>OW964171.2:2849698-7849698 GCA_943136025.2 Agrotis puta
TACGTTTGCTCGTCGCGCGTTCCCGTGTTATGATGAACCTTCCTTCAAAGCCATCTTCAGAACTACCATATACGCACCACCATCTTACGGGGTGGTCGAGAGTAACATGCCGAAGAGGACGGATTCCCTTAAGTAAGTTTTTTTGTTTGACAGCGAGCACTATAAGTATACTAAGTTTTAAATAAATAGACCGTGCACGCAACATAATACTGTTCTCCAAAACATTTTTTCACCTCATACTAGGAATTTCTCCTGTATCGTGGGTGTGTTTAAAAACTTAGAAACTCACATACACAAACACCCAGACCCGGAACAAATACTTGCAGATCATACAAATATTTGTTCCGTGCGGAGATCGAACTTTCGACATGTTGCATAGCAGTCGATCGTTCAGCCACTGCGCCATTCGTGTCGTCATCATCAGAACTAAGATAAAACAAAAAAAAAAACAGAAACCGTGAAAGGCCATATGGCCTTTCACGGTTTCTAAAACCATATGGCCTTTCACTAATGGAAATAATTTTAAAAAGTTTCCATCTAATGCCTTTGTCAAACAGACTGGCGAAAGCGAAGCGTTTCCGAAGCGATACCAAACCGAAGCGAGACGTCAGTCCGATAGTTCTGTCACGCTATTGGATCGCTTTCGCTGTTCTATGTGACTGGATTCAAACAATTCCATACATTACAAATAAAAACGTCACGCTTCGCATTCGCCACGCCAGTCTGTTTGACAAAGACTTAAGAGTGCCTATTTATTTTTCCAGACCCGACATAACCGGCCTTGCCAAACATGAATTCCGGGACACGCTAGTAATGTCGACATATCTCCTAGCATACCTGGTATCAAACTTCGAACACATCGACAATGAAATGGATGGTGAATTCAAGGGCATTTATGATATTCCCTTCAAAGTATTCTCTAGACCTGGAACCCAAAACACGGCATACTTTGCTCTGGAATTCGGCCAGAAGAATATGGTACAGCTGGAGAATTACACTGACTTTAGATACGAGTTCCCGAAATTGGATAAGGCTGCCGTTCCTGACTTTGCTGCTGGTGCTATGGAGAACTGGGGTTTGGTTATCTACAGGTAAGACCTTTGCGAATGATGATGAAATCCTTGTAACAATCATACTTTTTTTTATCGTAGTTATATCATCAAATGAGTCCTTCCATCCAGGGTAGGGCTCCCGCCCTACCCTGGATGGAAGGACTCATGTGAGACTTGTACTGACTAAAATCCACGGTGATCCTTCAAAAGCCCTTTACGTTCAAGGATCATGGTTTATTAATGAGACAATTCCGCGACCCCGGCTGGCTTTGGCCCTCTGAGAGGGGGCCTCGTTAGATTGCTGACAGCTCTTTGTAGCGCGCGTGGAACAAGACGCGCCGTCGACCCGGTCATGGTCCATGATCGGACGACGAGTAACCCAAAACACACACCGATATATATATCCGTGCGTTACAATCCTACTTAATCCTATTTAAAGTCGTATTTGTGGCGTCTGTGTTACAGGTATCCTGGAACGCATAATTCGAAAAACCGTGTTTTTTAATTCTGTGTGTGTAGAGAGGAACTTCTCCTGTGTCGTAGGTGTGCTTACAAACATAAACATTCACATACACAAACGCCCAGACCCGGTACAACTACTTGTAGATCAAAAAATATTAGCTCCGTGCGGGAATCGAACCCGCGACACGTAGTGCAATAATCCTATCGCTCAGCCACTACGCTAACCGTGCCGTCTGAGATCTTTCTGAGACAACTAAATTATTTTCATATGTCACGAAGTATTGGTTTGATTTCAGTAAATATTTTTTAAACACTCTTTCCAAGCTCTCAGTACTCAGATATTAAATACTGTTATTGCTTATTTATTGTTCTTATATTTTCATCACGTTATACGAAATTAATCAGATCAAATTTTCTGAACAGTCAATTTTGAACTATAAGTCGTAGCGTTACAGTTTATATTCCTTTAATTGAGTTACAAGTTCCGTAAAAACGGCAATAAAATAAGTGTTAACGTACTTACTAAGCAGAAGAGAAATATTTTATTATAAGCCATAAATACTTGAATTTATGGCTTCTTATCGTATATCAATAGTCGTCATAAAATTGGGCCTGATGTTACTTGTAGCGTTGAGTTGAGAAATGGAATTTTTATCAGCAGCTTAAAAAAATCAAGGTCTTTTTATTAATATGTATAATTATTTTATCGTTTGGTCAATCAGCAATGTTATACTGCTACGTGACCCCGGAACGTAGAGGGCTATTGAAGGACACCGTGAATTTTAGTCAGTACGAGTCCGACAGTCCCTCCCGCTGTGCTCGGGGTGGGAGGACTCATTTGATGATTTTACCACGCTAAAGTAAATGTTGATTCCCTTAGTAATACTCTTTGTAGGAGTTTTGACCTTCTGACTAACAGAAATAACCGTCAAAGATCTTCAAATGACATCCAGGACAGATAACTTTACGTACTTTTCAACTGTTCTGAAGCACGGAGTAAATTAGTATGATAGATGAATCCATTCACAGACCAACTTGCGCAAGCGCGGCTTAACCTCGTAGATCGACGTTTGCGGCTGTTAATATTAAGATATAAGCTTTCACCGAGTTACAGGGAAATGCCAGTTTTTCACGAACCTGAAAATTGAATTTTTTGCTCAGCAGAACTCAACTTATTCAGGAATCACACAATAAAATTACTTTCTCTGTTACTTTTCAGAGAAGTGGCTCTCCTGGTCACAGAGGGCGTGACAACGACAGCCACTAAGCAGAATGTTGGCAGGATCGTATGCCACGAGAATGTCCACCAGTGGTTTGGTAACGAAGTCAGCCCTCTGTCGTGGACCTACACCTGGTTAAACGAGGGTTTTGCTAACTTCTTCGAGAACTTTGCTACCGATATGGTGAGTTTGATGAATTTTCTGCTTTTTATAGATGCTGAGCCTGTAGTTTTAAATTCGCCCCTAAATAATGATATCATCAATATCAAGCGTGTCCCTTGCTGTCCTTTCTTAGCAACGCCCTAAGTCAAGGTTCGTACTCCACAGGGGTGTCCTTAGTGTTTGGTTGCTTAGTTTGTTACCCCTGCCTGGAAGCCTAAGATTCAAGGCAAACCACATGATTGTCTGCTGAAGCAGCACGTGACCTCCTCTAGGTAGACCTGAGAGATGCCATAAAAAAATGATTTTATTGATAAAACAATATACAAGCAGTTAAAACACAACAGCTACTTTTAAATCCACCACCAGAAGTTGTAATTCTTTTATGCAAGTTGCTGGCACGAACTTAATTTCTTGGTTACCTCCTGTTTGTAACCGCTTTTCCTTCTGAGCGTGTCAATGGCAATCTAAATTGTGTCGGCTCAGAACTGGGGTACGAGATTAGCTTCCTTAAAAGCTTCCATCAGCTCCTATAGCAACTTTACTTTTTTATCATGGTAAAATCATCAAATGAGTCCTCCCGCCTTGAGTTGAGTGAAGGGACTATCAAACTCGTACTGACTAAAATTCACGGTATTCTTTCAATAGCCCTTTACGTTCTAGAGTCTCGGTTACCTGTTTGGACAGTCCCGCATCACGATGAGGCACTTGACATGGTCAAGTGGTGACTTGTTCCCTTCGGTGGTTTCATTTTTGTAATTGCTGTTTTGTAATTTTTGGTCGCGGTACTCACGTATTACCGTGACCGCGGTATGTAAAGGGCTATTGACGGACACCGTGGATTTTAGTCAGTACGAGTCTGACAGTCCCTCCCGCTCTGCCCTGGGTGGGAGGACTTATGTGATGATTTTATAAGGTAAAAAAAAACACGAGTAAACGTGACGCAACTTGTTACGTGGTGATAATTTTCACGCCGGTATTCTAACAAATAATTCTATTATGTTCTAGGTGGAACCAGGCTGGCGTATGATGGACCAGTTCGTGCTGGCTCTCCAGAACGTATTCCAATCTGATGCGGTCCTCAGTGTGAACCCCATGACTCATGGCGTATACACGCCTTCGGAGGTCATCGGAACCTTCAACGCTGTAGCTTACCAGAAATGTAAGTATTCATTTTCAATGAATTCTGTTAAAATCATAGATCCCGGGCAGCTAAAAGGCCTTTAACAGATTCGTAACATAAATATATTTTTTTAGAAACGTAGTCCCACACTAGGGGTTTCTCCTGTGTCGTGGGTGCGTTTACAAACAAATAAACTTACATATACAAACGCGCAGACTCGGAACAACTACATGTAGATCATACAAATAATTGCTCCATGTGGGAATCAAACCCGTGACTCGCAATGTAGCAATCCAATCATGTGGAATTGATCTTCTGTATATATAAAAGGAGAACTGACTGACTGACATATCAACGTACACACACAGACTATAAGCGACGGCGCCGTGTAGATGTGATTTGTATCGCTGCCGTTAATAATTACGTTTTTCGTGTCTCGTTATCAATTACCGGCTCGTGAATTGATCCTAACTGTGTGCCTTTGTGATTAGTGTTGGTATTGTAAGTTTTTTAAGTGTTATTACGCGTATTTAATTGGTAAATATAGTTTTAAATTAGTTCATCAGCGCTCGGTGAGTACTTTTTATTTTTTGGGTGTGGGGGTACCGCGTAAGGAAAAAAAAAACTTGTTTCGCCTTGTTTTTACGATCTGATTTAAATCCTTTTGTAGTTTTGATTTAAAAATGTTGTCCAGTACTGATGATCCGCCAGACCGTGGCGGGGGGACCTCGCGACAAGTAAATAAACCTCCTAGGTCACCGACCTCCGCTTACACTAAACGCTTGTTTACCGAATTGTCTCCGTCTTATTTAACACCCGAAGATAGGCCGAAGAGACAACATTTAACCGATTCTGTTGAGAATTCGCCGTTATCAATAAATAATGTCAGTAATTCAAACGAAGACTACTGCGATTTAGTTACTCAGGCATCTGCATACTTGTCGAAAATAAACGACCTTGTAATCGATCAAGGATCCCGTATTAATGTAGCCAATAAATCCGCGATTATGGACATGACACAGCGGATTACGTCTATTGTTTCTTTATTAGCTATACGGTCGTCCTCTAATGAAACGAAGTTAGCCAATATCGAGCGCGAATTGGACAAACTCAAATTAAATAATAATGTCAGCATTGTTAAAACTGATTCCAATACAGTTTCTTATTCAGATTCTCTGAAACTTCGTCTGCCGAAGGTCGCTCCAGTGATGGAGTCTAGGCCACCGCTGCCGTGTGTAATAGCATACCCCACCAACGAAAGGTCAGCTGAATTCGCGACTTCCTCAGCCACTAAAGAAGCGCTTAAAAAAGCAATTAAGCCAACGGACGACGGTTTTCAAATAGTTGGCATGAAAAAAATCGCGAAATCGGGCGTTGTATTACGTGTCGCTCACGACAATCAAATAAGTAAACTTCAGTCGATTGAGGCTATAAAGACCGCCGGGTTAAGACTTGAAAAACCGAAAGGCCGCAGGCCACGTTTATTGATTAAAGACGTCCCATCCTCAATGGAAGACAAACCTTTTCTGCATGCGTTGTACCGTCAAAATATTAAAGACGAATTGGCAATTAGTGAGGAAGACTTTATTAAGTCGACAAAAATTATACGTAGACGTGCATTAGATAATGGTCGGAAGTGGGTAGGCATTGAAATCGACAACGTCATACGAAAGCATTTAATTAGTACCAAAGAGAAGCTTTTTATTGACTTCGCGACTTGCCGATTTTTTGATGATATCGATGTAGTTCGTTGTTTACATTGCCAGCAGTTCGGTCACGTGAAAAAATACTGCGTTAATAAATCGCCTATCTGTGCTAATTGCTCTGAAGCACATGAAACAAAAGAATGCCCGCATAAGGATAATTTAAATTTTACACCAGTATGTGCGGCGTGTAAACGTATTAAAAAACCGTTTGACCATCGGTGCGGGTCCCAACAGTGTACCACCTATAAAGTTAGGCTCGAACAGTTAATACGCAACACTAACTACTAATATAATGGATAGTTTAAAAATAGGTCAATTAAATCTACACAACGATAGGGTGGCGACATCTGAATTGGACAAATTAATTATCGATTATAACTTAGACATTGTACTGGTTCAAGAACAATACCAAAACACGCGCTTACGTCACAAGGTAGTTCAGTTGGATAATAAGGCACGAGCCGGAATTTACGTGTCACGTTCTTCTAACTATACAGTAACATCTTTACGAAACCTCATGAATAAACACTGCGCCGTCGCGGAAGTCTCATCCGCTACTTCTAAAGTTTACGTTGTGAGCTGCTACTTTCAATATTCAGACCCTGTTGGTCCTCACATACATAATCTCCGTCACGTCTTGCGGTCACTCGTGGGCTGCAAAGTTATCGTAGGCGCAGACGTTAATGCGTCCTCGTCCCTGTGGTATGGCAAAGTTCGGTCCACGGATTACGAACGGCGCTGCGCTGTTGAAGACTTCATTGCTGAAATGAACCTAACTATTCACAACACCCCCGACGCACCACCTACTTTTTGCAGCCAAATGGGCGAATCTTGTATTGACGTCACACTTTCTAGTGCAGACGTACACTTGGATAGGTGGCGTGTCCTACCGGACGCGTCTTGTAGTGATCATCGCTTGATCGTTTACGAGTTTGTTCCGGTTTCTATTCAGGGTTCCTCACATGTCACTGGTAACTTTAGGTACAAAAGTAAAGGTGCTAATTGGGAATTCTTTAGATCCCTTTTTGCATGTCACGCCAAAGAGTTCACTCGTGATGGGCTGTCAGCCGAAGAAAGTGCTGAAATTATGTCAGACACCTTCACTTACTGTGCTGACATTGCCATTGGTCGCGGACCTATGACCAATATACGTAGATGTGATTGGTGGTGTGACTACCTAACCGAACAGCGTAAAACCTATCGTCGAGCGCGTAAACATCTTAATAAGCTTAAAAAACGTCAAGTCACCGGAGACTCGCTAACCACTGCTTTAAATACATTTAGAGTTGCCAGGTCCCGTTACAGAGCATCGGTTGAAAAATCTAAGGGTAATTTGTTGCGTAAAGTAGTCGATAAACTAGAAAAAGAAGGTCCGTGGTCTCCTTTATATCATGAGTTTAAAGCCAATCGATCGATCGACCTCGCGTATGTTCAGAATATTAAAGTAAATAACAAACACACCGCCGGTATTGAAGAAACAACGGAAGTTCTATTAAATACTCTTATCCCTGATGATTCACCTGTTAATGATAATGACTACCACCAACAAATTAGAGCATGGGCAACAGTCCCGCCTGAATCACCAGCGTCAGACCTTCCATCCACTGACGAATTAATGAATGTTGTTAGGAGACTGCCCCTTAACAAATCATCAGGTGAAGATAAAATATCTAATCGTATGATAAAAGAAGCGTGTAAAACAGCGGGTGACGCGTTATTAACTGTTTACAACCGGTGTATTTCTGAAGGCGTTTTTCCTCGTATATGGAGACATGGCTTTATACGAATAATACCTAAAAGCGGCGACAAGCCTCCAGATGACCCTAAGTCATACCGGCCCATAACTTTATTACCATCTTTGGGAAAGCTCTTGGAGCGTCTTATCGTCCCACGATTGTTACCGGACGGGCCCAAATTCCATAAAAATCAATTCGGTTTTACTATCGGGAAATCAACCGTTGACGCGGCACTTTCTGTTAGAAAAATGGTTAATACCTCTAAACACAAGTACGTAGTTGGGATCTTTCTAGATATTTCCGGGGCCTTTGATAACGCGTGGTGGCCAATGCTACTACTTAAAATAAAAGCTCGTGGTTGCTATAATAATATATTTAATCTTCTTTGTTCGTACTTTTCTAATGGATCCGCGAAACTTAAACTCGGACATCATTCCATATCGAAACCTCTCACCATGGGCTGTCCTCAAGGTTCGGTTATCGGTCCTTATTTATGGAATCTAGGCTTCGATGATTTCCTCGCGATTCCACTACCAAGTGGTTGTTCTTTAACTGGTTATGCGGACGATGGCCTTCTGCTCATTCAGTCGAGTACTCGTGCTGGCCTCGAGAATTTGGCTGACACTTGCCTACGCTTAATATCACAGTGGGGTGATCGAAACCGTCTGACCTTTGCACCACAAAAAACCTATCAACTCATTTTAAAAGGTGACCTTAAATCGTGGCCTAGTATTAAATTCAATAATGTTCCCGTTAAGAGAAAGAAATCGGTGTGCTATCTTGGTTTAGTCTTAGAGAGGAATTTCACATTCATAGAACATATAAAAACAGTTGGTGAAAAAGCTAAAAATAATTTTTATGCCCTAACGAGAATATCCAAATCTACTTGGGGTTTGTCGTTTTTAACCTTAAAAACTATTTATGGTGCTACTTACTTGGGCTGTATGTGCTACGGAGCACCTGTTTGGGCCGATAGGGCCACCATAGGGGCGGCACGACGTAAATTGCTTCAAAGCCAGCGCTTGGCTTTGTTATTCTTAAGTAAAGCGTATAGAACCGTCAGTACTGAAGCTTTACCGGTACTTGCTGGTGTTCTTCCAGTCGATCTTGAAGTACAGCGACGTGCTGCAATGTACTTTTCCACACGGGAGACCACTGATGCTGATTCTTTGGCAGAACGAACGTAATATTATGTTGAACACTGTTCAGACTACATCTGGAGTCATTTACTACTCGGACCTTGTTGAAACTCGAACAAACTTCCGTGCGTTCAAGCGTTTTTGCCATACCTATTATTGGAATCAAATTTAGCAGCCCACAATTTAGGACCCATTAATATTAGTAGTCATTTTACCCGTGGTGCTAGGCAACTGGGCTTCTCCCAGTTGTAATGTCCCTTTGTGCCTATTGGCCTTGTTTTGTTCTGTCTCCTGCTTGCAGGGAGGGAAGTGGAAACATATATTTTTTCCTACTCCTCCACTATTCTTTTCTGATTAATTTCGTTGCAGGATCCAAGACAGGTAAATTCATTCTCCGGGACACGTCGAGCTTCATTGTCTCGGCCCTTTTCTGGTTGGTTGCCACTGTTGATTCTGGCGCACAGGAGTTGCAGTGGTTAGGGAATAGTGTGGTGGGTTTGTCCCAATTAAAAAAAAAAATAAAAAAAAAAAAAAAAAAAATATCAACGTACAGCCGAAACTACTGGGGCAAGGAATGTGAAATTTTGCACACGGCTTCCTATTATAATGTAGGGGAGCACTAAGAAGGGGTTTTTGGAAATTTAACCTTTAAGGGGGTGAAAAGGGGGAATTAGGAAAGTACGTAACCCACGCGGACGAAGTCGCGGGAAAAGTGCTAGTATAGAATAATTTTATAACAATTCATAGTATAATTCTGTTAAAGTGGTCTCTTTAGACTTCCTGTTCGTGTCTTTAAGAATATTTACAATCTTAGTTTTCACCGCGATAATGAAAGCTATGCATGTGTAAGTGCTTGTTCACATAGAAGTGCATATTACAGATCCGCTTTATCGTATCGGAGTTTATTCGGCGATGACGTATGTCATTATATGAGCGAGTTCACACAGCAGACAGTATTACGGATCCGTAAAAATGGTACTGTAAATGCAGTATGAATATCACCACTAGTAGAGTCGGAACCGTTAAAACCGTTTAATCCTGTAAACACGGATGCTCTGTGTGAACAAACCCTAAAGTGTTAAAAACCATATTTGAAACCTACATAATCGATATTTCATTCAAAGGTTTTTTGAGTTATACAAAATTAGATATTTCATACTTTTACTACCATAACAGTTCATACTCGTATTTCCTGTTTAGTTAATATGCATGTGTGGTTTCATGTTTCCTGTTTTTCTACGTGTGAGATAAATCAAGTGTCGAATCTCGAGTGACAGACAATTTTGTTTCGATTCGTATTTGAATAGCGCGGGCCACAAAACGGGCGTGAACGTAAATAAATTTTTGGGCACACTGCGTCTTTGAGGCATAGTAGGTAGTAGGCGCTAAGCATAGCACCTGTATGAAATACATAATATATTGTTTACCAGTTGCCATGAAAATAATGGAGAAATAAATAAATTTTTACACAAAAAGTGTTTCGAGGCACTTCGAAATCTTTATACCTTTAAAATTGAATATTTAAAGAGTGGAAAAAATAATAAGCCAGATCATTTAGTTGGGATTTATACCCCACCAGCCGCAAAATATGTAAAAAATATGAAATTCCTAATGGAATACTTACTTACTAACGAATAATAAAAAATAATCTTAAAAAATGCCATTATTTTACAAACAACAGCCATGCCCAGACATTCATACATCGCCCACTGCATGGCCTCACAATGATTTATTTTCGCCAAAACTTCTCTCCTTCTATCAAAATTGAGAAACTGTTGGATACGGCGCTTATCACCACTATCACTGAACTCTTATCTCATCGAGTGACATGTGAAACGACTTTTGTAACAACCATTTATTAGATATATCTAATGTTTTTTATCTATTATTGAGTATTGTTGATATTGCTATCATAGAAGAATGTCGCAAAAACGAGTTACAGATTTCGAACGCATGACTGTGACGTCATCAAGTCAACTCTAGAAAAAGCTAAAAATAAGCACATGTAATCAGAATTGTGTGACAATATATTAATTGAAAAGAGTCTCAATGAAGTTTCATGCCCATTCT
Source organism: Agrotis puta (assembly GCA_943136025.2). Lineage (NCBI taxonomy): Eukaryota > Metazoa > Arthropoda > Insecta > Lepidoptera > Noctuidae > Agrotis > Agrotis puta. The sequence continues at coordinate 2,860,366 of OW964171.2, forward strand.
TCTTTATAAAGATTGATTTATTTATTATGGACAAAAAACAGTTAGACCTGTTAAATTTCAAATAAAACTATGAGAAAATAATAAATTGGCAAACATAATTATAACCCACACCATTTTAAATACATAAAAATTGTATGGCCTACCTAATATTGTATGGCCTACGTTAGTATTGTGTTAAGTTTGCTTTAAGTGTGTGATTTCCCATCATACCTCGCGTCCCCGTCTTATACACTGTTCCCCTATCTAACAGATAAATATTTTTTGAATTAAATCAGTAGTTTCTGAGATTAGCGCGTTCAACTAAGGAAACAAATAAACTATTAGCTTCATAAAATTAGTCATCATAATATTAGTATACAATTAAAATCAAGTAATCTTCTTTAGTCATGCTAAAACTCACATACGCCTGGATTGATTTCAGTAAAATAAATACGTTACTTAATTGCACCTGTGCAAAGTCGGGCAAGACACTAGCCACATTAAATATTAAAAAAAGAAACAAATAATTCGTATACCAAAATCTTTGACAGGATTTATTTTTCAATGTACCAGTTTTTTCATCTTGAATCAGGCAAAAATACCATTTAACGTATACCAAAGTTTAATAAAATTGCTTCCACATATGAAAAAAAAAAGCATGTCAGTCATGAAACGCTTATGAATATTATTAATATTTATTTACCGCCGCCATTTTGGATTTCGGCCGAAGAGCGTTATTGCGAATCTTGGGCTTATTGGACGATTCGCACGAATTTAACTCGCACAAAACGTGCGAATCGACTCCTTTAAAAAATATTATTTTTTCTGTAGTCGATTCGCACGAATTTCTTTTATTGGCGTGTGAATCGACACCCTCACAAATATGTAGTAGACTATTCGCACACATTTCATTTTAAGGTTTAAAAAAATTAAAGTACAGTCGTATTCAGCCATCACTGAAATAAAAATAAAAAAATAATCGAAGTTTAAACAGCAGATATTTACTTGAAAGTAAGAAAGATCTGTATGGAATAAGTGATAATAATAATTACTTAAAACGTGGCATATCTACATTAAAGTACGCATTTTATTATTGTTATGACTTGATTTATTATTGTTGATTTGTTAGTTGTATATTAGTTATTTATGCAACTGTTGTATAATCAGGGGTATTAAAACACGAATGTGGGTTTATCACACGAGGCGTAGCCGAGTGTGATAATAGTAACACATGAGTGTTTTAATACCTAATTATAACACTTGCATACAAGACTTTATCTACAATCATGATGTGAATCCTCTATAAAAGATTCTCATACCATAGGGTGTTGTACAGTGTTGTAAGAACTATGTAAATTCAAGAAAAGTCTAATTGCGAAGCATGTAAAATAAACAAATCTTAATAAGTCAAAGAATTATTTATTGTAATAATTATTAACATTTTGGATCGTACAATTATTGAAATGCACTTGAACATTTGCACCTTGTTGAATGTTGGCAGATCCTGATGTACTTGGAAAATGTCATTGCATGAGAATGTTCTTTTTTTGAAATTCATTATATCACGCGTTTGGATGATATAATGATCATAATATCATTGAGTGTTTTAGTGTTGGCAATAAGCTAATTGTCATAGGTTCTTTTATAGAGGATTAATAGCATGATAGTAGATAAAAAAGTTTAGTCACTTTTATACGTTATTTTAAAGAAAAATCTGTGATTCAAATTGTGATTATAGCCCTAGTTCTAGTTTTATGATTAAACGTTCAAATCTTTTATTCATTTTTTTTATTTTACACTTATAAATTATATTTTTAAATATTTCTACAAAAAGCATAAAAAAACATTTAAAAATATAAAAACTAGCAGTCCACCAGAGCCGGGAACAGGGTCCGGGCCGCCGGCGGTCAGGGCTCCTGAGAGAGGAACCTCCTAACAATACGAGCCGTGTCCAGAAGTACTGCCTTCTGAATCAGGCGCTTGATCCAGCTGCCAAGTGAGAGTCTCCTCAGATGTTGTTCGAGGCTCTTTGCAATTAAGCCATTGGCAGACACGACTATCGGCACAATGACTGCCGTATTCACGTCCCACATGTCAACAACCTCGCGAGCCAGATCAAGATACTTGAATTGCTTATCTTTTTCTGCCTTCACGAGGTTCTCATCATGTGGGACCTTTATTTTTTATTACGCGGTTAGTGGAGTAGTTGTTTGTTAGTGACACTTATTTATTATTCTGTGATCGATATTTGCTCATTTTTAATCCTCAAACCACGAGCTTAGAAGATGTTTAGTACTTAGTTTTAATTTTAATACAGATATTGTTGATTATATATTGTGTTTTTATTTTCTATCTATTACGAGTAAAACATATTTGACCTTACTACTTCTGTGCTCAAGTGTACTTTATCTTAACTGCATTTCATAAAAAAACAATATGTGTGCGAATAGTCTACTACATATTTGTGAGGGTGTCGATTCGCACGCCAATAAATGAAATTCGTGCGAATCGACTACAGAAAAATAAGATGTTTTAAAGGAGTCGATTCGCACGTTTTGTGCGAGTTAAATTCGTGCGAATCGTCCAATAAGCCGAATCTTGCGGCAATCATGTCGTCGAAATAATCTTGTTGGCATGTTTGATATTGGATGTGTCAACACAGCGATGACGATGGTGAAATGAGATGCCAATGTAGGTAACTCAATAACCTTAGTGATGACTCCTTGTATTTTTTTTATCGTGGTAAAATCATCAAATGAGTCCTCCCACCCAAGGCAGAGTGGGAGGGACTGTCAGACTCGTACTGACTAAAATCCGCGGGGTCCTTCAATAGCCGTTCCGGGGTCACAGTAATTCGTAAGACCCTCGACCCCGGCAGGCCTTGGCCCTCTAGAGGGGGCTCATTTTGCTGACACTCTTTGAGGCGCGCGTGGAACACAACGCGCCGTCGACCCGGGCATGGTCCATAGTCGGACAGCGAGTTGCCTATTAGTCCTTGTATATCAAAGTTTGATATATGACTCAGGCCTCGTAGCTACAGGACTAATACGACCTTTTTGTACCTATTTCATTTTTTATTTTTTCTGTCATGTGTAAGTACTTATGTATAAATACTGTTTTTTTCTGTCTGTTCGCAGGGAATGCGATTTTTTTATGTATTATATTTGTTTGTTGCCTTTTCACGCCTAAACCACTAAACTGATCATCCTGAAAATTTGTAGATTCGTTGTCAGATAAACAGAAACGGTCATAGGGTATCTTTCATTCTGACAAAAATGCAGTTCCAGCGAAAAAACATGACAAACGGGGTGGTTTTCGTTAATCAATAGTATCACAATGACCAGTTGGCGAAGTGGCTGAGCGATCGACTGTTGCGTAGAGTGTCGGTGGGTTCGATACCCACACAGAACAAATTATTTATGACCTACAAGTAGTTGTTCTGGCTCTGGGTGTTTGCGTTTTTTTTGTATGTTTGTAAACGAACCCACGGCACAGGAGAAATTCCTGTTTATTGGGAGGCAACGTTATACCCAAAAAAAAACTGCAAAAAAAGAAGGATGTGCTGTAGGAAAATACGTCTGATGTTGAGTAGGTAAGTCACGTTTTAATCTGAAACCCGTCGTCGGACAAAAAACCCGCTGAAGCACGTATGAATCATAAACAAGCATTATCTCAAACCGTTCAAAAAATTTACTTCTAAATAAAAGAAAATGAACCGTAGTGTCTTTGAAATATGGAGTCATTTGATAAATTAAACTATGCGTGTTTAACAATACGCTAGCTTTGTCCTAGTCAAAAGTCATGCCACAGCATCATGTATTATACATATTATTTCTGACTATGTCTCTATCTCCGAGCGAAATATAAAGATACGTTTTGTCTAATAGGCAACTCGCTGTCTGATCATGGACCATGCCCGGGTCGACGGCGTGTTGTGTTCCACGCGCGCCTCAAACAGTGTCAGCAGAGTGACGGGGCCCCCCTCTAGAGGGCCAAAGCCTGCCGGGGTCGCGGGACTGTACGAATTACCGTGACCCCGGAACGTAAAGGTCTATTGAAGGACACCGTGGATTTTAGTCAGTACGAGTCTGAGAGTGCCTCCCGCTCTGCCCAGAGTGGGAGGACTCATTTGATAATTTTACCACGTAAAAAAAAAAGATAAGTTTCGTCGTTCAGGAGCGATTGCCACACTACAGAGAAATGCTGTTAATTCGTGATTTAAAGACTACTTATTAGTAGTCTTGAAAATGTTCGTATGAACGTCCTTTATCAACGGCATTTCCCGTTAGTTTGCCTCTAGCATAACAAACATCCATCCATCGATACAAAAATTCAAAGTTTTTTTTTTCAAGGTAAAATTATCAAAGGAGTCCTCCCACTTAGGGCGGGACTCATATTCTGAATGAAACTCATAAAATGCCTGAGGAACGAGTTGAAAGTTTTGTTTTAGTATCGTGGTTTAATCATCAAATGAGTCCTCCCACCCAGGGCAGAGCGGGAGGGACTGTCAGACTCGTACTGACTAAAATGCACGATGACCCTTGCATAGTTCTTTACGTTCCAGGTTCATGGTTACCTGATGACTATGGGACAGTCCCGTGACCCTGGCAGGCTTCGGCCCTCGAAAGGGGTTCCGTCAGTTTGCTGACACCTCTTTGAAGCTCCGTCGACCCGGGCATGGTACATGATCGGACAGCGACTCACATAATTCACCATTCGCATGCCCATTAAGTAAAAGTAAGATGGGTTGCGGTACTGTCTTTAAAGGACACCGTGACCGTGGAACGTAAAGGGCAACTGAAGGAACAGTGTAGATTTTTAGCCTGTATCTGATAGTCTCGCTCCACACATGACGGGAGGACTTAATGCGATTGAATCACCCAAAAATACAAGAAAGAGTAGGATAAAATTACACGTTTTTATTGTTGTTTCTTTCACACTCATATATAATTTGTATGTTTTGTCCTGCAGCTGGTTCCGTGATCCGCATGATGCAACACTTCCTCACCCCTGAAGTATTCCGTCAGGGGTTGGTCCTCTACATTAAGAATAAGTAAGTTTTTTTATTAAAAAATATTATAATAACAAGGTTTTACGTTCAAAATCATCTTGGATTACATCAGGCTAGAAACTGGCCAAACACGAGCCTATCATCGCTAAATAATAATAAAAAAAAAGTGTGGCACTCGGGGACTACCGCGGTAAAGCTATGGCATAACATTTTTTATCAACTTATAGAATTATAATTATTTATTTATTTTATTCACGAAAAAAAAAGAAAATTATTATTGCCTACCGCGAATATTTAACGAGAATATCATCCCATCGTTGCTGTATGGGAAGTTACTCTACTAATTAGGCTATAGTCAGCCACGTCAATCAAGTGAAACGTAAAGAAAAAAAAATCATTCATTCTTCACGTTAACATGACAGATTTGACAGTGACAGTGTTAGGTTTATTTTCGTTACGGAATTTCATGATTCGGTCGCCGCGCTCAAAGCTCGCGATGATAGCAATACAATAGCTTAAAAAGTTATAAGAACAATTAATACATATAAAAGCCAATTTTCGCAAGACCTCGAAAACTGTTTTGAAATTGATGTCACCTTAACAAATTAAGGTTTTCTTTATTGTTTTAAATCATAAATAAAATCAGGGGGCGTTCATCATCATCATCATCAGCCTATGTAAATGTTCCCACAGCTGGGACTCATGCTTCTTTCTGTGATGTGGTCCACCATGCGAGCCAGTGCGTGTTGGTGGATGTCACATGTTTTCGAATTTCTGGTTCTAGGACATGCCTTAAAACGGTGACGTTTTAAGAGCAGTGGTGATGAAATAAATTACACGCGTGGCTGGGTTTGGACCCACGACCTAGAACTTGTAAGTCTGGACCCATACCACTCGACTGCACTCGACTGCCCTCGAGAACAGTGGCTAAGATACCAGCGCGCGTAGTATGACGAATTCTATCTCTATTCTAATAAGAATAAACAATGTTTTATAATCGTTATATTATCCTTACATCCTTACCGGTCGACTGAACGAATTACCGTGACCCCGGAACGTAAAGGGCTATTGAAGGATACCGTGGATTTTAGTCAGTACGAGTCTGACAGTTCCTCCCTCTCTGCCCTGGGTGGGAGGACTCATTTGATAATTTTAACATGATAAAAAAAAAAAAAGTTGGACTATTTTTTGCACTAATTTGGCACAATCCGTACACCATTGAAGAGTACAATTTTTTTTTCTATATTTTAAACATTGCCATGCTAAAAACAGTAAAAATCTTTCTACGGTCTGTCATTTTGTCTTTTCTTTCCGTCGACAAAACCTGTTTCCATGCTGAAAACTTGTTAGCTTCTTTTATATGTTAACGTAATTGAGTTAAAAATACCATTTTTTTATAGCACCCGCAAAGCAGTTGTACCTCAAGACTTGTACAATTCTCTGGAAACAGCTCTGAACGCGTCTGACCGTAGCATACCCTTCCGTCTGCACGATGTGATGAACCGCTGGGCCAATCAGGGTGGTTTCCCAGTTATCACGGTGACCAGGAGTGCCGCCGATGCACAGTCTGTGGTTGCTGAACAGGTGAGCTTTTTTTAATCGTGGTAAAATCATCATATGAGTCCTCCCACCTAGGGCAGGGCGGGAGGGACTGTCAGACTTGGACTGACTAAAATCCACGGTGTTCTTCAATAGCCCTTTACGTTCCGGTGTCACGGTAATTCGTACAGTCCAGGAATAGGTGATCTTAGGGTAAAACTTGGTAATACGCCCCAGTTAACAAAACGCTCCGTCATTCAATACTCAATTTGATTTTTGGACACAAGAAGTAAATGTCGTAGAGGTAGTTGTTGTGAGTCTATAATGTCTGTAGATGCACACACGATACAGAACAACTTTTTTCATTTGCAAAGTTGAAAAAATTAACTTTGTAAAGAAATTAGAATTGTGTGAAATTGTAAAAGAAATGTAAAAACAAGTTTTTTTTTTGAGTTTTAATTCTGGAATGTATTTTTAGATACTTAAGTAATTTTTATTTTCAATCGCAGTTTCTATCACTTAACTGGTAAGACTTTCTATTTCTGTAAGGCAGGCTTTGTGAAAATAAACAAGCCATTCTAGCACAGATACCCAGATATGCAGTAGTCGTACTTATTCGTAATATAGCATAAGTAGCAATGTCCTCTGGAGAGTCTAGAGGGGATCTGTGCTGAGCTAATTATGCAGGCTTTGTTTTATCCAAGCTTATTACGAATAACGAGTTAGGCGGCGCCACAGAGGCTATTTTTCTCACAGACTTGAAATTGCAAATCTTGGAGGTGTAATTTGCTTTTTGTATTTGTGCACGCTTCGTGAATTCAAATTTTAAATATCACATTTGTTTTTGTACCATAGAATGTACATTTTCAATCAAACGTTATTTAGTTGCGTTGGGTTTTACATAACCCATCGTACTAAAATTTCAAAATCTGAGTTTACGGTATGAAGTTCTCGTGGCTAAATAATTACAGCCGCACAGGCTGATCTTCCGGGTTAAGCTGTATTTGTCGAGGTTGGTCTGTGTATTGGTGACCATCTGACATAGCGAGTTTCCTCCATCCTTCGAATAGCACGTAAAGCCGTTGGTCCCGGCTGTCATTTGTAGATTTTTGACAGTCGTTACTATTAGTCAGAAGCTGTAAAATCTGACAACCAGTCTTACCATGAGGTATCGAATTATCCAGTTACTAGGTTGTGAAGATCCGATAGGCAGTCGCTCCATATAAATACTGACATTCAGCTGCATCTGGTTCGGTTAGAAGCCGACCCCAATATAGTTGGAAAAAGGCTAGACAGATGATGATTATGAAAGTTGGACCATGAACATTGTTCCAGAACACGCGACAAGACAAAAAACACACGACAGTAAGTACTTATAAACCATCATCTTTCACAGGTTCGCTTCCTTACTGACAATACCCTGCAAGCCCCCGACCGCTGGCACGTACCCGTCAACTGGGTCCTCTCGACTGACCCTGACTTCACAGACACCAGCCCCCAGGATTGGATACCTCCGACCTTCCCCGCGAGAGCCATCGATATTCCAGGACTGTCGAATGCTGAATGGTACATCTTCAATAAACAGCAGACTGGTAAGTTCAAGTTGTATAACGTGGCGTGGTTCTCGCAGTGACTGCTTTCCATAGTTTTTATAAGCTGTCAAAACGCAATTCTTATAGGTATTGCATGAAAATACCAAACTTCCCGGTTTCTGAACGAGCTAAAATTTTGCACGTATATGTATGTATATCGCCTGACAATGCAATATTATGATGACATGGAGCTGGTCTGATGATGCATGCAGGTGGCCATAGAAACTCTGTAATGAAACGACGCAAACCTATCGAGTTTAGACTCGTTTGATTCGTCTTGACGACAACTTTGTCTATCGTAAATACTTTTAAAATGGAAGCTTGTGTTTAAAAAAAAGAACACGGTTTTTTGAATGACTAACTTGTTTTAGTTTTTAATATTGGTTTATAATGTCAAATACCCATTTGTCGTCTTGTACCCCAGGTTATTACAGAGTGAACTACGACCTTGCGAACTGGGCTGCCCTGGCTACTGCCCTCAACACGAGCCACGAAGATATTCACCTACTGAATCGCGCCCAGCTCTTAGACGATGCCTTCAACTTGGCCAGGAATGGACGTCTAGTAAGTAAAAGTTCTTTTATGACGATTTTTACTATATTGTACCTATGTATCTGTTGCAGGGATATGATAAAAACAGGGATTTAGCCAAATCTCAAAGGGATTTGATCAAATCTGATAAAAACGGGGATTTAGAAAATCAAATCTCTAAGGGATTTGATCAAATCACGGAGGTTGTTAAAATAACAACACGATTTTATCATTTCCCTAAGCAAATCTGATGATTTGAACAAATCCCTAAATTGATTCAGTTATTTAAGGAAGGCTATATGTACTCGTATAACATCACGCTATGACAAATAAAAGCCGAGCAGGGGATAACATGGAAAACTAGTAGCTAATTGCTGATAAAAGTTAAATTCCAATATTTAAAAGTAAATGAGTTCTGAGTCCCGAGCACGAATTTGACCGCATTTTGTACTTACTTGAAGTCTGTATGACGTAAATTGTATGGAAAATGATAAAGCACCTCTAGTGCACGAATGGGGAACTTATTGTACGTTAACAGTAAGTCACAGAAACGTGAAAACTCTTTCTTTAAAATACTTTCAACTTATCACGAAAGAAGAAGGTTAGTGTTCAATTTGGAGTAAATAATAAATAAATAAATAAATATTCCACAACTATCACACAACGCCATCTAGTCCCAAGCTAAGCAGAGCTTGTGTTATGGGTACTAGACAACTGATAAACATACTTATATATTTCTAAATACATACATATTATAGATAAATTACACCCATTATTCTTTATTCATTTTTACACTTATTAATTACATTTTTAAATATTTTTACAAAAAAGCAATAAAAAACATTTAAAAATATAAAAAATAGCAGTCCACCAGCACCGGGAACAGGGTCCGGGCTACCGGCGGTCAGGGCTCCTGAGGGAGGAACCTCCTAACAATACGCGACGTGTTTAGGAGTACTGCCTTCTGAATCAAGCGCTTGACCCAGCTACCCAGCGAGAGCCTCCTCAGGTATTGGTCGAGGCTCTTGGCGATTAAGCCATTGGCAGACACGACTATCGGCACAATAACTGCTGTATTCACGTCCCACATGTCAACAACCTCGCGAGCCAGATCAAGATACTTGAATTGTGTATCGTTTTTCTGCTTTCACGAGGTTCTCGTCATGCGGGACCGTTATATCAACAATTATTCATCAACAAATATACGACGCTCCGATCGATCTATCACCACAATGTCAGGCTTATTGGCAACAATAGTCCTGTCAGTGACGATAGGTCGATCCCAATACAACGAGATATTGCCATTTTCGAGAACTGGGTCGGGCGCATACTTATAGTACGGCACTTCCGATTCCACAAGGTTGTACTTCAAAGCAAGTTGCTGGTGGATAATCCTGGCAACGAGGTTGTGTCTATGCAAATATTCGCCGTTAGCTAGACGAGAACACCCAGAAATAATGTGTCGGATTGATTCTCCCGGACGGTGGCATGCCCGACATATGTCAACCGTACCATCCTTCACAATGTATTTCCGGTAGTTATTCGTCATCCTTCACACCCATTATTATTATTAGTAGGTTGATGTACTGGCAGCTGTACTTAGGTATTCATTATAAATCCTCTACCATATCAGAAATAAAAGAACAAAAGCATGACCCAATTAATCAAGCAGAACAAATACGGAAAAAAGTTCTTTCAAATATTGCATTCTCCTTTTAAACATTACGCCGAGTGCACACAAAAGGTATTTCAATTCACCACGATAATTGGAGTGGAATAAAACAGGATTGTGGCTTGCAATATTAACTGCTGGGCGTCTAAAAAGGCATCTTCATCAGAATCATAGCTTGAATTGCGATAAAATTCTTAAAATGGAATATTCTCTAGGAGTATAATTAAAAAAATATATAATAGATAAAGAATACCGGTAGTTCATATATCATTTCGTGTAAATATAAAGTTATATTTTTAGTAGTTCAGTGATAGTATTATTGATCAAAGAGTAGCAGTATTAAAATGTTCGCACAGCGTCGGTGCCGCGGTCTCGGTGTATAATCACAATCTTATCGCAATTTGTATAACGACTCTGCTAGATCAGCCTGTTCAGACCTTCTGCTCTGAACAGAATAATAACTAGGTTTGACTTGGCTGCAGCCTCTGTAACTTGCACTATAATACAAATTGCACGGACCTCAGAGCTACGACGAAAGTTTTTATGAGAAACTATGCCTACAGTGTGGGCTTTGTTCGTTTATTAAAGTTCGTGCAGAGGGATTTTAAATATTCTTAGCTCGTAGGTAATGAGGCAGTTGAGAAAATTTTCCATTTTAACCATCTTTGTGCTCGGCACACACTAAAGGGAAATGCCGTTCATAATTGCGATACTGGACTTTAAATGTCGTCTATAATCGCAATAAATGTCAGTATTTTCCGCTAGTATGGCCTCGGTATTACACGATACTCATATAGATTCTCTTTTGTTTTGTTAATGCCTTCAGAGATGGATTACTTGTAAGTATTTATTTTATACCAGCCATACACGATCCAGTTTATCGTCAACTTTGAAGCACACTAAACCCTTTGTCAAACAGACAGGCGTCGCGAATGCGAAGCGTGACATTTTTATTTGTAATGTATGAAATTGTTTGAATCCAGTCACATAGAACAGCCAAAGCGATCCGATAGCGTTACAGAACAATAATACGGACTGACGTCTCGCTTCGTTTCGGTATCGCTTCGGAAACGCTTCGCTTTCGCCTGTCTGTTTCACAAAGGCATTATTGTTTATTTGGACGATGTTATTACCAGTACTACGGATTACCTATTTTACAAGAAACGGGTTGAATGTTAGAACTAAAAAGGGTAAAATAAAATATGCATCTTTCGGAAACCGGTGGCAAAAATGAATTAAAAAACAAAACCACCGACTTAAGACGAAGTTATTTTACACTTTTTTTTGGTGGTTCTACATATTTTTGCATTAAATTCGACCAGTGAGTGACTTGCGTCACGGATAAACGGATAAATAGACCAAAATAATTATATACAATATGATGACCTCATAAAGTACACTGGGAGAGAATGCCACTCATCACATACTAAGGGCATTAAGTCGTATGTGCTATTTTTTTTTTAATTTTCTTGATCATTAAGGTTTATATTAGTTTGTATTTTTGAAATTAAGTTTAACTAAGGTTATTAAAAAAAAATATGGAATTAAGGTTTGTTTCTCACTTCCACGCTTTGAAGTAAACAATAATCTTATGAAAATAACATAAACATGAGAATAACGATGTAAAAAAATTCAAAAAAACAATTTTTTTGTTACTTGTTTTTTTTGTTACATTACTATGCAACTACAAGAACAAAAAAATTTATGACATTAACATTTTTGTTCTTATTGTGGTATTGTGGTCGCATAATACATTAATGCTTTCAAAGCAAAAAAAAAAACCATGATTCATTCTTTATTTTTATTTACAGAACTACGAGTACGCCTTCCGTCTGTCTGTCTACCTGGATAAGGAGAAAGATTATATTCCATGGGGAGCCATCAACCCAGCGTTCACATACCTCGACACCGTACTCAATGGATCCCCTGTGTACGAACTGTTCCAGGTATGCTGCACTTACTTTTTTATTATCGTTTTATCTAAGCCCCATTTAGTAAATGCAAGAACTTGCAAACTTGGGAATTTAGTTGACCAAACAAATACCGTTTGTTTGATCAACTAAATTCGTTGTCTATCTAATCTATAATATGTATGTATTTAGAAATATATAAGTATGTTTATCAGTTGTCTAGTACCCATAACACAAGCTCTGCTTAGCTTGGGACTAGATGGCGTTGTGTGATAGTTGTGGAAAAAAAAAAAAAAAAAATAGTCCGCAATGTAGCCAAATTTGCATGCAATTCTTTGCAAGTAACTTCCCCAATTTCTTTTAGAGGATCAATTCACACAAAAACTCTTTGGTCCACTTGCCACGGGTTTAACAAGACACTAAAATTTGCAGAAGTCCACTTGCGTGAACGTTTGAGCCGTTGGTCTAACGGCGGTACCGTCGGACAAAAGACCTCTATTTTCATTTAAAAAACATGTTATCTAGTCGTTTAATACGTCTATCTTATGTTTAAAGTGAGAGAGCACGATCAGAGAGAGAATTTATTTTAATTTTTGGTTGTCAATAGATAAAAGGCAGACATAAAATTGGTATAATTAAGTATTATGTTAAAGGGGTCATTAGATTTGCATTATGGCGCCTTGAGAATCGCTCAACAGAAGGTTGGGAAAGTATAGTTAAAATATTAGAATATAGTCATTGTCACTAACAATTTAAATATCTAGAAACGCAGAAGCGTGTCAGCCAAGTTCTTGCGTGCAGCACCGTGTGTAATATGAAACGAACCATTTTTTTTATCGTGGTAAAATCATCAAATGAGTCCTCCCACCCAGGGCAGGACGGGAGGGACTGTCAGACTTGTACTGACTAGAATCCACGGTGTCCTTCACTAGCCCTTTACGTACCGCGGTTACGGTAATGGGAAAGTCCCGCGACCCCGGCAGGCTATGGCCCTCTACAGGCCCCGTCATTATGCTGACACTCCTTGAGGCGCGCGTGGAACACAACGCGCCGTCGACCCGGGCATGGTCCATGGTCGGACAGCGAGTCGCCCATTACTCGCCGCCCGCATGCCCGCGCCTACGGTGGCCGGAGATCGTCTTGCGACGTCCGACGCCGTGGGCGTCCACCACTGCGGCTGGGGTGGAGGGAGGTCGCTGTCCTCCCCCTCACGCGGCTCGCCTCCTCCTTCGCGAGCATGACTGCTTCGCAGAAGGAGGCGACCGCTTCCCACTCCGTCTCGCCCCGCAGCATGGCCTCGACCAATGCCGGGCGTGAGAGGTCTCCGCCAATCGCCGTCGTGAGGACACGGCGGTGCTCTGCCCAAGCGGGGCAGTCCTGCACCGTATGCTCCACCGTGTCCTCCGGACGATCTTCGCAGGGGTGACACCCAGGCGTTTCCTCCCTCCTTATCAGACACAGGAACCTCCCGAAACATCCGTGTCCGGTGAGGACCTGCGTCATGCGGTAGGTAAGGACGCCGTGACGCCTATCCAGCCACTCCTCAAGGAGGGGTCTTACCGCCGCGATTGCGGCGTGCCCGAAACGAACCATTTGGAGCCACTTTTGAGCCCCTCATAACTCAAAAACTATTTCATATACATTTATGCCTTTGTCAAACAGACAGGCGAAAGCGAAGCGATAAAGAACGGAAGCGAGACATCAGTCCGATAGTTCTGTCACGCTATCGGATCGCTTTCGGTTTTCTATGTGACTGGATTCAAACAATTCCATACATTACAAATAAAAACGTCACGCTTCGCATTCGCAACGTCTGTCTGTTTGATAAAGGCTTTAACATTAAGTTATCCTATAGTCTTTGTTGCCTTTTTTTTTTGCGTGGTAAAATCATCAAATGAGTCCTCCCACCCAGGGCAGGGCGGGAGGGACTGTCAGACTTGTACTGACTAAAATCCACGGTGTCCTTCACTAGCCCTTTACGTACCGGGGTTACGGTGATGGGTAAGTCCCGCGACCCCGGCAGGCTTTGGCCCTCTACAGGCCCCGTCAATGTGCTGACACTCCTTGAGGCGCGCGTGGAACACAACGCATAAATTATTAAGATCAAAATACTCAACAACTTCCCCCTTTTTTCAGAAATACATTCTACACCTATCAGCTCCTTTATACGGGGAACTTGGCTTTGACGTGTTAGAAACTGATCAGCACGTGACCCCGTACCACAGGAACATCATCTTGGACCTGAATTGCCGTCACGGCAATAATGATTGTCTTGAAAAGGCCCAGGAGAAACTGGAAAGTTTCAGGAATAACCCCAGTAAGTATATGCAGGAAATGAAGTCACAGGTACATTACTCAAATATTTGAACTATCTATACATATAATAAATCTGTAGAAGGGTCAACTCTGTACATTGAAAAAATAAATAGCGGGGGGTGTTGCTGGATCGATACCAAACCCAATATGTGATTAAAATTTTTTTTGTCTGTCTGTCTGTCTGTCTGTATATGCAGGCATCACGTGAAAACTAACGGTTCGATTTCGATGAAACTTTGTACAATTATACCTTATTATCCTGGGCATAAAATGGGATATTTTTTATCCAGGAAAAATATACGTAGAAAAAAAATCTACCATCCACGCGAAGACCGACATCCGCGCGGACGGTCGCGGGCGGAAGCTAGTACAAAATATACATAGGGTCACATCTATACAAAACTCGTTAGACTTTAACGAGTTGAGAGAGATGTGACCCTTGATAAGGTTACAGACTATAATTTGACCGAGGGTAAGCTAGTAGTAGAGTCACAGTATAAGGATCGTATAGCTAATTTAGCCAGTGCTGATCTAAATATCTTGTCATTTCTATTTAGACCAGCGCCTGAACCCTGACATCCAGACCCTGATTTACTGCTCGGGTCTCAGAGGAGGCAGCGCGGAGAACTTCAACTTCCTCTGGGAAATGTACCTGGAGAGCCAGGACTCCAGCGAGCAGTCTATCCTGCTGAACGCACTTGGATGCACCTCGAATGAAGAGAGGCGCACTTAGTAAGTTGGAAATTTTCTTGACAAAATATTTTCATTAAAACAAAGTGAGATTTATAAAAACAGCTATAGGATTATTTGTTGGCAGTAAATTTTCCATTTTGGTACAGGTAATTTGCATATTTGACTAGTGTCATCATTTTAACTGAAGTTTAGTTTAACTATAGATTAAACAACGGGCTCTGAGGGCCAGTTCTTAGGTACGTATGAGTGGATGTGAAATGTTTAGATCTATGATCAGTTCAGACCACTAAATTAGGTGCTAGGTCATTTTGTACTGGATAAGATTTACTGGATCTTATCCAGTACAAAATGACTTAGCACTCTTTTAGCAACTATACCATAGACTTGGATATAACCTGTGCTTGGGTCTTGAATTAGAACTTTCAGCCAGCCAATGGATGCCCATTGGCTGGCTGAAAGTTCTAATTCAAGACCAAACGCATAGTAATTAAAAGTAAAACGATACATTTGGAACAATCCATAAACCGTAATAAAAAACCTGAAAAATTAAATAGGCTAGGAAAAAAAATTGGTCAAAACAGAAAAAAAAACCTAAATATGATATCTAAGATTTTATCAAGCAAAAGACACAAGTAAACAAGATTCGTAGGAAAGTTTACTATCAATAGCGTACCTTTAGGTATATTGATTAAAACTCGAGCTTATCTTAAAAAAAAATCTGATAGTGAAGTTAAGATTAAAACAACGAAACTGAGACAGTTGAATTGAATCAACAATTTAACAAAAGTCTATGGCCTCGTTTAGACGATTTTTTTAAGTGGTCAAGTCATCACATGATTCCTCCCACCCTGGGCAGAGCGGGAGGGACTGTCAGACTCGTACTGACTAAAATCTACGGTGCCCTTCAATAGCTCTTTACGTACCGGGGCACTGTAATTCGTGAGTCCCGCGACCCCGGCAGACTTTGTTCCTCTACAGGGGGGCTTTGTTCTTCTCATTTAGACGATGCAAGTTGCATACGAGTTGCACGCAAGTTCGACTACATTGCGCTATTTGTTTGATCAACTGAATTTAAACTATTTGAAAAAAAAAACTATTCTATTGTATTGTATTTTTAATTCATTGACCAATAAATGATAAATGATATTTATTTTGCAAATTGGTTTTGACAAACTCTTGTACACGTCCAAAAAACACATACCTTTTTTAAACTAGATGAGGCCGGTGTTTCGTACCTGACTATTCTGAGAAGAAACAGTCGAAACAAACTCAAAATTCACTATTCTTTTATGTAACAGTCTTGTAATGTACTCAAACTTACATGCAAGTCACACGTAATTTCTTGCATCGTGTAAATGGACCTTTAAATAGTTTTAACTCAGCAGTCGAATTGACTCCTATGACGATTTAAAATATACCTACTTTATGCTGCCTCACTATTTTTTCTAAATAATATGTTGAATGTGACTTTAAATCTTATGGCTCGTGATCAACGAATTTACGTTCTATTTGTCCCGGCCATTGTACTGTAGAGATTTTACTGTGAGAATGAATTAATGAGCTGTATTAATTAATTCCATACAAATAAGGTAACATTCAATATTAATCATTAAACATAAATAACAATAATCGTTAACACTAAGCAATAATCACTTATCATTAACAATAATAATAACATTAATCCCTAATTGTCAATCAAAAATATATACTCGTAAGTTCAATAAATAATTACAATACGAATAGTATTAATGAAAAAAATCATTAAAAATTGAAATTAATAAAAAACGAACATTAATAATAAACAACAATCATTAACAATTACTAAATAATTAAATAGTATTAATCGCAATTATATCATCGATGCGATGTCACAATTGTATGGACCACCTTCGGGTAAAAGCCTCCTCCAAAGATTTCCACTTCTTTCTGTCCTTAGCCATGTCCAACCTCAAATACTCTTTATAAGCACTGGCTGAATCAAGCCGCTCAATTATTTTTAAAACATAGTAAAAAATAGAGTTTTTCTTGTTCTTTCCAGGAAAAAAGAAACAATTGCAAAAGTGTGCGTTTCATTGGATTGAATACATTAGTAAATTAATATTCGTTTTTGTTAAAAGATCCCCCTCTTACAGTACGTCATAAACACAAGCGATAAAAAAATCCGAATCCAAAGATGAGTCGTACTTTATCAGCGGTGTAGATGTAGTCACACTATAGGTGCTCTCGTATTCATAAGTCACTGGTGACTATATGATGTGCTAATCTTGACAGCAGCAGCATGTTTGGTGCAATGGCTGAGCAATAGACTACTGGGTCGCATGACATGGGCTCGATTCCCACAACGAACATTTATTTGTATTTATATTATTGCTTTTTGTGTAAATTAATTTAAATATTTGTAAACCCACCCACGACACAGGAGAAATCCTTAGTGTGTGGAAAAGTTATATAAAAAAAAACTTTTTTTTTTAAATTAAAATATTATGAGAGTTTTATTGTTTTATAACTTTTTTTTTTCAACGATGGTAAACATTTTTATTATAACAATTAAACAAACTATTTAAATATTCTTAAATTACATATACCTAGCTAAATCTAAATACTTATAAGATACTAAATTAAAATTAAATTTGTCCACCAGCTACTTGAACAAGGTTATCGAGTCGGATTCTCCAGTGAGGGAGCAGGACAGACACACTATCTTGGTGTCAGTCACTAACGCAAGCCCCAACAGCACGGAGGTAGCCCTGGACTTCATTATTGAACACTTTGATGTAATCCAACGGAGGTAAATGCACATTTGTGTTTTTTTTAAACCTTGTTTTGTCCCACTGCCCCAGTATCCTTCCAATTTTATTTGTGTTACAAATTAAAAGAAAAAGTAAACCTAGCATGAGAGCTGCTGATCATCAAACGCCTGAATACTCGCAAATAATTCCTCATAATATTTACTTCATTTTATGGATATTGGACCTGAAGAAAACTTGTATTTCCAATTCAAAAAATTAAGGATTCCGTTACGAAAATTTGGTGAGAGTGTCTCAATTCATAAAGTATGAGTATTTACATAATTGAGAAGTTTTCCGTTCATTTCAAACTCTTATTAAAACTGATATCTTTTTTACAGTGTCCAAGGCTTAACCGGTACAACCAACATTTTGAATGCCTTCGCCAGGAGACTCACTACAGAAGCACATTCTCAAAAGGTACGTGGATGTTCGTCTTTCAAAGCAATGACGTCTTAAACGAGAGTTGTTCCACTGCGGGAAAGTGACAGAGCTATACAAGTCGTCTAGCGTCATCTCGTTCCCACAGTGAAACTACTCTTGTTTATAGAAGTCATGGTAGGACTATCGTATGCTACACATACTCTACCTACGTGACGTTTGCCGCTAGTACCTCGCGTCGTTTGTTTTAGACAATGCAAGAACTTCCATGAAAGTCTCACTACATTGCGGTATTTGTGAAGCCCTGTTTAGACATGCAAGTTAGAATACATTGCGGCCTGATAATGGACAACGCATTCAGCTGATCAAACAAGTACTGCAATGTAATGTAGTGTTCTTTCATGTTTAAATGGGGCTTCACCAACAAAATTTATGGTCCCTTTGCAATAGTCCGCAGTGTAATGCAACTCGCATGCAAGTTCTTGCATTGTCTAAATGAGGCTTTATGGTTGGTAAGTACTTCGTCTGCCGGGATACCTGATAATTGCATGCAACAAGTCGAAACCAGCCGATTATCTCTTTTCGATGGCCGATGTGCAGTGTTTATCGACAGCAACTGTACTTTAGCATATAGATCCCAGATTTAAATTCCATTTTCAAGTGTTAATGGTGGATCTCATTGCTTGTGGCTAAGTAATTACAGCCGCACAGGCCGACCTTCCGAGTTAAGCCGTGCTTGCCGAGGTTGGTCTGTGGATGGGTGACCATCTGTCATAGCGAGTTTCCTCCGTGCCTCGGAAAGCAAGTAAAGCCGCTGGTCCGGGCTGTCATTTGTAGATCTTTGATAGTCAGTGACAGTGATTATTTGATTAGTAGGCAAAAACTTTAAAAGTCTGACAACCAGTCTTGCCATGGGGTATCGTATTGCCCGGTTACTGGGCTGGGGAGGTCCGATAGGCAGTCGCTCTATGTAAAATCTGGTTCGACTGGAAGTCGACCCCAATTTAATTGGGAAAGGGCTAGATAGGTGAAGAATGATAGGTCTCATTTGGTTTTTCCATTGAATCCCATATAATAATAACATAACACCAGGAACTATGAATGATCATCAACAAGAAGACATTCACTGCTGAACAAGGGCCTCTCTTTTAGGCCTCCACGCTGAATGACAATGCACTTGCATCCATCAGTTGCCCGCAACTCTCACGATGTCGTTGGTCCACCTACTGGATACTACTCATTGTCTTTTAAAAGTATTAATAAGAAGGAAACAAAGATAACACAATGTGTTGTTTCAAGGACTGACTCATATGCATGAATGTCGCGATAAAGAAATGAGTAAAGTTGCGTCGAACATCTGACAATGAAAAACTATAAAAACGGAAAATGAACACTGATAAGACGATTGATGTTTATAAGATGAATCAAAGAAAGAACAAGGTCTAGAGATTATTGTCCAGATAAATTGAATTGCTCGACTTATAAGTAGGTGTTTCGGAAAAAACAGCCAAACGCTGTTTTTGTAGGTATTTGAATAATGTTTGTTACGGGAGTTCTAGTGTAATTTCTAGTCATCAATGTTTAATAGTTAATTTATGTTTTAGTGAAAGTTCTATTAATCTGAATAATAGCCACCTTGCCACAAAAAGATAAACAACTGTTGAACGTTTGTCTTAAAAAAAGTGTAACTGCAAAACGACCCTAATATCATCGTAAAATGTCGTTTTGATGTTGACAGTGTTCTATACAGGTGTTTAACAGGTGTTTAACTTTTTTAGTGGTAATACGGAGTTTAACTAAACTAACATTACAAAAATAAGACATAAACTCCTCCTTATAGCTGTCTCTTGGGCCTGTTTATATGGTATCGAATCTCTAGCCAAGGTAGTAGACGACTTGGTCGCGGGACTGTACGAATTACCGTGACCCCGGAACGTAAAGGGCTATTCCAGGACACCGTGGATTTTAGTCAGTACAAGTCAGACAGTCCCTCCCGCTCTGCCCTGGGTGGGAGGCCTCATTTGATGATTTTACCACGATAATAAAAAGGTAGTAGACGACTTAACAGACTCTTTTCTGTTATGTCGTCTACGTCACTAAACGTTCGAAGTAAAAAGTTTTTTATTTATTTTTTCTCCACAGATCGACGAATTTCAGCGACGTCACCAAGGGATTTTATCAGCTGGGGAGTTGGCATCGATCAGTGGCATCAGAGAGAATATCGCAGCTTCCATCACTTGGAGTAAGCAAAACGCAGAGGTCGTGGAATCTTGGCTTACCCTGAACTACGGACAGACACCAAGCAGTGCTACCGCCCTCGTATCAAGCTTCATTCTTATAATTTCTGTTGTAGTGGCTATTTTCAATTATTAATAATAAGTTTTATTTTACATTCTATGTTCTTATTAGCTTCTTTATTTTTGGACATGGAACTGTTAGGACGGTTTTTTTGTCTTTCCCAGCTATATGACCACGATAAGAGTGAATAACTTCTGTCACTTGATAATTAATTTGCAAAAATATGAATTATTGTTATTATCTTGTTAATTTCATTTTCGTGCAAGTGTCAGAAAGCGAAATGACGACGCAATATGGTTCCAACACAGTTTCACCATAATCATGTTTGCATAGTAATAAATACGTAGGCTTGTTTGTACTTAACTTTTTTAATAAACACACAGTCTATAGGAGTGTTTATAGAATTAGCACTAGTCAAATATTTTGCATTATTTTAACGGTTTTAATTTTTTTATGTTTATTTTATGTCATTTGCCCTGTTTTGTTTTAATTTGTAGAAGCTTTTACGAACTTGGAAGTAAATAATGTAACATAAGTACAATCGGCCTTATTACAAAAACTAAATAAACCTTGGTTTAAACCTGGTCTATCAAGTCCAGGCTTATCTGCAGAGCCATGGTTTAAATTTGTCCGTATTACAAAACTAAGATAAAACGTCGACTTTAGTACCGCCATTTGAACGATTGTCTATACAATTAAGTCCACAATGACAATTAAATCTACCTTGTTTCAATCCATTTTGGGTGAAAATAACACAAAAACTACAACACAATGAAATATTTGCTATGAGAAACTTTGACATACCTTTGACAGCTACTACTATTAGACCATGGTTTATCGCAAAACCACGATTTGTAATAATCTTTGTTTAAACCGTAGTTTTACAAGATTAAACCTGGGTTTTTAGTTAAACCCCTTTTTGTAATAAGGCGGAATAAGTTTATTATATTAAATTATTATTTTTTATATGACGTTCATAACAAATGATGAAACCAGCAATGAAGTTTTGAAGTGAGAGGTTTGAAATTAAGGTTGTTATTAAAATAAGTGTTATAAAACTAAATAAATCGTATAAATATAAGTTAGTTTTGTATTTAAACTATTGACATTGATATTTGTTGAAATAAAAATACTTTGGTAAAATTATGGTGGTTCATTTCATTTGTAAGCATTTTTCATTTGCATCTATTTGTTAGGAGAAATGTGCTACAAGCCATCACTATCATCTTCAATATAAATAAATAAATTATTTATTCATTCATATCGGCTTTAAACGAAGTCTATTTTAAGTTAGAGAATTTTGTTTAATTACAATCTCTACTCATTTTGCCTATCTGAAAACGGAAAGTGGTCAAAACTTTTGAACCGTAAAAAATAACACCAGAGGTAAAAATAATGGATATGACCTCTCCCATGCCTCTATTAATTTACTTTCTGGGACACCCTGTATAAGTTTTTTGTTAAGTATAGACACATCAACTACACAAGTATACAGTCATATATTTTCATCTTCATAACGTAAAGAATCCTTTTCGTTCAAGTTGATGGGCTGGTGTCTGCACAATGTATCTTTGACTACCGTTGAATGACGTTACGTTCGGCCACAGTTTATAGGACGTATAAAACGCCCCAAGCAGCAATAGTCATTGATGTCACCTTGTTACTCATTTTGTGAAAAAGTAAAAAAAAAATACCTAGACGTACCTAAGTTTAATCTATCCAAGCACTTGAAACATCTAACATCTCTGAATCATTTTAGAGTTCCGTTATCTAAAACCATACCTCTTGCTTAAGAGAGATAACACAAAATGAATGGTCACTATGAAAATCTATTATGCACACTTGAGGCGCGAAGAATCAGAACATTTTTTTTTTCTAATGTTAGCTTAATTCCAGCTGAGATTTTAGCACAAAGCATTTATTTCATGTTTCAGTTACTGACACTTTTAAATTTTTAGGGCACAAGGCCAACAGTGAAATATGTTTTTGTTTTTTTTACTAGCCTACTCTGTCCCACTCCTGGGCAAG
Source organism: Agrotis puta (assembly GCA_943136025.2). Taxonomy (NCBI): domain Eukaryota; kingdom Metazoa; phylum Arthropoda; class Insecta; order Lepidoptera; family Noctuidae; genus Agrotis; species Agrotis puta. The sequence goes on from OW964171.2 coordinate 2,883,102, forward strand.
CGCCTACCTCCACTCCTTCCACTTCTCGTGAGCTTGCGCGACCTCTTTCCAGTTACTTATTAGGTTTCGCCCAAACTGGAAAGAAAGAATTTTAGTTGAAAATTGGTAATTAATAAACACATATCAAACATCACATCATCAGCCTATCAGTCCACTGCTGAACATAGGCCTCTCCAATCGCATGCCTTTTCACTCGATCACCGGCTACTCTTATCTAGCTGTTACCTTGCCTGATTTAAACGCCTCCTCCTTCGCTAGCATCACTGTTTCGTAGAAGGAGGCGACCGCTTCCCTCTCCGTCTCGCCCCGCAGCATGGCCTCGACCAATGCCAGGCGCGAGAGGTCGCCGCCTATCGCAGCCGTGAGGACACTGGGTAGTGCTCTGCACATGCGGGGCAGTCCTGCATCGTATGCTCCACCGTATCCTCCGGGCGATCCTTGCAGTGGTTGTCACCACTGCTGCCCAGGCGTTTCTTCCTTCCCTATACGACACAGGAACCTTCCGAAACTTCCGTATCCGGTGAGGACCTGCGTCAAGAGAAAAGTAAGGACTCCGTGGCGCCTATCCAGCCACTCCTCAAAGAGGAGTCTTACTGATGCAGATAGCGGCCTGACTGTACAGTCGTACATAACGATAGATTTGCTGGTAAGGCAACAATTTAGCTGTCGATAACTGATGTCGATACCAAAGACGAAGACGTCAAGTACTACATTGTTGACTTGAGGATAGGAACTGTGATGTACTCAATAATATCTGATGGTCAGGCTCAGGGGTATGTTCAGAAGTGGACGACCTACGTTTGATATCATGGCGATGATGATGAAGTCAAAAAAGCAATCATGGCTCTAAAGTCAATAAAACATGAGAGTTCAAAACCATGTGTGAAACTAATGGAGAAAGTGATGGTCTTTGCCCAACAATGGAACACAATACAGATAATACAGATACGATTAGCGCACAAAAACCTGCCCTATGGGTCAAAGTTTTTTCAAATAAGAATTTATTTTAGACTTTTACTTTTCTCTCACTCATTTGAGATTTTGATAAACTTAAACAAAACTGCTGTATTTCAACATATTGATATTCGCAGTTAATAATAATCTCATATCAAACGATAAGCTCATATTTTCAACACAACCGAAATTCCATCTTCAATTTTATCTGACTAAACCTAGTTGAGACATTATCGGTATCTCATATCTCTGGAGAGATTTTAAGTGCTTCTCTCTCATCGTTCCATTTCTTCGAAGACAGTATCGCGACACGACGCATGGGTGGTGTGGGGAGTGAAGTGACGGCCAGTTGAACACCATTAAAATGGCCCGGACTAGGCTCAAGTGGAAGTGTATCTTCATTTCCTTCACAATCCTTTTTAACGTATTAACAAAATCACTACCGATAGACCCGGAATTATACACTTTAACTAACTCAGCCATCAGTTTTAAACGTTCGGAAGCTCCCATTGTGATTGAACCTATAGAAGGGTTCCCTGTGACGTATAGTGAAACGGCAGATAAAAATCTGACTGTTGTGCCAGTGAATGCGACTCGTGATTTTATGATCAGAAATAGTATTAGACCCCAACAAACAATACTAAGTTATGATGTGGAAATAACAGTAAACGGGAATGGATTCAATGGTCGGGCTGTTCTTGTTGTCGACGTAGACCGTTCGGTGAGGGAAGATGAGATAGAACTTCTCATTGATGATTTAAGCATTACTTCTGTGAAAATAGGAATTTTCACAGCAGGATTAGATGGAGTCAGTGACGCTTTTTACGAAATTGATGATCAAGAACTATCAATTTCCCCCACAGAGCCGCCTGCTTTACAATATTATCTCATTATTGAGTATAATGGAAATTTTGCGACCGGTGCGCATGGATTTCACATGGGACACTACGGTGGAGAGTAAGTAAACTTATTCAAACTATTTTCGTTACATAACATACGTAGCCTAATCTTGCATGTTTTTTTTCTAAAAGTTACGTAGCAGAGATTTATCAGAAGACTATTAGTAGCAGTTTGACGTATCTTTTTTATTCAAGTTAATAGTATTGACAGGCCTGTTGGTCTAGTGGTTAGTACCCTGACTGCTATGCCGGAGGTCATGGGTTCGATTCCCACCCAGGACAAATGTTTGTGTGATGAGCACGATCATTTGTTCTGTGTCTGGGTGTAATTTATCTTTAATATGTATGTATTTAGAAATATATATGTGTGTGTTTATCAGTTGTCTAGTACCGATAACACAAGCTCTGCTTAGCTTGGGACTAGATGGCGTTGTGTGATAGTTGTGGAATATTTATTTATCTAAGTATTTATTTATTTATACCTATATAGTATATAGAAAATCAGTGAAATATACCAACCTTACATAAAACTAAATCAGACATTGGTATTTTTTCGTATAAATTTAAATTGTGTTAGAAAAACATTTCGATAAAGACATTTTTCTTAAAAATGTTAGCCTATTTGCTCCTTAGTAATCTTTTCTAATAAACTTCGACATCCATCCATTATCTAGTAACATGACAATCTTCTATAGTATTTTTTTTGTCACGAGAGCCAAAATTGTCGACGATACGACACTTTTTAAATTCACAATACTACTCCCTTCACAAAACGCAATTTAATATTCGATTCATTCCATTACTGACTTCATCTTTTATTTTTAGTACATACCTGGCTATGAATTTGCATCCAACCTATGCAAGACGTGTGTTTCCTTGCATAGACGAACCAACTGCGGTGTCAAATATAAGATTTACGTTCAACAACTTGGAATACACACATTTAGTGACTAATTCACAACTGGAGGATGATAGTCAATTGTAAGTAGTGCAACTTCCACTATATGCTCTTAGGAGAAGTACATAAAGGTTTATCTGACATCAAAAATCGTTAATTCCGCCGGGTTAGAAACAGAAATGTATCTCATGGCTCCAACCTTTGCCGACGGCTATTGTACAGACGCCAGCACATCTATCTTAATCTGTCAATTTGTTAATAGTTTTTACCTTATCACAATAGTGGAAGATTAATGTTCGATTGGTAAAATTTGACAGATTCATGTAGGTTGACCTGCTGGCGTCTGTACAAAGCAATGGCTATGAGATAGCATACACACCATGAAAAAGCACAATGTATAGAAGCCACACAGGTTCTCAAATTTTAACAGTTATACTTATTTTTTGAAACGTATGCATGCATACGAGCACGCATACGCGAATTTGAAGAGAAAAAATAGAAAGGAGCTCGGGCAACAATATATAGAGCTTGGACCATGGCTCAACAGCGATGAAACCTATGCCAAATGAAAGCCTTGAGAATACTATTCATTTCTTATTATGGCAGCTAAGTCGAATTCGAGCGCGAACAAGGTGATTTGGAGAATCGATAAAATATACCCTTACCTAAAATTTGAAACAGGTGTCATTCGAAGCGTGCAGTTCATACGACATATTTTTACTTCGGCGACATTCTTCAAATGTGTAGGATTAATCTGGAAAGCCTGAATGTAGCAACCTAAACTAACCTGTGGCAATATCCTTCAATAGATTCGAAATAGGTGTCATTCGAATCGTGGGTAGAAACGATATGTTTTATTACGACGACATTCCTCAAATGTGTGTGGTTTCCCTGGAATACCTAAAACTGTCATGAGCTTACTTAGCCTAACCTAACCTAGTGTTTCCTCGTGCACCAGCGTCAGAGGGCAACACGATATAATACGACTTCCGCTGACAGTCTTGCCTTTGCTTTTGGAGGTGGCCCGCTTCACCAGCCCGGTGTAGAACTCCCTTTTTCATTGGTTTTCGGCGGCATGCCGCCGTCTTCCTCTGAAAATCTGTCAGCCCTGGACTGTTTATGGGGTTCAGACTGGGCGTTAAATAGGATGCACAGTCTGAATTGTCCGATAAGCGTATGCTTTGGGTCGAGTTAGCCGTCAGATGGTAGCAACTGTTTTATGATGGGTGATCAAGCTTAAGCAACCTGTTTCTGAGGACTGGACTTAGAAAAAGTATATCGTATCTACCCCACGCTTCAAATGACGTCTGTTTCTAATCTTTTAATATTAGTATGCCCTTTTTCGATACTCCAAGTCACCCTGTTCGCGTTCGAATTGAACTTAGCTGCCATAATAAAAAATGCATTGTATCCTCAAAGTTTTCATTTGGCGTAGGTTTTATCGCTGTTGAGCAATTGACCATCTGCCTGAGGAATTTATCAAGTACTTCGGCATACCTCCAAACTTGCTACTGAAAAACTAATGATGGAAAAACTCGTTAAATTAAAGTGTCCAACGAGGCACCAACGAGGCAGTAAAAGATTTTTCATAACCTTAATATTATTCTGCTTTATTATTACAGGTTTCAATCCCGTCCATTGAATGGGCCGCCACATCTATGGGGAATGATAGCTCATAATTTAGCCAATATCAATGTACCAGTCACAAACGTTTTACTATATGGAAGACAAGGTGTCTCCAATCAGGAGTCTATTGCTTCAGTAGCTATTCAGTTCTTTTACAATAATTTGATTGAGTGGACTGAAAAGGCATATACAGAAATTGTTGTTGATCAACGTGGTACTATGAGTGTCATCGCGATTCCAGATGTTGCAGCCGATTGGCACGCTTTGTCTGCAGTAGTGATTTGGTGAGTTTTTAGAATTAAACCGAAGTCATTTTATTCAATTTCAAGTTGTTGGGTCGATTTTTCTGAAATCGAACTCGTTTTGTCTATTTCGGAAGTCGATGGCTTTGTTTTTTTTTTAATTTCATTGTTTTTTTTTGCCACCAACTTCCGAAATAAAAGTTATTTTGTCGGTTATTTTACCCTTTTTTGTGGTTCTTTTCGAAGGCGGTTACATTTTTTTTGAAAAACTTTTTATTTTACTCTTTTTAGTTTAAATATTCAACCCAAATTCTTGCCAAATACATAATTTTTTTTTTCTTCTGCACTTGAATTTTGTAATCAAAAAGCTAATAAAATTCCCTATCTCAAAAACTACTGAACCGATTTTGATAAAACTTGCAGTATTCCCTAAGTTGAACGATACATAGCACAAAAGAATTATTTAAATCGGACGTGTAGTTCCGGAGATATGCGAACAATGAATCAGTCGATGCCTACTCCTTACTGTTGAGGAGTTGTACCTTCCATAATCAGCTCAGATACATAAGATGATTACCATACGCAAGTACTTAAATTACTTCATAACATTTGCGTAAAACGATGTGTGGGCCAATAAAATTTGAGGGTTGGCCTCGATTTCTTCAAGATCCAATAATCAGATCCTGACTTGGTGACAATGGGACCACACGGGAAGCACCAGCTTTCAAACAAAAAAAGATTCATGAAAATCGGTTCACCCAGTCTGTTCATTATGAGGTAACAAACATAAAAAAATACAGTCGAATTGATAACCTCCTCCTTTGTTTGAAGGCGGTTAAAAATTTAGTTTTACAATGTTTTATTAGATCAATGCTTTATTGGTGCGATTTAAAGTTCGGTAGTTTGTTTGTTCGTTAGTAAATGAGGTATGCAGTTTTGGTTTTTCAGGCGATTAGAATAGAATAGAATATCTTTATTTGCGTGAAAAATCAGTGGTCATTGCTCAGTCACACCATGTGTTCAATACAAGTTGCTTGTCGCACTAAATACGACTTCGGAGGCAAGAAAATGGTCATCCCTTTGAGTTTCTTTAATCAGTAAAATTATCTACGGCCTTGTCCCAAAAATAAAAACTGTGGGTATTTTTAAATAAAAGTTCAATTATTAAGAGGTTACTGACAATTCTTCTACCTCATTTATGAGTGTAAAACTAATAAATCCGCCTGTCATTACATGTGTCTGTCATTACATAAAAATGCATAAAAATTTGTACCACCACCAGATGGTGAAGCAGTGAAAGGCTTTCAGTCACCCTCAGCTTAATACTCTCGAAACATATCACGCGACCAGCTTTATGAACGCACGTTAATAAAACGCTCGTGTGTTTGGGGCTTTTTTTTTAACGTTCGACTAATGTCGGGCGCGAGAGGTCTCCGCCTATCGCCGTCGTGAGGACACGGTGGTACTCTGCCCAAGCGGGGCAGTCCTGCACTGTATGCTTCACCGTGTCCTCCGGGCGATCCAGCAACTCCTCAAAGAGGGTCCTTACCGTCGCGATTGCGGCGTGCCCTTTTGCTTATTATTTTAAAAACTTTTGTTTTTTTGGAGCCCCAACGTTTACCTTCGCCATAAAGTCATTTGTTTGTATGTATCTACATTACTACTACATAAAAAAGGTTAAAAAAAAGAAACAAAAGTAGCCGCCATTCACGAGGTGTTGGGGTAAGAATTTTTGTAAAAATGTAGGCGCGGGCATGCGGGCGACGAGTAATGGGCGACTCGCTGTCCGACCATGGACTGGAGGGTCAGTAATACATCTGTTAGCAAGAATTAAAAATATCTGCCGTCGGCTTCAGACTCCGAGTTCATAGATAGAGTGAACCTGATGGACCGTGGCCTCTAGTAGTATCTATTGAACTATCCATAAAATCCCTTATCAATCATCATGTTTCTGTCCTATCCCCTTAGGTAAGGTGCAACACGTTTTATACTTCAATTCTCCCCTGTCAGACCTTTTGGTATCATTTATTTATGAGCATGGATGTTCGCAGGGAGCCCTACATATTCATGGAACAGGTCCAATCAGTAAAGCAGAGGAGTAAAGCGCTGCCGACGATAGCAACAGCAATGGCTAGGCAGTGGTTTGGATACGTGATCTTCCCGGAAAACTGGCGATACGAATGGGTGGTTGAGGGTCTAGCTTCATATGCCGGCTGGGAAATGGTGAAAATGGTAGGGTTTTAAAATAACATGCGGATTAGTATAGCATTTTTACTAATATCAACGAAACTAAAGACAAAATGATAATATAATTATTTTTTGTTAAACCTTTGCTTACTTATCGCTATTATAAGCAAAAGTGATGTAAAATGAATGAAGAAATGTAAGATTTGTGGCAAACTTACATTCATCTACATGTAACGAATTATTTAAGTTACTCTTCATTTTTTATTTCGTGGTCATCTATAGTGTCCTAGTTAATATACAATATTATTTTTAGTATATGCGTAACCTGAATATAGTTTGTCCAGAATCAGTAACATAGATGTTATATTGGAATTTCATTAAATAAAGAAAGAATTTGCATTATACTAAAATTAAAATATTTAGGCGCTCCTTGCGGGGCTCCACATCGTTGTCAGTGTGGTGAAGGCGTCGACTGCCTCGGGCACCATGGCCTTTCCTGCAGCAAGAGTGCAGGTCGGCTAGCACGGCACGCTAGTTTAAATGACATTATCCGTCGTGCTCTTGTCACCGCCGGGGTGCCAGCCGTCTTAGAACCCAGTGGCTTGGCGCGCGACGATGGGAAGAGACCAGATGGGATGACTATAATGCCATGGAAGTTGGGTAGACCTTTGGTGTGGGATGCAACATGTGTCGACACCCTTGCGCCATCCCACCTTCCTGGTACTGCATGCTGTGCTGGTGCGGCTGCTGCAAGTGCCGAAAACCTCAAGCGGCGCAAATACACTGGCTTAACTTTTAGCTATGTATTTGAGCCTTTTGGGGTTGAAACACTGGGGCCGTGGGGTCCGAGTGCCCACAAACTTTTCAAAGACATCGCCAAGCGTATAGTCGACGCCTCGCGTGACCAGAGGGCTGGCCTATTTCTTGGTCAAAGGATCAGCATTGCCATCCAACGTGGCAATGCCGCCAGCGTTCTGGGCACTTTCCCCATTGACAGCGATGTGGACGAATTTTTTGACGCCCTATAAATTTTAGTTTTAATTTAGTCATTTTTGTAAATATTTTAATTTTAGTATAATGCAAATTCTTTCTTTATTTAATGAAATTCCAATGTAACGAATTAAATTTAATTTATAAGGTTTACAAAAAGTGGTGAATAAAATTTTTGGCAAATGAACAAAATCTCAAATAAAATATGTTAAACATTTGATACACTTTATTATAGTTCCAAACGGGCACAGATGACACGATGCTGGACGTGAATACTTTATTCACAACTGAAGTGATACAAGAAAGCCTACTTCGTGATTCCTACCAAACTTCTGGAGTATTGGAACCTGGAGATGATCTGTTCGATGAAGAAGATATTAGAGACCATATAGGTGTGAATGGAATTGTGAAGTACAAAGGTCCAGCTTTAATGAGGATGTTGAGGATTGTGCTCGGCGGTGAAGATAATGACTACATTCAAACAGCAGCGAGTGGACTACTGAATAAAAGGTGAGTGTTAAATAACCGATACTGATTATGACTATGTTTTTGATATGGTGGTAACTCAAAAGATAAAAACCGGCCAAGTGCGAGTCGGACTCGCCCATGAAGGGCCGTTGCAGCGGTTCCGTAGCAGCAAGTAGAAAATATAAAAGTTCTTGTAGTTCATTGTAACTTTGGAAGGTAAATTGCGGTTTATGATTTATTACATATTTAAAAATAAACTACTTACTAGATCTCGTTCGAACTTATTTTCGGAGGAAGTTTACATGTTAATGCACATAATAATATTTTTTAGTTTTATCATTCTCTTATTTTAAAAGTTACAGGGGGTTATACACATTTTACCACTTTGGAATTGTCTCTCGCGCAAACTATTCAGTTCAGTTTAAAAAAAAATGATATTAGCAACTTCAATATCAATAATGAAAACCTATCCAAAGATACACCACACGTATAAGTTTAATGAAAAAAAAAAATGGAGCTTCAGTTCTAAGTATGGGAAACACCCAAAGTTTTTTTTTTCTAATTTTGTGTGAAAATCTTAATGCGGTTTACAGAATACATCTACTAACCAAGTTTCAACAGTATAGTTCTTATAGTTTCGAAAAAATGTGGCTGTGTCATACGGACGGACAGACAGACATGACGAATCCAAAAGGGTTCCGTTTTTGCCATTTGGCTATGGAACCCTAAAACGGAACAATTATAGGATTACTTTGGTATTTATCTGTCTAACCGTTGGTCAAGAACCTTTTTCAATTACATTAAAAAAGACCAAATCTTTCACATTTTTAACAACATTAAGTGATAAAATATATCGATAATATGTTCTTTTTTTCACCGAAAACTCCTTTGTTGTTGGAGTTATCGAACCTTTCGAAAATTTCCCACCACTCTACCTCATTAAGCGCTTATTAGAAAAAGAGAGAAGAGGAGAAATTAACGACGGTTACCACTTTTGAATTCATACTTTTCTGATGGTATAATTATGAACGACTTAATCTAGTGAATCAAGTTTTTTTTATGCATACAAACATAGAAAAGTCAAAACAGCTAGTTAATGCGCTAAGTCCTGGTAAGCCGACCCCAATTTAGTTGAAAAAACTGGGCAAATGATGCGCTAAGTCCTGGTCGATCAAAACAGGCAAAAACGTGACTTGGAGTACTTAGTTTTACCCATACACCAGATAGTTATAATCCCATGTGAAATAAAAACATTTATACGTCTCCTTTTCCAGGTCGTTAGATACGGTCGATACATTTAGATTCACAGACGCCATTCACGGCCTTTGGCTTGGATCAAGCAATGTCGGTATGGTTGGCGACTTAGAGGAGTATTTGGAACCGTGGATTCAAAACAATGGATATCCATTGATACGAGTTATACGTGTACGAGGCTCTGGAGTTTTGCTTACTCAGGTAAATCCACACCCATTTTTTAAACAAAAATTCTACATTTAAAGTACGCGATCAGTACACCTGAACTGTGTTCAAGATACCTTTGGTATTTTTGTTATAGTATTTTTGTTTTGGCGGGACGGAAGGGACTGCCAAACTGGATCCATGGTGTTCCTCTAATAGCCATTTTACGTTCCAGGGTCATGGATAGCTGATAAGACAGTCACGCGACCCCCGACCTCATAGTAATAGCTAGTTATAGTTATAGTTTATGCGCAATCCAATGATTTTTCTGCCCCTGCCACCCACGGTCCGTGTTGTGTTTCACGCACGCCTCAAAGAGTGTCAGCAAAATGGCGGGCCCCCCCTAGAGGGCCAAAACCTGCCGGGGTCGCGAGACTCACGAATTACCGTGACTTCGGAACGTAAAGAGCTATTGAAGGACACCGTGGATTTTAGTCAGTACGAATCTGACAGTAAGGGGTGGGAGGACTTATTTGATGATTTTACCACGATAAAAAAAAAGGGAAGAGAGAAATTCCACTTTTGAAATTTCAAGTAAAAAACAAACTGTACAATTTTATAGAACTTTATTTATTACAATTTAAATATAATTCATCATCATCATCAGCCGGAAGACGCCCATTTCTGAACATAGGCCTCCCCCTTAGACCGCCAGGCTAAACGACAATACGCCACTTGCATCCATCGGTTGCCCCCGACTCTCACGATGTCGTCGGTCCAGCTAGTGTAATGTAGCGTAGGTCTGCCTACGCTGCGTCTCCCGGTCCGTGGTGGCCACGCGAGAACTTTTCTTCCCCATTGCTTAACAGTTCTACGAACGATGTGGCCTGCCCATTGCCAGTTCAACTTGCAAATTATACAAGCTATGTAAAAAAACCACAAAAAACGATTGCTCGTGGAAATGGCCACTAAGTCAATTCGTCGTCGTAAGGTTGATTTCAAACCGGTCAAAATAGTCTGACGATTATATATTTTTTTTAATATTGTTGTACCTTTTGCAGGAGAGTTTCGGTTTCTCCAATAAACCAGCTGTCCCATGGAAAATACCAGTCACTTACACTACCAGTCTTGAACTAAATTTTGATTTACCAAAAGTATATCCGAGTGAAATGTTTGATCAAACTCTCAATTTAGTATTTGATCTCGGTGACGAGGACTGGGTTCTTTTCAATATCCAGGGTCAAGGTAAGATTTATTTTTTTATAAAACTGGGGCAGTAGTTATAAGCAGTACATCAGTTTCTACAAAAATGAAGAAATTTTATTCCACATTTTAGTTGCAACGAAATGAACTTCTTAAAATCATATACTATTACTTTACAAAAAGTTAAATACCTGTTGAACATTTGTCTATAGAAAGCGTAATTTCTAAACGACCCTTTTATCAACGTCAAATGCCGTTTTGCAGTAGAGTCCTTTTTAGACAAATGTCCAACAGATGATTAAAATGTTTGGAGGTATGAAGGTTAGTGTTCAAGTTAAGTCGAGCGGTGTACACTGTGCTGCCACTTAATGAATTTAAGTTTTATTTAGTTGGTTGATAATGAGAAATGTTCATCAGGTTACTATCGAGTTACTTACGACGCTGACCTATGGGACATAATCATTGAAGCTCTTGAAGAACCAGAGACGAGGGAAGAAATTCATCCACTAAATCGAGCTACTGTAAGTACCATAATTGTTTCTCTGAATCTTTTGAGTGACATTTCGTTTGGAAAAGATTTAGTTTGCATTTAAGAGAGTAATATAAAAATAACAAAGAAATGATGTGAACTGTGTGATTAAGATAATGACTCTATCTGACTGAGAAGATGAATGATTATAGAGAAGCATGAAAAAAGAAGACACGCTGCGTTGGCCCACATACATTAGAATAAGGGCACGAACATTATAATCTTTGGAACAGACGGAAGAGTTAGACAAACTATTCGTTGGTTATTTTTAATTCAATCACTTGTGTTAATTGACTACTGCACTGTGTTCAAAAGTTCATCTGGTACGCCTGTGCGGCCGGAGGCGAAGAATTAAGTAAGCCCCTTCATATATAAGACAACGCAAGTCTCCATTACTTTAGGACTTTTGTATCCATTGACGCGTGCCTGTTTACGAACCTCTGTCGATTTGTATTGCCATAGTGGCTTGGATACCAAAGTCGTAAAATATCGGAGACTCGCATCGCCTTGTGTACGAAAGTTCTAAATGTTGGTGGAGACGAGCGGAGAGTCGGTGAACGCCCCTCGGCCTCGTCCACACGTTATAATCGTGTGTTGGTATTGGCGAAGTACCTACACAAAATGTCTGTATTGTTCTTATTGCCGTAAAAATAATTCAGATTTTTATCACAGCTGATAGACGATGCTCTAAACATAGCCAGAGCAGGAAGATTAGACTATGACATCGCACTCAGATTAGTTTTGACCATGGTACATGAAACTGAATACGCGCCGTGGAAAGCTTTCGTAAGAAACATGAACTTCTTGAGGAAACGCTTAGTAGCATTTGTTGATGACGACGAAGATTTAGATCCGGATATTTATTTGGTAAGTGAGTAAAATTACAACAGTTTATTGATCTGATTTTCAAATAATCACTTAAGTATTTTTAAATTTAAGGAATTGAACTAAGTTAATGAAATGATGATACTATTTTGTTTCTCCAGAGAATGGTTCGAAGAACAATAGATGCTTTTGAAGATCAAATAGGATTCTATCCTGTTGTGTCTTCAGAAGAGCCACCCATGCAATCGTTAACTCGAGGCCTAGTGATGGACCACGCTTGCAGAGCTAACTACCAGCCTTGCATAGCTGCTGCTGTTGACTGGTTCTATGATCCCAACAACGCTGGCGTAGTGTGAGTATTTCGTATTTCGAGAAGCAGTTGATAGATCGTGAATTCGAATAACTCTACGGCTGATATCTAAATTCCTCTGTACGGATAAAAAATAACTGTAGTAATCTTTACTAAAGTAGTTTTTTCAATTCACGTCTTCGTGATTATTTCTTGTGCGTGAAATTGTATAGTAAACGCATACGCGTGTTACGTGGATGAGTTTATCACCGAAACTGATACTTTTTGACAATGCTATTATGAATTGAAATGTGTGAATTTTGTTCTCTCACATCAGGAGGTCACTTTCATTAGGCTGTTTCACTTAGTGCTATATGCGTGATTTGAAAGCACTTGTTTTAAATCATCCAGTTTTCTGTGATCTTTATTTAATCGTTTATATTCCCTCAAAACTTTACAAAATTAGTAACGCCGTATTAATAGTTTTCCTACCACTTTCTATTAATTCTTTTCAGACTGATTTCATTACGGATCTAACACCATTATGATCGTCGAGTTTCATTTTCTGCCGGCGGCTTTTATTCCAGGAGTTGCAGTTGTTTGGAAAAATCAGCAGACACAGTCATATTTATATTGTGAAGCCGATCTTAAAATTAAGCTTAATTAATCCGTACTCGAATATTATATACTAGTATTTAAAGTACACGGTTTAGGATGACTATCAATTCAAAGGATAGACTACATGCTTCTTTTGTTTTCAGTAATCCCAACATCCCTCATGAGATCAGACCAGCTGTTTACTGCACGATGGTAAGAGAGGGAGGTGAAGAAGTTATAGAAGCTTTGCAAGCAAGACTTGAGATCGAACCGACGCATTACGAAAGGATCGTCATTTTAGAGTCATTGGCATGTTCGCAAGATGAAGGTTTTATAAACGGGTGAGTAGTCACCCACATAAAAACTATCTCACCTACACAAGAGCTCTAGGGTTGAAAAACTTTAGAAAACTGGTTTAAAACATAGCATGCCGAATGATTGGTGAGTCATCAAAACGCAACATACGGATTGATGCGTTCTGGATGACGCAAATTGCGTTGCCTATGGCTGTGAACAGGGCCAACGCAAAAATTATGTGTACACACAGTTATTATGTCTTGGGACTGGGACTGTAGCACCATAACTATTTTTGTAGGTACTAGTTTTATCTTATGTCTTTTGACATTTAAAATTTGCCTAGTTGAAATAAATGATTAGATAACATTTGATTTGATACATCAACAAAAGTTTGCGATCACGTTAAAAAACCGTAATCTTTTTTGTTACGGTATATTATACTGTGATTTCTTGTTCTTTTTAGATTTTCGTTTCTATCGAAATAAAATTAACAACAAAGATTTTTTCTTGATATAGTTCAATTAAAAAAAATAACAGCGTATGGTTGTGATCACACACTTTCTTTGAAGTGAAAACTTCTTTAGCGGCGTTGTGCACTTTTTTTGGAATGGGTAAAAAATGTTAAACTCGCGTCGGGACACGTGACCTCGAATCGAATCGAAAATTCGTAAGACGGCGCAGGGCGCTAGCGCGAATGTTCGTGTGTGTTTATTATTATTAAAGTTTTCACTTCTGCCGGCACTCCCAGAGTGCAACCCGTCGTTTTTTTTTATTTGTATATGCATGCTTACGGCGTACTGATGTATGAGTTTGGTTTCTCGCAGGGAACGATTTTAAACTTTCTTCGCAAATAAAATCATCAATATTGATTGTACTTTATTTAAAATTATTTGTTTTTACAGATTACTCGATGAAACAATAGCAAATGACAGTCCGTACCTTGTAGAAGAACGAGTGAAGATTTTCGTTGCAGTAGCAGAAAGCAGTTACCAGAATGCAGACTTAGCGCGTGCTTTCATGAGAAGGAGGACTTCAGAAGTTAGAAACATGTATGTGTCTTTTTATCTTAATTGTCACTGAATATTTACGAGCAGGGTTCACAGTGGTAAAAGTGAACGTGACGGACAGCAGGGGCGGAAGAAAAAACATCAGTCACAGACAAACACACGTAACAACTAAGACACGTGATAAATTATACGTAGCCCTGTTTTATTGTTCTTGGCATCGACGCAACGAATATTTACTCATATCGACCATCTGTCTACTATTTTCCTAACATTGGAGGCGGCTTCCAGTTTATCCCTATGCAGCTGAATACCAGTATTTCACATGGAGAACTGCCTATTTGATCTCTACAACCCAGAAAGCCCCTTCTTACATAAGGCGACACAAGTCTCCAATACCTTACGATTTTAGTATTCAGGTGACTATCACAATACAAATCCGTAGAGGTTCCTATACAGGTACGCGTCAATGGATGCCAAAGTCGTGGGGTATCGGAGACTTCCGTCGCCTTGTGTACGAAGGGATTAAGTGATTTTCAGATATTTGAGCCACTAACGACTGTCAAAGATCTATAAATAACAGCCAGGATCAACGAACTAACATCTTCTTTTTCTTTTTTATCTTTTTCAGGTATGGTGGTCCCGAGAAACTTGAAGAGGTAATATTCATCCTTGCTGATAACATGGCTGATCCAGACCAAATTGAACAAGTAAGTAGAGAGATTATAGTCACATATTGATTATGTTGCAATTGGGCCGTTTTTTTTTAATTATTCACGCTGGAAGGGTTATTACATAATACGGGTATATAATCAAGCTATAATGTTCCTAATGCTGGGATGCGGGCCTGCTCTTTGCGAGAAAGAGTGTGCTGTGAAGGTGGATGTCACACGTATATACCGTTCTGGAAATTATAACAAACATGTTGAACTTTCTTAATGTGGACACTGCTGTCACAAAAATGTAACATTATGACATAGTATGTTACACGTAATTGCATTTATATTTTGACCTTTCAATAATATATATAACCTATAACAATATATATAATTCTCAACTCTTTTAAGACCTGCTGTTAGTAAAAACAGATACTATAACTGCTTCTAAACATACGCTATTTCCACAGTTTGGAATCTGGGTGAATGATCAATTCAATAACTTAGATGACTCCCAAGATGCAGCTATCCGGGCGCACCGACAGATACTAGAGAATCTTGACTGGGACGCCAGAGACAAGGAGAATGTTTACTATTGGATAGATGACAACCATGCACCGACATTAGTGGTGTCCCTCGTGGCATTCTGTGTGTCTGTGATGGTAGGCTTATTAAATCATTAATAGGAAAAGAATTTGAAGGTCAAGAATATCTTTCTGTAAATGCATTTGCTTCAGAAGCTCTATCATGACTTTTCAAATTTTTGTGACGTATATATAGTACATGGGAATTTAGACTTGAATTTGATGGAAAAATTTGTTCGTACTCTAGGCGGTTTTTTAATTTTCCAGACAACAAACGCAGGAACAAGTACGCTGTAAATAAAATACAGAAAACTTGTCACAAGGCCACTTTTTATTTGCTAAACAGAACCAAATGCATTTACAGAAGTAGAGCTTTCAGAAAATGTATAAATGAAAACAATAGTTTTGATCTAATGTTTTGAGTTTCACATCTCACTTCTCGCGAAGTTTGAAAATTAATTTTTTAAGGTTTTTGATCTTCGGATTCGTAATAAATAATGTGCATAGTAATGATAATGTATATTTAAGGCATTTTTTTAATTTTAATTTTCGTTTTGTGAATAAATATTAATTTAGGCGTATTATAATACATAAAATATTATTATAAATTTAATTATAATTCTTAAAAATAAAACTCTACAATACAAGCTAAATAAGTTTAATAGTAGATTATGCACCGAGGGGCTAAAGTTGTGTCTTATGTCACGGGCGTCATATTGAATCTCGAGCGCAATGAAGGATTCGGGATTTAACTCCCGAGCGTAGCGAGGGAGTTAAGAGTTTAACTCACGAGCGAAGCGAGGGAGTTAATACAAGAATCCTGAATGCAGCGAGGGATTCAAGCTAGCCCAAGGCAAAGACACCTTTAGCCCAGAGGAGGATACTCTACTTTTTACACCTACTGTGAGAAAATAATAAAGGGTTCCGAGAATAGCTTTCCTCTTTCTGGCACACTAAATCAGACTTGGCTGTATGGGCTCAGCTCCCTTTGCCTGCCCCAAAGAGGGACGAAAAGAACCAAAAATAAATCTAGGCTGCATGGGCTAGATAGATCCCTTTGTCTTCCCAAAAGGGAAAAGAAAATTAAAAAAAAAAAATACTTTCTGGCACCAAAGGGTGTTTGTTGTTTATAAACATATTCCAAATTCAAATCACATTATTGACCAGCGGGTAATAATGAAATCCAGTACAACATTATTGACCGGCTGTGCCCTCGGCCACTAATGACTCACTTTAGGTTAAGGTTGCTTGACATATAATTTGACATTTTCGAGCAGGTGGTGTGAAAAATATATTTTTTTAGGGAATAAGATATTATTATCGTTTTCAATTATGTTTTATTAAAAGTAAGGTTTGTATACAATTTTAAAAGTTATTTTAACATTGATTTGTTATAATATTGGATGAAAAGGTGATCAGAAAAAAAAAAACTCGATAATATCTCAATTGATATTATTCGCAGTTTACAAATGGATAAGTACAGAGTAAATTATAACTATTTTATCAATAGCTGTGTATTATTTTGTACACGAAAAAGCCTTAAGAAACGATCATATCTTGCTACATATTTTTGTAATAAGAATGTATGATGAATGTTAATAATTATGATGTGTTTAAATTGTTTTCATTTAAATTATATTTAAGTTAAGTAATTATAGATATCAGAATTGCACAAAGTGACTTAATTTAAGATTGAAGTAGAACAAGATGTACTTAGATTTTTTTTTTTTAATATAACAGCTTATTTTATATCCTAGAACAATAATTATCTTAAAGTTAAGTAACTGCTATGTTTGTTGAAAAAGCATTGTAAGTATAGACGCCATGATATCAACCCGCCTCAATCTATCAAATTACTTTAAAAGATTTTCAACCCTATCACAAAGTGGAAGGTTATAATGTTCGACTGGTAAAATTTGACAGATTCGGGTAGGTTGATCTGATGGAGTCTGTAAATAGGTATCGTGTTTATGTCAAACCATGCTGGAGGCAAATAATAATACTAGCTAAATAGGTATATTTCTTTGCATTTTACCAATAATTATGTTTCATTTCTTTACAGTACGATTAAGTAGGATGTAGTTAATTATATTTCATGAATGTTATAATATTTTAATAATGATAAGGATAGTTTAGGTATTATGATGTTTTTTACTGCATTTTCACTCATATTTTTATCTTATAGTTTGTAAGAAAATACTAAGTTTTTAAACAACGAATCTAAATCTGGGGCAAACGCGTCCTCTTGCCTCAAATTTAGTAGTACATATAAAAATAAAATATAATTAATAAATTAAATTATTATGAATTACATTTTAATCACATTATTTAATTAGATTTAGGGCATATTACTATTTATGTTTTAAACTTTAAATTTTATTGATTGCAACATGTACATGTTGCAAAAAAATAATAATAATAAAATAAAATAATTTATTTCCGAACGAAACGGTGTTTATTTTTTCTAACATAGAGTGTTTATATATACCCTAAGCATTTCTCCTGTATCGTGGATGCTTTTGCAAACAGTACTCACATACCTACACAAACACCCAGGTCCGAAACAATTACTCTTAGATCGTACAAATGAGAACACGAGGTCTCCCATTGCAAATACTGGCGGACTGTTTGAGTGATAGGACTCAATGCGTAAAAATTAACAGTTCCCTGAGCTTCCTGTCTCTTTTGGCGTTCCTCAGGGAAGTGTAGTTGATCCCCTACTCTTCTTGGTGTATGTCAACAGGCTGTGTAACCTTCTTCTCAAAAAGCTTTTGCTGATGACGTTGCACTTACTGGAAATACCCGGCATGAAGCTTTCATCGCGGCGCAGAGGGGACTAAATCTGGTTTTAGATTGGCTTTATAACAATAAACTTACCCTTAACACGGATAAAACAAATATTATCTGCCTTACCTTACGCCAATCTGGTCGCGGGACAAACGGATTACCGTGACCCCGGTACGTAAAGGGCTATTGAAGGACACCGTGGATTTTAGTCAGTACAAGTCTGACAGTCCCTCCCGCCCTGACCTGGGTGGGAGGACTCATTTGATGATTTTACCACGATAAAAAAAACCTTACGCTAATCTACACAACCACCGAATTCCTATTCTCTAATTACTCACTCAATCGACTGTCCAAAAACCGTCGCCTGCTCTTGTGCCAAACTCTCTCACTCTCTCTCTTACCACTATCGGGGTGACACTTGATGATAAATTGAGCTTCTCAGCCCACATCGAGTTACTGACAGTGAGGATTAGAAAGCTAATATTTGTCTTTAAGACTCTTCGACATGTGGCTGAGGCACGGCTCGTCATAGGGGTCTACCTTGCACTCTGCCAATCACTTTAGTCATATCGTGTTATGGTTTGGTCTTATGTCGTAAGACCTCGTTCCGAATTTTTATCTATTATGCTTCTCTTGCTGAGATTAAAATCTAAATTAAAAGAATCATAATGTGGGTTGGCCACATTATGATATCAGAAGAAATCAATAAAAACAAGGTAATTTACCTGTTTTTCTATCGTTATCTATTTTGACTTACTTGCAGAAAGATAAAAATGTACAGGTAAACTGAACGTAATATCTATTTAAATCTAATCTAATATGTAAAAGAATATTATATGAAACAGTTCAAGTATCTTAATCTGGCTTGCTAAGTTGTTGACAATTGCGACGTGATTCGTGAGTCATCGTGCCTATAGTCGTTGCCAAGAGCCTCAAACTAACTGAACGACCTCTTGCTTGGCTGTTTGGCGCATAGGTAGTACTTCTGGACACGGCTCGCATGTTTAGGTTCCTCTCTCAATAGTCTTGACCATCTGCAGCACGGACCTTGTTCCCGATGCTAGTGGGCTGCTATTTCTTTATATTTTAAAAGGTGTTCTTTTATGTCTTCGTAAAAAATATTTAAAAATGTATAAAATAAGTCTAAAAATTTGAATAAACGAATAGAATGTGTTATGAAAAGGTAAAATTTTATTTGTATGTGACGAAGGTACTCTCCGGATCTAAAGATCCAATTCTATTTTTTTTTTTATGTTGAGTCGGTACTTCACGCGTAAACTTGTATTAAGCACAAGTCCAGCGGGCATGCGGGCAGCGAGTAATGGGCGACTTGCTGTCCGACCATGGACCATGCCCGGGTCGACGGCGCGTTGTGTTCCACGCGCGCCTCAAGGAGTGTCAGCACATTGACGGGGCCTGTAGAGGGCCAGAGCCTGCCGGGGTCGCGGGACTTACCCATCACCGTAACCCCGGTACGTAAAGGGCTCGTGACGGACACCGTGGATTTTAGTCAGTACAAGTCTGACAGTCCCTCCCGCCCTGCCCTGGGTGGGAGGACTCATTTGATGATTTTACCACGCAAAAAAAAAAAAAGCACAAGTCCAATCATGCATGGAGTATTGTATGATGACTATGATATTCATAAATCGAAAGTGCGAGATGTAGGTACTGACCGTTGATATTTGTGCCCGTCTTTTCCAATCGTCTTGAAAACTTCCTCCAACGCGTTCGTAAACAGTTTTGGAGAGATGACGTAATTCTGTCTTACCTCGGTCTTTTGGATTATTTGCTTTAGCTTGTAAATTATGTTGTCCACAGTGCTGTAGCTCAGATTACCAGATAACTCACTCCATACAAAATGCTCAGTACCTATCGCTATAATAGCCTAGACTTTCAAGTCGACAGAAGCTGCGAACGACAATGTACCTAACCTTACAAACGTAAAGTGAGTTTTGCTTTGAAGGTGCACGCCGCCACGTGGTTATTGTGAAATGCGAGGGCTGCCTCTGCCGACAATGATGTTAATAGGGTTTTTTTTTTGACAAAGCACACTTTTGTACGAATTGGTTTGTTTATCAACACTTAATGATTCGATTTTTTTATGTGTTAATTTTTTTTACCTTATAATATTTCAAACATTCGATAATTCGTAATAGCGAGAGTTTACGAGAGTCGGCTGTACCTACTATTACGGGTGTATCTGCTCAATCAATCAGAAGCCGGGAAGTGGGTCAAAAATTAGCAAGATTTTATCACTGACCGATAATGGAACAAGTAAAAATAAATATAAAGGTACACTTGTAAAAAGAGAGAAAATGTTTGTCTTTTTTAAACCATTGTCCTACACTAGAAATTTCTCCTGTGTCTTGGATACGTTTAAAAACATTGAAACGTAACATCGGCGATGAAAAAATTTACATACCTACCTACAACTATTTATTAAACGACATTATTAAATAATTGTATGTATACTCGTTGTGTATCCAGCACAAAACTACTGAAAACAAGTACACAATGTTGAATCTGAACAGAAATGACTAGTATAACAGAATCATGGAGGTGTTGGTGCCGTCGTCTTCATTAAAAATTATGTGAAATGAGGATATGTGGCAAATTTACAATAACAAAATCTAGCTGTGGCGAATTAACTTTCAATGTATGAGGTTTAAAAAATCACGTACTGAAAAGTATAAAACCCGACTACGAAAAAATCGCGCACTGAAAAGTATAAAACAAGAACAAGCCGTGGCCGTATGTCACCTGCGGTTGTTTCACACAATCTTTATTGGCTAGGTGACATACGACCACGGCTTGTTCTTGTTTTATACTTTTCAGTGCGCGATTTTTTCGTAGTCGGGTTTTAGTTATTTTTAACTTATTTTTTATTTACACTATTTTGGGGTTCTATTATTTGAAGTAAGTAATTTATGTTCTATGTATAGTTTCTGAGTTGTGAATTTAAGATTTATCATTAATGATTCACATGTTGACACTGTTAGAAACAGAAAATTAGCTAGTAAAAGCTATATAATGTATATATATTTCAAATGTGCTCATCAAGCCCTTTAATTTGATACCCATGTCGATACTGTGCAAAAATATTTTTTTTTTCGGTAACGACTTCTCATCCTCTAGAGGGCGCCGTATTGGATTTGGTGACACGTCACCTACCCTATAACCAGCGGATAACTGAGACGCTTCTAACGAGACCACATTTGTCATGTAATGATAAGTAGTTTAGAAGTTATGAGGGAACAAACAAACATATATACATACATCCATACATACATACATACATACATACATACAAACATACATACCGGTCAAAATCATAACCCTCCTTTTGGCTTTGCCGTAGTCGAGTAAAAAATGGGGCGAATTAACATTGTGGCAAATGTACAACAACCCGAAATATTTTTACTAAAAAAAAACTGTCCAAAAAATATATGTACTACAAAGTTTATTATGTGGCCTTTCCATTGCTTCAATCTTGTTTTATGATCTCGAAATGACGACAATTAATAATAATGTCGGATGATTATTGACAACTGTTTTATCTTAACAATCAATCGATAATACAATATTATATTATCATCTACCGAAACGATTAATTACCCTGTTTCTTACGAGTCCGTCTGTGAAACGACGTCCTTTTCAAAGTGTAGTGATCGGCCCTTAAACTTTGATAATATGGTTCAAAATACATTCAAATGGAAGTGTTTTGTCTTTTCGTCCGTGATGTTATTAAACGTGTTTGGAAACACTATACCAACAGCCAATACCGTTGAAGATTTGGTTGTGCCCAAAATTTTTGAAAAAGGTAATAAAATAACGGTTGAAGCAGTGAATAAAACACGTAATGATGGTTCAACAAGACCTATCGAGATACTGCATTATGATGTTGAAATAACTGTAAATGGTGATTTCTTCGATGGGCGTGTTAGGTTTTCCGTTCAAACTAATAGGGAAAATGAAATCGCTCTAAATATCAAGGACCTACTCATCAAATCAGTGAAAGCTGAAGGGGTTTCTGAAGGGGTTTCTGTAGAGTCTGAGTACTATATTGATGATGGTTCCCTTATCATAACCGTCCTAAAACCGCTTTCATTTTTTACAGTACTAATAGATTACAGTGGTCAACTAGCCAACAGTGGACATGGACTTCACTTGGGACGATATGACAATCAAATGTAATAACTTTATTATTTTTACTTACTTAAAGCAGTACTGAAATTCTGAAAGTGTAGTACTTTTTGTCAATCTACAAATTAATGGTTGCAAAAAGCAGAAAAAACTACGTCCAATAGTCGTCACTAACTTTTTTCTTATCGCCAGCACGTCAGAATCTTATCAGTTTACTTTTTCATTATTTTATTCTTTATTGAGAAGGGAAGATGTGGTTGCCTGTTAGTATAAGTGTTAATTACGCTACCTGTTTTTTTATCGTGGTAAAATCATCAAATGAGTTATCTCACCAAGGGCAGAGCGGAAAGGACAGTCAGACTCGTAGTGACTAAAATTATAATTAGCTTCATTTCCTGTTGGTAGACTTTAAAGGTGTCTCAAATTTAGCTGCACAGAAGCAGCACAGCTACAGGTCTGCGGTCGCGCTGCTTTGTTCCTTAGAACATTGTTCACTAGCCTGATAACTTTTCAGTTGCCAAAATGGAACCTCAGACTTGTAGTAGTAGACAACTTGCCTCCAACTTTCCTTGTCAACTATCGAAATCAACGAATTAAAATCGGTACCAACTGGTTAATCTGACAAGTTGCGTAGCTGACGTATTGCGTGTCTGACGAAGTGCGAGTCTGCCGAGTTCCGTTTCTGACAAGTTGCGAGTCTATCCTGAGAGATGACGGCTTGCGTAACTGACGAGTTGCGTTTCTGTCGACATGCGTGTGAACAGGCTCAACATATGTTCCAGAATATGTAGAGTACTCGGAGTAAAATATAAATGGTCTTCCATCAATGGATCGACTTCAGCAAACGCACAATAATCTTTATCCCTGTCTCTTTTCAAAAACTCTTCACATTTTCACGTTACAATTGTTTTTATTTTTTAGGACATACCTTTCCATGAATTTACATCCAACGTATGCAAGATATGTGTTTCCTTGCATAGACGAGCCAACCTCGCAGCCAAATATAAGATTTACGTTCAAAAACTTGGAATACATACATTTTGTGATTAATTCTCAGTTGGAGGATAATGTCTTGCACGAGTAAGTAGTGCTTTTATAAAGGTTTTCAGACATTATAATTGTTAAATCCAACAGGACGGAGGCAGAGGTGTACCTAATAATAAATTACCTACTCTCAGAATATGAGTAATGAAAAAGTCTTTTTCTCAATGCTTTTTTTCAGATTCTCGTCATGAGGGATGGTGATATCCACAATCACGTCATGAGAGATCGATATTATTATTCTACTTTTTCTTTATTAATTTTTTTACTTATTTGTTACATTTTTAATATTTTTACAAAAATTAAACATTTAAAAATATAAAAGATAGTCCACCAGCACCGGGAACAGGGTCCGGGCTACAGGTGGTCAGGGCTCCTGAGAGAGGAACCTGCCTTCTGAATCAAGCGCTTGACCCAGCTACCCAGCGAGAGCCACCTCAGGTGTTGGTCGAGGCTCTTGGCAATTAAGCCATTGGCAGACACGACTATCGGCACAACAACTGCTGTATTCACGTCCCACATGTCAACAACCTCGCGAGCCAGATCAAGATACTTGTTATTAATTATTCTACTTTATTTATTATTACAGGTCTCAATCCCGTCCATTGAATGGGCCGCCACATCTATGGGGAATGATATCGCATAATTTAGCCAATATCAATGTACCAGTCACAAACGTTTTACTATATGGAAGACAAGGTGTCTCCAATCAGGAGTCTATTGCTTCAGTAGCTATTCAGTTCTTTTACAATAATTTGATTGATTGGACTGAAAAGGCATATACAGAAATTGTTATTGATCAACGTGGTACTATGAGTGTCATCGCGATTCCAGATGTAGCAACAGATTGGCACGCTCTTTCTTCGGTAGTCATTTGGTGAGTCATTTGAATGAAATTAAATCAAAAGTAATGTTCATAGTCAATTACAAAAGCCCCATAACCTCTACATATGATTGGAATGTTTCACCTTTTTTTTTCCTGGTTAATTCATCAAATGAGTCCTCCCACCCAGGGCAGAGCGGGAGGGACTTTCAGACTTGTACTGACTAAAATCCACGGTGTCCTTCAATAACCCTTTACGTACCGGGGTTACAGCAATTTGTGAGTCCCGCGACCCCGGCAGGCTTTGGCCCTCTACAGGCCCCGTCACTTTGCTGACACTCCTTGAGGCGCGCGTGAAACACAACGCGCCGTCGACCCGGGCATGGCGACTCGCTGTCCGATCATGGATCGGACAGCGAGTCGCCCATTACTACTGCGGCTGGGGTGGAGGGAGGATGCTGTCCTCTCCCTGACGCGGCCCGCCATCTCCATCACGAGCATGACTGTTGCACAGGAGGAGGCGACCGCTTCCCACTCCGTCTCGCCCCGCAGCATGGCCTCGACCAATGCCGGGCGCGAGAGGTCTCCGCCTATCGCCGTCGTGAAGACACGACGGTGCTCTGCCCAAGCGGGGTAATCCTGCACGGTATACTCCACGGTGTCTTCGGACGATCCTCGCATTAGTGACACCCAGACGTTTCTTCCCTCCTTATTAGACACAGGTACCTCCCGAAACTTCCGAGGACCTGCGTCATGCGGTAGGTCAGGACGCCGTGACGCCTATCCAGCCACTCCTCAAAGAAGGGTCTTACCGCCGCGATTTCGGCGTGCCCGGGAATGTTTTACCTAGAAAAATTAAATAACGGAACAAATTATAATCTTTCTGTCCTTACCCTTTCTTCTTGGAGTCGGTGCGCCAGTTTTTTTTTTACCATATCAGACGTTTATAATATTAAACCTACTTCAAGCCCGCAAGTTACTTACGAACATGGATGTTCTCAGGGAGCCCTACGTATTCATGCAAATAGACCACTCAGCAAAGCAGAGGAGTATAGCGCTGCCGATGATAGCAACAGCAATGGCCAGGCAGTGGTTTGGATATGTGATCTTCCCGGAAAACTGGCGATACGAATGGGTGGTTGAGGGTCTAGCGTTATATGCCGGCTGGGAAATGGTGAAAAAGGTAGGTTCAGAAAATCGTACGAAGATTTTATGGAGAATAGTTCCTTACTATTTATGAAATGAGTGACCCTCACACGAAATAGAATCGAAAGACTTCAAATTTTGTCATGATAAATGATTAAAAACTTATATCAAAATTGTTAATATCGAAAAATTTAAAGTTTCCTAATAAAGCTCTCCGGTATAAATTTTCCTCTTATTGTCCAACTTAAAAGAATTCGATCTAATACTTAAAGTATATTAACTAAAAATAACTAACAAACCACCAAAAGCCGTCATTGACATGACTAAAGCCTTTGTCCTGACTGGCGTGACGAATGCGAAGCGAGGCGTTTTTATTTGTAATGTATAGAATTGTTTGAATCCAGTCACATAGAAAAGCGAAAGCGATCCGATAGCGTGACAGAACTAACGGACTGACGTCTCGCTTCGGTTCGGTATCGCTTCGGAAACGCTTCGCTTTCGCCTGTCTGTTTGACAAAGGCATAAATGCGTCAATGATATTAATGAAGCTGTAAGAAAAAAAACGGGTAGTATTTAAACGCAAATCAAAAAATATCCTTTTTCTATGCAATAAGATTCCGAATTCCCATAAAAATTACTGATTGCACAGCAAAATATTCAACTCAAAATATCACTAAACACACTACAATTTATTTTTGCAGCGTACAGCGATTTTTCCTAAAGCAAAAGCTTTTTCATCAATGCACAGCTAATAATCTTAATGCACATTATACATGTTAACTCTTTTTCTTTTAAATATAGCTTCTATTTTTATATTATTTACAGCAGTTTTTCTAAATAAAACAGCATTTTATTAGTCACAGTCGTCTTATTATTTATTAATTACCACATAATGAGATCAGCAAAAAAAAAAATAGATACAATATTGTAATTTATTGAACTATTAAAGCGGGTCTTGCTTTCGCGGGGCGTCCACGCTTCCCAGCATGTCGACGGAGCCCCGCTTTGCGGGGCTCCTACTTCTGGGTGGTTTAAAAAAAAAATAACCACGAAGAGGATGGCGGGGTCTGAAAGACCTCTTCTAACCTAAATTGTCCGAGTCGGGGTGCCAGCGTGTACTTACTGGTTAATATGCGACTGGGATAGTTATTTTGCTATGAAATATGGAAAATTTGCTGTGCAGTCAGTATTTATGCTATGTATGTAGTATTTTTGTACAAAAATAAATTTAACTGTATTGCATTATGAGAAAAAAAGTAATGTCATATTGATGTATAATTTCGAATTATCTGCAGTTTGAGTTTTGTAAAACATTTAGTTTATTTGTGGTGAAGTAAGTTATTTGATGTAAAAAAGAATATAAATGATGAGTATGTATTGATAGGCGATTATTTATTTGATATGCAATTTATAATATCCCAAAAAAAACTTTGACGCAACTATATTACAGTTCCAAGGGGATGGAACGGGCACAGATGACACAATGCTGGACGTTAATACTTTATTCACAACTGAAGTGATACAAGAAAGCCTACTCCGTGACTCTTACTTAGCTTCTGGAGTATTAGAACCCGGAGATGAACTGTTCGATGAAGAAGATATTAGAGACCATATAGGTGTGAATGGAATTTTAAAGTACAAAGGTCCAGCTTTAATGAGGATGTTGAGGATTGTGCTCGGCAATGCAGATAATGACTACATCCAAATGGCAGCGAGATCACTTGTGAATAAAAGGTGAGTATTAAATAACCGATACTGATTTTAACTATGTTTTTCATATATGGTGGAACCATACCACAAAAGAAAAGAACACAGGGATAACTTTGGTGTTAATCTGTCTGACCGTCTGTCAAGAATGTTTTTAACCGTCGACGACGTATTTCAAACCTAAAAAACCATGAAATTTAGCAAAAAGTGAGAATTTACAGTATTAGTTTATATGTCACAGAAAAAAACATTACAAACTTAAAATTGTTGTTCATTTCATACAAAGGTTGTCATTATTTTTTTTCTATTAAAATAATTTTAAGTTTTTTTGGGACACATTATTTTTCTTTCTGATTATATTTCAACTAAGGAAACGTTGCGACACGCACTTGGTGAGTGTTTTTTAGTTAAAAATACAGAATATAGAAGCAAAATAATAAGCAATATGATTTTCCAGAGTCATTAAAATATATCTTTATCAATGAGTAAGAAAGCGCCTCGCACACATTCCGTTACCCTAGATTCCGTATTCAAAACAAAACGTTACGTTTTTCACGAATTTTGAAGCCACTCTGTTATAAATGTGTAAGGGAGCGCGCACACATTTAAATGTTTTGCTTGTACTACATGTTCACTCGTAGGAATCGAAGGAAGGGGATTTTTCGTTTTTTTTGGCTTCAATTCTTAGTGGCCTACTAGGAATCTGGACATTCTAAAAACAAAGCTTAAAACCTAGTTTACAATTCAGAAAATTCGATTTTTACTGCCTAAGTTTTGAGAACAACTTGGAGAAACTACACACACACACCTCTTACTAGCAGAAAGTGAACACAGTTTTATTAACAGGCCTGTTGGTCTAGTGGTTAGTGACCCTGACTGCTATACCGGAGGTCGTGGGTTCAATTCCCACCCAGGACAAATGTTTGTGTGATGAGCACGATCATTTGTTCTGTGTCTGGGTGTAATTTATCTATAATATGTATGTATTTAGAAATATATAAGTATGTTTATCAGTTGTCTAGTACCCATAACACAAGCTCTGCTTAGCTTGGGACTAGATGGCGTTGTGTGATAGTTGTGGAATATTTATTTTTATTTATTTATTAATATTAGTTAAGTAGTAACTTTCAACTCGCTCCTCAGGCATATTATGAGTTTCATTCAGAATATGAATAATGAAAAATATTAATATAAATCTCCTTTTCCAGGGCGTTAGACACGGTCGATACATTTAGATTCACAGACGCCATTTACAGCCATTGGCTTGGATCAAGCAATGTTGGTATGGTTGGCGACTTAGTGGAGTACTTGGAACCATGGATTCAAAACAATGGATATCCATTGATACGAGTTTTACGCGTTCGAGGCTTTGGAGTTTTGATTACTCAGGTAAATCCTTACACATTTGTAAAACAAAATTCTACATTTTAAGTACGAGATCACAACTGAATAGTGCCAAGGTATTTCGCAGCAAGAGTGTGGCGAGCACGCGGTCAGTCGCACTCGTCTGTACCTAATTGAACTGTTTCAAAAAATATTAAAATGATATTGAAATATTAAATTAATTTCAAACCAGTCAAAATAATCTGACGTTTATATTCATTTCATTTAAAATTGTTGTACCTTTTGCAGGAGAGTTTCGGTTTCTCCAATAAACCAGCCGTCCTATGGAAAATACCAGTCACTTACACTACCAGTCTTGAACTAAATTTTGATTTAGAAAAAGTATATCCAAGCGAAATGATGGAACAAGCTCTCCGTTTAACATTTCAACTCGGTGATGAGGACTGGATTCTTTTCAATATCCAGGGTCAAGGTAAGACTTATTTCTTTTTAAACTGGAGCAGTATTGACAACTGCCATATTAGTTTCTTCAATTGAGATTTATTGACATGGCTATCGGGGCTTAGCGATTGACTGATTATCTACAAGTAGTTGAACCGGGTCAAGGTGTTTGTGTATGTGAGTTTAAATGTTTGTGAACGCACCCACAATACAGGAGAAATCTCTGGAGTTGGAAAATGGTTAACAATAATGTCTTATTTAATTTTTATAGTTTTTATGAAATGTTCTTCAATTTTAACTAATCATTCATGTCAGTATTACCTATAAATTAATAGATATTCGTTTTTAAATCATATCCGTCGAAAAGGTTACTGATTTCAAAATATAACTGAAAAATAATAGTCTTTTAATTCCCGCTTTGACTCAAGGAGATGATCTTTAAAAAATAATTTCTTAGTACTCAAATTCGAAGTAGGTAGACTGTGCTCAATATATTCGATAATGAAAGTTGTTCATCAGGTTACTACCGAGTTACCTACGACAATGACCTTTGGGATTTAATCATTAAAGCTCTTGAAGAACCAGAGACGAGGAAAAAAATTCATCCACTAAATCGAGCTACTGTAAGTACCTTATTTTTTTCTCAGAGTGTTTTAGTGATAATAATTCGTAACGAATTTGTTCGAATATAAGAGTGGGGAAATAAGAAAGAAATGATGCATGGAATGTTTGGACAAGATATGATATAGCTGACTATGGCAGTACACCGAAAGAAAGCTGGAAACTTTGAAGCGCTTACTTGACAGCGCTGGTAACCCGCGCAGGAAAATATAAAATACGCGCCGATAAGCACTGAACGGTGCCGACAAATTCCGACAAGTTTCAACACGCGCTGTTCAGCGCTGGGCGCTGCCATTTAAAATTACCAAACAACTTGCTTCAATCTGCTTCCTTTGTGTAGAACAAACCAGCGCTGTCAAGCGCCGGTAAGCGCTTATAAGTTTCCACCTTTCTTTCTGTATTCGGCCTATGAAGATAAAAGATTATAGAGAAGTATAAAAGAAGAAGGTACGCTGCGTGGGTCCCACATATATTAGAATAAGAGCTGGAACATTATGATCTTCGGAACAGTGAAACAAAACATTACTTTCGTTCTTTTGAATTCAATCAAATGTATTAATTGACTTCTGCACTACGTACCAAACTTCATCTGATATGAATATGCGGTATGATGATGTTAGTGTTGGAATAGCTCAGGTATTTTTAAAATATGTCAATATTGTCGTAATAATTCAGATTTTTATCACAGCTCATAGACGATGCTCTAAACATAGCCAGAGCAGGAAAATTAGACTATGACATCGCACTCAGATTAGTTTTGACCATGGAACATGAAACTGAATACGCGCCGTGGAGAGCTTTCGTAAGAAACATGAACTTCTTGAGGAAACGCTTAGTAGCATTTGTTGATGACGACGAAGATTTAGATTCAGATATTTATTTGGTAAGTGTGTCAAATAATAACAGTTTATCGATTTGGTTTTAATACAATCACGTTATTACTTTTAATATAAGTAATTGACCTGAGTTGTTGATACTCTTTCTTTTCTCTCCAGAGGATGGTTCGAAGAACAATTCACGCTTTTGAAGATCAAATAGGATTCGCCCCTAATGAGTTTTTTCATGAACCACCCATGCAATCGTTAACTCGAGGCCTAGTGATGGACCACGCTTGCAGAGCTAACTACCAGCCTTGCATAGC
This sequence comes from Agrotis puta, assembly GCA_943136025.2. Lineage (NCBI taxonomy): Eukaryota > Metazoa > Arthropoda > Insecta > Lepidoptera > Noctuidae > Agrotis > Agrotis puta. The sequence continues at coordinate 2,913,942 of OW964171.2, forward strand.
TGCTGCTGTTGACTGGTTCTATGATCCCAACAACGCTGGCGTAGTGTGAGTATTTCTAGAAACAGTTGATAGATATACGTTTAATAAAGCATTTTTTTCTGTGAACAGAGGAATTTAGATATCAGCCGTAGAGTTAACCCAATTTGTTTTTACCTTACGAATTCACGTCTTCGTGATCATTTCTAATTTAATTTAATACTATCATTTTAAAATTGAAAGCCATGATAACATAAACGGTTTAAAATGACTATCAAATCAAAGGATAGCTACATACTTCTTTTGTTTTCAGTAATCCCAATATCCCTCATGACATCAGACCAGCTGTTTACTGCACGATGGTAAGAGAGGGCGGTGAAGAAGTCATAGCAGCTTTGCAAGCAAGACTTGAGATCGAACCGACGCATTACGAAAGGATCGTCATTTTAGAATCCTTCGCATGTTCTCAAGATGGCAGTTTTATAAACAAGTAAGTACACATAAAAAAAATGCAAATGGGCTCAAGTGTTGAAAAATTTTTAGAAAACTGGTTTCGAACATAGCATGCTGGGCATTGGTGGATCATCAAGACTCAACATACGGATTGACACGTTCAGAAAGTTGCATAAAGCATTGCCTATGGTTGTGAATAGTGCCAATACAAATATTATGATTGTGTATGCAAAGCCAGCTAATGGTGCACTGGTGATACAGTTTGGTGTATCGCAGGGAACGATGTTGAGCCCAATATTCCTTTTGTACTAAAATCATCTACAAGCTCATAATTTATTTAAAATCATTTATTTTTACAGATTACTCGATCAAACAATAGCAAATGACAGTCCGTACCTTGTAGAAGAACGAGTGAAGATTTTCGTTGCAGTAGCAGAAAGCAGTTACCAGAATGCAGATTTAGCGCGTGCTTTCATGAGAAGCAGGACTGCACAAATTAGGAACATGTATGTGTCTTTTACTCTTCTTTGCGACTGAAAATTTACGAGCAGGGTTCACAGTGGTAAATAGTGAACGTGACGTAAAGCAGGGCTGGCTGGAAGAAAAAACATCATTGACTGTCATCAGACTGATCCTAAGATACGTGATAAATTATATAGGTAGCCTTGTTCCATTGTTCTGTCTATCAATTTCTTAATTTATTGGAGTCTTCAATTTTAGCCCAATACAGCTGAATACCAGTGTTTCACATGTAGAAACAGCCTATTTGATCTCTACAACCCAGTAAGACTGATTGTCAAAGATCTATATATAACAGCCAGGATCAACGAACTAACATTCTTTTCTATTATATTCTTATTCTTTATTGTATACACATATAATTAAAATAACACTTAAAATAGAGTAAGTAATGTACAAAGGCGAGCTTAACCCAGAATTGGGTTTTCTTACAGCAAACCTAAGAGCGATAGAGAGATTATTATTTTAGCGAGGACAGATATTTGTGTGCAACATTTAACAATAATAATTTATGCATACTTAAATAAACAAATACGTGGTTAATACACAGTGTATAAACATAATACATACAATATAATATATAAAATAATACATACATGATCTCATGGCCATGATGACAGGAAATGCTTCCTAATTTTCCTCCTGAATTTTTTTTACAACGGGCTACCGCGTAAGGTATGAGGAAAGACGAACAGCACGCATAGTAAACGACCCATCATAACGACGCGAAGCATGAGAAGGGACACGAAGGAGAAGAGATAAGGATGAGCGACAAGGTTTTTCTCTAGGGACAAAAAACTGAAACCGCTCCCGGAGATAAATAGGAGAATCAGGATTATGAAGCAAGGAAAACAGAAAAGCAAGAACATGAGAGTCTCGACGCTGCCAAATAAACAGCAATTTCAGCCGTCTCCGAAATTCCGACACACGATCGAACTTTCGAATACCTAAAATAAAGCGGATACACAAATTCTGCAGACATTCGAGCTTATCGAGAAGTTCCTCAGTTGCGTGGAGAAAGGAGACATCAGCGTAGTCAAGTTAAGGTAGAAGAAGAGACTGAGCGAGAGTTATTTCAGTTGCTAATAGCAGAAACTTCTGGAGTCGTTTGAGAGACTGAAACGAGCAAAACACCCCCCTGCTTACTTCCGCAATACGAGCATTCCGGGACAGGTTTCAGTCAAGAAATACACCTAAGTTTTTAACATTGCTGGAGTATGGTATAGGAACAGAGTCGTACATGATTGGTCGAAGAGACTGGTCATTTAACAAGTTGACAAAATACTTACCACGAATAATGATTGCTTGAGATTTTGCTTTAACTAAAAGTCATTTTTTTTTTCACATTTTTGCATTCCTACACAAACGACTACAGCTAGTACGCAGATTCTTATAAAAAGACCAGTTCTCATCAGTAGGATCCCTTCTGTAACGTCTCTTGGCTTTATCCCTCCTTGACATTGGCTTTTTATGGTGTCCAAAAACAAGGAGCTGGAAGATTCTTCACTCTAACCTTTTTCAGTGGAGCATGCTCTTCAAAGAGGTTCAACACAATCTTATTGAATTCCTCTACAAACTCTTGCTTACTTTGATATCTTTTTCAGGTACGGTGGTCCCGAGAAACTAGAAGAGGTAATATTCATCCTTGCTGATAACATGGCTGATTCAAAACAAACTTTACAAGTTAGTATAAAGACTAAAAACATAATATGTGTAATTATGGTCGCAATTGGGTCGCGTTGACGCCTATCCAGCCACTCCTCAAGGAGGGGTCTTACCGCCGCGATTGCGGCGTGCCCGAACCTCGGTTGCGACAGTCGCCCCCTCCATACTGCCCTGAGATCGCGCCGGAGCTCTTCCCGCCGCGCCTCGACTTGTCGAGCCAGCAGGGATTCGCCCCGGCGCTGCGCCTCCACGCGCCACTCATAGACGCGCTGGAGGACAGTCGCCTCCAGATCCCAGGGCAGCAATCCGGCAAGGAGGTTGGCCGATTCGCCGGCGATTGTGCGGTATCCTCGGATCATCCGGATAGCCATGACCCTCTGGCATGCGACCAGCTTTAGTGCTCGCGTCCGAATGCTTAGAATTTCTAACAATAAGCACTTAATGAAAGAGAGGTGGAAATTTTTCGAAAAATCTTTAAAGTTTGATATCTTCAAAACCAGTCAGTTTGGACGCCATGTTGTCGTGGTTAAAATTGTTGCAAATAAGGTCTAGTATCACCCATTTCAAGGAACGTATGGAATTACAAATCACCTTGTATAATTCGAAGTAAATGAATTCTCAACCCTTTAAGAACTACTTTAAGTCAGTTGAAAGACACTATAACTGCTTCTAAACGTAAACTATTTCCACAGTTTCTAATCTGGGTGAATGATCAATTCAACAACTTAGAAGACTCCCAAGATGCAGCTAGCCGGGCGTACCGCCACATAATAGAGAATCTAGATTGGGACACCAGGGACAAGGAGTATATATACAATTGGATAAAAGAGAATGTCGTGGTAGACACGACAGACGAGACTACCGTCGCAGGCACGACAGACGAGGCTACCGTCGCAGGCACGACAGACGAGACTACTACCGCAGGCACGACAGACGAATCAACCGAGACTGACACGACAGAGAATCCAGACGGCCATGCACCAACATTGGTGGTGTCACTTACAGCAATATGTGTGTCTTTGATGGTAGGCTTGTTAAATCATTAATAGGAAATGGATTTGAAGGTCAACAATATGATTCTGTATACAGGGTAATCCAAGAACCAATATGTTTTTTAAAGTTGGCTAAAAGGCGGTTGCCCAGATATTTTTGATCCCACACCTTGAAATTATCTTCACATGAGATTAAAATAAGTCTAACAGCATGGAAAGTCGGATATATGATACTTTTTCAGTGTAGGCTAGTGTAATAATTAATTTAATTTATGTTTGTAAATGTTTTTATATTTTTTTAAGTAAAAATATTTTAAAATGTTACGAATAAGTTAAAAAAATTATAAAGAAATTATCTTATAAAAATTAAATGCGGTACCGTGTTTTTGTCCATGATGGAGATAACGTTCTAAATATATTTTTAAGCATTTTCCCGTTTTTTTTTGTTTAATTTAATTTTAAGTTTTTTTTTTAGAGAATGCGTAGTAATTGATATATAAATGTAAAATATTTCAAGAATGATAAGGGCAGAGTAGATGTTATGATGTTTCAACATTTTCCACTTGTTTTTTTTACACCTAGTTTGTACTAAAATAAAAAAAGAATCTAAAATTAGGGCAAACGTGTCGTCTTGCCTCTTCAGTAGTATAAAATATTATGTATGATACAAAACATAACATATTACTAAATTAAATAAGTAATTATTACACTACAAAAGGGTAAATTTTTATATTTTAAACTACCAATGTACATATTGAAATTTTTCATAAAGTACTGTCATCACTTTTATTAAAAACTGGAATTTATAGTTTTAGTCATTTATTTCAATGTAATACTATGAATTTTTGTTATCTCTCTATAGATATGCTGACCGTTACAATAAGCCTCGCTCCGTGAGGACTGGTTGAAGCAATCGATTAAGTTAAAATAGACCGTAGTAAAACGGTCTATTTTAACTCTAAAATGAAACTAAATAAATAAAACAACTTACTTAAACATACAAAACATACATATAATAAGCATTACATAATAATAATTAAAGTTATTTAATATACTTATTATATTAGGATCATTTTAGTAGGTTTACGTCGACTAAGGCCTAATTAAGGCACTTTTTTTTTCTTTAAATTAATATGTACATACGATAAAAAGCTTAGACAAATCGGTTAATTATTTTGACTAGAACTAAACCGTTAAATTAAAATTATTATTAATTCCAATTTGAGAAAACATTACATTTCAAACTGTGTATAATGTTCTTTTTATTATTAATCAGCAGTTTGAATTAAGGAATGTGATTATTACATAATAGATATATGAAAGTCACATTATTTTCTCGTTAGCTTAGAAGTTTTTAAACATTTATGTTTTACTGCTCTTTGTAAAAATATTTGAAAGTTTAAAAATCCAATGGTGGGAACAGTCTTAGAATCCGAAGTTTAAAAAATTAACAATCTTAAAATATTAGCCTTATATAAAAATAAATAACTTAGTATTACAAATGAAATTTAAACGGACAAGAAATCTAAAAAACACCACTTTAACAATGTTGCTAATAGAATCATTGCATTTAAGTTGTAATTATATAAATGGTATTTAACTGAAATTAATTTTGATATTGCTAATGTGGCTGTTTTTAATTCTCTGGTCTTATAAAAGATGAAAAATGATATCTGACTGAAATGCTTAATTTTGCGTTTTAATCTATTCGGTAAAATGTTACACATTTTCTTTAAATTAAAATAATGTAAAAAAGCCACAATATAGTCTATTCAAATAGGTTCTATTTCTTTTTTAATTATAAGTGCAAAGCCAGGGTTCGAAACCTAGTTGCAAAATTAAATTTATAGTTTCTCGCCACGAGAATCTATCTAGGTTTTTTTCATTATAATTGTCATTCGAGTTTCGAATTCATCCATTTTTCTATTCATTCAAGTCATCCAAGTTGCGAACCCCTTAATTTATTTTTACAAAATTTAGAGCTTCTCGTGGCGGGTACTAAAAGGGGGAATAGATTCTGCAAGCCAATAAAACATTTTTATCTATAATTTGGTGCCAATTACCTTAACAACGTACTCATATTTCTAAATTATTGCAGTTTGTTATAATAAAGATTGCAATAAATATAAGCATGATTGAATATCCCGCTGACGATGCTCTTCCACCTGTTTGCAGCTTCTCAGGAGCAGCTACAGTTGTCTGTAAAAATTAAAATTTATTTTATTTTGATAAACTATTTACAAAATTAAAATCGAGGATAATTATAAATTAAAATTACAATTATAATGATTATAAGTTAGACGTAAGATGATGTGCTTTGTTTTACGTAAGTAGGTAGTTATGAAGCTGAAGGATATCAGCATAAAATAGTTCGTGCAGCACACTTTTTGAAAAAAAAAATTATTATCTTCTAACTGTTATTAATTTTCACATCATATAAAAATAAATAGTTATGAAAAGAACAATGACAAAATCTTTCAAAGCAAGACCGTGATAACCTGGTTTTGCATTGCTTGGTATTGTGTAGCTGTGTGGTGTAATGTGGCAGTCTTCTAAACCCTTTGGAGAATATTTAGGGTCAGTTGACAACGAGACGCGACGCGACGCGACTTTACAGGAAATATGTATCTTTTCGTATCTAAGTAGGTATACATATAATAAATCTGTAGAAGGGTCAATTCTGTACATTAAAAATATTGGAAAAATAAATAGCGGGGGGTGTTGCTGGATCGATACCAAACCCAAATATGTAATTAAAAAAATTTTTGTCTGTCTGTCTGTCTGTATATGCAGACATCACGTGAAAACTAACGGTTCGATTTCGATGAAACTTGGTATAATTATACCTTATTATCCTGCGCATAAAATGGGATACTTTTTATCCTGGATAACGTAGAAAAAAAAATCATATTTTTCAGTTTTATTCATAGACGTTGTTCTGTAGAACCGCGAATCTCCTTAATTATTATAGGCTTAACCGTATTTGGGTCCAATAGATATTTATAAGATGTCATTGTCAGAGTTACTCAAAATGGAGAAAAAAACCATCCACGCGAAGACCGACATCCGCGCGGACGGAGTCGCGGGCGGAAGCTAGTTATAAATCAAGTTAGATTTTTAATCGCTCCATTAAAATGTGCGTCGCGTCTCGGTGTAAATTGACCCTCAGGTGATATTATTATTGTTACCTTTTCAGTGGTGGACATCAAAATTGGCAGTGGTCTTGGTTCTCCTATCGGAATACTGCTGAAGAACCTGATTTTTGTTTGGCTGTAATAGAGCAGAACGAAAAAATTAACGCAAAAAAAAATGTGTTCTATTACCTACTGACATTTAACATTTAACCACAAGCAAAAGACTCAAAATCGAAATCAAAATATTTTATTTTACATGAGCCTCAATGGGCAAGGAAAAAAAGATTGGCACGGTTCAGGTTGGTCGTTTCCATGGAGAAGAACCGGCAAAACTCCATGATTACTCTTTTAAAAATATTTGCTTTTACAATGTTGTTGTTACCGTTTGGTATCACATAAACACGAGAGAACATCGTAGGCACGATAAGAAGAGGGAACTTCTTACAAAAAGCTAAACAAAAAAAGAAATAAAAAGTAAAGTACAGACTAGTCGGAACATCCTTACTTTTCTATATTTTTAATTCGTTACCAATTTACATTTATATTACATTAGACCTCATCATCATCATCATTAATCGCTCATGCGTCGCAAATCGCGTCGCGGCCTAGTGGATCTAGCCTTGGCCCTAGTACCCCTTAATTACCAGATCATAAAAAAACTTACTATTTCTGGTCAGCGATCCACTTATCATCCTGTTCGATTGGGTACAGTTTCCTCGGGTAAGGGTTTCTGAACGTCTCGTTGGCCAACACGTAATAGAACGACGTCCGACAGTCGGGGAACAGGCTGGAACGAACAAAACCGTAAGCCCCCTACGCATGAAAGCTTTTTTCGGGCGTTAAAAAAACGCTGAGTTGGGTCAAAAAAGTAGATTGGATTTAAACGTGGGGGACGTTTAAATCCAATCTACTTTTTTGACCCAACTCAGCGTTTTTTTCCCAGCAGCCCAGCACTTAAAATAAAAAACAGTTCCAAAAAAAGCGCCTCGCTTCTGAAGCGCTGACGTGTGAACAGATACATGGGAATGCATTTATTCTATTCCGGCGCTTTTTTAACGCCCATTAAAAAAATACTCGTGCGAATGGGGGCTAAATATAAACATAATGTGCATAGATATAGAGCAAGGACCGTCCATGACTTAAATCTGCATCTCCAAAAACTATAATTAACCCGTCAGTTAGACCCTACGGGGCTTTTATTGTCTTTTTACAGCCCACTCACTCTCTTATAAAAGTCTTGTCTCCCGACAGTGGTAACATAATAGTCCAACCATACTAATTATGCTTATAGTTTTTTGTTTTCTAAACACTACATGATATCGACTCGGCAGCGAGTAAGCTCCTTGATTGGACGGCAAGCTCCCCATACTTGCAGTCCGGTAACCCGCCCTTAGTGTGGCCAGAATTCACCATGCGATGTCCGCCAGCCCGCTATGCCCTCAGTAAAGTTGGGATCCTACTCACTTATGTTTCCCTCTCCTGTACTCCACATTGGTCCTCCTCACATATCCCTGACAAGGCTCGTAGTTGAGCTCACACGCCAGCTGTACCACGTTGCTTCTGAACAGTCGCGACACGTGGGTGTAGTCATTATTCTTTGTTAACTCCTCAAAGATTGGATTTATTTTTTCCATCATGAAGCTCTGTAAATGTGGAAGATAAATCAATTAATGTTATGTCTTTACATAGTATAAACCAAATTCGACTGGTCAAATGCCGTTTTGTAGTTTTTTTTTTCTTTTATCGTGGTAAAATCATCAAATGAGTCCTCCCAGTCACCCAGGGCAGGGCGGGAGGGACTGTCAGACTTGTACTGACTAAAATCCACGGTGTCCTTCAATAGCCCTTTACGTACCGGGGTCACGGTAATTCGTTAGTCCCGCGACCCCGGCAGGCTTTGGCCCTCTACAGGCCCCGTCACTATGCTGACACTCTTTGAGGCGCGCTTGGAACACAACGCGCCGTCGACCCGGGCATGGTCCATGGTCGGACAGCGAGTCGCCCATTAGCCGTTTTGTAGTTACACTTTTTTTTTGACAAGTGTTCAACAGATGTTTAACTTTCTGTGGTACGACGTAAAGATTTAATAAGAATAGATCTTTTGAAACTATTAAAAATATCCGAGTGAAATCTTTAAGACTTGGTTTAACGTTTAACGGCCTAAAGCCTTTGCCAAACAGACAGGCATGGCGAATGCGAAGCGTGACGTTTTTATTTATAATGTATGGAATTGTTTGAATCGAGGCATATAGAAAATCGAAAGCATTCCGATAGCGTGACAGAACTATCCGACTGACTTCTCGTATCGGTTCGGTATCGCTTCGGACTCGCCTGTCTGTTTCACAAAGGCATTAACATTTTCAACTTTCGCCAGTTTAACTTTTTTCCATTACCCGATTTGGCTAATTTTTAGCGGTTTAACAAAGCCGCTGACAACAGCTACCTTAAAATTATATCTTACCTCCCATTCCCAATACAAATGCCTAGTCATATTACAGTTGGCTCCTTCAATCAATAACATCTCATACCCAGACAGGGCAGACTCCCAAACTATAGGACTGCGTTCCTTGTCCAGATAGTCTAGTACTTCCATAGCGAGCTGTAAGTCTAGGTCACCCGCTACGTATAGAGCGAATACGTCATTAACAATCTGGAATACATCAAAGAGTATAATTAGAAATGTGCCAAGGTCACATAAAAAAGAGTCTGAATCTTGTTTGCGAAAATAATGAAATCTTTTCGTGGTTTTTATTTTTGTATTTGTTTATGAACTTCTCTCTTTTCTATAAATCTGAGATCAGTAAATCACTTTTTACAATCGTTTCAATCTTTTATGTACTGACACAACAATCTGTCTTTCTTTAATTGATTTTCAATTTTATCACTAAACGAGGTTCATGTTTGATTGAGATTTTAAAGTTTAGGATTAGATGCCGTGCATTACTTAAAATTCCATCTTGTAACTTACTTGGGCTCTATTTAGTTCGTCTATGATTGTCATATTCTCCTTCAACGATTTTGCTATGAGTCTCCAAGTAACTGGGTCGTAATTGACTCGATAGTATCCTGTAATTAAATTTCATTATTTTATATTTTGTCTGTGAGGATACAGGCTAGGAAAGCCTTCAATCCCCCTTGTTCAGTACGTGCTGGTGGATATCCTTGATAAGACTTCAGTGACCCATTCCGTTAGCCCCATTCGTACACAAAGCGACGCAAGTTTCCGATACCTTACAATTTTCGCATCCATTGACGCGTGCCTGCGTACGAACGTCTTTCTTCTTTTTTTTTACATGGTAAAATCATCAAATGAGTCCTCCCAACCAGGGCAGAGCGGGAGGGACTGTCAGACTCGTACTGACTAAAATCCACGTGGGTGGTGTCCTTCAATAGCCCTTTACATTCCGGGGTCACGGTGAATCATAAGTGCCGCGACCGTGTACGAACGTCTGCGGATTTGTATTGCGATAGTCGCCTGGATACCAAAGTCGTAAGGTATCGGAGACTTGTGTCGCCTAGTGTACGAAGGGGTTTAGACTTGAGCATTGGTGGCCCAATTTGAAGGTACGGTAGTAGCTCTTCAAATGAGTCCTCCAGCTGTGGGTAGAGCAAAATAGACTGTCTGACTCTTACTGACTGAAAACTACCCTGTTCTTTAGGTTGCCTTTTGCATTTTAGGGTTTCCTGTACCGAGTACCCTATTTAGACGGTCGTGCGATCCATTTAAACACAATAGGCTTGTTGACATCAAGTATTATAATTGCAAAAATTAAACCGGCAATAAGAGTAATCAAAAATAATGATAATAAAGATTTTATTTTGTTAAATTAATGCATATTTACAAAGATATAACGCATCAAAATTTGAAATTGTGAGCTTGTAATGTCAGAAACATGTGAAAACTGCACTTTCTTGTGACGTATTCGCAATTTTAAATGTGTTGTATCTTTGTCAATTTTGGTTTATAACAAAAAAAAAACGTGTCAAATATTTTTCTATAATCTAACTGACATGATGGACTAATTTGATTTCGTATATAAATACCCGATTGTCAAAAGTGCACTTCTCCTCTGCCTAACCAGTCGAAAATAAGAAGCGTGATATTATGTAAATACTTCCGGTATTACGAGTACAACTACGTCATAAAAATATTCGTAATGCATAATTTATCGTTTACAGAATGCATTGTATCGTGAATATATCAACACAGTTTTACGAGCGTCGGTATGACACAAATAGATTCATTGCCTAAGCCAAGGACTTGACAAGTTCAGCTGTTTTATTCTTAGTTGTAGCTGTAGCTAAGCCAATACGGCTCAATTAATGGTTTCCAGTTTGTGGTATACTATGGCGGTTTCTTAAAAGTTTAAAGAAGTTTTTTTATGCTTATGGTAGACTTAACCAATGTTTTCTCTATTTGAAGGGCCGTTTTTATAATCATTGTATTATTTTCTTCTTAATTTTGGATCAATAGGCAAGTTGACTGAAAAATCCAACAAATCCGGTTAGTATTTAAAATTATTTGACCAGTATTTTTTTGAAGATACGTTTGTTTTAAATATCACAACACTTCATTCCGTGATTTATATTTTTAGTCCTTTTGACTTCACGAGCATGGGCTCGTAATGAATATGCTCGTGTGAATATGGTGTGAATGCATGGGCATTCACACCATATTCAGAGATTTAAAAAAATATACGTGTCCGATATTTCCATAACCATAAATATCTGACGGACTGAATAGATGTCGCAATTTGTTGAAGCTAGAAACTAACCTATATGCTATCCAGAAAGTATGGCTATTTTATTTGACACAACCTATTCCCCGTGGTTTCACTCCCGCTACTTAGCCACTAGTGGTCATAGCATGATGCCTTATAGCTTATAGCTTCCCTCGATAAATGGAGTATCCAACACCCAAAAAAAAACAAAACAAACTAGTAGTAATTCCTGAGATAAATAAAAAAAACCTTTAGTTTTATAATATCAGTATATATTTGGCTAAAAAAGACTCAGTCCATGCTATAGGTCTATGTGGTATGATTAAGAGTGAATAGGATACTTCTAAGCAAGCGTGCTTCACCATCGACTACATCATCGCTTACCATCAGGCGAGATACTGGTACAAACGCGTACCTATAGTTAAATAAATATTTTGTTCCCCTTAAGTTAACTTACCTGAACCTCTTGCATTCAGTATAATCCATCCATCATTCAGGTTCTCCCTAAAGGTGTACTTTTGTGCCCCAATAGTGAACCTTGGCTTGTAGCAGTTGTAGCAGTTCAAGTTATTCTGAACCATGTAGGATATAGGGATCAGGAAATCGGTGTCTATGCGATTGTTCGGGATAAAGTTGAACTGCCTCTGGAAGATATATTAAAAGATACTTTGAACAAGTTCAATTGAAAGGTAAAATATATTGTATGATGTTGAAAATAACTTAAAATAAATTGTCTCAAGGGCAGGATAAGGATGTACAAAATTTCCAGCATTTGAAATTCTTCATGACTTACCGGTGCTGCAGCGTGACAGCCCACGTCACTAAAGTGACAATTTCATTCGCAGTTCGTTCGCTTGTGATAATTTCATATATCTTTATATTAGTCATAGGGGAGTGCTCTATGCCCATTGTTCTAGACCTAAACTTCTTTATAGACTTTAGGCGTATCGACGCTAGACGTGAACATAAGAGATGGAGTAAGGTTTTGACCAAATAGTGGCCAATGTAACCAGTTATTCTCTAAAAGATGACAGCCTATCTTTAGTAGATTTCTAATCTATTGGGAGATCTAACACTGCAAGGCCGTCCAAAAACGCAATGCGAATTAAACAGCCACATGTTTTTATCTACCAACCTGTTTCAAAGTAATAACATTAGGGACCCGATCCCTCAGTACTTGCACGTTGATCACAGGATACCCGCGTCTTCTGAACCAGGAGTCGAGGATACGAGATGCCGTGGAGCCATTGAAGAACTGGTGGAGACACTCGATCGTGCTGCGATCTAGTGTCGTTGTGAAGTCTTGCAAGGATATGTATTTACCTCTCCTGTAAATTTAAAAGTATTTTTCCATGGGATGTATCCATATGATGAGCTGTATTCATTTCCAAAGGATTAGCCTACAATCGCACTAAATCGTGAAAAGTGAAATGAGAGAAGGGACGTTTTTGCTCTGCGGTAGGTAGGCGTGGCGGTCTAAGGGGAAGCCATTTATTTAGCAATGGAAGTCTTCCGGCTGATAATGATGACGAGGTCAATAAAGGATCATAAAAACTTAAAAATAATGAATAATGTGTGATTGAACATTAGCTATAAATTGTTGCAGACATGTATATTTATAAAGTAAACATCAAAAAGAATACTATTATACGAGTATCTATAGTGTAAATGAAAAACAAAAAATTGAAACACTACATCCTATGTACGAGTAGTACTCTGCGAAATTAGTAGATGTAGAAAAACCCAAAATTGAAATGACGAATGAATGACTGGTCCGAGGAGCTCCTTTTCAACGGAGTATCAAGAGATTTAAGATACTATTCGTCATACTTCTAGAGAGTCCCACGTTCCCGGAGCTGTAGAGCTTTGTTTTGCGTTGTAAAGTCATAAAATGAGTCCTTCTGCCCTAGTTGGAGCAAAAGGGACTTTCAGACTCGTGCTGACTAAAATTCGCGGTGTCCCTAAGTTCCAGGAGTCGACATTCACGACAGCCCCACGTCCCCAGACGGCATTTAGACCTCTATGGAGGCCCCGTCAGATTGCTGACAAATCTTTGAAGTGCGCGAGGATCACGACGCATGGTCCATGATCGGACGGCAAGTCACACATTACTTGCTGGCCGAAACCTCGCGCGAACTATTGAACCTATGATGAGATTTTCTTCCAAAAACTACATGCAACTCACCTTAAATTGATATAGTGCACCAGTGCCTGATGGAACCTCTCTGAACCAATCCAGTTCTCCAACATCCATAGTATAGCTCCAGTCTTCATCGTCACCAGCTCCTTATACTTTGGCGGTATCTCTACAGCCAATGAGGTGTTGAAGGCTTCCAAAGCGGGGTTATTTAGTTGCCAATCCACTGCCATCGCATTGTGTTTCATTTGGAGACCATATCCACTGAGATGACGTATGTGTGGTGTTTGGATACCGTAGTTGTACTGTAAAACATGGATAAGGTTAAACTATGAACTATTTTTCAAAGTACCCACTAAATACCTAAGTCCACTAAATACCTAAGTCCACGGGCATTTCAACGGATTGTCCCGTAGAACCAAAACCACCGCGAAAAGAAATGATCTGTGGGCCAAACAACCTAATCTGTTCAGCACTTAATTAAATCAGCATCACACTGTTCTGATAATTTGATTTATATCTTAAAACATGTGCTTGCTAATCTAGGTAATATAAAAAAAAAACTTTGAAAATAAAAAGATTGTCATCAGATTTCGGGCTACAGTTATAGGCATACATCAAGGTCATCATTCTGGGCCATGTATTTTCATTTGCCTAAACATAAAATTTCAAAGCAACAGAGTTTGTCTTATTTCAAGGTAAAATAAATAATTTTGACAACAATTTTTCGTGGAACCTTGACACTTTCAAATAGCGTTGCAGTTTAAAATCTCGAGAAGTAATATGTTATATTTACTGACGAATAATGGCTGCAGTCATAAGCCCTAGTAAGCCTTATTATATTGTACAACAATCAGTGGATTCTCGCACATCTAAAAGTATTGTGTCACCATTATCAATTACCTGGGTCAAGAAATAATAAGCCAGGTAAGTAGCCATGCCTTCCTTGAACCATTCCTCCTTCCACCTGGTCCTCATAACTTCCCCAGGGTTACCGAGCCATATTCTGCAGAGTTGCTGTGCCAATTCGAAGGTCATGGTTTCAATCTGCTTAATACTCGTGAACTCGTTTAGGTTTACTAGTCGATAGGCTCTGTAAGTTTTAAAGACATTGATTAGATCTTATTCATCCACTAACGTTGGGTAATTGGACCCCACGGAATTAAGATAGTGAACCTGAAGAAAGGTTCCCTACGGGCTACCAACTGCAATGGACCCCATTTGAAAGACCGTAGAATGTCAAAAAATTCTGAAGCCAAGTTGAACGTGGTACTGTAGTATATTGATAAAGCAGGGAACGCTTGTGGACACTTATTACAAACCATGGCCCACATAATTATGATAGTCCTGCAATTCATGTAACTCGACATGCGCTTTAAGGGTCCTGTCTGAATTGAAACCTCGACCATGCAATGATTAGCTCTGGATAAAGCTATACATAATTAGAATTTGGATAATTAAGAGGATCATCGACGAAGAGAAAGATTCAAAGGTAGAGTATGCCTAATGTAATAAATCTGTACTTGCACCTTTTATAGTGCGTGAGGTTTAAATTAGTTTTAATTACAGCAAAAATTATTAAATCAACAGAGGACAAGTGCCAATTCTGTCCATGTTTATAGAAGGTTAAGAAATTAAAAACGTCTCAAAATCTTTCTACAGGATGCTACCGTAAATTTCTTTAAATTCTATGGAACGTTGTTGAACCCATTTTTGTGTTCTCAGCTGTATTGTATTGTTTACTGCTTGTGATAATTTAGGACGGACTTCCGAAGTTCTGAGAAAGAAATAATAACGTTTCCAAAAATTTTTATACTTCAGCCAAAAACACTATGCTTCTGTCACTATTATTGTCTGAGTCAACACATCGCTTCCAATGTTATATGTACCATGACTCACAAGTACAAAAATCTCATCTATATTTAAATTGGCAACTCGATTTAAATATAATATCGCACTGCCTACCTTTCACGTAGCACTTGCCAACTGAAACTTGGGTTTACCCATCAAAAGAATCTAGAGACGTGTCTGTTTGATGGCAATAAAGCACGCCCCTTATTACAAAAAACTCAAACATTGTTAGCGAAATGTGAGTTTAATACGTAATAGAAATTGTGTATATAAAGGTTTACCTACACAGCTAATCTATCTATACTAATATTATAAGCAGAATAAGTTTGGGTATAATAGGGGACATTAATCTCCGGAACTATTTGATGCAAACACTGGAAGAAAGATTAAATTTTATTTATACGAGTACTATGAATATTAACCTAGCTATAACAATTTTTAACATTCATTCGGAAAGTCTAATAGCGCGGGCGAGAAATGGAATGCAGTGCGGTATGGCTAGGGCAAAAACTTAACGCGAATGGATTCACAGGCAGAAACTAGTACAAATGTAAAATTCTTCATACTCAGTAGCCACTTACAAACCGATCCGGAATTTACACTGAGTCTAATTCCGATAGTCTCATAAATATTAAATATAACAGACGGTACGTTGTTATAACAGCTGATATAATTTGCTCTTACTCATAACCTGACCTTGAAGAATACACTCAGCTCCTAACTATAGAATATAGGTCAAGTTTTGCGAAAAGTACACGCGCCGACGCAAGCCAGCATACACTGATCTTGCAATGTACGAAAAGTCTGCACAATAAAAGTCCACCTTAAATTGGCTACCTACTATTCCCAGCATAAACTGACCTAAGATTGTATGAGAAGGCAATAATAAACGAGGTCAGCCTAAAATGGAAAGTGGAGATGTAAAGGAAGTGACATCTATATATATAAAAGGAGAACTGACTGACTGACATATCAACGTACAGCCGAAACTACTGGGGCTAGGAATGTGAAATTTTGCACACGGCTTCCTATTATAATGTAGGGGAGCACTAAGAAGGGGTTTTTGGAAATTTAACCTTTAAGGGGGTGAAAAGGGGGAATTAGGAAAGTACGTAACCCACGCGGACGAAGTCGCGGGAAAAGTGCTAGTATTCCATGAAACGTCAATGTCGTGCAATTTTTTCTCGAAAGATGTTTGTTTGTTAATGTTGGTCTGTTTTGTCAATGGCTAGAGTTTACTGATTATATTATTCAGAATCATCTTTGTCGGTTAAAAGTTTGTTATTACTTTTGTAATTCCCGAGGTACTCGTGTAGTTTGCTCAAATAATTAAAATGTGAAAGAATTGTAAAATTCTATCGATTCGAAAATATTTCGACCTTTCGTGGGTAAAGTTGGATCAGCTAATTGCTCTATTAACACACTCTACATGCACATTTCGCTAGTAGTGATAATAAAATAGTATAGGACGCGCCTATTGCCATCAACCCAACCAATATCTGGAGTTCCAGATGGAAAAATCCACTGATACTTTCCAAAAATTGGGTGAAAAGAAATTAAGAAGTTGGTATTTTAGATTAAAGTTGACGTATGTACTTACAAACTAGTGTCTCAGTACATGCAAACTCGCAGATCGATATACCGACACCGGTGAAGCGTGTTTATTTTGACGCAATTCTTATCGCCGAAGGTCATGAACATGGCCTTAGGTTTAAAGAACAAGTCTACAAAATTAGCACAATTTGAGATTCGTAAACTCTGAATCACTTACCCGTTGGTCAGTAGATTCCAGCTTCCGATTTCATAACCGCTGATTATAGCAGGCACAGCAATCAAGTTTATCGGGCCTTGTACTAAAGGTCTATTAACCTTTGCGTATTCATGGATTAAATTGATAATTGTAATTCCAAAAATTTGAATGAACTTGTAGTCATGCAGTTCCTTCATAGGAGCCCATATAATTAGAGTGTCATTAGTGTTATGGGGTTTCATACTGTTGCTCGTGAACTGCGAGTAGTGGAAGCCGACTTGGTGGAGACCAACTTGTGGTGATGGTATATACTCTATCACTATGTAGCCAGATTTGTCACTGGAAAGAAAAAAAAAACAATAATTAAGAGAGGCATGAAACAAGTGACGAGAAGGGATAAAATGAATGTGGGTAACATGAAAGAGTGATTTATGAAAGAGAATGTTCAAATGAAGAGGGAGAGGAAGAGCCAAAGAAAAGATGGATACATTGTGTGAGAAAGAGAAAGGAACAAACGATGACGTAAGGTGTGAGAGAGAAGAATAGAAAAACAAAACGTTTGGTGCCAACCACAGTAGAATGGAATAAGGGCAAAAATATGATTCAAATGTTGTTTTTGTTGTACACTTTTCTCCGGCAAACACTTAAATAGCCAATTTCTTCGTCAAGAGAAACATCTAAAGTAACGTATTTAGTGTGTAAAAAAGGTCATACAACTTTTATGGAAACCTCACGACGTTTGTGTTAACTTGATCAAACATCTATTTGCATAATTTTTTTGTCAACTTAGGCAAACTAACTCGTACAAAAATGAGGTTTTTGTCAATAAGCAGAAAAAATTATGTAAACTTCGCCATTTTAGTTAAGCGGTAATGCATGCCTTTACACCTATTATAAAGGTTAACTCAGGACTTTTATTTGATGCATATTTATGTCCCTCATTGTAATTGGCCACCTCATCTACGCTCTTAGTTCATTGTAAACAGTGACTAACAAAACCTAAAGTATCATCTTCGTTTTTATAATTATTATTAATAGCCTGTATTGTGATATTGTCCCACAGCTGGGCAAAGGCTTACTCCTCCATTACTTCCAACTGTCAAGATTTTATCCTTTTTTCTTCCCATTATCAATGAAGGCATTCAGTTGGTCTCGTCATCTCATTCGTGGTCATTACCGAACTCTTCATAATTTCGCTTTTTAACAATGGCCATCCATCCGTCCGGAAAAGACAAGGATTTAAAAGAAGCTCTTTCCAACCATGCTCACGTTTTCGATTTTTTCATTCCATTCTCATTAACAAGCAGCTTCAAATTCTGCTCGCAAAATTTGTTTTTACTCCACAACAGAAGCTTTATTCATGAATACGAGAGCAATGTTATATTTTTTGCGCTCTATGTGAATATTTTCACAATAAAGTCAATTACATTTGCAAAAGAATCCTCCATAGCAATATCGTGCAGACTTACAAGTAGGTATTATGCCTATTCTCAACAATGGACATCTAAACAAAGACATCAACATTTGACTAAGATTGTAGCCAATCCTACTTTGTACTTACAATATCTCGACCAAATCAAGACTGCTCATTCATAAAAATATGCATTCATTTTATTCATACAAATATGCGATTAGTTAGGAACAATGGATCTTCGCGTGCCGGATCAGTTATAACGTGGGGCATACGCGATCGGATAATAAATGTTTCCATTATCGTCTATACACTGTCTGTCTGGTGTGTTCCTTTTTAAGGATCTAGGTGATCTCTTTGTGGGCGATACTTTCCTGGTACGTAATTGGATAAAGCGGAACACACAATTGGATATTGCTCCATTTGCATTATCATCGTCTAAACACTGCCTTGTATTGTACTTGTTAGATAACTGGGTTGGTACTTAGATGACCTTTTCGTGGGTTCTGCTATCCTAGTAACCTTGTCTTCTTTAGTTGAATTAAGTGCAAAGCACGATTGTATAGCAATCCTCCAATATTGTCTTAACAATTTCTATGAACTGTTTGTGGTTTTCTTGTTAGAGATAAGTACCTATAGTCGGTTAATATGTAGGTGCTGCTTAATAATTTCTGGACTGGATCAAGTGCAATCTACAACTGAATATAACTCCATTATCTATTTTTTACTTCTCCGATCTCTATGTGAGTGCTGGTGACCTGATACCTACCCTTCCACTTTCAAGATTGGACAAAATGCAATACATCATTGAATTGCTTTACATCATCATAACTGTCTGCTGTTCTTGTAAGACCACTAGATAAGTAATCAGACGATTTCTCCACGGGTGCTGATGATTTGGTCAATGTACCTTTTTTTTATCGTGGTAAAATCATCAAATGAGTCCTCCCACCCAGGGCAGAGCGGGAGGGACTGTCAGACTCGTACTGACTAAAATCCACGGTGTCCTTCAGTAGCCCTTTCCGTTCCGGGGTCACGGTAATTCGTACAGTCCCGCGACCAATGGTCAATGTACCTACTGGATTTTTGTTTGTTTAAAAAAAAAAAAAAAAAAAACACTGCACTATTCTAGGATTTTCTCCTGTGTCGTGGGTGCTTTTACAAACATATAAACTCATATACATAAACGCCCAGACCCGAAGCAACTATTTGTAGATCATACAAATATTTGCTTCGTGCGGGAATCGAACCTGCGACACGCAGCGCAGCCGTCCAATCGCTCAGCCACTACGCTAACCGTGCCGATTGAATAAAGTGCTTCATGATTGGAAAACAAATTGCTTCATTATCGTCTACACACGGTCTGGTATTGTTGTTAAGGAATTAGGTGGATCTCTGTGTGGGTGCTACTACCCGAGTACCTTCGTCTTTCTTGATTGCTTAAATTGCAATAGACAATTATCAGTATTTTGGCGTTTAGAACTTTGATTGAGAGGAATCGGTCTCTTTTTCTTACTTTTTAAACAGAGACAAATCAGACAATTACTTTTAAAAAGGGTTTTTTTGATTCTCGTTTAAAGTAAGACTATGAAAACAGGAGTATATAGTTTAGACGTTGTAGTGAATAGTAGTTTAGACGACGTACGCTTAACTCTTTTTGTCACAGGCTGAGTACAAAAATTGTTTGCCTATGTAATATTTTGCCAACAAGCTGAACCGAATCATGCCGTATTAGGCCGATCTGATCAAGCTAAGCCTAAAATAATGTTGATTGAAGAGAATAATTACGTCCAAATTGGTTTTCTCAATCAATCGCGCACGCCACATACATTACCGGTCACGACACACGTCTCTCCACAATAATTGACACAATTCCCAGCGGCTAGAGTTGTTGGAGCGATCGCCTTATAGGGTGAAACGTCTCGTCACCCACGGTAACACTGTGAGCGGACTATGATTCAATGTTGACCGTTGAATACTTGTTCATATACGGGTTTAGTGTAACGCTGTGAATATAATATTATGGCGCTTTTTTTTGTATCGTGGTAAAATCATCAAATGAGTCCTCCCACCCTACTGTCAAGCTTGTACTGACTAAAATCCACGGTGTCCTTCACTAGCCCTTTACGTACCGGGGTCACGGTAGTGGGTAAGTCCCGCGACCCCGGCAGGCTTTGGCCCTCTACGGGCCCCGTCACTATGCTGACACTCCTTCAGGCCCCCCCGAAACTTCCGTGTCCGGTGAGGACCTGCGTCATGCGGTAGGTCAGGACGCCGTGACGCCTATCCAGCCACTCCTCAAAGAGGGGACTTACCGCGATTGCGGCGTGCCCGATATTTTGGCGCTTGAATTACTTTTTCAAATGACTTTTTTTTTTGGTTGCATCTGTGGTTACGATATTTCCAATAATAGCAAAGAATAGAAATGTCTATTTACCACTAAACTTTACTATGCATTAACTGCAGAAAAAAAAAACAATGTTCCAAACCGCAGATTGAGCGTATCATACAATTTAAGACTTCTTTTTAAACCATGTTAAAATAAACCTTATACGAACCTAGAACGCTACCAGTAAGACCTTTCTTTATAGGTTTAAAGCTCAATCACCCGGCAAAAAGAGGAAAGTTGAAAATATTTTCTATTTCCGATTAGTCACCACCCAAGTAGGGAGTGAAGAGAAAGCATGTTATCTTTTGGAAAACAGGATTACTATTCTTCGGGTATTTACTGTTATTTATGTAATAATGTGACTGCTATAATCTGTTCTCTTTAATACGTTTATAGTTTGATTACAGCTAATAAGAGCCGAGTATGAAAGGAATTAAAGTTGTGCGGATTTCTGAAGTAAGGCTTTCTTAATCGCGTGCAGTCAATTAGAAGATCACGAAATAAATATTTGTATGATCTATAAGTTTATTTTTGGATTCTGGGTGTTAGTGCATGTGTGTTAAAATACGATTATTATTTCTAAACTCACCCACGAAACAGGCGAAACTCCTATAGAATACTAATTTGTAAATGGTTGTCTTTATAAACATTTGAGCTCACAAACAGACAGACCCGGAACAACTAAGCCATTAAATATTTAATTTTGTTCCGTAGGGGTATCGAACCCGCCACATCAGCGTGGCAATCAACTGCTCAACCACTGCGCCAATTGAACAACTTCTAATTGAGAACGATGTTTCTTTTAACTTTTTAACTAAACAACACCTTTCTGTTTACCTAAATCAATTGACATACAGTTGTTACGTTACAAAACTAATGTTGACATTGTACAGTCAGCAAAACAGTTCGGTATGCTGGCAGCAATTTTCAAAGGGTTTTCCTGTGACTATTACGACGACGTTATCTGACTATTATAGTTCATTGAAGTTTTATTTGTAGGTAATTCATTATTATTAAGTTATTACGTTATACTAGGTATTGAAATCCAATCTTTACCTTTATTAAAAACGCAAATTGTTTCCTTTGCATGTTGTATACATTGGTAACAGGACTTCAAGTTCACTCAGTGTCTATTACTAAGGCTATTATTTGTATTGTCTTGATCTGTTGTCTGAATCCGTAACTGCTATATGGTGTATGTGTGCCCTTTGTAGCTATATACATTCAAACTTATAGCACTACATTATAAAACCGTTTGAAAATTGTTGCCGGCGTACCTAACTGTTTTTCTGACTATACATAAGTACTACTATTATGCAGTCATCAATATTTGACGCCACACACGTTGCCATAGAGGTAGAGATTGTCCCTCCATTATGGATGAGGTATGTATGATGATTTGGATAACCTAAATAAATGGTGCAGTGGAAAAGTAACATCTGGACTTAAGGTCAAAGGTCTCTGGTAAGTAGTAAGTAACATTTGGATCTTATTGTGCCATGTAAAGATATTATTTGGTCCATATGACATTAAATATGGCGTGGTAAATGCAGGTTTTAGATTATAAGAAATTATTTTGGTATCTAAAAAATATGTGGTCTTTAGTAAGTAACATTTGGATCTTATTGTGCCATGTAAAGATATTATTTGGTCCATATGACATTAAATATAGCGTGCTAAATGCAGTTTTTAGATTATAAGAAATTATTTTGGTATCTAAAAAATATGTGGTCTTTAGTAAGTAACATCTGGATCTTATTGTGCCATGTAAAGATATTATTTGGTCCATATGACATTAAACATAGCGTGCTAGATGCAGTTTTTAGATTATAAGAATTCTTTTGGTGTCTACAAAATATGTTAGCACAGAGGTGGTCAATAATGTAATTTATTATCGTTTTATGTAGTTTCATTAATTTTAGGAAGTGGTTTTAAAAGATCTATCACAGTTCCTCATCATCATTTGCCTAGCCTTTTCCCAACTATATTGGGGTCGACTGCCAGTCGAACCAGATGCAGTTGAATATCAGTATTTTACATGGAGCGACTGCCTGTCAGACCTCCACAACCCAGTAACTGGGTAATACGATACCCAAATTAATATTCAGTAATTTTTACTAACTAGGTATCCTGTCAATATTATTTTCATTTATTTAAAAGCGCGCATAGCGTCACAAAATGGCGTCATCATTATTTAATTGTTATCGTGGTCGCAAAGAACTCAATTAAATGAATAACTTACCCGTCTCTCCTCTGTTCTTCAGCGATGACAAGACTGGTATTAGTGTACTGTACACCCTTCGCATTCCTTAGGATGTAAACTTTGAACTTGAAAACAGCTTCAAACCTTGGGTTTTCGAAGCAGGGGAAGAAGTATTTCGCTTTATTCGGAGATAATCTCGTTGTAAACAGGTATCTGTAAAAGGAAAAGGTTATTTAAAACGTATATTATCAGCAATTTGCCGTCCACTGGTGAACGTAAGCCAAAGAGCGCCAGCCCTCCCGGTGCCAGCCATATTCTTTAAATCAACGACCCATCTTGCCGCAGAGCGTCTTACACTACGTTTGTCCATTCGTGGTCTCCACTCATACACGGACTCACTTAAAAACATAAGCTCAAGTCCAAGCCTTCCGCCCTTCTTTTATCGAGATAAAATCAGCAAATGAGTACTCCCGCCCAGGAGTAAAGAACTGTCAGACTATTACTGACTGAAATCCACAGTGTTCCTTCAAAAGCCTTTTACGCTCCAGGATCACGTTTTCCTGTTAGGCAGTTCCGCGACTCTGGCAGGAAACCTTAAACCCTCATATGGGGTTCACTCGACCTGCGGGTTGATTTTTATATAGTACTTAAAGGGGTGTGACATAGGTTGGTACTCCTCGGAAAAACCCTTGGGAGATCAGATGTGTTGCTATGTAACATAGCTATAAGCGGTCAACAGATTTACCATATTTACTATCTGTGGGTGTCGTACGAGGACTCACAAACTTGTATTAGAAAAATATGCAGTAAGCAACACCCACTATGTTGTAACCTTCATTATCAAACCGCGATACCAATTATGGTTGATTGGTATGCTAATGGTATTCTTTGGAATTGTGTGAACAGTAGCAAATGGTTCTGAATGAACAGACACCAGCTCTGGGACTATGAAGACGATGATGATGGTTTTATATGTTTTTTTTTTTTAACTTTGCTCCACGCTAGGAATTTCTCTTGTGTCGTGGGTGCGTTTACAAACATAGAAACACATCCACAAACACCCAGACCGGGAACAAATACTTGCAGATCACACAAATATTTGTTCCGTGGGAGGTTCGAACCCGCAACACGTTGCACAGCAGTCGATCGCTGATTCACTGCGCCAACCGTGTCGTCTTTAATGATTAGCTGTTCCCCGCGGTTTCACCCGCAGTTTGTCTCCTATTGGTCGTAGCGTAATGTTGTATATAGCCTTCCATCGAGGAAGGCTATAGGCTATCCAACACAAAAAATATATTTTTTCAATTTGAACCAGTAGTTCCTGGGATAACGCGTTCAACAAACAAACTCTACAGCTTTATGATATTAGTATAGATTATAAATAGCTTTTTGAATATAATTCTTATAAATACAAGACAACAGAGAACAGTGGTGGTCCAGTGGTATCAGCCCCGACTTACGAGTTGTGGGTTGTGGGTCCGAACCCAGCCGTATTAATTTAAGTAATTTATTTCATCACCACTGCTCTCAAAACGGTGAAGGAAAACATCGTGAAGAAAGCGGCCGGATAATGATAAAATACAAGAATACAAGAATAACTTTTAGTTGAAGTTTTTTTCTTTTTTTATCATTTTTCTACAATGACTCTTGTTGGTCGCGGGACTCACGAATTACCGTGACCCCGATACGTAAAGGGCTATTGAAGGACACCGTGGATTTTAGTCAGTACGAGTCTGACAGTCCCTCCCGCTCTGCCCTGGGTGGGAGGACTCATGTGATGACTTTACCACGCAAAAAAAATGTCTCTTGTTTTAGATATTCCTAATTACAAGCATTAATTTCTCTCCTTAAACAAAACCCAGGTAGTTTAGTTTTTTTCCCGGGTCGACGGCGCGTTGTGTCCCACGCGCGCCTCAAAGAGTGTCAGCATATTGACGGGGCCTGTAGAGGGCCAAAGCCTGCCGGGGTCGCGGGACTTACCCATTACCGTGACCCCGGTACGTAAAGGGCTTGTGAAAGACACCGTGGATTTTAGTCAGTACAAGTCTGACAGTCCCTCCCGCCCTGCCCTGGGTGGGAGGACTCATTTGATGATTTTACCACGCAAAAAAAAAGGTAGTTTAGTTTACCCGTATCAAACCAATGTTCACTCCTTTTTTGTCTCAGTATTTATCCACTTGGTACCTAACTAACAAGCCATGCAAGACACTAGCTTGAGTTCGAGATATGAACCAAGGCCATATTGTGTCGTCCGGAAGTGTCTATTGAGGATCGTTGTAGTCCGTATTAAAATATACGACAAATACTAAAAGATCCAGCTGGTTAAAAAATATGACACAATATTTTCTTGTTTTGGCTGTTGTTTTGTGACGTGTCTGAATATAATGTTAATTGCGTAAACGATGAGAATTACATTGATTAGAATGATAGGGTTTGTGTACAATAAAAAAAAACAGTTATGCAGATTTCATTTGTAGGAGAAAGTGTACTATACCTTGATCCAGCCGTGGGAGAAACCTATCAATGTTGTTTTTTTATTTTTTTAACTGACTGAAGAGAAGAGACTGTCAAACTCGTACTGACTAAAATGCACGGTGTTCCTTCAAAGGCCCTTTACGTTCCAGGGTCACGGTTACCTGTTTAGACGGTCCCGCGACTAATACAATACAACATACTTCCAATCACCAAAACGAATGCTCGAGCATTCGTTTTGGTGATTGGCAGATATCTCACTAATGTCAGCTACACAGTGTATGTTCTATTTGGTATGACTAACGAACCGAGAAGTTGGGCAGACGATTTATTAAACTAATTACTGACAAAAGACATACTACGTATATAGGCACATGTTTACAAGGATACAGGCCTCCTCATTGTTAAAGGAAGTTTACATTAAAAGTGAAAGTTTATTTGCAGAAACGCCCAAATGGTCATAAAGTCTTCAATATCTACTACATTCGTTATTGTAGCACGGATTCCTGCACGGAACAAATATTGTAGTAGTTGTTTCTGGTTTGATTCTTTGTGTATGTGAGTTGTAATGTTTGTAAACGCACCCACGACACAGGAGTAATTCCTAATGTGGGGCAAAGTTTTGAAAAAAAAAAACTCCTGTACCGTGGGTGCTTTTACAAAAATTAAAACTCACAAACACCCAGTACCCAGACGTGGAACTACTTATAGATCATGCTTACAAAATAATATATAAAACCGTGCGATATATTCGCATAATAAAACTGTATGACTCATTTCAAGGTAACTCGTGGATTTCTCTAGGTCACTTCTTAAATTAATTCCTCTACACTGGCCGTCGCAATAAGTCAATAATAAATATATAAAATAAAATTAAACTAAACTATAACAAAGCTGTCAGCTGCGGGTCTTAATCTTAAACCGTCACTTTATTAATATGTTGTTAAAAATTGTTTGTGTACATTACCAGACGTTGCATTGTAAGCTTAGCCTGTAAAAAAATCATTCAAAAAGTTCTAAGGCATTCTAACAGACAATAAAAAACATTTAAATAGTTTATGGTATTTGACCATAAACACTGATACACGCTCCAGACTGCACGTGGGACAGAAGGCCGGACAAATATGGCAGTTGGCCTTATACCCATGTTGAGTTCGAATAAAAACTAGTCACTTGCTAATAGATGAGAGAGAAGTATGGACGTAGGTGGCATGTAGTATGATTGGGAGTTATCATGCAATTAGAGCCATTGATGCTGTTTTAACGAAGCCATATTGTTTTTAGTTTTTTTTTTAAGATTTTCTTTTTTCTCCTTATCGGCCCTAAAATACTCTTTCATTTTTATTGAACCGTTCTAAACAAAGCAGAAAGTCGAACCATGTAAATTTTTCGACGTTTTAAAAGTAACCGACCATTGAATCCTATGTGAAATAAACATTTAGATTTAGTTTTTTCTTGATTTATAATTTCGACTTTCACGAGAGCAAAAGATTTTTTTTAACGTTACCCTTCACTAGGAATTTCACCTGTGTCGTGGGTGCGTTTACAAACATATAAACTCACGTACACAAACGCCCGAAACAACTACTTGTAGATCAAACAAATATTTGCTCCGTGCAGGAATCGAACCCACGACACGCAGCGCAGCAGTCTAATCGCTCAGCCACTGCACTAACCGTGCCGTCAATCAAAAATTATCGAGTGCAAAAAGGTTCTTTCAGCTCTTCTGGCATGATTGGGTAACAAAAATACATCCTTCATTCAAACATTTGTAGTATTAGAAATCTGTAATTAGCAATAAAAATCTATCATAAATGCGAAAGTTTACGGGATAATATTTGAAAGTTTTTAACTTGGATTAACATATAGGATATTTATTAAACGGGTAACTTTCCCGTGGGACAATAAACGCGTATCTAATCATTTGCAGGAAACAACCGTGATGTTATGTTTAGAAGTAATTGTCATTCTGAATAGTAATTTCTCTGTATAAATAACGGAAGGTTTTTTATTTATTGTCATCAATGCTCTATTGAAGAATACTGAAAAAATAATTAAAAGATGATTGTGCTTTTTTTTAAACAATCTGCTTTAGTAATATGAATGGAAATTATGAGGCATGGTTCATGCTGGTAGCAGAATCACTTCTTTGGTAATCATTTTCATTAATTTTCCTGTCATTAGACGACAATAGACAACTTTATTGAAGACCTGGATAGCCATAACATAAGCTGCGATTTCATTAGGGGACATGTCGCAGAGACATGTTGGTGGACTTTTACCTGTCTACGTGGAATATATCCGCGAATCACGGAACAAATATCAGTTTATATTATTTTGTCTTGTTCACACTACCCAGTTTTTATTAGCGTCGACTTGAGATAAATTCTGCGACCCGATATGTGCGACCGGGATGTCTTGCTAGCAACGTCGGGCAACATCGTGTGCGATACCAATACTTTGAGGGTCAAAGGTGCACTCACAACAATCACTGAAATGATTCCACCATTCATTATGGTGAATCATTTGGGATATTTTTAGACCTATTATTAGACCTATTATTTAGAACTATTTTTAGATATATTATTAGACCCCCTAAGCCTCGGTACTGTTAAAATGTGACTTAAATCATCAAAAGTGGATGCATTTCGAAGAGACCTCTCAGCTTCAGGACCCAAAGGCTGGAGAAGTAGGATTACTATATGACGATGATGACAATCCATGATTATGATTTTCAGTATGTTTTTAATCCCATCTACCGCGATTGACGAGTTAATCTACTACAATCAAAATGACCTTGATCTCTTTTATCGACAACAAATGACCACAGATAGCTATGTAATTACTTTATTGTATGTATTTAAGTCAATTAAAGCTTGCAACAAAAACAATACTAAATGATACACTACGTAAACCAGCAGACACCGTTCTATCGATGACATAATTTGATAATTACGTACATTTAGTTCAATTTAATTGAATGAACTGATTCAATGCATCCAAGGTCGAGACAAATAAAATTAGCAATTGTAAATTACGTCATAAGAATTTGCTCTTGAAAATTAAGATGAAAATACTGGTAAGAAGATGTTGATATTATGTTTTGCTGGAATGCGGATGATTTTCTTTAAACTTTGCCTCCTGTATCTTGGGTGCGTTTACTACATTATTTAAATTTCCTCTCTCAGCCAATCTTGCGTTGCATTTCCTCTCTCAGCCAAAATTCATCAGTAGTAGGACCAATTAAATAACTCCATTGACTATAGCTATGAAAATGGAAATCATCCCTTGTAGGTAAATAAAGTAATCTTAGTGGAAATCTTGGGGTAGAGCAAATGCTCACAGCCTCTTCAAATAAATAACATTTAACCGACTTGTAGACGCTTCCCCTGATTATGATGATTTGACTTTTACCTTGGTCAGAGGCTAAGCAGACCATACAAAGAAACAACGCCAGTCTCTAATCTTGTGCACATTAACAGCTAACAGGGTTGAGAAGGAATTTACCGTCAAGAAAAATATCAGTATTTTTATTCAATCAATTAACTCAGCTTATCACAAACCACTACTGGACACAGTCCTATCCCAAGCCTCATCATAAAATATTATATACTTTTAGCATCAAGAAAATATATATACAAAAGAAATATTTACATAATAAACAAACAAATACGAAATACGCGTAAACATAGAAACAAACAGTTGACTATTGAAGACTATTATGTGACTAATTCGACTACTAATAGGCTAATTACTCACAGTCTAGGAATACTATTTTCATTCGCCATTGACCTGACCTAAACTTTCAAGAACACACATGAATAAATGATTTAAAATAAACGTTGTATTTTAAAGAGAGCTCTGTTTATAATAACTTGCCTCATTTATAGCAGTAGCAAATTTAAACAAAAACACATCACGCCTCTGAAGTGTTAGACAAAGATGTGCCAATAATACACCCAAATGAAACAATAGTTATGGAAAGACAAAATCTAATGAGTCCGTCAGTTACTTTAATAAAATTATTTCTTCCAATGTTACGTAAGTCAAAATTGACGAAGATACGAAGATTTTAATTTTAAAAGCTTGTATCTTTAAGCGTTACTTAAGTGTAGTACAATACGTCAAATCTAGATATATGTTTACATAGTTTTAACGTCACAAACCCCCCACACTCCCAAGTTTTTGAAACGTTTTAAAAAACATGTCTATTGTTTTTCACGGACTAAATAGATTTGCATTTTATGTACGTTGTCTGTCAATGTAAATGATTTTATTCAGCGTCCAGAAATCATAACAACAAACAAACTACTGAGAATTGCAAAAACAGAATACGAAAAAAACTGTTTTTATATTTCAATGTCGACGCCACCTTTGCCAATACTATGTTCGTTTGTTCCCTGATTTCGTCTTTCTCGAAATAGAACAGCGATGCAGAATCTTAAACGTTTTTTATTATAACCGGCGTTACCTGAATCACCCAAAACGGCTTTGAAGGAAACATTAGATGTGTCATTAAACAAAATAATAGTTTTATTACGACACTCGTTTTTTCAACCATGAAAAAGGAAGTAAAACTCAACATAAACGCGAAATACTCGTATTAACTACATTGAAAACTACTAGGTAGTTTTTGTCAGTACGCCAAAACTACCTAGATACCGAATTCATTAGCATTTTTTGTTTGGTTAGCAACTGTGCAAAATGTAGCATAATACAATCTGTTTTACGTCACCCTGTTAGCACATAAGTAAATGATTTGCGAGTCTAACTTTGCTGTTACTCAGACAATAGTTTGAAAGGTGAAAATGCCTATTAATGGAGTAAAAAGATTGTTTTGAGATCCAAAAACTGACAAAGTGATATTTTTACATGCGATAATAAAATTATTGTTGTGGAACAATAAAATTAAATCATCTTTTAATTAAAAGTGGGAAAAAAATGGAGTATGACCTTTTTTAAACGGCAAAGACAAGCTGGGATGGAGTCAGTCTTTCAAAGAAGCGGATAAAAATTAATAATTTTCTTACATGAAAAGATGGAAGCTCTTCACATCTTTTGATAAACATAAGCAAGCCATTACCGATATGAATTATAGTATTGTTTAACGTGGGTTGCAAAAATTTTATTAAACAAAAAAACTTCTACTTTGCCTTTTAAGTGTACCTGTGTGTGATTCCGTATATTTTATATCGACACAAGATAACGCGACCACTAAATTTTGGCTAAGACATATTATGGTCACAATCAGCTTACCATACCGCTAATGGGAAAATAGACCTCCACTCTTTTAGACATAGTGGCTTTAATCTACTACGCGTATCCAGTACAAGTTAAAGAAATCATCTACACTTATAATAAATCTGTAGAAGGGTCAATTCTGTATATTGAAAATATTTAAAAAAAGAATAGCGGGGGATGTTGCTGGATCGATACCAAATCCAAATATGTGATTAAAAAAAATTTTTGTCTGTCTGTCTGTCTGTAAATGCAGGCATCACGTGAAAACGAACGGTTCGATTTCGATGAAACTTGGTATAATTATACCTTATTATCCTGGGCATAAAATAGGATACTTTTAATCCTGGAAAAATACCTAGAAAAAAAAATCTTATTTTTCAGTTACTACAGAACGCGAGCTCAATAGAGGTATCTCCGTAATTATTATAGGCTTAGCCGTATATTTATAAGATGTCATTGTCAGAGTTACTCAGGATGGAGAAATAAACCATCCACGCGAAGACCGACATCCGCGCGGACGGAGTCGCGGGCGGAAGCTAGTGAAAAATAAAATGCATAGTTTGTACAAAGATACCTACGTACAAAAGACGCACTATGGAAAAATAAAAATGCTGGTTAATGATAGTTGATTAGTCAGGACAATAAGGTAAGACTTGAACTGACTTAATAATAAAGCAGAGCAGGACTTGAACTGAACTGTTTTTTGGCAATACGTTGTCGTCTAACTATGCCATTGGTACATATAGAATTTTAAATAGCCATCATCAAAAGCCGCTTTTACAAAAATTAGTATAAAATAACAATAATTAATAAGAAAAAAAAACCGACAGTGGTCCTAAAGAAATAACAATCGTGATAAAAATAATGAAAGCAATATTATTTCTACAATGACTTCAACAAGATTTTAAACCTTTTCGACAGCTTACGTCAAAATTGTGCATTTTTAACTTTTGAATATTTACTGTCATTTTCCCAGTATCAGAGGAGCTTGCAATATTTTGAGTCGTAAATGTCATGTTAATACGCCAATTTTTGAATCCAAAAATACAGTAGTATCCATATTGTATTCCTCGTGGATTTAAAAAAATCCATAGCATTCAGTAAATCGATCGATAAGCGATCGACTGCTGCGCGAGCCGCGGATTCGATCCTTGCACAGAACAAATATTTGTATGATCTGCAAGTAGTTGTTCCGGGTCTGGATGTTTGTGTATGTGAGTTTCTATGTT
Source organism: Agrotis puta (assembly GCA_943136025.2). Taxonomy (NCBI): domain Eukaryota; kingdom Metazoa; phylum Arthropoda; class Insecta; order Lepidoptera; family Noctuidae; genus Agrotis; species Agrotis puta. The sequence goes on from OW964171.2 coordinate 2,946,085, forward strand.
TGTAAACGCACCTACGATACAGGAGAAATTCCTAGAGTGGGACGATTGCGTAGGAAACAAGTATTTTCAATTTTAAAATCGAAGTATTTACTTTAGTGCTAGCGCCTCAGGATAAGAATAATATATGAAGCGATACAAATTGAGCCATCTGTTTCTGTGTAGGCCGTCTAAGCAGTTTTCCCTTATTTGTAAATCGAATGTACCTTTAGTCTTTGTTCACTTGTTTAGATTATATTTTTACCAAGAGAAATAAATAGATGTCAGTGAGGAAAATGGTTCTGAATTGTTCTTTTGTAAAATCAATGTATTTACCAAGATATAATGCTTCAAAACTCAAGAGTTTGGGCTCGTGACGTGAATTCAATAAACATTGTACCAAATTATGACGTATTGACAATTTTAAAAACGTCATAGTTACTCGTACCTCCGTCAATTATGGTTGCCACAGCAAAAGAAAAAATATGGGTCGAGTATTTTTTTATAATATAACTGACGGACTTATTAGAATTTTTCATTGAAATAACCAATTCCTAGTTATTTTATTTATTGTATCCGTAACTGCCTGTGTGGCAAAACTTCGTGTGAAGAAGAATATTTTGTGCGTTTAAAAAATCTTCATCAAAGATAATGTAGCACCCGAGCACAGCCGGGACGGGTTTCTAGTTACAAAAATTAGAGGTCTACTTACTTGTAATCTTTACTCCGTTCGTCGTAATATTTCACCAAAAACACACCCTGACTGTTTTCTTTCACGTATTTCCTGAACGAAATTCTGATATAATAAAATTGTCTGTTCATCGCAGAATACATCTTCAATGGCTCGTTCAGGTAAATATTTAATTTACCATTTAAATTGATGTATTCAAAAGGCCTTACAGTTTGTATTATGTTTCGGGGTCCATCGTAAACTTGAATTGAACCACTTTCTATCTCCAAGTCCTTTGCATCCAAGGTTATCACTTTCACATTAGGTGCGTTCGCTATAACAGTTATTATTAATTCACAGTCATAATAAGATAAATCCGCGTTTACGGAAGGATAAATTTTTAACTCATACTGTATAGGATACACTGTATAATTCAAACATTCTTCATCCACCACTATATTTCCTTTAACCAACGAAAATAAACAGAGAAGGAAAAACGCGCGAAACATTTTTTCTCCCGCCATTTTAGTTTTTTAGGCAACGTCATCAAATATTTTCAGCCTCGTCTTGCATTAGATTTAGATTTTTTAAATTTTAATAATTTAGTAAGTTAAAAGTTCGTTTTTCGAATTTCCCGCCAAAGAGAGCGTTCTAAATGCGTCTGAACGCGACGCGCGCGTAAATGCTTGTAATGTTGTGCCTCTCCATAGATCGAAACTTGGCGCCGGTCATGACAGACCAGCAAGACTTGATCTCCCGCGCCCCCTCAGCTTCTTGTACCTTCCATTGCTTTGAGGGGATTTTAATATAATGTCACAGTCCATGTTATAATGGATTGCATTATATTTTTGGTCGTGCATATGGCTCACCTTCAAGTGTTAATTCTGTACGGTTTCTTTGAAGTATTATGTATTTCGGTGTTTGATAACATTTGTTTACTTTGCAAAGAAGATATTCGTGTAGGAACCGTCATGTGCAGTGCTATAAATAACTTATTATGAATACGTACATTAATTATGTATTTTTATTCCTCGACTGATGTTATGTCTAGTTACTAACTTATTCTAAGTTTGAAAATTAACGCCTTTATTTATTGAATTTGTGTTCAAATATCATAAATATTACTATTTAGATTATTTTACTTCTTTTTAAAAAAAATGTAGCCACAATCTTGGAATTTCTCCTGTCTCGGGAGTTTTTATCTATACATATAATAAATCTGTAGAAGGGTCAATTCTGTACATTGAAAATATTGAAAAAATAAAAAAATAAATACCAAACCCAAATATATGATTTAAAAAAATTTTGTCTGTCTGTCTGTCTGTCTGTTTGTGCAGGCATCACGTGAAAACTAACGGTTCGCTTTCGATGAAACTTGGTATTATTATTCCTTATTATCCTGGGCATAACATAGGATACTTTTTATCCTGGAAAAATACGTAGAAAAAAAATCTTATTTTTCAGTTTTATTCATAGACGTTGTTCTGTAGAACCGCGAACACACGTTGCATTACCCGCAGTGGATTCGGCGCCGTAATATTTATAAGATGTCATTGTCAGAAGTACTCAAAATGGGGAAATAAACCATCCACGCAAAGACCGACATCCGCGCGGACGGAGTCGCGGTAGGAAGCTAGTATAAAATAAATTATTCATTGTATGTATATTTGTTTCTAACTCTTAGCCAGGTGAACCAATCTTGATCATTCCATATTAATGAAATTTTCAAGATCAAAAAATCTTACGGTGAAAACAAAATATCTTACGGTCGACAAAGATACACTCTAACCTATAAGTGGCCTTTCCAATCATGTCTAGAACAATCTTTTACAGTCGATGCATCCGCCGACAAGAATGACACTATAAATCAACAATCCAATTTACAAAACAACACACTATATAATAATTCATAATCCCGTATATCCCGATGCCCGCTGCCCACGTCACAATTTCAAGCAACACCTAACAATGGTCTAACGGTAACACCAGACAATTGATCTGGAAACCTGGAAGCGGCACGTGGGAGGCGTACTTAGCAACTATTGTATAGTGTAGAGATTACCGGCCCACGCGTGTATTTTGACGTGTTATGACGACAAATGCTCTTTTCGATAGAAGAAATTTGTGTTGTTGAGTTAGTTGTAGCTTTATCCTTGATCTACATAGGAGATATATCTAAAATTATTTAGTACGTTTTTTTTTCTTACTCACTATATTCACTTGGGTGTAGGAAAGGGGGGGGGGGGTGGGATGTGTTTTTATTTGTTTTGGCCACTCCCTACATGATAGCCGTTTTTTTCGGAAGTCAATCTTCATGATCTATCATTAATATCTCTAAGATTGAGCCAAAATATAGCAGTTGATTGTGGACGTGGTCACAACCGGACTACGTGCAATTCTGATCTTTTTATTTACAAATAAACACTATCCATCAAGATCTACTTATAAAAATCCTATCTTATAACGCCCATCACTTACTCTATATTTAGTTACAAAAGTTTCGTAAGGAGGCCACGAATTAAGATTTATTACTTGACATTCCCTGACCGCTTACGAATCAATTGAGGATTAAAATATTAGCTCATTTTGGTTAGAACACGTAAATAAAATAGCTAATGAGCCACATTAACTATTTTATTTACGTGTATGTTGACGTCTATTCTCTTATAATACACGGATGGATGATTTTAGATTTTAAGGATGATATTAAGATTCTTTATTATCGAAATCACGTTTTTTCGGCGTTCGTAGGTAGCTACGAGCATCGACATTAACCAACATATCGGGATGGTATTGCAAGCACAATTATGCTTTTTATTGTTAAGAATAATTTATAATACTTAATAATTGCAACAAAAACAGGAAAAAGACACTGATTTTTGTTCTAATGAGAACGCCGAAAATTGTTTTCCATCTAGATTCAACGTGGCAGGCATACATTATCAATTCTCATTATTCAATAAAAGAATAACAATAATGCTGATCGATAAAAAAATTAAAAGCTCTGTTCTAAGAAATATTTTTTTCAATATTTATTTTTACATCAAAGAGTATTTACATGTAATTCATTAGCCAAGTACTTATTTCCATTTTGAATACACATCCAATTGTAGGTTCTAGTGGAGAAGAATCTCTTCTTTGGACTTAAAACGCTTAAAACTAATAATAAGTACATTTTTAATTATAATACTGAACATTTACATAATATTCGAAACTTTCATTTTACGAAAAGAAACACTAACCTTCGTTTGGGATGCACCACAGTCGGGTAAATATTAAAAGATATGTTACGGTAAATGTGATAACTACGGTTACTATTTATAAAAACCAGTAATTATTAATACTTACATCATGATTTAGTAAAAGTAATGAAAACTGTGAAATTCATCACTTTTACTGATTATTATAAATATTTTAACACTGTGTATTTTTGTGTGATAAAAGTAATAAAATAAACAAACAATATGTGTTGGTCAATCCAAATAATTAAACGAGTAATTATACCTCTTGCATATCACCTAAATAAAACATAAGAATTCAATACTTTTTTAAACTCATAAGTATCTAACAAAGGTAAAACATAAAACTAGAACTTAGGAAACAGCAATACAACAAAACCCAGCAATATCATAATAACAGATGGTACAACTACAGCAGAATGGGAATCTGTGCTTTTGATAGATTTCAGGATATCCGCCTTGTGGCTGTTCGCCCAGGATGTGGAGGCTCTGGCCTGTACCAGGGAGTTCCTGGCAGCAGTCTTCGAAGCCTCGGTACACTCGCCACAGGATGTTAGGAACGATTCAAACTGGAAAAAGAAATGGAGGATTACATTTTCATTCAAGGTCAGCTTTTTGAATGACCTATCATACTAATCTTACTGATATTATAAATGAGAAAGTTCGTGAGGATCCATCCATCCATCAGTCTATGATGTACCCACTGCTGGGACACAGGCCTCCTCTCTGTAAGAGGGAGTGGCCCATAATCCACCACGCGGGCCCAGTGCGGGTTGGTCGGTCGTGAGGATGGATAGTTGTTATTCTCTCACGCAAAAAGTACTGAACGAAGATACCTAGTATAGCTGCTCATAGTATAGTTTTATCCCGATTTTGTATTCTCAAGGAATAATTTTCGAAGTGTAACGGGCGGCGCTGGAAATAGCTAGTTGACAATTAAATCTTGTGTCTTACTTAGTTATAAGAGAGAAGACCATAAGAGTACTGTTATTTTGGGATTAGTAAATCACCAAATGACTCCTCCCACCCTACGACGGAACAAAAAGGACCGTCAGACTCGTATTTACCCGCCGCGGTAATCTCGTATATTTTGTTACGACATTCTTGAACCCCGGAAAGACACAATGTAACAACGAACTATGTTATATTATCATTGCATCTTATTTCAATCAATCATAAACTTTCTTGTTTGAAATCGCAAAAAAAAAACTAATAAGACTCAAAAAATTATGTCGTTGTAATGTCCTTGGATAAAGGAGCAGTTTGGTCTGAATAATTGTCATTCAATGTCATTACGTGGAAATTAATGTCATATTTTAGTACTAAAATATGGTACTCATCTGGCGCATAATCATATTTAACATACATATTGTGTTATGCCACTAAATGAACAAGGTCGAACCAATTATCTTGTGCTAAAACAACCAAACGAAGTCTAATTGCAGTCATAAAATTTAATAAAATTCGTCATAATATTTACTACAACACTAATTCCATATTATAATTAGATACTGCATACGTAGATACATTGTTTGATCATTATTATCAACCCACTGGCATGTTTAACAACTTTTTTAGTCTCTTCTTTGGTAATATCATCATTTCCTTCTCAGTATTTTTTGTTTGGTGTTACCGCAGTATATATGTCTTTCCCAGACTTTTTAGAGTCATACTATTGTATTATCTTTGACACAGTCTATCTCTATCCATGATTATCTTTTCCCGTTCTCTCATCTTTATGTTCAAAATTTTCCTAATCTACAATTTCAGCAAAGGCACTACCATCCCACCCTATTGCACCCCACCCTACTACCACTCTACTGCAATCTGTCACTTTTTTACTTGATTTTCAACTTTATCACACCTTCGGGTCTTCAAGTCAACAGTGAATAGGTTACTTCTAGGCAAGCGTGCTTCCGTCAGTAAAGTCACGAGGAAAAGAAAGTTATGAGTAAAAGTGGAACTAAAGTAAAGAAAACTCATAGTTTGTAAAGTATATTCTTTAGTCAGTCCGAAAGAAATATTTTTAGTTCAGCAGCTGATCTTATATTTTTAAAGCGGGCAATTATAAAATCGCGATATTCAGTCTGAGTGTTTCCTCCTTGGCCGGCTGCCAAACTCATTGGTGTATTATATGAAGACTTTCACTCACAATCCATCCATCGGAATTAATCGTATTTAGGTCAGAACATTCATTTGTAATGGGAAATCCATTACAATGAATGTTGTGACTGATGTTCAAAGTACGGACTTTCGTTTATACAAATGTGGGAACGGATGCGAAGCATTATGTATAGATATATCAAATCCTTAATGCAAATGCATTTAGTGTGATGGAAGAATTGATTATGGTGATAACAGACAATGAAAGAACTTAGCCATTCCTTTCCAGAATCGTGTACGCCGAAAGATATTTCTCATTTTATGAAAATACTGAAGCCAATGAAAATATATGTCATACTCATTGGCAGGATACACTATGATTAAAAAGTTTAGTAGAAAACATTTTGAAATCGGCTTTTGATATTTAAAAAAATTATGTTACTACTAATGTATTCTAAACTTAAATCATCATCTTCCTGCCCTCATCCCATTTTACTTGGGGTCGGTGCAACAAGTTTTCTTTTTCTATTCTCTCCTGTCTGATTTGAATCCTAAACTTTAAGTGATGATATTCTTGAAATTGTATCTGATGTTGAGTTCACATTTTCCAATAACCTATAACGGTTATCGTTTTTTGTATCGCTGCTTTGACCAGTGACCAATGCTTTCTAAGTGTTTGTAGTCTACCAAATTCCACATCGACTTTTATGAACGGGAGATTGACATTTTCTTTTATGGTATTTTGCTAAAAGGTTATCTTGGCCCATCAACGCAAAGGACAATAATTGAAGGAATAGAGTGGGTTTTAGTTAGGAAGAGTGGGGCAGTCCTGTCTATTCTTTCCAGCTAGGCGGGAGGAGTAATTTTAAGACTTCCCAAGAGGGTGGAATTTTGTAAGTAAGAGTCTGACAGTCGCTCCACCCAGTCACTCAATTGATAGCCATTTACCATGCCAACCTAAAAAAAATACAGACCCCTGATAAAATACGACCTTGTGTAAGCCTTATAGACCTACAAGTGTAAGTCATCATCTGCCTAGCCTTTTCCAAACTTTATAGGGGTTGATTTCCAGTCAAACCAGATGCAGCTGGATGTCACTATTTTACATAGAGCGACTGCCTGTCGGACCTCCACAACCCAGTAACTGGGTAATACGATCCCCCATGGTAAGACTGGTTGTCAGACTTTAGAGCTTCTTTCTGACGTCAAAGATCCATAAATGACAGCCGGGACTAACGGCTTTACGTGCTTTCCGAGGCACGGAGGAAACTCGCTATGACAGATGGTCACCCATCCACAGACCAACCTCGGCAAGCGCGGCTTAACCCGGAAGATCAGCCTGTGCGACTGTATTTATTTAGCCACGAGTTTCTCTAGACCTACAAGTGTAAGAGTTCTGCATAAAATTTCCAATTGATAAACACTAAATTTAAAAGTGCCAGAAACACCACAACTTCAGCCACGCATTAAATACAATATAATGAAACCAAACAATCATTAGCCGGTACCAATTGAGTGAGATTGACACATCCCTCGGCCAACACGGCCTTGTCAGGTAATGAGTATGCTTAGCCCTCCAATGTAGTGTTCGATAAACAGTCATTTGGGTCACACCACCACACCGGGGTCCTCAATTAGGGACGGATGGATTAAAGGTTATTCTTGTGTTTATTTTTGAAAGCGTTTCGGTGATTAGGGGTTCGTGGAATGTTTTTGCAAGCTATAGAGCATTGGAGTTACTAAAAAGATGAGCTGCAATAGTCTTCTTTCTTTTTCGTTTCAGTATGTGTCCACCCTCTGGTGTCAGTATTAATTAAGCCACTTCTGGGAACACCACTGGCTTTTGGACTTAAAAGTGATACTTTTAATATGGCTATTTTAGTGTCTCATCTATAGTATATCACAGTTATGTTTATGTCCCATGTAGTAAGTCAAAGTCAAATCAGTCATTTATTTCAATTAGACCATCAAAGAGGCACTTTTGAACGTCGATTATTAAAATTAAAGGAAATGGGATGGGAAGGGATTGATTCTACACCTCGCAAGGGTAGGTTTGTATGGAGAAGAATGGGCAAGAAACTCCATAGATACTTACTCAAGTATGGAGTATATACCATAATAAAAAGCAAGTAGTATCTATTATCATCAACTAGGTACATTACGATTGTCCTAGGTCCTAGCATGACTTTTCATGTTTTCGTGACGCGAAGTTTGACGTTAATTTGATGAAATAAAATTAGTTCCTCGTTCGTACACTGGAAGCGCTTTTTGATTTCCGTACAATAAACGCCGTAAACACTTCAAATACGCTGTAAGAACAATACAAAAATCTTGTTGGCTAGCATAATATTGCCTGACATTTCGCTCTTCACTTGTTTTTGTGCTACACGTTGCTATGATTTTATGAACAGGACTGAATCCTACGTATAAAATGATAGCAATTGTAGCATATCAGTAATTTAAAAACATTCAATTCATCAATACTTTAGTATTACTTTTCAAAAGGTCAAAAAATGCTACTTCAGCAGAATCATAATCTATTATCTATTATATTCTTGAGCAAAGAATATTGCGTTTCACGAATTTTATTCCCATAATTTAATTCTGATTTTTTTAAGTGCTCTAAACATTAAACAAGTTCTCGGAGCCCTGGGTGGAGTGGTAGGAAATTTGAGACTCGTACTAAGTAAAATCCACCTTGTTCTTTCAATTATCCAGGGTCACGATTTCCCATTTGGACAGTTCCGTCAGGTACTCATTTTATTCTGCTAAACTGGCCTTATAGAAACTAGCTCAAGTGATTATTGCAAGGATGGAATGGAAAACCTTTTTAGTCACTTTAGTTTAGCATAAAGTAATACCCAGTGTCGTCTCCCTTAAATAACGTCATCAGATGAGTTAGTAAAGGTCTTTGATCCCGTAGGTATACTTCTATATATATAAAAGGAGAACTGACTGACTGACATATCAACGTACAGCCGAAACTACTGGGGCTAGGAATGTGAAATTTTGCACACGGCTTCCTATTATAATGTAGGGGAGCACTAAGAAGGGGTTTTTGGAAATTTAACCTTTAAGGGGGTGAAAAGGGGGAATTAGGAAAGTACGAAACCCACGCGGACGAAGTCGCGGGCAAAGTGCTAGTTTTATCATACTTTTTTAGCTTAAATCATAGTTACCTCATTGAAGTCGCTTTCTGTATGAAGTACCGATGCAATTGTGGTCAAAACTGTATCCATTGATGGGTACCTAAAAAATAAAAATACAGTATAGTACAAGCTAAGGGAAAAAGTAATAATATACATTATACGTATTATACGCCTGCAGGAGGAGGATCGAAGTTGACGTAGCTAGTGTGACGATCTGATCGTGTCTATGGGAAAAAAATAGAGATGGTTGGTAGAAAAAAATAATCTCCAGTAATAGGATACATAGTAATCAGAAAGAAGAAGAATGGACAAGACCATATGCTTCCAATCTTCTTTTTAGGTAACGGGACGCTATTACTAAGACTTCGCTGTCCATCTGTCTGCCTGGCTGTCCGTCTCTCACCAGGCTGTACCTCATGAGCCGTGACAGTTAGGCAGTTGAAATTAATTTTATTTTAATTAGATCAACAAATACAAAAAATCAGAATAAAATCAATATTAAGCGGGGCTTCCACTCAACATACATAATTATTTTTATATTTATGGTCTTTCTCGGCCAGTCTCTTATTGAGAGTCCAATTCATCACGCCAGCTTCTTTTAGGGCTGCCTCTGTTTCAACGCCCGTGTTTTGGCACTCACTGTGTAACTATACTCCCCCGCCTGTCCGTTTCTAAGATTGAAGGGATACAGCTGCTAACAATTAGTAAGACCATCATAAAATATGAAGTAAGAACAACAAACTAAGATTTGAAGCCTTTCAAAAGTGATGAAAGTGGAACATCGATGAGTTTGATGTATGCTTGTCAAAATATAGTGAAGTAAGAAAGCATTGCGCCATCTTTAAAAGAACATGCATCTAAAGCTATACTGAATTATTACTAAACGTTCTGCAGGATTACTATGACGTCAAGAGAGAAGTAATTCTAGTTTGGGAAAGAGACAGAGCTATACAAGTTGTCTAGCGCCACCTAGTAACCATTTTTTTTATCGTGGTAAAATCATCAAATGAGTCCTCCCACCCAGGGCAGGGCGGGAGGGACTGTCAGACTTGTACTGACTAAAATCCACGGTGTCCTTCAATAGCCCTTTACGTTCCGGGGTCACGGTAATTCGTACAGTCCCGCGACCAGCTAGTGGATTTACTACCGCTCTATGACGTCATGTTAAACCACCTGATATAAAATAAATAAATAAATATTCCACAACTATCACACAACGCCATCTAGTCCCAAGCTAAGCAGAGCTTGTGTTATGGGTACTAGACAGCTGATAAACATACTTATATGTTTCTAAATACATACATATTATAGATAAATTACACCCAGACACAGAACAAATGACCGTGCTCATCACACAAACATTTGTCCTGGGTGGGAATCGAACCCACGACCTCCGGCATAGCAGTCAGGGTCACTAACCACTAGACCAATAGGCCTGTATTATCTGGTGATAGCTTCAATTTCTTTCAAATTAAATTTTCCAGGTTCTAACAAGTTTTCGCGTTTTTGTGACATAAAGTAAACGTGAACTATGACGTTACTCTAAACATCTCTAGAAGCGCTTTTTCATTTTCCATACAGTTTACGTAGTACGTACGTACATACTTCTAGTACGAATTACGGTCAAATTAGTGGAATTCGTGCTAATGCTTCAGTTTATCTAAATCACGTTCAGAAGCTGTGAGTGTCATAATTGTTATGAACTACTTATCTAACCAATAATCATCTATACATTATAATAAATCTGTAGAAGGGTCAATTCTGTACATTGAAAGTATTGAAAAAATAAATAGCAGGGGGTGTTGCTGGATCGATACCAAACCCAAATATGTGATTAAAAAATTTTTTGTCTGTCTGGCTGTCTGTATGTGCAGGCATCACGTGAAAACTAACGGTTCGATTTCGATGAAACTTGGTATAATTATACCTTATCATCCTGGGCATAAAATAGGATACTTTTTATCCTGGAAAAATACGTAGAAAAAAAATCTACCATCCACCGGAAGACCGACATCCGCGCGGACGGAGTCGCGGGCGGAAGCTAGTTTATAAATAAAGTACAGCAAATACTCACGTAGTACTCCATAGTGTGTAATTCGATTTCAAGGAATCCAGTACTAAGTGCAGATTGCTGTAGGTCCTCAGCACGCTCGTCAAGGGTACCGTCAAGTCCTGGGTTCTGATCGGAGTGTCCACTATTGATGAAGACACCAGGTAACTAAAAAACAGATGCATTTAACTTACTACTTTTGGAACCATTCTACGAGTATGTAAAAGAAAAACAAATCGCTGAAATAATAAAAGGTCTTTACAAGGCGCTTATATCAGAGCTGCCGCTTTTTGGAGACTTTTTGTTGTGCAGACGGAGCTAGAAACTATTGGCCACCGCAATGAGCGCATCTCATACTTATATCGTAGCACTCGACAGGGAGACAAAAAGGCTCCAGTGAGTGGCTGGCCTTATATGTGAAGTAAGAACTGTCAGTAAGAATTATTAAAAGCAGTTTAAATAAAGAATGAAGTATATTCTTTGTAAAACTCATAATAAAGAGTAACACCATAACTGTTGGTTACAATTTTTAGATTTATAATCAGCAGCAAGCATCAGCTATTTGTTCAAAAGGACGACAAAATTTACATCAGATACCAAGATCTAACATTAGAAGAATCTCAAAATAGGCTATTTTACGCGAAAAAATAATAATTAGTCCGAATATTTGACACGTATTTTTTCTTTTGTTACGAAAACCAAAATTGACGAAGATACTCGTACAATGCTTCTAAAAATCACAAAATGTCACTCGGTCGGTATAATTTTACAGGCTTTATGACGTCACAAGCCCCCACTCCCGAATTTCGAAGTGTTTTATCTTTATCGATATTCATTGATTCGCAAAAACAAAAAAAGACGTGTTCATTATTTTTTGACACTGACGGTCTAAACAGATTTTGATTCTATTAATTATTATTAATTGGTAGTTTACTGCATAACTAAATTACTGCATAACTTACTTTTAACTTTTTATTATTATTTGTAATGTATGGAATTGTTTTAATCCAGTCACATAGAAAAGCGAAAGCGATCCGATAGCGTGACAGAACCATCGGACTGACGTCTCGTATCGGTTCGTTATCGCTTCGGACTCGCCTGTCTGTTTGACAAAGGCATAAGAACACCATCATACCTCTTCAAACTCTGCTCATTGGAAGTGCAACCCAAGGCATCTTCAATGACCCAGATTTCGTTAGCGACGTTGGTGCTCATCATACGGTTCCACAAGAAATCGAAGTCTTCTTCAGTGCCGTGACGCAGGGCAGTGCAGTAGACTACGGGACGCAAGCTTGGTGACACCCTGGCAAAGAAGACATGGACAAAGAATTAGTATTTAAAACAGATATCTACTTATATTCTGGAGTATTAAAGCACTGAACAGACGATCGGTCAATTCAAAGTCGACGATTCGCTACGACACGCTATACATATTTATGTTAATAGATCCCAATTTCCAAATATGCAAACAGTGCTTTTTAGTACAAAGTATGTATAACTTCATCCAATTTGAATTTCAAGTCAAGTGTGAATATGTTACTTCTAGGCAAGCGTGCTTCACCGTCGACCACATCATTGTTTACCATTGGCGAGATGGTGGTCAAACGCTAGCCTTTTTTTTTATCGTGGTAAAATCATCAAATGAGTCCTCCCAACCAGGGCAGGGCGGGAGGGACTGTCAGACTTGTACTGACTAAAATCCATGGTGTCCTTCAATAGCCCTTAACGTACCGGGGTCACGGTAATCCCTTGGTCCCGCGACCCCGGCAGGCTGTCAAACACTAGCCTACAGCAAATAACAAATCATAAAAAATAAAAATTATTTGAACTCACTCAATACCATTCACCCTCAAATCGCTGAACAATGCAACAGCATTTTCAACGCATCCAGTATGTTCTAATTTGCATGCGAACTCCAAAATCTGCATACGGTTTCTCAAGTCTTCGAAGCTATCTGTTGCTTTTACTTCGTAGCCCAGTTGTGATATTCCATGGTCTAAGTAATTCCTAATGAAGTCCTAGAATCATAATAATAGTATGCATTGAAACCAATCGAGGCTGAGCAATATACATAGGCAATCGGCAGTGTCAGCAAGATACATAGGTCTAAAAGTAGATAGAAAACTTTGTCGAAATGTCTCATTTAAAAAAAAACGGCGGGTTGCACTCTGGGAGTGCCGGCAGAAGTGAAAACTTCAATAGTAATAAACACACACGAACATTCGCGCAAGCGCCCTGCGCCGTCTTACTAATTTTCGATCAGGTCACGTGTCCTGACGCGAGTTTAACTATTTTTACCCATTCCAAAAAAAGTGCACAACGCCGCTAAAGAAGTTTTCACTTCAAAAAAACAGTACAGTCATTTCGGAAAAAAAGGACTTGAATATTTACTTCAAATGCCGTACGGCAGCAGCTTGAAGGCTATTAATATAATCTTTGAAAGAAACTCACCTCCACCAAAGGCAAAGTTTCAGAATCTCCATGATACATATGCCATATCTTGCTGAAGCCACGTAGAGCTGCGTACCATACAGAGTACTCAGTTTCTCCATGTAGGGCATCTAATGCACTGTGCAGAGTAGTGAACGGTACTTCATCTGAGTATACTAACGCGAAGAGATCGTTTATAATCTGAAAAAAAAAAAACCTTTTGTCACTAATGAATTCTTAGAGAGCTCAAAACTTTAGAAATCCAATAAGACTTTGTAAGATGCATTCGACAATCATTTCTTTATATTTGCAAAGTTGGATAATTTTTTTTTTATAAAAGTATTTAAAATATAATATTACTAGCTTTTGCTCGCGACTTCGTTCGCGTGGAATAGTGACTTCCAGCAGATTTTTGGTTTTACCCACATAGTTCCCGATCTCGCGGGATCTCTTCAAAAATGAAATGTGGAAGATATTCTAGGAAGTTCTTCAAAAATCAACATAATGAGCTCTGCGTTTGAATTTAAGAGACATATACTAATTTGGGGCATTAAAGCCGTTTGGCCGATCGAAAAAGGCGAAAATGTTATTTTTCCCTTATTTTCTCATCATTCTACTGATTTGACATTTCAGTCCAAAAGGAAAAAAGACTGTTTCTCCCTTGACAAATTTTCTATTATTTTAGGCTTTAGAGATTATGAAAGTTTCTTACACCAAGACATTTCTGTTTACCACGTTTTTAGTTTTGCCATCCTTTGCAAAAATATTAAGGTTTTGTGGTTTAGGTATAGTTAGGATTGTCATACAATCGTATTGGTTTTTGAGATAACACTCTGTTTTACGTCAGCGTGACTGTAAACAACGATGAATAAGATTTTATACCCTAGACATATTTTAGGGACCCACTTATCTCTGTACCGAAAATTATCAAGAATCGATTCAGGTGTTATGACGTGATAACGGATCATAATATACATACATACTTTCGCATTTATAATATCATTAGTGCATTAGTAATATTCAAATACGAGTACCTTGGCACGGTTCAAAGGATGAATGACTTTACTGTTGTTTCCTTTCAGTGCAGATATAATCATACCCCACAAATGGTCATCGTAGTTCACTCTGTATAAACCTGTTGACAAAAGACTTTATAAATACTTAAGAATAGAGATATTTTGTTGTTCAGAACTCACGAACGAAAATACCCTTCCTTATGTTTGTATCTTTAAGAACATTATTGTCGATAGTGCCCCGTTTCGAATGCACAGACGCATATACTCATCAATTCAGCCACTGCTGGATATAGGTCTCCCCCAAGGAGTGACACAGCGAATGTTCTCCTGCTTTTTCACCAGGTACTGCCTGCTACTGCCTTCAGTTCATCGGCCCAGCTTGCCGCGGGACGTACGACGTACTTACCTACTCGCGATTTACCCATTCGAGATCCTTCCTAATCCGCTTTTCGTCGGTTCTGCGACAGACGTCACTGGCCCACTGCTCAGCTTGCTACAGCTTTGGCTAATATCTATCACTTTGGTCTTATGCCGTAAGACCTCATTTCGGATTTTATCGATTAGCGAGATCCCGAGCATAGACCTTTCCATAGTACCTTTCCTAGGCATATCACGATGGTCGCGGGACCAAGGGATTAGCGTGACCCTAGTACGTACAGGGCTATTGAAGGACACCGTGGATTTTAGTCAGTACAAGTCTGACAGTCCCTCCCGCCCTCCCCTGGGTGGGAGGACTCATTTGATTTTTACCACGATAAAAAAAAGGCATATCACGATGTGGCTAATTCAGAAATCAGCCGACGACATTGTATATTCCCCTGTTTTGGAGTCTCACCTGTTTCCTGAATGTTGAATATAGCCCAGCTGTGGTCCTGACTAATATTAGCGATTTTGAATTGAAACACTTGTTCGTCCATGATGAACGATGGCTTGGTGTTTTCAAAGTCTGGGGAGGCTTGCGTTGTGTATGTTATAGGTATCCTGTAGGTTTCATTGGACGAGTGTGATCCATTCACATAATAGCGTTTCTACAACAACAAAAACTATATTAATGGGAAGTCCTGAGTACCCAAGATGGGCAGCATTTTCGCCGATCGGAGAACCATGACGCATTCGTCAGATTCTATCTATAAAGTTTAGACGTAGAACACGTTAGTATATTATTACTATTACTATTCTGGGCAAAATTACTACATTTTACGTTACTATGAGACGTCAAGAATGCAGGTAATGATGAATTCGACCCTGTGAGCATAACTGAAGTGACTCGGTTGGTAAAAACATCTGGTGTACTGAATCAGAAAATTGTAGTTCAAATTCAGCTCGGAATTGATTTTTTTCTTCCACAAAAAGCTTTAAAATTATGTATTTATTTAAGAGATTTAATTGTTCTTCGATTTTATTTAGCGCCAAGCACGCAATTGTAATGCTTAATGCTTCTGAAAACATCAAGACAATTAATATCGTGAAGTAAATATATAACAGTACTTACTTGTGTCAAAGTTACAATATCAGTGTCATAATCAATGAACACAGTCAATAAGGGGTGGCCAGCTTGGCTGATCCATGAACCCATGACGTCATCAATACTAGATAAGGGGTAGGATGACAGTGAGTTAAAAGCGCGTACTCCTTCATTCAGACCTTGGTAGAGCTTGTCTGGATATCCGGAACTGAATGAGCTGTGAAAGAAGAAGAGAATATAAGAAGACAAATAATGGAGTTGTTAGAAGTAAACGCACATGCGTTCAGTATTGCCTCAAGTCCAGCTGTTCTATCAGCTAACTTTCGCTTAGGGTATCCGTGCATGGTTGACCGAGCCGAGCCGATAAGTTTAGGAGATCCCGATCCCATACAGTGCTCATACTTGTGCTTTAATGATAATCATTTCATTGATAAAATTCTGATTGGTTAAAATGAGGTTCCTTTCGATTCTTTAATAGCAAGCATTTACACTAAGGCCAGATAGCACTTTAAGATTTTGATTTTTTCTTTGGATGATGAAATCATCAAATGAGTCCTTCGCCTTGGGTGAAGCGAAACAGACTTTCAGATTCGTACTGACTAAAATCCACCGTGTTCCTCCAATTGCCCTTTACGTTCCAGGGTCACGGTTACTCGTTTGGACAGTTATGCGATCTCAGCAGGCACTTGACCTTTTATGGGGGCCCCATCAGATTGCTAACAACTCTTTGAGTCGACCTTGGTAAAGTTCGCGTCTTCGACCCGGGCATGGTCCATCATTGGATGGCGAGTCACCCATTACTCGCCGTCCGATGCCCAAGCAAGATGTCTGTGACTGTCGTTAAAAATACCAGTGCCAGCAAAAAAACAACCACAAAACTTACTTATTCTTTAAGTAGTAATTAAGTCCATATTTAAAAGCGTCATCCCCAATCAAGTGGTGCATCATTCTGATCACGGAACCAGCTTTCTGATAGGTAATGGTTCCAAAATGGCCGCTGATTTCGGCGGGAGAATTGACATTGTTGTTCGTGATTGGTGGAGAAGTTGGGGAGTTGTCGGCATCGTAGGCGCTGTATACTGATCCAATTACTAGCTGGTTGGCTGCGCCTACTTCTGGATCCACCTGTTAAATATTTGTTAAAGTAATGGCTTGTTTAAAATTGTTAAAAAAATGTGTTGAACAAGACCAAGTGGCCCACCACGACGTTAAAGCGAGAGTAATTCCGGTGTGGGAATGAGGCGGCGCTAGACGACTTGTATAACTCTGTCTCATTCCCGACGTCATGGCAGGTCACCAGCTCTGATTGTATTTGACTAAAGCCTTTAGTCACAGTATTATGATTGAAGGAGTGAAAGCTTATCAGTCATAATATGAGTCATAATTAACAAAGACTGATAACAAAAATGGTAGATATGAACATGGACAGTAAAGTTGGAAAGTACTCCAAATTAGAACTGATAAATAATACTACTGGTCTTAAAATTAAACAAAAAACCGAAAGCACTTACAAAAGACGTGATGAAATCCTGGAAGTAATTGGCAAAGCCTTCATTCAACCAGGTGTTGCTCCACCAATGGCAAGTCACAAGGTTGCCGAACCACATGTGCGTGGTCTCATGGGCTATGATCTGTGCTACCCTGTATTTGAAGTAAGGCGTCGACACTTCGGGAACGTACAGCAATAAGGCTTCTCTGTAAAAAAATTAAATAAGACTGTTAAAAAGAAGACAAAAGATACTTATATAAATATCACTTTAGGCACATTAATAAAATATGGTAGATTTTAGTCTTATGATTCCTGTTAAGTGTTAATGGTGTTGTAAATGACAATGTGAGATACCAGATCTCGCATCATCATTTTGTATTACTGCTAAAAAGTTTCATATTCATACCTGTATTTAATCAGTCCCCAATTCTCCATAGCTCCAGCTCGAAAATCGGGTAACGCGACATGATCCAGCCTCAAACGGTCATTGGTCGAATAGTAGTTAATGCCGAAGTATGTCCCCAGGGCATCCACTACCTTCAAGCCAAACTCAAAGGCGTATTCACTTTGGTTCTTCGCGTCTGGGCGAGTGTAGATCCCAAACTCCTGGGTGCCGTTTAAACTCGAGGCGGCTGCTTCGAACTCCGAGACCAGGAAAGCAACCAGGTAAGTTGCCATTCTCGGTGTCCGATAGAAGATTTCTCTAATGTAACCATTGCTCCTAGAATTAAAAGATTATGACAGTCCTTTTTGAGTTTTTTTTTATATTTGAATATTATACTTTTTCACATTCTTAGACACTCAATTAGTTTAAGGCCCACCATACATCACTAAACGGGTTTAGCGCTAAACTGCCTTAGAATATCACTGTATCCCTGTCAAATTATTTGAAGTGGACAGCGACAGAACGATGTTTTAAATCAGTTTAGCGCTAAACCTGTTTAGTGGTTTGTGGTGCAAGTGGGCCTAAGTCAAGCTCGACACGCGAAATACTAATCGCCCAATTAGACACTTTGACTTTAGTTTGTTTAATATTGTCTTAAACGCCCATGACTGATACACGATGAAATCATCTATTAACAATACAGTATAGTGGGTGGTAGAAACCGTTGTCACGACAACTGAGTCTACCTGAGCTGAGCAATTGACTTCAGACGGATCTTGGACTATCAGTTATAGATTCCATTAGAGACTTACAAGGTTTCTCGCCGTTCCAAATCAGTATTGGCTAAAGATGGCTGATAGCTAGCAGGGCGATCGATACCAATCACGAACGTTGCTTTAAGTTCAGGCTCGTCGAAGCAAGGGAACACTTTTCTTGCGTGAGTTGGCTCCATTTGAGTAGCACCCAGCCATCTGAAATATAAATTGACATCATGAGCAGTTGCGTTAGCATTCATTAGGACAATTGCTTCCAAATCCACCCAAATATAAAAAGAATCCAGTTGAAATCAAATCGCCCACTTTTAGAGTTGGTTGGGAGCCATCTTCTAGCTTTCCACCCCGGACAACGGCACTAAAGGCTATTTGTAACCAGCTAAATAATAACTGCTGAATAATCTCAATGGGGGTTGTACGCCTCATCAACAGCCAGCCGCAGCCTGACTCGCGTCTGGCGTCCAAAGTATCCAGAGACAAACAAACAAAACCAAACAGTTTTTACTGTGTTCCGTCATGCGCATGAGTTTGATGACAGTGCTTTACAGTGACCTCGCCTCATCTTTGTCCCTGGGCTAGAAGGAGGCCAAGGACAAGCCCGTTCCTAATTTAAAAAAGCGTTTGGATGAAAATCTCAATATTATCATTCATGTGTTGAAATTGCAAAATGATATGCAACGAAAACACGTGAAAGTCAATTAGTACGCATACGATGATTCTACAACATTCTAATCTAATACATTGCGAAAGTAAATACATTTAGTTTAATACCTTTATCTTAAGACTTGCTTATGTTTATCTACACAGAAACTACCTATCTTTACAGTAGATGTTTTATTCTGATAAAAGATCTCAGCGTTATCAAACATATTTACTTTGACATAGATGAGGTAATATTACCTACTGAGATGTTTTTTTACTTCTGTTTTTGATGCACAATTGAAGACATGATGAGAGTTATGTTAAGAGTGAATAGTCGACTACGTTATTGCTTACCATCAGGCAAGATAGTGGTCTAACGCGAGTACAAAGACGTGAGTTAAAAAAAAACTACTGATAGGACAGTGGTAGAGTTGAATGAAAAATAAATCTAATCTTTATTTACAGCTACCATATTATTCCTCTTTAAAAAGAGTGTCATCATCTGCCTAGCCAACTATATTGGTGTCAGCTTCCAACCAAACCTGAATACCAGTAATTCAAATGGAGCGACTCCCTATCGCACTTCCACAGCCCAGTACGAATCCACTTGCTAAGACTGGTTGTCAGACTTTAGAGCTTCTGACTAACAGTAACGACTGTTAAAGATCTATAATTAATGACAGACGGATCCAACGTCTTTATGTGGTTTCCGAGGCACGGAGGAAACTCTCTATGAAGATCACCCATCCAAATTACAACCTTGGTAAACGCGGCTTAACCCGTGAGATCGGCCTTGCGGCTGTAATTATTTAGCCACGAGTTTCTCTTTAAAAGAATGTGAGTATAAAACAAAAGTCACTTAGGTCTGACAGTACGAGCATTCTGAACGACTGCACTAAATAAGATAATTCTATTTTCGTCGTATTTGTTATTGTTAAGACAATGTTTATACGTAACTTTGGGAAAATCCCCGGTGACATTTTCCAAACATTTTTGTTGGTGGGAAGCCGGGGCAGGTCGCTAGTTCATCTACATAATTAAATTCTGTAGCTGATCGCAAAATTCGAGAAGTTCTGGACTTTCCGTTTTTTTTTGTAATTTTCAAAGATAATGTTTACAAGAATAGAAAATTTACCCTAACAATAGTATAACAAACAGTAGTATTAAGAAGTTCCTCTCCCAGGAACCCTGACTACTGACCTACTATTTTCCATATTCTTTTGTTTCTAAAAATAAATAAATTGATATAAAGAGAATATTTTGGGGACGCGGAATCTCACAATTAAAGCAAACTTAAAACAATACTAACGCAGCGCAAGCGCCAACAGGACGCCATTTGTTAATGGCCGCTCACAAATGATGTCCTGATGGCGCTTGCGCTACGTTAAGTTAAAGAAAAGAGAAAGACCTAAAGAGTGTATGTTCCCATTATACTTCGCATCCCCGTCTTTTACACTGTTCCCCTACTAGTAATAAAGATAATAAATAATGAGGTCGCAGCAACGAATAGAATTGATAGCTTTCTAGTCTCTTTTTCCTGTTTCCGTTCCTAAAACTTTCATATATTATTATCAGTGATCTACTCGTATATCACAACTTCAAACGAAACTATCATAGGTACGGTACTCATAAGTTCAAGTGTTTTACAATAGAACTACACGCGCCAATAATTGTGCCAAGTAGAAACTTATAAGTAGATTATAAAGTATTTATCGACACCTGCAAGGGATAACATCGTAACTCACTTTTTGGCGATTTTGAGTTACAATCATATTCTTACTCTTCAGTTTTATAATATTAGTATAGTATAGATTTTTCACAAGATTTTGAGCAGTCATTTACTTAATATCTCACTTTTGAGTAGCCGTCAGGTCTGTAATTCCTTCTGCTAGGTAGAAAATCCAATTAAAATATTACAAATGCGAAAAATATACAGAAATCTTAGGAGACCTCTAATTGAAAGTTTCAGAACACTCTTTTGTTGTTTAATTAAACTTTTGTCCATGCTCAGATTTTTATCCTGTGTCACGGGAGCGATTACAAACATTTCAACTGACATCTACAAGTACATCAAAAGGGCAGAGTGTTCATCAATACAAGGCAAACATTAATCATGAGACTGTAACTTCAAGAACAGGGTGATTTTTAGTCGTGCAAATCTGACAGTGCCGGAATTGGGACTGTCAGATTTGACGGAAATGGATTGATTTTCCACCTAAAAAGGCTATAAAACAAAAGAACTGGGTGAACATTTTAGGTTCTCATCCAATATTGATCTTTTACATTATTTAAAACCATCTACTCACGTATGTAACACTAGCACTTTTCCCGCGACTTCGTCCGCGTGGGTTACGTACTTTCCTAATTCCCCCTTTTCACCCTTTTTAAAGGTTAAATTTGCAAAAACCCCTTCTTAGTGCTCCCCTACATTATAATAGGAAGCCGTGTGCAAAATTTCACATTCCTAGCCCTAGTAGTTTCGGCTGTACGTTGATATGTCAGTCAGTTCTCCTTTTATATATATAGATATGGAATGCAATAAAGATATAAGTATAACCAAAAGTACTTACTTCTTGACTCCATTCTGGTAATAGTAATTCCTGTAGAACCCGTTCAGATCCTTTCTAATCGGGCCTTTGTACCTGATCTGTAAAACATACTCCGGTCCAATTGCCAAATTGCTGACTAAATTGATGTAGGCAAAAGTGTAGTTTGTATCAAATACTAGACCATTCGTCGCAGTGAGTGCTATCGTTGCTCCTGTATTATACACAACAACGACTATGTCGTCAGCAGTGAAGGTAAGATTTTCAGAATGGAACTTAATCTGATTTGTGACTGCAGTAGTCGTGAACTGTATGCTGACGGTACCGTCAAACGTGAACTGGTTTGCGTCACCAGTTTCAAAGTACGGTGTTATCAATATTTGATACTCTGACGGTACTATGGAAGTGTTCAGTCGGTAGTTTGTGTCAGTAGCGGCGACGTTTGATAATAAGCACGTACATGCTATAAGCAGCAGATTTCGATACATGTCTGTGGAAAAATGATTAATTAGATATATTGGAGAACTAGTTGATACGTGATGCAAAGGAAATAGTATTTTTTTTTAACTTAGCCTCGCACTTTAAATTTCTCCTTTATCTAAGGTGCGTTTACAAATATATAAACTCAAATACACATACACCTAGACCAGGAACAACTACTTGCAGATCTTACGAATAATTTTTCAATGCGGGTATCGAACCCGCGATACGCTGCGTAGCAGTCGATCATCAGCCATTGCGTCAAACGTGGCGTCACATCATTTATCGTTTTATATCATTAATTTTAAGGTAATCCACATTGGGCATCCGTGACAAATATTTTTAGGTGCCGTATGGGGAATATCTCAGGTGCCATTAGGACCGGTGCACTTTAATGCCTTTGTCAAACAGACTGGCGAAAGCGAAGCGTTTCTGAAGCGATACCGAACCGAAGCGAGACGTCAGTCCAATAGTTCTGTCACGCTATCGGATCGCTTTCGCTGTTCTATGTTACTGGATTCTAACAATTCCATACATTACAAATAAAAACGTCACGCTTCGCATTCGCGACGCCTGTCTGTTTGACAGAGGCTTTAACGAGCGCCCAATGTGGAAGGCTCTGAAAAACTACTCCTCGATGCTGTCAGCTGCTAACGTGCGCAGCCTAAGTATTGCTATACAACGACGCAACGCCGCCAGTTTCTTGGGCACACTACCAGCTGACAGCGTTGAAGAAGAGTTTGTCAATGCTGTGTAATAGTTTAGTTTAATTTTATATGCTAGACAAAATTAAATTAAAATTAACTAACCTGCTGTGTTCACTATTATCAACTAACTTGCGAACTGACTACAATATAACTATAGCATCAGATATTTGTCAGCCGTTTCTCAGCGACTGATAAGCGTCATCTTAAGTGTGTGTTATCATTCATGATAGTGCACCACTCGTCTTTTGTACTAGTCATGTTTTATGGGTTTACTGTTTCATTAAGTAGTGCCAATAAAATTTAGCACTTTCCTTGTCTTACTTGACTGAGCCACAGCAAAGATCGTGTTAGGTTTTTATGGTTACTAGTTAACTTCTTCAGTTATTACTTGCTGGTCTCATGGGGTCTACTCTGCGGCGTGTAATGGGTGACTTGCCGTCCGATCATGGACCATGCCCGGGTCGAAGGCGCGTCGTGGTCCACGCGCGCTTCCAAGAGCACCAATCTGTCGGGGCCCCCGGGAATCGGTAATACTACACGTGGTAGATCATTACCCTCTCTCAATTCAATCGAAAAAAAAAATACATCGACATAAGATTATGACGATATCGTTGTACGCAACGTGTAAAGTTGCACTGATAAAATTTAACATGGTTCTATCAATAGATTGAAAACCTAGATATTGAAAACTAACCAAAATAGGTTAAGGTTTTACTTCGCAATTATAATGTGACAAAACTTATTTTAAGCATTATTTACACGAGATTGTCCGGGTCTTGGGACTGTCTGGGTCGCGAGTTATCTCGTCAGGAAACTGTGACCCTGGAACGTAAAGGGCTATTTAAGTTTCACCGTGGATACGAATTTAGTCAGTACGAATCTGTCAGTTGCTCCCGTCCCGCCCTGGGCCGTCCTGGGCAGCCCTGGGCCCTTTTTTTATCGCGGTAAAATCATCAAATGAGTCCACTTGATGATTTTACCACGATAAAAAAAAGCATTATTTACAATCTAGTTTACCTTTTTCCCACAAGTAAAGTTGTTGCTCGTACGAGTATTAAGGATTAAAAAAAAAACAACGTTAACAAAATACAAATATTTTCTGTATTTATATTTACTCATTAGTATATCCAAACTTTCTTAACTATAATAAAAAATATAAATATAATTTGTGGCTGTGGTGATACTGGAAATGATTTAGAAAATGGCGTTCTCAAAGAATCCACTATTTTATTCAACTCAGGACAGTTCGTGTTTCTCCAACGACTTATTTAAATAGAATAGAAAACTTTTATTTAATTTATAGATACGAACAACCACAGTCAAAAGAAATATTAAACAAAAAATTTACAAAGAAAAATAACGAGAGGTAATTTATAAAAAAAAACAACAGAATATTGTAAAAAAATTCAATAAGAAATTGCGCTGAAAATGGCCACTTCGTAAGGGTTATCAACTCAGCATATTTTACAAATGTTAGTCCCTTTGTACCCAACGTGACGCAAGTCTCCGATATTTGAATTTGACTTGAATTTTGACTTTGGTATCCAATAAGCGATTATCGCAATACAAATCCACAGAGGTTCGTACACCAGACACACGTCAATGGACGCTGAAGTTGTGAGCTGTCGGAGACTTCTGTTGCCTTGTGTACTAGGGAGCTTAAAGCTTATTGCCATAGGCTTTTCAGTGTGTTAATCCAATTATGTTCAATTCCTTCATCATTATCACAGCCTTCGATTCCTATAAAGACAACCACTGTTCTTTTATTTCACAAAACATATTACTTCAGCAGCATAGCCAACACTGTCCATAATAGAAGTATGGTTGTTGGCATATACATTGTTGCTGAGTTAGGGTCTTCTGTTGTTGTTGATGTAGGTTCAGTTGAAGTTGAAGTTGAAGTGGATGTGGAAGTGGAAGTGGACTCGTCAGTAGAAGAGTCAGTAGAAGTTTCTGTAGAAGTTTCTATAGTTTCTCCCTGTTTTAGAGCCGCTAGGATTTCGTCAGCATTATTGGTACCCCACGTTATGGAAGTTTGAGCACTGCTTATGGCGGAGAGACCTGCATCGGAGTTTGGAATAGAATCCTCGTTAGCTAGAATCCATTCTCGCATCTAGAAAAAGAAGTATTCTACATTACAATTTATCCTACTAATATCCTGCTTCCTACTAATATTATAAATGTGAAAGTTTGTTTGAATGGATGGATGGATGTCCGTTACTCTTTCACGCAAAAACTACAGAACAGATGTGGATAAAATTAAATAATTATTCGGTACACAGATAGTTCATAACCTGGATTAACACATAGAATCGTTTTATGCCGATTTATCTTCCCTTGGGATAATTGTCGAGTTGTAGCGGGCGAAGCCACTAGCAACAGCTACTTCTTAATATTCTGGAGTATTGAATACTTAACAAGATGATGCATTTTTTGCTTTGCTTCTCGGTATAAAAAAAAATATTATGTCAATCGAATAATAATATGAGAGTCTAAGATTACAGAATTTCCCAATTCTTGGTAGCCCACTACGAATTTAAGCCACTAGATTTACGCGGCGGAAAGACCCCTCTTTCTGTCTGTCGTGAGACTAACGAATACCGTGACCCCGGAACGTAAAGAGCTATAGAAGGACACCGTGGATTTTAATCAGTACCAGTCTGACAGTCCCTCCTGCCCTACCCTGGGTGGGAGGACTCATTTGATGATTTTACCACGCAAAAAAAAAGATGAGTTTTTTTTTTTTCATGATTATTCGTATACTTACTTCATTCAAACCCTCTGGGTCTAAGTAACTGGCAATGTTGGAGAGAACGCTGCTGAACCAGGAGGAGAGGATAACACTGGAAACATAATATTAAATCGTTGTATTCAATAGCAAAACTGGTTAACTATTGGAATCGTCTTCCAATCTAACTAGATGTAACTGCAAGTATTTAACATGTAGTGACTTCTTTTCTGTCCTACAACCGTACAACTAGTAACTGAGTAATACGATAGTCCTAGGTCACAGCCGGGCCACACTAATGGCATTTTCCGTTGATTTCACGATGACAGCCTATAAATGTCCAATTAATTAACGGCATTTCTCGTAAGTGTGGCTATAGCGTAAAACTTGTTGACAAACTTTCGGGTTTTTGAGAAGTCGTAAAGATTCTCAAAAGTCAAATAATTGACACTGACGGCATAACATGCTTAATAAATGCATAGATACTCATTCAGACTATTGCGAAAGATTACGGAAATACATTGCTTAAAAATATCTGAACTAAATCTACCGTAATCTATACTTATAATAAATCTGTAGAGAGGCCAATTCTGTACATGAAGTATATTTAAAAAATAACTATCAAGGGGTGATTAAGGATCGCTACTGATGCCAAAAATGCAATCAGTAAAATTTTTGTCTGTCTGTCTGTATGGTCATTATACAAACAAAAACTACTCGACGGATTTTAACTAAATTTGGCACAGTTATTCTTCATACTCCTGCGCAGGTTATAGTATACTTTTCATTACGCTACAATCAATAGGAGCAGAGCGGTGAAGGGAAATATTGTGAAAACGGGAGAAGTTACTCCATTTTTAAGCTTCCGTCGCGTGTGCAGCCTTAATGGTTAAAGCCACATAGAAATCAAACATGACGAAAATGTTCTCCTTCAAATTATATAAACATATTCCTTTGCCAACATATGTCTATCTTTTATGGTTGACTCACAATAACACGTGAAACTCCACGCGGGCGAAGCCGCTGGCAAAAGCTAGTCCTGATTAAAACAGGAAAGTATCACAGACTAGCTACAAAAAAAAATATAACAAAAGAGGCTTACGCATCGTGGATGTCTTTTACTCTTTCCTTGAGGAAGGACAGGGCAAACCTAGCGTTGGATCGATGACCCATGTAGAACCATGTGAAAGCGTTCACTCGATCTTGAGCCTTAACGTAATCGTCCTCCAAGATGTTCTTCAAATACCTGGTGAAATATTAAAGAAGATTATTGCATGAAATTATTAAGAACAAAGTGATCGTTCAAAAAGTCACGATTCTTAACACCACAATTTAACATTGATAAAAGAGTAAGACACACTGTTCGGGACGTAATAGTTGTGATGGCCTAGAAGACGTTTCTCATATGACGCTATATACGCTTCGTATGTACATACTAAGTTGTGGTTTCAAAAATGGGTATTTGTCATGTGTTCTTTGCAATTCATTCGTACTTACTAAGTATATCTTGTAAATTTAAAATATTGTGAAGAAACCAGGGCTTAAAATTTGTAATCAATGAGTAGTAATATGACACACTCACTCCGTCCTTGCTTGCGGGTTTGTGGTGCATCCTAAGGCTCTGAGCATAACGTTATCGTCAGCTTGATTGTTAGAATTCTGACGACGATTATTCAGGAAGCTCCATTGTTCATAGCCACCGGCACGGAGACCCTCGCAGAATACGTGACGTCTCAAGTTAGGGTTAATGCTGAAAAAAAAAAACTGGAGATAATCCCATTGTGGCTTCGGCCGTCTGACCAACTGATCGGAAGCAAAAAGGTTGACTAGTTGACATCGGTAAAGCCATTGTCAAAACTGAGAAACATTATTAATGCATCTATAATTTGCCATTTTTTGTACAAGCGGCACCTAGCTGCACTTGAGCCGTTTGTGTTATTTGTTTGACTACACTTATATGTAATGCTATATCATAAGTTACACTATAGGTAATGGAAGTATAATTATGTCTAAATGTGAGGGCTTGTAATTAGTCATTTAGTTTTTAATCCTGTCACTATACTAGTTATTTGTCTGTAAGCCTTCCGAATAAAATAAAATAAAAATAAATAAAAAAAGATAAAAAAAATCCTTTCTAACCATTTGATTTGAAATAGTTTACATAGAGTTTATTGCCCATTCCACTCCATAAAGATTTAAACCTTTTTTTTGATTTTTAACCTATATTGTCCCACCGCTGGGCAAAAGTCTCCCCATAACCTTCCTCTCTTCCTGTTATGCAAGATGTAGCCAAAGAGCGAACCCATTCAGAAGAAATTGGATCTCCGGCGCACCGACGGAACACGGTAAAAACTATTTAGCGCCGGACTCCATTTTTTTTTTAGCGTGGTAAAATCATCATATGAGTCCTCCCGCGACCAAGCGCCGGACACCATACAACATAATTTATTTATTTTACCATATTCTGCAAATTGATGTGGCCCGGCCAATTTCCTCTTGGTTTTATTAAGCCGTTACTCCATATGATTAGATTTTTAACATTAGTATAGCGATTTTCACATTGTAAATGGCAGTAAGTCACGCGATGATTACTTACTGTATATTACTGAAACACATGTAATTTTGTATGTGTTTTCGCAATGTACGTATTAGTTGACCTTTTTGTTTTAGTATACTATGAAACGAGCAATTTTTATATAATATATTACCATATGGTCTACCGAGCTAAGCTCGGTTGCGAATACTTTTAAACAAAATAAAGGAAACCTGAAAACCAAGTGATAAAACGAAATTCTAAAAATCTATTTTATCTGGGGTTTGAACCCGCGGCTATTAGCTGAAGGAATCGTGCCATCCAGACGCCGATTCGCCGAAAAAATAAATAAATATATTGAGCGTGTAAATCTTCATGAATGAAAGTACGGAGAAAACTAATTTTCCACCACTTGGAACCTAGCTGAATCTATTTTAATTTTCGCCCCCGTTATCGAAATCATTAGACCCGTTTTCGTGATTCGTAAATTATTTTATTTTCTAAAATTTGCTCGTTCAATACTATAAAATATAAATTAATTCACATTCTCGTAAAATTTGTAATATACAAAAAATAATCGGTCCAAATACTTTTGATAATCTTATGGCTGACTTATGAGATTCTTTTTCAGCCCTTTATTCATGAAAGCTTGCCCAGGCTTGGCTATAATTTATACCACCCGTTGTGCAAGGCACTTAAATATAAATAACTGAAAAAGCTTCTTACCTAACCATTTCAGGATTGTTGTAGTAATTCCAGAACTTGGCAATAGCATCAGAAACACAACCAGCGTGTCCGATGTTGCAAGCGAAGGAAAGCACATAGAATCTATTCAGGGTCCTGGTGAGATGTTCATTGGGGACCACATCGTAACCGAGGTCTGTGATGACTGCCTCCAGATAGCCTTGGACTATAGTCTAAAAAAAACGAATTAACCTTATCAGTAGTCATATGTAACAACTGACATCTCACCTTGGTATATACGCATTGGAATGGGCATCTACGGTACATTTACAGTTATATGTCTTGTGGTTTTTTTTTTTATCGTGGTAAAATCATCAAATTGGGTCACGGTAATGGAAAAGTCCCGCGACCCCGGCAGGCTTTGGCCCTCTACAGGCCCGTCACTATGCTGACACTCTTTGAGGCGCGCGTGGAACACAACGCGTCGTCGACCCGGGCATGGTCCATGGTCGAACAGCGAGTCGTCCATTACTCGCCGCCGGCATGCCCGCGATGTCTTGTGGCTGGGACTGTAGTTTATTTTGTAATATTTTTTTTTTCTTTTGGCACTTTAGAAGTGAAACTGGCCTTTGATTTTGAGACAGTAGATCCACATACAGACCTTGACAAGAGTTGCTACTATCTGCTGGCTCACTCTACCACCACGCACCTATTTGATTCACTTGTGTGATAACTATAATCGGTACATCCCTCCTACTTATCCCTGAGTTTCCAAAGCAGCGTGAAAATATATTAGAAAATCAATTTCGTGATATTTAAAGATGAATCTACGTAAATATAATAATTACGTAAATACATATAATTTCATTTCAGACATTGACACAATTCATAATTCCATATCATCATCATCTGTCTGTCTAGTTTTTTCCCAACTGTGATGGCGTCGGCCTCCAGCGGATGCAGCTGAATTAATAAAGTCTTAAAATATTTAACATAGAGCGACTGCCTTTCTGACCTTCACAACCCAGTAACTGGGTAATACGATACCCCTGGTAATACTGGTCTTCATAGTTTCGAGCTTCTGACTAACAGTAACGATTGTCAAAGATTTACAGCTGAAAGTCGGGACCAACGACTTTAAGTTATTTCTGAGGTAGGGATTAAACTAGCTATGATATGTGGTCACCCATCTACAGACCAACCTCTGCTGCTGTTATTCTTTAGAACCCTTTTTAGTCTACTTACATCGAATTCAGCTAATTTTTCAGGAAGGTGCAACAATCTGTTCCTCAGCCAGTTGAAACCGGAGATTGCCGGGTACCAAGAATAGTAACTTGTGTCCTTTTTCAGGAATTCAAGGACGTGGAATCCTAGTGCATATGACGTCCGGTTAGAACGCATGAATGCGAAGATATCGTCCACAATCTACGAAAGAAAAAAATACTTGGTCAGATATGATTATGTTATGGTCAGTTAAAAGAAAGTAAAAACTGGGTGAACAACGAATGCAATGAAGGTGGTTAATACACTGGATCGTTAAGTCGTCTAAGTTTACAGTACCGTATTTACAGATCCGTAAAACTGTATTGTTGTGAACTCGGTCATGCAACGACATCGTCATCGCCGAATAAAAACGAATACGATAAAGCGAACATGTAAACGGAACCTCTGTGTACAAGCACTAATTTTACAGGAGCTTACCTATTGCCATGAATCGGGCATAAATCCAGACTCCGTGGATACTATTTACTACACTGATGCCTATTCCCTAGATCGGGCAACTTTTTTTTTATTTTTCAATAAAAATGTTGCCCCACACTAGGAATTTCTTCTGTATCGTGGGGTACGTTTACAAACATAGAAACTCACATACACAAACACCAAGACCCGGAACAACTACTTGCAGATCATACAAATGTTTTGTTCCGTGCGGGGATCGAAACTACGACACGGTGCGCAGCAGTCGATCGCTCAGCCACTGGGTCAATCAGTGTTTTGTGTTTACAAAACAATACGAATAAATGCTTTGACTTTGATTTCATACCTGAGCCCTGTTCAAATGATGAATGCTGTTGACATTTTCATTAAGAGCATCTGCTATCAGTCTCCAGTTATTGGGCTGATAGTTCACACGGTACAGATCTAGAAAATTATACAAGAATTAATGTCAGAAAATTTCATGCTGATATTTTTACCAGGATAATGCGAAAAATTATATAATAACTGACTTCTAAAAAAACACAGAATAATATATTACATATTTATTTTACTTTTTCGTTTGAACCAGAAGTAGGTTTTATTATATTACCTTTTTTATTATTTTCATTTATTAGTAAATGATGAAGTTCTCAGGTTACGAACAGGTGACAAAACGTATTTTTTAAGTGCGGTTTGTCAGTCATTTCAGCCTTCGTCAAACAGACAGGCGTGACGAATGCGAAGCGTGACGTTTTTATTTGTAATGTATGAAATTGTTTGAATCCAGTCACATAGAAAAGCGAAAGCGATCCGATAGCGTGACAGAACTATCGGACTGACGTCTCGCTTCGGTTCGGTATCGCTTCGGAAACGCTTCGCTTTCGCCTGTCTGCTTGACAAAGGCATTCAAGTCAACATAAACACCTATCTCCAATTTCAGAGTCAGTTTTGTTTTACAATAAGTTTATATACTCACTTTTCTGCTGAACATTGAATATGACCCATCCATCTACTGCTGCATTTGCAATAGAATCAGTACTTTCGGTCATCACCTTCACAGGTTGAAGGTTGTTCCAGTTAGGACTGTTCGCAGTTGTATAAGTCAAGGGTAGAGGCCAAACTTGCGGGGTCCCGGGCGCCACAAATCCACTTATTAAGAAACGGATCTGATGGAAGAAGAACATGAAATAAACACAAGTGTTTAAACAAAACTCCGGTGCCCTACCATAACGCCTTATAGCGAGAGTTCCAGTGTGGGAAAGAGACAGAGCTACCCACAGTGGAATTACTCTCGCTTCAAACAATCATGGTAGGTCACCAGGACGGTAATTTAAATGGCTTTGCTCTTTTCATAGCAGGATATTTGGATGGCAAGTTAGGTTTATGTTTTGTGAGTGTAATGTGATGGCGAGTAAATTGTATTTTAGAAGCCCTTTTTTAGTGTGATAAACTCATCAAATGAGGAGTATGCGCCTGGCTGGGTTCGAACCCGCGTCCTACAACTCATAAGCCTACGGCACTGCTTTGTGACGGGACCTGTAGAGGGCCAAAGCCTGCCGGGGTCGCGGGACTAACGAATTACAGTGACCTCGGTACGTAAAGGGCTATTGAAGGACACCGTGGATTTTAGTCAGTACAAGTCTGACAGTCCCTCCCGCCCTGCCCTGGGTGGGAAGACTCATTTGATGATTTTACCAAACTAAAAAAAAAACTAAATAAAAATGCCCTGCTTTCATAACATTCCGGACGAAAATTTTAACCAAAATATTATCACCTGTTTAAGCTCAATGTTACCAGTTTCAGAATTGACTTTCACATTGAGAACTGGATATCCCTGTTCTTCTACCCAGTATTTCATAAAGGATTTTATATCCAAGCCGGTGTAAGCTATTCCATCTTCTTCTACAGCTTTATAGAAATTATTGTAGAGGTCTTCTGGTAAGGCATGCTCGTTGGCCCTGAAAAATTAAATAGTTAAATCGACCTGTCATCACGGACAAGACTGTTGTTGCCAATAAGCTTGCAATTTGTGGGGATAGATCGATCGAAGCGTCGCGCAATGATCTTTACTAATATTATAAAACAGAAGAGTTTGTTTGTTTGGTTGAACAAACAAACGCGCTAATCTCAGGAACTACAGGATGGAATTGAATTTAAAAAAAAAAAAAAACAAATTTGATTTTTAAGTAATGCATTATTCGCGACGGTATTTTCATTGACATGATATTTATCCTTATCGAAATAAATACGAATCAGTCATCACAAGCATTTAATTTTGAACAAAATTACCCTTGTCATCGATAGATTTCAATTAATATTTAAGGAGATAAGATAGTTTCAAAATAATACCGCATCAAAATAATGACTGCATGGATATGTCATAATGCGGCGGTAAAATCCCTCTTTGAGAAGTGGTATTCGGCGGCAGGCGAGGGGAACAGTCGGAACGCGTAAAGGAAAGGCATCCCCTAACTATCGCCCCAGTCTCGGGGCAACAAATCGTGGGGCATATTCCAGCCGCTTGCGAACGGGGAGTAATGGGTAGCTCACCGTCTGATCAAGGACAAGGCCCGAGTCACGTGCGTCATGTTCCACGCGCTCCTCAAGGGAACTGATGGGGACGGGGCCATAGGGCCAAATGCCTAACATGACGCGGGTGAAACCGCGGGCAGAAGCTAGTTGTTGATATAACGATCCCGTATAACGAGAACCTCGTGAAGGCAGAAAAAATGAAGGTTGTTGACATATTATGGGTCGTTAATACAGCAGTCATTGTGCCGATAGTCGTGTCTGCTAATGGCTTAATTACTAAGAGCCTCGAATAACATCTGAGGAAGTTCTCGCTTGGCAGCTGGATCAAGCGCCTGATTCAGAAGGCAGTAATTCTGAACATGGCGCGTATTGATAGAAGGTTCCTCTCTCAGGAACCCAACCACCGATAGCCCGGACCCTGTTCCTGATGCTGGTATTTTTTATATTTTTAAATGGTTTATTTTGGCATCAGAATCGATCACTTATCTTAAAAAAATACAAAAAGAAAAAAATAATTCAATGTACAGGAATGACAGCTCTACGATTTTATTACATGTATACATAAAATTGAATAGATTCTCTGTTTATTAAAAATAATAATGATTATTGTTGTAGAATTGTAGCATTGTTTTTTTTACAGTCTTGATACTTTTTGTAAAACATTCTTATCTAAAAATTCAGAAAAAGTTAGTTTAGTAAAAAGTACAGCTGCTTTTTATCACCACTGAAAATAAATGCCATGCAAAAGTCTCATGTAAAATTAACGAAATTATAATACTTTAAATATTATAATACTTAAAAATCTAGATACGAATGTTGATGCACCCTTAACCAAAGAAAATAACTCACTTTTCGATCAGGAAGTAGTTCAAAGCCTTCTTAAAGGTTTCTTCAGTGACCAAATGCTTCAACATGAGAAGAAGTGAGGCTCCCTTGGAATAGCTGATACCACTGAAGTGACCGGTGACCTCAGCCGGTGAGTTGACAGTGTGGGTCAGAGCTCTTGTAGAAGCCCCGGAGTCAGCAGACAGCGAACTTTGAAGGTACATAATATTGAACTGATCAGCCAACTGCAAGTCTTGGTAAACCTGGGAACAAATTTATTTTATGTTATTTTATTTATTAATAAAGGTACACCAACAGCTTCTGCATAATAAATTATGAAAGAGAGTAGGTAGAACAGTTATAAGTAAAAAACTTATACAATAGCATGTGAACCAACCTTTACAAACATAAAAAAAAGCTTTTCCTTGTATTAGGTGGTGTAGTTTTTTTACTTATATTGCTTAAGTATATGCTACTCATTAAAAAAAATAAGTTTTCGACCTCGAAGAGTGTCTGCGTTAGCCGCCATCTTGGATTGAAGGGGCCCATAATTTCTTGCATAATAAAAAAAATACTACAACGCCTTTTGTAGGGCAAAACTCCCCGTTGACTGGACTATAACTGGGAACTTAAGCTAAAAACTAAATGAATGTACTAAATATTAAGTGGAAATAAACTATACGTATAAACAGAATTTTAAACATAGATAAAATTAAACAAACACGAGATCTTATTAGCTTATTGAGATCAAAAATTAGACTTATACTTACAAAATTATAAAGAAAGAGGTTGCAAGATACACCTAGGTATTTACTAACACAATACAGTTAATCCTTTGTTTGTTGAGTTTAATGTTAAAATATTAGCATGATATTTAGAAAACAACAAAGCTTTTAACAACTAGTCTAAAATGCAGTGGTTGTCATCAAAATTTATTAGAAATTAATTCAATAAAATTCAATTAAATTCATTAAGGTATTCATTTTGTGAACATAGGGTCAACTTTTATAGATGTTATCAAAATTAGAGAGTGGAAATTAACATGACATTACATCACGTCTATAAGCTGGCAGAATAGTACTACCACATTGCTCCAGGTATGGGTTAGTCACAGTCATATAATAGGGGGCGAACTTATTGCCATCAATGGGGCTCCAATCCGGACTCCAAGGCTGTTATTCATACAAGTGTCTTCTGTCTTTTAAATCTTTTTCGTCACTGCGTATTTATGCTGTGTCGTGGGTGCGTTTACAAACACCCGGACCAACTGCTTTTTAGTCATACAAATATTTGATCCGTGCAGGAATCTAACCCACAACACGCGAATCGTTCAGCCATTATGCTAACCGTGCCCCATGCTATGGCGATTAGATATCCCCTATACAACACAATGTAGGTATGCTTACACCATCCATAGCGAAGTATTCGAAGTAGCTAGCAAATCCCTCGTTGATCCAGACATTGTCCCACCATTTACAGGTGATGAGGTTACCGAACCATTTGTGAGCGAGCTCATGAGCCGTTATTGTACCGATAGACAACTTGTCTACCTCATTCGTTTCACCCTCTTCGTACAAGAGGCGGAGCTCCCTGAAATCAAAGAAAATATTTATATAAACATACAATACAATTTAAAGAATAATTAGTAGTATCGGCCCCGATCTACGAGGAGTCATGGGTACGAACCCAGCCAAAAAAATTACCTGTAAGTCACTAATCCCCAGTTTTCAGTAGCTCCTGAGGCCCAGAAGGGTGAGGCGATCTGATCGTTCTTCATCTTTGGTTCCATTTCATAGTAGTCAATTTTAAAGTATTCACTAAGCCAATCTGTTAGAGGAGGGCCAACTTTTAAAGCATATTCTCCTTGGCCCTCAGCGTTTGGTCTCGCCAGGATTCTGTAGGGCCTTAATGCATTGTTGTTATCAGCAATCGATTTGAACCCATCGTGAACGTGGAACGAGACCAGGTAAGCTGACATTCTTGGAGTTACGTGGAAAACTTCCCGTACACGACCATTGTCTCTGAAAAATAATAACATAATTTTTATTCCTGCATTCTTGTCTCCATTTCATTCATACATTAGGTACATATCAGTATTTTTTTTTATGAAACATTGCCCTACAGTAAAAATTTCTCTAGTATTGCTGGTGTGTCTACTAACATTTGAAATCACATACACAATACCCGCAACGACTACTTGCAGGTCATCCAAATTAATAATTACTGAACCAACCGAGCCATATATTATTAGATCTCGCGTGATCATCATCACTTTAGCCTTTTCCCAACTATACAGTCAGTCCCAGTTACTGGGTAATACGTTACTCCTTGTTAACTTGTAGTCAGAGTTGCGAGTGCTTAGCTTGCTTACTTATTATGAAAATACGTGAGTCGTCACATGAAATACGCTACACTACCGCTGACGTCGCGCCCGCCAAGGTATGGCACTAAGGCAAAGGATGGCGTGGAGGCGCGCCCCGCTCCCTGTTTGACGAAGCCTTTAAACTAGCTGTCCCCACGGTTTCAATCCGGTTGCTCGGCTCTTATTGATTGTATCGTGATATAAGAATATATTTTACTAGCACTTTGCCCGCGACTTCGTCCGCGTGGGTTACGTACTTTCCTAATTCCCCCATTTCACCCCCTTAAAGGTTAAATTTCCAAAAACCCCTTCTTAGTGCTCCCCTACATTATAATAGGAAGCCGTGTGCAAAATTTCACATTTCTAGCCCCAGTAGTTTCGGCTGTACGTTGATATGTCAGTCAGTCAGTTTTCCTTTTATATATATTTTATAACCTTCCCCAATAAATAGAATATCCAAAAAAAAAAAAAAATTTTGAATTCGAACCAGTAGTCCCTAGATAAATAAATATACTCACGTAGGATCCGAACTATACAAGGGCATGTTGGAGTAACTTTCAGAGAAAGATGCTGGTCTGTTGATGGTGATTTTGAAGGTGGATTTGAAGCCAGGCTCATCGAAACTGGGAAACGCCTGCCTTGAGTGGGTAGGCTGCAGATGAGTAGCCAAATACCAGCTACAAAAGTAAAAATAGTTAACATTCAACAAAAAACTAAAATAAAAATCGCAACGCGTAATAAAAGACTTGAACATGAATCAGCTTAGCCTCATTTTGAGAAGACATGTCTTAAAATATCGCTAAAAAACCTGCTTTAAGAAAAACCGCAATCAAATTATTTCATTCGTTCAGAGCAACAATGCCACAGAAAGACACAGTTATAGGTACCCTGTGTCGCTATGGCCTGGAGTGGACCTCTAGTAGATGGATCCCATCCAAAAACAGAGAGATGAGTTGCTGGGGAGATTATTGCGCCATTTCTTCCCAGCCAAAACACTAGGAAGTGTTGAAGGGAGGCTTTGGGGTCTGTCTTATGTAAAAATTTACCTTTAGAAAGTACAGCCTATTTTGAATAAAAGACTTTTGGTTTGATTTTGAAAACCAAAAACATGCTTGCATAAAAAAGTTATCCTCACCGCACTGTCCCTGATTCGTCCTTGTAGTTTCCTCTGAACACGCCTCTTTGAAGAGGCGTTTCATTGATGTTACCGATATATTCCACGGTCAATACGTATTTAACTCCAGTGTTCAAGGTTTCTCCAACGGGCAAATTGATTTTCAGAAACTGATATAATTCAATACTTTCGAATGGATTTTCGGCATGAAGTGGCACTTCTACGTTCTCTTCTCCTTCGGCGGTAAGTATGTATGTATGTAGTTTAACATTCTTAATTTCTCTGACGTTTTCGTGGATGACGAATGAATTCAAGCCAGAGTTTATAGCCTGTGAAATAAATATAACATTTTCAAAAAAAACCACGAGGTATAAAAATGTTGCTTATAAAAGTTAAAGCTTTAACGACTTGGATATATGTATTTTTTATTAAGATAAGAATTCGTTTCGTATTTATATAACCTTATCTAAATACAAAACGATAAAAATAATGGATAAACTTGCATTTTAAACACAAATGAAACAGACATTTTAGACAGGAAATACATATATGATACATCGAAGCAATTTTCCATCAGAAAAATTTAATGAGCATTCACATTTCTAACGATTGAAAACATAACGCACATCTTCCGAGACAGTTTTCGTCACCAGTGCTTATAATATGGGTGTACCAGCGATGCCGTGGCACAGGGCGCAAATCCTAGAGGAGCGCAGTAAATTGCCAGACCTACCATAATGTCTTAAAGCCAGAGTAGTTCCAGTGAGGGAACGAGGTGGCGCTAGACGACTTCTTTGACTCTGTCTCTTTCCCGGGACCACTATAGGGGAGACCGGGGCACAATGGGCGTATAAAAGGCTAGTTATATACTGTTCTTAACAAAATTGTCCTGGAAAGACCTCTTCACTTACCTTGAAAGTAATTTTGACAACACCATCAAAAGAAAAGGCTACTTTGGGATCACTGTGTTCGAAGTATGGCGTGACTTCTATGTCATAGCTTTCGGGATCAAGATCTTCGGGAAGTCGATATTCGATGGCAGTGTTACTGTTCTGAACTTCTTCGACTTCTTCGAGAGGCAGAGGACTATCAGCCGTAATGACGGCGACTACCGCCAGTAGGACAATGCTGGTGTAACGCATGGTACTAAAATTATAAAATACATTTAATAATGTTAATTAATGTATGTATACCTAAGAATTATACACAAATCCAGAGAATTGTATCCATACAATTCCGAAGCTATTTAGGAAATGTATAAAAAAAGAGTTTTACGTGTTCAGGTGGACGAAGCCCCGCTGCGCGGGGTTTCTATTTCTGAGTGCAAAGTTTAAAAGAACCTAACCAAACCGAACCTCGCGGTGTCCAAGAGTTGTTGGTGCATTTGACAGTAGACGTCAGGGGCTACTGAATGATCACCATGGATTTTATTCAGACCAAGTCTGCCAATATTTTTTTAGACTACTTTTGATTACTTATACTTTAGTTTAGTACTTTAGTGCTATTCTGTACACGTATTTCTATTACAGTCCGGGGCCAAGTGCCGCGTCAGCAATATGTGCATATCAGTTGCACAATCTTTAATGAAGGACATATAAAAACGTTTTAAGGTGCTATCAAAAAACTTTTTTTTTTCTGTGGTAGAATCCGTAATGACTAGCACAGTGACATAAACTCTAACTTCTAATGTTTCGATGCAAAAGCGTCATGCAAAACAACAATCAAAAATGTAATACATTATAAAGATTTAAGAAATCGAACGTTGGACTATTTTAACGTACGAAGCACAAATCAAATATTTCATCACTGTTTTGTTTGGCCAATAGGTATTTAATTTTAAACTAACTCAACACTGTTTATAAAAGTTCTTTGTTAATACTCTTATTTAACTGCATATGTATATCTACGTCGCCAAAAAGTTTTACCTAAATTCTTGTCAAAACGTACTTACCTGGCAGACAGTAACGCCACGCGAAATGAAATTTGATTTGGTTTGAATATTCAGTTACATTAAATTATTTTTATTGTATAAAGTTTATCAGGATTATTGCTCCAATATCAGTCACAAGGTTTGATAAACCAATTATCCAAAAACACTATCTTTCTGATAAATTATAATAAGATAAAACGATAACATAACAACTGAAAAAAAATGTAAATAACTTCAAAAACAAACACAAGAAAAATGGAAAGTAACTTTTCTTTCGGAAGTCGGGTTTTTTTTAAATCTTATAGCCTTTTTTTTTGAAGTATTCCCGTTTGAGCAACTATTTCCGAAGCACCTATTTTAAGAGCTATTATTTATTCCCGATTGAGCACCTATCAACATTTTGACGACAGAATGTTATTTTGTTTATGAAGTCGGTATTATTTATACATATATGTATATATATTCACTGTTTTTTTGAGATATTCAAAGTAAATTCTTGTCATAAATAAATACTGACCGAATCGAGATTTGAGAGATAAGATATTAGCATTAGCATTATTCAGAGTATGAGTAGTGAAAAATCTTTTACATGTGACATCTTCCAACCCTCACTGGGCCCCTGTGGTGGATCACAGCCCACTCCCTTTCACAGAAAGGACGCCTATGTCCCAGAAGTGGGAACATTTCAGGCTGATTAAACTATGCTCTGATATGAGCAACACGCACGTGTTTTAGAAATATCAGTAGTTATGGTAAAGAGTAATACTATAAAGAACAATAACACTGAGTCACAACAATAAGCTTACGGATCTAATGATGATTAAATAACGTCCTGTTTGGCTTTTACGATAACGATACGAAACCGGAATATTTTAATTGGAATTTACGAGTTGTAAAATATACAGCTTTTGTTGAAGGCTGTTTACAGATTAGCTCACCGTCCGGAGCCAGGTCTAAGAACACCTACGGGTACCTACTACTATCTACGTACGAAACCTATAGTTTCAGCCGAGGTTACGGACGTTGTCTAGTCCTTAACACTTATTACGATAAGTTAGAGGCACGAATTAACCTGGAACAACTACTTGCAGATCATTAAATATTTGCTCCGGACGAGGACTGAACCCGCGATACGTTGCGAAGTCGATCAGTCGTCGATTTGGATCGCCGAAAAAATAATGAAATTAATGACGTTAAGAGAGACACATTCTCAACTAAACAAAGAAATGGCGTCATAGCAAGCTTTCGAATCGCCGTACTTCTTGATTCTGAATATTCTTTTATTTTTAAAGTAGTTTTATATTTAAAGTAATTCATGATAACGAAATCACTTACTCTCGCTAACCCTACTTTAAAATTTTTTGAATAGGGGAACAGTGTATAAGACGCGAGGTGTGATGGGAAGTCACGCAGTTTTTTTTTTAACGTGTTTAAATCATCAAATGAGTCCTCCCACCCAGGGCAGAGCGGGAGGAACTGTCAGACTCGGTGTCGGTGTCCTTCAATAGCCCTTTACGTTCCGGGGTCACGGTAATTCGTACAGTCCCGCGACCCCGGTACAGTCCCGCGACCCCGGATTGGACTACTATTGGATTAAAATATTACTATGATATTGCCGTAGGCCTTGTTTTGTAATGTGTACCATTTGGTCACTGCGACAATTGATATTCAGGTCAGAATGACCCTTTTCCGTTTTAGGTTATCTCACTTGATCCTTGATTACTTTGTCGATAATGTCTATATTTATAGCGAGGAAAGATTTGTATGTTTGTAATAAGCAAACTCTCACCAGTAGAAAAAGTCATTGGTCCTGAGTAGCATAAGCTATAAGAAGGGGAGAAGGAGCGATCGAAATCGCAGGAAAAGGCTAGCTGTTTATTAGACACTATGTGATTCTGGGACCAACAGCATGAGGGAATTTATCGGATCGATGGCAAGTTATTTAGTAACCATGAATTACACATTAATTTATCTGCCTATGTATAACTTTAAAAAAAAAAGTTTCCCCACGCTATGCATATTTCCTAGTGTGTCGTGGGTAGCCTGCCGGGGTCGCGGGACCAAGGGATTACCGTGACCCCGGTACGTAAAGGGCTAGTGAAGGACACCGTGGATAGTCAGTACAAGTCTGACAGTCCCTCCCGCCCTGCCCTGGGTGGGAGGACTCATTTGATGATTTTACCACGAATAAAAAGAAAAAAAAAAGTGTGTCGTGGGTACGTTTACAAACATAGCAACCCATATAACACAAACACCCACACCCGGAATCACTTAATACATTTTTTTCGCGTGGGTAATGAACTTGCGAGACGTTGAACAGCAGTCGATCGCTCAGTCACTGCGTCAGTAACGTCGTCTTCGGGACCAAAGTGTGTGCAAACTTTTAACATCATCGATTAGGGGCATACTGTGTTAAAATACATTTTTTTAGTTCGAAAATTCTTACATGTGTACTAGAATTTTATAATCCGTAGTACCGGTAATAACATTGTCTAAGTGCACATAAGCGAAAAATCTCATCATCATCAACATCTTGACAGGCCTGTTGGTCTAGTGATTAGTGACCCTGACTGCTATGCCGGAGGTCGTGGGTTCGATTCCCACCCAGGGCAAAATGTTTGTGTGATGAGCACGATCATTTGTTCTGTGTCTGGGTGATTTATCTATAATATGTATGTATTTAGAAATATATAAGTATGTTTATCAGTCGTCTAGTACCCATAACACAAGCTCTGCTTAGCTTGGGACCAGATGACGTTG
Source organism: Agrotis puta (assembly GCA_943136025.2). Lineage (NCBI taxonomy): Eukaryota > Metazoa > Arthropoda > Insecta > Lepidoptera > Noctuidae > Agrotis > Agrotis puta. The sequence continues at coordinate 2,988,371 of OW964171.2, forward strand.
TGTGATAGTTGTGGAATATTTATTATTTTATTTATTTATTTATATCAGCCCGGGATCACCCTCTGCTGGGTATAGGCCTCCCCCTTTTTATGCCAAAAAAAAATCTCATTTAAAATTAAAAAAATCTGAACGAAGCGCATTTTTCTTTTAATATTTTAATGTGAACAAATCCCAAGTATACTGCATCTAACAAAAAAGGTATCATCAAAACCGGTTCACCAAGTTGAAAGTTATAAGGTGAAAAAAAAAAATCATTCGAACTGAAAATCTCCTCAGTTTTTGAACTCGGCTAAAAACAAACAACTTAAATAAAAGTAAAATTATGAAAAATAACAGTTTTATTTAAATAAAAACATCGATAAACGTAGCTTAAAATAATCAAATAACCATTGAAATGAGAGCCATAGAAACAATCATGGCTAATGAAGTGACTGCTACTGCTGCGCTCCCTCGGGCTGCCTGAATGAGGCGGTCGGCATTAGCAGTTCCCCAAGCTAAGTTACTGCGAGCGGAACCAATGGCACTCACGATCGAACTGAATTGTGGTATGCCTGACTGTGTTGTGCGAAGCCAATTCTCGAACTGGAAGAAAGATGAAAAGAAAAACAATTATTAAAAAAAACTAAAATTGTGAGGATGGATGGATTTTTGTTATTCTTTCACACAAAAACTACTGCAAAGTTATTGTTAACAATTTTTTTTTAGCGTATTAAAATCATCAAATGAGTCCTCCAACCCAAGGCAGGGCGGGAGGAAAATTCACGGTGTCCTTCAATAGCCCTTTACGTTCCGGGGTCACGGTAATTCGTGAGTCCCGCGACCCCGGCAGGCTTTAGCCCTCTTTGGCGCTCGTGGAACACAACGTGCCGTCGACCCGGGCATGGTCCATGGCCGGACAGCGAGTCGCCCATTACTCGTCGCCCGTATGCCCACGCCTACGGTGGCCGGAGATCGTCTAGCGACGTCCGTCGCCGTGGGCGTCTACCACTGCGGTTGGGGTCAAGGGAGGACGCTGTCCTTTCCCTCAAGCGGCGCGCCTCCTCCTTCGCTAGCATGACTGCTTCGCGGAAGGAGGCGACCGCTTCCCACTCCGTCTCGCCCCGCAGCATGGCCTCGACCAATGCCGGGCGCGAGAGGTCTTTGCCTATCGCCGTCGTGAGAACACGGCAGTGTTCTGCCTAAGCGGAGCAGTCCTGTACCGTATGCTCCACCGTGTCAGACATTTCTTCTTTCCTCACAACACAAGTACCTCCTGAAACAGTCCGGTTAGGACCTGCGCCATGCAGTGTTTGCCAATACTGTTATTGTGAGCACAGCTTTTTTTTTTTTTTTTTTATCGTGGTAAAATCATCAAATGAGTCCTCCCACCCAGGGCAGGGTGGGAGGGACTGTCAGACTTGTACTGACTAAAATCCACGGTGTCCTTCAATAGCCCTTTACGTACCGGGGTCACGGTAATCCCTTGGTCCCGCGACCCCGGCAGGCTTTGGCCCTCTACAGGCCCCATCACTATGCTGACACTCTTTGAGGCGCGCGTGGAACACAACGCGCCGTCGACCCGGGCATGGTCCATGGTCGGACAGCGAGTCGTCCATTACTCGTTGCACGCATGCCCGCGCCTACGGTGGCCGGAGATCGTCTTGCGACGTCCGACGCCGTGGGCGTCTACCGCTGCGGCTGGGGTGGAGGGAGGACGCTGTCCTCTCCCTCAGGCGGCCCGCCTCCTCCTTCACGAGCATGACTGTTTCGCAGAAGGAGGCGACCGCCTCCCACTCCGTCTCGCCCCGCAGCATGGCCTCGACCAATGCCGGGCGCGAGAGGTCTCCGCCTATCGCCGTTGTAAGGACACGGCGGTGCTCTGCCCAAGCGGGGCAGTCCTGCACCGTATGCTCCACCGTGTCCTCCGGACGATCCTCGCAGTGGTGACACCCAGGCGTTTCTTCCCTCCCTATCAGACACAGGAACCTCCCGAAACTTCCGTGTCCGGTGAGGACCTGCGTCATGCGGTAGGTCAGGACGCCGTGACGCCTATCCAGCCACTCCTCAAAGAGGGGTCTTACCGCCGCGATTGCGGCGTGCCCGGACCTCGGTTGCGACAGTTGCTCCCTCCATACTGCCCTGAGATCACGCCGGAGCTCTTCCCGCCGCGTCTCGACTTGTCGAGGCAGCGGGGTTTCGCCCCGACGCCGCGCCTCCACGCGCCACTCATAGACGCGCTGGAGGGCAGTCGCCTCCAGATCCCAGGGCAGCAATCCGGCAAGGAGGTTGGCCGATTCGCCGGCGATCGTGCGGTATCCCCGGATCATCCGGATGGCCATGACCCTCTGGCATGCGACCAGCTTGAGTGCTCGCGTCCGGATGCTTAGGGCCCACACGGGGGCCCCGTAGAGGGCCATGGACCGCACGACACCGGCGTACAGCCTCCGGCAGGAGGCATTTGGCCCGCCGAGATTGGGCAGGAGTCGCTTGAGAGCGGCTGCTGCCCGGTTCAGCCTTGGGGCCAAATGCAGGAAGTGCTCCCTGAAGTTCCACCGGCTGTCGAGGACGAGTCCCAGGTACTTCATCGTCCTCCCGACGCCGATGCGAACCCCCTCCACCGTTATTTGGGACTCTGAACGTGGCGCATTCAGACGACCATGAAAACACATGGCCTCCGTCTTGTGCAGCGCCACGTCGAGTCCCAACTGCCGGATCCTATTAGCGACTGTCGCTACCGCCTGCGTCGCTACGTCGGCCGCCGCCTGGTGCGACTCTCCCTTCGCCAGGACGAGCGTGTCGTCGGCGTAACAAATTACGCCGACGCCGTCAGGGAGGTCGCCGCGCAGCACCCAGTCGTAACCGATGTTCCACAGGAGCGGCCCCAAGACCGATCCCTGTGGAACACCGCACGACATCTCTCGCCGGTTCCACTCTCCCCGGTGACCGGGGTAGATGACGGCATTGTGAGCACAGCTAAGCTCTGGAATTCCCTGCCGGGGTCTGTGTTCCCTGATAACCTTAGTGGTTTTCAAGTCAATTGTGTATAAGTTACTACGAGGCAAGGGTGCCACATCGTCGACCACATCATCGCTTACCATCAGGCGAGATAGTACTCCATAGTTTAGATTGAGAACGAAAATTCTGAGTCACACTCATGAGCTCACGTATCTATGATAGTATAGCTTATATCCTGATGGACTTTCACGATAATAATACTATACCGGAATATTAAAATTATAAAATTAGGTACGATTGCACTTGACGTATTAATATTTATTATCTTTAATACTGCTTTAGATCACGATTACTTTATCTGTTTAGAATCTGATAAAAGTTAAGTAAATAATCTTTTGATATAACTATTTAAAACTAGGATAAGATTATTGATCATGTATAACTAAATCGTAATTTAATCTATGCAGGTAGCTGGTAATTTGATTAATTATTTTTTCCGTGTGAGTACCTGTATATTAACGATATTATTATCTAGAAAAAAAAAAGAAAGAATATAAAACAGTTTTTCTTAGTATTCTTACACAGTAGACATATTTTTTTTAAAATCAATCAAAGATCTACAAATGACAGCTGAGGTTCAGAGGTATGGGAATTCATGCAGTCAGTCAGTCAATATCTAATTTGCCTATCAAAGCCATAAAGTTGTCCAGTCAGAAACAGACGTTAAAGATAACTGACCAGAATTTGGAATGAGATAGTATATTAATGTCGGGTTTTCAATCCATGGACCAACATAAGTTGGTCCTGTCAACACATAATTATGTACTTACTTCAACCAATCCTGGCTCATCTAAGTATGCTGCTATGTTAGACAGGGCGCTGTGCACAGGTCGAGCAGGGGAGTCTTCAATGTACCTGGTTAAATAATAAAAATAACATTTGGAATTAGTATGAACGCCCTAAGAAACATCACACGCTAAAAATCACACAAGACCAGTACAAATTCTCCTCTCCCAGATCTGCTAGAAGAAATTCTTAGAAATAACCTGTGCCTTTATACTTTTCATTCTTATAAAATCTGTTCATGTAAGACCTTTCTGTAAGAATAGTACATTGTTCACTAAGAGGAGAACGTGACCGATTACCGTCGAGAGTTTCGTTTGAATCCCGAGCCGTAGGCGAGGGCTTTAAAACACCCGAGATCGGGAATCGCACTTTCTCTCGAGTGATACATAGTGCTTTATACTACACCCGTATGGAAATTACCTTGATACGGGAAGAAAACGCATCTGAGCGGGAGAGAAAGCGTTTTCTCCCCGCATATTTATTCGATATGCAATGACGTACTTTCTACCGTAAATTTGATAAAGTATCAAGGTACTTTCCACGCAGGTGTAGTATAAATTTCATTATAATCTGTAAATTCATGCCAAATGACAGCTTCTTAGGACCAAGCGCGTCTGAGCTAAGCTGCAGGCAGACAAACAGACAGACGGATGAACATGGCGAAATTTTACGGGTTCTTTCTTTAAAAACAAGACATCCATACTAACTCTCTTCTGATTGCTTCAATGTTCTTCTGAACAAACTCCACGACGGTTTTAACATTCTCTTGGTTACCGAGCAAGGCGTAGTTGAAAGAGTTGAGCTTATCGTGAGTCCTCACGTACTTTGTTAGAGTCAGCTCTAAATATCTGAAACAAAAAAAAAATATTCGTTGACAACTGCTCCAAGGAAATATTTTTGAGTTTTGTAGGATACACCTCGTGGTGGTCCATCCTAGGCAAAGGCACTACAGTTCTGTAGTAATGGCTGAGCGATCCCACTGGCGATGGTAAGGTAAGCCTCATGGTCGCGGGTCGAACGAATTACCCTGACCCCGGAATATAAAGGGCTATTGAAGGACACCGTGGATTTTAGTCATTACAAGTCTGACAGTCCCTCCTGCCCTGCCCTGGGTAGAGAACTCATTTGATGATTTTACCACGCTAAAAAAAAATATGGTCTAAGATTGCCATCCCATCGGATTTTGAGAGTAAAAGAACAGAGAGTATGCCTGGGCACACACTTGTGCACTATGATTATGTATCCCGCGCTGGCGCCGATGACTAATCTCCGTTGAGACTTACCGCTGCCAAGACAAATTGATCAGGAGGAATATAATATGTGCAAACAGCTGTTTTCTGCGACTTCCCTCACAATTTTACGTTACCTGGTCAACAAAGTAGGATCTTTTGCGGCACCCATTCCTCGTAGCATTTCAAGTTGGTCATTGGCGTAGTTCGACTCATGGAATTTTTCAAGTAATAAGTCAAAGTCGGTCACATCACCCTCTCTCATAGCTGTCACATAAACATTGCGACGAATACGGGCATTGATCCTGTAATAAAAAAGTCTTTGGAATTATAAAGCACCTTTGTGCTTGGCTTATATTATATGAAAATGCATACTTTATTGCTTTTATAAATCGGCAAACATATTTTTTAGAGCCTAAGGATTTAAATATACTGTAATTTTTGAAAAATCGTTGTCGAAGTAGTAACTCCAGCTTTGAAAACAAAAATCGACGCTATCATTTGTTACTGCGCGTCTTTAAAAAGAACGTGCGATGCTGGACAAATCGCACTTGGAGATAGGGGCCGCTGTGTATAGCGGGCCGATACCAGTTGGGCCCCCAACCAATGGTACCTGAAGGAATAGTGGGGTTTTAGTCGGTTTGAGTCCGATAAAACCCTCCGCTCGCCCCAGTCAGAGGGTATTCGTGAGCCAACATTAACGAAAAAAGTCGCAAACAGATCATTTTTTTTTTAAAACCCATGCATTTGTAATATACTGTACTCACGGTACATTATCGTTCTTCAGGGCAAGCCAACGGTCCCAGGAGTCTTGATTACACTGTTTATGGCCAAGAGTGCAGGCGAAGTGCAGGATGGCCTGTCTAGCCATGGTTACCGTTGGAGTCTCACTGTCAGTAGGTACGAAACCTAGCGTAGTGATAGCGTGTTCCATTAGACCTAAGATGATGTCCTGGAAACGAGGAGTATCTATAGCATAATATTTTCTTACTACTGGTACACAGGTCTTCTCTCTTTAAGATTTAGTGGGTTGTTTTCAACCATGTTTGACAGGCCTGTTGGTCTAGTGGTTAGTGACCCTGACTGCTATGCTGGAGGTTGTGGGTTCGATTCCTACCCAGGACAAATGTTTGTGTGATGAGCATGATCATTTGTTCTGTGTCTGGGTGTAATTTATCTATAATATGTATGTATTTAGAAATATATAAGTATGTTTATCAGTTGTCTAGTACCCATAGCACAAGCTCTGCTTAGCTTGGGACCAGATGGCGTTGTGTGATAGTTGTGGACAAAAAAAAATGTGGGCTTAAAATGTCATTGAATTTTTGGTAGGACTTCTCACGATGTTTTCCTTCACCGTTTTGAGAACAGCAGTTATGAAATGAGATACAAAAAGTTGTACGCCTGGAACGGTTCGAACTCACAACATGATCTACAACTTGTAAGTCGGAGGGTTTGCAAGATGAGTAAAAAATTGTAATTAGTTTTATACTTTGTTACAAATATAAAAACGATGAAGTAAACTCATTACTCCTCAACACTGACAGGCTGATTTAGATTGATTTTGAGTTGGAAGAACTCATTATGAGAAAAAATACAGTAGTAATTGTTTAAAAATCATTTCAATGCAATGCCACTTCGGCTTTCATGATCACCTAAACCTGAGTGATTTTTTACTTACATCAAACTCGGCTTGGTGCTCAGGCAAATGCCTCAACCTGTTTCTGAACCAAGTGAAGCCACTAATGGCAGGGTCCCACACATGGAAGTTGGTCTCTTTCTCCAGGAACCTCAAGATGTTGAATCCGAAGTCGAATTCCATCCTACCAGATCTCATCAGAGCGAACACATCGTCCACAATCTAAAATAACAAACATTATTATCGATTATCGTCGATTTTAAAACCGACCAGAAGATTTTAAAGACATTTTGAGCAATATTCCTAATGATTCCACTTCGTCAATTTCCAGCAACGTCATTGGCTATACTTCTTTTTTTCATTCACAAAGTGAATCTTTAGGAATATTGCTAAGTAGCCTGTTTCTGTCGCGGAACTTACGAATTACCGTGACCCCGGTACGTAAAGGGCTAGTGAAGGACACCGTGGATTTTAGTCAGTACGAGTCTGACAGTGTTTCCCGCCCTGACAAAAAAAGAAAAGTAGGCTGAATCGAGCCGCAGGCTTAAAAGGCATAAAAGTTCATTTCATCTGTACCGTTCATTTTATTTTAGAGAATAGTAGAGCCAAATGATATTTTTGGTTTATCTATCTATATATATATATAAAAGGAGAACTGACTGACTGACATATCAACGTACAGCCGAAACTACTAGGGCTAGGAATGTGAAATTTTGCACACTTCTATCCTGTTATAATGTAGCTGGCTTCCTATTATAATGTAGGGGAGCACTAAGAAGGGGTTTTTGGAAATTTAACCTTTAAGGGGGTGAAAAGGGGGAATTAGGAAAGTACGTAACCCACGCGGACGAAGTCGCGGGAAAAGTGCTAGTTTCATCTAAGAATTCATCTGCCTGCCATTCAGCCTTGCAGCTTCAAATCCGCCTCTGTACATGAAAGTGTGAAAAAATAAATTGTTACGAGTATTAACTTTACCTGTGCTCTATTCAAGAAGTGAATTTCATCTGGTTCATTATGCAAAGCATCCTTTATCAAAGTCCAAGTTTTTTTATCGTAATCTACTCTGTAATGTCCTGAAAGAAAATTGAATTGAAATTCAAAACTGACTTTAAAAGTAATGCTGAAACCACACTAACTAAACGCCAGTTTTTTTTTTCATAAACGTTGCCCTAGCTCGTGGCTAAATAATTACAGCTGCACAGGCTGATCTTTCGGGTTAGGCCGCGCTTGCCGAGGTTGGTCTGTAGATGAGTGACCATCTGTCATAGCGAGTATCATCCGTGCCTTGAAAAGCACGTAAAGCCGTTGGTCCTGGCTGTCAAAATCAAAACTCATTTATTCAAATTGGGCTGATTTATCAGCACTTTTTGAAGGTCAGTTTTTGCATAAGACAGTCCCCGAAAGCGTCGATCCTTCGACTTCCCCTGCCATTAGTAGATCTTTGACAGTCACTACTGTTAGTCAGAAGCTCTCAATTCAGACAACCAGTCTTACCATGAAGTATCGTATTACCCAGCTACTGGGTTCTGGAGGTCCGATATGCAGTCGCTCCATGTAAATAAAAACTGATATTCAGCTGCATCTTGTTCGACTGGAAGTCGACCCCAATATAGTTGGGAAAAGGCTAAGCAGATGAGATTTTGCCCTACACTAGGATTTTTTCTTGTATCGTGGGTGCGTTTAAAAACTCACATACACAAACACCCAGACCCGGAACAACTACTTGTAGATCATACAAATATTTGTTCCGTGCGGGAATCGAACACGCGATACGCTGCGCAGCATTTCAAACTCTCATTCCACGGCGCCAACCGTACCGTCAAATTATCGCAATGATGGACGGACGGTTATTTCATATAACCGCGTATAAAGTAATAACATAATTATTTTTGAAGTTCACATTGCTTTGATACACACATCAAAAAAAGTTAGCGATTATTTTTAAAAATCGAAAACTATTTTGTTACCGTAGATTATATCATGATTTATTCTTCTTTATAGATTATCATTACTGAATTAATACTGAAGAAAACACACAAAGAAGATTTTTTTATAAAGTTCTTTTTTTTATCAGCTTATGCTAGTGATCACAAACTTGTTTTGTAAGTAGTAATTAGTGCCTGTAACTGGCCTACTTGAAATAAAGTGGAGCTGAACAGCAGTTAAAATGTTTACCTTGTTGTAAAGTGTTGAAAATCACGAATTCTTCACCAGGTTCCTTTTCAATCGTCATGCTTGACTCCGTCATCATGTAAGCGGGTTTTAAATCATTGTAGTCTGCCTTACTCTTCGTGTAATAGCTGATGGGAATGTGGTATACCTCGCCATTAGGTTTGTTGTCAGGATTTAGATAGAATCGTTCCTAAAAATGGAGACATTATTGAAATAGCTTGTGTTAGTAATAGCAAGACAAGAATATTTTAGATCTACTGAGCTCATTCAACATCCCCTGAGAATGCTCGTAGAGGACCCTCGCTCTTTTACCAAAAAACAAGCTCGGCACAGTACAATGCTAGCGTAGCGTGTCCTTGACGTGCTTACTTACTATGAAGATATAAATAAAAGTCACATAAAACTTGCCAGCGCCGATGGTTAGCGGGACGTTGGCGTTCATTTCATAGTTAGCAAGTTCGCCACGCTAACGTCGCGCCATGCCACCGAACTAGCTGTTTGGCAAAGCCTTTAAGTTACTAAGCACAAACCTGCTTAAGCGTTATTTTCCCAGTCTCATGATCGACGTCAACCATTAAAATGGGATAGCCAGGCTCATTGACCCAAATCTCGTAATATTTCTCAAAATTGAAGTTTGTGTAGTTAGCCAAACTTTGGTCTTCTTCGATTGCTTGTATCATAGCGTTTAAGAGATCTGTTTGATTAGTAGGTTTGAAGCGACTGCAAAAAAAAACACTGGTTTTAGCAAAAGTAATTCTCCTTCATCTTAAAATCCTTCATCATCAGCCTATAATTGTTCCCACTGTTGGATGGCAGTCCTCCTCTCTACGAGAGGGAGTGGGCCATAATCCACAACACGGGCCCAGTGCCGGTCGGTGGGTGTCAGACGTCTTCGAATTTTTGGTTCTAGGACATATGTTTCGTCATGATGTTTTTCATCACCGTTTTGAGAGCAGTGGTGTTGAAATAAATTACACAAAGTTATGCGCCTGGCTGGGTTCGAACCCAGGACTTACAACTCGTAAGTCGGGGCCGATACCACTGGGCCGCCACTGGTCTGCAAGCTTAAGGCCTTTAACGGGCAATAATTTAATTCTATTGCTGGCAATATTGCTAACAATTCCAGCCTGATTATGCAAAAATACGAGTATGCAAAAATGTTTAAAGAAACAATTTTATTTTTGAAATAAATTGACCACCATACGAGTACTTACTTGTTCGTAAGGAAGTATTTACAAGACTTCCGGAAGGTTTCAGGCCCCATGATGTTAGCAGTCATTCTGACGAAAGAGGCGGCTTTCGAGTAACTGATTGTTCCAAAATGACCAGTAACCTGGGCTGGGGTGTTGACCTCGTGGTTCATAGGAACCGTGCTGGGGCTGGAGTCGAAAGCCAAAGAGGTTTGCAGATAGCGGGTGTTGAAGTGGTCCGTGTATTCGTACTGAGGGAATTTCTAGAATGCAAGAATTATAAGTGAGTATTTCTCCCCTGGCTGGAGGCCTTAGATTCAAGACCTACTACCAGGTTATGCATCTCATAACCTTCATTGGAGATTCAGTGCTTTAATTTATTGATATATTAATAATACAACATTTTGACGGCACAGTTAGCACAGTGGCTGAATAATTGGACTGCTGCGCTGTGTGTCGCGGGTGCGATTCCACAAATATTTGTATGATCTGCAAGTAGTTGTTCCGGGTCTGGGTGTTTGTGTGTGTTAGTTTCTATGTTTGTAAACGCACCCAGGACACAGGAGTAAATCCTAGTGTGGGCCAACTTAAAAAGTATAAAATATATATTTACTCGTAATAGATATGTATGAGATTTGAAACTTGATACCTAACTTTTTAGTGTCTTTTTTTTAATCTTGCCCCGTTCTTGAAATTTCTCCTGTATCGTGGGTACGTAGAAACTCACATACACAAACACCCTAACCCGGAACAACTATTTGAAGATCATACAAATATTTGCTCTTTGCTCAGCCACTAACCGTGCCGTCACATGCTAGGTTTAAGGCTGCCTAAATTAAAGTGCGCTATTTTTAAATACTAAATTAATTTATTGCTCTCTAAAGAACAAAACTTACGTCATTGGTTGCAATGTAACCGAAATAGCTAGCGTAACCTTCGTTGATCCAGGTATTGCTCCACCAGTAGCAAGTGATGAGGTTACCGAACCATTTGTGAGCGAGCTCATGGGACACCAGGGTTCCAGCGTAGTGCTCGACGGACATGAGCGTCTCGGATTCATTTAAGACTAGATACAACTCCCTGAAAGTACAAAAATAAAGTTAGAAAATCTTACTTAGTGATTATTCTGCGAGACAAAAATCAAAGCTTAGATGCAAAATGCCTCGAACTCGGCGTTAAAACCCCTTTTTGAGCAGTGGCTGGAGTCACGGTGTCCCCTTCCGCTTGCTTCCGCACAGGTCATAACCGGACACGGGTAGTTTCGAGAGGTTCCTTTGTCTGATTGGGAAGGAGGAAACGCTTGGGTGTCACCACTTCGAGGATTGCCCAGAAAACACGTTGGACACATACGGACAGGTCTGTCCCGCTTGAACAGAGCACCGCCGTGCAAGTCGGACAATCCCTCCGATCCAGCCCTGGGTCGGAGGACTCATTTGATGAATTTACCGCGTTAAAAAATGATGAAAATTCAGTAACAGGTAATACGGTTAATATTAACTAAAATAATATTATGTCACTAACCTGTAGCTGACCATACCCCAATTCTCAGTACCAGCCGAAGCCCAGTCAGGTGACGAGACATGATCATTCATCAAGTTTGGATGCAATTCCGCATAAGGGATTTCAAAGTAATCGTCGAAGAATTCTGTCATCTTGACAGCCAGTTCAAGAGCGTGGTTCGCGAGACCAACTGTGTTGGATCTGCCGATAATCCTGATTGGAGGTGTGAAGGTCGTGTCTTCAGCGATAACAGTGAATGTCTCACTCACTAAGAAAGTGACGAGGTACGATGACATTACAGGGGAACCCGCGAAGTGAGTGCAGATACGGTTGTTGCCCAGTCTGAAAAATAAAACTAAAATAAGAAATCTAGTTTGATCCACTTTGAATAATATTTCAAGACTTAAATGAGCATTCACCTGTAATAACCATTCTTGCGAAGTTACATCACAGAAAAACAAAGGAGAGAGTTTTAGCGAGCATTCTAACTAGCTTTCCAACGAGCGTTCTGACGAGCTTTTTGCCGAGCCGAGTGTCAAGTCTGACATCTACATGAAGAAATGTTTTTCGACAACTTTCGACTAGAGCGTTAAAATGTTAATAAGATCGTGAAAATGTTCGTAGCGATTTTTGGCTCTATGATTGGTTGGCTATCTGCTTATTGTTCAGCTCGACAAAATTAAAAACGGCTAAACCTCGATGTTCTATGACAAATGGGTTCTACTTTCAAGTTTATAAGCACCTTTAAGATAAGCGTGGAATGCTTATCCTTTTGACTAAAAGTTTTAACTGATATTGCGATGCACCTGAAAAGACTGAAAGCCTCACACACACACACACACACACACTTGTATTTACCCAAAAGAATAGCTTCAGTACATTCAGATTTTTTATTTTATAACCTGTCTGCTCTCTGCCACATGTCTTTGATTTTTTGTTTCCACGACGTACCAGTTTCACAATGGTTTTAATTTGCCGTTTTGTTATTTAAAGAAAAATGTTGTTCATCATTATAATTTCGTATAATATTGAGATCGGCTCTCAGTTTAATCAGACGCAGCTGAATACCATGTTTAACATGAAGCGACTGCCTGTCTGACCGCTTCAAAAATCAATAAATAGTACAAAAATATTAAGAAAATGATACGTACGGCTCGTCCTGGACATCAGCCTTAGTGTTAGAGAATGTTCCAGTGTAAGCTGATGGCCTGCTAATATGCAGCTTGAAGGCGGCTTTGAAGAGAGGCTCGTCCCAGCAGGGGAACGCCTGTCTGGCATTATACGGCTGGAAGTGGGTGGTGGCGTAGATCCTGTAAACAATTAATAAGTTTTTAAACTTATATAGGCACTAGTATTATCCTTCAAATCATGGTGCTTGCAACAGTGCCAAAAATGAATGCCAGAATAGAATGGAATGGAATAAGATTTATTGTTAAACATCAAATAATATGGTCTTAAAATAACCAAATTTTTTTATTGTTTAGAGTTTATTGTATTTGATAAATATTATATGCACTGATGTCTGGCGCGCATGTGATGCCTTGTATGCGGAATTCAGAAGAGGTTACTAGGGATCTTTTTCTTTTGAAGTACATGTTTCTAATCACATACCTTTCTTTACCGTCATCGTCAGTGTACCAGCCACGCCAGATGCCTCTCTTCATGGGACCTTCATTCATAGTGCTCCAGTACTTGATGAACAAGATATAATTAACATTATATGTTAAAGGTTTAACCAGATTGACCTTCAAGAAATGATACTGCTCTTCAGTTTCAAATTCGTTTTCCGGGTCTAGAGCAACTTGAGCGCCTGACGCATCAAAAAGTTTGACCGATTCTATTAATTCTATGTTGGAGTGGAGAACTATTTGTTTTACGTTTTGTTCTTTCGCCTGTAAGTAAAAAAATGATTGTGTCCTCAATTTAATATTTTTAATGCGTAAAGATTTTTTTTTTAATTCTCATGTATGGGCACTGAGTTGTAGCAATTAGCTGACCGGATGACCCCCTTTTTTTTTATCGTGGTGAAATCATCAAATGAGTCCTCCCGCCCAGGGCAGGGCGGGAGGGACTGTCAGACTTGTACTGACTAAAATCCACGGTGTCCTTCAATAGCCCTTTACGTACTAGGGTCACGGTAATGCCTTGGTCCCGCGACCCCAGCAGCGGATGACCCCCTTGACATAAATAACTAAGATTTTTAGCACACAAATCGATAAAATACAAAATAATTATACAATTTTATCGATTCTTATTCTAAAAATCCTCAACCGTTTATGCTGATTCAACTAATTGCTATAACTAACTGAAAACGAATTTTATGTTATTATGGAAAATAAATGCGTGATAATTTATTTATAATATGGTTTAGAAAGTCCAGCTTGGTGTCGTATAAAATATTTTAACTAACTTCCGCTATTGTATTTTATCAAATTAAAACAAGCAATATTATTAAGAATCGAAACGATCTTTAGGTATTGTTACTCGTATATATATTTCTAAATGTAGCTTTGTTTTTTTTTACCGTTCTGAGAAGAGTGCTATGACATATGTCAAAAGATAACAAAATTAAGTATAATATGCATTATGCCTAATTGCCTAGATTACTGAGATCACTACTACCCTCAACGTACTGTTTAACATGAGTAATCTTAAAATTGAGCACATAACTACGATAATAAAGATTTTAGACTTACCTGAATAACAATGCTAACATTGCCATCATAACTGAAAGGCTTTTCAACATTTTCATCAAAATAGAGATCAAGATATATATCGTAGTTAAGGGGAACCACGTTTTCAGGCAATCTGTAAACGCGTTCCGCTTCTCTTGTCACAGAATCTTCAATGGCGAAGTCCTGGAATTCCCTATACAGGGATATAGGGTTATCGCTAGTTGCGAATGCCAAGAGCGCTAAGCTCAAGGCAAAATATAATACTTTAGACATTGCTGCAAAGATAAAATGGAATCCCTTTAATCAGAAGGAAAGAATAACATTTGCAAAGAAATAATACAAAAAATCTACAGCACTAAAGAAAAAAAAATTGTACCTACCTGATAGCAGGAATGTATTTTATACAATGCCCATTGATTAAATGATCCGTGCCCAAAAACCGCTCTCATTAGACCTGATAAAAGTTATAATCCAGATATCGGAACAATATGGCGTTGAGTTAGTTGATAAGGGTAATCAGTTTATCTATAAACTCTAATAAATTCTCTCATGATTATTATTGTGTGCAATGATCGATCCTTAATATTAAGCCGAACTCACGGCCCCTCCATGGGTGACCATTCTATTACATACTGAGTTTCTTAGCGCTACCTCATACGTACTGTAAGAAATTTATGTGAGAAAAACATCCTGATGGACCCCACACTACTATCAGAAAAAAAATGCCGACTTTTACAATACAAAATGTATGCAAAGCTAGATTAGTTACAAAACAAAAAAAATACTAGAAGAGAAAAGCTATTAAGGATGTAAATGACGATGACGAAGAAAGATTAGATCACGGACACGTGACGCTTTAGAAGATAAGTCCCGTATTATGTATACTTCTTTTTAGACAAACAGTTATCAAGTAATTAGCTATCGCAAGGGAAAGCCATTAATGGTTTTCAATCAATCAGTCACCTCCGATGTGCCCCAGGGCCCAATTACTCTTTCTTTGTTTATCATTTATTCCAGATTTCTAAATTGCACCAATGACATCTACAAGTTGTGTAAAAGCAAACAAGATTGCCTGGTTTTACAGGAGCATTTTGATAGATTTTCGCAATATTGTTCTTACTCAAAAGCAATACAATCTCTTTTACTAAAAACAAAAACACTATCCGTCTTACTACAAAATAGTTAAACGTCTGTTGAATACTTGACTAAAAAACAATCAATGCAAGACGGCATTTTAATAAGGGTCGTTATGCAGTTTTATTTTTCTAGACAAGTGTTCAACAGATGTTTAACTTTTGTGGTACAACCAACGGTATAATTTTTAATATAATTATATCTTCTAGTCTTTATGGTGTCGGGCACGTCGCAATCGCGGCGGTAAGACCCCTCTTTGAGGAGTGACTGGATAGGCGTCACGGCGTCTTGACCTACCGCATGACGCAGGTCCTCACCGGACACGGAACTTTCGGGAGGTACCACTGCGAGGATCGGTCGGAGGACACGGTGGAGCATACGGTGCAGGACGGCCCCGCTTCGGCAGAGCACCGCCGTGTCCTCACGACGGCGATAGGCGGAGACCACTCGCGCCCGGCATTGGTCGAGGCCATGCTGCGGGGCGAGACGGAGTGGGAACCGGTCGCCTCCTTCTGCGAAGCAGTCATGCTCGCAAAGGAGGAGGCGGGCTGCGTGAGGGAGAGGATAGCGTCCTCCCTCCACCCTAGCCGCAGTGGTAGACCCCCATGGCGACGGACGTCGGCAGACGATCTCCGGTCACCGTAGGCGCGGGCATGCGGGCAGCGAGTAATGGGCAACTCGTTATCCGACCGTGGACCTTGCCCAGGTCTACGGCGCGTTGTGTCCCACGCGTGTCTCAAAGAGTGTCAGCCAAATGACGGAGCCCCCCTCTAGAGGGCCAAAGCCTGCCGGGGTCGCGGGACTTACGAATTACCGTGACCCCGGTACGTAAAGGGCTAGTGAAGGACACCGTGGATTTTAGTCAGTACGAGTCTGACAGTCCCTCCCGCCCTGCCCTGGGTGGGAAGACTCATTTGATGATTTTTCCATGCCAAAAAAAAAAGTTGTCAGTTTTCAGATTCAGATATGACTATATTTTAACCTATCCTGCATCTTTATCAGCCTACCTAGCAATTTTATATAGCTACGTGTAAGTAAATATGTTTATCACAAAGTGTTTATATTTTTAATCACAGTTGATTAAACAATCTTTTATTTTTATCAACCTTGTTTATATGTTCTTAGTCAATATTATAACCTTGAGTACTTTCTCCAGGAGGTCCGGATCCGGTTGGAATCTGGCTGGTTTATCTACCTTATCTATAGTTATATTAAATGCGCTTTAATCACACATCATTTGATGTTTGAAGAGGCACCCAAATTCAGCCTTGGTCGCGCGTAACACGTCACATACCTGTATAAATCCTTGAGTATAACGAACCTCATGGCTCATCTTTCACCCTGTAAAGCGCTTTACGTCTATCAATATCAATTTGACACTTCACGTCATTGCATTTAAATTTTACCGCGAAACGGGTGGAAAAATTTGCGTCCGTTTCGCGATAAATATGACGTTGGGGTAAACTATATTGGGGTCAGCTTCCAGTCTAAATTGATGCAACTGAATATCAGTATTTTACATGGAGCGACTGCCTATCGGACCTCCATAACCCAGTTACAGGGTAATACGATACCACATGGTAAGACGGGTTGTCAGACTTTTATGACTTTGTCAAACAGACCGGCGAAAGCGAAGCGTTTCTGAAGCGAGACGTCAGTGCGATAGTTCTGTCACGCTATCGGATCGCGTTTCTATGTCACGTCATTCTACGCATTCGACTCGCCAATCTGTTTGACAAAGGCTTTAGAGCTTCTGACTAACAGTAACGACTTTCAAAGATCTACAAATGATAGCCAGGCCCAACGGCCTTACGTGTTTTCCGAGACACGGAGGAAATTCGCTATGACAGATGGTCACCAACCACAGGCCGACCTCGCAAGCGCGGCTTAACCAAAGATCGGCCTGTGTGGCTGTAATTATTTAGCCACGAGCTCCGGCAATGCTACAGCAGACATATTATTATTAACTTGTGAGTGTTAGTTTTGTCTGTGCTTTTATACTGTTTCCTTCGTAAATAACTCTTGTTAGCTGTTTACGTTTTATACGATTCACTTCAATTAGGCGCAAATGAAATAAAATAATTATAAAAAATTTCGTTTATTTAACAAAGTAAAATTTATCGCATCACACATTAAAATTGCATCTATGTTCAAAGAAGACGAAGATAATATAGTTGCATGTCAAGTCAGTCCACCGACTTAGCTGTTCTGTCAGTAAAAAATAATTTTGAAATCATTATTAATTAGTGTACCGTAGTAAAACTGATTTTTTTAGGGTTAAGTTGAATTGTCCATTAAAATATGCACAATTCACACTTGATCCAACAATAAACATGCAAAATTATAACTTCAAAAAAGATCTAAAGTCTCTTAAAAAAGGTCCATATCTCTTAGGGATTCAGATTTCTTCATTCGGGATTCAGCTGTTGATCACATAATAAATCACAAAATGCCATTCACTGTATCCGAAATCCCAGGTCAAAATCTTTGGGAACTCGACAACAATGTTAACTTTTATAAATTCATCCACAAGAGGAACCAGAAACGGAAAATAAAATAAAAATATTTATCATTACATAGTATTATATAAAGCAAAATCGCTTCCCACCGTCTGTCTGTCTGTCCCTATGTATGCTTAGATCTTTAAAACTACGCGACGGATTTTGATGCGGTTTTTTTGATAGATTCAAGAGGAAGGTTTATATGTATAAAAGACGGATATTATAGTAGAGATTGCACCCGTGCGGAGCCGGGGCGGGTCGCTAGTTTACAAAAATAATTTTATTTAATAAAATTTTTATTAAAAACATTAACTTTAAAAAATGGTTTCACTATTTTTAATTTTGGTATCTCAAAACACAAGTTTCTTAAAAAACATAAAGTTAAAATAAATAAATTAACGGAGCAGCTGTAGAATCATTGCTGCGAAGATGAGGATTGTAGAAGCAAGGATTGTAGAAGAAGCGCCCCTGGTTACAGCGAAATTAAAGATTTCAAGAGCAGCATCGTTACCCCAGTTGTAATTGGTCCATGCTGATTCAACTACTCCCACACCAGCATTGAAAGAAGAAGTTGCTAGCTGCTCTTGGGCAGAATACACCCACTGTTGGAACTGAAAACAGAAAATAAGCTTTAGCATACCAACTTAATGCCTTTGTCAAACAGACAGGCGAAAGCGAAGCGAGTCCGAGGCGATACCGAACCGAAGCGAGACGTCAGCCCGATAGTTCTTTCACGCTATCGGATCGCTTTCGCTTTTCTATGTGACCGGATTCAAACAGCATTCGTCACGCCTGTCTGTTTGACAAAGGCTTAAGAACAGGCGGTAGTCCCGTGGAATATGAAAAGTAGTCATTTGAAGAACCTGTTGCCGTCGTCGCGCTTGGGCAGATTTGTATGCGAAAAGGACAACTACAGCTCAGGCTGATTTTACATACAAAATCGATCACCAAAAGGGCATTATCCATAATGAAAACAGCGGAATACGTTTGTGTGGAGAACCATACAAACGTATTCCGCTCCATCAGGCTTTTCTAAGCCTAATGGAGTTCCCTTTTAAAATAAAAGAAAACATGAGGAAATTTAATTTATTACAAACACTTACGTCCTGGATCTGAGCGTAGGTAGTCAAATGTGTAGTGAAGTGGTTGATGCAAAGATTGAGACGATCTACACCACCATATCTGTAAAAGAAAATGCTAATGTAAATCTTTAACCACAGGCAATATGGTACCTCTTGTTAAGATTGGTTGTCAGACTTTCAATCTTCTCACTAACAGTAACGACTGTCAAAGATCTACAAATGGCAGCCGGGACCAACGCCTTTGGGCGTTTTTTCCATTAACCGGCCCGACACCGGTACGGCAACGGCACCGGGACTTCGTTTTTCTACTGCGCCGGTGTCTATGCCGGTTTACACCCGATGAGGGGTACAGTACTGACTGACACAGACTTTAGCATGACCACACGTAAAGTATAACTTGATGATATAACAATGGTATCGTCAAGCCGTCGACTCGTCGTCGATCTTTGACATCTACGACGCCAATACCAACGCAAAAACGTCGAATTTCGGATTCATCCAAACGAATCAAACACGAGTCTCATCTCCCTCTGCTCCGGATCTTCACACCAGTACTACCTGACCCGCGTCCTCCTACTCGCCCGTGCACTCACACACACACGGCTACAATACACATGCAGATACTTATATACTTAGAGTATTGAAAAATATTGACCGTCTAAACAGATTTTCAATTTATTTATGCAATAAACTACCCTATTGCGGATATACTCGTAATTATTGAACAACGAGCTCCTAAAAGGCTATCAAATAAGTAAATACAAAATCAACAATACTTACGCTTCTGCGATAGCTTGGTAGTTTTCCGAAAGGAAGTTAAGGACGACTGGTACATTTTCACGGTTGCCTTGTAGAGCAAAGGCGAATGCATTGGGTCTGTCGTGCAGACGGATTCTGGTATTTTCCATAGTCTGCGTCAGGAAGCTGTAAAACACATGTTTTTATTAATAACTTGAATCAAATTTGCCAAACTGGAATCGCAGAATATCGTTTTAAAAAACGCTGTATATCATTATTAAACATCTATTGTTCATTTTTGTTTTGAAAATGTATACCAGACTAGCTGTACCCTGCCACGCTTCGCTGTGACACATTGTGATTGAATGGTTGAGAAATGAGAAACAAAACAAAGAATACATTTCATATAAGTTTAATTTTCCTCGCTTCCGGTAGATGACGCAGTTACTGGTACACAGCTGTACGTTAAAAAAACAGTTTTTTCGCGGTCGCGGATATGTGACTGATGCAAAAAAATAGATAAAAACAATCCTTGATGCGGAAAAATATATCATGCTAAAATTTCAGCTCAATCGGTGCAGAACTTTTTCAGTTTTTGAAGAGTACACAAACCAACATAACATTTTTATATAATTAGATATCGAATTTGGGTTATTGAATAGAACTTTCAAAATTTCATGTAATTTAATGTAATTGCTACCAATTTGGTAAATTTCTTTTATTAGTATACTTTCAGCCCATGAAAGGTTGTTATTGTTTTACAAAAAACCCTGTTTATTACTATAAATAAAGTAAAAAAAATCTTACTTCTGAATCAAGGCCTGATCTTTGGCGCAGCCGAGAGCTCGGAGCATGACCACCATGTCAGCAGTATTCTCAGAGTTGTCGTACCAACGGAGCAATTCATTGAATGCAGTGGCGTTGCCTTCACGAACTCCCACGCAGTAAACATGGCGACGAAGGTTCACTGGTACCCTGGGAAATATTACAGTTAGCTTACTTAATATAAATGCGAAAGTTTGTGAGGACGGATTTATGGATGTTTGTTACTCTATTGAGCTATGTGTCAAATCATAATATCATTCATCCGGGGGCGGACCCGTGCTCCTACTATTTGCTCCACCCGAGCACGGGACCTACCTGGAAGTCGGTATGATCCGTGCTCCAAATGATGATTCGTACAGTCAAGTAATTAAGAAAATACACAGTTGAATATTATAATGGTACTCCACCCATTTGGAGAAACCAGGTGGAGCACGGGTCCATCCCCATTCATTCCTAGTTCGAGCTCGATGTCATAGGGCATAGAATAAGTTCGTAACTAAGGTCCGAAACTACGGGTTTCGTGAGTGGGAGGACTTATTTGATAATTTTACCGCCCAAAGAAAAAGAAAAAAACTTACGGAATGGAATTGTTTGCCAAGGTCGCATCTCTCCATTTCTGCCGACTGTCGGCAATACAACCTTCGTGGCCGAGGTTGCAGGCAACGTTCATGATTTGTGCTCTATTCAGGATCGTGGAGACGGAGTCAGTGTCCCGTTCGTTGTAACCAAGGTGATTGATGACGTTGTTCATTAATGCGAGCATGTAATTCTGCGAGAAAAATAAAGTATAAACAAAATGTACGACCAAATACGTATAATTCATGCTAGAGCTTTCATTTTCTTCACGATGTTTTCTTTTACCGATGCTTTTAATAAGAATTTGTTTACGTTGTCACGTTTAAACAATTTGAACGATTTTGATGAATTTTGATAAAGATGGAAAACAGGGCAAGCGAGAGGCTAAAGCTAGTAGTTTACAATTATTATGTTACATACAGTGAAAGCTTCCTGAGCTCTGGGTATATGCTCAAGACGACGACGGATCCAGTCCAGCTGAGTCAGAGCGCCGTTCCAGACGTAGTAATCAGTCTCACTTCTGAGGAACTCCAGCACTTCGAAGCCAAGGGTGGTATTGATGTCGCCGGAGCGCACGAAGTATAACACATCATTGACGATCTAGTAACATGGGAAATGTATTTTAATAAAAACACGGTAGGCCAAAGTCATAGCAGACTTATGTTTTTTTTTAACCTGTATTGTCCCACTGCTGGACAAAGGTTTCCCCCATAATCTAGCACTCTTCCCTGTGTGCGGCTTTCTCTGGCCAATTTGTCATGAACGCGTCTAGGTCGTCTCGCGAGCGTTTCCTAGGCCTTCCTTGGCAACGACAGCGGTCCGGCACCCACTGCGTTACGACACTAGCCCATCGATCCTGATGCATTCTGTAGACATGGCCCGCCCAATCCCACTTCAACCTGGCAGTCTTGTTGCTCACATCAGTGATTCCAGTTTTGGAGCGTATTGCGGTATGTCGAATACGATCGCTCAGCTTGATATCCAAAACGTAACGTTCCATCGCTCTTTGGCAAAAATTGAGTTTGGACTTTTGCGACTCAGTCAGGGACCAGGTTTTGAGCACCGTAGGTGAGAATGGGAAGAATGCACATGTCGATGAGTTCATAGACTTACGTACACAAAAATCTAATTAGTCCGTTACTTAGATTATAAAAAAAATATTGATCTGTATTTTTGTTTTTATTACGTAAATCAAAATTGACGAAGATACGGGGCTGGACCCGTACTCCACTAAGTTTCTCCAACTGGGTGGAGCACGGAGACTATTTATTTCGATTTTGGTGTTTCAACTGATGACGTTATTCACAGTGAAATAAAAAAGCCACCCAGTTGGAGAAACTAGGTGGAGCAGGGCTCGGGTTCGCTGCCATATGATTGGCAGTTGCGCTGTATGTCATGGGTTAGATTCCCGTACAGTTCCTGGTCAGGGTACCTATTTGTGTTTGTGTGTTCAAATGTTTGTAAACGCAACCACGGTACAGGAAAAAATCCAAGTTTGGGGCAAAGACACAGGGCAGCACCTCGTTCATATTTTTGGTATTTTATATTAACTGTATTTTTGTATAAATACAGTGTGAAATACCTATCTGCCATGAAGCAATTTTATTTCATTATTTAAAAACCTCCTTAATTTCAATCATGCCTAGTACTTATATCATAAAAATACGACAGAGTTGTAGACTCTTTTTTTAAATCATTTAATATCGACGAAGA
The DNA here is from genome assembly GCA_943136025.2 of Agrotis puta. Lineage (NCBI taxonomy): Eukaryota > Metazoa > Arthropoda > Insecta > Lepidoptera > Noctuidae > Agrotis > Agrotis puta. Next base: position 3,011,125 of record OW964171.2, read on the forward strand.
TATAAGGCCTCAAACTCGAGAGTGTGCTTGTGACGTCATAACTACTAAGAAATGTACCGAAGTGTGATGTATTACAATTTTGAAAGCCTCGTAGTTTCGCAATTTTGGCTTACGTATTAAAATAAAAAAACTGGTCAACTAATTTCTAATAATGTAACTTACGGACAAATTCGATTTTTTCAGTCATCTTGCCCATTCAGAAGTGCCTGTAACTATCTTACTTGAAATAAATGCTTTTATTTTGAGTTTTGTCTCATATAACAGGTGGAAATGTACTTTACAGATTGAAAAGATGAATACCTGAGCCCTGTTCAGTTTGTGGATGCTCTCTCTGTTTATATTGTTACTCTTCAGGTAGTCTGCGATTTGTCTCCAGTTGACGTCATCATAGTTTACACGGTATAAGCCTGAAAAATACAAAATGTTCATATTCTATATATTTAAGGCTTTGCGAAACAAAGCTCAGCGCGACGGTAGCGTGGCGTGTGCTTACTTACTATGAAAATATAACGCACACAAAATACGCCACGCTAGCGCCAACTCGCCATGCTTGGCGAGGCGTGCCGCGCTACATCGCATATGTACGGAACGCTGGAATAAACGGTGTCTTACGTGTTATCCCAACTATTTATTTATTTATTTATTTAAACTTTTACGTACAATTGTGGTACATAAGGCGGACTTAATGCCACAAGGCATTATCTACCAGTCAACCTTTGGGTCAAAAGGAGAAGCAGTTGGAATAGGTACAACAATACAATACGAAACAATTAAATCTACTACATCTAACTATGGCTATACATAAATAATTTATTCGAATAGGTACTATCGCGGACTTTTCCGCCTGACCACTTAAAATTTTTTTCGCCTAAATCATGCGGAGGCGCCGAGCCACGCCCCCTTACAGTTTGGGCCTATTAGGAAAGAGTCAACGTTATTAGTTGCAATCTGCTCTACGCAGGTTACTGACGTGTCCTCTGTACACTTTTTTGCGAATTTTACGCGCGAAGTTTGGCGCGCTCACCGGGTTTTTTGAATATTGACCATTGCTGTGTTTACCTGACTTTTGATTGCCTAAATGTTAACCTGTGCAATTATATTGGACTCCTGAGAACCTGTGCTAGAACATTTTGTGCATAATGTCTTCCAGAAATCTCAGAAGAGAAGAACGCAATGAAATTATAATTTTGCATGGACAAGGATTTAACATCAGTGAAATCGCTGAGCAGCTGCATATGAGCGTAAGTAGTAGATTATTTTAATAATCATTATTATGGTGCATTTTGTTATTTTCAGTTACCTTAATTTTTTTTAATACTAACGATGCAAAGTGCTTCATGCAAATAATTATTATCTTGTGTAAATAATTAAAAACTTTTTAGCTCGTTATATAAAGAGTAAAAGTATTTAATAAAAATGATTAAAATAGAAACAAATAGAATATTACTACGCGAACTCAAATACTTATTTTCCTTTTTCTCGCTAGGACACGCACTAATATCTCATCTGTTTTTATTTCTGTTATTGATTTCCAAAGAACAATTTTTGCCACTGTATCTTATAAGTAATTCATTAGTTATTTCATTAGTTAATATCATAAATCTTGTTTAAAACTTTTGGTGCCAAGCACGACCTAGCATAAGGGTCAAACAATTATTATTTCTACGTGAGCCCACAACCTGCATCCCGAGTCGTCGTTATACGTAGCTATAGATGATTTGTGATGATACCCAAGGGATAAGATGAGCGCTTGAGTAGAATCAATTGAATACTAATATAATTCACGTTAATAACATTCTAAAAAAATAGTTACAAACGCAGTTAATATTATGGATTGTCACTTTGTGACCATTTTACGAATTGTTATTACGAATTATCCTATTTTGCTAGTTGTGTCCAAACAGAAAAAAAAACTAAATTATAAGTCTTATTTTTTTAAATGCCAATAGAAACGTCATTTCTTTCGTTACAAAAAGATCGTTCGTATCTATTTCGAATGAGCTTCAGATTAGTTTGAATGAAAAATGATATTAATATCTCGGACAAATCCGAACTTCCTATTTTTTATCTCACTATAACAAAACAATTAGAAATAGCAGAAGGCGTCAAAGAATTTTAATCCTTGCCGACAAAGTTTAAAGAGTGATAACAAAGCGCATTATCCATTATGTTTGTGGTTTTAAAATTTTTTGCTAAAAAATATAAACAAAAGGCGCCCGCCTTTTGTTTGCGTAACTATTTTCTTTGTGTCAAATTGCATGCCGAAGTAAGAACATGCTTTGTTCCATTTTAAATCTTTAATATGACAAAAAAATCGGGGCCAAGCCGCAGTTTTATTATCTACACATAAATAACACCAGAGTAGGTGTAATATGTTTTGTATTGATTAAAAGGTATCCCTTTTCATCTCTTAAAATTGTTTGTCCAAAAATTATTATCCAGAACACATTTACCCAAAAATTCGAAATAAATTATGGCATTTCAGATTTATGTTTAGATAGAGACCGATTAAAAGTTTCAGGTTAACACTTTTAAAAACTTGTATCTGTGACTTATGAGGTTGTTTATTGTTTGTAGAGAAACACTGTGCGGCTGTGGATCAGACGCCATGAAGAAAAGGGTGTCTTAGAGGAAAGACCGCGGGCACCACGTCGTTTTCTCATTCCTGAGGAAAACGTCCAACGTATGGTGAACACCTACCAACAAGGGGACGCGTTTACTCTGACAAGTGTTCGCCGAGGAGTAAGAAGTATCACTACGCACAGTTCATCGTGCTTTACATAGAGAGGGGCTCCATCATAGGAAACCGTCGAAAAAAACCGTGCTCACCGTGCAACAAATAGTGGCAAGAATAAGGTTCGCAAGAGACATCACAGATGTGGATTTCCTAAGCGCCATCTTTGCAGATAAGAAGTGCTTTAGGTCTAGCCGACATAGTCGTCGACACTTATGGCGCGTCACAAATAGGCGTTACGAACCAAGGAACGCGATTCCCAATAATATTTGAGGAAGAGTGTGTATGAGTGAGTGCTGGTGGTCCTAGAGGGCTTGTCCATATCCCAGGACGAGCAAATGGTGCAGCTTACCGCGAACTGTTAAAAACGGTAATGGTGACTACTGTGCGCCACATGAAAAGTTATTTTACACTGTTTTGTATTTGTTTTAAAAGTCGGTTTAACTTTTTTCCCTCTTTTTAGTGAGCATTATTCATAGATATGCAATAGCAGCAAGACGGTTGATGTTGAGTTGCCTCGATTTGTCCATGATCCCGTGATCAAATCCTGACCATATTATCATGGGACCATCTGAAAAGTATACCCTTTCAAACAAAAAAAGAACTATCGATTCGGTCCAGGCGTCATCAAGAAATAGGGTAACCTCGTTCTTTTTCGAAGTCAGTTTTTCTTCAATATTATGTTTGAGTAGCCATTGTTGATTATTGTGATAACTTTGTATTTTTTTTTAAACGTTGCCCCAAACTAGGAATTTCTCCTGTGTCATGGGTGCGTTTACAAACATAGAAACTCACATACACAAACACCCAGACCCGGAACAACTGCTTGTAGGTCATACAAATATTTGTTCCGTGCAGGAATCGAACCCGCAACACGCAGCGCTGTAGTCTAATCGCTTAGGAACTGCGCTAACCGTGCCGTATATAGATATAGTGGAAATTAATTATTGTTTACCGACTGTTAATTTAATTATAGGGAAGTTATTGTTTATTTAATAATTGTTTTGTGTTTAATGTTTGGTTTGTTGAACCATTTAACTAGAAAGTCTAATTTGAATAATAGCGAAAATTAAAATGATATAATTCTGTATGTTACGTTATGCACGGATACTATTGTATTCTTTCGCGCTTACTCACGCATTATCTGTTTCATTTTCTTAGTTTGGTTTTAAAGAGACAATGTTTGCCACTGTAAAGATATTATCAGTATTAACTTAAAATATATAATAATAATAAGTAACTAGCTTTCGCCAGCGGCTGCGCCCGGTCACCCTGCCCTTATTGCCAATTCAGGACAAATAATTATTGTTTATAAAAAAAAAACTGTTGCTTCATCACAGAAAGTTCTTTAAACGGTAAACTCCTTGAAGTTAATTTCATAACGTTTTCTATTATTTTAAAATAAATAAATAACCATTTATTTCAAGTTACCAAGACTCATATACACATTATTAATTATTATAACCAGTCACATTGATAAAATAAGAATAATTTTGTGTTTAACCTATTTTTACTGATTTGGTTCCTATTTTGATAAATATTTTACGAACATCAGTTTGTTTTATTTACTTTAGGTAAAATTAGGGCGAGACTAATGGGAAGCAGTCGCCTCCTTTTGCGAAGCAGTCATGCTTGCGAAGGAGGAGGCGGGCCGCGTGAGGGAGAGGACAGCGTCCTCTCTACACCCCAGCCGCAGTGGTAGACGCCCACGGCGACGGACGTCGGTAGACGATCTCCGGCCACCGTAGCCGCGAGCTTGCGGGTTGCGAGTAATAGGCAACTCGCTGTCCGATCATGGACCATGCCTTAGTCGACGGCGCGTTGTGTTCCATGCGCGCCTCAAAGAGTGTCAGCAAAATGACGGGACACCCCTCAAGAGGTCCAAAGCCTGCCGGGGGGTCGCGGGTCTCACGAATTACCGTGACCCCGGAACCTAAAGGGCTATTGAAGGACACCGTGGATTTTAGTCAGTATGTGTCTGACAGTCCCTCCAGCTCTGCCCTGGTTGGGAGGAATCATTTGATGATTTTACAACGATAAAAAGAAAAATATTACCTATTGCCTGTCAATAGTATAGGATTTTATAAGATTACTATAATAAATTAAAAGATAATTACAAAAATCGGTGAATTTCGAATTTCCGACACACGCAAACACAACGTAACGTAAGCCAGTTTCAACAAAGTTAAAAAAACACACACACATGCTTATCATCAGTAACGCAGGCCAATTTAAGTTAAAGTAATTTCATAATTCAAATAGCAGTTTAAAAAAAAACTCGTTTGGCGTGCGTCGTCGTCAGCGCTCGGCCGATCGGTATTGTATTTCATTCATTATTTCTACACAAAGGAAACGGGGCGGGGCTAGAGAGCGTTGCTATGTTGTAGGTGCAAGCAAAAATGAGCTTAGTGGTGGTCAGGCGGGAGTGTCCGCGATAGTACATATGAAAATATATGCCTATATTATACATATATAAATAATACTTAATAATAACAATGAACTTAAATATAAATAAAATATAAATAGATATATAATATGACGACGACCATATCAATAAATGGGAACCTAAGGAACGAGTGTTTTTAAAAAGTATTCCCGAACTTGGCGTTTAAAAGAAAATTTACTCTTAGCTTTTTTAATGTCAAGGGGAAGCGCATTCCAGAGTTTAATTGCCGTAACCACGAAGGAATTGGATATAAAACCTGTACGGTGAGAAGGTATCTGAAGGAGCAAATTTTCAGCAGCACGAAGGTTACGATCGTGCGAGCTACCCAGGATCTGAAAAGAACTTTTTAAATAATTAGGAGCACAAGGATCGTTAATAATGGAGAAAAGCAAACAGAGTGATCGGAGAGATCTTCTCTGGCGGATAGGCAGCCATTTAAGCTGAGAACGATAACTGGAAATGTGATCATATTTTCGAAGTCCAAATGTAAAACGAATACAGTTATTTAAAAGTCGATCCAATTTGTTTAAGAGGTTTTGGGAAACATCAGAGTAACAAACATCCGCATAATCAATAATAGGGAGCACAAGAGCCTGGACAAGCAGTAGTTTAGTGTTAGATGGAAGAAAGTGCTTAAATCTATAGAGGGATCGCAGTGTGGCAGAAACATTCCGACTTACCAAATTGACATGTTTTTCCCAACTAAGTCGATCATCAATATGTAAACCCAAATCCTTAACATGAGGAGATAAAGGAATTTTCGTGTTATTAAATGTAATAGGTGCAAGACCAAGAATATTGAGATTACGCATATGGTAGACGCTGCCTATTACCATGGCTTGACACTTGTTCACGTTGACTGATACCCCAAACTGCCTGCTCCAGTCACTAATACTACGCAAGTCATCGTTTAGGGTGGAAATGCAGTCATCTAAACAGTTGGCATCGGCTTGAGCGTAAAGTTGCAAGTCATCAGCGTACAGATGGTAAGAGCATTTGAGGACTTCAGTAATGGAATTTATGAAAAGCGAAAATAGTAAAGGAGAGAGTATACCGCCTTGTGGAACACCGGTTAGCAGATCATACCAGTCAGAACATGCCTGCCTGACACGAACCGCCTGCCGGCGACCACGAAGATAAGACGAGAACCAATCCCGTGATGAATCCGAAATCCCAATCTGCGACAAAATGGCAAGAAGAATATCGTGGTCAACGGTGTTAAACGCGTTGGAAAAATCAATTAAAATTAAAACCGTCAACTTGGAATTCTCCATGCCGGACCTGATATCATCAGTGACTTTGAGTAGAGCAGTAGACGTACTATGTCCTGGACGAAAACCAGATTGAAATTGGGAAAGCAGGTTATTTTTAAAGATGAATGAAGATATTTGTTTGTGAGCAACAACTTCTAGGATTTTAGAAAGGAAAGGGAGAATGGAGATCGGCCTAAAATGACTTGTTAAACTGGGATTTGGAATTTTTGGAAGAGGAATTATAAAAGCCTTACGCCAGATTAGAGGAAAAACACCAGAATACAAAGAAAAGTTAACAATATGTGTGAAAACGGGAATAAAACTATCAAGAATCAAAGTCAGCATCTTCCTGCTCACTCCATCACATCCGACAGCATTTGACTTAATGGTCTTAAAGATATTGAGAACTTCGAGTTCAGTCACGGGGGAAAACGAGAAAGTGTTAGGAGAGAGTGATGGCATGGAAGATATTTTAAGAATAGTGTCTCTTCTTACATCATCGGCCAGACTAGCTGTTGCCGAAAAATGTAAGTTAAGACTATTTAGAGACAAATTCGAAGGTAAAACATTGGATGGTGACTTAGATATGCCAAGTGATTTGAGAAACTTCCAAATATTAGCCGGTGAAGAGTTGAGAACATTCTCACAAATGTATCGGCGCTTAGACACTCTCACCATCTGATTACATCGATTTCTAGACAACTTGTACAGACCCCAGTTTTCCTCACTGCGATCCCCTCTATATTTTCGGAAAGCTTTATCGCGCCGCTTCATTGCCATCCGAACCTCCAGAGTTACCCAGGGTGCTGGGGGACGCCTAACTCTCACAGCTTTCAAAGGCGCATGTAGATCATAAAGCTTTAATATTGAATTGTTCAACAGAGCAACTTTATCATCCACAGTCGGCGCCTCAAGAACGTTAGTCCAATCTATAGATTGTGCATCCCTGTTGAGTTTTTCTCTATCCAACCTCGCAAAATTCCGAAGGACAATCATAGCCGGCCGCTGCTTCGGGGGTTTAATTTTGTAAGAAAGAAAAATTAAATCATGTCGAGAAAGCCCCGGAACTGCAACCTGACCATGATTAGCAACTAAATCCACGGAGGAAGTGAGCATAAGGTCGAGCCAGGAGTCGTCAGTGTCAGCGTTCTGATGAGTTGGATTGAGGTCAAGGCAAGAGATATTAGTCGACTCTAAGATCGCCCTCAGCTCACGTGATCTAGAAGTATCTTTTACGAGGTTGGTATTAAAATCACCCATGATTACAAGATGTTTGTACTCCGAGGAAACAGATTCCAAAAGACTTTCTAAAGTGGAGAAATAATTAATAGTGGGTGGGCAATAGACAACCCCCAGAACGGCTTTAACCCCTTTGACAGATATCTCAAGTAGTAAGAACTCTGGATTACTGTTATAGAGAGAGGGGGAAGAAAATAAAATTTTGTATGGAATGTCACTACGGAGATATATAGCAACACCACCAGCCCTTTTCCCTGTGCGATCGTTGCGAATTAGAATAAAGCCCGGTAAACTATAAAAAGTTGAAGGGAGTTCGGGTTTTAGCCAACTTTCAGAAATTAAAATTGCGTGAAAAGGAACACCGCTGAACAGATCCAACAATTCTGAATGGTGTTGGGGAACACTTTGTGCGTTAATATGACACACATTTAATAAATTTGGGTACCGCTGACACTCTTGTATTAAATAACTGTTTACTGATAAAGAATCATTAAGAGAATTATAAGAGTCAAAAGAATTGTCAGTGGCAGAATAAAATGAGTCGTCAGACATTAATGAAAAATATACTAAGTAAAAATATGTGTATATATAAATAATAAATACTAATAATAAAATAAGAAGGAATAACTAATGTAAATTTAAAAGCTTACTTCACTAAAATTAAAATTGCATAACCTGCCGGTCGACTGCTTACAAAAATACTTAGCCCAATAAAATTATCCGAACGCAGCCAGACAGAATGAAATTTGACAACTGTCACTGTCAGTGTGCAGTCATTAATGTCATCACTACAAAATAAATGATTATAACAAAAATAAAATAAAAGGTCGGTAGACCGTAAAAAGAAAACTAACAAACTAAATTCATAAAAAAGATTAAACTAATACTTGCAATAAACAGAGCAGTTACTTATACTATCAACAAATAAACTGGACAGTTACTAAAAGGAGTGCCATCATTTCTTTTGAACATTCCGTTTTGGCCTCACCGATACTTGCACAACCGGCGACGAACTTGGAATCTTAAACTATTACCTCTTAGCCAAATTTCATCAAGTTCCATTCAGCTGTTCTGACGTTATTGAGTAGCAAACATTCATGCATTTATCCATTCATCCAAACTTTATATTAATAATACATATTTTATATGAAGAGAGAAGTCAAAAGTCAAGTATTTTTACCGTCATTTCGACCATAGTTAGGAAATTTCCTGAATTTTTCCTTAATTTTCTTATGTGCCTCATCTAAGCCATAATAAACTTTCAGTTTTATTTCTACACTTTTTAATGGTTTATAGTTTTGGATGGGTGTATGGAAGTTTGTAACTCTTTTACAAAAAAACTACTTAGCGGAATAAAATTTGGCGCACAAAATAGTTTATAACCTGGAAAATAATTTAGACGTTCCCATGGAATAATAACCGAAATAATATAAATAAATGTAGGATTTATACCTGACTGGGCGATGTTGAAAATAACAAAGTTGGATGCGTTATTGCCCGGCACTGACATTGACGCTTCAGTGAGTATGTGACTAGGTGTGGTGTTCCTGAAGTTAAGCTCGCCCTGATGGGTAAAAGTCAGAGGAATGTGCCAGGTCTGCGCCGGTAGTGTAGTGTCGGTGAGCAGGTAACGCCTCTGGAATAAACAAAAGATATTTTCTGACTCATACAAGGCAGAATAAACAAAAAATACTAATTTAGTCCTGTACGAAGTCAAAAGTGTATCTCGAGATGTGCTGCGACAATTGTAAAAAGTCACAGCGCTGGTATTCTGATAGGTTATATAATAAAATATAATAGGCAATGCGATTACGTCCAAACGCATACAACTGCTTTATCAAACAACATGCGACTAATAGTAATGACGACCGCCGAAAAAACATACCGTCCAATAAAAAAGCCAAGAGCTTCACGTGTTGCGTATTTCCTGAAGCTTTCACTTCAAAAATCCTTTCCACTTCGTGGCTTTTGGACGGCGAGTCATACTCTATCGATCGGGTAGATCGATATATATATACACACATCAAAAGTGTCTAGGGATCAAGCATTTTTATGCGGATTTCTTGAGATTGAGATGTGGCTTTGTAATAAATTTATGATTTTATAAATTTATATGGATCCTTTTTGGTGCATTTCATAATTTGAATCAAATGAATGATGAAAATCAGCTGTCAATATTTTCCCTATAAAAACATACAACGCATTGAAGACATTATTAGTGCTACTGTTTCCCTACTACTGATTAAAACCAACGTTATTATGGAGCGGCGACGTCATTTAAGCAGGGAAGAAATGCTCAGAGCCGTGGGAATGATAGAAGCTGGTTCCCGGCAACGTACTGTGGCTTTAGCTCTGAATACAAGTCAGAGTATTATCAGTCGACTTTGGACACGTTACCGAAGCACTGGTACCGTGGCTGAGCGCCATGGAGGACGGTATCGCTGCACCACACGGAGACAAGACCGATACATTCAAATCTTAACTCGAAGAGCTCCAACAATAACCGCCATGATGTTAGCCGTGAGGCTTCATCACTCTTCAGGGAACTTAATTAGCGACCAAACAGTCAGAAACCGCTTGCATGAAGTGAACCTTCATTCCCGAAGACCGCTACGGGTACCACCTATAGCAATGCACAATCGTAGGATTCGATATCAATGGGCTCTTGAACACAGAAATTGGGCAGAAGAACAATGGCGTTTCGTGTGCTTTTCTGATGAGTCTCGTTTTGGTATGAGACCGGATACAAGACGTATACGACACTGGAGAAGCCCTGGACGCCAACAGCGATTAAAATCCTGCCAGGAAGTCCATCCTTATAGTGGTGGAACCATCATGGTATGGGCGGGTATTTGGATCGGCGGAAGAACTGAGTTGATTTGGATCAGAGGCAACCTCAACGCTCAAATTTATGCTGAGACGATTGTATCAGACGTCATCGTTCCTCTACAAGTGCAAATCGGTCCCTTATTTCAGTTAATGCATGATAATGCACGACCGCACACCGCAAGAGTTGTAAGACAGACTCTCGCCGCAGCTAACATCAATGTCCTGCCCTGGCCTGCTCAGTCGCCAGACTTGAATCCGATTGAGCATGCATGGGATATGCTACAGAGAAGAGCTCTGCCGAATATGGAGGGTATCCAGTCGCAAGAAGACCTTTTTTAGGGTTCCGTACCTCAAAAGGAAAAAAACGGAACCCTTATAGGATCACTTTGTTGTCCGTCTGTCCGTCCGTCTGTCAAGACCCTTTTTCTCAGGAACGCGTGGAGGTATGAAGCTGAAATTTATATCAATTACTCAGGTCTACTGTCCCTTGAAGCTGTGAAAAAATCAAACTTCTAAGCCAACGCAATCAAAAGATACAGCCGTTTATGCCGCAAATTTTCGACACTTGCAAGGGAATCAAAACCTACAGGGTGCTTCCCGTGAACTCAGAATCTTGAAATTTGGTACGAAGCAACGTCTTATAGCATAGATAAAGAAAAAATTACGAAAACCATAAATTTTTAGTTACATCACATAATATATATTTTTTAATAATTTTAAACTTACTACCCATTTCCTCATAAACGCGTAGAGGTATTAAATTGAAATTCATACCAAATACTCAGGTCTATAATACCTTTAAGCTGTAACAAAATCAAACTTCTATGTCAACGCAATCAAAAGAAACAGCAATTTAAGCTGCATATTTTGAAACTCGCAAGTACTCGCAAGGGAATCAAAACCTAAAGGGTACTTCCAGTCGACCTTGCAGGTTTGTACGGAACCCTCGGTGCGCGAGTCCGACTCGCACTTGGCCGGTTTTTTGTTGTTGCAACGAACATGGGCGGCCATTCCACAGCGTGATTTTGGATGAACTCATTTTGAGTATGCCAAACCGATGTTCTTGTGTTGTTAGTGTTCGCGGTAGATACACGGATTATTAATTGTTTAAGTTACCCAATAAAATTTTAAAGAAAACTGTTATTTCAGTCTTTTTTTCGAACTTTTGTGTTAGTGGTTCAAATGTCAAAAATCCCTTTATTAGGAAAATGGCAAATTTCTTTATTAATGCAAAGGTGACTTGGTTTATCGTTACTGTGACAAACGAAAACACTTTATTTGATGAATCCTTAAAAAAATTTTTAATTAATATCAATCAGGAGAAAAGTTATTGCAAAAATATATGTTGATCCCTAGACACTTTTGATGTGTGTATATACATATATACATATAGATCGGACAGCGAGCTACCCATTGGTAGCTCGCCGTCTGATCAGGGACCAGATCCGCGTCTTGTTCCACGTGCGCATCAAGGTCCTGTCAGCAAACTGAAAAGCCTCAGAACGCAAAGGATGACTGAAGGGTAGTGTTTAGTGGATCAAGGTGGGTTTTTAGTACGTCGTTCACTTCCGCTCCACCCAAGGCAGAAAGACTCATTTGATGATTTTACCTCCTACAAAAATGTATGCGTTAAATAATTATTAACCAAAACTAACCTGAGAGACCAACATGTTACCAGTTTCACTGTTTCTGTTGACTTGAATGACAGGGGAACCTGCGTTCTGGACCCAGGAATCGAAAAGCGGTGCGATTTCAAAGTTGTTATGAACTTTGAATTCCCAGTCCTCATCAATTGCCCGTTTGAAAGCTGCGTACATGTCCTCTGGAGTTCCAATGTCGTAGGCTCTGGAGACAAGAAAAATATGTGTTGAAGGTATACTCCTTATCAATCTTGTGGGTAAGGTGGCTCCATCGTAGGCTTTGTCTCTATTACATCTGGCCCATCTCATTTTTTGTTTTAATTAATGATCAGTTATGTACGTACAGTAACTCAAAGCAAATTCTAATCCTAATTTTACATTATACGTATTGGAAAGTACTTGTAAGGTGTACAGAAACGGTCGACGACCGACAACGGTGTGTTTAATCACAAAAAAAAGTATTGTTTCCGAGGAAAACAACAATAACGTTAATAGATTAAGATTGTGAACACCACTGAACAGGCAAAACTAATACACATTTGACTGTTTACTTTGACTGCTACCCAGGTAGCATAAGTTTGTTTCCATTTTACACTCGGCTTCAAAAAAATTGTTCTTCCACGAAAACAATTTTCAAGCGTTATGAACCCAAAATACCTTTTGTTTTACCCAATAAAGATTGTGTGAAACAATCGCAGGTGGCACACACCACAGCTAATACTTAAAGTTTATAATTGGAAAACATATCAGTCAAATGAACATTGTTCTTGTTTTACACTTTTCAGTGCGCGATTTTTTCGTAGTCGGGTTTTAGTTATTTTTAATTGAGATATGCATAAAAAAAGGTTTCAATAACTTACCTGTCTCTCAAGTAATATCTGAGGGCGTTCCTGAAGTTCCTGGCGCCAACTAAGTGCTCCATCATCCTAAGAACGGAAGCTCCCTTAGCGTAGCTGGTGGGACTGAAGTGGGCGGAGATGGAAGGGTTGCTGGCAACCCCGGTCCAGTTCATGGGTTGAGCACCCGCACCAGCGTCGTGGTTGAGAGCACTGTGCACGTAGTCAACCACGAATTGGTCATCTAACTCAAGGCTGGGGTCGGCCTGTTAATAAATAAAATACAGAATATAAAACACAAATCACGCCTTATTCCTGAAGAGTGAGTAAGAGGTGTTTATCGATCCCCGCACCGAACAAATATTTGTATGACCTATGAGTAGTTGTACCGGGTCTAAAAATGAAAAATAATGTCAAAACTTACCCAGTGAGCAGCGAAGTATTCGAAGAAGCTAGCGAAAGACTCGTTAAGCCAAAGGTTGCTCCACCAGAAGCAGGTGACGAGGTTGCCGAACCATTTGTGACCAAGTTCGTGGGCCATGATGGTAGCGATGAAGATCTTGCTCTGCAAGTTGGTGTTTTCTGGATCATAAAGCAGGTACGCCTCCCTAAATAGACACAACATCAAACATTTGTAATATTGTAAAAAGAAATATGTTTGAAACATGATGTTGAATCTAGAGTGAGACAGTTCTTGTTCCACCTCGAATTAAGATAGATAAGGGAAGTTAAAACGAAACGAATATAGCAATTCAGTCCGCTACATCCCATTTCATCACTTTCCCGTCTCGTGTTGTCCGTGTTGTTTTTTTTAAGTTAATGAAACCGGGTTTTGCCTTATTGTCATATATCTATTATCATCAAATCAAATCATGAATATACCTGTAGTTCACCATTCCCCAGTTTTCCATAGCACCGGAGGGGAAGTCAGGAAGAGCAATGTGATCGTTCTTCATCGGGACACCCTGTCCCATCTGACGGTATTCGATACCTAAGTAATCATCCAATTCGTTGGTGATCTTAACACCGATTTCAGAAGCATACTGGTGCTGGTCTTGAGGTCCTTCACGGGCGATGATCCTGAACTCTTTAAGTCGAGTGCTTGTATTGTCAGTAGCAACGAAGTCGCTCACATGGAAAGCAACTAGGTAGGCGGAGATCAACGGCGTTGGTTCGAAAGTTTCACGAACACGGCCATTGCTAAGTCTGTTGAAATTACAAGATCAGTTAGTAAAATGACACAATTTGTCATAAATTTTTATTAGTAACTATCAATATCCTGCTTTAGAACTAGCAAATCCCTACATATGGTATACGGACAGAAAGATCACCAGGAACAACCCTTATATAGAGAAGTATAAAAAAAAATTCACAGTTCACCCCTGTTCCTCATATTCTTGTAACCCAAGTAATGTCAATAGGGCCCGTTTTAAGTTGATGTGCTTTTTATTTAGCGGTATGCTCGCAAAAACTCGTTTTTTAAAATGCGATCAGCATAGGAGTGGAACTCTCAGCATGCGTCTGGGTAAGCTCGCTCCATCGTCGACCTTGCCTGTCACCCCTGCTGATCGACGTTGAAGTACGCCTGCCCAGAAGTAACCTATTAACGCTATGTTACTCTTCGAACTTTCATATATTTAGTTACTGATTTAAATGTATTTACAATAAATGTGCAAAGAGCTTTCCTCGCACAAAAAAATGCTTGAGAGCCATAACGGGAACGCCACCATACGAGAGCTGTAGACCTATGTTTAAACAGCTAAAAGTTTTGACTTTAGCTTGTATGTACATCATAGAAACAGGTTTATTTGTTAAGAAAAAATCTCGATTCTTTACCACAGTTGCCGACGACAATAGATTTACAAAAAGAGATCCCCACTAAACTCAAAACCCAAATTTGCAACAGTACCCTACACTATAGAAACAGTTACTTAATGTCAATCAATATTTATAATCATATTCCAAAAGCTATTAGAGAATCACCGTTACACTTCTTCAAAAACAAACTAAAGTCGTGGCTATTCCAAAAGATTTTTTATACCGTAAAAGATTTTTTGGAAGATAGTAGTTTAGCTAGAGATTAACTGATTAAATAGAAATATGTATTAGTTAATGTAAGTTTCACGTGCCAAAGTTGTTATTACTTGTTTAATTTTATTTAGTCTTATGTTTAATTTGGTATATAGTTTTATAATATTGTTTAATTTTACCTAATAGATTTTATTCTATTGTGTTTTCCCTTATTTGCGATATTTTTTTTTTACACGTTTATATAAATGTCTATCGTTTTTTAGTCGAGCTAAATTTAAATGCTACTTCACTGTAAACATAGAAATTCGTATGCCGCTTTATGCGGTGGATATACTGTACTAACCATGTATAACACCTGTATACCTACCATATTCTACGAATACATATCTTTATCTTTATCTTTAACTTTCCACTTCAAGTCACATTCGAATAAAAAATAAAGCGAAGTGCAGAATCGTGCCTGCGGGGTGCCAACTGAAGACCAGCGCTGAGTGTCTTTCTTGTGGGCTAGCTAAACTAACTAAAATTTTAAAAGTCTAAAATTCAATAAAGGTGTTTTTATTCTACTCTATAATGAACACACTCACTGTTCTGTGCGATTGATAGGCATGTTAGAGTAAGATTGACGAAGGTTGCCAGCGCGAGTGATGCTGATTACGAAGCGGGACTTGAATCTTGGCTCATCGAAGCACGGGAAGGCTTTCCTGGCGTGGTACGGCTGGAACTGAGTGGTAGCGTAGTACCTGGAAAATACATATTTCAAAGAAAACATTTATTTATGAATCAGGATAGAGAGGGCCTTAGTTAGAGGAGCATCGTGGGCTAATGTTCTAAATTTAAAAATCCTAATTACCACTCTTAAAATGCCATTTATTATGCTAAGGATGCATATCCAGTATACAAGACGTTACAACTGTATGCAACTTAAAAAAACCTGCATATAAGTTGCGAGTGCATAGTTTCGTGTTAATTTTTCAATTCAAGCAACTTGTAAATAAGTAGACGTCATACTTGTATGCAAGACTTCGATTTAAGCACGCAACAAATATTTGTACGATCTACAATAAATTTTTCCAAGCCCTGAGTGTTTACCCATCACCGTAACCCCAGTACGTAAAGGGCTCGTGAAGGACACCGTGGATTTTAGTCAGTACAAGTCTGACAGTCCCTCCCGCCCTGCCCTGGGTGGGAGGACTCATTTGATGATTTTACCACGCAAAAAAAAAAAAAAAGCCCTGAGTGTTTGGTTGCGGGACTCACGAATTACCGTGACCCCGCAACGTAAAGGGCTATTGAAGGACACCGTGGATTTTAGTCAGTACGAGTCTAACAGTCCCTCTCGCTCTGCCCTGGGTGGAAGGACTCATTTGAAGATTTTGCCATGTAAAAAAAAAACAAATGTCCTGAGTGTCCGTTTAATCCCTGTATTACAGAACGCATCTCAAAACTCAAGCGTTACTTTAAACTAGTTTCAACGAATCCAACGGCTTGAATCTAATTTTAAGCAGTGCTTGCGTATTGAGTGAAGTCCCGTTATACGGATCTAACAGTTACATTTTTGAGTTTACATTTTTTAAACGCACCCACAATACGGAAAAAACCTAGTGTGGGCGCGAACCTCTTTTATCCATTCTGTAGGGGAGAACTTATTGTTAAAAAAAACTTAGGGGAACAGTGTATAAGACGAGGACGCGAGGTGTGATGGGAAATCACTCACTTAAGGCCAGGCCTGTTGGTCTAGTGGTTAGTGACCCTGACTGCTATGCCGGAGATCGTGGGTTCGATTCCCACCCAGGACAAATATTTGTGTGATGAGCACGATCATTTGTTCTGTGTCTGGGTGTAATTTATCTATAATATGTATGTATTTAGAAATATATAAGTATGTTTATCAGTTGTCTAGTACCCATAACACAAGCTCTGCTTAGCTTGGGACTAGATGGCGTTGTGTGATGCTTGTGGAATATTTATTTATTTATAATGGGAACATACACTCTTTAGGCATACTTAACACAACACTAACGTATCAGCAAATCGTCGTCTTTTGCTAGCGGCCATTAACAAATGGCTTCCTGTTGGCGCTTGCGCTACGTTAGTATTGTGTTAAGTTTGCCTTAAGTGAATGATTTCCCATCATACCTCGCGTCTCCGTCTTATACACTGTTCTCCTATATATCGTATTGAAAATCTCACCTCGTTTCACCGTTAAAGTAGTAGTATCCTCTGTAGAAACCGCGGTCGAGCACGTTTTCGTTGATTTTTCCTTTGTATGGAATGGTGATGCTGTAGTTTCCTTTAGGCAGGGGACTTTCTAAGTTGATGCTCATGATTTCTAAGTAATCATCGAAGGTCAGTTGCTCGCTGGGGCGAAGGTTTACATGGTGACCAGTGCTATTGAGAACAGTAACAGTTTCAATTCCAGCCACTTTTTGGTGGAGAACAATCTCTGTAACGTCATCTCCAGTTACCTGTGCAAAAAAGAATTTACATAATTAATGTACGTAGATAGAATACTCTTTATTATGCACACCTTGCAAATTACGGGTATTTACATCTATCACCACTATATATATCAATAGGCGGTCTGATCGTTAAAAGCGATCTTTTCAAGACAACCTTTGGTGTACTATAGGTAGCACTGAGGTGTATAATACAATTATCATCATCTACCTAGCCTTTTCCCAACTATATTGGGGTCGGCTTCCAGTCAAACCGGATGCCGCTGGATATCAGTATTTTACATGAAGCGACTGCCTATCGGACCTCCACAAGCCCAATTACTGGGTAATACTATCTATCGTGGAGCTCCTGACTAACAGTAACTACTGTAAAAGATCTACAAATAACAGCCGGGACCAACGGCTTTACATACTTTCCGAGGCACGGAGGAATCTCGCTATGATAGATGGTCACCCATCCACCGACCAACCTCGGCAAGCGTGGCTTACCCCGGAAGTTCGGCCTATGCGGTTCTAATTATTTAGCCACGAGCTCCTCAAGGGGTATAATGCAATAAAAAGATAAATATATACATACGGATGCAAACATAATAATATAAATAAATACATATGTTATAATCATAAAAACAAAGGAAATAAGCATTATACTCGTAGTCACTATGTTTAAGGAGAGAGGTAGTGCTTTTTGAGCAGATTTTTAAATAAATAAAAAATAGTGAAGTTTTGTGAATATCTTACTTCTTAGTACTAGTCTAAGTGCCAAAGTTTGTAAGGGTGGAGGTTTGTTTGTTTTTTGAGACAAAAACGACTACAATGGATGGATGTGCGATGCGCACACAGATTGTTTATAACTTGATTAACGCATGGGATACTTTTCATCAAGGTAAAACGAACCCGTGGACAATAATTCACGTCCACGGAGACTGCGGGTTAAGCTAGTCCACAATAAAGTTAAGTAGGCGTAGACTCTAATGGGCAACTCACTGTCCGATCATGGAGCGTGCCCGGGTCGACGGCGCGTTGTGACCCACGCGCGCCTCAAAGAGTGTCAGCAAAATGACGTGGCCCGCCTCTAGAAGGCCAAAACCTGCCGGGGTCGCGGGACTTACGAATTACCGTGACCCCGGAACATAAAGGGCTGTTGAAGGACACCGTGGATTTTAGTCAGTACGAGTCTGACAGTCCCTCCCGCTCTGCCCTGGGAGGACTCGTTTGATGATTTTACCACGACAAAAAAAAATATAGGCGTAGACTCAAATATGTCAATCTTCTCTAAATATTCGAGTAGATTGCCCAAATACCTATGTCTTTTTCGTTAGTCAAATAACAAAAAATACGGATTTAGATAATAACAGCTATTTGAAAATAATAAAACATGGCAGCGTCACAAACAATTATGTGTCTATAAGAAGGATATATCATTATTAATAATGTATATTATAATCAGTAATTACTATGGCATACTGGTTTATCATCAGATAGTGATAAATCGATACGGCATTGTAAAAATTTGATAAAAACACTTAAACCATTTTGGATCGTCAAGAAATATTAATGCAATAGGGATAGATAGCTAGCTACATGTCGCTGTTATTGTCACTGCGTACACAGGGCTATGTTTCTTAATAACTTGGTACTAAAAATACCCTTAATAGGTGTAACATTTTCCCAAGAAAAGTAAGCACTTTTCTTTCTTCTTGTTTTAAAAAACGTTGCCCCACACTAGGAATTTCTCCTGTGTCGTGGGTACGTTTACAAGCATAGAAACTCACATACACAAACACCCAGATCCGGAACAACTATTTGTAGATCATACAAATATTTGCTCCGTGCTGGAATCGAACCCGCGACACGTAGCGCAGCAGTCCAATCGCTCAGCCACTGCGCTAACCGTGCCGTCTGAATCGAGCTCAAGGAGTACCCTCCATTGCCAGTCATGGTTTTCATCCACAGATGGAGTTTCAAATCTGGCTCTGGTATAACGCGATAAGGTTTCCTTGTGTCCCAGGACGTAGTATTAGTGACTTTAAACTATAGAGTGGAAGCACTCGGTTTTCATTTTTTTTAAAGTAAAAAAAAATAGCAGTAAGTTTTTTTTGAAATGAAAACTTCTTTAGCGGCGTTGAGCACTTTTCTGTAATGGGTATAAAATCTTAAACTCGCGTCAGGACACGTGACCCTGACCGAAAAAACGTAGGACGGCGCAGGGCGCTTGCGTGAATGTTCGTGTGACTTTATTACTTTTAAAGAAGTTTGTATGCTGGATACATTCGTTGCTAGGTAACATTGTTTATAAAAGATGTACGTCACATTGGAAAATTATTGAAATAAAAAGTCAACCATTTTTGCGAGTTTTACTAAAATCTGTTCACAAGATATTTCCAACAATTACTATTCAAGTTTTCACTTCTGCCGGCACTCCCAGAGTGCAACCCGTCGTTTTTTTATTTCACGCAAGTGTTTTACATTCCCGCTGCGCCACTTTGAAGCAGATAAAAAGGTTTTCGAGGACATTACTAACTAAAATATGTGATGGTGATTCCATAATGTTATCCGTGCATCACTAAAATATTTTTATTTCTTTAGCTACTAACAAACCTTTAATCATTATATTGACTATGCATGTAGGTTATTGGAATAATAAAAAAAATACTTGAAGCTTGGGATGGTTCTACATTTAGTCAACTACGTAACAATTGAGTCTCTTCAAATTAAAATCTTTTAGCATCCAATAGGATAATTTACTGCTTTAATGCCTTTGTCAAACAGACAGGCGAAAGCGAAGCGTTTCCGAAGCGATACCGAACCGAAGCGAGACCTCAGTCCGATAGTTCTGTTACGCTATCGGATCGCTTTCGCTTTTTTATGTGACTGGATTCAAACAATTCCATACATTACAAATAAAAACGTCACGCTTCGCATTCTTCACGCCTGTCTGTTTGACAAAGGCTTAACTGTTTACTAAATAAATTGCAAAATATGTTTAGTCCATCAGTTGAAGTCCCTATCGAAAAATAATGAATACGTATTTTTTTTAATATTATATGCATTGACAAAGATAAATTTCTTCAAAATTCGGGAGTTGGGACTTTCATAACGCCTGCAAAATCATACCGACCAAGTGATGTTTTGTGATTTTTAGAAGCGTTGTATCTTCGTCAATTTTGGTTTACGTATCAAAAGTAAAAATTTGGTTTGTTTGGTATGATGGTTTGACGATGGCGGGACGCTTTGGATGGCTACCTCGTAAATTGGCGTGAAGAAGCACATGATCGAGAGAAGTGAAAGGAATGGGTAGAGGCCCTTGCTCAGAAGTGGGGCAGAATAGGCTAATGGTACGATTCCAACGAAATGATATACGGCACATTTGTTCACGCACTTCAGCAGCGCCTGTACTAAGCTAGTATTTCGTTTAGCCTCTGTGTCCACCGGCAAGTCTGTGCGTGAAGCAGTGCAACACACATTTTCACTGAACTAAGTCTAGTAATGAGCGCGCATAAATAACAAGTCCACTGTTCCCGTGTGCGCGTAGAGAAGTGTGCGCGTATATTCTAAAAAATTTCCTGCACAATTTGTTCGTTGTTTGAGTGATTTCACCAGAGCGAAGATTTGTGAATCGCATCTTTACATTATAAAAGAGATACTTACAACAACGTTCATATTAACGACTCCAGTGAATTCTGCCTCTTCTAGGTAAACGTCGAGGTCTACATTAACATGGGTTGGGTAAACACCGTCCGGAAGACGATATCTTTCCAGGTCTACCTCAGAGTTAAGGAACTCCGGGTTGGATCTGAGATCCTCCAGGGGCATTGTGGCACTGGCGTACCCCAGGAGGACACAAAGGACGGTCGGAAGCAACATGTTGGTACCTGCAGAGAAAAAAAAAAAGTTTGATAACAATAGTTTTACACGTGAAAAAGATATCTTTTTTTTTGGAATGGGTTTTCTCTCGGCCTCAATCCAGCCTTTTTTTTTTTTTTTGCGTGGTAAAATCATCAAATGAGTCCTCCTACCCAGGGCAGGGCGGGAGGGACTGTCAGACTTGTACTGACTAAAATCCACGGTGTCCTTCACTAGCCCTTTACGTACCGGGGTCACGGTAATCCCTTGGTCCCGCGACCCCGGCAGGCTTTGGCCCTCTACAGGCCCCGTCAACATGCTGACACTCTTTGAGGCGCGCGTGGAACACAACGCGCCGTCGACCCGGGCATGGTCCATGGTCGGACAGCAAGTCGCCCATTACTCGCTGCCCGCATGCCCGCGCCTACGGTGGCCGGAGATCGTCCTGTGACGTCCGACGCCGTGGGCGTCTACCACTGCGGCTGGGGTGGAGGGAGGACGCTGTCCTCTCCCTCAGGCGGCCCGCCTCCTCCTTCACGAGCATGACTGCTTCGCAGAAGGAGGCGACCGCTTCCCACTCCGTCTCGCCCCGCAGCATGGCCTCGACCAATGCCGGGCGCGAGAGGTCTCCGCCTATCGCCGTCGTGAGGACACGGCGGTGCTCTGCCCAAGCGGGGCAGTCCTGCACCGTATGCTCCACCGTGTCCTCCGGACGATCCTCGCAGTGGTGACACCCAGGCGTTTCTTCCCTCCCTATCAGACACAGGAACCTCCCGAAACTTCCGTGTCCGGTGAGGACCTGCGTCATGCGGTAGGTAAGGACGCCGTGACGCCTATCCAGCCACTCCTCAAAGAGGGGTCTTACCGCCGCGATTGCGGCGTGCCCGCTCAATCCAGCCTAGAAGTAAAGATGAGGACTAAGATGGACCGAGATCACCCAGAACAAAGTGGGACTCTTGCGCACCGACAGAACACAGTAAAAAATATCTGGCGTCGGGGTCCGATAGGTTGGTGGTCGCAAGTCAGGTTACCCTAGTAGAGAGGCCTACCACCAAAGAAATAAGTATCCATGGGCACTCAAAAACACGTCACAACTCTCCACATCGAAGTATTTTTTTTTTTTTTGGTAAAAGTGAAGAACACAAGACTTATAAACTTTTAAAAACTTGTATGTGTGAGCTTTTATATAACTGTCTTTTCTGCTAATGATATTGAAAAATGTTGATTTTAGTGTTCAAAATCAACGGGTTCAAAGTTCAAGGACAAAATCTCAAAAAAAATTGCTGTTAAAACTTCCAATACTATACTTACAAGTCCTTCAACGATAAAATACCAAATTCCGAATTCGATACTGAAGGGAAAAATCAATATTTTATCACGTCAATGCACCGCCATTTTTTTTCCTTATCGCGTTTGATCAGAAAGGTTAGGCTATGCTCTACCAGATACTTTATCAATTTATTATATTAAAATATGACTTACCCATAGCTGCCCCGGACGGTACCAAACGAACGACTAGAGAGGCATAGTTAGAATATAATATATTTATCAATAATTATGTACTTATCTTTATGTACCTACCACTAACATTTTCGATGAACATCGTTTAATCAAAAGGCATGTCTGAAATCCACAGCTATCGTGCAATCAGCAGATAAGATACTTTTTGTTTTTCGATATATAATTATTCATTGCTGCTTACTCATGTGAGGTACTAAGTAGTATTTTTTATGTCCGTGAGCAGAATAAGATTATGTACTCTAAAACCAACATACACCATAATTATGTATACAGGGTTATTTAAAAACAATTTTTACTACGAATCCAAAACTGAAAGGTCGACAAAAATTCAGGTGTTTCATGCATTGCCAAAAATCTTCCATTACGTGTATGAAAAAACAGGTTTTTTTTTATCCTTCTGATTTTTTTTTTGTAGCAAAAGTTGTTAATGTTGAACAAAAAACCCTGTATATTACTAGTGATCAGGCCTAGCTTCGTACAGGTGCTATATTAAAATAAAATCCTCAGACACTCAAGAAGAATTTTCAAAATCAGTTTACTAATTTCAGACACATAGACACAAACAAGCAAACTTTATAACAAAAGTATAGATACAACGTACGTGTGTACGATAAAAAAAAAAACGACGGGTTGCACTCTGGGAGTGCCGGCAGAAGTGAAAACTTGAATAGTAATTGTTGGAAATATCTTGTGAACAGATTTTAGTAAAACTCGCAAAAATGGTTGACTTTTTATTTCAATAATTTTCCAATGTGACGTACATCTTTTATAAACAATGTTACCTAGCAACGAATGTATCCAGCATACAAACTTCTTTAAAAGTACTTAAGAAAGTCACACGAACATTCACGCAAGCGCCCTGCGCCGTCCTACGCTTTTTCGGTCAGGGTCACGTGTCCTGACGCGAGTTTAAGATTTTATACCCATTACAGAAAAGTGCTCAACGCCGCTAAAGAAGTTTTCACTTCAAAAAGCGCATCCACGACTCAGGATAATTTTCAAGTGTGGGAGCAGCAAGGTTTTTGGTAGGAATAACATATTTTTTTTGGTTTAGCGTTGTAAAATCCATGGTGCCTTTCAATACCCCTTTACGTTCCGGGGTCACGGTAATTCGTGAGTCCCGCGACCCCGGCAGGCTTTGGCCCTCTAGAGGTGGGCCCCGTCACTATGCTGACACTCCTTGAGTAGGAATAAGATAGCAATTTTTAATTAAATGTTGTTGAATGTTGTGTAGTTAGCGTAAAATAATATTGTAGTATGCTGACACAGTTAATACTATATTAGAAACTAAACTGGGTCGATTTTATTACGAAACTATTATTCCGTGGTATTCTCGCCCACACATTCGGCCGAGTTTACCACTACTGTTTCTACTCCGTGTAAACTGGACGGCTCACCAGAGGCGAGTTTCTGCCGCGAGATAAAGAGATGTGCTAGCACTCCTATATTTTAGTTTTCAAACTCGTTTCGACATAAAAGTGCTCCTGTCACTCTAACGTTAGAATTCAATGTGAAATCTAAAACAGAAAGTAGTTGTTCTACAACAGGATCATGAGAGAAGGTGTTGGTGTCAATTTGTATGAAGACTCCCAACAAAAAGTACTAGGAGAACAGGATCATGAAGAAGATGTTCATGTTGCCAACCGGTTTTCAATACTATAATGAGCGAGAGGTGAAAAAGTCGCAGATTTAAATACGTTTGGCTTCAAAACCAGTTTCTCAGGCAAGTCTGCATTTCTGTGTTTAGGGATAATTGAAGAAGTATTGAGAAAATTATCAGCGTGCCTCAAGTACTTTCGTAAAAATTTGCTGAGCTGTCCAGCTATGTCCAAGAAGTGAAATAAAAAAAAACAAGGAATAAATTGAAACTGAATCGTTTATGGCTGCCACAAGATAATCATTTTCCTATCACAATCAATTACAAATAGTAAGCAGTACCTACATACTTTTATAATTAAACTAGCTTTTGCCCGCGACTTCGTTCGCGTGGAATAGTGACTTCCAGCAGATTTTTGGTTTTACCCAAATAGATCCCGATCTCGCGGGATCTCTTCAAAAATGAAATGTGGAAGATATTCTAGGGAACTCTTCAAAAATCAACATAATGAGCTCTGCGTTTGAATTTAAGAGATGTATACTCCCTTAGGGCATTAAAGCCGTTATGCCTATCGAAAAAGGCGAAAATGTTATTTTTCCCTTATTTTCCCATCATTCTACTGATTTGACATTTCAGTTCAAAACGAAAAAAGACTGTTTCTCCCTTGACAATTTTTCTATTATTGACATTTCTGTATACGTTTTTAGTTTTGCCATCCTTTGCAAAACTATAAAGGTTTTGTGGTTTCGACACTCTTGAGCACGCAACGTAGAGTTGTCCATGGGAGAAACAGTCTTTTTCAAGATGTACCCCCGCAACTTTTAGCGTTTGCCCTTGGGCTTTATTTATGGTCATTGCAAACGCAGTTTTCAGCGGAAACTGAACTCTTTTGAATTGGAATGGCAAATCAGTTGGAATGATGGCAATACGGGGAATAATGAAAGTTTCGCCTTTTGCCATCCCAGTCATAATAACGGCTTTAATGACATTCCGTCCTAAATAGGTTATTTGTAACCGTATGCCGTTATATAGTCTTGGTGGATCTAGGTTTCTCATAAGCATCACAGGAACACCAATTATACAACGGAACCAATTTAAAATTTACGAAACAGGAGCAATCCACATAAACTATCATACGACCGACACTACAATTTTTCCACGAAAGTACCGAAGCGTTCGGCTGATACCCAACAAAATGCGTGTAACGAAACCATAGCGCGATCTATTGCGATCCCAACGGCATCTATCGTCCATGTCGCGAACTATTTCGATCCCAACGCCATCTATCGATAAGGTATCCGAGTTTGACAACTCGGATACCTTATGGATAGATGGCGTTGGTCGATTATTTATCTAAACTCCGTTCGGGCATTTTCTTTGTACTTAAGGTTTTATTATATTGATATTATTTTATTCATACCTTTTTACTATTTATTTACTTTTTTTCCGATGAATTAAAACAATAACATGAACCGAATTCGTGTAACGATCGACACCATTGCGCGATCATCGCCATCTATCAATCATTTAAGGAATTATCTATACTCCGTTAGAGCATTTAATAAATTTTATATTTATTTTTATTTTTCTGTAATAAAAACTATCCTATGTCCTTTCTCAAATTCCAAACTATGTCTGTACCAAATTTCACACAAATCGGTTCAGTAGTTAAGGCGTGAAGAAAAGACAGACAGACAGACAGACAGACAGACAGACAGACAGACAGACAGACAGACAGACAGAGTTACTTTCGCATTTATAATATTAGTTTGGATCTATACTATATAATAAATCTGTAGAAGGGTCAATTCTGTACATTGAAAATATTGAAAAAATAAATAGCGGGGGGTGTTGCTGGATCGATACCAAACCCAAATATATGATTTAAAAAAATTTTGTCTGTCTGTCTGTCTGTCTCTCTGTTTGTGCAGGCATCACGTGAAAACCAACGGTTCGATTTCGATGAAACTTGGTATAATTATTCCTTATTATCCTGGGCATAACATAGGATACTTTTTAACCGACTTCAAAAAAGGAGGAGGTTATCTTTTTTTTAATTTTGTTACCGCATAACGACCGACTGGGTGAACCGATTTTCATGATTCTTTTTTTGTTTGAAAGCTGGTGCTTCCCGTGTGGTCCCATTGTCACCAAATCAGGATCTGATGATTGGATCTTGGAGAAATCGAGGGCAACCCTCAAATTTTATAGGCTTACCCATCGTTTTTCGTAAATCTTATGAAGTAATTTAAGTACTTGCGTATGGGAATCATGATCTTATGTAGCTGAGCTGATGATGGAAGGTACAACTCCTTAACAGTAGTTTGTTACCGCATAACGACCGACTTCGTGAACCGATTTTCATGATTCTTTTTTGTTTGAAAGCTGGTGCTTCCCGTGTGGTCCCATTGTCACCAAATCAGGATCTGATGATTGGTTCTTGGAGAAATCGAGGGCAACCCTCAAATTTTATAGGCCCACGCATCGTTTTTCGTAATCTTATGAAGTAATTCAAGTACTTGCGTATGGTAATCATCATCCTTATGTAGCTGAGCTGATGATGGAAGGTACAACTCCTTAACAGTAAGGAGTAGGCATCGACTGATTCATTGTTCGCGAATCTCCGGAACTACACATCCGATTTAAATAATTCTTTTTTTTTGTGCTAGGTATCGTTCCACTTAGGGAATACTGAAAGTTTCATCAAAATCGGTTCAGTAGTTTTTGAGATAGGGAATTTTATTAGCTTATTGTGTACATGAGGGATGTTATTACCAGTGCTACGGATTATATTATATGTATTTGGCAAGAATTTGGGTTGAATATTTAAACTAAAAAGAGAAAAATAAAAAACTCCGCCTTCAAAGTCGTCGGCAAAAAATAAACAATGAAATAAAAAATAACAAAGCCATCGACTTCCGAAATAAAAGTTATTTTGTAGATTATTTTACCCTTTTTTGTGGTTCTTTTTGAAGGCGGTTACATATTTTTTTGAAAAAGTTTTTTATTATCCTGGAAAAATACGTAGAAAAAAAAATCTTATTTTTCAGTTTTATTCATAGACGTTGTTCTGTAGAACTGCGAACAAACGTTGCATTACCCGCAGTGGATTCAGCGCCGTAATATTTATAAGATTTCATTGTCAGAGTTACTCAAAATGGAGAAATAAACCATCCACGCGAAGACCGACATCCGCGCGGACGGAGTCGCGGGCGGAAGCTAGTGTACTCATAAAATTGCCTAATTTTCGTCACTACCTTACCTAAATATATTATCATAATCTTTTTAAACTGATAAAGTTATCTACACTGCAACAGGCGAAATTAATACTGACGATGCCAACACTCCTGTTCTTCTTGTAGATGATGATAAATTTACTCGAGTCTCTTAAGGACCTATTAGATTTGGTATGCGGTCGCCTCAGTCAAATCAATCAGTCAAGAGTGAATAGGTTACTTCTAGGCAAACGTACTTCGCCGTGGACCGCATCTTCGCTTACCATCAGGCGAGACAGTTCTCATAGTAGCGTGAGCCTAACGCTTAATAAATAAAAATATTCAAGATTTTCAGTACTCGGGCTTGTAGGATTCAACAAATTATTTTTTTTTTCACTTTCCATATATTATTTTCTTTAAAAAAAAATATTGCGCTTGAAAGTGTCAAGGTGATTTATTTTGCTCTTAAACCCTCCTTACTGCCTTAAATTACGCTGAAGCACCCTTTTTGGGTTAGGTTTGAATTTTTTGGCAGTTTTAACGAAATATTTATGTCAATTTTAACCATGCGAATATCTGCTATATCTTTTATTTTTTCTTTTACATCATTATACCTTTCTTGGGTTCCACTCTTTTCGGTGACGGGGAAGATAATGGGTCTGTCTGTTAAAGACGCTTGACAACACGATGGAGGTAGCAGTTGCACCCGGTGATATCAAACTGCCTCCCTGAAGTAACTCCAGGGAAGGGTGTTGAAGGCATCAAGTAACACCGCGTAGATAATCCTATGGGACCCAGTAGCAGGCTGTCTTATTAGGAAACGATGACCCTATAACGTAAAGAGCGATTGAAGGAAGACTATGGATTTTAGTCAGTACGAATCTAAAAGTCCCTGCACTCCCGCCTTGGGGAGAACTCATTTCATGATGTATATCACTTTGCCCGCGACTTCTTCCGCGTGGGTTACGTACTTTCCTAATTCCCCCTTTTCACCCCCTTAAAGGTTAAAGGGTCTCGCTGGGTTTCCATATGAAATCTGCACTGGCGTCTTTTTTGACATTGGTGCCTTTAATATGTTGCTAGTAGTTTAAAATAATTTTTGGCCAATCATCAAACCCCTAACTCCATTCGTTTTTGGAAAATGAGGGTTGCAACCCCTAACTTCAAAATTATTTTTCTACGAAACTATGATAGATATTCGCATGAAACCAACGCGACATAAAAGCTCTTAATTAGCTTTACATTCCATATTTTTTTTATAATTTTTTAAATAACTATAGGGCTGCAAAAAAAATATTGAAAAAAGTAGGGGTGGTTTTTAGTAGCTATTTCTTGAGGTACCACGACCAAAAAAAAACCGTATAATCAGTACGTATTCAACTATAATATGTAATAATTACATAGATGTGAGATAGGTGGAACATATTCAAAAAAATAAAAAAATTATGTAAGTGGACACATATTGAATTCTAGCTAATTCAATAAAAGTCACTTAAATTAAAATTAAAACAGTATTTTCCATGAAATATTAATCTTTTATTTTCCATATAAAAATATTGAAATAATTTAATCTTTGTCACTATTTTCTTCTATAGTTGTAGTGATATTTGTAACATCAAATATATGTGTTAATATTTCAGCGGGCTTGATGATCTTCGATTTGTAACGGCCATGTGACAAATAATAAATTATTGATGCTACATGTGAGCAACAACCTATAGTCCTATTTCCATTAGCACAATCACAGGTGTATCTCTTTATGCCCTTATAGTTGTTCATATTTGGTTCGTATTCAATAAAACATTGATATGTTTTGCTATTGATGTGTCGAGAACGAACTTTCATCCTTATTATATAATCATTTTCTTTTAAGTATTCAATATTAATATTGTTGTCACTATCCAGCAGCTCAGCGAGGTAACATACCGCTTGTGACTCACATGTAGCATCAATGCCGAAATTCGGTTGGGACGACACGGATAAACCAAAAGAAAATTAATTTTGTGATATTAATGTTTACGCATGCGGTGTGTGACTTTCAACTCCAAATATGCCGTTTTGTTTCTTCTTGTGCTCATTGCCAAGTCACTATAATTATAATATAAAGAAAACTATTGATACAATTACTAAATGTTGATTTATAACTACAAAATAATTTGAATAGGACTTGGCTTCTATGAGATCTCAAAACTTTTTACGATGGAAAGACTGCATCGATAGACTTGGCATTTTTTTACATTTAATGTTTTTGGTGGGATCTCATTTATTTTTTGTAAGTGTATTTCTTTCTTTTTTTTTAGGTGACCTCATAATTTCTTGGACTTCAGCTACTGCTTTGCTTAGAACCCACTCTCTATCTCTATCGTTTCTTTTCAACGAGCTAAATAAACATAAATCTACTAACTTACAAACTAAATATAACTAAACTAAATAACACGTAAACAACTAGATATTGTAACTATGTCTATGTTATATTAATAAACTATTTGCCTAAATAACTGTTTCAGTAACAATAATAAATCTACTATCTAATCCGGCTAACTTAAGTTCTCCGAATATAGCTACAATATTTTTTTAGTTTCGAAATGGTTTTTCATAGGTAGATGGCGCTATCAAATGAAAATTATCGAATTATTTTAAAGTACTACTTAAACTGCGCTCGGTAACGAAACCATAGCGCGATTCAGACAGGTACAACGCTATCTATCGAGCGCGCATACAATCGAAATTTATCGCAATACAATGGAGTTTTAGCTTTATTAATTTAATGAATTATGAACTTTATGTATTAATTATAGTCTATGTATTACATTTATATTATTCTTTCCTATTCTATGTATTTATTCATCCAATTGAATACTTAAACAACGAACAAAGTTAACAATGCAGTCAAAATCCATACATAATGTTCTTGCCAAACCGCAAATATAAAATTGTTTTCTATGTTATATTATTTTTTAATGTTTTTATAATTTTTCCTTTATATGTGGCTAATGACCTATCTTGGTGCAAAATTTGAAGTTTCTAAGTCTGCTAGAAGTACCTTAGATTTTTGATGATCGGTCAGTGAGTCAGTGAGTCAGTGAGTGAGTGACAAAATGGTGTAACTTTGATCGACCGTAACTCCTAAACTATTAATTCAATTGGCATGTAATTTCGAACTTAAGCTTGTTCTAATGCCTACTATTATTCACCGAAAACCGAAACTCCTAGCTTTGTCCACGTCGAAGATATAGGGGGGGCGAAACAGCCGCGAATCGCATCGAGAAAAGATGGTACGGCCGTGCCCGTTTTGCTCGAGACTTGGCTGGGGCACTGCCGTGCCCCCAGATTTGTGATTAATTATAAGTTAGGATTAAATAGTTCGCATTTATCGCATTGGGTCATCCTGTAATGGTAAATGTATGTAAATGATTTTACCACAACAATAGTAAGTTATTTATTGTGCACGGCTGCAAAGTTGTTTTTTGGCGCTAGTATTTGAATTAAAAAGTGAGCGAGCGAAAGATTCTAAGATAGAATCCTGAGCGTAGCGAAGTTTTCAAAGGTACAAGACGCAGAATAACTTTGCTGGCGAGCGCAACACACAGAATCTTTCCGAGCGTGTGAGGTAAACAGAATAACCCTGGCATACCGCATGATTGCATCATCTTAATAGTACCGTTTGTTTACATTTTCCAGACTATTTCAGATCCTTTAAAAAGAATTAATCAAAAATCAAACAAACGATGTAAACAAATAAATTTATTACAACATATACAAAAAATATTTTTGTTTACCAAAAAAAATCTTAAAAAAAAATACATTATTATCAGTAATATTATTAAAAGTAGCTTAAATGAATAAACAAATGATGTCACAGTTAAATTAACACTGCTAAGGGAAGAAGCCCACGAGAAATTTTTAACAAGGCCTGGTTTTTTATTGGCATCACCCGGGTACAAACCGTGCGAACAAGGCAATTTGTACACGTCCCGGTTTCATGAATGTGTAGCATTCATGCGTAGGTATTTGCAGGCGCAGATCCGGTATCATGTAAATGCGCATACACACTGCCTTATAGGACAAAGACGCGGTGAGCGCATGCGTGTCGTCGTGTGATCAGTGTCCTATACAATACGACGAACGACGAAACAAAGAACAGGTTTAACGTCGGGCTTGGATACGGCGAAAAACAGTTTCGTGGGCATGAGCTAAGAGAAACGATGTTGGCCGAAGATCATCGGGGTTGTGGTCGCCTCGGTTATAGATGTGGAGGTGGATCCTGTCGAAGTTTTATCAGGTTCCAGTGTTACAATAGACGTGGATATGGTTGTGCTGATAGCCTACGCCGATACAGTAGTAGTAGAATCCTCTAAAATGTCTATAAATCCTGTATCGAAGTATTTATTGAACTCTGCCTCTCTATTTATATAAAACTGAATATTGTTTCTCGAAACCTGGAGAGCATCGTTAGCGTCTTTGGAGATTACCTCCCCAAGGTCAACTTCGTTTAGATTTACCCAATTTTGCACCTGTAAATAATAGTTTAAAATGATTAACTTAATGATTGAAGAATGAGAAAAGTAAAAAAAAAATAGTACACTTTATGATACTAAATTAACTAGAATATCAATAATTATTACGGTACCCTCAAAATCTGCTATAAATAAAATTTGACTTTAATCTTGATTCATCTTTTTAGTCATCTTTTACATTTTTAAATATTTTAACAAAAAAAAGAATGAAGAACAATTAAAAATATAAAAAATAGCAGTTCACCAGCAACGGGAACAGGGTCCGGGATGCCGGTGGTGACTTTAATTATTATTATTGTGATGTAATTAAAATTTTATTTTGAAAATCTGAGTAAGTAGAAAAAGATTACCCTCGCGATATCTGTCACAGTTAATAGACGGCTTGCGAACGAAGTCACTATATTTCTGAGAATTCCGGCCCTGTAATAAAGATAAAACAAAATTCAATAAATAAACAATAGTGCATTGTTCACCAAGAGGAGAAAGTGACCGATTACCGTCGAGGGTGTCGTTTGAATCCCGAGCCGTAGGCGAGGGCTTTAAAACACCCGAGATCGGGAATCACACTTTCTCTCGAGTGATACATAGTGCTTTATACTACACCTGTGTGGAAAGTACCTTGATACGGGGAGAAAACGCATCTGAGCGGGAGAGAAAGCGTTTTCTCCCCGCATATTTGTTCGATATGCAATGGCGTACTGTCTACCGTAAATTTGATAAAGTATCAAGGTACTTTCCACGCAGGTGTAGTATAAAAAGTTTTGGTGACACGGTCGGCGCAGTGTCTGAGCGTACGACTGTTGAGCAGGATTTCGCGATTGGATTTCTATTAAATTGTAGAATCAGGAAAGTGGTGAAACTGGATGTAGACGAATATTGTTTACTAATTAAAACCTACACTTACTAATCATTAAATCCAATCCAATTGCTCAGCCACTGCGCTAACCATGCTGACATGACATTATATACAATCTGGACCGAGCACCCATGCCGAAAATCATGCCGACAGAGATAGCTCCAATGGAGGCTATTGTCTCTTTCTAATAAGGTGACCAAATATTTTATTATAAATAGGAACGAAGTCTATAATCATCTAGACTTATTGGCGCGACCAGGGTCGAATTTGGATCGTGTAGTTGATGTTGCGTTATTTACGAGTAAGTCCTACCTAAGTACCTAGCTACACCGGCGCCGAGTCGCTGCGCCGCTAACGCTACTAGTCATTATTGTGCAATAGCCAAGTAGCCAAGATAGCTGGCTAGCTAGCTAGCTATTCCACAACAAATAGCCGGCCAGCTAAGCTTTTAAAATTTCGGCTAGTTATCCATCTTTAGGTGCTGGTGAACAATTTCGGAGAGCGGATGGTGATCCGCTCTCTCCGAAATCAATCAATCAGCAGGGTGCTGCTTGACACCCTTTTGAATTTTAAAAGAAGGTCCTCATTATTGAGTTTGATGTTTATGGTGCTGTTCTGGTAAATATTTCTCAGAAGGTCAATATACGGCAGTTCTAATTTATGGTTTTCAAGATCTTTAAATATTGAGAAGTGTTTAGTCTGTCAATTATAATAATAAAAAGAAAAAAAAATGAATGAGTTTGTTACGCCATCTTATGCAGGAATTAAACTTCCTTTTTTTTTGAATTCATATCATGATATTTTTGAAAAAGCTGGTTTTTGAAATAAAGTCTAAATTATACAAATAAGTCAATTAGCAGTTTACTTACGTTCTAGCTCGTTCCAAATTGCCTGAAACCTGCAGCCATTGGAAGGCCCTCATAGTGTTGTATTCGTTGCTAGTAACGGCTGAAGAAACAGCAGCACTATAGTCTTGAGGCCTGACAATAAAGTTTTCAACAGATCCACCAGATACGCTCGTGAGGAATCTGTTCAATCTGGGTTGGTTTGATGTGCAGCCTGCCGCCGAAATCATGACGACCTGCTCGTTAGCCAAGTTTGTTTCCAGGTATTTGGACCAGAAGAAGTCGTAATCTGCAGCAGATCCGTAGCGCAGACCAGTGCAGTATACCCAAGGACGCATGTTCGGTGGGATGCTATTGTAAAAGAAACAAAGTACAAATTAATAAGTAATTGGAGGAACGTATTTAGGTTTTTGCAGGTTTTAAACATTACAACAATACATGGGACGCATTTTAATCATCCTCTTCCTGCCCAGTCTGGCATTGGTTGAGACCAGTGGTGGGCAAACTTTTTAATGGAGGGGGAGGGGGCAGAAAGGAGGGCCAAAATTTTAGGAAAATTTGACTTAAAATTAGTATTACAGTGTTATCTCAAATTCTAAAAATAGCCATGTTGACAGTATCAATAAATATAATTAGGCCGTCAGTTAGAGTTTTGTAAAATAATGGATACTTACTAGTGACGGACTAATTAGTGTTTTTCAGTGAAATACCCTATTGCAATTTAACTTTTATATAAAGGCCCTGCCATGGGAGGCGTTGCTTTATACTTCTGCATCATCAATGTGTTATTATTGCGGGCCATAGGTATACTACTCATATCGAATAACCGTCGACAGGCCTGATTAAATGCTTTAACGGGCCCGAGTTGGCCCGCGGGCCGTACTTTGCACATCACATCAAACAAACAAACAATACGAACAGATTTGGGACAAGCTAAAAAAACTGTTTGTTAAAAGTTAGTAGGACGTACCTTTTACCGTTCCTCCATTCCTGGAAGGTTGTTAAAGCAGTGTCGATGCATTCGGCGTGTCCAACATCGCAGAGGAAACTCGAAAGATGCATGCGGAAGAGACCATCCATGAAGCTATCGTCTTCGGTGTCAACGAAACCCAAACGCTTAACAACTGCGGAGCTCAACTTAATGATCTCCCGCTAAAAATTGTTTATATTAGTCAGTACAACATTCATAGATAGATAAATATTTAAATAAACACAAACAAATTTTATAGGAATAAAATCATAAGTTTGTCCTTTATGACGTTTGTGTTTACCCTGAGTTTGCTAAGAGTCAGACTGTCATGCGCCAATCGTCTGCGGGCGAAATTGAATCCGGTTATGGCAGCAAGCCAAGGAGCGTACTGATCTTCAAATTCCAGGAAAGAAATAATGTTGAATGCTTCGTCGTAGCTCAGTTTCTTAGCTCTAGCTAGCATGAATACATCATCGACGATCTAGAATGAAATCGAAAAATATTTCTTTAAAACACATTTCGATAAAAAATCTACGCTTCAAAAAGCAGTCATTTACACACCTGTGCACGATTGTATTCGTGAATTGACTCCAGGTTTTCTCTAAGAGCCCGAGTGATACGAGCCCATGTGATGGGATCATAGTTCACCCTGTAGAAACCTAAAATATTTACGAATCTTAAAACAGAAGTTTCAAACGGTTCCGATAGTTTTGACTTTATCTCTTGTTAGTATAGAAAACATTTATTCGGTTATAAACACACACACCAACAAAACAACAGTAAAAAATAAAGAAGTTTAAAAAAAGAGAGTTTTAAGTAAAATAAATAATAGTATAATGTAATAAAAAATCAAACAAATAAATACAATAAAAAATTGTGCTGAGCATATATTCAGCATTTACTGGGTGAAAGACACCCTATCCTTACCCTACTTGGTCGCGGGACTTTTCCATTACCGTGACCCCGGTACGTAAAGGGCTAGTGAAGGACACCGTGGATTTTAGTCAGTACAAGTCTGACAGTCCCTCCCACCCTGCCCTGGGTGGGAGGACTCATTTGATGATTTTACCACGATAAAAAAAAAATCCTAACCCTACTTATTTTATGAGAACAAAAATTGCTAGTATAAAAATGAATTACCAGTCTGTTGTTTGTTGAAAATAACCCATTCACTTCCGGTTGTTGCTCCTGGAAGGGACATATCACGAGTTTTCATGACAAAAGAGGGCTCAAGGTTAACAAAGTCTGGATCACTGGCTTTAGTCCATGTAATGGGAATCTGCCAAATTTCTTCTGTCGGAGCAACGCCTTCATCACGGTAAAAGCGTTCCTAAAAAGTAAAATTAATTGTGAATTCAATTGTACCAAAGACCTAGCTGATGGCGTATGACGTTAAAGCCTGATTGACACCTTAAAGCCTTTGTCAAACAGACAGGTGTGGCGAATGCAAAGCGTGACGACGATTTATTTGTAATGTATGGAATTGTTTGAATCCAGTCACATAGAAAATCCGATAGCAATAAACAACTTAAAAAACCGTAACCTAAATTTTTCGTAAGACGGTGACACATCAGTTAATGAAATAAAAACCGGGCAAGTGCGAGTCGGACTCGCCCATAAAGGGTTCCGCAGCATCAAGTATTTCATTCTTAATGTAAAAGTTCTTGTAGTTGGTTAACTTGGTCGCGGGACTCACGGATTACCGTGACCTCGGTACGTAAAGGGCTATTGAAGGACACCGTGGATTTTAGTCAGTCTCCCCTGGGTGGGAGGACTCATTTGATGATTTTACCACGATAAAAAAAGTTGATTAACTTTGAAAGGTAAATTGCGGTTTACGATTTATGAAGTATTAAAAAAAAAACGGAACCGTAAAAACAACCGTAAGAAAAGTTATTTTACACTTTTTTGTGAAGTTTTAGAAGTCGTTTAAAGCATTCTTTTTTCAGGCATTTTAAACCTACTTGTTTGATCTCTATATTTTGAGAATCGACGGTGACAGTCAACAGAGGATGCCCACTTTGCGTCGTCCAGGTCGAGAAGTAGTCGGCGACGGTGGTACCATATTTCTCATAAAACCCGTTTCCAGCAGCTGTTTGCAAATTACTGAATAAATCTGACGGCACAGCGGTACCAAAAGCCCTGAAAAAAATTAAATGCTTCTAATTATACTTAGCTGAAGCGAAAACTAAATTCACAAAGTATGGAGACATTGTGTCGTGTGTAACAGAGTTTGACAAAATTTCAGAGTCTCTGTGAATTTAGTTCTTCAATTTATCTCTTCAAACAAATCAAGCATGTCACCAATTCGTGTTGGGGACCAATTCTGGAATGTGTCCCAGAATTGGTCCCCAATTCCAATTAATTAGTAGTATATAGAGAGTAGTGTATAGACAATAACATAGTAATTGTCCTGGATATTACTAGCCTAATGAATCAGAGGCCTTATCACGAGTTTTCACGTTTTGTGACGTAAATTAAACGGGGACTTTGATGAAAATAAAATAGTTCCTCGTTTACACTCGTAAAATACGGAAAGCTTGTGCTAAGGCGTCAGTGCTCTCTCATCATCTGTCTAGCCTTTTCCCAACTATGTTCGGATCGACTCCCAGTTCAACCGGATGAAGCAGATTTTTTTTTTACACGGATAACTTGCTTATCTGACCTCCACATCTCAGTATCTGACTAATGCGATAACCCTTGGTAAGAATGATTAAGGCTTTATTATTATATTTATTTATGGCTAGATGACCCATCCCATCCACAGACCGACCTTGGCGAGCGCGGCTAAACTTTATTAAACCACGAGCCCGTCACGAGGTACTTAGGTCTCTGAGCCCTTTGCATATTTTTATCACTAAAAGCTTTTAATACTAATTAGTAGATACTTAATGCTTAATGTAAAAAGTAATGAATATGTCCATACTTGTTATCCAAGTACCGCACAAGGCCATTGCGGTAAACTTCGGGGGTAAGCAAGAACTGCGTCATTCTTAAAACGGAGGCTCCTTTTGCGTACGTGATGGTTGAAAAGTGACTGCTGACTGAAGAAGGATTTCCCACTCTGTTATCAGTGAGTGGGTGCGCATCTCTGGCAGAGTCAGATAACAAGGAGGTGTGCAACTGCTCGGGGATGAAACGGGCTTCGAAACCCATGTCTTTTTCAATCTGATGATAAAAAACGATTCAAAATTATTACAATTTAAAATTGTATTTTCACATTTTGTTAGCACAAAATTATTCACATGTAAATAAATATATATATATGTAATGTAATACATTATAATTATAATATGTAACAGAAATGTTGTGGAGCTTTCATCATCTCAACTCTTTCTCTCAATTACGTACATTAAATTCGGCTAATAATTATAATATAAAAAGAATAAATTAATGATATGTAGAAGATTTTTTTGGTGACTTCGGTTTTTTTTCCTAGCAATGATTGATGAATGATGTTTATTTAATTTAGCTTCTTTATGTCAATCAAAGTCTGATCCTATCAGCATTGTGCACATTTATAAATAACTAGCTGTACCCTGCCACGCTTCGCCGTGGCACAAAAAAACTGTTTTTTATGTCGATATGTGACTGATGCAAAAAATAGATAAAAACAATCCTCGATGCGGATTATATATCATGCTAAAATTTAAGCTCAATCGGTGCAGAACTTTTTGAGTTTTTGAAGCGTACACAAACCAACATAACAATTTTATGTATATAGAAGATAGAAGAAGAAGATAGAAGATAGATACACACTTTCATTATTACAAATTAGGTTGACAAGGCCAACAAATAAGAAAATAATAAATAATATTTCGTAAAAAATACAAAATTATATATATAAACTAATAAAAAAAAACTAATACTTACTTCACTAGTCAAGAAGTACTGGTAGAATCTAGCGAATCCTTCGTTTAGCCAAAGGTCACTCCACCAATGACAAGTGACTAGGTTGCCGAACCACATATGAGCAATTTCGTGAGAAATAATATTGGCTATTCGCTGTTTGTAGAAATTGTTAGTGTTATCTTGGTCGTACAAAATGAGAGCTTCCCTGCGTAAAATAATAACATGAAAATGTTAGTAAAGTAATACAGCTAGGTAAATGAAAATAAAATACACAAAAAGCAATTTCTCTACTTTAGTTTATATTAGGTTCCGGCACGCGCACCTTTAAGAGCAGACAGCAAAATAAGGGGGGCCCTTTTAGAGAGTCAAAGCCCACTGGGGTCGCGGGAATAACTAAAAAGGCTCGCACTCGGTATCCACGGTGTCCTTCAATAGCCCTTTAAGTACCGGGGTCACGGTAATTCATGAGTCCCGCGACCCCGGCAGGATTTGGCTCTCTACAGGGGGCCCTTTATGACTTAGGGCAATTTTAAAACAGTCGTATCTTCGTCAGTTTTGGTTAACAGACTAATTTGATTTTTCAGTCAAATAACGTAAAGCCCTTTACGTTGCAGGGTCACGGTAACCAAATTAGACAGTGTCGCGACCAGTGCGACCACGTAATATCATTAGTTAGAATTTCACCTGTAGGTCAAAAGTCCCCAGTTTTCCATAGCGCCAGCTGAGAAGTCAGGGATAGCAGCTTGCTTCATGTTCATGTCATAAACGTCACCAGTTACTTTATTCGTCAATTTGTAGTAATTGAATTCAGTATACTTCTCCATAGCTTCCAAGAGGCGCGTTCCAACGTTTAAGGAATAATCACCGGTATTACCAATATTGGCCCGAGCGAAAATGTCGAAGGGCCTGCTTACATCGTTGTTACTAGCTACGTTTTTGTAGCCAGACACGATGAAAGCCAGCAAATATGTAGAAGTCGGGGGTGTGCGGAGGAAATAATCTCTCATT
Source organism: Agrotis puta (assembly GCA_943136025.2). NCBI lineage: Eukaryota > Metazoa > Arthropoda > Insecta > Lepidoptera > Noctuidae > Agrotis > Agrotis puta. Next base: position 3,050,816 of record OW964171.2, read on the forward strand.
TTATCATTACCAACCCTGGAAAGATATTTGTGTTAGAAATAATTTACATTTATCAAGTAAAACAGTAGGTAATAAGCTTCTACGATAATAATAAAAAACGTTAAATCTTCCGTCCATCAACTGACACATTGACAATAACGTTTTACAAAAAAATGCAAAACAAAATTACTTTTTGCAAATTATTAGAAGAAGAATAATTAGTGTTAGAAATATGTGCATGACGTCACAATTTGGTGACATTAGTTTTGTTTATACCGTACTCGAATAATAGGTATAAAGGTATAAAGGTCGCCGGAAAACGCCGATGCAGGTCGCTTCCAACCGGTACATGTGAAGATCTAAAGGGGAGGCCTATGTTCCGCAGTGGAGGTCTTATGGCTGAGATGATGATGATGATGAATAATAATAGGTATGTTTCACAGTCTGATATTCTCACTGTCTCATCATAACAAGCGTCAGTTTTCGCCTTTTTTGTTGGGATTTTCTCAGTATTAGCCACAGATTCGAAATTCATGTCCAGTTGCCAAATGAAGTCCAATATCATTACGTACCTATTAAAAGTGTTGACGTAACCTACTTTAAAAAATAAACATGATTTCATTTCATTTCAAGGAGTCCGGTGTACTATTAAGCACACCGCAGCCTCTTTAGGGATTATAAATGTTTTTTTTTATATTCAAAATGAATGATAATATGTATGAATGATAAAACACAGTTTTAAGTTTAATTGCTAATGCTTACGTATCACTTGCACGGATCGGCATGTTTGCTATGGTGGTGTTGAAACCAGCAATGGGTCTAGTTATAGATATGTCGAAGGTTGCTTTGTATTTGGGCTCATCGAAGCACGGGAAGGCTTCACGAGCATGCCCCGGCTGGAACTGGGTGGTAGCCATCCACCTAAAAGAAATTACACGTATAATTTTGAAAATAATAGTCTGTTAGTAAACATAACTTAATCCGCCTTATTACAAAAAGGGGTTTAACTAAAAACCCAGGTTTAATCTTGTAAAACTACGGTTTAAACGAAGATTATCACAAATCGTGGTTTTGCGATAAACCATGGTCTAACAGTAGTAGCTGTCAAAGGTATGTCAAAGTTTCTCATAGCAAATTTTTCATTGTGTTGTATTTTTTGTGTTATTTTCACCCAAAATGGATTGAAACAAGGTAGATTTAATTGTTATTACTCATTGTGGATTTAATTGCATAGACAATCGTTCAAATGGCGGTACTAAAGTCGACGTTTTATCTTAGTTTTGTAATACGGACAAATTTAAACCATGGCTCTGCAGATAAGCCTGAACTTGATAGACCAGGTTTAAACCAAGGTTTATTTAGTTTTTGTAATAAGGCCGATTATGTTTTTGACTGGTTGGTTTATTGAATTAACTTATATAAAACAATTAAAAATGAGCACCTGCTCATATGTATGTAAATATATCAAATGAGTCCTCCCACCCTGGGCTGGGCGGGAGGGACTGTCAGACTTCACTGACTAAAATCCACGGTGTCCTTCAATAGCCCTTTACGTACCGGGGTCACGGTAATTCGTAAGTCCCGCGACCTGCTCATAGGTACTTAAGGAATCTATATATTTAAAAGGAGAACTGACTGACTGACATATCAACGTACAGCCAAAACTACTGGGGCTAGGAATGTGAAATTTTGCACACGGCTTCCTATTATAATGTAGGGGAGCACTAAGAAGGGGTTTTTGGAAATTTAACCTTTAAGGGGGTGAAAAGGGGGAATTAGGAAAGTACGTAACCCACGCGGACGAAGTCGCGGGAAAAGTGCTAGTATTTAAATAAATTTAAAATTAACAGCTTACCTGATATCTCCATTTTCGTCTCTATACCAACTCCTGTAGAAACCTCTCATATTTTCTCGAAGCTGGCCTTTAAACGACATTGAGATATTGTATTGTGCATCATATGCAAGTACACTAGTGTTAATTTCAATAGTTTGACAGTCTTTATGACAATCATAGGTTTTATCTTGCTCTTCTGGTACCACGACAGTTGGATTACCGGTACCTGCCAACGCGACTATTAGAGACCCAGGGGTGATAGATAATCCGTTGCAGTGAAGAGTAATTTTCGTGATGCCTTGACGCGCTGGGGTAACAAGGATGTACACCTCTCCATCAAACGAGAATTGATCCTCGCCTTCATCAAAGTGTGGTTCCAAGTGAACTCCGTAGTGTTGCGGTATAACGTCCTCAGGCAGACGATAATTATTATTTTCGCCACAGATTACTGGAGCAGGAGTGGTACTGGACCCCTCTTCATTATATGAGTTCCATGCTTCTTTCCTCTCGTCGATGGGACTAAAGGATATAGTTCCCTGAAGTAGGGCTACCCCCAGGATGATGGTGAACCAGCGACCCTGCACATGAAACAAAACAATTATTATTTATTGCAAATACTCCGAGAGCACAACGAGGGATTTTACATAATTCTGGGATAAAACGTTTTAAATCCTGTGTTACTTTAGTTACGAATTAGTTTCAAAGATCCAGTAAATTTGGGGTAAAACTTTATGTTAGCCTACCCCAAATTGTGCGCAAGCGGCACCTTCTGTGTCAAGCACTAATTGTGTAAATAAAGTAGTTTGGCAATATACAGGTTTCTTTCTTTTAAAACAGGGGGGAATCCGTATCCATAAGAGATATGGAAAAACTGTCTTAGGAACCGTTAACTCTTTTTTTGATGTTAATAATTTTTGTTTTTTTTTCATTTCATGCATTTTTTTATTGGTCAAGTGTGTGTTGACCGCAAAGATGAGTGAAAAAAAAATACTGTTTAATTTAATTATATAACTTATTTTATCATTTATTTTACTAAAACCTACATAATATTACCGAAGCAGAAAGTAATTCTCATATAGAAACGATCGCTCGCGCGGATGGGTGTCCGCGCGGAAGAGCGGATTCCGTGAAGGATGTTGAAGCAATACACCGCGCGGTCGAGCGGTATGATTAGGTAAGGCATTAACGTATTGCATCCAAGCCAGTTAAGATCCGCTTTAATTATTATCAACCGAGCGAATGAACGATGATAATAGAAAAAAAAACAATTCATGCGAATGACGAAACGAAATCGTCATCATTTGTCATTAAATCAACTTCAGGACAATTATAAATCTTTCATTTTTAAGATTGTTATAGACTATAAGTAAGTCAGATAATTTAAAAAATTGGTCGTCCCCAAAGGTCCATGACTCTATTGTTCTCAAAAATTGAAAGTCCATACATTTCTTTTTTCGTGGTAAAATCATCAAATGAGTCCTCCCACCCAGGGCAGGGCGGGAGGGACTGTCAGATTTAATTGACTAAAACGGTGTCCTTCAATAGCCCTTTATGTACCGGGGTTACGGTTATATCTGAGTCCCGCGACCCCGGAAGGCTTTGGCCCTCTACAGGCCCCGTCTCTATGCTGACACTCCTTAAGGCGCGCGCGAAACACAACGCGCTGTCGACCTATCCGTACCCTAACTTTATTATTATTAGGTATTTTAGAAATGAATCACAATTAATATAAATGCGAAAATAAGTTTGTTGAACCATTGAACCAACCACACTGAAAGCATATACGTTGCCAGGCGTTCAGAAACTGTTAAACGTATGTCCTGTCATCCGAAAAAAAGTACCCTTCTTTAGTGAAAAAACAATAACATTCTCATGATGATACAACCGTGTCAAATTGTAATTGTCACAGATTGTCAAATAGGGTATAATTTACTGTGTGAATAAATTTAAAATCTATTTAGACCGTCTGTTAGAACATTGAAAATTAATGAACACGTATTTTTTTAATTATATTTTTAAATTCAATGACTATTGACAAAGATAAAACTTCGAAATTCGGGAGTGGGGGCTTGTGACGTCATAACGCTTGTGAAATTATACCAACCGAGTGACGTTTTGTGATTTTTAAAAACGTATATCTTCTTCATTTTTAGTTTACGTTACAAAAAAAAAGATACCCGAAGAGCCAAAAATGTTTTGACAATCTATCTTGCCAACTATTATTTTGTTTAAAATAGCCTATTTTAAATTACTAGAAGTGAAGAGGGTAAAAGCTGTTTTTTATTATGTGGTAAAATCATCAAATGAGTCCTCCCACCTAGGACAGGGCGGGAGGAACTGTCAGACTTGACTGACTAAAATCCAAGGTGTCCTTCAATAGCCCTTTACGTACCGGGGTCACGGTAATTCGTAAGTCCCGCGAACAGAGGGCAAAAGCTAGGTTTTCATATTATTTCACGCCTGAAGTGACCCCAGGATATTGTTTTTTACTTTGAAGGTTTTTACCACACCCCAACATTAGGTACGTACGTGCATGAAACGTGGCCGATACCCTTTAGTGATATAAAGCTGCTTACTTTGAGTCATTCTGATAACACTGGCCGTTGAATTCACGAAAGAGTTTCATCTTTTAAATATAAACATTTATTTTAATCTTTTCATCGGTTCATATGGAAAAAAACTAGTTTGTAATAACTCTAAACCAACACAATATGCGCGACTGCGCATAAACTTTCCTTTTTTTCGTTCGGAATAACAAATTAAAGAGGTAATTGCTTTTCAATTAAAGAATTCAACATTTTCACTCACTGTCATAGTTGAAAACAACTTTAACTGTTGACTTTTTTCACAAAAAAGAAAAATCATGAGAATTACGTAACTTTTAAAAACTATATAGAATGTTCATATTTAAAATATTCGTAATTTACTTAATGTTACATTTTATATCAAGTACTAAAATAATCTAACTTTTAAACAACTTTTTATTTGATAATAAATAATTATAAAACATACCATTGTCGCGCTGGTTTGGATCAGGAATAACAGGGCTGTCGAATAATTTATCTATGTCGAAATAGGCTGATATCTTATCCAAATTACAATTTACTTAATCATCTAGATAATAAATATTTAGATAGCTACCCTAAGTACTTATTATATGTTTTCAAAAAGCTAAAATGTATTGTATATGTAAGATTGTAGGTTTTTGTTTAATTATTTTATTTTGTAGCTATCAGTTCCTTCTGTTTCGTGAAATCTTAAATAAATCGATTTATAAATATATAGGTATTTCTCCTGTGTCGTGGGTGCGTTTACAAACATATAAACTCGCATACACAAACGCTCAGAACCGGAGCAATAACTTGTAGATCATACAAATATTTGCTCCGTACGGGAATCAAACCCACGACACGCAACACAGCAATCCCATCGCTCAGCCACTGCGCTAACCGTGCCGTAGTTGATAGATGATAGTGTTTTAGTCAGTATTGTCAGGGTAGAATTAATTTTTGAAAGAACTTTGTTGATCATTACATACCAAATTTCTTCCATGTCCAAGCGCGTCAAACCATTGGTTTCGGCTGTTATCTTTAGACTTCTGAAATTAGAAGCAGTGGCGTAGCCAGGCGGGGGCGAAGCGGACCCTAGCCCTCAGCCTCGCACCTGAACGGGCCCCGCGCTCAATGAAAAATAACAAAAATTTCGAAATTTGCGATCAAAAGTTTACAACCAGTTAATAAAGCAGTACAACTTAAAATATAAGAAATAAAGGCCTCGCAATTCTGACGCGACGATCTCGCTTAGGTCTAGCGCCTGCACATGCTGCAAGACAACTTGGTTACGTTTTATTTGTAACTGGGATCTGAAAGAGTTAAAAAGGCTTCCCAAAGTTGATGTCGCTGACAGTCACATTTGGTGTATTTACTCACTTGGGGGAACCAAGTCATCTTACAACAAGACCTCGTACGAGCAGCGGAGGCAAGTCATAATTTTCGTGCTGAAAAAAAGAGCCGCGCAGATGCGTTTTGCCCCCACCTACATTCGGTCTTGCTACGCCACTGGTTAGAAGCCTAATGTTTGACCAACAGCTTTACTCAGGGATATTAACCGGTATTAACTGAGATTTGAAGATCTTTGATAGTTTTTCTTTTTTTTTCCAATCATCTAATGAGTCCTGCCGAGGGCAGGACGGGAAGGACTGGCAAACTTGTACTGACTAAAATCCACGGTGTCCTAAAATAGCCCTTTATGTTCCGGAGCCACGGTGACCTGATAGCCCCGCGACCTCGGCAGGCTTTGGCCCTCTAGGGACATAGACAGGTTAGATTCCCTTTTTTTTTTGAGGTTGAAATCCTTATTTACTGCCTCTGCCTAAACGAGACTGTGGGGCATTATAATGTTTAAAACATAGAAAAAAAAATGTTTTATTCCATAATGGTCTATGGAACGTAAGTACTATTCACGTGCAAAAAATCAGTCGAATTGTGGAGATGAAATAACTTTGTCTATTATTAGTAGCACTTGCACTTGGAGTCTGCCAACAAGATATGGAACGAAGTATATTGGGTGTCAAACTTTCGGAACGTATCAGAAATTCCATGCTTCCCTCCAAAACCAAATCATCCCAAATTGCTGATGTTGGCCTCACAGCTGCAAGATTGAAGTGGAACTGGGCTGACATATCTGCCACATGCCGGAGAACCATTGGGCTAAAATAAGCACTCTGGAGCCTCTATGGAGCCCAACGGGCAGGAAACGTCAACGCGGCAGGCCCAGAAGGAGAAAGCGAGATTTGGCGAGAGAGCATTTTTTTTTTTATCGTGGTAAAATCATCAAATGAGTCCTCCCACCCAGGGCAGGGCGGGAGGGACTGTCAGACTTGTACTGACTAAAATCCACGGTGTCCTTCAATAGCCCTTTACGTACCGGGGTAACGGTAATCTCTTGGTCCCACGACCCCGTGGCGAGAGAGCTAGACTAATTTTTAAAGGGTTGGCCTAGAATCGCGAGAGATGGAAGGAGGGAAGCGAGGCATTTGCCCTGTAGTCGGACAAGGTAGGCTCATAATAATACTTATTGTTAGGAGGTTCCTCTCTCAAGAGCCCTGACCACCAGTAGCCCGGACCCTGTTCCCGGTACTGATGGACTGCTATTTTTTATATGTTTAAATGTTTTTGTTTCTTTTTTTGTATAAATATTTAAAAATGTAAGAAATAAGTATAAAGATGAATAAAGAATGATACTTAATAATTATTAGTAGAACAGAAATAGAACTGAATTGATCGTGCTATGGATTGAATTTTGGATCACAAATGATGCATCTACGACTAGTCCTCGATGATTTCATCATAAAATCATGGACCAACAGCACAGTACGTAAATACGGTATTTGACTAAAAAATCTAATCAGTCCGTCAGATTATCAAAAAATAATGAACGTACGTATAAACGTAACGGTAACGAACCTATTTTTTTTTTCATTTGTTACGTAAGCCAAAATTCACAAAATACTCGTACAACTTTTTAATTTTCCTAAACGTCACAAGCAAGTACAGTTTTTACTCGCTTCTGACGTCACTCTCGAATTGTGTTGCGTTACATCTTTTTAAATATGCATTGATTTGACAAAAGAAAAACATACGAGTACGTATCCATCATTTTTCAAAACTCTACTGACGGACTAATAATTTTTGCAATGTATTGTTGCTGTTTAATTATTAGTAAAATAAACTATTGATTCACATAGATTGTGTTATTTAATTCCTATCTATAGTGAAATAAAACAGTCCTTCGGAGATAACCTTATCATATCGGCCTTAGCTTCTTTTCTTTGCCCAGAAGTGGGTTCGCGTTGGCAGTATTAGTATTAGAGGGTAGAGACCTTTAAACCTCAGGAGTCAGGGACTGCAAGCTATTTCTGCATCAGCATATTTTAAGAGCGTGTGCGCCGAACTAAATTTATAATAATTGTTTTTAGAAATTACTCAACCGATTTTAATGAATCATTTGGACATGAAAATCTCTGTTTGTAAGGAAATTCTATTTGGACGCTTTAGGTTAATACCTAGAGAACATTTTCGAAATATAGTGTAAAATACAAGGCTTTTTAGACTATTATTAAAGTCCGGTTAGTCAATTCGAAAAAGAGCCTTGAATGTTTGTTCGTCTTACAATGTCTTACATCTATTTGATAGTCCTTCATAATTTCTTACTTCAATACAAATTCAATAAACCGGCACAGTTCAAACAAAACATTTATTAGGAAACACCAATAATGAACTTGTACGAATTTTATTTCAGATTAAAAGCATAAAACTTATCACAAGATGGTGAAATAAACAGGACACAATAATTATCATCACAATAATGATTGAGGCACTGTTATACGAAAATCATAAAAAAAACAACAGTATCTCGTTTTCTTCCTACAGCAATAATTATGATGAAAATAAAACACAAAAAAAATATTATAAAAAATATATTTTAATTTTAATAATTTATAAAAGCCTATTTACAATTCAGAGGTAAATTTATAAGGCTGTAACGATTACTTATGCCAGCTAAATACATATTTATACAAAATTAACAAAGAAAACTCCACAAATACGTATTAAACATTCCAACTGTATCATTTCTTCAAACAGACCTGCACTTTAAATGGGACCAAAAAGAAATGCATTTAATTTATTGTCTTTATTTAAGTTCTAACAGGTAACCTCTAAACCTTAGACACCCGTTTATACAATAATATGAGCGAAACCAGCCAGAGTCAATATGAACATGGAAACGAAGGAGGCCACTGCTGAGGAAGGCAGCTCGGGAGTGGTTAGGTCTACCAAGGTTTCTGGAGTAACGGTGGGTCTAGTAGTACTGGGGGCTAAGGTTGTAGTAGTGTATTCCCTGGGCGGGCTGTCAAAGTAGCTGTTCAAGTCTTCAGCGATATTAGTCGCCAAATTGATGCTTACAAGAGTGTTGCTGGCTGCCTGTACGATGGCGTTGTAGTTGTTCTTTAGGAGGGTTCTAGTGTTGTCTGCCCATGTTTGGAACTGTGGGGAAAACAAAAGTATAATGCACATCATAATAAAACAAAGATTAAATATTAGCTTTAGTAATAAAACGAAGAAAATGTTATTATTACAGTGCGCTTGTATTCAATACAGAGTAAAGAAAGGCATACAAAAAAACCATATTTTTTTGAAGACGGGTGAAACACTTGTAATAGAGAAAAATTGCTGATTAATCAAAGTAATACGCCTTTTTTTTACGTGGTAATGTCATCACATGAGTACTCCCATCCAGGGCAGAGCGGGAGAGACTGTCAGACTCGTACTGACTAACACGGTATTCACGGTGACTTTCAATAGCCCTTTATTTATTTATTTATTCTTTATTGTGTACAAAAAAAAATACAATAAAAAGCAATTACTAAATATTTAGTTCACAAAGGTGAGCTTATCTTTATGTTCCGGGGTCACGGTAATTCGTACAGTCCCATGACCCCGGAAGGCTTTGGCCCTCTAGAGGGGGGCCCCGTCATTTTGCTGATACTCTTTGAGGCGCGCGTGGAACACAACGCGCCGTTGACCCGGGCATGGTCCATGGTCGGACAGTGAGTTGCCCATTACTCGCTACCCGCATGCCCGCGCCTACGGTGGCCGGAGATCGTCTGCCGATGTCCGTCGCCGTGGGCGTCTACCACTGCAGTTGGGGTGGAGGGAGGACAAGTAATACACCTGGCTGGGTTCGAGCGACCATACTGCCACCCACCAACAACGTATAAGTCAGACCTTATCACTGGTTACCTTACCTCTTTCGTTATCAATGAGAAAACATAAAAAAAGGAATCTTACCTGCTCGACTTCCTCTTGATTCCTCAACCTTGCTGACACGTAAGACAGTGGTGTCGCTAGGTTACCAAATCTAGAAACAAACAAAAATTCCATAAAAAACTCAAAATTAATCTTAGCATGATCATCTGCCTGTCATCCTGACCGTATCCCATTTAACTTGGGTTGCACTGAATCGGGATTTTGCATTAGGAAAATGAATACAGAAAACGTGTATATGCGGCCAGCGTGAGAGGCACTAGCACGAGTACGTGACGTTAACGTCTAGTAAAAACTTTAATTTTAAAACTGAAAATACGAGTATATACTAAATTTATTTAATCTATGAGGAAGACGAATTCTATACGGAATATAATAATATAAGGAACTGTCTTAAAGGGCACTGAAACACAAAGTGCATCAAAAGAAAAAAAATGGTTTTCAGTCAGTCACAAATTTGATATTCTATGCCGCTCCAATCAAGGTGGTAAGACTCGTTATTTTCTTGACTCTAACCTAAAAAAGTCTCTATTGCCCTCTTTGGTTTGGCTCTATTACCTTTCTATCATTCCTTAAGCTTTCTATGAGACTGAGTGCACTTACGAATGGTTAACAGCAGCTAGGTTTTCCTGAATGTAACCGAAGACCCTCTGGGTGTTCTCCTCATTGCCACTAACAGCAATGTTGAAGGCAGTTGTGTAGTCTTGAGGACGGACATCATCCGGTAGGATAATCGCGTCCAAGAGCCTGGGAATAAGTAACCGGGTTTAACAGACGAAAATAAAGAAGCCAGCACATCAACCTCAATCTGTTACATTTCTTTAACAGACTTTCAAACTTATCACAATAGAGGAAGGTTATATTCGATTGATAAAATTTGACAGATTAACATTATTAACAGCATAAATTGATTAAAAAAATAAATAAAAAAACATGTGCATGAGAACATTTTCCTTTTTTCTTCGTCGGTTAAAAATTAATTGTAATAAAATTGAATTAATTTTAATTTCAAACTGAACTACTACGAAGAAAGTAACTTTATGTTAAAAAGTTGTAAAATTGAAACCAATTACTGGACTTACTTCCTGAGAGAGCCTTCGTGTTTGGTGCAGCCAAGAGTTTGGAGAAGCAGGATCTTTTCTGAGTAGACGTTATGTGACTCGTACCTATTCCACAAGTACTCAAAGTCTTCGGCGGAGCCTCTTCGCAAAGCATTGCAGTATACCCAGTTACGATTGTCAACTGGCACACTAGAAAAATATTGCAATTATTTAAATTAAACTTTTACGCCTCTTCATAGAGTTCAGTTCCTTAAATTGACTTATAACATTTTCGTATTGAAATTAGAACAACTTGTCGACTGAACTCTGCTCGACTACAAATGGAGTAATAAGTGGAAGACAGCCCTGAAAAAAAAACTGGTTTTGAACCGAACGAACGAATATTGAACCCGGAGTCATCAACGTGCTGGACCAGCGCTTTACCAAAATAGGCTACGCGGCTGCAGAAACTAAAAAAACCTTGTGTATGAAAATCTAGAGAAAATTAAATCTGATTGATTATTTGACCTTTCACCCCGTAAAACCTGTCGCAAATATAAAAAAAAATATTAGAACCGGTTGAAAGACCATGAAACACTAGGATTTGAAGGTTCCTTTTTTATGTAATATTCATGAGGATTTTGGTTATATACCCGTATTTATAACAAAAGTTAGGCAACACTTAGGGGAGGTAAGCACAAGACAGGTAGCCCACCTAAAACGGGTATGCATATTCGCGTCGTCGATGTGTGCGTGCCGGACGTGGCTCCTCATAGGGAGACGCGACGCGTAATTTAACATGCATACACATTTTAGGCGAGTTACCCTACATTAACTACTTTCAGTAGTGTCGATATTAAACCACTTCTGAGGGTCTAGACAATTGACAAACGATAAACGAAAACGCTCAGATTCCCTAGACGCATACGATATTAAAGATTTTCAACTTAATACCCAACCGTATTAAGTTAAAAACAAATTGAAGACTACTGAGCGTTTACGTTTATCACCTGCCACTTGTCAAAGCGTTTTTGTTTATCGTTATCTATACTAATTTATAAAGCTGTAGAATTTGTTTGGTTGAACGCGCTAATCTCAAGATAACTGCTTCGCATTGAAAACATATTTTTGTGGCGGTAGTCTATTCATCGACGAAGGCCTTAGACTATTTAACATCACGCTATTACCAATAGGATCCGAGCAGTGAGTGAAACTGCAGGGTACAGCTAGTAATTTATCATCTTTGTAAACACACTTACGGAATGTTTTCATTTTTCAATCTATCGAACTGGATTGCGGCTTCGTTAATGCAAGCTTCTTCGCCAAGGTTACACATAAAAGCTGCCAGTTGGGAACGCAGATATCCTCCCATGAAATCATCAGTTGCAGTTGGAGTATAACCCAGCTGGGTCATCAAAGGTCTAGCCCAATCACGAATCCTCTCCTTGAAAAAAAAATTGTACCAGCTGAATACTTTCAACATTATTTTATTTGGTTGTTAACCTAGCCAAAAAGTTGAACAAAGTTTCAAACGACGTTATCATCTGATTTTTTTTCAACACTTACTTCGAGTTGCCCCAGCTCAGATTTTCCATGAAGTCTGTTCCTAATCCAGTTGAAACCGGTTATGGCCGCAACCCACGGAACGTATTCAGTCTCATACTCCAGGTAAGAGAGAATGTCCATGGCCCGTTCGTATGTCATGATTTCGGAGCGAGCGAATTGGAAGACATCGTTGACAATCTGTAAAATGTTTTAAATAGTATTCCGAAAGTCCGAAATTGAATGAAATCAAAATCAATTGAAGATTTCATATAAAAGCACAAATCGTTAAAACAGTTACTTTTTAAACAATCATACCTGGGCTCTATTGTATTCATGAATTATTTCTCTTTGTTCTGTAGTTTTTAGGGCTTGAGTTATTAAGTCCCAGGTGAAGTCATCATAGTTTACTCTATAGAAACCTGTTAACAATTAAAAAGCGTGGTCATTATAAACTACTAGCACTTTTCCCGCGACTTCGTCCGCGTGGGTTACGTACTTTCCTAATTCCCCCTTTTCACCCCCTTAAAGGTTAAATTTCCAAAAACCCCTTCTTAGTGCTCCCCTACATTATAATAGGAAGCCGTGTGCAAAATTTCACATTCCTAGCCCCAGTAGTTTCGGCTGTACGTTGATATGTCAGTCAGTCAGTTCTCCTTTTATATATATAGATAAATGAATTCCACTTTATAAAACTCCACTTTTACTTTAAAACAACTTACCAGTTTGTTGAATGTTGAAGATAGTCCACTGATTACCAATCACGTTGCGATTAATTACGGTGAACGGCTCAGTGAGGATATGAGATGGTTTAGTGTTCTGGAAATTTGCGTTTTCTCGAGATGTAAAGGTGATAGGGATGACGTATCTCGTGCTTTGACTAGAAAAGCCGGTGTTGATGTTGAAGCGGCGCTGCAAGAATTAATTGTATTAGTAGAGCAAATATTGACTATCTTAAGATGCGTTTAAACAGACAATATTTTACTGCAATGTATGGCTGCAGCACAATTGCCGGTAATATCGCCAGCAAATGCAGCCAGACTATGCAACATATGACAATATTTTAGGTATTGCCCAGCCATATAGCCACACATTTTTAGTCTGGCCGTAAGACAAAACGTATGAGCCACCCTGGTTCTGATATATTGCCGAGAAATACTACTTTTAAAAATATAGCCCGTTAAATAAACAGGAATGGACCATTTTCTCGATGGAAAACATACAAACTTTTCACAATTGTTGAACACTCATTTTTAATTGCGACCTCGTTTTTAGTCCATTATGGCAAGTGCTAAAAGGTGACGTAATTAAATTTCATTAATATTTAATCCATTCTTCAAGAATGTTGTACCTGGTAGATGTTCATTTGTCCAGTGGTGTGGTCTATAGTGACTTGAAGCACGGGATGACCAGGTTGTTCAGTCCAGCTCTTATAATATTCCACGAAATTAAAATCGGGTCCATATGCACTGAATGCATTATTCGAGCGACCAGCTAAATCCAACTCATTGAACAGGTCTATGGGTTTAGCTGTATCGAAATTCCTGTAAATATTGTAACGAAGTCTTATTTTTGTTCTACAGCATTCAATGTTTTATAAGTACCAACAAGTATTACTATGTTGTGCCTGCTCTTCAGACTTTCTTTTTATTTATGATGTAAATAACTTGGACCTTACCGGTGTTGCAAATAGTTTCTGAGTCCTAAAGTATGAACAGGGGTGCCAAGAAGATGCTCAGTCATTCTGATGACTGCTGCTCCTTTGTTGTAAGTGATGGTCGAGAACATACTGCTGACACTTTGCGTACTGCCAACACCAGGGTTAGTCAGAGGTTGAGGGTTATTAGCTGAATCACTAAGCAGTGCTGTATGCACTTGTTCATTGATAAAACGCCTTTGAAGACCCATATCAGGAACCTGCAAACAAACGTTTTAACGTTTATCACCTCTGTAAAATGCCTCAACCGATTTATTTTGCCTTAAATCAACAAAATTATTCATAAGTAAACTTGGTAGAGGTACAAACACATATCTTACTTCATCATATTCGAGGGATGCGTTGGCAGTCAAGAAGTACTGGTAGTATCTGGCAAAACCTTCGTTCAGCCAGAGCACGTCCCACCAGTCATTAGTGACCAGGTTTCCGAACCACATATGGGCGATCTCGTGGGATAGAATGTAACCGATAAGCTGCTTGAAATTACTGTTGGTTTCTCCTTCCTTATACAACAGATAAGCTTCTCTGTAAGAATACGTAATTAATGTTTCATAGAATAATAAAATAACAACGATCATTCCTTTGAAGCATAAGTAATAAGTAAACCCACCTATAAGTTAGCAATCCCCAGTTCTCCATTGCACCAGCTCCAAAATCGGGGATAGCAGCTTGAGTCATTTTAAGATTTGGGCTTTGTGTTAAGAAGGGATAACCTGTGTGATCTTCCATCCAATACAATAGAGCCTGTCCCATTGAAGCGGCTAAGTCTCCTTGACCATCTCGGATTGCACCAGGCCTTGCAATAACCTCATGAATCACGTTACGGTTAGGTTGTGGTGTTGACGGTTTGGTGCCATAGTCCGCGACGATTAAAGCAAGAAGGTAGGTGGACATTCTTGGAGTCTGTAGATAATTATCATTAACGTAACCCCTGTGAAACAAGCAAAACGTCAGAATCTCACTAATAATTTGAATGCGAAAGTTTCGGACGCTGAATGCATGGATGTTTATTACTCTTTCACGCAAAAACCATTGAACAAATATTGATGAAATGGTCTCCTCCTCCGCTCACGATTATTATTAATTAATTAATTCACTTAATACGTAATAGACACGATTGTTTTTGAGTTTTTTTATGATTGGACATAATTATGTTGAACAATCCGTTTCTTGCTTGCTTATAATCTTATTTAAAAACGAGTATTGCTTCATTTATGAATTGAAATGTAAATTCGAGTACTATGAAAAATAGTTTGATGAATAAATCAATGAAATGATATTATGTGGGGCAATTATCCCACTCCACGTGGACGACTGCGCGGGTTTAAGCTAGTTTAAGACTTAAATAAACTCATACTATAAACCTATACTTGAAGAGACCTGCTGATTAACTTACGGTTTCTCCGCTGGTTGTGGGGTACCGTTTTTCCTAGTGCAAAACCAACTGTCATATGTCTCTGGATGACTGATAGTCACATCAAACGTAGCCTTGAAGCTGGGTTCATCATAACAAGGGAATGCGGAACGAGCAGCAGTAGCTTGGAACTGTGTAGTAGCCATCCATCTGTAGACAAATGCTCATGAAATCCTGTCGTCTCTTATTGCATCGTTTAGACATCATTAAAATTATAGCATTAAATCTTTGTTTATTTCTATAGTTCTTACCTAATTTTTGTATCCCCACCGGTGTCCCTGTACCAGCTGTAATAAATACCGTACATGTCTTCGCGCATATTTCCTTTAAATTCGATAGTTAATACGTAAGCAGCAGAGGGAACCAGGTTACTGTCTGTGAGGTTGACCTTTAAGAAGTCATAGTGTTCGTCGAGGGTGAATGTAGTATTAACGCGTGCTCCTAAACGTGTCAACTCAACACTGATAATCTCCAAACGATCACTGTGGATGACAATCTCATTGACGTTCGGTTCTGTTGTACTCAGAGTGATGGCAACAACGCCAGAGAACTTGTGCATTTCCACATCGATTTCCCATGTTAATCTGTAGTTGGAGGGCCGAGTGGTTGTAGGGAGTCTGTATGGCGAAATATCCGAGCTAAGCTCGGTATTCGCGAAGACATCGAGCTTGTCGAACACCTCGCCTTCGAATCGTTCGTCGGCGAAGATAGTGTTTCTGGTCACTTGTGCTGGTGTAATATCAGGTATTGCAGTAGCACATACGCAGGCCAGGGATAAAACTATTAGTTTTATGCCCACCATCTGAAAGAGAATTTTAGTATTACAAAAATTTCTTATTCTTCTTCGTCTTAACAAATTTGAAAATGGGTTTCTGTTTTCGTCACGCTTCCGTGGATCAACGGTTAAGAGGCCTCTTACAGTCCACAAGCGCCGCCAATCGAAAAAATGTCATAACTCGTAAATAGAATCAAAAATACAATCGTGCATTGAAAACATAAACGGCCGTTTTTGTTACAAATGCACGATTTAGCTATATTTCAAGTGTTTACGTTACGTTATTGTCTTTTCTACAGTAATAATAGACCACATTTTGTATTTTTGATTCTATTTACGAGTTATGACATTTTTTCGATTGGCGGCGCTAGTGGACTGTAAGACGCCTCTTAATAAGTTTAGCATTGGGCTGACAATGGCCGGGGTTGTGATATATATACTTTTTATCCCGGTAGTTAGTTCCTATAAGAGTATTTCTGACTGCCGTAAGAACGAAGCCACAAGCATAAACTATTTTGTTATTTATTAAGGTTGGGAGTTTCACATGTAAATCAAAGACAGTGATAAATGCAAGTTGGTCATTTAGGAAGTTTTAACTTGAATATAGAAACTTATTACATTATTATTAATTTCAGCAGTGAAGGTCAACCGATTAAAAATATTATTTCTTGATGATTCGTAAAATTAATATAATAATCTATTATCAAAATTTCATGAACTGATAAGGTTTATTAATCATTATCGGCCATATTGTTTTTTTTTTATCTTTATGAAGTGAATGGAACGAAAAATTTTGATACATTGCTGTAAAGTATTTGTATTGACATTGTCGATATTGATATAATTATATAATAATAATTAAAAAGCATGAGGCTCTAAGGATGGATGGATGGAAAATAGATAAGCAACAGGGTTTAAGTATCATATGTGATAGAAAAAAAAACAGTCAATATTTAATGTGGATGAATTGCCTGCTACGAGTATGAGAGAATAATTACGCTTAACTGACTTTTCAAAATTCATTGCAACAGGTACCGCCATGTTTAATATTATGACGTCATCAAAACGATAAAAACCCACATTTTTATCGATTTATATGATTAAAATTTTGTGTAGTAAAATATTTAATTAATTAACTTTCTTCTATTTTCGGATATGTCAACAATTAAAATTTTTGAACAACTGTGAAAGCTATTACAAAGTTTATTCATAAAGTGCTCAATTAAATGACCTTTTAGTCTTTTTAACCGAAGGTCGACCGATAATTTTCGAATTTAGAACAGAGTAACTTTCTTTTATATTTTAAATATCTATAAAGCTAGATTTTGTGACCGACCGCGTGAAGACGCAAAAAAAGGCATATGGAAGGAAAAATAGACAAGTATTTCAGACAAATTAAGCGCATACGTCCACTAAAGCACACTTCGCACATACAACGAATCTGATCAGCTCCTCCATAGCAGTGATAGCCGAGTGGTACAACCGTTGGACTGCCAAGTCAAAGGTTGCAGGTTCGAACCCCGGCACGCACCAATGTCTTTTAGAATTCATGTGCGTATTATAAATTAATTATCACTTGCTAAAAACGGTGAAGGAAAACATCGTGAGGAAACCAGCACACCTGAGAGATTTTTCAACGGTGTGTGAAGCCATGTCAGAGGCCTACGGGCGGTTTAAACTCTGACACCAGGTTGTTCATCAACCATACGATAAGAAGAAGAAGAAGAAGCTCCTCCATATAGACTATTTCATCACGTAGTTATGTCTGGGTCGCAATCAACGGCTATGGCGATGATGACACAAAATAAGCCCACAATCCACAGGCTTGAACTATGCGTTATTATCATTTTCATTATGTTATCTGTGGCCTTTCCTCAATCGCCTTTTTTATCTTAAATAAATAAATTGACCACCGTGGGCATAATTTTCCTATGCATATCACTTTGTTAAAAAAACAAAAAAAAATTACCTTGAATGCCAGCAACCACTATAGCGGGACCTGCACCCGCAACTGGATTATTTTAATCAAATTATTGAAATATACCAATGAATAATCACCAACGATATAATATCAAGAATTATCTACAGTATCGTAATGCTGCGATATTTTTTCAACAATTATCACCATATCTTTTATTCGAGTTGATATAGCAGTGTAAATCCGATATTTTGAAAAGTGTAAAGTACCTACCCAATTTCCTTTGTATCTTTGTGTTGTATATTTTGTAATATCTATTTTCATTTTCGTCCCTGCTCTTTCAGTTTCAACGTCTTTAAAAATATTGCGGATTTGTTAAAATGACTTTTCGATAGTCGTTTCTGAAATTTTAAGCTTTAAAGCTCTATGTTTTGTTTAACAAGAATATTTCCATCCCCTGCCAGAAGGAACTAAAAGTTTATTGATTAAATATATTATCTTCCACCAATATGTTAGTATCATATACAAATAATGTAATCAACCGGTCGGCTTAGTAACAGAAATCAATAATGTTACTCGATAAATAATTATGCTACCAGCGCCATCTTTTATCCCAATATTGAACACATATCCATTATTAACATTTTATGATAATAATAATTATTATTATGCTTCTTGTTTACAGGAAAAAAACTTAACAAGATTTGTTTTTATTGACATTAAGTTTTACTTATCGGAATTCACGATGTGATGAAGGCTAATAGGTGTACTCCTCTTACCAACGATCATCGTATATGTAGGTAAGTCATACATTATCAGCGTTCCCACCGGTGGGACATTGGTCCGGTGAAGTGCTATGCCCACTGAAAATCAGTGCCATGCTCTGGTGAGCCTTCACCAGAGCATGGCACTGATTTTCAGTGGGCTCACGAAAAGACAGAGGGTTTTGTGAGAGTATTCTATGGTGAATGCGGCGAATCTGTATTACTTTTATGCCTTTGTCAAACAGACAGGTGAAAGCGAAGCATTTCCGAAGCGATACCGAACCGAAGCGAGACGTCAGTCCGATAGTTTTGTCACGCTATCGGATCTCTTTCGCTTTTCTATGTGACAGGATTCAAACAATTCCATACATTACAAATAAAAACGTCACGCTTCGCATTCGCCACGCCAGTCTGTTTGACAAAGGCTTTAAGTCTTATGGTTTTTCATCAACTGCTAAGTATGTCGTAATAATGAATATAAAAACTGTACCTACCCTTAACGCTACAAGCGTTACAACTCTTCTAGAATTTCTTTTTCTTTATACTTCCGCACTGCTCTACTGAGACACTTGTTTGAATTTACATAATTTATTTATCCTAAAATCCCGTAATATACACTATCACACGCAACGATTATTGCGCAGTGACTGCCGGTTACATTATCTCTCACCGCACACATCAAACGCCAAAATATCATTATTCACACTTACCTATATTGTCCCAAAGGTATAGATAGAATATGGCCGCTGTAATTACTCGTATAGGTATAAAATATTTGATTCATCTCTTTTGCTGCTCAGCATCTGCCGGAAGGCCTTACATCAGCAGGATTGTCTGGTTAAGCAGGATACAGCCTCCTACAGATAAGCCAGAAAGAAGCCAATAAGAAAAAGAAAGAAAAAGCTTAGATATATGCCAAAAAAAAATGAGCACAGCTTGGTAGGTATTTTAAGGAAATCTGAAATGGCCCTTCGATCTGACGGAGCCTCTCTTAGAGGTCCAAAGCCTGCCGGGGTCGCGTGACTGTCTCATCAGATAACCGTGAGCCCGGAACGTAAAGGGTTATTGAAGAATCACCGTGGATTTTAGTACAAGTCTGGCAGTCCCTCCCGTCCCGCCCTGGGTGGGAGGACTCATTTGAAAAAAAAATTGGTATTGTAAGGAATTCATCATCATCATCGACCTCGCCAACTATGTTGGGCTAGGCTTTCAGTTTAACCAGCGCGGAAATCGAACCAACACGAATCACAGCAGCCAATGTGCCATACCTATTGTCAGCCAATGTTCAGCCAACCTATTGATGTTTTAGACCAAATGTTGCCAAGAAGCTCGCTTGTTTGTTTGTCATCCAATGAGTAAGTTCTCTGTCTTTATAAGAAGACAAGTATTATAGACAAAGTTATGCTAGAATGACCAGATGTACCGTGGTTTTACGACGCTACCTTATGGAAAATGCGAGATAATAAATATAACACTGGTCAACAAAAGTTTAACTTTTTTTTGTCACAGTAAAACTTGTATCAAATTTTGAATGTACTAGGGCCACCAAACAATAATAGGTGAATAAAAAAAAATTGACACGTCAGGTTTTCTTGTGACATTAAAACATATATTTTCGTAAAAAGTACAAGCATCAGCTACATTTAGAGGAATTATTGCTTAATATAGAATGAATATTTATGATTTTCGTGAATACTTGGCTTCTGGAAGGTCTTTTTTAAGTCTCCAACAATAATCTGCTAGCATTCCTGGACTCCATTTCTCTTGATAGCGCTTCTCCTTTAAGGAAATGTCCCGATGGAACCTCTCGCCTTGTTCGTTACTCACAGCACCCAAATTTGCCGGAAAGAAATCCAGCCTATATATTTTTAAGGACATATTACATCCCAAGGCTTTATACGACATTATAAGTTCATTTATTAAGTCTTTGTAATTTTCCAATTTATGGTTTCCTACAAAATTTTGGACAACGTTCACAAAACATTATCATTCAGTTTTTCTTCAAAGTTCTTATCCTTTATCAGTTGCCGTATTTGTGGACCTACAAATATTCCCTCTTTAATTTTTGCCTCGCTGAGTTTGGGGAATTTTTCTTTCAGATATACAAATCCATTGCCATCTTTAGGCATAGCTTTTACAAATTTATTATCAGGCCGAGCTTTATGTGCAACGGTGGTAAAAGAAAGTCATCAGGGTTTACTAAAGGATCATTTTTATGTCCTGGAGTGAGTGATTTACGCTTGGGCCACACTTTCTTTGTACAGTGATTTTTCTGTCCCTACTGTCCCATTTTCGGTTCGGTCCAAATCATTGGTATAGCAAATGGCATATCACTGGGTTCTTGTTCAGCTCAACCTGATATAAGTCTCACACACGTTACACTACATTTATGCGAAACCCAGGATTTATCTTGATTCCTCACAGGAAATCCAAAAAAGTGTAAATAGCACTGTTCAATCAATGATGTGAAATTTCGACGCTGAGATGTAAAAGTTAATTCTCCACACACATAAAAAAAACTGTCGGGGTTGTTAGAACACTTTGGTGGCATGTTTATGATGTAACAAACATATATAAAATGTAAGTTAGTTGAATGCAATAGTTATACAGCCGTCTAAATGAAGTTATTCAAAAAAAGACATGTATATGAGGTCAGAAATGAAAATGTAACTGCCACAAAAAAACTAGACGTGGTTGAAACAAAATTATTATGTATTTTTGATTAGGGTATACTAACATGAATAAAAATCATCACAAAGTTTGTGTGACAAAAACAGTGTTTATCAGTGTAATTTGTAAGCCTAAAATTAATGGACACCTATCAATTCTAGCATTGCACACATTACTACCTCCTTACAGTTGTGTTACCACGTCCCTACTCCTTGTCCTGTTCTCTTTGTACTAAAATATGCAACTAGAGGAACTCCTGATCTGCCTCCGACGACGGCGAGGAAAGGACGAAGAATTAAGTACTTAGTTGTGTCACCAACAACAAGTTGGTAATTTAAAAAAGAAAAACCAACTCCTTCCAGAAGCTCAGGAGTCTCTGAGACGTTCACAGGTTTCTTGGAACGAACTCTGTCTGTCAAAGATTTGTATCTGTTGATCAAGAACAACCTTGCAGTCTAGGTTAACGTGTGTCGTCGTTTCAACCGTGTAAAGGCTAGTCGGTCTGTTTCATTGGTGGTGTACAGATTCTGATGTTCATTGAGTGGCCACTACCGGTGAGCATACGAGTACACCCACTCAAAGGGCTAAATAGGTGTATAGGTGCAAGGAGAATTTTTTTTAACGTTGAAACAAAAAGAATTCTCCGGGGTCGCGGGACTCTCGAATTACCGTGACCCCGGTACGTAAAGGGCTATTGAAGGACACCATGGATTTTAGTCAATACGAATCTGACAGTCCCTCCCGCTCTGCCCTGGGTGGGAGGACTCATTTGATGATTTAACCATGTAAAAAAAAACCTTATTCATTTAAAGGTTTTTTTAATAAGTTGAGATTCTCTGGGGCCTTAACGGTAGGTAACTTAAACCCTGTTTCTACCAACGGCAGGCTAGTATTTAAATATTTTTAAATTCATTTTTGTTACAATTTTGTAGAAATGTTTAATAAAGTGTTGGTATATATAGGAAAAGTGAAGAAATTAAACGTTAAAATTCCAGTTTACCGTATTTAAATTATTTGGAGTACCGTATTTAAAATAAAACACCAGTTTTATAAACCACATATTTTTATAAACTTTAATTTACGAAAGTTATATACGACATAGAGCTAAAATAGTACAAAGTTTAAGTTTTATTTACATACAAATTAACTATCTAGGATGAGTTAATACAATAGTTTTATTAAAATTCTAAATATATATAAGCTTAGAATTTAATATAATTGTGTAAAGCTGTCACATTTTAGACATGAATTCTTTTGATAATCATTAAATTAGATTTTGGAAGCATTCTGACTATTGGCCAATAGACAAAAAATATTGCATCATAATATTATTGTATTTTATGAAAGTGATAAAACATTATTTTCAAAATTATCTATAGATAAGCTCTGAAAGCTTTTTTTTAATACTTTTAGAAACTACGAAGCGTTTCTATTGCCACCTGTTAGGAAGGCTAAGTAACAATTTTTTGGAAACTTTTCACAGTTTTACATCATCTTTCTATAAAACATTCCGATTGCTTATGTCAATTCAATACATTTATGTTCCCATCATATTTTCCTCGGTTATTTTTTTATCTACGCCATTCTGCGTGCAACTTCAGAGATCTATTCAAATAAGGCTCCTATCAAGCATTTCAGGCAAACACATGAAATATCTTTTGGTGGGTACTCACTATATTTCATTTCGCCTATGTAAAAAATATGATAACGTTACGATAAAACTAATTGTATAGGGATCATTATCTACCCCCAAACTCTTTATCTGTGATAACATGGTGAAGTAGACATGTTACGGAAAGTCTGCCCTTGTCGATAAGCTTAGATATAAAAGTAAGCTGATAATTATTTTTTCACCTCACACGCTCGGAAAGATTCTATTTCTCATTCTAAATTTTGTACTCGATTGTTCAAAGGACGAATAACTAATAACTTAAGTTTTTTTTGCAAAATTTCTCATATAGGCGTCCTATGTATGTTCTTTTGAGAAATAAATTTCTTTAAATCGAAATCTGAGCGCAATACTCGATTTTGCACTCTAGAGCACAAAGTGTTTTCAAAATTCGAACACGTCTTGTATTCAATTATTGTCTACACTGAAAGACGAGTCGGCCCCACAGCATTTCCTCGCTGTAGTGAGGTGAAAAGTTGTGTGTTGCACTCGGCAGCAAAGTTATTCTGCGTCTTGTACGTTCGAAAACTTACGCTACGCTCAGGATTCTATATTTAAATCTTAGACAACATATCTGATACCTAAGCTAAGTTTTCCAAATGAAAATGAATATTCATATAAAATTCAGATATTTGTTTGATCAAAAAAGCTAATCTCAGGAACGACTGGTTCGAAATCAAAATTGAGTTGAATAGTCTATTTATCGAGCCCGGCTATGGGCTAAATAGCATTACGCTACAAGCGATAGGAGCCGAACAGCGGAGTGAAACCGAACAGGGAAAACTAGTTTTTAGATAAAAACAAAAACAGTAACGATGTAATTGATAATATAAATGAAAGTAGCTTTTCAATTTATTATCTTGTAATCAGTAGCTCGATGAAAAGATTTCAGTATTTTATTTACAGCGTACTTGAAGTATATACTGCGTTTATTGTATGGAAAAATGGAACAGCGCCTGTAGTGTATATAGAAGGAACTTTTTTTTCCTTGAAATTAATGTCAAAGTTCCAGTTTACGTCACAAAAACTGGGAATTCATAATAAGATTTCGAATTGCACACAAAGGCCCATGCAACTTTTAGTATGGACCTGGGCATCCATTTTTTTTTCTTTTCGCCTGTGATTAAATTTTGACCACAATTATACTACTGCCTAAGAAGTCCACAGAAAAAAAAAAAAGTTTCTAAACCGTAACCAACCAAAGATATGGCGGTTTTAATTTTGTTCTAATCAGGAGTGATTTACTCCCGATTAGAACAAAATAAAATCCGTTATATCTCTGGTTGGTTACGGTTTAGATTTTTTTAAATATTTTTTACGAAGTTCTTAGGTTGCGATCTACTAATGAGCAACATTTCATTACCGGCGAAAAAAATTTTTTTTTGATTCCTTTAGGGGAAAAGTCTAGAAAAAGTTATCAATAAGTACATTTACGGGAAACATAACGAGAATTGAATCAATTGGCTTACAATTGAAAAGGACTATATCCAGCAGTGGACTCCTACATGGGGTTTTCAAACTTTTTACCTAACTACCTTCACATTTTGCTGAAACAGACCTATTTGGTGCAGTCGTGAGTCACAGAGTATATGCCTACGAATTGCTTTGATGAAATTTTACTTTTAAATAATTGTTGAGATCCAAGCTCTTTTTTTTTGTTTATCTTTTTGTGATACTGTGTGCACTTGTGGCGTGTGCCTATAAACGTTTTTGCTTTCTCAACTTGGAATATTTCAGTGAATTTTTGTAGGGTTAAAAGTTATTATATATTTTTTGCTTTTTCAAACACTTCAAATTAATTTAGTTGCTAGAATGTATGTTATGACTATCGCAATAACGATGATTATGCATTATTAGATTTGAAGCAAAATTCCGTTTTATTTATTGGCCATTAGTCAACAACACCCTGTTAAGTTCTTTTAAGTTTTGTCAGCAAAAGTGAAGGAATAAATTAATCAAATTAGGCCTTCTGGAGTATAAGATAGGCCATGTCCGATAGCTTAAAAATACAGCACATTATAAGCATTGCACCGAATCAGTGTTGGTTCATTCCTATTCGAGTTAACGACCTGTGAAAGACATTTGGAGAAGAAGAATTCGGAGAGTAGACTCAAGATGGGATAGTACTAGAGAAGAAAAAGGATCTCGATTAGAGGCGATGCCTTCACGAAGTTTAGAATCCCGATTCAAAACTTCGTGAATGGTTGATCTAATCCGATGCAATTGTTAAAGGTGTATTTTATTCGTTACGTCAGAAGATTTGCCACGAAAGAAAACTTCTGATTTAGACTTTGGCAGCTTTTTATATATTATATTAAATCTTCTAAGTGGTCATACAGACGAGCGGCAACCGTCAACGCGTCGGCGGCAACCGGCAAAGTGTCCATGGCAGGCGTGTCGACAACAATTAATGTCGCTCGTCTATATATAGCTTTAGAATAAATGTCGATCAGATCTATTGCATTTTTTAATTTCTTATAAATACCTAAATAATAAATATTCCATAATAATATTGACTATTCGAATTCTTAGTTTTTGGTGCAAAAAACAAGGTAAACAAAACTCCCATTTCGTAACAAATAGGTACTGTCTTATAATCCTTTTACATCTTTACTAAAAATCTAAAATACAAATAAAAAACATTGATCTGAACACAATACTAATAAATACTTATATGTAGATTTGACTATCCTTAACGAAATGTATGGAACATTATTTATTTTACAAGGTGATTGGTAAAGCAAGGGGATTTACACGAGTCGACTATTCGGTCGATTTAGCCGTGCGACAGTCATCAGTCGCTTGCATCGCCTGGCCAAGTCGAATTGCCATTTAGTAAGTCGTTTTTCGCCGCACGGCTACGCCGAGAAAAGGAGAAAGAGAAGCACATAATTATTATTTTGTTTGCTCGTTCCAAAGTGAAAGTATCTTTATATTTTTATTTACTCGCGGTTAAAAATATTATTGACCACGTAAATCACCTAGTTTCACTCATGACACTCTTATAGTGTATTTCGGAGGTCAGACAAAGATGACGCTATAGGCCATATAAGTGTCAAAAAGAGACCCCATCATTTCACATTTGTACTGAATAATGTTCCTATTGAAAACGAATGCCCGATTCGAAATCTTTCTCTTTAATTATCCTTTAAAAAATCCTATCCCCTCACTAAGAACTCCATCTGGGTGCGTTTACAAACATTTAAACTCACATACATTAACACCCAGACCCGGAACAACTACTTGTACGTTATACATTTTTTTGTTCCATTCGGGAATCGAACCAGCAAACGAGCCGTCAATATAAATATCGCACACCAGAACTGTGGAAAGGTTTCCATAGCCAAATATGGAAACTATATCCCTGAACAAGATAATAAAGAATCGGTCATTTTGTGTACATTTCTCCTGTCATGATATTGACTATTTCATTATATAATATTCTTAAGTCTACTTTAACTAGCTTTCTTGTCTGCCGCCCTCAGCCAGTCGACAATAGTGTGATAGTTTCGATCCCTCCACTGCACGTTGGATGATATGGTCTCCAATACTTGCTGGACTGGTCTGCCCAGATCACTGCAGTATTCTGCGACGAATCTCTTCAACTGTGGGAAGAAAATATATATATTTATTACGAGTATTATACAAAAACGAGTATTATACGCATGCGTCGCGAATTTCAAAAATTTTAAATAAAAATTCGCCTTCGAGCAGGATCTGACCGACCTCCGAATTCAGACCTCAGAATTTACATCCTGCTTGAGGTCGAATTTTAATATATAATATCCTTAATATCCTTTTAAAGTATCGGTAATCGGAAACCAAAAACACTGTTTATTGCATACAGAGTGATCATTATAAGTTAACTAGCTTTTGCCCGCGACTTCGTTCGCGTGGAATAGTGAATTCCGGCAGATTTTTGGTTTTACCCACATAGTTCCCGATCTCGCGGGTTTTTTTTTTTAATAAAAACTATCCTATGTCCTTTCTCAAGTTCCAAACTATGTCTGTACCAAATTTTACACAAATCGGTTCAGTAGTTTAGGCGTGGAGAAAAGACAGACAGACAGACAGACAGAGTTACTTTCGCATTTATAATATTAGTTTGGATAATAGTCACCAGGATACAAAATCTTAAGCCCCTAATATCTAATGAATCATAAACCAACAATTTTGATGAGAAATTATTTCAGCGGAGATAACGTTCACTGTTCCGCATTCTCATGATTCATTTGTGATATCAAGTTTTGCAAATCTCATCAAAAAAACTTATTTTAGATCACTGAAATAAAAATTTATCACACTGATTGATGTGTCGTATAAATCTTAAGATTAGTAGATGATTACAAATCTTTCATAGGTAGATTTCTGTGATTTTTCATCACTGTCATAATTACAATAATCGGTATTCACATTGCTATTAGGTTTTACTTCAGTTGCTGCTGTCAAAATGAAAATCAATGTGAAAGAACTGAACATTACCCATAAATTATACATTTTCATCAAGGGTTGCTCAACAACACGTGCTTTGTTGATGGCAACAGCCTCGCTTCCTTGTACAGAGAGATACAGTGGCGAAGGCGTATTTGCTCTGTTTGACGTCGTTCATAAAAAGACAGCTAATACAACTGCCACGCCTAGGTTCGCTGTACCCAGTTTGACGTCTCGTATCGGTTCGTTATCGCTTCGGACTCGGTTCGCCTCCTTTTACAGAGCTTATAAACAGACAATAATATGTCACCAGTGTCGTAACGAGCCTAATATGAGCCTAATATGAGCCCAGTGCGAGCTTCCTTAACTCCGCCCAAGTCTGGCCATTTCTGCATTGGCACAACCCTATATTCGGCATTTTATGTAACAACATAAACAACAAAAGTTGCAAGAAGAGGATTATAATAACATAACTTACCTCCTCATATTCATGCTCCTGGTTCAACCGTCTGGTCACCAGCTTAACAATCAAATTGATGGTCGATATTGATCCAACACTGAAACAAAAATTCAAGAATAAATAAATATTAAACACATTCTAAAATACTTAAACTTTATTCTGAAAAGACAATTCTAAACTGTCACGCTTCGCAGCAACTGCGACGGCGAGCTTAGAAAGATCATTCTAAACTGTCACGCTTCGCAGCAACTGCGACGGCAAGCTTAGAAAGATCATTCTAAACTGTCACGCTTTGCAGCAACTGCGACGGCAAGCTTAGAAAGGTCATTCTAAACTGTCACGCTTCACAGCAACTGCGACGGCAAGCGTAGAAAGGTCATTCTAAACTGACACGCTTCGTAGCAACTGCGATGACAAGCGTAGGAAGATACCCTCTTGCGTCAACGCAATGCAGTTTAGGCATTTAATGCGTTGATCCGTTCTTACACCGCGATGCAACGCAGTAATGGATCTCACTCTTTTTTTTTACGTGTTAAAATCGTCTTATGAGTCCTCCCACCCAGAGCAGAGGAGGGACGGGAGGGCTGTCAGACTCGTACTGACTAATATCCACGGTGTCCTTCAATAGCCCTTTACGTTCCGGGGTCACGGTAATTCGTACAGTCTCACGACCCCGGCAAGCTTTGGCCCTCTAGAGGGGGGCCCCGCCACTCTTTGAGGCGCACGTGGAACACAACGCGCCATCGACCCGGACATGGTCCATGATCGGACAGCGAGTTGCCCATTACTCGCTGTCCGCATGCCCGCAATGGATCTCACTCTTACTGCAAACCCAATACTCACAATGATCGAAGCCTCTGCCAATTGGCTCTGATGTAGTTGAACGCGATGGGCTGACCTATGGCAGTGCCTGCGACTGCAGAGAACACTCGGACGATGTCTTGCTTTCTGATACCGCTGTCATTGCGCAGTGACATCTCCAAGTACCTGAGGAGTTTGGAAAACAAAATAATATGGCTAAACCAGGCACATCTCAAATTGTGTGTACATTTATAAAAATTAAAACTCACATGGACAAACAGAATATTTGAATGTCCCACAACTCCTAGTTGTAGGAAATTCAAATATTCTTTTCATGCTGTACTCAAACCCGCAACATGCAGGGCAGTAGTCCATAGTTCAGTCACTGCATCAACCATCCCAACTTATCACTAGCAACCAGGAGTCTGGACCCCACACATCAATATTATGTCTCCCTAAAGGCTAATGTATTATAGTGCTTACACAGTTTATTAGAAATGTATTTTCTTTCGTAGTTAAATCATCAAATGAGTCCTCCCAGGGCGGGCTAGGAGGGACTGTCAGACTTGTACTGAATTAAATCCACGGTGATCCTTAAATAATCAGGTTCCAGGTCAGTCCCGCGACACCGGTCATTAGTAATTTGACCGGTGTCGGTTTAATTAAGTCTTTTAGATGTGTATGATGAACCTATTGTCACCAAATTCTGGCTCCAGAACCAGACGGAACTCGAGGCATTAAGTGAGAAATTCCAAATCGATAATCCAATTACATTTTGCTCTACCTGTGGGTATACCATACCAGCGATACCACCTAAAGACACAGAGGTTATCAATCAGTATCCATAAACATACCTATGAAGCAACGAAGGAGATCTGGTACATCCGAGCACGGAAAGCAGCCGGTGTCTTTCGGAAGGCGCTGTTGCCACTCTGAACCTCTCCCACGCAAAGGTCCACTCCCTGACGCCGCCAGCTCGCACGCCTACGCAGTAGACTATGCCGCGGAGGTCTACGTGGATCCTGGAATGAAGGAAGGTCTTAGTAAACTTGGCTTTAATATGTGCATTTTTCGCCTTAGCCAGAGGGTACGAATAAGACTATCCGAAAATGCGATAATCATCAAATTGTTTGTAAGATCCACTCTAATTAACGCACTTAGATCTAGTGATGTTTTTTGATTTGCGATGAGTTTACTCGTGATTCTAGTACAAGTCAAAGGTGACGGAGACAAACCCTGCGATGTAGCGAGCTTACCTAGAAGAGGTCTGTTCATTTCAACTTTGAAAAGATTCGGATTGTATGCGTTCGAGAACAATGACGCAGGTTTGCTGTGCGCATGATAAAGAAAGATTGAAAGTGCTTAGTGCGAATTGGCGGAATGGCAACTAGGTATGGATGGTAATTTAGCAGTACGTCTAGATGTCCGGTGGTAGAAGTGGGCCGGTAGGATAGGATCATCGGTGGTGATAAGAGATCTTTAATTTCTAAATTCATTATTTATGTGGATACTCCAGAAAAAGCAAATTGGCTAAACGAAAATCATGCATACGATCTTAGAACCCTTTTCCTTTCCGGAATCGATAAAACCTACAAAATATTCTAACATGTAAATTACATACTCATTGCTCGCATCAGGGTTCGGCGTCAGCATCCAGTTGGTATACATCCTGACAGCATTCTCCAGACAGTCAGGGTGTTCGAAGTGACAAGCCGAAGCCAGCAGATCTACTCGGTACTGCGACGTGATGACGCTCTCGTTCGGAGACACCTTCCATCCGACTTCCTTCACAGCATCATTGAGAAGACGGAGAACGTAATGCTGGAAGAAGAAGAAAGTCTTAACTCTGAGGATTCTAATCGATAGAATAATAACAGTGGGATCTTCACACAGGTGGATCTTTAAGGTTCAAACCATGTTGCCTAATTCGGTCCATGAAGGGGTGAACATCTATCACATTCCAAGATTTTCCCATGTCTCGGAAAGCGATTTTAACCATTAGCCCCAGCTGTCATTTGTAAATCCAAGCTGTCAATTTTCCCAAGGGGTATAATTATTTCCCAGTTACTAGGTTGTTGAGGTCACCTGCATATGAATAGACTGGAAACTGACCCTAATATAGGGAAAAAGCTAGAAAGATAATAAAAAGATAGAATGAGTTCCATGTTTCGACATAAATTAATTACATTTATTATATACTAGCACTCCGCCCGCGACGTTTCCGATTTTCACCTCCACCCGCTAGGGGTTGATTTTTGAATTATAGATAATTACGTATCCTGTATTCGATCGAGAGATTTATTAGCCAAGTTTTGAGTTTATCGAAGGAAATAGTAAAATCCTTCCCTTAAAACTAAATCACCCATTCACCAATTTAGGGGGTGATTTTCGAAAAACGCAAAAACACGTGTTTGATTATTTTTCATCTAATTTCTATATACGGAGTTTCAAATCAACGGTGAGCGTGTTATAATTTTCCCATACAAACTTTAACACCATAGAGATTGTTAATGAAGGGTAGTTTTAAAAAACTAATAACGCCGATCTTTTTTATTTACTTAGATCGTACCAAGTTTCAAGTTTATAAACCCAAAATCCCGTCTTATTGCTCCCCTACATGGTAGACTGCAACTGCTGTCGTTCATGTTTCGTGCGTTTAGCGGTTTCGGCTGTAGTCGAGTCTTAATACCAAATCCTGTTCTTTTATTATATATATAGATGATATTATACCGATTATTCACGCCAACAAAGAACTTAAATCAAAACTAGAAAAATAGACTCTTTTTGTAGCTTTTCCGGTAACAAAAATACATCTGTGAAAAGTTCATGATAAACAGCCTGGTTACAGACAAACGGACGGCTGAGTCTTAGTAATAAGATCCCCATTTTACCCTTTATAGAACCCTAAACGAATTTAATGCCAACTTCCCCCCCCCCTTCCCTCCAGAAAATACGGGTAAACGGCTCATTCTCACTAAATACCCACATCATACAAGTCCTCAGCGCGCTTTTTTTTTATCGTGGTAAAATCATCAAACGAGTCCTCCAACCTAGGGCCCAGAGGGAGAGACTGTCAGACTCGTACTGACTAAAATCCACGGTGTCCTTCAATTGCCCTTTACGTTCCGGGGTCACGGTAATTCGTACAGTCCCGCGACCCCTCAACGCGCCTACAGAAGATTTCACTTCAAAAACTTTAATGTTTTCCACACATTACTTAGTTACGTTCGATTCATTCAACTAGGAAGCAAACCCGGATCCGAGAGTCCTACTTGTAAGACATCCTCGTCTTACATTCATAACCTTTGAACAACTGATTACAATCTAAGAACGACTCATTATATGTTTGTGATAGTCAAACATTACATTACGGATTAAATTATCAATTTATTAATAATGATAATGATCGCGATATTCATCCAAAAGGATTTACACATTTGTTTCACTCTTTTGTGTTACTACTAGCGCCATCTATTGAGCGAAGCTTTTGTTACGCTAACAAAGGTTAATTAATTTTTAGATTGTTGTTTATTAATTCTTTATTGTATTATCATTTAATTTTAACATGTGTCGACACCCTTGCGCCATCCCATCTTCCTAGTTCAGCGTGTTGTGCTTGCGCTGCTGCTGCATGTGCTGAAAACTCTAAACGGCGCAAATACATTGGCTTAGCTAGTTAGTAGCTATGGTTTGAGCCGTTTGGGGTTGAAAGTCTGGGGCCATGGGGTCCGAGTGATCACAACGTTTTTAGGGACATCACCAGGCGATTAGTCGGCTATTCAGGTGACCGGAGGGCTGGCCTATTCCTAGGCCAACGAATCAGCATTGCCATGCAACGTGGCAATGCTGCCAGCGTTCTGGGCACTGTTTCCGTTGACAGCAATGTGGGCGTATTCTTTGAGGCCCTTTGAATGTTTTTTGTTTTCTTTTTATTTTATTTTTAAACATAACCGAAGTGCGTTATCTGTGGCCCGTCCCATAATAGCATATTAACTCATGCAGCTGTAAATAATAATTAGTCATGAGCTCCCCATTACACAAAGTACCTGCATTTTGCACTCGACAAGCAAAGCAATTAAAAATGTATTCATCAAAAGTTATCAATAGGTATAATTGAATTATCTTAACGGATACAACGTTAATGTATTTCAATGATACCTACTAAATAAATAATCATGAATATGAGATTAAACTTCGTTTAATAAAGAAATGAATACAGTCAAATTGAGAACCTCCTCCTTTTTGAAGTCGGTTAAGGCGAGGTTGCAGTGCAGTGTAATGCCTTTGTCAAACAAACAGGCGAAAGCGAAGCGATACCGAACCGAAGCGAGACGTCACGCTATCGTATCGCTTTCGCTTTTCTATGTGACTGGATTCAAACAATTCCATACATTACAAATAAAAACGCCTCTCTTCGCATTCGTCACGCCAGTCTGTTTGACAATGGCTTAAAAGAATATGAGTGCATGACCTCTCCTCGTCGAAAAGCGAGCAAAACAACCCGCATTTTGAATGTTTTTGTTTCTTGCAGAAAAACATAAAAGAAATTATAATAATAATAAAATGTTTTTACCATTTACTTTAAAATAATCTATCTATTGATATAACTTGCATGTAAATCCATAACGAAATCTCTTAACAGAACGCGTATACAATTGTGATTTAGTGCCATATTCGTTTTTTTTTATTGAGCGGATTATTCCAAATCGTGTTTCTATCTTTACCATTTGAATCTTGAGAATGTGTACAATTTTTATATTATGATTTTTATTTATTAAAAATCTCACATTTTCAACAGTTCAAAAATTAAAAAAAGTACTGCAACCTCCCCTTAATGATGCATCGTTTAGGTACAAAGTTAAGATAAAATTCATGTGTACAATTCCGAGCGTGACTAATTAACTGTTCTAGTAAATTCTGTATAAAATCCCACCTTTTTTTTTATCGTGGTAAAATCATCAAATGAGTCCTCTCACCCAGGGCAGAGCGGGAGGGACTGTCAGACTCGTACTGACTAAAATCCACGGTGTCCTTCAATAGCCCTTTACGTTCCGGGGTCACGGTAATTCGTTCAGTCCCGCGACCCCGGCAGGCTTTGGCCCTCTAGAGGGGGGCCCCGTCACTTTGCTGACACTCTTTGAGGCGCGTGGAACACAACGCGCCGTCGACCCGGGCATGGTCCATGGTCGGACAGCGAGTTGCCCATTACTCGCTGCCCGCATGCCCGCGCCTACGGTGGCCGGAGATCGTTTGGCGACGTCCGACGCCGTGGGCGTCTACCACTGCGGCTGGGGTGGAGGGAGGACGCTGTCCTCTCCCTCAGGCAGCCCGCCTCCTCCTTCACGAGCATGACTGCTTCGCAGAAGAAGGCGATCGCTTTCCACTCCGTCTCGCCCCGCAGCATGGCCTCAACCAATGCCGGGCGCGAGGGGTCTCCGCCTATCGCCGTCGTGAGGACATGGCGGTGCTCTGCCCAAGCGGGGCAGTCCTGCACCGCTGGCTCAAGGACTTAATGCAGTTCTCTTGGACACGGCGCGCATTGCGAGGACGTTCCTCACTCTGAAACTCTAACCATCGGCAGCTTAGACCCTGTTCCCGATACTGATGGGTCACTACTTTTTTGAAAACGTTTGAAAATGTTTTTAATAATATGTAAAAGTGTAAATAAATATAAATCAAGAGTCTAAAAGTTCCAATAACAACAATTGAATTCAGCGCGCGTTAGGAGGTTCTTTTCTTTAGAGCCCAGACCGCAGGTAGCCTGGTTCCCGATACCGGTGGGCTAAATTGCTTATTATTACGGATATTTTTCGTAAAGTTGATAACCAATCAATGCCTAATAACCTCAATGCAATGTAATCATCGGAATTCGCTCATTGCAATAATACTTATATAAAAAACATGATAACAACTGCAAACGAATAAATAAGCGGATTTTAGGTTTAATACCTTTACGAACTAGATTATTATCAACAGAAATTACCGTGAAGGGTAATACCCTATTATAAACTATAATTCTACTTACTACTTAGATTAAATTCTGAAATGAATGAATTAAAAGAATAAGAGGTTATCGTTTCACAAAATAAAACTATTGTGGCGTTCCTGGCCACTAAGAATTTATGGTCGACTGTTTACTCTTATTTTATGATCGACTTTTGCGACTGTCAAAGATAGATTCTTCGTTAGCATTACAGCGATCTAATAACTATGTATTAATTATAAATACACGGCCGTATCTAATATATTCTATTTGAAGTAAGCGCTATTTCATTTCTTACAAATGGAGAACGGGCATATTCAGACCGTGTCTCCAAAGTAAAGGAGCACGAGCGTTCTTCTGCCCGTATCTCTAAAGTGGTGACCCCGACGTGATTTTCACAAGATTGCTTCATTGCGCGAACTCGAGGTGAATTCGGCCGACGCGACACACTACGGACACTGCCGCTGCACTACGAGCTGACCTGTGGACTGCGGGACTTTGGCACATTATATTGCATCAGTCATCGTGTTGTTTCCTGTCCATTCATCAGTGCCTACAGTGCGCCCGGCGACCGGCGAACATACTTGCGAGTGATGAAGAGAAGAGAAAAAGGTTTTTATTGACATTTATGTGTTTACTGTTCTACTGTTGCATATATTATTTTTTTTAGGTATTTATTGTTATTGGTCTATGTTTATTCCTTTAATGTATTTTTTATCTTGTCTCTGCATGTGTATGTACCCAGTATTTGCATGGTCATGTGAGTTTGCCTCACCACATTCCCACGGTTAAGGTAATTACTCCTGGTTTGAGGTTTTGTGTGGTCGCTTGAGTTCTTTTACGGAGAACTTGCACGTTCACTCACCATGACTGATGAACTTCAAGCACGTCTAAAAATGCTCGAAGCTGAGAATGCTGCCTTGCGTGCCCAGCATGAACAACTTGATTCTCATCCTAAACTTGAGGTGGCGGCCGCTGCATGTAAAGTAGCTGTGAAGCTGCCACCGTTTTGGCCCGATCGGGTAACGGTGTGGTTCGCTCAAGCTGAAGCACAATTTCTTTTGGCTGGCATTGTCACTGATGCCACCAAATATAATTATATTCTCAGCCAGATTGACCATAACGTAGCCGGGGAAATTGAGGAGATTGTGATCAACCCGCCGGCAGAGGGAAAATACATAGTTTTGAAAGACACTTTGATCAAACGGTTCTCCACGACCAAAGTGCAGAGGGTAAGACAACTGCTAAATAACGAGGAACTTGGGGACAGAAAACCATCCCAGTTCCTTCGCCACCTTCGGTCCCTGGCAGGGAATGAATTGTCTGACGACAACATCCTTCGGCAACTCTGGTTTCACCGCTTGCCCCAGCATGTACAAGGAATATTGGCAGCCCAAGCTGATCTCGCCCTGGACAAGATAGCCGATATTGCTGACAAAATTGTTGAGGTTCAGCCAAGTCACGCAAATGTTTTTGCTGCAACAAGCGCACCCACGCTTTCCAGCCTGATGGAGCGGTTAGAAGAGCTAAGCTATCAGGTTGCTGCCTTGAAATCCGAACGATCCCGATCTCGGAGTAGCAGCAGACATTCTTCGCGCAGCTCCACTCTGGATCGGTCTAAAAAACGCTGTTGGTATCACCAGAAATTTGGTGTAAAAGCAAAAAAGTGTATCACACCGTGCAGTTGGGTAACGGAAAACATAGGGACCAATCAGTAGCGACGGCGACTGATTGCTGCCATTCCCCCAGCCGTCGCCTTTTTATAACCGAACAGGTTACTAAACGACAATTTTTAATAGATACTGGTTCAGACCTTTGCTGTTACCCTCATCGCTGGCTTTCTAGTCGAAGAAAGCCTACGGATTATGACCTCTGTGCTGCTAATGGTAGCAGCATACATACCTTCGGTACAATTACTTTGACGCTTAACTTTCGTCTCCGTCGCAATTTCACCTGGACGTTCGTCGTCGCCGATGTCAATAACGCGATTATTGGTTCGGATTTTCTGGCATATTATCACTTGCTACCAGACTGCCGCACCAAGCGGTTAATAGACGGCGTAACCAATCTTTCAGCAATTGCCTGTACCGCGACGTCAGAACAACTTAGTGTCAAGGCTGTAGCTCCGTCGAATTCTGTTTTCGCACAAGTGCTAGCAGAGTTCCCTGAAATAACTCGTCCTCCTGGCATTATCAGGATCGTTAAGCACGATACTGTGCATTTTATCAAGACAACGGATGGGCCCCCCATTTCTTGTCGTCCTCGCCGTCTGGCACCTCAAAAACTTATGTCGGCTAAAAAGGAATTTGAGAACATGGTGCAGTCTGGCACAGCACGACCGTCTAAAAGCCCGTGGTCATCTCCATTGCACATGACCCTAAAGAAAGATAACACTTGGCGTCCCTGCGGTGACTACCGCGCGCTCAACGCCCGAACTGTACCAGACAGGTATCCAGTCAGGTACATAAACGATTTTGCTCACAACCTCACCGGTGCCAAAATCTTCAGCACCATCGATCTTGTGAAGGCATACCATCAGATCCCAGTTTTTGAAGAGGATATTCCGAAGACCGCCATCACTACTCCGTTTGGCCTCTTCGAGTTCCCATTCATGACATTCGGTCTTCGCAATGCTGGCCAAACCTTCCAGCGTTTTATCGATGAGGTCACACGGGGTCTTGATTTCTGTTTTCCATACGTGGATGACATCCTCGTCCACTCTACAGATGAGGTTCTCCACTGCGAGCATCTGCGCATCCTCTTTAGACGTTTGCGGGACTATGGGGTTGTGATAAATCCTTCCAAGTTGGTGCTCGGCGCACATGAGGTAACATTTTTAGGATATCGCATCAGCTCTGAGGGCACTAAGCCTCCTCAAGATCGTGTTCAAACCATCCTCGATTTCCCACCCCCTAAAACCGTCCAGGGAGTACGTCGCCTTCTCGGTATGTTAAATTACTACCGCCGTTTTCTTTCTAAGGCTGCATTGTTCCAGGCACCGTTAATTAAAGCTGTGATTGCTACTAAAGGCAAGGGTGCAAAACCATTTATATGGACATCTGAACTCCTCGAACAATTAGAAGCCTGCAAAAAGAGTTTAGCGACTGCCACCCTGCTACATCATCCGGTCAACGGTGCTCCTCTCGGACTGTTTACTGATGCTTCCAGCGTCCACATCGGGTCCTGCCTTCAACAACAGATTGACGGCGAGTGGGTGCCTCTTGCTTTCTTCAGCAAAAAGTTGACCGATCAGCAAGCACAGTGGCCCGCTTATTATCGCGAGTTACTGGCGGTGTATGAAAGCGTACAGCATTTCCGCCACATACTCGAGGTCCAACATGTTACTATTTTTACAGACCACAAGCCGCTACTGTATGCTTTCGTACAGCGCCGGGAAAAACTCCCACCTGCACAATTAAATCAATTGTCTTTCATAAGCCAATTTACCACTGACATAAAATATATCAAGGGGGAAGACAATGTTGTCGCTGACACGATGTCACGTGTTGATGCCATTGCTCTTGAGCAGGATTGGCAAGCACTTGCCCAATCACAGGAAGCAGACCCGGAGTTATTAAACCTGCAGCAGCAAGGCACTAGCCTTCAATTATCCAAAATTAACATTCCGGGGTCTAACATCGCAGTCACCTGTGATATGTCTACAGGCAAGCCTCGCCCTTATTTGACCCTTTCCTTCCGAAAAACAACATTTGACAAGCTGCACAATTTAAGCCACCCCGGCGCTCGAGCTACCACCCGTCTCGTAACCGATCGCTACGTTTGGCCTTCTGTTAATAGTGACTGCAAAGAATGGGCACGAACATGCGTAGCGTGTCAGCGTGCTAAAGTATCGCGCCATAATTCGTCCCCTTTAGGTAATTTCGATCTACCAAGCGGTCGTTTCAGACATGTCCATATCGACATCGTCGGTCCCTTGCCGGTTTGCAATGAATACCGGTACTGTCTAACAGCCATTGATAGAGTCACTAAATGGCCTGAGGTATGGCCAATGCGCTCCATTACCGCAGAAGAGGTAGCGGAAACCCTGACACGGGAGTGGATTGCCCGTTTCGGTGTGCCGTCAATCATTACGACCGACCAAGGTACACAGTTTGAATCTGACCTTTTCCGCCGACTGATGACGCAATTCGCCACAACGAAAACCAGGACAACGGCTTACCATCCCTGCGCTAACGGCATGATTGAGCGCGTCCATCGCCAGCTCAAAGCTGCTCTCATGTGCCACCAGGACTCATGGGTCCGCGCGCTGCCCCTTGTTCTCCTCGGCATGCGATCAGCCTTCAAAGAGGACTTGAAATCCACTGCCGCCGAAATGGTGTACGGGGAACCTCTTCGATTGCCCGGAGAATTGCTTGTAGCGGCTGACGAATCACACAGTTTAAATGACCCGGCAGATTTTGTCGTACAGCTCCGACGTAAAATGTCGACCGTGCGACCCATTCCGGCTTCCCGGCATTCACAGCCATCTATATTTATATTTAAGGATTTTCCATCAGCAACACACGTATTTCTACGGGACGATTCCGTTAGACGACCATTACAGCCACCGTATTCTGGCCCGTACCAGGTCGTAGGTCGCGCCAGTGATGGTAAAACTATAACCCTGGTTGTGAACCGCAAAACCGTGACTGTGAGTGTAGATCGCGTTAAACCGGCACACATGGATCACTCAATCCAAAACAGCCATGATCTCCTGAAGGGGCTCACAGAACCTGCAACACTGACGACCCGTGACGTTCCAAAGTCAACTACAAAACTTAAAAACGTCAATCCGGCCCCAAAACCGCCGTATACCACGCGCTCCGGTAGACGAGTCAAGTTTAAAGATCTCTCCGATTTTGAGTAACCGGTGCATCTTTCTCCGTGGGGGGGTGGTGTGGCGTTCCTGGCCACTAAGAATTTATGGTCGACTGTTTAC
The DNA here is from genome assembly GCA_943136025.2 of Agrotis puta. Taxonomy (NCBI): domain Eukaryota; kingdom Metazoa; phylum Arthropoda; class Insecta; order Lepidoptera; family Noctuidae; genus Agrotis; species Agrotis puta. The sequence goes on from OW964171.2 coordinate 3,090,578, forward strand.
TCTTATTTTATGATCGACTTTTGCGACTGTCAAAGATAGATTCTTCGTTAGCATTACAGCGATCTAATAACTATGTATTAATTATAAATACACGGCCGTATCTAATATATTCTATTTGAAGTAAGCGCTATTTCATTTCTTACAAATGGAGAACGGGCATATTCAGACCGTGTCTCCAAAGTAAAGGAGCACGAGCGTTCTTCTGCCCGTATCTCTAAACTATATTATATTTTATTTTACCATTTTTAGTTCAAATATTCAACCCAAATTCTGGTCAAATCAAAATATGGGTATCAAATTATAAATCTTAGATACACAACTCAAAAACTATACATGTAAAATTAATTACTTACTTCGAATAATATAACCCCAAATTTGTGTAAATAAAAAATAAGTTAAAAATAACTATAACCCGAGTACGAAAAAATCGCGCACTGAAAAGTAGTCGGGTTTTAGTTATTTTAAAATTATTTTGAGATGGTTAAACCATCTGCCGCACTGGGTTAAGCGGGGGGACTGGTCTTTAAGTTGTCTTTTGCGTTCCAGGGTCACCGTGCCCTTTTAAAACAGTCCCGCGACGACCTCAACAGACACGATGCCTACACGTTGCGTTTTTATTACATTTTGATACCTTCAAGCAATCAGTGACTTTTTGAAACTACTATAATTTGTATCGAATATTATTATGCCCAATAACTTTCATGATTATTTATGATCACGACCTATTAAAATGATTTATCCTGGTCCAAAAACATTAGCATTTTTGTGTACAATAAAGTATATTTTATTTATCTATCTAGGTATCTACAGTGCGATTGAGTACAGCACTTACGAATTGCGTACTACTAGCGCCATCTAGTGAACGTAAATGTACTAAAGTTTACTGTATTATGTAGCATGTGAAGAAATTGATTACAATGAGACACGCTGAATGTTTCTAAATAATACTTATGTTAAAAAAAACGACGGGTTGCACTCTGGGAGTGCCGGCAGAAGTGAAAACTTGAATAGTAATTGTTAGAAATATCTTGTGAACAGATTTTAGTAAAACTCGCAAAAATTGTTGACTTTTTATTTCAATAATTTTCCAATGTGACGTACATCTTTTAAAACAATGTTACCTAGCAACGAATGTATCCAGCATACAAACTTCTTTAAAAGTAATAAAGTCACACGAACATTCACGCAAGCGCCCTGCGCCGTCCTACGCTTTTTCGGTCAGGGTCACGTGTCCTGACGCGAGTTTAAGATTTTATACCCATTACAGAAAAGTGCTCAACGCCGCTAAAGAAGTTTTCACTTCAAAAAATAACCCCAGCTTTTAAATAAATGGCCTTTTTAATAAGGCTTATGTTCATCAGTTGACGTCTTATGGCAGATATGATGATGATGAAATAAACTATAATGAAACTGTAACTGTATATAAATAACTAGCACTGTGCCCGCGACTTCGTCCGCGGGGGTTACGTTCTTTCCTAATTCCCCCTTTTCACCCCCTTAAAGGTTAAATTTCCCAAAACCCCTTCTTATTGCTTCCCTACAGTATAATAGGAAGCCGTGTGCAAAATTTCACATTCCTAGCCCCAGTAGTTTCGGCTGTACGTTGATATGTCAGTATGTCAGTTCTCCTTTTATATATATATATATATAGATTTAGATAGTACGCTCAAAAATCTGGAAATTTAAATATTCATGCATTCATGATGTCGTAGGGTTTCACTTAATTTTTTACGTGGTAAAATCATCAAATGAGTCCTCCCACCCAGGACAGAGCGGGAGGGGCTGTCAGACTCGTACTGACTAAAATCCACGGTGTCCTTCAATAGCCCTTTACATTCCGGGGTCACGGTAATTCGTACAGTCCCGCGACCTCGGCAGGCTGTAGGGTTTCACTTAGATACAAAGATAGAGAGACCTTACCGTCTTCAAAGAATACGGTGAGTACTAATTTCATGTCATGATACAAGAAAAGATTTCAGCGAAAATATGAATTACTATCAAAACATACTAAGGTCTTTGTTATTGATCTAAGATCTTAATCTAGCGATAAATAGATAGCGTAAAAAATTATGATGTATAAAGAAGAAATCCTACGTCAGAACCAAATAAATAGTAGCTTATAGATGTTTACAAAGCCTTGTATACCTATCTAGTTATCGTGCATAACAAGAAACCTAATCTTTACTTACAAACATTTACCTATACTATAATCGTTAAGCTATCTTTGATCAGCATTGTAAGTCTAAGGCTCAATTTACATTGCTGAAATACAGAAATGAAGCATATTTTTGAAATGAAAGCTACAGAGATTTTTTTTAACGTGGTGAAACCATCAAATGAGTTCTCCCACCGAGGGTAGAGCAGGAGGGACTGTCAGACTCGTACTAACTAAAATCCACGGTGTCCTTCAATAGTCCTTTACGTTCCGGGGTCACGGTAATTCGTGAGTCCCGCGACCAAGTTAAAGAGGTAAGAATTTTTTGCTTATTGCGTAACAAAGAGACCAAAAATGAACCGTTTAATCATGTGGCGAATTTCAAAAAAATACTCGGTTATCCTCGGGAATTTTCGCAGTTAGAATCTCGTATTTAAGTTATACAATTCTTATTCAATTTATAAAACTCTGTAAGATTACGAAACATAACTCTTCATTCCGTGGCAATATAAACTGAGCCTAGCTGTCTTATCCTTATCAGCTCACAGCTGATATGATCTAATGTCATTAACATAGTAATCATTATTGAACACTTTTTAACTATGCCATTTATTTGTAACAGATATGTAGATATTAATCTAATACTAATTTGATATCGGTATCATGGGATTTGTTAATTGACGTCAGTAGATATATGAGGATATGCAGGTGTCGAAGTGCAATGCACTAGCGTTAGGTTTTCGATTGGTCAATAGTTCAAGGAGCTTCTATGGACGAGGAATGAAGCCTTGGTCGTGGGAATCACGAATTACCGTGACCCCGGAACGTAAAGGGCTATTGAAGGAGACTGTGGATTTTAGTCAGTACGAGTCTGACAGTCCCTCCCGCTCTGCCCTGAGTGAGAGGACTCATTTGATTATTTTACCACGTTAAAAAAAATGGACGAGCAATGATATCGCTTATGCTCCTACCGAAAACGCATGCGTGCGCATCGGTGAAAAAAGATAGGTTCTAAGGTCGAAAAAGTAAGTAAATCTTTTAAATATTAAAGGTTCATTATAACGGTTAATTCGCCAAATAAGCTTCACTAATAAACTTGAAGCTTATTTTACTTGGAATGTATTTTCTAAAATATTTTATTTATATTACGGTGGCATTAAAGATAGCCGAACAGTATTTAACTAAGGAGTTGTCGTGTATTTATTCTTATCTCACCACGTTTGACTACTAATCCGTATATTTTAGCAGTAAAACACGCAAAATTACTTAACTTTACGAAAATAAGATTATGGAAATAACAAGATAAGACCATTAAAAGATTGGTAGTACCATCTGTTAGCAATTATAAAGTTATAGGTATGTTTTTTTATCGAATTTGATTACTTCTTACGCCATCTATTATTTAATTTGTGAAACTCATCTTTTACCGAATTTGGGACGACGATACGAATGTTGCGCTTAACCTCACGGGCGCGAAAACGCCCCAGCGCCTTACGTACACACGTCTGTACATAACAGACAGTCGCTCATTGGACGTTGATTTTTATCATTTTCAATTATAAATCGCCCGAGAGGTAAATAGGTAAATCATCCTTCATTTACCGACTTCAAAAAAAGGAGGAGGTTATAACTAATATTAATCAGCGAATCTTGTTGAATTTGATTCAAAGATCCTTTGTATTATTTCAGAATATAACCTATATAGTCAAAGAATACCATTTAACCCAGTATTCCATGGGATAGATGATGCTCAAGTTTTTTTAGAACAATCAATACCTTAGCTAATTATCAAGTTTACGGTGTTACTCACCCCATACTCCAAATAATGCGCTCCCTTCGACAGCATTGTGTCAATGTAGCCCAAAGCTGACAATCCAGCTTTCCAAGGCACATAGCTTCTCTCATGAGAAAGGTAGCTAGTGACGTCCAATGCAGTTCTATAGTCAAGCCGACCAGTGAGAGCCAGATTCATAGCATCGTCCACCAATTGAGCTCTGTTGATGATGTGGATTTCTTGAAAACGGGACGGGTCCTTAAGAATCTTGATAAGGAGTTTCCAGTTTTGTAAGTCATAGTTGACGCGGTAGAATCCTGGAAATGAAGATTGTGTTTATCATTTTTGTATTAAAAAACCATAGCAGCAGCATTGCATTTTAATTATGTTTTCATTCGTTTCCATAATCGTGAATTATTGAATTTTATTACACCTACTAACCGATATGCAGACAATTTACTGTTGAAATTAATATCCCACATGACACAAAATAGAAAAGACTGATACTCATCACTTAGTAAAACACCGCTCTGATCTGAGAGCGGGAGCTAAAAACCGTCTTGCGGCGCTTCAAAGGTGAGAATTAATGTCATACAATTTAGCTAATCGTAACGGTTTTTAAAATGTTCCATGCTACAAGATAGTAACTGTTAAGTTAATACCTGTTTGCTGCACATTAGCAATGAACCACTCATCAGGTTTCATAGTGATATTGCTCATAGTCAAAGACTTCTCTCCTTTTAGCCATATCTTCGGTTGAGTGGTCTCGAAGTCTTTCTCCGAAGCCGTAGTGTATGACACTGGAATCCACCATATTGGTGACTTTTGGGCTTCGAATGTGTCATTGATTAGGACGAAGCGTTCCTGCAAGTATAAACTGCTTATAAAATTTTCATTGTAATTGGTAAGTACCTAAGTTATGTAATTTTCAGGTTACAGGTTAGTCAATTGTGCCAGAAAAACCACTTTACTTAAAAAGACACCCAAAACGTTGTATCTTAAAAACTTGTTAAATCATAGGTGGCGTTGAATAATATACCAAATTCACTGACGCAGGATGTTGGTATAGTGTTTCTATAATTCTGTGGCATGAAATTCGATAAAGATCTAAGCCATTTTACGCAAATAGTTACTAACATCATATTATTATTACTATGTAAATTATTATTCATGTCACTCCGTAAATCACAAGTCATGGCAGACGTGACGTACTTTAGAGTACTTATTTGATAGTATCAGACACCAATTATGATAAATTTATCTGTAAGAATTCGCGAAACAGGTACAATCATTAACCTAGTAGCATGACTTACATATATATTTTACATAGAACTTTCTGTGAAGTATTAAGATAAAGTACATCTACACATAGGCAGCAACAAGCTGTACTTAACCAGTTTATGTTGGCCTACTCAGTATGATCTTTCTGCACATTGAACAGTCAGCTTATATTGATTTAGCATAATGTGATGTGCAGATGAGACTTATAGAGGTAAGGTACATGATAATTCAGTTGTATAATTGTGAGATTTTTAATAACTTATCATTTTAATAACTTTTAAATACACAATCATGTGAATGCAATAAAGAATTAAATTGAATTGTTTTTTTTTGCGTCTTAAAACCATCAAATTAGTCCTCCCAGAGCGGGAAGGACTGTCAGACTCGAACTGACTATTACCACCTAAGGAACACATATGACTTGAGTAAGAAATGTTCAAAAATATGTAAAAATATCTAATAATAATTATACTTGCTCATCTCAGATATGTTATAGATGAAGCGTAAATGTAATTACAAGTTTAAACCAATATCTTAATTCTTCGTTTAATACAAATTCTTAATAGAACCAGTAGGTAACTAAGTATTAGTGGCTTTAGATCAATTAAAAATAATAATGTTTTCTTCAAGGGTACTAGCACAAAAGATTTCAAAGACAAACACGTGAGCCCATTATCAATATACAATCCAGACATTTTAGATTATGGCTAAACCAATAATTTTGTTTATTACTATATTACATAGCCTTTAAATTCGAATTAATAAATCAAATCGTAGATTAGTGCCTAATAATCCTATAAAAGATAGATCCAGTTGATGATTAGATTATTCAGTCTGTATAATATCAGTATTTAATGTGATCTCGATCGTTAAACTTTATGAATTTCGATTAAAAAGATATTATATCGTTAGGCACGAGGACAATGTTATCGTTTTATGAACCAAGTCGCGTGGAAATCATATCAGTAGGAAACACGAAATAAACAGAATTTGTTCATTGTGGCGACATCTATCGAACGTTAAATTAAACTTGACTTTATAGTGATTTAAAGTTCGTTTCTAGATGGCGTTAGTGGGGCTTGTTCCAAATTGCCTTTTGTAAATAATTATAATATATTTTTTTTTTTGCAAATCTATGTTTTATAATTCAGACTTTAGACAATCAAAAAAGTTAGTCGATCACAATATACAAACATAGGAGTACCTATTGCCTATCCTAGTGTATCTCGAGAAACGTTATTATAAACAAAAAAAAAATACAAACAGGCCGTGTTACAGCCATTTCATTTCAACTATTAGATGACGAACAATTTCAGTTAGTATTCAATTTGTCTAACAATAAAAAAACCCACAACACCTGTTTAAAATACACCGTGCCGTTGTCATAATTCCTCGTCACAGTCAGGACTGGGAAGCCAGTCTGCAAGGTCCAAGAGTCCATGACAACTGCAACATCTGCATCGAAGTCTCCTGTTTTCCTGGCAGCATTGGTCAGGGCACTCCAGAGGTCCCTCTGTTCCGCATTGCCGTACATCTTGGAGTTCAAGTAGTTCGTTACTCCGGCATTGAAGACATCGCTTGAGAGAACGTGGTTCAGCATCCGGAGAAGAGCAGAGCCTGGGGAAGGAAGCGAAAGTTTCATATTTTCGTATGTGTTTTTGGCTCTTTTATTTAATCATTCTTGTTTCGATTTTAAATAGCTACAACGTTCACTTTTACAAAAAAAAAACCTTCTTAGATTCAAAAATATTTGCATTTGATCGTCTCAGTTCGGCCGTTTAAAATCTAAAATGGCCGCCATTCGCGAGGTGTTGCGATTTGACGGTAACAATGACTACATGTACCTATATTATCATATGCTCTTAAAGTAACTTTAATCGAAAACGAAATACACTTTATAACTTAGAAAGGCTTGTTGAGTTCGTCATTTTTGTAATCTGCTTGTGATATCTTAGTGTGTCTGAATCATAGTCATTCAAGTCAACCCCATATATATAAGCAGAACACGACAAACTTTCGTTACCTTTTCCATATGAAATCTTGTCAAAGATAGCGTCAGCTTCCTCAGAGGCGCTGACTTCCACAGACAGCTGATGTGAGGAGTTGAGAGCATCCAGCTGGAATACATTGTGAACTATGTCCAGGACGCACAGCTCTGTTATGTTCCAGGACTTCTCCACCTAGAATAGAAAATATAAATTTTCATACAAAATCTCTTGAGCCTGGCTGCACTCACATAATTTCTGAACGACTGTATCAAATTGAATAAATACTTTTTTTATTGTTTCTTATTTTCAGATCAAGGTTTATGTGTACCGTTTGAGAAAATCCATCGTCTAGGTCTAGAATTAGAACTCGTGCGAACCCAGAAGGAGCCGCAAGTTGAAATTGAAAATGCAATAATACAAAATTTCTTCTGTTTCCTCTCCCTCAACAGTAACATCCAACATTAATGCTGAGTATAGTCGATTGAGTTTAAAACTCAATGGACTATACTCAGCAATAATTTTGGTTGCTCAACATTAAGGCCTGAATTCTTTTTTTAATACCACAAAGGAGAAAAACAAGCGTACGACCCGTCTGATGGAAAACGGGCACCGTAGCCTATGGACGCCTGAAAGACTACGTATCGCTTACGCATTGCCGACAGTGCAACTCTTTCACATTCTTTTTAAGGGTATAAAGACAGTAGGTAGTAATGTGTGCTGACGGTTAAAAGGACAATATTTCCAATGAAATGTGTTTACACCGTAGGTCCCTCAAATTTTGGCACTACAATCCTTCAAAATGAACTGACTGTTACGTTAATGTTGATCGCATACTGTCGGTCGGGTACGGTCGGTCGCGTATTTTAGTGAAATGTAGCACCATAATACGCACCGCTGACATCAACGTCGCAGTATGGTGCTATATAGAACACAATGTTAATTCGTACGCACGACGAACGTACGCGATCGTCTAACGTGACGCGACTGACATCAGCTTAATAAGATAAAATCAAGTAAAACATTTTACTCACAGCATTGACAGCAACATACTCCACGTACGTAGCGAAGCCCTCATTGAGCCACAGATCCCTCCACCAGATCGGAGTCACCAGGTTACCGAACCACTGGTGAGCGATCTCGTGGGCCACAACCGTTGCCACGTGGACCTTATCAGTGCTGGCTGATACCCCTTCTTCATACAGCATCGATATTTCTCTGGAACATTTATTGAAGATATTCTTACATCATCATCTATCATTTTCCCAACTATTTTGGGCTCTAGTTGAACCGCATATAGCTGAATAAAATTATTTTACTCGGAGAATCTATTGGACTTCTACAACCCAATTAATAATAACAGAATAATACCCCTTAGTAAGAGTGGTTTTCAGACTTTCGAGTTTCTGATTAATAGTAAAGGCTGTTAAAGATCTACAAATGACAACCGGGACCAACAGCGTAACAACACAAGGCGTGGAGGAAATTTGCTATGATAGATGCTCACCCAACCCACCGAAGGTGAGTCACACTTCATTGGCCTCTAAAAGAGGCAGTGGTGTACAGAGTAGTACTAAGATTTAGCTCAAGCTACCTTTACTCGAAAATAAACCTTATATTTACTGAATCAATGATTCCTATAAATAAGGTCCATTTTTTTACAAATTACTTTAAAGATCTAGCAATTTTGTTATTTACGATACTTCAAAATGTTACATTTGCCCCACATCCCACACTTTGAATAATAATATTCATTTGGTGCTCTAATTCACAATTTGCACCACAAATTAGTCCATTCATTTAAACAAGAATAAAACGGAAACAAGTCCGCCGACCCTCAAAACCAGTATAGTGCCAAAATCCTTGGTCTCCACAATATGTGCGAATGCCATTCAAAATCTCAAAAGCGACATTCACTGTGCCAATACATTTAATACCTTCAAACAAGCAACAACAAAGTTGAAAATCTAACGGCACCTTCATGGCGCTTGGAACGTTCCAAATTTTGAGTCATACGACCCGTTCCCCAAATAAAAGGATGATATATGTTCGGTCCCCAGCCGATAATGAAGTGTTGCGATTCATTCATCCATCAAAAGACTCACCCCTACAGTACCAGATTTAACGGTGCTGATGTTATTTACCGGTTTGGGTTTAGTTTCATTATTATCATTGGGGTGCTTGTCGCTTGCATCGATTTTGTTTTGGCGGGGATATACTGTTATCCCGAAGTTTGTATTATTGAAGTGCATTCTTCATTCTTTAGTTTATAGGAATAACATTTTGTGGAGCCTACGTCTGCAAGTGTTAATGGGGAAAAAGCAATGAAACGCAATTTTGGGTGTAAGAAGATCCGATAAAATACGGAACACCATGCTGCGCTAAAACTGGAACACTTGACGTAGTTAAGAAGGCTGCCAGGCTCAAATGGGATTGAGCGGCTCACGTAATACACATGGACAATAGTCGCTGTGCAAAAATATGCACTCAGTGAATGAAGTGAAAAAAAAATGGTTGAGAATAAAAAACAAAATGAAATATGTCAACATTGATAAAATTTATATAATCGACAGTATAGTTAACCCGCTGTTCACTATATTATTTAAAGCAAAAGTTATAAAAATAACAATATTAGTTGACAACATTAAGCTCCTTGTGGATGAATCTAAAAATAAAAAGGAGTGTATGAGATGAGAGTATGACTGTATGTTTAAACTTGGTCACAAGGCCAACGATAATGGCTAAAAAGATGAACAGTAACTGTCAACCAAATCAATTCCCTTACCTAAAAGTAAGCAATCCCCAATTCTCCATAGCTCCATTCTTGAAATCCGGCAAAGCAATCATATCTATCTTTGGCAACGGGAACTTTATCTTGTAATACTCCTCCAAGTACTTCAGTATCTTCGGACCGATCTCGAGGGCAAATGCAGCTGATTTGACCGCCTCACTTCTTGCCCACACGGAGAATTTGTCGTTCGTCATGTTCTTGAAGTCAGTTACTGTGAATGCTACCAAGTAAGTAGACATTGGGAGAGACTCGGCGTAGTGATCCCACGTGTAGTCTTCTAGAGTTTCGCTGTAATTAAAATGGTTTTATTGATTTTTTTTTTACTAAATGATTGTAATAATACTATTTATAGTACAAAGTTTTCATTTTCACCTTGTGGTTTTATATGAATTTGTATGTCTTTCAACATAAAAACATCTGAATACCTAGTTTGTTTGTTTGTTAGACAGAGCCTAAGCTCTGTCCTAACACTATTTTTTTTATGCATTATGGTGATCTGAGCATCTGCTGATAATCTAGTAGAGCACTTTCAATACTTGCTCAAAACAAATTGGAGATGTCACTGATATTCAAAATTAACTACGCGAGAACTCCATTATTTAAAATTTATATAAATTGAACAAAAGTTGCCCCAGCATCGAATTGCACCCCTCTTTGAGGAGTGGCTGGATAGGCGTCACGGCGTCCTTACCTTCCGCATGACGCAGGTCCTCACCGGACACGGAAGTTTCGGGAGGTTCCTGTGTCTGATAGGGAGGGAAGAAACGCCTGGGTGTCACCACTGCGAGGATCGTCCGGAGGACACGGTGGAGCATACGGTGCAGGACTGCCCCGCTTGGGCAGAGCACCGCCGTGTCCTCACGACGGCGATAGGCGGAGACCTCTCGCGCCCGGCATTGGTCGAGGCCATGCTGCGGGGCGAGACGGAGTGGGAAGCGGTCGCCTCCTTCTGCGAAGCAGTCATGCTCGTGAAGGAGGAGGCGGGCCGCCTGAGGGAGAGGACAGCGTCCTCCCTCCATCCCAGCCGCAGTGGTAGACGCCCACGGCGTCGGACGTCACAGGACGATCTCCGGCCACCGTAGGCGCGGGCATGCGGGCAGCGAGTAATGGGCGACTTGCTGTCCGACCATGGACCATGCCCGGGTCGACGGCGCGTTGTGTTCCACGCGCGCCTCAAAGAGTGTCAGCATATTGACGGGGCCTGTAGAGGGCCAAAGCCTGCCGAGGTCGCGGGACTTACCCATTACCGTGACCCCGGTACGTAAAGGGCTTGTGAAGGACACCGTGGATTTTAGTCAGTACAAGTCTGACAGTCCCTCCCGCCCTGCCCTGGGTGGGAGGTTGATGATTTTACCACGCAAAAAAAAAAAAGCGTCGAATTGCACAAAGCTACTGACAGCGAATAGCGACACTAACTCAAGCCTCCATCACGATGTCAGGCTCATCTTGTGGCCTATAAATCACTCATAGATGTAGAAAATAACCTAAATGATTTAATCTCATAATCTTGTACACACGGCTACACATCAAGCCATAAAAGACCAGTATAAGCTGACCGTTTATTGTGCGAAAAGATCCAGTTAAGCAAGGCCAAGATTAACTGGTTTTAATGTAAAATAGTATGTGAACTGCGAGACCTCTACCATCAGGCTACCTTGACATGCCATCAAGCATAACTTGATCAACCCCAAATACTTACTGTTTACTCGTACTAACAGCGTTCATGTTAGAAAGAGACGTCATGTTGTTGGGTCTTGCAATGCTGATGGTGAACCTCGCCTTCAGAGCCGGCTCGTCCCAGCAGGGAAACGCACGGCGGGCGTCCATCGCTTGGAACTGAGTCACCGCTATCCATCTAGAATTCACAAAGGTTTATCATGCAAACTGCTGAATGAACTTCTGAACGTAAAATGCTTTTGAAGGATTTCAGTAGATTTTAGTCAGTACGAGTCTGACAGCTAAGGACTCATCTGATTATATTACCATGGCGATGCAACAAAAAGATTTAAAAAAAGAGGAAATATTCAGCCTTACACCCCCTAGAAAAATGATAAACAGTAACGCTCAGTAGTCTCTAATACATTTTCAACTTTATACTGTAACGCATAAAGTTGAAAACCGATGAAAGACTACTGAGCGTTTATATTTATCGCTTACCGTTTGTCTACAGGACCACACTGTCAAGAGTATAGCCGACCACAGTAGCGACTAAGAAATAAAGTCCTAATTTACATTAATATTCTCCATCTTTCCCATGTCTACTGATGCAGAAAACCTGTAGAGACATTGAGTGCCTGTTACATGGCTCGAACAAAAGGAGCACATAATATCGTCATTTATTATAAGCCTATCTTTTGAATTCACTGTTAATCTTTCATCGTAAGGAAAGATTTAATTTTCCGGTAGGTATGTCAATTCAGCTCAGCATAAATGAATCTTCTGTACATGTACTTTTGGAAGGAATGACACTCATGTGACTAAAAGAGTGATGTATATGAATTTTGATGGATGGAGAGGAAGAAGAAAGCCAAAGAAAAGACAGATGGATTGTTTTTTTTTTTAGCGTGGTAAAATCATTAAATAGATCCTTCGACCCTGGGCTGCACTTTTGGAGATCAGAATTACGTTGCGTAGTAAAAATTATTCGTCCAACACTATCTCTTTCAAATTTTAGTAGGACTATTATGTAACTACTTTAAATAATATATTGAATTATCAAGGAATTAATGCCTCCAAAGACGAATTCCGCACTAATCATTCATAGATGCCATGACCATGCCACTCAAAATTCGCTAACAATGCTCAAGAGAGCAATTAGCCTCCATTGTACCAGAGGAACATATTAAAGTATATTTTTATGGCTGCTAATCTATCGTTCGTATTCAATACAACGCGTGCAGTCGTGTGACGGGCCGAGATGTCTTGAAGAACGTGCTCAACGGTTAATAGACGCAAATGTTTTATGTTGTATTTTGTTTATAGGAATACTTTTAGAGTAGTTTGTTAAAATTATTTTGTTTATGGACTGTTACGTTGTGGTACGGGTAGAGATGGGGTTGAGGGCAAAAATATTAATGTACTAAATGGGCATAAACTGGGCATATTGGACATAAAATATGATTTAGCGCCCAAATTAAAGAAGAACAGAACGGCTTCCAAAAGGGTAAGTCTACAACACTAGCAGCTTACTCTCTAGTTAAGAGTATAACAGAAAATGTAGACAAAAAACAGCCAGTCACTGTTGTGTTCCTCGATATGAGCAAGGCGTTTGATCTAGTTAATTTCGAAAAGTTGTTGGATAAATGTGAGCGATATGGCATTCGGGGTCCTGCTCTAGCGTGGCTACGAAGCTACCTCTATGACCGAAGACAATGTGTGGAAGTGTCCCGCGTTGACGAAAACCTGTTGTCAACTACTTACAAGTCATGTTTTAAAATTAATAGGGCAGGAGTACCACAAGGTAGTATCCTGGGACCACTCTTATTCCTGCTATACATTAATGATCTGCCAAGTGTCACTACTCATAAGTGCGTACTCTTTGCTGACGATGTGTCAGTGGTGATACCTCAAAATAAATTTGACAATCACGAAGAAGCAGTGCGCACTACACTAAGTAATATATTGAATTGGCTTTCACATAATAATCTTAAGATAAACATAGCTAAGACTAAATACATACACTTCACTAATTATAAACAAATTCCAACAAACATTAACATCACACTTGAAGGAGAACAAATTGGCAGAGTCGATAATATTAAATTCTTAGGGCTCACTTTGGATGAACATTGTAATTGGAAATCACATGTAGACGTAGTATGCAAAAAACTTAGCAGATTTACTTATGCCATGAGAGAATTAAGGAGAACAGCCAATGAAACAGCAACTCTTACGGCATATCATGGATATGTAGGATCTGTCTTAAAATACGGACTACTGTTATGGGGCAACTCGACTCATGTTAATAGAGCATTTATATTGCAGAAAAGATGCATCAGAGCGATATGCGGGGCCGGCCCTTTTGAAACATGCAGACCGCTTTTCAAAAAATTAGGTGTTTTGACTCTCGTGTCTATGTACATATTAGAGGTAGGAACGTTTGTGAGGAACCAAACACACTTATTTGCTAAAGTCAGAGAGAATTGCAGGTATAAATCAAGAGATCCTACCAAGCTGAATATTATATCATGTAAAAGCATTTTTCATAAAAAGAACAGCCAAATGATGTGCATAAAAGTGTACAATCACATCCCACGTGTTTACAGAGAACTTCATATGAATAAATTCAAAAACAAACTAAAGCAATGGTTGATTGAGAATTGCTTTTACACACTAAATGAATTTTTCAATTACAAGCAAAATTAATCTATTTTAAGAATTGATCGTTGATTATAAATTTAATGTAATGTCTATCTTTTTTATTATTTCCACAATAATTTATTTTGACATTTCTTATTTTGACATTTCAGAATAACATCATATAATTTATTTTTGACATTTCCTTGACAAACTTAATTTTCTTATCAATTCCATTATGTGACATTCGTATAATTTGTAATTGGCTTCAATTTATTTCAATTTTTTTAAATAATTATATTGTGATGTAATGCATGCATACGTATAAACATGTAATTTTCGCATGCCTACTGCAGGTGAGATGTCTTTGTACCACCCATAAATTATAACAGCCTTGTAAAACCATCTCTAGCGAATAAATGATTCTATTCTAATAAAAAATGTTCGAACACTGGGCATAAAAACTAATAACTATGTTTAGTAAACAAGGCAGAAACATAATTCGGTATTAACGGGCCTTTATTGGGCGTACTTTAATATCATACAAATTCAATCAATTAGTCAGACTAACAAAGTGATTCTCTAAGAATACAGCTTTGTTTTTTAAATCTATTTTCTAAATCATGTTTAAGTTCTATAAGGAGGGCCAAAAGACTACCATTAAGTACATCAACGATAAGTAATAGTGTTTTTTTTTCTCGATCTTGCTCTGCCCCACTCCTGAGCAAATCGTCTGCTTTCAGTCCTTCCGCCTTTTGCGATACTGTGCGTCCTCCTTCCAGTTTGGACGGAACATGTCCACTTCGTTATTATTACTACGTTATACCAATTTATTTACTTGGATTTTATTTCGACCCGATTTACTCTCGGTATGAATTTTCGAGATCTAAGGTATCGTTTATACCTTTAAAACTTTTTACATGCAAGGCTTTGCCACTAAAAGCTTTATATAAAATTGCCCCACAAACGAATAACTACCCATAAAAAATGTTTTACATACGTAACATACATTCTCATGATTCAATCAACTAGAAGGGACATAAATAAAAGGTAACAAGTACAAACGAAATAAAAATATATCCATCAACGTTGCCAGGCATTTTGCCAATTCAAATAAATACCTTTTCGTAACCTTGTACTTCAATAACCATTACCTATAATTTATATTCTTCACTCGTTCCGTATGGGTCGGAGAATAAAGCGAAAATGTACTATGGACATTAATGTGTTTCGTATATTTGCTACTATACGATCCCATATTGTATAGAAATGTTAATTATCGTTCATTTTTATCAGTACCCAGTAACATTATCCATAAAAACATAATCACCTATAACTTTCACAGTCAGGACAAAGACTTTTATCTAATTCACATAATTATTATCTTCTACTTTTTAATGCTAGGATAGACTCATTAACTTACTTTGTGCTCTTTCACTGTTGTAGGGGCAGTGGTAATAAAATAAATTACACAAAGTAACTCAGTCACCGCATTGCATTCAAAATAAAAGAAAATAGGGATGAGGATCATATGAAATCTTCATTAAAAAGTAAAGACCACGTTGTGGTAGTACTTACTTTTTCACGCCTTTCTCTTCGTAGGAACTTCTGTAGAATCCATGCAG
The DNA here is from genome assembly GCA_943136025.2 of Agrotis puta. Taxonomy (NCBI): domain Eukaryota; kingdom Metazoa; phylum Arthropoda; class Insecta; order Lepidoptera; family Noctuidae; genus Agrotis; species Agrotis puta. The sequence continues at coordinate 3,106,485 of OW964171.2, forward strand.
ATTATCGTTCAACAATCCAGTATACTTGATCGACAGAATGTACTGTTTCCCCACTAACATCGAAGACCCTAGAGTCAATATGTGGAAATTTCTCGGCGCATCCTCCAGTTGTCTGACAATGTATATCATATAGTCGTCATCTTTCTCATGAATTTTAATCTCGTGTATCGTAAGTTCCACACCATGGAAGGTAATTTCTTTCGTCTCTTGAACCACTGTCAGAAATATTGTGACTTCTCCATCAAAAGTGAAGTTACCCTCATAAATATACGGCGTTATATTGAGGAAATACTTCTCTGGTTTCAAATAAGTCGGCAGCCAGAGATTCGTCACATTCGGAACTGAGGAACGTGTCGTAGTTTCCAAAGGTATGACTGATCTACTGCTTTCCGTCGTCAAAGGTAGCACTAAGAGTTTTGATTGGTCACAATGGCAGAGTTCATATTTCGTGACGTTTGCTAATTGGTCTACCTTTGGGCAGGCTGCGTAGTTGTAGACTAGAAGGGAAGCTGTGACCAACGCTAAGGCGAAGATCACGAGGATAATGATGGCGAGGTACTTGGAGAGGTAGATCCCTCGTTTGGTCTTCGTGGAGTAGTCAGCTTGTGTACTGTCCATTATGTTGAGAGGCTCGTGAGCTTGGGTCATATCACCATTTACTCTACCTGTAACAAAAAATATGCTGTTAGTTATTGGAATAAAACAAAAATTAATAAGGCATACAATTTTCAGTGAAAATAAGTGTAATAAACTTTTTAAAACTAAAATAATTTAATTTGATGATGATCACACAGAGTTAAGTAGATTTCGGACAATAATTTGCTACAGAAACTGATTCACACTCACAAACACTCTTGATAGTGCTAAATTCATAATTAAGATCTGGACCGACTCAATTGAGATCAACATCGAATTACGTTAAGAGAATCAAACATCAAACTCATAACATTTGTTTTACATTCATGGAGAGATGACCGCGCGTAAGGGGACCCGTGCCGTCGGCATAAGGCAGTAGAGGACACCGTGTGTTTTTTTTAATCAGTCGTGACTGACATAACCGATGATGTTTACTCGATTAAAAAAGTTTTCATTCATAAATCACCACATCGAGCACATAAATTAGAGACTGCATAGAAAACAGAGAAGAACAAAGATAGCAAACAAAAAGTGTTACAAAACTACAAATTGGACTGTTCACATGGAACCACAGAGAGCCGCACGCAACTACAAACTAATGTTTGCGGAGTGTGCGGCTAAAAGCAATTTCGACAAAAACAAACTCATCAAAATGTCCGTTTGTTTGTTTCTGAACTATCCCGCTTGTTATCGAGTGAGATTGTTTGTATAGGCTCGCTGGGAGATAATTAGAGAGAGGAATAAACTATTCAATGTCTTTTTTAGAGTAAAGTTGATGTTTCGCAGGTGGAAATTTGTTTTGATTCTCTTTTTTGAGAGATAGACTTCTTACTTAAATCAGAAATCAAACTAAATTCAAGCACAAACAAGGGCGGTCGCGGGACTGCACGAATTACCATGACCCCGGAACGTAAAGGACTATTGAAAGACACCGTGGATTTTAGTCAGCACGAGTCTGACAGTCCCTCCCACTCTGCCCTGGGTGGGAGGACTCATTTGTAGATTTTACCACGTAAAAAAAAAAGCGCAAACAAGGGAAAATTGGAATCCTTAAGAATTAACGGAAACCTTTTTTTTTTGATAAAGTTGAGTCCATAAAACTGAGTTAAATAGACAGTTTATTTTCCTTTTTTCAATCATTTAAAATAGACACAAACACTGCAGATTCACGCACTTATGCACTTGATTTTTCTATATTTGATGGCAAATTCTCACTGAGAGAGGTCGCTGTGACAGAAAATTGTCAGGGGAAAATATTACTCCGATTTAGGTATTAAGACTAAAAGGGCCCAACACTGCAGTTGCTATAAAACATTACATAATACGATAACACTTTATAATAAAACGCATATCGTACGTCATTTTTTTTCTAAAAAATGAGATACAACAAATGCCATGGAACATACTCTTACGTTAGATAAATCTATCTGCTGTTTTAGAGCATCTTTCCAAAATGCTGACATTTTTAACCCATAGTTAACAATATGACCACTATCTACAGTTACACGTGGTTGAAATTCACGTGGTCTGCTCCTCACAAATCGAAATTATCTTTGCATTGTCAATTTAGACCTATCCATTGTATGGTGAGGATCGTGACCAATTTGCGAGAGCAATAGTACTAGTATTGTATAGTGTGTTAGTAGCGTATAGTATGCTGACAGTGAGAGTATGAATGAGACAAGCCTTATTGACGGGACTTCGGAAGTTTTCGGTAAAAAAACACGTTTTAACGATTTAGGCCCAAAAAGCCTAATTCTCAAAATGGCAAACGAGTCGCAAAAAGACAATTTCTTAAAATGCAGAAAATCTTCCATTTTGATCATTTACCATTTTGCGAATTATTGTATTACCTTTCGAGAATTTGCCATTTTAACAATCAGGCTTTTTAAGAATTTGTTAGTATGAGAATTAGGCTTTGCGTGCGTTAGCCTAACCTAGCGTGGCGTGTAGCCTAGCGTGGAGCAACGTTTAAAAACAAAAGAGAATTAGTCAAAGTAACTTTCAAGTCCGCAAACTACCATCAACATTAAATAAATATTTTCAGAACCACGTAAAAAAAAAACAACGGGTTGCACTCTGGGAGTGCCGGCAGAAGTGCAAACTTGAATAGTAATAAACACACACGAACATTCGCGCAAGCGCCCTGCGCCGTCTTACGAATTTTCGATCAGGTCACGTGCCTTGACGCGAGTTTAACATTTTTACCCATTCCAATAAAAGTGCACAACGCCGCTAAAGAAGTTTTCACTTCAAAAATCTATTAAACTTGCTATCGAACAAGTTAACAAACATCAAAAAGTTCGGAATTGGTTAAAGTTCCAAGTCTAGTTGACTTAACTTTTTAAACGACACAAGTTGCTTGCGGAAATCAACTAGCTCTATTAAACTTCTTGGTAAACTCAATACATTTTAATATCAAATATTGAACGAGGAATATTGAACAACTTTTTTAATCCAGTACCTGAAGTGATAGATTAACTTTGTATGACCTGTATGATCAATATATATATATATATATATAAATGGAGAACTGACTGACTGACATATCAACGTACAGCCGAAACTACTAGGGCTAGGAATGTGAAATTTTGCACACGGCTTCCTATTATAATGTAGGGGAGCACTAAGAAGGGGTTTTTGGAAATTTAACCTTTAAGGGGGTGAAAAGGGGGAATTAGGAAAGTACGTAACCCACGCGGACGAAGTCGCGGGAAAAGTGCTAGTAAATTATATGGCTATACATATAAATAAGGTAACATTGAGATTACATTTTATGAAGAAATATGGAAGAGTGACTTCTTGCGGCCTCATTTGCATTAATTTAGAATTTAACAATCACGACACGTGGCATCACCTAATATTTTTGTTGTTGTTACATTATACTTTTTCGGGATGAAAGGTACCCTATGTCCTTTTCTGTACACCTGACAAAATACAAGCATTTAGTTCAGTGGTTTTTAGGCCTGAAATAGTTACAAGCAAACTTTTCACATTTATAATAAATACAACATCAAAATCAAATCATTTATTTCAAGTAGGCCAGTTACAGGCACTTTTGAATTGTCAAGAAGAAGAAAGAAATTAAATTGTTTATAAATAGTTACGGTGCTACAGTCCCAGTCACAAGACATAAAAACTTGTGAAAGTACTGTAGGTGCCGCCCACATGCTGCACCGACCTCAACGAATATAGTTTATTCTAAATTCAAATTTGTCGACACGATTGGCGCAGTGACTGAGCCATCGACTGCTGCGCAGGGTGTCGCGGGTTCGATCCCCACACGGAACAAATATTTATGATCTACAAATAGTTGTTTCGGGTCTAGGTGTATGTGAGTTTCTATGTTTGTAAACGCACCCACGATACAGGAAGAAATGACTAGTGTGGGGCAAAGTTTAAAAAAAAATTAAGTGATATTGACCTTGACACAATAAAAATTCAGTATTTGCATTAAGGTGGTCTTATTTGTACCCTGTTGATAATATATTAGCAATATGGCCAACATTGTCATAAAGAGAAAATTACAGAAGGTACATAACTAGATACTGAAAAATAATTAAGATATTTACAAATACTCGAAATAAGGAAACTTATGAATGCGAACTGCTTGTCTATGGTATTTTTTTTATCGTGGTAAAATCATCAAATGAGTCCTCCCATCCAGGGCAGAGCGGGAGGGACTATCAGACTCGTACTGACTAAAATCCACGGTGTCCTTCAATAGCCCTTAAAGTTCCGGGGGCACGGTCCCGCGACCATTGTCTATGGTATAGAGTAAATGTTTGAAATGTACTTCGACATGTGTAATTTGTGTATGCCAAAGAGCGTGTGCTCTTCTTAAATAAATGAGAATAAACCTTGCTTTTAGAATTTGTAATGGTTGGCGTGCGGACGGCAAGCATTGGGTAGCTGAGGGACCATGCCCGGGTCTATGGCGAGTCCCATGTGCACCTGAAAAAACTGTCAGCAAGCTGGCGGGTCATAGAGGTACATAAACACAGTTCCGGGTCGCGGTTCTGTCTAACTAAACAGGCTACCGCGACCCTGGAACGTAGGGCTATTGATGGAACACGGTGGATTTTAGTCTTTACGAGTCCCACAGTCCCTTCCGTTCCACTCACTTGAGGACTTTAACAACAAAAAAAAATAACGAAAACAAAGATTAAACAGACATGTTGGATCTTCTGATCCATATCTGTATACCGATGAACGCCTCAACGCATAATAATATGCCTCTAACAGGTGAGGTAGCCTTTATAAACACTAATTTATAAGCTAATGATAAAGTTTAATATGTCCAACATCCTTTACTAGACATAGTTTAGTATTCAAAGGGCAACGGTTTGTTGGTCACTACATTAAATGGAGTGGTCTATTGAAGTGGATTCGGAGTTGACAGATGCAGTAACAAATGGTATATGCATTCTCGGGCGCTAGGCGCGGGCATGCGGGCAGCGAGTAATGGGCAACTCGCTGTCCGACCATGGACCATGCCCGGGTCGAACGGCGCGTTGTGTTCCACGCGCGCCTCAAAGAGTGTCAGCAAAGTGACGGGGCCCCTCTCTAGAGAGCCAAAGCCTGCTGGGGTCGCAGGACTATACGAATTACCGTGACCCCGGAACGTAAAGGGCTATTGAAGGACACCGTGGATTTTAGTCAGTAATGGGTCTGACAGTCCCTCCCGCCCTGCCCTGGGTGGCCTCCCACCCAGGGCAGGGTAAAATCATCAAATGAGTCCTCACTCATTTGATGATTTTACCAGGCTAAAAAAAAGAGGCTTTGTAAAGTTCCGAGAGTTGAAAATCCAACGTTTAAGTGTGACTTTTTGTAGCCTGAACCTGCCCTAATGCCTAGCGCTATGCCCTGTTTTTAGACAAGTATGTCTTGGTTTCAAGGTATTTTTACTTTGAAGGAATCACGAAGATACAAAGGATTATCGGTTGTAGTATTTTAGAACCAGGTGCATTTGATACCTAGTAGGTGGCAAACTTAAAAAAAATAGGTCCCTGCATATCCAGAAATCAACATTCTGGAACAAAAAGCAGCAGTAAAAAAAACATATAAATTACAATGCTCAATTAAATGATCAATATTAATATCATGATCAATTTTAAATGCTTGTTTGGTAAAGTCCGGACGAAGCAAGAGGAATTTCGTACTTTAACCTGTCATTACCCGTCTCTGTCTCCCGCATAAATTTAATGAGTCTCGCTCGCACCCGCGACTCTGTGCGAAAAGAAGTACGAAAGTCCTCCGGGCTTTATTTGAGATGGAGACTTCTAACTATAAAATGAATGCGTCACTTAGAAAAAGACCACTGAGTAAATAGCTCTAGCGGCAAGCGATGACAACATGCCCTGTTCTGCTAGATTAAGATAGAGCACGTCGAGTCAACATGGTCGTTCAATGAAGAGCTCTTCACGAGCTATCCTTACGTAGATCGAAAGACACAAAAATAATATGGCTTACTATTTATATCATGTGAAAGTAAGTATTCTACTAGTAGTAACTATTCTACCGTCGCTACCGACAGTATTAACCACGATGAGAATGAAAACATTAATGACCACAATCCCGTCCCTTTAAAGTTACATTTAGTAAAAAAAATATTTGTGCAAGTTAACCTATACTAATATTATAAAGCTGAACAGTTTGTTTGTTTTAACGCGCTAATCTCAGGAACTGATGTTTTTTTGTGTTGAATAGTCCATTAATTTGGGAAAGCTTTAGGCTGTATAACTTCACACTGCGACCAATAGGTACCGAGCAGCGGGGGTGAAACCACGGTTAACAGCTAGTATTCAATAAAAAAAAATATCGTTATTGTCTGGTCATGGGACTGTACGAATTACCGTGACCCCGGAACGTAAAGGGCTATTGAAGGACACCGTGGATTTTAGTCAGTACGAGTCTTACAGTCCCTCCTTCTCAGCCCTGGGTGGGAGGACTCATTTGATGATTATACCACGTAAAAAAAATCGTTATTGTCTCATAATATCTTTTGGCTACATCTGGTTTGACTAGAAACCGACCCCAATATAGTTGGGATAAAGCTAGACAGATGATGATGATCTAATAATGCCATTTCATTTGATGTTTTGTTTATTTTAGAGCTTGCGAGTTTAAGAAAAGCTTGTTTAGGCACAATATGGTGTGCACTGTGCCAATAAGTTTATATTTCAGGCAGTAGCAGAGACCACCAAACTGAAAAACTGTCTCCATAAAGCCTTTGTCAATCAGACAGGCGTGACGAATGCGAAGCAAGGCGTTTTTATTTATAATGCATGGAATTGTTTGAATCCAGTCACATAGAAAAGCGAAAGCGATCCGATAGCGTGACAGAACTATCGGACTGACGTCTCGTATCGGTTCGTTAACGCTTCGGACTCGCCTGTCTGTTTGACAAAGGCCTAAGACCAACACTGAATCACGAAAAAACAAAAAAGCTCGTCCACACATAATTTTCGGCTTAATAGATTCATACCTATGATACATATTTGACACCTAAGTATCTTTATACGCTTTTCACTAATCTCACCTGGATTAGGACCTGGATAGAGTACGTTCCCGTGAGATAATTCCCGAATTCCGACCGACAATTGAAACTTGGAATTAAAATTTACCATCTGATACGCAGTAACATCTAAAAGGTAAACATAACAATACATTACTGGTTGATTAAAGATTAGATAATCTTTGTTGACCAAGCATCCATAATAAATTCAAATCTCTGCAGTTAACAAAATGGATTTTGTATAAATCCCGCAATTTATCCCGCAATTTACAACTTTGAATCAACAGCATAAGTTACTCGATTAGGGTTTCTCACCCCTCTTTCTCTTTTCAAAATTCTGACAGTTCATAAATCATTTCAACGGTTACTAAAAGCCGGTCTTTCTGGTTTTTATTCGTGAGTAAATATTAAAATGTGTACAACGATTTCATGATAACCATTATATTATAGTAAATTTATACCTCCTAATCTACGTGTCAGAGAGCATAGACAAAGTTTTTTTTTTGCCTTGAATTTGAGTGTTTGACTCGGGATTGGCACGACGAAACAAGTTGTTTTAAAACACATCCTTAATGCCTTTGTCAAACAGACTGGCGAAAGCGAAGCGTTTCCGAAGCAAGACGTCAGTCCGATAGTTCTGTCACGCTATCGGATCGCTTTCGCTGTTCTATGTCACGCGCGCACAAAAACGTCACGCTTCGGAAACGCTTTGCTTTCGCCCTTCTGTTTGACAAAGGCATAAAATAGTGTTTAAAACGGTTTGAATTTAATTAATGTCGGAAAGTGGATATAAAATTAAAATAAATTAATATTTATTAGTCTAAATAGCTTGACATTTAACTATTTTGAGTCTCTGATATTGAAAATAGAACTATACCGCGATATTTGTTCGTTCTGAAAGAAAAGTGCCTGGCAGATGCGTCTCGCCCCCTCCTACGTTCGGTCTCACTGGTCCGTCGAGGAGAGTTCATATAGCAACAAGCAATAATATTTAGGTTTTCATTCAGCTGTCACCAATGCAGAAAATAGTGGTGTGCCAACGGTGCCCAGGCACAAGGTGCAGACACTGGAGGGAAGCAGAAATAGCAGACCAGGGCGCAGTTTAAAAAGCTGGCACTGGGATGGGCGTATAAAAGGCTTTACTAAATAGTATACTAGCACTTCACGTTAGTGAAAACTTTCATCAACCAAATTAAAAAAAAAAATAGTTTATTACCTATAGTTTATATAGTTTTATAGCAGTGATAGCCGAGTGGTACGACCGTTGGACTGCCAAGTCAAAGGTTGCAGGTTCGAACCCCGGCACGCACCAATGTCTTTTAGAATTCATGTGCGTATTATAAATTAATTATCACTTGCTAAAAACGGTGAAGGAAAACATCGTGAGGAAACCAGCACACCTGAGAGATTTTTCAACGGTGTGTGAAGCCATGTCAGAGGCCTACGGGCGGTTTAAACTCTGACACCAGGTTGTTCATCAACCACACGATAAGAAGAAGAAGAAGAAGAAGAAGAAGACCTATAGTTTCACTGCCGATTTATGAATATACATCGTTGAGAGGGAGATAACAAGCTAGACGAGATGATTACTGTACTCGTCCTTTTTGATCCGCCACGCCCACTAATTTCACATCAAAGTAATAAGCTAATGAAAGGGATAGTTAAAACCCTTATTAGACAATTTAAGTATCGATTTTGATTTTCTATTTTAACTACTTAAAGCTTTTTCTTACATATTTTTTTTACCTCTGACGAGCACAAAAACAAATCTGTTAAAATTACTTAACTTCTTTTTTTTTCATGCACGCTCCTACATTAACAATAATCATATTATAACGACACTAGCGACCCGCCCCGGCTCCGCACGGGTGTAATCTTTACTTTATTATTAATCACTCAATCTATTAAAAAAACTGCATAAAAATTCGTTGCGTAGTTTTAAAGATCTAAGCATACATAGGGACGGACAGACAACGGGCAACTTTGTTTTATAATATGTAGTGATGATTAACGAGATGATTATAACGATCTTTCATTCATAATCGTGTGAGGATGTGGATAACGATTACAAAATATTATTAAAAACTAATTTTCATGTTTTTTATTTATTGCAATTTACAATTTTCAAGTGGCATTTGACAGATGGTGGACATTCACATTTCCGTTCATACCGTAGAAGCACTGTAAAATAACTGTATTATAAAAAGCGATCGTCTCATAATTTAGGATAATAACAAAAAAAAAGTCATATCAAGTAACTAGCACCATACAAATAAATACTGACACAATGAAGCTCATAGATACATAACAAAAAGTTTTTAATACACATCAATGAGATAATAAAGGGGGACTCACACTAGTAAGACTTAGTCGGTCGTAAAATAAAGAAGCGGCTCAATCGAGCGCCCTCATTCCAAGCGACACACAATCAACATTGTTCGGGCTCTGATTGAAATCTGTACAAGTAATCAGTATAAACTTTCTGTGGGGTGCAAGTGAAAAGAAGAAGCGGTTATTGATGAATTAAATTTTCAAACAAATTCAAACGGACGACATGAATACAAGAAAGCTGGCAATCATTGGGAAACCGAAACAGGCCAATAAATATAGTATTGTATCGTACTTACCTGCCTAGCAGCAATAATTATTGCGAAAAAATGACAAAAAGACAAAAAATCGTCTTATGTTTTTTTTTATTGGCACTAAAAATTAGAATCCATTATACTAGAAGTGAAGAAAAACGTTTTGATCTAAAGAGAGAATTTCCACTGTTGTTGCCTAAATATATGAACTCTAGATTGTAATAACTAGGCTTTCGACGGCTCAATTTGCTTGGTTTTTATCCACAATGTCAAAGATTTATTTTATTTGAAAGGTATTACGAATTGAATAGCAGCAGTTTGGTCGTTTGCTAAATTATTTTTGTGTATGATTTTGTAGTACAGCGTGATGCCAAGTGATAACCAGAATCCTCTCACAAGAACTGCTCCTTACGAAACTGTCTCTTATTAAACCTTCCATTTCTAAATCGCTCTCCGCTTATATCTTGCACCACACATCCAAGATAACCCTACCGGCGTCGCATAGATGCAACTTAATACCGTTGTGATGAAACTAACAGATCCCAGGATTGCACCAACGGGTTAAAGTTTAACTGAAACTTTTAACTCAACGAGTTTTAACTGACGTAATGTTTGTATTAATTAAAGTTAGTTGAATAATGTTTGAGTTCTGGATTTATGAAGAGTTTGATAAAAATGTTTGTTGGCTTTCTTTGTGATTAGACCTAAAATAATTATGATTAATGCCTTTGTCAAACAGACGCGCGAGTCCGAAGCGATACCGAACCGAAGCGAGACATCAGTCCGATAGTTCTGTCACGCTATCGGATCGCTTTCGCTTTTCTATGTGACTGGATTCAAACAATTCCATACATTACATATAAAAACGTCACGCTTCGCATTCGCCACGCCAGTCTGTTTGGCAAAGGCTTAAAAGATTTTGTTTTTCAGCCGTTCTTGTTTTCATTGGAACCTTCATGGAGGACATTTTTTAATTAGTTCTCTCAAGCTCTTGAATTTGACTTCTCAAGCAGTTCTCATTACTCTTCTCTATTAATCCTAACTAAACATTAAAGTAAAAGTAAGTTTTTTGTTATCGTTTCCCAACCAGCCACTACGAACCAGCTGCACGTATCCATCTAACAGCATGTTAAGTACTCTTAAAGTTTCGAAGCGTGAATGTACGGTACAGCTCTAACAGACCTACAAGTAGTTGTTCCGGGTCTGGCTGTTTGTGCATGTGAATTTCAATGTTTGTAAACGCACCCACGACACAGCAGAAATTCGTAGTGATATCCTAAAAAAAAAAGAAAACGAAAAAAAAACTGTGCCAAACGCGCCGCCAAAAGCCGCCCTTTCTGGCCTAGCTACGCTACTGCTAAAACGTCTACATTCTGATGTACTATACAGTTGGGTTACTCTAATCCGGTCACTCGACCAGTTGATTACAACTGCAATACAATTGCGCCATGACACTGCTTGCAACGGTCATTCCTTTGATGAAGTTTTTGAATAATAATAAGTGTCTATGCCACAGAGAGCTCGTTAAACTGCCAGTTCTCTGGGTTCAGACAAAATGGTTTTATTTTTTTATTTTTACGTGGTAAAATCATCAAATGAGTCCTCCCACCCAGGGCAGAGCGGGAGGGACTGTCAGACTCGTACTGACTAAAATCCACGGTGTCCTTCAATAGCCCTTTACGTTTCGGGGTCACGGTTATTCGTACAGTCCCGCGACCCCGGCAGGGACAGACAAAATGGTACTATATATCGTCAATGAGCACACGAGCCTGGGTGCTAGTTAATGATATAAGATTTCAAGGTCGCCCAGAAATTTGAAAATAGAATACAGCACAAGTAACTAGCTTCTTTAGCAGTTTTCGAATTTATCTATTACAAACCGGTGAAATGTTCAGCAGTGGACGTCCTATGGCTGAGATGATGATGAAACCGGTGAAATATTTTTTAACAATCTATTTTTCGGACTAAAGAAAATTTTGAGTAGAATAGCCTGTAAAGAAGATGTTATTAAGTCATAATGTATGAAACTGAGATGCTTGTTCTACTCCTCATGAGAATACGAAATGTTTTAAAGCGATTTTCAGTTTAAAAGATCTTTTGTTTGATGCAGTAGATAACTGTTGCATAGTCAGACAGCAGGTTTAACCCTAGATAGGTCAATAGACTTTGAGATTCACATTCAACTCCTTACAAAAAATGCAAAGCAATAATGTGACCTTATAAAGGTATGTCTTACTACTACCACGTTCCTTTCGCATCAGTCTTCGTCGCTAATCCTAGCACACTGCACGACATATCTGTAACTGCGCAAACATAGTACGTACAGTCAGCAAAAGAGTTAAGTATGCAAGCAGCAAGTTTCAATGTGTCTGCATACCGCACGCTCTTTGGCTGCATACAGCTCAATAGTGCGTACTTACATACAGCATATTATTATAGCATGCAGAATTATACACGTATTATACAGAAAAACTGTTTAAAACTTGCTCCCAGAATATTTAAATCTTTTGCTGACTGTACAGGAGGCAAAAAGGTTAGGTATGCGAGCACGATATAAACATGACTTATGTGTAACATTCATCTCACGTTTTTTTTATTATTCTTGTGTATTTTTAACTGACTTTCTACGTTTATTACTGCCGATCCGAGGTCTTAGCACAAGATTTCTGTATTTTACAGAGAACTTGAAATATTTAAAACGAAAATTATATGGAAACTGAAAAAACGTTTCTTGTGTACGAACGAGTAACTATTTTCTTCCATCAAATTAACCGTAAAGTTCACGTTTACTTTACGTCATAAAAACGTGAAGTCGAGCTGGGACATGATTAGTTTTCAACTTGGAAAAAGATGTGGTCGTCAGTATTAGTACCTATTTTACTTGATATGTTTATGAATTAGCTCCTGAATCGTGGGTACCTTTACAAACATTAAAACTCACATACACAAAACACCCAGATCCGGAAAAACTACTACAAAAAACAAATATTTATTCCTTGCGGGACACGAAACATGCAACACGCAACGCACCAATCAATCGCTCAGCCACAGCCCTGCTAAAGCCATTCAAACACACGCATACCATTCTTCTTTGCTCACAGTACCAATCTTCAGAAGCACGTACAAGCCTCCCCCACTGAAAACTTAATGAGCATGTGCCTGTGGCTGCCTTTGTACAATCTAAAGCTTGAATACAGCCTGAATTTACTGAAGAAAGCGAACTCAAAGGAAGCTGGCCTAGAAAGCTCGGCAATGTGTGCTTGCTTTGGTCCACAGAAACTGTGTAGCTAGTAAATCAGCCCGGTGAAGGTATTTCAAGACAGTTTTTGTGTTGTATTTAATGTAGCGTGTTCTATTTCGGGTAATTTCGATAAAATGAACGATTTATCCAACTACGAAAATTTGTTAATTAACCGACTTCAAAAAAAGTTTTGTTACCTAATAAACATTTTTTTTTTAAAAACCTTTCAATTTGATTCAGTGGTTTTTATTTTAAGAGCATTAGTATATACTCGTAGTTGTTATGCCTTTGTCAAACTGACCGGCGAATGCGAAGCGTTTCCGAAGCGATACCGAACCGAAGCGAGACGTCAGTCCGATAGTTCTGTCACGCTATCGGAACGCTTTCGCGTTTCTATGTGACTGGATTCGAACAATGCCATACATTACAAATAAAAACGTCACGCTTCGCATTCGCCACGCCTGTCTGTTTGACAAAGGCTTTTTAGACTTCTGCCTGATGTGGCGAAGTTAAACTTTTTAAATCAGTATTTTCAAAGTATTATATTCTACTGACATCGCACAAACACTTAATTATCAACAAAGTTCGCTACTTCATAAATGTTCCGAGCCTTTGAAAGAAAACTTTATTCCCTCCAGCTAAGATTTTCTTTTAATTAATTCTTCCTTTTTATGGCACGCGCTGGGAATAATTTCCGTCGCCAGGATATTACGAAAGACGACGAATACATACATCGATTTTTAATTAAATTCTTTGATTGGTTTTTTCTTTGAAATTGATTTAATATGGAAATGAAAAGATAAAATTTTTCTTTTCAGAAATATTTTTCTTGCGAAACATTATTTCGACAAGAAAATCTTTAAAATTGGCGGAATGTTACAAGCGAGAACACTTTTTACTTGACGACACGAGCCCCCACTGTCGAATTTGATGCGTTATACCTTAGTAAATACTCGTATGTATTGGTTTAACGAAAGAAAGAAACACGTGTTCGTTCTTTTTTCTTTTCTTTTTTTTTTAAAAACGTTGCTCCACACTCCTGTATCGTGGGTGCGTTTACAAACATAGTAACTCACATACACAAACACCCAGACCCGGAACAACTACTTGCAGATCATACAAATATAGCACAGGAGTCCAATTTCCAGCCACTGCAACAAACTTGCCATCAAAGTTATTAAGGCAAGACACACAAACACTTTAAATTTTTAGAGGGTAAAGACCCTCATCCTCCTTAAAAATGGGAGAACCCTCCGTCACAACAAATGTGTCTGGTCGGCTTACCCAACAGTTGTTACCGAGCATATTATGTAAATCATGCGGGTAACCGTGATAAACAACATGGGATACAACAGTTTAGGCCGTATGTTGCGGTGAAATATTCAACTATTCTAAGTAAACCGACGTATGAAGAATGTTGCCATAGTCAAAAAATAATGACACCTCTTTCTGTTGGAGGTGCCCGTCATTTTTTTTTATTGTGGTAAAATCATCAAATGACTCCTCACACCCAGAGCAGAGCGGGAGGGACTGTCAGACTCGTACTGACTAAAATCCACGGTGTCCTTCAATAGCCCTTTACGTTCCGGGGTCACGGTAATTCGTGAGTCCCGCGACCAGGTGATCGTCATAGGGTAGGTTAGCATGATATATTCAGGTATTCCAGGTAAACCTCACATATTTAAAGAATTTTGCCATAGTCAAAAAATAACTTGTCTTCAGACCCTTCGAATTATTGGAGGAGTAATTTCAAAGTCGAAGCATTTATTTTAAGTAGACCAGTTACAGCATCCGACTTACGAGTAGGAGGAACTCGTGAGTTTTACGTAATTTAATTCATCACTAGTGCTCTCAAAACGGTGAAATAAACATCGTGAGGTTTACCTTTGTAATCACTTGTCCTAGAACCAAAAATTCGAACACATGTAATGTCTACCAACCCGCACTGGGCCCGTAGGGTAGTTTATGGCCCACTTTCTCTCACAGAAAGAAAGGCAATGTGCCAGAAGTGTTGACATTCCTCTGATGATATGGAAGAAGCGAATTACAGGCACTTTGGAATTGTCCAAAGACCAAAAAAAACTACCATCTCAATGTGTCTTTCGAGCATTGTCAACATTTCATGTTTATCAGTTGTCTAGTACCCATAACACAAGCTCTGCTTAGCTTGGGACTAGATGGCGTTGTGTGATAGTTGTGGAATATTTATTTATTATAACGATCAATGGAAAAATACAAAAGAAGTTAAAAATAACTAAAACCCGACTAAAAAATCGCGCACTGAAAAGTATAAAACAAGAACAATATTCATTTGACCGATATTTTTTCCAATTGTAAACTTTTAAATATTTTTCTTTTATTACATAGACAACTTATAATATTATACTTTTTATATCTTCCGTGTTACAGAAAATTTGTGTGTGCCACCTTTTTTTTTTTTTTTTTTTTTTTTTTATCGTGGTAAAATCATCAAATGAGTCCTCCCACCCAGGGCAGGGCGGCAGGGACTGTCAGACTTGTACTGACTAAAATCCACGGTGTCCTTCACGAGCCCTTTACGTACCGGGGTTACGGTGATGGGTAAGTCCCGCGACCCCGGCAGGCTCTGGCCCTCTACAGGCCCCGTCAATTTGCTGACACTCTTTGAGGCGCGCGTGGAACACAACGCGCCGTCGACCCGGGCATGGTCCATGGTCGGACAGCAAGTCGCCCATTACTCGCTGCCCGCATGCCCGCGCCTACGGTGGCCGGAGATCGTCCTGTGACGTCCGACGCCGTGGGCGTCTACCACTGCGGCTGGGATGGAGGGAGGACGCTGTCCTCTCCCTCAGGCGGCCCGCCTCCTCCTTCACGAGCATGACTGCTTCGCAGAAGGAGGCGACCGCTTCCCACTCCGTCTCGCCCCGCAGCATGGCCTCGACCAATGCCGGGCGCGAGAGGTCTCCGCCTATCGCCGTCGTGAGGACACGGCGGTGCTCTGCCCAAGCGGGGCAGTCCTGCACTGTATGCTCCACCGTGTCCTCCGGACGATCCTCGCAGTGGTGACACCCAGGCGTTTCTTCCCTCCCTATCAGACACAGGAACCTCCCGAAACTTCCGTGTCCGGTGAGGACCTGCGTCATGCGGAAGGTAAGGACGCCGTGACGCCTATCCAGCCACTCCTCAAAGAGGGGTCTTACCGCCGCGATTGCGGCGTGCCCGGACCTCGGTTGCGACAGTCGCTCCCTCCATACTGCCCTGAGATCGCGCCGGAGCTCTTCCCGCCGCGCCTCGACCTGTCGAGGCAGCGGGGATTCGCCCCGGCGCTGTGTGTGTGCCACCTGCGGTTGTTTCACACAATCTTTATTGGCTAGGTGACAAACGACGACGGCTATTACCTACTTAAAATTTCTGTCAGGAGACGTCACCCACCCTATAACCAGCGAATAACTGAGACGCTTCTAATGACACCTCATTTGTCATATAATGATCAGTAGTTTAGAAGTTATGAGGGAACAAACAAACATACATACATACCGGTCAAAATCATAACACTCTTTTTACCCGACTACGGCAAAGCCAAAAGGAGGGTTATGATTTTGACCGGTATGTATGTTTGTATGTATGTATGTTTGTATGTATGTATGTATGTATGTATGTATGTATGTTTGTTTGTTCCCTCATAACTTCTAAACTACTTATCGTTACATGACAAATGAGGTCTCGTTAGAAGCGCCTCAGTTGTCCGCTGGTTATAGGGTAGGTGACGTGTCACCAAATCCAATATGGCGCCCTCTAGGGGATGAGAAGTCGTTACCGAAAAAAAAATTTTTTTCGTACAATATCGACATGGGTATCAAATTAAAGGGCTTGATGAGCACATTTGAAATATATATACATTAGATAGCTTTTACTAGCTAATTTTCTGTTTTCAACAGTGTCAACATGGGAATCAAATGATAAATCTTAAATTCACAACTCAGAAACTATACATATAACATAAATTACTATGAATAATATAACTCCAAAATAGTGTAAATAAAAAATAAGTTAAAAATAACTAAAACCCGACTACGAAAAAATCGCGCACTGAAAAGTATAAAACAAGAACAAGCCGTGGTCGTATGCCACCTAGCCAATAAAGATTGTGTGAAACAACCGCAGGTGGCATACGACCACGGCTTGTTCTTGTTTTATACTTTTCAGTGCGCGATTTTTTCGTAGTCGGGTTTTAGTTATTTTTAACTTATTTTTGGCTTTGTCGTAGTCGGGTTAAAAAAGATCCAGTTACCATTATTTTCATAACATAGGTCTTTATAACCTTCCCACAGTCGACGGTGACAAAGACATCACAAGACACTGAAACACGTGATAATAAAAGTATAAATCTATTTAAACATCAACTCAGTCTCAATAACATGTAATAACATGTATGAGAAAAGAAAATATTGAAACAGAACTAACAAGTCCAGTATTTGATTATTCAAGTGACACACTATCAATTGTGTGTTAGGACTAGTTCTGATCGGTGTGAAGCTCGGACAAATATTTATCTTATGATTAATTATGTGATCCAACAGGTGTATTCACGACTTGTGGATAAATTAGCAGTGGTAGTTTGGAGAGATAGGCGGATAGCTAGGCATAGGTATACATCAGGAGTGGCCAACTTGATTAGACATAAGATCTGCTGTTTATTAACGAAACCTTGTGTGATCTACCAATTGGCTATTTGACAGTATGAATAAATTACAAATCTAATTAGTTCGTCATTTAGAGTTTTGAAAAATAACGGACACGTATTTTTTATTTTGTAAAATCAATGAATATTTACCATGATATAACGCATCAAAACTGAAGAAACGGGCTCGTGACGTCAGAATTCTGTAAAAGTTGTACTAAATTATGACGTAATAGTAATTTTTAAAGCATCATATCTCAGTAAATTTTGATTTACGTCAAAAAAAAATTACGGGTCGAATAGTTTTTGATAATCTAACAAACGGACTATTTAGATTTTTTCAGTGGAATATAATTTTCAGTAATATATCTTAATATCTTAAAGGGAACGGCATAGTTTGGTACACAATCAGGTAGTATTTTTTACTAACCAGTCTTGGGAGTTCCTTTTCATATCACATGTGAAATCGTTTCCTGAATACTTTAGAATGGAAGTCTGAGCATATGATGTTTAATCAACATATATAGATCCACTACTAGACTAATAGTATTGACAGGCCTGTTGGTCTAGTGGTTAGTGACCCTGACTGCTATGCCGGAGGTCGTGGGTTCGATTCCCACCCAGGACAAATGTTTGTGTGATGAGCACGATCATTTGTTCTGTGTCTGGGTGTAATTTATCTATAATATGTATGTATTTAGAAATATATAAGTATGTTTATCAGCTGTCTAGTACCCATAACACAAGCTTTGCTTAGCTTGGGACTAGATGGCGTTGTGTGATAGTTGTGGAATATTTATTATTTATTATTATTATTAATAGTTGCGATGGACCGGTCGATCGCGATCGACCGTTTGGCCACCCCTGGTATATATCATGGTCTGCCGGCACTTCATGATGTCCCCAGTAAAATATGAAGAGGATCGCATATCACGAGTTTTTTTTTTTTTTTTATCGTGGTAAAATCATCAAATGAGTCCTCCCACCCAGGGCAGGGCGGGAGGGACTGTCAGACTTGTACAGACTAAAATCCACGGTGTCCTTCACTAGCCCTTTACGTACCGGGGTCACGGTAATCCCTTGGTCCCGCGACCCACATATCACGAGTTGGCTAATTTAAAGATCGGCCTACGACTACGTCATGAAAATAGCACCAGCATCTCGATCACAAGATTTCTGTATTTTATTTACAGCGTACTTGAAGTATTTACTGCGTTTATTGTATGGAAAAATGGCACAGCGCCTCTAGTGTACGAAGAAGGAACTACTTTTTTATTCAATCAAAATCAAAATCAAAGCATTTATTTCAAGTAGGCCAGTTACAGGCACTTTTGAATTGTCAAAGACAAATAAAATATAATTAGACATAACAAAATTATGATGCTACAGTCCCAGTCACAAGACATAAAAACTGTGAAAGTACCGTAGATGCCCATTCCAAGGTGTAGATCTCAATGGAGAAGAACGGGCAAGAAACTCTATAAACTATTGAAATTAATGTCAAAGTTCCAGTTTACTTTACGTCGCATAAACTGGAAATTCATGATAAGGCCTCAGTACTACAGTAATAAGTACAGTAAAGTATAGTGTCTCAGCTATATGTATGTCTCAGCTATGTGTATAGTGTGTAGCAACTGTCTAGTCAGCACCTCGCGCTGTTTTGAAACAAGCATTATTTTCTTTCTAAAAAGAGTACCGTGGCCATGGAACACAAAAGGCAGCTGAAGGAACGGGGTGATTTTTAGTCAATACGAGTCTGACAGTCGCTTCCGACACCTAGGGAAGCGTAAGCATGTCTCCTTGGCAACAGATTGTAATGAAACTGTGTTTGTTGTAATAAGGTTGTAAGTCCATTCTTACATATTTCTTTTCTCATTTTTTTTCATTGATTCAAGAAGGAAAACAGACAGAAATAATAAAGGAAATCTTTGCTTTTGCGGCAATTTTGCCCTTCACTTTATCAGAAAATCGTATAAAACTGCCCTATTAAAAAGCCATTGTAAAAAACTTTAAAACATTCATACGATATTGTGACTTAAGTACACACCTTTACCCAGTTTACCTTCACCGAGAACTAGAAATTTATAGACACATTTACTTATTTTATTTCTATCTGTCATCGCCTAGGCTATCAATTACACTGACCTTGGTGAGGTTCTTCAAAAGGGTCAAGTGCGATGTACTGGCAGCCGGTGTGCTTGTATGTCTAGATGTATGAACGCGGACGAGGCGAAAGGAATTTTTATGTATTATAACAGTTTTTTTTTAACGTGGTAAAATCATCATATAAGTCCACCCAGGGCAGAGCGAGAGGGACTGTCAGACTCGTACTGACTAAAATCCACGGTGTCCTTCGATAGCCCTTTACGTTCCGGGGTCACGGTAATTCGTGAGTCCCGGGACTCCGGCAAGCTTTGGCCCCCTACAGGGTGGCCCCGTATATCCCCGTACGTATCTAGGAATTTTACACGTGGCCTCTCTATTATTGTACCTACGTTGTTGCAGAGTAAAGGGGTGCCATAACGACCTAGCTTAGGTCGTTATAGCACCCCCTTTCTGTTGTTACTTTAGATACTCGTAGTAATAGTTAACTGTCATTATTCTTTGACACGAATTCGCACATGGTAGGCAACAATATAATGGTGTCAATTTTCCTTTGAAGACAAAGATCGTATCTGTCTTGGAGTGATGACTTTTTGACGGTCTATCCAATAGCAACTACGCAAGTTCTTTTAATTAATTTCGTGTTATGTATTTAATTAATAGTGAGTGGTGAATGTATGGATATAATACAGCTTAAAGACACCGGTTATAAACAAGTTCAAATTAATACGCTGGTCAAAAGCAACAGACGTTTTATCGTCTTACTAGCTGTACAAATTTTGCGTTTCTTCTCGTGAAATGATAATTGGAAAAAAGATTGGTAATTTTTTTAGTTATGTAAAAAAAGTATACAACAGTGTCCAATCTCTAGTGTTAAATTTCGGCAAAATCGGTTCAGTAGGTTAGGCGTAACCACGAGAGCATAGAAAACGTAATGCCAGCCATACACCATCAAGTTCACAGACAACTTTGCAGGACCGTGGAAATGGCATGCAGTAAGTTTGACGGTGTAGGCCTATTAGAAATAGACTTGTCATACACACTGAGAGGTACTAATTAACTGCACGTCGCCGCTTCCAACCAAACTAAACTTGTAAACCGAGGCCTTAACACAAGATTTCCGTATTTCACCGCAAATGTTACTTGATGTACTATGACATGAATTTTATGAAAAATGAAAAAACGCCACAAGGAACATAATTCTGTCAAAAGACGTCACAAAAACGTGATTAGGCTTCTGGATTGTTTATGGCTGACAGTATGAACAAACTCAATTTTTATTTATAATATTACATAGCTTAATCATTCTAAAAAGCAAATTTCCAAAACAAATTCAATTCCCAGCGTTTTCTCTAAGTAAAACCGGACGTAACATCCGAGCTTATGCAAAATAGCAATCTTGTCAATTGGTCCACAGTCCTGAGAGCCAGACTTACTCATTGAATCGCAAATGACTGGCGACAGCGACGTGCCAACGACGATAGACGGCCAACCTGTGGAGTCACCTTTATAGGACACTGGCATTATAAATGAGAAATGTATGAACTGTGTGTCATATTTGAGAGGAGAGTCGAGCCTTTGTGACAAATTAGTTGTTTCTTGTAAGGGCGGAAATGAGATTGCATTTACGTGTAAAATAATATCTAGGCACCTTGTTAAAATAGCTAACATTGTAATATCGATGTTTTGATAAAAAACGCCTGAAGGAGTTATTATATTACAACTCTAGAGCAAATATGAAAATAATTTCCCCGAGGATTACTTTCTCATTAAGATTTTTTTTCTATAAATATATTCCTTGTTCACCCCAAGGTGTATTTTTTTTTTCGTGGTAAAATCATCAAATGAGTCCTCCCAGTCAGAGCGGGACGGGAGGGACTGTCAAACTTGTACTGACTAAAATCAACGGTGTCCTTCAATAGCCTTTTACAATCTGTGGTTTTACGTTTCAGAGTCACTGTTCCTTGACGACACAGTCCCGCGACCCCGAACTGAAATGAGTTGCGAAATAACCTCGGAATATTTTTTTTGGAAGTTGATTTAATCTATATATATAAAAGGAGAACTGACTGACTGACATATCAACGTACAGCCGAAACTACTGGGGCTAGGAATGTGAAATTTTGCACACGGCTTCCTATTATAATGTAGGGGAGCACTAAGAAGGGGTTTTTGGAAATTTAACCTTTAAGGGGGTGAAAAGGGGGAATTAGGAAAGTACGTAACCCACGCGGACGAAGTCACGGGAAAAGTGCTAGTTTATTATAATAATGGACTATTTAGTTGGCAATAGCAGCTTCCCTACTGTGGAAGTCTTTTTTTTTACGTGGTAAAATCATCAAATGAGTTCTCCCACCCTACTGTCAGACTTGACTGACTTAAATCCACGTTATCCTTCAATAGCCCTTTACGTACCGAGGTCACGGTAATTCGTTAATCCCGCGACCACTGTGGAAGTCTTAACAGAATTTATACAGAACCAGATTTAAATGATACTATTACATTACCTCTACATAGCTTCGCAAACATACATCTCATTAAGCTTCGACCTTATACAATGACTCAGTCGCCGCATTGGCTTCATAAACACACGCATAAATAAACCTACGTTATTTGAAGAAAAACATCCTACCAATGTAAGAAGAAAACGTATTGAATTGATTGATTTATGTCAAACATATGTACAAAACTTCCTTTTCAACGGTAATAAATATGTTTACTCAGAAAACCGAATTAAGAGCTAAAAATGTACAAATATTTGACCTTGTGTTTCTATTGCTAATTTTATCTTGTATGTGTTTATTTTTATACTCTTCTAGTATGTATTTAAACACGAAAATTCGAGTAACTACTTAAAGTTGGAGCTACAATAGGTTTTTTTTTTTATCGTGGTAAAATCATCAAATGAGTCCTCCCACCCAGGGCAGAGCGGGAGAGACTGTCAGACTTGTACTGACTAAAATCCACGGTGTCCTTCAATAGCCCTTTACGTTCAGGGGTCACGGTAATTCGTACAGTCCCGCGACCAGCTACAATTGGATGGGAAAGATTAGTTCCTCGTCATACACTTGGCGCTTTTTCAATTTTTCATTCTATGAACGCAGTAATACTTCAAGTACGCTGTAAGTAAAATACGGCAGATGGTGAACGTCCTGCCCTGGGATCTGGAGGCGACTGCCCTCCAGCGCGTCTACGAATGGCGCGTGGAGGCGCAGCGCCGGGGCGAATCCCCGCTGCCTCGACAGGTCGAGGCGCGGCGGGAAGAGCTCCGGCGCGATCTCAGGGCAGTATGGAGGGAGCGACTGTCGCAACCGAGGTCCGGGCACGCCGCAATCGCGGCGGTAAGACCCCTCTTTGAGAAGTGGCTGGATAGGCGTCACGGCGTCCTTACCTTCCGCATGACGCAGGTCCTCACCGGACACGGAAGTTTCGGGAGGTTCCTGTGTCTGATAGGGAGGGAAGAAACGCCTGGGTGTCACCACTGCGAGGATCGTCCGGAGGACACGGTGGAGCATACGGTGCAGGACTGCCCCGCTTGGGCAGAGCACCGCCGTGTCCTCACGACGGCGATAGGCGGAGACCTCTCGCGCCCGGCATTGGTCGAGGCCATGCTGCGGGGCGAGACGGAGTGGGAAGCGGTCGCCTCCTTCTGCGAAGCAGTCATGCTCGTGAAGGAGGAGGCGGGCCGCCTGAGGGAGAGGACAGCGTCCTCCCTCCATCCCAGCCGCAGTGGTAGACGCCCACGGCGTCGGACGTCACAGGACGATCTCCGGCCACCGTAGGCGCGGGCATGCGGGCAGCGAGTAATGGGCGACTTGCTGTCCGACCATGGACCATGCCCGGGTCGACGGCGCGTTGTGTTCCACGCGCGCCTCAAGGAGTGTCAGCACATTGACGGGGCCTGTAGAGGGCCAGAGCCTGCCGGGGTCGCGGGACTTACCCATCACCGTAACCCCGGTACGTAAAGGGCTCGTGAAGGACACCGTGGATTTTAGTCAGTACAAGTCTGACAGTCCCTCCCGCCCTGCCCTGGGTGGGAGGACTCATTTGATGATTTTACTACGCAAAAAAAAAAAAAAAGATGGTGAACGTCGAAATTTAATGTACTCGTAAGCCTAATGTTAATTTAATAAAGTTTCTCTGTAAAGCCTTTGTCAAACAGACGGCGAATGTGAAGCGTGACGTTTTTATTTGTAATGTATGGAATTGTTTGAATCCAGTCACACAGAAAAGCGAAAGCGATCCGATAGCGTGACAGAACTATCGGACTGACGTCTCGCTTCGGTTCGGTATCGCTTCGGACTCGCCTGTCTGTTTGACAAAAGCATAAGTGAACCGTAATTTGTTCTTTGAGAAAATAAATGTCTTCAAACCGAAAGTGTAGATCTGTAGAACAAAATATGAGTACTTATTTTTTTCAAAGCAATTTGCCCTAAAATAATAATATATATATAAAAAAAAAAACAATTTTAAAAAGAAATAATAAGAGGGAAACAAGTAGAATGTCGACTATGTTTTAGTTTAAGTTATTTTTTTTTCTTACCTCTGTTTTATGTTTTAGTTCTTTTTGTCAAATAAACTGTCTTACAGCAATAAAGGCTTATTTTTTATTCGTAAATAACGTACATTTATTCCTCAAACAAACAAAAAAATAGTCTTTGCCAAAAAAAAACCTACTACCCTTTTTAACCCCTGGCGGCTTATCCATCCATCACAACGAATGTGTTTATCTTGGACAAGTATAGACATTTCTTTTGTAAATTAAGTCACATCAATCGTACTTGAAAACCCCGTTCCCTTGGGCTTAAAAGGAAGCAACTATTTTTGTCAAGAAACTATCTATGTAAATCCCAAAAGGGTAAAATGTGTACGAATTAAATAAAGTACGGAAATATAAAAAGGTCGGAAGACAAGGGTTTTTGTCATCTTTGTAAATATCAAAAATAAAATAATTACTTTGTATAAATAGAATAAGCCTAACTTTAATAAAATATAATTAGTCCGCCAATTATGTAATAAAAAAAAACTTTTTTAAGTCACCCATAATTGACGGAGGGAACCCTCTCTCGAATTTTGTACTTGCATCGAAATGTTGATATTAATATGGATATCTAATAAACAATATCATGTGCACCACAGGATTACAAACAAAATAATAATAATAAAAAAAAACATCAGAGATAGACAAATAAATTCACGGAAAATTTCGTCTCTTTAAAAGAAATTCCGGGATTCGGGCCATATCCACTTTATTCCTTCACTTTATGAAATCAGTGTAAGTACATGAATGACTCTACATAATTCCTGGGACTCGTCCTCGACAGCCGGTGGAACTTCAGGGAACATTTCCTGCGTTTGGCCCCAAGGCTGAACCGGGCAGCAGCCGCTCTCAAGCGGCTCCTGCCCAATCTCGGCGGGCCAAACGCCTCCTGCCGGAGTCTGTACGCCGGTGTCGTGCGGTCCATGGCCCTCTACGGGGCCCCTGTGTGGGCCCTAAGCATCCGGACGCGAGCACTCAAGTTGGTCGCATGCCAGAGGGTCATGGCTATCCGGATGATCCGGGGATACCGCACGATCGCCGGCGAATCGGCCAACCTCCTTGCCGGATTGCTGCCCTGGGATCTGGAGGCGACTGCCCTCCGCTATGAATGGCGCGTGGAGGCGCAACGCCGGGGCGAATCCCCGCTGCCTCGACAAGTCGAGGCGCGGCGGGATGAGCTCCGGCACTCCTCCTTGAGGAGTCGCTGGATAGGCGTCACGGCGTCCTTACCTACCGCATGACGCAGGTCCTCACCGGACACGGAAGTTTCGGGAGGTTCCTATGTCTGATAAGGAGGGAAGAAACGCTTGGGTGTCACCACTGCGAAGATCATCCGGAGGACACGGTGGAGCATACGGTGCAGGACTGCCCCGCTTGGGCAGAGCACCACCGTGTCCTCACGACGGCGATTGGCGGAGACCTCTCGCGCCCGGCATTGGTCGAGGCCATGCTGCGGGGCGAGACGGAGTGGGAAGCGGTCGCCTCCTTCTGCGAAGCAGTCATGCTCGCGAAGGAGGAGGCGACCCGCGTGAGGGGGAGGATAGCGTCCTCCCTCCACCCCAGCCGCAGTGGTGGACGCCCACGGCGTCGAACGTCGCAAGACGATCCCCGGCCACCGTAGGCGCGGGCATGCGGGCGGCGAGTAATGGGCGACTCGCTGTCCGATCATGGATCATGCCCGGGTCGACGGCGCGTTGTGTTCCACGCGGGCCTCAAGGAGTGTCAGCATAATGACGGGGCCTGTAGAGGGCCATAGCCTGCCGGGGTCGCGGGACTTTCCCATTACCGTAACCCCGGTACGTAAAGGGCTAGTGAAGGACACCGTGGATTTTAGTCAGTACAAGTCTGACAGTCCCTCCCGCCCTGCCCTGGGTGGGAGGACTCATTTGATGATTTTACCACGATAAAAAAAAAACCGACCTGTGGTTATATCTTTGTAAATATTTTACTTTTAGTTTTAGTTTTTAAATGTAGTATGTAAATTAAATTAAATCAGTCTATGTATTTAATAATTTTGGCATCTGTCTTGTGGAAATGAGAAATTAAATTCATGCATTATTAAAAAAAAAAACTTAATGAAATGAATGCATACGTATTTATTTCAATTTTTATTTTTCACAACTAAATGAAGGACTAATTAGATTTGCAATTTATTGATGCCATCATATTGGATCCATGATATTGGGAGCATTCTGTGAAAAAATCAAATACGTATCGGAATAAAACGAGTTCTTTTGTTCTATCCCTACCGTGATATTCAAATACAGAACTATTGATCCATGGCGGAATATTTCACTGTTGATCCCAAGGGTACGCGGACATCGCGGCTCGAATTGAACGAAATCAAATGTATTTGTTCCATTCGATATTTAAAAGATTGATGAACGAATTGAGGAAAAAACGAAAAAGCGCAATTAAAAAAAAAAACGCATATTAATGTTCCGGATAATAGACACTGATGTAAAACAAAATACTGATTGCGATAGTTTTTTTTTTCTTTTCATAACATAAAAATTATGACTTTTTTCCATAAGGTTAATATTTTTTTGGGAGAATGGTATTATTGATAACGAATACGTATTGAACGAACATGCCAGTTTTTAAGGTTTATTTAGAAATACGATGCGAAATAACAGTTTCAGTCGAAATTATTATGTATACATTGGATAACCACATAGCAATTAATTAAAATAATATGTATGAATGACCAGTCCATTTATCCGAATTAATTTTCATACCTAACACTGATAAATTACTCGATAGATTCCCAAATGTAGACTGTGAACGAGACCGAGGGTCGACTTGGAGCGGGTAGTGAAATTAACACTGGACTGGTTTTAAATCACGTATAATATTCCGAACCGAATCACAATGTACTGGATGTACTGCTCACAACAAAAACAAAAAATAATTTCTTAGACCTTATACTATCGGCGGTAACGAAACCATAGCGACTTCTAATTTGACTACAACGCCATCTATCGAGCGAGGTGGTACTATTTCTCGAAACTTTAAATAAATATTGATCGCTATGATTCCGTTCTCACTGTTTAATCCTGAACATACCGCCCACCAAGGACATATTACAAATGTCCTTCCCTTAATTTGAACCGCCCACCGTGCAACATGTCCATCTGATGTGGGATGCACAGATACAAATCTTAATACACTAACATATTTAACAACGTAACATAACACGAGCGATGGTATACAAAGACATACAAACTTCTTACAAACTTAACACGTTCTTATCATTATAAAAATACAATAGCCTTAAATATACTTCACATGCACAAAATTTAAGTTGCTATGGGTAGAATAGCCAATTTAGAGACAGGTCTCTTTATCAGGGAATTTTTAGTTTTAATTGTCACGACTCGAGTAATTCCGTCGGGACCAGGGTGCTTTGATTCAATTTTACCCAGCAACCACTTGCCAGGAGGTAAATCATCCTCCTTTATCAAAACTATGTCACCTATGGATGGTTCTGGGGTTTGATGAGCCCACTTATGACGTTGTAAAAACTGATTCAAGTAATCTTGTGACCATCGCCGCCAATAGTCCTGCAACATTCTCTGGGTAAGTTGCCACCGTTCCAGACTAGAAATGTTAACCCTTTCGAAATTAGAATCTGGAGCAAGGACGAGTGGTTCCCCAACCAGGAAATGGCCCGGAGTTAATACCGTTAACTCATTTTGATCTACACAGGAAAGTGGTCTCGAGTTAAGGCATGCCTCAATTTGCGCCAACACTGTCGTTAGTTCCTCGAACGTTAATGTGGAGTTCCCTATAACCCTTCTGAGATGGTATTTAGTAGACTTGATTCCTGCCTCCCATAGACCACCGAAGTTTGGAGCATGAGGAGGAATAAAGTTCCACTTTGTACCATTATTTGCTAAAGCCTCAACCAATTCTGGAATGAAATTGGAATTTTGTTCCTTAAATAATGTTTGCAGCTCTCGAGCTGCGCCAACAAAATTGGTACCGTTGTCACTATGTAATTCTGCACAATGTCCACGCCTTGCTACAAACCTCTTATAAGCAGCTAAGAAACCCTTAGACGTCATATCACTGACTGCTTCGATATGAACCGCCCGCGTAGACAGACAGACGAAGAGTGCGATGTACCCCTTATACGACTTATTGCCACGACCCTTGGACATTCTGACGTTTATCGGACCAGCGTAATCGACGCCACTGTACAAAAAAGCTTTATTAGGTGTAACACGAGGAGATGGTAGTTGTCCCATTAGTTGGCTTCTGGCTTTATTTGTGTACCTAATGCAAGTAACGCATTTTCTAAAATAGGCCTTCACTAGAGATTTAACTCCTACAACCCAATACCGAGATCTTAAGTAAGCAATCATGGCTTGAGGCCCCCCATGCATAGTTTTTTGATGCGCCTCGCTTACTAGATGCTTCGTGAGGAAGACATCTTTCGGAATTAATATAGGATGTTTGCGATCATAACTCAACTTAGATAGCTCTAATCTACCTCCTACTCTAATTATCCCTTTGGGGTCCAAAAATAAGTTCAACGATTTGTACTTTCTTCCCGTTTTATCTAAAGAACCCATTTTCTTAAGTTCTTGTATTTCATCGTGTAACTCTTCTTCTTGACCCTTTCTAATACATATATCCATCGCCTCCTCTAGTTCTTTTGTAGACAACTGTTTAGTTCTTTCCTTGTCAGAACAATTGTACCGTAATTGCAAAAACTTCCTACAGTAGGCTACTACCCTAATCATCCTGGAAAGGGATGAAAATCTATCCCAAAATGAAATTTCTACGAGGCTTGTATGCACGTTAACTTCTTCTATACGTGTATCGAGATGCTTTGGTCTTTTGTATTCAATTACTTGCTGTCGCAACAGATCCGGACCATTCCACCATATAACCGTAGACTTTAATTCAGCTGGGCACACGCCGCGGGAGGCACAATCTGCGGGATTATGCTTAGACGATACGTGGGACCAATGGTATGTATCCACGATATTTAAAATGTCTGAAACTCGATTGCCTACAAAGGTTTTCCAGCGGCTAGGATGACTATTAAGCCAAGCTAGGACCACCTCACTATCTGTCCATGCATGCCAGTCAAGCTTCTGGATACCCATTACTTCTCCTACTTCCGCCATCAGTTTGGCTAGAAGAACAGCCCCACAAAGTTCTAATCTCGGTATAGACACTTGTCTAATGGGTGCCACCTTTGTTTTTGAAGTGACTAAAGAAATGTGAATGTTTTCCAAGTCATCAATCACTCTAAGATAAACTACGGCTGCATAAGCTGTTTTAGATGCATCGGAAAATCCATGCAACTCCGCCTTCCGAATATTGGAACCAATATTTAACCATCGTGGGATTTTTATGCTAACAAGAGAAGCTAAACCTTTTCGGTAATTATTCCATTCCAGTAATAAATTATTCGGCACTTCTTCATCCCATTGTAACCCGGCCAACCACAATTTTTGAACCAACACCTTTGCCAGAATCACGCTTGGTGCCAACCACCCCAACGGATCAAACAGTCGTGAAATGTCCGAGACAATTTTCCTTTTAGTTACGGGTCCAGATATCGACGTGAGTTCCAGAGTGTATTGAAAACAATCATCGCGAGCATCCCAGGTAAGTCCTAGTATCTTCGTTACTTCGTCTATTTTTATTATTAGTTCTTCATCATTTCCATCTTTAATTTTATTTAATAATTCCTTACAATTGCTTTTCCATTTTTGCAATTTAAAGCCTCCCTTAGCTAGTACTTGAGATAATTCCGTGTAAATTTTAAACCCATCCTCTATATTTTCAGTCCCTGACATCAAGTCGTCCATATAAAAATCTTTTAAAATTATGTTAGCTATGCTTGAATTATCCCCGCACTCATCATAAGCTAATTGCTGTAGTGCCCGTACAGCTAAATATGGCGCCGAGGCCGTACCAAATGTAACGGTCAATAATTCATACTCTTGTAGTTCCTTTTCAGGACTATCCCTCCAAAGTATCCGTTGATATGGCGTATCCTGTCTATCCACCAAAACCTGCCGATACATTTTTACGATATCCGCTACTATACATATCTTATGGACTCTCCAGCGCATAACCGTATGACGTAGTTCGTCCTGCAAAAGCGGACCAATCATAAGATCATCATTTAATGATCTACCATTAGTTCCTTTACAGGAGGCGTCAAACACGACCCGTACCTTTGTAGTATCTTTATCCTCACGAACTACTGCGTGATGAGGTAAGTAAACAGCCTCTTTATTACATTTTTCTTGCTCTGTTACTTCTGCCATGTGTTCAAGTCTTAAATATTCTTGCATGACATTCACGTAGTCTGCCTTTAATTTATTATTTTTACCTAACCTGACTTCTAATCCTTTTAATCTTTTTGCAGCAATCACTTTGGATTCAGCGCACCTACCAACCGAGCCTGGTTCGCGTAGCGGTAATCTCACGATGTACCTGCCATCTTTATTTCTTGTAGTGGAAGTTGTAAATAACCTTTCACAATATATTTCCTCCTCCGTTAGCATCCTTTTTGCTCTAGGTGGTTCTTCTAGTTCCCAGAACTTCCTCAACAATTCGTCATCTTGGACACTGGCATGCATCACGGTAATTTGTGAGTGAGTATGTACCTTATTGTCAACTTCGAATGAGCCCGACAATATCCAACCTAAGGTGGTTTCCTGCGCTAAGAGCGTACCGTTTGGATTTTTCTTGACTCCGTTCTGAATGACTTGGCTAAATACCTCAGCACCCAATAAAATATCTATTTTATTAGGTTTGAAATATTGCGGGTCAGCCAAATCATTATCGCTCAAGTCTACTACCCATTCTACCCGACTTACTCTTGAAGAGGGGAGAAGAGCTGTAACCGACTTCAGAACGTGAGCCCTGACCTTTATTTGAAAAGACGGATTAACTCTCGAACGAAGATTGATAACCACCATGGATGTCGAAGTTGTACTTTTACTTCCACCTACACCTAACACCGTATTTTTTGACGGTATTTTATTTAAGCGTAAGTACTGAACCGTGGATTCTGTAACAAATGAACCCTGAGATCCCTGATCCAGTAACGCCCTAACCACACAGTAAGTCCCATTCCTCGACTCAGCCTGTACTAAGGCTGTAGTTAATAATACAGTTTTTCTACTGTTTCCTGTCGCAAGACATGAGACTAGTGGTTTATCCTCCGCCATATTGGCGGCCTCGTCTTTCTCATTAATTACTGATGAGGTTTCCGTGCGAGCAGCCCTACTACCTTCACCAATATCAGACCCTACCTCACCCTGCGGGTGTAACAATGTATGGTGGCGGCGTTTACACACCTGGCATCTAAAAGTGTTTTTACAAGCTTTGGCAGAGTGGTTGTTATATAGGCAAACAAAACACAAATTATGTTCCTGGACGAAATTACGCCGAGTTTCATTTGACTCCTTACTAAATTTAGGACAAGATGTAATCTTATGATCGGCAGAACAAAATTCACATGATACTGACTTTTTATCTTTTAATACATGAAACGATTGAGTTCTTTTTGGGTGTGGATGTCTGTCCTTGTTATCCGACTTGTCTAAATTTTCCAAACCTCTAAAGCGGCTATTTAAAAACTCCGAAAACTGAATAAACGTAGGTAATTCATCACTTAAATCCGAAGCCACTTTGAGTTCCCAAACTTTCCTGGTCTCTTTGTCTAATTTTTCACTAATTATATGCACGACAATAAGGTCCCAGGAAGAGACATCTACCCCTAAATTACTTATTGACTCCAAACATTCTGAAGTAGTATTTAAAAGCCTTTTTATTTCAATAGCCGATTCACAAGATAAAGTCCTTTGACTTAGTAATCTCTTCATAATACCATTTGCTATAAACTTTTTATTGTTATACATTTTATCTAATTTAGACCAAGCAATTTTATAGTTTTCAGATGTAACCTTTATGTTCCTTAATAACTGCTCAGCCTCCCCACTTAAATGTCCCTTTAAATAAAAAAACCTCTGTGCATCGTCTAATGAAGGATTCTCGTGCACCAATCCAAAAAATAAATCCCTAAATGTTTGCCACTCTGAATACTTCCCCGAAAATGAAGGGATTTTTATTTCTGGCAACTTAACTCTGCTGAAACTCTTTTCATTGTGACAAAACATAGACTTAGAATCCTCATTTAACGCCGTTGAATTTCCCTTAGATAATAATTCCCTTAATTCGCTTTTAAAATCCACATAAAATTCCTCAACTTCATCATAAAGCCCATTTTTTATATAACTAGAGTTAGACAGTTCAACCTTTTTTATTGTACTTATTATCTCTTTATGAGTAGCCGTGAATGTACTCCATAATTGTTCCAAATTCTCAATACGGGTCTCTAAATATGTATGTGTTAATCGCTCTTTAGGCGTTTTCTTTAAATTAGATTTAGCCTTATACATTTTGGCACTAATGTCCTCCTGAATAGCAAGGAAAGACTCCATTTTGCAACAATTATAGGATACAGACTTAACAAAAACAAATAGAATATAACAAGGATATTAAAACCACAGAGAAATAATCATATGATTAAATTTTCAAAGTAAAAGTTTTGTATTTTTTACAAGTTTTTGCACTTTATGTCACTTGGGTCTAAAATCGGGCATGGATTCCCCGTCAGAACCACTTTACACATAAAATTTTACAAGTTCTAATTTTCTACTCAGCTGTTAATCTTCTGGTAATTTCAAGAGTTCAACTTCAAAATGATGCACTTTTATTTTCTGAGATTTTTAATTTAATAAACTAATTCTTCCTGAATAAGATTTCAAATGTACTCACGATTTTTTCTTCACAATAACTTCACTCACTGACACACTGATGATGTCGTGCTGTACTGCACCACGGTTGCGGCACGCTGTACTGTACCACAATTGGCACGCTGTTGTATTGCACCACTAGCACCGCCAGTGGCGCCCTCTGCTTAGCCACGATCTGCCGCTCGTCACCTCCCTTGCGTCGCTCCTCCGGATGGTGCCACCAGATGTTGCTGCACCACGCTCCACCTGGCTGCTTCCCTGCTCCAACCGGTTCCACCTCCTGGGTACCTCTCACCTGGAGTACCCCACTTGAAGGGGATGCTCTGGACAGCGATCCACTGCCCAGTAGTGACGCGAAGGGTGGTAATCTCTACCACCACCGGAGACTACCAAAAACACTCCCGACTGCTCCGACTCCGAAGGACCATGAACGAGACCGAGGGTCGACTTGGAGCGGGTAGTGAAATTAACACTGGACTGGTTTTAAATCACGTATAATATTCCGAACCGAATCACAATGTACTGGATGTACTGCTCACAACAAAAACAAAAAATAATTTCTTAGACCTTATACTATCGGCGGTAACGAAACCATAGCGACTTCTAATTTGACTACAACGCCATCTATCGAGCGAGGTGGTACTATTTCTCGAAACTTTAAATAAATATTGATCGCTATGATTCCGTTCTCACTGTTTAATCCTGAACAGACTGTTAGGTTTAATGACATACATAATAGGACTTAATGGGATTGTAGTATTAATTATGACAATGTTACTTTGGAACTAATATGAATCAAAATATCAGTGTCTTATTTTTGACCAGATGACAGAACATGGATGTCGTATGTACAAAAAAAGTTTTATTTTCATTTAGCATTTATCCATTTTGGTATACGAAAAGAATTATTGATGAGCATTTAAATTGTAGCCATAAAAATACCCCTCGTTTAACTTTATATTAAAAAAATATTCGAATGCTTATACCGGATGGTATAAGCATTCGAATATTTTAAGCAATAACCCAATGTTACACGCGGGTTACAATCATAATACTCTCACCTTGACACCAGATTCGTCTCCGATAAGTACTCCAGCTTCATCGATATTCAGTTGTTCTTATTTCAGGGAGATACAAACAAAATAAGACCTTGTGATCCTCCAGGGATTAGGCGAAGGCGCTCCAAAGTGGCATGAATATAGATCGATGATAATTTAAGCAAGGTCTTAGGAAATAATGGATGGGGTTTATCCTTGTTTATATAGAGTGTTGATGGAAATTTTCTATTCTGACCTTTTTAGGGGCTTTGGTGGAGAATAAAATTAATGAAAAATGCTAACTTTCTTACATAGTACAAATGAAAAGAAACAAAGCTTTCCGCATCTGTATAATGCGGTTTTCATCAATATACAGAATTATTTAAGAGGACGGTTATAATATTTATCTATATTTCACCCTTACAGAGCCGGATCGGAGCGCTAGTAATATTGTAATGCCTTTGTCAAACAGACAGGCGAGTCCGAAGCGATAACGAACCTATACGAGACGTCAGTCCGATAGTTCTATCCCGCTATCGGATCGCTTTCGCTTTTCTATGTGACTGGCTTCAAACAATTCCATACATTACAAATAAAAAATTATTTATTTAACTCTCTGAACTGAATTTTAATGAATTGGTATAGAAATAGGTGGAATTCTGGAACTATTGCAAACTATAAATTTTTGCTTAAATCTTGATGGGGCGTTAAGGCAACCCCCAGGCAAACGCTAGTACAAAATAAAAAGTTGATTAATCCCAGTACCAGTTAATCTCAGATTAAAAGGGGCTATCGTTAATCTTGTTTTGCAAGTAATTTTATTTTCCAATCAGTTCCATTGAGAACAGGATTTTCAAGATAGGCAACAATCTAAAAGTGCTTCTTTACCCGGAGCATTTGCGTATATTGTAACATTATAGATTTGACTTCGAGCATTACTTTACAATACTTGCTACCTGAATGACGAGCATTTGCGTGTAATGTAACGTATGCGGCCCGCCGCGGACACGTTTAATTACAAGTCGAGTGTATTGATGTAATAGGTAGGCATAATCATCAGCCTATAATGCCTTTATTAAACAGACAGGCGAGTCCGAAGCGATAACGAACCGATACGAGAAGTCAGTCCGATAGTTATGTCACGCAATCGGATCGCTTTCGCTTTTCTATGTGACTGGATTCAAACAAATCTGTGACACATGAAATATAAAATTGATTCATTAATTAGCTTATTGGTTGAAAAGTTTTTAAAAACCTACCATCCCACAACAATGTTCTAACAAAAAAAAAACAAAGCAAAAAGGCCGCCACACCAATTCTCTACTCACTCTAATAACCAGATAGGATAAAACATTGCCCATATATTAGGCATCGATAAGATAAACCTCGAATAAAGCTAATACACAGTACGCAGGGGTGCATCCCCAATAACCCTCTGCAACCCCTATTGTGAAGCAAACGTGATTGTAACAAAGGGTACATCTCTATGGGTAACAAAAAGGGACGTTGCACACAGAAGGTTGAATTGAAACGTACGGTTTTTGTATGACAGTGTGTATGGCCCGATAATACGGCAGACATATTGTGGTATTGTTAATTTTATTTTTTAAGATTTTTAATGGATTTTATTGATGGGTCGAATAAATTTTGAATTGTTATTGAATAGACAGAAACGTTTAAAATAAATATGCTGTTGTACTTTAAAATTCATTAAATACTTACATGTAAGTACATCATTTATGTTTTTGAAATTTTGAGGGTTTTACATGGGGTAAGTAACAAAAAAATACCCATTAAATAATCGACTATACAAAATAAGATTACTGCGATAGGCTGAGTTGAAAATAAAATTTTATTTTGAGCAGACACATTATTATGTATAAGGCCTCGGACTCGAAGCAAGCGGGCAGCGGGGTGATAAAAAAACTGTCCGCTATCGACATGTCAGCTCCTAAACGCGCCACCATCTCCAAAGCTGCCTGCGAGCCAACACTATCAGTATCCTCATGGCATAACAACAAAATGTGTAAATAAAAACGGTCTGCTAGTCTTAAATGCAAAAATTCCAACAGTCGCTTCAGAACATTTTGTAAAAGACACGGAATGCTTTAGTTTAAAATTATTGTACGTTACTGTAGGCACAGGTGGCAAATCTACACCCCTTTTTACACTAGTCATGACCCCTTCCCTACTTGACATTTTACAATATAAAACAACCAGCTGCTACATTTTGGCGGTACTAGTACTAGTGTTGCCAAGTCAAAAAATAACGCACGCAGTTTAAATTTTTATGATGACTAAAAGTTTAGTCCAAGTAGCAGCTTACATATATTACTAACGATTTTCTTTGAATATTGTTAACAAATTTTATAGCAAATTAAAAATTGAATAAAATATTTCATCGGGACATTCATCTTTTCCACCAAGAGTCGAGTGTCACCTACTCAAATTCCGGACCGCGCAAATCGGTTCACCTGGCGATACGAACACGACGCAGAATTTATACCAAGGATCAATAAAATTATACTACGACATACATAACTATATCTATAATACATTTCTTAAGAGAGAAAATAATTGATGGCTCATCATTTCTCCGCCAGCGGTGAGACGTTGCCTCAACACCGCAACAAGCCAAACTTTTAAATAAGCTTCACCACAAACTGTCAAACTTTATTGACAGAGGGATAGAAGCTTAAACTTTTCTTATAAACTTTGTTAAAAAGCGTTGTCGCGAATGCCTGATTTTACAGTAGACTGCCCTTCTTTCAACAACCTCAGTGCCTACCAACATTATCTAACTTTTAGGAGCTGTGTTTCTACTATTTAAACTTGACTTTATATTTGCTCGCTCCAGTTTCGGACAGTATTTTTGGATATTTTTGTTAGTAAAAATTTAGCTTTAATGTCGCGGTGTAAATACTACAAATGGCGATGAAAGCAATAAAATTCCTTCCAACGTCTATTGAGCTGTAAGGTGTACGCTATCCTCTCCCTCACGCGTCCCGCCTCCTCCTTCGCTAGCGTGACTGCTTCGCAGCAAGAAACGACCGCTTCCCACTCCTTGTGCCACCTATCGCCGTCGTAAGGACACGGCGGTGCTCTGCCCAAACGGGGCAGTCTTGTACCGTATGCTCCACTGTGTCCTAGGCCGATCCTCGCAGTGGTGACACCCAGGCGTTTCATCCAGCCGTATCCGACACAGGTACCTCCCGGTACTTCCGTGTCCGGTGAGGACTTGCGTCTGGCGGTAGGTAAGGACGCCGTGACGCCTATCCAGCCACTACTCAAAGAAGGGTCTTACCGCCGCGATTGCGGCGTACCCGACATTACTTCACACTTAATGTGTCAATAAAGAGGGTAATGTATTTTCCAACAAAAAGTTTTGGGGTTAACCCTTATCAAACATGTCAGTAATATGTAGTTTGGAAAAGGGTGGCTCGCAACAGATTTTTCCTGCTACCGCAAAATTCCATTTCATATTTTCCTACGAAAATTCGATAACAGAATCTGTGGTATTACCCAATACTTATTCCTTTAAAAAGAAGAGGGGTGTCGCATCATATTAGGGAGGAATTTATAAGCTGACTATCTTTTGCCTGCAACTATGCTCCTGTAATGATGCTAATTTGACACTCGGAGAAAACATAGCTACCCAGCAGCAATTTTTTTAAACGGATCAGTATATTCTATAGGAGTAAGGTTGTTCCGAAAACTACACAACTCACAAAATTACAACATGTAATATATTATTTACTTTTTACAAATGCGATAGTTTGTAAATATGGATGTATGAATATTTCTTACGTTTTCACATACAAGATTACACGGATAATTCATGGCTTGTATTAAAATAGTATGACACCTTGGATCCCAATAGAACGTTCCAGTGAGATAATTTTGATATATTTATGACTCGACCATATTAGTTTATAAATTATACTACATTTATTAAAAACAGCCAGTTATGTAGTAAAACTGACATAACAATTTATAGATTGACTTCATATAACATCTATAAATCTATTGAAATTGCATCAGTTTATCATACAACGTTGTAAACAAAGGCAGGTGCGAGCACTGACACTGTGGGAAAATTGCTTTGCATCAAACTATAACAGGAAAGTTGTATTTTGCTGCGAGCCGAACATAAACTGTCAAACTTTCCTGACGGTAATAAATCAACTGTGCTCGTTACATGCAATGTTGCAAAACTGTTTTAATATTTAATTAGTCCTTTTTTTTAATGGTGATTCTTGCCTATTCTTCTCCACCTTTTTTTTAACCGACTTCCAAAAAGGAGGAGGTTCTCTATTCGACTGTATGTTTTTTTTTATGTATGTTCACCGATTATTCGAAAACGCCTGAACCGATTTGAAAAATTCTTTTTTTGTTTGAAAGGGTATACTTCCAAGTTGGTCCCATAGAAATATTGTCATGATCTGATCACGAACTTCGGAGATATGGAACGGAACTCTTCAACAATAGACAGCAAATCTGTCGTGATTGCTGCAATCGCTTGGATGTTTATTGTTTACACAACATCATAACATAACATCACGCCTGTATGCTCTGAGGGAGTACGCAGATGTGTACAGTATACCCATATTTCGACAGTTTGGTATGTTAAGTTTCATTTTATTGGGGATAAGCCTATTACCATGAAAAATATTGTTAATAATAACAATGTAAAATAAATGCATAGCAAATATTTGTATAGGATATTACAACTAATAAAAATAATTGAAAAATAAAATAAAACTTTTTGCAAAAAATAAAACCGACTTTAAAAACACAAAAAAGTGAAAAATAACTTCAGAAGTAAGTCTAGTCAATTGTTGACCGATTTTCAAAATTATTTTTTCATTGGAAAGAGTATACTCCCGAGGTTAGAAAGAGTAGGTATACATGGTGACAATGGGTGCTCCCATTGTCACCATGTCAGGATCTGATGATTGAATCTGGAAGGTAAACTTCCTTAACGGTTAAAAGTCAAAATCAAAGTCAGAATAATAACTCAAGTTATATGACGTAGTTCAACTTACTACGTACGTACCTACGATATTTACACTAATAAAAATAGAAAAAAAAACAACCTACTGATCAGATGGGGTATCAAGACAGAGGGTTTTATAAATTACTAAATGTAACTAAAAGAAAATGACAAAGTTAA
Organism: Agrotis puta; assembly: GCA_943136025.2. Classification (NCBI taxonomy): domain Eukaryota; kingdom Metazoa; phylum Arthropoda; class Insecta; order Lepidoptera; family Noctuidae; genus Agrotis; species Agrotis puta. Next base: position 3,145,766 of record OW964171.2, read on the forward strand.
CTTACTACATAAGTACCTTTTTTTTATCGAGGTAAAATCATCAAATGAGTCCTCCCACCCAGGGCAGGGCGGGAGGGACTGTCACGGTGTCCTTCACTAGCCCTTTACGTACCGGGGTCACGGTAATGGGCAAGTCCCGCGACCCCGGCAGGCTATGGCCCTCTACAGGCCCCGTCACTATGCCGACACTCCTTGAGGCGCGCGTGGAACACAACGCGCCGTCGACCCGGGCATGGTCCATGGTCGGGCTGCGAGTCGCCCATTACTCGCCGCCCGCATAACCGCGATCTCCGGCCACCGTGCCCGCGCCTACGGTGGCCGGAGATCGTCTTGCGACGTCCGACGCCGTAGGCGTCTACCACTGCGGCTGGGGTGGAGGGAGGACTCTGTCCTCTCCCTCACGCGGCCCGCCTCCTTCTTCGCAAGCATGACTGCTTCGCAGAAGGAGGCGACCGCTTCCCACTCCGTCTCGCCCCGCAGCATGGCCTCGACCAATGCCGGGCGCGAGAGGTCTCCGCCTATCGCCGTCGTGAGGACACGGCGGTGCGCTGCCCAAGCGGGGCAGTCCTGCACCGTATGCTCCACCGTGTCCTCCGGACGATCCTCGCAGTGGTGACACCCAGGCGTTTCTTCCCTCCCTATCAGACACAGGAACCTCCCGAAACTTCCGTGTCCGGTGAGGACCTGCGTCATGCGGTAGGTCAGGACGCCGTGACGCCTATCTAGCCACTCCTCAAAGAGGGGTCTTACCGCCGCGATTGCGGCGTGCCCGAATACATACGTACCTTTTTTTTTTTTTTTGCGTGGTAAAATCATCAAATGAGTCCTCCCACCCAGGGCAGGGCGGGAGGGACTGTCAGACTTGTACTGACTAAAATCCACGGTGTCCTTCACTAGCCCTTTACGTACTGGGGTCACGGTAATCCCTTGGTCCCGCGACCCCGGCAGGCTTTGGCCCTCTACAGGCCCCGTCAACATGCTGACACTCTTTGAGGCGCGCGTGGAACACAACGCGCCGTCGACCCGGGTACCTACGATAATTTATACAAAAAGTTGAAAAATAAAAAAACTTTTTAACAAAAAAAAAACCGACTACCTAAAATACAAACGCCCCACCTAAAACCACTAAAAAGAGAAAAATAAACTACTATTTATCTATTTCAGAAAACAAAAATGCACGTATTTTTTCAAACGAATTAAATAAAAAACTTATTACCTACCAATTCTAAATCAAATTACAATATTATTTTATTTAACAAACAAGATATTATGTATTTACAAACAACCTATAACGATTTATTTACAAAATTACAATGTGACCATTTTTGTCTAAACCTAATTAGCTATAAATTTAATTATAATCTATACTAATATTATAAAGAGGAAACCTTTGTATTTTTGTATGTTTGTATTGAATAGGCTCAAAAACTACTGGACCAAAAACTCTGGGACTCCGATATTCAATTACTAGGATAGCATGAGTTTACAGGATATAAAAGAAAAGTGTTAAATGTAGACAATTGTTGTATAGAAAGAATTTTTTGATGAGTGCTGTTTGGGGGAGACGCCATCTGTCATTCGTTTAAATTTTTTTAACGTATTTTTTTTTTACGACTTTCAAGATGGCTACTGGTAGCTTAGTTACCACAGACGATAGAATAGATATTTTTATTCTGAAAGCTGTAGTTACCATTGAGTGGTTTGCGTTGGGGGAGGTTGCAATACTTCAGGCCTAGGGAACCATAGGTTTAAAGAGTTTTACCACATTCCTAAGCAGCAGAAAACTGGTGATGGCAATGTACCATCCGCTTGAATTTTATTAAAATCTTTGATTTTACTGTTGTTCCTCTAGCCTACCTTTTGCTATTTTTTTTATTTTTTTAATGTTTTTTTTCTTTTTTTGTGTTTGTTACTACTACTTACTTAATATATAAAATATAATAAGTGAAATGAAACTAATGAATAAAGGACATTTTATAAACATTTTGAGCTATGAAGTAAATTTAACCTCTAAGGGGGTGAAAAGGCGGAATCAAGAAAGTACGTAACCCACGCGGACGAAGTCGCGGGCAAAGTGCTAGTATTGTTATAATCTTGTGTGCTAGGCACCTACTGATCTGTTTGAAGTCGGTGCCAAGCCAAAAATAAAGAGAACAATAATACTTAGTAATATAATACACACAGGGTTATAATTAATAACATCATATATTTTTATTAATAAACAAATAGCAACCTACAAACACGTAAGCGACTATCAAAAATACAAAATCTATCAACAGCACTTATAACGCATCAAAACTTAATTGCATTCAAAACGATCGTTCACCGTCAACGACGCCTGCCCGCACGGATCTGCCACCCGTGCGGGCAGGCATCGTTGACGGTGAACGTTTGGGTTGAATCGCTCAGGTCGAGCCGACCCACGATCGCACGTTCGGTCGCAAGCGCAGGGTGATTTGGTGTGATTTAGATGTAGCGCGATGGCGTGACGGGGCTAGACGTGCGTATCCTATCGAATACCTATTTGGCTTGGCACCGACTTCAAACAGGTGCCTAGCACACAAGATTATAACAATATTATAATTAAATTTATAGCTAATTAGGTTTAGACAAGAATGGTCACATTGTAATTTTGTAAATAAATCATTATAGGTTGTTTGAAAATACATAATATCTTGTTTGTTAAATAAAATAATATTGTAAGTTGATTTAGAATTGGTAGGTAGTAAGTTTTTTATTTAATTCGTTTGAAAAATACGTGCATTTTTGTTTTCTGAAATAGATAAATAGTAGTTTATTTTTCTCTTTTTAGTGGTTTTAGGTGGGGCGTTTGTATTTTTGGTAGTCGGTTTTTTTTTTTGTTAAAAAGTTTTTTTACGTGGCAAAATCATCAAATGAGTCCTCCCAACCAGGGCAGAGAGGGAGGTACTGTCAGACTCGTACTGACTAAAATCCACGGTATCCTTAAATAGCCCTGTACGTACCGGGGACACGGTAATTCTCGAGTCCCGCAACCCCGGCAGGCTGACTCAAGTACTTAGAACAAAGAAGTCATAATTGATGATGCCATTTCAATTATGGCTCATTTCCCTAATTCTGTTTGTGTGTGTGGATCGCCCGACTGAGTTCTAACCTACGACCTAGCACTCGTAAGTCCGGACCATCACCTATTTAAGAACTCTAGGAAGACTTTTTTTTATCGTGATAAAGTCATCAAATGTGTCCTCCCAACCAGGACGTGACGGGAGGGACTGTCAGACTCGTACTGACTAAAATCCATGGTGTTCCCTCAAAAGCCCTTTGCGTTCGAAGGTGACCTGATACAGACAGTCCCGCGTCCATACGAACCTACGCTTGCAAATTGGTGTAGAATGAATACCATCACATCCCTTTTTATTTCATTTTAATAATAATTGACATTCAAAAGATCGATGACCTAATTGAAATAAATGATTTTATTTTGATTTTAAACCACCCAAAAGAAGACAGTGCCGCGTTTCATATCCACGGTACCAGAGTTCCCCAAGTCGTATTTATGAAAGAAAATGCACTCAAAATTTGCAGATCAGTCTGTTTTTTTTTGGAATAGTATATTATCAAAGTAAGCACCTAAAATAAAATGAAATAGTTTTTTTCATTTAAAAGTAAAAAAGAAATTAAAACATTAAAAGTGGAGATATTGCTATCATATCTTGTAAGCGGCTGACAACTGTTTTTTTTTTTTCCTGGCGGGTACAAATAGGTCCCTAAGCAGACTACCTAAAAAAAATTAAACCCATCTGGCTTGGGCCACCCTGTATAGACCCGTGTTCTCCATGAGTTTTCCTATTGCGAAAATTGACGGTTTGTTTACAAAAAATCCTTTACCTAGTGCTCAATTACGTCATAAAAGGAACTCTTGTGTACAAGCCCCTATTTTGTTAACTGTTGAACAGATTTTGGTGAATTTTGGTACAAATATAGATGGGATTCCAGATACAGTAATAGGCTATATGAAAGGGGGCGCATGAAATTGCAGACCTTCTAGTTTCTATGTTTTCCACAATTTTCCTTCAAACAACTTGCTGTTTATACTATATTATATGTCAATCTTGCATATACGGACATAATAATAGTCATTAAAAATGCATACTCGCAAGCAAAACAAAAGCAATACGTTTTCCTTATGCGAAATTGCATTTACATGTAAAATAAAATCTAGGCACCTTGTTAAAATAACCAACATTGTAATATCGATGTTTTCTTAAAAAAAACGCCTGAAGGAGCTATTAAATTACAACTCTAGAGAAAATAATTTCCACGAGGATTACTTTCTCATTAAGAAATCATTTCTACAAAAATATTCCTTGTTCACCCCAAGGTGATAGACTTGTAAGGTACCCAAAGGCAAATTCACTCTGACAGGGACACGAAAAAGAAAGACAAAATCAAAATATGTTCAACCGTTTAGGAGCGATTGAGTGACAGACATCTTGACAAACTTGTAAATACATAGCAAGTAAGATTGTTGCTATAACTATGATTGCCTTTAATCTATATAAAGATAATCACGCAATACATTGTTAGTAAATAGAGCCGTCTGAAGTCTAATCATTTACCGCGTTTTTATTTGTAGATTCCCGTTGTTTTGTATGTCCATTAAAAAGCCTCATAAATCAATTTGAATGTTCCATGAAAATGTACACAATGTCTATGAACATGCAACAGATGAAGAATATTACAAAAATAATGGAAACATATGTGTTTTAAAACGAGCTAATAATTCAATATGATTTGGTAGATATTTGAAAAAAAAATAGTAATTATTATGGCATAAACAAAATTGTTTATGGCAAGATGTAAAGACAAAACGTTATAGAAGTCAACAATGAGAAATCTTAAAAGGTATAAAATAAAATAAAAAACGTCAACTTCAAACACAAAATTGATTGAATTCAGTATTTTCTGAAACGTCCTTCAACAAACAAACAAATCATCTTTGCACAAACAACATTTCAGTCCAAAAAGACCCATAATATCATCAAATAAAAATTCGCACTCACCATCTCCGAATTTTATTTACAGCCACAGAACAAACGACCGTATTGCAACAGAGCAATCGTTCAATAAAAAATTATAATCCTTTACCTATCTGTGACGTGTATTCCATTGTGTTGACTTAATTGCTCGTCAGTCCGTCCATGGCGAGGTTTCGTAAGGCGGGAAGAATACGAATGTGACACACACGTGGTGACGCGTCGGTGGTCGTACCGAGACTGCGGGCCCGCCCATCTCCGCGCGGGATGAGGCTTCGCTTCGGCCAGATATTTGCCCTTACGCGTAGGGTGGCCATTGTGTTGCGGTAGACGGGACTATGTGCACAAAAGCGGTCCCTGCAATAGATGCATCAAACTGCTAAATGCTCGTCTAGTTCAAGTGAACAATGGAAAAAAAATATTTAAATTCTAGGTGTCACTGTAAGACATGTGTAAGATTACATTTTCTTCTGATTCCCTCGGATCTGATTAATCTGTGTGTGCGTGAAGAGATTCATGGGAGCAGAGTATAGATTTGTTTATTAGTGTTCGATTAGTTAAATTTTTGTCTGATTTCGAATTATGGATATATTATAGGTATATCATCATCACCATGAAAGGGATCACTCACTGTTAGTTAAAGAAAAAGAAAAGGGGAGGCCCCCTTTTCTTTTTTCTTTTCTAATGCACTTCTCAATTTTGACTTTTGATATCATCAACATACTGCGCTTTTGGACGGTATCAAGCCTATGTACTTGCAGACGCCAGCAGGTCAACGTACCCCAAACTGTAAAATTTTACCAATCGATCATATCATTAACCTACCACTATTGTGATAAGGTTGAAAATCAATTAAAGAAATTTTACATATCAAGATAGGTTGATTTGCTGGCGTCTGCATGTAGGTACATACATTTGCCCTATTATTCAGGGATTTTAAGCGTTTGAGTTGACTGGTTTCATTACTAAAATAAAATACTATAATTAAGCCGTTTATTTCCCATTATTTTTATAAAAAAAGACTTTTAGAGGGTATGCTGGCAAAAAAAACAACGCCGCTAAAGAAGTTTTCACTTCAAAAAACGACGGGTTGCACTCTTGGAGTGCCGGCAGAAGTGAAAACTTGAATAGTAATAAACACACACGAACATTCGCGCAAGCGCCCTGCGCCGTCTTACCTACGAATTTTCGATCAGGTCACGTGTCCTGACGCGAGTTTAACATTTTTTACCCATTCCAAAAAAGTGCACAACGCCGCTAAAGAAGTTTTCACTTCAAAAATCTAAAGAAATAAGCAGCACCTTTTTACTTCCACTTCAGTATTAAATACGTAATTTCCTTTATATTTTTTGTGTACATAAATCGTTAAATAAATAAATAAAAAAGAAAACAAAACAAAAAATCAGAACCGACTCCGGGAAACCCACAAACGCACAGTGCCCCTATTCACAATGTAATCAGCCGTCAGTTTTGCGTTCCCACAAATTGGTGCTGTTTCCCGCGAGTCCGGCTCTTCTTAACACTGGGAGCTTTCGAATTGCTCGTTAAGATTCCCTTTAGAGTTGTAATAAACGCTTTTTGTTAAATGAACTATTTTACTCTTCATTTTCGAGCACTTTCAACACTTTTGCCTGGGTGATATTGGGTCTTCATTACTCTTTTTGGCCGTAATTTCAAATGGCCAGTGTTTTAAATTAAAATATGTTTTTGGAACGATTACAAATGCTTTTTTATTATTTTAGTAATCCTACTTCCTACTAATATAATAAACGTGGGAAGTTTGTTTGGATGGATGGATGTTTGTTACTCTTTCACGCAAAAACTACTGAACGGATTTGGATAAAATTTGGTACACACATAGTTTATAACCTGGATTAACATATAGGATAGTTTTTATCCCAATTTTATAATTTTCGAGTTGTAGCGGGCGGAGCCGCTGGCAACAGCTAGTATTATTATAAATGTGAAAGTTTCTGGGTATGGATCGATACTTTACTCGCATTTTTTGGGATCGGATTTTTTTGTTTATTTTTGGCAACCTTTTGGTTGGCAGGGGCCACAAAGTAGCAAAAACAAGTTACGGGGGGGCGCAATTTTTATTAAAAACATCTCTTTATTTATATAAGAAAATCTTCACTTTTCAAAATAAACACACTCATGACACAAACCCAAACTTTACGACATTTTTTTCCATATGCATCAACTAATAAGGATTTTATGTTTACAGTTCTTCATTTTTTTGTTTAGGTAATTATTAAGTAGGTACTAATTTGAAGAAGGCAATATACTATATAACATCACGTCTCAACCAATGCGAGCTGAGCAGCGGGAGTGAACCACGGGACACACACATAACTAGTCTATATAGGAACACACAACAACAACAACATAAATTATATACCGAGAAAGTAAATGTAGATACGTATAACTATGTAGACAGGTATAATAGTGTAATCATTCAGCGTGTGAAGATGGTGACAGCCGCAAGCTGTTATATAGACAGATACAGTTAATTAACACCTATTACGGTAAGATAATTGAATCGTAGATAGCTCTCTACCTATCTAGGATTCAATTATCTATATCTCAGTGTTAGTTTTAGTACGAACCTGAAAGTTAGTACCTATCAAACCTTTATGCCTTTGTCAAACAGACAGGCGAGTCCGAAGCGATACCGAACCGATACGAGACGTCAGTCGGATAGTTCTGTCCAGCTATCGGATCGCTTTTCTATGTGACTGGATTCAAACAATTTCATACATTACAAATAAAAACGTCACGCTTCGCATTCGCCACGCCTGGCTGTTTGACAAAGGCTTTATTCATTTGCTAACTTATTTTATATATTTTTAAATAAATATTTTTAGGGAGCAGTGGTGGCCCAGTGAGCAGTTGTGACCCAGTGGTATCAGCCCCGACTTACAAGTTGTAGGTCGTGGGTTCTAACCCAGCCAGGCGCATTACTTTTGTGTAATTTATTTCATCACCACAGCTCTCAAACGTTGAAGGAAAACATCACCTAAAAAAGGGAAAGGAACCCTAAGAAATCCTAATAATGCGCACCGTGTCCAGGAGAACTGCTTTCTGAATGAGGCCCTTAATCCAGCTGCTTAAGGGAGCCTCCTTAACCCCTTCGTAGACTAGGCGACGCAAGTCTCCGATATAGTATCCAGGTGACTATCGCAATACAAATCCGTAAAGGTTCGTACACAGGCACGCGTCAATGGATAACAAAGTCGCAAGGTATCGGAGACTTGCATCGCCTCATGTAGTACGAAGGGTCTTAGATGTTGGTCGAGGTGCTTGGCAGTGGTACCTACATGTATTAGTATACAAGTTGAATTTTCCAGCAAAATTCAATATACTAATTACGATATCTAAATATCGATATTCGAAGGGGGTTCAGTCAGCAATTAGTTTGTAATTATCCCAATTATTCTTATCCTAACTTTAGCTTTAACTTTAACACAATAAAAAGCCAACGTTTGCAAGCAATATCAATTGTTTGTCTGTACTATCTGAAGATGAATGATGTTACAAAGGTTTTGTAATAATTTTGGCGATAGAAAAGAGTGTAAGTACATGGAGTTTCTTGCCCATTCTTCTCCATAGAGATCTACGCATTGGCATTGGCACCTACGGTACAAGTACTTTCACATTTATTTTGTCTTGTGACTGGAACTGTAGCACCATAACTATTTTTTTAGTATAATCTTATGTCTTTTGACAATACAAAAGTGCCTGTTGGCTTAGTTGAAATAAATAATTTGATAGATTAAAAAAACACATTAAAAAAAACTAACAACAAAATCTTGTTCCATTTAAATTGATATCCTTCAGACGTCATTTATTTTTACATTTTTCACACATTATTGTTACATATCAATGACAATTTTGTCACCTACTTTGAACTTGCTTGCTATGCTCATAGTATTCGGCTAATTATGTCACTGTGAAAAAAGTAATAATTAGAAATAGTGATGTGCCGACTAAGCCTTTAGCGGACTCTGGTCGACTAGTCGGTTACAAAAAGGCCAATTTGACGGCACGGTTGGCACAGTGGCTGAGCGATTAACTGCTGCGCAGTGTTTCGCGGATTCGATCCCCGCACGAAACAAGCACAACGGAAATAATTGTTATAACAACTTTGTGTACTGTTATGTAGTTATAACAGCGACATCTATTGGTAAGTGCAAGAACAATCAAAACTGGTGCTAACGTCAATAGTTCCATTTCTTGGAGCTAGATGGCAGTAAATTCAGTTTGAAGTTCGTGATTGCGACTATTCATTGCGGGATAAACAGAATTATTTCATAACTTACTTTATAACTACTCCTATACAGACACCAGCACATCAAGTGAAATTGTCAAATTTCTTTAATAGATTTTCAACCTTATTTAAATAGTGGAAGGTAAATTTTTGATTAGCAACATTTCACAGATTTTGCTAATCAAAAATTTTGATTAGCAATATAAGTACAGACGCCAGCAGATCAACCTACCCCAGGTTGATCTGCTGGCGTCTGTACTTATATTTTGTTATTGAAATACCCAAAGATCGGTAGCCAGCTTATTTATTAAATATCTCAATACTTCTTTTATTTTTATATTTTGAGTGTTTTCACCCCAAAATCTTAATGCTCACCAGGTCTATTTGCCTGAAGAGAAAAAGACTCGACATACACTCTCTACCAACGTCCATGCTGAATGAATGTTTGATCTTTTGTTATTTGATAAAGCATACAAATTCTGTAGTAATATTGTGTCTCAATAAAAAAAAACTTGAACCGTTTCCTTTTTTTATCGTGAAGGGACTGTCAGATATATACATATTATACTGACTAAGACACGGCGGTGCTCTGCCCAAGCGAACCAGACCTGTACTATATGCTCCTCCGTGTCCTCCGTTCCGTACAGTGGTGACAACCAGGTGTTTTTCCTTCCCAATCATACACAGGAACCTCCCGAAACATGCGAGTCCGATGAGGACTTGCGTCAGGAGGAAGATGAGGACGCTGTGAAGCTTTCCAGTCTCCTCTCAAAGAGGAGTCCTACCGCCGCAATTTCAGCATGGCCGGTCCCATTTCTTTGGGGACTAATTTGGTGGCGGCGACTAATATAATGGCTTCTAATTAGATATCTCGACACGCAGTGTCTAATTGGGTCGTTAATTGGTTACAAACAAAGAACTTTACAACCGAGATAGAAACCAAACGTTGTGAGTTAGCTTTTAGAGAATGTGCGACTAGTTGGCATTTTGGGAATTAGGCTTTCTGCGCCTAAACTAAATTAATATTCATTTAAAAGCAAGAGCAGGTCGGCAATCAAGCAGGTAGCCCAATTCACAGATCATTCACTAGATTGCTCTCCCCTCTTTCCCCCCTTTTCCAGTGCATAAGTTACTGCAACAGCTGATTACCATATGAAAGGATCCCGTCTCCCCCTTTCGAGTTCATTCTAATCTGTTAAAGTGTCACAGTGAGGCAGTTAAACTAATTATAAAACACAACAGGCGTTGGCATCGCTGACCCGACCCATATTCAGGCCACGACACCACTGTTAGTAGACCTACCCTACCTCCCACAATCTTTAGTTACTAGGGAGAGTTTAGAGACCTTCAGTTTAGTAGTAGAGTTCTGATTACATTGGTTTCGTTGCGTGACGTCTGTCGTACTCTGGTTTATTCCTGACTCGTCGGCAGACTACGAGCCATGTTTTGATTTTGTATTTATTTTTGTACGATTGTTACACAATTGATGAGCGTATAACGGGCCAGTGGTTGCGGTTGTTGACCTTGAGGGCCGGAGTTTGATAGCAGAGTAGGCGAATGGAAAGTAACCAGGTCGGGTCTAATGCTGTCAAAAACTGTTAGAACATATATACTTAATATATTTTAGACAAAAGAGAAAGTACGTCGTTATTTACTTAGACCACATTGTAAGCTACGCCGTAGGCTCTCGTGCTATATTGTGGGCTACGTCGTAGGCTCTCATGCCATATCGGAGGCTACGCCGTAGGCTGTCATGCCATTTTGTAGGCTATGTCTCATAGTCGCTCACGCCATATGGTAGGCTACGTGGTAGGCTCTCATGCCATATTGTAGGCTACGTCGTAGTCGGTCATGCCATATTGTAGGCTATGTTGTAGTCGGTCACGCCATATTGTTCTCCGTCGTAGGCCTTCACGCCATTTTGTAGGCTATGACGTAGGCTCTCATGCCATATTGTAGGCTACGTCGTAGGCTCTCATGCCATATTGTAGTCTACGTCGTAGGCTCTCATGCCATATTGTAGGACTAGCACTTTGCCTGCGACTTCGTCCGCGTGGGTTACGTACTTTCCTAATTCCCCCTTTTCACCCCCTTAAAGGTTAAATTTTCAAAAACCCCTTCTTAGTGCTCCCCTACATTATAATAGGAAGCCGTGTGCAAAATTTCACATTCCTAGCCCCAGTAGTTTCGGCTGTACGTTGATATGTCAGTCAGTCAGTTCTCCTTTTATATATATAGATATTTCGCAGTCCCACATGATATTGTAGGCTACGTAGTCGCTCACACCATATTGTAGGCTTTCCCGCCATATTGTAGGCTACGTCGTAGGCTTTCACGCCATATTGTAGGCTACTGGTAGTTCATTTGAACACCATTATAAACTTCACCATAGATCACATATTCCTAGGATACGATGTAATAGCTGCCACCTTTTAAGATACACAATAGCACTCAAAACGTAGCGCATTGTATTCTAGTTGACAATTCACCTCATGTCTTTGTATTGTTTAGATGCCTCTTTTCTCAGTGTGTCTACATAGGTCTACATGAAAGTATTGTTTTGTTTTATTGGTTATTCTACTGGGATCAAAATTTCCCAATAGTCTTACTAGAAGTCTATTGGAAGGGAAATCCCAGTAGTACTACTGTGTAAGACTATGGGATTAACTCGATTTTTTCTTTCGATCTATCCACCAAGAGATCAAAATTGCAGAATGTAGCTGATATCAATATGATGAATGCATTTACTTCATTTATAAAAGTAATTGATTAATTGTTATCTGTTGTTTTTGTAATTGCAATAGTGAATGCAACGGACCATTCACCTGATATCTACGAACGTGATCAAGTATCTGTTAGGACTTAACTTCAAAGATATGATTGTTATTACTCAACATTCGCTATCGGGCATATGGTTTTTTTTTTTGCGTGGTAAAATCATCAAATGAGTCCTCCCACCCAGGGCAGGGCGAGAGGGACTGTCAGACTTGTACTGACTAAAATCCACGGTGTCCTTCACAAGCCCTTTACGTACCGGGGTCACGGTAATGGGTAAGTCCCGCGACCCCGGCAGGCTTTGGCCCTCTACAGGCCCCGTCAATATGCTGACACTCTTTGAGGCGCGCGTGAAACACAACGCGCCGTCGACCCGGGCATGGTCCATGGTCGGACAGCAAGTCGCCCATTACTCGCTGCCCGCATGCCCGCGCCTACGGTAGCCGGAGATCGTCCTGTGACGTCCGACGCCGTGGGCGTCTACCACTGGGGCATATGGTATGCTTTTACTTTAGTAAGAGTAGTGTATTGTTATCGTCACTTGTTCATTATGAATATGACAAACCGGGTAGACGGCGCGTTGTGTTCCACGCGCGCCTCAAAGAGTGTCAGCAAAATGACGGGGCCCCCCTCTACAGGGTCAAAGCCTGCTAAAGTCGCGGGAATTACGAATTACCGTGACCTCGGAATGTAAAGGGCTATTGAAGGATACCGTGGATTTTAGTCAGTACGAGTCTGACAGTCCCTCCCGCTCTGTCCGGGGTGGGAGAACTCATTTGATGATTTTACCACGCTAAAAAAAAGTGAAGTGGTAAAATCATCAAATTAATCCACATGGCCCAACATGACGTTTTAAAGCGTTAGTAGTTCCGCTGAGGGAACGAGATGGCGCTAGACGACTTGTATAGCTCTGTCTCTTACCCACAGCCTAACTACTGACGTCTTAACGTCATGGTAGGCCATCTGCCGGCCTAAGTGGAGCGGAACGGACCACCAGACTCATACTGACTAAAATCCTTCAATAGCCCTTCAAGTTCCAAGATCACCGGTCGCCTCCTTCTGCGAAGCAGTCATGCTCGTGAAGGAGGAGGCGGGCCGCCTGAGGGAGAGGACAGCGTCCTCCCTCCACCCCAGCCGCAGTGGTAGACGCCCACGGCGTCGGACGTCGCGAGACGATCTCCGGCCACCGTAGGCGCGGGCATGCGGGCGGCGAGTAATGGGCGACTCGCTGTCCGACCATGGACCATGCCCGGGTCGACGGCGCGTTGTGTTCCACGCGCGCCTCAAAGAGTGTCAGCATAGTGACGGGGCCTGTAGAGGGCCAAAGCCTGCTGGGGTCGCGGGACCAAGGGATTACCGTGACCCCGGTACGTAAAGGGCTAGTGAAGGACACCGTGGATTTTAGTCAGTACAAGTCTGACAGTCCCTCCCGCCCTGCCCTGGGTGGGAGGACTCATTTGATGATTTTACCACGATAAAAAAAAAAAAAAAAAGTTCCAAGATCACGGTTTCCCGTTTGGACAGTTCCGTTACCCCAGCCAATCAAATGTCCTTAAAGTTAATTTGTTTATTAAATTTATTTTTCATACATTTTTTCTTAGGATTTGTGCCTTTTTTTTTTTTTTTTTACTCATCATCAAATGAGTCCTCCCACCCAGGGCAGGGCGGGAGGGACTATCAGACTTGTACTGACTAAAATCCACGGTGTCCTTCACGAGCCCTTTACGTACCGGGGTTACGGTGATGGGTAAGTCCCGCGACCCCGGCAGGCTCTGGCCCTCTACAGGCCCCGTCAATTTGCTGACACTCTTTGAGGCGCGCGTGGAACACAACGCGCCGTCGACCCGGGCATGGTCCATGGTCGGACAGCAAGTCGCCCATTACTCGCTGCCCGCATGCCCGCGCCTACGGTGGCCGGAGATCGTCCTGTGACGTCCGACGCCGTGGGCGTCTACCACTGCGGCTGGGATGGAGGGAGGACGCTGTCCTCTCCCTCAGGCGGCCCGCCTCCTCCTTCACGAGCATGACTGCTTCGCAGAAGGAGGCGACCGCTTCCCACTCCGTCTCGCCCCGAAGCATGGCCTCGACCAATGCCGGGCGCGAGAGGTCTCCGCCTATCGCCGTCGTGAGGACACGGCGGTGCTCTGCCCAAGCGGGGCAGTCCTGCACCGTATGCTCCACCGTGTCCTCCGGACGATCCTCGCAGTGGTGACACCCAGGCGTTTCTTCCCTCCCTATCAGACACAGGAACCTCCCGAAACTTCCGTGTCCGGTGAGGACCTGCGTCATGCGGAAGGTAAGGACGCCGTGACGCCTATCCAGCCACTCCTCAAAGAGGGGTCTTACCGCCGCGATTGCGGCGTGCCCAGGATTTGTGCCTAACTAATTTTACTGGCGTGGATAATTTGTAATAGCTGTCTCAGTCTCAGATTTAAGATAGGTCGTTTTTTAGGGTTCCGTAGCCAAATGGCAAAAACCGGAACCCTTATAGATTCGTCATGTCTGTCTGTTTGTCCGTCCGTATATCACAGCCACTTTTCGTCAAAAGTATAAGAGCTATCCTGTTGAAACTTGGTAAGTAAATGTACTATGTGAACCGCATTAGGATTCTCACAAAAAACTACACAAAAATATAAAAATGGTTTAAATACTTACTTGAAATTCAATTTTTTTTTCAAAAACCTATACTTTTGGGGTATCTATAGATAGGTCTTTAAAAATGATATTGAGGTTAGTAATATCATTTTTTTCTAAACTGAACAGTTTGCACGAGAGACACTTCCAAAGTGGTAAAATGTGTCCCCCGCCCCTCCATGTAACTTCTAAAATAAGAGAGTGGGTAAAACTAAAAAAAAAATTTGATGCATGCACATTCAGTACATTACCATGCAAACTATTAGCGAAAATTGGTTTGAACGAGATCAAGTAATTAGTTTTTTTGAATACGTCATAAATCGTAAACCGCAATTTCCCTTTCAAAGTTAACCAACTACAAGAACTTTTATATTAAGTTACTTGCTGCTACGGAACCCTTTATGGGTGAGTGCGACTCGCACTTGGCCGGTTTTTAATTACAATTTATAAGTTTGCTCTTGGCCTTAACCCCTCCGGAGTAACTGGCCAGATTCGCAACTGGACAGATTCTCAGCTCGACAGTTACTCAGTTGAACATAGTAACAAATGGAAAGAACGTGTACAGTCTGTGACATAAATATAGTGACATCCACTTTTTTATGTCCAGTACCAGTTGAAAACATGGATGCTATAAGAAGGAGTCAAAATAGGATAGTCGACGATTTGCTCTCATTAATGTACAGTTGTTTTGACACCAAGTCACGGATCTCCGACAGGATGGTGGTCGCGAAGTGAGCTCCACTACCGCGTATGGGATTGTTCAGGTATCGAAGATCGTTATAGGGCGGTGTGGACCTCTAGGAGATGAAGCAATCTATATCACCATCTATAGAATTTACATAACCTATAACAGTTACCCGGTTCCATTCTCTGGTACTGAGTGGAGCGAACCACTCTGAACTCGGGTTAAAAGGTCGGGACCGATGACCGCTGGACACTCCATCTACCTGCTTCAAAGATATCGCCGTCACTCTTTTAATTCGTTATATTAATAGACGATTGAAAGCGTTTCTATGCGGTTATTTTAAGATATTTATTCCTTGTTCTGCATTGACTTAAAGCCCCATTTAGACATGCAAGGATGATCTGGCTAGAAAGCAGATGACATGCCGAAATGTTGAGTATAAGAGAAGTATGGAAGAAGACTCCAACTTGATTTAAATTAAGACAGGAAGGACGGACATGGATTTAGAAAGTAGACCCCTGGTCTTCTTTCTAACTCCGTGAACGAAAACACGTGTACGCACGTAACTAACGTCAGAATCGTGGACATATAATACCGCACGTACTTTTGACGCAGTGCTAGTGTCTATGTCATTACTTGAAAATGTATTTAAAAAAAATACGTGTGGCACTCGAGAACAGCCGCGGTAAAGCTATTGCATAGCTTTTTTTATCATTTTTTTTTAATATTTACAAAAAAAAAAGAAAAAATTATCGCCTACCGCGAATATTTATCGAGAATATCATCCCATCGTTGCTCTATGGGAAGTTACTCTACTAATTAGGCTATGGTCAGCCACGTCAATCAAGTGAAACATCATGAAAAGAATTCATTCATTCAAATTTTATTAATTCACGTTGACTTGACAAATGTGACAGTGACCGTGTTAGGTTTATTTTCGTTACGGAATTTCTAGATTCTAAAGCTATGCAATAGCTTAAAATGTAATACCACGAATTTTCCACAGGTCATGAGTGGTGGCGCGGACTCTAAGGAGATACCTATCTGTCAAATCGTAATACACATTCATTCTTATTTCGGGCTCGTTGTCAAAACGCCTGTCACTCAGGTCGAAACCACGGGTTTCGTGCTTAGAGATTAGACCCCTTGATGACATGTTATTTTCAAACGATAGGATCTGGTTTGACCTTTGTTTCGCCTAATGATAAGCAATAATGTGGTCGACGGTTAAGAACCCTTGCTTAGAAGTAGCCTACTCGCTCTTGACTTAAATAAATATGATGATTTATACTTGTTATTTATTTTTGTTGATTGGTTGCGGAATAGCAGCGTGGTGGCACTAGGCGACAAACTATGTTGGACCTCTTATTCCAAAAACATACAGCTAAAGTGGCCTTTATTTTCGTTTTTTTTACGTGGTAAAATCAACAAATGTATACCAGGGACTGTCAGACCCAGATCGACGGCGCGTTGTGTTCCACGTTCTTCAAGAAGTGTCGGCATAGTAACGGGGCCCCGCGACCCTGGCAGGCTTTGTAGGGGGCCAAAGCCTGCCGGGGTCGCGGGACTCACGAATTACTGTGACCCTGGTACGTAAAGGGCTATTGAAGGACATTACACATATTGTCATTCCGTAAATACGCATTTTAATCAACCAATAGATTAAAATGCGTATTTACGGAATGACAACAATTAAAATCTTAAATTTAGTTCTCTGTGAAGACGTAAATCGTCATAAATTGAAACAGAAATAAATAAATGAATTTATACAGACCTGGGAATTTTATGGGCTTTTTCACCTAAACTTAATTTGTAGAGCAGTTCTTACAACCTCTTGCATCAGTCCGTATCATTCGACACGTCACCCAAAATATGAATATTTTGAAGGACACTCAACCTTATTTTATGAAAGTAATCAAAACCCTTATCCATGAGCATTGATAAGCTAAATTAGTACTTTTCCATCAAAACCGTGTATTCGGTACCTGTAAGAGCATGTGCATTCAGGCACTTTTTTGAGTTTTTGAAGTGAAAACTTCTTTAGCGGCGTTGTGCACTTATTTGGAATGGATAAAAAATGTTAAACTCGCGTCAGGACACGTGACCTGATCGAAAATTCGTAAGACGGCGCGGGGCGCTTGCGAATGGTCGTGTGTGTTTATTACTATTCAAGTTTTCACTTCTGCCGGCACTCCTAGAGTGCAACCCGTCGTTTTTTTTTCATTGCTCTGAATAAAAAAAAGTCATGTGAATTTCATACACATGTAAGAGATCGGTTCCGAAAAGTGTTATTCAAAAAAGTTTCAATGAAGAGTTTAAATTCGGTCGGGTAAATTTAGCTGTAAGTGTTACTAACAGCTAAATTATTATGTGACTTACAAACATGTTCTCTGATTTTTTTTTTACCCAATATGGAATGCATTAAAACGCGACAATTTGTAATTGTCACCTTATAAAAAAATAATGTGTGTAGTTGGCCTAATATGAGGTCATTTCAGGGGTATCCCCGCCCTCAACGATCATTGACATTGACTTTCAGATTGCTCGACGCGATTAAGCTTCATTAGCATATCGATAAACAATTTTGTTGTGCTTTTTTGTACGATTTTCATAATTTAGGGCTCTTACTATAACCGATAACCGCCTTAAGTTTCATGCCTGAAACAGTATTTATAAAGCTATAAAGCTAATAAAGAAATACAAGATAACATTGTGGGTAGATAGTACAAGTACCTACTTGTTTGTTCTAAGCCTGGTTTACGGTTTCATCGTGGCACTATTTGGATTAAAATAATCCAAAAGAAGAAAATCAGTCATTTTAAATGCTCCAGGCGTTTCAGGCGTCAAAAAAATTTTGATAAGTAAGATTGCCATCGGTACACGAACAAAAAGAGCATATTCTTAAATGATTTATAGCTTCTCAATTCTTCTATAAGCTTGTCGCAATCATATTCCTTACTTTGTCAGGACATGTTAGGGCCATACAGTTGTTTGAAGATGTGGTTTGCACCTGTTATCATTGCTATTGATCCCTTCGATATTTACATACAGACTGGCCTATTGTCTTATGTAGCAGGACCTACGTCATAGCACTCATGATAAAGGAGCTACTAACATACATACGTTTCTTGAGACATATAAGTTTACGATATTAGTTTACTTATTTGCTGTTTCTGTCCAGTGTTGGGCCGCGGGACTGTACGAATTACCGTGACCCCGAAATGTAAAGGGCTATTGAAGGACACCGTGGATTTTAGTCAGTACGAGTCTGACAGTCCCTCCCGCTCTGCCCTGGATGGGAGGACTCATTTGATGATTTTACCACGTAAAAAAAACTGTTCATTGTTCGGAAGCACTTTACTGTTGTGCTTGTAGTCCTGTTTGATTGCCAGTACGGAGGCCTCAGCACAAGTTTTCCGTACATTACCGTATAACACTATTCGATAGTATCGCTATCAAGGATCAAATTCTTAAAAATTCATTTTCGTTAAGTATTTATTTTTTAAGCCCCTATGGCCGTATTTCTAATATGCAAGTTACTTGTATACAAGGTGCAAGTTGTATGCAACTTGAACAAACCTACATACACACGTTTCAAGTACGCACTAATGCCCCTGCTGTCGCTCGTAGGCCGTTTGGCCGGAGAAAGCCGCACACAGGGAAGAGTGGAAAGTTATGGGGGATACCTTTGCCAGCAGTGGAACAGCACAGGTTAAAAAAAATAGAAACACAATACCAACACAACAAAAAATAAATTACGGCACCATTTTTTCAGGACAAACCTAAACCGACTAAATACTAAAACAAAATTTAAGCAGTAATTAAACATATAGCTCCCTGGAAGGCAGAAACAATAAGATAATAAATAGTTTATAACATAACTAAACAGGACCATTAAACTTGAACTTGACCGTAGAATACCTATAAATACATCGGAGAGCGATAACTCGATACGTCAAAAAATAAATGACATTAACAGAAGTTTTCAATTAGGTGTAAGTTTTTTTAAGTGAAATCTTCTTTAGCGGCGTTGTGCACTTTTTTTGGAATGGGTAAAAAATATTAAACTCGCGTCAAGACACGTGACCTGCTGATCGAAAATTCGTAAAACGGCGCAGGGCGCTTGCGCGAATGTTCCTGTGTGTTTATTACTATTCAAGTTTTCACTTCTGCCGGCACTCCCAGAGTGCAACCCGTCGTTTTTTTGTAGTATATTACTAGTAAGTTTTTATTTACAGTCTGTATATGATCGTTAAATTGTTGAATAATTTGTAAATATACATGCACCAGACAATTTTAAATTGAAAAAAAAAGTGTAAGTTTTTCGATAGCTTATGTCAGTCAAGGAAATCTTCATAGAATTACGAAACGTTTTTGAATACGATTGTCACTTTTTTCGATTTTCGTATTTTATGGCTTTTTTTTATTCGTGTTGGCACGGAGGTTCAGCACCTCGTTTCTCATGCATCAAGTTGCGAGTTCCAACCCAGGCACGTTCCGGGGTCACGGTAATTCGTAAGTCCCGCGACCCCAGCAGGCTTTGGCCCTCTAGAGTCCCAGTCATTTTGGCGCGCGTGGAACACAACGCGCCGTCGACCCGGGCATGGTCCATAGTCGGACAGCGAGTTGCCCATTACTCTCTGCCCGCATGCCCGCGCCTGCGGTGGCCGAAGATCGTCTGCCAATATCCGTCGCCGTGGGCGTCTACCACTGCGCCTGGGGTGGAGGGAGGACGCTCTCCTCTCCAAAGCTAACTCAGAGGCCTGTAGTGTTTCCAGTGGCGATTTAATTAACTCTGACACCAGAGGGTGCCACAACCTCACACGAAAAAGAAATAAAAGGACATTTTTTTACGGACAGAATTTTTTTAGGGTTAACTTTTTTGTTGTGGAATTCATTAAAATTGTTTTGCCAGTTTTAAATAGGCCATCAACTGATGATAATGACTTTCATGAGATCACCGGACGCACATTCTCCTATTTTATATTAGTTAAATTGACGGCACGCGGTGGCCACTTGGTTGGTGGGACTGACGGCTAGGGTTGGGACATACTTTGCGGTGGCGGATGAAAAATAAGATTAAAAAGATAGTGGAGTTTGTTGAATTGATTTAAAAAAGAAGTTATAGTTTACCTGCCAAGATAAGGTAATCATGTAAAATAAGTCAATGTACTTACGCGTAAGTTTAAATTGGTCTCGCTCAACCTTCAAGATTGCAATAAATAAAATATCCTTAAAATGTATACGAACGTATCTTAATTCCTAAAATCAAAGTTATCATTCAGTAGATACCCATACTGTTTCTTTTTCATAACTTAAACAGATCATAATTAAAGTATTATTATAACCTGTATCCAACACAAAAATATTTAATTTATGAAGTGTTTAATGCCGCATAATTATTCACTGAAGGAACGTGATCATCTAAAATAAATACAACAGTTATTCACAAAACCACTCAGTGGGAATCTGCTTCTAAAGCCAGTATAGATGACAATCCAGATAATACAAAAACAAACGACAAAAAAGTAGATATCCGACAAAATCGACAATTTCCCATCCCTACAAAGGTAGGTATACAATCAAACGCTGCAGTAGTCGCGACACGATCGGGCGCACCGCTCGTCGGCCGGCAACGCGCCAAACACGTCATGTACCGAACTATATACGAACACACAACAATATAACAAAAAAAAAAATACAACCCCAAGTGAACTAAAAAGTGACAAAAATAATAGTTCAGTGATATCCGAAAGCGGTAAGTCCCATCACTAGACATAAACATTTTTAATTGTAAGATTAATAAATAAATAAATAATAAATAAATAAATATTCCACAACTATCACACAACGCCATCTAGTCCCAAGCTAAGCAGAGCTTGTGTTATGGGTACTAGACAACTGATAAACATACTTATATATTTCTAAATACATACATATTATAGATAAATTACACCCAGACACAGAACAAATGATCGTGCTCATCACACAAACATTTGTCCTGGGTGGGAATCGAACCCACGACCTCCGGCATAGCAGTCAGGGTCACTAACCACTAGACCAACAGGCCTGTCATGTGATTAAATAATTATTTTAGCAAGCGATGTTATTTTATCAATAACACTAAACAGACACGATGACCTATCGAAACTTTAATGTTGTGTTTAATAGGAAATTTTAATAAATAAAAATAAATTTTAACTAAAATTAAGACCGCCTTATTAGTTAGTGTTTAACGCTATGCGCTCGTATCAATGGGAATTAGATTTTTTGATAACTCGAAGAGTACTATTTGGATGAAGTCCAAATGTAAAAATACAATGCCTAACGCCTTGTTGCAAGTCTGCCTGGGAATTGGGCCTGACTGCCTCAGGCGAGCTAATTCTCCCATCCGGGAGCGACTGATGGCCGTGACAACTTTACTGAACTATCGCCGTCCGCTATCGTGTATGAGATGACACTTTGGAAGTTAGATCGCGCTAAAATAGTCTTGTTAGTCACTTGTTTGGTTTGTCGTTCTGTTTTTGTTTGGTTCTGTTACTTTTTGCTGGGACTTTAGTATGGGAAGAACGGTAATTACACGACAGGATGACTAACTCATGACTACATAGTTAGATATTTCTTTTTCAGCTGACTTTTAAAAACAAATGACAAACGACCTAAATGGAACATTCCAAATTCGATTTACGAAATGTTTCCAATTTACCATTCATCATCTGCCTAGCCTTTTCCCAACTATATTGGGGTCGGCTTCCAGTCAAACCAGATTCAGCTGGATATCAGTATTTTACATGGAGCGACTGCCTGTCGGACCTCCACAAACCAGTAACTGGGTAATACGATACCCCATGGTAAGACTGGTTGTCAGACTTTAGAGCTTCTGACTAACAGTAACGACTGTCAAAGATCTACAAATGACAACCGGGACCAACGGCTTTACGTGCTTTCCGAGGCACGGAGGAAACTCGCTATGACAGATGGTCACCCATCCACAGACCAACCTCAGCAAGCGCGGCTTAACCCGGAAGATCGGCCTGTGCGGCTGTATTTATTTAGCCACGAGCTCCTCTTCCAATTTACCATTCATTATTTTTTATTATTTCCAGCCAGCATTCCAAACTTTTAATAGTTTACCAAAAAGTTTAGCAAACTAAGTTCTCATTCGAATTAAATTTCAAAAAGGCCTTCCCTGCAAATGGCCAGTTACATTAGACGTCATACAAATTACAGAACTCAATAACAAAACTACATAATATCGCAAACAGCTACACACAGACTCAATCGGCTCAAGATCACAGCAGCAGATCATACCGAGTAATGTATGACCCGATGGCTGCCAAACCAAAGATACTAGAGTCTTGCGTTGAAGTCGCATCAGGCCGCATGTGATTGTTTTGGCAAACAGCTGGCTCGATTAGAAGTCTATCTATAACTGGGGTTATGGAACTTGTGCCGCTAATTTTATTAGGTTGGAGTTAAATATTTCATAATATAATAGAATAGAACAGTAAATTGTTAATTGCTTGCTTTCATTAATTGTATACTAGCAAAGAAGGAAGCATCTCTTAAAAAGCCAAGAAAAAACACAAAAGTTTAGTCTAATATCAATATACATTCAAAAAAGTCATCATCAATCATATAACCATGGAAATCCGAATTCGAAAAATAATAGAATATAACTTTCTATTGGTCAAGCAATATAATAAATATAGAATAATTTCGTCGCAATTCTTAGTATAATTCCGCTAAAGTGTACTTTTAGAGTATCTGTTTTATTCCATAATAAGTGCTCATGGAGGTATTGGTTGGTCGCGGGACTCACGAATTACCGTGACTCCGGAACGTAAAGGGCTATTGAAGGACACCGTGGATTTTAGTCAGTACGAGTCTGACAGTCCCTCCCGCTCTGCCCTGGGTGGGAGGACTCATTTGATGACTTTACCACGATAAAAAAAACAAATGAAGGTTTTGGTTTGATTCTCCTGCCTTTATTCAAATTCTGATCTGATAATCATGGGACCGCCTGGAGAGTTTACCCTTTCAAGCAAAAAGGGAATTTTCCTAATCGTTCAAAGTATCTTCGAGTAATCATCACACATAAACACATGTAAAAAATATTCTAGAGACTTGTTTGACTTCATTTTATACATAGTTTTATTAGTTGTCTGAAATCCTGAACAATTGGAGGTAATAAAAATCTTCTGGTTGAAAATCATTGTGCTTTAAAGCAGGTTTTATTTCTTTAGTAATTTATTTCTGAACCATTTTATTAAGTACTGCGCTGAAATTATTATTTATCGTTCTATTGTATTGCTCGAGCAATAGAATTGAATACTCCATTTTACAAATTTTATTGCAATTCATTATTATGGTCTTTTAAGACTAGCTCGTTATACATTACATAGAATGATAATGCATATTTACATTATGGTTACCTAGTGCTACAAAACTGTTGATAAAAAATTGTTTATTTTGTTCGAACTTGATAACGCGATTATCAAACATCAACTTTGACCTAAAATATTTGTACAATAAATCACTGTCTGATATTTATGCTTCCACCAAATAATACTACTCAGTTTTATGCATGTTTATTACTATTATGTTCAGATATACAGAGTAAATTCTTACGAGGAATATCGAAAAATGTCGAAAGGAGTCTTGAGGCCGCTTTTGACGAAAACTAAAACTGCATCATTGGTTAAGCATCAAACCTGTTGATTTTGAAAAAAACACACGCTGTATTATTGCACCATTCAATACTGTCGCTAATAAGGATAAAATTTTGTAAAGTGTGATATATGGCAAACTACAGGAACGTGCTTATTATTGTTAAAAAACGAAAAACAATTAGTAGTAATATGTATGTGAGTTTCTTTCTATGTTTGTAAACGCACCGACGATACAGGAAGAAATTCCTAGTGTGGGGCAACTTTTTTTTTAAGTAATTAATTACCTCCTAAAATAATAAACCAGTTACATTTATAGTGCTTTTCCACCTGAGATATGAAATAAAAGAGTTATTGAAAGAACACCGTGCATTGTGCAAAATGTAAAATCATTACAAATAACATTTCAAATAATGAAGTACACACATCAAAAAGTTTGAGTGCCCACTTAAAAAAAATATTTTTATTGTTACGGTAGATTATGATTTCTCCTTCTTTTTTATTATTATTACAGGGTATTTTATATCTAAAGAAAACACACAACAAAGAGGTTTTTCTTGAAAAAGTTAAATAAAAAAAAATAGGGTTGGAGGCAGGCTCTTGCCCAGGATTCATAATATCAGCTTACGCTAGTCATCACAAACTTTTATTGATGTGGCTTGTGTGAGATGAAGAATATTTAAAGATGATGTATACAAGAACATGCAAGTGTTACAACATCGTTTCGAGGAAAAAATATTTTGCTAAAGAACTACAAACTTAGCAAATTTTTGTGAGCGGCCTACTAACCTGATTACATTAAAAACGTAAGTATCTTGTAAATGTTTTACTGCAGTTCATAATTTTAGTAATCATTCATTATCATTTAGAACATAAAACTATTTGAAATTAATGGTTACGATTGCCCAATCTATTTTTTTAAGTGATAAAATCATCAAATGAGTCCTCCCACCCAGGGCAGAGCAGGAGGGACTGTCGGACTCGTACTGACTAAAATCCACGGTGTCCTTCAATAGCCCTTTACGTTCCGGGGTCATCGTAATTCGTAAAGTCCCTTGACCAATTGCCCAATCTATAGTAATATTATAAAATGAAAAATTTGTTTGGTTAACTACTGATTCGTATTGAAAAATATTTTAGTTTTGGAAAGCTCATTCATCGAGGTAGGATATAGTTATAGGCTATAGGGGAACAGTGTATAAGACGGGGATGCGAGATATAATGGGGACATACACTCTTTAGGCATACTTAACACAACACTAACGTAGCGCATGCGCCATCAGGACATCATTTGCAACATTAACAAATGGCGTTGGCTGTTGGCGCTTGCGCTACGTTAGTAGTACAGTTCTAATTTATTATCAAAGTCAAGGAATAAATTACAAACAAAACAAAGAGTATATCTTCTAAATAAAATACAATGCATTAAGTTTTTTTTGAGCTACCGATTACGGTACTGCTTCGAGCGCCATGACTGCGGACTTCCGACACATTTTCGATCCGTTGTCACTGGGTCACCATTGCTCACTTCATGTCAAGTGTAGGCCAAGCATTAGAAAAATCAATAAGTACGTAATACGCCATGTTACATCTTTGTGGTTATTACCAAACTCCACACCATGAATTGTAAGCAAAACACAAGTTTCATGCGCCGTCAGTTAAAACGAACACAATACAACTGGCGTGGCCAATAAAAAAAGTAATTTAAAAACCGGCAAAGTACAAGTTTGACTGTCTAAAAGGTTCCGTACCATTATTTATAGAAACGGCAAAAATATCATGTCTGTTGTATGGGAGCCGTTTAAATATTTTCCATTCTGTTTTTTAGTTTTGTTTGTATTTGTTGTTTTAGCGGCATCATAAACACATCTTCAGTGAAAATGTCAACTGTCTAACTATCACGGATCATGCGCAGCCTTTTTTTATCGTGGTATATTCATCAAATGAGTCCTCCCACCCAGGGCAGGGCGGGCGGGACTGTCAGACTTGACTGACTAAAATCCACGGTGACTTTCAATAACCCCTAAAGTACCGGGGTCACGGTAATTCGTGAGTCCCGCGACGGTCATGCGCAGCCTGGTGACAGACAGACGGGCAGCGGAGTCTTAGTAATAGGGTCCCGCTCTACCCTTTGGGTACGGAACCCTAAAAAAAATACTGCTCTGCGTTTTGTCTTTGTCATGGATGACGTCACATTGTGTAGGTTTCAGATTACATTTACTCATAATCGTGTTTGTAAAACTGTTATTGTGTTGTTCGTCAGTGTATTTTATTGCAAAGTTCATTATGTAGGTATTTTATTTTATTACACATTTTAAAGTATCTGTTAGTGGGTTTCGAGGTAGTTAAATTATTAGCAATATTTTTTCCAAGCATTGTTTGAATTGTGACCTTGCATACATTTGAAAACTTATTGAGTGTTAATTTCTAACTCTATGCAAAGGACAGCTATTAAGATTGAAAATGCTAAAAATCATTTACTACTCAATATGTACTCAATACATTTATTACATTTCACAATGTGAACTTAGAACGTAGGTACATAAGGATATACACTAGTTTTGTAGCAATATGGGCTCTGTCGGGGAAAACAAAATAAGAATTAGGAGGAGGGCTATAAAATATTTAATTTTGATATTAATCTACTCTTTTGTTTAGTTTTTTTTTTTATTATCAACCGGTGTTAAGAAGTTCTGCTTAATAGGCATAAACCAGCATTTAACTCTGGCCCCACTGCTGTGAAACATTCCCTTCTGTGACAGAACGTGGGCCTTAATGCGTCACGAGGGCGGATACGAGTTGGTGGATGTCACATCGTTTTGGAAGTTATGGTTCTAAAACCTGCCATACACGTCGTCCTTCTTCAGATTACCACCATCTAGCCATTGATAAACCATCCCGTGTACCCCTATACGGCATGGTTTATCAACGCTTTGATATTAGATATTAACGATATCGGTACGATATCGGTGGGATAGGAAGTTTCATACATTTGTAGGGAAAATCAGCGAGAGAGCGGACGATATGCCAGTGTCCTGTCGTAAATGTTATCGTCTAACGTGACAGCGGTCTGTCTTTCGTGCTGGATGTAGAGGAAAGGAGTGTCGGACCCTTACTGACTACAACCCACCCAGTTCCTTCAATTGCATTCAGGACCACGGTAACTCTTTCGAAATTTACAAATCTGACATAAAAGTAAATAAATACCTAAAATGAAATCAAAAACTTTGTAGGTTTTTGTACCAATATACGAAAATTACGTGTTATTTAGTTACACACAGGCCTGTTGGTCTAGTGGTTAGTGACCCTGACTGCTATGCCGGAGGTCGTGGGTTCGATTCCCACCCAGGACAAAATGTTTGTGTGATGAGCACGATCATTTGTTCTGTGTCTGGGTGTAATTTATCTATAATATGTATGTATTTAGAAATATATAAGTATGTTTAGTACCCATAACACAAGCTCTGCTTAGCTTGGGACTAGATGGCGTAGTGTGATAGTTGTGGAATATTTATTTATTTTATTTATTTATTGGTTCTTTTTTAAGAATTAAATGAATTATTGTCAATTTTTACCCAATTTGGGGCCACTAGTCCTATGCTAACCGGAACATTTACAACCCCCGAAACTCTTCAAAGTTAACCCCTTCGTACCTACACAACGCGACGCAAGTCTCCGATACCTTACGACTTTGGTATCCATTTACGCGTGACTGGATATGACTAACCTCTATGGATTTGTATTGCGATAGTCACCTGGATACCAAAGTCGTGGGGAATCGGAGATTTGCATCGCGTTGTGTACGAAAGGGTTAAGAGTGAACAGATTTCTTCTGGGAAAGTTTGTTCCATCGTAGACTTTATCTGTGTGACCTCTAACATATTCTTTCTTTATACGCTTAGTTTTTATTTGCTCCATTTCTAATGCTCTGTTCTGCTTTTTAATTGATTGAGTTCTGTCGCCTATACAGTTAACTAATGTCAATCACCTCACACCAGCAGGTCATTGCATGCTCAACCTTCTAATTAACATAACCTTTTCTACAGGGTACATATTTTTTGTGGTACGGAAAAAGAATAGTTTGATAATCCTTAAAGAAAAAATTGGCTATTTGACAGTATGAATAAATTACAAATCTAATTAGTCCGTCATTTAGAGTTTTGAAAAATAACGGACACGTATTTTTTCTTTGTAAAATCAATGAATATTTACCATGATATAACGCATCAAAACTGGAAAGTGGGGGCTCGTGACGTCAGAATTCAGAAAAAAATTACTAAATTATGACGTATTGGTAATTTTTAAAGCATCCTATCTTAGTAAATTGTGGTTTACGTCACAAAAGAAAAATTACGGGTCGAATAGTTTTTGATAATCTAACAAACGGACTATTTAGATTTTTTGTCAAACAGCCAATTATGAACACAACTTT
Source organism: Agrotis puta (assembly GCA_943136025.2). Lineage (NCBI taxonomy): Eukaryota > Metazoa > Arthropoda > Insecta > Lepidoptera > Noctuidae > Agrotis > Agrotis puta. Next base: position 3,174,246 of record OW964171.2, read on the forward strand.
TTTGTTATCATTTCTTAAAGACGTTTATTTTGAAACAGTTTTTATTTTCAATGCGCTGGTAGTACGTGACACTTGTTTTCCCGAATGCGCGTGAGACATACTAATACTCATGCCTAAAAGAATCTAGAATCTAGAGTCACGCTCTCAACCGCACAGGATAACTGTGTGAGGTGTTCTGTTACTGTAAAAACAATCAACACGTGCAATAATAATGACCGTGAATTGCGCCTAGACTTGTGTACAGAAAAAATAAAATTGTTATTATAAAAAAAGAAAAACTAACACTCGTATTTTGTAATTAGAATAACTTAAACAAATAACCTTTCCATTTAATTAATACCAGCTGTCGCTTGCGTTTGGCACAACTTTTCTCTGTTTTCTGTTAAAGTTTGCAACACACGAAGTTTTTTTTAAACGTGGGTGCGTTTACAGATATAAATCTCTAAAGCACAAACACCCAAATAGCTGTTACACACACAAATAATTATCCCACCTGTGACCCAAATTAATGGCCAGAGAAACAGTAGCAACTGAATTATTATCTCAAACGGAAGAGATTGTAAAAATCTTGTAAAACCGCATCTACTGTCGTAAAAATAAAACCTATATCCGATTGAACACGGCGTAAAATCGTATCGTAAGACTACGTAACGTTAATCGTTCAAGGCGTAGGTACTATTTCTGTTCAAATATTTGCCCACAATCGTGGATGCTCAGCATTCCTACCATACACATACGTTCGGCCGGTTCACACGGCAACGATCCGTTATTTCTGCCGGACTATTAAATTTCTTGATGCAAATGCTACGGTTGGTAGACGCTTTGATAATTGCCGAGCGGTGTCTGTAAACGTTTGGTGTTTATTTGTGTTTACGTTATTTAATTTGTGAAACAAGTTGAAGGAAGCATTTATCTGTTTATAACTCACACTATCACTTCTCAATCCGTCTGTCTTCTTTTTTTATCTTCTTTTTGTGAGTGCCGATAACCTCTTAGTTCTAATATATAATTAAGCTGTATTTTCAAACTCTGTCGCTATCGATGTCGCCCGACGTGGCTTGCGGCATCTACGGGTCGATACTAGTAACACTGTGTAATGTGAACAAGACAAATGTCAATCTATCAAAATGTAAAATGCTAATGCGACAAGTCGACATGTTTTACGCGATATCATTCCATTTCATTTTAAAAAACGTTGCCCCGCAATAGGAATTTCTCCTGTGTCGAGGGTGCGTTTACAAACATATAAACTCACATACACAAATGCCCAGACCCAAAACAACTACTTGTAAATCATACAAATATTTGTTTCGTGCGGGAATCGAACCCGCGACACGCAGGGCAGTAGTCCAATCGCTTAGCCACAGCGCCAAACGTGCCGTCATAAACATATACGTGCTAAATTTCAGCTCAATCGGAAACCGGGAAGTTGTTCAAATTTCACTAGCAAGATTTGATTACAGACAGCGGACAAACTAAATGAAAGCTTGTAAAAAGTCTGGGTTTATTCAGAACTCACCTTTTTTTTGAGGTTGGGCCGCGGATACCTCTTAAGCCTTTCCCAAGACCAGCCATTGACTTATTACTAATTAACAGTCTGTCGCATAATAACTTACTGCCAAGTCAAGGTTTCACTTAGGGCGGATTTGAAATGTTAATTAACCTAACCTTGAAAATTAAAACACACAAATTAAGAAAGCAAAGAAACTTTAGAACCGAAGCCGAAATAATTCAAGTGCTTTTGTAATAGAATATTTAGTCCGAACGTGATTTCAAGTGGTACTTTGGCATTCATTCTAATGCTTGTTCGTTCGATCATGCATACGTGTAGTCGATGAATAGAATCGATTCGGGCCACTAATGTATTTAAGCGGTAGCTGAATGTACTTATAAAACACTAACCGTCTTTTTGTTTTTTTTTTTTCGTGATAAAATCATCAAATGAGTCCTCCCCCACCCATACTGTCAGACTTGTACCGACTAAAAGCCACGGTGTCCTTCAATAACCCTTTACGTACCGGGGTTAGGGTAATTTGTGAGTCCCGCGATCCCGGCAGGCTTTGGCCCTCTACAGGCCCTGTCATCACTAACCGTCTTACTACAAAACAGTTAAATATTGGTTGAACGCTTGTTTAACACTGTCAACTGCATAACGGCGGCGGCGTTTGACGTTGATATAAGGGACGTTTTGTAGTTATACCTTTTTTAGACAAGTGTTCAAGAGATGTTTAACTTTTTATAGTAACCTTGTAGAATTTAGTCCTAAACTATTGTCCTATATTATTTATTTTTGTTAGCCTTTTATGTCCCACAGTTGGGCAAAGGCTTCCTCCTTAACTTAGTACTGCTTTCGAAGTCACCTCTAACCATGCGCGTCCTGGTCGTCTTGAGAATGGATAGCTTTCTGGATCATGGCCAACCAAGGAAGAGATGGCGGATTGACCTCCGTTCTGATTTGGCTGATTTTTTTTGTGATAGCCTGTTCTATTCTGCTGATGGGCACAACTTATACAATAAAACAGTGAAACCGCAAAAAAAGAGACACAAAAGAACAGTTTTAATGATAACAAAAAAGTAATCACTATGAATACCGATATTTAATAGAATGTGATTCATTTCTAACGGATTCGCCGAAGAAGGCACAACACAAGGAAATATGGAAAGGTGTGAGGGAAGATTTAAAGCCTTTGTCAAACAGACAGGTCAGCGAAGCGATACCGAACCGAAGCGAGACGTCAGTCCGATAGTTCTGTCACGCTATCGGATCGCTTTCGCTTTTCTATGTGACTGGAATGAAATAAAAACGTGACGCTTCGCATTCGTCACGCCTGTCTTTTTGACAAAGGTTTAACCTAGCAGTGACAGAAATAGGCTGACATGAAAAGAAACCTGGTTTTCCGTGGTTAATTTGCGCAAATTGCTTGCAAAAGTAAACAGAAGTCGACTGGGCTGCTGAGAAGTAAAACCTTCAAATTAAAGGAACGAGACAGTGTAACATCGTTTCTGGGAAATGGGATTGTAAACACAACCACAAAATCGTGCAGACATCTTTAGTAAAAAACTCACATTTCTGCGAAGTACATTGGTCTCAGCGAGCTATAATAATAAAAGATGTCGCAAGGCCACTGCATTATGTCTGGACGATCGAACCGACGACGGACCGTCGGACTGTCGGCATCCAAGTGCGTGGGCGCAGTCTAGTCGGTAACGAGCGTCAACTAGATGCACGCTGAAACTTTATACCCACGAGTGATAAAATGTTGACGACTGTCGCAGATGTATTGCGGATTTTAAGGTCTTCGGAAATTACACAGAATCAACTCACAGTAACACATTGAAATTGGAGCTTTATGTAACGTTGTTTACGGAAGAATTTTCAACGCTTAAGCTTCCTTTAAGTACTTCGCTTCATACATTTATAGACACGTTGAAAATTCTTGAGGGTGCCCCTCAAGAATTTTGTGTGTGAAATGTGAATTTTTACAATCTTCACTAAACAATATGACACGACTGAAGATACAATTGCATGCAACTACAGTGCAACTCTTAAGTTATGTTAAGTGACAATCTTAGACATCATCACTATCCTCATCATCATCATCAAAACTCATCAGTTTATTTGTCCAACATAGGATATTAAATTTATAAGATCTTACAGCCCATACAGACTCACGGCGAGAAACCCCGAGAACACACAAGACGCATTAATGTGAAAGGTTTCTCTACGTCTCTTTTGCTTCACTTGGCGCCTCGGAGAGACATCTCGTCGTAACTTCTCGCTGTGAGTCTGCAGGCTATATTAAAGAAAATCTTCGCGAGAGTATAGAAACCTCTCGTATTCCCGCTTCTCGGGTGTTCTCGGGATTTCTCGCCTATAATCTGTATGGGCTTTTATGGTGAATACTTTTTGAGTGCATTTGGATTCATCTGACGACACGGTTGGTGCAGTGGCTGAGCGATCGACTGCTGTTCAGGGTGTCGCGGGTTCGATCCCCGCACGGAACAAATATTTGTATAATCTGCAAGTAGTTGTTCCGAGTCTGGGTGTTTGTGTATGTGAGTTTCTGTTTGTAAAATCAGCTACGATATAGAAAGAAAATCCTAGTGTCGGGCAACGTTTTTTTTTTAAAAAATAAAAGATCTTAATCCTAATAATCCAAAATGTGTGTGAGAAAATCATCACTACCGTCAAAATTATTGTTTGTCTTAATTGCGCTTGTCAGAGACACTTTAATTTGATTTATCATCTGGGAACGAAATAAAAAAATTGTGACTAATGTTTTATTGCTTGAACAAGTGATAGGAGACAATTAGCTCAAGAATTAACTAATGGAGACCTCGTTTATGAGTGGTGTTACTTACACCCGGTTATGACTGCGAAAAAGTAATGTTCTGACAGTCCACCCAAGCCGGCTGGGCTCATCTTATGATTTTTAGATCCAAAAAAAGCTATTGAAGTGTACACTAGATCATATCCTTTAACAGAATTGATACTATGTTAGAAGTATTTCTGTCAATTATAACAAGACGCATCTCGCAGAAAGAAACTGGTGACATACAGGATATTTTAGCAACCTTGTTGACTTGTTTATAAATAAGATCTCATGGTCAGACTAGCACTTTGCCTGCGACTTCGTCCGCGTGGGTTACGTACTTTCCTAATTCCCCCTTTTCACCCCCTTAAAGGTTAAATTTCTAAAAACCCCTTCTTAGTGCTCCCCTACATTATAATAGGAAGCTGTGTGAAAATTTCACATTCCTAGCCCCAGTAGTTTCGGCTGTACGTTGGTATGTCAGTCAGTCAGTTCTCCTTTTATATATATAGATGCCACTGCATAGCTTCTACAACAGGACGCGGGACTGTCTCTCCTAGTAACCGTGACCCTGGAATGTAAAGGGCTATTGAAAGATGGACACATTTAATGATTTTACCACAATATAGAATGTCTTCTATAAGACATTTTTTACCAAATCATACCTTTTTTTATCGTGGTAAAATCATCAAATGAATCCTCCCACCCAGGGCAGGGCGGGAGGGACTGTCAGACTTGTACTGACTAAAATCCACGGAGTCCTTCACTAGCCCTTTACGTACCGGGGTCACGGTAATCCCTTGGTCCCGCGACCACGGCAGGCACCAAATCATACCTGGATTGTCATTAGCGTGTGGTTTGATTACAATGTTATTCATTAACATTTATTTCTATTTTGATAGGAACTGAACAAGTCTTGAGCAGCATCTACGAAGAATACACGATTCTAGAATGCATAAACAAAAACAGTATTTTGATGTTTAGGCCTATCTGCAAAAATAGCAAAAGTGATAAAATTAAAACAACCATGGAACTGATGGAACCAATTTCTTAATAGACAGCTGATCCATTGCTAAAGATTAATTATTAATCTGCCATTTTCTCTGATTCTGAAGACCGTTTTGGGGGACTGTGATTGTTGAGGTCATTTTGAAGTCATATTACGAGTAGTACTAAATAAATATCATAGCTAAATAAATACAGCTGCACAGGCCGATCTTCCGGGTTAAGCCGCGTCATAGCGAGTTTCCTCCGTGTTTCGGAAAGCACGTAAAGCCCTTGGTCCCGGCTGTCATTCGTAGATCTTTGACAGTCGTTACTGTTAGTCAGAAGCTCTAAAGTCTGATAACCATCCTTACCATGAGGTATCGTATTACCCAGTTACTGGGTTGTGGAGGTCCGACAGGCAGTCGCTCCATGTAAAATACTGATATCCAGCTGCATCTGGATTGACTGGAAGCCGACCCCAATATAGTTGGGAAAAGGCTAGGCAGATGATGATTACGAATAATCATAGCAAAATAAAACGACCACTTATAATCGGAAAAATTCAATAAGTCTATAACTTACGTCTCAACTCCAATGGTTCAATAAAATATGAGGCGGCAATTTCCATGTGAGTTTAGCTATTATAGTCCAAAGATTAATGGCATTTAAACGACGGCCAATTGTAACATTCACCTCGACCTTCAGACCAGGTCTAGAATTAATAGTCAATACCTTAAATATACGCCGATAAAGTATTTTTAGTTATGGACCTTTTTTTATTATAAAACATGTACCTACCTATTTTTCCAAGTAATAAACTAACACTGATATTCTGGTCGCGGGACCGTGACCCCGGTACGTAAAGGACTAGTGAAGGACACCGTGGATTTTAGTCAGTACGATCTGCCAGTCCTTCCCGCCCTGCCCTGGGTGAGAGGACTCATTTGATGATTTTACCACGATAAATAAAAACACTATTTTCTACGACTTGTCTTAAGTCAATTACTCAGCTTCGCAGTTGTCATGACAACAATTCAAAATGCTCACTGTATTGAATTATTTGCCGCAATCGACGCATACTCCTTGACAGATGACTCCATATGAAAACTTACGAGTCGTATGCGTTTCTTTCAATTTATGACAATCTACAGGATACTGATAGAGTAGTCAAATCGACTTGGAATGCCAAAGAAGAAAGAAAATAATCGAACTAAAGCTGTCAACTGAATGATGGGGGGAAGTTGGGAGGTATTCCCGTTTGCGCATCTTTTTTAAAGGCACCTATGTTTCGAGCAACTATTGTATTCCCGTTTGAGCACTTATTAATATTTTGACGAAGGCGTGTCGAGCTTGTCTTAAGCTGAGTAAAAACAACCTATGAATCTAGTAGAATCTTGTCGTTAAAGAAACCTTTGAGTGGTTCATTTCTACCTACTTAGACTTACAAGCAGGAAATTGTGAAGGCATTATGTCCACCCACATACACTCAATGTGTCATCAATAAACTTTAAGTACCTACAAAGTTAATTTAATTAGGCTTAGTGGGGCTTGTTTAAAAACAGAATTATCACGAATACTTGGAATATATGCAATTTATTCTTCTTCTTCATCGTGTCGATGATATCTTTAAATTAAATGAGATTCGAGCAAAACTCTACCATATTTACGGCGTTGGAGGCGGCCTCTGATAGGTCTCTTAAAGTGCTTGTAAAATTGCACAAAGTTCAAGTGAAGAGGCTGGCCATCATTTATGATGACGCTCCGTAGTCACAACCTTCGTCATCAGTATACTCGCACCACATGTTGTACTTGCAGCGACCAACCTGGCATCACAACCGGTTTTAGGTCTACAAAGAATAGAATAGAATGAAATGAAAACTATTTATGATATCGTAATCCCAAAAACGTTTTGGTAGAAATGTGCTTTCCTTGAAATACGAGTACCTATCTTGAGTGGACATGATTAGGAATGTGATGGGTTGACACTTTAGGAAGTAAAAATTACCGTGAAAATGTGCTGATTTTATTAGCCTATTTTGGATAAACGGCTTTTGATTTTAATAAGAAATAATAATATAATAAATACTCCACAACTATCACACAACGCCATCTAGTCCCAAGCTAAGCAGAGCTTGTGTTATGGATACTAGACAACTGATAAACATACTTATATATTTCTAAATACATACATATTATAGATAAATTACAATTTAATTTAATTTTTAAAATTAAATTAAATTGTAATTTAATTTAATTTAATTATGTGTACTAATAGTACAGCAACATTTTGTTTTGTCTAGTAATGTAAAAAAAGAAATGAATTATGATTTTAATGAGAATTACTGACAACTACAGTACACAGTGGCACACCAACATTTTGTTTTGTCTGGTATTTTAAAGAATATTAAAAGAAACCTAGTAAAAGAGATAAAATATAATAGAGAGCAGCCTTTGCCCAGCAGTGGGACAGTACCTACCTACACTTTACTCAACCTGGAAATGACACCTTACATTTAGCAGCAAAGTTTGCAACCTTCAAATCAACAAAACAGCAGACTCAAACATTTCAACGACATATTTACAAAGACCGACCTCGAAGTATCCAGCCCTTATGTGCCAATCAAGCAATAGTATCAATATTTAAAACGGAACGATCGCCGCCCTGACCTTCACAACACAAATAGAACAAGACAAGGGTGTATTAAAAATATATTAGTTTGAGAACCTAGTGTTGTTCTTTTTTGGCGTGGTAAAATCATTAAATAAGTTCTCCCACCCAGGGGACGGCAGGAGAGACTGTCAAACTTGTACTGACTAAAATCCACGTTGTCCTTCAATAGCCCTTAACGAAAAGGTGCATCTACATAAGAAACTCCTTGAACATCAACACTCAAACCAGTTCAGATTCAGGTCTCGTTTAAATGTATGATTACAGTATCCTGCATCCGTCAAATCAAGATCCTGGCAACATCAGCCGACTAACTAAAGAAGATCCCTGTAGAGCGTTCCTAAGTATAACGGTAAAGGTCTGTTTATTCTGGACGTGTAGCCAGGCAGATTAGAGGCAATGTAATAGGCAGGAAGAGATACGTTGCCAGGTTGACGAGGGGCCACTGATGGCCATTGTGTAAATGGTAGTTATTACGCAAATTGAACAAGTTTTTTATTAGTTAGTGGATTGGTTACTACGGTACTGAAAATAATATTGTGAATGTAACGGAAGCAATTGCGGTTAAAAAGAGGATATGACTTTTTTTCGTTTTAAACAAAAGTCTACTAATAAACATCCTACGTAGGCACAGATTACGTAGGTACGGTAGACACGTCAGCGTCAACGGTAATGAAAAATTCAAGCAGTATATAAACTGGCCTTGTTTTCAATTCTAACATCGCACTGCGCTAGGCCACTTCCAAATCAAAGTGTTACTGACCTGTGGTCTGAATTATAAATCAAAAATATCATATATCTAGTAGACTCAATTGGATATTCAGATGCCTTGTTTTTTTTAACATGGTAAAATCGTCCAATGATTCCTTCCACCCTTGGTGGAGCAGAAGGGACTGTCTGGCAATAGCCCATAACGTTCCAGGTTACATATTTAGACAGTCCCTCGAGCCCGGATATTTAGATGTCTAGCTCATACGATCGTAGATGTGCTCGAAGCTGAATAATAGCAGCCGCATAGATCAGCTCGATATTCAAGGTTAAGCCGGGCTTGCGTAAGTCTATCTGTGGATGGTAGACCACTACATCCGATTTTCCTCAGTGCCTTGGAAAGCACGTCAAGTCGTTGGTCTCGGCTATCATTTGTAGATCTTTGACAGGCATACGGGTAGTCAATGACTCCACAGTCTGACAACTGATCTTATCACAGGGTATTAAGTACTAAATAGGGTGTGGAGGTCAGATAGGCAGTCGCTCCATGTAAAATAGTTATAGATTGGAAACCCACTCCAATATAGCTGAGAAAAAGCTAGGCAAATGATGACTTTGACAAAACAAGACACGTTTGCGTATTTTTGACAATCCAAAATGTAAAGATATTTGTAAAGATAAAGGCCTGTTGGTCTAGTGGTTAGTGACCCTGACTGCTATGCCGGAGGTCGTGGGTTCGATTCCCACCCAGGACAAATGTTTGTGTGATGAGCACGATCATTTGTTCTGTGTCTGGGTGTAATTTATCTATAATATGTATGTATTTAGAAATATATAAGTATGTTTATCAGTTGTCTAGTACCCATAACACAAGCTCTGCTTAGCTTGGGACTAAATGGCGTTGTGTGATAGTTGTGGAATATTTTATTTATTTATATTTATATTTGTTTGTAACAACATGAGTAATATAGGTACAATATACTGCGGCCGTATTATGACGTCTTACAATCAGGCTTGTTCCAGTGAGTGAAAGAGACAGAGCTTTACAAGTCGTCTAGCGCCACCTCATTCACTCACTCACTGGAACAAACCTGGTTTTAAGATGTCATAATACGGCTCCAGGTCATAGTAGTGAATTATAAAGTAGCTGCAAGTTTTGCCATTAAGGTCAGAAAAGAAAGAAAGAAAAATCTTTTTATTTCTCCACAGTTATGACAGAAAGAAATCACTAAAGACAAAAATTTACAACCAAAATCAGAAATAAACAAACTAAATCTAAACTTATAAAAAATAACAAAAACAGAAATCAACAGTTGCACGCCATGACTGTGAAAATAAAAGCAACCACTCAGCATAATGCTGTGCTATGGGGGACCACAGTACAGCGCTGGTTTTTAGTGGTGGTGGTTGAACCGTAACTTGAATTACTGTCAGCCTCTGACATCCCACAGCTGGGCAAAGACCTCTTCCCACGACTTTCAACTTTTTCGAACTTGAATTTAAACAACAATATCTAAAAAGAAACGAGCAGCACTTAACATTTAAAAGAAATATCTCAATTGATTACACATGCATTTATTAATCAATCATTTAAAAAATCCGATAAGGTCCCTTTTCATTTTTTCTGATTGAACTATTTTTTCTGTTCCAGATAACCATTCACCATGGGTTCCATGTTCAGGAGTGAGGAGATGGTGCTGTGCCAGCTGTTCGTACAGCCTGAAGCAGCATACGTCTCCATGTACGAGCTGGGTGAAGCTGGGATCGCACAGTTTAGAGATGTAAGTCTTAACTACAGCTTAATTTCTTCGAAGATTAATGCTACATTGTCCTTTATCAATTAAATTATCTATCGACAATATTAATCTTATTGTAAGGAACATAATGATCACTGTGTCTTTGACAGTGGTTTTAATTGAAAGAATCATCAGACATTAAACTTTGTACTTTATTGGGACTTTGGTCAACTCGGTCGATTATAACATGCGAAAACCGACTGTCCGCGCGGACGAGTGGCGTTCACAGCGAAAACACATTTGGTTCACCGCGCTCCGCAGGACCGCGCGGACGAACGTTATCGGAAAACCGCTTCATTGGCTTCTCAATATAAATTATATACATAAAGCATATTGAAATCCTTGTTTCCAATAATAAATAATTGATTTTATTTCCACATAAACGAATCTCAACTGTAGACTAGCGTAAAATTCAGTCGTAAAATTGTTTGAAGTAGTAACGTAAACCAAACATTAAAAGGTCGTCGGTTTCATAGATTATTATTCACATGCCTCTGAAGATGGAATACTAACATACAAATCTTGTTTAACTTATAACTCAATCTCACTTATCTTAATATTTTAAATGCAGTGTCGGAATCTTGATCGGTTTAACACAAATTGTTTGTTGAAAAATCGGCGTTTAATTTAAATAAATAAAATACTTATAATTCTCTGCCCGCGATTCCCTGGCATAGATCCAAGATTCAGTCTGCAATTTGACAACTTTCGCTATGTAATGCACACCTGTCTGTCTGGTGAAGTTTCTTCAATCTGAATTAGAAATTTTTCCTAATTTTTTTGTTGAATTTTATATTTTAACCCCGGGAAACCCCGTCATTTCGCTGACACTCTTTGAGGCGCGCGTGGAACACAACGCGCCGTCGAGCCTGCGAATTGCCCATTACTCGCTGTTCTTTTTGACTCAATATTGTCAATGCAAAAGTTTGGGACTTTGAATGAGTATGTGTGTGCGTTTATCCTCAAAAACACCAACGAATTTGGATGAAAGATACACAGTAGTTTATAACCTGGGTTAACACAAAATAGTTTTATCAAGACGTTATCTTCTCGCAGAATATTTTTTTCAAGTTTGCGGATGAAACCGCTAGTTAATTTGTATGTAAATTAAAAACACACGGTCGATATCACCATTATATCTGAAAGGGGCCATTATATCTAGAAAAAACCTGAGTTTAGTTTATCATCAACCCATCAGGCTAATTCTCGCAGGTGTTATTAAAAAGTTACTTATGCGTATGGTTATATTGAAAGTGGACTTCAGCATATTAATATACAACCCCCCACACAGACTAGGGGTGGCCCTAGTCTGTGTGGGGGGTTGTAATAGGATAATATGGGGTTTCGTAGCTGTTCTATATCAGTGACAATATTAAAGGCGGACATACTACTAACCTTATATACATTTTTTTTTTGTGCGTGGTAAAATCATTAAATGAGTCCTCCCACCCAGGGCAAGGCGGGAAAGACTGTAAAACTCGTACTGACTAAAATCTACGGTGTCCTTCACTAGAACCTACATATACATAATATTTAAGATCCTGACCGATTTCGGCCACAGCGACTTGTATCTGTCTATTAAGAACATCGCTGGTATACCCTCGTCCACATTCACTGCAAGTCAGCACACTTCTGATGTAATTATCATGGATGGCCTCGGGTAGTCGGATCTTAAGCTTGTCTCGTTTAGCACTAGAGCTCTTCTTTTCAAACACCTTAATGCTCACGGTATCCTCCACATCGGTCTTCTGCCATTGCCTCCCATTGTGACGTCTCTACATCACATCGCTTGTAGTGTATGTGGCGCTTAAGCTTACTACTAATCTAACTGATAACATAACAGAACATCATCATATGCTTAGCCTTTTAGCAACTATGTTGGTGTCAACTTCAGTCTTAACGGATGCGGCTGAATTTCAATATTTAGCGCGGAGCGACTACCTATCTAACCTCCACAACCCAGTAACTGAGTAATACGATACCTACTCTTTGGTAAGACTGGTTGTTTCTTTCGAGCTTCTGACTAACAGTAATGACTGTCAAAGATCTGTAAAATGAGTTCAATCCCCGAAGGGGTAAGGGCGGTTTAAATAGGTTATGCGCACTTTGCCCCAATAAATAAATAAATCGCATTTTATCCCGCGATCGCAGTAAATTACATTAACACTTCAACGCACTTGATGTAATTCGTCTTATTCGCGTAGTAGTCAGTACGAATCTAATAGTCCAACATAAAATTATGCTATCTATGAATATACCTTTTCTCGAATTTTAAGAAGCTGCTAAAATTGAATTTTTGGCTGCCGTCTGTACGCTCCACTGGAACGCAAAATGTATTTAAAGGAACAGAATGGAATTTAGTCAGTCTGTTACAGTCTTACCACAAGAAAAATAAACATCTGTTCAACACTTATCTAAAAAAACTGTCAACGTCAAAACGACCCTCTCAACAAAGTGAACTGTCATTCCCGTTCGTTGACGGGAGTCTAACAGTTCATTCAGTCTAGTCCCTTAGGGCGGACGGTCCCTTAGGGAGGACTCTTTTCATCGTTGGTGATTTTATAAACATTTAAATTGACTTACGTACAGCCACTACGCCACAACAATGTAACGTTGCCGCCAAAACAATGTTACAAGATGTTATAAAACGCCTCTGTGTTTACATCTCAATCAATATTAAACATAGATAAGTAGTATAACTAACGCGTTGAGAGCAACCGTCCTTATCGCCCATTAGCCATTACTATCAATATCTTTATTTACATTAAACAAATCAAATACGATAACCAGACTTCAAAGTAGTATGGAGTAGTTTGTCCTACATTAGAAATAAACAAATAATACTATCAAGCGTTTTTGGGAAATTTTTAAGACTTCTAATCGTAACCTCAGGGGGATCTCTACTCCCACCTTGGTTGAAGCGGAAAGTACTGCCAGACTCATTCTGACCCACCAGGCTCGCGTCTTAAAGAGCTGTCAGTAATCTGACGGGGACCCCCTTAGAGGGCCAAAGCCTGCCGGGGTCGCGGGTCTCATCAGGTACCTGTCTGTAAATGACTGCCCCCCCCCCCCCCCCCTGTAGAGGGCCAAAGCCTGCCGGTGTCGCGGAACTCACGAATTACCGTGACCCCGGAACGTAAAGGGCTATTGAAAGACACCGTGGATTTTATTCAGTACGAGTCTGGTAGTCCCGCACTGCCCTGAGTGGGAGGACGCATTTAATGATTTTACCACGATAAAAAAACCTGTCTCGCAACCACCATCCTGTCGAAGTCTAGCGCCAAAAAGTTTTTACGGTGTTCCGTTGCTGCGCAGGAGTGCCAGTTCCATCCAGTGTGCTTGCTCTATCTTAGATTCCTAGGCCTCATCTTTGCCTGGGTCAGATTGAAGTCAACAGCAAACCAATGTAAAATAAAAATATTGAAAAGCCAAATCGGGCCGAGGGCAGCACCTTAATTTTCCGACAACATAATTCTGACCATTATTACCGACCGGTCCGTCCGGTATGACGGTTCAATTTCCAAGAACTGAGGAGTTGCCAGCCATGCAATGCGTTATTCACAGTTATTATCATATATATTAGGGATGTTACGGTGGTGGTTTTATCGGTACCGAAGTTGTAAACGGGGTTAGGAACTTCGTTGGTCGGAGCTGGAATTGGAAGAAGAGTCGGGAAAAGAGGCAGGAGAGAGATTTGAGGGGCACGTGGCCATGTATCATGATATTAAAGTGCGCGATAGTAATTCCAGTGTGGGAAAGAGACAGAGCTATACAAGTCGTCTAGCGCCATCTCGTTCCCACAATGGAATTACTCTCAGTTTATGACGTCATGGTAGGCCACCAGGTCTAATAATACAAAAATGTATTAAATATACTCGTTTAGTTAAAAAATATATCACACCTACCTCAAGTTTCGAAAATAAAACAATACGTAGTTGTAAATATAATATGAATTTAGGTTAAGTTATTCACATAGACATTTCTCTTCTTTTTCTTACACCCTATAGTCTACATTTCTTTTTCATTTCTCCTTTAGAGGGTCTGCTGGCAGAAATTTGTAAAGAAATAAGCAGTATCTTTGTACATCAATATTAAATATGGATTTTACTTTACTATGTTTGTGTGTACATAAATAAATAAATTGTATCAAATTATTATATCAAGTCACAAATATTTAACAAACAAAAGCGTTGCAGCTTTGACCTGCTTTGCTCTGATCGACCTCCGATTTAGTGTTTGATCCGAAAACGAAGTCGTATGTATCAATTAATCGGAAATTTCGACTTTTCGGAACTAGAATCGGACTTCCCTAGTTGAGACCCAGATCCATCGGACAAGAATAACCGTAGCTTTACCTATGATAGACGTTCACTTCCTCTGTTATAAATGATAACTCATTCATTCAGTTATTCCCGTTCACTCTGACGTATTAACTATATTTAGGAACAAATGATCGGAGATAGGTACGTTATGCAAGACTAGCGTATGAATACGAAATGCCGTTTCAAAGGTCAGGAGTTCAAATTGTAGACTGATGAACTTTTAACACGAACTCTTTGTAGGTGGGGAAACAGTGTATAAGACGGGGAGGAGAGGTATAATGGGTTCATACACTCTTTAGGCATATTTAACACAATTTTAACGTAGCGCAAGCGCCACGGAGGACACGGTGGAGCATACGGTGCAGGACTGCCCCGCTTGGGCAGAGCACCGCCGTGTCCTCACGACGGCGATAGGCGGAGACCTCTCGCGCCCGGCATTGGTCGAGGCCATGCTGCGGGGCGAGACGGAGTGGGAAGCGGTCGCCTCCTTCTGCGAAGTAGTCATGCTCGCGAAGGAGGAGGCGGGCCGCGTGAGGGAGAGAACAGCGACCTCTCTCCATCCCAGCCGCAGTGGTAGACGCCCATGGCGTCGATACTGACAAATAGCCAATTTTACAAAACACTAAGCAACTGATTTTCCACTCTTAGAGGGATACGACACTGATTCTCTTTACTACAGGCCATTGTGTAGCCTATCTAATAGGACAGTACCTCCACTATTTTTGTAGTATACAAGTGTTCATTTGTAAAGTGTAACTTCTTTTACTGTATTCACTGCAACACCTCTTGTGCAATAAAGTGTTTCTTTTCATTTCATGTGGTACGCCAACAACGGCCAACCTCGTGAGGTTCTGAGAAGTTTGAATTCAGAATGACGGTGCGTTTTGTCAGCGTATTACCTAGAGACGAAAAAGACGTCGATATACTGTGGTTGAATTAAAACATTCCCATTAGTTTATTCACAGAAAAACAGAATACCAATGCCTCTTCTAAACCACGCCAAAGTTTAATATTGGCAAAGATACAAGAATCCCAACCATTAACCAATAACGATCGGTAAGCCATAAGGAATTTGGCAAAATTGCGTCTTCCATTTATTTACATATAAAAACTAAAGTCACTGAGGGACACCTCAGGCCACTCTACCAAATTATTTTTCCTCCATCCGCTTCCCCATTTCACCTCGCGGTTTAGACGTCACGAAAACGAATTAATATTCGTTATTTTAGGTCACCATGTACCTGAGAGATAGACAAAGAGAGAATATACTTCCGTCGCTCCAAACCTGGATAATATTTGGGCTGACATGTCCCCCCTGATTTCGCGTGCCTCGTCGACCATTATGCACGATTCGAGGGAGTGTCTGCGTTCCTCGTGACCTGTGCCGTGTCACAGATTGTTTAGAAGGCCTTAATACTTCATTTTCATTTAATGTGCTGAAATGATTTGATGAACTCACGTGACAATGGGAACTGCTTTTGAAACAAATTTGCACGCAAGAGCGAAGGGAAGAAACGAAACAGTGTGTTTAAAAAGGTTTCAAAGAAGAAACTCAAACACGAACGAAAACACGGCTGAAACGACTATAATACCAGGGACTTAAATTCTGCAACGGTCAACAGAAGATGGGATCACACAAGTCATGTGGCCATCACTATTATTTAACCGCTTAACGGCCCGATTGTCGTAGCGGCTAGCGGCTGAATAATCGACTGCTACTTTGATTCCCGCACGAAAAAAGAATTAAAAAGAAACCGGCTTCAAAAACCTTGTCAAAATCTTGGCTTTGTTTTACCTGCTAATACAAGTAGTATTACAGAAGCGATTTAAAAGAAAACGACGGGTTGCACTCTGGGAGTTCCGGCAGAAATGAAAACTTGAATAGTAATAAACACACACGAGCATTCGCGCAAGCGCCCTGCGCCGTCTTACGAATTTTCGATCAGGTCACGTGTTCTGACGCGAATTTAACATTTTTTACCCATTCCAAAAAAGTGCACAACGCCGCTAAAAAGTTTTCACTTCAAAAAATTCGCCAGTACCTAGTAGAAAGCTACATTAACCCTTAGTGTCATGGGCTATGAGGAGGCGTGTAAAAACTGTGCAGGCGCAACCGCTAACAAAAGCTAGTTAGATGTAAAACTTCTGCCACCCTAAACGTAAAACGTGTAAAAATTCCTAAACGCAACAACTATCGATTACACCCGGCTCGGCTTTTATTTAATTCAGATATTCTTACTGATTTATAAATGGCTTTCGTGAAGGCTGGCTTATTAACGATTGATCGTTCGGAGTATTGTAGCTAATTATTTTTTATTAGATACCTGTATTATTAAACTTCTTGCCCTTGGAACCATCGGCCTAAGGTTATTCCGGAAAAGTACTTTGTAAAAACCCGTATCTTACGCATGAGATTTTTCTGTTACTAACTACGTATTGGATCGTTAGTAAAAGGAAAATCTTCTTCAAAAGGTTTAAGAAATGATTTGAATTTTATCGTATTTAACTTTCTGGCGTATATCCAAGTCTTATGGTTGACTACTAGTTTGAACTGATATGGTTTTATAAAATCAGTCCAGTTACATTTGATGATTTTACAAAGATAAAAAAAAGTTACAATACAATACTAAGTCAAAGTACAAATTTCTTCAGATAATGCCATGAAGTTAACACTAGATAAATCTCTATCTTTATATCAACTGTTTAAGTTCCTGTGATACTAGGGCGAAAATGTCGGGAAAGTCGTTAATTATCACGATGATCAACCGTAATTCGTCCACTACTGAACATAGGCCTCCCCCTTAGACCGCCAAGCCGAACGACAATTCGCCACTTGCATCCATCGGTTGTCCGCGACTCTCACGATGTCGTCGGTCCACCTACTGGAAGGCCTGCCTACGCTGCGTCTTCTTCTTTTCTTCCGAAGAACTTTTCTTCCCCATCGGTTGTCAGTTCTACGAGCGATGTGGCCTGCCCATTGCCACTTCAACTTACAAATTTTAAATATCCATGTTAAGGATTTTATCCTGCAAAGAAATATACGATTTATACGAATATTTAAAGTCTATTATTGCGAAACTTAAAGGCATTTCCCTTTATTATGACCCCCGTAAAGAACTATTATGTACAATATCAACTGCGGCAAAACACAGATTACAAGACACCTTCAACTGCCATTATTGTAACTCAACCTCATAGCAAAATAAACACACCCTTTATCGATAAAAATAATGAAAATATGATGGCTTCGGAAACATTCCAGGGTGTTTTTGTGTTATTGGTTGGCATACGTGACGATGACCCCTGTTTTGAAGGGGCTTAGGAGTAAATAGACCTGCCGGGGTCGCGGGACTTTTCCATTACCGTGACCCCGGTACGTAAAGGGCTAGTGAAGGACACCGTGGACTTTAGTCAGTACAAGTCTGACAGTCCCTCCCGCCCTGCCCTGGGTGGGAGGACTCATTTGATGATTTTACCACGATAAAAAAAGGGGTAATTAGAAATGAACGGACTATTCAGCCATGTTTTTGTCGCTGATCCGCTAAAAGGTCTATCAAGTATATGACGACACGGTTAGCGCAGTGACTGAGCGATTGGACTGCTGTGTTGCGTGTCGCGGGTTTGATTCCTGCACAGAACAAATATTTGTATGATCTACAAGTAGTTGTTCCGGATGTGGGCGTTTGTGTATGTAAGTTTGTAAATACACCCACAACACAGGAGAAAGTCCTAGTGTGGGGCGACGTAAAAGAAAAGTAATTATGGGTGATAGATACTAAGAAACTAAATATTAGATAAGTACTAAAAACGCTTTACCAGTACTATTTACAGACGATATTTCAATATTGATCAAGTGCAAAAATGTAAATAAACCTACAAAAACAAGAAACCCTCCAAACTATTGATTCCTATGTTTTAAATCTTCTTCTTCAATTTTCCAAATTTGCATTTTTTTAAATATTACATATCAAAAGAAATACAAAATAAAAAGAGTTACGAAAGAAAAGCTTTTGCTTTAGAAGACAGCTATTTCTTTTTTCAAAAGTTTTAAAGAATAGAAATATTTTTTTTTTAATATTACTTTTTTCCTATAAAACTGTAATACTTATGTAATCATATCAAAAGGTCAAACATAACACAGAAGTCAACGCTTGAGATAATACGCTATACGTAGATGCTGATAAGTGTTGTAAGAGTAATTCTTTTTATTGTGTAATACCAGTAATTACATAAATACTTCTTCTTAACTGTCTTTGGTTATACTTATCAATTTACGCTGTTGCTAGAGTGCCAGTTTTCGAGTCCTCATGTAAATGAATAGAGCCCGTGCCGCCACCCATGACTACATGTTTTAAATTCAATTTGATGTATAAGCGCGCCGCGTTATGAGTGGTGGCGCAGACTCTACTTTGATTTTACACCTCCCAGTGACAGCAATGCTTAACTGCTTATCTATTATCTACCACACCTTCATTTTATGCATTTGGTTAACTTCTTCTTCTATCTTAGATTTGGCTTTCATTCTGATCGGATGCATCTGATTACCAGTACCTAAATGTCTGGACCGCCTTTAATGCCATACGGACAAAATGACGATGCATTTGGATATCATTTGGCATCAGATAACAATATGTATTAACATATACGATAAATTTAACACAGTTTAAGTGGAGCCACTACCGCAGGCAAGATGTAAACATTTCAATTAAAAACCAAACCACGTATTTCTCTGAATTTCCCGAGCTATAAATGCACTAATCAGATGCTCAGAGAGACGTTTTATTTGCCTACATTTGCATAATCATTATAAAATACGAGGTCTTCTCATTATCGACCTCATCATCATTGATATCCCGGATCTACCTAAAACGATGAAGGACTTTTTCTTTTTTGCCAGTCCCATTTGCGAATCCCAGAAGCCATGAACTGATAAACTTTTTTTAAAGATTTTTGTATACGTTCTACAGTCTTCTTACGCTGGAAATTAATAATTTGTCTCGGTCGCAATCTAATCAAGATATCACAAGCAAAGAACACGGAGCATTATTTGGATAGAGATACAATATTAATTTTGAACGATCATCGTTGACTGTTTACTGTTAGCTTGTTGATAGCATAGGTTGTGTCTATGTATATATATTTTTTTCGTTTATTTTTGAAAGTGTTGAGTGTTATGTGAGTGACATTTTATTGAATGTCACTTTATCTTATTCCTAAGGTTTTATCTACTCTCATCCATACTGATTCACGTTAATTAACGTTCACGTTACTTAGTTAAGACGCCGTTGTCTCTAATACTAAGCCCCGTCGTAGAAGACGCAACGCATCCAATACATTACGACTTTGGTATCCAGGCGACTATTGCAATACAAATCCATAGAGGTTCATACACAAGCACGCGTACCAAAGTCGTAAGGTATCGAAGACTCGCGTCGCGTTGTGTACGAAGGGGTTTAGAGATATCTAAGTACGTATTATTGCGTTGTACAAATTTTAAGCGTTGGTAGTCGACCAATCATCGAAATTCAAAAGCATAATGGCATTTTTTTTGTACGACCAGTAATTCTGCAAATAGTATCCATAAAGTCATAATCCCACTTAACTCACTAGTCCCACATACTTTTGACCCGGCCAATTGTTCCCACTTGTACAAAGAATTATTGTTTTTAATTGAAACGACAATGCCTACTTCATTTTACATAGCACGTTGTGAAGTGTTATCTACAGACACCTTGTTTACTGTATTAAAGTCATATGATGTTCCTAAGTAGAATTTATGTAATGAATTTGACAGCTGTGTCCTCAACGGAGAGCACGAATTCTACGTATTTAACCGTACTTCGTTCTTGAAGTGTGTACCTAAGACGTAAATTGTATGGAAAATGTAAAATCGCTTTAGTGTATGAACGACAGAGAAACTAATTTTCTCCATCAAATAAACATCCAAGTTACCGTTTACTTTACGTCACACTAACGTAAAAACTCGTTAAGCAGGTAGCGTTCGCAGGTCGGAAAATTACTATTTCTCTGTTATCCTAATTCGCATTCTTGTCCTATTTACTCTCTTTGCGTTAAATAATAAAAGACAAAGATAAAATAAATAAATATTCCACAACTATCACACAACGCCATCTAGTCCCAAGCTAAGCAGAGCTTGTGTTATGGGTACTAGACAACTGATAAACATACTTATATATTTCTAAATACATACATATTATGGATAAATATCACCCAGACACAGAACAAATGATCGTGCCCATCACACAAACATTTGTCCTAGGTGGGAATCGAACCCACGACCTCCGGCATAGCAATCAGGGTCACTAACCACTAGACCAACAGGCTTGTCAAAAAAGATAATGATGCAATTGTGCATCCAAGCTGGAACTTAAAGAGCTAATGAAGGACAAGGATTTTAGTCAGTACAAGTCTGACAATCCCTCCCGTACCGCCCGGGGTGGAGACTCAATTGATGATTTTACCACGATACCGTCTCTGTAGTGTATGTCTCCATTCCTTTTTCTTTTGAAGATTTCCATTGTCGTTCTAAAACAATACGATCGTCAATTGAATCATCACCAAGATTTGTAGCTATTCTATGGAACTAAGTATAAGTATCTGTAATTGCTATTTATCTTAAGTAATTACAGATATACAAAAATGCTTGATGACCCTCCATTTTTCTCAAGAAGTTTTTAGTTGCCAAGAATACTGTTTATTAATTGCAACTGTAAAATCAGACACTTTCATTTTTTAACCAGACATTCTACTATCGAACCATCTAACGTTCTTAACTCATCAATTTTATGCATAAAAACTAGATAAAACACAAGATAATAATCTGGTCTAATAAAGTTAATACAACAGAGAAAGTTTATAACTAACAACTTGAATCATGTTCAAGTTAATCATCAAAGATTGTGATAAGAAAACAAAATGGCGATCAATATAATAATGTCGTTTATTATGAGAACAGCAGCAGACTAACAAAACAATAGAACAGACCCAGGTGCTATACATAAACTTGGCTTAACTTTAAACACAAGCTTTGTTTAATTTGGCCTTGCCTTGTGCAATTTCTTATTAATAATAATAATAACAAACAGCTAGTTACCAACTCTAGAACAAGAAACATTAGTGGAATGTGCCAATGACTTATGTTTAAAGGTTTTCCACAGACCACTATAGATTACTTTTGTTTGTTCCCATCTAGATCCCCACTCAAGTTAAAAAAAAAACAAAAGCAATACTAGATCCCCACTTTCTCCCTATGCTCTCCGTCTCTCGGTCGACATCTATCTTTGTACCATAATAGACCTCCTTCAAGATAGACCATCATCATCTGCCTAGCCTTTTCCCAACTATATTGGGGTCGGCTTCCAGTCAAACCAGATGCAGCTACCGTCAAGATAGACCGATGACCTGAAGATGAAAGCCTATGTCCAGCAGTATACTGCAATACGCTGTAATGGATATAGTTGCTACTGGCAATTGCTATTCAGCGTGGTAACGTTACTAGTATTCTGGGGTCTTTTGTGCCCGGAACGTTCCGGGGTGGTTTATTTCAGGGCAATTATTAGTATTAGGTTTATGTTATTATTTAAATTAATGTCATGGTGGTTACAAACAAATTTACAGTTTTTTTCCATTAGCACACTAGAGATCTCACCCTTGGAATGGGCATCTACGTTACTTTCACAGTTTTTAAGTCTTCTAACTGGGACTGTAGCAGCATATTTTTGTGTGTGAAAATTTAAAAGGGGCCTACTTTAAATAAATGCCTTGATTTTGATTCAACAGAATAAGTCAATATATTTTTTGTTGGACAGGCAGATCAACATAATACATTCTTCAATAGGCTTATCCACTGGCCAGAAAGCGTATTGTGTCATACTCAATGAATGGCCGACACAGCCATCACGCGAAATGGGAAGTGGCCCATTGTATGATGAATAGCGATAGTTCAATCGCAGTCACATGAGGCCTTAATGCGTAGTCGTGGCGAGATTATAAGGATATCAGAAAGATGGCGAATGAGCTTGCTTAAAAACGAGTAGATGCCTAGATATTTTAACGGAGCAGTCTTGTTCATTTTATACTATAATTAAATGAAATTCTGAACCTTATATTATGTAATAAAATGTCTTCTTGCCTCCTCCAAGGAGCGCAACAGCGCACCATCTCAGTTGAGTGGCGCTAAGCGATAATATTTACAAACAAAACATAAGGATATAGAACATTAACCCCCATCGGCTAAAGTTATACCAAACTGACACCTCTAAAAAGTTATACCAAAAAGAGACCTCGGAATAATTATACCAAACTGACACTTTGGAATAATTTTACCAAATTGACACCTCAGAAAATGTATGAAACATTAAATTTTAATGTTGAAACTGTATTAGGGTCTGGAGTACCTCCACGAAGACATATGCGTTGAAGTTAAAAAGGAATTCCTCTTTACCCCACAAGATCGAGCACATGACACCGACATAAAGAAGAAAGTCATAAAACAGGAGGAGCCAACGATAACGTCTACGTTCAGAAGGCGCGGCCGCCAATAAAATGCAGATAAATTGTAATTGATCGCCGATATTCGGTTATATTGTGATATTCGTGAACCTTGACGTTCGCGTTGTTATTGTTAACTCATAACTGTTTTATAGCTGTCTTGTTAAATGTGATCCGTTTATCTCTGGACTGAAAGCTAAAATTGCAAATTTTTTACACCTTAGTGTTTTTAAGGCCACGAATCGACCTATTTTTTATTTAACAATAAAAAATCAAATATTGTTATTTTCCATCTGAAAGAAATATATGATGTAGTTTAATAAACTATCAAAATTATTCTACGGTTGAAAGCGCGATATTTATAGCTTAACTCGATTAAAAAAAAAGAGGATAAAGAAAGAGCATGCCATGACGGTAGGGCGCGACCTGGCTACAAACGGTCGTATCGCCAAAAGGTGCCAGAAGGCTGGAGGACTGAAGCTCCTACTGGTTGAAAAGTACACTGTGTATGTATGTCGTGGCATCTGTGCTCCTGAAACCAATCGATCGTCAATCAACCCGCCCACCCGTATGTTGCTCTGAAGAACTGATAGAAACGTAGTCTTAACCCTACCCTAATGCCTTTATCAAACCGACCGGCGAAAGCGAAGCGTTTCCGAAGCGATACCGAACCGAAGCGAGACGTCAGCGAGACGTCAGTCCGATAGTTCTGTCACGCTATCGGATCGCTTTCGCGTTTCTATGTGACTGGATTCAAACAATTCCATACATTACAAATAAAAACGTCACGCTTCGCCTTCGCCACTCCAGTCTGTTTGACAAAGGCTTAAATGATGACTCCACAGGATTAAAGAGAAGATTCGTGTTTGTTATTTTAATGTGACATAGTACTCGTTAATGTTTCTAGCGGCTTCGCAAGCGTATAACTATTTTTGAAAGCGGTCACCGTAGCCTAAGGGCGCAACCCCACATGTATCGTTTGCGTGTTGCCGACCTTGCAATTTTTCACGAAAGAAAGTAGGAAAGAACGTTGTACCGACAAACAAGTTAGTCATTTAAAAAACTATGTTCTTTTTCCAAACAAGCTTTTATTGTTTTAAAAAAAACTTAAAATAGACAAAGTACTCGTCATGACGAATCAAACGAGTAATAAACTCGATGGGTTTGCGGCGTTTCATTACGGAGTTCCTACGGCCACCTTACAGCTCTATCATCAGATTAGCTCCATATAATTATTATATTGCATTGCCACGCGATATACACGTGCAAAATTTCAGCTCAAACTGGGAAGTGGATCAAATTTTAACTTGCAAGATTTGATTACAGACAACGGGACAGGTGAAAGTTAATAAAAACTTGTAATAAAAGGACAATATTTTTGATTAAATGTGTTTACACCATAGGTTTTTGAGATGTTGACGGCTTATACTTAACTTACCAATATCCTTACTAGTCCCATGTACTCGGTCGCGGGACCAAGGGATTACCGTGACCCCGGTACGTAAAGGGCTATTGAAGGACACCGTGGATTTTAGTCAGTACAAGTCTGACAGTCCCTCCCGCCCTGCCCTGGGTGGGAGGAGTCATTTGATGATTATACCACGATAAAAAAAAAGTCCCATGTACTCGTAATAATGCTTTCCTTTCTTTCTCCCACAGTTGAACCCCCATGTAAACGACTTCCAACGTCGTTACGTGAGCGAGGTGCGACGTTGCAGTGAAATGGAACGCAAGCTGCGCTGGGTGGCCGGTGAACTGCCTGAGCCACCTCCTCCGCCCAAACCAGACCGGTGCAGTCTTACTCCTCGAGAGATCAATATACTAGAGGTACGTGGGTCTTTGATGTAATGAATTTGTGGAATGGAACGCAAGCTCCAAAGGTAAGATGGTGGACCAGCGACCTTATCGAAATCAGACGACACCGGTCTTGTCGACGATAGTATAGACAAAAATATGGCGGTTTGTAGAAAGATTAATTCTACCTAACAATGGTGTTTAAATTTTTTTCTATTCTTCAGATATAAAAATCGGACTACATAATAATAATTTTATCCTTTTTTTGGTAGAATAGAGACTAGATTTTTCTATATTGACCTTGAACAAGATTGACTCTATCATAATAATGTTAATCAGGACACATTTTCATAGATATGTTATTTACAAAACAACAGAAAAAGTGTTCCGCGCCGAGAAGCAGCACACATACACACTTTTTATTTACACATTACATTTCACTACAAGTAAAAAGGATAGCTTGATAAAGCCAATAAGAAAAAAGTGACAGCTAGATGTTGTCAATTGCGCGTGAATATAAACAAACATTATTCGAGCCGCCAATCACCGCACGTTGAAATCATAGACTAAAGGTTTGCCAATTATCATGCCCAATTGCTAGTAGGTAATATACTTCGATATCATTATATATCATATTAATGTTAGTTTAATTCGTATAGTACTGGCATTTTACTATTTCCCTTTTAAAACATAAGACTCATACTGAAACTATTTGTTTTTCTTGGGGACTTCCCCAGACTAACGACGTGTGTCGTCTAAAAATAACTGACACAATAAACAACTATTTGGAAGATTACATGATTTAGAAGATACGAAACAAATAAAGAAAAACAACCGACATCGAAGAACTAGAAATTTTAAAGGTTTACATTATGCAAAAACTTTGTAGGTACCCCTTTTTAGGAAAATTACGCCAACGGAGAAATATTTTACGAATAAATAACTTGGTTGCGGGACTTACGAATTACCGTGACTCCGGAACGTAAAGGGCTATTGAAAGACACCGTGGATTATAGTCAGTACGAGTCTGACAGTCCCTCCCGCTCTGCCCTGGCTGGGAGGACTCATTTGATGATTTTACCACGTTAAAAAAAAAAGATAAATGACTTCAAATCAAATCACATGTTTACAAAGAAGTAATTATTAAGACGACATGAACGGCAGACATACGAAGAAGAATTGTTGATAACTTCTCAAAGTAGAATACTAAATAACTATTGAAAAAAAACATGCCGGTTTCATTAAAACTAAGATTAATAGTGATGTACGACGTAAGAACAACACTATTAACCCAACAGACGTACACACGCATCTGTTCAACAATTATTACCGGAGCAGACACTATAATCCTAAAATTTTTTTTTTACGTGGTAAAATCATCATCACATGAGTCCTCCAACCCAGGGCAGAGCGGGAGGGACTGTCAGACTCGAACTGACTAAAATCCACGGTGTCCTTGAATAGCCCTTTACGTACCAGGGTCACGGTAATTCGTGAGTCCCGCGACCAATCAAAACTACTAATGTTAGGGAACCCTACTTTTTTTTTATCGTAGTAAAATCATCTTATGAGTCCTCCCACCGAGGGCAGAGCGGGAGGGACTGTCAGACACGTACTGACTAAAATCCACGGTGTCCTTCAATAGCCCTTTACGTTCCGGGGTCACGGTAATTCGTACGGTCCCGCGTCCATTCCTACTAATATTAGGGAAATTTTGTGAGGATGTATAGATGTTAATTACTCTTTCACACAAAAACTACTGAACAGATTTGGATGAGATTTAGATTTGGATTAAACCTGGTGGGTAGTTTTTATCCCAATTTTTGTCTTCCGGACAATTTTCAAGTTGTAGCGGGCAGAGCCGTTGGCAACAACTAGTACTACTACTATAAATACGATGTTCGTATGTATCATTGTTGCTCAATAGCTCCGTAACGGCTGAATGTATTCTCAAGAAAATTACAGTTGAGATGTTAAAAGTGTTCGGATTGTGTAAGAAAGCACTGAGAAATTAATGGGTGCAGTTGTTGTAGTGAAATTGGGTCACGCGTTCGATTACTATTCATAGTCTGCACACTTGAAATTTTAAAATGTTTCTCTTTTTCTCTATTTTATAATTTATACGTAGTATGATAGTGTAATGTTGTTAGTGTAGCGGTTACAAGAGTGACTGCTGAGCATGAGGTTTTGAGTTCGATTCCTAGTTTTGGCATTAGTGTTATCGGGCTTTTTTTATGAAATTTCTCAGTGACTTCTAAGACTGGATTTTTGCCCAGTTCCTAGTATGGTTCGACCCCTATTACATTTGCCTTAAACATACTGACGTATTGTGAATTGTACTATTAGGTACACCTCTTTTTTTGTAAAGTGGTAAAATCATCTTATGAGTCCTCCCACCGAGGACAGAGCGGGAGGGATTGTCAGACTCGTACTGACTAAAATCCACGGTGTCCTTCAATAGCCCTTTACGTACTGGGGTCACGTTAATTCGTAAATCCCGCGACCCCGGCAGGTACACCTCTGCCTAAACTTTCGGGGATTACAGGCGCTATGTTATGATATTTCATTTTTTATCCAATGTCAAAATTACGTGTTTTATTGTTTCATTATCGCTCGCTCCAATTAAATTGTGTAAAATTTTGCCATTTCCTGCTTTCTGAATTAAGTAGGCAGTCAATTTACTGAACATAACAAAATGTTTAGTTTCTGCAATAAATGACTCAATTCGTATAGTCTCGTTAATCTGTCAGTCTAGCAGTGCTACTGTTGTATGAGGTTCTATTCGCGGTATTGTGCAGGTTCAATACCAGACACGACGACTGACAGTCTCAAATCTAAGTACGACCCGATTTTTGAAGTGAAAACTTCTTTAGCGGCGTAGAGCACTTTTTTTGGAATGGGTAAAAAATGTTAAACTCGCGTGGCGCAGGACACGTGACCTGATCGAAAATTCGTAAGACAGCGCAGGGCGCTTGCGCGAATGTTCGTGTGTGTGTATTACTATTGAAGTTTTCACTTCTGCCGGCACTCCCAGAGTGCAATCTGTCATTTTGTTTTTTTTCGAGACCGAGACCCGTATTTTTTTTTCTGTTTTTACGTTCAAAGTTATCTTTCGTCAATTAATACGGCGCTTTTAAAATTCACAAGTTTAGATAAAAATCATTGTATTAAACGGGAACAAAAAAATAGGGATGGCGGAAGTTAGTGGTATACCTTGTTTTGAGCATTCGTTGACTGGGCTAAATTGTTTTTTCACTTCTAGAACAATCTATATAATTCTACGTTTTTTTTCTTTTTTTCAAAATCATCTGAGCGGTTCGGCCAGTGTTTACAAAAACTATTTAAGGTTGGTTCACACAGTAAAACCTCCACAGTACTCCTCTGCCTTACCGTTTAAGGATTACAAGCATATAGTTATGTAATCCACACTCATCTGTGATACAATGATTAGCCGCAAGGTTACTCCAATTAGATACGTCGCGCGTCGGCGCTCGCGCAGGATATATTCGTATAGTGGCGGGTCACAGGAGCGACAATATAACAATTTATGAGTTGCCATGACATCATGCTATTATAGTTGTGTGAGGATGTCGTAATAGACCGAGGATGGATGAATGGATAGGACGGTCTGAGTGTGTGGTAATATCTTTATACGTCAGACTAGCTGTCCCCGCGGTTTCACCCGCTGTTTAGTTCCAATTGTTCGTAAGGTGATATTATATAGCCTATAGCCTTCCTCGATAAATGGGCTATCCAACACTAGTAATTTTTAATTTCGAAGTCAGTAGTTTCTGAGATTAGCGCGTTCAACCAAACAAACTTTTCAGCTTTATAATATTTTATAGTATAGATGTATAAAGGCAGCACTGTGGTCACCGTGTGTGCATATTCAGTGTGAAGGTATCGAAAAGGTAGTCTAGTAATAAAAACGCCTCGCTTCGTATTCGCCACGCCTGTCTGTTCGACAAAAGCTTTGCTAATATTATAGATGCATATCAAAGAACTATTCTTTCACCGATCAACGCTTTCCACTAACAAAGTGGCCATTAATATTAAAATTTTACTATTTTACTAAACGTTACGAGTTCCATGAAATTCATTTGTGCGACCATTACTATTTAATGGCTCCTACAAATGTGCCAACAGTTATCAGCATCATATTCCACGGAACCATTTTGTTTTACAACTCGTTCTGAAAGCAGATGGAAACATTCAGACTGCCATTAATATTGTAATTGTACCTTTTGAAAATCTAAAACTGCTGATAGACATGAGCATTCACTTGTAACAGAACATCGAGCATTCGCCTTTTTTAATTTTTACAATCTTCCTAGCGAACGCTCGTCGAGCGGTCGGTCGTCTAAAAATGTTTCTTCATGAAAAAGTCAGACTTGACAGTCGGCTCGGCAAAAAGCTCATCGGAACGCTCCTTAGAATGATCGCTAAAACGCTCTCGTTTGTTTTTCTATAATGTAAAATTCGCACCTTTAAGGATTGATAGTAAAATTGGCCGGTGATTTTTATGGCATTTTATCGGTTGTATGAACAGCGACACGAGATACTTTGTTAATATGCATGATATAAAATATAGTTTATAGCACTCAGAAATAATGTAGATTCCTGCTTTGAAAAAATAGAATTTTATCATTAACATTCCCGAGGGGTTCCCTACATACAATACAAATTGTACTTCTTTATATTGGTATAGACTAAAGAGCGGAAGCCGGCAGAGACTGAATGAGGAAAGGTCAAGATCCGGCTCAGTGGCGTACATTGGAAGAGGCTTATGCCCAGCTGTGGACCAATGCAGGTTGATGATGATGACATTGGTTTAGATTTCAATACTCGCACAAACTGACCTCACAATTCCAAACTATTTTAACCAAACCTATTTCATATTCCAGGAAAGGATCGACTTCATTGAAGGAGAAATCCAAGAAATAACAAAAAACGCACGGAACCTGAAAAGTGACTACCTCTCCCTCATAGAACTGAAGACATTGATCGAGAAAATGCAGACTTTCTTCCAAGACCATAGCGCACAAAGAAAAATCTCTGCTTCAGTACAAATATACAACAACGACGCGGTGTTGGGACACCTGGGGTTCATCGCTGGAGTGGTAACCACGGCCAGAGTACATGCCTTTGAGAAGATGCTGTGGAGAATATCCCATGGAAACATCTTCTTTAAGCAGGCGCAGATTGATGAGCCTTTGAAGGATCCTATTACGGTAAGGTGCTTTTATATCTTCTCTGAGAATCTGTGATTTTTTATATTACAGGTAGGTTAGGTACAGCCGAGGGCACGCTGGCAGAACATGGACTTCAAGTGCGTGCATTAGTTTTTGATCTTATTCTTTGTAAGCCATCGTGCTTTTCTGTTCCATAAACTTATGATACTTGTCTCATGTACACTGGACTATTCTCATCAATACTGAATCAAAGAGCCCTTGATTTTACATCCTTCTTCTAATCTTACAAACAATGTAATACAAATATAACCATTATTTTTGTTTGCCTTGACCAGTTTCTTCTGTTTATAGCTCTAAATTTCCTTGTACAAGGTTAAAACCAACTAAATATTCTTAACAAACATGATAACCGATAGCCGTATTGATTCTTTTCGGATTTAACGCGTTACAAAAAGGTCGGGAGTTCAAACTAAGTTCATGGCTAGCCCTCGAACCTTACGACCAACCTACGTATTTAGACGTATATTTAGCTTAGCGGCTTCGACATCCGTTCCCCTTTCCATGTAGTAATGATACATATATGAAGGTAAATAGGTCACATTATTGTGTGGTCGGCAGTTACGTCATATTGGAATTAGGGACGTCACGTGTGCAGATGTTACAATAGGCAGTTATTAGTAGACTTATTGCATTATAGAATTCATCACGTCAGTGTTTGTGGTAATAGTAGATAGTATTTTATGACGTTGACCATGAATTAATATTTTCAGCGGGTTGATTCATGGTTTCTATATAACTGATCACAGTATTTTTCAGCTGAAAAAGAGAAGAAGCTTCTAATCTAACAAGATACAGGTCCTTTTCATCCATCATCGGACTTCTAGACATAAGGCACTGTGCCATCGGGACATGGTGGACATCCCACCAATACGTATAAAGCGTTTTGCAAATATTGTTCTCCTGGGAGAATGGAAAATAAAGGAATGGAAAAACTCCAAGTAGAATAGGATAAGGATCGGTATATAATGATGATTTATTACTCGCTCAATCAATACAAAGTGACAAGCCATTAATAGACTAAATAAATATCACAGAATCAAAGGCAACATTGGCGTTTATGAAGACGTAGTTAACAAAATATACTGCCTGCCAATTTCGTTGGAATAAAATAGCAAATTATCTATTTTTGTTTATGACAGTTCGCTGAGATACCTTGGAAACATTATGGCACGAATGGCAAGTAAATCTGGCTTTTTATCTTTTGTTACACTGGGGCCAGACTAAGGGTCCTCGCCCACGGCGATTGGGATGGCGATGCTGCCACGCATTCGCATCGATACAGTCACGATGCAGTCACTAGCTGTTTGCCCCCGCCCACGAGATACTCAGCTCCGCTCCTCATATCATAATCAGTCACAGTAAATGAGTCCCACCCTGTGCGGGAGGACTCACTTGACGATATTACCCCGTTAAAAAAAACACCAAACGTGATGAACATAAACCTAAATACCGACGGCCATTACGTCGTTGACCTAACTAAATCAAATTTTTTCGTTTAATAGCATGTACGAAGACTTCGTGAAATGTTCACTGGCCTCACGTCGACCAAACACGCAAACATTGTGTTAAAAAGAATAATTTTCATAGAAGGTACAATCAACTGCAAATAAGTCGTTAAAAGTGGCTTGTGTCCTAAAATAAACTATTTACTTCTTCAGTTATATTATCAAAATATTTTTTACCCTTGTTTTTTTTTTTTTTTTTTGTTACGTGAACCAAAATTGACAATGATACGACGCTTTTAAAAATCATAATACGTCACAGTGTAGTGTCATGCTTAGTGCATTCTGACGTCACAAGCCTCCACTTCCGAGTTTTGATAAGATTTATTTTTGTGAACATTAACTGATTTAATAAAGGAAAAAAAATACATTATTTTTTCAAAATTTGTTTTTGCAATTTACTGATGCCGCAAACTAGCCTACTCAAATCAACAACGATTATATGTTATAGGTACAAAGGTTACTTTTTGAGTGCTATGTTACTATTGATGTGCCGTCGACTTTACCTAAAACTTTTTTTTACTATGAAAGTAATCATTAGGATTTAATAACTGTTTTTAAAAAGATATTTGTGAATTTTTGATGTGGCTTACATGGTTTTGGAAAGGTTAACTTTGATAACATCATAATCATCATCTGTCCTTGGGTCACATTTGGGTCGACTCAATTTTTTTGTTGGAGATAAAATCACCAAATCTTTCTTTCAAATGAGTTCACCTGCCCTGGGTGGAGCATTAGAGACTGTCAGACTCGTACTGACTAAAAACCACCCTGTTCTTTCAGTAACAGTTTGCGTTTCATGGTAGACAGTACAGACAGGTTTAGACAGTACCGCAACTCGTAATTATTTGGCACAGCCGTGAGGCACACAGTTCCTGTTATTTCTTTATCTATTTATTTTTCTTGCATTTTTTGTGAAAATATTGTGCCTTTTCATTATTAAGTAAAACATTTATTTTGGGCTCAAAGTGTTAGTTACTTATACGTATATTACTGAATAAACGTATTTTCTTTCTTTCTTTTGTCAACTCATAATTAAACCATCAAATCCAAACATCTAGGTTGCAATAGTATACCCCAGCATTTTATAGGGGAGAACCCACAAGTGGTCGGTCGTTAACCCCTGTTTTATATTGATTTTTCTAGACGTTGTTACCCATTACAAAAGCTTTTTATAAGTTCTGGGAAATCGCTAGAATAAAGGAACGCGTCAAAACGTCGTTAGGAATAAATCTCTGTCGTTCACGTAATGGGGCATTGACCTTGACAGATAAGTTTGGGAATCTTAGTGATTTACAATTAATTAGAGTTGTTTTGGCTTGTTTTTTCTTTGCTTGGATTTCGATCTTAACAGTTGTACTCTTCAAGGTTAAGCCGCGCTTGCCTAGGTAGGTCGGTGGATGGCCATCATATCGAGTTTCCCCCGTGTCTCGGAAACCGCCTTTGGTCCCGGCTGTCGTTTGTAGATCTTTGACAGTCGTAACAGGTAGTCAGATGTTCCGAAAATCTGACAATCAGTCTTACCAGAGGGTACCATGTAACATAGTACAAACTGTGTGAAATCGTCGCAGGTCGATCGCTCATGGAGACGGCCATTATTATCTTTCTCTGAAAAGTGAGCGCTTAGCACTCTATTGCAGGCATTTTATGTCCTGTCAAAGGGAAATTATAGTGTCCAAATATAAGATAGCAAGGGAAAGACTGCTTCTCGTAACGAAAAAACGAAAGCCCAGTGTAAATTACTCAGTCTACTCCCAAGAGGGAGTAACTTGAAAAGTCCTATCCTTGAGTGGGTGAAAACTATAGTACACACTCACGCAACCCAAAAAGCTACGAGTTAGTGTAACTAGATCACGATAAAACGTCCTTAATGTAAACGTTACATCAACGGCAGAGTCGAACTAGGCCGGAAGGGCCTGGGCCCCACAAACCCGAGTTATGGCCAATGATTGTTAGCCTGCTCAAGTATCCATATTTTTATTTCATTTCTCTCTAATTGTATGAACGAACTATCCGAGGCGCTAGCAAGTGAGTGACGCAAACATAAAGACGTTGATTTTCTTTATCGAAAATACAAGACAGTATCCTTTAACATGTTAGTTTCATGTTTGGCATAATGTACAAATTGTGTCTCTCGTATATAAATATAAATAAATTCAAAACGTTGAGTAAGTTAGTAGTCTGGCTTGCAGCAAGACCCACAAGCCAGACCCTTAGAAGGGCCCAGGCCGTGAAGGCTGGGGCTCGGCTTGCAAACGCGACATACTATACTGTATGCTCAGTCCGTCCCTGCATCAAGGTCAACCTAACATAACTGTCCCGATTATAATCCCCATACATTCACCATAATACAGCGGCACACTTCCGTTCACCCTTGTTTCAATATTTAGGTCAGTAGCAGCAAGCCTGACATTTATGTATAATTGAATATACATGTAACTACGCATTTACGACAGTTAGAAGAGTTTCATAATAAAATCAGGTTTTATCAGCCCTGTTTTAATCACAACTAGAATGAAAATATGTGTTATTGCATCGCATCTCCTGTCTGTGCCCTGAGGGGACGACCAATATGTCTCCACCGCAAGACGGTAACAAACGTGCGTCGTAAGAAGCGACAAAACACGTCACTCTTCACTCAATTTTTTTTTTTTTCTAGAAACTAAATAGTCTTAAAGACATTCGTTTGTACCGGAAGCTATGTTTGTAAACGCAAATTATGTTGAACTGACAGGAATGTTAAAAAAAAAACATATTATTTCTGTGAGTAATAAATCATGCTTGCTATAATAAAAAAGCATGAGATGAAGCATTTAAATTATTATCGGTATCCTCTCGATGTCTTCCTATGCTATTTCGAGAGCGGTTCAACCCCTATACAAAATGAATTTTCCTTTTGCCATCTTCAGTATCTAAAGCTAACAACTCCTCTCTTTTCTTCCAGGGTCACGAGCTCCAGAAGACAGTGTTCGTGGTGTTCTTCCACGGAGAGCAGATCAAACTTCGCGTGAAGAAGGTCTGCCACGGTTTCAAAGCCACGCTGTACCCTTGCCCTGCTACGTACAAGGATCAGCTAGACATGTTGGCTGGAGTTGGAACTAGAATCAAGGATTTGGAAATGGTATGTTTTTTCTGGACACTGATGGATGCATGTGGGGGATTGCCATTCAGCGGAGTGGTCTAAGGGAGATGCCTTTATTCAGCCGTGGTCTGATGATGTTGTATTCCTAGAAACTTTTAAACCAAGTAGAAACTCACCTCTACTACTTCCAGGATATGCAAATCCTAGGAATGTGCTTCACACAAGCATGGTATTGGGGAGTGGTCGAAATAAACACCGGTGAAGCCGCTGGCAATGGTTAGTTGATATATGAAACTAGTTTCCTATGTTTTATGGATCAATGCAAGGTATAAAAACTTTTTGGTAATCATACTGATAGATACTTGAACATTCTAGAGTCTTTTAGTTAAGTGAAGGAGTGGAATTGCCTGCCGGAGTGTATATTTCCTGATAGGTACAACCTTTTGATCATCACGCTAAGAGTAAATAGGTTACTTCTAGGCAAGCATGCTTCACCATCGACTATACCTTCGCTTACCATCAGGCGAAATAATGGTAAACGCGAGCCTATCGCTAATTAAAAAAAAAACACAACTAACTTCCCAATTGATTTCCAGGTACTTGAACAAACAGAGAACCACCGTCGCCTGGTTCTTACCAACATCGCCCGCGACATCAGCACCTGGATGGTAGCTGTGCGCAAGGAGAAGGCTATCTATCACACCCTGAACATGTTTAGCATGGACATCGTGAAGAAGTGCCTCATCGCTGAATGCTGGGTACCGAAGAGAGATCTGGGTGCGGTGCAGAAGGCGTTGGAGAATGGAGTGGTAAGTTTATTGGCAATGGTAGTCGGACGCTATTGAAGTCCTCCACAACTTCAGTACATAATATATAATTCCGACATTGAGTGTCGGCAGAAAGCCCAATACACTTTTCCTTTGGGCCTTTGAACACTATTCCACATACTCTTTTGTTTAAGTGGTATTATCAGCAAATAAATCCTTCCGTCTAGACCTTTTAGACTCCTGTTCAAAGAAATAAACAAGAATTACACTTAGGGCCTTAGTAATTATTTTTGTAATTTGTTGTTAATGTTACAGAAAGCAAGTGGCAGCCCGATCCCTTCAATCTTACACCACGTACCCACAAACGAGACGCCACCCACATTCAACAAGACTAACAAGTTCACAAGAGGTTTCCAGAACCTCATTGATTCCTATGGAATCGCCAGCTACAGAGAAGTCAATCCAGGTAAACATCCAAGTTTGGGCTATTGTTGAACTCAACTTAGCAATAATTATGGTCTTAATTATCATTTTGTAATATAACAAAGACAAGATGTAATACATGTTTCTACCAAGGCATTAAACACACACTGCGCGTGAGAGCCCTCACGACGGGGGATGCGGTTTCCCGGGGCAGGGTCGTCTTCGGGGTGTCTTTAGACATCTCCAATGCCTTCAACACCCTGCCCTGGAGTTGAATCAGGGAGGCACTCCGGTAACTCCGGGTGCCGACCTACCTCCGTCGTATAGTCGAGGACTACCTGACGGACAGAGCCGTCATCTACCCCGGTCACCGGGGAGAGTGGAACCGGCGAGAGATGTCGTGCGGTGTTCCACAGGGATCGGTCTTGGGGCCGCTCCTGTGGAACATCGGTTACGACTGGGTGCTGCGCGGCGACCTCCCTGACGGCGTCGGCGTAATTTGTTACGCCGACGACACGCTCGTCC
Source organism: Agrotis puta (assembly GCA_943136025.2). Classification (NCBI taxonomy): domain Eukaryota; kingdom Metazoa; phylum Arthropoda; class Insecta; order Lepidoptera; family Noctuidae; genus Agrotis; species Agrotis puta. Next base: position 3,210,896 of record OW964171.2, read on the forward strand.
TGGCGAAGGGAGAGTCGCACCAGGCGGCGGCCGACGTGGCGACGCAGGCGGTAGCGACAGTCGCTAATAGGATCCGGCAGTTGGGACTCGACGTGGCGCTGCACAAAACAGAGGCCATGTGTTTTCATGGCCGTCTGAACGCGCCACGTTCAGAGTCCCACATTACGGTGGAGGGGGTTCGCATCGGCGTCGGGAGGACGATGAAGTACCTGGGACTCGTCCTCGACAGCCGGTGGAACTTCAGGGAGCATTTCCTGCATTTGGCCCCAAGGCTGAACCGGGCAGCAGCCGCTCTCAAGCGACTCCTGCCCAATCTCGGCGGGCCAAATGCCTCCTGCCGGAGGCTGTACGCCGGTGTCGTGCGGTCCATGGCCCTCTACGGGGCCCCCGTGTGGGCCCTAAGCATCCGGACGCGACCACTCAAGCTGGTCGCATGCCAGAGGGTCATGGCTATCCGGATGATCCGGGGATACCGCACGATCGCCGGCGAATCAGCCAACCTCCTAGCAGGATTGCTGCCCTGGGATCTGGAGGCGACTGCCCTCCAGCGCGTCTATGAATGGCGCGTGGAGGCGCAGCGTCGGGGCGAATCCCCGCTGCCTCGACAAGTCGAGGCGCGGCGGGAAGAGCTCCGGCGTGATCTCAGGGCAGTATGGAGGGAGCGACTGTCGCAACCGAGGTCCGGGCACGCCGCAATCGCGGCGATAAGACCCCTCTTTGAGGAGTGGCTGGATAGGCGTCACGGCGTCCTGACCTACCGCATGACGCAGGTCCTCACCGGACACGGAAGTTTCGGGAGGTTCCTGTGTCTGATAGGGAGGGAAGAAACGCCTGGGTGTCACCACTGCGAGGATCGTCCGGAGGACACGGTGGAGCATACGGTGCAGGACTGCCCCGCTTGGGCAGAGCACCGCCGTGTCCTCACGACGGCGATAGGCGGAGACCTCTCGCGCCCGGCATTGGTCGAGGCCATGCTGCGGGGCGAGACGGAGTGGGAGGCGGTCGCCTCCTTCTGCGAAGCAGTCATGCTCGTGAAGGAGGAGGCGAGCCGCCTGAGGGAGAGGACAGCGTCCTCCCTCCACCCCAGCCGCAGTGGTAGACGCCCACGGCGTCGGACGTCGCGAGACGATCTCCAGCCACCGTAGGCGCGGGCATGCGGGCAGCGAGTAAGGGCGACTCGCTGTCCGACCATGGACCATGCCCGGGTCGACGGCGCGTTGTGTTCCACGCGCGCCTCAAAGAGTGTCAGCATAGTGACGGGGCCTGTAGAGGGCCAAAGCCTGCCGGGGTCGCGGGACCAAGGGATTACCGTGACCCCGGTACGTAAAGGGCTAGTGAAGGACACCGTGGATTTTAGTCAGTACAAGTCTGACAGTCCCTCCCGCCCTGCCCTGGGTGGGAGGACTCATTTGATGATTTTACCACGATAAAAAAAAAAAAGGCATTCAACACCTGCTCTTAACTCTCTCTTAAATCTATAAACCGTTAAATATACTTTTATCATATTTACTTACGAGTAAATGAGTGACAATGTTATTTATTACTTTGCCTGTTCCTGACAAGGAACCTGAAAAGTTCTGTCACACACATCGACCAATCGCTGTAAGTGCATTCGATGCGAGAAAAATTTAACAAACTATTATCTGGGAATAGCCTATCACATACTTTAGTGCTCGCGGCGATTAGGCATTCGTAGCGATCAGTCACTGTGTGTGACCGAAGCAAGAAAGATTTGTTTCTACAAGGTTTAATCTTCTCCAGGGTCGCGGGACTTACGAATTACCGTAACCCCGGTACGTATCGGGCACGCCGCAATCGCGGCGGTAAGACCCCTCTTTGAGGAGTGGCTGGATAGGCGTCACGGCGTCCTTACCTTCCGCATGACGCAGGTCCTCACCGGACACGGAAGTTTCGGGAGGTTCCTGTGTCTGATAGGGAGGGAAGAAACGCCTGGGTGTCACCACTGCGAGGATCGTCCGGAGGACACGGTGGAGCATACGGTGCAGGACTGCCCCGCTTGGGCAGAGCACCGCCGTGTCCTCACGACGGCGATAGGCGGAGACCTCTCGCGCCCGGCATTGGTCGAGGCCATGCTGCGGGGCGAGACGGAGTGGGAAGCGGTCGCCTCCTTCTGCGAAGCAGTCATGCTCGTGAAGGAGGAGGCGGGCCGCCTGAGGGAGAGGACAGCGTCCTCCCTCCATCCCAGCCGCAGTGGTAGACGCCCACGGCGACGGACGTCGCCAGACGATCTCCGGCCACCGTAGGCGCGGGCATGCGGGCAGCGAGTAATGGGCGACTCGCTGCCCGACCATGGACCATGCCCGGGTCGACGGCGCGTTGTGCTCCACGCGCGCCTCAAGGAGTGTCAGCAAACTGACGGGGCCTGTAGAGGGCCAGAGCCTGCCGGGGTCGCGGGACTAACGGATTACCGTGACCCCGGTACGTAAAGGGCTATTGAAGGACACCGTGGATTTTAGTCAGTACAAGTCTGACAGTCCCTCCCGCCCTGCCCTGGGTGGGAGGACTCATTTGATGATTTTACCACGCAAAAAAAAAAAAAAAAAAAAAAAAAAAAAAAAAAAAAAAAAAAAAAAAAAAAAAAACCCCGGTACGTATAGGGCTAGTGAAGGACACCGTGGATTTTCGTCAGTACGAGTCTGACAGTCCCTCCCGTCCTGCCCTGAGTGGGAGGACTCATTTGATGATTTTACCAAGCTAAAAATATTTTTTTTAATCTTCTGTTAAAATAATACATTTTAATTAGTTCACCAAATAATAAACCGTGTAATATCATTCCAGCATTATACACCATCATTACATTCCCGTTCCTTTTCGCCGTGATGTTCGGGGACGTCGGCCATGGGATCATTATGACCGCCTTCGCAGCCATCCTAGTCATTTACGAGAAGAAATTCGCCAAAACCAAGACAGACAACGAAATATGGAACATTTTCTTCGGCGGAAGATACATAATACTTCTGATGGGAATATTCTCGATATACACTGGATTGATATACAACGATATGTTTTCGAAGTCCCTGAATATATTTGGATCGAGTTGGAGGAATGTGTATACAGATGGGGTGCTACAGAATCATACAATGTTGGAATTGGATCCGAAGACGGCGTATATTCAGACACCTTATCCATTTGGACTGGACCCTGCTTGGCAGGTGAGACTATTCATGTAACATTCTTATTTGTAGTCGTTTTTGTCCTTTAGCTCTCGTGGTATTTACAATATTTCTTAGAGCACGTCAGACATTGACTGCTGAGAGCAATATTTCTATTATTTGTGAAAATTAATGCTGAAACGGTGTAAACGGGCACACCATTAAGCGTTGCAGTACAACTATTGCCCTTCACGAATGCTGTTGCTTTTTTTATCGTGGTAAAATCATCAAATGAGTCTTCCCACCCAGGGCAGGGCGGGGGGGACTGCCCTGGGTGGGAAGACTCATTTGTTGATTTCCTGTCCTTCACTAGCCCTTTACGTACCGGAGTCACGGTAATGGGTAAGCCCCGCGACCCCGGCAGGCTTTGGCCCTCTACAGGCCCCGTCACTATGCTGACACTCCTTGAGGCACGCGTGGAACACAACGCGCCGTCGACCCGGGCAACGAATGCTGTTGCTGGTGTTATTTTGTGATGTTGTTAAAAAAAGTTTCTTTTAACACTAACATAATTTTTTTCTTATTTTTCAGTTCGCCTCAAACAACATAATATTCCTAAATTCCTTCAAAATGAAGCTCTCAATAATATTCGGCGTGATCCATATGGCGTTCGGTGTAACAATGAGTGTGGTAAACTTCAAGTAATTACTGTATTCATAGAAACTAGAATGTTTAGTGCGTTTACAATAGAAATCAATGACGTCATAACTAACGACGTTCTTGTTCCACAGCTTCTTCAAGAAGCGGGAGATGATATTCCTTCAGTACATACCGCAGATTCTGTTTCTGTTACTACTATTTTGGTATCTTTGTCTGCTGATGTTTATGAAGTGGGTCAAGTATTCGGCTGTGGCTGAAGGTAAGAACTTTGACTATCTTGTATCATAACCAATAAAGGCATGAAATAGAATGTTGATGAACTCATCAGCATCACATTCCATGCTTTTATCGTTGTCCATGCCTTCTACTTCCATACGTCTCCGTTACTTGTGATCTCAACAGTCACCTTCTTTCTAGCCACTCCTTCGTTTCTTTTGCCATCATCTACTCTTATAGCCACATTTAAACTCAAACTTTCCTCACCATATTGTTCTCATGCCCGGGTTTAAACTTACAGCCTCATTGTACGAGAGCCATAGGATTAACCTCTTGACCATCATGACTAATCAATTTCTTCCAAAACGGTTTCATAGAAAATGAGCAAGATGGAGCCGAGATTTCTTGCACATTGGATAATCTTTTAAATCAAAATGTTCGTCTTTTCAGATCCTGCTCTAGGCACATCGTGCGCCCCCTCAGTGCTCATCCTTTTCATCAACATGATGCTGTTGAAGAGTGCTGAAGACAAGCCTCCCTGTCGTGCGATGATGTACGCTGGTCAGGATCAGCTTCAGAAGACGTTCCTAGCGCTTGGGTTCTTGTGTATACCCGTCATGCTGTTCGGAAAGCCAGTTTATAAGATGATCGTGGCTAAGAAGCAAAAGGTGAGTTTTTTCGATAAAATTATTACAACAGTTGCTTCATCAATTTTTGGCGGTAAGTACTCTCTCGTATCTTGATTCATTTTAATCGGTCATCATCATTAATTGCGCAGATCTCAATAATCACCACAACCAGTTCTAAACTTCCCATATTCACATCTCGAGAGATTTCTTTTTCTTTTCTGGAAGACTCCTTCCAAGGGAACTACCTAGATGCTTGATGTTGTATGTAGTGTAGACCTAACATCTATTCAACATTTCGTTCCACTCCCAGCAATACCAACAAGGAGTGGAGTGTGGAGACATGGAACAGAAGGAGGAGCATGATGGAGGCATGGCGGAGGAGCTGATCACGCAGTGCATCCACACCATAGAGTACGTGCTCGGCGCCGTGTCGCACACCGCCTCGTATCTCCGGCTGTGGGCGCTGTCGCTCGCTCATGCACGTGAGTTTCCCTGACTTTTGTCCTACTTTTTTAGTAATTAAATATAGATTGTAACTCGTTATGTGTCTTGTTAATAATCCCTTATTGTTAAATAGGATATCTATCAAACAGTATTTCCAACAAACTTTTCTTACTGTCCATCAGAGCTGTCAGCAGTACTGTGGCAACGCGTTCTCATCATGGGTATGGGCAGCCCGGGCGTGAGCTCCATCAAGCTGTACATCATCTTCGCAGTGTGGGCGTTCTTCACGCTGGCAATCCTGGTGCTCATGGAGGGCTTGTCAGCCTTCCTGCATACGCTGCGGTTGCATTGGTACGGCAAGCCTTTTAAAACTACGTGAAAGATTTAAGATGCTGCTGTCTTGAAGCCGTACAAGCTAGTATCATAGTTTTTCTTTAGTAGGGATGGTGCTTCCGTCGAAATTCTATTTCCTTTAAACCTCATATAGACGATGTAAGAAATTGGATGCTGGTTGCATGCAAGATTAACTACATTGCGGACTATTTGATGGTCAATGAATTCAGTTGATCAAACAAATACCACAATTTAGTCAAACTTGCATGCATGTTCTTGCAGCGTGTAAATAGGCCTTTATGCACTGAATCCATAGTTTCTTTTAGAGACTTTCCTGACCGTTTAATAAGTTTCCACGTGTCCTACTCGTGACTCTCGGCTTTCCCGTGATTGATAACAGTTGCTGTACTGTTCTGAATTAGTGGAATCGAAACCTATGACTGATTCCGCTTCCAATTGTGACTGATTTCACTTCCAATAACAAACTCCTTTCTCATTCCAGGGTGGAATTCATGAGCAAGTTCTACGAAGGTCAAGGCTATGCTTTCGCACCGTTCTGCTTCACGGAAATCTTGGAGAACGAAGATGATGAGCGCAAGGCGGCGGCGGAAAGCAACGGTGGCCCGCCGCCGGAGTGACCACAAGACTAATTAGGATAAGTAGCCAAACATACCACCTGCGGAGGTGATCGGCTATGCTAGTGACGCTGAGGGTAGGTGGACGGTCAGTCGCGTGGATAGACCGTAACAAGTGCCTTGATACAAGAAAAAATGCTTGTTTTTTAATTATTGTATGGACAGTAGGAATTGAATGCGAATCTTTTGACTTGAATTTCTGTTACGCTAATGTCGGTCGCGTTCCTTCGATCGCGTAATTTCGGCCGCGTATGGTCGGTCGCGTATTTTACGTCGCAGTATGGCTCTATAGAACACAATGTATATTCATACGCGTAACCGACGTATACGACAGACATCAGCTTAACAGTAGTTCAAGCTTTAGATACAAGTTTATGTTGTTATTGTTCTAAGCTGACTGAGTGGTAAATGAGGAGTAAGTCAATTTTATCGCATTCTAGATTTGAGACGATCTATTCAAAATGATACCTAAGTACCTAAGACACTAAAGCCATTTGTAACTAGTCGAGCAAAAGAAATATTAACTACCTATAGCCAATTGTGAGCAATGTGAATGGAATGATAGAATTCGTCACCAAACTTAAAAGATCCAACATCTTTCATCGCGACTGACATGAACATCTATTTTTCCAGCTCAAAATTAGTCCTCAGATATCAGTTACGTACAAACGAAAACAATTTAAGATTATCTAGAAATTAGAATTTTGTAGTCTTCTGAATTTATTGCTAGATTTTTTAGTGTAGGTGAAAATTTAATTAATGACAGAAAGTAATGAGAGTACACTGTGTTTGACGACAATATTACTAAACTGTATTTATTTACTGAATATCGAGTAAATAATTTGAGAGGTTTCTTGTAAATAACCGTAAATTGTCAAAATATTCCGAAATGTTTAACAATTGCGTAAGGAGGCATCTGATTGCAAGTCAACTCCTGTTTCCACTTGAACAGATTTTCGGGATATTACAACCCGCTCCGGCTTTGTAAAGGTTAAAATTTTCGACCTGTCTGGTAGAATTTTCGAAAACTATCCCACATACAAACCTAGAAGTCTAGACAATAATGAACACAAAAATAAAATTATCCAATTTGGTTCAGCCCTTCGGGAGCTATGCATGTACAGTGAGACTTTAGGCGTCTTTGTTTTGTACTATGTAAAGATAACCATGTATGTAGAAGGAAACCTTATAATAGAACCCGAAACAGGGCAAGGAACACAAAACCGAGGACAACGGGAAGTAATTCAAATTATTTTATTAAATTCCCTTTGGCCCCTTTAACGGGGACATAGCCTACGGGGACAACGGGAATACAGGAAATCTTCTAGCTAGTAATATTGTCTTTAAATTCAGTTGTATTATGTACAAATGAATGGAATCACTGGCATGTCCGGAATCACTTAGTTTCGGAGTCTTAGTACAAATTCGGAACAAAAGACATCGATATTGAATCATGTGAAGTGTGGCATGAACACAGAGTTGTGATAGTATTCACATTATTTTATGAATCACAATGTTCTTATAATATTTAACTCTAGATTAAGTGAAATGATATATTTTTTTGTTTGTTTTAAGTGAATTTTTATTTTTATTGGACCGTTTTACACGCACTCTCTCTGTGATAAACGAATTAAAACCTTAAGATAGTGGGTAAAAGTCCTGTTCGAAAATTGAACTTCAAAAACAAAGCCCAGAGGTGCTAGCACGAGTGAGTGATGTAAACGTAATTAAATACGTTTTTTTTATAAATTGAGTAGTAAATGTACCCTGTATAATTTTGAAGTTTTTCTTTGGGAACAGCTATTACTTCATAACATTAAGTAAATAAATATTATAATATGTGGAACGAGAGCTTAAAATTTTAAAATCTAAGTATTCACTTTTACGTTGCGCACTTGTATTACGCTCCTCTCACTATTTTGGTCTAATGGGCCTACCATACGCACAAACTTCGCCGCAGTTCTGCCTGCGCAAGCTTCTCGCATAAAAAAAACAATACACGGTCGGCAACACTGAACGCCCAACCACAAACACTGGCAAGCACGAGCAGGCCGGGCTTGCGCACGCAAAACTGTGGTGAAGCTTGTTCGTGTGGTAGGCCCATAAGCGGTGAGCGTTAGGGCGGCCGGCGGCGCGAGTAAGGTGATTTACTTTGTAAGTACGTGAATTCGCAATTGCCGGCGCCACGTGGCGTGTTTTAAACATTTCTATACATTTGATTTTACCGCTCGCTTACCCGCGCTAAGTTATCGCTCACAGCGGCAAGGTCGTGTTGTATTCACACTGCGACGTTAACGCAAATATCGTGTTACATGTGGGACGTAATTACAAGCAATTTTGAATACCAAATAACAAGTTAATTAACACAAACAGCTCTCGTCCCACGTCTCGCCCGGGATGCGCATCAATTTGGCCCGAGCTGTATCCGTCGCATACCGGGAATTTAAAAAATAGTTCAATATCTATAGAAAAGTGGTTCAAGGCAAAAGAGCATCGTACGTTCAGACATGCTAGTCCAAAATAGATGTCACAGTCCATCACGATGGGAACGCGTGTAAACGACAATTATATCTTTATTTTTAGCCAAAGATACGTTTTCTTTTTAAAATTAAAACGCATGTTTGTTGAGCAATCGTTTCTCGTGTAAATATTATGATAGTGCCTTCAAAACTAGCGAACTATTAGTATTCACTATTTAAATATTATAAGGAATGTTCCATCTTTGTAATTTTTATTTTTAGTAAAACGCGCATGGATAGTGATATATTAATAATTTAGTGGAGATGTGTAAACTAGTGCAACTGCCTGATTGTGCAAATTAATCGATATTTTAAGAAACGAATTTTAATCGTTTCAGCTATTATCTAGTTAGTACATCTCTAAATTAGTCACTTTGTTAAAGATTCAGTCTAAAATCTGATCTTATTTTAATTATAGTTTTCAAATCATTGAACAATCTGGCTTTTATCCAAAGTCAAATTGTTTAATGTAACAACAAATAATTTTAATAATCATATTACCTATATAGTTGAATATTATATTTTTCTTGTTAGTTATTTTTTATTATTTTGTTACTAACTTAACGGACCAATTTGTGGCCTTAGCATATTATGAGACATATCAACTAATGTGTGAAATCAAACTCTACTGTATCAAACTTCGTATAAGAGCTTTATTAAAATCCTTTATCTACACGATAATCAACGGCACGGTACAGCTACATTTTACACTGAAATATTTACGCAGACAGACAGACAAAAATTTATAAACTACACTATTTTTACGCCATTCCTCAATAAACAGATTTTGACCATTCTTGTTCTTTTATTACAATCACACCATAGAAAATTCCGTGAATAAAACGTAAAATCTCAAACAAAAAGAAAAAGCCGTGAAAGATACACGCATGTATATGCTACTAAGAATCTCATATAATTAAATTCAAACATCTAAGCAACCTTACACATATTCGGCCTTATTACAAAAACTAAATAAACCTTGGTTTAAACCTGGTCTATCAAGTCCAGGCTTATCTGCAGAGCCATGGTTTAAATTTGTCTGTATTACAAAACTAAGATAAAACGTCGACTTTAGTACCGCCATTTGAACGATTGTCTATACAATTAAATCCACAATGAGTAATAACAATTAAATCTACTTTGTTTCAATCCATTTTGGGTGAAAATAACACAAAAACTACAACACAATGAAAAATTTGCTATGAGAAACTTTGACATACCTTTGACAGCTACTACTGTTAGACCATGGTTTATCGCAAAACCACGATTTTTAATAATCTTTGTTTAAACCGTAGTTTTACAAGATTAAACTTGGGTTTTTAGTTAAACCGCTTTTTGTAATAAGGCGGAGTGAGTTAACGAAAGCGACTTGATTAAATATACCTAGTGTATTAGATAAAATTTAAACCAATAAGTTGGAAAGTGAATAGTTTATTGGAATCAATTTTGAAAATAATTTACATAAATATTATATGGAATTAATATCATGAGTATTATGTTATCGTAGTCGTTAAATAAAGAATCATATTCAAATTCATATGCAAATAAAGATATGAATATGAAAGAAGAAATAAAATGTTTTCTTCGCTACAATCAATAAGCAAGCATAATATAATAATATAATTTCTACATGTTGTAAAACATTTTTAATTCTTTTACATTTTTTATAAACTATCCACAAAAGTGCTTCTTATGTAGAAATATCAAAACCTTTATAATTATGTATAACTTGCTTTGTTGAATTAATATGACCATAGTATTTTTCCGATGGCTTGGAATATTCAGGCAGTAGAGATCTGTTCAGATCAAGGCAGCAAGCAGCATTACTGCCACAACAGTGTTGTCGCAGTACTACTAAACCAATATTTATTATCTATTGGTATACGAGATTACATTCTAAGTTCTATAACATGGCTGCTCAACAATACTGTCGTTGCAAATACAAAATACGTGTGAAACTATCCTAAGCCGGTTGATGTGTTCACAAGTCTTTTATAAAGGTCACATTAATCCATCAAAGCCGCAGCCGATACCGGAGTAGGAAACAAATGGAGTGCCATAATGACTTGTGCCAACGCCAACGAGTACTGAGAAACAGGAGGAGCAATTCAGCAATTCAGTCGAGAGTGTGAAACGAGTTGTCTGTTTGATAGAGTTCTCACCGACAGTGTGAACGGTCAACGTTCAACCATTCATAAAATTATATACAATGCTGAAAATTGGGGTGTCAAGGCACAGACTAGCGACCGTATTACGACGTCTTAAAACCAGGCTTGTTCCAATTAGTGAAAGAGACAGAGCTATACAAGTCGTGTAGCACCACCTCGTTCACTCACTGGAACAAGCCTGGTTTTAAGATGTCATAATCCGGCCCCAGGACCACAATTGGCCAGACCAGGGCGCAGTTAAAGAAGCTCGCACTGGGCGCATAAAAGGCTATTTACGGTACATGTGACTGGTTCCTATTATATCTTCCACGATGGCGGAGGACAATTATTTCATCAAGCTCCACTTATAAATTACTCCGAATGGCCAGACCTCCTTACCCGACACTACTTAAAAAACAACGCAGACAATATATTATCCATAATCCACAATGATACAAATCACAAAAGCTTTAAAGTTCCACGCGACTCGAATCACGACGCGAACACCAATAATATAATTTACACTTATTAAATTTTCAAGTCCACTCAAAATTGTCCCAATCCTGCATCGTTACCTACGGAAGTGATGTGACACTTCTGAATTAGACTGACGATTTTCCATTTACACCTAGAAAAGGCTGCGCGATACCTTTGAATCTTCGATCCCACAATCTCTTTTAAACCCCTTAACACTCCTTGCACTAAGTTATTTCGCGTAGCTGAAGGGTTAGCAAGATTTCTAATGAAAGTGCACTACACTCTACACATATTTTCTTAAAAAAAATACCGAAGTGTGTCTAAATTCATACCTAAAGGCCCAGGATTGTGAACCTGAGACGTAATAGCATAGGTGACATTGGGCACATTCCCAACGAAATGCATCGACTATTCAAATCTGAATATGGAGTGGAGTTTATAACCTTTTGTGGACTATATACAAGCACTGAGCTAGGACAAGAATTTTGCATTGAAGCCATGCAGTCTATGCCCCTAAAACTTCCAGTCAAAGTGACCGTTACGGTTCCAATTTCGCCAAATTTCGGGCACCTAACATTTAAAATATTTACTGTCATGCAAGCGACCACAAAATTGGTAGGTTTTGTATTAAGGAAGTGATTCAAAGTCGTCAGTCTAACAGAAGGGGGTCTACATCACTGAGCAGCAGATATTTTTAGTCGGTGCGCAGTTTCTGTAGCAGGGCTCGGAGAGCCCAGGCGCGGCGCTAGGAGCACCCGTGCTTGGACATCCAGTTGTTGTAGCGGGTCACGTCTGCGTCTGACACTGTCCGTCTGGAAACAAACATGAAAATTGTAAAAAAAACACAACTTAGAAGACAATCGGACCCATTCTTTTTTTTATCGTGGTAAAATCATCAAATGAGTCCTCCCATCCATACTGTCAGACTTGTACTGACTAAAATCCACGGTGTCCTTCAATAGCCCTTTACGTACCGGGGTCACGGTAATCCGTTGGTCCCGCGACCCCGGCAGGCTTTGGCCCTCTAACAGGCCCCGTCACTATGCTGACACTCTTTGAGGCGCGCGTGGAACACAACGCGCCGTGGACCCGGGGCAATCGGACCCATAGAGCAACTTCGGTACTTTTAGGACAGCCGCTCATAAGTGACTTTTTGTGACGGAGATCTTTTGTTTCGATAAATGGGAGTACGAGTATACTGCCTTGCGACTGAGACTGTAGCTTTATTTTATTTAGCTCTTTTTTTTTTACCGTTCCAATGAACTTGTTAGGTACAAGTTCTTTGGTCAAATTTAAATAAATGCTTTGGGTTTGAGAGGTGAAGCTGATCAATCGCAAGAACACCACAGGTGCTGCTGGGCTATGCTCTATGAAATTCTGCATTTTGCGAATTTGCCCTATGTTGCCAGTGTACTTCGAAATTGTGCGATGTACGTTGACATTTACGAATAAAATCTATGAAAGTAGTGATTAATTTTTTTTGTTGTCTCGAGTTCTTACCTGGTCTTCTCGATGGCCATGGTCAAGTCTTCGCTAGAAACCGGCGCCTCCAATTCGGATCGCTTCAGCTGTCTTATCTCGTCTGGAGTTTTGCCTGCTATTTTGCGACGCATCGTCATCATTGCTGCGTCCCTGTTTAAAAAGAGTGCGTCATCCCAGAGATGCATTTTTGTTATCAATTTATACAAAACAACTGAACAAACGAGCTCTGCTCAAATAAAAATAGAGAAAACCCAAAAAAATAGTAGATTCTTAAAAAAAGAACCCGAAATGAATTCTTTGCTTTGATTCAAACCCGCGGTCATATTCGTAGAAAGCCAACGTTTATACCACAAATGGGGGATTTATTTGGGTTGATTTATCCGTACAGCAAGTGAGCAGTCAACATCGTAAAATGAATTCGCCAGCCCATTTACACTTCACGACCATTTTAGGAGCAATGGTAACGTTTTTTGGGTTTTTTCTTGTATCGTGGCTGCCTTAATCCATCAACACTTACCGACAAAGATTGCTGATATCCGAGCCGCTATACCCCTGGAGTTGAGCTGCTATATCTTTGAGCTCGACGCCCTCAGCCAGCACCACACCTCGGAGGCACAGTTTCAGCAGGTTTATCCTTGTTTCCTCTGAAAAATTAACGGTCAATTTATTAATGGCAGACATTTTCAACAATTTACGAGTAAAAACTTTTGACTTCCATCTTCTATATTAAGCACTAACTGTTGCCAGAGACATCCATTCATACTCGTATAACTCGGAAATAATTATCCCACCGAAACGTAAACCCGGGACAAAAATATACCATGTTTTAATCGAAATTAAAGTTATGAACTATCTGTGTACCAAATTTCATTCAAATCCGTTCAGCAGTTTTTGTGTAAATTGTTACAAACATCCTCCCAAGCATTCGCATTTATAATATTAAGTAAGAAATCACCCTAAAGTCAACAACAAAAGCCAATTAGTTATGTACTAGAATTTTAATCTTAAAAATAAAAGATCAAATGAGATCATTAATTTGTGGCCCAAAAGTCAATGACTATTCCTCTATGCGACGTAATATTAAAAAAAAACCGGCCAAGAACGTGTCAGGCCACGCTCAGTGTAGGGTTCCGTAGTTTCCCGTCCGTTACAATAAGTGTTAACAAATAGCCTTTTTTTAAACTTGTAAACGAAGTTAAAAAAAAATGCTTGTATATATGATTAAATAATTGATTATACTACAAACTTAGTCCAGGAATTTTGTACCACCTTCTTGTTTTTTTTGCACAAAAACTGTTCTTTCCATCAAGTTCAAAATAATTTTCCTAGAAAGTCCTTATAAAGTTCTACTTTCCAGATTTTTTTCATATTTTCTAAACTTATGGTTCAAAAGTTAGAGGGGGGGGGACACATTGTTTTTGACTTTAGGAGCGATTATTTCCGAAACTATTGACATCATCAAAAAATGATCTTAGTAAACCCCTATTCATTTTTAAATACCTATCCAACGATATATCACACGTTAGGGTTGAAATTTAAAAAAAAATCACTTTCTATTTTACATATAGGGGGGCTACCCTAAAAAAACATTTTTTTCCAATTTTTATTTTTGCACTTTGTCGGCGTGATTGATATACATATTGGTACCAAATTTCAGCTTTCTAGTGCTAACGGTCACAGAGATTAAGCGAGGACGGACAGACAGACAGACAGACATGGCGAAACTATAAGGGTTCCTAGTTAACTACGGAACCCTAAAAACAGTCTCTAGTAGTAACAGTCTTTAGAAAATGCTTACCATTTTTGATCGCTCGCCTTTCGGACTTATTGACATATTGGGGTTTTTGCACGGTTCGATTTTTCGGTTGATTTGCCTGGTGACAAGCCATGCGACTAGTCATCAATGGCATCGCTTGCAAAAGAAAGAAAACACGTTCGATTTTCGCACCACGGCAGGTCGCTAGTCGCCAGACAAATCGCCCGGTAAAATCGACTCATGTAAATGCTCCATAACTAAACAAATTGATATAACGGCAGTCTAGTTACCATCAGGCAGGCCGACATAGATCCTCTTCTCAAAACGTCTCCTGAAGGCTTCATCGATATCCCACGGGTGGTTCGTCGCCGCGAGGACCATTATGATCTTATCCCGATGACTGAAACAAAACAATATCGTCCTTATTGTACTCAAAGATTTGTAGGGCATGAAGTTCATCGGGGATGGTTTCGTACGAGCAGTTTTGGCAATGCTCATGTTACTTGTCGTCTTTATGCATTTTGCTTTACGGTTCAAAATATTGAAACTGATAGTAATGTGAGACAGATGCAACTGCAGTTGCAGGTACTGTGGTATTATTGAAATTTACGTGCCGTAAAGACAAAGACTTTCACTGTCAAATAATTTTAAACTTTATCTCCACAATTTAAAAAAAACAGTATCTCGAAACAAGTAGTACTTCGAAAAAGTGGCGCGGCCGTCCGTGCACCACCCGACACCACGCGTCCCGAGTGTTTTCTTGACCAAATAAGTTTCTACATTCAGCAAGGGAAACTCATAAAGAACAAAAATAATAAAGAAACAAAGGAAATAAGAATTAATCAAGAAGAAACTGCCGGCTGCTGATAGCCGCTACCGTTCTAGTGTGAAACACCACAATAGGAAACTTCAAAGAATATTTATGCATCCCAAATACAATACAAATAAGATTAAATTATACTGCCATATAGGGCGTTCTCGATACTCCAAAGGGCAGCAACCCACACTATACCTAGTAATAAGTATATTTACGTTTAGCAGTAAAATGTTAATGAGACAGTAATGTTTGTAATTCAGAAACAAAATTTGATTATGCGTTGACTGTGGAACAGAAAAAGTACAGGTAATGAAAAAGAAAAAGAACAATAAATGCCCATGTTCATTTCACACGCAACGCAATTTCACAAATCGTATAAATGAAATAACAGACACGTCTTAAATCACTTTCACTAGGTTCTACCGAGATCGGAATCATTCCTGATACAGGTGTCTTTTGAAAATCACGTCCTGTCGACGATACTGTCATCGATTATATTATTTATTTATGACAAAACCGTGACATTTTTTTCTTCTATCTTAATCTTTTCTTCTTTAATCTCATTAACCATTAGTAAGTTGTTCTACCCGACATAAATACTATTCAGCTTTATATTAATATCTTTCGACATTACACCTTTTTTTTTTTTTTTTTTTGCGTGGTAAAATCATCAAATGAGTCCTCCCACCCAGGGCAGGGCGGGAGGGACTGTCAGACTTGTACTGACTAAAATCCACGGTGTCCTTCACGAGCCCTTTACGTACCGGGGTTACGGTGATGGGTAAGTCCCGCGACCCCGGCAGGCTCTGGCCCTCTACAGGCCCCGTCAATGTGCTGACACTCCTTGAGGCGCGCGTGGAACACAACGCGCCGTCGACCCGGGCATGGTCCATGGTCGGACAGCAAGTCGCCCATTACTCGCTGCCCGCATGCCCGCGCCTACGGTGGCCGGAGATCGTCCTGTGACGTCCGACGCGGTGGGCGTCTACCACTGCGGCTGGGATGGAGGGAGGACGCTGTCCTCTCCCTCAGGCGGCCCGCCTCCTCCTTCACGAGCATGACTGCTTCGCAGAAGGAGGCGACCGCTTCCCACTCCGTCTCGCCCCGCAGCATGGTCTCGACCAATGCCGGGCGCGAGAGGTCTCCGCCTATCGCCGTCGTGAGGACACGGCGGTGCTCTGCCCAAGCGGGGCAGTCCTGCACCGTATGCTCCACCGTGTCCTCCGGACGATCCTCGCATTCGACATTACACCTAATGTTTTTCTCTGTATTAAACATTGAATCCATCTCCATACAATCAATCTGCTTAAGGTATCAAATAAGTTCCCCAACCTATAATAAGACTTACAAAGGAGCACCTAGTCCATCCATCTGTATGAGCAGTTCTGCCTTAAACCGGCGAGAGGCTTCATGTTCGGTGTCAGCGCCCCGAACTGCGCACAGAGAATCGACCTCGTCCAGGAATATCGTGCTTGGTGCGTAGAATGCTGCCTGCAATTTTAATTAAAAGCTTTATCTTCAGTAGTTATAGACTGGAGAGATTTGAAAGTGATCTACATTTAGAATTGAGTGGCCAATTATTGTACATGAATACAGAATGAACATGCAGGAAAAGCGGTTTAGTACCTCAGTGATGACGACCCCGATTTGAGTGTCCTGAGTTCGAACAAGACAGACACAGCGTACCATTGTTCTCGCAAATTGGCAAAGGAATAAATCGTGATTATACCGTCTATAATGTCTCTCCATAGCTTGGTCGTAAGACTCTCTCTGGGAGACGGAGAGAGTGGGCTACATTCGACCGTAGGGGTTTGTATGGGTTTGTGGTTGCCACATAAAGGGGTAACTATTCCTTTATTGTACCTGATAATTTCCTTAACCATTTTAAAATGAAGCGCTATTGAAATCAATTGGACAAAATAACTTGTCTTGCCTCGGAGCCACGACCTACATCTTCGTAGAAGTCGAAATCGAGGCCTTTAACTACCAGGACTACAGCGATTGGAAAATTAATTCAATTCAAATCAAGCATTACGTAGTTGCTTACCATGTCGAACAACAGTCGCACCAGTTTCTCGGAGTCCCCTCTGTATTTAGACGTGAGGGTGGCAGATGAGACGTTGAAGAACGTGGTGCGGCACTCGGTGGCGACAGCTCGAGCCAGTAGAGTCTTGCCAGTGCCTGGTGGACCCGTCAGAAGCACGCCCTTCCAAGGTCGACGGATGCCCTGATAAGAAGCAGAGGTGTATATGAAGTAGATTGATGTGAAACAGGCCCGAAAAAGCAAAAATGTAATTTATTTTTATTTCATATAGGCCCGATTCACGTCGACAAATAGGTAGGTGCTCGGTTCGGGTTGGTCGTTTCCATGGAGAAGAATCGGGAAGAAACTTCATGGTTACTTTGTATATGGAAGCTCAATTTTTATATGGATGAGTGTTGTTGTAGTTTTTGTTTCTACATGTAATTCCTTGGAGTATGTAGTATGTTGTCTAACGTGTTTAGGTTCGGTTTTAACGGTACGGACAGGCAATTTGACTGATTTTTGAGTTAGTTGGTATGCTAAGCTCACCTTTGTGAATGTAATTTTAAGTTTGGTTTTATTGTAAATATTGTACACAATGAAGAATATATGTATAAAATTCAAGCTATCCTAATGTAAGACAAAATACGGCCTAACGCCGCGCAGTTTGATGGGCTGCGCGGCGTTAGGCTTAATTTTGTCGTTTTTTTGAACGAGGCCTTAGTATTCTAGTAATTCTGTAGATTTATATGCGTTGAATAATCGACACCAAAACCCCTTTCTTTCTCTACTAACCCATCAACCCAATTCGTTAATCATCATTATTTTAAACACCTCCAAAAAATCCAGGCCGAATTTCAAGCCTAAATATTGAGCTGGACATGGCGTGCTAAGGCCACGCTGTAGTGGTTCAAGGCCTGAACCATACCAGTATAGTGTACAGACTGTATTATTGATATTATGGGCGACAATGGACGCGCCAAGTCACGCAAGACGCAAGCATATTGCGAGCCGCAGTGTTTTAATATGAATTGCTAATTACGTTTCTATTAGAACCTTGATTGTTTTATACTAAAACGCATATAGACTTATAGCATAGTCTGAGCTTTCCCTAGTCAAATGTCAAATTAAATTGCCATACTCTCCCTAGAATGAAAGAGAAAGAATCCAAGGACCATTTATCTCTTTCCTGTTACGAACAACTACGACTATGTAAATGTAACTATGTCTATACATAGATGATGTCTGTGGTAATGGTAAAGTGGTGTCCTTGGATTGTTTCTCTCTCTTTCTTTCGAGTAGAGTATGGCAACAGAAGGATTCAGTGGACAAAGGTTAATTAGGAATATAATACTATGTATTTAATAATAATAAATAAATAATAAATATTCCACAACTATCGCACAACGCCATCTAGTCCCAAGCTAAGCAGAGCTTGTGTTATGGGTACTAGACAACTGATAAACATACTTATATATTTTCTAAATACATACATTATTATAGATAAATTACACCCAGACACAGAACAAATGATGGTGCTCATCACACAAACATTTTTCCTGGGTGGGAATCGAACCCCCCGACCTCCGGCATAGCAGTCAGGGTCACTAACCACTAGACCAACAGGCATGCATTATTTATGTCTTTTTCTCTTCAAATAGAGCAGCCAACCATAAATTGGATTAGCCGACACGAACCTAAAGAACGAGCTATACAAGAAAGGGTAAACAAATGAGCATTGACCGTTAGTTTCCTCACGCAAATCGTCAATTTAAACTAGGCTACGCCAAGATTGGGTAGGCGATTTACATCGGGTAACAAAAGTCCTCGAAATGCCCTAATTCTCTTCAGTGACTTATCGTTTCTTGCTGTATTTTAAAAGAGCGTTTAAGAAATTAGCGTTAGATTTAGATATTATTATTTGTTATTTATTTATTTTTGTTAGTTATTTGTCTTAAGGAACATCATACTGGTACAAAAAAATAATCTTTTTTGATGAACTAGGTTACCTGTGTATTAAATTTCACCCGAGTCTGTTCATGAATTTTTTGTGTCAAAGATTAACAAACATCCCATCGAAACGACCTCACAAACTTCTGCATTTATGATAGTAAGAAAACACCCTCGCCTTTAAAATAATTGTTTGCTCCCTTGGTAAACAATCTACTAATAAAATCATTTAATTCACATTTTTTTAAGTACATTATTGTGATGAAAAAGGCGCCAAATATTTTTTGTAAAGTAAGATTAAATGTTTTTTCCTATGACATGAAAATACTTATTTTCTTACCTTAAAGTAATCAGGCATGACCAGCGGCAGAACCATCGCTTCCTGCAGAACAGCCTTGGCATCATCAAGACCTATGACATCCTTCCAGTAAACATTAGGATTCCTCTGTAAAATGTCTCTTTCCAAGGTCTCCACCAGATTCAGTTCATAACCTGTAGCATCAAACACTTTTTCATCCTTCTCATAAAATGTGACATCATTCCCTTCGTTGGGCACATCTTTTCTTCTGAGCTTTGGTTTTATAGGTATGAGGGGCCGAATCTTTCCTGTTTTAGAGAGTCTCTCAACAGATCTGGTGACCTGCATCCTTCCACTCCCCAGGGAAGAGCCTTTCCTACTTATTGCTGGTAGTATGGAATCACGGCGGCGCAGAGTCCCTGCCCATTTTTCTGTGGTTGGATCTGGGTTCTTCTGCTGATCAGGAGGTTTGTCGGCAATGTGGACCACTTGTGATGGTTTGACAACTGAAACAAAGTGTGCGTATGCTACTGTTGACCCTAGACTATACCGTAAATCAATTATTCAGTATCTCAAACTAAGTGACTCTCCTCAAAAAATATTTCTACGTGTAGTTCTAGTTGGTAGTACGTTATAGCATTATAGCTACGCGCCCCTAGGGGTCAGCAAACTGATGGAAGAAACCATTCAGGGCCAAACGCCTGCCGGGGTCGCGGGACAGTCTAAAGAGGGCCCCGCACATTCTGATACAATTTAGTTCTAAAGAAGATACAAACTTTTGACTGTATTTTTTTTTTCGTAAAATCTTAGTAAAGGTCTTAGACCCGCCAGTTGACTCTCACTATTTCGTTCTGCACAAATCGATACTCATTTATAAGCTAAATACTTACTTTGAGTTGGTGGATGCCGGGTCCCCGTGGCCGCGTGTGTATCACTTGGTCCCTTAGCCCTGTCCCTCCTCGTTTCGCTCTGTTGTGTCCTGAGTCCATCCCTGGGTGCAGAAGGCTGATCTGAATCACCCTTCTTACCCCCGCTCCCATTGGTTGCTGTCATCCGCGCGAAACCAAACGGCTGGAGACTTTCCACCATCATTCGATCCATCATCCTGGCCATGTGGTGGAAGCCGGACGATGGACTGTGGAAGGAAATAAATGGTTTTAGAAACAGACTGAAATTATGCGCCATGTGAGACTTTACTGGATATTGGCTCTTTCAAAGCGATATAATGTAAATATGTAGACAAGAAGAAGCGTGTCAAATTAAGTTCAGGAAAAGGCACTGACGACGTGAAGCAGCAACCCCTTAATAACTCAAAATGTATATGTATAACAGTAGATACATGAAATTTTTTCCATCAAGTCTTATTCCAGAAACTTCTGATATATTATCATTATGAGACAGCTTTCTTTTAATCTTGAGTACAAACAGAACAACAGGAAAACACATATTTACAACACTGGTATTCAAAAAAAAAGGATTATTCAGTCAATAACTTAAAATCCTCATGTTTTTTTCTCTCTAGGTAAGTAAGATCAAATCGTTGCAGGATCGAAGACAGGTAAATTCATTCTCCGGGACACGTCGAGCTTCATTGTCTCGGCGCTTTTCTGGTGGTTGCCACTGTTGATTCTGGCTTTCAGGAGTTGCAGTGGTTTGGGAATAGTGTGGTAGGTTTGTCCAAAAAGAAAGGAAGATTAAATAATAACGTCAATTTTAAAACAATCAATCACGCTATAAATATAACAAAGACATAAAATGATTGAAGACAATGGCAGGATAAAAATAAACATGACACTGGGAACTGACTAAATTACTGCGACATTGAGCTGATCTTCAATTGACAGTGAGGCCAACATGACCTGCGGTTTGTGGTAAATACAATGCCATTGGCGAGTATATCACGCCTTTATTTCATGATTTTTGAGGTTTCGTACCTTCAAAATGGCACAATAACTCTCTAAGTTATCGAAACATGTTGTAGTCGGCAGTAATGGGTGACTCAGCGTCCGATCATGACAATGCCCGTGTCGACGGCGAGCGCCTTAACATAGGCACCAATGGCCACCATCATCAGATATTATCGAAACATGTTGAGATTAGGTTGGCGTCCAGTCTTACCAGGTGCATTGTTATCACTATTTTGCAGTCTGGCTGATAATTACGTTTTAATTTTTATCATTCATGCTAGGCAACTGGACTTATTCCAGTTGTAAATGTCCTTTTGTGCCTTGTTTTGTTCTGTCTACTACTCGATATGGAGGGAAGTGAAAACTGCGTTTATTTCCTACTTCTCCACTATTATTTTCTGATTCATTTTGTTGCATGATGAGTTAAATTCATTCTCCACGACAATGTCGAGCTTCATTGTATTGACGCTTTTCTGGTCGCCACTGTTGATTCTAGTGCTCAGGAGTTGCAGTGGTTTGGAAATAGTGAGGTCGGATTGGTAAAGATCTACTAATGACAGCCGAGATTAATGTTTTTTCCTATTTCTTCGCTATTATTGATGACTTCGTCTTTCATTGCCCCGGAGCTTTCATGATTCTGTCTTTAAGGAGTTGCTGTTTGGATATGGTATGGCGGATTTGCGCTAGAAAACAGGACATACTTCTTAACGTAATTTCCGAGAGACATTGAATATGTTGAAGATGGAGATCTACCCCTCGCGACTATAATGATATAATTTACACCTCATCCAGTTCCTTTATTTGCCAGTTACAATGTAGCATTTGCAAGACAATGGCCTGCAAACGGGACACAGTTAATGACCGCGCTTGGTCACAGCACATTCCCGGAATCAGGCCTGTAGGTATATTAATTTTACACGAGTTTTTCCTTATACATAAGTTAAAGAAGTGGTGACCATTTTTTTTTTACGTTAAAATCATCAAATGTTTCTTCCCACCCAGGGCAGAGCGGCAGGCACTGTCTGACTCGTACTAACTAAAATCTACGGTGTCCTTCAATAGCCCTTTACGTTACGGGGTCACGATAATTAGTACAGTCCCGCGACAAAAGCTGGCGACCATAGCCATCATCTATGGATCATCCTTGCTGGACGAGTTTGATGTCTGGAGATATTGACTAGCTTGATAAGTACTTATGTCGTATTTTATACCGTTTCCTTTTTCTACGTGTCCTATTATTCCTCTCCCTCACGTATTTCGCCTCTTTCTTTTATTACTATTTCGTTGATTGATTCCTGCCTGCCGCCCCGCGAGGCCGACGTCCGCCGCACCACCGGGCCGTCCACACAGAGGGTGTCACCTCTGTGTTTTCTCCCGCCAAATCCGACAAAGTTACCTCCGAAGCAACGGTGTCTGGTAAGGGCCTGCATCAGGTGGCATGTGAGGGCTGTGCCGCCACTCCAGCCACTCCTCAAAGAGTATTTTTACTACCATTATTGTAGTGCCTGATACTGGCAGCCTTTATAAAACAAAGTCGACCTGATTTAAAAAAAAAATATCAAAACACGTTGCTCGCGCTCAATAGTTACCGCGTAAGTTATAAATTAACGCTACAATGGCTAACATTTACGGCATAACTAGCTTTGGCAGCGGCACCGCGTGCATCTCGAAGAAATTATCGCACGAAAAAGGTTTCCAACACTAGGTTTTTTCCGCGTTTACAAAAATTTAAGCTCACACAAACATCCAAATCCGTAACAAATATACTTTTAATCATAAAAACATTTGTTCCGAGCGGAAATCGAACATATTGCAGCAGTCGACCGCTCATTCACTTTCAAATTCCTTAAAAACCCTAATTGAAACGCTTAAGTAAGACTTCTCCAATCTGGGACTGGAACACAAGACCCCAACAGCAGCGTGCCTGAGTACCAGACCCATCTAACCGATTTCCAATAATTGCGCTTCTGAGCTTGAAGGCTTAAACTGAAAACTGAGACACAGACCCCAAACTGTTTGTAATATATCACGTCCGAAGTGAATATATTATCTATCTATATATATAAAAATGTTGTTGGTTTGTGTATGCTACAAACTCAAACAGTTCTGCACCGATTGAGCTGAAATTTTAGCATGATATATAATGCGCATCAAGGATGGTTTTTATCTATTTTTTTTTTTGTTTTTTTTGTCCACAGCGAAGCGGGGCAGGGTACAGCTAGTATAAAATATATAAAATCTATATATATAAAAATGTCTATATATATAAAACGTTATGTTGGTTTGTGTACGCTTCAAAAACTCAAAAAGTTCTGCACCGATTGAGCTGAAATTATAGCATAATATATAATCCGCATCAAGGATTGTTTTTATCTATTTTTTGCATCAGTCACATTATCCGCGACCGCGAAACAACAGTTTTTTGTGCCACAGCGAAGCGTGGCAGGGAACAGCTAGTTTACTATAATACTAGCTTTTGCCCGCGGCTTCGCTCGCGTAGAATTTGGTCTGCCTCATTAAGTTACGTGACTTTTTTTTATACTTTTATTTTTTTTTATGTCACTTCACATCGTACATCCCAGATTTCTAACTTCAAAATAAGTTTCAATACAATCTTTGAACACCTATACCTAATATTTAGAGGGAATCTCTTGAGGGTGGAATCATCTGAATTCCTTTCTAAGTGCTCATTATTTTAGAGGGCCACAGCCTGCCGGGGTCGCGGGACTTACAAATTACCGTGACCCCGGTACGTAAAGGGCTATTGAAGGACACCGTAGATTTTAGTCAGTCAAGTCTGACAGTCCCTCCCGCCCTGCCCTGGGTGGGAGGACTCATTTGATGATTTTACCACGATAAAAAAATAATAATAATAGAACCCTGCAAATTTCAAAATTCTACCAGTGGTTTCTTCATCAATCTTTACCTGTATGGTGTGTTTATAAAAAGTAGCCCTATGTCCTTCCCCGGGCTTGAGATTATCCTATCCAGCACAAACGGATTACTATACACTGACTAATAAACAGGTCGGATCAATGTTACTTGCATTTAATCACTACATAGTATAAAACAAAGTAGCTTTTAACGATCGAACTCGTGTAACGATCGACATCATTGCGCGATCACCGCCATCTATCGAGCATATGGACCACTCGACATATAGTACTAATAGAATTATCTATACTCCGTTCATCATCTGCCTAGCGTTTTCCCAACTATATTGAGGTCGGCTTCCAGTCAAACCAGATGCAGCTGGATATCAGTATTTTACATGGAGCGACTGCCTGTCGGACCTCCACAACTCAGTAACTGGGTAATACGATACCCCATGGTAAGATTGGCTGTCAGACTTTAGAGCTTCTGACAGTAACGACTGTCAAAGATCTTCAAATGACAGCCGGGACCAACGGCTTTACGTGCTTTCCGAGTGCTTTTTACCCATCCACAAACCAACTTCGGCAAGCGCAGCTTAACCCGTAAAAATATATATAATAAAAAACTTTTTCAAAAAAATATATTTAACCGCCTTCAAAAACAACCACAAAAAAGGGTAAAATAATCTACAAAATAACTTTTATTTCGGATGTCGATGGCTTTGTTATTTTTTATTTCATTGTTTTTTTTTTTTGCCACCGACTTCCGAAATGAAAGTTATTTTGTAGATTATTTTACCCTTTTTTGTGGTTCTTTTTGAAGGCGGTTACATTTTTTTTTTAGTTAAAATATTCAACCCAAATACATATAATACAATCCGTAGCACTGGTAATAACATCCCTCATGTACACAATAAGCTAATAAAATTCCCTATCTCAAAAACTACTGAACCGATTTTGATGAAACTTGCAGTATTCCCTAAGTTGAACGATACCTAGCACAAAAAAAAAGAATTATTTAAATCGGACGTGAAGTTCCGGAGATATGCGAACAATGAATCAGTCGATGCCTACTCCTTACTGTTAAGGAGTTGTAATGATTACCATACGCAAGTACTTAAATTGCTTCATAAGATTTACGAAAAACGATGCGTGGGCCTATAAAATTTGAGGGTTGCCCTCGATTTCTCCAAGATCCAATCATCAGATCCTGATTTGGTGACAATGGGACCACAAGGGAAGCACCAGCTTTCAAACAAAAAAAAAATTATGTAAATCGGTTCACCCAGTCGGTCGTTATGCGGTAACAAACATTAAAAAAAAATACAGTCCTCCTTTTTTTGAAGTCGGTTAAAAACTATCCTATGTCCTTTCTGAAGTTCCAAACTATGTCTGTACCAAATTTAACACTAATCGGTTCAGTAGTTTAGGCGTGAAGAAAAGACAGACAGACAGACAGACAGACAGACAGACAGACAGACAGACAGAGTTACTTTCGCATTTATAATATTAGTTAGGATTAGGATTAGTCCATGTATAAATATTTATTTTGTACCTTAATTTCATATAAGGATGTAAATTTGTAGTGTATATTATTTTTCATTATACTCGTTGGTCATAATATTGATATAACTCCAAATATTGATCCGCGTTCTTTCACTGATTTTGATTGGTCGTCCATCAAACTTAGTTTGGTCGATCGGCAGTTGATAGGTTATAAACAAACATTAAGAGTAACTTCTAGGTATATTTAAATTATTGAGTAATTAAGAAAGACGACACTAGAAATATGATCCAATAACCTACTATAATCCGGCCTAGAAAAGAGATGAAGTCATTCTCTGACGTCAATACAGCTGATCTAGTTTCTAGAACTACGTGGTTGAATCTAGAATGAGCTTAACTAGCAACAAGAGACAATCCGTAATAATGTCCAATGGAAGACAACATTACGTACCAAAAGGGGTCCCTTTGAAAAAACTGACGCAAGCCCCCGACATTCGGAACCAAGAAGTCACCAAATCCAAAATCCATTTTTCTTCTCAAAGATCTAAGGCCATATTTTGCTAAGTACATAAGTATGAATGTTCAAAGCAACATTCGAGGTCACTCTGAGGTCACGAAAACATAATTTTCTCGATAAACTAGTTGAAAGTGTGTTATTACTTGTGTTGAACCGGCTTGTACGAAAATCGTGTGCTATTTGACAAGTTTGTTATCGAGCAGTTACCATGACAACCGTTTGCGGAACCAAACCATAGTTGACCGCAAGATTCGATGCGTATAGCACAAACTTGGCATTGCCGCCCTCGAAAATTGTTTTTGATGGAAATTAACCCTTATGTCGTGTAGATAAAGAATTCAAAAGCATAGCAATACATTTTCGAATGACAAATTTTGTATTTGTTTGAGGTCCTTGACTGGTCTACTTTTTGGTGAACCTCGTTTAATCTTTTTGTTAGTAATGACCACAAAAGTGTAGGCACTATAATTACCACAATATAATGGGTGGCCCGTGGTAGCTATATTGAACTTTGTGCTTAATGTATTAAAGGTTATAAACAAGGGGTAGAAACATCGAGAATTATCGGAAGGACAAGGTTCCGGTCGCAGTACGGGCTGTAGAAATGTAAATGTGAATAGTAATATGCGGCACAATGACTTTGTGCAAAATTTTGCTACGTTTTTATTTTGAGAAATATAAGTTGCGTAGCCTTTTTTTTATTTTACGTGGTAAAATCATCTTATGAGTCCTCCCACCCAGGGCAGAGCGGGAGGGACTGTCAGACTCGTACTTACTAAAATCCACGGTGTCCTTCAATAGCCCTTTGCGTACCGGGGTCACGGTAATTCGTGAGTACCGCGACCCCGGCAGGCTTTTGCCCTCTACAGGGACCCCGTAACTATGCTGACACTCATTGAGGCGCGGGTGGAACACAACGCGCCGTCGACCCGGGGAAATCCATAGCTTACGTGAAATGTTTGGCAAGACTTCCTTTTTGGCAACATAAGATTGTAGTGCATAATACCATCTGCCTCAATCAAATAAAATACCATTCTGAACTGACTTCGATAAAATGAGGACGTTCTTAATTCTTCGGAACTTTTTTTTTATGTGCGTTTCCCGATATCTCGATGACGCCTGGACCGGACAAGTCAGGATCTAATGACTGCATCTTGGAAAATTTAAGGGAGCTCTTCAATAAATGACAGAAAATTAATCATAGCACTGCTCTGGATCAAAGATTCAGCTGAAAAAACAAAAAATCGAATACGTTTAGCAGTTGTTTCGAATTAACAAGGCATCGGCAATAGAATCGCCTGTACAAGGAGTGAAGATACAAAGCAAGCATAGCGCTGTCCTAAAACTAGTCCACTCCGTTTAAAGAGCTAACATTTTCAAGCGCCTCTTCAAAGCCCTATCCGCTTACAATGTTGCAACGTTGCAAGGTAACTGACCCCACTGTTTACCCCGGGGGTAAACTTGACAGCGCTGTACTAAATGTGTGCCAAAGTTCATTGACTAGACAGCGGCGAGGTCAACCACCGGCCAAGTCATTAGGAATGCAATCGATGTGGAGACGTATTGAGGGTGACTGATTGAGGACATCGGTTTTATGAATAATTTAGCATCGTTGCTTGATTCGCGGAAGGGATAAACAGAGTGTCTGTTTAGCCAGGGCGCAAAGGTTGGACACTTTTATGTCTTGTGTCAATAACAAACTCATAATTTGCCTAGCCTTTTCCCAGCTTCGTGAAGGAGGAGGTGGGCCGCGTGAGGCAGAGGACAGCTTACTCCCTCCACCTCAGCCGCAGTGGTAGACGCCCACGGCAACGGACGTCTCCAGACGATCTCCGGCCACCGTAGGCGCGGGCATGCGGGCAGCGAGTAATGGGCAACTCGCTGTCCGACCATGGACCATGCCCATGTCGACGGCGCGTTGTGTTCCACGCGCGCCTCATGGAGTGTCAACAAAATGACAGGGGGGGGCCTCTAGAGGGCCAAAGCCTGCCAGGGTCGCGGGACTGTACGAATTACCGTAACCCCGGAACGTAAAGGGCCATTGAAGAACACGTGGATTTTAGTCAGTATGAGACTGACAGTCACTCCTCATTTGATGATTTCACCACGATAAAAAAAAAGCCTTTTCCCAGCTATGAACCACATTCAGGTGGATATCAGTATTTTATTGGAGCGACTGCCGTTCGGACCTCCACAACCCAGTAACTGGGTAATACGATACCCCACGGTAAGACTGGTTTTCAGACTTTAGAGCTTCTGGCTAACAGTAACGACTGTCTAAGTTCTACAAATGACAGCCGGGACCAATGACTTTACGTGCTTTCCGAGGCACGGAGGAAACTCGCTATGACAGATGGTCACCCATCCACAGACCAACCCCGGCAAGTGCCGCTGTAATTATTTGGCCACGTGCTCCTCAAATCACGATCTTGAGCTCGTCAGGTATAAACTACCGATGAATATTTATTTTTATTTCTATAGAACCAGTATAAAATCATCCACTCTCTGCGCATACGTAAAAAATATTTGTGTCCAGCTCATGAACTACGGTTCCCTGTGATGGTGTGCCATGTCGGCAACAAAGTGTCTACATTTGCGCAACGCCTAACTTGCATTTTAAACCAATTTTAAAAAAGATTAGGTAATCAATAATTCCAATGTTTACATTTTCTTTATTATGTATGATCGGAATAAACAATGCATAAATAAATAATATTTTATTCAGCATTAAGTATGGAATATGACAACACAAGTCTATAAAATAATTTTGGTGTAATCGCGCCTTGTGTTGAAGCGGAAGCCGTTATGTCAGACTCTTACTGACTAATAACCACCCTGTTCCATCATATGCCCTTTGCGTTCTAAGGCCGCTACCCAGACTATGCGATCACATTTGAGCGTCAATACAATATTTTTTACTTACATGATCTTGATACGGCTGCTAGTAGATCTTTGACAGTCATTACAGGTATCCACAATCCCGAAAGTTTGCCAACCAACTTGCTAAAGTTTACTGTGGTACTCAGGTACTGGGTTTGCAAGTATTCAATAAGTATTAGCCGACTTGGATCTGACACTAACATAGTTGGGGTGAGACTAAACAGAAATGATACAATCATGATTATAAAAGATGCACAGACATCTTCATAGCTACCAAAATAAATCTTTAATGGAATAAACAAGCAAATCCTGAATTTGATTATAAAAGAGACGTATCACTTAGCAAGTGTCAAGAGCAATTGGATAATAAACTCAATCATTTGAACACAAAACTGCGCCTACGCAGCAATTTACTGAACATCACGAGTTGTAGCATCCTTTCTTCTCACTACCACGCCAATATCACCTTTGTAACTTTAAGATACAAGCTATATTTGCATGATCATTTTTTGAGTTTTATAGTGAACTTTAAGTGCAGGTTGTAAGAGTGGGTTTTTGCGAAGAGTGCACAAAATGACGAATGAATGGACCATTAAACTTTAATGTTAAATGAAGTACGTTTTAATTTAGGTTATGGTCGTTTACATTGAAAAAGTTTGCGTCAAAATGATAGTAGGGGAACAGTGTATAAGACGGGGACGCGAGGTATGATAGGAAATCACACACTTAAGGCAAACTTAACACAATACTTACGTAAAGCAAGCGCCAACAAGAAGCCATTTGTTAATGGCCGCTAGCAAATGACGTCCTGATGGCGCTTGCGCTACGTTAGTGTTGTGTTAAGCATGCCTTTAGTGTGTGATTTCCCATCATACCTCGCGTCCCCGTCTTATACACTGTTCCCCTATAAGTGGTTTTGTATATGATAATTACATATTTTACTACTGAAAAGTGTGTGGGGGTGATAAAACTCATGTGAGTAATTTCAATGATAGTATGAGTCACATGTTTGAGTAGTAAGTGAATTAATGATATTTTAAGAATATAAAGCATCTTTTTCACATTTAGTCAAACGGATACTTTACTTTATGTAACTGAATTAGATAGTTATAGTTAACCCATTCATAAAATGGATATTTTTAGACAAAGAAACAACCTTATCATTTGCCGTTTAAGAACTTATTTCCTTTGTCTGACCAAATTAATTTACTTAATTAATTCAGGTGTAATAAGAATAAACTTAGGAAATTACTTCTGTAACTCACTTTTATCTACTTACTCGTATCTTGTTAATATTAGGGATCTATTAAAGGAGATAACATAATAAAGAACTAATTTAGAAAGCAGTTCTTCTGGACACGGCGCGCATTGTTAGGAGGTTCCTTTCTCTGGAGCCCTGACCGCTGTAGCTTGGACGCTGTTCCCGATACCGGTGGGCCACTATCCTAACTAATATTATAAATGCGAAAGTAACTCTGTCTGTCTGTCTGTCTGTCTTTCTGTCTGTCTGTCTGTCTGTCTGTCTGTCTTTTCTTCACGCCTAAACTACTGAACCGATTTGTGTGAAATTTGGTACAGACATAGTTTGGAACTTGAGAAAGGACATAGGATAGTTTTTATTACAAAAAAATAAAAATTCAAAATAAAATTTATGAAATGCTCTAACGGAGTATAGATAATTCCTTAAACTCTCAATAGATGGCGGTGATCGTTCAATGGTGTCGATCGTTACACGAGTTGTCACTATGGATTGATAGATGGCGTTGGAACCAAAATTGTACTTATTGTCGGTTATATGATAGTTTATGTGGACTGGTCCTGTTTCGTAAATTTTAAATTGTTCCGTTGTATAATTGGTGTTCCTGTGATGCTTATGAGAAACTATATAACTAGATCCACCAAGACTATATAACGGCATACGGTTACAAATAACCTATTTAGGACGGAATGTCATTAAAGCCGTTATTATGACTGGGATGGCAAAAGGCGAAACTTTTATTATTCCCCGTATTCCCATCATTCCAACTGATTTGCCATTCCAATTCAAAAGAGTTCAGTTTCCGCTGTAAACTGCGTTTGCAATGACCATAAATAAAGCCCAAGGGCAAACTCTAAAAGTTGCGGGGGTACATCTTGAAAAAGACTGTTTCTCCCATGGACAACTCTACGTTGCGTGCTCAAGAGTGTCGAAACCACAAAACCTTTATATTTTTGCAAAGGATGGCTAAACTTAAAACGTGGTAAACAGAAATGTTTTGGTGTAAGAAACTTTCACAATCTCTAAAACCTAAAATAATAGAAAATTTGTCAAGGGAGAAACAGTCTTTTTTCCTTTTGGACTGAAATGTCAAATCAGTAGAATGATGAGAAAATAAGGGAAAAATAACATTTTCGCCTTTTTCGATCGGCAAAACGGCTTTAATGCCCTAAATGAGTATACATCTCTTAAATTCAAACGCAGAGCTCATTATGTTGAGTTTTGAAGAGTTCCCTAGAATATCCCGCGAGATCGGGAACTATGTGGGTAAAACCAAAAATCTGCTGGAAGTCACTATTCCACGCGAACGAAGTCGCGGGCAAAAGCTAGTTATTTATATTTTTAAATGTATTTTTTTCTTGTTTTATTTTTGTATTTAAAAAAATGTATTTAATAAGTAAAGGAAATGAATAAAGCAAAAAAAATAATTCTTAAATATTAATCCAGACATGGATTATACTTTCTTGTTATCAAAACCTTCAGCCTTAAAAATGTAATTTTACTCCCCCGCTGCTCAAGGGCTAGGGGCGGGGACTTTTGATATGTTCACCTCCTAACTAGTCCAAACAAAATTACGTAGTCAAAATTTGTGTTGCACGAATTTCCCTCTATAACTGTTAGTTGACTGGGCTACTCGTCAGACAATACAAATGCATTAAAGAAACAAAAGACAGTTCATTAAAACAGAGTACAGTTACCAACAACAGTCAACCTTTTAATCACTTAACACTTACTAACCCCCCACTTACCCCCTTCCCCCTCTATCCAGGGCCAAAGTTATCGGTCTAGACATCAGCTCTTCCATTAGTCTGCATATGTAACTAGATGGACATTACTCATGCAGTTTGACAGGTTGACCAGTTCGATTGGAGTGCAATTATACTACAAGCAAAACGATAACTACAAAAATTATATCGATGACATATGTATCGCTATAATCATCAAATTCGTCTCGAAGGGACGACGGTGCGTTGTGTTCCACGCACGCCTCATGAGTGTCAGCATAGTGACGGGGCCCCCTGTAGAGGACCAAAGCCTGCCGGGGTCGCGGGACTCACGAATTACCGTGACCCCGGTACGTAAAGGGCTATTGAAGGTCACCGTGGATTTTAGTCAGTCAAGTCTAACAGTCCCTCCCGCCCTGGGTGGCCTGGGTGGGAGGACTCATAGGATGATTTTACCACGAAAAAAAAAGGACTGTCAGACTCGAACTGACTAAGGCGGCAAAAAATGTTTTTTTTTTGCCGCCAACGCAACTATCGGTAGTTGGCAATTACTATGCTCACTAATTTTGAAGCGTTTACCCACCCCAGTCCACTTAGGGTCAACTCGGTCGATACGACGGGGAACTGCACCAATCCAAGATAACCACTCGCCGGGCATGCGGGCGGCGAGTAATGGGCGACTCGCTAGCCGACCATGGACCATGCCCGGGTCGACAACGCGTTGTGTTCCACGCGCGCCTCAAAGAATGTCATCACAATGACGGGGCCCTCTTGAGTTTTCGTCTTGATTCTTGCCGCGATTGCCTCTTTTCTCCTGGATAGACACCCTAACTTCCCCTTTAGTTTCATTAGGCCCCACACGTCAGCTCAGCCCCTGGCCCTCATTTATCACGTAAGTTTTGACAGGCCTGTTGGTCTAGTGGTTAGTGACCCTGACTGCTATGCCGGAGGTCGTGGGTTCGATTCCCACCTAGGACAAATGTTTGTGTGATGAGCACGATCATTTGTTCTGTGTCTGGGTGTAATTTATCTATAATATGTATGTATTTAGAAATATATAAGTATGTTTATCAGTTGTCTAGTACCCATAACACAAGCTCTGCTTAGCTTGGGACTAGATGGCGTTGTGTGATAGTTGTGGAATATTTATTTATTTATTTAAGTACGATCTCGAATTAATAACACCACAACAACAGCCTAAAAGTTAACCTTGAGACTGAAATATTTAGTTTTTAGTACTTTCTTAATTCGTGTTAGAATGGCAACAGAATGAATTATGGCTGAAGATAATCTTTCGGCGTTTATTTTTTTAATTAAACAGCCTGTAGGCGTCGCTTTAACGTTTGCAAAAGTTGTTGGGGCAAGCAGAGACCTTAACACAAAATTTCCATATATTTTTACCCCATCGCACTTGTAATGGAAAACGAAAAAGCGACTCTAGTGTACTTTACGTCACTAAAACGTGAGAACACGAGTTCTCACGTTTTAGTAAGGCCTCTGAAAAAGACCAACGACTAGCAATGAATATGAAATTTATTTACTAAAATATTTATGTCGATGTAGTTATTTATAGTTTTGTTTCTGTTACCTGATAAATTAAATAAATAAATGAATATAAATATTCCACAACTATCACACAACGCCATCTAGTCCCAAGCTAAGCAGAGCTTGTGTTAGTGTCAGACAACTGATAAACATTCTTATATATTTCTAAATACATACATATTATAGATAAATAACACCCAGACACAGAACAAATGATCGTGCTCATCACACAAACATTTGTCCTGGGTGGGAATCGAACCCACGACCTCCGGCATAGCAGTCAGGGTCACTAACCACTAGACCAACAGGCCAGTCAATTAAATCTAATCAAAAATTGAAGAAGATACTTAATATTAGTAGGGAACAGTGATTGTAAGACGACGTGGGTTAGCAGGAATAGACTTTGACGGCACGCTTGGCGCAGTGGTTCTACGATTGACTGCTGCATCTTGCGGGTTCTTATCCCGCACGGAACAAATATTTGTGTGATAATGATGTTGTTCCGGGTGGGGTTTGTAAAACAAAGTTTAAATTATAGTAAACGAAACCAGAACAAAGTAAAAGAAATATAATGCTAACTTTGCTCGTATACATTTTAATATCTTTGCTTGTAATTATACTTCTTCATAAATATAGTAAGTATACTATACGCTTATGCTAACAATATTCATCATCATTTACGAAGCATTTTGAAACCAAAGGAGTAAGTCAACTCGAAAGTGTGTGTGACGACACGTATATTTAAATGGATTACCAGCGGCCGCCCCCGCCTTTGCACGGGTTGAAAATTTCAACCTACCAGCAAGATTTTCCGAAACCTTTCTTACATCAAAATCTTGCCCTGAAAATAACCAACACACTAAAAAAGAATTACCCACTATCGTGCAGTCGTTCGGAAATTATGCTCGTATAGATTTTAACGACTTCTTTTACTTACTGTTTACTTTACTTTATTACTTTTTTATTTTAAACCGTGTAAAGTTTTTTTAAACATTATACGCATGTGTTTGCGCCACGAATTATAAAGATTTTACAATTCGTAACAACGCGACGCAGACGTTACCTAGGAATAGATTGAAAAATTCGAGGCTTGTAGCTTATGGCTGGATTGGTAAAAGCATCGGATGTACTGAATCCGAAGGTCCCAGGTTCAAATCTTGCTCCCAGACGAATTTTACTTTCTACAGAAAATCTCTTTATGTAAAAATTTTGTACCATACTTAATACAATAACAATAAAGGGTGGTCCTTTAGTATCCTCCCTCCGTTTATAATTATTTACGCTGAATGGGAAAACAAACTAAAAAAAACTGTGTCGGCGGTTTATACTTTTCAAATTACATATTTTTTCCTCACAACCCTGTCTGGCACGAACCATAGTAATAAGAAAGCGGCCAGTAATAGCTGGTTTCTTTATCGCAGGCGAGATCTGGCTCAAAGGAGGTCACTGGTGTACTCACCTGTAATTATACTTAAAAAACTATTTCTGAGTGTGTATGTATGTGTGTGTGGCATAATAATAGCCAATGCTGGGCAGGGGGCAGAACAAAGAAGTCATAATTGATGAAGCCATTTGAATTATGGCTCATTTCCCTAAATCTGTTTGTGTGTGAGGGTGTGTGATGATTATGGAATAAATTGCACAAAGTAATGCCCCTGACTGAGTTCGAACCTACGACCTACAACTCGTAAGTCCGGACCACCACTACCTCCTATTTAAGAACACTAGAAAGACTTAATGTATCGATAAAACAAACGTGTATTCTTATAGAACAGAGAGAGATGAAATCTCTCGTATGCAGTAAAAGCCACAAGTGAACATAATCAGTGCCCACCTTGTCTGCATGGCTTGCCTGCCAGTCATATCACACGATTAAGCCCAGTTAAACGGCTTTAACGAGACGATAATATAATTATAGCCAAGGTTTCCTTTGCTATTTAAAACCTTGAGTTAACGCGTGGGAAGGCAATGCAACTGACTATGCCCATTACGCATAATAAAGCATGGGTATTGATTTTATTACCCAGAATAAAATGTTAATTCGATGTACCTATAGCTGTACACTCTCGTGTTCTGGTTTAGTGGCTGTTAAATTATGATATGCTTGTTTTTGCTAGGTCAGGGATTCTTGGTCGCGGGACTCACGAACCGCCGTGACCCCGGTACGTAAAGGGCTATTGAAGGACATCGTAGATTTTAGTCAGTACGAGTCTGACAGTCCTGGAGGACTGACCAGGGTGGGCGGACTCATTTGATGATTTTACCACGATAAAAAAAAGATCAGGGATTCTGACCCAGATTGAGATTTTTTAAAACTTTTTGTAATATTTTACTTAACCACTATTCTCAAAGTGGTGTTGGAACATCGTCAGTAACCACCATGTCTTAATAACAAAAAATCGAAGGCAAAAGACATACACCAACTCATATTGGACTTGCTTTTTTTTAACGTGGTAAAATCTTCAAATGAGTGCTACCACCCAGGGCAGAGCGAGAGGGACAGTCAGACTCGTACTGACTAAAATCCACGGCCCTTCAAAAGCCCTTTACGTACCGGGGTCACGGTAAATCTGTGTAAATCATTAGTCCCGCGACCAGATTGGAATGGCTTTATGGATAACTCTTTCGCAGAGAAAAAGGCTTTGTCCTAGCCATAAGGGTACTTAAAAGCTACTCAGCCTTAAAGCCCGGGTTCCACAGCGAGCGGAGCGGACCCATTAAGGTGATACGTCAGTGCAAATACGGTTATTATTTTTACTTTTCTTCATACATAACTGGACTAGAAATCTAACAACTTGGAATAGAGTTATTGACTTTATGATGTAAATTATGACTTATTTAGCCTCGCAAAAAAAAAAACTGCTTACATATGTGTACACCCACAAAGAGTCGAGTGGAATGACTCAGCGGGCGAAAAGAGTTAAGTGCAGCGCAGACGACACACTTTCCGGTTTTGATTCGATTCCTCCACGGAGCAAATATTTGTATGATCTACAAGTAGTTGTTATTTTTGTA
This sequence comes from Agrotis puta, assembly GCA_943136025.2. Classification (NCBI taxonomy): domain Eukaryota; kingdom Metazoa; phylum Arthropoda; class Insecta; order Lepidoptera; family Noctuidae; genus Agrotis; species Agrotis puta. The sequence continues at coordinate 3,247,620 of OW964171.2, forward strand.
AAAGCACCCACGATACAGGAGAGCCTTGCAAGCCAAAACTTAATTATTGAACCGATCCATTAAAACCTCCCAGTCACTTACTGGTCACTATTTAAAAAGACTGAGTTACAACTTGCGTATACTACTCTTAATAGCCATTGTTTGTATCCGTACAGTACATTTTGCTACAGATGTATATGTGCTATTGTTTACAATGTCAAACACGCTATCGTCCGAAGCAATTTTTCATGCTTATAGGCAACATGTAGTTAAAACATACCGTTGTATAATTGATATACTATTTGTTTAGTCAGGTCTATATGAATCGTGAGTCATATTGAACACTTACTAATACTAGAAAAACGTGATGGACGATTATCGTGTATCAGAATTATACACGATACTATAAAGTAGTGACATTTTAAAGAACGCCTACGCTTTGTTATTTTAATGTCATCATTATTTTCAGTTGGTACTGACACACAGAAAGTTACAAGAATGGATAAAGTAAGAAATACTACTAATTTCCTTTATTCATTTTTCAACATATTTAACATTTTTAAATATTTTTACAAAAACAAAAAAAAACATTTAAAAATATAAATAATATTTAGGGCTCCAGAGAAAGGAATCTCATAACAATGCACGCCGTGTCCAGAAGAACTGCTTTCTGAATCAGACCCTTGATCCAGCTGCTTAACGCGACCCTCCGGACGGATGTTGGTCGAGGCTCTTGGCAATTAAGTCATGGGCCGACACGACTATCAATAATAATACCTAATAATGTTATTAATGTGAAAGTTTGTTTGGATGGAAGGATGTTAGTTACTCTTCTTCGCAAAAACCACTGAACAGATTTGAATGAAAATTTTTATACAGATAGTTTATAACCTGGATTAACACATGATAGTTTTTATCCCGATTTCATGTTCCCACGGGATAATTTTCGAGTTGTAGCGGGTGAAACCGCTGAGTTTATAAGGGAAAGTTTGAAAGTGGTAACTGTTACAGGAAAAAATAAATGGAACCGCTGTCTGTCTTGTTATGGACATGTGATGAGGAGGGATGAGACTCAAGTGACTAGGAGACTGGTGAGTATGAATGTTGATAGATGGAGAGGAAGAGGAAGGCCAAAGAAAAGATGGATGGATTGTCTAAGGAATGACGTGAAAGAAAAATGAGTAAGTGATACTGTGACATCTGATAGGGGAGAATGGAAGAAAAAACGTGTTGCGCCGACCACAAGTAAAATGGGATGAGGGCAGGAAGATGATGACTGTACAAGAACTATTGATTGTTGCAGTCTACTTCGCAGGTTCAAATTGTGATGTTTTATGTATGGGTAATATAAATAGGTAGAAAAAGGTGGCTGTGTCAGACTGTATGCGGAACGCAGAGGACAGGGTGATGTGGTGCAGCCTGGAAGAGGCCTATGTCCAGCAATGGAATGCGATAGGCTAAACTGAATATATCCTTGTAGTTTTTTTACGTGGTAAAATCATCACATGACTCTTCCCACCCAGGGCAGAGCGGAAGGGACTATCAGACTCGTACTGACTAAAATCGACGGTGTCCTTCGATAGCCCTTTACGTACCGGAGTCACGGATATTCGTAAGGCCCGCGAACTTATCCTTGTAACTTACAAAAATAAGCTAAGGTATAGGTAATATTTCAGATTCAAAAAATATCGAGTCTGCAATTCACAACTGGGTAAATATTTGAAATGGATAATACCGACACTGCTGAAGTCTCGAAGGCAATATCTTTTGTAAAAAGTATGTGAAAACATGATTGTGTTAATATCCTTGTCAGTCACAGAAAATGAAATCAGGTATAATTAAGTAATGATATTACTAGTACTTAAAAAAAAAACGAGTCTTCAATTTACAAGCGGATTTCAAATAAAGAATTCGAAGTTACTCGAACCAAAAGACAAAGGAAATACTTACCAGCCAAGATCCCAAGCAGAATGGAAAGCAGGGTGAGCAGACATAGCGCCGAGTGGAACTCCGAACCCGAACTCAATCTTGACATCATCAGGTCTGCGGGACCACGACGATCTTGCCGTTGACTCCCGAGGTTCCGAACCAGCCTTAGTATCATTAGTCATTGTGCTTTGAAAAAACAGTTTGAAACTTTAGAGGTCTAATAGACCACCAAAAATTGGAATTTATTTTTTATTCCTTTAACAAAATGTAATGTTTATTATAAACTTGATTATGTTATGTAACTTATTTTATTTCATTACAAAATACGTTGAACGCACACCCAAAATTCTTTACATTCACGACAAAAACATTCGCCGCGACAAAACGCACATGAAACGGCTACGAGAAACCGTAGACGTGCTACGCGGCTACGCAGCTACGACGGCCTACAACCACTTCGCGAGGTGACCACAACTCGACTGCCGGGCGGACGATGACCGACGATTGAGAACGAGGTACATTTCACCATTAAGTTTTCATTAATGTTCCAAATCCTTTGTTGTGAGTTGTGGTAGACAGTAATGTGGAATATTACTATGACCTAGTCTTCTTTTAATTTCTACAATTTATTTATAAGTTTCGTTAGTTGGTCCTAATTTGAGTGATAGGTAACTGATACAGCGATATATAATTTAGTAGTGACTGGTAGTGTAATTTGTTCTTATTCTCTCGTAACTGAAAACACGGTAACTTCAATTGCTTATAACTGTTACGAACTTAAGTTTTACCGGGTTTCAGTTACGAAGGCAGTATTATTTAATCTACACAATTATGATTTATGAAGGAACTTACCATGAAAAGTTAATTGTTTATTTACTGTCCTAACATTTCGTAATTACTACTTAATAATGCATCTTAATATAATTTTATTTGTGAGGATGGAAGTTTCTTTTCTTTTTTACTTGATAAAATTATCAAATGAGTCTTTTCACTCATTATCTTCAGACTCGTACTTAAATCCAAGATATCCTTCGATAGCCGACAATAGACAGTTTCGTGGAACACGACGGGCAATCTATGCATGGGCCATGATCGGACGGCGAGTCACCCATTACTCGCCAGCCGCATGCCCGTCCAATCATGGACCATGACTTTCTTACTCTTTCACACATGAACTACTAAACTGACTTAGATGAAATAGATAGTTTATAGCCTCGATTAACAAAGGATATTTTTTATCTCAGTATAACGTTCCTTTGGGATAATTTTCGATTTATACGCCAGCGAAACCGCTGGCAATAGCTAGTAATATTATGTTCGCTACACACCTATTTCGGTTAAGCCCTTTTTTGTGTTCGTGATAATTAGCATGTCTGATGACCACAGCAATTCAAAGAATCTACATGCAGGGGTTGGCGTGACGTCACTCCTATAGCTATACATATTAAAGTAGCTTTTCGTTGTCTGTGTGCATTCTCTAAATCAGCGGTCGACAACCTTTAGGTAGGCAAGAACCACAAAGTAGCAATATGGTGTTAGAGACTAATTTTTTTATATCCACACTTAATAATATAGAGGAGAAATATTTGATTGTTTGTTTGTATTGAATAGGCTCTGAAACTACTAGACCGATTTTGAAATTTGGTGTTGGATAGTCCATTTATCGAGAAAGGCTATATGGTACGATCAACAGGAGTCCAGCAGCGCGGGTGGAACCGCGGGGAAAAGCTGGAGAAAAATAAAACAAAAATTTTACTAATAAAAATAAAGTAATTTCCTTACTTAGCAAAGAAAATCTTCACAATACAAAACAGTCACGAGCCGCAAGGAAGTAGCTCGAGGGCCGCGCATTGCCGACCGCTGTTCTAAATGATTAACAACAGAAGTACAGAGTAGTTCAATTTAAAACATTAATATTGTATTACCGTGACCCCGGAACGTAAAGGGCTATTGAAGGACACCGTGGTCTTAGTCAGTACATGTCTGATAGTCCCTCCCGCTCTGCCATGGGTGGGAGGACTCATTTTATGTTTTTGAAGGACAGAAAAAAAGTCATAAAATTGTAGAAATCAGGGACAGGTTGAATCAAAATAAAACCAAAAAAGGACTAAATTAAAAACTTTATGAACAATACAATCGAAACAGTTACATAAATACATCTAAATAAAATACACCTAAACAATTACAAACAAGAAGTAAAAACTAATACAATAACAACTGACTGGACGGACAAACGATTTGCTATACTTCCACTGGATGTATCATCAGACTTTGATAGTATTCCACCTTCATACTGCTTCAAGTAAGGCATATACTTGAGTACCATATTGTACATCGGCCCTCTTTCCAATGTTTTGTTCCTCTCGATCTCTGCTTCGACGAGAGGGTCCAAAAGAGGTTTTTGATCAGAGATTGGAACTGCTTCTTCGGCTGGATCTCTTAATTCTCTTCGTACCTATGGATTTTAATAATTATTCATAATCACATTTTCTAGGGGTGCTAAGACAGGAAACCTCCACGTGCGCCCGAGGACTGGAGTTCCCTCTCGGATACGTCCGGGGGGAAGACCAGTTTTTCGGGCCGGTGCACCCTGGGATGCGGGCAAAAACTCTTCCTTAGGCACTATGTACCTAAGGGGTCTCTTTGCCCGTATGCGAATAGCCTGTCGGGCGGACGCTCCAACGCGTGTCCCTCTGAATAGCAGAGGGCACAGCGGCGGAGCGGGCTTGCGGACGGTGAGTAATGGGTAAGCTCGCCGTCCGACCAAGGACCAATCCCGGGTCGGTGGCGCGTCGTGTTTCACGCGTCACCGACGGGGCCAAATGCCTGCTGGGGTCGCGGATTTTTCTTAATCCAGGATACCGCGGCCCCGGAACGTAAAGGGCATCCGAAGAAACACGGGTGGATTTTAGTCAGTAAGAGTATGATAATCCCTTCCGCCCCGACGAGGGCGGGAGGACTCATTTGATGATTATGCCACGCTAAAAAACACATTTTCTAGGACGATCATAGATTCTTAACGGGGGCGATACAACCCTTGGTGGAGCTCAATAGCCCGTTCACGACTTTGAGCAAAGTAGTGAGCTGTACGACGCGCTGAGAGCGGAAAAATCAATTGAATGTTGAACTGTTTGAAACATGCTATGAAGCGCCGCCGGTGACGAATTCGCGTAATAAAGTAATTAGTGTCTTATTCGAGCCGCCCGTCGCACCGCTTACCGTTCAGACCAAATTCGTGAACCGGCTGTTAGTGCTAGAGCTTTTAGGGGGGGCTGTAGCGAGTCCAAAAATAAATGAGGGTGTTATTGATTACCTTTATTTTAATGAAAAACATTTCATTATTAAAATTTTTAATAAAATCATTTTATCTAGCCCATTAATAGGTTTATCTTATAGCAGGAGAGCCCCATTCAACAGAGAATTAATTTGTTTGTTATGAATAAGTAACTAGGGGATTGTATTTATTTTATTTTAAAACGGCGGTAATCTATAAAAGGTACAGAATCTATGATCTATGGACAAAAACTACTAAAGGAAGAAAATCTTTGACAGTTATTTCGGGTAGTCATAAGCCCAAAAGTCTGACCACCCAATCCAAATCTTTTATTCAAAACACTAGTATATCTACAGCTGTAACTGGTCAGACTAGAAACCGACCCGAACAACACGATATGAATGGAAAAAGGCTAACAGAATTCGAAAAATACCAGTCTCATAACTACTTGAGAACTTTCTATAAATGCTATAGACACACACGGAATCAAAAGTTTAAATTTCAGAGCACTTGCTCTTATGTATTATTTTCAACACACTTGTGTTCAAAATAATACATACAAAAATTAGCAGGAAAAAGAAATAAATAAGAGCCTTATACCTTCCCGCCTTTTGGTGCCATGTCGTGTTCTATACGTTCCAACGCCTCTTGGAGTTCGCGAACAGTTTCGGCTGTGGACAATATAACAATTTACCAGTAAATATCAATGAACACAATTCATTAAAAAAAAACAAGTAAAATGAGCGAAACAGTGGGTCTAACACGGCCACTTAACAATATTCGTAATGATTCACTTCGTGAATGAATAGCCAATGACGTTACTGGAAATGTACGAAGTGAGCCACTAAGAATATTACTTAAAGTAGCCGTTTTAGACCCGCCAAATACAATGTTGAAAGCATTCGATGACATTTCACACGAGCGTATTATCAAAAATGTCTCTGGTTAAACTTTAAATGTATCTATAGGAATAACCTTAGTCCTCCACAATATATTGACAAAGGAAATCCTCAGAGTATCACAAAATAACCTCCTCCATCAAAATAACTTACGATCCGAAAGATATTCATCAATGTTATCCTTCACCGTTGCGTTTCCATATTCCAGTGTACTACTGGTAGCGACACCGACAGTAACTTCACTATCATTCAGACTCAAAACACCAGACTGAGCTATAGCATTGTCCACAAAAGATTGTAATGGTCCTCCATACAGCATACTCGAGTTTTGATATAATCTTGTCACGACATCTCTTAAAACATCTTGATTGATTAAAACTGCAACACGTGTTGTTTCAAAATCAGTAAAAGAACCACTGGTTTCAATGTCCATAGTATCTTTATGAATCATATACACACTATTGACTATCTCTGATCCTTCCGTAGCATTTGTCATATCAGTAGAATTCCAAGTAGTATTATCATCCACTGGTTCAACAAATTCGTACTCCGCATAGAAATCCTTTTCTCTCTTTGGTTTTTCCTCAATAGGTGTGTTATCTGCAAACATACGATCTCATGTAAATAATTGTAGCAGTATTCTACTATTCTTGTAAAAGTTCACTTACTTTCAGTCTTCTCATCTAATTCAGTTAAATCTTCCATGTTGTATGACTTCGGCCTTCCAATCAAACTTACTTTCTTTTTTGGCGCTTTTGTTATTTTTATTGATGACGTTTGTTGTTCTTGTGGTAGCATGGAAACAGGTGGCATCGATGGTAGTGGTGGTGGTATCACTTCAGGTGGGACTGTATTTAGACTGATTGCACTGATATTTAACTGTGGTTCTCCAGTATCAATAACTTCTACAACATCTCTTCTTTGCATAGAATTGATATAAACTTGTGTTGTCAAAGTATTCGACATCGTTGCTATAGTCAGCTTTGTTAGGTAAATCTCATCCAGACTCCCCAAATAGTCCAGAGTTCTATTGTTCTCTATTTCTAAGACCGTATCTAGCAGTATATGTTCTTCTAATGTCATTGAGGAGTCGACGACTGTTATCTCTTTCGGGTCCCATTCTGAAATTGTGTTTTCTTTATTACTCTGTAATTTCTCAAACAGATTGGCTTGTGCACTAGAATTTAAAACATTATTGAAGCAACTTGTTTTTTCACACTTTCATTCTTAACCCAGTAAACACAGATATTGAAGGTTGAATATAAAAACTGTCTGCCTATAGTTCAGTTAACTGGAATCAAATGTAACTTAACACAAAGAAATACTAACGATAGTCACAAAGCGATAGCAACACCCTATCTCGCTGTGCGCGTGACGGACAAGACACAGCCGGGGCTGCAGGAGCCCAAAGGGGTCGTGATGGTGGAGGTCCATTAGGAGCAAAGTTGCAGACCAGACGCTCCACACTTCGGAGACGACCTTGCCAGGGTATCTGAGTACGATTAGTAAGTAAGTTAATCTTGGTGAAGAATTTAAAACTATTTTGGTAAGGAAGACGTTCAGATCGCACAAAGCACACAAATTCTTTCTTTTTAATTTTAAGTAAAATATTGGTTAAACTATGTAAAAGTAAAAAAATAATTATTTGTGGAGACTTCAACATAGATATTATGAACAACTCAAAGACATCTAGTGAATTTGTTGAGCTACTGTTAAGCTTTAATGTAACCCTTCAGTTTAATCAAGTAACACGAAGCGCCAGGAATACTTGTATCGATAACATAGCTCACAACATTAGGGGCTGCAAAGGTGAAATCAGAGATTTTGCGCTCTCCGACCACACAGCACAAATAATGAAGTGTCCGGTAAAAAAATGTAGTCCAATTGAATATTGGTATGTATATAAACGTAGTTTCACTAAAGAAAATAGATGTGTATTTGTTAAATATTTAAGGCAAATCTCGTATCATAGTGTTTATGAGTCTACAGACCCTAACAGTGCCTACAATTCATTTCATGATATATTCAGCTTGATCTATGACTTATGTTTTCCTATAAAGAAAATTCGTATTAATAATATTTCGAGACCTAAATGGTTGTCAAAAGGAATAAAAATGTGTTGTAAACGTAAACGCGAACTTCTCTGGAAGTATAGAAAAAACTCAAACAACGACAATAAAATGAAGTTTAAAGCTTACTCTAAAAAATACAAAACTATAATCTCGCTAACAAAAAAGTCTCAGAACAATTATTTTATAAATACGGCTTTTAATAAATCCAAAGCAACGTGGAAAGTAATTAATGAGACTAAATACAACTATCCTAAGGACGGCATTGAGAAACTAATAATCAATGACGAAGTACTTACTGATCCTAAGACTATGGCCAATACCTTTAATGACTATTTTGCTGACATTGTTAAAAATAGCAATAATAATATTCTCTCTGACTCAGCACCATCATATTCTTCTAATTTGACATTTAACACTAAATCAATATTCATGCCCCCAACAATTCCTCCAGATATTCTTAAAATTATAACTTCTCTACGGAATACGAATAGCGCAGGTTATGACGGTATTACTACAAAGATCGTTAAGGATGTAGCAACTTTAATTGCTGCTCCTTTAAGTCACATTATTAACTTGTGCATAGAACACGGTACGTTTCCGGAGAAATTGAAATTGACAGTGGTAAAACCAGTTCATAAAAAAGATGACAAATTTTCTATCAGTAACTACAGGCCAATTGCTTTAATAACCATTTTCTCTAAAATACTTGAAAAGAGCATATATAACTGCCTCTACCCATTTCTTGAAAGTAACAACATATTTACCCCATGTCAATATGGTTTTAGGAAGAATAAATCCGTTAATACAGCAATCTATAACTTTCTGCACAAAGTCATTTTAAATATGGACACTAGGTCACCAGCCATAGCTCTGTACATGGACATGTCAAAAGCATTCGACCGAGTCAGCCATAAAATACTCTTGAATAAATTGTATGCATTTGGCGTAAGAGGTAACGTATACAAACTAATTGAATCGTATCTAAGTGACAGAAAACAGATGGTAGAATTAAAAAGAGTCTCCCTAACTACCAGAACTGAAGAAACCACTGTCTCTGAGGTTAGAAATATCCTATCCGGTGTCCCTCAGGGCAGCATTCTAGGCCCACCACTTTTTCTAATTTATATAAATGACATGTCAACACTTACAATGCACCATATGACCTTATTTGCTGACGATAGTACTATATTATTTACCGGAAATGACACAACTGATCTAAAACTTGACATAAATAACACCCTAACAACAATAATAAAATGGCTTGATAAAAATGACTTAAAAATAAACCTAGAAAAAACAAATATCATGAATTTTAAACAGCGAGTACAACCAGATGCCAAACTAAATATATCTTACTCTCAAACCAGTATAGAAGAAATTGATGTAACCAAATTTCTGGGCCTCTATATTGACTGCAAAGTAAATTGGAAGTCACATATTGAACATGTCTGCAAAAGGCTTAGTCAGAGCTCTTATGCTCTTTACAGACTAAGGAACACTGTCAGTCAGTCTACACTACTAACTGCCTATCATGGTTATGTCGCTTCAATTATACGCTACGGCATCATATTCTGGGGCAACTCTGTAGAAAAAGAGCGTGCTTTTAGAGCGCAAAAACGGTGTATTAGATCGATGTGCAATTTACACCAAGTGGACTCGTGCAGACCACACTTCATGAATTTAAAAATATTAACTCTTCCTTGTTTATACATTTATGAAACTGTAATGTTCATTAAATCGAATCCAAACTTGTTCGACTTTTGCACTAGGGCCAGACACAAAGGCAAGCTGCGCACCGTAGCCAGTAAAACAAAGCTTTTGCACCTAAGCATCTTTTGTATGGGCCCACATATATTTAATCATCTGCCACCTTTTCTCAGAACTATGAGCGATATAAATACCTTCAAAAAAAATCTAGTCGAATTATTGGTAAATAAATGTTATTACTCCATAAGAGAATTTCTTGATGACAAAACATTGAAGCAAATCCATTAAATGAATAATTTATTAATTTGGACTTAATTAGTGTACTAGGTAGGTTAATCATAATGCATATTATATGACAAGTGGATGTATTGTAATTTTAATTTAACTATATATTTACCGAACTTGTGACATGAATTTTGTAGGCCTCAATGGCGAGACATAGCAGACTTACCTGTATTTAGCACAACATCTTATGAACCTATAATCCACAATTTGAATTTGACATCCATTGTATAAATAATTTGTTAATCTGACATAAACATTTTACTATTTTTGCTAATTTAATCATAATATATTGCATGGCAAATTTGATGTATTGTATTTAATATTATTGTTATTTAATCTAAATTTATAAATAACTTTTTAATATTGTATTTCTTACCGAACTTAAGTCATGAATTTTGTATGCCTCAATGGCGGGACATAGCAGACACCTGTATCTAACACAACATCCTATGAACCTATGATCCACAATAAACTATTTGAATTTGAATTTGAATTTGAATCGCAGCCTCTCCAAATAAAAGTAAAGTTAAACTACAATTTCGTAGATTCCAAACAATTTGGTGTGGACCACTCCGCACCAAACAGTTTGGAATTTTTTGAGCCAAAGACAGAAAACATGACGCAGAAAAAGAAAGAGAGGCTTATGTGACAAATAAATCAAAGACGGCAGGCTTACCATGAACCTACTTCGACCACAGCCAACCATATAAGTTTGAGACCACATTATCTGTGCAAAGTCACCGTAGAAACTGCTATGGTGACTTGGTCTGCAAAAAAAAGGAAATAAATTTCGAAAACAACGAAGACAAAAGAGGAACAGAAAAAAGGGGGGGTAAAACTGATTGAGCTTCTAGCACTACTCGTAATATAAACAATACTCACGGCACATAAAACGTGATATTGCCCTTATACGACATACTCTGCATATACCAGATGTCTACCATGGACTCGACGCGGAGCCCTGGCGCCTCTCCCACCACAGAGGCGACACACTGGCCCACTGACAGCGAATCTGGTAAAACAATATATATGCTTATTGTTTTCTACTAACTTAATACAGAAGGTCAAGGAAAAGTTCCAAAATCGTCTTGCTTCTCATGTAACTACAAGTCTAAACTCCAGTCAACAACCCTGTGATCTTTTCTTATTTCCAGTAGGATCTACCTTACAAACTGCACAGTCTAAAGATGGAAGCTCTTGCTTTTAATACAACCTCAAGGGAAGGCACTTGTCAGAGTAGGACAGAAAATATACAACTTACAAAGATTTCGGCAGGTGTCGTGCTCCTCGATTTGCCGCGGGGGCCGACACTGGTCCGCCCATCGCTGAGCCTCACGAGCCAACTCCTCAACCCAACGCTAGCGGAGGAAAGAATGTCTTCATCACCGATATCTTTACACAAAAGTGCTAGTCGCACTGAGTAGGTATTATAAAAAACTCAGGAATCTAGATGTAGCTAAAACTAGACTGACTGACTACTGAACCACAGTATCAACATTATCGTCTAGGTAGAAACAAGCTTCATATTGCGTGTTAGTTACATATGAACAATGACTAACACTTGCGCCCGGACTACCAACAAAACTTTAGGCTTACCTATGTCAGCAATTGACCAAAGCTCTCTCGTGAAGAAGCTAACAAAAATCGCGGATCCCTGTAGGATACAATTATAAAATAACCTGAAAACCTAGTTTAGTCACTTGCACGATCAATCGTACTTGCAATATTCCAGTTTGCATTGTGTTTAACGAAATCATTGATGTCTTTAAGAATTTTTAGCAGTTCTCTACTACACGAAGGTCCCAATTGTCAGTCTCAAAAACATACCTTCTACTTCCTCGTCCACTTACCAGTTTCAGCATATCTCCAGCGCTTGGAAAACCTCTCATTTTACCAGATGCTGCTTCGTTTCGTCGCCTGTTGAGTCGCGCTATCACTCGGGACTTCTCTTCTAAAGTGAGGGGCGCGCTTATGTAACCCACGCAATGGTGACTTGGACCTTCCTAAGGCGGTGTTTAAAATATTTGACGAACTGAAGAAAAACTTGTGTTGGAACAACGGAGTGATCGGCAATAAATGGTTTGTAAAACCTAACGGTAGAATTCTTTGTAATAGTTTTTCATAAAGTAGACTTGTGGAAAGAAAAATTTAAACATTAGACGTCCCTTCGGTACGCACAAAGCGTTTTGTCAATAGTTGTATTGTGCGCACAGCTAAAGAGTTGAAACGCTATAACCTTAGGGTCTTCAAGTAAAAAGTTAATAAGTTACTTCTAGTAAGCGTGCTTCACCGTCAACAACATCTTCCCATACCATCAGGCAAGATAGTCAGTGGCGTAGCAAGGTGGGGGCGAAGCGGACCTAGGCCTCGCACTTGAAGGGGCCTCGCGCCCGATGAAAAAAACTTGACAACGGCGATCACAATTTTTTTACCAGACAGAAAAGCGGTACAACCTACACTAAGCTGATGTCGCCGATGATCATTTTTAGGTCGAGCGCCTCCACTCCTCGTGTAAGGCTCCTGGTTGCAAGATAACTTGGTTACGTTTTACTTCTAACTGGGAACTGAAAGAGTCGAAGAAGCTTCGCAAAGCGGATAGAGGACTTGGTTCCCCCAAGTTCATAATGCCATATTATGCCAATACCATAAATGTGATTGTCAGCGACGTCAGCTTTGTGAGGTCTCTTTGACCCTTATAAGGGGGCCTCACGTGAGCATTGGAGGCAAGTCATATTTTTCGTACTGAAAGGAATGGGCCTCCCAGATGCCGCTTGCTTAGGAGGTGCCTACATTCGGTCTCGCTACGCCACTGGATATAGTGGCCAAACACGAAACTATCGCTTAATAAAAATAAATCAACTGCGAGCAGAACTTGTACTTTTTTTCGAAATATTATGTAGAACTGCCGTGCATTAACCGTCGGACAGTACCCTTAGACATGACAAACATCTAGCGGGAAAAATGTACCGTAACCCTTTTCTTACGGGTCAGTCTATCCTGTAACGCCCTATTTAGACAATGCAAGAACTTGCATGCAAGTTTGACTGCATTGCGGTATTTATTGTCCATATAAAGTCTCCAATATAGTCAAACTCAACATTGCATGCAACTCTCATGCAATTTCTTCCATCGTCTAACTAAATGAAGCTTTAATGGGGCTTAGGAATCAATAAATAGAAGAGTAGGTACTCACTGGAAACTGACAGAAAGTATGTGCATTAGTACTCCCGCACATTCTGGAGCCACAGTAGTTGACCGAGCTACCAGAGGTAAGCACTATTGTACTGGCTACAACCACAGCTAAGCATTGCATTGTAGCACTGTAAACGGTTAATTTTGGGCATTTTATACTGAGCATGTCGCCTGTACAATTTTGACAAGTTGTTGAAGTTGTGAAAGATTGAAGTTTGTTGTTTATGGCTGAAATAGAAGAATTGGTCAAGGAGTTTTTATGAACACGCTGAGATTGCCTTTCCCCGTTTTTTATTAGTTAAACTTTTCGTTCTTGGTGTAGATTATGATAACCTGGCAAAAAAATTCTTTTGTTTGTACATTTTCGCTATAAGCAACGTCTCGTGGTGTGCCTCAAAATTAACTGGCCTGGCTATTCGTGTATAAATATGAGTTTTAAATGTTTGTAAATTCCCCCACGATACAGAAGAAATTTCTAAAGTGGGGTAGACTTGTCGCGGGAATTACGAATTACCGTAACCCGTAACGTAAAGGGCCATTGAAGGACACCATGGATTTGAGTCAGTACGAGTCTGACAGTCCCTCCCGCTCTGCCCTGGGTTCGGGCTCATTTGATGATTTTATACGAAAAAAAAAAAGTGGGGTAGACTTAAAAAAGGAACACCGTCTAGATTTCCCAAAGATTTTAAAAAGGAACTTGAGGTTTAATTAATAAAATAACACAAAAATCTCAATGATATCAATTTAATTCAAATAAAAGTATATGATCTGTAATATACAAATATAACGTAACGCCACTTATATACATTTCACCTTACATTAAGAAATTTTAATTAATTGTGATTACACACATTACAAAAATTAGGAAACAGATTCGTGCAATTCTCAAGGATCGGCAGTTGACCTTGTGATGTGATGTACAGAGTGCTTTATGGCCTACATAACACACATTCTATATATCGCATATTTTTGTTTTGTTTTGTATCATTTTTTATTTTTAATAGGTATATCACATTCCATATAAATGTCTTTTTACATCTAAATGCATAATATGCTAGGTTAATGCAATTATTTGTATGCTGTACAATTCACTTGTGATGACGGTGTTTTTGGTTTGTACCAGACTTGTTTTTGAATCTAAATATAGTTATTAAGGTACGTCTCTCTAGTTGATTATTTAAAGTAATCTGTGAAAAACGTAGTGGGTAGCATATTTATCATAGTTTATTTGTAAGCCCTGTTGTATCTCTGTAATATGTTACTGTTTGTTTTTCCTTAATAAATAAATAAAATAAAAATAAAAACAACAATTTTCGATACGTTGCTTTTACGTACGTTCTTTGCATGTGAATAATTCAATAAATTATTGTTGATTCTATAATCTCAAAAAGTTGCTCAACATGGTACATTTGAAAATGTTGTTCAACACAGTACATTTCAAAACGTTGTTCAACATCGAACATGTTAAAATGTTGCTCTGCATCGTACATTTGAAAATGTTGCTCAAAATGGTAGATTTGAAAATGTTGTTCAACATCGTACATTTGAAAATGTTGCTCAACATGGTACATTTCAAAATTTTGATCAACATCGTACATTTCATAATGTAGGTCAACATCGTATATTTTAAAAGATTGCTTAATATCATACATTTCAAAATGTGATTTAACATTGTATCATCAACAAGGAATTTTTCACCTGGAGACTAAATTGAAATCATTTTCATCTTTTAAATATTAATAATTTAGGCATTCTCACAAATCATAATTCAGAGCTTAAATTATTTACATTAAATCATCGTATAAAAATATAAGACATCGTTAACTAAAATGTGATTTTCAGTTTCATCTCAGAATGGCAACCATTTTCTTAGACTAGATCGGAATGAATTCATAATAATATATACAATCAACGTAACTGTACTTAATAAATAAGGAATAACCTAAATGTTATATTATTCTGCCACCACATTACAATAAATTATGAAAAAAATTACAGAACTTTAGGGCTCCCGAAACTTTACAAGTAGTTTTGGTGAACTCTTACGCCTTAAAGTCTCCTAAAGGGTGTAAGGGAGGCTCCTAAAGGTCCCTCTAACTGGCGAGCGTCTAACGCTTGAACCAATCAACGACCAAATTTGCCTATCCACATCTAAAGGATGCCCAATCAGAAAGCAGCCGTCAAATAATAAAGATCACGATTTGGATTGAGATAGAATATTAATTTCAGGCGTAAAACCTATGAAATAAACCGAGATACTGCAATTCAATCAAGCCCAATAGTGCCATCTACTGAAAGCTATTTTTTTTTTACCGATTATGAATCCTGAAAAACCCTTAGGAGCTGCTGTTAATTTCAAATTAGGCAGCCAAATACAAACAAATCTATACTAATATTATAAAGAGATAAATTTGTTTGTTTGTATGTAGGGGGTAATCTCAGGAACTGCTCAACCGATTTTGAAAATTCTTTCACCAGTAGAAAGCTGTATTGGTCCTGAGTGACAGTTAAGCTATAAGGGGGGGGGGGGGTAGGAACAGGCGAAGCCGCTGGCAAAGGCTAGTATCCTATAAAGACATAGGCAGTTTTCGCATTACCAAAGTTGGGTTAAAAATTTGTCAAAATGCTATGGCATTACATCCAATAATACTGCATTACGGGCAACTTTTATTTAGCTATCTCAGCTCGTCACTTTAAAAAAATGAGTACTTAAAGAACATCGATTACAACATTAAAAATGGCTATACATTCTTATGGCTGTACATACTTCGACGTACAATACAACACTGTATTTTTATTGCCAAATGACTATTGTTGATGTATATGTTCAGGGCCGTCTTTTCCAATGGCCACTGTAGCCTAGGGCCCTGCTATAAGGGCCCCAAGTTCCGTGCAACATAGCAGTAACTATCGACTTATTCAGGAAACCTAACTTACTTAATACACGGCTTAATTTAATCTGGGGTGACGCCATGGTCACCCCAGATTAAATTAAGCCGTGTTCATATGAAACAGAAAGAAAACTTTTCTACATAAGTCAATAGTTACTTAACGTATCGTAGGACGTGTTGGGCCCCATTGTGAAGGTCCCCGGTCTTAAGAGCCGGCCCTGTATGTGTTTCATGTCTAGGCTGTTTTATTCTTGTCATGCTTCACTTGATCTTCCTCCGTTGGCAAGTAGTACATTGAATCTATAAAATACTTTGTGATATCCGATACAAGACTCCTGTCCGATATTTCTTGAGCTACGCCGTATATCGCCATCTGTAAAAAGTGTTTGAGTTAAACATGTTTTTTTACACAATGATGTATCAATCGATATAATTACCATGATTATCATCAGCCGGAAGAACCTGAACGACTGACAAAGATCTACAAATGACTACCAAGACCGTCGGTTTTTCGAGGCACAGAGAAAAATCGCCAGTGAATAGTTACCTATCCACAGACCGACTTAAGCAAACGTTGTTTAAACTTCAAGATCATGAGATAAATAGTACGGACATATTATAAATACTACATTTACCTTCCCATCAGCAGGCGCGCTGCAGTTCTTGAGACAAGTCTTAGCAGCGTCGCGTACGTCCGTCAGGAACCGATCAGCCACACCCGGCTGCGTGTGCGCATGGGTCACGCAAATGTGGACTCTGAAGATAAGACAGTTAAGGTCAACACACAGTAAACAGAAATGTAATGTTTAGTCATTATTATCTACCTGCCCTTATCACATTTTACTTGTGGTCCATGCAACACGTTTTTTTTTCTTCCATTCTCCCCTGTCAGACGTCACGATATCATTAACTACTTTTTATTCTTCATTAATGTCATAGGAGCTGTTACCAGCGGCTTCATTCGCATGTAACCCGAAAGTTATATCATGGAAACGCATTACCGAGATAAAAAGTATTCCATATGTTAATACAGTTTATAAACTATCTGTATACCAAATTTCAACCAAATCCTTTCAGTATTTTTTGTGTGGAAGGGTAAGAAACATCCTTGAGATATTTTTTTTTTTTGTTTTTTTTTTTTTTTTTTAACTATCACACAACGCCATCTAGTCCCAAGCTAAGCAGAGCTTGTGTTATGGGTACTAGACAACTGATAAACATACTTATATATTTTTAAATACATACATATTATAGAGAAATTACACCCAGACACAGAACAAATGATCGTGCTCATCACACAAACATTTTTCCTGGGTGGGAATCGAACCCACGACCTCCGGCATTGCAGTCAGGGTCACTAACCACTAGACCAATAGGCAATGGATGTTTCTTATCCATCAAATCTCACAAGCTTTTGTATCTTACTTCTTACTAATATTATATGTGAATGTTTATGACGAGTGACGCATGGATATTTGTTACTCTTCTACACAAAGACTACGTAGCGGATTTGGATGATTCACAGATTGTTTATAACATGGATTCGTTCGAGATAATTTATTCTGATTTAATATTCTCGTGGGATACTTCTAAAGTTGTAGCGGGCAAAGCCGATGACAAATCCTAGTTTATTATAGTATTCTGAATATTATTGTTGGCACTTACCCCGACGGGAATTGCAAAGCATTTAGACTCCAGCCCTTCTTGTGCAGTAACTCCGCCATCTTGAATATATCGAACTGTTTGGAACCGAATGCGATCACAGATGTCGCTGGCTTGCCGAACACGAACAGACCTGGGATCTTACGTGTCCTGGAAATATACAACAATTATGAACTCAATGCATAACGGGGAGTTGAATATCGACGCAAGAAAGCAATCTTGTAGTATCTCGAAAAGTTGAACTTTACACCAGTGCCAAAAAACTATTTAAAAAATTCGTTAAGAAAAAGTCAACGTCGTATCATAATAAAAAAACGTCTTAGGAAAACATTGATAAGACCGTCAGACGCAGTATTTTTTTTCTGAATACAAAAATGAAATTAAAAGAAATTCCCATTTTTCGAGATACGACAAAATCGCTTTCTAGCGTCGATATATCGCTGTCTAATTGTTGCAAAAGCGACTGCTGAGCATGAGGTTCCAGGTTTGATGCCCTGTTTGGGCAATGTAATCGGTTTTTTTTTTTCTTTATGCTGGGACACAGGCCTCCTCTCTGTAAGAGAAAGTGGACCATAATTCACCTCGCGGGCCCAGTGCAGATTGGTAGATGTCACATGTCTTCGAATTATAAAGATCGGACTAACTTACCAAGTGACGTCCGATCCTCAATTATGTGAAGTAATGTCGTCTCCATAATTTTATACAGTAGTATGCAAATCTTTGCATGCGCGTTGCCACATTATTAAAAGATGAAGCGAAAAACGCCCATCTCTATTTCAAGGTAACATCCCTAGTGCTCCAACTTTATCTGTCATTGTTTCAAAGAATTCACAACTTTCGTGCAGGGTTAGAATCTGAAACATATTCTGGGTAGGGTCGGGAATAGGATGGAGACGACATTACTTCACATAATTGAGGATCGGACGTCACTTGGTAAGTTAGTCCGATCTTTATAATTATGTTCCGTAATGTCGTCTCCATAATTTTATACAGTAGATGTTTAAAGAAGAAAGTTGTGATAACACGTTCAAATTATTTAACCACCCTTTCATAATTTGAAGACTATTATAATTAGTCAACATAAAATTTGCCTTCTACATGTTGGCTAAACATTTAAATTCTTGTAATCAGTCTTTTGTGAAATATAATTTAAATCGTCCGATAACCGCTTAATTTTTTCGTTAAGATCTAGTACAGTTTGGCTGGTATTTAATGATGTGTTTGGCAGACTCATCATAGTCGCATCAAATAATGTCGAACTGTCTTTGCTGATATCATTTAGAGAACTGGTTCTTTGTATTTTACGGTATGTAATATTATTGCTTTCTTCCCTTATAATAATATGCCAAAATAGTAATATCAAATATTGCAATTTAAATCTATGTGAAATGGAACGTCGTCCCAAAATGCTGATACTCAATACAATACAGTTAGATTTCCGAACGAAGATAAATATGTCCGATCACAGCCAACTTTGACAACAACTTACACAATGTGAAGAATGTTACAATCAGTCAACATAAAATTTGACTTGTCTATGTTCTACATTGAAATACTTATAATCAATCTTTTCATTTTACACCATAACATCTGAATCATCATTAAGGCCACACCAAGCAAAATAGTTTGGATCACTTATGATAAGCCTTTTACAAAATATAGTAGATATTGAGTTGTTGTCCCAACCTGCTGATTTTTTAATTATCTTAATATTAGCACCTGAATCAGAAGCTTTTGGAGTGGCAGTATGCGTAAGGCATGAGCTGCATCTGCTATGAGCAGCATATTTAGTGACATCTAAACCACTAACAGATAGTATTTGTTTAATCCATTAACTAATAGATGTTGATGAAGCTGAATGACAAGGTTTCTTAATTAATGTTGGTAATAATATAATTATGGTAATATTATTAATTATCACAATTGTTAATTCTTATGTTTTTAGTTGCATCTAAGTAGGGTAACAATATTGTTTGATAGGACAACAGGACAGTCATTTGTTTTCTTAAAAAAAAAAAAAATGATAATGGTAAAAGACATCTGAATTACAGTCATATGTCTTAACAGAGGCTAGAATCTTAATTCAAAAATTATATTATATATAATAAAATTCCTTCATTTACACGAATGTTTTCTATCCTTATAAATGGCAGGGTTTGCACTCAGTGAGCGGTAAAGTTTTGATTGACATCATCCTTTGGAAATCTTCCTTCTATCATTGACTTCTATATGTGTTCCTATAACCAGTTGTTGCTACAATGTTGATCTTATGGAATTGAAAGGACTATAGTACAATGTAATTCCTCTCCTCATGAAAGCTTCCCTGATAATACAGTTGCTGTATAAGTATCAAGTGTAAGGGGAACTCTGGAAGGATATTGCAAGTCTGGTGAGATGCAAGGACAACGTTCACAGATGTAACTATAGATTCAAAAGGTGGATACAAGGTTGTGACAACCACCTCACTACATACTACTACACCCCCCCCCCCCTCTCTTTTTATTTGAAGGGACCTACTTAATAGGGCAAACAGGGGAAATGTATTAAAGAATATTGCATCTCACTTGATGATTAAATCATCAATGGATAAGGTATCTAGTCCGAGTATCATGAAACATGATTTTGGTACTTAGCATTAACTCAACTGGCAAATAAGTCAACTTAAAGGCTACCTAACTTTTCAACAATTGTATTTATTTATTTTTTGTATTTATATTTTTAAGACGTTGCCCCACACTAGGAATTTCTCCTGTGTCGTGGGTGCGTTTACAAATCACATACACAAACACCCAGACCCGGAACAGCTACTTGTAGGTCATACAAATATTTGTTCCGTGCGGGAATCGAACCCGCGACACATTGCACAGCAGTCCAATCGCTCAGCCACTGAGCTAACCGTACAATGGGTTTGTATGCTTTAAAAGAAGTTTCTTCAAAGCTAATAGAACATGCTAATCTAGACTATAAGATGGGGCGCTGTGTTCCACCTATCTTATTGACATGATATGGCTGTAATGTTGTCTATACTCAGCAATATTTCACAATTAGATAGATTTGACGCAATGTTTTCAAGTCTATAAAAAACTGTAATCAATTCAAGGTAATTGATGTGATACATTGTGTCATGGTCTGTCCAGTACTCCATGACTCTTCGTGTCATTACAACCAAGACCACAGTCAGTTAGCAAGGAATCAGAGGAAATCTGTGATATAAAGTAGAACTCTTTTATTTTGCAATTAGTGAGAAAGTAGGATGTCCACCGTTGTAAATCCTTTATGCCTTTGCTGTCTAGGTAACAGTTTGCAAAATTGTTAAACAGGGCTATTGTTTTATTTCTTTCAAGAACTTTTGTATATAACCAACCATATTCCGCTGCTGGGCATGCTGTAATAAGTAATCCAAGTAATTCTGCAATATAGTTTTACACTTGAGATCTAATTTTATATTTTTCAGAGCTTTCTGTAATTGTTTCATTTTCAGTCTCAGGAAGTGATATAGAAAGCAAGATGGCACCTAAGAATTTATATTTTTGCTTGGGTTGTCAACACCTTTTCTCCCCATTTATTATGAAACCTAAGTTTTTCAGTAACTGTACAGTAATCTCTAAATTTGACATATTTACTATCAAAACTTATATATTATCATCTAGAATAATCTAGGTGAAAAACTGGCTTAGGTCTTTGGGACCACAAGTAGGACATAATTTAGTGAAAACATATGATGCTATACTAAGGCTAAGGAGAAGAGAAGTAATTTCACATATCACAATATGAATTTTAACCCTTAAATATTCCTTGAATGTTTTTCCACAGATAATGAGCAATATGCATTTTTTAGATCCATGTTTGTCATAAAACCATTTAGACTTATCAGTCTGGTGGCCATTCTTATGTCCTAATTTAAATGTGTGTGTATTAATACTTATGTATTGATATTAAGTTATTAAGCTTAAAACGCCATGTCTCCTCTGCTTTAGGATGAAAAAAAAAAATACTAGAAGGAACTGGTTTTATATGGTTTTACAGCAACACTACTTCCTTTTTGGAAAAATTATAGATTAGCCTTTGTGAAATTTGAGTGTTCACATTCAAATGCGATTTTATATCTTGGTCACAAGTAGTGGGACTAGTGTTGATACTATCCCAATGACAAAGAAATGGTTCTACGGTGTGTCTGGTAGTGCTGTTGATGTCTCAGTAGAGAATGCCCACTCAATAGGCAATGGTAGTCATTGAGAGCCCGGGAAGCTTAAAATATTGTTAAACTTGAGTCTTAATGGTTTTGATTTTAGCAGCAGACTTCTTTACTGTTTGACAGACAGCCAGCTTATCTTGTAATTTGTCCTCAGATTAATTCAGAAATTATTGAATTTTCCATAATTCTTTTAGTTCTTTGTTTAGACCTAGGGGGGTTAGTGACCTTCTAGTTAGGGTGTCACTGTGTAAGATGTTACTCACACTAAATAGTGTGAGTAACATCTTTATGTTCCCTCATGTTCTGTTGAGATAGTATATATTAACTATTTAACAGTTGCCCGATTGCAGACAGTAGCGGTCAAGATGACTTCTTTGACACTTAGTCTCTTGTTTAAGCCCACTGTGAGTCATGGCTTCAGCTAATTCTTCAGTATTCATCAACAATCATTTAGGATGTCATATTCCTTCCATAAAAAAGGGGAAAGAAGAGATTGAGGAGGCTTTAACCCTTGGGTACAACATATGAGGAAAAAAGCTTAATAATATTTTTTTCCTTTACAAAATCTTGCGTTTCCTTTAATTTAGCCTGTAATTTAAGTATTCTCCTTTCTTTCCCAGTACTAGACCTTCCTTTTTCAGGATCTTGCAGATTTCTTCAGTCTCCGGCATTAACATATGTACACATGAATGGTTGTTGGATCCACCGTGGCTCCGAGCGTGTGTAGGGCTCCAGGTACGTGAACTGAATTGAATATTAAGGTAGGTACAGCCACACTGCCGGCTAACCTCTCGTGTTAGCTCTCTTGGCAAGTGTTGAGTAAGTACTCATGGCTTCCCACGACTGAGCTCTCATAAAAGCTCTAGGGCACTGAATTATGTCAAGGTGGGTACCTACAGTTACACCGCCGGCTATTCTCTCGTAATAGCTCTTTCTTGGCAGGTGTTGAGTACTCATGGCTTCCCATGGCTTACATCTCGTAAAAGCTTTAGGGACACTGAATTGAATATTAAGGTAGGTGCAGCCACACTGCCGGCTAACCTCTCGTGTTAGCTCTCTTGGCAAGTGTTGAGTAAGTACTCATGGCTTCCCACGGCTGAGCTCTCGTAAAAGCTCTAGGGCACTGAATTATGTCAAGGTGGGTACCTACAGTTACACCGCCGGCTATCCTCTCGTAATAGCTCTGTATTGGCAGGTGTTGAGTACTCTACGTACATATAATGAACACATTAACTTTATTGTTTTGCCGGTTAATTTACATATCCGAATAATGGACTCGCCCATAGTCTAGTTAATTGCATTAACAATTATTATACCCATGATTAGCCTCTCGTGATAATTCTAGGGTTAATTTGCCGTTAATTCCGATGCTTAATACGTTTAAGCAGATTTTAGCTTGTTTTGCCGGTTAATTTACATATCCGAATAATGGACTCGCCCATAGTCTAGTGAATTGCATTAACAATTATTATACCCATGATTAGCCTCTCGTGATAATTCTAGGGTTAATTTGCCGTTAATTCCGATGCTTAATACGTTTAAGCAGATTTTAGCTAGATCAAACGCTTTGTACGACTTACCGGAACAGCGGCACTTGCGACTTCGCTCAATTCCTTTTTTGAGTCTATTTAGTTCTTTATGGAGTCTTTCGATGGAGAATTTGTAGTCACTGGGTCGTCGTTGACCCTTTCTTATATCCATTACTAACAATTTTCACTTATTATAATATATATTTCGAGAAAACTTTGGATTGACGTGACAACGCAACGCACAAAAAAGTACAATGACAGATAAAGTTGGAGCACTAGGGATGTTACCTTGAAATAGAGATGGGCGTTTTTCGCTTCATCTTTTAATAATGTGGCAACGCGCATGCAAAGATTTGCATACTACTGTATAAAATTATGGAGACGACATTACGGAACATAATTTGAAGGTTCTAACACATGCCGGTATCCTCACAAGGTTTTCCTTCACCGTTTTGAGAGCAGTGGTGATGAAATAAATTGTACAAAGTAACGCGCCTGGCTGGGTTCGAACCCACGACCTTTCAACTCGTAAGTCAGGGCCGATACCACTGGGCCACCAGTAATGCCTGTTGGTCTAGTGGTTAGTGACCCTTACTGCTATGCCGGAGGTTGTGGGTTCGATTCCCACCCAGGACAAATGTTTGTGTGATGAGCATGATCATTTGTTCTGTGTCTGGGTGTAATTTATCTATAATATGTATGTATTTAGGAATATATAAGTATGTTTATCAGTTGTCTAGTACCCATAACACAAGCACTGCTTAGCTTGGGACTAGATGGCGTTGTGTGATAGTTGTGGAATATTAATATTTATTTTAATGATGATGTTAGTAGTTGATTACTAACTCATTCTCAATATATCTGGCTGTCTTGATAACTTCGTCGGTCATCTGCACGTATCGCTTCTTGCCGACGAACATCATGGTCGCCCAGCATGCAGCTATTAGACCGCCAGCACGGCTGCCTGTAAGTAATCATAACGATTAATTAAAACTAGCTTTTGCCCGCGATATCGCTCGCTTTAAATTAGAATTTAGAAACCGATTTGACGACACGGTATTCCCATATTCAAAGCCATGCCCATATTCAAAGTCCATGCGCTCACTGTTATGTGTGTCAACAGTGTTAGTTTACACAATGCACGCTTATGAATGAGAGCATTTGACACATTGACCTCAGTAATATAGTGGCGCTATAACAGTGTCAATGTCACTCAGGTTACATAAAAAGAGTTAACAGAAGACTAACTTCCCGTTAGAAATATGTAAACGTTTCAAAATCAGTCATCTTTATGGCTGTTGTCATAAGGTTTCTTTTAACTTGCACTGGTATGTCTCCAAAGTAAAAAAAAACATAACAACATAACATTATATCACGGCTGTACCCACTAAAAGGAATTAAATTAATAAAAAAGTACTTTTTTTAAATTTCAGGGTGACCACTATTTACCAAAATCAATATTCCCTGACTTTCCCGGTTTTACAGGCGCTTTCCAAGTCTTTCCCTGACCATAATCTTAAATTTTTTACCATAATTTTACTTCAAATCACGAAATTGACAACGAAAAAAAAAACGACAGTTAAATCTGGAACCCTGAATTTAACTGTCGTTTTTTAAAAAAATTAGTAGTCTTCGACCGTATTCACTTAGCTACGTAACGTATTGATAAATTTGTTAAGTATTTATAGTTCTTAAGGTGCGCTGGACTAAGCCCGCTTGAGCTTCCCTGACCTCCTTTAAATTTCCTGACAATTCCCTGACTTTTCCATGGCTAACAAAATTCCCTGACTTTTCCCGGTTTTCCAGAAAGTGGCCGGTTTTTAGTGGGTACAGACGTGATATAATGTTATGTGATTGCGTAAACAATGCATAAACATGCGATAACGACGATCACGGTTAATTTGCTGTAATTTTTGTTTCCTCGATTTCCCTAGGTTCCCGTCATTACATCCTGACCTCATAATCATGGGGCTACCTCGGAAGTAGGTAGGTACACCCTTTCAAAACGGCAAACTTTTTTTACGGCACGTTTGGCGCAGTCGCTGAGAAATTTGAAGGACACCCTGGATTTTAGTCAGTACGAGTCTGACAGTCTCTCCCGCTCTGCCCTGGGTGAGAGGACTCGTGTGATGATTTTACCACGTAAAAAAAAAGTGGCTGAGAAATTGGACTCCTGCGCTATATGTCGCGGGTTCGATTCTCGCACGGAACAAATATTTGTATGATCTGCAAGTAGTTGTTCCGGGTCTGGGTGTTTGTGTATGTGAGTGAGAAATTCCTTGTGTGGGCAACGTTTCAAAAAAAAAAATAGTCCGAATTCTTCCGGTTTTTATGAAAAAACGAGTAATCGTACAAAAAAATACAGACGAATTGAAAACCTCCTCCTTTTTTGAAGTCGGTTAAATAATGATACTTCTGTTGGTTTAACTATCTGAGGGAAGAACTCTGAAAAGGTTACATCCATGCCTTCTTCACATATTTACTTAAGAGCGCCTTCACATTGGCGTGGTAGACAGGGAACACGGAAACGGAACGGCGTTTGTGACGTCTGTATCGCGTTGTTGCGGCGTCTGCGCTACGCATACGTTTATAAAACGCCTACGCTCGACAAACGCTAATGTAAAGGCGCTCTTAAACGCGATATTTATTTGTTTTGAGTTTCCATATATCTGTACTAATATTAAAAAGAGGTAAATTGAGGGTTATTGTTTGGAAGTACGGAAACGATTTTTTTTTTCACCTATATAAAGCTGCTTTGGTCCCGAGTGACATAAACGGACGAAGAATTAGCTGGCAAAAGCTAGGTACAATACAAGCCTGCCGGGATCGCGGGATCAAGGGATTACCGTGACCCCGGTACGTAAAGGGCCATTGAAGGACACCGTGGATTTTAGTCAGTACAAGTCTGACAGTCCCTCCCGCCCTGCCCTGGGTGGGAGGACTCATTTGATGATTTTACCACGATAAAAAAAAAAGGTACAATACAAAATACATACCATTGACAGTGGGAGATCCGTACACACCGCCGGGCCACTCTGTAGTGACGGTGTACTGATGATGTCTGTACTCTGGCTTCCTGTACAGGACCACTGATGTACCCTTAGGTGCGAAGCCATACTGAAAGAGAAAGGAGGCTTAAGAAACAGACATACAAAAAAAACAGAAAATTTAAATATAACCTGTCATAAACGGCACTGACGGCACGGTTAGCGCAATGGCTGAGCGTTTGGATTGCTGCGCTGCGTGTCGCGGGTTCGATTCCCGCACGGAGCTAATATTTGTTTGATCTACAAGTAGTTATTCCGGGTCTGGGCATTTGTGTATGTGACTTTATATGTTTGTAAACGCACCCACAACACAGGAGAAATTCCTAGTGGGGCAACGTTTTTAAACAAAAAAAAAACTTTAAATATAATCTATGTTTCTACCATACACCATCCTAGTGATGTCCAGAAACGCGTGTTTTTGACAAACAGCTCCCACTTCATTATTTTAAGTTATCTATAGTTAAATGATAATTAATTGAAAAAAATAATTAATTAAAACTAATGAAAGTGATTAATTTCATTAATGAAACTTGTTGAACTTACTTGGAGTTTTCATATCAACAACTTTATATGTAACCTCACTTATAGTCGGTGGTGTCATATGGACTAGAGATTCCATACGACACCACCGGTGGTGTCGTTTTGGTGGTGTCAAGTGGAAGGAAGGAAAATGCCTGTAAAAAACATTGTGACAGAAAAGCACCTAACTAAATAAACTTACCTTATGCGTATCAGCAGAAATACTCGCAACTCCGGGTAGTCGGAAGTCAAACACCGGAATATGATGTCCAGCATCCGGCATGAAGGCAGCCAGGAACCCTCCCAGACACGCGTCCACGTGCAGCGGCACGTCGCACTCCACCGCCACGTCCGACAGAGCGATGATGTCGTCCATCGTGCCGTACGGGTAGTTGGGAGCTGAGCCTACGATCTGTAAGGGACAACAGACAGGGTGGTGTTAGCTGCAATATGAAATGATGAATATTTTGCAAGTTGATTATTAGGGCCTGCCGGGGTCGCGGGACTAACGAATTACCGTGACACCGGTACAGGTATGTACCGGTAAAGGACACCGTGAATTTTAGTCAGTACGAGTCTGACAGTCCCTCCCGCCCTGCCCTGGGTGGGAGGACTCGACTCGTTCCGGTGTCACGGTAATTCGTAGTCCCGCGACCCCGGCTAGCATTGGCCCTCTAGACGGGCATTTTGCTGACACTATTTGAGGCGGGCGTGGAACACAACGCGCCGTCGACCCGGATATGGTCCATGGTCGGACAGCGAGTTGGATAATCCATTTATCAAGGATAGCCATAAAACACTACATTACAACCAATAGAAGTCGACCACCGAGTACCACGGGGAACAGCTAGTCCTGTTATACATATAACATAATTCAACAAAAAAAAAAACAAAGTCAATGTGTCCAATACTTTTCAAAATTCTAAATAACGGACTCATTTAATTTACATAAACATTATGTAATTATAAGCAGAACTTACCAAACAAGTCCTCCTTCCAATAGCCTTTCTCACTTTCTCCACATCAACAGTCATAGTGTCCGGGTTCACCGGTATGGTCTTCACAGACAGCCCCAGGTACTGCGCTGCCTTGTCAAATGCTGAGTGCACGGTCGACGGCACCACGATCTGAGGGTTCGTGATGCCTTTACTGTAGGCCAGGTCCCGGAACGCTTTGCAAGCCATTATTATTGATTCTGTGCCTCCTGTTGTTACCTAGAAAGGGAAAAATTTGTTTTTAAACTCAGGTCAGTAATACTATAAGAATTTAAGACGTTAGCTATCCGGTGTATCGAATACAGTGCCCGCAGCGTTGTTACACCCTATTACGGTACACTAAACGGTGCAGTCATGGGTTCACAAGTCTACGACACGATGAATGCAAACGTTGCCGCTGCTTCAACTCGGCAAGTCCGTGTACTTAATATGGTAGTCGGGCAAAAGGGGTAATAATCAGATTATTTTACATTGATTTGAGACAAGTTATTAATAAAATAGAGTTGGACGTTCGGAGTTATCGAAAAATTACGTATTGGGACACGTTACGAGTTAAAACACAACACCCGCAATAACTTTAGTTTATCCGGGATCAGTGATCATGGATAGCATTTGCATCAATGCCGAAATATCGGAAATCTCAAAAGAAATAGTAAACATGCTAAGTATCATTAGT
This sequence comes from Agrotis puta, assembly GCA_943136025.2. NCBI lineage: Eukaryota > Metazoa > Arthropoda > Insecta > Lepidoptera > Noctuidae > Agrotis > Agrotis puta. Next base: position 3,276,471 of record OW964171.2, read on the forward strand.
ATCAATTAGGTATAAGTTAAATCATCTTGAGAGGAATGTAATATGAAACTAATTAAATTAAAAACGCCTCAAAATGCCTCCTACGTCTCGATATTAGTCTATACTCTATAGTCCCAAACGTATGACCAGTGCGCAGGCGCATATAGCAGGGCAAAGTATCAATGGGTTTTTCCATCAGAATTTCCTCAGAAAGAGCCACAAAGGCCCCCTTTTTCTTTGTGTTTTGGCCACGATGGACGAAATTTTCAAATTCAAATGTTCAAACTCAAATTCATTTATTTGCAAAAACACGTGTAGATAATATACATAGTAAAATGCATAACAAAGGTGTAACAGGATATTCTTTGTCTCAACATGTTTGACCATGGCTGGTGTAAAAATTAGTTCGAAAGAACATAACATTTCAAATAGAATTACGAAAGAATAATAATTTAAATAAAGCAACAATAAACATTAAATTAAACAACAAAAAAGAAAGAAAATAAACATGCAAATTAAATTAAATAGGATTTTCATTCAGTGACACTAAAGCGATTTGTCAATTAAAAATTCATTTAAGTACATTATAATAGGCTTTTTCGGTCAGCATATTTTTTAGTATTTTCTTAGGTACATATGTATTTAAATATTTGAAACGTTTACGTGCGTGATGTTATGTTCATAAAATAACTACGTTACACCTAATTAACATTTTAAATTCTTTGAGTCAACAAGTGTTTATGGAAGTTGCCTTTAGTGGAACAATTATCTCTGTTATCGTCTCGGATAATTATAATTTGTTTACAAGGTCATGAATGATATTTGAGTACATTCTCTTTGTACTTGGAGAGCTCAGATTTATGTATCAAGATATTTTTAAATGCTTAAGATTTTGAATACACGACAGGCGATAAGTTGGAAATGATAAAGCGAACTTGGTAACTGTCCATTATTATTTTTAGACAGTCATCATAGGTCACGGGGCTGTCTAAACAAAGTGCCGCGGCCCTGAAATGCAAAGGAAAACCGAAGATACACGGTACAGTTTTAGTCAGTAAGAGTCTGACAGTCCCTTCTACTACACTCAGGTGGAGGGTAGTTAGACTGTGAGAAAGAGACAGAGCTATACAAGTCGTCTAGCGCCATCTCGTTCCCTGAGCGGAACCACACACGCTTTAGGACGTCATGGTAAGCCACCAGGCGGAAGGAACAATTGGACGATTTTACAATCGCTGAAAATAAATGCAGGTGGCGGGACTTTCTAAATAAGGTGCCACGACCCTGAAACACAAAGGGCAACCTAGCGAAGGTACAGGCCTCTTTTTAGTCGGTAAGAGTCTGACAGACATTTCCGCTCCTGTTAAGACAGGAGGACTCATTGAATGTTTTTCCACCCCAATAAAAAATGTAGTGATTGTAATTTTACCATTTTTTACCCGACTACGGCAAAGCCAAAAGGAGGGTTATGATTTTGACCGGTATGTATGTTTGTATGTATGTATGTATGTTTGTTTGTTCCCTCATAACTTCTAAACTACTTATCATTACATGACAAATGAGGTCTCGTTAGAAGCGTCTCAGTTGTCCGCTGGTTTTAGGCTAGTCACATGTGGCCGTAGCCGTGGTCGTATGCCACCTGCGGTTGTTTCACACAATCTTTATTGGCTAGGTGGCATACGACCACGGCTTGTTCTTGTTTTATACTTTTCAGTACGCGATTTTTTCGTAGTCGGGTTTTAGTTATTTTTAACTTATTTTTTTTAAGCTATTGCATAACTTTTATCGCGGGCTCTGAGCTTGGCGACCCAATCAAGAAATTCCCTAACGAAAATAAACCTAACGAAAAGATACCTAACACCCCGCATCCTCTAACGTCGTTTCAGTTCGGCAGAGTTCGGCAATCATAAAAACACCAGTCATAAAGACAATTTACTTTTTCTTATTCATTCTAAACGGCCAGCTACAAAAGGAGGTTTTTACAATGAAACCTACTTATAAAATTCTGACAGTCCCTCCCGCCCTGCCCTGTACAGTAAAGCAGAGTGGCGCAGTGGAAGCGTGCTGGGCCCATAACCTGTTGAAAATTTTGACCCAATGTGGAAATGAGACAGTCCCCGAGTGCCACACGTATTTTATTTATTTTTTGTTTTAAAAGTATCCCACATCATTTACTTTTCAAGTCAATATTTCAATAATGTCCTTTCAATCAATAGTTTTTTTACTAATTACTGGTGCCTTTTTATGCTGAAGGTCAACTCACTGTCAATACTACTGATTGATGTTAAATAGTATTTAATATTTATCATTTGTGTATTTTTTAAATATTTGTCTTGGATTATTGTTTCATCATTGTAACAACGATAGTTATAAAATTGCTGCATTATGGAGCATTTAAATGTAAGATTTTTCAGCCCATTTAGCCGTGTAACTTGCCGTTCGGTTTGCCGAAGACCGCCGACCGTCTATGTAACAATTCAAATAGTTTTTTAGGATACATTTTTGCAAGCGATGCGACTGGTGACTTGTCTCATTGCTAATCGCCATGCAAATCGACCGCAAAATCGACCCGTGTTAATATCCCATCTATACATATAATAAAATGGTAGGAAAGTCAAAACTGTACATTGAATATTTTGATAATTTGTGATCTACAATCGATACCGAAGCCAAAAATATAGTTTTCAGAATTTTTGTCTGTTTGTCTGTATGTATGTCCGGAATAAACTCAAAAAGTACTGCACGGATTTTCTTCAAATTTGGCACGAATATTATAAAGAAATCGGGTCAACATATAGGCACATACATATTATCACGCTATCACCTACGGGGAACGAGCAGTAAACCTTTATTTCTTCAACGCATTCACGCAGACGACGTCAGCAGCTAGTGATTAATAAGAGGCTTTATCACCTCTCCACAAGCTCCCTTTTCACCTAACAATTTACAAAAAAAAAGAAACTCACCGTTCCACAACAGTCATCGTCCCCATGGAACAAGTTGATGGCCATCCGCACAACTTCGGCCTCCATCTTGTTGATACCGGGGAACACGTCTGCATGCAACGGGTTGGTGTATGCAGTGAGGCTGTAGGCGTCACAGGCCACCTTGCTGATCTCCTGGCTCACGTGGTACACTGCCCCGGACACTGCGCCGCCTTGCCAGTCGTAAGCACCTGGGTGAATACAAAAATTGTATGTTAACAGGTATTCCAATTAGGAAATACGCTGTCCACTAAAAAATCTAAAGATACTCGTACATCACAGAGGCCTTTAGATTTTACCCGCCCACCAGCTTTACCTGGGAAGCGTAAGCCAACGGGAAGGCGCGGTTCAGTGTGTAAATGCCTAAATTAATCCGTCAGTTAAATTATCCAAAAATATCAGACCCTAATTGAATATTTTCTAATTGAATCATCAATATTTAAAAAATAAAACTTCGTTACGTATAATTTTGAATGCCTTCTTTCCCGGAGTAGGGGACTCCTAAGTTCTGAAGCATTTTATCTTTGTCAATATTCATTTATGTAAAAAAATATGTGTGGATTTTTGTTCAATACTCTAACAAGTCTAACAGACTGACTAAATAGATTTGCTATAAATTGATGCTTTCATCTGGCCTATTAAAAAATAGGATTGTCCCTGATTCTTCTTACATCCTAAATCCGCCAATTTAAGAAGCATCCATAAATTACGTGAGGAGTTTAGCGTCGAGACGAATACTCGTATCACCCAATCCACGTCGGGGAAAGGGAGGGATCTCGGCGAATATCACGTAAGATTGAACCTGAACTGTTGCATTACAAGCAAATGTCATTCTAAAACAGTAAATTTAAGAAAACTCAGTTGTAATCCTGGCTCCGAGTTTTCTGCAGAACATGGTATAACTCCGATAACTTTTATCTCGTCTGACCATCTTACTAGCGCTCAACTATCGTCACAGTTGAGAGCCAGTAAGATGGTCATAAAAATTCAATGAAAACATGGTCATGTTTTCATTGTAATTTTATAGAATTTTTTATCCTCTCACGGGTTTTTTTACAATCAAATAAGTATATTATGTGGTTCCGCTACATAGACTTTAATTATGAAATAATGCTAAATCATCATGACATGTGTAACAAGCGTGTAATTGAAATCTTCGAGTTATTACAGTGCGTTCCTACTGCTCGTACACACTTAGAGTTGTATGAACATGTTCACACATTTGATAATATTACGGATCCGAAAAAATATACAACTGCGGGTTGCTACTGGTCTAAATATGTAAATGGTTGTATGGTCTCTGCTTTCCAAAAGTCAGAGTTAAGATCAATAGGAATAATAAAAACATGCAAAAGTGGATAAGTAAAGGTTTAAGACAAAGTTGTAAAACTAAACGAAAGCTACGATATGGATACTACAGAAATAAAAATTTAACTAATAAAACTAATTATATAAATTACTCCAATATATTGAATAAATGTATCTATTATTCCAAAAAGAATGCTAACATAAAATATATTAATAATCATGATAACAAATGTAAAGCCACATGGACTGTTATTAAAAATGAAATTAATAATAAAACTCAAAATGACAATATAGAATTTATAAAATTAAATGACATTACAATTTCAAATCCTGTACAAATAGCTACTACATTCAATGAACATTATGTAAATTTAACGCATATTCCAGAGAAAAAATCCACTAAGCAAGACTTCTACAAAAGTACATCTGCCAACTCAATGTTTCTCAGACCAATGCGGATAAACGAGGTACGACAGGAAATAATGTCTCTGTCCAACAGCAGATCGGAAGGCTATGATGAACTGAATACAAAAATTATAAAAGCCTGCTGTAATGAACTGGCTGCTATTCTCACTCATCTTATAAACATGTCTTTTTCACAAGGATCCTTCCCCGAAAAACTAAAATTGTCATTAATAAAACCTTTATTCAAGAAGGGAGATAAATGTGATGTTAATAATTACAGGCCCATAACTTTAATACCCATCCTGTCTAAAATTTACGAAAAATGCATGTACAAAAGATTAACTGACTTCTGCAATCAATTTCAAATTATAAACGAAGGGCAGTTTGGATTTCGAAAGAACAAATCCACAGCGCTAGCTATATTTTCTCTTATGCAAGAGGTACTCTCAAATATTAATAATAATAATATAACTACTGGCCTTTTTTTTGATCTATCGAAAGCCTTCGATTTGGTATCACACGGCATATTGCTAGAAAAGTTAGAAGCTGTTGGTATTCGAGGGCCAGCACTTCAGTGGCTTTCGTCATATCTAACTAATAGAAAACAATGTGTAATAATCAATAAATATAATGAAAATAATGAAATAATATCTTACTCATCAGAATATAGACATAATAAATATGGCGTCCCGCAAGGTAGCGTACTTGGCCCAATATTATTCCTTATCTACATTAATAACATTACAAAAATAACTAAACATAAATGTATATTATTTGCCGATGACATATCTATTATAGTGACATCTAACAAAAAACAAAATACCATTTCAGATCATGAGCTAGACATTAATACTACAATTGACAAATTACTGCATTGGCTTGACATTAACCATTTGATGATAAATTTAGATAAATCCGTTTATATTCAATTCAATCAATCAAATAATTACAAAAATGACATTAAACTCAATATTAATAAAATCAAAGAAGTATCGCACACAAGATTTTTAGGCGTAACAATAGATAAAGATGTTAATTGGAAAGAACATGTAGGCAATGTGAGCACTAAAATTAATAAATTTGTATACGCACTAAAACAAGTTAAAAATGTGACTAATATAAAAACTGCGGTAACGTCATATCACGCTTACGTAGAATCGCTACTTCGATATGGTCTCGTAATGTGGGGTAATAGCACTGAATTCTGCAGAGCATTCATAGCTCAAAAAAAGTGCATGAGATCAATTTGTGGCCTTAAACCTGACGACTCATGTCGTCCAATATTTAAGAAACTTGGTTTGTTACCATTACCGTCACTTTACATTTACGAAATATGTATGTTTGTAGCTAAGAATAAACAATTATTTAAGACAGCAAATGATGTTAATCCTAGGAACAGACGCGATCCATATAAATTAGTGCTTAATGACTTACCTAGACTAGCGAAATACAATAATAACTGCCTTGCAATGTGTGTGCGTATTTATAACAAGATACCCAGGCATTTCAAAACTTTGAATTTGAGATTGTTTAAAATAAAGTTTTATAAATGGTTACTTGAAGCTAGTTTTTATAGTTTAAAGGAATTTTTGGATAAAAAAAACTGATGCTTTTGAAATGTGACTGGTCGAATAATGTGTTTTTGAATGTCTTCTTCACAAAACTTATAATTTTGCATGCTATGTTTTATCCTAGCTAAACATGTTTGTGCCATATTTTGTATTTAACATCTTTTTATACCATGTTTTACGCAAATAAATATTTTATTATTATTTTAAAATTTGTGGTAAATTTAACAAGACGGCCCTATATTCGAAAAGCATTTTTAGTATGGCGCCACGTATATATAATCACTTGCCAAAGTCTTTACTAGAAAGTCCATCCATCGAAGAATTTAAAAAGAAACTAAAAATATTCTTGTTACATAAATGTTATTATAGTATTCAGGATTACCTAATAGAGGATGTAAGGAATTATTGTTTTCAGAATATTGTTTGATGCGAATGTAATCACTAATTTAATTTTCTATGAATACCATTTATTTATTAAAATTTATTTACCAATATATCCTGACATTCCCATTTAATTCATGATATTTTAATTCTGATTATATTCTTTGACATTATTATTTTACTAACTATTAATTTATTTGCCAAATATTATTTCTGTTTTTTTTTTTTTTTTTTTCTCTGTTATTATTGTTGTGAGTATTATATAATAATGGAATTTAATAACTCTGTATTTAATAATGTTAAAGCTTGAGATTTGCATGCCTCAAGGCGTAATATGGCTGAATTATACCATTTTTTTTAACAACTTTATGTACTTACCCATATTAGCGAATAAATGATATTTGATTTGATTTGATTTATTATTATTAAAACTGCCACTGTAGCAATGTTTTTTTGCTAAGACACAAATTGCCACAATCGAATAGAATATTCCATTTTACGAATTTTATCGCAATTTCGTTGTTAAAGTGGGCGTTTTAGACCCACAGTCCGTTATACAGGATCGGTTTATCATATACGTTTTTATTCGTCGATGATGTATAATGTTGTGGTATGAGCGAGTACACACATACAAAAGTTTTAAATAAAATACTAATCCATTTCAAAAAAAGAGAGATATTACATTAGTCCGTAAGTGCGTGCGCAAACGCAGGTGCACCCCCTATCTTTCCTCACTCCCGTAATCTTATAGGAGGACTGTTCGACACGATGTGAGAAAGACAAAAGCATCTCCGGTATTTACAAACCTTTTATCTGAGATTTTTATTCCGAAAATCTATCATGGTAAGGTAAAAAAAGAAAGGCAGACTACTTGCACGCGTAGCATAACCAATTCTATCTCTATACTACCAATCACAGATGAAAAATATTTATTTTGCCCGAGCTTGGCGCGACCCGCACACGACTAATCTTGACAATTCAAAAGTGCCTGTAAATGGCCTACTTGAAATAAATGATTTGATTTTTGATTTTGACTGAAGATTAGAAAAAAAAATATTCTTACATTCTGTCATCTTGTCTATTCATTCGTCGACAAAACCCGCGTCTAAGGTTTCATGCTACAGATGCCGAAACGAAATCTCGGACCAAGAGTTTGGGACTGCAGGGGCCATATAATTATTAACTGGGCCAGACGGCACGTTTGGTGCAGTGGCTGAGCCATCGTCTCGATTTGTATGATCTACAAGTAGTTGTTCCGGGTCTGGGTTCTGTGTTCGTGTGTTTTAATGTTTGTTAACGCACCCACGACACAGTAGAAATTCCTAGTGTGGGGCAAAATTTTCTTTTTAAAAGGACAGAGACATACCTAAAGCCACATGATCCCTGACTTCCTCCAGCACTTGTTCAGGGTTCAGTCCTATCTCCGGCAGCTCCCTCCTCAGTGTGACACCAGCTAGTCTCTTGGTGACGTCTTTTCGGAAGTCACTGTTGATTTCTGCCATCTTCTCTGCGATCTTACGCCTGACTATGGGCACTGAGCGGAGCCATCTGAAGAATTCTTTGCGTAACCGTGTTGTGGGACCTAATGGGAAAGAAATGAAAATATTTGATGTTAGTTTGGTGTTAAGTTTATTTCATGCTGTTGAGTAATCGAAATAAAATGTACCTAGATGTAGATAGTTTAATAAAGTTTTTTTAATCGACTGCTGCGCAGCGTGTCGCGGGTTCGATCTCCGCACGGAACAAATATTTGTATGATCTGCAAGTAGTTGTTCCGGGTCTGGGTGTTTGTGTGTTGATATGAGTTTTGTGTATGAGAGTTTCTATGTCCCACGATACAGGAGGAATTCCTAGTACGGAATAACGATAAAGAAAAAAACTTGTTTCTAACTTTTTAGTTCCCTCTTTACTAAGTCAGGTAATTTTTTTTTTTTTTTTAATAAAAGCTTACTTACTCTCTTGTGCATTATACAAGCTATGTGCCCACACTAGTGCAAGCACTGAAGATGCTGTCATGGTGACTATCTGCCATGCCTCCTTCCCTTCAAACAGCCTGTTGATAGCCTTCAGTGGCTGTGGTCGCTCACTCATGGCTAAAATAGGAATAGGACTTTAAAATATTGATAATGATGCGTATCTTCAATTAGTAGAACAAAAACAATATAATGAACCCTCTATTAAAGATTCAGAGTCTTTATGTTTGTTCCGGTTGTTGATGCTCAGAAGTCTTTAATCCATTTTCAACTTAATGCTAATAGTTATGAAGTGTAAAATATATTAAACACTACTGTGTATTAACATTTGTCATTTATCTAGAGGCAGGTCAGTAAAGGTTTCATGAAGGTAGCCTGTGGGAAGCTGACTGCCCGAAATCAGCATACTGAAACGGACCTGAGGTGGTGGTGATGTGTCCTATGTTAGGCTGTATACAGAAAGAAAGCTGGAAACTTAAAAGCACTTACAGGCGATTGACAGTGCTGGTCCGTTCTACACAAAGGAAGCAGACCAAGCAAGTTGTTTAATTTTAAATGGCAGCGCCCAGCGCTGACCAGCGCGTGTTGAGGCTTGTCAGAACTTGTCGGCACCATTCAGTGCTTATTGATTCATATATTTTCCTGTGCGGGTTACCAGCGCTGCCAAGCACCGGTGAGCACTTATAAGTTTCCAACTTTCTGTCTGTATACAGCCTTAGCCACAGACAATAGGTGATAAAGTCAGTAGAGACTGACATGCCCCTCTACCTTCCCTGGGCACAGGGGAAGTGCATGAGGATTTGCACACTTTAAAAACACTCAGTAGATGTTATTGGGTTATTCCATCATGATTTGCAAACAGTAGCCCAGAGTCTGGATTTGTGTTTGTTTTTCTAGCTGAATTTGTGATTACTAGGCTAATCCATTAGGAGAAACAGCCTTAATGTTATTTTACCTTACATTATGTTTCAATGAACATTATGAAATGATCAACTATTGTACTTTGCACATCAACACCTTATCACTAAGAAATAAATAGATAAATGCTTTGTCTTTGTTCATTCACCTAACATTTATTTCTTCTTTGAATTTTTTTTTTATAAATGTTTTGAAATATAAACTAAATACAGTAAATAATGTAAAGGTACATACATAATCATGTATGTACCTTTACATTATTTATTTGGTTTATTTTAATCAGTTTTATTTATAAAGTAATGCAATTTTAATAGGTTTAGCAATTATCATAAACCTGAATCATAATTAAATTATTTAAATTAATGTCATTGACCTAGCTACAAAGGTATTGTTACCAATTGATTTCTAGGGTATTATTACTTAATGCCTGTGAAATTTTCTAATAATAGACCTTTATTATTTAATTAAAATATGTAGAGCTCATAAACGTGCAGAGCTCAAAAGTAATTAAATAAATAAATTGAATATGCAAAGTTCATCCATGTCTTCGAAGACTGGACTCTCCCCATGAAAATTGGTAAGACAGAACCTTGTCTTTGTGTGTTTAGCCAGTATTCATTATTATCTGAGCACGAAAGTTAAAGATACACTAATTTATTCTAATTACAGGCTGTAATTGCGCACGCAATGTAACAAGTGCCGGTTGTCTCTTAGTTTGTAGAATATTCATAAATTGCCTATTATTCGGCCATTAAATTTAATGAAATCAAACTATTTTAGTTTTCTTACTTACCGAATACAACTGGGTAGAAATTAAATAGTAATTTTTAACTGTATCAAATTAAAGAGCTCAATCAATTTGACAATTCATAATCTTGCTATTACACACTGATAACGATTATTCAAACACGGATTACGAGTAAATGAGATAACAATGATGCTAAGCAGTAGAATAGTCTAATTACAAAGATACTAATTAAAACAAAGGCAAGTGTTAAAAAACAAACACTCGAATTGAACTTTGAAATCGAGCACAATCGAGTAACACACCAACACAAATAAAAACCACATCAACAGATGACAGAAGTATAAAGTGTATAGTATAGTTGTCTGCGTGTTGTTTAAATGAAATCGTTTGATCAAATTAAAGTAAAAATCAACTTTAAAACTTCAGGTAATTTAACAAATTCCAACTTTTTACAAAGTTCAAGATTTTTATTTGTTCGTGGGAGTGTAAACTGTATATTAAAATTAAATTAACTCTACTTGCCGCTTTCTAAATAATTGAACGTCACGATATATGTTCTTTTTAAGCCAAACGGTGGATGAATGAATTCATGATTTCAAAGCAAGACATAGCTAGTTTTAAATAGTTAGCTAATACCTAGTTCTAAGCCGTTTTTTTTAAATAAATGCCAATAATTTATTTTGTATGATGGAACAGCGGTGTAGCAATGCCTGCAATGTTAAGTTTTTCAGCTAAAGATTTGCAGAAGTTTTTTTTTACAAAATTAATATTTCACATAACATTATTATTCTCTGAAATATTTTTTATGTAGTTGGAGATTCCGTTTAATTGTAATTGATTAGTTGTCAAATCGATTAAAGCTTGGAAAAATAATCAACTTTGTACTCGCGTAACATTGGTCAGTTAACAACACTAAATTACTAATGTTGACATAAGCTTGACATTGACAATTTGGATGTCAAGACTTGTGTTCCAGTATTTCCATGTATTTTTATGCTTCTTCCAAAGTTTAAAAAATGAAAAAAAAAACATAAATTAAATTAAATATGCTATTATTAAATAATATACTTAGATGCGTAACATATTTGCTAGAATATTTTTATAATGTTATTTTTTTAACCACCTTCTTGTGGAACAACGATAAAAAAAACAATTTCACAGAATGCTCAAGATAGATAAACTCTTTAACCTGGAACACAATTTCGATTAGACCGAGAGAACAGCTGTTGTTAAAATGAGTCATCAACCTCCAGTTTCCTGTATTCCAAACACAGCCAAAATGTCGAAAGCTAAAAAAGTTATCGAAGATGCCAAGGAAAATAATAATCCTGAACTAGATTTGGTGGATAAAGGACTCTCTAGCCTCGATGAGATACCTGGATTGTGTAAGTTAATTGCTTTAAACCCGTTTACCCTTATAAGGGCGTAGTGTAACCTGTTTACAGGGAACTCGTTTTGATGTGTTGCTCGCGGTACTTATTAATTACGCACCGTATGTTAATAAACATGTTGTTTTCTCTTATTGTTGATTAAAAATCACCGTAGAAATCCAAATATTTGGTCTTGTGGTTGATCAAGGTTGCACTGTCTAGCAGAAATAATTAGGTACAGACAGCTTTATTTTTATTAGTTTCAAGAACTCTGCTTGACAGACCTCCTACAGATTTGAAAAAAGAACAATATTGAACTCATTTATTTTCAGAATTTAGATTAATTTATTGAGTTAACCAGCCTTTATCTAATAGTTACTGGAGTTTATTTTGACCAATGACATCATCCAATTCATCATGTTACAATGCGTTTAGACTTGTTTCCTTCCCTGTAAATTATGTTACAAGTGAATTAATAATGCCAACAAATCTTTTGACCCAATAACTGCAAATTCCTAGATATCTGGAAACAAGATTGCTTCATAAACCTGTGTGAAAAAAAAACACTTGATTATAACTTCACTGTACCATAATGAGATGATGTTTGGTACATGTTTGACTCATGTTGTCAAACATTTCAGAACATTATTTAATAAATTCATTTCCAAGAGACTCAAAGACTCCGATCGGAAATCTCATTCTCATTACCTACTTATTTAAAATGACATTTAGTAATACTGCGTAAAAACCATGGATTAAACCATAAACTATGTCTCTTTTCAGTCACTCTCGCCAACATCACCCGTCTCTCTCTAAGCCACAACAAGATACAAGTTGTTCCGGCTGCACTCGCTAACCTTGCAAACTTGGAGATCTTGAATCTTGCCAACAATCATATCACCGAGTTACCTGTCAGTCTATCCTCGTTGCCAAAGCTCCGTATCCTCAATGTCTCCCTCAATAGACTGTATGGATTGCCAAGAGGCTTTGGTTCATTCCCTGTTTTGGAAATCTTGGACCTGACATACAATAATCTGAAAGAGAAGCATCTTGCGGGAAATTTCTTTATTATGGGTATGTATCATGTGGAAATAAATTCTTAAAGATCCTGTTTTTCTCCAATAATAGCATACATAGCTTTGTTTGATTATGATCAGATCAATGGACAACATACATAATGCATATTTATAAGAAGTTGAAAAAAAAAAGTTATCATGGGATTACTTTTAAATAATGAAATATTACTTATTAAATCAATTACTATTTCAGACAGTCTCCGTGCATTGTATCTCGGTGACAATGACTTTGAGTTTCTGCCCCCTGAAATTGGCAACCTGAAGAACTTACAAATTGTAAGTATTATTGTTCTGTATTTTTCCTTATATTGGATGGTTACTCTATTTGTTATTACAAAGAAGAATAGATTATGTATGTGTGTATGAGGATAATAAATTGTCTAATTCCTTAAATATTTCTAAATGAAATAGACTGAATGTAATGTTTATTAAATTTTTGTAAAACAGTATAATTATTTATTTGCTATTGATATCAATTTATGGAAACAATGGTAACTTTTCTGCTATGGCTACAGGCATCTCGGCAAAAATTTAGATTTGTACATACTTAATCGGCCCAAAAACTGATGTTGGCGCAGTGTAACATCTACTTCTTTTAATATTAATAACATAATGTTGTCCAGCTGTCTATGCGCGAGAACGACCTGATCGAAGTGCCTCGTGAGCTGGGCCAGTTGGCTCGCCTCAGGGAACTGCATCTGCAAGGGAACAGACTCGTCGTACTGCCACCTGAAATCGGTAAGACTGTTCACTTTCTAGATTTATTCATTGAAAATGGAGTGATATAACTTAAATGCAAAAATAAACAAACACTAATACGCTATGTGCAAAGTCTATGGTGGTCCAAACAATCGCAACGCACGATGTGAATTAAGGGGGCCACCCGTCTAGTGAAGTACTTGTCTTTACTATGCGTGTGTGCGTGCGTGTATATTTTTTGGTTTTATTTAATTAAATTTGAAATTAAATAAAAATGCTAGCTAAAAATGTTTTACGAAATAATTAGATAGACTATTCTGTAGAAAGGGAGAAAGTGGAACTACCTGTCTCGTTCCTGTAAGATGTACTTAGAAAAAGACAATGTGACTAAATATTTTGTTTGTCTAACTCACACCGTCTCACTCACGCCCGCTTTTAATTGAAAGTCAAAAATCAGTCCAAGCTCCTTGAAGTATTTCAAAAATCTACTATGGACTTTTCCGTTTTAGAATTAAACAATTCACTCTGTGACTAGAAGTGTAAAACTTAGCCTTTATAATGACCCTTTAATTCTGCAGGATCCTTGGACCTGGCCAGCAACAAATCAGTGTTAAGACTGGAAGGTAACTTCTGGGTACCGCCCATTGAGGACCAGCTCAAGTTAGGGCCGTCACACGTACTCGATTATCTGCGCTCCGAGACTTATAAAGTGTAAGTAAAACAGGATCTATTTTGTCCAGAGAAATGAAGGCCCTAACTAACGCAATCTTTGTGTGAATACCGCGAATATGCTTTAAAAGCGTTGAGGTGTGAACAGATCATGGAAATGCATTTTTTCTATTTCGGCGCTTTTTTAACGCCGGCAAAAAAGCGCTCGTGCGAATGGTGTCTAAATATTTATCAAAATATTTAGTTGCCAAACAGATCTTATAAGTCCTGAAATAATGTGTTCAGTTAAGAGGCGCTGTCATCGCACAGAGCGAATATACCTACTGATGATTTCTTTTCTACCTTGCAGTCTGTACAGTCGTCACATGTCAGCGAAGCCCCCGCCGCCTCCGCAGACGCTGGACAAGAGCAAGAAAGCCAGCAGAGCCGCCTAACATAACACTACTAAACACTAACGTGCCATTAATTTTAATAAAAATAATTTTATTATAATACTATTAACGCTGAAAAGAAAATTGTGACGTTATTAACTCGCATCGAATACAATAATTGTATTTTTATCGACGTTTTATCTCCTGCTGAAATAAGATTCTTTGTGATTAGGCCGTAAACATGTTTCAATAAGAAAAAAAAAAATCTGACAAATATTTTGATACATTAATTCTTAAACTATGCTGTGCTATTCTCTATAGGACGCAGGGTTGAAACCGCAGTATGTCCCCAATAGATATTCAACAATATGTTTAGAGCGTAAAGTTTAAAACTCATCAAAGACAGGCTGTGCTTTCAACGCTGCGTCCAGAACTGCTGTTATGTATTGTAACTGCCACCGAATTTTAGAACTCAAAATAACTTTACTATGACACTGCTTTATATTAGATTGTTAAATAAAATGTAGTAAATAAGTACACTTACTTAGATACATACATTTAAATATATTTTTACACTTATTGTGGTGCTAATTTATTAACTTGTATGTTGTGGTTGTATTAATGTATAATAAATGAGATATACTGTTCGTATTATTTACTAACTAGTCCGGTGTTTTATTGGTATTTGCAACCTAGATCCATATCGCAACCTTTTACTTGCAGACTACCTAAGTGGCTGGACTCAGCGGGTAAAAATCAACACTCACCTGAGTGTTCCACAGGGTACCACAGGGTACCAGGGTACACTTGATATTAAGCATAGAGGAAAATAATATATCGGATATTAAGAAAAACAATAAAGTGTCAAAATTTTTGTACAGACCTACGTATCACAAATGGTAGTACTAAAGAAATGTTTAGGTTGAAATTACTTTAGTCAATAGGTTGATAAAATGCGAAGCGATACCGATAAATGTGTTCAATCAAAGGTAAAAAACTTACAACACGGTACACCGATAGTCAATGTGTCGTCGTGACTCTAAGACCCCTCGCTAGACAGCCTGGCTGCGGCAGCAGCCAGTAAAATAGGTATATGGCGTTGTATCACGATTTCCTGGCTGCGGCAGCCAATACAATGCGCCCGATTGCACGGCAGCCAGAGCGTGTGTAGGCGAATGGATGTGGCTGCCGTCAGTGTCCGCGCACTAGATGTAGCAGCCGGACATATTTTGTTAGAATTTCAAGAAAAAATAACGAATTGTCGTCGATTGGCTGCTATAACTGCGCAAATGTTCTGGCTGCCTGGTGCGCGGGGGGCTTAACATACAATAGGCCCTCCTCAAATGTATTTCTCTACTGAAGTACACAGGTAGGCAGGAACAACAGTAAATCATTTTCAACACATATATCAAACATTTTCAACACATATATCAAAAACTACAGATATTTTTTCAAAACTTTATTACATAATAATCATCATTAATCAATCTGTTATTGGATGGAATAAGTATTTTGTACGATTAAGTTCACATTACATAATATCAAAAAATATTCAGACGATGCTCAAGATAAGCTGTTTTCAATTTCATTATTATTTTAAGTGCACTTAAAATTCACGTTTAGATAAAGCTGCATCCACACCTCACACATGTGTCCGTGCCC
The DNA here is from genome assembly GCA_943136025.2 of Agrotis puta. NCBI lineage: Eukaryota > Metazoa > Arthropoda > Insecta > Lepidoptera > Noctuidae > Agrotis > Agrotis puta. The sequence goes on from OW964171.2 coordinate 3,292,582, forward strand.
GCCACACGCTTAATAAGCTAAGGAGTGGAATTCCCTGCCTATGTTGATGTTTCCTATTACCTATAATCTTGGGGTCTTCAAGACAAGAGTGAATAGGTTACTTCTAGGCAACCGTATGCTTCACCGTCGACCACATCATCGCTTACCATCAGGCGACATAGTGGTCAAAGGCAAACCTATTGCTAAATAATTTAAAAAATAAGAACTCGCATATTTCGCGAATATAATTGTCGTAGTAATTATGCAAATTTGTCTTAACCGTGTTTTTGAGATATTCGCGATCTGCACTGTTCATGATTGCAAGAGAATATAGTAGACTAGCACTTTGCCCGCGGGTTACGTACTTTCCTAATTCCCCCTTTTCACCCCCTTAAAGATAAAATTTCCAAAAACCCCTTCTTAGTGCTCCCCTACATTATAATAGGAAGCCGTGTGCAAAATTTCACATTCCTAGCCCCAGTAGTTTCGGCTGTACGTTGATATGTCAGTCAGTCAGTTCTCCTTTTATATATATAGATATATAGAAGATTTTTATACCTTGCTCCTGAACTGGTGGCCTACTATGAAGCTTTCAAGCGAGATTAATTCCAGTGTGGGAACGAGGTAGCGCTAGACGACTTGTATAGCTCTGTCTCTTTCCCACACTGGAATTACTCTCACTTGACGTCATGGTAGGACTGATCGCTAAGCACTAGCGAATATATACCCAAAGGTGTACACCTTGTTTGAAAGATACATGCGAACCGCAACTGTTCGTACAGGTGCGCAGGTGTGTATGCCGCTTTATGTTTTACATAGTTATATTAGTTACATTGTTACAACCTAACGCAAGAATCGAGTACCTAATATTAAATTATTCTCGACTATAATTTCAAAAATGTGTACATAACAAGCAGTTGTAGTTAGTTATTTTACTTTAGGTCTTAGTTTTATTGAAATTTGCGCACAGGCTCGCGCGGCAAAAGCTCACGAGCTTTTTTCAATAGGCCCATAATCTGTCTGGTCCGAGTCGCCTACACTCTTCCAAGCCAAAGGTTTTCTATAAAATGTTTTGTGTTTTTACATAAATACGTTTAATATTTTTTTCAGTTTTATGCACACGGTTTTATTGAATTAAAAAAAAATACAATGACATTTATAATACGATATGAAATATAATATTCGAGCGCCCACATTTGTAGTCTTTCCAATTTTCAGACTAGACACAACACAAAAAAATACATGAAATCATTTTGCACAATAATTGCAATAATATTAATAACTAACTTTTAATGTAAACAATGTGATAACAACAAACGGCCGTCCAGTCCATTTTAGGGAGCTTGCTGATGACGCGATGCGACGCAATTCGACCGATTCCAACTACAAGTGAAAATAATCCTTACCACTACGACATATGACATAAAACGTGCGGTTATCTACAGGTAGATGAAAAACAAAACACGCTCGGCATGACGACGTAAGTCAATCGAATTTCATCATTATATCGTAGAAAGGACGATATTATTTTGAATTTGTAGAAATTGCAAATCGCTCAAATCGCGTCATGAACAAACTCCCTTAGGGTCGACTCACACCAAAAGAGCGGCGAAGGGCAACGAAGCGGAGCGCAGTTTCAGTGTCATATGAATTTCAACTTTATTTTCATTAAAATAATATTTATTATCGCATGAGAAACTCGAACGAGTCGCGACTCTTTCGAGTATGAGTGCGATAATAAGAATGAGTGTGAGTCGACCCTGAGGGTCGACTCACACCAAAAGAGCGGCGAAGGGCAACGAAGCGGAGCGCAGTTTCAGTGTCATATGAATTTTAACTTTATTTTCATTAAAATAAAATTTATTATCGCATGAGAAACTCGAACGAGTCGCGGGAATGCCCGCGGAGCCGCAGGAATTCCGGGGAATTCCATAAACGTAGCCGTGCTACTGCGTGAGAAGTCGCGGGAATTCCTGAGAATGTTCGAGCAGTCGCGAGCGGCCGCTGGCAATAACCCGCCCCTCGCGCCCGCTCCCCGCGCGCGTCTCGTTGTTTCGCGGGTGGGCTCGAGAAGGCGCGCGGATTCCCGCGACCGCTCGAGGAGTCGCTGGAATGCTCGAGAAGTCGCGGGACTCCGTAACTCCGCGCTTCGCTGCCCTTCGCCGCTCTTTTGGTGTGAGTCGACCCTTAGCCCCTTCGTACACAACGCGACGCAAGTCTCCAATACCTTACGATTTCGGTATCCAGGCCACTATCGCAATACAAATCCATAGAGGTTCGTACACAGGCACGCGTCAATGAATACCAAAGTCGTAAGGTATCAGAGACTTGCGTCGCTTTGTGTACGAAGGGCCTTATAGTTAGGGTCGCGACTCATCTGCGAAACGTACCGTTCCGAACGTTCGGTTGAATGCGTTCGCCCTGTTTTCAAAGTACCAGACACATAAAAACGCGACGTAATATCGGCTAATGTGTCAAAGGGAACTTGAAAAACATTGCGAGCGTATTTAACCGAACATTCGGAGCGGTACGTGCAGCAGATGGTACGTGACCCTAACTCTCACAAACTAAAGTTAAAAAAAAAACTTTTCCACTTACTGAGGTTCTCATATACATAGACCAAATATTTAAAGATCTTTGTTCTCTCTCTTGCAAATAATCTGTCAAAATATCAGTAAAAATCTATTGAAGACTTTTACTATGTATAATACCTCAGAAAATGGATATGCATACATAATAGAGATCTTTATTTCTCAATAAACACTAGCCCCTTATATAAAAACTAAAAGTGTACACACGAACAAATTATTATATCAAATAAAAATTTAGGATCATTACCAAAAACCCCCTTTTTGGTATTAAATAAATGGCGGTAAAGTACACTCGGCAAAATGATAAGTGTACAGGCAATGAGCATGATTAATTGTAATTGTTATAAGTGCTGACCAAACTATTATAAAACTAGGCACATAGATAGGTTGACTGTTAATTTATGTACGGTAGATTAATTTTATGTACTTGTATCAGGATCTGTCATACAAATCATAACATGGATAAGCCTTTTTCCCGGGATTTCATTTTAGTACTTACGAGATTGAATTAAAACGCACGCGAGCAAAGTCGCGGGCAACAGCAAGTGCTTATTATATGTCTTCATCCTACATGTTCCTATAAATTTTAAAATTCCGGAAAAATCTCTTTAAAATCCCGGAATCCCGGAGGCATGTCCATATTGATATATAATTTTCAGGTTATTAACCCCAAATCAATCTACCAACTCCGGGCTTTGATTATTACATTTAGATTATAAGTAGCTAAGTTATTCAGTATCGCTAAAAAAATCTTTAGCCCTTCTGTCACCCTGGAGTCTTAATACAATTTAAAAAAGCAAAGCACGAAAGGAACTGCTGTAATGATTAAATCTTCTAAAACTCTGTAAAAATAGATTGAGATAGTATTTCAAAAAATCATTAAAATTCTAATAAAATGTCAAACAAGACATACCCAATCGAGAATAAGAACAATGTCTTATATATTATGTTTTCCTATAAAAGGAGGTAGATCGATTATCCGGTGCAAAAGTACACATTATAAAATTGAGCATTCTATTTTATTAAATACAAAGAAATGTCGAAAATTCTGAAAATATCAGAAAAAGAAATAATTATATTAATCGAAAATTATTTATCTTCTTGATATAAGAAGCAATTACTAATATTAATGAAATATTCTCACCTACCTCTATTTATTATACTGAGGTAAGTAAAAAAGACGTATCTGTGAAATCTATAATCTAAACAAAAAGGCAAGCAAAGCAATTAACGAGATTATTTTTTTCCGAGATGCATCCCTTTTACAGCGGAAATATAACGGGCCTACCACACGCACAAGCTTCACCACAGTTCTGCCTGCGCAAGCTTCTCGATTCTTCACAGTTTTACCAACCGCACGTACGGTGTTCCGTGTACAAACCGGCTTGCGCAGGCAGAACTATGGTGAAGCTTGTGCGTGTGGCAGGCACATAAAACGATTAAATATCATTAAAACTAGTCAAATACAAGGTTTGTAGCTCAATCATCATCATAATCCGTGTCGTCATCATCATCACTAGATATCTCCATGTTTCTCGAGGAGTGCGCCATTGGCACCGGTTTCCGAGTGCGCTCCAAAGAGAACGCGTAGGCTTCGTAATCCAAGACCTCGTCATCGCTTAAATGGGAGTTACCTTCCACGAAACTTGCGAATCTGAAAAATTTGCGCATATTCTGTAATCTTTCGATGTCAGTAAGCGCTACCACAGAAGGAGAGGAAAACGACCGCGCTTTCAGCGGTTCTTTAGAACATGTCACATTTAAAGAGAGATGAGATCACCAAACGAGCTTCCTGAATGAGACCAACATCTTAATGAAGTGAAAATATTCTACCAAAAATACTTCAATACCGATATCCAGTTGCATCTGGTTTGACTGGAAGCCGACCCCAATATAGTTGGGAAAAGGCTAGGCAGATGATGTGATAAGCAAGTAAAGACGTAAATAAAGATGGAAATATGGATATATTAATGATCACAATGATGATGATGGCATGGCAATGACAAGACTGAATAACTGAATACTCACCTCTTGGAGTCATTCAATTTGAGCATAATCTTCCACTGTGCACAATCAGGACTTGAGCAGTACTTCCTGAGGTTTTCCAGAGCCATCTTGGTTTCCCGAGCACCTTCCTCGTAGTACTCTTCGCTGGTCAACAGTCTTTGTTTTGGTGGGAACTTGCGTCGCCTATCAAAGTAATGTTAGATGATTGGTACAGTTAGTAAAATGGTTAAGTATACAGGCAAGTAGCGACATCTGTTAAGAGATGAAATAAATTTGGGGTACAGAAGAAACTAAAAAGACCTACAAAATTATGTTAATGATAATAATCTTTAATATTCCTTTTTACGGTCAGTTCACACCGAGACGAGACGCGACGCGGCGCGACTTGTAAACTTGACACAACGGTACTGCAAATGTGTATCTTTTCGTGTAGGAAATAGAGTTAGATTTTGAGTAGCTCTATTGAAATGTGCGCGCAACGTCGCGTCTCGGTCTGAGCCGACCTTTACAATTTTGAATAAAGATAGTTGAAACAACCGTAACATAAGATCGTTAACGAATTCTTTCCGTTGTTCAGGACCAACATATTATGCATTTTGTTTATCTTGAGGCTATTCTTTTTCTTAGCCGACTAGTTACTATTGTTACTTAATCTATTTGTTTCCAAAAGAAGCTAATGACTGTATTGTCACATAACAAAAAAAATAACTTACCAATATCCACGCATCCTGTTGAGCAGTGATTCTGGGAAGTACTTAACAACCAGAGACGTGACAATAACAAGGGCCGATGCCTCTTGATACTCGCTGCTAAAGAATATCATTAGGACGCCTACAACCTGAAATCATGCCATTTTTTATTAAGATGGTCATAATTTTTTTTTTTACATCAGCTATAATTTATGAACAAACTTATAAGACAATAAAACTTAGCCTAGATCCATTGTTTCAAATAAAACCTCACCTGTAAAGTCCACATGACTAAATTCTTGCTTCTTTCATTCTTTGGCGGCCCAATTCTGTAGCAGACGACAAAACTGGCGAAGCTAACAATCATTGTGTACCAAAACATGTATGTTTGGTAAGTCAGGACTAGAGTACGAATGTTCTCCCATATTTGTTGGAATATATACACTCCGACAGTCCAGCCACCGATTAGAATGCCGTAAGTCAGCGTTTTCTGAAAGAATTGAATTTATTATGTACCAGCAGCCCGCCCCGGCTTCGCACGGGTATTAAACAAACATTTCATAAGTTATAAAATTTTAGATCACTGGGGATAGTGTAGCTTCCCAACAGTGAAAAATTTTTTCAAATTGGTCAAGTAGTTTTGGAGCCTATTCAATCCAAACAAACGAATTCTTTGCTCTTTATAATATTAGTGTAGATTTTCAGCATAAGTAAATATCTAAGCCGATTTTTGGAGCCGTTAGATGACCCGTGTCCATGTCCCAAAAGCAGCTGGCGGCTGTACTTGTAAAAAGAGTAAATCCTTTTTTGAAAAAATTTGAATGTTTGTGTAAAGATTAAGTATAAAAATTTGTCATGTAATCTCACCCTGGGCAGCAGTTTACTGACGTAAAACACGAACACCATGAAGGAAGCAAACACACCGACGAAGATGCCGCACAAGTAGAAGAACAGCGGGTTGGCGCACAGTGCACGCGACGAGAATATCAGGATTACACCCGCGAACATCAATATAACACGCCATAAGTCCACCCCTGATGTTAAAACAAGGAAAAGATATTGATAAATTAATTCTTTAAAGCTTTCAGAAGCAGAGTCTGTGCGAGTCCAAACAGTCTTGAAAAAGGTTAGGTCTAAAATTTCAGCATATTTATGATCAGCTTATAACATTCTAATTGTTGGGTCACAGGCCCTTTTTCTATTAGTTGACTGTGATCCACTATGCAGCCCATTGTGATTTTAATTTTTTGGTTGAAGGACATGGTGGTTTTCTTACAATGTTTTCCATTCCACTTACCATGTTGAAATGAGAACGGTGGTAATGGAATAAATTGCATATGTAATGTGATCAGCACATGAACTTTTACTGCTTAACATGGAATCTACCCTTTGCACCAGTTACAATAATATGCCCACAGACATGTGTGTAAACTGTTCAGTTTTGCTAAGTGTACAATTACTGTGATTCAGATATACAATATTGCATAACCATACTGAATACCGTACACGGTACATACTTTTACCATAAATTCAATAATTATGGTATTGAATTTATGGTTGGGTATTGATGTCTCTTAATCTTACGACACGGTTGGCGCAGTGGCTGAGCGATCAACTGCAGCCCAGCGTGTCGCGGGTTCGATCCCGCTTGGAATAAATATTTGTATGATATGTAAGTAGTTGTTCCAGGTCTAGATGTTTGTGTATGTGAGTTTCTATGTTTATAAACGCTCCCATGATACAGGAAGAAATTCCTAGAGTAGGCAACATTTTTTTTTTGTTATAAAAAATCTTGTATTTCCAGGTACTTACTCAGAACTTGCAACTCAACAGTGTGCCTCTCTTGCGTGTTAATGGCCATACATGTAGGTGTGAAAAGGCTGATGGGCACAGATTTTTGTGGTTTCTTCTGGAACGGGTTGACCACTGAGGACCAGCCATAGCTGTCCTCTGTGTACTCTTGGTACACCTCTTCAGGACTGTCACCAAAGTACTGGCGAAACTGGTCATTATGTATTTTTATGTTGAACTGAAATATTAATATCAAAATGCTATTTGAAAAAAAAATCTTTGGAACATAAAATACAAAATGGATAAAGTAAGGAATAAGTTTATAAGGGGATGGTTGAAAGTGGCACCTGTTACAGAAAAAATTAAAGGGAATTGTCTGTCTTGGTATGGACATGTGCTGAGGAGGGATGACACTCATGTGACTAAGAGAGGAAGAGGAAGGCCAAAGAAAAGGTGGATGGATTGTCTAAGGAATGATATGGAATAAAAAGGAGTAAATGATACTGTGACGTCTGATAGAGGAGAATGGAAGAAAAAAACGTGTTGCACCGACCCCAAGTAAGTAAGTAAGTAAGTAAGGGCAGAAGATGAGATGATGGAACATAAAATACAAAAGTTTATTTGGACTTTATTTACATAAGGTAAATTGCTCATCCTAACTATCCTAACTAATATTATAAATGCGAAAGTAACTCTGTCTGTCTGTCTGTCTGTCTGTCTGTCTTTTCTTCACGCCTAAACTACTGAACCGATTAGTGTTAAATTTGGCACAGACATAGTTTGGAACTTGAGAAAGGACATAGGATAGTTTTTAACCGACTTCAAAAAAAGGAGGACTGTATTTTTTTTAATGTTTGTTACCGCATTACGACCGACTGGGTGAACCGATTTTCATGATTCTTTTTTTGTTTGAAAGCTGGTGCTTCCCGTGTGGTCCCATTGTAACCAAATCAGGATCTGATGATTGGATCTTGGAGAAATCGAGGGCAACCCTCAAATTTAATAGGCTCACCCATCGTTTTTCGTAAATCTTATGAAGTAATTTAAGTACTTGCGTATGGTAATCATCATCTTATGTAGCTGAGCTGATGATGGAAGGTACAACTCCTTAACAGTAGTTTATTACCGCATAACGACCGACTGGGTGAACCGATTTTCATAATTCTTTTTTTGTTTGAAAGCTGGTGCTTCCCGTGTGGTCCCATTGTCACCAAATCAGGATCTGATGATTGGATCTTGGAGAAATCGAGGGCAACCCTCAAATTTTATAGGACCACGCATCGTTTTTCGTAAATCTTATGAAGTAATTTAAGTACTTGCGTATAGTAATCATTATCTTATGTAGCTGAGCTGATGATAGAAGGTACAACTCCTTAACAGTAAGGAGTAGGCATCGACTGATTCACTTTTCGCATATCTCAGGAACTTCACGTCCGATTTAAATAATTCTTTTTTTTTTGTGCTAGGTATCGTTCAACTTAGGGAATACTGCAAGTTTCATCAAAATCGGTTTAGTAGTTTTTGAGATAGGGAATTTTATTAGCTTATTGTGTACATGAAGGATGTTATTACCAGTGCTACGGATTGTATTATATGTATTTGGCAAGAATTTGGGTTGAATATTTTAACTAAAAAACAAAAAAAATGTAACCGCCTTCAAAAAGAACCACAAAAAAGGGTAAAATAATCTACAAAATAACTTTTATTTCGGAAGTCGTCTTTCTTTTTGAAGGCGGTTACATTTTTTTTTTAAGTTTTTTATTATATATATTTTTACGGGTTAAGCTGCGCTTGCCGAGGTTGGTCTGTGGATGGGTAAAAAGCACTTGGAAAGCACGTAAAGCCGTTGGTCCCGGCTGTCATTTGAAGATCTTTGACAGTCGTTACTGTCAGAAGCTCTAAAGTCTGACAGCCAAAATCATCAAATGAGTCCTCCCACCCAGGGCAGGGCGGGAGGGACTGTCAGACTTGACTGACTAAAATCTACGGTGTCCTTCAATAGCCCTTTACGTACCGGGGTCACGGTAATTCGTAAGTCCCGCGACCCCGGCAGGCTTTGGCCCTCTAAAATAATGAGTACTTAGAAAGGAATTCAGATAATTCCACCCTCAAGAGATTCCCTCTAAATATTAGGTATAGGTGTTCAAAGATTGTATGGAAACTAATTTTGAAGTTAGAAATCTGGGAGGTACGATGTGAAGTTACATAAAAAAATATAAGTATTAAAAAAAAATGTCACGTAACTTAATGAGGCAGACCAAATTTTACGCGAGCGAAGCCGCGGGCAAAAGCTAGTTTATGATAAAAGGCATTTTTTTAAATATTTTAGGCTCAAGATAGAAGACCTTATTTTAAATAATATTATTTTTTTATACTTACTTTCACTGTTTGCCACAATGCAAACAAATTCTTTGAAGTTCCTGTGTAGCAGTAAATATCAGTAGTCTTTGTAGAGGTGGGCACATCTCTGTCTATTGTTGTGGGACCCCCTAGCCAGTGAACTAAAAAAAATGGCAGATGTGTAATTTTTTTTAAGGTTGTGCTTTATACTTACTTAATAATAGTTACCTTTGATTTTTTTATTTAGTATGCAGCAAAGTTTAGATTAACGTTATTGAAATTCTATTTAGGCTTAACGTTATTAAGATTAACGTTATTGAAATTCTATTTTTCTATTTAGGCTTAAAAATATGATAAGGCAAGCTTGACCTCATTTAGGTCCAATGCATTAAGAAGATAGGAATCATTCTAATTACGTCAACAACCACGGGGTGTTTGATCTAGTAGGGCTTCATAGACAATTAATTATCAACAAATCAAACAAAAATTCTCCTTTTAAACAGCGTGTGGCCATCTTTATGACCAATATTACATAATTTAGGACTAAAATACTTTAGAAAACGAGTTACTTCTTACCATCATACGGTAATGACTGTGAACGAGTAATTAACTCAACAATAAACAATAATAATAACAAGTAGCGTCCACCGTCACCCATGTTTGTCTCGACTTTCACATGAGTTACTCATCAAAATATCAGCTCATGATTATATCACTTGGGTTCTGGACCAGAACTTAGCGTCCTCTTATTTTTAGCACAAGGAATTCCACGTTTATCAATGAAAAATCGCGACTTTGGTAAAATGATCTAATAATAGTTCAGAAATTTCAACGACATATAGTGACGTATTTTTGACATTGACAGATTGGTTTTTGACTTTTTAATAGTGGGGTGACGAGTCATTTCTAGGTTTTAGTCGATTTTAGTTTGGAACGCAAAAATCAATTCTATAAGACAATACTGATACGATAGTTTTGAAGGTCTCTGTAAATTCGAGCAATAGCCCCCATTCGCACGAGCGCTTTTTAGTGAGCGGTCAAAAAGCGCTGAGTGTGAACAAAAACGTAAATTGAACTTAAATGTAAAACTTAAAAGTCAAATACAGTTCGAAAAAAAGCGCCGCGCCTTAAAAGCGCTGACGTGTGAACAGATACATGGGAATGCATTTGTTCTGTTTCGGCGATTTAATTTTAATGATTCTTTAACAGGAAACAGCATTTCATCGATAAGTGATTATGCCAGACTCGCAGTCTACAGATTTTTAATTGGGTACATTACTTGAAATTAGAGATGTTACGAATATTCGCATTCGCAAATTTAAGACATTCGCATTCGTATTCGCTAAATTCGTGCGAATATTTTATGTAAACGAACGACTGAAATATCAATATATGCTACTCCTTTATAACACTCCTGGGTGCATTACTTGAAATTAGGGATGTTACGAATATTCGCATTCACATTCGTATTCGCAAGAGGAGCTTGTGGCTAAATAAATACAGCCGCACAGGCCGAAGTTGGTCTGTGGATGGGTGACCATCTGTCATAGCGAGTTTCCTCCGTGCCTCGGAAAGCACGTAAAGCCGTTGGTCCCGGTAGTCAGAAGCTCTAAAGTCTGACAACCAGTCTTACCATGGGGTATCGTATTACCCAGTTACTGGGTTGTGGAGGTCCGACATATTCTCCATTCATATTTTATTCAGTCTGCCTTTATCTCGCTATTCATCAATTTTAATGTTCATCAAATCATAAATACATATAACCATGCTAGGATAACATTCAAACGTTGCCCCACATTAGGAATTTCACCTGTATCGTGGGTACGTTTACAAACATACACAGACATTATACAGGAACGTTAATAAAAAATGCGAAAACTCTCATCATGTTTTTATTTGGTAAAGCATATACAATAATGGAGTGGTCTTGTATTATCAGAGTAACACACTAAGGCACTTGCACGATCTTATAACCTTGTACTTTAAAAAAAACACTTGTACATATAAAAATAATCCTGAACATTTACTGCGATTAAAGTAAAAAATACAGGAATGTTTGCTTAAATACTGTTCAGAAAACACTTAATTATTAATAAAAATAATCATACTGCTATTAAAATAATACAAAAGCTACCATTCACCAGTCTTAGGACAGGAATGTTCAAATAAATATATTTTATTTACTCCATTTTAAAATACTGACCTAATTTTTTTTTACTGAATTACGAATCACAGCTTGTTTAGAAAAAAAAATTATAAATTAATATTTCATGTTTAATATATCATAGACTGATTTCGATGTGGAGTCCATTACAATAGTTTACAGTGTTATCAATACATTTTATGCTACAGAATAATTAGAGGAATTATTTTTGTCTACATTAAATCAAAAATATATTATGTCACTTTTTCTTATTCACTTATTTCGGGGTGTGATATAATTATTGGAAATAATAGATAGTCAATTATACAGTTGACAAATCGACTATTGAAGAGTCGAATTAATCGACTAACGATTGTCAGTCAACTATGGTAGAAATTGTAAATATTAAAACGAATTATAAATTAGCCATTACCTAAATCTGGGACCACAATGCAGTTATGAAGAAGTTTTTTTCAAGTTTCATACACTTCAACGAAACTGGTCATTTGCTGCATAGTATAGTGTGACGAAATTTTCTACTTAAACCCATTTCGAATACTAAAATATGAAAGCAAAGCCAGATACGGTCAGATAAAATTTAGAATCTATTTTAAGACATATTTTTAAGGCACGGAGATAAGATATCACGCTTTAATATTTTCTATAGTTCATTTTATAAATAGTGAAAACTTTTTAAACATTGTAAATATAACCTGACAATTGTGGTAGAAAGTCTGACTTTGCTATAAAAAGTATAGTCATTTTGAATATGTATAAATTATCTCAGTGACCTTCAATTATATTGCACTAATATACATCTAGGAACCTGTGAAGGCACGTTGAAAGCACTAAGTTATTCCTCTATCCAATAATCTATCTTAAACGTGTAATTTTAAAATTCAAATTCCTATGTTTGTGGAATACTTTACGATTTTGCGACGACGTATCTAAATTTTCTATGTCCTCGTTGGAATGTGATATCTGAAATGAGAAAACATAATACATAACACAGTTGTTATAACATGGAAATAATTTGAACTATTTTTAATTCATAGCGAAAACTAATCGTAGGGAAAAGATGTTGTAGGCTCATATTTTGAATAGGCAACTATTCCAAATATGTACCAATTAAAAGGAGGTACACATTTCAAATGTCAAGAATATCAAGAATACATTAACGTCGATTTGGTGGAGCGTAGATATATTGGATTGTGTGTGTGTGAGTATGAGTGTTTATTAAGTGAGAAGAATGATTGTGTGTGAGTAAGTGAACGTGTATTGTTGTGTGCGTCATCGAAAGATCAAGACAAGGGTTTCAGTAAAAGTTCTGTTGCATTGTAATCAATATTCTGCAACCACGAGGAAACTTCCCCTTTGCATTTTTCTCTGGTGAGGGAATAGATATTCAATTTGTGGTTGATATTATTATATAAGAATGGACCCAGGAAACCATAAAAATGATATGCTAGGCTTGACTTATATCTAGTTGTTGCACAGACAGTGATATTTCTTCTTTTACCCTCAAAAGATTATGGGTCGTAAAGAAGTTCGGAGTATGTAAGGATCGTAGCAGGTGGCGCTCTGTAGTTTCGAAATGATATCTCAGATCCCTTGATTTGGGTACTGACGAACTTTCAGCCCAATTAAACTAACATTTAATGTCCGGGCTGCCGGTGGTCAGGGCTCCTGAGAGAGACACCTCCTAACAATACGCGCCGTGTCCAGAAGTACTGCCTTCTGAATCAGGCGTCTGATCCAGCTGCCAAGCAAGAGCCTCCTTAGATGTTGTTCGAAGCTCTTGGCAATTAAGCCATTGGCAGACACGACTATCCGCACAATGACTGCCGTATTCATATACTAGCTTTTGCCCGCGGCTTCGCTCGCGTAGAATTTGGTCTGCCTCATTAAGTTACGTGACATTTTTTTTTAATACTTATATTTTTTTATCTAACTTCACATCGTACATCCCAGATTTCTAACTTCAAAATTAGTTTCCATACAATCTTTGAACACCTATACCTAATATTTAGAAGGAATCTCTTGAGGTTGGAATTATTTGAATTCCTTTCTAAGTGCTCATTATATTAGCCTGCTGGGGTCGCGGGACCAAGGGATTACCGTGACCCTAGTACGTAAAGGGCTAGTGAAGGACACCGTGGATTTTAGTCAGTACAAGTCTGACAGTCCCTGCCGCCCTGCCCTGGGTGGGAGGACTCATTTGATGATTATATCACGATAAAAAAAAAAAAAGAAAAAAAGTGCTCATTATATTAGAGGGCCAAAGCCTGCCGGGGTCGCGGGACTTACGAATTACCGTGACCTCGGTACGTAAACCGTAGCACTGGTAATAACATCCCTCATGTACACAATAAGCTAATAAAATTCCCTATCTCAAAAACTACTGAACCGATTTTGATGAAACTTGCAGTATTCCCTAAGTTGAACGATACCTAGCACAAAAAAATATATTTAAATCGGACGTGAAGTTCCTGAGATATGCGAACAATGAATCAGTCGATGCCTACTCCTTACTGTTAAGGAGTTGTACCTTCCATCATCAGCTCAGCTACATAAGATGATGATTACCATACGCAAGTACTTAAATTACTTAATAAAATTTACGAAAAACGATGTGTGGGCCTATAAAATTTGAGGGTTGCCCTCGATTTCTCCAAGATCCAATCATCAGATCCTGATTTGGTGACAATGGGACGACACGGGAAGCACCAGATTTCAAAAAAAAAGAATCATGAAAATCGATTCACCCAGTTGGTCGTTATTCGGTAACAAACCTGTTAAGGAGTTGTACCTTCCATCATCAGCTCAGCTACATAAGATGATGATTACCATACGCAAGTACTTAAATTACTTCATAAGATTTACGAAAAACGATGGGTGAGCCTATAAAATTTGAGGGTTGCCCTCGATTTCTCCAAGATCCAATCATCAGATCCTGATTTGGTTGGTTTTGACAATGGTGGTCCCAGGGGAAGCACCAGCTTTCAAACAAAAAAAGAATCATGAAAATCGGTTCACCCAGTCGGTCGTAATACGGTAACAAACATAAAATTGATAACCTCCTCCTTTTTTGAAGTCGGTTAAAAACTATCCTATGTCCTTTCTCAAGTTCCAAACTATGTCTGTACCAAATTTCACACAAATCGGTTCAGTAGTTTAGGCGTGAAGAAAAGACAGACAGACAGACAGACAGACAGACAGAGTTACTTTCGCATTTATAATATTAGTTTGGATGGGCATGTCAACAATCTCGAGAGCCAGATCAAGATACTTGAATTGTCTATCCTTTTCTGCCTTCACGAGGTTCTCATCATGCGGGACCGTTATATCAACAATCATTGCGCGTAGCTCCGATCTATCTATCACCACAATGTCAGGCTTTTTTGTACATATTACTAGTAAGTTTTTATTTATAATCTGTATATAATCGTTAAAATAGTTAAATATAATATACATACAAAATAAAAATAAAATACATAAAATTAAAATATAATACGTACATGTCTAACGCTTGCGTGCATCATGCGCGACGTACGTGGGTCCTCCATGTCTGGCCCACTCCCGCTCGAACTCATGTTCCAGTATCTCCGCGCCACGCTTGCGGGTCAGTCCGGTCTCTTCTAGACTTAGCTCGCACATTTGCATGTCGTCCACTCCTGAAGGGACAAAGATGATTTTATAATATTGATTATAACCAGCTGGTCAACCGAGCTCTGTTCGGGTGCAAATAGACGCAATCCTTAAAAAATAATATAAATATTCCACAACTATCACACAACGCCATCTAGATCCAAGCTAAGCAGAGCTTGTGTTATGGGTACTAGACAACTGATAAACATACTTATATATTTCTAAATACATGCATATTATAGATAAATTACACCCAGACACAGAACAAATGATCGTGCTCATCACACAAACATTTGTCCTGGGCAGGAATCGAACCAACGACCTCCGGCATAGCAGTCAGGGTCACTAACCACTAGACCAACAGGCCTGTCAGAATATTTTATGAGGATTCTTAAAGTAAACTAACTTTATCCAATCAGAACTGAGAGCTGTTCAGCAGGATATATGTTTATTGAGACCTTACCAACTTATAGATACTGCGAATCGAAGTAAATCGGAGTGAAACAACTGACGGAGAAAAGGACGGAATGAAGTTGACTTACGTTATAAAAATGTTTGTTTAAATTAGCGGTTTAACAGAAATTTTAACAAGAAAAACAGGAGCTCAAGGAGCTTGAGAAGGAGCTCGAACTAAATAATTACAGCCGCAAAGGTCGATCCTAAAGGTTAAGCTGCGCGTGACCATTTATCATGGAGAGTTTCTTCCGAGCCTCGTAAAGTACGTAAAGTGGGTTTTTGGCAAAATCAAAATCAGACGTGTTAGTCAGAAGCTCGAAAGTCTGACAGTCTTACCAAGAAGTTTGGTATTGCCCAATTACTGGGTTGTGGATGTCAGATAGGCAGTTCCTCCTTGTAGAAGTTCCAGCTGCACTTGATTTGAGTGGAAACCGACCCCAACACAGTTGGGAAAAGGCTGGCAAATGATGAAAAAAAACGAAATATTTGTCAGCCTTGTTGATTTAGCAATATTTAAGAGTGAGAAGTGGAAGCCTCACCAGCTTGCAGCAGCACGGGCGTCTTATCAGGATGCAGCTCCATCTGTCGCGCCACGTACTGTCCGTCGAAGTGCGCGTACCACCAGCCGCGCCGCTCGGGGTCGGCCCCGGCCGCGGCCGCGCGCACGAAGGGGATGCGGAAGTAGCGGTGACGGGCGCCCAGGATGTCGCCCTTCTGCGGGAGGCGGGGCGTCTTGGCTGCGGACAGATTATATAAGCGTTCAAGACTGGTTTCTACCCGCCCCGCTGGCTGGAGGCCTTAGAGTAATTTAAGGCATCCACAGAAAAGTCGGGTTAAGCGGCCCACAACCTCTTCTAGGTTGACCTGCGAGATGCCATGTACAAAAAAAAAACTACCCGACATACGACATATCGTCAAGACTCAAGACTACGATAAAAACATAGTTCAAAAAAATTTACATATATAATTTCCATGATTTTCGACGGCGCCGAAAGCGAAAATGGAATCATAATCAGTCGCGCTCGCGAACTTTTTCTCAAAATTTTCCAAGTATATTCCTAGATAGATGTACAATTATTGTCAAAAATAAAACGGCATGATTCCCATTTAAGCATCAACTACCCGAGCCATTCACTGTTCTTTCTATAAAACAAACAAGGAACGTAAAGGGCTATTGAAGGACACCATGGATTTTAGTCAGTACAAGTCTCACAGTTCCTCCTGCCCTAATCTGGGAGGACGCATTTGATAAGTTTACCACGCTAAAAAAAATGGTTTATATATTCACTAAAATTTCTGTTTTTATAGTTTTTACAAGGTAACATACCAGCATCCATGATGGACTGTGGCGCCCTCTCCTGGTCGGCCATGGTAGTCTTGCGCGCGTTCTTTGCCTTCCACGCGTGGTACACCTTCAGACGACGGTGGAACTCGTGGCGACAAGCCTGGCGAACAAGTGTAGTCAGATTTTGTTACTTGTTTGTTATTTTGGTACAGAGTTACATATTTCTAGTTTTTGTTACAAGCAGTTGAATAAGAAATATAGAAGCCCAGCGCCTATAATTTATTTAGTTGACTTCTGAGAATATTTCACACAAATAATAAATAGCTATAGGTCATAGGGAAACCAAAAATCAGAAGACGTTATTATTAATGATTTTTTAATTATTTAGCTTTTGTAAGCGACATAGTGGTCAACTAAAGCACGCTTGCCTAACAGTAACTTATCCACTCTTGACTTAGTGGTATTGTAAATTTGACTGTACTTCTGTAGGTATAAAACGGCCAATTTACCAATGTTGCCTAACGAAATTGTAATAAAAATCAAATATTCTATTCTATTGCCCAAGCAATAGAGTAAATAATTGACAAAAAAATTGCAAAATTTTAAAAAACAAAATTGCTGAAATGGCTGTGTTACAAAAATATGTTTAACAAAACGACAGTAGGGCGAGGGTAGGAGAGAAGTTTTGAGGGAGTAACATACATTTTAATGTTCGAAAAGTCCTGCTTCTAAATCCCATTTTGAACAAATGTATTTTAATATAAAAACACTGCTGTAATTTTTTACAACAAACACCGTAATTAATATGACTTACCTCCAACAGTTCAATATCACAAGAAGTATTGATAGTATCACGTAACTCCGAATACTTCCATTTAGACAGGTCGTATTTTTGCTTGCCCTGCATAGCTTGCTGCATTCGAACCCGTTCAGACCTGTCGTCCACGAAACAAACCGTCAATGTACAACGAACATTGAAAGATTTTGTGTTATATTGTTAACACTACATGCTACTTAGTATTATCATGCTACGTGCGTATGTTATTTATTATTATTGTAGTGGTACATAAATTACTTCTACTTATACTACATTTTGTAAATTGCATGCAATTGTATGACTCTTTCAAAATCTACAGTGTTGATATCGACGGTATAAAGAAATATATCTACTATATAATCAACTTTCGGCAAAACCCCTTCACAATACAGTTTCCACAGTCGATGTGGATATGGCTCTAGTAATATTACCAATGTAAATCCTTTTTTTTTTTCAACAATTTTGTTTGATTTTTGCCGAACTTTAATACAGATATCGACGATCCTAAGTACAAACGGACATGTCAAAAACAGAGGTTTACAGGAGAGCGTTTTTAATGTTCAAACCGCTCTATTGTATGTACACAGAATCACTTCTAGAGCGGTTTGAACCGAAAAAAGGGACCGTCGATATATCTGTTCCGAAATGAAGTGTATTTATGATTTTAAAAGAGTCAACTAGTCACTAAGTTGTTAAAACACTAAACTATAACAAATGAAGCTTTATTCCACAACCGTAAAAAAATCATACTAACTCATACAAATGTCTATCAATCCTTTGATAAAAGTTATCAAGCACACGAGTATCATCATTCAATTCAATTCTTATTTTATTCCCCATTTTTTTTCCACAGTTTATGAAACACAGCTCAATATAAATTAAAAATAGTAGTTGAATTAATATCACAAATCACTAAGATACAGTTAACAACACAGACTGCGTGCAGAAAGTTCAAGTAAAGCAGATAGCCGTTGTTAGTAGTTAATTCGTTATCATTGGAAGTGGTCCTCTTTCAATCATAAGTGTCTATAGTACTGATACTTGTTTGTGCAGCCATGGTACCTACTTCTGACGTCACAATCAGGAAGCTAAACTCTAGCGCAACTATTAAAAGTGATCGCCACATATTTTATGTATTTCCCCTTTTTGAATTGTTACATATTTTACTTATAACTTCTATGGGAGGGCCAAAGCCTGCCGGGGTTGCGGAACTCACAAATTACCGTGACCCCGGTACATAAAGGGCTATTGAAGGACACCGTGGATTTTAGTCAGTCAAGTCCGACAGTCCCTCCCGCTCTGTCCTGAGTGGGAGGACTCATTTGATGATTTTACCACGCTAAAAAAAAAAATGTAGAACAGGATTGGTAAAAACAAATAGCACTCACGGGAGCGCGCGCTATATGATTTGACCAATGAGCGCGCACGGTAGACGGATCCGTCAGATAGTAGCAACTCTGGTCTAAGTCTCTCTTTGGATGAGTCACTAAGGTTAAGCATCTCTTGCTGAAGTCCATCTGTAGTTAAGTCTATTGTCTCAAAATCGAGATGTTGCTTATTACCAAGGTGAGCTTCTACTCAAGGTCTCTTGCACCCAAGTGTTACTAAGATTTCCGCTACAATTCAAATTTGAATTGAATATCAGACTACCTTATTTAATGGGACTTGAATATAACTGTTGCAATTCACAATTCACTTGTGTAGTGTAGTAGACATTTGTCTTTTTTTTACATGAAAAATTCGTATTTTTTATATTAAGTAACCCTCAGTAAGTTATCGTTGCGTATTGCCTTAACGGATTAGCTAATTTTAACACAATTTGGCAGGATAATAGATCATAATCTGAGTTAGATTTACTCAGGATTTGCATTCCGGTAGGGTTACAAACGGTTATTTCTGATCTGAATTCGGGCAAAGCTAACACATAGATAACTGAAAGAGGACCAAATTCGGAGCGTGCGAAAGAGAAATTCGTTAGTTCTGTCTCACTCAGTACCTGTTCAATTTATTCTCTCCATTCATTGACTCCATGGTAGGGAAACTGTGCGAACATATCACAATATTACTTATACGCTAGTTGAAGTCGGACATCCGGTAATGACGACAAATTATAGTATTATTTATCTTAAATTAATTTGATGATCAGAAATAAATTAATAAATTAAAACACTATCATGGGAATGGCCAGTATTAGCTTAGGTCTATATAATAGGTATTTAATTAAAAGAAAAAATAATAGTTTTCCTAATGGGACATTATAGGGCATTTCAATCATAGGTAGAAAGATATCTATTTTTTCATCTGATTTTGCCGAGTCAGATCGACCTAATTACGATATGCTTTTATGGCCAATATTACTAAAAACATAGATAAATATTACTAAAACTTGTTCGCCATTTAAAATCGTAGTGTAAAGCTTATATACAAGAAGAAACTTCGCAGACCTGTGCGCTCCATGTCATATACAGTGAGAATACTGTTTAAAAATAGATCAAAAACATTTTTTTATATAAAAATAAACGTTGAAGTTGCCTGAAGTAAATTAAAATAAATATTAAGAAAGTACAAAGTTTTTCATGTAAGTATACTTAAATTGTATTATTGGTCCATCATAGCTCACCAACCACAATAATAAAATATAAATAAATAAATGAAGAATGAATCAATGGTGAAGATTTCATGAAGACTATTTTCTAAAATGATACCCGAACATTGTATGGATCAAATCTTATACTCGCACTTCACTTAGATTTAGTCAAAATATTCAAGTTGACTAAGTAATGAAAAATAAAATCTATTTTTAATAAAGTTCATTTTTAAACCAATTTTAAGAAAAGATGGCGTTCCTATTGGTTGTTTTTTTCGTTTGTTACGAGTACTTCTAATTTAAATTTCTGTTTTATATTTTTTTGTTTTTAAACCAGGTGAAAATAAAGTGTCAGCATAATAAATTATTATGATAATGGGACTGTCATACGCATGGCGATTATAATAGTCCCTAATTAAAAAGAAAACATTATGAAATCTGCAAGATTTGTAAGCGGTACTCTTCGAGTATCATATTAATCAGTCGAAGTGACGACAATACCATTTTCTAAGTTCAAATATCAGTACATACCTGCGCAACTGTGGCGGGGAACCTTCCACATGTCCGTTGGTCTCTTTAGCCAGTCGTACTGCCATCTCGTGGTCCCGTCTCTCTTGTTCTAACCTGTTCGTAATGAGGATATACCATTGTATTTATTTTATAATGTACTAGCGGCCCGTCCCGGCTTCGCACGGGTATATAGCCTATGTTACTCAGGGTGAATGTATCTTTCTAAAGATGATTTTGTTTTTGAAATCGGCAAAGTAGTTTTTGAGTTTATTCGTTACAAACATACACCCACACACAAAAATACAATTTTTTAATTTTTTACAAGATACAAGATATTTATTTTGTAAAACATGAGTGCAGAATTACAGGTCTTAAAAATAATAAGAAGTAGCTACATGTTTTGCCATTCTTAGCATACAAAATAAGTCGCACTAAGACAACTATTACAAAATTTTAATTATTATTATTAATTAATCTTTGTAATATTAGTGTAGATTTACAAAAAATATTCGCTGGGCTGTCTAATTAGGATACCGTGGCTCTGGAACGCACACGGAGGATTTTAGGTCTTCCGCTCCATTCATCATCATCATCCACAGCCCGTCTTCACCCACTGCTGGGTATAGGCCTCTCTTTGCTTGTGCCAAGCTCCACGATCTCGCGCCAGCCTCATCCAGGACACTCCCGCGATGGCAACAATGTCAGTCCGCTCCATACAGTGCGGGAGAACTCATTTGATAACGATGAACGCCACAAAGGGACTAAAATTACCACTGTGTTATTTTTTGTCAGAAAATAATTGTATTTATTGGGTGAATGTGTTTTCTATTAAAAAAATCGATTTTACTTGTCAAGGAGAATTATTGTTGGATTTTCAATATTTGGCGTGTCGATAATCCCTTCATTCTACATACCAGTAATTTAGTTATTTGTATACAAACTCTCGAGGATCCACAAGATTTTGAAAAAAAAAATGTTTACATGTACAAATGTCAGAAAAATTACCATAACATAAACAAAACACACTTGTCGAATTGAAATTATCAATGAACGAATGCGTGCGATTAAAGATGCTATAGAAAGAAAGGTATACCTTTCTCTGTTCTCCTGGTCAGCTTTAGCAGCCTCTTCCATTTGCTTCTGCAGCTTGAGAGCGGCGATACGATCCTGTTCCTCTAACCGTAGTCTCTCTGCCTCTTCGGTTTTACGACGAGCCTCCATTTCTGCTTTACTGCAAGGATAAATGAAGTATAGTATTAGATCCTTTTTTAAAAATAACTTTTGCCCCACACTAGGAATTTCCCCTGTAATAGGTGCGTTTACAAAAATACACAAACAGCCAGACCCGAAACAACTACCTGTAGGTCATACACATAGTTTGTTCCATGTGGAAAATAAAGGTTACTGATATGAGCATTGTAATGAGAAAATCGTTGATAGCAACTTTTTCATTACAATTTTAATGAAAACATATTTATAAAGATTACCGACCCCAAGTAAAATGGGATAAGAGTAGGAAGGTGACTTATAAAGATTTCTGTATAATAGATGTCTGAAACCCCATTTATTTGCAACAGGCGTGATGAATTTTTTAGTTAAGTATCTAATACTTAAATACATTTTTTGCAGGAATTGTCTTTGACGTTATGTTATTGAAGTCGCTACAAAAATATCGATTAATTTCAGCAAGTAAAAAACAGAGAGTATGAAGAATTTCACAAAAAGGTAAGTCAGCGACACTGGCTGATCTATTTCGACACACTGGCAACTGGCCCTGTGGCGCAATGGATAACGCGTCTGACTACGGATCAGAAGATTCCAGGTTCGAATCCTGGCAGGGTCGCGATATTTTTTGAATATTTTTTTAAGAGAATTAATGATTTGGAATAGCATTACTGTAAAAAATTACATTTTAATAAAAAAAAGTACTATCATAAAATCCGTAAAGGTTGTGAACGTATATCGCTTATTTTCGATTTTATTCTTGAATTTTTCTTTTATCAAGTGTAGGCTACACGTAGTGGTAAACTTTGGCCTAGAGCACATTCAAGCAAGCATAGTTCGACGTTTTAAACGAATGAGGGGTCAGCTTATACTGGTTTTTGAAGAAATGTCTATCTAAAGATACATTTTTTTTTTACGAAACCGGTATGAGCTGGCCTCTCATGTGTGGGTCCTACTTTGCGTAATTACTAACACCCCAAATTAATATTCAATCTCAGTCCAAATCTCGTTCCTTTATTTTTGACGGCTGTTTCTGAATTGGACATCTTCAAGACTCAGATACATTACAGACAAACATCAATCTATCAAGCAACCGAGGTATTTTATTAGTTTTCAGCAACACGTTATACTTACAGTCTACGATGTTCCTCCTCCTGCTTTATTCTGTCCTGTTCACGTTTCTTAGCCTCTTCTGCAGCTCGCATCTCAGCTTCCATCTTACGCAACCTTTCCTGCTCGTCTCTGCAAGTAATTTTTGTAATACATTAGTAATTCATTTACCTTCTATTAATACGTGAAGAGAAAACTTTTTTTTTTTTTTTTTGCGTGGTAAAATCATCAAATGAGTCCTCCCACCCAGGGCAGGGCGGGAGGGACTGTCAGACTTGTACTGACTAAAATCCACGGTGTCCTTCACGAGCCCTTTACGTACCGGGGTTACGGTGATGGGTAAGTCCCGCGACCCCGGCAGGCTCTGGCCCTCTACAGGCCCCGTCAATTTGCTGACACTCTTTGAGGCGCGCGTGGAACACAACGCGCCGTCGACCCGGTCATGGTCCATG
This sequence comes from Agrotis puta, assembly GCA_943136025.2. Taxonomy (NCBI): domain Eukaryota; kingdom Metazoa; phylum Arthropoda; class Insecta; order Lepidoptera; family Noctuidae; genus Agrotis; species Agrotis puta. Next base: position 3,316,211 of record OW964171.2, read on the forward strand.
GTCGGACAGCAAGTCGCCCATTACTCGCTGCCCGCATGCCCGCGCCTACGGTGGCCGGAGATCGTCCTGTGACGTCCGACGCCGTGGGCGTCTACCACTGCGGCTGGGATGGAGGGAGGACGCTGTCCTCTCCCTCAGGCGGCCCGCCTCCTCCTTCACGAGCATGACTGCTTCGCAGAAGGAGGCGACCGCTTCCCACTCCATCTCGCCCCGCAGCATGGCCTCGACCAATGCCGGGCGCGAGAGGTCTCCGCCTATCGCCATCGTGAGGACACGGCGGTGCTCTGCCCAAGCGGGGCAGTCCTGCACCGTATGCTCCACCGTGTCCTCCGGACGATCCTCGCAGTGGTGACACCCAGGCGTTTCTTCCCTCCCTATCAGACACAGGAACCTCCCGAAACTTCCGTGTCCGGTGAGGACCTGCGTCATGCGGAAGGTAAGGACGCCGTGACGCCTATCCAGCCACTCCTCAAAGAGGGGTCTTACCGCCGCGATTGCGGCGTGCCTATTTAAAAGGCTAAGGGAAATCTTCATACACCTTTTTACTTTAAAATTTTATCTTCCATTAGTTTTATGAATATAATAGTTATTTATGCAACTGTTGTATAATCAGGGGTATTAAAACACGAATGTGGGTTTATCACACGAGGCGTAGCCGAGTGTGATAATAGTATCACATGAGTGTTTTAATACCTAATTATAACGGTTGCATACAAGACTTTATCTACAATCATGCTGTGAATCCTCTATAAAAGATTCTCATAACATACCATGTTCTCATACCATATTCGAGTGAAAGAATGGCGGGATATAACACGATAAGACGAGTTGTTCTTTTTTCAAAATTTTAGCGATCTGGTGGTGAAAATGTCATTCCATGAGAATGTTCTTTTTTTGAAATTCATTATAACACGCGTTTGGATGATATAATGATCATTATATCATTGAGTGTTTTAATGTTGGCAATAAGCTAATTGTTATAGGTTCTTTTATAGAGGATTAATAGCATGATAGTAGATAAAGAAATTTAAGAAACAAAATTATAAATTCGAATCGAAAAGTTATAGTTGTTCTATTATGTTAGAAAGTAATTTTGACTGAATATGGGTGAGACCTTAAATAATCACAATTTATTGGTTATTATGCCATTTTGAAAAAAAATTGTAGTAAACGGAATGTTTTGGGGTAGCTACCAACTTTTATAATTGATGTTTTTAAAGTGCTGATCATCAGCATAAAATGAATAGATGACATTTGGTTTTATTTATGTTTAAGTTCGTACGATTCTTAATTAGAGTGTGTAAACCTTACCTATTCTTCTGGTCAGCCATAGCCTTTTGTAGGGAAGACATTTGTGTTTCGATGTCTTTGGTCAACTTTGTGTATAGCTTGTCGATTTCCGCACGTGTTATGTTTTCATTGGACTGCAAAGAAAAGTTAAAGTATGTTCAATTTCGATATAAAAATATATTATAAGAGGTCAAAATTAAAATCTAGGTCATCATCTGCCTAGCCTTTTCACAATTATATTGGGGTCGATCTCCAGTCGAACCATTGCAGTTGGATATCAGTATTTTACATGGAGCGACTGCCTATCAGACCTCCACAACCGAGTAACTGGGTAATACAATAGCCCATGGTAATATTGGTTGTCAGACTTTAGAGTTTCTGACTAACAGTAACGATTTTCGATGAATTATAAATAACAGCCGGGACAAACGCATTTACGTGCTTTCGGAGGCACGGAGGAAACTCGCTATGACAGATTGTCAACAATCCACGAACCGACCTCGGCAAGCGCGGCTTAACCCCGAAGGTCAGCCTGGGCAGCTGTAATTATTTACTAAAAGTAAGGTTTGTATAAAAAAGACAGTTGGCGACTGTCAGTCCTGGTCCTGGTTACCTTGGCATGAAGTCAAGTCTTATAAAATTCTCACCTTGATAGTAGCGCAAGCGTTCCTGATAGAGTTCCTCAAGTTCTCGATGTTCCTCTGCGCGCTGTCCTTCTCCTTCTTGAGCTGTGAGGTGACGGTGTCCATGTCCTGGAGGTTGTGTGCGAGTGCATTGATCTTGGCGATCCCCTGGTACCGTGGTCGGTGTCGCTTCCTCACCAGGTGACCGCGGATGGTCTTCTGAAGGAGGATCAGGCACTCGCGACGGTACACTATCTTGTTCTTTACTGTGGAGTCAAATTGGTTTGGATGAGTCAAGTTGAAATGTAGTCCTAAGTGGCAATGGGAAGGGATAAAAACAATTCAAGTAATTATATTACGTAGGTAGCTTATGTGCATAAACACAACTTTTATGACTTTGTCAAACAGACAGGCGAATCCGAAGCGATAACGAACCGATACGAGACGTCAGTCCAATAGTTCTGTCACGCTATCGGATAGCTTTCGCTTTTCTATGTGACTGGATTCAAACAATTCCATACATTACAAATAAAAACGCCTCGCTTCGCCTTCGTTACGCCTGTCTATTTGACAAAGGCTTTAATTCTTATTATTCCTTGAGTATCAGTAATCATAAAAAGCGAGTGTATGTGTGATGTGTTGGCGCTTGGTGTTCTAGGGATTTTTTACTCAAGGGATTCCTGTCAACTTTTTGTAAGTACCTTACATTACACAGAGTTCCTTAGAATTAGAAGCACTTATGTATAATTCAAAAGCTTTTTGTAGTGAAATCTCGATTAAGTTTTTTAGATCTGACACATTCCGTAAAAGCATGAGTTTTAAATACTGTTTGGAGGCAATTTAAAATTTAAATCAACATAATTTTTTTTTTTTTTATCGTGGTAAAATCATCAAATGAGTCCTCCCACCCAGGGCAGGGCGGGAGGGACTGTCAGACTTGTACTGACTAAAATCCACGGTGTCCTTCACTAGCCCTTTACGTACCGGGGTCACGGTAATCCCTTGGTCCCGCGACAAATCAACATAATGGGTAAAAATTATTTTTAAGTTTCCACAGTTAACTTCAGGCGAAATACTCACATTTAATAATAGACAGTACGGCGAAGATAGACTTCCTCCAGCGTGACTTGACAAGCCAGGACATGACCCGGTCCACGATGGCCTTCAAGTTCTCCGGGTCAGACTTCATCATGGTGTCGAACTCAGAATACTTGCCCGGGCGGAAGAACACGCGCGTCACACCGAACTTGTAGTCCTTGTCCGACAGACCCAGACTGTGGACTATGGCCTGGGAATTGAAGATAGACGGTTAGGCTTTGACATTTTCCAATAGGCATAGCACAATCGACTCATAGTAGTCGTAACTACAGGTTTTTTTTACTGAGCGGATACAGTGGGTTTATAAATGTGGTTTTTCTAAAAAAGTGAAGCAAAATATCGCAAAAAAAACAACAAAAAGAGAAAAAAAAAGAAAAAATGCGTTCTTTTAGCGTAGTCTTAATTTCATAGTAATTTCAATTAATTTTTAAAAATAATCGACGGAACGAGGGTACTCAGAAAGGAGTCTCTTCTTTCTGGAAATTATTGCTTTGCAGTAAAGTAGGAGGCGGAACGTGAGCGAGAGGCAATCCTCCTCCTCATTCCCCGGTCGGCGCGCGAGAAGATAATACCATGGGCGTAGAAAGTCGAGTGACGATTCATCGCCATTGTAAGCGCGGACTAACGAACGCCGAGCCATCAGTAATACCATACTGAAGAATCCTTTAACTTAGTTGCGGTACAATAGTAACACCTTTTTCACATTAGTTCTCTTATTTTAGACTCACCTCACAGAACAGCTTGGCGGACAGCTTGTGTAGTTTCTGCGGCAGGAACTGCTTGTACATGTCGTGCAGGTCGTTGAAGGGCGCGCGGCTGGGGTAGCCGTGCTCCATGAGCTCCAGGACCGCGATGGTCCCGGAACATTCCAGCTGCGTCAGCACCAGCGAGCCCTCCACCTCGCGACCCACCATGCGGGAGTTGGGCTTGATGCAGCGGATGAAGTTCGTGCCCTAGGGAGAAAAATCATTAAAAAAAATCACAGCTGTTGGATTGAAGAAAAACTGGGCTAGGCAAGTCTACCGCATATCGGGTGACCAATGCAAAATAAGTATCGTAACGACTGTGGGAGCGGTGAGTGGTGCGGCAGGCGACGTCACTCGCACACAGAGCAGTTGTCGGCAGCCGCTGAACTAACCAGTCCCGCAACGTTCTGTCCGCATCGCTCTGTTGCGTAGCGTTGTCGCACTCACACGTTTGTAATTTTGTTCCCACCACCGCTTCGAAAAGCGCTCTGAGGAAACCGCTAGTGTTTCAGATATAACTGACGTATTGTGGCAGCGACAAGGTCCCTGGCTGGCCTTACAGTAATTTAAGGCATCCACAGAAAAGTCCGGTTAAGCAAAGCAGCCCACAACCTTTTCTAGGTTAACCAGCGAGATGCCACAAAAAAAAAAACAGCAAAAAGGTCGTGAACGGCCGTAATAATCCGAACTAGCAGAAGACGACAACGCGACAACCTACGACAACTAGTATAGACGCGCACCTAACCGTCAGTTCACGCGACGTGTCGCAACGATTCTGCAAATGTGTACCTTTTCGTGTAGTAAATAAAGTTCGATTTTGAGTAGCTCTATTGAAATGTGCGCGCAGCGTCGCGTCTTTATAAAATCATCTTACATCACGACACTTTGTGGTAAATATCATACTATATAATTGCTTTTTGAAATCTGAGTGTGCTCGACAGAAATAAAAGATTTGATGATTTTTTTTTTTTTCAGAATTTGTATTTCATTTGTTATCAGATTTACGTATTTTTTCTTTCAAGGATCCCTGAATCATAAAATTAGTTCAACAAGTACCAAATAACAGAGGTGTACTAAATAACTGCTTAGGTATATCCATAAATGCCTTTTACGCGGGCCTGTCCGGTACAAAGTCTAAATGAAAGCTAAAATCTACTCACGTTCTCCTTCAACTTATCCATCAACTGCGACAGTTGCGCCTGGAACTTAGCGCCGACGGAGATAAAGTTGAGTTTCCCTTTAGCATTGTTGTTGTCTGTGTTCTGGAACAATTGCTGCACCAACTTGCTGTTCGACTCCTGCACAAGGAACTCGAGGGACGCGTGAAGAGCGTCGTTGTTTTTCTCTATAAATTGGTTCTGTCAAGAGAAAATGTATAATTTTAGTAAAATGCAGCTTCTTTTAAACCGCATTTTCACTTTTTTTTTTTTTTTTTTATCGTGGTAAAATCATCAAATGAGTCCTCCCACCCAGGGCAGGGCGGGAGGGACTGTCAGACTTGTACTGACTAAAATCCACGGTGTCCTTCACTAGCCCTTTACGTACCGGGGTCACGGTAATCCCTTGGTCCCGCGACCCCAGCAGGCTTTGGCCCTCTACAGGCCCCGTCACTATGCTGACACTCTTTGAGGCGCGCGTGGAACACAACGCGCCGTCGACCCGGGCATGGTCCATGGTCGGACAGCGAGTCGCCCATTACTCGCCGCCCGCATGCCCGCGCCTACGGTGGCCGGAGATCGTCTCGCGACGTCCGACGACGTGGGCGCCTACCACTGCGGCTGGGGTGGAGGGAGGACGCTGTTCTCTCCCTCACGCGGCCCGCCTCCTCCTTCGCGAGCATGACTGCTTCGCAGAAGGAGGCGACCGCTTCCCACTCCGTCTCGCCCCGCAGCATGGCCTCGACCAATGCCGGGCGCGAGAGGTCTCCGCCTATCGCCGTCGTGAGGACACGGCGGTGCTCTGCCCAAGCGGGGCAGTCCTGCACCGTATGCTCCACCGTGTCCTCCGGACGATCCTCGCAGTGGTGACACCCAGGCGTTTCTTCCCTCCCTATCAGACACAGGTACCTCCCGAAACTTCCGTGTCCGGTGAGGACCTGCGTCATGCGGTAGGTAAGGACGCCGTGACGCCTATCCAGCCACTCCTCAAAGAGGGGTCTTATCGCCGCGATTGCGGCGTGCCCGACCGCATTTTCACTAGGAGAGATATGTCGTGCGACTCTGTCGGTCACGAAATGATGCGCCATGTCTCCCGACGTCGCTTGCAATATCTACGAGTCGCGGGACTTGTAAGTTAATGTAGTAGAAAACTGGGTAGTGTAAACATGACAAATTCCGAGCAACATTATCCCACAAAATCGCGGAGACTTGCTACGTAAAAGTCTGGCAATACATCCCCTAGTGAAAACCCGGATTTTAACTTGTGTCGTGACCCAAAGTCGGATCGCGGACGGTATTAGGATGGGTCACGCGATTTTTTAAGATTTGGGCATCTAAAACATCTCACTCTATTAGGAGTGGTAGTAGACCTAGGTCCTCACCGGACACGGAAGTCTTGGGATGGTCCTGTGTCTGATTCGGAGGGTTTTTTTTTTATCTTGGTAAAATCATCAAATTAGTCCCACCCAGGGCAGGGCGGGAGGGACTGTCAGACTTGTACTGACTAAAATCCACGGTGTCCTTCAATAGCCCTTTACGTACCGGGGTCACGGTAATCCGTTAGTCCCGCGACTTATTCGGAGGGATAATTAATTATTTGAAATATTTACCGTATTATAACAGACAGCGCCAGCAAAATGTCGTAACAAGAACCCTTCATCGTCCCGAAGTGTGCGGTGAGCCTTCAGACGAGACGACCGGGGGACTTGTAACCTGGGAAGAAAAACCATAGTAAAGTGATTTCATATACGACATTATGTCTTAAATTATTCATTTTTTTGTTCTGGCCTGTGTGTGTCAATATCTCTTTTCTTTTCTCTTTTTTTAAAACCAAGCTTATTCCAGTTAGTGATCGAGGTGGCGCTAGACGACTGGTATAGCTCTGTCTCTTTCACTCACGGGAACAAGCCTGGTTTTAAGACGACATAATACGGCCGCAGGACTTAATTTTAGACAATTAAACATAGTAAAGCTTGCTGTTTAAGTATCTATACATACCTGGTGTTATTCACAGCTAGTTGTTTGTGCACGGAATGTGTGAAGTGTCCGAACTCTGGTTTAGGAAGCTTTGACTCCTCGTCCAGCAAATGGAAGATACCGTGGTTCTTGCTCTCAATTAAATCTGTTGAAATAGAAAAAAAAAATTGTGCAGTTTTTTTTCATATACGATGGGTTTGCTCTTGACCTTAGTCTAGGTCAGAGGTGACAAAGACAAGGTCGACGATGGACCGAGCTTACCCAGAAGAAGCCTGTTCACTCTAACTTTGAAGAGATTAGGGTTGTATGCGTTCGGAAACACAGTCGCAGGCAGAGAGTTCCACTCCTTCGCTGTCCGCATTATAAAAGACGTTTGGAAGCGCTTAGAGCGAATTGGTGGAATAGCAATAAGGTAAGGATGGTAATTTGCCGTGCGCCTAGATGTATTTGTTGTTTTGGTGTCATCAAATGCGTCTTTCTGTCCTAGGTGGGGAAAAAGGGACTATAAGACTCGTACTGACTAAATTTCACAATGTTTCTTCAATTTCCCTTTACGTTCCAGGGCCATGATAACCTGTTTTGACAGTACGCGACCCACAATCTGTTTAGACAGTACAATACCCGAATCTCATTGAGGAGCTCGTGGCTAAATAATTAGGGCCGCACAGACCGATCCTTCGGGGTAAGCGGAGGTTGGTCTAAAGTTGGGTGGCCATCTGTCATAACGAGTTTCCTCCGTGCCTTGGAAAGCACGTAAGGCCGTTGGTCCCGGCTGTCATTTGTAGATCTTTGACAGTCGTTACTGTTTGCCAAACATTCTAAAGTCTTACAACCAGTCTTACCATGGGGTATTACCTAGTTACTGGGCTGTGGAGGTCCGATAGGCAGTCGCTTCATGTAAAATACTGATATTCCGGTTTGACTGGAAGTCGACGCCAATATAGTTGGGAAAATGCTAGGCATCAGATGATGATACCCGAATCTCTTCAAAGTTAGAGTAAACAGGCTTCTTGTGGGTAAGCTTGCTCCATCGAAGGCTACATCTCTGTCACGTGTAGACTAGGGTCAAGAGCTATTACACACCAAATTTAAAAAAAATCTTAATCTATAAAAATGACTTACCAATACAATCCTGGTTATCAACGAATCTGATCTCAGGCACGTTCAGCCCCTCACGTTTATACAACTCCTGTTCATTCTTCAGAATACGCTCGTTGAAGAACTGCTGCAGCTTCTCGTTACAGTAATTGATGCAGAACTGCTCGAAACTGTTCATTTGGAAGTATTCTGTGGAAGAGGACAAAAGGTTTACTTGACTTATTTAATTTTGAACGCTACTTTACAGTCTGATCGGCATTACGGGGCGTAATGTAACGTGTTACACAACACACGTTCGTGCAGTTGGTACGGGTAAACAAGACGCTCGCAAAGTGAAACAAGCGGCTGTTGCTCGATTCATACAAATGTCAGCACATCAACTTACCTCAATGTGAAAAAAATCCTTACTAGTTTTTCAACCTTATCAAAATAGAGGAAAGTTAGTTCAATGGGTAAAATTTGACAGATGGGTATTTTGACCCGCTGGCGTCTGTACATTATTGCCCGTAAATTCGGTCAGTACCTAGCTTTAGCAAAATGAACAATTGGATAATTTTAACACCGACAGGAAAACTAATCTGTTTTTGTAAACATAGGCTAAGTTTAATGAAAATAAAAAAGTTACTAATCTGCTAGCATATTCAGAATAAAAGCCATGTTTTTAAGGGTGGTAAAATCCTCCGCCTTGGCTGGAGCGAAAAGAACTGTCAGACACTTGCTGATTAAAAATCTACCCTGTTCCTTTGGTCTTTGGGCTTCAGGGTTACTGTGTCTTTTACAGACAGTCCCGCGATCCTGGCAGGCATTTGGCCCTATAGGGACCCCGTCAGTTAGCTGACAGTTCCTTGAGACACGCGTAGAACACTACACGTCGTCGTTCAAGGTTTTTACCCTGTCAATTTGTATATTTGTAACTTACCAAAGCCAGCAATATCGAGCACACCGATGTAGTACGCGGACGCTTGGAACGGGATACTGATGTTGATGCGATGTACGATGTAGTCGAACAGACGACTGTACACTGCCTTGGCCAGTGCGTCGCGAGCGTTGTTGGCTTCGTACGTCTTTAGAGGTACCCTGTGGAAAAATGCAATTATTTATTAGAGGCGTACTGACGCGAAGAAGTCGGTATTCAATAGGGTATTTTACTCAAAAATTAGAGTAAGTACGAAAGAAAGGTTATCAAAAAAATTGTGACACGTATTTTTTCTTTTGTTACGTAAACCAAAACTGACGGATATACAACGTCTCAGGGTCACCCCCAACAACAGCAGCCAATACTCACATGATAGCAGACCCCTTGATCCCCCCCCGGGAGCTCTGCATGAGCCGCGACACCAGCGCCATGCGCAGCTCCCCCGGGTCCACCCCCAACAACCAGCAGCCAATACTCACATGATAGCAGTCCCCTTGATCCCCCCCCGGGAGCTCTGCATGAGCCGCGACACCAGCGCCATGCGCAGCTCCCCCGGGTCCACCCCCAACAACCAGCAGCCAATACTCACATGATAGCAGTCCCCTTGATCCCCCCCCGGGAGCTCTGCATGAGCCGCGACACCAGCGCCATGCGCAGCTCCCCCGGGTCCACCCCCAACAACCAGCAGCCAATACTCACATGATAGCAGTCCCCTTGATCCCCCCCCGGGAGCTCTGCATGAGCCGCGACACCAGCGCCATGCGCAGCTCCCCCGGGTCCACCCCCAACAACCAGCAGCCAATACTCACATGATAGCAGTCCCCTTGATCCCCCCCCGGGAGCTCTGCATGAGCCGCGACACCAGCGCCATGCGCAGCTCCCCCGGGTCCACCCCCAACAACCAGCAGCCAATACTCACATGATAGCAGTCCCCTTGATCCCCCCCCGGGAGCTCTGCATGAGCCGCGACACCAGCGCCATGCGCAGCTCCCCCGGGTCCACCCCCAACAACCAGCAGCCAATACTCACATGATAGCAGTCCCCTTGATCCCCCCCCGGGAGCTCTGCATGAGCCGCGACACCAGCGCCATGCGCAGCTCCCCCGGGTCCACCCCCAACAACCAGCAGCCAATACTCACATGATAGCAGTCCCCTTGATCCCCCCCCGGGAGCTCTGCATGAGCCGCGACACCAGCGCCATGCGCAGCTCCCCCGGGTCCACCCCCAACAACCAGCAGCCAATACTCACATGATAGCAGTCCCCTTGATCCCCCCCCGGGAGCTCTGCATGAGCCGCGACACCAGCGCCATGCGCAGCTCCCCCGGGTCCACCCCCAACAACCAGCAGCCAATACTCACATGATAGCAGTCCCCTTGATCCCCCCCCGGGAGCTCTGCATGAGCCGCGACACCAGCGCCATGCGCAGCTCCCCCGGGTCCACCCCCAACAACCAGCAGCCAATACTCACATGATAGCAGTCCCCTTGATCCCCCCCCGGGAGCTCTGCATGAGCCGCGACACCAGCGCCATGCGCAGCTCCCCCGGGTCCACCCCCAACAACCAGCAGCCAATACTCACATGATAGCAGTCCCCTTGATCCCCCCCCGGGAGCTCTGCATGAGCCGCGACACCAGCGCCATGCGCAGCTCCCCCGGGTCCACCCCCAACAACCAGCAGCCAATACTCACATGATAGCAGTCCCCTTGATCCCCCCCCGGGAGCTCTGCATGAGCCGCGACACCAGCGCCATGCGCAGCTCCCCCGGGTCCACCCCCAACAACCAGCAGCCAATACTCACATGATAGCAGTCCCCTTGATCCCCCCCCGGGAGCTCTGCATGAGCCGCGACACCAGCGCCATGCGCAGCTCCCCCGGGTCCACCCCCAACAACCAGCAGCCAATACTCACATGATAGCAGTCCCCTTGATCCCCCCCCGGGAGCTCTGCATGAGCCGCGACACCAGCGCCATGCGCAGCTCCCCCGGGTCCACCCCCAACAACCAGCAGCCAATACTCACATGATAGCAGTCCCCTTGATCCCCCCCCGGGAGCTCTGCATGAGCCGCGACACCAGCGCCATGCGCAGCTCCCCCGGGTCCACCCCCAACAACCAGCAGCCAATACTCACATGATAGCAGTCCCCTTGATCCCCCCCCGGGAGCTCTGCATGAGCCGCGACACCAGCGCCATGCGCAGCTCCCCCGGGTCCACCCCCAACAACCAGCAGCCAATACTCACATGATAGCAGTCCCCTTGATCCCCCCCCGGGAGCTCTGCATGAGCCGCGACACCAGCGCCATGCGCAGCTCCCCCGGGTCCACCCCCAACAACCAGCAGCCAATACTCACATGATAGCAGTCCCCTTGATCCCCCCCCGGGAGCTCTGCATGAGCCGCGACACCAGCGCCATGCGCAGCTCCCCCGGGTCCACCCCCAACAACCAGCAGCCAATACTCACATGATAGCAGTCCCCTTGATCCCCCCCCGGGAGCTCTGCATGAGCCGCGACACCAGCGCCATGCGCAGCTCCCCCGGGTCCACCCCCAACAACCAGCAGCCAATACTCACATGATAGCAGTCCCCTTGATCCCCCCCCGGGAGCTCTGCATGAGCCGCGACACCAGCGCCATGCGCAGCTCCCCCGGGTCCACCCCCAACAACCAGCAGCCAATACTCACATGATAGCAGTCCCCTTGATCCCCCCCCGGGAGCTCTGCATGAGCCGCGACACCAGCGCCATGCGCAGCTCCCCCGGGTCCACCCCCAACAACCAGCAGCCAATACTCACATGATAGCAGTCCCCTTGATCCCCCCCCGGGAGCTCTGCATGAGCCGCGACACCAGCGCCATGCGCAGCTCCCCCGGGTCCACCCCCAACAACCAGCAGCCAATACTCACATGATAGCAGTCCCCTTGATCCCCCCCCGGGAGCTCTGCATGAGCCGCGACACCAGCGCCATGCGCAGCTCCCCCGGGTCCACCCCCAACAACCAGCAGCCAATACTCACATGATAGCAGTCCCCTTGATCCCCCCCCGGGAGCTCTGCATGAGCCGCGACACCAGCGCCATGCGCAGCTCCCCCGGGTCCACCCCCAACAACCAGCAGCCAATACTCACATGATAGCAGTCCCCTTGATCCCCCCCCGGGAGCTCTGCATGAGCCGCGACACCAGCGCCATGCGCAGCTCCCCCGGGTCCACCCCCAACAACCAGCAGCCAATACTCACATGATAGCAGTCCCCTTGATCCCCCCCCGGGAGCTCTGCATGAGCCGCGACACCAGCGCCATGCGCAGCTCCCCCGGGTCCACCCCCAACAACCAGCAGCCAATACTCACATGATAGCAGTCCCCTTGATCCCCCCCCGGGAGCTCTGCATGAGCCGCGACACCAGCGCCATGCGCAGCTCCCCCGGGTCCACCCCCAACAACCAGCAGCCAATACTCACATGATAGCAGTCCCCTTGATCCCCCCCCGGGAGCTCTGCATGAGCCGCGACACCAGCGCCATGCGCAGCTCCCCCGGGTCCACCCCCAACAACCCGGCCGCCGTGGCCAGCGCGTGCTCAGAGTTGGGTGTCACCCGACACCCGCCCCGCGCGCCGCTGTCCTCTTCGAACTCCACGTTCCCCAGGTGTAGGACTGCTCCTACTACGGAGTACACGGCTTTCTTTTCTTCTTCTGTGAGGCCGACGCGGGATAGAGCCTGGTGAAAGAAGTTTTGCATTAGATCAATAAAGTAGAAAGACTGAGCTGCTTGAAAGACAAAGTCATTTGAAGACTTCAAAACCACAAAAAAACCTTATTTGCTTTAAGCTCCTGCCCTACTTCATAGCTTCAGTTGGCTAACAGAGTACACACACGTTTTTGCAGGTAAAATAAGTAGCTACGTCCCAAAGACATGCTTTACCTGATTAAGCCTCCCAAAGTCCTCCACATCATCAAGTATGGGGTCTCGTAGACCACCCTTGGCTTGTTGCTGCTTACTTTTGCAATTGGCGGCGATCTTCTTCTCTGAGTTGACAGTCGTAAAGTATTGAGTGCAGCCGTTCTTAAGATACTGAGGGCAAAAAATGTATATTGTAAATGCTGTGTGTGTTTGTCTAAGAGTGAAGAGTTTGTAGCATCGACCACACAGCCTATAGACTCCTAATAACAGGCGACCGATGTCTGTCAACACATTAGGCAAAAATGTCTTATAACCATCGTCACTCACCGAGCTCGTATTAGTTTCGACCACTGCTGTGAGCCGTAAACACTTCCGCATTACTCCTTTAAAAAATCGAGAAAATAGACATAATATGTTCCCGTATACAATACGTTTGTGTGATAAAAAAACCGGACTTCAAATTTCCTGAAAGACGGTATCACATTTCATCGGTAACTTAATAGTTCCATAATCTAAATTAGATTAAATTTCTGACAATATTTATCGGGGTTCATCTTATACTGGTCATACTTGGCGTCTTTATGATTCCGTCCCTTTCTTTTGCAAGTATTTTTTTCGCCATCTCTTTTCGTCGATTTTAAGTACACATATTAGTGATGTTCCAAATCGTACAACCACCTCTGTTGTCGATAAAGCAAAACAAAAACCTATAACTATTAATTTATACAAAAAATATTTTTTCAATAATTAGAAATTACAACAGATGTACATCTGATAAATTGTGAAACTTTAATTTATACATTTTAGATACCCACACGATCTTGATTTAAAAAATAAATGGATAATTGCAACCAAGCGAGAGAACTGGATCCCATCTACTTAAAGTGTAATATTGTTCACGTCATTTTAGCGAAGATTGTTTTATTCTTATGAAAAACCGTCGATGTCTACTAAGTTGAGCAGTACCAACTAAGTATTTGCCGCTTTTGGTGAGTTTAATTATTGAACTTTTTTTTCTGTCTCCTAGGCAAAAAATATGGTGTCGGAACCTTTCTTCTTTTTCTTTTTCGTGTCGCTGCCGCGACGGTATTTATATTTTATTGGCCCAAAACCCCGTCATCTCCACCGCATTGTAGGTAGCGGCGAAGAGATCCGTTTGGCTGCATGTTTTTGGGCTAACTCTATAAAATCGCGCTGCATTCAATTTGATAGGCCTCACCAAAGACTTCGAACATAGCTTATAATAATTACGGAAATTTTAAAACATTGTTTTTATTCATTTTTATATTTTACCTACATGATTCAATCGTAATTACAATAAAAGAAGGTAATTGAATGCAAGTATGTAAAAACATATTTTATTAAATACAATTTAAAAATGTCGATACTTTCTTGTTTGATTTAAAACCGTCCCATCCCTAGTGACATGCACTGACCTTGAATTGACCAATCAGGACGCAGAACCCCGTCCCCCTCGCTGACGTCATACCTCAACAAGTTGGCAGAATAGTTTTCGTGCGTTTTATCGTGTATTAGGTGTCTATAGGCTGTGTGGTCGATGGTTTGTAGAGACGGTTCTGGAAGATTCGCCACAGAAACTGCAGATAGGGAAGAATTTAGGCTTTAGGAAGCGGGATCTTTGCCGAGCAGTACATACAACAAAGCAGCTAGGGCTAAACATTAAGGCCAATTCCAGTGGCAACTTAAAACATTACTGACGAGGGTTTACTATTAGTCACCTCTGCCAATTCTTTCCTATATTACAGGCGTTATTTCATGTTATCTAAAAAAGGTGCCTCACGGTTTAACACAGATAAAGATGCCGATAGTAAACGTATGTTTTGATGCATTTCAAAATTGTGATATAACAAAAATACAATTCGAGATGATACAATTCGACAACGATGATACAATATCATTGTTTCACAGATACAATCATATATTGTTTATCAAATCTTGAGTAACGAGATTATTTGTCATTCGTGAAATAGTATTATTATGCAATTGTTTAGTAAAGAGATGGACCCTATCAGACTTCTACAATACGAAGAGTTTGTTGTAACTCCAATTTGGTAATTTTCTAAGCAGTGGCATTCTTAATTGTGTCTCCCCAGAATTTGACATCCAATTTAGCGTTCATCAGTTCCTAGATGTTTTTTTTTTTGTGTTTATTATTTATTATGAGCTATCAGTCAGCCTTAACTATAATCAGATCAGCGGAGTGGCATTACGTTGCAAAAGCATCAGGACCAATGTCCAAAATCTTTTTTATTAATGCAGCACAATTTCGGCATTCTTCAACCTCCCAACATAATTAGGTATCAATAGCGATTGTGAATGATTGGGATGGTTGTTACATCTATCTTTATATTTGCCAAGGTAGAGTTTCATTTCTTAAGATGTTGGGATTTCCAGTTGCTCATGAATTTCTGAGTTACGGGTACCAGGGCTGATAAATTGAATTTCAACTTAAAAACTTACCAAATAATCATCAGGCTTTGTAATCTTCAACGCCGTCTTCAACTCCTGGGGCGCACCAGCACATAGCAGGTAGAATACATGGTAGTTCCTCTCCTCTGCACTCTGGGTGCATATTCTAGACTTTTCCAGAAGGTAATGGGAGATATGACCGCCCACCACTTGGTATTTGTTGTTGAAGTGAACCTCCATGAACTTGCCGAATCGAGAACTGTTGTTGTTGCGTGTTGTCTTCGCGTTACCGAAGGCTTCGAGAATTGGATTGGCTGTGGAAGATGGGATATAGTAAGTAAAGTAATTGTGTTGAAGTTTCATGTTTGCCAGATACAATAAGCTGGCGGATGCAAGGATAAGTATGTTTTATCGTTATTTTTACGTATTTTAATTTACATTGTTTTACCATGGTTGAACTACTATCGAGGGCCTTTGGAACAATGATTGTTTGAATTTTTGCCTGTGTATTTTTGTGCGCACAAATTTTAGAAACAGTTTAAATTTTCGAATTTAGTGTCTGTTTTATTTTCAATCAGTTCATAAATCAAAATGTTGTGTCAATTTAAAGAATACCGTCGAACATTTTTCGACAAAAATGCTGGTTGTCACATAGTCACGCCAGAACAGATCTGCTTGAAAGGCGCAAGGATAGATTATAGTCTGAATAATACATAGCAATGAAATGTATTTATTAATTGGATAACCCGATTGCCACTTTACATATTAATGACAAAGCGCCAATCAGCCAGGTGGAGCGAGAACGGCAGAGACTGGATGTGGAAAAACCTGGGCTAAGTCGTGCACATTGGGAGAGGCCTATATCCAGAAGTGATATAAGCTGATGATGATGTTTTTTTTGGAAATTCAATTGATTTAGGACGCAAAGCTGAAACTTTTAACTAATACATAACTGTATTAATTTGGACCAAATGATCCCGGTAAATATCTATACATATAATAAAATGCTAGGAAAGTCAAAACTGTACATTGAATATATTTTTAAAAGAATACTTGGGGTGTGATTTACAATCGATACAGAAGCAAAAATATAGTTTTTAGATTTTTTGTCTGTTTGCCGATATGTATGTCCGGGATAAACTCAAAAAGTACTGCATGGATTTACTTCAAATTTGGCAAGCTTATCACGCACATATTATCACGCTATCACCTACGGGGAACGAGCGGTGAACATTTATTTCTTCAACGCATTCACGCAGACGACGTCGCGGGCAGCAGCTAGTGTAATGATAAAAGTAAAATGTTGCGATGACTCAATTCGTACTTAAGCCTGACTTTTCCTATAACAGGCTGAAATGATAATGAGATAAGTAAAGAAACTGGTTATTGGTCAGCCGAGTTAACTAGCAACATGTATGATTCATAAAACAAGTACCTACACATTTATATAAGACAACTTTGCATATTAATTACGCACTTGAATACAAATAGGATTTACAATCAATTTTTAAAGTGAAAACTTTTTTAGCGGCGTTGAGCAGTTTTCTGTAATGGGTATAAAATCTTAAACTCGCGTCAGGACACGTGACCCTGACCGAAAAAGCGTAGGACGGCGCAGGGCGCTTGCGTGAATGTTCGTGTGACTTTATTACTTTTAAAGAAGTTTGTATGCTGGATACATTCGTTGCTAGGTAACATTGTTTATAAAAGATATACCTACATCACATTGGAAAATTATTGAAATAAAAAGTCAACCATTTTTGCGAGTTTTACTAAAATCTGTTCACAAGATATTTCCAACAATTACTATTCAAGTTTTCACTTCTGCCGGCACTCCCAGAGTGCAACCCGTCGTTTTTTTTTTTTCTTATAAAAAAGTAGCTACCTATTAGCAGAACTGGATAATTTAAATTTAATTGAAGTGTAATTAGTGGTGCATACATAAATGTTTAGTAAACTGGAATGATGCCATTAAAAACAATAAAAAAAATGTAATGTGATATAAACACTATTAACAGTGCTCTATTGTCAATAAACATGATAATTATGAATACTGCAAACGGCACAAGGCCGCATCATCTTTAATTTACATAATGTTTTAAAACGACCTTCTGTGGAATGTATCGAAAATATGTAAGAATATGCTTTAACTCTGGCAAAAACCAGTTTTTTGAGATTTTATAGAGATAATAACCAGTCTATACTTTTTTTTTGACAAAGTTATCATTATAGCATACAATATTATATTTTTTTTATTAACGTCCTACAAATTCCTCCCCTCTTGACCTCGGATCAGCTATCACAGTGTACAGGTGATACCTTTTTCTAGGCCAGTTTATCTAGCGTCGTTTATCTTTAGGCATCCCATTGTATGGATACTTTGCCCAGTTGATGGAAACAGCCTAGGGATCATTCAAACATTAATTGTTAACCCCCCCCCTTGTCAGCAGATGTTAGCAACAGTCTTCCCTCTTTCTCTACTTTTGATGAGTTGTTAATCCAGCCAAGGGTGGTGCAGAAGGGACTGCTAGGCTCGTACTGACTAAAATCGTTCCAGTATCACCGTTACCTCTTAAGATAGTCTCGCTACCCAGCCCCGTTGCTTTTTTTTATCGTGATAATATCATCAAATGAGTCCTCCCACCCAGGGCAGGGCGGGAGGGCCTGTCAGACTCGTACTGACTAAAATCCACGGTGTCCTTCACTAGCCCTTTACGTACCGGGGTCACGGTAATTAGTGAGTCCCGCGACCTACCCAGCCCCCTTGCTTAAGTAAACATTGGTGGGGTTGCCATACGCCCATAACCTCCAAAAATAATTTAAGCGAAGCCGAAACCCCTTACTCCCCTTTGGTGCCTACGTTATACTTAAATAATCCTTTACTGCATTGGACTTAACACAGCTGGATAAGCGTGGGTGTATCTATTGTATTGTCAAATAGATAAGCTTGCTAATAACAGGAAAAACTACTTTCATAAACTATTCAGCAGTTTCTGAGAAACCAATAAAAAAATATAGCAAAAATTGATTATGTATTTATGTCAATGATAAAAGTTTCGGTAGATATTATAGTACAGACGTCAGCAAACTAACCTAACTCAATCTGTCAAATTTCTTTAACAGATTTTCAACCTTATCACAATAGTGGAAGTTTTATGTTCGATTGGTAGGATTTGACAGATTGGGGTAGGTGGACCTGCAGTCGTTTGTATAATCGAAGGTTGCAGTAGCATTGTTATTTAATTATGTGATGTTTATTTATAAACTTGAATGTCTGAATATGAACAAATCAGCTGGTTGTCGAGACTAGTTTTAGGAACAAGTATGTAAAGTATTCAGAGAAGCGTAGGCGATAAGTTGGCAAGCTGAAATTATTTCTGCATATTATTGTTTGTTTAAGAGACAACATGGTGTTTGCACGTAGGATGTTATGACCGACATGCGAACGCCTCCATTGATTTTAGAACGTTTCTAGAGCAATTGGACTTCTCTTTTGGTCGCATAAAGATCCAGACCTTTATCCTACAATACATTGCCTACAAAAATAGAACGGGTTGCGGGTTGGTCCAAGTAAAATAGGATAAGGGCAGGAAGGTGAAGATGATGATGAAGATAATGCTAATAAGTGAGAGATTTGTGTCTACCAATCTAGCAGCTATCCAACGATTATTGTATGTTTTGTCAACAGCTTTTTTGAACCGAAGAAGAAATAAAGATAGTTCCTAATTCTGATTACTTATATTAGGTAAATCTATTATGTTTACTACTGAACATAGGCCTCTTTCAAGTTGCGATATATAGCCCTATCCTGAGCGTTCCGCATCCAAACTACCCTGGGTGCAGCAGAATGACTGTCAGACTCGTACTGACTAAAATCCAACGTATTTTTTTAATTTCCTTTACGTTCTAAGTCCTCGGTTACCTGTTTAGACAGTCGGGCGATCAAGTTTATCTTGGTAAAATCATCAAATGAGACCTCCCACACAGGGCAGGGCGGGAGGGACTGTCAGACTTGTACTGACTAAAATCTACAGTGTCCTTCAATAGCCCTTTACGTACCGGGGTCACGGTAATTCTTTAGTCCCGCGACCCCGGCAGGCAAGTCTACCTCAGCTACATTTTTTATGACAGTCCATCTTGGAAGGGGGCATCCCACACTACGCTTGATGGTATATGATGGTATGTCTACAACAAAACTAGTTTACCCCATCGGTTATCAGTCCTTTAAGAACTTTTATTTTTGTTAATATAGCTATTTGCTCGTGTTTGTCCACTACTTCGCCAAATGGTAAGGAAAATAATTAATTTATTAATTACATTAATTTAATTAATTAATTACATTAATGTAATTTTTTTGACAAACTTACCGTCTAAAATCTTCTGCTCAACAGGCCCGGCGCCCTTCGCCCACAAGTCGCACAGGTACTTGAGTATGTACTTCGTGGACTCAGTCTTGCCGGCACCTGATTCTCCTGAGACGATGATGGATTGAGACTGCTTCAGCGATTTCATGTCACGAAAGGCTTTGTCGGCTGGAAAGATGATAAAACGTATTATTAGTTAAAATAATTTCATAGTTATTAAAGTGGGAAAATTATCTATATTTTGGACTTTAAACAATTTACATTGGGTTTTTAAAAAACCCTATTGGAGTGAAAAGAAAACAAACGGCTTTGTCTTTGACCAATCAACGACTGAATTTGCCTATCCATTTGTCCATCTCTTTAAGATGTCAAATTAGAAGGAGCCGTCAAAAACAAAGGAACGGGATTTGGATTGAGATTGCATTTCAATTTCGGGCGTTAGTGGACAGACGATCTCGTTAAAGTGTCGAAAGAAACTGGATAGTAATGACACAAATCCGCCAGAAGTGGAAAGATTTGGAAGAATTAATGCTAAAGTCTAAAGAAGAGAAAAGATAAGAAAATCAGGTGTAGGATAAGAATAAGTAGGTACATAAATAAATAAATAAATATTCCACAACTATCACACAACGCCATCTAGTCCCAAGCTAAGCAGAGCTTGTGTTATGGGTACTAGACAACTGATAAACATACTTATATATTTCTAAATACATACATATTATAGATAAATTACACCCAGACACAGAACAAATGATCGTGCTCATCACACAAACATTTGTCCTGGGTGGGAATCGAACCCACGACCTCCGGCATAGCAGTCAGGGTCACTAACTACTAGACCAACAGGCCTGTCAAACAATCATTGCCATTAATAAATTATTATATAAATTATTTACTGAGTCAAACAATCATTGCCATTAATAAAAACTACAATATTTAAAACTGTTCAAGTAATTTCCAAGAAAAGAGTTTGCTTGATATATTTTCCTTCTTTAAAAAGAGAAAAACCAAACTATCTCATACATCTTAAGTGACATTATTCAAGAATTATAGTATTCGGATAATCCCCCAGAAAAATACAGCTCATTTTGTTTATTTTGGTAACATCTTTTTGTCCTTGAAGGTAAATAGGTGACTGAATCATTCTTATGTACAACAATTACCGCTTCTCTGTAGTCTAAAACCTAATACATAATCTATATATATAAAAGGAGAACTGACTGACTGACATATCAACGTACAGCCGAAACTACTGGGGCTAGGAATGTGAAATTTTGCACACGGCTTCCTATTATAATGTAGGGGAGCACTAAGAAGGGGTTTTTTGAAATTTAACCTTTAAGGGGGTGAAAAGGGGGAATTACGAAAGTACGTAACTCACGCGGACGAAGTCGCGGGCAAAGTGCTATTCAAGCTATATGGCAGTCGAATTAAGTTAGTCACGAAGGGAAATTAGACTGAATAATACATGTGACTACTTTCTTTAAATTAAATAGTAGGTATTTTTTCTTAGAAAGTAGATTAATTGTAACATGTACTTCCAAATACTTAGTTTACTTAGATCTCTTTATAATTGTGAACTTTAGAAAAGGATGCACTCCCCACAAGTTAACCGATTAAATTAACAGTTAAAAACAAAATAAATTATAGTTTAAAAAAACACGCTTTTATAGCAATCGAACTTAAAAGTAGAAAATATTTTTTAAGTATAAGAGAGTTAGTGTTAGTGCAATATAAAATCCAACAATCAATTATCATAATTAATTTAGAATAAGATTAATATAAATATTAAGATTAACAAAAATTCAAATAAAGTGAAAATCGTAGGGTGCTATTACCTGTACTGTTACCTGGTTAGAAAATCTCCTGATGTAATAATAGTCCTGTTTGTTTTCGATTACTGTCAAGGATTTTTATGGCAATAAACGGACAAGAATAAGATGTAGGTAATAAACGTTCCAATTTTCATTCGCTCTAAACTTGAAAAACCAAAGATTAGTTACCCACTTACCTATAGCAAAAACATGAGGTGGCAGTTCTCCTAATGATTTTCCCTGGTACTTCTTGATGGTGTTCGAAGAGTACATGTCCTTGATGTCTTCATAAGGATTGACGGCCAACAGGATATTAGCTACGTATGTCTGTAAGAGATATAATATAAATGTACTTCTACGCTGTGTCTTGTATGCTGTTTTTTTTATCGTGGTAAAATCATCAAATGAAAGTCCTCTGACCCGACCCGGGGCAGGAGGATCTGTCAGACTAGTAAAAACTAAAATCCACGGTGATTCTTCAACAGCCCTTTACGTTCCAGGGTCACGGTTACCTGATGAGACAGACCATGGTATGTTATTTGGGGACATAAAATCTGCCCATTCTTACCCACTAGGTTTTTTCTTTATTTTGAAAAACATTTCGGTTTGTTTTTTATTAAAAAAGGAATAAAACCCAAAAAAGTAATTCAAAAGGTGTTGTAGTGATGTCACTGATTTGATAATAAGAGGTTTTTTTTTCTATAGGGTTTGTTACGTAAGATGTTATGAAAATAATATAATTATTTTTATAACAACTGGTTGCAATCTTACATCAGATTCTTATTTGAAAACCATAAGATCTTCATCATATCAGAAAATATCAAAATTTGTTTTTGTTTGCAGTAATGATTTGTGCGTCATTTATTTATAGTGAAGTACCTACTAACGATTTGTCATAGTAAGTAGGTATATTAGATTCTTAGAAGTTTTAAAACCTTTGATACCATGTCGTCTGACAGGAAGAATGTAAGAAGAAAACGTGCAGAAAAATGATGATCTCGTTTTATAATAATCCACACCATCTCAAATGAATATCAAACACAGATAGAGAGAGGGAGAAACAGCTAGAGACAGATAGCGAGACCCTTTCAAAGATAATACGAATTTTGAACATCAAAATGACACATGTAGGTAGTGCATTTATCGGTTACTTTCAGACACATTATATACTAGCCAGATCTACGAGTATCTTTCATCGCTACTATATCGTGCATACGACGAATAAAAATATATATCAGTAAGAAAGTAACACTGAATAATCTACGTCGTAGTAAATACGAGCGATAGTAAAAGCCATTGGACGACGAAAACCAACGGAATCAATACTCGTACATAATAATTTTCTACGGTAGAAGTATAAGCAGCTAACGCAGGTATAAAATATTTCCAAGGTGAAATACCGGAGTATTTGAAATGAGTCATTGTAGACAAATATGTTATGGCCGAAGAGATTTATACATTGAGGATATCAGAAGAAAATTTTAGAGAAAACATGTCTTTTCACGTCTCAGTATGTGCTAATGATTTAATAATTGGTTTATGGCAGAATAATAATAATGGTGGTTTCGTGGTGGCCGTGGTTTCGAACTTTGTGTCATGTATTCCATCACGACTGCTCTCATAACGGTGAAGGAAAACATCGTGAGGAAACCGAAATGTCTTAGAACCAAAAATTCGAAGACATGTGACATTTACCAACGGTGGTGGACTGTGGCCCATTCGCTCTCACAAAGAGGAGGTCTGTGTCCCAGCAGAGGGAACATTATAGGCTGATGATGATGAATGGTTGTTACTTACGTAAATCTTATTCTTCTTGTATCTTGTCAGGATGTTGTTTAGCAGCGTGGCTTCATTGAGGAACATCAGCTCGCCTGAAAGTAATCAGTTTGATTAGATGAACGATTTTCGATGAAAAATTGTAAAAGAAGATTACCCAAATTAATTATTATAGTTGTTGCAAACGGGTTGACAAAAAATGCTGGTTTATCATAATAAACCAATTTTAGAAAACCATAACATGTAATCAACTTATCAAGAACCAAAGATAGTTTGGATCAACATAAAAGTTTCACTTCGCCAAGGTTTGTTTGTAATTAATCTACTTAAAATAGACCACGACCTCGTGACCCCAACAGTCAATGATTGGATGTCGTGACCAATGATATAAGAGACAATGAAGTAACCATTGTCGATGTCAAAGACGAAACAAATGACGGTAGTATTAGTACGGAGAACCTGGGCAAAGACTGCATTAACCAAGTTATACTTTGACGATTTACCAATCCAAAGAAAAGGTTGCAAACTTTTCTGTGGATTGGTAAATCGTCAAAGTATTTCTCCCTGATTGAGCAAAGAGGACTATCAAACTTGACCTTTTAAAACTGTTTCGCGACCACGGGCAGACATTTGGCCCTATCGTCCCACTTAATGTTCCTGACTGAGGTCTATTTGGCGTGTTGGAGACGATGCGCCGACAACTCGGGCCTAGTCCTTGATCGGATGGCGAACTGCCCATTACTCACCGTGTTCAAACCTTCCTTCTGTTTAGTTGAATACCAGTATTGTACATGGAACGACTGGTTATTTGTTGGTTTTAACGACCATAATTCAGCTACAGGGCAACACGGTACTCCTTGGCAAAAGTAGTTGCCAGACTTTCGAGTTTCTAGCCGCAACTAGAAAATACATTTACAGATTCATCCCAGCATTTCAAAACCAATTCTGTTAATAATACTATTTCATTATACTCTCGTATATGTATTAAGGCTTATTCAGTACAAGTTCATTATAGAACCATGAGAAAAATAGTTCATAACTAGTTTCGAAACAGGTTCGATTCTATTCCAGGAGCTAATTACATTGCAGGGATCGATTTCTATAGCTTATGGGAGATAATCGCTTTAACTTTAAGATGATTACGTCAATTAATTCTTGTCAGTAAAAAGCGTAGGAAGGTTTTATATGATCGTGGATGACGGATGTTGCATTCATTTGGAATATTGATCAAGATCATTTATTATCATGGGGTTTGTATAAAACATGATGCATTTGTGATTTTTCCTTCTACAAGTAATTTTTTCTAGTTCGTCCATTTCTTGCAATCGCGATAAATAACATTGTTTATTGGGTTTATTGGTCTAGTGCACCCCTTTCGTATTTTAAGTTGAAAGGACTTGCTATTTTATTTTAGCTGATTTTCTGAAGTATAATACCAGTCATCCCATCTCGCCTATGTGGTTGAGTTGCTATGTTATTTACCACCTTCAATATTTTTCTATTGTACAACCAACACTACCTACCTACCGTTCCTCGGAAAGCACGTAGAGGCGTTGGTCCCAGCTGTCATTTGTAGATCTTTGACAGTCGTTACTGTTAAGCTCTAAAGTCTGACAACCAGTCTTACCATGGGATATCGTATTACACAGTTACTGGGTTGTGGAGGTCCAATAGGCTCCATGTAAAATACTGATATCCAGCTGCATCTGGTTCGACTGGAAGCCGACCCCAATATAGTTGGCAAAAGGCTGGGCAGATGATGAATATTTTTCTATTGTAAATTGTTTCACAGTATGTAATGCATTCCATAAAATAATATTGCGCAGTTTCGGTTTTAAAACCAGTTTATTCACCAGTGAGTGCAGTGTAAAATAACAGTCATTTACATATTCAGCTAAAGTGAATAAACAGCTTCAATGCATGTTTTGTATTAATTTAATGGCTTAGAAACGGTCATTGCAATGATCATCATTATCTTCACTTTATGCATATCTTGTTGTAATTTTGTTCTTCAATTTGCAATGTCCACACGGAAAAATAATAACTGTTCTCTACCTGCTGGACATGATTGCATATCTCGACAAAATCTACGGACCACCAGTATTTTTCATTTGCTCCCATAATGAAAGATGATCAATTTAATGAGTACCTACTGTATGCAACTAAAGTATGTTCCTCATTTATTCCAAAGTGTGTACATTTGTTGGAGATTAAAATCTTGTGCTACAACGCCACCTACCTATCGTATATTGTCCTTTCTTTTTATAGTGCTCTTTGTCCGAAATTATCCATTATCAGACATAAAAATCAAAGTATTAAAAGTACAATAACATGGTACATCCAACTCGTTATCACGCTTCAGTTTTAGTTATCTGTCTATCTTTCGCAATGAGTCATCTAATTTGTGTCACTGTTCAGCGATTTTGGTACGTCATATAAGTATTAACTCATTATCATTCTAGCCTTTGTTACGGGTATTCAGTCTGCGTACATATTTTATGTAGATCTATATACTTTATGTGGGTGTTGCCTAGTTATCCAAATTACAGACTATGTCTTTTCTGTTTTATCCTTGTTCCATTTCTTGCAATTATCTTATTACTTTTGAACAGCAGTCAAATCCTACTTCGAGTTTAGAACATAATACAGAAAATTCCAAAAGTGATCGTTGTGCAGAAGGCCCACCAGACATAAAACCCGTCTGGTACATTTCTTTAAATTGGGGGGAACAGGAGCTATATAAATCTATCCCTTTTTATGGTCTTCTTTGACCCCCTGAATTTCAGAAATAATGATTAATGGAAGAAAAATCTGGTTACCACATCCCTTGACAATAATTGTCTAGTCGTCGTTTACGCCATCCGGAACACTTTGCATTTTGGAAATGCAAAATGTATGTTGTGTGTGTGTACACATTGACTTCTAAGGATCAAAAATCATGCAATACTCACAATTATCATCCACATCTTTTCCAGGATCTCCAGCGGGGAATATGTCTTCGAAGTTGCTGACTCTCTTGGGGTACTTGTTGTCCACAGGGAAGACGTCAGCCTCCTCCCCCATGAGGTCGTGTAGTCGGGCGAGGATGAACCCCTCGTTGGGGTCCCGCACCCAGACCAGTTGCTTATCCATCGTCATTGTTTACTAGAAAAGGAGAAAGAGAGATGTTAATATTGAAGACTCACACAAATTACATGGATAAATAAAATGCTTACAGCAACTTTTCAGTGTTATATAGAGCAAGAATAAAAAGAATCTTTCAATATTGCGACAAATAAAAATTACAAACGCCATGGTGATTGAGGTTTATAATTAGGTATCTCTTTAGTTTTTTTGGCCACAGTAAAGAGGTGGGAGTTTGAGAAGTAGAAGTATGTAGTGGAATTTAACAGAGTCCGAACGATATAATTTTGGGACTCGTCAATAACTAGGTAGATAAATGATCTCAAAGTTCTCTCTACAAACGACGCAAAAAAGTACCTTTTTAAACTTCCAACATGGAATAATTTTGCTTGTTTTGTGCACATTTTCCCTTATAAAATTGCTAGGATGAAATGTATTTTTACCTATGTATGTTTAAAAACACATTAGGCTGCTTTTCTACCAGAGATGTGCTATGAAACGTTGCTGCGGATGCGTTTGATATCCACCAGTCATATACATTGGTTTTACATAGCACAGCACTGGTGGAAACGGATTCAACTAAGATGTTTTTTATATGGAAGGATGCGTGCTATGGTTGCGTGCTATGGCTGCGTGCTATGGATGCGTGCTATGGAGGCGTGCTATTGATCGACTTTCCTACTATCGATACACCGCATAGCTCGAGCTGCGCATCTTCCTAGTGCACCTATTTTGCGAGGGCGCATCTTCATAGCACATCTTACTCGCACCGCTATATTTTTTTTGTTTCTTAGCGTTGTAAAATCATAAAATGTGTCCTCCCACCCAGGGCAGGGCGGGAGGGACTGACAGACTTGTACTGACTAAAATCCACGGTGTCCTTCAATAGCCCTTTACGTACCGGGGTCTTCAATGGCCCTCTACAGGCCCCGTCACTTTGCTGACACTCTTTGAGGCGCGCTTGGAACACATCGCGCCGTCGACCCGGGTATGGTCCATGGTCGGACAGCGAGTTGCCCATTATTCGCTGCCCGCATGCCCGCGCCTACGGTGGCCGGAGATCGTCTGGCGAAGTCCGACGCCGTGGGCGTATACCACTGCGGCTGGGGTGGAGGGAGGACATTGTCCTCTGCCTCACGCGGCCCGCCTCCTCCTTCACGAGCATGACTGCCTCGCAGAAGGAGGCGACCGATTCCCACTCCGTCTCGTCCCGCAGCATGGCCTCGACCAATGCCGGGCGCGAGAGGTCTCCGCCTATCGCCGTCGTGAGGACACGGCGGTGCTCTGCCCAAGCGGGGCAGTCCTGCACCGTATGCTCCACCGTGTCCTCCGGACGATCCTCGCAGTGGTGACACCCAGGCGTTTCTTCCCTCCCTATCAGACACAGGAACCTCCCGAAACTTCCGTGTCCGGTGAGGACCTGCGTCATGCGGTAGGTCAGGACGCCGTGACGCCTATCTAGCCACTCCTCAAAAAGGGATCTTACCGCCGCGATTGCGGCGTGCCCGATTAGCGTAGCAATAGTGGAAATGGTCACACAGTTTCGTAGCTTAGCTTTTACATTCTCGCAGCACAGCTACATAGCACATCTCTGGTGGAAAGGCACCCTTATCCTTATACCTATTAATATTGCTTTTATTTATAATTTTACTATCAACGGCGAGTGGTAAGCGATATGGCAGTCACGACTGACGATACACTGTTTTTGTGTTGGGTAATCTATTTATTGAGGAAGGCTATAGGCTATAAAACATCACGGGACGACCAATAGGAGCTGAGTAGCGGTTGTAAAACTACGGGGAACAGGTTGATGTTAAAATTAAAAGTCTGCTAATGTTGCTTTTTTATTAAAAAAAAAACTTTTTTTTTTTAAGCAAGCTAATCAAGGGTCGGCGGTGCGTTGTGTTCCACGCGCGCCTCAAAGAGTGTTAGCAAAATAACGGGGCCCCCCTCTAGAGAGCCAAAGCGTGCCGGAGTCGCGGGACTTACGAATTACCGTGACCCCGGAATGTAAAGGGCTATTTATTGAAGGAAACCGTGGATTTTAGTCAGTACGAGTCTTACAGTACCTCCCGCTCTGCTCTGGGTAGGAGGACTCATTTGATGATTTTACCACGATAAAAAAAAAACACAAGCAAGCTAATCAAGGATTTATAAAGAACAAAAACATTTTCCCTAAACTAACCAAATTCAATTGCTGACATTATTAAAACATTATCTTATCATCTATGACTCACTTTTAAATCACAAGTCAATATTTATCTCACTCTTACACATGAAGACCACACGTCTGTCAAACATCATATCCTTATTACAAAGAAACCTTCATATAATTTTAATTAACCAGACATAAAAGAGAATCTGCAACTTGTGCATTCATAACACTGGCGCACTCCCATAAAGCGCTAATTATAACCGGCAGTAGGAAGCATTTAGACAGACATGATAACACCAATTACATAACTAAACATGATACTGTACATCATAATAGCTTTAATTCCTTGAACATAAACCATAACATGAACCAAGAATATCATTAATTCACTTTCAGACCAGCAACGCGTATATACTCTAACACTTTCATATACAGTATTACGTCATTCTATTTATAGTAAAAAAACAATGGTAGCGCGGCTGTTCCGGTGGATGACGGCCGGAAACAAAAAATTGTTTCATCTACCAGAATATTTAAATAGTGTTGGTAATGAAACGACCGAGAGTGACCTAACACGCACGGGTGGAACGTGTTAAAATAAACACGCCAATACAAAAAAAAAGTTTGCTAACAGTGAAAATGCGCACAGAATCAGAAAAACCAAATCAAATAACACAAGAAAGACCCGACAAAAGAAGACCTAACAGACTTCCTTGTAAAGATACAGTGTAGGTGAATACTGATACAATTCAAAAGTTCTGAATCATTTAAAAAATCACAATGATGATAATACTGAAAATGTAAGTAAAGTAGATGTAGCGTAAGATATTAAAAAGACATAGAAACTCATTGCAACAAGAATATTTAAGATTCGATATTTTTGACTGATAGATGAAAGAAAAAATAGTCCAGAAGACTAAGTTATGTTGACACTGATCTGGCGTGAAATAGGTTTTACAACGGTGAAAGGATTATACGAATCGGTCGAGTAACTTTCGAGATTAGTTCAACGGAAATGAATTACATAAGACTTTTTTATTATTTTATTTACTTAAATGTTCAATTACATTGGAAGAAATGTAAACATTCGCTTTCACGGTGAAGTTATTTTAGAATTATTGAAAGCTTGCAACCTTTAGATCAGTTTCGTAGGAATTTATAAATTCTGCAAAGCTTACCATCGTTCAATTCAATTCCATCAATTTGGAACTTGTGAAAGATTAAGCCACTGATAGCAAATCTAGACCGAAAGTGATAGCTTTTTGACGGTCAAAGATACCAAAAGTAGAGCAACGAACTGTGAAATGATATTCTTGAATTCTCATGCTTTTATTCATTAGAATGTATTGGAACAAACAGATTTGAAACGAAATTGTGCTACTGTGACGAGTACTAAGCTGGATTCATGTTAGAATCAGTAGAATTCAATTTTTCAACCTTACTTAGTTCACAGAGAGGAATTTAATGATTCAGTAACAATTACTTTATACACAGTGAAAGCTAGATAAAAAAATAATCCAGCTTATCGGAAATCATGAAATAGATAAACGTTTAGCGGTGGTCGTTCACTGTGACGTTTTGTGTCAAAACTGAATGAGAATAACCAAAGAGGTTGTGTCGCAAGAGTATAAATACTGTTTTTAGTTGCGATGAGATCGTTTAGCGGCGGATTGCACTTAAAGAAATTGCATGTTGCGTTTAATGACGAAATCGACTTGAGCTAATAGCTAATGTTATTTACGTCGCAAGAGAAGAGATACTTTTATGAAATCATTTTTTATTTCATTCGATTTTTACCAAAGCCTTCAAATAACCCATAGTAAAATAGGAATCATTTAAATCTTCAGTCGGTCGGGGGACAGGGTGATGTGGCGCAGCCTGGAAGAAGGGTGTGTGCAATAGGCTCAGTTGAAAAAAACATCGAGCTATGTGTTCGATCTTTCGAGTACCACAAAGAAACAACACATTATCCTCCACAGCCAAGTAAAATATAATTTTCAGATGGTATAATTCCAAGTTCAAATGGGCATCCCATCTATCAGCTCTTTAAAGGAAAGCAGTTTTACGCAAGTCGTATGTTTCGGAGAGAAATGAGGAACTTAACTAGTGAACAATGGGTTGTGATGATGAATGACAGGTAGGTAACAGAGGCACTACATATTTTTTCATAGAACTAGAACGCACGATCATACTTCATGTCACGCATGTCGCTTAGAGTAATCGATAGACACAATTTATTACAGACAATTTACGTCCGACAAAGACAAATGCTCGAATGAGATATTATTCTGTTTACTTTTATTTATTTCAATTTAAAAACTATAAAGCTTTTCGAGTAGACTAATAAGGAATGTTTGTAAAGTGTGAAAGGTGAATCAGCTAAAGAGAGGAGATTATAAAGATAACGGCTGTAACAGGAAAACATTCTAAAACGGTGTAAAAACAACAAAATAAATTATTGATAGCAGTAATCTTCTTTGTGGGAGATATGTATCAATATTTATCAGAATTATATTATAGAATAGCCGATAGAACTAAGAGAAATTCAGTTATTACCGAAAAAAGCAGGTAAATACAAGATATCACATACGTAAATTCAAAAACAACACCTGCATTGCTTTAGTGAGAAAGAATTCATTTATGAAAAGGGAAATTAAAGCCTATTCTCAGGTATGAATAAAAAAAACTCAACAAAATATTTGTAGCTTAAAACGTGAAGACTGTAAAGTGCTGACGTAAAGGTTTTAAACGTCAATAAAATATAAACCGATGAAAAAAACATCTCTTAAATTACTGACGAAAATCAAGTATGACGTAAAAGTGAAACAGAACGTTTATTTAGTCATTGAATTTCCCTTCGTAAAACCACGGGCGTTCCGACTGAGACTCAGAAAATTATTCAAAACCATGAAAAGAAAAGCGCAAAACGTATGACTAAGCACAATGCGATAGCGTAAATAAACGGATGCAAATTATGCAGCCAAGATAAAACGAACAAGAAAAGCGTACGAAAGCGTGATTTTGACTGTCACGGGGAAGAATCGAGGTCAAACCACGCTCTATGACGATAGATTTGAACGATGGCGACGGATATATAGAAGTTTTGGAAACCTTAACGAGTTGGCTACCTACACAATGATCAATGCTAATAAATCATTGACGCACATTGCTGTTACAATTGTTTTAATTAACATCTTAGCATTAAGAGAATATTGCAGAGTATCTTGATAAATCCGAGATTTGGCTAAACAATGATACAATTATAAAGGTTACTAAGGATAAAGTTTATCAACCTACTAACCTAAGTCAACATGAATGAAGAATTTCGTAGTGAAGGAAAACACACACTAAACCATCTGAACAAAAACTTTTAAATAGAAATACGCGGGCACTGAAACACAGCAAGTGCGTGTACTTTAAAACCAAAACTAACAAAAACCTAATCAAAATCTTCTTCGACTTTGCAAAAGGTTTCGTTAATCTTATCGATTCGATATCGGACAATATCTGTTGGTGCGATACGTTGTAACTTGTATACGTCTGCAATCATTTCAATGATCATTGTATTATAATCGTCGGCAAGATGTTACAACAGTAGAATTGTATTATTAACGACATGAGTTTCATAGAAAGTTTTCCATTTTTGTTTGTACGAGTACTTCTATCGTTCTTGAAAGGTGGCTGCACGTTTCCAAGCTCTTTATTAATATTGTTCGTAGTGACTCATACAATATACACACACATATGTTTTAACACATGTAATCAATAGAACAGACGCTTGGGTCGAACATGTTCAACAAGTCTGATTTCTTCAATGTTGTCTGTTTATTTTCAACGTCCTATGTCAATTTATGATTTGTCACGGTTATTATTCAGTAACGTCTACGTCAGTTCATTACTTATTTGCCATAGATTTAAACTTCGCCAGGAATTATCATCTACAGAATTAATTTGAGATTCATGGTTCGGTGGCACGTATGTTTTATCCATTAAATTTTTGCCTGCATTCATTTCACACATTTCAATGCGACAATACAGTTACGTATTGTGTGTACCATTGTCAATTGGGTATTGTACAAACAATAATGTCCGAAATCTCTTGTCGTTCTGTAGTACAAGACGTAAAATGATGTGAATTGTACATTGTTCTCCCAACAATGACCCGAATGCGTTCTTTAGCAGAACTGCATTGCATGTTCACATGAACTGATAATTATCTTGCTTTAGACCTTGATACTTTAAACCTATAAGAATTGAAGCTAAGTGAACTCGTAATAAGCTTTAATTGTTATCTCACACAGTTATAATGCGATTAAATATGTACTTAGATTCAGAGTTTCAGACCAGAAGGTCGCGGATCCAAATTATAACGCACTGATTAACGGCAGGAGAATAACCTTTGGAGTAAAGGTTTCGCAGTCATTAACCTAATATTGTTAGGCAAAATTCTACAAAGACAACTTTTATATCCCCAAGGCACTCGAATTATTCATCAACTTTTCATTAATGAATTATAAATCGACCTTTTTATATGCATATATTATAATTATTATATACCTGAATTAAGTTCACGTGGTAGACGATTTACCTTTCACTAAATGTATTCATACTCCACATAAAGCCAGACAGAAACGAGCTCACCCAAACCTTGTACAAACAAACAAAGCATATCTAAGCGACGAGATTTGTTAAAACGCTTATCATCACCATATCTGCTTCGTCGGGTCTAACACCTTAACAGCAGTGTTGTCGATAATTATAGTAAAACCAACAGTATCATCAATCATGCCAATGACCTTTCGCGTTTTTGGACCATTTGTAGGACAATAGTTCTCCAAACCAACATTTGAAGATCTTCAAATAACCCTTGCCGTTAGAATAGGTACCTTATTGTGTACTGCTACAGCCCAAAACGCCTTGAACTTTCAAGTTCATGGGTGTGATATTTCTGGTCGTACTGACCTCGCAACCTCAGTCTGTGCCATTTTCAGAAAATTGATCCGGTAGACCGCACCTTACTACTTTCCTATGTCAACTGCTGGTAATGATGTACAACAGACAGCTATTCTTGGATATAACTGGGACAATGTACTAAAAGTTAAGGGAGGGGTGGGTTTAATGCCTTTCTTTGTAACTCTATAAATATACGTTTGCAGAATACAAGGCCAAGCAAGTGAGATTTGAGCAACTCTGAATCATTATGTAGCATCATAAATAAATGTCCGTATAGCATTCACAGTCGTTTATTATTTTTTTATCTTCCAATTCCAACAGTTCAACATAACCATGATATTACAAAGAAAGTTAAATGATGTTTTAAGAACTCCATGTTAAATGAAGTTCTCAAAGCAAAAGTGTATGTTCGAGTATTTCACACGGCGGTTTCTTAACTACTTACATCTTGGTCGAAACAAAAGACATTGATACCGTGGTATTCAAACATCAATCAACATAAAGACATATTGTACGAAGTTGTGGAATTTTGTAATCAATTCAGACTGTTCACTAGAATTTTAAAGACTCTGGAAACTGACGATAACATTTTCCAAGAAGTCATTAAGGACAATGTTATAGAAGTTATTACAAAGTAAAGTAAAAGATAGTATAAGGTAGGTTTGGACATAATGTAGATTTCAGATAAGAATAATGTTCGTTAAATAGGAATTTAGAATCTATTTGAGCATCTCGAATAGCGTTTCACGAATAGAAAATACTTACATAGCTTTTGAATCTGATTAATAAGTTATTGCCATATGAAATTCTAATATCAATAATATTTATGCATTTAAGCAAATAAGCATAGTAATGATTTTCAAAACATCTGTTTTCTATACAATATCAATGACGTATATAGATATTCTACGATCACCAGCTACAGTATGCATAATGGTTATAGAGACAGATGTTTCAATAGCAAACATACAACTATCGTACAGTTTTAAAATGTACGTGTAGTTGATAAAAGGGACAAATAAAGGATTCCAAAAATCTTTAAGTTATAGAAAATTCTAGTCTCAAAATAATTGTGACTAATTCTGCTGTAGCTAAGAATGCCAATGAAGTTGATCATGAGGAAATGAGGGAATAATACCGATAACAAAAAAACACACGACTTAAATGATTATCACCAGAGTGTTTGTTATTGTTGGTACTGAAACATACCCGGAAGATATGCAACTCGTAAGTAAATCTGTTCTCCGATGACAAGATTCAATAGATAAATTTTTACTAGATCTGTGGTTGAAGAGACATCGAATAGCTTCTAATTCTTTGTACACGGTATTCACCAAGACTGTCATTACCAATCCAACGCTTTACTTACTGTATTATTAACTAATTGTATAAGTACTGGTGAATCTCCTACAGTATGTGCTGCACATTTATGTTTAGCTTCGCAAAGTTCATGTATTTCTTTATCATACTCTGTTATAATTGGCTCTTCTGCTTCGTCATAATTTATATTATTTATGTGGAAATTGTCACGACAGGCTGCTGCCATGACTCACAACGGTGCAGAGCTAAATTGCTATTAGCCGACCTCTGGGGTCGGATTGCGATTTGCCCGCTACTTATCTCGTGACGAAAATTGATCTGAATTACTTCTTGTAAATTGGTGTCAGAAATGATTTGTTTTGCTTTTACCTAAAATATTTTGATCCAAAAGGAAATCGTCTGATCAATGATGATGCATAGTTGTGATCAGAGGAAAAACATACTTAAAAATCTATTTATGAAATGGGAAATGAATATTCATTTTTTCTGCTCCTTCAGCTGACTAAGCCCCTTTGTATGTTGATGTCGGCTTTCAGTGATATCGGTTTCGGATAAATTCCAGTATTTTTTATCTCACATTTTTCTTTTGCCTGCTTGTTTTTTATAAAGCTATTTTCTAAGTATGTAGAAATTTAAAACAGGTCAGATAGACAGTAGTGTTCTTAGACTCATGCAGCACATGCAGCGCAAAATGCAGTCAAGCTATCCATTTAGTTACAAGTATGTTATGTATATTTATGACTCTTAGCATCGAATCGCATGAACACCTTAAACAATTGTTGTATTTTTAAAATCACGACGACGCGATATTCAATACAACTGAAATACTTTCAAACCAGACTACAATTAGTAACTCTTTTATCTTATCACTGGCAAGGATAAGAAACAATGAAATTCTCGACGATATGAGTTTCCATATTTATCATTGTAGACCGACACAATACCAACATATTTCAAATGATATAGACAAGTAGACCAGTAAGTTACATAATAATAAACCAGATAAAATTACGTATGAGGAAATAAAGAAAACTTTCGACATTTTACGAGAATGTAGTGGAACAGCGAAAATCATGTCTACCGAGATAAAATCGAGCACGCGTGGTTGGAACGATGAACGCGCTGATAGTGAATAGATCGTAAAGTTGTATTGTGTAGGTGCCAGTACACCTTATTGAACACCTGACTTAAAACTGTGCTGAGCAAACCGGACTTCGAATAAAACCAACAAAAAAAAACACAGATATTGCAGCTGAAATAATGCACTATTCAATTTTATATTGAATACAAAAGAAACGGCCTTAACAGGAAAACTTGGTCAAGATAAGCGTAAGAAAACTTGGTAAGATAAAATATGACGTAATGCAACGTCACTAAGTAATGTTTCATATGAAAAGATATATAATAAAGGTGTCTGGTTTAAACCGTCTCGTCTTGAAGAAAAGTAACACACGTTATGCAAAACAATTAACACCTCAGTCTACAGTGAATTATGGGAATTGTTACAAACTTTGGAAACGCAATTTACACGCAAACTATTGCTAATGCTATAAATACTGTTACGAAATAAAATTTAATTTCCATCACGCAAGTCTCGAGGCTCGAGCATCACTTGACGTAACGTGTAGGAAAAAAAGCAACGCGCAAACATTAGTCATAGAGTTCCCTCAATGCCAAGGTTGGACTAACGCGCCGCCAGTTTTGGTAACGTCTAAAGAAACTGGTTCCACACAAAGTCGGTCACAGTTGGACCTACTATACCGACGGCAAGCGGTAAATGTAACGTTCGGAGAATCTTACATTTATTGCAATCGCCATTGCCGTTAAGCGGTTACTTAAAACGGCATAATATCGGAGATGAAATGCAGTTCGAACGGTGCCTTCGATGGAAGATCCAAAGCCCACACGAATAGCAACCCAGACACTGATATCACTTGAAATGCAAATCGCTGAGAGCGTATGGAGAATACTAATAACTGATTTTATGAAAATCAGCACCAGACCATGGGCGAAAGTCTACGCGAACAAAATGTAATTTGCCTAGATGAATAAAGGAAAGCAGGTTCTATAAATTACATTATGCTGCGTTAAAGCTGATCGATCTTATTCATACATGCTATATTTTCCCCTCATTATTTAGAAATTCCAAAAGTTTCAACGTCATCCTATTATGACGACAATTTAAATATGAATGACTTAGGTCATACAGAGGTTGTTGGTAAAGGAAATTTTAACGACATAACAAATGGGCTTGTAGCGTGTAGTATGGCAGGTTGCGAATAAAAATGAAACGCATAATTACGACAGTACAGACGTATTCGAGATACGTGAACTGATACATAAACAAACCAGTCCACCGGCCGCACGGAACGGATTTAGTATTTCCGCTTGCCATTTTTAATGCGAGATCATTCCTCTTGCAAGTAGTAATTTATGTAATGAACCTGACGCTTAAGGTGGGACTTAAAACAGGATTGAGGATGTTGAAGACATTAAAAAACGTTTAAAGACGCGAGACGTGTTTTAAGAAACAAATTGGAAAGATGAAGATAATAATCATCCCATGGTTCATAGAAAATATCAGTCTAGAATTTATTTGTCAGATAATGCTTTTTGCTCTTTGTCTTCATTTTTACATTTCAACAATACGTTCGGGCCTACAAAATCTACTGCTGAAGGCAATTTACTCTGACCAACAAATTGCTTTACAATTAAGCAGTAACTTGTTCTTTCATTACTGTTACGGTGAATCAATTCTGATTGTTAATTTTAATGAACAATATGGTTTAAAAAAACACAACCGTGTAATGAAAGGATTTTTGGATAAGGTTGTTAGTAAATTCAATTTAAGCAAAAACTTATTTATCAATGGTTCATGATAATTAGTCATAGTCGGTTGCTAAGCCAATGCCGTATTCATGATGCGGGCAAAATAAATACTGAGTTTACTGCCTTGATTACATGTGTCGAGTGCAGTGGTTAGTCAGTGCCAATCCAAGACAGTTCAGCCTAGTGCTTAGGTTGTGCGTTTGGTGGAGTGCTTTGTTGCGCTGTATCGACACTCTCTCACCACTGTACTCGGTACATGTACACTTCCAATAGACAGTTAGAAAACCTGACTCGAAATTATTACATTGTAATGATGACAGAAATTGCTCCAATTAAAATAATATTAACGGTAACGGTACTATTTGCGGCTTCCAAGTGATGAGTGATGATGAAATAAATGTTGATGTTATTAGCTACAAATGATGTTATTATGTGAAGGTTCTTTGATCTGAGGTGATTCACAAACAAGGAATATGTAATGCTCTTTGATATGAAGGTTAATTAGGATCATAAATCAATTATAATATAAAACCTCTAACGTCAGTAAAGGATATATATATATTTTTAGTGGCAGTGACAAACAAGTATGACGAATATCAAGACTCAATTCCAAAAACTGTGACTAAAGATGGATTTCCATTGAATAATCAAGACCCAAGTGATTCTCATGAGAAATAACTGTTACTGACAACCGCAGTGGCTAGTGATAAATTACAACATGAAGCACCATTGATCTTAGAGTAAAAGAAAAACATGGAATGTGTCTTAAGTATGGATTGCTAGCCATTACACGTCACCTTGCAAAAACTGTGATCTGAAGAAAATGGATGCAAGCAATAGCCAGTCTAAGAACATTAACACAAGAAAATACCCAACAGGCGTTATTAAATGCAGTATTGCTTACATTTTATTCATATCAAGATGTTCATTAACACAAGCTATTAAAACTAACAACCAACGTCTCAAAGGCAATTGACAATTACGAATGTCACCACCAATGAGGTCAAGCTGTATCAATACAGTGCAGGTTAACGAATAAATCAGCTTGGGGCGAGCACAGGGCCATATCAATTGATACCCGACTCCCCTAGCAGAAATGACGTGGTCGAATGACGGAAAACTAAATGGCGCAGTTGAATATAAATAAACTGGGGGGAAGTTTATGGATGACAGTGGAATGGAAAACAAGTTTAACCCAGATTTTTGTTGTAAAAAGGATAAAGTTAAATCAATTTTTGTTTGCTAAAGAAACCATTGAAGTCAACATTTTCTTCAATCCCGTTAAAGAGGAA
The DNA here is from genome assembly GCA_943136025.2 of Agrotis puta. NCBI lineage: Eukaryota > Metazoa > Arthropoda > Insecta > Lepidoptera > Noctuidae > Agrotis > Agrotis puta. The sequence continues at coordinate 3,355,061 of OW964171.2, forward strand.
ATGTTAAAGCCAAAATTAATGTTCATTGAGTGTTAACCTTATTAGCTTTCTAGAATTGCGTTAAAGTATAAAACAAAAATAAGAGTATGAAAAGTTACTGCAATCATGGATAGCTACTAAAAATATGAAGTAACGGTACTAAACGGAACAACAGAATATAAAAACAAGAAGATGTTATATAACAGAAACATGATACAGCAACATTCAAAAGAAAACATGATACAATTTTATAAATAACAAAACCAAAGTAAACTAGGTGAGTGGAGTGGTACTTGTACGTAAAGTCGCATTATCCGCTTTACTGTTTGTACGTGTGTTGTGGACGTAGTAAAACCAGTACAACACTGCAATTCTAAGTGACGTAACGCAAATTAATTACTCGAATCACGCCAAATCTCAGCTGTTCTGCACGCTACGGTGATTTTTAAAATAGGAAACTGTAACGTTGCTCTACAAGAAATTCTTTGCCGCTAAGATTTATGAAATACCATTGAGCAGAAACAAAATATACTCGAGATAAATTGTATGCTAAACATAACCATTTCCTAGACATGAAAACTACTAAACGCCAGACGGAAGAGCTACTTCGTCCAAACACACGTAAATGCAGTATTCAGAGTAAGTCTTCGATATAAAGTAATGTTGGGTGCAATTAATTGCAACGCAAGTTTGCTACAGAGTTGCCATTGCGATCGTAAAACGGATATCATCCCGTTAGTGCCAGATAATCTGCTCGACCGGCCGGGACCCGATACGGTAACGGTAAAAGAGCCTTCGGACAAGACGGCAAGCTGAATCGCTGTAGCGTAACGTACAGAAGCCTTGCAAGAACGATCGATATCGTATTACGTGGGAATGCTGAACCGTTTGGAGATGTTGCAACAAACAATCAAACTCCGAAAAGTAATCATTCAGTAACTACATATTTCGCTTAAAAATTAACACTTTCTAAACGGTAAGGTCGTTGCTATCAAAGATTTTTACGCTGATGTTGCTAAATCATCGTTCCGAAGTGGCGATAGCCTCGACGGAGAACTTTACGAGCTGTTTTCAAAGGCTTTCACTGATAAGTATCATAAAATTATATCTATGTGTATGAAATGGAAAGCAATGAGTATACGGTTTTTTAATATATCCTCCTTATTTAAGTTTACTTTCGAAGTATTGTACAGCTTTGCATCTGAATTATTGTTAACGATTAATGTTGTGGTTTTGACGTGAATATGCCTTACATATTTCATCAATGAGTTGGAAAACCCTTTTATTTATCTAGCCGTAGAAGCTCTTTGTTACATTTCGGTCGTGTACCGAGCGCGTTACAAGTATGACTGTAGCCTCATTTGAGGCCATTGACGACGGCTGAGTCAAACTCGATATTGAATTTTGGGATGCAAATGGCTTTAGCAGTCAAACAATACTTTCTCTTGTTTTAAGTTTAACATTATGCTTACTAGCCATTGTTGGTCTAAACAATACCCACGTGCGTGATCGCCCCTCTCTGTTATTCCTGGAGACAAGTAGTTGTTGTCCTATTCGGATATCCGTATTTCCGGTACTGTCGGCGCGTGACCAGACCTTCCGTTGTGGGGTGCTGACACGACCGTGACGGACAGTCGCAGCCGTGCTAATGATGGTGACGTCAACATTCATAGAATTAACAATGTTGGAAATGTTGTAAATGTACCTAAAATTACCACAATTCTGTCATTACTTTAATGATGATGCATTAGGCATCAGGTTTGTAATCCCAAGCATATCAGTCATTACTTCTTTTTACAATGTTGTAGTTAATTCTTGTAGAGTTAAACGAATAAAATTTTACCGTACTACTGGTCATCCGCAAATAAATGTTAAACTAAACTAAATATCTGACAAACCGGAGACTGTATATTCAATACTAGCATATTATTGTGGTCCAGCCAGACACCTCGATACAAATCTGATGAATCACACTGGCGATTGTCAATTTAGAAACGCGAGCTAAACTATAACATCATGATTGATTATACAGTGGCTTTCTCCTCTTCTGTATGACAATTATTACTTAACAGGTTTAAAATACATGTAAGTGTTGTAATGGGCTAAGACCCTGGTATTGAACGCAGTTTTGCGAAGTCTGGCAAAAACTAATCTTCGATTAAAATTCCAGATTATCTACAAAGATACTGCTACTATTATCCATCGCTTGCTTTTCATTTCGCCGTATCAAAGGATCCGATGTTTCCGTTCCCAATGAAAAACGGCAATAGCCATTAGGTTATAAGAAATCATTGATTACTGCCACATTTTATCTCGCTTGATTGTCCTTGATAGCGTTTGCACGAGTCTAGAAGTCTACTGTTATACCATTCTAAAAGCTGTTACTAAAGTCATAAGAATGATTATTGCATGTTTTAGGTTGATATAATTGCAGTGTTTCCTTGAGACTTGCAATATCGGTATTGTTCTATGCAGTCGGCGGATATAACGACATGATTACGTAAACCGTTCTCAATTCTGAATAGGTGCTCCAAAACATAGTTTATCATTTGTAGGGAGTTCGTACTAAGCCGAAGCAACGGCTGTGGTTGCAAAAGTTAGATCAATATTTTGTGACGTCATCAAATTTATAAAGTACGAACAGGGGAGATTTCCCCTCGACATTTTGGTAAAAGGTGAAACGGTAACTTTGGTAACCTTATAAATATTATATTCAGATATTTCTGTCGGTTATTTTTATCGGACGTGGCGTAATTGTGTATAAATTAGATTAGATTTCCGAAATTTAATGTTAAAAGAAAATGGTATTTTATTTTTGTTATCATCAAACAAACATATTATGGTTTTTCTGATGACTGCAATTTGTCAGAGATCGGAATTACTAAACTGATAGCAGATATTGGCGTTTTTAATTAACTTTTGGATTTAGATACTCATGTCATATTGTTTAATCAATTTCACCTGATAAAATATGGCGTAGGACCGCTATCCCAATTATTAGAGGTTCGCGTAGCGTAGACACTTTATCCATTCGTGACATCTGAGTGAGTATTCCCTTCAACATTAACTCCATTTGCAACTTTCCTTCACACGTTCCTGACATGGTTTACTTATTGCGTCTTCTTCCAAATGTGAATATAAGCTCATGGGTGTCCCTGTCTTATAATTTCACCGGTGGGGGATTTTTTATCACCCTGCTCTATCTCACTGCAGGGCGAAGGCCTCCCGCATTCTTTTCTACCTCTCCCTGAGTTTTATTTCCTTCGTCTAATCACAAAGAAATCCCTAATTACTTGAAATTCTTCTGGTCTCACCATTCAGAGTTCGAGTGCAATATTTAAAGTTACGTGAATTAATATAATGAATAATCATCATCTTTGGCAGTTCCATCAATGTGTTTCATTTTAGAGGTCGAAGTAATATTTGCTCGTTTTAAACCGAGTTTTTATTGAAATTATCTTAGTAAAATTGGACGTAGAAAAGCAAAAAGGACAACCCACAACGGTTATGTTGTGGGTTGGATCCTTTTTGCTTATCTACGTCCAATTAGCCTTGTGTCTCAGTTCTCTATTATATTTTCAAGGATTAACGCTAGCACTGGCTGCATTGTCTAATTGCCTTGGGAATATGAACAATTATATCACTTTAGTTACTCGTGTGAATGTAATGTGTTGATTAAATTAATTATTTTATCTTCATCGTCATGTCTAGTTCCTTGTAGAGTGCTTAATACCTATAAATTCGAGCTAAATGTAATTGATAATAAGGTTCATTCAATTCTGGCTAATCAGGTGAAATTACTAAGCTTAACTGTGGCTAAAAATAGAACTGATTTTGTTAATGAGTAGGCTACGTGCATGGCCTCACTTGGTTTGGAATATTTATAGTGGACACAGTACATTCGCTATTTCATTAATTTGTGTACTTCAGTGTACATTTTCTTACATTTTCATCATTATCAATTGTGTCTGTAGCTTTACCAATCAGCCTTTTCTTTAAATACATTGTACAATATTTTTAAGGAAAGTTTGTTATGGTCATGATAAGCTTTTTTTGCGATTCTTTATCTTGATTCAGACTACAAAATTAATGTGTTATCAACAACATTTTTAAGTTATTCAATAAGTAGGCAATTTTATAAATTCTGATATTATAAGAACTGATAAATAATAATCTGGGTTTAGAAGATACTAAGCTTTATAGCAACAATAAATACTGTCAAGAAAGATGATAAAACTGGTATTACGAAGTTTCGAAATTCAGAAGTCGTAGATTTTCTACTAATTCTTAACTACCGCCAAGATGTGATTACGCAGCAAAGTGTATTTCTGTTTTAAAATAAAAGCTAAATCTGAAGAAAAAGAAAGTGTTAAGAAATAAACAATTAAGAATCAACCCCTTAGTGACAAATCGTGCTTCAGTGCATCGCAGTATTATTTGTGTTATCTAATCTGAGATAACGTTAGTTATGGACGAACAACCACACCTAGTTTAACAAATAAAAGGCGAACAATTAACAAAAATACAAAACATTTATTACACTTGAATAATATAAATAATTAACATAAAACATATTAGATTTGGCGTCTGCCACCGAACGAGATGCCGGATTGCTGGCCCTTGTTGGTGCCGTACTGGAGAGAGATGACGTTCTGGCCAGCCTTCAACTGCTCCTCACTGAACTCACGGACGTTCTTCTCGGCCTCCTTAGGCCCGATGGAAGGCTTGCCGAAGTTCCCAGCTTTACGTCCCAAAGACTGCAGGCACACAACCACGGAGTACAGGTTCTGCTTCTCCCACAAATCAATGGTCTGGAAAGTCTCCTGTGGCGGCACTCCCAGCTTCTTCACAGCTTCTAAAAATGCGTTGATATTCTCCATGCACTTAAACGCCATAGTAGACTGGTTGATCTTCTTTACTGAACCTTCTTCCAGAGTGTTTACAAGCTTGCATAGCAGAGTACCATCTTTCAAAACCTCGTACAAGTTTTCGGCGGTTCCAGAAGTGTCAGCTGGTTCGCCGGTCAGCAGCTTAATCCATTCCAGGGTCTCATGAGCAATGTCATCGTTGTATTTGCTGTTAATCTTGGCTTGTGCCTGAGCGTTGATGCCAGCTTTACCCGCACGATATTCTCCCATGTTTGATGTTCACTAGTGTACTGTCACGTAACCACTGAACTCCTTATGATAAGCGTCCTTACAATATCAGGTTGACGATATGTTTGATAGCGATTATCACTGTTCTACGGACGTGTATTGGAGTTTATCACACCGGCACTATTATCTTGCGACATAAATGATTTATAATTATGATGGCATTTTGTACCTGCAAGTATTACACGTACGTTTTGGAATGTTAGTGCTTAATGCAGTATACAGTGATAAGAACTTCCCTTTGACAATTTTTTTTTTTATCGTGGTATAATCATCAAATGAGTCCTCCCACCCAGTGCAGGGCTGGAGGGACTGTCAGACTTGTACTGACTAAAATCCACGGTGTCCTTCAATAGTCCTTTACGTACCGGGCTCACGGTAATTCGTTAGTCCCGCGACCCCGGCAGGCTTTGGCCCTCTACAGGCCCCGTCACTATGCTGACACTTCTTGAGGCGCGCGTGGAACACAACGCGCCGATTTAGGTATCGATTAAGTGACTTTTACTTTCGAAGAAGACTATGTTAATCAACGATATTGGTCGGATCTTTGGAAGCGTCTGGAACCTTATTTATTGGTCACACTTATCTTGTTGATAAGTCGTATGTTGGTGTTTGTGGTGAGATATCAAAAGATAGACTTATGATAGAAACTTTAAATACGAAATTATTCATAAAAAAAAATGGTTACTGTGCTATCTTTCGCAATGAACCCCAGTGGTGCAAGTGGTGCACTTGTACTTCCCGTCGGGAACAAAAATACATTCATAAGATTCTGATTTTGTTTTAGTTGGTAACCGTCTGAATAAAATCTAAGGCGTTCAGCTTGGCTCTAATTTATCAATATCGAATCGACGTGTTATCTTTAATTTATCAGAGTGTGTAGATGCAGATACTATGCCCTGAAAGTAATTCTGGTGGTGAATATGTCCACGCCCGATATCGATCTTGTAGGGGGCTAAAAGAGCAGACAAACTGATATGAAAAAAACAGACTGTCTGCCAAACTCTCGCAGATAACTAGGTTCCTTAGTATGTGTTATGTACAGACGCCAGCAGATCAAACTATCCGAATCTGTAAAATTTTACCATCGAATATTAACCTTCCACTATTCCAATAAGGTCTAAAATCTATCAAAGAAATTTGACAGATTGAGGTAGGTTGATGTGCTGGCGTCTGCACATATCTGTAAGAGTCCGAATATTTAATTAGTTTTAAGGCTGACGCTGCATAATATGTTCGATATAATATCATAATATCGATGACATGATGTCAGTTAGCGATAATGATATCCAGGAAAATGAGGATAAGGCTTGTGCTTATAAATAAATTACCTACATTAACTGTAAACGAAATTATACAAACACCTGCAGTAGGTTTAATTGTAAAAAACCTTCAAAGAAACGGCAAAAAAAAAACTTACGATGGAATTTTTGAACCTGTACCTCAAATCTCAATTGTGTAGATACCATCACCTGAAATATGCATATAAGAAATGCGATTGTTTTTTTTATTAGTTTAAAATTGAGTGTAGAAAGTAAAATTGATTTCTGTCAACACTCGGATCATTCGGGCAGCAGTATTTTATGAGCTGACTCAAAAGATAAGCCGAGACAAAATTATTGACCATAATGAAGACTGTTGAAACTATACAAGCTGACAGACCTTTTCATCACCATTTCCCCAATTTTGGCAAAAACATTGCAATGTAGCCTTGTTTGAGGCCCAGATGTGCCAATTTTTTTATTGTGTTTTAGTGTCAGGTAGAAAACAATGGTTGTGCGGTTGATTGTTTGAACAAAGACCTGCTATCAGCTCCGTAATGATAAGATCAGTGATATTATCTTATGAACATAATACGATAAAGATATGGCTTGCTTCCTTCTGCTATCGATTTTTGAATACTAAAGAAATATATATTATTTTTGAATTATTACAACATGACATCATTTTTGAAAAAAAAAACACAAAAATTTGAATGCAAATTTAGTAATTCAAAGACAAAGACATTTATTCGAAAATAAAATATTAGTAGGTGGCTTCAGAGAAAACTAACCCCTTTTTTAATGACATCACTAAATAAGGGGGGGTGAGTTTTCTCTGTACAAGACCCTAAAATATTAGACAGATTTTTGATACTTATACATGACAAATAAATGAATGGGATTGTATGAGTTTAATAAACATGATGTTGACGAGTTTTAGGCTTATTTTAGTACATGGAGCAAATTAAAAACTCTGATAGCTATTTATTTATTTAGCTAGAAAATATGGATTGTAAGTAAAAAATCATTTCTTTTGTTTAAGGAAAGCACAATGAACTATTATTACTTTCCCTTATCAAGGATTAAAAGCAGTCCAAATAAAGATATTGAAAATTGAGATAAGACTGATTATTATTGATGCTAGATCCGGGATGAGGTGCAATTTTGATAGAGAAACTAAGTTATTTATGTACCAGCAAAACAATAAATATAGAAACACAGGGCGACAGTGTTAAATCGAAACAAAGTTTGATAGGAATTTCTTCCTGTGTCATAGGTGCATTTACAAACATAGAAACACACATACAACAACCTAGACCCGGAACAACTACTTGTAAATCATACAAATATTTGTTCCATGCGGGGATCGAACCCAGATACGCTGCACGGTAGTTGTTCGCTCAGCCACTGCGCCAACCGTGTTGTCTACAATTGATACTGTATGTTGGATTCCATACAGTATCAATTATAGACAACACAGATGGATGATGACATGATGTGGATACATCAACATGGTATCAACAATTACAGCAGAGTGCTGATGTAAAAACCTTGGCCGAAATGGTATGCATTACATCTATACCAATATAATTCTTTTTGTGTAAGATATTCTTCTTAACGAGGAAGGCTATATATATAGGTATAGGCTATTTAACATAGTGCTACACCCAAAAAGAAACAAACAGCAGGGGAAATCAATAAATTATGCTTTATTATTTAGAGACATTGACTGTCCGTGACACATGTCCTGTCCATACTAATAATATATATTGCATTTTTAGTCTAGCTGTGACGTCCGTGCATTACATGTAAGTAATACATTTGCCAAAGGCAACTGAACTGCGTTTTGAGGGCTGGACATGTGAGCTAGAACTATGATTTTCTAGGGACATATAAACTATGTTAAAATTGGTAGCTGAATTTTGTTGTTATCTATACCTCAGCAGCCCAATTTTACCATAAAGGAGTGTATAAGGAAGTGTTTCAATGCTTAGTTTAAGTATAATTGTATTATTACTACTCCTCCTGTGAGAAATTAATTTTCTATATTGTAACTATATTTTGCAACTGACAATAGATGGTCAATAGACCTCTAAAGTCGGCGTCAATATTACAGTACATGATTTTTATTTGTATCAGACTGGTTCCATGGTAAATAATTTCACCATAATCTGTACCTAACCCTTTAATCTGCTGTAAATATTCTGTAGTCATGAAGCTAATTGCGTAGGTGAACAATTAATTAGCTGGCCAAAATAGACCGCGAACAATATTAAAAACAAAAAAACTATCAGTTATAAAAGTTATTATTTTTTTCCACCCACCTGCATTCTAACCAGATTCTCTCAAGATTCCTGACTGAACAACGCAAAAATTACTGTCGAGCTATAAATTCGTGATAAGATTGTGACGGAATCAAACAATAGATCAACCAGGTAAAACATACGTATGAAAAACTGAAAACTTTATGTAAATTAAACTTACCGAAACTTTGCGAAGAAATAAATACAACACTTTGCACAGTACTGTGACAATTAATAAATAATATCCATTGTATATTCCACAAGGCACTTCACATTCACAAGTCGAACTTATTTTATTAGAACCGGCCGCGTCACGAGAATTTGTTAACAGCGCGATACTGCGAAACAAAAAGTTAGCTACGCTGCCTTTTCCGTTCGGAAACCGCTCTCTGGCATTCCCCTCCACGTGACAAATGACGTTTGCGGTGAGCGCTGATTGGTTGACTTATTTCTAGTAGGGATGCTCCGCGTTAGTTTTAGTCAGTGATAAATAATATCGATAGTTATTTCTCAGCATCATCAGCCTATTATGTTGCCACAGCTGGGAGACAGGCCTTACTGTGAGAGGAACTGGGCCATAACCACGCGGGCCCAGTGCGGGTTGATGAACTAATCCATAAATTTAATTATAAATGTTACACCGTGAGAACTTAGACATTACAACTTTCGTGTACTTGAAGTCGATAGTAAAACCATGTTGTGATAATGTCTCGAGGAGGAGAGTTTTCTTCAATCTGTAAAAAAAATCATTTTTTTTTATTTGGAATAAAGTTCTCTTTAAGAACACTAGTTTCTTTTCAAGAACTCTATTAAATAATTTTGACAGATAAATAAATAATCAAAACGTAGTAGATAAGAACTACACACATGTCAGGGATTAAATAAATAAAGCTAATAAAAACATAATGTTTTTAATAAAAATATTGTGACATCCTGCGTTCTTAGAAACTAATTGCCAATGTGGGCGAAGAAGCAGCCAAGCCATGATAAAGAGGCTGGGTAGGGCACGTATGTCGAATGTCACACAATCGTTGGTGGCGACGTCATCGCGGGCCCAAGCGGGTCTGTCTTGTTAGGTAACCGTGCGTGACCCTATAACGTAAAGAAGCTATTGAAGGACACCATAGATTTTCAGTACGAGTATAATAGTCTCTCACGTTCCGCCCTGGGTGGGAGGACTCATTCGATTATTTTACTAAAAAAAAATTGGCAGGCCCAAAAGAAAATAGCGAAATGAGTTGAACCGCTGAAGACTGGACCGTGACAACAGGTAACTGTGAAAAGTGGAAAGAATAGAGGGGCCTTTGCCCAGTAATGTGGCTGAAATATAATAATGATGACCACCAAACAAGGAAATATTTGTTGTGTGACTAAAACAATTCTGCGTCTATGTATTTGCTCACTTGTTTTTAAATACCGAACGCGCTTACTCATGACTCATCATCGCGATATAGAATTCATCGATAAACCAGTCAGATGTCACACTATCGCGCCGACAAAGAAAATGTTTAGACAATCGCAGGAGTTTGCTAACGGTTACGTTTGACGATATTATTCACAGATCTGTTTGATATCGAATAGCATGTGTGTCTCAGTGTCTGGCGACATCGTACAAGGGTGAGCAACTAAGCACCATCTCGAATACGTTTGGACCTTCCCGTTACTGTCGGGTATCGGCTACCTCTCTGGTAATATCTTTTGTTTAATTATAAATACGTAACTTAGAAAGAAATGTCGAAGTAGTTAATTTTTTTTTCGGTTTTATTTATAATTGGAATATAATTCAACTGCTTTAACGTGTCTGTTAATCAAACATTATACACAATATACACTATTACATTATACATACTGTTTTGTAGTTAAGAATCGAATCGTAAATTGAAACTGCAGGAGGATCGTCTGTTGAGAAAATAATTTTTGTAGTGTCGATATCGATAATACAGCGTACGTAACTATTGGTTGACAGTTTCGGTATTCAAATCGGAAGGATCATTTGTTCGTTCAAAAATGACATAAAAAACGCTTAGTGCACTGTTACCCCACTAGAGGGAGTTATCAGTCTAATTTTTTTAACGTCATAGACAGACACTCTATGAACAGTGGTTGGCTTTTATTCGCATTTATTTGGCGGGAAGGAAATACTTATTTCGAGATTTAGAAAATTGATTCCTTGTGACTGGTGAAACTTGAGCTTGAGGCTGACAGGGTTTACATATGGTACGGGCAATTGAATAAGTCCGGGCACTATTAACAATGGCCGGTCTGTATTCATAATGCCCTACTTAATTGGGCAATGTGATTAACACAGAATGATTAATCACTTTTCCCGGCCATTGTGAATAATGGCCACCCTATCTTGGGCAAAGTAATAAAATAGGTGAACTGTAGTGTTTTTGTTTATTAAATGAAATTAAACTTACTTATGTAAAGTTAAGAAAAAAAGCCTCTCCTCCATCGAGCGACCTTGGTAAGCAGTAATCAGCAATTTGACTAAGGGTGCAAGAGCGAGCGGAGCGAGCTCAGGACTTGGGGCACCTTGACTCGGACCTAACCTGTTCGAAGTTCGTCCTTATTAATAATACCCAGTTAATCACGTTGCCCGTAACACATACACTTGCTTACACACATACATATACTTCTTCCCCGGAGTCCCGTAACTCCGGAGAAGGAGCTGATGTTGGGGGTATGTTTCTTTCTGTGTTTACTGATTAGTTTTATCGGACTTCAATGGAGGAGGTTATCAATTCAGTAGGTAATATTTTATTATGAAGTGTTTCTAAAAATTTCGAAAAAGATGCAGGCAAGGCTTTTTACAAAAATATTTTAAGCCCTTTCAAATTTCTACGACTGCGCAGCGGGTGCGGTCGACTATATTAGATAGCTAGACAAAGATCTTAGCACGAATTTTCCGTGTTTTACCTTACAGCGTACTTGATGCACGGCGTTTATTATACATATAGAGAATATAATGAAGCGCATATAGTGTAAGACTGAGGAACTAATTTTTTCCATCAAATTAACGTCAAAATTCCCTTTTGCTTTACGTCATAAAAATGTGAAAACTCTTGCTAGAGCCACAGATGGCTTACTAAGTTACCAAAGAATGTCGTGTTATAGTGCGTGAGCTTTGGGCAGTTATCAACTCTGCTTATCGCCTCCCTCAGCCTACGCCACATCACTCTGTCCTCCGCCTTCCGAAACCAGTCTGTTTCAACCACAATGTACAGTCGATACATAGGTACAATAAATATTCACACACCCTCGTTGGATAATGATACCGTACGTTAGTGTTTACGAAAGAAGTGTTTAGTTTTTGACCTACACTTGGAGAAAATAAACAGGAGTAAGAATTATCGTTCGTATCGTATCGACAAGTATTTATGTGATCTGTTGACCCATTTGGAGGTTAGGTATTCGCAACACCGGAGGCATTGCGCGATGTAAACAAAGCTGAAGCGTGCGTGCGCCGGGGTCGTACGTATGCGCATGCGCGCGGTTTGGGCGCGCGGCGGGCGGCGCTTGCGCAGGGCGGGCGGCGGCCGGGCGTCAGTCCGCGCGCGTCTTCGCCATGGCTCGGTGGCTGAAGGCTCTAGCGGCAGTGCTGCTGCTCGCCTCCGCCGCGACCGCGCGTAAATCCCCCGCCCCGAACAAACATGTCGAGCCCCAGATCGAGGAGGTCACCGCTAAACAGTTGGAGCGAGTGCTGGAAGACAAGGATTTCGTCGCGGTGTACTGGTGTAAGTGGCACTTGCCCGCCGCCTGCCGACCGGCGCGCGTCTCCGTTTAATTTTGCGAGCTTTCGAAAGCTGGCGGACGGCCAGGGCGCGGGCGGCCCTCGTCATGTCGAAACGTCTGCGACGGCGCCCGTCCAAATGGGTTATCGTCGAGTTAATGATCTTCGGACGGACCGAGGGGAAGACTGCTTCGGTGGACCCGAGCTTTCGGCTGTGTGCATGATATTTTCGAAGCGAGCGGCTCGGCTTGCAATTTGCGAGTTATGCAACCGAGCCGCGGAGACAATAAAACTTGACCCGGCCGCCAACCGCTGCGGCCGTCGGCGCGGCCTAAAATGGTGCCGAGTCTCATTTTCCACCGTTCCACCGATGCTGGCTCCGCCAAGGTCGCAAGGCGCCTACGCTCTTAGCTCGGCTAAAACTGTGTGCCGCCGCATTTGCCGCTGAAATAGACTTCCATTACGTGATATCGGCATTCCGACTATTTTCTTTTGTCGCCAACTGTCGATGTGATCTGTTTGTTGCTACGTCACATTCGTCACAACGATCATTTCGCAAAAGTGCAAGCTGTGCGTGTGTGTATATGTGTATGAGTTGGAAGTAAATGTAGCCCTAAGCTAATTCGTCAGATATTCATTAATTATCTTGACACATCTGTGGTCGTTACCATGCCTACAATGCATCTCTCACTCATCCGAAGGATGCAGTGGTTGGTCTAGACACAAAAAGTGTCATAAATCACTGTCGATGCCGGCACCGGTGCGAGATGGTCTTGGCTGAGAGACTAAATTATTCCGAGCGAACTGTAGGTGTACTAAGAAAGCTGTTTTCTTGGTTTTATTAGAATTCTGTTTAAAACGTATGTCACGAGTTAAGACGAAGTAACGACTCAGGGAAAGATGCTGCGGATATGGATAGAATAGTTGCAAACAATAACATAAACAAAGCATAACTCAACCAATAAGTAGAAACTTAATGACTTTGGAAGTATAGCAAGTACTAATGTAAAGCATAATGACTGAGCCGAGTTGTTAATAAATTACCAAAATAGTGATTAACCGTGGATCTGGCTAATAAATAAAACATAGTAAGAGGACAATTTACAAACATTGATTAAAATAGGATGGTTTATGCTGTGGCTAACCTTTTCAAACAACAATTAGCGGAATAATTTGAATAGGTAGATGATAAAATCAAATGGATGCGGCCCCTTGATGGTTAGAAGTCGTGATGAAAAGTTTTTGTGTTATAAAAATAGGCCCTGGACGGCTAGTAAGTGTTACAGAAAAGACATAATTACGAAAATGTGCTGGTACAACTGTTTCAATTGGAATACTTCCAAAATCAAGAATGCTAACATTAATTCCTGGATTAATGAAAATTGCTTCAAATCGTGTACAAGCATACATTAATTTTAGCAAATTAACAAGAGTTGATGTATAGGCTGCCATATAGGAGGGTTATCCAGCTAAATATAAAAGTTTCAACACTATTTTAATGTGTTGTAGATAGTTCCTATTCTATAGAAAGAGAGGTAGGTTAACAAAAACAGAAAAAATGGATGGATTGCGTGAGGAATGAATTATAAAACAGAAGTATAACACAGAGTGACAGCTTATAGGGCAGAGTAAAGGGAAAAAAAACAGTCATGAACATGGCACAGTCCCGAAGCAACATGGGACACCGGCAGGAAAATGATGATACGTAATAAGATGATTTTCATACAGTGTCTTAAAGCTGTTGTCATGTTAAAAATCCTATAACATTCGAAATCTGTACCACAATGATTCTAAAAAGCTCGAATCTTCTGCTAAGACTGTTATTAAAACACGTGGCGTGCTATTGTTTCTGTCTTTTTCCGAACATGATAGATAATATAAAAGTCATTTGAATGCCTGTGGCTTGTAAATACTCGTAAACATAGTTATTTTGATATTGCCTTGAGATACTCCACGTGTCTACTTTAGACTTCACAAAGGCGTTTTGTAACCTCAATCACAAATGATTTAATTACATAAGAGCGTTTAACAATAATCTGGAACATTCGGTTAGGAAGATATTTAAAGTATATGTATATTTATGTAACCGAATTGAAGAATTGCTCCCGGATAGAAGTAGTCGCTCTATTATGTTGTTATTAATTGATATTAACTCATCATTGTCAGTCTACACCACTATGGAGAACAATATTCTGGTTCATTACCGTACTTCCTAATTCCACATTCCGAACCTATCAAATATTGTCTTCTTACTGCCAAATGTCAAATTAATGTTAACGTCACTTTGACGTTGCAGGGCTGTTGTCATTCTTCATAGAATATACGGTTTCTATGACAACTTGACGTGGCTTGACGCCTTCTACAACCATTTCCCTTTACATCAGCAACCTAAACATTAAACTGTGTGTGACATCTTTTTCACAACAAAATGATTCCCTAACTAGCACTTTTTTTAGGACTGACATAAAAACATGAGCAGTACTGTAAATATGTCAAAGGCAAGTGAAAAGGCATGATTTTAGACATTTACTTTTTATCTGTCTGTATTGTTAAGCAATTGCCAGCCGACAGTTGACACAAAAAGAAAAATTATACATATAGAAGTAAATTGGCAAGGAAATAAAATTTTGTTTTCAGGTATCAGAAATAAAAACGCTCAATAAAAAAAGTTAAAATCTAATAGTTACTATGTTAATAATAATTAGGAGTTTATTATCTGTAAATAGAAATAAAAGTTGCAAAAATGGCTGTTAAATAACATAAAAGCGTCTCTTCGATGAAACAAAGCTATTATATTATCATTAGTTTAAAAAATACGATTTTTGCATTTTGTGTCAACTAGACACACGACATAATTGTCATTGTCATACCTTATGCAATCGTACACGCTCCGAACAGGAAATCTTACCCTGAACGAAACAGACATACTGCCAATTAACGTTGTCACGTCATTGAGAATTTCTTACGCATTTGTTTCTCTTCACTATGCGAACGTGAATCAGAAGACACCGAAATAACTAAAGACATTCGAACGGGGTCGGTGTTCGCGTCATTCTGATATGTTCACAAATAAAAACTTATAAAAAGCTATATTTAAGTTAGACTAGTTTTGCTACAGGCAAGAATAAAGGAAGGCGTAAACATTCCTATTGCAAATATTTAAAGAAGCCACGTGGTTATGATACATACGGCGAAAAATCAAATTAACTAACAAAAGGGTATAAGTAACGTAAAAATTACAAAGAACTTCAACTTCTTCTTTCCAAATTGTCATGTATGAGGCAGAGATTTTAACTGCAGTAGTTACAGTTTCATAAGAATCTGATCTTCTAATAATTTTTTTTTTTTAATTCATGAAACAAGTTTTGTTCATGATAGAAATTAACTTCATAGAACGCGAATTTAAAGAAGATTTCGATAAACGAGCTTGAATTTGTAATTCAAGCTTGTGTATCGAAATCTTCAGTAAATCCTAACAAATTATTTTATTAATAGTGTTTGGAACTACGCTATTTAAAATAACGCATGATTGGATTGAATATAAGAATCAGTCATCTACCTACTAGATGCAAGGTTTTACATAAGCATAAATTCCGTGGCTTGACTTGGCGTTTGTGTTCTTAATTTTTCTGATCAAAATATTTGACATTAATTGCATTTAAGTTTTCCTTATAATTACAATGTTTGCACCCGTACGAAACCGTGGCGGGTCGCTAGAAAAACATAGTCGTGAGGACATAACTAAATAATTTTGTGGATGAAATTGCAATAAAGGTAAACAGTTGAGTGTAGCAACGAATTGAGTATAGAAATGATAAAGGGAAACAAGCGAACAATGCGCATAATTAGAAGATCACACTTAATAGAAAACGTAGAACAAAAAACAGTCTAGTGCAGCAAAAACTAATTTGAATATGTACTTGTCTTATGGACCCTAGTAATCGGAGACACGTAATGTACGTAAACGTTAAGAATCAAATCTTCCGAAGTTCAGGTTTACGTGAATAGTTTAATTTGATTTGAAATTCGTCTACTTACTTATGTTTGAAACGAATTAAAATAGTTTATACAGTGACAAATATTGTTTAAGCAGTGGAAGATGTTCGGGGAAGTAAAAAATAAACAAGAAGCTGGAGATAGAACTAAACAGTCCAGAATTAAAATAGACGTTGTGTTACGTAGAAATGACTGTTGCAATCGAATGGAATTTTAATAATGTAGTGTAGAATTTGAAGAGGAGTTGATGTAGATATTTGCATTAAAAATACATTTTCATAAACTTTGTTCAAAAGCTCATTGCGGAAACGAAAAAAGAACTTGATTCATAAAAACCATGGATGCTATGAGGCATGAGGAAAATGCCATACGATACGATATGATACGATGCATGGACTATTTGTCAAATATAAAGACTACTAAAAAGTCTGAAAGATAAGATGCTACGCTGAATTCAAATAATTTAAAAGATTGGCAACACAATGATGGGCAAAATAAAGTACGAACCATATGGTCATATTTCTGCTTTCGAATCTCGAATAAAAGTAGTTTGTTCTTGTATCAGGAAGGTGCGGTTCACTTTTTTCGATTAGTTCTGATTCTTTTTTACTATAATGTTGGTGTCGTTAAGAAACTTTATGACCTTCGTAGCAAAGCATAGAATAGCAAAATCAGCCTCTAATGTATTTTGGGACACAGGGCTCCTTTCTATAAGAAGGAGTGGAGCTATAATCTAGCACGCAGCTTCAGTGCGGATTGGTGACGTTACATGTGTTAGAGATTTTGAATCTAGGTGTTCCACACGATATTTTCCTGCCACCCTTTTGAAAGTATAAATAAATTACAACAAAAAATTCACCCACTTCTCCTGTCATTACTCTCATACCACACTCATAAATACGACCAAATCTTACGGATACACGCATGGTAGAAACATGGACGAAAGAATAAAGAAGCAGACTGCAATCATAAAAGCAGGACGATGATGACTGTAATATAAACATAACAGAATATATTATTTACTCGAATTTGAAAATATTCTCTTGACCCAGATACCCTAGTCCGGATGTTTGTTTTTTATCAGATTATGAAGTTAATTTTGAATCGTAAATGAAATCCACACAGCAACTCTAATCAAAGCAAATTCGATCAAAGCAGTGTCTAGGCTTTATTTGACTACATTTGTATACTTCTTGGCTAAGTTCAAAAACATTTCACATGTGTGGTTTTCAGTAAGGCTTTTGATACGTTAGAGCATTTTCCTCGTGCATTATTCGAAACTTCTAGAATATGATTGCGAGTAATTTTAAAGTTTCTTTGCTTTTATTCTACATTTTATTACCTACTAAATATACGCCGTGTTCTTCATCACGTGTGTAGCCGTTGTAATTGTTTTGCATGTCCTGCATACTCATGCGGCGTTGCAACAGAGCTTGGGCCGATTTATTATTAGGTACACTAGTATTATTGTACATACACCTATAATGACTCAATATTTTATTATTCATAATGTTGTGTTAGGTCACGGATTAACAGCTGTGTTTATTACATATTGAAGCTTTGAATTTTCCTTAAGTAAACGTATTACTGCTTCCCAAAGTTACATATAATATACCATCTCATTAGGTTCCAGTATAGTCCATTCACCGGTTGTCTCGATGTCGTCGCGGTGTCATTTAGAGATAATTATGTTAGCATTTGTTGTATCTAGCCAAGAACTCGACGTCGTCGTCGTACGACCAACTAGTAATTTTCCGAATCCATATTTTGTTGTTTTTAGTGCAATAACTGTAGGCTGACACTGCTATTTATACATTGTGTATCTCGTTGACTTCTTTTTTCCAAATTGACGCTACGAATATTTGTTTGTAAAAAAACAGGCGAGGTATCAATAAATATGTTGCATTGAGTCAACTATTAGAAATATTCAAAGGGAATTCACTTAGGGACGTTAAATATTTCATAAGTTTTAAAATTTTGGTCCCATATCTCTTGCGCATGGGTTGCTAGCTATTAGTAGTTTTTTTATTCTGCATAAAAATACTTCTTAGGATTGTCCGATATTGGAACAGTGCCTAATACATGGCAATGACCTCGCCCCTTAAAATTAAAAGCCCCAAGCAAACGAAAGCAACACGTCATTTGAGAGCTGATGGATGTATGGCCAGATTTATAGAATGTGCTAAATATATATTTCATTTATCTGAAATAGGTGAAACCTGATTATTATAGAATATAAAATAATAATGACTTACAAAGGGTTTACCAGTATTTTGTGTAGCGCGTATGCTAAAGCTAAAAAGTAAAAAAGCTATAATTAAAATATAAGTGAAGATTTACTTATACCAGCTGAGTCTCCTAGGTGTAGTTCACAACAGCTTTTGAATAAGATGGACAATTAGATATGATTAATGAAACACTTGCAATTGTAATGGATGTACAAGAACATCCATTACAATGTTTGAATGCTCACAAAGCAGACGGAAGCGTCAAAGCACAAAGCTTAGAACATTAAATTTGACAACCAAATCTTGGTAAACTATTAAAGTAGCCAGATGCTCAGTTGCACCTCTATTAAGACAAAAATAAACCACTCACTCAAATTAAAACAAACACGCCTTTATGTAGTCCTAAACTTCTACAAGCAGGCGTATGGTTTAATAATTTCAGTAGTTGATGAATAATTTGTTCATACGAACGTTGTTGTACTAGTAAAACGTGTTCATGTTCTTGAGGTAACATAAAACTGGCAAAAAGCTATTAAATTAAAAGCAACATCGGCCACGAATTGAACGTTATGTGGGCTTGAGCGTACACTAGTATATCGTAAATATAAACTGGAAGCAGGCGCGACTTCTTCATTCGCTAAATTTATTAGTTTATTTTCTTGTACTAAGGTTAATGATGTTTATTGCGTCACAGGTGTAAAAATCAACAACGGACGCAAACGGCTGTAAAGTAAAGAAACAATAGATACCTGTCAAACACAGAACTTGAAACTAGTCCAAATGGGTTTCAATAACATTGAGGAATAATCATGACGTGAACACTAAATTTGTTCTGGATTCTAAATTTATGTACAAATAGCAGAAAAGAAGATTTTTTTGTTGTAAAGTTTTGCATTTTATGCTAACATCAACGATTTAACTTCAACACTTCATAGAATTGTAAACTGTAATCTGTTTTGAACCGGACGTTTAACATTTAGCTTCAGATATTCTTGGAGTAATCATAAATGTAATCTAACAGCTGTTACTTATCCATTCGTCTAGTTCGGGGCCTGTCAGTCATCTATCGGCCGTAGAAACTAAATCACCAAGCTCGACATAACTGATTTCAAGAGCCAAATTTAAGATACTATTAGTAACATCAGTCATCACTTTATTATTCTCAATCTAAGAATAAAATGCGTTATTTTCGTAAAATATTTCGCTTATACCATCAATTTTATCTGCCATGTGTTATTTGGGATATTCTGTTACCGAGATTGAGACATAAAAGTGTGCGGTAACTAAAATTTTATTAAATATAATAGTATAACTATTAGTAGATTTGTGTAGACTTTTATCTTAAATTGATTTCGTTGTGATGGCAGATATATGAGATTTTTTATTTTTGTTTCAAGGACTGTGTGCCACATTCTATGGTTGTCTGAATGAAAAGCATTGATTGGGAATGTCCATTCTCACTCTAAAAATTCTAAGTTAAAATGATCATGATACAATGCGTCCTCGGTGGAACGTGATGGATTTATAATATTATTATGTCTATGAAGGAATAAAAGTATTCAATCTGTCTTATTAATTCAGACATAATATATTATTTCTAGGAAATTAAGTCAGCATCTAAAAAACGGAAACGACTCCTCATATATCTTTTTGCATTAAATTAAACGCCTACAAGAAGGAATATTTTGGTGCCCTTCATAAATCATTTTCTTAAACAGATGCAAGAAGCTGTGTAACGTGTGACAAGGTACTAGAAGAACTGGAAAAGATAGATGATGACACGGACACATTCGGAGTGGACTTCGTCAAGATCAACGACAAGCGGCTGGCCAAGCAGTATGGCATCACGAAATTCCCCGCCCTCACGTACTTCCGTGAGAAGGAACCGATCATTTACGAAGGTCAGACCGTTAGCTGTTTCTTACGTATCATTTAAACTGTGACCTACATTTTAAGTTTGATGACAGGCACCACAGGGAATAGGTGGATGTTTTGACAGTAGTGAATGAAGCAACACAGAGAGTGGTAGAGGTTGCAACACTATGTCACTCATGAATGATGCTGAGAGTATGTGGTTCGTATAAGCATCAAGGAAAACTAGGTCTGAAGTTATAAGCCTACCATGGCAAATTAGCTGCTCCCCTTTAGATTGATGGTTTAAAAAACCTAAATCTTTTTTTTTTATATCACTAATGTAAAGCAAAGGCAAATTAACTAATGGATCTATCGTCATTAAACTATTAGCTAACAAGAATATATACACAATAGAAATGCAGCTAATCTGTACATTTGAAATGTGCTTTTATGAAACTGGAGTGAAATTAGTGTGACTGGCCCAAATGAATGGCGAAACCAACAGCCTAAAATAAAAGTTGAAATAATAATATATTTGAGAAGTAATATATAAAATACGAGATATATTTTACAGCTGGAAGTGGTAACCCAAAATTCAAATTTCTTTCAAAGTAACTTAAGCTGCTAAAATTAATAATAGTCGCCTGAATACCAAAGTCGTAAGGTATCGGAGACTTACGTCGTTACCTTTTGTGCGTAGGGGTTAAGTGGCATATTGTAAAGTAAACCAATATTATTATATTAAATGCTCTAACAGCCCTCTGCGAACATTAGCTGACGTTTTATTGTAAAACTATTTATAAACGGTGATTCAAGACACTTCCCTTGATTGTTAAATTTATAACTGGGCTCTTATACCGGATAACGGCTATTTATAAAAGGAGTGATTTAATCTCGCTGGATACTTCAGTTTGTTCTGCAATATCGTCATTATAGTCTACACCTTTTCAGAATGTTCCTCATGGTAATTTGTATGTTCATTACAACAACTAATGGTAGAAAACTAAAAAGGAAGGCCTTTGTCCTGCAAAAGATAGTATGGACTTTTATTGAGAATTGGAATGAGTACATATGGTTTATAACACACACAGATTTATGCTTTCACCTGTGATGGAACATTCAATTGCCTTTTACTAATTGTACCGTCAAATCTTGTAAAATTTTAGGAGATCTCATGGACGAAGAGAGCGTCCTGGATTTCTTGACGAGTTTAGAAGCGATGGACCTTCCTGACCGGATAGAAGAAGTCAACCAAAAGATCTTAGGCAAGATCATCGAGGACACAGACTATGTAGCCGTTCTCTTCTGTAAGTATTGGAGTGTTACTTTCTGTGTTCTTGTCATCGTATATTAGCAATGTGGTAAATTCGAGCCATTTTTCAACTAACCATCGTATAATCAAAGTGGTACTGTAAATTCTTTCGACGTAGCCCTGTCGAGTAGTTAATCTTCCTCTCAGTCGTGTACATCATATTTGTTAGTGGAGGTTAGAACAAGCGTCTGTATATTGTGCAGTGTGTTTTGATTGTGTTTTTGACGTAGGTCCTGATCACAAAAGTTGCGGCCCGTCAAACAGTAAGTAAGATTCTCAGCTGGCGGCATGCCTCCTTCTAATGTCAGCTTGGCTGTACTCTTCTCGCTTAGTAGTCTAGTATTTGTGTACTCTATATGTCATTATATTCTGTGCTTCTCGCTTATATTGGAACCGGTAACGATATTTACATAATTATTGTTAATTGGTGTTCGTAAAGGCCCCCCTAGTGTAAATCAAAAATCGATGATGAAGACGGCTAATTAAAACTTTGGCTCAGATACAACATATTGAGACGATCTGACTCACATAGCAAATTATATTCAACAGTCATAATCTAACGAGTCTTCTTTCATCATTTTAATGTTAACAGTTACAGATTTGGGTGGTATCGAATGAAACGGCTGAGACTAGGGATTACAATGTATTGAACAGGGACTTTTACAATAGGTAATTATGATGCACCGGTTTAATATAAAGCTAAGCGAATGGGTTACGATTACGACTCGACCCGTTGACGCGGTCGCGAGGGAAAAGTAGTAACGGGCGGCTTCGATGGTGTTTCGGTGCGCACTGGCGCTGGCGCCGGCCGACTGAGCCTCACGCCCCGCGCCGCGGCTGTCGCCCCGCTGGCGCCTGGGCGTAGTGTTGTGCGATGCCACATCACCCCCCTGGGAGAATCAAGGTCCAGCCTGGAATTTATTAGGAAAATTAACGTGACGTCCCGAACGAGTAACCCTAATCGGTGGGTCGTCGCGGGTCTTTGCTTGGTGTGCGTCCTCCTCGTCTCCGGCCAATATGTAGGCTGGTTTAACTCTGTCTATGGACACAGTCACGGGTCCTCTGTTTAGGAGAATAGTGATCGTTTTTTCCGTCTTTGCTGCGACTTTGTGTGGGCCAGTGTATGGTGCCTCCAGGGATCCTCGAAGAGCGTCTTTGCGGAGAAAAACGAAGTCAGAGCCTTTTAGGTCTTTATGAATAAAAATCGCCTTAGTGCCATGCCTTGATGCAGGTGTAGGTCTGATGCGAGAGATGTGTTGTCTGAGGTCGTGTATGAAGTCTTCTGGCGGTAATCGAGTGTTAGACTTAGAATGGAAGAACTCACCAGGCATCCTCAAGGTCTCACCATACACTAGCTCAGCAGCCGAGCACTGTAGGTCTTCTTTCCATGATGCCCTCATGCCGAGTAAGATGGTAGGCAGCACGTCAGACCAGCAAGCGGTGTTGTGTGACATGATGGCAGCTTTCAACGTTCGGTGCAGCCTTTCCACCATGCCATTGGCTTGTGGGTGGTAAGCCGTCGTGTGCCGCAGTTGAGCACCACACAGCTCACTCAGTGCCTTGAAAATCTGGGAAGTGAATTGACGCCCTTGATCAGTTGTTATGGTTTCAGGACAGCCAAACCGAGCGATCCAGGTTTCGAAGAAAGCTTTGGCGACAGTGTCAGCAGTCATATTCTCGAGCGGGGTAACTTCTGGCCACCTGGTGTATCTGTCGATTGCTGTTAAACAGTATCTGAAGCCTTTCGACGGTGGGAGAGGTCCTACTAGATCGATGTGGATGTGGGAAAATCTGGTGCCAGTGAGGTTAAAGTGTCCAAGTGGTGCAGATGTATGACGCTGAACTTTACTGCGCTGACAATCTTCACAGGTTCGAACCCAGGCACGGCAGTCCTTCCGCACGGAGGGCCAGACAAACCTCTCAGTGACTAGTTTTGTTGTAGCGGTTGCCCCAGGATGGCTCAAACCATGTAGCTGGTCGAGAATAGTCTTTCGGTGATCTCTCGGGACAAAAGGTCGTGGCTTGGTTTGTGTGACGTCACAAAATAATTCAAAATTCGTACCTGGGATTGGAACCAGACGTAAGGTTAAAGAAGTACTCCCTTCTAGTAGGTTCTTCAGTTCCTTGTCCTTTTTCTGTGCTTGTACCAAAGTAGACAGGTCGAGGGTAGAGATGGCTTCAATTCTGGAGAGGGTATCGGCAGTCAGGTTATCTTGACCTGAGATGTGCCGGATATCCGTAGTGAATTGCGAGATGAAGTCTAGGTGGTTGAACTGGCGAGGACTGCACTTGCGGTCCTTCTGTTGAAATGCGTAGGTGATGGGCTTGTGATCTGTGAAAATGACAAAATGTCGGCCTTCAAGCATATGTTTAAAATGTTTTACACTTTCATAGATGGCGAGCAACTCCCTGTCATAAGCGCTGTACTTTATTTGTGATTTGGACAGTTTTTGTGAAAAGAAAGCGAGTGGTTGCCATTCACCGTTGATTTCTTGCTGCAAGACAGCTCCCATTGCAGTGTTAGAGGCGTCAGTAGTTAAAGCGAGTGGTGCATCATGAACTGGGTGAGAAAGCACGGTTGCATTGCATAGCTGGGTTTTACAATTCTCAAACGCAGTGGCTTGTTCCTTGGTCCAGGTCAGGGCTGTTGAGCCTTTGATGAGTGGACCAGACAACATATCGTGCAGAGGCGCTTGTGCTTCAGCAGCATGAGGTAAGAAACGTCTATAAAAATTTAGCATGCCCAAGAAACGACGTAGGCCTTTGGCAGTTTTTGGAAGCGGAAAATCCTGAATTGCTTTGATCTTGTTGTCCAGAGGACGTGTACCTTTGGCAGACACACTGTATCCGAGGAATGTGACCTCGTCTTGACCAAAAGAACACTTGCTTTCATTCAAAAGAATTCCATATTGGCTGAGACGTTCAAAAAGTTTTTCCAGGTGTTCCAGGTGTTCTGCTTTGCTCCTGGAGAAAACTAAAATATCATCAATATATGAAAAACAAAAGTCTAGACCTCGCAACACTTCGTCTAGGAAACGTTGAAATGATTGGGCTGCGTTCCTTAACCCAAATGACATATAGGGGAACTCAAATAGGCCGAAAGGAGTCGTAATCGCGGTTTTCTGAATGTCCTCTTGGAAAACCGGTATCTGGTTATAAGCTTTGACTAAATCCAGCGTTGAATAAATAGAACTACCGTCTAACATCAAGGAATAATCTTCTATGTGTCTGATGGGGTACCGATCAGGAATCGTGCGAGAATTTAGAGCTCGGTAATCGCCACAGGGTCTCCATCCATCCTTTTTCGGAGCCAGGTGCAGCGCTGAGGCCCAGGGTGAATCGGATCTGCGAGCGGTACCATCAGATATCATTTCTTCAAATTGTTGTTTAGCTATTTTCAAACGGTCGGGTGCGAGTCGGCGTGGCCTGCAGAAGACAGGCGGTCCAGGCGTGGTGTGGATATAATGAATAGTTGAATGTTTTACCTCCTTTAGGATGCCAGCAGGTTTAGTTAAAGTTGGGTACCGAGAGAGCAGCACGTGGTATTCAGTGGTGCCGGAGATAGCCTTGATGCTCTGGCATTGAACCGTTGTTGGCTGCCCCGGTGTAGAGAGGTCAGTGACACCATCCAGTAACCGCTTGTTTCTGCAATCAACGAGTAAGTTATAAAATGACATAAAATCAGCGCCTATTATTGGCTTGTCCACGTCCGCAACCACGAAATTCCAGGCGAAGTCTCGGCGCAGTCCCAGGTCCAGGTGCAACTTTAAACAACCATACGTTCGTATGACAGTGCCGTTTGCGGCCACTAAGCGGTATTCTGTGGGCTTAGCGTGCGATTTCAGGAATGTTCTAGGTAGTACGCACAGATCCGAACCAGTGTCTATTAAAAATTGAACCTTGGTTTTCCTGTCAGAAACAAATAGGCGGCTGGTGGATTGCAGACAGTCAGACGCCGCTTCTATTGACTGTCGGGAGCGTTTCCCGCTTTAAAATGGCATGGCGCGGTGCACTTGCGTGCTTTTCCACCAAAAATATCATGATACCAGCATATACCTGGAGTCCGGCTCTGAGAATCTGATCGACGGCGGCTCCGAGATCGATTTCTAGGATTGGTATTACCACTTCTTTGTCGTGCGCGACCACGTGGCTCCATGCTCAGTTTCGCTAATTGTTGCACGACGCCATTTTGTATGCACGCCATGACGCGTTCTTCTACTTTCTGTAAAATTTCATCAAAATTATTTGAGTTCAAGCACGAGGCATTATTTTTACTAGTACTGGCTACATGTTGCGTGTTTATCGACATCACTTCACAAATTTTGTCGGCCATGTCGGCTGCTTCATCTAAATTCAAACTCCTCTGCGAGGCTAAAATTGCCTTAACTTGTGTAGGTAGGCGGCCCGACCATATGCTAAATAAAAATTCGTCCTGCACATCCGATCCGGCGAGCAATCGTAGCGCTCGTAAAAATTGGGAGGGCTTACGATCTCCAAGTTCCTCTGAATAAAGTGCCTGTTGAATGCCTTGATCTCGGGACATGGATAGTCGCTTAATTAATTCAGTTTTTACCTTGTTATATTTTCCGGTAGAAGGTGGATGTAGAATAATGTCACGTACCTCCTTGGCGTAGTTATGTTCGAGTTGCTGTATTACCAAATTGAATTTCGTGCTGTCCGTTGTGATTCCAGAAGTTTCGAATTGGGCTTCTACTTGCGAAAACCACACTTCCGGATCGTCGGCCCAAAATGGCGGCAGCTTGACGGCGACGCGGTCGACAGACGCCGCGCCCGCGTTGCAATCTTGAAAATCTTCCTTCGACATTATGTTACGTGACTCGTGGCGTGGTCGGTTATTATTACTTGCCTACTAATCGTCGCGGGTCACCACTTTGGGTGGTATCGAATGAAACGGCTGAGACTAGGGATTACAATGTATTGAACAGGGACTTTTACAATAGGTAATTATGATGCACCGGTTTAATATAAAGCTAAGCGAATGGGTTACGATTACGACTCGACCCGTTGACGCGGTCGCGAGGGAAAAGTAGTAACGGGCGGCTTCGATGGTGTTTCGGTGCGCACTGGCGCTGGCGCCGGCCGACTGAGCCTCACGCCCCGCGCCGCGGCTGTCGCCCCGCTGGCGCCTGGGCGTAGTGTTGTGCGATGCCACACAGATATACTCACTTTCAAACAAGCGCTTACTTTACACACTTCAACTATTGAACTCTGCGTAATAATGTACCGCCTATCTGGAATCTTACTGTGTATTTATTGACGTTGTTCGTATATCTGGTCTGGTCTAAGGGAAAGCTAGAATCAAAAACGCGTTTGCATTATCGGGCCGTGAGGCGAGCTATTTCGGCTGTGCTATTTGCGTCTCGCCAGCAAGCTCGGATTGACGGACCGACATGTCACGACTACAGCGTCAGACGAACATTTTCTCCCCTTAACGACTGTAAAAACCAATAAAAACAAATGTGTGTACATCACAAAACAAAACTGCCAAGTATACTGGTGCACGGTAATAAAACCTGTCCAAAAACAAGATCATACGGTGACCTTGACCCAAATATGTGAAGAAGAGTGCCGTATCGACGACAGGCCGTCAGAAATTGTTGTTTACAATGTCTTCCTATTTATAAACATTTGAAAACAAGCAAATATTCACATCATAACAGTGTGCCTAACAAATAAACTTTTAACAATGCAGTGGCAAGACCTTGTACAGAAACCCTTGAGGATACTGACTTAATTAAAATATTTTTTCCACACGGTGATTTCTGAGAAACCCATTAGATGTGCACACTTGAGACGGCCCCGCTTATAATAATAGTATTAGAGATTTAAGATTTTTTGGCAACGCGGCACCACCATACATAAACCTAAGAGGTATTTGCACGACACAAGCTTTAATTGCACACTAAATTTTAACACACAGCCGAACTTACAGGCAATAATTAGGCATTTAACTGCACCGCTTCACGTCCGAGGCATGAACTAGGCACAGACAGATTCGGGCGAGTCATAAAATAAAACAGAATGTAACGTGTTGCAGACAAGCCGGAATGTAAGAAATGTGCTAAGGCTCTGCAAGAGCTGGAGAACATTGACGACGAGGCTGACCAACTCGGGATCGGTTTCGTGAAGATCCACGACGAGGAACTAGCCGAGGAGTACAATCTTGGAGACCTGCCAAGACTGGTGTACTACAGGCATCAGATACCTATTATCTATGAAGGTTTGTGACTCATATTTTACGTTTGCTGACGCTCGTATTGCGGAAACGGATCATGTTAATGACGATGGTTACTGGTTTACGTCAAGTCTCAGCACTTTCTTTTGTATATAGTTTAAACTGTAATGGAGAATTAGACTAATGTTAGACGCTTAACTCCTGTACTAGTAAATTACAGGTAATAGCCCACACTTCAATATTAGCATGTCTGTTGCCTGTATTTTCGGAAACATTCAAATTCAAAAATACTTTTTGCATGCTCTTAAAAAATACTTCAAACATGTTGGTTATCCGTGTTTCAGGAGAGCTGAGCAGAGAAGAGGATGTGTTGGAGTGGTTGATCACGAACAAGTCTACCGGTGATGAAGAGGATATCATTGAAGATGTTACAGCAAAGACTTTGAACACCTTAATCGGCAATGTTGACAACCTTGTTGTACTGTTCTGTAAGTATATGAACCAGTAAATTATTGCACTGAAGTTATTCAACAGATTTTTTGAAATGTCCCAACACGATCCAAAGATTTATAGATCGAAAAGTATCGGTCACTACCTTTAGTGACCGATACTTTTCTTTACTTACCTTTCTTACGTTTTTAGAGGACCTTTCCTCTAAAAGCATAAGAAAGGTGTGCCTCTCTTGAAAAAAATCTACATTACTAATTACATTAATTAATTAAAACACCTCTTCCAGACGACCACGGCGACGAAGAATCTATGACGGTCTTAGCCGAACTCGAGAAGATAGACGATGACTGCGACCGCCATGGTATTCAGTTCGTCAAGATTGATGACTCCAAGGCGGCCAGGGAGTTTGGTATCGATGACGTTCCATCCATCGTCTATTTCGAGAAGCAGATTCCTAATGTTTACGATGGTAAGGGTTCTTGAAGATTACTGTTGACTTTTATAACGATTTCTTTTAAGGTTCAGTAATGAGATTGAATTCCATTTACCAGGTGACCTTGAAAATGAAGAAGAAATGCTAGAATGGCTCGTCGAACAACTAGAGAAGGACGAAATTGAGGATGTAACAGATGAAATGTTGGATCGTCTCATCAAAGACGGCAAGACTGTTGCCGTGTTGTTTTGTAAGTATTCTTGGCAAAAATCCGACTATAAACTTCCCTTGATATTTGTTACTAAAGGCCATATTTTAATGATGATAATAACGATCTCTTACAGATGATAATAACGATCGTAAGTCACAGAAGGTACTTAACGAACTGGAGAATATTGATGATGAGTGTGACGAACTTGGTATTGCGTTTGTAAAGATTGATAACGATGAGGAGGCTCAAGAATATGGTATTGAAAAAGTGCCCACGCTGCTTTACTTTGAGAAGGGCATACCTACATACTATGAAGGTAACTTAGAAGAGGAGGAGAAGGTTTTGGATTGGCTCAGACATCAGACTGAGAGCGACGAGATCGAGGACATCACTGATGAGATGCTTGACCTGATCATTGACAAAATGCACTACGTCGCCGTCCTGTTCTGTAAGTACTTTTTTAACTATTATA
The DNA here is from genome assembly GCA_943136025.2 of Agrotis puta. NCBI lineage: Eukaryota > Metazoa > Arthropoda > Insecta > Lepidoptera > Noctuidae > Agrotis > Agrotis puta. Next base: position 3,384,643 of record OW964171.2, read on the forward strand.
CGCACGGCCTTAACATTGGCTGTGTCGCTTGAAACAATGCCAGATTTTTAAATTGCCACACGTCTATAAATAGGGAATTTCATAATTCAGTACAGAACACTATCAAGAACTGACATATAAATGAAATACAGTTCTTCGAATTTATTACAGACGACAAGGACCAGAAGAAGAGTCAGAAGATATTAGCTGAGCTGGAGAACATCGACGATGAGTGTGACCAGAACGATATTGCATTCGTCAAGATTGACGATGATAAGGAGGCGAAGGAGTACGGTATTGAGACTATACCTACAATGGTGTTCTTTGAGAGGGGAATTCCTCACGTGTACGAAGGTGACTTGATGAAAGAAGAGGAACTCTTGGGCTGGTTACTGCACCAGAAACGCCACAGCGAGATCCCTGAAGTCACCGACGAAATGATGGATAAACTTATCATTAGCACTCCATACTTGGCTGTGATCTTCTGTAAGTATAAATTTAAGTGAATTGAATTTATTTTCCAGACATAAATAATCATTATTTAGGCTGTTAATGTATGATGCACACGTAAGTTCTGACGTAAAACTATAAAGCAACTGGGGAGTGTGGGTGCACTCAAAACAAGCTTTTGAAAGCAAAATAACTATTTCATCACTTCAAGATAATGTTTCGTTCGCCTGAAATATGAAGGTACAACGGACATTTTAGCTTCTTTATACAGAACTTAGCCAAGATTTTCTAGTAACCACAAGCAATATCTAAACAACAACTTAAATTAGGAATTAATTTTAAAGCCATTAACTATAATCCAAAACCACTATTCCAGATGACAAAGAAGACAAACAAGACATCAGAATCCTGAACGAATTGGAAAACATTGATGATGAACTAGAAAAGGAAGGAATCGTCATCGTCCGTATGGACAATGAGAACGAAGCTAAGGAGTACGGTATCGACCATCTACCAACACTCGTGTACTTCGAAGAAAACATCCCGGCGATATACGAAGGAGATCTGATGAATGAGGAAGAAGTATTGGAGTGGCTTATTGAGCAGAAGAACAGTGCCACTATCGAAGAGGTCACTGATGAGATCTTGATTGATCTTATTGAAGAGCATGAATACGTGGTGGTTTATTTCAGTGAGTATCATTATAACTGTACTCTTTACAATATTACCTGTACTTTCGTACCATAGGATGGATAAAATGTAAAGTATTGAAAAACAAAAAAAATCCAGCTCCTAAAATTACCCACTCTGAAAATGAGCCGTTATAAATGCCAAGGTTAAAAAATAACTTAAAACACTTATCCTTCATAGCTACTTACTCGCATTTACTGCTGCAAAAAAACAGTAGCAATACGAATCCTCAGTTTTCATAATCAAATTGACCGAACTGCACAAATAAAAGGTCACATACCTCATCTCAACATTTGAAAACCAGCACTGACAAAACACTGCTCCTCCTTCCAGGTGGTAACTGCGAAGAAGGTGAAGAATGCGACAACATCCTTGACGAGCTGGAGAACATCGACGACGAGCTCGACGAGACCGGTATCATCTTCGTCACTACTGAGGACATCTCGCTTGCCAAGAAGTACGGCATCAAGACCTTCCCCACACTTGTGTTCTTTAGGAACAAGGACCCACTTGTTTACAAGGGTAACTTTTCAATTTTTTTTTTAACAGTACTTTAAAAACTCAAGAATTCTACAAAATTTCTTCACTTATGAATGCGCAACAAACATTATTTTTAATTAATTCTTTTTTGGTATAGCTTTTAAAGAACACGTGAATTATGTCCCAAAACTTACCAAAAATTTTTTTGGTCTTTTTGTTTTTTTATGTCTGCTTCTTATTAGCTGCAATAACGTATTCATGCTGTATACTACAGAATCAAAATTACTGTAAACTACATTTTCAAGGGGCTTTGCCCTTCAGAAGCACTCCCTATGTCCAGAAGTTAACAAGCTAGTTCTTAGATTTATAAAGGTGAATTTCACAAACTGCCCCTGTTTTCTATTTTAGGAGACATCGAGGATGAAGACGAAGTCCTAGCCTGGTTGACTGACGAAGATACCCTGGAGATCCCCGGCAAGATCGAAGAGGTTAACTCCAGGATGTTGGAGAAAATTTTAGAGGAAAACGACCACGTTGTTGTGTTCTTCTGTAAGTACATTCTTTTATCACCAAACTTTCCTTTTGACTTAGCACAGTTAAAAAGGGGACCCGAAATTTTATGTTATATGAGTTTAGCAAGGCTTTCGATACTGTGGATTCTGAAACTGTCTTTGTATTAGTTTGATGTTAACAGTTTAGCTTTAACTGATATATTGTCCTGCAATAGTTGTTGTGTTCCAAATATTTACGTACAGTAACAATAAACTTTGTTGGAGTTCGTCCGGGAGGCATACTATTCCTTTAACTATTTGCGTACCTTAAACTATTGAACAAAAGATTAGAAAAAAGACGAAACGATTATGACGACTGACTGACTGATAAATAAAGACTTACAGACTATGTTCTACTTTATCTTGTCAAGAAACGATTGATAAATCGGATCCTTCTATCTTATTTACAGACAAGGAAGGCGATAAAAAGTCCCAGAAGATTCTTAGCGAGCTTGAAAATATTGACGACGAATGTGAAGAAAAAGACATCGACTTCGTCAAGACATCCGACGCTGGCGTTGACAAGGAGTATGACCTGTCCGAATTACCAGCTTTGGCCTTCTATAGACACAAGTTCAGGACCATCTATGAAGGTGATCTGACCCACGAAGAAGCTATCCTCAAATGGGTACTGGAACTCCATGACTCCCAGCCTGATGTCATTGAAAATGTAGACAGGAAGACCTTGAAAGACCTCATCAATGATGTTGAACATCTTGCCGTGTTTTTCTGTAAGTTTCAACCTTAATTTTAAACTTTTATATAAGATGTCAGGGAAACCGTTTGGCTATTAAAATATTAAACACAGTAAATCATTTTAAAATATAATGTGGCCTGGCAGTTGCCCAAGTGAATACGAGTTTAAAGTCTTTCTATTCGTGTAATGACTTACAAAATCGTCTGAATACCACAAACTGGTGTACATATTTATTGACTGTGAATTTAAAGATGTGGTTAATGTTGATGACCACAAAGGTTTGAAATCACACTCTAAATTAGACTAGTAAAATAAATTTTATAAAAATTTGTCGTTGCTCGTCAGATGCCCAAAACCTTGAAAACCAGTCTTAAATTATTGTCATATTACACAGTAAAGATGTTGTGGAAGTCAAATAGCAAGTCACTCCATGTAAAACTTCTGTAAAAGTCTGAAAACCGACTCCAAAATAGTTGTAAAACGGCTAGGCTTTACTTATAAATGTCCTTTTTCTCTTACAGACAGCGAAGACTGTGACACATGTGATGATATCCTGGAGGAGCTGGAAACAATTGATGACGACACAGACAAGCACGGCATTCAATTCGTTAAGTCCAAGGACTCTAAACTCGCCTCAGATATCGGTATATTCAGCTTCCCAGCTCTGGTATACTACGAAACAGGTGTTCCTATCATGTATGACGGTAAGTGACAAGACCCTTTGTTTGTTAATTTTCTTAATTTACCTGTGTACATATTATATCCTTAAAATAATGTTACAAGAATCTTTTGGCACTTTTATGAAATTGTCAGGAAGGCGCTGATGGTGAACAATATTGTGGAACGTTATATTGAAAACGACATAGACTACGGGCCAAAAGATCCATGTACAAATATTTAATTTTTTATTTCTGGTGTTGGCGACTACACTTTGGTGGTGATGATGATAATGTGTATAAAGTATAAAATCTAACTTTTACCCTGTTTATAGGTGATTTAAAGAACGAAAATAAGGTTCTGCAGTGGCTTGTAGATCAAAAAAGTAAGAATCCACATCCATATAATAAAAGTTTCTAATGTTATATTTGTTTAAGGTCCAGAGATTTTCTTTAATGTTAAAAATATTGTCTAAAATATTATGAATTGAAAAAATATTACATGCATGACATCATTCTTGATATATCTCTATGAAACAAGTGTTACTACTTTACGCCTAAAATGCTGGATGTTTGAGCTATGTCATTTTGCATGACAGTTACTAATGCCTGCAGGTGAAGATAGCCACCGACATAAAAAAGCTAATATTAAATCGAAGGCCAATGCAGATGGTGATAAAAAATCATCGGGGTTCACGAAAGGTGATAATGTAGATGCATTAAAGAAAAATGCCCCGAAAAATGTGAAATCTGCGCAATGGAAAACTACAGGAACTATGAAAGCAGACACTGATAAGAAAAGTCGTCAAAGAGGCAAAGTGAGTTCCAAAGAGGATGATGATGATGATAACGGGAAAGTAGACGATGATGACGATGACGACGACGACGATGATGATGATGACAACGAAGACGATGATGATAACGATGATGATGACGATGACGACGAAGATGATGATGATGAAGAAGATAACGCAAAATTAGCGGCCATCAAAAGTATACTAAAATTTAAAAACCCAAGTGAAGACGCCACTTGGAAAAAAGTCGGTAAACTCAAAATTCGTTTTCCTGGCAATAAACCTGGCAAACGTTCAGCCGAGGTTGATGATGATGACAATGACGATGATGACGATGACAATGATGACGAAGACAATGATGACGAGGACGATGATGACGAAGACGATGATGACGAAGACGATGATGACGAAGACGATGATGACGAGGACGATGATGATGATGACGATGATGACGAGGATGATGATGACAACGACGAGGATGACGAGGATGATGATGATGACGACGATGAAGAAGAAAAAACTGGGGCTCGTTCAAAAATAGGTAAAATCAGTCGTCTTAGGAAAGACGACGATGATGATGATGATGATGATGACGACGACGATGATGATGAGGATGACGATAGCGGTGAAGATGGTATATTCAGTAGGATAAGACGAATGTTCTCAGGTAATTGAGTATGTAGGCCCCGCGGTCCCTGGCATCACATCTGCATGGTCTCCGTCGTTCCGCATGGGACCCACTCTAGCTATCGCCTGCAGTCATTCGCGACCGCTTAATGACCAATAAATGTTTTCAACTCTTATACTTACTAACATTATCATTAGAAATAGCGCTTAACTGTTGGCGCAACGATTACAATGCACAGTATTAACGCAGTTAACCGTTACTTGTAATTACCGTATATACGGGTTGTAAACGAGATTTTTACTGACTGCAGGCGATCGCTGTTTCTACATTGGATTGGGGGCGAAACCGGCTGTCCCAAAACTGACTTACGAACCCTACCAGTGCTGTCCCACTAAAGTTCAGAGTCCGACAAAAGTAGCGAAGGCCACGCCGACCAAGGTGCCGAAGAAACTCGACAAGCAGCCGCCGAAACCGGAGAAGCCGCTCAAGGGCAAGAACAAGGCCCTCGCCAAACCAGACAAACCGTCCAAAGGGAAAAAAGGTTTAATCGAGTCTGACAATAATATTTGGTGGTGGTAAAGTTAATTTATGTTAGAAGTATCTTGCTCTGATATCCTCGGATATGAGTGCAAGTAGCGGCGTGCACGCTAGGCATCAAGTGGACACGAACGTTATCGTTACTGGCCCTCAGATTCTGATCCCCCAGCTCTAATAGATCATATGTCTAACTTTGCATCTATTTGTCATGGCTATTAACATTGCTAGCTTTCAATAACCTCGTGTCCCTTGATCCCTGCAAGCACTTAACAGGGTTGAATGTTGTAACGTTGCACACGGCCTTCCTCGCACCCGTCGTACTCTGCCTGCTGCGACCGTGCGGGAACTGCCTCACTGATACATCCACAAATGTGCTTTACTGTAAATTCAAGATCATGGGCGAACTAAATATTGGGATGTCTAGAGACATTGTAAGCAGGTGTACAAATCGTTATTTTCGTTGTAAATTGATTCCAATATTTAGAAATTAAATGTAAATCGAGACGTAACAATAACAACGCAAGGCATTTCTCATTGTATTTTGCCGTGACATCTTGAAAGACTTATAATTGTTGTAAGGATTTCATGTTCATATAGTTTTCTAGTCTTCATGGAATCTCATTATTTTGTAATGCTACATTTGATAAAATATTACTTTTTACTACTTATAGACATAAAAAATATAGTTCTTAATATTTTGTATCAACATTAAACTAATGAATTATTTGATTATTAATTTCATAAGCGCAGTGCCGGATATCAGTGCAATAAATCTACTCATTTATCATTTGTTCAATAACGGATAGGGGCTCGGCTCTATCACTAGTCGATCACATTGTATAGGTAGTTAGGTGACTGTTTGTTAACTGTTTCATTGAGACTAATGTTGTGATTAGAGTCGTCTAAAGCTTTCCGGTCGAACAGTGCTGGCGTTGTGTGACAATATGTCGATATGTAAGTTGTATTGTTTGGCCGAAATTCGCATGAATGTTTAATTTATTTATTTGTTACGTTGAATTGTTGAGTCGGCGCTGAAACAACATTTTTTGTTAAATAAATACATTTTTCTATTAAACCAAAACTGTCATTACTCATTTCACACACGAATGATGTCAGCATGGTATTGCCGTAGTTGTATCCGCGCATGCCAATTATTGGATTTTACTGGTGAGTTTCCTAAATTATGAAATGGATGTGGTTTCTTTAAATAATTTGATTAGTTTATAGGGTTTTCAGCGTGAAGTATAATGTGAAACTATTTTAGGGGATCTATTGGACGAATCCGAGGTGTTGGATTGGATGGTCAAGCAGAAGGAAGATGAGAGTATAGAGGAGATTGACAGAGAAGAACTTTTCAAGTATATCGAAACTAAAGAATTTCTGGCTGTTGTTTTCTGTAAGTATCTTGACGATAAAGCTGAATTTATTAATAACCTTCCTAAAACTAGAAAGACTGTAACCAAACAATTCATTTCAGACAGAGAAGAAGACCCCAATAGTCCAAAAGTACTCCGACACGTGGAGCTAATCGACGACGAAGCAGCTGAATATGGCATCAAAATTGTAAAATGTAACGATCGGTTGATGGCGAAAAAATATGGGTTCCGCAACCCACCAGGCATCACATACTTTAGGAAAAGTAAACCCATAAACTATGACGGTGACATTGATGACGAAGAGGAAATATTGGATTGGTTAACGAACCCTGAAAACATGGAATTGACGGATCATATCGAAAAAGTCAATAAAAAAATGTTTCAGAAGATTAGACAGACTTCGGATTACGTAGCGGTATTCTTTTGTGAGTTTTCTTTTTCTATTTTTGTAGTTAGAGAATTCTATAAATATATTAATCAAATATTTTTCTAGTCTAGTGTGTTCTTTAAAAAGCTGATACTCACAAATCCATTGTATTGCACATAACACATGTTTTAGACAGTAATGACTGCAAACAGTGTCCTAAAGTGCTAGCTGAGATTGAGCACATTGACGACGAAGCTGATGACTCCGGTATTAACTTCGTGAAGATTGATGACAGGCAGATGGCTAAGGAGTTCGGAGTGTTTGCTCTACCTGCTGTGTTGTTCTTTAAAATGGGCTCGAAGGATCCTGTTATTTATGCAGGTAAAATTTTAATCATTCTTTTTATGGGTAATGTCAATGAAACTTGACTAACTTTGAATATTCTCATCAGAAATTACGCAAAAATTCACTCGAGTATTATTTAAGTTTCTGACATAGTAGGTTTGCTGGTTGATAATCATGACGATGACTTTAACCGTGTTAATTTTGTAGGAGACCTTTATGACGAACAACAACTCCTTAGTTGGTTGCTCACTCAAAAGAATCCAGCGGGCGATGTCATAGAAGCTCTTGAAGGTCAAGATCTTTTAGACTTGATTGAAGAATCTGGATCACTTGCCGTTTACTTCTGTAAGTTGCATGCTAGTGCGGCAATTATACACTTCTATACTGCACATACATTACACAACTAATTTTAAACGCTGCTAAGTCTTTATAATATTATAATCAACTGTTTAATAAAAAAAGAAACAAAAAAAAAAGAAGTTTGTACATAAAATTAATATTAATACTTGTAACCTTTATTAATGTCTCTTGCTTTTTATTAGGGAACAAAACGTTATGTGAAATGTGCACATCGAAATTGCAGAAAAAGTCTACGAAAAAGAAAGTTGTAGAACAAGAGGAGGAAGAGGGACTGGATCTAGAGGGTATTCCTACTCCCTTAGAGCCGTGCCAGTGGGCAATAATATGTTCCCTCACAATCACAAACATTTCTAATGACCCTATTTATTTATAGCCAGTATTTTTGTTGCATGTAGCATGAGCACACTAAGAGTAGGTACATTAAGGTCTGGTAATGATTACTCGTAGTTAGTCTTGTCCCTGATTTAGACCACACCCACTTGTGCCAAGTCCGTGAAGCCTACGATTGCATCTGAATTATTATTTACCAACGCATAAAGAATGATATTTTGGTTTTGGTTTTCGTAGCAGCCAGCACAGTTGAAATTTTCCATAGCGCACTCAATAGCACCGAACAATTTGACCATCCAATGAGGTTTGCTCACAAATTGTCATTACACTTTAATTGGCATTAGATCGGGATGTTACAGATAGTCTGGACTGCGAGCAATGCGCCGGGATATTAGAAGAACTGGAGAATATCGATGACGACTGTGATAGACATGAAATCAAGTTTGTTAAGACTCAAGACTATTCTATAGCTGAATCTTATGGAGTGACAGATTTCCCAGTACTAGTGTATTTTGAGAACAATGTACCAAATGTGTATGAGGGATCGCTGGCTGAAGAAGAAGAAGTACTCCAGTGGTTAATCACTCAGAAAACTGAAGATCGAATCGAACTAATTACTAGAGTGATGTTAGAAAAGATGGTAGAAGAAACACAGTATTTGGCTGTTTACTTTTGTAAGTATTACGTACTCTATGACTTCTCATTTGTGCGAAATTTTGTCATCATTTGACTAACATGACTCCTTTCTTATCCGCTAGACAAATTAAATTGCCATATCTGCGACCACATTCTTGATGGGCTCGAAAGCATTGACGATGAATGTGACGTCTACGGTATACACATGGTCAAGATTCAAGACCCTCAACTAGCCAAGAGATACTCGATCAAAACTTTCCCTGCCATGGTATATTTCAGGTAAGAAATATTTCAACATTAAGACCCGGACAAAGAAAAATATGAGTTCGTCTAACAAAAACATATTGTTTTTAGAAACGGCAACCCTCTTCTATTCGAAGGTGATTTACAAAACGAAGAGTCGATACTAGAATGGCTTATTGACGATGAAAACAGAGAATTGGCTGATGAAATTGAGTCTGTCAATGACAGAATGTTGGAGAGATTGCTGTACGAATCACATCTGTTGGTTGTCTTTTTCTGTAAGTACTATATTCTTAATAGAAAAGTTTCTAACAGAAGAAAAAACAGAAGTTCTAATACCCATTTACAATTTAGATGACGATGAAGACTGTGCAGAGTGTGAAGAAATCCTCGAATCTCTTGAACAAATTGACGGAGAAGTCGATCAATTTGGTATTGATTTCGTGAAGATTGCCAGCCCCGAAGCAGCAGCTACATACAACATTGTTAATATACCGTCATTAGTATACTTCCGTAAACAAATACCGATGTTGTATGACGGAGACCTTCATCAAGTGGACAGAGTCTTACAATGGTTGACATCTCAAGACGTCTTTGAAATCAAAAACGAAATTGAGGAGGTAAACCGTAAGATGTTGGACAAATTGCTGGAGGAAAATGAATTTTTGGCAGTTTACTTTTGTAAGTAGAATGAAACGAATAGAATTGATTATTAAAAGTTTAAATAGATACGAGATATATATATTTTTTTGTGGTTTTAGATGAGAAATCAGCGGAGAGTAGGGCTGTTTTAGACAAATTGGAAAATATTGACAGTGAAACTGATAACTTGGACATCACGTTCGTGAAGATGCAAGACCCACGGTACGCTCGCAAATGGGGAGTCACCAAATTGCCAGCTATTGTGTACTTCAGGAAGAGATTCCCTAGTATATATAGAGGTAAGAATATGGTACAAAAGAATAAGAATACTAAATGAATATTCATTCTGTTTTGTATCATCTTTCGTATTCATTAGTGTTACTACCACTGAATTTAGAATAATACTCTTTGGAAAGTTATATAATTTTTTAGGTTTACATTTTGCTCATCTTGATTACATTTACAGGAGACCTTATGGCAGAAGAAGAAGTACTAGAGTGGCTCCGAAAGAACAGATTCAGACAACCAGAGCTGAACATCTTCATGTATGCATTGATAGCACTTTCAATAGCGTTCGTGATGTACACGGCCTTCCTCATGCAATGCTTTAAGCCCGCCCCGCCTGCGCCCGCGCCGCATCCGAAGCAAGCGTGATCTTCACAACTGTCTAGTCTTCTTTATATAGATTGTGACTTATCGGCCTCACGGCTCAGATTACACCCGATTTCGACACAATATATGATCAGTTAGTCCTTGACGATCCACCGATACAATAATTTCTTCAGACATGGACTAAGGATCAATTTTACGTTTACGTTCTTGGGATCAAACTTTTATAGAGATTTTTAGTGGACGACGAAAACACTGGATTGGACTGAAGTTTTTATCTGATCTAGGATCGGTTCGATGGTTACCTTCATTTTTTGTTCAATGGCATTTTGAAGTACGACCGTTTCGTTAAGACTGTATTCTCGGTAGAAATCTGTATGGAGTTATAGTGTGAGATGTAACCGTTTCCCATTAGCCAATCCGTGTGCAATACAATGATTTTTCACCGATAATGTCTTCTTGTTACTTAATGTCTATAGCCTTCTAGGTTTCGTTGAGCCTTTGTTAAGTTTGTGTTTGAGTTTTCTGAGCTCTCGAACAATGTTACTTATCAATAGTGATCATTTTTACTTTCATTGAAATTGGGACATGTGTCTTTTAATACGTTGTTAAAAATATTCCGGTAGTGAAATCTCGCCACGTGTTTATAATAGCTGTCTCGTAAATTGTATGTTACAATGAGTTTTATAGTTGTTTTGTCGGTGATTTTGTTTTAGAGCTCATTTTTTTCGAGTGACTGTCCAATGGGCGGGAGCTGGACTGACGCCCGCATGGTACTACGATACTTCATTATGTTTATTTGTTTTATAATAAAATTTTAAATATAAATTTCATTATTGTTGTGCGAAAACAGTTTGATCGATGTTAATACTTGTACTCGTATTATTATTATAAAAACGTTGATGATTGTGTGGTTAGCTTGCACTGATTTGAAAATGTATATTTTCTATCAGGTCATGCTTTATCTTCTTTTTATCTTCTACCTACTTCTACATTGCTCATAATCTAAGACACTTCCGCTTTTCATATTCTAGGTTAGTATCATTTCCCGTATTCACTGTATTGTCATCAATATCTTCATTTTCTTTTACTTCACTATCATCAATGTGTTATTTATAAGTAACGTAGTAACATGCCCGATATACTCTGTATCATTCCCGCTCGTATTGTATATTATTGTGTATAATTATAATGATACCTTCATCATGAAACGTAAGGGAGGCATGTTGGCTATGGACGCACAAATGTCACGACAGGAAGATGGACGCTAAGAAGAATAGACGAGGAAAATAATACCAGAACTTTGAGAAACGAATGAACAGAATGCGGAAGAGGTAGTAAGTATGTAAACTAAGAGGTATCTTAATAATCTAGTTGATGGTGTATCAGATAGACAACTAGATCTGTGGCAAAATATCCATAGTCGGGGAAAGGTGGAATCTAGAAGGTTCTAATACAAAATTATTGTTCCATGAAGGCCAGTTAGGTACTTCTTTGTTTTGCAGCGTATCGCGTCACATTTGTATGTCCATAGCCGAATTATAAAAATATGCTCAAATGAGTCATGCGCGAAGACATGCGCATTCGTTAATGTTAACGTTGTATATAAAATGTAAATATATAAAATAAATAAAAATAGTAAAATTATATTGTTTTTATTTCAATCATTTGCTGAAGTAGCAGTGAATAGGCCATGCCTGTGGAAGAACTGGTGGCTGATGGAGCAAAAAAGTCCTGGAGAGGAAAACATGTAGCAGAGGACGATTTTGGATGATGAGGGGTGAAGGGAAGGGTGATCTAGCTCATCTTTGCAAAGGCCTATGTCCAGTTGGCCGAGATTTATTGTTTGCGCTTTGTGTGAAGGTACCAAAATTTGGTTGTACGGCCAACGCCGACCAAAGACTACATTAAAAGAAGATACAACAAAAAGAAGAACTACCACCATTAACTACGCCTAAAACCATATTAATCAACTGAATGAAAATACTCTTTTACAACATATAAAAACAGTTTTATTCATCTACCCACTTATTCATAACAAACTTATAACTAATTCATATTATAATATCAATCAATCTATTATAAAGGCATTAGTATTTCTACTAAATTAACTGATAATGTAATGGAAATATTTATCAACAAAATTATTATTAAGAGACCTTTAGTTACTGCCCTATTGAATATTCTTTTTATAAAAATGTTTTATATTAAAAGGAAGAAGATATTCATGTTTTTTTGTTAATAAGATCTGAAAGTCTGCCCAACATTATATGATTCATCTTATACGGTAGAATAATGTGAATATGGGTCAATTAATGCTGGCCAACGTTGAGTTAGAACAATAAGCTGATCCCCTTTGCTTAAATGATTAAGAAATTTTAGAATATGAATGGATGGAATAAAATTAAATTAGGAATTTTATAAATATTTTATATTTAAGAGTATGAAAGCAAATCTATTGGTTCGTAGATATTATAAAAATCTCAACCGTTTATGCAAAAGGGGTCAGCTAACTGCAGCAACTTTTTGTGATATAATGTAATGAGATTTATGAGAAAAAGTTACCAAAAATAAATTAACCCTTAAATGCGTGATTTTTCCAAACCTTTCGAAAAAATCATATTTGATGCAAGATCGGTGTTATAATAAAGGAAAAATAATAAAAAAAATCTAGCATCCAAATTTATAATTTTTTTTTTCAAAAATGTGTATGTTGTTTATATACAACATTGCGCGACCGTTGAAGTTACGTAAGTATGGATGAAATAAAAAACAGAAGTTATTCTATAATTAATTAATTTATATCTCATTATGATATTTATAAAAACAATTATTTTTTTTAGTATCACACAGAGATACCTTACACTTTTGGCACATTTTCAAAGTAAAACCAGAGCATTTTTGAAATTTGCACCTCTGCTGGTTTTCTGACCAAATTGCCCAATAGCTCGTCTGGTCCAGTCGTACGTCCTTGGCAGGAACAGCTTGAGCTGGTCCTCGGAACTTCTTCAATTCAAGTTCCCCTTGAATTGAAGAAGTACTGGGGCGACCACGTTTATTGCAATTTGCAGGAAGACCTATCTTACAAAGGATTTCAGCAAGTTCGAACCTAAACTTAGCTAAGTTGAGAAGTTTATCGTTGCCTTTCATCTTATTTACTTTTTTGTACATAATCCATTAATTTATAATTGAAAGGTCCAGAAAGTGATAAAACAAACGCATGGTCCACTTCCTCGTCGCAAGACGATCTCCGGCCACCGTAGGCGCGGGCATGCGGGCAGCGAGTAATGGGCGACTCGCTGTCCGACCATGGACCATGCCCGGGTCGACGGCGCGTTGTGTTCCACGCGCGCCTCAAAGAGTGTCAGCATAGTGACGGGGCCTGTAGAGGGCCAAAGCCTGCCGGGGTCGCGGGACCAAGGGCTTACCGTTACCCCGGTACGTAAAGGGCTAGTGAAGGACACCGTGGATTTTAGTCAGTACAAGTCTGACAGTCCCTCCCGCCCTGCCCTGGGTGGGAGGACTCATTTGATGATTTTACCACGCAAAAAAAAAAAACATAAATAACAGCCTATTTGCATCGGTAATGAGATTCCGTTTTCGCCAGACCACAGGTCCATTTATAGGCCGTCTGGAAGTCCCATGCGATGAAACTGCTACATCTTCATCTGCCAAAATGGGGGGGGGGTCTTGCATATCCTCAACAAGATCATTTACAAGAGGGGGGTCCGGATCATCAGCAGCGCTATTCTCACCTTCATTTTCAACTTCACCTTCATTTTCAAGGTCTCGGAGAACGTCTCGAACGCTATTATAATAATTGCCTTCGTCTTCTATCTCGGAGTCTGATCCATCTAAACCATCTTCTGAGTCCTCAAGACTTTCTAAATATTTGGAAATTTCGCTTTCTAGTAAGCGCGGCATGCTGAAAAGCAAAAGCAAACCCCTTCACCAATCATGCATTTTTTTACCAAGAAGCGCGCAGTGTAGTTTTTATACAACATACCAATTTGTGTTATTTTCTACTAAACGTGTAAATTATTTCTATGTTTTATACTTTTACCATGTATTTGAAGATATAATCAAGCAAAATAAATAAATTTATAAACTTACGTTATGTTTAGCGAAGTCTAGACACTGCTTCAAAACAACGTTTGCGCCAAAACCTATGTTTTTGTCAAAGTGACATTTGACATTCAATATTTAAAAAAAAAGAGAAATATTTTTTATGACCAATAATAAAAAAGTATATCGTATACCGTTTAGAAACACAAATTATTAGTCAAAATAATTAAAAAATCATAAGACGTTATTTTTCATCGATGGTTTTTGGAATGTTGTATTTATACAACAGTGCGCATTTAAGGGTTAAAGGAAATAGGTACTTCAATAACAGTGCAATAAAAAAAGTCGGCAAAAAATACTAAAATTTTAAAAGTAATTTTAAAAAATACAATCCAATCCCCAAAACCTAATAATTTCATATTTATATATGACAATCCGGATAGCACATGAAGGAAGTCCCAAGAAATTTATTTGTTGAAGAAGATTGGCTATTGTCAGGCTTTTTTAGGACGAGCCCAGTTTCGAAAATGTAAAAAAATGTGCAGGCATCAATTTGAACCCATCAAATACGAGTACATGCCATGCTACGTAATGCAGAATGATCTAACTAATATGTCTACCGGTTCATTCGCAGAATGTACCTCATTAGCAAAATGTATTATTTTTATCATGCACTTACTTTTTTAAAAGATTTCATAATGTAAGGAACATGGACATACATACATAAACTCACGACTTTTCGCATGGGGGTAAGCAGAAACTACAGAGCGCTACCTGCTACGATCCTTACATGGTCTTTTCGCCTCATCCACATTCATACATCTGGTCACACACGCACACCGACTGCGAGTACTACACACTCGACCATTTGAAGCACTTCACCAATAAGGTCAATGTAGGTATTTCTAGAGCGTCTCCTCCCGGCGTTACCACTCACCTCTGCCTTATAAATTTCTTTTGTTAGTCACCTTATACTCAACATGATAAACCATCTAAACATACTCTTGTAAATTTTTATCATAATATTACAATAATAATGTAGAAAAAGGTACGTTTCGCGAAATGTACATTCTGCTAGTGAAAGAGACAAAAGTTATTTGCCTACCTAAGTAATGACTAGTTTCGCTTCTTCATGGTACTTCAAGTATTTAACCTTCTCAGTTTCAAAGAGTGTCTTCAGTCGTTCTGTGAACTCGGCATGCACTGCGTTTATTTCTTCATTCGTTGGCTCTAAGTTTTTTTTCACTTCCATTGGCGCTCCAACTAAAATAAATGAAGATATGAATTAGTTGAGCAGTTTCAAGCTTATGATGTCATACCTCGCTATGACTGGCGGTTATTGGACAAAAAGACAAGACAAAGCACTATCATAACTTCAGAGAAAAAGAAAACAAATTTATTCCGTAATTATGGTACAAAAACAAACGATAAACATGCTAGCTCAACATTACATTTGTTTTTCTTTTTTAGGGTTCCGTACGTCTGAATACAAAAACGGAACCCTTATAGGATCACTCGTGTGTCTGTCCGTCCGTCGCTTACAGTCAATTATCTCCGAATCTATTAGACCGATTAAGTTGAAATTTGGTACACATATCAATTCCTGTGACCCAAACACAGAGGTGTGACGTGAGCAGATGAAATCTGTATATGGGGGGTCATTTTTGGGGGGGAAGGGGAAAATTAAAAAAAATAATCTGAAAACTGCATCGTGTGGCATATCAAATGAAAGGTCTTGTTGAGAAGATCTTAAATGTATTTTTTTGTAATTTTAAAATAAATAGTTTCCAAGTTATTCAAGAAAATAGACGAAAATTGACCATTCCCCCCCCCTTATCTCCGAAACTACTGAACCTAAAATTTTGAAAAAAATACAGAAATTAGTTTTCTCCTTATAGATTATAGGAAAACCTATAAAAAGTCCATGATATTAAAATAACATGGTAAATCACTCAATATTGTGCGTACCAACTTACATTTTTTTTTTAATACGTCATAAATCGTAAACCGCAATTTATCTTTCAAAGTTACAACCAACTTTTATATAATGTTACTTGTTAATATTATAAAGCTGGACTGTGTTTCGTTAAACGCGCTAATCTCAGGAATTAATGGTTCGAATTAAAAAAATCTTCTATCTTTGTAGAATAGTCCATTTATCGAGAAATATTTAATATCACGCTATGACCAATAGGAGCAGAGCCGCGGGACTGAAAGGACAGGCATTAACTATAAAATGGAAGATTATGAAACTCACCAACAGTAGTGACAGGTGCTCTCATAGGTAGCACCCCATAAGAGTACTGGAACAACCCCCGACCCATGGGGAACATGGGGGAGATGCCGGTGTACTGGCGCACCTTCTCCTGAACCCGGCGCAGCAGGCTGTTCTCAGGGTTGTTCGGGGGACGGAACAGATCCGTCTCGCCGAATGAGAATACTGGTACTAGGGAGGCCCTGAAAAAGACCATTATACAAATTCAGTATAAGGCAATCTCCAATCAACCTCGAGCTTACTGGATGTTCCAAAGGATGGATGGAGTTTTAGAGGTTGGTTTTAAGTATGTTTAGGTTTTATAGACGCATCCACAACTATTGGACGCAAAACTCTAGGATACCCAAAATAGAGTGGAAGCTTTTCAACAAAAAATTTACAATAGCATAATTCCGGAGCGAATTGGTCTTACGAAATTTTCCCAAGCGCTTGTGCATAAAAAGATATAACTACACATTGTCAGCGAAGAGTTAATTATCTTGATTTGATTATCTTATTTGTATCGTAATGACACAAAGGCCCCACGACTTACGCGATAATAAGGAAGCAGTATTTAAAGTAATCAAAGATCTTACCCAGACTTCATCGCAACTCGAATGAATCCTTTCCTCCTGCTTAAAATAACTTTATATTCCTTAGGATGAGCATCCAACGCTTCAGCAGCACCACCAATAATCATGCAAGCACAGTTTCCTTCATATTTCTTGTTGTCCAACAAATGCAGTAGACTTTGCTCGGATGAGGAGCAGATTCCCAGGGCTAGAGCTAAGTCCCTGAAGAATGGAACTAAGAAATGTCCTCCTAAAGTGATTAAATGACAGGTCATCCCAGGAAATAGTTTATGAAAGCCTGTAGCGTTGGTGCAGAAACTTCCAAAGGCTCCCAAAGATATGACGCCGTGGGGGAAACAAGCAAACATGTAGTTTTTAGAAGGATCCAAGTCGACAGTCTTTACGAGTTTTATCGGGAAGTAGTCGCAGAGGTAACGCCACCATGTCCAGTTTCGTACCCATTCAGACCTGGAATTAAATAGGTTTGCTGTAAGAAACTGATGCTTTTGGTTTTCTATTTGTTATTGGTGGAAATATAAAGCGAAGAAAAATCTTTTCAATGGCTATTTGACTAAAAAATTATTATAATTAGAGCGTCAGTTAGATTATCAAAAAATATTCAACCCGTATATTTTCTTTTGGTACGTAAAAATTGACGATAATTGGATACGAAGTTACCAAATGGGCAATATGTCACAATTTAGTGCAATTTCTAATGAATTCTGACGTCACCAGCCCTCACTGTCGACTTTTGATGCGTTATATCTTGGTAAATATTCATTGATTTTATTAAAGAAAAAATAGGTTTCCGTTATTTTTCAAAGCTCTAAAATGACGACCTAATTAGATTTGTAATATTGAAACTGTCAAATAGCCAATTGCTGTTTTTGTAAGTAGGTATACCTATTATGTCGGTAAAAAATGAACATAGGCTGAAATCTTAATGGACTGTGTGCCTCAGAATGCTCATTAGGTACCTATACATTAAGTATACTTTCGTTAATGATAGAATAACATAATAAGATACTCACGCTCTTCCACCACGACTGCAGATCTCAATATCATTAATGAACCAGACTCCATACAGTATCCCCATCCACCACAACCTGGAGTACACTAGTTGTATGAACAGATATATCGAGAGAGCTTCCCCGAAGAGTATGAGGTAGATCCAGACGAAGGCAGCCAGGGTCTGCAGTCGACGAGACATGGGAATGTCCACGGGAGCCCATTGTATACCGAGCAGTGCCGATATTTGACTGGAAAAGACCAAAATTGAATAATTATGCATAAATATATTATTTATGTTTTGGAAACAAACACTGACATTTATTCGTGTATAACAATGAAACAAAAAATTTACCATGAGTGGTCTACTAAACATTTTCTATGGGAAAAGACCAAGGAGTAGCGACCACGAACCGGAAGACCCAACGTAGGTAGGCCTCCCACTAGGTGGATCGACGCCATAGCGAGAGTCGCGGGCAACCGATGGATGCAAGTAGCGGATATTATCGTTCGGTATTGCGGTTTACGAGGCCTTTGTTCAGAAATCAACGTCTTCTGCCGGATGACGATGATGATGAAAAACTACTGACTTATCATTTAAGTGTTCGATTACCTCGTTTCAGGTGAAATTAAACCATAATCTCGTAATTTAGAATATTCAGGAATTGATTTCAAAGTCACAGTAGGCATAGCGTTGCCGCGATATCTTCGAATTCTCATGAAAAATAAGTATATTGATCCATATTTTACTGAAAATTTTCCGTATTTACATTGTTGCTAACTGTCTTATCTACTGAATCTAGGTGGCTGACATTTTTATTTTATTGCACATTAAGTTATGATAAAGGTTTTATTGACACGATATGTATTTTATAATCTCCTTAATTTCCCAATATATTCGGATTACCGTGCAAGTTGAGGCAATAAGTGAAAGTCTAGAATTGTCTATATATAGAGTAGATACAATCGAGTAGCAGATATTAACTACGATTTCGGGATTATATTGCAATAAAATGCTCTCGCCCTGCTTGCGATTTAACCCACACTATAGGAACAAATTATTTTTACATGATAAGCAATGAGTTTAAATTCCAATAACATTATTATTTTTAATTTTGCCTACTCATGATTTATAGAAATTGTACAAGAGAGGTACGATTTCCACGGTTCATACCAAGTTTGAACTTTTTTTTGTAAGTTGTTAAACATAATACTTATTACACGCTTGTTTACTCCAAGTTTAATTTAGATGGTCGCAGGACTTACGAATTACCGTGACCCCGGAACGTAAAGGGATATTGAAGGACATCGTGGATTTTAGTCAATACGAGTCTAACAGTCCCTCCCGCTCTGACCTAGGTGGGAGGACATATCATTTGATGATTTTACCACGATAAAAAAAGTTTGATATAGATGAGAAGAAACACTTTATGAGTTACGTTTAACTCCTATTTTCAACAATACAAATTCAGTCTACGGGCTGTTAAAGAAAAAAAATCCTGATAAAAAATCCAGTATCACTTTGCCCAAATTAGGTAACACAGAACCTTTTATTCAGCATTCATACTTGAGACTATTAGATCAAACAAATGGCTAAAGTTCAAACAAAACAGTAAGTGCAAAGGCGAGATGGAAGCTATAACGAGAACTTGACTAACGTATGACCTTTATTTAAAACTGACTAATTTACTAGAAATACATACATTGAACTCAAATACAAACGCCCATTTTTGTTTATCTTTACCTTGTTAGTCACAATTGTAATATTAAACAATGTAATATAAAAACAATGATAACACACAATGAATTACTTTGATGTAGTTTTGTACTTTTGACTTTAAAAATCACACACTGCTGAGTACAAATAAGATCAATCTGTTTACAAAAGAACAGGGGTTACTTTGGCTGAATCTTTTTTTTTTATCGTGGTAAAGTCATCAAATGAGTCCTCCCACCCAGGGCAGAGCGGGAGGGACTGTCAGACTCGTACTGACTAAAATCCACGGTGTCCTTCAATAGCTCTTTACGTTCCGGGTCCACGGTAATTCGTTCAGTCCCGCGACTATCGGCAGAATCATAACATGAATTTGGGATTTCTGCTCGACAAGCATTGTCGGAATTTCTGTTCTAAACTCGCGAACGAAATTTTTTTTAACAAACGGTTAAAACTTGTTGAGGACTTTAACCAAATAGTTTGAAACTACTGGTCAAATAACTGGGCCTTAGGTAGATATGTAGGTATTATCTACAATTAGTTAGGTACCTTGGTACTTAAATATGTAGGAACATAGTAATTGAATAATAATTGCTAAACTGTTCTCCGATACGGTCTAAGTCCAAGGTGAACCTTGTAAGGCGATCACGGTAGCTTGGACCAGAACTCGAGGTCACAGAGACACTATAATTAACGGAATAACATAGCAACATAACATAGATTTTCTACAGTGTCTAGCTTATTAAGGTGGCACACCACATTTGAAAAAAGCCCTTTTTTCTTCGGCAGGGACGAAAAGCCCTGATGGACTTACCTTCAAAACATACCATGAGAAAGATGCCAGATACCTGCCTGTAATCGTCCTAATAAAACGTCTTATCAGTCATGAACCTTGCACTAATTCCACGTGTAAGAAAGTACTAAGTTAAGGTATGTGGTCACAGTAAGTCCGATTATGTTATCAGCTGTGTTATCTGGGGCAAGTTACGAAATCATCTGTAAGGAATGTTTCTACTTATCCGATAGAAGTTGATTTGATTAGAATTGTTGATTTTAAACCTACCTAGATGTGTTACAAAGTTATTTTTATTGATAGATTTATAGGAGAGGGAGAGGAAGGCCAAAGAAAAAAAAAAGGGATGGCTAAGGATAATGAAATGAAAGAAAAAGATGAAAGAAAGAGTAAATGATGACCGGACGTCTGAAAGCTGAGAATGGGGGATTAAAACGTGTTGCATCGGCCACAAGTAGAATAGGATAAGGGCAGGAATATGATGCTGGGGAAGTTTCTAAGGATGTTTTGTTTTAACACGACACGAAAAACAAACTAGCTAGATCAAAGTAAAGCATCGAATTTAACAATAATCTACAATGAAGTGTGGGAATATAGAATATTTTCAGACAATTGCCTAAGTGCTGCGATTAGGTAATATCTAAACGTAAAAAAAGAGGCATTTGGAGAGATCTGTTGAGATAAATATATTATTTTGTTACTAGACATTGTAGCGCTGTTGTTTAAAATTATTTACTGCAAAAAGGCCTTTGTACGTAATTGACTAAGTATTCAGTGATGATTTCTGTGCAAAAATATTTTTATTTTAACAATAATATAAGTTCGTGACGCAAACACAGCTTTAAAAAAAATGGTAAATGGGATGGGAAAATCGAATTGAAATATTTGTGTTAAATAGCTCGTTTATCGAAGAAGGATTATAACATTACGTGATAACTAATAGCAGCGGGTCAAACCGCGGAAAACATCTAATTTTTTAAGTATCATTTTAACAACTAATGCACTTTTTGTCACTAGAAGATATCGTAAACGTTTTCGAAGAAAATTAAAACCAAGAATATGCCTCGATAGCTGATAAGCTAAGTAAATAAAACCAGTAAATGGAATTTCTAATCTCCAAAAGAAATACAGTAAAGTCGTAGTTGTCTTAATTGCATATAAACAAGATTAGGTAACAGACACGTCGCTCAGTCAAATGTCGTCAATTAGATGAAAACAAATTGAGCATGATTAAAACTAATAGGAATAATGGTCAGTCCAGCACTTCTAGCCTATACCTACCTACCACATAGTAGTTTTAACCTAAATTAAAAAGCTGAAAAGTTTGTAAGTTTGGTTGAACGCGCTAATATCAGGAACAACTGGTTGGAATTTATTGAGAAAGGCTATAGGCTATTTAATATCGCGCTAAGACCAATAGGAGCTGAGCAGCGGCGGTGAAACCGCGGGGACAGCTAGTCCTAACTAACATTTAAATCCAAAAGTGCGTCTGTTTGTTACGCTTCCGATGAATTTTAGATGAGACCTTGGAGACGTTTGTTGGCTAAAGAAATAGGGCAGAGTGAATCCGAGGATAAAAATTATACGGGTAGGTAGAAACCAAACCACCTGCTGCGATTTATACCATACCAGATGTTTGAACGCGATGAGATGTAAGGAGACCTTTATGTTACAACTTACAAACCAAATCATTACTAAATAAAAGATAGAAAAATAAAATGATTCATAACTACCCACATATTTACAATTTCATTCATTATTATTGTTGCGTTGTCAGAAAGACACTTGAAACTATGAAAGAAACTCAAACGAGGGGAATTATTACTTCCTTGACATGATTTCAAATTTTATGATAGACTAGCGGCTCGCTCCGGCTTCACACGGCTTAAATTTTTCGGCGTAGGTACTTAGTAGATTTTTCGAAAACATTTGAGACAAATCTTCGACAATAACGAACACAAACAAAAAAAGAATTGTTCAATTTGGTGCAATCGTTTGGACTTCGACGACTTTATTTTATAGGTACTACGAATGGGGGCCCTTAATTGCTATACATTCGAACGTTAAGCACACATGTGGTCGATTGTTTGTTTTTTATACAACTGTTTGGACATGAGTCTATTTCTATTTACGCATAAGCATCCTTTTTGGAGATTTCAATAACTAAACATGCTATTGCGTGGTTCGCGTCAAAAAGTAGGAGTTTAGAAATATGTTGTATCATGTTTATACTATGGCGTCCAATAAAGATTAACAGATTGTAAACAAAGTTATTTTAATATCGTAGCTATATGATGATTATGTTGGTAATATCTACATATCTATCTATAGACATATAATTATGTTTATCTCAACCAAACCAATTTCCGCTGTTTACGCACTTATCAATGATCATAAAGATTTAACCTTCACAGCAAAAAAAGGTACCGCTATAACTAACCAGTATTTATATTCTAACTAAAAAGGTACTCACCTGAATATTTTAGTCACTATGTGTATGGCATAAGATATATGTTCCAACATTTTTTTTTATTTATTCACGTTTTTGCGTTATCACTGACGAACTCATTGGCACGGGTGCTCGCGCCTGCATTTGACTTATGACTGAGTTTTATGATGAGTAGAATCGTATTGTCAATGTCGGTTTGTGTTGATAACTTTGTTGTTAATCATTCTTTTAAATCTCTTTGTTGTTTATGCTAGTTAATACGCTAAAGAAAACAATACGCCTAGTATAGTTTGGGTTCAAAGTCACAGCTTATATTTTATTTGGCCCTTATTCGTTTTTTTTTCGTAGATCCTCATGGACTTCCTAATCTAAGTTGGAGTTATCTACTCTAACTTAAGGTAAAGCAAACATTTATATTTTTAGGTAGACGGTATTTATTTTCCTTGTAACTGGTGTGATACAGAGATAACATGCCATTGACCACATGCTTTTATAATGAATCATAATTCACATCAATAATGTTTGGGTTTAAAAAAACATGAATTTGTTGTCTGTTTTGTGGGCAATTGGGTAGGTAATGTTTTTTGCATTTAGACCGCTGAATATAAGGTCTGGAGTGACCAAGGCGGACAAAGTGTCACGGAGTTGGTTCAGATTATTTTTTAGTACCTAGCCACCCCCAGTGGCGTATATTGGGAGAGTATGGCTATCGGCGGCAAAGATGCAGACCTATTTTTGCAGAAAAAGGTCATGGTCACAGCAAACAGTTAAGTACAATGGTCATTGTAAAAACAAGGACATGTAAAGTTATCAGTGGCGTAATTACCGTAGTTTATGCCGCTAACCATGACTCCAAATGGAACAGGCAGAAACGGGTAGCACAAGCTAACCGTATCATACTAGTCCTAGATGTAATCCCGGAAATAATAAGGAATAGGAACTGCACGGTTGACGTGCACTAAAGAAGTTTATGTCCCTTACATTATTAATTATTAGCAGTTAAAAGAACTGACACTGGTATTAGATGCAGAGCCGGAGCGGGAAGGAAGAGAAAGGCAGGATAGATAGGTCCATGCAGCACACGATCTGCGTAGTGACGCATTTCTATTGCGGATCAAATGCACTAGCAATAGCTTGCAGATTTAACAAACTGAAATGGCAGAGAATTCGCCACGTTTGTCGAAGGACTGATGGTCAATGGGTGGAGCAGACGAGTCCGGAGTCATGAATGGGAGACCGAGTACCAGCAAGCGTAGTGTTGGACGCCCCCTAGTTAGCTGGACTGACGACCTTAAGACAGCTAGGTCAGACTGGATGCAAGAGGCGTAGGACAGTGTGATGTGGTCTAGCTGACTGCGATAGGCTGAGTTGATTGATTGATCAAATGCATGGTCGAACTGCGCAAAGCGTGTAGATGGATGTGGAATCTATGGACTTTCCTACTTCTCCGTTATTATTCGACTTAAGTTCCTGGATCGAAGACGATTAAATTCTTAGACTTCGTCGAGCTTCACTGTCTCGGAGATTTTCTGGTGGCCACAACTGTTTATTCTGGATTTCAGGAGTTGCAGTAGTTTAGGAAGGGGCGTTGGGATTGCATACAATTTGAACTGCATGTCGACGTGCATGTAGCTCTCAGTCAGCGTGGGAACTACGGTTAAGTTCCCACCGTAATAACCGTATAGTTCATGACTGCATCCAAACTGAAAATATGTAGTCTGAGTACAGTTGAAATACAGTCCATCTTTCTACAGCTTAATTACTACAGTGTCCAACTGTTTTTGTCTGCAATATCAGACCGACTATGAATTGGTAAAAGTTCTGAACCATGCTGGTTAGAATTAAAACACCTTAATAAAACATGTGAAAACATAAATATTTTTTTATTTTTTATTTACCCGCTTATTTATAACATACTTATAACTTATTCATAATTATATTAATATAAATCAGTCCAGCATAAGGCATGGCCCAGACGAGATCTTGCGAACCATAAAAATAAGTTCATTCAAGACTTCTTTTTACATCCGCAGAAGGAGCCTTTGTGTTGAAGAGAGCGTAGTAGTGGTGAAGGTAAGTGCAAGCGCAGGTGCAATTCTCTTTCCGACAAAAACTACGCTATGCACCATAACTATAAGGTTCATTTTAGATTTAGTTGAATATCCACCATTGCCATACGCCCTCACCACGTCTCTTCTGTATTAATTAAGTACTCAACATAGCGCGGAATCAGAGTAAGTGATTCCATGCGCTTGCTAGTAGATATAGTATATAATAAAAGTAATAATTTGATTCCTATATGATGACTAATTTCACTTCTTCATGGTACTTCAAGTATTTAACCTTCTCAGTTTCAAAGAGTGTCTTCAGTCGTTCTGTGAACTCGGCATGCACTGCGTTTATTTCTTCATTTGTTGGTTCTAAATTTCTTTCTACTCCCATTGGTTCTCCAACTGAAATTTTACAAATATAAATTAGTAAAAACCAATCGTTTACTTTGACTACGACTTCACTACTACTATAACTACGACTTTGACTTCGACTTTGCCTTTGACACAATGGACTTATTTATCTACAGACTGACGACAGTAAGCGAAGCAATTAAAGGTGAACTAGCCAAAGATAGATGTAGACGGTCGTTACTTAACCTTGCTTATGCGTCGAAAAGCAGACCTCGACGAGAGTTGCTACCAGCTGACGGCTTACTAGACTAACTACTACAGGTACTCAATGATCTAAACAAATTGCGCATACTTTTGCGCCTTACTTGATTTGACCAACCTTATTTCACAGAACTTTTTCACAGAAGCGATAGGAAATTACATATTAAAGTAAAAAAAACTTACGAGGTCCTCAGACTCTATGACAGGTGACTTAGCGCGGGGCAGTAAGCGGTAAGATCAAAACAAATGTAAACTCCACGAGGCACCGCGCGTAGCGAATTCGCGTACTTACAAAGTAATAAATATCTAATTTGCGCCGCCCTCCACACCACTCACCGCTTATACTGTAGTCGTGAACGGGTCATTAAAGTTGCTGCTTGTCGAGGCTTAAATTCCCGCACAGCACATATATTTGTATGATCTACAATTATTTGTTTCCGAAACGAAACAAATAATTGCTGAACATAGGCCTCCCCATTAGACCGCCACGCCGGACGACAATTCGCCACTTGGGTCCATCGGTTGTCCGCGACAATCACGATGTCGTCGGTCCACCTACTGGGAGGCCTGACTACGCTGCGTCTTCCGGTCCGTGGTCGCCACTCGAGAACTTTGCTACCCCATCGGTTATCAGTTCTACGGTGTTTGTGTGTGTGAGTTTAAATTTTTGTAAACGCACGCACGATTCAGGAGAAATTCTTAGTAAGAGAGAAAGTTATTAAAAAACAAACTAGAACTCACCAACGGCGAGGACAAGGGCCCTCATAGGAAACATGGGTGAAATGCCGGTGTATTGGCGCACCTTCTCCAGAAACCGGTGTAGTAAGCTGTTTTCGGGGTTGTTCGGGGGACGATACAAGCCCGTCGGGCCAAATGAGAGTATTGGCACTAGCGCGGCTCTGGAAACAAGACAAACGTTAATTTGTTTTCACACCACCTGCTCGAAAATGTCAAATTATATGTCAAGCAACCTTAACCTAAAGTGAGTCATTAGTGGCCGAGGGCACAGCCGGTCAATAATGTTGTACTGGATTTCATTATTACCCGCTGGTCAATAATGTGATTTGAATTTGGAATATGTTTATAAACAACAAACACCCTTTGGTGCCAGAAAGATTTTTTTTTTTAATTTTCTTTTCCCTTTTGGGAAGACAAAGGGATCTATCTAGCCCATGCAGCCTAGATTTTTTTTTTGGTTCTTTTCGTCCCTCTTTGGGGCAGGCAAAGGGAGCTGAGCCCATACAGCCAAGTCTGATTTAGTGTGCCAGAAAGAGGAAAGCTATTCTCGAAACCCTTACTACGCGTGGATGATATTCTCGATTTCCTAAAAAATCATAACGATTGCTTCTTCATATCGTTGCCATGTTTTCGAAGACATAATATTGTAAGAATAATTAGATAACTACCTACGAACCATTTTTTAAAAGGAATGAAATAACATTAAAACTGGCATTAATAATAACAAATACCGTACCGCGCCGTAATACCGTAGGTAATAGTAATTGGCTGTAACATTAGTTAATTTATTTTAAATAAACTGCACTAAGATTGCTGTGGATTTTGTAAATAAATAAATAAATAATAAAACCTATCTATAATATAGTCGATTTATAACATTTTATCAAAAATACTCTATTTTCACGAGCGTCTCCAATGACGTTCTAAATTCAAAATGCATACAGCCAATCATCCAAAACCATTCTACCAGCCCTGTATAAAACTTAGTTTACACAAACGCCACATCCATGAGAGTGATATCATTAGAACAAACACGACAAAACCATAGAAGATACTTTTTTTTTCAAAAATCTGAAAAAAAGTGTACCTATATAACTAGTTCTAAATGTTATTCTTACTGTTTTTTTATTTAATAAATACTTTGTTTTTCGTACTATGGCTATTATTTTCTCACAGTAGGTGTAAAAAGTAGAGTATCCTCCTCTGGGCTAAAGGTGTCTTTGCCTTGGGCTAGCTTGAATCCCTCGCTGCATTCAGGATTCTTGTATTAACTCCCTCGCTTCGCTCGTGAGTTAAACTCTTAACTCCCTCGCTACGCTCGGGAGTTAAATCCCGAATCCTTCATTGCGCTCGAGATTCAATATGACGCCCGTGACATAAGACACAACTTTAGCCCCTCGGTGCATAATCTACTATTATTAGCCGTTGTACTACCCGTTGGTCTACCAGCGATACCAAGCGATAAGTTTTAAATATTAAGTACCTGCGAAGTTTCTTTGTTTAATCGTGGGATTCGTTGAGAGGTTTATAACAGTTCAGAAAAAAAAAAGATAATTTGTAAAATAAAATATTTGTCTAGCGATCATTAATTTAATGGCATTTTCTCTATATCGTAGCGGAGGACACATTTGATGATTTTATCAGACATACAATAAAAGGTGGATGATGTAGATTTCCTTCTTTTTCTACATTATGTAATTAATTCGTTTATTGCCCGTGGTACTACTCACTTGTTTTATATTATAGATTAATTTATTCACAGTTCTCTGTATAATCTTTCGTATACCATCTTCTTATTTTGCACCAGTTATTTTTATTTTAGTTTTAAAAATCTTCATATTATGAGGCCTCTCGCCCTGTGTGGGGTGGAAGGGACTATCAGACTTGTACTGACTAAAATCTACCTTGTTCCTTCAGTTGCCCTTTTCATTCCAGGGTCACGGTTAACTGTGTAGACAGTCCCGCGACCCCGGCATAGTAAATGAGTAAATTAAAATAAAATTTCCCGTGGTACTTCTAGATCGCTTGGTAGTACCACGGGCAATAAACGAATTAATTACATAATGTAGAAAAAGAAGGAAATCTACATCATCCACCTTTTATTGTATGCCTGATAAAATCATCAAATGTGTAATCCGCTATACGATATAGAGAAAATGCTGTCATCGTAATAATTTAATAAAAAGAAAAACATTAAATTAACGATCGCTAGACAAATATTTTATTTTTACAAATTATCTTATTTTTTTCTTAACTGTTATAAAGCTCTCAACGAATCCCACGATAAAACAAAGAAACTTCGCAGGTACTAATTAAAATAAAATAAAAAAATATCTTACCCAGACTTCATAGCAACACGAATATATCCCTTCTCCTTTAATTTTACTTTATACTCTTTAGGATGCTCATGTAACGCTTCAGAAGCACCTCCAATGAACATACACACACAATTTCCTTCATATTTCTTGGTATCCAACAAATGAAGTAGGCTTTGTTCTGTTGAAGAACACATACCGAGGGCGAGAGCAAAATCTCTGAAGAATGGAACCAAGAAATTTCCTCCTCGAACGATAATGCGGCAGGTAATCCCAGGGAATAGTTTATGAAAGTTTGTAGCGTTGGTGTACAAACTTCGAAAAGCTGCCACAGATATGACGCCGTGGGGGAAACATGCAAACATGTAGTTTTTAGAAGGATCCAAGTCGACAGTCTTTACGACTTTGATCGGGAAGTAGTCGCAGAGGTAGCTCCACCATGTCCAGTTTTGCACCCATTGGGACCTAAAATTAGATAAACAGGCTGAGAAAGAAAAATTAATTGGTTTAAAGTTTTAAATATTCATGTGTCTGTCGACTAAAGATTCATATCCTCTGGCAGGCTCAGGCGTCAGTTAGATTATTCAAATACATTTGACCCGTCCTTTTTTTTTTACGTAAACCAAAATTGACGAAGTAATGACGCTTTTAAAATTCATAATACTTCAGACCGTGGTGTAATTTTTAATGCGTTCTGAGAACACAAGCCCCCACTATCGAAGTTTGATGCGTTTTATTTTTATATAATTATACATATTCTCTGATTTAACAAAAGATAATTACGTGTCTATTAAGTTTTAAAATTCTAACTGACGGACGCAATTAGATTTGCAATTTATTAATGCTGGAAACTAGCATAATGAATTGTTTACTATTTATGGATTATTTCGGCTTTACTGAACCTTAATGATAAAGCTAGTATTTTTTACTTGGCTGAAAATTATGTTATATGTGCGAAAGTCTAAACTGCAATAGACAGCATTACAAACAATTTATGGTCAGTCAATGGAGATTTAAAAGTAAGCGAGCTTGTTCATGACGCGATTCGTGCGATTTACAATTTCTACTGACTCAAAACGAAAATCGTCTTTGCTACTACGATATAATGATGCAATTCGACTGACTTACGTCGTGTTTTGTTTTTCATCTGCCCGTTGACAATTACCGCAAGTTTTATGTCATATGTCGTAGTGGTAAGGATGATTTCCACTTGTAGTTGAAATCGGTCAAATTGCGTCGCATCGCGTCAGCAAGATCGCTACGTTTGCTAGAGACAGCGCCGTTACTAATAGGTAAGTATCGATGTATTGTATAAATAAAAGACTCACGGTCTACCACCACGACTGCTGATCTCAATATCATTTAAGAACCAGACTCCATACAGTATCCCCAACCACCACATCCTGGAGTACACCAGTTGTATGAACAGGTATATCGAGAGAGCTTCCCCGATGACCATGGAGTAAATCCAGACGAAGGTAGCCAGGGCCTCTAGGCGACGTCGACATTGTAATGCTATTTTTTGACTAGAAAACAAAAGGTATTATCAACATTTTTCTGTTTGGGAAAAAACTATTTTGTATTATTTTTGGTCATCTTTGGTAAAAAACTATAGATTTGTCTTTTTATACAGGATGTCCCTGAAAGTATGCATCAAATCGAATAGGAGCATAGCATAGGTCATTTCCAATATTTTTACCTCTGTGACATACAGTGCTATATTTTACAGTTCTTTATCACCAGTTTACGTGTTCAGATGAGCAACAAATGCATCGAGATTGAAATTCAATTGAATTCTTTTGATATTATTAAGAATATCAGAGTGATAAATACTTCAAAGAATATCTATACCTTGGGAAAGTTTATAAGTGGGCAACTTCAACTTCCCTAGTGTAACCTTTTCCCAAGAAAACCGCTTGAAAATCAGGTATTTTTTTGCATTTAATTTTTATTCAAGAGTTGGCTTTTCTTGTCTTAATAATAGGGTATTTTATTCCAAAAAAAAAATCGTCCGAAATATTGATTGTAAAAAAATATTAGACCCGTATTTTTTCTTTGGTTACATAAACCAAAATTGACGAAGATACAACGCTTTCAAAAATCACAAAGCGTCACTCTGTCTGTACTATATTACAAGCGTTATGACGTCACAAGCGAATTTCGAAGCGTTTTATCTTTGTCAATATTCATTGATTTAAAAAAAATAAAAAAAATTCAATTAATGTATGCAGTAAAATACCCTATTGTAATCACTAAACTTATTCAATAGTGTCAAAATGTCAGATCACTTTGAAAAAGTGTTTTGAAGGATTGCCGTGCATTTTCATTTTTATGTACGCAGCAAAACAATTTTTGAGCGTGTTGACTGCTAAAAAGTGTAGCGAAAATATGGCAACCTTGTTTGCTGAGTAACTTTAGGCACTCAGCTGTGCTACAGGATTAGGATTTTACGATGTTCATCATAAACTAACTGATGAACATGTCTTACCTGCATTTAGTTTGTTCTTCATCACTGTCGTCACTGCTGTCAACACTGTCGTCACCGCTGTTATCACTGTCACTACTGTCATCACTCTGACTGCAATCGTCATCGTCAGAGCAGTTCTGACATACTGAATCGTCGCTTTCCTCGTCGCTGTAAGCCTGCGTACACTCACAGCAATCTTCTCCACAACCTTGAACACAAAGCTGGCTTACATCTGTAGAATCATTGCTACTTGGCAGCAGACTCTTCAGTGCTTCGCAGTTCTGCAGTCCACGAGTTAAATCTTCTAGCTTATAGTTAGCGGCTATTGCCCAAATGTGGTCTTCATGTTTAATAAAAAGTTTAGATTTCACATATATGTCACTCTGTGGATTTTTAGGAAGTTTCCAGATGTATCTTTCGAATTCACATTCCAACCCACATACAAAGTATAGACTATCCTTTGAAGTGGTCAACAGTTTATTTTGCATATATTTTTCTGATTTTACACGAATTGTTCTTATGTTCTTTCCATTTAAATCTGCACATTTAAAGCAACCGGTTTCATCCCAGTACATTGTCTGTGTTTGTTGGTCAAGAGAAAAACGACCATAAACTGTACGACCCATAACAGCTTCTCTCTCGGAGCCATCGAATCGAACCCTATGTATAGAACCGTAGTGGAATGAAACGCAGTAAATAAACCTGAAATATTTAGTAAATGTTAAAGTTAGGTATTCATCTTTTCGTAATACTACAACTAAAAACCCACGCTCTGCTGCATTGCAATGGATATAAGTATGCGAAAACAGCGCCACTTATCGGGACCAAAAAACAAACGAAAGAATTACATTCAGGATTGGTTCATTCACATCCACAAAATTCATTGCAATGGGTTTTCAGATATTAAGAAACAAAAAAAGAAGTTATTATTAGTAACGTACTCTCTGCAGCTATCAACGGCAATCATTTCGATACAATTTGACTCCTCATCGTCATCATCCGTAAAAATTAAATTCTTTTCCATATCTGAGTTAAATCCAGGTTTTAATGAAATCGAGTACAATCTTAAGTTTTCGACCCAAAAGAGTAATTCTGTGGCCGGGTCATAAGTCAAACTAGTGATGTAACTGGTATTTCTGATTAAGCATTCTATTTTCCTCGTTACTATTTCATAGCTAAATATACTAGATTGCTCCGTATCATCATTTGAGTCGGTAAATAGCACTTGGTTATGTACTGGGTCATAAGCTATAAAATAAATTCCGTCCGCTGTAAGGTGTTCTGTGTGTGTTAGTCTTCTAGTCGAGTGCCAACGACTATAACGATTTCTGAAATGAAGAAATATTATTTTAAAAATCGCCTGCTGAGAGTTTCACTCTCACAGAGGAAAAGATCGGAGATCGGAGGCAGAGTGCTTTTTTTTACGTGATAAAATCATCAAATGAGTCCAGGGCAGAGCGGGAGGGCCTGTCAGACTTGTACTGACTAAAATCCACGGTGTCCTTCAATAGCCCTTTATGTACCGGGGTCACGGTAATTCGTCAGTCCCGCGACCCCGGCAGGCTTGGGCCCTCTACAGGGGGCCCCGTCACTATGCTGACACTCCTTGAGGCGCGTGTGGAACACAATGCGCCGTCGACCCGGGCATGGTCCATGGTCGGACAGCGAGTTGCCCATTACTCGCTGCCCTCACGCGGCCCGCCTCCTCCTCCACGAGCATGACTGCTTCGAAGTTATACAGAAATAAAAGAATTTTGAACTCACCCCAAGAGAAGGAGTACACCTCACACTGAGTTGTTTCCATTTTTTAGTTCAGACAATGTTTTCCAAAAGCCAAGGCAGATGATACGTCTACCCCTGGCCACCGCTTTTGAAACATAAAACAAAATGTTGGTTTTAAATAAATAAAGTAAAATCAAAAATACCCAGTTGAATCAAGCACAATGTTATCCACAAAGTTCAGCTGATAAGAACAGGGCATTTATCAAGCGGTTATCCCCATTATTGTGTAACTGTTTCATGTGTGCGTAACTCCAGCAAAATAGTGTATTTTACAAGGAATGTAATATAAAAAAAACAAGTATTGTCAACTACCATGATTGTATATACCTAAACATAAAATACGAAGTAATTTGGTAAATTCTTATATCAATAATTTTATACACACACCCAAAAAATTGCAAAAAATTACAGGTAGATTGTATTTCTTTTTAGATTCTTTATCTGCATAGTATAAAATGATATAAAAACTTTTTTTCAAAAGATCAAAGGAAATGAACATCGAACTGAAAAGAGAAAAAAAGAACATTTCATGAGAGAAATAGCAAGCAGAGTTGCTGTATCCCATCCCTGTTTTGAGGCCACATTGCAGAGGTACAGACGCCAGCAGTTCAACCTACCCAAATCTTACAAATTTTACCAATCAAACATTAACCATCCACGATTATGATAAAGATGAAAAACTATTAAAGAAATTTGACAGATTGGGGTGGGTTGATTGACTGGCATCTGTACCATGGCATAGATAATTTAGCTGATGGATCCAGCAATGGTAGCTTATTTGTTTGGACTGCTGCTTAGCATTATATAAGAATGATGACAGCTGTGACTCAACAGTCAACACCGTTAAACAAAAGACAGACGTATGGGCACCTCTTAACTTGAAGTTAGCACTCTGGTCATGCGAAATTGCTAGCTCCAGGCTATAATGAGTATGGAGGTCTCGACAAGCACCTCTGAATTCACGATAACGCCGGCGACAGAGAATTTTGCAACTCCGGCATCATAAATGAGGAGGAAAATATTGGATTTGATGTGTGTAGGTACATTGTTAGGTTAGGTAATAGAAACTTTTTATTTATCACCTTTTGGTTTATTTGGAAAACTAAGCCATCACTCCCCTTCAGAAATAGACTCGGTAAATTTCTGGTCTGGTAGATGTCCTTTTCCGTGCATTGTCCAGTAAATAGTCTGCAGTCATAGAGCCGAGACATTTATTGAAACCGCATTTTAATTTAATTTGTTCAAACGCATTTATGGTGTAAATAATCCAAAAACTTAAAAACGCTATTGGCAATGTTTATTTGTTTACATGAACTTGAAATGACACTGACACTTGACAGATGCTGTTTATTTTTCGTCGTTTACCGCTATGGACTTACACAACAATGCAATACTGAGCAGTGAGCACTCATGCCGACAGAGATAGTTTCAACCACGTTCCAAAGCAGGCTGTTGTCTATTTCTAATATAGTAGGGGAGCCCAAGAAGGGATTTTTGAAGTGACTCGAGCGTATCATGTTAATTATATAGGGAGAATCCTTGCACCCTTTAAAGTAGGTACCTCTACCAAGTATGAACTCTTCATATGGTGGGTATGTTGGGAGAACCCCGTCAGATTGATAAAAAAAAACTACGGATTGCACTCTGGGAATGCCGGCAGAAGTGAAAACATCAATAGTAATAAACACACACGAACATTCGCGCAAGCGCCCTGCGCCGTCTTACGAATTTTCGATCAGGTCACGTGTCCTGACGTGAGTTTAACATTTTTTACCCATTCCAAAAAAAGTGCACAACGCCACTAACTTCACTTCAAAAATCCTCAGAAAAACTCGAACGCGTCAGATTAAGAAAATGTAGATTAATTACGTTCAAAAGAGTACATATCTCAATAATCTGACAATTTGAGCGTGGTATTAGGAAATGAGCGAGACCAGAATTTAAGAAAAAACATCACCTCTAAATACATACTTACTCAAACGCGTTACAATTTTTTTTAAATTGATGGTAACACTGTTAGAATCATGAAGAACTAATAATCTGACGATATCTACGGGGCGATATTGGTAGAATCAGGGAGAAAAGGTAAAGCGTACAGCGGCTGAGGGCTTCCTATTCCTCACTCTGCGTCTTACTTTCTTTCTCATAATCACATATATATGTAATGTAATGTATAACTGTTTTAAGACCCAATAAATAAAATTTAAAAAAATATCCTACGGAGATGTCGCCTCTAGAATACGGATGGAGAAATGTGGATGGAAAATTGGAGCCAACTTGGTTCTTTGGAACCCAACTTCCTGAAGCATACGAAGACATCGTTGATGATACATTTGATTCAGGAATGTTTTCTTTTCCATATTATACTATCGTAACATAAATATAACATTATAATATAGGTATCATAACCATTCTTGGTTACAGAACCACGAGACGACGAGGACGTCCAGTGTTAGAGCGTAACGCTTGCTCCTTCCCTACTAACGTTGCGTCTAATTAGTATTAATTACTCATAAGCTATTTTCGAAATATTATTTTGCATGTCATTCTTTTCTTATACCTCTGATCGTCACTGAGGCAATACATTGTTAAGGAACAGCATTTTTGAAGTTTCCTTGAAGAGTCCCATAATATCCCCAACATCCTGGAAGTTAAAGAAGTGGAAACAAACTTCGAAGATGAATCCAGTGAAGATTGTATGTATTTTAAATAATTCTCTACGGGTTTCTGTTTGTAATGATGTGTATTTAATTTAATTTGTAATGATGTGTATTAAGAAACGATACAATACAAATTTTCTTTAAAATGCTCAGAATAGCGAAATCCCTTCATAAAATCGTCAGATTTTTATTGAGGAGGACTATGATATAAACCTGAACCTCCTGCATAAAAATCTGACGTGCTGGGGTATCTTGAGATAACATTTTTTTTGACACATATAAAAATTAAATACTACTTTGTGTCACATCCAAATCGACAGACATTTTAATACGGTACTTTTTAAGGTCTGAATGTCTGACATGCTTGAGTAACTTTTTTTTTTGGTTTTTCAACCGCTTGTTACGGACCCCTTGAATGAATCGTCACATTAATATGTAATGGTTATCAGAAATATAAAGCGCGTTTAAATACTGTAAATGGCTGACGCGCTCGATTATTACTTTACAACTGTTTTTTTTTTTTACATTTTTTAAATGTTTACACGCTCCCCCCCACTAAAATAGAAAACTTGAAAGAAACTATTTTTCTTTTTAGAACACAAACTTTCAAATCCAATAGGTCTCCATGACGCTCGAGTAACTGCAAATTTAGCATCTTGGCCTCCCCTACCAATAGGGTGATCAAACATTTACACGACCGACGAACATCCGTTCATTTTTTTTTAATGATACAAGGAAAAGTCAAAAGGAAACACGAAAAGCTATTAATTAAACAACGTTTATTAAGAATAATAAATAATAGAAACAATATTAATAAAAAATAGATATCCTGTCTTCCTTTGCAGGTAAATTAAATTAATAGTTAATATACAATTCAATGTGTCTGTGATGAATGATTCTAATCTTTCATATACAGATGCCAAGATATCGACCAACCCTTAACATCTGTAAAATTTTCCCAATCTAATACCTGAACCTTTTCTATTGTGATAAAGTTAAAAAATCTATTACAGTTTGACAGATAGCAGTAGCTAAATGTGGTAGCATCTGTTCATTATGGTAAAAAAAACGGAAAATATGGTGATGAGATATTCCACGAAAATATAAAGGCTGCAACACTCTTCTTCTTTGTGGTGGAACTTGTGCATAGAAATAATCTTTCATCCACGCAAATTCAACTTCAAGAATGTTTAACCCTCGGCGATCCTCTGTACTCTCTACCAGGGTACCGTGGCGGTACAGTTCGAGACTCCCTGGTCTAGTCTTTTCCCAGCCATGTTCGGCTCAGCTTCCCTTTTAACCAGCTGCTTATTTCTTCTTCCATAAGCATAACCAGCCGACAATGTTTCCACTGCTGTGTCACAGACGTCTAGGAGTCATACAAGGCCGTAATCCACCAAGTACACCCATTTTTTTTTTACGTGGTAATATCATCACATGGGTCCTCCCACCCAGAGCAGAGCAGGAGGGACTGTCAGACTCATACTGACTAAAATCCACGGTGTCCTTCAATAGCCCTTTACGTACCGGGGTCACGGTAGTTCGTGAGTCTCGCGACCCCGGCAGGCTTTGGCCATCTACAGTTGGCCCCGTCTCTATGCTGACACTCCTTGAGGCGCACGTGGAACACAACGCGCCGTGACCCGGGACCAAGTACACCCTTGTGTGAATTTCACATATCGTCTCATTTTTTTGGTTCTAAAACATCTGTTTCCTTATGATTTAACCTAGTACAGTGGTGATGACATCTCTTGCTAAGCCAATCACTTAATATTATTTTAAGTGGTTGCTGCTTTTAACAATTAAAAAAAAAATTCAAAGGACTTATTCTGTTTCTGCTGCCTCATCTAGTCAAGATCTTTTTCTCCAACTTTATGTGTAATTTTGATTTATACATCGTTTATTTCAATCCCAAACAACTTGGGATGACAGCAGTAACGTGATGACTTTATTGTTATGTGTCCACCCTGTCCATCCCTGAAGTGCACACTCACTTCACACATCATGATTGATATTGTTATTTGAATAATTGTACATATATTAAATTGCATCACCATCAATGACACTGCGGAAGTGTTTGATCCTCTGCTCAGTTTCTTTTATGGACTCTTTCATATCCTTATGCATCTCACTGTATGCCTTAATAGACTGATTCGTTTCAGTGAA
This sequence comes from Agrotis puta, assembly GCA_943136025.2. Taxonomy (NCBI): domain Eukaryota; kingdom Metazoa; phylum Arthropoda; class Insecta; order Lepidoptera; family Noctuidae; genus Agrotis; species Agrotis puta. The sequence continues at coordinate 3,422,659 of OW964171.2, forward strand.
GATGTTTTGCAGGATTTGGAGGTGAAGAATCCTGAAAAGAAAATTAGTTGATTAAATTACAAAGGTTTTGTGTGGCGCCATCTATTATACTTGACAGTTTGGTAGTGAATTCATCACCCGCCTAGCCGACTCCGACACCTCTCGACTATCTTGGGGTCGGCTTCAAGTCTAATTAAATGCTGTTTAATACTACTATTTTACATGGAGAGATTGTTATCTTATTTATATTTAGTTATTTTTTAAATAAACGCGGGGTTCGTGAATAACAGGTCATCAAGAAAATTTATTGTGTTTCAAGAGTGCATCTTCCGTGGCAAGCACGCGGCGGGTATTCAGCCTGTAGCGACAATCTTCGCATCCATCCTCAACATAACATCGCCGTGTGTAGGCACGTTATTAAAGACTATATAAAGAAATACGTCTCACGGCGCTGTTAACGATGTGTTGACGGCCCCTTAGTGTCTGTACTATTGCAAAAGATTTAAAAATAAAACTTCAAGTACTCACTTGGATTTCAAATTCAGAACCTTAGTTTTCAATGTCAGCAGTTCACTAGAATCATGGCTGAACTTCGTCACATCACGAAGCCTATGGTTGAGCCACTCCATCATCAGCTCCACTTTCTCACCCTCTTGTTCTTCAAGAGTGGCCAGTTTGTTATCAATACTGGCCTGAAAGAAAGAAAATATTATAAGTTGGTTTTGCTAAATACTTTTGAAGGAACATGGTGGATACACCCACACTAGGAATTGTATTGTTGAACAGTCCAATCGCTCAGACACTGAGCTAACTGTATCGTTATATTAGTCAGAAAGAGTCTGACAGTCCTTTCCACCCCACACAGGGTGGGAAGACTTATTAGATGATTTTACCACTTAAAAGGTCAGACTCAGATGAGCTACACTAGTCAGTCGAGCAGCAGACTAAGGAGAAAATGGTAGGATGCTTTGCCTTCCTTTAGAATTGGTGGGCAAAGGACACACCAGCGCGAGAAAGAATAATAAATACCTCAAGGTCTTTCTTCTCATCTTTCTTAGTGCTGGTGGACTGCTTGAGGTGTTCCAGTTCAGAAGTGAATTCTGGCAGCTTGGTTTGTATTTTTTGCAGTACTGCCTGGTTAAATTCTGTTTGCTCATCAAATGATAGCTCTGCAGCAGATTGATGCATGAATCCTGGAATAAAATTGATTATTATCATTACAAAGTAATACCAAAAGGTAGCAGATGACAAGAGTTGTTTAAATCCAAATGTAATTACTATATGTAAAATGATATTCAACTCCCAAGTAAATGGTGATGAAAAAGTATTGCATAAAGAGGGTTTAAAATGGCCATAGTAACATTTCTAATTATTCACTTTGCAACATCATAGGGTATTCTTCTATTATTATACTATGTCAGTGCTGGATAAAACTAACGACTAGTCGTTTAAATAAGTCCTGTATCAAGAGTCATGAGGAAATGCTTGCTTCTTGCAGTGGGATGATGCAGAGTCTTGCAGTCACACCAATTCAGATAACCTGTGATTAATTTATGTTTTTATCTATTTCTTGTTTTTTTTGTCCATTGTAAAACAAAGATATGATGTAATGAAATGAAATGATGATGATATTATTCTACGCGCAGGTTGAAATGAAAGATGGAAAAAGGTAAGAAGATAATGATCATGAGAAGGGTTAGTTCTAGTACTGCAAACAATTCTCAGTTTCTTACCTAGTACAGTAGCCGTGCTCTCATCCCCAGTACTCAGTCTGTGCAGACTCGAATAATACGAGAGATCGCAGTCAGCGATTATTCTGTTTACCTTCCCTTTCAGTTTCTCAGACAATTTGTTATTTTCACCACAAACTTCCCTGATAATGTCAAGCAAAATGTTCTCTTGAGTCATCTTTATGTCCATGCATACATTGTCTGTGCTCGTAACTGAATCCATCGTAGATATTTTGATTAAAATAACGTTTCTTCAATTAATTATTTGGTTTGTGATAACATAAAAACAATTATTCAGTAACCACGACAACAAACCGTTTTTTAATTTGAAAGATGACAATGACAGCAAGAAAAGAACCAAGAAGGAAAAGGATACACTAATTATGTATATTTTTTGGTAACACGTATTAGAGTTCACAATGATTGTAATATAGTTGTCTATTATATTTTGCACGGAATTTTCTTTTTTTTTGTATTTAGTTGTGATCATCTCTGTATTTGTGTCGGTCACTTTCTGAACGGATATTACTCTTCTAGATAAATAGCACTGTAAACCTAAATGTCAAACTCGGTCAAACTATTATCTTGTCTCTTTTTAACACAGCTGTTTACGCGCAACACTACCGCCATTCGAAAGTTTGCTGGAGTTTACCGTATTTACTGTTAGTATAATATAAAAAAACACTTCACTTTGGGGGACGCTATGTCTCCGTAATTTCGTAATTTATTTATTTTAGAAACTTTACTACTGACTAAATTCATAAAATGTGAGTGAATTTGTATATTTACAATTGATAAAGCTACTAAAAATTGAAAATGTCGGCATCAGGGGAGTCATACAAGAAATCCTCAGAGTCAGATGCTGGATCCAACAATGTTCACAACAATCAAACGGAATCTCAAAAGCCGGGGGACAATGCAGAAAGACATAAATTGAATAAAACCTCGAATGAATCTCAAGGAAATTGCTACTGGTGAGTAAGACTTCCCAGTTCGAGAAATTTAATTTTAATTTTCGAAGGTGTTCTACCACTAACCTTATAACGATTTTTAGCGGGAAAGATCGTAATTTGAACATCGCAGAGTTGCTGTGCGCTTCTTGCAATAGATGGTTTCACGAATCGTGCATTGGTTACCAACTAGGAAAGTTGGTACCGTTCATGACAAACTATTTGTTTATTTGCAAGAACTGCTCTCCAACTGGACTTGAAACATTCAAGAAGAACCAGGCTCGTGAGTATCTTCTGTATATATAGTTTAATTTATGTACTCTTAATGTTTTTAAATTGGATCACTACTGCAAAGACCATAACTAAACATTGACCGCCTTACTACAAAAAGATAAACATCTGTTGGACACTTATCTAAAAAGTGTAGTTGTAAAATGAGCCTTATATCAACATAAAGTGTCGTTTTGATGTTGACAGTTTTTTAGTCAAGTGTTCAACAGATGTTTATCTTTCTTGTGGCAAAACTGTGATTGTTGATTGCTATTAAACCTATGTAACTCTTTTTATGTTTAACTAGCACTTTTCCCGCGACTTCGTTCGCGTGGTTTACGTACTTTCCTAAATCCCCCTTTTCACCCCCTTAAAGGTTAAATTTCCAAAAACCCCTTCTTAGTGCTCCCCTACATTATAATAGGAAGCCGTGTGCAAAATTTCACATTCCTAGCCCTAGTAGTTTCGGCTGCACGTTGATATGTCAGTCAGTCAGTTCTCCTTTTATATATATAGATATGGGGAGCTATGTAGGTCTTTGTGAATAAAATAAATTTTAATTATGATAGTTTTTTACCTTCACATTAATTATAGAATGTTTTCTATAATTAATGTGAAGGTAAAAAACTATCTACTATTTATCTATAATTAAAGGGGAAAATATACAAATGCGTGATTAGGCCTGTCGTATTGTATGGATCGGAATGCTGGGCTGTGAAAAAGATGGATGAGAAACAATTGCATGTAGCGGAGATGAGGATGTTAAGATGGATGTGTGGAGTGACAAGAATGGATAAAGTAAGGAATGAGTTTATAAGGGGAAGTTTGAAAGTGGTGCCTGTTATAGAAAAAATGAAAGGGAATTGTCTGTCTTGGTATGGACATGTGATGAGGAGGTATGACACTCATGTGACTAAGAGAGTGATGAGTATGAATGTTGATGGATGGAGAGGAAGAGGAAGGCCAAAGAAGAGATTAATGGATTGTCTAAGGAATGATATGGAAGAAAGAGGAGTGAATGATACTGTGACGTTTGATAGAGGAGAATGGAAGAAAAAAACTTATTGCGCCGACCCCAAGTAAAATGGGATAAGGGCAGGAAGATGATGATTAATTATAGAATGTTTTGAACTAGTTTTTCAATTCAATTTTTAATTTGTTCACAGCATTCCCTCAGATGTGTCTAACAGCTATAGCGAACCTCAAACAGGAAACAGTGAAGGATGGCACTAACAGACTCTTGTTCAGCAAGGATCGCGAAATCATACCGTACATTGACCAGTACTGGGAAGCTATGACTACAATGCCTAGAAGGTAAGTATTTTTGACAATATTGGCTATAAAAAAAAGGGGACTTTGAACTCATCAGCAACTTTTACGACACAAACTCAAGACAATGGAGACGGCACGGCATTCTCACTTTCTGCCTGACATTGGTCATAACCAGCTAATATTATGTAGCGAGGGGTCATGGGAAGCCGTCACCTGTGAGACAGTAATGCTGGTGAAGGAGAAAGTCGAATGCGTGATAGAGACTCTCAGGGCGTCGGGGGATTGCAAAAGGCCGGTGACCATAGGTGCGGGCTTCCGAAAGGCGAGTATAGGAGAGCTCACCGTCGATAGCGCTTTGGATTTCACACGCGCGTCTATGAGCGGCCAACAACTGACGCGACAGGGCCCTTGAAGTTGGTGATTTTCCACATTTAGAAAAAGTTTTCAACCACCTTCACAAACATACTGGCAGCTAGTAAATGAAAGATGAAAAAAAACCAGGCTGTCAATTTAACAATTTTGCAAGAAAAGGTCAGTGAGGAAAAGTGATTCAATGAATTTTGTGTATTTTAAGTGGTGAATGAATTCTTGTGGTTGTAATTAAGGTATTAAAAGTTAATATTGTTTTATTTTTCTTCAAATGAGCATTTCTTTTTCCTTTAGTTTTCGACTTAAATACCTAGACCATGTTTACTTTGAAACCAATGTCTCGAACTAGATTCTATTTCCAGTCGATGGCTCCAAGCAAAGCAGCATAACCTGGTTCATGATAATCTAAAACAGCATATTTTTTCAGAGTAACTCAATCCTGGTACGCAACAGTGCAGCGGGCCCTCATAAAGGACATCCAAGTATTATTCACATATGAGGAGGACGCTAACCAAGGACCAATGTTTGGGCTGTACAACATGGAGCTGACTGCTATCAAGCCTAACTATGAGGCTATGATCAAGCAGGGGCAACTCAAAGTTACCGATATGGGTATAGCTACAAGTGAGTTTGGGAATAAAATTGGTAAATAAATATCAATTTTATGACTGTTTTTAAATAATATTCATGTTAATACGCTATGTGCGAAGTTGGTGGTGGGAACTATCAAATCGATCGCAGTGCGCGATGTGACGGAGATGTGAATTATGGGGCACCAGCGGAGTGAAGTAAAGTTCAAGTTCGCCCTACGCTAAGTAAGGTCGTTAGGGTAAATTGTGCATTTTTCGAGTGGAAAATCCGAAACTATGAGAAATACCAAAAAATACTTACAAGTAATCTCGGGCTGCAGCGTGTTCTATTTTTTGATGAAAACTGAAACTGCATCAGTAGATTTATGAAAAATAAATTTTTTTACTTATGCAAGTATTATTAATATATTCTACAGCTCTAAAATTATATACAAACTATAAATAAAAACTTACTAGTAATATGTACCTACAAAAAAAATTACATAAAAGAAAAAACAGTCAAAGGGCGTCAAAGAATACGTCCACATTGCTGTCAACGGGAATAGTGCCCAGAACGCTGGCAGCATTGCCACGTTGCATGGCAATGCTGATTCGTTGGCCTAGGAATAGGCCAGCTCTCTAGACACCTGAAGAGTCGACTAATCGCCTGGCGATATCCTTGAAAACGTTGTGATAACTCGGACCCCATGGCCCCAGAGTTTCAACCCCAAACGGCTCAAACACATAACTACTAACTAAGCCAATGTATTTGCGCCGTTTGGAGTTTACAGCACATGCAGCAGCAGCGCCAGCACTACACGCTGAACTAGGAAGATGAGATGGCGCAAGGGTGTCGAAACATGTTGCATCCCACACCAAAGGCTTACCCAGCTTCCACGGCATTATGAACATACCATCTGATCTCTTCACATCGTCGCGTGACAAGAGCACGACAGATTATGTCATTTAAGCTAGCCTGTCGTGCTAACCTACCTGCACTCCTGCTACAAGAAAGACTATGATGACCGAGGCAGTCGACTAACAGTCGGAGCACCAGAAAGAGCGCCCAAACGTAGGCAAGTAGCTACCTGGAAGGTTGTATCACCCAGCATAGTACCTATGTTGGCTGAAGGTAGCGCCTGAAGCCAAAGGCTCGGTTTCCACTCACCCACAGCCAGCAGGCGGGCACGCTCCGCAATATTGGTGGACACATTTTATTGTATTGTATCGTTAAGGGCTCCCTTTTCCGCATTTGGACTCGTAGGTGGTCCGTTATGCGTGAGGTGGGACGGTTGGCTATGTGAGCCAACCCAGCTCCTTCCAGAAGCTCAGAAGTCTCCTGGGACGTTCACAGGCTTCTTGGAGCGACCTTGGAGTGCCAAGGTTTTGTGCCCGTTGGTTAGCAACGCCTTCGCATTCCAGGATTACGTGGGTTGCCGTTTCATCCGCGTTCAGGCAGCCCCTGCACAACGGGCTGTCTGTCGCGTTGATAGTAAACAGATGTTTGTTGAGTGGGCAGTGACCGGTAAGCATACCCAATTGGTGGACACATTAATGAGATTATTCCGTACCAACCTGCAGAGCGGCTCATCCCACTGTGAAAACGGGCTGATCCGTATCTAGGCAAGCCACTTTCCAGGCGTCCTCGGCATCGGTCAAACACAGCACCTCAGGGTCGACCAGAGACGAAGATAAAATTCTCCTGATCAGCTTTTCAGCGCTGTGGACAGAGGACAGGAATACGGGTAAGCTCACAGAGCCCACCAAAACGAATTGGAAGGGTGGCTTGAAGCAACGCTCGGTCATCTAGGGCCACATTAAGAATGGATATTACTGGAATAATATATTACGAATCATTTTGACAATTTTGACCAAGAGTTGTGGTTGTTTAAAAAGAGGGGATGAACGGAGAAAATACATTAAATTTCGACCAAAACAACAAAGTCTTATAAGGGTGAAAGCCTAATTCAAACTAATTTGGGATAGGCTTTCCGAAATATCATTAAAATGTTTAATTTTGTTGTCAATAATGATGGGAATCTTTCTGCCAAAATAGGGGAACCAAGGAGGTGCAGGGTCAACTTATCTAAGATGATATTTGGAGCTATTTGATTAAATTTATCTAATATGTCGATTGTCTGTCGGTAGAGTCAGTAACAGAAAAAACAAATTTGGATGGGATTGAATGAGTTGTTGATCAGCTATTACGGTACTTACGCCACCTCCTAAGATTCCATCGTCTAAGTAACACGTTAATGATGAATTTAAGTTTTGGATAATGGGATGAAGACATAAACTGAAAATGACTGGCCCAAGAGGGTCACCTTGTTGGCAACCAACTGCAGATTTCAAAAGGTTGTCCTAGAGTAATTTTGAAGGATGTCTCAAGTCTATAACATTGCCAAATAAAACTATAAATTTCGGGCAGTTCCTTTTTGACTTCTGAAGGCAGAAGTCAATTCTATTCAATTTTTGAGGTTATGGCTCCATCGGTACTTAACGTTCGATGATTTTGCCAATGTCAAGGTATGATAAATTAAGGTCGTAAACTGTTACACAACTATTGATCAGTATTTGTAGCGGTGGCATCCATGGGTCCCCATGCTAAAAAAGGACAGAACATTTTTGGTTAGTAGAAGTAAAACAACAAAAGATAAATGTTAGAACATTGAATAAATAAACCAAATATAAATATCGCCTACAACTGGATTTTATTAATGCTAATAAATTTATAAAGGATTTTAACTGCAGGGGTATGAGCTAAAGATAATAGAAAAGGAATGTTAATTGGGCGGGGAATATCAGAAGGGAGTAAGTCGTAAAGGGGGGTGGTTAAACGAGGACAGGAAAAAAACAAGTGTTCCAGAGTACCCTCCTCCAGACCGCATTCACACAAAGAAGAGTCCCTCACATGGATTTTGGCCAAAAAAACTGGTGTGCAGACAAACCCAAGTCGGAGCCTAATTATGACAGAGGTGGCTAATTTACTAGAAAATTTTAGTTTGCTGAACCAACATTTAGATGGAATGAATGGTTGGATAGAGCCATAAAATCTTGCCTTCAATATTCGAGTTTTTTGCCAAAGCTCATTCCAACTCTTCATCATATCGGGTTTAACAAGACAATGCAGATCTCGGGGGTAACAAGACGAATGAGATTCGATCCCATTCTGAGTAGCTAACTTGGCAATTGAATCCGCATTCTCATTACCAACAATTCCAGAGTGGCTGGGGATCCAAGCCAATATAATCTCTATGCCTAAGCAGTGGCATCTATACAGGAGTTGTTTTATCTTTAGGATAAGGGGAGAATTGTTACGAGAGCGAAAAGGTGATTTTATTAAATCCTGTAAACAGCTAAGAGAATCCGAGAGAATAAGGCTTTTGTTGAGTCCATGTGATTCAATGTAGGAGACTGCTTCCAAAATAGCTATTGCTTCCCCTGTGAATATAGTACCAAAAGCAGAACTACGAAAATTTAGAATAATTTTATATTTTGGGATCCACACAGCTGAACCGACGTTACTATTATCTGACAACTTAGAAGCATCTGTAAATAATGTCAGCCAATCATGCCAGTCCTCCGCCAGATTCCTATTGAATTTGACATTAGCATTAGGGTCAAGTTTGGATATACCAAAGTTAAAAATAATTTTTGGTTTGAAGATTAAGGAATCAAAATTTACTTCAAATAAGGGGTTTTTGCTTAACTGGACTAAGGAAATGTGCATATTATTAAATTTACTGAAACTGTTAACGAGGAGTGGAGGACTTTTATGAGACCAATAACGAGATGATGGGATTAACTGAAAAAGTGTACGAAGAAGAGGGAGAAGAGAAAGGAACGGAATTAACTCAACCTTCACTCTTCACGTCAACCTTGAGGATGACCTCACCTTTATCTAAATTAAAAAAAAAAACAAGGCATGTACGGCCGCCTCACAGCCGCCTCTGGCACCAAAACCAAGTTGTAGGGGCTGGAACTTAGTTGCAAGCGTTTCGCTAAACAACTTGCAACAAATTTTGGCCTCCACATGCCTATAGGTGCAACCAACGGCAATGGGACGAATGCCGCCGTCCCTCTTGCGCAGGGCGCAGAGGTTAGCCCCGTATAAGACATTGACGACGGAATAGTTCACGCCGCAGGAAAGCATTTTAGCCAGGAATCGAACTCGTTCATGAAATAAAACTGCGTTATTAAAATGTCTCTAATAAAGGAATGATATAGGGTCACCTAAAGAAAGTGTTGAAATAAAAAACAAAAAAACTATTTCGTTTCGATAAAGTATATTGCAAACTAGCTGTTGCCAGTAGGTTTCCCTGCTTGTAACTCGAAGGTAATCCCTCGGGAACGTACCGGGTTAAACGATGATAAGACATCGTTTGTGTTATTCCAAACCTTAAGCTGCCTGTCTATAGGAGCGGAGCGAGGCTGCTGAGCGGAGAAACAGAGAAATATTAACCAATAGGATTGCACTACTGGAGAGGAGTGAAGATTTAGTTCAATCCTATTAGTAACTATTTCTCCGTTTTTCTGCTCCGCAGCCTCGCTCCGCTCCTGTGGACAGGCAGCCTGAACCAAAATTCATTCAGCCGTTCTGCCGTCCATCTATCCATCAAACCTTCGCATCTTTAAATTATAGAAAAGAGGATTTCGGAATAAAACACTAACAAAACAAATCTATCTCCTTGGCACTCAAATCAAATCAAAAGTTTTTATTACACATAGGCCCATGAGGGCACTTATAAAACGTCGACAGCAGGTGCTCGGTTCGGGTTGGTCGATTCCATGGAGAAGAACCGGCAAGAAACTCCATGGTTACTCTTTTAAAATATGGTATAGTTTTACAGATTGTTACAATTTTTCGATGCTTAGATATGTGAGAAAAACGTAGGCCACTAAAGTGCCATTGCCGTAAAAATGTTTTGCTGCAACAGCATTTATTTTTCTGATACTCAACCAAATAAAAAAAAGTTGAAAGTTGAAGAAGTTAAACAGTGAAAAATAGAAGATTTAATAATCTTAGCCTGTCAGTTTGTATATGTAGAATATTAAAACAGGTTTTAATATATTTTTTTTTGTTAACATATTGTGTACTATAAAAATCAGTATTTGTTGAAACGATCAGAATCACCAAAAAAAAGGTAATATTAATTTGATGTCTCATATGCCCAGACAACTACAATACCCGCTGGACAATAACAAAATTACTATGCAAAAGATTGTCAAGGCTGATTATATTATTATTAAAATATGTTTAAAGGAAGCACGAACATATAAAGTGGAAATTATGAAGATTTAACTGTATAATAACAGCCAAAGAGAATTGTTCTTTAAACGATTATCCTCTTTAGCCAATTAAGTATTCAAGACACATAAAACTAATGAATGTTTTGTTATAACTTTTTAAGTCATCAATTTACTAACCAACTACCTCCAAAAAGGAGTAATGTTTAATAACATTTCCAGTCGCAGGAAATATTCTGACAATCGCGGCCTACTAATCTGACCTCAATAAAATAACCTCAAGTTGGAAATTGTTGAGTGGCATAAACACCATAATTGACCGACTGACATGTCGCTTTGGAAACGATCCAAAACACTGAAAAACGTATACAACGTAACGCGCGCGGTGCATACATAGAATTGTAGAGCCAACCACAAAGACATGTTATTGAATAATGACATTGTTCTTTATGCATTGGTGTATGTAAACAGAAGTTCGCGACGCACACAGCCGCCGCATTAAAACACTATATTCTACGTTAGTGTGTCGTTATGTTCGCCGATAAGTACACATAGGACCGTCGCGTTAGCCGCGCGATTTCTCCTCTATTGATTTTAGATTTAAATAGTTCACTTCATAATCACCTTGAACTTTATGGCTGGTGAGTTAAGTCCGATTATATTTTTTTTTCTTTCTTCTTAAATTCGCTGTCACACCTCCTTAGAATGTTATGTGCATACATAATTAGTTTACACGGCTATCTGTTATCAGAATCGTAATTTGCCTTGAACAAATGTTTATACTATTAAATAGGTATGTATGTATTAGCGTCGTGTTTTTATCTCGTTAAAGTAACGTATGTTTATGGCTAAAACTATTTTTATTCCTTATATGTATGATGGTTATTGGGTTGTATATGTTCTATGTTCGGTGTTCCACATTGTTGTGTTGTTTGTCACGTAAGAGCCCGACGATATCACTCGTGGGTTCGTCTCGATACGTGTACTTTATCTTATCAACACTTGCACTAAATATATTAGTCAGTTAGTCCAGTTATCGGTGCTGACGACATGGATAGTAAGTTTAGATTTCAATTGATTTTACTTATGTATTTTAATAGATGTATGGTATGGTGTTAACATCCTTTTGCATAAATAATAGTTTCCTGCAGTTAAACGATTGGTAGTTATGGCTGGCGTGGTATTATGCCGAGTCTCTTCATTCGTTTATTCAATTAGATGGGATTTGTCAGTCGTCTTTGCAATCATGCTGCAGTCGTTTTGTATGTCGCTTTTGTACAGAATAATCGCTTGTTGTTGTAAAGTTTTTTCACCACTATATTATATATTTTCTGGTATCAAACCCAGTTTGTTGAGGAAATTAAAAGCGTGACCAAGCTACAACCGTTCTTTAGTGTTTTACTCAAAATGTTTTGTTATCCAAAGCGGAAAATCTAGGTAAGTAGGTATGTCGAATTTTTCTCATTTTATCGAGCAGTGTCGTATGTGTGTCAAGTCTAGATAGCTGCGTTCCTAGTTTTCTATGACGTCGTACATTTTTAATGGCTGCAATGAAATTACGTTTTTCTACGAAGAAGCTAGTAATAGCGTTATCGATTGATTTTATGTATCTGCTGTTCTATGTTTTTTCTTGAGCGATTCTATGTACAGACGCCAGCAGGTCAAACTACTAACTTCCACTTTTGTGATAAGGTTGAAAAGGTTAAAGAAATTTGACAGATTGAGGAAGGTTGATGTGCAAAGATGTTCAATGGAGTCTTTCCAAAGGCCTTTTTTTTGGGACAAACCCGCTCCACTGTTCCCAAACAACTGCAACTCCTCAAAGCGTTGAGACATTTAAGGGGCCTTTTACAGTCCACTAGCGCCGCCAATCGAAAAAATGTCATAACTTGTAAATAGAATCAAAAATACAATATATTATTGCTGTAGAAAAGGCAATAACGTAATTTTATAACACATTGTCAACACTTGAAATATAGCTGTTTAGCTCAATCGTGCATTTGTAACAAAAACGGCCGTTTATGTTTTGAATGCACGATTTAGTGTGTCGGAGAATGAATTTAACTGTCTTGGATCCTGTAACGAAATTAATTAGAAAGGAATAATGGAGGAGTAGAAGCGTATGTAGTTTCCACTTCCCTTCATGTTAAGCAGGAGACAGAACGAAACAAGGCCAATAGCCACAAAAGGGCATTTACAACTGGGACAAGCCCAGTAAATGCCTAGAATCACGTATAAAATCCTACTAATATTAATGGGTCCTAAATTGTGAGCTGCTATATTTGATTCCAATAATACGTATCACAAATCAAGGGCCTATTGATTCTATTAATACATAATACGTCGAGGCTTTTCTCAGAAAGCGTTACTTCATTAAAAAGTTACTAATTTCAATCAACTACTAAATTCAATCAAGACAACGATAAAAAAAAACAACTACTCTTGCATTATGAAAACATTCTGCTGCGACGGAATAAGGTCACGATGTTTACCCTATTACTGCATCACAATCACATCGCATACCACTGTCTGTTGGCCAGTATTTTGCTCTAGTTTTCATAAGTTTTTTAAATTTTATTGAGTGGTGAATCAATACTTAATATTACTATTTAGTCGTGATAAAAATAATAACTGATGTTTGTTATAATAAAGGGTGTTTTCTTTAGAGGTACATTTATACTAACTTCAAATTATTACCTTCCACGATTTCTACACTCCTTTATTCTAAGCATAGGAACCCTGTTTTTATAAGGTTTACTTTTTAGGGAGCAGACTTCCTTTATACGATACCATGCCATTAGTCTACCGTATCGCTCGTTCTTTAACGGTTTCACACAATGATGTCTAGTTACTGGGCAATAAAGGAAAAAGTAAAAAAACAAACGCCCTTTTTTTAAATATCGGAGCAACACTTTAAGAACTTGTATTCTGAATGGTATTTCACACAAACTTTCAAATCCTTATTTTTCGAAACAACTCGAGAAAAAGCATAGCTTTAGGGTCCGTTTACACTGAGACGCGACGCGGCGCGACGTAACGCAACGGTACTGGAAATATGTATCTTTTCGTGTAGTAAATAAAGTTAGATTTTGATGTGTGTGGTGTCAATTGACCCTTGGGCATAGACAGTATAGGTCTCAAATCAGGTAACCTTTTCGACATACGAGTATAAACGTTCGAGAATATCCCGCTTCAAGTTTAACCCTTAACCACCTGCCAGCGGTCATGGTGACCGCAACAATTTTTTGAATTTGAATTTCGTCGATATCCGTTATCGCATGTTAGCGTGCGTCTGTGTACCTTTTCTGTTGGTGCTTTAGCGTCGTGTGTGCGCTAGGCAAGGATCTACGTGCACGCGTTTGGCTTCGGTGAGTAAAAATATTTTGCTAGCGGTCATGGTGACCGCGTGCAGGTAGTTATGTGATTTTTGTGTATTACATTCATGATTATTGTTTTTACGTAAAAATGGATGTAAACAACGAAAATGTTGTGAAATGGTTAGAGATGTGGTTGATGAGAGTTGCAGTGATGTAGAACCTGAGAATTTGGAAGTTTCTGAAATTTTAGAAGACTATGAATCTGATGACTGCCTACAAGTGTCGTCTTCTAGACGAGACGAATTGCCTACTGTTTCTGGACTCTTGAAACACGTAAAACGTGTTTAACTTGTGTTCCCAAGAAGAAATGAAAAATATTTCATGTAACTTTTATCTGTAAAAAAAACAATCTGTGTGGAATGTACTATCAAAATGTGCCAAAATTGTCGTGAAAAATTGTCAGACTTTACCCTCTGCATTTTTATCGAAGTTTTGATTCTTTTTTAAACTTTATTTTTTTATCTCATTTTAATGTTATTAGATTCTTTAAAGAAAGTTCAAATTTGATGTAATATTTTGTCCCTATGTTGATACATCTCGTTATGTAATCATAGTTATATTTTTAGTTAAAATGTGCCATCAATTTAATTGTTCCCATTTATGAGAAGAACATGTTTTATTATTGTTTCTTTTTCCACTTAAATAAATAATTTAATATATATTACAGAATATTATTAATTTATTCTTATAATAAAACCTTAATATCCTGAGATAACTCATGTGTATTCGATGCGGTCACTGTGACCGCGCGCAGGTGGTTACGTTACTGATTTAGGGGTCAGGTGGTTAAGGGTTAAGTAAAAGTCGGCATCATGGAGCATCGACTGGACTCATTTGCCTGTGACATTTTTTTTTCATTTCAAGTTGTCATAAACACCCCGGTTATTCTATGATCATAATTGAATGTCGCTTGCACGTCGCAAAATCGTCAAGGTCTAGAAGGCCTTGAAAAATAACGTGACAGCTACATTATTTCAACCTTACATAACTTTTGGCTGATAGTTTTTGTCTTAAAGTAGTGAAACAATAAATAGATACCATACTTCTTCCTGGCTTCTTATAGAAGAATAATTTTCATTATACGAGTAGCAGCAGATATAATAAATAATGTAAATTCTTTTATCACTTCAATACGGGTTTAATTTTTGACTCGAAATACAAAAATACACGCGGGCCAACCGGCACTGGCCCGCGTGGCGGATTATGGTCCAGCCCTCTCACAGAGAGGAGGCCTGTGTCCCTGCAGTGGGAACATTATATTCTGATGATGATGACGCGCCAGAGACTCCTTTCACGTATTTTTTATTTTTTTCCTCAAAAGTTTGGTTTTAGCCATCCACGCCCACTTGAAAAAATTCAGTCTGTATAGTCGTATG
This sequence comes from Agrotis puta, assembly GCA_943136025.2. Lineage (NCBI taxonomy): Eukaryota > Metazoa > Arthropoda > Insecta > Lepidoptera > Noctuidae > Agrotis > Agrotis puta. The sequence goes on from OW964171.2 coordinate 3,437,798, forward strand.
ATCTATTTTAACTGGTTTACCACGCAAGTCGACTAATTGAACCGGTAACTATGCCTAATCGGAATGACCAGTGCTAATTTTCTTACAACGCCTACTTAATTTGCGTTGTTTAAATTTTATTTTTATGGTTTCACATGCTTTTTTTTGCACCTAGTATCAGATACTTGACTACAAGCCTCATTTTTACTAATCTAATTAATGTTATAAATGCGAAACTTCGGATGGATGGATGTTTTTTTATTCAATCACGTCAGAACAGCTGAGCGGATTTTGGGGAAAGGCTGAGAGATAGGTTATAGAAATAACACGATTATCTCGGTATAGAACTCTCGTAGGATAATATGATATCTGACAAGAATAAGTATAAACGCGCTTACTTTTTTTTGGATATCGTTGGATTTCGATTTCGTTAACACATCGCAAGGAAAGGCTTTTTTTTCTACACAGAAACACAATCTTGGAGGCATTTAAATTCTGTTATAGTTAATTAATCAAACTCAAACTGCTATTTATTTCAGTTCCTTTGGCAGGCAACGTAAAGGGGAGACAGGGGAAGCGTCGGCCGGCGGTGGGCGGCGCCACCGACGCCGGGGCTCCGGTCGGGAAGAAGGGACGTACTGCAGACCTCAGCGCCTTGAAACTCCCCTCTCATGGATACCCTACGGAACACCCCTTCAATAAAGACGGGTACCGGTACATACTGGCAGAACCTGATCCTCATGCGCCTTTTCGACAGGTGAGGACAAAAAACAAAGAATAGAGTTCGATATATCATCTTTAGAATAGAATACAGAATACGCTTTATTATGCATACCATACAAATTACGGGTATTTACAGATATACTATATCTTATACATAGGGTGACACAATGGACGGTCGTATCGCTAAAATTTGTATGTATCACCAGCTTCATCTTTATATACTAACAGCTTTTCCCAACGGCTTCGCCCTCGTGGTTGTCGTAACTTATGCTATGGGAACGCAATATCATGGGTGGGAGACTGTCTAAGCAGGTCAGACAGACCCTGAAACGTAAAGGATAATTGAAGGAACAGGGTGGATGTTTAGTCTGTACGAGTCGTAAAAGCCCTATATCCAGGGCGGGAGAACTTAATTGATGATTTTACTACACACAGAAAAAAAAATGGAAACGTGCGTAGTACCGAGTTAAGAGGTAGCCTGCATATTAAAATCTAACTCTGTGCTAAATATCCAGATCATTTTAGTCGTTTTGGCGTGATTAACAAATATCCTCTAAATTATCGCGTCTATAATACGTTTATTTAGACAAAAAAATAAAATTAAAAAAACAAGATAAGCATGCGAAAATATTATGCACGCAGATTCTTGAAATTTTGTCATAATAATGACTCTATAATCTTCTTAAAGCAAAAAAATAAAAAAAAATCGTGAGACAAGTCAAAACTACCACCACACTCTGCACAGCACACTCCCTATCATAGATCCATGTTTCACCAATGGAAACGTAATAGGCTTATTATGCGTAATTTCGTAAGCTGGTTAATCTTTCAATTATTCTAAACTAGCGACCCGCCCCGGCTCCGCACGGGTAGAATCTCTACTACATTAGCATGTTATATGCATATAAAATCTTGAATCACTCTATCTATTAAAAAAAATGGCATCAACATCCGTTGCGTAGTTTTAAAGATCTAAGCATACATAGGGACAGGCAGACAGCGGAAAGCGACTTTGTTTTATACTACGTAGTGAAGTGCGAAACCTATCCCTTGTACACTATAATTACTGAAACGGCTGTTGAATGTGCGGAAAGGTCATACAAAGCGAGACCACGATGAACTGGTTATGGATAACTGGACATGTACAGCTTAGAGAAATCTCACCCCCTTTGGTAGTAATGTCACTAACAAAAGGGGTGAGTTTTCTCTGAAGCGTACCATACCACTGCTATAAAATTTTTCATTACATCTAGGAGTTCGATGAAAGCAACGAATGGAGTGGCAAGCCGATTCCCGGCTGGTTGTACCGTTCCCTGTGTCCCGGGATAGTGTTGCTGGCGCTACACGATAGGGCTCCGCAGCTGAAGATATCTGAGGACAGGCTCGCGGTTACCGGGGATAAAGGATACTGCATGGTGCGAGCGACTCACGGTAAGCATTTTTTTAATTTTTCGTTGATTGGTTACTGACAAAGATCCAACCGAAGATAGTAATCGAGGTAAATTTTTGTAAAAGCCGTCACTTTTATTTGAGTTTACCTTACTGTTTATTATATTCAGTAGTTAATGAGAAAAACAAAAATGGCTACCATTCAGGAGACTCTGGTTTCCGACCCAACATGTTCTATCATTTTATTGACAGAATTGAGCAAGCTACCTCCTCTTCGAGTTTGTACAGATCGAAACTGGACAATGATGTTTGTAATGAAATGTGTATGTTCCAGGCGTGTCCCGCGGCAGCTGGTACTGGGAGGTGTGCGTGGAGGAGCTGCCCGAGGGCGCGGCGTGTCGCCTGGGCTGGGGCCGGCGGTACGCCAACCTGCAGGCGCCGCTCGGGTACGACAAGTTCGGGTACTCCTGGAGGAGCCGCAAGGGGACCAGGTATGCACCGACTGAACTCATAGTAAAGCTTTTTTGTGGAGAGAAAAAATTGATTCGATCTTCTGATTCAGTACACCAGACTTCTTATCAACTTGGCCATTGCAGTCATGCTCGGCGAGGTCGAATTTTTCATTAATTTCTGTAGGCTTTACGGTGAAATTTGGCGCTATCTATTGTAGAAGTGCCAAGAAGTGTGTTTCCACAAAAAAGCTTTGTAAATAAAATAGAATATTTTAAAATGTTGCCACAGTACTAACCTAACCCGATTGGTCAGGGGACCTTAACCTTGTTACTGTGACCAGTTACTCAATTCCTTTGATCCAATATCCTAAAATTATTATAGTAACCAATGCATGACCGTTAGTAAAAAATAACCCAAACTAGATGATAAAAACCTAGATTAAAATTTACTAGTAAAACCAAACATGTAAAGGGCTTTTACATTAACATAATACAAAACATTTCAGGTTCCACGAGTCCCGAGGCAAGCACTACAGTCTCGCGTACGGCGAGGGCGACACACTCGGGTTCCTTATTGTGTTACCAGACAGCGTCACCACTAAGTATACTCCCAACACTTACAAAGACAGGGTGAGCCTTTATATCTTTAGACATAAGATTGAATTTCCATAGTCAATATTTTTGCTGTTGTCGCTTGTCCATGCTTAAATAGTTGTGCTTTGACTTATAAGTGCTAATATTACGTCCATCTCGCTCTGATAAGAAGTTCTGAAGCAATACGAGCATGACTGTAGCGCCTGTGCCCCGTCTGCAAGATCATTGTCGTGAAATATGTCTGAAATATGACGAATGCCCACTCGCACTGGGCCTCAGATGGCGAAAGTTTTATTTCATTGAATTGTACTTTCGTAGTTTGAAAATGCCACTTTAACTAAGTTAATATCTGTCTTAATACCTAGTACAAATGATTTCTTTTCCTACTTCCAGCCTCTTGTAAAATTCAAAAGTCACCTCTACTACGAAGATAAGGACAATATACAAGAATCTCTAAACAATCTCAAGCCTCTACCCGGCAGTAAGATCTATTACTTCAAGAATGGCGAGTGTCAGGGCGAGGCCTTCCTGGACATTTACGAAGGGTGCTATTATCCTACCGTGTCCTTGCATAAGAACGTCACTGTCAGCGTGAATTTTGGGCCTAATTTCAAGTATCCACCATCAAGCGAGTTTAGCTACAGACCGGTGAGTACTTATAATAATTCTTCGGGGATTATAGATGAGATGAGCTGGCGCAAGAGTGGCTGCCGAGCATGAAAACTCGGGTTCGGTTCCGGGTAAGGTACCCTAAAGGTACCTGCCCACAAAAGTGGAGCGACGCTGCTCAGCGGAGTAACGGAGAAATATCAACCAATAGGATTGCACTAAATCTCGGTTCCTCTTCAGTGGTGCAATCCCATGCAATCCCAGGCAGCCTAAGGCATAAGAAATAAATTTGTCAAAGTTTATGTTCTTTACGCTGGCTAACCTATTGTAGGCGCCGTGTTGTCTATTTTTAATTTCTAATAATTTTACAGATGTCGGAGAAAGCAGAAGAAGCAATTTGTGAGCAGACCATGGCAGACCTTCTCTACTTAACTGAAAACGAAGGCAAGCTACGATTGGACAACTTCAATCTCTGATACAACTAACACCGTTAAACGCGGTGTGAAATGAATGAATGGATTGAGTGCAGTGATCAAAGTGAACTATTTGAAACATACTGTACAACAGTGCAAAACACTACAGTGAACTAATAAATAATAATTAGTAAATATCAGATTATATAAGGGTTCCTTCACATCTGGCGTTAGTCCACTTCACGTGGACACTGCGTAAGTGGCACGTAATTAAGTGGCGTTATCGCATTGTACATGTTTGACAAAAACTAAAACTAGATGTGAAGGTCTCCAGACATTTCAATTATTAAAAATTCGTCGACTATTTGACAAAATATTTTAATCATTCTTAAATGTGAAGGTGATTTTAAATAATCAAGTATATAAAATATTCAACAAAAATAATGATCAAACATAAACATAATAATAGATTTATGAATCGAATAATGATATGTATTTAATCAGATTATACTTAAACTATTAGAAATATTATTATAGAGTTCCAAAAACAATACGCAGGGCAGTGTTACTTATTTAGATTGTCTGTACATGTACATTTCACGTTGATGGGTCGTTTTGCAGTTACACTATTTTTAGACAAGTGTTCAACGATCAGATTCGATTCAGATGTTTATCTTATTGTAGTCAGCCGGTATATGTTTAAAGTACATGTACAGGAAATCTAGATAAGTTTAAAAAAAAAACAACATTTATGTATGGCAAAAAAAATATACCCAATCGCCGTACGGCTCTCTTCGTATGTAAAGCTGGATACTCAGGGTGCGTGATGTTATGTACGGACGCGCACGAACGACTTACAGGCAGCCAAACGCTTTTCTTCGACCAACGACGTCGTGTCTGCGCTACCACGGACGATAGCCTCCCTTGCGTTTGTGTGGCTGGTTGCGTCTGTCCGTGATATTACACATTGTGGGAATCAAGCTTTTAGACTCCGAATTATGTACAAATTGAATATATTGTATCGTATATCGGGCTGGCGATCGCAATTCCACGTCCAATGCGCGTATATTACGCATGGAAAGAATAGATCATTCAATCCTTTAGCTACTCGTGTTTCTGATGAATTAATTATAATAATCTATGAAAATGCATGCTGTACAGTTTTCAAATATTATCATTAACGTTGATTGAAATTGCGTGTAATATTGAATGTCTACATATTAGAATATGTGTTGTATTAATTAGTATTATAATTGTTGTTTGTCACATATTGATCTGCTGAACTTAAAAAGTCCAATTAGAATGTTAAGTGATCGTGTTAGAATATCAATAAAGCTTTTATATTGTCAAAATGTATTTTATTACCATAAAACAAAATGTGTAAAATAGTACAAACGTACTATTTCTCGCTTTTTCGACAAAAACAATAGAAAATAAGGCCAGCTGTTCACTGGTGCCTTTGTTTTTCTCCAGTGCTATGACGATATAATGAGAGTGCGCCGCTATAATAGTGTATTTTACTGCATAAATAAATTGAAAATCTGTGTAGTCCGTTAGTTAGAATATTGAAAAATAATGGACACGTATTTTTTGTTTTTTTAAATCAATGAATATTGACAAAGATAAAACGTCTCCAATTTCGTGAGTGGGGGCTTATGACGTCATAATGCCTGTAAAATAGTACCGAGCGAGTGACGTTTGTGATATTTAGAAGCGCGTTATACTTTCTACAATTTTGGTTTACGTAACAAAAGAAAAATACGGGTCTAATATTTTTTAATAATCTATATTTCGGACTAATATTTTTTTTTTTTGTAAAATAGCCTATTATGGTGATAAATAGATAGAGAATAGAGGCCGGTACATTCGGCTGGATGACAGAGTCACTGCGACAAAAAGTTTGCAGTGAGCGTCGGCTCTAACCTAACAATCTGAAAACGAAAAAGAGTTTGAAAGCAGCAAGTACACTGACAATAGTTAGCCTTTTGGCATAATTTCCGACTGCCAAGCGAGTATCAAAGCAAGTAATCTTCGAAGCTCTCGTCGGTCACCAATATGAAAGGTGGTTATAAAACAAATAAAAAATGAAACTAGCAACTCGATAATTTATTTAAATTAGAACAGAAAATTATTTACAAATTAAAAAAACTACTTTCCAAATCCACCTTTACAAGAAGGACTGCTTTCCACATTTTTGTCACTACTGTCCCATTGCTGAGGAGTTTTAGCCACAATTGACAAAGCGTGGACACCACTCTGCAGCTCCTCCTTCAGAATGTCATTTACTAATCGGTGCCTCTGAAATTACATCAACATAATAATATGAGAGAACAAATGAAATCAAATCCTAGATAAGCAGTTTTTGAAGATAATAAAAGGACAAAATTGGGGCATTATAGGTCCCCAAGTACCCAAGTACCTCATTTCCTAGTATTCGGTACAAATACTAGGAAGTGATGAATGTGAGGTGCAACAAACCCCTAAGAGACCTCAATAATTTTATTTTTGTAGGGAACTTTTCCCACACTAGGGATTTCTTCTGTATTGTGGGTGCATTTACAACAAACAGAACAACAACTATTAGGTCATACTAATATTTGATCCATGTAGTAATAATTGAAAATACCATAATTGCATTCTAAGAGTTAGTCATGACTTATTTTTTTTGATATCAAGTAAAATTAGCTGAAGAATACCAACAAAGAAAAATTAGGTCAGGAAGGTTAGGAGATACTTTTGCTTGGCGGCTAGCATTGGGGCAATATAGATTTTTAAAAACATTTTGTTAGTAGGTATAATTGGATAGTTTTCGGTTTGGGACCCATACTTGAAAACTTACCTTGAGTAATGGCAATCCTTCAAATTTATCAGATACCACCACTACTTTGAAGTGCGTCTCAGCTCCTTTTGGTACATTATGCATATAGGATTCATTGATAACATCCAAATGTTGGGCGCCTAAATTGGACATCAATTTAGTCCTAATTGAATTCTCCACTACACCTGCCATTAAAGACATACTTCTGTGGATAGTGTGGATAGTAGTAACGACACCTGAAAAAAATTAATGAAATTATCATTTCTATTTAATGAACTAGTAGTTTTCAATAACTTCACTTAACCTCTGTCTTACCCGGCCTCAAAATGGTATTCATGGATTTGAATATGTCATACGCTGACCACGTAATTTTATCACAATAAATTTGAATTGCAAATTACGTTTTTACTTGTAATTTATTTTCTACGTATTTTTTTTATTTTACAGGAACAGCTGAAACAACAAACAGTTAAACGTCACATTGACTTTGACACTTCGCGTTCCAGTGTTACCAACTCTCAGAAATATTTATCCCTAAAGCCTAGGTCAAAAACCCCTAAAATAGCCGTAACTATTTGGAAAACCCCCTAAAAAAATCCTAAATATAAAAAAATATAATTACGTAATGTCGATATTATAAAAATGAATTTCTGAATGAGTTGCTAAGCGCAAAACTTGAAAACGGCTGGACCGATTCGGATAATTCTTTTTTTATAATATTCCTTGAAGTACGAGGATGGCTCTCATGGAGAAACAATTGCCCGAAAATGTCTAAAAACAAACTTTTCTATGTTCTCATTTAAAAGATTCGTAAAACAATTGAGTGACATTAGTAATAGGCGGTTCAAAGTTTGCCGGGCAAGCCATTTTTTAAATAAAACTTGGTACCTGTGGTCAAATTTTTACAGTCTAGGCTATTATAGAGCTTTATTTCTTCAATAAAATAAACAAAACGTGCCAGAAAACCTCTAAAATTAACCCTAAAAATAAAAAACCTCTAGAAAAATCCCAACTCATTTATTTAACCCCTAAATCTGGGGGGAAAACCCCTAAGTTGGTAACACTGTCGCGTTCGAAGGTTTTGAATTTGACTTTGACATTCTTTACCTGTTCGAAAACGAATCTACAATATTCTTTGAAAAGACATGTACCGAGCATGATATGGCATGAATGCGTCTATGGTCTATATCTTTCCTGCAAACAGTGCCCATGCCGTAACTAGCCTATTATGCGTCCAGTGCAAGCATTTTTAACTGCTTGCTGGTCTGGTCTTTTCTGTGCCCCTCCAGGGTCTCTGCCCTGACACACCCCTATTTTCAGCACAGTCTGTGAACCCTAGACGATGTGCTTCTAAGGAAGGCTCGGTCCGTGTACGAGGTGTCTAAGAAACGCGATTCAATATAAACGATATCGCGACACACGATCATTCTCTGTCCATGTCAGTATTATTCGAATAAAATTGCTAGACTCGACATACGTCGGCTGGCTTTAGCAGCGATCGACTACTACGTTGCATGCTGCGGGTTCGATCTCCGCACCGATAAGTATTTATAAATACTCTATGAGTACCTAGTTGTTCCGAGTGACCGGGTCTGGTTGTTTGTGTATGTGAGTACGCACCCACAATAAGAAATTGCTAGTGTGGACAACGTCATTTCAAACCTTGGTCTGTTTGGTTTAATAAAAATAATTTGCCGTTTAGTAGGATAAATTATAGGCTGGTAACCAGAGCTTGATGTGATTGTATTTAACTTAATGTTAATTTCACAAGCTATGAAAAACAAAGTTAATTGAAACCAAAACTGACTGAAAATGTAATCACGGAAGTAGGTATTTCCATAATCGTAAAACTTTATTGCTATTTGATTATCAACCTAATTGATCCCAAATACAAACAAAACTAAACGGATAAAGCGGCGAATGGAGAATTTCAAATAAAGGTTTATCTGGATTCGAACTAAACTACAGTTCATCCCACACCATTAAAATAATAACTTGCTCTAGGTTTTTTATTGGATTTGATTTTTTATTGGTTATTTATTGGAAGTGATTTTGTTTTCCCCGTTCGTATTTGTGATAGGTATATTGTAGATACGAGTGAATCATATCCATTTTCTTTTTTACTTTACACCCCATTTTTGTTGGGTTATAGATTTTGATATGAATGTGCTTGTGTTTGAAATATTGATCTATTAATTTGTTTTTGTAGATAATGGCGTTAGGTATATTTGTTACAGCCGCAGTGGTGGACGCCCACGGCGGCATAATGACGGGGCCTGAAGAGGGCCATAGCCTGCCGGGGTCGCGGGACTTTCCCATTACCGTAACCCCGGTACGTAAAGGGCTAGGGAAGGACACCGTGGATTTTAGTCAGTACAAGTCTGACAGTCTCTCCCGCCCTGCCCTGGGTGGGAGGACTCATTTGATGATTTTACCACAATAAAAAAAAAAACAAACAAAAAAAAGGTATATTTGTTAAGATTAAAATAAAGATTTTTTATTAGTACAGTCAGCAAAAGAGTTAGGTATGCGGGTAGCATATTTTAATCAGTTTTTCTGTATACGTATGTATGCTGCATGTATATGTATGCACTTTTTGGCTGTATGCTGCATGCAGCTAATAAGTTTGGTACATAAGCAGAAACATTGAAATGGATAAATAAAACATTAGAGCATGTGCAAAATTGGTTGTATTTAATTAGTTTTGTTATTTCCAATTACTCTTTTTAAACATCGTAATAGATGTTTTTAAACTAGACGCATTTAAAGCATTATCGTGACGGAGCTACGAAACCACAAAGCTAGATCGTGTAGCTTGATGGTGAAGCGAAGCTGACGTCGTCATAGCGAAGCATCTTAGCATACGTTTCTTTCCAAGTATAGCTGTACCGGGTCTAATGATTCAGTACTCCTTCTCATAATATGGGAATTGCTCGAAACTATGGTCTTCTTCCCAACTTATTTTCTGTGACTTTAGGGGTTTTCAACTGTTTCTAGAAATAGCATATTTGTAACTTTATTTTGTTGGCAGAATCCACCAAATAGTGTATGAGAATGAATGAAAAACGTTTTTGCTACCTCGAAATAGAACACTGCAGTTGCATAAAGTCTTATCATAACACTATTAAAACCCTCCATTTCGATGTTGATTAAAACAACACCCAGATAAGCACCGACCAATGAAAAATAAAAATTCAGCGAAACAAAAATCTTTAAAACGCGATTCGTTCCTTACAACAATTATAACACTGGTTAATTTTTCACGAAAATTGCTCACGAAGGCTATAGTTCGTGCTATTGCGCTTTTAACGCTACACCTTATCGACTTGAGATCTCAACGGTATTGCAGCAAAAGTAATGTTTATAGGTTGGCAACACTGGCTGGAAATGTTACAATATCAAACTATTATTACGAAGCTGTTTGTGTTTTAGACCCGAATTGTTAATGCGATTACTTGAATATTTTGTTACGTGGTAATGTTTGTTACTTTCCTTAATTTTCTGAGGTCTTATTTTGTATTTGGGAATGTAGACTTTTAGTTTCTTGTTCTTATGCTTCACGGACTATAATGTGTAAAAGGGGTAAACGAGTGATGGCCGATTTTCATACTACAAAATAGGGTAATGTCCAGCAAGAACACATTACGAATCTATTTAGTCTATCAGAGTATTTTTAAATGAGAGTGTCGAAACCCCGAAGGGATTGCCAAGATTTCGTAGGGTATCGTCGAAAACATAATTTCAGACTGGCCATTGCGTGCGTGTATTCAGGTGCAGAGTTCGACATTTCCCAATTACGCAATAAGTGCCTACGTATGAAGGAGGTGAAATAGTCTCTCATTCATCTCCACAGTGAATAACAGATGTGCGTGCGATTAACGAATCATAATACGTCTCACATTCGCAGCAGATTAGAAGAACCCCATCATCCCTTACAATCCCCCACATCGGGATCCCTCAACTTTTTGCTTCCCGTTTTTCTTGAGGTTCTTCCGCACTTACTCTCCGAATGCCATTGACGCTATTACCACTTTCCCTTAATAAAAAACGTTATTGGTGGGAAAATGCCTGCAGCTGAATAGAATGGTTTTAAGTGAAGCATTTTTAGTTAACTAAGGAGGGTCGTTGGTAACATTTTAGTTTATCATCTTTGAAAATTTTGTTAAAGAGTAAAACATGTCACCTCGAACTTATGCCAGCCTAGTACTTTTGGTTGGTAACATGATTATGATGATGATGATTCTTTCAGTTTCTAATCTAGTAGCTGGAATTCTGTGACCCCGGAACGTAAAGGGCTATTGAAGGACACCGTGGATTTTAGTCAGTACGAGTCTGACAGTCCCTCCCGGTCTGCCCTGGGTGGGAACACTCATTTGATGATTTGAATACTCTGTGTCACTAGCTTGGTATGACAGTAGTGGTGGCTAAGGGGTCAACGGAATCGTAAGTCAGGGCACTTACGAGTGGTAGGTCGTGGGTTATAGAAACCAGCTGAGGCATAATTAAATTTCACCTGAACTGCTATCATGAAGGCAAATATTATGAGGGCATGGCATATCCGAGAAGTGAAAATTGGAAGATATTTGTGATATCTACCAACCCGCAATGGGCCTACGTTGGGATCACAGTGCACTCCTTCTCATTCAGAGTAGGCCTCCCTAGCGGTTGGAACATAATTGGCTGATCTATACTATAATAAATCTGTAGAAGATCAATTCTGTACATTTAAAATATTGAAAAAATAAATAGCGGGGGGTGTTGCTGGATCGATACCAAACCCAAATATATGATTAAAAAAATTTTTGTCTGTCTGTCTGTCTGTCTGTCTGTCTGTTTGTGCAGGCATCACGTGAAAACTAACGGTTCGATTTCGATGAAACTTGGTATAATTATTCCTTATAGGATACTTTTTATCCTGGAAAAATACGTAGAAAAAAAAATCTTATTTTTCAGTTTTATTCATAGACGTTGTTCTGTAGAACCGCGAACACACGTTGCATTACCCGCAGTGGATTCAGCGCCGTAATATTTATAAGATGTCATTATCAGAGTTACTCAAAATGGGGAAATAAACCATCCACGCGAAGACCGACATCCGCGCGGACGGAGTCGCGGTCGGAAGCTAGTTATAAATAAAACTAACACTTTGCCCGCGACTTCGTCCGCGTGGGTTACGTACTTTCCTAATTCCCCCTTTTCACCCCCTTAAAGGTTAAATTTCCAAAAACCCCTTCTTAGTGCTCCCCTACATTATAATAGGAAGCCGTGTGCAAAATTTCACATTCCTAGCCCCAGTAGTTTCGGCTGTACGTTGATATGTCAGTCAGTCAGTTCTCCTTTTATATGTATAATACAGATAATACAACCTACACATATTTGATAGAGGACCATTGTCATGGGTTGAATCGAGTTTCATTTCGGATATAAAAACGTTTCTATTTTTTTATCTGATTGCGAAAACATACCGCTTCGTATCACCACATTTGGAAATATGTAAGTAATGTGTTTGGATTTTTTCCTCTTTTAATTTTAATCTACGTTTACGTTTATTACTGGTATATTTCCAAAATGAAGTAACAATTCTCCTTTCATTTAGCAAAATCCGTTTCCCAAAATATCACAAAGTTTTTATTTTAATTCTGTGTGTAATATAATTTGTGATCCAATCAGAATTTTATATTATACACTAACGTACCGCGGACAATGTATGGGCATCGAATATGTATGCGTTGTGGCGCCGTGACGCGTCAGGTAACTGGCAATTAATATTAACTGCATTGTGCTGTAGATACATAACTATGTATAGGTAAGTCACAGTAACATTTGCGGATTGTACAGACGCCAGCAGGTCAACCTACACGAATCTGACATACCAATCGAACGTTAACCTTCTACGATTGTGATAAGTTCGAAAATATAAGAAAGAAATTTGGCAGATTGAGAGAGGTTGATGTGCTGGCGTCTGTATATATTGGGACGTTATATTGACAACGTAGCTTACATTTATTTATGAGTCCATTGGTGTACTTTTTAACAATAAACGTTACAAACAAACATAGGTATGACATGCACTATGTCGTTGACAATTAGTGAATGTGATCTAATAAGGATAGAGGCGAATAATGTGGCGAATGGTCATCAGATGAAGATTTCCTTAGTTTACTTACAGCATACTTGAAGTATATACGGCGTTTATTGAATAGAAAATGAAAAGGCGCCTCTTGTGTACGAACAAGGAACTAATTATTTCCATTTAATGTCAAAGTTCCCTTTTACTTTACGTCACAAAAACGTGAAAAGTCGTGTTAGTGCCTCAGTCACCACGCTGAGCTGCAGGTTACAGAAACTACTATCAAACAAACTGAGTCGTGTAACAGTGTCGAGCGGTCGCGACGTTTGACGCCAATCTCTTCCCGCCCGTCTTAGGGTTGCCACTTGGAATAATAATATTAATGCGTTCGAATTAACTTGACTGCTTTCCAGAACTTTATTCGACAGTTCTTGTTCCTGATCACGTATGGTAATCTGGTTTTAAATAGCTCTATTACAGAAAGTTTTGTCGAGTAAGTTCTGTGTGTTTTCTTTGATTTTATTCTGGGGTTGAGAACAAAGAACAAAGGAAACTAGAAAAAATCGCAATTAACTTACGCTTTAGATTATTATGTGCTTCATGATTCATTCTAGTTTGGTAGAAGAAACATATATTAACAAAAACAAATGGCCCCAGTTTTCTCACACCTGTAACTGTTACTTTCCAGGGTTGCCCGGGGTCGCGGGAGGGTCTCATCAGGTAACCGTGACCCTAGAACATAAAGAGTTATTGAAAGACACCGCGGATTTTAGTCAGTATGAGTCTGACAGTCCCTCCCGCCCCATCCCGGGCGGCAGGACTCATTTGATGAATTAATCCCGATAAAAAAGCCAAACAAACAATTTGACTCAAGCAAAAACAGCAAGACTAGTTTAAAAAAGATGGTAAAATATCAAAATCGAATCAAAACTGCCAGCTTCAAAAATAATTAAATATTCTTGTAACATTTCATTTTTAACCGTGGCAACACTAACCATTATTCCATATTCCTGGTACAGCGACGTCCCATTCTAGACTGACGCCCGGATATTGGAAGCACAACACACACTCTTTGCTCGCCAGTCGGCCGACACGCTTTCATTCCGACAGCTGGAAAGCTTGAGATAACATCTTCTTGTCTTGGATGGCTGGACTTGTTTTTCTGTGTAATTCAGCGTGTAATAAAGTTCTGGACGTCTTTGGTTTATTACACTTTGTTCACCTGGGTGATATCACCCGAAGTAGACACTTTGGTGTCCTCATTTAATATCTAAAGAATTTCATCTAAGTGATATCATTCAGGTGAAAAAATTCGAATTAGCACAGGGTTCTAAGAACTTTTATCATCCACATAAAGCATGCCTATGAATATAAAAAGTGGAATAAACCTTTAGAAGTTGCTTGATCTAAGAGTTAGATCTCAAGTGCGGCTGCATTTGTTGTCTTTTTCTTGATGTAGCAAAATCATTATTTTAACTTACGCTGAATCGAGTATTGCGCTGCGTAAAATGAAGTGTTTATTACATTTATTATCGCGTGTAAGTGTTAACAAGAGGTTCATGACGTCATAATTTGGCGTCAGCAACTCTTCATATTGAACTGCACAGTACATGCGTTATACATTTTTTAAAAGTTGTTTGTTTCAGTTGATAACAAAATGTTACCAGCCAATCATTTGCTAACAAACAATGTTCAGTTTGTTTTCAAATAACGAATAACATCTCCAACAATTAAAGTTTAGTATCTGTTTTCGTAGCTTCAACGTTGAACGAGCGTTGCATGCTCTTTGCTCATTAGTGGCAAACGAATATTATCTTTATTACTGACTTAATAAACGGAGGAATTTAGTGTGGTTTAGATTTGGGTTATCGTGTGTAATTTTAGTATGAATATGGAAGCATTGTCTGGGAAAAGATTGACGTCGATTGAAATGAGGAGATAGGAATTTCGTTTTTAAAACTACTTTTGCAGTTACATGGAGGCACAACATATGTAGGCCTTACCATGATTTATAACGTTTTTGTGACGTGAAGCAAACGTAAACTTTGACGTTAATTTGACGGAAAATTGTTCCTCATTCGTACACTAGAGGCGCTTCTTCATTTTTCATAAAATAAACGCTGTAAGTATAATACTTCACGTACGCTGTAATTAAATTGCGGAAATAAAATAAATATTCCACAACCTTCACACAACGCCATCTAGTCCCAAGCTAAGCAGAGCTTGTGTTATGGGTATTAGACAACTGATAAACATACTTATATATTATAGATAAATTACACCCAGACACAGAACAAATGATCGAACCCACGACCTCCGGCATAGCAGTCAGGGTAACTAACCACTAGACCAACAGGCCTGTCAAATCTTGTGATATGGCCCCTGATAAGTACTTGTAACTTAATATAATAAATGTAGAAGTTTGGTTATAAGGATGGATGTTTGTTACTCAAACACGTCAGAAAGGCTTACTAATATTATAAACGTGAAAGTTTGGATGGATGGATGTTTGTTACTCTTTCACGCTAAAGCTACTTAACGGATTTGGATGAAATTTTAGTTCATAACTTGGATTAATACATAGGATAGTTTTTATCCTAAATTTATGTACCCGTAGGATAATTTTCGAATTGTAGCGGGCGGAGCCGCTGGCAACAGCTAGTAAGCTACATAGTCTGGAATAGCACATATACCGTTTATCCCGGTAATAAATATTATAAAATCTAATTGTAATAATTGTTTTTTTTTTAGTTATATGGGAGCGAAGCGGCTGGCAGTTAAGCAACAGTTAACAGTCTTTACAGACGGACACAGTCACACAACTGTATCTTACAAAAAAAAAACACGTTGATAAATTAAATCTCTATTAAGCAGAAACTTTTTGCGCCATTATGCTGATGAGGCTATCTTAAAATCTTTATTCTATTATACATTAAACTCGACTCGTGACCTGCGTACGTGACTAAAAAGGCAGCAAAATGATCTATTTTTAATTAGCATTTAAAGCTCGTTAACAAACAGGTACAAAAGGCAAACAGAATTCAGTATTTGTGAAACCTTCGCCACTCCTGGGTTTTATGGCACACGTCATAATCCTTTCTTCTACGGAACCCTGGGTTGCAAAAAGTACCAAAACCAGACGCGTATTTTCAATTACTATTATTATAGCTCATATAGACTCACTAGGACTTTGGGATTAGACAGAAACCATAAGGTGCTCCGTCACTAAAAGAATTCGTGTGTAATGTAACATTACAGATTTGACTTTGAGCAGTGCATTACAATACTACCTCCCTGACTGAAGAGCATTCATTTGCGTGTAATGTAACGTATGTAGCCCACTGAAGGGCTATTGAAGGACACCGTGGATTTTAGTCAGTACGAGTCTGACAGTTCCTCCCGCTCTGTCCTGGGTAGGAGGACTCATTTGAAAAAACACATAATTACAAGTGGAGCGCATTGATTTTACAAGTTGTTTAATCGTATCATTAGAAGTTGCGCATTGCAATGCTCGATTTTCCTCCCTCACTGATGCTACTACTCGAATCGTAACGTTACATTACAGGTAAATGCTCCCGATGAGGGAACACCTATAGAAAGCTAGTATTCTTACATAATCCTTTTACCAGGGCCACGTTCGCATAACATTATTTACTTATGTATTTTGTAAACATTTACGGCACATCTCGTAGCAACATTTGAACATACGCGTCCCGTACAAAACTCCACTTTAGAAAAGATTACAGTAATTACATTTCGTTGTAAATTTTCCGCTTGGTACGACATAAACACAGTATTGTAGCTTTCATTGAAGATTTATATCGCTAAGCCTTTTCGGTTCAGCTGTGAGGTCTCCTGTTTATTTGTGAAGCGGATTTAGAGGCAAAAGTTTTGAGTTCATTGCGATAGACCGATGAACAATGATCGGTGTTTTTGTTTTGTGATCGGGTATTATTTAAGTTTAAATTTTATGGATCAGAAAGCTGATCCTTTTGGTTTTACTGTTGGTCCAAGGCAGATACTGGATCCTTTTTTTTAGTTCTGTACTTTTGTAATATATTTATGTAACCTATGGTAAATTTAAGTTGGTAGTCAATAACACTATTTGACACTTCCCGGTAAACACGGCGCATTAATCATCAGCTACTTGATCGGACGGCGAGCTCGTGCTTCCGGTGTCCAGAACTCGCCTCAGAATAACTGTCACTTCTAGGCATCGCGCGGCAGCTGGAGCATGAGATGGAGGATTGCCATGGCCATGAGAACAGGTCACTGCCCAGTGATTGAATAATAAAAACTAACAATATAAATCATTATCGTTCAGAAATCAGTTTTTACAAAGAGCATTACAACAGTAAGTCCTCGCGGTACAAAGCTGTCTTTGAACCGGGTCGATAGCTATCGAGTCAGTTAAGCCAATTAATGCATTACTGGTGGCACACTAACGAACACTAACAAAGCTTATCACTCATGAATAGGAGCTTTGTTCAGCATATTTGTTTGGTTTTTGGCTCCTCATGTTTGTGGACATATTTTGATAAACACACATCAAAATATGTTCAAAAGTGCCTCTTTGATGGCCTAATTGACATAAATTAATTGACTTTGACTTCTGACTTTGCGATCACTTTGAAAAACCAATATTTTTTTGTTACGGTACATTTAATTACGTTTTTTTTTTCTTTTCACATTCTTTATTTAAAAGTATAGATTTAGAATGTAAAATAATAAAACTGTTCAATTTATTCTTCCATAAAAAAAGAAAAATATCAGCTTATGTAAACTTTTTTGATGTGTGTAGTATGTACAGCTTTTATTTTAAGACTTTCTATGTAGTTGGACAAAAACTGAAACTTCTTGTTTGTGCACTTTTAGTGTTTGGTACCCAAAAATTAAAACAGGACCCTACTAAGACTCTGTTCTACGTCTGTCACCAGGCTTTTTTTTTTTTAATTGGAACAAACCCACCACACTATCTCCAAACCACTGCAACTCCTGAAAGCCAGAAACAACAGTGGCAACCACCAGAAAAGCGCCGAGACAATGAAGCTCGACGTGTCCCGGAGAATGAATTTACCTGTATTGGATCCTGCAACGGAATTAATCAGAAAAGAATAGTGGAGGAGTAGGAAAAAAATGTGTCACCAGGCCGTGAAATTTTCACAGATGATGTATTTCTGTTGCCGCTATAACAATAAAATACTAAAAACAGAATAAAATCAATATTTAAAGGGGCTCCCATAAAACAAAATATGTTTTTTTTTGCGGTATTTTAAATTCCGAATAATTATTTTTAAATGAAGTATGGAACAAGAAGACATACTGCGCAAAGCCCAAATGAATGAGGGCAGGAAAATGATTATGATTATTAAGCAGACTTAAAAAGAGAGGAAAAAAAGGGAAGTGTCCGTCAAGTAAAATTCATCCACTTTGCTGACAACAGTAAGAGTGCTCACTTAAAAGGCTAGCAATCTGGGGGCACGGCAGTGCCCCAGCCAAGTCTCGAGCAAAACGGGCACGGCCGTACCATCTTTTCTCGATGCGATTCGCGGCTGTTTCGCCCCCCCTATATCTTCGACGTGGACAAAGCTAGGAGTTTAGGTTTTCGGTGAATAATAGTAGGCATTAGAACAAGCTTAAGTTCGAAATTACATGCCAATTGAATTAATAGTTTAGGAGTTACGGTCGATCAAAGTTACACCATTTTGTCACTCACTCACTGACTCACTGACTCACTGACCGATCATCAAAAATCTAAGGTACTTCTAGCAGACTTAGAAACTTCAAATTTTGCACCAAGATAGGTCATTAGCCACATATAAAGGAAAAATTATAAAAACATTAAAAAATAATATACCATAGAAAACAATTTTATATTTGCGGTTTGGCAAGAACATTATGTATGGATTTTGACTGCATTGTTAACTTTGTTCGTTGTTTAAGTATTCAATTGGATGAATAAATACATGGAATAGAAAAGAATAATAAAAATGTAATACATAGACTATAATTAATTGATACATAAAGTTCATAATTCATTAAATTAATAAAGCTAAAACTCCATTGTATTGCGATAAATTTCGATTGTATGCGCGCTCGATAGATGGCGTTGTACCTGTCTGAATCGCGCTATGGTTTCGTTACCGAGCGCAGTATAAGTAGTACTTTAAAATAATTCGATAATTTTCATTTGATAGCGCCACCTACCTATGAAAAACCATTTCGAAACTAAAAAAATATTGTAGCTATATTCGGAGAACTTAAGTTAGCCGGATTAGATAGTAGATTTATTATTGTTACTGAAACAGTTATTTAGGCGAATAGTTTATTAATATAACATAGACATAGGTAGTTACAATATCTAGTTGTTTACGTGTTATTTAGTTTAGTTATATTTATTTTGTAAGTTAGTAGATTTATGTTTATTTAGCTCGTTGAAAAGAAACAAAAGAGATAGAGAATGGGTTCTAAGCAAAGCAGTAGCTGAAGTCCAAGAAATTATGAGGTCACCTAAAAAAAAAGAAAGAAATACACTTACAAAAAATAAATGAGATCCCACCAAAAACATTAAAATAATGTAAAAAAATGCCAAGTCTCTCGATGCAGTCTTTCCATCGTAAAAAGTTTTGAGATCTCATAGAAGCCAAGTCCTATTCAAATTATTTTGTAGTTATAAATCAACATTTAGTAATTGTATCAATAGTTTTCTTTATATTATAATTATAGTGACTTGGCAATGAGCACAAGAAGAAACAAAACGGCATATTTGGAGTTGAAAGTCACACACCGCATGCGTAAACATTAATATCACAAAATTAATTTTCTTTTCGTTTATCCGTGTCGTCCCAACCGAATTTCGGCAACGGCAGTCAGTCTCATCCAAGACTAGTAAACTGCGCAGGACATAAATTATAATGCACAATTGCACAAGTGTGTACGCAAACACTAGTGTTAGTGTACTCTCGGTTCATTTACTTTCATAAAGCGATGGCCCGTAAGGTACTTATTTTTTATTATTGCATTGGAGCATGTAGTCGGTAGTGATCTGATCACAGGTCTCGTCAGTAACATTTGCACATAATTCCAGGCAGCAAGCAGCTTTTAATTGGTGCTCATTGCCAAGTCACTATAATTATAATATAAAGAAAACTATTGATACAATTACTAAATGTTGATTTATAACTACAAAATAATTTGAATAGGACTTGGCTTCTATGAGATCTCAAAACTTTTTACGATGGAAAGACTGCATCGAGAGACTTGGCATTTTTTTACATTATTTTAATGTTTTTGGTGGGTATTTTTTACATGGAGCCTGCCTATATTATATCAAAAAACCGATTAGTTTTGGGTACGATACTCCTTTGCTAAGACTAGATTAGTTGTCAAATTATCTATGGCTAAAGCATCAACAGCCAAATGTTGTTTTTTAGGCACAGAGGGTACACTGTATATAATTATAAAGACTGACCTGTTAGAAGCCAAGCCCAGCTTAACGACCGGCTTTTATCATTGCTCCAATAATACAAATATTCTCATTGCACAAGTGTAAATTAGGGTATGCTGCATAAAATTAAGAAACACTCTTGAAGTAAAACAAAAACATCACGGATTCGCCGTCAAAGAGAGGGAGCCTCTACTACAGATTTGTGTCCGAGCTGCTAATTTAAAACAAGGAAGCGCCATTAAAAGCATACCTTTCCGTATCGTGAAAACCACTTGCAAATTTATTCAGGACACTCATTCCCTGCTCATCAAATAATATGACAGTAACATTCCTTCCACATTTATTACAATCCTTACCTCATTGTGCTAGAGTTGAAAATGATTTGTTTTTCAGCAAAATATTTCAATTTAAGTGTTATTCTAGCAATTTGCATTGCATTGTGAAGCTGTTACAGTAGGTGCCCTGTCCTGTGGATTTAGAATAATCAAGTAATTTACATTACCAGATGCATTTGCGAATAAAAATAAACATTTCTACTTTAGAAGGCTTATTAATATGGGCGAGACTCGCGTTACATAATTACTTAGCTTGGAGGTAAATTATTTATTGCGGACACTTAAATTGTTTTTGTGTAATTAATTTCTTTGATGGAGTGGCTCGTTGGTATGAAGGTGCCGTCGGTGATTCTTGATAAAGGTGTTTCGGAGTTCGTGGAGATAAGAATAATGTTGCTTGTTTTTAAATGAGGTGCTTCAGAAATCTTGAGTTTGAAAGTTCTCGCGAGATTTTTATTTTACTTCTTGAATGAAAAATTTAGTGAGGAGGATGGATGTTTGTTATCTACTAAATCACGACAGATTTCTAGAACGGTTTTGGATATTTGATATTGATAAATATTATAGTCTGGAATAGCACATAAGCTTTTATTCTGATGTTACGTCCCCGTGAGATATAATGTTAAATAAGGCGCGGGCGAAAATACAAGTACTAACTAGTATATGTTATAAAATTACGAAGAAAAGAAAAAATAGGACTTAACATAACTCATTCTGGTTGATAAAAGAAATCAAACTGTCAATTTCTAAAATAACGCAAACGAAGCCGCGGGCAAAAGCTACTCTCATATTAAAAATGTTAGTGACACTGAGTTTCAAAATTTCTGCCAAAACAAATATGCAGCTCGTAATATTTTATACACTTTCAAGTATCGATCACTAATAGAAAAACCTTACAAATGTGATTCACGCTGGTTATCCGTATAAACTTTGCTAGTAAGTAGTAACTGCTATCTATTGTGCGCTCACGTTCCCAGTGAAGTATCAAATAAAGCACATAGCTAACGTTAGTTAGTTCTAATTCAAAGAAGCACTCGTGCTCGTGCAAATATTTAGCACATTCTGAAATACTTTAGTCTTGGTGCTCATACACGGGCAACTAAAAAGTTGATGACAGGTTCTAAAACAAAAGTGAGAGCTGTAGAATTTGGCAATAAAGATGGCGAAATGTGGTGAATAAAACCAAAAAATTACAAATATTCTACACCATCACAGTATCGAAAGAATAAGTCATGGTGAAGGGGGTCACCCTTCACCGTGGTAGTAAATACTAGATAATGAAATCCTCTTGACGAAAAGGAAAACAAAAGTTTAAGTAGAAGCAAACAATTTATTATGTAGGTTATAAAGTCTCTTAAAAGTCACCATCTAATTTTGTAACTAGCTTTTACCCGCGGTCTCGTGTACGTGGAGTTCGGTAATTGCTCCACAGGATTGTACAAACGAGATAAAAGTAATAACCTGTGTAGGTACTAAACTGTCTATGTGACCATCTAAATATTATGTTCGTTAGTTTTGCATAATAAACTTACTTTTTAATTCAATTTTTTTTTTTAAACTTCATCAATTTATCTTTGAAAGTCTTATCGATCTCTACAGATTCTTGTTTGCACCACGCAGTCAACTAAAAGTTGCCGAACTGTTGCTCGTTTAGAACAAGCATTAATTACTGTGCTACCAAAATGTCAGTGGTATCGCGAACTTACCTGACAAATATAATTGTAGTTCGGTGCATGTCCTGGGGAATGTTTAAGATATTGTTATGTGTTTATTTTATAGATCCAGATTCTAGAATATGAATAATGGCAATGCGAAGCCATTTGATACGATTGTCTTCTCCTTTTATTAGTCGCCACACTCTTGGCAAAGTGGCCGTCACATCAGGGGTGGTGACTCGCTTCACAATGCGTCGCCATTTACATTCATACATCGCCTTACATTTATGTAAGGGACCATTCAATGTAACCTTGATTTAGTCTGTCCAGCGTATGATACGACTAAAGCTGTTCCCAAGGTTTCTTTTTTTTTCTTATATTTTAACTTCGCTTGCGCATAACTCGAAAATTATAATGCCAGAATCAGTAGTCACCTCTGTTTTGATCTAGGATTATTATAAATAATTATTATGTCTATCTGTGTTCTAAATATCATCTAATACGTTCAGTAGTTTGTGTGTGAAAGACTATCAAACTTCTATTATATCATAAACTTTTGCATTTACAACATTAGTTAGATCAAATAAAAATAATTTTTCATAGCTTTCTGGTGCTCATCTTGGTAAATGACGGTAATTAGGGTTTCCAGAAGATATAACGTTTTATCTAATATGAGCAGTACTTTTGCTGCATGTATGAGAGCATTTCCCAGTTTGCTCAATGCCATAACGAATTCATAGTCCCTATTTTTTTCACATTTTATCCCCAACTCTCTAGTAACAAATTGAGCACCCTTGTCCAATTTGTAACTAGAAACCTTACCTTCCCCACCTACAGAAAGTAATGACTATATTCCAACGTTCTCGCCTTACATTTCCTAAGATAATTTTATTAAAATACTGGCTTTTGCCCGTGGTTTTACCGTTCGAATTTTTACTATAACTGACAATCGATTCGGCTTGCTTTGAAATAGATAACGTTATGTAATCATGAATCGAAAAACACGTGGCGCCAAATATTACCTGTCATAAGAGTCTCGGTAACAGTACGTTTTTGTGATTTTATGTCTGTTTTGGTACACCTGACATCTTAAATGCAAACATTCAGGCTGATCGGTTAAGTGGTTTGGGCGTGAAAAGGTAACACACAAACAAACTTACTTTCACATTTATAATATTAAAGGTAGGATTAGGAATAATATTAGTTAGGACGCAGACGCGTGTCGAGTAAAATTAATGGAACAAAGAAAACTAATGAGAGTAAATAACTTGCTAGTACTTTCAGGAAATATGCTTTTCATTTACGGATTAATTTTAATGGATTTTGTGAAATATCTGTACTATGTCTTAGTGAGCTTTTATTGTATTTATATCGAATTCAAAAAAAGGAATCTTAATTTGTTAGAATATTTTTTTATGTTACTTGATTTCTCAAAAACGCCTACACTGATTCGGCAAAATCTGCTTTTATTTGATAGGGTTTATACTTCACATTAGAACTTATGGCGATCAGGTCAGGCCGATTCTACTAACTAATTTCTGTGACAATCTGTGAGAGGAATCAAGGCTTCAAAGATTTATCTGACACTTTTTTATTATGCTGTTTAAGTCGGTTATTATTATTTCAAAAACCTTTTTCTAATAAAAAATGAACGTATTTACGTATGCGTACTCATTCGTGCTAGCGCCTCTGTTTTATTGGCAATTTAAAGCATCAATAAATTGCAAATTTAATTAGTCCGTTAGCTAGAGTTTTGAAAAACAATGGACACGTATTACGACGGAGTGGGATGCGGTCGCCTGCTTCTGCGAAGTAGTCATGCTCACGAAGGAGGAGGCGGGCCGCGTGAGGGAGAGGACAGCGTCCTCCCTTCACCCCAGCCGCAATGGTAGACGCCCACGGCGACGGACGTCGGCAGACGATCTCCGGCCACCGTAGGCGCGGTCATGGGGGCAGCGAGTAATGGGCAACTCGCTGTCCGACCGTGGAACATGCCCGGGTCGACGGCGCGTTGTGTTCCACGCGCGCCTCAAAGAGTGTTAGCAAAAATGACGGGGCCCCCCTCTAGAGGGCCAAATAAGCCTGCCGCGGGACTTATGAATTACCATGATCCCGGAACGTAAAGGGCTATTGAAGGACACCGTGGATTTTAGTCAGTACGAGTGTGATACTTAATGATATTACAACGCTAAAAAAAAGTGTTATTAATGAGAGACAAGTCATCCTGTCTGTTTGCTACGCTTTCACAGCTTAATTATTGAACAGGTTTCGAGGAAGCTTGAATTATTAGTATTATTTTCATTCAGATGTTCTTCTTTTTCATTGGTTGCTCAGGTGCCAGAGTTAATTAACCTGCTCCAAACCGCAAATACCTGGAAACTTATAATTCACTGATATTCAAAAAGCCAATGTCCAAACCGGGGCAAGTTCAAACTCCTTTACTTGCCCCGGTTTGAACTCACAATCTCTTGCATGAGCGGCGAGCTATTAACCACAAAGCCGTCTCGTCTTAAAACGACGCCGACGTTAGTTTTCAAACATTGAGACAATCGCTAACAAAAGGACTTAATACAACGAAGTAACTTATGAATATCTTACACGAAGTTGCCAAAAACGTCCGCCAAAAACCATTACCACAATCCGCTTGGCGTATCGTGAACAAGAATACGACGCGTCATACGAAAATCTTCCTTCTTTATACCCTAGACATGCAACCAGCTTGAAAAACAAAATCATAAGCCCCACGTACACACAAACGAATCACATCTACAAACTCCAAATTCCCCAGAGAGGGAGTGAAATGAATAAAGGCTATTCGGACACCTCTTGGCGTCGAAAAAGACGTGGCGCGGGTGGTGCCCTCTCGCGGGAACGCCGGCAATTTCACGGTGTTCTGCCACCGCGTTTTACAACGTGAGACGTGTATTTTTTACTGGATGCCTTGAGTTTAATAGGCAGGTCGTGGAAGTTCTATTAATGTCTTCAGAGCTGATTTGTTTTAGATTTAAAAGAGTTTGAAATGTATAAGAGTTTATTGTTCTAGTCTAGTCTAGAAGTGTTCAAGTCTTTTAAATAGAGTCTCCTTGATGAAGAAAGAATACGTTCAATATGTAAATCTAAATAAATAAATATTTCGGACATCAAAGTTGTTGCACTAAATCGGAATTAAGAGTTCATCACTACAAGTTTACAAGACTCCTTTTTTTGGGGTGTAAAAATTATTATATGATTTTTCCTGCCCTTGGTGGAGGAGAAGGAACTGTCAGACTCTTACCGACTAAACCCTATTCTCACACACGTTCCTTTTAAGACAGTCGAGTGGTCCCAAGTTTACTTACTTACTTACTTACTTCAAACAAAAACAAATTCTAATGTATTTTCTGCTTTCAAACAATTCCATACTTCAAGCTCTCCAAACATAACCACCATTTTTATTTCTATTCGTTCCCCTTCACTTGTTTTTGCCAAGTAATCCGTCTTCATTACCCGTTCTATTTTGTCAGCTCGAGACTCGAGCATCGTTCAAGACTTGGTAAGCCCTCCAGCGCTCAATTGCTGACTAATTGAATCGTCGAAAGGTCTGATTCGTATTGTGTATTGTGGTTCTTGAGTTTTGACAAAAAAACGTTCTTTGGTCTTGTTTGGTAAAGAAAATAATGAGTTTATGAGTATTTTCAATATTGATCCTGAAAAAGATAATAATGATGGTTACGAACAGGCTAACTGTATCAAAGGAACTCAGTCGTGAAGTTAAAAAGAAAAGAGGCACTAATAAAAGCACTTAACATTCCTCAAACTGAATTTTAGGTCTTCACAGGTTTCTCAAATGTGCTCAAAAAACAAATAATAAATATAGTAGTAATAAATTAACCATAGAGAAAGTTTATACTTCTTGTACCATCATAAATGCAATTAGAACTGCCATTGGAAATCACGATAAAACAACTTTTTGAAATTGATTCCAATTTTCCGATATTCCTTTGTGGCTCGTCCATTCATCGTAGAGGCTCAACGTCGATCATCGGCAGGCTTTTTATCGCCCTTATCTGTTTCAAACTGCCAATACGGGCTGTTTGTGAAGTTAGATAATACCTCGGGTGCCTCCACCATATGATCTTTTGAATTTTTTGCATTTGCGCAGTAAATTTTTCCTCTATTTGTTTAGTAAGTACGTAATAATGATTTTGTTAATTGGTTCCATTACAGATGTTTCAAAACGAATTGATGCTTTTGTAACACTTTTGGTAATTTGCTCTATTTGGTTTTAATTTTGTCCTTTTCTGTCGTCGCTGTTTGCTAATTTTGAAATGGTTTCGGCTGTAAATGAGATTTCAATTAATTAATTAACCTCTGCAATCAATCTAATTGTAGTTTACATAGTACTTTAATTAGTGATATTTCAGTAATCTCATACTCGATTAAAAGGTGATGAGTGAAAAACTATTCTGTCATCACCTTTTGCGATAGCTACAAAAAATAATCCTGTTTTTGTGGAAACAACGTCGTTCAATATTATTTGCATCACGACGGCTGTCCCCCACTACAGTGCATGTTTATTTACCCACTGAATATTTTATAACTGTCATTTACGCAAATGAAAGAAGGTAAAGGTAGGTTTACGTTAGGGAGCCGAGCACGAGGCGAGCACAAAATTTGTTGAGTGTAGACCGACTCACAAGCGTTAAACGAGCGCGCTTCGAGCTTATGGTTCGTACTCGACTGTGTGCGCTTACTGTCGGTGTTTTGACGAATAAAAAGGCACATGCGTTGGAGGAGAGTGATTGCAGTCGGCTCGTTGAGTATGTCCACACTTGACACCGCGAGTAGAGCGCCTCGGCTTGTGCTCAGCTCGTGCTCGGCTCCCTAGTGTAGACCCCACCTTAACGCGAGTGTTTCGCTGGTGATTTTAAAATGGCCGCCCTATCAATATGTACGATACTTTCGTTAAGTACGCATCCATTGCGCGGTATTGAGCTCTCGATTAATAAAAATAGCATTTTGAGTGTTCGTTCGGATTTCGGAAATTAAGGTTTCTCGTTCAATGTTGTTCCTTTTGATTTATTTTACTGGTAGTTTGTACTCGTAAATAAATAACCGTCGTGTCTTAAAAGCCACCAAGTTATTAATGATAGAATAGATTTATTATTGGGGAACCAACAGTAGTTACAATTGAAAATAAAAATACAACGATTTGACTTTCTATGAAGAACATAAAGAAAAATAGCTTGTCCTTGTAGTTTAATGTGCATCATTACTCTGCTGTACTTAAGGTTAAGCCGTGCTCGCCTAGCTCAGTCCTCAGATGGGTGACTACCCATTAAATACCTACTGAGTTTCTTGAGTGCCTTGGCAAGCGTATTTAACTGTTGGCGATTTATATATCTTTGACAGTCTTTACAGGTAATTAGTTTTTCGATAGTCTGACTGACAATTTGTGTGGTGACTGTCTGCGCTATTTCATATTTTTCCAAACAATAAAAGCAGCACGCAAATATTTCAATTACCCTGAAAATAAAATACAGTAATCTCGTGATACGGCTTTAGATAGGATCTATATAAAATACTGATATTCAGCTGCATTTGATTAGACTGGACTGGAAGCCGATAGTAGGTATGCAAAAAATAAATGTGGACACTTGATTTATTAAAACAGAAAACAAAAACAGTTGCTTCCAGCCAGCATACAAAACACTTTAAACAAAGAAAAATATAAACAGAGCCATAAAAAAAGGTTTTAATAGCTAATTCGATAACCGATCGCGAGTGTGTGCACTGATTTAGAAACAAAATGGCGCATGTTTGAAGTACAAACGATCCTTGTTCCGCATTTTTCCGTGCATTAATGAATCCTCGCATATGTCGTTTGGAAATCGGTTCGTTAGTATGTATGGATGGGAAAAAAATGATTATGGAAGATATTTTTTCAATTTCCGTGTTGCAAGATTATTAGGTGTTCTAGCAAGTATGATGGTACCCATGTTTTAGGGTTCCGTACCCAAATTATTATGAAGATAAATGAGATATTATAACGAAGACTCCGCTGTCCCACGTCTGTCTGTCCGTCTGTCACCAGGTTGTATTTCGTGAACCGCTATAACAACATGTTAAAAAAATAGAATAAAATAAATATTTAAGGGAGCTCCAATTCAACAGATATGATTTTTCCCGAGTGTTTATAGATAATGACAGGCCTGATGGTCTAGTGGTTAGTGACCCTGACTGCTATGCCGGAGGTCGTGGGTTCGATTCCCACCCAGGACAAATGTCTGTGTGATGAGCACGATCATTTGTTCTGTGTCTGGAGTTAATTTATCTATAATATGTATGTATTTAGAAATATGTAAGTATGTTTATCAGTTGTCTAGTGCCCATAACACAAGCTCTGCTTAGCTTGGGACTAGATGGCGTTGTGTGATAGTTGTGGAATATTTATTTATTATTTATTTATTTATAATGGTGCAAAGCCTTTTGTGTGCGAGTCGGATCCGCATTTGGCCGGTTTGGAAGATACTGGATTCTTGTTATCTGTTTTTGGTCTTTTAAAAGATAATTCGATGAGATTTGTATGTTAGCAGACCAATTCTCTGTCCAGTAAAATCGATATTACTCACCTTAACACGAACTATCTATCATTTTTTCGATAAATGTTTTATAGAATCTAAAGTTTCTTGATTTTCTCTCATGTGAAGTTGGTTCCTGATTAAACAATCAGGAACTTAATAATATTAGAATGCAATGAAGGGTAAGAAACTCGGGTTATACAGTGCTGTAAACCCAGTGATACAATATTTCCCATCTAGCCCGTTGACGGGGCAGAGCCAGCGGGTCGGATGAAACCAACCCAGAACCTCCTTCTTACTACAAAGAAGTTAAACATCTGTTAACACTTGTGTAAAAAAACTGCACTTGATGTTGATAAACGATTTGACGGCACATTTGTAGAGGGCCAAAGCCTGCCGGGGTCGCGGGACCAAGGGATTACCGTGACCCTAGTACGTAAAGGGCTATTGAAGGACACCGTGGATTTTAGTCAGTACAAGTCTTACAGTCCCTCCCGCCCTGCCCTGGGTGGGAGGACTCATTTGATGATTTTACCACGATAAAAAAAAAAAAAAAAAAAAAGTGGCTGAGAAATTGAACTCCTGCGGTGTGTCGCCGGTTCGATTCCCGCACGGAACAAATATTTGTATGATCTGCAAGTAGTTGTTCCGGGTCTGGGTGTCTGTGTATGTGAGTTTCTATGTTTGTAAACGCACCAACGATACCGGAGAAATTCCTAGTGTGGGGCAACGGGTTTTACAAAAAAAAAAAACCGCACCCACTATACAGAAGAAATTCCTAGTGCCCCACACTAGGAATTTCTTGTAACGTTTTCTTTTTTTTTAAAAAGACTCGACGAATTTTGCAGTTTATTTGTTCAACAGATGTTTAACATTTCGTGGAACGACGTTTTAATCAACGGTCAACGTTTTAATAACCAAAATACCAAGAATTGTTCTTTCTTCTAACTTACCTCTCTGACCTTCTTTGCTGACCCTACCGGCCGGTGGTCAAACATTCGCAATCAGTGAAAACCGGTATGTTTGCCGTGTGCGCGAATAAATTGGGAGACGCACGGTTCAGGATAGGATCGTGAGGAGGCCAGGTTATAATTGTACAACTTTCTCGTTGCAGTGAAATGAGTGTGCCTTTTTTTAACAGAGTTCAAAAAGGAGGAGGTTTTAAATTCTATCGGTTTTTTTTCTTTCATTTATATATGAAGGTGGTATTTTTTGTATCGTGGTACAATCATCAAATGAGTCCTTCCACCCAGGGCAGGGCTAGAGGGACTGTCAGACTCGTACTGACTAAAATCCACGGTGTCCATCAGTAGCCCTTTACGTTCCAGGGTCACGGTAATTCGATAAGTCCCGCGACCCCGGGTTTTGACCCTCTAGAGGGGGGCCCCGTCATTACGCTGACACTCTTTGAGGCGCGTGTGGAACCCAACGCGCCTCTAACCCGGGCATGGTCCATGCTCAGACAGCGAGTCGCCCATTACTCGATTGCTGACGTCCGTCGCTGTGGGCGTCTACCACTGCGGCTGGGGCATAGGGAGGACGCTGACCTCTACCTCGCGCGGCCCGTCTTCTCCTTCGCGAACATGACTGCTTCGCAGAAGGAGGCGACCGCTTCCCACTCCGCCCCAACCAACGACGGGCGCGAGAGGTCTCCGCTTATCGCCGTCGCGTCGTGAGGACACGGTAATTACTGGAAATATAAAACTTTTCAACAAAAATCATTCTTTAGTAGAATGCTGCATTGGTCCTGACTGAAATAGGCTTTAAAACGGAGCAGAATGATCGGGCGAAGTCGCTGGTAAAACCTAGTAATGCAATTTTTTTATATGTAATCTGAGAACATAAATTAAGAGCTTTTTAGTTTCTTTTTCAATTTTACTAGCTTTTACTCTCGTCAGTCGGAAATTATCCCACAGGTACGTAAAACCGGGATAAAAGATACCCGTTGTGTCAATCCAGATTCCCAAACGATTCTGATGATTTGATAGTACTTTGAACTGATTTCGGAGATAAATAACTCTCTCTCTTTACTTAACGACAACACGTCAAACTATTGTCAAAACGACGGGTTGCACTCTGGGAGTGCCGGCAGAAATGAAAACTAGAATAGTAATAAACACACACGAACATTCGCGCAAGCGCCCTGCGCCGTCTTACGAATTTTCGATCAGGTCACGTTTCGACGTGTCCTGACGCGAGTTTAAAGTTTTTTACCCATTCCAAAAAAAGTGCACAACGCCGCTAAAGAAGTTTTCACTTCAAAAATAGATCTCAAAATGTATTCTAAGAATAAAATGATTAAAGGGACAAAATGTTTCAAATGCAAGCGGCCGAAAATAAACTCTAAATCATTAATAAACGAGGTAAAGCCGTCTCAATTTTGGCTGAACCAAAAATAGATTCGAGTATTAAACGTCAAAACACACGACAAAATCGAATGACGGAGGCAGTTTTGCAAGTTTCCTTTTTAAAAAAGAGAACATTACAGTTCGGAAACGATTTTACGTGAAAAGAGGATTTAGTCAGTGGGGATGCAGCAATCGGGGGTAGTTCAATACTCCGAGATCGACGATCCATTGAGAAATCTATACAGAGAAACAGGTTCATATTTTATGCAGAAAAAAATGAGAGCCATTTTTATGATAAAACGAATTGCTTTATTCATGTAGGTATAATCGAGTAAAAGGGAAGATTGTCTTACAATTATTTTCAGATTGGAAAGGAGTGTAAATGGTATTTTGTAATTTCTGGGAAAAAAGTGGATTCATATGCCAAATGAAAACATTTATCGTATACCAACAGATTCTGTGATACTGTACGTACATTACAGAATCTAACTCTAAATATTCATTTCAATTGATATTTTCATTTATACACTAGTGGGTAGGTATTGGTCGCGGGATATTACGAATTACCGTGACCCCGGAACGTAAAGGGCTATTTAAGGACACCGTGGATTTTAGTCAGTACGAGTCTGACAGTCCCTCCCGCTCTGCCCCGGGTGGGAGGACTCATTTGATGATTTTACCAAGCTAAATAAAAAAAGTGGGTAGGTATTAATTCGTAAATAGTAGTCTTTATCAATCGTAAGTGGTACTACCTTTTTCTGCAAAACGCCTAGATAGATAGATAGATAGATTATACTTTATTGTACACCAACATTTTAAAATAGCCTAGATACCCAGAATAAAGATCAAATAGCTGGAGAGAATATTATATTTTACTGTGCACTAAAATTTTAACACAACTCTTTCACAATATTGTTAGTGACATAGTGAGAAAGAATATCTCCCCTCTTTGGAGTGGGTGAGATCCACCTCATACCTGTCCACTCTGGGCAACGGCACAATTGGCTTCCTGCAACTTACGGTGACGGCTGAGCGATTCTAATGATTGTGGTAGGCTTCACCAGGGCCACTTGGCTCGCGACCATCATTCTATCGAAGTCCGGTTTTTACTGTGTTCCGGCGATGCGCAACAGTTCCAGAACTTTAATCTAAGTTCTTATTTTTCCTTTTATAAATCCATTTAAAATAACAATTAAAAAACTCTTCAAATACTTCATACAAATCACACAAGGTTATCAAAACAAATAAATTCTACAAACCACCTAATTCAGCACTCTTCTCTTTAACCCGAACGTACTCAATAATTTCGAAGACACGACGAAACACGTTCGCTTTCCAACTGGCACCGCGTTCTAACACCCTCGATACGAAACCGATGGCGGGCTAAAACCCCAGAGACTTAAGTTATGGAGGGAGGCGGGATTCAATAAAGAATTGAAATGTATTTTCTGTTGGAATTGTTTCTCGCGTGTTGGGAATACTAGCGTAGCGTGATTACTGCGTGGAATGAGCGATTGTTTTCTTAATATTGTCGGTATCGGGTATCGGAATGGAATATAAATAATTTAATGCGGTGTGTCGTATTAATTTGGGTTGCGGGCTCGGGTGTAAGGTTGTCGGCTCGATTGATTGATTGCGAATATTATAGCGGTTCTGAATGTTAATCACATATTCATGATTAACATCTTAGGGTTTCAGATTGGGAAACGGATATATAATATTTATTATATATCTGTTTTGTTGTAAATAAAATCAATCTTCGAATGTGTACTTATGAATGCGTATCATTTCAGTTTTATTTTTATTGTGGGGTATTTGAATATTAACTGAGCGCGTGGGACATGTCCTGCCGATTGTTTGTTACAGGAGCTGATGGATGCTTCTGAGGGTGCTAAACTCATAGCCAAACTTGTTGGAACAGAGGAGATAGTCAGTCTTGAATGATAAAAGACTACCTTGTTTCTAAACTCGCCCTTTGCTTTCTAGGGCCTCTTAGATATTCCCTCAAATAAGTAGTGCTTGCAAAACTTTTTTATAACTAATAAAGATTGTCAATATCTATTCATAAACTCGCTCATGTCTATTCAATCCAAATCAAACACTTGTCAGATAATCCGACCCATTGTATTTGCAAAAACAAACTCTATTTCAAAAACAATATGCGATCGTTTAGATAAACCAGGACCGTATAATGGTGTGGTCACATTGTTCTAAAAGCCACAAGATTATGTTAGACAGAAATGCTTTAATCTGGCCTAAGACCCTGCGGTTTTCCCAAGATATACAGATTGATGTATATCAGGCCCAAGGCTAGACGGTTACGAGCGCTCTAGCCAGGGGCTCAAGAAGTAATGTATGAAAATTAATCATTAGGGATTAGTTCAGAATATCTTAAATTATTCTCCAGAGGGCTCAAGATAATTGAGTGTCAATCATAATGGTGGTAAAGGATTATTCTGTAATGTACCTTTTTGATAAATCTTGAGTTAAAGTTCAATCTCATTTATTCTGGAAATTAAAAGTAATTAAACAACTTTTTGTGTTTCACGTCGGGAGAGTTGGTTCTACTCCCGCACATTACAATCACAAAATTAAATATATAAATATTTTAGGAAGGAGACGAATTCGGAATGAGTAACTGAATCTGACAGTATCTCATATAAACTATGTGATGTGCATGAGAAGAAATAAAATAAAAATTAATAAGACTTTTACGTGCTTCTGTTATAAAAACTTGTACTATGAATGTACGGTGCAGTCAACGTCACGATGTGGTTACCTTAAAGCGGCTTCGCAACGCAAGGGGGTTTACCATATTGTGACACTTACTGCACAATTGAAGAAGAGCGAGTGCTCATGTAAAAGAAAATCGTTGCTTTTTTAACATTTTTTTTCCAAAAAGTTTTTAGCAACATGTATAAATCGACTTAAATAAAAACAGCTACGACAAAATAACTTTATTTTCGGAAGTCGGTAACTTCGTTAGACTCAAAAATTTTTGTCACCGATTTTCGAATGGAAAAACACCTATTTTTCACTGTTTAAGTTGTTCTTCTTGGTCTTCTTTTAACCGATTCTTTATTGAAGTTGGCCTTTTTTCCTCAGATGAATAAATTCTCAACCAAAGAAAGAATTTTACAAATAAATGATGGTGAGTAAAATTCGAATTAAGAAGCTGGTCCTTTTTTGAAGTCAGTTGAAAATAATATATACAAACTATAAGCTAGCAGCTAAACTACGGATATATACTTCGCATCGTTTTGCATGTTTAAATAAGTTGGCGAGAACCCGTCCACTGCGCCGTACGTACCCTATAAATGAATGCTAGCAATTAGCCAAACAAAAATAAACCTAAAGTCCTTAACATAGCAGTAGACGGTCGAATTAAGGTACAAACAAATAGCTAATCAACAGCAATATATTCCTTATTCACAGTTTAAACAATGTACTTACTCCTATTCCCGCAAGGTTCATTAGGTTGAATACACAGCATGCTTATATTATGCCAATACACAATTTATGAGTTGCGTACCATGAATCCTTAATGTAATCCAATTCTTTACGGCTGCCCGGTTTGCCCAGTTTGCCCGATGCCCGTTTTGCCCGCTTCACCCCACAACTTTAATTAGTTCGTGCTTTAATTCTTCATGTTGTAATATTTGCACTGGCAACATTTTTATTGGTTTCCCTCATTTTTCTTTACGTTTCTCTTTACATAATGTAGAAGTAGGAAGTTGGGAACTAAGTTTTTTCATATTTGTTGTCTCATTTTGTCTGAATGAGTGAAGTAATTCTGAAAGTCGTTTTTGAGTATACGAGTACCTTTGAAGGTAAGGGCCTATGCACACTACGTTTTTTATGCGCGCCGTCGACGCGTGTATTAGAAACGCTCGTCGACGGCGCGCTATTATCAAACAGAGCAGTTTGTAGTCGTTTGTATCGCGTCAAACGTGCAGCAACGGCACGTCAGTATCGATACAAACGCGCGGCACCGGCGCGTTTAAAAAATGTGGTGTACATAGGCCCTAAGTAGTAGAATTTAAAATGTATTACAATGAAGCCTGTGATGTTTTAATTTAATAAAGTATGTGCATTATTAGTCAAACAGAGGTTTTCAAGCTGTGCTTCTCAGCGCCCTATTGCCTTAGAAAGAACAGAAGGTCGCCATGAGACGCTCCTCTTAAACATTCTCCGGATCTAAATAGCGTGGATTGATATTTTTTAGTTTGATTAAAAAATACGACAGCCTTATTGAGCTCTCGAAGCTTTAAAATCAGATTCACGTGTTCCAATTTGGTGGAGATTTCAACTAGTTATCACTATCACTATTTGTAAACCATCTTGGACACCGAGATAAAATAGCTTGTAAAAGTGCTGGAAACCAAAATAGTTTGGGAAACCCTGAGTTAAAATGTTTGGATTGTGTTATGAAAATTATTATAATACAAGAATTACGTTCTTTAAAACATCTCTATAATTGTTTAGAAGAAAAACAAACTAAAATATTTATCCAATTTATTTTTCAATAATTCAGTATTTCCACTTCAATGATCTTGAAAATATAATGTCATTTAAATGTCCTTTGTCTTTTGATACGCTTTTGGGTGACTGCGAAGGTCAAAATAAATATTTGAAGGTCAAAAGGTCTATTTGTCTGGTTTATTCTCAACAGTCAGAGAGTTTATGACAGAATAACTGTTATTGATGTGTTAATAAAAACTTCAAGTGTTTGTTTCCATTTTATTTTGCTGAAAATACGGGTTTATTGCAATTTTATGAATTACTTTGTTATGTCTGCGTGTAGTACTGTAAAAAAATACACCATTCGACTCTCTGCGTTCGAAACTATTTGGGAAGCCTAGATTTTAATGTACCTACTTTGCCCATTTTTTGGCTGTATTGTACCTATGTATAGTGCCTATATATTTTTGGTTTATTGTCTACTGGTCTGTTCTAGTTTCGGATATTTCGCATAAGAAAACATATGAAATAATCAAGTTGCTAAATGTATTCCATGGGCTTTACTTCTGATTACATAATTTTTGGACAAAAGACCAAATACTTTTTTTTAATTGAATAATAACGATCCAGGTGATGTCTAAAGAACTTGGATGGCTTCCTCGTTAATTGACGAGAAGCAGCTTATCATTAGAACTAGAAGAACTGGAAGAAATGGGTGGTCTTTGCCCAGGAGAAAATAAGAATTGAAAGTTGGGACTTTCATTTCTGATGTTCTCCCGCCTCGAGTGGAGCGGAAGGGACTGTCATTAAGCCCTATCAGATTGCTGACAGCTCTTTGAACACGACGCACCGTCCACCCGGGCAAGTTCCATCTCCATGGTCAGACGGCGAGACAAACCTTACTGCGTCCGTATGCCCGTGCCTACGGTGAAACCGCTTCGCGACGTCCGTTGCCGTGGGTGTCTGCTCCTTCAATTTACTTTTACGTTCCAAGTTCAAAGTTACCTTTACAGACTGTCCTTCAACCCCCATAAAGCACTTTACACATCACTAAAATAAATGAACAACTGCATTTAAACGTGCCTCTGCATTAATGTGTGCACATCTTTAGGAACAAAGGAGCCTAAAGACATACATACTTCATGCAGCGTTGGGGACAAAATGGATCAATTGTTTCACCTCAATGGCTCTTTTGTAGGACAAACATAGTGGGCAGTTGCGTGGCTTAATTAATTTATAAAGGCCAAGCTTTGAAGCTGGTTTTGTACACAAATGTTGGTGGAAATGCTTTTCAAGGAAATTGAGATAAAATTCGATTGAGGCCTTTGATGGGATGATGGATATTTTATTTGACGCTTTAGTGCATAAACTAGGTGAATGGTTTTTTTTAAATATTATACTATTCCCAAACCACTGCAACTCCTGAAAGCCAGAATCAACAGTGGCAACCACCAGAAAAACGTCGAGACAATGAAGCTCGACGTGTCCTGGAGAATGAATTTACCTGTCTTGGGTCCTGCAACGAAATTAATCAGAAAGGAATAGTGGAGGAGTAGGAAATACACATATATTCATATTATTGATTTATTGAATATTAGCTTTTGATGCGATGCGATCGTGAGGGAGCAGATATCTGTTAGCGTGGAGACCACGTATGGGCACATGTAGTCTAGTACGTCCTGCGTCTCTAAATATTCGCAAACTACTATTGCTTGTACTGAACCATAGCGATAATTATTTTGACATCAAAGCCATCCGTCGCGACAATCGATACTAAATTCCCAATCTTAATTTCCCGCTATAATGTGTTAGGTACCACTTTTTTTTAACCGAATTCTAAAAAACGAGGTTATAAATATGCTTTAAAACTTTTATACTTCTTCTTCATAACCACCTGAAGTTCTAATAACACCATTGCAATCAAACTTCCTCAAGGTATTTCCAAACCCTTGTCTAATAAACATCGAAACACAATGTGTGTCAGTCTTTCCTTTAGCATTTCCACTATGGATTCCTCTCTTCCCGTCATAAAGTCTCGGTCCCCAGTTGCCGGACACTTGTAACTTCTGCCGGACACTTTAAGGAGTGTATTTACGTTTGTTTGGCACGCAATCTGTTCGGTGACATTCCATACTTTGTAGTCGTAGGTACGTTGATTTTTGTTTCTTTGTTGAAAATATTGAACTTGTGACTAAATAAATAATGGCCGTATGAGTCGATCGCGCTTTCAGTAGTCGACGTGTGGATGAGTGGTCAATAGTGGTCATTCATTGCATTCCGAGTTTCCTCTGTGCCTAGCACAATACGTTAATCTGTTAGTTCGTTCAGTCATTTGCTGATCTTTGACAGTCACTGGTGGTCAGTGGCCTAGATTTCAAAAACTAGTCTTATTATGGGTTATTGTATTACCTAGTACTAAGTAGGTTGTGATGCTCTGATATGCACTCACACCCTATTAAATACTTGTATTGAGACTGTAAGCCGATCTCAAGATAGTTGGGAGAAGGCTAGGCTTTGATAGTTGTGTGTTGCGTTCCAAGGCCGCAATGCTTTTTTATGAGAGTCCTATCTCATAAAAAGGCATTGCGGCCTTGGAACGTAACACACAACTGAAGGAATGGATTGGTTTCAGTCAGTCATGTCTGAGAGTTTCATTCTTTCAGTGTATAGCAGAATTCGAGGACTCATTTGATGATTTCTCAGCCAAAAAAGTTCTAAAAAAAAGACCGCCCCAGAAATAAAACTCAAAACAAGGGTTTGTCGGCTGTTAACTAAGAATATATAACTTAAACAGTTAACTGAATCCGCTATACTAAAACACAACTCCCAATATTCCCCATCTATTTTTTAACGCTGTCATCATTCTATTACCATCTTAAACCAATTCCCATAAATACAAAATCATTAAACGGAATACAATTACGCAATAAAACATATATTATTACCCTTCGATCGTTTATAACGACGGTTACAGAAGATTTAACACACGAATGTTGCCCGAATTTCCGACTTAATTTACCCTTAAAAGCGAACATTTTCGAGGGAATTTGTGAGGAATATGTCATACATTTACTGTTATCACTGACGTACAAGGTTAAGGATATTGTTGGTTATGAAACGTTGAATATTTTATGTGTAATTTATATGAAAATGATGTATGGTAAAGGAAAACGCGGTTCTGCGGTTCTGGTTTCCTCATGATGTTTTCCTTCCTTGGAAGGTTTAACTGGTAGAGTTAATGGTGTGTGATCAAGCCTGCTGAGTATCTGAAGAAGAATAGTTTAGCCCAAGTAGCAAATACGTCGTACTATTCGGCCCATATAATTCCTTCATGTATTTGGAGAATGGGCAAAATTGCCCCAGTCTCCTCAATGCGAATATTTTTACGAAAACAAAGCTCTTAGGTATCTGTCAAATAGTATTACCATTCATTCTTAGTTCGGGTTCGTTGTCAAAACGCCCGTAACTAAAGCCGAAACCACGGATTTTGTGCTTAGATATTGGACCCCCAGAGGATACCATTTATAAAAAATTGGTATTTCAGATACACAAACGGTTATGACTATTTAAAAATTTGGTCCATTGCCAGTTTATAAAATTAAAAAACGAATCTCATATCCCTACAAAACTTCGCTCGCAATTCAATAAAAAAACCAATACAATCATACAAACATAGCATTATAGAAAAACAGAGTCCATTTTCATGTAGTTGCTCGCATGCTAATGTGTATTCAATTTATGGGTCCTATTAAAGACATTGCATCAGAGAGTGGAATGGTTCCCAGTCTAAGCACGTTGCCTGCTCGTGTAGGACTGCGGAATATTAACAATCCCGCCGCATGTTGGGGGGAAAACTGCCTTTTAGCAGACACTGAAAAATAAAATCTTGCTGGTACGCTTCGTGGGAATGAAATAAAGTTTTTGGAGATAGTTTTGCATGGTAACTAGGCGGATAGTGTAGGGATTTTATGGGAGAAGAATTTTTTGGAACGAGGGTGTTTTATTTTAGACCGCTCTCTGTGGTGTATAGCTATGTAAAATATAAAAAGTAAATTAGTTTAGTTGTATGATTTTTGATATAAGAATATTTGCAGGCGTGCACAAAACAATCTATCAAACTGTTACACCTAGATACAGGGGTCTAGCTTTTGACATGCGATGCCTTTTTTTTTCTTTTTTTTACGTGGTAAAATCATCACATGAGTCCTCCCACCCAGGGCAGAGCGGGAGGGACTGTCAGACTCGTACTGACTAAAATCCACGGTGTCCTTCAATAGCCCTTTACGTTCCGGAGTCATGGTAATTTGTACAGTCCCGCGACCCCGGCGTACAGGCCCGCGACCCCGGGACATGCGATGCCTGCATTAAGTTCGGTAATTATCCCACGAGAACGTCAAAACCCGGATAAAAATCAAGAAAGTATCGTGAGTGTTTTATGTCAGTCTGATTTGACAGTTGCTTCCGCTGAACTCAGAGAGGGACGACTCATTTGATGATTTTCCAATTTTCACCCAAAAGAAAAGTCCCTTTTTAATTTTTTTACGTGCGAAAAACTACCTAGGGCAGGAACAGCAAAGAGTGTCAGCAAATTACCGGCCCCCCCTCTAGAGGGCCAAAGCCTGCCGGGGTCGCGGGACTGTATGAATTACCGTAACCCCGAAACGTAAAGGGCTATTGAAGGACACCGTGGATTTTAGTCAGTACGAGTCTGACAGTCCCTCCCGCTCTGCCGTGGGTGGGAGGACTCATTTGATGATTTTACCACGATAAAAAAAAAACAAAAAAAGAAAAGGGCAGGAACAGGATCCCTCCGGTCCGTACACTCTACGTACCTCGTACCTCTGTGTTTTCTGCGCACAAATCTAAACGGCTTGAATTAGTTAAACAGAAAAACGCATTGCCGTAATATTGTACTTACTAAGTAAAGTGCAAGTGTAAGATATTTAGCAAGTGCCAAGTTTCGTCCGGCGTGCAACGAGGTAATTATTCTTGGAGCTTTAACTTCGTTTAAATACTTTGGAAAGGATTGCGAGAGGTTAATAGACCTTATGTATCTTACTTGAAAAGGCAATGTGCAATAAAAGAGTTTTGAGTTTTCTTTTCTTGAAATACTTTTTTCTTTTCAGATTTTTTGAAGTGAAAACTTCTTTAGCGGCGTTGTGCACTTTTTTTGGAATGGGTAAAAAATGTTAAACTCGCGTCAGGACACGTGACCTGATCGAAAATTCGTAAGACGGCGCATGGCGCTTGCGCGAATGTTCGTGTGTGTTTATTACTATTGAAGTTTTCACTTCAATAGTAATAAACGTCGTTTTTTTTTTATTTGATGACTCTGGTACAGGTCAAAGGTGACTGAGTTCTGCCTATTCAAGTACACATTTAGGTAGTACTTCGTACAAACATCAGGTAACAAAATAAAAACATTACTTCTCTAAGACAACTTTCAAAAATCGCTTCCAGTCCTGAGTCCACCGTATTTTATTCAATCTTTTACCCAAAACAACAATAAAGGAAAACTGTTTCAATAATCTATAATGGTCAAGGATCCTGGGAAGTTTCCATCAAAACATCCACTCAATATACTCAATATCTTACCTTAGGGGGGAGTCAAATGAAGCGAATAAGCCTAATGACCCGCGGCCCTAATGGATAGCGTCCATGTACCTTCCGTGGTTTGATGGTCAAAGTTTAAAGCCTTTGTCAAACAGACAGGCGTAGCGAATGCGATCACAGGCGTTTTTATTTGTAATGTATGGAATTGTTTGAATCCAGACACATAGAAAAGTGAAAGCGATCTGATAGCGTGACCAAACTATCGGACTGACGTCTCGGATCGGTTCGTTATCGCTTTGGACTCGCCTGTCTGTTTGACAAAGAATTAAGTGCGTGATTGAGTATGGTTTTTTAAGCATGTTCTAAGCGCTTGTAATCCAGCATCCCCGTGAGAGCTTGAAACGCTGCAAACCCATTGATTTTAGACTCGTTTGATTTGTCTTGATGAGTACTTTGTCTATCATAAGTATTTTTTTAGCAACAAGAGCTTGTTTTTAAAAAGAAAATATTTTTTAATGACTAAGTTTTATCTAGTGCACTGTTGAAGTTACCGCTTAGACTATTGAAGGTGTCTGTATAAACATTAAACATA
Source organism: Agrotis puta (assembly GCA_943136025.2). Taxonomy (NCBI): domain Eukaryota; kingdom Metazoa; phylum Arthropoda; class Insecta; order Lepidoptera; family Noctuidae; genus Agrotis; species Agrotis puta. The sequence continues at coordinate 3,479,796 of OW964171.2, forward strand.
CAGTGCATAATTTTAATTACAGTAAACAGTGGACTTACCGCTTTAAAGTAAACACAAAATATGACAAAATTTTAGATCCACAAGTATTTACCAAACGTAAACATCGGCTATCTAAAATGAGCGAAAAATAAACAAGATATCCCTATTACGTACCACTTAGTTGCCGATTTAATTTTCTGCCTTTATTTGTATCTTCGATTTTACCATCTTCTTCTAATGTTTAAGGAAGGAAGGGGATAGAATATTGCAACGCTACCCTTATGTCGAGCCCCTTAGTCTAAGGCCCGATTCACACTGACGGCACGGCTTATCATAGCAAGGGGTTAAGCCGCATCTTGACTTGCTTACTTCACTTGAATACCTTCTAACTGATAATGCTTACCAATAATATTAAAAAAAACTATTTTGGCATAATTATTTGAATTTTTTACCGTCCAATCACTAAGAAGAAATTTTAGGTGTTATTAAGAAAACGCATAATTATGCGTATCGTAATTCTCATGAATATTTAATAATACCTAATGGTCGCGAGTACAGAAGAGAATGCCATCGGCGTTTCTTTGCATCCTTTGGGAAGCTTGGACAGCCTAATATAAGGGTACATACCGCATGCGGACACCGAAATAAATTTACCTTTCGTCCATACTTACACGTAAACCCCTTCGTCCACAACGCGACGCAAGTCTCCGATACCTTACAAATTTGGTGTCCAGGTGACTATCGCAAAACAAATCCATAGAGGTATATACACAAGCACGCGTCAATGGATACCAAAATCGTAAGGTATCAGAGACTTGCGTCGTGTTGTGGACGAAGGGGCTAAGTTTGCCAAAGGATCCATGCTGTTCCGCCCGTGTGCACCTAGCCTACAACGTAACAAAGATATTATAAGTGCGTCCGTGGGGCACAGTAATTAAAGTTAACGAACTTAGTATGTAAATGAGTCCTCTTTATCGTTTTTGGGTTAAAACATCTATTATACGAGTTTTTAGAGTCCCTGTGGAGAAGGATACAAGGCTACTTCATTTTGTGGGGTTACCATAGGGCGTAATGGTGTCTTTATTAACAAGGGGTACGGCGGAGTGTGAATGAAGTACTCGTACTTGTAATGTAGTTCTTGATGACTATTAGCTTATGTGAGGTCAAAGTGTTCCGCAATTTGTAGGAAAGAAAGAAAGTAAGAAAGAAAATGTCTTTCTTTCTAGTAACGTAGTTGTTGATGACTGTTAGCGTATGTGAGGGGGAAAAGTATACCCCGAAATTGTGTGAATTTTTGGCTCAGTACCTCTTTTGTGTATTCTATTACTTTTTTTTATACGTTGTAAAATCATCTTATGAGATCTCCCACCCAGGGCAGAGCAGGAGAGACTGACAGACTCGTACTGCCTATAATCCACAGTGTCCTTCAATAGCCCTTTACGTACCGGGGTCACGGTAATTCGTGAGTCCCGCGACCGTGTATTCTATTGCTAAATAAATTTTCTTATTTCTATTCCCTCTTCATTCTGTTTTATTTTTTTCTCTTTTCTATCCCTTTACGGTACCAGTACCTAGATACTAAGTACAAAACTTACTATCTAGGTACTTACTCGTACCCGTTAGGGTGCGTTGAACCAATAGTTTGTCTAATCCATCCACTCAACTCGACAGTATTTGCACGTAAAACTCAGTAAACATCTACTTACGTTGGAAAAACAAAGTAAAAAGGTTTCCAAGAAGCGAGCAACTGTAGGTGTTTATGTACTATCGCATATTCTGATAGGAGTAACGTTCTCACCGCTCCGAGTAAAGGCACGTGTTTTTGTTTCGGCAGGAATATAATCGGAATAGTAATGGTGGTTCATTGAGTATTTGTCGGCATATTTAGGTAGAATAAACAACATATTGATATTTCACGCAGGCGTTACGCCTAGCGCCTAATACCTACTACATATGTATATTGTTTACCAGTCTATCACACGGGCGCCCCAGTTGTGGTGAAAATTATTATAGGAAATTGAATTACTTACATATTTTTGCGCTTGGCGATATGTACGTAAATCGCAAGTAAATGATCTGGCTTATTAATTTCACCACTCTTTAAATATTCAATTTTTAAGATATAAAGGTTTCGAAATGCCGCAAATACTTTCTTTGGGATCAAAAAATCGTATCTTTAAATACTGAATAGGCATTTCTGTGTTTAGGGATAGTTGAAAAAGTATTGAGCAAGTTTTCAGCGCTCCTCAAGCACTTTTCCAAAATTTCAAGTAGCTCTTAGGCTACGGGCACGTCTCCTTCTGCGAAGCAGTCATGCTCGCGAAGGAGGCGGGCCGCGTGAGGGAGAGAACAGCGTCCTCCCTCCATCCCAGCCGCAGTGGTAGACGCCCACGGTGACAGACGTCGGCAGACGATCTCCGGCCACCGTAGGCGCGGGCATGCGTGCAGCGAGTAATGGGCAACTCGCTGTCCTATCATGGATCATGCCCGGGTCGACGGCACGTTGTGTTCCACGCGCGCCTCAAAGAGTGTCAGCAAAATGACGGGGCCCCCTCTAGAGGGCTAAACGCGGGACTTATGAATTACCGTGACCCCGGAACGTAAAGGGATATTGAAGGATACCGTGGATTTTAGTCAATACGAGTCTGACAGTCCCTCCCGCTCTGCCCTGGGTGGGAGGATTCATTTGATGATTTTACCACGTAAAAAAAAAGCTCTCAGGCCAAGAATAACGGTCGCCAATCAGCAGAAAAATAAAAAACTCAATACGTGTAAGTACTAAAACTTAATATTTAAGACTTCAAAAAACAAGACAGCAGTATTTATCAAATTCTTGATACTTATACGAAGCCAACAAAATACAAGTTCCATCAGAACTTACAGGCTGTCAACGCCTTCATGTTCACTGTTCAAATTAATGGCTACCATTTGGGGACGTCCCCATATCACTTTTTCGACTTCTAGGGGCCGTCCTTTGAGAATTCTTATGAAAAAATGCTATGTTCCTTATATTAGTAGTGACAGTAAAAGGTTTTTGTTTGTCTGTCACTCAGTTTTTGATGGCCGGGACGTATGGTCGAGTTTTTTGTGAGCCATGTCCCGTTGGGGCTCGGCAGAGATATTGGATGTGGGCGTCTCGTGCGTTGTTATTGTCACCATGTTTTTTTTTGTTATTTAATATAAGATTTTAGTTCTGTAATTTGCTTTGGATGTTGTTCTGGATTTAGAAAATGGAATATTTTTGTTGCCGTTCTCTTGAGTAAAGTTTGAGGATTAGTATCAGACGGGACAGCTTTATTTGCTTTCAAATAACTTTTATTTGATGTAAGGAAAATCTGTGTGCTGGTTTTTAAGCCCGCCTTTTATTTTTATTATTTTGTAGATACTTTATTGCAATATTTTAAGGAGCTCGTAGGTAATTACAACCGCTAAGGCCGATTTTCCTAGTTCAGGCGTGCTTGACTAGGTTGGTCTGTGTATGGGTGACCATCTATCATAGCGAGATTGTTCCGAGCCTCGGAAAGCTTACTCGGCTGGGAGTCAGGTCCCAGCTGTCATTAATAGATCTTTTGCCTGTCGTTACTGTAAGTCAAAAACTCGCAAGCCTAACAACCAGTCTTACCAAGGGGTATTGTAGGAACAAGTTTATGGGTTGTGGAGATCAGATTGGCAGTCGCGCCATCTCAAATATTGATATTAAGCTGCATTCAGTTTGAACTATGTACTTTTTTATACTTGGTAAAATCATCACATGAGTCCTCCCATCTAGGGCGGGGCGGGAGGGACTGTCAGGCTTGACTGACTAAATCTACGGTGTCCTACAATAGCCCTTTACGTACCGGGGTCACGGTAATTCGTACAGTCCCGCGACCCCGGGAGTCCCGCGACCCCAGAGCGACCGCAACGTACTTGGGAAAAGGTTAAGCAGATGATTTAATTGTAATATTTCAATGATATAACGTTTAATAGTCGTAGATAGTTATTTTATTTATTTTATTTTATTCGTTTTAAGAAGGCTTACAGACTAATAACAGAATAATAGGTAACAAAAATATATAATTAAGTTGCTAATAACAAGCCTCCACAGATATTATAAAAAAAATTACGATTTACTAATGCCTAAAAGCTAAAGTTCCGATATTTTATTTTATTTTAAATCTTACTTTGCTACATGTGTGTTTGAGTACCACCAGCCGGTGCCTCATTGGCAAAAAATGATTTGGCTAAAAGTTTTCTTGCCACGCTCGTCTTAGTGCAAAATAAGTCAATGTCATACTCGTGAGATAATTCATTAAAGCAACGAGCGCTTCTCATAAGATAAGCATTACGCCTATAATTAGTGGAGGCAGTAGGCACACTCAGAAGAGGCCTCCGACGCAACCCAATAAGGTTAGTTCGAAATGCCAGTTTTGAAACGAGCTCAGAGCAGTCAATCGAGCCATTCGCTATGTTAATCAAATAACAAATATCATTGATGAGCCTCCTGTAATCAAGTGGTAGAAAATGGTACTTTTTGCAGCGGTGCTCATAATCTATAGATACTTGGTGCGCTTTGTAATCAAGATATCTAAGAAACTTTTTCTGAATACCCTCAATACGCAACTTATAGGTCTCATATTGAGGGTTCCAGACTTGAGATGCATACTCCAAGTGACTGCGTACGAACGAACAATATAAAACTTTGATTGGCTTTAGAGAACGGAAACAGGCTGAGGCTCTAATTATAAATCCTAATGCTTTCGCAGCTTTTTTTACAATACCCTCGATGTGTTGATCAAATAGTAATTTGCTATCCTGTATAATGCCTAAATCCCTGATACTATTAACTTTACATAAGGTATGTTGGTTGAGAGTATAGGTTGAATTCACCGTAGACTTCTGACGCGTAAAGGTCATATGGAAGCATTTAGATACATTTAGTTGAAGCAGATTACGTGCACAATATTCCTCAAATCTATTAAGATCAGCTTGCAACTGGTGAGTATCGGATATGGTACGTATAATTTTATGAACCTTCATGTCGTCAGCGTATAGTAACACATAAGAATGCTTGAAGCAGTTTATTACGTCAGCAATAAACAGGGTGAAAAGTAGAGTCCCCAATACTGAACCCTGCGGTACACCTGAGGGAACCGAAGTCCAACCCGAAGTGTACCCCTGGAGAACCACAGCCTGACTACGATTCTCGATATAAGATGAAAACCATCTATACAGATCACCGTGTATTCCAGCTTTAAACAACTTTTCCAAAAGCAGCCGATGGTCAATACGGTCGAAGCACTTGCTGTAGTCGGTGTAGATGACGTCCACCTGCGCACGCTGTTCCATACCCCCCGATATAAACTCATGCGATAATACCAAGTTAGACGTAGTACATCGTTTTTTGATAAATCCGTGTTGTTCATCCCCGAAGTTACTTTCCATTGCAGCGTATACATTATCATATACAATACGCTCAAGGACCTTTGAAAATAGACATAACTTAGATATTGGGCGATAGTTCGTAATGTCAGATTTGTTACCTTTTTTGTGAATTGGGGTAACAAATGCTGCTTTCCATATTTTAGGAACTATACCTTCAGATATGGAACGAGTGAATAATATACACACTGGAGTAACCAGACTATCAGCACATTGCACTATAAATTCTGGAGGTATAAGGTCCGGACCACCAGATTTAGAAAGGTCCAAGGACTTAAGTAACTTCAATACTCGGGAATGAGTTATTTCCAACGAGCTGATGAATGCACCACTATCAACACTACTGGTGGTGTCACTACTACTAGAATTCTGCAAAGATGATGTACTGGGGACTGGATCAGGTTCCTGGAAAGTGGAATGGAAATACTTCGCAAATAGATTACTAATATCTTCACCAGTGCACGCGGCGACGTCATTATATTGCATGAAATTAGGCACTGCATTGGAAATTCTTTTGCTTTTTATGTAAGACCAGAAATTTTTTGGATTTTTGATTATCGACGACTCTATTTTATCCATGTAAATATTAAAACAAGTTTTTTCCAAATTAATTGCCCTACTTCGCAACAGTGAGAAAGAATGAAAATCGGAGAGATTACCATACGTTTTGTACTTGCGATGATACCTATATTTCTCTCTCAGTACTTTTATTAGAGCGGGACTGTACCAAAGTGGATATGAAGATTTTTTAACACATTTAAGAGGAATATAATTGTCTCTCAGTTCATACAATTTACGGTAAAAGGTTTCAACAGCACTATCCAACGACTCAGAATTCAAAAAGTCAGTCCAGTTTATTTTGTCTAATTCAGATCTAATGGTCACATAATCTCCCCTGGAAAACATGAAGCGACGCGTTATATTATCTGTCAATTTATGAATTTCAACGAAATCAGCCCGAATCGATAACGGTTTATGATGTAAATCAACCGGCAAAGCTAATGGATCATGACATTCACTAACCTTAACAGAGTCATTAGAAAAAACTAAGTCCAATATCCTTCCGTTAATATTCCTTTCACCATTATACTGAGACAAGTTAGAAGTAAGAATAGCGTCAATAAATTCATTTAAATGTTGGCACGTAACGTTTTGCGAAATCAATTCATTGCTACCTGCATTGAGTATCCAGTCTACGCTACTGCCAAAGTTAAAATCTCCTAATATTATGAATTTGTCCAAAGGGTGTGTTAAAATTAAGTGTGTCATATTATCAGTAAAGTTATGTAATTGACCGTTATAAGAGTTACCAAGATTTTGTTTACAAAGATAAAGGGCACAGATGTGTAATTTATAAGTGGTAGCCGGCCGAGACCTTTTTAGAACAAGCGACACCCAAATGTCCTCAGCAGAACTACACCAATCACGTCTCTCAACTACAGCAAGTTCACTTCTTACCGCTATTAAAACACCCCCACCGCGCTGTTGAGCGGTGCGGGAGTAATCACGATCACGTCTTAGCACCATGTATCGACCATCAAACATTTCACTGCTAAATATGTCATCTACCAGCCACGTCTCGGTAAAAACAATCACATCATATGATCCTAGTAGTATTTTACGGTAGACATCGTTCGTTTTCGTACGCAAGCCACGTGCGTTCTGGTAGTATATATTAAGAGTAGTCATCTCTAAATCTAACTAAAATAAGATGATATAAACAACTACTATGCTCGAATAAAATTATGTTATATAGCAAAAAGCGCAATACGTTAATTTCCAGAAATGAGCACACTTTGAAGGTAGAAGCTAATAACTCGCAATAAATAAACAGAATTAATAGTGCACAGTGTCCGGCAAATATTCTCCTTAAAAAATGTACGCATAAAGACTCATGAATAGACACAAAAAGTGACGGACGAAAACAAGATAAGAAACGCTCGGGGCAGATGGTTATAACAGACACAAAAATGCATTCTAATTTCTGCTGTAAAACCGTAAGCAGAAGATTGTAATTAAATTGACACAAATGATATGAGCAACAAGACTTACTTTTTAGCACCGTAAAATGACACAATGTCATTTGGAAAACGCTAGTAGCACACTGCTGTATGTGGTTCTCAAACTTCACATATATCAAAATTAAGTTGTTTATGGAGTTTCCTAGCAAAATTACGTAATTTTCGTAAGATCCTTTTCCGATTTTACAAAGAATACTGGAGAAGTGTCCATTTTTCTTGCGTGGATTTTTGCATGCTTGACCCATACGTATTGAAAACCCGTTTCTGACGCCATTTTTTTGACCTTTGATAACAGGATCTTATTTTTCATAGTTAGGTGGTCATTAATAAATATTCGTTGGTTCCCAGAGAGACCAAATTGGCTGGCCGTTATAGGCGAAGTCTTGAGTACGTATCTCGCTGCAGCAACAAAATCTTCCTTCACGTATCGACTGAGGAAACTAGCTATTATTGGTTTTGTGCGATCTTTATCTCTTGCTGGAACTCTAGTAACAAAGTTGATTTGGGTCTTGGTAATGGGATAATTAATTTTGGCGCCGATTTTTGCAATAATTTCAAACAGGTTTTCATTATTTACTTGCGGCAACCCTTTAATTTCAACGTTATTTAATCTTGACCATTGATCCTTAGTGTCAGATTCTTCTTCCAAATCAAATCTTCGCATATTTTTTTTCAAATCATCTTTAAAATCTCCAAAAATAAGAAAACGAGCTTTACAAAATACTTCAAAACCAACAACAAAATATTGGGTTCTTGCGAAGGCGTCAATATACTTGTAATATCCGGTCCAAACCAGTTCGTTGGCTAAACTCCCGGAGCTATGTTGCAAACGTATACACTTGAAAACACACTCTTGTTCTAAGTTTACTCTCTTTCATTCTAACGTAGAAGGGATGAAAGTGATGGATGATAAGCAAAATGTTTCAAAATTAAATAAATATTTCAACACTGTTTTCCAAAATACAACCTTTTTTTATCGTAGTAAAACCATCAAATGAGTCCTCCCACATAGGGCAGGGCAGGAGGGACTGTCAGACTTGTACTGACTAAAATCCATGGTGTCCTTTAGTGACGGGGCCCCCTGCATGGAGCCAAAGCCTGTCGGGGTCGCGGGACTTTAGAATTACCGTGACCCCGGTACGTAAAGGGCTATTGAAGGACACCGTGGATTTTAGTCAGTACGAGTCTGACAGTCCCTCCCGCTCTGCCTTAGGTGGGAGGACTCATGTGAAGATTTTACTACGTAAAAAAAAAGGCTATGAATCCAAATGTATTTATAGACTGCGGAAAGAGAACTCGCACATAATGCAATAGAAATAATTCTATCAATTTCTCTGTAAAATATAATTTTATACGAGTAACAGGACATTCTAATCTGAAATGCTATTTCACGAGTTCACCTGAATTGAATAGAGCGCGATACAAAAAATCTAGACTACCTAGCACTTTATTTTAGCGACTAGGTTTTAAATTCTCATATCTGAAGAAAAATGTGAAAGATAAGTGTACCGTAATTTATGTGAACTCCGCTCGCTTTGTTCTTGCACTTTATATGCTGCAATAGAAATAGAATTTTGTTAAAGGTAGTAATAGAAATTTTGTATACAAAATAATATTTCCTCACTGACTTCGGCACGACGGGTATACTCTCTAAGTAATATCCGTAATTTAAAGTATTAATTCATTTCATTAGAGGCCTTATCACAAGATTTCTGATTTTACCATCCAGCATAATTGCAGTATTTTACTTTTATTGTATGGAAAAATAACAAAACGCCTCTGGTATACAAATGAGGAATTATTGTTTTCCGTCAAATTAATGTCAAAGCTCCAGTTTACTAACGTCACAAAAACTCTAAAAGTCATGATATTGCCTCTGTATAGTTTATTTAATAGAAACTCTTCCATTTATATGGTTATTACTTTTGCTACGAACGCCGTAGCCATCATTGCTACGAACGCCGTAGCCATCATTGCTACGACGTAGCAGACGGAATGACGTCAGTTACGGCGTAGCAAAAGATGTGTTTATCGTTGCAATATCGTAATGGCCGATTCAGTCACTAGTTCTTTACTATTTTACTCAAGGACACGACGTATGGACATAAAAGATAAGTAAGACACATAAAATTACGCTATTTTCACATATAATCGACTCTTTTACTCGTGAAAAAGATAAGCACTTAAGTAAAACACAATAACCAATTTACCTCTTAATTTAAGTGCCAGTTTAGAAAATGTGATCATAAAATTCGTGTCCCTTAATTATGTGAAGTATATTAGCGGGCCCCTTCACCCCTGGGGGCCCGGAATGTCGAAGGATTAATGGGGCCCCGGGCGACATGTCCGTTCTCATTTTTGCTTAAACTTCTACTGTTTCGGTTTTGAGTGTTTATAGGTAATGTTATCTGTTAGACTCGGGGGTATTCGGAAGCTCGGAGGGTTATTACGAAGGATATTTGAACGTTTGAATTTATGGGAGGTTTTTTTGGTAAGAGCCGTGAATTTGTTTTATGATTGTAAAGATTTTTTTGTAGTAACGTTGCCCTACACTAGAAATTTCTTCCTGTATCGTTAGAAACTCACATACACTTCGGGGAACGACCCCGCGACACGCAGCACACAGCAGTAATCGCTCAGCCACTGCGCCAATGGATTTATTTTCGTTTAATCCCACTATTTTTGCAGTTAGATGCCACAAAATATTATTATGTATTCCCAACAAAAGAATAATGATTGAATTAAAAATAAAGGTGAAAATTAGGCCTTCGATGGAGCAAGCTTATACAGAAGGAACTGCAACTCCTACGCGATATCGGTCAGATACCGCTCAAACCTCTAGCCGGTACAGACAATCGTTGTTGTTTGCTAATGGAGTCGCACTTGTTGACGATATCGCTCACAGATCTGTCTCGATATCGAATTGCATGTACGTGCTAATGACAATGCACTTGATTCTTTGTTCGAAATTCGATTGCGCAACTACTCGTCACTGGTGACATCTTTTGTATTTTGTTTGCAGCGCCTTTATGTCGTAGTTGTAAGGTGGATTTTTGTGGTTCACGGTCAAATTGCATCGCATCACTCCATTAGGAAATACGTGCGACTTGAATCGGCAATCGACTCGATATCGCACGAGTCGCGTCGCGACATGAGTAAGCTCCCTTAGGGAGGCTTATCACTGCTAGTGGGATCGCTAAGCTGTCACCCTAGGTTACAGGTAGCCATGCGTTTCAGCCACCGTTTCATTATTCGACTGATCGCCAACAAAACGACTTGTTTATATCCGTTTCATCGACATACTCTTTAAACAACGGACTTTTCGCTGTCATATATTTTCATATTCGTCAGCCTTTTTATTTACCACGTACCTTTAATTCCCTACTTCTAATTCAAATTCCATTCACTCTCACCCCGAAATATTTCACCTAATTGACTTTCATACATGTATTTCTTTCAATCGTACACCCTCGTATTAACAATTCTATTTCCTTATTTAATATTCAGAGAACGTTCGGACCGCAACCCTACGGTCTAACTTCTTAGCCTCCAAATTCTATGGACGCGGAATTATCATATTTTAGATATTTGAACACCGCCACTTTTTCGGTTTATGTCTTGGCCACGACTTGGATACGTCACGTCACTTCAGCGAATCATAAAAGCATTTGTTTTAAATAGCAGTTTCTTTCATTTTTGAACTGTCAACCAGGAACGCAAGGAGTAACCGAAGGAACATATAGTTTTTAGTCAGTAAGAATCTGACAGTCCCTTCTTCTCTGCCTAGGGAGGGAGAACTCATTTGAGGATTTGACGCCCAAAAAAAGGCATAACAATTATAGAAATATTGCAGTAGCAGCTTTATACTCCACTGTTTCGTTTTTGGTCCCCGACTCACCGTGTCGCATCCCATCTTTCACCCACATAAAAAAATAAAATTAACACACACTGACACATAAATTATAAAATTAACTTATATGGTACTATTTTTTTTTTATCGTGGTAAAATCAAATCAAATGAGTCCTCCCAGGGCAGGGCGGAAGGGGCTGTCAGACTTGTACTGACTAAAATCCACGGTGTCCTTCAATAGCCCTTTACGTACCGGGGTCACGGTAATCCCTTGGAAACTAATATGGTACTAAGGAATAATGTAAAAGGAAGGAAGTAAAGAATAATGGAAATATGTGAATTTATTCAGATGTTCCGGAGATTACATGCAAACTCGATGGTCTTATTTTATCATTTTGTGCCTTCTAGTCAGATGTAATTTCAAATTGATGAAACTGTGAATGTTCTTTTTTATTTTATGAAATCCTGATTCTTCTAACTTTACAGACAGTTGTTGCTGGGGAGTTTATTTCGCCACTTCTTCCCAGCCAAAACACTAGAAAATGTCAAAGGGGGGACAGTCTCATGGAAAAATTTACTTTCAAAAAGGACTATTAAATCCGTCGACTTTGAAAAAAAATACATTTTTATATGTAAAAAAGTAGCAGAATAGTAAAGCGCTGCGTGCGCTAGTTGATTGATGTAAGTCCTATTGCCCGAGGTCGTGAACAGGGTGTAAAGAGAATCGTGTTCCTCACGAAATTCATGATATTGTTTCTACCAAACTTTATGTAAATTTTGAGCTATTTTTCGTTAGTCTTTAGTTCCGGATTAAAGTTTGTGGTTTAATTAACATAAAATTGAGTAAATATGTCGATTTTGTTATCTTGGTTTTTGATATTGACACAAACTCATGATCTCACAGTTATTGTAGATTAGACAAATCTTAATATTATTATAAATGTAAGAGTAGCAATGTTGGGATGGATTTCTCATTTTAAAATTAAAAATATAACTCCAACAATCTTGGTAATGTTTTGCCTCTGGCCAAGATAAAAACCAACCCACGGGTTACGGGAAGTGTCAACTAATTTTTTCTTAATAGGTTAGTACTTGTCAGGATTGAAGTTGGAATATCATACAATTACATCAAATACTTTAAATTGAGAACTTAAAATTTAAAGTCATCTGGGTAATATTGTCAAATATTGAAAACATTAAAATTTACATTAATTAAAATCCGGTCCTTGGAGCCGGATACTTAAATATTTCAATGTGAAGACAACCTCTATCCCATTTTCCAAACACAATGCAAATTACAAAAAACAAACGACAACTGAGAAAAAGAATAAAATATTCAAGCCTTTTTTTCGTAGTAAAGTGAATACGTCACGCTACAAATGCTATTTATGATAAACATAATTTGTCAGAACCTTTTTCACACATTTGTATACAAGTCATATCTTATGAATGTCCGACGCTACCCTACCCCGACTATGCGAGAGGGTTATTTTTCTACCCTCGAGCTAGGGGTGTGAAGTGGAGAAGGGAAAAATGGACACTCGCCGGTTTTTTGGGACGCGTATATTTGAATTACGCTAGAGCGTCATTTATAAAGTCCAGTTTACTAGGAAGAACGTACTTGTCTTTGTCTGAGATTCTTGTTTATTTTTACAAGTTATGCAACATGGCTGCATAATCCATTAAAGTCGTATACCTATTTGTTAAACTGTTTGCAATGATTTTGGAGATTCAAAATATAATTTAAACGGACATAACAACACGTTTCAAATCAACAAATATTTAGGCTGAAGTGTTTCTAATAGTAATTGTCCAATTTATTGTTTGAAATCACAAATGTTACTTGATAGCTAGTCTTTTACCGTCAAGTTTACATAGTGCTTATGAAATAATAATTATTTATTGTCAAATGCGTACAAAATAAGTGAATGGCAGACATTTATTGGGACTAATGAATAGATAATTATAAAGGTTAAGGAAGGTCGCATAATTTATTCAAAAAATATTAACGATTTCATTAAAAACTCCTTATCCTCATTCTAATTATAAGGTCAGGTTGTGATTATGGAAATGAAAAAATGTAGGAGTATATTGAATTGTTTATATTGTTAATGTGCAAAACAATAAATGTAAGATTAGACAAATAAATCAAAAAGATTATTTTAATATTGCAATTTTTGGCTTGCTTTAACTTTTTCAGGTCCATCCGATCATAACTATGTATTTGCAAATAGCTAAGTTTGCTAAATATCTCACGGGGACGTCAAACACGGATGAAACGTATCCTGTGTCTTTGTTATTAACCATCTGTGTACTGAATTTCACATATTTTTTCAGTAGTATTTGTGTGAACTAATAACAAACATCTATCCTACATACATTTATCCTTCCACCCTTCGTATTTATGATAGTAGTAAGATTATTTTAATAACTAGTATGAGTGATCTTGAGCATGGGTCGCGGCACTGTCTGACACCCAGGGCGGGAGGACTCATTTAATGATTTTATCATCTTATAAAAAAAAGGCTGAGCATGCATAAAAATATGAAAAAATGACGATTTGCTGTAGCTCTGAATTATCAGACAATTTCCGAACTCTTCACACTAGAGTTTGCACATACGCGACCGGGTCCATTAATCTAAGGTCGCTACCGAACCTTAATGCAAACGATGGGCAACGTCGCACCATGCTAATTCACTACCTTTTCGATTTATATCACCTCGTATGATACATTATGTGTTGCGACAGCGGTATGCCTTGGGATCGGGCGAGAAAAATACCCTCTTTATTTTTAAGGGAGAATTTTTCCCTTAATATGACGTAAAAATAGAAGTTTTATTTGGACGAGAAGATTTAATTTTTTTAAACAAATTATAGGTACTTTATTTATTTATTAACCATAATCAAAATGTAAATTACGATAGAATTGTTCCATATCTTTTTTCTGTTCACGGTGGAGCGTACGGCGCAGGGTTGCCGCCATGCTGCGTGGCAAGACGGAATGGGAAGCGGTCGCCTCATTTTGCGAGGCAGCCATGCAAGCGAAGGAGGAGGCGCGCCGCGAGAGCAGAGGACAGCGTCCTCACTTCACCCCAGCCGCAGTGGTAGATGCCCACGGCGACATACGTCGCTAGACGATCTCCGGCCACGGTACCGCGGCGGGTAATGAGCGACTCGCTGTCTGACCATGGATAACGCCCGACGGCGCGTTATATTCCACCCGCGCCTCAAACAGTGTCAGCATTAGTAAAAGGCTATTGAAGGACACTGTGGATTTTAGTCAGTACGAGTCTGACAGTCCTTCCCGCTCCCGCGACTCATTTGATGATTGTACACCCTAAAAAGCATTTCTGACAAAAACTGAAAAACTTAACAAAAATTTATCGATCCATAAATTTAAAATTTTGTTTTTATAATATTAGTAGGATTATAGAAACGCTGCTGCATATCTACTGAAAGTTATACCACCTATCGTTATTTTGCTCTGCACTTGAAACTCTAATCTCCACCTTATAGCTACATAACATTAAGCCGAGATTCCAACTCGCTTCGTCCTTGAGCCATATTCTGACGACACAGTGCTCAACTCCGCGTTAAGTTTGAGAGCGCAGCACAGCAATATCCGGACGGAACATGTGTAGTCTAGCCTCGTAAACCAAAATGCAGTATGTCAGAAAAAAAAGTTGACTGTATCAAGCATTTTGCAGCACACAGTTGCATTTTAATTCCTTTTTTTTTTGTTTACCTGCCGTCGTTGATTATTATTTATGAATAGTAGTAGATCGTGGGTTGGTCGTGGTATTTATTTATAAATACAGTTTATTTCACCACTACAGCTCTGGTTCGAAGACATATATCTACCAATGAAATGTATATTATGGCTCTTTGTCCCAGCTGTGAGAACATAACAGGTTACTATAATGCTTATGTTAATTTTTGAACTAAGATAAAGTTATAAATTCATTGTTATGGCGAAAGATGGATTTATTGAGTTACCTCTTTTTGTCTTACGGAGACTATTGTGACGTCATATAAACGAACGCCTTCTAAAGCAGCCATATTGATTCAGATCCGGTTATTGCAATGTTTATATGAGACTATAGCTTTGGTAAGATGGTGATTTGATTTGAGAAATCTGATGTGCCCTTTATTTGAAGCCGTAAAATAACATGATATTTTCGTTTTGGTTCTTATTTAGGATCTGTCCATCACTACTGATGATTCTCGAGGAATCCGTGCGAAATTGTTCAATTATCTTGGACCACATTCCACAGTACCAACATAATTCAGAACAGCAGATTTCTTGTTAATTTTTTAAGTTTTATTTTATATCTGTTTTCTTTTCTTTTAATGCGTGTGCTTGTGGCGCGTGCCTGCAGACGTAATTTATTTATTTCACTATTCATTGTTTTACTTATTTGTTCCATTTTAAAATATTTTTACAAAACGGAAATAAAAACCATTTTTATATTTCCTTTTTTCTTTAGAATGTTTTCTTTATTTACTGTACAAGTAAAGAAAATGTTAATCGAAAGCAAAACATAAAAAAACCGGCCAAGTGCGAGTCGGACTCGCCTTTAAAGGGTTCCGTAGTAGCAAGTAACATTATATAAAAGTTGGTTGTAACTTTGAAAGATAAATTGCGGTTTACGATTTATGACGTATTAAAAAAAAAATGTAAGTTGGTACGCACAATATTGAGTGATTTACCATGTTATTTTAATATCATGGACTTCTTATAGGTTTTCCTATAATCTATAAGGAGAAAACTAATTTCTGTATTTTTTTCAAAATTTTAGGTTCAGCAGTTTCGGAGATAAGGGGGGGGAATGGTCAATTTTCGTCTATTTTCTTGAATAACTTGGAAACTATTTATTTTAAAATTACAAAAAAATACATTTAAGATCTTCTCAACAAGACCTTTCATTTGATATGCCACACGATGCAGTTTTCAGAATTTTTTTTTTTAATTTTCCCCTTCCCCCCCAAAAATGACCCCCCATATACAGATTTCATCTGCTCACGTCACACCTCTGTGTTTGGGTTACAGGAATTGATATGTGTACCAAATTTCAACTTAATCGGTCTAATAGATTCGGAGATAATTGACTGTAAGCGACGGACGGACAGACACACGAGTGATCCCATAAGGGTTCCGTTTTTGTATTCAGACGTACGGAACCCTAAAAACATCGAAAAACTATTAACAGTCGTTCATAGTAAAACACGTGTCAGATATTACAAAGACTTACATCGTCCACACAAACTGGGCACGTGCTTGTGTGAATACTCTGCTGTGACGGAAAATGTCTTTAGAATACGGCACCGACATGTTTAGCTTATGTCACGTTCCGCTGCAGCTGGGAGTTGTGTTTTGATAAAGTTTTCGTCGTTTGAGTCTGATACTTCTTGTTATTGGAGACATAGACCTTATGATTGTCTTATGGCGTCACCATCAGTATGCACTTTTTCTGAAAATAATTTGGTCTAGATCCTTCCATTACCAGACTCTTTTAAATTTTATAGCTGTCTAAATAAATATTTCACTACTTTTACTTTTAGTTTCTTTATGGATAATCTCAAAAACACCGAAACGATGTTTTGTTTTACCGATAATGAAAAAGCGCCTTCAGTGTTCGAATGAGGAACAAATATGATTCATCAAATTAACTTAAAAATTCCCGTTTAACTTACGCCACAAAAACGTGAAAACTCGTGAAAAAGCCTATCGACATGTTCTGCTCTCCCGTGACATAAGCTAAGGCTCTCCCATTTAAATGTAGCGCATACGCAATGAGGAGTATGGGCGGGCGCTAAATTGTCTGTCAGTCTGCCGGGACAAATGGAATTTGTGGGAAAATGTAGACTAGAAAAACTGCTACTTGATAGTGACTGCAAAGAGTGTTCAGGTCATCTTTTTTTAAAAGGTCCGCAGAATGAGTAGATTTTCTACCGTCGAGAATTTTGTACAAAATGTTGCGAGAAGTGATGCTGTGTTAAAAATACCCTAGAACGCAAAGGACAGGTGAAGAAACAAGGTTATTTTTAAGTCAGTTAGGTATCTGGCAGTCTTTTCCATTCAGGGAGGTGTCCTCCACCCAGGGAGAGTCCATTTGATGATTTTACCATCAGAAAAAAAAAGTGTAGAGAAAACTAACGCAATTTTTTATGTGTGGACTTGTGTGTTCGCTTTCCTTTTTAAATATTCCTGTGAAAATAACACTTGATATTTTATGGTATTGAAGGGCTTGTAATAATTAAAGTGAATAAACACAGCAATATTATTATATCAGTTTATATTTAAAGAAAGTCCGGATATCTGGAACCAAAATATCTACCAATAAAATCTCCGAAAGAACAACAACCAAATCACAAGACAGGCCGATTTGACAACAGATTACTTGAATAAGCTCTCAGAAACCGGATTAGATCTTATGACAATAGCCTTAAACTGTCTAGAAATGGAGCTCGGAGCCTGCAATAAAGCTGTATCTACACTACAGACACAATCCACTTCCCGGCAGGTAAATATAGCGATTAAGGGTAATTTGTTATAACGTCTGCTCTGCCCCGGTGGGCGAGGCATATAAATCATTGTTTGTGCCTATTATAACGACATTACTTCGTATTAGTGCACAATCTACGTGTTTATTGTACAACCAGTGGCGGGACTTTTATTTTTCTATTTGCAAAAGTAATTTATTAGGTGGCGAAGCTCCGGGGAGCTGTTTTATATTTATATTCTGTTACGAAGATTTGTCGGGTGAAATATTCTGTTTTTGTTGAGGATTTTTTTCGTGTTGTAATTTAAGGATTATGAGGATTAGTTTTTATTACACACGTGTAAAATATGAGGGTTAATGGGCTTTAAAACGTTTTTTTCATTTATACTGGTCTGTTTAACACAGAGACATGTTTGCAATAAATAACGACATGGAAATGAAAAATAGATAGACACAGTGATAGAAAGGGGTATGACTGATAGCGTGACAGGTGACTGGAGCGATTGGGGAAGGGAATGTGATGTCCTAAAAACATAGACATGTAACCAGGAACATGAGGAGCTCGTGGCTAAATAAGTACAGCCGCACAGGCCGATCTGCCGAGGTTGGTCTGTGGATGGGTGACCATCTGTCATAGCGAGTTTTTTTTTAATTTAAATTCTAAGAATCGGGAACCCCAATTTAAAAAAAAAGACGGTTTGCACTCTAGGAGGGCCGGCAGAAGTGAAAACTTGAATAGTAATAAACACACACGAATATTCGCGCAAGCGCCCTGCGCCGTCTTACGAATTTTCGATCAGGTCACGTGTCGTCAGGTCAAGTGCACAACGCCGCTAAAGAAGTTATAACTTCCAAATAAAATGTGTGAGAATCCTAATGCGGTTCACATAATACATCTACTTACCTAGTTTCAACAGGATAGCTCTTATACTTTCGAAGAAAAGTGGCTGTGACATACGGAAGGACAGCCAGACAGACATGACGAATCTATAAGGGTTCCGTTTTTTGACATTTGGCTACGGAACCCTAAAAAGTACCAATCAAACCTAAAACTTTAATTAAACCTTTCGTGCCTTTAGACGAAAGTTTCATTAAGTTGCTCAAGAGACAAATTTCAAAGGGCGATGCGCAGTATAATTAATTTGAAAATTATATAAAACGTCTTATTGTTCGTTAAGTAAATTTTAAAGAGGAGAATCCCCGTGA
Source organism: Agrotis puta (assembly GCA_943136025.2). NCBI lineage: Eukaryota > Metazoa > Arthropoda > Insecta > Lepidoptera > Noctuidae > Agrotis > Agrotis puta. Next base: position 3,498,777 of record OW964171.2, read on the forward strand.
GAATTGGCCAGGCCTGATTTAACGGGGTTCGATTTATGTTTCGAGGGCACGCTAGAGGCGCCTGCTGAGGGCTGAGGTACAAGGGAGACGCGGAAGGAGGTTTGTTGTATTGTTATAGTTTCGTAATGAGGGAGGATTTTAGTAAAGGTGTAGCCAGAATTGAATATTGGAAGGATGTAGCGCAAAGTGGCCAGCGGGATATACAGGCTTATTGACAAATGATTAACTAGAGCCAAAATTAAAAACATACCGCCTATCACAGTAATTTCTTTAACTTAAAGGAATTTGTGCCAGCTCCTAATATCGATTATTGATTTTTTCTAATTATTGATAATTGCGTTTCGAGCTATTTTGGTAGATGATGTCTACTTTTTAATATTATCTTGCAACCGAGTCACACATTTATTGGATTCTATTTATTTGTATATTGACGTTTATTTTGACTCCCGGCGATGCTTGATCGGTGATAAGGACGACAAGAAATTAATTTAGAGTGCATAAGTTTTCGTCTTGAAACATAAAGTTTAATTGTAAAATATGAAAATTGATTACATGTTGAAGTTATTAATGGATTTATCTTTCAATGATAATCGCCATACGCTTATAAATTGCGTCGTAGTAAGCGACTTAATTGAATTTAGCGATATACGCTCCGTTCCGGATTTGGTAAATGCTTGAAAACAACAGGACGTGTATTTGATATAATTTATAGGTGTAATACGTATATACAGGTGAAATCAACAATCTCGTTGTAACAAACAGGTTATTTAAAACAAATAAGTTGCCGCTATTTAGGAAATTACCTTGTAGCAGTTATACTTGTAGATCAGGGTTCATAAAAATCTTAATCACTTCATTTGTCAAGGTTTTTTCTCTTCCCATACAATAAATTATCCTTTATCTTTGTTAAACAACAAAATATATTTCGCGCCTATAAAAATATGGATTTGACCAACTTTCGTGTAACCTTCTGTAAAGCCAAGGGAATATGAAGCGAGGCGTTTTTATTTGTAATGTATGGAATTGTTTGAATCCAGTCACACAGAAAAGCGAAAGCGATCGGTAGGGTGACTGAACCGATGCGAAGACGTGGCGAAGGCGTATTTGCTATGTTTGACGTCGTTCATAAAGTCAGCTTATACAACTTTCACACCTCGGTTCGCTGCACCCAGTTTGACGTCTCGTATCGTTTCGTTATCGCTTCGGACTCGGTCCGGTTCGCTATCGCCTGTCTGTTTGATAAAGGCTTAAAGGTAACCGTCACCCTGAAACGGGAACTGAAGAACGGGCGAATTTTTAGTCAGTAAGAGCACGTAAGAGCCTGACAGTCTATTCAGCTGCACCCAACAAGCCCAAACAAAAAGATCATGACCATCATCTGCCGCGTTGTCTAAATTATGATTAGCACGGTATAAGAAAAAGAAAATGGTCAATTTTTACTGCACTTGACAGCTACAAAAATAGTACAGTTAGCAAATTAATTCGCGTTCAATATCATTTCCTGGTAACCTACAAATGACTCATTTGTAGGTTACCGGTAAAGTTTGAATGTGTAAGTCGTGCCCGACTTAGATGGCTTCCATGACTAAGACTTTGTTTAACATATTATACACCACAAAGTTTGGAAGCGGAGTTTGATTGTAACGTAAGTACGCCATACGTTTTAGCTTCGGCGTTCGCTGTGAGGAAGGTAAGGGTATGTTAGTATCTACTTACATATAGGTTTACATGATACGTTTTGCAAAGGTAGGTGATGTTATGGCTTTGCATATAGAGTGACTGGTTTCTTTGGGAAAGTTGTTTGGTATCATGATTACAATCACGTGTTTAAACATAGGTCATAGTTATTTACTAGTCACCCCATATAATCAAACTAGCTAATATAAGAAAATTATCCTACGGGAACGCAATACCGGGAGAACCGGTATTCTATGTCTTATTACAGACAGTTTCATCTACATTTTTTTCCTTTTTATCGTGATAAAATCATGAAATGAGTCCGTCTACCCTGGGCGGGGCGGGAGGCACTGTCAGTCTTGTACTGACTAAATTCCACGGTGACACTTCAATAGCCCGTTACGCTCCAGGGTCACGGTTACCTGATGAGATCCTTGCGACCCCGGCAAATTAAAAAGAATCTTGTGATCAACAAAACAGTAGCCAATACCAACAGTTCAACGCCAGTAATCAAACATAATCAAACCTTATACCTAACTACCATTTACGACCAGAGTAAACAATTACACTACCCTCGTAAAACCGAAGACAATACAATGTCCACAATACGAGCAAAACGTCACCCTGTGATTGGACAAGTCTCGTAAATACTTAACGACGTTGACCCCCTATAACTATCCGTGGAATAGTTAACAGGGCTTAACTGTAGTTTAACTGCGGGATAGTTAACCCTTGCTAGTTGGTTGATACAATGTTATCGCTATAGGATTACGATGGTGATCTCTATTGATACAAGTTACTGTATGATGGGTTTTATAGCGGTAAGTTAACAAATATTGTTGGTTTACGGTGGTTTAGATTAATAAAGTTATTGATAATTCAGTTTGAGATCTTGTTAAGATTGTGCGTGTTGTGGTGGTTGATACAGTCGGGCTGTTTAACTAACTGCCAGATTGGATGGTTATTTTGGAAAAACATTAATTATGTTTTTTGCCAGAGGGCTGGCCTATTACTTGGTCAAAGGATCAGCATTGCCACGTTGGATGGCACTGCTGCCAGCGTTCTGAACATGTTCCCCTGACAGCGATGTGGATGAATTTTTTGACGCCCTATAAATTTTTAATTTAATAATTTTTGTAAATTGTTTACTTTTAATTTTAGTTTTTAAATGTAGTATGTGTATATAGGTATTTATTTTTTGTCTGTATTTAAACTGTTATTATATTTTATAAAATTAAAAAAACGTACGATGTTGTAAAGGATATTACGAATTTATTACGAATTCAAGTCCCCATCATTTTCAAAATAATAAAAATAAAATATGCGAGTAAAGCCGCATGCACAGCTAATACTTAATATAAAACAAAAATTTAAAAAAAGGATTCCTAAATAAAACTTACCTAAATTAAATAAATCGCTTCAATCAATTTCGAATTAAAATAAACACTTTTATTATTTGACTAGCACTTTGCCCGCGACTTCGTCCGCGTGGGTTACGTACTTTCCTAATTCCCCCTTTTCACCCCCTTAAAGGTTAAATTTCCAAAAACCCCTTCTTAGTGCTCCCCTACATTATAATAGGAAGCCGTGTGCAAAATTTCACATTCCTAGCCCCAGTACTTTCGGCTGTACGTTGATATGTCAGTCAGTCAGTTCTCCTTTTATATATATAGATTACTAGCACTTTTCCCGCGACTTCGTCCGCGTGGGTTACGTACTTTCCTAATTCCCCCTTTTCACCCCCTTAAAGGTCAAATTTTCAAAAACCCCTTCTTAGTGCTCCCCTACATTATAATAGGAAGCCGTGTGCAAAATTTCACATTCCTAGCCCCAGTAGTTTCGGCTGTACGTTGATATGTCAGTCAGTCAGTTCTCCTTTTATATATACAGATTTAAATAAATAATTTGTAAACCAAGTATTATCCAAATCCGTTCAGTTTTTTTGCGTGAAAGAGTAATAAACATCCATCCAAACAAACTTTCGCGTTTATTATGTTAGTAGGAAGTAGAATGCGTGGACCCCGGAACGTAAAGGGCTAATGAAGGACACCGTGGACTTTAGTCAGTACAAGTCTGACAGTCCCTCCTGCCTGCCGGTGGGAGGACTCATTTGATGATTTTACCACGCTTAAAAATAAATTACTGACGCACGGACGGATTTTCAGTCTTTTTTAAAACAAATGTGTATTTATGTTAAAACATTTGAATAGTCCCTTTAATTTTACTTTATAACAGCTGGTTGATCTTGGATACAAGATTTATTAATGATTAAATTATCAGTTTCTAAACCTAATTGAAATACAGGGGTTTTACTAAGAATTTACCGCTCGATAAGTATCTATTATGTTTAGTTTATTCCACAAAATAGTTCAAAGAACAAGATAGAAAGAGCGATCCTTACAACCTTATCCTTATTAACCTTATTTAGCATTTTTTTTTCCTGGCCTGATTACCCAGAGGTTAGTAATTAACCTTTCATACGTGAGTTTTTGGATTTAAATCAAGGCAAGTATTTATGTGACTTTACCTTGCTCTCCGAGGCACGGATGAAACGGTATGTCACCAATCCATGATCCAACCTAAGCAAACGCCACTTTACCTTCTAAATCAACCCATGTGGATGTTATTATTTAGCTATTACCTGCACATTTTTTTTCTCCAATGAACAAAGCAAGGTCGAGGGACTCACGAATTACCGTGACCCCGATACGTAAAGGGCTATTGAAGGACACCGTGGATTTTAGTCAGTACGAGTCTCAGTCCCTCCCGCTCTGCCCTGGATGGGAGGACTCAGGTGAAGATTTTACTAAGTAAAAAAAATAACAGAACAAATATCACTAATGTACCATTTTGCCTCAAGCTAAAGTTCTGTGAGATTAGATACTGACCATTAGAAAACTAATCTTAGAATAACTATAACAGTATCGTTATTTTAAAGGGATCTTAATAACTTTAAACTGCAGTTAACGAGATTTTAGCGGTACTTATGTTAAGGGTGCCATATCGTAAGTTTGTTAAATATTATACTTGTTTAACACTGCGTTTAAATCAAAAGGGATTAGTTTAAAACCAATTTAGAATAAGGGGGTTTAAAATTATGCACTGCGTGGCACCACATGGGCGCAAGTGGACGATTTCAATATTGTCACAAGAATAGTTGGCGATCTCAAGCTTACAAGGCTTTAGAACCATCAAGTCTGCGGAGAGATTTCAGCTCCGTGTGTATTCTACTGCCTGTATAACGGATTGTGTTCCGTGGAATGGTTGAAATGTTGCCGACAGTAACTTTCAATCATCGCAACTCTTGCCATCGTAAGGGAGTGCACCCTCACATCTTAAAATCCAAATGATCACGAATATCCCGATTTCAGAGGTGTTTTCTTTCTAGAACGAGTGGGCTGTGGAATGAGCTCATTCTGAAACTTTCAAAGTAACGTGAGGCTCTTCAAAAAGAGCGTCAAACAGTTTCCGCAGGGTCGACAACGCGCGGGCGAAAACTCTGGTGCTGCAAACTTCTGTACTAGTCTACAGTGACTGCTTTCCATTAGGTGGGTCGTATGCTTCTTGTCTCCATTGTCGTAAAAATAGAAAATACCATTTTTATTATGAGTCTATTATGGGGCTTTAAATGGCTTATGTTAATATAGTTCTGTCTATCATCAATCCGTCTGCCAAATGTATTGGACAAGGCAATTCGGTTTGACGACTACTACGGGGATCATTTGAGTCCAATTTTGGCAGTGATCACCTTGCATGCACCGGTGTTATTGTTGTTCCTGTAGTAATACTATCTAAGCATGAAACCCGTCATTACGAAGTTTAATATTTGAGCCAAGATTGAAAAAAAATACTTCTAGGCAAGTTTGCTTTGGGTCGCGGGACTCACGCATTACTGTGACTCAGGAACGTAAAGGGCTATTGAAGGACACCGTGGATTTTAGTCAGTACGAGTCTGACAGTCCCTCCCGCTCTGCTCTGGGTAGGAGGACTCATTTGATGATTTTACCACGTTAAAAAAAAATGAAAGCAAGTTTGCTCCACCGTCAACCACATCATTGCTTACCATCAGGGAAATAGTGACCAAGCGTTCTAGCGTTCTCTACACCTTATCACTTATAGACTTATGATTAGTTAGGGTTACGAACTATCAACTACATGATTGGAGAGTTGCCCGTACTCACGATATTTTGTCAAAACTAATGAATTCAAAAATAATTCCGCCGTATCCCAGTAGTTCCATAGGAGTGGGTTTCCCTTAAATATAGTTACTTTCGTACGGACTAGAAATCCAGCATCCTAACCCTAACTAATATTATAAACGCTAAAAAAATAAGTTTGCTCGTTACCTCTTCACGCCTAAACCCAATGACCCATTCTTTTTTTTTTTCTTTTTATCATTAAAAAAAAATATCATTCTTAAAATCATCAAATGAGTCCTCCCACCCAGGGCATAGCGGGAGGGACTGTCAGACTCGTACTGACTAAAATACATGGTGTCCTTCAATAGCCCTTTACGTTCTGGGGTCACGGTGACGGCATGATCGGGTAAAAAGTACCCTATGTCTATCTCTGTATACCTGAGTGTACTTTACATCAGGAAAAGTACTGTTCCTTAGTAAAACAAAACTAAATTTCAAAACGTTAATAATCGTCTTTGTGTATCTGATGCACAAAGATGATGAAGAAGATTAGACAGGCCTGTTGGTCTAGTGGTTAGTGACCCTGACTGCTATGCCGGAGGTCGTGGGTTCGATTCCCACCCAGGACAAATGTTTGTGTGATGAGCACGATCATTTGTTCTGCGTCTGGGTGTAATTTATCTATAGTATGTATGTATTTAGAAATATATAAGTATGTTTATCAGTTGTCTAGTACCCATAACACAAGCTCTGCTTAGTTTGCGACTAGATGGCGTTGTGTGATAGTTGTGGAATATTTATTTATTTATTTATTATTATTTATTTATTATATATACTACGAAAAGGATAATGTAGTTATTGGAAGACAAAAATCATTTTTCGTATCCGCCGTGTACCAATTCCCCTAATATTCTGTTTTCTATTAATTATTCATAATGTTCAGTGTAAAATACCAATCATAGACTACCCACATTGCACGCAGAGTGATTCCTGCGGTCGCACGCCACCGCACGGGATCGCACGGACTGCATATTGCAACACGTGACACGTCAATCCACAATAGGTGGTAGCGGTTTGATCAATTGCCAAATTGGATTGTGATTATGGTTAGGTTGCTTTTAGTGATGAGCTGGTAACTAAATAATGACAGCCACTCAAGATTCAGGCCTATCATTAAAGTTAAGCCGTGCAAGCAGAGGCGGAGACACGGGACCCGCAAGTGTCAAGGGCCCCCGACGATTGGAATAAAATCAAAACGTAAATTGTTGCTCTTACATGAAAACTTATCGCGGTCATAAAGTTCCTATTATCGAACTTCTAACATAGCTCAATTTTCAAAAAGGCTATACGTGGTTTTCATAAATGAGCTACGATCAGTCGATCAGCATTCTTAATTTTCTAGCTCCATCAAAATTCTCTTAATGACTGAATGCTATTGTCTTTATTCTGCAAAACTATACACTTAGTTTAGAAGGTCCCCAAACAAGTTTTGATACGGGGCCTGGCCTAGCTAAGCCACTGCGTGCAAGCATATGGCTGGGTGTACAATTGTACATTTGTCATAGAGAGTTTACTCGAAGCCTCGGAAAGCAGGTAAAGCTGTTGACCCCGGTTGCTATTTGTAGATCATTAACAGTCGTTACGTTAAATCAGGCTTGATGATGACCTCTTATCAGAATTTCGAAAGTATGACAATCAGTCTTACTAAACAGTATCGTATTAACCAATAACAGGGTTGTGGAGGTCAGATAGGCAGTCACTGCATTTAAAATTGTGAGCTCTACATACAGTTCTACTGGATGAACATAGTTGAGACAAGGCTAGGCAGATGACGAAGTTACTCGTAGTTTGTATTGTAGAAAATGAATACAAGTAGCGAATAAAACTCAGCAGGAAAAGTTAGTGACAACATTTCAAGACCAATAAGGAAAGTTGTCTCAAAGTTTTACGACAAAAAAAAAACATTGTCAAAATTCATTTTCACATAATTTGTTTAAAAGTTGACAAGGCATACCTAAAGCTCAGGTGTAGAGGCTTGTCAAAAGTAGAAAAAAATGTGAATCATTAATCATGACGACCACGGCCATACGATTTACGAAAGTGGATCGAAGCCACGACTCGCAACGTAATCAATCGTTCAGCTTCTGCACCAAACGTGCCTTCTTGTTGTTCTGCAGCAACTTTCAATAATATTGACTAATGAAAAGTTTTTTTAGGTGGCTTAAGACATGACTTCGACAAAGTCTCGGAAAAGAAAGCGTGACCGTCCCCGTCAAACCTGGCGAAGCACCGTTTTTGCGGAAGGGGCAAGCATTGAAATGGCGTGGAGTGAAGTGAAGCGTGAAGCTCAAGACCGATCGCGATGGAAGACATCTGAGGACGGCCTCTGCCCCATCTAGGGGACATGGGACATTAAGTCAAGTAAGTCAAGACAGCTCTACACATTCTTTTTTCATCATCGTTAATACTGATGCAACATATTCTAGGATTTTTGGTCACAATTTCAATTGTGACAACTTAAGATAAATTGACCTTTTTTTTTTATCTTGGTAAAATCATCAAATGAGTCCTCCCACCCAGGGCAGGGCGGGAGGGACTGTCAGACTTGTACTGACTAAAATCCACGGTGTCCTTCACTAGCCCTTTACGTACCGGGGTCACGGTAATCCCTTGGTCCCGTGACCAAGATAAATTGACCTGGCGCAAATTAGTGAGCAGACCTGACCACAAATAATGTGAACAGATGTGGACAAAGAAGAAGATGGATGAATAAGAATTGTTGCTCCACTCCGAAATCTTTCTCCATTTTGGTGTGATGACGCGGACACCTGCTGTTGTCAGAATTCAATAAGCCGCCTTTGGGAACGCCTCAGGCGTCTGGCATGACTTTGAACTCTTAATGTTGACTAATGTTATTGTCCAAAAAGTTAAGCAGTCAAATCCAAATAAAACTACTTAGTAAGCTGTTGACAAAACCGACATAACGTTTACAACTACAGAGACACCTCTCATAAAACCTCGACAGAAGCAGAACTCCTATAATTCGTTTGGTAATGTAATAAAAAAGTAATCACAATCGTTTATGGAGTGTAGAGGTAGCTGAGTCGATGATCAGACATCGGCTCGTAAACGGAACATAAAACTGTTCACAGGATTGTGAGACCAAACAACGAGGTGCGGGGAGTCAGGAAGAGGGGTGGTTTGGATACGGTGGAAAAATGTAAGGGTCTTCGAAGGACATGGATAGGTAGCTCACCATTTCATCAGGGATCATCTGTGCGTCGTGTTCCACGCGCATCTCATGGAATTGTCAACAAACTGACGAGGCCAAACATAAATTATCGTATCGTTTATCGTATAATTACTATGGTGTAAGATATGTGCAGGAGCGTGATTCAATAAACTTAGATAAATGCGCAATCTTTTTAATGATACGCAATGACTCTTTGTGAACAATACTTAGAATGCCTATTACAAAACTTACAAGAATGTTTGGAAAATAGTAATTAAGCATTAAATTGCTACACAATACTATCAAGCTTAAAAACCCTCGTTCAATTTACTGTTGTAAAGCAACAAATTAACATAATGTTAAATTATGTAACCAAAAACGGTTTCGTACCTCCGAAACCAGACGGTATCTACAAAGGTACGTTTTACGATTGCCAACACGACACGTGTTCGTTAAGAGTACGTTACGGGGACGTAAACAGATCGTTACGTGGTCGTTACGTAGCGTCGACGTCTCACGTACGTCCTCCTGACTGTAAAACTTAATAGTCAAGGTATTTACTGTGTTATTGTTCGACGATAAAAGTTTTCGTGGCTTTTGGCAGTACATTCCCGTATTGGTTGTTAGGTTTTGTGGCATTGCTGGCGGGTTAATCTGCGGTTTTGACTAGACATATTTTGCAAGACAGACAAGATTAGCTGTGATCTTACTTCAAGGGTGGATTAACGTTTGGGACACAGTCAGTCCTCCAATTTCATTTGTGTAATGGGTTGATTACGTTCTAGGAGAATCGATGAAGAAATATTTAATTCTTTTTTTTTAATAACGGCGAATCGGGGTCGAGGCAGATCACGAAGGAGATGGCGGGACGAAATGCATGCGTTCTTTGAAAATTGGAAGGAAATAGCGCACAAGCGAGACCGTTAGAAGGAATGGAAGGAGGCGTCTGCCCAGCAGTGGGACAGTAAAGGCTAGTAATAACAATTTATTATTTCTAATTCAAAATTGGTGACTGGAGAAGACGGCACTGCCGTGGTCGACCCAGAAAGATGTGGACAGAGGAGGGACTCATATCGTGAGGGCTGATTCGAAGTGGCTCTGGACAACAACATCTGGAAAAGCTTGGGGGCTGCCTTTGCCCAGAAGTGGAACAGTGCAGGCTGAACAAAAAAAAATCCATATTGAAACCATGGTCAGTTCCTATTAGAATTCAGTGAAGAAATAACCTTTGCTTTGATGAAATAACAACTGAGAAATACTTTTACACTATAAATATTCATCTAAACTGAAGCGCACTATCTCATAGTGCCTCTCCTTCACGCAGTCATACAATTACATCACAATTAAAGCGCAACTCCTCATAATGAACTGTGGAACGCGTCCTGACGTCACAACGTGTGAAGTGTCGCCTTCGTTTGTGTAGAGAGGAAAGTCGTGCTTGTGTCGAGGGCCCTTATATGTGCGGCGTTTATAACCGTCTTACTAGTGTATACGGGGAAGTGTTTTTAAAGCCTTATACAGAAAGAAAGCATGCAGCCTGCGATCCTCTACTAGCGCTTATAGGGGCTGGTCTACACAGGTAACAACTACATGAAGTAAGCAGGTTGAAGCAGGGACTATTTTCTGAGTAGCAAGCAAGATGTCAACTAATGCCGGTGCCAGCGCTAACCTGCGCTTGCCGGAACCTTCGACGCTTATCGGCATTGGTTTTGTGCATAGAAACTCGACGCCTTTTATTCGTTTTCTTTTTTGGCCATGGAGTCAGTGACAGATTTACCTGAATAATTTGTGGAAATTCTGCTAATTATCGCCTGAGAGGTTTAGCGATAACTAGTAGACTACACGAGGGAGTTTAACCGCAGCTGACTTCCACGAATCATTATACAACTGACTCATGTAGTCTACTAATTATCGCTTCAGAGGAAATCACTTTTTTTTATCGTGGTAAAATCATCAAAATGAGTCCTCCCACCCAGGGCAGAGCGGGAGGGACTGTAAGACTCGTACTGACTAAAATCCACGGTGTCCTTCAATAGCCCTTTACGTTCCGGGGTCACGGTAATTCGTACAGTCCCGCAACCGCGTACAGTCCCGCGACCAGGCTTCCTAACTATAAGGCAGTTTTGTGAGTATGGCGATTCGCACTGCATGACGCAGCGTAGTGCTGAAGGGAGTGCGTGTTTTTACGTTACCGTTGCTTAAAAAAATCTTTCTTTGCATTGAAAACACGCGTTCATGGGTTGCTACACAGAATATTTTATCGCCACGCACCCCGCTGCGTGATGCGGTGCATTATGTGAATTGCCTGAGTGTATACTTATAAGCGTACCTAGGTAAATTATATCACGAGCGTACAAACCAACCTTGCGGCGGCGGTGCGGTAAAAGGATTCATGGGGGGAATTGGGCGAGGCTTTTGGTCAGTTTAGGCTAAGAAAAAGAGTAAAAAAGTCCTTTTTGAAACAAACTTTTATTCTAAAATAGTTATGAAAGAAGAAAAAATATAATTTTAAATAAGGGTTGCGCTGATAAATGATGTTTATTTACTTTCTTCTCTGTTAAAGTATTTTAGTGGTTCAGCGGTTGACTGCAGACTGTTTGTGTAGGTTGGTTGAGAAGTTTACAGTTCAACCTAATTATTTTGTATACATCTAATAAAAGTTGTTGACTCAAAAAAAAAAAACATAATACAGGTATCTCTCGATAGTTGTAACAGGAAAAGCAGATTACTATTCTACTAACAAAGTTCCTTAACACTCCTCTCATAATATGTTCACTGATAGCTGATAGCAACTGGATTCCATTGCAAGTTTCCCCGCATTATCTTCTCGATAGAGTTTTCATTCCGATGGTACGCCGTATGAATAGTTAGTGTTACTTTGTTTACAGAAGAGAAGTAACTATTTGATGAAGCAAAGACTATAACAAAAAAAAAATACACAAGTTGCCACATATTTTGAAAAAACGTGGCAAAAGATCTTTCAACCAAAAAACATTGAAGATTTTGTAAAATAAAACTCTTTTTAACCTTTTCATCATAGCTGAAATAAAAGGGGATAAATATAATGACCACCATAAAATGCTTTGATACCCTTAGTTTTGTAACCAAAAATATCTACTTAAGACCAGAAAAATAAAGTCTAAAAATACAATAGTACCAGCTATTTTAGTCACGACTCCACTTTAAATTGTATTCGACCACAAAATGATCACCAAATCTAAACGAGCAAATTAATGCGCTATTTCTGCCTAAATAAACCACTATGATTGCCATAAAATGTAGGCTTACGAAAGAAAGTATTAATTGCGCTTTTGAGCGACTGGAAATACAGCTCGGGACTTGCTGGCACAAATCCTCTTCGTGGTTATTTTTTTTTAAACCACCCAGAAGTAGGAGCGGAGCGGACCCGCGAAGCGGGGCTCCGTTGACATGCTACTGCCAATGTGAGCTCCTTATACTCTGCTCATTAGTGCAATTTTCGGGATTTTGTCCATCGGTATTTTAAAATTCGGGATTTTGATACGTACCCAATAATTTGGTGTTCATTAACTATTTTTGGGTTAACAATAATTTATTTGGAGTCAGTTTGCTTAAATAGGATAGCAGAATTTAAAAACTTTGGTTATAATTTTACTTTAAAATGTTGGTTTAATTTTGGTGATCATTTACTATTTTTGTCTGCTATTGTGTGTTTATGTTACAGCAGTGATAGCCGTGTGGTACGACCGTTGGACTGCCAGTTCAAAGGTTGCAGGTTCGAACCCCGGCACGCACCAATGTATTTTAGAATTCATGTGCGTATTATAAATTAATTATCACTTGCTAAAAACGGTGAAGGAAAACATCGTGAGGAAACCAGCACACCTGAGAGATTTTTCAACGGTGTGTGAAGCCATGTCAGAGGCCTACGGGCGGTTTAAACTCTGACACCAGGTTGTTCATCAACCATAAGATAAGAAGAAGAAAGTCTGCTATTTGTTACTATATCTGGTAGTAAGTTAAACATAAGCCGAAATAAAAACTAGTCTATTTCGTTCCACAGTAAACCTAAAATAACTGAGCACAAGTTTATAACAACTCAGCAGTTCTCACGCATCTGTAACACGTTTGAAAATAAGAATTCTCCAACATAGTGCGATGATGCCTGTACTTGTGTTAGAGGCTATATTTCAAGAGTGTATGTTTTATCCTCTCGCATCAAGTATATTATCTCTTTACCACGCGGCTAACAACTTACCAACTACCATACTTCATGCTGCGCTAGTCCAAAGTTTTTTCTATTAAAACAACTTTGAACTGGTCAGGTATTGTACAAGTTAAATTCGCCTCTCACCACGATCCACCTCTAGGGAAATACGCGAAGTTAATGCAATTTAAACATTTATTTATATTCATATGTGGGTAGTAAGAATTATTTGTGACTGTTTATTTGAGTATGGAACCCGTTGTTTCCTCTTTAATTGATTGGCTGGTTGTCATTAGGATTTGTAGCGAATTTTAAGAGTTATTTCTTATTATGTTACCGTATTGTTTGAGAGTATACAGGTGGTACAAAAATGCTAGTAGTATTCAAGACTCTGATTGTGATATTTATGTTGCACCCTTTTAAACCGAATGTGGCAAATTTTGTAAATGAATCTGAATGCGATTAGAACATTTACACGAAATATAATGAAGTTTCCTAACATATACTTTTTTTTCCGAATTAAACATGATTTAGTGCTCTAAAAATCCAATCGAAAATTGAAGATTTTGCTTTGGGCGCACTCTTAAGGGCTGTGATTGCCAATATTCTACAGGATTGTTAATACAGAAAGCTCAGGTGCGTACTACTCGATACAAACACACCGTATGACCACTTTTTAATAACACCTAGACCCGGAAGAGACTTGGTGTTTGTTTAGGTCGATTTAAATGTTTGTTAAACGTACCCACCATAAAGAAGAAATTCCTAGAGTGGGGCAAAGTGAACATCAAATGTAAATCTCATGAACCATCAAACATTTATTTTATAGACAAATACTTTTTATATAAATTGACACTACCTGGATCCCAAATAAATTAGTCATGTTAAGAGTTACATTCATATTCATGTCAAAGCAAAATTCTTTCCCTTTTATTCATAAAATTAAATATTGAAGACGGTAAATAAAGAAGCATGGCGGAAGTCTCATGTCTTTACAAAATACGAGAGGTAAGTAGTCATGACAAGGGTGAAATGTGCGAACGTCATAAACTTATGGAAGGTACTGATATTGAATAATAGATGACTTTACATCACTCTTGAGTTTGTATGGTGATTTTTCTTGATCAGCATATTTGGAGATTTGTATTTTGTGCGTTAACTTAATATGGAAAAGGTAGTCACTTTATAACATTGTTTACCAAAATTTTTGCATGTCCGACAGAGTCCAAAATGCAATAAAAAATTGTGTATTTCTGCTCGTATTCCATTCTATTTGGAGTCGACGCAATACGTTTTCTTCTTCCATTCTTCTCTATCAGACATCACTTCTAGAGATGGGTTCATGCCGTGGACATAATGGGTGCATTCAATAAACACCCGGTAAATCCTCGTTAAAGCCGAATAAATGCCTTTTGCCTGGGTTTTTCTTCCATTTAAGTTTCTGCTTACTTTTTAAAATAAAGTTATTAGTTTTTATCTCCTGCCGACCATTTATTTGATCGTAAACTCATTTATGTCCAATATGTCAAGTTTATGACCATTATGTTTATAAAAGATTTTGCCCTCGCCTCTTATCTCTATTCATGTCATTATTTACTCCTTTTTATTTCATTTCGTAACTCACACAATCCATCTATATTTTCTTTGACCTTGCACAAACTAAAGATGTTTGAATAAGATGGCAGGAAAAGTCCGTGAAAAGCTTGTCTATTTTCAAATATAAGAAATCCATCGGGCATACTATTGGTTTACGTAGATAAAATGTATTTCTCGTTTACAGTTACAGAAGAAACTGTCAATAACTCCCTCAATACTTAAGGCTTTCAATTCCCATAATTCCCATTTATGTGACATACAACTCATTTAATACATCTTTTTATCTCATAAAAGAAAATGCCTCATACATAACATATACTACGTTAAGGGACTACACTTTGCCCCGATGAATCCGTGCATAATGCAAATACCACCTGGGCTTCCACAGGGGTCTATCATCGGACCACTTTTACGGCGAAACTTGGTATGCGGGGTAGCGTCATAAAAACTATTTATTCTTATGGATATGATGGTAAGGGTGATGGACGTAAAACTGGAGTGGAACAAAGAGGTGTTTTTTTGTACTTTTTTTTTTGATATGCCTGTATCAACACATTATGTTGCCTTTTTTTAAGGGGTAAAATCATCAAAGAACGCCTCTCGTTTTCGGTGAAATGGAAGGGACTTTCGGTCTCGTACTGACTGTAGCAACTGAAGGAACAATGTGGATTATCCACGGCGTTACTTCAATTGATTCAACCTTATGTGTATTACAAAAAAAAAACGCTTAAGAGTTTCTGTATCCGTGAAAATTACAGTGAGTAATAGGACTTAATTGACCCCTCCTCTACATAAATGGTTGATATTTTTAGTTCGTGTTTTTTAAAATTTGGTGTTTCCTATACCTAAGTTTTATTAATTAGTGCAAAGTAAATAAAGAATAAAATAATTCTAAACTATGAAAGTTTTAAATTATCTGAAAGGGGGTGTCAGATAATTGCTTAAACTCATCTTACATCGTTCTATTCTGTAAAATTAATTTACATGTTTACCTAAATCACTGGAAAAACCATACTCCCAACTAAAACAGAAACTACAATTCCAGCAAAGAAGGCGTCACTAAAAATCACTATTCGAATCGTATTCCCCAGCAATACATCGGTGGCGATAGCTAGACTTTCAGTTAGCACTAGATGGAATTCTAAAATAGCTTTCAGGAAGCCTTAAAGAAGGCAAGGACATGAATACCGAAGCCGGGCTTACGATCGACTTCCATTCGGACACGTATTGTTCGAATGTCATGATTAGATTGTAGAAATTGAACTGTTTTGCTCGTGTTTGAATAGTTAGTAGTTTATTCGGTGAGTTTCATTTGGTAGGTACAGTGTTGTATTTTGGACATTCAGTGATGAGTCTAAGGCTGTTCAGAGAGAATGAAAGATTATTTTTTTAAACTTTGCCCCACCCTATGAATTTTTCCAGTATCGTGGGTGTGTTTACAAACATATTATAAATATTTATTATTAAACTCACATACACAAACGCCCAGACCCGCAAGAAATACTTGTAGATCATAGAAATATTTGTTCCATGCGGGAATCGGACCCGCGACACGCTGCGCGGGAGTCGATCGCTCAGCCACTGCGCCCCGTGCCGTCAATTATTTTCTTATTTATGAAATAGGCTTAATAAGATGAAATATATTTAATTTTTATCCGATCTTAGTTTCGTTTTTTTATCCAAATATTTTCTGGTAGATAATGCCATATGTGCATATCCATTGTAAATAATAGATTTAAAATGTGTTGCGTTGATCTCAAGAAATAAGTAACAGGGGCAGGAAGCTAGCTACATAATTCATGGCTTATATTCATCGTATGTGGGTAGAGACTACGAGCCAGGCCTTGGAACGCAAACGGTATGTGAAAACACAGTGTTTTTTTTATTTAGTAAGAGTGTACTAGTCCAGGGGCGAGAGGACTCATTTGATGATTTTACATAGCAAAAATAACAAAAGATCTAAATAGTTTATATACACATGTTTGTTTTAGTGTATACTTTTAATTATTGTATTATTCTTCATCGGTTCACTCTTGACAGAGTGGTCGTGGTCAGCATGTTGCAACGAGACATCATGTTTTTTTTTAAGGGTGGTAAAATCATCAAATGAGTCCTCCCACCCTAGGTGGGCCGGGAGAGACTGTCAGACTCTTACTGACTAAAATCCACCCGTGTTCCTTCGGGTGCCCTTTACGTTCCGGGGCCGCGGTAACCTGGATTAAGAAAAAATCCGCGACCCCAGCAGGCATTTGGCCCCGTAAGAGGCCCCGTCGGTCACCCGTGAAACACGACGCTCCACCGACCTGGGCTTGGTCCTTGGTCGGACGGCGAGCTTACCCATTACTCGTCGTCCGCAAGCCCGCTCCGCCGCTGTGCCCTCTGCTATTCAGAGGGACACGCGTTGGAGCATCCACCCGACAGGCTATTTGCATACGGGCAAAGAGACCCCTCAGGCACACAGTGCCTAAGGAAGAGTTTTGCCCGCATCCCAGGGTGCACCGGCCCGAAAAACTGGTCTTCCCCCCGGACGTATCCGAGAGGGAACTCCAGTCCATGGGCGCACGTGGAGGTTTCCTGTCACAGCACCCCGAGACATCATGCTGCCATAATTCGCCTCACAATGCGACGCCATCCCTCCCTGTCGGCTGTAACTCGTGTGCACTCATGCAGCGGACCACTTACTGCAGACTTGTTCTGGTCAGTCCATCGCATGGATGACCTGCCGTGTGCTCTCGTGCCTTCCACTTTCCCCTGGATAACAAGGCGCTCAATAGAGTCGTTGCCTCTCTGGGACACGTGACCAAAGAACTGACGTATTCGAGACGCTGCTTGATACCGAGCTCTTGGAGAATGAATATGTCGGTACGAAAATATTGTATAGTATAGTATAATATATAGATTTAGAATATAATACAATAAACGTATTGAATGATAGATTACAAAATCTTAATTCTAATCATTCACTCACAACGCAAGACATCTTGTGCTTTGAATACAATTTTTTAGAGTCGGACTCGCGCACCGAGGGTTCCGTACAAACCTGCAAGGTTTACAAAGTTCGTTCATTACGACAATCGAGTCATAACTATGGTATTTTTATTGCAAAATGAAATTCATAACATTACAATGGGGAAAGATGGAGGAGCATAAATTTAAGACAAAGATCTCTTTATCGTTAACTGTCATTCTAGTCCAGGTAATTACTGCGCCGACAATTAGATCTAAGTATTTGATATGAATTTCAACTTGATAGCTCTACGCGTTCATGAGGAAAAAAGTAATAAGTTTATATATTTTGTAATGTAACTAAAAATTTAAGGTTTTCGGAATTTTTCCTTTATGTGTGCTATAAAACGTTGCTTCATGCCAAATTTCAAGATTCTAGGTCGACTGGAAGTACCCTTTAGGTTTTGATTCCCTTGCGAGTACTTGCGAGTTTCAAAATATGCAGCTTAAATTGCTGTTTCTTTTGATTGCGTTGACATAGAAGTTTGATTTTGTTACAGCTTAAAGGTATTATAGACCTGAGTATTTGGTATGAATTTCAATTTAATACCTCTACGCGTTTATGAGGAAATGGGTAGTAAGTTTAAAATTATTAAAAAATATATATTATGTGATGTAACTAAAAATTTATGGTTTTCGTAATTTTTTCTTTATCTATGCTATAAGACGTTGCTTCGTACCAAATTTCAAGATTCTGAGTTCACGGGAAGCACCCTGTAGGTTTTGATTCCCTTGCAAGTGTCGAAAATTTGCGGCATAAACGGCTGTATCTTTTGATTGCGTTGGCTTAGAAGTTTGATTTTTTCACAGCTTCAAGGGACAGTAGACCTGAGTAATTGATATAAATTTCAGCTTCATACCTCCACGCGTTCCTGAGAAAAAGGGTCTTGACAGACGGACGGACAGACAGACGGACAGACGGACAACAAAGTGATCCTATAAGGGTTCCGTTTTTTTCCTTTTGAGGTACGGAACCCTAAAAACATGTAAACATAAAATGAATAAATATAAGATAGGTACATTTTAAACAACAGTTAATTTTATTAGGTAGACATTGTGAAAATTGATCTCCTACGGGGAGGATTAAATGCACGCGGCTGGAATAAAATTATAATATTTTATAATGGAAACCGCTTCACAACATTTATCATGAAATGTATCTCTTAAAATGTAATGAAGCCAGTTTTAATTCATTCATTCGTCGAATGAATTAAAAATGAAATTAATACTTTCAAAATCGAAATCAAATATTTATATTTCACATAGGCCCATGAGGGATTATAAAACGTCGACAATAGGTGCTCAACAGAATAAAAGTATTCAAACGAATTTAAAAATGCTGTGTGCTTTTTCAAAAAGGGATTAAATAAATGACTTTGATTTAAATAAAAGTCCCGCTCAGTATTACCTACTTGTTAGGTACTTACCGCTACCCAAATCAGTAAAAACCTAATAACACAACTTGATAAAATCAAAAACCCACTCAAGAGAAAGAAAAATAAGTGCCAAATCAAATGAGTACATATTACCTCGCGTTTGATCCCCGAATATCAGAAAAACCAATTAAGTGTTCCTAAAAAAACCTTTTTTAGTAATTCTTCTTTTATTTTAGTCTTTTATGTACACTTAAATAGTAATTTGTTACAAGCTTAAGGTTTAAACAACCGATCAATATGTTGGTGCTTAAACTCTTGGCCACAGCTTAAGCGTCTTGCGGCAGCGACTGTAACGAAAACACTGTAAAGCCTTTGTCAAACAGACAGGCGTGGCGAATGCGAAGCGGACGTTTTTATTTGTAATGTATGGAATTGTTTGAATCCAGTCACATAGAAAAGCGAAAGCGATCCGATAGCGTGACAGAACTATCAGACTGACATCTCGCTTCGATTCGGTATCGCTTCGGACTCGCCTGTCTGTTTGACAAAGGCATAAATGAAAGAAGAGTCTTAGAGTACGTCAAGAGTCATTGTGTCGCTACTTGTGATCAAAACACTATCAAATCGACGACCTTGAAGCCTAGTTTCACATTAGGCGGATCACGGCACAACATAAAAAAATGCACAAAGGCAAATTATAATGTTACAGAAAAGATTATATTAGTTAATTATATACACCACTTTATCTTCTACCTCAAATTCTCCTCTCTCAGATCTGCTGGAAGAAATTTCTTTTAGAAATAAGCAGTGCCTTTGTACTTTTTATTCCTCTTAAAATATTTTCCTGTATATATCTGTGTGTGTACATAAATAAATAAATAAATTTGTCAACGACAGGCAGGCCGGTCTACTGCGTAGTCCGCTCGGTTCGGTCGCACTTTCACATGGAAGAAAGTCAAATGCACACGTGTCGCTTGACGCAATTCGTGTCACAAAACGCATCACCTGAGGCCGTGAAAGAGGCTTAACACGGGACATGTTGCTGAAATGCTCGACTTGTTTTAATACAGAGGGTATACTGTTTACAGGGGAAATTGAAAAAAAAGCTCTTTCATGAACCATAATATATCAATGGTGTTATATGCGATGGTATGATAGCGGCGATTGGAAGGGTTAGAATCGCATTTAAATGACATTATGAAATAAGCTTCCATTATTTTGAAGTCATTGTTTATATGCCTCCGTTCTGGTTCATTTTAATGTGCTGCGTAAATATTACATTGCAATGCGAATTGGAATTTCGTATTCGAATCCCCCTGTAACTGTTTGATCGAGTGTTGTTAAAATAATGAATATTTGTTGCTTGAAAGAGTTGCAATACAATTAAAGACTGATTAGTAAAATATGCTTGATTGACAATCTCAAAATCAAATGCCGGTGGATGTTTTTAAAACCTTTATAACAGCTATGGCTTTTATATCATGGTAAAATCATCAAAAAAGTCCTCCCACCCAGGGCCGGGACCCGGGACGGGAGGGACTGTCAGACTTGTATTGACTAAAATCCACAGTGATCCTTCTATAGGCCTTTACGTTCCAGGGTCGCCTGATGAGACAGTCACGCGACCACGGAAGGCTTTGGTCCTCTAAAGCCCGTTAAATTCCTGACAGCTCTTTGAGGCACGCATGGACCACAACGTGTCGTCGGTCCGGGCATGGTTCATGATCGGATGGCGAGTCACCTATTACTCATCATCTGCATGCTCGCTAGCTGTCCGCGACATCTGTGGCTTGTAACGAAACGGTTTTGAGAAAGTCATAAAACGTAATGGTTTAATGAGTTTTTCTTTTTAAATTGTATGTGTCTATTTTTTGTAAAAGAAAAATACAAAAAAAGTCATTATTTTGAAAAAAATGTAACCGACTTGATTGGCTGCCATTTATTGCGAGTTCCCTTGTTTTTTTTTACGATTATTTTATCAGATCCTGACCTAATTACCATGGGATCATGGAAAGTATTTTCATACAACAAAAAAAAGAAAAAAAACTAATCCGTCGGACGAATTGAGAACCTCTTTCTTTTTAGTTAGTTCGTTTAAAAACAAATATAAAAAACAACAGCGGGTCTAAAACACTTGACAAGAAAAAATCTTAATGATTCATTTCGTGCATTTCCAGCAACGTCAATGGCTATTCTTCTATTATTCATTCACGAAGAGGATAATTAGTAATATTGCTAAGAATATATTTAAGATCCGCTAAAAATTAAACACCATTTATTTCTAAACACAAAATAAGTGTACCCTCTATCAAGGGTGGGAGATACAAGTGCACTCACTTAAGTAACTAGTTTCTTTAAAGGGCTCAGTTGCCCTCAGCGCTAGTCACTCGAGCAACAGAATTAGAAGCGACTCGGTCGGTCTCCGAGCATCGCATTAACTTTATTAAAATTATGTGTGTTGTTGTTGGTAGCTGCTCTGTACGGGTTTCGAGTTTACAGCATAGATTGTTTGTAAACGTTAAGGTATTTGCAGCTCAATGTATCCTACTATATCCTACGAATAAATAATTTGTAAATAATAATATGTATTATCTGCAAGTAGTTGTTCCGGGTCTGGGTGTTTGCGCATGTGAATTTCTTTGTGTGTAAACACACCCACGATACAAGAAGAAAAACATAGTGTGGGACAAATTTTATAAAACAAAAAAATAATATACAGGGCTTAAGAGACATCGACGCACAAACGGTTACCATGGGTCCAGGACATGATTCTGGACGCTCCCGTGTTGGAATTTTTCGTCGGTTTCTCTCCAATTTTCTTTTTTTAATATTTGTTTAGCGTGGGCTGTCCGTTCGGTGAGGACACTGGTTTCGGCTCGCGAGGCTATTCTACTGGTGTGTCGCACATTTTGGATGCTCGAGCACTTCTCAGCTTGTTCGCGAGACTCGCCTCTGATTCTCCGGACAAAAAGCTCGAGGCTGCCTTGTGAGCCATATATCGAGGCTGCCTCGCGAGCTTGCACCTGTTGGGGACGCGGTTGTTCTTTTGTAAAGGTTAATAACAATGCTTATTATTTATGTCTTATTATGCTTATTGAAAACAAAAATTATACGACAGTTTCGATAGAAAAGTCGCGTTCGGACTATAGGTACTTTCAACGTACAAATGCTTTGTATTGGAGATACACAAAAACAATATCCCACATTTCAGCCATAATTCATCCACCACAACACAAACTCTAGTGGCTTACGATATCACAGTACGAAATATCTTTCCTTTAAGGGAGAACAATAAATATTAAAGCTTACCTCAGACGGTTTATCGCGCATAAGGCGGCAGCCGTGAAAAACGGATAAATGTGGAATCCTCGCAAATCCTTTAGCGTGGAAAGTTTTGGTACGATACTTGTGTGTACCGGGCTTATATCGTGTGGCTGTCTTGATCTGTAGTCAGGGGTGGCGGTGTTAATATTTGTAATTCAATTTATATTAGTTTATCATAACATTACATATGTGATCCCCAAGGTTGGACAAAAGTTAAGTTTTAAATTTCAGTTATATTTTAGTCACACGTAATAGGAGACGAGCCTTGTCATCAACCGGTCATAAATCAAGGCACGGTGGCTGCCATTGAGAAATTCTTAATGAAAAACTCAATAACAGATTGACCAACCTGAGAATCGAATCTTATGCTCAGCAGTCGCGCTTGCAGCCTCTAGACTATGCTCTCCGTATAGTTATGCTCTCTAGCCTAGCCTAGTTTGGTCGCGGGACTTACGAATTACCGTGACCCCGGTTCGTAAAGGGCTATTGAAGGACACTAACACAAGGGTGAATTTTAGTCAGTACAGGTCTGACAGTATGGGTGGGAGGACTCAATTGATAATTTTACCACGATAAAAAAAAAGCCTAGCCTAGTCTATAACTGTCTCTCTATACCAAAATTTATCATTCATTCATAAAAACAGACATACACACTTTCGTATTTATAATACAAGTAGGATTCAAATGACATGAAACAAAGAAGAATATTAAATTGAATATTGATTATTAATTTATCTTGCCAGTTTCAACCCTGCCATTAGAGTTGTGTTCTCACTAGCAGATGCTGATCGCATTTATGTGCGTCGATAAAAGGCGGTTACGCAAACGATGTCGCGATACGCAGTTAGTAATATATAATGAGTATCTGTCTCATCAAGATATCTGTACAACGTAACTTTGTTCACAAAGTAATTGAATGAGATCTAGTACAATAGGGTATATAATAATACTGCATAAAAAAATTGAAAGTCCGTCAGTTGGAATATGGAAAAATATTGGACATGTATTTTTTTTAATCAATGAATATTGACAAAGGTAAACGATTTTGTGATTTTTAAAGGCGTTTTATGTGCGTCAATTTTGTTTTACGTAGCAACAGAAAAATATGGGACTAATATATTTTTATAATCTATATTTCGATTAATATTTTTTTTTTTAGTAAAGTAGCCTATTATCGTTTTGAAAGAAAAAAAATGCCCTGGCAAACTAAAGGAGTAAGACAAGTAAAATTATTATTTTGGAAGAAAAGAATAGCCGAAAAGAGGTGACAAACAATTTATGAAGGCGAAACATTTTTTTATTAAAAATAATACTGAAAAGTTACTAATAAAATTTAAATATTCTCACGCTACGTAATTATAGTAATACAGGTTATATTTTATTTTAAAATTGTGACGAAATTATATAATTTCTTTTTTTATTCTCAAAATTTACCATTAATTTTAAAATCTCAGCAGAATTGACTTGACTGTATAGATCCGGGAATTTTACTGTAAAGTTCTTATTTCGTTATGTAATTTTTCATGTATTTTTATTTAGGAAGCTTGTTAAATGGCTTACTTAAAATATTGATTCCGTTGATTGATAGTCGGATTTACGAGTTTTTTTTTAACGTGGTAAAATCATTAAATGAGTCCTCCCACCCAGGGCAGAGCGGGAAGGACTGTCAGACTCGTACTGACTAAAATCTACGGTGTCCTTCAATAGCCTTTTACGTTCCGGGGTCACGCTACCAAGATTAGCGAGTATAGTGTTATGAAAACTTGATAAAATTATTGGGATGCGAATATCTCTCTAAATTAACACAGAAACACGAAATTCCATAAAATGGAATAAAATAAAACCATAGCAGTTTTGCTACGCCGTAGCTGAAAGGACGGTGTCACTGCTACGCGGCTACGCTACGCTTGCTACGCCGTAGCACAAAGCACTTTGTGTAGTGGACGTGTATTTTACCTGTTCTTTAATAATTTGAATAATAACGGTCATTTTCAGTTGCTTTCATTAGAAAAGGATCCTTTACGAGCCAGTAGATGAATTTATTTACTAATGAGCACGTCAACACTTTGTTTTGAAAAATTATTAATAAGAAAATTTAGTTTTTCGGAATAGTCAAAGAGTTCACTAATGAGAAGTATATCAGGTTAAGAATTTAGCATACGTTGTTTTATATTAATTTAAAATTCAGCTTCAAATTTTTATGAACACAGTGAAAAAAAATTGAATGCATCTCTCCTTGGTTTATTCCAAGAATTCCCACTGACAAATCCCTAACAGGGGGGAGGCGTTTTTATTTGTAATGTATGGAATTGTTTTTAATCCAGTCACATAGAAAAGCGAAAGCGATCCGATAGCGTGACCGAAGCGATGCGAAGACGTGGCGAAGGCGTATTTGCTCTGTTTGACGTCGTTCATAAAAAGTCAGCTAATACAACTGCCACGCCTCGGTTTTCTGCACACAATTTGACGTCTCGTATCGATTCGTTATCGCTTCGGACTCGGTCCGGTTCCCTATCGCCTGTTTGTTTGAAAAAGACTTAAGACTGCCATGGTATCCATCATCATCTGCCTAGCCTTTTCCCAACTATATTGGGGTCGGCTTTCAGTCGAACCAGATGCAGCTGGATATCAGTATTTTACATGGAGCGACTGCCTGTCGGACCTCCACAACCCAGTAACTGGGTAATACGATACCCCATGGTATGACTGGTTGTCAGACTTTAAAGCTTCTGACTAACAGTAACGACTGTCAAAAATCTACAAATGATAGCCGGGACCAACGGCTTTACGTGCTTTCCGAGGCACGTAGGAAACTCGCTATGATAGATGGTCACCCATTCACAGACCAACCTCGGCAAGCGCGGCTTAACCCGGAACATCGGACATGGTACGCATATAATTAGTAATATTGTGAAAACAGAAAACCAGCGCTGCGACAATTTTAAAAATGTCACAGCACATACTGAGGTAGGAGCCTTCTGGCCTCGTATAGGACTAAATTTTTTGTGAAAGGTTTTAACTCCTGTTGTTTTTCTTTTATATAATTTTGTTTCCTTTGCTGTTTTGATTTATGTAATTTTGCTTGTTCTGTCCTGTGTGTGTCAACAAATCTCTTTTTCTTTCTTTCAATTTAATCATCGTAAATAAAACATATTCTTTCTTTCTAATCTCTAATGATCTCAACTATCTTGATTTTATAGCCGTTTTTTCAAAGGCTATCGTTTCTAAAGTTCGACACAGCGAGGCCGTTATTAGGATTAATGGTACTGACTGTGCTATCTTCAGCACATTCATTGTGTTCTAACAAATCGCTGTTAGCACCTCGGGCTCTATTGTCGGCCTTAAGCGCTCGATGACGAAGAAGGTGATCTTTTTGTGTGTGTAAGTGTTTGATGATGCTGCGAATTATGTGTAAGATACTATAGGTTTTGTCCGCGACTTAGGTCTTTTTTTAGCCTGGTGAAATCATTAAATCAGTCCTCCCAACCAGGGCAGGGTATCCTTCAATAGCCCTTTGCGTTCCGGGGTCACGGTATTCGTTAGTCCCGCGACCCCAGCAGGCTTTGGTCCTCTAAGGGGGGGTGGCGTCATTGTGCTGACAGTCTTTGAGGCGTGCGTGGAACACAGGGCGCCGTCGACCCGGGCATGGTCCATGGTCGGACAGTGAGTCGCCCATTACTTGCCGCCCACATGCCTAGGTGGAGGAATGTTATTTTATATAAAATATGGTTCTAGGCCTCGTCCAAAGACACACGGCGTGTCATTCTGCGCGGGGTATTGTTTGTAAATTGTAACGATTGTAATTGTAAATTGTTGACGATTCTCTTTGAACGCTCTTATACAGTGTTTCCCAAACATTGTTCTGCCATGGCGGTTCGTGACCCACTTAATATTTTTAAACCCAAGCTGGGCTTAGGCAGGCTGGTTAGATTAGATAAAATAATACACATTTTAATTATGTATTATCTATCTATCTATTACTATAATAAATCTGTAGAAGGGTCAATTCTGTACATTGAAAATATTGAAAAAATAAATAGCGGGGGTTGTTGCTGGATCGATACCAAACCCAAATATATGATTAAAAAAAATTTTGTCTATCTGTCTGTCTGTCTGTCTGTTTGTGCAGGCATCACGTGAAAACTAACGGTTCGATTTCGATGAAACTTGGTATAATTATTCCTTATTATCCTGGGCATAACATAGGATACTTTTTATCCTGGAAAAATACGTAGAAAAAAAATCTTATTTTTCAGTTTTATTCATAGACGTTGTTCTGTAGAACCGCGAACACACGTTGCATTACCCGCAGTGCTGTGTGATTGTGCGTGAGTGCGTTGTGATTCAGCGCCGTATATTTATAAGATGTCATTGTCAGAGTTACTCAAAATGGGGAAATAAACCATCAACGCGAAGACCGACATCCGCGCGGACGGAGTCGCGGGCGGAAGCTAGTACTTATAATAAATCTGTAGAAGGGTCAATTCTGTACATTGAAAATATTGAAAAAATAAATAGCTGGGGGTGTTGCTCGATCGATACCAAACCCAAATACGTGATTAAAAAAACTTTTGTCTGTCTGTCTGTATGTGCAGGCATCACGTGGAAACTAACGGTTCGATTTCGATGAAACTTGGTATAATTATACCTTATTATCCTGGGGATAAAATAGGATACTTTTTATCCTGGAAAAATACCTAGAAAAAAAAAAACTTATTTTTCAGTTACTACAGAACGCGAGCTCAACAGCAGTAGCTCAATAGAGGTATCTCCTAAATTATTATAGGCCTAGCCGTATATTTATAAGATGTCATTGTCAGAGTTACTCAGAATGGAGAAATAAACCATCCATGCGAAGACCGACATCCGCGCGGACGGAGTCGCGGGCGGAAGCTTTTTTTTTTTTTTTTTTTTTTTTTTTTTTTTTTTTATCGTGGTAAAATCATCAAATGAGTCCTCCCACCCAGGGCAGGGCGGGAGGGACTGTCAGACTTGTACTGACTAAAATCCACGGTGTCCTTCAATAGCCCTCTACGTACCGGGGTCACGGTAATCCCTTGGTCCCGCGATCCCGGCAGGCTTTGGCCCTCAACAGGCCCCGTCACTATGCTGACACTCTTTGAGGCGCGCGTGGAACACAACGCGCCGTCGACCCGGGCATGGTCCATGGTCGGACAGCGAGTCGCCCATTACTCGCTGCCCGCATGCCCGCGCCTACGGTGGCCGGAGATCGTCTGGCGACGTCCGACGCCGTGGGCGTCTACCACTGCGGCTGGGGTGGAGGGAGGACGCTGTCCTCTCCCTCAGGCGGCCCGCCTCCTCCTTCACGAGCATGACTGCTTCGCAGAAGGAGGCGACCGCCTCCCACTCCGTCTCGCCCCGCAGCATGGCCTCGACCAATGCCGGGCGCGAGAGGTCTCCGCCTATCGCCGTCGTGAGGCCACGGCGGTGCTCTGCCCAAGCGGGGCAGTCCTGCACCGTATGCTCCACCGTGTCCTCCGGACGATCCTCGCAGTGGTGACACCCAGGCGTTTCTTCCCTCCCTATCAGACACAGGAACCTCCCGAAACTTCCGTGTCCGGTGAGGACCTGCGTCATGCGGTAGGTCAGGACGCCGTGACGCCTATCCAGCCACTCCTCAAAGAGGGGTCTTACCGCCGCGATTGCGGCGTGCCCGGACCTCGGTTGCGACAGTCGCTCCCTCCATACTGCCCTGAGATCACGCCGGAGCTCTTCCCGCCGCGCCTCGACTTGTCGAGGCAGCGGGGATTCGCCCCGACGCTGCGCCTCCACGCGGGCGGAAGCTAGTATTACTAATAAGAAAAAGACCCGCGACCCGATATTCTATTGTACCGGTACCGAGTCGCGACCCGGCAAATGGGAAACGCTGCTCTAATACATCGCCGTATGTTCGAAACCACCACCACACTAGAAACACGCCACTAAACAGTTGCTAAGCAGTTGTAGAAACTCTCCTAATATTCTCTAATGAAGCTAAATATGTTGTTGTTGGTAGTGTATTCGCAAAACTAGAACCAGCTAATAAATAGGAATTTCTACACTCGGTGCAACTTCAGTAGACAATCCCAGCTGTATCAATGCTGGTCTGGCCTTAATATAAACTCTTGTGAATGTAGGTAGCTACATCTGCACCTAACCCTTCGGGAATTAAACGAGTGTGCGATGGCGATGGAACTGCACAACTTGATTTCACCTGGCCCTTTCCCTCATCGGATACAAGACGTACGGCATTGCGGCGTTGGCATTGCATTTGCGGCATTTGACAGGCCTGTTGGTCTAGTGGTTAGTGACCCTGACTGCTATGCCGGAGGTCGTGGGTTCGATTCCCACCCAGGACAAATGTTTGTGTGATGAGCACGATCATTTGTTCTGTGTCTGGGTGTAATTTATCTATAATATGTATGTATTAAGAAATATATAAGTATGTTTATCAGTTGTCTAGTACCCATAACACAAGCTCTGCTTAGCTTGGGACTAGATGGCGTTGTGTGATAGTTGTGGAATATTTATTTATTAAAAAAAATATATATATTATTGCGCTATCGTTATGTGGTGGACATGCCTCCGGTACGTACAAAGCGTTTTGCCAATATTTTTATTGTGCGCACAGCTAAGGAGTGAAATTCCCTGCCTCTGAATTTCCCGACAATTTATAACCTTGGGGTCTTCAAGTCAAGAGTGAATAGGTTACTTCTAGGCAAGCGTGCTTCACCGTCGACCACATCATCGTTTACCATCAGGCGAGATAGTGGTCAAACGCGAAAGTAACATAACAAAATGTATATGATATTATATGACTAAAGAAAAAAGACGAATAAAATACTCTACTACAATACGATTTTGAGCACGGTTGTCTCAGCTGCTGAGCGATTGACTGCAGCTTTGCGTGTCGTGAGTTCAATCCCCGCACGGAACATATATTTGTATGATCTAGTAGTAGTCGCTTGGGTCTGTGTGTTGTGTATGCGAGTTTAAATGTTTGAAAATGCACCCACGAAAATGCACCCACGACACCGAAGAAGTTCAAAGTGTGGGGCAATGTTGCTTTAAAAAAAAAGAAAAACATTTATCGGTAAGACAACCCACGGTAGATACTGTTTTTAGTCACAGATTAAAAGCACAACGAAGGTTATTATTTCACTCCTACATCACCAAAATAATGTACTTGTTTATACGCAAATAGACTAAAGAGAAAATTTATTCGATCCGTTTTTATAGATGAAAAGAATCTCATTAGAGTTTTTACGAAATCTTGTTTTCTTTTTTTCCATTTTTTAGTTCTTTTTTAGATAATCGTGGGTGGTGGTAACTTAGGCCGATAAAATGTGCTGAACTTGTTCGATAAATGAAATTTATTTTTTAAGTTGGTTGTTGTTGTTGTTGTGTAAAAGCACTTTAACATGTCAAAAAACATTTTTAAAACTAGATGAGGCCGGTGTTTCGTACCTGACTAAGTACTTTGAGAAAAAACGTTCGAAACAAAATCAGAGGTCTCTTTTAAAGTTCAAGGTTAGTCCAGTTTATTAAATTCAGTCATATCTTGTAAAAAAAAACCAAATCTTGTTTTTGTATTATGTACTACTAGCACTTTGCCCGCGACTTCGTCCGCATGGGTTACGTACTTTCCTAATTCCCCCTTTTCACCCCCTTAAAGGTTACATTTCCAAAAACCCCTTCTTAGTGCTCCCTTACATTATAATAGGAAGCCGTGTGCAAAATTTCACATTCCTAGCCCCAGTAGTTTCGGCTGTACGTTGATATGTCAGTCAGTCAGTTCTCCTTTTATATTATGTAGTATTCTATTTCTGTTGATTAAGGAGTTGCTTTGGTTAGGGGATAGTGCCGTGGGATTGTCCCAATAAAAAAAGTCGCGGTACAAATGTCCCGTAGTGGAAGTGCAGCTTAATAGTAGCTGTTAAGTATGACTGTCTTTTTACCATTTCTACTAAAATATTTCTAGCAATTATTTTCCACAATAAAGTGTTACTTCGCTTTAAAGTTAAAATTTCCCTGTCTGCTAAATTCTGGGAGTTCTACAGGGTGACTTTGAGTCAAAGCCGGGATTAGTCAAGTTTAGAATGGCATTGCCATGTCCGGATCCCGGATTCGTGGGAAAGGGGGTGAATAAGTTATTTAACATGATTCTGTTGAGCTGATTGGGGGGATTAGTGAAGTCGATTGTTTCGACTGTACGTTCGCTAATTTTGGTCAGGGGCGTTAATGGAGTTTGATTGATCTTTTACTATTATACTCTAAAACAGTTCATGGAAAGGTATATGGATAAGTGTATTTGGAGTAGCTGATTTTGTTATGATAATGTAAGTATAATACAAGCCATGATTTTCTGGAATATTTTCAATTAGGCTAAAAAAGAGATTAAAGGCTCATAGGTGATTTGATCAAGCATCTGATTCAGAAGGCAGTAGATACTCCTAGATACGGATCCCATGATGAAGAGGTTCCTGTCTCTCCACCGGTATCTAGCTCCCAACGCCGGCGGAACACTACTTTAAATTATTTCTATAATATTTTGGAGTAAAATTTAAAATCGAAACTAGTTTGAAATTATAATTAAAATTCTGAAATAAAACTACACAACACCTTATTTACACATGTCTAGTAACTTACTAAAAAGTCATAGAACCCTTTTATCTTATCTTTAAAAAGACTTAAACTTACTCAATAATGAAAAAGTTAACTTAAATAAACCACTCTTTTGAAACTCCCCAAAAGATCATTATTCTTATACTTCATAACAAAAAGGCGCAAAAGGACTTTTAATCAATTATTATTAAATTAAAAGAGAAACTCTTCGGTCTCTATGAATTAATCATAATGAACGTGGCTAAATTTTCTCGTAAAAAATTAATAAGTTTCCTCCCCAAGTTATAATTAGAATACATTCCCTTTATACTGTTGTCTGTTTATTTAATAAATAGGGCTTTGTTAAAGTGCGAGGGTGAGGGGAACAGAAGTTTCAGTTGTGCTGTATCGGCGGTTCCGAAGCCGGTTACGCGACACCTCGCAGCGGCTCACGACGTCCACGCTATCACTTTTTCGCGTGCAGTAGTTTTTCGTGTATTTGTATAAATTTTATATCTATACTTTTTTTATCGTGGTAAAAATAATCATCAAATGAGTCCTCCCGGGAGGGATTGTCAGACTTGTACTGACTAAAATCCACGGTGATCCTTCAATAGCCCTTTACGTTCCAGAGTCACAGTTTCCTTATGAGACAGTCCCGCGACCCCGGATATATTCACACTAATATTATAAAACTGAAGAGTTTTGTGACTGAATATGCTAATCTCAGGTACTTTATATACAGTCTACTTATCAAGGAAAGCTATAGGCTATATAAAATCACGCATCGACCAATAGGAGCAGAGCAGCGGGTGAGATCGCAGAGAACAGCTAGTTGATTTTAAATTGTGTTTTATGGGAACCGTCATGGAAAAAAAAATCCACAACACTAGTAATTTCTCCCGTATCGTGGCTGCTTTGTTGTAAACTCACATACACAAACACCCAGATCCGAAACAACAACTTGAAGATCAAACTTTTGTTCCGTGCGGGAATTAAACCCGCGACACGCAGCCAATAGGCTACTTTACTAAAAAAAAAAATAGTCCGAAAGTTGGTTAAAATATTTGCCCCGTTTTTTTATAACGACGAAGATACAATGCTTTTGAAAATCACAAAACATCACTCGGTCGGCATTATGATGTCAGGCGTTATGACGTCACAAGCCCCAGTCCCTTTTGAAGCGTTTCATTTTTGTCAATATACATAGATTTAAAAAATAAAAAACAAAAAATATGTGTCCATTATTTTACGATACTGTTACTGATGGAGTTAACAGATTTTCACTTTATTTATGCAGTAAACAACCCTATTGCTCAATTGCTGCATCAACCGTGCCGTCAATTATGAACCTTCTCAATTCCCCTGCATTATATCTCGCGTATGTTAACAAAAGAGTTAATTCTGTTCCTTATTCCTTCAGAGTTAATAATTCAGACGCGGGGACACCATAATTTTGTGGAAGCGATTACGACGTCACGTCTGACGCACGAAGCGTCATACATTTATTATAACATATCTTTGTCTTTCAGTCCGCGAGTTTAATGAGTTTTTTAAGTGGAATTAGGCTGTTTTTCCACCAGAGATGTGCTATGCTACGTTGCTGCGGATGCGTTTGATATCCAACAATCATATTCATTGGTTTACATAGCACAGCACTGGTGGAAACGGATTCAATTAAGATGTGTTTTTTATATGGAAGTATGCGTGCTATGGGTCGTCTTCCCTGCTATCGATACATCGCATAGCTCGAGCTGCACATCTTCCAAGCGCAGCTACTTTGCGGCGGCGCATCTTCATAGCACATCTTACCCGCACCGCTACATAGCGTATCATCAGTGGAAACGGTCACACAGTTTCGTAGCTCAGCTTTTACATTCTCGCAGTACAGCTACATAGCACATCTCTGGTGGAAAGGCACCCTTAGTCCTTGGGGAGTTTCTGGGGTTTTTCTGTTTCCGGACTGTGTGTTTGGGGAAAAAATTAGATGTTACGAGTATTAAGTTAATGTAGATGATTTGAGGGTAGAGTGCCACACTGCGGTAACATCCCTGACTTACGAATTGTTTGCATTCAAATATGGTTTTGATTGATGATACTCGTACGCTAGCGATCTGCCCTAGTGGCCTGTAAAGAGAGAGTAATTCCACTGTGGAAAAGAGACAGAGCTAACAGCTAGCTACAAGTTGTGTAGCGACATCTCGTTCCCACACTGGAATTATTGTAGCTTTAAGACGTCATGGTAGGTCGAGGGACTAATGAGCTACCGTGATCCCGGCACGTAAAGGGCTATAGAAGGACACCGTGGATTTTAGTCAGTACAAGTCTGACACTCCTTCCTGCTCTGCCCTGGGTGGGAGGATTGATGAGTTTACCATGATAAAAAAAGACAACATGATAGGCCACATTGCCTTTGACACTCAAGAACAAGAAAGCTTTATAAGTATTAAACAGTTTTCATAATCGTTCCGCTAATTCTAGAGATTATTACAAATTCCAAACTTGATAATGTACTACCGGCGGAGGAATCGCTCGACCGATTTTGTGCAAGCTTCACATAAACCATCTACTAAATAGTCCGAACAAAGCCTAAACATTTGGTTTGGATAGGTGTTGAGTTATAAAATTACAACGAAAAGTGGCATTGATTTTTATATATATAGATTTACGTCACACATTAATCACAAGATTTTAGAAAAGAAAAAGCCATGTCTACATTATAAATAAAGAAACCACCACAACTTCATAACAACAGTGACGTAAAAAACTATCGAAATCGGAAACTGCATCACAAATCACAAACTGCTCGTTCCTGAGTAACGACTGTAGTCGGTCAGTGAGCTTATTGGCCGGCCCGAATTACGGCCAGGCGGAATTACGGCCGAATCGTGCATTAGTCATGGCCCGACAAAGGACGGATTGGCCGACGCTTGTAATTTGTCTGCGACGTCGACCGTTCTGTGGCGGTGAGGTTGCTGTTTCGGAAAGGTGTTTGGGTTATAAGTAGGTTCAGGTATCATTTGAGGTTTATCTGACTAGGATCCATTCCAAGTCTGTTTTTCATGACTAGACACATCGATATTTAATATGAATTTGTTGTACTTAAAAACATAATGAAAGAGATGTATGAATGTGGATGATGAGAAAATCTATGTTGTTTCTGTCTACGCCTATGAAAAAAAGGCGTGAGTTTATTATTGAATGTGTATCTCGACACGAAAGGAATTGTGTCAGATTTTCAAATACGACCAAAACTTTTCAATACTTATAAGTGTCCCGATATTATGTTTTTCTTTCTCTTTTAAATGGTCTGACCCCGGTATTTACATCTCTCATCGTTGCAAAGATACACCATGAAAAATGTCGGATTTACAGCCTTCTTCTCATTTCTAAGAACCGTAATATATACCGCTTTTATGTATACTTAAACTTTTAGTCACTAGAAAATGAGTATCTTTATGCTAAAACTGTATTTAAAACGTCTCACTCTTGGTTTCAGACGTTCGACGCAGCATGCAGATATGTCTAAATGCATCTATAGTATGTATCTTCAAATGTAGAATTAAGCTTTGAACAAATTATTCATCGCTACTGAAACATAAAGTCTGTTGACAAGATAAGACTTTATTTTGTTATCTTAGCAAAATTATTTTTCATAGTCCATGAAGGATCCAAGATGGACACTATTTTAAAGTGTCACCTTTCAACGCTAGAACATTTTTAATGAATTATTAGCTACTCCAAGTAACTAAGGCAAAGAATAATAAACTAAAATATTAATAAACCATTAATATTTCACTTCACATTAAACCCTAGAATGCCGAACTTTCAATTTATTTTACCAAAATCCCTCACACACAACATACAACACACCTACACCACATACAACACACACACAACATATAAATTAACGTTTCATAGAGACTAGCAGTCTCTCTGAGGAATTCCCAACTTTCACAGAAATCGTGTCCTAAGTTTTGAAAATATTCATATTCATTTATATGAAAATGAGTTATAGTAATCAAATATTATAATTAGAATTTTTGCTATTTTTTATTTAATAAGAAAAAAAACTTTACCCCGCTCTGGGAATTTCTCCTTTATTGTGAGTGAGTTTATAAACATTTAAACTCAAATACACAAACAGTCTGACATGAAAAATATATCTGTAACGCCATACAAATATTTGTTTTGATATTGAATCCAGTCGATCGTTCAGCCGATAATGTCAATTAAAAAATAAAATAACTATTACTAAGAACTACTTTGGTTAACGATTTACAAGGGAATACGAAGTCATTGTTCCAATGATAGTAATATAAGTTTTCAAAACATACTAAATCGCTTAAAACGCATTTATTCACTTCATTACAGTAATCAAAAATCAGTAAACCTATTATATAATCTAACTTTCATAATGTGGCACGCTTCAACATCGAGCTGTCAATTTGCCTCATATCATTAATGTTGCAAGCTTACATAAAGCGGGTCTCCCTTGGGGGAGAAACTTAGCTCGTTTCCCCACCGCCGTGGGACGTTGTCTCTTATCTAAATAAGCCATTACCAAGGAGAATGATAATAATTGTTATGAAAACCTTGATGGTTTGTAGATTTTTTTTCCTAGTTTTCCTGATGAATCGAGTTACGAGTATGTGTGGCTGAATATATTTATCTAACATTTTTGCCTTTGTTAAAGAGACAGGCGAAAGCAAAGCGTTTCCGAAGCGAGAAGTCAGTACGATAGTTCTGTCACGCTATCGGATCGCATTCGTTTTTCTATGTGACTGGATTCAAACAATTCCACAAATAAAAACGTCACGCTTCGCATTCGTCACGCCTGTCTGTCAAGGCTTTTAAGAGCAATGCGTTTTAATATTTTACTTTGAGTATAATTATTTGAAGTATTCCCCTTTGAGCAACGATTTTTAGGGCAGTTATGTTAAGAGCAACGATTGTATTCCAGTTTGAGCACCTAATCATCATCATATAAGCTGTAAGGCGTCTACTGCTGAACATAGGCTTCCCCTATAGACTTGCAATAGGACCGGTTGGATGCGGCTTGAACCCAGCGTGATTCTGTCGTCTTCATAATGTCGACTGGGACCTTGTGGGTGGACGTCCTACGCTGCGCTTGCCGGTGCGTGATCTCCATTCGACTCTGATCTGCGTGCTATAGGGCTCGTTGCATAGCTCGTTGGATTATCTTGAGCGTATTAAAGAAGCCCATAAAAAGAGATTAGATTTTGGCTGAGGTCTGAGTATATTGATTGATATTTCATTACGTAGTGATTTCTCGGCAGACGATCTCCGGTCACCGTAAGCAAGAGCATGCGGGCGGCGAGTAATGGGCGACTCGCTGCCCAACCATGGACCATGCCCGGGTCGACGGCGCGTTGTGTTCCACGCGCGCCTCAAGGAGTGTCAGCATAGTGAGTATGTAGAGGGCCAAAGCCTGCCGGGGTCGCGGGTCTCACGAATTACCGTGACCCCGGTACGTAAAGGGCTATTGAAGGACACCGTGGTTTTTAGTTAGTGAAGTCTGACAGTCCCTCCCTCCCTGTGGAGGGATTGGATAGGGAATTGCTAATTGATCGATAAAAAAAAGTGATTGTACCGACACACTGATTCGATTAATCTATTAGTCGGTGCCACAAGTTGCGCTGACATATTCATGTATAGGAATAATATTGATTCCATGTTACAAATATCTAGACTAATTTTAGACTCTAATACAAACCGCAAACTCAATTATCCCTAAATTCAGCATGGAGTTTAGAACATCTATTCCTAGTTTAAATTGATATTGTGATACAACGCTTATGAGTAATAATCTGATTATAATTAGCAGCTTTGGTGCTTCGTGCACAATATGTTAGTAGGTACAGTCAGCAAAATACGTATGTAGGTAGCAATTTTCTACTTCTTATTTTAAACGAACTGAACTGTCTAAACAGGTAACTCTGACGCTGGAACGTAAAGGGCTGTTGATAGAACAGTGTGGATTTAGTCATTATAAGTCTGACAGTCCCTTTCGCTCTACCTAGGGCCAGGGCGATTCATTTGATGATTTTAAAAGGTTAAAAAAGGGTTTTTATTTTCTTATTGGGCGTTTTTCCGTTAGCCGGTCCACGCCGTGCCGGTGCCGGGGAAGAAAAAATGTATGAAGATGTATGGCTTGCTTTTGCAATTGCCAACGCCGGCCCGACTTTGAGTCCTGCCTGGGATAGAAGAAGTGTTAGATTTCCACTTGTTGCTAGTTTCTATTCTTATTCTTTATTGTACACAAATATAATTCAATATTTTTACTTCTTAATGTACTTGTATTTGATAATTTTATTAACCATGCTTTTATTATCTTCACTTCTATGTTTGTTTTTTTTTTCTGTTATTCTGCCTTATTGGAACGCCCGTAATAGTTTTTTACTTATTTTTTTTTTTTTAATGTGATTAACGCACGTAGCATTAATCTCTTATTGTATAATAGTGATCAGTGGATAATAGTGTTGGTTGTACAATAAGTGCTATAATTTAAGTAATTAGTGTATAACATGCCATTGTACTACTGTTTTTTTTATCCCTAATAAATAAATACATAAATAAATAACACGTCTTCACAAAAGGGTAAAGTTATGTACAAAGGCGAGCTTAACCCTGAATTGGATATATCAGCCAGTACTTATAAATAATGATTATGAATTTTTTTTGGGCTTATAATTAAAAATTTAAAAAAAGGAAAAACGAAATACCTACTTATTTGTCGAAAAGACATGATTGCGGAAAAAGGTACAGGTATAAAAAGAAAAACAAATATGAAAGCAATAATACACAGAACTATTGTGCTTTTGTATCAAACAAAATAAAGAATTAAAACCGCCAAGTGCGGGTCGGAAGGCACAGAGCGAGGGGTTCCGTAGATAGAAAAACACACTTACATAATATTTTCAGTTAAAAAACATGTTCAACTACAATTTTACCACATAGCGTGACGTATTATGAATTTGAATAGCGTTGTGTCTTCGTTAATTTAGGTTTCAGTTAGAAAAACAAAAGAAAAACACATAACTTTTGATTATCCAACTGACGGACTATTTTTTTGTGTGCCTTAACAATTTATATTTTTTACTAGCTGTGCCCCGCGGTTTCACCCGCGTTTTTCTCGTTTCCGTGGAAATACCGAGATAAAATATTGCCTATATTATAGCCTCCCTCAATAAATGGACTATTGAATATTTAAACAGTTTTCATATCAGATCAGTATTTCCCGAGATTACCGCGTTCATAACAAACAACCAAACTTTTCAGCTTTATAATATTAAGAAAAATATAGATTAAGTTAAATTGTATAAGTCGCAGGCAAGCTGTCTATCTGTTCGACATTCATCCAGACACATAAGACTACAGGCGGGGGTGTCCGTCCACTTTAAACCGGGTTAAAATATTATTTTAAAGTACTTCTGAGTAAATTATATTTTTCGTTTTATTTTCTTGTAGCAGAAGAATATACTGATTGTTTCCGCAACCTGATCTTGACAACGCGACATATAGTTGACCGTGCGAAACACAGTCTTGCCGTAAATCTAATCCTACATATTAAAATGTTTGCCCCTGTGATCTATTTATCGTTACGGCAGAAGATAATTTAATTGGGAATTGAACTCTTTTAAAATGAAAAGGCAAATCATTTGGAATCATTGGGATCCGAGGTATAAGTACTGTTTGACCAACCGCTAGACCAGTCAAAACTGTTGCAACGATCACGTTATTGCGAAGAAATTTAACCTGAAGTCGAGTCCCGTTACATAAATTTGGTGTCTTTTTTTTATCGTGGTAAAATCATCAAATGAGTCCTCCCATCCAGGGCAGGGCGGGAGGGACTGTCAGACTTGTACTGACTACAATCCACGGTGTCCTTCAGTAGCCCTTAACGTACCAGGGTTACGGTAATTTGTGAGTCCCGCGACCCCGGCAGGCTTTGGCCCTATACAGGCCCCGTCACTATGCTGACACTCCTTGAGGCGCGCTTGGAACATAACGCGCCGACGACCTGGGTATGGTCCATGGTCGGACAGCGAGTCGCCCATTATTTGCCGCCCGCATGCCCGTGCCTACGGTGGCCGGAGATCGACCAATGCGGCTGGGGTGGAGGGAGGACGCTGTCCTCTCCCTCACGCGGCCCGCCTCCTCCTTCGCGAGCATGACTGCTTCGCAGAAGGAGACGACCGCTTCCCACTCCGTTTCGCCCCGCAGCATGCCCTCGACCAATGCCGGGCGCGAGAGGTCTCCGCCTATCGCCGTCGTGAGGACACGGCGGTGCTCTACCCAAGCGGGGCAGTCACCGTATGCTCCACCGTGTCCTCCGGACGTGTCTCGCAGTGGTGACACCCAAGCGTTTCTTCCCTCCTTATCAGACACAGGTACTTCCCGAAACTAAATTTGGTGGCTTAAGATTTCTAAGTAAAATAACTGGGGCACCAATTTTTAACTTGAAAGAATGTGGGGGGAGGCCACTCGGGTTTAGAGAATTAAGAAATTCCTGTGGAAAATGGACTGCATCTTCTTGATCCATTACATTATCAATAGAAGTGTAGGTGACTATATCCCCTGGTAGTTTAGTTAAAATTAAATCGTTAATTTCGTCAAAACTACTGTTTCTCGCCGCCAATATTGCTCGTTGACACATCCATTGATAATCCATATTTTCTATTTCGACGATATCTGGGTAAACTTTAAGATCTTATACTTACAATCATCAACAAATATATTTCGAAAAAGATTATTACAGGATTTTATGTTGATAAAAACTCTATGGCCCATAACTCATTAATAGCTACCAACTCTTAACATCTTACACACGTGATAACTTTTAAACGAAATATCCGATTGAGATGAAACAAAAAGTATTTTACTTCTACATAAATACCCTTGATAACATAATGCTTAATTTCGATAAAGATCAATATTACGATACATATTTAACGTAGTTTTTTTTCTTCAGATGATTTAATAATTATTTTGAACACAAAATCGGTTATTGTGATTAAACCCTGATAGCTAGATATATGTTCTTGGACTTTTTTGTAGGTCTTAATAGGATCTACAAACCCGTAGTACATCATTTTGTTCTATTGTCAATAGTTTTTGCAGCGCACGCAAAAATAGGTTTTTGATTTTACACCTTGTGTTACAAAATAGCAATTTTATTACGGATCCCTAATTTTGAAACAAAAAAAACATAGCCTATAGCCTTCCTCGATAAATGGACTACCCAACACTGAAAGAATCATTGAAATCGGACCAGTAGTTCCAGAGATTAGCGCGTTCAAACAAACAAACAAACAAACTCTGCAGCTTTATAATATTAGTATAGATGTATGGAGTTGTTTGAAAAATTTAAACATAGAAAAGCGAAAGCGATCCGATAGCGTGACAGAACTATCGGACTGACGTCTCGGTTCGGTTCGGTATCGCTTCGGACTCGCCTGTCTGTTTGACAAAGGCATAAATGAAAGAAGAGTCTTAGAGTATGTCAAGAGCCACTATGACGCTACTTGCGATCAAAACATACTTATCAAATGGACGACCTAATGTGAAGCCTAGTTTCACATTAGGCGGATCACGGCACAACATAAACAAACGCACAAAGGCATATCATAGTGTTACAGAAAAGATTATTTTAGTTTATTATATATTTACCAAAGACAGGCAGGCCGGTCTACTGCGTAGTCCGCTCGGTTCGGTCGCACTTCCACATGGAAGACAGTCAAATGCACACGTGTCGCTTGACGCAATTCGTGTCGCAAAACGCATCACATGAGGCCGTGAAAGAGGCTTAACACTGGACATGTTGCTGAAATGCTCGACTTGTTTTAATACAGAGGGTATACTGTTTACAGGGGAAATTGAAAAAAAGCCCTTTCATGAACCATAATATATCGATGGTGTTATATGTGATGGTATGATAGCGGCGATTGGAAGGGTTAGAATCGCATTTAAATGGAATTATGAAATAAGCTTCCATTATTTTGAAGTCATTGTTTATATGCCTCCGTTGTGGTTCATTTTAATGTGCTGCGTAAATATTACATTGCAATGCGAATCGGAATTTCGAATTCGAATCCTCCTGTAACTGTTTGATCTAGTGTTCTTTAAATAATGAATATTTGTTGCTTGAAAGTTGCAATACAATTGATTTTTTTTGCGATTATTTTATCAGATCCTGACCTAATTACCATGGGACCATGGAAAGTATTTCCATACAAAAAAAGAAGAGAAAAAATCTAATCGTTCGGACGAATTGAGAACCTCCTTCTTTTTATTTAGTCCGTTTAAAAACAAAAAGGGGTCTAAAACACTTCAAGAAAAAATCCTAATGATTCATTTCGTGCATTTCCAGCAACGTCATTCGCTATTCTTCTATTATTCATTATGATATTGCTAAGAATACATTTTAGATCCGCTAAAAATTAAACACCATTTATTTCTAACCACAAAATAAGTGTACCCTCGCTCGAGGGTGGGACACACAAGTGCACTAACTTAAGTAACTAGTTTCTTTAAAGGGCTCAGTTGCCCTCAGCGCTAGTCACTCGAGCAACAGAATTAGAAGCGACTCGGTCGCTCTCCGAGCATCGCATTAACGTTATTAAAATAATGTGTGTTGTTGTTGGTAGCTGCTCTGTACGGGTTTCGAGTTTACAGCATAGATTGTTTGTAAACGTTAAGGTATTTGCAGCTCAATGTATCCTACTATATCCTACGAATAAATAATTTGTAAATAATAATTTGTATTATCTGCAAGTAGTTGTTCCGGGTCTGGGTGTTTGCGCATGTGAATTTCTTTGTGTGTAAACACACCCACGATACAAGAAGAAAAACATAGTGTGGGACAAATTTTATAAAACAAAAAAATAATATACAGGGCTTAAGAGACATCGACGCACAAACGGTTACCAT
Organism: Agrotis puta; assembly: GCA_943136025.2. Lineage (NCBI taxonomy): Eukaryota > Metazoa > Arthropoda > Insecta > Lepidoptera > Noctuidae > Agrotis > Agrotis puta. The sequence goes on from OW964171.2 coordinate 3,540,870, forward strand.
GGGTCCAGGACATGATTCTGGACGCTCCCGTGTTGGAATTTTTCGTCGGTTTCTCTCCAATTTTCTTTTTTTAATATTTGTTTAGCGTGGGCTGTCCGTTCGGTGAGGACACTGGTTTCGGCTCGCGAGGCTATTCTACTGGTGTGTCGCACATTTTGGATGCTCGAGCACTTCTCAGCTTGTTCGCGAGACTCGCCTCTGATTCTCCGGACAAAAAGCTCGAGGCTGCCTTGTGAGCCATATATCGAGGCTGCCTCGCGAGCTTGCACCTGTTGGGGACGCGGTTGTTCTTTTGTAAAGGTTAATAACAATGCTTATTATTTATGTCTTATTATGCTTATTGAAAACAAAAATTATACGACAGTTTCGATAGAAAAGTCGCGTTCGTACTATAGGTACTTTCAACGTACAAATGCATTGTATTGGAGATACACAAAAACAATATCCCACATTTCAGCCATAATTCATCCACCACAACACAAACTCTAGTGGCTTACGATATCACAGTACGAAATACCTTTCCTTTAAGGGAGAACAATAAATATTAAAGCTTACCTCAGACGGTTTATCGCGCATAAGGCGGCAGCCGTGAAAAACGGATAAATGTGGAATCCTCGCAAATCCTTTAGCGTGGAAAGTTTTGGTACGATACTTGTGTGTACCGGGCTTATATCGTGTGGCTGTCTTGATCTGTAGTCAGGGGTGGCGGTGTTAATATTTGTAATTCAATTTATATTAGTTTATCATAACATTACATATGTGATCCCCAAGGTTGGACAAAAGTTAAGTTTTAAATTTCAGTTATATTTTAGTCACACGTAATAGGAGACGAGCCTTGTCATCAACCGGGCATAAATCAAGCCACGGTGGCTGCCATTGAGAAATTCTTAATGAAAAACTCAATAACACATTGACCAACCTGAGAATCGAATCTTATGCTCAGCAGTCGCGCTTGCAGCCTCTAGACTATGCTTTCCGTATAGTTATGCTCTCTAGCCTAGCCTAGTTTGGTCGCGGGACTTACGAATTACCGTGACTCTGATACGTAAAGGGCTATTGAAGGACACTAACACAAGGGTGGATTTTAGTCAGTACAGGTCTGACAGTCCCTCCCGCCCTGCCCTGGGTGGGAGGACTCAATTGATAATTTTACCACGATGAAAAAAAGCCTAGCCTAGTCTATAACTGTCTCTCTATACCAAAATTTATCATTCATTCACAGACAGGCCTGTTGGTCTAGTGGTTAGTGACCCTGACTGCTATGCCGGAGGTCGTGGGTTCGATTCCCACCCAGGACAAATGTTTGTGTGATGAGCACGATCATTTGTTCTGTGTCTGGGTGTAATCTATCTATGATATGTATGTATTTAGAAATATATAAGTATGTTTATCAGCGGTCTAGTACCCATAACACAAGCTCTGCTTAGCTTGGGACTAGATGGCGTTGTGTGATAGTTGTGGAATATTTATTTATTTATTTATTTATTCATAAAAACAGACATACACACGTTCGCATTTATAATACAAGTAGGATTAAAATGACATGAAACAAAGAAGAATATTAAATTGAATATTGCTTATTAATATTATCTTGCCAGTTTCAACCCTACTAATAGAGTTGTGTTCTCACTAGCAGATGCTGATCGCATTTATGTGCGTCGATAACAGGCGGTTACGTAAGGATGTCGCGATACGCAGTTAGTAATATATAATCAGTATCTGTCTCATCAAGATAAATCTGTACAACGTAACTTTGTTCACAAAGTAATTGAATGAGATCTAGTACAATATCTATATATATAAAAGGAGAACTGACTGACTGACATATCAACGTACAGCCGTAACTACTGGGGCTAGGAATGTGAAATTTTGCACACGGCTTCCTATTATAATGTAAGGGAGCACTAAGAAGGGGTTTTTGGAAATTTAACCTTTAAGGGGGTGAAAAGGGGGAATTAGGAAAGTACGTAACCCACGCGGACGAAGTCGCGGGCAAAGTGCTAGTATATTATATGTATATTACTGCATAAAAAAATTGAGAATTGAAAGTCCGTCAGTTGGAATATGGAAAAATATTGGACATGTTTTTATTTTTAATCAATGAATATTGGCAAAGGGAAACGCTTTTGTGCTTTTTAAAAGCGTTTTATCTTCGTCAATTTTGTTTAACGTAGCAACAGAAAAATATTGGACAAATAATTTTTATAATCTATATTTCGACTAATATTTTTTTTAGTAAAATAGCCTATTATAGTTTTGAAAGAAAAAAAATGCCCTGGCAAACTAAAGGAGTAAGACAAGTAAAATTATTATTTTGGAAGAAATGAATAGCCGAAGAGACGTAACAGACAGTTTATGAAGGCGAAACATTTTTTGGTTATAAAAAATACTGAAAAATTACTAATGAATTTTAAATTTCCTCACGCTACGTTATCAGATAGTAACACAGGTTATATTTTATTTTAAAATTGTGACGAAATTATTTTTAATTTCTTTTTTGTTTTCAAATTTTACCATTAATTTTAAAATATCAGCAGAATTGACTTGACTGTATAAATCCGGGAATTTTACTGTAAAGTTCTTATTTCGCTATGTAATTTTTCATGTATTTTTATTTAGGAAGCTTGTTAAATGGCTTACTTAAAATATTGATTCCGTTGATTGATAGTCGGATTTACGAGTTTTTTTTAACGTGGTAAAATCATTATATGAGTCCTCCCACCCAGGGCAGAGCGGGAAGGACTGTCAGACTCGTACTGACTAAAATCTACGGTGTCCTTCAATAGCATTTTACGTTCCGGGGTCACGCTACCAAGATTAGCGAGTATAGTGTTATGAAAACTTGATAAAATTATTGGGATGCGAATATCTCTCTAAATTAACACAGAAACACGAAATTCCATAAAATGGAATAAAATAAAACCATAGCAGTTTTGCTACGCCGTAGCTGAAAGGACGGTGTCACTGCTACGCGGCTACGCTACGCTTGCTACGCCGTAGCACAAAGCACTTTGTGTAGTGGACGTGTATTTTACCTGTTCTTTAATAATTTGAATAATAACGGTCATTTTCAGTTGATTTTATTAGAAAAGGATCCTTTACGAGCCAGTTGACGAATTTATATACTAATGAGCACGTCGAAACTTTGTTTTGAAAAATTATTAATATGAAAACTTAGTTTTTCAGAATAGTCAAAGAGTTCACTAATGAGAAGTATATCAGATTAAGAATTCATCATACGTTGTTTTTGATTAATTTAACAATGCAGTTTAAAATTAATTATTCTGTTATTTATCAACACAGTGAAAAAAAATTGAATGCATCTCTCTTTCTCTCTCCACTGACAAATCAGTGGAGAGAGAAGGAATTCAGGTTCAGGCTGTTTCTTGTATTAGTGTAAGCCTCCATCCACTCATCACGATATGGAGCTTTCATTCGAAAAGACGTTTGCACCGCAATTTTACATTCCGGGCAACGCAACATGGCCTTATCACGAGTTGGACTAATCACCTTTCCTTGTCCCTATCACCATTGACTACCCCCTTTATATTTGAAGTCCAATTAATCCGTTGTTGTATCCGGTTGTTTGAAAGATATCGCTATCAGCGATAAAGCCCTGTCCAACAGACAGGCGTGGTGAATGCGAAGCGAGGCATTTTTATTTGTAATGTATGGATTGGTTGAATCTAGTCACATAGAAAAGCGAAAGCGATCTAATAGCGTGACCGAACCGATTCGAAGACGTGGCGAAGGCGTATTTGCTCTGTTTGACGTCGTTCATAAAAAACCCGCTAATACAACTGCCACGCCTCGGTTCGCGGCACCCAGTTTGAAGTCTCGTATCGGTTTGTTATCACCTGTCTGTTTGAAAAAGGCTGCCATGGTACCGATAGAATTAGTAATATTGTGAAAACAGAAAACCAGCACTGTAATTGGAGCCTTTTGGCCTTGCACAGGACTAAATTGTTTTTTATTGGTTTTTTACCTTTTGTTGTTTTTCTTTTACATAATTTTGTTTCCTTTGTTGTTTTTATGTATGTAATTTACTTTGTCTGTCCTATATGTGTCAATAAATCTCTTGTCTTTCTTTCAATTTAATAATCGAAAATAAAGTATATTCTTTCTTTCTAATCTCTAATGATCTCAACTATCTTGATTTTATAGCCGTTTTTTTAAGGCTATCGTTTCTAAAGTTCGACACAGCGTTATCAGGATTAATGGTACTGACTGTGCTATCTTCAGCACATTCATTGTGTTCTAACAAATCGCTGTTAGCACCTCGGGCTCTATTGTCGGCCTTAAGCGATCGATGACGAAGAAGGTGATCTTTTTGTGTGTGTAAGTGTTTGATGATGCTGCGAATTATGTGTAGGATACTATAGGTTTTGTACGCGACTTAGGTTTTTTTTTAGCTTGGTGAAATCATCAAATGAGTCCTCCCAACACAGGGCTCCGTCGACCCGGGCATGGTCCATGGTCGGACAGTGAGTCGCCCATTACTTGCCGCCCACATGCCTAGGTGGAATGTTGTTTTATATAAAACATGGCTCTAGGCTTCGTCCAAGGACAGGCGGCGTGTCATTCTGCGCGGGGTATTGTTTGTAAATTGTTAACGCTTCTCTTTGAACGCTCTTATACAGTGTTTCCCAAACTTTGTTTTGCCATGGCGGTTCGTGACCCACTTAATATTTTTAAACCCAAGCTGGGCTTAGGCAGGCTGGTTAGATTAGATAAAATAATAAACAATTTAATTATTTATTATATTACTAATAAGAAAAAGACCCGCGACCCGATATTCTATTGTACCGGTACCGAGTCGCGACCCGGCTAATGGGAAACGCTGCTCTAATACATCGCCGTATGTTCGAAACCACCACCACACTAGAAACACACCACTAAACAGTTGCTAAGCAGTTGTAGAAACTCTCCTAATATTCTCTAATGAAGCTAAATATGTTGTTGTTGGTAGTGTATTCGCAAAACTAGAACCAACTAATAAATAGGAATTTCTACACTCGGTGCAACTTCAGTAGACAATCCCAGCTGTATCAATGCTGGTCTGGCCTTAATATAAACCCTTGTGAATATAGGTAGGTATATCTGTAACCCTTCGGGAATTACACGAGTGTGCGATGGCGATGGAACTGCACAACTTGATTTCACCTGGCCCTTTCCCTCATCGTATACAAGACGTACGGCATTGCGGCGTTGGCATTGCATTTGCGGCATTTGACAGGCCTGTTGGTCTAGTGGTTAGTGACCCTGACTGCTATGCCGGAGGTCGTGGGTTCGATTCCCACCCAGGACAAATGTTTGTGTGATGAGCACGATCATTTGTTCTGTGTCTGGGTGTAATTTATCTATAATATGTATGTATTTAGAAATATATAAGTATGTTTATCAGTTGTCTAGTACCCATAACACAAGCTCTGCTTAGCTTGGGACTAGATGGCGTTGTGTGACAGTTGTGGAATATTTATTTATTAAAAAAATATATTTATTATTGCGCTACCGTTATATGGTGGACATCCCTCCGGTACGTACAAAGCGTTTTGCCAATATTTTTATTGTGCGCACAGCTAAGGAGTGGAATTCCCTAAATCTGAATCTATATTTCCCGACAGCTATAACCTTGGGGTCTTCAAGTCAAGCGTGAACAGGTTACTTCTAGGCAAGCGTGCTTCACCGTCGACCACATCATCGTTTACCATCAGGCGAGATAGTGGTCAAACGCGAAAATAACATAACATAACAAAATGTATATAATATTATATAACTAAAGAAAAAAGACGAATAAAATACTCTACTACAATACGATTTTGAGCACGGTTGTCTCAGCTGCTGAGCGATTGACTGCAGCTTTGCGTGTCGTGAGTTCAATCCCCGCACGGAACAAATATTTGTATGATCTAGAAGTAGTCGCTTGGGTCTGTGTGTTTGTGTATGCGAGTTTACATGTTTGAATTCGCACCCACGACACAGAATAAATTCAAAGTGTGGCGCAATATTGCTTTAATATAAAAAAAAACAGTTATCGGTAACAACACCCACGATAGATAATGTTTTAATCACGGATTAAAGGCACAATGTAAGGTTATTATTTCACTCCTACATCACCAAAATAATGTACTTGTTTATACGCAAATAGACTAAAGAGAAAATCTATTCGATCTATGTTTTTATAGATGAAAAGAATCTCATTAGGGTTTTTACGAGAAATTGTTTTTTTTCTTTCATGTTTTTAGTTATTTTTTAGACAATCGTGGGTGGTGGTAACTTAGGTCGATAAAATGTGCTGAACTTGTTCGATAAATGAAATTTATTTTATAAGTTGGTTGTTAAAACCACTTTTACACGTCAAAAACATTATATTTTATATATATAACAAAAAATATTTTTAAAACTAGATGAGGCCGGTGTTTCGTACCTGATTAAGTACTTTGAGAAAAAAAAAACGTCGGAAACAAAATCAGCAGTCTCTTTTACAGTCCAAGTTTAGTCCAGTTTAATAAATTCAGTCATAGCTTATACAAACCAAAATATAACATCACGCCTGTAATTCCCGAATGGTCTGGCAGAGGTATATCTAATAGTACAGTTATGTTCAAGTTCCATGTAATTGTGGGTAAGGAAATGATTATTTATTATTTTCTGATTTATATCGTTGCAGGATCAAAGACAGTTAAATTCATCCGAGCCACGTGCGCTTTTCTGGTGGTCACCACTGTTGATTCTGGCTTTAAGGAGTTGCAATGGTTTGGGGATAGTGCCGTGCGATTGTCTCAATAAAAAAAAAGTCGCGGGCCAAATGTCCCGTAGTGGAAGTGCAGCTTAATAGTAGCTGTTAAGTATGACTGTCTTTTTACCATTTCTACTAAAATATTTCTAGCAATTATTTTCCACAATAAAGTGTTACCTCGCTTTAAAGTTAAAATTTACTTGTCTGCTAAATTCGTGGAGTTCTACAGGGTGACTTTGAGTCAAAGCCGGGATTAGTCAAGTTTAGAATGGCATTGCCATGTCCGGATCCCGGATTCGTGGGAAAGGGGGTGAATAAGTTATTTAACACGATTCTGTTGAACTGATTGGGGGGATTAGTGAAGTCGATTGTTTCGACCGTTCGTTCGCTAATTTTGGTCAGGGGCGTTAATGGAGTTTGATTGATCTTTTACTGTTATATTCTAAAATGGTCGCGGGACTATACGGATTACTGTGACCCCGGAACGGAAAGAGCTATAAAAGGACACCGTGGATTTTAGTCAGTACGAGTCTGACAGTCCCTCCCGCTCTGCCCTGGGTTAGAAGGACTCATTTGATGATTTACCACGATAAAAAAAATAAGTTATACTCTAAAACAGTTAATCGAAAGGTATATGGATAAGTATATTTGGAGTAACTGATTTTGTTACGAAAATGTAAGTATAATACAGGCCAGGATTTTCTGGAATACTCGTATTTTTAATTAGGCTATTAAAAGGCACTTTTAAAGGCTCATAGGTGGTTTGATCAAGCATCTGATTGAGGTGGATCAGTAGATACTCCTAGGTTCCTGTCCCTAAACCGGTAGCTAGCTCCTAATGCCGGCGGAACACTACTTTAAATTATTTCTATAATATTTTGGAGTAAAATTTTAAATCGTCTTAACTAGTTTGAAATTATATTTTAGTGATTCTCATAATTAAAATTCTGAAATAAAACTACACAACACCTTATTTACACATGTCTAGTAACTTACTAAAAAGTCATAGAACCCTGTTATCTTATCTTTAAAAAGACTTAAACTTAATAATGAAAAAGTTAACTTAAATAAACCACTCTTTTGAAACTCCTCAAACGATCATTATTCTTATACTTCATAACAAAAAGGCGCAAAAGGACTTTTAATCAATTATTATTAAATTAAAAGAGAAACTCTTCGGTCTCTATGAATTAATGAAATGTCATAATGAACGTGGCTAAATTTTCTCGTAAAAAATTAATAAGTTTCCTCCCCAAGTTATAATTAGAATACATTCCCTTTATACTGTTGTCTGTTTATTTAATAAATAGGGCTTTGTTAAAGTGCGAGGGTGAGGGGAACAGAAGTTTCAGTTGTGCTGTATAGGCGGTTCCAAAGCCGGTTACGCGACACCTCGCAGCGGGTCACGACGTCCACGCTATCACTTTTTCGCGTGCAGTAGTTTTTCGTGTATTTGTATAAATTATATATCTATACTTTTTTATCGTGGTAAAAATAATCATCAAATGAGTCCTCCCAGGAGGGACTGTCAGACTTGTACTGACTAAAATCCACGGTGATCCTTCAATAGCCCTTTACGTTCCAGAGTCACAGTTTCCTTATGAGACAGTCCCGCGACCCCGGATATATTCACACTAATATTATAAAACTGAAGAGTTTGTTTGATTGAACGGGCTTATCTCAGGAATTTCATTTACAGCTTACTTATCGAGGAAGGCTATAGGCTATATAACTTCTCGTATCGACCAATAGGAGCCGAGCAGCGAGTGAGACTGCAGGGAACAGCTAATTGTATTTATTTTATGTTTCATAGGAAAAAATGCACATATACTGGAAATTTCTTCGATATCGTGGCTGCGTTTACATAAATGTTTATGAACTCACATGCACAAGCACCCCGACCAGAAACAACAAATTGAACATTAAACAAATACTAATTCTGTGTGGGAATTAAACCCGCGACACGCAGGCAATATATATAATATTATACTCAAAAAAAAAATAGTCCGAAAGTTGGATTATATAAAAATATTTGACCCGTATTTTTACTCTTGTTACGAGACCCAAAAACGACGAAGATACAACGCTTCTAAAAATCACAAAACGTCACTTGGTTGGTATAATTTTACAGACGTTATGACGTCATCGTGTCGTATGCGTTTCATCTTTGTCAATATACATAGATAAAAAAAAAAAACAAAAACTACGATTATTTTACGATACTTTAACTGATGGACTTCACAGATTTTCAATTTATTTATGCAGTAAATTACCCTATTGCTCAGTTGCTGCATCAACCGAGCCGTCAATTATGAACCTTCTCGATTCCCCTGCATTATATCTCGCGTATGTTAACAAAAGAGTTAATTCTGTTCCTTATTCCTTCAGAGTTAATAATTCAGAGGCGGGGACACCATAATTTTGTGGAAGCGATTACGACGTCACGTCTGACGCACGAAGCGTCATACATTTATTATAACATATCTTTGTCTTTCAGTCCGCGAGTTTAATGAGTTTTTTAAGTGGAATTAGGCTGGATTTCCACCAGAGATGTGCAATGCTACGTTGCAGATGCGTTTGATATCTACGAATCATATTCATTGGTTTACATAGCACAGCACTGGTGGAAACGGATTCAATTAAGATGTGTTTTTTATATGGAAGTATGCGTGCTATGGAGGCGTGCTATGGGTCGTCTTCCCTGCTATCGATACATCGCATAGCTCGAGCTGCGCATCTTCCTAGCGCAGACACTTTGCGGCGACGCATCTTCATAGCATATCTTACTCGCACCGCTACATAGCGTAGCATCAGTGGAAACGGTCACAGTTTTGTAGCTCAGCTTTTACATTCTCGCAGCACAGCTACATAGCACATCTCAAGGGCAGGTGGAAAGGCACCCTTAGTCCTTGGGGAGTTTTTGGGGTTTTTCTGTTTCCGAAGTGTGTGTTTGGGGAAAAAATTAGATATTACGAGTATTAAGTTAGTGTAGATGATTTGAGGGTAGAGTGCCACACCGCGGTAACAGCCCTGTCTTACGAATTGTTCGCATTCAAATATGGTTTTGATTGATGATACTCGTACTCTAGCGATCCTCCCTAGTGGCCTGTGAAGAGAGAGTAATTCCACTGTGGAAAAGAGACAGAGCTATCAGCTAGCTACAAGTCGTCTAGCGACATCTCGTTCCCACACTAGAATTATTCTCGCTTTATGACGGCATGGTACGTCGCGGGACTAATGAGCTACTGTGACCCCGCAACTTAAAGGGCTATTGAGGGACACCGTGGATTTCAGTCAGTACAAGTCTGACAGTCCCTCCTGCCTTGCCCTGGGTGGGACGATTTTACCAAGCTAAAAAAAAGACGTCGAGGTAGGCCAACTGATTTCGCACAGATATAATTTAAAATAAAACATTGCCATAATCAAGAATAAGATAGCTTTATAATATTGATGAGTATTTAAAAAAAACGACGGGTTGCACTCTGGTAGTGCCGGCAGAAGTGAAAACTTCAATAGTAATAAACACACACGAACATTCGCGCAAGCGCTCTGCGCCGTCTTACGAATTTTCGATCAGGTCACGTGTCCTGACGCGAGTTTAACATGTTTTACCCATTCCCAAAAAAGTGCACAACGCCGCTAAAGAAGTTTTCACTTCAAAAAAGACGACGAGGTAGGCCACCTGATTTCGCACAGATAGAATTTAAAAGAAAACATTGCATTCGATACTCAACAACAAGATAGCTTTATAATATTGATAAGTATTAAACAATTTTCATAATCGGTCCGCTAATTCTAGAGATTATTACAAATTCCAAAACTTTACAATGTATAGATTTACGTCGCACATTAATCACAAGATTTTAGAAAAGAAAAAGACATGTCTACATTATAAAGAAAGAAACCACCACAACTTCATAACAACAGTGACGTAAAAAACTATCGAAATCGGAAACTGCATCACAAATCACAAACTGCTCGTTCCTGAGTAACGACTGTAGTCGGTCAGTGAGCTTATTGGCCGGCCCGAATTACGGCCAGACGGAATTACGGCCGAATCGCGCATTAGTCATGGCCCGACAAAGGACGGATTGGCCGACGCTTGTAATTTGTCTGCGACGTCGACCGTTCTGTGGCGGTGAGGTTGCTGTTTCGGAAAGGTGTTTGGGTTATAAGTAGGTTCAGGTATCATTTGAGGTTTATCTGACTAGGAACCATTCCAAGTCTGAATGTTTTTCATGACTTGACACATCGAGACATGATTTGCGCAGTGGCGAAGCGATCGACTGCTGTGCAACGTGTCGCGAGTTCGATCCCCGCATGGAACAATTGTTTGTATAATCTGCATGCAGTTATTTGCTCCAGGTCTGGGTGTTTGGTCGCGGGCCTCACAAATTACCGTGACCCCGGTACGTAAAGGGCTATTGAAGGACACCGTAGATTTTAGTCAGTACGAGTCTGACAGTCCCTCCTGCTCTGCTCTGGGTGGGAGGACTCATGTGATGATTTTACCACGTAAAAAAAAGGTCTGGGTGTTTGTGGATGTGAGTTTTTATGTTTGTTATCGCACCCACGTACAGGAGAAATTCCAAGTGTGGGGCAATATTAGAAAAGACGCGACACAAACAGCCTAATATGGAAAATAACCTGCAACGCCATAAAAATATTTGTTCCGTGATTCAATCCAGTCGATCAGTCAGCCCCTATGTCAGCCGTGCCACTAATGTCTATTTATAAAATAACTATAACTAAGAACTACTTTGGTTAACGATTTACAAGGGAATACGAAGACATTGTTCCAATGATGACAATGTAATATGTTTTCAAAACATACTAAATCGCTTAAAACGCATTTATTCAGTTCATTACAGTAATCAAATATCAGTAAACCTATTAAATAATCTAACTTTCATAATGTGGCACGCTTCAACATCGAGCTGTCAATTTGCCTCATATCATTAATGTTGCAAGCTTACATAAAGCGGGTCTCCCTTGGGGGAGAAACTTAGCTCGTTTCCCCACCGCCGTGGGACGTTGTCTCTTATCTAAATAAGCCATTACCAAGGAGAATGATAATAATTGTTATGAAAACCTTGATGGTTTGTAGATTTTTTTTCCTAGTTTTCCTGATGAATCGAGTTACGAGTATGTGTGGCTGAATATATTTATCTAACATTTTTGCCTTTGTCAAACAGACAGGCGAAAGCAAAGCGTTTCCGAAGCGATACCGAACCGAAGCGAGACGTCAGTCCGATAGTTCTGTCACGCTATCGGATCGCTTTCGCTTTTCTATGTGAATGGATTCAAACAAGTCCACACATTACAAATAAAAACGTAACGCTTCGCATTCGTCAGGACTGTCTGTTTGACAAAGGCTTTTAAGAGCAATGCGTTTTAATATTTTACTTTGAGTATAATTATTTGAATTATTCCTCTTTGAGCAACGAATTCGAGGGCACTTATGTTTAGAGCAACGATTGTATTCCCGTTTGAGCACCTAATCAACATCATATCAGCCGTAAGGCGTCTACTGCTGAACATAGGCTTCCCCTATAGACTTTCAATAGGACCGGTTGGATACGGCTTGAACCCAGCGTGATCCTGTCGTCTTTATAAGATTGGGACCTTGTGGGTGGACGTCCTACGCTGCGCTTGCCGGTGCGCGATCTCCATTCGACTGTGATCTCCGTGCTATATGGCTTGCCCCATAGCTCGTTGGATTATCTTGAGCGTATTAAAGAGGCCTATAAAAAGAGATTATATTTTGGCTGAAGTCTGAGTAGATTGATTGATATTTCATTACTTAGTATTTCTCGGCAGACGATCTCCGGTCACCGTAGGCAAGGGCATGCGGGCGGCGAGTAATGGGCGACTCGCTGTCCGACCATGGACCATGCCCGGGTCGACGGCGCGTTGTGTTCCACGCGCGCCTCAAGGAGTGTCAGCATAGTGACGGGGCCTGTAGAGGGCCAAAGCCTGCCGGGGTCGCGGGTCTCACGAATTACCGTGACCCCGGTACGTAAAGGGCTATTGAAGGACACCGTGGTTTTTAGTTAGTCAAGTCTGACAGTCCCTCCCTCCCTGCCCTGGGTGGGAGGACTCATTTGATGATTTTACCACGATAAAAAAAAGTGATTGTACCGACACACTGATTCGATTAATCTATTAGTCGTTGCCACAAGCAGCGCTGATATATACGTATATGGGAATCCCATGTTACAAATATCTAGACTAATTTTAGACTCTAATACAAACCGCAAACTCAATTATCCCTAAATTCAGCATGGAGTTTAGAACATCTATTCCTAGTTTAAATTGATATTGTGATACAACGCTTATGAGTAATAATCTGATTATAATTAGCAGCTTTGGTGCTTCGCGCACAATATGTTAGTAGGTACAGTCAGCAAAACACGTACGTAGGTAGGTAGCAATTTTCTACTTCTTATTTCAAACGAACGTTTTTCTTCTAATCTGCCAGGGTCGCGGGACTGTCTAAACAGGTAACTCTGACGCTGGAACGTAAAGGGCTGTTGATAGAACACCGTGGATTTAGTCAGTACAAGTCTGACAGTTCCTTTCGCTCCAACCAGGGCGAGGGCGATTCATTTGATGATTTTAACAGGTTAAATAATGTTTTTTTCTTATAGGGCGTTTTTCCATTAGTCGGTCCGGCAGCGGCACTGACGCCGACGGCGCCGGTGATGTGCCGGTGCCGGGGAAGAAAAAATGTATGAAGATGTGTGGCTCGCTCTTGCACTTACCTTACAATTTTTGCAGTTGCAAAACATGTTCAACTAAAATTATACCACAGATCGTGACGTATTATGAATTTGAAAAGCGTTGTGACTTCGTTAATTTTAGTTTACAGCCAGAACAAAAAAAAAAAAAAAAACAAACAACTTTTGATTATCCAACTGACAGACTTTTTTTTTGTGTGCCATATGATTATGTATTCTTTAATGAAATATTATTTATAAATATTGGGATATATGTTGGAGACATATATCCCAATATTTAGACTAAAATTGTGGTAAAAATATCCGACACTGATCAAAAATACCAATTATTTCTACAAATATCAGTTTCAATGCAATCTCAATCATGCGGATAACTTTAACAACCTTTGAGCCAATTTTTAGGGCTTTTATTTTCAAGCTCAAGGGTATAAAAATGATACATTGATTTTTAGAAAGAGACTGGAATACGCAATACAACACGCGTCATAAACTGAACCAAACCCGATGTGTTACATTTTCGATTTATTCCATTCTATCATTCTAATACCAAAACTGAATGCAACTGGTATTTGGTTTTCAACTCATATTTTTTATATTTCAAACGGGTAAATACAAAAAAAATGACTTGGTAAACTCAGCTTAATCAGACATAATATATATACGAGTGTATATATATATATATTTAACTAAATTTATTCTTTCATTGTTAAAATAGCTACTGGAGGAGCTCATGGCTAAATAATTACAGCCGCTCAGGCCGATCTTTTGAGGTTGGACTATGGATGGGTGATCATCTATTATAACGAGTTTTCTCCGTGGCTCGGAAAGCACGTTAAGCCGTTGGTTCCGGCTGTCATTTGTAGATCTTTGGCAGTTGTTACTATTAGTTAGAAGCTCTAAAAGTCTGACAACCAGTCTTACCATGGGGTGTCGTATTACCCAGTTACTGAGTTGTGGAGGTCTGATAGGCAGTCGCTCCGTGTAAAATACTGTAGTAGGATGGACTTGGAGCTTGTGGACACACCGACTCGGTAAGAGTAGGTGCGCGTGCAGAGAACAACTCCTTCGTGACACGAAGATTAGTTTAAATCCAGGAGAAACACTAGTACACACTAGCTTTCTACACTATACAAGACATTGATAATGCATATCTTGATTATCAATGCAGATACAATAATTAATCAGACATCCCCTTCGATTTCCGTTTCTGATATTGTGTGTATCAATCAGATTGACAAGTGCATTTACAGGTTGACAATTGTAATATTCCTTTGTGTTACATCACTAGACGTCGAACTGCATGTGACAGGATTATTGTGTGTGCGCTAATTACTTAACCTCCTATCTAAGATTTTTGATACTCTGCTAGAAAAACAATCAATTTTACGACTACTTTTAGTGCAACTTACAATTAACGTGTTAATCCCGTTCAGTTGCGCTGTTAAAATTCACTCGTCATCTGCTAAGCGGTTCTGAGGCATGATGATAATGACTCAAATGTAATTAGTCAGTCAATTACATCATTTTTTTACGTGGTAAAATCATCATATGAGTCCTCCCACCCAGGGCAGAGCGGGAGCGACTGTCAGACTCGTACTGACTAAAATCCACGGTGTCCATCAATAGCTCTTTACGTTCCGGGATCACGGTAATTCGTGAGTCCCGCGACCCCGGCAGGCTTTGGCCCTCTACAGGCCTCGTCACTATGCTGACACTCCTTGAAGCGCGCGTGGAACACAACGCGCCGTCGACCCGGGCATGGACCATGGTCGGACAGCGAGTCGCCAATTACTCGCCGCCACCCGCATTCATAAAAATATATTTGACACGTATTTTTTCATTTGAAACGTACCTACTGAAAGCTGCTGATAGATTTGATCATTTACTTGTGATAGAACATCGAACATTCATCATTTCTAATTATTTTGAAATGAACAACAAACAGAGCCGGTCATAGCCCCAAACATTGCTACTAAAATATTCACGATCTTTTAAGCTAACCCTCTAGCCTGGTCGCGGGACTGTACGAATTACCCTGACCCCGGAACGTAAAGGGCTATTGAAGGACACCGTGGATTTTAGTCAGTACGAGTCTGACAGTCCCTCCCGCTCTGCCTTGGGTGGGAGGACTCGTTTGATGACTTTACTACGTTAAATAAAACCTTCTGGCCTGTTAATTACAGTCTATTAATTAAAATAACATTCATCATCATCACCAGCCAGAAGACTATGCCAGTTAAACAAACATGAAACCTGACTACATACAAGTAAACACAATAACTAATTAGCGATTGCTTTATCAAGGAAATGCAGAGCTATCTAGAATCAGTAGTTTGTGAATCAATCAGATTGACGTATGCAGGTACGGGTATACAATACCCGTTCTTTGTGTGATGTGCCTAGACGTCAGTCGTCTCCGTCCTCTGTTGCACGAATCTGGTAATTGTATTGTGTGTGTTGCAAGGGGTTATGTCTGAGATCTGAGCATGAGGACTTGGTGTAAACGTAACGATTTTTAAAATCATGAGCAGTGTTAGCCCAGTGGTATCGGCCCAGACTTACAAACAAGTTGTACGTCGCAAGTCGTCGGACGTCGCAAGACGATCTCCGGCCACCGTAGGCGCGGGCATGCGGGTGGCGAGTTAATGGGCGACTCGCTGTCCGACCATGGACCATGCCCTGGTCGACGGCGCGTTGTGTTCCACGCGCGCCTCAAGGAGTGTCAGCATAGTGACGGGGCCTGTAGAGGGCCATAGCCTGCCGGGGTCGCGGGATTTTCCCATAACCGTGACCCCGGTACGTAAAGGGCTAGTGAAGGACACCGTGGATTTTAGTCAATACAAGTCTGACAGTAGGGTGGGAGGACTCATTTGATAATAATAATAATAATAATAATAAATCGTTTATTTATAAAAAGGGGCACATTTACAATTGAGTATCTTAACAAATAAAATAGAGCACAGTTGCTTATTGCCTGAACTAGGTGGAACCTGTGTTTCAGGCTAGAAGGTGCGTAAATACCTACTTAAAATAAATAAATCAACAATTAAAGAAAAGTAAATTACTAAAATTACAACTTACATAAGAGATAAACAAACAATGTGTCAGCAGTTTACTTGCAGACTACAAGTAAATCTTCTGTCTGTGCATAGGTAAGGGGTTGCAAAAAAGTAATAATAGACTTTTTACAGCTAAAATAGTTTAACTTATAAATACTTAGTTTTCTATTTAATCTATTGTACAGAAATGGGCCTAAAAATGTAAAGAATCTTTCCACAAAGACATGTTTGGAGGTTGTATTAGAAATGCATACTATATCGTTCCGTCTCTTGTTAGTATTGTCAGCATTGTACGTAAGCATGGTGTGCTGTTTTAATAGTAAGTGCATAATGAATAGCTGGCGCACAGTCAGCACATTGCAGGATTTATACAGCTGATCTGTGGGAAAGTAAAAGGGATGGAAGTTTGCTACCTTTAAAATTGCTCTTTGAGCTCTTTCAAGAGGAAGCAGGATAGTTTTTGATGCGCCACCCCATGAAATGATACAGTAATGAATTATTGATTGACATAGGGCGAAATAAACTTGTGTGATTAACTTAGAATCCGCAAAAGTTCGTATTTTTTTAAATACATATATTAATTTGCGCACTCTTTTAACTAGACTTTCAATATGATACCTAAAAGAGAGTGTTTCATCTATTATAACCCCTAAGTATTTAATATTATTTGCTTTGAGGATAGAAGGGCAAATGCACATGTTGATTGAGCGATTATCACATTGATGGGCATATAAATGGAAGTTAGTAGTGTTAAGTCGAGGCTTGCGCATGGAGAAGTGAATGTATTTTGTCTTGTCAGCGTTTAGTGTTAGTAAATTGCTTTGAAGCCAATTAGTCACAGTATTAAAGCCAAGTTGAGCGTTTTCAAACAGTTCGCTACTGTTTTCAGCAGAAAATATTAGCGCCGTGTCGTCAGCATATGATATGATCTTGCCGTGCTTGATGTTAAGGTTACACAAGTCGTTAATATAAACCAGGAAAAGGGTAGGGCCCAATATACTTCCCTGGGGAACACCAAATCCAGTATTTTTCTGCTCATCGCTCGTAAAATTGTCAATCCTAACACATTGGTATCGGTCGTTTAAATAGTCAGCAAGCAATGTCATCGACGTGCCCCTTATTCCTATGGCCTCTAATTTTCTTAGGAGCACAGAAACGGAGACCGTGTCAAAGGCTTTCGCTAAATCAAGGAAGACTCCCATGACCTGGTTCCCCTTGCCCAGCTCTTCAGAGATATAATTGGTAAGGCTATGCACCGCATCGGCTGTGGATAATTTGGCTCTGAAGCCAAATTGCGCTGGTGACAAGATGTTGTTTTTCTCCAGGAAGCTAACTAGTCTGCTGTTTATAATTTTCTCAAGTATTTTTGAGATTGAGGGGAGTAATGATATTGGCCTATAGTTATTAACCAAGTCCCTGTCTCCAGATTTATACATAGGGATAACAACAGCCTTTTTGAGACAGTTAGGGAAAATTCCTTTGGAAAGACAGATTCGAAATATATGCGTTAAGGGAGGTGCTAATATATGCTTAAAGAGTTTAAGGATCCTGTTGCTTATATTATCCCATCCAACTGCACAGTCATCTTTAAGGCCAGATATTATTTGGGATATTTCGTTTTCGTCAGTATCCAGCATAGCAAATGACTTCAGGTTGCAGCTGTTGTTCTGTTTTTGGAAAGATGGTTGGGTGCAATGTTTCGGAATCTGTTCGGCCAAAGTTTTCCCAACATTAACAAAAAAGTTATTTACTTTGTTAGCTGATAAGAGGGATGAAGGATTAGTAAGCAGTAACCTCGAATTTGATTCACGTTGTTTAGTCATGTAGGTGGCGTTTTTAATATGCTTCCAAATTTGCTTGGTATTGTTGCCTGCTTTATTTAATTCATTTTTATCGTAATTATTTTTAAGCTTCTTTAAGAGATTGTTGCAGAAATTCCTGTATCTTTTATAGGTGTTTAGAATTATTAAATTATCAGGGAATTTCTTAGTTTTCTGATGAAGTTTATCTCTGTGCCTTATGCATCGAATTAGTCCAGGAGTAATCCAAGGTTTAATATTACGAAGACGATTATTTGTTGTCACAACTGTCGTATTACGTAATATTGCTTGTTGGACTTGTTTTATTAAATACGATAAAGCTGAATTAGCGTCAGCAGTATTGTAAACTAGGCTATAATCAATGTTGCGTAAATCATATTCGAGTTTATTTATATTTAATTTAGATTTTGTCTGGGAGCGATTATGCTTAGGCAGCGTTAAATTTACGGCTAGTAAGACAGAATGGTGGTCGGTTATTGTTGAGTTAGTAACAAGCGTAATAAATGAATAAGCGGTTTTGATCATCATATGGTCGAGGCAAGAACCGCTCTGATGAGTAGGCAATGTGTGAGCAGGCAGAAAACCATGGTATGAGCAGATGTTAAGGTAATCTTGTGTCCCTGCGTCGCAGTTTTCGGAGCCAATATTAATGTTAATATCACCTGTTAGTATTACATTGCTAAATGAGCTAAGTGATTGAAAGATCTGGTTTAGGGAACTGTGGAAAGAGGTTAGGTTTCTTGCGGAAGGGGATCTATACAAAGCAATTATCGCTGTAGTTGTACCAATTTTGATGATAAGGCAGTTACTAATACAATCTTGAAGATCAGGTTCTTCGACTTTGACCTTTAATGATTCCTTAGCAAAGACAACGACACCATCATTTTGATTGTGGTTAATTTTTGTGTACAATAAGTTATACCCTGGTATTGCCGGGAGGTTATCGTGGCGCATTGATAGCCAGCATTCTGTTAGAACCATAATATCACAATTAAAGTTAAGTCTATGAAGAAAAATGTTAAAGCTATCTATGTTCTTATGAATACTTCGTATGTTTTGGGTTAGTATGGTTAATGACTTTTGATACTGGGAAAGATATTGATTGCAGTCTTCAACCTCACATGACTTTGACTCAGTCAAAAAAGAGTTATCTATGTCGGTAATTAAATTAATATCCATTCTACAAAAATAACAACAATAAATTACGTCTAAGATTTAAACAAATATGTGGCGCTCTCAGGCGCCGTCATAGTCAATCGAGTTAATATACCTGTATTCGGCTGCAAGTTTAGCTGGACAAACTGCGTCTCCCGTCTTGTGGTTGGCTTGTTTTTTAAAGCGCATGCATGTAGCACATTTTGGATCATCAGCTTTTTTTGCGCAGTCTTGGCTAGAGTGTCCTTCTTCACCGCAATGGCCACAAGTCGGGGCAGCGGCCTTGCATGTCTTGGATGCATGACCGTACTGCTGGCACTTGTAACATCTCGTTACTAGTGTGAAGTCTCGTACCGGGCAGGACGTCCAATTTATAAATAATCTGTCCTGCGTGATGAGGGCCTTGCGAATGGCGGCTGAAACTTCTATTATATAATTGCAGCTCTCAGCATCTTTCCTTCCAGATTTGTGGCTAAGTTTAATTGAGGTCATAAATGTATCTAGGGTCATAGGCAGTTTGTCAGTTATGTTTTGGTCGTAAATGCATTTATAAACCTCATTTTCGGCCATTGATGCGGGAACTCCTAGCACAATAATGCGAGGCTTGCGCTTCCGAGGTTCGTCAACGGTAAGGCCTGACGAAGCGATTTGGACTTTTTGCTTGAGTTTATCTAGGTCATCCTTGGTCTCAGTGCTAACAATAAGTCCTCCTTTTCCTATTTTACGTACGCCTCGTACTTTCAGCTTCATTTCACCAGGGCATATGATTTTTTGTACCATGTTCTTGGTTTCATCACTGGTCTTTGTGTTGTCGCATGGAAAAATCGCCACGGAGCTTAGGTTTTTAGGACGAATAAAACTGCTAGATCCCTTCTTCACCATATCGGCAAAAGATGAAGGAGTTGCAGCCTGCCTCGTACAGGACTCCTGAATCGTGCGGTTCATCTCTGCTAGACAGTCTGCTAGGTCTCGAGCTTCGGTCATTGTTTTCAAGGCGGTATGTGTTTGAAGGGCTCTTGATTTCAGCGACTGGTATTGAACAGCCAATTGTGAAACACCATGTCCAACTTTTCGGCAGAGATTGCCAATTCTTTGCTTCTGTTCAGAATTAAGTTTTCCCTCAGAAGCAATACAAAACACCTCATTCAAGTGGTCTTCAATGGTCCCCAGCCAGTTCTGAATCTCCGCAGTACTGATAGGTTCAACAGCTTCCTCTTGGTGCTGCTTTTGTTGTTGAGGAGGTCTCGGTGTTGGAGTCGACGGAGGGCTGCGTGGTGTTGGAGTCGACGGAGGGCTGCGTGGTGTCATCCCACTCCGATTAAAGGGGGTGCTAGCCATTTTTCAGATTATAAAAACTATTTATAATCCAGTCAGTCCATTATACTGAGTTGAAAACCGCTTACTACGTTGTTTTATTATATCAAGCTAATACACTTAAACTGGGTCAAAATTTAATGCAAGCGTTAATTTATTTATTTTAATAATACTGCATTGATGTGCACGTCTGTATGCGATGAGTGCCGATCAATCAATCCACGATAAAAAAAAAGCGATGGAGCCCTAAAAGCAGCTTGCATTACGAAAATGTCCAAATAAATTAATGTATTTATTCTTCTAGACATTTCTATATTAACATCCGCCTATTATTTATAGCCGAATACACAAATAACCGATGTTGGCCTAACAGCTGCAAGGTTGAAGTGTAACTGGGCTAGTCATATCTGCCCTATGTCTGATGAGTATTGGGAAAAAATAACCACTCAGTGGATCCCAAATGGCGGTAAACGACAACGCAGCAGTCCCAGAAGGAGATGGCGGGATGAGCTGGACTCATTTTTGAGGGATTGGCCTACAATAAAGATTTTTTTTTAAACCTTGCCCCGCACTAGGAATTTCTCCTGTGTCGTGGGTGCGTTTACAAACATATAAACACACATACACAAACGCCCAGACCAGAACCATACAAATATTAGCTTCGTACGGGAATCGAACCCGCGACACGCAGCGCAGCAGTCCAATCGCTCAGCCACTGCGCTAACCGTGTCGTCAAATCGCATAAAATCGTAATATAATCGCACCAGATCGCGCAAAGTGGAAGGAGGGAAGGAGGCCTTTGCCTTGCAGTGGGACTACACAGGCTTATAATGAAATAAATAAATAATTACTTATAGAGATAATATGTTTAACTAACTATAGCATCTTCTGGTAGCACTTATTTACTTCGACATAAACTAAAATCAACATACTAAGGCCTTTGTCAAACAGACAGGCAAAAGCGAAGCGAGTCTGAGGCGATACCGAACCGAAGCGAGACGTCATTCAGTTCGATAGTTCTGTCACGCTATTGGATCGCTTTCGCTTTTCTATGTGACTGGATTCAAACAATTCCATACATTACAAATAAAAACGTCACGCTTCGCATTCGCCACGCCAGTCTGTTTGACGAAGGCCTAAAAGAATGAAGTCTTACTTTCCATTTTCCTAATAGACGTCAGACCTATTCTATTAAACTAGACGTTACAGTAAATCTGGGACAGATGTCGCCTCAGTGCATGTGGAGTCTATTAATCTCCGGTGTCTGTCATCTGTGACCCACATAATATTTGTTACTATGATGCTGTTACTGTTTATATGAGGTAAGTAGAGCAGCAATTTGACGTAGTTAGGAAATTAAGGGACGTCGATGATTAATAAGACAAAAAAAAGCATACAATTTAGAGTGAAATAACGTTAAAACGAGACAAAAAATATAGTGCGTAGATCTCTGGATCTACGCACTATATTTTTTGTCTCGTTGATAACCAGGATGCAGTTTTAAATCTGCGTTTTCAATCTATTTTCTGTCTCTTTTGCATAGAGTGGCGTAGCATGCCTATGTTCAGAGTGATGTCGGTGCGGTATTCCAATGCGAGTATAATTATGCGTTGTATAAAACAAATAATTACTTATTGGATGTCTCACGGCTGCACCTTCCGCTTTCAAATATTGACGGGCACCGAGTGTCCGACACTGATTTTTAAATAAACTTGAGTTACAGAATTAGCGCCAAAAGACGTCCTGACCAGTTTGAGCCAATTCGAACATTGAGGTCCACTTTTATTATTGCTGTATTGCATTTTTTCATGTTCATGTTTCATTCAATACAGAGACTCAAAATAAACGGTTACGAGAAAAAAAGTTTAACACAGGCACTATCACGAGGCTGCGGCGTTAAGTAAATGTAACGTATAAACGTCGATTTTTTTTCCAGAAAATGCAACTATCCATTAGTATTTTGGTTTAATTTTTGCAACGCTTTATGTGCGTAGTATTAAAAATGTGTGCGAATACTTTCGATATAAAAATCAATGTTTATTTTGTGCTGAAACTCATATGTATTAACTGAAAAATATGTAAAAAGAAATGTTTTCAGATTAAAAAAAAAGAAAACTGGAAAATTTCTGAAAAACAATTTTAAATTAAATTACATCATTTGACAACATTAATCATACTTAAATTATTGCAGAAAATAAAGACTTCGAGGTTTGACGACACCAAATTGGGACAACATGCACGCTTTTCTAACAATTGCACACTAAACAAATCATGTCTAAATAACATTAACAAGATATCTAATAAAGACAATAAAAGTAATAACAAAATATTTGAATTCATGAAAGTTAATTGTCGTCTCAAAATGGCGTCACATAGTGGATAAACCACGTTTTCTAAACAGGCCATTCTATTAAATCAAATCCATTTATTATAAAAAAAACTCGTTTGGTCTCTCTTTGATTAATTTATTTGTAACATGTTGCATTATTCATTTGGACGTGTTCATCAGAATATAAATTGTTTTGTCCAACAGTTGGGTGGAGGGTGGCGGTCCATTGATTGCGAGTAGCTATACGAAGATATAGAGGACATTAAGTACATCTGTCACTCGGTTGCTGCTCCTAAAATTAATGGGATATTTTATATCCTTATCATTCGTTACTGTGGGACATAAGTGCTTGTGGCTTAATAATAACAGCGGTTTAAGCCGATTTCCCAGGTTAAGCTAATTTGCGTAGGTTTATCTCTCGATCTATTATATAGAGTTTCTTTCGTTTCTTTTTTTGTAGTGATAGAATCATCAAATAAGTCCACCCGCCCTGGGTGGAGCAGATAGGACAGTCAGACTCGTACTGACCAAAAATCCACGGGGTTCCTCCAATAGCAATTTGCGTTCCAAGGTCACAGTTACCTGTTTAGACAGTTCCGAGATTTCTTGCGTGCTTCGCTTCGCGTTCGCATTGAATCGCCTACTTAGGACACTGCGTCAATGATGGGCGTTGATAGCTGCGTCACAGTTATGTATTTATTAAGTAAACATCTTTGTATTTGTAACTGAGCCAACTGTATAATTGTGAAATAAATTAGAATCAAACTATTTACTAGAAAAAAAAACTGTTAAAAAAAAAGCAAGACAAAAATAACAAGTTCAAAAATATTGTCCTAATAAGAGACGGTCACAAAATAATGTGTAACCGTAATAATGTGTATCTTCATTAATAAAGTTACAACCGTGTTTCATCCATCTCTTTACGCTATGCCGCTTTTAAGATTAGATCATAAAAACAAACAACCGCTTCCGTATTCCTTAAGCCCATCCTTTTTAAGAGTTAATTGTTCGAACTCCAACACGACCTTTTTGAAGTATTAAAAGAATAATGTAAAAGACTTGAGCTGTATTTTAAACATGTTATAACAGATCGTTACTTAACCCACAATTGTTTTGTGAGTACATCAACAAGTAACAATACAGAAGATTAAGTCTGTACTGTAATAAAGTGCCTATTTAGACTTTTTTTTTATTTGAAATGCATTTTCTCAGAATGACCCAGGCGCATATAAAAACGGATGATGCGAGCTCATCCAGAACGAAACGGAACTCCTACGCAACAACGGAACACAGTAAAAGCTATGCTGCTGAGCTGACAATAGGGACCAAAATGCTCTAATCGGTCAAAAGGAAGACTGCCCCTCTTTCTCGCCTCCTTCTCTATTGGCATTACTGTTTCGCAGAAGGAGTTCACTGCAATCGCTCCATGTAAAATAGTTATATTCAGCTGCATCTGGTTCGACAGGAAGTCGACCCCAATGTAGTTGGGAAAAGGCTAGGCAGATGATGATGATGAGAAGGAGGTGACTGCTTTTCATACGTCGCTTAATTTTTCGCTCTACCACATAACTGCTTGATTATATTATGTCTGGGACTTCTGTTTTAACGCTATTCTGTGGTCTTTACAAGCATCGTCATTATTTCTGAAAACATAATTACTTTCACAATTTGTGTAAGAAAAACATTAAATGTATCACTCTCCCGTCCTTGTAACAATGAGTGTAATTAATGTAATCTCCTACGGGATGTTACAAAAAATACCAGTGTAATTACGTTTCTAAAGCGTGGAATGTATTATGAAGTAATTTATGAATTGTGTTAATTACTACTCTAGTTAATGAACTATTATTTGAGTTTTATCTTAAATGTTAGGTTAGGTTTTGGCCACATCTAACTGAAAAAATATTCCATGGAACGCACGGTTAACACAGTGACTGATCCGATCGATCCACTGCTACGCAGTGTATTGCGGGTTCGAACCCCGCACGGGACAAATATTTGTATGATCTGCAAGTAGTTGTTCTGGGTCTGGGTGTTAGAGAGTTTCTCCATGATGCGATGCGTGCGATTTGCAATTTCTACTAACTAAAAATGAAAATAGTCCTTGCTATTACGATATATTGATGCAATTTGGTTGATTTGACGTCGTCGTGGCGAGCGTGTTTTGTTTTTCATATATCCGTAGACAACCGCAAGTTTGAGGTCATATGTCGTAGTAGTAAGGATGATTTTGACTTGTAGTTGGAATCGGTCGAATTGTGTCGCATCGCGTCATTGGAAGCTCTCTTAGTGTATGTGAGTTTCTATGTTTGTAAACGCACCCACGATACAGGAGAAATCATACTGTAGTGTGGGGCAAATCCTAAAAAAAAACAATAACTATTACTCATACCTGGGTGCAATCCGTTCAGCTGGTCTGATAAATGGACATATCTTTTGATTGCAGATTATAGACTTTATTTGATATTAATTAAGGTCTTGACAGACAGACAGGCGGACAGACAGAGGGACAGAGGGACAGATGGACAACAAAATGATCCTATATGGGTTCTGTTTTTTCTTTTGAGTTACGGCATTCTCTACATACATATCTACCAATGTAGATAATAGTAGGTATCAGTATACCTACCATGCATTGAATGGTATTTATGTATGTAAGTTTACTCACTTCTTACACATATAACTATGTTTTCCCAACGCTCTATCATCCATACATATTCTTATTTACACTTGCGCTTTAGTCCGGTCTTACAGTGGAATAAGAGCAATATAAAGGGCCGTAAAATAAAATATCTATTCGGACTTCCATTTGCTTGCGTTTCGACTAAGCCTCACACTGGTCGAGTGACACATTGAGTAATAATAATTTATAGAGCGCTTATGCATACACCTCCACATCGCTCGTAGAACTGAAATCAATGGGGAAGAAAAAATCTCGAGTGGCGACCACGGACCGTAAGACGTAGCATAGGTAGACCTTCCACTAGGTGGACCGACTAAATTAACTACCTTTAGATCATACGAGTATTTGCTCCGCGCGGCAATCTAACCCGCAAAATCGCTCAGCGTTTGCCGCTGAAGTTGCCTAATAGCTTTTTTTTTTGCGTGGTAAAATCATCAAATGAGTCCTCCCACCCATTACTGTCAGACTTGTACTGACTAAAATCCACGGTGTCCTTCACTAGCCCTTTACGTACCGGGGTTACGGTGATGGGTAAGTCCCGCGACCCCGGCAGGCAAAGTTGCCTAATAGCTTGTCTAATTATTACTCCAAGTGGTGAATAGTAATGGATCTGCGAAGTTATTGCCTTCGTATTTTCTTAGGATATGGTAATGTGTAGGGATAAATGAAATTTTCATTTTGAATAACATATCGGAGTCCTTTCAGTATTATTGTTGGTTTTAAGTGCGAATTTCGTGTTAATGGTATTTTAAAATATTTGACATTGGAGTTTTAAATCCTTTTTTTAAAATATTTTATGTAGAACCCATTATTAGACGCGGTCCCGAAAATAGTGTATCGAGTTCGAGTTACGAGCTGACGTTTTTTCGTAACCTTTTTGATCATAAGCATGTAACGGCGCGCTGTAGAAAGAGACCTCTAAATGATAAATGATATTTATTTTGCAAATTGGTTTTGACAAACTCTTTTACACGTCAAATCACATTCCTTATTATTATTTTTTTTAAACTAGATGAGGCCGGTGAGTCAGGTACGAAAACCTGACTACTCTGAGAAGAAACAGCCGAAACAAACTCAGAGGTCACAGTCTCTTTTAAAGTCCAGACATTTTGTAAGAAAGAAACGTATGAGAACCATGCAGGTGTCTGAGGTGATCTTTTGAAGAAAGAATCAACCAGTTTGAGTGGACCTGTCCAGTCAGTGCAAGCATTTGTCGGTAATCGTGTAGCTCAACTCATAACTCAAGGAGCTCAACTTAACGACGAACAATACCAAAGAAGGGACATTTGCGTAGGCCACATAAATTACTCAAACTGTCAGACTATATAAATATATGATAAATAAAAAATAAAATAAAAAAGTCCTACATTTGTCCTCATATTCACAATAGTGAATAAAACAAAATTAAATAAATAAAAAATAAAACGGCATAAAAAATAAAATAAAATTACGACGTAATTCATGTCAACACATGTCAAATAATATAAAAATATAAAATTACAGAGTAAACATGTCAAAAACATAAAAATAAATGTAAATGTCATAGTGTATAAAACGAACACAAATACAAAAAATACAAAGTAATAAAAAAAAACCTCAAGTCAAATAAAATAAAAATAAAAAATATATATAAAAACAAAACATAAAATGTCAGTTTGTATAAAAAAGGGGTATAAAAAGAAAACAAACGAACTTGAACACACACAGAGTGAATTTAATTGGAGCAGTTTAATCCCATGCATTTCTATCCTCTAAATAATGATTTATATGATAATAAGCTTTTTGGCACAACTTCTGTTTTATGTATAACTTGAATTTATTTATGCTTAGCGTTTGAATAGGGACTGGAAGTTTATTATAAAAACGCACGCATTGACATCTAAACGTACCCCCTATTTTTTTGAGCCGGGTTGCTGGAACAATGAATTTATCTTTATTTCTCGTGTTTATACTGTGAATATCACTATATTTTTTAAAAAGATTAATATTTTTATGCGCGTACAAAAGATTTTCATAAATAAACTGAGAAGGCATAGTCAGTATATTAATCTCTTTAAACTTTTCCTTGAGGGAGTGTCTGGGACTCAATTTATAAATAGACCGAATTGCCCTTTTTTGCAATACGAAAATAGTTTGAATATCGGCGGCACTGCCCCATAAAAGAATACCGTACGACATCACTGTGGAAGTAGCTAAAATAAACTAAACGGGCAGTATCTACATCAGTTAAATCGCGAATTTTTCTAACGGCAAATGCTGCAGAACTGAGTTTTTTTTGCCAATTTTTCTATATGGGGGCCCCATTGAAGTTTGTTATCTAAAGTTATGCCTAAAAAGATTGTGGAATCTTCCGGTTTTAATTCTTGATCCTTGATTAATATAACAGTTTCCACTTGTTTAACATGCGGTATTGTAAATTTGATGCATTTTGTTTTTTTCTCATTTAGTAGAGCACTATTAACATCTTCAGTTACTAGCTGCTGGCGTTTAAGTTTAAATAAAAGGGAAGTATCGTCTGCAAACAGCACTATATCATGATGGTCCTTTATGAGGTAAGGTAAGTCATTTATATAAATGAGAAACAAAAAAGGCCCAAGAATTGAGCCCTGGGGTACTCCCATTTTTACTACAGTTCCGGGGGATTTTTTCCATTGACATCGACTCTCTGGATCCTATCATTTAAATAAGAGGTAAGAAGATTCAGAGACGCGTTCCGAATACCGTAGTGGTGTAGTTTTCTGATCAATTCCGAAACCGATAAAACCGAAACCGAAAAACCGATTTCATGAAGGACGCAATCGAAAGCCTTGGACAAATCGCAAAAAATGCCCAAAGCATCACATTTGTCCTCCCATGCATTATAAATGTGTTTTAAAAGTTCAACACCGGCATCAGTAGTTGAACGACCCCTTGTAAAATCGAACTGTTTATTGTGTAATAATTTGTGTTTGTTAAAAAAAGTTCTCTAACAGACTATTTAATTTTTTTGTTATTTGATAAATTATACAAAGGCAAGGGTATGCCGGCAGATGATCTCCGGCCACCGTAGGCGCGGGCATGTAATGGGCGACTCGTTGTCTGACCATGGACCATGCCTGGGTCGACGGCGCGTTGTGATCCACGCGCGCCTCAAGGAGTGTCAGCATAGTGACGGGGCCCCCTGTAGAGGGCCGAAGCCTGCCGGGATCGCGGGACTCACGAATTACCGTGACCCCGGTACGTAAAGGGCTATTGAAGGACACCGTGGATTTTAGTCAGTACGAGTCTGACAGTCCCTCCCGTTCTGCCCTGGGTGGGAGTACTCATGTGATGATTTTACCACGTAAAATAAAAAAAGGCAAGGGCACGTAATAATGTATGCTAACCTAACCTAACTTTAGATTGGAAGTCACTTTTTTAGTAATGTTTCTAAACCGTACAACGTATTTTTTTTGAATTAATCTATGAGAGAAAAATATTGAAAACTTTGTCAAAAGCCTTAATGATTCTTGTATTTTCGATTAAAAAATCATCGCATTTACTTTACTTTTGTATGTGCTAGAGCCTCAGATTTGTGAAAAAGAAAATGGCAAAAACATCTTAAAGATTATTGGTAGCCATTATCTATGGGGGAAGGGGGTAAACGCAACCCCAATGTTTATGTATTATTACCCCATCCAGTATGGGGTAATAATACATAAACATTGGAGTTTCCTAATGCAATCAGATAGGCTGAAACGATGGGGGGTTTTACTGAAAGAAGGTAAGAGGGCTTATTAACATGAAATGAGTGAATTTGAGAGGTGGATTTTAGTGAAATGGGATATTTTGATGTGCTTACAGTTGACATGGATGGTAAGACTCGATAAAATTTGATTTGACTTTTTTGTGTTTAGTTGCGTTGTGAAATAGCGCAATGGTTTTTATCAGGAGTTTTTTTTTTATTTTCTATACAATTTAGGTCATAAATAGATTACACTATGATATGAATATATACGTTTATGTTCCAGCATCATGAGTTAAACATGCAAGGTTGAAGTGCGAAAGTGTTTGAAGATGGATGGATTCACATAGAAACTACGGAAAGGATTTGTATGCAATTTTGTACACACATATTTTATACTAGCTTCCGCCCGCGACTCTGTTTGCGTGGATGTCGGTCTTCGCGTGGATGGTTTATTTCTCCATTTTGAGTAACTCTGACAATGACATCTTATAAATATCTATTGGACCCAATTACGGCTAAGCCTATAATAATTAAGGAGATCCCTCTATTGAGCTACTGCTGTTGAGCTCGCGTTCTGTAGTAACTGAAAAATAAGTTTTTTTTTCTACGTATTTTTCCAGGTTAAAAAGTATCCCATTTTATGCCCAGGATAATAAGGTATAATTATACCAAGTTTCATTGAAATCGAACCGTAAGTTTTCACGTGATGCCTGCATATACAGACAGACAGACAGACAAATTTTTTTTTAATCACATATTTGGGTTTGGTATCGATCCAGCAACACCCCCCGATATTTATTTTTTCAATATTTTCAATGTACAGAATTGACCCTTCTACAGATTTATTATATGTATAGAAGATTATATAGGTAGTAGGTACGATACTTTTATCTCGGTGTTACGTTACCATCGGATATTTTTTAACACTTGGGCAAAGCCGGTGGCAACAGCTGGTTTGTAATATTGGCTAGATTCTAGAGAAACGTTATAAAGAAACAAAGGCGTAATTTTCGTATTTTAAACATTCGCTTTCCTATCGCATTCTTGTCAAAAAATGTATGATATTTTTGATATTGATTCACACCGAGATAAGACTGCGACTAGAATTTGAACGTTTTTAATTAAGAGAATTGCCCTTTTCATCGCGATTTCTAAGTCGAAAACGAAGGAATTTTAATACACTTCAAGCTCGACAATCGTTACTCTACCGTTGTCAGTCTGACAGTGAATAGCGAGCTTTAATTCATTCGACTAAAAAGGCACGTGCTACAAATATATAAATTAAATAACACACTTAGGGCTCTTGTAAAATAATACATTTGGAGGAGTTCAGAGGTAATGTGAGCGAAGTCGGGGGACTTACTTAGCGGAGTACCTTTTTTTGCTTTTAAAGATAGCTGTACTTTTGAAGAGAACTGTGTCAGATAAATGGGGAAGGGTTTTTAAACGAAATCGAAATTCTTAAAAGTTTTGTCGATGTGAAATTTCTGATTTCAAATGGTCGAAATTTTCGATAGTTGGAGAGATTTCAGAACTAATTTGAAATGGAATACCTGATTTAAACAACAAATAGTGCTTGTGGTTTTACCTAGTGATTGGTTGATTTTAGCTATCAGGAATTGCAGTGGTTTGGAAATAGTGCGGTGGGTTTGTCCCAAAAAAGTACGGTGTAGATGTCAGCAAAACAACATTTTCTGTAATTATTTCAAAACATAACAAAATGAAATGGCGAAATCCAAATACATAATGAACAGTACAAATAAACGAATACCCGAAATGTCTCTAAATTGGGTGAACCTAAACAATGCCCACAGAATTTCAATCGCACAACATTTTCGACATAAAAGCAATAATTTTAGAATAGCCATGTTATTTGTTGAATACCGAATGTTTGTACTGATTGATACATTAATTAAAATTCATTACACGAACGGATCGTTTACGAACGTACACTGACCGGCCACGTTTTGCGGTGATCCTTCCAATTTCATATTAGTCCCCTATTATGTGGTGAACCGAGGATTATTATACAGAGATATGTTTATGTTCCTGTGTTTATGATTAATGTTATGTAATCATTTTCATAAAAATACGAATTATATAATACATTATCATATAATTATGTAATACATTCGTCAATACTTTATAGAATAGAGATAGAACTGACCATGTCAACTGAAGCCGAAGAAATAGGGGCGGGCATGCGGATGGCGAGTAATGAGTGACTCTTCGTCGGATCATAGACAATGCCCGGGTCGACAGCGCGTTGTGTTTCACGCGCGCCTCAAGGAGCGTCAGCATAGTGACGGGGCCTGTAGAGGGCCAAAGCCTGCCGGGGTCGCGGGTCTCACGAATTACCGTGACCCCGGTACGTAAAGGGCTATTGAAGGACACCGTGGTTTTTAGTTAGTCAAGTCTGACAGTCCCTCCCTCCCTGCCCTGGGTGGGAGGGCTCATTTGATGATTTAACCACGCTAAAAAACACAAAAAATATTCATCCAAGTTAAAAACTATCTGTGTAACACATCCAAAACCGTCCAGCAGTTTTTGTATGAAAGAGTAACAAACACAAACTTTCGCACATAAAACTATTACTTGACTTTTCAAGTAACATTTATGAAAGACTGCTTTAGCAATATTCCCATTCATTCTTTCTCAATTGAACTCAAGCCAAAACAAATGCCCATCAGAAACAAAACAATATGGCAGCGAACCTCACTATTCCCGTGTTGCCGGTAAGAAAAATTTAATGATTCTTTAAACAAAAGCCGGGCTGAACGTCTAGGAACGTAATTAAATGGCCACCCTATGGGAAATCGACGGCGGCTGGCGGTCACCCACCGGCGGAGCAATACTTGCTAGGATGCAAGCATTGCTCTGCCGGTGTCTTATTCGTAGAATTGCCAGGAAATTGTGTGATTGCTTACCTTTTTGTGTATGTTCGAATTCTTGTGTTAATACATAGTGGATCGGTGGTTGAGTATATTGTGGAAGGAATGTTGTACAGTGTACTATTTATTTATCTTGGTCTAGCGATACTGAAACTGAAGCGAGACGTCAGTCCGATAGTTCTGTAACGTTATCGGATCGCTTTTGCTTATCTATGTGACTGGATTCAAACAATTCCATTGTCTACGCGCGGACGACCAGCGGCGCGCACATTACAAATAAAAACGTCACGCTTCGCATTCGCCACGCTAGTCTGTTTAACACAGGCTTAAGAATGCGTAAAATGTAGGTTCACTGACAAATGTCTATAGTAACTGTTGTTTCAATGAAATGCTACAAGGTATTGTACAAGTTTTCGCTCATTAGTGAAGAAAATTTATTTGGACAAGGAAAAGGAAGTGAACGATATGATATTTCTTATGTACACGTCGTCTTAATTAATGTAATTATTACTTTTTCCTGTTTTGCTCTTATATTGTGTCAAGGTTACTTTTTACTGTTTATTAGTTAATTGTTTTGTTGTTTTTCTTTTTCGTTTACACTAATATAATAAAGAAGAAAGATTTGATTATTAGTTTGTATTGAATAGGCTCCGATGACTCGGAAAACTGAAGTGAACTGTAAAAATAAGATTTTGTTATTTGTATCTAACCCTAAGAAATAACTGCATATTTTTGGTATCATAATCAATCTATCTATCGATTTTGCTAATTCTTTTTTTTATAATATGCCTTGAACTACGGGGATAGTTCTGACGGAGAGAGAAAATTTAGGACTCTTTTACTAAAAAGATCTGATACTTACGCTTATTTATCCAAAGGCAAATGACACATCAAAATAAGGGTCATTTCACCCCTCCACAGTCCAGAAGCTACATTTTACTACACTCCATAACCTACTCTATATACCGTGAAGATTTGTGATGTGATCAAACTATAAATCAGTGTCGGACACTGTCCCCAAGGAATGCTCATAAAGGCGTCATCTGTCACCTTCACTGAGATATTAACGTTGACGATGTAGTGTGGGGGACACTTGTTTATTGTCTTGGACATGTTTTTAGGATGAGCAGGATTTGAAGGCATTTATTAGTGTGATAGTAGATCTAATCTCTGGGAGGAGCTCGTGGCTAGACTATAATATCACACAGGTTGATTTTCAGAGTCTAGTCACGACGTTTGCGAGAATGGTGTGTGGATGAGTGACCATTTAATATAGCGAGTTTCTGGCATGCCTCGGATAACACGTAAAGCTTTGGTCTTGGCTGTCATTTGTAGATCATTGTTAGTCGTTGCTGTTTGTCAGAAGCTCGAAAGTCTGCCAACTCAGGGAAATGGTATTACCCACTGCCTATGTGATGGGTTGAGGAGGTCACATAGGCAGTACCATTATTCTACATGGAACGACTCGATATAAAATTCATACAATACACGAATTTTCAAGAGATCTATACCTACTTATTTCTTTTTACAGAAAGATGGCTGTCGTAAATACTTCATTTCGGTGTAAAATGATGCAAAATAAACTCAATACGTTTTAGCATTATACAGTGGATTCGAAAACAAACTTAAATCAAGTCAATTGCCATTACATCACAAGCACAATACACAGCAGGCCGAGCGTAATCGTAGCCCATACACTGCAGGCCAAATTAATAGCCCGTTTGAGTTATATGAACCGCGATAATCAACACAGTGAGACGCGTAATAGCTTATTATTACCTTTCTGTTGAGCAAAGGGCTGTTGGTAATACGTCTAAATTAGAGGTTGGGTAGTCAGTGACGAGTACTTAAATGCTTTTGTGGATGATTTAATATGAAGCTACAGTGTTCATTCACTCTAAGTGTTACACAAGCCACTTGTCTGTACATTTGTGCTGCTTTTGCTTTTCAACAACAGCAGCACAAGGCTCAAGGCTTCTTTTAACACAGCGCGGATTTATTTAGACTCAGATTTTTGTTTGGCGCCCAACGTGGGTCAAATATTTTATTGGCGCCCAACACGGGGCAAAAGTTTTTTGGCACTCCTCATATCACTAATGTTTTTGACGTTTAATAGTAGTAATATGACAGTAACAAATGAGCCTGAGAATCTTTTGTCTTTAGCATAGTAACAGACATAAAATCTAAATCCCGTTTTACTAGATAAATGAATGTGAAACCCAGTTTGTACTTGGTACTTGAAGGTAC
The DNA here is from genome assembly GCA_943136025.2 of Agrotis puta. Classification (NCBI taxonomy): domain Eukaryota; kingdom Metazoa; phylum Arthropoda; class Insecta; order Lepidoptera; family Noctuidae; genus Agrotis; species Agrotis puta. Next base: position 3,575,553 of record OW964171.2, read on the forward strand.
TCGACATCTTGTTGAACATTCTGACCCTTTTGAGACGTTTAGACCACTGCAATCAGTCAAGCGTTCTTCCTTCTCAATTTGTGCGAGAACTAAGACGTTTCAATTGTTCAGGTCTGTGGAACGGGAAGCTTGTGTAAGCTGTTTGAGCCTATTTTAGAATTTTTAAACGATTTTGACATTGGACTGAAAATTGGAAGCAATTTATTGCAACTTAGTAACAGCGAATGGTAAAATACTTTGTTCTTATGAAGGTGCTGGTATAGACTGTGGTATTCACTTGTAACAGAACATCGAGCATTTGCCGTTTTTACTTTTGCGATACTTTGCTTGTTCTCAAGGCATAGGGGGACAGTGCGCCAACAGGACGCCATTTCTTAATGGCCGCTTGCAAAGTCGTCCTGATAGCGCTTGCGCTATGTTAGTGTTGCGTTAAGTTTGCCTTAAGTGTGTGATTTTCCATCATACCCCGCGTTCCCTTACCTTTATTACCTTTCGGGTAATATAAGCACATTGCTACATATGTTCTGAAAACTTAGTACTAGAGCCTTTTGAATAAAACACTCACTTGTCACCTAATAAATAACTACAAAGTAAACAACAAAGAGATCGGCTTGCAGACAAGAATCCCCGACAGTTTATTAGCAGTCTTCTATTAGCATTACTAAGAGTACTCGATGCCACTCCAGTCGGCGATAAAGCCTTTATTTATTCTAGCAACATTAAGCGAGTTAAAATATTCCCCTTTAAATCTTTAGTTAGTGAGTTTAACAGATTAAATTTATGCGAAAGTGTACCGTGTATTTTGTTTCAAGTGCTGGAAATAGATTTGATACGAGAAGTTGTCGAGTGTTGCCTTTGAGATTTGATTTGTACTATTTATAGGCTGTTGTGTCTGGATTTATAGTTCGATTTATTTACGATATTGTCAAAAAATTATGGAAAGACTAAGCATTTATGATGTGACTAATAGATAAGTATGGAAGAAGAAACGCAGTAGTAATCAAAAGTTAATTGCGACAAGAAAATATACAAACATTCATTTTTTCATCAGTGATTTAAATGAGTATTTACTGTAACCGCCAATCTTTAACAGATTTAACAATTCATACCAAATCAGAAAATAGTTTCATCAATTTTATTGAGTCCAGGTCTTCACCGAATTTAATCTCCTGTGAAAAGGTCCAGCTGGCACAAAAGTGGCAAGATCGCCCATTTCTAAAAGTTGATGGACCAGACTAAAGATATTAGACGTTCAGACGATTAACGAGTCGTAAATGACAGGTCAAAGGCTTTGGAGATCGATATTCAATGACTATGTAGGAACTAAATTTATTAGATGAGATGTAGTAATTCTAAACGTGACCAGTTGGGTGATGTAATTGCTTACAGCAATTAAACAATTTTTAATTACATTGTACGAATGTGGTGGGATACATTTTATGTTCAACTGTAATACCTAAACTATTGTGCTGAGTTTAATTAATCAATTCGCTGTTAAATAACGATTAAGCAAACGGATGCTCTAGCTTAGAATTTCTGTACTTTCGAAAAACGAAAAAGCGCCTCTAGTGTACGAATAAAGAACTAATGTTTCCATCCAATTAATGTCAAACTCGTGATAAGGTCTCTGTATTCTTAACGATCTTATCACAAGATTTCCGTATTTTACCTACAGCGTACTGGAAGTATTATGACGCAAATTTTATGGAAAAGCGCCGGAAAAAATGCAAGCTAGGCCTTCGGATTGCCTTTTTAAAATCATCAAATGAGTCCTCTGACCCAGGCTAGGGAAGGAGGGACTGTCAGACTCGTACTTACAGTCCACGGTGTCCTTCGTGGGGGTTGTTGGTGGGATTGGTTCAATAGCTCTTTACTTTCCGGGGTCACGTTAGCTCGTTAGTCCCGCGAATCCGGCAGGCTTTGGCCTTCTAAGAGGGGCTCCGTCATATTGCTGATAGCTTTTTCAGGCCTAATATCGATGTGTAAAAATATACGGAAAATAATAATAACGTTCTATTTGAAGTTACTATTATTGATAAAGAGAAATCTTACTAATAGGTTTTCAAAAATCTTTTACTACAAAACGATACCTAAATTAATCCTAGTCTGGGATAATTGTAACTAAAACCCAGGTGTTACGCGTATACGTGTCATAACTTTTTTAGAATCTATCGGTCAACAAGATAAGAGACGTTATTGCAAAAAATAAAGCACGTTTATACCATGTGAGAACCTACACAGCTACCGTAAGAGTAATTAGATGAAATAGTAAATATCGACACTCGAGACTCTCTCTCTACAGTCGGTCCCATATGTCTGAGGATTTTGGTCAGCTTCGGAGCCATATTTGCAGCGGATCATCCGCCTCAGCTGGTTTCATGATTCATATAATGTTTCCTTGATGATAAACACTCAAGAAGCTCCTGGTTGAACAATAATGACTGCAAAAGTCAATCTTCAAGTAACCTTGAATCCACAAACCACTTGCACAACCACTTGCACAAACCACTTGGTGCTTAACAGCAGTGCCTGTTTCGTACGGTTTGTGGATGAGTTACCAATTGCACGTCGCATTTCCTTCATGCCAAAAGGCATAAAATGCTTTCCGGCATTTTAAGGCAAGTGCGGCTTAACTTTGAAGAACTAACGGCGACAATATTATTTAAACAAGGAACAGTAATTAAGGACATTCAAAAACATTATAGAAAAACCAATAAAACTAACATAAAATAAAATATAACTGCGAGAACTACAGCAATAACAGAAAATAGTTTATGAAAACATTCGCGAAACGCGAAAATGTAATTAAGAAGTTGTTTTAAACTTAACGTCTCATGTTTTTAAACGTGTTTTAATTGTGGCGGCCATATTGTATTTGTTCAAATGGAGCGTTTATGTGTGCAAGTTTAAATGATGGCGGTTAAAAGAAAATGAGCAAGAGCGCCCTTGGCTTATTTATCGGACATTTATTTTGATAGCATATCTGCTGATTCTTTTTCTCACATATTATTTACGCACCTAAAAAAGTACTTAACCATTGGTTAATCGCGGGCATGCGGACGGTGAGTAATGGGTGACTCGCCGACCGATCATGGACCATGCCGGACTATTGAAGGAACACCGAGGATTTTTGTCAGTACAAGTCTAACAGACCCTCTCGCTCCGAGGAGGAGGATAAGGAGGAAAAAAAAACTTGTCCTATTAAAAAATGGGTGTTGTGGCATATAGTTATTAAACGGAAATTTTAATATTGCAGGTTTAAAGACAGTAAATTCAGTTGACGGAAGCATAGACGTAAAGCAATTTTAAGCAACAATAAGTTGTACAAAGATATTTTGGCGTTTGAATAAAATTTCAACTGGAGCTGCCACCTTGCTTCTCATTAGAACATAGCAGCATAATTTTAAGATCCATTTAGCATTGCACTGGAACGTGATCCTAGCATAATAAAAACAAAACGGGTGTACAAACGATGAATTATACAGGAAAGCAGAACGAAACAATGACAGTGAAACACATTAACAAGACGAACCAAATGGCTGAATGAATGAATGAGGCCGCATGTCGTCCATTGTGTACACAGTGGACGCCAATCATTGCCACTTTGACAGACATTCGATTAGCTTTGAATTGAGAATACAGATGATTTACTGCTAAGGCCTTATCACGACTTTTCACAGTCCTTTTTTCTCTTCAAACACTAGAGGCGCTTTTTCATGTTCCATAATTATAATAAACGCCGTACATACTTCAAGTACGCGGCACGATAAAATATGGATACTTTGCTGTCTGTGCTTAGGGCTCTGTCTGGACATGACGGAAAGAAACAGAAAATTTACTTATGCCAAAAAGTACATAATATTTATATGTTTTCCTAATATTTATGCCAATAACTACATAATATTTATATGTTTTTCATGATATTTTTATCTTGTTTTCTACAATAATGTAGACTTCTCTCTACTGCACACGTTTGTGTATCGTGAGAAGTGTGGGAATCGAACCTCGACCTCACGTTCAGCAGTCGCTTTTGAGACCACTAGATCAAGGATTCATACGTTTGTTGTAATTAAAACTTTTTTGCACATAAATACTTGCTGTTTATTAAAGTGATTTAAAGTTTTATGATTCACAAAGTTTGATTCTGCTTTTTGAAGTGAAGTACGTAGTAAAGTAAATTAAACGTTTATTTTTTACGAGTTTAACTACTTAACTAAGAATGTTTTATTCAATAAGTATTTAATTAAAAATGTTGCACAAAGAAGTTAGTTTGAAAGCTCGGTTGTGTAGCGTTGTAGTCGATTTCCTAAAAATCAACTAAACCGCACAACATTAGTTACGGTTTATTAAAGTGACAACACTAATTCTTCCAACACGATCACGTCATTGCGCAATCGAGGCGTCGGTACGTGACTATAAAAACTCTCGCAGGACATTCTGCGTCCTCTTTTCTATAGCAACAAGCGACTTATATTATACTAAATAACCCCGAGATAAACGGGTAAGTGCTCAGAGTGATTGCAATTCTTATTTGTTCTTGTCAGATCGCATTCTCTCTGTATTCTGTCTGCGCGGTCTGACAGCCATTTTAATTGTTCACGGCAGCCGCACTATGACTGTCGAGAAAGCTATGTCACCATCACTGCACCTCTTTGTAAATGCGTGCGCATGCCTCTCGCACCCGCTACTACGCTTTGCTTTTCTCGCCACGCTGCGCCAAGCTGCTCGCTTAAATCGCCTGGCCACGCGGCGAGGAACTTCCGGGAATGCCTGCGGCATGAGCACGCATAACCTCTAATTGTAAGCCATCACGATGGGTGAGTCTCCTTTCATCCACCCTTGCTTTGGGCTTACGGCTGGGAGACGCACACATCGGCGGAGGCTTACAGAGGTCTAGCACGACGCTTACGGAGCACCCGCCTCGCGCTGATTCCAGGGTTCCAGTCTGGGGCTGAACATTCTAGTCTAGGGCTGCACATTCCAGTCTGAGTCTGCTGATTACGCTGTCAGGCGTCACCGCTGCCTCCACACCTACCGCTGGAGAGACGCCTGCCAAGCGGACTACCCACGCGGCCGCTACCGCCGCCTGCACCTGCCATCCACGTGGCTCGTGGGTGCCCGAGACCCCACGCCCGCCACGTGTCGAGGCCAATCGCCTTGCTGACGACACGCGGTCGCAATAACCCGCGTGGTACTGCCCACGCCTGGTGACCTCTGGAGTCACCCCTTTGCTGCCTGCCCTGTGACCTGACGCCGGACCACGTGCTGCAGCGTAGCCTAGCCCAGGGCAGTAACTTTCCTTCCTTCTTCTACAAGTGACCAGTGGCAAGTGCTTAGAGACCTTAAGCTAACTAGAACCTACTACCCTGATTTTCTGTGTCTCGTGTTATAATAAACGTGTAAAGTGATTAATGGTTTCATTATATCCTACCACGAAACCCACTTGCCACAGTTGTTTAAAGAGAATATATATAATTGTAGTACCGCTTAGGCTTCTATTAATTTTCAGCCACATTTATTTATTATTCTGCTAAATTGGCATTTTTAGATTCTGTCAACAAAAACATGGGCCGGAGCCGAATCATCTTTTGTTTTTTATTATGTATGTTACCATAGAATAATAGACACTTTTCGTTTGTGAAAGAGCGGAGTCTCCTAATAAGGGCATTTTTTTCTTATTAAAACCTACTCCCTATTAGATCTGAATTCATATTATGTTCTGATAATACGTATATACCGGTAGGCGGGACAACTGTCTAATCTTGTTGTCACCAATTTTTAGTTCGTATCACTAACGAATCTCATGTTCGTAAGTGATAAAGAATAAGAAACGCCCGAAACGTCGACCGAAGCTACGGTTTCATGCTCAGATATATATAGTAGCACCCCAGGCCCGAGTAGACAGTGTTGTGTTCCACGCGCGTCTCGTGGAGCTGTCTGCATAACTGATGGAATCCAATAGGATTAAATGTATATAGTTGTTACCAACACTATGCTGCGCTCCAAAACTGGCATATTAGATGTTGGCAGAAATGCTGCTAGTCTGAAATGGAATTGGGCGGGTCACGTCTGTCGCATGCAAGAGGACCGCTGGGCAAAGATCTTCACACAATGGGTACCGGGAGATGGAAGGCGCCGCCGAGGCCGACCCAGAAAACGGTGGAGAGACGACCTAGACGCATACCATGAGGGCTGGTTCGAAGTGGCCCAGGAAAAGAGTTCCTGGAAGGAAATGGGGGAGGCCTTTTCTCAGCAGTGGGACAGGTCAGGCTTATTAAAAAAAAGTTGTTACCATCTCCCAGCACAAAGGGTAACTATGAAATGTGCCGCGGGTTCGACCCCTGCACGGAACAAATATTTTTATGATCTACAAGCAGTTGTTTCGGGTCTGGGTGTTTGTGTATGTGAATTTCTATGTTTGCAAACACTCCCACGATACAGAAAGGAAAAAAAAACAAGCTGGCTTTTAGTCAGTATGAGACTGACGATCCCTTCTGCTATTCCGATTTAACGAGTGGAATTTGTCGTTGGAAAAGCAAGTATAGAGTGTATCTGCTAGGCAAGCGTGCTGGACCAAGGTCACATCTAAGCTTCGCATTGAGTTGCTGAAGCTCCTTAATATAAAAACCATGTTTCAGATTGTTTGAAGGAAAGGGCCTCTTGAACACTGTTCAAATAAAATTTTGGCTTTCTTACATCACATCCTACCTACTCAGCTATTTATTTATTTATGCTGAATATTCTAGTTAAAAACCCACTGCAACAATTTGCAATGCATAAAAACCATTATTAAAAATAAGATCAGCTCAAGAAAAAGAAAGCACAATAAGTAAATAAAAAAAAAACATCAGTTTGAAGGGTTTGCAAACCATGGCTGACATCGCCACACACATATAAAGGACACTGAGTAGATAGCTGCACAGAATGCAACGCAGAAAAGATTTTTATCATAAAAATGTTTTGTACAACAATTCTTTGTAACATGACGTTACATACAGCTTGTTCACGTATTTATTCATCCGACCATCTAGCTAGCTGAATGTTAGGCCCCGTCTCCATCAAAGCGGGGATGAGCAGACTAGATGGTACTTTTTTTTTTTATCCTGGTAAAATCATCAAATGAGTCCTCCCACCCAGGGCAGGGCGGGAGGGACTGTCAGACTTGTACTGACTAAAATCCACGGTGTTCATCACTAGCCCTTTACGTACCGGGGTCACGGTAATCCCTTGGTCCCGCGACCCCGGCAGGCAAGATTAGATGGTACTTGTGAAAAATAACCAATCAGATAACTTTATTCCTATGTGTGTTTACTGCGCGGGCATGCGGGCGGCGAGTAATGGGCGACTCGCTATCCGACCATCGACCATGCCCGGGTCGACGGCGCGTTGTGTTCCACGCGCGCCTCTAGGAGTGTCAGCATAGTGACGGGGCCTGTAGAGGACCAAAGCCTGCCGGGGTCGCGGGACTCGCAAATTACCGTAACCCCGGTAAGTAAAGGGCTATTGAAGAACACCGTGGATTTTTACAAGTCTGACAGTCTCTCCTGCCCTGGACTCATTTAATGATTTTACCACGCTAAAAAAAAGTGTCTTTACTGAGTCGTCGTTACGAATAATTCAAGCAAGAAGATGAGGCCATAATATCTTGATTTATAAGTGGTTAGTCGTACCTATGTTATAACTGATTAGATTATTTGAGTCATTTCAATGGTTGGTCTTATAGATGCTTGTAGAATGCTTGTGCAAACAGGGACACGTAGGACCCTACAGAAAACGGATCACGGACTGGTCGAGAGCTCGGCATTGACGTTGAGTATCGAAAGTGTCTTTAATCCCCTATTTTGCCAGAATGTGTTAATAGCCAATTAATAAATGCTTTCTATATATGCCACAGAACTTACCATATAGTTCACGTCTAGGTGGCACATGTGAGAAGGTCAAGCATCGTAGACGAGAAATATCGAAGGCTTCATTAACTTTCTGTCTCCTGAACTATTTATTCTCTTGCCTTAATATTCTGAGACATTTGTTCCACTTTAGCCAGCCACATCTCCGCTCAACATTGGTGAAAACGCCTTAACTTCCGCACATCTCTTGTCCTCTCCGCTTTAGTTAGGACCGGGCCTCAAGACGCTTCATGTGCGACCAACCGAAATAGTGCCGACGACGCGGCAACGTCCGACTAGCGCACGAGGCGTAAAACAACAATATGAATTATATTCATCTTTAGCTGTGTCCATGAGAATAATTCTCGGGACAGTCGTAGCAGATAAAGGAAAGTGCGTCCTCGCCGGGTCGCCGCTCAGTTTCAACACAGTCGAGCAGAAAAATCCGGAGTTCCGTTCCGAATAGGATGGCTACTATTTTTGAAAGCAATTTATTTGTAGGTAACTGTGTCGATCCATTTTTTTGTTGACGTCAATTTTGTTGCGCTGCAAAAAAGTGTAGTAAAATATTGGGTAGATAAATCGATGATGACAGTATAAAGCCTTTGTCAAACAGGCAGGCGTGACGAATGCGAAGCGAGGCGTTTTTATTTGTAATGTATGGAAGTGTTTGAATCCAGGCACATAGAAAAGCGAAAGCGATCCGATAGCGTGACCAAACTATCGGACTGACGTCTCGCTTCGGTTCGGTATCGCTTCGGAAACGCTTCGCTTTCGCCTGTCTGTTTGATAAAGGCATTAGGTTTTAATTGGGTAATCCAAGGCAAAAGGGAAAGCAGAAAAAAGTGAATGTCAAAACCACAATTCCCTACATGACATAGTAATGAATGTACACTCAGACAGAATTTATTTTAGACTAGCTGTACCCTGCCCCGCTTCGCTGTGGCACAAAAAACCAAAAAAAGCTAGATAAAAACCATCCTTGATGCGCATCATATATCATGCTAAAATTTCAGCTCAATCGGTGCAGAACTTTTTGAGTTTTTAAAGCATACACAAACCAACATAACATTTCTATATACACACATCAACATAATCTAGGGATATTTTATATTTCATCAAATATCTAAAAATCTATGAAGAATTTTCTCATATAGTAAATGGAAGAATGATAGGTTATTTTAAGGTGTACAGTAAAAAATAAAAAACATTTCGTGATTTTTTTGTTTTAAATAGAAATGTTAATTATTTTAATCGCCGTAGCAAATTAATATGGTAAAAAACTTCATTTCTTCTTATAAAGCTATTAATTTTAATGAAAATTTAAAAAATCTTATTAAGTCTAATTATTAATAATCAGTTTTGCCACCTCTTACATTAATTACACATCAACATCGATTGTTCATGCTTAAAGTTAGATTGTCAATGTCTTGCTGCGGTATGAGGTCCCATGTTCTTTGCAAGTGGTCGTAAAGTTGTTGTTGTGTCGTCAAATTTGGCGGGAAATCTCTCAAAGCTTTTCGTTGTAACATGTCCCAGGCATGCTCGATAGGATTTAAGTCGGGCGACTGTGCAAGCCAATCCAAAACTTGAATATCGTGGTCTCGGAGAGCGGCCGACACCGGCCGCGCCGTATGGGAAGGAGTATTATCGTGCATGAGTAGAAATTTCTGGCCCATTTGAATTCTGTGTGGGTCAATAACAGGCTCCACTACCTCCTCGTGGTATTTTTGTGCAGTCATGCTACCTTGGATCCAAATGAGCTGGGTTCGTCCGCCAAGACGAATTCCTGCCCACACCATGATTGTCTCGCCTTGGTATGAGTGGACCTCCTGAGGGTGCCTTAGACGGCTAACTGTCCCTGGAGTTCTCCAAACGCGTGTTCTTCGTGATTCCAGATGAAACCCAAACCGGGACTCGTCGGTGAACAGCACCAAAGACCGTTGTTCGTCACTCCATGGTAAATGCTCCCGAGCCCACGAAAGCCGCCGACCGCGATTGCCACGTCGCTATGCTGGAACACGTAGCGGTCTTCGAGCATGAAGACCAACTTCATGCAACCTCCTTCGCACGGTTTGGTCGCTTACCAGCAGCTGGTGGTCCTCCTGGAGCCTTTGTACTAGATGCATCGCTGTGATATTGGGTTGTCTTCTAGCAGTTATTTGGAAAAATCGATCCTGTCTCTGCGTAGTAACGCGATATCTACCCGTGTGCCGTTCAGCTACATCCCCAATACTGCGATAACGTGACCACAACCTTGATATCACGTTTTAGCTGGTGCGTAGGGCCTCAGCAACGAAGCGTTAAATAGCACCATTTTATAGCATGACCACGGCTCGTAACATTTCATCTCGACTCAAATGACGACGTGACATGACTCCTAAAGCTCACACGACACGTTAAATTAAAAAAGAATACCAATCTAATCCCTGTTCATTAATTAATATTAATAAAACAATTTTAATTTTCCGTAACATAACGAATCACTAACAATTTTGCCACCGTATTTTGTTTTTTCTTTTTTTTTTAATATTTATTCTTTAAATTTTGAAAATAGAATAAATGAGGTTTCAATCTGTATACAAACTTTTCATGAAAACTAAAAAGATTTTAAACTAAACAATCGTAAATAATTTACGATTAAGATATCCCTAGATTCTGTTGATGTGTGTATATAGATTGAAACTATGAAAAATATCTTAGCCAAAAGAGACTTAGATAAAACCCACCGCAACTGCTAACTTGCAAGAAATTGAAACAATTTCCTAATTCTATGGTGTTGGTCGCGGGACTGTACGAATTACCGTGACCCCGGAACTTAAAGGGAAATTGAAGGACACCATGGATTTTAGTCAGTACGAGTCTGACAGTCCCTGTCACTCTGCCCTGAGTGGGAGGACTCATTTGAAGATTTTACCAAGTAAAAAAAAAATCTATGGTGTTAGTTCAAGCATAATTCTTTCGTTTACATAAAATCCTAAAAAAGTATACAGCCTGGTGACTCTCGCCTCAGCAGATTTATTGCAGACCAACTAAATTTGTTGGCCCCATCGAAATGATAAAGCGTTTTCCTAAAATTCGGAACTAAACAAAAGTTAACAGTTTAGCAACTTCGGACCCTTTTGGTGCCAATACCGAATAGTTTTTGTTAAAGCTCGAAATACGACGGAAGTAAATTATTTGTTTGAAATCGTGGTTTTTTGATGCGTGGGTCATGGTTTTTTTTTATCGTGGTAAAATCATCAAATGAATTCTCCCACCCAGGGCAGGGCGGGAGAGACTGTCAGACTTGTACTGACTAAAATCCACGGTGTCCTTCAATAGCCCTTTACGTACCGGGGTCACGGTAATTCGTAAGTCCCGCGACCACGTGGGTCTTGGTAGCTACTTTATATTTGCTATGTGCTTGATGACAGCACCTCATAAAGATCACTTTTTTTAATAAACTTTGCCCCACACTTCATCTCTCCTGTATCGTGGGTGCGTTTACAAACATAGAAACTCACATACACAAATCCAGACCCGGAACAACTAATTATGGATCTTACAAATAATTGTTCCGTGCGGGGATCGAACCCGCAACACGCCGCGCAGCAGTCGATCGCATAGCTACTGCGCCAACCGTGCCGTCATTGGTTGAGAGTTCTCACGACTTTAGAGGAGGCTAATAAGAGCGTCAAACGCGGCTAAAAGTTGCTATCGCGTCTGCGTAAAAAAACTCGCACTAAGAGAACACAGAACGACAAAACGGATCGTTATAAAACTTATAAGATTATAGTTTCAAGTTGTTCGGAACGTTATAAATTTCGTTACATAGAAGCACGTGTACCAACCTTTTTTATTTTTTTTTAGCGTGGTAATATAATACTTAAATGAGTGCTCCCACACAGGGCAGAGCGGATGAGACTGTCAGACTCATACTGACTAATATCCACCGTGTCCTTCAATAGCCCTTTACGTACCGGGGTCACGGTAAATCATGAGTTCCGCGACCCCGACAGGCTTTGGCCCTCTACAGGCCCCGTCACTATACTGACACTCCTTAAGGCGCGCGTGGAACACAACGCGCCGTCGACCAGGGCATCAACTTTTGCTTACTTTCAAGAAAAGTGGTGGTTTTTACGCCAAATGCCCTATCTCTAGTATTCATTTGATAAAACGGGTATTGCTGTAATAGAAAGTGCCTCTCCTAACATTATGTATTTCAGACATACTGTAACTACGTGAGCGCTTTAGGTAAACGATCCGCGGTCTTAAAAAATAGGCTTCTACCTTGAACGGGAATTTTGGATTGAGCAATTCAAGGTCAGTTTTCGTAAATCAAGGAAACAGACAAGTTGGGAATAAATAACTGTATTTTATTTAGGCTAATAAGGCCTTATCACAAGATTTAATATTTCTGTATATATTGTTTTTATTATATACTTATAAAACTTCTTCTCGAATCACTCTATATACTAAAAAAAAACCGCATCCAAATCCTTTGCGTAGTTTTAAAGATTTAAGCATACCTAAGGACGGGGTGCTAAGACAGGAAACCTCCACGTGCGCCCGTGGACTGGAGTTCCCCTTCGGATACGTCCGGGGGGAAGACCAGTTTTTCGGGCCGGTGCACCCTGGGATGCGGACAAAAACTCTTTTAGGCACTGTGTGCCTAAGGGGTCTCTTTGCCCGTATGCGAATAGCCTGTCGGGTGGATGCTCCAACGCGTGTCCCTCTGAACAGCAGAGGGCACAGCGGCGGAGCGGGCTTATGGACGGTGAGTAATGGGTAAGCTCGCCGTCCGACCAAGGACCAAGCCCGGGTCGGTGGCGCGTCGTGTTTCACGCGTCACCGACGGGGCCCCTTACGAGACCAAATGCCTGCTGGGGTCGCGGCTTTTTTCTTAATCCAGGATACCGCGGCCCCGGAACGTAAAGGGCAGCCGAAGAAACACGGGTGGATTTTAGTCAGTAAGAGTCTGACAGTCCCTTCCACCCCGCCCAGGGCGGGAGGACTCATTTGATGATTTTGCCACCCTAAAAAAAAAAGAAAAAAACCATACCTAAGGACAGACAGACAGCGGGAAGCAATTTTTTTTATAATATGTAGTGATGGAAAATTTAGAAAATGGCGCCTTTAGTGTACGAACGAGAAAGTATTTTTCCATTAAATTAAATTAAAGTTCTAGTTAATAAATACTCGTTATAAAGTTTTAGTAACAAAAAGATTATTCTTTAATTTAATAACATAACATTTCGACAACAACTCTTGTTAAAGTGATAAGTGACATTTTCCTGCTTTAATACTTTCGTAATTAATTGATTCCTCGAAGTGTTCGTAATAACGAACCCATGTTATTTATTCATAGATACGTCACACGTATCTAGATACCGAATTCTGAGAAATCATTACGTATGGAAACTTTGAACTTTGATTTTATCGTCAATTGAGTTAACTTCATTAGGATAACGAATTCCGGGATCGCGGGACTTACGAATTACCGTGACCCCGGAACGTAAGGGGTATTGAAGGACACCGTGGATTTTAGTCAGTACGAGTTTGACAGTCCCTCCCGCTCTGTCCTGGGTGGGAGGACTCATTTGATGATTTTACCACGATGAAAAAAAGGATCAGTTTCAGTGCATTGTTACATGGATCTTGAAATTATGTTGCTATGTATTAGAGAGGCAAGGTGGCAGCACCAGTTGAAGTAGTAGGAGGACACATTTGATAATTTTACCTGGATAAAAAAAAGGTACTGTAGATTATAATAATAATCAAAGTGAGGAGGTTCCTCTCTCTAGAGCCCTAACCACCGGCACCTTGGAGCTTGTTCCCGATGCTAGTGGGCCACTTTTTTATTTTAAATGTTTTTTTTTTAGATTTAATTTTGTAACAACATTTAAAAATGTAAACAGATAGGAAAAAAAAAATGAATAAATGAAGTAATCAAAAGTGAATTACTTCAGTTTATTGCAATTTGAATCAGAGATAAGTAGTTATAACACACAGAATACCGTTTCTCCCATTATAACGTTCCCATGGGATAATTTTGGAATTAAACGCGGTCAAAACCGCTGGCAGTCACTAGTATAAAATTAATCCTTTCTTAGTCTCTCGAGACTATCACCATTCTTCCCCATTCCTTCCCAATAACTACTTACTCTAATTACACTCCCAACTACCCAATTTTCTGAACAAGAAGATTTTAAACTAGTTCTTCAACATTTTCAATTTACCAAGAAAATAAGCTGTAAGTTTTTAAATGAAGTTTGTGCGCTGACTTGGCTAATTCCGTTAATGGGTTGCTCGCGTTACTTTCGGCTAAATTCAGCTACATTCGGGTATTATCGGGTTTTCTCTTCGTGTAGTAAGGATATTCGGGGCTCGTTGGTTTTTGCGCAGGACTTGTTTTTGATTATCTTTGAAGATATAATACTGGGTTGTTATTATCCGTGTGAGAAGAGAACGAGTGTTATCATCGCGTTTTTTAAATGGCCGCCTGGTATTGTTTTTTTTTCCTTAATAAATAAATAGATACAACCACAAATTTTCTAAACTGCTTCTTAAATTCTTGGTAAACGACTTTGCGAGATAGATGGCGAGAAATTCTAAGGAAGTCTATGCTAGTTAATAAAATAGTTAAAAAATATTTATAAAAAACGGGTTTCGCAAATTCTCATCACTCAATTTTAATTTGTTGGGGTTGCAAAACACAGTAGCCATATACACATAAAATGAGAACAACAGTCGATCAAAAGAATCGCTAACAAAAACTCAAGTGTTGTTCACCCCACAACAAAACAAGTGAATAGCGAAACTCTATCCAATCCACAAATCGTTTCGGGATAAATAAAAATGGACCATGATACGTAGGTAATTAAATAAAGTATTCCCTGCGGCGCTTTGGTCGGTGGCTCACATTCAAGCAATTTCTTTCCAATCGCTTGAACGCTGGGTCGTCAGCCACATAGATTAAAGTTAAAACTACCCTGGGGGGATTGGTGGGGACTTTAATTCTTTTATTGTTAAGGTATCGTTGGCAGGACTTCCCGGTTTGAGGATTTTTTTACTTTTTTAGGCATTTTCGGTTCTGGTTAGAGTATCAAGAAAAATGTATACTTTTGCTGATATTTTGTTACTCTTTTACATAGCGGAGTTTTGTAAAAGTTGCGCAAATGTCATGAGCACGACAAATATATATTTTTTATTTCTTTTAAATAAACACTTAAGTCTACTTTCAAGTTACTGAATAACTAACAAACAATGACTTTTATTATTTGTAGCGAAGAATAAAAACCTCTCAGAAGTCACAACTTCGATAGAAAAGAATAAGTTTCACAGAATACTGAGAAATAAAACTGAAAATACACACGTTTGTAAAACAAGATAGCAAATAAAGGTAGAAATATCATATATTATTAAGACAAAAATCTTTCGAATAAAAACGGAGCAGTGTCTATTTTTTGCCCAAAAAGCATTGATCCTTCAGGGATTTTCCTAAAGAAAGAAAACAGGACAAAACTGATGGTAAGATGAATTTCAGTGATAAATAATTCAGAGCCGGAAACATGGATGCTTACCTCTTAACTCTGGGCTATTTTATTTTTATTATTATATTACTCGTATTTGTTAGGAAAATGTTATTTAGTGTGTACGATATGACAGCGTAACGATTTGACGTGAAGTATTGTTGAATTTTGTTTTATTCCGCATGCTCGCGCCTACGGTGGCCGGAAACCGTCCTGAGACGTCTGTTGTTGTGGGCGTCTTCCTGCCTGGGTCCACATAAGATGGAGAGCAATGCGATGCGAGGCCCTGATATAAATCGTGTCGTCAACGTATCGCGCCGTCTAAAATTACAAATACGCCCAAAGACGTATGATATTGGCATCATATTTTTCTTAGACTACTGTGAGTAGAATACATTATGGCCGGGGTGAGTCGTTACTCATAACGATGCTCCATTCATTCGTGTAAATTGTTTTGATAGGCCCCAAAATTATATCAGTTTGTTTTTCCACAATTTATTATAGTTGGGGTTATTTGCGGACTGATTTAAGACTGGTTTTATTTAGTTAAGCTAGCGAAAGGGTTTTTATGTTCGCTCTTGATTTATAGTCGTGTTAATGTCTTATTTATGTGAGGAATTTTGCGAGCTGTGTCTAGAATTTTGAAGGGATTCACTTTATTTTAGGCGTCGGCAGACTTCACCGTATATGTGATGGGTTTGCGGATAGCGAGTAATGGGTAGCTCGCCGTCTAACAAAGTGATCATGCCCCAGTCGACTGTGCGCGCTCCATAGAGCTGTCAGCAAACTGACGGGGTCCTACACGGCCAAACGCCTGTCGGGGTTGCGGAACTGTCCAGTTAAGTCCAGGGTATTGTGACCCTAGAATGTAAAGTCCAATTGAAAGTACATGGTGGATTTAAGTCAGTATGAAGTCAATAGGAAGTAATTCTGGCAGTATCCGCTTCCCCAAGGGCGGGAGGACTCATTTGATGAATTTACCATCTAAAATAACGTATTTGAGATACCATGATCTAGTTCAGCACGCATTAAAATGACTGACTATGCACTAAAATGATAGAACAATGTGAAAGTTACAGTATTTATGTGTATGTCAGTCTATTTCGTTTTCGTGTGTGTGGAACGGATTTTAATGTTATTCACAGTTTAAACTGGATCTAGGTTAGTTAGACAGACTGATAGAAAGAATGTGCTTTATTGCACCTCAAAATAAAAATATAGCTTTTTGGCTCAGGGAAGCGCCTTAATTTGAAATATCAGACCTTGAACTTACACACAAAGGTGAAACTGCCAGCAATTCTTATCTACCTACATCGAAAGATGAGAATTCCTATTTCCTCTGACGACATAATATTTACCGCAAGTTATGATAATTTTCTCTTCCATAATTTTCAACGACATGAAGGGTTCTTGTATACAGGCAAAGGTATAAAAACCAGCTTACCAGCATTAAAGGTAACAATGTAACAAAAACACTGTAGTACAAAATTAACACCACCATAAAACTCATACGTATAGGCACAAATTATTCAGTTTTTGATGGACTTATTCCCGTTTATGCGAGTAAAACAAGTGCCTATAATAGTAAATCTCGGGAACGTTCCCAAATGCCTGTAGGCTACATAATATACACGTATATTTTTAAAGCCATATGATAGTGATGCGAGAATTTAACGCTTACTGCCGCTTTAAAGCGCTGCGAGTTAATCACGGCTGCTTTTATAATTTCCTCATACCTGTAACCTTTTTTATTTCGAGTGTTAACGCTTTACGAGATAATTTTCGGATTTATGTGTAATTTTGTTGAGAAGTCATACGTTTTACAAAGGTTTTTTCATCGTTAGTAACCCAGTGGTTAACCCATGTGTCTTTTTCAAAGCATAAGTACTTTCTTAGTTTATCATGGACGTGTGGCAGCCATAAAGAAAAAAAATATAGAAAACCTTCAATAAATTGTTTTATATTAAAATTAAATAAATCATTTAATATTAAAATTAAGTAAATTATTAAATATTTGAATTAAACAAATTTAATTGAAGGTGTTCTTTAATTTGTTCCTTCACGGCTCGACTATAAAGTTTAAAGCCATTTCAGATGCCAGTTAGGTTCTCAGAAGTGGCTTAGTCCAGTGACTCTGACAACAAAGAGTGACCACATCCTCACACGACAAGTGCGTCTGTTTTATAGCCTTGTTTTTTGACGAGTCTACTTTAGAACAATAACTACGGTTTGAAAAATATGTTTTCATCTAGAACCTCTACCAAAACGTTGACGGTTTTGGTAGGGGTCGAAAAGTGACGAAATTAAGTTACGGCGGCGCCGGCGGGCCGCAATTTTTTTTTAAATTAAAAGCGGAAAGAAATATTTATTTATATTTATAGGGTTATCTCCTCGGTTATAAAAGAAAATATTCAGTTTGCAAAACCATCATGGGTCGCATAGAGAGCGTAGCCGACCGCTGATTTCGAGTATCAATCTAAGTGTTTTATGCGGTCATCCATACCGCTCGTCCACGAGGTCGGTTGGAGAAGTGGAACACGTTGCACTGGCCTGTATAAAATCCGTTAAAGATGTTTTTGTTACTTTGTTGTTGGTCTTTTTTTTTCCCTTTTTGTATACTTCTTTTTTTGTGCCTATTGTGCAAGAAAACACATAAAATCCCTACTGCCCGGATATATATATACCTACTCGCGCGGACAAGAGGCGCTTAGCCGTCGTTCACCGCATCTCCGCGCGGCACACCGCCACGAAATCTGTTAAGCCGCCACCGCCTCCAACCGCGCGGAGTATCGCTGTCTTGTGAATAGCTCTCTAAGATAAACAGGAGATACATGTACCGTTGCAAGAGTCATATTCGAACAACAGGCGCTTTTTAAAACCCTCAATTCTCGACCACTGCAAGGCATGGTATTATGAAAAAACAAACTTTTTGCAACACTTAAGTTCACCATTCATTCGAATGTAATAGTTATTTATGCAACTGTTGTATAATCAGGGGTATTAAAACACGAATGTGGGTTTATCACACGAGGCGTAGCCGAGTGTGATAATAGTATCACATGAGTGTTTTAATACCTAATTATAACAGTTGCATACAAGACTTTATCTACAATCATGATGTGAATTCTCTATAAAAGATTTTCATACCATAGGGTGTTGTACAGAACTATGTGAATTCAAGATGGCGGGAAATAACACGATAAGACGAGAATCCGAAATTACGAATTAGTCTATAATTTATTGTTCTTTTTTCAAAATGTTAGCGATCTGGTGGTAAAAATGTCATTGCATGAGAATGTTCTTTTTTTGAAATTCATTATAACACGCGTTTGGATGATATAATGATCATTATATCATTGAGTGTTTTAATGTTGGCAATAAGCTAATTGTTATAGGTTCTTTTATAGAGGATTAATAGCATGATAGTAGATAAAAACTTGTACAGTCGTGCACATTTAATTCTTGAAAATTCGCAAACCATATTTAACTTAATTTGGTGTTCCGTTAGGCTTGTTTTCCAATACAGATAAGCGAGGTTACTAGGCGATGCAAACATATTATAATATCGGCGATGTTAAATTGGTGTGGTGCCAAGGTGAAAAGCTTACTCATTTCAGTTCTTTTTAATCATATAATAAAAATAACACACGATATATTAAAAGTTAAATCATTTATTTCACTTAATTCCTATAAGGGTGTTTATTGAACGACAATTAAGTTTCATAAAGATAATTTCTTATCTATAAGAATGGCCAAAAAACTTAATTCTTCTAGTCGTCGTTCTTTTAAATGTTTTATAAATAAACAATATTCTGAAGGCACTCTGATATTCCTCGGATACATTCTGACTCACATAACTTCTTGCTTTTTCTACCTTTTTTTCAAATGAGGGCGTGGTCACCCTCTGGTGCTATTCGGCTTTCGGGAACTACACATGCCACTGATATGGCTTTGGACCTGTATATTTACTATAAAGTCCAGGTTTCCTCGACATTCCTTTTCCAATGTCATTAAAGCCCAAGAAAAACTTTAGAAGAAAAGAAAGTCACA
Organism: Agrotis puta; assembly: GCA_943136025.2. NCBI lineage: Eukaryota > Metazoa > Arthropoda > Insecta > Lepidoptera > Noctuidae > Agrotis > Agrotis puta. The sequence goes on from OW964171.2 coordinate 3,595,003, forward strand.
CTAAAACTGTCCGAGGTAGCATAGCGATGCACAGCATACATCTCTCGGTGATAAAACGAAGCAATCCTGTTCGCGGATTCTATCCTGTGCATCGCTACGCTACCTCGGACAGTTTTGGTGGAAATGCAGCCTTACACTCATTTCTGTTTCGCTTAATTATGTGTAGTTAAATATTCGTTCACAAACATGTCAATTAAATGTTTTAAAACTTTATAGCCTGGAATTATGTTTAATGAGTTTAGTGTTTCTCGTTTTGGTTTGAAATGTTTGGATAAGTTTGTAGGTAATATACATTTTGGCTTTATATTATGGTTTTAAATTATGTGGTCTGTTTGCTGTGGGGTACTGTGTCATGTAATATTGGCGTTCAAAAAGTGTTGATTTAGCAGCCTAATTAAAATAAATTACTTTTGATTTGATATGGTTACAGTCGATTACAAAAATTGTGGATAACGTTTAACAGGTTGGTGTAAATTAATCGCAATAGTCGTAGGAAATAGCTCGAAGCGACGACCACTAAAGAATGCCTATGCATGTCCCTAAAAGTCCAATAGCTTTTTTTAAATTACGCATTCAATTTGGTATCACATGAGATTTAAAGCAAAATGATAACTTTCTGGAGCCCTGACAAAGAAAGTGTGGCAGTAGACCTCGTAGAAGATGGTAGGAATAGATGGTAATGGAAGTTTCGTGAGGTACCTGTGTCTGATAAGGAGGGAAGAAACGCCTGGGTGTCACCACTGCGAGGATCGTCCGGAGGACACGGTGGAGCATACGGTGCAGGACTGCCCCGCTTGGGCAGAGCACCGCCGTGTCCTCACGACGGCGATAGGCGGAGACCCCTCGCGCCCGGCATTGGTCGAAGCCATGTTGCGGGGCGAGACGGAGTGGGAAGCGGTCGCCTCCTTCTGCGAAGCAGTCATGCTCGCGAAGGAGGAGGCGGGCCGCGTGAGGGAGAGGACAGCGTCCTCCCTCCACCCCAGCCGCAGTGGTAGACGCCCACGGCGTCGGACATCGCAAGACGATCTCCGGCCACCGTAGGCGCGGGCATGTGGGCGGCGAGTAATGGGCGACTCGCTGTCCGACCATGGACCATGCCCAAGTCGACGGCGCGCTGTGTTCCACGCGTGCCTCAAGGAGTGTCAGCATAGTGACGGGACCTGTAGAGGGCCAAAGCCTGCCGGGGTCGCGGGACTTACGAATTATCGTGACCCCGGTACGTAAAGGGCTAGTGAAGGACACCGTGGATTTTAGTCAGTACGAGTCTGACTAAAAAATGGGTGGGAGGACTCATTTGATGATTTTACCACGATAAAAAAAGGCCAGTATAATAAAATAACACACTTTCTCTCTGAATTCATATCAGAGGCCTATTACAACCAACCTTCGTGAACAACACGAAGTCTTAGCTAAGACAAACATTTCTGAGCTTGAACAAAATATTTCATTTCAAAATTAGAACTCAGACACAGACCGTTATTCTATTATTAGGTGCGAAAATTACATCTACAAGAATCCTACAATGCGTCCGTACTAAGAGAGAATACTGTGAAATATTAAAACCTAATTTGTGTTTGCACACATGCAAAACTTTGACGTAGATTGTACAGGGTGTTTATTTTACTTGGGTGTGGGTGTGTTTTCTTGTCGTCGCGTGTAATATTTAATGTAAGCGTTGAGATGTTGACGTCATATCTGATATTTATAGATCTTGTGAACTTTTTAATTGTACGAATTTCTATTGGAAGTAAATTTAGGAACAGACAAATATATCTTTAGATAAATGTGTCTTGGATATCATATAAAAGACAGAACTACATGTTTGTGTAACAAAATAAATTGGGTTTTAGAATATGAAGATGATGTGGGTAGTTGACGTAAAGAACAAGATGGAAGTTTTTTTTTAAAAGCATTGCCTCATTCTAGGAATTTCTGCTATACCATGGGTGCGTTAACAAACATAGAAACTCATTTACACAAACACCCAGACACGGAATAACTACTTGAAGATCAATTAATGTTTGCGGCGTGAGGTCGATCTCTCACGCAACAACCCGTGACACGCTGCACAGCCGTCGATTGTTCAGCCACGGCGCCAACGGCCTCCACGAATGGAAATTTAAAAACTTCCTCCATCTTTTCTAATTGTTTTTGAAACTGATAAAATAAATAAATATTATTGAAATTGCGAAATTGCTTAAATAATGACAAGGCAGCTTACATTATCACTCCAACAATATGGTAGGGTGTGTGTGTATTTGTGTGTGAATAAAATAGCACACCCTATACTTACGGGTGTGTTAGTGTGCAACTTTAATTTAGTCGCGGCGCTAAGTCAGCGGTGCTACAGCATATTGCTGGCAAAGTGGCAACTTTAGCCAGTTTCACAGACAGTTCGTTTTACATATGTAAAAAGTTAGGTAGTATGTTGACCTTCACAGTGATACTTTTGAGTTATGAAGGTTGGGTGTTTGTTTTAAAACTTATTTGTCATGAAGAGGGTAGTCTCTGTTTTATTTTTTATTGTTATCGCTTAGACAATTGTTGTAATCAAGGTTTTCAGTTTTTTTTCCTACTGCTCCACTATTCTTTTTTGATTCATTTCGTTGCAGGATCCAAGACAGGTAAAAAGATTCTTCGGGATACGACAAGCTTCATTGTATCGGCGCTTTTATGGTGGTTGCCACTGTTGATTCTGGCTTTCAGGAGTTGAATTGGTTTGGGAATAGTCTGGTGGTTTTGTCACAAATAGAAAAAAAAGGGTTTAAGTATAGTAAACTAAAACGGCGACGTAGAGACACCACTTGATATGTAGCCAGAGAAATTATTTACAAAAGCAAATAATCTATTTACTTTAATTGTCTCTTGTGTATATTAAAGTCAAAGATGTCATTCTTTGAAGGTAATACGAAATAGCGTACATAATCCTGAAAGCTTGAAGGTACATTTAGGCGCGGACGACGGGTAATGGGTGACTCGTCGTCTGACGTGCCCGTGTCGACAGCGACGGCGCGTCGCTCGTGTTCCACGCGCTCCTCGAAAAGCTGTCAGGAATTTGACGGGAGACCCATAGACAGGCCTGATGGTCTAGTGGTTAGTGACCCTGACTGCTATACCGGAGGTAGTGGGTTCGATTCCCACCGAGGACAAATGTTTGTGTGATGAGCACAATCATTTGTTCTGTGTCTGGGTGTAATTTATCTATAATATGTATGTATTTAGAAATATATAAGTATGTTTATCAGTTGTCTAGTACCCATAACACAAGCTCTGCTTAGCTTGGGACTAGATGGCGTTGTGTGATAGTTGTGGAATATTTATTTATTTATTTATAGAGGGCTAAAGGCTAAAGCCTGCCGGGTCTGTCTTAACAGGAAACGGTGACCCTGTTACTTAAAGGGCCATTGGAAGAACACAATAGCCCTTTGCCATTTACAGCAGGTTGCTGTACGAGACTGACAGTCCCTCCCGCTTCACCTAAGGCGGGAATACTCATTTAATTATTTGACCCCGCAAAAAAAAAGGTTAATTTATGTATACTAGATAGTCGTTGTAATGGAGAATTGGGCTAAAATAAGCTTTTTTGTAAGGGTGAAATCTATTTTAAAATATTTTCACAGGTGCGTTCGTAAAAGTTGTCCGGACGGATCCATTAAATGAAAAAGATTCTCACACAAGCTTTTAGGCCGAACGACACAGGTGTTACTAATAAAATTTTATATTATAACCTTTTGGTCTCGAGCAACAGGCGACGCATGTTAATCAGTGACAGTATAGAAATACAAGAAATTGCTTCTAGCTTTTCACGAGTGTAATGTGGGATAAATACGCGTCAATTTTTCGGTTGATTAATCGGTCAATTTCGCCGCACGTCTAGGCCGCACGACAGAATCTACTGTCTAGACTCTAGAGTCTAGACTAGATGGTCATTTGGGCATGCGGGTAGCGAGTAATGGGCAACTCGTTGTTCGACCATGGACCATGCCCGGGTCGACGGCGCGTTGTGTTCCACGCGCGCCTCAAAGAGTCTAAGCAGAGTAACGGGGCCCCCCTCTAGAGGGCCAAAGCCTGCCGGGGTCGCGGGACTGTACGTATTACCGTGACCCCGGAACGCAAAGGGCTATTGAAGGACACCGTGGATTTTAGTCAGTACGAGTCTGACAGTCTCTCCCGCTATGCCCTGGGTGGGAGGACTCATTTGATGATTTTACCACGCAAAAAAAAAAAGGATTGAATGGTCATTTAGATAGTAGATTTCTCGTAATCGACCTACAAATCGACCTGTGTAAATCCCCCATTAGCAACCTACTTTCGAAGCAATGATCAATAGATAGATCTGAGCATAGGTGCTCTGGAAATAGTTCTTCAAACATAATGTTGCCTGCATTTTCTTAACTATTTTGGGGTTGCTTCCAGTCTGACCGGATGCAGCTGATCAGTACACATAGAGCAACTGCCTAACTGACATTTAAGACTCCCTTGCTGTTTGGTAACAGCGTTCCCTCTGGGTAAGACTGGTTGTCAAACTTTCGAGGCACTGATTACTGTGTATGTACAAAATTAAAGAGGTGACCAACAATTTAACGACTTAAGTCGTATCATCTGAGAAGTCGTTTAAAAAACTTTAGACTAAGGAATGAATTTCTCTTAGGCTGTTGGTCGTGTACGGTCGGTCGCGTACGTCAGCGAAAAATACATGTCGAAGTACGCGCCGCTGATGTTAGCTTTCAATATTTATTACAAATTATAAACGTACACACATCAAAAACAGTTTGTGATCAGCATAATTAAGCTGTTTTTTTTTTCAAATTACATTTTATCAAGAAAAATCTTTGAGTGTTTTCTTTAGATAGAAATACCATGTTTTAAATTACAAATAATTTTAATTTAGTATTTAAACTACTGTAAGAATAAGATTTCTATTTTTCAAAGTTATCGCAAAAATTTTTGATGTGCTTATATGCGACAGACGTATGCATTTGACGTACACGTAAGTGGCAGGCTTCAGGTTTTACTACAACAGCTTGGTGTTTCAACGCGGCGCCCAAGCTTAAATACAAATCAAAACAAAAACCATCGAAAAATAAACTACAAATCGCTACAAATATTTTACGACAATTTCGTCTGAAATTGAAAATTCAAACAAATAAAGAGAGCTTCTAAAATTACTGATACCGGACAGCTGGGAAACGCGTCAGATTTTATCGATACGCTCGTAAACAACGCGATGTCATTCCATGTTGACGTTTATCGATACTAATATCGACATGGCCGATAACTGCCAAATGTACCCCGCACTGGTTGAGATCCGAAATTGAAAAATGTAATGAATTGTGATTTGAGCTTCCATGTTGGTTCACTAAGTATCGTGAAATATTGCTATGGCTCAATTACATAAACTTTAATAATGGCGAATGTGGAGTACGAACAACATCACGTCTGTAATTTGAAGGGATAGGACCATAGCTGTCATAGCTATCCTCCTCGCGATTCTGCATACAAGGCAACATATGCGAGCCAACACGTCAGTGCAATTGCACCTAAAAGAAAGACCTATTAAAAAACCTAATAACTTTTTCTCCGAATTGGGTAGTTAACCGAGGATGTAGTGCTGAGTAGTCGCGGTTGATGACCACTGAACCAACTCTTTTACTCATTTATTTTGCAAGTGATCTGATCTGCTAGCAAAAGAACCTTACTTATCTTATCCAGTTATATGGAACTAAGTAAATTAAATAAATCGGCGCTAAATTAGGCGAAAAGTTTTGTTACAGACGTAAGCATCAATTCTCGAATGGAAGACGTAAGTACTAATCAAGAACTTGATGAGCCGAACTTTGAGAATGTTTCTTATTTATTATTCTATTGCTGTAATGTTACAGATGTTGCTAATCTCAACGTTGAGTGAATACTCAGTTGAAATATTCTGTGGTAATATTTTCTCACTTTCAATTTTTTTTTCTTTTCTGCACATGAAGCTCATATAAAGAAGGTGCGGTTATTAAATTTTAATTCATATAGAAACACCCAGACCCAGAACAATTATAGTGGAAAAGTATGACTTTTGTTCTATTTTTCCTCATTCTCATATTTTGATGGGACGGAATTCCGACATGAGAAAAATCAGGTGCAAGACCAAAAACATAGAGTGTGCTCTATGTTATATATCAACCCGCTACTGAAAATTGAACTCGGGACCCACGCTCAGCAGTCATTTTTGTGACTGTGAGAAAAGATCCTCGGAGCAGTTCTCACAAAGTACGTTTCGTAAAAAAGGTTATTGTTCCTCAGTTCCAGACTATTTCGAAAGTATTCTAAGACAGCAATAAAATAAAATGAGACAGACTCCATAACGACATCTTCGACGAACATTATTATGCTTGAAAAACTGCATGAAAAAGTGCTAAACATTTTTAATATTCACGTCGAACTACTCGATTGTGAACGTGAATATTCAAAGGGGAAATGACAAAATAGAGAAAAAAAAAAGTATACATTTTCAAGCGCGCGTTGCCAGTGAAAGATGTTTCAATAAATAACCATGTTTCTCTCGAAATATAGCACTTCTTATGAATTTCAAATTCCATATTTGAATACATAATTCCGTTGAGTTCGAAAAGTTATTTTTCTTTAAATCTGTGTTGCCAACCTAAAGAACATTTAAGATAATGTGTAATTTGCTATTCAAAAAGAACTTAGGTGGCACTCGAGACGGTACTAGGTACTTCGAAATTTTGTTATTTGCAAGCAAATGTATGGATTTGTTTACGAGTACATGTTTTATTTATTGTTAGTCATTAGGTTATGTAATGGTGAACTTGAAATGTGAATAATTTTGTTGGATTTGATTCTAAATTATTGGAGTAAGGAGACATGTACCTAAATATTATGAAGTTTTTGGTTTTCGTCTTGGTTTTACTGTTCTCGCATAGCGTTTTTATAATAATGGATCTATGGGCTGCCAACATTGAAACTTGAAGTTTGTGTAAAATAATTCTTTTGAAAATCGTTGTAGATATACAAAGTTCTTAAATAATTTACGACCTCGAGGTCTCCTTCATTGGCCACTTGTTTTGTTAATTATTTATCAGGTAAATTTCACAATCATTTAGCGTCACACATTTTATTCTTGTATTCCTTCCGTCACTTAATATTTACTCCTTCATTCAAATAAACACGTATTGTCATCCGCAGAAAGACGTCCACTGCTGAACTTACTCCTTTTCGGAGGAGCATATGGTGCAGGACTGCCCCGCTTCGGCAGAGCACCGCCGTGTACTCACAGAGGTGATTGGCGGCAACCTTTCGCGCGGAATTGGTCGAGGCCATGCTGACGGGTGACACAGAATGGGAAGCGGTCGCCTCCGGTGGGACTCGTGAGGGAGAGGATAGCGTCCGACTCAGAACCTTACCGCCGCGGGAGACGCCCGTAGGTGCGGGTATGCGGATGGCGAGTAATAGGTGACTCGCCGTCCGATCATGGACCAGGCCCGGGTGTGTAGATTTTAGTCGGTACAAGACTGAAAGTTCCTCCGACCTAGGTGGGAGGACTCATTGGATGGTTCTACTACGATAAAAAAGCCTCCCCCTTAGACCGCCACACCAATTCGCCACTTGTCTGCATCGGTTGCCTGCGGCTCTCACGATGCTTAAAAGGGCAGCCTATGCTGCGTCGTCAAAAATCGAGAACTTTTCTCCTCCATCGGTAATCAGTTCTAAGAGCGTTGTGGCCTGTTGATTGCCACTTCAACTTGCAAATTTCAAGAGCTATGTCGGTGACTCTAGTTCTTTGGTGAATATCCTTGTTCCGTATTTTCGGAAATTCAAGCATAGCTTTTTCCAATGCTCGTTGACTGTCTCTTAGTCTCTCTGAAATGCAAGTAAAGGTTCTAATCTCTTTCAAAGCTTTCTGAACACTATAATTGCATAATTCAAAAGCGTGATGAATTGAATGCATTCTCATTTCTCTATCAGAACGAAATTACACATTCACTCGCGACCTACAAAAGCAGATTTAACCCAGCTCTTCACATAATTCGTAATTGTATTTAATTTCAACAGCAGCTGCACTTGCTGTGATAAATTACAGTTCATATAATACTTACTGTTGGAACAAGAACTCATACGAGTATTAATACGTCTGGGTTGTTTAGTTTTGTGATGATTGTATGCATAGTTTTAACTGTTTCTGTCCAACGGAGGCCTTAGTAATAAGTTTTACTTGGGGTATATACGGCGTTTTTGCATGGAAAATGAAAAAACGCCTCTAGTGTACAATCAACCTGCCCTGGGATCTGGAGCGGCTGCTCTCCAGCGCGTCTATGAGTGGCCCGTGGAGGGGCAGCGCCGGGGCGAATCCCCGCTGCCTCGTCAAGTCGAGGCGCGGCGCGAAGAGCGCCGCGATCTCAGGGTAGCATGGACTCAGCCTGAAGTAATTTTGTCTATAAGACTGAGCGCTGTGGCAGCGCTGAAGCTGCGGTTTCTCTTCAAGAGATTTTTTAGTTTTCTAGATCTAGCATAGCTAGTCCTTGATCGGACGGCAAGCTACTCATTACCCGTTTGCAAGCCAGAGAATTTCTACTGTTCAGCTACTATTATTTTCTTTACTAGTTGTTTATCTGCCAATATTTACATAGTAACAGTTACAATATCGCTAAAGCTTGGTAAACCTGTAGTGAACACGACCAGGTTATCGGTGTTACCTTCCACGTGTAGCGTTGATTGGTCGTTAGAGCCGCGGGAGCCATTTTGATGGTGTTCGCGTTGCTGACAGACCTGACAGTACAAAAGCTAGTAGAATCCTAGTAATATTATAAAGGTAAAATTTTTTGTTAGGATGTTTGTTACAAATTCGAAAGTTTATTGTTACCTTTTCACGCCAAAACCATGTATTACATACACGTTGCACGTTGCACGTTGCAAGAGACGAGATCGCGGGACTGTGTCATTAGGTAACCGTGGAACGTTAAGGGCTATTGAAGGACACCATGGATTTTAGTCAGTACAAATCTGAAAGTATCCCATCTCGCCAAGGTTGGGAGGACCCATTTTTTTTTTTTTTTTTTTTTGCGTGGTAAAATCATCAAATGAGTCCTCCCACCCAGGGCAGGGCGGGAGGGACTGTCAGACTTGTACTGACTAAAATCCACGGTGTCCTTCACTAGCCCTTTACGTACCGGGGTCACGGTAATCCCTTGGTCCCGCGACCCCGGCAGGCTTTGGCCCTCTACAGGCCCCGTCAATATGCTGACACTCTTTGAGGCGCGCGTGGAACACAACGCGCCGTCGACCCGGGCATGGTCCATGGTCGGACAGCAAGTCGCCCATTACTCGCTGCCCGCATGCCCGCGCCTACGGTGGCCGGAGATCGTCCTGCGACGTCCGACGCCGTGGGCGTCTACCACTGCGGCTGGGGTGGAGGGAGGACGCTGTCCTCTCCCTCAGGCGGCCCGCCTCCTCCTTCACGAGCATGACTGCTTCGCAGAAGGAGGCGACCGCTTCCCACTCCGTCTCGCCCCGCAGCATGGCCTCGACCAATGCCGGGCGCGAGAGGTCTCCGCCTATCGCCGTCGTGAGGACACGGCGGTGCTCTGCCCAAGCGGGGCAGTCCTGCACCGTATGCTCCACCGTGTCCTCCGGACGATCCTCGCAGTGGTGACACCCAGGCGTTTCTTCCCTCCCTATCAGACACAGGAACCTCCCGAAACTTCCGTGTCCGGTGAGGACCTGCGTCATGCGGTAGGTAAGGACGCCGTGACGCCTATCCAGCCACTCCTCAAAGAGGGGTCTTACCGCCGCGATTGCGGCGTGCCCGGACCTCGGTTGCGACAGTCGCTCCCTCCATACTGCCCTGAGATCACGCCGGAGCTCTTCCCGCCGCGCCTCGACTTGTCGAGGCAGCGGGGATTCGCCCCGACGCTGCGCCTCCACGCGCCATTCATAGACGCGCTGGAGGGCAGTCGCCTCCAGATCCCAGGGCAGCAATCCTGCTAGGAGGTTGGCTGATTCGCCGGCGATCGTGCGGTATCCCCGGATCATCCGGATAGCCATGACCCTCTGGCATGCGACCAGCTTGAGTGGTCGCGTCCGGATGCTTAGGGCCCACACGGGGGCCCCGTAGAGGGCCATGGACCGCACGACACCGGCGTACAGCCTCCGGCAGGAGGCATTTGGCCCGCCGAGATTGGGCAGGAGCCGCTTGAGAGCGGCTGCTGCCCGGTTCAGCCTTGGGGCCAAATGCAGGAAATGCTCCCTGAAGTTCCACCGGCTGTCGAGGACGAGTCCCAGGTACTTCATCGTCCTTCCGACGCCGATGCGAACCCCCTCCACCGTAATGTGGGACTCTGAACGTGGCGCGTTCAGACGGCCATGAAAACACATGGCCTCTGTTTTGTGCAGCGCCACGTCGAGTCCCAACTGCCGGATCCTATTAGCGACTGTCGCTACCGCCTGCGTCGCCACGTCGGCCGCCGCCTGGTGCGACTCTCCCTTCGCCAGGACGAGCGTGTCGTCGGCGTAACAAATTACGCCGACGCCGTCCGGGAGGTCGCCGCGCAGCACCCAGTCGTAACCGATGTTCCACAGGAGTGGCCCCAAGACCGATCCCTGTGGAACACCGCACGACATCTCTCGCCGGTTCCACTCTCCCCGGTGACCGGGGTAGATGACGGCTCTGTCCGTCAGGTAGTCCTCGACTATACGACGGAGGTAGGTCGGCACCCGGTGATACCGGAGTGCCTCCCTGATGCAACTCCAGGGCAGGGTGTTAAAGGCATTGGAGATGTCTAAAGACACCCCCAAGACGACCCCGCCCCGGGAAACCGCATCCCCCGTCGTGAGGGCTCTCACGCGCGTGACGGCATCCACCGTCGAGCGCCCCCTGCGGAAGCCAAACTGGCTCTCCGCAAGGTCCGGGCCCACCCGATTCAGGTGCCCGACGAGGCGGTTTGCAATGACTCTTTCAAAGAGCTTGCCCACCTCGTCGAGCAACACGATGGGCCGGAATGCGGACGGAGAGTCCGCAGGGCGCCCGGGCTTCTGGATCAGGACCAGTTTCCCCGTCTTCCAACGAAGTGGGAACTGGCCCCTCTCCAGGCACGCGCTAAAGAGCCCACCCAGTCGAGGCCCGAGAGTCCCCGAGGCCAGGACCCAGGCTTTTCCTGGCAAGCCGTCGGGTCCTGGGGCGGTATTTTTGGCTTTGAGCCGTTGTACCGCCACTCTCAGGTCTACCTCGGTCACCTCCGGAGCGTCGTAGACGTCGTCGTCGCTGTGGTCCGCGTTTGCGTCAGCTTCAGGCACCGCCGGAGACGGAGCCATGGGCGGGGGAGTGTGCTCCTCCCGCGAGGGGAACAGGGCGCTCACCACGTCCTCCACGAACTGAGGCTGGAGACTCTGCGTCAACGGGGGAGCCCAGGGGCGGAGCTTCTCTCTCACCCACTTATAGGGCCGGCCCCATGGGTCCCCGTCCAGAGCCTCCAGCATCTCCTTGCGGGCCAATTCCTTGGCCCGCCAGATCTCGTCGCGGAGGGCGGTCTTCGCTGCCCTGTAGCCATCCTGCAGCTCCGTCTCTACAGCCACCGCATCCGGAGGTCGGGTGCGACGCCTGCGGAACCTGGTGTACCGGCGTCGCGCGGCAACGCACGCCTCGCGCAGCGCTGCTAGCTCGCGCGACCACCAGTACAACTGACGCCGGGCGCGTCCTAGCCGAACCCGGGGCATGGCCACGTCGCAGATCTCCGACATGGCCTCCTGGAACCACCCCGCCTCGTCGTTGATGTCGGCAGGCCTGTCCGGTGGTGACACCCAGGCCTGCACGATCGAGGCTTCCAGGAATAGCTCCCGGTCCAGCTGCTTCAGCGCCCATCGCGGACCACTTGGGTTCCGTCGGACCGGCGCGTCTGAGGTCTGGGCGGAGACGTCGAACCGGATATACCGGTGGTCGGAATAGGTCTCCACCTCCTCTACAACGCGCCAGTCTGTGACGCGCGGCGACAGGCCGGAGGTGGCGAACGTGATGTCCACCACCGAATCGCCCGTCCACCGCACGCACGTGGGGACGGAACCCCGGTTCTCGATGACTAGGCCATGCGCCAGGGCCCAGTGCTCGAGCATCCTGCCCCGCGTGTAGTCCGTAACCCGGGAACCCCAAGCCACATTTTTGGCGTTGAAGTCCCCGAGGACGAGCGCGGGGAGGGAACCGAAAGCGACGACGACGTCTCCCAGCTCCGATAGGGAGTCCTGGAACTCGGCGATAGTTCGGTTCGGGGAGAAATAGACGCCTATCACGGCGATCTCCCCGAACCGTGCTGCGACGATCCCACGCCCTCTCTCGACGCGATCGAGGGGCGGGGTACCGGCGGCGGCCGACGAGATGAGGGTCACCGAGCCGTTCAGGTCCGCCACCCAGTCATTCCTGGGCGGGACAAAATACGGCTCGGCGACCACGGCGACATTTATCAACCACTGCGCCATGCTCTGGAGCAGGAGATCCTGAGCAGCGGCGCAGTGGTTGATGTTCGCCTGGAGGAAGCGCAATGGAGCCATTAATCGGAGTCCATTGCAGCCTCCTCCAGGGCCCTCGGCGAGGGTGCGGCCACGGCGGCAGCGGCGTCGGCGGCATTGGCGGCGGCGGCGGCGGCAGTGGCGGCGGCGGCGGCAGCAGGAGCTGCGGCGGCGGGAACGGCGGTAGCAGAGGGCCTACCTCTGCTCCTGGTTTTAGCGGGCGGGGCGCAGGACTTGCCCCCTGCCCGGTGATCGGCCGGCTTGCCAGCCGCCGCACATGCGAAGCAGTGCGGCGGGGCGGAACACGAGCCGGCCTTGTGACCGGGCTGACCGCAGCGGAAGCAGTCGTCGCTGCGGTCGACCTCCGAGGTGCACTTGCATGCCGCGTGGTTACCCACTTGGCAGCGGAAGCACCTCAGAGGCCTGGGCTCCAGCAGTTTTACCTGCGCGGACACCCAGCCAACCAGGAGCCTTCGGCTCTCCTCTATCTTTTTGGCCGCCGGTACGGGGCAGCTGACTGTAATGGTCAGCAGCCCCGCGAAGCCAGGGCGTAGGATGCCTGCCTTGACTTGGTCGGCAGGGCATTCTCCAGCCCTGGCAACGGCGGCCACTACGTCCCCCTCCGAGACCGAGTCGTCCAGGCCCATAATGCGCAAGTCAGCGCGCTTAATGGGCCTGGACACCCGGGCCTCCTCCGCGTCTAGGGACGCTCTGAGCCTTTCGGCCAGAGCGTCAGCGGTAGGGCCGCTGGCCGCGCCGGGGATGGACAGAAGTCTGGCCCCCGTCGCGGTGACGTGCACCCGGAGGCCCCCGTCGACTCCCAGCTCTCGGAGGTCCACCGCCTCCCTCGCCTTCGCGAACACGTCGCGGTAGGTCACTCCCCTCTTGACCGCTTCCGGCTGCAGAGTTATTACTACAGCCGCGGTCTTAGGGGCGCGAAGTCTAGCTGCGACGGTTCGTCTTCCGCGCTGCCGCCGCCGCCGCCTCTGCCTCTTCTTGGCAGCCTTCTCTCCAGCCACCTGCCATTCGGTGTCGGCTGGAGGAGGCTGTGGAGACAGCTCGGTCGCCGCCGCCGCCGGGGCACTCCTCTTCTTTGCCGCCGATGTTTTTGGAGGGGAGGGGGCTGCTGCGCTCACCGACGAGGCCGGTATTTTGGGAGCTGTCGCTGCCGCCGGGACACCCCTCGCCGAGACCGCCCGTGTCGGTGCCTTCTTCCCCGGGGCCTGTTTTGGCGGTGCCGAAGGCTTCGCCGCAGCCCGCTTCTCAGGGGCCGGCTTAGGCGGCACTGAGGCCGCAGCAGCCGCATACGAGGTTGCCGCGAGCGGGGGGCGCAGGATGCGGCCTTCCAGCACCGCAAAGCGCTGGTTGAACGCGGCCAGCTCCTGCCGCACCAGTTTTAGGACAGCGTTGCTGTCCTCTGTTGGCGCGGGCAGGGCGCCCGGCTCCTTGTTCCGCTTTTGGGTCTGCGTCTGCTGAACCTCCTCCCGGCGGCCTGCCTTTTGCAGCCCGGCCAGTTCTGTCTTTAGATGGAGGTTCTCCTTCTGGAGAACCTCCATCGCAGCCGTCAAACGGGCGACCTCCGCCCGCATTTGGGACATTTCGTCCGCTGTCGTCGGTGATGCGGGCGGAGCCTGGCCGAGGCTAGCCGCCGCCACTGCCGCCATGATCGTGGCCGTGGCCGCTCCCGCGGCCCGATCTTTGGTGGCCCTTTTCCCCGGCTTGTTTGAGGCCAGTGAGCGGACGGCGGCCCTGATGGTCTCTTCTAGGGAGGGCTCCGCGCTGCCTCTTCCTCCGGTCCTGCCTCGGCCTTTACCCCGCACACTGGTGGGGATCTTCCGGCCCGAGGCAGGCTCGTCGTCCTCGGACGACGAATGGGGCCGCTTGAGGAAGCGTTTCCTCCTCTCGGCGGCCCCTGTTCCTCCGCGCCTTGAGCCAGGGCTCTGGGCGCTCATGGCGTCTGACGAGACGGACTCCGACTTAGAGGTCAGCACCATGCTCTCGTTTCGAGCGGCACTCTGTGCCCGCTCCGTCGGTGCCGGTGAGGCGGACGTGCTGGACAAGTCCAGCGACTCCACCTCACAGGCACGTGAGCCACCTTGGCTCGCTGCGGCGACTGCCGGTTGTTGGGGGGGGGATTTTTTTAAATTCTCCATATAATTCCCACGAGTGTGGGGGAAAAACGGTCCATCTAGGCAGAGACCCCTGTACCTAGGTAAGCCTACAACATTTTTTACTCGCCAGGGGGTCGGCCGGTACCCTGGCGAGGGTAGCACTAGCGACTGATTGTTCAAAAGAACTCCCGTCAGCCATACATCTCCTCGCGGTGCTCCGCCGCTTGAGATTCGGGGTGACTTTTTATAGAGGTTTTCTAACTCGCGGCCCGGGCGGTTAAGCCAAGGCCCTCGACCCCCGTCGAAAGTCAGAGACGTGATCCTGACAATCTTCGGGGCTACGAGATTATAGCGGTGGCAAGAGGAGGTGGGAGTGCAATACCTCCTCCTGCCTGCCCGGCGGCAGGGTAAGTGCACGCCGTGCCCGCTCTTGCTCCAACCACTGTGCCCTCTGCTGAGCAGAGGGACACGTGGTGGAGCGACGCGACAGGACATTGGCATACGGGCAAGGAGACCCCTTGTAGGGGAGTACTTGCCCGCATCCCGGGGCGCACCGTCCCGAGAATCTGGGCTTCCCCCCGGACGTATCCGGAAAGGAACTTCCAGCCTCGGGCACTCGAGGAGGTTTCCTGTCCTTAGCACCCCGGGAGGACCCATTGGATTATTTTACTACCAGATAAAAAAGACGGCCTTCGAGTATATTGCATCGCGAAAAAGTACTGTTCCTGAGACAAAAAAAAGGGCTTATACGTCAGAAAGCCCAAAGTTCATTCAACCGTTAAGAGACATAGACAAAGCTTCTTTCGAATTACTATGGATCTAACTCCCCGTCACCAACAGGAGTCCACTCCACCGGGACAGTTCAATTTAGCGTATGTGATAGACAATAGTCGCTAACTGTTCTATCATAGTGTTGGTCACTGTTGTTATGGAGCAATTCACCTGTGTCTATTTGACTACAGCTGTCGTACATACGACAACATTGTCTCAATATGCTGTGTCTATAAATGTTTGTCTATCAAGATCGTGACATAATGGTTACATTTTACAGGCTTTTGACAGGCCTGATGGTCTAGTGGTTAGTGACCCTGACTGCTATGCCGGAGGTCGTGTGTTCGATTCCCACCCAGAACAAATGTTTGTGTGAAGAGCACGATCATTTGTTCTGTGTCTGGGTGTAATTTATCTATAATATGTATGTATTTAAAAATATATAAGTATGTTTATCAGTTGTCTAGTACCCATAACACAAGCTCTGCTTAGCTTGGGACTAGATGGCGTTGTGTGATAGTTGTGGAATATTTATTTATTTTAATCTGGCTGTACTAGAAGTATGTTTTTTTGGAGTTATACCTATAATACAATCCAGCTCTTTATTTTACAATTTTTATTTACTTTCACCTGTCACGTTGTCTGAAATCAAATCTTGTAAGATAAATTTGATCCATTAACCGGTTTTCGATTGAGCTGAAATTTAACACGTATATGTATATCGCGTAACAATGCAATATTATGATGGTATGGAGTTAATCTGATAATGGAGCTGGCAGCAAGCAGGTGGCCATTTTTTTAATTAATATTTTTAACGTGGTAAAGTCATGAAATGAGTCCTCCCACCCAGGGCAAAGCGGGAGGGACTCTCAGACTCGTACTGAATAAAATCGACGGTGTCCCTTCATAGCCTTTTACGTACCGGGGTCACGGTAAATCATAAGTCCCGTGACCCCGAGTCCCGCGACCCCAGCAGGTGGCCATAGGAACTCTGTAATGAAACGCCGCAAACCCATGGAGTTTAGACTCGTTTTAATTCGTCTTGACGAGTACTTAGTCTATCGTAAGTATTTTTGGACGACAAAAGCTTTTTTAAAAAGAACATAGTTTTTTAAACGACTAACTTGTTTTTGGTTGCTTAAATCTTGAAATTATACTGGTGATGGAGCTGCAGGGACTGTCAAACTCTTACTGACGAAGAGTTCATCCTTTTCGTTCGGTTACGGATGGAACGCAGATGAAGACGAATTCAGTAAATCCCAATAAACATCTGACAAAAGTTTGCTACCGTTCCGTACCGTTAGGTGCCTTCTAGCAATGCGATTATGCTTTGAATAGAGATGTCATAGCTGAGGGTCTTAGGCGGTTATCACACGACACGACGACACGACGCTTTCTAGCGGTCGAACACTGAAGCGGTCATCATGTTGTATACTGTGTGTGCGCTATGACTGTGTTTCCTAGTAACCACGTTATCGGGCACCAAAAAAAAACTGCCAATTCTTCTTCTAAAAACTAGATATTTAAACAAATATTTTCGGTAACAAAAATTGTACATAAAAAAGCACCTAAAAATGTTGTGGTGCATAATAAACTTGACGTGTATTTAACTCCGCGAGTGCGCTCATTGACTCACATCGCATGCTACGATCGATTTGACAGTCCCCACACACCGACTTGGAAAATAGCGTTTTGCCTTATAATTATAAAACCCGTTGATGCCTAACACGCGTATACCGCCAGAACGCGCGGACTGGGGGCGCTGACCGCTTCGCAGCGCTCACCTTTATGCCTTTGTCAAACAGACAGGCGAAAGCGAAGCGAGTCCGAGGCGATACCGAACCGAAGCGAGACGTCATTCAGTCCGATAGTTCTGTCACGCTATTGGATCGCTTTCGCTTTTCTATGTGACTGGATTCAATCAATTCCATACATTACAAGTAAAAACGTCACGCTTCGCATTCGTGACGCCTGTCTGTTTTTACTCCACTTGGTACTGCACACAGAGGTCTGTTTTGACGCTTCTAGCTAACTGCGCGAGCTAGTAGTGAGCGAGCGAGATGTGTGAATAGCCTTACATACCTACTCGATAACTGAAGACTGACGACCGATGTCAACAACCGGTATATGTCCTACCTTCGTTATATTGTACCGAGACCGAGGGACTCTGTCTCTCACGATTTATTCACTTATTTTCTAGACTTTTCTTCTCTATACCTTGTTAAAGGTTGATCCTTTAACACGGTAAAATACTTTAAAGAACGAATTAGCCCAAAAACTGTCTGACGATAATTCGTTTAATGAAAAGGGAAAAATGTCACATTGGCTTATGTATAAAAATCGTTGATATCCATCACACGTAGTACACCACCAGACTGTGCGGACAAGGGGCACTCACTTTGACTTTGGTATCCAGGTGATTATCGCAATACAAATCCATAGAGGTTCGTACACAGGCACGTGTCAATGGATACCAAATTCGTAAGGTATCGGAGACTTGCGTCGCATAATTTACGAAGGGGCTTTATACTTCGCGTGGCGCTTACCACTTCTCCACGGAGCAATCACTGCTTCTCCGTTTAATGTTTTACATATACACCTTCTTCGCTGTCTCCAGCCAATCGTATGGACTACCGGTAACTGTGCCAATCGTGTCGATCTTTCCCAGAGAATTGAGGATTCAAAATATAAGTAAGCGTAGAGAACAAAGTTATTTCAAAGTTCTATTTCAAAATATATTCTCCATTTTTAGAATAAACTTGCCTAGTTTCTTGACATTTCCACTTAAACGACGACATGTTTTGCTTTTCACAGTTCATATAAGTTGTCTATTCGTGACCATAATGTTGGGAAATGTCCTAGACGCGGGCAAATAAAGTTAGATATGTTTTGAAGACCAAGTGTTGTTTTATTTTCGGCGATGATGGCCAGGAGCATCGTTGGAATTGTAACATTGTAACTATTTTGTTTGATTTTTGTTGCATTCTTGTTTATTTTTCTGGCTGTTTGACGCGTTAAAATGTTTGTAAACGCACCCACGATACAGGAGTAATTTCTAGTGTGGAGAAAACTTTATTTTATTTTAACTATAATAAATTTAGTCTTGCATTTGCTATTCAACAACTAACAACATTTACTCGCGTTAAAAAACTATATTTTTTTAACGGATGGTTAAAAATGTAAATGTAATTCCCGCACGGAACAAATATTTGTATGATCTACAAGTAGTTGTTTGTATCCACGACACAGGAGAAATTCCTGGAGTGGGGGAACGTTAAAAAAATAGTTTACTTATTACTACCCCTTATTCCATTCTTTCTTTTTCTTAGTTATTTGATCAGTAGTTAGAATATTTTAGGTATTTTGAAAAGCATAATTTGACATGGGTTTGCATGAGCCCAACTCTCTGATAACTAAAGTCTCTTGACTTTAGACAGAGACAAAGTCAACGATAGAGTGAGCATACCCAGAAGATTCCTGGGGGCGTATTACAACCTTTTTTAATTCCAGGCAGTTTACGGCCTCAAACTGGCTTGTTCTATTTCATACGACTAAGCAAGGCAGTTCAGTTTAAGGCGTGAACTGACTGGATTAAGAGCTTGTAATACGCCCCCTGGGTGACCAGATTAAGATTATAGAGTTCTACTCTTTTAATTTGTGCATCATGAAAAATGTTTTCATAGTACGAATTAGAGGAATAGCAACTAGGAATCGATGGTAACTTGTAGTGTCCAGATGTACATCTGAACGTGATAATCGTAAACAGGAAATTCACCACATTTATTATTTAATTGACTCTGTTCTGTGTTGTTTGATTCAATCTTCAAAGCAAAACTGATGAATTCTAAGTGAAACATAATTTTACCAAATTTCACATTTTGTTTTATCTGATTTAAAACTGTTTTTACCAAACAGTTTTAATCAGATAAAACAAAATGTGACAAACAAATTCAACATGATTTAAAATCGCGATAACCTTTTACAAATACGATTAAATTGGAAGTGAAATTTAATGGAAGATAATTTTATTCTGAAACCTAATTTTGCTTGCTGGCTATGACTGGTTGGCTGTGACTGGTTGGCTATGGCAGGCGGGCAATGGCTGGCTGGCTATGGCTGACTGGCTGTAGCTACCACTACAGTGGTGATATCTTAGCTAGACGTTACACATTTTTCGTTTTTTTATGTCATATTTAAGATTTAACCGCCTGTCGGGGTTTTATCAAGTAATCGTGGCCCAGAAATATAAAAAACTATTGAAGACCACCGTGGATTTTAGTTAGTACAAGTATGACAATCCCTCCCGTCCTGCCCTGTGTGGGAGGACACATTTGATGATTTTACCCCGTAAAAAAACCTCAAACAATATTAAGACCCACAATACCTTAACAATACTCCAAGAAGCAGTTCATATGCTCAGTTCATAAAGTTGAACGTTCACAATCCTTACTCGCTTACTCCAGAAGTTTCACGACACAATGCAGCTTCAATACGGCACGTGCATAATTAGAGCTGCTTAACGCAACCTCATGCAGTTCGCAATTAGCAACACAGTCTTCGAGAAAACTTATTTGAGTTGTTAATTTTGTTTGTATTTTGGGACCTTGTTGAGAGCTCACTCGGTTCTTACTGTTTTCGGACGACACAGAGGCTTTTGAGTTCGTAATTCTGAATTGATGGAGAAGATTGGTGGTGTTTGTTTCGTGAGTAGGTCAAGTATTATCGGGGTTTAAGTTTTTATACTGACATGGTCCAGGAAAGATGGATGGTGTGGCAAGTGGGTTTCGTGGCAGGTTTGGAATGAAACCAGGAATCACTTTACACGTTTATTTAACGATGAGTACGAGACACAGAAAAACAGGGAAGTAGGTTCTAAGTCTTTGTTAAACAGACTAGTGTGGCGAATGCGAAGCGTGACGTTTTTATTTGTAATATATGGAATTGTTTGAATCCAGTCACATAGAATAGCGAAAGCGATCCGATAGCGTGACAGAACTATCGGACTGACGTCGCGCTTCGGTTCGGTATCGCTTTAGAAACGCTTCGCTTTCGCCTGTCTGTTTGACAAAGGCATTATTGTGTTAGGAATGTTAAAAAAAGTAAAAGGAATAACCGTTGCTTTGACGTCTGACAAAAGAGAATGGAAGAAGAAAACGTACTACGCCGATTGTGGTCGGCACAATGAATTTTACGTATTTGACCACACTTGAAGTATTACGACATAAATTGTATGGAAAATGGAAATAATTCCTCATATCAGGTTTTTATGGATGGATAAAAATTAGTTCCTCGTTTGTACACTATAGGGGCTATTTCATATTCCATTAACACTTTATGTCGTAATACTTCAAGTAGACTGCTTCAAGTAGACTGTACGACCAAATACGAGGTATACATGCTAGGGCCTTCGATTTGAAAATAAAACTGTGCGAAAACTACAAAACAAAACTGTAATAGAGACTGCGCATTTCAATCAGGATTCGGAATGTTTTGTGTCTCAACACTGTAAAGCACTAAAAATCTTTCATCGGTTCGTCTCTAGCTTTGTTTTGTATCAAAAGAGATAAAGTTTAGATGGGCCGTGTTTACGAGTGCAGTTTTGAATTTATGTAGGAAATACCATAATAATAAATGGCAGTTGACGACACGATTGACGCATTGGCTGAGCGACCAACGTTTGCGCATCGTGTCGCGGGTGCGATCCCCGCACTGAACAAATATTTGTATGATCTATAAGGAACAACTTGTTCCGGGTCTGGGTGTTTGTGTATGTGAGTTTCTATGTTTGTAAACGCACCCACGATACAGGAAATTCCTAGTGTGGGGTAAAGTTTAAAAAATATATATTTTATCTAATAATTTCTCATACATCACGGATGGTCGCGGGTCCAAGGGATTACCGTGACCCCGGTACGTAAAGGGCTAGTGAAGGACACCGTGGATTTTAGTCAGTACAAGTCTGACAGTCCCTCCCGCCTTGCCCTGGGTGGGAGGACTCATTTGATGATTTTACCACGATAAAAAAAAAAATACATCACGGATCGTGACTTTTTTAAACATTTAAACTCATAAATGCAAACAGCTAGAACTCAGACGCAATTTTTTTTTTATCGTGGTAAAATCATCAAACGAGTCCTCCCACCCAGGGCAGAGCGGGAGGGACTGTCAGACTCGTACTGACTGAAATGCACGGTGTCTTTCAATAGCCCTTTACGTTCCGGGGTCACGGTAATTCGTGAGTTCGGCGACCCCGGCAGGCTTTGGCCCTCTAAAGGGGAGCCCCGACATTATGCTGCCACTTCTTGAGGCGCGCGTGGAACACAACGCGCCGTCGACCCGGTCCATGGTCAGACAGCGAGTCGCTCACGTCTGTTAAATAATAAAACTTTATGAAGCACTAAAAAACCTTTTAAAATACTAATAAAGCTTCTCTACACTTTTAGAGTTGGTTTAACACGAAAAACTTTGATTAAATTAGGTATTAAACAAAACCCACCCAATATGTTCAACGCCATTAAATCAGCATAAAAAAACACAAAAGTAAGCCAGTTACAGCTCTCCCTTTTGTCAGCACTTTTACAACTGTAAACCCACAATGTTCAGGACTTCAGGTACTATCATAATCAGCCGTAACTCTTCTGTAGTTTATCACCGTACTACGTTTTCAGCACTTTTTTACACCGGTACTTTTGTTCAGGCCGTTGGAGTTGAAAAGTTTATAATGTCAGGAGTTCTGTTGGATTCTGTGCTAACGGGAAGTTTTATGTTCGTGTACACATTTGGATAAAGGAAATAAAGAAGAGAGCTGATATTTGATAAAGTAAATTAAGAGGTCCTTGTGGCTAAATAATAATAACCACACGGGTCGAAAACGGTAAATGAAAACATCGTGAAGTAACCAGCAAGTTCTAGAACCAACAATTTTTAACTACACGTTCAGCGCTTTGACTGAGCACTTGGACTGATGCGCAGCGTGTCGCGGGTTCGATTCCCCCACGGAACAAATATTTGTATGACCTACAATTAGTTGTTCCGGGTCTGAGAGTTTGTGTATGTGAGTTTCTATGTTTGTAATCGCACCTACGACACAGGAGAAATTCCTAGTGTAGGTATAACAAATCGAAGATATGTGACATCTACCATCCCGCGCTCGTGTGCATGGATTACAGCCCCATTCTCTCCTATAGCGAGGAGGCCCGTGTTCTAGGGAACATTAAAGGCTGAAGATAATCGTGTAATAACACGGGTCGATAATGAAGGTTAAGCTGTGCTTGTGAATATTGGGAGGGTGGGGGTAACCATCATTACATACTAAGTAAATTATTATTTTAATTTATGTACACACAGAACACATGCAGGAAATTACAAAGAGATAGAAGAGGACAAAGTTAGTTCTTAATTTACTAAGATATCTCTTTCAGCAGACCAATGATAGCCCAAAAGTGAGACCACGAATGAGAACGGTATTTTCCAGTTACTCGTTCGCTCTATGCAAAAAACGTGCACCTACTCAACTAGACTGAAAGTCAACTCCATTTTTTAAGAGTTACCAGGTAAAGTAGGGTACATTTCAAGCCCATTAAAGTTCACAATAAAAAAAAAACCAAAAAGCCTTTTAACATGCCGTAAATAGCTGCGAATACTTATAAAAAAACTGGTCAGTAGTCAACAACAATGCACCAAGCGCCAACTCCCAAGCTAATCCACCATTTATAAGCACCATAGTGACATCAACATAAGTTCACACTACGATTCTCTTACAAACATTTCTTGGAACCACTCCAGCACTTAAAAATTCTCCAAAAATCACCGACACGTAATCCAGCATATGATGAGAATAAGAAATGAGCCAAGTACTAAAAGAAAACCGATTTCAGTAGTAAATGTGACGAGTTAGATTTTTTTATTCGAGTAATATAGCTACTGACTCGAATCCCAATGGTCAACTCGAGTTCACTCCACTCGGTGTTTGTTGCCTCACGTAAACCACCGCAGCGGTAACGTCAACCAATATCGAGAAGACTCGACTCAAGGCGAGCTTCGGAACATATAGATACACAGCTTTTTTTTTTTATTTTTTTTATTTTGCGTGGTAAAATCATCAAATGACTCCTCCCACCCAGGGCAGGGCGGGAGGGACTGTCAGACTTGTACTGACTAAAATCCACGGTGTCCTTCACTAGCCCTTTACGTACCGGGGCCACGGTAATCCCTTGGTCCCGCGACCCCGGCAGGACAGATACACAGCTACGAGTCGATTAGTAACTCGACTTGATTTTGTGTCAGACACAAAGTGAATTGGAAGACGCAAGCAAGTAACGCAACGTGCATGCTATTGCTGTTTCATTCAACTCGCAATGTTTAGTGAGATGCAATACATGCACTGTACGCGTGATGGGGAAGACTCGTGTGATGCGAAATGCGAAGATTCCGTTCGAGTTGATTCGAAATTTTCAACATTGTTACAAGCGTCATGAACGTGGTTGACATACAACCTGCGGGGAACTAAAACAAACCAATAATCACAGAAGATATAGCGTTAGTGACATTTTAAACTTAGTAACAAACCGTGATATGTTAAAACAGTGTTTGAGTTGATTTGAGTTGATTAAAAAGTGAACTCGAGTTGACTCGTTTACAAATTACACGACTCGCTCTTCACTAGTTTCCAGAGAAGAAAATCCTGATGCCATAACGTCATATTTGGAACATTGCCGGAACAATTATTAATGTGGAATCGTCGCATACACTTGGGTGCTATATCGGTGATATCGTGCAGAATTGGATTAACTCCAACAGCTCCGGTGTTTAATGTGATAAACAGAAATAAAGAACGGTTTTAAACTTAATGAGTGGCTGGGTGTGTATTGTTCGTTTTGATTAGATTTTGCTGCCAAATCTTGGATGTTAGGAGACTGGTGCATATGGTCCCGCGACTAGCGCGAATTAATACTGAAATACCAGATGTTAATTAAAGAGGCTTGAATTATTAAGCAATTGCATAGCTTATATCGCGGGCTTAGAGCGCGGCGACCGAAACGAAAATAAACCTAACACTGTCACTGTCACATCTGTCATGTCAACGTGAATGAATAAAATATGAATGAATGATTTTTTTTTCTTAACGTTTCACTTGATTGACGTGGCTGACCATAGCTTAATTAGTAGAGTAACTTCCAATACATCAAATCCACTGAATATCTATCCTCTCTAAAATAATAATGTTTCTATCGCTCTAAGGTTTGCTGTACGAAAACCCAATTCTGGGTTAAGCTCGCCTTTGTAAATAAATTACCCTGTTGTAAAATGTTATTTTAATTATATGTGTGTACAATAAAGAATAAGAATAAGATCAACGATGGGATGATATTCTCGTTAAATATTCGCGGGAGGCGATTTTTTTTTCATAAGTAAAGCAATAGCTATACCGCGGCAGACCGCGAAAAAAAATACGTGTAGTATTTTTTTTAATACCCCGATGTTTGTTTCTCATAAGATGCTGAATAAATATAATGTTATTAAAATATTAATAGTGAGAATACTACAAAAGTCATTGTGGGAGTGTTGTTGAGTCTTCAAGCTGTTCTTTCGTTCTTTCATTACTCAAAGTCGAGGCAAGTAAGACAATTAAAAAAAAAAAATCGAGACCATTTTGGTTTTTAACACCCTTTAGAAAGCTCGATCAGGATTATTTCTGTCACAGTCAATGACAGGCTGGGTAAAAGTTACCGTAACTAGCAAAGGGTGGCTAATGTTGAAGACGAACGTCAAATCTATACGAATAAAAATTTGGAAACGTTTCGCCCCACGGCACGAAGGGAGCCATTAAAAAAATGGGCCATTCACACCAATCCCACATTGCGTATTAATAAACGGTATTTGAGCGATTTGCACCACGGTCCGAACCGACTAAAGTCCTAAAGCCTTTGTCAAACAGACAAGCGTGACGAATGCGAAGCGAGGCGTTTTTGTTTGTAATGCATGGAATAGTTTGAATCCAGTCACATAGAAAAGCGAAAGCGACTGACGTCTCGTTTCGGTTCGGTATCGCTTCGGACTTGCTTCGCTTTCGCCTGTCTGTTTGACAAAGGCATAAAATAAGATATCCTTTAAAAATACTATTTTCATGTCTGACAGATGTGTTTGTATGTTTTTACATTTAAATACAGCAAATATAATATTACATAATAGGTTCCATAATATTTTGGCTTCTAAATTCATAGCGTCAGCAATATTCAAAAAGTTATTTATAAACTATCAAATAATGTTCAACTATGAGTTTACGAGTTTTCATTCTGTAGTTTGCTGAATGCTTTTATTATAATATGTTTAATATTCTACGATTTATGTATACTTTATCATCATTCTAAAACGTTTAAATGATAAAAATGTAACTGAGGGCTGGGCTGTATTTGAAAGACTAGCGGCCCGTTCCGGCTTCGCACGGGTGGCCAATGTTACTCAGGGTGAATGTAGCTTTCTAATGGTGACGATATCGTCAAGATCGCGGGGAATAGATGGATAAGAGATGCACAGAACCGAGAGATATGGCATAAAAAGGGGAAGGCCTATACCCAGCAGTGGGTGATCCCGGCCTGATATGATGTTGATGATGAATGGTAAAAGTATTTTGAAACCGGCACAGTATTTTGAGTTTATTCCTTACAGAAGACGAAAAATTGTATTTTTATGTGTGTGTATGTACACACACATAAAAATACAAATCTTCGTCTTTATAATATGAGTATAGATATAAGAGTGAAAAAAAGTGTTACAAAGGTACCCTTTAGTGACGCAATCGAACCCAAAACAACGATTATTAAAATGTGTCTGTTTATGTTTGTTTGTGCGCGTTAATTTCAGAAACGGTTTAATGACCGGGATAGTTTCAACTTAGAATTAAGTATTTAATTTTGTTTCATTTTAATCAGCCCATGAATTAGAAATTATTACCTACACGGTGTAATTTTCTTCTGTAATTCTATTTTAACAACTTTAATAATAAATTTGAATTTATTCACTGTTTCGCTATCGTATTATCGAATACATCAAATTAATTGATATTTCAGCTCCGAGAACTGAATCTCACTTTGATGTCGCATATGTATAGTCCTCGTGTTTCAAAGCTTTGTAGCGTTGCCAGGTGAATTTTCGAAATATTTTGATTGATGTGTTTTCTAGCAAAATAGTTTTATATATTGTGTAAATATTCTCCTTCAATAGATTTAATTAGAAAGTATACAATATATAAAAAACCTTATATTATACCTTATATTAAAACCTTGTACTCAAGGGTTCGTAGTAGGTGTCGAGGGGCAGTCTTAACGTGTTACCGTGATCCTAGAACGTACAGGGCAATTGAAGGAACATGGTGGATTTTAGTTAGTACGAGTCTGACCCCTTTCTACTCCACTCAGAACGGGTAAAATCATCTAATTAGTCTTCATTAGATGATTTTACCAACACGTTGTGTGGTTTCTACCTACACCCATGGAGAAAGCCGGAAATTTATGTTATGTATGTTTACAATAATTATTCCAAATAGTACAAAGTAACAACACGACCACGACGCGTAGTTGCAATATAATACTGCATCGGGATGACTCAAACGTTAGCGTCCCGTCAAAGGGAGATTGTATACGCGATCTGTATTGAAGCTCATCAGAATCTTGACATATCATGTAATTATCTATGTTATGATGAAAGAAAATCATACCTCATGTATCGAAGTATCAGCAGGGTTTAATATTTGTTTTGTATATCATTGTCTTTTTATCATTATAAATTCATCACATGATTTGTCCCGCTCTGAACGGGATGGGAGGGACCGTCAGACTCGTACTGACTAAAATCCACGGTGTTTCTTCAATAGCCCTTTGATGTTTCAGAGTCACGGCTTATTGTTAAGACAGTATCGCGACCCCAGCAGGCTTTAATACCCATGAATGGTAAGACTGGTTGTCAGACTTTAGAGCTTCCGACTAATAGTAACGACTGTCAAAGTCCTACAAATGACAGCCGGGACAAAACTCGCTATGATAGATGGTCACCCATCTACAGACCATCCTCGGCAAGCGCGGTTTAATCCGGAAGATCGGCCTGTGCGGTTGTAAATATTAAGCCACGAGCTTATTAAGGGCCGTATGCTGGCATGTCACTTTAATAGTAAAACAAATAAAATAACCACAAACCCAACAAGGATGAACACAACGTAACATAACGTTACAAAAACGCATAAAAAACTGCTAATAACAATGAGATACAACGCAAAAATAAGTCCACTTTTGGATAACTTCCAATCTACACTGTTCGTGTATGTAAAGTTACCATTTTGTTTGCTTTGCTCTTTTGGACTGTGATTGCTGTATCGCACTCATACGGGCAGTGGGATACATATGTATTGTGATGTTAGTTTTCAAGTTACAAATAAATATTGTTCGTAACTTGGAAGCTGGGTGTTTGTATTGAAATGTTGCAGTCTTGTGTTATTTTTGTGGGGAGATTGGGGGTTATTCTTTGTTTTGGGGGTGCAGTTAAAGTAATTGCTTCAGGGGCCGCTGTAACATTGGCATATTAAACTAATATTAATAGGAAAATGTTGCTTGTTTTTAGGATCTCTGGAAGTACTAATCAGAGTCTGAAATATTATTCACCAACAGAGTGTTAAAGTTACATCCTTTATTCATTTTGTTTCCTTATTCTTTACATTTTTAATTATTTTTACAAAATCCAAAAAGAAATAATAGAAAAACGAGGCTCACCAGTATCGGGAACAGGGTCTAAGCTACAGGTCTGCTATTTATTTATTTGATAATAACATATACAACATAATAGACAAAATAATATAAATATTTATACGCACTAACGACTACTTCGTGAGTCGTAAAGTTTTCGTCGTAAATCGTTAAATTTCACAAAGAAAAAAGCTCCACTCGCACCAAATTTTTCTTTCGAAAAAATATTGAACAGCCCGACAAACTAATTAAAATACAACATCCACAACGCCTGTTCCTGTTTTAAAAATGACACGAAAATATTTACACAGAACACCTTTTTTAAAGCACAACACTATAAGCAGCTATAAGCAATCTATATTTATGAAAATCAATTGCTGTTTGTTAGTCTTGCTAATGCCTTTGTCAAACTGACAGGCGAGTCCGAAGCGATACCGAACCGAAGCGATACGTCAGTCCGATAGTTCTGTCACGCTATCGGATCGCTTTCGCTTTTCTATGTGACTGGATTCAAACAATTCCATACATTACAAATAAAAACGTCACGCTTCGCATTTGTCACGCATGTCTGTTTGACAATAGTTTAAAACTTGATAATGGCTGGACCGATTTGGCCAATTTTAAAATGTTTTTAATTTGAATTATTTTTGGAAGTCCAGAGGAGGTTAATAATAAAAATATGATAAAAATATTAGGAATATACCTAGTGAAAGTAACAAATTCGTTTTCCCTTACAAACTATTTCTACTTGTCAAATATTTGATAAAATTCGTTCAGTAATCAATGCTTTTGTATTTATTGATTCTAAGTGTACTTTTAAATAAAACTTAACACACATGAAAGAAAACAGTCTGTCTCCGTTCTGGCTCAGATGTGTCTAGCTTAGCAAAAAGTATACATAACATAACGTTACATTCCGTTTATTCATTTTTAAACATATTATTAAAATTTTAATTATTTCTTAAATAAAAGCAATGAAAAACATTAAAAAATATAAAAAATAATGATCCCGCCGGTGTGGCAGCAGGATCCAAGCTACCAAGCTAGCTGGTAAGGGCTCCAGAGACAGGAACCTCCTCACAATGCGAACCGTATCGAGGCCGCATTACTTTGTGTAATTTATTTCACTGCTCTGAAAACGGTGAAAGAAAACATCATGAGGATGTTGGCATGTCCTAAAACAAAATAAAAAAATCGAAGATATGTAACATCTACCAACACGCACTGGGCCCACGAGGTGGATTACGGCCAACTCCCTCTCCCTCTCACACAGAGGAGGCCTGTGTCCCAGCAGTGTTGATGATGAAAGAAAACAATAACTACATTAACATTACCAGTTATCTTAACACAGTAGTTATTTGCAGAGAACAAATGTGTATTTGTGCAGCGATACATAACCGCCAACAAACGCTCAGCTACCAATCTACTAAACTGAACAACTACGCGGTACTGTACATGTACAATCGAGCACAGAATTGTTGTTCATTGAGAAATATTTTCGAAGGCTGGTGTGTTTACAATCAGTCGAAATATAGACAAGTTTTAAAAAGTGGCTCTAACCATTGTATTCAGGGCAACATAAAGATTTTTAACCTAGAGCTAAGTTTCTTCACCACTGTTCTTAAAGCGATGAACAAAAACATTTCGAAAACAGCCTGAGAACTAAAATGTATGTTCAATCTGCACTAAGTTTACATCAATACTTAGGGTTGCCACAACAGATTTTTTCCTTCATCACGCTACGCATTTACACCGTTTTCTTTCATAATTAACGTTCTTAACACAATTTAGCCATATTAAAATAATATGGCACCAGATGACCCTAAGTCATACCGGCCCATAACTTTATTACCATCTTTGGGAAAGCTCTTGGAGCGTCTTATCGTCCCACGATTGTTACCGGACGGGCCCAAATTCCATAAAAATCAATTCGGTTTTACTATCGGGAAATCAACCGTTGACGCGGCACTTTCTGTTAGAAAAATGGTTAATACCTCTAAACACAAGTACGTAGTTGGGATCTTTTTAGATATTTCCGGGGCCTTTGATAACGCGTGGTGGCCAATGCTACTACTTAAAATAAAAGCTCGTGGTTGCTATAATAATATATTTAATCTCCTTTGTTCGTACTTTTCTAATGGATCCGCGAAACTTAAACTCGGACATCATTCCATATCGAAACCTCTCACCATGGGCTGTCCTCAAGGTTCGGTTATCGGTCCTTATTTATGGAATCTAGGCTTCGATGATTTCCTCGCGATTCCACTTCCAAGTGGTTGTTCTTTAACTGGTTATGCGGACGATGGCCTTCTGCTCATTCAGTCGAGTACTCGTGCTGGACTCGAGAATTTGGCTGACACTTGCCTACGATTAATATCACAGTGGGGCGATCGTAACTGTCTGACCTTTGCACCACATAAAACCTATCAACTCATTTTAAAAGGTGACCTTAAATCGTGGCCTAGTATTAAATTCAATAATGTTCCCGTTAAGAAAAAGAAATCGGTGTGCTATCTTGGTTTAGTCTTAGAGAGGAATTTCACATTCATAGAACATATAAAAACAGTTGGTGAAAAAGCTAAAAATAATTTTTATGCCCTAACGAGAATATCCAAATCTACTTGGGGTTTGTCGTTTTTAACCTTAAAAACTATTTATGGTGCTACTTACTTGGGCTGTATGTGCTACGGAGCACCTGTTTGGGCCGATAGGGCCACCATAGGGGCGGCACGACGTAAATTGCTTCAAAGCCAGCGCTTGGCTTTGTTATTCTTAAGTAAAGCGTATAGAACCGTCAGTACTGAAGCTTTACCGGTACTTGCTGGTGTTCTTCCAGTCGATCTTGAAGTACAGCGACGTGCTGCAATGTACTTTTCCACACGGGAGACCACTGATGCTGATTTTCTACCTCAACGTGACCGTGATAAGATATCTAGATTATTCAAACCCCAGAGCGACGTCTGGGAGGATCTTTTATCCGAATGGCAAAGTAGGTGGGATAATTCTATCAAGGGGCGGCACCTCCACCAGTTCTTTCCATCCGTTCGTGAGCGGCTGGCTAGGACGTGGCTGGAGGTGGATCACTGTGTTGCCCAATTTCTCACGGGACATGGTAACTTTAAAAGTAAATTATTTTCCTTCAAGCTTGTTCCCTCGCCTTTTTGTCAATGTTCGACATCTGACTGTGAATATGAACAATCAGCACATCATATTCTATGGGAGTGTATTCTTTGGCAGAACGAACGTAATATTATGTTGAACACTGTTCAGACTACATCTGGAGTCATTTACTACTCGGACCTTGTTGAAACTCGAACAAACTTCCGTGCGTTCAAGCGTTTTTGCCATACCTATTATTGGAATCAAATTTAGCAGCTCACAATTTAGGACCCATTAATATTAGTAGTCATTTTACCCGTGGTGCTAGGCAACTGGGCTTCTCCCAGTTGTAATGTCCCTTTGTGCCTATTGGCCTTGTTTTGTTCTGTCTCCTGCTTGCATGAAGGGAAGTGGAAACATATATTTTTTCCTACTCCTCCACTATTCTTTTCTGATTAATTTCGTTGCAGGATCCAAGACAGGTAAATTCATTCTTCGGGACACGTCGAGCTTCATTGTCTCGGCCCTTTTCTGGTTGGTTGCCACTGTTGATTCTGGCGCACAGGAGTTGCAGTGGTTAGGGAATAGTGTGGTGGGTTTGTCCAAAAAAAAAAAAAATATTAAAATAATGATAGCACGGTTGGCGCAGTAGTTGAGCGATCGATTACTGCGCTACGTGTCGCAGGTTCGATTGCCGCACAGAACGGATATTTATTATGATTTATAAGTAGCTGCATGCTACATGTCTCTGTGAATTTAAATGTTTGTTAACACACCCATGGCATTGGAGAAATACCTAGTGTAGGTCAATGTTTTTTAAATTTAAATAAAAAAATGAAAAAAACTTGTGGCTAAATTTTCTCAGTTGTTTTTCATTACATTATACCAATCCTCCAGTTAATTGTTTCTTAGGAAGTAACACAGATTTCAACAGTTGCAATGAATCACTGACAGAATCTGTTCACTACAACTTAACAACCTAAATCAGGCGCACCACTAATTTCCCAACAAAATGTAATCACTTCTCACTTCAACAGTACTCAGCTCAATTTGTGTTCAACTAATGCAATAGATATACACGGTGGGAAACTGCATAAACATTGCTAAACCAGATACGAGCTCACGTTTAGCGTTCACCAATATACGAGGAGACTTTTCATTTTAGAACTTGCCCGGGTTTGAACTTAACCTCATATTCATATTCATTTATTTGCATTCCACAAGGTACAAAGAGCTTAGAGATAAGATCCGTTGTCCCTGTCAGGGCAAGCGAAATAGTGGGATTTACAGTATCTATTACCTACAGCTAAGTACTACTTATAGTTAAAATTCGTACAAAACTAATAATAATCAAATATAATTTTACATGAAACCAAATTAAACATTTATAAAGGAAAAAAAATAAAAGTAACAGTAACATAAATATAATTCTGTTATTCGTTAACTTAAATACTAATTAATACCAGGTTTATATAAACTCTGAGGTTATGGGTTAATCGTTTGGGTTATTACAGTTTGTTAAAAATAAGCATAACCATCATCATAGAATCGACATATTGAATTATGGCACGGTTGGCGCAGTGACTGAGCGATCGACTGCTGTGCAGTGTGAAGTGGGTTCGATCCCTGTACGGAACAAATATTTGTATGATGTACAGGTAGATGTTTCGGGTCTGGGTGTTTGTGTATGTGAGTTTCTATGTTTGTATACGCCACCCACGGTACAGGAAGAAATTCCTAGTGTGGGTAGCTTTTGTTTTCTTTTTTGTTTTAATTACATATTATAATTTAATATGTCTTTTTATATTAGATAAGTACTTGTTACCTCGTTACATAACTGTTTTATTTTTTGAGGTGGAAATTCATTTTATGAGTCCTGGCTCTGGGTGGAACGGAAAGGAATGTCAAACTTGACTAAATAAAAACCAACCTGTTCTTTCAGTTGCACTTTGCTTTCCAGGACCGTGGTGCCCTTTTAAGACAGTCCTACGATACCAGCAAGTGTTTGGTCCTGAAGGGGCCAAATCAGTCCCAAAATAGAAGCTCGCGTGGAACAAGCCTGGTTCATCGGACGGTGAGTTATCCATTACTCGCCAATTGTTAGCTGCTGCCTACCTTGGCCGAAATCGCCATAAAGTACGTAGTTAAACATTTAAGCCTTTGTTAAACAGTCTGGCGTGGCAACTGTGAAGCGTGATGTTTTTATTTGTAATGTATGGAATTGTTTGAATCCAGTCACATAGAAAAGCGAAAGCGATCCGATAGCGTGACCGAACTATCAGACTGACATCTCGCTTCGGTTCGGTATCGCCTCGGACTCGCCTCGCTTTCGCCTGTCTGTTTGACAAAGGCAATATATCTTAGTTATAGTAGCGTATTTTAGTTTTTTTTAATGATATCCGAGGTTCTTTTTAGAGTTCGAAATCATCGTATTAGTCAAAGTACGTCTCCGGTCCGATGTAATCATCCCTAAGGAGTAGCTACTTTATACAATTACTTCTCACTCCATCTACAACTGCATTGATAGAGTACAACAACAATAATTTCAATTTCCAACTAATGAAACAATAACAAAACACAAGACCAGACGGCGAGTGAAGTGAGCAATCTATTTTGTATCGGCCACAAGTCAGTCTGTAAGTCTCGCGTACCGTACAGCCAAGGAATGGACCCGACACGACGTCAAGTCCAGAATTTGGAATGCAAATTCACCAATTGACTGAGTACGGCGCCACGGACCGCCGTCACACCGTAGCGTAATTGAGTTAGTGTTCGCAGTTTGTTTGATTGGGACTTGATGTTATGAGGAATTGTAAAGGCGTGGTGAATGTAGATAGCGTACTAGCGGTTTTTAAAAGCGTACCAAAAATGTCGGATGCATATGATGCATATTACAAATTACAATATTCTCTGGATGTTTTAATTGCGTTTTGCACGTCTCCAAGGAGTTTAGTTTATAGAACGAGAAAAGAGAAAAATAATATTTTTCCCAAATGTTATCCTGTGACCTAAAACAAATTGTATTTTATAAACTTTAACGTTTTTATGTTGAACTTAGCACTAAAATAATGTGAAACTGTTTATTTTTTAAATCGAACTTCTTCTTATATTTCAAGCAATACAGATACTAATTATACTAAATAGCTGATTTCTTATCACGTATTATGAAGAAAAATTAAGCCAAAAGCAGTACCTTTCATTTAAAATCCACCTGCGTGTGTTCCCGAACGCATATAACCCGAATCTCTTCAAAAACAGGCTTCTTCTGGGTAAGCTCACTATATCGTAGATTTTGTCTCTCTCTCTCACCATCTCATAAAAATAAAAATAAACTTCATATTGAACATTCCCCATCAACACCACGGTGTAACACCCATCCTTAGTAACAAGACTGACTATAAATTTCTATTCCTTACAATAGTTACAGAGATTGCACCTGGGATCTGTCTTAGTGGTCTCAGTCTAAACTTGAACCAAAGATAAATCCTCCCGAAGTTTACCGCCTCAGGCAAGAAACGACAAATTGAGTTATCAACTTGAGGGAATACCTTTACATCATTTCTCTGCTGTCGCAAAATAAAAAAAAAGGTACGTGAGCTTGTCAAGATTTTTTGGGACCAGACACGGGTAGGTTTTTGAAGGCAGAAAGTTAGTCTTTGTTTTTTTTTTGTTTCGTATATTCTTTTGAATATGATTCTAGAATGTACGGTAGAATAGTTTTTAAATTTTGAATCTGGAATAAAGTTATTGTATTTGGCTTAGTGACATAAGTATTGCTCTGCGAAAGAATAATAGGTATATAAAATAGCTCCGACACTGGAATCGCTGACGTGAGCATAAAAACTGCGAGAAAGTGGGTTTCTGCGGGTTATTTCTGTAGAATGCATCATGATTTCTGTAGAATGCATACGCGAGAGTCATCACGTAGTGGTTACCAGAAGACGGTCGTTGTTGAGATACGTTGGTATGACGACTTAGACTCGTTGAAAACTACATAAAGTAATGGGCGACTCGCTGTCCGACCATGGACCATGCCCGGGTCGACGGCGCGTTGAGTTCCACGCGCGCCTCAAAGACTTTCAGCATAGTGACGGGCCTGTAGAGGGCCAAAGCCTGCCGGGGTTGCGGGACTAACGAATTACTGTGACCCCGGTATGTAAAGGGCTATTGAAGGACACCGTGGATTTTAGTCAGTACGAGTCTGACAGTCCCTCCCGCTCTGCCCTGGGTAGGAGGACTCATTTGATGATTTCACTACGTAAAAAAAAAAACATTCCAGGTTCCACATATCTACAACATAAATAAAGAAATACATTAAATTAAAGACGTCGCTAACCGCTCGGATTCGCGACACCGACGTACGAGTATATGGCAGCTAATTAATAAAAACAAACGTTTAGATTCTGACAGGCCTGTTGGTCTAGTGGTTAGTGACCCTGACTGCTATGCCGGAGGTCGTGGGTTCGATTCCCACCCAGGACATATGTTTGTGTGATGAGCATGATCATTTGTTCTGTGTCTGGGTGTAATTTATCTATAATATGTATGTATTTAGAAAATATATAAGTATGTTTATCAGTTGTCTAGTACCCATAACACAAGCTCTGCTTAGCTTGGGACTAGATGGCGTTGTGTGATAGTTAAAAAAAAAAAAAAAAAAAAAAAAAAAAAAAAAAAAAAAAAAAAAAAAAAAAAAAAAGATGTGGCATCTCGACGTTTCTTATTAGACTCGCGAACCCAAGTTAAAAGTTACCCTTTCATCGTCATTTGAATACCCCAAAGTTGGGTCCACAATGTAAAGTTGATACAAACGCTTCACGACAGACCTTTACGAAATATTAGAAGGAATTTCGTTAATTTATTTCAATTTTCCCTTTTCATGTCGTATTATCGTTGCCAATTATCTGTGCAAACAAAGGGCGTTTTAATTTTAAGCGATATTTACTTAGTTAATTTCTTGCAATATTTCAGAGTTTGAAGTTGAATTTCAGATGGACTTAGGGATATTTCTTGGGAATCAGTTAATTGGTTAGCAGCGGACGGTCTTTGGGGACAGACGCTTGTCTATAATAACTGTGAGGTAGATCGTTAATATGCTGAAGGATTAGGTATTATTTTAGAGATCTTCTCTATTATATTCCTACTCTAGTCACTCCTATTGCACATAAAATAACATACACAGTCACACATAAACACACACGCACACAAACGCTTACTTTCTTACACACAATCACATTCACCTAGAACACAAACACACACAAAACATTTTCATTTAGTTCTACATGCATGCTGATTTGATTTAAAAATAAGAAAATAATTGGATAAAAGTTAGATCTTATTCAAGTACTTTAAGTTAAGGAAGAGCGGAGTCTCCTACTACAGGTATTATTTACCTAAAAGGAGGCTCCAATCACAAGATAGAAGATTATGCTTATGCCTTATGCCTACATTCTTAATGGCGCATTTTCATTAGTTGTTAGGGCCCGCATGCGGGATACGAGAGATTTCTGTAACGCATGCCACAGGGCCCGCATTCGGGGAATCGTTTTCATTAGTCGATAGCCCGCATGCGGGGTGTAGGCAAACCTCCATATTCGTCGCCATTTATTGACAAGAGTGGCAGACTCGCATGCTGTATATCGACCGATAGATTTCATTGGTCGATAACACGATCGGTATAAAGCAAGCGGGGAGTCACCGCAAACGGTGTAACGAACACGTATCGAGTTTTGACATTCGTTGATTGTTATCTAGAATGCGAGGATTCCCCGTATTCTGTATACCGAACAAGTTAACGACCAATGAAATTGCGGCATATGGGACGTTGAAATTATTCTCGATATGTCTGCATGACTTGTTGTTTTTTTTAAGTCTCAGTTTGTAGTGTCCGCCTACCGTTGTGGAAACAAAACAAGTGTGAATCTATGTATGAATTTAGATAGCCTGGTTTTCGAATGCCCGTTCTTTCATAAACTACAGCATTCTTATCCTAAAGCTTCGACAAAAAATCAAGACTAGTTTTGCTATTCTATCAGTAAACATAATAAAGTTATTCTGAACAAATAATTCCCAATACGAACAGACAACAGCAAAAAACTAAGCTCTAGGCTACGTAAATAAAGGGTCATAAATACTTTACCTTCCATCAGGGACGGGTCACGTTCTAGCAAAAAAAATCTCCCGCCAACCGAAGGGTTCCAAAGTCGAACGTAATTCAATAAGGGCAGCCTGGCCACACTCCCTTCGGGCCCGATCGGCCGACAGTCATACCCAGCAAATTGATGAGATTTACAGCCGAGATTCCCCGAAGTTAGCCGAAGGGAAATTAAGTTCGGGAAACTTTTCAAGTTGTTCGACAAACGTACTGACCTTATCCTTCGGGTTTAAGCTTGGTACCTTTTTGTGAAGATTCTAGACAGGAATAGTTCCGAACTTTGATAAGAGGTCAGAGTTTTTAGATAAGGTGGTATAGGGAAGGAAGGTCTCTTGTCGTCTTTGCACGAACGAAACTAAATCGTTTTTATTTTCCATTCAATGTCCATAAATATTACCCTGAGGTCTTATCACAAGATTTCCGTACTATACCGGTAAAGTACGTACAGAGTACGTAATTTTACGTAGTTTGTTCAGAATAACTTTATTATGGCTACAAAGGCTTTTATTGTATGGAAAATAATAAAACGCCGTGTACGACTGAGGAACTATTTTTTCATCAAATTAACGTCAAAGTTCCCGGTTAGTTTACGTCATAAAACATGAAAATTCATGCTAGAGCCTCTGTGCTCGCGGCGGTGAGACCCCTCTTTGAGGAGTGGCTGGATAGGCGTCACGGCGTCCTGACCTACCGCATGACGCAGGTCCTCACCGGACACGGAAGTTTCGGGAGGTTCCTGTGTCTGATAGGGAGGGAAGAAACGCCTGGGTGTCACCACTGCGAGGATCGTCCGGAGGACACGGTGGAGCATACGGTGCAGGACTGCCCCGCTTGGGCAGAGCACCGCCGTGTCCTCACGACGGCGATAGGCGGAGACCTCTCGCGCCCGGCATTGGTCGAGGCCATGCTGCGGGGCGAGACGGAGTGGGAAGCGGTCGCCTCCTTCTGCGAAGCAGTCATGCTTGTGAAGGAGGAGGCGGGCCGCCTGAGGGAGAGGACAGCGTCCTCCCTCCACCCCAGCCGCAGTGGTAGACGCCCACGGCGTCGGACGTCGCAAGACGATCTCCGGCCACCGTAGGCGCGGGCATGCGGGCAGCGAGTAATGGGCGACTCGCTGTCCGACCATGGACCATGCCCGGGTCGACGGCGCGTTGTGTTCCACGCGCGCCTCAAAGAGTGTCAGCATAGAGACGGGGCATGTAGTGGGCCAAAGCCTGCCGGGGTCGCGGGACCTAGGGATTACCGTGACCCCGGTACGTAAAGGGCTAGTGAAGGACACCGTGGATTTTAGTCAGTACAAGTCTGACAGTCCCTCCCGCCCTGCCCTGGGTGGGAGGACTCATTTGATGATTTTACCACGATAGAAAAAAAAAAAAAAAAAGAGCCTCTGTGCTCTCTGTTTTATAATTATGTATTTATACAAAGTGTCTGTACATATAATAAATCTGTAGAAGGGTCAATTCTGTACATTGAAAATATTGAAAAAATAAATAGCGGGGCGTGTTGCTGGATCGATACCAAACCTAAATATATGATTAAAAAAATTTTTGTCTGTCTGTCTGTCTGTTTGTGCAGGCATCACGTGAAAACTAACGGTTCGATTTCGATGAAACTTGGTATAATTATTCCTTATTATCCTGGGCATAACATAGGATACTTTTTATCCTGGAAAAATACGTAGAAAAAAAATCTTATTTTTCAGTTTTATTCATAGACGTTGTGGATTCAGCGCCGTAATATTTATAAGATGTTATTGTCAGAGTTACTCAAAATGGGGAAATAAACCATCCACGCGAAGACCGACCTCCGCGCGGACGGAGTCGCGGGGGGAAGCTAGTATATAAATAAAAATATATTACTCTTCATAAATCGTTATAAATTGGTGTCAGGAAATTTCAATACCTACAAATAATTACGAAGGTCTCACAGGAAATTCCTTTCTATTGATAAATAAAAGATTAATTTGTTTTAAAATAATCAGTATTTTAATTATCATTGTTAAATAGGTGATAATAAGCATCAAGGCTATTTGCTGGTTACTTTTAGGTCCTAAATCAAATCACACATGTTAAGCCATTTTAATATCAAAACATTTATACATATTTTGATATATTTTGATATGAAAATGGCTTAAAACGACGTTACGAACTGACGTTAAGTGAATATCCTAGGATAATCCTAGGATAGTTATTTAAAGATTTATTTGTTTTTGTTTAAAAGACTAAACAGCCGAAAAATGGTTGCAATACTATTATTTAAAAAAAAGTGGTCGTTGGGTTTGCTGTTTGTGGGTCAGGGAGACAAAGACAAGGTCGACGATGGAGAGATTACGGTTGTATGCGTTCGGAAACACAGACGCAGGCAGAGAATTCCAGTCCTTCGCTGTTCGCATTATAAAAGACGTTTGGAAATACTTAGTGCGAATTGGTGGAATAGCAATAAGGTAATAATGGTAATTTGCGGAACCTGTCCGTAGATACTCGGGGGCATGGAATAGCATAAACAATAATACACACAAGTGGGTTTATCGACATAAATAGTAAGAGCAATTAGACGACCATTTTTTTGGATAATGTAACCGACTTCAAAAACTACCACAAAAAAACCTACAACCTTTAAAATAACCTACAAAATAAACTTTCTTTCGAAAATCGGCGACTTTGTTGTTTATTTCATTGACTTTTTTTTGCCACCGACTTTTTTGTGGTTGTTTTTAAAGTCGGTTACGCATTTTTTTAAAAGTTTTTAAAAATAACAGTACCTCCGATCTTTTAATCGACCGATGGACATTATAAACAACTGAAAAACATTGATTTCGTATCATAATCACTGTAGATAACAGTAATCTGTATGGTTGTCTATCTTTTGCGTTGTCTGTCTGCCACACAGGTAGCCAATAAGTCAATCAGTTGCGGAACTGTTTCTATAATTCCGACGCCAGACAAAGCCTTAAATAGGCAATTAATTAATGAAATAATTAGTGAATCGCGAACGAGACTCGCCTAAGACTATCTGGGGCTTTTAAGTACACGATGAACCCCTCTGTCTTAATGCTTACTATGTTAAAATGAAATCATAGATTCTTTGCCGTGTGTGGTAGTCGAACTGTTGGTTGGTTTTGGTTGTCTGGCATTTGCCGAGAAGTGAGTCTAGTTAGAAACTAGAAACGAGTTGGCGAGAAGCGAGTACGAATATGTAACTCTGATGGTCTTCTTGTTTGGCTATAAGTGAGTGTTTTTATGCAACACTCGGATAATTACTCGCACCAGTCGCTCGAGGCGATCACTCCTGCGTTATCCTGTACCGATGACATCGATACAGGATTAGGGTACGCCTTTTCACTCGATCACATGTTACTCTCTTTCAGCTGTTACCAGCCACCTTGCGAAGATCGTCACTCTGCTTGCAATTCTATCACCATATTAAGAAGACCTATATATTATAGATAATATTTCGGTTCAATTTATTCTATTGTACTGTTTAAAATAGTAATGTTTGTTTCACTATTAGTTATAAGACCGCCATCGCCATTGTAACAATAGAATTAACTATATTATAAAACATAATTTATAATGGTATATAATAAAGTATATAATTAACTCTCTATGATCGGAAATATTGTATCAATTAAAGTCATGTTCTAAAGAAGGCAAAAATGATTAAACTTCAAAAACGCTACATGACGGAATAAAAAACCGAAGACAATATGACATACGTCTTATAAAGTTTTTTGGAACGGAAAAGTTCTATGTAATCGTCAGTTATTACTGCTTCAAGATGCCTATATATTTGGATGTATGTACAGGGCTTATAAATAGTAGGTATGCTATTAATCTACCTGCGTAGTTGTGTGACGTCATAGTATATCGAATTTATCATGATAGTGATCATCAGTGTTTGGTTGACAACTGTTATTATCACAAAATCTGTTAATGATTAATAGTTGTCTTGGATTATTTAAATTCTTAATCAGTTTTTTTGATAATTTTGATTTTAGTGATAATTAGTTTAAATAAATGAAATAAATATTAAATCACGTTTTAGTAAATACTAAAACGTGATTTAACCGAAAGCTAATACTCGAATCTGAAGTGGTACTGTCTGTTAATTATATTATTATAGTGTCCTGTGACTGTTACTCTTGTGTGGGGATGCCAATGACACGCTGACAAGGCCTGATATGGCCCAAAATCTGGTAGGGTTGTGGAAAAGTTTTTAATGGGTTTCCTCTTGGCTTCAATCTAGCCCAGAGACAAAGACTAGTCCTAAAATGGGATGACTTCACCCACAAGAAACTGGAACTCTTGCGCACCGACGGAACACAGTAAAAACTGTTTGTCGCCGGACTCCGACAAGATCAGTGTCGTGACCGAATCTAGGAGGGGGCAAGACGCACCTACGAGGCCCTTTAAAAATATCGCGCGGGTTTTTTTTTTTTTAAGCTCATCAAGAAGGATACCGCGCGCGATGTCCTTTTTTTAAGATGACTCGTTGATAAGATCGCTTTGCGAAGCCTCTTTCGCTATTTTTGTTCACAGTTAGAAATAAAATGTAACCAAGTCATCATGCAACAAGGGTGCCTATTGCCTCGCGCGAGCAGTGGGAGTGCTAGACCTAAATAGTATCGTCGGCGCCATCAGCTTTGCGAGGCCTCTGCCTCTTTTTTGGCTCTATCAGTTATCATTTAGAAATATTAGTAAAAGTTAAGTTATACTGGTTTACTGACTGATAACAAACTTGTGATCGCCGTTGTCAAGTTTTTTATTTATTTTGTCTCTAGGCGCGAGGCCGGGGCGTAACTACGCCACCCAACTACGCCACTGGACAGGATTGTTTTCGTGAGCTAGTCAACGTCGGAATTCATGTTCCTGATGAGACTAAATTGAGGCCAAAAGGAAACTCATTTAAAACAGATATAAAACAAAAGCGCTTGCGGATGTTATTATTTCATTATTTTCTCTTATCATAATATCAGTGTTATTATACATATAGGCTTAGATACTGATTGATATAAAAAATGAATATACATTATGCAAATAATTATCTCTTTGTCTGATACATTATTATGTCGGTTTTCCCTTTCGCACGTTGTTGTTGGGTCTGGTAGCCAAGGTCATACCGGCTGAAGAGCCTTGCTTTGAGATTAGATATAAAAAAATATTACTTCTTACATAGAAACAGTATGATTACACTACTACCTGCAACCTTCACCCAGGCGTAATTTTAAAATGAAATATAATGTAATGTTACTTTCCACAAGTGAAAGTACTTTGTAAATCATACCAGTACTTTTTGAGTTTATTCGTTACAAACAAAACTACAAATCTTTTGCTCTTATAACATTACTAGTTCTTGCCAGCGGCTTCGGTTGTTCACCCCCTCCCTCATCCTATTATTGCCTATGTCACTTAGGACCCCGGTGCGTTGTGTTCCACGCGCGCTTCAATGAGTGTCCGCATAATGACGGGGCCCTCTTGTAGAGGGCCAAAGCTTGCCGGGATCGTGGGGCTCACGATTTACCGTGACCCCGGAACGTAAAGGGCTATTGAAGGACACCGTGGATTTTAGTCAGTACGAGTCTGACAGTCCCTCCCGCTCTGTCATGGGTTCGGGGAGGACTCATTTGATGATTTTACGACATAAAATAAACCAGTTGAAAGCTGTTTTGGTCCTAAGTGAATTTTTTTTTAGCGTGTGTCCTTTAATAGTCTTTTACGTACCGGAGTCACGGTAATTCGTGAGTCCCGCGACGAGCTTTCAACTCGTAAAAGAATTTTTGAAATCGGTCCAGTAGTTTTTGAGTTTATTTATTACAAACATACACACAAAAATACAAATATCTTTACTGTAGATCTATAGAAATAATCTACACATCTACAGTATAAAAACAAAATAAAAAATGTTGGCTAAAGAAAAAGTCCTAAACAAGCAAGGCAGAATGGTCTTTCCATTGGTCTCAACATTAGTGCAGTAAAATTAAAAAAAAAAAAACTGAGCTGGTGTTCTGATAGCAGATCATCACTGCAACGAGTCAAAGGGCGTCGTAAACTATGATTGCCGATTGGACGTGCAAATCATTGAAGCTATAAAACCTGCATTGTTCTACATACAATGATAATAAAAACAGCTATCTGTTTGTCTCATCGTTTCATGAATAAAGTAATGCAGACAGTCTTCAAAACAATGTAGCCGTAAATCTGTGTTTTAAACAAAACTCGACACAGCGACAGACAATGTTCAGAAAACTAAAGCGCGTCACACATGGCTAAGATACTATAATATTTTATCTTAAGATACCATGTCGTACGCCATACAATTCTGTCTTAACATATCAAAATATGAAATAAATATTATCTTCGTCGTGTGTGATGGTCTATTGAATTGTATGGCGAGCGATATCGTATCTTAAGATAAAATATTATAGTATTTTAGTCGTGTGCGGCACGCTTAAACGTAACTTCGCAGCTTAGCGTCAAGTCACACCGAGACGAGAAAGTAGACACCCTGACCCTTGATCGAGCGCCGAGCTACCCACTACTCGCCGTCTACAATCCCGCACCTACGGTGGTCAGAGATCGGGTAGATTTTACCTACATTCACTTCTTTATTTAGCTGGAAGTGACACGCACGTCCCATTAGTGATTTGTCCTTGACGTCACGTCGTACGTCGCGTACGTATCAACTAAAGTATACATTTTCTATTGCTGAATGAAGGAAAAAAGAAGAGTATCCTAACTTAATCTGGGCGATATCATCCAATAAATCGCAAATTAAAATTTTGCAACAAATTGTTTAGGATCAACTGAAAATAATTGTCGGTTGATAACTGGGTGACGGAGAGAGATAGAAGTTTTTAGTAATTGTAAATTAATAGGCCACTTTTCAAATACTAATAGAGCAATCTGTAGTTGAGCAG
Source organism: Agrotis puta (assembly GCA_943136025.2). NCBI lineage: Eukaryota > Metazoa > Arthropoda > Insecta > Lepidoptera > Noctuidae > Agrotis > Agrotis puta. Next base: position 3,639,289 of record OW964171.2, read on the forward strand.
CGGGGATTGTATACGGCACAACTGAGCAGTCAGTTGAACAGTTTCGAGCAATTGAGCAGTTTAGTTGAGCAGTGGGGAAAAACTGGTAAAATTCGATTGCGTGACATACTTTTGGACGCCCAGGCTGTTTAATACTATAACGCTACGTAAATCAATTTATCCCTACTACTCGTAGTATAGTTGTACTATAGATATAGGTATGACGTCAGTTTTGGGTCATTCACGTCCGTCATAAAAAGATAAAACTAACAGCAGCTGTAAATATTAATGTCATAGGAATTGACTGACACTATCGTTTTAGTTGGACAGTAATATGGATCTTTGATATTTATTGCTTTCGTTTATTGATTGAAACATTGATAAAAACTTTAAATAGTTTTTTAATCAAATATGTACGAGTATAAAAACCGAAAAATACAAGGTTTCAAAAGGCGCTTCGCTGTCAAAAGAAAAAGTGCCTGAAGGCTGCCAACATTATTATGTTGAATGGCAATAGTGATTCTTTGATCAGTGACGAAATTACTACCTATTCCTTTTTTTCCGAATTTAAAATGAGGAACTAAATGATAGATCATTTTGGCAGTCTTTTGTACGAGTAGAATTTTCTTTAGTTTCTTGATAAAAACGATGTAGCAGGAGCATCATAACAGTTAAGAGTTCCACTGTTCCTTTGCTAAGCATATTTGCAACCCGCGTGAGGGAGAGGACAGCGTCCTCCCTCCACCCCAGCCGCAGTGGTAGACGCCCACGGCGACGGACGTCGGCAGACGATCTCCGGCCACCGTAGGCACGAGCATGCGGGCGGCGAGTAATGGGCGACTCGCTGTCCGACCATGGACCATGCCCGGGTCGACGGGGCGTTGTGTTCCAAGCGCGCCTCAAGGAGTGTCAGCATAGTGACGGGGCCCCCTGTAGTCTAAAGTCTGCCGGGGTCGCGGGACTAACTAATTACCGTGACCCCGGTACGTAAAGGGCTATTGAAGGATACCGTGGATTTTAGTCAGTCAAGTCTGACAGTCCCTCCCGCCCTGCCCTGGATGGGAGGACTCATTTGATGATTTTACCACGATAAAAAAAGCATATTCGCAACGACATCATATCAATTTTTCGCAATGGCTTCTCCGGCCAGTTCGATTATCTTCTCCTTCTTAGTCGAAACACGTTGACCCCTTTTCAGAGTGTTTCGACTAGACAGTGGTCGTGGTTATGCAAACGAAGTCCACGGAGAGATGATAGGTGGGTCGTTGACTTCCCTGAGGATTGCTCTTTCAGCTATGTGTTTCCATTTTGCCGGTTGGAGACTTTGCGATAACATTGGACCATGGTAGACTCAGTAGCTCTCTTTTATTAGGTCAGACCAGCGAGTTGGTAATAGGCCACGTAATCTCTTGCACCCCAGTTGTCTCTGAACCACCATTCTTTCCATTCTTCAACCATCTACCCGAGTGAAATTACTGCAGTACCGCTGTAACATCAACGTACAATTACTCGCGAGAAGGAATTCATTCTGGCCGGTATCGACGTTGTCCCGGCACGGAGATATCTCATTTATTTCGCTTATCATTGCCCCGGGAACGAGTATCGTCAACGCGACGGCCATTTCTTTGGATGGGGCTACGAGAGACACGGAATTTTATGATTTTCTTTATTGTTTGATTTATTTTGGTCGTGGGACTGTACGAATTACCGTGACCCCGGTACGTAAAGGGCTATTGAAGGACAACGTGGATTTTAGTCAGTACGAGTCTGACAGTCCCTCCCGCTCTGTCCTGGGTGGGAGGACTCATAAGATGTTTTTACCATATAATAAAAAAAAGTGTTTGATTTATTTGGTACCTACTCTGTTTTTGATAATATATAGATACAGGTAGCCATAATATAGTGATGTTTTTGTAGTTCTTAAAATCGGAACATACATTACCACTCTGACCCTCTTAAGTGTAATTAAAGCGCAACGAGATTCTTTCGCGCTTAAGTAAAATTGAAGGTCAAGGTTGAACAAGTTGAAAGTTTTTTTTTCAGTTTAATAACATTTCTCTTATTTTCATAGTGTTCGCGTGATTTGTTGCAGTTTTGTCAAGCTTTTAATATTTGTTTTTTTTTTACTGTAAAAACTAGAATATTTGGATAATATGCTCACTTTCAGTAATAAATTCATGGTTCAATTTCCTTGATTTCGATCTGAAACAGAAAATAATGTCAATATAAGACAATATAAAAATATTGTATTGGCAGAGACCCAAATTCCTGGCCGTTATATTTCGCATAAACCAAAGAGTACCTATTCTAAATTATTTAGTAGATCACTTCCTATTATATTATACATAATTCGTGAGATATGGAAATAGTTGTCGTACATTTGGATAAATAATGGCCCTAACAGTTCCAAACAAGAACATAAATAAAATGAAATAGGGAACAAAGAAGTTGTTCTTAGATATTCCGAGGTTATATTTTATTTAAGTTATGGTGACAAAGGTCACAGTTCGACCTTGATGGTATATTGTGTAGAATTTACCTATGCGTATTTATTTGTTTCGTATTAAATGTAATTTTATAACATTGGGAAAGTATAAAACAGCTGATCAGCTATGCTGTTCTTTAAAAATTTATAGGCTGTAGCGTACAGCCTATAATGATGAGCTTTAACCAGACATTCACTAAACGGATAGATGTCACTGTCAGTAGCTTAGTGACTGCCAAGATGTAGTCGACGCTGAGCCAGCGCTGCACACACATAATTTAACAATAGCACTGCAGTTGATGATCGACGTTTACGATCGTCACTACGTATGTCATAGTTCCTATCTGACAATGACATTTGACATTCACAAAGGTTATAATTTGACCTCCACAAATTCAAAGTCACGAAGACATCATGAATGGTATGGATCCTAGCTGAACAGGAACGGGTTGAACATCGTCACCTGATCTAATGTTCAGTCACATTATTAAGCCAGGCTAGTGGTGAGTTGGTGTTCGTCAATTTAATATCGTTCAAACATTATCGCTACCTGTTTTCGTGGCCTCATCCTCCCGCTACCCTCCGCGACTCGGTGGCGGGATGCAATGAAAAATAAAAGGTGCACAACACAAAATGAACAGGAGTCGCCATGTTGACACTGTCATTTGTTTCGCTGAGATTCTACTCCCTAGATAACTGGGAATGTTTATTTTATACCAGTGTCATAAATGGGCCGTTGAGGTTATATCTTTGGTATTCGTGACATAAATATCTAGATTACATCATGTAGAACAGATTTCATAATTTTTGTCATATTTTAATTTACGCCTCCGCTATTCTTTTCTGATCTATTTAATTATGGTATCAAAGGCAGTTATTTGATTGCGGGACTCACTGTCTTAAAAATATAGCGTGAAGGATCAGGGTGGATTTTTAGTCAATAAACAGAGGTAATTGACTATAACAGAGAATTACTATTTATTTCAGGAACGAGTTCTGACTCAGTTGCAAAAGCTAATTTTTACGTTTACCACGTAAAATCATCAAATGAGTGCTTTGAACGGAATGGACTGTCAGACTCTTACTGACTTAAAATCAACAGTCTTCCTTCAATTTCCCTTTATGTTCCAGGGTCACGGTAACCTGTTTGCCTTTGCTCTCTTTGCCTGGGTGGGAGGACTCATATGACGATTTTAACACGTTAAAATAAAAAAAAAAACTAGACAGCTCTATCGACACCTTTAAAATATCCAAAAGGAAAGGTAAAAATAAACCCAGAACTACACATATCGAACTGTACGTATCTCGTATTTTATGACATCGACATCAAAGCGCAGGGTTCCCTATTCCGTATTAAAACCCCTGTTCCTATGTAGACAGGAAAAACCCGTGAGAAATTCGCACACGTGGGACCCTTAACAAGCGACAGAAATAAACATTTTACGATTGCTTTAGTATGTTAAAGTACGCTGTGTCAATTGTTGAACGTTTGTTTTGCACCAAGAATTGGGCCGTATTTATTTAATACGTTTTTGTTTTGAAGGAAATATTGTAGTGAATAAAAACTTGTTTTATGTTCTTTAGGTTTGTCTTTGGAATTGCATTTTTAGTGGTACAATGGCCTCAATTTAGCAAAGAAGAGACGGGCCGAGCTCACTTAGAAGCAATTAGAATTCCTGCGCATGCGAGGAGCTTGCAGATAGCTTTTGGTATAGTCAACAACAAAAGTAGATGATCAAAATCAGTAATTCAAAACTAAAGAACGCAGTTCCCGTCAGAACAGTGTAGCGTCGAAATGATTCAAAAGTGTGATTGTAATTTACCAAACACTTACTACTAGTTCATCAGCACAGTTCTGACACGATTTAAGTAAGCGATGTACTTTTGTTGTTGACTGTATGAGGTGGATCCCACAGTGGAATTTTTAAGGTTTTTAAAATGATGATTACGCAATGAAAATAGCGAACGATTTAAGAAAATTTTTCTATACAGCAGATCTTACATTATAATAAATAAAAATAAAAAACCTTTTTAATATACAGTAATATTATACATACTGTAATATTATTTATATTATAAAGACCAAGTGGTTTTGGTAATACTTTTCAACCCGTTATATAGGTAATTATTCTTTTTAACAATATTAAGAAAGAATTACTGCTATAACTTAATTACATACCCAGGTGTAAAAACGTCTATAATTTGTTCAAAATAGTTTAAGGTGTTATACCTTAATTTAACCCAGACGCAATAAGTCTTAACTAACAAAAATACACCTTTGACTTTGAAAACTGATATAAATCATCTCGCGAAATTGAATATAAAGCATGATTTATATAGGGCAATAAATTATAATAATTATAACGTGTTAGACGTCATAAAGTGTGAGCTGTGGTGCAATTTTGTAGATACTAAGATCTCTGAGTGAGTCTAATGAAATCTCGTATAGATCTCTTTATTATTTTAATATATTTAAAATATATAATATATTTAATCTATATATATAAGCTAGTAATTTATATATATATATATATATAAATTACTAGCTGTTCACTGCCCCGCTTCGCTGTGGCACAAAAAAAAAACAGTTAAAAAAAGTATTGATAAAAACAATCCTTGATGCGGATATCATGCTAAAATTTCAGCTCAATCGGTGCAGAGCTTTTTGAGTTTTTGAAGCACAAACCAACATAACATTTTTATATATATAGACTTGCTTTTCGTTAGTCTCGCTTAAACTCGAGAACGACTGGACCGATTAAGCTTATTTTGGTATTGAATTATTTTTGAAAGTCGAGGGAAGGTTTAAAAGGGTAAATAATTATGATAAAAATATTAAGAACATAGTAAAAGCAACAACTTCGTTTTCCCTTAGAAACTAGTCTTACCTGTCAAATATTTCATGACGGGCCTGTTGGTCTAGTAAAGTAAAGTACAAGTGAACAACTCCAAGGAAAACATTTAAATGTGTGCGTGGCGCTCACTCATACAATTATAAAAAAGTGGTGTCCCTGAAAACATTAAGTTTTGTTTCGAACACGGAATCTGGACATTTTATAATCTAAGTTATATGGGTTTAGAGGGCCAAAGCCTGCCGGGGTCGCGGGACCAAGGGATTACCGTGACCCCGGTACGTAAAGGGCTATTGAAGGACACTGTGGATTTTAGTCAGTACAAGTCTGACAGTCCCCCCCGCCCTGCCCTGGGTGGGAGGACTCATTTGATGATTTTACCACGATAAAAAAAAAAGGTTAATCCAGGTTATAAACTATCTGCATAATAACTTTCATCCAAATCTGTGCTGTAGTTTTTGCGTGAAAGAGTCCTCCTCAGACAGAGAAATCCTCGCAAACTTTCACCTATATAATAAAGTAAGATAATGTATATTATGTACTACTATGTATCTCAACAGAAGTTAATAAAGACAGGTATACAAATACTGCTTCGAATTTAATTAAAGTTAAGGTACAATTGCTGGTTCTTATTTGTCTGTATGAGTTGTAGAAACTGTTTTACTTTAGTAATTAAGACTTTCATTAAAATGCAGATTATTTGCATCACTGCTTATCTACACCTTTTGTTGGCATATTTAAATCATATAATGCATTATAAAAAAGAATTGGATTTTTTAGAAATTATTTTAATAGCTGGTTTAAATTGTAAAACAATTTTTACGAAAGTGTTTTTTTTACAACCTCCAAAATCAATGATTACGTGCATAATTTCCACAAGATTGCATAAAATTAGATCATTCTTTTTTGTTGAAGTTTGTGTTAAAGAATATTTAGTTATTTTTTTTAGTTATCTGAACCCGTTCAGAGCCGGGGTTGGTCACTAGTAATATAAAATACTATTTAATTCCACAACAACATAACCCCCTCAGCAACGATGAAACCTTTATTATTTTTATACAATATCTCCATCCCTTTGAACTCGGAAGAGAATCAGTTGAAAAAGTATTGAAAATATAATAGCTGTGGCCCTGGTACGAACATGTACGTGAATTTTGACGGCACGGTTAACGCAGTGGCTGAGTAATTGGACTGCTGCGTTGCGTGTCGCGGGTTCGATTCCCGCACGGAGCAAATATTTGTATGATCTACAAGTAGTTGCTTCGGGTCTGGGCATTTGTGTATGTGAATTTATATGTTTGTGAACGCACCCACGACACAGGAGAAATTCCTAGTGTGGGGCAACGATTTTCAAAAAAAAAAAACCGTGATAGCCCTCCCCTTCGGAGATGTCTTAAAGGGATACCGAGGTCCTAGAACGCAAAGTGTTAGTTTCAGTCACAGGGTGGGGTTGACTGCAGTCCACTCTGAATGGAAGACTTGTTTCTGGAAGACATGTTTCTTTTGAGATTTGTTTATTTAGAAACAATCAAGAACCCTAAGTTAGCCCCCGTGTTGGAATTTTTCGTCGGTTTCTTTCCATTTTTTTTTAAAATATATATTTTTTTTATAGTGTGCCGCGCATTAGGTACTACAGGTACTGTGGTACTGGACACAGTATTTAGGTATACGATGACCTTTTATTTGAACTTTTATAAACAGCTGAGAAAACACCCATTTCTAGTATTATTTACTCGTACATTGCTACTTTTAGTGAAAGTAGCGAAATAATTACTTTTTTATTAATGATATCATTGGGTTAAGTAAGAATAACGATTTTGAATAGTCTAAAGTAAAAAAAAAACTCCAAAAAAATGAGAAAAAACCGACGAAAAATTCCAACACGGGGGTCCAGAATCATGTCCTGACCCCATGGTATCCGTTTGTGCGTCGATGTCTCTTACACCCATACTCTGGTAGCGCCTGTGTGATTCACAAGCTCTCCAGCATTCGATACAACACAATTCTGGACTAAGTTCGCCCTATAGATTTGGGTCTCATTTCGCACGCTCGTGCAGCGCCCACCGACCTATTTTACATGTTGATACAATAAAATTCGCTCAGTATGTTATAGGCCTAATAAAGTGAGTACGTGATAGTGATCTTTAATATTTTATATACATTACGCGAATTGTTTCATAAATTCGCATATGGTTAAGCAATAGAGACGTGTAATGTATGCCGAACGAGAGAAATTCTGTTGATTCTTAAAAGACAGTGGTTCATAAAAGAGTTTGTAAGTTTCTTAAGAATGCCGTTACAGCAAGTAACATAATATAAAAGTTCTTGTGGTTCGTTGTAACTTTGAAAGGTAAATTGCTGTTTACGATTTATAACCTTTAAAAAACTGCTAACTAGATCTCGTTCAAACCATTTTTCAGTGGAAGTTACATGTTAATGTAAATAATATATAGGTATATACATATTTTATCATTCTTCTAAAATAAAAGAATGTTAAACTCTTGTTTTAGAAATTACACATTTTACCCTCCAAAATGAATCCATAAAGGTGCATTCAGACACATCAGTCACGTAACGTTACCGTCACGTCATCGACAACGGATCGGTGACGGTTTCTCTAGTCACCAGTCACCGTCACGTCGTTCGTCAGTCACATCTCCGGTTTGGCTAAATCATTGAACACATACACTGGACTGAACTGAGACGTGACGTTGTCGGTGTGTGGGGATAAAAATATGAAACTTGTATGGAAATATTGTTTGACGTGTCTGACCGGTGAAATGACTGATAGATCACGTGCCGATGACTGGTAGGTGACTGACGTGTGAAAACAAAGTCATACTAGGAGTATAGAAACATTTTGTTTTTTAAACCGGGCCGGTGACGTGACATGACGGTGACTGATGAGTGTGAAGGCATCTTAAGGGTTCCGTTTTTTGCCATTTGTCTACGGAACCCTGAAAATACAAATAAAATGAGAACAGACAATAAATCTATCAAACAGAGAATTATTTTCCCATTCTGATGCGTAATAATCTCATTCCAAAAAGCCTATTAAATCACAGAACACGGTAGTTTATTATCTTGAAGAAATACGGTACAATCTTCGAAGTTAATAATACTGCTTTATAACGCTATTAAAAACAGGTGTTGCCAAGACAAAAGCTAATTTATTAAAGAAATTAATAAGTTGTTTTACGATTAATTGTGTTTTTAATCGGCATCGTTTTTCTTATTCTTTGTGTTGTTGACTTTAGGCCTCTTTGTAACAGAAATTACTTAACGTGTCTCAAGTATTAAAAGCTTTGTTTTTGGTTGTGTAAATTTGCCACAAAATTAACTCCCCACGAAAAAAAGCATGTATAAATTAGCCAAAGGTTTTTGCTTTTTTAATTTTGATTATTGTAAATTCACCCATTTCTTTTTCCAAACGGTTTTTTTATCGTGGTAAAATCATCAAATGAGTCCTCCCACCCAGGGCGGGAGGAGCAGAACAATTAAATAATAAAATCCAGCAAAACTACCGAAAACGCGGACACTTTGTGGACTCTGAACAGAAAGTACTAGGAGAACAGGATCAATACCTTTTTCGTGGGGAGTTAATATTGTGGCGAATTAACAACAACCCTTTGTTTTTATCAAGTCTTTAAAAATAACATTTTTTTTTTAATAAACGAGCACATTCATGAACTCTGTTTATAAAATGTATGATATTCATATTAAAAAAAAATACGTTTGATTATGTTATTATTTATACTACTTTTTAGATTCTTTATTTAAAAATATAGATTTAGAATACGAGACAGTTCAATTAATTTTCCATTTTTTTTTCATCATTTATTCTAGCGATCACAGGCTTTTTTTGATGTGTGTATTTCTAAATATTCTTGCCTCACCTGTAGCAATTGTACATTTATTTTCGTTTATTATTTAAGAATCGTTGTACCAAAAATATAAATTTTACTTGTTAGTCCGCTGTGAACAGTTGTAGCAGACAAGTCCAAAGTTGGGGCAATCCCGAAACTATACATGAGTTCAGACAATCGCAAACGGATTTAAGTAATAAATTATCTTATGACACCATTGCGTAGAAAACGGATGCATTCGCTGAAGAATTTTATCATCTTTGCTTGCGATAACAACAATAAGTAGATTAATTTAAAAAGGATTTATAACTTGCTCAAATTCATAGTGTCTGTGGAAGAATGACTAACTTGATTATCGCAGTACGTTGTTACCTGAAGTTCATCATCATCTTCCTGCCCTTATCCCATTTTACTTGGGGTCGGCGCAACATCTCCTCTATCAGACGTCACAGTATCATTTACTCCTTTTTCGTCCATATCATTCCTTAGACAATCCATCCACCTTTTCTTTGGCCTTCCTCTTATTCTTCAAGTTACAAGTTTTTTTTTTGTAATAATTAATTTTCTCTCTTTTTTTTCTTCAAGGTTGAATCATCTTAGGCGGAGACTTCTCGCGCCCGGCATTGGTCGAGGCCATGCTGCGGCGCGAGACGGAGTGGGAAGCGGTCGCCTCCTTCCGCGAAGCAGTAATGCTCGTGAAGGAGGAGGCGGGCCGCCTGAGGGAGAGGACAGCGTCCTCCCTCCACCCCAGCCGCAGTGGTAGACGCCCACGGCGTCGGACGTCGCAAGACGATCTCCGGCCCCCGTAGGCGCGGGCATGCGGGCAGCGAGTAATGGGCGACTTGCTGTCCGGCCATGGACCATGCCCGGGTCGACGGCGCGTTGTGTTCCACGCGCGTCTCAAAGAGTGTCAGCATAGTGACGGGGCCTGTAGAGGGCCAAAGCCTGCCGGGGTCGCGGGACCAAGGGATTACCGTGACCCCGGTACGTAAAGGGCTATTGAAGGACACCGTGGATTTTAGTCAGTACAAGTCTGACAGTCCCTCCCGCCCTGCCCTGGGTGAGAGGACTCATTTGATGATTTTACCACGATAAAAAAAAAAAGGTTGAATCATCTTTGGGGTCGCGGCACTAACGGATTACCGTGACCCCGGTACGTAAAGGGCTATTGAAGGACACCGTGGATTTTGGTCAGTACAAGTCTGACATTCCCTCCCTCCCTGCCCTGGGTGGGAGGACTCATTTGATGTGTTTTTTTTTTTTTTTTAATAAAAAACGTGCAATAAAAAAACACTTTTCACCGGATTAATAAAAGAGAAAATCAAAAAAATGTCACAGTTTCATCCAAGGTTTCCATAGATAAAGACGCACAAGTCACACAAACAAACCCAACTACAACAACAAACTAAGGTTTTAATAAAACATCGTATTTCAAACTAAACAAGAAAAAATCACCACGTGTCGTGGTACCGTCTCGATTTGTACCCGCCACGGTAACAAATGTACCGAAATTGGCTCAATAAACTAAGTCCTTGGTCTCCGAATGCCTATTAGCCGTTGACCGCGGCTACCAACCCCGGCTATTTGCCACATTAATTATTTAAATGTGCACCCGTGCCGATCCCTAGAGCTCATTGCTGTTAATAATTTTGTTCTCTGTTCATATATGTTTCTTGAGGGATTAGGGAATGAACAGGACGTGGCTGTGGCAAGGGAATGAAGGTGTGGCTGGGAGTTTATGCAATTGCCGACGAGCTATTCGTTTTGTGGAGTACTAAATAATGTTCAAAGCATAGCATTTAGCCAATAATGTTCCCTCTGTTGGAACACAGGCCTCCTCTATGTGAGAGAGGGCGCTAATCCAACACGCGGACCCAGTGCGGGTTGGTGGATGTTACATGTTTGTCGAATTTCTGATTGTTAGATATGCTGGCTTCCTCACGACTTGTGTCTTCTCCGATGTTTAAGGTAAATGTTACAAATTCATCTGGCTCTCACAAGAGCCATGCCAAAGCATGGCTCTTGTCGTGTCACTTGAAACTGAGCTGTGGACAACATTAAAGATTGTGAATTTCTCAATGCTTATTGTTCAAACAACTTTATAGTTTCCAGAATCCATTTTGCGAGGTATCTGGCTATTTTATGGACAAGGGTTTTAGCTTTTACTGTAAAAGCGAAACCCTTCGTAAAAGACAGAACTTCTACATCTTTGTCACACGACTTTCGTGGGAAGATTCAGCTTCTTACCTTGCTAGGATAACAATCCTAAACTCTTTGAACATGATCAGACGATATCAAATTGTGACTTATACATACAAACTGCTGCCAGCTTCCAGTTTACCGGTACTGAATAGCAATATTTTAAAACTACTGCCAATAGAAACTCCACGACCTTGCTACGGTCGGTATCTGTAATACCAATAGAACCTGACCACGTTATCGAAGTTGAAACACCCACACAGCAAAGTTCCTCCAGATTACTCACTTAAGGAAAAATCGAAAAGAAAAGAACATTTTCTATACGTATAACTAGACAAGACTCAATTAGGGGTGAACACTCACAAGGCCGGTACAGGATTGCGGTTGTACAAACCTAGTAATTAGAGGAAATCAAATGACGGCCGGGGTATGTATTCACGACCTAAAATAACATTAGAAGGAAAACACTGGGTTTGTGTCCTTCTAATAAAGCTGTGTGTACTTACAAGTAGGTATTGTTATTGTGGTGGTAGTGGTATTGTTCCTAGCAAATGTTAGGCTATTTGGTCCTTAACTGGAAAACAACGTATTCCAGTTTAGCAAGCAGTAAATGATCACCTAAAAGCGGGAGGGAGGGTCAGACTCGTACTGACTAAAATCCACGGTGTCCTTCAATAGCCCTCTACGTTCCGGAGTCACGGTATTCGTTAGTCCCATGACCCCGAAACCCACACTTTGGCTCTCGTCCGTCATATGCAGGTAGAAACTTGGCAGATTTTTATCTGCACAGATCAGTACCGACTCAAACCCGTACCGAAAACTTACTTCTTTATCAAACCACCTTACCAGTTGATTTCATAAAATGATACATACGATTTTGAATAAAAAATCTTATGAAGTAAGTCGAATAGACTTAAACAATTTCTATCAAAGCCCAGCAATTTGTAATTTGAATGAACCTCTTGAAGGATCACAAGAGTAACAGTAATTTAGCCTCAGTTACATCCGGGATCACAGTCTGAATCGAACAATACAGTGACAGGGGAAATAACAAGCCTGATTCCGGTACTTATCTTCAAATGCGACATAGTTCCGATCCAGCCATTGTTGTGCACTTGAATTATTTCAGCTGTACCCATTTATAGGGTTGGGAAATAATGTTGTCGATAGTAGTTCAATTCAACTTATGTCACGGTTGTTGTAAGTGCCATTAGGTTTTTTTTTACAAAAGATTTTATAATGTCTTTACGTATAATAAAATTGTACGGTGGTTTTGCTATTACAAATTAATAGGAATTGTGAATTCACGGATTAGTTACTGTAAAGGTTGTTATTTACTGCAACTTTAGGCCCGCAGTTTCGCTGGAATTAAAGTCGGAAATTTTCTCACGAGATCTTTTTTAATTTTACAGTCATAAATAGGCTCCTATAAAAATCAAACTAACAAACATACACACTTTTTTCATAAAATATTATAAACTAAATATTTACAACAAGATACTAAACTAAAACTTAAAATATTATAAAATAAGTAAAGATAACACAAGAAGGCAGAGACACTTATCTTTTCACATTCCGCTATCAAATTTAGAGTTGCAAAAATAAATATCATCGATAAACCAAAACCAATTATATCGACAGCGCAACATCACTAACAGTGAAACAGACTACTGAAGTTCACAAGTCGATACTCGCAGACAATGATAAGAGAAAATAATGGCGATAGCAATGATTGTTCTATTTCGTTACTACGAGACAAAATGTTATAAATACTGAAGAAGGTACTTTGATAGCCAAGTGATTCACTTGGTTTTTTGGCGATTAGATAAGAAACTGCTTCTTTGATAAAGTTGGAACCAGTGTGGCAAGCCGACCATAATGTCATATTTACGTGTACGCCGATGACATACAAACTTTCAATTTGTTATTATTCTAAATGATCGAACCTATTTTAATGAAAATTCATTTTCATAAGCAGGATACATAGAACTAAAAAGTTTGGAAAAAATAATGCTTCAGTTAAATTAGGCCTAATTTTTTAATAAAAATAGATTTTGTGGCTAATCACACATTTCAGTTTGACTGTAAAAATTATTTCCCATATGTTAGGGTCTCAGTTTTCAGTTGAAAACTGAGACATTACATTCTATTACTGAGATATTAAATCTAGCGCCCAGAAACATATTTAGTAAACTAGCTGTTCCCCGTGAGTTTCCCCGTAGCGTCGCGTTATATAGTCTATAGTTTTTCCCGATAAAAGGTCTATCCAACACAAAAGGTTAAAGGTTTATAAATTATAAACCTTTAACCTTTTAATTATAATACTAGTAAAGATTTAATGAAGGCTGCACCATAACTTTTTTATATGGGGTTTATATAAAACGTTTTTTTTTTCTAGTAGATATTTATTTTTAAGTGACCCAATTTTGTTCACTCCTTTACTCAAATTCTCTTTTGTTTTCATTCAAAACTTTTACCGCACAAACATTGCGAAAACATTATTAAAATTTTAATCCTACCTTAGTATAATCTAACCCAGACTTTAACTTTGTTAGTTAACCATCAATATATTATAATTTGCGTTGCTAATAAACTAAGTTTGAAATACCTTCTGGTGAGTTTTAACTACAATATTGGCCGCAAGCAAGTTTCCTTTATAATAGAAAATAACGATATTTTGCGAGGTTTTTAGTTTGTAGATAATTATATAAAAATAACATGTGTAGGATATCGGTTTTGTGCGTGGACGCGATTAACAAAATGCGTGACCGTTAGCGGCGAGGGCGCGAGCCGGACTGCTGAGCGGGGTGGGGTATCGCGCATCGAACGACCGCTGGGAGCGAGAGAGAGGCGCGGGCGCGGTTTGCACATATATACCCCGCGCGCGTTAGTACATTATGTACTGCTTCCTACATGCTCCCCCTTTTGACCACACCAGTGCCCTCACGGTTGGTCAAACAACAACTACTACTCCTAGCCCCCTTATTTCTCTTTACGCGGCCTACCACGCGAACGTTTAGGAGCTACCGGTTGTGGGACCTCAGGACATTCACCCTCCCGCGAATGATATCTCTTTAAATCGGAGATATGATACTTCCCAATGACTTCATCAGGAGTTCCAGGGAATGTTAAAAGATAAGTGGTTGGGCTCACCTTCTTATGCACCCTATAAGGGCCATCCCTCTTAGGCATGAGCTTGGCACTAACCCCCTTGGCAGAGCTGCTCAGGACGTGCGATTTCAGGAGGACAAGGTCTCCGACGGCGAGTTCCTCAGCCTTTCGAGTCTTGTCCTTTTCAGCCTTACGAAGGTCCTGTTGATGCTCGATGCACTCCTTACTACTGCTGAGTGTCTCCGCTAGCTTCAGCAGATACGGCGTAATCTGTGGAACATAATTTTCAGCTTCTATCACAGCACGAAGATCGCTCTGTACTGCGATGGGCGAGCGAAGTTCACGAGCAAATGTCAGATAAGCAGGCGTCTGTTGAGTTGCCTTGGTTACAGATGTGTTCAATGCGAAGCGGATGAAAGGCAATACTTCTGGCCACTGTCGATGGTGTCCTTCTACCAGAATGGCCAACTGAGTCTTGAGGTCGCGATTCTTGCGCTCTACTGGATTGGCCTCCGGATGGTAGAGAGGCACCAAACTCTGCTTCACACCTAGTGTGAACATCGCTTGTTGCATGACATCGGCAACAAACTGTACGCCATTATCGGAGATGAGACGCCGTGGAACACCGAAGCGTAGGAAAACCTCTTCAATGAGGACCTTAGCGCATGCTTCAGCTGTAGCTTCGGAGAGGGCAAAAAGCTCAACCCACTTACTTGCTGTGTCTTCTAAGATCTGCACCCACCTCTCTCCGTTAGCTCCTTTGGGCAGCGGCCCGAAAAGGTCGACAGCTAATACTTCGAAGCGTTGCGCGGGAACTGGAGTCTGCAACAGTCCTGATGGTTTTTCATTTGAAGGTTTGTATCGCTGGCATTCTATGCAGGTTTTCAAATAATCAGCTATATAACGCCGCATGCCAGGAAAGTAAAATCTTTGACTGATACGGTGCAAGGTTTTGTCTAAACCACCGTGACCTGAAGTGGCAGAGTCATGACATTCAACGAGCACTTGTTTTCTACGGTTTTCCGGAACAACGAGCTGCGGTTCTTCAGTCTCTGCTTCAGTATACCGGTAAAGTACACCTCTGCACGTATGATAGCCTCGATCCGTCCATCGGGTAAGTTCTAATTCATCTTTACCTTCCAGAGCCTTGATGATCTTTGCCACTTCAGGGTCTGCGAGCTGATCTTCACGAAGCGTAGCGGCATCCCAGCGTGGCGGGTCGACAAGCACCGTGCTGACTTCACAGGAATCGCGAGCCTCCTCCTCACACGGCGGACGGCTGAGCGAATCAGCAACAACGTTGGACTTCCCAGGAGTGTAGTCGACTTGCAGATCGAAGGATTGGAGCTTCATGGCCCACCTTACGAGACGACCCGTAGGGGCCTTCAAGGTAAGTAACCATTTTAGAGGCTGATGGTCGCTGCCGACGTGCACCGGATGGCCATCGATGTACCCGCGGAACTTCTCGACTGCCCAGACGACCGCCAACGCTTCGCGCTCGGTGGTAGAGTAGTTCTGCTCCGCCGTGGTAAGTAGTCGACTGGCGTACGCTATGGGTCTCTCTTCTCGCGGCGACTCCCCCTGGAGCAGAGCCGCACCCAGTGCGTAGTTACTGGCATCAGTCCTAAGAACAAATGGCTTATTATAATCAGGCTGAATAAGAATTGGGGGTGAGGTAAGTAAACCTTTTAGTTCAATAAATGCCTTGGCCTGTTCTTCACCCCATAACCAGCTCTGATCCTTGCGCGTCAGCATTGTCAGCGGCTGTGCAACTTGGGAGAAGTTCGGCATGAATTTACGGAACCAAGAGCAACTCTGTAGAAAGCACTTAAGCTGTTTGACAGTATTAGGCTCCTTCATATCCATTATTGCAGCAACCTTATCCGGATCCGGGGCCACTCCATCCGTGGTGATAATGTGGCCCAAGTATTTCACACTCTCTCGAACAAATGCGCACTTAGCGCGATTGGCATGGAGATTAAAGACACGTAAACGGTCGAATACCGCACGTAAGTCCTTTAGATGCTGGTCGAATGATCCGGATATCAAGATCAGATCATCGATGTAACCCAGCAATGTCACACCCTTGAGAGATGACGCAGAACGGAATCGATCGATTAATCTTTGAAACGTCGCGGGCGCATTGCGCAGCCCGAACGGCATACGTGTAAATTTATGTAATCCAAAAGGTGAGATAAAAGCCGTCTTATCTTGATCTTCTGCTCTCACTTTCACCTGCCAGTACCCGGAACGCAGGTCAATAGTAGACATGAAACAGCTCTTACCAGTATACTGAAGAAGGTCATCAATTACCGGCAGCGGGTAGGAGTCACTCTTGGTGGCGGCGTTCAGCTTGCGATAGTCCACGCAGAACCGGTAAGTACCATCCTTCTTTGGCACCAGTAGAGCTGGAGCTGCCCACGGAGATTCGCATTCTGTGATGACACCTTCGCGCAGCATCTTCTCAATCTCCGCTTCCATGATGGCTTTCTTGGCAGGCGTGAGGCGATACGGCGGTACAGCAATCGGCGGATGGTCGCCGCAATCGATGCGATGCTCCGAGAAAGGCGTGGGTTCTCCCCCTTCTGCGAAGATATCTCCATACTCTTGGAGCAGCTGGGCGAGACATTCCTTCTCTGAAATTGACAGCATCGTACCTTCATTATCACGTAAGATATCCGCGGAAGCGCACCCTACGAACTCACGTGAAGTCTCACACCGTAAAGGGTGAATGACCTGAGGCCGATCAGCTGTGAACCATGTATTGTTCGAAACATTAATAACAATACCGGATTTACGTAAGAAATCTATACCAAGTAATGTGTCATTGTTCAACGCGTCGGGAAAAATCACGAAAGTTATGGGCACTGCCGACCCCATAAGAAGTACAACTAAATCCACTAATAAAACTTTACGGTCCCGTACGTTACCGTCAGCTAGTTTTACGGACATGGTAGTGTTACGAAACGAATAATTTAATTTACGTAAAAGGGCGTAGAGAGTCGAACCTGCGACACTACGTTTGGCGGCCGTATCGATCAACCCGGTACCCCGGTACCCGTCAACCTCTATACTTAATATCGGCCGGCCGTCGGCTTTACATGTTTGACTCGACAAAACATCACTCTTAGCCTTAATATTACACATACAACTACTCATTACAGAACTTGACATTTTACATACTTCCGTTTCATTTACTAAATTACGCTTAGAGTCATTAAAATTAAAATCACAAGCGTTAAAACTTTCATTGCGCTTAGAACATTTCGCACAGTTAGCGCGAATTACGCCACTAGCCCCACAACCATAACACTTCACATTATTATTTGGGCTTGGCGTTGACGCAGAATTTGCACTTTTTTCTTTCACATTTTTCAACTTTTTGCACTCTTCCCGAGTGTGTCCACTTTTACGACAATAAACACAAAAAAGTTTGCTTACTTTGTCCGTTACTGGATTTACCGTAGTTGGCGGGGGCGAAACACTATCCGTTGAATGCGTCGCGTTGCTCGCAGCGACGCTCGAAGCGATGCTCGTGGAGGCGGCGCTTGCGGACGGCGGCGCAGGCCGGGGCTGCGGCGTCGGTGTCTGCGGCGCATGCGCGCTAACGGCGGCGCAGGGACCGCGCGCATCGCACGACACCTCGGCTAACGAATCTTCTATGTTTCGCGCCTTTTCTATCAACATATCCAGATTTTCGATAGACTCCCTAGTCACACGTTTTCTTATACGCCTATGCAGTAATCCGTACACTATGTCGACTGCCATAGCGTTTTCCACCGTGTATGGAAGCTTGGACAAAAGCGCACGAAGACGACCGACGAAAACTTCCGTGCGTTCGTCGGTTTGTTCGGCGGCAAATATATCGCGAAATAGCTTGTGGGGGGCGCGGGGTACGCCAAACATGGCTCTTAACTTCTGTAGCGCGTCTTCCCATGACGTCACTGAGGATTTTATGCCCCGATACCACACTGCTGCCTCTCCTTCTAGGAGCATAGGTAGGCCGCGAAGCGCATGTTCGTCACTGATACACGTACACTCTTTATATATTTCGATTGAGTCGACGAATGCTTCGAGGGCCTCTGAGTCACGGCGTGCTCCGCTGAATCGGGCCGTACAGCGAGCGAAGTTTCCTTGTTTTGTTGTAGCTAGCGATGGCGTAGGTGAAGCTGCGACGTTGACGGCTGACGTGGCTAGCAGGCTCTGAACCAGTTGACGGTTCGACTCCGCTTGAGCCTTAGCGAACGCCTCCATGAACGACGAAAGCTGCTCTCCCGATAGTGACGCGGGCGTCGGCGCCGGCGTCACAGACGCTGGCGCGGGCACGTCACTCATGGAGTCCTCATCGTAGGTTTTACTTTTGCGGCGCGGCATTGTAGGCACACAAAAGTCAACTAAACACTAAGGAAAACACTGTTCTCGTTAAGTACGACGCGTAATATGTTATTTTCTCCACTACACAAAACGTTATGAGTTCGCGTCGCGTCGATTAATGTACGCGTGCCGCGTTGGAGCGCCAGTTTGTAGGATATCGGTTTTGTGCGTGGACGCGATTAACAAAATGCGTGACCGTTAGCGGCGAGGGCGCGAGCCGGACTGCTGAGCGGGGTGGGGTATCGCGCATCGAACGACCGCTGGGAGCGAGAGAGAGGCGCGGGCGCGGTTTGCACATATATACCCCGCGCGCGTTAGTACATTATGTACTGCTTCCTACACATGTTTTTTTTTCGTTATAGAAAATACTAGCTTTTTTTTTGTGGTTTCCATCATTGTACCAAAATTCATCAAAATCAGTCCCAGTAATTTAAGTATGAAAGATTAACAAATAAATAAATAATTTTTACTTTTATTTTACTTATGATTAATGAAGCACTGAACTGATCATCTTGAAATTTTGCACATTCTCTGGTATACACTGTACAGAATAGGGACTTATAGGGACAGCAACAATAGGGAAACAGTGTATAAGACGGGGACGCGAGTTATGATGGGAAATCACACACTTAAGGCAAATTTAACACAATAGCGTAGCGCAAGCGCCAATAGGACGCCATTTGTTAATGGCCGCTTGCAAATGACGTCTTGATGGCGCTTGCGCTACGTTAGTGTTGTGAATACAATTTCATAAATTATAAACAGAAACAACTCAAATTGATTGTCGATTTCTATATTAATGCGAACGTAGCCGCGGTAGCAAAAGCTAGTATTCTATGAAAAACAATCTTATAAAAATACAATATTTAAAAACGAAGTACTTGAGACAACTCAAGAGAGCGACAAATGTATAAAGATAGAAACAAATAAAAATGTAGGTATTCGTTTTCTTTTATTTAGTGTTAATTTTTTATTTTCTCGAGAACTCTTAGAGATTAGATAAGTTTTATGACGATGTTTATCATTTAGAAGGAAATATAAAATAAATAAAAGTTGATTTCACGAGAATCTGTTTGTATCTCAAATCTAAGTACACTGGTCTTACGAATTACCGTGACCCCGGAACTGCATTGACGGCACTTTTGGCGCGGTGATTGAAAAAAACATAGAAACTCACGTACACAAACACCCAGACCCGGCACAACTACTTGCAGATCATACAAATATTTTTTCAGTCCGAGGTACCCGCGATTTATTTTTATAGATTAATTTTATAATTAAGTCTATAGATTAATTTTATAGATCAATTTTATAATTAATAACTGCGACCAGTATGATGCAAGCAGCGAGGGTAAAACCACGGCGTACAGCTATGAGATAACAAAAACTCAAGAATTGTTTACTTAAACAAGTCCATAGTCAACATAGATGAGAGAAAGTTAATAATAATTTAATTAAGCGGTTAAAGTATTGTAAATTTCAGCGACGTGGGAGGTGCGAGGGCGCGAACATGGCTCGGCCGGAAGCTACGAAAGAGCTGCGGCCAAGATTTATGCGTTGTGTTCCCCTCCCAGCGGACGCTTGTGCGGGCAAGTTGTGAACTTGTAGCGTACTTTGTCATCACCTGCCTTGCTTTTTCAAAACTTCTAACCGTATGCAGCTGAGTATCAGGATTTTACGTAGATGGATTGTGTATCTGACCTTTAAAACCCAGTTTCTAGTTTAATTTGTGTGTATTGTGGATATCTTCCTTGAATTAGGCATATCGTGAAATGGGTGATCAAGTGGGGCTTCGTTATTGTGCCCCATTTTGTGGGTGTATAATGGCCAGATACATGAAAGTGTAAATGAATAAACAAATATACTGAGTCTCTTTTGTGTCTCCGAAAAGTACATTGAGCCGGAACTCTGGCTGTTATTTGTAGAGCTTTGACAGTCGTTACCTACAGGTAGTCAGTAGTATGAAAGTTGGACAACCAGTTGAACCGCAGGGTATCATATTACCCAGTACTATTGGGCCGCGGTGACTGACAGACAGGCGCTCCGTCAAAAATTCCACCGGTATTTTACTACACTCAGGGTGAGTAGACTCATTTAATGATGTCATCATCAGTCTTAGTATGCACATGTGATGAAGAGAAATTACACACATGAGAATAAGAGAATGATGTGTATGAATGCGTACGGTTAAATTGTTTTGCCTTTGTCAAACTGACAGACGTCAAACTGGGTGCAGCGAACCGAGGTGTGACAGTTGTATTAGCTGACTTTTTATGAATGACATCAAACAGAGCAAATACGCCTTCGACACGTCTTCGCATCGGTTCGGTCACGCTATCGGATCGCTTTCGCTTTTCTATGTGACTGGATTCAAAAAATTCTATACATTACAAATAAAAACGCCTCGCTTCGTATTTGCCACTCTTGTCTGTTTGACAAAGGCTCGTCGTCGTCTGACAGGCAAATATAGAAGAAGAAAACGCCCACACCATGTAGAATGACAAAAGGCGAGAAAGACGGTGGCTTACCATGGCGCTTAAAGGAGACTAATCTCAGTGTGGGAACGAGATGTCGCTAGACGACTTGTATAGCTCTGTTTCTTTCCCACAGTGGAATAACGCTCGCTTTAAGATATGTTAGGGCACTGCCTCGACGGCGCGTAGTGTTCCACGCGATCTTCAAGAAGCTGTCAGTAAACTGACGATGCCCTCATAGCGCTTATGCCTGCCGGGGTTACGGGATTGCCTAAGAGCATTTGAACAGGGTGGATTTTAAGTCAGTTGGAGTGGGACAGTCCCTTCTACTTCACCTAGGGCTGGAGTTATTTGGCGATTTAACTCAAAAAAAAGTCGATGTGTACAATCAAATTACATTACCGTCGCGGTCGAGCGACTGTACGAATTACCGTGACCCCGGAACGTAAAGGGCTTTTGAAGGACACCGTGGATTTTAGTCAGTACGAGTCTGACAGTCCCTTCCGCTCTGCCCTGGGTGGGAGGACTTCATTTGATGATTTTAACACGTAAAAAAAACCGTCGCAAGAGTTGTTAACTTAAACCACTACCAACTGTACAGAGTTGGTTTCATTAATTAATACCTTCGTACTACACACGCTTCCCTCCACAAGTAAACAGTTGACTGTGACTGTTTGTAGTCTCAGGTTGACACACAACTAAATAATACATTACTTCGTCAGTTGCTATATTTCGACTATTCTGCACTGCACACTGTATCAAAAGGAAATTTATGGGAATGGAATCTACGGCAATGTCTATTTAGGTTTGTGTCACATTTAGTTAGAGGTTAAGTATTGCCATACGATACGATGACACGTTTGGCGCAGTGGCTGATCGATCGACTGCTGTGCAACGTGTCGCGGGTTCGATCCCCGCACGGAACAAATATTTGTATGATCTACAAGTATTTGTTTCGGGTCTGGGTGTTTGTGTATGTGAGTTTATATGTTTGTAAATGTACCCACGATACAGGAGAAATTACTAGTGTGGGGCAACGTTTAAAAAAAAAACAGACGCGATACAAAGAGGCAACGCCGCCAGTCTCTTGAGCACATTACCAGCTGTCAGCCTTGAGGATGAATTTTTCGATGCCGTATAATAGTTCAGTTTAGTCTTATTTTAATTTTGTATTTTTATATTTATGTATTTTTAGCTTCTTAAATTTAAAATTATAATACGTATTAAATAACCTTTTTTTGTTAACATAACATAGACTATAATTTTTTAAATAACGTTGCCTCACACTAGGACTTTTTCCTGTGATGTGGGTGCGTTTACAATCACATAAACTTATATACACAAACGCTCAGAACCGAAACACTTACTAACTTGTAGATCATACAAATATTTGCTCCGTGCGGAAATCGAACCCGCGACAAGTAGCGTAGCATTCTAATCGCTCATCGACTGCGCCAACCGTGCCGTCAAATATTATTTTCGAAGAATAAGCCAAGTATGAGTAAGTTTTTAGTCAGTTTTTTTTTTGTATGGCATCTCGCAGGTCAACCTCTAGTAGGTTCTGTACTGCTCAACCGGACTTTTCTGTGGAAACCTTAAGATTTTAAGGCCTCCAGCCAGGGCAACAAACTTAGTTAAAAACTAAGCAACCACACGCTAAGGGTACCCTCTGTGGGGTACGGACCTCGGCTGGCCCAAGCATCAATTTTATGTATTTGGCTGTATACTGTACTCTTGAAGTACTCGTCTTACGACGTAAATTGTATGGAAAATGAAAAAGCGCATCTAGTTACCGAACGAGGAACTAATTTTATCCATCAAAATCCCCGTTTACGTCATGAAAACTCGTGACCTCCAAAAATACGTTAACAATGGAATTTTCTATGCTCAGAAATAATTGCGTCGTGTTTTCTGTGCAAGATGACGACACATTGTCTGGGCGGATATTACTTGCTCATAAATTTTATTAATTACGATTTTATCAATTAGGATTGCACAATAATAAGAGGTAGTAACGTCAATTCGCTCGTTGATTATTAATTTTACGGCGACTAAGCAACCAACTATTGCGTAGATTTAGCACGCGAAATTCCTTATGTTTTTTCAGTTTTCACGTCGGTATCAAGTTGCAACTAAATAAATAAATAAATATTCCACAACCTTCACACAACGCCATCTAGTCCCAAGCTAAGCAGACCTTGTGTTATTGGTACTAGACAACTGATAAACATACTTATATATTTCTAAATTCATACATATTATAGATAAATGACACCCAGACACAGAACAAATGATCGTGCTCATCACACAAACATTTGTCCTGGGTGGGAATCGAACCCACAACCTCCGGCATAGCAGTCAGGGTCACTAACCACTAGACCAACAGGCCTGTCAACTAAATTAATGATTTCTGATTTGCGGCAATAATTATAATTCAACTTATATAAGAATTAACAATACTAGGCTGTAATTTGGATTTATACAATATTAGTTTTTATAACTAAACACAATTTTTTTAACGTGGTAAAATCATCGAATGAGTCCTCCGACCCCAGGCAGAGCGGGAGGGACTGTCAGACTCGTACTGACTAAAATCCACGGTATCCTTCAATAGCTCTTTACGTTCCGGGGTCACGGTAATTCGCGAGTCCCGCGACCCCGGCAGGCTTGTGTCCTCAACAGGGGAGCCCCGTCACTATGCTGACACTCCTTTAGTACCGCGCATGGAACACAACGCGCCGTCGCGTCGCGTCGACCTGGGCATGGTCCATGGTCGGATAGCGAGTCGCCCATTACTCGTCGGTCGCATGCCCGCGATAACTAATCGCGATATCTTAACACATAAGAAAATTTGAATTTCGCGGGCTACCTACCTCTACTGAAGCACCTGAAAGGATTGTCCAGTAATGAATAAGGGTCTAATTAACATGGTTGGCGATGTAGTTTTGTTTCTTTTCTTTTTTTTCAAAAAACGTTGCCCCACACTAGGAATTTCTCCTCTGTTGTGGGTGCGTTTACACACATATAAATTCACATACACAAACGCCCAGACCCGAAACAACTGCTTGTAGATCATACAAATATTTGCTCCGTGCGGGAACCCGCAACATGCAGCACACTCCGATCGCTCAGCCACTGAGCTAACCGTGGCACGACTGACAGCTACTTAAGGGAGTCATTTGTCTAGCATTGAATAATATATCTATGGTAGATACAAATAACGTATCGTCTTTAAAGCCTCTGTCAAACAGACTGGCGAAAGCGAAGCTTTTCCGAAGCGATACCGAATTTTTATTTGTAATGTATGGAATTGTTTGAATCGTCACATAGAAGCGCGAAAACGTGACAGAACTATCGGACTGACGTCTCGCTGGCGTCTCGCTTCGGTTCGAAAACGCTTCGATTTTGCCGCTCTGTTTGACAAAGGCAAAACGTCTGTAGATCTTTTGGAAAAGTTGCCAACTAGTAGCGACGAATTTTAGGTAGGATTACCGTGTGACCCTCGTTTGATCCGATGGCGGCCACGTGAGGCCTAATGTTAATCCACATAGTGGTGAGCGCGACACTAAATCCCAATCAACACGGTTGTAGTCAGTAGGCAGGTGCGCGTGATCGTGTAGCGCTGTATAGCGATGAAACAACGTAGTAGGGCTTAGCAACAAAACCGATGAAAGCCGCTGAATTATTGACTATAAAAATCATAAATCGAAAAATTAAAAACAATGACGTAAACAAAAAAATAATAAGACATTGTGTTCAGTATAACTCCAAAAGTTAAAGCACCAAATCAAAAGCTCTCGACACAAATAAATCTATCGAAACATCTTAATCATCGAACTAGGTAACAAAACAAATACAATTTATGAAAGCCGAGAGCGGAGAGCTAGCAATATTTACGATTATCCCAGACAAGAGGCCCATTGAGCACGAGGAGCAACACAGTGAGCTCTCAACTAAAGAAGTCATTGAAAAATGAAGAAAGAAAAAGTACCCCTCGTTATGTAAATTAAAACATCTTTTATCCATAGCCCATTTGTACAGAATTATTTGTAATTTGCAAACAGGATATTTTCCAATTTGTCTAGAGATCCTCCACTACTGGTGTTTTTTCCGTACTAATGGCTGGATATATTTTCGCATTACCGTCGTCCGTTGTTTCTAAGGTCGCCTGAGAAATGGCAGGCAATTTTGTAAGTTTAAAACAAAAACGTCGAGACGGGATGATACGGAGGAACGCTTGTAAGCTTTGCTTATAATTTTCTTTTATTATCGTTCACAGTGTTCGCAGCTGGTGGTATAGGTTTTATGAATGCATCGTCTTGCCTTTTTCATTTGCAACGAACGGTGAAATTACGGATTTACGAGACTTTTTGAGTTTTTCTCTCAAGGTGACAAGCGCGATGAAAGGACAGTTAATCTTCTTTGTAGAAGCAACCGAGATATACAAGGTCTTGCTATTTTAATGTCTAAAGTCTTTAACTTCAAACCCCAAAACGCTTGGTCTTCTAATTTTTATACACCACAGGTGGTATTTTGGAGTTAAACTCCTTTCTTTACGTATTACCTATAAAATAGGATATTGTCACCACATTACTCGTATCATAGCAAGTTTCCAATGTATCTTGGAAAACACGTAAAGCCATAGACCCGGCTGCCATTTGTAGATCTTTGACAGTCAGAATTTCATAGTCAGAGGCTCGAAACTCCGACAACCATTCTTACCAACGATTTTTTTAACGTTGCCCCATACTAGGAATTTCTCCTGTCTTGTGGGTGCGTTTATAAATATATAAACTCACATACACAAACGCACGGTATGGTATGGTTATGCTATATTACCCAGTTACTAAATTGTGGTGGTCAGATAAGCAGTCGCTGCATGTAAAATACAACTGTTTTCGGTTCAACTGGAAACTGACCCCTATACCATTGAGAAAAGGCCACACATCATCTGCCTAGCCCTTTTCCAACTATGTTTTTTTATTTTAATATTATTATATAGTCTACTAGCGACACGCCCCGGCTCCGCACGGGTGCAATATATACTATATTATGCGTGTTATATATTCGTACTTATAAACCTTCCTCTTGAATCATTCTATCTATTAAAAAAAAAACGACGAGTTCCACTCTGGGAGTGCCGGCAGAAGTGAAAACTTGAATAGTAATTGTTGGAAATATCTTGTGAACAGATTTTAGTAAAACTCGCAAAAATGGTTGACTTTTTATTTCAATAATTTTCCAATGTGACGTACATCTTTTATAAACAATGTTACCTAGCAACGAATGTATCCAGCATACAAACTTCTTTAAAAGTAATAAAGTCACACGAACATTCACGCAAGCGCCCTGCGCCGTCCTACGCTTTTTCGGTCAGGGTCACGTGTCCTGACGCGAGTTTAAGATTTTATACCCATTACAGAAAAGTGTTCAACGCCGCTAAAGAAGTTTTCACTTCAAAAACGACGGGTTGCACTCTGGGAGTGCCGGCAGAAGTGAAAACTTGAATAGTAATTGTTGGAAATATCTTGTGAACAGATTTTAGTAAAACTCGCAAAAATGGTTGACTTTTTATTTCAATAATTTTCCAATGTGACGTACATCTTTTATAAACAATGTTACCTAGCAACGAATGTATCCAGCATACAAACTTCTTTAAAAGTAATAAAGTCACACGAACATTCACGCAAGCGCCCTGCGCCGTCCTATGCTTTTTCGGTCAGGGTCACGTGTCCTGACGCGAGTTTAAGATTTTATACCCATTACAGAAAAGTGCTCAACGCCGCTAAAGAAGTTTTCACTTCAAAAACGACGGGTTGCACTCTGGGAGTGCCGGCAGAAGTGAAAACTTGAATAGTAATTGTTGGAAATATCTTGTGAACAGATTTTAGTAAAACTCGCAAAAATGGTTGACTTTTTATTTCAATAATTTTCCAATGTGACGTACATCTTTTATAAACAATGTTACCTAGCAACGAATGTATCCAGCATACAAACTTCTTTAAAAGTAATAAAGTCACACGAACATTCACGCAAGCGCCCTGCGCCGTCCTACGCTCTTTCCTGACGTCCTACGCTTTTTCGATCAGGTCACGTGTCCTGACGCGAGTTTAAGATTTTATACCCATTACAGAAAAAGTGCTCAACGCCGCTAAAGAAGTTTTCACTTCAAAAACGTCAGGTTGCACTCTGGGAGAGAGAGCCGGCAGAAGTGAAAACTTGAATAGTAATAAACACACGCGAACATTCGCGCAAGCGCCCTGCGCCGTCTTACGAATTTTCGATCAGGTCACGTGTCCTGACGCGAGTTTGACATTTTTTACCCATTCCAAAAAAAGTGCACAACGCCGCTAAAGAAGTTTTCACTTCAAAAATCCGCATCAAAATCTGTTGCGAAGTTTTAAAGATCTAAGCAAACATAGGGACAGACAGCGGGAAGCGACTTTGTTTTATACTCTTTAGTGATGATACGCTACCCACTCATTGGTGAACATTTTCTTAAAGTTCAGGGTTAAACGAAATGTTAGTATATCTTAACAATTTTGGCTCTTGAGAATTTGGTTCAAGAGTTGTTCTGAATAAACAAATAATTTGCTAAAGACTATTGAAAGCCCACTTAGTTAAATAGAAAGTTAGTAGGTCTTGTAAACATTAGAATTACAAAAGAAAAACCTTATTTCTTGGAAATATTATGTAAATTCTAAGAAATATTGACGTTAAGTTGAAATCTAAATGAATTGTTCTTGGAATCAAATTAATGGAAATGAGAACAGATTTTTTTATAAACTTATTGAAATAAATCTACAGACCTAAACCGGGTCTCGGGAAGTTTCCGCATCCTTGAAACGCAAAAAGCAACAAAAGAAATATGGAGGTTATCAGCGAGATAAGTCCGACAGTCATCTCCGCTACACCCAGAGCAATGAGTCCTCCTGCCCTGGTGGAGCGGAAGAAATTCCTTCGGTTGCCCTTTGCGTTCCAGGGCCACGGTTAGCAAAACAGCGTACGTTTCAACCAAACCGCACAAACAATACTGTTTCTTCTAAGCCCATTTTTGTTTTAAAAATGTAAATAATATTTAAGACACCAGAAGATGATGATCATTCCTTGGAATTAATTTTAACTTTTTCTTAAAAGCTTATCACATTGGAAAACGACACCATATAACAGTAATGTCAATAACCCCTGTCTTCATATTTCAAGGGGTGTGAGAAAAATACAATACAACGTAACGACAATGTCAATTATTGTTCCACTGCCAATTTCATCTAAAAGGGTTCTATCATATTTCTCGTACAGCAATTTATTTGAAGCTATTGATGTGACGATTTCTTTCGTTTTTGTAACGGGTTTGGACGTTTCGAGTGTTGTTATTGTTTTTTGTTTGGTTTTGTTGAAATATTGGTTTTTTTTTCATTCCCACACTAATTGGGGGAAAAGGGAATGTCCCCTGTATCGTGGCTGCGTTTACAAACATAATGAACTGTCACAGAAACGCCCGGACCCGAAACAACTACTTGTAGATCATACAAATATTTGCTCCGTGTGGGAATCGAACCCGCGACACGCTGCGCAGCAGTCCAATGACTCAGCCACTGCGCTAACCGTGCCGTCATTTTCGGCTAAGCAATCAATAATTATGTTCTAAATCCATATTATTTCATAATACCAGTTTTAATTATATTTAGGTAACATATTATGAACGACGTTGTTCACACGCAACAATAAAACCTCGTCCACACAATAAGATTCAATTAGAATTATTAAATAACCGAACGCTATCAGGGTATGATTTCACTACACAATACATTTATTATCGCCTTTTATCGCTATTTAGTCCGATATGAATCTTGTGATAAAACTCACGATTTTCTATACATTTCAGTTTGTGTTTGTGATACGTTGCGACATAATCGCTTTATAAGTCCTGTCGTGTGGTTTGTGGGACGGGAGTGCAGTGTCTATGTATTTATTAAAATAAATAGTTTGTAAGTTTTGTTTAAAAATGGCTGGCAGTGACTTAACTATAAATCCTAAGGCAAGTTTGAGAAGCGGTTTTGTTTGTTTTTTTCGTTTCAGATTTTTTTTGTACGTTGCAAGTGTTTGTCTTAGTTATATTGAAATTAAACAGGAATTATAATATTATTGTATTTGTAGGTAACGGTTAAAAATAACACATAATTTAATGAAAAACAAAAGTTGTTAAAAAAACTTATTATTTTATTAGTTCTGTATTTTTACTGAATTACACTTGTTGGATCAACAAATAAATTACAATATTTCACTAAATGAATAAATAATGACAACCCAAAACATTAATTTAACTAAACAAAATTTATACCATCCGTACAAAAATTAGTCCATGCATAAACAAAAATTAAACTACCCACATCGAAAATATACACAAAAACTAACCGAAATGTTACGCATCAACTGTTAGTCGTTTCGGCTAAATTGTAAATGCCATCTGACACCAGCGGGTGACTGCGGTATTCACGCAAAGTGCCAATGACCTCTGTTTAAACATGAACGCAAAAACAGAAAAATGTTTTTAGTTTTACAATTTATTTTCAACACAAACTGAAACTGTTTAAAAAAAATATTTGCATATATCACTCGATGTTTTACTTTTTTAATTATCGATCCATTTTTGTTGGATTTAAACTCTTACGTGCTATCCATCTTGTTCTTTAACAGTTTTGTGTTCCAGGCCCGCCGCGCCCTTTTAAGACAATCTTGCGACCCTTTTTTTTTTTTTTTTTGCGTGGTAAAATCATCAAATGAGTCCTCCCACCCAGGGCAGGGCGGGAGGGACTGTCAGACTTGTACTGACTAAAATCCACGGTGTCCTTCACGAGCCCTTTACGTACCGGGGTTACGGTGATGGGTAAGACCCGCGACCCCGGCAGGCTCTGGCCCTCTACAGGCCCCGTCAGTTTGCTGACACTCCTTGAGGCGCGCGTGGAACACAACGCGCCGTCGACCCGGGCATGGTCCATGGTCGGGCAGCGAGTCGCCCATTACTCGCTGCCCGCATGCCCGCGCCTACGGTGGCCGGAGATCGTCTGGCGACGCCCGTCGCCGTGGGCGTCTACCACTGCGGGTGGGTCGGAGGGAGGACACTGTTCTCTCCCTCACGCGGCACGCCTCCTCCTTCGCGAGCATGACTGCTTCGCAGAAGGAGGCGACCGCTTCCCACTCCGTCTCGCCCCGCAGCATGGCCTCGACCAATGCCGGGCGCGAGAGGTCTCCGCCTATCGCCGTCGTGAGGACACGGCGGTGCTCTGCCCAAGCGGGGCAGTCCTGCACCGTATGCTCCACCGTGTCCTCAGGACGGTCCTCGCAGTGGTGACACCCAGGCGTTTCCTCCCTCCTTATCAGACACAGGAACCTCCCGAAACTTCCGTGTCCGGTGAGGACCTGCGTCATGCGGAAGGTAAGGACGCCGTGACGCCTATCCAGCCACTCCTCAAAGAGGGGTCTTACCGCCGCGATTGCGGCGTGCCCATCTTGCGACCCTAGTTCTTAAACCTGGGCATAAAGTTCAGAAGTTATTTATTCAAATTATGTGGAATAACATTTTCAACATTTAATCATTCCAAAGAGCACTTGCCAATTCTCTTTGACGTTCTCTGAACTACGATTTAAAAACAAAAGAAAAATGGCTTCGTAAAACATCAACCTAAATGCGAACAGATGATGAAATGTGAAACAAAAGGTATTCACAAAGCATTTAGAATATCTTACAAAATAAAAGATAAGATTTAAAACATACTTGAGAAATTAAAAAAAGATCGTACGATAGCCTATATTGACTTTAAATTTATCGATGTTTTATCATTTATCGCCGTAAAGTGATTTACAAACGTGAGTTACATTATCTCAGGTTGATTATCAGCAATTCGGTTGCAAATATGTATGATAAGGATAATTTAATTTATTTATTCATGTACAAATTTTGACAAACGAATTCAGAAGGGATTTGGAGGAATAGCTCGAAAAAACATTTGACTTATTTATTACAAAGTGAATAAAATAACGAATGAACAGAATAAAAATAATTTGCATAATTTTTGTTTTGAACTTTACTGTTTGATTTTCTTGATAGTTAATTAGAAAGAGGAAATTAATAAAATAAAAATTGCGTTAACGTTTCCTTTACGCAATTTCACATAATTGTTTTTTTAGAAGTCTCATTAATATTATGTAGTTCAGACTTAATATTATTAGTACAGAAATAAATTAAAGGTGATCATAATCATATTTCTGACCTATCCTATTCTATTTGGGGCCGACGACGCAACTCGTTTTCATCTTCCATTCTTATTTTTTTTTGACATAAAGAAAAAACTAAAACATACTATCCAGTAAACCAAGTCTAGGTGCGTTCTTTTCAATATGAATTTCATCAAGAAATAATGCTACGCTTATTATTGCAAGCAAAAACCGTGAACCACTTTCTGATATAAATGACATAAAAAACGACGGGTTGCACTCTGGGAGTGCCGACAGAAGTGAAAACTTGAATAGCAATAAATATACACGAACATTCGCGCAAGCGCCCTGCGCCGTCTTACGAATTTTCGATCAGGTCACGTGTCCTGACGCGAGTTTAAAATTTTTTACCCATTCCAAATAAAGTGCACAAAGCCGCTAAAGAAGTTTTCACTTCAAAAATAAAGTCACACACTCACGGACGGACATAATATAAAAGATTCTTGACAATGCCCGTCTCTTGTGTGTCCTAATCTAATGATATAGATAGACCACAATAATGATGATCGATTGAACAGTAATCTTATTCAAATAAAATCACGTTTCCATATAAATACAGATAATTTTGTATGATAAAGCATGTAGGTATGTAAATTGAATCCTAACGTGAAGCTGTACGCGTGTTTCTCTGAATGTTATGTAGGACTGAAACTACAAGGCATTTTTATTCATATAAGTATGTAAACGCCATCGTCGCGGGTCGCAAAGCTTTTTGCGCAAACAAAAATTGGACTGCGAGGATAAGTACTGCAGACGCTATACCAATAAAGCTATACCAATAAGCTAGCTATACAGTACTGCCCCGCGAGGTCGAACTTTTCATTCCATTGTTAAATGCCTAAGGTCGAGTCCTGCTCGTAATCTAATTTATATTTCCACAAAAAGCTTTACGATACGCGACACAGGCGTAAATGACTGCGAAGATAAGTACTGCAGACGCTATACCAATAAAGCTATCGCAGTCTTACCCGGCGAGGTTGAATTTTCATTCCATTTTTCATCATCTGCCTAGCCTTTTCCCAACTATATTGAAGTCGGCTTCCAGTCAAACCAGATGCAGCTGGATATCAATATTTCACATGGAGCGACTGCCTGTCGGACCTCCACAATCCAGTAACTGGGTAATAAGATAACCCATGGTAAGACTGATTGTCAGACTTTAGAGCTTCTGACTAACAGTAACCACTGTCAAAGATCTACAAATGACAGCCGGGACCAACGGCTTTATGTGCTTTCCGAGGCATGGAGGAAACTCGCTATGACAGATGGTAACCCATCCACAGACCAACCTCGGCAAGCGCGGCTTGACCTGGAAGATCGGCCTGTGCTGCTGTATTTATTTAGCCACAAGCTCCATTGTTAAATGTTTATAGTTCGATTCCTGCTCGCAGTCGAATTTCCTTTCCGCAAAAAAGCTATATGATACGCGACGCAGGCGTTTATGCGTATAAAATTAAGATTAATTTGACTATGTTGCTATAGTAGATTGAAACTGCTACCATAGATGGCGTAATGTCACCGAAAGACGATAACAACAGAATTAAAGATTTGACCTCACCGGGCATGACGGCGATAGCCTAGTTGGCAAAGCGATTGGAATACTTATTCGTCAGTACTCTTACTGACAGTCTGACAGTCCCTTTCGCTCTACTCATGGTTACAGAATAATAATTCACTCCCAAAAAAGGCATTATGCAAGTCTAAAATAATAATAAAAATACGTCGAGTAAAGCAGTAACTACTCACAATCTCGCAAAATTTCATTTCGAAACTCCAGGTATATAGAACATTCCGTGACACTACAACAATGGTCGTACCAACTGCACGGCATCAAATTCATAACTACCAAAGTTCGGTCGAACTAAGCAATGATACAACAACATTCGCTCCCTAGTTAAACTAACTAACATAGTCGTAACTACATATGCAATCGAAAATGTTGACAACTCCTTTAATTGTACGGAGTTGGGATTTTTTTAGTCTATGAGGGGTGCATATTGAAAGTTGGTCACATTTGTCACATAATATTATTTTAATTTAATTATTGTATCAACATTTTTTTTACGTGGTAAAATCATCAAATGAGTCCTCCCAGAGCAGCCCGGGAGGGACTGTCAGACTCGTACTGTCTAAAATCCACGGTGTCCTTCAATAGCCCTTTACGTTCCGGGGTCGCGGTAATTCGTAAGTCCGGCGACCCCAGCAGGCTTTGGCCCTCTAGAGGGGGACCCCGTCATTTTCCTGACGCTCTTTGAGGTGCGCGTGGAACACAACCCGGACATGGTCCATGGTCGGACAGTGAGTTGCCCATTATTGTATCAACATTACTGAATGAAATGATGAAATACGGATATAGATCTTTAAAACTATGCAACGGATTTTGATGCGGTTAGTAATTCAAGAGGTAGGTTTAAATATGTATTAATCAAAAAATATAGCAATGAGACATTTTAGCAGTTCTAGATGTAAAACATGCTTTTTAAACAGTTATTCTATCAGCGTAAAAATGATGATGAAAAAGATACCAATACTTCCCTCTGTAGAGACAGCCGATGCATGAGACAAGCCTCTCTGAGAAAGAAAGGGATGTAGAACAAAACATACTTCAGGTTAGAAGTAACATAATCAAGCATTTTAGATACTTTTAATATTCAAATGAATGACGCAATAACAGAACAGGAAAAAAAACAAACATTTGCAAACTGAAGGTAGGGCGTTTTGTTAAAAAGTTATTATTACCCAAAAAGGTAAAATTGACCAAATTCCTGCCCTTTAGATACCTTTTGTCGCTTCCAAATCTCTTTATTAGATTCCCAGTTCCTGCATTCTCTGTTCATATCGCAGAGAATGTGAAAGCAATTTCTAACAATAATAAGAGCATGTGCACAATGAGTAGTATATTCAACGGGTAGAGTTTTCATAAATTCTGCCGGTCGGTGTCAAAGTATCTTTGATAATGGAACGGTGTTTCTCTAGAGTCGACAGTTTAAATTAATTTGTAATTCCATTAATCCATAAAAAGGTGCACAGTTCCTTGCACTACCTCATCATAAAGTGTCGTCGATTAATCTAAAAATATAACCAAACTAACATTCAGAAAATCGTAAGCATATTAAATTGTTACTTAAACTTTATTGTTTCAATTCAAAAAAATTGAAGTTAAGTATTAAGTTAAGAATTTTTAAGTATTTTTAGTTGTTACACTATCTAAATAATAATCAAATAGAAATGTCAGTTTAGCTTAACTGTGATGCATCGAATCTTTTTGTTTTATTTAATAATTATGTAGTTGAAAGAAGCAGCTCCAATCATTCTCAGTTCTCTAATAAACATAAAGTAAGTACTCGTAGGTAAGAAGTTAGCCGGTAGTTCTTGGAATAATACGAACTCCAGCATAATATTATTTGAATAGCAGAAAAGCGTATCGAACGAAAACTCGGCGACTCCATTCAAGTCCTCGTCACAATTCAACGAATTTACATTTTAATGAGAACGATTATTCCCCTGTTTGAAGGGATTAAGTTAAAGAACACTTCCCGATTTTCGTCCCCACAAAGTTTGTGTAATTACTTTATTGGTGATTACAAAACTAAGACGCCAGTTTTGGAATACATTAACCGAGAGTTTACAAGAAAAGCTGTTCGCCAGGCGTTATTGGATTACCAATTAAACAGGTTGAAAGTTACGTGGCGGATAAATGGGTACCTATTGGCGTTTAATCGAATTCGTTCTAAAACTGTTTCTTGTTCATCAAATTTTGGTTAAAGGACTTAATAAAATCTCTTTAAAGGTGTCTTCATAAATAGTCTTCCTATGTGTCAGGCGGATTTTTATTAATGAACAGTTCGCAATTCCCTAAACCTATGACTAAGACTGCCACATTCATTCATTCATTCGGGGGAGCGGAAAGGATTGTCAAACTTTTTGTCTAAAAACCACCTTCCTTCCTTCGGCTTGCCTTATTGAAATTGAAATTATTTATTTCAGACCAAGCACAAGTACAAGTCCATATTATAGTAGTAGGCAGATATTTATAGCTATTTTGACATGCATGAGCGACCAGCGCCTAAAGAATTGGCTGTCCACTCTGCCCGACACTACGTTCAGAAGGGTGTTGGTGCTACTCCTTACCCGCGACCACAGTGAGGCTGTCCTTATAAACTTATATGTCCCTGAGCAGCGGTACCTTGTTTAGACTGCGACGTCACGAATTTGTCAACTTAATGATTCATCTATGTAATTAAAAAAAAATCTGATCAGGTTTTCAGGCCTCAAATAAATTGTCGAGGAATTGTGAATTAATATGTCTACTATCTTTATTTTGATCGTAGTGCCTTCAATTTCTTTTTTTTTAATTATAATGTACCTTTAGAATGTTGATAAATAAATGTCGTTAGCGAATATCAAAGGCTTTTGCACAAAAAAAGCCATATTTTTCACTTTTCACGGCATTAATGATTATATTTCGTCACAGGCAGAATCAAATGGGACGCCAGCAAATAAAGCAGATGACACTCCTGATAGAGCATCCTGGGGATCACCCTTAGAGTTCATTTTGGCCTGTCTTGGATACGCTGTTGGTCTGGGAAATGTATGGAGGTTCCCCTATCTTTGCTACAGGAATGGAGGTGGTAAGTGAAATGCATGATAGTTCGTAGATGATAATCGGATGGCGCAAACATGGCGTTATCATAAATAATAACCTTAATAGATACTCGTATTATTACTACTTTAACAATTTTATTTTTCAAGTAATTTGACTAAAAAAATTGAATTAGTTTATTATATTATCAAAAAATATTAAACCAAAGTTCTATTTGTTACTTACACCAAATGTGACGAAATAAATAGCATTTTTAAAATTGACAACATGGCACGACCAAGTAATTTTA
The DNA here is from genome assembly GCA_943136025.2 of Agrotis puta. Taxonomy (NCBI): domain Eukaryota; kingdom Metazoa; phylum Arthropoda; class Insecta; order Lepidoptera; family Noctuidae; genus Agrotis; species Agrotis puta. Next base: position 3,675,796 of record OW964171.2, read on the forward strand.
ACTTAGTTACGACGTCAGGAACATACACTTTCGAGTTTTAATGTTTTCAACATACATATTGTTAAACCGTTTATCGTTAAATGTTATAAATTAAAACAAAAAAAAAATACAACAGCAATATTCAACAACCAACAACCACTTATAAACTAAATTATTACGTTAAGAAAAATAAACAATCAATGGTTTTATTATGAAATCGTGTCGACGAAGGGAGAAAAATGATGATAAAAACGAAGAGCCAAACATAAAACACATAACGCCCTGAATCTGTATGAATTATTTATTGAATCCCTATCGGTCAATAAGGATCGCCTGTCAGGCAAGCCCGGGATTTGCAACAAAAATATTGTTTTTATAGAGTACATATTTTATTTGCGGATTTTCTTTGCTAATGTATTTTAGACCTTACTGAGTTTGAGTGATTTGAATCACCTATGTTAGCTTTGCGTATACTAAGCATTATGACAGCATAAATATATTTAGTCCGGTATTTAGGGTATTGAAAAAAATTTACACGTACTTTTTTTTAATAAATTTCTACTGACAAAAATAAAACACATAAAATTCATGTGTGTTGTATAATGTTTGTATATTTACTCGCATGAAATGTTCACTAGTGTAATCATATGAATTGTATATGCTGTGGATAACGGTGTGAGTTTCACATTTGTATACCTTTAGTTATATCATTTACTCAGATGTAATGTGAAACTGTTTGTTTGTCCCAAATAAATAAATAAATAAATAAATAAATAAATAAATAAATAAATAAATAAATAAATAAATAAATTGTGTGTGGCTCGTGACGTCAGAACTATGTAATACAATAAATTGTTACAAGACGTGACGCAATGTGAATTTTTTACACTCCAGACACTTTCTTCTAAACTTCGTCAATTTTGGTATACGTAACAAAAAATATTTTAATGGTGAGTTAGATTTCTAACTGAGGGACTTATCACATTTTGTCAGTCATGTTGCTTATTTTGTTATCTTAACAAAGATCTATAGAGTGAACTTGGCTGAAGGTAAGCGCAGTAAGTAGCATTTCATACAAAAATGGATGCATGGATTTGAAAATTCTGTAAGTGTTCACAATTTCGCCTGCCGGGGTCGCGGGACTGTACGAATTACCGTGACCCGGAACGTAAAGGGCTATTGAAGGACACCGTGGATTTTAGTCAGTACGAGTCTGACAGTCCCTCCCGGTCTGCCCTGGGTGGGAGGACTCATTTGATGATTTTACCACGTAAAAAATAAAATAAAAAAAGTGTTCATAATTTCCATGAAGCGCTCGTTTTGTTCATAATTTTTGTAATTGTATTTTTTTTTGTTTTAGGTGCCTTCCTCATACCATTCTTCCTCATGTTAGTATTCATTGGACTCCCAATCTTCTACCTTGAACTGTACATCGGCCAGTTCACTGGTATAGGACCCTTGCAAGCATTTACAGCGATATCTCCATTCTTCAGCGGTTTGGGTTACTGTACCCTGATGGTCATCTCTATCATATCTATATATTATATGATCATTGTCGCTTGGACCCTGTTCTATACGATCGTTTCCATCGCTGGGTTCCTGGACTGGGGCTCTTGTACCAATACCTATAATACTGATGGTAAGTATTTTTACTATTATATCTAAAAAGGATTTAAATATAACATTTAAGCCTTTGTCAAATAGACAGGCGTGACGAATGCGAAGCGAGGCGTTTTTATTTGTAATGTATGGAATTGTTTGAATCCAGTAACATAGAAAAGCGAAAGTGATCCGATAACGTGACAAAGTTATCGGACTGACGTATCGTATCGGTTCGTTATCGCTTCGGACTCGCCTGTTTGTTTGACAAAGGCCTTAATGAAAGTCTACCACAACATAGTATCATAGTTTGTGTTTGTAAATTGAAATATTTTTGCATACGATACCGAAGAAATTCGTACAGTGAGGTACAGTTTAAAAAAATGTTTAAAGAATAAACCTATAGTTGAAATGTCTACAAATACTTCAACATTCTCAAATTTAAGTTTGTAGTTTTGTGTCATGACTATTCCGTTTCTTAAATCAAATGGTAAACACATTTATATCATTAAATTGGTAAGGCGTCTGCGTCTGGAGTACTTATCCAGAAGACGCGGGTTCAAATCCCACTTGCAACTAAATTTTTCTTCCCTCAAAAATCACCTTCACGATGCGCTTCGCATGCGCTTTTATTTTACGTGGTAAAATCATCACATGAGTCCTCCCACCCAGAGCAGAGCGGGAGGGACTGTCATACTAATACTGACTAAAATCCACTTTACGTACCTACCGGGGTCACGGTAATTCGAGAGTCACGGGACCCCGGCAGGATTTGGCCCTCTACAGGGGGCCCCGTCACTGCGTTGCTTGCGCTTATAATAATTAATACATTTATATCAGCTTGTTACAGTGGTGAATACGACAGAGAATGTCGGGTCGGCAATACAGGAGCAGCTACTGACGAGACCTACTACTTGAGGAAATGTATGACTATCGGTGACATCTGCGTTGATGCTGGCTTCCAGGCCCACAACGGTACTCACTGCACGGCTGATGGAGATTATTTCCCTTGGTACTCCAGAAATGTTACACGAATTTTAGCAGCGGAAGAATATTACAAGTGAGTTCATTTGATCTTTCTTTATTTCTACCCTGCTCTGTTCCACTTCTGTGCAAGGGGCTTCCGGCTCCTTCCACTTTTCGCGACTGTCGACTGTCCAGTTGGTCCTGACATCTCAAACACAGCCCGCCGCGACCTTGCCTTACTGTCTCAGGGCACCCGTTTTGTGCTATTTTTGTTACAGTTTGTACGACATGCGACAGACATATCCAGCCCTACTATGCATGACGTCTTAAAAAGAGAGTAGTTCCAATGTGGGAAAGAGACAGAGCTATACAAGTTATCTAGCACCATCTCGTTCTCATAGTGGAACTACTCAGTCGTCAGGGTAGGCCATCTGACCTCTCCTACGTAAGTATTAATACTTAAGCCTGGATTCCTCTTAACCTGATCTTGGTCGCGCATTTTCGTGAAAAATTGCAATGTAGTATGCGTCGCTGACGTCAGTGTCGCAGTATTAGCTATATAGAACACAATGTCTATTTGTACACGCGACCGATATAAGCGTAAAAGGAATTTAGGTCATTCAGTAAAATAATAACATGGTATAAACAAACATTTTTAAAAGAGTAAACAAACATGGAGTATTTTATCGGCTCTATCAAAAAATTATGATAAAAAATTGGTTTATTTAGTTTACACTTATGTCACGTGCTAGCGTCTTTATTATATTGAGTTTTCTACCAGGAAATTATTAATCCTCATTCTGTAGCATGTGTTTGCATGTTATCATTGGATCAGTAAGTGCTAATGTACTTTACTTGCTTCGAAATTTGATTTGATACTCGTAATGTTATCAAAATAAATTATATGAATTTAAAATTTTTGTCTCGCTCTATTTAAAATGTTAATAAAATTGTGTAATGATTATAATTGATATTAGTTGCAGTTGAAATTGTTATAAAATTACTAGCTTTAGCCCGCGACTTCGTTCGCGTGACTTCCGGCAGATTTTTTATTTTTTATTTAATTTTTTGTAATAAAAGCTATCCTATGTCCTTTCTCAAGTTCCAAACTATGTCTGTACCAAATTTCACACAAATCGGTTCAGTAGTTTAGGCGTGAAGTAAAGACAGACAGACAGACAGACAGAGTTACTTTCGCATTTATAATATTAAGTTTGGATTTATATTTCAACTTCATTACATTATGCTGGTAATAAGTAGGTCGTAATTATGTGAATTATAATTTTCTTTCTCATCTTAGTTTTATTTTTTTCTGAACGAGGTGAGTTGAAGGACACCGTGGATTTTAGTCAGTACGAATCTGACAGTCCCTCCCGCTCTGCCCTGGGTGGGAGGACTCATTAGATGATTTGACCACGATAAAAAAATATATGTAGCTGTGCTGCCAGTGTGTAAAAGCTGTTCTGTCCTTCAATAGCCCTTTACGTTCCGGGGTCACGGTAATTGGTGAGTCCCGCGACCCCGGCAGGCTTTGGCCTTCTACAGGGGGTCCCGTCACTACGCTGACACTCCTTGAGGCGCGCGTAGAACACAACGCGCCGTCGACCCAGGCATGGTCCATGGTCGGACAGCGAGTTGATTACAGCTACTCGTACATAGCACATATATGGTAGAAAGGGACACTTATGCTAGAGGTGTGGGATTCGCTCGCACATTTACCTCGTCAAAATATTCTCAACACTCGAAAACTTATTCACGCCACTTGATTTTAAAGTGTTCGTTCAATGATTGTTGACTGTTCTCAAGTACTCTGACCTCTCTATAATCAGCCAAGTGAACGGTGGCTGTTCACTACAGATAATTATAATTATGTTTTATCTGATTAAAAGATTAGTGCGTGAATAAATGTAACAAAAGGAGATTTATTATACTTATGTTAATTTGAGTAGAGTGAAGTAATTCGGTTGTGTCGAACTAGTTTTTGCCTACGACTCCGCTTGCTCCTCTCGGTCCCCTATAGCCTATACTGTCCCCAAAGTCATAAAAAGCGTAAGCTATGTAACGTAAATCAAGCTCACTGTCCTTTGTAATTAATGCGCTATTAAAAGGATGCCTAATGCGATATAAAAGGATGACTAATCCGCCAAGTCTTAAATTTTGTCTATTATATGCAAGCGCATAAGATAATATAGATCTATTTTGCTTGCACCGACTAATACCGACTCGTACCGGCCTGTCTGTACAGACAAACTGATTATTTTGCTCGTTCAAAAAATTTAGTAAATAAGTATTTTAGAACTAGTAATTTTAGAGTTTTCTGATTTTTTACGTCCAATCCAAAAAATATTTATTAACTAGAGGCAGAATATTTAATACAGTGCATAATCAAATACTTATACGTACTTCTGCACTTCGTAAGTTATGTAGTGTTATCTCATGGATAATTCTTCCTGTTGCCTGGTAAAACTGTGCTAATCCTCCTATCATGTAGATAATACAATATCAGAGATAAACGTTGTGTCGAGGGGTGTTGTCAGAAAATAATGAGTCGGACTAAAATACCGGTATTTTACGTAAAACAACTGCCTATTCTGACTTCCCCAATTCAGCACGTGTAGCATGACTAATTCTCTCTATCTTATCGAGAATCATCATTATCATGTCAGTCGTAAGACGCCCACTGCTAAATAGGCCTCCCCTTAGAGGACCAAAGCCTGCCGGGATCGAGGGACTATCGATTAACCATGGCCCCGGAACGTAAAGGGCTAATGACACCCAGTAAGGTACGAAACACCGGCCCCTCCTAGTTTTATAAAAAGACGTCTAAAAGTGTTGATATAACTTACTTGCATAAATAAACATCATTTCAATTCACCATGGATTTTAGTCAGTACAAGTCTAACAGTTCCTCCCGTCCTGCCCCGGGATGAGTTGACTCATTTGATGATTTTACGACGATACAAAATAAAAATAAATAAAAAATCACGGGATATAATAGATGAGTCACTTATCCCCGGATAAACCTTTGGAAAATCCGGCTTTACCTTGAAAATTTACTCATGTAGCTGTTATTATTTAGTCACGAGCTCCTCCATAAATATTATCGTTGTAATGTATTCTATATCGCCACCAAAGTGTATGTTAAGCCGACTACTTGATAGAGCAAACATCCATAAAGTACTATATTTATAGAAATGGGAATTGACGTCGATAATGACGAAAGTAAGTGGGCGTGGAAAATGACAGATGTTACTCGTAGTGTTGGTGAGCAAAATGGACTGTAGGTAATTTAAATTTGTAGGATGATGGAAACACTGATAGAATGAATAATTAAATTTATTAACAGAAATAACTTGATAAACTATACCTATACTTGCAAGGCAAATTGGACACTTGACAACAACAACTGACATTTTTTTGAACAGACAAAATCATTATAAAAAATAGTTCTTAAAAAGAAAAGGTGGCATGAACCTGAACGCATCCCAGCCAGTCGCCAACACGTAGTTTATTTTTTTAATGAAGTTTTGAACACGTTTTAGTTTTCTGAATATGATACTCGTATTATTTCATTAATTGAAGTGTTCGTATGTAGATATAATTGATTGTAAGGTTTGACAATTATAATGACACAGTTTTCGCCGTTGTTCTTTATGAATTTATCAATGCAGTATTTTTATCAATTAAAAGAACAAGTGAAATTCAGTGATATGTATCAACTTCTAAAAATGATTTGGTGTTATTTTTTTTTTGTTTGGGGCAACAATCGAATAAGGTTATTATTAAACACCTGGGGTTTTATGTAACAAGAGAAACAACTCAATATTTATAATAACAAAAAAAAGTTTTTAATAGTCAGTGGAAGTTTTTGACCAGTCTTTTCAAGGAGAGTTATAATTACTCAGCACTAACTTAATTGTGAAAATCAAATGTATTGTGTACAGTCACTCCATGTTTTCCATTTGGTTGCACTGTAAGATGACCTAAACATAGATGTGTAAATGGCTAGACACATGATGACATTGCTCATCAATGAAATGAATATTTGAATTTAAGTGTCATAAATAAAAAAAATCATTTATTACTGTTCCCGTTGAATCCCAGGTTTTGATCACATATTTCAGTTATTTCTCTAAACCAGCTATTTTTGTTTCAGTGAAAGAGTGCTGGGTAGAGGTGACGCTACATGGCACAATTGGGGTGAAATACAGTGGCATCTAGTGGGATGCTTGGCGTTGGCGTGGTTCATTGCCTTCTTATGTGTTATCAAGGTAAGCTATAAGTCCTCCAAATAATAAGCCAGCCCCATTGGCCTGGGCATGCGGGCAGCGAGTAATGGGCAACTCGCTGTCCGACTATGGATCATGCCGGGTCGCGACACGTTGTGTTCCACGCCTCAAAGAGTGTCAGCAAAATGACGAGGCCCCCTCTAGAGGGCCAAAGCTTGCCGGGGTCGCGGGACTCACGAATTACGGTGACTCCGGTAAGTAAAGGGCTATTGAAAGACCAGTACGAGTTTGACAGTACCTCCCGCTCTGCCCTGGGTGGGAGGACTTGTGTGATGATTTCACCACGTAAAAAAAAAAAATTGTCGTGACATAAAACACGCCACGCCTTGACTTTAGTATAGTATTGTATAATTTCTAGTATAGTATAATTTCTTGTGGGGTAAAGTTTCTATAAAATTAATTTCTTACAGGGTGTTCAATCTGCAGGCAAAGTGGTCTACTTTACTGCTCTCTTCCCTTACGTCATGTTGACGGCCCTTCTCATCCGAGGAGTGACTCTGGAAGGAGCAGCCGATGGGATCATATTCTACTTATCACCGAATTGGGAAACTTTGACTACCGCCAGTGTGTGGGGTGATGCAGCTTCACAGGTAATTATTTTGTTGACAGGATGGAGATTTTTACAGATTTACCTCGCCAAACTTTTATTTTCTTTATTGATTTTATAGTATTAGACATAAAAAATAACAGTAAAAAAACAATTTTAAAAACAAGCTTTTATTTAAATGCTCTAAAAAGGACAAAATAAACTTTAAATTAAATCAAACATATAACTTAGTATAATATAAAAGCTTGTCGCGAGATTTACCTGTGTAAAGTATGTTATGATACATACATTTTGTCGTTGAATTATTTGTTTGTTTTGTTTGTGACAAGTAAATCTCGCGACAAGCTTTTATATTATACTTAAGTTATATGTTTGATTTAATTTAAAGTTTATTTTGTCCTTTTTAGAGCATTTAAATAAAAGCTTGTTTTTAAAATTGTTTTTTTACTGTTATTTTATTTTTAAATTTTTAGTTTTCGTTGGACATATTTCGCAGTCTTTCCATTTAATTTAGTGCGTCATTGTTGCATGGTCGTATACCTGTTAATTTCGTACAGTCAAGTTCTTCAATAAGGAGACCTTCTAGCGATTTGACTCTACTTAAGGCCACGTATGCTTGGCCAGCAGCGAGTAGCTTTGAGCCTAAATAGACGAGAAAATAGTTTTTTTTTTCTTTTTTATCGTGATATAATCATCAAATGAGTCCTCCCACCCACCCAGGGCAGGGCGGGAGGGACTGTCAGACGTTTACTGACTAAAATTCACGGTGTCCTTCAATAGCCCTTTACGTACCGGGGTCACGGTAATCCGTTAGTCCCGCGACCCCGGCAGGCTATGGCCCTCTACAGGCCCCGTCACTATGCTGACACTCTTTGAAGCGCGCGTGGAACACAACGCGCCGTAGACTCGGGCATGGTCCATGGTTGGACAGCGAGTCGCCCATTACTCGCTGCCCGCATGCCCGCGCCTACGGTGGCCGGAGATCGTCTGGCGACGTCCGACGCCGTGGGCGTCTACCACTGCGGCTGGGGTGGAGGGAGGACGCTGTCCTCTGCCTCACGCGGCCCGCCACCTCCTTCACGAGCATTACTGCTTCGCAGAAGGAGGCGACCGCTTCCCACTCCGTCTCGCCCCGCAGCATGGCCTCGACCAATGCCGGGCGCGAGAGGTCTCCGCCTATCGCCATCGTGAGGACACGGCGGTGCTCTGCCCAAGCGGGGCAGTCCTGCACCGTATGCTCCACCGTGTCCTCCGGACAATCCTCGCAGTGGTGACACCCAGGCGTTTCTTCCCTCCCTATCAGACACAGGAACCTCCCGAAACTTCCGTGTCCAGTGAGGACCTGCGTCATGCGGTAGGTCAGGACGCCGTGATGCCTATCCAGCCACTCCTCAAAGAGGGGTCTTACCGCCGCGATTGCGGCGTGCCTGGACCTCGGTTGCGACAGTCGCTCCCTCCATACTGCCCTGAGATCATGCCGGAGCTCTTCCCGCCGCGCCTCGACTTGTCGAGGTCTTGTCGAGGACTTGTCGAGTCGCCTCCAGATCCCAGGGCACGACAAAATAGATTAATATAATAATTAATTTTATTAATAGCGTAAATAGATTTCATTATCGTTGTGACCATATTCTATCGGGAGCAGCTGATCCTGGCTGCACGACCAAGACACTGTCACCATATTATTGTATTATTATTTGGGTTGCCATATATTATGTTCAATGTTATAGCTCGGTACTATTAACCATTGAGGAGTTCTCTCGTAAGCAGATGTCCCTGGCTGCACCAATAGGTTGTTATTATCATATTATTGCATTGTTACCGGGTTTCCATATATATTTCAAGTTTTAGTTGTGTACTATTAACCATTGAGGAGTTCTCTCGTGAGCAGACGATCCTGGCTGCACCACCAGATCGTACTTATCATATTATTGCATTGTTACCGAGTTTCTATATATATTTCAAGTTTTAGTTGTGTACTATTAACCATTGAGGAGTTCTCTCGTGAGCAGACGATCCTGGCTGCACTACCAGATCGCACTTATCATATTATTGCATTGTTACCGGGTTTCCATATATATTTCAAGTTTTAGTTGTGTACTATTAACCATTGAGGAGTTCTCTCGTGAGCAGACGATCCTGGCTGCACCACCAGGTCGCTGTCACCATATTATTGCATTGTCATTGGGGTTCCATATTAATACCAAGTTTCAGATCGATTGAGTAATTAGAAGTGATTCTAATTTGACTTGCAAGATTTGATCTAAACAAACATACAAACATTGCAAGTTAAATAAAAGCTTGTAAAAAAAAAGATTTTGTATTAATAATTTTTATAAAACTTTTATAGTACGAATGTAAGTACATAACATTACATATTCTCATTAAAAAGATAATTCAACTGCATATTCCAGTGATGCCAAGGATCTTTAATATATTTTTTTAATAAACCCTAATAAGCCGCCGAAAAACCCTTTCAACTAACAAAAAGTTAAACATAAAAAAGACATCACATAATTGACTTACCGCAAGTATTTTGAACAAAAATGGTAGCTATACAACAAAGAAATTGTTAAAATAAAAGCTATTAGTACTCCTATTAAATTTTCAAGACTGGCAACAAACATCAATCCATTGAACGAATCGGTTCATCGGAAACAATTTTGTCAGTAATGGCGACCATTATTTCTTGAATAATAAATGCGGTGCCTAATTATCTGGAAAAGTTGGTAACAGCAATTTGTATTTTTTTCCAGGCCACAGACTTTCGAATTTCTTAATTAAAAAGTTTTTAGACTACTTCGAAATTTGTTGGTGTGCTTATAATTATTTTTATACCGTTCTAACCAAAAAAAGCTTTGTGGATTTTTCTGGTTGGTAAACTTTATATTCTAGATGGTAAAACTGAAATTGAAATTACTTTTAGGGTTTCGTTGTTGAAAGTGATTTAACGCAAACACGAACTTAGCATTATAGTTGAACTAGCTGTTGCTAACGGTTTCGTTTGCTACAACTCGAAAATTATCCCGCGGAAACATACAATCGGGATAAAATCTATCCTTTATGTTAAACCAGGTTATAAACTATCTATGTACCCATCCAAATCCGTTGATGAACAAAATGAACTACAAATGTCCTATGTATTCTAAACTAGGGGTCGCGGGACTCACAGATTACCGTGGCCCCGGTGCGTAAAGGACTACTGAAGGACACCGTGGATTTTAGTCAGTACAAGTCTGACAGATGGGTGGGTGGGAGGACTCATTTGATGATTTTACCACGAAAAAAAAAAAACGTATTCTAAACTAAAAATTCATGAACGGATGTTCAGTCGTTCAGACGCGATTGAGTAACCAATATCTGTCTTTCCTCCAAACATCCATATTTTCGCATTTATATCACAAAAATACTAATTTGAAAATATTAGATAAATTCTTTCAAAGCAAAATACCTAGTGCTGGCCTTCAGGAAAAACAAAAAAAAAGTATTATAAAAGCAAACACAACACAGGTAGTTCTAAAATTAAAACACGTAAATTCAATTCAGCAGTCCCTGGAAACACAAAACATGACAAACAAAAAGAAATCACCTTCGTTTGTTTTGTTTTTGATATTTTTGTTTTTGTTTGAAATTATTTTGGCCATTGTTGTGACCAGTATTATTGTTTGTTAAATTGGTCGATGGTTTTGTAAATAATCACGGAACAACACTTCTCTCGTTTCGAATAAATTAGTTGTTAGAAGTCGTGATAAAATGAAGTACTTGAACAAGAGATTAAAACCGAACAGTCAATGTATTGAAGTATATTAGGAGGTATTAGGGACATTGCGTAGATCATGCTCTCTGTCTTCTGTCATGAGGTTCTTTTACAGGCCAAATCTGCTCTTTCAGCAGCGTTTATAACACGGTAATTAAAAAATATGCTGTGTATATCTTATATCTTAATTTCATCGAGATCTATCTTTTGAAGGTATTTTCGCGAGTGAACGCGAGCTGTAAGAGTGGAACCCAGACTCCACGGCATATTGCCAATCTTCTTTATGGTCTCGATAAAAAAAGTTTTATTTTTGAAAATTTTAGGATGGTCATTTAAAATTTTAAAATACATTTTGATGAGCATTACACACATTTAAAGACGTCGTCCATCCAGGAGTGTAATTCTGTACAGGATGCAAAAGAAATTGCAGCCTGTTTCAAAGGTCAAGGCTGTGTCATTTCAGAATAGCATTGCTGTCTATCATTTAAACAAAAATCCTATCCCGGCTAGTACTTCATCAGCAGCCTATTACAGTCCCCACTGCGTGAACATAAGTCCCCTCTCTGTGAAAGAGCCGTAATCCACCACGCGGGCCAGTACGGATTGGTGGATGTCACATGTCTTCGTACTTTGGTTCTAGGACATGCTGATTTCCTCACGATGTTTTCCTTCACCGTTTTTGAGAGCACTGGTGGTAAAATAAGTTATACAAAGTAATGCGCCTGGCTGGGTTAGAACCCACGATCTACAACTTGTAAGTCGGGGCCGATTCCAGTGGGCTACCATTGCTCTCTATTAGTATTATATCTGCATCTATTTCTTCCACTAGATATTCTACTCTTTCGGAGTGGCCTGCGGCTCCCTCGTGACCTTGGCTTCGTACAACAAGTTCACCAACAACTGCCACTTCGATGCTACCTTCGTCAGTATAACAAATTTCCTCACATCCATCTACGCTGGGTTCGCCATCTTCTCCGTGCTCGGCTTCCAGGCCCAGTTGATGGGTGTCGACATTGATGGTAAGTTTTCTACTTCCTATGGCTATATTCTAGGATTCCGTTGTTTATATGTGCAGAAAGATGTTTACTTCTATCTATTTATACTTGTGAATAGATTTGGTAAGCAAGAAATGCAACGTCCAGGACCTTGCAGTTTTCGTACTGTTGTTTCTATCCACCCAGCGTCACACCACTACTAGGCATAGGCCTGTCCCTTTAGTCTCCCAGATTCCTCAATCTAGGGCTCCAAAGCGGATCAGTGGTCATTGGTTTTATCCTGCTCGTCCCGCCATCTTCTATGAGGGCGTGGCGCCTTCTGGCTGTATAATGGCTCCAGAAAGTGTTTTTTTTTTAGTATTATCAATGTTCATTCAAATTCATAGCCTCCAAGATTGATGACACTCATATCAAGACGTCATAATTTTGGAGAAAATGTTATACAACTGGACTTGCAGTCAAAAATTCAGCATTGCCATGGGTATTGTCCCCAATGTTTGCGAAATTACTTTTTGCGTGATTATTTTTCTCTTTTTCTTTGCTTTGAGAATCTCTATGAAACGGAAATAGCCATAGCACCAGAAGTAGCAGTATTAAAGGTCCAGGTTGTATGTTGCACATAGTATTTATCGTTCATTTTTGCTAAACATGCCTATTTTGCGAGAAATCCACTGATATTTGCTGAACGCAAATACAGAATGGTACTTAAAAATTGCGAAATCAGAAGCATTTCAATTACCACATTTTTTTTTCTGGAAAGTAGCGCCTGATTTCATAACGTTCGAGCGTTGAAAAAAAGCTTTTCCTGCCCGATTAATCCAATTTGATTAATCCAGGGCCTGCTTCGCCCTAGGCTGTAAACACACACAGGCTTAGCGCAAACAATACCGGTACGGACCCACTTAAATATTCAACTGTACTGTGCAATGCTATTAGATTAATTTAATGTATTGTTGTTTTGAGCGTCCAATATTGAAATAAGTAACGTGAAAGCCAGAATTAGACGGCTTTGTTCAATATTATTTATGAATACTTTTGATGGAACTGAAAATAAAACTGCTGGGACACAAGCCACCTCTCTGTGAAAGAAGGCTTGTGTCCACTACGATTACGGTGGTAGAGGTTGATGTCATAACAATTGTCTTTTTTCGCACGGATAGCAGAACAATTAAATAAAAACTATAGAAACCGAGCATACAATGAGGAATCTGAACAGAAAGTACTAGGAGAACAGGATGAGAAGAGTTCGTGGCTCAATAAATACAGTCGCACAGGCTGATCTTCTGGGTTAAGCCGCGCTTGTCGAGGTTGGTCTGTGGATGGGTGACCGAGTAGCGAGTTTCCTCCGTGGCTCGGAAAGCACGTAAAGCCGTTGGTCCCGGCTGTCATTTGTAGATCTTTGACAGTCGTTACTATTAGTCAGAAGCTCTAAAGTCTGACAACCAGTCTTACCATGGGGTGTCGTATTACCCAGTTACTGGGTTGTGGAGGTCCGACAGGGAGTCGCTCCATGTAAAATATTAATGTCCAGCTGCATCTAGTTTGACTGGAAGCCGACCCCAATATAGTTGGGAAAAGGCAGGCAGATGAGAATCAGACTATAATGATCCCATTGCTGGGACACAAGGCCCCTTTCTCTGAGAGGAGGCCTCTGTCTACCACGATTACGGTGGAAGAGGTTGATGTCATAATAATTGTCAGTTTATAAGTTGGGGCTGTTAACATTGCTCGCTGCTCTCTGAAAAATAAATAAACGAAATTTCCTACAGAAATCAACTGAATTACGATTTGAAACGAAATGGATTTATTTTATAGTACGGAAAAATAAATGCACTGTAAATCTGAAAAGAACTACTCTCAGATTTCCGGATTAAATTATTTATTTACGGATTATATTTATAAAATTTTAATTTTCTTTATCACTCATAAAAAAAAGAATCCTGGCATTATTACTTCTGTTATTGTTGAAGATAACTTTGCTCTGGATAATAATAAAAACAAAGCAAACTAAAAATTTAAATTAATGAAATGGTCATAATCATACATACTTGTAACAATAATAAAATAACTAGCGATTTGGTTTACACGACATGATATTGATAAATTGAATTCCTACTATTGGAATTTAGCTAATAGAATTTGTAATTAGAGACTACTTTATTATACACAATGTTCTAATTAGAATAACAACGCCCAATTGTAGAGTTTTACATACGTAATATCATGCAGATTGCTCATACTTTCAAATACCTAAAGGCAATATTTTCTCTCGGAATAAAAAACAAAATTAACAAATTTTCTAGCAAACCTCAACGGTGTATTAAATCGAATACTCAATCCACCGTGAATATTCGATCTCATGTTGATTTCCCCTTTACAAATGCAAGCAAGCCTTGTTTGTATCATGTTTCTAGATAATGGATTGATTAAAGTGTAAATATTACATTTCCCCGCACTGTGGTGTGCTAACATTTTTGGTTACCTACAAGCTTACCTATTTATTCTTTGTGTGGTTCCAACGGTATGCTTTGTATCGGAAATTTGAAACAAAGGGCTTGAACAGAAGACGGGTTTAGATGTTTGGCGAATGGTGGGGTTATTGTACAACACATTCGCGTAGGCGTTCGCGTTCGTTACTATTTTTAACAGCATTTTTTTAACCTCTCGGGCGATTCATAATTGAAAATGATAAAAATCAACGTCCAATGAGCAACTGTCTGTTATGTACAGACGTGTGTACGTAAGGCACTGGGGCGTTTTCGCTTAAGTACACCCGGGTGTACGTAACGCGCCCGAGAGGTTAATGTAACTGTGCTCCAGTTTGGAAATGTCTTCAGAGTCGTGTGTACATTTATAAACATTAAAACCCTACAAACATTATAAATGTGAAAGTTTGTGAGTATCCATGGATGTTACTCTTTCAACCCGAATTTTTATTTCAGTTATTTTCTTTTTAACTTACAGCTTTTTTCAAAAATCTTTGTTTGTTCAGCATCAAAAGCGAGCCATTTTGTTATTTTTTGTAACACACGAGATTTTGCGCCATAAACAATAGCCATATTCATCCTTGTGCAAACTCAGCATGTTGTTGTTGTAAATCACTCTTATATCTATTAATTACTTTTTGTCTATCGATAAAGCTTTTATTGCTTGACATGACACCATAACATCAATGTTAGTTGTTATCGTATGATAACACGTTATTGTAATATAAACAATGTTCTTTTTTTGTAATATTAGGCACTGTTTCAAGGTTATGATTTTGACAATTGTACTATCTGGTACTAACAATTTTGGATCGGGACGTGTTTTGTATGTGTTGAATTATGTTGAATTATATGTCACTAATCAGTAACTGGCTTTCTCTCACGTTAATTTAGAATTAGACAATTCATTCACGTTGTACTCGGCATGTAATAAATAATGCAATCATGGTTAGAAAGACATGCGCATACACATTAAAAAATTAGTTATTGTAACTGTTGTTTTCTTCGGGAACATTAAGTTTATTTTGGATGAAAGGTAGCAAATGTCCTTGGATCATAATGAATTCAAAGTCAGATTAAGAATCAGTAAGTAATTGCTGACTTAAGTGTAGTATATTATTAAACTAAGTATGCTATCATAAGTATTCATTAAACAGATTGTAACTACACTATCTAGATATGTATAATTTCCCAAAATATTTAGATCGTTACTCATAATCATTATCTATTATATTTTTTATGTTGACTCATTCATTTCTGATAATGCGTAGGTATTTCAGTTATTTTCCAGACGTGTCATAAAATCATCATTATACTTATACAATACTTCCATGAATTGGATAACACTTATTTTTTTTTTACGTTTACGTCACACTTTTTCTTTTTTAGCGTGGTAAAATCATTAAATCCTCCCACCCAGGGCAAAGCGGGAGAGACTGTCAGACTCGTACTGACTAATCCACGGTGTTCTTCAATAGCCCTTAACGTTCCGGGGTCACGGTAAATCATAAGTCCCGCGACCCCGGCAGGCTTTGGACCTCTAGAGGGGGGTCGTCATTTTTGATGACACTCTTTGAGGCGCGCGTGGAACACAATGCGCCATTGACCCGGGCATTGTCCACTACGGTGGCCGGAGATCGTCTTCCGACGCCCGTCGCCGTGGGCGTCTACCACTGCGGCACGTATACATCACAATTATTCTTGTTTTGTGGGTGTGTTCAAAAAAATTTAAACTCACATACACATTTTTTTTACGGGACAAATCATCAAAAGAGTTAAAGGTACAAGGCGGGACGGGAGAGACTGTCACAATCGTACTGATTAAAATCCACGGTGTCCTTCAATAGCCCTTTACGGTCCAGGGTTACGGTTAACTAATAAGACAGTCCCTCAACCTCGGAGATAGTCCTATGACCCCGGCAACATACATGACTCACACAACTCACCTCCACAGTCACAGTCTAGTCATATAAATCTACAATAATATTATAAAGAGAAAAGATTTGTATTTTTGTGTGTGTGTGTGTGTGTGTATGTGTGTGTTGTAATGAATAAACACAGAAACTACAGTGCCGATTACAAAAATGTTTTCACCATTAGAAAGCTACGTTCACCCTGAGTAACATAGGCCACCCGTGCGAAGCCGGGAAGGCCCGTTAGTATTAAATACATATTTGTTTCGTGCGAGAATCAAATCCACAATGCGCAGCGCAGCAGTCGAGCATTCAGCTTTTGTAGGTTTTTAAATGACTATCATTACCTGACCCATCATATACGGCAGATTACGAATAGAATATAGATGTACGATAAGAAAACTGATCGTACATCTACGAGTATACAATTCTATCAAAACCACACAAAACAACTGGATATCATCTGCCCAGCCTTTTCCCAACTATATTGGGGTCGGCTTCCAGTCGAACCAGCTGCAGCTGAATATCAGTATTTTCCTTGGAGCGACTGCCTATCGGACCTCCACAACCCAGTAACTGGATAATACGATACCCCGTGGTAAAACTGGTTGTCTGACTTTTAAGCCTTTGTCAAACAGACAAGCGTGGCGAATGCGAAGCGTGACGTTTTTATTTGTAATGTATGGAATTGTTTGAATCCAGTCACATAAGCCAAAGCAAAAGCGATCCGATAGCGTGACAGAACTATCGGACTGACGTCTCGCTTCGGTTCGGTATCGCTTCGGACTCGCCTGTCTGTTTGACAAAGGCATTAGAACTTCTGACTAATAGCAACGACTGCCAAAGGTCTACAAATGACAGCCGGGACCAACGGCTTTACGTTCTTTCCGAGGCACGGAGGAAAATCGCTATGACAGATTGTCACCAAATCGCAGACCAATCTTGGCAAGCGCGGCTTAACCAGGAAGATAGGCCTGTGCGGCTGTAATTATTTAAAATAACCCATAAATCAGCCGGATTATATATTATTATTTACAAATATTTTCTTTTGCAGTTGTAGTCGACTCTGGGCCTGGATTAGCCTTTGTAGCGTACCCTGAAGCGCTACTCCAAATGCCAGTAGCCAGGATGTGGTGTATCCTGTTCTTCTTCATGCTCTTCATCTTGGGGCTGGGAAGTCAGTTCGCTGGTATTGAAGCCATCAACACCGCCATTGTTGACAGATGGCCGCATCTTAGGAAGAATTATTGGAGGGTGAGTAAAAGAAAAAATATGACCTTTTTTTTTAAACGAAAAGCGAAATTATTCAACATTTACCGTTTCCGACTTTTTTTTGTTACATTGAGTATTTTATAGTTATAATATTTTTAAGTGGTCATTTAAGAAAGGATTTCTTAAATTACATTGATTGTCTAGTGTCTTTTATGAAAATGAAAGAGAAATGGTGACTACTCGTAGAATCTAAACTAGAATAGGTCGTCACTCCTATTGTTCGTATCAATAGGAATTGCCGTGATTATGTTGCAAAATTATTATTTTTTGTTTTTTTTTTAACCGTTATTGCTGTTTAGCAAGAGTCTCACTCAAAGACCCTTTGCTCCGTTCAGTTTTATCTGGAGAGTGACGTACAAACACATTGTAGGTCCATCGTAGACAACGCGATGCAAGTCTCCGATATAAGGTATCTAAGACTTGCGACTTTAGTATCCAGTGACGCGTGCGTGTGTACGAACCTCTATGGATTTTTATTGCGATAGTCGCCTGGACACCAAAGTCGTAAGGTTTCGGAGACTTGCGTCGCGTTGTGTATGAAGCTATGGGGCTAAGTCGTCATGCCATCTTTTTGTAAGCCCAACTCGACAGAAAGAAATATTAATTTATACTACACCTGCATGGAAAGTACCTTGATACTGTATCAAATTTACGGTAGAAAGTACGTCATTGCATATCGAACAAATAATATGCGGGGAGAAAACGCATCTGAGCGGGAGAGAAAAGTGTATGAAAATCCATTTCTTACGTGTTTTTTTTTTAATTTTGGTCAAGACTATGCGCCGGTAACCTAAATATCAAAAGCCAAAAACTTTTTACAGTGAGTTTTTATCTTGAAGTTCTCAAAATGACACTGGCCACTAGCTGTGTGTTGGATGGTGTCGGGCTGGCGGTGCGCCCCTGCGGCGGCAGGCTATACAATTTGAAAAAAGAACATACGAAAATTGCAGACGCCATTGGAGCCATTTTCAATTTGTGTGTTGTTTGAGGATTCAGTTTTCGTAGAAAGTAAAATAAAAATGATAAGTAGTGATAGTGATGATGAAAAATTTTTCCTCGTAGGTGTAGTATAAAGCACTATGTATCACTCGAGAGAAAGTGCGATTCCCGATCTCGGGTATTTTAAAGCCCTCCCCTGCGGGTCGGGCTTCAAACGACACCCTCGACGGTAATCGGTCACTTTCTCCTCTTGGTGAACAATGTACTATTCTTGTTTATAAAATGTAGTGAAATTAAGATTTTCTATTCTTCATATAAAAAGAGTTTGTATTGTTCCAGGTCACCGCGGTTACATGTTTCACGTGCTTCATTCTCGGGATCCCGATGTGTTTCAGCGGGGGAGTGTATTTGTTTGAACTCCTAGATTGGAACACGGCCTCTTGGGCTATTCTGCTCATTGGTATGGCTGAGGTAAGTTCAAACTTTGTGCAAAAGATTTAAAGTCTATTTTTCATTGTGAGACTTTTCGGGATAAAGAAAATACAAAATATTGGAAAATAAATACAACATGAATCTAATGTTCTACTGTAGATTTTTGTTAAATAAATAAAGATTATTACTGCCTTTCTTACATATTTATTATACTGTGAACTTAAAAAAAAAACCAAGAAAAATATCAAGAACAGTATTGGTTTTGTGCATAGTGTAGAGAATATTAAAAAAAAAACAAGAAAAGTATCAAGAACAGTACGAAAGCGTGTATTATCTACTGCGCAGATTATCCATATTGGCGCAGTCTACCTACTTTTTTGCTGTACACGCGTACGCGTTGTAATAATTTATTTTTCCGCCAGTGTGTGGCAGTGTCCTGGAGCTACGGTATCAAACGTGCTATGGATGATCTCGCAACTATGGGCATGAAACATAACAAGGTGCTGCGGTTCTACTGGATGTCAGTCTGGACTGTCATCGTACCCATTGGTAGTATTGTAAGTATTATAGCTGCTATATATGTAAAAATGTTATATTGGTTTTTGTACGCTTCAAAAAACTCAAAAAGTTCTGCACTGATTGAGCTGAAATTTTAGCATGATATATAATCCGCATCAAAGATTGTTTTTAACAATTTTTTTTTGAAAAAACTGATTTTTTTTGTGCCACAGCAAAGCGGGGCAGGGATTAAAACTCGTAAGCCTTTGTCAAACAGACAGGCAAAACGAACCGGACTGAGTCCGAAGCGATAACGAACCGTTACGAGACATCTAATTGGGTGCAGCGAACCGAGGCGTGGCAGTTGTATTAGCTGGCTTTTTATGATCGACGTCAAACATAGCAAATACTCCTTCGCCACGTCTTTGCATTGGTTCGGTCACGCTATCGGATCGCTTTCTATGTAACTGGATTCAAACAATTCCATACATTACAAATAAAAACGCCTCGCTTCACATTCGCCACGCCTGTCTGTTTGACAGAGCCTTTAAAGATAAATGGTCACTGATCCACAGACCAACCTCGGCCAGCGAGGCTTCATCTTGAAACACGTTCTGTGTGATTATTATTATTTAGTCGACGAGTTCTTCGCTGTATATCAATATTATTATGATTAAATTCTCCAATTAGATTTGAAGTAGGTACTCAACTAAGGGCTTGTACTCACAGAGCATCCGTATTTACAAGATCGTGTTATTGTATCCGTCGCTACTGGAGGTGATGTTAAAACTACATTTACCCGCAGTGGTAGACACCCACGGCGACCGACGTCGCAAGACGATCTCCGGCCATCATAGGCGCGGGCATGCGGGCGGCGAGTAGTGGGCGACACGATGTCCGACCATGGACCATACCCTGGTCGACGGCTCGTTGTATTCCACGATTTCCACACAAAGAGTGTCAGCAAAATGACTGGGAGGGCCAAAGCCTGCCGGGGTCGCGGGACTAACGAATTACCGTAACCCCGGAACTTAAAGGACTATTGAAGGATACCGTGGATTTTAGTCAGTACAAGTCTGACTGTCTCTCCCGCCCTGCCCTGCATGGGAAGACGTATTTGATGATTTAATCACGTAAAAAATCACTGCATTTACAGTACTGTTTTTATGAATCCGTAATACTGCCTTTATTGTGTGTGAACTCGTTCATACAGCAACACATGTCGTCGCTGAATAAAGCCGTATACGATAAACCGATCCTGTACAACAGACTGCTATTAATTTTACCGGATCAGTATTTCTATTGGATCCGTAATACTTTCTTGTGTGAACTCGCCCATTCAACGTCATACACATATCAAAAACAATTTGAGATCAATTAAGCTTGCTTAAGCTTTTTTTTTAATTTATGGAACACATTTGAACTGTTTTATATTCTTCATCTATATATTTTAAATACAGAATCTAAAAAGAAGAAATCGTTTCATCACAAACTTTTCTTGACGTGTCCACGTCATCACCGACAAAAAACGTATACGATAAAGCGGACCTCTGTGTGAACAAGCACTTAGTAATTAAGTCGATTTGGTAATGAGGAATCCATTTGCCACGTACTAGAACAACTTAATCGATTGATACCATCATGGCAACAATTATCTCTAATTAATATAATTGATTAATAGTCTGTGTGCGTGAGAATTATCTTGTAATATCCCATCGTTCGTAATTTAATTAAGCTTGTGTAATTGTATGTATGTGGATGATTTTAATGCGTGGAGGAAGGGAAGTCAAATGAATGTATGGATGTATTGAGAAAAAAGATAAAAGGCGTCTGCTCCGATGACGAGTAATAGTGAGTTTCATGTCGTGGGAATATGTTATCAGATTACCGTGGTATAATCATAAAATGGGTCCTCCCAGGGCCGGACGGGAGGGATTGTCAGACTCGTACTGACTGAAATTCACGGTGATCCTTCAATAGCACTTTACATTCCAGGGTCAAGGGTATCTGATGAGACAGTTCCGCGACCCCAGCAGGTGCCCCAAGTCTCGAGCTCGCTTCGCTCGCTCTTGCATCCTTAGCCAAATTGCTGATTACCACCTGCAAGGTAGATCGACGGAGCCTACGCAGGCTTAAATGACACTCAAGGAGTAGGGTGGACAAAACCACGTGGAGTCTGTTTTGCAGCGATTTGTTTCTGTAACTGACTTTGTAGAATGGCATGAGTTTATTCGGAGTTTTAAAAATTAGAATATCGTTTTTCGGAACGAGAACCCATCGAGCATTACATTTTTCGAATATGTGAAAATTGGAAAACGAACAAATCTGATATACAAGTACTTTCGGTAAAATAAATTTCGCGATTCTTAATAATAGTTATTGTAATATTTAGGTATTATGATATTCGAAGGAGCTCGTGGCTAAATAAATACAGCCACACAGGCCGATCTTCCGGGTTAAGTCGCGCTTGCCGAGGTTGGTCTGTGGATTTGTGACTATCTGTCATAGCGAGTTTCCTCCGTGACTCGGAAAGCACGTAAAGCCGTTGGTCCCGGTTGACATTTATAGGTCTTTGACAGTCGTTACTGTTATAAGCTCTAAAGTCTGACAACCAGTCTTACCATGGGGTATCGTATTACCCAGTTACTGGGTTGTGGAGGTCCGACAGGCAATTGCTCTATGTAAAATACTGATATCCAGCTGAATCTGGTTTGACTGGAAGCCGACCCCAATATGTAGTTGGGAAAAGGCTAGGCAGATGATGAGGTATTATGATATTTGTAGTTTTGAAAATCGGAACATCGAAATTCGGAATAAAATATTTCGGAGCATTTCGGTGTTCCCATCTAGAAACAGTTCTGTCCTACAAAAAAGATTACAGGTGTGATTACATATTGTTCTTTGTGACAGGGTATCCTGATCTTCATATTATCTGAGTGGGAAACTCCGAATTACAACGGCTACGTGTTTCCCGTGTTCGCCGACGTGATGGGCTGGCTGGTGGGGCTCTCAACGCTGATGTTCTTCCCTGTTGGTGTCGGATGGGCATTGTACAATGGATATGTGAGTACCTAACTAGTCTTATTAATTCAAAACAACATGGTCCGGTGGGGGTACTCTGATGAAGAAAGCTGCGACTGCGGAGCCTCATCACAAACGATGGACCACCTCCTCACTTGTACTCTGTGTAATTCCATCTGCAATCTAAGGTACCTGTCCGAGGCCACCACCATCGCCGTGAATGAGGCACAGTTTTGGTCGAAACTTACGTAATTTAAAAAATCATCGTCAAGAGAAGAAGAAGAATTCATAATAATATGTTCAAAAATTGAATAAAATAATTAAAATAAGAAGTCAGAAATTAAAAAAGAATCATTTAACTATTTATGTACACAAAACAGAACATGAAACAACACAAATTTAAAACTATGTATAGTACAAGGGTACTGCTTATATCTTAAGAAATTTCTCCCAGCAGAACCATCATCATTTCGTTAAAATAGATATCAAACTCAAGCTTATATTACTATACTATCCTGATACTGATACTGTTAGCCTACACCATCCCACGGCAGGGTATAGGCCTCTCCCCATGACTTCCAGTTTTCACGATCCAGGGCCAGAGTAGACCATTGGTTTTGACCAGCTCATGCCGCCGTCTTCTACGAGGTCTGCCGTGACGCCTTCTAGCTGTGTCCTATTTCTATATTTATCGTTTATATATATTAAAAATAAAACACTCGATAGTAGTCATCATGTTGAGCTTTAACGCAGATTTAGAATTCATATTCTTTAAAAAAGTAGTTGAATTAATATTTGGAACTCAATCATTTACTCAAAATAATTTGGACAATGGTTTCCATAAATCGAACGCTTTTATTACAGTGAGGAACACATATTTTTAAATCGTAGTAACAAGTGGGATATCAAAAGAAAAAAAAAATGTAATACAACTTTAAAAAAGAAATAAATTAAATAAATAATACTATTATTCTTTTACAGCGTGGAAAAGACTTGTTCACACCAACCGAAGCATGGAAGCCGGCACAAAAATCCTTGTTATCACCAAGGTCTGACTCCATAGTAACCACAGACGAGACAGGAAATCAGGGACCTTACGATAACATGGGCTACATAATGTGATCACTTCGTGATAGCATTCAACTATTACGATTATCTAGTCAAGTGATTTTGGTTGTAATCCAATATCAAAACGATATCTTTAAGTACAAAATACATCGCAGAAGCGAAGCAGAAAATGTTAATATCAATTATATTATTGTATTGAATTGAAAAGTTTTGATTTGGTAAATACTGACAGATGTAACGACAAATAAAATATAATAGACCCAGTGAATCTGTTCATGAAATCTAAATGTCAATAATAAAAAACCTAAGTTACTTTTGATGACATTGTATTTTTTGAGATATGGTTTGACTTCGTATTGAATTTAAATTTTATATACCTTTTGTCTTGTTTCTGATATTTTGTGTTCCCTTTGGCAGAGCACAAGATGGACCAAACATTACCATAGAACATCTTTTGTACCCTGTGTTCATAAAATTAATAAATGAAAATGAATTTACCCGTATGTGTTAGAACAAAAGCAATGTTTAACTAACCTTTGTGCAGATAAATCAGGTACTCATAATAAAGCAAAAAGGTACGTAATTAGATTGTGAATTTGAAGAAAACTTTCGTTTATGGATACAACAACTGTGAAAGTGACAGGTATTTTGGGTATTAAGGGGTCAAAATTGGTACATCCTAACTAATATTATAAATGCGAAAATAACTCTGTCTGTCTGTCTTTCTGTCTGTCTGTTTTTTCTTCACGCCTAAACTACTGAACCGATTAGTGTGAAATTTGGTAAGACATAGTTTGGAACTTGAGAAAGGACATAGGATAGTATTTATTACAAAAAAAAAAACTGCCGGAAGTCACTATTCCACGCGAACGAAGTCGCGGGCAAAAGCTAGTTTAACATAATTCGCAAATAGGGAACCCCACAACACTGCTGTATCGCTAATTCCTTTTGATTGAACTTGGCTGACACGCTTCCGCGTGTGTAGGTAATACGAAGAAGTAATATTTAAATTCATGACTTTATCCCTAAATTTTTAGTATTTTATTTGTCTACTGCGCAGTTACGCATCGCAAACCAAGCGTACAGCGTATATTTCAACAGCGTACTCGAAATATGTACAGCTTGTATTGTAAATGAAAACTGTCTAGCCTTATCCCAACTATATTGAGGAAGGCTTCCCGTCAAACCGGATGCAGCTGAATACATGGAGCGACTGCCTATCGGATCACCACAACCCAGTAACTAGTTAATACGATACCCCATGGTGAGATTAGTTGTCAGACTTTAGACCTTCTGACTAACAGTAACGACTGTCAAAGATCTACAAATGACAGCCGGGACCAACGGCTTTACGTGCTATCTTAGGCATGGAGAAAATCTCGCTATGATATAGCGAGATTTTTTTCACCTCGGCAAGCGCGGCTTAACCCAGAAGATCGGCCTGTGCGGCTGTAATTATTTAGCCACGAGCTCAAAACAACATTTTTATGCATTTGAATTGTTACCAATTTCAAAAGATATTTTGTATCAAAAAATTTTGATGAGTAGATTTTATTTTGTATCAATAATTTTTGATGAGTAAGTACATCATTAACTTGTATTTTGTAACAAAATGAGATTTGTGTATGTAAATAAGTCCATAGATGTGTATTTTGTTTACAGATAAACTGTTTAATATTGGAATGAAAAGAAAGTCGTAGTTTTTTTATAATTTCCTTGGTCGCGTCGCGTATTACTAAGTGATTTAAGCTCATTTCACTTCTGAAGATGCATGCTTAATGTGATAAAAGTCCACAAGATGAATAAAAAAGTCGCCTTTGTTCTCTTGGGTGAATCAATTCCAAGGAGAAATGAGGACATCAAAGTATCTACTTCGTTAACTCAGGTGAACAAAGTGAAATAATCCTTTGTCACCTGGATCGAATTAATTTATCTACTTAAAAAAATTTGGGGGTCATTGAACTCTATAACATATTATAAATGTTATTCGTTTTCAAGGTTAAAATGACGAAACAACAGATATGTACTTACAAGATAACATTAATTTAATGGTGGTACTGGGTAGGATTACCCTATATTAGAATTTCGTTTCGAAACTACTTCTTCTTATCGTATGGTTGATGAACAACCTGGTGTCAGAGTTTAAACCGCCCGTAGGCCTCTGACATGGCTTCACACACCGTTGAAAAATCTCTCAGGTGTGCTGGTTTCCTCACGATGTTTTCCTTCACCGTTTTTAGCAAGTGATAATTAATTTATAATACGCACATGAATTCTAAAAGACAAAACTAAACTTACTAACTATTTCGAAACTACTCAAAACCTGGGTTACAGTGAGTGGTCTCGTAATTACGATAACTTTCAACAGACAAAAACAATAAAATCTACAAGAAAAAAAAACAAAACAATAATTACAGTGTTTTAAAAACAAAACAATATCTGTCTCCTCTGTCACGCGAGGCAGTGAACTTATCAAAGCTATCGGTACACTACACGAAAAATCACTCACTCAAATGGCAGAGGAGACAAAAATGGCGGAGTTTTACAAAGAAATAAAGAACAATGCGTCAACGGTACTTCACTGAGATAGTGATAGACGAGCTCGGAAAATCGTAGATGAGTGAAGATTTTTTTTGTTGACTAGTTCTAAAAGTAGACAAAAGAATTTTTATTATTTTAGAAAAAAAAACAAGCAAAATAATTCAAAATTTTAATAATACATGAGATCACATCAAAATTCGTGAAGTATGACAGAATTTGTCGGAATTTTTAGGACTGTAGCACCATAACTATTTTTGTACAACTTTTTTTTTGTCTTTTGACAATTCAAAAGTGCTTGTAACTGGCGTACTTAAAATAAATGATTTTGGTTTTGACGTAGTAGCAAATTTCGTGAGAACGTGTAAATTTACAAAAAAAAAAACTGCTATGCTTTATCTGCCCCAGTTATGCCAGTCGGCTACGTTGAGCTGTCTTAGGGGCATCAGGTACGCCATACTAGCATGTTTTGTAATACCATGTTAAAAACCTTACAGTTAATATATAAATAAAGTCGACCTCAATACCCGTTATTCCCAATAAGTATATGTGAGGTGACGTATTGTAGATTTAATAAATGTTCAAACTGCTACGACATAGCGGCGTAGTTAGGTCAGCTACGCCGTAGCAGCAGAAAAAAGATGTTTAATCCAAACATCATAAAAACCACGGGTTAAATAAAGCCGTTTCCTATACCCGTAGTCCCCAATAAGTCTGTCTGAAGAAACTTAGTGCTGAACTTGCAACGTTAAAACCTGCTTTACGGTTGCAATAAGTGCGCTCGCCCTTGTAACTGTGCCAAACGGTGTAAAAAATGCTGTTTCGAACTTAACCTTAACTTGGGCACATTAAGATTCATATTTCGTTAGTGAGTATAGGTTTTCTTTTATTGCAAAGGCAAATAAGATGGAGAAAAAAGTACCTGGAAATTATTTTAAAGTTGCAAAGTAGTTGGATACTTTTTTATAGTCGTCCCACCCAGGGCAGAGAGGGACTGTCAGACTCTTACTGACTAAAATCCACGGTGTCCTTCAATAGCCCTTTACGTTCCGGCGGACTTTGATCGTCTAGAGGGGGGCCCCGTCATTTTGCTGACACTCATTGAGGCGCGCGTGGAACACAACGCGCGGTCGACCCGGATGTCTACCAAGCAATTGGATACTGAAAAAAATAAACGTTATATTAATAATGTTAAAGTACAATTTTACCCGCGAAATAATTTTCTTTGTCTAAAAAAACTACCCCACGCTAGGAATTGCTCCTGTATCGTGGGTGCGTTTACAAATACACCCAGACCCGTCACAACTTACCTGTTTTTTTTTTAACATTGTCCCGCACTAAGAATTTCTCCTGTGTCGTGGGTGCATTTACAAACATAGAAAGACACATACACAAAAACTTAGACCCGGAACAACTACTTGCAGGTCATACAAATATTTGTTCCGTGCAGGGATCGAACTCGCGACACGCTGCGCTGCAGTCGATGCTCAGCCACTAGGTCAAGCGTGCGGTCAACAACGTAATTTTTTTTCTAGCGCAGCTGTCATACACGTGTAAAAATATTAGAAAAATAGTGACCATTCAAAATTCTTCACTAAAATCCCCTTCAACGGCGACCCACAACCAATTCTCAGAAAACAAACTTAAGGCCTATTATATTATAATGTCTTTGCTTAAGGCGAGGTTGCAGTACAGGGTGAAAATGTATGGACTCACTACCTTATCCCCGCCAAAATTAGAGCGAAATACCCCGAATGTTGAATGTTTTTCGCATTAAAATAAATTATAAAATATGTTTTTACCATTTCCCTATATAACTTGCATATAAATCAGTCAGATTCAGATCAGATTTAGTGCCATGTTCGGAATTTTGTTCATCGATCCGATCATTCCAACTCGTGTTTCTATCTTTACCATTTACTTGAGAATATGTTCAATTTTTGTATAATGTTTTTCTATTTATTAAAAATCTAACATTTTATTAGATTTTCAGACGTTCAACAATCTTAAAAAGTACTGTAGCCTCTCCTTAACTCCCAGCCGCGCTTAATCCAAAAAGACTTGTTCAACTTAGCTCCTAAAGACGTTCATCAGATAACGAGAAAAAACTCGATAGCATCTAGAAATTAATTAAATTTGAAAATACTTCGCACTCAAGCACAATATTTAAGCCAAATTCGTCTGGAATCCACAATCTCGGATAAACTCTCATTGCGAATCAACCGCCTAATCCCTCTTGAGATTGAACAAAATTAATGTGGATTTAAACCATAACAGACGTTTCTAAAGTATCCTCTGGATTTTATCGAAATTTTATTATCTTTGTCCTTATTCCGGGGTGACTTTAATAACTCGATATGACTTGATGACGATGCGAATAATAGGCCCTAGCATGAACGATCGACGTTACGTCATTACGTGACGAGTATTTGTTACTTCAGACGATTTACAGCTCTATTGCTTTAAGTTTTAGAGTAACCATACGAGTATTTGGTATGTACAAGTAGTATTTATGTGATACGAAATAAATATTACGGTCAAAATGATTGTTTATAATTTGGTTCTACTCGTAATTCACATTTCATTCAGATGAACAGATACAGCCAAATTCCTGGTAATTTTTAGTTCTTCAGTTCTTCAGTCTAACTGGATGCAGCTGAATATCAGTTTTTTTACATAGAGCGACTACCTAACTGACTTCTCAATTGGTACTGGGAAAACGGCCCCTTGGTAAGACTGGTTGTCAGGTTTTCAGACCACTGACCGCTTGTAACGGTTGTCAATGAGCCAGATATCACAGCCACAGCGCGGAGGAATCTGGGTATTTAGTTATTGTCCTTGAAGATCGATGCTTGGGGCTGTTATAACTAATGCCTTTGTCAAACAGACAGGGGAGACTGAAGCGATACCGAACCGAAGCGAGACGTCAGTCTGATAGTTCTGTCACGCTATCGGATCGCTTTCGCTTTTCTATGTGACTGGATTCAAACAATTCCATACATTACAAATAAAACGTCACGCTTCGCATTCGCCTCGCCTGTCTGTTTGACAAAGGCTTCAGAGAAGAGCTCCTCTCTAGTTAATGATAGTACTAACATAAGTGTACGAAGTTTCAGTACCACTCCGTCATCTATCCGTACATCTGACCAAACCTTTACCTTCGATCATTTGTACAAGGCCCCCTGAACCCATCTTCCTGAAATATCGTTTTGATAGCTTTCAACTTTTTAATTAAGACCTTGTCGTGATAAAGTGAAGGAAGTGTTTGAGCTGTTTTACGCTTTCTTGCAAAAAACTAATTTAGATTGGCGATTGGGGGCGGTACAAATGTTCAGGGTTGCCAGAGGTAGACACAAATTGGACTTATCTTGGGACAGACTTCTTAAATTGTGTTTAGACATTTTTCTTTCGTATTCGGAAGATTTTTCAGAGCGATAGGAAAATTCACTTTGTATTTACTTTAACTTGACTGTTATATTTAATCAGTACTGGAAATATTTAGAAAACGCTGGGTGACGATTTAAATGCGTTTTCGTGGGATTGGGTGGACGAAAAAAAATAAATTAAAAAAATAAATTGTTGAACAGCCGTCTGAATGTAATAAAATTTGTTTCGTTTTTGTTAAGCACTTAAATAAAAAAGTTTATAAAAGTCCGGCCCTCAGGCGCTGTTGGAAAGAAATATTTTGAATTTCGGTAAACGCCAACAAGTGTAAATTACTAAGCGGTTTGTTTTTTAAAAGTAAATTATTTGTTTTGTATCTTTTCCCTCGCTTTGTGTTAGTTATTAGGTTAATTGTAGAAACAGCGAAAGTGATTTTTATTCTACTTCAAAATGAAGGTCAAGCTTAATTTGGTCGGTATTTTTTTATGTATGATCATCCTATCCAGTCATATCTGGACGATATCTCAGTTTTTTTAGGATATCCATTGTTTCTATATCCAGCATAAAATATGAAATGCTTTACTTCCATCCCACGGGTTTATAAAATATCCCATGTGTAAAACCCGCTGGGCGTCTCGCTATCCGACCGTGCCCGGGTCGACGGCGCGTTGTGTTCCAAGCGCGCCTCAAAGAGTGTCATAATGACGTGGCCCCTCTCTAGACGGCCAAAGCCTGCTGTGGTTGCGGGACTTAAGAATAACAGTGACCCCGGAACGTAAAGGGCTATTGAAGGACACCGCGGATTTTACGAGTACGAGTCTGACAGTCCCTTCCGCTCTGCTGTGGGTGGGAGGACTCATTTGATGATTTTACCACGTTAAAAAACCCACATTATAAACTATCTATTTACCAAATTTAAATCAAATCCATTTTTTGAGTGAAAGTGTAACAAACAATCAAGCTTCCTTACATCCTCATAATCTTTCGCAGTTAAAATATTACTAGTGAGATTTCTACAGGCACAGGTAGTTCATAATACTGAAATATTCTTCTATTTAACTTCCGTATGTTTATCTAAAGTTCTCCGACTGTTCCACCCACCTTCGCTATAATGCCCAAGTGTTCCAGCTATGTTTGCCCAAAACTTTCGCAGCATATGCAAGTTTACCAGTCACAGTATTAAGTAAGCAAGATCCTTGCAGTTTATAAGTGTTTGCATATTGTTGTGAACGTACGAGTATCCTGCTTAGAGGATAATGAAGTTGTGACGTATTTGTATTCTGAAAGTTTGTAATGACCGTATCAAGTGGCGTACTGTAGCTGTCTCATCATCATCAGCCTATAAAGTTCTTACTTTTGTAACATAGTTGTCCTCTCTGTGAGTCAAAGTCAAATCATTTATTTCAATTAGGCCATCGAAGAGGCACTTTCAAATGTCGAATATTAACATTAAAGGAAATGGGATGGGATGGGATTGATTCTACAGCCATTCGCAAGGGTAGGTTTGTATGAAGAAGAATGGGCAAGAAACTCCATACTTTACTATGAGAGAGAGTGGGCCTGTAATCCACCACACGAGCCCTGTAGCAGACGTCACAAATGTCTTCGAATTTTTGGTTCAAGGACATCGATACCGTTTTCCTCAAAATGATTGTTTTCTTACATCGTTTTGAGAGCAGCGGTTATAAAATAAATTATACAAAATTATGCTTCTGGCTGGATTCAACTCACAGCGCCACCACCACTTTTGCAGTTTAATGCAGGGTAATTTTTATTCATCATCATCAGCCTATAAATGTTTCCGCTTCTGGGACACAGGCCTCCTCTCTATTTGAGGGAGTGGGCAGCAATCCACCATACGGGGCCAGTGCGGGTTGGTAGATGTCACATGTCTTCGAATTTTTGGATTAACAACGTGTATTTTTCTCACGAAGTTTTCCTTCATCGTATTTAGAGCAGTGGTGATGAAATAAATTACATAAAGTACGTAGGGGAACAGTGTATAAGACGGAGACGCGAGGTATGATGGGAAATCACACACTTAAGACAAACTTAACACAATACTAACGTAGCGCAAGCGCCAACAGGACGCCATTTATTAATGGCCGCTTGCAAATGACGTCCTGATGGCGCTTGCGCTACGTTAGTGTTGTGTTAAGTATGCCTAAAGAGTGTATGTCTCCATTATACTTCGCGTTCCCGTCTTATACACTGTTCCTTTAAGTCAGGGCTACTGCAGTTTAATGCAAGGTAATTTTTATTACATAACACTGCATTAAACAGCAGAATAAATTATTTTTCTGCCTTTGTATGTCAGTAATAGAATACATTTCCATGAACCACTTTTTCATTATTATCATAATAACCAGTAACCAACTCCATAAACTAGTTAGTTTGTGGAGCTCTGATAGACAGCCTGGCTATTTAAAATATTGGTAATCAACTGCATACGGTTAGACGGGAATTAAACCCCGACATTATTGGATGGTTGTATCATAATAAAATTGATGATCATGTAGTCATAGTCTTATCCAATTTAGCATTCACAATCTGTGTGTATGTACTGCTAACTAATACTATTATTATTTACTAGCTTCCGCCCGCGACTCCGTCCGCGCGGATGTCGGTCTTCGCGTGGGTGGTTTATTTCTCCATTTTGAGTAACTCTGAGAATGACATCTTATAAATATCTATTGGACCCAAATACGGCTAAGCCTATGTATAATAATTAAGGAGATTCGCGGTTCTACAGAACAACGTCTATGAATAAAACTGAAAAATAAGATTTTTTTTTCTACGTATTTTTCCAGGATAAAAAGTATCCCATTTTATGCCCAGGATAATAAGGTATAATATACCAAGTTTCATCGAAATCGAACCGTTAGTTTTCACGTGATGCCTGCATATACAGACAGACAGACAGACAGACAAAATTTTTTTTAATCACATGATATTAAATAATAAAAAAGTAAACATATTCTATACATTTGTCAATAAGTTCTGTCTCGGCACGGAACAAACATTTGTATGATCTAAAACTTATTGTTCCTGGGGGTTGTGTATGTGAGTTTCAATGTTTTGTAAACGCACCCACGATACAGGACAAATTCCTAATGTGGGGCAACGTTTAAATGTAAACTCGTTGGTATATCCGGCTGTTAATTAAACACACCTACAACGTAAAATAGAATAAAAAAATCAAGATCCAATTACAACTTTTAATTATTCATTCTAGAGTCGCGAACTAACTCGAAACCAGAACTTAACACGTCAGTACCACAGCCAAAATACTACAAAAATCTGTTCGGAAAATTTGCTTTTCAGTACAAAGTGAGAATAAGGAAGCAAAGAAACAAAAAATGGAACAATTTCTAGTGGAAGTTCTGTAACAAGTTAACGGCAGCGTTTGTGAGGCGCACCTGGTTGCCGACGGAAACTTCCGCGGGGACTTGGGGAATACTAGCGACGTGTCAGGGTTTTGCTTGAGAATTGACGGTATTTTTTTCGAAAAAAATTAAAAGTACTTTCCTTTTTTATTCCTAGTGATGTCTTATTGAATTTGGCATATAGATCATTACAGTTAGTCAGTAGATTTTTTAAACTTTTTAAATCAATTACTTTTCAAATAAATGTTCTCAACATCTAAAGTTCGGTAAATCAACTCTTAAGCCTTTGTCAAACAGACAGGCGAGTCCGAAGCGATAACGAACTGATACGAGACGTCAGTCCGATAGTTCGGTCACGCTATCGGATCGCTTTCGCTTTTCCATGTGACTGGATTCAAACAATTCCACACATAAAAACGCCTCGCTTCGCATTCGCTACGCCTGTTTGTTTGACAATAGTTTAAAGAACGACGGATTTTATTTTTGTTCATGTGTGAAGCCTCAACTTCATAATAAGTTTTAAAGTTTTGTTGATTTCTAACAAATTCACACTTATTTAAATCAATTTAGTCATTTTTGATTGAATATATCTTTTGAATATGCGAGTAATACGGTTTTATTAATTATGAAAAATGGTTACGTTTATGACTTAAATGCTTTATAAAACTACTTTGCACTTTAAACAAAATAAATCTTCTACAGCCTGTTAGTGTAATCAGTCTTAAACTTGAAACCAGTGGTTTGGTATCACTTACAGAACGTAAATTCAATAAAAAAATAAAACCTTTTTTTTTTCAATAAAGTCTCCATTTTTCCCCAAAATTATTTCACCCTATTACGCAAAGGTAAAGTAGATCAAATAAGCCGCGAGCGCCCGCGCCGCCGTGTCGCCCGCGGCGCGGGGAGAGACTGAGGTATGCGCGGGGCCCGCGCATACCAGTCTGCCGGCAGTGTCGCTATCGAACGCGTGTCTCGTAACGTACGCCCGCCGCGAGCGCGGCCCCACCGTTAATTTTTCGCGCAAGTGTTAGTGTTTAGTGATTATGTCGTACACAAAAGAACAGAGGACCGAAATGGTTCGGGTTTACGCCGCGTCGGGTGATAACCTAACTTACATCTGGACTCGTCACGCAACAAAGGTAGGTATTTTTGCCTGTCCTAAGCCAGGAAAAGTATGAAGGGAAGTTAGTTACATCACAGGTTACCTGTATTTTATTACAATGATGTAGTTAGTTAAAACTTATGTAGGTATGTAGTTAAACGGACGGCGTTAACCTGCCGCACTGGCAGGTTAACGCCCTTTGCAGTGAATACGTAACTCGGGCGCATAGTATCCATGAATTAACGGACGGTGTAGGACAGAAACATTTTTGATTTTTTTAAAGAAAAATTCGTTTATTTATTTTTAAATTCAGACAAACATTTTTATAATTAAATCAACTACCTATGGTTTCAAGGTTAAGACTGATTACACTAACAGGCTGTATACAAGCAAATATTATTACTAGATAAAATGAATTACAGACAAAACAGGGTGGCAAGTAACGATTTAAATCTTTAGATGCACTCTTACCTTACTACAGGGGAACATTACAGTGGACCATTATATATACACGATTAATTGCATAATAAGCGACACAAAACTTTTCAAATGCAGAATCGTGATCATTTTATGTGTATTAGAGCGAAAATCTGTATAAAGATGTCGGTAAAGATAAAACGTGTCAACTTGGCAGCTATGATATTCGTGATTTGCTTTTTAGCGTCACTACGTTTTCATTTACATGGGTAATTTTACTTTTTTAATTTGATAAATTTAATCTAGTAGGTAGGTGCGCCAATGCGCCACAGCGTCTGAAGCATTCTAAAATTCCGCCAATACGGTTCACTGATTTTGTACCGACTTCAAAAAAAAAGTTGGAGGTTCTCAATTCAACTGTATTTTTTTAATGAAATTATAAATAAAATCCCACCAAAAAAAAGTGTAAAATATCTTTCGGAAGGATTTGTTGTTCAAATAGCTTTTTGCTACCCACTTCCTTAAGAAAAGTTATTTTATATTGTTTTTTGTGGTGATTTTTGAAAGCGGTATTTTTTCAAAAACTTTTCATTTTCAACTAGGGTAAACTCACCAGTAACTGGCCACTTAAGGGTGCGCCCAAAGCAAAATCTTCAATTTTCGATTGGATTTTTAGAGTACTAAATCATGTTTAATTCGGGAAAAAAGTATATGCTAGGAAACTTCACTATATTTTCGAGGGCGGTGTCCGACGGAAAACATAAAAAGACAAAATTTTCTCGATAGAAAACGATCACAAAGTTACCTCTAATTTTCACGTTTTTTCGATATCATTCTATTTTGGTGCGTCCTACAGAACTACAAATTAGATAAATATGAACACAAATACGTAATCGAGGGACGCTAGCAGCGCTTTTTTAAAATATTGTTTATAATAAAAGTTATCATTGTTCATAGCATTCGGCGCTTACGACAGTTTAAAACCGTGTAAAATGCTATTTTCCATTTCGCGTGACATTAGACTCCGCGTCACGAGTGAAGTTCTGCGGAAAATTCGTGGTACTAAATTTTTTTAATGCAATTTGATGTAATGACATAGACACTAGCGCCACGGCAAAACGACTTCAGTCGCGGCACGAGCTTTAGCTTCAGGCATCACTTTGTTTCACTCGTCAGTCGGCGCCGCTCTATTGAGACGGGAGGTCTATGACAGTTTGTTCCGCGCTTGGCGGCTATTAAAATAATAATAATTTTGTTGATATAATAAGAGAAACAACACATAATACAACCAAAATACGAAAACTAACATATTTTAAGACTAAAATAATTTCAAATAGCCGAAAACCATTTTTCTGAAATTTCTTTTACCACAGTGCACGCAAAATAAACAGTTAATCAGTTGTACTGTTAAGGGTCAAGTTTTTTTCACCACTATGTAATGAGGTCCGTTTGTTCAGAATATTCTGATAAGTTTTTTTATAGATCTGTTCATGTTACGTACTTATAAAAAAAAACCGTAGTGAGGTACCTAATATTATTAGAGAAAAAAATAAAAAACCGAAGTTTAAAAAGTTAATTTTTTAATTTACCAGATGGTATATTCTACTTTGTTCACCTGGGTGAACAGAGTGGACAACTTTGGTGTCCTCAATCCACCTCAAGTACTAGGAGAACATGATCATGAAGATTTTTGCTGCTTTTTTATGTATTTTCTTGTCTTCTACTAAAAAATTGTCTGAAAACAATTTTGTTCTTTTTTTTTTCAGTGATCTTTTCGTCTACGATGTTGTGGAATTTTGTCAACCGCGTCAAGCGCACAAAAGCAAAAAAAAAAGTTATTCAATAGCCCTTTACGTTCCGGGGTCACGGTAATGGTCACGTGAGTCCCGCGACCCCGACAGCCTTTGGCCTATACAGGGGAGGCCCGTCACTATGCTGATACTCCTTAAGGCGCGCGTCGAACACAACGGGCATAGTCCATGGTCGGACAGCGAGTCGCCCAATACTCGCCGACCGCATGCCCGCGCCAACGTTGGCCGGAAATCGTCTGCTGATGAGGGCGCCAATCACTGCGACTTTGTTGGAGGGAGGACTTTATCCTCTCCCTCACGTGGCGCGCCACCTCCTTCGCTAACATATTCGGAAGGTACAGGACGCCGTGACGCCTGTCCAGCCACTCCTCAAAGAGGGGTCTTACCGCCGCGATTGCGGCGTGCCCAAGAAGATAAGAACATCCAAAAAAAATTTCATGATCCTGTTCTCCTAGTACTTTTGTTCAGATTCCTTATTGAATTCCGGCACTAACACCTTTTTAGGGTTCCGTAGCTAAATGGCCAGTAACGGAACCCTTATAGATTCGTCATGTCTGTCTGTCAGTCTGTCTGTTTGTCTGTCTGTCTGTCCATCCGTATGTCACAAACACTTTTCTTCTAAAAAATAAGAGCTATCCTGTTGAAACTTGGTAAGTAGATGTATTATGTGAACTGCATTAGGATTCTCACACAAAAAAAAAAAACAAAAATTGTGGTTCCTCATACATAGAATTGAAATTATTTTTTTTTTCTCCAGACCCATACTTGTGGGGTGTCTATGGATAGGTCTTTAAAAATGATACCGAGGTTCCTATTTTTTTTTCTGAACTGAACTGTTAACGCGAGAGAAACTTCCAAAGTGGTAAAATGTGTCCCCCCTGTAACTTCTAAAATAAGAGAATGATAAAACTAAAAAAAAATCAAACTACCAGCAAAAATTGGTTGAAATGAAATTGGAAGTGAAAGCGGTCAAGAAGAAATTGGAAGGCCTATCGGAGAAATTATTTATAAATATAAATAATAGTTGCCCACCGGTATCGGGAACAGTGTCCAAGCTACCGACGCTCAGGGCTTTTATTTGTAAGGAATACATGACAACTATAAACGGCATCGCCACAATAATAATAATTATGATACAGTATTGTGTTTTCGAACATGAAATATTTCGGAACGCGTGTTAAATAAAATTTTAATTCAATTTGGCAATGGCAATCTGTAATTATGGACTTAATTTAATTTTCTTTTTCGTGTGAAGATGTGGCCACTTTCTTTAGTAGCAAAGTTAATGAAGTCGCATCTGGGAACACCACAGGCTTCTGACATTGTTTGGACTGATATTTAATACATAAGTCCAGGTTTCAGGTAGCGCACATGCGATAAATTAGTTGATTATAATGCCGTTTGCGTACAAAGGTAGAGCAAAACTCGCAACATGTATTTTTATTGGACACTTCCTACATCATTCACAATAAATGTAATTTTAAAACAAAAAATATAATATTTACAATCACGAAACTACAAAGAAACTCAACTAATTGAATGAAATTAAAATGCAGCCCTACCACGTGCGAAGGTATCGCGCGGCTGTACTCACTTATTTCAAGAACAGAGACCGAATTACACACGTACATAATATTATACTGTGGTACTGTAGTTGTTTTGTTTTTAGCACGAAGTTTTGTAGTGTGAGTCGTCACGCCGCCCGTGGTTGTTATAGGTACTAGAGCAGGGGTGCGGGTGAATTCTGATTTTTTTCTGGCATAATGCCCATTCTTAAGAACAACGCGTAGTTCATTTCAGTGCCATGGCGAAACGTCTCAAGAAATTAATATTCTTTTGTTAACTTTAGTTAAAGCAAGTATCGGTTTATCGTTATTAGTAAGTAAAAAATCAAACAAAATTGAATTATGTAGTAATATTTTAATATAATGAAAAAGTAGTCATTTTTAGTAATAACTGGCCATTTAAAATTAGATATTGGCCACCACAATACTAATAATTGGCCATACACAAATAATAATTAAAATCAATTAAAATATATAGAATATAGAACTATATTAGAAATTAAAAACTTAAAAAAACATTACAAAACAAATTCTAACAATGTTGTTCTTAATTCGTAAAAAAAACGACAACTTAGCTTAATTTAATGAGATCTGTATACCACAGGTTGTTTGTACTTAAATTTTTGTAAGAAAATATGGTTAGTAACAAGGAACTTTTCATTTGTAGTTATTGATGTGTTTAAATAAATTAATTACATCATCATCATCATCAGATGTAGAGTTACTCTCTTTGTAACAATTATGGCACAAAAACGAATCACATTCATCCTCAGGAATATGAATGCCGTGAGGTAGGTAATGGTATACAATTCTCATGAAATTTTTTATTACAGAGACTACATAGAATCGCCCTTCTTGTTATTGGATTCAAACAATAGTCACAACAAGTGAAATATCGTTTTTTCTTATTTTCTAACAGTTTCTTAGACTCATCTTGACTATTTATCGTTTTGCTAGTAGCAGTCTTATTTGTTTCATTCTTTGGTTTCTTATTTGGTACAGTTTTTTTGGATTTTTTTTCTCTTCTCGTAATCTCTTACTTTCTTCTTTTGCGGCATCTTCTTCTTGCTTGTTTATTTGTTTTTCTCTCATCTTTTCAAAATATCGGTCGGATGTTAACGCAAATGTAGATCTCTCAAATTGGCGCTTTCCTTGTCGTTTTTTCTTCAAAAAAATCCTGGACGACGATTTTCCCAAACTCGAAGCTGCTGCTTGACGAATCGAACCTTCATGGTTTTCAATAAATTTGATGGCATTTTCTATTGCCTCTTTAGAGTATTGGCGCTTTTTTAACGACATTTCGGAAAATGTGTCCAACAAAAAATATTCCGTCAGTAACTGGCCATACAGCTATAATACAATTGGCCACCCATGCCAGTTACTGATAAACATGTATATTTTTAAATGATTTTTTTTTAGACGATAGTGTGCCTTATACTCATGCTAAATGACAGGCTTGTTGGTCTAGTAGTTAGTGACCCTGACTGCTATGCCGGAGGTCGTGGGTTCGATTCCCACCCAGGACAAATGTTTGTGTGATGAGCATGATCATTTGTTCTGTGTCTGGGTGTAATTTATCTATTATATGTATGTATTTAGAAATATTTAAGTATGTTTATCAGTTGTCTAGTACCCATAACACAAGCTCTGCTTAGCTTGGGACTAGATGGCGTTGTGTGATAGTTGTGGAATATTTATTTATTTATTTATTTATTTATTTAAATACGTTTAATTTTTCGTAAAATACGGACATTAGCGTATAACTCAGTAACTGGCATGAGTGGCCAATTAATGAAAATATGCAAAAATGAAAATCAATAACTGGCCACCCCACTAATCTCGCTTTATTATAGATACTGACAGATTAAAACTTTAAGAAATTATCGTTTACCATCTATACAATACCACAAACACAATAAACTCACGTTTACAACACAAAGTATCACAAAATTCACTTTTGATGTCAATCCTTACGTTAATTTTTTTTTAAATACTTACCGTTCACGTCGGAACTCATACGCCTGCTGTCACAAAATGGTCGATATTTTTGGCGCTAGTGTTCACAGAGGAAAAAACTGTCACTATAATGAAAGCTAGTTGAGTAGGTAATACTATAAATAAATAATAGATGGCATTCTATGGGAATAGTTCTTAATTTATGCAGTTAAAGTGAATAGTGGCCAGTAATTGAAAGTGGCCAGTTATACCTCGGTTTACCCTAATTTTTTTCACACACTTAAATTTTTTTAGAGGAATCGAACGATACAAATCTTTGGCAGTTTGAATGCAAAGGTTGCACTGTAGTTACAAATATTAACGACGATTTGTTAAGGACAAAGTTAAAGTCGACTTTCTTTGCAGTCAGACGAGATGTTTCTATTTAACTTTTGTGTTTCAAATATATTATAGAAAAGTTTGTTTTGCATTTTTGAAACGGTAATTTTGTAGTCGTGACATCTTTGCTCGTTCTTTTTTATTGTAGCTGACTTTAGATAGTGGGAGAGTTAAGTGTTTCTTCTGGGATTTGGATGAAAAGTTGTTGTTTTAAAGCCTTTGTCAAACAGACAGGCGTGGCGTATGCGAACCGAAGCGTTTTTATTTGTAATGTATGGAATGTTTTAATCCAGTCACATAGAAAAGCGAAAGCGATCCGATAGCGTGACCGAACCGATTCGAAGACGTGGTGAAGGCGTATTTGCTCTGTTTGACGTCGTTCATAAAAAGTCAGCTAATTAAACTGCCACGCCTCGGTTTGCTGCATCCAGTTTGACGTCTCGTATCGGTTCGTTATCGCTTCGGACTTTGTTCGGTTCGCTATCGCCTGTCTGACAAAGGTTTTAAAGTTAGAGTTACCTGTCTTTGTTTGTAACGTAAGTTTGCTAACAGGCCGTCAGTCTAATTGAATGAAAAATGTTCATCGTCGCTGATTTGGTGAGTATGGGTCTTAAATTGATAAGAGTTGTTATCGTAGTAAAGATTTATTCTTATTTAAATTTATTCTACTATTGTTCTTGTATGAAGTTTAGTTTGTTTATTTAAAATATCTTTTTTGTAAACTATTTCTTTGAAATATTTAATAATAACTTTAAGAAAGTCACATGTTTTTATTCATCATTTATATTGCAGCATATTTATTAGCAAAGATTGCCAACTTCTGAATCAAAAAATATTTTTTGAAGGCTACAATAAAAAAATAAAAACTACTCGTAAAATACTCAACGACAAAAACTTCTAGCCAATCGGTCCCACAAACGCCAAATCATCAAACAAAGTAATGCCATAAAACAAAACCCGGTAATACCATCATCGTGGCTTATCGGACAAACACTAATAAAAAAAGCAAGTTGGGCCATAAAAACTACGAAGTGAAATACTTCCACTGATGGTTACATTGTTTAGTTTCATCGCTGAAATAAATCATTTTTTTTTATTGTGGTCGCTTTAGAGCGCTTTTTTCGCATTCTGCGTTCAAAATGAGGTTGTTAAGTCAATTTGATGGATTTATTTAGGTTTAGTTTTCTTTTTTTTAGTCATTAAGATTTTTTGTACCTTGCTTTGTCCTTGCCTATTATTCTGTATAACAGTTGAGGTCAAAAGAAAGTTAATGGTAAATATATGAGACAGATTGAGTTTAGATCTTAATCTCTCGGGCGATTTATAATTGAAAATGATAAAAATCAACGTCCAATGAGCGACTGTCTGTTATGTACATACGTGTGTACGTAAGGCGCTGGGGCGTTTTCGCTTATGTACACCCGGGTGTACGTAACGCGCCCGAGAGGTTAAAGTGAATTTGACAAATTTTTTTTTTCAAGCCTGATCTATAGGTACCTCTTCTGGGAAAGCCTCGTCTCTTTCTGCTTATTCCATCTTTCGAGCGACTTCCATGCAGTTAAGACGGAAAATGCCCTACTTCATTCCGCTATTTCCTACGTTGTTGCCTGTCGTGACCAACATTTTGTTGAATAATTTACATCATCTATATATAAAATCTATCTAAAAAAAAAACAAATATACTAATACTAGGCTCAAGCCAAAAACATGACACTTCATTGTCAAGAACTTTGTTTTTAAACCTGTTTTTTTATTACGTGGTAAAATCATCAAATGAGTCCTCCCACCCAGAGAATAGCCCTTTACGTACCGGGGTCACGGTAATTCGTGAGTCCCGCGACCCCGGCAGGCTTTGGCCCTCTACAGGGGGCCCCGTCACTATGCTGATACTCCTTGAGGCGCGCGTGGAACACAACGTCGACCCGGGCATGGTCCATGGTCAGACAGCGAGTCGCCCATTACTCGCCGCCCGCATGCCCGCGCCTACGGTGGCCGGAGATCGTCTGCCGTTATTTTTAAAACCTTTAAATAAAGTTCTTGATAATAAAAACTAGTTCCAGTTAGAAAACTGGAACAATAACCTTGAAAATCAAACCTAACAAGAAAACTTTAACATAATTTTCCTTCTGAATTCTTGTTTAGGTATACAATCTTCTTAATTTACTATCTATCTACTAATTAGACCTGTAGTCACCTACCCCTTTACAATTACAACCCCGCGAACGCAACCAGCATCGATCTATCTTGAGGGTGCGAGACACCCTCACGATAGATCGATGCCGGTTGCGTTCGCAAAAAGTAAACGGTTTGGCGCCAGAATTTTTTAAAAGTTAAACGCACGCTCGTTTCATCCCGGGTGTAAAGGGCTACGCAGAAAAGTATTGTACAAATTGTAGAGAAAAAAGGAAAACCATTTGGTAACCTAGCACGTTGAGACTAGGAATACAAGCCCCTAGGGGCCCATAAATCGCTCAGCACCTTGTATTATTTAATTACAAAGACCACAGATAAACAAAATACTATAATTTCATTTCTACCGTTTTACGAGTTGATGAAAGAGTTTCAAATTTTTATGTAGACAATTAATTGTTTTTTTAAGTCGCGTTTATTGTATTATTTTATATGGATTTTGCTCTTGATTTTAATCTAGATCAGTGGCTATAACGACAAAGTCACCGATTTAGTGAGCTTGCCCAGAAAAATTGTCCTTTTTTACGTGATATAATCATCCAATGAGTCCTTCCACCTTCCAACAGTCAGAAAAATGAATAAAGTATACAAGCATTAACTTTTTAAAGGCATTAAATTTTTAACCGTTTTGGTTGTGTCATCGATCAATCTCATCATCATCTTTGGCTGTATGTAGCATACAGCCAAACGTGCAGCGGTACATATAGTTTATAGCCTAAAGTAAGTATACTGTTTAAAACTTGCTACCTGCAAACTTAACTCTTTTACTGATTGTACATTAATTACTATAAGTAAGTAGACGTGGTTGCCAGATGGTTGCGGAGAGGTTGACCGCAACTTCGCGTGTCGAATTACTAATAATCCTGTTAACTTCTGTAACTAAGCCCCTAGAAGTGGGGCTGTGTTGTGGAGACGATTGGATTCGCATTTATTTGATTAAATGATGACATACATATACATACTTAAGCCTTTTTCTTACGGTAGAAATAACAATGTGCAGAATCTACTGCATCCCTTAAGGGGGTGATCCATTTGCGAACCGGCGAGTCAACAGTTTAAATCATCAGCTAGTCGGCGCGCTGACCCTTTCTTTATTTTATTTTTTAGCAAGGTAAAATCATCAAATGAGTCCTC
Source organism: Agrotis puta (assembly GCA_943136025.2). Lineage (NCBI taxonomy): Eukaryota > Metazoa > Arthropoda > Insecta > Lepidoptera > Noctuidae > Agrotis > Agrotis puta. The sequence goes on from OW964171.2 coordinate 3,719,415, forward strand.
CCACCCAGGACATGGCGGGAGGGACTGTCAGACTCGTACTGACTAAAATCTACGGTGTCCTTCAATAGCCCTTTACGTTACGGGGCCACGATAATCCGTAAGTCCCACGACCCTGGCAGCCTTTGGCCCTCTAGAGGGGGGCCCCGAAATGAAGCGTTGACTCTAGTTGGTGATACATTGGCGGGCAAACCTCGTTGGCGTAGTCATAGTACCTCCCGGACGGAGTTACTTTGTACCTTGTGTATGCTGTTACATCAGGAGAAAAAAGCAAGGAAATACGCCAAGTGTGTCTAGAAAAATCGCGCCCAATCCGACACAGGAGCCTCGCGAAACATTCGTGGCTAGTGAGGACCTGCATCAGGTGGAAGATGAGGACGCCATGTCGCCTCTCCAGCCATTTCTCAAGGAGGGGTCTTACTGCTGCGATTACGGCGTGCCCAAACTTTGTCTAACCCTTCACAACAAATTGCCATGATTCTCTCTTATCTTAAGGTAGGTACTTTATTTGCAAATAACAGTCAGTTGTAACTTATCTATGTACAAACCGCGAATAAATTCGTCCGTCTGTTTCATGATACATGATTTTACTCTTAATATAAACTTAAAGTAATAAAGATTTATTTATTTTACTAATTACGAATGGATCATTTGTTACGATGAAGACTCAAGAAACTCCACTCCTCTAGTATTCAAAGAAAAAGAATACCGGCCACGTGCGAGGATAGCTCTTATAATTTCGAAGAAAAGTGGCTGTGACATACGGACGGACAGACAGTCATGACAAATCTATAAGGGTTCCGTTTTTTTGCTATTTGGCTACGAAACCCTAAAAAAAACCAAATTTATTAATTAAAAAATCAATCTTCAGCTTATGATGAGGCTTTCGAATAAAAATGAAAAGTCAAACGGAATGAATGGTTGGCAGCGACTGCATCAAGTTAAATGAGTCTAGAAGGCTGACTTTATCTGGTAGCTCTCTGCTACTGTTTGAAGGCAAAACTAGGAAGAATGGACGCGACATGGAGTTGGTAAAAGTTATGAAAATGCATGTTGAAATTGTTGAAAATGAATCAGATACCAGGACTTATCTAGTATCGGGTCTATAACCTACATCTCTAGCTATTTTTGAGTTAGTTTGACCAAAGAATTTTACTAACTTCTTAAAATTAGTTTTGCTTGTCTTCCTGTTATTTTTAAAAAACGCTGCCCTACACTCGGAATCTACCCTGTTAAGTGCGAGCCTTTTTTTACACACATTTAAACTCACAAATACATAGAATCGGAACAGCAACTTATAGGTCAGATAAATATTCGTTACGTGGTGGATTGAACCCGTTACGCAGCAGTCGATCGTTCGATCGCTCGGCCATTGTGCACACCGTGCCGATTTAGTTCGATTGCACTGTTGTCTACTGAATTTAATTTGTATGGAAGTCTTAACTGTACTACACAATTTGTAATTCTGTTTGAATTTAATTTGATATAAACGTGATTATAATTCGGTTTGCAAAACTCACAATATGACACTTTAGCCTCATGGTCTGGCACAGTAATGGTGGTAATGTCATAACTCTATATTTTTAGTTTTAGGTTAAGCTCGTTTCGTCCCGAAGTTTAAACGACATAAAGCCTCATTTGGTCAGTTTAAAAAAATGACTGAATTCAATGTCCAATAATAGTCCAAAAGATTATGTCAAACATTCATGCAACTTGCTTGCAATTTTCTTGCAGCTTGTAAAAACGGCCTTTATGACAAATGCCTCATCTATTTATAATCAAGCTCTATGTATTCGCCTCCAATAGATTCCTTTGGGATCCGTCAGCTTAAAGTTTAATTAAAGATGCATCGTACCAGAAAGAACTGGTTTAATTCAGTATTAGTTACCACGAGTGGCATCCACTGATAATACAAATAATTGGACTTGATAAAGTTTCTATGAAGAATCTCACTATGCATAAATCTAACTATGACCCTCACTATACATCTTGTGGGTATCGATCACTAAAACAGAACTAATGATCGATGTTTGTGGGTCATTGGTTCGAACCCAGAAGTGCACTTTTTTTATTGCGACAATTCCACCACACTATTCCCAAACCACTGCAACTCCTGAAAGTCAGAACCACCAGAAAAGCGCTGAGACAATGAAGCTCGACGTGTCGCGAAAAATGAATTTACCTGTCTTGGATCCTGCAACGAAATTAATCAGTAAAAATAGTGGAGGAGTAGGAATAATATGTTTCCACTTCCATCCATGTCAAGCAGGAGACAGAACAAAACAAGGTCAATAGGCTCAAGGGGATATTACAACTGGGAGAAGCCCAGTTGTCTAGCACCACGGGTAAAAATTACTACTAATAATAATGGGTCCTAAATTGAGAGCTGCTATATTTATTTTAAATGCTAACGCAAAAACGCCCAGAAGTGCACTCGTTACTATTACTGTCTGCATATCCTATTTCTGTCGCCCAAGGCAGTAACCAGCTACTTACAATCGAACAACAAATCAACAAGAAAGGTCACCAATAGTGTTTGATTTTTTTATATAACGTTGCCCCTTGTTGCTTCACACTAGAATTTAATAACATAATGGGACGTTTACAAACTTTAAGGTAAACTTACATACACAAACAACCAGATCGGGAACAACACAATCAATCAATCAATCAATCAGTTTATTTGTGAAACATAGGTGTATACATAGGTGTTTACATAAATATGGCATGCGCTATGTTTTGTCATAGTTAAGACATACAAATTTATGAGGGACCCATTAGGAGTCATTACATTATGTCATAAAGAATAAAATATAAATGTTAAAAAAAAAAAAATTACATGAAAAGAAAAGTATCAAGTCGATCGCTCAACTACTTTGCCGTCCGTGCCGTAAAGCAAGTAAGTACTCGTACCTACTCGTATATCGTTAATGCCTTTGTCAAATAGACAGGCGAAAGCGAAGCGTTTCCGAAGCGATACCGTACCGAAGCGAGACGTCAGTCCGATAGTTCTGTCTCGCTATCGGATCGCTTTCACTTCTCTATGTGAGTGGATTCAAACAATTCCATACATTACAAATAAAAACTTCACGCTTCGCATTCGCAACGCCTGTCTGTTTGACAAAGGCTTAAGTGCTTTTCGTATAGAAATATACCTAAAATCTCTCACTATAAGTGCCATAAGTCCCTTTGTATCATCAAATTAACTACAGCAGTGCTTGTCAGTCAATCTGGGGTACTGCCGCGTCATCCCCTCACTGGGTCACGTGATTAATGAACCGCCGCCATCTTGGATTCTTGCCGTCGACTGCCTTATCATTTTCCTCTCGGTGTTTGTGTGTGACTTACTAAATATAATGGTAGTAAATGTGTGTCTATTTTAGTTTAGGCAGGGGATTTCGGGAGTTAGTTCATTTGTAATGATAAGCAATTTTATGAACATGACTATGTTTTGTTTTTGATAAGTAAGTGATTAATTAGGTAATATTTCTCTCAAAAACTACTAGTTTGAGAACGGGGCTATTTGAAATTAAGAAACACTACACTATAATATGTTATAAAATATAGTTAATATCGTTATTTAACATGATTCAATAGAGAACAAAAAAAAAATTAAATAAAAAATGTGTTATTTATTTATGTTTTATAACATTTTTTTCTTGCACTACATCATTTTCTTATCCTTTCACGTGTTACATTGGTTTATTTTTGTAGTGGTGAAATCTAACAAGTCCTACCTACTGCCCTAGGTGGACCGGAAAGGACTGTCAGACTGATTAAAACTGCACCCTTTTCCTTCAATAGCCCTTTACGTTCCAGGGTCACAGTAACCTGCATAGACAAATGTTACCTACATGGAGTTGACGCAAGAATGTTCTTTTTAGGGTTCCGTACCTCAAAAGGAAAAAAACGGAACCCTTATAGGATCACTTTGTTGTCCGTCTGTCTGTCCGTCCGTCTGTCAAGACCCTTTTTCTCAGGAACGCGTGGAGGTATGAAGCTGAAATTTATATCAATTACTCAGGTCTACTGTCCCTTGAAGCTGTGAAAAAATCAAACTTCTAAGCCAACGCAATCAAAAGATACAGCCGTTTATGCCGCAAATTTTCGACACTTGCAAGGGAATCAAAACCTACAGGGTGCTTCCCGTGAACTCAGAATCTTGAAATTTGGTACGAAGCAACGTCTTATAGCATAGATAAAGAAAAAATTACGAATACCATAAATTTTTAGTTACATCACATAATATATATTTTTTAATAATTTTAAACTTACTACCCATTTCCTCATAAACGCGTAGAGGTATTAAATTATTTACATACACACGTAAACCTTGCAGGTTTGTACGGAACCCTCGGTGCGCGAGTCCGACTCGCACTTGGCCGGTTTTTTTTTAATTCTTGCCTGTCATCCTCTATGTTCGTCCAATTTTTTTTTGTATTCATCACATCGTCCTTCTCTTTAACACCTTATCTATCTACTAGTCCTTTAATCACATTTTCAGTACATATAAAAATGCATTTTTAATCTAAAAATATTCGAATTAACTGGCATTTTATGACCGAGACATTTTCTAATGTAAATGTGCCATCAACGTCATTGTCTCAGAGAGTTATAACCAACGTTATAAAATAAAGCTCGTTACTCACAGTCGCAGGAAAGTTGAATAAAAGTTAATAAACGAATGTAATATAATCGCGCGAGCGGAGTGCGAGATGTTCCCGTCAGTCGGCTCACTCGGTTTTAACCCCGGGGCGTAGATAAACGAGTGTGTGAGTTAAGACTATATTGTGCCACTTAATTATACAGGGTTACATGTGTGCTGCGCCTTATGTTGGTATTGGTATTGTATATTTTTAAGGGATGCGGCATGACAGCGTTTCCTACTAACAAAATTATTGGACACCATAAAATCTGAAAATTCCACCCAACTATATATATTTATAAAAAAACGACTGGTTTTTAATAAAAAAAATAGTACTTAAAAACAAACTTCACTACAGGCGTGCGCTCCTTGATTCACAGCTCTCTTACATCGCGCGCTGCGATCGATTTAATAGTACACTACCGATTTCGTACATACTACAGAATGTAAAAATGCTCATACGAAATGTGTCACCATCTATTATATTCTGTAGGTACTATATAAAATTATAGGTAAACACCTTTTATCAAGGTTTCAAATGTCTGTTTTTTTGTAGAAACTGTGTACTGTAACATAGTTCCACAGTAAACAGTTGCGCTTGCATACGTATATGTGTAATTACAACGCTATTTCAACTAGCAGCCTTCTTTTAGTACGGTATTGACATGAGAGCAATCAGCTAATGCCTCGATGGGCGCGTCTACCTTCTAGTTTATCGTATTGAATAGCGATTGATACTTTTGTATCGCTTCCTGTTTATATTCAATTAGAAGTTAACTTTTTTTTATCGTGGTAAAATCATCAAATGAGTCCTCCCACCCAGGGCAGGGCGGGAGGTACTGTCAGACTCGTACTGACTAAAATCCATGGTGTCCTTCACTAGCCCTTTACGTACCGGGGTCACGGTAATTCGTTAGTCCCGCGACTCCGGCAGGCTTTGGCCCTCTACAGGCCCCGTCACTATGCTGACACTCCTTGAGGCGCGCGTGGAACACAACGCGCCGTCGATACGGGCATGGTCCATGGTCGGACAGCGAGTCGCCCATTACTCGCCGCCCGCATGCCCGCGCCTACGGTGGCCGGGGATCGTCTTGCGATTAGAAGTTAACTTTAAATAAAGTTTGACTTACTCGTACCATAAGCAAGTAACAAATGCACATGTTTGAAAACAAAGGACTATAATTATGCCTAACGTAATTTCTTCCACTCTACCTTAGGATTAATGCAGAGTTACATCTGCCGGGATCACGTGTCTAGAAAGGTAACCGTGATGCTGAAACATAAAGAAAGGGCTGTTGAAGTATGAATTTTATTAAATACGAGTCTGACAGTCCGTTCTGCTTCACCCTGGACGGGAAGACTTATTTGATGATTACAACAAGATAAAATAAAAAAATTAAAAGAAAGTTGAAGCAGACAAACAAACATAGTAGGTGCATTATTAATAGACAAATCCTCGCTAAACTAGAGTAGCACATTACAGATTCACGTCCATAATCAAACACTAAACCCAAAACGTAACCCACAAAGGAGTGCCGACAACATTGATTTATAACAGCGGCGTCTAGTAAAGGATTTAATCAAAAAAGAACCGGCATCTGTCAGAGCTATTAAAACGGTGAAAGCTTCAATATCAAAGCACATTACGCTGAGGTTATTGCAATAAGTCTTGTGACATACGGATGAAACGGGGAATGAACACGATTAGAGGTTTTTTGAGCTGGCATTGTCACCACACTATTTACAGGACTGTTTAAGTTCATTTTTCACTACGTCCCGCTCCACCCAGGGTAGAATGAATCATCAAATGAGTCTTTCCGCCAAGGAAGACTCTGACAGAGTCGTACTGTCTAAAAATCTGTCAATTACTTTGTTTGAACTTTGAGTCGGGGTGCAGTACTTTGTTTAGATAGTTTCGCGTATCATTGGACCTTGAAATGAGCATGCTAGAGCCATGAGCACCGAATTAACTGCTTGTCCGTGAGCATGGCGCTTGCCACATTATTGAACTATCGGATAACCAAAACAAATAATAAATAAGTTTAATATTTCGTTTTATGTTCAGTTTTTTTTAAGATAGAGGACGGGTCGCGGTTATGTTTAAGCAGGTTAACCTAACTCTGAAGCGTAAAAGGCGGTTAAAGGAACATGGTGAATTTTAGTCAGTACGAGTCTGACAGTCCATTCCGCTCTACCCAGAATGGGAGGACCACTTAAAAGAAAGTCACAATAATGACCATATTATATAGTAAGATGGAGAGGCTGCATGGTTAGTAACTAGGAGAAACACCTGAAAAATAGACTCGGTAAATACCCCATAAGCGCTTGCGAGCATAAATCAACAGCGAATGTTTTTAACTACATCATTGCTTTTTTTTATCGTGATAAAATCATCAAATGAGTCCTCCCACCCAGGGCAGAGTGAACCACGGTGAACTCAATAGCCCTTTCCGTTCCGGGGTCACGGTAATTCGTAAGTTCCGCGACCCCGGCAGGCTTTGGCCCTGAGGCCCCGTCATTAACTACATCAATGCTTTAAAATGTTACCTCAAACAAAGAAAATTAGACGACACAAATTATAAAAATAGCAAAATCTCATAGTTTAGAATTCACTGTATTTATTAAAGCCCTAGGGAGGAGCAAGCCACGTAGTGGTCACGTGCTGTCGTGCACTTCAAGAGTGTTGGGGGGAACGACTTTGTTTCCCAAGAGATTTGGGAATAACAGATCGGGATGGTCGACAGGACACAGGTGCACTCCTGTGGTGAGTTTACAGCGTTATTTAAGTGGTCAGAATGTTTATCGCACTGATTTTCTCGGTGGTAATCTTAAACAGATTACTTTACTGCACTTTGACTTGTTAAAGATTGGAGCTCGAGTTTTTTTTTTATCGTTTTAAAATCACCAAATGAGGTCGTCATATCAGTCGTAGGAAGTCCACTGCTAAACATAGGTTTCTTATATAGATTTCGTGTCTACTATTAAGCCTTTGTCAAACAGACTGGCGTGACGTATGCGAAGCGTGACGTTTTTATTTGTAATATATTGAATTGTTTGAATCCAGTCACATAGAAGAGCGAAATCGATCCAATAGCGTGACAGAACTATCGGACTGACGTCTCACTTCGGTTCGGTATCGCTTCGGAAACGCTTCGCTTTCGCCTCTCTGTTTGACAAAGGCATTAGCGTGTCGATGTCAAAAACTTCAAACATGTTTGGCTCTAAACTCTAGTTAACTAACTCTAGTTCTAGTCTAACTCTAGTTACGTGAATTTCGCTCACTGATGCATTCATAACGACATCAATAGTACAAATGTCTAGACTAGTGCACCATGGACAATGGTATCTCAGGTATCCTGTAACCTGCGATGATTGTTGAATGATGCCATGGCGGATGAAAGTCCCACCGAGGCCGCCTGGCTTGCAATCACAATCCTGTTAGAGTCCGGCCCTGAACAGTTTTTTCTGTGTTCGTCGGTGCTTAGGAGTATGTGAGACATAAGATGGAGCAAGCTCATTCAGGTCCCATCAGGAGTTCTGGGCTAGACTGAGGCCAAGAGTAAACCTAAAGTTAGTAAAAAAAAAACGCTGCATAAGCAAACTATAAGTCCGCCGATGTGGAAGCAGGGTCCAAGCTACCGGTGGTTAGGGTTCCAGAGACAGGAACCTTCTCACTATACGACCCGTATCAAGGAGTACTGCTTTCTGAATCTCGCCCTTGATCCAACTACCCAACGAGAGCCTCGAGAGATGTCGATCGTCGAGGCTCTTGACCATCAGGCCATTCGCCGTTACAACAATCGGCACAATGATAGCCGAGCTCACATTCCACATGTCGACAACCTCGCACGCCAAGTCAAGATATTTTATTCAGAGAGAGGGATGAGAGATATGAGCTGGTTCTACAAAACAATTCTTGCATGAACCTTTCATTTATTAGAGATCCTAGGAGCAAGAGAAGAAGGTTCTTCTGGCGAAGTTGGGTAAAAAGAGGTGGTAATCTGGTTGTAATAATTTCAAAGGTACTAAAGCATTTACCAAAAACGTTCAACACAGTGAACATTTTCGCAAACAAAGCCTTGAGTAAGACACTCTGCTTTCCGATCCCCACAACAATGTGTATTCAATATCACGCACGGGATATCAAACGTTACGTGAAAACTGACCGATTAAACACAGCTTAAACCTCATTGATATCTCGCCGATCAATTTTCGCCTTTATCGCCCATATAATAAAGCGCTACACAAAAATAAGGGCTGGTTATAAACGCTGGATAGAAATTATTGCCAGAAAAATATTGCGTGAGGCCTAAATTATTACGATGTCATGGTCATTATATAGGAGAGAATTTATGTTCCATGTTTATGTTTTAAGTAATGGGATCGTAAGTAAATAACGAGTAAGTGGATTTGTGAGGTTAAGCAGCGTTTGTTGCGGTCTATTTACAGGATGGGTGGTTATTTCTGTTACATTTCGAAAAGATTGTAGAATACGAGTACATACTACAGGGTTATTTGTAAAATATTAACAACCTTTCATGGATTGAAGATACTCATGGTTATAAACAACTTTTACAATGAAACCAACCCTGAAAGATGAAAAAAATTACGAGTATAAACAGGTATTTCATACATTTTCAACGGTAAAATACTATTCTATGTTTGCATCTTACTCGTATTGAAAAATACCTGATTTTTTTTTCATTTTTCGGTGTTGGTTCCTCGTAAGTAGTTATATTTTTTTTACTAGAATCGCCATCCCTACGATGACGATTCCAGTAAAAAAAATGAGAAAAATCCACACAAACTATTGCGTTTATTATATATTATACAATATATATAGTGTATAAGACTAATATACACTGATTATTATGAGGTATGAATCACATAGGTATATTATATCCATAAATACTGATTCACAATCTTATGAAGCAGTAAAATAGATAGATTAAAATAAATGACTATTATATTCTTATATGGCTTAATAAAGTAGAGGTTTTTCGCTGAGACAATGAACTTCATTTATAGCCGTAGTATATAAAGGTCGTCATAGACTTGAGCATTCATTTGTCCTTTTTAAATTCTATCGAACTGAACAAAGATCAGAACTACTAAGCATTTTTTTTTTCGTGGTAAAATCATCAAATGAGTCCTCCCACCCGAGGCAGAGCGGGAGGGACTGTCAGACTCGTACTGACTATAATCCACGGTGGCCTTCAATAGCCCTTTACGTTACGGGGTCACGGTAATTCGTGAGTTCCGCGACCCCGGCAGGCTTTAGCCCTCTACAGGGGGGCTCCGTTACTTGGCACTCCTTAAGGCGCGCGTGGAACACAACGCGGGCATGGTCAATGGTCGGACAGCGAGTCGCCCTTTACTCGCCGCCCGCGGAACTACTAGTAGTAGTAGATATTTGTTCTATGCCTAAGCATAGAACAAATATCGCTACGAATATGTTCTCTATATTTCTAGCAAACGCTCTAGTCAATGGTAGTTAATTTTTTTTTCTTGTAGATTTTAGTGTTGATAGTCGGCTCGGCAAAAAGCTCGCTAGAACGCTCGTAAGAATGTTCGCTAAAACGCTCTCGATAGTTTTTTGTAATGTAATATTCGCAAGAACGCTCATTGCAAGTGAATGCTAAAGTTTATGAGCGTTTATCAGCACCTTTATATTTGATGGTTGCTTTAAGATCTTTTGTTATCTGTATTTTAAGTCATAAAACACTGTAGTTAGTAGTTATTTTTACAATGTTCTTCTTTGTTGTGCCTTTTACTTTAGAAACTCTGTTTAATGTTTGAGTTTGTAATTAATTACTTGAAATTAAAGATAATGTTATGCCTCGCAGTTAAGTTTATCTGAAGAATTAAAGTCATCGATTTTCATATTATTATGTTCTCAAAAGTTTTCGTAAAAAAAAAACACACACACCCACATAAAAAAAGATTGTAGTCTTTTATTTTTTGTAAAATCATCAAATTAATGAGTTCTATAGCTCTGATTTTTCTTTTCATGGTGATATCATCAAATGAGTTCTGCCGCCCAGGGTGGGACGGGAGGGCTATCAGACACGTACTGACTAAAATCAACGGTGATCCTTCAATAGCCCTTTACGTTCTGGGGCCACGGTTACCTAATGAGACATTCTCGCAAGCTACGTATTGTTGAACTGACTGAATAAAACTCTACCCTGTTTCTTCAAGTGTCCTTTGCGGTATAAAGCTGCGCTTATTTTCTTAAGCCTTTATCAAACAGACAGGCGTGACGAATGCAAAGCAAGGCGTTTTTATTTGTAATGTATGGAATTGTTTGAATCATAGAAAAGCGAAAGCGATTCGATAGCGTGACCGAACTATCGGACTGACGTCTCGTATCGGTTCGTTATCGCTTCGGACTCGCCTGTCTGTTTGACAAAGGACAGGCGAGATAGTCTGGCGACGTCATTACAGTCTGACGTGGATATTTGTGATGGAAAATTCGTTAAGAAAAGTAGTGGATCCAGAAGAACTACCTATTGGCAAAAATCTTCATTGCGGGGATCGAAGTCACGAGGAGCCGCACAACAGCCATTACTCAGCCGCGATCAGGCACTGTTGTTAAACATGGACATGCCAACAGACATGTGGTGTAAACCACATGTCTGTGGTAATTCATCGGCCTTTCCCAGGGTCGACGACGCGTCGTGTACCACGCCCGCCACAAAAAGCTGTCAGAAAAATAACGGGGCTCCCAAAGAGGGCCAAAGCCAGCCCATGTCACGGGACCAATGAGCTACCGTGACCCCAGAACGTAAAGGGCTGTTGAGGGACGCCGTGGATTTTAACCAGTATAAATCTGTCAGTCCCTCCTACCCTGCCATGGATGGGAGATCATTTGATGATATTACTAAGTTAAAAAAAAGCTTTTTCCCAACTACCTATGTTGGGCTCGGCATCCAGTCGAACCTACGGCCGTATTATGACGTCTTAAAGCCAGACTTGTTCCAGTGAGTGAAAGAGACAGAGCTATACAAGTCGTCTAGCGCCACCTCGTTCACTCACTGGAACAAGCATGGTTTTAAGACGTCATAATATGGCCCCTGACCGTCTATCCGACCGCTACATCCTGGTAACTGGGTAATATGATAAGACTGGTACCCTCTTGCCTCGCAAGGCTCAGTTGAAAACCAGCGTCAGGCACCCTGTGGCCTGGCATTTTGCTGAACTGAGCCTATTTGGCACAGCCGTGAGGCACACGGTACCTACTTTTGTGTTCTTCCTTTTCCATTGTCTCGTAATATTTCATTGTAATTGTGTGCCTATGGCGTGTCAAATAAACCTATTTTCTTTCTTTCTTCTTTCTTTCTTTCTTGGTAAGACTGGTTGTCAGAATCTCGTTTGTTCAATAGTTTATTTTTACAAAATTCAAATGTTTCCATTCTATTACGTTTATAATTATTACCATAGATCTAAAACTCCAAGGTAACAATCATCCAACAATGCGGTAACGTTGTCATTGTGGATTACATAATTATTAATGCGTAGGCACTACGTAAGTACGTACATAATTGTTATTTCACTCGGGAAATTCGTTTGCGCTGAATCATCTCAATCAATCAAGCTACGTAGCGAGGGGAGGGTAAGATGCCTGCGAATTTTGGATTTCTTAGGACTTTTCTTTAATTTAATTTTTATACTTTATTGTTACTACTGAATATTGAATAATAGTGCTTGCCTAGGTTGGTCCCCGGATGAGTGACCATCTATCATAGCGAGTTTCCTCCTTGTCTTGGAAAGTACATAAAGAAGTTGGTCACGGCATTTGTAGATATTTGACAGTCGATACTGTTAGTCAGAAGCTCGAAAAGAGGTCAGATAGGCAGTCGCTCCATGTATAATACTTATAATATACTTACCTCCACAGATGGGGATTCACTGACGGCTCAGACCTCAAATGTATATGCGACGTGTCCCCTCAGACAATGGCTCACCTTCTCTGCTGCACCGCAAGTCCTTTCACCTGTACACTTGATGACCTTATGACTGCATCAGTGAGCGGGGTTCGCGTGGCTGAATTTTGGGCCAAACAAAATATATAAAATACTTTGCCATCGACATACTAAGAAGAAGAAATAATTCATCATTTTGAATAAAAACCGATCCCAACATAGTTGGGGAAAAGGCGAAATCGAACATACAATATCCACATCCACATTGAAAACAGCACACACTAAAATTCATTATAATGAGCAGTGGTAAAATCACCGATAGACCGCGACCGCAATAATATAATTTATAAATGAAACCGTATTCCATTCTACAGTTTATTGTACAAATAGTGGATGATATTGAATACAAATAATAATGATTTGGACAAGCCGCTAACGATTGTTGACGTAGATACACAATATTTGTCACGCGATGAATTTACAGTTGCGAAACCAATTTGTGAACAAAGTTAATGTTTGTATTATTTTATTATTATTTGCTTTCTATCAAAATCGTGAAGGAAGGGATCGCTTGTTAACTGAGAGGATTTGTTTTCGATTTTTTGACCTCGACAGCTTATCGTTGAATGAAAAATTCGAAGAGATGTGATGTCCACTAACCCTTTTTAATAAAAGGCCCACCCTTTCAGCAGTGGAAAAATGAGCTGATATTTTAGAATTAACGTCTATTTTGATGTTTATTTCCAAATATATGTATACTACTAACATTGTATCAATTATTATCCTCGAAAAACAAATCCAAAATTATTTTTAAAGGGATTATAATATCAGTGGAAAACTTATCAGAATGTTACAGGGACAACTGATTTTTTTCTCTATGAATTCTTACGCACGAACAATAGTTACCCTCTAATAAATATAATAATGATAATTATCAAAAACATACTTCTGGTTTCCCCTCGCACCTTGCTACTACTAAAAACTTTACAAACGTTGCTATGTAAGCAAAGCAAATAATTTTCACTGTAAAAATTGTTCCACTACATAAACTTTCGTCCACTTTTTGTAACCATATCGGCCGTATCACCCGTTATAAAACTTAATAACTTTAAACAATCACTGTTTTAATTACATAATAGCTTCGAGGTGCCTAGACTCGGCCATGCGATGCATGTTACTTCTAAATGACTGAGATTAGTGATTATAGTGTACGCTAGCTTTTACTTATACTTGCGTGTCTGAACGTTCCACTTCATGTGTTTGCGTATGAAAGAAAAAAGGCAAGAAAAAGTTTAGAAACCATGTAGGTCGGTTGTGAAAAAAGTGGGCATTAGATCAATAGAGCTGGCTGGTGTTTGTTTATTTTTTGTTTCATGGTGCAGGCTAGTTTAAAAAGTTAAAAAGAGACTGTCAGAAGTGAAACACTAATAAATTACTTAACAATTCGAAATTAAATATCTTCAAAACATTAAATAATTAATACAAGATACAATTTTTGCGAGTAATGACACCATAGACCAATAATGGTTATTTGAAGTCAAAAACTATTTTATTTATTTATATATAAAAATGTTATGTTGGTTTGTATATGCTTCAAAAACTCAAAAAGTTCTGCACCGATTGAGCTGAAATTTTAGCATGATTTATAATCCAAAAATCAAAAATGTCTCAAACTTTTACCAGTTATATCCACACTACTGAAGTCGCGTGCCGACCTTGCCTTCTATTCACAATTCCCTTCGATGCCCAATATCTCTGTGCATTATAACCGAGTCACGACATCACAACCTTTTGTGACTAACGCCCTTTGCTCACGGCCACTTTCTGTAACAAAGCTGTCACATAAGTCGGCAATTTGCAACGCGTTACAATGCGAAACGAATTGTTGGTCGTGGTTTCAAACCCAGCCATGGGTGTATTAATTTGTGTAATTCTTTTCTTTATCACTGCCCTTGAAAATATAGTGAGGGAAATGGCATGTCCTCGAACGGAAAATTCGAAGATATGTGACACCTACCAACCCACGCTGAGCCTGGCGGCTTATGCAAAAGCGATGCAAACGCGCGTCGGTGTTACTACTGTATCGATGCGAATATGGAGGTTGAGGAACGCAGAAGATGACGTGGCAGTTTTCGTAGCTGAAGAAGAAGAAGAAGAGCTAGAAACTGCCAAAGGCGGAAAATCAAAAGACCAGCAGTTACATTAGACTAAAATGAAAAAAAAAACCTCTTTGTACTGCCTGCAGTAAGATGACGGAAGCTATAACTATCGATGCCAACGCGTAACAGTTGAGTCTACAGTCTATTTTGCAACTATATATAATTTTCACAGGCATTCCTGTCTTGTTGATAAATCGCGTTTGCATTGCGACAGCATCGCAAGAGCATCAATATAGAATCAAGATTACGTGAACAAAGATAGTTACACAGACAACAACATTATCACCATTTTTATATCACTGTTATAGTTTTCGTGAGTGAGGGCCCCAACGTGGCTAATATAATGAACTTTAAATAAATAAAGTGATGTATTAATGGCTTTGAGAACTTGGAATATTTGCCAGTCATGTCCCTTTTGTGTGTCAATCAATGTGTGTGTTGTTTGGCTGAGTTCGGGTGATGGAGACTGAGGTCGATTGCAGTTTTGCGCTTTAGTAAAATAGGGTAAACACCCTATTATTTATTATTATTATTTATTTTGTATTTTGTTGTGTCAAAATCAAGTTAAAGCCTTTGTCAAACAGACAGGCGATAGCGAACCGGACCGAGTCTGAAGCGATAACGAACCGATACGAGACGTCAAACTGGGTGCAGCAAACCGAGGCTCTTTATGAACGACGTCAAACAGAGCAAATACGCCTTCGCCACGTCTTCGCATCGGTTCGGTCACGCTATCGGATCGCTTTCGCTTTTTTCTGAGAGTGGATTCAAAAAATTCCATACATCAGATTATTAACTGATAAGTACACAGCTTTTTCCTACATATGCCTTTTACGTTCCAGTGTCGCAGTAATCTTTTAAGGCAGTCTTACAGCCCTGGCCCATCATCAGGTTTAGAATTTGAAATTCATCGCTTGGGATATGGTTGTTGTATTTCTTTGGGGACGACGCAGCAGATTTTCTTTTTAAACTTTAGCAGCCGTTATCATTCATAGCCTGTATTGATCATCGAGCCATACTCCGTTTTGTATCTTCGTAGACATCATTCACTGCTGGGCATAGCTCGCTTTGTGCCAAGCTCCACGTTTCCGTGCCAGCCTCATCCACGATATATCTGTGATGGCGACAAAGTCATTTACCCAGACATTACATTATTTTATTTAGTTTTTTTTCTATACTCGCTTATGATATTACTAGATTTCTCAATATGTTGAGCCTCAAAAAAAATGTTTACATTTCTGGGCAAAAAAAAAATATAAGATTATAATGTAGAGAATATGTTTTTTTTTTTATGTGGTAAAATCATCACATGAGTCCTCTCACCCAGGGCAGAGCGGGAGGGACTGTCAGACTTGTGCTGACTAAAATCCACGGTGTCTTCAATAGCCCTTTACGTACCGGGGTCACGGTAATTCGTGAGTCCCGCGACCAGAGAATATGAATAAGGAAAGAAATGTCACAACAGGTTATCAATTAGTAAATTGGCATCGGATTCCAGGAAATGGAAAACACGTTTGGCACCGTTCCAGTTAGTCAAATTTTTGCTTAGACTTGGAATAGTGCATTGATTAAATTGCACTACTGACTCCAACACCATATTGTGATCCGAATGTCTAACTAACTGGTTGCTTACTGACTTTTCCTTTTTTGTATCGGGTCGTTTTACATTTTTTTTTTGAAGTGAAAACTTCTTTAGCGGCGTTGTGTACTTTTTTTGGAATGGGTAAAAAATACCTCAAGCCAGGACACGTGACCTGATCGAAAATTCGTAAGACTGCGCAGGGCGCTTGCGCGAATGTTCATGTGTGTTTATTACTATTCAAGTTTTCACAGAGTGCAACCCGTTTTTTTTTTGTTTTTCATTCGTGTAGGTGGTTTTTCAATGTAGCTTGATTTTGTCTGCTGTTTAGGGGGTCTATCATCACTTCTCAAAGCGAGAGTAGTTCCACTGTGGGAAAGAGACAGAGCTATACAAGTCGTCTAGCGCCATCTCGTTTCAACAGTGTAACGCCATTCGCTTTAAGAAGTAACGGTAGGCAACCAGCGCAGTGATCAGTCTCGAGCTTTTGTGCCATCAAATTCCTTCGTCGCGAAATTAACGAAAATTTCTACTAGAACTTCCCCGTTGTAAAAGAAAGGAAGAAACTTGTTGTGTAGTCAAGTGGCAAGCGCTGTCAAAACTTATATATATATATATAATTCTTCAACTTTTAACATAATATTCACCAAGTGCGCAGGCGACAGACCATACAGTGCAAAATAGAAGGGCGGTTTGATACGAAGCAAGGGTTGTATGATTAAATGCCTATTTAGGATATAAAAAAATAAAATAAAAATACTTTATTTCAGACCGTGGTCCATAATTGTTAGTAATGACAAAACTTAATAAACAATGTTAGTAAAAAAAAAAAACCGAAACATAATTTAATTTAAATATCTTTTGCGCTCACTTGACACACCGGGTACATTCACATGTACACGCACCCAGTGTGCCAAGATGGCGCAACACGGTTTATCTCTAATGACCTCCAGAATGCTGTTGACGCTCCCACGCACTCTACGCATCATGGATGCTGTTCGTTTTCTAATGATGGCATTAAAGCCATCAATATGTGCGTCGGCAAACATTCCTGATGCGCTGCAGTAACGCGGGAGCCCCAACAACATCCTGAAATGTATGTAGGATATGACCCATCCATGAACTTTAATTTAAGATTATAAATTATGATTTGAAGTAACACGGTAACACGATTCAACAACAAATATATTACCCGTTAAAAGAACAGCAATCAGTAGGTAATGTTGTTATAACTATTGTGTTCCTGAAGTTACGTGATCACGCAAGGCGGAGTTAATTAAAGGAAACAGTCCGCAGCCTGCACGCCAGACGCACGTCAGCGATCTATCACCAGACATGCACTGCGCAAAGAAGAGCTCTTCTTTTTTATGGTGGAAAAATTGTTTAGAGTAATAATATTATCTTTCTTTGGGAGATTTTAGTTAGAAAGAAAAAAAAAACGATAAGATTTTAGGTAGAAAGAAAAAAACGATTGCGAGCCGGGCTTGGATCTACGATCTTCCAAATTCAGCCACAGATAAACTTCCTTTGAATTCTACTCACAAGGCAAACTATACGTGGTCGCGGGACTCCCGAATTACCGTGACCCCGGTATGTAAAGGGCTATTGAAGGACACCGTGGATTTTAGTCAGTACGAGTCTGACAGTCCCTCCCGCTCTGCCTTAGGTGGGAGGACTCATGTGATGATTTTACCACGTAAAAAAAAGGCAAACTATACGTTAACATTTCAGTGTATTTCCTACAATTTAAGTTAATCCTTTTGTCTTTAAATGTCGTCTAATGCAGTTGCTGTCATATCCTCGACGAGAGTTTTGTTCATTCGTTCCGTTTCCGTAGTCTCCTTTAATTTTGATCGTTCCTTTTCCAGGCATGGTATTTGAAAGAATAAAAGGCGGCTTAGAAAACAACAAATTCCAGACTACAATTTAGTCGATACTCGAAACATGATAACATAAATTGACTTCACATATCACTATAAAATAACGTACCACTTTATACCGATATATTACTTAACAACCCACAGTAATCCACCTTCGAACAGAAATAATAAAACATATTTTCATTCCCACAAACCGTATAAGGGTCTCCACCTAAACATTATTAACCCCAGTGCCTCGGGCGCCTTTCTATCATCGGGTATTAAGAGATAAGCCCTGCCACGCATTGTGTTCAACGTGATAATCGTTTGTGACAACCCTAAAGCGTTCGACGGCTCGTATGTGTCTGTACGCTCGTTTCGTTGCGTTGAAAGTATAATATTTTTATTTGAATGGGTTGATAGGTGGTAACAGCTTTTTTTTTCAAATTCATCTCATACTTTAGGCAATCTAAAAATCCAGAGTCAAAGTCACTATCAAATAGGTATTTAACGTAACCAATAAATAACGTGAAACTGTGTTTGAAACTTATAAATTAAGGCCACGTTTCACCGCTGCGTTGAACCCATAATATTTCATATGTCTAATGGTGCAGTCGCAACGTATTGTGCCAGTCAGAGCACTGATCGATGTTCCTTTGTTGTAAATTATAAATTGCAATGCTTTTACAAGCGTGTTGTGTCATTGGCTGGTGGTAAATTGTGGCTGTATGATGTATAAGTACCCTGGGGTATTGGATGTTGGATATTTTTTTTGTTATTCTAAAAATATAAATTTCTAAAGCATTAATACATTGGTCGCGGGTGACCACTACACGTATAGGGCTATTGAAAGACACCGTGGATTTTAGTCAGTACGAGTCTGACAGTCCCTCCCACTCTGCCCTAGGTGGGAGGACTCATTTGATGATTTTACCACGATAAAAAAAAAAAATAATGCATTTATGCTTTGTTTATGAAGAGAAAAAAATATAAAACTAGTTGTTAAGGTTCACTGCCCAAAAGTCTGTCTCTTTATAAAGTTAATTAAAATCGGTTCACCTGTTTGAACCGTGACATATATATCATTATATACAAACACACCACAAACTTGCGGATTTTTAATTAGTAGGAAACATGATAATCAGATAAGTACAAACAGTTGTACAAACAATTCAGTATTTAGTTATTATGTTAAAGGCCTACATTGCAAAATTCAACTGTTCCTTTCATTTTTATCGTATAAGTAATACAGTTTTGCTTGGAAAAGTTAATATTTTTAATAACGGACCAAATGTAGCACTAACTAATTTATTTATTGGATTTGTGGTAATATGTTGTGAAAAATGATATCCCTTATAACGCGTTCAATCCACATTATGTGGTTACTGTAATATTACAGTACCCGTCGAAAAAAAATTCAAGAACTGAAACTGATATTTCGGCTGAAAAAACACTTTTCATCCAATTTACTCTACGTAGAAACACTCGGTTTCACTTTATTTTAAAAGTAGTGAAATAATTACATTTAAATCTACAAAATGTCATTCGCGACACACAATTTTTTTTATTTTCATTTGAAAGTAGCTCATATATTTCAAAAAATATATTTCGCGCGCGTCTGATGCTGGTGAAATTACAATTTAATTTAAAATGTTAATGCAATTAAGAGTGCAGTGTTGCCAGATGTATGTTAATATTTTATTTTTAATTCACAGTTGGTATGTAGAAAAATGTAATTTTGCTGTGGGGATAGAGGAATTTAACTTAGTTTTTGATGCGACAGAGCGGGATGGTCTGAAATAATGTAGCTTAATTCTTTCATCTAAAATGCTACTCAGAAGCAACTACCTACCGTTGTATTGTAAAATAGCTGTGAACTGATTAGGTGTACAATGAATTTTATTTTATTGCATTACACTGCATGCTTTTCTATTATATTCAATTTTATTATATACTAGGCTTTTTGTGCATGTGTTTAAATGTTTGTAAACACACCCACGAAACAAAAGAAATTCCTGATGTGGGGCAATTATAAAATTCGGCCAAGTGCGAGTCGAATCATGGACGAAAAGCACATTTTCTAAAAAAACGACAAAAAAGAACTTTTCTATTTTATGGGAGCCCCTTAAATATTTATTTTATTCTGTCTTCTAGTATTTGCTGTCACAACGGCAACAGAAATACTTCATCTGCAAAGATTTCAACCGCAATCGAACCTGCGACCGCTGTGCAGCATGTCGCGGGTTCGATCTCCGCACGGAACAAATATTTGTATGATCTGCAAGTAGTTGTTCCGGGTCTGGGTGTTTGTGTATGTGAGTTTCTATGTTTGTAAACGCACCCACGATACAGGACGAAATTCCTAATGTGGGGCAACGTTTAATTAAAAACACAAAACTATTCATATGATACCTTTTGGTATAGAAATGTAAAAATAAAATTCATAGGTACTGCCATTGGTGGTCAGTGATCACCGTTCTCACACTATTATATTGATGATTTCTAATAATAAAATAATACAAAATCCTTATCACAGCAAAAATATAGTCGTGCGAATTCGCAACGCAACGTGAAGAGACGAACAGTAATATTTTTTTCTTCGTAAATAATATATTACAAGAGATAGACGGAGGCACCAGCTTGTTTTAAGGCTGTTCTCCACATAAATCGTTCGTTACCAGTTAAACTGGTTCAACAAATTGCTGTGTCCACTATTTTCTGAATCCAGTTTTTCAGTGTCTGATTTCTTGAGGATTTATATTCGATTTTCATTTGTGTTGAGTGTTTTTCCTGGTTTTAGGCTGCATAGAGGAAATACTAGTTTATATTTAAAAAATAAGTAGATAGTCGTTTGACTAGACATAGCTTAAAGCAACGTTTATGGATACGCCAATCAATCGCTGACTATAACAATCTAAATGTTTTGTTGTACTTAACTTTTAATGGAACAGTCGCGGTTGGCATTCCATTTGAATCCCCCTTTTTTTCACGTGGTAAAATCATCAAATGAGTCCTCCCACCCAGGGCAGAGCGAGAGGGACAGTCTTTGGCCCTCTAGAGGGAGGTCCTGTCATTATGCTGACACTCTTTGAGGCGCGCGTGGAACACAACGCGCCGTCGATCCAGGCATGGTCCATGGTCGGACAACGAGTCGCCCATTACTCGCTGCCCGTATGCCCATTTGTATCCCCTTTGGATATTAAGAGTATAGTTACCAATTTTCTTTGATGATGAATATCTCAGT
Source organism: Agrotis puta (assembly GCA_943136025.2). Lineage (NCBI taxonomy): Eukaryota > Metazoa > Arthropoda > Insecta > Lepidoptera > Noctuidae > Agrotis > Agrotis puta. Next base: position 3,740,823 of record OW964171.2, read on the forward strand.
TTTCAGCTGTGTCTATATTCTTTCTTTATGATTAGTCTTTTATGTATTTGCATGTTTATGATAGAGGAGTCATAATACTTACATACTCATAAGATTTCATTGTAATCGGTTGGGAGATTTTGCAGATTCATACATGTACGAACATTGAACATGGAATTGGTTATACGCAATCCCTTCCTTTTGTAATAATTAGATCTTTTCGGACACGAATTACAACGAAATGAATGGTTACATTGTCTACCCTTCATCACTATCTTTAACTTTGAAACCCAATTCCTTGCTTTTTAAAACAAAATCGATACTAACTAATTATGAACGACCTAAACTATTCCAATTTGACAAGACTTTGTCATCAAGAAAGGTACACAAAAGATAATCGTCACGACTGTACGATAATGATAGTGGGTGGAATCGAACATTCGTGTTGAGCAGTTCGTTGTTACAGTACAGTAGGGTACAGCGCTGTTTGTTTGCCACCACTGTAATTATTTTAAATCAATAACAATTTTGTGGTCGTCACGCAATCGTTGCGTGTCGTGGTCTTTAGAAAGTCGGTGTGCTTCGAAGATTTAGCTGAATATTGTAGGCTACCGAGAAATTGGGGTTGTTGATACCGTTTATTTATAACCTTTGGTTTTAACTGTACTTAAAGGCACACGATCGAATGCCATGCTTCAAAATTCAAACATTAATAATTAACCGTTCATAATTTAATAGTTAGGTAACGGAAAATTTCAACATATAATATAAGCGATCATTTGTTCTATATCTGGTTGTAATTTATCTATAATATGTATGTATTTAGAAATATATAAGTATGTTTATCAGTTGTCTAGTACCCATAACACAAGCTCTGCTTAGCTTGGGACTAGATGGCGTTCTGTGATAGTAGTGGAATATTTATTTATTTATTTTATTTATTTAAGCATAATTCCCTTTTATTTCGTTTGTTATTATTTATTTGTCGTCAAAACGATAGATGATCTGTTAACACTCAGTGCTTAGGCAGTAGTAGACCAGTGATAATAAGCTTCAACGAATTTAGTTGCAAGTGTAGATTTGGGGTAATTTGACTATAGGTTTTTAAGCTATTGCATAGATTTTATCGCGTGCTTTGAGCGCGGTGACTGAATCAAGAAATTCCGTAACGAAAATAAACTTAACACTGTCACTGTCACATCTGTCATGTCAACGTGAATGAATAAAATTTGAATGAAGGATTTTTTTTCTTATCGTTTCACTTGATAGACGTGGCTGACCCTTAGCCTAATTAGTAGAGTAACTTTCCATAGAGCAACGATGGGATGATATTCTCGTTAAATATTTTCATCAATAAAATTAATAAATAAATAATTATAATTGCATAAGTTGTTAAAAAAACGTTATGCAATAGTTTTACTGCGGCAGGCCCCGAGTGCCACACGTATTTTTAATGCTTCTTCCTCTGACACATCGTCAGAGCCGATACCTACTATCTTAGGCTTATGCTCTTCTCTTTCTTTCCAGTTCCATCAATTATTTCTCATACTTTATATTTCTTCTTCTTCTTAGTCACTACACTCTTAGCATACCTAGTGGTCGTGGTCGTTACATCAGGGGTGGTGGCTCACTTTACAATGCGCCGTCATTCCTCTCGCACCGCTGCCTTCCTGGTACATTTGTGTAAGGAACCATTCAATGCAGCCTTGATCTGGTCTGTCCCGTATTGGTCTTCATCATCAATACGAGTATCGCCATATTTCTTTTTTTTTTCTCTATCGGATCGCTTTCGCTTTTCTATGTGACTGGATTCAAACAATTCCATACATTACAAATAAAAACGCCTCGCTTCGTATTCGCCACGCCTGTCTGTTTGACTAAGGCTTAAGAAAGTGACTGTAGCTTTGTACCGCAAGGTCGCGGGACTTATGAATTACCGTGACCCCGGTACGTAAAGGGCTATTGAAGGACACCGTGGATTTTAGTCAGTACAAGTGTAACAGTATGGGTGAGAGGACTCATTTGATGATTTAACCACGATAAAAAATAAAAAAAACCGACGATATTCCGGACTGACCTTACTACCTACTCTAATTTTATTATTTCTTTATTTTAGGGTTTCGGGTTTAACCTGTAGTTAACTCCTACCAGACCCCTTAATCAAATCATTCTATACTTAGCCAACTGGAACACACAAGATTCAAAATAACTTGAACATCAAGTAAGTTTTGTCTTCACAACGAAATGTGTTACTAACTTAGTTGCACAACTCCCTGTTAGTGACGGCCAGAAGTTTGGTGTATTGAGTAAAGATGTTGATACAATAATTAAGTAAGTTTGTGGGGTGTTATATGTTTCTGGACCCGAATGTCCCGGTGTTACCACATTTGGAACTAAACTGTCGTTAGCTGAGAAGTCTTAGTTCAGAGGAGTTATGTACATCCTCCTAGTGAAATAACTAACTCCTAGTAAAATGAAACATACATAGACACATTCGGTTTTATAATAACCCGAATGTGTCTATGTACGAGTATGTTTCATTTTTACGTCACAACGGCGTGACAGCGCCCATCGACAACGACGCGATCAACGACTGATGAGCGCTACTGATGTAGCTGAATTCATAGTCAGATTCTTATGCAACTCAGAGCCTTTTGGTTACAGGAATAAAATTATAATATAAATAGTTTGGATTATGCCTACATAATGACAAGTATTATATCTATACAATATTATTTTTATATGGAAACCTGAATAAGTTTGTTCAGAATCAGTAACTGAATCGATTCCAATAATCTTCACACCATGTTGTATTTTGATCTAAATATGTTTTTTTTAATCACCCGTTATTTACAATACAACCATCGTAAGGTTAGGTACCGATTGCCAAACTATAATCAATGAGTGTACGACCCTGGACACGCGGTATGCGCGGGGGTACCGCATACCGCTGCGAAATGAGCGTGTTTTTGAACGGACAACCAGGTAACGTGTACGGTAAGTGATGAAATTTTGTACATAGATTCTTTTTACAAAAATATTAGAAGGGTGTATCGGGTTTCGCATACACAAAAAACAATGTTTTATACCATAACAATATCGGTATTAAACTATAGACTATTTCGTTCAGCAATTTCACATTTGCGGAGGCGGTGGCGAGGTATCGATACAACCCCATTTTCTATATGTATACATAGTTTCGAAATAGAACGAAACCTCTTTGGCAATGTGGTATACACGTCTATCGATTTTCAATTACGTTCCAATTATGAGACCTCTTTATCGTATGATTCGTGTTTCCTTACTTTGCTGTAATTTATGAAGTTTCTGATAAAGACTTTCGAGTTTTAACTAGAATAGCTTTTTAAACTTTTGGAATAATTTGTATTAAGTCCTTTTTTTATGAAAAACCTTGCCTCACAATGGGAATTTCTCCTGTGTCGTGGGTGCGTTTACAAACATATAAACTCACATACATAAAAGCCCAAAACCGGAGCAACTACTTGTAGATCATACAAATATTTGCTCCGTGCGGGAATCGAACCCGCGACACGCAGCGCAGCAATCCAATCGCTCAACCACTGCGCTAACCGAGCCCTTAAGTTGTCGCTTTTAGATCTTTGTAATGTTATATTAGAGTATCCCAGTTCTGGGCAAGGCCTCCACTATTTATAATTCTTTTGGCTATCTGCGATTGTGTATTTAAAGGTGTGTAAAAAGCGGTACAACTCTACTCTCCATTTTTTCATTGGTCTGTCAAGACTTCGAATTTTCACTTTTGACGCCCGTTCTGTTGTTATATTATGACATTCGACATACGTGGTCAACGGCACAGTTAGCACAGTGGCTAAGCGATTGGACTGCTGCACTGCGTGTCACGGGTTCGATTCCCGCACGGAGCAAATGTTTGTATGATCTACATGTAGTTGTTCCGGGTCTAGGCGTTTGTGTATGTGAGTTTATTTGTTTGTAAACGCACCCAGGATACAGGAGAAAATCCTACTATGGGGCTGCGTTTCTTTTTTAAAAAAAAGTCCTATTTCAGCTACGCAGCTTTTTAGAACTATCACAGTCAAAAGTTGTAATTTACACATAAAAAATGGGAAATTTTACAATATGTTATTGTTACTGTCAGTCTGTTACATTCCACAGTTGGGCAAATGCCACACAACAAAAAATAAATAGTTTACGAAAAACACAATACTTCATAAAAATGAAGCGTCTTAGTTAAAAAAATGGCAATGTAAGGTACATGCTAGAACTAAAAAAAAAACAGAATCAGGTCATTGGCTTGTGTTACGTTCCAGGTAATTATAACCTATTACCACATAATTCTACGACCTATTGACTTCATTTAAAAACTACTACTATAAAGCCTTGCTTTAATTATTCCTCCACACAGCTTGTTATTAAGTCATAAATATCTTCATAATTGCCTCAACGGCATGTTCCTTACTATGATACAGAAATAGCTAAAGGGTTATTAAAATATTCTATGTTTATTAACTTGTGGAATTTCTCCTGCTTTTCCGTAATATATGAAGCTTGTTTTGCAGAGGAATTCTTGGTAAAGAAAGCTAGGCATTACATCATCATCTTTATCATCATCATCAGCCGGAAACCGTCTACTGCTGAACAAAAGCCTCCCACTTAGACCGCCACGTTGAACGACAATTCACCACTGGCCTCCATCAGTAGCGCGAGTTTCCTTACGCTGTCATCGGTCCACCTTATAGGAGGCCTACCCACACGCTGCGTTTCCTGGTTCTCTTCTTCGACGTTATGTGATGACAAGTTATTGTAAAGTTATCTGACAACAATAAAAAACGACGGGTTGCACTCTGGGAGTGCCGGCAGAAGTGAAAACTTCAATAGTAATAAACACACACGTACATTCGCGCAAGCGCCCTGCACCGTCTTACGAATTTTCGATCAGGTCACGTGTCCTGACGGGATTTAACATTTTTACCCATTCTAAAAAAAGTGCACAACGCCGCTAAAGAAGTTTCAACTTCAAAAAAATCTGAATTCAAAAAATTTGAAAGCAATCTTGTAATAAAAAGAGATTGTTTTGGAATATTCAGTACCTTTAAGTTAAAAGTGAATTAGCGAACAAAATAATATTTTTCATTCAATCCTTCTTAAAAAAACTTCATAATTCTGAAAAAGACAAAGGTTTGTATTTGATTCTCATTGTTATTCACCTTGTCCAAGGTTGAAAGTCCTTTAGACAGATTCGTTAACTTTTAACATCGTAGTTCATTTCTTTCATCGCGGAATCGATCATTTTTGATAAGATCATGAAGATTAAGTCAAAATAATTGTGAACCTTAGAATTTTTGTAGGAGGCACAAAATGGATTATCTCAGGTGTATAAACACGAGTAAAACTTGGTAGTTTGGTGTATTGTTGACTCTTAAATTAAGGTTAAATAGTTTTAACGTAAAGTTATTCCTATAAGGTAGGTATCATAATCATCCCTGTGACGGGGCCTGTAGAGGGCCAAAGCCTGGCGGGGTCGCGGGACTTGTGATTTACCGAGACCCCGGTACGTAAAGGGCTATTGAAGGACACCGTGGATTTTAGTCAGTACGAGTCTGACAGTCCCTCCCGCCCTGCCCTGGGTGGGAGGACTCATTTGATGATTTTACCACGATAAAAAAAAGAGTTATACCTATAAGGTATCATAATCATCCCTATCTATTGTGTTCCCACTGCTGGGTCACAGGCCTTTTCTCTGTGAAAGGGACTGGCCCACCACGCGGGCCCAATGCGGATTGGTAGATGTCACATATCTTCAAAATTTTGGTTCTAGGACATCCTCACGATGTTTTCCTTCAGGCCTTTGTCAAACAGACAGGCGAGTCCGAAGCGACAACGAACCGATACGAGACGTCAGTCCGATGGTTTGGTCACGCTATCGGATCGCTTTCGCTTTTCTATGTGACTGGATTCAAACAATTCCATACATTACAAATAAAAACGTCACGCTTCGCATTCGACACGCCTGTCTATTTGACAAAGGCTTTACCATTTTGAGAGCAGTGGTGATGTGATAAATTACAAAAAGTAATGCACCTGGCTGTGAGGTACATAAACGGTTTAATTATTATTTAAAAACCTATCTGATAACTTAATGAACTTAAAGAGAATTAGTCACTCACACAATCGCTGATCAATTCAAATTACTTTCAAGATTATTCTGATTTTTCAATGTTTTTAAATTATATACTTAGCTTTTCTGTATAATTTTAAATTATAATATTTATCAGCTTGCCTTAGTTTGATATTACACGATTAACATGTTTTTTCGCGATATTTTTTTAGAAGATCTACTACTACTACTTGACAGGCCTGTTGGTCTAGTGGTTAGTGACTCTGACTGCTATGCCGGAGGTTGTGGGTTCGATTCCCACCCAGAACAAATGTTTGTGTGATGAGCACGATCATTTGTTCTGTGTCTGGGTGTAATTTATAATATATATAATATCAATATAGATATAAAATCCAATAGCAGTGACAAAAATAGTTCGTCCTATTTAAATTTAATTGCAGAAATGGGCCTCCTACCAGGACATACTTTTCCTACGAGACTGCACAACTGTCTTGATCACGCAATGATTAGAACCACTACTTCTGCATCAGTCATTGTTATTGATTCTACAGTCAGTGACCATGCCTCCGTAATGATATGTCTAGAGACCGCCAATAAAAACAAGAATTATAAAAAAATATACAGCACAAAAGTGGACTATGAAAGTGCTGTTCAACAATTAAAAACAATAGATTTTACTTTTCTTACTCAAAATCTTGATGCAAACGAGGCTGCAACAAGGTTTGTTGGTTGTCTTACGTCCACGGTATCCCAACATTCAACCGTAACGAAGGTTTCTAACCGTAAAGTGATCCTTAAATCCTGGATCACACCTGGTCTTCTGCGGTGCATTCGGCACAGGGATAATCTCCATCGAAAAGCTCTGGCAGACCCAGAAAACGAAATAGTCAAGTTATCATACAAAAGATATCGTAATCACTGTAACCAATTGCTGAGGAAATTAAAAAACGCCCACGAAAGGTCCGCCTTAAAATCCTCAAAGAACAACAAAGAAACATGGAGCATTATAAAATCCATTACCAACCGATCTGGGAATCGAAATTTAGCTGACAAACTTCTACCTGCCACAGAAGACGAGGAGGCATCCAATGCTATTGAACATATTAACCAGTATTTTGCGAATATTGGTAAACTACTGGCTGACAATATTATTTTAAGAAACCAACATTCGTCTAGGGTTCAGTATGTTAATGCGACTCCCCCAGCATGTAATTCTATGGTTCTCCTTCCTCCAGATGAGGCGGAAGTAGAAACAGTCATTAACAACTTAAAAGTTGACAGCGCCACAGGCTGCGACCTTATTCCGGTTAAGCTTCTCAAGTTGGGAAAAAATGTTTTAGTCCCACCTATTACTAAACTTATAGAAGCCTGCTTTGAACAAGGGGTATTCCCGCGAACATTTAAGAAATCCCTAATCACACCTGTCCACAAGGGTGGGAACCAGGACGATGTTAAAAATTACAGACCTATCTCAGTTCTGCCAGCACTATCTAAAATACTGGAAAAGTTATTGAATCGCAGACTCATGAGATACTTAGAGCACCACAAAATAATATCGAACTCGCAATTTGGCTTTAGGTCCGGGAAAAGTACCACAGATGCAGTTAACCAATTAGTTGATTACGTGACTGAGAAACTGGATGCAAAGCAAAAATGTCTGGGAGTTTTCCTGGACCTGGCTAAGGCATTCGACACCGTCTGTGTTCCCACCCTTGTGACCAAGTTAGAACATGTTGGAATCCGTGGAAGGGCTCTAAGTATATTTGCAGACTTTCTCCATCACCGGACACAAAAAGTAAAGATTGGGGAACTCATTAGCAACGAAGCTATGGTCAATTATGGTGTGCCCCAAGGCAGCTGCCTATCTCCCAGTCTTTTCTTGATATATGTAAATGACCTATGTCAGCAGTCGCTTGATAACGGTAGAATCTTTAGTTATGCAGACGATACCGTGCTAATATTTCACGGAGAGAGCTGGGAGGTGGCACGGAATGCTGCGGAGACAGGCTTACGCCGAATAATTTACTGGCTGGATACTAATTTACTAAGTCTTAACATCTCGAAAACGTCATTTCTTCAATTTACTTTCGCCAAAACCAAACCACCAGAATTAAGGCTCAAAGCGCATTCTTGTGATGCTGCTAATAACAGTAATCCTTGCTCATGTCTCCCAATCACACAATTAAATAAAGTGAAGTACTTAGGGGTGATTTTGGATGAGGGTCTTAATTGGCGGCACCATATTGATCAAATTGCTTCCCGTGTTAGGAAATTGATATGGGCTTTTAAAAAACTACGAGAAGTGGCCGACTTTAAGCTTCTCCGGACCGTCTACTTAGCACTAGCACAATCAATAATGGGATATTGTATTACAGCATGGGGAGGAGCTTGCAAAACACACATGATACGCCTCGAGAGAGCTCAACGATCTCTGTTAAAAGTGATGACCTTCAGGCCGTACCGATTCCCTACAAAAAGTCTGTATGAAAGTTGCGAAGTACTAACTGTGAGACAATTATACCTTCTCAATCTTACATTAAAACAACATGAAATTACACCAGTAAATCATGCAATGAAATATAAGAGAACTGTCGGAAAGGTATGTAGCACCATCAAATTTAAGACAGCATCCGCTCGACGGCAACGACTACATTTATCTACTTATATATATAACAAAATAAATAATTTTCTTAACATTAACCCTCTCACAATATACAAAACTAAGATTAAAGTAAATTCATGGCTTCAAACATTAGACTACCTGCAGACAGAAAACTTTATAAAAGAACAGTACAGATGACTGTTGAACAGACATAGTATATAACAAAATGTATATAATATGTATAATGTATGTATAACACACAGACCAATAAGCACACACACACACACGCACTCACACACACACACACACGCACTCTACACACATTCACGCACACACACACACGCAAAACACACACACACTTTTCGATTACTTGTCCGATTTATTGCATAAATTGTTAATATTTAAGAATGGGTGAAGGCACTGACTCCTGTAACACAGGTTTCACCTAGCTCAGGAGTCAGGGTTTAAAACTAAAATGTATGATCTTTTTTATGTCAATAAAAACATTATTATTATTATTATTTATCCATAATATGTATGTATTTAGAAACATATAAGTATGTTTATCAGTTGTCTAGTACCCATAACACAAGCTCTGCTTAGCTTGGGGCTAGATGGCGTTGTGTCATAGTTGTGGAATATTTATTTATATTTTATTTATTTACTAACAATTTTCTCCTAATATTTGTATCTCTCATGGCCAATTTGTCTGTTCAATTTCATAAGAAAGACATCCGCAGTTGAAAAGAAAAACAAAAAAAAAGCTATAAATAGATTATAATTTGTCTAGCTATTACAGTACATGCTCAATTACCTTCTAAATATTACCATAAAAAGAAAAAATTATAATAAATTACAAACATAAACGACTGTGAAAAATATGTTTTCCTTTTTCCTCGTTTTGGCCAGAGGTTGTAAAAAAGGCTATTTGCCAAAATTATAATTAAAGGTATTGCGATACGACCCATAGAATCGAATACTCAATTTTACGAATTTTGTTGCAATTTATATAACTTGATACTAATAGGCGCTGCGCATATGTAGACTCATTGTTACCGACACGTCACAACAGCACAGGGAACCGTAGTGAGTGTGTGCTAAGTGGAAGCAAATGGACACAAAAAAAAAAATGTTAACGTTTGCGCAGGGAGTGGATGATTTCGTAATGGTTCTATCGAAATCAAATATTAATCATTAGCTTGTATCTGTCACAAAACATAAAAGGGACCAACGTTTGCACCCTGCCTTAAAGTGGTATATTTAGATCCCCAGAATTAAAAAAAAATAGAAAAGTAAAATCATCAAATGAGTCCTCCCACCCAGGGCTGGGCGGGACGGACTGTCAGACTTAACTCACTAAAATCCACGGTGTCCTTCAATAGCCCTTTACGTACCGGGATCACGGTAATTCGTGAGTCCCTTGACCATCCTGCCTTCATAAAAAGATAATTCAGTTTATAAATAACCAACTCAAACTCCTCAAAAGGTAAATTCATATCTAACAGTTTTAATGTGCTATCAAAATTAACAAATGAAACGTAAAAACGTAAAAGTAACTAGTACGGGCTTCGCGTGACCGCCCCCCGTTCTCTTGTAGATCACTATCACAAAATGAGATGTAACTTATTTGCTAGTTCTGATAAAAAGCGAAAATACTGCCTGAAGAATTTTAGATCGCTTAATCAAATCGTGAGTCGTAAACGATTTTGGGCACACGCGATTTTTTATGGAATTGATATTTTATGCCGGATTTTGTGTGAATAATAAATTGTATCAGGTATGAAATTATTGACTTGACAGGCCTGTTGGTCTAGTGGTTAGTGACCCTGACTGCTATGCCGGAGGTCGTGGGTTCGATTCCCACCCAGGACAAATATTTGTGTGATGATCCATCATTTGTTCTGTGTCTGGGTGTAATTTATCTATAATATGTATGCATTTAGAAATATATAAGTATGTTTATCAGTTGTCTAGTACCCATAACACAAGCTCTGCTTAGCTACTAGGGACTAGATGGCGTTGTGTGATAGTTGTGGAATATTTATTTATTTATTTATTAGGTTATTAAAATCCTCATCATAATCACCCTAAAATTTTCTGATTGCTAGGACACAGGCCTCCTCTCTTCGAGAGGGACTGGGCTGTAATCTACTACGCCCAGTATGAATTGAAAGATGTTACAATGTCTCCGATTTTCTGTGATTCTGGCTAGCTTCCTCTTTTGACGTGACAACGTCTTATAAATTGGTTTGCCGGGTGACACTTCAAGAAACTGCGTTACGCTCCGCTCACGTTATGCCCTCACAATGAGAGCGAGTGAGAGGCACGCGTCCCTTCCACTCGGGCATGGTTAGCCCGCCTAAAAGCGAGAGAGACAGACATAAAAAGTGAAAGGCACGCGTCCCTTCCACTCGAGCACAGTTAGCCCGCCTAAGAGCGAGAGAGACAGAGCGAGAGAGAGAATATTCACATTAAAATTATTTTACCACTCAAAGTCGTTGTCACGTAAAACTTTCGCCCGTATACCGACTTTACAGGCAACCAATTTTTTTTTAAGTGGTAAAATCATCTTATGAATCCTCCCACCCAGGGCAGAGCGGGAGGGACTGTCAGGCTCGTACTGATTAAAATCCACGGCGTCCTTCAATAGCCCTTTACGTACCAGGGTCACGGTAATTCGCGAGTCCCGCGACCCGATATGCCGGTTTCCTCTTAAGAAAATCTTGGTTTGGATAAAATTATTTAGATGCAATTCACAATTAAAAGCAAAATGACGGCGATACTACTTTGTATGCCAAGTTACAAATTTCCGATTTTATTTACCGTAAACATAGTACAAGAAACTTTATTGGCTTTGTATTCATATATCGCCAAACAGTTAACTACCTATAACTTTGCTTACTCGTAAATAAATAATTATGTATTCTATGTTCACCAGTTTTGATCAAAGCAAAATGATAACCAAACAAAAGACATTATTATTTTCCAGCTGAAATCCACAAAACAAATATTTCATACTAGACTTGTTTCACGACGAAATTCATAATACTAGCTCCGATCTATCACTCTTATCAATAATTTTCACGCCACATCAAGCTACCTTTCATTTTCATTTGACGCCTTGCCTTGAAACATAAAGATAAGTATTAAAATGAACAGGTCGAAACGGGTCGAAACGAGACCAAACGGGTCGAAACAGGTCCAATTTGTGTCGATAAATTCTGGAAGTCTCTGAGGCAATGACAAACAATATCGTTTCCAATACGCCGGTTGCGATAGCTTCGCGTGAGCTTATGTATCGTAGGGTGGCATTGCGGTGTACGAAGAAATAGGATTTATTATGGACGTTATTTTATAGTAAAAGCACTTTTCCCGCGACTTCGTCCGCGTGGGTTACGTACTTTCCTAATTCCCCCTTTTCACCCCCTTAAAGGTTAAATTTCCAAAAACCCCTTCTTAGTGCTCCCCTACATTATAATAGGAAGCCGTGTGCAAAATTTCACATTCCTAGCCCCAGTAGTTTCGGCTTCGGGTTATATACGTTGATATGTCAGTCAGTCAGTTCTCCTTTTATATATATAGATAAGGCACGTATATAAGTGGGTTAGAATAAATAAAAGGCATTGTTGCTGGCTACTCTACGTTATCTTTTAGTAAAAATCTTGCTTTGGCAAATCAATTTATTGCGGGGCTCCAATAGTGGTTGATAGGAGTCTTAGAGCCAAACGCCTGTAGGTGTCTCGAGATTATCTAAGTAGGTTACTGTGACTCTGGAACATACGGCTATTAAAGAAACACGATGTATTTTAATCATTAAAGCCTTTGTCAAACAGACAGGCGTGGCGAATGCGAAGCGAGGCGTTTTTATTTGTAATGTATGGAATTGTTTGAATTCAGTCAAATAGAAAAGCGAAAGCGATCCGATAGCGTGACCGAACCGTTGCGAAGACGTGGCGAAGGCGTATTTGCTCTGTTTGACGTCGTTCATAAAAGGCCAGCTAATACAACTGCCATGCCTCGGTTCGCTGCACCCAGTTTGACGTCTCGTATCTCGTTAGTGCCTCGGTTTCGGTCCGGTTCGCTTTCGCCTGTTTGACAAAGACTTAAGAGTCTAACCCTCCTTTCCGCTCCATGTAGGGATTCTTTTGATTATTTATTTTTCAACCAAGAATAGTAGCTGTATTTCTAAATAGGTAGCACACGCTGTGAAGAAGAAAAAAATGTATTGCGCCGACCTCAGGTAAAATAACATATAAGCAAGAAGATGATGATGACGATTAAATACACTATTAGGCAAGACGTTCCTGCCCACTCCATCTGACATCCCTGTGGGGTCATGGTAGACTTCCTCTCATGGAGAAAATGCCTATAGCCAGCACTGGGTATGTTATTATTATTTCTACCGGATTTTTCCAAATGTTTAATGGAATGAAAGACAGTAAATAAAACTACATACAGCAATAACTTATCAAACTTTCTTATCATAGTATCTTCCTTAGAGAGATATTTATTTACCTCCGTCGCCCCGAACAGCATCGCTACACAACGTCGGTACACAAGAATATGTTTTCCAATTCAATACGCTCGCTCAATGTACTCCTCGTACAGCCACAGGCCAAAACATGTATACACTAAAAAAATACAAAAGCAAATTTCTGGTTGAATAATTTAACTTTTACATAAGACGGAAAAACCCGTCATTTTGTCAATTTTGAGAATGTACTGAGAAACTGAATTCTTTCTCTCTTTCAAATAAAAAAAAAAAACAAAAAATAAACGTTGCTTTACTCTAGAAATTTTTTCTCTTTCGTGGGTGCGTTTAAACATTGAAACTCACATAGTTAAACACTCAGACCCGGAGCAATTACTTGTAGATTATACAAATATTTGTTACGTACTGAAATCGAATCCTCGACACACTGTGCAGCAGTCAAGCGGTCAGTCACGGCGCTAACCGTGCTTTTAAAGCTTCTTACTAACAGTAACGAGTGTCAAAGGTCATCCATCCACAGATTAACTTCATCGAGCGCGGTTTAACCTTGAAAAACGGCACGGTTAGAGTAGTGGCTGAGTGATTGGACTATTACGCAGCGTGACATAGGTTTGATTCCCGCACGGAACAAATATTTCTATGACCTAGAAGTGATTTTATTTTCCGGGTCTGGGTATTTGTTTGTGAGTTTCTGTGTTTGTAAACGCAACTACGTCACAGGAGAAATTCCTAGTGTCAACGTTTTTAATAATAAAAAAAATAAAAAGAAGATCTGTCAATAATCAACCCGTGCGGTTGATATTATTAAGCCATGAGCTGCTCCACAACTTCAACACAAACTGCTCAACAACTTATCAAATCAGCCACAATCAAGTATCTGTTTTTTTTTTAATGTGGTTAAATCATCAAATGAGTCCTCGCACCCAGGGCCGAGCGGGAAGGACTGTCAGACTCGTTCTGACTAAAATCCACGGTGTCCTTCAATAGCGCTTTACGTACCGGTACTTCGTGAGTCCCGCGACCAGCTGCTCCACAACTTGGCACAACTCACAGATATCAATGCTTGTGAGTGTACTTTGTAAACGTAATATTTTGTGGGTTAACCCAGAACAAAGGGAATCCCTTCAATCTATCCTTATATACCGGTATGCTAACGCTACTACATAAAGATATCCGTTTACCAAAATTAATTTTGAAAGGAAATCCTGCTCGATATTGCGTGAAATTATTTCTATTTCGAAACATAAGGCTGCACTAGATCTTATTGGGGACATATTGGTTGTATGAGGGATGAGTACTTCGATTGGTAACATAATATGTTATATTTTTGATATGTAAAAGGCTTTTGATGTTATTTTCAATAGATAAGTTACTAGGCATTTTATTGAAAACCGAATCCGGTTTTTCAATGTGGGTTTCGAGAAATACAATCGAATAACCAATACTTATATAGTATCGAAAATGTTTATTAATATCGCTGAATAATTACAGATATCTGTGAAATGGCATAATAGACTTTATAAAAAATATAAAACTTCATACTTGAAGATCTGAAGTTAATCAAGTATACTTAACTACAGCAGAATTAACAACATTCATCGCAAAATCAAGAAGAAACTATCGTAGTAATAATCTACGATCTCGTAGACATTTGCTACGATCTCGTAGCTCTGCTACGACACGTAGCCTTGCTACGAGTCTTGCTACGCAGCGTAGACTTTTGATAACATCGGCGTAGATTGCTACGAGGTATCAGTTTCTTGACTCCAAGCAAACATTTTTGCTTTCATTAAAGGTTTTGAACCGCTTACTTACGTTCTAAAAGTATGTGGTTCAGACAAAACTTACGCTGCGAAGCCTTCGTCGTAAAACTTGCTAAGAAACTTTGCGCCATAGGACCGAGTTATAAAGGCGTTTATTTGTAAATTAGTTGGAGGAAGTAATTAGCATACTCTTCATTAGTAAGTGGTAGCATCTTGGGACGTGGGCTTTCTGTAAGCATTGTTGGACTTTTGCAAGTCACATAATATCTTACAAAAAAATTACATAAAAAAACATTGAAAGAAAACCAGTTCAATTTTTTTTTAAATAAAATGTTATAGTAACTTTTTTTAATGTGTTTTAGCAAGAAAAATCGTAACCTTCTACTAAAACCTACGATACAGTGTTGAATTACCTTTACCTTATTTTTTTTTTAATCTTTGTTCTACACTGGGAACTTCTCCTGTGTCGTGGGTGCATTTAAAAACATATACCTCACATACACAAACATCCAGCCCCAGAACAACTACTTCCATAGTCGTCATATGGTCAAATCATCTTAAAGTGGTGATTATTTAACCGAGGTCCGGGCACGCCGCAATCGCGGCGGTAAGACCCCTCTTTGAGGAGTGGCTGGATAGGCGTCACGGCGTCCTGACCTACCGCATGACGCAGGTCCTCACCGGACACGGAAGTTTCGGGAGGTTCCTGTGTCTGATAGGGAGGGAAGAAACGCCTGGGTGTCACCACTGCGAGGATCGTCCGGAGGACACGGTGGAGCACACGGTGCAGGACTGCCCCGCTTGGGCAGAGCACCGCCGTGTCCTCACGACGGCGATAGGCGGAGACCTCTCGCGCCCGGCATTGGTCGAGGCCATGCTGCGGGGCGAGACGGAGTGGGAAGCGGTCGCCTCCTTCTGCGAAGCAGTCATGCTCGTGAAGGAGGAGGCGGGCCGCCTGAGGGAGAGGACAGCGTCCTCCCTCCACCCCAGCCGCAGTGGTAGACGCCCACGGCGTCGGACGTCGCAAGACGATCTCCGGCCACCGTAGGCGCGGGCATGCGGGCAGCGAGTAATGGGCGACTCGCTGTCCGACCATGGACCATGCCCGGGTCGACGGCGCGTTATGTTCCACGTGCGCCTCAAAGAGTGTCAGCATAGTGACGGGGCCTGTAGAAGGCCAAAGCCTGCCGGGATCGCGGGACCTAGGGATTACCGTGACCCCGGTACGTAAAGGGCTGTTGAAGGACACCGTGGATTTTAGTCAGTACAAGTCTGACAGTCCCTCCCGCTCTGCCCTGGGTGGGAGGACTCATTTGATGATTTTACAACGATAAAAAAAAAAAAAAAAGTGGTGATTATTTAATCATTATCATCATCAAAATAAAAAAGGTGGTAAAACAATTACTGGAAATAATTCGGTGATGACCTTACCAATAAAAAAATACGTGTGGCACTCGGGAACTGCCGCGGTGGAGCTATTGCGTAGCATTTTTATCAACTTATTTAATTATGATAATGAAAAAAATATCGCTTGCCGCGAATATTGAACGAGAATATAATCTCATCGTTGCTCTATGGGAAGTTACTCTTCTAATTAGGCTATGGTCAGCCACGTCAATCAAGTGAAACGTCAAGAAAAAAATTCATTCATTCACGTTGACATGACAGATGTGACAGTCACAGTGTTAGATTTATTTTCGTTACGGAATTTCTTGATTCGGTCGCCGTGCTCAAAGCCCGCGATAAAAGCTATGCAATAGCTTAAATGCTGGAGTATAATTAATTTACTTAATAGCTGTTAATAACTAATCTTCTATACTATAATAAATCTGTAGAAGGGTCAATTCTGTACATTGAAAATATTGAAAAAATAAATAGCGGGGACTGTTGCTGGATCGATACCAAACCCAAATATATGATTAAAAAAATTTTTGTCTGTCTGTCTGTCTGTCTGTCTGTCTGTTTGTGCAGGCATCACGTGAAAACTAACGGTTCGATTTCGATGAAACTTAGTATAATTATTCCATATTATCCTGGGCATAACATAGGATACTTTTTATCCTAAAAAATACGTAGAAAAAAAATCTTATTTTTCAGTCTTATTCATAGACGTTGTTCTGTAGAACCGCGAACACACGTTGCATTACCCGCAGTGGATTCAGCGCCGTAATATTTATAAGATGTCATTGTCAGAGTTACTCAAAATGGGGAAATAAACCATCCACGCGAAGACCGACATCCGCGCGGACGGAGTCGCGGGCGGAAGCTAGTATTACATATTATAATACAGAAACCTGATAAAACCTTTCTCTGATAATTCCCCGACAAAATGTAACGTTCTTTATTCGTTGTTTATTTATAAATAAGTTATATGCACACTAATTAACGGTGCGTTAGCTCCGCGCCTCACGTCCTGTGTTCTGTAGCAAAGAGATGTAAGACAGAAGGATTAATTCACGTTGTAAATTCAAATTATTTATTTTAAGAAGGGTAAAGGATTAACGCAAATAAAGAATGCGTGCATAAAACATTTAGACGTCACCACACGCAATATAAGGCATTAAAAAAAAACTGCCATCAGTTTCTAACACTTTCTGTTAACCATGTGTGCTACAATGGCTATTTTAGTCTAAGAAGGAAAAAAAAGACAAACGACGGCGATATCGACGCACTTTACGAGTAAGGCCACCAAAAAACAAGAATAGTTTTGTAGCAGCAGCAACACTTAAGGAAAACGGTGGCACTAACACCTTCTTCATGAGCCTGTTCTCCTAGTACTTTTGGTTCAGTTACCACATCGTGTATTTTCTGTAATTTAACACAATAATATAATAATTAATTAAGTTTTATTTAATAATTATTTTACCTAAATAGGTATTCGTCGCGGGACTCACGAATTACCGTGACCCCGGTATGTAAAGGGCTATTAAAGGACACCGTGGATTTTAGTCAGTACGAGTCTGACAGTCCCTCCCGCTCTGCCCTGGGTGGGAGGACTCATGTGATAATTTTACCTCGTAAAAAAAATCTAGTTAGGTATGTAAATACACACTTGGTATTGTCGCGAATCATATTATGTGTGTTTAATTTCATGTCCCTTGTCTGTTATTTATATGTTTAACGAAAATGCTTGTTATAAATAAAAATACTCATTTAAATGATTTTACTAAAAGTTAGTTAACTGAGCATGATAACTCAAGGAATCTCTTGTCTGTGATTGGTTAGATACTTCATTTTACACAATTGTTTGTACTTAGATGAAATTACCATAATATCAATATTAACTACGCGATGACTCATCCGAACTTACGGATGAGTCGAAGCCTTTCATATAATTGTACGAGTACAAGTGGCTTATTGAATGTAATTTTTATAGTTTAGATATCTTATGGATGTGAGATGTTGATTCCTTTTGTTAAAATATAAATTTTTGCATGCTATGTTATACTTGAAACATGTTGAGCTAGTGTAATAATATTAACATCAATGTATACCATGTTTTACGCAAATAAATGATTTACTTTACTTACTTTACTTTCAGTTTTTGAAGGGTGACGTGTCATTCTCGGATGAAACATTTTGCGGATGAGTCGATGCCTAAGTCAGTCATTTTATCCCGTTGAATCTGTCACAAGGAAAAACCAACTTTTTGAGACAATTAACAAAACATAAAATTTCTAGTGCGTTTACAGGAGTGCACCTTTTGTCCTTATTTTTTTTGGTGGTCCACCGCAAGCGTTAGCGATGCGTCGCGTCGCCTCGTACGGTAATTAGTAAATGCTAACAGGCTTATTGGCTTACGACGTCACATTGCTACACTCATATTGTTTTTATGGGGATTTTGGCGAGAACCAAAATAAATTGTGATTGCACAACTGGGTAAAATTTGTCATTCAATTTCTCTCCAGTTTTTCATAAATACTTTGTGTATCCTGTTTTTATTTATCGTAAAATGTCATTGAGAAATCAATGTGGATGGTTACTTTTTAACCATCCACATTCATACTTAAATCTCTCTTGTAAAGATAGCCTTTTTGATTTTTTGTCCAACATGATGTAGGTGAGTCTATGGGAGGTGTAAACTGAACCTACTGTATTTATCGGGTGTGTAATGTATGATATAATAACGAATGCTCTAATTTCACTTGAAATAACGTTCATATTATATAATGTTCATATTATATAATAACATCATATAACCTAATTTCATATGACCTAATGTTTAATATGATATAATTTTCATTTAATATAAAACATTTAGTATAACGTTCATTTTATATAATTTTCAATATGTATAATATTCTTTTTATATAACATTCATTTGACCTAATGTTCTTTTGACCTAATTTTCATGTTTAATGGTCACAGTTCTAACCTAACTCAAATGGCACGTAACCAGATCTTAAAATATTCAATGCATGGTCGAGGGTGGGCTTGGTCGACGGAGCCCCGCTTCGCGGGGCTCCTACTTCTTGATGGTTTATAAAAAAATAACCACGAAGGGGATGGCGGGGTCTATTGCTCGCTTCGCTCGCTCACACGACCCCGCCATCCCCTTCTAACCTAACCTGTCCGAGTCGGGGTGCCCTAAAGTCCAGATTGCATCCAATTTCTACTGGTTACAATTCAGATTTTCTAAATTATATTAAAAGTTATTAGAGATTATGAATATTATAGTAAATGAATAATATATTACATGAATATTATGTCAAATCTGCATTATAGGAAATGTTTATTATATCACTAGCTTCCGCCCGCGACTCCGTCCGCGCGGATGTCGGTCTTCGCGTGGATGGTTTATTTCCCCATTTTGAGTAACTCTGACAATGACATCTTATAAATATTACGGCGCTGAATCCACTGCGGGTAATGCAACGTGTGTTCGCGGTTCTACAGAACAACGTCTATGAATAAAACTGAAAAATAAGATTTTTTTTCTATGTATTTTTCCAGGATAAAAAGTATCCTGTGTTATGCCCAGGATAATAAGGAATAATTATACCAAGTTTCATCGAAATCGAACCGTTAGTTTTCACGTGATTCCTGCACAAACAGACAGACAGACAGACAGACATACAAAAAATTTTTTAATCATATATTTGGGTTTGGTATGGATCCAGCAACACCCCCGCTATTTATTTTTTCAATATTTTCAATGTACAGAATTGACCCTTCTACAGATTTATTATAGTAAGATGACAGATAAGAAATTAGATAAAATGAAATTATATTAACAATTCATTATCTCAACTGATCGTTATATTAAACAAAAGTATATTAACTGAAATTAGGTCAAGTGAACGTTAGATTTTTTTACTATTTGTAAATATAAAATTAGTGCAATTACTTAGTGCAAGGTCCAAAGGAGCCAAAGTAATCATTTCATCGTCATTTTAATGATTATGGCTAGCAGTTTCTTGCTAGCCAGTTAGAAGTCTTACACAGAATACAATATACAAACTGCACCTTTCGCCACATACAATTCCCACCAAAACACGTTCCCACAAAACGTGTTTAAAACCTTAAAACAAAACGTAAACCCGCGCGTTATCTCAAGTATGTAGATTTATTTCACAAAGTTTCGCTGGTGACGGAACGCTAGATAAGGGGAGACGACAAATCGTGGTCTTTGTAATGCATTTAAATTATAGTTTTGTTTTGGGAAAATCTTGATTTATTTGTTTTTCTACAATTAAGGTGTGTATGTGACTTGTATGTGTAATTAGATTGAGATTTGTTTGTTTAGGGGAACAATGTATAAGACGGGGACGCGAGGTATGATGGGAAATCAAACGCTTAAGGCAAACTTAACACTATACTAACGTAGCTCAAGCGCTAATTGGACGCCTTTTTAATGGCCGCGTGCAAATGACGTCCTATTGTTCCTTGCGCTACGTTAGTGTTGTGTTAAGTATGCCTAAAGAGTGTATGTCCCCATTATACCTCGCGTCCCCGTCTTATACACTATTCCCCTACTTGTATCCTACTAGAATGTTTGTAAAAGGAATATAAACAGATCATTCGTCTTCACATGTCATATTTAAAATCATTCATAATCTTAAAAACATTTGTGTAAACACCAAACAGTGTTTAAGATTATTTAGGATTTGGTTGTGTCTTGCACTGCAGAAAATATTGCGGCAAGCGTACAAGGCGACTGCGGAGAAGACATATCTGGCCCAAAACCGCGAAAAATGTAGGAGAAGAGTTTTTAATTGAACTTAATTACTAAAGTAATTAAGTTCAATTAAATATTCTTGCCCCCACAAGTATATAACAATAGACAAAGTAATAGACTTTGTTTTTGTATAGAAAATCTGAAAATATGGAAAAGTGAGTCCTACCTAGTACTGAGTAAAAACCAACCTAATACTAAGGTTACCTTTCTGTTTGCATTCGCAAGATGGCACATACGGATTACTATTAAAACGCGCTTGAAGCGCTTTTCATCGGAACTATTATCGATTAACCTCTTTAACTTTACGTGACGTTCTCGGAAACAAGATCATTCGGATTGCCTGATACACGTGAGGCAGGTTCGAAGCTTAGGACCGTTCAGATTTATGCCGACAGCTGCCCGTCAGACGCAATTAAACGCATAAGCAACAACGCATCCTCTCCAATTTCGGTTACATAGTACGGAATGGTAACGAAAGCTTGGAAAGTGAAATTTTGGTTGGGAACACCGAAGTAAAATGATGTGGCGTTCTTTAAACAATACAATGCACCAGAGGAATCTGTGTCCTGTTAATTATAGAGGGTGGTAAAGGATGCGCTGGGTAGAGACCGGTGGAGGGTGATCAACCGCTCTATATGTAATTCCGAAGCTGACCACGATTCTCAGACATGACCGACCGACTACGGAACGACAACATAACAGACTGACATGTACTAGAGTCGGTGGTTAGCTTTTCTTGGCCCACTTTCCCTTTTTTTTTCGAGTTCTGACCTGACCCTGACCCATTACTCGTTGCTCGCAAGCCCGCCGCAAATCGCCGCGCGTGATAAGCGACGCCCTGGACATTTCCTGGCGGCTGGGTCGTATGGTGGAAGATATCCTCTTCCTCACGTAATCCACCTCCTCCTTCGCTATAATTACTGCTTCGTAGAAGGAGGCGACTGCTTCCCATTCCCCTCGCCCTGCAGCATGACCTCAACCGGGCCGGGCGGGCATTTGCCTACCTTAAGCAATTTAACTTATTCCTTTTATATAAACGTTTAATTATATTATACATTCTCACACTACAACACTAACGAAGTCTATTGCTCCATCGCTTGTTGACTGAACACTTAGCATAATGTCTCTCACGTGGCCGGATTACCCTTTGTTTACCTTACCTACTACATTGGCTTTATAATATTGATGTTGCCAGTTATGTTAATTTGGGGCTTAGCTCCGTCGGCGTTCAGATTTGTATTCCTTACACGAGATTGGAGATGAATAGGCTGGGTTTTGTGAGTTGATAAAGGTATAGATTTAGACAGCGAATTCGTGATGGTCTGAATTATTTCATGGCATAGTAATAATGGAGTAAAATAAAATCAGGTTCACTGTGCGAGGGCGGTGCTCCTGTACAAACTATGCCTCGTTTGCTGGAGTCTCCCAAATGTGTCTTCTCCTGCACGCGGTATGATCTGAACAAGGCACTGACACTATAAAAATGGTCACTTACTGGGCCCAAACAGGTCGATGTGGCGGGACACGAAAAAGATCAAGAACGTCACTATTTTTTTTTATTCGTGGCATATTACAGTTGCAAACGTTTCTTTCTTTCTGCCTATTTAATTGACCCGATAAATCGCCACTGGGCTAAACTAAAGCTAACTTGTAAGTTCAACTGATAGAAATAATTTCAGCTACTTATCAAAGTTATTTATGTTTATCATAATAAGGATCAATTTACTTCATAGATTGCGAGCTGAGTAAACATTACCTATATGATAATATGTATCATATAACGCATATGTATGTACTCCTTGAGCCCAAGGCATTTCATCAACCTGTGTAAACTCGGGTAACCCTTTTGAAATTATGGAATCGAGGCAGTTTGTAACTAAAGGTATGAGTTTTGCTATTTGCGGAATTGTCCATTTCGTCTATGAAGATACTCGTCTTATATTTGATTTTCATAAAATTGATTATTCTGTCAAAATTTTTTATCAACGTAAATGTTAAACTACTAATATTAGACCACGATAACAATGAAAACGTCAATTAGCTTCGTCTGTCATGTTTCACTTTAATATTATACTTGTATTTATTAAAAAAAAACTTAGTGCAAATTAATTTTCAAACATTATTTTGAGCGTGAGTAAGAGAGTCACAATATAGCGTCATCTCAGTTTCGCTCTTACTTTTGTCGCATATTAGTATTATGTTCATCACTATGATCGTCGTGCGTCTCACTAAACGCCAAATGGCTTGACAAGGCATTAAAAGAACAAAAACAAATCAGTAATAACTGTTTAGTTTTTGTCACAGCCGAAAACGCATTTATAATACCAATTTATTACAGTCTCACAGGTGGGCAAAGGCCTTTAATGTAGTCCTCTGGATCACTTTACACCACGATAAACAAACTAATTTTTTTTATAAAATCATCACGAACTTTGAAAAATTCTGTAAAGTGGATACCTTCTTTTCCGTATCAGTTTAATCAAGAGCATGGTTGGTTTTAATAGTGTTAATAGATTCCTCTAAACGTCGATAAAGATTAAACGAGTTTGGTTTTTCCCGTTTAAACGAAGAGTTAAGCAGAAATGTACTGTATTTGGTCACATAGACTTGAGAGCAAGATTTTTGCCATCAAACAGGATTATGTACATAAAATCACAGATTTTTTTTCATGGTGGTATGTTGAAACTACAGATAACATCTGCTACAAACCCGTTTTGCCTCATTCACAATCATAACCGCGTGCCGATTGAGAGAACGTACAACATATTTGACCTTTTTGAAGAACCTCACCAAATAATGCAAATAGAGTCCACGCCTTTTGACGCGGCGCTACTGTCTATGTCATCACATCAAATTGTATTAAAGAAATGTAGTACCTCGAATTTTCCAAGTCTTGGTGGCGCGGGTCGACGGCGCGTTGTGTTCCACGGGCGCCTCAAGGAGTGTTAGCATAGTGACGGGGCCCCCAGTAGAGGGCCAAAGCCTGTCGGGGTCGCGGGACTCACTAATTACTGTGACCCCGGTACGTAAGGGCTATTGAAGGACACCGTGGATTTTAGTCAGTACGAGTCTGACAGTCCCTCCCGCTCTGTCCTGGGTGGGAGGCCTCATGTGATGATTTTATCACGTAAAAAAAAAGTCTTCTTGGCGCAGACTTTATGCTGCGTGCTCGATGATGTGTTTCCTAATACCACATTCAACATAAGGTAATCAAATATCTGCTTATTCTTGTCAACTAGATATTTTAATAAATATTTTCAGCAAACTAAAATAAAACCTAAAAAATAATTAAAAAGGTGGTGTTGCATATTAACACATT
The DNA here is from genome assembly GCA_943136025.2 of Agrotis puta. Classification (NCBI taxonomy): domain Eukaryota; kingdom Metazoa; phylum Arthropoda; class Insecta; order Lepidoptera; family Noctuidae; genus Agrotis; species Agrotis puta. Next base: position 3,765,271 of record OW964171.2, read on the forward strand.
GCGCGATGCAATCGATTTTGTAGTTCCCACCGTCCCGTTTTCGCACATAGTTTAATGTACAGACGCCAGCAGGTCAACCTACCCAACCTAATCGAATATTAATCTTCCACTATTGTGATAAGGTTGAAAATCTATTAAAGAAATGTGACAGATTGAGGTAAGTTAATGTGCTTGGCATTCTTGAATTCTAAGAATGTCCCAACTTTATCATATTACGCAAAGAAAAAACTTTTTCTTACTATTTAATGTTCCCAATTCTCGAGTCCATTGATATCTGAGATCTGTCGTAGAATAGTGTAACTCCACACCGAAGAACCCTGCAGGGGTTACAAACCCTTGCGCTATTTTTGAATTTAGAAGGCCGAGTGTTTGCGTAACCTTTGATTCGGTCTCTCGCGGCATTTTAGGTGCTCATTAAATTCTGATTTTAAATTGAGAATTTATGAAGAGCTCAAATTAATATTGTGGTCTCGGGGGGCTTTTTAAGGATCAAAATTCACTGTTATTTTATATCAAAATTCAATATTTAAAATGTAAGATCACTTAGTGAGAGTCGTAGGGAATATACTAGGGTAGATACAAAGGTGCATAATAGGACTTATGACTGAAAATCAATTATTCTAATCGAATGTCCACACTATGATAAGTCGGTACCTATCAAAGCATAATTAATTTAATTTTAAATCATGATATATAATCTATGGAACAAAAAGAAAACTAACAGCAAGTTTACTCATTCTTCATTACCATTTTTTATAATGCATATCGAAAAAAAAAGAAACATTCTAATGAATTTTAAAAGTGATACACCACACTTTGAATGTCTTTATACAAACTATAGTTTTGTAAGCAATATATTATAAAAAAGACATAATCCGTCTTACTACAAAAAGTTAAACATCTGTTGAACATTTGTCTAAAAAAACTGTCAACTTCAAAACGGCATTTGACGTTGATATAAGGGTCGATTTTTAGTTACACTTTTTTAGACAAGTGTTCAATAGATGTTTAACTGTTTATGGTACGACAGAAATTGTTTTGATTTTATGTCAAAAAAAATGAAGTATCGTCAAAAGAAATGTATACATACATCAACGCACGCCCCTATGTCAAAAGATACGATAGCTATAAGTACTCTCTCTCAAATCTTTGGCGACACGGTTGGCGCAGTGGCTGAGCGATCGACAGCTGCGCAGCGGGTCGCGGGTTCGATCCCCGCACGGAACAAATATTTGTATGATCTGCAAGTAGTTGTTCCGGGTCTGGGTGTTTGTGCATGTAAATATCTATATTTGTAAACGCACCCACGATACGGGAAGAAATTCCTAGTGTGGGGCAACAATTTTTAAAAAGAAAAAGAAGAAGAAATCGTCAGATTCCTACAATAAAAGTTACAGCTGACACCATTTTCCTTCCAACCCAACTGTAAAATATAAATAGACCGCATTTTTATTATGGAACTTACTCTCTTAGTTTTAGTGTTTTGTTTTGTTCGTATAATTAATTGTTTACCAGATACTGGGGTTGAAGTATCGCTGGAAGTTAAACAGTTACTGTGTTAGTTTCGTCGGCACTTTGGCCAAGACAAACAGACTACCACGAAATATTAAATGTTAATGGTCAGAATAATGTTATACTTCCGAATGTTATTACGATGTATCGGTTTTATTTGTAGGTTAGAAATGCCTGAGGCTTAATCATAATGTTTCATGTTTTAGTGAAGTTAAAAAAAAATAAGTTAATAATAACTGAAACCCGACTACGAAAAAATCGCGCACGGAAAAGTATAAAACAAGAACAAGCCGTGCTCGTAAGTCGGTAACGACGTCTCATTCCCTAGAGGGCGCCATATTGGATTTGGTGACACGTCACCTATAACCAGCGGACAACTGAGACGCTTCTAACGAGACCTCATTTGTCATGTAATGATAAGTAGTTTAGAAGTTATGAGGGAACAAACAAACATACATACATACAAACATACATACCGGTCAAAATCATAACCCTCCTTTTGGCTTTGCCATAGTCGGGCAATAAACGGGGAGTTTACGTTAATTTGATGGATAGAATTAGTTCCTCGTACTTCGTAGTCTTTCGTTCACTAAAGGCGCTTTTTATTTGCCATAAAATGTATGTCATAATACTACACGGTAGTGCTCTGCCCCAGCGGGGCACACTTTCACTGAAGTGTTTATAAATGCTCCCGAAACTCTTCAAACATTTGTAGGTAGTTAACCGTTGATTACCGTGACCCCGGTACGTAAAGGGCCATTGAAGGACACCGTGGATTTTAGTCAGTCAAGTCTGACAGTCCCTTCCGCCCTGCCCTAGGTGGGAGGACTCATTTGATGATTTTACCACGCAAAAAAAAAGGTAGTTAACCGTATACTATAGTGTACGTAATTTCAAAATAATAAAATTCACATCTTTATAATTACTATTAGTTCGGTGTATTTTAAACAGTCCTATCCAAATCTGAAATGAGTCCCCAACATTTATTAAATCTAATAGGGGAACAGTCCATAAGACGGGGATGCGAGGTATAATGGGAACAAACACTCTTTAGGTATACTATATAACGTAGCACACGTTAGTATTGTGTTAAGTTTGCCTGGAGTGTGTGACCTCGCGTCCCTGTCTTATACACTGTTCCCCTACTTCAACCGCTTACAATTTTAAAGCACATAAAATGTCACAACCACTATCTTTTATAAAAACTAGTGTGTAAGTACTTTTTGCTATTTTTCAACTAGAGAGAAAAACTGCCACCAACATGAAATATATACTTCTTTAAAAAGAAATAACATAGAAGCTTCATATATAAAACATTGTGTTTTTACCTTTTAACACTTAAAACCTAGAATAGAAAATTTAGGTGACATTTTCGTGAACAGAATTCTAGAAACTCCATTAATTTCAGTGTTACGCCTTCCAACAAAGCTTTTTTGTTGGGACCGGTCACACCTTTGTCTTGTTAAACTTAATTGTAGAGATGGGAACCTTTTGAATTGTTTTTAAATAACATGGCATTTCCAAATGATTATCTATATTTATTCGTTTTAACTAGCTTTTTCCTACGGCTTCGCTTTTTTTATATTTACGTGGTAAAATAATCACATGAGTCCTCCCACCCAGGGCAGAGCGGGAGGGACTGTCAGACTCGTACTGATTAAAATCCACGGTGTCCTTCAATAGCCCTTTACGTACAGGGGTCACGGTAATTCGTGAGTCCCGCGACCCCGACACGCTTTGGCCCTCTCCAGGGGGCCCCGTCACTATGCTGACACTCCTTGAGGCGCGCGTGGAACACAACGCGCCGTCGACCCGGGCCGGAGATCGTCTGCCTACGGCTTTGCTTGCGATAATTTAGAATTTGACAAAAAAATATGGATCGTGCTTACACGATCCATATTTTTTTGTCAAATTCTAAATTATCGCGCTACTTATAGCGCCATCTGGAAAATGAACGTAATTGTTGTTTTTCTCGGCAATAGCTCTCTTCTGGTTTTTGGAATGATGATCTATATTTATTCATTTTAATGAACTTCACATATGTTTGAAGGTCATCATTTACTCAGTTACAACGTTCAATCACTATGCAATTTTTTTTCAGACGGCGAGAGATTTCCATTAAAAGGGCTTTATGACCCAAGCGTTTCTCATACAATGACAATCAGAGGAAAGCTGGTACAAAAAGATACGTTATTGGTAACAAAATCAGAATAAATTGGCCTCAAATTGTATTAACACGACTAAAGTAATAGCGAGGTAAAAGACTATACCATGGAGGTTGAGTCCGCTAGTAGAAAAGACTTGCAAAACGCATTTGGACAAAAAAAAAATGAGGTTCTACAATAAAAAAACAAAAAAATAAGAATCAAATGAGTCGTGTTAATTTCAAAACCAACTAATTACAACGATTATTGACCGGTATCAATTCCATTCCAATAATTTCAATTATTTACCTCTATACTTATGCTGTTACAATAGACTTTAATTATTTACCCCACCCTCCTTTAACCACATTAGTTCCACACAGTACTATTTACTCACCACAATCACGTCACAAAAACACCCACTCACAAACTCCCTCAAAAGATTAATCAAGTAAACTCCAAAGCGTATATCTCTAACACAATATCGAAGTTTTTCGAGACACAAGACAACTTTCCTTAACTTTGGTTAACTTTTGGTGCAATCCTACCTTAAACCCGAAAGTGTCACGAGTGATATAGGTTGGTTCACATCACGACTTTTGAGACGAGATAAGACGTCACTGACGATCTGGGTTGTGTGGGAATGTCTGCAGGCGTATGGAAGAGGAAGGGTATGTTTTGATAAGAAGGAGCTTTGTACTTCCTAGTGCCAAAAAAACAACTAGGGGAACAGTGTATAAGACGGGGACGCGAGGTATAATGGGCTTTTTAGGCTCTTTACGCGCAAGAGCCTACAGGATTTTATTTGCCAGCGGCCATTAACAAATGGCGTCCTGTTTGCGCTTGCGCTACGTTAGTATTGTGTTAAGTTTGCCTTAAGTGTGTAATTTCTCATCACACCTCGCGTCCTCGTATTATACACTGTCCCCCTAGTTACTAACGGAGATTTCATCCAAATTAGCCAGCTGTTTCGGCAAGTAAAAACAGAGGTGATCCAGTAAAAACTTCCCCGACTTACGAGTTGTATGTCGTGATTATGAATCCAGACTGGTACATTCATCACTACTGCTCTTAAAACGGTGAAGGAAAACATCGTGACAAAACCGGATACTAGAACCAAATATTCGAAGACATAATTGATATCTACCAACCCACACTAGGGGTGGCGGGGTGGATTCACGGTACTCCTAATGGAGAGGAGGCCTGTGTCCCTGCAGTGGGTAAATTATAGGCTGATTATGATTCTGCATGAAAGAGAATCAAATATTCATCTTTAAAGCCTTTGTCAAACAGACTGACGTGGCGAATGCGAAGCGTGACGTTTTTATTTGTAATGTATGGAATTGTTTGAATCCAGTCACATAGAAAAGCGTAAGCGATCCGATAGCGTGACATAACTATAGCACTGACGTCTCACTTCGGAAACGCTTCGCTTTCGCCGGTCTGTTTGACAAAGGCATATCTCCCTACAATCTTTCGTATTTTGCAATAGTAGAACTTTGTGTACTAATATTACAATTTGAAATCAGTTTGAAATCCTAAACAATGGACCGTATTATGTAACGTTAGTCCTAGATTTATGGATTTGTTGCCATCAAAGTTGAGATTCTAACTTCGGCAGCAGAAATGCAATATCGCGACGCCAATGCCTATTGAATATCAATAAGAGAAACTTGTAGTACAGAAGTTACACGATACTACAATACAAGTTACGTAAGAGTCGGTTTATATTTCTGTTCTATTACAATATTCTGAAAATGCCCGGAAGAACAATATTGAACTAGGCCCTGAACAAGTTAGTCGCGGAACTGTCCAAACGGGAAACCGCGACCCTGAAACGTTAAGAGCAATTGAAGGACACCGTGGATTTTAGTCAGTTTGAGTCTGACCTGCCCTGGGTGACTCATTTGATGATATTACCACGATAAAAAAAAATACGACGTAATGCACTCTGGGAGAGCCGGCAGAAGTGAAAACTTCAATGGTAATAAACACACACGAACATTCGAGCAAGCACCCTGCGCCGTCTTACGAATTTTCGATCAGGTCACGTGTCCTGACGTGAGTTTAACATTTTTTACCCATTCCAAAAAAAGTGCACAACGCCGCTAAAGAAGTTTTCACTTCAAAAAATATAGATTTTATACCAGCAGGTAAAGATACTAGATGGTGTGTCAATCATACAGCCGGTTGCGGTGCTCCCAATATATCCATGTCGAAACAAGGCTACTCCGCGTCGAAGTGAACGATGGCACCCGTCGACCACCGAGATACGAACATTCATCCTCTATGAAAATGGTATTGACGGTGAAAATAGAACTTTGAATGGTTTGTTTTAAGTTTTATTTTTATTTGGACTTTTTTTTTTGTAAATAGTGAGGTGAGAACTGTCGTAGGCTTTATAAAATAGTTAGTGTTATTTGCTGTTGCTCGTTAAACCTCTACCCAAGTATAGCCTAGAACCGTCTTTTTTTTTTATCGTGGTAAAATCATCAAATGAGTCATCCCACCCAGGGCAGGGCAGGAGGGACTGTCAGACTTGTACTGACTAAAATCCACGGTGTCCTTCAATAGCCCTTTACGTACCGGGGTCACGGTAATCCCTAGGTCCCGCGACCCCGGCAGGCTTTGGCCCTCTACAGGCCCCGTCACTATGCTGACACTCTTTGAGGCGCGCGTGGAACACAACGCGCCGTCGACCCGGGAGCCTAGAACCGTCTACAAGATTTATATCAGTAACAATATTCAACAAAATCAAGTTTAGTCATTTTGGCGTGAAAACTACTTTTTCGCATTAACACACACACTTCCGCTCCAGTCAGGGTGGGAGGATTCATTGGACGTTTTTTTAATAGCCTAGTTTGTGTCCCACTGCTGGGCCTCCGCATTTTCCTTCCAAACCTCTCTATTTTGGGCCATTTCTGGTCATGTCTGCCCCGTGAACATGATCAGATCACGTCACACTACCTCTACCTCGGCCGACCTCGACGGCGATATCCTCCCTCAGGAGTCCATTGAGTGACGATCTTTGCCTACCCCTCCGGGATGATTTTACCACGTAAAAAAAGAATGTTGCTGAGTTGCTTGATACAATTTTTTCATTTGTTTTCTCTGCTATCGTGGTCACAAAACACGTATTGCTTGAATGTGTAGCACTCGAACTAGACTGGCCACAGTTGGGTAAAGGTTCGAATGCCGGAAGCAGTGTATTGAAATGTTTAATTCAAAATGCCGACACGTTTCGCTTGATCGCGTAACTTGTGGCCAAGGGTATAAAGGCTCAAGCCCCAACGGCTCGGCTCGCTCTATTTACGTTTGACACCGACGGAATGCAACACTGCTATTTCAGAATACACTGCTCCTTTACTTATTTCTATGAAGTCTACGTACAACAGTTTGCTGCTTTCAATCACGCTTGGTTCTTTGTTTTTCAGTACCAGGGAATAGCTTTGGGAAAACTGGAGGGTTTGGTTGGAAGAGAAAATTAACCTTTTGAAGTTGAGTATGGTATTTTTGGACAATCTTCTTTTAAAAATGAATAGGTTTAATAATTATGTTCTCGAGAAAAATTCGCTTATTATTTTTTTATTGTATGGAATTAATTATTTTTTGTGTTTGTGTGGAATTTTTATTTTTTCAATTCTAATTCTCATTTATGAATTTCACCCGTGAGAAGGAAGGGTTTAATATAAAGACAAAAACTATACGTATGCACCTATTAAAACTAAATTTTATGCACAGTACCCTTTTCTGTTACCTGATTACATCCAATCACCTGATTGTAAAATCGTGAATTGCATCATATACTCGTATTTTCAACGTTATAATTAAAATTGAATAAAAAGGTGAAAAAGCATATTAATTACTCAAGTTGATAGAGATTGTACAGTGTATTCTTTCTGATAATGGCAGAAGAAACATTACCCACATACTTAATACTTTCACAGAGAACCTAAAAAAGTAATGAAATTAAACACTAAACTAAAGACAGTTTAACACTACCCTTAAACCTAAAATGGAACAAAAACAAACCGTGTAAAGTCATTGACACAATTGTAAACTCTTATTTACTTAGTTATATAAAAGTTTAAGCCAACGACCGTAACGAGATTATCCTTTCCTAATTATACGAAGGGTTGAATTACTTAATATTATTATCCGCAACAATTAAGGGAAAAGTTTTATAATATCTACATTTTACTCTGAAAATTTAATTTATTAACAAAATGTTTAACGCACCTGCATTTAAATGGAGAACGAACGTATCTGGTAATTAGTGGTAAGATATTTCCTGCAGAGGTGTTATTAATTATAATGTTATAATTATCCTAATCCTAATCCTAACTAATATTATAAATGCGAAAGTAACTCTGTCTGTCTGTCTGTCTGTCTGTCTGTCTGTCTGTCTTTTCTTCACGCCTAAACTACTGAACCGATTTGTGTGAAATTTGGTACAGACATAGTTTGGAACTTGAGAAAGGACATAGGATAGTTTTTAACCGACTTCAAAAAAAGGTGTTATGTGGTGAAAGGTGGTATGTTTGTTACCGCATTACGACCGACTGGGTGAACCGATTTTCATGATTCCTTTTTGTTTGTGAGCTGGTGCTTCCCGTGTGGTCCCATTGTCACCAAATCAGTATCTGATGATTGGATCTTGGAGAAATCGAGGGCAACCCTCAAATTTTATAGGCCCACGCATCGTGTTTCGTAAATCTTATGAAGTAATTTAAGTACTTGCGTTTGGTAATCATCATCTTATGTAGCTGAGCTGATGATGGAAGGTACAACTCCTTAACAGTAAGGAGTAGGCATCGACTGATTCATTGTCGCATATCTCCGGAACTTCACGTCCGATTTAAATAATTCTTTTTTTTTGTGCTAGGGAATACTGCAAGTTTCATCAAAATCGGTTCAGTAGTTTTTGAGAACAACAAAGCCATCGACTTCCGAAATAAAAGTTATTTTGTAGATTATTTTACCCTTTTTTGCAGAGTTCTATTATTATTATTTTTTATGGTGGTAAAATCATCAAATGAGTCCTCCCACCCAGGGTAGGGCGGGAAGGACTGTCAGACTTGACTGACTAAAATCTACGGTGTCCTTCAATAGCCCTTTACGTACCGGGGTCACGGTAATTCGTAAGTCCCGCGACCCCGACAGGCTCTGGCCCTCTAATCCACCCTCAAGAGATTCCCTCTAAATATTAGGTATAGGTGTTCAAAGATTGTATGGAAACTAATTTTGAAGTTAGAAATCTGGGATGTACGATGTGAAGTTACATTAAAAAATATATAAGTATTTAAAAAAATGTCACGTAACTTAATGAGGCAGACCAAAGTCTACGCGAGCGAAGCCGCGGGCAAAAGCTAGTTATTTTATATTTTGTGGAGATTTCAATTAAGATTGAACAAATAATATCGTGCAAACTGCTTACTGCACCGAAATAATTAATTGTAGATTATTCACCCTTTTCTTCCGTATGGCTATTGTTTTCTAGACAGAAATCTGAGCAAAACTATTCCTTGACAAACCAGTTCATTATCATCATCATCCACAGCCCGTCTTCACCCACTGCTGGGTATAGGCCTCTGTTTGCTTTTGCCAAGCTCCACGGTCTCCCGCCAGCCTCATCCAGGACACTCCCGCAATGGCAATGTCGTCTGCCCATCTCGCCACCAGTTAGCTGCCCCTTATTAAATAATTAATTCTCCCGAACCTCTCCAATCATGGTGACAAATCAATCTCATCATGAATAATCATTGTCACGTGTAATATTAATTATGCACACTATTGTACACATACGTTCAGACGTCAGCACATCAACCTGAGATGACATCCTCCTTCTTGTTTCGTGATAAAGGTGAAAATCTACTACAGAAATTTGACAGATTGTGGTAGCTTGATAGCGTCTGTACATAAAGAAGCGAACTTTTTTTGCTGTCATAATGTTATGGGATAGCAATTTGAGTTGATTGGAGCAGATAGGATACAGAAGAAGTGGTAACATATTTTTTCCTACTTCTCCACTATTCTTTTCTGATTAATTTCGTTGCTGGATCCAAGACAGGTAAAATCATTCTCCGGGACACGTCAAGCTTCATTGTCTCGGCGCTTTTCTGGTGGTTGCCACTGTTGATTCTGGCTTTCAGGAGGTATAGTGTGGTGGGTTAGTCCCAAAAAAAGGTAGGAAACAGGAACATAAAGTAAAGTGGTCGTAATCAATTTTGAATTAGAAGGGTAGAGAATATGCCATTGGTAAGAGGGTAAACCGTTTTCTAATAAACGGTAAATATTCACCAGTAATTTAGTTCATCCGTAATCATGACGTTTGCAACAGTTCCGATATATCAAAACGAATAATAAACATGGTTAATATCCCATTTTAAGGTTTGTTTTTTTTTCGTGGTAAAATCATCACATGAGTCCTCCCCCCAGGGCAGAGCGGGAGGGACTGTCAGACTTGTACTGACTAAAATCCACGGTGTCGTTCAATAGCTCTTTACGTACCGGGGTCACGGTAATTCGTGAGTCCCGCGACCCTAGCTGGCTAACAATAGTGTTAGACCATGTTCGTTGAAAAATAGGTAAAAATAAATAAAACAATTTAATAATCAATTTTGAAAAAGTTATACGAATTTCATCATTTACCTGACTGACTACCTACCAACCGAATATTAGCTATCAAACTTTTCTCTTTCAAACAAAGAAGTACCCACGTCAAACTTTGAAAATTTTATTCAATATCCAATAATTTATTCATCCTAGCATGAAGATTATTAAAAATCCCTTGACCAGTATAAGAAAAAACTTTAAATTTATTATGGGGCAAAGTTTGACCGGGTGTGTCGACCTACGTTAAACTGTGTTTGGAAGTCCTGAAAACTTTGTGAAAAAAAACTTTATTTCATTTAACTTTTAAGTCAACATTTAGGGACGATGGCAGCTTATTGGTCGATGCTCGGAAAAGATGAGAAATGGAGAACAGTGTGCCTTTTCTATACATTTTGACGGGATTAAGTGGTGGTTGCGAAAACTTTGGTTTACGCTCTAAACATTTAATGTTTTTAAATATTTTAATTAAATTAAACAGCGCTCTCATTAACACCTACGTCAGAATAATAATAAGTTAACAGTGGCACGTTTTCGGGAAGCCACAATGACGTCTGTGACTTAGTAGATTATCAAAAAATACGAACTCAAAAGAAAAATTCGTGATGGAATCTTTTTTACGTATTTTGTCAGACTTCGTACTTGAAGTATTGCGATGGAAATTGAAAAAAACTGAAAGAAAAACGCGTGTATTGTAACATTTCCGCATTAGTTTTGTGTGCAATACTGTTCAACTTGATTCGTGAGTGAGGTGAGAGTGGATAGGAAGTACTGACCGCCGTCTGCTTCGATCCTTACATTGTCCTTTCACCTCTACGTTCATACGGTCATATCCCGTTGGCCCGTTGTACCTGAGTGTTCTGAAGCATTCCACCAATGAAGTCATTTCTTATCGTCGGTTTTAATAATATGAGGTAGGAATGCCATCTTACTTAAAACTTCTGCTTTTTTAAAAGCTCTTTATAATGATTTTTGGTCACTTATGCTTAAATGCCTAAACAAAAAACTGCTTACTTTGATTACGCGATGTTCTACAATTTCAAACTTGACACTGCTCTTGAACGTTTGGTTTTGTCGCTTTTTTACTTTTACTTATTATCCTTGTTAATGAAAACTTGTATGTTTATTAGAACATCCATTCCAGAATAATCTAGGGAAAATGTAAAGAAGAAGACAGCATGTATTTTAGATAAAAATTATAAAAAAATACACGGTATAGGCGGCATTCACACTTCAACAGTTTTAACAGTCAGTGTGTCCTTCCCGAGCTCCCCCTACGCGTTAGCCACTCGTATTGACCTTCGTCAATCATAATTGTCACACCCAAAACGCCATAGAAACAACAAATAATATATCTATAAAAAATCCAATCCCAAATAAAAACATTCCGTTATTTTCATTTCGCTGGTCGCTCCAAGGTCTCTCCATAGCGTGTTTAATAGATATTCAATAGGACTCCCCGTTATCGTCCCATTTTCCTTAATCGGTACATTTTGCCCACCTCAATGAATCGTTCCAGTCGTCAACTGAATTGATCTAAACTAGATCGGAGTTTATGTTCAATTTATTAAATTATTTAGTCGCTTGGATTTGTCTTGTTTATCTTGCTTTGTTTGAAAGAGAAAGATCTTTGAAGTTCATCAATATAACACACTGAACAATATTAAAATACCGATCCATTTTAAATTACTTTTTCGACGTATTTTTAAATGCGGTGTGAAAATTACCTTCAGTAGCGAGGGATGCGTTAAAAAGTACACAGATGGTCTGTGTGAACGAAACTTATGTACAGACGCCAGAAGGTAAACTTACCCTAATCTGTCAAATTTTTCCAATCGAACATTATTCTTCCACTATTGTGACTGGATGTGCTGGCGTCTGTACGACGAACTAAATTATCAGTAGTAGAGCATATCGATACATCTCCAAATCCACAATAATAGAGAAATATGACAGACAGGTAAATTGGAACATTGTGAATAATTTTGAACGAAAGCCAGTGTTTCAGATTTATTCCAAAGCTGCATATCGAATGGTACTCGTGATTGGAATAATTTGGTTACAGCCATGAATCGATTTCAAACGTCATTCGATTCGGATCTCGTGGGCCTGATCTGAAATAGATTGATGTTCAATTATGGGACTTTTTATCGTACGACTGAAATTTTTGTGACGACATTACTTTTTAGGTTAATGTATTTTATTTGAGCTCTCGTGAGTGTAGTAAAAAATAACATGAAAAATACTATTTCAGAATTATTTTTTTTGACATTTGAATTTATAAATCGAATCTACTCATTTTTTTATTTTTAAGTTCAACCTTATTGTTTTAACATTATTTAAAACAATCCTCAGTTTATTAAAACTTTAAGTACCATAAACATCAGTTTATCAGTTCAAATAAATGTACTTTTTTTCGTTAGCTTAGCGGTCTTTTTCAAACTATATTTGGGTCGATTTTTTGTCGAACAAGATGCAGCTGAAAATCAGTATTTTATATAAAACGACTGCTTATCTGTCGTTCACAACCCAGTTACTGGGGAATACTAAACTCCTTTGTGAAACTGGTTGTCAGACTTTCAAGCTTATGACTAACTGTAACGACTGTTTTAGATCTAAAAATGATAGCTGGGAACAACTGCTTTACGTGTTTTCCGAGGTACTGATCTCTGGATTTGTCACTCACTCATTAATTTTAAAATTTGTTTGACTCATTAATTACCCTTTTTTTTTTTTTTTTGCTTGGTAAAATCATCAAATGAGTCCTCCCACCCAGGGCAGGGCGGGAGGGACTGTCAGACTTGTACTGACTAAAATCCACAGTGTCCTTCACGAGCCCTTTACGTACCGGGGTTACGGTGATGGGTAAGTCCCGCGACCCCGGCAGGATCTGCCCCCATCCGCAGGCCCCGTCAATTTGCTGACACTCCTTGAGGCGCGCGTGGAACACAACGCGCCGTCGACCCGGGAATGGTCCATGGTCGGGCAGCGAGTCGCCCATTACTCGCTGCACGCATGCCCGCGCCTACGGTGGCCGGAGATCGTCTGGCGACGTCCGTCGCCGTGGGCGTCTACCACTGCGGCTGGGTCGGAGGGAGGACACTGTTCTCTCCCTCACGCGGCACGCCTCCTCCTTCGCGAGCATGACTGCTTCGCAGAAGGAGGCGACCGCTTCCCACTCCGTCTCGCCCCGCAGCATGGCCTTGACCAATGCCGGGCGCGAGCGGTCTCCGCCTATCGCCGTCGTGAGGACACGGCGGTGCTCTGCCCAAGCGGGGCAGTCCTGCACCGTATGCTCCACCGTGTCCTCCGGACGATCCTCGCAGTGGTGACACCCAGGCGTTTCCTCCTTCCTTATCAGACACAGGAACCTCCCGAAACTTCCGTGTCCGGTGAGGACCTGCGTCATGCGGTAGGTAAGGACGCCGTGACGCCTATCCAGCCACTCCTCAAAGAGGGGTCTTACCGCCGCGATTGCGGCGTGCCCGGACCTCGGTTGCGACAGTCGCCCCCACCATACTGCCCTGAGATCGCGCCGGAGCTCTTCCCGCCGCGCCTCGACCTGTCGAGGCAGCGGGGATTCGCCCCGGCGCTGCGCCTCCAAGCGCCATTCGTAGACGCGCTGGAGGGCATCATTAAATTACCCTAAAATAAAAAAGCACGTAGTCTTTAAACGGTTTAATTTGAAATGTATCCAAGAACTAGCAGTGTACCCCGTGCATAACGGTAAACAATAATAAATTTGCATTTTTATTATAATAAAAAGGAATGTACACAACAAAACCAGTTAATAAACATCCTTATTAAGTACAAAAACAGAAGAAAGTACACATACATAATACCTTAATTAAAATTTTCCTCCACAAACGCTTACAGCTAAGTAACTTACGCAAAACGTGACAGGCTGTAGAATCCCCTGCCATTTCCAATTCATTAAGAAAATGTATATTTTCCTTACCGGTACGTTAACAAGTCTTTCCGCAGTTTTCTTTGAGGTCGCAGAATTAATGTGCACCCTTTTAATTCTGTCCTGTAAATCAAATATGTTTTTTTTTTATGGTTGTAAAATCATCAAATGAGTGCTCCCACCCAGGGCAGGGCGGGAGAGACTGTCAGACTCGTGCTGACTAAAATCCACGGTGTCCTACAATAGCCCTTTGCGTTAAGGGGTCACGGTAATTCGTGATTTTGCATTTGATGATTTTATCTCGATAAAAAAAGCAATTATGTAGTTAAAAACATTCACTGTTGATTTTTGCTTTAATACATGTGTACACTATGTCTACAATCTTGATAAAAACGGAACCACTGTTCAAAATTGTTTTTGTGTTGTGTCACTTTCCCTTCAAACGTATATTTTCCAGGAATTTGTTGCTGTATCTATTTCTAAAAACCCAATTCAGAGAACGTAATAAATATTTCGTTGAAAAACCACAATTCGACCTAACGACAGAAAGTCAACAGCCACGATCAAGTACCTACGATTTATTTTGTTACTAAAATTAGGACTATTAAAATCTCCACAAAAGTTTTTCTTTGTCCCTGTAATGACTCATTCAGACTGTTGTAAGAAAATATGAAATTACGAAAATTAATTACATAGTACAGGTTGATTCGTACCCATTTGGTGGGCAAGTTTAAACGAACCTGTGCTGCCTTTAATAACAGTATTTTTAGTGTCCCAAAACACGCGATGTTTGGAAACTCTCAATTTTGTAACGTAATCGGGTTGTAAGGTTTCAGTAAGTAATATTTTAAGATTTTTAATACCAATATTAGAGTGATACTTGAAGAAAGAATTATTATTTCCAGACGCATACAACCTGGTGTACATGCTGCTTCTGGGTAAGCCACTCTATTGTGAACTTTATAATATTGTTACGAGCTGAGTATTGGATAAATTAATCAACACCAATTAAAAACCAAATAATCACACACAAATCACGTGTTCACGTGTGTGTTTTAGTGAAAATACACACTTGAACACACTAAAAAGTCGCTTGTAGATTTTCAATTCGAGTACACTTTCGAGTCACCTCGATCGTAGTCGTACCAGACTGACTTAGGGCGCCTTCACGTCGAGTATTTATACCACGACCCGTCAGTTTCTAGAAAATGGTCGAAAGTTCTGGAAACATCCATGGACTTCCACACAGTCCCATACCTTCTGAAACATTCCGGAACAATCTCGAAACAAATCTAGATCAGTGTAGAATTTTCTAGAAACTTCCAGACCAATCTACAATAGAATAGTCGAGAACCTTGTGGGAACTTTCGAGAAAGTTGTAGATTGGTCTCGCAATATGGTTGACGTTACAATATCTCCGTCACATTTGACTAAGACTATTTTTAAGAGCAAATGAGAATGGGCATTAATGTCCCATACATTGGTGCCCATTGATTGATTGATTAGATGCATCACTCTTCCCTAACCCCCAATAGCCTTAAGCTTTATACCGATGATAAGAGCACTTTAGACGAATCTTTGCTACTGACATGATTTTCGATAATTCGTAATCCTTTCAGAATCATGATTCTATGGAAGTTAAAAGTGGAGCATGAAAGTTAAGATTAAACACTAAAACCGCGTTTTAGACATCTCAATCTTCCTTTTTAGATCTTGTGCCATTACGAGTATGTTGAAAATTGTCTGACGATTTCTTTCTGTTTGACGTTAATTTTAAACTGTTTGCCTTTATTGAATGTTGCAAAAATTCAACACAATGTTCATGAAAAAGAAATATGTCCAAGCAGTTTTTCACTAGTTTTCACTCCAAACCAAAACTTACTTAACTTTAAATATTATGTATTAAAAACTAATTCTATTAAAAGTATTTCGAAATACATAATGTAGATTTACAAAAGTAATGTTTATAAAACAAAAAGTTTCCAAATCCCAAATCGAATTCATGTATGGAACTTGATATTTCTAATTTAAGTTTTCAGGTTTTATGTTGAATTCAATTTAGTTTGACTTACAGATAAGGTTACCTGAATTTGTATTTAGTTACTTGCTTTTGCCAGCGGCTTCGCTCACGCTTATTTAAAATTTAACTGTCAATTCATTCATCAGTCAAATGTTATTGTAGTTTTTCTTGAGAACAGACGCCTTATCACAAGTTTTCTGTATTTTATTTACAGCGTACTTGAAGTTTTTACGGCATTTCCTCTCAGTGGACAAAAGAGGGACAATTTTTTTCCATCAAACTACTGCATCACCGTTTCAGGTTACATTACGTCATAAAAACGTGAAAAATCACCTCTGCTTTAGGCCTTACTTCGGAATGGTAGGTACCCTATGCCCAATCTCTGTATATCTGACAACGTATATGGAAAATTTCAGAATGATCGTTTCAGATGTTTAGTCCTGAAAAGGTAACAAACAAACAAACTTACTTTAGCATTTATAATTTTAGTTAGGATTAGGATTGGGTTTGACGTGTACAGTGACGTACACAATGCTCTTAGAAGAATTAAAGAAAAGAACTAATTTCTATTACTTGATTGATTTATTATTTTTTAACATTACTTTTTCACGAATTTAGTATGTTTTAAGCAATTTTGATGACGAGACAGTACGAGGTCATAAAAAAACGAGAAATATGCCTGCGAGTGGCAATGCCACGGCTGGATGTCCTAGAAATACATCCACTGACCTTGTTGAAGGAATTCTCCAGAAAGGTCAGGCGCGAAGTATTTGACCCCAGCGTGCTTTTTTTAAAATCAAAATCAAAAGTTTTTATTTCACATAGGCCCATGAGGGCACTTATAAAACGTCGACAGCTGGTGCTCGGTTCAGGTTGGTCGATTCCATGGAGAAGAACCGGCAAGAAACTCCATGGTTACTCTTTTAAATTATGGTATGGTTTTACAATCAGATTGTTACAATTTTTGGATACTTTATTGGGACCAACCCACCACAACACTATTCCCAAACCACTGTAACTCCTGAAATCAGAATCAACAGTGGCAACCACCAGAAAAGCGCAGCTAACCTTTGAAGATTGACCATTGCGCGCGCTAATGTTTCTGTACATTTATGTATGAGGGACTGTCAGACTCGTACTGACTAAAATCCACGGTGTCCTTCAATACCCCTTTACGTTCCGGGGTCACGGTAATTCGTACAGTCCCGCGACCAAATAATGTATGTTAAAGCAATTATCCGAACTTTAACCCATCAAACTTCAAAATAGAATAATTGCACCCCTGCCACAGCTATCAAGTGAAATTTTAAGTAAAACTGCATAAGTTAAATAAGCCAACAATGTAACGGCAGTTAGTTACCGAACTACTAAACAATGCAATTTACCTATCCAGGGGAAATGCATAACGAAATACCGTCCGACAATCGACCAATCTGCGGAGAACTCCCGAAAATGCACAAGAATTAAACCCATACCAACCTTGCTGCTATAGACATAGAGTCTACTTTTATATTTTGTTTAATGACGTGATAGTTCAAGTATTATTGGTGAACATGTAACGTAAAGTGTCCAACTAATGGAAATCGATTTTAATGTAACGCCTGTAAACATGATTCGTGTCATGGTAGTTGAAAGTTAAAAACAAATAGAATTGGCTACAAGTCCTAGTAGGATGGTAATCTGTTCTAGTAACCACTAGCTTGTGTAGCATAATCAATCAATACTGTTCCCACTGTAGGTTGGTCTCTATGAGATAGAATCGGCTGTGCCTGTAATCCACCATCATAAGCCTATAAATGTCGGACGTGGGCAGACGATCTCCGGCCACCGTAGGCGCGGGCATGCAGGCGGCGAGTAATGGGTGACTCGCTGTCCGACCATGGACCATGCCCGGGTCAACGGCGCGTTGTGTTCCACGCGCGCCTCAAGGATTGTCAGCATAGTGACGGGGCCCCCTGTTGAGGGCCAAATCCTGCCGGGGTCGAGGGACTCACGAGTTACCGTGACCCCGGTACGTAAAGGGCTATTGAAGGACACCTTGGATTTTAGTCAGTACGAGTCTGACAGTCCCTCCCGCTCTGCCCTGGGTGGGGAGAACTCATGTGAAGATTTTACCACGTAAAAAAAAAAACAAAAAAACCTATAAATGTTCCCACTGCTAAAACACAGGCCTCCTCTCTGTGAGAGGGAGGCGGCCATAATCCACCACGTGGGTCTAAAAGGGGTTGGTGTGACATGTCTTTCATTTTTCGGGTCTAGGACATATCGGTTTTATCAAGATGTTTTTCTTCACTGTTTTGAGGGAAGTAGTACCGAACTAATTTATAAGAATTAATGCGCCTGGCTAGATTCAAACTAAGTCGAGGCCATAAACACTTGGCCACAAAAATAGTGAGTCAAAAGCAGTTGCCCTATAATAGTAGGTATTCAGCTTTTTTTTAATGATAGGTCCGCGTTTGACCACTATCTAACTGCATACAGTTAGACTGGAAATCGACTGTAACTTTGCTGGGTACAGGATAAGCCGATGATGATAATATTAGAATTGGAAAAAAGGCTCAGAAAGAACATTAATCCTCTCTTTCGAGCACTTATTAATAACTGACGGACGTTACGGGTCGACATATCAGTCCAATAGACTGACACCCAGATCAGTCTCTAAATGTAAATGACTGGTGTTCAGCTGCTATCCGGTTAGTCTCGAAGCCGACCCTAATTTATTTTGGACAAGGCTTTACTAAGTTAGACCTATGCAGATGATGACATATTTTAACATAATGGAACGATAATCCACTCAAAATTTGTAAAATGTGAGTCGTAATTTGTTATGAAGAAATACTTTAAATATTTCAGTTAAATTCCTATAATCGATGTTTAACTAAAATAATCGCATAAATGTGTCTGAATGCGCATAATTTTCGATTGATTGGACCAAATTTCATAATTATTTTATTGTTGTACTTGTTTTTTTTTGTTAGCTTATTTTTTTTTCCACACGACTGGGCAAAGATCGCTCCCATATCGTTTCACTTGTTTTTTAGTATTTGTTATTGTCTGGCCAAAATTTTAAATGAAAGATATTTTTGGTAAATCTATTAAGTAGTAAAAAGAAGCGAAGGGAGGCCATTAGTAAGTAAATAAACTCTTGTATTGTATAAAGGGCCGCAAAGCGCATTTATTGCGTGTGTATATAAATATTATTGAACAAAATTATTATAATACCATTGTGCGATCGATATATTTCATTAAAAATATTTCTTAACCTTTGTCTTATCATTCTGACGAACCCTTACTTTCAGACCAACATTGAAATACAAAAAAAACCGCACACTTTGTTTACAACATATTAGTCTAGGTACTAGACTAACCATTAGCTTGTTGTTTTGCAATTATTTCTCAGAAACCTGTAATAACTTAAGTATATAAGAGACGAAAGGTCAAAAACAAGGTGAAAAACAATGTATTACGATGAAATTGTTCGGAGCTCGTCTGTAAACATGTTTTCGACAGAATGAGGTACATTGGGTTGTATTTTATTGTCATCTACTTTTTACGTGGCAAAATCATCAAATAAATTCTCTCACCAATCGAGGACATATAAACTAATGTTGTATTCGCCCAAACAGTTTCTTCGTTTTAATCACATAATATTTCGATAATTCGGACAGTCCAAACTTAGGTTATTCGACTAAAGTTCAGTAACATGTGATCAAAAGTTAGAACGAGAGGGTTTCTGGTTGTGGGAGCTGTAAAGTCCAACAACTTAATAGTAGTGCCCTTAAGGTACTAAAACGTGTCGCATGTCGATTCCACAAGTGACGGGAGGAACTCTTGCGTTTTATACTCGCCTAGTACTTGTTTTTTGGGATCTGTCTTTATGCAGATAAAAAAAGTTAAAATTGTGGGATCATCGGCATCATTTTCTACTCGCCTAGTACTTGGTGTTTGGGATCTGTATTCATAGAGCTAAAAAAAAGTTGAATTAATGAAAATTTTCCGCATCGGCCTTAGTCTATATTTTTTATTCTAATCTGTTGCATAGCAACCTGAAAGCGTTGTTTAAGAATTGCGAATTGTCAATCCAAATGCGAAAATAATAATGACACCCTGTGGGAAATACAGTAAGGTACGAGTAAGTAAGCTGAACTAAATGGAATACTTTCACGACATACATTGACGAATCAATAACCTATTCTGTTTTCTGCTCACCTGATTCTTTTTTGAATGGCATTTGACTTTGTTGGACATTTTATATTATGATATAATAAGTAGCAACCCGCCCCGGCTCCGCACGGGTTCAATCTCTACTATTATGCATGTTATATACATATAAACCTTACTCTTCAATCACTCATTCTATCTATTAAAAAAAACGCATCAAAATCGTTTGGATAGTTTTGAAGATCTAAGCATACATAGGAACAGACAGGCACACAGCGGGAAGCGACTTTGTTTTATACTATGTAGTGATTAGTTTGAGCCATTGAAGAACATAACCAAGAGACAAAAATTTTGATTACACATAAAAAATGGCTACATTTGCTCCGACTATGACCAAGACCAAAAACTTCGCAGCACACTTCCATGATTGACTGTTATTCGAGCGACGAATATTTGCAAAACAAATTCGTGTCACAAAATGCTGAGCGTAAGTACGGTTCTTTAGGCCCGCCAGTCACCTTCCTAATGCCAATATTTATGTACAGACGTGACACGTCATTCTCGCACGGAGCTAACACTCATATTGCGAGTTTATCTCGTGACGTAAGAAGCAATTTATTTTTCTTAAAGACTCGCGTTCTTATGAAGATTGATTGCCTCAGCAATGACGCAGCGCTTTCTGATTGACATTGCAATTTACTTCGCGTTTTTAATTTATCCAATCGTTGTCTCGAGTTGTTTTTAAATTGATTCAGTTTGAATGGTTAGCGCAGTGACTGAGCAATTGGACTGCTGCGCTGCGTGTCCCGGGTTCGATTCCCGCACGGAGCAAATATTTGTATGATCTACAAGTATTTGTTTCGGGTCTGGGCGTTTGTGTATGTGAGTTTATATGTTTGTAAACGCACCCACGACACAGGAGAAATTCCTGGTGTGGGGCAAAGTTTTAAAAAAAAACATGGTTGTATTAAGATGTACTTGAATGGATGTTGTATTATTAAGATCGGTAAACGAATAATGTAATTTTCTTCAACAACTTCTCCAACGTTCTACATACTCGTATATATGTAAAAAAATGTTTTACAATTTTGACCACCGTTATTTTATGAGTTGTAACACATAAGGGCTGTGAAAGTTGGTGAAATATAATGATCCTAAAATTGGATTGATAATACTGAAAATTATCACATAAAACATAGAAGTGATATTTGCATGTGTCTGTTTGTGAATAAGGATGATTTTACCTTTATCTAGTCGACCTTAAGAAGACATTTAACACAGCTTCGTAAATAGTACGCAATGAGATAGTACCTAGTAATTTTGCTAAGTCAAGAATTGTGGGCATGCGGGAAGTGACTAATGGGCAACTCGCTGTCCGACCATGGAACTCCGACCCAGGTATGGACCCGGGTCGACGGCGCGTTGTATTCCACGCGGGCCTCAAAGAGTGTCAGCAAAATTACGGGCCCCCCCTCTAGAAGGCCAAAGCCTGCCGGGGTCGCGGGACTTACGAATTACCGTGACCCCGGAATGTAAAGGGCTATTGAAGGATACCGTGGATTTTAGTCGTACGAGTCTCACAGTCCCTCTCGCTCTGCCCTGGGTGGGAGACTCATTTGATGATTTTACGACGCCAAAAAAAAAAAGAATTTAAAATTTTTCAAATTTAGAATTGTGAATTCTAAATATGATTCCTACATTTCCCGAAACAATAGATATAAAATAAATTATAATTCAGACCATTAAAACCCAAACTCGACTCACCGAAAATAGTTTAAAAGCGTCCCCTTCAGATTAATGTCCCAGTTATCAATCGCGCGATATGAGCCGAGCAGATGCCGCCTCTACAAATGGATGGCGTAGCCTGACGGACGGCATTACGTTAAAATGCTCCCATCGGAGCTGTGTGAACGACGCTTTGCATAACATTACCATGCTTAGCGAAGATTATTGTTACAATCTACCTAAATATTTGACGAAATTTTATTCTGCTACAGTATCTTAGGTTGATGAATTGTGAAATGAATGACTTTAAATGTCAATTTTGTTTCAACCATTTTGAAATTAATTTTCCTGGACAGTATTTTCTGCCGTCATCATCTTGTGGTGATAAGGGATAGTTGATGGAAAAGGTATTGAAGGACACCGTGGATTTTAGTCAGTACAAGTCTGACAGTCCCTCCCACCCTGCCCTTGGTGGGAGGACTCATGACTAAAATCCGCGGTGTCCTTCAATACCTTAACGTTCCCTTTACGTACCGGAGTTACGGTAATTTGTGAGTCCCGCGACCCCGGAAGGCTTCGGCCCTCTACAGGCCTCGTCACTATGCTGACACGCCATGAGACATAGACTCAATTTGGGAAAATTGCTTATCTAGACAGTGCTGTCATAGGCATTCTTTTTCATTACAAAAAAAAGTTTTCGTCAATGATAACTAAAAGCCAATTATTATTTTACTTAATAGCTTTATTTACAAAAATGTTGTCGAAAAATGCTTTTACTTTTTTACTAATTTGAAAACTTTTAGCGATATTATGTTTAGGGAAGATGTCTTTTTTTATCGTGGTAAAATCATCAAATGAGTCCTCCTACCTTACTGTCAGACTTGACTAACTAAAATCCACGGTGACCTTTAATAGCCCTTTACGTACCGGGGTCACGGTAATTCGTTAGTCCCGCGACCCCGGCAGGTAGGAGGACTCATTTGATGATTTTACCACGATAAATAAATAAGAAATGCTTTCGGTAACTGACTCGTGGAATCACTTTCAGTGAATCCACGATTCAATTACCGAAAGCTCAAAATGTTTAAATTTCAGTTTTGTTTGTAGGAAGAATCTACTTGCCATCATTGTTAAGTAAATCAAAAATTAAGGTGGTTTTAAAGGCAAGATTGATAGATCCTACTTCTAAGTTGCCAAGATTAATAAGCGTTTCACACAAATATGATTACTATGAGTATAACTTTAACGTATATATTTGTGTGCCATGCTTACTCACATTCGCAAAAATAAATCGGTTTAACAGCAGTTAATGTTTAGAGTGTTATTTATGAAAACCATTGTAATTTATATAAAACAGATCTAGTTCCATTGAAATCGTTAATTAATTACGCTCGAATGAGTTCTAAAACTGAAACGATATTTTTTATTGGGATTAAAATAAACTATGTGTTAACCTATTGTCGATTCAAATAAATCTAACTTGACTGTAAAGTGAACAAATATTTTTAGTATAAAAAATCTCACTAAGTTAAATAAAAGTTCTCAAAACTGCGAGTTAACTAATATGATAGATATTCACGCTACTTTGCAATAATTGCTTAATTGTTGCATTTAATTGGCACGGTTAGCGCAGTGGCTGAGCGATTGGACTTTAGCGCAGCGTGTCGCGGAATCGATCCCCGCACGGAACAAATATTTGTATGACCTACAAGTAGTTGTTCTGGGTCTGGGTGTTTGTGTATGTGGGGTTCTATGTTTGTAAACGCACCCACGACACAGGAGAAATTCCTAATGTTAACTTTGCCCCAAGTTAAAAAATTATATATATGTTTACTATTTTTGCATAAAGGAGAACAAAAATTCATACATTAATAAACAACAACAAGAAATCAACAAACAATAGGTACAATTGACTCACAAAAATCTTGAATCGAGTCCAATTGTTGCCAAAAACAACTTACCGTTCTATTCGTGATGGCTCGCGAATTTAATAGCATCCGCGTCACTTTGATTGGCCGAAATAAACAAAAGACAGGCAATTTATTATCACTCCCAGAAGTCGGGGTGATAAAGAATTTTCTAATACTCCAAACTTGAGAATTTAATAGGCGTCAAAGATTTATTATGAGTGTTTATTTCTATTAATGGTGTGTTAAAATTGTTTTGAAGGAGTTTATGATACTGTTACAACGGCCAATTGAACCTTCAGTGGGGCACAGCTATATATATAAAAATCAATTAAAAGGTGATTAAATAATATAAATAAAAAAAAAACGACGGGTTGCACTCTGGGAATGCCGGCAGAAGTGAAAACTTGACTAGTAATAAACACACACGAACATTCGCGCAAGCGCCCTGCGCCGTCTTACGAATTTTCGATCAGGTCACGTATCCTGACGCGAGTTTAACATTTTTTACCCATTCCAAAAAAGTGCACAACGCCGCTAAAGAAGTTTTCACTTCAAAAACTTTGCTCCACACTAGGAATTTCTCCTGTGTCGTGGGTGCGTTTACAAACATTGAAACTCACATACACAAACACCCAGACCCGGAACAACTACTTGTAAGTCATACAAATATTTGTCCGTGCGGGGATCAATTCCGCGACACGCTGCGCCGCAGTCCAATCACTCAGCCACTGCGCTAACCGTGTTGTCAAGTGACAGTGATTTCACGATTCAGTTACCGAAAGCACTGATGAAACATTTCGTATT
This sequence comes from Agrotis puta, assembly GCA_943136025.2. Classification (NCBI taxonomy): domain Eukaryota; kingdom Metazoa; phylum Arthropoda; class Insecta; order Lepidoptera; family Noctuidae; genus Agrotis; species Agrotis puta. The sequence goes on from OW964171.2 coordinate 3,790,066, forward strand.
AAACGTAATATCTATTGCGTAGGTATTTTTTTTTTCAATATTTTTCAAAGAGAGAAAATTTCAAAGAGATTTCGTTAAAAAAAATTGATCTCGAGCCGGATTCAAACCTGCGACTTCCAGATTCAGTACATTCGACGCTCTTACTACTACTATATTTTGGTAGCTCGGTTGGAGCTACCAAGGTCTTGCCTATAAGCGAGCAAATCAAAGATTATTTCTTCAGAGAAAATCTTTGAAATCATTTTCTTTCATCTACAAAAAAAAAACAAAAAAACTTAATTCACCAACAACATTAGCGGGTAAAAGTCTCAACCGCACGCTTAGTTTATTACAGAATTCAAAATAAAAGCCCTTAAACCGCGCACAAATATGGCGTTTCTACCCCAAAATTGTACCTAATCATTATTTAAAAGCACACTGTTTAACTCGGTACTTTTATGTAATCATTTGGTTAGCAACTGAAAAGCTTAACCTAGTAAAACAAATCGTATATTTTAGTATGTAGAGTTCAATTTTCAGTTGAAAGGTTCTACGTGCTTAACACATTACAAAATAACAGTGCTCATCTGCGCAAGTTTACTAAGCGTTTTCATTTGAAAACCGCAAGAGAGTCGCTGAAATGCCGGATTCGTTTTACTAGATTTGGCGTTCTTCCAACTTTGGGGCAGTAAATAAATTATGACGTGAAATGTACGTAGGTAACTGCAACGATGCTTAGATAAGGTTTAACTTAGCTATGTATTTTTGGGTCGGATTATGCCTTTGTCAAACAGACAGGCGAAAGCGAAGCGTTTCCGAAGCGATACCGAACCGAAGCGAGACGTCAGTCCGATAGTTCTGTTCACGCTTTCGGATCGCTTTCGCTTTTCTATGTGACTGGATTCAAACAATTCCAATACATTACAAATAAAAACGCTCACGTCACAACGTCACGCTTCGCATTCGTCACGCCTGTCTGACAAAGGCTTTAAAGCTTGGCTTTTTTTTTAGTAAACTCATAATTTTGTTCAAACTGTTTTGATAGGACAGTTTAAGTTTACCAAAATAACCTATGTGAAAACTATTTATTACGAGTAGCATTCGTCATGACCAACGTAGTTACAAAACCAAAATAATCATGAAACTATAAATATGTTATTTATTCGATAAAAAAGACGAAACTGTAAAAGAGGACTTACATTAATTTAGTATTTTTTCCCATACCCCCCTCGTGTTACGAATGTGCACGTAAAGAGACACGGCAATAAAACATCAAAGGCGTATCTCACTTATGCAACCCAACTCAGCTTATAGCAATCCACTGTTGGACATAGGCCTTTACCAAGCTGTGCCACATCACTCTGTCCTTCACCATCCGTATTCAGTCTGACCCGTTCATCTAGGGGGGGGGGGGGGGCACTACGCTACCAGCTAGTGTAGTGTGGGCCGCCCCCAAGCTAAATGGCATGGCTATACTCATACTTGTGCATGTGATTTTATTTAATAGCATCTTTATAAATTTCATTTACTACGTTTGAACTTGAATAGGTAAAGTTCTGCTGTCTATTCAGCCCTGCCACACTTCTTTAAATACTCGTTTTGTGAATAATTTTTGATTAAACGCAAAATTAATTAGTCTAACTATTTAATTTTTTTAAATTATGAACGCTCTTGTAATTCTTTATATAAAATTAACTGGGGCTTTTTATATATAACAAAAATATTAATTAATATAATGTCTTTGTCTTGCAGATTAAATAAATTTGAATTATTTATAAGCGATACCCTATCAGTGTAGAAGTATTTAATTATCCTAAAGACAATTGAGTTCACTCAACCTATTGAACATTGATAAGGCATAATTTTATGGAAAACTCGAAAGGGAGAAACAATTTCGCAAAATCTTATTATTCTGATAAAAGAGAACGACCTCTTACTGTGTTTTTTTTTTTTTTTTTATCGTGGTAAAATCATCAAATGAGTCCTCCCACCCAGGGCAGGGCGGGAGGGACTGTCAGACTTGTACTGACTAAAATCCACGGTGTCCTTCAGTAGCCCTTTACGTACCGGGGTCACGGTAATCTGTGAGTCCCGCGACCCCGGCAGGCTTTGGCCCTCTACAGGCCCCGTCACTATGCTGACACTCCTTGAGGCGCGCGTGGAACACAACGCGCCGTCGACCCGGGCATGGTCCATGGTCGGACAGCGAGTCGCCCATTACTCGCTGCCCGCATGCCCGCGCCTACGGTGGCCGGAGATCGTCTAGCGACGTCCGTCGCCGCGGGCGTCTACCAATGCGGCTGAGGTGGAGGGAGGACGCTGTCCTCTCCCTCACGCGGCCCGCCTCCTCCTTCGCGAGCATGACTGCTTCGCAGAAGGAGGCGACCGCTTCCCACTCCATCTCGCCCCGCAGCATGGCCTCGACCAATGCCGGGCGCGAGAGGTCTCCGCCTATCGCCGTCGTGAGGACACGGCGGTGCTCTGCCCAAGCGGGGCAGTCCTGCACCGTATGCTCCACCGTGTCCTCCGGACGATCCTCGCAGTGGTGACACCCAGGCGTTTCTTCCCTCCTTATCAGACACAGGAACCTCCCGAAACTTCCGTGTCCGGTGAGGACCTGCGTCATGCGGTAGGTCAGGACGCCGTGACGCCTATCCAGCCACTCCTCAAAGAGGGGTCTTACCGCCGCGATTGCGGCGTGCCCGACCTCTTACTGTGTTTAGTAAAATTATTTTGCATCTTATTATTTCTTTATTCATTCTTTGAAGATATCAAATACATTTTAAATCTTTTGAAAAACATCAACACAACACATCAATAATGGTATCCCACCGGTATTGAGAACAAGTTCCAAGCTACAGGTCAGTCTTCAGCTTGATTATTTAAAATCTTTAAAATGATTACATATTTCACACGTATCAGAACAAGCGGCAGGCCAGCATATATTATCTTGTTTTGAAAATAAATAATAAAACTGACACGGACCAAATTTTGCTGTCATTATCGATAATGTTGACCACTTTTATACTTTATTTTTTCATGTCCCGAATAAGCATGAATGCGAATTCAAAATTTTAAGAAAAGTGAAATACAAAACAATCCATCCCCACTAAGGCCGGAAAAATAAACATAGCTACTTTAATTTTTCAGCAGTAGCTTAACTCCCTAAGTAATTTATCTTGCAAGCGGATCGTGGCCAAACAAAAAGGGGAAATAACAGTGTCTATCGCTGTCTCAACACTATTCATTCGACAACAAAAGAATTCGACGTAATTTGGTGGTTATCCAAGCGGTGTCACGGGTTTAACTGACAACTGCGGATAGTGATGTTACACACCGATGACATTGCGAATCGAATCGGCTTAAATTCGAACAATGGTTTTATGGTATTTTATTTTCGTATGTTTGTCGGTTTATGTCGACATGATAAGAGAAATGGTTAACTGTTTTGATGCGTAAAAATATAGTTAAAGATTTTGTTTGTAGCTATTTCGATGTGCTAGAGTTACCATGTTTTGTTTTTAGAAAATGTGATGACTTTGCCTACATGTGTGCTTTCTACGCACTAAATTTAATGCACCCATTGTATGCTTGACGGGGCCTGTAGAGGGCCAAAGCCTGCTGGGGTCGCGGGACCAAGGGATTACCGTGACCCCAGTACGTAAAGGGCTATTGCAGAACACCGTGGATTTTAGTCAGTACAAGTCTGACAGTCTCTCCCGCCCTGCCCTGGGTGGGAGGACTCATTTGATGATTTTACCACTATAAAAAAAAAACCCATTGTATGCTAGAATATAAGTGGAACTGTTAGAAAGTAGGACTGTTAGAAGTACAGATGAATGAAAAAATAACAACAATGAAAATCATGAATGTGGCCTAAGTACAACAAAAATGATGCTCATTTACAGCTTGGCATCTGTAAATGAGCATTATTTTTGTTGTACTTACTTTTTGGAATAATTAAGACATAAAAGTAAAACACAAAATACACTTGACCACAACATAAGATAACATTCAAACCGACAAGACCAGGACGAGACTCGCTCGAGTATCGATTGTAAACAAAGTACATCACTAGTTTAAGATGCTTACTGCGAGTATTATTGTTAAGGCAAGCCTTTCAAAACGAGACGACTGGCTTTATTATAGCTTTAACGATGTCAAGAGGAATTTATCGGACTGTGGCGTAATTTGCCAAGGAATATAATACTGCCCTGAAATTAAGGAATCTTTCCATTGATGTGAAGTTACAATACTGTAAGGAGCTTAGTATGAATTGGTCGTTGGAAACACACAAATAAATTTATTGAATTGAATTGAAAGTCATCGTTGATTTGAATGGAAAGTAATTTTGTGGTTGGTGTAAATTATAAAATATTATAACCTTTTATGATTAAATCTTCTGTTAGAATAAACTTTGTTTTATATTACGCCGCGTGAGGGAGAAGACAGCGTCCTCCCTGCACCCCAGCCGCAGTGGTAGACGCCCACGGTGACGGACGTCGGCAGACGATCTCCAGCCACCGTAGGCGCAGGCTTGCGGGCAGCGAGTAATGGGCGACTCGCTATCCAACCATGGACCATGCCCGGGTGGGTTGACGGCGCGTTGTGTTCTACGCGCGCCTCATAGAGTGTCAGCATAATGACGGGGCCCCCCTTTAGAGGGCCAAAGCCTGCTGAGGACGTGGGACTCATAATAAAATAAAATTTATGATTTCTTTTTGTAGTAAATTGGTAAAATATACAAAAAAATCCATTTCCAAAGCCATGACGTAATTATTGTCTTTTAAGTTTTCCTCCAGTTTCATTGAGGTATACATAAATATTTCTTTTAACCACTATTTCCCACTCATGGGCAATGGTCTCCCCCAATACCTTCCATCTCTTTCTATTCGAAGTTTTCTAGCAAAAATATTTCAACTCAGCCAATCTCAGTGCGTCACAGTCCCAGTTATTTTGTAAGGTCTCCATCTAGCTGGGAAGCTGCTTTTACTCCAGGACTCCTCCACTCCACCGGCCATTGGTCCTTCGACAAAAATGATCACCGCACAACAAACTTCCTTTTGCTTAATTTGCAAGCCATGTTAGTTACTCCGAAAAACGAAAAATATACTGTTATTTAATTCACTTAAATATCTTAAAGACGCTGCTATGACCACATCCAGCTGCAAAAAATCTTTGGAATAAAACACATCTTTATTAAATTTTTGTTTCTTCATTAAATTGTCTCCATACACTCGGCTGGTTTTAAGTTAACGTCCTCAAAGCTGCGACAAAATGATGAGTATCCCAGATAAGGACGGTAGAGGCTCATTTTTGTCCTTGTGTTTCTATTTTAAATGCTTTCCGGGGTTTAAATTTTTGCGGTAATAAAGCTTAAGGAGAAAAATATTGAGAGCAACAAAGTTACAGTTGAGTGAAAGGTTTTTGACAGCACGGTTAGCGCAGTGGCTAAGCGATTGGACTGCTGCGCTGCGTGTCGCGGGTTAGATTGCCGCACGATACAAATATTTGTATGGCCTACAAGTAGTTGTGCCGGGTCTGGTTGTTTGTGTATGTGAGTTTTTGTTTTTTGTAAACGCACCCACGACACAGGAGAAATTCCTAGAGTGGGTGCAGCATTTAAAATTCAAAGTTTTAAATATGAGAAATAAAGTCGATAGCTTATTAGGTATAATCTGTTGCAACCAGAGCTATTACCAACCATAGGGTTACCAGATAGAAAAATAAGTTTGGAGAAAAAGCCTATAAATTTTGAGATCTCAGGAAAAGTCCTGAGATAATTATGGTAACCCTAGCTACAACAAACTACAATTATTAATCAGTGCGCTACCAAATCAGTTGCATTTCAAAAATAAATAATTTAAATTTACTTTGAATTGAATTCTTTACAGTGAATTTTACTATAAAAACACAAAGAATACGAGCCATTGTCCGAACGCTGCATTTTCTTTGATAATAATGGAGACTGAGATTCTTTGAAATACTTAAGATACAGTACAATAGGAATAATGAGTAAGAAACCAGTATCCACTGCACTTAGCATTGCATCGACGTCAAAACATTAACATTTTTCATTATTCATAGAAGATTTATTTTGTGAAGCTGTTGGGACGTTTATTTTTGAATCATTTAACAGTATTAAAGTGTCATTAAGGAAGGGTTGGGCAGAATTGTGAAGGACTGTCTTTATAGGCATTGCACACTAATGCCTTTGTCAAACAGACAGGCGAAAGCGAAGCCTTTCCGAAGCGATACCGAACCGAAGCGAGACGTCAGTCCGATAGTTCTATTACGCTATCGGATCGCTTTCGCTTTTCTATGTGACTGGATTCAAACAATTCCATACATTACAAATAAAAACGTCACGCTTCGCATTCGCGACGCCTGTCTGTTTGACAAAGGCTTAAACGCCTGGCCACGGAACATTCACCGTGGCTAAAATTCGTGCAGTGCGAACGGCAAAACGTCTTGCGAAAACAAAAATCGTTTCGCCGTGGCGAATGTTCCGTAGCTAGGCGGTAAGGGTGAACTTCACCGTTGAAAATAAACGTTGCTTCTTGTTATAAGATGGCCCTGAAAGCTCTTGAACACGGATAAGGTGATGATGATTTTACTATGGAAATAAAAGTGTGTAAAAACTTTTTTTTTTAATAGAAGGCAATCATTCTATTAAAAAAAAAAAAAAGTTTTTTAAGAACAAACAATATATTACCATATTTGTGCAATATTTACAGTAAAAGTCCTATAATAAAAATCAAAAACTATTTAACCTAATCAACATTACGAGTATTACACGTTTTAAACAATTAAAAAGTTATTTAAACTCAATTAAGGGTAAACCCACGCCAACTATAAAACTAACAAGAAAACCGTATGGAGATTAAAATCTTATAACGTCAAATAAAAAAAAAAAGAAATGTTCCATAAACACAATACAATATGAGCAAAACTATTCTATAGATACACCTCATATTTGACGCGGGCACAAAATAAGGAATGAAAAATTTGAAAAAAGAAGGCAGTTCGAATAGTGAACACCTTTTCAATACTTGCAAAGTATTGAAAATACTTGCCGTTTATTTTTTCTTCGCAATTCTACCTTTATTTCTCTCTGATATGGAGTCGCTTCGTTTTTGATCAGATTTGTAAGAAATGAAATGTTGCCGCGTTAGGGGAAAATTATTAGAAGCGTGACTTAAAAACTGATTTGGGGTAGAACGCTTGACTACTCTACTTAGATAATTATACATATATCAGTATTGTTTTTCCCTTCTCTTCATATCCATCCAAAGGTTTTAGCGATAGGACCGCCCATTGTGTAACCCTATGTATAACAAATACTTTGTACCTATAATTTGTATGGTGTGCATAATAAAGTGTATTATATTCCATTCTATAATTATCTTCCCTCATAAAATAGTTTTTATTTTACTATTCGATAATATAAATAGACTTCTCTGAAGAGGATAACAATGATTAATAGATATCGATCGAGTATCACGTCTTTGAAGTTTTGCAACTTAATTTAATCTGAAGTTGAATGTTTAGTTAATTAAGCACAAACATAGTAAAAACATGAATAACAGCTTCATTAAAAATACAATTTTATCTTTATGTAGGTTAGGAAAATAACAGTAAAAAAGATATTCAAAATAACATATAGGATTAACATCGTTTTATCATAAAAATGTCCATCTGCCCATTTCCATGAAGGCAATAAAATCATTTATGTTGACTCAAATGTTTCATCCATTGATTTACAATAACGACCAGAAATATTTCAAAAAATATTAGGGAAAATCTGTTACTTTATGGGTTTATTCATCATAAAGTATGACGAATGGTTTGATTAGAATTAATGGTAAACAATTTTCTGGTTTAATCAGATGGCAATCAAGGTGGTACTCGGTAGGACATTTGGATAAATGTATCCCAAATGGGGTTTCATATTTGGACGTTCATAGGCAAATAAAATGTGTTCATCTCGATTCCAAACAACCCGCATTAAGCCTGGGTCATGGGACTCACGAATTACCGTGGCCCCGGTACGTGAAGGGCTATTGAAGGACACCGTGGATTTTAGTCAGTCAAGTCTGACAGTCCTTCCCACCCTGCCCTGGGTGGGAGGACTCATTTGATGATTATACCAATATAAAAAAAACCGCATTAAGCCTTGGTGTTGTGCCCATTCTCTGTCATAGACAGGAGACCTGTGTTCCTGCAGTGGGGATGTAGGCTGATTATGTTTATGCTTGCTCGTAGTTGTCTATCTGTTACATCTGAAAATAAATTCAATGAATCTCAGTTCCAACAGACTTGCACAGTGCTTTTTTTTTATCTGTGTGACTTCGATAGTTCCTTGTAACGTCGTAACAAAAAGTCGGCGCCACTAGCTGGTCCAAAAACTACACAAGTCATAAACATAAGAAAAACAGTAAGAACTTTTTTCCACTAAACAAAACGTGAAACCGAAATTGCAATCAGCAAATCAAACAGGTGCAATATCCTTTTATTAATTCTAGAGCGTGCCAAGAACGTGTTACTTATTGTTAAGACAACTTACTATCGCAGAAACATAACGAAATCTTTGGGTTGCTGCCAAATGAATTACTGGTTGATAAGCCAAGGTTAATTTAGCATTGTTTCCAAGCGCCTGGTTGCTGCTGTTAAATTTAGCTAAACGGGCTCAAGCGCCATGATTGTGAGCGTATGCCTTTGTATCATTTAAGTGTTTTATTAGATCTTCTGTCGCTGCTATTATAGCTAAAGTGAACTGTCTGTCGTGTTTAATGTATGAAATTTAATTACTTATTTGCATACATAATAATATAGTTACATTTGTCTTTATAAAATAACACTGTTTACTACTTAAGAGCATCTAATTGAAATTGTATTTCATACATATTTACAAGTTCTTCATTTTCGACATAACTTAACCGATTTTAATGTTACTCTATTTAAGGTAAAAATCTATATACATACCAAAATTATCTAGGTCTATCACTGAAGTGGCAAACAGTGTGTGATTTTTTTTTATTAACATAATTCACTGCACTATACTTAGACCACTGGAACTCCTAAAAGCGAGAGTTAACAATGGCGACTAGGTAACAGAAAATAATGAAGCTCGTAGAAGTCCCAGAGAAAGTCCCAAAAATTAATGAAAACATAATAAAGGAGTATTTGTAGACGATTATAATTTCCACTAGATTACTAACTTTATCGGTCATAAACATAATATTTAAATCTATCCTTTTTCTTTCAATATAATCTGTAGCACATCAAGTCTGCGAATCAACGCCAAACAAAGTCGTAGTTACAGCTAGTACTCGTACTAGGAACAACGGTTTTAATCCTCCAGTTTGTTAGAAAGCTCATCGTTAAACCAGATTTATATCCAGGTGAAATTTTATGGCAAAATCTGTGCAGAAGGTTAGCTTTATGTATGAAGCGAAAACATTAGACACGTTTATGCCTTTGTCAAACAGAAATGCGAAAGCGAAGCGTTTCCGCAGTGATACAGAACCGAAGCGAGACGTCAGTCCGATAGTTCTGTCATGCTATCGGATCGCTTTCGCTTTTCTATGTGACTGGATTCAAACAATTCCATACATTACAAATAATAACGTCACGCTTCGCATTCGTGACGCCTGTCTGTTTGACAAAGGCATTAATCTCTCAAACAATTAATGCGCTGGACATCGCGGGCTTGTGGACTGTTAGAGGAGCTCACCGTCTGATCAAAGAGCAGGCTAGAGTCCAGCTGTCAGCAAACTGACGGGGCCCGATAGAGCCAAACACCTGCAATGGTCACAGGAATATCTTGAAAGGTTTCTAGAGCCCTGGAACGCAAAGGGTAACTGAAGGTAAACGGAAAAGGGAAAGAAAGCGCTTCGGCAATTAATTATCATCTATCTTCGAAAATACAATCATGGCGCTCAATGTGAGATCTGAAATAGGTAAAGTTACATTATACGCTTTCTGCACGATGACAGCGCCCCCTAGTGTTCACATGTTCAGATAAGCAGCTGTTGAACACTTGTCTTAAAAAAACTGTTAAGGTCAAAACGACATCTCACGTTGATTCAGAGGTCGTTTTTCAGTTACACTTTTTAAGACAAGAGTTTAACAGATGTTTATCTATTTGTAATAAGGTGGATATTGGTCGCGGGACCCACGAATTACCATGACCCCGGAATGCAAAGGGCTATTGAAGGACACCGTGGATTTTAGTCAGTACGAGTCTGACAGTCCCTCCCACTCTGCCCTGGGTAGGAGGACTCATTTGAAGATTTTACCACGATAAAAAAGACGGATAATGTTTATCAAAATATTCCAGAAGAAAAGATCTCTCATCGCGCACACCATTTAAATATGCATATGTCGAAAATCCACTGACTCTACGTGAAGAGTTTACCTGTGTTTATGCGTTCCTCCCTGAGCTATATGAAGTTGGCCTTCTGCTATATTCCGTGGTAATATCGTCTGCTATCTGCAGGAGCTAAGGATTTGGAATAAGTTCAAGTAGACTTCTTATGAGCGCTCTTTAGGAACCCAACTTTTTATGGAAGAAACGAGTCGAAAAATTATGATGTAATGAAAGTTAGCTTCATAATATTCCTTTAATATTTTTGTAGAAATATTTTTATAACAATCTTGAAGACGAAAAAGAGGTAGTGAAATTCTCATTGTAGAATTGAATGTTTAAGTACGACTAGGTGTTGCCAGCGGCTTTACTCGCATTAAACTCGAGAATTTTCCACAAGAGCGTATATAAATGATAGTCTTATTTCAGAATATAACCTATCTTTAAACCACACCAAAATCAATTCAGCGGATTGTTTAAGTAACCACGCGAAACGAAAACGACTTAATACAATAACTAGAACAAAACGAAAAACATTAGAAAACAGCGAGCAATCGATAAATAATATAAACTTCATTTTTACGACTGAAAAAATGAAGAAAACAGTTCAAAGAGACGTAAATATTTAAAGGTTTTATGAAAAAAAAAACATGCTTGAATAAGTCACAATGGTCGTTGGAAATCTTTTGTACGATGTCAAGTAATCCTATCCTATAGCTCGTACTTTATCTCTTCTTACTTTGAATTTTATACGAATGAGTGGTGTTATTATTATTGCGATTGCTTTTTGTTCTGTAATGAGTTATTTTGTTTACTGTTGTGCCTTGAGAGCTGGCTGGTATTTTTGGGTAACTAGATCTTTGAGGCTTGTTCAAAACATCTCCAATGATAGCCAAACACGAATTAAAGACCTGGTTGGGAATATAATAGGACGATTTAAATATTTTTTTTTAACGTTGTAATATCATCGAATGAGTCCTCCCACCCAGGGCAGAGCGGGAGGGACTGTCAGTCTCGTAGTGACTAAAATCCTCGGTATCCTTCAGTAGCCCTTTACGTTCCGGAGTCACGGTAAATCGTGAGTCCGCGACCCCGGCAGGCTTTGGCCCTCTCAAGAGGGGCCCCGTCATTATGCTGACACTCCTTGAGGCGCGCGTGGAACACAACGTTCCGTCGACCCGGGCAAGGATGACTTACATAGGATATATTTACATTATCTGCCAATATAAACTGTGGGATCACGATATTTAGCGACGTGTATGTTTTAACGGATCACAATTAATTTGTCGGCGCATTATTATTTATTGATTAATATTTATTGACGTGTCGTATAAATGTCGCATAAAAAAGCTATTGTTCCAGATCGACTATTATTTTATTGTTCTGTCAGAAATATCAGTATCTATAAATTAAATTACATCTAAACACACAGCTCTGTGTACGATTTAATGTAGAATATAAAACTATTTCTCAGTGTACTGTTACATTATTTATAGCTTGTCTCAACTGCAAGCGTTTTTAATATCTGTTCGTATTGCATACCCGGGTAATGTCTTATAAAATTATTATTGCAGCCGTAAATTGTAAAGTGACACTTTATTACAGGAGTACTTCCATTTTATGGGGGAGAACAGCGCTGGTTGACTGTAAGTAGATAGATATAATTTACTTTATAATTTACCAAAATTGATATAAAGTTGTAATTTCTCTGACTGATTTAGGTAATTTAAAGAGGGCATGGTAACAGTATTCGTAGATTAAACAGTTATATGTTTAGTCTAAGAAGTCCATAAATTTAATTATCAAAAGATATTTTACTTCCACTTTTTCAATTTTTTCACGGAAACTATATTGAAAAAAAAATAGGTGCTTATAAATTCACGCTTTCACGCTTATAAATTCACAATGCGACACGCTTTGGTTTAAATAATTTCTTAAGTAAGTTCTCACTCTTTATTCGTTTTAGTTTTGCCAGCAGTAATTAAAAAATGAACAAAAATACTTGTGTATTATTTTTCAGAATACTCTAACTGACGGCCTACTTAGTTTTATCCGATTCTAGACGTGATATATCTTGACTGATTTTGATGATATTACAAGGTAAAGGAATGATAAGTAGCAAACAACACTGTAATACTTTTGTTTGCGACACATGAGTCTAAACAATGTTGCAAAACTTTGTTTACGAAACAAAAACATGTTGTAAAAACATTGTTTCTCAACAAATACGCGGCTACACCAACACGTAGATCAATGAATACAAGAGCTTGCGTAGGATCACAAATCAAGGTTTAATCGCGAGAGGCCGGTGCAGGGAACTATGTATCATAAGAGTATCATCGACCCGGTGCCAGATGCGATTTACTGCGTTTAATGATAACATGTGCTGGAAGTGGGCTAGGGCCCTGCCACGACGTTTTTGTGTCAAAAATGTAAAAATTAGTTCCTATTTCGTACACAAGAGGCCTTTTTTCAATTTTTACAATAAACGCCATAAATATTTCACCTACGCTGTAGGAATTTACCTGTGACACACTGAGCATGTGTGTCTTATTTCTTGGTTTTGTACTTTTATTCATAATTTTAATTATAGATGTGTATAAGAATAGATTTTAGTGATAGATAGAATTAATTCTTTATAACTTTTTTAATAGCCTATTCTGTGCTACGGCTAGGCGAAAATCAATCCCATGAAAAAAAAAACATCAAAATGAAATCATCGTTGCCTCATCCAGCAACTGCAAGTTTCTCTTCACCGTCCATATTGCTGTCATTTAAGTCTACAATAAAATACAACTACGCAGCACATATTGGTCGTATAAATAGTGGAAATGATTTCAATATCATGCCTTATTTTATAGGCACGACTGAATATGCGTAGCAATGTTTTCCTTTTTTCTCTAACTCTGTATTGAAAACCAAGTTACATTTTCTGACAGGGCTTTTCGCACATGGTTGATTCTTATGTTTACATATCATTATTATTTTGTGTAGTGATGCGAGCTGGAATACACCCATCCAATAAAAAAATACCTTTAATTCATATTTGCCCAATGCTTTCCCAACTATGTTAGGGTCGGATTCCAATCTAGTCATATCAGAATAGATTAAAGAAAAATACCGTTTTTTTAGGGGAACTTTATTTGGACACGGTTAGACCACGGCTAGTTTTGGAGCAGTGGCCGAAGAGGCGCCACGATGTCCTCATCTACCACCAGACACTGAACCTCCGGACGGCGAGGTTTGCTTTGGTGCCAACATTGTGTAGACCACCTGACGGATAGAGCTACGCACGAGTCTGTATTACATAATTTTATTATTTTCGGCAAACAAATCAAATACAATTAAATTGTCGATAGTAGCTGTGGAAAATGAGGGCAGATTCAATTAATTGGTATATTTCGTTCAATAACATACAACATTATTGTCATTAATCTCACAATAAATAATGTAATTATTTTATTATTGATAACAATGTGTGCTTCATTTAATTAGTTTATAAAATAAAATAACCACAACTACGTGATCAATTTACGCGTACGGTCATGAAATTCATCAAATATCAATTCAGCTGTTACTGCATTATGCCCATTTTAATAAAACTAGTGACTTACGCCTGGTTTGCGCACACCCCGTGGGGTCCAAAAAATCACTACATGAATTGTGATTAAATTAGTAAAATGAAGTGCATTATTATTTTGCTAAATTAATAGTTACAAATTGATTTGATCGCAATTCTTTTTTTTTATCTGCATCAGCATCGTGGTAAAATCAAATGTGTCCTCTCGCCCAGGTCGGGACGGGATCACTGTAAGACTCGTAGTGACTGAAAATAACGATATCACTAAATCAATCAAAGCATTTATTTCAAGTAGGCCAGTTATAGGCACTTTTGAATTGTCAAAAGACAAAAAAAATATAAAAAGAGTTCAAAGATAGTTATGGTGAATCACGATTACCTGCTAAGGCGGTCCCGTAACCTAGACACTATTACACACACATTAGCTCTCCAAAGGGGCCCGTGAACGCAATAATAAAGTGTGTTTTTGAATCCCCTGGTCCAGCGATGTTTCACAGCGATTGTTGAACTATTGATCCTACTTCGCATTCTACTTACATTCGATTCTAATCTGTGGTAGAAAAACAAAAAACCGTACCAGATTTTTTTCTCAACTCACAATTTTTACACACACTTAGGTAATAATACCAACATGTAAATGTATATATATATTTCAGGCAAGATACACTTATAAACAAAATTAACAAGAATCATTAAGAATTACAAAAAAATGGATCATTACAATACAATAAATAATACTACCATAATACTTAAATATTTATTACTAGCACTTTGCCCGCGACTTCGTCCGCGTGGGTTACGTACTTTCCTAATTCCCCCTTTTCACCCCCTTAAAGGTTAAATTTCCAAAAACCCCTTCTTAGTGCTCCCCTACATTATAATAGGAAGCCGTGTGTAAAATTTCACATTCCTAGCCCCAGTAGTTTCGGCTGTACGTTGATATGTCAGTCAGTCAGTTCTCCTTTTATATATATAGATAGATTTATTCAACATCATATTACTACAAGATAAAAGCAAAAATCTATGTGATGTAACAATATTCAATAAGCCCAGCACAAAACAAACGTTCACTAAACTTTGTTTAACTTTCAGAACCGGATAAGCCTACGCCAATAGATAAACTTTACTGTTAAAACATACTTTAACTTTAAACTAAAAGCTTGTGGGATGAGTAGCTATAATATAATATAGTTTCTATGTATTAACATTTAGGGCTTTGTTTGGGTTGTAGTATATAGGGTGACCGGGTGGGTGATATAAATCTATGGGTTGAAAACAATGTCCGGTCAGTTCTTGGTATCTCTTTAAAACTGATTAAAACATTACTTTGAATTGGTGCAATTCGGAAATAAAATATAGTCTGAACTACTCGCTGGTAATGTAAAATTTTCAGTCTTATCATTAAAAACAAAAATACAAAATTTTCTTCATAGGAGAACAGTGTATAAGACGGGGACGCGAGGCATGATGGGAAATCACACACTTAAGGCAAACTTAACACAACACTAACGTAACGCAAGCGCGAACAGGACGCCGTTTGTTAATGTCCGCTTGCAAATGACGTCCTGATGGTGCTTGCGTTACGTTGGTGTTGTGTTAAGTATGCCTAAAGAGTGTATGTCCCCGTTATACCTCGCCGACCGCTATACCTACCCGATATACTGTCCCCTTAAATATAATTTAATTAGTGTAGATTCATGAATGTCATATCAGTCACGAACAATGACATCGATACACTTCGCAAAACTAGGGCGTATTTTCTCGTTGCAGAATATTTTCCACTTTCGAACGTTAATTTAATTAATGTTTAACGTTTCAAGTAAACGTAAAACATTAGTCAATATAGTACCACAAAATCGCTTTTAAACTTCGCTAAATGTATACATTCCTCGTGACTGTATACAACACAAAGAGAAAATGGAAGCCATTACGTAGCAAGGACAGGGATAATTCGATTATTTGCAAGTCTTGTTACTTGTGGTCTACTCTATTGGAAAATTGACGTCTTGCCGCTCTCAATTTTGTGATCTTTGAATGTTTCCACGTCAATACACAATAGTATTATCTGGATATGCATTTTATATCATAAATGTAGTTAACTCTTTTATTTTCCCTTTTCAAGTTTTATCCAAAAATGTTAAACATCATCTAGGGCCCACTTTAACCTTGAAACAGAATTCTTCAAAATGTGAGATTCAGGCATGAAAGCGTAACAAACAGACAAACTCGCTTTCTTTTTTATATTTCTTGTGAGAATATTAATAAATTAATATGAGTTTGACTTGTTGTTAGTTCTTTAAAAAAGATCGACTTCATAATATCTGATCTGGACCGTGTTACCAAAAAAAAAACTGTTTTTGTTGATAGCTTTTAAAAATTCTAGTCACCCCAATACTTTTTTTTCATCGTGGTAAAATCATGAAATAAGTTCTCCCACCCAGGGCAGAGCGGGAGGGACTGTCAGACTCGTACGGACTAAAATCCACGGTACCCTTTAATGGCCCTTTACGTTCCGGGGTCACGGTGATCCGTAAGTCCCGCGACCGTCACCCCAATACTTTGAAAAAAAAAAACCTCCGTTTCAACAAATTATAAATTCAAAGTGACATACTGGCAAAACCGTAGTTAGCACTAAAAGTAATCAAATTGATCTACAAACTTGAAACAACGTCGTTTTCTAAACTATTGGTCGTATTATTTGGGAGCCTAGGCATATTTGGAATATGATACAGAGGGCTGATTACATACAACGGACGAAAAAAAATAAAATAAAATCTATGTAGTACCAAACAACCAGCCATGATATCAAAGTAGGTGCGACTAAGGCCGAAACTACGGCTTTCGTACTTAGAGATTAAACCCCCGTTTCCGTTCCCGTGACTTCATTGACAGACTTAGTAGTAGAAAACCTGGCCCAAAGTCGCGTGTGTCGCGCGAAGCAACACATTCGCGCAACTTTAGTCACATTATCCGGGTCGCGGGACTCACGAATTACCGTGACGTACGTAAAGGGCTATTGAGGGACACCGTGGATTTTATTCAGTACGAGACTGACAGTCCCTCCCGGTCTGCCCTGGGTGGGAGGATTCATGTGATGTTTTTTTTGTTTTTTTTTTAATAGCCTAGTTTGTGTCCCACTGCTGGCCAATTGCCTCCCCTTTTTCCTTCCAAACCACTCTATTTTGGGCAATTTCTGGCCGGCACGTAAAAAAAAAGAAGTTCCATTATTCGAGTTTATGAACAGGCCTTTGTACGCAAACAAGGTCTCCCACACATGGGCACCACAAGTACATTACATAGTGTTTATGAGTATCAGAACCTGCTTTACTGTTTATCTGAAACCAACCTTCTATCCCTATCTATATTATGTTAGTTGTTATTCCAGTTCCTGTGTCCAAACGTGAGGGATATTAACAAGTTAAGGTTCCCACCAACTACATTGTAACATTTTACTGCCAAAACTTTGGTGAACGTGCACGCAAAACCCAGCAAGTGATTTCTTGAAGACTGTGTGAATCTAAATTGAATTTTAAATTTATTTCCTTAGGTTTGAGTTTGCAGTTTCATTTACATTGTTGGAATTGAATTTCAGCTTGCCGAATCAATCAGTGTAAAGATTTTAATATTGAAGTAAGGTTTCAAGTTTTCATTTGTATTACTTATTATTTTAAAAATTTACCAAACATTTATTCCGTGACCATCAAATAGACATACTCCTGATCCAAGAAATCTTCCTCAAACCCCACCATCGCGACCCTACAATTGCCAACTACCAGTATTATTAAAACGTTTAGAAATAAAAACAAAATAGTAATCCACTAGTATCAGGTACAGGGTCGGGGCCACCGATGGTCAGAGCTCTTAAAAGAGAGGAACCTCCTAACAATACCCCGTTTAATCAAGCTGCCAAGTTAGACTCTCCTAAGATATTATTGGAGGCTCAATTAAGCCATTGGCCCACCCGACTACCGGCACACTGACTGCTGTATTTAAGTCTCACATGTAAACAACCTCGCGAGCCACTATGTTTGTAAAAGCACCCGCCTCACAACAGACATTACTAGTGAGGCGCAAAGCTTTAAAAAAAAGCTATATATATTATCGCTCATTTCTGCTTTCCTAGTAGTAGTTATGATGATGACAGTCAAGTTTTATCAACCAGTAAGATCCTATTATATAAATATACAGGAACAACTTTTTGATCCACGATGTCCTTCAATAGTTCTTTACGTACCGGGGTCACGGTGATTCGTGAGTCCCGCGACCCCGGCAGGCTTTGGCCCTCCACTGGGGGCCCTGTCACTATGCTAACACTCTTGAGGCGCGCGTGGAACACTACGCGCCGTCGACCCGGGCATGGTCCATGGTCAGACAGCGAGTCGCCCATTACTCGTCGCCCGCATGCCCGCGCTACAGGTACTAATACCGCAACTATAACTGGCTCCGAAGCTAAGTTGCAATAAATTGCAACAATTGCTTCTCCAACTTCCGAACTGATTTCCCGTGTTATAACCCCACAGAAGTCTCTAAAAGATCCGTATCCGGATTATCTTGCTTCTAAAATTGTGGGTTAACTGGTATGGGTAAACAGAGCTCATTTACACGTGGCAATATACTCGCCAATTAATATCCAACATCTAAGTTTCGACATTTGACAGTTTTTACATAAAACCTGGTTAAGATTAGTGCATGTCAGGGTAATATGGCCCAAAAGAGAGGAGGCATGTACTTGGTAGTAGTTATTACTGACTATGATTTTATGTTTGTTGTCTAGCCCATGCCGTCCCACTGCTGGACAAAAGCTCCCTCGAAGTTTATCTAAGACCTCTTGACCTGCTCCACCATAAACATACTCTCATGGTATGCATACAGGTCATCTCGCCACCTCTTTCTGGGCCGGCCGCAATTAGCTACGATATGAAGTTAAGAATGGCTATCTCGATCGCATGTTGTCCGACTGTTGTGCAAAGGCCTCCCTGAAGTTTAGAGCCTTTTTTTCATTATGCTCCCACCCAGGGCAGGACGGGAGGGACTATCAGACTCTACTGGTTAAAATCCACGGTGTCCTTCAATAGCCTTTAACATTCAGACACCGGCAGGCTTTAGCTCCCTAAGTGCCTGCGTTGACACTAGGCAATTTTGTTCTTTTTTTAAATCGCCCGTTGTCGGCATTAATTTTTCTTCGTGTAAATGGGCGTTAGCAGAGGGTTAACGGTCTTTGTGGACGATAAGCTTGCTGTCTCTGTTTCATGGTTTGTTACTACTGTGATGTGAATTGGAACAAAGAGACGTTTTCGTGAATTCAGTGTAGTTGTAGTTTTTGTTTTATTATATATTATCTGGGAAAATGAGAACGGAACTTTTAGATTTAAAAACAAAGTATTTATTTCGACTAAACCAGACACTTTTGCGACAAGTACTTCAAAAGACAAAAAAGTGTACTCAAAATATGGAACTACAGTCATTTAAACTACTGTAGTTGCTACGGAAGATAGATGATCATCATCTGCCTAGACTTTTCACAACTATATTGGGGTCGGCTACCAGTCGAACCAGATGCAGTTGAATATCAGTATTTTACATGGAGCGACTGCCTATTGGACCTCCACAACCCAGTAACTGGGTAATACGATACCCCACAGACTTTTATGCCTTTGTCAAACAGACAGGCGAAAGCGTAGCGTTTTCGAAGAGTCAGTCCGATAGTTCTGTCACGCTATCGGATCGCTTTCGCTTTTCTATGTGACTGGATTCAAACAATTCCATATTACAAATAAAAACGTCACGCTTCGCATTCGCCACGCCTGTCTGTTTGACAAAGGCTTCATAGCTTCTGACTTATAGTTACGACTGTCAAAGACAAATGACAGCCGGGACCAACGGCTTTACGTGCTTTCCGAGTCACGGAGGAAACTCGCTATGACAGACCGGCCTGTGTGGCTGTAATTATTTGTAAAACTGCAGAAGATGGATAAAATTAAATAAATTTGAATTTATTTAATCTTGTTGTAGACTCCTACTTGTCTCGAATTACAACCACGCTATTCAAAATGAGACCCACTATATCTATTAATAACCTCTACAGTAATTTCCCGTTTACCAAGGTTGCACCGCACGCCAGTACAGTCACGAGCAATAAAATATATACACTTAACAAAACTTAAAAGTGTTTTACTTTGAAATAAGACCTATTCCGTAATAGCTTGGCTTCGAAAAAAGAGGGTTCATGAAAAACCAAAGGATTAATCAATATAGTTGGAGAACATCGCTCTTGTATTCTGTTAAGTGACGTTTTATTACTACGAAGATTAACTATTTGTTTACATACTACATTTAAAAACTAATATTAAAAGTAAAATATTTACAAAAATCACTAAATTACAACTAAAATTAAAAAAATAATACGAGTATATATACTATTGCTCGTGACTGTACACATCCGTGAGATATATTTTCGCGTTTGGAATTCCGTCTCAGATCTGCGGAGCCACGTGTTTCAACGGACGTGAGTGGCAGATGTGTTCACAATCTGCCAGGCCAGTCTTCCTAAGTCTAAGATTTTGTTTTGATTTTGTAACAACGATACAGCTGGCGTGGCGAGGATTTTATTTGAAAAGGATTTAAGCTGCTCTGAAAGAACGTTTTTGATTTTCGAACAGTTTTCTTTTCTTTTTTTTTCTTTTCGGTTTCGGACGGTTTTCTTTTCTTTTTTTTTAGTTTTGTCTTGCAGTAGATCTAGGCACTATTATGTAAAATAAAGGCGTACAAGGTCAAACGAGGTGAAAAAGAACGCAGGGGTGAATCGGGACAAAATTTTAAAAGGGATTTTAACGATAAGTAATGAATGTATATGTTGCCAACAAGGTCTCAAAACAATGTAGTAATATTATTCAATAAATAAAATTGAGTGTTAGTAACGTATCATATTAAAATCCCTGTCAAAGTTTTGTCCCGATACAATCCCGCGTGCGTATTCACCCCGTTTGACGGTATTGCACACTTTCTTTATTTTTCTATTTAACTATAGGCTCGCTTTTGAACACTCTTTTGCCTGATGGTAAGCAATGATGTGTACTCTTGACAAAGAGGGTAGGATCGATTTTTGATTCGAAAAAGTGCCTATTAGTAACAGGGTGTAAAATTTCACGATACTCCGTTGAAATTAAGGGATCTTGTGACCAGACAATTTTTTTTTTTTCGTGGTAAAATCATCAAATGAGTCCTTCCACCCAGGGCAGGGCGGGAGGGACTGTCAGACTTGTACGGACTAAAATCCACGGTGTCCTTCAATAGCCCTTTACGTACTAGGGTCACGGTAATCCCTTGGTCCCGCGACCCCAGCAGGCTTTGGCCCTCTACAGGCCTCGTCATTATGCTGACACTCTTTGAGGCGCGCGTGGAACACAACGCGCCGTCGACCCGGGCATGGTCCATGGTCGGACAGCGACTCGCCCATTACTCGCTGCCCGCATGCCCGCGCCTACGGTGGCCGGAGATCGTCCTGCGACGTCCAACGCCGTGGGCGTCTACCACTGCAGCTGGGGTGACCAGACAATAGAGTATTTTACTGCATAAATAAATTAAAAATCTGTAATGGACATGTATTTTTTTTTAAATTTATGAATATTAATAAAGATAAAACGCTTCCAAATTCGGGAGTGGGGGCTTGTGACGTCATAACGCTTGTAAAATTGTACCGACCAAATGACGTTTTGTGATTTTGAGAAGCGCTGTATTTTCGTCAATTTTGGTTTACGTAATAAAAGAGAAGAATCAGGTTTAATGTTTTTTTATAATCTTAATTTTGGACTAATATTTTTTTTGAGTAAAATAGCCTATTATAACCAGAAAAATCCATTTTCTGTGTATAACTGTCCTCGTACTTCATAAAATCATAACTCACAAAAGTTCTTAATTTGCATCAAAGACGTTGCTAGAGTATTGTATTGTTGATGTTATACGTTTAATTAAAAACCCAATAGAAATGTGTTAAAAAACAAAATTGCTTGTGATGAAGGAAAGATGGATAGATGCTTGTTATTTTTTCACACAATAACTACTGAACCTATTTAAAAGTGAATGCGTACAGATACTTTCTATTTAGGATATATAGGTTATTTTCTGTAATAACACACCTTTAATCCCTCATAAAAAAATCCATCTAGTGTCTCCCAATCCTTAGAAGACCAATGACCGGAGTCAAATTAGAAACACCAAAATGGCGTCTACAACATTACGCGGCGACAAAGACGGCAATGTAATCTGAATACATAGCAGTAAGTGCTGACCAGGGATAAGGGTGCTTTTATAAAGAAGCAGAGTGTCTGTGCAGACAGGTCGGTACAGATATGTACAGGTAAAATAAACCCATGCTATCATATACGGTCACGGGTCGACGGTGCGTTGTGTTCCACGCGCGCCTCTAGGAGTGTCAGCATAGTGACGGGGCCCCCTGTAGAGGGCCCAAGCCTGCCGGGGTCGCGGGACTCACGAATTATTATGACCCCGGAATGTAAAGGGCTATTGAAGGACACCGTGGATTTTAGTCAGTACGAGTCTCTCCCGCTCTGCCCTGGGTGGGAGGACTCATTTGATAATTTTACCACGTAAAAAAAAAAGTATACGGTCGCACATACAGACACAGGTATGTACCGACTTGTCATATCAGCCGTAGGACGTCCAGTGCTGAACATAGGTCTCCCCCATAGATTTCCAATAGGACAGGTTGTAAACGGCTAGTATTCAACACGATTCATATTCAAAACGTCTCATGCTGCACTTTCTGGTACGTGGTCTCCATTCGAGAACCTTACGGCCCCATTGGCTATCAATTTTGCGTGCTATGCAGCCTGCCCACTACCACTGCAACTTGCTAATTCGCTGGAATATGCTGGCAACTTTGGTTCGTCTACGAATCTCCTCATTTCTGACTCGATCACGCAGAGAGACTCCGAGCAAAGCCCTGTCCATAAGTCGTTAGGCTATGGCTGGTATTGATACCGACTAACAGTATCGATTCATGCAGGTTAAGCATTTGCTAGTGTAGAGTGTCAAATTAACACAAATGTAAATCCGTACGACTTATGAAAAGTATCATTTGCCGACATATCTGACGGGGCCCATATAGAGGCTCAAATGCTTGCCGGGGTTACGGGACTATTTAAACAGGTAACCGTAACCCTGGAACGTAAACAGCAATTGAAGGAACATTATTGATTTTAGTCAGTCGTAATGACTAAAATCCAGAGTCTGTCTGACAGTCCTTCCGTTCTACCCAGGGCAGGAGGAGTGTTTGATGGTTTTACCAAAAAAAAGGATGTCCCAATACGTACTTACCTGTCCATTCCAAGAATCAGTTTCTTTATAACAGTACCCTAAGGGTGAACCCCTGAATATTATATTACGGATTAAGTCCTTCAAGGGGAAAAAGTTAGTGTAATTTCTCCTCGTGTTTTTCTTATTGCTCTCACTAATATTGCAAATGGGTCTCTTAGTTTTGGGCTCCGAAAAGGCTAGGTACATTATCCTTAGCTGAGATTTTCGGACTGTCTCTGAGATTTTTGGGATTACGTCATTTGAAATGGATTTTGTTAGGCCTACAGTGTGTAAAAGGTATAAGTGGCTGCTTGAATAATAGGCATTGGTATAAATAAACTATATCTGAGCTTTTCTATGGAAAATAAAATCGGATCGCGAGCAGGATTTGAACCTGCGTTCTCCGGTTTCAGTACATTCGACGCTCTTTCCAACCGAGCCACCGAGTTTCAGCCTACTGTGTCTCAAGGTTACTGCTCGCGGTTCGAATTCTTTTTTCCATAGAAAAGCTTTGAAATTCGCGACGCATGCGATAATACGTATAATGTTTATAAAATATATATAGTTACAATTATAAAAATTTACAACCAGTTGTAAGACAATTCAAGAGACGTTTCTGATGCTGAAGCTCTACAGGGCAAATCAAAGCATATCATGTGGAACATTTGACATCTCACCATGGTAATAATCAATACGACTTCAACTTTGTCTTTGACTTTGAGACAATAGACTTATCCACAGACCTCGGTAAGAGTTGTTAGTATCTGACGGCTCACGGTTGATCAAATTCTGTTCCACTTTCGCTATATTTCACGAAATCACTGCTTCAGAAACAACAAATTAAAACATTCATGTACCTATTTACACTTAAGCCTTTGTCAAACAGACAGGCGTGACGAATGCGAAGCGAGGCGTTTTTATTTGTAATGTATCGAATTGTTTGAATCCAGTCACATAGGAAAGCGAAAGCGATCCGATAGCGTGACAGAACTATCGGACTGACGTCTCGCTTCGGTTCGGTATCGCTTCGGACTCGATTCGCTTTCGCCTGTCTGTTTGACAAAGGCATTAACGAAGCACAAACATTTAAACATGATACAAAATGTAAAAAAAGGAAAGAAAAATATTCATAACATTCACACAACAATGAATAACATAGGTATAATTAATTCGAACCTAGAAACTGTTAGTAATTTTACCATTAAACTTAATTACAAACTACGCCTTACTTCCCCAAAATAGTTCAGACATTTCACCCCTGAAACTATGAATGTCGAACTTAAACCCAAAACTTAATATAATCCTCCTGCCACCGCTAATTCTATCATACAAAATTAATTTCTATTACGCTTCCATACATTTATATTATAATTATGAACTTTATTATTAGCACTTTCGTGAGCGGGCATGCGGGCAGCGAGTAATGGGCGACTCGCTGTCCGACCATGGACCATGCCCGGGTCGACGGCGCGTTGTGTTCCACGCGCGCCTCAAAGAGTGTCAGCATAGTGACAGGGCCTGTAGAGGGCCAAAGCCTGCCGGGATCGCGGGACCTAGGGATTACCGTGACCCCGGTACGTAAAGGGCTATTGAAGGACACCGTGGATTTTAGTCTGTACAAGTCTGACAGTCCCTCCCGCTCTGCCCTGGGTGGGAGGACTCATTTGATGATTTTACCACGATAAAAAAAAAAAAAAAAAAAAAAGCACTTTCGTGAAATTATAGAGCTTGTTAGCGCAATCCCTTCACTTTCGAACCTGATGTAGCATCCATTTATGGTGAGTGTACACCGCGCAAAGGGTATACATATAGTTTGAACAGCCCAAACACAAGACTCGCACTCGTTATGTTTCGGAGGACAGGGTAAGTGCGAGAGTAAAAATTATGATGTTGAGAAGTAAAATAAATAAATAAATAAAAATAAATATTCCACAACGCCATCTAGTCCTAAGCTAAGCAGAACTTGTGTTATGGGTACTAGACAATTGATAAACATACTTATATATTTTCTAAATACATACATATTATAGATAGATTACACCCAGACACAGAACAAATGATTATGCTCATCACACAAACATTTGTCCTGGGTGGGAATCGAACCCACGACCTCCAGCATAGCAGTCAGGGTCACTAACCACTAGACCAACAGGCCTGTCGTAAAGATTATGACAAAACAAAAAAGGAACTATTTTGAACATTTACAGTGACATCAATGGCGAGCCCATCTAACAATATATACCTGCCTAGTTAATATAAACAATGCCCAGGCATTGTATATTATACAACCTTAAAATAATAGACGTAAAGCTTACATTACGTGTTCCAACTGTGGCTGACCATTATTACCGCATCGAAACTGGTTGCATCAAAATATGGCTTAACTTTATTTCCAGTTTGCCTAAAAGATTTGACCATTCTACCGAGTGCCTTGATATTCTCTAGAATCCTGGTTCAGAAAGATTGCTAGTATCATAAACATAATACAATAAACGCTATGTTGCGGTTTCATGTTGGAACTTATTAACTTATGTAACACCTATGTACACATGAAAAAATTAAGAATTTAAGTTTGAGTTTGACAGCTCTTCTTAGTGATCACTTTATTGGGGGTCAATCTGCCAATTTATGCCAACTCTAGATATTTTGATATACATTATTGGCTTGTTTTTCCTTAAGCACTAAATAAAATCTAAAAAAGTGATTAAAAAAGTTGTGCTGTAAACTAAACTTAAAATATACATCACTCCGCGGATGCCCCCCTAAGTGTGATATTTTTTATCTAATTAAACAGAAACCGCAAGTTTTAAAGACATATAAACATGATTTTAGTTATCACTGATAAAGCACAGACAAAATGCTACATTTGGCATGGTTGTGTACACACTTTTATTTGGTGGGGCATGGCTCTAAATAGCTTCTGGCATTGTCTTTTACATCTTTGTCGGCGCTGCGATGTATTTGATAGTCACCACCACTGACTTCGCATATAGAGTATAGTAATATACAGAGTTTATCTTCCGCCTCCACTATTCTTTTCTGATTAATTTCGTTGCAGTATCCAAGACAGGTAAATTCATTCTCCGGGACACGTCGATCTTCATTGTGTCGGCGCTTTTCTGGTTGTTGCCACTGTTGATTTTGGCTTTCAGGAGTTGCAGTGGTTTGGGAATAGTGTGGGTTTGTGCCAAAAAAAAAATAGAGTATAGTAGTGCTCGTCTAATCTCAATATTTCTCGCTTGGTTCGTACTCTCGCACTTACATCGTCTTATACTGTCTCGGCAAGAGTGTACAGCCGCTTTTAATCATTATTTGTACATAGGGTAACTCCTGGTTACGTCAGCATTATTAGGGATATTTGCATGTCGTTCATCAATAGTATTAATGCCTTTGTCAAACAGACGAAAGTGAAGCGTTTCCGAAGCGATATCGAGCGCTATCGGATCGCTTTCGCTTTTCTATGTGACTGGATTCAAAGAATTTCATACATAACAAATGAAAACGTCACGCTTCGCATTCGTCACGCCTGTCTGTTTGATAAAGGCTTTAATGTTCTAACAATAAGTTTCGGAGAATAGGATGATCACGTCATCTTTGAGAGGTGTGTGTACTATTTATAGTCAAGTATTGATATTCAGCCATTATGTTTGAAGGGTTATCGTGTTTGGTTACGCTATTGGCCCGGAGGGACGGGTGCCCAATACGGTATCCTCGGGTTTCGTCCCTATTAGTGTTCATGTATCTTCTTTTAGAAGGTAACAAACGATTTTTTAAACTTTTTGGATACATAGGTACTTAGGTTAGGTTTCTTTTTAATTTTTTATAGTTCGCATTTTTCAAGACAAACCGTTAAATTTTTCCTCGCAGGTGCTTATTTTATACTAAAAGATACTCAAGAAATTGGACTTTTCAATCATTTTATGCAATCTAAGATTATAAGTAGGAACTCGTAAATGCAAATAAAAACGATGTTTGTTGAAAGAAAGAATTATAGGTTTAGTTAAGGTTGAATCTTTGTTACACAGTCACGTCAGAACAGCTGTATAGTGATTTTGATGAAATTAGTCTTAGATATAAGTTATACAGTTCCGTTTAATAATTTTAGTGTCACTTACAACAGCCAGTATTACTCTTAAACTAGCTGTTATGATCTATATTGTAATTGGAAACTATCTGTCTACCCTATTTCATTAAACTCCGTTCAGTATCTTCGTTATGTGAATTCACTCATCTTCTATTCTCAGTTTTCACATTAATAGACTTCATAACTATAGTAAAGATTGTTTGGCCAAAAAATATCCCATTAATCGTCTATACACATAATAAATCTGTAGAAGGGTCAATTCTGTACATTGAAAATATTGAAAAAATAAATAGCGGGGGGTGTTGCTGGATCGATACCAAAAACAAATATCTGATTAAAAAATTTTTTGTCTGTCTGTATATGCAGGCATCACGTGAAAACTAACGGTTCGATTTCGATGAAACTTTGTATAATTATACCTTATTATACTGGGCATAAAATGGAATACTTTTTATCCTGGAAAAATACGTAGAAAAAAAAATCTACCATCCACGCGAAGACCGACATCCGCGCGGACGGAGTCGCGGTCTGAAGCTAGTTTTAAATAAAATTGTGGTTATTCTGCATTTCATACCAGTTGTAACTTAATTTCTCTTCTATACATAAGGAAGTACGATTTAAATTACAATTATTCAGTGTCACATAATCTTGCCATACTATTATTTCCTAATTCCGGCAGTGTGCACAGAGTACGTACACGGGACGCATCTCAAAGCTGTGGATAAGTAAGGATAAGCTAAATTAATGCAATGCTTAGACGAATTACGAGTGTATCTACTGATAGAAGCAGAGGGTTTACCGCGAATTATAAGGCTTACTCTTAATTTTTTACGTTGATGGTGTAAAAGAGTTTTTAAATATACGCTATCCATATACTACGTGACCCCGGAAGGTAAAGGGCTATTGAAGGACACCGTGGATTTTAGTCAGTACGAGTCTGACAGTCGCTCCCGCTCTGCCGTGGGCGGGAGGACTCATTTGATGTTTTTACCACGATAAAAAAAATATCTATATACTATAATAAATTTTTACCTCTGGGTTAAAATTTGGCTGCAGAATTTTTACTATGGCTTACTACTAGGATAACTCTGTCATAACGATATTAGTTTTTTTTTTTTTTAATTTAGACGTTAATTTTCCACAACTTAGTAAAATCCTGTCTTTAATAAGCCTTCTTATACATTCATTAGATGTAATTAGACGACATTAGCCAGCATTAACCAAAAAAAAATCTGTAAATACTGTCACTTCTGGGATATATTATAGTAAAAGAGCTATTACACACCACACGGGCTCAATGTGGGTTAGTTGACGCCAATTTCCTCTCGATGCTTCGCTGTTTTGAGAGCAGCTATCCTTAAACATCCCTGTTCCTAATTCCGCAACGACAATAGGCGTTTAAATCCAGATAATTGTCTCGTGTCCAACATTCAGACCCACAAATGTCGGACATGACCGACAGTCTGATACGACACATCGCCCCGTCTAATGTGCCGTTAAGAACGATCGCCTGCACGGGATGGTTCAAATTCCTGGCATTACAGGATTCTTTGGTGTTTTAGATCGAATTTTGGGTAAAGTTTGGAATTAAATCTGAACCTCTGAGGTACACTTTTGCGTAAAAGGTATCGTGTTTTTATACGGGAATACGACCTCGCCTCGACCACGACCTCGACCTCGGGAGGTCGCCAAGATATACCATTTTATTATTTTATTGAACAATCCGTGACATAAATGTTTTATGCGGCAGATTATACACACTGTAGAAAGCCCTCTGCTTTGTACACATAAAAAAAAAATAGATTAATGTCAGTATCTACGGTTGTTGTGCGTGAATTTTCCTACTACACAATGTAGAAGTATCAGTAAACGCTACAGTGTCTACAATGTAGCCTGTAGGTTCGATCTCTATGGTAGTTATTATATTTTATTGCTTTATTTTGCATCATACATCTTGGCAAAAAAGGGTCTGTACTCGCCGAAAATCTAAAAGAAAATTCGTGTGTAGAAAAAAAAACATTCAACTCGAGCAAGACTTAAACCATCTGGATTGGTACTCCAGATGCTATACCAACTTGGTTATCGCAGTCCTGCCCAACCATGTCGAATCTTTCTTTCCATTATTAAACGTCTTTTGGTGACGAGTCCTGCTCACAATTGAATTGTTATTTCCGTTTAAACGATTTACGATTCTATAGATTGAAATATTTGTTTCTGTATTTGTTATTAGTTTATAACCAACCTATGCGTGCGGGTTCGGCCGTATGGATATCGTAAATTATCTTGCAGGATAGTTCTATCGGGAAGTAAAGCTGGCTCTACCAGTATCCTACCTCTATTCATAGTCAATAGTACGTAAAATTTACAGAGATAGAACGCTTTTAAAATAATAAACACGTCACTCAGTCGGTATAATTGACGACACGCTTGGCGCAGTGGCTGAGCGATCGACTGCTGTGCAGCGTGTCGCGGGTTCGATCCCCGCACGGAACAAATATTTGTATGATCTGCAATTTGATGTTCCGGGTCTGGGTGTTTGTGTATGTGAGTTTGTAACGCACCCACGATACAGAAAGAAATTCCTAGTGTGGGGCAACATTAAAAAAAAAAAGTACTGGCATTATGACGTCACAAGCCCCCACTACCGAATTTCGAAGCGTTTTATCTTTGTCAATATTGAATGATTTAAAAAATGGAAAATATACGTGTGCAGTATTTTTAATAGTCTAACTGACGGACTAAACAGATTTTTAATGTATTTATGCAGTAAACTACACTATTGAGAAAAGTGTTTCTTCAGTCATTTAGAAATGAGAAGATAGGTCACAGACAGAGATATTTTTGTATAATAAAGAACAATTAGGTGTATATACCTATTAATAATTCATTGACACATTTTTTTAAATTGTTGATGCCAATAATTATTCACAAAGGAGATTGCTCTGCGCCCATACATTGTTCGCCCTGGAACCAAGAGCATCGGAAAATTATATTTTGTGTTGTCGATCATTAATAAACTCCTATAAGATCTTATTTTTATAGCGGACTAGCTGCTGAATAGATATATTCCAAGAAAAGAATCAGATTTTGAGGTTATAATCGAACCATAACAATGAATATTAGGTGTAGTTTTTCATAGCTTAAAGTGATTTTTAAGAAACTGAAAAGCAAAATCATAATATATTTAGCTATTTTAAGCACCTACCTAGATAATTGGGTAGGTACTTATGCCTAGGTTGTCGTTTGAGCGGTACACAGTTCCGAAAATCACAGCCAAGTACGTCGTTTTTTAAAGCGATCAGAGTCCGTTAAAATAGCCAAGTCGTAATATGCAATATCACAAAAGTCACCAAAACACACCGATACAAACAATTACAAACAGCAAGCGATCTATTGTAATCATCAGTAGACTGACAGTGACAAGTGACTAGGGATGACGATCTGAGATCGATTAATCGAAGAATCGATTTTTCAGGTCTAATAGATCGATTTTTTTATCGAAAAAACTCTGATTTTACTGATAAGAGATAATTTATTATCTTTCTTATTTTTCATAGAATGGATAATATTTACATTATAATGTAAACTTGAAAAATAAAATCGATTTTTTAAAAATCGATACATCGGCTTACGATTCGCATCAATTACAATCAATTGGGCATCCCTATTATTTATCGACACGACATGACATTTCATGAAGATGGCGGCCATTAATGTTATTAGTCGCGTTAAATACTTTTATTGTTCATTTTTGCATACAGCTAGTCCGTGTTACAAAAGTATTTGCAACTAATATAATAAAATAGACAGTTAATTATCGTGTATTTCAAAACATTTTGTGGCATAGGGCCATTTCGGACATTGTCCTTTTGAAGCTAAAACGTCAAATGCTTGATAAAAATAACGTTGTAACTATCACGTTCATATCCACAGTTTAAAATAAATATTAAATAAACATTAATATTAATTCAGCTTATAATGAATTGTGCTAGTTAACTCCAACATAGGCCTGTTGTCATTTAGCTAATTAATTACAGAATTAACTATGCAGGATGCATAATCCAGGTATCTGCTGTGTTTATTTGATAAACAGAATGCTGCCAGCTTGTTTAACATTAGTAGTCGAAATAAGATTGGCATAAATTATTCTGATTGTAGTATACCTATTTTAAATGTGTGGTATACTGAACGATACAATTCAACAATCATTCACTCACACTCTCGAGTTTTGATGAGTATCAAAACCTTGATTGGTGCTAAAATGGGAATAGAATCGTTGCCCTGAACATAGGTGCCCTAAAATTCGTTGCTCTTACGGGAATACATCGTTCGTTTAAATTAGTAAATATTCATTGATTGAACAAAAATACGTGTCCATTATTAAAAAAAAAGGGACAGATTTTTCAGTCACAGAGATTTCTTGTTTCCTTGTCAAATATGTGAGTAGCTGGATATTCTTTGTCATCATAAAGAGCGAACTCGGTCTTCATATTTCTTTCTTTCAATAAGTCTCCGCGACTAAAAGTCAGCAATGTGTGGCTAGTCTTACTGATGGACTAAACTGGTGCAACTAGCTTTTCCCCACAATTTCACCCGCTGTGCAGCACCTATTTGGTCGTAGCGTAATTTTATGAAGCATCTAGTCTTCTTTGATGAATGATATCAAAAATACTTATAAATTCGAAACAGTAGTTCCTGAGATTAGCGCGTTCAACCAGACAAACTCTTCAGCTATATAATATTAGTATAGATTTATGGGTGCTGTCAACATGTTTTATGTTTTGGGACAAACGCACCACACTATTCCCAAACACTGAAACTCCTGAAAGCGAGAATCAATAGTGGCAACCACCAGAATAGCGTCGAGACAATGAAGCTCGATATTTCCCGGAGGATTTACCTGTCTTGGATCCTGCAACGAAATTAATCAGAAAAGAATAGTGGAGGAGTAGGAAAAATACGTTTCCACTTCTCTCCAAGTCAAGCAGGAGACGGAATAAAACAACATATCAACATGCTTTTTTTTACGTGGTAAATTTATCAAATGAGTCCTCCCAGGGCAGAGCGAAAGGGACTGTTAGACTCGTACTGACTAAAATCCACGGTGTCCTTCAATAGGCCTTTACGTACCGGGGTCACGGTAATTCGGGAGTCCCGTAACCCCGGCAGGCTTTGGCCCTCTAGAGGGGGGCCCCGTCATTTTGCTGACACTCTTTGAGGCGCGCTTGGAACATGCGTCGCCGTCGACCCGGGCATGGTCCATGGTCGGACAGCGAGTTGCCCATTACTCGCTGGCAGTTAAATTACATGCTACAAATCTACCTCTCCCCAATTGTAACTAAGTATATAATAGATGTAACGTGAACGTATGCTTCAATTCCGACATGCGTTGCACGTAATTCATGTCCCTTGTCTCGTCTCATACGTTGGCAGACTAACGTCCAGGAATTATGTCTGAAGTTATAGTGTGATTAACAAAGAGGTGTCGTTGAGTAAAATTGGACATACAGTTGGACTAGCTAATATTTAGTTTATTTGATTGTACTTATCTTACTTTTAACTAATGCCATAAACGTGCCGGGGTCGCGGGACTTACGAATTACCGTGACCCAGGTACGTAAAGGGCTAGTGAAGGACACCGTGGATTTTAGTCAGTACGAGTCTGACAGGCCCTCCCGCCCTGCCCTGGGTGGGAGGACTCATTTTATGATTTTACCACGATAAAAAAAAAACCCATAAACGTGAATGTTTGTTTGCCATTGTCGTCAATTTAAATAAAGTTCCATTTGTGAGTATTCATCATCATCATCACCCTATAATGGGACACAGGCCTCCTCCGTCAGTGCGGGTTGGTAGATGTCACATGTCTTCCAAATATTGGTTCTAGGACATACCGGTTTCCTCACGATGTGTTCCTTCACGCTTTTGTGAGCAGTGGTAATGAAATAAAATTACACAAAGTAATGCGCCCAGCTGGTTTCGAACCCACGACCTACAACTCTTAAGTCGAAGCCTATACCACTACCACGCTCTTAATAAACACAATTTTGCTTACATGTTCCACTAAGTGCTCTTAAGCCTTTGTCAAACTGACAGGCGATAGCGAACCGGACCGAGTCCGAAGCGATACGTGACGTAAAACTGGGTGCAGCGAACCGAGGCGAGACAGTTGTATTAGCTGACTTTTTGTGAACGACGTCAAACAGAGCAAATACGCCTTCGCCACGTCTTTGCATCGGTTCGGTCAAGCTATCGGATCGCTTTCGCTTTTCTATGTGACTGGATTCAAACAATTCCATACATTACAAATAAAAACGCCCCGCTTCGTATTCACCACGCCTCGCCTGTCTGTTTGACAAAGGCTTTAAAGTGCCAACACTGACCAAACTATTCCCCATATAAATTGAAACCAACCAGAATACTTCACCGGAGTCCGGTCCGGACGTGTGCCGCGGACGGTGGACCTTCACGGCACGTTACCCGGATAGATGTCTACTGTCCATCATTGTCGGAATCTTCCACAGCTGTTTATCAGCAACCGGCGTCACTTTGGCCGCCCTTATTACTTTGATTAAACCTCTTTGCATTGAAAAATACACTCTAACTTTGGGGTGGTAAGATGGTTATTGGATTGGTACGAAAATCAATACATTTAGCTTATTTAATATATGTACTGTCCTCGGTGAATCAATTATAATGTTTCAGATAAATGTACTAGATTTACCCAAGTATGTCTGTGCTATTGTAATCTCTGTCTTGTTTGACAGAATATAGAACATATTTGTGCTGTTCATTATCATTGAGTTCGGTCTCAGAGTTCATTGTTTTTGTCTTCTATCAATTGATTCGCGTACAAAGTGCTCATGCCTCATTTATGTCTTTTGTATTTATTGTCTTACGCTCGAAATTAATATTCTTTCTGAATCCAAATATCGTTCTTTTTTTTTACGATTGTTTCTGATTAGTTCTTTTTAACACTCGGATAGGCAAATTTGATCGTTGTTTGGTTACAGGCAAAGATCAGTTTCAGGGGGTTAATGTGAAGCATTATTTTTTCAACACCTGGGTGTCGACAGCCTGCGCCGATTAGAACCTTTTGTTACATAAGCTACTCGCAGGTACCGTTACGTTCAAGTCAATTCAGTAATAAGTGCTTTTTTTTTTATCGTGGTAAAATCATCAAATCAGTCCTCCCACCCAGGGCAGGGCGGGAGGGACTGTCAGACTTGTACTGACTAAAATCCACGGTGTCCTTCAATAGCCCTTTACGTACCGGGGTCACGGTAATCCCTTGGTCCCGCGACCCCGGCAGGCTTTGGCCCTCTACAGGCCCCGTCACTATGCTGACACTCTTTGAGGCGCGCGTGGAACACAACGCGCCGTCGACCCGGGCATGGTCCATGGTCGGACAGCGAGTCGCCCATTACTCGTTGCCCGCATGCCCGCGCCTACGGTGGCCGGAGATCGTCTTGCGACGTCCGACGCCGTGGGCGTCTACCACTGCGGCTGGGGTGGAGGGAGGACGCTGTCCTCTCCCTCAGGCGGCCCGCCTCCTCCTTCACGAGCATGACTGCTTCGCAGAAGGAGGCGACCGCCTCCCACTCCGTCTCGCCCCGCAGCATGGCCTCGACCAATGCCGGGCGCGAGAGAGTAATAAGTGCTATGATGCTTTTTTTTTAAACCTTATCCCACATTAGGAATATTACTCCTGTGTCTATGATGCTTTGAAAATCATTCAGCAGACAGACATTCAGCGTAGTGGCTGCGTTATCAACTGTTGCGCAACGTGTCGCGGGTTCGATCGCCGCACAGAACAAATTTATATGATCTTCAAGTAGTTGTTCCGGGTCTGGGTGTTTGTGTATGTGAGTTTCTATGTTTGTAAACGCACGATACAGGAGAAATTCTTAGTGTGAGGCAAAGTTGTTTTTTAATAAAAACTGGACATTGGATAGTTAGCACGATAACTATATCTTTGTGCTTAATTTTAAATATTTTAAAGGTATTAACGCTTGCGCCGTTAATCTTAAATTCGATTGCGAGGAGAACACCACCGCAAGACACGGGGTGTATTCTGAGCTGTGCTCTGACTATGACTTAACTTCTAAAATTGATTGTTCTATTTCCAATTACTGATACTTTAACCCCTTAAAGAATCGGTAATCGGAATCTCTTCTGTATAAATACTAATTTTTATCTACCAAAATACGCTTTAAAAAAACGAATATTCCGAGAGCGAAGTACTTGTCAGTATGGATGTTAATATAAATACAACCAGATAGATATCCTGTTTCTAACACACGTATTTTTATTTCATTGTACATACTCCAGTTCTTTTTTTTTTTATCGTGGTAATATCATCAAATGAGTCCTCCCACCCAGGGCAGGGCGGGAGGGACTGTCAGACTTGTACTGACTAAAATCCACGGTGTCCTTCAATAGCCCTTTACGTAACGGGGTCACGGTAATCACTTGGTCCCGCGATCCCGGCAGGTTTTGGCCCTCTACAGGCCCCGTCACTATGCTGACACTCTTTGAGACGCGCGTGGAACACAACGCGCCGTCGACCCGGGCATGGTCCATGGTCGGACAGCGAGTCGCCCATTACTCGCCGCCCGCATGCCCGCGCCTACGGTGGCCGGAGATCGTCTTGCGACGTCCGACGCCGTGGGCGTCTACCACTGCGGCTGGGGTGGAGGGAGGACGCTGTCCTCTCCCTCAGGCGGCCCGCCTCCTCCTTCACGAGCATGACTGCTTCGCAGAAGGAGGCGACCGCCTCCCACTCCGTCTCGCCCCGCAGCATGGCCTCGACCAATGCCGGGCGCGAGAGAGTAATAAGTGCTATGATGCTTTTTTTTTAAACCTTATCCCACATTAGGAATATTACTCCTGTGTCTATGATGCTTTGAAAATCATTCAGCAGACAGACATTCAGCGTAGTGGCTGCGTTATCAACTGTTGCGCAACGTGTCGCGGGTTCGATCGCCGCACAGAACAAATTTATATGATCTTCAAGTAGTTGTTCCGGGTCTGGGTGTTTGTGTATGTGAGTTTCTATGTTTGTAAACGCACGATACAGGAGAAATTCTTAGTGTGAGTGTTAAATACCCCTTTGGTATTTGGAGAAATTTGACCTTTAAGTACACTAGCGAGAATCGAAAATAAAACCACTGTGTACTGTTCTGACCTGATAGCTCATATATTAAAAAAAACACTTGCCTTATATGCTAACCACGGTAACCAAACGATAGCGACTTCTAAAAAGACTACAACGCCATCTATCGCGCACGAGGGAACTATTCCAAATAACTTAAGTCTTAAACATACCGCCCACCAAGGACGTTACTGACGGAATGTCCTTTTAAATTGAATTTACGTTGCACATCGCAAACGCAAGTTGAGCTAATATACATTTTGTACTAGATAAAAAAAAGCATTTTTAAACTAAAATCTACAAGCTATGGTTCTTAGATATACATAATATAATTGTAACACTCGTTAATTGACTGCTTACAAGAATGTTTCAATGACTTAGAGCTAAACGTGCATTATTCAAGGTTGTAAAATAAAAGTACTGTAAATCTACATATAAAATTGTAAATAGTGTAAATAGTTTAAAATAGTATACAATATTTGATTTGTTCTCATTTGATCTAAGGTTTAAAAGTGTAAAATGGTTGTATAATTTGATTCCAACAAGATAAAATATGTAAACAATAAATACAATAAAATCTTATTCAACTACGGGTAAAATACAGATTTTGGATGTTGGCCTTTTGATTGTCGAGGATTTGGTGCGTAACGTGACGACACGGGTGATGTTATCATCCCCAGGATGTTTTTCTATTATCCTACCCATTAACCAACGACTTGGCGGCAGGTCGTCTTCTTTTACCAACACAATGTCTCCAATTTTTGGCTCAGCAACTTGGGAAGACCATTTGTACCGGTTCATCAAAGTAACGAGGTATTCATGAGACCAACGTCTCCAAAATGACTGAAGCATTCGTTGAATTAATTGCCAGCGCGATAAATAATTAATATTAGAATCAGAGAAATTGATATCTGGTACATTCACTACAGGTTCGCCAATTAAAAAATGTCCAGGTGTTAAGGGTAACGGTTCACCAGGATCATCAACCTTAACTGTGCTCATAGGTCGCGAGTTCAGGCACGCTTCTATCTGACTGAGAAGTGTCGTCAGTTCTTCAAATGTGAGAGTCGCTTCACCGATCACTCTTTTCAAATGGAACTTTGTAGACTTCACTCCTGCCTCCCAAAGTC
Source organism: Agrotis puta (assembly GCA_943136025.2). NCBI lineage: Eukaryota > Metazoa > Arthropoda > Insecta > Lepidoptera > Noctuidae > Agrotis > Agrotis puta. The sequence continues at coordinate 3,827,677 of OW964171.2, forward strand.
CGCCAAAGTTGGGACTGTGAGGAGGAATGAAGTGCCACTCCGTACCTTTTGCTGCGAGATGTTCGGCTATGGCAGGTTGGATAGCTGTCAACTGCTGCAACTCTCTGGAGGCACCTACAAACGTGGTGCCATTGTCACTCCACAGTTTCGCACAATGACCTCGTCTAGAGACAAAACGTCTAAACGCCGCTAAAAAGGCTTGAGTGCTCATGTCACTCACTGCTTCTAAATGCAGTGCCCGAGTAGCCATGCATACAAACAGGCATATATAGCCTTTATATGAACGGTGGCCACGACCTTTTGTTGTCCTCACATTAATTGGACCAGCGTAATCAACACCGCTATGCAAAAATGCTCGAGCTGGGGTGCACCGTACAGCTGGTAGTGAACCCATGAATTGGTTTTTAGTACTGGCTCTTTGTTTGGCACATGTCACACACTTAATGACATGATGTTTGACCACATTTCTAACCCCTATAACCCAGTAGGCTGTCCTCAAATAGTTGATCATGAGCTGAGGACCCCCGTGAAGGGTTTTATTGTGTGCGTCAGCTACGATTAGCCGAGTTAGATGACTGGAGTGAGGCAGAACTACTGGATGCTTCATTTGTTCGCTCAGCTCTGATTTCTCCAGTCTACCTCTAACTCTCATAATGTCCTTAGCGACGAGGTAGGGGCAGAGTGACTTTAATGGACTATTTGTTGATTGTAAATAGCCTTTGTCCTTCAGTTCTGTATATTCCTTTGTAAATAGTTCTTTCTGTGTTTTTCTAACACGTTTCAGGACACTTGAGTTTTTTTAAATATCCCAATATGACACTTAAAAATTCCATTCGTTTATCATACCGCCTATAGCCGTACTACCATATGACACATATTTTTAATATTTTGATACGACAAATACGGCCATAGACGTTGACGCCTATGGGCGGGACGTCATATCAGTAGTAACAATAAACAATGAAATGAGACAGTGTGCAACAAAGTGCACCGCCCTTAGCCGGACTGTCACGTTAAGGTATATCGAGTTAACGGCGAGAGGCGGTCTGTCCCGGAAAGTGCTAATACAGCATTCGAGTGCAGCATCTAATTCAGCTTTCTGTAAATATCTCTTTCTGTACATTTTGTTCTTCTTTAAAAATCTTCGGCAGTATGCAACAATCCTTATCAATTTTCGTAACTGAGAAAATCGATCGAAGAAGGAACAGTTTGGAATGATGGCTACATGCGCCTTTGCTAACTCCTCTAAATCTGTACTGCAATCATTATTTGGCCTATTGTAAATTACGTTACGTAATTTAAGAAACGATGGTCCAGAAAACCATAAATCGTTTTCCAGTAGTGCACTGGGAAGTATTCCTCTAGAGGCGCAATCTGCTGGATTATCTTTAGTGGGGACATGAAACCACTGCGACGCTTTCATCGAGGTCAATATTTCAGACGTCCTATTTGCCACAAACGTCTTCCATTTACTTGGGTGGCTATTTATCCAAGCCAACACCACTGTGGAATCCGTCCAAGCCTTGACCCTGTCTTGGGAGATACTTAAAACTTCAGATGTTTGAGCCAGTATCTGTGACAGCAAGACCGCTCCACAGAGCTCTAAGCGAGGAATACTGATCTGCTTAACTGGTGCAACTCTGGTCTTAGCAAACAGTAACGACACCTGAACCTTGCCGTCTGCGTCAACATTCCGCAAGTAAATCGCAGCCGAGTACGCTGTTTTGGAGGCGTCACTAAAACCGTGAAGTTCTAGATAGTCGTTTGACCTTGTGCCAAGCCAACGAGGAATTCGGACCTTGGTGAGGAGTAACAGTTCCTCACGATATGATGTCCATTCATTAATTAAGTTGTTGGTGAGCTCCTCATCCCAACCAACACCTGCAAGCCACAATTTCTGGATAAATACTTTTGCTAAGATCACACTCGGTGCTAACCAACCTAATGGATCGAAAAGTCGTGCTATCACAGAAATTATGGATCTTTTAGTCATAGGTGTGGTCATCGGCGGCGGGAGATTCACCTTGTACTGGAAGATGTCAGCGTTACGGTTCCAGGTAAGTCCTAGAATTTTGATTTTATTGTTGTCTAATTTTATTTCTACTTCTTTGTCCTTGTGTTCTAGTTCCTTAGGTTTGTTGTACTGTATTGCTTGGTTTGTGTCCTGTATGATTTTGTGCTTGTTTGTGTTGTCCTTTTTTATGTTGTCCTTTGTACTTATTTGATCTGTTTGTCCTTTCAATGTATTATTTTCAATTTCCTGTACTCTATCTACTAGTTCTTGTTTGTTGCTATTCCATTTTTGGAGCGCGAATCCACCCTTTCCTAATAACGCTGAAATTTGCCTATATATTTCCAGGCCTTCTTCTACGCTATTACAACCGGTCATCAAGTCGTCCATATAGAAGCAATTCAGAACCCTCTCAGCAGCAAGATTGTAAATTTTGCCTTCATCGTAGGCTACTTGATGTAGGGTTCTAACTGCTTGGTATGGCGCTGATGCCGTACCAAAGGTAACCGTCACCAGCTCGTAGTCCTTGATTTCCGTTTCAGGATTGTCTCGCCATAATATGCGCTGAAACATTGCGTCTTCTTCAGCAATCCTGACCTGACGGTACATTTTGACGATGTCCGCTACCAGTGCTATAGGATGAAGTCTCCATCTTAACACTGTGTGTCTCAAGTCAGACTGCAATGTAGGTCCCACCATCAACGTGTCATTGAGTGAGACTCCATTGTTGTTTTTCTCGGACGCGTTGAAAACTACACGTACCTTTGAGGTAGTTTTGTCCTCTCTGATTACAGCATGATGAGGCAAGTATACTGCTATATCCTTCTTATCATCAGTCTTGTCTATCTGCCTCATGTGTCCTAGTCCTAAATATTCGTCAATAACCTGCTTGTATTTTTCTTTTAGATCTGTATCTCTGTCCAATCTTTTCTCTAATGATTTAAATCTTCTTTCTGCAATAGCACGAGATTTTCCACCTTTGCAGGAAGGATTTTCATCACGAAAAGGTAGTCTTACCACGTACCTTCCACTGCTATCTCTTATTGTCGTTTTAGTATAGAACTCTTCACACTTCTTTTCTTCAGGTGTTAGTATTTTCTTTGAACTATTTTGCTCTTCTAATTCCCAAAATCTTCTTAATAATTCGTCTTCATTAACTTGTGCATGCAAAACATTAACTTTAGGTTCAACTTTAGATGTGTTCTTACTAACTGCACCGGACAGAACCCACCCTAAGGTAGTGCTCTGAGCAATCAGAGTGCCTGATGGACTCTTAAATATGCCTGCCTTAATAATGCAGCTGTATGCATCAGCGCCTAACAAAACATCTATTTTATTGGGAGTGTTAAACCCTGGATCTGCAAGCTGCAGAGTGTTAATGCTTAACCAATCTAAAGTGGTGTCGATTCTATTCTCCGGTAAGTAAGATGTAATTTTACTAAGTACGTAAGCGTTAACTTTAAGATTAAAATTTGAATCTACCCGCGACTGAATATTCAAATGTACCATGTACCGTGCCATGGTTGAACTATTACCACCAAGGCCTGAAATAGTCCCTTGAATAGGGGTCTTCTTCAGGTTGAGTAGCTGTACTACGGCTTCCGTCACAAAACATGCCTGAGAACCCTGATCTAACAAGGCTCGGACAGTCTGAAATTCACCAGAGCGTGACTCGGCTTTTATTAGCGCTGTGGCTAATAAAACCTGTCTGGGTTTGGGAATATTACCTGTCGACAAGCATGAAACAATCGGACTAGTGTTAGGTGAACTAATACTGTCGATGGACGATGATGTCGAAGGTTGTTCTCCCTTGTCGTTTTCCTGACCTAAATGCAACAACGAATGATGGCGCTTTTGACAAACCTTACAAGTGGTAGGTTTTCTACATTCAGAAACAACGTGATTGCCACCTAAACAGTTGAAGCAAATTCTCCGTTTTGCCACAAAATCACGTCTAACTTCAACTGTCTGCTTTGAGAATTTCTTGCAGAAGCAAAGTTTGTGACTTTCTGAGCAGAATTCACATTGAATTGATGAACTCGTTGCCAACATTACCTTTGGTAAATGACCAGAGGAACCTTTGTTATGGTTGTTGCCCTGCTGAACTGGTGCCCTTTTTGGCTCTACACATTCTAACGCGCGAAACCGATTTTCCATAAAAGTTTTAAATTGATTGAACGTTGGTAAGTCATTGTTGGAGTCATCGTTGCAAATACTAAGCTCCCATTGTTTACGCGTTTCATTATCTAATTTAAAGGTAACAATGTGTATGATAATGACATCCCATGTGCTCACGTTTATCCCCAAATTATTCAACGCATTAAGACAATCACATGTGGTATCAAGCATTTCTTTCAAAGCTGTGGCCGATTCCACCTGCATACGTTTTTGACTGAACAACCTCCTAAGAATACAATTAGTTAAATACTTTTTATTGCTATAACGCTTCTCTAACTGAGTCCAGCATTGATTATAATTGGCATCAGTTATAGGAGTATGACGTATTAATTGCTCTGCTTCGCCAGAAAGATGGCTCTTTAAGTAATGAAGCCTTTGCACATTATCCAAAGTTTTATTTTTGTGTACCAATGATGTAAATAGATCATAGAATGTTGTCCATTCATCATACTTTCCTGAGAATGTTGGAATGGAAATTTTGGGCAATTTAACAAAAGAACTATTTGATTTGTTTATATTACTTGAATCATTATCAGATTGTTGTAGAGGATTCTTAGCCAACAGGATCTTATTGAGAGTTGTTTTCATTAAACTTTTATAAATTACATAAGTATCTTCCGTCGCATCATAGATATCCACCACTTTCTGTCCTATATCTTCTACTTTAAAACGTTCATATAATTTTGTGTTATTTTCTTTAAACAATGCCCAATCCCTTTCCAATAATTCTTGTCTTGTTTCGATATATTCTAGCGTTAATCTATCTTTACTACATTTCTTAAAATTAGTCAATCCCTTTGTGATAACATTCTGTTGATCTTTTAAAACGTTCATTAATCCTTCCATTTTGTAACTGATTTATATGTACTTGTAAATAAAATGTTTTAATTGATTTTTAATTTGATCAAGTTTTAAAAACACAGCAAATGTATAAGAGATAAACTCAATCTATAAAATAAATAAGAACTTTCTCAAAGGAGATAAAATATGCGAACTGTCTGTTTTGCAAACATAAGCAAAAACAAGATAAGTGAAAACAACCAACGAACTATAACAAGATGTACTGTTTCACAGAAAAAAAAAACAAAAAATGGTACAAGTCCCAAATCACTACTTGAAATTTTACAAGTGTTTGGGAAACACACAAAATCTGGTAGAAATCGGGTATAGGTTCCCCGTTCCCCCGTTTTCTATAAAATATTCTAAGTCCTAATTCTAACATGCACACAAATTGGTAAATAATTAATAAAGTTTCTAAGTTTAAAAATGTTTGTAAAATTCTACAAGTCCAAAATACATCACTAAATAATTTTCTAAGTTGAAACTTCTTCACTAATTGATAAGTTTAATTTTTCATTGAAATAGAGTTCAAAATCCTTTGACTCGAATGTTTGTACGATTCGTGAACAAAATAAATATATTAAATGTACTCACAAAATTGCACTTCTCACTATCACCGTTTTCAACCTGCAAGTGGCGCCCTCTCGTGACCGCTATCCGCACTACGCGTGGAGTCACCTGAGGTCTGCACCTGCTTCGTCTGCGCCGTCGCGTGATGTCTGCTCCTGCGTCGTCTGTGACGTCGCGTGATGGCTGCACCTGTGTCCCGTCTGTGACGTCACGTGATGGCTGCACCTGTGTCTCGTCTGTGACGTAACGTGATGGCTGCACCTGTGTCTCGTCTGTGACGTAACGTGATGGCTGTACCTGTGTGTCGTCTATGACGTCACGTAATGGCTGCACCTGCGTCACCTTGCTGTCTTCCAGTGAAGTGTTGATCTGAGAGTTGCGCCCTCTGTGGCCACTCTTTGAACTAATCCGCCAATGCTGACTCAGCTCACCGCTAAAGTTGGGTGATGCTGTCGCCGCTGGTGCGGAGGAACGTGTACCTTTTTGTAGCGACCCACTACAAGTACACGGGACGAAGAAGCGGGCCAACGGTGGCTCCACTTATATAATAAAACTGTCCAAATGATCCCGGCTCATAGGACCAATGTTAAATACCCCTTAGGTATTTGGAGAAATTTGACCTTTAAGTACACTAGCGAGAATCGAAAATAAAACCACTGTGTACTGTTCTGACCTGATAGCTCATATATTAAAAAAAACATTTGCCTTATATGCTAACCACGGTAACCAAACGATAGCGACTTCTAAAAAGACTACAACGCCATCTATCGCGCACGAGGGAACTATTCCAAATAACTTAAGTCTTAAACAGTGAGGCAAAGTTGTTTTTTAATAAAAACTGGACATTGGATAGTTAGCACGATAACTATATCTTTGTGCTTAATTTTAAATATTTTAAAGGTATTAACGCTTGCGCCGTTAATCTTAAATTCGATTGCGAGGAGAACACCACCGCAAGACACGGGGTGTATTCTGAGCTGTGCTCTGACTATGACTTAACTTCTAAAATTGATTGTTCTATTTCCAATTACTGATACTTTAACCCCTTAAAGAATCGGTAATCGGAATCTCTTCTGTATAAATACTAATTTTTATCTACCAAAATACGCTTTAAAAAAACGAATATTCCGAGAGCGAAGTACTTGTCAGTATGGATGTTAATATAAATACAACCAGATAGATATCCTGTTTCTAACACACGTATTTTTATTTCATTGTACATACTCCAGTTCTTTTTTTTTTTTTTTATCGTGGTAATATCATCAAATGAGTCCTCCCACCCAGGGCAGGGCGGGAGGGACTGTCAGACTTGTACTGACTAAAATCCACGGTGTCCTTCAATAGCCCTTTACGTAACGGGGTCACGGTAATCACTTGGTCCCGCGATCCCGGCAGGTTTTGGCCCTCTACAGGCCCCGTCACTATGCTGACACTCTTTGAGACGCGCGTGGAACACAACGCGCCGTCGACCCGGGCATGGTCCATGGTCGGACAGCGAGTCGCCCATTACTCGCCGCCCGCATGCCCGCGCCTACGGTGGCCGGAGATCGTCTTGCGACGTCCGACGCCGTGGGCGTCTACCACTGCGGCTGGGGTGGAGGGAAGACGCTGTCCTCTCCTCAGGCGGCCCGCCTCCTCCTTCACGAGCATGACTGCTTCGCAGAAGGAGGCGACCGCTTCCCACTCCGTCTCGCCCCGCAGCATGGCCTCGACCAATGCCGGGCGCGAGAGGTCTCCGCCTATCGCCGTCGTGAGGACACGGCGGTGCTCTGCCCAAGCGGGGCAGTGCTGCCCGTATGCTCCACCGTGCCCTCCGGACGATCCTCGCAGTGGTGACACCCAGACGTTTCTTCCCTCCCTATCAGACACAGGAACCTCCTGAAACTTCCGTGTCCGGTGAGGACCTGCGTCATGCGTCATACATCATGGTCAGGACGCCGTGACGCCTATCCAGCCACTCCTCAAAGAGGGGTCTACCCGCCGCGATTGCGGCGTGCCCGACATACTCCAGTTAAGAATTGTTTAAGATCAGATTTGTGTCGGTAATCGGAATGCAAACACACTGTATATCCACATACATAAACACAACACAGAAGGCAGTATTAGAACTATACATGTATGTACCAAAACATCGATTATAACAATCTGACATATTATTATGCGTAAGACATTGTAAGCCCCTTCGTACAAAATGCGACGCAAGTCTCCGATACGACTGTGGTATGAGTATCCGATGATTATCGCAATACAAATCCATAGAGGTTCGTAGAACAGCCATGCGTCAATGAACACCAAAGTTGTAAGGTATCGGAGACTTGCGTTGTGTACGAAGGGCCTTATTCGATTTGATGAAACATTACGACCAATCTAAGTGTTGACAATAATTACTGTACTGTGTTTACTTTAATTAACGGGTTACCAATTAAACTGCGGTTTAGTTGACGGTTCAATGAGTTTTGAGTTTGATGCCAATTAGGTAATATTATTTTACAAACACTAGCGATAGTACCTAGTTAGTAGATCAGAGACTTCATTAATACTAGCTGTTAACGCGTCTTCGCTCGCGTTGATTTTGAATTTGACAATTCATTCAGAACGTACATGTGGCAACATCTATTACAATATGAACGTTATTGTAGTTTTTCTCAGGAACTGATCGGGATGAGAGTCTCTGTACATCTAACAAGAATTCTGCAAAATTTCAGGATGTTTGCTTCAGTGGTTTGGGCGAGAAAAGGTTACAAACAGACTTACTTCCGCATGTATAACTTTAAGTTAGGATCAGAATTTTAAGTAGAAAATACTTTATAATAATAAAAGTTATGGGCCCTTATTTGCCTGAAAATAAATGATTGATAGACATAAATAAGGCGTCAGTTATCAAGTCTATTTTTTGTCCATTTTCGTGCTTACTTAAATGTAATTCTATTAAAACTGAATGCAAATAAAGCCATCATAAAACACTCAAAGAAAATAAATGGCATTGTCATAAACGGCTGTAACTTTTCACTTCAATTTTATCGATATAAATCAGCGATAAACCCTCGAATGATTTCGTTAAATCGTGAAAATTTTGCAAAAGCTAAACTTTGTGAAGTGTGTACGTGATCTGGGAATCCAATGGACGAAGGGTTAACGACTATTGTTTTTTACAAATGCCAGCGGTATATCACGGGCCCGCACTATTTGGTTTGGGCCCTCCCGTTTTTTGCCTCAAATTCGGAGTTTTTGGGACGAAAAAATCGAATTGCCGGTTGTAATTGAGGGTTCCTTTTTGGGTTTAATCCTCGAATTGTTGTTCGATGATAGTTTTATCAGTAGCGGTGAGTGAATATATTTTTGCACTTGTTTATGTTATAGATTTCTATGAATAAGTTTGTGGAAAACCTTGGAAAATTAGGCACTAAGAATGCAATAGTTTTTATTTTCTTACTCTCAATCTCAAATTGCAGAAGCAAAGATGAGGCCCAAAACAAAGCGAGATCGAGGAACTAGAACTGCTGTGAACTGACCAAACACAGTAAAACTATATATGGAGCCGGTCTACAACAGGATGGTAATGCATACCACCACCATTGAGATCGCACAGACGCCGCAGATTACAGGCAGTTGATTACTACCCACAAAAAAAGGATTACAGGTAGCCTTTTGTGCCATTGACCGGGGTTGACCCCTTGGAGGTACAGCGCACCCACCAAAATTTCTAAAATAAATAACCAACTACAAAAACCAATCACAACCTCCAACTTATTTGTTAGAAAACAACGTCGCAGCAATTCAATTAACGTTTAATAAAAGCGCAATCGCGAACCTCTTACAGTGTAAACTGTGGGACCTATTGTTGCCACCCGGGAACTTCTACTTAATTAACTTGGCCTGTCTTCTCGATCCTGACCCGGTAGTTACTTACGTGAGCTCCCAGTTCGATACAAAGAAACAACAAATAACTTCACTGAGGTATTTATACTTTGAGGTTTTCTTCGAAGTGGAGTTAACTATATTTTGTTGTGTGCTATGTTGTTTGTATACGTGTTTATGAAGTATGACGTTAATGGGGCTTTCTTGATGAAATAAATTACACAAATAAATGGACTTAGCTTGACTAATTTCGAACCCAGGACCTACAACTCGTAGAGGTAATGGCCCCTACGAGTTGGATTATCACTGCTCATAAATTAGTAATCAAAAAAACATAACACGTTAGCTAAAGGTGTATTCATACATATCAGTCACGTCACGTCACCGACAACGGATCGGTGACGGTTTGTCTAGTCACCAGTCAGGTCGTTCGTCAGTCACGTGTCCGGTTTAGCTAAATCATTGAGAACATACACTGACTGAACTGAGACGTGACGTTCCCGGTTGTGTGGGGATAAAAATATGAAACTTGTATGGAATGTTGTACGTGACTGATAGATCACGTGCCGGTGACTGACGTGTGGGAACAAAGTCATACTAGAAGTATAGAAACATTTTGTTTTTTAAACCGGGCCGGTGACGTGACGTGACGGTGACTGATGAGTGTGAATACACCTTAATACTACTATTTTAGCTTTAACTGAATTACCTAACAAAAACAATACCAAATAAAAAACTGTTTATACGAACCACCCATAACATATTGATTCAGTGTTCATTGGCCTTTAAATGTCAATCGGTTACCAAACATGGTAGCAAGACATTACTACAAGTAGGCACATTATTGAATATGTCGGCACATCATCAATCATACTGATTAAGAATGGCTGCCTTAACAAAATATTTAAGGCGTCTTTTTATGGGGAATTAAAGATGGAGTTAATACTTCAGTGCTGAAGGAAAGATAGACATTATATCGATATCATATATTCGTGAAGTTATAATTTTAGTAACACACACACATATAATTAAGTCTATTATTTTTTTTAAACAAAAACCTGTACAAAAACCGTAAACTAAATCACTAACTATAATACTGGTATGACCGCGGCGTTTTCTACATGAAGTTTGGTAATTTATCCTTTAATGGCGTAGTGGCTGAACGATCGAGTGCTGCGCAGCGTGTCGCGGGTTCGATTCCCGCACGGAACAAATATTTGTATGATCTGCAAGTAGTTGTTCCGGTTCTGGGTATTTGTGTATGTGAGTTTCTATGTTTGTAAACACACCCACGATACAGGAGAAATTCCAAGTGTGGGGCAACGTTAAAAAATTAAAGGAAAATGAAAATCGTTTGGAATAATTATTGAAATTAAATTCGTGTATTTCATCTTAATCCGTTGCATAGTTTTTGTATGAAATAGTAACAAACACCCGTCCATACATCTTTACAGCTCTTGACCACTGTGCTACCGTCACTTCCCTGAGGTCATTTAGATAAATACACATAGTAAATAAACAAGAGATACAACTACAAAATCGAACTAATAAACTAGCGCTTCACATACTTGTACCTCGTAGTAACAAAAATGCAAACGTTCCATTCACGAACCAATAAAAAAGACACAACCAAAACTAATTAATAACTCGGTCTAAAATCCTGCAAACTTAGGGCAGCATGACGTAAAAAAGCGTCCATGTCCGGGGAGGAACTTTACCCGGGGTGTCAGTGCAAAAACAATAAAACAACAATATGGGTCAAACTCATATAACTCGGAGCTAACTTCATTAATTAAGACTTCAGAGCTGAAGGCGGTGGTGCACAGACTACTGACTATTATAGGATATACTAAAATTGTCTTCATGAGTGGCTGGTACTTAAATAGATAGATGGAGCAGACTTTATTGGAGTCAGTGGCGTAGCTAGGAAGAGGCAAAATTGTCCCTAGAGACAGGGGGGCCTTGCACCTGATGGGGCCTATCACGCAGTGGATGCTCTAAGTCAAAAAAAATAATCGTCTGTCACATTGGCAATCACAAGTTTCCGTCCCGGTCAGTAAGCTTCTACTAAGAAAAACATTTCAAAGATTTAATTGTGTGAATTATCTACTTGAGGTTTGCGGTAATGATTGACTGACATGACTAGGAAGTGAAAGAGCCAAAGAGACCTCGCAGTAATGATGTCACTGAAAATCACATTTGGTAAAGCGCCTCCGCGCCCGTGGGGGCTCTATTGTTGCAGGATGACTGGGGAAGCCAAAATATCTTTCAACAAGGGGGCTTCGCGCCGAGCAAAAGAAAAAGGTCTTGAAATAAAAGTGCCTCGATGATGATGATTTTGCCTCCTCTAGAATAAGTCTCCAAACACTACTGCTTCCAGTTGCCATGTTTCATGCTATTTACAACACAACCACAGTGAATTGTGTACGGAAATCTTCCCCATTATCATTCTAAGGGTGAAAAAATAGAATTGTGTTCAGTAGAGAGTCTTGTATAAAACATACTTAAAGCATAATAGAACTTCAAAAAATAATATTATGTTTAACATAAAATCTATGTTTTTCAATGATTGATTGTTCCACAACATTTGCAGATGAATGTATTAAAGAGAAAGTTTTGGCATCAATCATACTAAAAGGATAAAAGGTTAGTTATTTTTAGCCTTCTTATCGAATTTTCTAGGCCAATATTTTGTCAAAAACAAATCAGCCGAATTTTTTCACCGGCAAGAAACCTATTTGCTGCTTAAGTGTGGTTATAATCAGTCCTAATAGGCTATTCCTAGAGGTGTTTTTCAGATGACACTCGTTCACGCAGTCGTATGGTGGCCAAGTAAAATATACTGGCGGTGAGTGCTTCACACATGAGGTGTTAGATTGCACACAATATCAAGTAGGACTATCACCAACATATCAGGCTTGATTAATGCAGAACAGAGACTGTCATGTATTAAAAAGGACAAAAATCTGAGACAGATTAAAAATAGTGGTCAGCTCTTATTTAACATTACTACGAGTATTTATTGAACTTAAAAGATTTTTTTTTTTTGGCAAAAATATTAACATATTTTTAAAACGTGCGTTTACAAACATTTAAGGCTGATTTTCATTAATCCTAGAGCTGGATCCAGCGTCACTAAATTGAAAAATAGGATCGTGTTCTACTGGAAGCTGTAGGTACCTAAATGTACCTGACTCACTGGATACTGAACGCTGTGCTAAATTGAAACATGTTTTCATTATTCCAGTGCCAGCATGCTACATCCAATTATTGGATCAATGTAAATTATCTTTTAACATGACACAAACAGCATGCAAGAATGATTAAATCTGCTTTAGGTTTTCAGCTGTAAACGTTAGTTAGATTTTTTAGGCGGCCTTTTTCGTTTCCAACATTGATATGTTCCTAGAATGATTTTAGTATTTTCGAAATAACCTTCCCCTAAGACAAACCGCTTTTCTTTAAAAACACGCTATTTCCTCCATCAATTTACACATTTTAATGTTTCCATTAAAATCCAAATCAGTTCAATCAATCAGAATTGATTGAGTGAACGATTGAACAGATGAAAATAAAAGTCATTCGGTCTTCAACATTTCAATTTGAATTTTATTTTTAGAATCAATTTAATGGGATTTAGTGCCTACCTTCTCGTTATATTGTGTTGGTAGACTTTTGACACCACCACATTACTTAGTATATCTCTTATGTAACCTACTTTTATACCTAACTATATTTATTTCATCAGTAAGATAACCATTTAGCAAACTGAGCTTAAAACTAAAATAGCAGCTTAGATTAATTTTAACCTTAAATTAAAAATGTTTTGGTCATTTTTGGGAAACAAGATTTTCTCAGAATTAAATAGCATAAACTTGACTAGAAAAGTCATAAGTCAGAAATAACGTAATAACGTACTGTTGAATATTAGGCAATTAATTAACATAATTTTATTAGCCATATTTACTGCTTTCGACGCAAATAGGCTTTATTAAAACTAACTTTGTTTTATTACAGCCATTAAATGTTGGACTATCACGCGACTATAAAACTGGTTACTGAATTAGGTGAAAGTTAATGATTTTGGATTTTCACCAGTTTAACCTTTGATAGGTAACACATGAGATTCATTCTATACTGTTTGAAAATAATTTATTCTTCTTTATTCAAAAACGACATTGCCCAACACTAGTTTTTTATCCTTCAACCTGGCGAAAGGGTATCGCGGAAAAATTAGTTTGCAACAAATTCGTGACAAAAATTAAAACCTTAATTTACATTATTTCTTCAAAAGTGAAAGTGTTCCCCACTTATATCGAAATGTACTATTATTTTACCTCCAGGACATTTACAACAACCAGCTTATACGTCAATCTACAGAACATAATAAAAAAGCCTCTACATAAGTCGTGATCCGACGCTATCCGATGGATAATCGAGTGATGGAGCGCGCGGTAGTTTAATGAGCGAACCACTGGGGAACCAGGAATAGAAAAAAAACTGGATAATAACTTCGTTCCATTGAAAAATACAGGAAAATGCAGTGTGAATGTGATATGTATAATTGGCAAAGTTGAATCATGACCCGTTTCGACAATAAATCGTTTGAATCCGTCAAAAATAACAAAGATCAAGGTCGTACCATGGATATGTTTTCGCGAATGTGGATTTAATTGTATTTGAATGTCTGTAAGAAAATAAACTTATGGTGGGTCATGATGATGTCGATTGTACTTTGTTTTGGTAAAGTTTATTCTTGTTCAACTATATTCCTGAGCTCGTTTCGTGCCAATAAGAATGATATGCTTCTTACTCGTAGAATGCTTGTAGAACAAATATTAAATTAGCATTTTGTATAAGAAGTTTTGCATCTTGTTTTTATCCCATTCTTTTCAGGTCGGTGTAACGCTTTCTTCTGCCATCCTCCTCTCCTCAGATGTCAAAATATAATTTACTCCTTTTAAATTCATAATTTCATTCCCCACACAATCCATCCATTTTTTCTTTGGCCTTCCTCTTTATTTCAATTCATCAATATTGACGGCAGGATTACCACAGTGGCTGAGCGATTGGACTGCTGCGTTGCATGTCGCGGGTTGGATTCTCGCACGGAGCAAATATTAAATGATCTACAAGTAGTTGTTCCCGATCTGGGTATTTGTGTATGTAAGTTTATATGTTTGTAAACGCACCTACCATACAGGAGAAATTGCTGGTGTAGGGCAACGTTTTAAATGGTTTTACATACAGAGTGTCATATTCGCATTGGCGAAAAATGTCTTAAAATAAAGATTAAAAAAAATATATATTTCTAAATTGCATCTCACAAATAAACATATAATAATCAAACTAAAATTAGATTCAGGCTCTCATCAAAATAATAATGAAGGCCTATAACAGAACAATAACTTGTATTATTACTCACTTCATCATACTAAAAAACAGACGAAAGTACTTATGAATTATAATAGACATAAAATTTTCTGTGCGTACAAGCTTCCGTTCAAGGCTTTTAATCTTGCGTCTTACTTCAATGCAGAAAACGGGATTTATAAGGAGCGTAGCAGATGTTTTGTACACTTGGCTAAATTTACTTTTACCCAGTAGACGCTACGCTATTTTCATCTTTGATTCTTGGAAGCTAAGGCCTGAATTCCCGTGATAAGAGCTGTCAATTAGTGTCAGAGTTTGCTTTGTCCTTGGTACTTGTGAGATTCTCAATGTCTTAGTCTATATAACGATGATATTATCACATTTGTTAGTTGCCTGTATCTTCTTCAGTATGTTCAATCAAGAATTATCAATATACAGTAGTACAGCTTATGTATCAGAATAAGATATATGCTTTTATTTATAAAGACACTTGCTGCTACCAGCGGCTTCACCCGGGTGTTTCTCGAAAAACACATGTGAACGTTATACCGGGAAAAGCGGTATCTAATGTCTAACACATCCAGACTAAAACCCGATACGATTTTTTACGACAAATCTTTTAATATCGAAGCAGTACGACTATGGAATGCTTTGACCATATCAGTAAGGCGCGCTCAAAGCTTATCCATTTTTACAACAACCACTACCTTTCCTCTTGAACATGTGACTCTAACGTTTATTTGCGATGTTTCAAAATTATTATATATGTATTATATTATTATATTTCGTGTTTGTATGTGTATTTTTGTTTGTTGGTAAATTGTACACCATAGACTACCTATAGTATTGTTTCTCCTTTCTTTTTCAAATCCATCCAAAGGTTGTATTGAAAAGATCACTTTTACCGATAAGACCGCCCATTGTGTCACCAATTGGCAAATTATGTGTCCAATTGTATGTATCTATAATTTGTATGGTGTGCATAATAAAGAATATTCTATCTATCTAAAACACATTTTTCAGCCAATCACAAGATCCGTTCGCCATTCACCCATTCTAGCGTCATTGAGTTACACACATTCATCTAAACTTTCTCGTTATAATATTTTGAACTATTTAGAATAGATTAATAAGTTAGATTAGATTAGATATTTTAAGTCGACAAAAATTTACCAGCAAAACTTTATTAGAACGAATAATGTATGTTTTACATTTGTGTAAATTACCATCCATAGTGAAAATAATAGCTTTCCATTAGTTCTCAATTCGTTTCTTTATTTGTTATTATCGTACTTAACAGTCAGCCTCATACAGTATACATGAGCGATTTAGATACGCAGAAGTATAAAAAGCAATATTTCCTCAAAAGTAAAGTAGATAAAGAACTTAAACCTTATTTTCTTGAGATGCGTTAAAGTTACAAAGAGCGTTAATATTTCAATAAATATCCTCGGGGAGTTTAACTGCCAGGTTCGCATAAAAAGCAGATGGAATGTGTGAGATAAGATTTCATGATAGTACGTCTAAGGTGACCTACAAAGTAAAATTCTTGGAAAGGACTACTAAAGGTAATGGCGTAGTGAGACTGAATCATCTGCGCGGAAAAATATCTCGCTGATTGTAATTTTCAAAGTTCTGATCGCCATTGTCAAGATTTTCATTATTTTGTCCCCTTCAGGTGCGAGGCCGGGGGCCAAGGACCGCTTTCCCCCGCCTTGCTACACCACTGTCTTAAGGTACCAATATACGAATAAAACGTGAAGTTCTATAAATATTACAGATTCTTTTCGAATTATTAAGAGGGTTCTAAAAAAATAAAGCTGACATTGTATTGAACAGCTTTGTCAAAACCATGTTCTCTATATTAGGTAACATTTGCGTTTTCCATTCTAATTTTATCCACTCTATGGTGATTGTAACCTTTTGGACGTTTTGCCCACTGACATATTATTATACTTATTTATTAATTTACAAGAAGTCGGTTAAAAAGGTACAGTTACAGAATACAGACTAAGTAGTTCGAGTTAAATTAACATGATACCATTTTTAAATCTGCACTCCTGTGCTACTCGTACTACTGTATATACACAGCACTTAAGATTTATACATCTTCATAAAGAGGTTAGTAAGAAAATTACAAAATAAAATAACAGTAAAAAACAATTTTAAAAACAAGCTTTTATTTAAGTGCTCTAAAAAGGACAAAATAAACTTTAAATTAAATCAAACATATAACTTAAGTATAATATAAAAGCTTGTCGCGAGATTTACCTGTGTAAAGTATGTTATGATACCATACATTTTGTCGTTGAATTATTTGTTTGTGACAAGTAAATCTCGCGACAAGCTTTTATATTATACTTAAGTTATATGTTTGATTTAATTTAAAGTTTATTTTGTCCTTTTTAGAGCACTTAAATAAAAGCTTGTTTTTAAAATTGTTTTTTACTGTTATTTTATTTTTAAATTTTTAGTTTTCGTTGGACATATTTCGCAGTCTTTCCATTTCATTTAGTGCGTCATTGTTGCATGGTCGTTTACCTGTTAATTTCGTACAGTCAAGTTCTTCAATAAGGAGACCTTCTAGCAATTTGACTCTACTTAAGGCCCCGTATGCTTGGCCAGCAGCGAAGAGCTTTGAGCCTAAATAGACGACAAAATAGTCTTTTTTTTATCGTGATATAATAATCAAATGAGTCCTCCCACCCAGGGCAGGGCGGGAGGGACTGTCAGACTTGTACTGACTAAAATCCACGGTGTCCTTCAATAGCCCTTTACGTACCGGGGTCACGGTAATCCGTTAGTCCCGCGACCCCGGCAGGCTATGGCCCTCTACAGGCCCCGTCACTATGCTGACACTCTTTGAGACGCGCGTGGAACACAACGCGCCGTAGACCCGGGCATGGTCCATGGTTGGACAGCGAGTCGCCCATTACTCGCTGCCCGCATGCCCGCGCCTAAGGTGGCCGGAGATCGTCTGGCGACGTCCGACGCCGTGGGCGTCTACCACTGCCTCTGGGGTGGAGGGAGGACGCTGTCCTCTGCCTCACGCAGCCCGCCTCCTCCTTCACGAGCATTACTGCTTCGCAGAAGGAGGCGACCGCTTCCCACTCCGTCTCGCCCCGCAGCATGGCCTCGATCAATGCCGGGCGCGAGAGGTCTCCGCCTATCGCCGTCGTGAGGACACGGTGGTGCTCTGCCCAAGCGGGGCAGTCCTGCACCGTATGCTCCACCGTGTCCTCCGGACGATCCTCGCAGTGGTGACACCCAGGCGTTTCTTCCCTCCCTATCCGACACAGGAACCTCCCGAAACTTCCGTGTCCGGTGAGGACCTGCGTCATGCGGTAGGTCAGGACGCCGTGACGCCTATCCAGCCACTCCTCAAAGAGGGGTCTTACCGCCGCGATTGCGGCGTGCCCGGACCTCGGTTGCGACAGTCACTCCCTCCATACTGCCCTGAGATCACGCCGGAGCTCTTCCCGCCGCGCCTCGACTTGTCGAGGCAGCAGGGATTCGCCCCGACGCTGCGCCTCCACGCGCCACTCATAGACGCGCTGGAGGGCAGTCGCCTCCAGATCCCAGGGCACGACAAAATAGATTAATATAATAATTAATTTTATTAATAGCCTAAATAGATTTCATTGTCGTTGTGACCATATTCTATCGGGAGCAGCTGATCCTGGCTGCACGACCAAAACACTGTCACCATATTATTGTATTATTATTTGGGTTGCCATATATTATGTTCAATGTTATAGCTCGGTACTATTAACCATTGAGGAGTTCTCTCGTAAGCAAATGTCCCTGGCTGCACCAACAGGTTGTTATCATCATATTATTGCATTGTTACCGGGTTTCCATATACAGTAGGGCCTCGTTAATCCGGACTCCCGCTTTTTCGGTGATCGCTGTAATCCGGCGGTTACAAAGATATGAAGTGTTAGCTGATGAGGAGATTGTGCAAGCGACAATGTGTGAGGATGATGAGCAAGATCAAAACTATAGCGTTGATGTTCTCACCTCCAAGAAAGTTGGTAATTCAGAGGCAGTGGGATCTTTAAACACTGCTTTAACCCTTAACCACCTGCCAGCGGTCATGGTGACCGCAACAATTTTTTGAATTTGAATTTCGTCGAAATCCGTTATCCCATGTTAGTGTGCGTCTGTGTACCTTTTCTGTTGGTGCTTTAGCGTCGCGTGCGCGCTAGCCAAGGATCTACGTGCGCGAGTTTGGCTTCGGTGAGTAAAAATATTTTGCTAGCGGTCATGGTGACCGCGGTCAGGTAGTTATGTGATTGTTGTGTATTACATTCATGTTTATTGTTTTAGCGTAAAAATGAATGTAAACAACGAAAATGTTGTGAAATGATTAGAGATGTGGTTGATGAGAGTTGCAGTGATGTAGAACCTGAGAATTTGGAAGTTTCTGAAATTTTAGAAGACTATGAATCTGATGACTGTCTACAAGTGTCGTCTTCTAGACGAGGCGAATTGCCTACTGTTTCTGGACTCTTGAAACACGTAATACGTGTATAACTTGTGTTCCCAAGAAGAAATGAAAAACATTTCATGTATCTTTTATCTGTAATAAACCAATCTGTGTGGAATGTTCTTTCAAAATGTGCAAAAATTGTCGTGAAAAATTGTCAGACTTTACCCTCTGCAATTTTATCGAAGTTTTGATTCTTTTTTAAACTTTATTTTTTTATCCCATTCAAATGTTATTAGATTCTTTAAAAAAAGTTCAAATTTGATATCATATTTTATCCCTATTTTGATACATCTCATTATGTAACCATAGTTATATTTTTGGTTAAAATGTGCCAGCAATTTAATTGTTCACATTTATGAGAAGAACATGTTTTATTATTGTTTCTTTTTTCACTTAAATAAATAATTTAATATATATTAAAGAATATTATTAATTTATTCTTATAATAAAACCTTAATATCCTGAGATAACTTATGTGTATCCGATGCGGTCACTGTGACCGCGCGCAGGTGGTTACGTTACTGATATAGGGGTCAGGTGGTTAAGGGTTAAAATGGGCTGAAAGTAACCAATTTGATAGCCACAAAATTATGTTTCTCCTTCGACTTAGACACCGGGCTTTTAAAATTACAACCTTTTACAAGAAGAAATATCTAATTTTAACTTATTTACTATTTTTCTTGCATACCTAGCTGTAATTTTGAACATGTTCATTTTTGTCTTTATAATTTAACAAAAAAAATGATTAAAGAATCTAAGCTTAAACATGGGTTTTATTACCATTAAATATGACATACTATAATCCGGACGCCTCGATAATCCGCAAGGGGTCTTGTTTTTGCCTCTCCGGATTAACGAGGTCCTACTGTATATTTCAAGTTTTAGTTGTGTACTATTAACCTTTGAGGAGTTCTCTCGTGAGCAGACGATCCTGGCTGCACCACCAGATCGCACTTATCATATTATTGCATTGTTATCGGGTTTCCATATATATTTCAAGTTTTAGTTGTGTACTATTAACCATTGAGGAGTTCTCTCGTGAGCAGACGATCCTGGCTGCACCACCAGATCGCACTTATCATATTATTGCATTGTTACCGGGTTTCCATATATATTTCAAGTTTTAGTTGTGTACTATAAACCATTGAGGAGTTCTCTCGTGAGCAGACGATCCTGGCTGCACCACCAGATCGCACTTATCATATTATTGCATTGTTACCGGGTTTCCATATATATTTCAAGTTTTAGTTGTGTACTATTAACCATTGAGGAGTTCTCTCGTGAGCAGACGATCCTGGCTGCACCACCAGGTCGTTGTCACCATATTATTGCATTGTCATCGGGGTTCCATATTAATACCAAGTTTCAGATCGATTGAGTAATTAGAAGTGATTCTAATTTGACTTGCAAGATTTGATCTAAACAAACATACAAACATTGCAAGTTAAATAAAAGCTTGTAAAAAACCGGGTTATTCACCAACTCGACACGAGATACCGGATACACGTGTGTCCAGTTGGTGAATTTCATAATTAGTACAATTATTATTTCGTTATCTGGACACGCCAATATTTTTAAGCGTGTTCACATAGTCCTAAAAACCTACGGCTGAAATATAAATGTTCAAAAGCTGGATCGTATTGAAATATCAAAAGTCGATTAGTCATTATTATACTCAAGTTGAAAATGTCAACATAGAAGATACTTTAGTTCATTCAATATATTTTCGTTGAAAATACCTCCTAGTTAACATAATCTTGTATAGAGGGCCAAAGCCTGCCTGGGTCGCGGGAATTACGAATTACCGTGACCCCGGAACGTAAAGGGCTATTGAAGGACACCGTGGATTTTAGTCAGTATGAGTCTGACAGTCCCTCCCGCTCTGCCCTGGGTACACCTCGCCTAGTCAAATAGTAGAACATGAGAGCTCAGGGAGCTTCGGGTACCCCGCTATGGATAGATTAGGATCCTTTTAACCCTGCAAACAGCAATGGAAGCTCTACGCAGTAGGAATTTTTCACCGATGTTCGAATTTTACCCGACTACGGCAAAGCCAAAAGGAGGGTTATGATTTTGACCTGTATGTATGTATGTTTGTATGAGGTTTGTTTGTTCCCTCTTAATTTCTAAACTACAGTAGGGCCTCGTTAATCCGGACTCCCGCTTTTTCGGTGATCGCTGTAATCCGGCGGTTACAAAGATATGAAGTGTTAGCTGATGAGGAGATTGTGCAAGCGACAATGTGTGAGGATGATGAGCAAGATCAAAACTATAGCGTTGATGTTCTCACCTCCAAGAAAGTTGGTAATTCAGAGGCAGTGGGATCTTTAAACACTGCTTTAAAATGGGCTGAAAGTAACCAATTTGATAGCCACAAAATTATGTTTCTCCTTCGACTTAGACACCGGGCTTTTAAAATTACAACCTTTTACAAGAAGAAATATCTAATTTTAACTTATTTACTATTTTTCTTGCATACCTAGCTGTAATTTTGAACATGTTCATTTTTGTCTTTATAATTTAACAAAAAAAATGATTAAAGAATCTAAGCTTAAACATGGGTTTTATTACCATTAAATATGACATACTATAATCCGGACGCCTCGATAATCCGCAAGGGGTCTTGTTTTTGCCTCTCCGGATTAACGAGGTCCTACTGTATATATCATTACATGACAAATGAGGTGTCGTAGTTGTCCGCTAGTTATAGGGTATCTAAATATCAATAAATCCAATATGGCGCCCTCTAGGGGATGTAAAGTCGTAACCAAAACAAAAAAATAAAGGGCTTGATGAGCACATTTGGAATATATATACATTATATAGCTTTTACCAGTTAATTTGCAGTTTCTAACAGTGTCAACATGGGAATCAAATGATAAATTTTAAATTCACAACTCAAAAACTATCCATATGCCATAAATTACTTACTCCTAATAATATAACCCCAAATTAGTGTTAATAAAAAAATATTTAAATATGATTAAAACACCTTACTCTTTGCGGAATACAGGCTTTTTAATATAATATTAATAAGCAAAAGAAAGAAGAAACAGTTTCTATCTAAGAACAAAGCAATTTGTCTCCCTCAACAAATCGTATGTCTCGATTGTCACAAAGAGCGGCGCTAGTAAGATCGGATGCATACCGGTCACGTCGCAAGACTTTCAAACGACGCAGCGGCGTCTTTTTAAACAAAGTGAAAATCTGCGGCGGCAGGTACAAAGGGATTGTGATGTTTTGATAAGGATAATCTTAGACTTTAAGGAGCTTGTTAATAGAGATTAAATTGAAGATAATTATTGTAAAATCGTATTTATTACAATATAAAAAAAAAGATATTTAGCTACCACTAAATTAATACTATATTACATACTATTTATAAAAAAGTATTTACATAACTAAAACTAGAAATTTAAGAATAAAACTAAATATTTACAACAAAATACTAAATGTAAACTAAAACTGAAATAAAATTATTTAAAAAAAGGAAAAAACAGAAAAAGGCTACCACTTATATTTTTTTATTCATAGATGAGATGAATTTCCGAATTTCCTTTATTTGCCTCTTATACCTTTATTGTTTACAATTTTAAATAATTTATCAAACAAAAGTGTATAAAAAACATTTAAAAGTAAACTTTACATAGTAACTCACCATTATCACGAACAGGTTCCAAGCTATAACTCATTGGAAGAGGAATCGCATGGTATAAAATATATTCTACAAGTATTGTAATATATTTCTCTAATTTAATAAAAAACTATTACTACTTTTGCAACAACAGCCATAGTATAACGTATTTCAAAAATCCCCGTATAGATGAAAAAAAATTATCTTCTAAAACAAAATCTCGTCCGAAATAAGTCGTCTCCTGAAATCCGTAGTTTCGTTTGTCACAAAGCTGCACTGTGATCTCATCGAAGATCGCATGTACACTAGTCACGTCTCGTAGCACCGAGGCTACGAGCTACGGTTCTACGATGCTACGAGTGCTACGACGCTACGAATGTCTACGACGCCGAATTTGTCGCTGTGGCCGATAACGTTTTACGTAGACGCTTTTATTATGGAAACCACCTTGGGTATTGATGGTCGGCACATTTCTGTGTAGAATTTGAATGAATTGGGTGGTTGAAACTGTTTAGTTTTGCAGAGAGCTAGATGTATATTAAACTGCTTTTTAAAAATTGATTATTTTAGAAATATTAGTCGTTAAAAAATTTCGCGATACTTATTTTCATTTTGTTAAAGCCATGACAATTTTTTTTCATACTATGCTTCTCCTCTAGTTATAAGTTGTTTTATTTTATTAATCGTCGTAAAAGAATATAATTTTAATACAATAATTTAAAATAACCAAAAAGTCCTTAAACCAAAAATTCGAAGACATGTGATATCCACCAATCTGCACTGGGCCCGCGAGGTGGATTATGGCCCACTCCCTCTCTCAGAGGGGAGGCCCTGTGTCCCAGCAGTGGGGACATTTATAAGCTGTTGATGATGATTACATAAAAAAATCTTAAATTGGATATCTATAGGGGAGGCTGAGCATAGTCAGTGGTCGTCTTACGGGAGATATGATGATGATGATGATGAATTTGATTGCGTCCGGTCAGATCTGCCCGATCACATCGATCTCTCGATCTCCATATCTGGGAGCCACGACGAGTATAGCAGTCTGTCTGGCTACAGTCTGCACACAACTTAACTACCACCGGTCACGTCTCAGTACTTCCACTGCAACACTGAATTTGATGATTATGTTGTCTGTACTTTTTATTACAAGAAGCATCTTTTCTATTGCCAGTACTTGAAAAGTACTAAAACGTACGTGTTATGTTCTGTTGAAGACGTCGTGAAGTTTTGTTGCACTGTAATTTTCATTTTGGTATGTGGACTTATCTAAATATAACACAGTGGGAAATGTTGTGTTTTACAACTTTTATACTAAATAACAACAAAATAGTTATCATTTCACTCTGACGTACTACTGTTTTCAATATCTATTTTGTCTTGACGACTTAGCACTACGACAGCGCTGAGGCGGTTTGTCTTTAGGGGATTTTCGACTTTATGTTTAATTGCATAAAGTTGAAATCTATAACAAGCTTGTCGACCATTCGTTCACGGTCAATATAACCAGCTTAGACAGTCTCATAACTGATAGCCTCTTGAAACGCGCATGGAAAACGATACGGCGTGGACACCATGGTGTCATGGCATGGTGCTTGATTTGCAAGTTACCTTTTACTCGCCATCCGGAAGCCGACGTCCAGGGTCCCTTCACCATTAGAAATAATTCACACTGAAGTGCATGAAAATGGTTCGCTGCACTTTGAATTGCGATAATTATATAATATATGTATAATAATCGAGCTGATTTACTGTAAAAAAAAACAAGGATGTAAGTATACTTGGTGTAGTCTTTATGTTGTTTATGTATGGACAAGTGAAACATGTGAATTAATCTATCATTCATCATATCAAGCTCAAAATGTCGTCATTTACTCAATATTTCCTAAGTAAACATACAAAAACACATTAGTCTGCGACATAAATACTATGTCAAATTACATGAGTTGGATCACGTTTCATGTTTTCAGTTTTACAAATATTTGTGTTTACTTCTACTGGTAGTCGTGTTTATATCAATATTTTGTTTAGTGTCTGACTTTTAGTCTACACGCAATAAATACTTTAACATGACAAGATTACTTTATGTATTGTAGATATTACTGTCAATTAGTTATACTTTTTTTTAACGTGTTAAAATCATCAAATGAGTCCTCCCACCAAGGGCCGAGCGGGAGGGGCTGTCAGACTCGTACTGACTAAAATCCACGGTGTCCTTCAATAGCTCTTTACGTACCGGGGTCACGATAAGTCCCGCGACCCCGACAGGCTCCCGCGACCCCGACAGGCCAATTAGTATTTTTTTTGACCTCTCGACACTCTCTAGCACAACAACTCTAGAAGGTTGATGCTACTGAACCGGACAATCCTGTGGTGGCCGAAAATTACTTTAAGGCCCCCAGCCAGGGCTTACAAACTAAAGTTCAATTAAATGAACGTCACTAAGGGCACCCCCTGCGGGGTTCGGGCCTAGGCTTAGTGCGTCATTGAGGGGGGGGCAGCAAGGGTCAGGCTGGGTCGAATTATTATTTGGGGAATTTAAAGCTACTTGCTCAGCTTCGCGAGCTGGCTTGTCGAGCAAGGGTCGGGCAGTATGGCCAATTAGTAATACTAGCACAGGAATTTAGGCAAAACATCGAGAGGCAACCGGCATATCACAGAACAGTGGCCGAGTGATCGGCTGCTGCACAGCGAGTCACGTGTTTGATCCCGCATTGAACACTTACTTATATGACCTACAAGTAGTTGTTCCGGGTCTGGGTGTTTATATAATGTGTGTTTCTATGTTTGTAAACGCTCCCACGACACAGGAGAAATTCCTAGCATGGGAGCCAACACAACACACATTGGTCCCGTGTTTTCCGGGACACGTCGAGTTCCAATGTCTTTTTTTTTAACGTGGTAAAATCATGAAATGAGTCCTCCCACCCAGAGCAGAGCGGGAGGGACTGTCAGACTCGTACTGCCTGGAATCCACGGTGTATCGGGGTCACGGTAAATAAAAAGTCCCGCGACCCCGACATGCCCGAGTTTCAATGTCTTGGCGCTTTTGTGGTGGTCAGCGCTGTTGATTCTGGCTTTCTACTCTGAGTTATTTATTACATCACCACTGCTCTCAAAACGGTGAATCAAAAATTGCATCGTGAGGAAACCAGCATGTCCTAGAATCGAAAAATCAAGGACATGTGACATCGACAAAACAGTGCTGATGATGAATTAAGTGAAATGATGAACAAAAAATGCATTTTCACAAAAAAAACGCTTGATTCCATAAGTTACCTTCAGTATTTCTTCCCTCCATACAACGACCTTCAGAATCAAAGCCTGATAATGCACACAAGTATTTTATGTTACCCTGGTAAGTCCCTGTAACTTATGAGTTGTCTCCCGTACGGCACACCTGGGCTTCAAACGGTGTACGTCACTTATAGTGTGTTTTATTTTCTTGTCCTACTTTGTAAACAAAATATGACAAATAGTGTAAATATTTATATATATTGTAGATTTAGAATATTTTATATTACACCTTAACTTTTTCCTCCAACTTTTAAATCCATAACTTTTCATTTGCATATCTAATTGGTCTCACAAAACGTGACTTTAATTTATGACATGTTCAATATTTACGCAAATACGCCATAAAATTCTTTCTACAATTGTAACGTAAACTCATTCTACACTTATAACGAAATATACTATTATTTTACCTCTATAACACTGACATAATGATGTGATTTTCAGAGAAAAGGCAACATTATCTGTACACTATGTTTGTTTACAGAAACGGATACATCAGAAAAAACAGGTTGTACGTGAAAGGACGATGGGTATATTATGAATAATATAATCAACTTTCCACGAGACCGTGTTAATGTAGGATTTTTACTTAGCGACATGATTTATGTATATAATCTTATGAATATTTGGTACCGGTCAGTTTGGAAGGTCAGTCGTCATGGATTTTGGCAGATGCGACTAATTTTGTCGTCGTCATACCAACATTACTATTTCTGAAGTATAGAACTATCATGTTTGATTATATAGAGATATTTTTTTGTTGTACTTACTTTGTCCACTTTAAATGTTTTTTATGGCCTTTTTTGTGTCCTATTGCTGAAATGAAATGATGTTTATTTATGCAAGTAGTTATTAACACTTTTACACGTCTTTTTATAAAACTAGAAGGGGCCGGTGTTTCGTACCTGACCACTCTGAGAAGAAACAGCCGAAACAAATTCAGAGGTCACAGTCTCTTTTAAAGTCCAGACATTATATGTAGATCAGGCTATACGAGGACCATGCAAGTCAGTGTCTGAAATAGTCTTTTGAAGAAAGAACCACACAAATTCGAGTGGACCTGTCCAGTCAGTGCAAAGCATTTGTCTGTTATCGGCCAAATGGCTCCCCTTTTTGTACTTTAAACCTCTCTATTTTGTGTAATTTCTGGCCATAATGGTATAGTTTGGTTTTACAGGATTAAGTCAAGTATACATTTTCTGTGTGTAAATCAAACAATAATTCGATAATGTGCTGTAATGTTCTCTTAATTTTTTCAAATACTTTGTAGAAAATAAAATACACATTTACCAAAAAATATTCTTCTATTCTATAGGAACGAGTACATCAAAGTACTAAGTGTTTCCTACTTGTTGTATATATATATTATGAAAACAGATAGATTAATCTCATATTTGCAAAAAATCATTAAATTTGTTTGTATTTATAAACAATAAATACAAACAAATTTACTAGTCTTCTTGATAAAAATATCAAACAGAAAGTAAATAAAATAAAACCATATTCAAATCATCTCAGATCTAAAATTAATCACAGAAACGACAAGAAGAACTGCAAATAACTAGCTCGATATTCAAACGTAGCTAGACACAAAGTAAATGGATGATAGCGGTGCTGCAAGTCAAAGGACCAGAAACTGTAGCTACGAGAACTTCTACATGTATATTACTAAGAATATTCTATCAAAGTTAGTCTGAAAACTTCGTTCAGTTTAGAATGATCTTAAGACAAAACTATGATGTGATGGCTTGTGTCTAAAGTTTTTATGGTTTTGTGGTTTTGAAACTATATTAAAGTATCTTTGAAGGATGGGAGGTTATCGTTTTAAAATGGCAAATTCCACCAGCTTTCCTGTAAAGTTTTGTATTTTCACAAAAGACCTTGTTAGTTGGTCGCGGGACTTACGAATTACCGTGACCCTTGAACGTAAAGGGCTATTGAAGGACACCGTGGATTTTAGACAATACGAGTCTGACAGTCCCTCCCGCACTGCCCTGGGTGGGAGGACTCATTTGATGATTTTACCACGATAAAAAAACGACCTCGTATATCACTCTTACTTATGTATTAAAATTCTTCCCACTTTTGTATCTTTGCTTTTTATTTACGTGAAAATTGACGTATTTTCACGTAAATGAAGCAGAACAATCATTGCGGCAAGCAATGATTGTGCTTGTCACTGTGCCATCTGAGTTTGTGACTCGACAGTAAGCCACAGCACCGTAAGCTTGTACAGAAGCATCGCAATATCCGTGGACTTCTATGGAATCTTTCCTCAAGCTCAAAGTTCCCATCCATCTTTTTATGTAGATTCCGTTAGCATTTTCAAGATCGGATCGTATTGTAGCCCATTTTTCAGCCAGTGTTGTATTCAAGACTTCGTCCCAATCAATCTTTTCCTGCCAGAGTTTTTGAATTAAAATCTTCGCCATAACAAGGCAAGGGGAAATCCATCCGAGTGGGTCGAATAACTTTTGAATGTCGGATAGAATGCTTCGCTTTGTGATTGCGTTGCCGATAGCTGGTAAGTTCAGATTATATTCGAATTGGTCTTTACCCAAGTTCCATTGTATGCCCAAAGCTTTAATTGTTCCATCAATATTTAGTTCCAGATTTGCATTAGATGATCTTTCGCTTGGTTCAATAGTTTCCATGAAATCACGGTTGTTTGAAGACCATTTTTTTAGTTCAAATCCACCTAGACGCAGTAGTTTTTTTAGATTTTGACTAATTCGTATAGCTTGTTCCAGGTCATCATGTCCGGACATTACATCGTCTACATAAAAATCTTCACGCAATATTTTTGCTGCTTCGGGATATTTGTCGCCTTCATCATCAGCCAATTGCATAAGTGTCTTTACGGCGAGATAGGGTGCGGAAGCTGTTCCGAATGTCACGGTCAAAAGTCTGTAGTCTTTGATGTCTTCCGATGTATTATCTCTCCATAGAATTCTTTGATAATCGATGTCTTCTTTATTTGTCCAGATCATTCTGTACATCTTGTGAATGTCAGAAACATAACAAACTGCATGCATTCTCCATCTAATGATAATGCTTCTCAAGTCATCTTGTAATATTGGACCCAACAAGAGTTCATCGTTCAGTGAAGTTCCATTGGAGCCCTTGCACGAGGCGTCAAAAACAACACGAGTCTTCGTCGTTTCCTTGTCACTACGGATCACCGCATGGTGAGGTAAGTATACTGATTTATTATTTATTTCATCCTTAGGTACCTCTTCTATATGTTTTAACTCTTTATATTCATTGATCACCCTTGTGTATTCTTGCTTTAGTTCTTTGTTTTGATTAAATCTTTTTTCTAGTTGAAGGAGTCTTCTTTTCGCTATTTCTCTTGTGTTGCCTTCAACTGATTTCGGTTGTTCTGTTTTGAATGGTAGCTTGACTATGTATTTCCCATCTTTATCTCGCTTGTGTGTCTTCTCGTATATGTTTTCACATAGTTGTTCAGTTAGGGTAAATTTTCTTTTAGTATCCGTATCAACTTCCCATATTGTTGTCAGTAAATCTTCTATGTTAATTTCTTGCTTCATGGCCGTCATTGATTTTTCTCTTGCATTCAGTTTGATTGTTATTCCACCCATTAATATCCATCCCAGGTAGGTATTCTGAGCACATGGTGTATCTGGTGGACCTTTAATGAGTCCTTGCTTGAGAATTGCTGCATATTCGTTTACACCCAACAACAGATCAATAGGTCCTGATTCATAATAATTTGCATCTGCTAGTTGGAGGTTCGCTATGTGCGGCCAATCAGTCCCCCTCATGGTGTTAATCGGTATGTTTGAAGTCAAGGGCTTAGACATCACGTAGGCTCTGATAGGTAAGTAGAATTGATTTTCCCACCGTGACAATACTTGAAACTTGACCTCATGCTTGACTTTCATCTTCATTGCTTCCATTCCGGAGACGATTAGATTTACTGGTATTTTTTCTAAATTCAGGATCTGAGTTACCTTCTCGCTTATGAAACATGCTTGAGATCCTGAATCTATGAGCGCTCTTAAAACAGTAGTGTGTCCGTGTTCACTCTTCAAAATTACTACTGCTGTAGCCAATAGCGATATCTTCTGCCCCGATGCATAATGAGACGCAACCATTGTGTGAACCTTCTTTTCTTCTACATCTGCTTGGCTGGATGAAGTCGGTTGCTTGGTTTCTACATTTTGAGCCGCTTCATCAATCTTCTTGGGTTGATGTAAAAGTGTGTGATGTCGTCTCTTACAGGTGCGGCAAGACATTGGCATCCGGCACTTGAACACCGAATGTCCCGCCCCAAGGCAGTTGAAACATAATTTATTTGCTTTGACATGTTCGCTTCTTTCATTAATTGACATTTTATTGAATGTGTTGCAATGACACAGTGTATGCGTTTCTTTACATAAAGCACATAGTTTTTGTTGTTTATCATTATCCGTTGCTGTAACATGTAGAACACGCTCTTTGCTGGGTTTACTGGTGGTCGTTGGAGAAATCATTTCAAGTGTCCGGAATTTGACTTCTAAAAACTCGCGCAATTCCTTCCAAGTAGGGAGTTCTTGGGAGTTTACCGAGTAGGCAGTTTGCTCCCACTCTTTGTGTGACTCCGGGTCCAACTTCTGCACAACCAGAAATATGATTACTGGATCCCAGGAATCAGTAGGCACTTTCACATTTTCCAGACTATTAATAACTTCGGTGGTACAATCCAGGAGGGCCTTCAGCTGTGCCGCCGTTTGATTATTGCATTTTTTCTGATAGAATAATCGTTTCATTAATGCATTTACTATGATGCGTCTGTTATCGTATCGGTAATTGAGCGTTCCCCATGCTTGAACATAATTAGCACCTGTCACTTGAATGTTTTTCAGTAAAGACGCCGCTTCGCCCGTGATACTGGTCTTCAAATAGTGTAATTTTTCAACTTCACTTAGCGTCGGACATGTATGAATTAGTGACACATACAAGTCTTTAAATGTAGGCCATTCTTCGTAATTACCGGAAAACGGAGGGAGTTGTATGTTAGGTAGCATTACTTTCGGTCGTAATTTTCCATCACACGACGTGTTGCTGCATGAAGGTTGCTCATGTTCAGTTGTCTTCGAAGTGCACGCATCCAACATTTCTCTTAGATCTCCTAACATGCATAGATACAAGTCTTCATGGAGAAGGAATTCTTCATTCACGAAGTACGGTAAAATTCCACGTTGTTCCCGAGTTGTATTTTTCAATAGCTCTTGGTGCGCTTTCTTAAAAGATACCCAGTACTCTTCAATCGTTTGAATACGAGTTCGTAAATATCCAGGCTTCGATAAACGTTCTTTTGGGCACTTTTTAAGGTTTATTTGGGTCTTTTTGAGTGTTGACGCCAAATCTTCAAGTACACATAACGCTCGATCAGCTTCAGACGTCATTGTTTATATGTAAATCACAATAAAACTTCCTAATGTACTTCAATGTCTAATCGAGAATAGTCTATTTTCTAAGTTATTAAAGTTCAAACGATACACCAATAGGTACACTTTGTACACACACTAATTGACTGTTTCTCAGAATTTCGTGCAAAACAACACCAGGTGGTCCCTTATCGCGCAATGGAATGCGGTTCTTTTGTTCTCACGTCGAGTGCTTCTTCAATTTTTAATGAGGCTTGATCCGGCTCGTAATCGACCATATGTTTAAGGTGATTAGGTTAACTTTTGGTTAGCACTGTGTCAATGGATTTTTAAATAAAATGCGCCTGTTCTTTACGAGGTTTATTGGCAACTAAATCAATGTAGATCATGCATCTCTTTATAAATATGAAATTGGCGTAAACAATACTTAAAACTAAATGAAAGAAAATTTCAAACTCATCAAAAATACTCAAGTAAACAAGCATATTATAAATTAGAAGATTATATTCAAGATAAAAATGCTTGGAAACATGCTGGTCCTGCTCCATAGTACAATGTAGGGCTTAAGCAGAATCAAACTGGTTGAAATTTGAATGCTCACACACTGCCAATATAGTATTTGTATAATAGCTATAATTGCAATATATTGTGAAAATGTGAATACCGTGTACCTTTTAGCTGTGTAATTATTGTTTTTTTTTTTTGTTTTGTATTTTATCCTTTAAATGGTTTAACATTTATTTTGAAATTTGTGATATCAAAACATTGTAAAACATTTTTGAAAAAGAGTAAGTATGGAGTTTCTTGCCCATTCTTCTCCATACAAACCTACCCTTGCGAATGGGTGTCGAATAAATCCCTTCCCATCCCATTTCCTTTAATTTTAATAATCGCCGTTCAAAAGTGCCTCTTTGATGGTCTAATTGAAATAAATGATTTGACTTTGACTTTGATATCAGTGGTCGCGGGAGTCACGAATTACCGTGACCCCGGTACGTAAAGGGCTATTGAAGGACACCGTGGATTTTAGTCAGTCAAGTCTGACAGTCCCTCACGCCCTGCCCTAGGTGGGAGGACTCATTTGATGATTTTATCACGATAAAAAAAACTGATATCAGCCGCATTTCCAATTAGTAGTCGCTGAAGTGGCTCAACGAACCTAAATTAATTTTTAATACTTCTGAAGGTTCACGGTCCAGAAAACAATACTAATACAAATTATTTTATTTTATATCCAAGTCAGGTGTCTGTAATTTTGTAGAATTGTCTTTAAAAAACACAGCGGCGCTAGAACCCAAAGGGCTTATGAAAGAACAAGATTGTTTTTTTTAGTCAGTAAAAACCTCTTACGCTCCATTCGATAAACAAACGGTAGACTCATTTGATAATTTTTCCATTGCAAAAAATAAAAGGATCATCTCGAAACTCTATGTTTCATTTATTTACAACAGAGTATTTTATCTGGCTAGCTACTTATGTACACATAAGTACACCTGCACTCCCGTACTTGTATTACCCGACCATTCATCTATGTTAAGGCAAACACTGACTAATGCAATTCCCTTGTCGCGGTCCCATCGCTCAATCTGCTCTTCAATTTGTCCAATTTAGAAGTCGCTATTCGCATGCTTGGTGGTCTGTCATATCGGGGTAAAAAGGTTTTGTCGAAAGATTGATAGTGCCGCACCTAATTTCAAATAGCCAACGGAATATTAGTAAAATACAAAAAGGGACTTTGTTGCTACGTAATAAAGGACATTGTTAAGTGTTAGGCGGTAGAATGCTCAACTGAAATGTGGAATGATATTTGCTGGCATTAATTTAGGTTTAGTACTAAATATTCTTTCTATATTATAGTTGGGCTGTAATATATTTCGCTCTCAATTCATGTTATTCAAGTATTTTGAAAATCTTGAGGTGTACGAATCACAAAATATCGAAAAATCTTATTGTATAGAGAATATTAGAAGTATGATAGAAATATCTTCTTAAAATTTTATTTAGTTTTCGAACGTTGATACAAATATAGTTTATGTTGTGGTTATTAGATAAGCCGTATTTATATGTACAATAATGTTATTCTACATAAAAGTACGGCTACCCAAGCGTGGAGAAAAACCAAGAAAGATGATGAAACTGAATAAAGCCAAAGGTCAATTTTAAACCTAACAATTTTTATACTTGAGTTATAAACAATATAAGATAACATCATACCTGTAATCTCCGAAGGGTGCAGAGGCGCACTTAATAGTACACCCACATTTCGTCTAAATATTGAATTCCATGTAGTAGGGGCGAGCCATCAGCTGAGACCAAATTCAGACTGCGTGGCTGCTATTTAGAAAATTTTACTTCAAATATCGAATAAAACATTGCTAGATATGGGGAACGAACCTAAAGACTTTCATGCTAAGCAGTGGCACTTTTGTTAAATAGATCAAAGAGGAAATCATAATATAAGGCCGCGTGAGGGAGAGGACAGCGTCCTCCCTGGCTGGGGTGGCAGCCGCAGTGGTAGACGCCCACGGCGACAGACGTCGCCAGGCGATCTCCGGCCACCGTAGGCGCGGTCATGCGGACAGCGAGTAACGGGCAACTCGCTGTCCGACACAACGCGCCGACGGCGCGTTGTGTTAAAGAGTGTCAGCAAAATGACGGGACCTCTCTAGAGAGCCAAAGCCTGCCGGGGTCGCAGGACTTATGATTTACCGTGACCCCTCCCGCTCTGCCCTGGGTGGGAGGGCTCATTTGATGATTTTACCACAAAAAAAATAATGTTGTACTTTAATTCGAATTGGCATCAGTTTATAAAACGACAGAATAATCGTGAGTTAATATCAAATATTAATAAATATAGGCGTAATATTAATTGGAGTGGATACGCGAGGGATTCGAGAGAATTGTTGCCAGTTATATTCTTTTATTAAAACACGTACATTTTTAATTATTTCAGTGGTAACACTGACGAGTGGGGTGGGACATGGCAACGGTAGAGTGTATGTTATTTTATTAATTATTCTGGTTTTCATTGTTGCTTTTGCGATGTATATGGTTACGGGTAATAGAGTTGAATGGGAATCTTGAATATAAATGATGGCGCAGTGGCTGAGTAATCGACTGCTACACAGTGTGTCACGGGTTCGCTCCCCGCACGGAACAAATATAATGTATGATCTGTAAGTATTGGGTGTTTGTGTATGTGAGTTTCTATTGCACTTACGATACAGAAGAAATGCTGTAAAGAATGGGGCAATGTTATGCAAGAATTTCGACATCCATATAATCTTTATAATTAAAATATAGCCACGTAATAATTATTTATTATCATCCGATGATTGCGAATGATTAATATTTATAAAATGTAATATTGAAGCGTGTCGCACCGGTGGGTGTCAATCCGATGCGTCGTTTTCATATTGAACACTGTTTAATCAGATCGAAAGTGTAATGACTGGACAGGACTTTTACAGGAAGGGAGATGGATTGTATGAAATTAATTAATCATCAAGTTTCTCTGTGTGTCTCGTTAAAAGAGTCAGTGAGTACCAAGAACGGTTACGGTCTTTGGCCTTCTTAAGGGAGGCCCCGACATTGGACAATACGCTCTTTTTTTTTTTAGGGTGGCAAAATCATCAAATGAGTCCTCCCGCCCTGGGCGGGGCGGAAGGGACTGTCAGACTCTTACTGACTAAAATCCACCCGTGTTTCTTCGGATGCCCTTTACGTTCCGGGGCCGCGGTATCCTGGATTAAGAAAAAAGCCGCGATCCCAGCAGGCATTTGGCCCCGTAAGGTGACGCGTGAAACACGACGCGCCACCAACCCGGGCTTGGTCCTTGGTCGGACGGCGAGCTTACCCATTACTCACCGTCCGCAAGCCCGCTCCGCCGCTGTGCCCTCTGCTGTTCAGAGGGACACGCGTTAGAGCATCCACCCGACAGGCTATTCGCATACGGGCAAAGAGACCCCTTAGGCACACAGTGCCTAAAAGAGTTTTTGCCCGCATCCCAGGGTGCACCGGCTCGAAAAACTGGTCTTCCCCCCGGACGTATCCGAAGGGGAACTCCAGTCCACGGGCGCACGTGGGGGTTTCCTGTCTTAGCACCCCGGACAATACGCTATTAAGAAATAAAACACAACACAAGGAAACTCAAATAACAGGTGGCCGACCATGACATCTTAAAGCCAGAGTAGTTCCAGTGTGGGAAAGAGACAGAGCTATGCAAGTCTTCTATCGCCATCTCGTTTCCTCACTGCAACTACTCTGGCTTTATACAGTATAGTGTCTGCCTTAACTACTCTTCGCAAAAGAACAACCATCCTCGTTCCATTTCATTTTTAAAATTACCCTACTTCAAAACACCAAAGAGGACCGTCCCTTTAAAACACATCTCCCATCTTGCGAGTATAAGTTACAAAAGCAAATGGATGACATAAGCGTCGCGTCAGAAGTGTTAAATTAAATTTACGATATGACAGTCCGCCCGGCCGTCTATTCCCATCCCGAGAGCTATGGGAATACGCCGAAGTGCAAACATTTTCGTCCGAGACGCCTCTCCCAGTGTATATAGTGATGGCAGACGCAGTGTCAAAGGGAATGTGTCGTGGTGTTTTTGAGGCTGATGTTGGAATCTTAGACGGGAAAAGGACTGGTTTGGTTTTACAAAGAAGGGTCTGGACAAAGAGATTTTATATCAAAGCTAGCACTTTGAGCTGAGTAATGTTATAATACGTAAAATTTGATAAACGCTATTTGACACAACGTTTAATCTCGTCAGTAAAAAATATGTCTTTCTTCAAAGAACGTGTATAAACGGCTAAGGCTTATACAAATTCCTTCAAGGCACGTCATCACGCCGCGCGGGCTAGCGCCACTCCAGGTTAGTTTTTTTGTGCACTATATAAGGCGACTCGAACACATACATTCAGAGAAAATAGTGCGCCGCGCAACAAACATTTCAATACCCAGATGCTCAGCTGAAAGTGCTAGAAATGGTGGATAAGTCGGAAATGTTTCATTGATGCAAGACTGGTTTGACAGTACGGTTAGCGCACTGACTGTGCGATGCCGCGCGTTCGATCCCCGCACGGAACCAATTCCTACTACATAATCCTATCTGACTAACATTATAAACGTGTAAGTTTGTTTTGATGGATATCCATCCATGATGTTTGTTTCTCTTTCACGCAAAAACTACTGAACGGATTTAGATGAAATTAAGTATACAGATAGTTTATAACGTGGATTAACTCATACAATAGTTTTTATCCCGATTTTTTGTTCTTGTGGGATACTTTCCGAGTTGTAGCGGGTAAAACCCCTGCCGCTGGTAACCGTATTTTGTATAATCTACAAGAAGTTGTTCAGAGTCTCGGTGTTTGTGTATGTGAGTTTCTATGTTTGTAAACGCACCCACGATACGAGAGGAATTCCTAGTGAGAGCAACGTTTTAAAAAAAGGAGTACACTTCTTTTTTAAATTAAGCCGCCTCGGAGAATTTGAGGCATGGCATGGCTTTGGACTATAACTTTAATTATACATACTTTGTTAAATTTGGGTCGTTTAAACCTTAATTAGGGGCTATTGTACTCGTCATAGCGAACAGTTTTTATTATGGGAAGTTGGGAACAAACCTTAAATTACGAATAAATAACTGAACATAATTTTAATCCGATCAATTTTTTCGTGTAAGTCCTGTAAAGCAACGCCAACTCCATGCAATATCACGATGTTTCTCTTTACCGCTGTCAGTGATGACGAAGATAAACTTATAAAATGCATATGCATTGGTAAACGCACATTGGTACATATCCAGATTTTAATACACAACTTTGTGCATGAAAGGTAAGATTATGCCTTTGTCAAACAGACAGGCGAAAGCAAAGCGTTTCCGAAGCGATACTGAACCGAAGCGAGACGTCATTCCGATCGTTCTGTCACGATATCGGATCGCTTTCGCTTTTCTATGTGACTGGATTCAAACAATTCCATACAATACAAATAAAAACGTCACGCTTCGCATTCGCCACGCCAGTCTGTTTCACAAGGGCTTTAAGGTAATGATTATGTAGATATATCTCGTTTTAACCATCGATGAATTGTATTATAACATTTCTTATAATTGCTTCGTTATCAATACAGTTAAATCATGAATTAAAGTAGCTGTTGCTCGTGACTGCACGCCACTTATTATAACCGTCTTTAGGGAGAATTTATACCAAATTATCGTCGAATCATTTATTCCATTCATAAAAGCGGTGACTTTAAAAAACTTTATGATTCGTGACGCAGGCGTTAAAGCATATAAAATATAAGATTTATAATCAATTCACACTAAAGCCTTTGTCAAACATACTGGCGTGGCGAATGCGAAGCGTGTCGTTTTATTTGTAATGTATGGAATTGTTTGAATCCAGTCACATAGAAAAGCGAAAGCGATCCGATAGCGTGACAGAACTATCGGACTGACTTCTCGTTTCGGTTCGGTATCGCTTCGGAAACGCTTCGCCTTCGCCTGTCTGTTTGACAAAGGCATAAGCGTTTCCAAACGTCTTTTATAATGAGAACAGAGAAGGAATGGAACTCTTTGCTTGCGTCTGTGTTTCCGATCGCATATAACCCTAATCTCTTCAAAGTTAGAGTGAACAGGCTTCTCCTGGGTATGCTCGCTCCATGGTCGACCTTATCTTTGTCACCACTGACCTAGACTAAGGTCAAGAGCAAAACTATCAAACAAAAAAAAATAGTTTTCCTCCTTCTCCTCCCCAAGTCGTTTTCCTCATTACTGAGGATTGTTATCCTGATGATGTTACGCCATCTCTGCTTATCCTTGGCCAGATGATACGCAATCTTACAGAAACTAAAAAAATAAATAAACAAAGAAACATGCGCTTTCTAACAAACGTCCACTCCCTCAAAAAGCCAACCACATAATGAAAGAGAACACAAGAAAAGAAAAGAACCAGACATTGTCTCAGCATTAAAATGCACGAAGCGAGGATGAATACATCGCGTATTACCCACGACCGTGGGCAAGATTAATCTTTACTTACTCAGCAAAGAACATGATACTTTTATTGTTCTCCAAGAGAAGAACAACGCTATTGTGTACCTCCCCCTTTCTCCCTCTTTTAAAACAAATGCATTCGCAAACAAGAACAAATCCACGCACGCGACCTTAAGGGGGGTGTACGCCGCATAATACATTTGTGTTGCGTCACACATTAGGTTGAAATGTGTGTTGCATTATACATTTTCGTTTGATGTTCTTGTGTGTAGTGGGGCTAAAGGAACATGGTTTGGTTGCTTGTCTTTCCTTGGTAGTACATACAATATACATAATTATATAATTTTCTACGACCACTGTAGGAGCGGGCATGTGGGCGGCGAGTAATGGGCGACTCGCTGTCTGACCATGGACCATGCCCAGGTCGACGGCGCCTTGTGTTACACGCGCGCCTCAAAGAATCTCTGCATAATGACGGGGCTCCGCCTTAGAGGGTCAAAGACTGCCGGGGTCGCAGGACTTAATAATTACCGTGATCCCGGAACGTAAAGCGCTATTGAAGGATACCGCGGATTTTAGTCAGAACGAGTCTGACAGTCCCTTCCGCACTGCCCTGGGTAGGAGGACTCATTTGATAATTTTGCCACGATAAAAAAAGGTACTTGGAATTTGTCAGTAGCCATTTATAAATTAAAATCTATAATACTTTTTGCACACAACATTCAGCTTTGCAGGTGCTAATAAATTTTAAACACCCAAAAACTTCACTCGCCTCGTAGCTCACAAAAGTAAGCGCAGTTCATGCAAAATTAGTTTCCTTATAAAGAAACGACTTCAACCTAAGCCAATTACTGTACATTTATTTAGAACCTTTAATTTATAAAGAATGCAATATAAATAATGTGCCTAAAATGAGTCTAAATTAATGTCTGTCGATTTTCAAATTACAAACATAAATCGGTAAATACACGCTACGTTACGCGGAAATATTCGCTTTATGTAGACGTAAAGCGAAAGCGGGTTTTGATTTATAAACACCGGTAGTTCAGAGAATCAATAATTAGGTTAGTTTATGCTTCAAACCGTACCTATTCGTAAAGCCTTTGCTCAAAATCTCGCACACACTGCCCATCCACAAATTACTCTACACTCTAGCTCAAAAATAATTGCAGCTCCATATAAAATTGGCTTCCTTAAAAAAGAAACGACGCTGCCAACGGTACATACTTGGGAACCTTTATTTTTTTCAGAATGCACGTGAATAATTTGTCTAAATGAGCTCACCGGAGGTGGCTTCGCGCTTTTATTCCGCTCTACTGATATTAAAAGTTGGTCAAATGTGCATCCCCATTGTACCCTTGGTTCTCATTGTTTCTAGTCTATTCTAAGCGGACTCTAGTGTTTCTATGCGACCAGTAATTTATGGTGGGCGGAAAGGCTTGATTGTTTGCTCTTAATTTGTTTGGGACTTGGTTTCGTATAGTTTTTTTGAAATTGAGGGGTTTAAAAGTAATAAAAAAATGAGCATAATATATTTAGAAAGCTAATAAAAAAGGATAGAAAGCACTGAAGCCTTTGTCAAACAGACAGGCGAGTTCGAAGCGATACGAGACGTCAATCCGATAGTTCGGTTACGCTATCAGATCGCTTTCGTTTTTCTATGTGACTGGATTCAAACAATTCCATACATTACACATAAAAACGCCTCGCTTCGCATTCGCCACGCCTGTCTGTTTGAAAAAAGGCTCCAAGGAATGATATGAAAGAAAAAAGAATACATGAAGCCGTGACGTCTGAAACGGGAGAATGGAAGAGGAAAACTGAAAGCAAAGTCCCCAAGTAGAATAGGGTAGTTCAAGGCAGAATATCATGATGATTACGCCTTACGCAATACACCGAAAAGGTGACTTGATTCTGCCATTAAGCCCGAAGGCATGAAGGTCTGTGGGGTACAAAATACAGCTCCGTGGGATCGTGCGTAAGCGCGGGGCTGCCGTACTAAGCTGTCCGACGCGGAGCGAGGTGCGGAGCAATACGCACTGAGAGGCAGATCTGCTCCGTATGATCATGCTGCTCCGCGCTCCGAGGCTGGGCATGATACGTCTTATGGTCTATCCACATATTATGAAGGTCGTGCTTGGGTTGTAAGCGGACCGTACTTCGTCAGGGACTCAAAAAATTCTGTGTGAAAATTTATAAGAATTTCATTTCACATGTTCGTTTACGGCGCAAAGCGAAGCGAAGCGAAGTTCACTTTGTCACTTAGCGAAACCGAAAACGATATTCACTACCATCCTATCTCGTCCCATTTTACTTGAGGCAGAACACCTCCATTCTATCCCTGATTAACTCAAACATAAATTATATCGTGGACTATTTTCCTACTGAAGCCTGAACTCCTAACTATCCAACGTCTAAAGCCTGATAAATGAGAGCAGTCGTTAGCCCATTAATCTGAGAGCCTACAGATGTCAACGACTCACCTTATCCAGTGCCTATGTCTTATTACTTAGACCTTTTTATATTTTGTTAGGTTATCATTGAGATTAGTCTATATTTAGTCGCAACTAAAGGTAGAGGTTATTTTTCTTTGAAAACAAATAAACTGAACTTTTCGACCTATGTGGTACCCGCCTTATAAAGTCGGCATGACAAACATTATGTATCGGACACTCATTGGTCACTTCCAGCCAATGTCTGACGTATCGTCACCCAAAATATCTGTAAAAACAGCTAGTATATTAACCTGTCCTCCATGATGAGAAAAAAAAGACGCAAGGGATTTTAAATTCCTAACTTTTGAAATCAAATTCCTAACTTTTATCAATGAAAAGTTTCAGGACAATTCAATCCTAAATATCAGCAGATTCAATAAAATTGCTTTCACAAGATCTAACAATAATTTCAAATTCAATGCCATCACAGTTCCAAAATTGTTGACCGAACCGCTTCAAAATTCAATACGAACTTCAACAATTTCGACATGACTATAGTATCTTTAACAAACTTTGGGCGTCTTACCGCGGTCATCCCCGACTGTCCTCAAGGGGACTATAATTCAGTTATGGTCCACGAGGGAGCAATGTACGGAGCCCTAACTGAGTGCGAGCAAGTTTACATGCAGCAATTAAAAGTATTATAAAAGGTCGGGGAGTTATTAGATGTCGTGTTTTATTGCCTACATGACCTCTGTTGAGGTCGTTTTTATTGTAAGATGAGTCTTGAGGGATAGAAAGGACAATTGGTGCTGTTAGAATATATATTCTCAGTAAATAAGACTGGTTTGTTGCGGTCGTAAATGTACATAAAACAATTTCACTGCTACTTGACCTCCAAAACATTGACCGTCACGGACGATTTATCGAAGTTCTAAAAATACAACAGTGATATGAAAATCCTCCACCTCTTAAATGTGTTCACGATGTTCATAGAAAATTTTATGGACCAGTTCTGCTAACTTGGGTTAGACAGAATTAGAAAATAAAATCTAATTACGTATTCGTGTACCTATATATAAACGACATGAACGCCATCATGCTGTTTGTTTATTATAAGGATAATGGATCCATGCGGGTGTCTGAGATGATCTTTTCAAGAAGGAACTACACAGATTTGAGTGGCCCTGTCCAGTCAGTGCAAGCATTTGTTTGGTTATCTTGTAGCTCGACTCTTAACTCAAGGAACTCAACGACACGACGAACCATAATAAAGAAAGGGCATTTGGGTAAGCCGCTTAAAGTAATCAAATTGTCAAACAATTATTATAAATGAAAAGCAAAGCTTCCTCACATTCGTCATCGCATTCACAATGATAAAATACAGAAATGTAAAAAATTAAAATGCTGATTATGATAGATTCATCAGTCTATCAGACCCTATCTACATCTATCTACCCCAGAGACAGAGATATGCTGCTTCTTTGCATAAATCTTGAAGGGGAGAAATAGGAAAGAAGCTGGAGAGCCGAGCAAGGCCACGGGCCAAAACTAGTTTCACATTAAAACGAGTGAGTGATCCTTCTTGAAATATCAACTACTGTGTCTTATTTTGTATCGAAACGCACATGTAGCACCTACCTGGTAGCTCATGAAAAATCGATACCTTCTTCCAGACTATGACTTCATCATCATCATCATCATCCACAGCCCGTCTTCACCCACTGCTGGGTATAGGCCTTTGCTTGTGTCAAGCTCCACGGTCTCGCGACAGCCTCATCCAGGACATCCCGCAATGCAACAATGTCGTCTGCCCATTTCGCCGCCGGACGGCCAACACTTCTTTTTCCACTCCTTGGACGCCACTCTGTCACAGCTATACTCTACTTGCCATCATTGCACCTTTCCAGGTGTCCTGCCCGACTCCATTTGAGTTCCATAACTCGATTACCAATATTGAACACCTTGGTTAGTCTCCGGAGTTCGACGTTGACTTAATGTCTCCATAATGTATTGAAAAACTTTTATCGTGACGCTCCCGATATTTCGCTCACAAGTTTTCTAGGCACGAAACTTTCATAAGGAAGATTGTTTTATTTATACGTAGGGTTTCTTTCCTAGAAAGTTACTTGTTTAACTGCAGTTTTGTTACTGTTTGAGTATGTCGTATTTTTTCTTTTTAAGATTACGCATTTTTTTCTGTAATAATCATCATTTCCACGTATTTCGTTTGTTGTTATATGTAAAATAGAAACAAAACTAAATAGTGGATCGCTATTGTGTATCGCTAGTGTAGTACTACATACAAAAAGGCTCAAAAAAGTTCTTTTTTCAAAGTTATTTTGTTCTGAATACAAATTAAATATTTTTGAAAAAATATTAATTTGCGGTGAGATGAGATACTGGTAGGAAAATATGTTTAAATATGAAATAATAAAAAAAACAAACCCGAAACCAAATATAAATGGGAGCGTTTTATCGTAAAACCTTTTAAACATTAAAATAACCTGCTACAAAGGCAAAAATAAAGGCA
This sequence comes from Agrotis puta, assembly GCA_943136025.2. NCBI lineage: Eukaryota > Metazoa > Arthropoda > Insecta > Lepidoptera > Noctuidae > Agrotis > Agrotis puta. The sequence goes on from OW964171.2 coordinate 3,871,300, forward strand.
TTAAAGGGTAAGATTACCAATAAATGTATTCACTACTCTACTACCAACAAATTAGAGCATGGGCAACAGTCCCGCCTGAATCACCAGCGTCAGACCTTCCATCCACTGACGAATTAATGAATGTTGTTAGGAGATTGCCCCTTAACAAATCATCAGGTGAAGATAAAATATCTAATCGTATGATAAAAGAAGCGTGTAAAACAGCGGGTGACGCGTTATTAACTGTTTACAACCGGTGTATTTCTGAAGGCGTTTTTCCTCGTATATGGAGACATGGCTTTATACGAATAATACCTAAAAGCGGCGACAAGCCACCAGATGACCCTAAGTCATACCGGCCCATAACTTTATTACCATCTTTGGGAAAGCTCTTGGAGCGTCTTATCGTCCCACGATTGTTACCGGACGGGCCCAAATTCCATAAAAATCAATTCGGTTTTACTATCGGGAAATCAACCGTTGACGCGGCACTTTCTGTTAGAAAAATGGTTAATACCTCTAAACACAAGTACGTAGTTGGGATCTTTTTAGATATTTCCGGGGCCTTTGATAACGCGTGGTGGCCAATGCTACTACTTAAAATAAAAGCTCGTGGTTGCTATAATAATATATTTAATCTCCTTTGTTCGTACTTTTCTAATGGATCCGCGAAACTTAAACTCGGACATCATTCCATATCGAAACCTCTCACCATGGGCTGTCCTCAAGGTTCGGTTATCGGTCCTTATTTATGGAATCTAGGCTTCGATGATTTCCTCGCGATTCCACTTCCAAGTGGTTGTTCTTTAACTGGTTATGCGGACGATGGCCTTCTGCTCATTCAGTCGAGTACTCGTGCTGGACTCGAGAATTTGGCTGACACTTGCCTACGATTAATATCACAGTGGGGCGATCGTAACCGTCTGACCTTTGCACCACATAAAACCTATCAACTCATTTTAAAAGGTGACCTTAAATCGTGGCCTAGTATTAAATTCAATAATGTTCCCGTTAAGAAAAAGAAATCGGTGTGCTATCTTGGTTTAGTCTTAGAGAGGAATTTCACATTCATAGAACATATAAAAACAGTTGGTGAAAAAGCTAAAAATAATTTTTATGCCCTAACGAGAATATCCAAATCTACTTGGGGTTTGTCGTTTTTAACCTTAAAAACTATTTATGGTGCTACTTACTTGGGCTGTATGTGCTACGGAGCACCTGTTTGGGCCGATAGGGCCACCATAGGGGCGGCACGACGTAAATTGCTTCAAAGCCAGCGCTTGGCTTTGTTATTCTTAAGTAAAGCGTATAGAACCGTCAGTACTGAAGCTTTACCGGTACTTGCTGGTGTTCTTCCAGTCGATCTTGAAGTACAGCGACGTGCTGCAATGTACTTTTCCACACGGGAGACCACTGATGCTGATTTTCTACCTCAACGTGACCGTGATAAGATATCTAGATTATTCAAACCCCAGAGCGACGTCTGGGAGGATCTTTTATCCGAATGGCAAAGTAGGTGGGATAATTCTATCAAGGGGCGGCACCTCCACCAGTTCTTTCCATCCGTTCGTGAGCGGCTGGCTAGGACGTGGCTGGAGGTGGATCACTGTGTTGCCCAATTTCTCACGGGACATGGTAACTTTAAAAGTAAATTATTTTCCTTCAAGCTTGTTCCCTCGCCTTTTTGTCAATGTTCGACATCTGACTGTGAATATGAACAATCAGCACATCATATTCTATGGGAGTGTATTCTTTGGCAGAACGAACGTAATATTATGTTGAACACTGTTCAGACTACATCTGGAGTCATTTACTACTCGGACCTTGTTGAAACTCGAACAAACTTCCGTGCGTTCAAGCGTTTTTGCCATACCTATTATTGGAATCAAATTTAGCAGCTCACAATTTAGGACCCATTAATATTAGTAGTCATTTTACCCGTGGTGCTAGGCAACTGGGCTTCTCCCAGTTGTAATGTCCCTTTGTGCCTATTGGCCTTGTTTTGTTCTGTCTCCTGCTTGCATGAAGGGAAGTGGAAACATATATTTTTTCCTACTCCTCCACTATTCTTTTCTGATTAATTTCGTTGCAGGATCCAAGACAGGTAAATTCATTCTTCGGGACACGTCGAGCTTCATTGTCTCGGCCCTTTTCTGGTTGGTTGCCACTGTTGATTCTGGCGCACAGGAGTTGCAGTGGTTAGGGAATAGTGTGGTGGGTTTGTCCCAAAAAAAAAAAAAAAAAAAAAGAAGAAAGAAAGAAAGAAAGAAAGAAAAGAGATTTATTGGCACACACAAGACAGAACAAAAAAATTATATGAATAAAAACAACAAAGGAAACAAAATATATACAAGAAAAACAACAAAAGGTAAAACCAATAAAAAACAACAATTAGTCCTGTGCGAGGCCAAAAGGCTCCTATCTCAGCATGTGCTGCGACATTTTTAATTTTGTCACAGCGCTGGTTTTCTGATAGGGCCCAAAGTGATGTCACGGTCAGATACGTACTTATATGTTATTATAAAATAAATAAATAACCAAAAATATGATATAAATATAAAAGTATAATAAGTAGATAACCATGTTTAAAATAAAATAAATAATGCACTAAATTGACACCCGACGTAACCGCTTGTCTATGCCATAATTGTCTTAGGCTGGCAATACCGACAAATCAGAGACGCGGGCGCAGACATTATGTCAACAGAAAAATAAAAACAATATTCATTTATGTGGTAGTTATATAATAAAAATAGTGTGTAATAAAGTGAAAATGTCACCTAGTTAATACTATGGACTTAAATAATAATTATTAATACCAAGTTTGGCGTAAAAAAATACAAGATGAGAAAGACAAATGCGTCAAGAAGTTGAGGATTCAGTAACAGTCGCTAGATTGTACGAATAATCCCTAAATAGTACATCACCATACAGTTATCCGCTATAAATATGACGCCTCCAGTCACCATTGCGAACTGCGTGCAAAACATAGTGAGTTACTCATGTTAATTGGTATTTTGTTGCTGTTGGAGTAAATAACTTTTAAAATTGATCCTAAAAGTACTAACTGATTTAAGAGCACGAAAAGGTGGTGGGAGGTCATTCCAGCAGCGACTGGCAGCGAATTTAAAACAACCACGAAAAGCGGCAGTTCTGTGGGAGGAAGCCAACATCAGGTACGATGATGCTCTGGTTTTTATTTGATTAACGTCGCGCGACCAAGACAGTTTTTTATACAAATAATCTGGTTTTTTTGTGAGAATGATGCCAAAAAGTAGGGTAGCCAGGTGAAGCTTTCGCCGCGCTGACATTCTCATCAAATTACCCTTATTCAAAAAAGGAGTGATATGGGTTCTGGGCGGCACATTGTAACAAAATCTAGCACAAGCATTCTGTACCCGCTGGATTAACTTCTGACTTCTACCGAGAATGCACGCCCCATACACAGTGTCAGCATAGTTCAGCTTAGATAGGACAAGTGATTCACAAAGCATGACTCGCATATCCACACTTATGTAGGGACGGACACGATACAGAAGCTTGAGTCGGTAGAAGCAGTTGCGCACAGCTTCCAGAATGTGAGTTTCAAAGTTTAACTGTCCGTCAAACACCACACCTAGGTTACGAGCTTCCAGAACCCTCTCTATAGCACAACCATCAATCCTGATATCCAGATTACTAGTGCGCATTTTGGTTTGAAAATCCCTGGAACCCATCACAATATACTTAGACTTGGTTGGATTCAGAACCAGGGAGTTTCTCCTGGACCAATCAGCAATTCTGTCTAGATCTTCATTTATGAGTCTTACTGTTTCTGCAGTATCCTGGGCACAGAAGGAGAGGTACATCTGCAGATCATCAGCGTATAGATGGAACTTGGTGTTGATCAGACATTTGATAATGTCAGCGCTGTACAAGATAAAGAGCAGTGGGCCAAGAATCGATCCCTGAGGCACACCCCTGCTCACGCGCCGTGGACTAGAAGACACATTATCACCATTGTCACCAGACACCTGGACAAACTGTGATCGATCAGTAAGGTAACTCTCGAACCATTTTACTGTTTCAATGTTAAAACCATAATAAGATAACTTTGCGAGTAGCAGAGAAGTATTAATTGAGTCAAAAGCACGAGAAAAATCTAGTAGGACAAGGAGAGTTCCCATACCCTTGTCCCTGGCTTCAAGAATGTTCCCAACTACATCGAGTAGAGCTGATGTTGTGCTGTGGCCTCTGCGAAAACCAGATTGAACCTCGGGTAAAATAGCGTGGTGCTCTAGATAAAACCTAAGTTGGTTAGAGACAACCCTTTCCAATATTTTGGATAGACAAGGGAGCAAGCTGATTGGGCGGAGATCCCTCACACTGGTGGGATTATTCACTTTAGGGAGAGGTCTAACAATTGCCATTTTCCACAGATCAGGGAAGGCAGACGTTATGATTGATCTATTGACAATAGCAGTAATGACAGTAAGAGTACGAGGAAGTGTCAACATCAGCATCTCCAAAGAGATCCGGTCAGAGCCCTGCGCATTGGATCTGAGACTACGCAGAACTCTCAACACTGCTTCCCCCTGCACTGGCTCAAGCTGGAAATTACTGTCACTGTGCCGTTGCTGTTGAAAATATAATAGATCCGCAGTAGCAACCTCTCCACTACCTGGAACGTCTAGGAAGTGCTGATTAATATTATCCGGGTTGTTGCAGAAGTGAGGCAAACTATTTTCTGACTTTTTTGAATTGACAATTGTAGACTTTATATGACTCCATAACTTCTTAGGCTGTGTAATGTTATTATTAATATAAGTTTTGAAATATGCGCACTTCTCAGTCTCAATTGCCGTTCTTACCAGGTATTTTAATTCTGTATAAGATTTCCTATGACTATCTGAATTAGAAGCTTTAAACTTTACATGACACTTGTCTCGCAGCTTTATCATTTCTCTTACAGTGTAGGTTATCCAGGGAAGTGACTTTTCCCTAATTAAGACTCTTTTAATGGGTGCATGCAAATCAAACAGTGCCAAAATGTATCGATTAAATAATTCCACCATTGAGTTCACGTCTTGGAGACTCTCAATATGTTCCCAGTCAATTTTATTTAAGTCGTCATTAAAAAGTTCAGGGAGGACATCTTTGAGCGGCCTATAAGTTATCCATTGTGGGACAGGCCTCTCTACTTTAAAGTTTAGTTCGATACTTATAATTGCGTGCTGACCTAGTTCAGGTATGTGTGAAACTGAGTGTCCACACACACGGGCGTCAGTACAAGCCAAATCTATTAACGTTTCGCTGTGGTCTGTAAAATGAGTGGGCTTGGTTATAATTTGTCTGAGTTTGCAACAATGCAAGAAGTTATTTAGCAGCTTAGTTTTGTTATCAGAGGGGTTTAAAACGTTAATGTTAAAATCACCCACCAGGAGAACCTTGTCCGCATTGGCAAAAGAGGAAAGAGAATCCGTGATCGCATCCAGGAAAACATTGACATCAAGCCACGGTGGTCTGTATGCAGTCCCAACAATGACCGAATGTGAGTTGATGTTAAGTCTAAGCCACATCTGCTCGACCTGCGACCCCGGCGGGTGCGGCAGAGCGCGCACGCGCACTCCGCGACGCAGGTAGAAGCCCACGCCGCCCCCCCGCCCGCCGCGCACGCAGGCCGGGCGCGGCACGTGCCGTAGGCGGTAGCCCGGGACTGACGGCGCACGGCCTTCCTCTCCCTGCCTAAGCCAAGTCTCATTTATGGCCATGATGTCCACCCCGATACTTTCCATGGCAACAAGAAACTCGTCATGACGTGATCCCAACGACCCTGCGTTAAAAAAACCAACTGTAAGATGTTTAGTCTTGTTCATTTGTTCATAAAGATGTAAATGTATAGAATGCTCATATTGTGTAAATAGTTAGTATAATTTAAATAGCTAGTGTAAAATGTTGTTGATAAACGTGTACTTATAATAGTTAGTATAGTAGAATTATAAATGATAAGCCGCCTTTTAAAGTATAAATAATGTAAATAAGATGTAAGGAGTGATTGGGCACCTGGGCCCCAGCAGAATAATGCCAAAATATACAGAAACGGGAAGAGATCTGACCTCACACAGTACAAACTTAAAGACAAAACGTAACAAAAATGCACACTGAACAGAAAAGGTAAACATTGTATGGGTTTAGTAAAAAAGTTATTAATACGAGACACATTTAAACAGATGTTACACCCGATGGTCAGCGGACGCCTCAAGACCAAAAACCCGGGAAAGGTCGTCCTCATTGCGGATGCAGTGTATGGGCTTGCCTTCACCTTGCCTTGCCAGGATGCGTCCGAATTTCGTCCAGGTGTACTTCCACCCGAGACGACTACCAGCTTCACGAACTCTGTGAAACAGCTGCCTGTTTTTCCCTGTAAGCCTCTCATTAAGGAAGAAGCGATGCGAGGGCGCGGGGAGGCCAAGATCGGAAGTGGTGGCTCCGCGGCGCACGCGGGCGCTTTTCAGCAGATCGTCGCGCAGCCCGCGCCTGGTTAGGCGCACCACGATACGCCGGGCTCGCGCCTGAACTGCCGCCGCTCCTCCTGTTGGGCTCTCCGCACTCGAAGACCGCGGCTCACGGCCAGATCTGAGGCCCACCCGTTGCGCGAACACTATATCCCGCTCATCAAGTGCAACACCTAGCTTCGCCGCAACCAGTCCTACGGTGTGCAGCACGTTCTCACCCGGAACCTCAGGGATGTTCGCAATCTCCAGGTCAGAGCTAAGCAGGTCCTGCTCGCGGTCGTCGAGCTCGGACTGCAGCCTTGTCACTATTTGCTCCAACTGGCTCACCCTGGCGTCGGGCAGAGCAGCGCTTTGCCTGGTTTCCAGGTCCTCAATTCGGGCCTCCAATTTGTCAATCCGCTCAGTACAGACCCCCAACGACGCGTGAAGGCCAGTCATTTCTCGGCGAAATTCTCTGACCTCGTCTCTGACCTCGCGTAGCTCGGAGCGGAAGAGCCTGATTTCCTCCCGAAGAGTAAGCTGGGTTTCCAGGGATGAGGGTTCGCCGTCTGTCCCCTGTTCACTTCCAGCCCGAGACAGTACCTTAGCAGGTGGCTCGGCCTTAGAAGGCTTGGCCTGAGGCACCGCGACAGGTGATTCAGCCATACTGCCCCGTATAGCAGCCACAGGTGCAGCCACCGACGAAGCCTCCACCGCTGACGAAGCTGATCCCACAATAGCCACTGGTGTTGATGACGCTGAGGCCTGCGCAGCCGAGGGTAGAGCAGAAAGATCACCGTCTCTGACGTGTGTGGCGCCCCCAATACTCTTGGGCAACCTTTTCCTGCACTCGGGGCACAGCCAGTCGCTGCCAATCTGCGACTGTTCAGGCAGCAGCAAGCAAGCGAGGTGGAAACGATTTTGACACCCCGATCCAGTACAAATGGCGCCCCCTTTGGACGCCAGGAATCTTCCACAAGATGCGCACTTTACCATATTAGCAGTATGACACGAAGTAGCCAGATGGCGCCACTCTTCTAATACTGATCTATACCGGTAGATGGCGCTTGCTCCACAAAATGTGACACTGCGTCGATCTTTATCGGAAGTAGCAGTACCACACGAAGTAGCTAGATGGCGCCACACTCCCAGTACTGATCTATGCCACTAGATGGCGTTTGCTGCGCAAAATTTGACCCTGGGTCGATCCTTGTCAGAAGCAATATGTAATTAATGTAGGTACCACTGACCGCATACAATCTCAAGTCACCCTTGTTTTTGTTAAAAAACACGAGATTCACAATTGTTTTACTTAATTTACACCACTAAAATAAACAAGTCAGTCCCACTAACAATCACACGAGTAAATCAGGCTAAATAGCACACCTGAACACGAACTTCACACGAAATATTGCAGTATTTATAATATTTACTTGTGTTAACATGTACAGCTGATGTGTATCGCGCACTGTCCGTGACGTCACTCACGAAAAAAAAATGTATTCACAAAATGTTTCACCGAATTCATTAAATTCGGAGTACGTAAGTGAGGACTTATCACTCATGGACGTTAATATTAAATGAAGTTAAGGGTATCGTCTGTAAGCCGAAAAAGATAAAGAAATATCTTGAATTTATTTTTTGATTATATTATTATTATATAGATTTGTGTGATTATATTATTACCTGAAAAATAAAGACGATTTATACATAATATTATAAATATATACGATAGAACGAACATTTTATTAAGTAAAGAAAAGTACATAATGGTAACATTTTCTTAATATTTTCCCGTGGGGATCGGCAGAATAAACAAAACGTTTTCTGCTTTGATCCTAAAATAGCCCACTTTCTTTGTCTACGTTGAAGTTTTTTAATTTCAAATACGATCAATAACCTACCACAGTATAGGTAAAAAGATCACAATAGGTACCCAAAAACACAAAAATGTAAAACGTTTCAAAGAAGCAATTCTCAAAAGAATATTCCTTCGTAATCCCAACAAATGGAGGAACGTCGAACAAAAGCGAGTTCAGCAAATCGCTCGGCAAAGGTGCGGACTTAATTTTTTAAATCAACGGGCGGAGCAAGCACGTATTGCCACCGCACTGCACTTTTTTACTTTGTGAACTGTGACTTGAGCGTAGGTTACATGGTGCGAGCTGATCGATTTAGTAACTACAGCATGCTACTCGCATTATAACCGCGTCATATGAATCAATGTTAAATGCGAGCTAGTCAGTAGCTCGTATCTGAGTTACCAACTATTTCTTTTCACTCGGCTCCTCGCCTTTGCCTACCACTTACATTGCAAAATCCATTCTTCTCTTCTCGATCATACGATTCAAGTAAATAGCAAAAATATTAAAAGTTACTGGGATACGTGCTATTGTGGAACTTGCATGTACGAGTAGCTCGTATGATAAGTCCATAATTATATCTATACCTACACGCTGTCACTCTTCAGCTCGTACTGTGTAAACCAGGTAAGTTTAGTCCTGGCAAGTCCAGATTACTGTCAAGTTAGCGACTTGCAATGTGTAACCTTGCCTTTAATATTATATTGCACAGGACTTTTGCACTGTGACTGTTTACTTGAGAGCAAATGGCGCGAGTTATATCTTGGAAATCTTGAAATTACTGTGCTGCACTTGATTGTTTTGAAGTGAATTTTCAACTCTGGCTTAAAGTGTTTTGTGTTTTTCCATGTGGCAAAAATATAAATTGTACTAGCTGTTGCCAGCGGCTTCTTTCGGGTTATTGGCTACATGGCCAACTATTTTCTTATGTACGTTATTGTTGTTTGTCTCGGGAACACTGCTATTTTCGAGTTAGGAAGGTACCCTGTCTGTCTCTTTACACTTTTTTTTTACGTGTTAAAATCATCACATGAGTCCTCCCACCCAGGGCAGAGCAGGAGGGACTGTCAGACTCGTACTGACTAAAATCCACGGTGTCCTTCAATAGCCCTTTACGTACCGGGGTCACGTTAATTCGTGAGTCCCGCGACCTATCTCTTTACACTTGACAATGTATATGCAAAATGACAGGATCATCAGTTCAGTGATTTGGGCGTGTAAGGGTAACAAACAAACTTATTTTCGCATTTAGAGTTTTAGTTAGCACTAGCACTTTTCCCGCGACTTCGTCCGCGTGGGTTACGTACTTTCCTAATTTCCCCTTTTCACCCCCTTAAAGGTTAAATTTCCAAAAACCCCTTCTTAGTGCTCCCCTACATTATAATAGGAAGCCGTGTGCAAAATTTCAGATTCCTAGCCCTAGTAGTTTCGGCTGTACGTTGATATGTCAGTCAGTCAGTTCTCCTTTTATATATATAGATGAGCGAAGCTGCTCATGTTTTTACTTACAAATGTGTACTTGGCTTTAGCGCGCATGGATACCTAGCCTTATCAATTCATATCGAATGGAAAACTTTCCTTGCTGTTGCTACTCTGCAGCTCCAATCATGCGCCGATAAAGTGTTAGAGTGGCAACAGACACCGTTGTATTCAGCCTCTTCAATCGTCCATCTTTGTTTATAATAGACCTCCTTGATCAGTCAATCACTTATCGCTTGTTATTTGTGTCAATCTTGGGAACATTTCCCATTAATTAATCGGTCTTATTCTATAAGATGCAGTTGTGTTGGCTAGTCGTCTGTCTATTGTAGTGATCTTATTAAATTGTTTTATTTATAACTCGGAATTATTCCATGTGAACTTAGCTGGAAAAGTTTTAATCGTGTCGTATACTTCATTGGACGTAGGTATTTAGTTTTCATTTTGGATATTGAACTCGTGGTAGAAGTCACTAGGTGCAGACCGGATTAAAAGGAATTCCGTATTTCAAAGATTTTAAAGAAAACCATGTATTAAGAATACTATAAGCTGATTTTATCAATGAAAATCAACGGAATCTGCACATCTAAGCAGCGGGCGTTTAAGACCTATCAGTGTCAATATTCTAGTTATTCCTGAAAGGGATAGCTTTTATATACAGTTGATTAGTGATCCTGCACTGAACAAAATAGTACGAATTACTAGTAGTTGTTCCGGTTGGTCTGAGTGTTTGTGTATGTGGGTTTCTATGTTTGTGTACGCCACCTACAATACAGGAAAAAATCCTAGAGTGCGCAAGGGTTTAAAAAAAAATGAAAGAAGAAAAAAACGGTTCCTTGCTAAAGGCATGATCCTGTCTTATTTGAAACCCCGATGTCTATAAGTATTGATTTGAAAGACCAACCTATTTCAAAACCCTAGTCCCTTTATGTATTGACTTGCCCCAATAAAAACATACAAATCCTAATGTCACAAAAACAGTATTCATTGAGCTACAAACAATCGCCGCTCCGTGTCAGATGAGGCAACAATGTTTCCAAAAAGAAGACCTAGGTTGTTTCGTTTCGGGGCGAGACGGAGTGGGAAGCGGTCGCCTCCTTCTGCGAAGCAGTCATGCTCGTGAAGGAGGAGGCGGGCCGCCTGAGGGAGAGGACAGCGTCCTCCCTCCACCCCAGCCGCAGTGGTAGACGCCCACGGCGTCGGACGTCGCCAGACGATCTCCGGCCACCGTAGGCGCGGGCATGCGGACAGCGAGTAATGGGCGACTCGCTGTCCGACCATGGACCATGCCCGGGTCGACGGCGCGTTGTGTTCCACGCGCGCCTCAAAGAGTGTCAGCATAGTGACGGGGCCTGTTGAGGGCCAAAGCCTGCCGGGATCGCGGGACCAAGGGATTACCGTGACCCCGGTACGTAGAGGGCTATTGAAGGACACCGTGGATTTTAGTCAGTACAAGTCTGACAGTCCCTCCCGCCCTGCCCTGGGTGGGAGGACTCATTTGATGATTTTACCACGATAAAAAAAAAAAAAAAAAGGTTGTTTCGTTTTCGCCATCATTTGCAGGTTCCATACAAAAAAGCACACAAAAGGGGATATGCCCCAGAACCTTTCATTCGCTGAGATAATAGCTTTTTTTTATTTTTTAAATCTGAAACAGTTACAGCTCGCCGCATTTTCGGTTCCTGTTGCCTTTATTCTACATTGTTTGAGAATTTGCGAATTTGTGAGCGATGCATCGGAAATTGTTTTATGAAATTCTAATTCGTTGTTTTTTTTTTGTTCTCTCAAATTGCAATGGATTATTTTATTCAAAATAAATAGTTAGACCGAAAGTTAATTATCAAAAAAGTTCTGTTCCATATTTTTTCTTTTTTAACGTAAAGCTAAAACGACGAAGATACAACGCTTCCAAAAATCACAAAACGTCACTTGGTCGGTATAATTTTACAGGCGTTATAATCTCACAAGCACCCACTCTCGAATTTTGAAGCGTTTATCTTTGTCAATATTCAGTGATTTAAAAAAAACAAAAAATACGTGTCCATTATTTTTCAATATTCTAACTGATGGACTGAACAGTTTTTCAATTTATTTATGCAGTAAACTAACTTATTTGTATTATGAAAGATACCTGAAGGTATTGTGACAGACTTCGTATAAGATGGCGGGATAAGCTTTTTTTTTTTTTTTTTTTATCGTGGTAAAATCATCAAATGAGTCCTCCCACCCAGAGCAGGGCGGGAGGGACTGTCAGACTTGTACTGACTAAAATCCACGGTGTCCTTCACTAGCCCTTTACGTACCGGGGTCACGGTAATCCCTTGGTCCCGCGACCCCGGCAGGCTTTGGCCCTCTACAGGCCTCGTCACTATGCTGACACTCTTTGAGGCGCGCGTGGAACACAACGCGCCGTCGACCCGGGCATGGTCCAAGGTCGGACAGCGAGTCGCCCATTACTCGCTGCCCGCATGCCCGCGCCTACGGTGGCCGGAGATCGTCTTGCGACGTCCGACGCCGTGGGCGTCTACCACTGCGGCTGGGGTGGAGGGAGGACGCTGTCCTCTCCCTCAGGCGGCCCGCCTCCTCCTTCACGAGCATGACTGCTTCGCAGAAGGAGGCGACCGCTTCCCACTCCGTCTCGCCCCGCAGCATGGCCTCGACCAATGCCGGCCGCGAGAGGTCTCCGCCTATCGCCGTCGTGAGGACACGGCGGTGCTCTGCCCAAGCGGGGCAGTCCTGCACCGTATGCTCCACCGTGTCCTCCGGACGATCCTCGCAGTGGTGACACCCAGGCGTTTCTTCCCTCCCTATCAGACACAGGAACCTCCCGAAACTTCCGTGTCCGGTGAGGACCTGCGTCATGCGGTAGGTCAGGACGCCGTGACGCCTATCCAGCCACTCCTCAAAGAGGGGTCTTACCGCCGCGATTGCGGCGTGCCCGGGCGGGATAAGCTAGACAAAATTAACGACCTGTAGCACTTTGGGCCTAGCTCTAAAGTCTGACAACCAGTCTTACCTGGGGTATCGTATTACCCAGTTACTGGGTTGTGGAGGTCCCGAAAGGCAGTCGCTTCATGTTAAATACTGATATCTAGCTGCATCTGGTTTGACTGGCAGCCGACCCCAATATAGTTGGGAAAAAGGCTAGGCAGATGATGTTCCACTTTGGGCCTGGAACGGCAAAGTTGGTTATTGTTAGTGTAGTAGGTATTCGCTTGCTAGTTTCCTGACAAAAAACGTATGTGATTGACAAATATTTTTGACTAACATGATTATTATTTTTGATGAACGTAGTTCGTTTGTATTCTGACAATTGCTCATCTTAATAGACTCGCCTTTTATAGTCTTGGCCACAAATATCCTTACGGTTTGAGGGTTCGGTTCACATACATAACATCGCTTCATTCATTCACAAATTCGCTGGCCAAACTTTAATTAACGAAAATACTGGTACACCTATGACCATGTAAATATTAATAATTATCCTGCCACTCATAAAATCATTTCCACAGATACATGGAGCGTCCATTATTATGTCCCTTTCGAACAAAACCTTGATTTAATTCAAACAGAATTCAGCACGAAACATGAAGGCATTGAAACATGTATTGCTTTACTTAGTAATTTGAAATTAATTTGTGTACTAGTTGCCTGTTTCCGAATACTAACTATTGTAGCAAATACATGAATTCAGTCAACATTGAAATCATGAATACATCAAAGCGTGTTGGGCAGAACTCAGATGATGGACTATGTTTATTGAAAACCAATAATTTAGTTATAGATGGAATTCATAGAACACACGATTTTATCCACGAATTTAATTCAATACTCATATAAATGCTAAGATTTTCTCTCGTGTCATGGTTGCGTTTCCTAACACTTAAATCTACATACACAAACATCCAGACCCGGAAAAACCTGTAGCGATATGAATACTTTGTCCCGCTCTGCCGCTCACTGGAGACTTTTTGTTGTGGTTACTTTTTGTCACTCAGTTGAATGTATCAGCGAAATGACTATCTTCAAAACACTAGACGGGGAGACAAAAAGTCAACACGTCAAAAAATTTGGTGACTTTTTGTCAAAGCCCGGCCTTTTTTTTACGTGTTAATATCATCAAATGAGTCCTCCCGGGGCAGGACGTGAGAGACTGTCAGACTTGTACTGACTAAAATCCACGGTGTCTCACTAACCCTTAACATTCCGGGGCCACAGTTATCCGATAGTTCCGCAACCCCGGCAGGCTTTGGCTCTCTTAGCCCCCTAAGCCCCGTCATTTTGCTGACACTCTTTGAGGCGGACGTGGAACACAACGCGCCGTCGACCCGGGCAAGGTCCATGGTCGAACAGCGAGTACATACATTATTACAGAACATTTTTCTACGGAATAAAAATGTCACAAAGTACCACATCTATACAGTTTTATATCTGTGCATATGACAGAGTGAGTAAATTAGTTTGTCAAGCGCAGTGGGTCGACAATCCTTTGTGTCATCAGCAAAATAAAGTTATTCATATAAAAGTTGGTACATGCTATCTCGGGGCTGTTTTAAAAGTTGCTGTTCTACATTCATTTGACCTATTTTGTTGTGTTACCGCTGTTTGAAAAGGATTTTCTGAAGAATTCTGGAAATGAAAAATGTCTTGTGCTTTGTTGCGGGTTTCTAATAGAAAGTCTCGCATATTATTGTATAGATATGGTTTGGGAGATTTTTGAATGGCTATTGTTAAGACATTTTCAAGTTATTGTAATCGACTAAGTTAATTTTTTATTTAGCCTCTAATGTCCCACTGCTGGACTAATGCTTTCTCCACATTCTTCAAAAAAGGGCAAATCTACCAAAACAAAAAAACACTACGGTAACTTTTTGCTTTTGTTATACTTAATCTAAAAGAATTAGTTTTCTAGAAGTTCTGTAAAATACATTGTTTGTTGAAAATTAATTGGATAATACGAGTATCATATAATTTTCATACAACATAATCTGTTATATTCAAAAGAATGAAATACAATATCTTTATGTAGGATAACTGTTCTTTTATCCCACAATAGCTCGTCGATGAAACTATTGACTGTAATTTAACAGTTTTTCAACTATGCTTTAGAAAATGTAGTCGAAAATTAATAAAAGACAAGCAGTCGTTCCGACTCTGGGACAGCGCTTATACAAGGCTGTATCCTTAGAGACTAAAGCACCCCGAAAATAATCTTCCTTGAATCAAAATGTCTGAAGCAGGAACCTTGATAGTTTTTCGTATAAAATTGGTCGACCAACATATGAATTACGTGCTGGTCTTTCCGATTTCATTCATAAATTAAAATACGCAAGAATGATCGCTGATTAAAAAACCATTCATTTCATAATAATTACGAACACGCCATTTTAAATTCATCATTTAAACTTATCGGCTGATGAATTTTATAAATACGTTTTTAATTATTGATTAATTTTTGCGCAGTTATTCACAAAGTATTTTTATGTTATGTGAATTACAACACTGGACATTTTAATTTTAAGGCAATTACCTAACCTCTTATAATGGTCGCGGGACTTACCGTGAATTACCATGACCCCGGAACGTAAAGGGCTATTGAAGAACACCGCGGATTTTAGTAAAAAAAAAAGACAAACCACAACCATATCCTCGTAGTTTCATTGTTCAATACCAGCAATGCAGCAACGTAATAAATAACAATTTCAAACATAAAATGGACTAACTCATAAATTTTCCTTTTAAAGAACAACAAACAAGTTTGTGTTGAAACTAAAAGTAATTTCTTGATAAAATTGTTCTAACCTAGATACAGTGAAGTCGTGAGGTGTTTCCAGACTGATCTTCGAATTAAAAGAAAACATACAATGTATCTGAAGTTTCCCGTTAGGAGGAAGTATTGGATGAGGAAACTAGTTCTATCTATTGGATTTGCTGGAAAATTGAGCATTTTTTTGTTCGCAAAGGCAAACTAAAAGCTGTAATTTTTCATTGATTTTTCTTATATTTCACTTTCCTCAAAGATTGTGTTCTAAAAGCTGTAATTTTTCATTTATTTCACATCTACCTGCATTTTTTTTTTCAAAAGTTTTTTGAGTAAAGTTTATTTAATTTAATATTTTAGTGAATGATGTACGGGTGCTGAAATTCAACATTATTATATATTATACTAATTTGTGTTTACACATTTCTTATCGAATTAAAAGTAATATACATTGACGCAAAGTGCAATAACTGAAAATTTTATTTAAAAAAATAAGATAAATATCATTTAATATATTTTTGCCTATCAATTTCTAACGTGATAATGTCAATGTAATTTACCACAAAAAAAAACTAACGTTTTCGAGAAACTACAATTACAATGGAAAAGGGAATACCTATTTACCATGTTTTTCATTTGTTTTTGTTTTTATTTATATGAGGAACATTGAGAAATGTGAAAAAAATTATTTATTTTGAGATGAAAGACGATAAATTAAAGAGGTAAGTAAAAAAATAATAGTATTAAATCTATATTAATTTATCAGGTAGGTAAATAATTAGTTCACAACGTTATGTTGTACTAGTTGACAATTTCATGTTATGTTATAGCCTAATTGAGGAAATACTGGACAAAAAGGAAACAAGGAAAAGAAAAATTGTTATGATTTGGAAAAACATCGATCATAACAAAAATATTTGTTTTTCCTGGATATTAATATATTCCTGTTTACTTTATTTTTAGCTTCTTAAATTTATAATTAAATAAAATTATACTGTTTACTTAGATATATCCAGAAAAATGTCTGATTTCAATATCCATAGATATTAAGGCATTTTACCAATTACATCTTTGGTTACCTAGTTGGAAAAACATCATTTTAATTGTTTTATATTTCTGAGAAGTTATTTTTACCGAGTACCGCGCCAGAATAGGCGGTCATGTCCCGTTGATCTGCACCGTGATCACACGGTGAGCTACCAGTTACTCGCTGTTCACAAGCCCGCGCCTAATTGTATAGTTGGCCGGAAATCGCTAGACAATAATGATGAGATTTAGAAAAGGCTCTGTTTTATATATATATAAAAATAGGGTATTTTACTTCATAAACAAATTTGAGAATCTGTTTAGTCTGTCAGTTAGAATATTCTAAAATAATGGACACGTATATTTTGATTTTCTTAATCAATGAATGTTGACAAAGATAAAACGCTTCCAAATTCGGGAGTGGGGGCTCGTGACGTCATAACGCTTGTAAAATTGTACCGACCGAGTGACGTTTTATGATTTTTAGAAGCGTTCTATATTTGTCAATTTTGGTTGACGTAACAAAAGAAAAAAATACGGGTCTGATATTTTTAATAATCTATATTTCGGACTTATAATTTTTATTGAGTAAAATAGCCTAGTCACAAATGTATTAAAATTACAGTTACAGGAAATTAAACGATATGCACTTTATTATATGTGTTTACACCACAAATTGGAGGCAACCATATACATAAACGACTTTGCAATGTATTCAGGATTTCGGTGTTGTTAACAAATTAAAGCATACGTTATGTGATTATGTTGTACGGTGTTTTTATTCGGGATTCGGATTGCGGGAACATAACATACAGTTTTGGTGAAAAAAATATTCAAAATGAAAACAGTAAAAGGTAAAATGGCCGCTGTAAATTCACCGCCATGGTAAACGTGTAATCTAATATTTTAAATACAAAAGTTTTGGAAGATGGATGAATGGATAATTGTGACTCTTTCACTCAAAAATTAAGGAATATATTTGGCACACAGATAAAATCCCACCATACTATTCCCAAACCACTGCAACTCCTGAAAGCGAGAATCAACAGTGTCAACCAACAGAAAAGCGCCGAGACAATGAAGCTCGACGTGTCCCGAAGAATGAATTTACCTGTCTTGGATCCTGCAACGAAATTAATCAGAAAAGAATAGTGGAGGAGTAGGAAAAAAAAAAGCACACGGATAGATTAACCTGGATTAACACATCGGATAGTGTTTATCCCGATTTAATCTTCTCGTGGGATAATTTTAGAGAAGTAGCCGGTGACACCAACGGCAACAGCTAGTTTTTAATAACAATAGTAAAGAATATTGGGTACTAGCTTCCGCCCGCGACTCCGTCCGCGCGGATGTCGGTCTTCGCGTGGATGGTTTATTTCTCCATTTTGAGTAACTCTGACAATGACATCTTATAAATATCTATAGGACCCAAATACGGCTAAGCCTATAATAATTAAGAAGATCGTGGTTCTACAGAACAACGTTTATGAATAAACTGAAAAAAAAATTTTTTTTTTCTACGTAATTTTCCAGGATAAAAAGTATCCCATTTTATGCCCAGGATAATAAGGTACTCGTATAATTATACCAAGTTTCATCGAAATGGAACCGTTAGTTTTCACGTGATGCCTGCATATACAGACAGACAGACACAAATTTTTTTAATCACATATTTGGGTTTGGTATCGATCCAGCAACACCCCCCGCTATTTATTTGTTCAATATTTTCAATGTATAGAATTGACCCTTCTACAGATTTATTATATGTATAGATTGGGTAGGCAACATAGAGTACTCAAACTGTCAGACAATTACGGCCATTCATTTATGTCGCAAGACTGTCTCGGGTTGCAGAACTATCTGGGTCGGGACTGTCTCATGGCTTGCCGGACTGCCTTATCAGGTAACCGTGGCCTTGGGACGTAAAGCGCTATTGAAGGACACCATGGATGTTAGTCAGTACGAGTCTGATAGTCCCTTCCATGTGTTACCACTCATTTATTGATTACTAGCACTTTGCCCGCGACTTCGTCCGCGTGGGTTACGTACTTTCCTAATTCCCCCTTTTCACCCCCTTAAAGGTTAAATTTCCAAAAACCCCTTCTTAGTGCTCGCCTACATTATAATGGAAGCCGTGTGCGAAATTTCACATTCCTAGCCCCAGTAGTTTCGGCTGTACGTTGATATGTCAGTCAGTCAGTTCTCCTTTTATATATATATAGAAGATATCAAGATAAAAAAATCGCCATCCATTCAGGATTGACACATGTCTTTTTCTCCATATTTTTTTATTATTCTAGACATATTATCAAAGTTTAATGGAAAGGGTTTAAAGGGGACATTATTTAGAGATTCAACATGGACAGAGACATAAAGATTGTGGGGTTGAAGAGGAACTAAACCGCAATAATATAACGAAACTGTGATTAAAATACAGTTGCTGCCACCAAACTTGACAAGTTAGTTCTGTGTTCAGTATCCAGTATTGTAATAAAACTTTAACGTAGTTGTAATAAAGTTACAAATTCATCGCTAAGGTTCGAATCTGGGTTTGAAGTTGTAAGAGTAGTTACTAACAAGTAACAAAGTGTATACAGGAGCCTCTGTATCCTAACAGTATTTAATATAATGTAATGTTCGAACCCTGTGACGGGGCATGGAGAGGGCCAAAGCCTGCCGGGGTCGCGGAACTCTGGAATTACCGTTACCCCGGTACGTAAAGGGCTACTGAAGGACACCGTGGATTTTAGTCAATCAAGTCTGACAGTCCCTCCCGCCCTGCTCTGGGTGGGACGACTCATTTAATGATTTTACCATGATAAAAAAAAAAATGTTCGAACCCTGCCAGGTACATTTCTTAGTGTAATTTATTTCATTACTACTCTGCTCTAGTAACGGTGAAAGAAAACCTCGTGACAAAAACGGACATTCGTTCATCATGAGAAAAACGGGCACCTAGTACCAACAATTCGAAAACATAATATCGTGTGACATCCACAACTCGCATTGGGTTCGCGTGGTATATTACACCCTACTCATTCTCAAAGGTCGCGGGATTCACGAATTACCGTGACCCGGTACATAAAGGGCTATTGAAGGACACCGTGGATTTTAGTCAGTACGAGTCTGACAGTCCCTCCCGCTCTGCCCTGAGTGGGAGGACTCATTTATTGATTTTACCATGATAAAAAAAAAGGTTCGAATCTGGGTTTGAAGTTGTAAGCGTAGTTACTAACAAGTAACAAAGTGTATACAGGAGCCTCTGTATCCTAACAGTATTTAATATAATGTAATGTTCGAACCCTGTGACGGGGCATGGAGAGGGCCAAAGCCTGCAGGGGTCGCGGGACTCTGGAATTACCGTTACTCCGGTACGTAAAGGGCTACTGAAGGACACCATGGATTTTAGTCAGTACGAATCTGACAATCCCTCCCGCTCCGCCCTGGGTGGGAGGACTCATTTATTGATTTTACCATGACAAAAAAAAAATGTTCGAACCCTGCCAGGTACATTTCTTAGTGTAATTTATTTCATTACTACTCTGCTCTAGTAACGGTGAAGGAAAACCTCGTGACAAAAACGGACATTCGTTCATCATGAGAAAAACGGGCACCTAGTACCAACAATTCGAAAACATAATGTTATGTGTCATCCACAACTCGCATTGGGTCCGCGTGGTATATTACAGCCTACTCCTTCTCAAAGGTCGCGGGACTCACGAATTACCGTGACCCCGGTACGTAAATAGCTATTGAAGAACACCGTGGATTTTAGTCAGTACGAGTCTGACAGTCCCTCCCGCTCTGCCCTGAGTGGGAGGACTCATGTGATAATTTTACCACGTAAAAGAATAACTCCTTCTCAAAGAGATGGAGACTGTCTTTCAGGTGGTCTAGCATGATGTTCTAAAGCGTGAGTATTTAGGCTGTGGGAAAGAGACAGAGCTATACAAGTCGTCTAGCGCCATCTAGTTCCCTGACAGCAACTCGGGGTCTCAAGGATTGCGGGGCCCTGGGCGACGTATGCCCAGAGTGTCCTATGAAAATGGACCTAACTTAGTTTATACAATCAACATAATGCGACACGAATCATTTGCCTAGTCTTTTCGCAACTAGTCGCGAGACTAACGAGCTACCGTGACCCCAGAAATAAAGGGCTATTGAAGGATACAAGTGACAGTCCCTCCCGCCCTGCCCTGGGTGGGAGGACTCAGTTGATGATTTTACCACGATAAAAAAGCCTTTTCCCAACTATGTTAGAGTCGCCTCTTAGTCGAAATACATGCAACAGAACATTAGTTAAAAAGACGGCACTATTAGCGTAGTGGCTGAGCGATTTGACCGCTGCGCTGCGTGTCGCGGGGTCGATTCCCGCACGGAGCAAATATTTGTATGATCTACAAGTAGTTGTTTCGGGTCTGAGCGTTTGTGTATGTGAGTTTTTATGTTTGTAAACGCACCCACGACACAGGAAACGTTCCTAGTGTGCGGCAACGTTTTATTTTATTTTATTAAAAAAAAAATAGTATTTTACATAGAGCGACTGCCCATCTGACCTGCACAACCCAGTAACTGTAACTGGGTCATACGTTACTCCTTGGTAAGACTGGATGCCAGACATTCGGGCTTCTGATCAACAGATCAACGACTGTCAAAGACCGTCGATTGACGGAAACGAGGCATGGAGAGAAGCCCCTATGAAAAATGATCACCAATCCACAGACCAACCTCGGCAAACGCAGCCTAACATTGAATATCGACCTGTACGGATATTATTATTTAGCCAGAAGCTCCTCATATGCGACACGTGTGACTTAATATTGATGAAACTTGTGTTTATAATACAGAGGTTGGGAGTTGCGTCGAAGTAACATTGTTATTGGCTGAACTTAGATGTTCGACAGTGCACTTTTGAGATATGGTGCCTACTATATATGTATGTATATTACATAGTGTATTTGACATCTCGATTTCTATTACGGTGTACTTTAGATATGTCACATGCAAGGACGTATCGGAGTTTGATATTATTCGATACAAATATAAAGCCTTTGTCAAACAGACAGGCGATAGCGAACCGGATCGATTTCGAAGCGATAACGAACCGATACAAGACGTCAAACAGGGTGCAGCGAACCGACGCAGTTGTATTAGCTGGCTTTTTATGAACGACGTCAAACAGAGCAAATACGCCTTCGCCACGTCTTCACATCGTTTCGGTCACGCTACCGGATCGCTTTAGCTTTTATATTTGACTGGATTCAAACAATTCCATACATTACAAATATAAACGCCTCGCTTCGCATTCGCCACGCCTGTCTGTTTGATAAAGGCTTAAATCTGAAGAGTTTGTTTCGTTGAACGCGCTAATCTTGCGCTAATATAATGGAAATCCTTATAAACAAATTATGAAACTACTGTTTTGAAATAAAACATTCTTTGGGTTAGATAATCTATTTATCGTAGGTTATAAATATAAGATCACGCTACGATCAAAAAGAGCCGAGTTGCAGAGATGAAACCGCGTCGAATTGCTAGTAGTTTCATAATTTGTTTATAAGGATTTCCATTATATTGCTGCAAGTAACTCGTTTTCAACCAGTTCTATTGAACATCGTTAAAGCCTTTGTCAAACAGACAGGCGACAGCGAACCGGACCGAGTCCGAACCGATACGAGACGCAAACTGGTTGCAGCGAACCAAGGCGCGGCAGTTGTATTAGCTGACTTTTTATGAAAGACTAGCACTTTGCCCGCGACTTCGTCCGCGTGGGTTACGTACTTTCCTAATTCCCCCTTTTCACTCCCTTAAAGGTAAAATTTCCAAAAACCCCTTCTTAGTGCTCCCCTACATTATAATAGGAAGCCGTGTGCAAAATTTCACATTCCTAGCCCCAGTAGTTTCGGCTGTACGTTGATATGTCAGTCAGTCAGTTCTCCTTTTATATATACAGATGTCAAACACAGCAAATACGCCTTCGCCACGTCTTCGCATCGTTTCGGTCACGCTATCGCTTTTCTATGTCACTGGATTCAAACAATGCCATACATTACAAATAAAAACACCACGCTTCGCCACGCCTGTCTGTTTGACAAAGGCTTAAATCTGAAGAGTTTGTTTCGTTGAACGCGCTAATTTCGAAATGAAAAATTCTTTGTGTTAGATAATCTATTTATCGTAGTTTATAAATAAAGCACCACGCTATTGTCGAAAAGAGCCGAGTCGCGGGGATGAAAGCTCGTCGAACCGCTAGTAGTTTCATAATATTGATTATAAGGATTTGCATTATTTTGCTGCAAGTGACTCGTTTTTATCCAGTTCCTATTGGAAATCGTTAAGAGACGCCTTTATTCAGCAGTGGACATCCTATGGCTTTGATTTTATTGTTTGTAAGCTATTTTAAAATCTAATTTGATGAAATTTGCCTCAGAGATATAATGTTATAATAAATATTCGAGCACACATTCATTTTCTAACAAATTAGTACTAATTAAAGTATTTTCGTAACTAAAAATGGAAATTTAAGAATAAAACTAAATATTTGCAATACAAATAAATATAAACTAAAAATAAAATAAAATCAGTGATAGGTTGTAGTCTGGAAAAACACATTGAACAATTAAGTAACAGTATTAAACAACATAACACTGAAAAAAACATAGAATGAAAATGGACGAATTGAATTCTTTCGATCCCCAACATAAAGAAAGAAGCAAGAAAATATATCACATTTCAGTCGCAAACAAAAAATATTCACATCCACCAACGCAATAAACAAGCAAAAAATATCAATCCCAAAATCTAAACTGAAACTAGAAATCCATTTCAGTAACAGAAAGAACCTTCCATTTTTATCCAAATGACATTTCGGCATTTCGGTCGTTCGCAGGCCGGTTCGCAAAAACCGAAAACTTCTATCCATAGACGAAGGAAAAAAAATGTCCTAGGTAAATCGACCTAAACGAAGTTACAAAGGCTCCCGACTCGCAAAAATTTGATTTGTAAATAAAGCCCCTGAGATAGGACAAGTACTCGTACATTTAATTTCAAAATCAGTTGATTCAATTGCGAGACTTCGCCGTTTGAGGCCCCGACGACTATTATAAAGTTCGAGCTTCAACGATTATTCTGTTTTGTGTCCGTATAAATTAAGGATCAGTGGCGACAGACGAAGAGCTTTTTAAAGCTTTATCGACCGTTTTGGCTGTCTGCTATCCTTTTATGGTATCTTAATTAGTTCGTTACCTGCTAACCTTGTGCTATGCTAACATAGTAACTACTATACAGAAAAAAATTGGCTCACTCGCATCCGCGGACTAAACGCAGACGAGGTACTAGACGCCGTCCGAACTTATGCGAAAGGATGGTCGCCAGCCATTCGAAACCTGAAGGGGTACCTATGACCAACCTTGACGGCTTTTGTCTTACGACACAGACATCTTTGTTCCAGTCTTGTGGAATTTACTTCGTATTTTTGTTAAAGCTGTAGTGATCGAGATGGTCCAAAAATATAATTTTCAGAATTTCTGATCACACGTTTGACGACAATCACCTCATGTAATTTATTCTGCTGTGTATCATCTATGGTACCGCGTAAATAATGTGGATAGAAGATGTGATGGCTCGAAAGGAATTAGCATATTATCTTCGCTTAAGTTCTAATTCATTTTTTTTATCGTGGTCAAATCATCAAATGAGCCCTCCCACCCAGGGCAGCGGAAGGGGCTGTCAGACTAGTACTGACTATAATCCACGGTGTCCTTCAATAGCCCTTTACGTTCCGGGGTCACGGTAATTCGTTAGTCTCTCGACCTAAGTTCTAATACCTTCAGCAACTTCAGTGTAACGGGTTTTGTAGCCCAAACGACGGTGACAACTGAAGGACAGGTATGGATGAAGTCATCACATAAATTGGGACATCATTATATTTTGGCAAGAAAATTACAATTAAGCGCGACACACACGGCTAAGATACTATAATATTTTATCTTAAGATAGAATTGTATGGCGAGCGATACGGTTTCATAAGATAAATATTATAGTATCTTAGCCGTGTATAGCGCGCTTTAAGCTATATCCGTCCAAAGAATATACAAATTAATTACCAATCTGATAATTTGAATTATAATTCATCACTTTGTTTCAAATGAGTTGCTTTTAAACCCTTCAAAAATTTTAATTAACTTTACAAACACAATGTTGCCCCTGTACTTCCTGATGAACGTAAATAAAATTATACATACAAAATATTAAACAAAAAGCAATTTTAGACACGTTGGGTTTATCCTCACGGATCGTATCTTAAGTACGGAGAACATTACTACAATATTACTGCAATTTATCTTCCCTTTAACTTGCAAATTGTGTTTGAAGTACATAGATAATATTTGATATCTTCTATCTCCCTTCCATACAGAAAATTTAGTACGCGTGAGAAGGACAACGATACGACAAGATACGAAATTGCGGCATATCTAACACGAAGTCGTGAAACAATTCAACAACTAAACATTAACATCGAATTATATACGTTTGCTGAAACTATTCGTGTTAACATTAAGTATATCGTAAAGGGATGTACTAGGGCGGCATGAGTCTATGAGTGGTATGGGACAAGTCGTTGGTTACAGAATACGATAGTCCAGAGTGTAGTGCCCGTAACAAACTGTTAGTAGTCGTCTACTTTGTAATGTAACGCGACAGACATGCACACTAGCAAAGAAATACTCGCACACAAACACACACAACGTAGAGACACACAGTTTAAAGTATATGTGTGTGAGATTTGGGCCTAGCACAAACGCGCGGACTAGACACAGTGTACTCGTAAATCACAGCGATTTAAAAATGAAAATTGAGCTAAAAATAAATAACAATAATTGTAAAACAAACGATAAATTAATATTAAGTATTTGTTTTCAAAACTGTTGGAATTTAAGACCCGCGTTCGTGATATTACCTTGCTCCAGTACATCTACAAAGACACTGTCTTAGTGTGTGTATTCGATCTCCTAAAGTCCACACAACCATCTTCGTTCCTGTTAGAAATGATGAGACCAACCGTGAAAATGGTTTAACTGCTCTGTGGCAATAAAATGCAGCCATCAAGTTCTTGCGAAAGATGCGCACTGAGAATTGGACTATTTATTGAATTAGAGGAGTTTATGTTTCCCTGGTAATGCTTATCGTAAAGCATCAGATGATAAAGTAAAAGAAAAGTATTTTTTTATGAATACGATTATAACTAAAGTTATGTCTAATTGAAAAGGGGGCTCTGACTAACTTGGCAGTTGTATCAAGCGCTTCTTTCAGAGAGCAGTACTTTCTGGTCACGACGGTAATTGTTAGGAGGTTCCGTTCTCAAAAGCCTTGGACCTTGTTTTATGAAGGGTTACTTATGTTTTCTAGTATAATTTTTTATTTGTAAACAAAATGTTTATAATTTGTACAGAAAATCAATAAAACGTTTATTCCAGAAATCCCTACACACAAATACCCACTGACAATCTGTCCAGTTGCTACGGAGGGGTTCCATTTATAATTTTATTAAA
Organism: Agrotis puta; assembly: GCA_943136025.2. Taxonomy (NCBI): domain Eukaryota; kingdom Metazoa; phylum Arthropoda; class Insecta; order Lepidoptera; family Noctuidae; genus Agrotis; species Agrotis puta. The sequence goes on from OW964171.2 coordinate 3,897,431, forward strand.
CAGGATCTTCTGGACATTGACCATACATGTGGCCGTTTGGTTTGCTAGTACTTATTCTACCGACTCTCGATAACCATTCGGTGAGGGCTCTGTTCCACTTAGCATTGGCACATCTTGGCAAGTTTTTTTTTTTAAATATTCAAAGCATATCTGTTTTAAATGCTAATATTATTCAATTACAACAATTTTATTGTTGTAATTGAATAATATTAACTGATATTTTAAACGTGAAAGTTTGTTTGGATGGATGGATGGATGCTTGTTACTCTTTGACGCAAAAACCTCTGAACGGATTTGGATGAAATATGGTACACAGATAGTTTGTAACCTGAATTAACACATTTTTTTTATCGTGGTAAAATCATCAAATGAGTCTTCCCACCCAGGGCAGAGCGGGAGGGAATGTCAAACTCGAAATCCACGGTGTCCTTCAATAGCCCTTTACGTTCCGGGGTCACGGTAACTGCGTGAGTCCCGCGACCCCGGCAAGCTTTGGCCCTCTAGAGGGGGCCCCCGTCATTTTGCTTACAAGCCACTACAATAGCTAGTTTTAAAATAAAGGGAATATGTCGAGAAACATGGACAACATAGATTTCACAAAAAAACGTTTCAATTTAAATGGCCGTACCAAATTCGGTAGACGTTTCTATACATCTAATCTTAATTAAAAACTAATTTCATTATACCAAGCGATCCAACAAGCTCGTTTCAATCCCAATCTAAATGAAATCAAATTAAGTGTAACTAAAGATATTTTTTATGAAGCAATTAGCACCGCTAAAGTAAATAACTCGAGCGAACGAAGTACTCAATGAACTCGAAAAAGAACTGAGTTTCGGTTTAAAAGTCATTCAATTAAGTGCCCAGTAATTAACCTAGAACGTTCCAGAAATAACAAACGACAATCAAAATGAACGAACGAATGAATGAATGAAAAATACTTAGTTATATTGCACTTAGAGGTTTTTGATAAATTAAGTGACAATTTGTGCAAAGAATAAAAAGTGTTTTAATGTTGAATTTAATTTGAATTCACTTTACATTTTTGTTAATTTGGTAAAGCTTTAGCTGCCTTTTTTATTATTAATGAGTTTATTATTCAATTAAGAACATACGTATTACTTTGAAGAAGGCAATTATTATAATTAGTCTACTACGAAGGAGGGTTAATCTCTTATTCGCTTTACATAAATATCTAATCAAGTGCTTCTAACTTAAAATATTAGTTGCTAGGGAGTTTGTTCAACCGCTTTTTCTCGACAGCAAAAAAAAAAGTAATTGTTGAAGGGAAACGTTTTGGGAATTTTTGACGTTTAGAAGACATTTTTTTTTAAATTATTTCTTAATCTTTGGCCCTTTCTAGGAATTTCTCCTGTGTTCTGGTTACAAAACTGATTCAAAAGAGCGACTTTTAGTTTAATTTTACGTAATCTGTGAGGTCGCGGGACTGTACGAATTACCGTGACCCCGGAACATAAAGGGCTCTTGAAGGACACCGTGGATTTTAGTCAGTACGAGTCTGACAGTCCCTCCCGCTCTACCCTGGGTGGGAGGACTCATTTGATGATTTTACCACGTAGAAGAAATAAAAGTAATCTGTGTAAAATTCGTAAAGAAAAAAAAATATTCAAAGAAAAGTTTTAACATTTTTCATACATTGTACTTTTCCCACAGCCCTAGTCGTCAATTTCACAGCAAACGAAGCAGCATACAGGCTATAAGACGGAGTGTAATACATCAAAGTACGGAAAGCGAGTAATGGAAGTGGTGCAGTCGACAAGCGTCGACTAGGGACGAGCCGTCGTTGCCTATTGTGTGCTGTTTCGCAAAGAGTTTACGTTTTAGAGTTCTGGTAAAACTATTTCTTGTATATTTTTCGACACTAAACTTCTTTAAAAGGGTTATAATGCAACTGTTTGTTTTAAGCTGTATTGCATTTAATAAACTGTATCTATTACACTCTCGAAAAACTTTATTAACTAAAGTTTTACGCTTTCTTTCTTTGAACTTTTATTTTGAAATAATATGGTAAAAGTAATTCTTATATATCTTGTTTTCAAATTATTGTTTAAGTTTTAGTTAGTTAATAATTATAATTATTCCATAAAACTGCAGGCGTAGCATGACCAATTCTATCTCTATTCTACCAAGAATAGACAAAGTTATTTTATCATTATTTCTATACAAATCGGCTGTTTTTTTGCACAAGTATGATACGATTCGTATACCATTAAAGAATATAAACATTTCTTTTCAATGATTTAAACATTACTGAGTTTAAATCGATAAAATCTTTCTATGTTCTGTCATTTTGTCTTTTCTCCAGTCGACAAAGCCCGTTTCTACGGCGCCATGTCTTGTGATGCGTGCCGGTTGACAACTTTGCTTTTTATAGGCATATGAATAAAAAAATATAAAGCAATAATTTTACTATAAATCGAACTAAGCTTCCTATTGATTAATAACTTTGGTTTACTAGGAATGGAGACATTTATATTGTAACAAACTATAAACCTACTTAACTTGGGACAGGCCTTTGGCCATCAGTAGGACAGTGTGGGCAAGACAAAAAAATATCGATTTAAAACAACCACGTGGAAGACGCGACCTTGATCGCTATTTAGGTATTTTTATTTACAAATCATTGGTAACAAATAACAATCTTAACACTCCTAATTAAGCAGTAAATAGGTTAACTAATGACCATTCTGCTAATCAATATAACTAACAGTCCTATCACAGTTAGCAGTTGTTTAACTACAAACTTATTTTGATAACAATAAAGATCACGTTTGTTTAATAGTGTTGTCAGGGGAAGCAATTGTAACAGGAACTTTATTGTAATGGCGGTAAAGATCATTCTCATTATGACAATGTCGCATAATCAGTAGTATAGGTACTGTGAATGAACAGGAGTTGATCACTCGGTAGCATTATGTGAATGAGTGATCAAATAACTGAATCATCTTGATTTCTTAATTTAAAATATCTTCCGTGATTAAAATAGCCCGGATTAAGTAGATTTATTTGGGGTCAATAACCTGAAACGTTTATATTAATATGGATATATGCTCCGGGTTTCCGGGATTTTAAAGAGATATTCCCGGAATTTTAAAATTGTTAGACACATGTAGAATGAAGACATAACATAGGGTATATACCATCTTTATTTCAAATCGGTTAAAAATCCCGGAAGTACTGAAATGAAAACGCGGGAAAAACACTTATCCATGTTATGATTTCTATGACAGTTCGTGGTACATTTCTTTTTATCTTTTCTTTCTTTTGTTTTTTTTTTTTAAAAAAAACGTTACCCACACTAAGAATTTCTCCGGTATCGTAGGTGCGTTACAAACATAGAAACTCACATACACAAACACCCAGACCCGGAACAACCACTTGCAGATCATATCAAATATTTGTTCCGTGCGGGAATCGAACCCGCGACACATAGCGCAGGAGTCCAATTGCTCAGCCACTGCGCCAAACGTGCTGTCAACATAAAATCAATCTACCCATTCCGGGCTGTGGTGATTAAATATTTCTTTGAGTTCCCTCTATTGCAACAGTGAAAGCATCTTGATTTCGTATTTATTTCCATTCAGTTAAAAAAATCTCGATCTCGAAACATTCTCGAAATCAATATCACTGAGTTACTCGTTACTGTAGTATTAATAATTTATCTAACCAAGTTTATTCAATAAACAGTGGTTTGTATGCATAAATTCAGGTTTACTGAACAGTGAGAAGTACAAACATTGATTGTTTACATTAAGTATGGACACGATTTAATTCCATAATTTGTAAGTTTGTTTTGACTGAACGGTTTTGTATTATAACTCAGAACAAATAATAAACATGGTAAATATCCCGTTTTAAACCCTTCCATTTATAATAGTGACCATGTCGGTCTAAAAACTGATTTTGTATTAGTTAATCTTTGTGTTTAAAAACATAGAAAAGTATTGAATAGTCTTCAAAGCAAGTATAAAAATAATAACTAAAGTATTCCATCTATCTATCTTTAAATATCTCAATTCTGATTTATGGAGTGCATAAAAATATATCTGTTATCATTTATAACCGAATGCACCTTAAAGCCTCTGTCAAACAGACAGGCGTGACGAATGCGAAGCTTGACGTTTTTATTTGTAATGTACGGAATTGTTTGAATCCAGTCACATAGAAAAGCGAAAGCGATCCGATAGCGTGACAGAACTATCGGACTGACGTCTCGCTTCGGTTCGGTATCGCTTCGGAAACGCTTCGCTTTCGCCTGTCTGTTTGACAAAGGCATAAAAACGAAATTGAAATGCGATGGCTAGTTTCTGTCAATTTGACACAAATAAATATTATTTCATCTATTTGTAGGTGTAAGTGTAGGTCGTAATGCTTTTTTTTTTTTTTTTCATCATCAAATGAGTCCTCCCACCCAGGGCAGGGCGGGAGGGACTGTCAGACTTGTACTGACTAAAATCCACGGTGTCCTTCAATAGCCCTTTACGTACTGGGGTCACGGTAATCCCTTGGTCCCGCGACCCCAGCAGGCTTTGGCCCTCTACAGGCCCCGTCACTATGCTGACACTCTTTGAGGCGCGCGTGGAACACAACGCGCCGTCGACCCGGGCATGGTCCATGGTCGGACAGCGAGTCGCCCATTACTCGCTGCCCGCATGCCCGCGCCTACGGTGGCCGGAGATCGTCCTGCGACGTCCGACGCCGTTGGCGTCTACCACTGCGGTTGGGGTGGAGGGAGGACGCTGTCCTCTCCCTCAGGCGGCCCGCCTCCTCCTTCACGAGCATGACTGCTTCGCAGAAGGAGGCGACCGCTTCCCACTCCGTCTCGCCCCGCAGCATGGCCTCGACCAGTGCCGGGCGCGAGAGGTCTCCGCCTATCGCCGTCGTGAGGACACGGCGGTGCTCTGCCCAAGCGGGGCAGTCCTGCACCGTATGCTCCACCGTGTCGTCCGGACGATCCTCGCAGTGGTGACACCCAGGCGTTTCTTCCCTCCCTATCAGACACAGGAACCTCCCGAAACTTCCGTGTCCGGTGAGGACCTGCGTCATGCGGTAGGTCAGGACGCCGTGACGCCTATCCAGCCACTCCTCAAAGAGGGGTCTTACCGCCGCGATTGCGGCGTGCCCGGACCTCGGTTGCGACAGTCGCTCCCTCCATACTGCCCTGAGGTCACGCCGGAGCTCTTCCCGCCGCGCCTCGACTTGTCGAGGCAGCGGGGATTCGCCCCGGCGCTGCGCCTCCACGCGCCACTCATAGACGCGCTGGAGGGCAGTCGCCTCCAGATCCCAGGGCAGCAATCCGGCAAGGAGGTTGGCCGATTCGCCGGCGATCGTGCGGTATCCTCGGATCATTCGGATAGCCATGACCCTCTGGCACGCGACCAGCTTGAGTGGTCGCGTCCGAATGCTTAGGGCCCACACGGGGGCCCCGTAGAGGGCCATGGACTGCACGACGCCGGCGTACAGCCTCCGGTAGGAGGCGTTTGGCCCGCTGAGATTGGGCAGGAGTCGCTTGAGAGCGGCTGCTGCCCGGTTCAGCCTTGGGGCCAAACGCAGGAAATGCTCCCTGAAGTTCCACCGGCTGCCGAGGACGAGTCCCAGGTACTTCATCGTCCTCCCGACGCCGATGCGAACCCCCTCCACCGTAATGTGGGACTCTGAACGTGGCGCGTTCAGACGGCCATGAAAACACATGGCCTCTGTTTTGTGCAGCGCCACGTCGAGTCCCAACTGCCGGATCCTATCAGCGACTGTCGCTACCGCCTGCGTCGCCAGGTCGGCCGCCACCTGGTGCGACCCTCCCTCCGCCAGGACGAGCGTGTCGTCGGCGTAACAAATTACGCCGACGCCGTCAGGGAGGTCGCCGCGCAGCACCCAGTCGTAACCGATGTTCCACAGGAGCGGCCCCAAGACCGATCCCTGTGGAACACCGCACGACATCTCTCGCCGGTTCCATTCTCCCCGGTGACCGGGGTAGATGACGGCTCTGTCCGTCAGGTAGTCTCCGACTATACGACGGAGGTAGGTCGGCACCCGGTGATACCGGAGCGCCTCCTCCCTGATGCAACTCCAGGGCAGGGTGTTGAAGGCATTGGTGATGTCCAGAGACACCGCCAAGACGACCCTGCCCCGGGATACCGCATCCCCCGTCGTGAGGGCTCTCACGCGCATGATGGCGTCCACCGTCGAGCGCCCCCTGCGGAAGCCAAACTGGCTCTCCGCAAGGTCCGGGCCCACCCGATTCAGGTGCCTGACGAGGCGGTTTGCAATGACTCTTTCAAAGAGCTTGCCCACCTCGTCGAGCAGCACGATGGGCCGGAATGCAGACGGAGAGTCCGCAGGGCGCCCGGGCTTCTGGATCAGGACCAGTCTCCCCGTCTTCCAGCGAAGCGGGAACTGGCCCCTCTCCAGGCAAGGTCGTAATGCTTATTACTTTTTTCGTATTCGTAGTGAAAAGCACAGTGTCTACATCGGGTAAATTACTTATTTAGTCCCTCGAACTATTAGCGGGCGCTAATAGTTTGAGGGACTAAATAAGTAACTTTCACCCCTCGGACAGCAATGTACTATTTCACACTGCTAAACACCCAAAAAATTGCGCCGAGCAAGTTAGGCACGGGTAAGCTACGAGTAGCATTATATAAAAATCACACGACATACAAACATGTTACAAAATGTCTGCCACTAACCAGGTTACTTATTAGATAACCTAAACCAACTCGTGAATCGCAACTAAGTTCATAACCCGAGCTACCAGGCAACCATAAAATATCAGAAGATCATTACGACTGCACCAATCGTGTGCACGAACCGATCTTTGTCCTTCGTGTCCAGATGAACCGGATATAACTGGATATTTCTACTGATGATAACGCTTTGTTTGGGTTATATTCTGATTACATCTATGTAGGGAAGGAAGTTCTAGAGTCTACACGATGAACCGTTTATGATTTGAATCCATTGCTGCATTTGTACTCAGTGCCATAAATGGTTACGGTACAAAAGGGGTAATGGATGTTAAACTTATGGGTTCGGTCTTCAATGATCGATTAGAGTTAGAGTGAAGTGCATTTGCCTTTGACATGTTCTAATGTTTTGATATCAATTAGCGAAATCGTTTTACTTCTAGTCTCACAAACATAATATCTTTCGCACGTGTTCCTACCCGGTCCGAGTGGAAAAGACCGCAAAGTATTGCTTAATATCAGTTTACTGTTATCAGTTTCAAAGCAATATTCATGAATGATATCGACACAGTTTCAGGAGGTCAGTCGGAAAATTTTTGTAGAACAAGAAATCAATTTACAATCTGTCATTTGGAGGTCCCGAAGTCATCATCTGCCTAGCGTTATCCCGGCTTTTACGGGATTGGCTTTTAGCGTAAACGGATGTACCGGAATACTTGTCTATTTGTATGACAACGAGTGAAAATAAAAGCCTTTGATTTTTTATTTTTATTTACAACGGATTTGCAATCGGCCTCAATCTAGCCCAGAAGCAAAGATAAGAATAAAGATGGAGCTCGGTTGCCTAGAAGAACTAGAACTCCTTCGCGGCAACGAAACGCAGTAAAAACTGTTTGCGATGGCCGCAAAACAGTTGACACTGTTGAGGCTAAAATGAGTCCTGGGCGGGACCCAGGGTGGGATGGAAGGGACTGTCAGACTCGTGGTTTCGGTATGTAAGGGATGATCACCCTCGGTCACCGAAGGTCACCGAAGCGTTTTGGCAATACTTTTATTGTGCGCACAGCTAAGGAGTGGAATTCCCTGCATTTGCTTTCCTGGAATTCATCCGTATTTCCCGACAGCTATAATCTTGGGGTCTTCAAGTCAAGAGTGAATAGGTTACTTCTAGGCAAGCGTGCTTCACCGTCGACTACATCTACGCTTACCATCAGGCGAGATACTGGTCAAACACGAATTAAAAAAAGGTCAGGCCTTGAAGAATTTTGACCTTAACCTTAATGACCCTTGCGGCGGATTTCATATAGCCACGAGGGCCTTTGATATCCCATAGGAAGCTATTTGTAATAATGACTCGATGAAATCAATCATAATGCGATTAAAACTTTCGTTGTTTTAGGACAAGTTTTCAGAAAGCCCACAGTTTTTTTTTAAATAAGATTATATGGAAAGTGATTTTTGAAATGTCCCAAAGGTACGATAGCCAGCGGTTTTCGTTCAGAATTAAAACTTCGTAATCTTAAAGCGATTAGAAACCAAAAACACTTTAGCCTCTTCATTTCAGTTAAGTCTCTCAAAAAGTCTGCGAACTTTTTAGAATTACAGTATAGTAGTTTTTTAATGTTTATTAACCGTCTGAACATAGACCAGCCCCGAGGTGTCAGCGCGTTATGTTCCACGTGCGCTTCTAGAAGCTATCAGCAAACTGACACGGCCCACTGGCATGGGGTCGTAGAAACATCTTAAGGGTTACCGCGGCCATGGAATGCAAAGGGCAACTGAAAAAACTGGCTAGTTTTCTAGTCAGTAAAAAATAGCCCCTTCTGCTCCACTCAGTGTGGGAGAGCTCCTCTGATGATTTATTTTTACACACACCAAAAAAAGGAGCAATCTCTTCAAAGTCAATAATCGATCTGAACTTACAAAAAAGCAAACATTTACTTTTTATAATATTAGTTTACATAGCTGTCAAGAGCGGGATTGTCGTAGGTAACAAAAAGACATGAGGTAATGTTCTATAAATAAATTTTAGCCTAACCTTTGAGGATTACAGGCGTAATGTTTTGTTAGGTTCAATATTAGAGAAAAGACTTTGTCCGAAAGTTTTTCAGCAGTGTTTTTCATCCACTTTTCATGTATGATGTTGCCCTGAAAGGGCATGTATTGACCTTATTGGTGATGTGCTTCATAAAGGTCAGGAGTGGAAAAATAGAACACAACTTTAATTAAACCGGAGGATTATAATGATCAATACACGTGCCGTGAAAGGCACGTGTTGTTTAAGGACCACAATTAAATACCATTTCAATACAAGTCACGATTTTTTGTGTTCTATCACATCTTGAAGACAAATTCGGTCGTTCATTGCTTACAGACCAACAAAAGATCCAACCGAAGGTGGCGACTGTGATAGATTAATTATTAATTTCCAGCGTTAGATTGCTTTATGGGCTGGGCAATGGATTTTGATTCGTTACCCATAATTTATGGACGACAAACTTCAAGCTGCTGATAGATTTGAGCATTAACTTGCAAAGGAACATGGAGCATTCGTCGTTTCTGTTGATATTAAGAACGAACAGAGGCAAGCATAAAGCTAAATATCTCTTCGAACATTTTCACAATATTTCCAGCGATAGCTTTAGTCGTCAAAAAACTTTTCTACATAAAAATGTCGGTCGCGGGACTGTACGTGATCGTGGGACTGTATGAATTACCGTGACCCCGGAACGTAAAGGGCTATTGAAGGACACCGTCGATTTTAGTACGAGTCTGACAGTCCCTCCCACTCTGCCCTGGGTGGGAGGAAAAGAAACCAGAAAATGTCAGACTTTACAGCCGGCTCGACAAGAAGTAAGCCAAAACCCTCGTTGTAATGCTCGCTTAAACGATCTGTTTTTTTTTTAATTTAACATTCGTGAGATCGCTCATTACAAGTAAAAATTACAGCAGATAAATAAATAAAAAATCAACCTAATTTTAAACATGTAGGTCATGATCACGTAAAGTTTCAACAAACCTTTCAGTAAAATAATTGGTCATCACCATTTATAAGAATGGTTACAAGTTACAACGATATATCAGTTTCAAGTTATCTGCCTCATGCATTATATTGATCTTTAAACTCGACACGTTATTTCCACATGTGACAATAATCGTACAAAAATTGTGTTGCAATTATAATTTAACGATAAGTTTAGTTATGTAAACAGGATGAAGTTTATTGATGAACTTCTTTTGGTAATACCTAATTTTTATGGAATACTGTGGAGCTTTATTTTACTTGGTAAAATCATCTAATGAGTCCTCCCACCCAGGGCAGAGCGGGAGGGACTGTCAGACTCGTACTGACTAAAATCCACGGTGTCCTTCAATAGCCCTTTACGTACCGGGGTTACGGTAAATGATAAGTCCCGCGACCCCGTCAGGCTTTGGCCCTCTAGAGGCCCCGTCATTTTTGCTGACACTCTTTAAGGCGCGCGTGGAACACAACGTGCCGTCGACCCGGGCATGGTCCATGGTCGGACAGCGAGTTGCCCATTACTCGCTGTCCGCATGCCCGAATACTCTGGAGCTAATGAAATTTTTTGTAAAACATAATGGCTTATATAAGCAAGGGAACTCTATGTTCATCAGTGGGTGACCTGCGGCTGATATAATTATGATGATGTGATATCATGTCAGGTTTTTCTATAAACTTTAAAAAGTCATTAATAAAAAAATAATCGCTCCCTAAAGTCCATTCTAAAGATAAAAAATACCTAGACAATCAATTAAGATAGACACAAAAACATACAATATCAAAACCAAAATAATAATAAACGATTAAAATTATAAAATATTATTATAATATTATCATTTAAATAAAACAAAATTACTCGAATGTCTCCCGTATGGCTGTCTTATCATAAAACAAGACCTAGTGACTCGGCGCGCGTGGCTTAAACCGGTTTGAAACCAATCGAAGATAACCTATGACATAAATATTATGATTGACATTCTGAAGATGAGTGATTTTAGTCTTCAATGTAGGGGACTCTACTGCGTATCTACCGAAAGTAATTGGAATATAAAATAGGTACCTATAAGTAAGTTTTTTTTTATTGTTTACTGTATGTGCCGATAATATTAGGTAGGTATAGGCGTGATCTTAAATGTTAAGGGGATCGTTCATTATAGTTGCGCAATATATGAAACGTGAACATAATGATTTTTCTGGACTGATTCCATTAATGAGTTTTTTTACTGAGGTCAAAAGGTGATTATTATTCGTCTTAAATATTTTAAATTAAAGCTTTCGTGATTATATGTTGTAATATTTTTTTATGTACCTGGTTTATCTTAAAAAATACTTGGCCTCATTAAATAATTTTTATATCTTGACAATTAAACAGATTTATTATAATTTATGTATGTAATTCTACAAGATATTTTGGATTCACGCATGGTGTCATAATAATAGCTATCTTCATGTTTCCATATTGTGAGAAAGTCAGGAAATAACTATAATGTTTGAATCTAGAATATGAGGGCCAAATTGCGAAAACAATTACGTTTGGCAAAAACTGCTTAATATAAAATAATTTTCAAATACTTTTTTTTTCGTTATTGTTTTTTAGTTCTTAGTGTTATGTTCATAATTAATATTAGTGAAACTAGGTAATAAGCTACAGTTGAAAAAACGCCCTAAAGTGCTAGAATGACGGGGCGTTTTGTCAACTAGGGCGTATTACCTAATTTTATCCTATATTCAATATATAGGATAAAATAAGGTAATACGCCCGATTGTGTAAGTAATACTTACACACTAAGAAAGCATGAATAAAGTCACAACATGGCGCCAAAGTAGTCTTTTTCTTAGTTGAATGCATAATTATTCAAAAAATATATATTCTACATTCTCATATTATGAAAATAAAGCAATATCCTTAAAAGATAATTCAATTTAGCCATCATCCAACATAACATTAACGACCAGTCCCGAAGATAATGAAAGTCAGTATGACGATTATAAAAATGCTAAGGTTTGAAATTAAAAACATAAAAGTCGCGAAGAAGCAGAGATTCTAAATCTACTCATTTTATTATACATTTTAATGGCATTGGATTATAAGACCTGTTTATTATAGAAAAATGAATTTTAGGCTGGTAAAACATCAACTCGCTGTCCGACCATGGACCGCGCCCGGGTCGACGGCATGTTGTGTTCCACGCGCGCCTCAAGGAGTGTCAGCATAGTGATGGGGCCTGTAGAGGGCCAAAGCCTGCCGGATCTTACGAATTACCGTAACCCCGGTACGTAAAGGGCTATTGAAGGACACCGTGGATTTAAGTCAGTTAAGTCTGACAGTCCCTCCCGCTCGGACTCATTTGATGATTTTACCACGATAAAAAAAGGCTGGTAAAACATAATAAAGCAAAACACGAAGTTTAAATTGTCACTATTTACACACATTGTTTATACTAGTCGATTTTTCAGTAGATTTACCCGTGCGTCCTGCCGTGCGCTAGAAATTGACCATCTAGTATTTATGACATAAAATATAATCCGATTTTACGAAAAAAAAAATCGACACTCTCTCTGTGAGAAATTCATTAGGGAAAGTTAATTGCCATCCATTTTTTTACAATCTGAAAATAAATCTTTAAAAATAAACGTTCCTAGAATTTCCCCACGACTTAGAAGGGCGTGGGTGTCCTTAATTTATACGGTCTACTCTGTTAACAATAAGAACAAAACTCTAGAAATACATGACCTAGTACGGGTCACAAATAATTAAATTAGAACGCACTTTTGAGATGACTATGATATTTTTATATTTTGGTCCTGCTTTACCTGGTACAACCATTTAGGTCAATCCTACTTGCAACCTATAGCATATTAACAAAATGAAATAAAATTGGTTTGGTAGTTTTGTAGATTAGAGTTTTTTTTTTTAATAAAACGTTGGCACGTTACACTAGGAATTTCTCCTGTGTCATGGGTGCGTTTACAAACATATAAACTCACATACACAAACGCCCAGACCCGGAACAACTACTTGTAGATCATACAAATATTTGCTCCGTGCGGGAATCGAACCCACGACACGCAGCGCAGCAGTACAATCGCTCAGCCAATGCGCCAACCGTGCCGTCTTAGTGTATGAAATCGAAACGTAGAAACGAAAGTATGATAGGTTGAATTGTTAGAAGTTTTTAACTCTTATACACAAAACCTACGGAACGTTGCTATTGAAAATTCTCTGCATCACTAAAAATAAGCAAGGGATAAAACAGGATGCCCGGGTCGACAGCGCGTTGTGTTCCACGCGCGCCTCAAGGAGTGTCAGCATAGTGACGGGGCCCCCTGTAGAGGGCCAAAGCCTGCCGGAGTCGCGGGATTCATGAATTACCGTGACCTCGGTACATAAAGGGCTATTGAAGGACACCGTGGATTTTAGTCAGTACGAGTCTGACAGTCACTCCCGCTCTGCCCTGGGTGGGAGGGACTCATGTGATGATTTTACCACGTAAAAAAAGGGGGAAAAATCAGGAACCTATCCACAGAGCACAGGGCTGTTGAACAACAGGGTCACCTCAACAGGGTCCAGAAGACCAATGCAACATAGGTTTGGTCAAATTTAAGAAGGAGACGCTACCGGACCCATTGTTACAGCAGTCGAGCGCTTAGGCTAAGCGCGCACTACGAAAATAAGTCGTTGCGAAGAAAAATCGACAATCTGTGAACAACTGAAATGTACTACAATTCGCGCACTGCGAAAATAAATCGTTTGTAATTTCACAAACTAGTTTGCGATTTATTTTCGCAATGTAAAAGTTGCAACGATTAAATTTCGTAGTACGCGCATAGCCTTAAACACTGCGTCCACGTACCAACTATTTTTGTCCTGCTATTTTTCCACAGTCACTTACTTTTTTACTATTCTGTTTGAACTGCACCGTTTAACCTATTGTTAAGGATTATTGTAACGTTTTTTGTCAACCTCGCTGCGGTTAGTGTTCCAAAAGACTTTTTTTTGATTTATTGAATTAAGGTTTTTTTGTGTACCTAAGTGTTAGATGAAAAGAGTAGAATTTTCCACCTTATTAGTGATGTAAATAACTACAAACAGTCTCTGTTACTAGGTTTGTTTTAACTAAATTCATCATTCAATTACATCAGGTAACTTCTACGCAATAATTTTGATTCACCGTCAACCACTTCATTAATTATCATCAGGCGAGATATTGAAACACCTTATAAAAAATCTTTATCTATAACTTTGAAAAAATAAGATTTTGCAAACTAAAATAATGGATGCTCTGTCCTGTGCCTTTTTCATGGCAATATGCTTGTCTCATTTCAAAAATTGTAAATATACCTCTGACATTGCCTGGGGATTATAATTTATATAGACACTTTACTACTAACCGTTTTTTTTATTAAAAAAAAGCGCAGGCCTAAAAATGTAACTAAAATATAAAAGGTACTCAAAATAACTGAAGCTTAACAACGCAACGAATAAAAATAGCAAGCAAAATCTTGATAAGCTAAACAGATAAAAAAGTTTCAAATTGATGGTAAAAATTGTATAACACAATAAAATACTGAAATGAACTGAATCCATTATTTTTGTGATTTATCGTACTTTTTGTCACGGTTTAGTATGAGTATTAAAGCACATTGAAATTTTTGACGTTTCATTCATTATTTTGTGAAACTTTTTCTTTTTATACATTGTGAAATTGGTACGTATATAGTTTCGCATTTTGGTATTAATTTTCTGAAAATTACAAAACTTCATTAAGGACGCCGTTGTTGCAATTGATAAGTTTATTTTTTGTAAATTTTGCCTTACACTAGAAATTTCTCCAAATTTTTAAACTCTTAAACGGCTGGAACAACTTCTGGTGTAGTTTACACAAATATTTGATTCTATACCTCGACAAGCAGCGTAGCACTTCATGGCTCGCTCAGCCACGGAGCCAACCATGCCTTAAAGTTGATGTTGAATGGCATTTGTACCAGACACAAACGTCAAATATATAAGTATATACTGTATAGAGATATCTTCATAGGTCTAGTCTAGTCAGCAAGTCACCAAGATTGCAAAGTGATAGAAACATTATCATTATCAGATCAATCAAATATGTCTGGCAACGCATAATCAGCCGATTGACGACGAACAACGTGAGACTAGGATTCCTAAAACATTTCCCTAAGATTATAATGCGGTCTTAACCCGTTATCGGTGGTCTAAGAGACAGTGAATATGTGAGACGGTAGTCTGTGGGACTATTTTTAGTATGTCCTGAGAAACATCTTTTTTCCATTTAATTTTCATCCTTATACCAAACTATGTTTCATATACTGTCCAGAGTAATGAGTCCCTAAATATGAAGTCGATAGAACCACAGACGTAGCCGTCGAAGTGGCAGGAGAAGTTTTGGAAGAGAAATGTGCCAGTTACATAAAGATGACGACGCTTTTTTGGATAGTAAAATCATTAAATGAGTCCTTTCTCCCGATTCCGAAGGGACTGTCAGAAATTTAACAGTGATCATTCACGCATGATTCATTTACCCTTTGTGTTCCAGGTGTCCTTTACAGATGGTCCCCTGACTTTTATTTGGCCTTGTGAGGGCTCCGTCAGTCTTCTGACATCTCCTTGAAGCTCGCGTGGAACACGGTCCTCGTCGTGAATCCAGGCCTGCTAAAATGAAGCCCTTTAATTCAGTTATTTAAAGAAAAAAATATTTGTTCAAATCGCTTTGTCACAATGACTAGTCAAGCAATTCAAATGAAATTCTATTTTTGTGACAATACAAAATCTAAATTCGTACACATTTTTTGTTCCTTAAATTGCATAGAATAAAAAAATACCTATATTTATAGATACGTATTTACACTTAGATCTATATAAGTAAATAAATAGATCGGTTACTGATTATTTAAATACAAAAGACTATATATATCGGGTTCCGAGACAGTTTGTTATCAGTGTGTGTTTGAGCGTGAGCTAAGTAACTTGTTAGCTTCATAGTAATCAGTTAGCAGTCAACATGATTGAGACTATCATCCCGGCGTTTGCTGAGTTAAGCGAGTTTGCGAGTGTAGGGGTAAGTTGTTCTTGGACTTTATTGTTTCTGTTCTCCTTCTCCTTTGTTCTCATCATCAGCCTAGATTTTTTTTTACTGTTGGGACACTGGCCTCTCCTCTTTTTTTTTTTTATCGTGGTAATATCATCAAATGAGTCCTCCCACCCAGGGCAGAGCGGGAGGGACTGTCAGACTCGTACTGACTAAAAATCCACGGTGTCCTTCAATAGCCCTTTACGTTCCGGGGTCACGGTAATTCGTACAGTCCCGCGACCCCGGCAGGCTTTGACCCTCTAGAGGGAGGCCCCGTCACTTTGCTGACACTCTTTGAGGCGCGCGTGGAACACTACGCGCCGTCGACCCGGGCATGGTCCATGGTCGGACAGCGAGTTGCCCATTACTCGCCGCCCGCATGCCCGCACTGGCCTCTCCTCTGACCTCAAAATACTTACAAAAATACTATTTGAAACTCATCAAAAGAAACGATCATCGCGCCCTGGGTGGAGCGAGAGGGACTATCAGACCTGTACTGACTAAAGTCTACCGTGTTCCTTGCCGGGGTGACTGGGCTGTCTCATCAGGTAACCGTAACCCTAGAACGAAAAGGACTATTGTAGGACGACCGCGGAATTTGATCAGTACAAGGCTGACAGTCCCTCCCGCCCCGCTCTGGGTAGGAGAACTCAATTGATAAGTAAAATCATCAAATGAGACCTCCAACAAGAAGGACGATGAAAAAAGACCGTGTTCCTTCATAAGCCTTTTACGTTCGAGGGTCACGGTTTCTCGTTTAGACAGTCTATTACGACGATCTTTACGTGAGTTTAGCATACCTAACCAAAATCTTTGTCTCACAGGCTGGAGGTGAAGTCGTGTTTGCAACAGACGATTTCTTCGCAACCTGCGAAAACATGATAGCGGACTCCGAGCCGATATTCATTGAAGACAAGTACACGGAGTATGGCAAGTGGATGGATGGATGGGAGACGAGGAGGAAGAGGATTGCCGGCCATGATTGGTGTATCTTGAAACTGGCGACCAAGTGTGTTATTCGTGGTACGTATTAACATCATCATCGGCCTTATAATGTTCCCACAGCTGGGATACATGCCTCCTGTCTATGAGTGGGTTTGGGCCATCATACACCATGCGGTCCCAGTACAGGTAGGTAGATGTCACATGTCTTCGGTACACAAAAATCACAAAATTCGAATTTCGAATCACAAAATAAAAATAGAGTTATTTTTATTTTGTGATTCGAAATTCAAGTTTTGTCTTCACAGCAATAATTTCTTTCGTATTGAGGGGTCTTTAAGGGGTATTCAAACTCACATACACAAATAGCCAGATTCAGAACAACTACCGGTAAACCAAACAAATAGTTGTTCTATTTGTATGGCCTACAGGTACTTGATCAGAATCGTGCGGAAATTGAACCTGCGGCAAGCAGAGTGTCGCTTTTCGTGTACGACTAAGTAATGCATAGTTCTTCACGTATTTTCATGCGACTTTCGCCATTATGTAGAGATTTTTCTTCCAAAAAGTTTGTTCATAATCCATCCAATTACTTGCTCATGAACTGGTCGATACATCCATTGATAATTAATGTAGTTTTGACTGTAACCTATCATGAAACTATTGAGAAAGATGGCCCCAAATTATTAACGACCTCAATTTTCAAGTCATATGTAAGTTGTAGGTTTAAATGCAATCAAAATAATCAAAAAATGGTAATAAATGTAATGTGGCAGTGGTGATGAAGTAAATCAAATAAAGTAATTGACTTCATCACCACTGCTCTCAAAACAATGAAGGACAATGAATGCCAGCTTTGAAGCTGGCATATTGTAGAACCAAAACTTCGAAGACATTGTAATATCTACTAACACGCTCTGTGCCCGCGTGGTAGATTACAGCACAGATTAGACTTGTGTCCCAGCCGTGAGATTAAGGTAATAATTATGTATTTTATTAAACAAACCAATTAACCGGAGGTCAACATTAGGTAATGATTGTTGTTTTAAGATATAATAATATTATTATGTAACGATCACTGACCCATTTAAAATAATAATATTATGTTGATAAAAATTTAACCGTCTGTGGCCATATCATTATCTTTGTCATTTTGTTAGACTACAGACAGAGAGAATAAAGTGACGAATGTTAATGAACCGTGGTAGGCCAAAGTCGGGCATAGTGCCACCTTGTTAGAGTTCAAAATAGTTTGTAACCTATCATTTTGGGGGTACTCGTGCTACTTATAGTCCACGCCACTACTAAAGTCCTTTTCACGCGGCGCTAGTGTCTATATCATTACATCACATAGCATTAACAAAATGTGGTACCAAAACATTTCTGCAGGCTTTTATGATGAAACTTTGCCTAACAAGGAATTTCTCCTGTATCGTTGGTACGTTTTCAAACATATACACTCTCATTCACGAATACCCAGATTTGGAAAAACTACTTGTTGATCTTACAAATACTTGTTACTCGCGGGAATCGAACCTGCAACACGTACCTAGCACAGGACTCAATCGCTAAGCCACTGTCCCAAACTTACGGTCATCATTAATTTGTTTTTTTTTGTTTCAGGTTTGTTGGTGGACACAGCATTTTTCACAGGAAACTATGCACCGAAATATTCCATACAAGCTGCGTGCTTAACGCCTGAAGGTGAGTGTTTTTGCCTTTCGCTATAACGTACCTTAATGCCGAAGCGATACCGAACCGAAGCGAGACGACAGTCCGATAGTTCTGTCACGCTATCGGATCGCTTTCGCTTTTTATGTGACTGGATTAATCCTAATCATAATTCTTTATTTTTCTCCACATCAAGAAATTACAGGCACTAGTTAACTTATAAAATGTTAAATAGAGAAAGATGTCTGAAATAGGAAGATCCTGTGGTACAGATCACCTCACCAAATTAGATAGGACATTTCAACAGTAGTTAAGTTAAGATCTCACTTGAGATATGTAGACTGTAGTTATTTACAAGACCATTAAATATAAAACGAAAATAAGACAGCAAGGAACATTATTACATGGAATATTTCTTAAGGCTGTTTGATAAAAGAATTTCATTCAAACAATTCCATACATTACAAATAAAAACGTCACGCTTCGCATTCGCCACGCCTGTCTGTTTGACAAAGGCTTAAGAGCGCGTATTCTGAAAGTTGGCAACGTCGCAAATAGTTGTCGAATATTAACAAGTTTTAATAAATGTGGCAATGTTAATATATGGAAATATGGCTCTGTAGTGCACTAAAAAAAAATTAGGGAATGCAATAATTAATATCGTAACACCGCATAAATAGTTTTAGATGTAAAAAAAGTATTTGGTAACTTTCCAAATGATTTTTTTTACACCTGAAACGATTACAACATCAAATTCAGTGGTTTAATTGCATTCCAATATATTTTTTTTAGTGCAGTACACAGTAAAATTACCAGATTAATTAAAACTTGTAAATATTTGACAGCTATTTGCGACGTTGCCAACTTTCTGGTTACAAGCCCTTAACTCGACGCGACTCCTAAATGAGACCCCGCTATTACTAGACTTCCAATTCTCGGCTAAGCGCTGGGCGACGGTGCAATGTTATTAAGCATTGCTTATAATGTAACAGATGTATTACCAAATTATATTAACCGATTTTTTTTTTCTATTATACTTGTAGCACGAGGGTAACAGAATAAATCTATTTTCTACGCCATAAAAGGAAAACTACTAAATATTCTCAAAGAAAAAAATTACATCAAAGTAACTTTTCGGTAAATAAAATGTTTTCCCTTTTATCAATTTACTAAGGTAATAAATACTACAAAGTGAGGAAAATATGAACTAGTATAAAACGGTTTTATCAATCTCACGGGTAAATGAGTATCTTTAGATCTTCATCAAAATCTCAGTCCTTGAAAACCATCGACTAAATTATATAAAAGACCAGTGTTGACCTAACAATGCGATTCCTTCCCAAAAAGTGATTGCTATCCGTTAATCTTCCTTTTAACAAAAAAACCTCATATTTCATTTGCCACAAGTACACTTTCCAGTACTATCAGCAAAAGGATTAAGACAAGATCAAATAGGGAACCTTTCATTATGTTTCGTTTCAAAAATTTGTCTTTAATGTATTAGAGAAAGAGAGAGATAGAAATAGCTATAATCCAAGCGCTGTAAGGCTCTGCGTGGACCAGAGGATTTTTGCGTCCAACAACATCTTGAGACCGACTAATTTATTCATCAAATTAATGACATAAAAATAATTAACATATAGAATAACCACAGTCCAAGGGCTCTTTCATGATGCAATTTTATTCTGTTGATTCTTGTGGAGCTTATGTTAATATTCAAACTTCAGATACTTACACATAAAAAGGGACGATAAAAACTGACAACTCTTTTATCCAGCACGAAGCACTCACACACAATAGGAATTGATAGGACAGACTTTCTTTACTTACAAGTTAGCGGGTAAACTCATGTATTTTGTGGACTGTACCTAGATACCTAGTTCTAGCGAAGCACTTAGTTCTAGCTCAATGAGGCGTGTCCTGGCAATTTGCCAATGCTATTTACCAGACACTCGTTATTTTTGCCAAAGAGTCTTGGGCACTGAGGCTCTTTATCTACGGGACCTAATCAATCAAAAAGAAGAATAGTGTTGCTAGTATAAAAAGTGTTTCAAAAGCTTTGTTATAAAGTGTTCTAGAATTATTGCCGTTATATATTGTGTCTTTTTGAACGTTAAATAAGGGTCAAAACGACAAAGAAATGAGCTCTTTAAAGAAAAAAAATGCTGTGACGTCGAGTAGCATTTTAAGATAAATTGGATGTGTGTTATCCGAACAAATAGACAGGCGATCTGATGGACAAAGGGGCAACATTTTTTTTTGTTCTAATTAGTTTTTAATAATTTGGGTACAAAAATTTAAAAGATAATATGGCCTAGCATAAGGTAGCAAAACAGTTGTTCTTATGTCGTATAAATGACTATCCGGAGACTGTTAAAGTCCATTTCTTTGCTTAAATCCACCCAATTTTTTATCACTATACTACCTTAATTCTTTTTCCGGAACACATTGTCCTCTACGATCCCTAGGGACGAAAACTTTTTGCATTTTACTGCTCATTTGCGTAGCTCTATAATGTTTAGGCGTATTTTATGATACCCACGGGGATGCACGAGTCTTGCCAAGGATGTTCTGTGTTTGTAAGACCATGGATACCTTTTAACATGAGGTGGTTGGTTTGATGGTAAAATGTGTTTTCATATATAAATATTTTGCAATCTGTCGTTTACCTAAAAAATTACTGTCACGTGGTAAATTCACGACGCGACGGAGGAATAAAATTGATGTGGAAAAAATTCCAAATCAATTATGTATTTGTGTAGAAAGTGTTTGTTACATTTATATACTTAAAATATTATCTAGTTGCTCACTAAGGTCTATTATTGTGATTGAGTGGTTGTAAAATTCCAACACGGGGGGTCCAGAATCATGTCCTGAACCCATGGTATCTGTTTGTGCGTCGATGTCTCTTACACCCTGTATATATATATAATATATAAGTCGAAAATACAAACACGATAAAAAAACAAACCGAAAAACTACAGCAAAAATATATTTATTGTTTCAGAAGAAGAATCAATACCAACGAGAATATCCAAGATGGGTACGGCATGCAACAAATTTGACTTGAAACATATCGAGCGGCTGAACTCTGCCAAATGGGATGAGCTAGTTCCCATTACAGCCCTAAGACCAGGCTATGAGGAGACCAGACTTAATTTCCAGAAGGTAATTACCTAAAAATGTTATTTTTGTTAATTTTTGTTCAAGGGTTGGATTAACTCTGGGGTCGAATAAAAGGACCCCGGTTATTATTGGAGGCTTAAAGCGTCTTAAATTTGGCAGAAATATAAAAAAAAATGAGTTTTTTTTTTTGTATTCGTACCCGCAAATACAAGGAGGTAGTCACTTAGGTGTTAGCAACATTAACTACAAATCGTGGTCGTCATCGCAATCGTATTTGTATCGTAGTCATACTAAACAATTAAATAGTCTTATATTATAATTAAATGACTTACATAATTAATTGAAACTAAACATTTATAAAAAGGCTGCACTACATTAAATAAATTAAATAACAGAATCAGATATCTAGTATATCGTGATTTTAAAAATATGTTCGAGTTCGTTAAAGTCAGCAATGATTCAAAAACATATCTTATCCTGAGATGTCTTTCCTTTCTTCTTTAAAATATCTTCACAGGCCCTTAATCTTCCAATGTCAATTGGACACGGAATTGGTCTAGATACCATAAATGACACGTCAAATATGATTGACTTCTTTAGACCAAATACCAATTTATATAAATCCCCAATAAATATTGCATTGCTTTCAAATTGCAACTTTTTGAAATCGCACTTCGTCTAAATCGGGTTTCTGAAAATGAGACGAATGGAACTTGTGTCTGTAGTGTAAGAGCTTTTAAAAATAAATACGATTCGAAGTTGGAAACTCATTACTGTAGCAATTCAAGAAAATGAACAGAAAATATTGCATCCTTGTAATAAGAGCAACGCACAACCTAATTACATTTAAAAAGAGTTCAAATTACAAGTTATATCTCCTGTGTGAAGCCAGAATTAATAATAAATAAAAACATAATGTAATGTGAACACCATAAAGTGGAAATTCCGTTGAACTTTGTAAATGAGCATGTCCTAAAAGAAAATAGGTGTAACTCCACTAAAATAAAAACCAAAAACCCGAAAATAACACCATAATTTCAAATAGAAAGTTTGAAACAATTTCGCGAAATTTTTGCTTCTAAAACAAATTTATGGTACACTAGAGCAAAATTTAAAAATCCAGGAATAAAACTAGTAGAAATTAAAACACGAAACCACACTCAACTTATTTTTATTTTAGGTACTAAGTGATGACGCTTGGACCCATATTCGAGTGAACATATTCCCAGATGGAGGTATTGCGCGCCTGAGGGTATTCGGGGAAGCGAGACCTGAGCCTCCTCCGAGAAATCAAATTATAGACCTTGTGTCTTTACTGAATGGTGCTTCTTGCCAAGGTAAGGATAATAATATTGTGTGTGAGTCTTTGAAACTTGCAGGTACGGGGAAATTAAATTAATTGGGTTATGTTGGTTTTGTAATTGACTTGGAATAGATGAATTATCATTGCGACTAAAGATAGCTGTGAGGCGTAATTTCTTGATGGTACGGTTGGTTAAGTGATTGAGCAATTGACTGCTGCGTTGTGTGTCGTTGGTTCGATTGCCAACAAAACATAAAATTGGCTTTTTTAAAGGCGGTATCATCGATGTGTCGTTTTGTTAACAAATAAATACATTCCATTGTTATTTGTAGAAAAATGCATTTTTTTTTAAATTCAGATAAAGATAATAATTTAAAACGTGTACCAATAAATTAACCGTCACATTATTCTTGTTCATAGGTTTTTCAAATGCCCATTACGGACACCCCAAAAACGTAATTAAGCCTTCGAAAGGAAAATGTATGTCTGATGGTTGGGAAACAGCTAGGAGATTGGACAGGCCTAATATTATTGAAGCTAATGATGATGGAACAATGAAAAGCACAGGTAAACAGAATTTTCATTTAACACTAACAAGTTCCTTGTATTTGAGCCAAAAACAATTAAAACCCTTTGTTATTAAAAAAAAACGACGGGTTGCACTCTGGGAGTGCCGGCAGAAGTGAAAACTTGAATAGTAATTGTTGGAAATACCTTGTGAACAGATTTTAGTAAAACTCGCAAAAATGGTTGACTTTTTATTTCAATAATATTCCAATGTGACGTACATCTTTTAATAAACAATGTTACCTAGCAACGTCACACGAACATTCACGCAAGCGCCCTGCGCCGTCCTACGCTTTTTCGGTCAGGGTCACGTGTCCTGACGCGAGTTTAAGATTTTATATCCATTACAGAAAAGTGCTCAACGCCGCTAAAGAAGTTTTCACTTCAAAAAAACGACGGGTTGCACTCTGGGAGTGCCGGCAGAAGTGAAAACTTGAATAGTAATTGTTGGAAATATCTTGTGAACAGATTTTAGTAAAACTCGCAAAAATGGTTGACTTTTTATTTCAATAATTTTCCAATGTGACGTACATCTTTTATAAACAATGTTACCTAGCAACGAATGTATCCAGCATACAAACTTCTTTAAAAGTAATAAAGTCACACGAACATTCACGCAAGCGCCCTGCGCCGTCCTACGCTTTTTCGGTCAGGGTCACGTGTCCTGACGCGAGTTTAAGATTTTATACCCATTACAGAAAAAGTGCTCAACGCCGCTAAAGAAGTTTTCACTTCAAAAATCGTTATTCAAATTAGCCAGTTAATATTTTTTTTACCTGGTAAAATCATCAAATGACTCCTCCCTCCAAAGGCAGAGCGGGAGGGACTGTCAGACTCGTACTGACTAAAATCCACGGTGTCCTTCAATAGCCCTTTACGTTCCAGGGTCACGGTAATTCGTACAGCCCCTCGACTAGCCAGTTAATAAGAATTATTATTCAGTTTAAATTTACTCACGGTGTGCATCTAACAACTATTCATTATTTCACAAAGGTGAAGAATGGGCCGTCTTCAAACTGGGCTTCCCGGGGAACATTAAGCAAATTTGTGTGGACACCAACCACTTTAAAGGCAATTATCCAGACTCCGTGAAGATTGAAGGGGCGTACCTGTCCCATGATTGGTACCCGGAGACGGATGGCAATTGGACTAATATACTGAAGCCTAGTAAGGTGAGAAAGTTTCATAGATTATGACTCTTATTGACTTAAAGTTTTGTTGATCCTTCCTACAGTAACTTATTTTTTTTTTGTTGCAAATCACGTCCTTTTAACGCTTGCGCTACGTTAGTGTTTGTGTCAAGTTTGCCTCAAGTGTCTATGTCCCCAGTATACCTCGCTTCCGCTTCTTATACACTGTTCCCCTTACTCATTTATGACACTACCCACACTTATATCGATATTGTTACTGTTCCACCAATTTAATCTACAAAAGTAGTCCTGCCCAATGTTTACCCCTTTATTTATTTTTTAATTTAAAATACAAAATCAGTTTCTAATTATACCATTCAAGCTGAGTGGTTTTACCCATACATTACTCATCATTACGAAGGGTAAATACACCGGGAACCGCGTCCGAGTTACAAAATCCAATTTTTTAAAGCCTCAATTTTCAATTACAGCTATCAGCGCATAATGAGCACTGGTTCGACTGCGATTCGGGTGTCATCACACACATTAGGGTAACGATGGCGCCAGACGGCGGTTTTAGCAGAATTAGAGCGTTCGGATACGTCGACTCTCAAATTGTTTGAGACTTTAAATCAAAAAGCAAGAAGCAACTCTGCAGTCACTTTACTAGGGCAGTTACGCACTAACGGTTTTGCGTAAGTTGGAAGTGTAAGCTCTCTGGCGAAAAATAGGCTTCAGCTAGGTAAAAAACTGTGTAATACTATTTCAAACTCATTTAAAATCAATACTATTAATTTGGGATTCAAAGCAGAACGTAGATTTACTAACGGAACAAATGAATTGGAGTATTTATGTTATTATAGCTTTGATAGCCATTTTGGTCTGCTCAAGCCGATTCTACCTCAAAAAGTATCACCAATTGTACTCATTTTTGTAACACGCTTTGTTACATCTTTAGTCAAACTCGTTTTGTTGTGACTGACAGACTCACTTTTACATAAGCCCATACAATTTTATTGTGGCATAAAAATTTAACGTAGTAAAAACAAGCGTAGCCTAGGTCTGTAACTGCCTTTAAAATAGGAAATGTATTCGGCACTGCTGTTAGCGACTGTACAATGATGCGGAAGTCAAAGGAGCAGTTGTAAGGGCCATTGTACAGTCGTGCACAGCGGTAGTTGGTGCATACGTATAATGATAGATGCAGGCTTAGACGTAGTCGTGCATTATGTAATATCACTGTCGGAACTCAGTGAACCGAGAAATTGTTATAGTATACTCATATTTCGTACTACTAGTCTCTAGTATGTAACTTACCGAATTTAAGTTTTTCAAAAATGGATCATATTGTTGTTAGAGTTTATTTCATTTTCCAATAACTGCAGAGTTGTGTAGTGTTTTTTTTTATATATTGCCGTCCTGTATTATTTAATTGTTTAAGATTTGTTGCTTAATATAATTTGTGAGCTTAAATGTGAAACTATAAAATTGATTTGTTATAAGGAATCTTTATAATCGACTACTTCAATTTATTTATTTACTGCTATAGTATAAATAATGCTTTGTCGTATCATCTTAAGGTAGTTTAACCAAATATTCCTGTAGTAAACATAAATATAACTTACTTTGTATTACTTAAAATAATTATAGTTTGTAAGTTCATATTATAACTTAGTTGTTGATTACTTTGAAAGAAAGACACGATTAAATGTAACTTCAAAGAAATACAAAATTGTTGTAAGTCGTTAGAAACAAACTTGTAAGCCTCTAAAAGTTTTTTCATCATGTATATTGTATCAAAATGTTAAATATCTAATAATGTTATTGTTTCTTTCAAATATTCAATTGCTAATGTTTTCAAGTATTATTAATAAAAGGATGTTGATTATAAAATATTTGTTTTTTTTTTACCTTCACATTGTTTGGATGGTAAATCATCAAAGGAAGTATAGTCCTTTATGATAGTACTTTCTGATAGTCCTTTCTGAGAGTCCTTTCTGATAGTCCTTTCTGGTAGAGACATAAAACCGACCCTGTTCCTTCAGTTTGATTGCTCTTTGCATTACAGGGCCACAGTAACCTCTTCATACATTCCCACAAGCTTTTATTTTATAACGTAACTTACACACAAATTATTACCAACTCATTGACAAGTTTAGCTTTGCTCGACTTTTATTTTCGAGATTGTTTTTATTATTCGATTATTAAGTATTCACAAGAGATATTTATCTAATACAATCTAGTTAAAATAATATTATGTAGAAAATGGTAATTACAAAAAAGAAATGTTGTATATGTTTCTTCTATGCATTCCTAAAGCCTTTGTCAAACAGTCAGGCGATAGCGAACTTGATCGAGTTCGAAGCGATAACGAACCGATACGAGACCTCAAACTGGTTGCAGCGAACCGAGGCGTGGCAGTTGTATTAGCTGTCTTTTTATGAACGACGTCAAACAGAGCAAATATGCCTTCGCCACGTCTTCGCATCGGTTCGGTCACGCTATCGGATCGCTTTCGCTTTTCTATGTGACTGGATTCAAACAGTTCCATACATTACAAATAAAAACGCCTCGCTTCGGTTTCGCCACGCCCGTCCGTTTGACAAAGGCTGAAAACAAATAAATTAGAATTCGATTATAGTGAGACTTTACCTGGTTCATCAGAGAACCCCACAACAGTACACCTGGAGAGTTTTTTGGTCTACAAAGATATAACATTCAAATGGAGTTGCAACCCACGGTACACCTTTTGTCTTTTTCTTCTTCTTTTTTTTATCGTGGTAAAATCGTCAAATGAGTCCTCCTACACTGAGCAGAGCGGGAGGGACTGTCAGACTCGTACTACCTAAAATCCAAGGTGTCCTTCAAAATTCACGTTCCGTAGTCACGGTAATACATAAGTCCCGCGACCCCGGTCACGGTACACCTAGCATTTTAGAAAAATACTAGGTATTCCCCGTGGTTTCACCTCCGCTACTTGGCTCCTTATTTTGGTCGCAGCGTGATGTTAGACCTTATAGCCTACCTTGATAAATGACATCCTTCCTTGACAACCAAAAAAAAAACCTTTTCCTGAGATTAACGCTTTCAACCGAACAAACTTTTCAGCTTTGTAATATTTGTAAAGATATCAAAATGAAACTCCGAAACGTAAAAATCACACCTCACTACACATCCACTAAAAACTACACTAAAAAAATATCAATCAAATATAAAATGGACATCTAAATCCCAATATTCGTCGCTGAACAATTTCATGGAGATCGAACGTATGTAACGAAATCCCTAACTTTATATTGCCACTATAAAACGGCAATATATTTGAGAGGCTTTTAAAATAACAAAATATCCTGCTGAAAATCCCTTGTGGGCTTTTCAGCAGAGTCCTGCAATCTCCTGAACAATATCCGACGTGAAACTTTGTGGCACACGTGGATCGGTAAGTCGCTAGTTGTGAGGTTCTACTGCTTGGCTATAAGACATTAAGGTGGGTACTGACCTGACCAGCGTAACCAGGCATAATGTAATGCGTAAGACCTTGAACAAGGACACGCGACGCGTCAAGTGGCGCGGCGAGCGGGGCGTCAAGCGGGGCGTTAAGCGGTGCGGTCCGTGAAAAGGGCTGCTCAAACTACAAACATACGACAATGTATAGAGTATTGGCAATAATTAATGGACGCGTGGCGAGTCCTTGAACGAGGACTAACACAGCGAGCGTTCGTGAAGTCAGTACGGGGAAACAGAGCGCTCGCAATGATCAGCAAGCGGCTTGCTGCGAATGAGACATTACGGCCCGTAACAACGATTAATACCCACCTTTACGTTTGGCTTCAAACTTTGAACCAAACCCTAGGGCACACCTGCCACCGCTGGTTGTGACGTCATCAGTTTTCGAAGTTCAAAAGCGCTTGTGTTTCTCTTAGTATGGTGCTGAATAGGCCTTTTGGGCATTATTGTCGTCTTCTTGCCCTTGGCTTATTTTGCTTGGGGTAAGTAAAACACGTTTTCATCTTCTATACACCGCTGTCAACCGTCAGGCAAGCTTTACTCTCACTCACGGACGTAAGAACAGGTCTTTCCCCTAAAAATAAGTTAAAAATAACTAAAACTCGACTACGAAAAAATCGAGCACTGATATAAGTGAGAGATTTTTAACTTATTTTTTTGAATATTGGTCAAAACGTGTTTCGATTTTTCCAATGTTGGAACGAATGAAGGTTTCGCGTAGTCACATGCATGATCATGGTGTCCCTCTGTTGGCCAAATACCTTTCTCCACCTCGAAACATATACTTTCGCATTAAAAACAGTAAAAAAAGATTAATACGTAGAGTATATAGCATATCTCTAAGAAAAATTATATCACAATGAATTTTTTCGTGTAAAAATTCTCATATAAGTACCTAGACTACAGTCGTCAAGCTTTTGTACCACCTTACGTTGTTAAATGTAGGGTGAGCGTACCGATTATAGGTATCCAAAAATACATTTTGTAAAAAGGATTAGTATTACTAGTATTTCTAAAATAACAGTTATTATGGTACCCCATTCTAGTAATTGAATAGGCACTTCCATGGTTCCAAATTACCATTATTTTAACGAGACCTCTTTTATTAGAAAACCTACACTTTCGTGACTTTTATTACAGGCAAATGCCAATTACTTTCGAAACCCGATCTGATCAACAAAGCTAATTATCATTCATTATCTGTAAAGTACGACGGCCGACGACTGGGGAGTTTACCCCAATATTTTAAATGATACAGCTCATATATCAGTGAGGTCAGTGAAATGTGTGAAATTGTTATTTTGTGAAGAGAAGACGTAATACTCTCGACCTGTGTTTCAGGGTTCCATATCTTACAACGAAATGAAAGAAACCATTACAATTTTTCTTATTTAAACGGCTTTCTTACATAACAGATACGAGTATCCATACACAGGGTGAGTTACAGATAATCTTCTGAAGCCACTCTGTGTTAAGTTTTCAATAACTTTTTGGCTTTCCGTGACTCATTTTTTTTAGCGTGGTAAAATCATCAAATGAGTCCTCCCCCCCAGACAGGGCAGGAGACTCACTCTTTGAGGCACGCGTAGAACACAACGCGCTGTCAACCCGGGCATGGTGCATGATCGGACAGCGAGTCACCCATAACTTGTCGTCCGTAGGCCTGCTTCCGTGACCCTAGGAATTTTTTTTTAATTGTGGCGAAATCAACTGTAACCTTGGGGTCTTTAAGTCAAGAGTGAAAAATAGGTTACTTCTTTATAAGCGTGCTTTTCCGTCGATCACATGATTGCTTTCCATCAGAGAAGGTAAAGTCAGGGAGGTATATTTTCAAATAATAAAAACAAAACGAAATATCAAAATATTTCGTGTTTGGAATTGTTTTTAACTTACAACTCACACTTGGCCAGTAACAATAATAAAAAAGACCCTCTCTTAGACGCGACACGTATTTTTATTTCTATATCGGAGTTCGCGCCGTGAGCTCGAGTGGAAGTAACATTCGATAATGAAAAGCTACGAGAGTGTTCGAGTGATATTACTTTTTTTTTTCTCGATACCGAATTAAAATCGGTTATCGATTACAGGAGAAGTGTTGAGTATTTTAAAAAGAGGTCTACGTTCTACATCGAAAGTTACGGTGGTGTAATTCAAGAGCCCTATACGTTCCAGGGTCACCATAAGATAGTCCCACGACCCCTTCAGGCTTTGGCCTTATAAGGCCCCGTCATATTGCTGACAGCTCTTTGAGGCGCTTGTGGAACACGTTCACCCGGAGATGGCCCATGGTCGGACGGCGAGTCGCTCATTACTCACCGCCCGCATGCCTACGGTGGCAGGAAATCGCCTCACGACGTCTGATGCCGTTGGCGTCTCCCGCATATTTGACATATTTAATAAATCCTCGGAATTTACTGATCGTCATTATTTCAGCTAGAGTTTACACACTGTTGGGTACGAGTATAAGTGTCCTCCTTTTTGTTTACCATACTTCTCGGTTCGGCTCTTGTTTCTTTAGCCGAACCTCTTCCAAAATGTAGCCAAAAACGTTCTCTATCTGCCAGCACTGTGGTTAGAGCCAGATCTTCTGCTTAACTCCATTTGAGGCGTATTGCCCTGTCCTCGATATCATAGACATTCCTAGGAAATTTCAGTATTACGCACTCGGTCTAGTATGAAATGCTGAGCATGATTCGCTTTATGGCTCTTTGTGTGCAACTCGAATTCGGAACTATTATTCCGATTTTGGAGGAGTCCTGCCCACTCAATGTGTAACGAAAGGGATTGTTAAACTTATACTGACTAAAAACACCCTGTTCCTTCAAATGTCCCAAGTTTCCAGTGATGACCTCATAAGACATTCAAGCAAAACGGTATCCCTTATGCCTTTGTCAAACAGACAGGCGAGTCCGAAGCGATACCGAACCAAAGCGAGACGTCAGTCCGATAGTTCTGTCACGCTATCGGATCGCCTTCGCTTTTCTATGTGACTGGATTCAAACAATTCCATACATTACAAATAAAAACGTCACGCTTCGCATTCGTCACGCATGTCTGTTTGACAAAGGCTATAAAGTTAAAAAACCACTGGAGGCTACCGAGTGTTTTTGCGAATTCTAGTTGTAATTCTAACCATCGTAAACGACATACAAATAAATGTCACTAATAGGTGTGCAACATACGTTCCATTGAATGGACTCTGTGTAACCCTTTTGCTGATAAGTCGACACGTGTATACATCGATACGAAGTTCTAGAGCGCTGTTCATCTGGTTATATGCGGAATTTTGTGGCGACGCTGATAAGGGTAGCCGGTAGGTTCATGATCGAATTACCTCGAACTAATGGTCGGTCGGACGGTTGTGATTACGAAATAATATAATATTCAGATGAGTGTCGTTTCTTTGAAGGGCGCTTAGTATGGTATGATCTCGAAAATAAGTACTGGTGGTCGTTCTCAATCTATAATATAATAAATCTGTAGAAGGGTCAATTCTGTACATTGAAAATATTGAAAAAAATAAATAGCGGGGGGTGTTGCTGGATCAATACCAAACCCAAATATATGATTAAAAAAAAATTTGTCTGTCTGTCTGTCTGTCTGTCTGTTTGTGCAGGCATTACGTGAAAACTAACGGTTCGATTTCGATGAAACTTGGTATAATTATTCCTTATTATCCTGGGCATAACATAGGATACTTGTTATCCTGGAATAATACGTAGAAAAAAAAACTTATTTTGCAGTTTTATTCATAGACGTTGTTCTGTAGAACCGCGAACACACGTTGCATTACCCGCAGTGGATTCAGCGCCGTAATATTTATAAGATGTCATTGTCAGAGTTACTCAAAATGGGGAAATAAACCATCCACGAGAAGACCGACATCCGCGCGGACGGAGTCGCGGGCGGAAGCTAGTATTCAATATATCTCTTACTAGATTGGGTCGCGGGGCTGTACGAATTACCGTGACCCCGGAACGTAAAGGGCTATTGAAGGACACCGTGGATTTTAGTCAGTACGAGTCCCCCAGTCCCTCCCGCTCTGCCCTGGGGACTCATTTGATGATTTTAACACGTAAAAAACAAAACTCTTACTAGATTACTATTTCTGTCTCTTATTTTGCTCTTATCTTACTAGAAATTGAAGAAGTGTATCTATCTCTATAGTAAGGCAAAATCAGACATAGATTGTATATTGGGACACACTTGGAATTTCTCCTACATTATTGGTGTGTTTACGAACATTTAAACTCACATACACAAAGAGTCAGTATGCGGAACAAATACCTAAGGGGCACAAATATATTTCTTTCAATGATTAATTATAAGAAACGTGTTAATTAGAACTGCAAGAGAGTGCAATGTTCAGGGAGCTGGATCAGTGTCTTCAATTGAATGACAGGTTATTACTACACTACTAATAACCGTATCCTTTTTTTTAACGTGACAAAATCATCAAATGAGTCCTCACACCCAGGGTAGAGCGAGAGGGACTGTCAGACTCTTACTGACTAAAATCCACGGTGTCCTTCAATAGCCCTTTACGTTCCGGGGTCAACCACCAATGGTTCGCGACCAACCACCGTATCCTAGAAAATAAATCTTTTAGCTTTGTAAAAAGAAATACATTCTTTCCGACGTGATATAAAAAATAGTCTGGTCTCAAACCTGGTCTCTGACTGAGTCGCAAAAGTCCAAACTCAAGGTTTGCCAAAGAGCGATGGAGCATTACGTATTAGATATCAAGCTGAGCGATCGTATGCGACATACCACAATACGCTCCAAAATTGGAATCACCGATGTGGGTATCAAGACTGCCAGGTTGAAGTGGGATTGGGCGGGCCATGTCTATAGAATGCATCAGGATCGATGGGCTAGAGTTGTTACGCAGTGGGTGCCGGACGGGCGTCATTGCCGAGGGAGGCCTAGGAAACACTGGCGTGACGACCTAGACACCTTCATGACAAATTGGCCTGAGAAAGCCGCACACAGGGAAGAGTGGAAAGTTATGGGGGATACCTTTGCCCAGCAGGGGGACAAAACAGGTTAAAAAAAATGAATGTACCTACTAAATAATAATCAAGAAAATACTCTTTCACTAACGGAAATGGAAAGATCCCTTCCGCATTGCATTTCACTCTCTCACAATCCTTTACAAACAGAACAATGTGAAATCAAAAAACCAATTTAAACGTTTGATACCTCCATAGAACCCAAGGGTTTTATTGATAAACCGTCGTCAAGGCATTATGAAAGCCAATTTATAGGGAATATTTTAGTGCAAATGGCGGCTGTTTGACGTGGGTGTGACATGGGATCGCAAGTGGCAATTATAGAGGTACGTCAAGACACGTCACACCTGTAGGTATGCTTCTAAAGATGTCCTGAATATAATTTGAATGTTTGTCGTCTTTACCTTCCTTTAAGCTTCATAAAGTTTATGGTACTAGAGCTTGAGGCACATCACCTATGTGTCTCCTACACGATTGTACCAGGAATGCAGCGATGTGAGAGGAATGTCGGAACGCCTATGTCTAGTATTATCCAATGGACTGAGCTGATTGGTTAAATCATCGAGTTTATCAACATTTTAAATTAAACCTACCTTTATAAAATAACATCTCAAAAGTGAGATAGTGAAAGGTTTCCGGCAGGCCAGAAAAGACATTGCCTAGACAGAGAGGCTTCTCCCAGTTGTCCCTTTGTGCCTGTTGGCCTTGTTTTGTTCTGTCTCCTGCTTGATATGCAGGGAAGTGGATACTACATGCTTTTCCTACTCCTCAACAATTCTTTTCTGATTAATTTCGTTGCAGGATCCAACAGATAAATTCATTCTCCGGGACACGTCGAGCTTCATTCTCTCGGTGCTTTTCTGATGATTGCCACTGTTGATTCTAGCTTTCAGGAGTTGCAGTGGTTTGGGAATAGTGTGACGGGTTTGTCCCAAAACGAAAAGAGAAGGCCATCAAAAAATATGAGCTTAAATTTATACAGAAAGACAAGGTAAGCTTATAAAATGAAATGGCCGATATTCCATCACACACGATTGAAATTTCTATGACAGACGAATAATCTAGTTCTGTTAGAAAAACCACTTTCTCCCGGATAATTTATTTATTCAGATATTCATCAATATCTTGAAATTTAATTTGTTGACGATCACATTACGAGCCGTATTCATAACTTGACATTAACAATATATTTTTGCTGAAGACATTTCGAAAATTTCATGATATTGGTAAGAATATTTTTTGTCCTTTTTGTTTTGATTGGCTGTCTCGTTAGTCTAGTGGTTGCAAACATGACTGTGGAGAAAAAAATCTTTGCGTTCTATTCAAGGAATTTGTGCCTAGTTAATGGCAATAGGCTCTCCCTTATCTCGTTTCAAAATAACTGGAAAAACGGTATATTAGATAAACCTATTTATAACGCCTCATTGATTACAAACGGATTAGGCGCAAAATGTCCCTTTCGCAAAACGTCCACAGGTAGCAAAGTGTCCCTTTCGCGGAATGTACCTTTCGCGGAATGTACCTTTCGCAAAATGTACCTTTCGCAGAATGTACCCTTTCCTTAAATACGCATGTATTCAAAAGGGTCGTGATGTCTAATTAGTAGTAGTATAGTAATACACATAAACTAAAATAATAAAAATAAAAAACAGAAATCATGATGTTATGACTTTTGCCCCTTTTGAATCATAAATAGCATATACTATATTCAATGCTTAGATAAATATTGATCAGGCGACACAAGTCCTTACTACATTTTTTGTAGAAATACCTTTATTTCTATGTTTACTCACGTACTAGTTTCAACATTTCTCGACTGGATTACAACTGAAACGGAGCTCCCTTTCAAAGATTTCGTTACACGGAATGAAAAAAGAAAATGCTGATCAGGCACATCGAAAAATGGAACAAGTTGAGTCGCCCAAACATCTATGTCGCTTTGGTATTTGTGAGTACGTACTATCTCAATATAAGCAATACAGATGACCTTTGATAGTAGTCAAAAGAGTACACATAAAATCTAAAATAGAAACCTTATTTTTAGTACTATTAGTTTAACTTGAAACAGGGTTATATAAATTATCTATAAGTTACTATGGCTCAACAACAATACACCTACTTAGAAAATAGTGTGCAATAAAACGTGTCTGAATATTTTAATCTTTATTTACGAGTACATTGTTTTACCCTAACATTATTTTGTATTTTCTTTTGAAATGTCAAAGCACCTAGCAGACTGCGAATTAGCGAATTAAATATAAAAATAACAAAATAACTCTGAATACAAGGGAATTCACTATACTTTCTTTTAAATATTTATTTGTTTAAACACACATACTCGTACAGTTATCATCACAAGCTTTACCTAATACAATAGTGTAGTTGTAGTATTGAGTATAGGTATATTATCATTGCAAACATCAAGGTACTATACAAAATGCAGCCCGTGTGAATTCACTCAAAGTACAGTCGAAACAGTCAATCCGTTGTGACACCATATTGAGTGTACGCAGCGCTCGAGTTAGCGGCGCATGCTGCAGCAGGTTGGTGCGAGCGGGCGACTCCCACAGCAGCGGTGGTCGCCTCCGCCGCCCCACGTACCCATCTGGTACACACAACCCCATCATCTGCCTAGCCTTTTCCCAACTATATTAGGGTCGGCTTCCAGTCAAACCAGATGCAGCTGGATATCAGTATTTTACATGGAGCGACTGCCTGTCGGACCTCCACAACCCAGTAACCGGGTAATACGATACCCCACGGTAAGACTGGTTGTGAGAGCTTCTGACTAACAGTGACGACTGTCAAAGATCTACAAATGGCAGCCGGGGCCAACGGCTTTACGTGCTTTCCGAGGCACGGAGAAAACTCGTTATGACAGATGGTCACTCATCCACAGACCAACCTCGGCAAGCGCGGCTTAACCCAGAAGATCGGCCTGTGTGGCTGTAAATATTTAGCCACGAGCTCCTCCTCTGGGTGTACCAGAGGAGGAGCTGTACAACCCCAACGTGTTTAAAACGCCCGGGTTGTGTATTGTACCACGCAAAATTTTAAATACATACGTGGCGATAGATACTACATACTAATCAGTAATCGATAATTATGTTTGTTGCTATGTCAGATTAACGATCTACTTTCACATTATTTCAAGCCAAACAAACCATAAGGTGCAACATATTTGCCAATTACATATCATTATAAGCCTGACTAAGTGCTACATTTCGTTCAGTGTTCCACCATTCCAATGGATATTGCGGTAAAGAAAATATTTACCGCTTAAAGCGCTTTGAGCGCAACTTGTTTTTCCTTTACCGTGGCAACGTATTTTCCTTCGGAACTTCTGAATATTTTTCCCAGGCGTCCCGGAGGTACGGACATTTGAAAACACGGATCGCTGATAGCTGAGTTTATTCTATTAGAGAATTGTTTGGACAACGGCTTTTATTTAAATTCTTTCGTTTTTTTTTTCTTTAATTGGATATAGCGCTCGAATGCATGAATGAATTTTGTTAAGTTTCCTTTTTTGTATTAAGTTATTAGGATGGTTCGGTTCGGTTTGCAAGGTTCGTGAACTACATGAGCCTGTTGTTTGTTATAGTTACTGGCCTATGCTAAAAAATCAAAAGATTGTTACTAGCTCGTGTGATACAGGTATTCCTACTCATACTCGTATTTCTTATTGGTACTTATAGTAATTCCATCGGCAGTTTAGATTTTAACCCGACTGACTCATAATAACGGTAGGTGAATGTAATATAAGAACACCTCTACCCACTATACAAGGTAACACAGGCGAGCATGAGGACGGCTAGTAGTGGGTGACTCGCCGTCCGATCATGGACCATACTCGGGTCGACGGCGCGTCGTGTTCCACGCGCTCCTCAAAGAGCTTAAAGCCCCCATAAAGGGCCAGAGCCTGCCAGGATCGCGGGTCTGTCTCATCAGGTAACCGTGATCCCGGAACGTGAAGGATCATCGTGAATTTTAGTCTGTACAAGTCTGAGAGTCCGACCCATTCCACCCTTTCTTTTTTTTTTATCGTGGTAAAATAACCCATTCCACCCTGGAGGACTAATTTGATGATGTTACCACAATAAAAAGAAAAAAGCAGAGGTTAAAACCTCTGCAGTAATCCTCAAAGGATTTTTGAGGATTACAAACGTGGTATTATTCTAGCATGTTATTGATTCTGCAATCCGTCAAGCTTTTAGAATGGTATAGCCGTACCAACACACAGGTTTGATACGTATAATTAAGGGTCTTCGAATACTATTATGGCGATATAGATATGTATACATAACATTGCTTATTAATAAACGGACGGACAATACAGTAGACGGCCATTGTTAGTCTTGCCATTCAAATCGGAACGTCAACCGGAATGGGTGAATGTGAGGATAGTTATAGAAATATGACCCTTTAGTATGTGAAATAATAACAGCCGTACGTCTATTTTGTATATTATTTAATATAGGGGAACAGTGTATAAGACGGGTACGCAAGATTTTAATGCGGACATACACTCTTTAGGCATACTTAACACAACACCAACGTAGCGCAAGCGCTACCAGGACGTCATTTGAAAGTGGCCATTAACAAATGGCGTACAGTTGGCGCTTGCGCTACGTTAGCATTGTGTTAAGCTTGCCTTAAGTGTGTGATTTCCCATCATATCTCGCGTCCCCGTCTTATACACTGTTTCCCTACGCTGTATGATCAGAAGCTCTACCACAAGTTAACACATTTTTGTGACGTAAATTAAGCGGGAATTTTAACGTTAATTTCATGGATAAAATTATCATTTACACACAAATTTCGTCGTAAAACTTTAAGTATGCAATACTCCTACGGCCAAATACTCGTACATAGATATCGTGCTAGGGTCTAATCAAAGTAAATCAAGCTGAATTATATTATACATTTTGTGATAATTTGTTTTTATAGCATAATGCACAAGTAAACGATCCACTGGATGGAAAGCGCCTGAAAAGTGGAATGAATGCATCTTAGTGTGTGCGTTTTTTTTTATCAAAAATTGATAGTAAACCGAACTTGCACGTTATGAAAACCTTTCCGAAATAACTAAACATTGCGCTAAATACCCGTGTACCTGCACCTTAATGGCGTCCAAATAAAGCCTCAGATCATATCTTGCTTAGAATTACTGGGTTTCTCATAAAGATAAATTTATCAGCCTTGTTTACACCGTAACTGTCTTGAATATTATCTTCCAAAGTGTTTTATTAGGGGCTCAAGTGATTATGAGTTGTATATTATATTTTAGATTAAGCATTCATTTAAGTACTGGTATCACAAAGTTATGTTGTTTAGAATTTCAAGTGGAAATAGGGTTAACTTTGATGTTTATCTTTATGAATTTTTCACGTAAACAATTGGTGCTATTTGAGTTTCAAAATCGTATCATCTTTGATCACCGATTTAGGCGATATCATTACGTATTCAGTAGTAGAAATCGTCGATTTTTCTATTATCGAAAACACTGTGCTGCCATTTACGACACTTAAGGGAATTGGCCGATTCTCGGCTAAGGGTTCGTCGTATTTTTGGCGGATTCCCAATGGGTACTTGTTAATTAAAGACCTCACTAACAAAGTCTTCCAAAGGATTGTCACACCAACTGCAATCCTATAAATCTAAAGAAAAACTTACTAATCACTATACAAACATTCTCCAACGAAGTTCGGTGTGAGACATCGAACCCGAGCGACCTGGCACGGTGCCCAATGGAGCGCCGGTTACCCAAACATCAGCTCTAAGATCGCCCCTACGTATCACTGCCTCGGTTTTATGTCTTCCTAGTACTTTGTTTGGCATTGCCTTGATTGCGAAGCTGTGATAGCCTAGATTGGCTTTGGCAATACGGGTCCCATAACCGTTTGCATTCGTAAGTCTTGTTGTATGTGTTAAGCTGTGCCAGTAACGAACTTCATATCAGATAGGTATGCCCTGAGATTTGGTGTTTATTTATTACAGCTAAACGTTACTTTACTAGCTAGTTTGAAATTTAGTAATAGTTTTACGAAGAAAATAAATCTCAAACTAGCTGAAGCAGTAGCAGTAGTGTTATTTTAATTTATTTGTTTTTTTCGATTTTATGTATAAGATGTTATAAAAAGTTTAAACCTAAAAGCAATCATGGATACACTATAAAGTGTTAATGCATAGCAATGTCTATATAAATGAAAAAAGAACGATTCAATAAAAAAACACCTTGCCACCGCCCTTTTCTATTTTCAATTTTTTCATCATAATTTGGCAAAAATTCTTGACAAAGCCATAACCATCCGGTACTCAAAAACACATCAACATGTTTACCGCATTCCACGTTTTTTTTCCGTCCGTAATCATCCCATCACGAAATAAATACGCAAACGAGAGGTCGAGAATTATCCCCTGCCGCTAATTGAGCTTCCCCTGGTCTCAGTCCCCTGGAAATGGTCCCCTGTCTCCTCCGTCTCATACATTTTTCCGAACGAAGCGACCCGGGCAATTTAATCCCTGCATTTACGAAGTTGCTAGGCGAATTACAGAATAAATGCGACCCTCTGCGTCTTAAGACAGGTACTACTTATCTTGTAAAAGGTATTATGTATCCCGGAATTAAAATTTGGTGAGGTATTTTTGGAGTAATTGTTGCGTTAGGTCATTAATTTGTGTTGGTATATATATAACTAGGGGAGCCCTACATATTTAGAAACTTATTTTTGCGTTGTTAGTTCAAGTATTGAATAAGTAATAACGGAAACAAAACCAAAGCATAATACCGATGTCACACGTATGAATATAATTTTGAAATATCATGTAGTAAAAGGCAAATTTTGACAATATTGTAGTATACTTTGCTTGCCATAAGCAAAGTATACTACAATATTGTCAAAAATTTAAAATGTAAGTGTCGCTAAGTATTCAGTTTTTAATATTTCAATTTGCAAAGTGGAACAAAGTGTAGACAAAATCTTCTTCACTTTTCGTTCCCAGTTTTAATTGCAAGGAAGAGAATCAAAGTGCGCTATAACTTTTGTTACTGTGAGAAACTGAGCTGAGATATCACTTGTAGTTACTATCAACAAAGTGAACAGCTGGTATATTTGATTGCATAGGTATATTTCAATATAATATTGTGTAATAAGTCTTCGAGACTTATTTTAGGCAACGGTGATACACATTCTTTTTTTTTTAATATATTTATTTAAGATCGCTTTTTAACATCTAGGGTCATTAGCGACATTCTTGTTGATTATGGAAACAAATGAAAATAACCTGAAATTGAAGTTATTGGATTTCGTCTATAACTCTTTCTGGAGAAAATCTGTAAATCTCTTTTTTTTAAAAACGTTGTTCCACACTAGGAATTTTTCCTGTGTCCTGGGTGCGTTTACAAACATAGAAACTCACATATACAAACTCAGACCCGGAACAATATTTGATCCGTGCGGGAATCGAAAGAGCGACACGCAGCGCAGCAATCCAATCACTCAGCCACTACGCTAACCGTGCCGTCAAAAATCTCAATGTAGGTAGAGATTGTTTTGATTAAATAAAAATACTGAGTTTAATACTGTTTTTTTTTTAATTACTCTCGGTTATTAAAAAGGATATAATGTAACACTACTTGAATCTGTGAGATCAGCGTAGACCTGAGAACGAATGGGCACTAAACTCTTGAATCAGAATTTTCAAATATTTTGAAAATTGCGAGCTGACCAAGATGAAAATGCAGTGTATGATTGTTTAAACCCTACGACGGCAAAGCAAACCCTCTTTAGGTATTGATTTTCATCCAAAATTGGCTTAACCACCTGTCTGCCATCCAAATCATTAACTCACCATGAACGTGAGGCGAATACTAAATAGACACATACTTCAACCAGGATATAAGTAAAGTGATTCGTCCGTAATTGGATAGACCGACACCAACACCGAACTTTGGACAGTTCGTTCCGTGTTGGACTAATTCTGTGCACACCGAACTCACCCTTTTAGTCGAGGAAGTTTCCTAATCGAAAAGAACTTCACGAACTAAACGATGGAATACGTAAGGACATTACTTTTTATAGAAAGTAGTAGCTTTTGTCTGTAGTTTCGCCTGCGTTTGTTTAGAATTTGACAATCAATTCGTATTGTGTAGATGGTATGTGATTACAAAATGGCACTTTGGCTAGAGCATTGAATTATGATGAAAATCTATTAAAATAAACAATAACTCCAGCGCTGCCGCGACGTTGAGTCTTTAGAGAATAGAACTGCAGTATGGTTATTTCAAGTGAATTTAATGGGTACACCTTGTATTTCTCTATGGCCGTAAAACGGACACAAATCCTTTAGATATCGAACTGTTACTAAGAGAAATGAAAAAGTAAAGTGTATTTTTTTAAATATAAAAATAATAAACAACAACAAACTACTAAGTAGTTTGTTCTAGAAAAATCTTCTCACATGAATATAGCTCAAAATAAACTGACACTCAAAACTCAAACTTTAAACAACTTTAATAAATCTTTAACAAAAAAAGAGAAAAAAATATTTTGACAGAAAAAAATGGGCGCGTAAAAATTTAAAACGAAAAATAAAGTTTCATAAAATGAAAATAATTCTAATAAATCTTCTTGTCAAACACAAACAGTGGATTGAGAAAGGGGCCGGCAGAAGTGGCAAAAAGTTTTGTCTAAACACACCGAAGGCACTTCTTCAGACTTGAGCTTAAGCTTTGGTTTCTTTGTCTTTTTTGCGTACTCGGCTTGTACACTTTTGAAAAGTTTTATTCCTTAATTAGAGTTATTCATTAATAATTTATCTTTGGAACCAGTGTATTTTCATTGTTTTTTTAAGAATGTTTGGTCGCGGGGCTCACAAATTACCGAGACCCCGGTACGTAAAGGGCTATTGAAGGACACCGTGGATTTTAGTCAGTATATGTCTGACAGTCCCTCCCGCTCTGCCCTGGGTGGGAGGACTCATGTGATGATTTTACCACGCAAAAAAAAAACAAGTATGTTTGCCACAAGAGAAATTTCTCCGGGATCGTAGGTACGTTTAAAACATTTAAACTCACATACACAAATACCCAGATCCGGAACAACTATTTAAAGGTTATATAAATATTTGTTCGTTCGAACCTGCCACATGCTGTGCAGCAGTCGACCGTTCAGCCACTGAGCAGACCATGGCGTCAAATTCATGTAATTCTGTTCAGATTTTAAAACTTCTTCGTTTTTTTTTATTATTTCAGATTGGAGATACTTTTTTTTTGACAAATTATTTATGTACGATGTAGGTATTTTTAATTACAATAAATCAGTTAAAGACTATAAATATTTTTATTCTTTATCCACGTTACAATTTATAGAACTAAGTCAAAGAACCAAAGTGACGTTACAAAATTTACGTCAATGGGTTTTTTTTACCTTGCTTGCCGGGGCTGCGGAACTTACGAATTAACGTGACCCCGAATTAACGTAGTCACCGTGGATTTTAGTCTGTACGAGTCTGACAGTCCCTCCCGCTCTGCCTTTTTTTTATCGGGGTAAAATCATCAAATGAGTCCTCCCACACAGGGCAGGGCGGGAGGGACTGTCAGACTTGTACTGACTAAAATCCACGGTGTCCTTCAATAGCCCTTTACATACTAGGGTCACGGTAATCCCTTGGTCCCGCGACCTCCCGCTCTGCCTTGTGTGGGAGGACTCATTTGATGATTTTACCACGATAAAAAAAAATCTTTAGGTAACAGTTTTATTCGGCTCGAAAAAAGTTCTGATCAAAACAAAGTGATCATGACGAGTATTTATAATAAACAAGATATAAAATGAAAGACGAAGTTGATTATATTGTCCCTATTATAGTCAGTGGTAAACACTGCCTGTTGTTCGGGAATAGATATTTATTAGTTTTTTTTTTATTTCATTTAGTAGATATTGGCTCTTATTAATTTTTATGAACAACAATTCATGCATTAACAAATTCATTTCATCTATCTATCTATATATATATATATATATATAAAAGGAGAACTGACTGACTGACATATCAACGTACAGCCGAAACTACTGGGGCTAGGAATGTGAAATTTTGCACACGGCTTCCTATTATAATGTAGGGGAGCACTAAAAAGGAGTTTTTGGAAATTTAACCTTTAAGGGGGTGAAAAGGGGGAATTAGGAAAGTACGTAACCCACGCGGACGAAGTCGCGGGAAAAGTGCTAGTTTATCATATTTTTTAAAACTTCGCCTTACACTATAAATTTCCCCTGTATCGTGGCTACATTTCCTAAAATTTAAAGTCACATGCACAGACCCAGGACAAGTACAAATATTTGTTCCGTGCGGGAATTGAACCTGCGATACGCAGCGCAGCAGTCTAACACTTAGTGATTGATTGTGCCAATCATGGCGTCAATATTCAAGTTGGGATTAATTTCTATTACAAAGACATCCTGCTCTCCAATTTTTTTTTTCAAGCAAAGACCGAGGTGTGCGGGCTTGCGGGCGGCGAGTATTGGGCGACTCGCTGTTTGACCATAGACCATGCCCGGCATCGTCAGCGCGTTGTGTTCCACGCGCGCCTCAAAGAGTGTCAGCAAATGAAGAAAAGCCTGCCGGGGTCGCGGGACTTAGGAATTACCGTGACCCCGGAACGTTAAGGGCTATTGAAGGACACCGTGGATTTTAGTCAGTACGAGTCTGACAGACCTCTGCCCTGGGTGGGAGGACTCATTTGGTGATTTTACCACGCTAAAAAAAAAGCCATCTCGCCATCTCTTTCTGGGCCGACCTCCGTGGTGACAATGACGTCTACCCACAGGGACCTTATAGCGTGGATACATTTGCCCGCCACCCGTTATGTATGTGGTTTATGTGGCTTGCGCAATCCCTTTTTTTATTATTCAAGTACACACATTTCTAACCAAAATAAGAACTAGAAAGTTCCTAGAAACAAAAGTGGAAATTGATATTCTTACATGGAGGCTGTATGTTAAAAATATTCAGATGTTTTTTATAGATACTGAAAAGATTATTCAAATCAAGTTGTTCACGGTCTCACCTGCTCCTCGGCTTCTATTCGTCTTAGCGTGATGTTAAATAGCCTTCCTAGATAAATGGGCTATCCAACACAAAAACATTTTATCAATTCGAATCAGTAGTTTTTGAGATTAGCGCATTCAACCGAACAAACTCTTCAGCTTTATAATATTATTATAATAATAAATATTCCACAACTATCACACAACGCCATCTAGGCCCAAGCAATATAGGTATAGTATAGATTTTGAAAGCCTTAAGGATAAAAGAGACTGAACCTAATTGTGCAAAAAAAGGAGACCGCCCGATCATTTATCAAAATAAATAATCTCATGCATTCCTGCAGAAATCTCATAGATGATCTAAAAGGAGTAAAATCTCTTACGTCTATAAATTGTCCAAAAACATTCAAACCAACCTCAGCCAGCATTGTCA
Organism: Agrotis puta; assembly: GCA_943136025.2. NCBI lineage: Eukaryota > Metazoa > Arthropoda > Insecta > Lepidoptera > Noctuidae > Agrotis > Agrotis puta. Next base: position 3,941,985 of record OW964171.2, read on the forward strand.
ACAGTTAATCCACTAAGGCCCACTATCAGACAACGAGGTACTTTAGATAATTCAAACAAGGAACATTGGAACAACATTGTTTGCCCTGTTTTAATGGCCAAATATTGGTGAAAAGCGCACTGGAAACGTGATTACAAGCTAAGCTGAGCGATAAAATTGGGTTATTTTTTTAATGTTTATTTTTAATCGTAGTTTAATATATAGTAGCGGCCGTTTTAGACCCGCAGTTCTCCGAGAGACCTGTTCATTCAAATGAAACGTTATATGACGCCGGTATTTTCATTTTTTTTTTTTTTTTTCAACAAATCGCTGACAAAACACGCGACTCGCTACAACTCGTAGCCAAGCACTTATGGTGCTGCATCTAGATAATTTATCCAGAAACTGAAAAACAACCAAAATCCAGCATTACAAATGCCCTTAGAGGGCCAAAAATCGTCGCAGGTCGCGGGACTGTCGTCTACGAATGGCGCAAGCGCAGCGAGTAATTGGTGACTCGCAGCCCGACCATGGACCATGCCCGGGTCGACGGCGCGTTGTGTTCCACGCGCGCCTGGGGCCAGAGCCTGCCGGGGTCGCGGGACTTACCCATCACCGTAACCCCGGTACGTAAAGGGCTAGTGAAGGACACCGTCGATTTTAGTCAGTACAAGTCTGACAGTCCCTCCCGCCCTGCCGTGGGTGGGAGGACTCATTTGATGATTTTACCACGCAAAAAAAAAAAAAGGTCGCGGGACTGTCTCATTAGGTAACCGTGACCTTGGAACGTAAAGGGCTATTGAAGGATCACCGTGGATTTTAGTGAGTACAAGTCTAACAGTCCCTCCCGTCCAACCCTGAGTTGGAGGACTCATTGGATGGATTACCACGTAAAAAAAAAAGTCTCACTATCTGAGGTCGTGAGCAGTGCAGAGTAATTTTGGATTATGGTAGTCCCTTTCTAGATATATGATTCGGATGCAGCAAGTCAGCTTTCACCTTTATGGCACGCCCTAAAGATGGCGCGGGGACATTGACTTGTTAAAGACGGTTCGAATTAGGTTTTGGCTAGCCAGAGGTTAACTGGATAAACGAACAATCGTGATCTTATTGAAGTCGAATTCTTGATTTTACATTCATGTTACATTTACTTAAAAGTATATATTCGTTTAGTTTATTGGATCTTATGGTAAGACAAATAATATAAAAAGAAAATTGTAAATTCGGACTGTAAGTTGCCCTAGCTGGAGGCCTTAAAATCTTAAAGTATCTACAGAAAAGTCCGGTTGAGCAGTACACAACCTACTAGAGGACGACCTGCGAGATGTCAAACACAAAAAAAAATCAGACTGTAAGTAAAGTAACAAGATGGAACGAAGATTATGCAAAAGTTCAAATCTTAAAATCGTGCTAAGCAAACAGAACATGCCTACATATTCACAAGCTGACTTACAAGAACCATAACATCTCCTATTCGTGTAAGCCACAATCGGATAAAAAAAACTGTACATTTAGTGAACGGCTAAAACCATAACGATATTGTATAGTGACGCATAAAAACAAAGAAGTGACATCTATCAGTGCCAGCGGTAATGATGACAGAAAATGTGTGTCGCGAGTTCGACCGCCGCGCCGCACGGACCAAATATTTATACAATCTGCAAGTAGTTGTTCCGGGTCTGAGTGTTCGTATATGTGAGTTTCTATGTTTGTAAACGCAACCACGAAACAGGAGAAATTCCTAGTGTGGGGCAACGTTTAAAGAAAAAAAAGTTAAAGTTCCGAACTCAACTACAAAATTAGCTGTTTTCTTGCATAAGTCTAAAACTATAAACGTTAATCTTTTTTTGGACATCCTAAGCTGCGCCAGAAAACCCTGGCCTACACCATTCGTATCAAATTCCACAAAAAGCGCACTTTTTACGATGGAAAAATGTCTTACATCTCTTATAAAAACAGCAGTCAAGCTAAACTAGACTGTTGATTCGGGCTTTCAGGAGTTGTAGTGGTTTAGAAAATAGTGCGAGGTACTTATCCCAAGAAAAGCTTAACTACACAATAGAAAAAGAATTACAATGACATTGAAAAAAATATGTCAACATTAAAAGAATAATGGCCGAAGAAATTACACTGGATTTCGAATCGCTGACGAATCAGGAGCCCGATAAGATTTGACAACAATGACGGTCCCAAAAACACGACAAAAGACTCAACATGACAGATTTGCAATCGATTTTCCTAACAATAATACTGTCTTTTTACAACGAAGGGAGAAGATGGAAATAATGAAATGTCCCTGCGAGTCAAAGTAAAAATATATTTCTTTTGAGTCCACTGTCCCAAGGAATTAAGATTGATTACCTTGCTTGCTACACTTTCTCTCAAGTCGTGAATTTATTCTATTTTTAAGTGGCAAAGAACCTTTCTCAGTTTCGTTGTCATTTCCAAAATTTTAATGAGATTTTATAACTAAAAAGATTTGGCTGCTATCTTTGTTTTTAATCACTGAGAAGGGTTAGTGTCAAAAAGATTATTATGATAAAAATCACGCGGAATTTGTTTTTAGCTGAAAATTCGCTGTGAATTATGACGTTGATGATGAATTATTTAGTTGTTATCATAGCTCTTTGTTTTGACGTATAATATTTTACAATGTGACGTTTTGTTGAGATTCACCACGAATTCTAAAGCGATGAATCGCCAAGTTTTGTTTTTATTTACTATGAATTGGCTCTTGGCCACAGCCAAAGAGAATTAAAACCACTTGAGAGCTCATAGAGCGATTTCGCCTAGGCACACGATTCACCAGTGCGGGCCGGGGACCGGGGGATTGCGTCTTCCCCCGTTCCTCGACCCGCGGTAGTTGTGATTGGTTGATGCAACAATGTCAGTAAGAATAGTGATAACAAGTAAATCCAGCAACAATAATATCGATATCGATAAAATCGATGGCAATTAAGTCTTCTTTTGCTTTTTTCAATGTTGATTTGTAAGTAGAGAAGTAAATGAAGATTAAACGAAAATAATAATAAACTAAACAAACGGCGTCGGTCCTTTAAAGCTTCAAAGCAATCAGGGGCCGTTCAAGTATTACGTAAGCACTATGCTTTGCTTATTTTGGATGACATGGGGGGTAGGGGAGTCTAGATGATGATTACGTCATCGGTAGTTATTTACTTTTTTACACGAATGGCAACCCTCACATTGTCTTTGGTTGAAAACGAAGCGCATTTTCGGGGATTCTCGCAAATAATGCATATGTAAATAATACATAAATTGAAAAATGTTTACGTAAGCATGGGGGGAGGGGGTAAGTGCTTTGCTTACTTTTGCTGACAAGGGGGACGGGGGGGTAAATAATTGTAATAAATCTGCTTACGTAATACTTGAACGGCCCCTCAGCTGTGAAATGCCTTGAACAAATGACGCTATAATATTTTGGAAACCAATTTTCCCTGATAGTGGCATTAATCCACTTTTCTTTAACTTCCGGAATATTTGGAAATCTAAAATGTAAACGTAAAAAATAACATTATTTTTTATTTACCATTAGAAATTATCGATTAAATAATTTATCAACAATGTTTTAAGTTGTCACATCACTTCAGCACACAGCACAAAGTACTTATGGATAGAAAGAGATAGAATTATCTAATATTCTAGTGAAAGTAAAGGACTTTTCAAAAGACATCAACGCGGTATCCCAAAAGACATCAACGCGTAATCCTTTTTTCGTAACCAACCAGTTTAGCTTGAACCCTCTTATTACCAATAATGTAAATAAATATAAACATATTTTACTTACCGATGAAAACTTATACCATCTTTTTTATAACTAGATGTTTTAGATGATGTCCCGCACCATTTAATTGCACAGGTACTCATTTTTGCTTCGGTTTTATTCGATAAATGTTTTTTTAGGTTCCAAAATTAAGGAATGTGCACAGATCCAACAACTGGTCAGTACTAAAACATTCATTCGTATCGGGATCTCATATAAGTGCTATTCCATTGATGTGTCGTGAGCCTGAGTCGCCCGTATGAGCGGTCAAGTGGTTATATTGTCATTGGCCACAGCCCAGCCTAGAAGCTAACACGAGACCTCAGATGAAGCGAGATCACCCAGAAGGAATGCGCCCCGATGGAACACAGTAAATTCTGTTTGACGCCGGACTGACAGCATGGTGGTTGGGAGCTCCCTGGTGAGGTCTACCATCGCCAGTAAAGCCTGTCAGCCTTCACCGCAGGCTACAAGGTTACTCTCATGCATGGTTGGCGCTTCTTGTGACCCAAGGTCCAATACATAGTTCGGACGCTAAGGACGGACGCCATACAATGTAACAACGCTGCCACTCTCTTAAAAGCTTTTTCTATGCCCTTTTATTGTTAGAATTGTTTTATTTGAAACAAAATATTCCAACAACTAGGTACCATTTAAAATATACAACATTTTTGTGGAATAGAAAAACAGTGACACAGGGGAAAAAGTCCAGTTCGTGTTTTTAACGTGTCATCAAATACAGCTAAACGTGAATTACGAGTGGAATCAGAAAAACACATAACGTTAACCCTGTATGTGCTGCGCAGTCGCTAATTGCGTCCGCACCCATTCCCGTTTTGTATTTCACCGTGTTGAATTTAAATAAAATTCGTTATTCCGTGACCTGTGGAGGGTTATGTATGCGTTTATGTGAGTGTGGAAGAAGTGTTATATTTTTTGGACGTATGAAGGGTTTATTTACATTGGTTAAAACATTTCTGCGATTTATTTGGAAATGAAATGAAAAAATCAAATTATTATTAATATCGGGCCTTATTTTTAGACGAAAAACTTAAACACTATTATAGTTTTAGACGAAATGAGTAAAGCTATTGCTAGCGACCTCACCCGCGTGTATGTCGAAAATTATCGCACGGGAATATAAAATCGGGATTAAACTATCCCATGTTTAAATCCACGTTATGAACTATATGTGCAGCAAATTTCATCCAAATCTGTTAAGGATTTTTTGCGTGAAAGAGTAACAAACATCCATCCATCCAACCGTCTTCACATTTTTGCATTTATAATATTAACAAGATCAATAGTTAGTTAATTATGTGCACGGTGGTGTAAGGATCTACGGAAACCTCACACTACAAAAATCTTGGTGTCAAAGTACATAGCAACGTTATAAATCAAATCCGTGCCACCATTAGTAGTGCCAACAGGTTCCCAGAAAAAAACACCGAACAAGAAAAATATACGGAAACAGAATAATTACATCACGAGCAAATTGTATTTGTATGAAAATGGTAGGAATTTACTTATTTTTTCTTGATGTCAAAGTTGACCTTTAGGGCACTTTACGCCAGGAATCTTCGAGTCGGGACTCTTCGAGGTGTAATTTGAATAATAATTGAATAGGTTTTAAAGGTCATATTTCACGAGGAGGAGCTCGTGATTAAATAATAATAGCAGCAAAGGATCTTTAATGGCGCAGTTTCTTTGGTCATTAATTCGTTCGGTATACAGCATACGGGGAGTCCTCGGATGCGAGATAACAACCAATGGAAGTCTCAAACCGATACGTGTTCGTTACTCCGTCTGCGGCGATGCCCCACTTGCTTTATACCGATCGTGTTATCGACCAATGAAATTCATCGGTCGATATACAGCATACGGGTCTGCCACTCTTGTTAATAAATGGTGACGAACATGAAGGTTTTTCTACACCATACGCGCTATCGACTAATGAAAATCATTCCCCGAATGCGGACCCTGTGGCGTGGTTACAGAAATATCTCGCACCCCGCATTCGCATAAAACCTTATGGTGCATTAAAATGCGCCATAAGGTTAAGCCGCGTTTGCCAAGGTTGATCTCTAGATGGGTGACCATATTTTGTTAGAGAGAGTTTCCTCTGCGCTTCGGAAAGCCTCAATGGAGGTCGGCAGATGCTTCATGTAACATACTGGTATTCAGTTGCATCCGATTAGATTTCAAGACTCCCGACTCATACTTAAAAGGCAATTCAGATGATGAAATAGTTAACTAAAAACCTTCCCAAATAATCCTCTAAAATACTACCTTAAAAAAAATCTTTTTCATATCCGATTGTGGTCATTCTGTATGAATGTGGTCAGTTTATAAAGTCGGCTCTGTGAATCACGTAGACTTTGGACTCACAAGTATATTATTTTAAAACCTAAGCACAGATTTTCTCACGTTTTCTTCATTCACCGACGTCAGTGATGCCCTAGATGTACTTAGAAAGATTTAAAATGATTATTTATTAATTAACGATCTCCAACAAAAAATATACACAGATCGTTGACATTGAAAAACACAAAGCAGTTAGTAGGTGTACTCCTTCACTTACAGGAGATCACAGCATGCTACATAAGATTAACAACTAAGCTAACAAAAAATAAATTGAATTAAATTTTTGACAATCTAAAGACATAAGTAGAAACAGAAACAATAAATATAATTTTGTATTAATATGAAACATTAACTTTTAATTATTAAATATCTTTAAGGCATTTTTTTAATATATAAAGAGATTGAGTCACATCTTATATTTTGGTTTTAGAGAGGATGTTGTATTGTCTGCAAAAATGATACATTGGTACTTGTTCGGATTTGAACTTACAACCTCGTGCGCGCGTGGGGAAATGTCAACTTATAAGCCACCACGAAGCTTACAATACTAAAATAGGGTCCTTCACTTACTTCGACGACAACCCGCATCTGAGATTCAGGGGTTAGTCGAGCGTAAATGAACAAACTGACCAAAGGTAGGTCAGTATCGGAAATTCCCTAGCAAGGTAGCTACTGAATAAATAAACATTAAAGGTAAAGAGAAAGAGAAAGGATTGAATTTGGATTCTTGAACGAAAGTTCAAGATTTACGATATACGATTTTAGCTTTTTTTTCATCGTGGTAAAATCATCAAATGAGTCCTCCCACCCAGGACAGAGTGGAAGGGACTGTCAGACTCGTACTGACTAAAATCCACGGTGTCCTTCAATAGCCCTTTACGTTCCGGGGTCACGGTAATTCGTACAGTCCCGCGACCGTACGATTTTTGCTAAAGATACACGTAGATTCTGTTCAATCACTAAATTTTTACGCTGAAAATTAATAATCTATGTATGTCGGTTGCTATATTATTCAGTTTGATTTTTATCTATAACCACTCAATAAACGAATTTGTCTTTGGAATGTATTGAACGAAATTAGAATTTCGGACGTAAGAGTGAATCTCAATTGTTCTACCACTTTTCACAAAACAATTGCTGTCTTACTAGATAATTATGTTTTTTATGTAGTTTTTTACTTTTATACTTCACCCTATTCTAATCACTTAAAGTAAGGGCATTTTTTTTCCACGTCACTTTTTTATAAACCCTTATATTTTTGGACATATATATACGTACTAAACACGACTACGACATATAATACGTACTAAAGTTCATGCATTTTGTTATCTGAAAAAGATAACGATGAAGCTGTAGCTGAAAAGTCAATACGAGTCTCGGGCTCACCAGTGAGAAACTGCCTGTCAATGTATTCGTATTTCCAGTGCCTTTTTTGAAGGAAAAGAAAAACGGATGAATGAAATACAAATACTGTTAGGTGATACATTAATGCATTGGAACTGAGGTGGAATGAGAGGCTAATGGAGTGTTTTCATTGAGTTAATTTAGCTGTTGTGCCTTTGACCATTTTGTACGAACGTTGGTTTCGTATATACAACATTATTTTTTGTTTATGCGAAACCTGATACACCTGTCTAGTATTTTTGTGTAAAGAATCCATGTAAGAATACAAAATTTTAAAACCGTATCATAAAAAATCACAAGGTTATAAGTTTGTATATTACCTGGCTGTCCGTTCAAAAACACGCTCATTACGCGGGTGTACCGCCCGCGTAAACCGCGTCTCCTGTGTTATACACGTGATAATTGCTTGGCAATAGGTACCTAACCGTACGGTGATTGTATTGTAATTAACTGGTAATAAAATTTAATTAAAAACTTTTTGAAAAAAAAAATAACATGGTGTAAAAATTATTGGAATCGAATCAGTAACTGATTCTGAACAAACTATATTCAGGTTTCTCATATACTTACTAAAAATAATGTTGTATATTTTCCTTTTAATTATTTAGCGTTAGGCTGACATTTGACCACTATCTTGCCTGGTGGTAGGTGAGGTTGTGGTTGACGGAAAAGCACGCTTTTTTATCGTGGTAAAATCATCAAATGAGTCCTCCCATCCAGGGTAGAGCGGAAGGGGCTGTTAGACTCGTACTGACTAAAATCCACGGTATCCTTCAATAGCCCTTTACGTTCACGGGGTCGCGGTAATTCGTGAGTTCCACGACCACGGAGAAGCACGCTTGCCTAGACATAACCTATTCAGTCTTGTTTCAAAACTCCAAGGTCGTAGCTATCAGAAAATATAATTTTAACCTTTTTAGTATGGAGAGAGCTCTTGACTCTCCCCGCTTTAGGTGGAGTGAAAGGTATTCTCAGAATCAATCGCCCTTTTCGTCATCCTTGACGAAAACAGAAAATGTTTCAACTGTTTGTTGAAACATTTTCTGTGGAATTTGTAACAAAGTATACATTGACCATTGACTACAGTAACCAATCTACAACTAAGTACCCAACAGACGTCGATATTAAACGGATAACCGGTTAACTTTAACAGTACTGTTTGCAGTGACCATACCAACTTAGTTTGCTCTAACTTTAGTTAGATCTTTAATGTATATTTATTCTGTGGAACTTTGTAGTTTCCCGATAGGATAGCTTACGGGTAGTGGTTTTATTAACCGATTGTCAGTTGTTCTCTGTTCATCATATAAATTTCAAAGCTGTGGGGAAAGTCTCTGTACATGCGTTTTATATGAAAAACGGCCTCGGCATTGGCTTGTCATATTGAGTTCAAGCATGCTTTTCTGCGCATTCTTATATCAATAAAATGTGAACGTTGTAACGAATTAACGGATGAATGTTTATTACTCAACATTGTTCTCACATTTTTTTATCATGGTAAAATCATCAAATGAGTCCTCCCACCCAGGGCAGAGTGGGAGGGACTGTCAAACTCGTACTGACTAAAATCCACGGTGTCCTTCAATAGCCCTTTACGTTACGGGGTCACGGTAATTCACGAGTCCCGCGACCTCATTGTTCCCCCATAGTATAAATTACTGACTATTATTTTGTAACAGTTCTCTGGACCTGTTATTTATTGATAACAGGAACAGGTGGAACAGATATGTGATTTTACTTTTTACCCACTCTCCGTAGATAAATTTTGTGCTTGAATATACACCACACAATTTGAATAAAAATGTTAGAATCCAATACAGCCTAAGGTACTCGTATAACGAAAAGAAAACAAGAATCTAATTATTACCTCATGCATGAACGAAATGGTGACAGTAAAGTTTAGGAACACGTGCCGTGAACACAGAAGGAAAAGTTTAAGGGTAGATTCTTTTTTAGAGTTCCGAAATCAAACAAGAACGAATTCTTTTGGATCTTGTCGCCTTCTGTCTTTACAGCAATTTTTATAGAAGACTACTGGCAACATGTTGCACGGCAACTTTAATTGTTAGTCCCTTTATGTGGTGGTAAAAAGTTGTGTGTGTGGACCGGAGCGGCCTCTTATTTTTTTTTTGTAACAATCCCACAGTCCTTCTTAAACCACTGCAACTCTTGAAAGCCAGAATCAACAGTGGCGACCACCAGAAAAGTGTGAGGCGGAAGGGCCTGTCAGACACTCAGTGACTCAAAGTCTTCCCTGTTTCTTCACGTGTCTTCAGTTGCGTTAAAGGGCCACACTGTCCTTTTAAGGTGGTCTCGCGACCCAATTGTGCATCCATTAACTACTGTTTTTAAGAAAGTTGCCCTACGTTGCTGTTGAAACAGTAAATAGCAGTTCTTCTCGTCATTGCTACTTTTTTGTTATTAAAAGAATCAAGAGTTGTTTAACAATTGGCACTCGATGTGTGATTTTGAGAAAATCAACATACCATGCAATCTACATTTTCATGCCAGTTACAGAGCCTTCAATTTCCGAAGTAGGTTTGATATTCACAACAACAGAAGGTTTGAACTTAATTATTTACAAACAATAATAATTCTTTAGGAAATGTCTTTGTTCGAAGCCCCCAAGGCTTTCCTCTTGACCTCGATAAGTGGGGCAAGCGACGACATTAAACAACATTTGTGTAACAAAATAATAAATAAACAATATACTGAACATAATTGTGAGTTCGTGAACGCAGTTGTTCACGCGACAATGCTGCTGACCTTAGATGTTATCGATCGTTGACGTTTTCAGTATAAAATATAATATTATTTAAGTTGGCTTTGGGAAATAGCAACTCTATTCTTTAGGAAAATAGCGCTGCTCCTTTCACTAAAACCACATCCTTTGCCCAAAGGATTTTTTACTTTACATTCTTAGCATAAAACTAAAAATGATGATAATAGTTCAGAACCTCAGGAAAAAATCAGCAAAAATCATCACAAACCTTTCATTGAAAAGCTGTTATGCCTTTGTCAAACAGACAGGCGAGTCCGAAGCGATAACGAACCGATACGAGACGTCAGTCCGATAGTTCTGTCACGCTATCGGATCGCTTTCGCTTTTCTATGTGACTGGATTCAAACAATTCCATACATTACAAATAAAAACGCCTTGCTTCGCATTCGCGACTCCTGTCTGTTTGACAAAGGCTTTAATGATTGACTTTTTGCTGATGACGATTGACGCTGCCTAATCCATTTTTATATCACCCAAAGTTGACCGATCCGATCTACATAAGATATGTTCATAAATACGAAAGTTTTGATGTTTGGATAGATCGATGGATGTTTGTTACTCAAAAACTAATAACCTCAACAACGAATATTGAGGATTTTTTGTTCAGAAACAGATTGTAGTCCGAAAACACATTAGATGCCATGCCGTTCTCTTTTTTTTTTTATTATCGTGGTAAAATCATCAAATGAGTCCTCCCACCCAGGGCAGGGCGGGAGGGACTGTCAGACTTGTACTGACTAAAATCCACGGTGTCCTTCAATAGCCCTTTACGTACTAGGGTCACGGTAATCCCTTGGTCCCGCGACCCCAGCAGGCTTTGGCCCTCTACAGGCCCCGTCACTATGCTGACACTCTTTGAGGCGCGCGTGGAACACAACGCGCCGTCGACCCGGGCATGGTCCATGGTCGGACAGTGAGTCGCCCATTTCTCGCTGCCCGCATGCCCGCGCCTACGGTGGCCGGAGATCGTCCTGCGACGTCCGACGCCGTGGGCGTCTACCACTGCGGCTGGGGTGGAGGGAGGACGCTGTCCTCTCCCTCAGGCGGCCCGCCTCCTCCTTCACGAGCATGACTGCTTCGCAGAAGGAGGCGACCGTTAACCACTCCGTCTCGCCCCGCAGCATGGCCTCGACCAATGCCGGGCGCGAGAGGTCTCCGCCTATCGCCGTCGTGAGGACACGGCGGTGCTCTGCCCAAGCGGGGCAGTCCTGCACCGTATGCTCCACCGTGTCCTCCGGACGATCCTCGCAGTGGTGACACCCAGGCGTTTCTTCCCTCCCTATCAGACACAGGAACCTCCCGAAACTTCCGTGTCCGGTGAGGACCTGCGTCATGCGGTAGGTCAGGACGCTGTGACGCCTATCCAGCCACTCCTCAAAGAGGGGTCTTACCGCCGCGATTGCGGCGTGCCCGGACCTCGGTTGGCCATGCCGTTCTCTTGGGATAATTTTTGAATAAATATACCTAGGCGTGTAACGATGAGCCTACTTATGCAAATATTTAGAATTCAAATCCCTTGACATTTTGAAGACTAAGACTATGATTCTGTACCTAGATACATAGGTATATACGAAACCATGTATAGCGTAATCTGCTTAACATATTCAGAGTGCTAAGACTCAACCTTCTCTTATTGCCCGTTCACAACATTACCGCTGTGAGCGGTGGCTTAGCGCGGGGTGGTGAACGGTAATGATTATCATCATCATCATCAGCCGGAAGACGTCCACTGTAGAACATAGGCCTCCCCCTTAGACCGCCACGCCGAACGACAATTCGCCACTTGCATCCATCGGTTGCCCGCGACTCTCACGATGTCGTCGGTCCACCTAATGGGAGGCCTGCCCACACTGCGTCTTCCGGTCCGTGGTCGCCACTTGAGTACTTTTCTTCCCCATCGGTTATCAGTTCTGTAATGTAATGAAACTGTCATGTTTTTTAATTTAATATTACTTAATATTTATATTTTGAAAATGGTATTTTCAATGGTTATTTTTTTTAATCGTTGCCCCACTATAGGAATTCCTGTGTAGTAGGTGCATTTTAATTTTCATGGTAAAATCATCAAATGAGTCCACCCACCCAGGGCAGGGCGGGAGGGACTGTCAGACTTGTACTGACTAAAATCCACGGTGTCCTTCACTAGCCCTTTACGTACCGGGGTCACGGTAATGGGTAAGTCCCGCGACCCCGGCAGGTAGCATTTGAAAACATTTAAATTCACATACACAAACAGCCAAACAAACACTTCAGCTTTATAATATTAATATGGATTTCAATAACCTTCAAATAAATTATACAAACAGAAAATGGGACATGAAACGAATCATACATTTGATCCCGATTGACCGTAGATAGAATTTTATATGCGACTCAATATGAATAAATTAACCACAATTTCAAGCTGTGGATTTAAAATAACTGTTTATTTTTGTGTTCGACACGAGTATGAATAGCATACATCTCTAATTAACTACTTCCGTTCATTAAAACGCAATATTGAGGTTTAATTAAACGATTCATTTTGTAGTTAACTGGAAATGAAAATTGAAAACCGTTCAAAACTAATTGTCAAGTTTAGGGAACTCATCATCATGGCAACGCCAGCGAAATCGCAGGTGAAAACTAGTTTTAAATAATATAGAAAAAAAAAACTAAAAAATAACTTATTTTCTTTCGTATTCGAAGAGGTTTATATTTGTAATCCTTCCTATCCCAAAGTAGTGTAATTAATACCTGTAATATTGTGGCATGTTTTTTGGTTTCGTGTTTTTTTTTACATACGTTACAAGATGTACACTTTAAAATGCTTACAGCAGCATTTTAAAGTGTATTTTAAAATGCTTACAGCAGCATTTTAAAGTGTACATCTTGTAACAGCTGTCGACTTAAGGCCTGTTCAAACTAAATCGGTATTCGGTACCATCTGCGGCAGGGAATCCCGTTTGAGTATGCGGTAGTATTACTGTTCACCTCAAAACAGATTTCGCTGTCCTTGTGGGTAGAATACCGAGTTGTGATACCCGCGCGGTACGCACTTCTACCGACAGCGATAAGGAAAGGAATACCGCTCAGGGGCCGTATTGTGACGTCTTAAAACCAGGCTTGTTCCAGTGAGTGAACGAGGTGGCGCTAGACGACTTGTATAGCTATGTCTCTTTCACTCACTGGAACAAGCCTGGTTTTAAGACGTCATAATACGGCCGCATGGCTCGCAACCACCATTCTGTTGTAGTCCATTGCCAGACAGTTTTTACCAGCTTCCCTTTCATACCTTTCCAGTTTCTACAGCCATTCATTTTCGATCGCTTTACCCTTAACACGTTTCTTTAAAAAAATGTTTCAAACATCTGTCGACTGCCAAAGAACTTATTATACATAGGTTGCAAGATGTTCCCGTTTTATCAAGAGCCCGGGTATCGACTTTTGTATTTAGCATAAATTTGCATGTCAAGATATACATACTCGCCACTTGTTTATGCTAAGCATGATACCCTTTAATATTATGCTGTATATCGTTAACTTGGATCAAGTTTTCTGCGAGATTGATCTCGGTAGATGGGGGGGAAATCATGTGAAGAAAATACGCTGAAAACAGTGATTTTGTTTTGTTCTGTGACAATATTGTAAGAAATGAACTGAGGTCGTACCATGATTGAGCGATGAACGAATTACGTTTAGCACGTAAATAAATAAACCTTTAACATCTTTAGTTTCGTTTATTCATTTTAAAACATATAATTAAATTTTTAAACATTTTTTTTTTGAAGTGAAAACTTCTTTAGCGGCGTTGAGCACTTTTCTGTAATGGGTATAAAATCTTAAACTCGCGTCAGGACACGTGACCCTGACCGAAAAAGCGTAGGACGGCGCAGGGCGCTTGCGTGAATGTTCGTGTGACTTTATTACTTTTAAAGAAGTTTGTATGCTGGATACATTCGTTGCTAGGTAACATTGTTTATGAAAGATGTACGTCACATTGGAAAATTATTGAAATAAAAAGTCAACCATTTTTGCGAGTTTTACTAAAATCTGTTCACAAGATATTTCCAACAATTACTATTCAAGTTTTCACTTCTGCCGGCACTCCCAGAGTGCAACCCGTCGTTTTTTTATATAAAAATAGTGATCCGCCGGTGTGGGAGCAGGGTCCAAGCTACCGGTGGTTAGGGCTCCAGAGACAGGAACCTCCTCACAATGCGAGCCGTATCGAGGAGCACTGCCTTCTGAATCAGGCCTTTGATCAACCCCCTAATGAGAGCCTCAAAAATGTTCGTCGAGACTCTTTGCCATCAAGCCATTGGCAGTAACAACAATCGGCACAATGATAGCCGAGCTCACATTCCACATATCGACAACCTCGAGAGCCAAGTCAACATCTTCAGTTATATTATTACTAATATTTATTCTACAGTACTGATTATATACAAACTATAAATAAAAACTTACTAGTAATACATACAAAAAAATAAAAATAAAAAGGACAAAAAAAAACATTCAAAGGGCGTTAAAGAATACGTCCACATCGCTGTCAACGGAAACAGTGCCCAGAACGCTGGCAGCATTGCCACATTGTATGGCAATGCTGATTCGTTGGCCTAGGAATAGGCCAGCCCTCTGGTCACCTGAAGAGTCGAATAATCGCCTGGCGATATCCTTAAAAACTTTGTGACCACTCGGAGCCCATGGCCCCAGAGTTTCAACCCCAAACGGCTCAAACACATAGCTACTAGCTAAGCCAGTGTATTTACGCCGCTTAGAGTTTTCAGCACATGCAGCAGCAGCGCCAGCACAACACGCTGAACTAGGAAGATGGGATGGCGCAAGGGTGTCGACACATGTTGCATCCCACACCTAAGGCCTACCCAGCTTCCATTACATTATGGTCATACCATCTGGTCTCTTCCCATTGTCGCGTCACTGGATTCTAAGATGGCTGGTACCCCGGGCGGCGGTGACAAGAGCACGACGGATTATGTCATATCTCTTTGGTATTTTTTTGGTTAAATGTAGATAAAATGTTATCCGTCATAGATGTTAGGAAAACAATTATTTTCGGAGTATTTTAAGCCTTTGTCAAACAGACAGGCGTGGCGAATGCGAAGCGTGACGTTTTTATTTGTAATGTATGGAATTGTTTGAATCCAGTCACATAGAAAAGCGAAAGCGATCAGATAGCGTGATCGAACTATCGGACTGAGTCTCGTATCGGTTCGTTATCGCTTCGGACTCGCCTGTCTGTTTGACAAAGGCATTACGGTTACGTCAGTCACACATTTTTGTTATTGTCTCTGATAATGAATGTACATTTCAAAATTGTGCGAACAACGTGTGAAGAGGTTGTCAAATATTTGTGATTGTTGATTTAACTGAATTAAATAATGATAATTATAGCGTTCTGTGTTTGCAATAATTTACTGTATTCATGATGAAAACAATTAAAAACTTTTAAGTGGTATTTTACAATAAAATAAAACTTAATGAGTAAAATCGTTTATTAAAGAGTGCATAAAATTGAGTATTGAATAAATCGTAAATAACACAAAAAAATTATAGATCTTTATCTTTTTTACTAGATACGAATTCAAAATGACAGTGTTTT
This sequence comes from Agrotis puta, assembly GCA_943136025.2. Lineage (NCBI taxonomy): Eukaryota > Metazoa > Arthropoda > Insecta > Lepidoptera > Noctuidae > Agrotis > Agrotis puta. The sequence continues at coordinate 3,957,897 of OW964171.2, forward strand.
ATGGCCCACACCTTTGATACCGGGAAACGCTTCAGTAATTCTATTGCCCCTTTTACATCAAAGCTTTACATCTGAATGATTGCTAAAAATACTCCTTAAATCCCCACCGTGCGAACGATGACGTCATTGGTATAAGGTAGGTACTTACTGTTGCCGCAATTCCACGGATAGAGTTAATCCGCCCAGATTTAGTAACATCACGTACTTCACATCATCCCGACTGAGTACTATGGACTGCGTTATTGTAGCTAGGTATGTACTTTAAGTAGCTGGACCTCGGTGTTATTTTGGACAGTCACTACTATACCACGATAATGCCTTTTTCAAACAGACTGGCGAAAGCGAAGCGTTTCCGAAGTGATACCGAACCGAAGCGAGACGTCAGTCCGATTGTTCTATCACGCTATCGGATCGCTTTCGCTGTTCTATGTGACTGGATTCAAACAATTCCATACATTACGAATAAAAACGTCACGCTTCGCTTCGGAAACGCTTCGCTTTCGCCTGTCTGTTTGACAAAGGCATAAGGGATAAGAGTAAAGCTGTTATGGCCTCGTATTGTGACGTCATGTATGCTTTTCTAATACTTGCACTTTTTTAATTTTTATATATTATTTTGCTAAACGTATCTTTCAATTGACAGTAGACAAAATGACCTTTTTAAACGTCGCATAGTACTAATTGTCCCTTTAAGCATGCAGACCCCGCTGTTATTCAGAGATGTCTTTGACAGTCTTTACTTATTAGTAGGCAGATGCTAGAAAGCAAAATTACTACAAGTAATTTACGATTCACTGACTTTAATTTACGCCACCTTCTACAACACAAAAACGTAAGTAAAGTGGGAAATTGGCAACACCGTACGGGTTTTGGAGTGGCTACACTAAGCTGTCACGTCAATTAACTGTTTGATCAAGACTTTAGTCTTTTTGTAACGAGTTTTCGAGTAAGTTGTACCTCTATTACGTGACTAGGTTACCTTGTTTGTTATCTTTCTATTTTCATAGCTGATGTTAGTCAGTGATCCTTATAAGAAGATTGATTAAAACAAACAAAATTGATTACAATTCTTTATTAAAAATTAATTGAAACATCCAGTCGATACAAATATGGGAACATTCATATGATTTTAAAAAGTAAACAGTTTTATTTGCCTACGAAAAATTGCTGCAAAATACAGTTGAGAGCAAAATTACTAACGAAGGTAACATTTTTAATTTTCTATAATGAAGTTTATTCTGAATTCAGTCAGAAAAATGCTTTATGAAACTGATCAATTAATTTAGCCTTCAACTGTAATTTGTGCGTAATAATTTAAATTTTCATAAACCGATTAAATTGGTCTCCACAATCAAATAAATTGGAATAAGCAATTCAATATTTACTTATGTTCTAGTTGTTCCTCATTTACAATTTCAAAATTAAATTACACTTGTAATTATGTACAGCGCTTTTAACATTAAAATTATGGCTAGTTTTATTTTAGTATATTTGTTTAAAGTTAAATGTTAAGATTTTACACACTGATTTCAGATTTATGTAAACAAAAAATTAAATTAATGTAAACAACTCTTTATGTAGCAATTTTTAAATAAATACAATTAAAATACCTAAACTTTCCCTAACAGAAGTCTTTATCAGATAATTCGAATATCAGCGAGGATCTAATTAAACAGATATTCGCTTCAACGAATTTCCAAACGAATTCTTTCGTATGAAAGTCGATCAAAGAATTTGTGAAAACAGGACCGGGAGCCATAGTTTCACTTCATATGGTCGAAAATTTATTTTATTACATTTTCTTTATTAAGGACATTAAATTACAGAATCTTTATTAAATATCTTTTTTATCAGAAGTATCGTTATGTACGGTTGGTTTCATAAAATGGACGAACGTAGTTTTCTCCGCATCGTGACGTGGACTGTACATCGGTGTCCATTATTATAGATGACCTTATACGATAGAACAATGTTGAAGTGGGTCAAGTAATGTTGGTATACTTAATGTCTATCGTTCAATAATATTATTTGTATAAACGAAACAAACAACAAAATATTAATAAAAGAAAATAAAGTACAAACTAACTTGGAATTATGTTTGCTGTGACAAAGGAAACTCCAATTAAACAGCGATAAACTTCTAAGCAAACGGTAATTATGTTACTCCAATATTTCAAAACTAACTACCTTTCAATTACACTTCTAGTTTCTCATTACTAATTAATACTTTTTAATAGGTCGTTTGGAACGTTCAAAAGACCTTTATAAAAATTCTACTTATGTTATCAATTTATTTACAGTAAAAATACACCGATTTTACATTCAAAGCAAGCATACTTAAAGGACATTATTGTATTACAAAAGAAGTCATTTAGTAAATTCTAATTATAATTTATATAAAAAGTTATGTTTACTGAATTATGAATCTTCCCGATATAGATATAGATACACTTTTCCATTGACATGCTGTTTTAGAAATGAAATTGTTATTATTAATTTTACAGTCTCGATTTTTTACATCGTTATTTTTTATTTTCAACTTACTATAAGACTAGAAAGTCTAGAGCATTATTATTTTTACAATTATTATTAATAATAAAACTTACTAACCTATGCACTTCACGTTATTTCAAGCGTTATCACAAATGCCGTCTGAGCTACCTCATTACACTTTGCTCATTATAAACCTATTTAGTACTTATGCTATTATACCTATGTTATACTTTTGAAGCACATTAATATTTACAACACGTGAAAGGGTCGCCTTCAGAGTCCTATCCAATTAAGTAATTGGGTAAATTGAGTGCTCATTGTGGAATCGAATGATATTTATGTTATATTATGTAAAATACAAAAAAAAAAACCTGAATATTAAGATTACTTTAAAAAAGGTTAAGAAAACAACAGAGAGGCAGGTTAAATGAAATCAAGGGCAATAGAACCAAATTAAAATAAAATAGAACATATTTCTTAACTTTTCAACAACAGTAAAGATAATGTTTAAATTACCACAAACAGTTAGCTAATTCATGTAGTAGAATAAGTCAACCAACAATTATTAATTATTGAACTTTAAAAAGATGCTAAAATAATTATTGTTTAAAATATAGGTATAGTTTAACCAATAACAATGACACAAGCGATGAAAATCAGCAAAGTATTGACGATCGGTAACGTAAGTGGTGCAGAATCCCCTGCAGCTGCTAAAGCGCTTGCAGCCGCTTCAACGCATTGGCGGTAAGCGACGTGCTCCAAACACGTGATGGCGCAGAAGTGCTGGTGTGCGCACGCTCCGTCACACGATTCTGAGCTTTCGTGACGGACGCGGTAAGCGCGTAAGTACCTGGTTGAAAGAAAAAATTTTAAAGTCCGTTTTCTGCTTGATTTTAGGAGTATGTTCGCCGAACAGTATGTCATACAAACTTCGGTTCGTTTCGGTGTTCGGCGTAGAACAAAAAGTTCTAAAACTGGCTCCCGATATCTCATTAGCCAGTTGCCGTCCATTGATGGACATAATCTTTCCCCAAAGAGCGAAAACCCCTTGGTCGCTGGACTTACCAATTACCGTGACCCCGGTACGTAAAGGGCTAGTGAAGGACACCGTGGATTTTAGTCAGTACAAATCTGACAGTCCCTCCCGCCCTGCCCTGGGTGGGAGGACGCATTTGATGATTTTACCACGATAAAAAAGAAATAAAAAAGAGCGATAACCCTCTCGGCTCTATGCTAATGTTTTCGATAACGTACTATAAGATAAAGATCAGTACAACAAAAAGTTATTAACAAGAGGATTCTTAAATATTTGATTAGAGAATTATTCCACTAGCACCCAAATTAAATTATTGTCAAAGCAAAGTTTGCATGTGAATAATCTTAGTAATCTAAATAATGTTTCAAATAAACTTACTTGTGAAATATATTAGTCTCATGAGGAGTGCCTATCTGTAGCTTATCAGCGAGGTTATGCAAGGAGATGGCAGACACCTCATGCAGCCCATAGTACTGGGTCAAGTTGTACTCCGGCGTCCACTCCGCCAGGTTCCTATTGGCAGCCGCCAGGTCTAAGAAGTACTGGGTGTAGTCTAACACCTGGGGGTGAAACGGGACTTATTAATACTTAAGTGAGATTATTTATTGGATAAATAAACACAATGCTGGGTGAACTTCAAGAAAAAACAGCCTTTATTCTTTTTATATTATAGTAGACGTGTTTTAAATAATGGTATGAAAAACGCTAAAAAGATGTGGATGGGTTCGGGTGCGTTTAATTGGTTTACTAATTAAATTTTGATAACGGATACCCGTTCCCCGAGTCGACGGCGCGTTGTATTCCACGCGCGCCTCAAGGAGTGTCAGCATAGTGACGGGGCCTGTAGAGGGCCAAAGCCTGCCGGGGTCGTGGGACTCACAAATTACCGTGACCCCGGTACGTAAAGGACTATTGAAGGACACCGTGGATTTTAGTCAGTCAATTTTGATAGTCCCTCCCGCTCCGCCCTGGGTGGGACGACTCATTTGATGATTTAACCACGACGAAATTATTGATGTTGGAAAACCTGTCTTCGGCAAATTGCCCTCTACTGCTGGACGTAAACTTCTCCCACAGAGCGCAAGCCCTCCCGGTCCTAGACAGTCCACAACTATGCACCACTATATACCTTTTTCAAATAATCGACTCATCGTGCCGCAGGGCGTTCCACATTGTTTTTACCCATACGCGGTCCCCACTCTATCACGTCTTCTTCAATCATCCGACATGGCCGGCCCACTTCCAATTCAGCATACTAATTCCACGCGCAATTTTGATAACTACGGCGAATGACTTCGTTGCAAATTCTATCCACTAGAAAAATCCAAAGTGTGCAACGTCGAGCAATGCTTGGCTCGACGTTGCATACCGAGCAACCTTGGATTTGTGGAGCAAGTAATTATAAGCAAAATTTACAGCAGATGCTATTAAGTATAATTATCATCAAATCAAGGTTTAACGATATGGATTTATTTAGAGAAGTGTATGAAAAGGTCAACACTTACCTTCCCCGTGTTGGTGTCAAACTTGTAAAGTCTGAGACCAGGATTGGAAGAGTCAGATGGATCACGGTGAGGACTTACTGATGGAGCCATGAATGTCCAGGATACTGGTTGATCTAAACAAAAAGTAAAAAAAAACACTCATTAAACTCTTCAGGTGGTTTGGAAGCATATTTTAAACCAACACGCGAGCATAGGCAAGAAATATATATATATATTAAATTACGACTCTTCTAGGTATTTTGTGTAGTTCTAACATCATGAATCCCCACTCCCGAGTTTTACTGCGCTATATCTTTATATTTGTTACGGCTAAAGGTAGGTGTGAACCTAAACTTAAGATTAGCCGGCTAAACCTAGGTTTATCTTCGAGAAGCAGCTAAAGTTCGATAACATGTTAGTTTGCGTCGTGATATTCCATCTTTAGCCGGTTAATGTGCACATTAACCGAAACGAAACGGCTAAAAATGTATTCGATAGGCGCATACATTTTTAATTGCACTAATGAGCAGAGTATAAGGAGCTCACATTGGCAGGTAGCATGTCAACGGAGCCCCGCTTCGCGGGGCTCCTACTTCTGGGTGGTTTAAAAAAAAATAACCACGAAGAGGATGGCGGAGTCTTTCAGACCCCGCCATCCTCTTCTAACCTAAGTTGGCCAAGTCGGGGTGCCAGCAAGTCCCGAGCTGTATTTCCAGTCGCTCAACAGCGCAATTAATGCTTTCTTTGCTAAGCCTACATTTTATGGCAATCATATAAACAATGTAACATTATTACATTGTTTCCTTTTCCATTTCCTTCTACATTTTTAGCCAAGGACCTGCAGCTAGACCTAAGTTTAGCCGGCTAAAGATAGAACAAACTAACATTAACATTTCGTCGAAGATAAACCTAGGTTTAGCCGGCTAATCTTAAGTTTAGGTTCACACCTACCTTTAGCCGTAACATATTCATTGAAAAATATATAAAAAAAGTGTTCATCAGTTTTCAAAACTCTAACTGATGGATAAATTAGATTTGCTATTGACTAGAAAAGCAATATCATAATCATAGTTTACATTCTTTGAATTGTAAAAGAAAATTACACTTCCAGTACACTCAGACTGTTGCAGCATTTTTATTGTCTCTGACATAAAGCATTAGAAAATGGACGAGCCATAAAGGAAAGTGCTTAGAAATAAAACAATTTTACTCCACTATAAAGTCCACTAATTTCGCCGCGAAAATTTTGTGACAACTACCAGACATCGTTTCACAATTTATTGGTACCGAAAATGTCATCTCGTACCCACAAAAAATGAATGCAGAAGGTCCATGAAATGAGTGAGGGCATCCCAGACGGGTCACCGTATAAAAGCAACTGTACTAGGTAGATTTTTAGTCAAAAGGAGTCGAACAGTCTCTTTGGTTTCACGCAGATCGAAACGGCCAATTTCAAGATTTCACAGAAAGAAAAATATCTGTCTATCTGTCAAATTAAAAGCTGTCCTAAAAACAAATTAATGAATACTGAAATGGGATATACATTACGAAGACCAAACAAATTTTAATGCAGGTCGCGAGTGTGCTTGCACTCGGCTTTGAAGCACGTATATTTCAGTCCGAAGTACGAAATACGTCTATTTGAAATTCTAAATATAAGTATCCTTTAGCATTAAGGTCCAATTTTTGTCGAAAATTACTATGAGTATTTTTCAAAGGCAAAAAAAACGCATAATATAGAGTTAAAAATTTATGAGAAACGAGTATTTTTAATGTTTAAAATCGAAGTATTACTTAATGTTTGCATCACGCACTATGCTATTGCCTCCGTTCACGACTTCGGGTGCAACGAATTGCGAAATAACTTGTACTTAACGACACACGCATGTTTCACTTGTTTCAACTCGTCACATTTGCCTCAAAGTTGACTCTGCAATGCTCGCAAGCATTTTCTTTCATTCGGTTTCCCCTCAACCGTTTTCGCATCACTTCGGCAAGTAGGTAGTTGCTAAGCAGTTCGTTTTTCTGCTCGTTGTACAGAGTAGGCCTTTTGTGTTTCTCTGTTTTGTGTCTCCCAGCCGATAAATCGGTTTTACGGTAATTATTCGAATGCCAGCTTCGGGCAAATAAAACGTCATGAATGCTTTTTGCTTAAAACGCATTGAGTGTTGAGCGCTGACGTTATTTAATTACTGATGTCCATTTCTATGGTTTGTTTGTCCCGTTTTCTCTTTTGAGGTCGGCGCTTTGGATTGAGTTGTTTGTCGAAGATTGAATTTCGCGTTGTATTATTTTAGGTTACTTAACAATACGATACGAATCGTTCAATAATTCTTTACGGTAAAAACATATTATAGGTACCTATAATGTCTATTATCTGCTTAGGAATCATTGATTGATTGATTTTCAGAATATTTTGTTATAAATAAGTAAATTATTCATTGCCTAAGTTAAGATCTCTAAAATAAACAATATTACTACATCTTATTGGACTGTTTCTTTGAAACTACATAGATGAACAGTTGAATTAATAACCTGAAATGTATTATCAGTTAAACGATCGTGAAATACGAAACTGCCAATTCTGAGCATAAACTAATAATATTTTAAATCCGAATGTTTGGACATTTGAATTAATGAATGTATTGATGGATGTTTGTTTCTTAACCACGTCAAAAATACTGAAGCTACTTAAATAATATTTGGCTTTTTTTAGCGTGGTAAATTCATCAAATCAGTCGTCCCACCCAGGGCAGAGCGGGAGGGACTGTCAGACTCGTACTGACTAAAATGGTGTCCACGGTGTCCTTCAATAGCCCTTAACGTTCCGGGGTCACGGTATTCGTTAGTCCCTAGACCCCGGCAGGAATAATATTTGGTTTAGAGATGGATTATCTCGGTACAACGTTCCCGTGGGATAAATTTCGAGTAAAACGCGGGCGCAGCCGCCAGTAAAAGCTAGTAAACCATAACTATTTTATCATACAAACTATTTATCTAGAACTCATACCTAACCGTTAAAAACATAAATATAAAATACAGCAAATATATACAAAACAATAAATAATTGGTCACGAAATAATAAATACAGCGACATTATTGCCTGTCTCTTTTCAAGAATGTATCGCATGCAAATAATCAGCGTACACCCGACGACACTTTTTAATGAGTGCATACGACTGTAAGCTACTGAAAGCGAATGAATAATATTAAACAAATATACAATTTCAATATACAGAATATGAATCACGATGAATATACTCCTTTCATATTTAAATATACGGACTTCATAAGTAATCCTATAAAGTAATTATCGTGAATTTCGTGTTCCAATAATTACTTTTTGCGACTGTATTTTGACGATACGAGAGTGTAATAATTTATTTAATGAAGCTGGTTTTTTGTCGGTAATCAGGAATATGCCAACATGCAATATGCGGATGCCAGAACGCATCGAATCACAATTACATGAAAATTATAATTCCACCTATGACGTTTATACAAAATACGTACACATTTCTGTTTCATTTAGGTGTCAGCGTCAGGCAAATACAATTTTAGATACAGGCGTCTGCAAGCTAGGCGTATATTAATTTTATGCCTCTTTCATTCATGCCTTTGGCAGTGCGACTTGGTCACGAGAAGCCTCCTTGGCAACCCTGGCTCCCTCGAAGTCCCTAGGTACGACTTCTTCGCAAGTAGTTTGACATCCATTCAACCACTTCTTTCATTTGTTTTATCCGCAGTTGCTTATTACCTGTCGACTCAATTGATTTTTGTCCAAGGAGTAAAAGCATACTTCGCTACGTCAAAGACCCCCGCACGCGTAGTATGACCAATTCTATCTCCATTCTACCAAAAATAGACAAAGTTATTTCATCGTTATTTCTATACAAATTGACTGTTTTGGCACAAGTATGATACGATTCGTATACCATTAAAGAATGTAAACATTTATTTTCTATTTTTTTTTTTTTAGCAAACACTAGGAATTTCTCCTGTATCGTGGGTGAGTTTACAAACATGGAAACTCACACACACAAACACCCACATTACTACGCTTAAATCGATAAAAAAATTTCTACGTTCTATCATTTTGTCTTTTCTCCAGTCGATAAAGCCCGTTTCTACGGTGCCATGCTACGCGTGCTGGTGGTGAAACTTGTGCATAACAGTTCTTCTGACCGATTTCGGCCACGGCGGCCAATCTTTCTTTCTGAGTAGCCATCTGCACGGGAGGTTTATAGTGCACAAAAATTTGTGCAGTCACAGTGGCACTCTCTATTCCTTGACTTTCATTCCGGTGCGACAATTACTTTTAATCCATTGGGACGGCTATCCTACACGACCGGACAGAGATTAGGAGCAGGACCAACGGCTTACCGTGCTTTCCGAGCCACGGGGGTATCATATCACCTCCATAAAATATACCATCCGACATAAAATACCTCTAGGTGCGATTTTTTTTTTTTACATTAATAATAATTTTTATCATAAATAAATAGGTACATTACACATATAAAACACCCTGTTAAAAATGTTTACGTACCAAACTGTTAAGTTTACCTACTCAGCGCACGAGTCGAGCAGATCAAGGCGTTTCTAACTCCGCCTTGCGTCATAATAATTAAATTTTTAAATTATTTAAATCTCATATAAATTAAACAAAAATTGTCTGTAAGAAAAAATGTTAATAAAATAAAATAAAAACTAATCTTTAATAAAAAAAAATCAATAATACCTTTTTTTATTATGAAAGTTTACTAGTCATTGGACACATGAACTAGGCTGCCGTTGTAAGACAACTAAAAAGTCACGGTGTATAATAATGTAATACGTCAGAAAGAAATGCGTTTTAAAAAGTAAATTGTGAAAGGCAACTAAGAAAATTGGATTACTGGGACACTCGTGGAGACGGGAACCACTCCCCCGAACATACATGGCTGACGCAGTCTGTTTTCTTTTAATTTCCAATTTTAGCAGGAATGGAGTTTTATACTCGTATGAAAGTTGTGATGGGTGAAAATGGCGATATAGCAATGCAGTTTATACTTTGTATTAGTATCTTTCACTGAATTTCTGTTATTTGGATATCTACGTGATTTTGGTTTAAATTTTCATGAGGCTAGAGTAGATTTCGAGTGCAAATTACAGGAATAGACAAATAGAATACGCTTTATTTGACACCAAAATTGTTACACAACTATTATAAACATTTAAATTCAAAAACTAAAAACAATAGTGAAACTGTGCGTTGTTTGTGAATGGACTGTTCTTTTCAAATGTGCTATTCCAGATTCTATTCTGTTCAAAATTTCCAAGAATATTATTATTTATATAATTATAAAGGTAGTACTGATACTTGCAAGGATATTTTATTCTATTTATGATTTCAAAATCCATTGTCGCGACTTTTTTTTTCGGAGAAAAATCTAAAAAACCACAGTGTCTTCATGGAACTCCGATTATTTGCATTTTACTCACCATTATCATAAATAACTCGGAACGTGTCAGCATGTAGGTGTCCGAAGAACTGCCCAGCTATGATCTTGGCATGTCGTCTGACTGTGCGCAGGTATTTGGCATTGGCGTCAGCAGACATGTCGTAGGGATGTCGGGAGTCCGACCCTGGGGCTGCGTGGCCCACGATGTAGACCTGTTGAAAAACATCAAATTTTAGAAAAAAATAATCTGTTGTATTTTACTGGCACTGCTGGAACACAGGTCTCTTTTCAGAGAAAAAGAGAGTGCCGTAATACACCACTATGCCAGCACAGTCCGTGAGATAACATCAGAGATTAGCTTAAACAAGTTTTAGACGACTGATTTATGTTAATCTACAGTTTAAGGGTTGGTCAAACTGGTAATTACATATTCAAAATTGACCGCAGTGTCCGTATACTGACATATTTTGGACAACACGTCCGCACAAACATGGTGAAAACCGCACGTCCACGCGGACGCACTATGGAAAATCGTAGAACAACTGCTGATTAAAAATGGTTTTTGTCAATGTCGCTACTGGCATGCTTTTTTTATTTTACTTAATAGTTTAAGGACCAAACTAGACTATAACATCAAAAAATTATAAATATTAAATGAAATGATTTTTTTACAACACCAAAAACTTTATAGTTTTGACGGACGTCCATGTCAGGCCCGTTCACTTCATCACTTTTAACTTGATTTTATTGTTATACGTTACACGAAAAGGTATAATGTATTGTATATTTCTGGAAACCTCGTCTTTTGAAGAATATGAAACAGCTAATATGTATTTAATGTTATGTTAAGGTTCACCTTAAAATAATTGCAAAATAAAATATGGTGAAAAAAAAGTTTTTTTAAAGTTCAACGAGACTTTTGACAGTTACCCACGTTTACCCCTGCTTTACATTTAGTGTTGATTTGTAGCCTAACTATCTATAAACATAATCAAATAATAACAGCTGCGGATATTTGCGGGTTTCGGAGTAATTAATAAAAATGTGATAAGAGTCAGAAAACGGAAAACCGCTCGCTATCTATTGCGGTTTGAAATGTTGCTGTTTACATCAATAGTTTGCGGTAAGTTTTGTAATTTATCATTGATATTAGGGCATTTATCTTTTTTACACTCATGTTGCGTGTGAAAATATTAATCAACAAAATGCACACTACCCTCATATTTCAAATAGTATATAAACAGTGGTTTCATTCCATTGTAAATAACAAAATAGTGGTGAATTAACAGAAGTGTAATTACATTTGTTGACTCTTCAAAATGTCTACTTTCAAGTGTTCTAAACGTGAAATAATACTTTCGTATATCGAGGGAGGAAAATCGTTGGAAGCATTATTAACAGTTTTGCAAGAAAAATATCATGTGTCAGAAGACAACTTATGTTTCATCCTCAGTGATTTTCAAAGACATATTATTCCCGCTTTTAATAAACGCTGGAACGAAGCTTCACGGAACAAGGATACATTTTGGTTGGAATCAGAATATTCAATACCTTTACCGGACTCTGAAGACAAAAATTTGGCAGTTATGCTATGGAGACTGCAAGGATGTATGTGAGCAATTATGAATGGTATTACATGCCATCTTCAGTTCACAAAATTTTGATTCATGGGGAAAGTGTCATAAAGCATTTTGCAGTACTTCCTATTGGTTAAACTTTCGGAAGATGCACAAGAATCTCGCAATAAGGATTATAAAAAATTTCGTCTTCATCATGCTAGAAAATGCTCAAGATCCGCTACAAACGAAGATGTATTTCATACTCTTCTTTATACTTCAGATCCTTACATTACCAGCATTAGAAAACCGTATACTAAAAACGTGAAGGAACTTGATGAAGACACTTTAGATCTTTTGAAAGTGAACGAATTAATTTTAGATCCCGAAGTTCATCAAGTATAAATAACATAACATTTAGTAAACAGTACAATTAATTAATTAACCTGTGTTCGATTTTAATCTTTAAAAAAATGCTTTTTTTATTTTATTTGATTTTTATTTTGATGTACTATATGATATTTGGTTTTTGTAAACATTAAAATAATAGTATTCATTGTTAAGAAATAAACATTGGAGATTTTTTATAATTTTGAATTTGTTTTATTTTTTAATAATATTATTTTAAATTTAATCATAATAAATTACATTCTATTTGAAGCCATATACACTATTCTATATTTGTGCAAAATTTTAGAACATAATATTCAGAAATAAAGAAGTTATTGATTTTTAATCAGAAACAGACCATTATTTTCCACAGTGGGACGGCGTGTTTTAGGCATCGAGGAACATGATACCTACAATGCAATGTGACGTGGGATCCGCTTCACCGCGCAACCGCGCGGTTGACTAGTATCGTATGTTAACCGCTTAAAACATCTGTTAACGTCCGATTTCCGAAGCTGCGTCCGTATTTTGCCTGTATCAGTTTGATCGAACCTTTACTCAATCTCTTACAAAGAACAAGTCTGTGTGTGTGTTACTTTGTGTGTACTAAAAATCTATACACATTTCCATAAAATCGAAATGGAACCATCTTTGTAAGTCTTATTGAGACATTCAGTGTCACAGTCGTTACTGCTGCACGAGACTTCGATTGCATAAAGTTCTGTGACGTAAATTTTTCTATTACACCCGAATTTATATGCTAGCATAAAATTTTATATTTTACTGACACTTTGTAAAATCTTGTGCACGTTCCAAGAGGCGGGTTTGCAAAACTGAAGACGGGGAATCTTTATAAAGATTGTGTGTACTTTGCAAGATATTTTAGTTGCAAAATATTTAGTCGGAAAACCGTTGATTAAATGGGAAGTACCTACGTTTTAAGATCGTAATTTCGCTCCGAAGACTTTAATTTCTGACGGCTAGGCGATGAATGATAAAATGTTAGTAGTTATTAAAACGTTAGTGGATATAAAACACATTTGGTATGGAAGTGAGTCTTCGGCTATTAACCCTGGAACTGCCCAAGGATCGTTTAGTGCCAGCAATAAAGCACCCGATTAAGACTTAACTGTTATAATTAAATGTTTGATGTTTTCCATTTTGTTTCTTAAATTACTTCGTGATAAATGGCTCAGCGTTCGAGCAATTACTTTTTATGAAACAATTCGCTGAATACCAATTTCTTTTACGGATTTTGGGATATTTGGTTTTAGGCGACGAATTCCTCTTATTTATTCTCTTGAGCTCTGTATATTCTATTGTATTGGAGGAATTTCTGTGTGAACGTTTTCTTGTTATATTTGTACACCAATAGAACGAATATACCAAGAAGAACAAAGCTTTAAAAGGGATACTTCAACAAAGAAAGCATTTAAGTTAAGTTGACGAGTTCTTTTGTTACTAAGTACTCAGAATTCAAAGGAGAACTATAAGTACTTATGATCGCTTAAACGTTGCCACCCAAAGACCATGAGTATGACAGACATCCTTTAGTGAATTAAAAACACATTTTTTGTAACTTATCACGATGTTAAGATTAAAGGACTAACATATATTATTATACGCACAATAAAATTGTCATTACGAAAATATTACTTCCAACTATTTATTATAAGTCTAAAATGAACGCCAAAAATTTCCTCTACTTTAGAATTATTACCTCCACAAAATGGTAATCCGTTCAAATAGCAGAAATCGTTCTATTCAACAGCGTTAACGCCATACAGCCTCGGTTTACACAGCCCTTAAATCCAACTATTGACTATGCCACTCAAGAGCCTACTACCAAAAAGGGTAGTGTTAAACATACCGCACCGAACAAAGGGACTATACAATATACATTTTCATATATAAAATTGACTTTAAATCCCCAGCTCAGAATGTATTGACAGTGTGGGTGAAATAAATTGAATTTTCCGACACACGGTCTGATTTCTGAAACGTCAGAAATCAGAACACCCTTATCTTTGAGTCTGAAATGTGTTTGGTTAAAGCCTTTTTCGCTTTTATTATGTCATTACAATGGATGGTGATAAGGTTGCGCCGTTTAATGAGTGGTATTGGCACTTTATTGATAATTTTGTTTGCGAAAAGTGGATTTTATTGGTATAAAATTAAAGGAGCTTATTAAAGGCTGGTGCAATTTTGTGGAAGAATTTCGGTTGTTATTTTTTTTTTAATTTTCGTCGCAATTTTTTGCGCGATTAGTTTCTTTTTACTAGAAATGTTGCTAAATATATTGAACTTTTTATTTAACTCTTCTATCATTCCATATTAATACGTTAATAATTATCTATGTGCTAATTCACATACAACCGCTTCGAGATTAAAAAAAAAATTGCTACTAACAAAAACAAATGTAATTTATTTTGTCCCAGTTCCTTTGCTGGTACTTTTCCAGTAATCATAAATTATTTACTTTACCCAAAAAATTCCTCAACCATCCTCTTCGTCGAAATCACACTCCACGATTTCGATTAACCTCGAACATTTCTCAACATCAAAATTATTCCGTCACCTTTCCTAGTCAGAATATATTAGCGGCGTTATGTGATTTATACAAAAAAGGAACATTCCTGACTATAATCACGCGACAAAGATTGATGCTTGGTATGAAGAAGTGTATTTATGAATCAAAATAATACGAGTGTTTTTTTTTTCTATTATGCTTTATTCGTCACGGTGTATTGTTGTTTTTCTGTAGAATGACATTGCGAAAGATATGATCATCATCATCAGCTTATTAATGTTCCCACTACTGAGCCATCATCCACTACGTGGGCCCAGTGCGGGTTGTTGGATGTCACATGTGCTCAAATTTGGTTCTAGGACATGACGGTTTTCTAAAGATATTTTCCTTCATCGTTTTGAGAACGTGGTAAAATCATCACATGAGTCCTTGGAAGACTTACTGCCTGAAGTCCGCTTTTTTTTTTCGTGGTAAAATCATCAAATGAGTCCTCCCACCCAGGGCAAAGCGGGAGGGACTGTCAGACTCGTACTGGCAAAAACCCACGGTGTCCTTCAATAGCCCTTTACGTTATGGGGTCACGGTAATTCGTAAGTCCCGTGACCACTGGGCCACCACTGCGAAAGATATAATAGAAGGTAATAGATGATATTGTCGTTTAATTAAGGGTATACATGTTAGTCACTGGCTTCTTTTTTTTATCGTGGTAAAATCATCAAATCAGTCCTCCCACCCAGGGCAGAGCGGGAGGGACTGTCAGACTCGTACTGACTAAAATCCACGGTGTCCTTCAATAGCCCTTTACGTTCCGGGGTCACGGTAATTCGTACAGTCCCGCGACCGTTAGTCACTGACTCAGGGGGTTTATTCTCTTAGTCCGTCAACGAAAATACGGCCTTCCTAATACTCCTTTATTCGTTCTGAATTCTTAAGATCTGACAACATAGAGTCGGGGCCACTGTCTAATCATGTTGTCACCAATTTTTCGTTTGTATCACTAACTAATCTTATGTCCGTAAGTGATATAAAATAAGAAATGCCCGAAACGTCGGCTGATGCTATGGGTTTCGTACTAAGGTTACCGTGACCCCGGAACGTAAAGGGCCATTGAAGGACACTGTAGATTTTAGTCAGTACAAGTCTGACAGTCCTTCCTGCCATGCCCTGGGTAGGAGGACTTTTTTGATGATTTTACCACGATAAAAAAAAAGAAAAGATAATAGGTATATTAATTTGCATACTTATTATACACACATTTTTGACACACAGCTCTCAGAATTAAAGCGCTCAAATGCACTCTATTGCTCTAATACTAAGCTAAACCTAAACCTGCATAAAGCAATATTCGCGTTCGTACGAACATGAATCGACGACCAAATCATAGAAAATTATGTTCGCAGTTGATTCACAGCAACCAACCGCACAATGGTTGTTCGTTGCTATTTACGACTGTAAATTACAACCGCCCTGGAATGATGAATAATTATGGCCGAGGCATTCATATCAGTTGTTTTGAACGTAGGTATATACGTAATGAAGCCAAATACTATTTTAGTCCTCCCGACTCACTTATAGCACCCAAAAAAATCTACTTCAAAAAAAATCCTTCAGTGGAGCGGAAGGGACTGTCAGACTCTACTGAATAAAAATCCACCCTGTTCTTTCCATTCCAGAGTCCATTTGTCAGTACGGTGGGCCGTCGACCTCGGATAGTAAGTCTCATTATTGAGTTTGTGATAATTAGGTACCTAATGTAAAGACAACCGACTAGCTAGGCGGACAGACGATCTTATTAAAGTGACCGGAAGAAACTGAATGGACATGACTCAAAACCGCCAGAAAAGGAATAAAAAATGAGTAAATGGAATTTGTAGAAATAAATACTATTCATGTAAGAATAGCGAGATATAAAATGGAAGCAAAAAATAATACAAAAATAGATTTATAAAATTGATTGGACGACGAATATTGTTTTTGTGTGTTGACATCTACATAAAACAATCCCTAGGCTGTAATCCACTACGTGGGCTCGTAGCGGGTTGGTAGACATGCCATTGAATTTTTGGTTCTAGGATACGTCGGTTTCTTCAAGATATTTTCCTTCACCGTTTTGATAGCAGTGAGGATGAAGTAAAGCACACAATTTCATGCGCCTGGTTTGGTAACCCACTCTCAACAATACGTAAGTCTCGTAATTTTGCCAACATTACTCTCAATAAAAATTACATCCCACTATTTAAACCCCAATAAAAGACTTAAACAAAAAACCAACCACTCCACTCAATTCTATTCACAAAATAGTTCTTTAAAAAAACCAAACAGCAATTTAAGGCGAAGCGATTAGATTAACGATTTTCTAATCTGTAATTTATTACGGGGCGGCGGCCGTACCGGACCGGGCCGGACCGGACCGGACTTCCTTAAGTTCCGGCACGGTGGTACCACTATGTAGTTCCTCCACTCCTCGTTAAAACCGTGTTTTGATACGGAGCCGGCTCAAGTGCGCATATTTATGAAGGAAGTTTAGAATGTAGTGTTTGTAATTTGTATGCGTCAAATCGACTTTTTGTGTCGAGGGTTGCTTAAGAATGTTGGCTTAAATCGGATATTATGTATAAGTTGTGAAATTGTTCGATAGACGATCAAAGCAATTAAAGTGGCTGGGAGAACTTGAGTACCTTTGACTAAAAATCACATGTAGTTTCAATTAATCAAACACTGAAGAGTCAGGCATTGGGTCGCTAAAGGTTGCCGAAGAAGTTGTCCGTCTATTGAGTAATCTATATAAAAAAATCTGATGAGGGAAAATGAAAATGTATTACATATTATGTATTCATCAAGTAGCCCTTTTTTGTCAGACTCGTACTGACTAAACTCCACGGTGTCCTTCAATAGTAATAGCCCTTTACGTTCCGAGGTCACGGTAATTTGTACAGTCGTCTAGCTATAATTTGAAGCTTTTCCTCTGTGAATGTCTACTACGGTCTGTATGGGATACTTTTGAAAAATATAAATATCCAACTAAAATTTGACTTCTGGTACTTTTAATGGCATTTTGTGATGAGTGAGTGAGCATTTCGATTTAAAATATAGATTGACAAAAAAATAGCAGTGTTATTCACTGATTGATACTCGTATTTGCTTTCCCATAACAAACCAATTGGGTTACGAATAAATATGAAATAAAAATAAATAGGAAATAATTTATTATTCTATTTCAACTGACCAAATGTAAAACACAAATAAACCGCAAATATGTTATTCACAGCAACCACTGATATTGAAAACAAAAATAAAATACTACTGAAAAATCATGGCTATTTACAAAACAATGAATAAACAATGTACACTGTGCACAAATTTACATACTAAGCAAATATTTTGTTTGTTCGACGTAAATCGCCATGTTTTACAAGCACAATGTTCCTCGAACTGTTTGGACAAAATTACGGGTTTTGCTTTTTTACTTTTCTACTTTATTTTAGTAAAACGCTTCGTAGTCAATTTTAAATATAAGCTTATTTTGTCTTTTTTTAAAGACTTAAATTATTTTAACCACCTAAACAGTAAGCTATTGGAGTATATAACTTTACTTTTAATCGATTTCAAACAGGGGTTTTCCTTCTAAAAATGCACGCCATGTCAAGAAGAAGGTACAGCTTTTCAAATCAGGCTCTTGATCCAACTGCCTAACGAGCGCTTCCTTTGGTGATAATTTTTTTTAACGTTGCTATACAATAGGAATTTCTTCTGTGTCGTTAGCGCGTTTACAAACATACTAACTCATAAAATATACACAAACACCCAGACCCGAAACAACTATTTGTTGGTCATACAAATATTTGTTCCGTGCGGGAATCGAACACGCGATACGCAGCGCAGCAGTCCAATCGCTAAGCCACTACGCCAACCGTGCCGACGCGTAATTGATCGCGGTGTTACTTCAATGTTCCCAAAAAATTGTCTCTTGGATAGTCAAAAGATAGTGGACAGAGAAGTAACATAGTGACCGAACAGAATAAAAATAAGTTGAATAATCCCCACAAAATTGGAGTTTTGAGGCGCAAAAAAAACTTTATAAACCGCTGGGTGTCTTTTGCCCAGCAAATGCTGAGTTGGTAACCCTTTTTGTATGGACAATAGACATACTCAACAAAATTCCTCTCGTGTTTTTATTTAATTTTTTATTGTTTCTGTGTGAGTAGAAGCAATTAGAAACGTAGTCAGTCCGCGCCTTAACATGTTTATCTAGGTCAAAACCCGTTTAGGTTCCGACGACATCATATTAATTTGATTTACTGATTGAATTACTCACCATCTCTTTATTAGTAGTAGCCTTATCCAGTACAGCATCGAGCCACTCCCACTGCTTCCGTGCCTGCACGCTGTTCGAGTCCCGGACGCTGAATAGATTCGTGTTCAGCGCCACTATCCTCAGCTTACTCTGCTTCTGCTCTATTGTGTAATAGCCTCCTGTTGAAAAAGAGCATTATGATACTAATATTATAAAGACAAAAGATTTGTATTGTTTTATATTTGTAATGAGTTTCTAAAACAACTGGGACGTAATGAAAAATTCTTTCACCAATAGAAAGTTGCATTGGTGTAGAGTGACGTAAGCTATAGGGGAGAGAAAGAATGAACGAGCGAAATCGCTGGAAATAACTAGCAACAAATACATTTTGATTGGTTTACGGTAAACGGACTGCAAAAAGATCCATAAATTGTATGTTTAACCGCAGAGAACATGACTATTTCTTTATAACTTACTTAAAACTTTTCGGGGTATAATTGCCAAGATACATACATAGCCATCGTTCTCGATAGTGAGGCGTCATCAATAAAAGGATTAACCAGAAGTGGGCACAGAGTTGAAGAAAAAGAGGTCTAGTCTTTCACTTTTAACTAAATTATAACACAACATCATACCCAACAAAAACTATCGTGAAATCAACTACCATAATGTTTATTTTTACTCCACAACCCACCTTTACAAACCCCATCGAATATATATCGACAAGCAACCTCCAAGAATAATGCCCAAAGCGTAACAACAAAAACCCCGAACACGCAGTTTCGTTCAGCTTTCCTGTGTCTTATTTCCTGTCGACTCCTGGGAACTTTAAACTTTTATAAAGCGGACTTCAAGCAATAAGTTAGAACTGATGGCAGGAAAGTTAGACTGGAAGTCTAAAGACATCAAAACAATCACCATATTTAAAAGTCTGCAGTGCTTACGAAGTCGAAGCCGGTGCATCTAGAATGAGGCATTAAGGTCTTAGCCCACTTACCCAACTCCTAGCTCTCTTACGATTCAATAAATTACTCCGTCTGTAAGAGTTTTGAAAAATGACGGATACGTATTTTTTCTTTGATTGTATTAATGCATATTTACAAAGACAAAGAAAGCATCAAATTTGAGAGTGGGTGTTACTCATGACGTCAAAAGCAAGTGAAAACTGCACTTGCTAGTGACGTATTGGCAATTTTAAAAGTGTCGTACCCACGTCAATTTTGGTTTATGTAACAAAAAAAAATTACGTTCCTGCATTTTTTGAAACTCTAATTGACGGACTAATTCGATTTTTTAGGTCAAATTCCCTATCCAAAGGGCTTTCAATATTGCTGTTTTATCAAAAGTCACTTCATATTGGCAATATAAGTTAACAGACAGCTCGCTGTCGACGAGAGAGTAATGATCGCCAAGTGCCATAGCAACAATAGTTCGCTCGTTGTGAATCTAGACATACACAAATATACTAATCGCTTAGAAGGAAACTGATGACGAAATGTGTCTATCGCAAAAAGCGAGAAAAATCTGTGTGCCTTCTAGCTATTGCCGTGTGGAATCCTGGATAGCTGCTAGCTGTCGCCACGTAGACTGCGAGCAGTCGCTGTAGGCACATGTCGGCGATGCGTGCCTGTGTACGATCCTCAATGAATTTTCATTGCAGTAGTCGCCTATATACCAAAGTCGTAAGGTATCGGAGACTTGAGTCATGTTGTGTATGAAAAGCCCTAGTGTAGAGCGATGTTGAATGGGAGCTGTGTTCGAGCAGAGTCGCGTAAGTGAGCTTAAACCTTTACGGTCTTATACTCAGCTGGCTGCTAGCTGCCTGGCTGATTGCAGCGAGTATTATTTTGAAGGATTATAACAAGATCGTATCTTGGGGGCTTTATTAAAATCTAGTTTGCTAGGAGCGCACGTTTTAATAGGATTTTACTTTAGTATAATAGAAGTTGGTATTATGTTGTTTTTAGAAGCAGCAGGATTATTATTTGCGTGGTGTTTGGTATACGTGTTTATAATGTAGATCTGTTTTGGCAATAGCTATTAGCGCACAAAAAAAAAAGATTTTAAAAAGGTTCCTTAAAGGTGCTGATATACTTGAGCATTCACTTGCAATGAGCATTCTTGCGAATGTTACATTACAGAAAAATGAGAACGTTTCAGCTGGCATTCTAACAAGCGGTCTGGCGAGCTTCTTGCCGAGCCGATTATCAAGTCTGACATGTTAATAAATACAAATTTTTGATGAACATCGACGAGCATTCGTTAGAAAGATCGTGAAAATGTTCGTAGCGACTTTTGGCTCCGTTCGATGTACAGTTCGACAAAATGAAAAACGGCGAATGCTCGATGTTCTTTTAAAAGTCAGTTCGCTCTTAGAGTATCACCACACGTCACTCAGTAAGGGAACCATATAGTCATTTACTGAACATTTTTAATCTTGAACTGTCATAAAACGAGCAATTACACATTATTTGTAATATAATGCTCAGATTCCAATATTATATTGTGATATTACGTGTATGAAGTGATGAAGAAAATAAACAATAACACTAGGGACATACTAATGGGTAATGCCGTTAATTATCGTTTATACGAACATTTAAAACTATTATCGCGAAAATCAACGGGAAATGCCGTTAGTGTGACCAGGCTATAAGACAAAAAAATAAAATGTATTTTTCTATTTAAAAAGAAAATACGTACCAGTCTTAAAAGTCTGCAATGCTTCCAGAGGTAGCCAGTGCATCCACAAATTGGTGAGGCTCTCGGACGGCGCCGGGTCCAAATGTCCCAACACTGGGAATACGAAGTGGGAACTGAAGGTTCTACTCAGGAGATCTGTCATGTTTCTGATGGCTTGGATCTTGTCATCTTCGTTGCCTGTGTATTGGGCTGCTATGATGTCGCTGCAAGATATTGTGAGGTTAGAACAATGTTTGAGAAAGTGGTTTTTGTTGAGACTGTCATAATACCTAACTAGCGAAATTATAACCACCAAAAATTTACTTAATTTTGTTATAAATAAATAAATAAATATTCCACAACTATCACACAACGCCATCTAGTCCCAAGCTAAGCAGAGCTTGTGTTATGGGTACTAGACAACTGATAAACATACTTATATATTTCTAAATACATACATATTTTATAAGTATAAATTACACCCAGACACAGAACAAATGATCGTGCTCATCACACAAACATTTGTCCTGGGTGGGAATCGAACCCACGACCTCCGGCATAGCAGTCAAGGTCAGTAACCACTAGACCAACAGGCCTGTCAATATAGTTATAAACATTAAAGTTCAGAACAGCAAGGTCTTTAAGTTTAGACTTCAAAATTTTAATGAGAATTATTAATATAATCACCCTTATTTTTTTGGGTGTGAATAATCATCGCATTAGTCTTGGGTGGAGTGGCAGGGGCCGTCAAACTGTTCTCAACCACCTCGATCCTTCACATGTCATTAGCATTTGGAAGGTAGTGATGCACAGTTCGGCAAAAATGAATTCGAAAGATCTGAAGCCTTTGTCAAACAGACAGGCGATAGCAAACCGGACCGAGTCCGAAGCGATAACGAACCGATACGAGACGTCAAACTCGGTACAGCGAACCGAGGCGTGGCAGTTGTATTAGCTGGCTTTTTATGAACGACGTCAAACAGAGCAAATACGTCGTCGCCACGTCTTCGCATCGGTTCGATCACGCTATCGGATCGCTTTCGCTTTTCTATGTGACTGGATTCAAACAATTCCATACGTTACAAATAAAAACGCCTCGCTTCGCATTCGCCACGCCTGTCTGTTTGACAAAGGAAACGACTTTGTTATTTTGTGACATTGAAGAACTTTTTTATTTTTATACGCATGGCGGTATAGCTATTGTTGATGTATTACAACTTCTACAACCAACATGTTGACATTACAGTCAAATCAATGTTGTAATAGATGACAGCTAACCATACTCTATTTAATTTTTTTATAGGCATTAACGCCTGCGTCACAATAAATTAGTTTTGAGTCAGCATGACATGATTGCGGTGGATTAGTTAACCGGCGGAGTAAAGCGTCCGGTGCACTGAATTGGAAGGTCGCAGGCTCAAGTCCTGTTCGCACTCGAATTTTTCTTTCCACAAAATCTTTATTGAAGAACTTTTGTTGAAGTTAGTCGATATATAACTCACCCGGTCCAAAGCACGAACTCGACGTTTTCTGAATGTCTTGTGCGCATGTAACGCGCTGCTGACTCGATCAGCTCGAGGGAGCTGTCGCAGGAGTAGTCCCCGAAGCGGCCGAGCGCTCGATGGTGACCGGAGCTGCCTCGCTCGTCTGCTCGGCGACAATCTAGAGTAGAAAGGAGGTTAGTTAGGATTTTTATAGGAAGAGCTTAAGATCCATATTATCATCATTATTTTAGCCCATGGTAATGATGTCGGATAAAAACCTCCCTTTTTCTGCCAAATTTAAATAAATAAATAAATAAATAAATATTCTACAACTATAACACAACGCCATCTAGTCCCAAGCTAAGCAGAGCTTGTGTTATGGGTACTAGACAACTGATAAACATACTTATATATTTCTAAATACATACATATTATAGATAAATTACACCCAGACACAGAACAAATGATCGTGCTCATCACACAAACATTTGTCCTGGGTGGGAATCGAACCCACGACCTCCGGCATAGCAGTCAGGGTTACTAACCACTAGACCAACAGGTCTGTCAATTCTTGGATTTATGCGTCCCTTCTGCAATTTTTCTTCATGATTTTGACGCTTCTGAACTGCTCTAGTTTCTTAAGCCAAACCCATAGAAAGCAAAGTAGAATTTTAACGAAACAGGAAAGGCATATTTATTTTTTTATAGAGCTCGTTGTCAGCAGTCAACTGAAATGTAGTTTACTTAGCTCAGATGATTTTTAAAGGACGATTTTTTTTTTAACGTATCCAAATCATCAACTGATTCCTCCCACCCAGGGCAGAGCGAGAGGGACTGTCAGACTTGACTGACTAAAATCCACGGTGTCCTTCAATAGCCCTTTACGTACCGGGGTCACAGTAATTCGTGAGTCCCGCGACCAAGTACGAAATATAGGTCAATTTTGAACCACAACCGACTCAGTTTCGATAAAATTTATAGGTACTGTGACTGAAGGCACTAATGAAATCAGTGTTTTGCATACAAATGACAGTTGACATCTCACACAAGCTGACTAAAATTGGGCATCCAAATTGAATCAAACCGGTGAATTGTGTCCGAAGTTCGTAACCTACCAATATTAGATGTACAAATATACCCAGGCCAATTAATATAGGGTTATTTGTAAAACACTAACAAACTTTCACGGGCTGAAAGTTCTAATGGTTATAAAAAACTTTTACTTTGAAACCAACCCTGAAAGACATTTCTTCTCATACATTTGTCAACAGAAAATATTTCTGAATTAACATTTATTTTCTTAGATTTGTATAATTATGTCCACTCATTGCATTAAATTTTATTGACGTTTATGATTGCAATGCAACATTATTACGTAAGTTATTTCTATGTATTCCCTGTAAACAGAACTTACAAGTCAACTAGTTCGGTTTCCTAGAACCATTTTCAGTAAAACTGAAGTTAATGAGGTTTCTGCAAACTTGGGTAACTTAGAAATAGTTAACATTTTATACCTACGTCTTCTAGTGTCGCCTTGTGATGTGTAGAGGGGGTCATAGTGGAAGTCCGTTATGTGCCAAAAGTAACCTGGAACAAGGAAAAATGCTGTATCAGTGAAACATAATCTTCATGATCATCTTTTTCCTAAACAAAACATTTTGCCCCGCTTGGGCAGAGCACCGCCGTGTCCTCACGACGGTGATAGGCGGAGACCTCTCGCGCCCGGCATGGTGGCCCGGAGGCGGGCCGCGTGAGGGAGAGGACAGCATCCTCCACCTCAGCCGCAGTGGTAGATGCCCACGGCCACGGACGTTGTCAGACGATCTCCAGCCACCGTAGGCGCGGGGATATTGGCAGCGAGTAATGTGCGGCTCGCTGTCCGATCATGGACCATGTCCGGGTCGACGGCGAGTTACGTTCCACGCGCGCCTCGAAGAGTGTCAGCAAAATAACGCCCTCCCTCCCCCTTAGAGGGCCAAAACCAGCCGGGGTCGCGGGACTAAGGAAAACCGTGACCCCGGAACGTAAAGGGCTATTGAAGGACACCGTGAATATTAGTCAGTACAAGTCTGACAGTCCCTCCTGCCTTGCCAGGGCAAGGGGTGGGTGGACTCATTTAATGATATTACCACGTTAAAAAAAGAAAGTTCAAGTAAGTTCTCAAGTATCTCTATCATACATTTGCCTCACAAGATGAAACAGTTTCTCAGAAATCGCAAAGTGGTCTTACGTACAAACAGTTCATACTATATTCACTTTGCCTCCTGCTAAGATTACATGATCTCAGACTACAGTTCTAAGAAAAGTTATCCTGAGGTAGAACATGTTTATTTGTATAAGGAAACAGCTTCACTTGATCCCAGTTAATGTTTATGTATTCTTGGTGTGGGATTTCCAGTTTAAAGGTCAATGGTTTATCCTACACAAATCCCAATTAAGGCAACAAGGTCGAAGTTCTCCGTAAAACTAAAGGTCATCTCAGGGGGTCCAATCTCTAAGCACGAAACCCGTTGTTTCGGCCTTAGTGACAGGCGTTTTGAAAACGAGCTCGAAATAAGAATGAATGATATTACGATTTGACGGATAGCTCCTTAGTGTCCGCACAGCCATTCATGACCTGCGGAAAAAATTGTGGTACTACATTCTTAATTACATTTAATTTGATGTAATGACATATCATTATATATCGGCATTTCAAAATTACTTCAGTCGTGGCGGTATTACCCGTTCGTAATTTGATTTTGACGTTAGTTACGTTCGTACATTTGGATCCGTTTCCGTGTCTTCGTTGACGGACTTAGAAAGTAGACACCCTGATTTGAGGATTAGTTTTGTTTATTTTTAATAAATGTTACATTACTCTTTTTTTTTTTTTTTTGCGTGGTAAAATCATCAAATGAGTCCTCCCACCCAGGGCAGGGCGGGAGGGACTGTCAGACTTGTACTGACTAAAATCCACGGTGTCCTTCACGAGCCCTTTACGTACCGGGGTTACGGTGATGGGTAAGTCCCGCGACCCCGGCAGGCTCTGGCCCTCTACAGGCCCCGTCAATGTGCTGACACTCCTTGAGGCGCGCGTGGAACACAACGCGCCGTCGACCCGGGCATGGTCCATGGTCGGACAGCAAGTCGCCCATTACTCGCTGCCCGCATGCCCGCGCCTACGGTGGCCGGAGATCGTCCTGTGACGTCCGACGCCGTGGGCGTCTACCACTGCGGCTGGGATGGAGGGAGGACGCTGTCCTCTCCCTCAGGCGGCCCGCCTCCTCCTTCACGAGCATGACTGCTTCGCAGAAGGAGGCGACCGCTTCCCACTCCGTCTCGCCCCGCAGCATGGCCTCGACCAATGCCGGGCGCGAGAGGTCTCCGCCTATCGCCGTCGTGAGGACACGGCGGTGCTCTGCCCAAGCGGGGCAGTCCTGCACCGTATGCTCCACCGTGTCCTCCGGACGATCCTCGCAGTGGTGACAACCAGGCGTTTCTTCCCTCCCTATCAGACACAGGAACCTCCCGAAACTTCCGTGTCCGGTGAGGACCTGCGTCATGCGGAAGGTAAGGACGCCGTGACGCCTATCCAGCCACTCCTCAAAGAGGGGTCTTACCGCCGCGATTGCGGCGTGCCCAAATGTTACATTACTCTAAGATTTTTTAGTGTGTCACACCTAGTAAGTTTAAGAAAACTTAATTTATGAGGCGCTAGCGTGTCGTGTCCGCGATTTAAAAGTGACGGTACTTTGATTGTTTAATTGAAAATACTCGTTTTCCATAAATATTTACTCAGTTATTTTTTTTTTACTTTTAGGAATACTGATTGTAAAAAAAGTAATACAATACATATAATATGTTGTGAGAGATGTCTTTGTCCAACTGTGGGACCATTCATGGTAATAAAAAAAAGTACACTGCATAAAATTAAATAAGAATAGACCTATCAGTTTGGAATAGTAGCATGTGTGATACATGATAATAACCATATTACTCCGTAGTTATAAGTAACTACGAAGACATTTAAACACTTCTTCTTATGAGCTTTTTCTGATGAAAATCTTGAGCCTCCGAAGCCTTTTTTTTCAAAAAAAAAATTAATCAGACACCCTATGTAAGTTCAATTAAGCCGAAAAAAGTATAAAAAAGTACTCAAGTTTCTTTTCTCGTCCCCAGAGATTACCCAAAAGAAAATCGTGTTGTAGTAATTCGTCGGAATTTATCTGCAGGCCCGCATCGGGTTAGACGAGGCAAAAACATCTGATTAATGACGGCTCCAGTCAACTGATGAACATGTTGCGTATTCAAACATGGCCCAAAGAGTTTGTTTTACTGGATGTGAATTGTTTTTTTCGCTTACCTAAAGGGGGGGGGGGGGGGTTAGGAACGGGCGAAGCCGCTGGTAAAGGCTATTCATATGTAAAAAGGCGAGAATATTCGATCTTATGAAGGTCACAGGATCACGCTGATGTAATCCGCTTCCAACCGGTCCTATTGGAAGTCTGAAGGGGAGGCCTATGTTCAGCAGTGGACATCTTACGGCTGATATGATGATGATGATGTTTCGTAAATAGAGTCCGCGCCACCACTCATGACCTTTTCGGCGCTAGTGTCTATGTCAGGGGTGGCCAACCGGTCGATCGCGATCGACCGGTCGATCGCGACTATTAGTCCAGTCGATCGTGGACCTATATTATGTTGATAAAACATCATCATCTCAGACTTTCATTCCAAAGTATTAAGTAAATTTAAGGAAACAATTTCACATGTGATAGTACTCTTAAACTGTTCAAAAAAAAATACTAGATGATTGTGTACTAATTATTCTATGCTGTTTCATTTAAGATTTCAAGAAGTATGTAATTGGTAGATCGCACAGGGTTTCCTTAGTAAACAGTAGATCTTATGTCTTATCAAGTTGGCCACCCCTGGTCTATGTCATGACATCACATTGCATTAAAAAATTTAGTACCTTCCTCGAACTTTCCTCAGGTCTCGAGTGGTGGCGCGGACTTTAGAAATAAGGTCTTACGGCATAAAACTAAAGTGATAGATATTGTCTAAAATTGTAGCAAGCTGAAGTGGCAGTGCGTCGGTCATGTCTGCCGCAGAACCGACGAAAGGTGGAGTAGGAAGGTTCTCGTGTGGAGACCGAGCGTAGGTAGGTAAACGTAGTGTGGGACGACCCCTAGCTAGATAGACTTGTGACTAGAAGAATGAAGGCAGTGCCTGTGATTTTATTTAATAATCCGGTGAATAATTGAGAACCTCCTCATTTTTATTAAGTCGGTTAAAAATGGCTTAATTTGCTTTAATATACTATTATCATATATTATTATTATTTGTAGATCTTTGACAGCCGTTACTGTTAGTCAGAAGCTCTAAAGTCTGACAACCAGTCTTACCACGGCGTATCGTATAACCCAGTTACTGGCTTGTGGAGGTCCGACAGGCGGTCGCTCCATGTAAAATATTGATATCCAGCTGCATCTAGTTTGACTGGAAGCCGACCCCAATATAGTTGGGAAAAGGCTAGGCAGATGATGATATTATATATTTAATCAATTTGCATATCTAGATACAACTTTGTAACTAAAAGCAATAGGTATTCCAACTTTACATAAGACCCTGTCAAAGTAACCATAAAGCGTTACCCAACCAAACAGCTCTGAAACGTAGACCTTAGTAATGTAACAAAGTTCTAAGTGCCAGTCATTGCGACCAATAGCCAGCACTTCTGAAGTTCATTATAAACTCTTGCTTAGCAAAGTCATGATGTACACGGGTGTCGGTGGTAAGAGGAATAATAATTATAATAGGTATCTACTATGTACCTATAGTCGTTTTACGGCCAGTTTGATGGCATTTACAATTCAATGGTTTATATTAAACAAGAAAATAAGTTTTAACAATTACATTTTTTATAATATGTTAAATTATTTACATGTTATCCTACTAATTAATAATAGCAAAAAAAGTACTTATATATACATACTACATTTAAAAACTAAAATTAAAAGTAAAATACTAAAATTTAATAGTAAATAGTAAAAATTTTTAAGTAAAATTTTAATAGTAAAATTTACAAAAATGACTAAATTCAAAAAATTATGAGGCGTCAAAAATTCATCCCCATCGCTGTCAATGGTGAAAGTGCCCAGAACGCTGGCAGCATTGCCACGTTGGATGGATGGATGGATTTACAGTACTGTTTTTTTTCTTTTGATGAACCCTAAAAATATTATGAATTGCTGCTTTTGCTTAGACATCGTCTTTCTCGATTATGAATAAATAATGTTTTTCTGAATAACTTTACTAAAGAGCATTGCTATGGCGAATATTTGAAGCAATAACTTCTTTGATCTTCCTTCTTTAAAGTTATCCTTAAGAAAAAACACTTAACCTAGGTTATCTTTTAAAAAAGAAACAATAACCTAATTCTTGCCCTCAGATAAAGAATATTTAAAAAAGTAAAACTAGACATTTTTCAAGAACAAAGTTTGAAGTTAGAGGGAGATTAAAATAATCGATTTACTAACTTTTGCCCAAGTTTCCGTCTTTGATCATTTTCACTGCATCTTGATAAACTTATCTGAGTCAAAGTGGGCATGAACTTTGTGTCACAGACAATTTGCTCTCCGGTATTTAGTGAGAGGTTATCATGGCGAATTGACTTGTGAAGTACTTTATTTGGTAAGAGATTTTAGTGAAGTTTATTAGGTTTTATCGGTTTTTTTAAGTACGGTCACAAAGACAGTAATTTTCTCTAAAAAATTATCTGAAAACAAGCCGCAAATATAAGGCAAAGCAGAGCATCATACGCCGTTTTTTTTTATGGGTTGCGTTGACTTAAACGTTTGCTTTTTTCCGTGCTGTAAGGGATTGTAAACTTGAGTATTTGATATTAATTTCAGCTTGATATCTCCACGCATTCCTTTTTTTTATCGTAGTAAAATCATCAAATGAGTCCTCCCACCCATCACTGTCAGACTTGTACTGACTAAAATCCACGGTGTCCTTCACTAGCCCTTTACGTACCGGGGTCACGGTAATTTGTAAGTCCCGCGACCCTGCCAGGCTTTGGCCCTCTACAGGCCCCGTCACTATGTTGACACTCCTTGAGGCGCACATGGAACACAACGCGCTGTCGACCCGGGCATGGTCCATGGTCGGACAGCGAGTCACCCGCTACTCGCCGCCCGCATGCCTGCGCTCCACTCATTCCTTGGAAAAAAGGTCTTTAGAGGATCACTTTGTTGTTCGTCTATCCTATCTATAGACGGACAACAAAGTGATCCTCTAAAGGTTCCGTTTAATTGAGGTATGGAACTCTAAAATTTAAATTAATAGGCGAACAAAGATTTAAAACAAACACAAATTACATACGAACAGAATACAACATTTTTCTTTACATCCTTGTAACTTCCCATGAGAGGCAACTTGGCAAATCTTGCCGAATTCAACTCGCGAAATAAATTAGACAACCGATTTGTATTTCCAGCGGATTAAATTGTCTTCATTTATTAAGCGGCCCCCGAGGCTTGAGTGTCGTTAATTTGTTATATTTTAATGTATTCTGTTTTAAGTTTTCTTTTACATTGTAATTGTGAATTGTAGTGGTAATTAATCAAGCTTGTTAAAACTGTGGCTTTAAGTGGCTATAAGTTTTGAGAAAGGTGTAGTATTATTTAATTATTTTGTATTTTCAGTTGATTTTTTCGTGAGTAATACGCGATGAAGACACGGTTTTTGTTTTGGTGTAGTAAAATCGTCAAATTAGCTCTAGGCGGGCGGCGAGTAATGGGGGACTCGCTGTCCGACCATGAAACATGCCCGGGTCGACGGCGGGTTGTGTTCCACGCGCGCCTCACCGGCATAGTGACGGGGCCCCCTGTAGAGGGCCAAAGCTTGCCGGGGTCGCGGGACTCACGAATTACCGTGACCCCGGCACGTAAGGGGCTATTAAAGGACACCGTGGATTTTAGTCAGTACGAGTCTGACAGTCCCTCCCGCTCTGCCCTGGGTGGGAGGACTCATATGATGAGTTTACGACGAGAAACTGTTAGACTCTTACTGACGGGACAAAAGACATGGATATTTATAAGTTCACCTAGATCACCTTTGCGGACAAAAACTTGCAAAAAAAAAAACATTTATTATTAAAAAACACTATTGCTATTACAGCGAAGCTGTTATGAAAACCTAGTGGTTTTATTATCTACATTGTTTCGTTAAACAAGTATTTCTTCAACATATTCTCGAATAAATATTACTAAGATTGAAAGAACCGGTTCAAGGCCGAATATAAAGGGATCAATAATATTTCGAAGGAAACGAGAATAAGATACAACCATTCTTAGGATAGACGTTCCTTCTTCATAAACTACGTACGGTAAAATTATATTTAAATCATTATATAAATTGAGCCTTCGATATTAATTAAATATAATATTAATTATCGTTTCGTGAAATAATTGCTCTATTTTCGTACAATTCCGGAATTAATAACCTTATTTTTAGAAGAAGAAAGTTAAATTGTCTTGTTAAGATCTTTTCCCTAAAGTTATGTAAGAAATCTAATTGGGTCAGTCGACATTATTGTACTTTATTTAATTTCCATGCCTCCAATTTAAATAAATAATGGGGAATTTGACTGAAAAAACTAATTAGTCCGTTAATTTGATTACTGTCAAATATTCGAGCCGTATTTTTTCTGTTACGTAAACCAAAATTACCGAAGATGTGACGCTTTGAAAATTGCCAACACTTTTCAATCCATTATACAATATTACTGAGTTCTGACGTCACAAGCCTCCACTATTAAGTTTTGATAAATATTGACTGATTTTGCAAAATAAATATACTACATATCCATTTTTTCTCAAAAACTAACTGACGGATGTAGATTTGTCCAATAGTTGAAGTTGTCAACATGCTTATCCAGCTGCATGTCTGTCGATCTGTTTGTCTGTCTTTCTGTTATCTTTATGTGCCGTAATGTCTGAATAAATTTCGGTGGCGCTGGGCTCACTCAAGTAAACCATAACATCATCTGCCTAGCCTTTTCCCAACTATATTGGGGTCGGCTTTCAGTCAAACCAGATACAGCTGGATATCAGTATTTTACATGGAGCGACTGCCTGTCGGACCTCCACAACCCAGTAACTGGGTAATACGACATCCCATGGTAAGACTGGTTGTCAGACTTTAGAGCTTCTGACTAACAGTAACGACTGTCAAAGATCTACAAATGACAGCCGAGACCAACGGCTTTACGTGCTTTCCGAGGCACGGAGGAAACTCGTTAGGACAGATGGTCACCCATCCACAAACCAACCTCGGCAAGCGCGACTTAACCCGGAATACCGGCCTGTGCGGCTGTACTTATTTAGCAACGAGCTCCTCACAAGTAAACCACAACATAGGTTAGTAATTGCAGCAGTGCATTCCTGTAGGATATATCCCACCAAAAACATTAAAATAATGTAAAAAAATGCCAAGTCTCTCGATGCAGTCTTTCCATCGTAAAAAGTTTTGAGATCTCATAGAAGCCAAGTCCTGTTCAAATTATTTTGTAGTTATAAATCAACATTTAGTAATTGTATCAATAGTTTTCTTTATATTATAATTATAGTGACTTGGCAATGAGCACCAATTTAAAGCTGCTTGCTGCCTG
Organism: Agrotis puta; assembly: GCA_943136025.2. Lineage (NCBI taxonomy): Eukaryota > Metazoa > Arthropoda > Insecta > Lepidoptera > Noctuidae > Agrotis > Agrotis puta. The sequence goes on from OW964171.2 coordinate 3,990,951, forward strand.
GAATTATGTGCAAATGTTACTGACGAGACCTGTGATCAGATCACTACCGACTACATGCTCCAATGCAATAATAAAAAATAAGTACCTTACGGGCCATCGCTTTATGAAAGTAAATGAACCGAGAGTACACTAATACTAGTGTTTGCGTACACACTTGTGCAATTGTGCATTATAATTTATGTCCTGCGCAGTTTACTAGTCTTGGATGAGACTGACTGCCGTTGCCGAAATTCGGTTGGGACGACACGGATAAACCAAAAGAAAATTAATTTTGTGATATTAATGTTTACGCATGCGGTGTGTGACTTTCAACTCCAAATATGCCGTTTTGTTTCTTCTTGTGCTCATTGCCAAGTCACTATAATTATAATATAAAGAAAACTATTGATACAATTACTAAATGTTGATTTATAACTACAAAATAATTTGAACAGGACTTGGCTTCTATGAGATCTCAAAACTTTTTACGATGGAAAGACTGCATCGAGAGACTTGGCATTTTTTTACATTATTTTAATGTTTTTGGTGGGATCTCATTTATTTTTTGTAAGTGTATTTCTTTCTTTTTTTTTAGGTGACCTCATAATTTCTTGGACTTCAGCTACTGCTTTGCTTAGAACCCATTCTCTATCTCTTTTGTTTCTTTTCAACGAGCTAAATAAACATAAATCTACTAACTTACAAAATAAATATAACTAAACTAAATAACACGTAAACAACTAGATATTGTAACTACCTATGTCTATGTTATATTAATAAACTATTCGCCTAAATAACTGTTTCAGTAACAATAATAAATCTACTATCTAATCCGGCTAACTTAAGTTCTCCGAATATAGCTACAATATTTTTTTAGTTTCGAAATGGTTTTTCATAGGTAGGTGGCGCTATCAAATGAAAATTATCGAATTATTTTAAAGTACTACTTATACTGCGCTCGGTAACGAAACCATAGCGCGATTCAGACAGGTACAACGCCATCTATCGAGCGCGCATACAATCGAAATTTATCGCAATACAATGGAGTTTTAGCTTTATTAATTTAATGAATTATGAACTTTATGTATCAATTAATTATAGTCTATGTATTACATTTTTATTATTCTTTTCTATTCCATGTATTTATTCATCCAATTGAATACTTAAACAACGAACAAAGTTAACAATGCAGTCAAAATCCATACATAATGTTCTTGCCAAACCGCAAATATAAAATTGTTTTCTATGGTATATTATTTTTTAATGTTTTTATAATTTTTCCTTTATATGTGGCTAATGACCTATCTTGGTGCAAAATTTGAAGTTTCTAAGTCTGCTAGAAGTACCTTAGATTTTTGATGATCGGTCAGTGAGTCAGTGAGTCAGTGAGTCAGTGAGTGAGTGACAAAATGGTGTAACTTTGATCGACCGTAACTCCTAAACTATTAATTCAATTGGCATGTAATTTCGAACTTAAGCTTGTTCTAATGCCTACTATTATTCACCGAAAACCTAAACTCCTAGCTTTGTCCACGTCGAAGATATAGGGGGGGCGAAACAGCCGCGAATCGCATCGAGAAAAGATGGTACGGCCGTGCCCGTTTTGCTCGAGACTTGGCTGGGGCACTGCCGTGCCCCCAGATTTCTAGAGATTTACAGATTAAAACTCCACCGACATTGCTGATGATTGGATTTGCTATGCCTATTAGTCGGTCAAATTCGAAGTCGGCCCATTTCTAATTAGTGCAAGGAAAGTCACGCTACAATCTATTTATTCATAAACTTTTGAACTTTAGGGCTTTTACGGCTGTGCATGCATACATGACAATAATGTTCCGTGCCAAGACGTTATTATGACCTTTAAAACTGACATTTTACGACTATTCGAACCACCCTTTGCGTATAGTGTAACGTTTATATAGCTTACACTTATTTATTTTTTTAGCGAGCTAAAGTCATGAAATGAGTCCTCCCAGGGCAGAGCGGGAGGGACTGTCAGACTCATACTGACTAAAATCCACGGTGTCTTTCAATAACTCTTTACGTTCCGGGGTCACGGTAATTCGATTTACTTTTAAAGGCAAGTCAATGTTTATTTTATTTCTGAATCAGGCTCTTGATCGAAACACCTAAGTAGAGCCTCGAACCAAAAGTAAGAATTGTTTCGGCACATCTGCTAAAATCAATGTTACGATATGGTGCAGCAATGGTCACAATGAACACCTTTGTGATTAAATAACGGCAAATCCCCAAATTATCCAAAAATAGTACATAAGCCTTGGCCGCTAAATAAATCTGTCTTTCCAACAAATAGTTCGGTTAGTAAGATTTATACATTTTAGGGACACGAAAATAACCAAGAAATAGATCATTTTCGGAATCTTTATACTTGAAGTAATGGCTGGCGTACAGAAATCGTTAGCCTCTAAATAAATCAGAAGCAACGTTATTAATGATAGGTCCTAGGATGTCCCTTTGGATAAAGATATCGTAGCAACAGTACACAAAATATCTACGATATAAATTCTGTACCTATACGAAAACGTTGTAGATTAAAAGAGAATATAAGAGTTATTAGAATTTAAATCGGGATATTTTATTCGTCTACAAAGAAACTCTGAATAATAAATGCTATCAAAATGTCGTCGTCTTGACAACTGGCAAATGTTTCAGGGCTGTAACCTCGTAAAACATATACGTAAATAAACACACGCCTAGTATTTCCCATGTGGGTAGGAAATTCGTTAGTCCCGCAACCCCGGCAGGCTTTGGTCCTCTAAAGGGGGTGCGGGCGTCATTGTGATGACACTTTTTGAGGCGCGCATGGAACACAACGCGCCGTCGGCCCGGGCATGGTCCATGGTCTGACAGCGAGTCGCTCATTACTCGCCTCCCGCATGCCTCCGCGCATACGGTGGCCGGAGATCGTCTTGCGATGTCCGTCGCCGTGGGCGTCTACCACTGCGGCTGGGGTGGAGAGAGGACGCTGTCCTCTACCTCACGTGGCCCGCCTCCTCCTTCGCGAGCATGACTGCTTCGCAGAAGGCGACCGCTTCCCACTCCGTCTACTAGTAAACTACTACTACTAGTATACTAGTATAAAATAGATAAGATAAGTCGGTAAATATTCTGTTTTAATAATGTAAGTACTCTCTATACCTAACTGTGTTTAATTCAAAACATCCCGAATCTTTACCAACCCTATCCAGATAAGTACGTGAGAAGAATTTCGTTATTTTTTTGTTCCATCCCGTAACAAAAACCTTCCGAATTCAAGAGGAACGTACTGAATATCCTTTTTGAATAAAACTGTGCTTTTTAAGTTTTTTCCTTTATGTTATTTTCTTTGAATAGAGCTCGGGATCCTTAATGTTATAACGATTACTGTTCCTATTGTTATCTGATTTTTCGTAACAGTTATTTTTTTGGTTTTGTATGTTTTAGTAGCTGCTGCCCGCGACGTCGTCTGCCTAAACGCTGTACAGCACCAAAAATACCTACGAAAAAGCTCACTGCTTGTTCCCCGTAGGTGATAGCGTGATTATATGTAGACCCGACTTCTTAGTAATATTCGTGCCAAATTTTAAGTAAATACATGCAGTAATTTTTGAGTTTATCCCGGACGTACATACAGACAAACAGACAAAACTTCTAAAAACTATATTTTTGGCTTCGGTATCGGTTTCGGTATCGATCTTTAACAAAAATATTCAATGTACAGTTTTGACTTTCCTACCATTTTCTTATATGTATGTAGATTTATTGATACATTATAGTGAGTATGTTCATGTTACGGGGTATTTTTTGACCAATTTTTTTATGTGGATGTGGCGCAAGGATTATTTAATTATCCATCTATCCATGATTGTATTATATCGTATGACGGGCTGGTGTCCGCAACTCCAGGACACACTAAGAGCTTTTACACACGTCGTTTTTTATGCGCGTTTGTAGCGATGTATCAGAGCGTCTTTAGCGATATAAACGCAAAGACTGTGTGCAAGGCTAACGATCTGATTTCAGTCTTGCGTTTGCTGAACGCTCTACGCGCGTCGTCAGCGCTTAAAAAACGTGGTGTACGTAGACTCCAAAGCGCGTATTTTACGTGCGGTACTAGAGGCGGTGGCGTGAAATACAATGCATGTGAAAAGGCGTACGTTTATACATGTGTGTATTTATAACATAATAAAACATTATAAAGACAATATTTGCTCCTGTACTGTCTTGAAAAGGTAAGAAGAGTTTTAACATCACGTAACGAATTTATTGGAGATTGAGATGGCAGAGGAAGTAATGTTTTAACCAAATAGTTACTAAGGTTTGCCCGAAGCTACCAAGGCCGTCCAAAAATGCATTGGCTACATATTATTTTTAATATGGAAGACCCGCTTTTCTAATCTCCATAATCCAGTTCAGTGAGAAACGCGATACCCCAAAAATGAAACCGATTAAAAAAAAATACGGAACATTTGTAAATATTTTTGCCAAAAAATATATATTGTACGTCAAACCAATCCATAATTGTAACCCTGAACAAATAATCAATTATCTAAAAATAAAAAAATACAAACGGTCCCATCAAATCTTCTTCCCGTTACAATCATAAAATAATTACTAAACGAATTTCTTCATCCCCAAGCGTGCGAAAACGTATCGAGAGAGGAAATAATCAGCGAAAAACCCATTCGTCATTGGGACTAAAGATTTAATACAATGCCGGTAGCGTGAGTTGCGTGATCAACCTGTTTCGTATCCGCGCGTCTATGTATACTATACAATATAATAACCCCATTTGATTGATGAATACGAGTAAATACGAAGTTGCACGAAGTTTTACGAGGAACGGCGAAGCTTAGTGGTGTAAGTCTTTGTATTACTTGCATTGTACTTACGTGGGAATTATGCGAGGCAGGCTTTACGATTACGTCTGACTTTGAATTGGTATTATTTATACCTAGAAGGTAGCATGTATTGTTGGAGGGTTATGACAAGTGATGGTACACCGTTTTCAGACAGTTTATAAAAGCGAGGTAGAGTTATGAATGTCGTAATAATTGTCATTTTCAGAGAACTAAGTAAATAAAAATGTAATTTAATGCATTGCATTTTACATTGTAATTTATTTTCGGGCGATGTTTTTTTGCCGACTACGGCAGGAGCAAAAGAAGAGTAATGTTTTTAACAATAAGGCACTACTTTTTTATCCTGGTAGAACCATCAAATGAGACACTCTCACCCAGGGCGGGACGTATGAAACACCTGTGTTATCAAATAAATATGATCGGAAATAAACCGCAGAATTTTTCTCAAGTGTCAATTACCGGTAGTGGTTTAAACCATCTACATTAACATATGATTCAACATAAAGAGACATTTAATCGTATATCAACATTCATTTACCTTATGTAAACTAAATATTTATAATAGACTAGCTGACCCGGCCACGCGTTGCTGTGGCTAAAGTTTTTGTTATATTTATCATCATCTCAGCCATAGGACGTCCACTGCTGAACATAGGCCTCCCCTTTAGATCTCCACATATACCGGTTGGAAGCGACCTGCATCCAGCGTCTTCCGGCGACCTTTATAAGGTCGTCTGTCCACCTTGTTGGTGGACGCCCTACGCTGCGCTTGCTAGTCCGTGGTCTCTACTCTAGTACTTTTCGACCCCATCGGCCATCTGCTCTGCGAGCAATATGGCCTGCCCATTGCCACTTCAGCTTGCTGCACCTTTTTTGAAGAACAGCACCACCTCACCCCTGCTCCACGTTTCAGGCGTTTTGCCCTCGGACAGGACGGAATTAAAGTGTTATATTACATTAAAGTAAACAATCTAAGAGGAACAATAAGAGAACATCAGTCACGGAGTCCACTATGCTTTTTCACACAGATGGTATTTGTAAAAAAAATATGGTGGTCGCCTTATTTGACTTTCTACTACTATAACCCTTTAGTACAATGATATTATTTACGAACGAAGACGAAAATAATAAAAAATCATAATAAAAAAAATAAAAAATCATAATCATATTGTGGGACGTGAATACAGCAGTTATTGTGCCGATAGTCGTGTCTGCCAATGGCTTAATCGCCAAGATCCTCGACCAACACCTGAGGAGGCTCTCGCTGGGAAGCTGGGTCAAGCGCTTGATTCAGAAGGCAGTACTCCTAGACACGGCGCGTATTGTTAGGAGGTTCCTCTCTCAGGAGCCCTGACCGCCGGTAACCCGGACCCTGTTCCCGGTGCTGGTGGACTGCTATTTTTTATATTTTTAAATGTTTTTTATTGCTTTTTTGTAAAAATATTTAAAGATGTAATTAATAAGTGTAAAAATGAATAAATAATAAAAAAAAATTGTACAACTATTGAAAAAGTGAAAGAAATTGTGTATCATTTTTAACACGCTTTTATTAGCTTGACCTGTATGTATGTATGTATGTATGTATGTAACGGAATCTTTTAACTTCATTTACACCTACTTCCAGCAGTCTGATTAACTTGAAAATTTGCACAGGGGTCAAGGGCCGATGACAATACAATAATCTCATAATGTTTATATTAAAATCCTCCCCTAAGGGGGTGAAAAGGGGTGAAAACGTTTGTATGAAAAATCTTATTCCTTGGGTTTATAAACTTGAAACTTAGTACGAATATGAGTAAATAAAAAAGATGGACATTAATAGTTTTTTAAAACTACCCTCCATTGGTAACCTAGACGATGTTAAAGTTTGTATGGAAAAATCATAAAGCGCTAACTGATGAATTTAAAACTCAGTATATATAAATTAGGTCAAAAATAATTAAATACGTGTTTTTGGGTTTTTCGAAAATCACCCCTCAAGTTAGTGAAAAGGGGTATTCAAGTTTAAAGGGAAGGATATCAAACGCTAAACGTAGAAAGCTGACTTTTGGATGGTAGTTGCCGATAATTATGTAGGTGAGAATTTAGAAGGGATTTTGTGAAAATCCGCCTCTAAGGGGTTGAAAGGGGTTGAAAACCTTGGGTTTATAAATTTGGAACTTGGCAAAAACACGAACGTAAGTAAGTAAAAAAGATTGGCATTATTAGTTCTTTAAAACTACCCTCCTCTGGTGATTTAGATGATGTTAAAGGTTGTATGGGAAAATCATAAAGCGCTAACTGATGAACTTGAAACTCAGTATATAGAAATTAGATCAAAAATAAACAAACACGTGTTTTTGGAGTTTTCGAAAATCACCCCCTAAGTTGGTGAAAAAGGGTGATTAAGTTATAAGGGAAGGCTGCTTGCTTCGATAAACCCAAAACTTGGCATAAATAGTTTCCCAATCGAATAAAGGATGCGTAATTATATATATTTAAAAAATCAACCCCTAGCGGGCGAACATTGGAAAATCAGTTTGTCTACAATAATATTTCGAGTTCGAAGTTAGAAACACGCGCTGACGAAATCGCGGGCGGAGTGCTAGTAAAAAATATATTTAGATTAGTGAGCATGTTAACGCCGATGAAAATGTCATTTCTCTGTCCCCACGCTTTTTCACTTTATCTGAATTTTTGTTAATATCTTAATATTTATATTAATCTTATTCTAAATTAATTATGATAATTGATTGTTGAATTTTATATTGCAGTAACACAAACTCTCATATACTTAAAAATTATTTTCTACTTTTTAGTTCGATTGCTATTAAAGCGTGTTTTTTTAGTTTTTTTAAACTATAATTTTTTCATTGACATTTTAATTAAATTTTATAATTATGTGATAATACTTACGTACATATATTCAGTTTTGATCAATGAAGCACAAATAAGTAATCTTCATTATAATATGAATTCAATTTACACTTCAGTCTAAGTAACACGTGGCCGGCTATGCTAACACCAAAAATTTAAAAAGTGGAAATAATTGAATTATACGGTATTTCGTTCACTACAAAATAAATTTAATTAATTTTATAGCGTCAACAACACGTGGTTATTATGCTGTTAAAATGTAGCTTATATGACACGTTCGTAGATTTACCATAGCAGCGCCATCTAATGATTACTTACTCAACCCAGTCGAAAGGTATCGACATCTGTTAGAATCATTTGGAGTTAACAGATAATTGTGACTGTCAAATAATAACAGACAAATAATTAGCAATAAATTAAAATTGCGACTATAATTTGAGATTTAAACTATCCTATCTCTCAAGTTGGATCGAACTGCACATGGTGTGCGAATTTTATTATAATCGGTTAAGTGGTTTAGGAGTCCATTGAGGACAAACATTGTGACACGAGATTTATATATATTAAGATTTATAATAATTGCATCGCAATCTCTGCATCTGATTCTGCTAAGCAACTCAAGTATCTTGATTTGGCTCACGAGGTTGTCGATATGTGGGATGTGGATTCAGCGATCATTGTGCCGATAGTCGTTTCGGCCCAAGGCTTAATTGCGAAGAGCCTCGACCAACATCTAAGGAGGCTCTCGTTAGGCAGCTGGATCAAGGGCCTGATTCAGAAAGCAGTCTTAGGAGATTCCTTTCTCTGGAGCCCTGACCACCGGTAGCTTGGACCATGTTCCCGATATCGGCGGGCCACTATTATTTATATTTTTAAATGTTTTTCTTTTTGTTCTGTTTCATATAATATTAAAAAATGTAAAATATATGTTGTAAAATGAATAAAGGATGATTCTGCTAAAGTCTCCTGATTTCGGTGCAGATCGTGTTCTTAATAAATTGTGCTTAATTAATTGCAAGAAAACAATTTAGATGTTTTATTTTTGTGTCAAACCACAACCAGTATGTAGATCGTAGTTAACTAGTTACCATACCATTACCGTACCATTTAAAAGATTCAACCTGATTTTTTGAAACGTTATCATGATAATATTAAGTTGGTATCTACACTATTATAAAAAGATTTAGGTCTTTACCTATGAAATTGCGGTTTTGCAGTACTTCTATTATCAATATTTTGTTTGTAATAAATCCCTTATCTGAAGGCCTTACATTCAAGTCACGTCACAGGATTGTCCGGTTAGTAGAACACAACCTCTTTTAGGTTGACCGGCGTAATGTTTATAAAAAAAAGGTTTTTAATAAAAACTTAAAATCTGCTTGAGCGATTTTCAAAATTCTTTACTAATTTATTAGCGAGTGACATAATATATAAACCCTAAATTTTATTGTCGCTAGTACTTTTTTTTTATCATGGTAAAATCATCAATGAGTCTTCCCACCCAGGGCAGAGCGGGAGGGACTGTCACACTCGTACTGACTATAATCCACGGTGTCCTTCAATAGCCCTTTACGTACCGAGGTCATGGTAATTCGTGAATTTCGCGAACCCAGTGAGTCCCGCGAACCCGGATACAAAACACACATAGAGATTTGAAATATTGAACCAAATCTCTGCAAGTACCGGGGTCACAGTAATTCGTGAGTTCCGCGACCCCAGCAGGCTTTGGCCCTCTACAGGCCCCGTCACTATGCTGACACTCCTTGAGGCGCGCGTGGAATACAACGCGCCGTCGACCTATTGTCGCTAGTACTAAAAGGAAGTATTGAAATCTTGACGATAATTACATTCCACCCAGTTACATAAAAACAAGATGAAAAAGCGCTTTTACTTTCACGTTTTTCAGCGCGTAAAAGGTCAACGACACTAATTAAATATACATTTAGATTTCCTTTTGAATATTTCGTCAGCAAAAAATATTACAAATTAATGCTTGATTCCGACGTTGAACACGGGGTCACAGGCTTTCGCAAAGCCGGTTTAATATAGATATTTTAAAATGTATTCTGTTTTTTTTTGTATTTTTTCCTGTATTCTTGTTGTTTATGTTGTAACTTCTATTTAGCGCTATGTATTTGTACTTTACGTACAATTTATGTTTAATTATTTCGATAGGATCAATAGGTATTCTTGAAATATTTACGTTTCGCTTAGATAGAACTTAAATAGATTATTCCATCTATTTGTTTTTGGGTTAAACCATATTCTTGTATTGACTGACCACTCCCTCAAATCTCAAAAGTAGTTTTATTGAAATGATAAACTGTCTAGCTTTGAGTTAACTTATTTATATCTATATCCTTATCATTAACGTCTCACGAAGGGGTTTTCTTGTTGATTCACGCACCTGAACAAATATTTGTGCGATCTATAAGTAGGTTTGACCGTTTCATTGTAATATGAGTTTTTATTCGAATTTCTCCTCCGTCGTGGGCGCGTTTACGAACATATAAACTCACAAAAACAAACGCCCAGACCCGATACAACTATTTTAGATCATACAAATATTTGCTCTGCGCGGGAATCGAACCCATAACACGCAATCCAATCACTCAGCCACTGCGCTTACCGTGCCGTCAAAATCGTAGTTGTTGGATCAGTAGTTAAGCGTTAATGCCTTTGTCAAACAGACAGGCCAAAGCGAAGCGTTTCCGAAGCGATACCGAACCGAAGCGAAACGTCAGTCCGATAGTTCTGTCACGCTATCGGATAGCTTTCGCTTTTCTATGTGACTGGATTCAAACAATTCCATAAATCCTAATCCTAACTAATATTATAAATACGAAAGTAACTCTGTCTGTCTGTCTGTCTGTCTGTCTGTCTGTCTGTCTGTCTGTCTTTTCTTCACGCCTAAACTACTGAACCGATTAGTGTTAAATTTGGTACAGACATAGTTTGGAACTTGAGAAAGGACATAGGATAGTTTTTAACCGACTTCAAAAAAAGGAGGACTGTATTTTTTTTTAATGTTTGTTACCGCATTACGACCGACTGGGTGAACCGATTTTCATGATTCTTTTTTTGTTTGAAAGCTGGTGCTTCCCGTGTGGTCCAATTGTCACCAAATCAGGATCTGATGATTGGATCTTGGAGAAATCGAGGGCAACCCTCAAATTTTATAGGCCCACGCATCGTTTTTCGTAAATCTTATGAAGTAATTTAAGTACTTGCGTATGGTAATCATCATCTTATGTAGCTGAGCTGATGATGGAAGGTACAACTCCTTAACAGTAAGGAGTAGGCATCGACTGATTCATTGTTCGCATATCTCCGGAACTTCAGGTCCGATTTAAATAATTATTTTTTTGTGCTAGATATCGTTCAACTTAGGGAATACCTACTGCAAGTTTCATCAAAATCGGTTTAGTAGTTTTTGAGATAGGGAATTTTATTAGCTTATTGTGTACATGAGGGATGTTATTACCAGTGCTACGAATTATATTATATGTATTTGGCAAGAATTTGGGTTGAATATTTTAACTAAAAAGGAAAAATAAAAAACTTTTTCAAAAAAAGATGTAACCGCCCATCCACAGACCAACCTCGGCAAGCGCAGCTTAACCCGTAAAAATATATATAATAAAAAACTTTTTCAAAAAAAAATGTAATCGCCTTCAAAAAGAACCACAAAAAAGGGTAAAATAATCTACAAAATAACTTTTATTTGTCGATGGCTTTGTTATTTTTTATTTCATTGTTTTTTTTTTGCCAACTCTGTCTCTGTCTGTGGATGGGTAAAAAGCACTCGGAAAGCACGTTAAGCCGTTGGTCCCGGCTGTCATTTGAAGATCTTTGACAGTCGTTACTGTCAGAAGCTCTAAAGTCTGACAGCCAATCTTACCATGGGGTATCGTATTACCCAGTTACTGGGTTGTGGAGGTCCGACAGGCAGTCGCTCCATGTAAAATAGTGATATCCAGCTGCATCTGGTTTGACTGGAAGCCGACCTCAATATAGTTGGGAAAAACGCTAAGCAGATGATGAACGGAGTATAGATAATTCTAATAGTACTATATGTCGAGTGGTCCTTATACTCGATAGATGGCGGTGATCGCGCAATGATGTCGATCGTTACACGAGTTGGATCGTTACACAGGACAAAGAAAGCTACTTTGTTTTATACTATGTAGTGATTAAATGCAAGAAACATTGGTCCGACCTGTTTATTAGTCAGTGTTTAGTAATCCGTTTGTGCTGAATAGGATAATCTCAAGCCCGGGGAAGGACATAGGGCTACTTTTTATAAACACACCATACAGGTGAAGATTGATGAAGAAACCACTGGTAGAATTTAGAAATTTGCAGAGTTCTATTATTATTATTTTTTTATCGTGGTAAAATCATCAAATGAGTCCTCCCACCCAGGGCAGGGCGGGAGAGACTGTCAGACTTGACTGACTAAAATCTACGGTGTCCTTCAATAGCCCTTTACGTACCGGGGTCACGGTAATTCGTAAGTCCCGCGACCCCGGCAGGCTTTGGCCCTCTAAAATAAAGAGCACTTAGAAAGGAATTCAGACAAAAAACCCTCAAGAGATTCCCTCTAAATATTAGGTATAGGTGTTTAAAGATTGTATAGAAACTAATTTTGAAGTTAGAAATCTGGGATGTACGATGTGAAGTTACATAAAAAAATATAAGTATTAAAAAAAATGTCACATGACTTAATGAGGCAGACCAAATTCTACGCGAGCGAAGCCGCGGGCAAAAGCTAGTTATAAATAAAAACGTCACGCTTCGCATTCGTCACGCCTGTCTGTTTGACAAAGGCTTAAAAAAAGAACAAAAGCTAGGTATCCTATAAATTCAAAGAGCAAATAATAGGCCACTTTAACACTCAAAATCTGCCCCTTCAGTTGTACATACATTTTACATAAAAAAGGTGCTTCCAAAGATTAGTATTCCAGCCCCATCACTTTACGGCCGGAATAAAAAATAGGAGGAGTGCCTAATACTTCCCCTCCTTAATACAATGTCAGGCTGTCACTGTTATGAGGGACACAGTCTACGTGATTCTGTGAAGGCTGGTAATAAGCTGATAACACTGAGGCGACGATATACCTACAATGTTTTGGGAGAAAGAAGGATGATCCATTTTTTTTCAAGGTATTTTTTTTTTGATATACGGCTAATTTAGTTTTTAAGCTATTGCAGCAAAAATCTATAAATATAATAAATCTGTAGAAGGGTCAATTCTGTACATTGAAAATATTGAAAAAATAAATAGCGGGGGGTGTTGCTGGATCGATGCCAAACCCAAATATGTGATTAAAAAAAAATTTGTCTGTCTGTCTGTCTGTATGTGCAGGGATCACGTGAAAACTAACGGTTCGATTTCGATGAAACTCGGTATAATTATACCTTATTATCCTGGGCATAAAATAGGATACTTTTTATCCCGGAAAAATTCGTAGAAAAAAAAATCTACCTTCCACGCGAAGACCGACATCCGCGCGGACGGAGTCGCGGGCGGAAGCCAGTAAAATAAATAAATGTTGATTTCATGAGAATCTGTCCTAACTAATATTATAAATACGAAAGTAACTCTGTCTGTCTGTCTGTCTGTCTGTCTGTCTGTCTGTCTGTCTGTCTTTTCTTCACGCCTAAACTACTGAACCGATTAGTGTTAAATTTGGTACAGACATAGTTTGGAACTTGAGAAAGGACATAGGATAGTTTTTAACCGACTTCAAAAAAAGGAGGACTGTATTTTTTTTTAATGTTTGTTACCGCATTACGACCGACTGGGTGAACCGATTTTCATGATTCTTTTTTTGTTTGAAAGCTGGTGCTTCCCGTGTGGTCCAATTGTCACCAAATCAGGATCTGATGATTGGATCTTGGAGAAATCGAGGGCAACCCTCAAATTTTATAGGCCCACGCATCGTTTTTCGTAAATCTTATGAAGTAATTTAAGTACTTGCGTATGGTAATCATCATCTTATGTAGCTGAGCTGATGATGGAAGGTACAACTCCTTAACAGTAAGGAGTAGGCATCGACTGATTCATTGTTCGCATATCTCCGGAACTTCAGGTCCGATTTAAATAATTATTTTTTTGTGCTAGATATCGTTCAACTTAGGGAATACCTACTGCAAGTTTCATCAAAATCGGTTTAGTAGTTTTTGAGATAGGGAATTTTATTAGCTTATTGTGTACATGAGGGATGTTATTACCAGTGCTACGAATTATATTATATGTATTTGGCAAGAATTTGGGTTGAATATTTTAACTAAAAAGGAAAAATAAAAAACTTTTTCAAAAAAAGATGTAACCGCCCATCCACAGACCAACCTCGGCAAGCGCAGCTTAACCCGTAAAAATATATATAATAAAAAACTTTTTCAAAAAAAAATGTAATCGCCTTCAAAAAGAACCACAAAAAAGGGTAAAATAATCTACAAAATAACTTTTATTTGTCGATGGCTTTGTTATTTTTTATTTCATTGTTTTTTTTTTGCCAACTCTGTCTCTGTCTGTGGATGGGTAAAAAGCACTCGGAAAGCACGTTAAGCCGTTGGTCCCGGCTGTCATTTGAAGATCTTTGACAGTCGTTACTGTCAGAAGCTCTAAAGTCTGACAGCCAATCTTACCATGGGGTATCGTATTACCCAGTTACTGGGTTGTGGAGGTCCGACAGGCAGTCGCTCCATGTAAAATAGTGATATCCAGCTGCATCTGGTTTGACTGGAAGCCGACCTCAATATAGTTGGGAAAAACGCTAAGCAGATGATGAACGGAGTATAGATAATTCTAATAGTACTATATGTCGAGTGGTCCTTATACTCGATAGATGGCGGTGATCGCGCAATGATGTCGATCGTTACACGAGTTGGATCGTTACACAGGACAAAGAAAGCTACTTTGTTTTATACTATGTAGTGATTAAATGCAAGAAACATTGGTCCGACCTGTTTATTAGTCAGTGTTTAGTAATCCGTTTGTGCTGAATAGGATAATCTCAAGCCCGGGGAAGGACATAGGGCTACTTTTTATAAACACACCATACAGGTGAAGATTGATGAAGAAACCACTGGTAGAATTTAGAAATTTGCAGAGTTCTATTATTATTATTTTTTTATCGTGGTAAAATCATCAAATGAGTCCTCCCACCCAGGGCAGGGCGGGAGAGACTGTCAGACTTGACTGACTAAAATCTACGGTGTCCTTCAATAGCCCTTTACGTACCGGGGTCACGGTAATTCGTAAGTCCCGCGACCCCGGCAGGCTTTGGCCCTCTAAAATAAAGAGCACTTAGAAAGGAATTCAGACAAAAAACCCTCAAGAGATTCCCTCTAAATATTAGGTATAGGTGTTTAAAGATTGTATAGAAACTAATTTTGAAGTTAGAAATCTGGGATGTACGATGTGAAGTTACATAAAAAAATATAAGTATTAAAAAAAATGTCACATGACTTAATGAGGCAGACCAAATTCTACGCGAGCGAAGCCGCGGGCAAAAGCTAGTATGTAAAATATAACTACACTGGTCGCGGGACTTACGAATTACTGTGACCTCGGAACTTAAAAAGCTATTGAAGCACATCGTGGATTTTAGTCAGTACGAGACTAACAGTCCCTCCTGCTCTGCCCTGAGTGGGAGGAAAATGGTGAAGGAAAACATCGTGGGGAAATCGGCATGTGTTAGAACCAAAAATTCGAAGACATGTGACATCTACCAACCCGCACTGGGCCCGAGTGGTGTATTATGGCCCACTCCCTCTCACAGAGAGGAGGCCTGTGTCGCAGCAGTGGGAACATTTTTATAGGCTTATGATAATGATGATGATTTAATTTTACAAATTTTATCGCAATAAAGTTGTAAATGGCCTTTTTAAACCCCCTGATAAAATAAATGTAATAAACTACAGGAGACATTCAGTTTGAGGAAAGGTCTTAAATAATTAAAAAAAAATGCTTTGAGTTTAGCCACAGCTACTTGAAGGAAATAAGTGACATTACACGCGTTTCGTTTCACGCAAGTTGCGTCGTCTTTGGTCGTGAATGCCAACTTCCAACCAAGTTCAAATAATTGTGGCTTGACATGAGCCAAATTAATTAAAGGTTTGCTACGCAATCACAGAGCCCTCCTCTAGAGGGCCAAAGCCTGCCGGGGTCGCGGGACTCACGAATTACCGTGAGCCCGGAACGTGAAGGGCTATTGAAGGACACCGTGTGTTTTAGTCAGTACGAGTCTGACAGTCCCTCCCGCTCTGCCCTGGGAGGGAGGACTCATTTGATGATATACGATAAAAAAATAAAAATAAAATGCTACACAATCAAATGGACTTTAAAAAATATATTTTTCGAATTATTTAACTGCTACTAGTTTTAAATAAAAAAGCTCAAAATGACGCAATAAGGGTTTTTTAAAACACGATCCCTACCTCTTCTGATTTGATTAGGACCTACCATTTAACCAACCAGCAATTAACTTTTCACGAAGTAAAAACGTTAATTTAAAAGTACTGTCGAGGACAATATCGTTAACAGAGCTATTATTTTGTGAAAATAATTTCAAAGTACTCATAGTTTAAATGGCAGTTATAAAATTACAAAACGTGATTAAGTTTTTAAGTATGCTTTGAACGTTATTTCACTAGGACTTTCACCTTTTTTTTTTTTTTTTTTTGCGTGGTAAAATCATCAATTGAGTCCTCCCACCCTGGGCCGGGCAGGAGGGACTGTCAGACTTGTACTGACTAAAATCCACGGTGTCCTTTACGAGCCCTTTACGTACCGGGGTTACGGTGATGGGTAAGTCCCGCGACCCCGGCAGGCTATGGCCCTCTACAGGCCTCGTCAATGTGCTGACACTCCTTGAGGCGCGCGTGGAACACAACGCGCCGTCGACCCGGGCATGGTCCATGGTCGGACAGCAAGTCGCCCATTACTCGCTGCCCGCATGCCCGCGCCTACGGTGGCCGGAGATCGTCCTGTGACGTCCGACGCCGTGGGCGTCTACCACTGCGGCTGGGATGGAGGGAGGACGCTGTCCTCTCCCTCAGGCGGCCCGCCTCCTCCTTCACGAGCATGACTGCTTCGCAGAAGGAGGCGACCGCTTCCCACTCCGTCTCGCCCCGCAGCATGGCCTCGACCAATGCCGGGCGCGAGAGGTCTCCGCCTATCGCCGTCGTGAGGACACGGCGGTGCTCTGCCCAAGCGGGGCAGTCCTGCACCGTATGCTCCACCGTGTCCTCCGGACGATCCTCGCAGTGGTGACACCCAGGCGTTTCTTCCCTCCCTATCAGACACAGGAACCTCCCGAAACTTCCGTGTCCGGTGAGGACCTGCGTCATGCGGAAGGTAAGGACGCCGTGACGCCTATCCAGCCACTCCTCAAAGAGGGGTCTTACCGCCGCGATTGCGGCGTGCCCAGGACTTTCACCTTGTGGGTAACTTTTCATAAAATGATTACATACGTTGATTAACTTACTATTATTAAAATTATTTATAACTGAAACTTAACATTATTTCAAATCTTTTACTGCTGGGACGAAGACTCCCCTATACGTTTTGATGTACATTACCTTTGTTTATTTTACAAACACCATGGCGCCTCCGAGGCCCGATCCATAAAGTAATTTTTTTTGTGACGTGGTAAAATCATCAAATGAGTCCTCTCACCCAGGACAGGGCAGGACGGACTGTCAGATTTGTACTGGCTAAAATCCACGGTGTTCTTCAATACCTGTTTGCATTCCGGAGCCACGGTTACTCGTTGGTTCCGCGATCCCGACAGGCTTTGGCCCTCTAAGGGGGCCCCGTCATTTTGCTGACAGCTCTTTGAGACGCGCGTGGAAACCAACGCGCTGTCAACCCGGGCGTGGTTCATGGTCGGACAGCGAGTTGCCCATACTTACCGTCCATGCATGCCCGCGGACGGAAAGAGGTGGCGCTTCTAAAGAGCAGTTTGAAAGATATGGCAAAAGCTTTCGCCCAGTATTCCAGACTTTAGTGGCAATTAAAAAAGCTCATTGAAAGTGGTCTATTCGTTTAGGAGCTACGATGACGCAGAAGATTATGTCAAAATTATAACACCCCTTACTCTTTGTATCCGGGGTTAAAACCAAAAGTACGTTTGAAATGCACACGAATCGATTTTAAAGCCTGACTTAAATCGAAACTAACATCACCTTGTTGTTTATCAAAACAACAAGGTGAAATTCCACGGTAGGTTTTTCACTATACCTTTAACCTAGACTAGAGTCCCAACCCAGCTTAGATAAAAAATAAAAATCCTCGAGAGCGAAAATATTTTTTTATTGCATTACAATTCAACACGGTCACTTCTCTTTGTATGCCCAATTCCCACAAGCAACAAAAACAAAAAACAATCAATCTAGCTTACAAAAACTCACCCGGAAACATATATCCTCACCTCGTTTCGCGAGTTCACATCCCGATGCACACATATACACACACCTAATAGTGTGTTGTTTGAAGATTAACCCGACATCGGCAAAGTCGGATCATCAATCAAGCTTTCCCCTCAACAAAGAGAAACCGGCAGCCTGTGATTAGCGCTTCTAAATTATCTACCATCCCCGTGTGTAGAGTACTGACGGAGAAAATGCTTTCAAACTAATTGATCAAAGAAACTTTCGTTTGTTTTTATCAGTTTAGTTCATTCATTGGGTGTCAGGGTAATTGCTAGTGTTAGTGCTGTTGATGAGGTTTTTGAAAACTTTGAACTTTATTTTATTGTAAGACTAGCTTATGCCCGCGTGAAGTACGGTAATCTATACATATAATAAATCTGTAGAAGGGTCAATTCTGTACATTGAAAATAATGAAAAAATAATAGCCGGGTGTGTTGCTGGATCGATACCAAACCCAAATATGTGATTAAAAAATTTTTGTCGGTCTGTCTGTCTGTCTGTATATGCAGGCATCACGTGAAAACTAACGGTTCGATTTCGATGAAATTTGGTATAATTATACCTTATTATCCTGGGCATGATACTTTTTATCCTGGAAAAATACGTAGAAAAAAACATCTTATTTTTCAGTTTTATTCATAGACGTTGTTCTGTAGAACCGCGAACGCACGTTGCATTACCCGCAGTGGATTCAGCGCCGTAATATTTATAAGATGTCATTGTCAGAGTTACTCAAAATGGAGAAATAAACCATCCACGCGAAGACCGACATCCGCGCGGACGGAGTCGCGGACGGAAGCTAGTTACCCCCCATAAGAACGTCATTCCGGGGTGAAATCGGAATTCGGAATCAGAATCCAAATTGTGTTGATCCAGATTATAAACTATCCGTATTTACGTTTTATCTAATTTTGTGTGAAAGAGTAACAAACTTGTATCCTCATAAACGAGTAACAAATTAAAATGAAAAATATTAATGGTATACTGGCAAAAAATTACATACGGTTGAATAAATTCTATTTATGCGTATTTTTAATCCAATCCGATCCAATCACATGCTGCCATATTGTTTTTTTTTCAACCCACAAATAATTTATTATTTTCATCAATATCTCCCAGTATTCGTTTAATTGTCGAAAGCATCGTGCAGCAGATTAGTTTTCATTTAGTCTACATTTCACGAGATTATCTTATGAAAAAGTAGAAAACAAAAAAGTTTTTTAAGACTATCGAATTTCAAGATTTAGGCATCAGTCAGGTAGAAGTTTCAATATTGACTAAAAGATATTTAAGCTTCATTAACATTTTCAATGCTCAAAATTGCAAAGTGCTACTAAATTCTATAAATCTCCTAAAAAATAAAAAGGAAAACAGAAAAAACAGTTAAATAAATCATTCTCGCACTCTGGTTTTCCTATTCAACCATTTAATAATAATATCCTTTACAACCACTGCGCTCGATTGTACCGCCCTACTTTTGCAAACCGCCTGAGCATATTAAATTATTGTAATGATGAATTTACAAAAGAGAATACCTACCTCCATTGTAGAACGAGAATTGAACAACCAACGGCTATATTTTATAACATTATTAAACTGACATTCATAGATCTTATCCGTTGGTATGTAAGCTGTGAATTATGACCGAAAGAGATATGCAAAAACGGAGCGGAGTGGAATACTAACAAAAAATAATTCTTGGTAAGTTTTTTGTTGAGCTATTTCTGAATACGACGAGCACAATTGAATTAGCAATAAAATTTTCAAAATTGGATAACATGTATAAGCAATTACAGCATCAATTAATGAAATTAAAGCTAAGCGTACATGCTTTAATGAGTGAGAAGTAAGGGTGTCTTTATAAAGAAATACGTCGGTTTAGGTCGGTACGAATTTTTTACAAATAAAACTTAAACTATAAAACTTGTATAAAGAAATAAGTAAATCTACCAAGTCTTAACCTGTGTATACATAATATTGAGTACAAGCGAATAAGATAATATGGGTCTTATTGTACTTCATAGTACAACCGTGAACGTATTCATTAAAATTTTGAAGGTAATAAATGTTATTGGCACAAAGTACGACAAGTGTGTAAATGCACCCACGATACAGGAGAAATTCCTAATGTGGAGAGAAAACCCTATTTTTGTCTGCACCGACCAGTACCGACTCTTACCGACCTGTATGTATCGGCAACCTGCTTCTTTATAAAAGCCATCTAAGCTATAATTCATGACGCGAGATTACTGAACCTGGGTAAGGATATAACAAGGTGGATGGTTCTGTATAGTAAATGAAAAAAAAAAAAGACTAAACAACATACTGCCTATGTTGTTTAGTCTATTTTCAACACCAGGGTAAAGATCATGAGATTTGAAAATGGACTAAACCATTTTGCTTAGCCTCTTTTTGAACCCAAGACCGTTATTCGGCTTAAGATTTAAAAAATATTATACGCATTTACGCTTTTTTTAGCGTGGTAAAATCATCAAATGAGTTCTCCCACCCAGGGCAGGGCGGGAGGGACTATCAGACTTGACTGACTAAAATCCATGGTGTCCTTCAATAGCCTTTTACATACCGGGGTCACGGTAATTCGTAAGTCCCGCGACCCCGGCAGGCTTTGGCTCTCTACAGGCCCCGTCACTATGCTGACACTCCTTGAGGCGCGCGTGGAACACAACGCGCCGTCGACCCGGGCATGGTCCATGGTCGGACAGCGAGTCGCCCGTTACTCGCTGCCCGTATGCCCGCGAAGCATTTACGCTTGCGTCGCGAATTTCGAAGCTTTTCTTTGGAAAGAAAAATGAGATATGCGGGCAGTATTTGAACCTTCGACCTCCGGATTCAGTACATCCGATGCTCTTTCCAACCGAGCCATCGAGGTTAAGAATGGTAATTTGCATACATCATCTTCCCCACATGTTTTCGAAATTGATTACTTAAACATGTAGAGATGCGAAATGCCGATACTAGCATCTTACAAAGGCTATCAATCTGGCTTTACAATAAATGTGTCTGCACCACTTCAGTGAGTTCCAATGTATTGATCTTTGTTGAGAAATTTTCCACTTCAGTGCTTCAAGATTTTCTGGTCAAATTCGGACTGAACTATCCAAAAATTAAAATCTTCCTTCCCAGTTATACCGTTTTAAAATATTTTGTGATACTGTAGCTTTCCGGGGTCGCGGGACAGTCTTAACAGGTAACTGTCATCCTGGAACGTATAGGGCTATTGAAGGGATCACCGTAAATTTTAGCCAGTACAAGTCGGACAGTCGACCGTCCTACCTCGGTTGGGAAGACTCATATGATGATTTTATCAAGATAACAAAAACAAAAACTGCTTATAATGGTCAAATTGAACTATTTTTTGTTTGATTTTGTTTTTTAAAAAAAACGTGCTCCACACTAGGGATTTCCCCTGTATTGTGGGTGCGTTTACAAACATAGAAACTCACATACACAAACACCCAGACCTGGAACAACTACTTGCAGATCATACAAATATTTGTTCCTCACGGGAATCGAACCCGCGACACATAGCGCAGGAGTCCAATTTCTCAGCCACTGTCACCATGTCAACGTCGTCAACGTCGTTTTGCACCATGCGTACCTACTTATTATAAGCAGGGTACTATTTATTTATCTACAAAAACGGTTTTGCAAATAAATGAATTTGAAATAAGCAGTTTGAATTTGTAATATTATCTTCAAAATTCTACAACAAAACACCGTTCTTGAGATAGGAACCCCCTGACTAAACATCATTTGCCTAGCCTTTTCCCAACTATCTTGGGCTCGGCTTCCAGTCAATCTAGATACAGCTGGATATCAGTATTTTACATGGAGCGACTGCCTGTCGGACCTCCACAACCCAGTAACTGGGTAATACCCCATGGTAAGACTGGTTGTCAGACTTTAGAGCTTCTGGCTAATAGTAACGACTTTTTTTTTTGGGACAAACCCACCACACTATTCCCTAACCACTGCAACTCCTGTAAGCCAGAATCAACAGTGGCAACCAACCAGAAAAGCGCCGAAACAATGAAGCTCGACGTGTCCCAGAGAATGAATTTACCTGTCTTGGATCCTGCAACGAAATTAATCAGAAAAGAATAGTGGAGGAGTAGGAAAAAATATATGTTTCCACTTCCCTCCATGCAAGCAGGAGACAGAAAAAATAGTAAGGACTGTCAAAGAAATACAAATGACAGCCGGGACCAACGGCTTTACGTGCTTTCAGAGGCACGGAGGAAACTCGCTATGACAGATGGTCACCCATCCACAGACCAACCTCGGCAAGTGCGGCTTAACCCGGAAAATCGGCCTGTGCCTGGCTGTATTTATTTAGCCACGAGACCCCCCTGACTAAACAACATCAAAAATTACGCTTCCATCTCCCAATCACAGGTCCTGATTCCGTGTTCAAATCTGATTGAAATGCGACTCAGTGACGCGTGAAGTTTAACATTTATTCAGAAACAATCAGGCGTGCAAAGCGAACAGCCTTTCCGCTGAATGGAAACGCTAATCTTTTGTGCTACGAACTAATTTTCTGGTCACGCAAAACATCGATCAGGTATTTAAATTTATTTCTTTGCAGACGTTTTACACACTGGTGAGTTGGTAGGAACAGTCGGTTTGTTAGATTTTCATCGGGTTTGAATAAAAGTAATTGTTTCCTGGTAAACAATTGTAAGGTAATTTTAAGTCTGATTGGATTATGGAGGTTTGTGTAAGTTTGTTTGTTGCTGGTAATGTAATGTTCATTAAAACTGTCTTATGTGCAGATGCCAAAAACAAAAATTTTCGTGAGTGAGATTAAACAATTAAAAAAAAAAACGGAAAGTACAGCTGTTCCATGTGAAATGTTAGAAATATTGGATGATATATATTTTTTTAATCTTTGCTCCATACTTGTAATTTACAAACATAGAAACTTACATAGACAAACACCCAGACCCGGACCAACTATTTGTAGACCATACAAATTATGTTCCGTGCAGAGATCGAACTCACGACACGCGCAGCAATCAATCGCTTGGCCATTGCACCAACTGTGCCGCCCCGTCATCAATTATTCGTATTTCAAAGTTGGTCTTTTAATAGTAATAGCATTTTTTATGAAAATTTAAACGTAGTACTCATAATACTTTGGTCGCGGGGCTGTACGTATTATCGTGACCACGGAACGTAAAGGGCTACTGAAGGACACCGTGGATTTTAGTCAGTACGAGTCTGACAGTCCCTACCGCTCCGCCATGGGTGGGAGGTCTCATTTCATAATTTTACCTCGATAAAAAAAAGTACTCATAATACTTTGGGCAGTGCCCTGTAATGTCTTCTTAGTACATAATAGGTATTTATTTTATTTCTTCACAATAGTTTTACAAAATTATGATTTCATAAGAACGAAAATAACCTGAATTAAACTCCAAAATACTAGGAAAGATTTTATATTACAACTAAAACATTTAAGCTTATGAGATAAAACCTAGCATCATCCTGTGTCAAATAAAAACGGTGTCTCAGCAAATACCAACACGAACAAAATGTCGTATATTGCTGGGTCGACAAAAAAGAGCAATATACAGCCACAATACTGAATATGTTGTACGAAAGCAAATTTATTTTCTCGACACGAAAATAAATATATTTTCTTTTTGGGAAAAATAACTCTATTTCCACACCAATAAGATCAATTTACGCTGCTGCTTCGATTATTTCCTAACTTTTTTAATAATATCTAATAGTTAATTAAGGAATTCTAGGATGATGTGGACCTACAAACGATGACGAACTTAATATCGTGCTCTACGTACCCTGCCAATTGTTACGTTACAGGGGGTCTAATCTCTAAGCACCAAAACCCTGGTTTCGGCTTTAGTTACAGACGTTTACGCCCCGAAACATCGAGGCCTAACTAAGAATGAAAGATATTACAATTTGACAGATAGCTCCTTAGAGTCCACATTACTACATTTTTTTAATTCAATTTAATGTAATGACAGACACTAGCACCGCTTTAAAATGACTTCAGTTGTGGCGGTATTCATCATCATCATCAGCCGGAAGACGTCCACTGCTGACATAGGCCTCCCCTTAGACCGCCTCGCTGAACCGAACAACAATTCGCCACTTGCATCCATCGGTTGCCCGCGACTCTCACGATGCCGTCGGTCCACCTAGTGGGACGCCTGCCTACGCTATTATACGTGGCGGTATTATTCGTCCGCAACTTGATTTTGACGTTTGTACATCCGTACCCGTGTCTTCGTTCACGGCCTTAAAAAGTAGACACCCTGTATTCGTTCCCGTGTTTTCGTTGACAGACTTGAAAGTAGACACCCTGAGGGCGCTGAACTCGTGGTACAATTCTGGGTCGACTCAATTTACATTGCCACTGAAACACCAAAAGGAAGGAACTTGTGGCTAAATAACAACCGAATCTTCAAGGTAAAGCTGCCCATAACTAAGCTGGCATGTCGATAGGTGACAAAGAATTACATATCGAGATTCCTCCGTTCCTCCGAGAAAACACGCATCGCTGCTGGATCCAGTTGTCATTTGTAGATCTTTGCCAATAGTTATAAGTAATCAATGGCCTGTTACTAGTCTGATAACGAGTCTTACCAAAAAGTCATAATAATAGCGTGACGTAAAGTCGAAAGTCGTGCGTATTTCATCACGCATGCGGTATTGTAAGCTCGCAGAAAATTTCATACAGCTAAAAACACGCCTAATCTATTATCTGCGGGCTGCTGTGGTGTATAATGGACGCGGAGGCACCGTGCGGGACTACTGTCCAGGGTCAAGCCCCGTATCCCGCAAGCGAATTCCAAGCATTACAATAAATACTTGTATGAAAAGGGAATTTGTGGGGCCACGCGGGACAATCCTGCATGCGTGATTAGATCCACAGGATAGTAAAAACACCCTTAGCGGTAAAAATAACTTTAGTTGGCAACGAGCTATTGAATAGACTTGCTCCATTTTGCACATACGTCATTCAGTACTTACATAACTATGTTGCGCAGTGTTTCAGACACCGAACAAAGGTATTCGATCCATTACCGGAACACTAAAAGCCTATTAGTGTTGGCAGGAACATCGTTAACATAAAAGATTAATGATTTATAAATGAAAGCCTGGAACCTGAATGTGGCTAAATGCTGAGACAATTAGGGAAATTGGCAAAGCAGAAGAAAGAAATGTCTTTTACTGAAGGAGAATTTTTGTCCTAGATAGTATACATTTTTGTAGACGCCCACGGCGTCGGACGTCGCCCGACGACTCGCTGTCCGACCATGGACCATGCCCGAGTCGACGGCGCGTTGTGTTCCACGCGCGCCTCAAAGAGTGTCAGCATAGTGACGGGGCCTGTAGAGGGCCAAAGCCCTCCCGGACTAACGGATTACCGTGATACCGGTACGTAAAGGGCTATTGAAGGACACCGTGGATTTTAGTCAGTACAAGTCTGACAGTCCCTCCCGCCCTGCCCTGGGTGGGAGGACTCATTTGATGACTTCACCACGACAAAAAAAAAGATAGTATACATTTAATACATGAACTAACTCAAGTCTTTTTATTTCACCGTCCGCTTAAAGCGTGTTGTGTCTAAATGCCTGTCGGGGTCGCGGACATGTCTTAAGAGGTAATTGAACAGAAACAGGGTAATTTTTAGTAACAGTAAAATTTGGAAGATTAAGCCCCTTCGTACATTAGTCACATGTCCGATGTCTTCGCAACTTACGACTTTGGTATCCAAGTGACTACCGCAATACAAATCCATAGAGGTTCGTACACAGACACGCGTGAATGGACCAAAGTCGTAAGGTATCGAAGACTTGCGTCGCCTAGTGTACGAAGAAGCTTACGGCTAACTAAAATGGTGATAAATAACAGTACGATATTTTGACAGCCATTTACGTGTACGGGTATTGGCTGACCCTGTATGCGCCCGTATTTAAGGCGTGGGGGAGATAATCGTTGTAGGGTTTTTAGTAACACGGACAATTGAAATCAGGATATTAATTTTAATTTTTGATTTAATTTTCATTTTATTATAATTTATATTTTGATTTAATTTTAATTTGTGTTTTGATTTTTATTCTGATTTTAATTGTAATATTGGTTTTCATTTTAATTTATTTCTGTTTTGATTTTGTTTTTAATTTTGATATTTTATTTTGTCGTGACAATTTTATGATAATATTTTGGATGTAACATGTCTGACTGTTCAATAAATAATAATAATAAAATTAAAGCCAGAATAGTTGCAATGTGGGAAAGAGACAGAGCTATACATGTCGTCTAGCGCCACCTCGTTCCCTCACTGGAACTACTCTGACTTTAAGACATCATGGTAAGCCACCTGAATGCTTACTAAGATCTTTACATAACGCAAGCCGGTTTCGATTATGACGCACCTGACATTTCTAAAATACTCCTCTCCAAAAGGTCAGTATAATGTCTGTCTAAGGCATCCCATCGTGTTAGTTCTAAAACACGTTTGATGCGACTCTCATTGCATTGTTTTAAGTCTCACAGCTCGACTCGTGTGGTTTGGGGTATCGTATTACCCAGTTACTGGGTTGTGGAGGTTCGACAGGCAGTCGCTCCATGTAAAATACTGATATCCAGCTGCATCTGGTTTGACTGGAAGCCGACTCCAATATAGTTGGGAAAAGGCTAAGCAGATGACGATGAACTCGACTCGTGTGCTTAAACCGCGCGTCTGATACATACATTGTTATTATTACTCTCTCAAAATGATTTAGCCTTCACATTTGATCTCATCATCTCAGCCATAGGACGTCCACTGCTGAACATAGGCCTCCCCTTTAGATCTCCACATATACCGGTTGGAAGCGACTTGCATCCAGCGTCTTCCGGCGACCTTTATAAGGTCGTCTGTCCCCCTTGTTGGTGGACGTCCTACGCTGCGCTTGCTAGTCCTTGGTCTCCACTCTAGTACTTTTCGACCCCATCGGCCATCTGCTCTGCGAGCAATATGGCCTGCCCATTGCCACTTCAGCTTGCTAATCCGGTGGGCTATGTCGGTGACTTTAGTTCGTCTACGGATCTCCTCATTTCGGATTCGATCACGTAGAGAAACACCGAGCATAGCTCTCTCCATAGCTCGTTGAGCGACTTTGAGCTTTGAGATGAGGCCGATAGTGAAAGAATTGATCACATTTGATCTATCTCGAGTAAAATGATACGCATCTGGTCACATAAGTACTCCGGTTACGAGTACTACGCACCTGACCTTTCGTGAAAAGTTCCTTCACGGCAATATTACCTCCAAACTTTACTGAATAAAATATGGAAGAGCCTAAGTTGTTAAGGAAAGTTTACTTCAATATTGTCCGCTCCGAGAGTGATTTAATCAATAACGTTTTGTAAGTTATTAGGAGTTGACAAAGTCGCTTAATTCTGTCGTAAGGAAGTTTTAGAATATGGCTGAAAAAAATATAACTTCTGTAATACCTGCAGGTTATATTTTAATATTTTTTTACAGTCTGTCTTGGTATGAACATTATTGTGATGAAGAAGGATGATACGCGTGTGACTAATACAGTAATGGGTATGAATGTGGATGGATGAAGAAGAAGAGGAAGACTAAAGAAAATATGAATAATTGTGTGAGGAATGATGAAAGAAAAAATAAGTTAAAAATAGCTAAAACCCGACTACGAAAATATCACGCAATGAAAAGTATAAACCAAGAACAATAGTCATTTGACCGGTATTTTTTCCAATTATAGACTTTTAAATATTTATGCCACCTGCGGTTGTGTCACATAATCTTTATTTGCTAGGTGGCATACGATCACGGCTCTTTCTCTATAAAACATTAGTACAGAATTATAAATAGAACATCTACAGATAGAAATAGAAAAGATTTAATAATCATACCAGTATAGTAAAAATAAATAGGACAGAGTTGATAAGTAGACCATTACTACAAGCTAAAATAGGTCACAACCTCTAAACAATTAAGTCTGATTCACAACAAACAACAACCTGTCACTCAAAGTTCCCTTCAGAACAACGGGAGCGTCAGTCAAAATGTTTCAAAACATATTTCGGTCATATACGAGTAAGGGGCATGTCACACCGCAAGTTAAGCTAACTTAGCTCACGAAGCTATTATTTTATCGTGGTAAAATTATTAAATGAGTCCTCCCACCCAGGGCAGAGCGGGAGGGACTGTCAGACTCGTACTGACTAAAATCCACAGTGTCCTTCAATAGCCCTTTAAGTTCCAGGGTAACGGTAATTTGTAAGTCCCGCGACCCCGGCAGGCTTTGGTCCCGTCATAATGCTGACACTATTTGAGGCGCGTGTGGAACACAACGCGCTGTTGACCCGGGCATGATCCATGATCAGACAGCGAGTCGCCCATTACTCGCCGCTCGCATGCCTTCGCTTACGGTAGCCGGAGATGAGTCCCACCTCCTTCTTTGCTAGCATGCTTCGCAGAAGGAGGCGACCGCTTCCCATTCCGTCTAGCTCAAGAAGCTTCGGTTTGAATTCATAATTCGATTAAGATGTGGTCCTGACATTTTTATCTCAACTTAGCTTTGTGAAACCCTCTTATTTCTGTGTTTCTTCTTATGTCCCAAATATCCACATTTATATAATATCTGAAGATCTATTCATCTATCATAATTATACACGTTTCAAGATTGTTGACTAAAACATATTTAGTTGTGTATGTAGACTAAGACATCATTATAGCATGCAAAAACGAGTGTGAGATCATCTGAGGGTTGCGGGATATTTTCATCAGGTAACTGTGACCCTGGAACGTAAAGGGCTATTGAAGGATTACCGTGGGTTTTAGTCAGTACGAGTCTGTCAGTTCCTTTCGCCCCGCCTTGGGTGGGGGGACTTACTTGATGATTTTACCACGATAAAAACAAAGCTCAACTTAGGGCCTCGTTAGGTGGCAAACGATTAACGCTGTTTTGTCTTTAGTAGATTTTCTAAACTTTGTACTATGGCTCTCAGAGCTGCGTTAGCTTCGCTTGCAGTGTGACTTACCCCTCATTTACATCTACTAAAAATTCAGAGCCGGAATCCACGACTTTGCATTTTAAGGGTCGTCGGTTAGAAACCACAACCATGGGTACAGGGATAGAACCAAATCCCATGCCTTTCGTAACCCACACCCCGTGAAATTACAGCAACACCTAAATATTGGATATATAATGTGTTGTAGGTATTGAGATGGATGTATGTATGTAAGTGTTCGTACATGGAGAAAACTGCTTATGGTTTGGGGAAAGGGATTTATTTGTGAACGTTACTTAAAGCCGTCATGTTTGAAATTAATTCTTTTTTTAAACTGAGCCATGTCAGAGTTTTTTAAGGCTCACAGATGCGACTTTGTTGACTCTGGCACCAGAGATGAGATGAAAACGATTAGAAATAACGATCTTAAAGTATTAGGATTATTATGACTTACATAGAATCCTTAGAATTCATAATATCTTTACGCAAGCTGAATACACCTTAACATATTATATATTTATATATATATAATAGGATGATTTATTATTGTCTTTGAATATTATGTTGAACAGTAAAACTATAACCAAAATTGAGTTGCTCTGAAAAGAGGAAATTTTATTTTATTACACAAACTATTTTAACCCTGTTACAAAATATTCTTTAACATTAACTATGCACTAGTTTTACCTGAAAAGAGAAACAACGTTGAAAGCTATTGTTTCATCAGTTCTTATTAATATTACATTAAAATTCTTACTTGTATAACCTTACTTATCCTCTATAATTTCCATGCTGTATCAGTCATTCAATATGACAGTTCGCTTCACAGGATCAAGCAATTTCACAGATAATAAATATCAAAGTTATTACGCGGCAAATTCAAATTATACAAACTAAATGAAGAGTCACGCACTTTGTTTACATTGAAACTTGTCTTAACTTTATCGTAACTACAGTTCATATCTTGGAAGTTGTGCTTTTATAAATCCTGAATGCTTTATACACTGTGCGCAGTAGTAATTAGGAGAGGATTGTACAAACGTAAACTTAATCTAGTGATTAAGTGAAGGCATTAATATTGTACTGTATCTTATATAAATAAGTTTTGTGATCGAAAATTGAAGGATTCACAGAAGATTTCTACTATGAAAGATTTCTTGTTTTTTTCCGGCGTACATCAATATAGGTAAATATTCTACAAAAAAAACTGGGTTCGCGGTAAACATAACTCTCTCATTTTCACAACTAATAAACAAATAACCGGAAAACATCATTTCCGTTACAGAATAAAATTTACTTTCTTTTTGAAAGACCAAATCAGAGGACACTCTGACAACCATAATTATCTGAAGTGCTTCTTAATAAGCAATCGACAACATACGCTTCCGAGTCCACGTACGATTTCTTAGTCAAAGGTTTTCATAAAAAAAAAACAACATGTTCTACAATTTATATTGGACGCAATATTTTATACACTTTTCCAGAGAGACCGAAACCAATCTCGTATCGCGACAAATGACGAACATAGGCTTAACCTTAACAAATATTTACGACTTACCCTTAATAAATGGCGACTTAATAAACAGACACGTTTTTTTTTCCTTTAAGGCCCACGACACAGGAGAAATTCATAGTGTGGGGTAATGTTAAAAAAAAATACCGATTACACCTCTGAAACTGATTGCGATCAGATTTAAACCACGTTTAAGGCTTTTTTACGAAATATTTCCTCTAATAGCTTCTCGAAGCGGTTGAAATAAAAAAAAAACTACATATTTTTATCTTAAAAAAAAAAATACAATCATGTTTTTTTCACACTTCAACTACGAGTCGTTGTGCGTGTAACTGCTACTTGTTATTGCTCCACTAAAGTATTTAAAATCAAGTTATAAACTTATCAAAAGTGCTATTGAAAGTGTAAACCGTATAGAAAACGAAAACTGATATAAACGTGTGACAATAATCTAGTGTTTTAGTGCATAGTGTTAGAAATATAGACCTAATTAACTTTGGGAATAATCCTGTCTACCGTCAGTTACTAAACATTAGTGCGTTGTGATTAAACGCGTAAGCGCCCCATGTTACACGGCGCTTACGACGTTCTTCTCGCGAACTGGCCGACTCTGCGACGGGGCCTTTATTAGTGTGCACTTATCATTATAAGCCAGAAATTAAATATTATTTTTGGTCCAACTTGTGGGGGGCCTTTCTTACGGAGCATATTTTGTGATCTGGTTGAATTAAGCAAAGGAGCCTTGTATGACTACATTATCACATAATGATAAATTAATAATAGACATGGCGACTACATCACAATTGTGGGGTTGTTGTAACAGCGACCAGTGTTATGTGGAGGGCAGCAAAGAAATAATAAACTGCATAAAATGTAAAAAATATTTTCACTTTGTCTGTCTTTCTATCCCGGAAATTCCTTCCGGAACGGAAGCTTACTGCAAGTGGAACTGTTCAGGCTGCACGACTATGATTGCAAACGCTTCGAAGACCGCTACCCCCAACCGGAATGTCTCAAATACAAGAGGGAACAAGAGACCAGCATTGAGTTCGCCACCTCAGGCCGCCGCCATTACTACTGAGGATGTGCGTATCATAGTCCAGGAGGTTGTGAAAACTGAGTTCACTTCTATGCTTCAACAACTCAACAGCACCATACTCAGCGTTGTTAATAGGGAACTAGCACCAATTAAACATGAAATCAGTGAGTTGTCGGCGTCATTAACCTTTCACACGAAACAATTCGATGAGTACCGATCAGGGCATAAATTACTAGAGAAAACGGTAAAGGACTTAACTGAACAGAATTCTAACCTAAAAACATTGATGGCCGACCTAAGTGTACGTGTCAACTACTTGGAACAACAAACTCGTTCCAACAACCTCGAAATTCAGTGCCTACCTGAAAACAAGCAGGAGAACTTGTACACTGTTGTTAAGCAGCTGGGATCTGTGGTTGGATGCAACTTGAATGACAATGACATTCTCCATTGTACCCGTGTTGCCAAACTGCAAACCACCAACACTCGTCCCCGATCCATCGTGGTCCAGCTCGCCTCCCCAAAAATTCGTGATACTCTCCTGGCGTCAGTTATAAGTCATAACAAGAATAAGAAAATTAACTCTGACAAACTCAATACTTCAGATCTAGGCATCGCTGGTGATAAAATGCCGGTTTTCGTACTTGAACATCTGTCTCCTGCTAATAAAGCGCTACATGCTGCCACTAGACAAAAAGCAAAGGATAAGGGATATAAATTTGTCTGGGTGAGAAACAGCAGGATTTTTGTTAGGAAAACTGCCGAAGACGAACATTTTCTGATAAAGGATTTAGATTCCTTAAATAAGCTAGTATAGTCTTAAATGAAGCCACATTTCCTTTCAAAACCACAAAATGCATGCCCTTGTGAAATTTATGATGTAAATTCGATAACTTAAATATATTCTATCAGAATTGCAGAGGATTGCGAACAAAAACCCATATGATTTCTCGCAATGTTTGTATAAATAACTATGATGTTATTATTTTTTCGGAAACCTGGCTTAACAACTCTATATGGAGCAGTGAGCTATTCGATGACAGATATACAGTACATAGGAGAGATAGAGAAACCTGCCCACTAGCACGTAAAGATGGAGGGGGAGTCTTAATTGCTGCCAAATCGAAATTCAATCCTAAACGTATTGAACACTTTGAAAGCGCATGCGAGGATCTCTGGGTGACTCTAGACCTTCCTTCTAACAAATCTTTTCGTCGAATAGCTTTCTGCGCTGTGTACTTGCCGCCGCCAGTATGCCTCCCTCATTTAGAAAATTTCTTGAATAATTGTAACGCTGTTTTTGAACAACTTAATGAATCATGTACATGTATCATAGGTGATTTCAATTTGGGGTGCATAGACTGGAAAGTAGATAGTAATCTGAATAAAAACCTCAAATTGCCTAAAACCAGTGAAGCATTGTTGGATTTCACCTATGTTAATAAGCTCACTCAATATAATTACGTGCATAATGCCTACTCTCGCGTACTAGATCTTGTGTTAACTGATCATACACTGTGTGATGTAAGTCAAAGTATTAGCCCCTTATGTAACATCGATCAGTATCATCCACCCTTAGATATAAATATTTGTCTTAAAAAAGAAGCCAAACTTCCATTTAATTTTACAAACAAAATACGTAACTTCCGTAGAATAAGCTATATACCGATTAAAAAACACTTGGAAGAACAGGACTGGGAGGAATTATTTGAGGGACAACATGACGTTAATGATATGGTTCAAGTTTTTTATGACATCATTAATGGTGCTATTCAAAAATTTATTCCTATTAAAATACCCAAAAATAGTAAATTTCCACCGTGGTTCACGAAAACTCTAATTAAAAACTTAAACACAAAAAATAAAATAAGGAAACGTTACAATACTTACCATAACCCGTTGGACAGAATTGAGTTGAAAATAATCAGTAAATACTGCGATTCACTTGCTACGATTTGCTATAAAAATTATTTAAAAAACCTTGAGCACACTCTAACGATTAACCCTAAATCTTTCTGGACCTATGTTAAAAGTAAGCGAGGCGGATCCAGCTCGTATCCCTCATCTATGACAGATGGAACAGCTGCATCCTCAGATGGAACGGAGATATGTGAGTTCTTTGCTTCTTACTTTTCTTCTGTTTACAGCCCTGATGAAAACGGTTACAGTACCCATAGAACAACAGTTATTAATAATATCCAAGAAAGTAGTATTACTTTAAACATCCCATCTATTGATGGTGAAGCCTTATACAAAAAGCTAAAAAGTTTAGACTGCAATAAAGGTGCTGGCCCCGATGGCATACCACCAGTATTCGTAAATGAGTGTGCAAAGGAGCTGGTCATGCCCCTGTTGCTTATTTTTAATAAATCGTTATGTAGCGGAATCTACCCTTCAATATGGAAAGAAGCGAAGGTCATCCCCATCCATAAATCCGACAGTGAGGACTTAGTTTCGAACTATAGACCCATTTCAATTTTATCAACCATGGGTAAGGTCTTTGAGTCCATGATCTGCCCTTATATTCAAAATCATCTTAAAATTCACTTGAGTGAGGGACAACATGGTTTCGTGGAGTCTCGATCAACTAATACCAATCTCACACTTTTTACTGAGTTATTAACGAAGGCAATAGATTCTGGCCATGAAGCTCACGTCATATATACAGATTTTAGCAAAGCGTTCGATCGGGTCTCACACGAAATTCTCATTGACAAATTAAGAATCTATGGTATCGCGGAAACTTTACTCTCATGGTTGAGATCATATCTTGAGAATAGAACTTTCTATGTAGTAGTTAATGGTTTTAGATCAATAGGCAGACACATAACCTCGGGCGTGCCACAAGGGTCTCATCTGGGGCCGGTTTTATTTAACTTCTTCATCAATGATATTCCCAACTGCTTTCGCCACTGTCAATTTTTTATGTTTGCAGATGACTTAAAATTCGTAAAAATAGTCAAGTCGAAGCATGAAGCCTGTGATTTACAAAGCGATTTGGATGAATTGGTGATTTGGTGCGAAATAAACCAGATGTTACTAAACCCTAGAAAATGTTACCATATAAAATTTACAAGGAAACTACATCTCATTGACCAGGATTATTATATTGACAAAGAAAAAATAAAGGAGTTAGATACAATA
Source organism: Agrotis puta (assembly GCA_943136025.2). Lineage (NCBI taxonomy): Eukaryota > Metazoa > Arthropoda > Insecta > Lepidoptera > Noctuidae > Agrotis > Agrotis puta. The sequence continues at coordinate 4,025,815 of OW964171.2, forward strand.
AAGGACCTTGGGGTTGTGTTTGATCGGAAATTAACTTTTATACCTCAAATAGATAATATAGTGAAAAAGTCTTCTAAAATGCTGGGTTTTGTTATCAGAAGTACAAAACAACTTAAGAGCTGCAGAACAAAAATCGTCCTTTTTAATTGCTTGATTCGTAGCATATTAGAATATTGTAGCGTAGTCTGGCGGCCACACTATGCAACTCACTCATTGCGTCTTGAACGTGTTCAAAAACGTTTCCTGGGGCACTTGTCCTATGCTAACGGGTTGTCCAAGAAAATACGTTCATATAGTGATAGACTAAAGCATTTCAATATAGTTTCTCTGGACAAACGTCGACGTCTGAATGACGCGATGTTTGTGTGCAAAGTCATGGCCCATAAAATTGATTGTCCGCAAATATTGAATAATTTTAACTTCCGTGCCCCCTCAAGAATTCCTCGCAGTCCTATAACGCCACTCTGCCCTCCGCAGAGAAGAACAGTTCTGGGTGCTAATTCTCCCTATGCGAGGTTTTGCAGAATTGTGAACGGTTGCAGCGATCGGATCGACCTCCATTTTGACAGCCTAGGCAGGTTGAAAGCCAGCCTGTATAAGTATCTCCCCGAATGTTGAATTGTTTAGGCCTGCATTATCTCGCCCATTTATCGATTGGCTAGTTTAGTTATTTTTTTTATATAACATAATTTAGTATTCTTTGTTTTAATTTGTGTAATTGAGTTATTTATATAGTCAGTAAGTGTAATTACCTAAAACATATATGTTATAGTATGTTACGACAACGTTTTGTGTGCATGCAGAGTTTACCTATAAGTGATTGTTACATTTTATTTATATTTATAGTTACTGTTCCATTTGCTTGCAATAGTGTATACAATTGTTGGTGAACCAAATAAATAAATAAATAAAATAAATAAATGTTTAAACGTGCTATTGTTGTTTTTATTGTTAAAACACGGTCTTAGTGTGACACAAATTCAAGCTGGAACTTAATTTAGCCTAACTGTTTCACAGAATAGCCTATGACGGTAAATAAAGACGTTTTTCAAGACAGTAATGCTTTTGACTTGATAGGGTTGCCGGGTTCCTTTTTATTTTCAAATAGGAGTCTCTGTTATCTCTATCCAATCTTTAGTGAAAGGCTAATAAAAGAAATTCTAGAAAAAGAAAAACAGGCAACGCACTGTAGTTTAGGCTTTAAACGTATTGGTTTACATTCAAACGTTGTTTGAAATGGATTGACATAAATGTAAAAGAATTCTGTGTATTCGCAAGACTTCTGTTACCATCTCTACATAGATTTTATATTTACAGTTATCAATAAAACTATTATTTTTGTGACTGCCTGTTATCTTCTTATAAATTGAACAACGGCATTTGTTGTATTAGTTCTTACCACCATTCCGATGATTCATTCCAGAAAGTTCAGGTGTATCCGATATTAATTATGTAATAATATTAGGGTGGGCTAGATGGAACATCAAAGACTTGTCAGCAATCTGACGGGGTCTCCATCCCCTATGGAGGCCCCGTCAGATAAGCTAAGCGCCAGCCGGGGTCGTGGGACAGTCTAAACAGGCTACCGTGACCCTGAAACGTAAAAGACAATTGAAGGAATACGATGATTTTAGACGAGTCTAGCATTCCCATCCACTTCACCCAGGTTGCTGACTAATTTGATGATTTTATCAACTAAAAAAAGGCGTTAATGCTAATAAATATTTAAACAACAACAGAGGTCGAAAATTGACCTGAAAGTTTGAATTGAAAGTGGTATTCGTAGGTTGCTAGTTATGTACTACACTGTTACCCCAAAATATAAGAGTCATATATATTTTACTGCATATCCAAGGGACAGCCCTAATTGCGTGAATATGTCTGTAGGTACCCCATAACTCAGCGACCTCGCATTTTATCGCCTCATACGAGTTCATTCCTTTTAAAGGTTCGCCTTGTAAATGGAAATCCTTATATTTACGAGATATTCTGAAATGCTAGTGTAAACAGACTTTATGTAAGGGACATGTGAGAAGCCATATTTTTTCTTTAGTGAGTATCTGTAAGCTACGGATTATCGCTTTTGTATAGCTGTCCGTGTAAGATAGGATTTCATTGCATAGATTTGGGGAAATGTTTTTTTTTCTCTTTTATTACGATTATTTCTGATGGAAAAATAGGCTAGTTACTGGGAGCCCCGGAAAAAGATCTTTTAAAAGAATTTTCTCGATAAAGATCAAATATTGTGATCGTTTACTGGCGTTATGTGATGTAGGCAAATCATTTTAAAAGGTTGAAGTTATACGATAGCTCTCGACAAAATATATTTTTTTATTACCTATTCATATTCCACTTCTGGGTAAAATATCATATAATTCCAAATACTCTCAAGCACCACAGTGTTTGCGATCAAATCATATTTCGCCTGAAATTAATATCTCAATCCAAACCCCGTTCTTTTGTTTTTGACGGGTGCTTCTGATTGGACAACTATAAAGACTGGATAGGCAAATTCAGTCGCTGATTGGTGACAGAAAAAGATCTAACCGAAAATAATGTCCGAGATAAATTATTAATTTCCAGCGTTAGTAGTACTCGTAACAAAATAGAAATGAATGGCATTTTTTTTTTGTTTTTTAACGTGGTAAAATCATCAAATGAGTCCTCCCACCCAGGGCAGGGCGGGAAGGACTATCAGACTCGTAATGACTAAAATCCACGGTGTCCTTCAATAGCCCTTTACGTACCGGGGTCACGGTAAATCATGTCCCGCGACCCAATGAATGGCAATGGGATTTTTTTTACGCGAGAATGGAGGAGTTCTTAAGGAAGTGAATTAATTGTAGGTAATTAAGATAAGCAAAGTCACTAAAGAAAACAAAACGGCAGAAACTATCTCGCTTGATTAGAGGATAAGTAATCACAACATCTCGAAATTAATTCCGAGAAACCAGTCCCCATACGACGCAAAAAGGGTCACCTCTATTAGAGATCACATAGCAGTAACAAAATGTACGCATAAATCGCGAACAAAACAAGTTACAATAACTCCCGAAAAAAGTTCACTACCGTTATTATTACAAGATATTGGTAAAGGAGTAGATAAAATAACAGAGGATTTATACAAATACAAAAATTGGATCCGATAGGTTCATGGCATTTCTTTTGTATTTGAAACATTACGAATGAATTTATGTTTAGTATTCATAATTGATTTAGTCATAAACTTAAATGCTTTGCCAGGCACATCAACGCAAGACGATCTCCGGCCACCGTAGGCGCGGGCATGCGGGCGGCAAGTAATGGGCGACTCGCTGTCCAACCATGGACCATGCCCGGGTCGACGGCGCGTTGTGTTCCACGTGCGCCTCAAGGAGTGTCAGCATAGTGACGGGGCCTGTAGAGGGCCAAAGCCTGCCGGGGTCGCGGGACTTACCCATTACCGTGACCCCGGTAAGTACAGGGCTGGTGAAGGACACCGTGGATTTTAGTCAGTACAAGTCTGGCAGTCCCTCCCGCCCTGCCCTGGGTGGGAGGACTCATTTGATGATTTTACACACACACAGATCAAACAGACATCGAACAGACTACTATATTAGTTTTACATACTATTATATTAGTTTAAAACGACCCATTATGTTAAATCTACCACTTAGATCAAGGATAAACAACAAAACGCATACTGGTTATCGTTGAATTTGGATTAGATTGTGTGTAAATCAAATTGGTATCTTTGACCCACAAAACTAACAAAAATGGTAGTTACCTAAACTCCTACAGTTTTAGCTTAAGTACGAAATATACAAATACTTAATATCGTTTTGCACATTTCTCTTCACAAAATACAGTACAAAGCTTACAGCGTACATTTTAAGCCTATTTCAGGCACCAGTCTCACAAAAATGTTAACCTTGTACACTGGATTAAACACCTCCAGTTTATTTAATACATTTTGTGTTGAGAAACTATAATTGAAGCTTGTTCTCTGTTGGTTATCTACTCCGTGTCGGCGTTACCAAAATAACTAAACAGCCAGTATTTATTTTTCTTGGGGCAAAGTTACCATAATATTGCTGAAACGATGAAAACAAAAGCCAAGCGCTTATTGTTATAGTCTCCTATAAACAAAGGTGTGTATAAAAGGTGTGTTTTATAAGAGTTGTTCATATTATGGCGTTTAGTGTTTACCAGGAAAGTTTTCCCGGGGAAATTGCACTTCTTTTATATCGCTGATAAGGAGCACGATTATGGGTTGTAAAATATACGAAATCGTTTTTCATTTCGCTTAGAGAGCTGCAATATATATTGGCTTTTGCTCTGCAAAAGTTATTTCGCATTCTTTCTGTGACTTGCCAAATCCTATAGAAAATGTTTAATTAGATCTGGTTAGCTGAGACAAAATCGATGCGAAATAAATAGTTTATGCTTGCTAGACAGGCTTGCTCTAATTGCTCGCGTAGCTAACCGACCAACCGTATGTTAGCCGTAGGAACAAGTTTTGTCAACAAATGAGAATTGACAAAACGGCATAATGTAGGCCTGTTGGTCTAGTGGTTAGTGACCCTGACTGCTATGCCGGAGGTCGTGGGTTCGATTCCCACCCAGGACAAATGTTTGTGTGATGAGCACGATCATTTGTTCTGTGTCTAGGTGTAATTTATCTATAATATGTATGTATTTAGAAATATATAAGTATGTTTATCAGTTGTCTAGTACCCATAACACAAGCTCTGCTAAGCTTGGGACTAGATGGCGTTGTGTGATAGTTGTGGAATATTTATTTAATTATTTATTTATTTATAGTTCTAAGCATGGCGACGTGTAAAATATACAAAAGAAATGTTTCTTTTTCGTATCTAGTGAGGCAAATAAATGTCAAATTGTATAGAAATAACTTTATCTATTCATGCTCGCTTTAATAGTAATTCCTACACACGCCCACTGGTTTACCGTTAAAGGCGATCTATTTTTTCACAAGACTACTGCCCAAACAAAATGTCTTGTAAAATAATATTGACATAATACAATAAAATAAACACCGATCCTCAGAATCTTGTTTAGCTGATTGGCCAATTAACAAACAGTACAAATAAAGTAGATAAATTAAAGGTAATTACGCCTGACATGGATTGACCTTATATACTGAATTGACTGGCCATCGAGTGGGTAAAGGCAACCTTCTGCATTGATTTGATAATCATGTTAATGATGTTTCATTACTCTGTATGGGGTTGTTCACTCGAACTTTTTATTGGAAATATACGGTTTCTTCAACAGGTTTCTGTATTTTCGTTCTTGTATTATGCGCTTTAGAGTTGAAAATAAAATTGAGTTCGTAATTATTTTTTTTTAGTTGGAAATCTAGGTCGCGGGACTGTAGGAATTACCGTGACCCCGGTACGTTAAGGGCTATTGAAGGACACCGCGGATTTTAGTCAGTACGAGTCTGACAGTCCCTCTCGCTCTGCCCTGGGTTCGAGTACTCATAAGATGATTTTACCACGTAAAAAAAAGGTAGGAATCTAACAAATGAGCCTTCCCCGCTCTGGGATTCAGAAGGTGTCGTTTGGAGTCAGAAGAGACCATAAGACTCAAACTGACTAAGAACCAGACAAGTGGCAAACGAAAGCGATAGATTTGCAACTTCATTATCTAGAGTATAAAGTTGCAAATATTGGATATACGGACTATGTGGTGTGTATATGCCAAGCTTGATGTAAATTTGTATTTAAAAAGTTAAGTGAATGATTCTGTGTCATGTGTAATTTTGTCTGTCACTGCTTACCAAATTTTCTCTGAATACATTTGCTACGATATATTTTCCCCTTGTGTTTGCTTTTCTCCAACATTGGTTATGGGCCCAGTACCCAGAAACCACGAGAGAATCTAAAGCATGAGATCAAGGGCGAAAAGAAGTAGTGTGGAATAATTGTCGATATAGTAAAAAGGTATCTGGACACATTAGGTACGGAGAAAATTTTTATGTTCAAACCAGTAATTAATTATTTGTGAAAAGGAGCAAAGATGAATAGTATGTTCAGAATTGCGCCCCTGAACAAAGAAAATTATGACAGTTGGAAAATACAAGTGCAGGCTATTTTAATTAAAAATGATGCATGGAAGTATGCAAGTGGAAGGGCACCTAAACCACTTAACACTGAAGAAGCTAAAAAATGGGAAACGGAGGACGAAATTGCAAAAGCTGATCTTATTTTGTCAATGTGTGGTACTGAACTTCGGCATATAAGAAATTGCAACACATCGAGAGAAATTTGGCTGAAATTGGAGTCAATTTATGCTTCGAAAGGACCTGCTAAGAAGGCCACACTTCTGAAGCGGTTGATGTTGCACAAGCTGTCTGACACAGGTGATGTACGGGATCATTTAAATAGTTTTTTCGATGCTGTTGATAAACTATCAGAAATGAATATACATATCAATGATGACTTGCTGTCTATAATGTTGTTATATAGTTTACCTGGAAAATTTGAAAGCTTTAGATGTGCCATTGAGTCAAGAGACGAGTTGCCGAAACCAGAGGCATTGAAAATAAAAATATTAGAAGAGCACGAATCCAGAGAGATAAATGGATCTCAGAATGAAGGCGTAATGCATACATCTACAAAAAAGGGTTTAAAGAAATGGATAAAAAGCGCAAAAGTTGGAAACAAATCTAACCCAGCTACCACCGGAGAAGGATTTAAATATAAATGTTTTAAATGCCACGAGCAAGGACATAAGGCATCAGAATGTCCGAATAAAAAGAAGGTACGAAAGGATATGATAGCACATCATGTGGTCGTGAACGAAGCACTAACTACTTTTAATGTTTCAGATTTAGAAATTAGTTATGCTGTCAATGTACAAAAAGGCGACTGGATTTTTGACAGTGGGTGCACGTCTCACCTTTGTAATGATGCGAGTATGTTCGGGGGCACTTTAACTGCAACTAGCGGGGAATTAAATTTAGCTACTCACGTAAGTACGGAAATAAGAGGTAAGGGTTCTATAAGATTGTCGGCATGTAACAAACACTCAAATATTGATTTACATGATACACTTTATGTTCCGAATCTGAGGACAAATTTAATATCTGTAGCCAAGTTAACCAACGATGGTTATGATGTCACATTTAAGCACGATGTAGCAAATGTCATTGACAAAAAGGGCAATATTAAATTGAGCGCTTATCGCAAAGGGAACTTGTATTGTTTAAATAAGTCTGAATATTCGTTTAGTTTAAGTAATGCAAATGTTGACATAAAGAGTTGGCACGAACGTTTGGGACATTTAAATGGTAAGGATGTCGATAAACTTTTAACCAAATTAGGTGTCAAAACTGACCCAACCGAAGTACAAAGCTTACGTGATTGCGATATATGTGCTAAGGGAAAAATGACCGCGTTACCATTTTCTAATTCCGGGGGTCCTTGCGCTGAAAAACTTAAAATTATTCATTCTGACATCGTAGGTCCTATGAAATGTGAGTCAGTAGGAGGTGCGAAATACATTATTACTTTTATTGATGATTGTACACGTTGGTGTGAGGTATATTTCCTCAGTGCTAAAAATAAAGCCTTAGAAGCTTTTAAGGTGTATAAAAATCAAGTTGAGAATCTAACCGGATTAAAAATCAAGTATCTTCAAAGCGACAATGGAGGTGAATATTGTAACGCTGAGTTCGATGAATTTTTGAAACAAGCGGGAATCATACGAAGACTGACAGTTGCTCGGACACCGCAACAAAATGGAATAGCTGAACGAATGAATCGAACTTTGGTAGAAATGGCCAGGTGTATGTTGCTAAGTTCTGATCTTTCAGCAGGTTTTTGGGCAGATGCAGTGGATACCGCGTGTTATATAAGGAATCGTTGTCCTACAAGCAGTCTACATGGTGATACTCCTTATGAAAGATGGTTACAGAAAGCAGTGAAGATTGATTACCTTCGAAAATTTGGAACTAAGGTACATATTTTAAATAAAAATCCAAATAAGGATAAGTTCACAGCAAGAGGAATTTTTGGCATCTTTGTCGGATATCCAAAGAATGCGAAAGGATATAGGATATGGATTCCAGAACAAAGAAAATTCATAGTTGCGAGAGATGTGAGATTTCACGAAAATGATCATTCAAGTCACGAGATCTCGATGCAAGAGCCAGGATCGTCTAACGTTAAAGAAGATACGGATAACGAGTTCATTGAAATCGAGTTTTCAAAGTGTACTCAACCGGAAGAACATGATAATCAAATAGAACAAGTGGACGATGAGATATGGAGCGAATGTCAAGAATACTCTTCAAGAGGATGTGAACAAGATGAAGAGATAAACCCTTCAAATATTGATCATCATCAAGAAGAATCAAGAACGCTTGTAACACGTGGACATACTGATCAACAAATGATGATGAAAAGAGCTCCTGGTAGACCTAAAATATTACGGACAGGTAATATAGGTCGTCCAAAGAAAATCTATCGAATGACCGAAGTTGAACCAATCAATTTTACTGATTCTCACGATGTTACTGATTTTGTTGGTTCAGCGGAAATAAAATTGAAAAATGCTCTGAGATGTGTCGATAAACTAGAGTGGGAGGAAGCTATACTATCTGAAATTAGGAGCCTTGTTCAAAAAGAGACATGGGATATCGTTAAAAGACCAAAAAACAGAAACGTCATTGGTTGCCGTTATGTTTTAACGACAAAGCAGAATGTTGACAAGACTTTTAAGAAGAAAGCTAGGCTTGTAGCTCAAGGTTTTAGCCAGCGATATGGGGTTGATTATGAAAAAACCTTTGCGCCTGTAGCTAGACTGGACACCGTCAGATTATTAATGGCCCTCGCAATTGAATTAAATTTGGAAGTTCACCAATTAGACATTAATACTGCTTACTTGAATGGTTCGTTGGATGAAGAGATTTATATGGAAATTCCAGAACTATTAAAGGAGACGTTAATTAAGCTTATGAATCGTGAGGGAGAAGATCCAATTATTAAAAAGCAAGCGCAAGTCATGCTCAAGAAATTGGATGATGGTTGCGATTCATGCTTATTGCGGAAATCATTGTATGGTTTGAAACAAGCTGGACGTCAATGGCATCTTAGACTAAACAAGAAACTCACTGAGATGGGATTGAAGCAGAGTCTGAATGAGCCATGCCTTTATTTTAAGCAGAATGGAAATGCATTCTTATTTATATTGATTTATGTAGACGATTTTCTGGTAGCAAGCCAAGAAAGAGGTTTAATAGTCAATTTTAAACAAGAGTTGTCAAAAGAGTTTGACTTGAAAGATTATGGTCAGGCGAAAAATATTTTAGGAATAGACATTATAAGAAATGACAATGTCATTGTATTGTCACAAGAAAATTATATTGAAAAATTGTTAAAACAATTTAGCATGGAAAATTGTAATAAATGTGCAACTCCTATGGAAATTAATTCCAAAATTAAATCGGAAGAAAAGTGTGATACGGAAAAGTATGAAACATTGCCTTACCGAGAACTAATAGGTTGCTTAAATTATCTGAGCAACGCAACTAGACCCGATATTGCAAATGCGGTGAGTAAACTAAGCCAAAAGTTAGCGAAACCCGAATTAAGCGACTGGAAATCAGCGAAACGTATATTACGTTACCTTAAAGGGACAATACGATACAGTCTCGTATACAAGAGGACTGGTCATTGTGTTCAGGGCTTTTCAGATGCTGATTGGGCTAATTGTTTATCAGACAGGCGATCATATTCTGGGTATGCTTTTATTTTAGGTGGTGCATGCGTATCTTGGCAATCAAGAAAACAACGTAGCGTGGCTACATCGACTTGTGAGGCTGAATACGTAAGTCTATCTGATTGCATGAAAGAAGCTGTTTATTTAAATAGTCTTATGAAGGAGCTAGGAATTGTGAGGTACACTCGAGTGATTGTTCATGCTGATAATCAAGGAGCGATATGTTTGGCTCAAGACCCAATGTTTCACGCGCGCAGTAAACACATTGATATAAGACATCATTATATTAGGGAAGTGTTAAGGGACAACAAAGACATTGAGCTGAGACATGTATCCACTGAATCCATGTTGGCTGACGTACTCACTAAGCCATTGTGTAGTGTCAAGCACTATAAGTGCTTAACTGGTCTAGGTCTTAAAGATTATTGATTTTGGACGTATTTTAGTGTTTATAAATTAAAATTTATGAGGGAGTATTGGATATACGGACTATGTGGTGTGTATATGCCAAGCTTGATGTAAATTTGTATTTAAAAAGTTAAGTGAATGATTCTGTGTCATGTGTAATTTTGTCTGTCACTGCTTACCAAATTTTCTCTGAATACATTTGCTACGATATATTTTCCCCTTGTGTTTGCTTTTCTCCAACAGCAAATCTATTAGAGATTACAGAGCTTTTTAGTTCGTTCATGTTGTCTTCAGTTTCAGTTAATTTCGTCGTCACCCTCTGTTCTTTGCGTTCCATGGTCGTGATACACTTTTAAGAGAGTACCGCGTCCCTATAAAAAAGGTTTGGCCCTATAGAACCCTGTGAGTATTCTGACAGCTTCTTGAATTGCCTCCAATACATTAAATATTTTGCTTGGCTAAAGTAAAAAATTTTTTCGAAACGAAAAAATTCGACTCCAACCTACGTCCTTCTGGATAACTTGGCTATCGTAGTTCTACTCAATCAGGTCGAATTCTTCAATCCATTTGTTCATCGTCTTCGCCATTGTACATCACAAATCAAGAATAGTAGTAGTAACTAGAAAATCGATTTCAAAATACAAACAAACAATAAAATTATAAATTTCAATTCCTCCATTCATATATATCTGCCTAACAATTGTAAATGATATGCACAACTAAGCCAGCGGATATCCACATTCATGCATAAATGATTCGAGGGTTTCGTGCATAAGTCCTGGCAGCGAGGGCGGAATCAATAAGTCATTTCGTTACCTGTGCCTCGGTTTTGATTTGGTAGAGAGTACGGTGAAAATGATTTTATTATTTTAAATCGTATTATTTAAAGCCTGGTTAACATGTACATAAAAAGAATGCCACATTTAGCCAGTTAAGCTTATTACCATCAATCGGACGCGAATCCAGACTCTGCGGCTGCTACTGAGGTGTTCTTAGAGGAAAAACCTAGTAAAAAAACCCAGGAGTTGAACCTGGGATCTCATGCTCAGCAGTCATCCTTGCGACTACTGGACCAAGGAAGCAGCTGCTTCGAAAACTCCAAAAGAAAAAAATATATTCACTGTTAAAGCAATTAAAAATTTGATGTTAGCTTAACTTAGAATTTCAAAATCAATTCGAATCGCACATGTGGCGCCATCGACTATCATTTTAAAGTTATTGTTGTTTTTACGGGAAAACAACTTTTATTCGGCATGAAAGATATGACGGCACGTTTGGCGCAGTGGCTGAGAAATTGGACTCCTGCGCTATGTATCGCCGGTTCGATTCCCGCACGGTACAAATATTTGTATGACCTACAAGTAGCTGTTTCGGTTGGGTGTTTGTGTATGTGAGTTTCTATTTTTGTGATCGTACCCACGATACAGGAGAAATTCCTAGTGTGGGGTTTCAGTGATTTGGAGATGAAATGGTAACAAACCAACAAAACGAAACGAAACTTACTTTTGCATTTATAAAATTAGTTGGATTGAACATCTAACAAGAGTTCACAATAACCATCAAACATATCACTACCCACCACATTAGAATTAGTAGTACTTTACAATATACGGTCGTAATTACTTTGGAAATCCAATAAACACATTCCTAGGAAATTAATTGTAGCCAATCAACACGCAAACTGAAAATTATCGGCTTTGTTATTGTGGCCATACAATAGGGTATATGATAACGATATCGTACAACGGTATATGATAGCGATAGAATGGAATATGATAGCGATACGATATGTTTTTGTAGTTGTGTGGGGTTGCGTGTTTGAAATATTTTCGAACTGTTAATTTTTAAAAACGGAATATTTGAAGTGTAGAATCAATGGTATTCTGTGTAACTCGACCTGCACTCTAAGGCCTCATTTAGACAACGCGAGAACTTGCATGCAATTTTGACTACATTGCGGTATTTGTTTAACCAACTGAAGTTTTTGCCCCTCCATAGTCCGGAGTGTAACGCTGCTTGCATGCAATTTCTTGCATAGTCTAAACGAGGCCTAAGGGAACTGTCCGAGGCCACCACCAACGCCGTGAATGTGGTAGAGTTTTGGTCGAAACATATAATTGAAAGGAATCATCGACACGACGAAGAAGAAGAAGAATGGTCATTGTCCTTCTAAGCAGTATGGTCAATCCACTGTTTTATATGTTGAAAAAATCATGTATTGTTATTTTATTTTAAAAGCGGTATTTTATAGAAACATTCCAGTCCTTGTTCTTTGAAATGACAGAACCGATTTTAACGAAATTGCGCACACATAAGTAGGATATATGTGAAATCATATTTTAGTCATATCTTATTTAATAATGGATAATTGTACATTCCTATTTGTGTGGAAAAATTGATCTAACTTAACTGTTTCACTATTTTACGAAAATGTTTTCTACTCACTTTTTATGGATATGAAGTTTCACTGAAATGGGCTCATTCATGTTGCTATTTCCAAGCTCTAACCTGCGGTCTTATTATAACGTCTTCAAAACCAGACTTGTTCCAGTGAGTGAAAGAGACAGAGCTATACAAGTTGTCTAGCGCCTCCTCGTTCACTCACTGGAACAAGCCTGGTTTTAAGACGTCATAATACGGCTCCATATAGTCTATTGTAAGGCTTGCAGCCAGACCGTCTAAAGCGTAAAGCCGCTGTAAGCGCCTACGTCGCGTGATAGAACGACGTGTAAACCACATTACTGAACACGCACCTTGCTTTATATGTATTGGTTTTGATCGAACACGGAACGAACAATCGCTATGAAATTTGCGAGGTATTATGGTCATAATATAACTTCGTGCCTGTTATTTCACGATAGGTTTTGCAGATATGTATAGGTATTGTGTAAAACTAGAATAGAATAGAATATTCTTTATTATGCACACCATACGAATTACAGATACATGTAAATTAAACAAACTGGAAAACTATACTATGTAAAGGTAAATGAAGGCAGATTTTGTCAAATCCCCATTTAAAAAGGGAGATGCTCGATCATGGACCATGCGCCCGGACGGACGGCGTACTGTGTTCCATGTTCATCTCGAGGGCTGAACTGTCAGCAAAATGACGGGGCCAGCCTAGGGCCAAACGCCTGTCGAGATCGTAAAACCGTCTATATACGTTACCATAGTCCTGGAATGAGAAGGGCAACTGAAGGAACAGGATGAAAATTAAATGAATGAATGATTGGATTTTTAATCAGTAAAAGTCTGGCAGTCCTTTTCGCTCCACGGCGAGAGGACTTGATGACTTCACCGCTCAAAAAGAAAAAAAAATACTAAGCTGTTGCGCTTATTACCACTTACTTGGAACAACGAGGAAGATAACATTATGATGTAGTATTGATATTAATATTCTTTTGGCTCCATCCATGCTTGCGTCACAATCGTAATTTTGAGTTAGCCTTGTTAGCAAATGGGCAACACGTCCGACCATGGACCATGCCCGGGTCGACGGCGCGTTGTGTTCCACGCTCGCCTCAAAGAGTGTCAGCAAAGTGACGTGGCCCCCCTCTAGAGGACCAAAGCCTGGCGGGGTCGCGGGACTGTACGAATTACCGTGACCCTGGAACGTAAAGGGCTATTGAAGGACACCGTGGATTTTAGTCAGTACGAGCCTGACAGTCCCTCTCGCTCTGCCCTGGGAGGACTCATTTGATGATTTTACAACGATAAAAAAAAGCCTTGTTAGCAAAACGCAAAACTCGCTGTCGAAATTTTCTTTCAACATAAAAGATTTGCCGAGTCTTTTTTCAACTATGTTATCATCGGCTCCCAGTAATCTAAACAAGTTTCCAACGTCGGCAAACTAACTGCAGTATTTACATGGATAGTCTGTAACGCAATAACGAGGCAATGCGATACCTCTTGGTTTTCGAACTTACAAGCTTTTGGGTTACCCGTCACAAAATCAAAAATGTTCAAATGAAAGCTGGCTGGAACGAACAGCTAGACGTAGTTTCCGAGACACCGTTTTATTATTATTTTAGCGTGGTTAAATCAGCAAATGAGTCCTCCCAACCGCGATGGGACGGGAGGAGGAGGGACTCGTACTGACTAAAATCCCAGGTGATTTTCTGATAAGACAGTCCCGCGATTATCCGAAACACGGTAAGGCATTGTTATGTATGGAAAAACGGCCCCTCATCCATTGTCGTGTTGATGAATGTGATTACGATCATCATCTGCCTAGCCTTTTCCCAACTATGTTGTACATTTGACCTTTTCAGACCATTTAGTACTGAGCAATACCAATACTCCTTGATAAGACAAGGTTCGCAGACTTTTGGGTCACTATCGGTAAGTGTCAAAGATCTACAAATGACGGCCGGAATCACTCGAAATGTAACAGATGGTCACCCATCTATGGACAGAACTCGACAAAGATCGAAACTTTCAACTCTTATTTTCTTTAACAACGATATTCTACGTCTGTGATCGCAATATCCTAGGCTTCGCTGGATACGAGTGTCAGGTCAAAAACTGTCAGGTTAGTTTAAGTAGACTTAACTTTTAGGCCATTAATCTTCCACCAAAAACTATCCACGAAGTAACAAATCATTTTGATTTAAACACTTCTAGCGCTGCTTTAAGTGAATTTGTAATGCGATATTTGAATAGGATTAACAATTCTGTGAACAAATCCTGGAGGGACTGAATTCCTCTTTGGTTGCATTTGATTTACATAGAAACCACTGATTACTGTGTGTTGTCTTGTTGAAATACGGTCTGGGTTTATTTTGAGTTAGCGTTAAATGCTTACGAGATTTATTGCTGTTATACACATAACATATCACAGTAATATATTGAGATAAGAGTTAGCGATGCTCCTTTAAAATCATCCCTAAACGTCTACTATTTTTTTTTTCAAAGATTTTTATATATCTCGAATTTTACACACACACACAAAGATTGCACAAAGACCGGAACTTGAAATAATATTTACTTTATCAATTTATTTTCTACTACTTTGGCCCATAGACATAATATATATACTAAAACGATATAAGGACTTTGTGCGAACACAGAAATCACAAAAGTTGGTTCTTTTCTGATGAAAAACAAACTCAGTGAACAATACAATTTTCAATTAAACATGATGTCAAATGAGAACAATTGAACACGAAAATGCGAAAATTAAATTCGGAATCTTTAAAGGCTCGTGTAATTGGTTTCCAACATTGATTCACGCTCAGAAAATCGTAGCTTCAAATTCAATTTTGAATAATTTAACCCCACATATGATACGTTAGGTATCAATTTAACCAACTTTAATTTATACAGGACTTAACGGAAATTGACAAACCCTTCTGCTCTCAACCCTTTGGAAGTGACAAGGCCTAATGCAGTTGTAACAATGATACCTTTAAGGTGAAGTCACAGGTAGCGTTGGGACCAATAACGGTTGAAGAGTTTTTAAGTGAATGGCAACTTAATAATTACTACGAATTCTAAAGTAAGTTTTTTTCTTACCTTTTCACGCCTAGACCATCATCATCATCTGCCTAGCCTTTTCCCAACTATATTGGGATCGGCTTCCAGTCAAACCAGATGCAACTGGATATCAGTATTTTACATGGAGCGACTGCCTGTCGGACCTCCACAACCCAGTAACTGGGTAATACGATACCCCATGGTAAGACTGGTTTTCAGACTTTAGAGCTCCTGACTAACAGTAACGACTGTCAAAGATCTACAAATGACAACCGGGACCAACGGCTTTACGTGCTTTCCGAGGCACGGAGGAAACTCGCTATGACAGATGGTCACCCATCCACAGACCGACCTCGGCAAGCGCGTCTTAACCCGGAAGATCAGTCTGTGCGGCTGTATTTATTTAGCCACGAGCTCTTCTTTTCACGCCTAGACCACTGAATGGAAATCCTGATCATCCTGAAATTTTGCAATTACGTTGTCACGTGTACAGCCAGGCAAGAGATAAATTTCAACCCAAGACCAAATTACTATACCCGAGGACAATTACGATAACTTCCTTATGATAACAGATGGCTATACAAATTCAACGCAAGCAAAGCCGCGGGCAACAGCTAGTTGATATTTCTTGCTTCGACCAAAGGTTAATCCTAAGATCATCTTCATTTATACATAGTTTTAGGCGTAGCATAAATACCTGACAAAATGTGTTCTATAATGTCTTGAAATAAAATGGTTGCATTTGGAAAATTGTCAGCCTCGTCCATGAATAAATTGACAAACATCCAAATAAATATAGTATTTCAGCTATTACCGATTCGAAATTAGTCCATATTTAACCACTTGCAACGAACGAACGAAAAGGGAACATTACGAAACTTTCAAGTATAAAGTGGATTTAACTTCAATTCGTATAGATTTTGTTAAATGAATGTCATTGTAGGAAGACAGACTGATGTTGCAAAATGTTATGTAAAACTAGTCGTTGCCTGCGGCATTGGTTGTGAAAATGGTCCAACATTGAAGGAACATCGTGGGATTTAGTTAGTACGAGTCTGACAGTCTTTTCTGCTCCACCCAGAGCGGGACTCATCGGGTATAACATAGGCCTGTTTATATTGCCATACGTTTCAGTTCCATGTGTATGAGATATAAGTGTTTCTCCAACTTTGATGATTTTGTAAACCTAACATGGTTTTGGAGGACCCTAGATTATTACCCAAACTTGTTATTGTTTATAACATTAAATGGAATATTATTTTTCCAAGACAGCATACACGACTGTGAACATCAATTCCTCATCAAGCTGAAGTCTCAATCAAACTCGCTACTCATATCGAACACACAATAAAAGTCAATCATGACTGATTGCTTGACAGCTTGCAATCAGGAAGATTTCTTACTTTCTGATTGCTATCAATCAATCAATCATTCGGAATAGATGCTCTTTTGTTTTGTCGGTCAATCGAAGACGTTGATGTGTATTGTGATTCATTTGAAGAAGATTACTTTGAAAGATTAGAAAACCAAGCTTTAATAAGTCGTAGGTATTTAAAAATGTGACAAGATATTAAATCCTGACACATTAAATAATTTTAGTATTATTATCCGTCTCACCACAAGAAAGATAACCATCTGTTGAACATTTGACTAAAAAAAAACTGTCTACGTCAAAGCGACATTTCACGTTGATATTAGGGTCATTTTG
The DNA here is from genome assembly GCA_943136025.2 of Agrotis puta. NCBI lineage: Eukaryota > Metazoa > Arthropoda > Insecta > Lepidoptera > Noctuidae > Agrotis > Agrotis puta. Next base: position 4,043,138 of record OW964171.2, read on the forward strand.
TAGTTACACTTTTTTAGACAAGCGTTTAAGAGATGTTTATCTTGTTGTGGTTAGGCGGTAAGTTTAACACCTCGGCTATGACCACCGAAGATTTTAGGTAGAGGGGTGCGCCGGATGCTGTCAAAAGGGCACAATCCAAACTCCGTTGTTGCAAGAATTCCTTGACGGTAAAATCCCAATAACACTTTTCCCGACTCGAGAATTGAACCCTCGTGGTCAGCAGTAGGTGCTTACAACCACTAGTTTTTCGAGGCAGTAAATATAAGTAGTACCTACATCCACAAGATAAAATAGGAAAATTAGAACAATAGAAAACAAAGCTTTTTGTTAGTAAAGATTAACTTAAAGCCTACAAAACAATACATACAGTAAGACAATAGACTATATCCCAAAGTTTGTTTTACGCAGTACTCAACTTAAGGGTTACTAATAGAGATAAGCCGACTATGATTTGGCCTACTAGTCGGTATAGAAAGGGTGACTTTTCAGCCAAGTCGATCATGCTTATCGATAGACTATATTATTATATAGTATTTAGTCGTCAGGGGTTGTAGTCAGGGGTTGTCTGTCGTACAATGTCGTTGTAGATCGACTACAACTTCGGTGAACTGGTCGATAAGTCAACTGCAAAAAAGGGTTGTCTCGTCAGCCAAGTCGGTCTGCAATTGGAATTTGTCGGTAGAGTACAGTGGTTATCGGCAGAATAGACAGACTATGATTTCGACGAACTGGGCGGCTGGCCAAGTGATCGATAAATCAACTGCAAAAACTGCATTAACTTATCGGCCAAGTTGGTTTATTTTTCTGGGTGGAGTGGGTTATCGGTAATGTCAATCGCATTTCATGTGGGTTGAGTTAAGTCTCAGCTGAGTCGCTCTTATTAAAACCAGTATTAAATGCACTGGATTGGACCCGCTGTCGCTGGGCAAAACTTAAATAAATAATGTGTGTTTATTAAAAGTAAAAAAAGTCTTGGCTTAAGTTAAATGATTCAGCATTAAAGGTGAATCTACATTCCATATCCTAAATTCATCACCTGGTGCGAGGTCTCAGTTTATTTGTACTAATTTTCGTATACCAGTCTCAATACAAGATTTTCCCCGAAGACAACAAAAAAGCTTGTTTTTTCATAACTAAAATCACCATGAATAAAAGCCACGTCTAAGAAACGATTGAAATAACAATAATCAAGGTACAAAGTTACCATGGAAATGTATTTTTACGTGAATATCACCTTATTTTACTTGAATTTCTTTAAGAAAATAACCTTAAGGTGGGTCATATTTTTTGTCGATTATACCAGTTACGTGACTAAAGTAAAAACTCACCTGTTTTGGCGTGCGTGCATGTGAGGGAAATGACACAAATGAGTGTCAACACTAAATTAGAGGTCTTCATTTTGAACACTTTTCACTTAAGTCACTCGCATTTTCACTATACACCACTTGGATTATCTGGAAAGAAGAAAATATTGTTATTAGTTTATTGTATAAATATAATTCTATTAATATAATTGATCCCACTGTGATGTTCCTAGTTTATCTTTTGTGCCTTCTAGTCACGATTGGGATGTAATTTCGGATTGATGTATAAAGTGAATGTTCTTTTAAATTATATACAATCCTGGTTCCTCTAACCGTACAGACAGATGTGTTGCTGGGGAGTTTGTTCCGCCACTTCTTCTTCCCAGCCAAAACACTAGGAAGTGTCGAAGGGGGGGCGCTTCTGTGTACATGAAAGTTCCTGGCTCAAAAATCATACAACCATATTCTATAAAACTGTTTTACTTAATGGCATTCCAACGCAGTACAGCAAGAAGTTCCGAAATAAAAGTTATACTAATGTTCGTTGTGTTATAATATCAAGGTAAGTTGGAAATGTAGAATAGTTTTTTTTTATTAGATGTTCGTTTCCAGAACGAAGGTTGAGTTGTGCCGAATAAAATCAATCAGGTCTGTACGAAAACAACTTTTGGGCAAAACAAGTGAGTAACATTACCCCAGATTCCATACAATTTTTATTTAGACTGGATAAATTGGCATTCTACTATCAAGTTCAATGGCTTTTTTTTTATCGTTTTAAAATCATCAAATGAGTCCTCCCACACAGGGCAGGGCGGGAGGGACTGTCAGACTTGTACTGACTAAAATCCACGGTGTCCTTCACTAGCCCTTTACGTACCGGGGTCACGGTAATCCCTTGGTCCCGCGACCCCGGCAGGCTTTGGCCCTCTACAGGCCCCAACACTATGCTGACACTCTTTGAGGCGCGCGTGGAACACAACGCGCCGTCGACCCGGGCTTGGTCCATGTTCGGACAGCGAGTCGCCCATTACTCGCCGCCCGCATGCCCGCGCCTACGGTGGCCGGAGATCGTCTCGCGACGTCCGACGTCGTGGGCGTCTACCACTGCGGCTGGGGTGGAGGGAGGACGCTGTCCTCTCCCTCAGGCGGCCCGCCTCCTCCTTCACGAGCATGACTGCTTCGCAGAAGGAGGCGACCGCTTCCCACTCCGTCTCGCCCCGCAGCATGGCCTCGACCAATGCCGGGCGCGAGAGGTCTCCGCCTATCGCCGTCGTGAGGACACGGCGGTGCTCTGCCCAAGCGGGGCAGTCCTGCACCGTATGCTCCACCGTGTCCTCCGGACGATCCTCGCAATCAAGTTCAACGGTAGAAAGGCTAATATGAAAAAAAAAAGGTGGAAACAGTTTTGCAAAAAGTAAGATAAGATAATTATAATACTTTTCATTTCAATAATAAATCATTAAAAATGACTTTAACTCGAAATGGGATATGCTTTGAAAGTAAGTGCCACTTGCGTGTCACTTAGACCAAGCAGAACTCGGAGTATATTATGAAATGATTATGTCATGGTTAATTAGAGGGTTTTCTTTTAGCCTATGCTGGCCCACTACTGAGCCAAAGCCAATCTACTCCTTCCAGAAGCCTCATTTCATGAAAATCACTGATTAACCATCTCTTTTATTTACTTGGTTTTATTTTTATTTTGTTGAGTCGAAAATAGTTTTTTTTTAATAACGCAAAACAAAATAACACCCCTCTTTTTCCGTCGGGGGTTAAAAAAACTACATTTATCAAACCGAAGAGAACAGTAATAAGAATTTTATTGACAGTTAACCCTCGCGTAACCCACTTGATATCAGACAAAAAGGCATTAAGTGTCTCGATGTCACTTCACGACGGAATTTATTTAATACTTTCTCTCGATGAAGCCTTTGTCAAACAGACAGGCGAAAGCGAGGCGAGTCCGAAGTGATACCGAACCGAAGTTTGACTTCAGTCCGATAGTTCTGTCACGCTATCGGATAGCTTTCGCTTTTCTATGTGACTGGATTCAAACAATTCCATACATTGCAAATAAAAACGCCTCGCATCGCATTCGTCGCGCCTGTCGTGTTTGAACCGACGTTTCGTGTACCGCAGAATGTGGAACAGCATTCCATCTCGTCAATATAAGTCAGAACGATGACCTAAATCACACAGAGGAGCATTCGCCTTGTTCGTGACTCCGATTCTGGCTTTGAGACAAAAGATTTTGAGGTTTTGATTATTTTCGTGGTTTTCTTGTTTTGTAAAAATGTACGAAATGCGGTGTTAGGGGTTCTTTTAGGTCAAGAATAAATTATTGCAAATTATTACATGGCCAGTCGTGAGACTGACAAACTGCCTTTTTTTTACGTGGTAAAATCATCAAATGAGTCCTTCCACACAGGGCAAGACGGGAGGGATTATCAGACTTGCATTGACTAAAATCCACGATGTCCTTCATTAGCCCTTTGCGATCCGGAGCCATGGTTACCCGATAGTCCCACGACACCACCAGGCTTGTGGAACGTATAAGTGAGTACAAGACTGACAGTCCCTTCCATTCCACCTAGGGCGAGCGGACTCATTTGAGAGAAAGAAAACAGATTTATTGACACACACAAAACATTTTTTTTATTGTATATATAATTTAATAATATTACCTATATTAGGCTAACAGTTTATAAGACGAGGACGCGAGGTATGATGGGAAATCACACACTTACGGCAAAATTAACACACGTAGTGCAAGCGCCAACAGGACGCCATTTGTTAATGACCGCTTGCAAATGACGTCCTGATGGCGTTTGCGCTACGATACTGTTGTGTTAAGTTTGCCTAAAGAGTGTATGTCCCCATTATACCTCGCGTCCCCGTCTTATACACTGTTCCCCTACTATTCTAAGTATAACCTTTCGCTATTGCTTATACCATTGCCCATATGATAAAAAAGGCCTTGAATATAGGTAGACTGTAATATTAGGCCTATAAAAGTCGAAAGACACTTCGAGTAAGAATTCATGTATGCGAATCTGACCCCAATGCGGTCGGAAAAAGGGTGATGATGATGAAACGTGCCGGCGATATGATACTAGCATACGTAATGTAGTTTACGATGGAAAAGAGTGTTCCTTTTTATTGTCCAGTATGTACTGACAAGCCATTTTCTTCACAATAAACCACGAAACTCTCCAGCCTTGCTTTATCGTCACCAAAGAAAATAAATCCTTTGTCAAACACGTACATAAACATGGAGAAACCAATTGGAACGACCACGGGGTCTAAAACGGCTACTTTAAGCAATTCTTTGTAATATAATCTACTTCATGTATTTCCAGCAACGTCATTACCACTCATCACCGTCACCACTCATCATCATCGTCGTGTCACCACTGCGAAGATCGTCCGGAGGACACGGTGGAGCATACGGTGCAGGACTGCCCCGCTTGGGCAGAGCACCGCCGTGTCCTCACGACGGCGATAGGCGGAGACCTCTCGCGCCCGGCATTGGTCGAGGCCATGCTGCGGGGCGAGACGGAGTGGGAAGCGGTCGCCTCCTTCTGCGAAGCAGTCATGCTCGTGAAGGAGGAGGCGGGCCGCCTGAGGGAGAGGACAGCGTCCTCCCTCCACCCCAGCCGCAGTGGTAGACGCCCACGGCGTCGGACGTCGCAGGACGATCTCCGGCCACCGTAGGCGCGGGCATGCGGGCAGCGAGTAATGGGCGACTCGCTGTCCGACCATGGACCATGCCCGGGTCGACGGCGCGTTGTGTTCCACGCGCGCCTCAAAGAGTGTCAGCATAATGACGGGGCCTGTAGAGGGCCAAAGCCTGCTGGGGTCGCGGGACCAAGGGATTACCGTGACCCTAGTACGTAAAGGGCTATTGAAGGACACCGTGGATTTTAGTCAGTACAAGTCTGTCAGTCCCTCCCGCCCTGCCTTGGGTGGGAGGACTCATTTGATGATTTTACCACGAAAAAAAAAAAAAAAAAGCAACGTCATTAGCGAATCTCCTAATATTGGTAAAACACAAGCAAAATGGCATTTCTTTACTGAAGTTAGACTGAGAAAAAGCTGGTTAAAATTCTGTATGAAAATTCAAATAAATATCTATTTTTCGGATGATTATCTATAGTTTTATGGCTAAGGATATTTCAGGCCATGCTGGATGTCTATGTTTTTTGTGGACCAATTTACGATTCGCCATACAAAACTTTAAAATAGATGAGGAGTTAATTCAATTTAGTAATCATTTTACTATTTTTTATGATTCATATAATGATACTGTTTTGATACGCTGTTGCTTTTTTGTGGTGTAATTATTAAATATATCCTCCCACCCTGAGTGGAACAGAAGGGACTGTCAGACTCGTACTGTCTAAACTCCACGGGGTTTCTCCAATAGCCCCATGACCTTCCAGGGTTACCTCTTTAGACGCTGTGATATTGCTGAAATGGCCTTTTTAGACCCACAGTTATACGCATTGCTCACACATTTGCGACCACAGCCAAGCTTTGTGAGACGCGACCTCTTTTTATCTTCCCCTTTTCTGTATCGAACGGCCTTTATTTGTCATAGGCCACGTCAGCGAGTAAGCAATTTTCCGGTGCCAAATAGACGTGTTATTAGTGCTCTTACCCTACTTTTATTTTTTACTAATGTCATATTATCACGACAAAAGCGTTTTGTACAAATTGAATTTTGCTAATGTGATAAAAGGGTTGAATTTATATTTTGTTTGCGGATATGGTATTTGGATATTCGGGAGTACGGGATTGGCTTTGTGATTTTTATTTGGTTTGTCCAGTTGGGTTGGACTGCTGTGTAAGGGAGAAATGTCACATATCGTGTACATACATATAAGTCGGAAATCCAATCTGATAGTTCTTTGAAAGTTTCGTTTCGAAATTGGTGTTTTAATCTTAAGGGACAAAAAAGTTAACCTCGTGACGACTTAGGGAGACATTTCTGAAAACTATTATAATACTAGCGGGCGCCCGCGGCTCCGCACGCGTGAATGTCGGTTACCGCTGCAAAAAGCCTACTCAGGCGATCTCAGGGCAGTATAGAGGGAGCGACTATCGCAACCGAGGTCCGGGCACGTCGCAATCGCGGCGGTAAGACCCCTCTTTGAGGAGTGGCTGGATAGGCGTCACGGCGTCCACAGACGACGACCTACCGCATTACGCAGGTCCTCACCGGACACGGAAGTTTCGGGAGGTACCTGTGTCTGATAAGGAGAGAAGAAACTCCTGGGTGTCACCACTGCGAGGATCGTCCGGAGGACACGGTGGAGCATACGGTGCAGGACTGCCCCGCTTGGGCAGAGCACCGCCGTGTCCTCAAGACGGCGATAGGCGGAGACCTCTCGCGCCCGGCATTCGTCGAGGCCATGCTGCGGGGCGAGACGGAGTGGGAAGCGGTCGCCTCCTTCTGCGAAGCAAGCATGCTCGCAAAGGAGGAGGCGGGCCACGTGAGGGAGAGGACAGCGTCCTCCCTCCACCCCAGCCGCAGTGGACGCCCATGGCGACGGACGTCGGCAGACGATCTCCGGCCACCGTAGACTCCGGAATGCGGGCGGCCGTGTAATGGACGACTCGCTGTCCGACCATGGACCATGCCCGGGTCGACGGCGCGTTGTGTTCCACGCGCGCCTCAAGGAGTGTCAGCAAAATGACGGGGCCTGTAGAGGGCCAATGCCTGCCGGGGTTGCGGGACTCACAAATAACCATGACCCCGGTACATAAAGGGTTATTGAAGGACACCGTGGATTTTAGTCAGTTAAGTCTGACAGTCCCTCCCTCCCGCCCCCTGCCCTAAGTGGGAGGACTCATTTGATGATTTTACCATGCTAAAAAAAAAGGAAGACTAAAAGTCGCGCTGATAATCACGGTTTGTAAATAACAATTATTGTCTGTCAATAAGGTCGAACAGTCTGAACGTCTATTCGCATCAGCAGCCGAATATTGTATGAAGAACGCGCGTTTTTTTTTTGTGTATGGCATCACGCAGGTCAAACTCTAGTAGGTTGTGTACTGCTCAACCGGACTTTTCTGTGGATGCCTTAAGATTTTAAGGCCTCCAGGCGCGCGGACCCCGCCGCCTTTTTATACCTGCCGAGCGTCGAGCGCGGCAACCGCTACACAAAAAAATAATCCTTATAGCATGATCCTGTATTCACGCGCGATGACTGATTAGCGTATTTCATGTATAACTTTGGTGTTTCTGCACCGATTTACATGATTCTTCTTTTATTGAATAGATAATAATGTTAACTTTTTTTAATTAGGGATGAGTGAGAGTGTTGTAAACGTAAGAGTAGACAAATATAATCAGAAAGCTCCGTATTGCTAAGCTATCGGGAGTTTCACGTGTTATTGTGAGTCAACCATAAAAGATAGACATATGCTGTCAAGGAATATTTTTATATAATTTTAAGGAAAACATTTCCGTCATACATGATTTCTATGTAGCTTTAACCATTAAGGCTGCACACGCGACAGAAGCTTAAAAAATTGAGTAACTTCTCCCGTTTTCCCAATATTTCCCTTCACTGCTCTGCTCCTATTGATCGTAGCGTAATGAAAAGTATACTATAACCTGCCCAGGAGTATGAAGAATAATTGTGCCAAATTTCGTTAAAATCCGTCGAGTAGTTTTTGTTTCTATAACGAACATACAGACAGACAGACAGACAGACAGACAGACAGACAAAAAATTTTCTGATTGCATTTTTTGCATCAGTAGCGATCCCTAATCACCCCTTGATAGTTATTTTTTAAATATATTTCATGTACAGAATTGGCCTCTCTACAGATTTATTATAAGTATAGAAGAAGATGATTATGAAGTGAGAATCTATTTCACAGAATATTCACGGTTTTTACTTTTTAAAATGAAAACTTTCCATTTTACATCTAAATTTTACAATACTAACTACTCAAAATTAATGCTGGATATGTGTTAATGTATGTGCCTGTATTATGTGTTAATTTAGGTTATGAACTGAGTACCCATCCAACTCTCTTCTGTAGTTTTTGTATGAAAATGTAACAAACATCCATCCATTCTCACATGTTTGATAATCACTATCACTACATAGTATAAAACAAAGTCGCTTCCCTCTGTCTGTCTGTCCCTATGTATGCTTAGATCTTTAAAATTACGCAACGGACTTTGATGCGAGTTTTTTTAACTTTTTAGATAGAGTGATTCAAGAGGAAGGTTTATATGTATACCTATAACATTCATATTTTATTATAAAAAGTTTTAAAAAGTTAGGCATTATGTTATAAAACGTAATCAACCTGAAGCCTAATATTATATTTATTCGACTTGTTCTATTAATTTAAACTGTGTTTATTTTTAATCATTAAATGAGTCCTCGCACCCAGGGCAGGGCAGGAGGGACTGTCAGACTATCACAGATTGTCATCATCAAATGAGTTCTCCCGGACTCATTTGATGATTTTATCCCACCCAGGGCAGAGCGGTAGATACTGTCAGACTCGTACTGACTAAATTCCGCGGTGTTTTTCAATAGCCCTTTACGTACCGGGGTCACGGTAATTCGAAAGTCCCGCGACCCCATCGCTGGGAAGGGATAGGATAGGTTGGATCGAAAAAACGGTAAAGTCTCTGCCACTACATACCACATTAGATTTTTAGTAACAACCCAATTTCACATGTTATTTTTTATATAAATAGATTTAATGACTTTTCTTTCTATATATTGGCAGTTAGATACTTTGTGGAAATAATATTTGTATACTCGAAGCATGAGGCTGCCTAAGTTGGCTCATCTTAGTTGTCGATACTTTAACCGAGTAAAGTTTCAAGATACATGTCGCTACATCAATAAAAGAACTGTGACTATTACACCAACTCGTTATCTTAGAGGGTCGCGGGACTTACGAATTACAGTGACCCCGGTACGTAAAGGGCTAGTGAAGGACACCGTGGATTTTAGTTAGTACGAGTCTGACAGTCCCTCCCGCCCTGCCCTGGGTGGGAGGACTCTTTTGATGATTTTACCACGATAAAAAAAAACTCGTTATCTAAGAAGTGCCTATGTTAGCATTTATTTAATCTCCATTCGATCAAAATAGAAACCGCTGGTCAGTCTTTCCAAATGAATAAAGGCGTTAAACAAGGAGATCAACTTTCGTTTAAACTCTTCACATCCGTTCTAGAAAAGGTCTTCAAAACGCTTGGAGCTTGCTAGAGCGAGAAGGGCGTTTTTGTCGGAGGGAGAAGACTAAGGAATCTTCGGTTTACCGACGACATAGTCTTGTTCTCCTCTTCTGCTTCGGAGCTCGGACAGATACTTCCACGCTTCTGTATCGTGGGAGCGTTTACAAACATGTAGACTGACATTCACAAAAACACCCAGACACGGAAGAACTTTTTTAATCGAAACCGCGACACGCAGCGCAGCAAAATCAAAATCAAATCATTTATTTCAGCTCATTTCATCATTTATTTCAGCAGTTGACGTTCAGCCACTGAGCCATCAACATTTATTAAAAGAAGCAACATTTCACCACTATAATATAACAACATTAATTCCGTACTAATTTCATAACAACATTATCATTCCTGGAACTTCAACAATACCGCCTGGAAAACATAATATTCCTTCATTACGAACGCTGAATGTTAATGACGCGCCCCATAAATATTCCATTTCACAGTGTCATTATTAATAAAGGTGCATAATGCGACAACCAGGGAATAACGTAACGTAACGGAAATGAAACCGGTAATGATGACAGATACATGGCAATGAATTGACAGAAACCTGGCAATGAATTGACAGAAACGTGGGAATGGATTGTCAGTGCGGGCAGATGGTAATGACATGTCGTTTTAATAACATAGTAAGGGTATGATTTTATGGATTGAAAATGGCTTTACCGTTCGTGGAATATTTTACCTTGTGTCGACTTGGCACTTGGCGGTAACATTGCGGAGTAGTAACAAATTAACATATAAAACATTCTGACGTGTTTCTTGAAATAATAAACAGTTGCAAAGTTTCACCAAGATAATGTCGCCTTAATTCCCGAAGCGTCAGGCAGAGATGTATCGAGAGAGTACGGCGGCGTCGCAGTTTCTGCGAAGCGTCCCAGAGCGCCTAGACAAAAATGAAAAACGTAAACGCTATAATCTTAGTCTCAACTTTATGTTATTTCGAAATAGAGGTGAAAATCAGTTAAAGATTATTGCGAGCATTTTCGTTCGTTCGTGGCATAGTCTTTAATAGACATTCAACTTAATTCTTTAGAGCATATAGTTGAATTTTTTTCAAAGATTTCAGAACGTTATTGTTTGCACTTTACGACTTGTCTAGAATGGCTGTGCAGCCTGGCAGTGGAACACTGTCCGTTGCTGCACAGCTTCTGTCACGACGCAACGCTCTAATAGGGCGTCAGTCTAATATAATTAAGGCAAACTCACTTTCAACAAGCGATTGAGCAGATTGTGACCCAATTACCCTATCCCAGGGCAGGAGGGACTGACATTCCACTTAAGAATAATCCGAAAAGCATTAAAAAAAATTAAATCCATTTTAACTGAATTTACGGGCTTGCAGCCGTTGAGATTACGTCAAAATTTCAAGGGGGAAATATATTTGGAATTGTCGCTGGCGATACGGCACCCGTTACTCGGTACAACGGTTGTTCGGACCGCAACCGTACCGTAGATGCGGCTACACGTCAAGCTTTGAAAACCAGTATAAGCTGACCTTTTTTTCGGCGTAAGATCTTACAAAATGAGGCCAAGATAAAATGTATAGTTTGGTATGTTAGCCGTGTCTTACCTAGACATTTTGTTTAGACTCGAAATAAAACTACAAAACATGTGTCGGGTGTAACCGTTGACGGACCGTGTGTGGGTAAAGAATGGGCTGCCTTGATTGTGAATAGTTGGATTTCTTTTATTTGATATTGCTGAACCTACTTGAGGTTCAAGTATCCTATGTGTTAGTATAGTTATAAAGTATCCAGTCGTTCTAATGTGACTGCGTTAAAACCATCATCCATCCAAAGAAAAACAAAAAGAATTTATAATTATAATACGGCGACTAAGTGTTATCGGTATTAAAAACTATGGTTGAAAAAAAAAAAACAGAGACAGCTGGACTGGTGGAATCTAATGATTTAGTTAATAAACGTTAGAGTGACGCGTAGCACACCGAACGACATCTGTCACATATCTGTTGCTGGATCGATACCAAACCCAAATATGTGATTGAAAAAAAATTTTGTCTGTCCGTCTGTCTGTCTGTCTGTATATGCAGGCATCACTTGAAAAAATATCAAAAAAAAATTACCATCCACGCGAAGATCGACATCCGCGCGGTCGGAGTCGCGGGCGGAAGCTAGTTTAAATTAAATAAATTATAGTTTAAAAAAACTAAAAAAACACGCTTTAATAGCAATCGAACTAAAAAGTAGAAAATAACTTTTAAGTATAAGAGAGTTTATGTTACTGCAACATAAAATCCAACAATCAATTATCATAATTAACTTAGAATAAGATTAATATAAATATTAAGATATTAACAAAAATTCAAATAAAGTGAAAAAGCGTGGGGTGCTTGATATCGAATGTAATGATCATTTTATTAGTTACTGTTTGCAATATCAGAATTATTATAAAAATATCATTGAGCACCCCACGCTTTTTCACTTTATTTGAATTTTTGTTAATATCTTAATATTTATATTAATCTTATTCTAAGTTAATTATGATAATTGATTGTTGGATTTTATGTTGCAGTAACATAAACTCTCTTATACTTAAAAGTTATTTTCTACTTTTTAGTTCGATTGCTATTAAAGCGTGTTTTTTTAAACTATAATTTATTTTCTGAATTTTTAGTCTCAAGACGACAATAAAAGAAATAAAAAAATTAAAATACGCAAGCGCGGATGCGCGCGCACTATTTCGGTAGCAGTGACTAATTATAAAATTCGAGGATTGAGAACGGATGATCGCGCAGCAATCGTCAGCAGCGACCAATAAAGAAATTTGTTTTTGAAAGTGGGAGAAGCCAGAGAGAGGAACAGGCCGTATGCAGCAAAAAACAGAGAATGACATTTTCATCGGGGATAACGTGCTCACTAATCTAAATATATTTTTTTTTACTATCACTCCGCCGGCGACTTCGTCAGCGCGTTTTTCTAACTTCGAACCCGAAATATTATTGAAGACAAACTGATTTTACAATGTTCTCCCGCTAGGGGTGGATTTTTGAAATATAGATAATTACGCATCCTTTATTCGATTGGGAAACTATTTATGCCAAGTTTTGGGTTTGTCGAAGCAAGCAGCCTTCACTTAAAACTTAATCACCCTTTTTCACCAACTTAGAGGGTGATTTTCGAAAACCCCAAAAACACGTGTTTGATTATTTTTTATCTAATTTTTATATACAGAGTTTAAAATTTATCGGTTAGCGCGTTATGATTTTCCCACACAAACTTTAACATCGTCTAGATTACCAAAGGAGGGTAGTTTTAAAAAACGAATAATTCCCATCTTTTTTACTTTTACTCATATTCGTACCAAGTTTCAAGTTTATAAACCTAACGGAGAAGATTTTACATACAAAGGTTTTTACCCCTTTTCACCCCCTTATAGGTAGATTTTCGCAAAATCCCTTCTTAGTGATCACCTACATAATGTATCGCACCTACCGTCCAAAATTCAGATTCTACGTTTAGCCATTTTAGATCCTTCCCTTTAAACTTGAATACCCCTTTTCACTAAATTGAGGGGTGATTTTCGAAAAACCCAAAAACACGTGTTTAATTATTTTTGATCTAATTTATATATACTGAGTTTTAAATTCCTCAGTTAGCGCTTTATGATTTTCCCATACAAACTTTAACATCGTCTAGGTTACCAATGGAGGGTAGTTTTAAAAAACGATTAATGTCCATCTTTTTTATTTACTTATACTCATATTCGTACTAAGTTTCAAGTGTATAAACCTAAGGAATAAGATTTTTCATACAAACATTTTCACCCCTTTTTCACCCCCTTAGAGGAGGATTTTAATATAAAATTTATGAGATTATTGTATTGTCATCGGCCCTTGACCCCTGTGCAAATTTTCAAGTTAATCAGACTGCTGGAAGTGGGTGAAAATGAAGTTAAAAGATTCCGTTACATACATACATACATACATACAGGTCAAGCTAATAAAAGCGTGTTAAAATGGCTGCCACAAATAAAAAATAAAACAATTCCAAAAATCACTGCTGGAATAACATTCTATAAAAACAGCACATTCGCCAACCAAAAACATTGCAATCCAAGCCAAAAAAAAATATTTACACCGACTATTTTAAAGCGCAGGTGAAAAAGAAAAACAGCATTGCAAACCAAAACGGTTGGCGCTTTAAGCTGCTAGAAAACTGCGAACTATCTCTGCATTACGGTTGGAATCTCGCCATAACAGTCCGACCCAGGTTTGTCGTACGGTCCTAGTATTATTGTAGTATTATTACTTTTCACACTGGCATTTAAGGGTTACGAAGTGGCGAGGAATATTTTTATATTGTATCGAGTCTTGCGGGGGACTTGTAGCTGCATTGTTGTGTGTGGGATTTGAATTGGAGTTACGATGAAAAATTTACGGAAAACATGTTTCTTTTAAGCCTTTGTCAAACTGACAAGCGATACGAGACGTCAAACTGGGTGCAGCGAAACGAGGAGTGACAGTTGTATTAGCTGACTTTTTATGAACGATGTCTAACAGAGCAAATACGCCTTCGCCACGTCTTCGCATCGGTTCGGTCACGCCATCGGATCGCTTTCGCTTTTCTATGTGACTGGATCCAATGAATTCCATATATTACAAATAAAAACGCCTCGCTTCGTATTCGCCACGGCTGTCTGTTTGACAAAGGCTTTAGAGCTGGCCTTAAAGATTTCATGTTGTGTTTTTTGTAGTTTTACAATTAACACAACATGATTGACGACACAATTAACATGATCCCACCAAAAACATTAAAATAATGTAAAAAAATGCCAAGTCTCTCGATGCAGTCTTTCCATCGTAAAAAGTTTTGAGATCTCATAGAAGCCAAGTCCTATTCAAATTATTTTGTAGTTATAAATCAACATTTAGTAATTGTATCAATAGTTTTCTTTATATTATAATTATAGTGACTTGGCAATGAGCACCAATTAAAAGCTGCTTGCTGCCTGGAATTATGTGCAAATGTTACTGACGAGACCTGTGATCAGATCACTACCGACTACATGCTCCAATGCAATAATAAAAAATAAGTACCTTACGGGCCATCGCTTTATGAAAGTAAATGAACCGAGAGTACACTAACACTAGTGTTTGCGTACACACTTGTGCAATTGTGCATTATAATTTATGTCCTGCGCAGTTTACTAGTCTTGGATGAGACTGACTGCCGTTGCCGAAATTCGGTTGGGACGACACGGATAAACCAAAAGAAAATTAATTTTGTGATATTAATGTTTACGCATGCGGTGTGTGACTTTCAACTCCAAATATGCCGTTTTGTTTCTTCTTGTGCTCATTGCCAAGTCACTATAATTATAATATAAAGAAAACTATTGATACAATTACTAAATGTTGATTTATAACTACAAAATAATTTGAATAGGACTTGGCTTCTATGAGATCTCAAAACTTTTTACGATGGAAAGACTGCATCGAGAGACTTGGCATTTTTTTACATTATTTTAATGTTTTTGGTGGGATCTCATTTATTTTTTGTAAGTGTATTTCTTTCTTTTTTTTTAGGTGACCTCATAATTTCTTGGACTTCAGCTACTGCTTTGCTTAGAACCCATTCTCTATCTCTTTTGTTTCTTTTCAACGAGCTAAATAAACATAAATCTACTAACTTACAAAATAAATATAACTAAACTAAATAACACGTAAACAACTAGATATTGTAACTACCTATGTCTATGTTATATTAATAAACTATTCGCCTAAATAACTGTTTCAGTAACAATAATAAATCTACTATCTAATCCGGCTAACTTAAGTTCTCCGAATATAGCTACAATATTTTTTTAGTTTCGAAATGGTTTTTCATAGGTAGGTGGCGCTATCAAATGAAAATTATCGAATTATTTTAAAGTACTACATAGACTGCGCTCGGTAACGAAACCATAGCGCGATTCAGACAGGTACAACGCCATCTATCGAGCGCGCATACAATCGAAATTTATCGCAATACAATGAAGTTTTAGCTTTATTAATTTAATGAATTATGAACTTTATGTATCAATTAATTATAGTCTATATTTTTATTATTCTTTTCTATTCCATGTATTTATTCATCCAATTGAATACTTAAACAACGAACAAAGTTAACAATGCAGTCAAAATCCATACATAATGTTCTTGCCAAACCGCAAATATAAAATTGTTTTCTATGGTATATTATTTTTTAATGTTTTTATAATTTTTCCTTTATATGTGGCTAATGACCTATCTTGGTGCAAAATTTGAAGTTTCTAAGTCTGCTAGAAGTACCTTAGATTTTTGATGATCGGTCAGTGAGTCAGTGAGTCAGTGAGTGAGTGACAAAATGGTGTAACTTTGATCGACCGTAACTCCTAAACTATTAATTCAATTGGCATGTAATTTCGAACTTTAACTATTATTCACCGAAAACCTAAACTCCTAGCTTTGTCCACGTCGAAGATATAGGGGGGGCGAAACAGCCGCGAATCGCATCGAGAAAAGATGGTACGGCCGTGCCCGTTTTGCTCGAGACTTGGCTGGGGCACTGCCGTGCCCCCAGATGACACAATTAAAGCGTAATCTTAATATCAATCGATAAACATAAATATAATTTACCGTAGCAAAAAATATTGAGATAGATAATACAGAATTTGCCTGAAGTGGGGCAACGTTTTTTAATGTGTTTTTATTTATTCCTGTAATAGATTTTAAAACTTTATTTGAAACTGTTTTATGTAGGAATTGGCGTTTAAATAAATAAAAACGTTGCCGAATTCAAAAATTTTAAAGAACAAGAAACGAGAACAATCTTATTTTATACATTAACTATCGTACGGAGGCTCGTTTACAAGCACTTTACGCTCCTAGTGTTATAATACTTTTATTGCCACCGCACCGGCATTTAAGGGTTATGATGCGGTAAGACATTTTTTCAAATAACGTAACATGTGCCGTCTTGAGACTTAGAGTTACCGTGTAATGTGGTTTTGATCGTAATCATATTTTATGACTATTTTTAGTAGAAAGTATTGTGTAACTCGTGACAAATAAAAGTAGAAAAGTTATCAGAATTTCATAGGAAAAAAACCCGCATAACTATAAAAACTATAATACCAATGTCGATCGCGTACTTTCCGTCGCGTAGTTTAGTGCAAATGCAATGTAGTACGCGCCGCTGACGCTCAGTATCGCAGTATTGTGGTATACAGAACACAAAGTATTTTCGTACGCGGGACCGACGTACGTGACCGACATCAACGTAACAGGAATTCAGGCCTAAGGGCATTATACACATATAGGTAGAGAAGAATCAAGCAGACTCTGTTGCCAGAAAATACACGGAGCCTGGCAACTAATTTACTTCGCAAACCATTTAATATTTCCCAATGCACCGGCAAAACACGAAAACAAATGAACTACGAAATACACTGCCGAGCTAATAACGTACGTAATGACGTGTAAGGATCGACTCGCATGCACTGTCGAGCACAATTACATTTCTATTCATTAAAAGGCTTCCTCTGTGGAACGTGTTTCCTGCCGTAAATTAAATTTCCCAGATTCAACGCCATAAGTGTACAATGCACCGGTTAAAATTTTACAAGCGTTTGTGTGTGGTTTCTAGAACGGCGGAGAGTAATTAATTTATTCGGTAGACGTTGGTATATGACCCGAGAACTGCTTGACATGTTTGGATAGGTGTAACGCTACGCGAAGCCTCAGCCCGTTCACAACATTGCCGCTGTGAGCAATAGTTTAGCACGGGGCGGCGAGCAAAAAGATCAAAATGTTTGAAGCACGCCACGAAGCACCACCGATAGCTAAACCGTGCGCTGTTTTCTTCGAGCGAATCAGTACAAGCGCGCTGTATTCAGAGCGCTTTTTTTTTCGTGATAAAATCATCAAATGAGTCCTCCCACCCAGGGCAGAGCGGGAGGGACTGTCAGACTCGTACTGACTAAAATCTACCGTGGATTTTACGTTCCGGTCCTTCAAAAGCCCTTTACGTTCCGGGGTCACGGTAATTCGTAAGTCTCTAGAGGCGTCATTTTGCTGACACTCCTTGAGGCGCGAGTGGAACACAACGCGCCGTCGACCCGGGTTTGGTCCATGGTCGGACAGCGAGTTGCCCATTACTCACATGCCCACGCCTACGGTGGCCAGAGATCGTCTGCCGACGTCACTCGCCGTGGGCGTCTACCACTGCGGCTGGGGTGGAGGGAGGACGCTGTCCTCTCCCTCACGCGGACCGCCTCCTCCTTCGCGAGCATCACTGCTTCGCAGAAGGAGGTATTAGGTATATAGACTTTCGTCCATTCATAAATCGCTGATTCTAGAGCCCTTAATCTGTTATTATAAAACCCTCTAATTGGACGCAATATCGCGTTGCATGTGAGAACAACGTATTTCATAATAAGTGGACGTTTTTTAATCACTTTGGAATAGCATTATACCTTCTTTGAAATGCTAAAAACGTTAATATGGTGCTTAAGAATTTAGATACGGTGTGCATTGTTTAAGCAAGGAATGCCGTGAAAAAATTATATTTGAATAAATGTTCTTGAGTATTGTATGTGTGTTTTTTTTTACGTGGTAAAATCATCACATGAGTCCTCCCACCCAGGGCAGAGCGGGAGGGACTGTCAGACTCGTACTGACTAAAATCCACGGTGTCCTTCAATAGCCCTTTCCGTTTCCGAATTACCGTGACCCCGGGTCACTCGTGAGTCCCGCGACCAACTATTGTATGTGTTTGGAATTGTTTATATGTATTTCTTATCTAAAAACTTTCT
The DNA here is from genome assembly GCA_943136025.2 of Agrotis puta. Classification (NCBI taxonomy): domain Eukaryota; kingdom Metazoa; phylum Arthropoda; class Insecta; order Lepidoptera; family Noctuidae; genus Agrotis; species Agrotis puta. The sequence goes on from OW964171.2 coordinate 4,061,510, forward strand.
TATATTTATATAAATACGTAAGTTTGTGGGGACAGATGGATGAAAGTTTGTCACTCTGACACGAAATCTACTAAACGGATTTTTTTTTAACTTTGCGGTTTTTCCCCACACTAGGAATTTCTTCCTGTAACGTGGGTGCGTTTACAAACATAGAAACTCACGTACACAAACACCCAGACCCGAAACAACTACTTGTAGATCAATTTTGTTCCGTGCGGAGAAACGTGCGGCACGTTTGGCGCAGTGGTTGAGCGATCGACTGCTGTGTAGTGTGTCGCGGGCTCGATCTCCGCACGGAGTAGTTGTTTCGGGTCTGGGTGTTTGTGTACGTGAGTTTCTATGTTTGTAAACGTACCCACGACATAGGAAGAATTCCTAATATGAGGTAACGTATTTAAAAAAAAAAAACGAATCGTTTATTTACTGTTCATTTCAAATAAGTAAATGATATTTTTGTTATTGCATTAAGATGTTACGATTACAGTACGTCATAAAACACAAAAATCATAACTAAACAGGCTCATAAAAATTACATTATTCTTAGCTTACAGCTATATACAGCGTCAATACCCTCTTTAAACATTTTTATAGTACAAAACGCTTTTACCAACCCAAGTTTATGTCAACCCCAAAATGTTCTAAGTACCCACAATACAGGCATACCGCGCCGTCACTTAACATTATTCTACTTAAAAAAAGGAAAGAAAAAAAAATCAACACTTTTACCTCGTAAAAGAAAGACTGGAACACATTTCATAAAAAGAAAGCGAAGGGAAAAAAAGAAGAAAAAAAAAATGAAACAGATTTCCTCTTGAACGTACCGCGGAGGACGGAGAATTCAATTTCCTGTGAAAAAATTCAGTATGGACGTAAAATAAATTCAGTAAACCATGTATTGACCGAACGTTTTACATAAGATTAGTGTTTGGAAAGCCAACGGAGTTTGTAAAGCTTGAGGTGGGATGATTGCTGTTTGAAAAAATATAAAATGATCCAGTTGGATTTTTCATCAGTTGGATCATTCTAGTTCGTAATGATAAAAATCGTAATGGGTGTGTTTTCATAGAGGTCTACTACTAAACTACATTAGGGCTCCTATGTATTCCCGTTTGAGGACCTACGGAGCAGTAGCTTGTCACTGCATCTAATGATGACGACGCAGACTTATTTATTCTTCTTTTGTGGCTTAGTTTTAACTTTTCCATGGAATAAAGACTCGTTGTAAGATTTTTATCGTTCTGAGTATCCGTTGTTTCGAATGTAGAAACTTTTACGGCACGGTTAGCGCAGTGGCTGAGCGATTAGACTGCTTCGCTGCGAGTCGCGGGTTCGATTCCCGCACAGAGCAAATATTTGTATGACCTACGAGTTGCTTGTAAACGCACCCACGACACAGGAGAAATTCCTAGTGTGGGGCAACGGTTTTTGTTTAAAAAATAGTCCATTACTGGACAAAAAATCATAATCTATAAGATTGACAATTATTGGTAGAATAGCGATACGAACGTACGAACGTACATACGAATCGTATTTCTTAATAATCACCTAATCTTTATAGCGACGATGAATAGTTAAAAATCGATTTATTCACGTCTAGCAGAACGAAGTGGTGGAAAATCCTGTTAGGATAATCCAGATCTCGCCTCATATGTAACCTATACTTGAGATGGAGGTCCCACATTTCTCGGGTTCGCATTTAGTTTACAAATATTTCTATTCTTAATCGACCAAATTATAACAAAACATCTATAGTCTTTTTAATAGTTGTTTTGACGGCACGTTTGGCACAGTGGCTGAATATTGGACTGCTGTGCTATAAGATAAGATAAGATAAGATATATTTATTTCTGAGTACATGGTACATTGAGATCTTAAATTATAATTACATTGTTTCACATATACTACCATAGCTGGTGTAGAAATATTAAATTAACTAAGTACATGCAAAGTCACTACAAGAATTTTAATAACTTAATAAAATAAAATTGTGCAATAACATTGATTAAGATTAATTGGTTATGATTATCATTAATGCAAAATAGTATATATATTATATAAGAAAAGAAAATTACTATCATTACGCCCAAAAAATAAAGTTATGTCAAAAATATAAGTTTTAATGTCAGAATATAAATTATAATTGAAAGTAGTAATAGAACGATGTCAGAAAGTATGATTCAAAAATTCATTTACCGAATAAAAACACATGTCCAAGAGCCAAGCAAATATCTTAAATTTGAATTTGTTGATTGGTAATGTTCTCAGGGCAGGTGGTAATTTATTATAAATTTTAATTGTCATACAACTGGCATTTCTGCTATAAAGTTGCAATCTCTGAGGAGGTACTAATAATTTCCCGGCATTTTTTTTATTTAATCTTTCAGAGACTTGTTCATTTAATTTAAATAAATGAGGATATTTTTTTACAAATAAACAAACCTCAAAAATATACAGACACGGGAGTGGGAGAATTTTAAATTCCTTAAATAACGGCCTGCAATGGTCTAAATATTCTGCTCCGCTCATGGCTCTGATACATTTCTTTTGCACTTTGAATGCCCTGTCTATATCCACTGAATTACCCCATATCACTAGACCGTAACGCAATACCGATGAAACATACCCATGATAAGCATTTAGAGCTGTTTTTTTACTAGACACTAATCGTAATTTGCGAAGAGCAAATACAAACTTATCAAGCTTGCTGCATACTCTTTGTACATGCTCCTTCCAGTTCAGTTTGTTGTCAATTATTATACCTAAAAATAAAGCATCTGGTTCTGGTTGCAAAATCGTATTATCATATCGAATTGTTACCGGTGTTAATGACGAGTTGCATGTTTGAAATTGAACAATTTTGGTTTTATTAATATTAACATGAAGATTATTGTCTTCCAGCCATTTTATTACATTTATTAATTCAATGTTAGTACTATTTTCTATGTCAGTTTTATTGAAGCATTTAATCGTCAAAGTAGTGTCGTCTGCAAATTGTATACATTCATATTTTAAACATTTTCTGAGGTCATTTATATATAATGTGAATAGTGGCGGGCCCAGTATGCTTCCCTGTGGAACGCCAGAACTATTAGTTTTTAATTCTGAGCAATATGTCGTCCTTTTATTTTTTACTATTTTAGAGATAACAGTTCTCTGTTGGCGATCAGACAGATAGCTTTTAAGCCATTCATGAGCCTTGCCTCTTATGCCGTACCTCTCTAATTTGTAAAGTAGTCGTTCATGTGAGACAAAGTCAAATGCTTTGCTCATATCCAAAAAAACAGACAGAACAGACATTTTATTGTTAAGAGCTTCGGTAATAAGTTTTACTAGGGAAAAACAGGCTAGACTTGTTGAACAGTTTTTCCTGAAACCAAACTGACTCTCGACAATGATGTTATATTTGGCTATAAATAGATTTATTTTATCATGCATTGCTTTTTCAAAAATTTTTGCAAAGATTGGGATCAGCGTAATGGGCCTATAATTACCCATTTCAGAAACGTTGCCCTTTTTGAAAAGTGGTTTAATAATAGACTCTTTTAGTTTAGATGGGAAAATACCTTGTTCAAATGAGAGGTTTATAAGGTAGCTAAGTGGGGGTGCTATAATTTTCGCGCTTAATTTAATAATTTTAGTGGTTACTTCGTCATATCCGGTCGAGTTCGTGTTATTTAATGAATTAATTAATTTAAAGACATCAACTTCATTTACAGGAGTCAAAAATAATGTATTTATGTTATTGTCAATGTCAATGTTGCTTAGGTCATGTTTATTATTATTAGAGTTTTGTGTCAGCTCAATGAAATAATTATTAAATTGATCACATATGTCATTCGGATTATCAATTTTTTTATCATGGATTACTAATTCATTTAAGTAGTTTTTGTTATCAGAGTTGTTCAAGTTATTTTTTATGATTGACCATGTCGCTTTGCATTTATTCTTAGAATTATTTAAAAAATTGTTGTTGTTAATCTGTTGTGATTTTGACATGCATTTTTTTAAGATGTTACTGTAATTGCGGTATTTTTTCTTGTGGTAACTTTTACTTGTAGCATCGTGTTGATATGCATAGTATAAAGCTCTCTTCTTATAGCATGATATTCTTAAACCCCTACTAAGCCATTTATTTTTTATTGGTTTATTCGTCTTTTTGACGAGTATTTCGGGAAAACACAGTTTATAGAAGAGCGTAAACATATCGTGGAATACATCAAATGCGTTATTACAGTCTGTCTCTTCGTATACTTCACCAAAACTTAAGGCTGCTAAGCAGTTCAAAAATTTTTTTATGTTGCTCTTATTGTATTCTCTCTTCGTATCATACCAGAATTGTACAGTTTTTGACTTATTATTATGCATCTCATCAAGGTAAAAAGTTAACGATTGTCCAGTATCATGATCGGAGAGAGCCAAATTATGTATATTGCATTTCATATCGTGTGCGGGAACATTACTTGCTATTTGATCTATGCTAGTATTTTTCCTAGTAGGCATCCTAACGTGTATTGTGATATTAAAATTGTTTAGTATAGATATCAATTCTTTTGAATATTTGTTATCTTTTAATATATCAATGTTCCAATCTCCGCAGATAATAATATGTTTTTTAACTTTGCGGGTTAGATTACGCAACAACGATTCAAGATTTTTAAGAAATATGTTTACATCAGAATCTGGAATTCTATAAATGCATACAATAATCAAATTATGGCGTAATATTTCTATGCCACAGCTTTCGAAGCAAAATTCAATGGCTAGTTCATCGGTTATCGGCAATGGATTAAAGACTAGACCTTTTTTTACTAAAATGCATGTCCCACCGCGTTTCTTCCCGCGTCTTGTGTAACTGGCAGCTAAGTTATAGTGCGTAAGTACCAGATTACTTTCATGCCCTGATTTTATAAAAGTTTCACTCAGACAAATAAAATCTATGTTGCCAATCTGATTTGCCAAGTTGGTAATTGTGATTTCAAAAAAATCTATTTTATTTAAGATTCCAGCTATGTTTTGGTGTAATAGTATAAACTTTTGTTTTGCTTCAAAACTGTCACTTCTATCAGTAACTTTTTTACGTAAAGGGACGAAAAAGAGATTGGGCATTTTTTGGCGATTTTGGAGAATCGCAGTAGTAGTCATACTCAGTTGGATAAGTCTCAATATCAACAAGAAGGCGACGAAATATATTTTCATAAATATATTTCGTCGTCGCTATGTGTCGCGGGTTCGATTCCCGCACGGAACAAATATTTGTATGATCTGCAAGTAATTGTTCCGGGTCTGGGTGTTTATGTATGTGAGTTTCTATGTTTGTAAACGCAGTGTGGGGCAAAGTTTAAAAAAAACAGTCCTCTATAACCTCCTATGTTAAAATCTCATGTTATTCTCTCTCATTGGCTGAATAAGCGTTTTCACATTAGACGTACGTAATATAAACGCAAGGATATAATAAAGCACCCTGTGTGCACTGTGCACTAAGTCAAATTATTTTAAGCCGGATAAGAATTTTAATTGAAACGGTACTCCGAGACGCCTTTGCTGCAGTCTCGTTTTAATTTTAAACGCATTAACTTAGTGCAGTATGTTCCTTTATTCATTTTATACTTGTTACGTTTTTAAATATTATTAAAAAATAAAATTAAACATATAAAAAATAGTGGCCGCAGCATCGGGATCAGGGTCCAAGCCGCTGGTGGTTATGTTGATGTTATAATATTATGTTCATCTTTTAAATGATTGGTGACTTTTTTAAATATTTTTATAAAAAAGAAGAAAAAACATTTAAAACTATAAAAAATAGCATTTCACCAGCATCAGGAACAGGGTCCGGGCTGCCGGTGGTCAGGGCTCCTGAGAGAGGAAGCTCCTAAAAATACGCGCCGTGTCCAGAAGTACTGCCTTCTAAATCAGGCATACAATCAAACCATGTTATGTTCTTTATTTTAATTTTTTATTTTAGTTAAGTAATTGTTGGAGAGTATAGTTTATGGAAGCGTGTTCTACGAATCATTATTTTGTTTTCTATTGAAAATGAATTTGCTTCTTAACCGACTTAAAAAAAGGAGGAGGTTCTCAATTCCACTGTATTTTTATGTTTGTTACCTCATAACTTACGACTGGATTAAACCGATTTTGATGATTATTTTTGGTTCGATGCAGTAAATCTGTCATTTGGTCCCAGTTTGGTTGAATAGTGTATTTTATGAGCATTTTGCGCTTATTGTGTTCTTCGGCGATGTTATAACCTACCAGTAATAGGTAGTAGAAATGAATTTAAAAAACAAAACCAGCGATTTCGGAAAGAAAAAAAAATTGGTTCATGAAGGCGGTTAATATTTTTATTGTTTTTTATTTGTGGTAACTTCTAACTGTGATCTATTAAGGAATTTGACAGTTTGTGGTAAGTTGATGTAGTGTTTGCAGAACCAACAACATTGTTTTGTATCACTAAAATCTTTAAAGGTACTTACCCCACCTTTCGAGTTACACGCGGTTAAAGCTGGCAACAGTAAGAAGTGAGTACCTATTTAATTTTGATTATTTTTTTATTTAGAAAGAACTAGCGTGCTACAGACATTATGTCCGATAATATAAGTTTTTGATCGGAAAATCATGAAAACATGTTTTTTCCGGCCTGGGAGGAACTGAAGGGAACAGGGTCATGGTAATGGTTTAAAACTGTATCTGGCGAAGGTCATTACAAAGGTCTAACCCATTGAATTAACACAGCTTATAGAAACAACGAGCCTACATTTTCCTCAATATCTGCAAGCATATAAATGTGTCAGTTCAAATTAAGGCAGTATACACAGTGATCACAGTGTTAATGTGTCCTGATAATGTAGCGTACGGGAATGCCTGTGAACGCGTCGAGACGATTATAAACCCAATGAGGTGTGAACACACTGGTTTTACATACGACATTGTAATCTCGATGGTTTGTTTGATATACAACCTTATTTCTAGTTTTAAATATTTAATACGCATTGACGCCTGCGTCGCGAATAGCTAAGCTTTTTTATGGAAAGAAAAATATGAGATTCGCAAGACTTAGCCAAAAAGCAATAAAGCATCACGATTAGTATAAAATATTTATAATTTTTTGTGTTAGACGCTATCTAATACAACATTGATATATCTGTCGCGGAACTGTCTTGTCAGGTAACCGCGACCCTGAAACACAAAGGGCTGTTGAAGTATCGCCGTGAATTTTAGTCAGTACAAGTCTGACAATAGGGTGGGAAGACTGATTTGATGATTACACCACGTTAAAAAATCATTGATTTGTATAATCATATTATTTGTATTATCTATTATCATATAATCTATTAATTGAAATTAAAATAAATATATACAGATACATACTACATGTAAATACAAAAAGTAAAAGAAAATATTTACAAAAATGACTAAATTAGAACTAAAATTTGATTTGTTTGAATTTTGTTTCGCAAGAAAGCTTCTTTACAGTGTTCCAGAGTTTAACGTGTTCAAACAAACAAATAAAATCTTTAAAATATTATATATTATATGTGAGTAGAGCAATACAAAACACATATTACACATTTTATCAAATATTGTTTAAGTATTATAAAGTTTGCCCTGGTCGACAGCGCGTTGTGTTCCGCGCGCGCCTCAAGGAGTGCCAGCATAGTGACGGGGAAGCCTTTTGGGGTCGCGGGACTCACGTATTACCGTGACCCCGGTACGTAAAGGGCTATTGAAGGACACGGTGGATTTTATTCAGTACGAGTCTGACAGTCCCTCTCGCTCTGCCCTGGGTGGGAGGACTCATTTAATGATTTTACCACTATAAAAAAAAGTATTATAAAGTCAAAACTCAATGACAAATATTATTCTTTGATCTTTGATCAACTTTTATCGTAATTACTTGTTAACAAGTAAAGCGATGCCGTATATTTTGAAACTTGTGGAATAATCAGATTACACTCTTACTGATTAATTAGTTTCAAAGGCTTTAAGAGGCAACCATTTGTATGGCTCAAGTTGAAAATAAATAGAGACAGTTAAGATTGAGATAAAAGTTTACAATGTCTTAATTTAATTAAAACGGCTTTGTCACTATATTTATGACATATGATAAACTATGATGATATAAATGATTTATGATGATATATGATCACTCTATGATAAAGCCTTTTCTTATCTATACAAATATTATAAAGCTGTAGAGTTTGTTTGTTTATTAGTCCATTTATTGAGAAAGGCTAAAGGCTAATGAGGCCATGACAATAAGTGTTTGTCATGTTGTATTTGTTTGGTATTAAAAGTTTAATTAAAATCGCGGATGAAAATATTTGATTGCAACATGCATCAAATAAAAAGTTATTTTAAACGGGTCAGAGCCCATTCGTACCCTAAAATTCGTCCCCCAGCATAAAAGTTGTGGATTCGGCCCCTATATAGGTGCCCATTGGTCTCCTGGTAGGGGACCAGTTAATATTTTAATAAAAAATATTATTTTTAAGGTACCCATTCGTACCCTCTAATATTTATACAATATAAGTTAAAGATTCGGCACCTATTCAGGTGCCTACCGGTCCCCTGAGATAAAATTAGCTATATTTTACATAAGAAACGGTTAACATAGTACACTTGTGAACAGTTTATTAACGGAATTAATTTAATAAATCATAACAGATCATTGAAAAAAGAGCTTTGATCAATGATAATCCGTCATGATAATAATATAACCTGTCGATAGGCTTACGATGTAAAATTGTCTCTCTACGAATGGCCTGTTAAAAAAAACGGGTTATAAAATAGATAAGGTGTTTTGTTTGTATGTTGTGGCTGCCTCGGTGACATATTGGCTCTTGAAAGTGACTGCGAATACGAGACTGTTCAATGTGTTTTTGGTATTTTATTAAATGAAGTTCGTCTAACGAAATAAACAGTACTGTTAATATTAGGCTTATGTTTAACTTACGACCAGATATAGTAACAATTAACAGACAAAAATAGTAAATGATCATCAAAATTAAACCCGCATTTTAACGTAAAATTATACCTTAAATGTTTACATCTTGCTATCCTATTTAAGTAAACTGACTCCAAATAAATCATTGTTAACCCAAAAATAGTTAATGAACACCAAATTATTGGGTACGTATAAAAATCCCGAATTTTAAAATACCGATGGACAAAATCCCGAAAATTGCACTAATGAGCAAAGTATAAGGAGCTCACATTGGCAGTAGCATGTCGACGGAGCCCCGCCCCGCAGTAGCATGTTGGCTCCTACTTCTGGGTGGTTTAAAAAAAAAATAACCACGAAGAGGATGGCGGGGTCTTTCAGACCCCGCCATCCTCTTCTAACCTAAGTTGGCCGAGTCGGGGTGCCAGCAAGTTCCGAGCTGTATTTCCAGTCGCTCAACAGCGCAATTAATTTGCTCGTTTGGATTTGGTGATCATTTACCACATTTGGTGTTCGATTACAATTTGAAGTGCAGTCGTGACTAAAATAGCTAGTGCTATTGTAATTATAGACTTTATTTTTCTGGTGTTAAGTATATATATTTGGTAAAAGAATTAAGGGTATCAAAGTATTTTATGGTGGTCATTATATTTAATCCCTTAATATTATAATAATAATATTTTTAACATAATTGAATCGAAGATGTGCGCGCATTAAACAGTTACACAGTTTTATTTTACTGCATAAACATATCATAGTTATGATATATTAGGTTGTTCACATCAAACGTGTGGTGACATGTAGCGCGATATTTCGAGAACGGATGCATTGCAAAACCTGTTGTAATACGAGAGTATAAATAGACAAAAGACGTGTTTATTACTGCATTTAATTCTAAATTTATTTCACAATGGATCAAGAGCAATTGAAAAATTCGATCGACGACTATCAGCAGAGGATTTTTATTAAGTTTGGTGTGGGTCTCGGTTGGACTGCGAAGCAAATTCACAAACAACTAGTGCAATTATTAGGTGGTCAAGCTTATAGTCAACGTACAGTAGAATCGTGGGTGACTCGATTTAGGAAGAATGAATTTGAGGTTGGAGAAAGAAGAGGAGGTGACCACAGAGAATCAACAGATTGGGAGCAGAGAAAGCATGATGTTGAGGAGCTGTTGAAGGATCATAAAGGTTATTCAGTGCGTCACATTTCCCAGCGATTAAACTTGCCAATCAGTTCAGTTTGGATGAATACTTTTTTTCTTACCACATGTTTGGTGTGAACAACCTAATATTTTGCTAAATACTTACAAATGTACAAGAAACCAAAAGTTCATTAATTATTTTGAAGATTGGCTTAATTGAAAAAGCCTAGAGGTATTTTATTAAACTTAATCTTTATTAATTAATATTTGAAATAAACATGATATCTACCGAATTACTATATTTTTTTATTTTACCCTTTTCTGCGCGACTGTACCAGGACTACCAAGCTGCAATATACACATATACATGTACTTATATTAGAAGAATGAATAAAAATAAATATTCTTCAGGGGACGAATGGGCCCCTCAAAAGTTCCAGGGTACGAGTGGGCACAGGGTGCGAATCTTAGGGTACGAATGGGCTCTGACCCTTTTAAACTTTCAACTTAAATATAAGACAATTTCTTAAAACTCAGTTTTTGTAATTTTCAATACTATTTTTTAACGATAGATTCTTTCAAAAAAAACTGTTTTTTTTAACTTAATTTGAGTTTGCTTTTAACTCTAGTCTACGTCAGTGTTTGTTTTACAAGAATAATAAACGTATTTTACTTCCTATCACTGCAAATAAGTAAAGACCTTTGCCTAAAACAATGAAAACAAAAAACATAGTTCAAAGAAAAACCCGTCCCTGCAGCAGATAGCTAAAATCAAATAAAACAAAGAACAGCATAATTTTTTTACGTTGTAAAATCATCACATGAGTCCTCCCAGGGCAGAGCGGGAGGGACTGCCAGACTCGTACTGACTAGAATCCACGGTGTCCTTCAATAGCCCTTTACGTATCGGGGTCACGGTAATTCGTGAGCCCCGCGACCCCGGCAGGCTTTGGCCCTCTAGAGGGGGCGTCGTCACTATGCTGTCACTCCTTGAGGCGTGCGTGGATCACAACGCACCGTCGACCCGGGCATGGTCCATGGTCGGACAGTGAGTCGCCCATTACTCGCCGCCCGCATGCCCGCGAAGATACTTACTTACAGCATACTTATAAAAATATCCTGACCAAAAAGCCACTTTTCTAAAAGCTACTCTTGAAATAAAACATTTTAATAGAAACGGCTTTCGATCCATTAAAACCATTTCATAATTTCATCTGTTACGCCACGTCCCGTCATTTCTTCAACTTCAGACATTTCCGTTCTTAAACTTTTAAGGAAAAAAGTGTATTTTCCCCAAGTTTTTATCGTCGTGCGTGGTTCAATAATAAAGTTTCTATCGATTTACATCCATCAAAAAGCGGATTGTTGTCTTTCTGGTGAGTTACTTTGAATTCTGTTTGATGTACGTTTGCTACTCATATAAAAAAAATGGAACGCTGTGCTGGAGCACGCATAAAAGACCCATTTTAAATCTTAAAATACTAAATTCCCGGGGTCGCGGGACCGTCTTATCAGGTAACCGTGGCGCTGGAACATAAAGGGCTATTGAAGGGCACCGTAGCCGCTTTTTGTGGTAAAATCATCCTTTGAGTCCTCCGACCCAGAACAGAGCGGGATTGACTGTCAGACTCGTACTGACTAAAACCCACGGTGTCCTTCAATAGCCCTTTACGTTCCGGGGTCACGGTAATCCGTGAATCTCGCGAAACCGCTGAGTCCCGCGAACCCGGATACAAAACACACATAGAGAACCGAAATATTGAACCAAATCTCCGCAAAGTAACAACAATTTCTCGAAATTTACATCAACTTCTCACTTTATCTGATGACATATCGTTTACAAAAGAAAATTTCTCAGGTACTCAATGTTTTATCCATTATTCATGTTAAAAGCCTTAAAACTCCAATAAACATAAATAGATTGTCTCGTGACATTCAGGATTATTTTTGACTTGACATTGAGTAACGAGGTGTGCCCTGTGAAGGTGTGAGGGGTGTCTAACGAATTTCATTATGATGTTTCTTGCACTTTTTGTAAAATATGTATTGATTCGAGGAGAATATTTTTACTGTCAATAAATTAATATAACAATTGAATAACAGAATCATCTTACAAATTTACCAATCTAAAAATTCAATTCAACACAACATTAAATCGTTTCTAAACACCCGTCAAAATGTAGTGCAGAAACATTTTCTTCGGAAATGAAAAAGTCGCATGCGATTTTTTGTTGAATTTACAAACGACGTGACCGATAATTGAACCGCGACTTAAGTCGATCCGTTTAAACAAAGTTAATCATCTGTTAAACACTTGCGTTTAACTGCAAAACGAACCCTATTTCAACGCCAAGTGTTATTTTAGACAAGTGTTCAACTTTTTTGTAGTAAGACTCATACTTTACTTTGGTTCTTTTTTGTTAAAAAAATACTATAGAACATTTTTATATTTATTTATTAATTTCCATAATATTTTGTACTAGTCAAAAAATGAGAGGCTAGCGACACATTTGTAAAAGAAGATAGGCAGTTCTGGCAAACTGCCACACTATAGTGCGACTTTATCAATTTTTAACCCGCAGTATTCATGCCAAAAGGCCAGTTTCAAGCATAAGCTTAAAACTATCAAGTTCCTAAATGGTCAGCAAAGTTAAATAAGAGCCAAATCTGGAAACAGAACACTGTTGTGGTTGTTTGATAAAATTACTTTTAGTGTTTCACTGCGCTTGGCGGACACTTTTGGTGTTTTTGTGCAAAAAATACAGAATTGTCTTTATAGGGGAACAGTGAATAAAACGAGGACGCGAGTTATAATGGTAAATCACACACTTAAGGCAACCTTAACACAATACTAACGGAGCGCAAGCGCCAGCAGGACGCCATTTGTTAATGACCGCTTGCAAATGATGGCCTGATGGCGCTTGCGCTACATTAGTGTTGTGTTAAGTATGCCTAAAGAGTATATGTCCCCATTATACCTGTAACATACTGATATCCAGCTGCATCTGGTTTGTCTGGAAGCCGACCCTAATATAGTTGGGAAAAAGGCTAGGCAGATGATGACGATTGGCACAGTGGCTGAGCGATTAACTAATACGTTGCATGTCGCTACTTCGATTCCAAATCTACAAGTAGTCGTTCCGGGTCTGGGTGCTTGTGTATATATGAGTTTAATTTTTTGTAAACGCACCCAGGATACTGCAGAAATTCCTAGTGTGATTTTGGTTTTGCTCCTCACTTCTTTAAGTAAAGATTAACGGCCTACCATACTTTCATAAAATACCTTTTACGTAAGAAAATAATACTCACACACAAAAAGTGAAATCTGCAATATCAACCAGAATAACCATAACATTTTTACACCTCCTCACAAAAAAAGAAGCACACATAAAAAAGCATTAATTAAAAAGCTTTCTTCCATTCTTTACATCGCTTTACCCTTCCAGTATACCCCATTTCTTTGTAATTTATGTTCCGACGCAAAGTTAACTTACCAAAGAAAAGTGTTGCAACAGAAAAACACGGCGATATAGGAACATTCTTATTTTTACGAGAAAAAACTCTTCGCTTAAGATTTCGCCACAGTTTTTTCTGATCCTTCAACTTTCCTTTCAATATTTTATTTTTGTTGTCTTCCATTGAATAAATTATCGTTTACGTCAGTTAAATCGGCACTATTTTTTTAGCGTGGCAAAAGCATCAAATGAGTCCTCCCACCCAGGGCAGAGCGGGAGGGACTGTCAGACTCGTACTGACTAAAATCCACGGAGTCCTTCAACAGCCCCTTACATTCCGGGGTCACGGTAATTCTTAAGTCCCGCGACCCCGGCAGGCTTTGGCCCTCTAGAACAAGCTCCGTCATTTTGCTGACACTCTTTGAGGCGCGCGTGGAACACAACGCGCCATCGACCCGGGCATGGTCCATGGTCGGACAGTGAGTAGCCCATTACTCGCTGCCCGAACGTCTAGCCCTTAGTAACAATAAGAAAAATACATACAAACTGAACTTGTCTTTGTACAAATAGTTTTTGTCGCTTTTCTTACTAGTTACTTTTAGTTGAAACAATGTTTTTCTAGATGACTGGAAGGCTAGCAATGTATGAAATTCTATTTATTTTAGGAGATTGGTAACTGAATGAGGACTTGTTACTGTGTAAAAGTTAGGGTTGGATAGGCAGAACTTCTAATCAATGTATTATTGTTCGTGAACGTAGAGAAAAATGGGTAAAATCACTTCACATTACATCACACAATCGCTTTCGCTTTTCTATGTGACTGGACTCAAACAATTCCATACATTACAAATAAAAACGCTCGCTTCGCATTCGCCACGCCTGTCTGTTTGACAAAGGCTTAAAAGTAGGAACATCAAATAAATACCCCAGAATAATGTCTCATCAACACACATAGAAGAATTAATTTCTTCAACTTTCTCAACGACACAACTTGATAATTGATAGTTATTTTCGTTCTTAGGACTGAAGAAATATTCCCCTTTCTTGTTCTTCATGATTTATAACGAGCTTCTATTTCGTATAATAGAAGGCAAACTGTTTTACTAAGCGTTAGCTTTTTTTTTCTATCGTGGTAAAATCATCAAATGAGTCCTCCCACCCTACTGTCAGACTTGTACTGACTAAAATCCACGGTGTCCTTCAATAGCCCTTTACGAACCGGGGTCACGGTAATCCGTTAGTCCCGCGACCACTAAGCGTTACCTTTTTTTTTTTTTTTTTTTAGCGTGGTAAAATCATCAAATGAGTCCTCCCACCCAGGGCAGGACGGGAGGGAACTAAGCGTTAGCTAAGTTACTTTTGATTATTATGTTTGTTTCGTTTCCCTAAAGTTTTATTCTCCTGTGGGTAAAGGTTTAAAGGGATTATAATAGATTTGATTTGGGGTCAAATTAGGAGTTTGCTCTTTAAAGTGCTTCGTCGATCTGATGTTTAAAAGCCTTATTGTCGATTACAAGTTTCTGGCTTCTATTTTAAAGCTGGGCAAAGAGGTAGCGGGTTTTTAGGGGATGAAACTCAAAGAATTTATTCCAATGAGGCAAATATACATTTTGAATGTGAAATTTTAAAATAAAAGTAAATGTAATTTATTGTATATCTAAGTAAAAGCCCTGGGTCGCGGGACTTACGAATTACGGTGACCCCGGTACGTAAAGGGCTAGTAAAGGACACCGTGGATTTTAGTCAGTACGAGTCTGACATTCCCTCCCGCCCTGCCCTGGGTGCGTGGACTCATTTGATGAAAGTAGAAGCCCTGAGTCTGGATGCCGATTTTTTGCCAGCAATTTTACCTGAATGGTAATCGAATTAACCACAAGAACGTGGAAAAGGAATAAAAAGTTAAATTATGTGTTATTCTAGACTAATCTATTTGAATGCCAAACATGCATTCTTCTAGCGTAATTGAGTAAGAAATAAAAAAAAAACAAATTTATTTTTTGAAACATTGTCCACAAAACCTTTAAAATAAAACAATTAGTTTTTCAAAAGTTTACCTTAAAAGTCTCTTTAATATAGTTAGTAATAAAAAAACCAACATTATACGAGTATATAGAGATTATTAACCATCAATATTATACTCGCCCTTATTCTCTACTTTGGGTCGGCGCAATACGTTTTCTTTTTCAATTCCATCCTTTCGAACGTCATTTACTTCTTATTCACACACATCATTCCGTACAGAATTAATTCATCACATACCTCCACATTAAAAAAAAAACATTTATAAACAATACTTTCATAATGGCATGCATCTCATTCCTACTCATTACATGTCTTAATCAAGACAGACGACACCTATTTTTTAATATTAATTGCGCGGCTTTCATTTAATTTTACATTTATAATAATAATTATTAAGGTTCAAAATGATCTTTATCAAGAACGATTCACTTCGTATCTCCGACAAGTAAATCATAAAATCTTTATTTAACTGCTTCTCAAAATAATTTATTATCCTATCAACATGACTTAATAAACAACAACAACAATTAATATTCTCAAACAACTAAAATTAAAGCGATCCAATTTGAAACCGTCACTTGTAAACTTACGGCCTAACTTTAGACAGGTCTCGCTAAACTTAAAAAACTTTGGCACCAATTCAGGCAAAACGTTTCATACGATACAGAAAAAGCTGAAATCGTAACAGTTTTTCTTATAAAATAAAAGTTTTTCTACGAAAAAAGCGAAACGGGTTCCCAATAAAACGATATGGAATGCTCTGTGTTAGTATAAAAATGTCTTTTGTCGACTTGTCTGAATAATACTTTTTTCTTTGTTCTCTGTTCTGTATTCCTGTCAAGGAAGGTTTTTGCACTTATTGCACCCTTTTTGTTTAACCTAGTGATGCTGGCTATAATTTATAAACTCGGTGATGTTGTCATTACGACTGAGTGATTCTGACTATTATATTATTCCAAACAAAGAACAACGAAAATCTATCTCCATATACTGCAAAATCCAAATCAATAAATGTATCATGACCTTATAAATTATAATAGCTTCATTTTAGCCACTGTGCTGACATCTCTCGATTTTTACGCTTAGCTCTCAAGCTTAGCAATGCAGCTATATATCCGATAACTTAGTTATTATGGCGAACTGCAGCACAAACTCATCATGCATTTACTCGGTAGGACGAAAATATATAATGTATATTTAAAAAAAAAAACGTTGTCCCACACTAGGAATTTCTCCTGTGTCGTGGGTGCGTTTACAAATATATAAACTCACATACACAGACACCCAGACCCGCAACAACTATTTGTAGGTCATATTTGTTCCGTGCGGGAATCGAACCCGTGACTCGCTGCGTAGCAGTCCAATCGCTCAGCCACTGCGCGAACCGTGTCGTCTTCATAATTGTTAACTTGGTGCATACCTGATAAGGTTGACAAAATAATTCACAAACCTTAGTAACCATAACAATGTTTCACTAACTTAGTTACACTGACAGGTTTTTCAGACTTTCAAAAGGCATTATAAACAGAACCAAAGTTCACGTGAAAACAAAGTAAATGTTTCAATAGAAAATAGAAACGAAAACACGTAGCTTAGTAATCATGACAATATCTCACGAACTTAGTTACAGTGACCAGATACAACATAAGGTTTTCTAAAAACCGCTTGTGTCCAACGTTCCTAGCTTTGAAATTCAGTGGACACTCCGGTTAGTACTTATCTCACACACGTGCAGTTGTAAATAGTTCAGCAGAATGTTTTGTTATGCGCCACGTACATGGACGTGCGATTTATTTTGTTCATGTTTTTGTGGAGAAGTGTCCAGTTTTTGGACGGAGTGTGAAACATCCTTGTTAATTTATGGGAAGGTTGAAGCTCGTCTCCGGAATAAATAAGAAAGTTCTTGTAAGCATAAAAGTAGTGGATAGTGGTAAATTTCGGCTGTTCGCAGGTTCTTTAAAACATAGATTAGAATTGAAGAAATCGCGGACATGCGGGCAGCGAGTAATGGGCAACTCGCTGTCCAACCATGGACCATGCCCGGGTTGACGGCGCGTTGTGTTCCACGCGCGCCTCAAAGAATGTCAGCAAAATGACGGGGCCCCCCTCTAGAGCGCTAAAACCTGCCGGGGTCGCGGGACTCACGAATTACCGTGACCCCGGAACCTAAAGGGCTATTGAAGGACATCGTGGATTTTAATCAGTACGAGTCTGTGGGAGGCCTCATTTGATGATTTTTCCACGATAAAGAAGGATTGTAGAAATGGCATTTTCTGATGAAATGAAAGAAAGGATTGAAGAAATAGCAGTTTCTGGTGAAATGTTATAATGTTATGACAAAACCGTTAAAATCAAAAACTGACTTGCTGTTTATAGTGATAATAACGTAAAGAAACGTCAAAATACACACGCGCAAATTAATCCGCAAGCGTAAACAAGTACTGCACAATAGTCATTGATTCAACTATTCTTCTACTGTTTGTATGAGTCTATATTGCACTCATAATACATATAAACGATTAAGAGGTAAAGGTAAGAAGTAAAGGTTACATGAGTGGTAAAAACCAAATTTAAATCCAGCAGTTTAAAGTTGCCGACATAAGTTCGTAGTTTTTAGTTGGCCATTTGTATAACAATGGGAGTAAACCCATTCGAAAATGTAGAAAATTCTAAGTAGGATGAAATTCATAACTGATTTTTGATCATAATGTCGCTAACTACCATTAACTCTTTGATATCCTAAGATTATTCTATTGTACAAGTTACGCGGGTTTGTTTCAACTAAAGTATAATTTTTTTTACGTGGTAAAATCATCACTTGTGTCCTCCCACCCAGGGCAGAGCGGGAGGGACTGTCAGACTCGTACTGACTAAAATCCACGGTGTCCTTCAATAGCCTTTTACGTACCGGGATCACGGTAATCCGTGAGTCCCGCGATCAAATAAAATATCTTTCGGTAGTTTTATAGATCTGCTTCCGTGACACCGCCCAATTTCTCGGACAAATAATAACAGTTCAAATACTCTGACCTGCCCAATAACATTAATGAACGCTTGAAACAATTTTTTTCTCCTTCTCATACTGTGTCTTCTTCACCCCCGATAGCTACCTGTAGCCAGCGACTTCACTTGCGTATTCCTCGGTAATTAACCCACAGGAATATATTGTTGGGACAAGCGGTATTCATCCAAACTATTATCAACCTCTGTGCTAAATTAATAAAAACTTACAGCGGTTCTGACATGTTTTTTTTTTTACGTGGTAAAATCATCACTTGTGTCCTTCCACCCAGGGCACAGCGGGAGGGACTGTCAGACTCGTACTGAATAAATTCCACGGCGTCCTTCAACAGCTCTTTACGTTCCGGGGTCACGGTAATTCGTACAATCCCGCGACCGGCTCTGACATGATTGGGGTAACAAACATACATCCATCGAAACGTCCAATCTTACAGCATATATCATTCTTTAGATAATTTTCCCTGGTCCACCCGTTTAGTTTAATAAAAGGAGAGAGCTAACAATGTAATGTAATTTAATGAAATAACGAATCGTTTGAAATACTTCACATTCATGTATAATTAATGTAGACTAAGCCTAAAAGGTTTTATAAAAAATACGGACCTCCGCTCTTAAAAATGCTCATCATGTATTTAAAGTTTCTTTTTACTCTGATCTCAGACAAAATTAATTTAAACATTTACGAAGGCTAGTCAAGCGACGATCGCAGATTTTCGTCAGAAGCTTATTTCCAATCTTTCTACCCTCTTACCACTGATAATGTGCTCCTAAGTCTAAAACCTCTAAAGATTCTTAAACTTATTTCAAATCTAACAAAAAACTGAGTCAAGCTTAAATCAAAATCACAAATAACTATTACTTTAAATCAAAACCAATTTCCTGAACCATGAATATATAACGCAGAATGAATACTAGTTCAATCTCAACTAAATCTTAATACTAACTTCGTTCTCGGCAGTCTCAATTCCCCGTAGAAAATAAAATTAAACTACTATTAACTCGTAGCGACGGCGTAGCGCCAACGTAGCTCCTCGTAGCACCGCGTAGCGAAATGCTACGAGATATTCTTCAAACACATTTACGTTTACACGGATACGGCGGACTTAATTTAATTTGCGAAATGAATTTCGTGATATTATTTCAGAATTAACATTTATGTATGAGATTTCTCGCGGTGGCGGTGGATGAAAATTTAATGCTATGTTACTTACGGTTGAATATCGTGTGAATGTGAACCGTATTTGCTATTCAAACTTGGATGAGTTAGAATTTAGATTACATTGACAAAATTCACAAGATGATTAAACAAAGGTTTATAAAATCATTCTCTTGTATTAAAACAGCTAAAATAAACATCACAATACAAAAAAAAAAATGTTAAAAAAATCCTCACCTTAATACGTCCTAAAATCTTCCAAAGCAAACACCATTTATGTCCTCATTCTCTCAAACACAACAACTTTAACCACTCGTTCACCACTACACCAAACGAACGACGACGAGTATTTGTTCAGCCGACCTGACACGTCCGCACACTACAACGGTCGGCGGCAAACTGCGCTTCTACTTCGGTTAGCATTCCAAGTTTGAAAACCGCCGCTCGGAAAGCTTCGGGTGCGGTCGGCATAGTGCAACATGGTTATTCAGTATTTTCTGTACCGTCTCCGAACATCGGATATTTGTTATCTATGCACTGGAGTTATGCAGAACGGATCAGTCCAATATCATAAAACGTGTGTTTTCTTGGAGCTTTATTGAGATTGTGTTTACGCCACCTCTATTTTATATTTTTATGTGACGTAACTTCACCTTCGTTGTTAATAAAATTCATACTTTTTATGCGTCTTCACACTGAAGTAGAATATGTTGACTATTTTATCGTTTCGCTATACGGAAAGTAAATTTAGAGATTTTTGGAGTAATAAGAATAATGAGGTATTACACATTGGGCACCCGCTGAAATGGCAACTAAATTAATGGCACCTAAGCATTTTTTGACGCCATATAAATTTTTTATTTTAGTTTTGTTTCAGTCATTTCTCTAAATACACACATCAAAAGTGTCTAGGGATCAACATATATTTTTGCAATAACTTTTCTCCTGATTGATATTAATTAAAATTTTTTTTAAGGATTCATCAAATAAAGTGTTTTCGTTTGTCACAGTAACGATAAACCAAGTCACCTTTGCATTAATAAAGAAATTTGCCATTTTCCTAATAAAGGGATTTTTGACATTTGAACCACTAACACAAAAGTTCGAAAAAAAGACTGAAATAACAGTTTTCTTTAAAATTTTATTGGGTAACTTAAACAATTAATAATCCGTGTTTCTACCGCGAACACTAACAACACAAGAACATCGGTTTGGCATACTCAAAAAGAGTTCATCCAAATCACGCTGT
Organism: Agrotis puta; assembly: GCA_943136025.2. Lineage (NCBI taxonomy): Eukaryota > Metazoa > Arthropoda > Insecta > Lepidoptera > Noctuidae > Agrotis > Agrotis puta. The sequence goes on from OW964171.2 coordinate 4,082,498, forward strand.
GGAATGGCCGCCCATGTTCGTTGCAACAACAAAAAAAGGTCTTCTTGCGACTGGATACCCTCCATATTCGGCAGAGCTCTTCTCTGTAGCATATCCCATGCATGCTCAATCGGATTCAAGTCTGGCGACTGAGCAGGCCAGGGCAGGACATTGATGTTAGCTGCGGCGAGAGTCTGTCTTACAACTCTTGCGGTGTGCGGTCGTGCATTATCATGCATTAACTGAAATAAGGGACCGATTTGCACTTGTAGAGGAACGATGACGTCTGATACAATCGTCTCAGCATAAATTTGAGCGTTGAGGTTGCCTCTGATCCAAATCAACTCAGTTCTTCCGCCGATCCAAATACCCGCCCATACCATGATGGTTCCACCACTATAAGGATGGACTTCCTGGCAGGATTTTAATCGCTGTTGGCGTCCAGGGCTTCTCCAGTGTCGTATACGTCTTGTATCCGGTCTCATACCAAAACGAGACTCATCAGAAAAGCACACGAAACGCCATTGTTCTTCTGCCCAATTTCTGTGTTCAAGAGCCCATTGATATCGAATCCTACGATTGTGCATTGCTATAGGTGGTACCCGTAGCGGTCTTCGGGAATGGAATGGAAAATGGGAAGGTTCACTTCATGCAAGCGGTTGCTGACTGTTTGGTCGCTAATTAAGTTCCCTGAAGAGTGATGAAGCCTCACGGCTAACATCATGGCGGTTATTGTTGGAGCTCTTCGAGTTAAGATTTGAATGTATCGGTCTTGTCTCCGTGTGGTGCAGCGATACCGTCCTCCATGGCGCTCAGCCACGGTACCAGTGCTTCGGTAACGTGTCCAAAGTCGACTGATAATACTCTGACTTGTATTCAGAGCTAAAGCCACAGTACGTTGCCGGGAACCAGCTTCTATCATTCCCACGGCTCTGAGCATTTCTTCCCTGCTTAAATGACGTCGCCGCTCCAAAATAACGTTGGTTTTAATCAGTAGTAGGGAAACAGTAGCACTAATAATGTCTTCAATGCGTTGTATGTTTTTATAGGGAAAATATTGACAGCTGATTTTCATCTTTTACTCGAATTTGATTCACAGTTCCTGATTCAAATTATGAAATGCACCAAAAAGGATCCATATAAATTTATAAAATCATAAATTTATTACAAAGCCACATCTCAATCTCAAGAAATCCGCATAAAAATGCTTGATCCCTAGACACTTTTGATGTGTGTATTTTACTTTTAATTTTAGTTTTTAAATGTAGTATATCCCGGGTCGACGGCGCGTTGTGTTCCTCTAGAGGGCCAAAGCCTGCCAGGGTCGCGGAACTGTACGAATTACCGTGACCCCGGAACGTAAAGGGCTATTGAAGGACACCGTGGATTTTAGTCAGTACGAGTCAAAAAGCATGTATATAGATAAATAATTAATTAAGTTGTTACCTAAGGGTCACGGTAATCCTTTGGTCCCGCGACCCTGGCAGGCTTTGGCCCTCTACAGGCCCCGTCATTATGCTGACACTCCTTGAGGCGCGCGTGGAACACAACGCGCCGTCGACCCGGGCATGGTCCATGGTCGGACAGCGAGTCGCCCATTACTCGCCGCCCGCATGCCCTAGATACGTTAGAAGTTAGATTAGATTTAGTAAGATACAATAATATAGGAAACAAACATAAACAAATTCGTTTTAGAGGTGGTGATATCAACAAAAAAGTCGTTCCGCCCTAATGTTTTTTAGTTTTTTTTTTACAATGGTAAAATTATCGAATGTGTCCTCTCAACTAGGACGTGACGGGAGGGACTGTCAGACTTGTACTTGTACTGATTAAAATCAACGGTGATCCATCAATAGCCCTTTACGTTCCAAGCTCACGGTTAACTGATGAGACAGTCCTGCAATCCCTTTCCACCCTTGGAACTGCCAGACTCTTACTGACTTAAAATGTGAACACCATGTACCTTTTTGCTATTTTTTTGCTTTTTATTATTTTTTTATTTCTTATTATTTTATTTTTTTTCATAATATTTAGTCTAGATTTAAAGTACATTGCTCTCACATTATTTATGTCAAAAAAAAAAACAATTTTTAAAAAGAGAAAGTATGTTTCTTTCCCATTCTTCTTCATACAAACCTACCCTTGCGAATTGGTGTAGAATCAATCCCATCCCATCCCATTTCCTTTAATGTTAATATTCGACGTTTGAAAGTGCCTCTTTGGTGGCCTAATTGAAATAAATGATTTGACTTTTTGACTTTTGACTAAAAATCTACCCTGTTTCTTCGGTTACTTTTCAGTTAAGGTGCTAACTCTGTGTTCCTTGTACTCTTTAGAAACAGTCCCATGATCCTTTAGAAACGTCAAACACTTTTTAAACCCTGATCAGGTCCATGATCACTACATCCGCAGTTAATTTTGCAGGTATGTTATGATTGGTTGACCGAATCACAGCAAATCAATTCACCGGACAAGAGATTTGATATAACAGCATGAAATATTGAATAGACATTCATAAATTGGGGTTATTCCGGTCCCAGCTGTAACGAATTTAGGGTGATTTTTTTGTGAAGAAATGACCGATGAATGCTGAAGAAAAATGTTGTTATTTTTGGTTATTTGATGGCGTTTTGGTTCGTTTATATTTTGATAGTTGTAACGTGTAGTCACGATCACGAAGATTGCTGGCCCCTTTTTTTGGGGTGGCAAAATCATCAAATGAGTCCTCCCGCCCTGGGTGGGGCCGAAGGGACTGTCAGACTCTTACTGACTAAAATCCACCCGTGTTTCTTCGGATGCCCTTTACGTTAAAACGGGCAAAGAGACCCCTCAGGCACACAGTGCCTAAGGAAGAGTTTTTGCCCGCATCCCAGGGTGCACCGGCCTGAAAAACTGGTCTTCCCCCCGGACGTATCCGAGAGGGAACTCCAGTCCACGGGCGCACGTGGAGGTTTCCTGTCTTAGCACCCCAAGATTATAGGCCCTAACACAAGTTTTCATGTTTTTAAGACGTCAAGTAAACATGGACGTAGACATTAATTAGATTGTGAAAATTACTTCCTCTTTAAGTGCGTCCACACAGAGCAAGCAGCCTCGCGAGGCATTTGCCGCGAGAAGCAGCTCGGTTAGTGTGGACGTGTCTCAGCCGAGGCAAGCGCGCGCGCTACCGCGAGCAAACGATCGAGCGCCCGAGTATATACGCGAGCCTACACTCCATTCAGTGATCCGTATATTGTTTCGTGACTCGGTCAAGGTAAATGCCTCGCGAGGCTGCTCGCTCTGTGTGGACGCGCCTATTTGTTGAGTAGAGGTGTTTTTTCATTTACCTTAAAATTGATCGGTCAAATACGTAGAATTCGTGCTGAGGACTTTGATACCTCGTTTTACTCAATTTTCTACCAATCTGCTTTAAACCCGCGTGGTGGATTACAGTCTAGTCTCTCTCAAAGCGAGAAGGCTGATTACAGGATTGGGAACGTTATAGGCAAACTCTTTTGTTGATAGTGTTAAATAGGGGGGGCCAGTTGGCCACTTTTCTGAACACAATAAAATGGCGACCATATTTTTTTTTCTCTTAATCTGATGAATAATTTCAAAGTTTACCTCTATATTTAAATATAAAAACATTATTTCTTTATGATGTCCGCATAGTAACTTTGAACTGAATCGTATCAACCGTGGTCGACGACAAAAAATAGGCATGGTAAGTAATACTTCAAGTAGAATTCTGCCACTACTTTGGGCATCCATGCGTATTCTGAACTCACTGCCCATCCACTCACAAGTTTTTCATGAATTGTGATCTTATATTAATATTAATAAGACATAAATTGCATCGTCTGTCTTTGCTTAGCAAGCTTTCCTGATTAATAGAACTGAATAGAAAAGGTGCTCTCAATGATAACTTCTTTAGTACATTTTAATGGTGAAAAAACTTACTAACCTTACGGCACGGTTAGCGCAGTGGCTGAGCGATTGGACTGCTGCGCTGCGTGTCGCGGGTTCGATTTCCGCACGGAGCAAATATTTATATGATCTACAAGTAGTTGTTCCAGGTTTGGGCATTTGTGTATCTGAGTTTATATGTTTGTAAACGCACCCACGACACAGGAGAAAATCCTAGTGTGGGGCAAAGTTTTAAAAAAAAACTACTACTGGAATCGCGTGGTGGATTACAGCCCCTTCCCTCTCTCAGAGAGGAGGCCCGTACCTCAGCAGTGAAAACATTTTCATCATCTTAGCCTTTTCCCTTAATTATAATATGTTTGGGTCGGCTTAGTCGAACCAGATGCAGCTGAATATTAGTGTTTTACATGAAGCGACTGCCTATCGGACCTCCACAACCCAGTAATTGAGTAATACGATACCCCATGGTAAGACTGGTTGTCAGACTTTTGAGCTTCTGACTGTTATTAAAGACTGTTAAAGATCTACAAATGACAGCCGGGACCAACGGATTTACGTGATTTTCGAGACACGGAGGAAATTCGCTATAACATACGGTCTACCATCCACAGACCAACCTCGGCAAGCGAGGGTTAACCCGAAAGATCCACCTGTGCGGCTGTGATTAATTAGCCACAAGCTCCTCAGTGAAAACATTATACTTATGCTAATTGTCATGCCATTAAATCACACTTAAACATTTGCGTAATCCTTCAGAGAAAATAATCTTAATGGTTTATTGAAATTATACGTACATAATCGTAGCAGGTATGGCGCTTTGTAGTTTCTGACTTATGAGAAAACGGTGTGAATTTATAAATATATGAAATGGTAGAACTTACTGATTTGCTATTAAAAGTAAATTGACGAAATTATTCTTGATTTTCAACACAATGTAACATAAATGTATATTTTCTTGCTTACAACTTATGACTGACAAAATTCGAAAAAAGGAAAACTAAAATATTTTTTTTGGGTACCCCAAAGGAGGAACCTTTATAGTATCACTTCGTTTACCATCTTTCTGCACATACAGGCAGCTGTTTCTGTAAAAATACGGCTATTTATGCAACATATTTAAACACTCATATCGTAATTAAATTATAGAACTTCCCGATGACCTAGAATCCTGAAAGACACGAATCAAGGGTAATTTGACATGAATCCGGGTCTCACAACAGAAGTTAAAGAAAAGAAATTATTTTATCGATTGTGTTGTACTTCTTTTTTTCCACTATATTATTTTTATTTTTGGGATCAGTTATTGTCAGCTTCGGAACCCTTCATTGTGCGTAATCCGACACGCAATTGGCCGATTTTTGTAAAATAAATCTGCTTTAGTAGAAAATTAAATGAGAGACTCAAACGATTTAGTATTACACATAAATGAAATTTTAACACCAATGCGATTGCAGAATACAAAAATACAGCATCAAAGCGAGTAGTACGAGTAGCTGGTGATAGTTATAGACGCAACAAAAATCTGTTTTTTTTTTTAAATTTTATTCATAACGTCAAAGGCAAAAACCTTTCATGGACTAAAGCTCAGACATATAGAATATACCTGTGTCCAATACTGCACTACCAAAAACTCAGTTGATTAAAAAACTAAAAAGCGATTCTCAAAACCCAAAAATACACGCGAACTTCGAACACGAAAACAGACCAATTTTTCATATCGTTCACTAAAAGAAACAAAAGCAGTTAGCCTGGCCTAGCGGCCGACGTCGGGAACAAAAGCTAGTATTTGATAAATGTTACGTCCCGAGTTCAATCTTTCATGTTCGAGTGGATACGATCAAAGGTTCCCAGGTGAATGATGCTTTTATGAAAAAGACAGTCCTTTTGAATTTTTTGTTCCGTATTCGCTGGAGCTCAGTTACCGTTTTTGTGCCAAGTGCTAAGTACTCGCGTATTCCCGTACTCCCGTATAGATTGTTCGGTTCGTTTTGTCACTAATGATTTTTTAAAATTCTTTTGTTTACTGCCGCTTAAGCTGCAGTCTGCGCCTGTCACTTTTATAAAATGAGATGAATTTCATTGAATATGCAGCTTTATTCCATTTCAATTATATTCCGTATCTCCTCATTCGATAACCAAACAAAACGACAGCATGGTTGGGGTCGTAATTGAGTGATTTGACTGCTGTAATGCGTATTACGCGTTCGATTCCCGCATGGAACAAATGTTGTATAATTTGCAAGCAGTTTTGTCTGCGTGTTTGTGTATGTAAGTTTAAATGTTTGTAAACGTACCCACGATACAGGAATGATTCCTTGAGTGGGGCGATGTTTTAAATAAAAACTTTTAAAAGAATGTAACCGACTTCAAAATCAAACCACAAACAAGTTTAAAATAACCTACAAAATAACTTTCAAAAATCGGTGACTTTGTTTTTATTTCATTGATCTTTTTGCCAAACAAAACAAAAAACTAGTTTTTCAATTCGGTTGGTAAGCGACGGAGTTGTGCGAAGCGCGAACAAACATAAAAAAAAAACATCAGAATTGATAACCTCCTCCTTTTGGAAGTCGGTTAAAAAGACGTGTTAAACAAATGAAAAAGCGTGCCAATTCACTCTAGTGTAATGGTTGCCTTCACATTGTTTGAAAACTTTATCAATGATTGATTCTAACCTTTGACTGTTGTTGCCAATTAAGTTACTTATACATATAAAGCTAAAGCTACACGGCCATTGACCTGAATCTGACCCTTATGACTTATTACGTAATTGATACACTCTCCATTTCAAAAGGTCCTGCTATTCCCCGCTATCGCGTTACTTCATAATTACATAATCAACCTCAAAACCGCAAGAGGTAATTAGGGTCAATGACAAGGCAACAATTAATTAGGTATCCGTGGCAACAGATATTTATGACGTCACCTTATCGGGTTTGGTATAATAACCGTTCATTGCCCGTGTTACTACCCGTTGTACTACAAGTAGTACCGCGGGAAATTTTTAAAAAAATATCCGTGGTCCTACCAAGCATTCGAGTAGTAAGTACCACGGGAATTTTTTATTTACCCATGGTACTACTCATGTATTTTATATTATAGATTAATTATACACAGTTCTCTGTATAATCTTCCGTATACCATCTCCTTCGTGACCCCGGTACGTAAGGGGCTATTGAAGGACACCGTCGATTTTAGTCAGTACGAGTCTGACAGTCCCTCCCGCTCTGCCCTGGGTGGGAGGACACAATTGATGATTTTACCACGATTAAAAAAAAACCATTTCCTTATTACTTACTATGCAGGGTCACGGTTAACTGTTTAGAAAGACCCCAGCAAAGAAAACGAGTAGTACTATGGATAAATTAAAATATCCCGTGGTACTACTAGATCGCTTGGTAGTACCACGGGTAACTATTTTTACCCGTGTTACTACTGGTAGTACAACGGGTAGTAAACGGTAATAACCTCAATTTTGTATAAGTACATGGATATTGGTCGCGGAATTATCGAATTACCGTGACCCCGGAACGGAAATGGCTATTGAAGGACACCGTGGATTTTAGTCAGTACAGCTCTGACAGTCCCTCCTACCCTGCCCTGGGTGGGTGGACACATCTGATGATTGTATCATGCTTAAAAAAAAATACATGGATCTTCTGAATTCTTGTGACGTAAAGCCAAAATTGGGACCCATCAAACGCAAACATTTTGATTGCCAATGATTCCATTTAAATGTAGCAAATGATCTCTAAACCGTTCAGTATAAATATCATAATGGCATTTCACCTTTGTGAGTTTTTTCTTCGATCTTTAGCTACCCAATGTTGAGTGTAGATCTCTTCAAAATCTTACCACTTCTGGCGATTTTGTACGACTATTCACTCAGACATCACAACTTTCTACAAGCGCGCTCAGTAGCATTATTTAACCTCTCGGGCGCGTTACGTACACCCGGATGTACATAAGCGAAAACGCCCCAGCGCTTTACGTACACACGTCTGTACATAACAGACAGTCGCTCATTGGACGTTGATTTTTATCATTTTCAATTATTAATCGCCCGAGAGGTTAAGAGATCCAAGATATTAACATACTAAGTAAAGGCGTGATCGTTAATCCCCTATTTCACCAAACAGCGGTAGCATTAGCCACTAGAATTCTCTCTAACTTCCCCAACAAACAATTAAACTCCTAATCAACTAATGTATTCCAACCGTTAAAACAATGAAACTTCGTATAAGACAGTAAGCTAAATAGCACCTCTCTATTCTATGAGCCAACTCGATGCAGCTTGAGATATAGGGCTGTCCGCAAACAGTTATTTATCCACCGACGTTCCAGCGAAATAGTTTCAAGTTAATGCGCTAAACATTAGTTACGGTCACGGTTATTCCGACTGCAGGAAGAATGCGCTTGCAGTTGGCCGCAGGTCGTTATACCATACGTCAAAGTCGCTCTGTGTTAAAAATACGGACGTGGAGCTATTTTTGTGTACTAGCAGCGAAATGATTTAGTGTGTAGGCGAATAAACCTTGCATTGGCTGCACTGTGCAAGCAATTGCCGTATTCATTTTTTAGATATTGTCATTGTATTTTGATTTTGTTGAAGTCAGTGGAAGTAAGTATTCTATACTAAGAGATTGAGATTTAACACTTTATAATAATGTAGATATTATAAACGGGAAACTATTAATGGGTACATGATTTGTATTTAACTGTTCAACTCGTCATAACATTTAAATAGTGAGCTAGTAGGGTATTAGTCTACTAGCTCACTATTTACTATTCACTATGTACTAGAGTTAACCATACTGCGTCCAAAGTATTTGTGGTATTTTACATACTAAAACAACGCTGACTTTACGAGTAATTGATTAACGCCAGTCCCTTCTATTTTACCTAAATAGTCTTGTAAGTTACCAACTGCATACTATTTAATTTTGCGCATAGTACAAGTTGAATTATGTGATATTTCGACCATTTTCGAGCGCAGTGTTGAAGTGAATCACTTTAATGATGTTTTTATATCACATAACGTTTTCATGAGGTTGTAGTAAACGAGTGTTTTTATTTTTTTATCTTTTGAAAATCATCAAATCGGTCATCCTAACCAGAGCGGGACGGAAGAGACTGTCAGGCCTCAGCCTCGAATCTTGCGGGCAGCGGGGCGGCGGCGGCGGCGGCGCGGGAGCGGCAGGATCTTAGGCATACATTCAAATGAACCGGCCCTCGGAAACAGCGGCGCGGCAGCGGGGCGGGCGCGAACTGCGAGCGCCGCCGCCGCCGCCGCCCCGCTGCCCGCAAGATTCGAGGCTGAGGCCTCAGACCTGTACTTACTAAAAATCCACGATGATCCTTCAATAGCCCTTTACATTCCAGGGTCACGGTTACCTGATGAGACAGTTCCGCGACCCCGGCAGGCAAGTGACCGAGTGTAAGATTGTGTCACTGATATTAAAACAGCTCTCTGGAATTTTGATAAATAACAATTTGACTTTCCAGATTTCAAAAAGTTTATTGTTGATTGATGGACTTGAAAAATTGCCGACTGTCAAGTTCGTAATTTATCATTTTAAAGTTTGTACAAAAAATAAGCTTGGATTTTGTTTTGAATAAACTACAAAACAAAAAGTATTAGCAGTGAATGATGAATTCATTGACATTACTATTCTTTTACATCTACTGCATGATATTTTATAATGTTACTTAATCGATGTAATCTAAATAATTATGTGAATGGAAATCTTGAAGAATCTTCGTTTTTTTATTACGTGGTAAAATTTTCAAATGAGCCCTCCCACCCAGGGTGGGACGGGAAGGACTGTGTGCACGGTGGTCCTTCAATAACAATTTACAGCCCAGGGTCACGGAAACCTGTTAAGGCAGTCCACCCCAGCAGGCTTAAAGGGGAGATCCCATCAGATTGCTGACAGTATCTTCTCATCGTCTTATCATCGTGGTGAGATGATTGGCCAGCTGGACTCTCCGTTACTGAGTACCAGTTGTTACTAGGGTGCGCCGGAATTTCCATTGTGATCTAAACTCCACTTGGAGAGACTCTTCTTTTGATAGTAACACATTTTTCCTTGGCATATGACCAACAAAAACAATGTAAAATAGTAAAATTAATAATGCATCAATTCCAAAAGCTGCTTACTGACGATCCAAACAAAATGTGTTCAAAATTGTACAAACTTTTTTCTCCAAGCTTCCATTATGGGACCAATTTTGAAAAATGGACTATTACATCACTGATGCGAAGTCTCATACGAGAAGCTGTGTCTAAGATATCAGTCTGTATCTCATTTCAACCTCCTATTACTGGAATTGAATCACTTAAAGCGTCCCCGGAGCTCCGTTATTTGAATTTTATGCCAAGGTTACCTAATTTTGTAAAGGCAACTTTAATTTTAGACGATTTTTTTTTCGTTTGGGATTGCTTTTTCTTGTAACTAGAATTGGGATTTTGGGTGATGTGAGTAAAGAAATGTTACAGTAACACAAGCTGGTATTGGAAAGCTTAATATTTATCCATTGCGAGAACCTTTTTCTTTGTCCTCGACTGTATTTTCAAAAGTGTTCAATTACAACTGCAACAAAAAATTTGGTTCATTTTTTTTCAACTTTAACTCTAGGGATACGACCAACAGACGACAGAATAACGGAAATGCTGTTATACGAACCGTACTTGACGTCTCTACGAACATTTAAAGACTATTGTCGCGAAAATATTCATTTTCAAAACTCCTTATCAGTTTCCTTAACTGCTACTGGCAGTGTATAAATTTAAAAAAAAATCCTGACGTATAAAACAATTGTCACATTTATTATGACATTATAATTATATTTTGTATTGTCAATTTGCAGAAACAAATTATTTCTTGGAAAATGAGCGAGAAACCTATTTCGGAGAAAGAACTGCTGGTAGCAATCAAAGACCTGCTAAAGAAAAGTGGCTATTTGAACAAATTAAATGCAGAGGTATGCCAGTATTAGTTATTTTGTGTTCTTAATGGAGTTTTAATCCATCATCTGCCTTCTGCATTTGTCTTATTCACACTATCCAGTTTTAATAGCATCGACTTGATGACTAACGTATATATTTTTTCCTTTAAAAAAAGAAAAAAGCATTACAAAAAAAAAGGTTTTTCACGTTTCCACATATCATACCAACAAATAAAACAATCCAAAAACTCTATTTTTTAGTTAAGTTTTTCGCACAACTATTTGTTGCCGGCAATCGTGGTCGCTATATAATGTGGTTTGCATAATAATACGCGCCATTTAAGTGCTGGGCTGAATTAAAACTCAATGTTTAAATACAAATTAAACGCCGATCATTTTTATTTAATTTGTGCACTGATCTGAAACACATTACGTGTATTACAGGAGTTTTTGGGGATCTGTTCTCGGCATTTTGTTGTTTAATCGGTTGTTTAAATAAACATTGTATTTAATTTACGTGGATGAATGTGTTGTGTCCATATTGTAGGATAATGAATTGTATTTTTTTAATTGCTGATTTAATTGCAAAAAACACGCATAATCATACTTTAAGTCAAAGTCATCTCAAAACACTTCTAAATAACATAAAAATAACCTGATTGTGTTATTACAATGATTAAACTACCTAAGTTTTTTTTTTAAATCAGATACCTCTCCGGGGGAAAGAGTGCCTACTCATTAAATGTACCCAAAAAAAAAAACAGCTGGCCCTTACATTTGTGCTCATGTAAATAGTTGAAATTGTTGGCAACTGTTGTTTCGTTTCCACTCAAGCTACACTAATCAAATCTTCTTACATAAAGGTTCGAGCCAAAGTGACGAGTCTTCTCCAAGACCGGCAGACGACAGGTGTTATTTCTACGCCACCCACTCCTACAGATGAAGTGCTTCTAGTCAATGAGCTGGTGAGAGAATACCTGGAGTGGAACGGGTACCTCTACACCGCATCTGTGATGATGTCTGAAGCGGCTATGCCGAAGGATAAGAGAACTAGGTAGGACTTATTTTTCATGGCTTTATTCCAAATCATTGTTATGTTGAGAGCAGTGGTGACCCGTTGGTAAAGACTGCGACTTAGATCGACCCCAGGGCATCAAAGCGGATTATCTACTTTTAGTGGCATTGATGAGCGCACTTAAGATGTCGGCGAGATGTGAAGGCATGTAACGGCATGCGTAAGCGCAGTTTATACAAAAGAGACGGCGAGACCGTGTGAAGGTGACGGATAATCATGAAACTTTCCATGGACCTAGTAAGGAACCTACCATGAACCTGTGGTTGCCACATAGCAGATGAGTGACACGTAGTGGTGGTGACATGTCACCTGGTGTCGGTGACAACGCCTAGAAGTGGGAGTGCAATTCTTTTTTTGACGAAAAAGACGCTAAGAGACATAACTATTAGGTTCATTTTGAGTTTCTCTGATTATCCGCCAACCACACCGTTGTCAGTGATGTTCAAAACAAACATATAAAGTGAACATATCAAATAATGTTTTAAATAAAAAAGACACATCGTTACTTACCTAGGCTAAAAGTCACACCCTCATGCATGGAAGGCTACCTCGACCCAAGTAATAACCTCTGAGCCATCACGACTTTCTATCTCAGGTGTGTCCTGCCCTTAAAAGCTGTTTCCTTCGCAGGAGCGATCTCTGTACTGAAGTGGGAGTAAAGGATGATGAAAAATCTTCAGCCTTACCGCTGCTATCTAACATAGTTGGCGCCTACGTTGAGAGGATAAAGAGAAAGATCAGTAAGAGTGGACGAGAGTTGAAAAATAATTGACACGTATAAATGTTTTAAAGTAAAATTTTAGTTTTATTTGACTTGACTGGCCCGTTCATACGTTGATGTGACAATAAACATGCATCTGTCAGAACAATACTTTTAGGTTTTTTGGTTCCCTACCCAGCCGTGAGTCATACAGTATTTATCTAGATGCTTTTTTTGGCTTTGATGTAATTTTAATAATTGTTTAGTTTTAAATTGTTCTTATTTGTTTCTTTTCCAATACTGTGTGCACTTGGGGCATGTGCCAATAAACGATTTTTTCTTTCTTTACCAAAGGGTAAAATGCGACCCTATTATATTACTAAGACTTCGCAGTCCATCAGTCTATCAGTTCGTTTGTGACCAAACTGTATCTCATGAACCGTTATAGCTAGACAGTTGTAATTTTTATAGATTTTAAGTCGCCTTCCAAAATAAAAGTTATAATATACTATTTGTGTTGTTTTAGAAGTTGGTCATTATTTTTGTTTAATATTTTTTTATTTTCGTTTCATGAAAACGTTACCCATAAAGTTTAAAATAAAAAATAAGCATTTTTAACGCATACTCATCTTCAAAACAACATGAAAAAGGTAGTTTTAACCTGAATTTAGACATCAGCTGTTCCAAACTACGGTACAGTCTAATTTATTATACTGGGAGGCAAGATGAAATCTTGGAGAATCTTTATTATGTGCCGAGTTGTGAAACATAGTGAAATATGTAGTAAGTTTACTGAGAAACTTGAGTTTCAGTGAGTTAGTTACTCATGAGTTTTTTAAGCTGTTATTTTATTTCGTGATGACATAACACATTAAGGTGGCGAGGACTATAAATAAAAAAAGATGGCACGGTTGGCGCATTGGCTTAGCGTTCGACAGCTGTGCAGCGTATCGCAGGTTTGATCCCCGCACGGAGCAGTGTTTTTATGACTTACAAGTAGTTTTTCCGGTTCTGGGATTTTGTGAATTGTGAGTTTCTATGTTTGTAAAACACACCCACGACACAGGTGAAATTCCTAGCGTGGGGCAACGGTTCTCGTGTTCGATGTGACAGAGCTATGAATCAATGGGCGTACCCACGGAGTGAAGTAAGATACTTCGCTGTGTCAAGTTTATTACGCACCACGACCTTTTGAATAGTTTTTTAGGTTTATTTATTTAATAATGATAAACAAGTTGAAAACTTTCATCAAAATATCAAATAGGTAAGAATTGGTAAATCTTAATTCTCAGTAATGTGGTCAATAGGAGGAGGTGTCATCATGCACACAGCGAATACAAGCGTGATGTAAAGTTGGAATAATAAAAGCAAGTCATTAAAAAAAAATCCCACCAAAAACATTAAAATAATGTAAAAAAATGCCAAGTCTCTCGATGCAGTCTTTCCATCGTAAAAAGTTTTGAGATCTCATAGAAGCCAAGTCCTATTCAAATTATTTTGTAGTTATAAATCAACATTTAGTAATTGTATCAATAGTTTTCTTTATATTATAATTATAGTGACTTGGCAATGAGCACCAATTAAAAGCTGCTTGCTGCCTGGAATTATGTGCAAATGTTACTGACGAGACCTGTGATCAGATCACTACCGACTACATGCTCCAATGCAATAATAAAAAATAAGTACCTTACGGGCCATCGCTTTATGAAAGTAAATGAACCGAGAGTACACTAACACTAGTGTTTGCGTACACACTTGTGCAATTGTGCATTATAATTTATGTCCTGCGCAGTTTACTAGTCTTGGATGAGACTGACTGCCGTTGCCGAAATTCGGTTGGGACGACACGGATAAACCAAAAGAAAATTAATTTTGTGATATTAATGTTTACGCATGCGGTGTGTGACTTTCAACTCCAAATATGCCGTTTTGTTTCTTCTTGTGCTCATTGCCAAGTCACTATAATTATAATATAAAGAAAACTATTGATACAATTACTAAATGTTGATTTATAACTACAAAATAATTTGAATAGGACTTGGCTTCTATGAGATCTCAAAACTTTTTACGATGGAAAGACTGCATCGAGAGACTTGGCATTTTTTTACATTATTTTAATGTTTTTGGTGGGATCTCATTTATTTTTTGTAAGTGTATTTCTTTCTTTTTTTTTAGGTGACCTCATAATTTCTTGGACTTCAGCTACTGCTTTGCTTAGAACCCATTCTCTATCTCTTTTGTTTCTTTTCAACGAGCTAAATAAACATAAATCTACTAACTTACAAAATAAATATAACTAAACTAAATAACACGTAAACAACTAGATATTGTAACTACCTATGTCTATGTTATATTAATAAACTATTCGCCTAAATAACTGTTTCAGTAACAATAATAAATCTACTATCTAATCCGGCTAACTTAAGTTCTCCGAATATAGCTACAATATTTTTTTAGTTTCGAAATGGTTTTTCATAGGTAGGTGGCGCTATCAAATGAAAATTATCGAATTATTTTAAAGTACTACTTATACTGCGCTCGGTAACGAAACCATAGCGCGATTCAGACAGGTACAACGCCATCTATCGAGCGCGCATACAATCGAAATTTATCGCAATACAATGGAGTTTTAGCTTTATTAATTTAATGAATTATGAACTTTATGTATCAATTAATTATAGTCTATGTATTACATTTTTATTATTCTTTTCTATTCCATGTATTTATTCATCCAATTGAATACTTAAACAACGAACAAAGTTAACAATGCAGTCAAAATCCCTACATAATGTTCTTGCCAAACCGCAAATATAAAATTGTTTTCTATGGTATATTATTTTTTAATGTTTTTATAATTTTTCCTTTATATGTGGCTAATGACCTATCTTGGTGCAAAATTTGAAGTTTCTAAGTCTGCTAGAAGTACCTTAGATTTTTGATGATCGGTCAGTGAGTCAGTGAGTCAGTGAGTGAGTGACAAAATGGTGTAACTTTGATCGACCGTAACTCCTAAACTATTAATTCAATTGGCATGTAATTTCGAACTTAAGCTTGTTCTAATGCCTACTATTATTTACCGAAAACCTAAACTCCTAGCTTTGTCCACGTCGAAGATATAGGGGGGGCGAAACAGCCGCGAATCGCATCGAGAAAAGATGGTACGGCCGTGCCCGTTTTGCTCGAGACTTGGCTGGGGCACTGCCGTGCCCCCAGATGTTCTTTTTAAAAACAAGCTTTTATTGTTAGAGAAATACTTATGATAGACAAAGTACTCGTCAAGACAAATCAAACGAGTCTAAACTCGATGGGTTTGCGGCGTTTCGTTGCAGAGTTCTTATGGCCACTTTCCAGTTCCATCATCAGATCAGCTCCATGTCTCCATAATATTATATTGTCACGCGATATACTTGTAAGTACGTGCAAAATTTCAACTCAATCGGCAACCGGTAAGTGGATCTTTAACTTACAAGATTACTACGGACAACGGGACAGGTAAAGGAAATAAAAGCTTGTAAAATACAGTTGAATTTCGCTTGCTTTGATTAAATCAGTAAATATTGTAGGCAATAAGCGTGTTTCTCAATAAAATGTTAGTTTTATTCAACTAATTCAGAGATCCGTGGGTTCCGTTTTATAAATCGTTCCATTCTATCTTTGTCTCTGTGGGCGGGAGCACGGAGTGAACTAATTTTAGTACCTAAGTCTTTTGTTATTAGTCTATTTTGATTCAAGAGATCAAGCAGGATTACAGGATTATTAGGATTTACACTTCGTTTAGGACTTCTTCAGCCGCAGCTTTTTATTTAAAAAGTAATTTAAAACTTTTTACTTTTTTATCGTGGTAAAGTCATCAAATAAGTCTTCCCGCCCTTGTTGGACAGAAAGGGACTATCAGACTCATACTGACTAAAATTCACGGTGTTGCTATAATTAGCCCTTTATGATTTTGAATTCTTTAAAGAGCTAAGCTCACCTTTCTGAATGTAATCTAAAGTTTGGTTTTTATTGTAAACTAGCTGTACCCTGCCACGCTTCGCTATGGCACAAAAAAACTGTTTTTTCCCGGTCGCGGACATGTGACTGATGCAAAAAATAGAAAAAAACAATCCTTGATGCGCATTATATATCCTGCTAAACTTTCAACTCAATTGGTGCAGAACTTTTTGAGTTTTTGAAGCGAACACAAACCAACATAACATTTTTATAGAGTTTAAAGAGTAGGCGTGGCATAGGACAATGGGAGGAACAGGGTGGCCCTTGGTCCTTTAGTCAGTACGAGTCTGACACTATGGGTTGAGTGAAAGGGCCCACTCAATCCAGACCGGAAGAAGATCTATTTGTTTGTTTAAAAGCTGATATTTTTTATTTTTGGGTAAGTATTGAGGCATACTGAAACCTGGTCCAAGAAGACTTTCTTACATAATACCCCAACCCATAATTACAGACCTGGCTGGTATTACTGATAAATATTCAAATCATACATTTTTAACGAGTGTTCTACCTACTTTAAATATCTACTAAAACATGTCCACGAGCTCTCGGAACAAAAAAAAAGTATTTATTTATTCTAATACCCTTTTTTTAAACGTGGTAACGTCATCAAGTGAGTCCTCCCACCCACGCGTTAGCTGCTGTAGGTAGCATTAAAGATAAAGGTCACAGTACATACTAACGTTAATTTAGCAAGGTGCTCCTTGAAAATGTAACATTTGCGTGGCCAAAAGCGTCCTTCGATCTTATGGGGGTCCTCATGATTTATCATATTATTGTCCTTTGATCCTATCTTTTAAAGGTTCCGTTTGCTTTACGGACAAAAGCGAGAAGCGTATTCTACGCCTCAGATTTGTATAATATTTGACACACAGATAGTTCATAAACTGGAATTACACTTAGTAATATACTTTTTTTATACTGTTAGTTCGATCTAGTGCACGAATTTGATCAAATAGTATACAACCAAACTGCAAATCAAGCCCGATATACATAATTCTTAAAATATAGACAGATGTTTACATATTCAGATGATAAACGAGTACTTTCACAATGTCTTGATATTTAAATGAAAATTTGCAATATTTTCCGATAAGAAAATAATTATTTCCGGACAATTCAAACTTTACCAACTAAACAATCTCAAACCTACTTAAACACTACAATGATTACTAAATATCAACTCAATTAGTTAAGCACTAAGACTAGTTTAATTATCTCGCGTGTGATTGGATGTCCACCACAATTGCTGTAATTACTACTCTAGTGTTGTGTGGTTATGGTCTAAGCTAAGGTAATCTAATAGGGGAGTATGTACATGCACGCATAGCGTACGGACGATCCGGACACAATTAACCGGATTCGCTTTGTTTCAGACGGACGGTGGATAGCTTGTCTTAATGCAGATGTCGTAATGTAACTTCGTTTAAGTTGGTACCTGGCGCTTAGTTAAGGCTCAGGGCAGACAATTCTAGGTTTACCCTAATTTCTAATTGGGTATTTTACTGCACAAATAAATTGAAAATCTGTTTAGTCCGTCAATTGGATTATTGAAAAATAATGGAGACATTTTTTAGTTTTATTAATCAATAAATATTGACAAAGATAAAACGCTTTCATAGTCAGCAGTGGGGACTTATGACGTCATAACGCTTGTAAAATTGCACCGACCGAGTGACGTTTTATGATTTTTAGAAGCATTGTATCTTCATCAATTTCAGTGAACGTAACAAAATAAAAAAAACGGGTCTAATATTGTTTATTACTTATATATATAATATATGTAATAAACAATATATATATAAAATTGACAAAAAAATTTTTTGAGTCAATTAGTGTCTATTGTAGGGTTTTTTTAATCCATGACTTTAAAAACTTCTTGCGCAGTGCTCTGCAGTTATGGTCTAAGCTCAGGTAATCTAACAAAGGAGTATACTCATTAGAAGTATGGTGTACGGACGTACCATCCGGGCTCAATTAACCGGATTGACTTTGTTTCAGACGGACGCCGGACAGATTGTCCCAAAGCAGGCATCGTAATCTAATATCGTTTAAAGTATAGCTGTCGGGTTTTGATATATTAAATTGATATGATTAAGCTGAATATTCTATAAGTTCATTGGTCATCGAACAACACACACAGTTGATTTTTTTGAGTAAAAAATGGAAAGAACTATCAGACTTGACTGACTAAAACCAACCTGTTCCTCCAGTCCCAAGACACACTTAGTAGACTTACGTTGCCTGGAACACGTTTTCCAAAATCTATTCGATTTGTATGCCTGTGGTGGACAGACAATTTTTTTCTGTGGTACCTGTTAGACAATACATGAAGGAAAAGGATTTATATTTTTGTTTGTAATTGATAAACTCAGAAACGAATGAACCGATTTTGAACATTATTCCACCTGTTGGAAGCTAGATTATCAATGAGTAACCCAACAAGGCGGGGCATAACAAGGCTGGACAAGTCGCTCAAAATAAATTTCCGAAGAACACCCGGTACGATGTCTTCTTGTCGTTCATACTATGACAGCTATAGCAAGTTTCTCCTTCAAATATTATCCCCAATACAAATATACAGAAGAAAACGCGTTGCGCTGACCCCAAGTTGATGACAAGAATTCAAGAGTTACCAATATTTGATTTTAGATTTAATGACAAGTTTGTTTGCCCGTACTAGTTTCCAATTAATAAAAACCACACTATACAGTCAAACTATATAGAAAATATTAATATGCACTTGCTAAAAGGTAATCAAATCCAATACAATTACTAACAGCACTGATCTGTATAATACGTCAATTCCACGCAGTATTTACTATCACCACACCTATCGTATATCATAGCACATCAACCCCAAACCATCATGTACGTTAACTCATCCGAGTGCCACATTCCCCCATGTCCGTACGTCGGTAACCCCCAATGAATATGGCTTGTGAATCTATGCGTAAAGTCTCCATAACTGGGGGACGCCCGCTTGTATGCACCGTGCCGAATGATGCAGATAATGTATCGGACCGCATGTCCGATACCGGTAGTGTGTATGGTGCTTTATGTTTTGTAGTTCGTGTTATGTATTATTTGTTAATTTGGTATTAGTTTTAATTGGTATGGAATTGTTGAATACAGTTCTAATGGAACTAGAACCAGTATTCATGCTTTTTTAGCGTTTCACAGTTCTTTGTTAAATCTCAACGGCATTGTTAAAAGATTTTGTGTAACTTAGAATGTTTTTCTTTTTTATAACAAACGTTATAAAAAAGAGGTTACGTTTGTTAAGTAATTTAAAACATTGTCTGACAAAGAAATAACTACCAAGTTTGCTTTTACTTTTCAATCGTGGCCCCCAATTGATAATACTTGTTTTTAAAAACGGTATTTAGCACAATAATTGTTTTCGCTTATCAATATTTTTACGTGGCAGTACACAGACGAAGGTCACTGACATTTTCACTTTTATTGTGGTCGCATAGTACACAATGGCAGGTTGATAAAAAACTAGATGGCACTTTTTCATAGCCGTCACGGAACCATTTTGTACCAGTTTAAAATCACCCCCTATACTCATTCAAACAATTTTAACCCTTAATTCATTTACCTTCCAAAACATCCCCCTCAATTCCCTTGAACCATTCAATACCTTGTTAACTTATTACTTTCCCGACGAACCATCTGCAGAACCTTCCTCATAAATTAAATTCAATTAAAGTCCGCCCATACACCAACCGCTCCAAAGTAATTGATTGATAAGCTTCTATAAAATTAATGGGACGTATGTACCCTGGGTTTTGAGGTCAACAACACTTTAAGTACAAGTCTATACGTCGCTCTCAATACTAATAGTCTTAATTTATCTTCGTAACTGTTCGAAGTTGAACATGTGAACGTAATCAGTGTTTGGAAGTGCGTTACGTGGTTTTGGAATATACATAGGTACAGGATGGTCGTTTATGCTGATATGGAGTATTCCTCAATACGAAACACTTGGTACAGGATAAATAAATAAATAAATATTCCACAACTATCACACAACGCCATCTAGTCCCAAGCTAAGCAGAGCTTGTGTTATGGGTACTAGACAACTGATAAACATACTTATATATTTCTAAATACATACATATTATAGATAAATTACACCCAGACACAGAACAAATGATCGTGCTCATCACACAAACATTTGTCCCGGGTGGGAATCGAACCCACGACCTTCGGCATAGCAGTCAGGGTCACTAACCACAAGACCAACAGGCCTTCAAAATGGATGGTGGTTTCTGCTAACAACTATGGAGTATTCCTCAATACGAAACACTTCTTTTCTTCTTTTGAAAGCGGCTTGCATCCAGCGTGATCCTGTGGTCTTCATAAGATCTTCTGTCCACCTCTCTGAAATTAATTCTGTAGGCACGGTTGGAGCAGTAGCTAGTTTTTTTTTAGGTGGTAAAATCATCAACTTTTTTCCTCCCACCCTGAGTGGAGCGGAGCGGAAGGGACTGTCAGACACACACTGACGAAAATCCACCGTGTTCCGGCAGTTGTCCTTTACGTTCTAGGGTCACGGTTACCTGTTTAGACAGTCCAGCTGCGATCGTCTGCTGCGCAACGTGTCTCAGGTTCAATTCTCGCGCGGAATAAATATTTGTATGGGTACATGTAGTACATAGTTGTTCCGGGTCTGGCTGTTTGTGTGCATTGGAATGTTTGTAAACTCAGCCTCGCCACAGTAAAAATAACTAGAGCTTAAAATTTAATCTTTAAAATATTTTATGCCAGCTAATCACTGCAATCGCAAATGTAAGTATGTTTTGGCAATCACAACACACCCGGAAGTCAGTAGAATATTTTTATATTGGTCGCGGGACTCACGAATTACCGTGACCCCGGATTGTAAAGGGCTATTGAAGGACACCGTGGATTTTAGTCAGTACGAGTCTGACAGTCCCTCCCGCTCTGCCCTGGGTGGGAGGACACATTTGATGATTTAACGACGTTAAAAAAAATGTTTTTTACGTATCTTGTTAATGATCTCAAGAATCTATCATCAAGGGAGGGTTATATTTCAGGTTAACTATCATTTCTCTCTTTAAATAATTTTATCGTACTGTATACAGAATTATCGATACCTATTGTAAGGGTAATAAATGATCAGTCCCTTTATGTTTCGTAATGGTGTGAGGTTAATAGCTCCTAGTCGAGTAGCCGAGTGGTCGATGGAACGAGTCGCCGAGTGATTAGACCTCGGTGATTGAGGCCCATGATTGGACACCAATTATATGGACTGGCCTTAGATGTGGCTGGTGTTGTCTGGCTAAAAGGTGTTACGTATTGTTGGGGGTTATGTGTAGGCACCGTGAGGATTTCGAGTTCTAATGGGCACTTGTACTTTAGACGATAATGGTTTCATGACATTGGTAGTTTCATTAATTTCTTGGGAAAATGAGCCAGTCGCGGGACTGTACGGATAACCGTGACCCCGGAACGTAAAGGACTATTGAAGGACACCGTGAATTTTAGTCAGTACGAGTCTGGCAGTACCTCCTGTTCTGCCCTGGTTGGGAGGACTCATGTGACAATTTTACCACGTAAAAAAAATGAGAGCAAACGATATGTCAGTGTGGTGTTTTTACGATTATCGTCTAATGTGAAAGCGCCCAATGGCGTTGAGAAAGCGGCACTTGTATTTTTGTGACAATAATAAACACGATGCCTCGTTGGTACAGTAGCAAACGCGAATGCAGAGGATGAGGTTCCAGGTTCGATTTTCTGGTCGGGCAGTGTTTTGAGTTGTTCGATTATTTTTTTTCAGTGGCAGCCATAGAGGCAGGATTTGTGCCCGGATGTTGGTAAAAGATTAGCCCCCTATTACATGAAACTTCAATAATATAACTGGCGAAATGAAAGTGTAGTGTTAGGTAGCTCTGCCTAAGACTTTGGGAAATGCAGGCGTGATGTTATGACGCGATAAAAAAAAGTAAAATAAAAATTTGGTAAAGCGCTAAAACCATGTAAACAATTGGATAGCATATTGACTGCAGTATTTATTTTACAATTTTAAAATGCTGTACTGAAATGTTTCTAGTCTATTTTTTGAGACAAAAGAAGAATTCTGCCTTTGTATGGCAGATAAATGATATAAAATTGTTTTTGTAATTTGCATATAATTATAAATATAACGCTCAGAAAATACACATATTAAAAAGAACAATGAACATAAAATTACAATACAATAATAGAGAATGTCTTTCCCAAGAACATTTGGCATATCCATTAGATATTGATGGATGGATGTTTGTTATAACATCACTCAGAAAACAAGCTGATCGGATCTTGATAATATTTGCCTCAGAAATAAGAAAGTTATAGTCTGAAATTACACAAAGGATACTATTAAGCCTTTGTCAAACAGACTGGCGTGACGAATTTAAAATGTATGGAATTTTTAATCCACTCACATAGAAAGCAAAAGCGATCCGATAGCGTGACAGAAATATCGGACTGACGTCTCGCTTTGGTTCGGTATCGCTTCGGAAACGCTTCGCTTTCGCCTGTCTGTTTGATAAAGGCATTAAAGTTCTTTTTTTTTTTTTTGCGTGGTAAAATCATCAAATGAGTCCTCCCACCTAGGTCAGGGCGGGAGGGACTATCAGACTTGTACTGACTAAAATCCACGGTGTCCTTCACTAGCCCTTTACGTACCGGGGTCACGGTAATCCCTTGGTCCCGCGACCCCGGCAGGCTTTGGCCCTCTACAGGCCCCGTCAATATGCTGACACTCTTTGAGGCGCGCGTGGAACACAACGCGCCGTCGACCCGGGCATGGGCGGACAGCAAGTCGCCCATTACTCGCTGCCCGCATGCCCGCGCCTACGGTGGCCGGAGATCGTCCTGCGATGTCCGACGCCGTGGGCGTCTACCACTGCGGCTGGGGTGGAGGGAGGACGCTGTCCTCTCCCTCAGGCGGCCCGCCTCCTCCTTCACGAGCATGACTGCTTCGCAGAAGGAGGCGACCGCTTCCCACTCCGTCTCGCCCCGCAGCATGGCCTCGACCAATGCCGGGCGCGAGAGGTCTCCGGGCATTAAAGTTCTAGTAAAAATATACAATTTTGAAAAAACAAATGTGGGTGAAGTTGTTGGTAACATCTAGTCCACATTGTAAACAGCTTCAACAATCCGTAAACACAAAAAACGACCTCCAATTTCCTGATGTATCCCTAGTACTTTGTTTCCCAAATACCTCCAACATTGTTGCACATACAAAAGAACTATACAATAAAAAAATCTGCTCATATCAGCCTTTTACCGGTTCAAACCCACTTTATATTACGTCGTACCTTCGGTTTTAATGTGGGTAAGATTAGACGGTTTAGGAACATGGACCATCTCTCAGGGAAAATTGAATAGAGGACCTTCCCTTGATTCAGAGATAAGGATATTCAGAAATCGCTCTCATTCGAACCCGTATGACAGAGTGATATACGGGAGGGAAGTTCTGAGAGCTGTTGTTCATTAGTTATGAATGTGTTGTCGATGGTCGGTGCGATAAGAGTATTTATTTGGACCCCGTTTAATATGCAATGGTGTTTGATAAAATATTTCATAGCACTGTAACGCTAGCATACCTGAGTAGTGAATTTAATGTGTCTGTTTTCAAAATATTACAATTAATCAGACTGCCAAAGGCCTCCAAGATTTCCTCGATACAAAAAAAAATACTAAATTGGAGCAATCCAAACTAATATTATAAATGCGAAAGTAACTCTGTCTGTTTGTCTTTCCTTCACGCCTAAACTACTGAACCGATTTGTGTACAGACATAGTTTGGAACTTGAGAAAGGACAGAGAATAGTTTTTATTACAAAAAATAAAAAATAAATTTATTAATTTTTCAAGAGATCCCGCAAGATCGGGAACTATGTGGGTAAAACCAAATATCTGCCGGAAGTCACTATTCCACGCGAACGAAGTCGCGGGCAAAAGCTAGTATTTTATAAAAATGTAATATTGACGTTAATTATCCATCAATTTTCTTCTACTTTTCGTATCGATGTACGATGTAACAAAAGCATTAACACACATTTTATTTCCAAAGGCCGAAAAATCTGCTCAACAACGCTCGCGATCCTTTTCAACTCTGAACCTCACCCATTGAAGCGCGATGAACATCCCATTGTGATGTTCTCACATCTATTACCTGTTATAATCAGTTAAAGCACAATGGCTCCCAGGCTCAATGGGTGAGATTTCTTGAGATAAATCCACTACGATTACTACCCCTGTCTCATTGTAGGTGGACGATCGAGTGGCTATTTCAAAAATGGCTTCTTGGCCGATTCGGCTTTTGGCGTATTCTCGGCGGAAATTGGCCGAAGCGTTCGGTCTCGTTGCTGTAATGATCGGGTATTGGAACTGTTGCAGCTAATCAAAGCTGGGTTTCGGTATTGATTTCTGGTGTAGGTTACAGGAATTTGAAATTTTGTGTGGGCTGAGATGTTACTCGTAATAAAACAACCTGCGGTTGTTTCGGACAGTCTTTATTGGCTAAATGGCATACGACCACGGCTATTACTCGGTCAAATGAAGATTGATCTTGTTTTATACTTTTCAGTGCGATGCTTTCGTAGTCGGGTTTAAGTTATTTTTAAGTTATTTTTTATTTACACTATTTTGGGGTTATATTATTTGAAGTAAGTTATTTATGTTATAATGTACAGTTTATGAGTTGTGAATTTGAGATTTAATTTGGTGAGGCAAAGTTATAAATAATGACATTCTTGAATTACGGTAGCTCAGAATAAAATAGCTAGTAAAAGCTTTATAATGTAAATATATTTCGAATGTGCTCATCAAGCCCTTTAATTTGATACCCTTGTCAATACTGTGCGAAAGAAATTGTTTTTTTCGTTTACGTTTTTACATCCCGCCATATTGGATTTGGTGACACGTTACTTAGCCTATAACCAGCGGAAAACTAAGACGCTTCTAACGACACATCATTTGTAAAAATAAGCGTATCATGCATTTTGTTTATTGTTATGTTGTATATGTTTTAAGTCGGTGAGACATTTTAATGCCTACAATAAATTTTGGGGACCAAATTTTTCACTTTACCAAATCTAGCTACAAATTTTATTGATTACAGAACATTATTGTAAACATAATTGATAATAGTACAAAATAATCCTTATATGATTTTGCTAAAGTTGATTTTGCTAAAATTAAATTTTACCCTACTGGTGAAATTTTTCTTTTGACTACTTATATTTTTGTTTTGGTAAACCACCAATAGAATTATCACTTAACTCTTTGTATCACACTGCTCGGCCTTCCTCTTTCCTTTCAAGTTCTCTTTTCGAGCGCCACCTCAAACTAGTCAAGTATTCTATTTCATTTAAAATTAAAATATCAAACACACAAAAGAAATCACAAGAAAACTGTCCTCTATATCAGAAATAGAAATCGTTTCAATTACATTTTTCCATTAGTTTTCATGCAACAGCAACATGTTACAGTAACAGCTGCACACTCTGTTACTGTAACAAGCTAGTGACTAGTTCGTTTTACATCGTGTTCGTGTCTCGGCCTAGTTATGACCGTGTCGAGCGGCGGAGAGTAACACGATGCTTGCTACTTCAAGTTTTTTGTTCGCTTAAACTGGTGCTAGAAAGATTTATGGAAAAATGTAAAATGTTTGTTGTATAAAAAATATGACTTGGCTTGGCACTGGTCGCAAGACTATAGTCCAATAAATTGTATCGGACAAAAAACTGAAGTTAATAAAGAAAATTGTAATCTTATCCTCCTCAGACCCCAGACCACTTTGCGTTTGCTAATGAAATATTTTTTTATAGGTAAACTTAAAGACCCCTAAATGACAAAAAAAAATGTTAGAAAAGATTATAAATTATTAGTTTTTTTTAATTGCATGTCTCCTATTCAAGACTCTGGGTTTTAACATGTTAAGTTACACTTTAATAAGAGCTAGAGGGCAGTACTAGAAAAAAACCGGCCAAGTGCGAGTCGGACTCGCCTTTAAAGGGTTCCGTAGCAGCAAGTAACATTATATAAAAGTTGGTTGTAACTTTGAAAGATAAATTGCGGTTTACGATTTATGACGTATTAAAAAAAAAATGTAAGTTGGTACGCACAATATTGAGTGATTTACCATGCTATTTTAATATCATGGACTTCTTATAGGTTTTCCTATAATCTATAAGGAGAAAACTAATTTTTGTATTTTTTTCAAAATTTTAGGTTCAGTAGTTTCGGAGATAAGGGGGGAGGGAATGGTCAATTTTCGTCTATTTTCTTGAATAACTTGGAAACTATTTATTTTAAAATTACAAAAAAATACATTTAAGATCTTCTCAACAAGACCTTTCATTTGATATGCCACACGATGCAGTTTTCAGATTTTTTTTTTTAATTTTCTTCTTCCCCCCCAAAAATGACCCCCCATATACAGATTTCATCTGCTCACGTCACACCTCTGTGTTTGGGTCACAGGAATTGATATGTGTACCAAATTTCAATTTAATCGGTCTAATAGATTCGGAGATAATTGACTGTAAGCGACGGACGGACAGACACACGAGTGATCCTATAAGGGTTCCGTTTTTGTATTCAGACGTACAGAACCCTAAAAAGGTCTCGTATAGGGGACGCCAGGTCCAAGGAGGTCAAAATTAAATTTAGAGATAAGATACGCGCAATATGCGCATACTTAGTAACTGGATTATGGTGATCAGATAGTCAGTCATCATCATCAGCTAATAGACTTGCATCACTGAACAAAAGTTACTCATGATGGCGTAGTCGGTAATTAATGATCTACATTAATAAATAAATAATCTTTATTTATCTCCACAAATTGGTCGCGGGACTCACGAATTACCGTGACCCCAATGGTTATTGAAGGACACCGTGGATTTTAGTCAGTACGAATCTGACAGTCCCTCCCGCTCTGCCCTGGGTGGGGAGGACTCATTTGATGATTTTACCACGATAAAAAAAAAAAGTTTATGATTATAAATATCATCAATTTACTCATTCACGGAAAATCATCAAAAGTCAATTTATTTAAAGAGTTATGTGTAAACGTGTTCGTATTTCTGAGAAATTGGGAGTACGAGTTTATTTTGATAGAGAGATGGGTAATTAAAACTTGACTTGGTTGGCTTCCGTTTAATAACAGTAATGAGGTAGCACCGAAAATATAACGCAACATTAATTAATTAAGTACCTTAATTATGTAAGCTGATATTAGGTTTCACATAGATTTCTATAAAAGGGGTACTGTCTTCACAATATTTTTTTTTAACAAGATCATTTTTTTAAAGTTTTCTTGTTCAAAACTGTGCTATTCGTTTTTCTTTGTAATATGATTGAGCGATAAAATCTTAGTAGTGTTATCAATATTTGAGTATTATGGTATATAATTACTGAGAACAAACATTTTATCTATCTATACTTTTTGTGGTTTAATTCCTAAGGAGTGGAATTCTCTGCCATAGTCTGTTTCCTGAAAGCTATTCATTTTTTTTTTTTTTAATATTCCACAATTATCACACAACGCCATCTAGTCCCAAGCTAAGCAGAGCTTGTGTTATGGGTACTAGACAACTGATAAACATACTTATATATTTCTAAATACATACATATTATAGATAAATTACACCCAGACACAGAACAAATGATCGTGCTCATCACATAAACATTTGTCCTGGGGGCCGATTCTACTAACTAATTTCTGTGACAATCGCAGCGTAACCGCGGCTGAATTGCGGACTTTCTAGCGTTTTCTCATTCTACTAATGAATAACGATCCAAAATAAGTTACAGTTCAGCCGAACGCAACGATCGATCGAGAGAACCGCAAGATCGTATTCTGCTAGCACAATCGCGGCACAGTCGAATGCAAGCGTGACATTAGATCGCATTCTGCTAATATTTTGACACTTGTTACGATCGCACCGTAACTGAATTGTGACGGTTCATCTGTCAAAATTAGCGGTGGACTACAAGTTGATACAGTGAAACTTTTGTAGGACCGATGTAGAACTTTTTTCATTTTTTACCTAATAATAATGATGTTCTACATGGATTTCGTTGAACTTGCCCCACTAATCTTCGTTCTGATGGGATTGACACAAAAACAAAGGTAAGTAGGCACCTAGTAATTATTAAATTAAACACTAGTATGTGGCTCACAACTTGATGACTTCTTTTTTTATATTTTCATTGTTTTAGATATTGGTTGCTCTGGCGTTTTATGCCAGTGGTTCATACCAAACACTGGTCGGACAGTCGCAGTGTCATGCTTGGGTACAATGAATGTCATCTAGGCAATAATGTTTTTTTTTTAAATAGTCTCTCTTGTACTTATAATAATTTAGCTAAATACTAGTTTTTATGTGTAAACTAGTTTTACTTAATATTTTGTAGTGACTTTACATTATACAAACCTCTATATACTCATATACTGATTTCATAACTTCACATAGTACATACTCTTAATTAAAATTGTATAAATTATTATTTAACAGATTCAATGATGATTAGGTTAGTATAAATTATAGAAACAAATGATTGAGCTTGAATTTAATTTAAAAAACTCTGGTTGTACAGACACCAGCATCAATTTTTAAAACTAGACTTTCAACTGCATCACAAGTGAAAGGATTTATTCAATAGGAAAAAAATTTGATTGCGGAAAAGTGAGAAAGTGGTTAAATGTTGGCTTATCTCTTATAATGTATTTCTCACAAGTTATTGTGTTTAATTTTTTATGTTGCAGGATTTAAATAAGTGAAAATATTAATGGTTAATAAAAAAAACAAAGAAAGTACATATTTGGAAAGGTTTTAATTAAACAATAATTGTTGAGCTTGGTTATGAATATTATAAAACTTTATTTATCTTACAATTAATTTATTTTAATTCAATATATGTCCCATTAAAACTATTAGTGAAAATGGTAAATTGTTTTTATTTTATAACACTACTACAATATACTTAATTAAATCTAAATAATGTTAATTTACAAATAACAAAGAAATACACTTAAACAATAAACTAAATCACTAAACAGAAAGAAAGAGGTACCCGTTTTTTTAATATTAACTCCCAGTAACCTTTATGATGACGGATCTGGAAATAAACAATACTTTGGTTACAATCTATAAGAACATGAATAGAATTTATATTTTTTGAATTCTTAGCCAATTCAAGTGCGATTTGGGTCGTGTGACTGTAACCCTCAAGTGGGTCGTAAGTATTAACTCAAGGACTTGTCGCACAATATTGACTCTGTGATAAAAACAAAAAAAAACAGCGTATTGCCATTTTTGACATTATAAATAATTATGTAATAAAACATATACTCACAGTAAATCAATCATTTTGATGAACTTGCAACAAAAGTTTTTGCTTCCCGCTGTTTAGATTTGGATCACTTGACATTTGACACCACCAAGACGTTTCGTTTCACATAGACTTCGGCTTGCAAGATAATTACAATGAAACGTTTGTCTAAGTTTTTATTATTTAACCATGAAAATGTTCCAATAATGAATCAGTAAAATATTTTGTCATAGTTTGAATAATTTATTGTATTTTAAAACACTTTGGTGGCATAATTTATATTTAGTAACATTCATATTTTATACTGTGGTATCAATAGAACATACTATTCGTCATGCTGGTATCACAGGATAACGTTCCTAGCACAGTCGTAAGTTCCCGATACGATTCAGTTACGATTTCGCTCCCAGTGTAACGTAACAAATAGTAGAATGACTTTTAAGGTTACCGTCGCTCGATGATAGGAATGGTACCGCTGCGTAATAGCGATAGGATAGGTAATCTTGTAAATTAGTAGAATCGGCCCCCTGGGTGGGAATCGAACCCACGACCTCCGGCATAGCAGTCAGGGTCACTTACCACTAAACCAACAGGCCTGTCAAAATATTATATATTTAAACCAAGAGTGAATAGGTTACTTCTAGGCTAGCGTGCTTCACCGTCGACCACATGATTGCTTGACATCAGGCGGGGTAATGGCAAAAGCGAGGATGATATCATAAACATTAAAAAAAATGAACGACGCGTTGCACTTTGGGGGTGCCGGCAGAAGTGAAAACTTCAATAGTAATATACACACACGAACATTCGCGCAAGCGCCCTGCGCCGTCTTACGAATTTTCGATCAGGTCACGTGTCCCGACGCGAGTTTAATATTTTTAACCCATTCCAAAAAAAGTGCACAACGCCGCTAAAGAAGTTTTCACTTCAAAAAACTTGGTGAAGAGAACATCTGATGAAGATCACAGGTTCGTGCTGGTTGCAAGTCGCTTCAAGAAAAGTATAAAATTAATAGTATTAGAAACAATGTACGAGTAATGCCAGCTACATACATACCATCCTCCGGAACTTTCCATCGATATTGAAATTCAGTTGAAAATGGGACATCTCACGCCTCGCCCATGTATTTGTGCTACAAATATTTTTGACACAGTTGCATACTTGTGACCGTCGCTCGTTTTATTTGTTGCATTTTTGTACTTATGCTTCGATTTTATTCGGACATTTCATGTTGGGAGTCTAACTGTCATTTGAAATTGTAATGGAATATTTTTATAACAATGTATATATAATTTTTTTTTTACTTGGTAAAATCATCACATGAGTCCCCCAGGGCAGAGCGGGAGGGACTGTCAGACTCGTACTGACTAAAATCCACAATGTCCTTCAATAGAATGTATATTTTAGTGAAAATAAACATAAAGTTTCTTATATGAA
Organism: Agrotis puta; assembly: GCA_943136025.2. Lineage (NCBI taxonomy): Eukaryota > Metazoa > Arthropoda > Insecta > Lepidoptera > Noctuidae > Agrotis > Agrotis puta. The sequence continues at coordinate 4,113,895 of OW964171.2, forward strand.
TCCTGCAATCATATTGAATTGACCATTATCAACCCATTTTCATTTTAATTCTAACTAAACATTAACAAGGAAAAGTTTGCAATCACTTACTTGGAGTTGATCTTAATTAATGGCGTGATTTGAATGAGTTTGGTACCAATTTAAAGTTAATATTTTTATTATACCTTGCTATTTGTTAAGTACTTCAGATCGCGCGGAATCGCTTATATTGCGGCCCCCCTCGCTATTTCGAGGGAGATAGACCCTGGAAATGGTTTATACACTGAACGCACATTCAACAGCTGTGTAGAAACGTAACAAACAAACGAACTCATTTTTGGTATATACATAATTATAATGCTTTTTTTTACGTGGTAAAATCATCAAATGAGTCCTCCCGCCCTGCCCTGGGTCTGTCAGACTTGACTGACTAAAATCCACGATGTCCTTCAATAGCCCTTTACGTACCGCGGTCACGGTAATTCGTGAGTCCCGCGACCGTAATTATAATGCTTGCTGAAATTCAACGGAATTGTCTCTTATTTGATCATGGCTTACAAAAACACTCTATCAGCAGAAACCTAAAAAAACTCAATTTTTCTTACTTTAACCTAAAACCCGGACGTTTATCGAAAAACCGAGCACATTGTAATTCGTCTCACACACGTTCGGAGGTCACCTACCTCAATTCCGTCCCTCTATTAAGTGACCCGTGTTAAGTGTCAGTCAAAATGACATCACATAATTTATAAATATTTAAAATGCTACTTTGTACAGCGAATAATTGGGTCGGACTATATTATGGCTGTTATACAACAAGTATGTCAAAATGCGTGAAAATATAAAAATGATCGATGTCTATATAATGCCACGTAGCAACTCTCGTAGCAGGTTCGTAGCAGCGGCGTTGCACGCTCGTAGCAGCGGCGTAGCAAAACATAGAAGTGCGTATCATAACACCGCTCCTGTAGATTCCTACTCGAGTGGTGTTTTGTTGATGCAAGAATAAACAAGATGACTTAATTCTGTCCGTGGCGATATTTAAAATGTAGATAATAAATGTTACTTTTCATCGGTCGTCTACAGATCTCGAGTTGCATAGAAATAACTTTATCTATTCTTTGTAAAATAAAATAAGACAGTCCCGCAACCCCAGCAGGCTTTGGCCCTCTAAAGGGCCCTTTAGGGGGCCGTCATATTGCTGACAGCTTTTTGAGGTTCGCGTGGAACACGATGTGCCGTCGACCCGGGCATTGTCTACGACAGACGGTGAATTGCCCATTACTAGTCAAACCCACGCCCGCGTCTACGGTGGCCAGAAATCGCCTCGCAACGTCCGATTCCGTGGGCGTCTCCTGCAGCGGCTGGTTTGTGAAGTGGAGGCCGTCCTCTACCTTACGACGTCCGCCTCCTCCTTTACAGAAGAAGGCGACCGCTTCCCATTCCGTCTCGCCCCACAGCATGGCTTCGACTAATGCCCGGCGCGAGAGGTCACCACCTTTGGCTTCCGGTAGGACACGGTGGCGCTCTGCCCAAGTGGAGGAGAATTGCACGCTATGCTCCACCGTATCCTCTGAGACGTGCAGGGGTCTCATGTAAATGAGACAAGGGATTATTACCTGAAATTAGTTAGTCAAAATAATGAGACACCTGACAAGTCCTTGCAAGGTCCTTCGAAAATCATTTCCCAGCCCGTCCCCGTACTCTCGGTCAAGTAAACACCAACATAATATACATAGTTACATAGCATATAAGTGTAATTAATAGTATCCCCGTCGACCGCCGCGTGTGTAGGGTCACCAATGTTCTTATTTATCGGCTCCTATTCCCTCCCATTAGGTGGACAGCTAGCTTATTAAGTCTGTTCACGACAGGGAGAAATGGATTGTATTTAAATCTTATATTGTAGTGAGTAGCAGGGAGAATGTTAAGGCTTTTTGGATTTTATTGTGTAATAGCAAAGTATTAGTGTCAATGGCGTTGCCCGCGTGATGTTTATTAGTCATTCCACGGAAACATCACTAAAAAATACCGTGTCATCACATAAAATATCGTGTGTTGATAACTATAATATATGTGATATAGCTCGTAGAACTGATAACCGATGGGGAAGAAAAGTTCTCAAGTGGCGACCACGGACCGCAAGACGCAGTGTAGGCAGGCCTCCCACTAGGTGGACCGACGACAGCGTGAGAGTCGCGGACAACCGATGGATGAAAGTGACGAATTGTCGTTCGGCGTGGCGGTCTAAGGGGGAGGCCTATGTTCAACAATAGACGTCTTCCGGCTGATGATGACGATGATGAATATACATTATATTTTTTTAAATAGGTGGTACATAATAGTTAGTTAGTTTAATGCATGTACTTGTGTGACTAGATGTTTGAACGTGGTTTTATAAATGATTTATAACTGCAAGGAGTATGCGTTCCCTCCTGTAAATCCTTTTCAAATTTTACCTTTTTTTGTGTTATAAAATCATCAAATCAGTCCCACCCTGGGTGGGATGGGACTGTCATACTCATACTTAAAAATTCACCCTGTTCCTTCGACTGCTCTTTAAGAACGTATTTCTCGTAAGAGTTTATATAGTAAAAAATATTTCCCCACACTATGAGCTTCTCACAAGAGAAAACACACCCAGGATACAAATCCTGGGTGTGTTTTCAAACATTTAAATTGCGCAGACGCCCACAAACGGAACATCCCTTGTAGATCTTTGCCATTGCGTCAACCGAGGCATCAAAAATAGAAGCAAGAATTATAATTAACGTGGAAGGAAAGGAGTCTTTTGTTTAGCTCACTTGGTTTATTATAAGGTTTTTAAAGCCAAATAAACATGTGTGTTCATTATCAAGGGACTCAAGTACTTACTGATCAAGCGAAAGAAGCTTCTATGTAGTCGTCTTAAGTCTCAATGTTGTCAAAAAACAATTCTAATTAGATTATTATTAAAATCAAAATTGTTTTAATTCATCAAAGAAACGACAACGCTGTGGTTTTCCGACTTTTAAAGGGAAGTTTTTCGAACCGAAAATTCGGAAACACAAACTGAAAGGTTAACAAGGTTCAAAGTAATTTGCTGTTTTGTTTTTTTTTAAAGAAACCAGTATAAACTGAAATTTGATGTCAAAGAAAGTCATTTTTTAAATATTTTTTTCATCAGTGTTGTTGGGTGTTGTGTCTGGCAGATTATTGAATAGCAAAATACAAAAAAAAATAGTCATAGTGTGATGTTACATAGCCTAATCTTCCTCGATAAATGGACTATCCAACACAAAAGATTTTTATCAATTCGAATCAGTAGTTCCTGAGATTAGCGCGTTTAACCAAACACACTTTCTGCTTTTTAATATATTTTTCCAACTCCTTTGATTAACATTAAGTGAGGTTTCTTGACCATGTCCGGGTCGACGACGCGTTGTGTTCCACGCGCGCCTCGAAGAGTGTCAGCAAAATGACGGGGCCCCCCTCTAGAGGGCAAAAGCCTGCCGGGGTCGCGGGACTATACGAATTACCGTTACCCCGGAACGTGAAGGGCTATTGAAGGACACCGTGGATTTTAGTCAGTACGAGTCTGACAGTCCCTCCCGCCCTGCCCTGGGTGGGAGGACTCATTTTATGATTTTACCACGTTAAAAAAAAAGTGAGATTTCTTAGAAGCTATTTAAAAATTAATATAGTACTCGTAGTACAGATGAATGGCAACGAACTCATCCCTTATAAAAAAATCTCCTGTGTTGTGGATGTGTTTATAAACATTTTAAGTCACATATACAAACAACCAGACTCGGAAAACTAATTGTAGGTCATACAAATATCATTCCGTGTGGGAATCGAACCCGTGACACGCGGCATGGTAATGTTTTCACTTTGACTGCATGTGGTGCATATGCAAGAGGGCGAGACTGCATCCTGCATTCAAGACTGGATATTTGTCTCATGGAGTTAAAATCAAAAATATTACATAACTAGCTGACCGGGCTAACTTCGTACCGACTCAGAATTTGATTTCTGAATGACTTTTAAATTTCATTGATTTCTGGACGAAGGAATGAACATCAAATATTTGACAGGTAGTGTCAAAAAGAAATCAAAATTGTTGCTTTTACAAAATTCCAATTTTTCTTTTATCATGCCCGTATTTACTCACCTTTTAAACCTTCCCTTGTCTTCCAAAAATAATTCAAAACCGAAATTAGCAAAATTTGCCATTTTTGAGTTTAAGCGAGACTAACGAACAGCAATTGATTTTTATATATAATATACATAGAAAACCGCAATATAATACCTTTTTCGCAACAGACACAATAGAAAACAAAGGCAGCAAAACAAGACTCAAATATTGACCACACTTAATCCCAAACTCGTCATCCGACACAACTACCAAACACAGCCCATACAATCGAAACACAGCCACGCACCGGAACCCAATCACACAATACGAACATCCAACAAGCCAAACATACCCAATAAACACACACTCAACGAAATGAACAAGCAAAAGACTCCAATCAATACCAATAGTTAGCATTCTGATGGTTGATTAAGTTATACACAACGGTTCGTACATGTGGATAATTAATTACCGAGTCCCGGACACTGGTACGAAACACGCGGTCCGGGCCGGACGATAACCGCAAATTGCCTAATTTATCGGCCCAGTTACTCGACGTTTTGGAAGCTCCGAGGATTCTCGGACGAAAATATCCCGAGAACGCCTGTTTCGTGACGAAGTTTGACATCGTCTATTTTTGTTGTCGTTCCGTCGTTTGGCAGACGGGCCGAAATGTTTGTGGCTTTTTTGGAATATGTGATCGTACAAGTTGTCTGTTCTTTATAAATAAGAAAACGGTTGATGTAATATATTTGGCGATTTTTTATGGAGTTGTAAAATCATCAATTGTTCTCCCTGACCAGAGTGGAACGAAAAGAATTACTGACTGAAAGTCCACCCTCTTGTGACTGATCGCTATGTGCGTGTGTCTGTCTAGTGCATCGTAAGTGAACCGATTTCAATTGTTTTTTTTTTTATTATTTAAACCATGTATTACTAAATCGTTTTAGCCTCTCTTTTACTACGCGTTGGAGTTGTTTTAATTTTTTATTTAACCGGTTCTCTGGTTCGCACTTCCTATAATAAAATCGTCGTTCTCGTGTGGCTTGTGGTCGCAGCTTGTAGCGATTAAAGCTGTTTTTATACGATCCATACAAAAACGGTAATACATTTCCCAAGCCTTATGGTAGCTACAAGAAATTGTGTTTTTACGGGAACATAAACATCCTGTTCCAAACCAACGAATACCTATTTATACGTATAAGTACTCACATTACTCCTTCCGAAGAAATTAGCCTTGAATGAAATCCGATACAAACAAATATAAAAGAAAATAAATTGCCTTAAAGAGACAAACAAACTAATGCCTTTTACGGGTAATCGAATACGTTATTTTCGTATGAAGACGTCGACAAAATATTTGTTTTCGTTTTTACACGTAATTCTGTTATACAAATATTTATTAGTGTTATGTAACATGTGCCTATTTGAAGGATAAAGCGGCTAAGTGCGATCTCCCGTTGCGAAGGCAAGTGATCAAATATCAGAACAGACACTTACTTGAAATTGGCTTCGACATAGTATCCTATAACGTGTCAAGATCTAGCCATTGGTTTTCCAGACTGATCTGAACTCGATGAGCTAACATCAGGCGGAGTCAAGCCATGGTTTTATTCTGTTTTGTTTGTTTGGTAATCTTGTTTGAATTAGAACTAGTCTGTTTGGCTAATTTTTTTCAACTTTATTTTAGATGATTCTGCTTAATTCGGTGTTAGAAATACATACATATACCTTTTGCCAGCAGTGATAGAGCTTTAAAAAAGTATCACCTATGTTTCCTAGAATTTTGTTTTTTCAGTCACGAGAGATTTTGTTTTTAGTTTATATGATCTATTTATTTTATTGCTCGTTAGTGAATAAGTAAGTGAAAGTCTAACCACCAGTTTTACCCAGTTACTCGGTTGTGAAGGTCTGAGATTATCACAAGATTTCTGTGTTTTATTTACAGTGTACTTGAAGTATTTTACTGAGTTTTTTTTTTTAATGTTGTCACACACTAGGAATTTCGTCGTCGTGGGTGCGTTTACAAACATATAAACTCACATACACAAACGCCCAGACCTGGAACAAGTACTTGTAGATCATACAAATATTTACTCCGTGCCGGAATTGAACCCGCGACATGCAGCGCAGCAATCCAATCGCTCAGCCACTACACTGACCTAAAAATGAAAAAGTGAAGTAGTGTAGCACCGGATGAACTATTTTCATCCGGTGCGATTCCTACATAGTTAGGAAAAAGCTAGACAGATGATGAAGAGATCAGAGAGTTAGTTGTTCAAGCAGTATTCGGGTTACAAAGTTATATTAGTTTTCAACGTCTATACAATTTCCTGGCGCCAATTTAGTAAACAGGAGATACCTCTCGCCCTATTAGGCGATCCCATCCCAAAGTATTCTCAATGTAACAAGTTGTGTCTTATCTTAATTTGTGTGAGACCTTAGCATCACTATTTCTTCAATGAATGGAGCAAGAAATACCCCGTACCCTAATGAATAGGCAGCCCTAAGTTCGTCGATATATTTTTAGGGCTCAGAAAGGCCAAGGTTCTGTGTAATGGCGGAGATAAGAGAATTGTTCAAAGGTCTTATTAAAGCTTTGCAATTCTATTTTCAGTTAAACGTCCCGCTTTTAGAGGTTAGGCTTCGCAGTTCTTTTATGTTAATTTAATTCATCAACAACTTTATTCTCAATACAATAAAGATCAGTATAATTTTGGCATACTTGTCTGATCATCATTAATTGTCATCTTCTTCTACTCATATCTCAATTCGTTTTGGATCTGTGCAGCATCTCTTAGTCTTATCAATTTCATGTAGCCAGCATCACAGAGTCTAGATTTTTTTTGTCCTTAACTGTGCAACGCCATTTATGACATGTACGAAGATCCAGTTCCAGTTCTGCAAAAACACTCATCTAAAACCACAATACCAACATAAATAAACTATTACCCACCCATCAACCATAATAAATCAATCTGAGACAGCATCAGGGCAAGAAGTAATGGATCACGTCTACCACATTTGACAAATTATTGAAGACTGCTCATGTTACGAATATGAGGAAAATTGCGATAATAACTAGAAAAACTAATAGGAAAATGTTTGTGATGTCTTATGTATGTTCTTGACCCAATAGCTTGCGATCACGTCTTGATAATGTGGTAATTTTTGTCCCATTTTAGGGGTAACATTGTGTGGAAAGTCTCAATAACATTTTCAGTCGATAAAGGCAATATTCCATTGGCATAGTCAACATAAATCATGTTTATACACAGAGTGAAGAATGGGGGACAAGGATGTCCTTAGCTGGTTGCTGTGAAGCAACGTCTTAAAATTCTTTTTCATGTCGGTTGGACATGAAAAAGAATTTTAAGACGTTGCTCGTTGTTGGAGATAACTAGTACAAATGAGTCCTCTAGGGCCACGGGTCCATTTAAGATAGTCCTGCGACCTACTCATTATTTGCGATCTGCAAGACCGCGCGTACGGTAGCCCGAAATCGCCCCGCATTGTCCGTCACCTTAGGCGTCTCGGGCATGAGGTGTAGGATGAACTCTCTCTTACGCTGTTTTCTCCCTCACGCAAAGAGAAAGAGAAAGATGCTGAGATCTTTCTCTTTCTTTAATCAGAAGGATGAAAGAAAAAGGCATGCTATGCTTGAATGAGGGCAGGAAAATTGTAACTTAGCTTATATCTTTTGCGGGGGAATACGGACGGCGAGTAATGGGCAACTCGCTGTCCGATCATGGGCCATGCCCGTGTTGACTGCGTGTCGAGTTCCACGACGGCCTGAAAGAGTTGTCAGCAACGGAACGTAAAGTTCTATTGAAGGACACCGTGGATTTTAGTCAGTACAAGTCTAAGAGTCGCTCCCATCCTGCCCTGAGTGGGACGACTAATTTGATGATTTTATTACGTTAAAATAAAAAAAAAGCTTATGTCTTCTGTATTTCAACACCTTTTTTCTTGAGTCACAAGTTAGTGCGTTTGGCCGCAAATGCTGTAAACTTTTCCAACTTTCACGGATTAATGAACATTTCCAACCCTTCTTTTTTTCTCTAATGGATCTAGGTGGAAAACAAAAGCGAAACTTCTAAATCTAGGTAGTATCTAGTTGCAAAACTTCATTGCAGTTCTTCTAGCAGGTTCCACTGGAAGTGTGTTGGTAACACTCTGAGTGTGTTTACTTTTTACCACGGATACTCGTAGTTGAGTTGCTGTGATACTTTCCATTGATCTAGCGTGTTCTTTACTAAGTGTCAGTGATATCTTTATTCATTTTTTTTCTCCTATCTGTTTACATTTTTAAATATTTTTACAAAAACAAAACAAAAAAAAACATTTAAAAATAGTGATCCGCCGGTGTGGAAGCAAGGTCCAAGCTACCGGTGCTTAGGACTCCAGAAACAGGAACCTCGTCACAATGCGAGCCGTATCGAGGAGTACAGCCTTCTACAACCCCTAGATAGCCCTTTTATCTTTTTTTTTCTATTAGCCCTAGATAGCCCCCCTAGCCCTTGATCCAACTACCCAACGAGAGCCTCGACAGATGTTCGTCGAGGCTTTTGGCCATATAGTAATATATGATATATACATATATCTATGCCATTTGCTCAGTGATATTATTATTTGGGTATATGAAAAGGTGGAGAGCAAATAATCGTTTGTAATTTATTACCTAGTTGTACTTCAGAACTGTCATTTAAAATCAACCCTGCTATATAAAAAAAAAATACATGCTTGAGGGGCATGCCTTTTTTTGATTGAATTATATTTTTTTCTTTCATAATCCTATCCTATACTATTAAACGAGCAATATTTGTATATATATTTTCCGTTTATCGAAAACGGCTCTAACGATTTCGATGAAATTTGGAATATAGAGGTTTACAGGGCCGAAAAAACAATTGAGAAACGTCCCATGTCTAGGCAATTTGGCGTATATTACATTGTTTTCCAGTCCATGCTTTTGTTTGTGTGGCTTGTGGGCATTTCCCGGTTTCAGTTTTATTAAAACGTAGACCCGCCCACATCATTTATCATTTTAGTACTGTTTTTTTTTTATATTCCGGTCAAAAAAGACATTTCAAATGACAAAATCTCCCTGAATAATTGTATGATAAAAAATCAAAATACCAAAAATTTTGACTTTAGTATGGGATATTTTCATGTTAACATTAAAATATATAGGATCTAATATGACAGGACTATAAATAAAACCTGCAATGTCTCAAAGTCGTTATTTCAGTGGCATTATTTATGTTTACTCTATACCATCACAAAACATTTATATTGATGTTATAGGAATGTTTTAACGAACATAGAAATCTACTTCTACCGAAATTGATATTAAGGCGGCCATGCAACTAATGACCATAATCTTGAACGTTTTTGGGCCACAATAATAACATGTCATTAATATAATAATATGTCTGAAGATAAGTATAGTTTGAGGTCATAAATACAAAATACTTGTTTGACTCGAGCACACTCGATTCGGTAGTATTTGTGAAACTGCAAAGCTGACTCAAAATAATTTACCGCCTAAAAGGCATTCTTGACAGCATCAATTCAAATCTAATCCGCTATTTAAATGAGAAAAACATAACCCTCCTTGTGGCACAGTCGGGTAAAAAAGGGACACTTTTTTTTGTTAAATCAATGACTTTACAGAGACAACACAATCTAAACTCGAGAGTGGGGGGCTCGTGACGTCAAACTAGTAAGAATTATATACCTAGGAGTGACGTATTGCCGATTTTAAAAGCGTCGTATCTTCGTAAATTTTGGCTTACGTAACAGAAGAAAAAATACGGCTCAAATATTTTTTGATAAACTAACTTACAGACTAATTAGATTGTTTTCATTCTTAATTTATTTAATTAAGTTATTTTTGAATTTGCCAATAACATTAAATTTAAAGCACAGTTTGACGTCTATTTAATTTTTAAATAGCAGGTCATTGAAAACGAGCCCTGTTTAGTATCCATTCTAATATCAACAACAACGATTATATCATTCTACTAACAATAAAACTGGGAACAAAAGTCCGAGTGGTCAAATGATCCAGCCAACGAAACTACCCTTTGAATTTTAGTATCTACTAACTTCTAAATACTAACCAGACATAGTAATAGCTTACAAATTCAAATATAGTATGTTTTCAGTCGGACCTGTTTCAATAGCTCACAAAAACTAATTGCGATCTTTTGTTAGGTACAGTCACGAGCCATAGTATGTATACACTAAGCAGTATTCAAAAGCGATGTTCTGCTAGCATATTGATTAAACTTTTGCCTTTTCATTAGACTTCTATTTTGGAAGCCATACTATTACGAAATAGCTCTTATTTCAAGGTGGTAACCAGTATTTTACGAGTAAATTGCGTTTGAATTTTGTTAACTGTTCACATGTTATTGCATTGCATTCGGTGTAGGTAGAATTTATAAATGTTTCGAATTTAAAGCCGAGATGATAACGATGTCAGCCTCTCGGGTTTATTTGAGGTCAACCTACTTTTGATTAATGATAATTATTTTACAAATTAAATTAGACAAATTTTTTATACGCAAAAAAAAAACAAAAAATCTGAAAGGACGTTAATGCTTGAGGATAGCTTCATGTTTAGAAACATGGATGTCGATCAGTTGACATTACGAGTACGATAATGTAATTAAATAAGTTTTTGGTCACTAATTATTCCGATCAAAATATTCATATTGTATATGCTAAAAAAGTTATTCAAAAACTAGAAAAATTATAACGTAAATTCAAGTCTTTTTTATGAAACATTTCCCCACACCAGCAAGTTCTCCTTTATCGTATATATGCATGTATTATGTAAAAAAAAGCATTTTTTTATTTTTTTTAGAAATCTTTCTTATAAATATTGTTGAGTACGTACGAATACTTTACTGTCTCTAATATAAAGTCAAGAGCATACACTATCGACAGAGTTCTGTAATAGATACGTAGAGATTTGTGCTGAGCAAAATCTTTGACATCAATTCCTTTGTGTAAACTGTGTCTCGTTAGTAAATAAAACGCGTACACAAAAAAACTTGAGACTATGTGTATTTGCACAAGCTTTACTGAGAAAGTCAGATAGAAGAACCTTTATTCTTGGGTCGTCCAAATCGACAGTTTAACTATTGTCTATAGGTAAGCCTAGCTGCGCGGATCAATTTTCAAGCCTAAAAGCAGTTTATCCTACGATTGTGTGATTGAAAAGGGAGGTCAAAAAGAGGTGGCAAGATTATTTGGAAGCGAAGTAGTCATGCAACCGAAGGAGGAGGCAGGCGCCATGAGGGAGAGGACAGCTCCACTTCACAACTCAGCCACCGCGGGAGATGCCCACGGCATCGGACGTCGCGAGGTGGTTTCCGACTACCGTAGGCGCGGGCATGTGGATGGCCAGTAATGGGCGACTCGCCATCCGATCATGGACCATGCCCGAGTCGCTGTTCGGGCGTGGCGGCGTGGCTGTTGGCGCTCGAAAAGAGCTCTTGGAGGTTTTCCTAGCAGTGAGATATTAACGGATATTAAAAAAATAACGCTTGTTTATCATCCAGTCAGTATATAACAATATTACATACCGAGACTCCTACGTGTCTGATGTACGTTAAATCAACAGTCGCTTAATGCAAAATACTGGCATTCAGATGTATCTCGTTAAACTGGAAGTGAATATTAACATAGCTAGAAAAAGGCAGATCAATTTTTGTTTGCCTAGCATGTCTATGGTAACCCATAGACAATTTTGGTATCTACTAACTTCTAAATACCAAACAGACTGATAATAACTTTTCAATAGCTCGCAAGAACTAATTGCGATCTTTTGTTAGGTACAGTCACGAGCAATATGGTAACATATAGACATGCTGCAGACATCATCAATTGATTTGCCTTTTTGAAAATACGGAAAAAATGTAAACTAAAAATGTTAATAAACTAAAAATGTTAACACTACTGAGGCTATGGTATAGCCTCAGTAGTGTTAACTACTAGGGCTATAGTACATTTTTTCCGTATTTTACCGAATAGCGTACTTAAAGTATAAATGGCGCTTAATATATGGAAAATTAAAAAGCGCCACTAGTGTACGAAAAATATCGTCAAAATTCCCGTTTACGTCATAACGACAAACTTGCACTGCGGGTACGGAGCAAAATGCTAAACCGACGAACCCTTGTTAACAAACCACTTCGTTCCAAGTACTATTAAATTAAGAAAACATCGATTTAAACTCTGACAAAATAAAAGAAAAATCGTGACTCATTCAATTCGTATAGAGCGAGTGAATTAGAAGTATTCCACCCGCTCAACAATTGGACGCAAAGTAAAAATATATTATTCAGCAGGGACTACAATTGTACGGAGGAAATTTTGTATAAAATATACTAGAGATATATGTGTGGTCGTGGATCAGTCATAAAATGAGTCCTCCCACCCAGGGCAGGGCGGGAGGGACTGTCAGACTTGTACTGACTAAAATCCACGGTGTCCTTCACTGGCCCTTTACGTACCGGGGTCACGGTAATTCGTAAGTCCCGCGACCCCGGCAGGCTTTGGCCCGCTTCAGGCCCCGTCACTATGCTGACACTCCTTGAGGAGCGCGTGGAACACAACGCGCCGTCGACCCAAGCAGCGAGTCTGGCTTAAAGATTTGTATAAGCGTAATTAAATTGAGCGCAAACGAGGGATCTGTTTCTTTGTGATCCTACTCTTGTGAATTTATAAAGAGAATAATTCTGTGAGTTGATTTAAAAATGTTCGTTGCTGAGTTATTCTCACCTTGAAGTATTTTTATGTGACTCTTTTCTGTATTTTAAAGTACCTATCTAGTTTCAGTTCTTTTGTTTGTAGATAATATGAACATCAATATGCAATTTTCGCACCAGTATTGCTAAAACCGAGTGAGAAGAGAGTTTTTTTTTTATCGGAGTAAAATCACCACTAAAATCCATCATACTGACTAAAATCCACGATTTTCTTCAATAGCCCTTTACGTACCGGGGTCACGGTAATCCCTTGGTCCCGCGACCCCGGCAGGCTTTGGCCCTCTACAGGCCCCGTCACTATGCTGACACTCTTTGAGGCGCGCGTGGAACACAACACGCCGTCGACCCGGGCATGGTCCATGGTCGGACAGCGAGTCGCCCATTACTCGCTGCCCGCATGCCCGCGCCTACGGTGGCCGGAGATCGAAGATAGTTTCTTAGGGTAATATGTCGTTTGCCCAAAGAACATTACGATCCTTACCATGTTGAACAGCATAAACTGACGGCGATCCCAAATAGTCTCAAGTGGCGGACCAGCAGTCTAAATCTACCGAAATGGTCTAAAACGTACCAATAATCCATAACTTTACCGGTATAGATTTGTATTGCGATAGACGCCTGGATATTTCATTAGCATTAGCATTTCTTATTGTGTATTTTTTTTTCGTGGTAAAATCATCAGATTCAGCATCACACAGGGCAGAGCGGGAGGGACAGTCAGACTAATACTGACTAAAATCCACGGTGTCCTTCAATAGCCCTTTACGTTCCGGGGTCACGTTAATTCGTAAGTCCCGCGACCTCTTATTGTGTACTTGGACGATGTTATTACCGGTACTACGGATTAAAGTCGTAAGGTATCGCAGACTTGCATCGCCTTGTGTACGAAAGGGCTTACACTTCTGAATACTTTAGCATTCTTCTCCTCAAGTTGTATGATCGCCATTTCTGCCTAACATTGGCTAAGTGAAACGCATCGTGTTTCTTCTCGTTTTACTACCGAAAAAATCCTAAACTGCGGAGACAAGTCATCGAGAGCCTAGTTTTTATACTAAGCTCGCGTAAGATGAACCTGTTAGTATGGAATGTAGTCCAGAATATCCGAAGTGGTGACGGGATTGTCTTATCCGAAAGCCGTGACGCTAGTACGTAAAGGGCTGTTGAAGAACACCGTGGATTTTAGACGGTACGAGTCTGACAGTCCCTATCGTCCCGTCCTGGGCGAGACGACTCATTTGATGATTTACAATGTCAAAAAAGCATCCGAAGTACCTGTCTATCCACCTCCAACACCACATCTCGAAAGCGCCTTTGACTCGAAAATAGGTTTCTTTTGAAACCATATCGTTTATGACATAACCTAAAATACCAAAAACCTTTTATTAACGCCTCAAGTAACAAACAAAGGAACCAACAAAAAAACTCACAACAGAATTAATTGTAAAATGCTTTAAAGGAAATTAACGAGGGACCGAAAAATCTTTCATCTTTGATTACTCAACAATTTGAACATGGCCTTGTAAGCTCAGTACAAATAAAGGGAATTCCTATCTGGTATATTAGATTTTGCTGCTGTATCCACCTGTCGGGCCTTATTTAATTAAGAAATGTTTTCGTGGAGAAAAGGAGGACAATGTTGATCTGTTATATTGCATTTGTGTATAATATTGCGAGTCTAATCTTGGTTTTTGTTTGTAGCAAATGTTTTCCTCTGTACATTTAGTTGAGCTGGTATTTTTGTTGGTCGGGCCAAATGGAAGAATAATACTCGTATAACTAGAGTGGGTTGGATTGACTAGACTGAATTAATTGGAATCATAACTAGATGGGGGTACAGATGCTAGAACATCGACCTACCAATGTTCACAATTCAAAAAATCATTTATTGCATATTATGGCTAGTTATACAGGTGGATTTATGAAGAACAGGAAAGTTGTTAGTGTCACCATGTTCTGCACTAGGCATGCAGCATGTAGGTCAGAACGTGTTTAGACCCTAAATTAAAAATTTAAATGCATTCAAATTCATAATTGAATTAAAGTTAAATAATGTCAAAGTTATAATGTCAAAGTAAATTTAATATGTTATGAAACTTAAGCGTTGGTGATAAAGTTAAAAATCTATTGAAGTTTTAGATATTGAAGTAGCTTGATGTGCTGGCCCCTGTACTATGTTATTCATCAGTTAGCTTTGAATAAATTTATTGACCATTTTTGATTTTCTATTCAAAATATGTGTTATTTTAGGATCCGTGGCTCTATTCCGCTAATTATTCTCTATCAAGTTTTCAACAAATCATGCTTTAAATAAAGTTCGTTTCATCAACATTATGCAAGGATTTATTAACATGTATGTACGTACTTAGTTAAGGCAAACCCAGATTTTTTTCCTTACGACTCTTTTACGTAAGTTCGTATTCTTACTTTTAAGTATGAACACACTGCTGGTATATGCTATATTTATGTCTCCTAAAATCATGTCGTCTCCTTTGAGCATTTTCGTAGTCGGGAACAAACATGTCCCAACATAAACAATGCACTTACCTACATAATAAATACAAACTCAATACCTACCCTATTTTTCGGCTAGAACGTCGAAAATTGACATCATAGTGTATCCAAAAACACATTTATCGTACACAAGACTAACTTTTGACATGCATATCGCACCCTTAGAATTACAACGACGTAAGTGCAAATACTATACAATCGAGAAAAATGCATTTGAAACTTTTAATTTACATTTTACTCAATAACTCTTTTGTATCGACAATATTTGTAAAAAATTAACGTAACATGGGTACTTGGTTATTATTACTTTGATATTAGTTAAATATAATGCCTAAGTTTTTTGGAGTTTTATTTTTACTTTATTTTCAAAATACAAGGCACCTACAGTTAAGTCATTGTACCACTAAAATATATGTAAAAGATTAAAAAAATGTGACGAACAATGACGTAAAGGTACAACATTTGTCAAATTAAAAATAATCAATTTATCATTATTTCAATAATATGCCCAAAAAAGGAAAATATATAATTAGAAGTTAGCGTATAACTTGAAACCGGCAAACAGAAATCATTAACTTTCGAGTTATAAAGGAAAAACCATAAATAGGTGGTACTTTTTTGAAGAAAGCAAATAAAACACAGGTTAAAGTAATCAACGTTTATTTGTACTATTAAGCATAATCAGTCTTCTGAAGATATTAAATATTTTTTTAACACTTAATATAAACCTAAAAAGGTTTATATTAAGTGTTAAAAAAATATTTTATATTCTATTTAGTATTAAAAAATGTTATTTTGTCCTTTGAAAAATCACTTAACAATGAACTTATTAATTATTAACTTTTACTTTTAAATCAGTCTTATATGATTTCTTTGATATTATTAATCTTAATACTTATTTATTGTATCATTAACTAAACTGTCTGAACTTTAATAATCACCTATTCATGTTTAGTAGCTGATAGACATGTCTCATAAGAATTAAATACAAAAATTAGAATGATAAACTACAGGTTCCTGTAATATTCTGCATAGTAATGAGGTACTATATTCTTCTCAATTAATTGCAATATATCTTGTTTCTTGCGTTCAGATATTGGTATTTTAGAATTATATGCTGGCTTAAGGTGTATCTCATCAATCGATATAGTTGGTCTGCTAGTGCGTAAATTTCTTTGTACTGTTATATTAGCTTGCAACATGTTTTCAGTTTTATATGATAGTTTATATTCAAACGTATTCTTATTCTTTGTAAATTGGACCACTTTTATTTCGCTCAATTTAATTTGATCGCCATCAACATTTTTAGATAAATTTAGGTTTAACTCCTCTGCTAATACTTTCAGATCAAAAAAGCTGTCATAATTCATTTCAAACACTTTAAACGGGTTTCCAGACTTTTTAGCTTTTCTTATAACATTAACATATTGATCTGGAACATAAATTGGGCTTGATTTCCTTTCCTTTTTAATGCACTTTTCAATCAAAGAATGGGCGGTATCACCCTCGTTTTGCGTGTGACCGCGAATCAGAAATTTATGGGTTATAGATTTTATGTTTAATTTCGACACAGCAAAAAAATACATCGTAAGAATATACCTGAAAAAAAAAAGAAGTCGTTAGGAATGAATACTTTTGAAATAATAATAGATAAGTAAGGCAGTTCCGGAGTCACTTACTTGTTTTTCTGCTGGCCACAGCAATTGTCCGAATAAAAAATAACGTCACAATTAGGATGCTTTGTAGCCAATTCTTCCAAATACTTATAAACGCAGGATCCGATTTCAATGGCACCCCTATGACCCATACCCTCATGCCAAAAATAACAAGTGGTATGTTCATTTTTCCCATCGGTCACCTAAAAAAAATCGGTAATTAAAAGAGTCGAATCGCTAAAAAATAAATGACTAAAGATTAATTTATGCATGACAATAGAAATTTACCGTAAAGTTATAACAATTTAGTCGAGTTTTATAAAAGAATGCTGAAGAATCTCCGACAGGACATGGCAATACCGCTTGCAAATCATAGGTGGCAACAACTAAATTACTATTATTCATATCTCTTTGTTTTTCAAGACGGCTCAAACTTTTTTCTTCCAGGTGTGATTTATATTCGACCTCAAGTTGCGGTTTTACTTCCGTGGGTGCGTTTTTATAACCAACGCAAACGTCACATTGATCTTTCTTCGGTATAAAGAACCCAATATTAAACTGTGTATTGAATATGTATAGATATGCAGCGTATGGTGCAGTTGGTAAATTACTTTCCCTTCTTAAGGTCTCATAGTTTCTGTGCATTTCTGACACCGATAAGCCGCCATCAACATATTCCCTGCTAGTGTTAGCTCTCAAATAATGACTTTCAATTTTAGGTATCGATTCTATATGATCTATTATAGATTGTCTTACTTCTTCCGGCAGATTAGAATGATTCTTATGGTGCCCTCTTTTATCTTGTGGAGCAGCACCCAGGTCTTCATTTTTGGCGTGAATCACAGTGCGAAGTGTTCTTTCAGCAATGCCTAATGTATTTAACAGAAAAATTTTACATACTCTTTTTTCTATCCCATTCATCAGAAAATAATATGCTGTATTTGGGTTTCTAGGCTTTGCAGGTTTTTTATTCTGGACGTCAACCTTGATACGTCTGTATGCTACTTGAAGTGGTTTGATGCAGGAACTTAGATACGCTCTTTGCTGCTGTAAGTTACCTAATTCCCAATAACTGTTAAAAATAGCTTGTCTTTCTTCTTCAGAAAACTTACTGGCACAAACAAGTCTACACTTAAATGAACATGGGGGCCCCATGGCTTTCCCGCTCATGTACTTGCCTGTTCTAGAAAGGTACTCTTTTCCGGTATTTTTAAGTTGCTTTGCACGTATTCTTTTCCAATTATTTGGATTTTTGGTACGTTTTTTTGCCTTTTTTGGTTCTGGTGGGTCAGAAATCGTTGAGTCGTGAGTTGCAATAGATGCTTCAGGAACAGACACATTGGTTTCATGTTCATCTTCCGAACTAGAAGAGGAAGAACTACTCGAACTACTGTCTTCGCTACTGCTACTGTCTTCGCTACTGCTACTGTCTCTGTTATTCGATGGCCTAAATTCATCTGAACTGGTTCCAGAAAAGTCACCTTTCTCAGAATCAGATGAAATTAATGAATCCGTAACTTCTTGCATGTTACAACCTGATTGTTTTGATACTGTTTGATTAACAGAGTTATTCTCTTCAGTACGACAATGATCTTTAGCCAATCTTACTAATTTAGCCCCCCGTGACTCCATTATGTTTCAACCTAAAAAAAATAAAAAAAAATGGAATCTAGAAGAACAACGACCTAATTGTAATAAGCGTCATTGTTCGTATAAATGTTTGAATTTTTTTTTGAAAAAATGACCTAAGTTACACTTGAGTCAATGTTCTTCTTATAAAAGTAAAAAAAAATGGCCTAATTACCTTAGCGTCGTTGTAGCACTGTGAAGCAACAAACTCGTCCCGCTCCCCGCGAGTAACTGACCAATCAGTCGTTGTTGTTTTCAAGTCTCGCTCAATTTGACGTTGACGCTACTACCATCTAGCGTTATTTATGGTAATTACAAAAGAGTCGATGTTCCTTACAATAGTTAAGCACTTTTTATAGTGTTTGTTATACTTAAGTAATTTTCACGAAATTTTGCACTTGCGTCGTTGTAATTCTAAGGGTGCGATATGTGAACCTTGTACCACAGTATATTAGTATTAGCAAACAGTATTTCAACTTGTCACAAATGTTCGATATCGGAACCGATTCGATAACACATAAAGAGCGTCTACGTAAATTCTGGGCATTCCTTTTTTAATCTTGATTTTTTATGTGTTTAAATAATCAAATGTTGTTACCGAACGTTGTTAATGTTGGAACGGAAGGGACAGTCAGACCGACTAAAATTCACCGTATTCTTTAAATTTCCCCTTACATTCCGAGGTTACTTCCTGTTTAAATATATTAAAAAAATCTTGCATCTAAAAAAATTTTTGGTGGGCAACTCTCATACTCTCGTTTAATTTCACACAAAGGCCAAAGTTAGCTTACTGGATTTTATTATACTGTGATTGCACGTATGAATGTTGTTCAGCAGTATTCGTGTATAGGACTCGTAACATGCATGGGACAGCTCGGAATATAAAATAAGATGGCCGGCGCTCCGTCATACTTATTAGCCTTTGGCGTTTTGAGATACTTTTCAGGGACTACATTTGGTTTGAATTTTGTAGAATTTAGTCTGTTGTTGTTAGGATATCCAATCCTTATCCTAAATATCGTTATTCACTACATAATATAACACAAAGTCGCTTTCTGCTGTCTGTCTATCCCTATGTATGCTTTAAAACGACGTAACGGATTTTGATGCGGTTTTTTTAATAGATAGAGTGATTCAAGAGAAAGGTTTATATATAATATATAATATGCATAATATAGTAGTGATTGCACCCGTGCGGAGGGGTGGGGGACCCGGGGCGGGTCGCGAGTAATAATATAAATGTCTTCTCTTTTCCTATCTGGTGAGGCCTATGTCTAGCAGTTACCTGCGATATGCTGATTGATCGATTGTGTCGTGCTACATCGACATTTAAATAAATAACCACTTTCAAAGTGGCGTCAGTAGGAATACGGTGGTTTCTTACTCCCTTTCGCCCCACCCAGGGCGAGAGGACTCATTTGATGATTTTTAACTCTAAAAACAAGTGGAAAACAGCAACATCTTCATATTATCTCACATAGATGCTATATATCCCTTAGGTATATCAGATAGGCAGTATGTAATTTCCCCTACAAACGGGGATGTCGTTGCGCAAGCATGTAGCCTGTAATCTAATGGATTACGTATGTACCAACGACTGTCGAAGCTCAGTGCGTATTCCGGCCATCTCACGGACATGACAACATTGTATGTTTGGGGAATTGAGTGGAAAAAGCACAATGTGGTTATTTGACAGTGCCTACCTAAAAATAAACACATTTTTTTATTTCTTTAACAGTCCCAGATGTGACTAAGAGAGTGGTGAGTATAACTATGAATGGAAATGGATGGAGAAGAAGAGGAAGGCCAAACAAAAGATGGATGGATTGTGTACGGAATGTCATGAAAGGAAAAATGACTAAACGATCCAGGATGAAAGGAGGAGAGTATTGGGCCCCGTCGACCCCAAGTAAAATAGGATAAGGGCAGGAAGATGATCATGAGCAATCGCAAATAAATTTTATCTGAAGTTGATAAAACCAAGTGACCGGGGAAGCATTAACCTTTTTGATAAGCGTTCGACTGCTCTATCTACCCATTTTTTTTTCAATTTGTCAACTGCAAAACCGGATTTGACATTGATATAATGCCTTTGTCAAACAGACCGGCGAAAGCGAAGCGTTTCCAAACCGAAGCGAGACGTCAGTCCGATAGTTCTGTCACGCTTTCGCGTTTCTATGTGACTGGATTCAAACAATTCCATACATTACAAATAAAAATTCGGTATCGCTTCGGAAACGCTTCGCTTTTGCCAGTCTGTTTGAAAATGGCTTAAGGGTCGTTTTTCAGTTACAATTATTTAGACAAGTGTTCAACAGACGTTTAACTTTTTTTTTTAGTAAGACGGTTAATGTTAAAATTATATTTTCATGCTAAAAACAAAGTCCCAGCAAAAATCGGAAGACATGTGACATCTACCAGCACGTACTGGACCCGCGTTGTAGATTACAGCCCACTCCCTCTCACAGATAGCAGGCCTGTGTCCCAGCAGTGGGAACTTTATTGTCAGATTATACGTTATGCGTGGGTAATTTCCGAGTATTCCCATACTCATTTTAGTATGAGTTTATCTTTTTTTTTACGTGGTAAAATCATCAAATGAGTCCTCCCACCCAGGGCAGAGCGGGAGGGACTGTCAGATTTGTACTGACTAAAATCCACGGTGTCCTTCAATAGTCCTTAACGTTCCGGGGTCACGGTAATTCGTACAGTCCCACGACCACGAGTTTATCCTAGGAAAATAAATCCTGTAATGTAAATGTAAAGGGTTACATAATACGCAGTGGTAGACGCCCACGGCGACGGACGTCGAGCCACCGTAGGCGCGGGCATGCGGGCAGCAAGTAATGGGCTACTCGCTGTCCGACCAGTGACCATGCCTGGGTCGACGGCGCGTTGTGTACCACGCGCGCCTCAAAGAGTGTCAGCAAAATGACGGGGCCCCTCTCTAGAGGGCCAAAGCCTGCCGGGGTCGCGGGACTGTAAGAATTATCGTGACCCCGGAACGTAAAGGGCTATTGAAGGACACCGTGGATTTTAGTCAGTACGAGTCTGACAGTTCCTCCCGCTCTGCCCTGGGTGGGAGGACTCATTTGATGATTTTACCACATAAAAAAGGGGTTACATAATAATCCTAAATACCTTTTCACACTAAAACGTTTTGTCGTCCAGCGAAGACTGCATAGAGATTTGTATCTCTGCCAATGAATTCACTAACTTCATAGACACACCGCCTCACTTTGGCAAGGCTCCAACTCAAGACACTGATTGCATGTATTGACTCATATTGCAACTATATTTCTTGCTTTATTAAATTTGGGTGGCACAAATGAGACAGGTAAAGACTTATTTTATGAGAATCGTGTTTCATGTTTTATTGAATACTTTTCCTCTTGGTCCACGTGGACTTTATAAAGTTTTTTTTTTAGGTATATGAAAGGAAATACCGGGGTGTACTCCTACCTATCTCTGATCTAGGATGGCTAGGATATAGGTTGACATTGCGATCTGATATTACCTACGTGTTACGTAAAATTTTTAGTAGCTTTCTAGATTATTTACTGTAGCAGGCAAATGTAAATTATATTATGTCACGAATACTTGTAACTAAATCTTCCGATATAAGACCGCGAATTTGATGGTTTAGTACGAAGAAACAGCAAATAACACGTGTTTGAATGTTACCTCCTACATAGGAGGTAACACTCCTATATGTGAGGTAGACATCTACCTCACATACATGTTCACATCAAGGGTACATTAGGCAAGTTTGTGTTTTATATAAAAATCGTACTGAAATACACACTTTTTATCAATATTTTAAGGAGTGCGTGGACTCACCTCGTGGAGAGCAGCGGTGGCCCAGTTGTAACGGCTCCAACTAACGAGTTGAAGGTTCAAACCCATCCAGTTGCATTACTTTGTGTAATTTATTTCATCACCACTACTCTCAAGACGATGAAAGAAAACATGGTGAGGAAACCGGTATATCCCAGACCCAATAAATTCAAAGATATGTGACATCTACCAACCCGTACCGGCCCCGCGTGGTGGATTATGGTCTACTCCCTCTCACAGAGAGGAGGCCTGTGTCCCAGCAGTGGAAACATTGTAAGCTGATGAAGATGCAAGATGGAAATGTTGACTCACCTCGTAGTGGACCATCCCAGGTAATGGCACCAACCCGGGCCGACGGCGCGTTGTGTTCCACGCGCGCCTCAAGGAGTGTCAGCATAGTGACGGGGCCTGTAGAAGGCCACAGCCTGCCGGGGTCGCGGGACTAACGAATTACCGTGACCCCGGTACGTAAAGGGCTATTGAAGGACACCGTGGATTTTAGTCAGTACAAGTCTGACAGTCCCTCCCGCCCTGCCCTGGGTGGGAGGACTCATTTGATGATTTTACCACGATAAAAAAAAGGTAATGGCACCACGGGCTAGCCGTAACCTGCGGAGAAGGCCGAGTGATCCTATTGACGGCGAACTCACTAGGACCGCCCGCCGGCCTTCATCCTCTTTTATTTCACACTAACAACCAAACCTGCACACATGGACGAAGGCTTTAGGCACAGTTTAATGAGAATTTACCTTCAAAAAGTGCTTATATTATGAGCACGTTTTGAATAAGTAACTTTTGATTTTGACTGTGTTTCGTCAGTACAGGGGGGAGATTCGTTCCTTCTGGATGAGCTCGATCCATCTTAGATCTCAAACGCCAAAAGAATCTTCAGTTTGTTCAGAATCAGTAACTGATTCGATTCCAATAATTTTTACACCATGTTATTTTTTTTTTCAAAAATATTTTAATTAAATTTTATACCAGTTAATTACAATACAATCACCGTACGGTTAGGTACCTATTGCCAAGCTATTATCACGAGTGTCTAACAGAGGAGACGCGGTTTACGCGGGTGTACCGCGAAATGAGCATGTTTTTGAACGGACAACCAGGTATATATATGTCACGGCTAAAGGTAGGTGTGAACCTAAACTTAAGATTAGCCGGCTAAACCTAGGTTTATCTTCGACGAAATGTTAATGTTAGTTTGTTCTATCTTTAGCCGGCTAAACTTAGGTGTAGCTGCAGGTCCTTGGCTAAAAATGTAGAAGGAAATGGAAAAGGAAACAATGTAATAATGTTTACTATTTTGACACGAAAACTTTATAAAAAAATAATCACTTTCATTACACATGAGCGAGCGAAGCGAGCTCGGGACTCGCTGGCACCCCGACTCGGACAATTTAGGTTAGAAGAGGATGGCGGGGTCTGAAAGACCCCGCCATCCTCTTCGTGGTTATTTTTTTTTTTAAACCACCCAGAAGTAGGAGCCCCGCGAAGCGGGGCTCCGTCGACATGCTGGGAAGCGTGGACGCCCCGCGAAAGCAAGACCATTCCATTTCCTTCATTTTTAGCCAAGGACCTGCAGCTACACCTAAGTTTAGCCGGCTAAAGATAGAACAAACTAACATTAACATTTCGTCGAAGATAAACCTAGGTTTAGCCGGCTAATCTTAAGTTTAGGTTCACACCTACCTTTAGCCGTAACATATACAAACTTATAACCTTGTGATTTTTTATGATACGGTTTTAAAATTTTGTACATAGATTCTTTACACAAAAATACTAGACAGGTGTATCGGGTTTCGCATAAATAAAAAATAATGTTGTATAAGCTGAAAATCCCACTGCTAGATTTGGCCCTCCCCCAAACTTAAACACGTTGAAAACACCATATCTTCCCACCATACGATAAATGGCATACTTCGATCAAGAACAGTAACGAGAGTCTATTAATTCTTAGCTATTGAGAAGCAGTCACGTTTTATTATTCACTGTGAGGATACGTGTCTGAAGCTATCGAGACGTTATTGATACTGCTCCAACGAAGACCGTACATTCACAAACACTTTACAGTTACGCAATATCAAGACCGATTTTCTTATGAAATAATTTTAAAAAATTGGCTTAAAAAAACTTAAGTTTAAAAAAAGAATATTTAAATTATGATCCCATATATTTTGGTAGTTATGTTTAAGTCTAGTATAAAGGGAATCTGTGCCTGCTATTGAGAAATTCTTAGTTGAAAACTTAGTCTAACTTGTGAATCAAACCCGCATGTTCATTTGTCGCCTACCTAGGCATTTATCATCATTATCTGCGTAGTATTTTCATAACTTTTTAGTGATCTGTTTCCAGTCCAATTCGATGCAAATGTTCATGCCAGTTCTGCAAATCGTAATTCAATTTACTTAACAATAATCTTATACTCCTGGCAATACCTAAGAACATTTTATTAATCCAGTCCACTTCAGAGTTTTTGAAAGAATCGAGATCTTGTAAACGTAGCAATTTGCTTTTTAATTATCTCTGGAAATAAACTAAAACGAATCTGATACTGCTAATGAGAAAGTTGTGTAAAGGTAAAGAATTTTGTAATTAACCTAAGCTTAAAGAAATCTTATAAAGTGAACGAGATTAAATACATGGACGAAACGGTGAGGCAGTAAGTAATATAGTAAGTGTGATTAGAGAACTTGATAAGTGGTACTCGCTAATAATCTACTTAGACGTCGAATTTTCTATTCTACGAATAAATCCATATTCTAGTTATAATCGCAATTGTATAATCATAATTATTTTCCCAAAAGACTAGCAAATTACTAGCCTATGCCTGCGGCTTCACCTGCGTGGAGTTCGATTAATGTTCGATACTACGAGGAGATTAAAAGTACCTATTCTCTGTGTTAATTCAGATTATATCAATGTGATTATTTGACTAAATTTAGAAGTCATTGAGTGAAACGTTTTAATCATCCATGCATCTTCACAAATTTTTGTATATAAAACAAGAGAAATGGTGGCCCAGTGGTATCGGCCCCGACTTACGAGTTGAAGGTCGAGGGTCCGAACCCAGTCAGGTGCATTACTTTGTGTAATTTATTTCATCACCACTGCTCTCAAAACGATGAAGGAAAACGGCATGTCCTAAACAAAAATTCGAAGACATGTGACATCTACCAATCCGCACTGGTGAAAGGAAACATTGGGAGGAATAAATCGGCATGTGCTTAAACCAAAAATTAGAAGACATAAAACCGTTTGAGGAGCTCGTGGCTAAATAATTACAGCCGCACAGGCTAATTTTCCAGGTTAAGCCGCGCTTGCCGAGGTTGGTCTGTGGATATAACAGCGAGTTTCCACCGTGTCTAGGAAAGCACGTAAAGCCTTTGGTCCCGGCAGTCATTTGTAGATCTTGGGCAGTCGTTATTTTAGTCATAAGCTCTAAATGTCTGACAAACAGTCTTACCATGGGGTATCGTATTACCCAGTTACTAGGTTGTGGAGGTCCGATAGGCAGTCGCTCCATGTAAAATACTGATATCCAGCTGCATCTGGTTCAACTGTAAGCCGACCCCAAAATAGTTGGGAAAAGACTAGGCAGTTAATGAAAACCGTTTGAATAAGGCTACATATTTAGGGACACTTTCTGTCGACTCAAAATTAACTAATCTCGATAAGCACTTCTAGAGGCCCAATCATTTGCTATTTTACGACCATATCGTAATCACCTTGGAAGACGATCCAAGATTCCTCCAGAACCGATAGGAAAATAAAGTATACGTCTGAAAATAGCTGGGCCGATTGCCAAACGATATGAGATGTACTTGGTAGATGTCCATCCTTATAAGCAAATTGGCGTTAAGCAATATACGACCTTTTACGAAATGGAAATTGGATAAGAGATTTTATGGTCACTTTGTTATTTCAGTTGTTTGTATAGGTTCTTTTTTTTGTCTTAGATAAAATGATATTTTCTTTTGATGGGACTTCCATTTTTACCCGACTAATAGTCCTCCTGACCGATTTCGGCCAAAGCGAACTCAGCGGAGGTTAGTCATCTGCACGGGAGATATTATAGTGCATAAGAGTGTGCGCAGTCACAGGTGCAGTCTCTGTTCCTTTACTCTTATAGTCCGATGGGACGGCAATCCGATACGACCGGAGAGAGATCAGGCGCAGGACGAGGACGAGGGTCTCATAACGCCAGCTTCCTAACTCCAAGAAGCTAGTTACTGAAAAATTTAAATAGAAAAACCCAAAAGCACTTTTTGCCCGACAAGGGAATCGCACCCAGGATACTACGTTCGGCAGTAGCTTGACCACGACCACGAGATCAACAGCGAAGCCAAAAAGAAGGGTAGGTATATACCGAGGGGATATACCAAATACCTAACAGTGACCACTGACTAAGTGATTTATGGTTAAGAAAAATACAGTGAATAAACTTTTAATAAACCTATAAAACTTTAAAAATAAATCTACGCTCACAATTGCTGTTATACAATCAAGAATCTGACAAGTCAAAAACTACCCTTGACGTATCCAAAAAACATGTTCGCCACTCTGATAAATATACCCATACAACTAATGAAAAAAAGAAAAAGTAGAAAAGTGAAAAATAACACGAATTGACAGAATCAAAACGGACTAAAAAAAGTGAAACGAGCATCACACGCGAGCATCGGAAGTTTCTCGAACAATGGTTGTCACTCCTAGTTGTTAAAAATTAAAATATAGCTCGCTCTGCGTTCTGGAAACTTTTTGGCGCATGTTTTTACAAAAATGAATTACGTATCTCTGGAAAAAGTACCTAGATACTTGTATTACTCTAGATAATGAAAAGCGCAATTGATATGACTATCGTTTGGATGAATAATGTGCATTAACTTTATGGAATTAAGGTTTATTTTTAGATGAACTGCGGCTGAGCTACGTCTAAACTCGACAGACATTTATAAAGTACATCATTTAGAGCCTATAAATGTTCCCACTTTTGGGACACAGGCCTTCTGTTTGTGAGGTTCATAAAATACGCAACACAACAAAAAGTTTTTGCATTGAAAAAGAAAAAAACGAGAAACGCGAAAAACTAAAAACTAGATTTTGGGAAACTGTAAGCACTGTAGGATTTTCAACTTCGTCGTATTAAGAAATGTGTAAGTTTACAAATAGCTTTATTCCATGTAACGTATACTGTCTTTTGACTCAGAAATTAGACCATCGTTTTAGTCAATAAATATTCTTCACTTTGAAAATCAAGGCTGCAACCAAAATGACGATGTTGTCATGTTTCTAGCACTCGTAAAATTAAACCGACGATTCTTTAAAACTTGTTCAGTTAATATCTATTAAGCTCCGGAAAATAAAAATATTCCCTGGAAATTATAAGCACAAGCTTCATAATCACAACATACAAAGTTTCCATGTAAGTAACAACTTAAGTGCCGGTAACATAAATAAACAAGACGCAAAACGTGCTTGCTAGAAAGATGCCTCGATGCTCTAGGCGATTCTCATGAACTTCGGAATATATTCCTCACAATGTACGGTCCACACCTTATGATTGAGGAGCTTGTGGCCAATAACAGCTCTGGGGCTCTGTGCTAACAGTTTTGGGGCCCAGTCTTCAAGGGTAAACCGCGTTTGCCCAAATCGAACCGTGGATGGGTGTCCATGATGGGAACATACTAGGCAGGGAAGAAACTCAGTATTTTCATACTTAGTATGTCAAGCTGTTGGTATAGTCGCCCGAAGACTGATAATTTATCCAGTTTTTCCAATGTCAGATAGACAGTCGTTTCTGCCAACACCATGAGAAAAAGGCGTGAATTCACTTTTTCATGTGTGCATTTTCAACCTTAGATTTTATGTAAGTAGGTGCCTTTTTTTTCAATAATGTCGCCGCACACTACGTATTTCTACTGCATTGTGAGTGCGTTTACAAACATAGAAACTCACATACACATTGACAGGCCTGTTGGTCTAGTGGTTAGTGACCCTGACTGCTATGCCTTAGGTCGTGGGTTCGATTCCCACCCAGGACAAATGTTTGTGTGATGAGCACGATCATTTGTTCTGTGTCTGGGTGTAATTTATCTATAATATGTATGTATTTAGAAATGTATAACAATGTTTATTAGATGTCTAGTACCCATAACACAAGCTCTGCTTAGCTTGGGACTAGATGGCGTTGTGTGAGAGTTGTGAATATTTATTTATTTTATTTATTTATACACAAACACCGAACAACTACTCGCAGGTCATACAAATAGGCCTTTGTCGGGAGATCATCATTCTGTAAAGGTTACGGTGACATTAGAACGTTAAGGAAAAATTTTGGATTTTGGGCTTGTGGAAGTCTGAGAGTCCTATCCACTCCACCCAAGCTTATTGATGGACTCATTTGATAATTTTACTAGCCCAGAAAACCTTTGTCCATGTTTCACGATCAACTTTTTTTCTCCCAGCGCCTTATGTTTCGGTCTGTACATTATACAACATGATACATAACTAAGTATCGTTATAACTACTTAAAGAGCAATTCCTGGAGAACAACGTATGTAATACCGTTAATCATAAGCCAGTTAAGCTCTTACTCCGAATGTGCGCATAAATCAAACTTTGCGCTCGTTTTCTGAATTGTTTCTTGCAAGCATCTTGCGAAGGAACGGTTGTATTTTTAAGTATGTGTTACTTGTGAAGGAGAAAGGTAGGTAAATTTATATGATCTCTCAACCCACTTTCTACCCAGAATATAACACACCAACAGAATAAATTAATTCTCAATAACACCTACGCTGGATATTAATTGAGGTACCGTAATGCATATTTGATTAAGTTTGTCCAGCGCACAGGTGACCTGGCGCAAGCTCTTATGCGGTTAATATTATATTTAAATGTAAAATTTAATCCCATTTGTGAATTTTCTGTAAAGCATCTCTGGACCTTTGTCCTGCATGCACAGAAATAATCAACCGATATCGTTATCATTGGATATAGAAAAAGTTCTATACACACTTTTTTAATATTTTACATTCCCCATTGATATAGGCCATAAAATTACACTAACACCGACATCAGCAAAGGTAAACCGTGTTAGGTTAGTTTTGCACAAAATTTTACTAACGTTCAGTAGACTATAAAAAAAGATTGCGCTTTGTATTGGTTTTAAGAGCAGCGAAGCGTGAGACGATAATATTTTAGGTGGTGGGTTCCACAGACACATACTTTGAAACCTACTGAATAGTAGTAGATAGATACTTTGAACACAGTTTACCCAAAGACATTAAATTGTACTACACAATAGACGGGACATAGCGAAAAAAATCGTAATCCGAAACATTTGTCCTAGTGGTCAAAAGTCGCTCAGTCTAGTGTGGTACGCCGGCATGATATGTCGTTTTCTTGACAAACTGTCAAACAAAAGAAAAATATTTTCTAAGAAAATATGCCAAGTTGCGCATTACGGTATTGTAAATCTCGTTATGGTAGAACGACTGGATCTAACTTCGGTTTATTTTCGTAAGTATTTGTTATATTTACTTAGTAATAATTATTTTAATAAATAGTTCTAGAACATTATGTTAATTTTGTAATAAACGCCCTCTATTGCTGAATAGTTTACTACTGCCTTGTAGAGATGTGATGTTGTTTATCGATTTTGTCATCGATATTTTATGAGGTAAATAATAAATAACACTTAAAATATAATACTGTTTGAGGGCCAATCTTCAATGTTGAGGATAATGACGTCCGATACTTGTACTACTAATGCAACCATCCATTGACAAAAAACAAATATAAATTATTTTAATTACATTTAAGTTACTAAAAATCAAATTAATTTATATTTTTGTTTTTTGTCAATGAATGGTTGCACTAGTAGTAAAAGTATCGGACGTCATTATCCTCAACATTGAAGTTTGGCCCTTGAACATAATCATATCATTTAATTTAAATGTCAATAAAGGAACAAGTACTATTCGTTCAAGTAGGGTTCTGTTATTGCAGGTTTCCGAGTGTAAATTATGTAGAACGTGAAAAGTGGATACGGTTTGTTCAAATAGACCGTAAAGAAGAAAATTGGCTTCCATCTGCTTCGTCAAACATATGTAAAAAAATAAATAAATAAATAACTCGTACACATTGAAGCCACTAATCGTTTTATTGTTTTCCTAATTTTTTGGCATTTGATTCATCCTATTCAAATGTGAACAAAAAATATTCTCGTAACTTTTATTATTATTATCGATACCTTTTTATTTAAATGGTAACATCCCTATACAAAGTTTCTAGTATGCTATTCAAAGCTAGATGGCGTTACTGACATTTGGTGTTCCCAATAGCCGCTCTAATTTTGCTATATTATGCTAGATGGCGTTACTGAAAAAAGGATTACACTTTTTCTATGTCATTTCTTCGCATAGCCCCTCTATAGTAGGTATATTTAATCTCTTTGCAGTTTACCCTATATATTATGAGGTTGATTTGAAATTACAAAAGAACGATATGTATTGGGAATGTGATGCGGATGAAGATAGTGAGGAACTGTTGAGGAAGAATGTAGATGGCTTAAACTGTAGAGAAAGACCAAATAAATGGATACGTTATGCCAAGGCTGATATGGCCAGAAAGGAGATATGTGTTTAGCTATGATGACTATGATTGTCACTATAACCGAAAACAATTACATCGATGGTGATGACTTACTACATCTAGATTACTTAATGCACCAACTGTTAATAAGATGATATGTGACTCAATTAATAATAATAGAACTCACGAAGTAATGAAAATCTCGGTTAGTCAGTTATAATAAATTTGAAAAATAATCATCATCATCATCATCTCAGCCATAGGACGTCCACTGCTGAACATAGGCCTCCCCTTTAGATCTCCACATATACCGGTTGGAAAAATAATGGTGAAAAATAATGCTGAATATAAATCATAAAACGATTACAGAAACGTTCTAAAAGACAATCTATATAATAAACTACCAGTACTCTTAAAGAACATTAATTAAAAAGCAATCTTCAATCTTAACAAAGATTTTTACAAAACAATACTACCTATCAAGTTACAAGCGAATCGTACTAATGAAAAACACAGCCCCGCCAAGTCTCACTTTTCATTAACAAACTCTTCTAAAGATAACATCGAAGGGCCAATAAGCGAGAACTGGAAACTTCGAGATATCCTTGAGACACTCAAATCAAGATCGACACCGTATAACTAAGCCATTGTGCAAGTTCTTCTCGCCAATAAATTGTGTCCGCGACCAATAGTTGGGAAGTTCCCGTTCATCGATTTTCTTACGTCCCGACCACAAATTGTGAAACTTGCTCCACCATTGTTGTGGGCGGTGCAATATGAACCGTCCCCTGGCAGATTGCAATGACTTTTGTAACTTTTGTCGCCATTGTTGGCGCTTGGTGGTGGAAGTCAAGCCTTTGACTGTTCGCGACTTGTATTGAGGAATGTGGTTAGACATTGTTGGTGATGTTGCATCCATTGTTTAGGCCTGGCTGTAGTTTAAGCTTCAAATCGTTGAAGCTTTCCTACAGTTGTTCGATTGAGATGTTTCAGGTGACTTCAGATTGATTTGGATAGTTTCCTTTTAGAAAACGTCGCTCCACATTAGAAATTTCTCTTCAGGCGTGACAAAGAGACAAACCCGGAACAACTCTATTCAGTGAGGGAATCGAGCTCGCAACACGCATTGCAGTAGTTGATCGTTCAGACACAGCCAACCGTGCCGTCAAAGTTAGTAAAAGTATTAAACACGTTTCCAAAAGGCAATTGAATATGTTTTTTTCAAATCACTTTGATTATTTTGAAACATGAGACAGGACAGACTTTGTTTTCCATAAAATACAACACCGGTCAATGGAAGGTCAATATTATTTTTTGTCTCACTGTTACTGGCCAAAACAAGATTGATTAGATGACAGTATTTTTCTACTAACAGATAGGTATAAAACATTATTTTCACCCACTTTTTCACCAACCCATTTAAAAACATAACCATACCTTACTTAGTACGCAAGATACAATCCCCAATTACGTATAAGAACATAAGGGGGATCCAAATATCTCTGGTAATATTTTATTGCTAATGCTCTAACAAATATGAGCGAACACTTATGTATGGTGCAGACGGTCAAAAGTAATCCTATAAGCTGCCCTTAATTTGAGTAGTGCTTTGCGATTGTGTACCGTTAATAGTGGTCTTTAACATATGGGGTTCTATGTAGTTGCATCATGGTTTTATTTGTTTTAAAATGCCTTTGTCAAACAGACAGGGGAAAGCGAAGCATTTCCGAAGCGATACCGAACCGAAGCGAGACGTCAGTCCGATAGTTCTGTCACGCTATCGGATCGCTTTCGCTTTTCTATGTGACTGGATTCAAACAATTCCATACATTACAAATAAAAACGTCACGCTTTGCATTCGTCACGCCTGTCTGTTTGACAAAGGCTTAAGAGATGTTTTGTAATATCGTCATTTTTACAAAACCGCCGAGGCCAGCCCAAAAAGATGTGCGATGACCTGGACACGCACTGCAATGGCTAGTGTGAAGCGGCACTCGAAAATAAATCATGGAAAGATATGACCTTTTCCCAGTTGTGGGATTTAAGGGCTACGCAGAAAAACAATACGTACTGAAAACAAAAAGATCTCTAAATGTTTTCTCAAAAACTAAACTGTCTGTTGATTTAACTTCATCTTATTCGGACATATTTGCAAATCAAATTGCAAACACCAAATATTGCAAAGCAGGTACGAAATAGATTTTTCGTACCACTTGCTCAAAAAAGTGACATTCTATGCTTCAAAAATCGAACATAACGATAGTCATTTTTAATCTGTTAAAAACAGGGAGAGAATGTTGTACTGAATTTCATTCATCCTCTAGGGAGAGAATGTGATTTAAATTTGGAATACTTACCGAAATTTATACTGAACTACATCTGTGTTTACACCATTGAGTTTGTATATAAAGCATTACACATCTTTTTGAAAAAGGAATACGTATTTATTATGCAGTTATGATTATTAAACAAAATTACGAAAACCGAAGAGGCCGTATGAGCTTGATGCCTTTGCTTTTCCGACAAAAAAAAATTAGTCTAGGAATTTGCCGCGTTTTTGTTTTCTTCAAATAAAACCTTAAGTTTATTTTATTTTTATAAATAAGTTAATGTTCTAAAAATGCGTAACGATGTTAAATCAAATGAAACGCAAGTTCCTCAGACGCAAGAACAGAGATATACTCAAATTAACTCATCGACAATAAATGTACCAAACAAAAATGTAACTCTCTCTATCAATAATTGGACCAATGTTTCGAATGTTAACTTTTACTTTTAATTGTCATTATTTTTAATAAATGCTTATCTCATATTATTATTGAGTTCATTTTTTCGCAAATGGTACGAAAAGTAGAGTATTTTCCTCGGTAATAAAGCTGTCTTAGTCTTGGGTGAACTTAAATCCCTCGCTACACTCAGGACTCGTCTTAAATCCCTCGCTTCGCTCGTGATTTAAGTTTTTAACACCCTCGCTACGCTCGGGAGTAAACCTCGAGTCCTTCGTTACGCTCGCGATTTAAATCGTCACCCGCGACAGAAGACACTGCTTTATCCCCTTGGTTAATAATCTACTATTCACACAGGAAAAACAATTTTAATTGTATAGTAAAACTGCTGGTCCTTTATATTTTTGACAAAGCTCCGTATAGTCAGAAACCTTAGAATCAGACTTCGTCCGGTATCGTGGCGTTACCCACCAACTGGTTTAGGTGGAGAAAACGATGTCCTTGGGTGGAGGTCAGATAGGTCGTCGCACTATCTGAAATATTGGTTTTCGCCTACATTTGAATAGCTTGGAAGCTGATCCCGACAAGGAGTGGAAAAAATAAAGCATATGACGATGGCAAGCCTGCCGGGGTCGCGGGACTCACGCAATTACCGTGACACCGGAACGTAAAGGGCTATTGAAGGATGCCGTGGATTTTAGTCTGTACAAGTCTGACAGTCCCTCCCGCCCTGCCTT
Organism: Agrotis puta; assembly: GCA_943136025.2. Lineage (NCBI taxonomy): Eukaryota > Metazoa > Arthropoda > Insecta > Lepidoptera > Noctuidae > Agrotis > Agrotis puta. The sequence continues at coordinate 4,148,467 of OW964171.2, forward strand.
GGGTGGGAGGACTCATTAGATGATTTTCGACGCTAAAAAAAAAAAATATGACGATGGCGAACAATGACACACCGAACACATTAACTTCAGTCCTTTCCCATTGCAACAACGTGTGTTACTACAAAAATGTTGTCCTTGCAACACCAAATTCATCTAACTTTCACTATCCCATCCCGTAGACAACATCAAATTCGTCCGGCCTTCATTACATCACTATCTGTACTTAGTAACAGAGTCAGCTGTAGTACACGAGTACAAAGCACTTTATAACAAGTCTGAGTTTAGTTAGGAAGCACTTTAGTGCAGACCGAGTTCGGTAGTCCTCATTATGGGACATACGGAGTGAAACATTAAGAGAAAAGGTCTTCTGTACTTTGTTTAGATTGGTAGATAGATACGGCTGTTAAAGCACCTGCTGTCGACGTTTTATGAATGCCCTCATGGGCCTATGTGAAATAAAAACATTTCATTTTGATTTAGAATGTTTCTTTTTTACCGTGGTAAAATTATCAGAGCAGGAGGGACTGTCAGACTCGTACTGACTAAAATCCACGGTGTACTTTAATAGCCCTTTACGTTCCGGGGTCACGATAATTACATGAGTCCCGGGACCGGGTACTAAAGGTTAAAAGACCTTTTATTGGTGTTTGAAAATGTATTCGCACATTGTTAGATTATTTTTAAAATATGACGTTCAGTAATTATCACGCGGCAACGTTATACCGGGATAACAATCCTATGTGTTAAGCCAGGTTATAAACTATCTATGTTCTTGTAATCTAAATCCATTCAGTTGTTTTCATGTGAAAAAGTAACAAAGAACCCATTCGTGTTACTACTTACTGTTTCAAATACGAAAGTTAGTGAGCACAGTCACTAACTTTCGTATTTATAACAGTAAGTAGTAAGATCGAGAAAAAGGAATGAATATATCAATCCACATTATTCCTGTATCTACTTATAGGACTGAAAGAAATAAAGAAGAAAGAAAAGAGATTTATTGACACACACAGGACAAAAAAAAAACATGAATAAAAACAACAAAGGAAACAAAATACGTAAATAAAAGAAAAACGACAAAAGGTAAAACTAATAAAAAACAATTTAGTCCTGTGCGAGGCCAAAAGGCTCCTATCTCAGCATGTGCTGCGACATTTTTAAAATTGTCACATCGCTGGTTTTCTGATAGGGCCCAAAGTGATGTAACGGTCAGATACGTACTTAAATGTTGTTATAAAATAAATAGGACTGAGAATAGAGAATAAGATACCCTCATTTTGCCAGGCATTAAATCCTTTTTTCGAGTTCTCATACTTGTCTACACTATTTACCAATAGGGTCAGGGGATTAGCATAGATACAAAGTAATGAGAACAAAACCACGAGAATAATTTATCATCAAAGCATAGCTTAGCCATTTGTCATCTTATTATGTGGAGCGAACACATTGTTGAAAAACATTTGCCCACAAATGTAGGCACCATGTATTTTAGATAGACCGAATATTTTTTCCTTTTTTTGTTTCTGTTCAGTAAACAAATTTTAATTTACATGAAAAGAAAACATTTGACAAAAGGTGACAAGCTTTTCCTTCCGTACAAAGAATGCCTAGTTACGTACTTCAAATAACTACCTACCTTTATAAAATCTACACTAATTGCGATATTTATATAACCTTCAGACGCCTTACCTTTCAAATTATAGTCCTACCCAATTTATAAATTTCGTTTCCATCAAATTAAAGTCGAATTTCTCGACAAACATTAGTATAATATTCTATCTAGCTTAATAGGAGCCTAGGTATTGCAAGAGATGAAACAAAGAGGCTTCCAAAGACAATGTTCCTTTCTATCGATTTAGGTCAGAGCTTCGTCGGCTTGATCTCAGAGAGTATTTTAATTAACAGAATACGAGAAAAAGAAGTTTTATTGAAATTAGTTTTTATTCTTTAGCGTGGTGATGTCATTTTTTTGGGAAGATGGTCTAATTAGAACTTGACTTAAATTGTAGTGTTGTTTTTCAAGTTCTAATTAGTCGTGAGAGGCGTTTATTTAATTTCTCCATTATTTACGTTTAATTTCTGCTAGGTCGGTAGTTACGTCATAGTCATTAAGTTTTATAAGTGTTTAAATAGGTTTCTCTTCCTCACCCAACAGCCAACCGAAACCGAAATTAGCCTGAAGTTCAGGTCATACAAAATGAAATTGGTAGGTTTTTCGGGTTGTTAATTCTTAATGAATACCTAATTCCAAGGTTGTAGCCGAAATTCTGGTGGACCTTTGCTTAATAAAAACATTTGTAGAGCAGGTACCTGATGCTTAAACAAACCTAAAAGGACCCAAAAAAATTTCTTATCCTTCGCATTTTTTTTTGCTTAATCAGTTTTTTTTCCAACTCCAACACTAATTGTCTCACGTCTACCCCTCTTATTATTTCAACTAAGAAGCAAGTGCCAAAGCTGGTCTGGGCTCTCAATTTACTTAGCAAATACACGAAGCGAAGCCAACTGCGCCCAGAGCTACTAGATAGCTCACAAAAGCGGGCATTTAGTTTCCAAACTATTGGCTAGAGACAATTTATGCTTACTCCACAACTTCGTCAATAGTTTTCGAAGATTGCACGAGGTCGCCTCTGTGGGGGAAATTGAACCCTATTGTTTATGTGTTTCGGATATCGTATGATTAGTAATAAGGTGCAATGTGCTGGTTGCAGTGCGAGAGGAGAAAATGGGAACGTTTGGTGTGGTCAGTAATGAAATAGAGGGTCATAAAGTGTGGGGAAACGAGACCATTGGAAAATGGGAACCATCTTTTATTGAGTATCGTGTCTGGACTGGGAATAAGGTAACTTAGTTAATGCGAACTTTTAGCTATTTTTCTACAGTCAAGCATATAGGCTCAAAATATTTGGCAGTACAAAAAAAAAAGTAATTATTTTATAGGCAGGATTGTGGGCCCCATAAGTAAGTGCGCATATGTGGATGCATGAACATCCTATATTATACATTCATTACTGGTTAACAGGTTTCTGTGTTAAATCTCTGTGAATTGGAGTGAAACATAATCCACCATGCGGGTTTAGCACAATTACCCTGATTAATACGACTATTACAGTTCAGAAAAATCAGAATATTTAACCGCGAGAAATAATATGCAACGTTATGCAACCAGGTGCACTTACCAATATTATATCCTTTGCATAATTTGTTAAGAGCGGAGATAGTAGCATGAGAGACTAGAGGGTGTCTAGAGGTAATAAGCATTAATATGCAACGTTATGCAACTTAAGGCAATTAGGAATATAATATCCTTTGGCTAAGGCATAGAGAGAAAGTACCTATGTAGGGCGACCGGGAAACTGTGAGAGCCCCTTTTAATATAGTAGGATATCGTGGGATGAATTATAGTAGTAATTACCATATCCACAGGTGCTAAATGGTAATTACTATAAACCTAGTAGATATCAACTCATTAACAATGAATAAATGATTCTATTCTCTATTCTTAACTGCCATCCAACCTCGATTACGTAGAATTATGCAATGTACCTAGTAAATGAACTATATTGTTGCGTGGTGATATCCAGCTAAAAAGCGCGTGGTCCAAAATGTTTGTCCAAATTGTCTTTTTCGGGAGCAGAGTCTTAATGCCTACCAACCTTTCAAAAAGTTTGAAAATACCTAAAATATTATGAATACTTGCTTTTTTCAAGGGTGTCGAGATGCCTTTCAAAGTCAACAGTTTCAGCGACATTGATTTGTAATTCAGGTACTTAGCAGAGTTATAATAAACTCAGGAGACCTACGAAATTAAACCTTTCATTTACTTTATAATAATATTAATACTCATGAAAGTTTCAAAAACTCATGCATAGACAATGTGACATAGACATATAATACCAGAAAATATAATATGTAACCAGAAAATATAAAATGATAAGTCGGTCTCGGTAACTGTCAATGCACAAAACAATACGCTGTAGGCTTCAATGGAAATGGCATGCTAACTACATGATAATAATACGAATTCAAAATTGTGATATCACTGCAAACAATTGCAAGCCGCTTTCGACACGTTTTTATTTCATTCCATTTCCAAGTACTTGACGGTTTTGAAGGGGACGTCAAAGCCCAACAAAATCAGTCGGACATTACCGAAAATGTAAAGAGGAACAAAAGGAATAAATCAAAATTTGATTGGAATCGTCCCGGAATGTAACAATCGCATCACGTCCGCGGCGCGCTTTGAATAAACAATTCCGGGACAACTTCGGTGATCCGAACCCTACCCTAAGTCGGGAAGTCACTTGAGACTCGCCCTTTTGTCGAGTTTTGGTTCAAATGGTCAGGCGTCTTAGTCGAATTACAAGTCTCGTAACTCTAAATTGTGCAACAGACTGTTAGCCGCAGTTTCAGAAGGTGCTGTTATCTGGGGCAACGATATTGATATCGCCTTTGGAAGTGATATCAGAATTCGGATACAATTTATATACCTATGTTAATAAATAGCTTTATAAAGTCGTGTGCTTAAATTCAGCCAACAAGGCATGAAGACTCGATTATTATACTTCACAAAGTCCTTGTGTCGTTTCTTTGGTCTCCCCTAATAGCATACTTAAAACTTTCCACACCACATTGTAATAAGTCCTCCGTATCACGTGGCCGTACCATTTCAAATTATTATCGTACGGCTTTTCAATCTCCAGCGCCGTTTTAAGTATGCAACAGTCAGTTAGCCATAAAACACAATTAACTTAAAGGTAATTTGTAATTATGGACACTGGCAGCGTTTTAAGTCACATAACAATTATTATACCACGGTTGTTTTCAAAACGATCACCAACAGCTTCAAATCAACCAACAACAAGACAAATAGCACTTGAAGCCACCAAATTTTCGGAATATTTTTATAACTAAACTCTCACTTTTTGGATCGAGGGGAATTCTTTTCGACCTCGCAGACCGCTAGTAATTGATTTCACTGGTTCTCAATTTACATCTAACATGTCGAGCAGCATAGAATGTTACGTGTAGCGACACTGGCAACGGTGTTTGCCCGCTAAAGATTTGGGCTTCGAACCCCCAGTCAAGTTTATTTGCATCGGATTCCGATACACCGTTTTCGTGGCTTATAAAGCACTCCGATTTGCGTTCTGGATTTAGCGTGTTCTTTGATTCATTTTCGAGGTTCTAAAGGTTAGTATGCGTTTTATTGTGTTGAAAAGATAAAGGAAATGTTCGGATTTTTGTAGTGAAAATAGGGGAACATGGAGTAGCTAATTTTTGATGTCCGGAAGATAAACCAGTATAAACGACTGCGAAAATAAGCTGGGTAGAGAGAAGAAGAGAAGCATAGAACCACGCTTTACAGCGAGGAGCTTGTGTTTGGTGGTGGACGTCTTTAGGCTGATATAATAATGTTTTTTTTTTTTCTCATTTAGCGCGTTGTGTTCCACGCGCAACTCAAAGTGTCAGTAAAATGTGACGGGCCCTTATAGGGCCAAAGCCTTCTGGGCTCGGGGACTAACGAATACCGTAACCCCGGAACTTAAAGGACTATTGAAGGACATCGTAAACTTTAGTCAGTACAAGTCTGACAGTCCATCTCGCCCTGGATGGATGGATTTGATGATTTTACCACGATAAAAAAAAAGTGGCAGCTCTAATCGAGTAACTCAACTCCGTATTGTGAAATGGATAATATGATTATAAACTCAATAGAAGTTGTAAGGGAATACAAATAGGAATACACGGTTGTTTGGAAAACTGCAAAGGAAAGATGTGTAAAATACCACTCCACATTCCATTCTTTGTTGTCATATGGCTATACTTTAGAAAAATACAGCAAACTAAAAACTTTCCGATCTCAAATAAGAAAACACAAAGAAAACTTTACAAAAAGCAACTCCAGTTGCCCGTTTAAAATATCCGATATCGGAAGAAAATTACGATCTCCCAGCATCGGCTCCTGTAACTTATTACCAACCAACTCCTAATAGAATCTACTGTGTTTAAACTTCCAGAATGTCAATGTCTATGGAGCAAAGTTGTATGGAGCTCGTATACAACTTATGACACCGACTTCGACGAAAGTTTCCCTAACTTCAGTTCCTACAGAGGAAAAATGTTTCACAATTCATGTCCTTGTGAATATTTTATTGGAGAATATTGTATTTCATATGGAGTTGTGGACTTATGTCAGTGTTGACGTTTTATAGACATTGGAGGCAGATTGAAGGCTCGATATGAATAGTGGAGATTTTATGGGGTGTGTTTTAGATACTGCAGTCGAGGTTTATATTCAGCTAGCGTGCTTTGATTGAAGTTTTTATTAAAATAACTAGCTTTTGCCCGCGGCTTCGCTCGCGTAGAATTTGGTCTGCCTCATTAAGTTACGTGACATTTTTTTTAATATTTATATTTTTTTTATGTAACTTCACATCGTACAACCCAGATTTCTAACTTCAAAATTAGTTTCCATACAATCTTTGAACACCTATACCTAATATTTAGAGGGAATCTCTTGAAGGTGCAATTATCTGAATTCTTTTCTAAGTGCTCATTATTTTAGAGGGCCAAAGTCTGCCGGGGTCGCGGGACTTACAAATTACCGTGAACCCGGTACGTAAACCGTAGCACTGGTAATAACATCCCTCATGTACACAATAAGCTAATAAAATTCCCTATCTCAAAAACTACTGAACCGATTTTGATGAAACTTGCAGTATTCCGTAAGTTGAACGATACCTAGCACAAACAAAAATATTTAAATCGAACGTGAAGTTCCGGAGATATGCGAACAATGAATCAGTCGATGCCTACTCCTTACTGTTAAGGAGTTGTACCTTTCATCATCAGCTCAGCTACATAAGATGATGATAACCATACGCAAGTACTTAAATTACTTCATAAAATTTACGAAAAACGATGCATGGGCCTATAAAATTTGAGGGTTGCCCTCGATTTCTCCAAGATCCAATCATCAGATCCTGATTTGGTGACAATGGGACCAACGGGAAGCACCAGCTTTCAAACAAAAAAAGAATCATGAAAATAAGTTCACCCAGTCGGTCGTAATGCGGTAAAAAACATAAAATTGATAACCTCCTCCTCCTTTTTTTGAAGTCGGTTAAAAACTATCCTATGTCCTTTCTCAAGTTCCAAACTATGTTTGTACCAAATTTCACACAAATCGGTTCAGTAGTTTAGGCGTGAAGAAAAGACAGACAGACAGACAGACAGATAGACAGACAGACAGACAGAGTTACTTTCGCATTTATAATATTAGTTTGGATGTACTGTTTTTTTATCGCAGTAAAATCTTTAAATGGGTCCTTCAACCCAGGTCGGCACGAAAAATACTGTCAGTCTCGTACTGACTAAAATCCACATCCTTTACTTTCCAGGTTCTCGCACGGGCACGGTCCATGATCGGACGGCAGGTCATCCATTACTCGCCGTAGACATACCCGTACCTACGGTGGCTGAATATCGCTTCGCGAGGTCCGTTGCCGTTGGCGTCTCCCGACGATTGGGTTGTGAGAGGCTGTCCTCTCCCTCACTCGTCCCACCTCCTCCTTCGCTAGCACGACGAGCTCCGCAAAAGGACGTAGTGTACTTACTGATAAACTGGTGATTGGAGGTTTTGTGGAGTGCACTGGTGGCCCAGTAATATCGGCCCAAGATCACTCAGTAATGTAATTTATCATAATGATTTATTTAAGATCAATACACTTCATATTAAATACGAGTACATACTATAAATACTTATACTAAGTTTAATGGTACTATTATTCCCGAAGCTACCTGATTGGAGAAGTCTTTCACTAATATTTGACGTGAACATAGCACAAATACATCAACTAATTATTAGCTTTCTCCCGAGTGTGCGATTCGCCCGTACATCCGAAGTATCCCGATCATTTCCGAAGTTACCCGATTATAAAAGTCCTTCACTATTTGACTTGAACATACGAGTAGCTTATAGCTGATCAACTGCTTATTAGCCATCCCCCGAGTGTTCATTTAACGAACTTTGGTGCAGTTCGCCAGTAGACCCGAACTGCCCCGATTATTCCCGAAGTTACCCGATAATAGAAGTCTTTTCCTTAACTTTTTGACTTGAACATAGCACAACTGCATCAACTGCTCATTAGACTTGCCCTGAGTCATGATTTCACGGACATCGGTGCGATCAACTAGTAGACCCGATGTGTCCCGATTATTCCCGAAGTTACCCGATTAAAAAAGTCCTTCGTTATTCGACTTGGACATAGCACATGGTTGCATCAACTGTTTGTTGGAGATCCCCTGAGTCTTGATTTATACGTTCGTTGGTGCGATCAGCCAGTAGACCCGAAGTGTCCCGATTATTCCCGAAGTTACCCGATTACAGAAGACCTTCACTATTCGACTTGAACATAGCACACAGCTGCATCAACTGCTTACTAGACTTCCCCTGGGTCTTCATATTACGGACATCTGTGCGTCTGTTGATGTGGACTCTTACTCCTTCCAGACCAGACCAGGCTTTAGCTACGGAGACCAACTTGCTCCAAGGTATTGGCCATTCACCGCGGAGGAACTATGGACAATACAAAAACTATGCACTCACTAGTGAAAACACTCTGTGGTCGATTTGGTTTATATTTTTATTAGGGATGAGTTCACCACGGAACACAAGTTTATTTATAGACACAGAGCATGGACTGATCATTACTTGCTTAAAATGTCCATAATCACTATAGAGAAAAATAATTGCAGGACCTCCTGTCTCTTTCTTTTACATTATCTTTGTCATACCCAAATTTTATAGACGGTCAAACATTAATTTTTCGCTCTTACTAGAAAATGTAGCAAATTTTATTGGGCAGTTTGCTAGGTTAGAGCCCATGCAATATGTCTATGATTGTAGCCTGACGCATTAGCAGTGACCTTGCGTCTCAAAAATTGTTATTTAGATTTTATTATTGACTCATTTGGTTCACAGAAAAATTCTTACCTGATCGAACGGTTGCTTTCCGATATGAAACATAGTGTACAGCAAAGGGGCCTTATTCAGCGGTATGTCTACATCTAAAGATTCTTGTATGCCAAGTTGCTTGTATATCCACTCGGAATGTAGCGCAAGATGTTCATAGATGACCTAAAACGTAATGTAATTATCTGAATCATTGTTCATTTCAGTGCATATGTCGTAGACCTATCGTCGAATTAGCCGCGTCGTGATACGTTGTCAGGTCAGCCGGATAGACAAGAGCAAAAATACGCTGTTTTGTCGATAGTGACCCGTTTTGTAACTATTAACCGCACTCCGATTAGGACAGTTAAGTAAGAAGGGGATCCCCATCACAATTTTCTTAGTGGTTATTTTTTTTAAACGGCTCAGAAGTAGAAGCCCTGCTAAGCGGGGCTTCGTCGATAATGCCACTTTTCGTATCCACTGACCCGAAGTGCCCCGAGTCGTTTAAACGACAAAAACTAATTATGTTGTTTTCGGTCGATCCACCTGACTTTTCACTGGGCACATCATAATTTGCCGGCGGCGGCGGATTACGATATTAGGGATATCGCTAGTTCAACTATAGGCCGACGAAACGTATCAAAACAAAATTGATGTAAATGGATAGTCAAAACAAGTAGTTTAATTACTCTTCAGGCTGATTTAAACTAGATACTTACCCGTAGACTATCTCTTCCAGCCGACGTCATAAGTATTTGACTAGTTAGGGCCGCAGCGTCACTGGCCCGCTCTGCGTTAGATCCGGGCACGTCACCCTAAAACGTATAAAATGTTATACATATTGCCCTTAAACAATCACCCGATGAAACAGCCAACATAGTTTTAAGTCTCTGTTAGACGATGCAAGAAATTGCACACTACTTGCGTTACATGGCCGCCTATAGGCTTGTGTACTAAAAAAAATCTAAAGATGATATTTGAGGAAAGAAAAATTTAGCTGCGAGTACGATTTGAACCCGCGTCTTCTGGATAAATACTCCAGACGCCTTTCCAATTAGGCTACCGCAACTCACACTCAGAAACTGAATCTTCAATAATATCCTCGTTTGAACGTTTTCTGGTAACGTGTCGCCATCTCTTGGAATAGTTTCTAACTACTTCCGTTTTCGATTAAAAATAATTAATTAGTATGGTAGACGCTATATCATTATGCAACATTGATTTGGCTGTAATGTCGACGTATTGTTTGGAAGCAGTTATAAACAATTTCAATAGTTTATTTAATTTTTTATGACAGCATTGTGCTTACCCTATTGTCAGTGTCGCATAAACACATTTCTTTCTTTCTTTCTTTCAAGCATAATCAGCCTACTCCTACTCGCTAGGTATAATGGGGACATACACTCTTTAGGCATACTTAACACAACACTAACGTAGTACAAGCGCCATCAGGAAGTTATTTGCAAGCGGCCATTAACAAATAGCGTTCTATTGGCGCTTGCGCTACGTTAGTATTGTGTTAAGTTTGCCTTAAGTGTGTGATTTCCTATCATACCTCGCATCTTATACACTGTTCCCCTACTTTTTTTTTACGTGGTAAAATCATCACATGAGTCCTCCCACCCAGGGCAGAGCGGAAGGGACTGTCAGACGCGCACTGACTAAAATCCATGGTGTCCTTCAATAGCCCTTTACGTACCGGCGTCATGGTAATTTGTGAGGCCCACGACCCCGGCAGGCTTTGGCACTCTACAGGGGGCTCCGTCAACTGTTCCCCTACTTGGGAAAACACAAGAACTTACCTCCTCAAACAACTCGGCAAACTCCGGGAAGTCTTCCAGCCCGAACTGTTCAGACAACACGACCTTTTTCCTAGCTCGCTCTATCAGGAGCTGTATGTCTCTGGTATGTTTGTCATCCTCGTCTATGGAGCAGAGGGCCTCGGCTACCGCAAGAGCTATGGATGAGGCATTGCTGTGACTGCCGTCGAAACTTAGGGACGATGAGGTGTCTGGGGAAATGTTTTGGAATTTGAAGTACAAACATCTATTATTATAAATGCGAAGTTTCTTAATTAATAGAATTGATTCGAGTATTACTTCAAAACGATTAGTCGGGGCCGAGTTTTTAAGTTCCGAAATCGCACAGTCATATTGCCTGCATTAAATATAATCATCCAAATCAGAATAAACCTAGTCAATACGAAACTGAAAATAGTCTTTAAGTTTTATTCATAACATAAAGGGGTATGCAACTTATAGGCATCAATTTTTTTTTTCTTTCTCCCATAATGAAATGTTGGTCATTAGTAGACGCAACCTAAGAACTTCGTAAAAAATATTTAACAAAATCTAAACCGTAACCAACCAGAGATATAACGGATTTTATTTTGTTCTAATCGGGAGTAAATCACTCCTGATTAGAACAAAATTAAAACCGCCATATCTCTGGCTGGTTACGGTTTAGAAACTTAATTTTTTCTATGGTCGTCTTAGGTAGTAGTCTAATTGTGGCCAAAATTTAATCACTGACGAAAAGAAAAAAATATATTGATGCCAAGGTCCACACCAAATTGCATGGGCCTTTATGAAAGCTTTTTTGATTCATTTCTATGCTTTAAAAGAAAAGTAAATTCTCGATTAACATATAGGATACATATCTACATAGTTTTTATCCCGATTTTATCTTCTCGTGAGATCATTTTAGAGTTATTGCGGGCGAAGTAGCTGGCAAAATCAAAAAATTCTGTTCGAAAAATATAAAAGTCACAGGAGAAACAATATTTAGTTTGTCACATATGGTGTGGCATGGATGTTACATAACGTATAATGTACCATCTTGCATGCATCTGTAAGTACACATATGTTTTAAAAAATAAAATTGTTTGTATGTCTATCTATGACACCTGTTGACATTCGAACAGCTAAATCTTATCTCACTACTATTTTAGATGCAAAAGTCTGTGTGGTGGAATGGATGGATAAAAATAGGCTTCAGAACTTACTTGTTTGCCCCATACCAGCAATCCTGACATGTTTGGATCTCGGTCTATTAGATTTTGCGCTCATAGTATGTGGCTCTCCATTCGCTGTAGATGCTACTATTGAATAAAACAAAATTATATAAAATATAATATTATTATAATATCAACAAATTCCGGTTAAAACGACCATGAAGTAATCAACTAAAAAGTTTCATATCATTGAGTCGCCAACACTCATTAGTTCGTTCTTCAATAACTAGATGGCGCTAACATCAATAAGGAAGTTACATTTCAACAACAACAAATGGCGCTTACCTTCTTTTTCTTTCTCAACTTCTTCATCAGCCCATTTCTGTATTTCTTCGTAAGTGACTGTGACTAACATTTGTAGGAGTACGGACCCTCCTACAGGGTTTATATGGGAGGGAAGAGTACCCTCTATTATTGAACATGCGTTTACGAAGCTACGAGGAACGCAGTCTAGGGATCTTGATATGCAAGAAAGGCAGAGAGCCATTGTCTGGAAGTAAACAAAATTATTAACACTGCAGATTTTAAATAACTTAAGAGACTTTAAATTTGTCGCTGGATTTTTAACTTTCGGTACTTGGCCAAACGTTTCACTATATTATTAAATCGTGCTTGGGCCGCATTCGGATACAAAAATTGTGAACAGTTTTTTACTCAGCTATCAGGCTATTTCAGTATATCATTTAAATATGTATGTAGATAGTGCAATAATAGTGAAATGCTGATTTATTTTTTGTATTTCTTTGCAAATATGACATACCAAAGAAAGGGTTAGTTACGCGAATTTGTCCAGTTGGCAAAGACTGACTTACCTGATACATTGAAGCGCCAGTCTGTACAGCATTTACTAAAATTGGTGGTATGAACTGAAGAACAGACCCAACTAATGCGAGTACCCCAGCCAGCCAAGGAGGTCTTCTATCACACCACACCTAGACAACACAAACACACATATTGAATGTCCTGATGAAATGTTTGTGAATGAAAATGTGTGCCAACAATTTTTTTTTAGCTATTGCGTAGCTTTTACCACGGGCTATGAGCGAGTGACCGAATCAAGATATTCCGTAACGAAAATAAACCTAACATTGTCACATCTGTCATGCCAACGTGAATTAATAAAATTTGAAAGAATGAATTTGGATGGGAGAAAAAAAAACAGCCGTCGAAATACTGGAGTATTTCGACGGCTGTTTTTTTTTTCTTTCCGTCTAGTTAATATCTTGTTTCTTGTAATATATGCAATTAAATATGCTGCAATTGTGTAATAATGCGTTCACCTGTCGTTTATCCAAACAAGCTGCCCAGTCTCTTCCAGAGATCTCCAGCGCATAACACAGCGTGGACTTGAGTTCAGCTTTACTGCCGATAGTAGCTAGAATGTAGGTCAGAGCGCCCGCAGCACGAGCTAACTCTTCACCCGCTGAAATAAAACAACGAAGATGTGATAACAATTAGTACAATTTTTAATGAGTTTTGAAGTCACGAGCCCCCACTCTCGAGCTTAGAGGCGTTATAACTTTGTAAAAATTCATCAATTTAACAAACAAAAAAATACGTTTAGTTACAGTCAAGAGCAATAAAATTTATTCACTGGAAATACTGATTTCTGCTTTAAAATAAAACCTATTTCGTAAAAGCATTACAAGGTTCATGAAAACGCAAAAGGTTAATAAATGTGATTGCTTTTGAATTCTGCTAAATGTATAAGTAGGTACATGCTCGTGACTGTACATTAATTTTCAAAAGTTTAAATAATGGACTAATTTAATTTGAAATTCATTGATATTGTCAACATGCTTATTGCCTAATCTAGGTGATTTCCCATCGTAAAAGTATAATCTACTCACGATGAACGTCCCCTTTAAACTTGCAGAACCCGTCAGCGGTGCAGAGGAAGCCGCTGCACTTGTTCTGTCTGTCATGCACACTGTACCACAGTCCGTCTGCCGCCCACTTCAGGTTGTCCACGCACATGTGACGGACGGCGCGGATGATGAGGAGACGGGACAGGTGGCAGTCACGCATCATTAGTACCTGGAAGGTGTCCAAAATGCAAAAAAAGGGAAGGAGTAATTAAGTTAGTCGCACATTTACGAACGAATACGAACCGCATGCGCCGTACGCATCGTAAGAAACTTCACACATTTATCCGCGTTGTACGCACCGTACGCACCGCATTCCGAAAATGCTATAAGTATCAGAAAGCGATCTACAAGTTGTTTGGGATCTGACTGTTTGCGTTTAAATGTTTTAATGTTTGTAGATACACCCACGACAACGGGGAAATAAACAGAGATGTAAAAAAACATGAGTGTGCAATTCACACGTGTTAGAAATGAAACATTCATAATTTTTAAAAGAGAACCACGAGCATAAATACACTTAATAATGCTTCCTATCTCATTTTCTCACGCGTTAAATCTTATGAATTTGTGTGTCTGTCTCTTTTCACTATCACTTTTTCGATTCATCGACTTTCCCAGCGATGCTAAAGAAGCTTTCACATCAAAAATACCTTGACTAACAACGCCCAGTTTGGTTGCGGCTGAGCCAACAACACAATCAGTTCCAATCCTATAGCGGTCTTAATGCTGAGGTCATGCGTACTCCTTACAGACGGGTCGTCCAACTTGTCGAATAGTTTCGGACTTACGAATGTAAACCACGGGTATGGACACTCTCTTGGAATCGATGGGGGATCCCTCTCTTTGAATTCCTGAAAGTATAAAGGAAATTGATGTCTAAACATTAGAAGGACGAAGTATTAAGGACACACTTATCGACCAGGAATCGATTTGAGTGGTCCAGAAAGCATTAAAAGTCAATACAATAATGTAATTAAACTCTTCTCGGTTCAAACCACGCCATACAATATCGCAATAGACTACATGATGCAACTTATGTAGTAAAATATTTTTTTCATTATAAAAAGTAAAGGACTACACGCACAGTGTCGTTTTTTACTCAAAACCATCTTCCCTCTCTGTCTTCATAATCTTTCCACTTGACAAAAAACCATCATAACCACTTGTTTGCTGGCAAATATCACCAGACTAAATTCAAGCATATTTACGGGAAACAACATAGGTAGCTACCCTTTTTTTTATTAGCCTGCTTTGTCCCACTCCTGGGCAAAGGCCTCCCTTCACTCCTTCCATTTTTCACGATACTGAGCGTCCTCCTTCCAGATCGGACGGAAACTGTCCAGTGTGTCCAGGCAGCTCCTACTCAGCCTGCCACGACCTCGTCTCACTGTCTTAGGGCTCCAGTTTTGTGCCATTTTGACCAACAGTTTGTCCGGCATACGGCTGTCCTGCCCAGTTCCATTTCAGTTGGACAGCCTTCTGAGCCAAGACATATACTCTTTGTTTTTAAAGTTTTAAATGTTCATTCTGCTATTTGAGGACAAAGTTCAGCATGCACAATAACATATCTGCGCACATGGTACAACCGTATGTGTATGCGCCAGTTTTAAGTTGCAAATATTTCTACCACAAACTGAATACTATCATAGTGACCTACCTGAAGTATAAAATGCAAGTCAGCCCCTCTGTACACAAAGCATTTAAACAGCTCATTGCACTTCGCATGCACATCCCTGACGTCGCGAGTCTGATGCTTAGTGTCCAACCCAGCCAGGTCGGACCCATTCATACATATCGAGGGGAGGAGCTGGGCTACGCAGAGAAGGATATTTAGGATGTCGTTTAGGAGGAGACGAGTTGTCGTTTCTGTTGTGTTCGTCTGGAATGCGGAGATGATGATGAACTGATATGTGAGAGAAGATGAATTGCTGCTCAATGTCGTGGAACAGAACCAAATAAAATAATAGCTAAATTACACAGAAATTTAATTCCCTTAAGGATCTAAGGGCATGACGATTAGTCGTGGGATACACAACAAATGTTTATTTTACTATTTTTTTTACAGTATTTTTTACAATATTTTTTTATGTTTTTTTCGTGGTGAAATCATCAAATGAGTCCTCCCACCCAGGGCAGGGCGGGAGGGGCTGTCAGACTTGTACTGACTAAAATCCACGGTGTCCTTCAATAGCCTTTTACTTACCGGGGTTACGGTAATTTGTAAGTCCCGCGACCCCGGCAGGCTTTTGCCCTCAGCAGGCCCCGTCACTATGCTGACACTCCAACCGAATCAATATTACCAATTTATTTATTTCTCTTTGTGTTTGGATGGAAGTTTGTAATTTTTGTCAAAACAAAATCCTATCCTACACATCACATCGTATATCAAATGATCAATCAAAAAAGAACGGTAAGAATCAGTACTCTTAAGTATTTTTAATTGTAATACAAGGATTGCTTCAATATGGCCAGTGCTACTAGTAGTAAAAATTCTGCCACTTACTTGACAATATCTTACAGTAAGTATGGTCAGGGTTTCATTGAGCATTCCAGCGAATATTCTCTGAGCCATACGCGGTGGTACAGTGTCCCAAAGATCTCTTCTACTACCTGAAAAAACATTAACAATCAGTTTATTATAAATATAGTCTTTTTCAGCTTTACTCAGAGCTGTTCAATTTTAATTGACAAATAAATGAACTTTATCTTCATAGAAAAAAGGTCGAAAATCATTCGATGTTCAATTGTACTTGAAGACAAAATATAGCTGCAGTTTACACTGCCAAAGGAATATCATCATAGTAAGAGTAGAAATAAAGTCGGAATCTAATAAAATTACCATTCATATAAAGCCACCATCCCTGCACAGATGGCGTACCAGTCTCATGGACCGTCTTAGTCTTGCCATCTATCGGCCGTCCTCCTGAATCTTGTAGTATGTACAAGGAGAGCACTCGGTTGTGAAGATCAAGGACTCTCTCGCCAACAGCCTCTGACATTGTGGTATAGCGTTTGTAGCAACCCTGGAATTAACACAGGGTATTAAATATAGATGGCGCTATGATCAAAAATCTGTAAAAATAAGTCTGTGGATTTAAATTACAAAATTATTATTATCCATTCAATTAATTACTCCCGAATAAGAAAAGGGGCAATACGTAACCGGCTGTGAAGATCCAGGACTATTTCGTCATCGGCCTCCGATATTGTGCCGTGGGGTTTGCTCAACCATGGAATTAATACAGAGTTAAAAATATAGATGGCGCTATTAGCAAACATGTCAATTGTAATACTCTGACAAGTTTTAGTTCAAAAACATTATATACGCCAGTTTTTATGTATGTATTGAATAAAATTACAATTCACACTGCGAATAAAAAAGTAATTTAAAAAAACAAAAAGCCAACGTCACGCGGTGTTCCCAGGCGGTCACCCATCCAAGTACTGACCGCGCCCGATGTTGCTTAACTTCGGTGATCGGACGAGAACCGGTGTATTCAACGTAGTATGGACGTTGGCGAATGAAGAGCTGAAATTACCAAACTGTACCGGAACGGTGTCTATGACGTCATGTTCTATTTCGTGGATATCTAATAATAATAATCGATAGTCGACAGAATAAAAACGGTTACGTACTGCAAGAGAATTTTACACAGCAACAGTGTTAACGTTTACTTGGGTTTAAACATTTGTATTTTGAAACTGTCTGTGGTTTGTACAAATTATGAAATGGCATATGCCAGTGGGCAGAATTTTAATTTTATTTTAAATAAAATTCATTTAGGTAAAATAAAATAGCTTTCGGATGTCTTTCTAACTAGGCACCTCAAATCAATGTACTCAATTTTAATAATGATTTAAATTCAAAAGGATTCATGTTGTGTCCAACAGAATTTCTATATTAAAGATAATTCATAACATAAAACAATAAAACATAATATCATAATGTGAGAATAATATGCAAAAAATCATTAGTTTAATTAATCATTTAAAAGTTTATTTTATATTAACGTTAGAAGTATTGAGTGGTCAACTCTATGCAATATTTTTTTTGGAAAACGAATCATACTATTAGATTGTAGCTTTGTTTTCTTTTTTAACGATATACCTAGTTCATCTTTGTTGGATTTTGACCGAGGCTGCCAGGGAAACTTGGCAATATTATCCTTTGGTATAGAAGTTTTAAATCAATAAAAATATTAATAATAATTCGAATCATTTACTAAGGTCACTGAATGCGATAACTAAAATTAGGCGTAAATTAATCAATCAATGATTAGTTAACACACCTTTACCATATTATCATTTAGTAAATTATAAACTCAGCCGAAGCTGAGTATTCCAAAAATGCATAAGACTCATTTGAGTGTTCCCCTCCACGGAAATCTTTAGTAAAAGGCGAAAGATTTATGCGTTTTGAAGGGAAACCAGAGATTGACGCAACACGCTCGGTACAAGAGACCCAACCAAACGGCGGAGAATCTTAACACCGCGATTCAGGAACGTGACGTAAATGTACAACGCCATCTATCGAGACAGTGTGAACTAAATCGGTTTGAAAGGGGGAGATAGTGCCGACCTTTTGAAAAGGTGCTGTGTAACTTAAGATAGGATTCTGTTGCTGATTTTTGCTGTTTTTTACTTAGGGCCAGTTTTTACAAGCTTAACTAACTCGCCTTTAGAATGCAAAGATATTTTATGTACTTACTTAATTAAAAAACCCGGCCTGCTGCACCTGAACTGTTCTTGAGCACATTAAATATCTTTAAGTTAATAAAAAATAACCTAAAATACTTAACATACGAGTACCTGTAATTGTTTGCTATTAAGGTCAAGTTGTTTGATCAGTATTTAAACTAACAATTAGTTAAAATCTAATATCATTTTTAACCATTTGTTACAAAATGGTTACACTCTTTACTATTGTTACTATGGTGGTATAAGCCTTCCTAAAATGAAAAAAAAAATATTTTGTTAATATAGGTAGTCTTCGCGACACTGGCGGGTTACTACCTGCTGTACTTCTTATTTTTTTTTTTTTTTTTTTTTATTTAATTAAAAAGATCTCTTATCATGTTTGAAATAAATATTTACATCAGAGATAAAATGGTGTAATAGAAGGTAACTAGGTAGATTTACGCTTGAATTTAACTATATATCTCGGTCACAATGTTGGTCGCGAATTTATTTTGCCGATCCAATATTTAAAGATGTCCAATCACAAGGAACCGACAAACAAACAAAGGTCAGGATTTGCATAGATATAGAATAAGTACCTGAAGTAGCGAATACCTCTCAGGATTGCCACTGTCCTCAATATGCTGGACATAGCAGTACAAACTGTTCTTCAGCAACGCGGCAGCTCCGAGCGTGGCCGTCAGTACCGGGAGATCAGCGTGGTCGAGAGCTTCTTGAGCTAGCATGTGGAGGTGCTCTGTGAATGGATTGTTACAATAAACGAATCATAGGAACAACTAAAGATAAGTATAAGATTTTTATACATGGCCAAATGAATATGGGTAAGTTGTTTCATTAGTATTTAAACTAAATGTTTGTTGTGTTAGTTTTAAATCAAAAATCGAATTACTTGATCTCGTTCAAACCAATTTTCGCTGGTAGTTTATGCAAACTAGATATCAAGGAATTCGTTTTTTTTAATACGTCATAAATCGTAAACCGCAATTATCCTTTCAAAGTAACAAATGATTAATATTATTAACCATTTGTATGTACGATAGGTAATTTAACTACTGATTTCACAACCGGCCCTTAGTGAATGGAGTTGGACAGATCATCAGAATTACGAAGTTCAAAACTAGTTGCCTAGAAGGCAACTTTAGCAGATTCATAATAGAATATAAATTGTTTTTTTTTTTTTTAATGTCGCAGACGCCTTTATTAATATTATAAATTGTCAATATTTATATGAAAATTTGAGCTTTTTATTTCATTTAGTTTTTCCTAAAGTAGGGTTTTCATTTATTTAACTTTTTCCTGTGTAACTACTTTTTGTAAAAGTCTGTTAAAATGAGTCATTTACTTAGAAATAAAAATATTACGCCCGTAATCCTCGAAAGGTTGGGCAGGAGTGTACTAAAAGTACACACACATTTCTCCAGTTATGTTTAAAGCCTATATAATAGGGGCAGACCTATTACCGTAAAAGTAAAATAAAAATAATAACAAAAAATACAAGCAAAAAGCCAACGTCACGCGGTGTTCCCAGGCGGTCACCCATCCAAGTACTGACCGCGCCCGATGTTGCTTAACTTCGGTGATCGGACGAGAACCGGTGCAACGTAGTATGGACGTTGGCGAATGAAGTATTGAAATTTTCAAACTGTACCGGAACTGTGTCTATGACGTCAAATTCCACTTTGAGGATGTTTAGTTAAAGTCCATGTAAAAGGGCAACGGGCAAACCTATTACCGTAAAACGGGTAGAAACTTCTAAGTTTGTAATTTTTTAGGCTTTTTTTTTATCTTGGTAAAATTATCAAATGAGTCCTCCTACCCAGGGCAGAGCGGGAGAGACTGTCACACTCGTACTGACTAAAATCCACGGTGTCCTTCAAGTCCCGCGACCCCGGCAGGCTTTGGCCCTCTAGAGGGAGACCCGTCATTATGCTGACACTCTTTGAGGCGCGTGTGGAACACAACGCGCCGTCGACCCGTGCATGGTCCATGGTTGGACAGCGAGACGCCCATCACTCGACGCCCGCATGCCCGCGCCTACGGTGGCCGGAGATCGTCTACCACTGCAGCTGAGGTGGAGGGAGGATGCTGTCCTCTCCCTCACGCCTCCTCCTTCGCGAAAGTTTTTTTAGAGAAAATTCTCAGGAACCTGCTATCATCGGTACCCGACCTAGGAATTGAACCCAGGACTTTACGCTTAGCAGTTGCGCTTGTGCATTTTTATAGAATGATATACCTACCTAACAGAGAATCTCCAGACTTGATAGCCAGTTGCACAAACTTGTCTGGGTCCGATGTCTTGGCCACGCCAAAATCGCCTTTATCTTCTTCTTTTGTTTCCACAAACATTCCTGATCCTTGTCTGTAATTCAATGGTAGGGTTTGGTTCGATTTTCGTATGAGGTCTGTTCATGACAGTATGTTTATTAACTTAAGGGCTCTATGTCATTACAACACCATGGTTGCGCAACCCGGTCGCCGCTACCAACAAAATGAATATACTTAAATCTTTAGAGTATCTCACCTTATACCGGGTATCCACTTGGTTGTGCAACCATACATACATTTTGTTGCCAGCAGGACCTGGTTGGGCGACTTTGGTGTCCCGGAGAAATAGTGGTCTTAGAACATACTATGTGGGTGGTAGATATAGATTATAGAGTAATATCCAATTATTTATCAATTCACAGATAACCTCCACTAAATTTCGGCATGGAACTTAATATTTATAAGTACTTATGTGACTTGATATGGTTAACACACCCACGATGAGTTAACCATATCGAATGTAGCAGTTTCAAAAATAAATTACATGCTACAATATAACTTAACTACTAGTATAATCAACTAACTAAGTACTAACATCATACTACAAAACTAATGCTATTGTTACTGCTAATACTTTTAAAATAATGATATACTACTCACTACAACTATCAAAATTATTCATCACAGCTTAGTAACATACTTGAATGCTATAGAGAATTCCTCTTCAAGCCACAGTACAATTTTGACTGATGCAAAAGAAGCATTTCTTGGAAAATCTAGTCTCCCGCCCACAACACTTTTGCAAATAGTTTCTGATAGAACTGTTTGGTTTTTCTGAAAAATCCAGGCAATACATGTCATTTTATTCTTTAATCATTTTAAAACAAATCTAAATTTTTAAATACAAAAATAACAAGAAAAAAAAAACAAAATAAGGGCATTTAATTTTTTTTTTAATTATTGTAGGACGTTGTATTTTTTTTATCGTGGTAAAATCATCAAATGAGTCCTCCCACCCAGGGCAGGGCAGGAGGGACTATCAGACTTGTACTGACTAAAATCCACGGTGTCCTTCAATAGCCCTTTACGTACCGGGGTCACGGTAATCCGCTAGTCCCGCGACCCCGGCAGGCTTTGGCCCTCTACAGGCCCCGTTGTAGGATATTGTACTGGAGAAATTTACTCATGCCCACAGTCAGAATCAAAATTGAATGAACACTTCAGTTTTAGTGAACAACAACCTGGGTGGGTAAGATAAATAGACACTATATACAGATACCTGATAATATTCCAAATATACTTCATAAAGATACCTGATAATATTCCAAATCCCTTTGCAACAAAATAGGAATGCGGTCCATAATATTTCCATCTTCAATAACCTCCATTTTGAATTAAAAAAGAAAATAAAACAAAAATTAAACAATAAAACCTATTTACTTTAAAATAAATAAAATATACAATTTTCAAACTAAACTATGAGAACACTTGTTAAATTCAACTTTGATTTTAACAATTTTGGATATTTCTTCTTGCAATAATTTGTGTAAGCTCATTCCATCGTGTTTGTAAACCCAATGTCCGCCATCTTTGAGAATTAAGTCGTAACGTTTTGGTCCGGAGACAGGGGAACTGAGCCAGATTTGTTTGTTGGGTGTTTGTCTATTTATTACGTATGTTCCGTAGTTAGATCCTAATGCCACTGTTAGTACACCATCCTGAAATTAAAAAGCAACATATATTTTACTACTTTATTCAATACTTGCGACCCGCACCAGCTCTACACGGTTGCAATCATTACTATATTCTGCATGTTATATACATGAAAATTTTTCTCTTGAATCACTCTATCTATTAAAAAGAACTGCATCAAAATCTGTTGCATAGTTTTAAAGATATAATACATAGGGACAGACAGACAGACAACGGGAAGCGGCTTTGTTTTATACTATGTAGTGATGACAAGAAGGTTAAGAGTGTTTGAAATTACATTAACAAGGGGTGATCTTTTTCATTAAAACTTAAAACAGGACATTTGCCATGGTTTGATTTGAGTTTCCAATAATACCATTGAAGGTTTTTATGATATTGCAGGTGACTATGTCAGGTATTATTTTGTCATAAAGCATTCAATATTCGATCATACAAACTTTTTAATAATATTTAAATAAACCACTAACACAGATAGCAATGTGAAGTTTATCACTGCATTTTATGTCTTTTTATTGATAAGAACATACAATCAAATAATAGGTACTGGTTTATCGAAACACTTGAGTAAATAATGTGTAGTAAGAAATGAATGCAATATTCTGTGTGTAAAACTTATGTAACTTGATAAATTCTTATTACACCAGTAAATTAAAGTTGTTGAGTTTGAACACAGATTTTTACTTGCTACATCGACTGTTTATATACAAAAAACAATTAAACTCAAACGAAAATAAAATTTATTCTAATTGAAAAGGGTGTACAGTAGTAGGTAGTTTAGTTTTGTAATAGGAATACTTACACTGAACGTTACATCAGCCCCTTTTAAATTCGGAGATGAGTCCACAATTTCTTCGAAATAATCACAGAGAGATTCTAGGGTTTCATTGCAGATTTCTTCAAAAACTACCGGATCAACATCCGAAACTTCAAGTGTTGGTGGATTTGACGAAAATTGGCGGCTAAACGATAAAGTATTGACTTTTGATGAAACACGAGGGCAATGGCGCAGTAACACTGGAGCCACACTATTGATCTGCCTTCGTGCCAGCCAGCGGCTGGTACGCAAAATATTCCTCAACATTTCGTTGTGAACTAGGCTGAGGTCAAAACTTTGTAGGTTATCTTTTTGTTGATGTACGAAATAAAGTGTTGACATTGTTGACAGGCAAGTGACACTGCTGCAAGGTGACATTTACAATTTTATCAGACTGACACCTAGTCTTTTTAGCCTTTATAATGAGCAGAAACCCGCTGCTATATCATAGTATTCATTTTAAACAAATCGCAGTAGTGAATAGTGAAACTATACATCCATTAATAATACTTTGATGATTTTTAAGTTAAATCTAAATGTAATCGACATTTCACAGTACTTACCTACCGTAAGTTTGGTTTTGCAAAA
This sequence comes from Agrotis puta, assembly GCA_943136025.2. Taxonomy (NCBI): domain Eukaryota; kingdom Metazoa; phylum Arthropoda; class Insecta; order Lepidoptera; family Noctuidae; genus Agrotis; species Agrotis puta. The sequence goes on from OW964171.2 coordinate 4,172,385, forward strand.
AGTAAGAGAGCTAAAAATACTTTGTATCTTTATCACAGCGATGGCCAGGGTAATATTTAATTTGTTTTTGTTCTTTGTAAATGGATGCTGAATTTCAAAGTATTGAAATAAATTAGAAGATGACGTTTATTATTTTATAACAAGAAACAATTTTCCAGACAAAACAGGTTGTAAATTCTGTAGGTAAATTAATATTTGTGACCAACTCAAACTCATTTCTATCGCTTATTTGGACACTCGCGGACTTAAATGATCTGGACTACCAGAGTCATTTTTGGTTTGAGTTTCTTGCGCGGCTGTATCTTCTTCTATTCGATTTTGTAGCGGCAGCATCCAAGGTTTCTTTAAATATTCAGGAGACAACATAGAAATCGACGGTTCTGGTACTCTTGGTATGGGCAACAGTGTATTGTACTGACACCAATGAGGATTGATGTAAAAGATATGTCGATCTTCGCGTTCTTGTAGTGGTCTGAAGTTACTCAAGTTAGGTTCGTCCCAAGGGTTCCATAGCTTCCGGAATTCTTGCATCTATAACGACAAATTTGAAAGAAATATTATACCTATATTTTGGAAATTTTCGTATCAAGACAGAATTAAAAAAAAAAATATCTAGATCAATATTATAGATCAATCAATAGATAATTTTATGTGAAATCCTACATGCAAGCTTCTGTGATGTAACGTATCGCCCGAATAAAAACAATAACTTTACAAATAAGGTTCAGTTTCCAGCTTCAGCTAAAATAGCTTTAGAACCCTTTTTTTTTTTTTTTTTTTTTGCGTGGTAAAATCATCAAATGAGTCCTCCCACCCAGGGCAGGGCGGGAGGGACTGTCAGACTTGTACTGACTAAAATCCACGGTGTCCTTCACGAGCCCTTTACGTACCGGGGTTACGGTGATGGGTAAGTCCCGCGACCCCGGCAGGCTCTGGCCCTCTACAGGCCCCGTCAATGTGCTGACACTCCTTGAGGCGCGCGTGGAACACAACGCGCCGTCGACCCGGGCATGGTCCATGGTCGGACAGCAAGTCGCCCATTACTCGCTGCCCGCATGCCCGCGCCTACGGTGGCCGGAGATCGTCCTGTGACGTCCGACGCCGTGGGCGCCTACCACTGCGGCTGGGATGGAGGGAGGACGCTGTCCTCTCCCTCAGGCGGCCCGCCTCCTCCTTCACGAGCATGACTGCTTCGCAGAAGGAGGCGACCGCTTCCCACTCCGTCTCGCCCCGCAGCATGGCCTCGACCAATGCCGGGCGCGAGAGGTCTCCGCCTATCGCCGTCGTGAGGACACGGCGGTGCTCTGCCCAAGCGGGGCAGTCCTGCACCGTATGCTCCACCGTGTCCTCCGGACGATCCTCGCAGTGGTGACACCCAGGCGTTTCTTCCCTCCCTATCAGACACAGGAACCTCCCGAAACTTCCGTGTCCGGTGAGGACCTGCGTCATGCGGAAGGTAAGGACGCCGTGACGCCTATCCAGCCACTCCTCAAAGAGGGGTCTTACCGCCGCGATTGCGGCGTGCCCGGACCTCGGTTGCGACAGTCGCTCCCTCCATACTGCCCTGAGATCGCGCCGGAGCTCTTCCCGCCGCGCCTCGACCTGTCGAGGCAGCGGGGATTCGCCCCGGCGCTGCGCCTCCACGCGCCATTCGTAGACGCGCTGGAGGGCAGTCGCCTCCAGATCCCAGGGCAAGCTTTAGAACCCTGACAATAAAATTGCATCTTAGTTGCCCGTGGTGGAGGGGGGTTTTATATCGCCTAAGAGTGGACAAATTCTTTGGTGCATCATCAATCACCTGATCAAAAGACGCATAGAGGACGGTTCTTGGGACCAACCATTTGATCACGTACTCATTACCAGCCGCCGTTTCCAGTTTGCCCCAATACACGAAGTAATCTTCATAGAACATAGGTAAGAGCTTAGACATCGGGTACGGGCCTATCCGAGTGTGCGTTTGGGCCTCTTGAACTCTTGGGAAGCCTTCGATAACCCAGGCCAGACGGTCGTCTGGATTTACGCCATACTAGGGATAATAACAGAGTTTTATGAAAAATTGCGGTAATGGGAAATTTCAAGTTAAGCTTGGCTCAGGTGGCGCTACCAGCGCATAATGTCAATTTACTGTATGATTAACTTGACATACACTACACACTCGAAGCTACACTTGACGTTGTTAACGTTATGCGCCACGAACAGCTAAAACTCGCAGTGAAATTCCCTTTTATAAGGAGAAACGTGTGTGTGACCTGATGGTAACGGCCCACACAATTTGAATCTACATAGGCAATAAGTTGCGAAATTTATTTCATGATCACTGCTCGCAATGCGGTGTGGGAAAACATCGTAAAGAAACCTACATCTAGAAGGAACCATTTCAAGACATGTGACATCTACTAAACCGTGGTGGATTATAACTCTTTTCCTCAGAATTATAGAGAAGAGAAAATATTTGGTGAGTGTGAGAGTGAGTGAGTTTTAATATGTGGTGAGTGAGTGTGCATTTTTTAAACACAGTGATTTAGTAAGAAAAGCTGAATCTAGTGCAAAAAAAAACAAATCAGAAGAAGACAAATGGCTCAGAAGTAGATAATCTTCAATGAATTATCTCTGTATATTTTTTATGGCTGATATTGGAACTGCTAACCTTGATCAAATAGCATACCATGGTCACACCGTCTTTATGTTTCATAGCTTCCTCTTGTGTCAAATATTCCGAACGAAAAAAGGTCACCTGAAACAAAAAAGTCCTAGGTAGGAAGATTGGGGTGCTAAGACAGGAAACCTCCACGTGCGCCCGTGGACTGGAGTTCCCCTTCGGATACGTCCGGGGGAAGACCAGTTTTTCGGGCCGGTGCACCCTGGGATGCGGGCAAAAACTCTTTTAGGCACTGTGTGCCTAAGGGGTCTCTTTGCCCGTATGCGAATAGCCTGTCGGGTGGATGCTCCAACGCGTGTCCCTCTGAACAGCAGAGGGCACAGCGGCGGAGCGGGCTTGCGGACGGTGAGTAATGGGTAAGCTCGCCGTCCGACCAAGGACCAAGCCCGGGTCGGTGGCGCGTCGTGTTTCACACGTCACCGACGGGGCCCCTTACGGGGCCAAATGCCTGCTGGGGTCGCGGCTTTTTTCTTAATCCAGGATACCGCGGCCCCGGAACGTAAAGGGCATCCGAAGAAACACGGGTGGATTTTAGTCAGTAAGAGTCTGACAGTCCCTTCCGCCCCGCCCAGAGCGGGAGGACTCATTTGATGATTTTGCCACCCAAAAAAAAAAAAAAAAAAGGTAGGAAGATTACTTTATTTTTGTAAAACGACTTCACTCAACATCACTCCTCACAAAAATGACGTGACCGCACGTCACTCTCTGTAAACGGCGTTGACAACACTCGTCAATAGTCAACTTTATGCGGAGTCACGAGTTGCCTGGAGTTACAGATGACAGGCACCAATAGTAGAATATTGTGCATTCGGGAATGACTGTCCGTCCGAACCGACTGTCACCGACAATGACCTTCTTTAGCAGTCGCAGACGACAACGCCTAACAAGGCACGTACTACCTATGTATAAAAAACGGACCAATAGTGATTGCTATTGCAAACCGTAGGATGAAAATAAAATTCAAAATGTAGCAACCCAAAGGCCAAATACTCGGGCAATAAGGGCGTCACGCGGTCGCGTTCCGCAAAGATTCCTATAAGTTATAAAATATATCGCGGTCTCTTTCCCACACGGGAGACACACGCGTTGCCACTGCGCGCGCGTGGCGCCAGTCCGCCGCCTGCCGTTGCCTACGCGCCATGCGTACTGCACGCCCTAATTCCCGCGAATATGTACTTTTTCCTTGTATTGTCATCGAATCTCTTACTCCGGATCTCATAGCTATAAACAATAAAGGCATATTCCCTGAGACACCTTCTCATAAAAATAATAATCGTGTTTTAGAGAATTTGGTTCGCGATGTTGTCGAGAAGTCATAATTCTGAAAGGCGTGTTGGCTTTAATGCCAGTAGCCTTGACCAACATCTGATAAGGCTCTCGCTTGGAAGCTTGATTCAGAAGTACCTCTGGACACGGCGCCCTTATTGTTATGAAATTCCTTTCTTAAGAGCCCTGATCGCCAGTAGCTTGGAGCCTGTTACCGATACTGGTGGGCAACTAATACTTATGAGTATGTTTTGAAATGAATAAAAATAATGTCAAATTGGAAAAAAAATTGATTCAGATGAATATTTGAAAACCGTATACCTAAGTACCTACAAAGGTGCTTAATTTAATCATACCGCAAGGTGTTCCTTTTTTACACGTTTGATTGATCGTCTAGGTAAAGGTGATGAAGAACGCCCACTGAAAGTAAACCCAAGTTACAGATCAGTGCGTGTGAACAACGTTGGTATTAATCTCATCACCTTTGCTTGAAAGGATTTATTATTCGGATAAGGTCTTTGTTTGTGGCTTTCAGTTACATGTGAATGAGCTTATTTTGGTGCGGAAGGATAATTCTTTTTTCTTATGTTACTTTAATATTTACCGAAAATGTTAACTTTCGAGTGCACATTATCAGTGGAAGCATTTTGGCGTAGCTTATTATTAGCAAAGACAAGTTCAGTTTGTAAGATAAACTTGGGCCAGTTATTTTCTTATTGTTACTAAGGGCTAGTTGTTTGGTCGCAGGACTGATGATTACCGTGATGATGATTCCGGTACGTAAAGGGCTATTGAAGGACCGTGCATGTATTCAGTACGAGAATGAGAGTCCCTCTCGCTCTGCCCTGGGTGGGAGGACTCATTTGATGATTTTACAACGTAAAAAAAGAAAAAAAAGCTTATTATGGAAGCTTGGTAAGTCGAATTGTAAATCAAAAGAGAGCGTGCAGCCTCCGGAGCACGCACCCCCCTTCCAGTTTTCATAAATGGCCAAAAGCTTACAAAGAGTTGTTTATCATATATTTTTCTTGTTTTTCGTCTTTTCGGTTCAGTTTGTGTACGAGATGATAAACAACGTTGTGTTACATCCAGTTGTCAGTTCCACCCACGTGCTTAAGCAGTAAGGCCAGCCACACACCGGTTTTTTGAAGCAAACAGTATTGATTGCCCGAGCAGTCGAACGGATTTGGGCGGTCGGTACGGTCAAGACGGTCAAGCAGTAACCAAACATTCACTGACTGCACGAGTAGTTGCAGCTTGAAACAGTTGAACTGATGTATGGCGGGAATAAGGCCCTTTTGAAAATTGAAAGCGAGTCCCTGCCCGAAGGCTAATGCTTTGACGCTATCTACTCATTCAATTTCTAAGCTTCCATACTGCATAATGCTTTTTTTTATCATCAAATGAATCCTCCCACCCAGGGCAGAGCGGGAGGGACTGTCAGACTCGTACTGACTAAAATCCACGGTATCCTTCAATAGCCCTGATGTACCGGGGTCACGGTAATTCGTGAGTCCCGCGACCCCGATACTGCATAATGCTTGCTGAAATCTTCAGCCCCCTAAATTTACTTGGCCTTTACTTCACTAAAATTGTATATATGTATTTACTGATATAAAGTATTACCTACCTAATCCACAGTCGAGGTACACCTACAAGTGATCCAAACTTTAAACATATTAGGTTACGTTATGGTTAACCTCGGGGAACACGCAACTAGTAACGATATTTGTATCCTTAATTAAGGATCGGTTCATGAATAATTTCAAGAAATACTGTACTATTTTACAGGCGGATACGGAAGGTAGGGCCGTGTTTCCCATAGGGTACTCTAGCATGGTATGGCATGTGCGAGCAACCGTGTATTATAGATACTAGTAACTAAATTTCACAAAGACGCTACATGTTGATACAAGTTGCTTAGCTATAACAAGTTAATACGCAATCAAGCCAGGAATCGGACCCGCTGATTAAATTGATTTATAGCTAATAAAAGCAACTTGCTTCGCCTGGAATACAGTTTATTAATATAATACACGGGTGCCCGCAATTGCCATTAGAATAATCATAGAAAATTGTTTTTTTTTATATATTTTTGCGCCTGGTGACTCTGACTCATTAATTTTCCCTCTCTTTAAATATTCAACTTTGAGGGTATAAAGGTTTCGAAACGGATCAATCACTTTTTTGGGACAAAAAAAATCGCATCTTTAAATACGTCTAGCTTCGTTCAAAATCATTTTTCTCAGCCAGGTCAACATCTATGTGTTTAGCGATAATTGAAGAAGTATTGAGCAAGTTTTCTGCGTGCCTCAAGCACTTTTCTAAAATTTGAAGTAGCTCTTAGAGTATATTTTATAGGAAAGTTATAATAGGCGTTACATAAATAACGGTAGGTAGTATTCTCTTCGCCCTTCTTAATTGTCAAATGTATTAAATACCTAAAATGTATTAGGAACAAATAAAAATATATTTTTACATTTTCACCACGCTAAAAAAAGCCTCTCTACGAAGCTAATCGTTCAAAATCTATGATGTCGCAGAAAGTATAATTTTCGGCATCCACACATTACTATTTATACACTTTTTTTTTTTTTTTTTTTTATCGTGGTAAAATCATCAAATGAGTCCTCCCACCCAGGGCAGGGCGGGAGGGACTGTCAGACTTGTACTGACTAAAATCCACGGTGTCCTTCAGTAGCCCTTTACGTACCGGGGTCACGGTAATCTGTGAGTCCCGCGACCCCGGCAGGCTTTGGCCCTCTACAGGCCCCGTCACTATGCTGACACTCCTTGAGGCGCGCGTGGAACACAACGCGCCGTCGACCCGGGCATGGTCCATGGTCGGACAGCGAGTCGCCCATTACTCGCTGCCCGCATGCCCGCGCCTACGGTGGCCGGAGATCGTCTTGCGACGTCCGTCGCCGTGGGCGCTTACCACTGCGGCTGGGGTGGAGGGAGGACGCTGTCCTCTCCCTCACGCGGCCCGCCTCCTCTTTCGCGAGCATGACTGCTTCGCAGAAGGAGGCGACCGCTTCCCACTCCATCTCGCCCCGCAGCATGGCCTCGACCAATGCCGGGCGCGAGAGGTCTCCGCCTATCGCCGTCGTGAGGACACGGCGGTGCTCTGCCCAAGCGGGGCAGTCCTGCACCGTATGCTCCACCGTGTCCTCCGGACGATCCTCGCAGTGGTGACACCCAGGCGTTTCTTCCCTCCTTATCAGACACAGGAACCTCCCGAAACTTCCGTGTCCGGTGAGGACCTGCGTCATGCGGTAGGTCAGGACGCCATGACGCCTATCCAGCCACTCCTCAAAGAGGGGTCTTACCGCCGCGATTGCGGCGTGCCCGGACCTCGGTTGCGACAGTCGCTCCCTCCATACTGCCCTGAGATCGCGCCGGAGCTCCTCCCGCCGCGCCTCGACTTGTCGAGGCAGCGGGGATTCGCCCCGGCGCACTATTTATACACTAATAATGAGTAGCAAAAAGCGTATAACTACATTAATTTCTATGCATTGCTTATGGAGAAGTTGTGAATGGGAGAGCGATAAGTACATTAAGTATTTGTGGAACTACCACAAGGTTGCTCCTAACAATATAATTATCGTAAACACAAGGAACAGTTTCAATTAACTGGTTTGCTGGAAGCAAATTGTAGAAACAATAGTATGAATGAGACAAGGCTGTATATCTTATTAAACTGCACAAGTCAATGTGCGCATACATTAACAAGGAAATTAATTGACACTACGGAAATGTGATTTGTTATGCCATTTCGTTTAAGGCGCGTTTCCATTAGGGAAATCAACAACTGACGTCACAAACAAGTAGCTTGAAATTGGAAACATGTGAGTCGAGCGTGTGCAAATTGTATATGCAGGTTTTATAAAGTTCCCAATTTAGTAGGTTGACAGTTACTTGAAACAAAATGTACAAGTTCAAACTACCTACTTGCAACTTTTAGCTTTTATGTAGATTTGTTCAAAGGTTGCAAATTGTATGTTTAATTACATACAATTTGCAACCTGGGGCTCAAGTCTGCTATTACAAGAGCTCCGTTGAAAGAAATGGCATACTTATGTAATTTTAAATATAATAATAAGGGTTGTGAGACGCGCTTTTTAGAGCTTTTATGATTAGATCAACGCATTTATGCAACTACAACTGTGTTGCAACGACACAGGGCAAGAGGGTACGCAGGCCGTCGCAGTCGCAGTGAAATGTTTCAGCGGTGCTATTCTCTATAAACACATCGTTGTGACCGCGCCGCCGCCGCAGCCCTCACGCCACACTGAGACTAAAATTTGTTATGCACTTAGCTACTGACAGCGACACTATACAATCATTCATACGGCGCGAATGGTGAGCATTTGAGCTGCGCGATTGGACGATCTCAAAGCCGTCGCGTAGAAGAGCACATCGTAGAGTCCAGCGATGAGATTTCTTATAGAGAATAGCCATAACAGTTCAGCCTAGCAGTTGTACATTGTTACACGACTGTCATCGCTGCGACGATGATAAAACTAACTAATGGGGCTTCACTTCTGTCATAGTATAAAAAGGGGCTTCTATTGTCACTCGCCACAAGCACACACAGTATGTATGTATATGAAAATTAAAAAAAAATAATTAAAAACTAAACAAGAAATTACTGTATGACTCACGGCTGGGGTCACGGGTCCTGCTGGGGTCGCGGGACTCACGAATTACCGTGACCCCGGTACGTAAAGGGCTATTGAAGGACACCGTGGATTTTAGTAAGTACGAGTCTGACAGACCCTCCCGCTCTAACCTGGGTGGGAGGACTCATATGATGATTTTACCACGTAAAAAAAAATATGATTGATATGGCTACGGTAAACAGGCCCACGTAACTAACCTGCATTTCACCAGGATGTCTCCTGTTGTCCACTGTGTGGTCACTCCCTTCCATGAAATCGGCACCCCAGTGGAAATGAATCTGAGATAAGATATGTTTCTCTAAAAATGGGCCACCTTCCAAGTATGGGCGTTCCGTCCTCCATTTTGAGGAGACTACAACTGTTTAAAAAAAGTACAGTTTAATGCCTTCAGAATCTTAAGATACACAGTAGAGTATTTGACTGAGAACATCTAAATAGTCTGTCGGTTCGATTTATCAAAAAAGATTTAACACGTTTTTTATTTTATTTACGTTAACTAAAATGGACGAAGATCAATGTGAACGCACTTTCAAAATTGCCAATACGTCATAAGCAAGTACAATTTTTACTTACTCTAGAATGTTGATGCGTTATATTTTTGTATATAATGAAATGATTCAACAAAAGAAATTAATTTTTGAAAATCTCTATCTGACGGGCTAATTAGTTTTGCAATTTATTGATGCTGTCAATATGCTAATTGCTTTCCCTAACTAATATTAACTACATGGTCGCGGGACTGTACGAATCACCGTGACCCCGGAACGTAAAGGGCTATTGAAGGACACCGTGGATTTTAGTCAGTACGAGTCTGACAGTCCCTCCCGCTCTGCCCTGGGTGGGCGGACTCATTTGATGATTTTACCACGTAAAAAAAACTAATATTAAGTACATGCGAAAATAAGTCTGTTTGTTACCATTTCACCGCTAAACCAATGAGCCGATCATCTTAAAATGTTTATACGTTGTCAGGTGTACTTACAGAGACGGACTTAGGGTTCCTTTAATCCCGAGAAAAGGTGCAATTCCCGAGAAAAACAATCTATCGACCGGTCGATCGCGACTATTAGTCCAGTTGATCGTGTTAAGGCAAAAAATATAAATAAGTAGATCAGACTGCGCAACGTAATTACCAACCACTGCAGCATCATCTTGTATAATTTTTCAATCGCTGTTCCATCACGGTTGGTAGATCGCACAGGGTTTCGTTAGTAAACAGTAGATCTTATGTCTAATCAAGTTGACCACCCCTGACGTATACGATCTCAATTGTTTGTCAATTTCTAAATATCAGGATGATTGATTCATCTGTTTGGGCTTGAGGAGGTAACAAACAAACAAACTGAATTTCACGTTTACAATATTAATTAGGATTAGAATTTTTAAGCAAATCAGCCATTGACAATATTCCATTAAGTAACACGGGTCATCTTGTGATGTATGCTAATACCATCCAGACGTGTCAGTCGAATGCTTCAGATGCTATTGTGACGTCCATCATGTTTGGACAGGCTCAACCGTGAATACCGTATAATCACAATGTTGATAAAGTAAACACGGTAAGCGTTGCTTCGTATCAACACAGGACAGCGATTTGCTTAAGGTTTAATCTTGAGCGTATTACATTCAAATCACGCCGCGATGGGGATGGATAAGGATGAAAAGTATAGTCCTGATGGCCCGGAGGTCAACACGTCACCTCCCATGCAGATGGTTTTGTGTTCGAAGCTGGGCACATACCAAAGTATGTTTTTCAATACAAATCAAGGACGCCAGCACATAAACCTACCCCAATCGCTAATAACTTGAAAAAAGTGGCAATGACTGGAAGAAAGCGGGAGATCGTGCGCTGAATCGTATTTGATTTAGAGCGTATAGCGCTCGTGGGCTGCAGCTGAAAATTAGCGTCAGCTGGCAAACTTTGTGTTGCCATCTGGCATTATGCAGATCTGAGGCCCTTTGGCATTTAATTATTATTTCCTCTACAATTTTTACTACTCTTTTTATAACTTTATTTGTCTTGTTTTAAGTTTTAGTGCCAATAAACACAATTTTCTTTCTTTCTTTCGCTGTGGCGCTTGTTGGTGGAGGCTTATAATGTACAGCAGTGGACTGTAAGCTGAAATCATATGACACTGCAGCTCTTGTACACATACGTAATTTATTTTAATGTAGGTATTTCAATTAATTTTACATTTGAAATTTTGGCTTTAACACAATCAAAATTTCAAGTTTCCTAAAATGAATGGTTTACGTTTAAAAGTTTAAAAGAGTAACACAACCTTAACTACAAGTCTGGATTTGCACGCGTATATATTGCCAAATTGATTAATTCAATTTGAGAATGAAAACCAGTGTCACGAACTGTGGTTTCGCCGAATGTATATTCGGCTAGGCTCTCGGCTAAAACGAAAAATATTCGGGCAGTACAATATTTACTGACACTTAAAGGGTAACAGATTCAAACCTGCATACGTTGAAGTGTGTGAGGTAAACTACGGCGTGGTCATATTTACATATCACGCATTATTTGTTGATATTAATTATATCAAATTGTAATAATTATAGTGTGCATATCTTAGAGCTAATACTGTGTGTTTATCATTCGTTATGTATTAACAATTCAGTATTCGGAAAAACAGTTCGCAATATTCGGCCAAATAGTGAAAAAAGTAGCTGAATACCGAAGGGTGGCCGAATATACGTGGAGTCTCTTATAAAACTCGTACATTTTATGTTCCCAGGCAGATAAATAGGCTTAACAAATCAACTACTATCTGAAATACACCTCGAGCCCAATCCCTTAGATTTCCAATTACTCACAGTACCGCTCCCTATCCAGAGCCTTCCTTACAGAGTGGCCTAACAAATCACAGTATTATACCAACTAGCAAGTTACCATGTAAACCAGATTACAAAGGATATCGACTCTAGGCCAAGTAATTTGGAACGGCTAGGCCCACTAACCAGGCTGTATAATTAGATCGAAGTCAAATATCGTCAAAAAATTGCTCACGATTATGATAGAGGTGTACAGTAGTACATCATATTAACATCATGTGTGTTTAAGGCTAGCCAGATACACACGTTTTCCGAATTCATTTTGCTCATGTGGAATTCCGATTTGAAATTCCGTGAAACTAGCTCAGGCGTTAGGTTTTCTAGATTTTACATAAGCGTGGCTGAGTTTCGAAACGAACGAGGTTTTTTTCCGTTTGGATAATATACCAACTCGTAACATGTGCTACACATAGACAGCCAAAGTCCCTCGTAGTAGGGGTCGAGTCTGTTGCTATTAACCGGGACACAAATCCAGACTCTGTGAATGCTCGATTGCTTATCTGATCTCCAAAATCCCGTTTAATATACAAGTAAGATACTAACGTGTATATCCAGTATTGGTAAGCTTCACCTTATGCGGGTAGACATCAAAATTGTACCATCTGAGGTCAGGACATGGATATATCAAAGAGTTTGTAATGGATACATTTATAGGTGTCGGCAAGTGACCTTCAAATTCACTCCAGTACTGAATCCATTCCAAGGTCCCATAAGGAGGCTCTATTATTGGCTCGATTTTTTCTGGTGGTATGTATTCATCGTCTAAAGAACAAAAAAAAAACATGATAATTATTGGCTACAGTCAGTTGACCCTGTAATCGTAAAGGCCCCTCAAATGTACGGGTGAGTACTATTCGGTATAAATAAAACTTGTTTAGAAAAACCGGCTAATCTACCAAATGTCAACCTGTGTCTATAAGTACGAGCACATAAGATAGCAAGGGTCTATTTTGTCTGCCCCGACTAGTAGCGACAATCTGCTTATTTAGAAAAGCACCCTATGGTTCAATAGTCTTATCATAGACAATAGATATTATAGACTATTTCGATGATATTATAGATTATGTTGAAGTTACACTGCTTGGTTTTTCTGAATCGCAATTTAATCTCTATTTGTAGTGTTCAAAACATTTGAAAATGCTTATTGACTTCAAATAAATAATAGAAACTGAAAGATTTTGTAAACATCTGATACTGTGTATTATAAACATCGAATGTGGAAGAAAGAAAATTTATTAAATTGGTTTAATAAATTTAAGGGTTTATGACGGTCAAGATCTGGCTATGAATAGCTATGGATTATTGATTTGAATCGAAATTTTCGATTGTGTGAACGCGGACATTTCTGAATCCTTTAAAATTAAATAATAAAATTGTTATTGTCCAAACGTGAAGTGCACTAGTAGGAGCATCAAACATACCTTCTTGTATTACTGAGCTTTTGGTAGCAATGGCAGACATAATTATAAAATTTTGTATTGAAGTAAATTACACACAATTTCAGTGCATCACTGTTTGCTTATTTTCTGAATTTTGCACTAAAATAATGACCAAAACATGAAAAAGCAAAATAAGAAATAATTATTACATTATTTACATTGTATTTGAAACCATGGCAATGTCAAAATAAAATCAACACTGACACTTGACGTAACATTCTTCAGATATGTCGTGACGAGTCTCACCGCTATTGAAGGATAAAAGCGAAATAAGAAATAAACATCAAATATGCATAAAAAAGATGAAGACATACCTATGTACAGGAGGCCAATTTTGCCGGATCGAGAATTATTATTGTGGGAAAAATGGGTACAAATCAGACGTGAAGAGACTACTGAGCTTGGAAAAAGGCTGGAGAAGCCACCAGTTGATCTTACAATGAACCTGCTGGCTAATGTTCGGGAAGACAAAGAACGTAAGGTTGCCTTAGAACACGCGCAGATAGAAAAGATGGTCGGAGTTAGAGGATGCTTGTGGATTCGCCCTCCAAGACTGACACAGCGTTGCTACTGTGCACCAACTTATGAAATCCAAAGAACACTCGCTGAAAAAGGCCGCCCAAAAAAAGTGGAACATATTGGTGTTCCTGTCTATGTTCGACAAACAGATTTGGGAATGACCGGTGTATCACGTCGGCAGCCTTGTCCTCAATTGGATGCTGATTACAAAAGTTACAGGGAAAAGCGAGAAGACGAGCTTATTGAAAAGATAAAGAAAATTGATCCATTCAGGTACAAAGTTAATTTATTACTTTACCAAATTATTATAAAGGAGTTGAATTTATTGTTGTTGTGAGTTGCGTTTATGCTAAATTTTAGTTACCTAAAATATACACAAGTTTATATATGGTCAATGTTCAGCCACCATGTCAGTTTTGCTCACTATCATTTTGTTCACGAAATACCGCATTTGTGTTTCAGGCCAGATATCGACGGCTTACTAGTAAGGGGTATAAATCCTCCACCACCACCACCGAAAATACCTCCGCTTCCAGAGATTATTATAGAAGATATGCAAAATCCCTGCCTAGGACCGTCGAGTGAAGTTTTTGCTATAAAAATAAATAACAATGTATTTTATAAGGATGTACCTGGCCAAAGTCTAGATGTTTTGTCATCATATGGATATCGAGAAGAAAATTCTGATGAATCTAAATTTTGTACCTTTTGGACTTACTACTTCAATGTCCCAGCAAAAAGAGCTGGCAGGTGTAAACTATTTCTTCAGAATCTCGGAACTGTAACTTTAAGATATTGTTGGAAGAGAATAAGACGGATAATTAATTTCATACCCGAAGATCCGTATGAACAGGTATTCTTTTTTAACAAAAACGAAGACGTTTTATCACCTGGGCAAAGTAGAGAAATATTTTTCACATTTATTGCCGATGCACCCGGTATATTTGCCGAATATTGGGAATTAAGTATGTCAAACGTAACTTTCTTTGAAAACAGTGCAACAAAACTTATTGTAAAATTATACGCTGACTCAGTTAAAGACAAATCTATGATACTGAAAAAGGTTTCAGCTCTGAAAACGCAAATTAACAGAACAGCGATTAGGAATATGGCGTTACAGATTCTTGGAGAAACCATTGAAAAGGTTTTCGAAGTGGTTCCGCAAATCTATCCATACAAAAAGTATTTCGTGGAAGCCGAAATATTTGTTATGAAAAATCCAGTGTGTTTTTATCATCAGACGGAGGTCAATGTAATGAAGGGTCTGTATAAAGAAATGGTAAAAGGTGGGGAGTGGGATCTATCAATATCCTCTTGGAGGGAGAAGATGATGGCAAAAGAGTTTGATGACAGAATGAAATATTACCACTTGTTACAAAAATCTCATGCGGAATTTTTGAAGCCTTGGTATGAAGGTGACGGTCTTGCAAAAGAGAAACATCGTACGGTAAAATGCCTGTTGGGGCAGTTCACTGATCTGTTCGAAAAAGAATTTGTTATAGTAACGGATTTATTTATGAACAGATCATCTGCAGAACCTGCTGTTGAGCCCAGCCATGGAATTTCTAGTAAATCGCAGGCGAAGGGAAGCAATTCTGATAATATGATTGATTCTCTCACCGCACAGTTGCTGCGTAATGTTTTTTATTTGCGTATTTATGATCATCTTACAACTACAATTGAATTGTGTGCAGGAGTCTTGAGTAGTTTAGATCTGAATAGATGGATTGAGTTTGATTTTTGTCAGCATTAATTTCCATTTACATACGACTCAATTAATTTAGTTCAATTGAAAATTTATTTAGTTCATGTTTATTTATTAAAAAAACAATCATGCGCAATTATTTTATTTCTTGATTTAGCTTCAGACACATTAAAAGACTTTATTTTTTTATGGTAAAAATCACCATAAAAAAATCAACTAACCAACTGACTTCATTAATATTTTATGAATGTACATGGTTAACAGACTGAAAGGCTGAGTATAGTTAATACATGTACAGCCCGTTCACTTCGACTTTGGTCAACATTTCTATACATATGATTTACTAGCTTTTGCCCGCGAATTCGTTCGCGTGTAATAGTGACTTCCGGCAGATTTTTGTTTTTTAATTTACTTTTTTTAATAAAAACTATCCTATGTCCTTTCTCAAGTTCCAAAATATGTCTGTACCAAATTTCACACAAATCGGTTCAGTAGTTTAGGTGTGAAGAAAGGACAGACAGACAGACAGACAGACAGAGTTACTTTCGCATTTATAATATTAGTTTAGAAGTTTAGATTTAGATTAGATTTAGAAGTTTAGACTACCACGCACCGCCCCGCTTAAAGTCTTCGCTCGCAGCAGGAAGGTCGTTAACGGCCGTCAGAGCCGCATTTCCCAAAATCATCTAATGAGTCGCCCTGGATGGGATGGATGGGACTGTCAGACTCTTACTGGCTATACATTTCACCACACTCCACTCGCTCCAAACAAGATGAGATGATCGAGTTTGAGTTCCCGGATTTTCTTGTAAGTGGATTAATGTTCCGTCCGTAACTGTGTTGTCTGTTTTTTTATTGTGTTTGATCATTTAGCTTGTAATAAGGTCAAGTTGTGGGTTTATAACGAAAAGTTCTCGTTCCGAAGTAGTTATGTGAGCTGTTCACAATTGATCCCTATAATGAAAAAGAGGTCAAAGATATCCAACAAATCATATATCATAATATCGTTTCAATTATTATTTCTCTTCTTTGTGTCGCTGGCAGGGCAATAATTCACATTTTGCTGTCGTAAAACTTCTTTTTTTTCTGTTCCACAGTATCGTCAATGGCAGTAATGATATGTTATAAATTGTCTTTTAATTTTTGCTTCTATGACAATATTTCCCTTCACCCTTTTGAGAGGCGAGAGCAATTGTAAAGAAATTAAGTTACACAAAGTAATGCGCCTCTGATCAATAACTTTTAGCTGTGTGGGGCGCCCTCCAGCTAAATGGAACGACGACTTACTAAAAAAGAGGCTGGGTCAGACTGAATACGGAAAGCGGAGGACTGGGTGATGTGGCGCTTCGGAGCGGCCTATGTCAAGCAGTGGAATGCTTGGGTGAGTTGTCACAACAGTTTTTAAGTAAGAGCTATTCAGCAGGACAACCACTGCTCAATAATGCCAGCGTTTAAACTATGGTGGCAACCTTAAATGCATGTCCAGGCCACTGCACGGTGTAATGAGTACGTGCAATATTCAGGGCACGTAATCAAATAGCTCTGTTGCCCTATGCGCTGGGGCATGGCATACCAGTCGCAGTGTTTATATTTGTACTGTGCATTCCACTGTTATTAAAGGCTCTGCATACGGAACGGGGTTGGACAATGACGGTGGCGAAACGTGGTGTTCATAAACCACACTTTTAAGCCTTTGTCAAACAGACAGGCGTCGTCAAATGACTCATCAAATGAGTCCTCCCACCAAGGTCAGAGCGGGAGGGACTGTCAGGCTCGTTCTGACTAAAATCCAAGGGTGTCCTTCACTAGCCCTTTACGTACCGGGGTTACGGTAATGGGTAAGTCCCGCGACCCCGGCAGGCTTTGGCCCTCTACAGGCCCCGTCACTATGCTGACACTCCTTGAGGCGCGCGTGGAACACAACGCGCCGTCGTCGACCGGGCATGGTCCATGGTCGGGCTGCGAGTCGCCATTACCCGCCGCCCGCATGCCCGCGCCTACGGTGGCGGGAGATTGTCTTGCGACGTCCGACGCCGTGGCCGTCTACCACTGCGGCTGGGGTGGAGGGAGGTCGCTGTTCTAAGCAGATGGCACTGAGATAACTTTTGCATGGCGTCACAATTGATAGAAAGTTATACTGTACATAATAATAATATTTTTCTGGAGTCAGAAACTTCTTTTTTAGGAAATAAAACTCCAATAAAACGATTGCATAGTAACATAACAACAATATATTAACATATTTCAGAGCTTAGACTTGACTTGCTTCACATAAATAACAGAATGACCGGGGGGGTGTCGCTGGGTTGGCCTCACGTTGCGTTCAATAGGTATGCTATCGGGACCTTCAAGTTGTCTTAGAAGACCCAGCTGGGGACAAAAAATACTGGATTAGTTTTTATTCGTATGTTTTTTTTTATGAATTGAAACAGGAAAATAACCTCAGTTGTTAAGTGATTGATTCCTCTGCAGCGTTTGTGTTCGGATCCCGCAAGGAATAAAATTTTGTATGACCTACAAGTAGTTTTTGAAGTGAAAACTTCTTTAGCGGCGTTGAGCACTTTTTCTGTAATGGGTATAAAATCTTAAACTCGCGTCAGGACACTCGCGTCAGGACACGTGACCCTGATCGAAAAAGCGTAGGACGGATGGAGAGTAGACAGCTATCCCCTCTCTACGGCGCGGCGAAAATGTATGCCTGGGCCACTGTTTCGTTTAGGCGGCGCAGGGCGCTTGCGCGAATGTTCGTCTATGTTACAGCGTGCCACGAATCGAGGTCGAGGTCGAGGTCGAGGTCGACCTCGACCGTGTACGATAGCGCAATAAATGAATATTGTATTCTACCACATAAATGATAGTACTTTTATACTGATAAAGCAATTGGTGCAAAATTATTCCCTAACCATTCCAAAATATCAAACATGCTCAATGTTAATAATCAAGTTTTCACTTCTGCCGGCACTCCCAGAGTGCAACCCGTCGTTTTTTTTTTAAAACCCTTTCTCCACATTAGGAATGTCTCCTGTGTCGTGGGTGCGTTTACAAACATATAAACTCACATACACAAACGCCCAGACCCGAAACAACTACTTGTAGATCATACAAATATTTGCTGCATGCGGGCATCGAACCCGCGACCCGTAGCGGAGCAGTCCAATCGCTCAGCCACTGAGCCAACCGTGTCGTCAGTTGTATTTGGCCTGGGTGTTTAAGTATTTGAGTTTAGTTGCAAACGCACCCACGATACAGGATAAATTCCAAATGTGGCAACAATTAAATAAAAAGGCATCCAGATTCTTTTAAAGACAGCTTTGTGTTTCCAAACAAGTTTAAATAGATTTTCTGTGGAAACAAAAATCCACCGCGGGCTGGATTTGAACCTGCGGACGACACTCATAGGCAGTACCTCGGTGATCCCAGTTGGTAAGAGCATCGGATGTACTTATACCGGAGGTAGCAGCTTCAATTGCCCGCACTCATAATTTTCTTTCCACATAAAATCTTTGAGATTTAGGATGTATTCCTTAATGCGTATATTTTTTTTTAGTTTTTTTTTATGTTCAATGGGTTTACTCTTGACCTTAGTCTACGTCAGGAGTGACTAAGACAAGGTCGACGATGGAGCGAGCTTACCCAGAAGAAGCCTGTTCACTCTAACTTTGAAGAGATTGGGGTTGTATGCGTTCGGAAACAAAGTCGCAGGCAGAGAGTTCCACTTCTTCGCTGTCCGCATTATAAAAGACGTTTGGAAACGCTTAGAGCGAATTGATATCTTTAGTATCTTACCTGTTCGGTACCAATGTGCACGGGTTTTTCGTATATAATCCAGGTGACGCACTCAGTATAAGGAGGTGTTGTAAGGGAGCCTTTATATGTGACGTAGTTGCCTTCGTGTAGGTCATCGCTGTCCATCCAGGATAGGGATTCTGTAACGGAACAAGATGAAAATATGTTATGATAATAGTTTCCCGTGGTTTTATCCATGCTGCTTGGCTCTTATTGGTTGTTACGTGATTTTTATAGCCTTGTAGCCTTCATTGGTAAACGGACTATCCAACACAAACATTAAATTCAATTCGGACCAGCAGTTCCTGAGAATAGCGCGTTCAACCAAACAAACAAAACAATTCTTCAGCTTTATACTATTATATAATAATAAAAAATAGATGAGCGTAATAAAATGTCCAATGCGACAAGTTTACCATGTTGGAATATATTAAGTGGATTTATTTTGAAGTAGTAAAATTATCTAAAAAGTCCTCACTCGGGATGAAGCAGAAGGGACTATCAGTCTCTTACTGATTAAAATTCCACCCTGTTTCATCAAATGCTATCTTTTTATCGTGGTAAAATCATCAAATGAGTCCTGTGGGGAGGGACTGTCAGACTTGTACTGACTAAAATCCACGGTGATTCTTCAATAGCGCTATACGTTCCAGGGCCACGGTTTCCTGGTGAGAAAGTTCCGCGACTTTCAAATGCCCTTTGCGTTCCACGACCGGGATAATAAACATGTGACACAAGCTTTTATTTAAAGCATTCATAATACTCATATATAGTTACCTGAGGTAACTCTGACAGAGTGTTCACTTTTCTTGATTCTTTCAAATCCTTCAACAAGCCTGTCGAACCTTGGATTTGGAGCATCCACGGCTTCTAGGAGGAACCCAACTACGGCCAGACCATCTGGGTGACCCACGGCTGCTTCCATAGATTCATATTTACTGTTATAATGGACGAAATGGCATTCTGCTGCGTATCTGAAAGAATAAGAATAGAAACTTAATAGAATGAAAGAAAAGGGATTTACTTCCATGGCCTGCCATGGCCTTACGTTCTAGGGTCACGGTTACCTGATGATATTTATTTAATGAAGCAACTAGAATAACAGCAACTTCAGCTTCATGCATAGATAATGTTTTTACTAATTGTAAAGTTAAAGATTCCTGCTTAATTAGTGGCGTTAGGTCCGACCATACTGGCCAACTTGTATCATTTGAATTAAATCATAAAATTAAGTTAGATAGAATAGTAGAGTTGAGACCTCTTACTAAAAATAAATTAAAATCGTTTAATAACAATGTTCTTAGCAATCTTTCTACTACTTGCTTTGATACACAGGACCCCAATAAAAACTATAATATATTATTTTCAACAGTTTGCCAGGAATTCAATAAAACATGTCCAGTAAAAAAAGTTAAAGTTAATAATAAATCCAAATTTAGTGAATGGGCCACAGCGGGAATAAGAAAAAGCAGAGATAACTTATATAATTTATATCATGAAAAATCTTTAACTTCAGATCTAGTTTTTCATAATTATGTCAGAAACTACTCAAAAATATTCAAAAAAGTTTGCGCCCAAGCTAAATCTCAAATAATAAGTAATAAAATTAGTACCTCTGATAATAAAATAAAAACTGTGTGGCAAGTCATTAACAGAGAAACTGGTAAGTCACAACATCGAGATGAGAATGGAATGTCTTTAAAAATAGACAATAAATCCATTTCTGATAAGCAAGAAGTCGCTGAGACACTAGAACATTTCTTTACAAACATACCGCTTGAAGTCACAAAATCTCTCCCCTCTTCACCAAAGGTAGCTGAGGCTCTTCTTAAAGATAACTTTATAAAGGACATACCGACTTTTAAATTCACAGCCATATCTATTGCTACCATCAAAAAAGCTTTTAATAGTCTTAATATTAAAAATACTGAAGACTTGTGGGGGATATCCGTCAAGGTGCTTGGGGATATAATTGATTCAATTGCTCCTGTCCTGACGGGCATATTCAATCAATGTTTGGACAGTGGCAAGTTTCCCGACTTAATGAAACATAGTAAAGTAGTACCAATTTTTAAATCAGGTTGTAAGTGTGATCCCTCTAATTACCGACCCATATCTGTGCTCCCGGCATTAAGTAAAATTTATGAAAAAATCATGCTGGATCAGATGTTGTCACATTTTAATTCAAATGGAATTCTGCATGGTCAGCAGTTTGGTTTCACGAAAGGTCGGTCTACGACTGACGCGGGAGTTAAACTTATCAGTCACATCCTGGAATCTTGGGAGAAATCTCAGGATGCCATTGGTATCTTTTGTGACCTCTCCAAAGCGTTTGACTGCGTCGATCATAATACACTAATTTGTAAATTACATCATTACGGAATTCGTGATCAAGCTGCTGGCCTTGTTCTCTCCTATTTATCAAACAGGCAGCAAAAAGTTAATGTGAATGGGGCAACGTCATCTGGGTCTCTGGTCAAGATGGGCGTGCCTCAAGGTTCAATTCTTGGCCCTTTTTTATTTCTTGTCTATATCAACGACCTTCCATTCATGATGGCCAACTTATCGGATATAATTCTTTTTGCTGATGACACATCGCTCATTTTTAAAATAGATAGAAAAGATACGGATGTTTTACATGTAAACGAAAGTCTAGGTGTTCTCTCGAAATGGTTCGCAGCTAACAATCTATTACTGAATGCGAACAAAACAAAGTGTCTTAAGTTCTCGTTACCAAATGTTCCACAAGTGGGTCTAAACTTAAAACTTGACGGCAATAAACTCGATACTGTTGCAGAAACTGTATTCTTGGGTATTACTCTTGATTCCAAATTACAGTGGGGCGCCCACATTAGAACTCTTTCGGGTAGATTAAGCTCTGCTGCTTATGCGGTAAGGAAAATAAGACAGCTAACTGATATAGCCACAGCTAGGCTAGTATACTTTGCTTATTTCCACAGTATTATGTCATACGGCATTCTGCTGTGGGGTTCCGCAGCGGACGTAGATTCAGTTTTTATATTACAAAAGAGGGCGGTCCGCGCAATTTATAAAATGGGCCCTCGTGAGTCTCTTAGAGAGAAATTCAAAGAAATTGATATTTTAACACTGCCTTCACATTACATTTTAGAAAACATTCTGTATGTACGCAAAAATCTAGGACTCTTCAAGACTAGAAGCGATTTTCATAATATCAATACACGCAGTAAACACGAAATTGTAATACCGAGATTCAGATTAGCAAAGACGAGCAAGTCGTTCCTTGTAAACAGCATACGTTTTTACAACAAATTACCTAAGTCAGTCACTGGACTAACTGACGGAAAGTTTAAAACCCACATTAAACGTGTCCTTATTAAAAAAGCATATTACAAAATTAAGGACTACGTTGAAGACAAGGATGTGTGGCAATAGTTCCTTCTGCACATGTGGCTTCCCTGGCAGCTCAGCAGCAGCACTTATTTTCTCTCATCCACGTGTTAGGATAATAGGATTCTTCCATTTTATTTCTGTATATAGTTTTATTTTATTTTATTATTATTTTTATTGTTGTGCATATTCGTTTTGCAATATTATATTGCCTTAGTTTTAATACTAGTTCAGATTTGTTACAGTTTGTAAGACATTATAGAATTAACCCAGCTTTTATAGCTTTCTTTTTTGTGTAGATTCTTCCTTACTCTTTGTTTGTGAATGTGAGAACATTGTAAGTCGTGTGTATATATATATTTCTTCTTTTGTAGCACTAATTTTAGTTAGGACTTCCCCCTTGTTACCAGGCCTACGTTTTTCTCGCATATCTAAGCATCGAAAAATTGTAACAATCTGTTTGTAAAACTATACCATATTTT
Source organism: Agrotis puta (assembly GCA_943136025.2). Lineage (NCBI taxonomy): Eukaryota > Metazoa > Arthropoda > Insecta > Lepidoptera > Noctuidae > Agrotis > Agrotis puta. The sequence goes on from OW964171.2 coordinate 4,195,133, forward strand.
AAAAGAGTAACCATGGAGTTTCTTGCCGGTTCTTCTCCATGGAATCGACCAACCCGAACCGAGCACCTGCTGTCGACGTTTTATAAGTGCCCTCATGGGCCTATGTGAAATAAAAACTTTTGATTTTGATTTTTTTTGATTTTGATACAGTCCCGCGCCCCCGGCAGGCCTTTGGCCCTCTAAGGGGAGCCCCGTCAGATTGCTGACAGCTCTTAGAGGTGCGCGTGGAACACATTGCGCCGTCGACCCAGGCATAGTCCCTGACGTCGTATCACCCATAACTCACCGTCCGCTTGCCGTGAAAGATATACCTACGGTATCTTTGGGTCAACTCGTGTTTTTGTTTCTGAAGAATAAAAGAGTCTAAACTCACCCTTGTCCATCTAATAAGTGTTCACAACCAGAGAAGTCATCGACGGACCAGTGAAAGTGCATCTGTTCGAATACATATTCCCCGATGAGTGGACCGCCGCGCAGGATCGGCCGGACTTCAGATTCAAATGTGAAATATGCTGCAACAATTTAATACAATCATGAACTGAGTTCAGGGAGCTATTTTGAGCAGTATCTATTTGCATGAACTATTCTGTTACATATTTTGGTTAGTGGTACACGTACACGGTCAGAGTCCCACATAACGGTGGGAGGGGTTCGCATCGGGCGGCGTCGGGAGGACGACGGTACACGTGCAAGTCGAGGCGCGGCAGGAAGAGCTCCGGCGCGATCTCAGGCTAGTATGGAGGGAGCGACTGTCGCTACCGAGGTCCGGACACGCCGCAATTGCGGCGACCCAGCCGCAGTGGTAGACGCCCACGGCGACCGACGTCGCAAGACGATCTCCGGCCACTGTAGGCGCGGGCATGCGGGCGGTGAGTAATGGGCAACTCCCTGTCATGCCATGGACCATGCCCGGGTCGATGGCGCATTGTGTTCCATGTGCGCCTCAAAGAGTATCAACAAAAAATGACGGGGAACCAAACTGATACATCGGTTTTTGACAAATAAATAGTTAATTAATTATTGATATTGATCGCACATATGGAAAGTTAGCTTTTAATCATAAAATTAAACTCAGGGGTCACTTTCACACCAAATACTTTCAAGGTGTATTAAAAAAAATACAGCAACGAGTACGAATCCAATTCCATTTCCGATTGCTTACAGCTTAAGATGATTCTCGGAGAATAATAACAATCTCGTAATTGTAAGAAATCTGACAGTGTAGGGTTGTTTCACATTTATTCGGGTCAGCACATTAAATTCGACAATATGTCTTTCTTCTTTTTTCCGACGATGAAAAAATGTTTTTTTGTTGAGCCGTTCTAATAGCTCAAAATTGATCGGAAGCTACATAGACACAAGAAGTAAAAGAAATCCAAAGGCACTGACGTTGTTCTCGCTTGCTTAACTGCGTTTGTCTAGGGTAGACTATAATTGAATTCGATACAGGAAATGTTTCTTTTCGTATAGTAAAAATAAAGTTAGATTTCGGGTCGCTATATTGAAATGTGCGCACGTCCTGTTTGAATTGATCCTTCCTGTGCAAAAACCGCCATTTATTCCGAGGCTATGGGAGTTTTAATATGAATGTATTGCGTTTTTCCCCTGTTACGGAAACCATTTATACTTGTTATCTTTGGCCCACATTTTTGGTTGAGCTTTACTTATGCGGATGTGGACAAGGACATATTTGATCTAGAAATGCAGCGGTTAAGTATTGTGATCCGTAGCCTGCACGTTAATAAATATCGTGATCCGAAACTTTATATTGAAGGATCACAATATAGACTTTACGTAAATCATTCGTCTAAGACATGGTCAAAGTCCATGTAAACACCTCAATCACATGTTAATATATTAAAACGGATTTGATTATCTTTCAGCCCCCGATAATAGCCTATGTTAAATATTATTGTATACTCGAAACTGAACCTTATCTTATCTAACATTCACGGTTGTTAACTGATTTTTATTTTATGTAATATTTGGATGATTTATTGTTTGGCTTCCTTATTTTTAATGCACTTTAGATTTGTGTGCCGAACACAAATACGAACACGGTCTGCTCATCAGAATTACATCGAGCTTTATTACACATAGACATAGAGCATGGATCGAGATTTATCTACCGACGAATGAAAAATTCTACACTTCGAGAATGCTTGCAGTAGCTCGATGGAAAATACCTTCTGATGAAGTATTGTATTGTATAACGGGCTGGTATCCGCAACTCCACGTCAAATGCGCGTTGATGATGTATGTCCAGGACTAAAGTAAGGTAGACGGTGAAGCAGGCTTGCCTAGAACTGACCTATTAATTATTGACTTGAAGAGCCCTGCATTGTAGCTATTAGGAAACAAAGACTCCGGCAGGGAACTTTTTCATATATTCTAACTACTCTAATTGACACACCTAACAAATAACTGTATTAAAAAGTATGTAACTCATGACGTTCTACAATAATCATAAGAATATTGATAAAAATGGATTATTTCAATACCGATAATAGATATAATACGCAAAACTATGCGATAACTATGATAAATATAACATATTTTTAACTCAGTACTCAAGAGCCTCTTGTGTAACGATAAATGACTAATTTTTATTTAGCAGTTTCCAAACTTTTATTATCTCTACCTACTATATAGGTGTTTATATTAATTAGGAGTGCTCTTATAGTACGTATGAAATCACACCTTGCTTATAATCCCCACAGAAGTTTGGCAGAGCTTTACGTAAAATTATACCGGTATTTATTAATTTCCGCCAGTAAATAGACATGTTATAGCCATTTCCCATCACTAACTCTGTGACTAATGTTGAGATTCCTGATGGAACAACCCAATAACACAGTTCGACCTGAGAATCGGATGCTCAGTTGATGTTAATTGTCTCTTTAAGAAAAACAAAGTCAATTTATGTAACTGGAAAATGTTGTACACCTGGTAAAGGTATGCATACATTTTCCCGCACCGAACATACGACCCGCAACGGATTTTAGTTTGCTTTGTATTATTTCACATAACGCACCAGAATCCGCGCCGCTGCACCATATGCATTTACTATAGTGATTTTAGTTTGCTTTGTATTATTTCACATAACGCACCAGAATCCGCGCCGCTGCACCATATGCAGCGCTATGAGAAAACATTTAATAGCAAACGAAAATCTGTTGCGTGACATGTCCCCTTGCTGGAGGCCTTAATTTAAGGCATCCACAGAAAAGTCCGGGTAAGCAGCCCACAACCTCTTCTAGGTTAACCTGCGAGATACCAAACACAAAAAAAAAAGTTGCGTGACATGAGTGCGGCCCGTCCGGCACGGCTCAATGGACGCGTACCTTAAAACACTGTGTCGTCTTTACCTAAAAATACGTTTTGAAGACATCTCACCTGTTGAACCATTGTTAAGAAGAATGCCATTGACTTCGTTGTCCCAATATCCTTTGAATTGAAGTGTATCTAGTGACGACCATTGAGGACACCGACTTAGGGATATTGCGATGGGTGACTGCGAAGCCCTGAGGCGGGATATTTGCTCGGCTGGAAATAAGAATAAAAAAAAACAATTAGGTTAAGGAAGAATATTGGAGAGTACTAAGATAGTGTCTTGATGACTTGGAGATTTTGATGGAAAAGAATACTATCTGGAGGGAATATAGAGATTTATTTTTAACTGACAATTTGAGTGTTATAGATTAAGTTGGAACTGATATTTCTGTGTCAAACTATGACAAACTATTTATAAAGCAGCAGATGGAAAACTTAATCACGCTAAAACTGCTCAACGAATATGCATGGAGTTTGACACACAGATACTTTATTACCATTATAAACTACGTTCTATTATTAAGATATAACGTATCTGTGGGATAATTTTTACTTTTACGGGCGTGGGCGAGGCCGCTGGCAAAAGCTAGATGAATATGCTTTTCATTTCTTCAGAGTCGATATCACTGTTTCGCAAGAGAATGGTCTTAAGTAATAAGCTGTATTAATTTTGCAGCATTTGTATTTATAAGTGACATACAAAATGTTGTTCACTTTAGGGCCATGGAGTCTGAATGCTCACAGCCTTTTCAAAATAATTGTAATAAATCTGCTTACGTTATACTTGAATGGCCCTTTGGCCAGAGGTTAAGCATTGGAATACAACGAGGTAGTGCCGCCAGTCTCTTGGGCACATTACTGGTTGACAGCGTTAAGGATCAGCTGTACTATTCTCAATAAGAAATCATATCGCTGGACTCTAAGATGTACATTTCGACATTGATATCGTCTAATCGCGAAGCTTGAGAGCTCACCGTTCGCGCCGAACGATTGGTTATGTCATGTTGCGCGAGCGCTTTGGCCGTGGCTTTGTAATACTTTATTTTGGTTTTATTATTTCAGCATATTATATTTTAAATACGTATTTTTGATTATGTAATATTTGTAAATTAAAGTTACTTATATAATGTTGTTCAAGTGGAGCACGGGTCCATCCTAATTCTAAATGGTAATTTGGTATGATTGAACTGTTACAAAGTTGAGAAATGTATTTTGATCTTTCAAATATATTGAGTGAGAAAGCACTGAAATAGAAACATCGACACGACGTAAGCAACCGAAGTGATTAAAACTTGTTCTGCAATCCCACGAATATTACGTCATCGTGGGTCAAAGGTCAGGAAACTTGTGAAAGACAGAGGATCTAAAAGTGGAACTTTAACAGAACCGTAATAATTTTGTATTAGAATAATATTGCTCAAGCAATCTATATATCTATCTATATAAAAATGTTATGTTGGTTTGTGTATGCTTCAAAAACTCAAAAAGTTCTGCACTGATTGAACTGACATTTTAGCATGATATATAATCAGCATCAAGGACTATTTTTATATTTTTTTTTTTTTGAAAATAGTTTTTTTGTGCCACAGCGAAGCGGGGTAGAGTACAGCTAGTCTATATATATAAAAATGTTATGTTGGTTTGTGTATGCTTCAAAAACTCAAAAAGTTCTGCACCTATTAAGCTGAAATTTTAGCATGATATATAATCCGCATCAAGGATGGTTTTTATATTTTTTTTTTGAAAAACCAATTTTTTGTGCCACAGCGAAGCGGGGCAGGGTACAGCTAGTAGAATATAAAAACATGTTGAGAATGGCTTCACACGGTAGTTAGTAGTAGTATATTACGGCGCAGAGCGGTGCGTTGTAACACGCGCCGAATGTAGTAGCAAGTATTCATGTTACGACTGTTATCGCCATTTGTATTTTGATTTACTATAGTGAACTTTTTAGAACGTATACGTAGTATATAGTAAAGTATAATCAGAACTCAAGTATTGCTTAGACCCACACAAGAATTATTACAGTTCTCAAAGACAAGCTACAGAGAAGAATAATATTGTTTTTAGGTATTATATTTATTCACAAATTTATTTTAATCCTCATTTCACGGCGTAAGTTCTGTTGATAGTAGGTTGTTTTAAAGGCGCTAAATTGGTCCATTATTATACAAGTTGTTTTTAGCGCGGGAGTAAATAGAAACTGACTTATTGGCACAGGTTTTAGCGCTACGTACACTGTATCTTCGTTAACTTTATTTAGTTTTTTGGAGGCTAGTTGATAACAGACAAAAAATAAAAACAATAATACAATCATGTCGAATTGAGATTCTCCTCCTTTTTTTTTCGTCGGATAAAAAATAACTTTTACCCTAACTGCATATTCTGCTTTGTTGATGGGACAAGTGCAGCGGGGTGGATGAGTTCAAGCCAAAATAGTGTGCCATCCACCCCGTTACATGCCGATGGCGACACCAGCGGGCTCGATGGTGCAATTTGTCCCATCTAGCCCGTTGATGGGTAATGGGCGACTCGCTGTCCGACCATGGACCATGCCCGGGTCGACGGCGCGTTGTGTTCCACGCGCGCCTCAAAGAGTGTCAGCATAGTGACGGAGCATGTAGAGGGCCAAAGCCTGCCGGGGTTGCGGGACTAACGGATTACCGTGACCCCGGTACGTAAAGGGCTATTGAAGGACACCGTGGATTTTAGTCAGTACAAGTCTGACAGTCCCTCCCGCCCTGCCCTGGGTGGGAGGACTCATTTGATGATTTTACCACGATAAAAAAAAATATCTCCACATAGCTGACCCTTTTTCCAGTTTGATAGCTCTTTAAGAACAACAGTATTAAAGGATTTCATTTTCTGATTTTGGTTTCTTATAGTTCGCGAAGTAATCTGATTGATGACCGATTTGATTGGTCTTCTTACTTAGAGGACAAAATAACGCTATTATCTACCTTTCTTTCAAAGTCGCCCTTTCACTAATCAATTGTTAAACTTTTCTTTTAGAAAGAACAGTCGTTAAGGGAACAATGTATAAGACGGGGACGCGAGGTATAATGGGGACATACATACTTAATGCAAACTTAACACAACACTAACGTAGTGCAAGTACCAACAGGACGTCATTTCCAAGCGGCCATTAACAAATGACGTCCTGTTGGCGCTAGGCGCGGTTCGATACCCGCACGGACCAAATATTTGTATGATCTACAAGTAGTTGCTTGGGGTCTGGGCGTTTGTGTAAGTGAGTTTATATGTTTGTAAACGCACCCACGACACAGGAGAAATTCCTAGTGTGGGGCAACTTTTTTTATAAAAAGTTGTTGTTCCAGGTCTGGGTGATGTTTCTGTGTTAGTAATAACACACCTACGATATAGAAGAAATTCCTAGGGTGGGGCAACTTTATAAAAAACCGGCCAAGTGCGAGTCGGACTCGCCCAGAAAGGGTTCCGTAGCAGCAAGTAACATAATATAAAAGTTCTTGTAGTTGGTTTCAACCAACTACAAGAACTACAAAACGTCATTAATCGTAAACCGCAATTTACCTTTCAAAGGTTCACCTTTGAAAGGTAAATTGCGGTTTACGATTAATGACGTTTTAAAAAAAATTACTTGATCTTGTTCAAACTAATTTTCGCTGGTAGTTTGCATGGTAATGTATACATCATATATTTTTAAAGTCTCTTATTTTAGAAGTACAGGGTACAGGGGGGGGGGGCACACATTTTACTACTTTGGAAGTGTTTCTCGCGCAAACTGTTCAGTTTAGAAAAACGTGAAAGACCTATCCACAGATACGATCCACGTATGGATTAGGTGTTTTTTTTTATTTCATTTCTAAGTATCGGGAACCCCCAATTCTTTTTTAATTTTTGTATGAGAATCCTAATGCGGTTCACATAATACATCTACTTACCAAGTTCCAACAGGATAGCTTTTATACTTTCGAAAAAAAGTGGCTGTGACATACGGACGCACAGGCAGACAGACATGACGAATCTATAAGGGTTCCGTATTTTGCCATTTAGCTACAGAACCCTAAAAGAAAAGAAATCCATAGATGCAGTTTTAGTTTCCACCAAAATTTTTTTCGCTATTCCTCATAGTTTCGGATATAGCTTTCTGCACCCGCTTAGAATTCTTCATTTAATTTGGAAATCCTTTATTTATCTGTTTATTAAACTTAGTCCTTACTGCCATGACATTGCCACAAAAGTTATCACAAATCTGGCTTATACCGCAAACTATGGTTGTATCAACAAAAGGCTACAACAATAACGAGAATTTACATTTCAGTTTCATTTGCAAATGAACCGACGAATGTTGATGTGGGGTATTTATAGCGCTTGTGGTTCAAAGGGATTGAAACACAACAAAGTAGAATTACTTTAGATAAACACATTTTACGTTGTTATCTTTAATGTAAATTGTATTTTGACAGCACTAACTTAGAGAATATAATTCAAAGTTGGTGAATCTTAACTTCCTAACTAAATTATTACCTTACTGATTATTTTATTATGGTATTTTGCACCTGCTATGTTGAAGTGAAAACTTCTTTAGCAGCGTTGTACACTTTTTTTGGAATGGGTAAAAAATGTTAAACTCGCGTCAGGACACGTGACCTGATCGAAAATTCGTAGGACGGCGCAGGGCGCTTGCGTTAATGTTCGTGTGTTTATTACTATACAAGTTTTCACTTCTGCCGGCACTTTCAGAGTGCAACCCGTCGTTTTTTTGGTTGTCTGCATCACCCTAAGGTAAACTAGAAGGAAATTCCCAAGGCATTAAGTCTGACTTTGTACTGCTATTACGTATACATACATGTAGAAGAAGTCTATACATACATTATATATATTGATTTATATTTATATTATATGATTCATATATAAATCAATTGCTGTTCTTTAGTTTCGCTAAAACTCGAGAACGACTGGGCTGGTTTGGCTAATTTTGGATTTGAATTATTTTTGGAAGTCCAGAGAAGGTTTGAAAGTTGAAAAAATATGATTAAAAAAAAAACGTTCTGAGGTGGTACGAAGTTTGCCGGGTCAGGTAGTTTTAAATAAATATTATAAAATGCAAGAGTAAGTTTGTTTGTTTGTTGTATTTTCACGCCTGAACCATTGAATCGTTCATCATAAAGTTAGGATAATTACATTTTTCGCATCTTTCGTAACATATATAAGGTTAATCAAATCAAATTAAATCATTTATTTCAACTAGGCCAATTACAGGCACTTTTGAATTGTCAAAAGACATAAAATAAAACTAGTACAAAAATAGTTTACAGTCCCAGTCACAAGACATAAAAACTGTGAAAGTACCGTAGGTGCTCATTCCAAAGCGTAGATTTCTATGGAGAAGAATGAGCAAGAAACTCCATGGACACTCTTTTTCAATCGCCAAAATTATTACAAAACTTTTGTTACATCATTCATCATCAGATGGTACATTATGTGAGAACGATGTGGCAAGTTAAAAGTGTCCATAGTAAACATAAAAAAGACAATTCAAAAATAAAGTTACTTTAAATTAAAATAGACCGGGGCAGCTAAGAGATGACCAGTCCCAACTGACAGCGCCCGTTCACGAACATGACGCATATATCAGCACCATTCAGCTCAACCATTTTGAAGGGAACTAAATGATCCGACACACACGCCACCATCAGCGAGACATTTGAGTGAGCATAACATACTCTCAACCGCCAGAGTCATTCAAGTCAATGAAAGACGTAGGTTTCTAGTCAAAGATAGCTCTGAAGTACATGGTACTCACACAATGCTGGGTATGACGCTATATAATACTAGATGGATACACTCTATACAATGCAAGAGAATAAAATGCAATAAATTCCATGGAGTTTCTTGCCCGTTCTTCTCCATAGAAATTTACTCTTTGGAATGGGCACCTACAGTACTTTCACAGTTTTTATGTTTTGTGACTGGGACTGTAGCACCGTAACTATTTTTTAAACTATTTTATTTTACTTTTGTCTTTTGACAATTCAAAAGTGCCTGTAACTGGCCTACTTGAAATAAATGATATGATTTTGAAATTTCACATTGAAAAACGAAAAACGGTTTGAAAAAAACTTCGAAATTCAATATTCATTGGTTTAAAAAAAAAAAAAATACGTGCCCATTAGTTTTCAATACCCGTAACTGACGGACTAAACAGATTTTCAATTTATTTATCCATAGTTTCCTGTTCTGATTTCAAACCGGAAATAAAATAAATAGGCACCTTACGTCAAAACGAATGAACTTATACCCAATCGGCATAAACAAGTTGAACAAGTGCAATTATAAATATTGTACACAATAAAGAATGCTTCGTTTTAGTAATTGCTTCGTTTCAGCTTTGTTGTTCGACAAAGACTGCCAGACCGCTTTGTGTAGCATCAACCCTAACACTCTGTTCGCCCGGGGTCGCGGGACTACCGGGGTCGCGGGACTTTCCCATTACCGTAACCCCGGTACGTAAAGGGCTAGTGAAGGACACCGTGGATTTTAGTCAGTACAAGTCTGACAGTCCCTCCCGTCCTGCCCTGGGTGGGAGGACTCATTTGATGATTTTACCACGCTAAAAAAAAAAAAAAAACACTCTGTTCGCAAATAAAATATGAAGTACATAAAAAACTAAGATTACGCTCTGATAACTACTTATCATAAAAGACACGTGTTTTTATGAAGCTAATGAAAACTTTAGCGAGTAAAATTTAGAATGTTAAATAATTTGCGCCTTTAATGCTAAACTGGGGTATGTAATACCCCTCCCTACTAATTAAAAGTTAATATTTAAATCGTTTAGAAATATTTTCTCTCTCGTATAATTAGTGAAAATGTCTTCAGATTCAGTGTAAATATACTTTGAGATTGGAGAATATAATTCGTGAAAACTGCACCAAATTTCATTGCTAATGTCTTGTAATTTAGAAAAACTAAGTGGCTACTTATAATCTCGTAAAGTGACTCATATTAATGGATATATAGAAGCACATAAAAGCATAAGTGGTAGAAGTTCTTTTGACTTTCTGTAGCATAATTATTAGAGCTATGAATTGGCACAAATTTTTGGGTATAAATATTTACTAAAGTTACATTATAATTATCCTACAAAAAATGAGTTCTATGATTATAAAATGTTGCCCTACACTAGGAAGTTCTCCTGTATCGTAGGAGCGTGTACATACATTTAAATTCACATACTAAAAAACGGGCAGAATCGGAACAACTATTTGCAGACTATACAAATACTTCTTCCGTGTGGGAATCTCAACCCGCGACGCGCGCCGCAGCAGTCACTAAACCACTGCGCCAATCGTGCCATCATATTCTGACATGCTTTTTTGTTATATAGTAAGAGAAAAAAACACGGAAATAAAAGGTTTTTCTTTTTTTTTATCGTGGTATAATCATCAAATGAGACCTCCCACCCAGGGCGTGGCGGGAGGGACTGTCAAACTTGTACTGACTAAAATCCACGGTGTCCTTCAATAGCCCTTTACGTACCGGGGTCACGGTAATCCGTTAGTCCTGCGACCCCGGCAGGCTTTGGCCCTATACAGGCCCCGTCACTATGCTGACACTCTTCGAGGCGCGCGTGGAACACAACGCGCCGTCGACCCGGGAAATATGGGGTACAGGTAGTTATAATGCTAAAAACACTTGCAACATTACCATCAGTCCGAGTTTCCTTGGGCTTCATACTCCCCACGCTCACGGGATTAAATCTCACTATTCTGTTCTCCATTACAAAAAATCTCCCTTTTTACAAAAAAACTTAATGAACTATTAAACTTTAATATATGTAAAACAAACGTGCACAATACACGTTCGATTTCAGATTATGTGGGCAACGAAAACAATTTGATTTGAAATCGTAATCGCTGATTAGATATATTTTATCATGTTTTTGACAGGCTGCCTGACAACGCTATTATGTAAATGTAAGGATTAACGATAGCTACGAATTCTTCTTTTGTTTTGAAGAAAATAGTGTTTCCAGAAACATGTATTGGCCTAAGAGCTTTAAATAAGTCTGGCTTCTTTCAAAACCAGTTTCTCTCAGCCAGGTCTGCATTTTGACGAAGTATTGAGTAAGTTTACAGCGTGCATCAAGCACTTTCACAAAATTTACCAAGCTCTCCTAGTATGACGGCGAGTAATGGTTAAGCTCGCCGTCCGACCAAGGACCAAGCCCAGGTCGGTGGCGCGTCGTGTTTCACGGGCCACAGACGGGGCCCCTTACGGGGCCAAATGCCTGCTGGGGTCGCGGATTTTTTCTTAATCCAGGTTACCGCGGCCCCGGAACGTGAAGGGCATCCGAAGGAACACGGGTGGATTTTAGTCAGTAAGAGTCTGACAGACCCTCCCGGCCCACCCAGGGTGGGAGGACTCATTTGATGATTTTACCACCCTTCAAAAAAAAAAAGCTCTCCTAGTATGACGGGGTCCCTCTCTAGAGGGCCAAAGCCTGTCGGGGTCGCGGGACTTATGATTTACCGTGACTTCGGTACGTAAAGGGCTATTGAAGGACACCGTGGATTTTAGTCAGTACGAGTCTGACAGACCCTCCCGCTCTGCCCTGGTGGGAGGACTCATTTAATGATTTTTCTACGCGACGCGACGATTTCAGGATCATCGCGTCGCGTTTATGTGTTATAAATGTGTAATCTTTTCATGCACTAACTTTAATAACTTTATTTAAATTTAAATTATGAGTCGATATTAAAAGATGCACGCGGGGCCGCTTCACAGTATGAATTGACCCTAAGGTGCCTATAATCATGCGTATTGTGAGTGGTTCATTCAGCTAGCTTTAAATAGATATGTAAATATATTGGAATACGCGGAACACAAACGAAAACGATAAGATTAAAAGTAGCGCGTGTTCTTTCATTATATTCTTTATTTTAGCATAAGTACACAAAATAGCAGATGCTATCAAACTGCTCCTTTTTATGAATCGAGCTACACGATGACTGATATTAGTGCTTGCATTGAATGGACTTAGCGCCTAAAATTGCCATTTACGAAATATTTCGAATGATAGACTTCGGAACCTCACTGACTATTCTTCTATTATTCATTCGAGAATCATTAGGAATATTGAAAAGTGGCCGATTTAGACCCGTGGGTCTATTTAAATCTGTTTGTTTTTTTTTTATAAGAATCACAGACAATAATCTGCGGTTCATATGATAATCATCGTCAAGAAACCAGAGCCGTTCCAAAGTGCGTTGGTATTTTTTTTGTTTGTCGATATCGTTAAAATCGTCGGGAAGAGATGAATGAGGGTCGCACAGTTCCAAGAAGTATGACAGTAAAACGGAGTGGCCTATACCCACTTGTGGGTCGCGGGACTTACGAATTACCGTGACCCCGGTACGTAAAGGGCTAGTGAAGGACACCGTGGATTATAGTCAGTACGAGTCTGGCAGTCCCTCCCGCCCTGCCCTGGGCGAGTGGTGAAAAATAAATAAATAAATAAATAAATATATAAATATTCCACAACTATCACACAACGCCATCCAGTCCCAAGCTAAGCAGAGCTTGTGTTATGGGTACTAGACATCTGATAAACATACTTATATATTTCTAAATACATAAATATTATAGATAAATTACACCCCGACACAGAACAAATGATCGTGCTCATCAAACAAACATTTGTCCTGGATGGGAATCGAACCCACGACCTCCGGCATAGCATTCAGGGTCACCACTAGACCAACAGACCTGTAAAAAGTGGGTGATTCTGGACTGAAATGTTGATGATGATGGTCATTATGTGACTTAAATCAGAAAGTAAATTAAAAAAAAAAAAATTTGGAGTAACTAGGTCTGAAATATGAGCCACATTTAGTTTTAAAACATTAATCCAAATGTGAAGTCTAAAACTGTTTTTAAAAGCAATTTACAGACATAAACATGATTTACTATTGCGGGTGGTGCAGTGTGTAAGCGATTTAGATTCAAATTACAGATAAAAATACGAATTTCGTTTCGGGTGCACGGTACGCCAGATATATTTTAGTATTTAATTAAAGTCAGTTTTCATAAACTATGAATAGATTTATTCGTGAACTAGCTGCTGGCTGCTGCCCGTGTTTCACCCCCTCTGTTCGGCTGTGGAGTGAAACGAGCTAAAATTGCTTTAATTACGAAATTGAAGGTCGCGGGACTCAGGAATTACCGTGACCCCGGTACGTAAAGGGCTGTTGTAGGTCACCGTGGATTTTAGTCAGTACGAGTCTGACAGTCCCTCCCGCTCTGCCCTGGGTGGGAGAACTCATTTGATGATTTTACCACGATAAAAAAAGAAAATAACGAAAATGAAAGAATGTAACTATTAAAATGTGAAAGTTTGTAAGGAATGATAATATAAATACCACGGAAGCTTGTAACTCTATCACGCCAAAACTTCTGAAGGACTTAAAATGAAAATTCGTAACTATTTATTATTAAACCTGGATTCAGTATAAATTTTTTGTTTGTGCTTTTTTGGAATAGGCCCGAAACTATAAACAGATTTGTTCCCTGTCGGTTAATATGTCGTACGATCTCCTCAGTAGGAGTACCCTCATCTTTCACCATTTGTCACCGGTATCACAAGGGAAATAAAATTGCCACAAATCGAGACTCCAGACTGTTACTGAGAAATAATTAATAAAGAATACATACATCCAAGAAATACATCCAGATTTGTAAATTGAATCATTTAATTGCCCCATGTAGCAGAACGTACAACCCAGAGGCGTAGCTACCGCCGTATCAGCCGTATCAATTATACGGGGCCCCCATGTGTCAAGGGCCCCGGACGCCGACGATTGGTTTAAATTTAAATAAAAACATAAAATGTTGCTCTACTATAATGAAAACTTATCGCGGCCATATAGCTTCAACATAGAACTCCTAACATAGCTCGATTTATAAAAAGACATTTTTCAAAAAGCCTTTATATAGTTGTCATAAATGAGCTACGATCAGTCGATCAGCATTGTCAATTTTCTAGCTCCCTTCAAAATTCTTTTAATATCATAAGTTAGGTCGCGGGACTTACGTATTACCGTGACCTCGGAACGTAAAGGGCTATTGAAGGACACAGTGGATTTTAGTCAATACGAGTCTGACAGTCCCTCCCGCTCTGCCCTGGGTGGGAGGACTCATTTGATGGTTTTACCACGCTAACGTAATAGCATTAGTTACACGAGTCAGGATGCTATTGTCCTTATTCTGCAAAACTATACACTTAAACTAGAAGGGCCCCAAACAAGTTTTGATACGGGGCCCCTTCTGGCCTAGCTACGCCACTGGTACAACCTCTAATCGAAAAAGGCAGTCTTATCGAGGCATTTATTGTTTTACTGCATAACATAAAACGCACGTGGACTAACTTATCAATTTGCAGTGCATTGATAAAAATGTGTAAAATTGATATGCGTCATTTGGATATGAGCAAAGAAGGTCAATGCTTCTCTTTGTGTCCTGGATTATCATCGTGCACCAAAAGTGTCGTCATATTAGGGTGTGGCACAGACTACAGGTGTCACGAATTTTGACTTTCATGGCTGACTTTCGCGTTAAACCGTGATTGATATATTTACGTTTTTGATTCGTTTAAAAAAATGTACACTCAACAAATAATAATGCACTCACAAATGAAACAAACATACACCAGGTAGTTACTGAACGTTTTTCAATAATGCAGATCCTATCACCGACATGGAAGCTGTCCCCCATAAAATGTACTAAATATCGCCAAATATTCGGCGCTCCGGCTGAGAGCCTTTTTTAAATTTTTATCGTGGTAAAATCATCAAATGAGTCCTCGCACCCAGGGTAGAGCAGGAGGGACTGTCAGACTCTTACTCACTAAAATCCACGGTGTCCTTCAATAACCCTTTAACGGTAATTCGTGAGTCCCGCGACCCCGGCAGGATTTGGCCCTTTAGAGGGGGGCCCCGTCATTTTTGCTGACACTCTTTGAGGCGCACGTGGAACACAACGCGCCGCGCCGTCGACCCGGGCATGGTCGTTGGTCGGACAGCGAGTTGGTCATTACTCGCTGCCCGCATGCCCACCGGCTGAGAACCTAGCTGAATCGATATCCGACAAAATCAGAGCCTGGCTGAATAAATCAGTATTCGTGGCATCTCTACCACAGACCATAAAAATAAGCAGCTATCAGGCGTAATGGAGCAAAAATAACCAGATTTTATTCAAATTTTTGTACGGGACAGCTGTTTCGTTTACAATATTGTTCCTTTCCGATACAATGACATGTTGTAAATAATTGGATTCTACAAAGAATTTTAAAGTGACGTGGGATGTTCAAAAAACTAAACTTTGATGTATAATGTTGGGAGCTAGACAAAGCATGGAACTTGAAGGATTTTTAATCTTGACTTTGTCTGGAGCCCTTAACTTAAGCTATTTTTAGAAAATAGCTAGAAAAGATCTTTAAATACAAAGAGATAAATTAAAACACTATGAGAAACAGTTTTTTTTTACGTCGTAAAATCATCAAATGAGTCCTCCCACCCAGAGCAGAGCGGGAGCGACTGTCAGACTCGTACTGACTAAAATCCACAGTCCCGCGACCCCGGCAGGCATGGCCCTCTAGATGGGGCCCCATCATTTTGCTGACACTCTTTGAGGCGCGCGTGGAACACAACGCGCCGTCGACCTGGACATGGTCCATGGTCGGACAGCGAGTTGCCCATTACAAGCTGCCATGAGATACAGTACGAAATCAAAGACAAAAAACCAACCAGTGTAGAAACGAACTAAAATTGATTTCCGATGAATTGAAATCAGTCGAAATATTGTATATCAGTTTATTGACATTGACAATAACACTGGTAATCTTAACCGTCTGGTATTTCCTATCAGATTAGCTACTAAAGATTAGAGATTAGCGCATTATATAAGACGGACACGAGGTAGGAGTAAACATAAAAATGTGAGTACTAGAGTATTGGATTTTAATTTTTATACTCAGATAACAGAAAGTTCGTGGAACTTTCTAAGCAGAATATCGTAGCCTAAAGGTCCTGGGTAAAGTGGAAGGGACTGTCGTACTGACTAAAATCCACGGTGTCCTTCAATAACTCTACGTTCCGGGGTCTCGGTTACCTAATGAGATAGTCCCGTGTGCCCGGCAGGCTTTGGCCGTCTAAAGAGGGCCCCGTCAGATTGCTGACGGCTCTTTGAGACGATGAATAGAACACGAAGCACCGCGCCACGTCGAACTGGGCATAGTTCATGATCGGACATCGAGTCGCCCATTACTCGCCACCCGCATGCCCGTGCCTACGGTGGCCGTAGAGCGTCTGCCGAGGTCCGTCGCCGTAGGCGTCTACCACTGCGGCTGGGGTGGAGGGAGGACGCTGTCCTCCTGGGCATAGTCCATGATCGGAGTGCGAGTCGCCCATTACTCGCCGTGCCTAGGCCTGGGTGGCCATCACATGACTAACGTTGCCGTGGGCGACTCCCGCGGCGGCTGGGTTGTGAGATCCGGGCTGTCCTCTCCTAGCATGACTGCTTCGCAGAAGGAGGCGACCTCACCCTTATGTGACCAAGTCAACGATCGGTCTAAAAAATAATTACCTATACATACCTAAACCTGCTATGCTAAATAGCCGTTTAACTTGAACATCCAGGGTCTGCAATTATGTACCATGTGTTTAGATTCCCAGGCTATTATTAGGTACAATCTATTATACCAATTACTGTTAGTTATGCATTGGTCTTGTCTATGACAATTAGTACCAACATTGCATGGTCCTATTACTCATTTACAATTATCTGTTAACCGTTTTTTTAAGGTTCCGTACCCAAAGGTCCTCTCTCCTAATTTTTGCGTGCCTAACAGGATCAATATTGTATCTTTAACTTGTTTTTATCATCTCTGTAACGTGTTTTGAGTATTGAGGTTAAAATGGGTCCCTATTACTCAGATTCCGGTGGCTGTCCAGTTGTCACCAAGCTGTATCTCATTAACCGTGAATAAGTCCGCGCCAGTATCCATAATTTGCGGAAAATTTGAGGTATCTACTACATTTTTTAATGCATTTTGATGTATTGACACACTACTGACTTGAGTCGTGTCGCGAAATATAGTTAGTTGATTAGTTTTCACAGATAATGTAATTCTATTGCCGCTATAACAATAAATACTTAAAAACAGAATAAAATAAATATTTAACGGGGCTCCCATTCGACATACATGATTTTTTTGTCATTTTTATAGTTAATGGTACAGAACCCTTCGTGCGCGAGACCGTATCGCATTTGGGAGTTTTTTTTTTAATGTATTCGGGTTTAACTAAATGAAGCTGAATACTAGTTATGTATATCTAAAGTCCCTGTCTGAAGTACACAACACTGGGTAAAACAGTTACCTACTCTTTCCAAAATTAGCTGATATTGCGAGTATATTGTTACTGTGTCAATTTAACACTTTATATCATTAATCTATCTCAGTTGCTATCTTAATCTTTGTCTATAACTAATCATAATTGCCTATCCGAGTTTAAAAAAGTAGAAACAAGTAACCGTCAAAGCATACGGATAGGGATTTTGATTGAGATACAATAGTAAAATCGGGCGTTAAACAATTTGTAATCTTCTGTCTGAATGAAAGAGGAGAACCAAAACAGTAATGAAATATAAAGAAAAAAAATTAAAATACTTACAAGCAGACATTTTGCTTGAGCTCCTCATTGTCACTTCAATATTTGTCAACGTCCTCACACAAAGTATCGAGATTTAAGATCCATCGGTGAGTCGTCACGAGATCATCTATCACAACTGTTATCATAGGATTTAACTCGACAGTATCGGAAAGATAACTAGTCCTCCGTACTTTTCGATTCTGTTCGTCGTGTATTAGTAATAGGGCTTAAGGTTTAGTTTCATTGAGCAGTTTTTGATATGTATTTTTCTTAGCCGTATCCCAGTAGGTAGTTCCATTGTCTAGTTCCATTATGGAAATACTGGGTTTTTTTTCTCCCAGTAGTTCAATCATCATCTGCTTAGCCTTTTCCCAACTATATTGGGGTCGGCTTCCAGTCAAACCAGATGCAGCTGGATATTTGTATTTTACATGAAGCGACTGCCTGTCGGACCTCCACAACCCAGTAACTGGGTAATATGATACCCCATGGTAAGACTGGTTGTCAGACTTTAGAGCTTCTGACTAACAGTAACGACTGTCAAAGATCTACAAATGACAGCCGGGACCAACGGTTTTACGTGCTTTCCGAGGCACGGAGGAGACTCGCTATGACAGATGGTCACCCATCCACAGATCAACCTCGGCAAGCGCGGCTTAACCCGGAAGATCGGCTTGTGCGGCTTTATTTATTTAGCCACGAGCTCCTCTTGCTCACACATGAGCTTCTCCCAGTAGTTCCATGGAACTAAAATACGTTTTTCCCATTAATTCCAGTTTAGATACCCTTTTGAACTTATGGTAACCTAATACTTTTGTTGGTAAGCTTTTCATTCGGAATTATTTAAAAACAACAAGAAAACTTTTTTTAGTAGCAGTCAATAATTTCATTGTAGGACTAGTTTTCTTTTTAGATTTAATTTTGCTTGCAAACAAACCAAATCTGACTTGCGCAAAATTGTATAACTTTTTATGAAGAACCCATTGCCATTTTAATTTGCCTATGAAACTATACTTAATTTATATTACTTTTTACTTACTTAAACAATGTGTTAAACAATGGTTACATATACAAACTTAGAGTGGATAGCTTTTTTTTATCGTGGTAAAATCATCAAATGAGTCCTCCCACCCAGGGCAGAGCGCGAGGGACTGTCAGACTCGTACTGACTAAAATCCACGGTGCCCTTCAGTAGCCCTTTACGTTTCGGGGTCGCGATAGCTTGCTCAATTTTGTCTATAAAATTATTAAATATAATTTATGGGAGGTTGGAACCCAACCTACACTGAATGGTAGTCATTTTTGTTTTTTCAATTAGTGCAGATCAGAAATAGACAAATTGTATATTGCTTACTCAAAAAGGTATCATGGTAAGGGCTTCGAAATCGCGAAAAATCGTGGCGAGAAAAAAATTGAGGAAGAAATTTCTTATTTAAAAACAAATTATAAATAGATGAAGTTACCAGAACCGTACCTTACCAAGTAGTCTTCAAGTACGCGATGTCCATCACCTGTACAGTGTGTTGCATTTCCCATTAATGTTTCAAACAATCGATATCGCCAACTCACATGTATGTACTGATTTGTTAGAACCGGTTTTGTCTGCCCAGTATAAGGACAATGTTCACTGTTGAAACTAAGTACGATCATCAGTTTATACCATGTTCAAGAGTTGAATATTTGACTTAAACGCATAATACGTCGTATTTCCGTACTAATAAGGATGCAAATGGCGATGTCGTTCGGTGTGGCGGAAGGGGGGGATATGTTGAGCAGTGGACGTCTTCCGTCTGATGATAATGATGATGATGAAATAGGTTGCACAGGTACGATTAGAGTAAGATCCCAGAGCGATAAGACATAACTTATTTTCTAAAAGATGAAACTTTAAGTTCTCAGTAGTGTCTCATGTACTTTGTATACCTGCGTGTTTGTGAAGTTTGCCCAGTGACACCTGGGCAGGTACCAGGTGAGAAAGGTGAGTAAAAATAATAGTTACTTAACTTAAATTTATATGGCTGATTTTGATATATATTTAATAGAATATCATTCTCAAATAGTATCGCAAGTATCAGACACTTTTCATGGACCAATACTTTTGTCAGACGCTTTAAAGCTCCACCAAAAATAAATGAACTTTACTTATTTTTTAATGTCTGATTTTTTAATATGTTATCAAGATAGCTATTACAAAATTATATTTAGTCAGTCAGACAAATTGGACTGACCAAAAACACTTTAAACAAAAAAAATATTCGGCCGTGAGTACGAACGGGAGAAAGGTGAGTAAAAATAATAGTTACTTAACTTAAATTTATATGGCTGATTTTGATATATATTTAATAGAATATCATTCTCAAATAGTATCGCAAGTATCAGACACTTTTCATGGACCAATACTTTTATCAGACGCTTTAAAGCTCCACCAAAAATAAATGAACTTTACTTATTTTTTAATGTCTGATTTTTTAATATGTTATCAAGATAACTATTACAAAATTATATTTAGTCAGTCAGACAAATTGGACTGACCAAAAACACTTTAAACAAAAAAAATATTCGGCCGTGAGTACGAACGCGAGAGCATTCATTTACCAGGATTTCATGCATTGACTGGGTGTGACTTTAATCCTTCCTTTTTCAAAAAAGGTAAACAAAGACCTTTTAATATATTGATGAAGAAGCGGGAATATCAGCTTGCTTTTATGCAATTTGAAAGCCCAGAGTCGTTTACCAATGCACGCATACAACAGGATATTTTTAACAAAGTACAAAAATTTATCTGCGAAATTTATAATGTTTCTGGTACACTTGACGTTGATGCTGCCCGGCTTCAGCTGTTTTTAAATAATTATACCGTTTCTGATGTTAACGAAGAATTTAATCCAAAAAGTATAAAAAATTTTGATGCTAGCAATTTACCACCATGCAAAACTGAATTATTTCAACAATATCTCCGAGCTAATTACATTGCTAGCATATGGAATAATGCAAATGAAAAACAACCAACCATCTTTACCCCTGAAAATAATGGCTGGACGTTACAAGAAAACCAGTATCACTTTTATTGGTTTGATGGTGACCAATTACCAGGAGACGTCAGTGAAGCACTTCAAGATTCAGGTACTGTACTTTAACTTTAGGTTTACAATTCATTTTTTGTTTTATATTTGTAGTTTTATGTTTTGTAATTCTTTTATTTGTTTTTTTACAGAAGAAGCTGACAGCAACGACAACAATATAAATGATGACGATGAGAATGATGACTCGGATGGACAATATGACTGGCTCAATGATGAAAATTCTAATGATTATTTTGATGATGATAAGGATGATTAAGGACAATCAAATACTTTCACTTACTACCTATATTTATTTTCTTTTTTACTAAAATTATTTTTTTTTAAATGTAAAAACTTTGTTATCTTTGGTAAAAAAAAAATATTTTTTTATAAAATAGAATTACTCTGAAAAAAAATTAATTTACCGAATATATGCAATAAATTATTTTAATTTCAATAATTATCAATTATTACCTTAATGTTGAAATTCATTTTATTTGAAAAGAGATGCAAAAATATTTTATCGAAAGCAGTAAGTACTTTTTGGAATATTTAAATTCTTCGCTCTGACACGCATGATAGTGCTCTCGCGTTCGTACTCACGGCCGAATATTTTTTTTGTTTAAAGTGTTTTTGGTCAGTCCAATTTGTCTGACTGACTAAATATAATTTTGTAATAGCTATCTTGATAACATATTAAAAAATCAGACATTAAAAAATAAGTAAAGTTCATTTATTTTTGGTGGAGCTTTAAAGCGTCTGACAAAAGTATTGGTCCATGAAAAGTGTCTGATACTTGCGATACTATTTGAGAATGATATTCTATTAAATATATATCAAAATCAGCCATATAAATTTAAGTTAAGTAACTATTATTTTTACTCACCTTTCTCACCTGGTACCTGCCCAGGTGTCACTGGGCAAACTTCACAAACACGCAGGTATACAAAGTACATGAGACACTACTGAGAACTTAAAGTTTCATCTTTTAGAAAATAAGTTATGTCTTATCGCTCTGGGATCTTGGACTAGATAGGCAGGCACCCCATGTAAAATTTAATTTTAATTTTCATGCGGGCTGCGAGTATTGGGCGACTCGTCCGATCATGGACCATGCCCGGGTCGACGGCGCGTTGTGTTCCACGCGCGCCTCAAGGAGTGTCAGCATAGTGACGGGGCCCTCTGTTGAGGGCCAAAGCCTGCTGGGGTCGCGGGACTCTATCACGTAAAAAAAACACTAGCAATTTCTCCTGTATCGTGGGTGCGTTTGCAAATGCTCAAACTCATATACACAAACACCCAAACCCGGAACAACTGCTTGTGGATCATAAAAATATTTGTTCCGTGCGCTGCGCAACAGTATTGCTCAACAAATGCGCCAAAAGTGCCCAATATTGCTGGATAGACTAGAAGCCTACCCAACGATGAAGGTCATGAACTCCGTTTAGATGTGCGTTTAGTTTCAATTAAGAAATCTGTTACTCTACTCTGGCTTAAAATATCATCTATAGGTGTTTCATATGACCCAAACATCTTATTGGAAATTAATTAATATTGATATAAAAGCACAGAAGACCTATTTCTTTGAATGTCCAAATCTCTAAGGTTGCGGTTCCACTGAGGACGAGCTGTGCTGCACTTCACTCTTCATTCAGCTCTGCTCGGCACCGCTCTACTCCGCCTGAGTGGAGCAGCAGCGTTAGGGTTAAATTCACACCGAGACGCGACGCTGCGCGCACATTATAAAAGAGTGACTCAAATCTAACTTTATTTAGTGCACGCAAAGATAGACATTTCACGGATGACACGAAACTAAATTGCGACTCAAAATCTAGCTTTATTTACACGAAACGATACACATTTTCAGTATCGTTGCGTCACGTCACGCGTCGTGTCGCGCGTTGCGTTACTTGATCACTTCGTGTCTTGGTGTGAACTGACCCTAAAAGTCAAATACTCTGAATGGCCAAATATCTAAAAAAAATTTTTTCACCTAAGCTGTTTCAAAACGGATACATGAATTAAAAACTGCTATTTTTTATTCTAAAGTTTTATTTTACAAGTTTTAAGTTAAATAGTACAATTAAAACTACGGAAGTGTAAAACAACATTGTTCGTAAAGTAAAATAACACGGGTTTCGTGAACTAATAGGACATAATGGATAACACAGAGGTAATCATAGAGCAGTTTCAAATTAGCGTTACCAGCGGACATATTCTAGTATTGGCTCAATCGCTTACTCGCGCGTCACTATTAACGCGTTTTTACTCATACGTCGAATCGTCGCTTGAACTGTTCGGTCTTGAGTGCGACGAAGCGTCTAACCCGGATCTCGCTAATAGGAGCAAATAAGCATGGTTAAACTCGTTCGCGCCTCCAACCGCTTCCAAAAACGCGCCAAATATGTATACTCTAATCCGTAACCGCCCTTAGTATCTGACTTAGAAGACTAATAAAAAATATAAATCACCACCGAAACAGACGCTTTTATCGAGTAAACCGTTCATTTGGTTGACAGTAAATTCTTTTTCATTTTAGGGTTTAGACGTCGGATTTCGTATAAAAGATTCAGAATTAACGGAATGCGAAACGTCTGGTTTCGATTCCTTGCCATCCCTTTACAATCACATCGCGTCAAGGTCATCTTGAACCCGAATGAAATTATTTCACATAAACCTATAGGTACTTATGGGACGTCAAAAGCTGCAAGGTGCCAATTTGTTTTCAATATTTTATGTTTTTTTTTCCACAAAAATAAATAAATAAATAAATTTTCCACAGCTATCACACAACGCCATCTAGTCCCAAACTAAGCAGAGCTTGTGTTATGGGTACTAGACAACTGATAAACATACTTATATATTTCTAAATACATACATATTATAGATAAATTACACCCAGACAAAAAAAATAGTTTTCCAGTTTGTTGTTTCTCATGAAGAAGAACAAATTCTTTGAAAATATTTTTATTTTACACAATTGTCAAACTACTAAGGTATCTCTATTTACTAGGAATTATTTTAATGCTGATTTCAGGAAGTTGATAGTCTTATAGAAAGTATTATCTTCTATACTATTACTACTATGTACTTATGACATGATATTAAATGAACTAAAAATCTGTCATTTCCTGGCACTACTTATAAAGACAGAACACCTTATAATCATTAAGTCGTCTTAAGGCGTGTACCTAATTAATTTAAAGTTAAATGGAGACTAAAAGTTGGTGTTTATTTGAAAAAATAAACTTTTCTGTCGTTCAGCGGCTGAGTCATACGGAAGTTGGCTTGTTTCGTTTCAGCGGTTTCAGTCATCAACGTTCGGGCTGCTTCCCAGGTTTCCTGAAAATAATAATGAAACATTGAAAATTATCCAGAAACTTATTTTTAAAGTTTTTTTTTTAAAAACTTTAAAAATAAGTATTATATAAATAAATATTTTGTTGTGTAATTGCGTTAACAATGCATGTCAATTTTAATTTTGATGCACGTTTGGCGCAGTGGCTCGACTGCGCCATCGATCGATCGATTTTTTGTTGCGTGTCATGGGTTCGATTCCCGCACGGATCTACGAATAATTGCTCCGGGTCTGGGCTTTTGTATATGTGAGTTTATATGTTTGTAAACGCATCCACGATACAGAAGAAATTCATAGTGTGGGGCAACGTTCTTAAAAAAAATATATTTAAGTTCCCTCAATTAATTCTCCAAGATACCGTCATCAGTTCCTGGCCACCAAAATACTCTGCGTTTGTGATTACAATACGGATAGTCAATTTCAAACTGACAGTTTTACTAACATTATAAATGAGAAAATTTGTGAGGACGAGTGTATGGTCGCGAGACTTACGAATTACCGTGACCCCGGTACGTAAAGGGCTAGTGAAGGACACCGTGGATTTTAGTTAGTACAAGTCTGACAGTCCCTCCCGCCCTGCCCTGGGTGGGAGGACTCATTTGATGATTTTACCACGATAAAAAAAAGGACGAGTGTATGGGTGTTTGTTACTCTTTCACGTAAAAAATACGGATTTCAATGGAATTTGGTACACCGATAGTTTATAACCTGGATTATCACGTTGGATAGTTTTTATCCCGATTTTATGTTCCCGTGGGATAATTTTCGACTTGTAGCGGGTGACAACAATAAAAAAAAATTGCTAGTGTTAGTATAAATAATTTTCCATTTTAGGGTTTCCCATAGTAATTGTTAACAACTTTTAGTATCATTATATTAAATTAGGTACGTCATTCTTTATTATCAATGCTCTGTTATCATTATTTTGATTAAGATGAAGGATTTAATTTTTTTCGTAAACAATGAAGATATGTCCTGTCGGGAATATTTCCAAAGTCTATCAATACTTACAGTACCTAGCCTTTATATTCTTACCGTATTGACTAACCTAGCAAAGCACATAACTGATTATGAAACGCATGATGAAAGACATAAAAGGGAAAGCACGAGGAACCTATTTATGAAACATAAAGTGAACACCAAGTTAAATGTTGTAACACATTGTGTACAATATCAAGCGGTCAAATTATTTAATTGCCTGCCTAAGGACATGAAACAACTTCTTTATAGAACCACCTTATTCAAAAATAAACTAAAAGAATTCTTACTGGATAAATGTTTCTACTCCGTGGATGAATTCATGACTCAAAAATTAGTGTAATGGTATTTTTTGGTATGACATGCATATAAATTTCGATTAATTTATGAAGATGATCTTTGACAATTGATGAATTTGGATTTTTGGTTACCCTATAATCTTTAGAGTTTTAATGATTTATTGTTATTGGACATTGTTGTTAATTTATTATTTTACAGTCGTGACATGTTTTCTTAATGGATTTTATGTGATCTGATCTAAATAATATAACATTTGTTGACTTTTAATGAACTTTTGTTGCTTGTTTACTTTTATATAAACTTTTTTGACAAGGGGTGAATTTAAAATTTGAATTTAAGTAGAATTATTATTTTACTTTTTTAATTATAAACATATTTGTAATAATAACTCATTAAAAGTATTTACATAACTAAACCTAGAAATTTAAGAATAAAACTAAATATTTACAACAAAATACTAAATGTAAACTAAAACTGAATTTTTAATTGAATTATTGTTGATTATTAATTATGGAATGATATTCTTATTTTATTTTATTTGATTGTTGATAAGGTTTTCGTATGAAATGTTTTAATATTGTAATGAGTTTTAGGTTGAAAATTTTAATTTTAAGATACTTATGTTATTTGTTCTTTTTCTCTTTGTGTATTGTTATTTTTTTTTTTTGTAAAACATTCAAACACAATTTAAATTGTTCTATGAATAAATGAAATGAAATGAAATGAAAATGAAACAACTTTCAGGCCTTTTTCTTTCGAAATGTTATTACCGATTTCCGAAAATATATGTTGCGTGATTTTGTGAACTAAGCTAAAATATACGATAGCAGCAATTGTGGTTGATCTGCTAGCATTTATTGAAGAGTTCCGCTGTCATCTTTATCGAACTGTATTTACGAATTTTTGAAAAAAAAAACAACAAAAAAAGAGTGTTTTGAATCCTCTATAATCAAAGGAGTAAAAATACATAAAAATTGACCACATCCTAATAAAATTCATAACGTCATACTACAAAAAAAGTTAAACCTAATTATCTTGAACTCTTGTCTAAAGTATTATTTTTATTAATGGCCTTTTTTTATCGTGGTAAAATCATCAAATGAGTCCTCCCACCCAGAGTAGAGCGGGAGGGACTTTCAGACTCGTAACGTCTAAATCCACGGTGTCCTTCAGTAGCCCTTTTCGTTCCAGGGTCACGGTAATTCGTAAGTCCCTAAAAATAAATAGTTGTGACTTTTTTTATAACTACGAGTACAACACCCTTTATTGTTGCAATAGTTGTATTTTTCTCATTACAACCTTCGCAGCTTCGGAACAATCTGAATGTTTTTGTCCTTCAAGAGAAAGGTCCCTGGATCAGTAAATCTCGTTTATAGCTTCGTGCTCAATTTGCATGACACTGGCTACCAAACTGCATAAATCGTGGCTAACAATAACGGCTCAGTTACATGAAACTGATTTAACTACAGCTATTTTTACCCGACTACGGCAAAGCCAAAAGGAGGGTTATGATTTAACGGAGGGTTTTAATTTTTTTATTTTTACGGTATGTATGTTTGTATGTATGTATGTTTGTATGTAAGTGTGTATGTATGTTTGTTTGTTCCCTCATAACTTCCAAACTACTTATCATTACATGACAAATGAGGTGTCTTTGGAAGCATCTCAGTTCTCCGCTGGTTATAGGTGACGTGTCACGAATTTCAATATGGTGCCTTCTAGTGGATGTAAAGTCGTAACCAAAATATTATATTTTTGGCGCAGTATTGACATGGATATCAAATTAAAGGGCTTGATGAGCACATTTGAAAAATATATACACATTATATAGCTTTTACTAACTACTTTGCATGTTTCAACAGTGTCAACATGGGAATCAAATGAAAAGCCTTTTTTTATCGTGGTAAAATCATCAAATGAGTCCTCCCACCGAGGGCAGGGCGGGAGGGACTGTCAGACTTGACTTAATAGTCCTTTATGTACCGGGGTTACGGTAATTTATGAATCCCGCGACCCCGGCAGGCTTTGGCCCTCTACAGGCCCTGTCACTATGCTGACTCTCCTTGTGGCGCGCGTGGAACACAACGCGCCGTAAATGAAAAGGCTTAATGAGTACATTTGAAATCCACTCGCTTCTTTGCTTTTATTATATAACCCCAAAATAGTATAAATAAATAATAAGTTAAAAATAACTAAAACCCGACTGCGAAAAAAAACGCGCACTAAAAAGTATAAAACAAGAACAATACGTGTTACAGAAATTTTGAAAGAAACCCACCTGCGGTTGTTTCACACAATCTTTATTGGCTAGGTGGCATACGACCACGGCAATTACTTAAAAAAAATCTTTAACACGTATTGTTCTTGTTTTATATCTTCAGAGCGCGTTTTTTTCGTAGTCGGGTTTTTAAATAAAGGGCTTCATTTTTTACCACAATATGGCGCACCGAGCTAAAGTTCGGTCACGTTGTAGATTGACGACGTCATCTCAACATTATTTAATTTGAAGATTTTCAATAAACCGAGCTTAAACTAATATACGATGGGGATAAATTGAATAATTTCAGATCTAACTAAAATAAATTAATTTAAATTGAACGGCTGTCAAAGAATTACAAATTATAATAGCCGGGACCATCGCCTAAGGGTGTCAGTTCACAGGAGAGTCTACGTTAAGGTTGCCTGTCTACTGGACCAGAGCGGAGCGGATTGCACTAAACCTCTAATAGTGGTGCAATTCTATAGGTTAATATTTCTCAGTTTCTCCGCTCCGCAGCCTCACTCCACTCATGTGGACAGGCAACCTTAGCATTCTTTCCGAAATACGGAGATAACTGTCTAGTATCGATGGTCACCAATCCACAGACTAATCCCGTCAAGTGCGGTTTAACCTTAGAGGTTGACCAATGCGGTAATTATTATTACTATACAAGACTTCAAATAATTCAATTAAAATAACCCAATCAATGGTCTACTTAGTTTCACAGCTCGCTAATATGGTAATTTAAGTTCATTATACCTACCGATAATCCAATAAACCGCAAAGAGGAATTCGAACACAAAATGGCTACTAATGCCACCATGAATCACTGTCATACGGTAACGGTCGTCGAACGTTAATAAATCAAACTACGAATCCAATACCAATAGCAGAAACCACGAAATTGTATCGAATGGTATTTTTAAAGGTGTATGTTTTTAGCCATAGTTTAACTAGCACTTCGCCCGCGACTTCGTCCGCGTGGGTTACGTACTTTCCTAATTCCCCCTTTTCACCCCCTTAAAGGTTAAATTTCAAAAAACCCCTTCTTAGTGCTCCCCTACATTATAATAGGAAGCCGTGTGCAAAATTTCACATTCCTAGCCCCAGTAGTTTCGGCTGTACGTTGATATGTCAGTCAGTCAGTTCTCCTTTTATATATATAGATTAGTTTTGTGTTTCTTAAATCATAGGGTTTGCCACTAAATTGTAGATTTGTCACCAAAATTAAGTCACCAAACAATATAAAATCAATTCTATAAAATCATTATTTTTTGTTTTTCAAGAGACATTTATATTTTCCTGCGGTATTCACTGCGAGCGCGATAACAGCGGCTCCTAGTGACCAATTTATTCCGTACAAGATAAATATTATGTCAATACTTGGCAACAATTTTTTGGAAAAATTAAACTATTCTTAACAAAATAGTTTAGTTAATTAACCTAACTATTCTATTCTATTGGACAGTCCCCACCAATAAGTTCGTTTATAACAAATAATGGAGCCTATGTTAAAAGGTAGACCTCTAAAAATATCTACATTCAACATGATATACTACAAACATATTTTATAGACAGACATACGGACAAAAGGTATACAAGTTGCAAACTGTATGCAAGTTGAACAAACCTGCATACAAGTTACAAGTAGGTAGTTTGAACTGTAGATTATGTTTTATTTCAATTCTAGCAACTTGTATGCCAATGTGACGCCATACTTGAATGCAAGATTTACCCAACGGAAACGCACCTTAACAGCTACGGTGACCCAGTACAACTATATCTGTGTCATGCGAAAATTTGTTCCGTACGGGAATCAAATTCCCCACAGGCAGCGCAGCACATCTACTCAGCTGCGCCAACGATTTCGATGAAAAGATAATAGAAAATCCTGGGACACTGACCTCTTAACTGTGAGAGGAAACTTAAACCTCTACGCGGGTTTAGACAGGGTCAAAGAACGACAAATGTTTTTCTCGACGAACTTTTCGAGAGCAGTCATTGTGAATTAAACCGCACATTGTCAAGTGGTTTTACTTTAGTTAATCACACGAATCTAGATCAGGCTTAATATTTACATCGGTTAATAACTAAAACCCGACTACGAAAAAATCGCGCACTGAAAAGTGTAAAACAAGAACAAGCCGTGGTCGTATGCCACCTGCGGTTGTTTCACACAATCTTTATTGGCTAGGTGGCATACGACCACGGCTTGTTCTTGTTTTACACTTTTCAGTGCGCGATTTTTTCGTAGTCGGGTTTTAGTTATTTTTAACTTATTTTTTGTTTACACTATTTTGGGGTTATTTTATTTAAAGTAACATAAATTACTTAATTTATGTTATATGTATAGTTTCTGAGTTGTGAATATAAGATTTATCATTTGATACCTATATCATTTGATGTTGACACTGTTAGAAACAGAAAATTAGCTAGTAAAAGCTATATAATGTATATATATTTCAAATGTACTCATCGAGCCCTTTAATTTGATACCCATGTCGATACTCTGCGAAAATATTTTTTTTTTCGGTAACGACTTCTCATCCCCTAGAGGGCGCCATATTGGATTTAGTGACACGTCACCTACCCTATAACCAGCGGACAACTGAGACGCTTCTAACGAGACCTCATTTGTCATGTAATGATAAGTAGTTTAGAAGTTATGAGGGAACAAACAAACATACATACAAACATACATACATACAAACATACATGCATACAAACATACATACCGGTCAAAATCATAACCCTCCTTTTGGCTTTGCCGTAGTCGGGTAAAAAGTGGCTAAGGAGTGGAATTCCTTGCTGTAGTCTGTGTTTTCTGATTGTTGAAGACTTCGAGGCAAGCGTGCTTCACTATCGGCCACATAATAGGCTATTTTACTCAAAAAAAAATATTGGTCCAAAATATAGATTATAAAATATTAGACACGTATTTTTTCTTTTGTTACATACACCAAAATTGGCGAAGATACAACGCTTTTAAAAACCGCAAAACGTCACTCGGTCGGTACAGTTTTACGAGCGATATGACGTCACAAGCCCCAACTCCCGAATTTCGAAGCGTTTTATCTTTGTCAGTATTCATAGATTAAAAAAAAGAAACAAAATATACGTATCGAATATTTTTCAATATTCTGGCTGACGGACTAAACAGATTTTTAATTTATTTATGCAGTAAAATACACGCGAACCTGTGATGAATAAAAAAAAATGAATATCGTACCCTTTTGATATGCAATGTCCTTCCTCTAATAAGCCATAGAACAGCCTCAGTGCAGGGCGGAGTGGTCATGGATCCCTGGTAGCAAGCATACTCTTTGAACGGGGGGTTGAAGTAGTTTAGACAGCGCGATTTAAAAGTTCCATTTCTTAAGCCTTGAGATTTTGCTGCGACCAAAATATCCTTTACGCCTTGGTGCGTGTGGTTGCCATACTGAAAGAATAAATATTTTAAGATACTGTAGTTCTAGTTTAGATGTGTTGCAGGACATCGTGGGTTTGGACCCAGCCGGGTGCATAAGGTTCACTACTGCTCTCAAACCGGTGAAAGAAAAAAAAACGACGGGTTGCACTCTGGGAGTGCCGGCAGAAGTGAAAACTTCAATAGTAATAAACACACACGAACATTCGCGCAAGCGCCCTGCGCCATCTTACGAATTTTCGATCAGGTCACGTGTCCTGACGCGACTTTAAAATTTTTAAACCCATTCCAAAAAGTGCACAACGCCGCTAAAGAAGTTTTCACTTCAAAAATCAGGTAAATGACATGTCTTAGAACCAAAAATTTGAGGACATTGGAAATTAAAAACCCGCACTAGGCGCGTGTGATTCCTCACCGGACACGGAAGTTTCGGGAGGTTCCTGTGTCTGATAGGGAGGGAAGAAACGCCTGGGTGTCACCACTGCGAGGACCGTCCGGAGGACACGGTGGAGCATACGGTGCAGGACTGCCCCGCTTGGGCAGAGCACCGCCGTGTCCTCACGACGGCGATAGGCGGAGACCTCTCGCGCCCGGCATTGGTCGAGGCCATGCTGCGGGGCGAGACGGAGTGGGAAGCGGTCGCCTCCTTCTGCGAAGCAGTCATGCTCGTGAAGGAGGAGGCGGGCCGCCTGAGGGAGAGGACAGCGTCCTCCCTCCACCCCAGCCGCAGTGGTAGACGCCCACGGCGTCGGACGTCGCAAGACGATCTCCGGCCACCGTAGGCGCGGGCATGCGGGCAGCGAGTAATGGGCGACTCGCTGTCCGACCATGGACCATGCCCGGGTCGACGGCGCGTTGTGTTCCACGCGCGCCTCAAAGAGTGTCAGCATAGTGACGGGGCCTGTAGAGGGCCAAAGCCTGCCGGGATCGCGGGACCTAGGGATTACCGTGACCCCGGTACGTAAAGGGCTATTGAAGGACACCGTGGATTTTAGTCAGTACAAGTCTGACAGTCCCTCCCGCTCTGCCCTGGGTGGGAGGACTCATTTGATGATTTTACCACGATAAAAAAAAAAAAAAGGCGCGTGTGATGGTTCAGGCCAGTGCCTTCCATAGTGGAAATATTATAAGCTGATTATGGTATGCTATGCTATGCAATGTACATAACTAAAACGGGATTATCAATGCACACGCCGATGAGTTTATATGCGCTATATGCACGCTCGGTAATACTCGTAGCATTTATCAAAATACGTTCTTAAGTAAAAACGAAGGGAAAAAAAGCAAAATTTATTATAAATCCGTTGAAGCAGAAGAGTATGTAATGAATTGTAATTTCTACTTTCTCTCTAGTGAATAATTATGACTTTGTACGATTCTTAGTAACAAAACCGTCGACGAATAAATGATACACAATATCAATTTATTGTAGCGAGATTTCCGAAAGTCTTAAAGATAACATGGAATAAAATGATGAAGGTTTCGTTATTTTTAATATTTTATCTAATAATTTATAAAAGGAAATATCCATGTAAAGCAATATCCTTTTCTAATATCGTTGTATGATATTCCGGGGTTAAAATGTACGTTTAGATTGGAATACACGAAATATTTTCTATAACCTTAAGATATAGGATATTAGCTAGAAACTTTATTTAAAATTGCTTGCTTTTCAGAAATACGCAATTACATTTTGTTTTTACAAATGAATTATTAATACGAGTATTCAATGACATCGTTCATAATTTTTTTCAAAGGCTCATGAATACTATCACAAGTTCTAATATAAAAAAAAAAAAGTTAAACTAATGGGAAATTTCTTGGGCAAAGCTGCCATGTTTGTCCGCAAATAAGGTGAAATTACTTTTAAATATAACTTCGTATTTGTATTAATTCTGCTTCGGCCATTTTTGCTTGAAATAACATCCATTGTCATATACTTTCGCTTCAAAAAGGGCGTGCGAACGTTTCCAAATTGTCAGCAAAGCGCAGGAGTTATAATAATATTTTATCCGCAAGCGTTGTCAGGCCTATCTGCCGCAGCCGTGGGACACACAATATTATTTTTATTTATTTTTTAATAATTGAAGAACAAACTCCCCATTTGTCTCATACAACTCTATTTAACATAGTAATAGCCCGTCAAGTAAAAATGAACAAAGATGCTATTAAATT
Organism: Agrotis puta; assembly: GCA_943136025.2. Taxonomy (NCBI): domain Eukaryota; kingdom Metazoa; phylum Arthropoda; class Insecta; order Lepidoptera; family Noctuidae; genus Agrotis; species Agrotis puta. The sequence goes on from OW964171.2 coordinate 4,228,719, forward strand.
AGATTCACAATAATGTCAGCAGCACATGTCATTTATAATAGACCAGATTAAAATTAGAAATACAGAAAATGTATTCAAGCATAAATATGAAGGCTCCAAGTAAAAAAGTGTGTTCACTAATCGCGAATAAATCGGAATTTTTAAAATAGGGACATTTTTTCTCAAGCAACGAAGTAAAGTAATCATCATTAGTAAAGCAGTTTCTTTTTGTGGGGGTTGGAATCAATTCCTAGCGGCCCACCCGGGCAATGGCACCACATGCTACCTGTAACCTGCGGTGACGACTGAACGAACGACTTCTAATGCTCAAAATCGTAGATTACGCCTCAGTAGACAAACGACGACCTCATTTTCAACACTTCAAAACGCTAAGCGGTCTAGAGCAACTGCGAAATGCAAATCCGGAGCGTGGTCTACCGCTTAAGCGTCTCGACCATCACTCTAGCTTACTTGAGTCTAGAATTACCATTTTACACAAAGCTTATCCTTAATAGGAAAAACCGCAAACATCGGTTTGTATGTAAAAGTTTTGTAAGGTCGTCGCTCTTTCGGGACAACCGCATGAGAATGTGTGGGATCAAATTCTTCACTTCGTTAGCTAGTCTCCTTTTCGATTTGCGACTTTGCCTGAAGGCATAGAAGATAATAGAATATTAAATGTTAAACAATCTTCTAAGAAAGAAGAACAGTTTTTTTAATAATCTGAAGAATATAATATATTTAATAAACATTATACGCATTAAAGCAGGCGTCGCTTATTTCTAATATTTTCTATGGAAAGCAAAATTCGAACCACGAGAAGAAATAAAACAAAAATTTGTTTGATCTACAAGTGGCTGTTCGGTATCTGGATGTTAAAATATTTGTAAACGCGCCCACGATACAGGATATATTCCTAATATAAGGAAGAATTTCTTTAAAAAGAAGTTACTGTTTTGGAGAGGTTCTGATTAGTTTTCAGGAGATTTCTAAAAGAGTTTCTTAAGTACTTAAATGATTGATTGTATTAGACGTTAACTTATTAACACAATTAGCAGACTTACGCACCCGAAGCTCAGAAGATCAACAACCCATCAGTCGCTAAGATGACTCGCGTTTGATTTCAAGTTTAATCAAATTTTACACTAAGCCTCTTAAATAAGTTCGGGTACGCCGCAATCGCGGCGATAAGACCCCTTTTTGAGGAGTGGCTGGATAGACGTCAAGGCGTCCTGACCTACCGCATGACGCAGGAACTCACCGGATACGGAAGTTTCGGGAGGTACCTGTGTCGGATAGGGAGGGAAGAAACGCCTGGCGGTCACCAATGCGAGCATCACCCAGAGGACACGGTGGAGCATACAGTGCAGGACTGCTCCGCTTGAGCAGAGCACCGCCGTGTCCTCACGACGGTGATAGGTGGAGACCTCTCGCGCACAGCAATGGTCGAGGCCATGCTGCGGGGCGAGACGAAGTGGGAAGCGGCGCCTCCTTCTGCGAAGCAGTCATGCTCGCGAAGGAGGAGGCGGGCCGCGTGAAGGAGAGGACAGCGTCCTCCCTCCACCCCAGCCGCAGTGGTAGACGCCCACGGCGAAGGACGTCGGCAGACGATCTGCGGCCACCGTAGGCGCGGGCATGCGAGCAGCGAGAAATGGGCAACTCTCTGTCCGACCATGGACCATGCGTGTTCCACGCGTGCCTCAAAGAGTGTCAGCAAAATGACGGGGCCCCCTTCTAGAGGGTTTGGCCCTCTAGAAGGGGGCCAAACCTGCCGGGTTCGCGGGACTCACGAATTACCGTGATCCCAGAACGTAAAGGGCTATTGAAGAACACCGTGGAATTTAGTCAGCACGAGTCTGACAGTCCCTCCCGCTCTGCCCTGGGTGGGAGGACTCATTTGATTATTTTAACACGCTAAAAAAAAGCCTCTTAAATAAGTAAGCAAACAACGAAAATTTCGTTCTCAAATTCAATAGATTATAATAATTTATCTTATTAACTCTGGTTTATTATGAGGATATAATGATAGTGATATTTTAAATTAACTATAAGTAAGTCAACTGTCACTGCAAATTATTTTCGTATCTGAAAATTCAGACCATTCTTGATAAATAATTAATTTAAATTTCTTATGACACTTACTTTTTTACACCCACTGTCATAAAATACAACCTTTTCTTTTTCAAAATTTTCAATCAAATTAAAAAGTCAACAGCGTATGCTTTGAAAAAGAGATAAAGGTCAAGCCACAGTAAAAGAAAGAGAAAGGATGAAGGTCAAATTATAGTTTTCATTCAAAAACCATGATCATAACAATCTTTGGCGTTGTTCATTTAAAATAGAACAATTCCCATGAAACTAAACATAAAACTCTAAACTTCAAATAAGTCTCCGGAGGACACGGTGGAGCATACGGTGCAGGACTGCCCCGCTTGGGCAGAGCACCGCCGTGTCCTCACGACGGCGCGGCGATAGGCGGAGACCTCTCGCGCCCGGCATTGGTCGAGGCCATGCTGCGGGGCGAGACGGAGTGGGAAGCGGTCGCCTCCTTCTGCGAAGCAGTCATGCTCGTGAAGGAGGAGGCGGGCCGCCTGAGGGAGAGGACAGCGTCCTCCCTCCACCCCAGCCGCAGTGGTAGACGCCCACGGCGTCGGACGTCGCAAGACGATCTCCGGCCACCGTAGGCGCGGGCATGCGGGCAGCGAGTAATGGGCGACTCGCTGTCCGACCATGGACCATGCCCGGGTCGACGGCGCGTTGTGTTCCACGCGCTCCTCAAAGAGTGTCAGCATAGTGACGGGGCCTGTAGAGGGCCAAAGCCTGCCGGGATCGCGGGACCTAGGGATTACCGTGACCCCGGTACGTAAAGGGCTATTGAAGGACACCGTGGATTTTAGTCAGTACAAGTCTGACAGTCCCTCCCGCTGAACAAACTTCCGTGCGTTCAAGCGTTTTTGCCATACCTATTATTGGAATCAAATTTAGCAGCCCACAATTTAGGACCCATTAATATTAATAGTCATTTTACCCGTGGTGCTAGGCAACTGGGCTTCTCCCAGTTGTAATGTCCCTTTGTGCCTATTGGCCTTGTTTTGTTCTGTCTCCTGCTTGCAGGGAGGGAAGTGGAAACATATATTTTTTTCCTACTCCTCCACTATTCTTTTCTGATTAATTTCGTTGCAGGATCCAAGACAGGTAAATTCATTCTCCGGGACACGTCGAGCTTCATTGTCTCGGCCCTTTTCTGGTTGGTTGCCACTGTTGATTCTGGCGCACAGGAGTTGCAGTGGTTAGGGAATAGTGTGGTGGGATTGTCCCAAAAAAAAAAAAAAAAAGTCCCTCCCGCTCTGCCCTGGGTGGGAGGACTCATTTGATGATTTTAACACGATAAAAAAAAAAAAGCTTCAAATAAGTCAAGCGAATAAAAACATTAACCTGATTTAAATAAGGTTGATTATCAAAAAGAGCGACTATAACGGGTCAAGTCATACTAGCGCAGAGCTGAACCGCATAGAAGCGTGAATATGAAACTTAACATGGCAAATCCACCCTTATCTCCACAAAATAATGCACATTTTTCTATTAAGTTAAACGTAAGGAAAGACATTTGCATTCGACAGAATTAGAACTTTACGGTCAAAAAGTCCCGCGGCAGCAATGTTCAGTTTCAGATTGACGCTTCGATGTGCTTCCACTCTGCGTCAAAATGAATTGACCCTATGTGAGATCTGACAATTCATATCTTTCTATTTTTCAAGTTCTTCTAATTCTAGGACAGCAAAAGGCGGTGATTTCACCAAAATTTTTCCTAGAAACATAAAATTTGATCGTCTGCGATTTTCGGTAGCAGTCGCCAACAGAATCGTACTTTAATAAGTACCAAGTTAATTCCCTTCCAAGTACTTAATCCTTTTAGAAGATTGTCAACTGCTGTGGACCCAAAATATTATGACAATCTGGCAACAAAAAGAACATAATGTTTAAGGAAAGGAATGATTTTGATGGGTAACATCTTAAGGTTTTCTTTTTTAATATGCGTTTTACGCCGAAAGCCATTTCATACAATCTACGTTAAAGTTGGAACCGGTTTCCAGTCCAACTGGACGCAGCTGAATACCAGTTTTTTTCTTTTAAAATATTTTAATAGACTGGCTATTTGATGTAGATCACAGGATCGTGGTGAATGCAAGCCGCTGCCAAACAGTCGTATTAAAACCTTATATATAGGGAGCTGAACATAAGGAGGACATTCAGCAGAGGACATTCTATAGCTGATATGATGATGATGTACTGCCTATTTTTTTTTGTTTTTTTCTTTTTTTTTGCATCTTTCATGACGTATCATTGCTGACAGTCTTTTAGGCGCGCGTGGAACACGACGCGCCGTACCCGGGCGTGGTTCATGGTCGGCGTCGAGTCGCCCATTACTCGCCACCCGCATGCTCGCGCCTACGGTGGCCGGAGATAGTCTGCCGACGTCCGTCACCGTGGGCATCTACCATTGCGGCTGGGGTGGAGGGAGGACGCTGTGCTCTCCCTCACGCGGCCCGCCTCTTCCTTCGCGAGCATGACTGCTTCGCAGAAGGAGGCGACCGCTTCCCGCTCCGTCTCGCCCCGCAGCATGGCCTCGACCAATGCTGGGTGCGAATGTACCCTTACAAAAATATTTTGTGGTACTAAATTTCCGTTATATTGTCAAATTTCCTCAGAAATTCAGATCCAATGTCAAAATATTTTCAGTCACGTAGACTATTAAAACTTACAAGAAGCACTCGCAAATGTCAACAAGTAGGTTCTGAAACTTTCTATGAGAAAAGGGCTTTTGTCGAAGTCGAGACGTATCTATTTATTATCATTTTAAGTGACAATTTCTTGTATCGTAGCGATACACGTATATTGCTTTTAAATATTTTTTGGTACTTGACGAGTAATTTTTTTTTAAGTATCTGTAATATGCCGAAAAATACGTGGAATATACGTGTTATTACCCGTATTTTTTGCAAATGAAGTGATTGTGCAAAAAGAAAACTTTTAAATACGATTATTCTTTATACAGAATGAATTTTAATGGGAACGTGTCCGGCCAAATGAAACTATGAGGAATAGAAAAAATACTAAAAGAAGACTCGGCCCGATTATTATGAAAACTAATCGGTATCATTAATTCATAATACAGTGTGTTAATAAAATGAAGTTGGTTAAAATCAGAATGGGTTTTTATTGGCTAAGAATGACGTTGTTTCAGTTTTCATCAAACTCAGGCCCGATAGCTAATTTGAATAAAATATTTCTCTATAGGTACTTTACAGTTTCGGAATTTCAACCATCCAAAAGACTTGAAAAAGGGTTTCTTATGTAATCATTTTGTGACTAGCTACAAGCTATCCGGGGTCGCGGGAATCACGAATTACCGTGACCCCGAAACGTAAAGGGCTATTGAAGGGCACCGTGGATTTTAGTCAGGACGAGACTGACAGTCCCTCCCACTCTGACCTGGGTGGGAGGATTCATTTGATGATTTTACCAAGATAATAAATAAAAAGCTACAAGCTTTAGTAAATACGATATCTTTTTAGGTCATCCTCATAAATAATTAGATACAATCATTAAGATATTTAACCCTTAGCTGGTATCGCCTTTTTTGGCAACAGTACCGGTATCGTGGGTCATATTATACCCATACCAAAAAAATTGTTGTAGAACGTAGATTTTTTTATTATTTGTATAAATTATGGTTAGTTATGAACTAAAAAACATTTTTTTACAAAATTATCTTGGTTTAATTTTAGAATATAAAAAAGTTATCATGTTTCACACGCATTTGTAACTAACCTAATTTTTTGGTAAGTGTGAACTTAAACAACAAAAAAAAGTAGAAATGTAAGAAAAACTTTAACTAAAAGATTTTTATGGCACTTCTTATATCTTTATTATAACAAAAAAATAAATTACTTTTGAGATCAGCATAAAATTAAAAATATGACAACCAAAATCAAAACGACTATTTTCTCTTATTCTCCACTTTCTTTTTCACTGTCGTCAGAACTTATTCCAAATACACTGTCTTCTGAGCAACTAACAGGTTCGGGATTGTCTCGATCGCTGATGAGTCACAAAGTTTCGCTGATGAGTCACAAAGTTGGTTTATATTTGGTGTCCTTTCATTTTTCGATTCCAAATCATCATTTAAGTTGTCCATCAACTCCTCGATTTGTCTATAGTTTAAAAAGCCCACCATTGTAGTACAAATATTCACAAAAAAAAAGTTACAAATTACACTCAGTGAAAAAAGTTACTTATTTGGTGTCGTGGGTCGAATGTGACCCAGACGGCTACTTACCTCCGCTCCTAAGATAGTCGCAGCGCTGCACGTCGGCCCCTCGCTGCAGATAGCGAAGCACTGGGAATACGTAGAAGCGCGCAGTCGTAGCATAAATATTAAAAGAATAATAACAGAAAATGTTCGCTTCTGGGTCAAATTTGACCCACGATACCTACTAAGGGTTAAGATGTTTTTCTACTCTAGATACAACATTTATCCTAAAAGTTACGTTTTGGCTTCCTTAATTATTAGTAGCTATAATTAAGGTAAGGGAAGTTTTTTTTAATAATAAACCATTATAAATTTTTGAAATCCAATATTTCCATGGTTTTTCCTTTTTCGATGTTATAATTAATATTTTATCGGTTAGAGCTACAAATAAATCTTTCTTTTTTGATACTAGCTGTAATCACGGGTTCGCCCGCGTTTAACTAAATTTGTTTTTTCCACAACAAGACAAAAACCAGCCAAGTAGAGACAGATTTGCGCATGAAGTGGTAACCTTCATTCTGTGAAAATTTCAACTCCCTACCAATAAAGTATCATGAAATACTGTCCACTGACAGACAGACGAACAGCGGAGGCATTGCATCCGGTTTGTTCTTCAGGTACAGAAACCTAAAAGTGAGTCATTTGTACTTCACGATGAACATTTAAAAAACATTTATCTGTTAAAAAATATTAAGGCTAAGCTCACAGTATTGTTGGTAAGACAGAATAAATGAAATCTAAGTGTAAGGAAAAACAGAGGCCTTAACATGAATTTTCAGTTTTTGTGTCGTAAAGTAAACTGGAACTTTGACATTAGTTTCAAGGAAAAAATTAATTCTTTCTTCGGACACTAGAGGCGCTGTTCCATATTTTATACAATAAACGCAGTAAATACTTCAAGTACGCTGTAAATAAAACACTGAAATCATGTGATCGAGATACAGAAAGTAGAAAAAAAACTTACACTATACAAATTAGAGACCGCCAAAATCGCTTGAGGATCACTGGAAGCCGTATTCAATGCCTGTTGTATATCTTTGTATTCAGCTGACACATAGTACACTTGAGTCTCCAAAGGATAATACAGGGTTCCCACCGTATGTTCGGCAGGTAAATGAACTGCTAATGAATGGAAGAGGTACCGACGACTGTGGGCAGCTCCCCCGTAGATTAATGGACGCTGCTCGTTTTTCCATTCACCGAATAGAACAACTGAAAAGGAAAATAAATGAAATTATGTATGCACCTTTGTGAGGTAATCAAGTGAATGGGAAAATACTTTGTCAAACTTATCCTTAGAAGTTACGTTTGACGAAGCATGTTCCCGTATCTTGTTAAGATGCATCTGTTAGATTAATTTGTTTACTGAAAGAGAGATTAAACAAGCTAAGATTATTTATATTTATACTGGTTTTTATAAATAAGCTCCATCGCCAGATCAGCTCCATACCCTCATAATATTATAGAGTCGCGAAACAATTCTACCTATAATAGGTAGATTTTGTTTTGTTTTCTTAATGTCTGGTTATTGTTAATATACCTAAAGGGAATGCCTCAGGTACATAGGAAATCCGCCTATATATCTTTGTGTTGCATGAAGTGTCCAATAAATAAATATTTCTACCACAGCGTATTGTAAAAATAAGTAATCCGCTCTACCAGACTTTACTAGTTTATGTAGTCTAGGCTTCTACTCCACCTATATAAGAAACTCTAAATAAAAAAAGAAAAAAAATAGTTTAGAGGCATTGAGAAACTAAAATATTTTGTGTCATATATTATTATTAATCGATGTTTAATTTATGGAAATGACTAGCTTTTGTCTAAGCTTTCGATGTTGCTCTTCGCTCAATTTAGAATTTGAAAAAAAAAATCGGATTGTACACGTAGCGTCATCTATAGTCACATTAATGCTATTGTTGTTTTCACGGGTACTAAACTTTTTTCCAGAATCAAAAATATTCACCCGCAAATTCCATCAATAATAGACCCGCTATGTCCATCTCAGGGTATTTCCATTCCAGGATGATCGATTTGGTGGTTTGAGCGTGAAAAGTAACAGATAAACAAACTTACTTCGCACTTACAATATGAGTTAGGATATATAAAAATCAATGCCACTTTTCGTTGTTATTTTATAACTCAAGAACGGGCTCACCTATCCAAACCAAATGTTTAGGCTTTGTTCGAACTATTTAGTAGATGGTTTATGTGAAGTTTGCACAAAGTCAGTCGAGCGTTTCCTTATTTATCACATTTTTTGTGACAAATAAATTCAATAAGCGGTGGTAGTATCATATAAGTTAGGAGAGTTAGTTTATGAAGGGAATAATTTTCTACATAATTTCCGCCTTACACGGTTTCACACACTTGAATTTAAAATGATGGTAAAACTTCATGAATATAAACAAAATATGAGTAAAACCAAAACCAGGAAATCAAAATATACAAAGCGATCTTTTGCATTCATGTTTCCGTATCGGAAATAAGATGTGACTCCAGTTTTCGTTCAGAAAATATAAAAGGTGCAATCCATTTATGCAAACAACTTCCAACTTGGCTAGAGGGAAACGGAATGTATTTGGACCCACTTTGAATAATCAATAAGATAATGTGGTCGTTACTGGAAAGGTACGTCGTAATTTAAATCCTCCCTTGTAATCTGGAATAGGCAGATATTAGGCAAACATTAAATTGATATATCTATTTGCTGAATTAGATTTGATCTAAATATACTATATACGTCGGCTTCTTTACGAATTGATAAATCAGATTATATCCCGCCATTATTAAGTAGAGATCTGAACAAGTGAACAAAGGCAATCCCGCTACTTCCTAGCCACGTCTGCATTTCTGTGTTTATGAATAATTGGAAAACTATTGAGCAAGTTTTCAGCGTGCAAACACTTGCCTAAGTGTGCCTTTCCACCAGAGATGTGCTATGTAGATGTGCTGCGAGATTGTAAAATAGCCTCCATAGCACGCATCCATAGCACGCAGCCATAGCACGCATCCATAGCATGCAGCCATAGCACGCATCCATAGCATGCAGCCATAGCACGCAAACACATCTTAGTTGAATCCGTTTCCTCCAGTGCTGTGCTAGGTAAACCAATGAATATGATTGTTGGATATCAAACGCATCCGCAGCAACGTAGCATAGCACATCTCTGGTGGAAAAGGAGCCTGTACGTAGCTCTGCAGCTATTGTAGCATAGCTATCAGAGAACGCAGACTCTGACAGGGACTTCCACTGCTTAGCTGTGCGCACAAGCAAAGTGTTTGCGAAACGCTTTGTACCGACGTAAGGGAAGGATGTTCAGCATGTACCTATCCTTATCTTCTGACTAGCAATCCATTTCTATAATGAAGTCAGCTACTTACTGAGGTGGAAAGTGTTATGGCGCATTTTCATTGGTCGTTAATCCGTTCGGTATACAGCATACGGGGAGTCCTCGCAGGCGAGATAACAACCAATGAAAGTTACAAACCGATACGTGTTCGTTACACCGTCTGCAGTGATTCCCCGCTTGCTTTATACTGATCGTGTTATCGACCAATGAAATTCATCGGCCGATATACAGCATGCTCGTCGGCCACTTTTGTCAATAAATGGCGACGAACTTGGAGGTTTTCCTACACCCCGCATGCGAGCTATCGATTGATGAAAACGATTCCCCGAATGCAGGCCCTGTGGCATGCGTTCCAGAAATCTCTCGCATCCCACATGCGGGCCCTAACGACTAATGAAAATGCGCCCGTATAGATTGTGGGTATGTTTTTTTTTACTTTCACCTGTCTTGTTGTCTATAATTAAATCAAAGTTTTTGATCCACTTCCCGAATTGAGCTGAAATGCACATATATGTATATCACGTGACAATGCAATATGATGATGACATGGAGCTGATCTGATGATGGAGCTGGAAGGTGGCCGTAGGAACTCTATACTGAAACGCCGCAAACCCATCTAGTGTGATTTGTTTTGACGAGTACTTTGTCTATCATAAGTTATTTTTTTACAATAGCTTTTTGTTTACAAAAGCTTGATTTAAAAAGAACATGGTTTTTTAAATGACTAACTTACTCGTATTATTGCTCTAATACAAACTAAACTATATGGTTACCTACACCTCCTGAAATTAAATTAAATACCGCAAACTTTGATTTGCTTATAATTCATACTATATAAATTAAATTAGTCTGTCTGTTACCTTTTCACGTCTTAAAGGCACGTTTCCATTAGGCAAGTCCTTTTTTTTGTTATTAGGTGGTAAAATCATCAAAAATGAGTCCTCACATACAGATCAGGACGTGAGGGACTGTCAGACTTCTACTTACTAAATCCACGGTGTCCGTCAATAGCCCTTTACATTCCGGGGCCACAGTTATATGATACAACAGTCCCGCGATACCATTAGGCAAGTCTTTTCTTTGTTACTTGGTAAATTCATCACATGAGTCCTCCCACCGAGGGCACAGAGGGAGGGACTGTCAAACTCGTACTGACTAAAATCCACGGTGTCCTTCAATAGCTCTATACGTACCGGGGTCACAGTAATTCGTGAGTCCCGCGACCCTGGCAGCAGGTTGACAGTTTTAAATCATTCCTAAAATGGTTGCGCGTTCAAATATTACGTTGACTTGAAACAAAATGTACAACATTTAAAATGTCACTTACGCTAAATCTTCCCGTGATTAAATTTTTCTTTGAGTTCCCGATATTTCGACGCTGATGCAAACGCCATGATCGCGGATTGACTATGTATTTATTTTTAAAAGAAACAAACCGTGATAGCTTTAACAGTATTTAAAGTGTATAACTTCAAACTACGTACTTGTAACTTGTACGCAGGTTGGTTGATTTTGCCAACAATTTGTACACAAGTAACTTGTACTCGTACAATGGAAACGCGCCATTAAGGCTTGAACTAAATGGATTTACTTAATTAAAATTTGGCACACAGCCCAAGACTAAGGTCTGGGCTAGGTTAACCCGGGCGTACATTCTCGGGAGATAATCATCGAATTCCACGCCAGAGGAACCTCGAACAAAAACTAGAGCTGTGTGTTTCTCACCCGTTTTTGTCTACATACATAAACTCATGCTTTTTACCTAATGACGGTAAATAGAAATTCCACAACGCAGGTGGCGTTGTGGAATTTCTAAGTTTTTTTTTGCAAGGATTCTTTTTTGCGGCTGGGTAATAATCATCAAGTTGTCTTTCGCTCTGGTTGGAACGGAATGGAGTAAGTATATGTATAAAAAGAGACTTGAATGATTAATAAAAATCACCCTAGCAATTACCCTTTCGGTGAGTAATGGGCGACTCGCTGTCTGACCATGGACAATGCCCGGGTCGCCGGCGCGTTGTGTTCCACGCGCGCCTCAAGGAATGTCAGCATAATGACGGGGCCTGTAGAGGGCCAAAGCCTGCCGGGGTCGCGGGAATCACAAATTACCATAACTCCGGTACGTAAAGGGCCATTGAAGGACACTGTGGATTTTAGTCAGTCAAGTCTGACAGTCCCTCCCGCCCTGCCCTGGTGGGAGGACTCATTTGATGATTTTACAACGATAAAAAAAAGCAATTACCCTTTGTGTTGCAGGACTGTGGTAACCTCTCAAGACATTATCGCGACCCCGTCCTTCATTCAACCCTGTTGGGCCCCGTCAGTTTGCTGATAGCGCATTGAGGTACGCGTGTTACTCGAACGTCGTCGATGCGAAGCTGTTCCTTGATCGGATGGTGAGCTATCCATTGCAAACTGTTACGATCTCTACATACTCCTTCCGCTTCGATCACTTTAACTCGTTAGATCATCCAAGCAAGCCAATTCCGAGAACTACGCAGTCACCTATCCTTTCTGAAGGACCTTTTAACGAACCGTATCTAACTTATTCCCCATTTAAAAATAATAAGAATATTATGCAGTGGTGTGGAACAAAACCCTGATTTATATGAGCGTTCAATTTACACTCCCATTCTGTGTCACGATCTTTTGTCCATTGACCCTAGGTTTAATTGCGCGGAAATTTGGTGAAAAATAAGGAAAAGTTTGTAGCTAAGGCTTTTCTTGTTATTTATTTATTGGGGAAGTTGCCTTTTCGTGAGGTGGGTAATTCAGAGTCACTTTTTAATGGAAGGTAATTTTGAAATCATATAAAAAACTATCTATTTTATCTTACTTATCTACTATCGCTTGGTACCAATTCAGGTCCCCCCCGTCGGTCGCGGGACTGTACGAATTACCGTGACCCCGGAACGTAAAGGCTATTGAAGGACATCGTGGATTTTAGTCAGTACGAGTCTGACAGTCCCTCCTGCTCTGCCTTGGGAAGGAGGACTCATTTGATGATTTTACCACGATAAATTTTAATACAAGTGTGTCTAAACTAAAAAATACTCTCTGCAACCACTTCTTCAAAACCCCCTAACCTACAGATGTATTTTGTCAAATTGTCCTTTTTTATTTCTTGTAATGTTTTGTACTAATCCTTACCACTGTTTTCTTAGTTTAATTTCTTTCAGTTCAATTTTATATTAGCTATTTGTGAAAACTTGTAATTGGCCATATTGTTGTTATTTTTTATGCTACTGTGTCTGTCTAGCTGTAAGTTTTCCTAAAATAATTAAAAAAAACTCCCCTTTCAATTTCGCATACACAAAGAAATGATTCAAATCAATTAAGATTTTTTTGCATTTTTCAGTATTGCAGAGAGTACAATTATCTAAAAAAAAAGACAACCCTTTTTTAAAAATCATCTACATCTATACTTATACTAATATTATAAAGAGGAAACCTTTGTATTTTTGTATGTTTGTATTGAATAGGCTCAAAAACTACTGGACCGATTTCAAAATTTCTTTTACCATTACTTAGAGGGATTCTTCCGAATCCGTATAGGCTATATTTTATTCCGGAATTTTTTTTTTTCAGAGAGCTTAAAAAATAAATGTCCACCCGTGCGAAGCCGGGGCCGGTCGCTAGTAAAATATAAAATGGGACCAACTTTGTTTTCCATCGGTCATCAAGGTCATACTCTTCGCTGGTATTTCGTTATTCTGGAACAGCAGTCGTCTCGCACCTCTAGGCTTGATGAGACCATCGACTGGCAAGTCCACAGGAGACTGGGACTTCCCGCCACAATTCGGAAACGTTTTCGCCCAGATAAATTGACCTGTGTATTGGAATAGAGAAAAGTCGGATCAATAACTATGTAAAGAATAGAAAAATATTATTATTACACTCATAACGCAATATACAGCATTCTTTTTTGTTTATGCGAAACCCGATACACCTGTCAAATTTCAAAACTGTATCATGAAAAATCGCAAAGCTATAAGCTTGTTATGGCCGTATTATAACCAGCGGCCGTATTATGACGTCTTAAAACCAGGCTTGTTCCAGTCAGTGAGTTTATTTTATTGATAAATTGTTTGGAAATAGGTCCTAAGCGAACGGTGATTGTATTGTAATTAACTGGCGATAAAATAAAATCATTTATATATTTTTAAAACCAAATGCAATATGGTGTAAAAACTCAGAATCGATTCAGTGACTGATTCTGAACAAACTATGTTCAGGTTTTGCATGTTGTAACATCACTATATTAGTGTTATAGTAAGCATGTACACCACTACGGATTGTCTATGTATCCGGTCTCACTGTCATGTCCGTCACTGACTTGTACCTCTCCGTGTGTACTGCTGTGTCTGAACTGTATAATGTCTGTCTGTTAATAAAACTTATAATCAAGAAGTAATTTCATTTATCACCAACATAACATGGTGTCAGAAGTGGGATATAAGGAGCCCTAGTGTCGAAAATCCAAAAAGTCTGCCGTGAAAATGCAAAACCCAAGTACGAGTGGCGGCGTGGTCAGCACTCAAGATGGCGAAAAAGGATTAAATTCAAGTCTAAAGCAACTGACAATTTCGTCCGATCCAGCCAACAACAATGCGGAAAGCTGGAAACGTTGGTATCAACAATTGGAGCTATATTTGCTAGCAACAGGCCTGGACAAGTCAAGCGAGAAGCGAAAAATCGCAATTTTACTCCATTTAATTGGAGAACGAGGTGTAAATATATTTAACACATTTAATATCAAACTCGATGGCAGCACGTTCAACGATGTCAAGTCAAAATTCGATAATTTCTTCGAGCCGAGAAAAAATGTCACCATGTGCAGATATTTGTTCTTCACACGCAGGCAGGAGAAATCCGAAAGCATCGAAGACTTCATCACGGATTTAGAAATCAAAAGTAAAAATTGTGAATTTGGCACGCTGAGAGAATCGTTAATCAAAGATATTTTTATAGCAAATCTTAACAATGAGTTGTCACATGTTCGTCAAAGATTGCTACAAGAACCTGATCTGACATATCAGAGGATGCAGGAACTAACAAGGACGCTCATAGTCGCACAACAGGATGCCGAAAGAATCGTCAAAGACAGTAGTGTTCCTGGTGAAAATATCATGCATCTTAGTCGGAGGAGCCGTGGTCGAGGAGACAGCCGACAACGAGCTTCCAGTCGCACGTCAGCTTCAAACAGTCGTCAGTCAGCGTCGAGCAGTCGCAAAGCATCGAACAGCGAACACAGCAGCTCTAAGAAGTGCAGTCGCTGTGGGCAGTCTCATCGCTACAAGTGTCCAGCGAAAGGCGTTCAATGCAGGTCATGTAACAATTTTGGTCATTTTGCTAAATATTGTCTTAAAAATAAAAAAAGTCAGTCAGTTGCAATCGTTTAATTCAAATGAAAGTAGTCAAGATCATTTTATTGGTATGTTAAACAGTATATTGAAGTCGAGTCAAAGTCATAAAAGTCATTCATATCAATATGATCTATTGGGCACACATGTCAGTCAGTCCAGTCAGTCACATAATAGTTGCAGAACACACAGCAGACACAGCAGTATACAGATGGGCACAGGTCAGTCACCGTCACATCCCAATGATGAATACAGTGACAATAATTCTGAGAGACATATTAGTCAACGTCCCCATTCATATTATCTCTGTGATGACAATAGTGATGAATCTGAGAGATCCAAAAGTCATTATGAAGATCTCAGTGATGAGATTAGTCACATATCTGAGAGATTCAACAGTCAACGTCCCCATTCATATTATCTCTGTGATGAGAATAGTGACAATAATTATTCTGAGAGAGATGAATATCTCAATGATGAGATTAGTCACACATCTGAGAGATGTAGTCTAAATAAAAAACGTCCAAGTCAAATATTCCAGTCAAATAGTCATAATAAAAAATGTCAACATCTCAATGAGGAATATAGTCACAAGTCTGAGGGATTACAGGGTCATCATCACATAAATTTTAATAACAGTCAGTCACAGAACAGTCAGTCACAAAACAGTCAGTCTAAACAGTCACACAAATCATTAGTCAGACACTCAGAGGTAAAATATAATGTCAACAGTTTGCAAAATAATTCTTGTAAAAAGTCATGGGAAATTAACTTGTCACTAGGAAGTAAACAAATTACATGCATCATAGACTCTGGTGCAGATGTCAATATAATGTCAAAACAAACATTCAATTATGTCAAACGTCAAAATAAACTGTCACTTGTCAAATGTCACGTAAATGTCACAGGATTTGGTGGAAAAACCATTCCAATTTTGGGAAAAGTGGATATAAGTTGCAATTTGTGCATAAATAATAGTAAAGTCGTCGAATCAATAACATTTATAATAGCCAATTTAGATTGTCCAAATGTTCTTGGTCTACCAACTTGTGAAAAGTTAGGTATAATAAATCGTGTCTTTTCAGTATCAAAACAAAACTTTTGTAAGCAAATTCTTACACAATATAACGATGTTTTTCAGGGTCTTGGATGTCTACCTCCAGTCTGTCATCTTAAACTCAAGCCTGATGCTGTACCATGTGTGGATCCACCAAGAAAGGTTCCATTTGCTTTACAAAGGAAGCTACGTGAAGAGTTGGATCGCATGGAGAAATTGAAAGTTATTGTCAAGGTTACAAAACCTACAGAGTGGGTTAACTCAGTCGTCATAACAGTAAAAAGTTCAGGTCAGTTAAGAATTTGTCTAGATCCTAGAAATTTAAACAAGAACATAATGAGAGAATTCTATCCATTAAAGTCAATTGATGAGATTAGGTCTCAGCTAGAAGGTGCTGTATGTTTTTCTCATTTGGATGCATTCTCTGGATTTTGGATGCTACGTCTCGATGAATATAGTTCTGAATTATGTACTTTTCAAACACCATTTGGTAGATATAAGTATTTAAGATTACCTTACGGCATAAATGCTTCGTCTGAAATATTTCAAAGAGTCATGATGAATTTATTTGGTGATATAGAAGGAGTCTTAATTTTCATAGATGATATTTTAGTTTATGGGCCAAATGAGTCAGTACATAATGAAAGATTACATAAAGTCATGCAAAGAGCTCGTCAAGTCAACTTAAAGTTTAATAAGTCAAAATGTAAATTCTTAGTCTCAGAAGTATGTTTTTTGGGTTATGTCTTCAGTAAAGATGGTGCAAGGGCAGATCAAGAGAAAGTCAAAGCCATTGTCAATATGCCCACACCAAAAAATGTCAAAGAGTTACAGAGGATACTAGGTATGATCAATTATTTAGGACCTTTTATAAGTAACCTGTCAGAAAAAACTCAAATATTAAGAAATCTTTTGAAAAAAGATTCAGTCTGGACATGGGATCAGAATCATAGTCAATGTCTTAAAAAACTGAAAGATGAGATTACTAACTCACCAGTTTTAGCTCATTACAATCCCAAGATTCCATTAGTCTTGTCAGTCGATTCGTCAAAGTCAGCTTTAGGTGCAGTAATTTTACAGAAAAACAAACCTATTGCATATAGTTCAAAAACTTTAACTGAAACCCAAGAAAGATATGCTCAAATTGAAAAAGAGCTATTAGCTATTCAATTTGGTTGTGAAAAATTTCACCAATATGTATATGGTAATAGAGTCACAGTACATACTGATCACAAACCATTAGTCTATTTATTTAAAAAACCATTACATGATGTACCAGCTAGATTACAGCGTATGATGTTAACTTTACAAAAATATGATTTGGAAGTTATACATGTCCCAGGTAAAGAAATGTATATATCAGATACATTGTCAAGAGCAGCTTTAAAAGACCATTATATACCTGAAAATGAATCACAAATGTCTTGTCATGTCAATTTAATGTATGCTAACTTAGCAATTACAAAAGAATATAGCACAAAATTAGCAAAGGAAACCAAAGTCGATGAATCCTTGCAATTATTGAAAAAATATTATAATGAAGGTTGGCCAAAAAGCAAAAACCATGTCAGTCCATTGGTAAAACCATTTTGGAATATTCAAGGAGAAATCCATGTAATTAAAGATTTAGTGTTCAAAGGTTCAAAATTAATAGTACCACAGTCTATGCATAAAGAAATGTTAGACAAGATTCACAAAGGTCACCAAGGTATAAATAAATGTTTAAAATTAGCAAAAGAATCTTTGTATTGGCCAAATATGTCAAGTGATATTAAGAATTTAGTAGAACAATGTCTTGTATGTGCAAAATTCAAACCTTGCAATCAAAAGGAACCACTACAAAATTTTGAAATAAGTAAATATCCATGGCAACAAGTCGGTATTGATTTAATGCATTTTGATAATTTAGTTTATTTAATTGTCACAGATTATTACTCAAAATACATAGAGATTGCTTTATTAAATAAAAATAGTACATCTCAAAATGTTATCACTCATTTAAAGTCTATTTTTGCTCGTCATGGAATTCCATTGTCATTAGTGTCAGATGGTGGACCTCCTTTTCAGTCAATTGAATTCAAAAAATTTATGTTAGAATGGAACATAGAACATATTGTTACTAGTCCATATCATTCACAGTCAAATGGTCAAGCAGAAAGCTCAGTCAAAATTATAAAAAACATGTTAAAAAAATGTAAAGAAAACAAGTCTGACCCATACATAGCTTTATTACAATATAGAAATACACCGAAAAATAATTTGTCTTCACCAGCACAATTATTAATGTCTAGAAACTTAAGAGATAACATCCCAGTGTCATACAAAAGATTAAAACCAAAAGTAGTAACTTTTAAGGATTATAAGGAGTCAGTCAAGAAAAATAATGAAAATAAAACAAAGTATTATGATAAAAATACAAAGTCTTTGTCAATATTGTATTATAATGATCATGTCTATTTTAAAAGAAATCCTAAAAGTGACTGGGAACAAGCTATTGTTAAACAAAGAATGTCAAATAATAGGTCATATGTTGTTGAGGATGTCCATGGTGTTAGGTATAGGAGGAATAGAATTCACTTAAGACATAAGTATTCACATAACTTCACAAACCCTCCTATGCAATCCAACTCGTCACAGGGGAGAGAGGAAGGTGACAGACAGGAGTCGTCTGAGCATAAAGATTCCTCATCTCAAAAATCCTCAAGTGTAACAACAAGGTCAGGTCGTATTGTCAAACCTACTAGAAGGTTAATAGAGGAAATAGACTAATTATAATTAAGTACATAATATGTAAGAATGTTATGTAAGTTGTAACTATAAGTATTTTTAAGTATGTATAATTGTCATAAGATAGTTACATAGCACAGTAAGTCTTTTAAGTATTTGTCAGAGGTTTAATTAGAACTCAACAGGGGGGATGTTGTAACATCACTATATTAGTGTTATAGTAAGCATGTACACCACTACGGATTGTCTATGTATCCGGTCTCACTGTCATGTCCGTCACTGACTTGTACCTCTCCGTGTGTACTGCTGTGTCTGAACTGTATAATGTCTGTCTGTTAATAAAACTTATAATCAAGAAGTAATTTCATTTATCACCAACATAACATATATAATTAAACATAACATATATTAAAAATAACGTTGTAAAGCAAGCCAAAAAAAATACATATATGTAAGTAACAAAAGAAATAAAAAGAAACATAAAGGTCATGACTGTATGAGAATAATTTATTAGCATCTATGTCAGCATAGTGCTTAGACGTTTAAAAATAAATGTCTGTTCTGCTGAAGAACGATTTTAAGCTTTAAATCAGACTACAATGATTGGCCTCTTATCTCAAGTCAAGAGCAAACCCATCTCAAACAAAAACAAAAAAAAACCATAAAGTTTTTTTTTAATAGCCACGTTTGTGTCCCACTGCTGGGCAAAGCCTCCCCCTTTTCCTTCCAAACCACTCTATTTCTGGCAATGTTTGTCTCGTGAACATGATCAGATCGTCACACCACCTCCGCCGCGGTCGTCCTCGACGGCGATCTCCTCCCTCAGCTTATTTATCCATCTTCATAATATTCAGCCCAGGATCACCCACTGCTGGGTATAGGCCTCCCCCTTTTTATGCCTCAGCTTATAAATAAAGCTTATTCACAAATAACATCTTTACAATTATAAGTTTCTCTACAGTTTGAGTGTAGGTAAGCAACCAGCGTACTAACAGATTCATCAATTTTTTTTTTAGTTTATCTACAAGTATACTACCAAAACCAGTTTACTATAATTAGTGGCTACAAAATACAAGGGATGACAGACTACAATAACTTTAAAAAAAAACTTCAAAAACAAACAACAAAAGGTGTTCAAGTATGTTTTCCGCTAAATTCACTCAAGTATTTCAAGTTTAACAGGTATCTTGAAAACACGAAATGGAAGAAGAATGAATACCTTAGATATTTTTTTTGTACATTACAAGTAGTATATTATTGGGCATTCTAGACCACTTTCGGCAAATCGCTCGGCGACGCCTCGCTGCCGACAGTGGTCTAGAACGCCCAATAATTGATAATCGACTCGCCTTTCCACTCGACCGATAAACTCGACCGAGACAGTACATTTTGCTGCGTACTTGATGAGCAACGATGATCATCCATCAACTCTCCGTTTACTTACTCTCTAGTGTATAACTGTATACAACCAATGATCATGCGAGTTTGCTATCGCTCTGAAGGGTGGTACAGAATGCTTAATAATGATCAATCCACTCGATCAATGACCAGTAACGCAAAAGAGGTTGTGGTAAGTTTATAAATGTTAACGTACTATATACATTCACTCATTTTCAATCGGTTCATTTCCAACAGTAATCATGAAATTTGTAAAACAACCGCAATCGCTGCATGTTGATACAGTCTGCGATGATATTTGTAAGACTAGTTTTCGTCATGGGGAATTATTACCTAACTCAGTACGATGTATCATTTGTGGTCCATCCAATTGTGGAAAAACCAATTTATTAATTGGTCTTCTTATACACGAAAATGGATTAAGATTTGAAAATGTTTATGTTTATTCAAAAACTCTGCACCAACCTAAGTACATTTTCTTAGAAAGAGTTTTGCAACGGGTTCCCGGTATTTCCCTCCAGAAATATCAGGGAAATGAGGAAGTACTAAGCGTTCAGGACGCAAAACCCAACTCCGTGATTATTTTTGATGATGTTGCTTGTGAAAATCAAAATAACATGCGTGATTATTTTGCGATGGGAAGACACAAATGCATAGATTGTTTTTATCTGAACCAAACATATAGTAAAATCCCCAAGCAGTTAGTAAGAGATAATGCGAACTTAATCATACTTTTTAAACAAGATGAAATTAATTTACGGCATATTTATGAAGAACATGTCAACACTGATATGACATGGATTGAATTTCGTGAAATGTGTTCGAAAATATGGAGTGAACCTTTCAATTATGTAGTGATTAATAAAGATTGCTCCAAAAATAAAGGATGTTATAGAAATAAATTTGACACTTTTGTTGTCTTTGATTAAAAATATTTATATTTAAGAGTGTTACCCTCGCGATATTATTATTCTTCAGACAGCGCTTAATCAATCACGAACTTTTTGTTACTATGGAAAAATCACTGAAAAGACAAATTGTTGAGGCTGCAGATGCTGTTAAGAAGAAGATGCGAAAGATGAGAGATGCTGAGCTTAACAATCAGCAAGTACTGGAATCAGTTTTCAAGCCGGTAACAGAACCACTCAACCAAATTGCTAATGTCAGTAATCAGGCTTGTGTTCCGCAGAATATAGAAAATGAAGAAATCGAAGTTCCGTTTATCGATAAAACTTTGCAAAAAGAACTCACAATTAGTAAAGGAACCAATGATAATAACGACAATGAAGACGAATATGAATCTGATATCGAAAGTGACTCTTCGTACAAATCATTAGTTGAAAACAACCAAGGTATTGATTCGTCATCCTGGTCAGTGTCCTCAGAAGCTCTGACCGATATTCCGTTTGGTGTCAGAGTAGAGGACGGAAAATTGATGTTAGGTTCTACTCGTATAACGATCAGTGATGAGTATATCATCGTAGCTGGACGCAGATACCGAAATACGCCTGGTTTAAAACAGTTGCTGTTGAAAAAGAACGCCGATTTAAGCTTGGTTACAGAGAGTGATATGAAACATTATAAGTCGATGCTACTTGACACAAACGCACATCGACGAGACTATGAGCCCGGTAAACCAATCAAAAGTAATAAAGGACAAAAATATTTGCAAATTATTAAGCCTCTATTCCAACTACGAAGTACAATTCAGGACCACCAATCGAAAGGAAAAGGACTACCCTTTACAAAAATGTGGAAGAAAAATGTTGATTTTGTTTATTGGGACGATCCAAATGAATTGGTAGATAGGTTAAAATTACTAATTGCATCTCGAGATGCTGGTAACACAGGATTAGATAATGAAATTATATCTATCATTGAAGAATTGCGTGAAAGTAAAGTTATAAATAAATAAATATTTTAAAATGTGTTTATTTTATTATCAGCCTCTCGATACAATACACCTTAAATATGAACGTAGACAAATTCGGACACTACATTCACAAAAGAATGCGTTTATCAGAGTTATTTGAGTTTAATGAGAACGCATTGTTAAAATTAGAAAACGGAGATTTTGATTTAAAAACATCAAGGCTAAGAGGAGTCCGATCTCCAGTAGAAGCAGACGATGCTGTGAACAAGGATTATGTAGATCGATTGAATGCTAACATGTTAAAAGAATTAAATAACCTGACCGTGAACAAGGATTATGTAGATCGATTGAATGCTAATATGTTAAAAGAATTTAATAACATGATAGGTTCATTGCGCTCTCAAATCATAAAAGACGCAAAGGGCACAGTTCAGGCTACTTTAAAAGCAAAGATACCTGAGATTTCAACTCATTTGGAAGATAAGTTTTATACCAAAGCAGAGGTAGATAAATTACTACAAAAAACTCCGTAATGGCAAAACAGCAAATTGTTAATGAAATACACAAAGCAGCACGAAGAAATTTCGTTAGACGTCCTGTCATTCTAAAGGGGATCGATGACTTGTGGCAAGCTGATCTGATGGACATGCAAAATCTAAGAAAATATAATAAAGGTCATAATTACATTTTAGTGGTGATTGACTGCTTCTCAAAGTACGCTTGGGCAGAGCCATTAAAATCAAAAAATAAACTTGATGTTACTCATGCATTTAAACGAATACTGATTAACAGCAATCGCAAACCGGTTAATTTACAAACTGATATGGGAACAGAATTTTATAACAACTCATTTCAAACGCTTATGAAGACTTACAATGTTAACCATTACTCAACGTTTTCTACCAAAAAAGCTTCGATCGTAGAGCGACTGATTAAAACTCTTAAAAATAAATTATATAAATATTTTAGTCTGAACGGAAACTATATGTGGTTAGGTATACCGTTAGAGGTTACGTTAAAGATATATAACAACACAAAACATCGTACCATTAAATTTAAACCAATTGAAGTAAATAAATCTTGCGAGTCTGTTATAAAAGAAAATATTAAAAAAGCCTTAAATCATGTAACCGTCCGTAGAAAACCTAAGTTCAAAGTAGGTGACTTTGTTCGTATCAGTAAATACAAACACCATTTTGAAAAAGGTTATACACCTAATTGGTCAACTGAAATATTTACTATAAAAAAAATTAATCATACCATACCAGTAACATATCATATACAAGATCAGCGAAAGCAAGCCATAATGGGAACCTTTTACGAGCAAGAACTTCAGAAATCTTACTATCCAGGTATTTATTTGATAGAAAGGGTTTTAAAAAGAAAAGGATCAAAAATGTTTGTGAAATGGTTGGGTCTAAACAACGAAGAAAATAGTTGGATCGAGAAAACTGCAATAGTGGATTAAAATAATTATATAACGATTACTTTTGCATCATTTCTCTCATTACACATTAGACAATGCAAGGAGGTGAACTTGTTAATACCTTAATTAATAATCTACCGTTCGAACTTCATTTACCCGGCTACAATTATTGCGGTCCCGGAACTAAATTGCAGAAACGTTTATTACGAGGTGACCGAGGTGTAAATAAGCTAGACGAAGCTTGTATGCATCACGACATTGCATATGCAAACCATACAGACTTACCCAATCGTCACAAAGCTGATTTGCAACTACTAAATATGGCTAAACAAAGACTTAAATCGAGCGATGCTGGGAAAGGTGAAAAACTTAGTTCATGGTTAGTGAGCAAAGTTATGAAAGCCAAACTGAAATCTGGTTCTGGCATTAAAACGTTTAAAAGTTTCGTGTCAAAAATAAAAGCAAAAATAAAGAAACTGAATCCAAAGGACAGTAAAGCTTTAATTAACGCTGCTTACTCAGCAGCAAAAAAAATAATCCCATGCATTCAGAAAATTCGAGTGCCGCGAGTGATACCCTTACCAAAGACTGGAGGTATTCTACCTTTAATCCCAATTTTTGCGGGTTTATCAGCTTTAGGAACTTTAGCTGGTGGTGCGGCTGGTATTGCAAAAACTGTTAACGATTACAAAGCAGGTCAGCAAAACTTGCGAGAAACACAACGACATAATAAGGCTATGGAGTCTTTAAAGTTAGGTCAGGGCTTGTACATTAAGTCACATAAAAATGGTAATGGTTTATTCATTAAGTCTTCAAAAAACTGAAAAATAAGCTACCTAATCGTCCTCTCACTAATATAGACATCCAAAGGTTTGCACGCAACATCCCTCACTTTCGAGGAGTATACATGAAGGATCAGTTACCAAGGACGCCAAAACGGGTTGAATGTGGTGTCGTTAACTTGGACGACTCTAAGAACGAAGGCACGCATTGGGTAGCTTATGTAAAAGTATGCAATTATTGTGAATATTTTGACAGCTTTGGAGATTTAAAACCTCCAATGGAATTAATGCGATATTTTAAGAATTGTAATGTTTTTTATAATTATACAAGATATCAGAAATTCAACACTGTAAATTGTGGACACTTATGTTTAGAATATCTATGGAATTTTTGGAAATAAAACGTATAAAACTTATGCTTTTCTTTTATTTGAATCATTTGCAAGATGTCACTCACATTATCGATAACTGGAAACTCGTCAACTTTATCTACTTACTATCCTAACACGTTGCAACTATATGAACAGTATGAGTGTGCCTTATTGCATTTCGCAACATTTAATTCTATTCCAAACATTGACAAAACGAATAATAAGTTCTATTATGGTTCTAACGAAGTTATTGAAATACCTGACGGCACCTATGAATTGCAAGATATTAATGATTATTTAAAATCTGAAATGAAAGATGCATCAATCAAACTACAGTGCAATAACAATACTTTAAAAGCTGCTGTATATTGTACAAAAGACATAAATTTTAATAAAGAAGGTACGTTTAGGAATTTGTTAGGGTTTAATAAGCAGATCTTAAAAGCAAATAAATGGCATGTATCGCACTTTCCAGTCAACATTTTACCTACAACAGTCATCAGGATCGAATGTGACATTGTAAGCGGCTCGTACACAAACGGAGAACCCAGTCACATCATCCACGAATTTGCTCTCAATGTGCCTCCCGGATATAGAATTATAGAAATCCCGAAAAACGCGATATACTTTCCAATTAACCAAAACAACATTAGCTGTATACATATCAGGCTGTTAGATATAAATAACCGCTTAATCAATTTGCGCGGTGAAGAAGTGCAGCTGTATTTGCATCTCAGAAGAAAAAAATGATTGACTACAATAAATATATGCATCAACAAATCAAAAATATCAGTTCCACTCAAGCTTCCAACCAAATAAGAGCTCGCCCTAAGAAGAAAATTAAATTAACTAAAGAAAACAAGGCATTTCTCAAAGCGATCGGTTTGCTAAAATGAATATCTTAGACGTTTTATCTGCTCCGACTTATGACAACACTGTTGAAGGAATCGAATTCCATTCTTACAAGCCCTACGTAACTAGTTTCAATAGAAACGATGAAATCCGCATACCTATTAACCAACAGGACTTGTATATACTTCCCTCAGCTAGTACCTTGTATTTGGAAGGAACTGTTGTCGTAAGTAAAAAGGATATGAAAGAGAAAGTCACTAGTGTTAATTTTACGAATAATGCTCTACTCTACTTATTCCAAGATATAAGATATGAGCTGAATGGAGTGGAAATTGATAGAATAAAAAACGCTGGCATAACTACCACCATGAAATCGTTAATATCAATGAGTGAAAGTGAATCAAAGATAGCCAATGCATGGGGCTGGAATATCGATGGAATAAAAAATATTAATGGGGGTAGTTTTTCTGCTTCTATACCACTCTGTAACATCATCGGTTTTGCAGAAGATTTCAAGAAAGTCGTGATAAATAGTAGGCACGAACTGATATTGCTACGAAGTAACACTAATCTGAATGCTGTGAAACTTAACACCGGGGAATTTGTAGACGACGTTCAGATAAATAAAATCATCTGGCGTGTACCGCATGTTAAAGTGTCCGACAAAGAAAAAATAAGTTTGCTAAAACTGTTAGAAAAAGATCGACCACTCCAGATGATATTCAGAAATTGGGATCTGTACGAATATCCAGCTTTACCTAAAACTACAAAACATACCTGGTCTATCAAAACTTCCTCACAAATAGAGAAACCAAGATACATAATTATGGGTCTACAAACAAATAGAAAAAACAATTCAAGTTCTGATATGTCCCAGTTCGATCACTGTCATGTTCGTGACGTTAGAGTATACCTAAACTCAACTTACTTCCCGTATGAAAACCTAAATGTCAGTTTCGCGAATAACAGAATCGCTTTATTATACGAGCAATACATCAGATTTCAACAGTCTTATTACGGACGTCGCTCGGAACCCTTATTAAGTGAGAAACAATTCAAAGATTTGGCGCCGCTATTTGTCATAGATTGCTCTAGACAAGCTGATAATGTAAAGACAGGTCCTATTGTGGATGTAAGAGTGGAAATTGAGAGTGATTCCGATATACCAGATCAAACTTCTGCATACTGTCTTATATTGAACGACTGCATAATTGAGTACAAGCCGTTGAGTAATACTGTGAGAAAAATATCATGAATCCGAATACTATTATATTAGATGTTCAAGGGTTTAAAGACCTGAACAATAATTTTATAATAAAAGAATTAGCTTTTGCAAGTCGTGATTATACGCAAACATTTTTAATAAAACCGCCATACTTGTTTAAACACTTAACAAGTGACGAAAAGAGACAAGTTAAATGGTTGGAAAGAAATAGAGGTATTTATTGGAATGAAGGATATATTGACTATAGAGAATTTCGGCGTATAATCGTTCCATATCTAGAAAATAAGGAAATTATTGTAAATGGTTTGGAGAAGGTGAATTGGATAAAGGAACTGTGTGTGAATTGTAAAGTATCAGACCTTGGTACAGAACAATGTCTTAGTTTCTCTGTTTTGCATAAAAAATACTGTGAAGGAAGATCTAATTTTAATTGTAATAAACATCTAAAGCATTGTGCTCTTAAAAATGTGCTTTGTTTAAGGAAATATTTAGAATGGGTATAAATGTATGTACTCATATGTGGATTGTATTTAGATTATTGGTTTTAAGGTTTTTAAATAAAAATCAAAATAATGTAAATTTGCTTTTATTTTGTTAAACACCCCCACGCTACTCCACAAATAACACAACCTAATACAAAATTAAATAAAAACATCATAATGAAAATACAAATATTAACTTCTTTACAAAAACGGTTAATAAAAGTCAGTACCTATTAAAGATTTTGATATTTTCTTAACTAAAGACTCAGTTTCGTCCATAACACTGTCGATGGGATCTTGAACAATATATTGAGCGTTTATAATAACGTTTTCACTGTCACTATCACTGTCTAAGGTTTGAGGATTGTTGTTACACAGATCTACCACTGAAATTTTTATTAACTTAATCCCTTTTCGCTGTAGTCGACTCATAACGAAGGATTTTGTAGGTTTTTGCTTTATGGGTTTTTCCCTGCACCGTTGTTTTGGTTTTTTATCTTTCGTGACTTGTTTGCTTTGCCCGGGTTCACTGCGAAACATCTCGGAGAATCCCTCGTAAGGATCCTGAGCATACTGACTGAATACAATCTCGGTGTCAGAATTCTGGAACAAAATATAAACACAATTTATACCACTATTCCGCTAGTATAGCGTTTTAATTGGGTTTTCAATCGAGAAAGTCTAGATTTACTTTAGATTAGTGACAATAGGCTCTGGAAAAATGCAACACAACACAGCTCCGAACACAATCTCTAGTTATGAAACAATCATAAAAAAACGAATTAAAAATATTTTACTCACCGACATGATGACTTTTGATGGAAGTTAAAAAAATATTAAACAGGTGTTCGCGCCGAATAATATTTCGTAAATGATGACAAAATAACTAAATAATTACATGTCATACTAATATTGTCAACTAAGCGTTTGTGTCTCAAGGCTAAGGCCAATGAACTGCAACGTAGGTAACACTTATACAATGACAAACAACGCCTTGTAAGCATGTTACTTAATCGTAAAACGTTAGTTATTCGAAAATCAACCTTATGATGCATGGTATTTTAGGTGCATAGTGAGATAACTGCAATCAGTACGTAATGCACAAAATCGAACCATACATAATTACAGAACACGCACATGCTTCCAGTCAGTGACTACCTTTAGCTATAAAATGTTCACTAAGCATTTTTAGGGACAATAAAATTAATAATATAATGTCGAAACGGATGTTGTGATCATATTACATTCAGGATGAAGAAACTTCAACGAGTCAAGGTTTCATTACCTATTATTTAACCAACTTCAAAAAGGAGGATGATGTTTTTGATCAAGTTTCTGATAAATGAAACAAGTACATACATGGTCACACATTTTATTTATATTTCTACAATCAGTAACTTATTAAAAATATACTAAGTATAATATCTATATTATAATATATATGTATATTGTATATACACTTAAGTTTACATTTATTTATATTTTTAAACAATTATTAAAATTAAATTACCTATACAATTTTATCTAATTTAAATCTAACACTAAACTTATTCGTATTTAGGTACATTGTAATATTTATTCAGACTAATTTGAAACTAAATTAACTAATTAGGTACTATTATAATACAATACTAAATTAAAAATATACAAACTAAAAATAAATCTTACACAGTAATATGTACAAAAAAATTAAAAAGGAAAGTAATCAAAGGGCGTTTATTTAGGTAGGTACAGTCGACAAAGTTGAATCATGACCCATTTTGATGATAAATCGTTTGTAACCGTCAAAATAACAAAGATCAAATTCGTTGCCATGACAATGTATGTTTACGCGAATGTCGACCTAATTGTATTTGAATGTTTGTAGGAAAATAAGCTTATGGTGGGTCATGATTCAATTTTGTCGACTGTACATATTTAAATATTTAACTTAGTTGAGTGACCCCAGGCCTGCGTTGATATTTTGTTTACAGATATCGCTCGTTTGTCGTCGTTGTTTGATAAGGCAATTTTATTAATACTTTGGGTAAAAATTTCGTGCTTGATAGATTTAAAAATTATATTTTTTTTACGAATCACTCCACCATTAAATAAAATATGTTTGTAGTTCGTAATGTCTAAATCTCTCACTACGCATGCTTTTACTCCCTTTGCTTTTTTAACAGTTTTATCTGGAGTTTTTATAGAATATAGTTTTGCTCTTAAACCAACAAATTCAGAAATATATTGTCCACCCATTTCATCTTTGAATAGCCCCGGAACTTTTTTGTTATTGAGAGGGATATTAAAAATGTTTTGTTCTTGATAATTACTGGTATCGAAATACTGCAAAAAATGAAACTTGAGATCGGTATAAAAATCATCGGTATATATTTTGTAGACAAACGAATCGGTATCTGTATAACACAACTGTACTCGATCTTCATAAAAGGGTTTAATAATATTGTAATGATAGTTGTACATATGTGATTTAGAAAGCTCTAACACCGTGAAACCGATATAAATTGGCTTATCTAGAACAATTTGGTCTGGTTTCATTTGTATTGCAACTAAATTTTCGGATAGAATAGATGCACTATGGAAATAGGGGTTGGCTATAAGTCTCTCAGCGGATTTAAATTTCTTAGTTCGATTAAGTGTGTCATTCCATTGATTAACTAAATGAACGCTTACTCGGTTTTCAGTATTTTCTAATGTCTTGCCGAATACGCTGTTGTTTAACAACTTAAAAAAGTCCTGTTCGAAGGAACTTTTAGCGTTTTGTCTTAACTGTGTATTTAGTTCTATATACTGTTTTAAGTAAGGACTTTGTCTAAACGTAATAACCCTGTGAATCTTACGAAGTATTAAACCATGCTCAAGACACTTTTTTAGATGAACATAATGTATAACGTACCTATACTTATTATATAAATTAGCAATCAGTTTTTTTGTTTTACCTCCCGGCGGTATACATTTTTCAGGACAAAACGGTAACTCATTGTGATACTTATGTAAATGTTCAGGATACAAAAGATCAACTTCCAATATATACCCCCATTCAGCGTTGTCCTCAACATGCTCTACACATAATTGATCTATTTCATTTTGGATGAGAAATCTAAAACTAGAATACGGTAAATATTGACACATGCTAAACCCATACAGATTATTACAGTCTAAGTATACTATGAAAGATTGAGGTTCTGTTGCATTACACTCTGGCATATATTTATGATTCGCTTTTGCATATCGATGGGAACACATACACAACCCACCACGTATACCGCTTTGAATCATACGAACCATGGCTAAATCCGACATGAGTTCTAACTGAACCCCTGTCTTAAGCAACATTGCGTCGAACGACAAACTAGGAGCAGTTATGTAAAATGCCGGATCTAGTTTATAATGCTGTTTACATGTTTTTCGGAATTTTTCGAATATATCAGTTAATAAAAGCACATCTGTTTTTAAATATAAATCTGTATAGTCACCCAAATCGTTAATACCGAACATATTCCAAACGGTTTTAGCGTGATTGTAATCGTCATCGCTAATATATTCGTTAGTTAAAGAATTATGAAAATAACATTTAGGTGGTAACGATTTCTGATCATAACATTTCCAATCTGACATGTAATCATAAGGATATATGCCTTTCCTTGTTAATAAACTAAATTGTCTTTCATCAGGAAATTGTGATTTTAGATAAACGAAATCTCGTGACTGTAAAGTTTTAGCGAGTTTGTCTAAACTTGTGCCTAAAAAGTTAAACGAATCTAAAAATCTTAATTGTATATATTCATTACTAGCAATAGGAATAAACTTTGTAAACGTGGTGTATTTTTCCTTTGTCTTTGGTATAATTCTAATTTGCCCGGGAATTTGACCTAATTGTTTTATAAATAAATGACAATCATAACCAGATAAATTATGAAAAAATATTGGTACAAATTTTGGTACTTTACTTTGTAAGTTGCAATGTCGATGTGCTGCACCACGATAACGTCCTGAAATATGACAGTGATCCCTAACCCGATCGCTTAAGAGCAAATTTTCACATATATGACAGACAACTGCGTGTCTGAAATCATAAGAATCATTTGTAGTAAATATCATAGGTACGTTTTTTGTTAAAATGGTGTGTAGTGCCTTAAGATCTTCAGTTAAAAATTGTATGAATTTGGAAACACAATCAGTACCTCGATAACATCTATACCCATTATTAGTAGATGATACGATATTGTAAGCGAACGCCGCAGGCACATGACGCTGCAAGTTTGATGTCTTGACGTTTTCGGACTCGTTGCAAGAAATCGGATTCAGCAATGTTTCGAAATCAGCGTATATGACAAATGGAACGTCTTGTTTTCTTTCATAATTTTTGAATTTTAAAAACGATCCCTCGTTGGGTAATATTGTAACAACACCACCACACGAATGCGTTTCAATTTGATTTATATTAGGAAAAAATAATAAGCACGTCTCACAAAAATATAATTTACTGTGATGTCTGGTTATCTGGTTTCTAACTAATCGCGGTAAATCTTTAATTAGACAAAAATGACTGTTTGTGTTATTTTCTAAAAATAAGAGATGGATGCTCTTAGATTTCTTATTAGTAGTTGTGTACAACGGTCCAACAATCGTCTTATTATTTTTTAATCCATAAACAAAAATATTTAAATTAGGGTTATTTTTCTCAAATACGACTATGTCAGATAATGTGATTGGAAATGTTAAATCACTAACATTTAAAACATTCTTAAAATGGGGATAAGACGTTACTCGGGTAGGATGTTGAGTTGTGGGGTACAAAGCAGCCACAACACACCACAAAAAACAATTTTCATCCCTATTTTGAATATTTAAACATGCTTTTTTGTTTTTTATAGCATTAGGCAAAGGTATAAATCTAGACCCGCTGAGAGTTTGATGTTTATTAATGTTAACTTCTAAATGAGAATTACTTAAAAATGTCCAACCACTATCTCGATGCTCAAATTCTTCTATTTTCTTTGTCAGTATCTCGACTACTGATTTATAAATAAAATCAAAGTTATAATAAAACGGAATAACAAAGTTTTTGGTAGCAAACGACTTCAATTCCTGCTGATCATTTTTAAATAAAAGGAAATACGAAAAAAGTTCAAAGTTAATCTTAACAGATGTATGTTTTACTAGTAACTGATCTATTAGAGTTTTAACGTATACCTTTACACTATTGAGGAAAATTTCTGGAAAAGTATTTGTTTGTTCGTTAGTTGCAGTGATTCTGTAACTCGAAATTCTACCTTTAAACGTAGAGTTTATAATTGAAACGTTATCATGCAGAAGGGTCGTACTACTGTTTTTATGTACATTAGTACGTAAATGACTTGACCACCGTCGATTATCTACAGACACATTACAAACTGTACAGTATGGCATTATTATTTTTATCGTCTGATTCACAATAATAAAGTCAAACAATAAAACTCATGTAAATACGTACCTAATTACTACTAATATTAAAGATCTTATACAGATACGTTGCTTCTGGGTTGATACTTCACGCGTCGACGTTGGCAAAAGTCGTTCGAGACTAGGTCTGACTTACTCTCGTTTCCTGTTCGTATTGTTGGTAAAATAAGTTTACCAATATATTTCTGAAATTAAACAAATAGAATGAAAATCGGTAACCACTAGACACAAATGATAATAAAACATAATAGAAAATATATTGGCTTTATATCTTACCTAGATACTTCGTGATTCGACGTTGACAAAAATCTTTCGAGACTAGGTCTGACGTGCTCTCGTTTCCTGTTCGTATTGTACCATCACATAAATTGGTAAAATTAAGTTTACCAATATATTTCTGAAATTAAACAAATAGAATGATAATCGGTAACCATTAGACATAAATGCTAATAAAACATAATAGAATTGACTTTATATCTTACCAACAAATAATTGTGTTTTTTAATTTTCTAATCAACGTTCATTTTTAAGAAACCTTGGAAGAAAGAATGTCGATAATTATTATTGTATTATTTTCATTTTAATGAAATTTGTGAAAAATTACCAATCTTTTAGACAATTTATTTTATTCTCGATAAAAGAACGAGTTACACAATGGCTAATCAAGAGGTCTTAGTCAATAATAATGCTTTGAAATATCAAATTTGGTACCAAATAATTTTATGTGATATTGCGTAAAAATTACACGTGTGCTCAACCTAATTATTTTTCCAGTAAGTTGACACGTTTATTTGTGTAAGCTATTTTACCTAAGGCTACCACGAGTTTACATATATGCACTCGTGCACATTAAAAATGTTCGATAACTAATGCAATCGGTGTGACAACCCTGAACGCTTTTACTGCATCAACACTAATCAACGTCGATGCTCCTCAAATATCATCTAGCCAATTATTTTTCGTATGTGTATAATACGACCAGGAAAAAAGTTGTTTTTTACGTAGTTGTTTCGTCAGTTGTACATATTCTAAACATAGCGATATTATTGTAAGTTTCTGACTTATAAACAGTATGTTATCGGTGTGCCTATACAATCGACTCGACGAGTGCTAGTAGAATTAATCTTCAAGACTCCAAGTACTTATCAGTGATAGTTAGACAGTAGCTGCTCACTGCCACTGTATCAGCCAACCGACTCAACGAATTAGCTGCTCTTAGTCACTGTGCCTGCCGACCGATTCTTCAAAGAAAATGTAAGTATAAAAACCAGCATTCTCCACAAACTTCTGACCCTGCATGGTTAACCAAACATTTTTTTAACTTTATGTATTTATTTCAGGTCAGACTCTGAGTACGAAACCTACCTACCAAGTGATGTGATGGAGCACGACACTAAGTCTAACCGCAAACCAACTCTACCAGTCCCTGGGAAACGGAAATCAACAAAGCAAAATTTAACGCACCCAAGGTAAACTTTACGATTTATTTACTTCATTGTTTTGTCAATCAATTGCGTAGATGACAGTCGCTTGATGCAAGCGACTACTACGCTGATGTCGTGGGTTCAATGCCTATTCGAGATTAATATGTGTGCATGAATGTGATTAATAGCAAAGATTTTTTATGTTTCTGTGTATATAATGTAGTATGTTTTTACTAACAAACAGTATTTAATTGTAATGTATATCAGCTGTCTAGGTGCTATTCATAGAACATGGATAGCGTTGTGTAGTATGTCTCGTCTCTCATTCTTGTATATTGTATGTGTTTTAAAGCAGGTTCAAGTTAATACTATAAAATAAATTTGGGTGCGAATTAACAAGAGATCAATTTGTTTGTTTCAGTAAAAAATCGAAATCTGACGTCGATATATTTGGCATCAGCCGCAAACATAACAACAGGAGGGCAACAGCGAACAGCGAAACCTCTTCTCTCCCATCATACTTCGTGAACCGAGTGGCCAACGGTAGCGAGCGGCGAACGACAAGCACGAACGGCGAGTACTACATCGACTGTAAAGTATACAAAACTGAGGACGCGCGCCTCACCGACTCGTTGGAGCTGTGGAAAAAGGCGTTGGTCCGCATCAAGGTCCAGACCGACGTCAATTCTACACAATGGTGTAAACTACAAGAGTTTATTATATCGACTGATGCTTTATTTACCGAACCACCAACATATTACGATAAATAATATATTGTTAATCATTACTATAATAATCCATCCATCCATTTTTATTGTTGTTGAGATTGGTTCCCCTCAATTATAATATTGTAATCTGTGCTCACTAAAAATAAATGAATCTCATTAGCATTTAGTGTTTCATTCAACCTACATACATGTACCTTCCACTATTGTGATGAGGTTGAAAATCTATTAAAGATAGATTCAAAGCGACAGAATGCTAAGAACTCGAACAAACGAACAAAATGAACGAGTCGAGTCGATTACCGATTATTGGGCGTTCTAGACCACTGTCGGCAGCGAGGCGTCGCCGAGCGATTTGCCGAAAGTGGTCTAGAATGCCCAATAATATACTACTATTACAGTAATGAATTTTGCCTCACGGTGCCTTGAAAACGTTTTTATGTTTTAAGACTGTGAAACACGTATTGTTCAAAAATATTTTCACCTAAGGGCTCGTTCACACAGGGCATAACTATTTTCAAGGTCGTTTTAACGGAACCATCTTTACTGGAGATGATGTTCGTACCGCATTTCCAGTACGTTTTTAACGCACCCGTCCCAAAAGTATTTTATAACGGATCAGTATTGTACGTTTGAACTCGCTAATGAATACAAGAACATAATAATTATGTTTGTATTAGACGATGTCATAACATCATCTAATACAACATCTATGGCGCTGGACACTCAGAAAAGACGTAAGACGCAGACGGGGGGCGGACATTTGTCTCTACAGTTGAAATTTGTATTTTATTTTCTTATTTAATTTATTATAGTGTTGACTGATTTTCTGGCAATGTAAGTAATCGACATTTGTTGTTTAATTTATTGTTATTGTGCTTTATTTGGAAAGTATTATTTTGTGTGTATTTTATAAATAATACTGTATTTGTACCTATTTTATAAATAATTTTGCATGACGTAAGGCCAAATGTATGGCGACTGTTACCAAAATATTATTACCATCATATCTGTACTGTATACCTACATTATTGGCAAATAAATGATTCTGATTCCCTTTCATACTAAATGTATAGAAGCGTCGAGACGCAATACATACAGAAGAGTCGGGTCGCGGGCGCAACGATTTTACCTTTGCACCTGTCCGCGACGCGTCCTTGTCTTACGTCTCTTCTGTCTGGCCTGCGCCTAATACAAACATAT
Organism: Agrotis puta; assembly: GCA_943136025.2. Taxonomy (NCBI): domain Eukaryota; kingdom Metazoa; phylum Arthropoda; class Insecta; order Lepidoptera; family Noctuidae; genus Agrotis; species Agrotis puta. The sequence continues at coordinate 4,264,717 of OW964171.2, forward strand.
GTACTATCAAGCAAACCTGTAAAACCGTCTTCTGTATAAACGAGCGCTTAGGAGAGTGTATGTGAAAAGTATCTCTGCAACAGGCATCAATATTAACTTTTGCGAAAATTGCTCCCAGAAACCTGTTGTCATGACAGAAAATAAGACTTGTTTGACATATATTTTCTTTTTACTCGTGACGACGAGTATCTATATACACACGAAATTAGGTTGCCTGTCCACAGTAGCGGAGCGAGGCTGCAGAGCGGAGAAACGGAGAATTATGAAGTAATAGCATTGAAAGAAAGAAAAAGAAAGGAAGAAAACAATTATTGGTATTCAAAAAGCAATTTGACAGGATGAATAAATAGAAAATCTAATTTTTATTGATGTTCTCAATTTCAGAGTTTTGAAAAATCATGAACCCGAACATACTCGTATAATGCATCAAAGTTCGAGAGTGGGGGCTCGTGACGTCAGAAGCAAGTAAAAACTATACTTGCTTGTGTCGTTTTGCCAATTTTAAAAGTGTTGCATCTTCGTCAACACTTCGGGTTCCTAAGAAAAAACACAGGTGAATATTTTTTGATAATTGACGGACTAGTTAGTTTCCTTGTTCATTCAAATACGTATTTCTAAGGGAGATTGTAATAGAAATACAATATAATATTTAGAGATGACATTGGGAATAACAGAAACCTCATTCCTGTTCAAACGTTAGTGCGGTGGTGAAGAAACGTTTCCAAGGTGACGACCTAACCTACATAGAATGTTAATTCACTAAGCAAACGTGATGCCCATACTACTGTTAACTTTAACCTAATTATGCAAACTGCTAGGCAAAATCTACGACGGGAAGGTAGAGGAGTTTAAATAGACTTCTTAATTAAAACATTTTGGGGAAAGCCACTTACTTGAGTAATTCCATTCCTGAGTATTTTCATGTTCTTGGTCTGTAACAAAAATAAATAGTTGAAAATAAATCTAACTGAACCATCACAAAAACGGCAAACAAAAGTGATTTTTTTGACAGGCCTGTTGGTCTAGTGGTTAGTGACCCTGACTGCTATGCTGGAGGTCGTGGGTTCGATTCCCACCCAGGACAAATGTGTGATGAGCACGATCATTTGTTCTGTGTCTGGGTGTAATTTATCTATAATATGTATGTAGTTAGAAATAAATATAAGTATGTTTATCAGTTGTCTAGTACCCATAACACAAGCTCTGCTTAGCTTGGGACTAGATGGCGTTGTGTGATAGTTGTGGAATATTTATTATCATACTTTTGACATTTCTGTTAGTCAAATGTTGTGGCAAAAATAATTTAATTTCACACGATGTTTCTCAAAAGGTGGCATTACCACAGACGTGCGGTCAACAGATCTAAAAACTACAGTAATAATGATAAGTCGTACTATAACAAACGAGCAAAATAAAACAGTAAAAAAAAGGAATTAAAAACATTACGGCAAGGGCATTGCGGGTCTTCACATTCACATTTACATTCATCTTCCCTTTTTATCTTGTACCCCTGAAACAATCATAATTACATAGTTTAGAAGAGTTTTTGTTTTAGTCCTGACACCAGTTAATTAATTTGTACATAAAAAAAAAATTGCCACTAAACACGCAACATTAACAAATTAAAAGAAACATATCAAAGAAAAACATAAAACTTAAACAAAGAAGGAAAAAAGAAAATTTGTTGTGTGTGTCCCACGGTTGCGCCAAATAGACACAGCTCAGTAAAATGTCTAGCAGCTAGTAATACATACTATGCGGTTCAATTAAGGAGAGTGACAATGATCTCCTACTGTTAACGGTTACTTGAAAATAAAGTTTAACAATTATTGATTATTTCAAAATCAAATCAAAATCAAAAATAGCTTTATTAATTCCATGCACAAAGTTAACAATTTAAAAAAAAACAAATATGGATAATCATATAAAATATTATTATGTGATTAATTATTTGAAAGCTTGCAAATGTTAATATGGTGCACGGCATTCCCATATGGCATCAGCAACTCTCTTTCATAGTTGAACTGCATGGAACCTAACTGTTGCGAATTAACTTTATTTAAGAGGTTTACATAATGATGTGGTGAATTAAGTTTGCGGCAATTCTACAAAAACCCTCACAAGTTATGTTATCCCCACAGATGTTGATGACGCCTTGGATTTCTGCCACTGGCAACACCGCACCAGCACGGAAACGGGAGGTGGACCCAACGAGCAAGCGACCACGATGACAGCGTGCCGGCCTCTCACACACTTCACTTCATCCATGACACCGGCCTGGGTCGGCCACCAACGTAAGGCCGTATACAGAAAGAAAGCTGGCACCCTAACAGCGCTTATAGGAATCGGTCCATGCAGGTATCAAGCGCAGACTTCTATATAAAGAACAAGCGCCGAACGTCGCCGACAAGTTCCGATCGACATGCGCCGGTCAGCGCTGGCGCGACCCGCCATTTAAAATTACTGAATAACTCTGTTTTAATAAGCGCTGGTAGGTCGGCGCCGGCTACCAGCTTTCTTTCTGTATAAGGCCTAACTCTCGTCATTTAGTCATTTACAAACCTAATTTTGTCGCCATCAACTTAGTTTCTGTTTTAACCCTTAATTCGACGCCGTACTGTATACTTCCCAAAGGATAAAATAAAATCTACACCAAAATATAGACTACTTATCCAGAGCTCTATGTAATATAAGGCACGCTAAACTATCTACATACGTTGCCAAAAATCAGCAGCGCGTGCACATTGACGAGACGCGGGCAGTCGACGGCGAAATGGCGGGGAGGAAGGATGCGCTGCGCGGGCTTTCGGTAAGTTGTGTTTTATTCATTATTAACGCCCATAATATCTTATAATATTATTGAAAACTAAAGATAATATAATCAAATATCTACTCGAATTGTTTTGATTGCTTTACTTAGTTTTATTTTATACTTACGATGTTCGCAACATGTATGTCCAGTATAGTTCCCATTGTCGAATTACTTATAAAGTAACTGCTAAAGACTATGTCCAGTATTCTTCCCGTTGTCGTACCATTAGAAGACTATTATTGTTTTTTGTAGGGATAATATTTTTAGGGATCCGCGGATAAAATGCTTTATTTATGTATTTATTTTATTATTTACTTTATACTTTACTAATTTGTTTTTTTTTTTTCAGAATTTCAAATCTCGAGGGCATCGATTGGTAGCTTTGGTGCCGCCTGAGAACGCTTGTTCGGATGTAGATAGTGGTTCCGAACCTGAGAATGAAGAAATTGTAGTAAACAGAACAACAGATTTGTTCTCCTCATCCTGCCCTTCCATAGATTCTGAAATGGAGCGCATGCATTTATTAGACAGCCCCGAAAATACACAAAACAATGTTTCAATCGACAGTGACGAGATTTACGTTGACAGTGATACTTACATAGGCACACTAAACGAAAATTCTGCGTCAGACAACGACAACAACCTGAACGATGATCGACCTCCGTTGACCCCTATTATGAACAACGTGTTACCACCAACTGGTGAAGTCAATTATAATGCTATACCAAGTTTAGCTTCATTATTGTCGATTCAATCATCGAATGTTTCGCCTTTAGCCAGTCCATCAACACCAAGGACAAGCAGACGTAAGAGGAAACTACCGACACGAGCTGTGCCAAATATCCGGGCAAAAACTTCCAAGAAAGCACTAATAGTCAGCTACAAATGGAAAAAAGGACAATTCAGACACAGGGCCGACATTCAATCAGATGACTTTGTCTTTGATTTACCGGATACTGACTCTCCGTTGAATTTCTTTTATCGGTTCTTCTCCCCAGATATACTCGTGGATATCGTCAACAACACGAACTTGTACTCAACCCAAAGAACTGGCAAATGCATACAATTGACTATCGAGCAGCTGAAAGACTTTCTCGCAATTCTTCTTATCATGGGTATAGTGAATATGCCTTCTTATCTAGACTATTGGTCTACCGAACTGAGGTATCCCCAAGTGGCTAACGTCATGGCATTAAAACGATTTGAACAGATTCGACGCAATATTCACTTTGTAGACAATACCGATTCGGACGACGACAGATATTACAAGATACGACCATTCATCGAAAAAATAAGAAGAAACTGTCTTGCCACGGAAGAAGAATCGAAGTACAGCATAGATGAGATGACTATACCCTATAAGGGTAAGAAGGCAGGAAATCGTCGACAGTATAATCCCATGAAACCTAATAAATGGGGATTCAAGAACGTAGTACGCGCTGGTGCGTCGGGAATCGTCTATGATTTTCTATTGTATGGCGGCGATGACACCTTCCGATATATTGATTTTAGCGATGAGGAAGAGCAGATGACTCTGGGTGCTAAATTGGTAGTAGCACTTTGCAAGACAATTCAGACTCCAGGAAGCGCTGTATATTTTGATAATTATTTTACGACGCTAGACTTGATCTGGTATTTACGTGAACACCGAGGGATTTTTAGTCTCGGAACTATACGGCAAAATAGACTGAAAGGTTGCACCAAGGGACTGTTAAGTGACAAAGAGCTGAAGAAAAGAGGAAGAGGTTCATTCAGCCAAGTCGTAGACAACGACAGAAAGATCGTCATTGTGAAATGGTACGATAATAAAGTTGTGACATTGGTCTGTTCTTATGCAGATTCCTATCCGGTTCAGGAGATCATGAGATGGAACAAGGAACAAAAAAAGAAAGTTGGTGTCACGTGCCCACAACTTGTTCGACATTACAATCAACACATGGGAGGAGTTGATCTCAGCGACATGTTGATAGCTCTTTACAGAACATCTTTTAAAAGCCGTCGTTGGTACATGAACATCTTTGGCCAAATGTTAGATATAGCGGTTAACAATGCTTGGCTTCTTTATAGGAGAAACTGCAACAAGAAGAACCTAAAAAACGTAAGCCTAAAAAAGTTTAGACAGAGGTTGGCGGTTGAATTGAGACAAACAGGAAGAACAATTGAGATGGATCCACCAAGCCCTCTACCGAAACAAGCGGTAATCCAAAACCCAAGTGCGCCCAGGCCCCCCGATTCCGTCCGATATGATAGCTACGACCACTGGCCTGAATATACGACATATGGACGTTGCAAGCTCTGCAAGAATAACAAAACAAACATACATTGTACCAAATGCAAACAGAGATTGTGTTTAGTGGCAAAAAGAAATTGCTTTTATAATTTCCATTATAAATAAGTACCAAAGATTATGAGAGATGAAGATCCTGATAGTTTTAAGAACTCAGAGACTGATTGTTTTTTATAAGATAATTATTATATTGATAATTGTTTTTTTATAAGATAAATGATGATTGTTTTGAAAACTTTATAGACATTTAATTATTATGTTCAAAACATAAGTGATTTTTTCATACTTTTAAGATTTAAATGTTCCTTTTAGTGTAAGCGTAAACTAATGTAACTATGAGACTCATTTTTTAAAATATAATGCATATTTTTTTACGGAATCACTTGTTTTTTTTTTATTCGCTTTCTTTGCCGATGGGAAGGATACTGCACATGGGTGGAGTGCATTAGTTTATTATGAACTTGACAATGTGCAGTATTATGGACGTAGGTTTTTCAGGAAACTGAAATCGGTAGATTTTTTTTGGCATTTTTTCAAGGGTCTCTAACAAGCTTATAACCAAAATATGAGAAAATTGCACAAATAAAATTAAAAGAAAAATCTGTCGAATTAAGGGTTAAATATTGTAAGGTTAAAGTCACAGTAACAGCAATATACAATTATCTAAATAAAGAGTCGTCGTTATTTATCCTATCCACCTGCTTGTAGTCACGCAGCACCTGCGTCTTCAGATGTCATAGTTTTCTTGTAAATAAAACCATAATCGTAAACCTGAGTATAATCAGGCACCAAGGAGTTAAGTTCGATGTAGTCAGAAGGTGAGCCTATTGTTTTCAATCGAACACAGATCCAGACTCCGTAGCTGGTAATGAGAAAATCATAATGGAAAACCCCACAACAATTTACCCAACCTGGAAATTGACCCCGAGGCGTCATGTTCAGTAATCGTTACTAGAGCAACAAAACAGTCCTCAGTTCATTCGTATAAAAACCATTAAGTGTACCTACTCTGAGCATTAAAAACTTTGAATGATTTAATTCAAAGAAAATGAAGTGACAAGGAACGTTATATTTCAAGATTGTCTCTTCATTTGCAACGTATTTTCTTTCGTTTATTTTCAAAATGACCGACCATAAGGCCGCTTTTTTACTGGGGAACATTGTGTTGTGGCGACGTGGTTTGGGTCATCTAAAGACGCATTTGTTCCGCGACTCTGTCGCTCGATACGAAATTTACGTGTCCCACGCGATGTCTCTCGACGTCACGCGGGACATTTACGGACCCCGCAACTTATCGTAACTTGACTCTAGTAGAAACTGGCCAATATGAACATATGAAATGTAGAGCGACATTGTCCCACAAAGTCGTGGAGACGTAAAAGTCTCGCGACATGTATCTGCAACATGTCCCCTAGTGAAAACGCGTCTTTAAACTCAATTAACTTGTCAAGAAAATTCTAAAGCCATTTAAAAACTTTAAACCTTTTACAAACAGTATTTCAAAACGACTTGAAATTTTAAATAAGCAAACCTTTTTGTAGGTTACACTTATTCTGTTAAAAGATTTCTGAGTTATTCTGTTTTTCTATTTATTTAAACGACATAGGAGTCTGAAAGCTAGGATTCTAATCATTAATTAAAGTATTATGAGCTTTGTGGTGAGCGTGTAGAGTAGCTTTTGAATAATTATGCCACATTAATGTGATTAATATTATTTTAAGGAGCAGTAATCTTTACAGAACAGCGTTGTCACTATAAATATTTGCCTTTGTTTCTCCTAGACTTTACAATATTCCCTATTGTTTTCAGTATTCCAAAACTATTTCTGAAGTAATCAAAAATTTATTTTTGGACCACTGTGAACGACCTTTTCTTACAGCTTTTGCCCGCGGCTACACTTGCTCCCACTTACGTCAAGTTTTATTTTAAAAGAGCCTTTAATCGTCGCCGGTACCATTTTAACTCTTGACCAAAATTCGCCAAGACCCGTTCAGCAATTGAAGCGAAAATGCAAAACAAACCAACAAACACAGTTTCGTATTTATTTATAATGTTAGTTGAGTTAAAATAAACAAAATTTTAGTAGTACTCCGCTCAAAGGTATTCGAATTTTCATTTACTAATAGTAAGGATATTTCGATATCTACTTTCGCTTCCCTTCTCAAAGGACTTTGCCACGCAATATTCCGCTTAATGAATCCAGCTAAAATTCAAAGCTTTCTTGCAGTGCTTTTACCGAAAACAAGTTCCCTTTTTAAAAACTGAAATAACCTAGTCATCATTAAAAAGCCTACTTTCAGTGTCCTATTAATATTTAAATTATTTTATTTTATCGTATTCTGAAACCGTGAACACTTAATGGGACTCTAAAGTGCTATAACAAGGAATTCTGGATGTTTCTACATAAATATTTTGGCTGGTTTCACCACTGTGATTTCTAGTTTAAATGTTTGTATTCACAATATTATTTTGTTGTTTTAAAGTGGGATTGGTTGTAAATTTTGAGTCACGTTTCAGTTTCAAGGACAGTATAAATTAATTCAGAGTGAAACGTTTACTTATGATTGCTTTTTAGGTTAAGTAAGATTATTTAGTAAGGCAGGCAATTCGAGAGTCTTTCAAAGCGTTACCTATGCATGCAGTAATGCGAAATGATGCAAGAAGTTTACCACAAAGGTGGACAAGACGTAGTAACACATCATTACGCGATATTGCGTACACTGGTTAACATCTTGAAAGACTTTTAAGAATGTAGCACCATATTTCCTTCCTCACCAAATAACCTTACTTTACTATATCTACAAAGCAAGGCCGACACACGAACTGCTTGATTACCTAGTCAGAGTATACCTGACAGCTATTTGACTGCAGCGACCACCCGAAGTAGTGCGATCACTGATCATTATGGAACAAGTGGCCTTCAAGAGCAGTGGACCCAATTTGTGATTTTCAGCGACATTAACTTTCCAAGGCCTCTTTGGTCCACAGTGGTAGACGCTCACGGCGACGGATGTCAGCAGACGATCTCCGGCCATCCTAGGCGCGGGCATGCGGGCAGCGAGTAATGGGCAACTCGTTGTTCGACCATGGACCATGCCCGGGTCGACGGCGCGTTGAGTTCCACGCGCGCCTCAAAGAGTGTCAGCAAAAATGACGGGGAAGCCTGCCGGGGCCGCGGGACACACGAATTACCGTGACCCCGGTACGTAAAGGGCTATTGAAGGACACTATGGATTTTAGTCAGTACGAGTCTGACAGTCCCTCCCGCTCTGCCCTGGGTGGGAGGACTCATTTGATGATTTTACCACGTTAAGAAAAAAAGAAAAAGGCCTCTTTGGTTCTTTCTTTTAATTCCCAGTTAGAAATAAAACTTAATCAAGTCATCATGCCTCAAGGGGGCCTCGAGCGAGCGGTGGAGGCGTTGGATCGAATGTGAATGTCAGTGGCATCAGCTTTGGGAGGCATCTTCGGCTGTTTAAATTCTCCGTCTTCGCTCATAGTACCCAAGTAGATATTTTTATACGTGGTAAAATCATCTTCTATCTGAATCAATCTGATAGAATACTAAAAATTCTTCATGTTAGGAACCCCAGAAGGGTTCCAAATGTGAATTTTTCTTCGAGACCGTGAACTTGAACTTTTCAAATACGGTACAGAATAAAAGTTAGTAATATATTTGAGAACAATTTAGTTCTATTCAGCCTTCGTTTAAAGTCATGCAAATTTTCAGACAACTGAACTTTTAGATGATTAGGACAAGTGGGATAACTAATTTCTAGCCACCTTCTAGATATCATATATGTATAAAAATACCTTTCAATTCCCCTGATTATCCCATCAGCAAACGTTATCTACTAAGAAGCAAATATTAACCTTTATGTAACATTGGTATATTCCTGGTTTATCTTACCTTGAAAACAGTAAAAGAAGCCCCGCTCAGCAGGACTTCGCCTAACATAAGTTCCAGTTGTGTTGGATAGACAACGGTGTACTCAAAACTCCAGTGATATTTTGAATACTAATGTAACCCAGATGAACCTAAGTTTACTCTTCTATTGAGCATTGCCCGTAACATACACATGTTTAGTAAAGCTTGACTTACCAAGTGCCGTGGACATCTCATCTGCCCCTGAGTAGTTTCTTCGGCTATGGAGTTGTGATCCACCAAGGAGTTTTGTTCAGGCATGTGTGTGGGAAAATGAAACACCCAAATAGTTTTTGGCTGTAAAAAATAAGTACCGATTTCAAATCTATATAATTTGGAATTCGAAGAAATGCTTCTTGAATTGGTTAGAAAAAATATGTTTTCGACTTTTTCGTGTTTCATAATTCGAAATAATTAAAATCATTATACAAAAAATAGAGGTCATATTTTCACTCATTAAAATAGTTTTGACTTATTTTCAACCTTCATCAAAAGACATTTAGACTGAGTTTTAGAAAGAAAAATAATAAGTATATATAACTAAAATGCTTCGTCGTCTGTCTGAAAAGTATCTAGTAAATTCGCTAGAACTTCGACCGTACTAATGAAAACTACTCGTACTACGAAATTTATTTTTATTGTCTCTTTTTTACATAGTGACTAGGTGGAATCCATCTCCTAGTGATCCACCAACAGCACCATATTCTACCTTCAAACTGCGGTGTCGTTTGACGGATCCCACTGGCGATGGCAGTACGCGATGGTAGGCCTAAAGGCTCATGTACACGACGCCGCCACCACCGCGCCGCTATTCGCTAGTGCTTGAATTTCGGCGGCGGTGGCGCGGTAGCGGTGAGGTGGCGGCGCAGTCGCGAAGGTATACACAGCTAAGCGGCGCGGTGGCGGAACGGTGGCGGAGCGGTGGCGGCATCGTGTACTCCTGCCCCAAAGGCCGCCTGGGTGGTGACCATAATCCTGTCAGAATCCGGCGCCAAACAGTTTTTTAGGGTTCCGTAGCCAAATGGCAAAAACGGAACCCTTAAAGATTCGTCATATCTGTTTGTCTGTCTGTCCTTCACAGCCACTTCGAAAGAGCTATCCCGTTGAAACTTGGTAAGTAGATGTATTATGTGAACCGCATTAGGATTCTCACACAAAAAAATAAATTCCCCATCCCTAGAATTGAAATTAAAAAAAAAACACCAAACCCATACGTGTGGGGTATCCGAGATATGCGAGAGTCCGACTCGCACTTGGTCGGTTTTTACTGTGTAAAAAAAAAGAAACTTACTCGTCCAAATTTGGTCCGATCGCTAGCTTCATTATCGAGCTGCCTCTGAATATCATCTGCATCATCAAATAGCGTGTTAGTTCTGGAACTGGTCTGGTCTTGTGAATGTCCTGAAATAAGATAAACGAAGATGTTAGGAATGAGGTCCGCCGCCCATTTTTTCCATTTGTCTCGTGGATGTGCTTCTTCTTGGTAATTTAAGTGGAATTCATCCATGGCGTCTAGCCATCAAATCTTCGATTGATGCGATCCTCTCTAAAAATCTAAAAAATAACCTTAAAGTTTTAAGCAATGAAGTTTCTCTATGGTTATGTGTTTTTTTTACTTGTTTAAATCATCAAATGATTACCCAGGGCAGAACGGAGGGACTGTCTGACTTGTACTGACTAACATCCACGGGTCCTTCAACAGCTTATTATGTTCCGGGGCCACGGTTACCCGATAGTCTCGTGACTACGGCAGGCTTTTGTTAGAACTAAAGTTAAAAATATTGCATGACTGCTTTTTTCACACAAAAACTCACACTCATATATTGGGACGCGGAAACGCCAAAATGAATATTCCTAATTAATTTTCTGATTTATGACTCTCAAGAAGGAAGAACATTATCATATCCTGTAGAGACTACTTACAGTCGAAATATTGTAAATTAGACGCAATAGAACATTTTTATGACTGTTCAAAAAGTTTCATAATTACTTAAACAAGAAAAAGTGTGAAATAATCCAAGAACCGACCTTGAAAGTTTTTTTCAACATTTTTTTTATTGAGCAATTTAGGAACGGTTATTAAGTAAATTATAGGTCGTAAATATGATCGTAAAATAAACCCAGAATTATCTTTTCCCACAGAGTGGTTATTGGCGATAAAAAGGGGGTATTCTTAAACAAACCGTCAAAATATTTTATTACAAATCAGGGTAACATTACACAATGTTTACAGGATAGATTTACTTCATTGGTATTTATAATATTATGTTGTCGGATATAATAAATGGGATAACGAATACAGATAACAACAATGGCTAGGAATATTCGTATTATTGGCAACACTGTACGCATAACAACGTCGGGAAATTACTGCAATCAACTAAGCTTTTCCGGTTACAAACAATGGTTGAACACTGTTAGTGACGAACATCAATATAAAAGACATCCGCCAACTCATTCTATTGTGAATAAACTGTTGGATGGGGCAAATAGTACATCGATTTTATTAGGAATACACTTTCTTCCATAGATGAACAGGCTTATTTTGGGTTCACTCATTTTGTCTCTGTCACCTGTAACCTAGATTAGAATAAGAGCAAAGACAATATCTCGAATGAAAAAAAATGAACGAAAGATGTGATAAAAATTACATTTATCAAAAAGATTTTTTTTTCGGATATATGATAATAAAATATAATGTTCTTATTCAAAACATGAAAAAAAGAACATTTTTGGAAGCCAATAACAAAAGGTGGTCCCTCAGAACCCGGTCCTTCACCATATACCAGTGTTTCAGCTAGGAAGAAGTAGTGACGGAAGCAACTCCCCAGTAATTAATAATTATAAAACTTTCCAACATTTCATGACAAGACGTTAGAGGCAGAAGAACTGGATATTTTACCTCGGCATTGACAAAATAATATCTGCCGTAACATAGCCTAGAAAATAAAAAGGACAGATCTCAATGATTTGTTTCCTCCGCTTCACTTATTCTACAAAGGATATTTATTTGCGTTGAGATAGGTTCTGTGACATTGAGACTAGAATCTGAGATCTTTAAGCGCAGGTCACACCTTCAGCTAGCTAGCGAGCGAACCCGATGAGAATCGCTGCACCTTTTTTTCATACTTTGGTTCACACCACTACAGAGACAAGTTAGGTAGGTATGTCAGCGATACAAAATATTGTCGGCGTAGAGGGAAATGTCAATAAGTCGAAGCTATGTGAACGAAATGTCCAGGGTTGCCAGCAATGCTATTCGTTAACCTCGTTAGCTTAGCTTTACAGTATAACGCTGCGATTCCACTGAGGCGGAGTGGAGCGGTGCGGAGCAGAGGTGAGCTGTGAAAAGAGGTAAGTGTTTCCACTGAAGCGGAGCTAGGTAGAACGGAGCTGCTTTGCCTATCCTATTGCTAACTAAAATAAGTGAGCCGCCCCGCTCTGTACTGCCCCGCCCCGTCCTTCTCCGCTCCACGTCGCTCCTATTTTGAAACAATTCCGCTCCTCTCCGCCAATGCTGTTTCCTTTGAAGCGGAGTGGAGATTAGGATTTCAAGCCATGTGATTGGTGAATCGCGGCACAGCTCGACTCCGCTCTGGTCGAGCGGACATCGTGTAACAACAGCCTAATCCGTGTGAACCGTGTGCCCACCCAGTACCGTTTTGGCAATGTTCTTTTAACTAGTCGACAGACGTTCGTTCTTTAATACGACGTAAAAATTTTCGGTGTGAACCCGAACAGTCGTGTGGACATGCGGACGGCGAGGAATGGGTGACTCGCCGTCGGTGGACCATGCCGGGGTTGACAGCGTATCGTGTTCCACGCACACCTCAAAGAGCTGTCAGCAATCTGATGAGGCGCCCATAGAGGACCAAATCTGAGGGGTTCACGGAATTGTCTAAACAGATAATCTTCTTTACTTTTTAATAAAACGTTGCCCCCACACTAGGAATTCCTACTTGTATAATGTATATGTATAATCGTGACTGTGGAACGTAAAGGGCTATTGTAGGAACACCGTGGATTTTAGTCAGTAGAGTCTGACAGTCCCTTCATCTTCACCTAGGGCGAAAGGACTCATTTGATGAATCTACCACGCAAATAAACCTTCATAGTCTACATCGCTAAAGCTTCACTTAGTATCTCTTATCGCTCACTTGCTCGCTAGCTGGTGGTGTAGCCTGGGCTTTATTGATGCGACCCTCTTTAGCTTCTTAAGCTTAAAGTAAATAATAGGTAAGAAAAGTTTGTAGAAAGGATTTTCCGTAAACTGTAATAAATTAATTTTTAAGTTCTTTAGAGCTCTTTAGCTCGCTCTTTTTGACCATTTATCTCGTGTTGCAAGAATTAGATATTGAGAAGCAATAGTTTTTTTTTGGACTAACCCACCACAGTATTCCCAAACTACTGCAACTCCTGAAAGCTAGAATCAACAGTGGCAACCACCAAGAAAAGCGCCGAGACAATGAAGCTCGACGTGTCCCGGAGAATGAATTTACCTGTCTTGGATCCTGCAACGAAATTAATCAGAAAAATTATGGTTCCACTTCCCTCCATGTCAAGCAGGACACAGAACAAAACAAGGCCAATAGGCACAAAGGGACACTACAACTGGGAGAAGCCAAATTGCTTGCCACCACGGGTAAAAAATACTACTAATATTAATGGGTCCTAAATTAAGAGCTGCTACCTATATTTGATTCCAATAATAGGTATGGCAAAAAAGCTTGAACGTACGGAAATTTGCTCGAGCTTCCACAAGGTCCAAATGCTGCTTTTGATTCCCAAAAGTAATAAAAAATTTCTATCACTTTTTTCTCAGAAGCAGTCACAGAGTCTTAAGTAGTGCCTTATTGATGACAATATGGTCGCTCTTTATTACACGGGCCTTTACATTACCTACTGACAAAATGTGACTACCATTAAATATACTTCTGTCTCACTCGTCCGAAACCATAGCTTGATATTATCAAACATATTCTACAAACTAACAAAGAAACCAAGTGCTAGTGAAATGGCATGCGAATGGATAGACCTATGTCCGTACCATTTCTGTGGGAATTTCAACTGTCTCTCATATACGGATCACGAGATACAGCCCGCTGACAGACACACAGACAGCGGAGGCATATTAATAGGGTTCTGTTGGTTACCCTTTAGATACGGAACCCTAAAGATAAAAATAATGTCATCGTAAAATATATCATCTAATCAAAATATTTCAATGGCGGTATTCGCGTTCCATCCCCTTTTATTAATAAAAAAAGAAACGATATCCTTTTTAGCTGTTATTTATTTTGACGATGGAATGTAATAATAAATACATAACTCTATAAGGCACAAAGTAAAAATGTAAAGGTATTTCGATAGGAAGTTTTAGAGTATAAAACTGCGCGATTTTGGCGGAAAATCCACCAGCAGAGGTATTTCAAAATACACAGTACATTTTTTTACATTGACATTGAACCACCTGTGTTGCCCTTGTTCTTTACATTATTTATGTTTTTTATAAAATAAACTTGCCACACTCTAGGAGTATCTCCTACGTGTGTACGTGCGGTGCGTTTGTTTACAAACATCTCAAGACACATACAAAACCCAAGACGTATAACAATAAGCCAAAAAAACTTATAAAAGCGTGTTAAAAATACCCGTAAATGTGGAACGAAGTTTATAGTGCATGGACTTCTATTACACTTCTTCTCGACGAAACTTTAAAAATGTAGGTTTATAAAAGACTAGCTTCTTGCCGTGGCTTCACTCCCCACCAAATTTGTTAAACCGCCTCCAGGCTTACCTCTGAACCTAAATTCATCAAAATTAGTGCAGTAGTTCAGACATGAAATAGTGAGAACCAAACCAACTGTAGTTTCATGTTTACTATACAGGGTTATTTATAAAGTAGTTATGGTTTTAAATAACTGTTACCACCAATCCTGAAAGTTCAAAAAGATTAGCCGAGGAAAGGTTGATCATATTTCACAAAAAACCCTTTATTTTTTTAGAGATTTAATCGGCGCTTTTTATTATCGGATAGACCCTCAGCAAAATTGACAACATTTGCGTCAGATGTAGCAACTTCGTTTTATAACATAAAAATGTTTCTGAATTGCCTCAAAAATTCAAAATAGGTGCAAGTTTTCCACCAAAGATTTTACGCTGAATGACATTTTTCCACCAAGCTGTCGACAGCGAAGTGTGTCAGCGCTTCAGCGCTTGATAAACGACTACACTGGACTTACACCAGGTGTTGCAAAACTTGCATTTTAAAAAGCGAACAGCCATTATTCACTGACTTACACGAACTATTAAAGAACAGGCTCTCTCCTAGCTTACGAGAAATTGTCAACAAAAGTTATGTACCTGTTCTCCTTAGCTACGGAATTTTCTATTAGCGTAGTTCCTGCAATGTTATTGTTATTAAAGTAGGTAAGCCTGTTTGTTTCTCCTTCTCGGCCCGCCTAGGAAAACGGCCGCGTGAGGGAGAGGACAGCGTCCTCTCTCCACCCCAGCCGCAGTGGTAGACGCCCACGGAGACAGACGTCAGCAGACGATCTCCGGCCACCGTAGGCGCGGACATCCGGGCAGCGTGTAATGGGTAACTTGCTGTCCGATCATGGACCATGCCCGGGTCAACGGCGCGTTGTGTTCCACGCGCGCATCAAAGAGTGTCAGCAAAATAACGGGGCCACCCCCTAGAGGGCCAAAGCCTGCCGGGTTCGCGGGACTTACGAATTATCGTGACCCCGGAACGTAAATGGCTATTGAAGGACACCGTGAATTTAAGTCAGTACGACTCGGACTCATTTGATGATGTTACCACGATAAAAAAAAAACTGTTTGTTTATAACAAGCTTCGGGGAGACTATTACGAGAATTCTCTTCTCTTCTGACCATGCCCCGGTCAACGTAGCGTCGTGTTCGACGCGCGCCTCAAAGAGTTGTTATATGTAGGAGACCCTCTTAGAGGGCCAAAGTTTGCAGGGATCGCAGGACTATTTTTACTGCTCTCTTTATAACTTTATTTGTATTGTTTAGTTTTAACTTTTAGTGCCAATAAACACAATTTTCTTTCTTTCTTTCTAACTGAATTATCAGATTACCGTGGCCCCGGATCGTAAAGGACTATTGAAGGGCACTGTGGATTTTGGTTAGTACAAGTGATGCATGTTTGGATGAATGGATATTTGTGGCTCTTTCCGTCAGCACGGTTGTACGGATCATAGCTGATATTTAGCTCAGAAATAAGTGATACCTAGTCTGGTATTACACGAGGATACTGTTTATCCTGGTATTAAATTCCTTTGGTATGAGTTTAAACAAAATTGGTAATAACAGCTAGTATTTCGTAAGGAAGAGACAGTATTCCATGAAATTAAACTGAAAATGAAATGAAATTCAAATTAAACTGACTTTACATGAGAACACACGCTAATTATAAATTCTGATCGTGTATAAGGAGAACATAATTATATGGGTAAAGGTTTAGAATTTCTGAATTAAAGAGATTTATTGAAGGGACGTGACAAATTTGAGTACTTCCTATTCCTTATAGTTAGTTATTGACATTACTGGAAACAAAGGTCTATTAGGATCTTATCCGTTCGAGATTTTTGCCCTTCTCTAAAAGACGATTTATAGATTTTGCATCAGGTAGTCATATTGTTTTTTTTTTGTCGTGGTAAAATCATCAAATTTTGACACAGTTGAGGATTTTACCACGTAAAAAAAGGTATGTTAGAGTCCCGTAGTATAACACAAAGTCGTTTAAGTCTGACTGTACTCGCATGATTTCCGACCGAGCTTCTGCTCAAAACTATTTTTTCGGTGTGTTCAATATTGTCAGAATTCAGTTTATAAGTTAGAAAATTTTCGGAAAATCTACCGGGTAAACCCGTGAGAAGTGTGATGATCTCCAATGAGACAAAATAAAATCCTGATACGAAAAACCCAATTACACTTGTACTCGAACAACAACATCACATACATTTTTGAAGGTCATGAACCTAAAAACTTGATTAAACATCCACAAACGTAAAAACATTGTATAAATAACAGCTTCGTACGAAACATTCTTCAAAATGTGGTACATTCATTATCTGCTAGATGGACAAACAGGAAAGCCTCGTAGTTGGCAAGCTTCCAACCGAGCGACCCGGTTAACGTGGATTTATCTGATGTCCTACAAACCTTTAATTACTTAAAATGTATTGGTGAATATGACATTGTCATACATTAAGACGCGACAGATTGTATTAGTGTTCGAAAAAATGAGAAAAGAATGTGATTTGATGAATTTAGTGTACAGATGTGACCCAAAATGGAGTGTGATTTTTTGTTACTATTTTTGTGACGTCAATGTCGTTGCCGAGGGAGGCCTAGGAAACGCTGGCGTGACGATCTAGACACTTTCATGACAAATTGGTCGGAGAAAGCCGCACACAGGGAAGAGTGTAAAGTTATGGGGGAGACCTTTGCCCAGCAGTGGGACAACACAGGTTAAAAAAAAAATGAGACTTTTTATATTAAAAAAAAAATCGTATTGGAAATTTGATGTCTGATGAACTTTTTCCGAGTAACATTAATACGATAAAAAAAATTGGCTTAATACTTTCTCGGAGCCCATTTTATTAAAAAATATCGAAAGATGGGAATCTGTTGAATTTCTGATGAGCTGAATATAAATTCCCAACTTGATGAGGCATAACACACAATTTCATGTTACTAAATCTCTTGTAAAAATAATACCGGCAGATTATGGGGCATTTACCATTTTATAAGGGTGGATTCTTCGGTCGATTTGCTTGACGACTAACCGAGCGGGCTGCAGAGCGGCTTATCATGCGTCTTATCGTGACAACTTGACTAGTTTGTAATACCCATTTTTGAGTGCGAAGCGACTGGTGACTATTCCCACGGCTAGCCGCAAGACTAGTCGCCAAGCAAATCGTTCCATGTAAATGCTCCATACGGCTTTTTTAATGTTACATACCCAAAGGGTAAGACTTATGTCCAGCATGGTACTGCAATAGGCTGAAATGATGAAAATAAATGCAAGGAAAAGAGTTCAGTTCAACTAGTTGAGATAAGCCAGTGTTCCAATAAATATATAAACCGTAATCGATACGAAGCCAACGGCTTTAGAATCTAAAGTGGGTGGATTTATGGCACGTATCGGCAACAAATCATAAGGCCGGGCACGGACTGACCACAGATTCGAATGGACAAAGCCTTCGTTATTTCGTTTTGACCAATTTCGAAGAGTTATTATTTTTGACGAGACAAATTAGAAGGATGAGGTTATTTTTTGGTTTGGATTGATTTTTTAAATGTATTTTAGACATTTTTGGTATTTTCCACGAAGATTTCATGTTTAATTTTACACGAAATTGGGGCAGGTCCAAACTGGATCGTATTGCAAATTAGATTAAGCTAACATGCACGAATAGGAATACGTGTGGAAAATTGATTTGTTGGTAAACAGTTAAAAATAAAAATAATGGCTGAATTCACTTGAGGGGTTCACAATTCTTTTTGTAAAATTGCAGGAACGGACTACTTGAAGCTCCGACTGCATATCAAACTAAAGTTTTTAACAAACCGACATACACAGAACCGCTCGAACAGTCGAACTGCTTCGGGCAGTCGCTGCAGTCAAGTAAGCAATGGCAGCTTCTAGCAGTTGAACTTGAGTGCTCGAGCAATCCGTGAATGCCGGCGATACTCTCTTTTATGAATCGTAACGAGTATCTAGAATCTGGAGAAGTCAGTAAAAGTTTTGATGTTCCAGTTTCTTACAATATACGAGACAAGCGCTAAACAAAATTAAACATTGAAATTCTCTTTTTTTTTTGTATGTGAATTTCAATACTCAGAAAATGTGACATCCAAGTGAAATTCATGCTCAAAAAGAATATTAAATTCGTTCTACTGAAAGTTACGTGCAAAATATTCCTGTTCTCATAAAGACGTGTAAGGATGTTCATCGCACGACTTACGTTTCGAAAATATTACTAAAGTAAATCCTAACTTATTACAAGTAGAACAGTCACGAACTCTCATATTTATAATGTAAAAAGTAGGATGTCAGAGATTTTATGAAATCCCCACGGATACCACAGAATCACGGAAACCACAGCCAGCGTTTAAACTCAAAGCTGCTACATAGAATTAAGTAATAAAAAATAGTTTAATAGTATTTTCTGACGTTATTATTTCCGGGTTTACTTAGGTATGAGTATTATCTATATACTTATAATAAATCTGTAGAGAGGCCAATTCTGTACATGAAATATTTAAAAAAAATAACTATCAAGGGGTGATAAGGGATCGCTACTGATGCCAAAAATGCAATCAGTAAAATTTTTGTCTGTCTGTCTGTCTGTTTGTTCGTTATAGAAACAAAAACTACTCGACGGATTTTAACGAAATTTGGCACGATTATTCTTCATACTCCTGGGCAGGTTATAGTATACTTTTCATTACGCTACGATCAATAGGAGCAGAGCAGTAAAGGGAAATATTGGGAAAACGGGAGAAGTTTCTCCATTTTTTAAGCTTCCGTCGCGTGTGCAGCTTTAATGGTTAAAGCTACATAGAAATCATGTATGACGGAAATATTTTCCTTAAAATTATATAAAAATATTCTTTAACAGCATATGTCTATCTTTTATGGTTGACTCACAATAACACGTGAAACTCCCGATAGCTTAGCAATTCGGAGCTTTCGGATTATATTTGTCTACTGTTACGTTTACAACACTCTCACTCATCCCTAATTTAAAAAAAATAACATTATTACCTATTCAATAAAAAAGAATCATATAAATCGGTGTAGAAACACCAAAGTTATACATGAAATACGCTAATCAGTCATCGCGCGTAAATACAGAATCATGCTATAAGGATTATTTTGGAAAAAAGCGCGCGTGCTTCATACAATATTTGGCTGTTGATGCGAATAGATGTTCAGACTGTTCGACCTTATTGACAGACAATAATTGTTATTTACAATCCGTGCTTTTCAGCGCGACTTTTAGTCTTTTTTTTTTTGGCGTGGTAAAATCATCAAATGATTCCTCCCACCCAGGGCAGGCGGGAGGGACTGTCAGACTTGACTGACTAAAATCCACGGTGTCCTTCAATAGCCCTTTATGTACCGGGGTCACGGTTATTTGTGAGCTTGGCTTTGGCCCTCTACAGGCCCCGTCATTATGCTGACACTCCTTGAGGCGCGCGTGGAACACAATGCGCCGTCGACCCGGGCATGGTCCATGGTCGGACAGCGAGTCGCCCATTACTCGCCGCCCACATGCCCGCGCCTACGGTGGCCGTAGATAGTCCACCGACGTCGGTCGCCGTGGGCGTTTACTACTGCGGCTGGGGTGGAGGGAGGACGCTGTCTTCTCCCTCACGCGGCCCGCCTCCTCCTTCGCGAGCATGACTGCTTCGCAGAAGAAGGCAATCGCTTCCCACTCCGTCTCGCCCTGCAGCATGGCCTCAACCAATGCCGGGCGCGAGAGATCTCCGCCTATCGCCGTCGTGAGGACACGGCGGTGCTCTGCCCAAGCGGGGCAGTCCTGCACAGTATGCTCCACCGTGTCCTCCGGACGATCCTCGCAGTGGTGACACCCAGGAGTATCTTCCCTCCCTATCAGACACAGGTACCTCCCGAAACTTCCGTATCCGGTGAAGACCTGCGTCATGCGGTAGGTCAGAACGCCGTGACGCCTATCCAGCCACTCCTTAAAGAGGGGTCTTATCGCCGCGATTGCGGCCTTGCCCTTTTTTACTTTTAGTCTTTGAATAGTTTATTTTTAGATTTGTTTTGTTGTTATTTATGAAATAGGTATAAAAGGTTTTGGTAGTGTTTAAATATATTATTAGTTTACATTTTATTTCTTTATAGTTGAAGCAATTGTAGGTACAAATATCAGTTATTTTGGTAGTGTTTAATTATATTAATAGTTTACATTTTATTTCTTTACAGTTAAAGCAATAGTAGGTACGAAATTAGTTATTTTGGTAGTCTACACTAATATTATAAAGAGGAAAACATTGTTTGTTTGTTTGTAATGAATAGGCTCAAAAACTACTGGTCCGATTTTAAAAATTCTTTCACCATTCGAAAGCTACGTTATCCACGAGTAATATAGGCTATATTTTATTTTGGAGAAAAATAGGGTTCCGTAAGATATTTGGGTTTTTCGGCCACAGGGTGTAAAAAATCATCCAGAAAAGTTACTTATTTTGCGTACGCTGCCTAAACTATAAAAGATAGAACCATAAAATGTTCCAATTAATTGTTGATCTTATAAATATCTACAAAAAAGTCCGCGACACACAATATCTATCTATGTCGAGTGTTTGCGATGACTGCGTCGTCGATGTTAGTGTCGGTGTCTGTGAATAGACCTGGGAATCATGTTGCTGACCGTGTCTTTCCTGAGTAGGCTTTTTGCAGCGGTAACCGACATTCACGCGGGCGGAGCCGCGGGCGCCCACTAGTGTTGAATATAAATATTAGATTGTTGGATTAACAACATAATATTCAATCTAACAGCATAAAGTAATATTTAATTCTATATTCCTTTTTAACACATTGATTAAATATTATTTAAATAGGTAATTATACGAAATAATTCATGAAATATAATATTCATTAGGCAGTTTCAAATTAGATGGATATCGTCGCGAAAAATCTCGTATTTAGAAACGTGTAAAGGCGCGCAACGCATAATTATGGCATACGCGTAACGCTCTGGCAACTCGGTCGATATACGGACATACGGGCACAAACTGAACCAGAATAACTGCGTGTTCTCTCGTTGTATTTTTTAAATCACGAAAACGAATAGTGAGCTCATTATTTTTGTTCGCTCAGTGGGGAAGCACGGACTAAAAAAAGACTACTCCTTTTGTATGCCACGTAAAGGTACGCAAAACGTCTAAAAACGCTCAAACAGAAAATTACTTTTGAAAGTTATGACGTAGCGGTGTTAAGCCTCATTTAGACGGAGCAGGAACTCGCATGCGAGTTTCACTACATTGCGGTATTTGTTTGATCAACTGAATTCGTTGTGCCTATAAAGTCCGCAATGAAACGCAACTCGCGTGCGAGTTCTTGCATCGTCTAAATGAGGCTTTAGTGGTCGCGACTGTACAACCACTGGCAAAGCTTAGATGTAGCTCTTTCAAACGTAAATCTTAAGCATACACCTCGCTGAATTAGGCACCGACGCAAGTTGAATATTACATGTTACTTCACCTGTACTTAGATATTAGATTCGTTTGTAAATACAAGTTTAATCTTAAGTTCTCTTAATGTACATGTTCCTTTATTTACTGATGTAGTATATATTTCAGAAGGATTTAAAAATACGAATCAAGCGTGAATGTATGTGTTTCAATTAAGAAGGATAGTTGATGACGCCATATTGTAAAGTTATGCAACACTTTTAAACCCTTGCACGGTTTTAAATAAACAATTATCAATTGAAAATAAGTCTAACGAGATAATAAAAATAATATAAACTATTAAAAACTAATTAGCACAGAACATTTTATTGCTCAACGTTATTTTCAAGTGACTGTAGACCATACAGACTATCCATACCATACAGATTTTACCACGTAAAAAAAGCGTAAATGCGAATAAAAATAAATAATCTCCCATAAGCCTCGACTAATGACAGTAACAGGACCAAAGAGAATCAACGCTTGAAATCTATGATGTATGTCAGCACCAATCTTGACAAGCGATTTTTGTGATAAATGAAGAACCGCTCGACCGATTGTGTGCAAACTTAACCGTCTACTAAATAGTCCGAACAAAGCCTAAACATTTGGTTTCGATAGATGAGCCCGTTCTTGGGATATAAAATTACAACGAAAAGTGGCATTGATTTTTATATAGGTATACAGAAGATAAGTTCTGGTGGTTAATCAAGAAGAAAATACTCCTTCATTCTTCCCAAACTAAATGAGAATTTCCTTACAAATAAGTATACCAGAAAAAATAAAGGCACCGTATTTTCTAAGATACTCAAAAGATTGATAGTATAATCAGGCTCCATTTTCACATGCTCATCATAAATATTGTTTAAGACACGTATTCAATTTCGCTACCTTACCTACCCAAGCGCGTCGTTTCCACTCATTGGCATCATAATGTTGTAAATGAATATATCCAGCCTTATTTCTAGACAAATAAGCAATAAATTTCAACTACTAAAACCAACTAAAAACTCATTTTGTTTTGCACATAAAGTGGAGTATTCAATTTCTATGCCACCCAAATTGGCGTTACAAAATATTGTTTATAAATTAATTCTTCGTTTTATATGCAAATCTTCTACAGAAATTAAAAAAAGCCATCAGCTTTCAAATACCTGTATATCCGGATGCTTCTATATGTATAATAAACAGTAAACAACATAGCGTAACCTTTGGTATCCTTTTTTGAAACATACGAATAAAAAAAATTATCACGTTTTCACAAACTCAATTTTAACATGTAAATTAATATTCTTCTTGTTTCATATATTCGTTGATCGCTTTTGGAAAACGCCAAAAACGGTTTGACATTTACATAACCTGCAAACTTTATTTACTTTGATAGGTTGTCAAAAGTGGCCAGTATCATTCGTTAGAAATCGTTGCTCCACGAGTCCTATGTAAAGAGTATCTATTCAAATAAAAATTAAATTTTTCGTACAATATTTCCCAACTCAAATCGCCAACTCATATATAATTAAGTGATTCATGAATAAATTATCAAATTTTGAGGTCTTAGCATCAACTCAAATACTATGTATTTTATTACCTAACTTGTAGTTTCAAGTATTGTTTTTGAAGTGAAAACTTCTTTAGCGGCGTTGAGCACTTTTTCTGTAATGGGTATAAAATCTTAAACTCGCGTCAGGACACTCGCGTCAGGACACGTGACCCTGATCGAAAAAGCGTAGGACGGCGCAGGGCGCTTTTTTTTTTTTTTTTTTTTACGTGGTAAAATCATCAAATGAGTCCTCCCACCCAGGGCAGGGCGGGAGGGACTGTCAGACTTGTACTGACTAAAATCCACGGTGTCCTTCACGAGCCCTTTACGTACCGGGGTTACGGTGATGGGTAAGACCCGCGACCCCGGCAGGCTCTGGCCCTCTACAGGCCCCGTCAGTTTGCTGACACTCCTTGAGGCGCGCGTGGAACACAACGCGCCGTCGACTCGGGCATGGTCCATGGTCGGGCAGCGAGTCGCCCATTACTCACTGCCCGCATGCCCGCGCCTACGGTGGCCGGAGATCGTCTGGCGACGTCCGTCGCCGTGGGCGTCTACCACTGCGGCTGGGATGGAGGGAGGACGCTGTCCTCTCCCTCAGGCGGCCCGCCTCCTCCTTCACGAGCATGACTGCTTCGCAGAAGGAGGCGACCGCTTCCCACTCCGTCTCGCCCCGCAGCATGGCCTCGACCAATGCCGGGCGCGAGAGGTCTCCGCCTATCGCCGTCGTGAGGACACGGCGGTGCTCTGCCCAAACGGGGCAGTCCTGCACCGTATGCTCCACCGTGTCCTCAGGACGGTCCTCGCAGTGGTGACACCCAGGCGTTTCCTCCCTCCTTATCAGACACAGGAACCTCCCGAAACTTCCGTGTCCGGTGAGGACCTGCGTCATGCGGAAGGTAAGGACGCCGTGACGCCTATCCAGCCACTCCTCAAAGAGGGGTCTTACCGCCGCGATTGCGGCGTGCCCGGGCGCAGGGCGCTTGCGTGAATGTGTGACTTTATTACTTTTAAAAAAGTTTGTATGCTGGATAGATTCGTTGCTAGGTAACATTGTTTATAAAAGATGTACGTCACATTGGAAAATTATTGCAATAAAAAGTCAACCATTTTTGCGAGTTTTACTAAAATCTGTTCACAAGATATTTCCAACAATTACTATTCAAGTTTTCACTTCTGCCGGCACTCCCAGAGTACAACACGTCGTTTTTTTTTTGAACTTTTCAGCGTTGGATATAAAATATAATTTAGGTACTTATTGAATTCATGTATCTCATTAATAAGTAGTGTGAACAGTGACGGCCACTAGGCCGTCACTACGCTAGTAATATATATGTCTATGGCCGTCACTGTTCTAGGGTTTCTAGGGTCGTTAACACTAGTTAACGACCCTGATTTACGAGTTGTAGGTCATATGTTCGAATCCGGGCAGGCGCATTAATTTGTGTTATTTATTTCATCACCACTGCACCCTAAAATGGTAAAAGAAAACATCAGGCGGTAACTGGATTATCCAGAGCCAAAAATTTGAAACATATACCAACACGCACTGGGTGGTCCCAGTGCGGGTTAGTAGATGTAACTTAATTATTGTCTCATGGCGCACTACCTCACTCAAAGAATAGGCTTGTGTTTCGGTAGTGGGAACAATAAAGCTGGATTAATTAATCAACAGCTCGGTTCTTGCTTAAGCAGTAACATAATATGGAAATAATGTTCTTTAGATTTCATATTTTATCTTTATTTTAAAGGAAAGCAATAGAGCTAGAAAATGTTAAAAATATAAGAATATTAATAAAATCGTGATAAAACAATTTTCAAAATCATTATTGAGAAGTTATAATTGGTCGCGGGACTCACGTATTACCGTGACCCCGGTACGTAAAGGGCTATTGAAGGACACCGTGGGGAATATACGAGTAGTTATAGTTAAACTACTCGTACATAAAAAATATTTGAATGAAATAGAGAAGAGACTTAAAATAAGTATTTATGTTACTAAAAAAATCATATCCATTATAATATAAAATTGGTAGGACAAAATCTCCGCTGCTTTCGAGTCCAATGATGTTTTCGTAAGAAGATACCCATTTTCCTTACCTGAAAGTAAACCAAGGTTTATTCATATTCAGGGCTCAATTTCACCTTTCTGCCAAAAAAGAAAAAACCAACAAGGCTCGAATTCGTCTTTGGGGACCAAGGGGATCACGTTTCCAGCTCTATCTAGCTGAAACTAGTTTTTTTTTTGCCTAAAATATTTGCGTTGAAAACGTGAACTTATTCTGAAGAAAATAAAAGAAGGCCTTAGGGCTTGAGTAAAGGACAGCGCACATCAAAATCGCATGGCATGCGACGCTGCATGCACTGCCACATCCACGATGTGAGTTAGCGGACTTCCTCAGCATGCCGTGGCGTGTCCTGACGTCCTTTAGATCTTCTTGATGCCTTCCCATATCTAAGCATGCTGTTGCAATATGCCGTTACCCGTTGCATCATGTACTCATGTGGCATGCCATCGCATCCTACTGCGGCATTCTTTCACGGTAGGTTTGGATTTAATACAAACATTACAGACTCGTTTTGTCTAAATTCCACTCTGTTCTTTAAATTTCCTATGCGTTTCAGTCCCGCAATAACTTTTTCGAACAAACCTGCAATTAAATCCATAAATATTGGAATCTGTATTTTGTTACCACTAGCTACGCTTCAATTTACATTGGGTTAAGACAAATTCTCTGCCCTTCAGTCTCCGATGTGCGATGGCCTTATGATCGAAGGATGGTGACGAATGGCCTGTTTACCTAGAAGGGGATGTGTGTGACTATCTTGTGACGAAATACGATATTTATTTTTCTTCCTAAATCAATTTGTGATGTATTGTAAAGATGAAGTACAAGGTTGGATGGTATCAGCGCATCAACTGGCCCAATTTGACAAGATTTCCCAATGAAACATAAACCTTCTTCTTTAGTGACAAAGTTGAAAATCTATTGAAGAAAGACAGATTGTGCCGGTTGATGCTTGTGCTGCGATATATTTATACAGTATAGTATATTTATCCGACTATGGAAAGGTAAAACAGTGTTTATATTTTTGTTTTGTTTGCTCCAAGTGGCATGAGCCATATTTTGAGTTAAAAAACGTAAAAAAAACATGATCGCAAAACTATAACTGTCAGACACAATAATCGACATAACGTGTCCTAAACTTTTAATATTTAGACGCATTAACGCCTGTGTCCTAAAAATCGTATTGTAAAGCTTTTTATTTTTGAGAAAAGAAAATCAAATCAATTTTTTTTCAGCTGTCCCTTGGCAATTTTTTGATGTGAAAACTTCTTTAGCGACGTTGTGCACTTTTTTGGAATGGGTAAAAATTTTTAAACTCTCGTCGACCTGATCGAAAATTCGTAAGACGGGACAGGGCGCTTGCGCGAATGAATGTTCATGTGTGTTTATTACTATTCAAGTTTTCACTTTTGCCGGCACTCCCAAAGTGCAACCCGACGTTTTTTTTTTAATTAAATATGTATGGATTTTAAATCTGATCATACAATTGATTTTACCAAGCATGCGCTGTTCTCTCATCATTATGTACCAACTGCAACAAAAATAACTGTAAAAAAATTTAACCTATAAAATAGGTTAGGTTATATTTTTCAACCCTTTCCCAGAGAGGAAACTCCGTGGTTAGTTTAAAAAAAAAGAGTAACTACGGAGTTTCACGATGTTTTAGTACTCATTGAGTTGTATGTGAAATAATATAATGTTTTGAATTTTAAACCCTTTTTTTTGCGTGTTAAAATCATCAAATGAGTCCTCCCACCCTACTGTCAGACTTGTACTGACTAAAATCCACGGTGTCCTTCACGAGCCCTTTACGTACCGGGGTCATGGTAATGGGTAAGTCCCGCGACCCCGGCAGGCTTTGGCCCTCTACAGGCCCCGTCATTATGCTGACACTCTTTGAGGCGCGCGTGGAACACAACGCGCCGTCGACCCGGGCATGGTCCATGGTCGGATAGCGAGTCGCCCATTACTCGCTGCCCGCATGCCCGCGCCTAAGGTGGCCGGAGATCGTCCTGCGACGTCCGACGCCGTGAGCGTCTACCACTGCGGCTGGGGTGGAGGGAGGACGCTGTCCTCTCCCTCAGGCGGCCCGCCTCCTCCTTCACGAGCATGACTGCTTCGCAGAAGGAGGCGACCGCTTCCCACTCCGTCTCGCCCCGCAGCATGGCCTCGACCAATGCCGGGCGCGAGAGGTCTCCGCCTATCTCCGTCGTGAGGACACGGCGGTGCTCTGCCCAAGCAGGGCAGTCCTGCACCGTATGCTCCACCGTGTCCTCCGTCGATCCTCGCAGTGGTGACACCCAGGCGTTTCTTCCCTCCCTATCAGACACAGGAACCTCCCGAAGAATTTTAAACCCTTGGGGAAACTTAAGCGTGATTTGTATACAACGACGACGACGATAACGACGGAACGGCTGGCGCAGTGGCTTAGCGATCGACTGCGACACAGAGTGTCGCTGGTAAATATTTAATGACCTTCGAGTATGTAGTTGTTCCGTGTCTGGGTGTTTGTATGTTTGTTTCTGTTTGTAAACGCACCCACGATACAAGAGAAATTTCTAGCGTGGAGCAACGTAAAAAACGTCAAAACACAACAAAACACAGAAGAGAAATTAAGTTAAAGAAAAAAAACTGTTGTTATTTTTAAGTCACATGATATTATTCTCATTTTATTAAACTACAAATATTGTTATTGTATGAGTAAGCCTTTATTAATAGTTATTTATGCAACCGTTGTATAATCAGGGGTATTAAAACACGAATGTGGGTTTATCACACGAGGCGTAGCCGAGTGTGATAATAGTATCACATGAGTGTTTTAATACCTAATTATAACGGTTGCATACAAGACTTTATCTACAATCATGCTGTGAATCCTCTATAAAAGATTCTCATAACATACCATATTCGCATACCATATTCGAGTGAAAAAATGGCGGGATATAACACGATGAGACGAGTTGTTCTTTTTTCAAAATTTTAGCGATCTGGTGGTGAAAATGTCATTGCATGAGAATGTTCTTTTTTTGAAATTCATTATAACACGCGTTTGGATGATATAATGATCATTATATCATTGAGTGTTTTAATGTTGGCAATAAGCTAATTGTTATAGGTTCTTTTATAGAGGATTAATAGCATGATAGTAGATAAAATAATTTAAACATTAATTATTTCTATGCAAATAATTTCAACAGTTGTTCAAAAATACTTCGAATAATTCTCCATATTATTATTTGTGAACAATGCTTTCATTCATTTCTTAATAGTATGCACAAATAAATAGTTTTTTTTTCTGACATTTAATTTTCTACTCTGTCAAGTCTATATCAAATTCTCGCTACTATGAACTAATATCTGCTCGACCAGGTGGACAAGCTCTTTGAAAGAGTAATTGCAATCCGCCTCGTCGGGCACCTAAATTGGATGGACTCGGACCTTGCGGAGAGACAGTTTCGCTTCCGCAGTGGGCGCTGATGGCGTCTTGGACGCCATCATGCGCGTGAGAGCCCTCACGACGGGGCATGCGCATTTTCGGGGCAGTGTCGCGTCGTGTTTTTAGACATCTCCAACGCCTTCAACACCCTGCCCTGGAGTTGCATCAGGGAGGCACTCCGGTATCACCGGGTGCCGACCTACCTCCGTCGCATAGTCGAAGACTACCTTTTTTTTTTTTTTTTTTTATCGTGGTAAAATCATCAAATGAGTCCTCCCACCCAGGGCAGGGCGGGAGGGACTGTCAGACTTGTACTGACTAAAATCCACGGTGTCCTTCACTAGCCCTTTACGTACCGGGGTCACGGTAATCCCTTGGTCCCGCGACCAGTCGAAGACTACCTGACGTAAAGAGCCGTCACCTACCTCGGTCACCGGGGAGAATGGAACCGGCGAGAGATCGTGCGGTGTTCCGCAGGGATCGGTCTTGGGGCCGCTCCTACCAGTTACGACTGGGTGCTGCGCGGCGCCCTCCCTGACGGCGTCGGCGTAATATGTTATGCCGACCACACGCTCATCCGGGAGGAGTCGCACCAGGCGGCGGCCGACCTGGCGATGCAGGCGGTAGCGACAGTCGCTGATAGGATCCGGCAGTTGGGACTCGACGTGGCGCTGCACAAAACCATGAGGCCATGTGTTTTCATGGCCGTCTGAACACGTACGAATCTGACAGTCCCTCCCGCTCTGACCTGGGTGGGAGGACTCATTTGATGATTTTACTATTATACGAGTATCTGTCATAAATGCAAAACTTTGAATGTTTGGCTTGGCAGCTGGATGTTTATTGTTCAATCACGTCAGAACGGCTGAACAGATCTTGATGTTTGGTTGAGTGATAAATTTATAGTACGGAATAACATACGATACCGTCATACCCGGTATATATTCTGCTGGGATAATTTTCAAGTTACACACGAATGAAGCTGCCAGTAATACAGTTAAATAAATAATAATAAATAAATATTCCACAACTATCACACAACGCCACCTAGTCCCAAGCTAAGCAGAGCTTGTGTTATGGGTACTAGACAACTGATAAACATACTTATATATTTCTAAATACATACATATTATAGATAAATTACACCCAGACACAGAACAAATGATCGTGCTCATCACACAAACATTTGTCCTGGGTGGGAATCGAACCCACGACCTCCGGCATAGCAGTCAGGGTCACTAACCACTAGACCAACAGGCCAACAGTTAGTAGTATTGATTTTTTAAACGTCGTTAAAAAAACGTTGCAAACGCTTTTACAAACATAGAAAGTCATATACACAAATACCCAGATCCGAAACAACTACTTGTAGAAAATATACTATATTGTTTCGTGCAGGCATTGAACCCGCGATGTGCAAATCAAAATAATTATTATTTATTATTTTATAAATAACAAAAAACTGAATAAATAACTGCCCTTTTTTATTCATTCATCTTTTTTGTTCTTATTAATTAAGAGTCTGGCAGTCCCTTTCATTCTTACCTGTGAAAATGTTTCAGCATTTATAAAATGAACAAAGTTCAGAAAGTCAACTATTCTTCTTGGTTTATAAAATTCACAAAAGTGAAAACACTATAGATCTATTCATACTTTTATAAGAAAATGTAAGTTCATAAAAAAGGATGACGCTCATGAAATAAAACAAAGAAAATGCCGCGTAATCCTCAGCCCCGCGTAAGTACCATCAGCTTAAGGCGATGTGAGACGCAAAACCGTCATTTTGTATTGTGTATTATTCCTTAATAAAAGGGATTTAAATTTTGAAAAAAACATAGTACATATTTCAGTCTTCGGTCTACAGGTTTCTGCTCTTCGATACACGATTGCTTGCACTTTACTGCATTCAATTAAATCGCAAAAACAGGTCCAACTCATGGTTTGGATACCATTTTATTTGAGTTATACTAGGCTTTGAATAATAAAACTTATACCATCTTAAAGAGCATAAAAAATTAGATAGAATTTAGCAGTATTATTGTAAAAGGATGAGAAACCATACCAGTAAGCCCAGAATTAGGTGATTTCATCTTTTCATACACTCGACCCGTGGCATTTAGTCGGTCTTGGACCGTGTCGGAGGTCGGATGTACGTCAATTTTTTTGCAAACCCACCACCACGCTTAGTTCTATTACTGACAGAGACAAACATTTATTTTAAATAATAATACCTGTATATATAGTAATTTTCAAAATACTTGTAATATTCTTCATTTTATAAGGTTATAATTTTGTAAACAAATGGGCAGAAAAAGTAAGAAGTTGTCATCGCCGGCTCTTCGAAGGCTGAATAAACAAAAAAGGTAAGGATGCATTGGAAAAATTATTAAAACCTTCTTTGTATATTTATTTCTCTTTACTAATAGTAGGAGAGCTACTGAACCATCCGACTTACCTGTTTTTCACAAAGTTAGAATTTAAAATTATAGTCATACTGTGAGAGCAAAAACAAAATAACTTTGTCTCCGTTTTGAGGAATGATAATGCAACCACATAGATGCCTGCTACAACGTTACTTTTCAATAATACAATTTTTAAAAATCTAGCTTTGTGGAGAACGGGTGGGATGTTTCAGTGGCTCCTAGACTATAACCACAGAATATAATGTAATGGTTTATTTTTCTAGCGGATTTACCAACCGCATCAAATATTTAAGACTGTTAAATTTAGACCCTATGTCAGAGTTCATAAAGCCACCGTGAACGCACTTATTATAATGGTTTACTGTCTCCAATTGTGAAATAGGTAGTGGTCATAGTGTGGAAGTGTACACAGTATGATCATTTTATACAAAAATATTAGTTATTAACTGCCGTGACCCCTGATTCACCTCCACGCTTTAAAATTACCTAGATATTTATATTTTAGAGCAATGCAGCTGCAGGCCAAGTGCAGTGCGCATATATCGACTAATGATTCAGGGGATAACGAGTGAGTCATTTACTCCACTTTTTTATTTAATTAAAAAAAGTATTTAGTGGTAATTATTACAAACTAATCAAAATCAACATTTGTATTATAGGTGAATAGAGCATACGGAAGGGCGTAAGGTGTCTCCGTTAATTACTTTACAGCTTGTTCATTTGCATAACCCTAAAATTGAGGAGTATGTAACTATAATGTACTTAATGAAAACAATTCTACTGATGATATCCGTTACTTTTTAGAGAAAAAATAATATTAGCTTTCATTAGCTTCTATTTGATTGGTTCCGGCGCCAAGTAATTTCTCCATTCAAACGTAATACCAAAATTATTTGCGATACGAACATATCACCAACTTAATATAATGATAGTCGAATACAAACGGCATTTATCTAATGGTCCAAAGGTCCTGAATTTTTTTTTACTTTTTAACATTGTAACATTTTAAGATTGTAAACATCATATTTCCAACTAAATTATTCTGTATGTTCAAAAATAATGCAATATATGCGAAGGCTTATTAATCCATATTTCCAAATAAATACGTTAATCGTCATAAGTATTTCATTTTGAACAAAATTGTCCTTGACATCATTTGATTTCAAAATAATACCGCAACAAAAAAAAATTATACATACAAACGTGCCTATAGTAATCAATTCAAGTTGATTTACTGCTTTGCTCTACTCTGTAACTACTACCTAGACTTCGCAAGTTTTGGCGCGCGTGTCATCGCGCATCGTAATTCATTACGTATCCGCTAGTCCTTGCGGGCGCTGCGGTAAGCGTTGAATGCCTGCGGTGCTCAGGAAAACCTCGCCTTAATAAATTATTTTCACTCTTACTTCCTGTCCATACACGTGTTTCTTTACTTTTTGGTTGAACATTGCGCTCGAGTACGCTTCTAATGTTAATGAATTTCAAACAAGGCCAATTTACGTACCTATTAATTTATTCACTTCACACTTGTTTGCTTAAACGCCTAAATCACTGGCCTGATGAATTTTTGTACAGATGAGACCCTGGAAATAGTAGGCAAGCGAACTTTCACCATGCATATGGTAATAGAAGATCCCGTGCCCTTATTTTTCGTTTTAGTTTACGACAATTCTTAGTAACAAAAATAGGCAACCTGAAAAAGAAACTTTTAGTTTGTGTGAACGTTTTCTCTACCTTTGAATGTTACGCATCGTGATGCGCCAGAAGACACTTGTGATCCGCCCGAACATGATAGGCCATTCAAATGTGTCTCTAACTGTAGGTAATAAATGAATGTATGCTTCTGGCGCAACACGACACGCGACGATGCGGTAGTATGTTTCCGCCTTTATGTTAACCCAATTGATGACCTATTTCAGACAAGGGTCTGAATGCAACAGAAAATTAAACCATAAAAATAGTTTATGTCTCCCTCTTATGTGCCCTTGTTGAATATGTAACAAGGACAAGGAGTATAATATGTGTCATCCGTTTAGTTCAGGAAACATATCTCTCGTTTATTATTTGGATATAGTAGGGATCTATCGATGTATTAGGTCAATAATTCGATACGATTCTTGAATTTTTACACCGAGTAAATCGTTGATCTTGTTGAAATGGCTTAAATGCAAGTCACAGATAGTATCTATTACTGTGCATTGCTGGCAAAATATCTTTTCTTGTATTGAGAAAGCACGAGCATTAATTACCACAGTTACTTTGGAAGGATTGGGTATATCGTCAGATTTACATTGAATGTGAGTCCAAACATCATCATCACGACTTATCCCTTACCCGAAACTTCGAAAGTCTGGCAATCAGTCTTACTGAGAAATATCGTATCATCCAGTTACTGGGTTGTGACGGTCAGAAAGGCAGTACCTCTATGTAAAATACTGATTATCTGCTGCATCCGTGACTAGAAGCCGACCCTGAGAAACGGGAAAAGGTAAGGCAGATGATATTTTCCTACGCCAATGTAACTGATGTCCAAGATAAACTGATTTTTAGGGTTCCGTAGCCAAGTGGCAAAAAACGGAACCCTTATGGATTCGTCATGTCTGTCTGTCAGTCCGTATGTCATTGCCGCTTTTTACCGACGCTATAAGAACTATACTGTTGAAACTTGGTATGTAGATGTATTCTGTGAACCGCACCATTAAGATAATTTTTTTTTTGTTATCCCGTTATAGACCCTAGTTTTTAAAGTGTAAGTTATCGCAAAATCGTTATGTATGTTTTATCCACATCTGAAAGAACCCTGCATCACTACTAGTATGAAATATTTTGACATGAGCTCCTTTTACCCTTTCCGGTTATGAATGCATTTCCGAACAATAGACGATACTATGATGACGGTCATGACGATATATTAAAACATTCTTCATGTCTCTTTGTTTGTTTTTGTAAGAGGAATCCAAATTATACAGCAAATTAAACTAGATAATTTGCTACAGACGATGTGTGAAATTAAGCACTCGGAGACAAAGACTTAAAATCTCTTATT
The DNA here is from genome assembly GCA_943136025.2 of Agrotis puta. Lineage (NCBI taxonomy): Eukaryota > Metazoa > Arthropoda > Insecta > Lepidoptera > Noctuidae > Agrotis > Agrotis puta. The sequence goes on from OW964171.2 coordinate 4,299,491, forward strand.
TTCTTGATATTGTAATTTTTCTCACTAAATTATTATACCTAATGTGTTTTTCTGAAGTGAAAACTTCTTTAGCGACGTTGTGCACTTTTTTTGGAATGGGTAAAAAATGTTAAACTCGCGTCAGGACACGTAACCTGATCGAAAATTCGTAAGACGGCGCAGGGCGCTTGCGCGAATGTTCGTGTGTGTTTTTTTTTTCAAGGGAATATTATTACCTCAAAAAATAAAAACAGTACAGCAGACCATTTTTTATGTTCTTGAGATGAAAAGTTATCAAAATAACTACTCATTATTCTGAAAGGGACTACGGAACTGACTGCCTAAAAGCCATCGATTTTTTTCCGGATTTTATTTTACCACTTTATGTTCAATTCTTGGTCGCGGGACTTACGAATTACCGTGACCCCGGTACGTAAAGGGCTATTGAAGGACACCATGGATTTTAGTCAGTCAAGTCTGACAGTAGAGTGGAAGGACTCGTTTGATGATTTTACTACGATAAAAAAAAAAACAATTCTTCATGCCAATTTTTTAAGTACTAGAGATTTTGAACTAAGCTGCGAACGAACAGATGGACATGGATAAGGGCTTTTGGAACCTTAAATAATGAGATTATTTTTTACTTAGATATTACTCTTGTGAAAGGAAATATTAGAAAGAAAGGGATTCTTAAAGAAATCCATAGTATATATATAATGGTCGCGGGACTACCGAGTTACCGTGACCCCGGAACGTTAAGGGTTGAAGGACACCGTGGATTTTAGTCACTACAAGTCTGACAGTACCTCCTGCCCTGACCTGAACTCATTTGATTTTACCACCCAAAAAATATATATAAATAAATATAAAGAGAAACTATTATTTACTTAATCCTGATTTGGTTTAGCTTCTAGATAAAAACCATTAAATTGATGCGTCCACTTCAAAATTAACAAAAACACTTCGATATAAATATCAGAGAGAAATAAATTAATAAAGTTAGAGTCAATAACATTTTCTTCCATAGAAATCGTCAAGGGTGAATGAAACTATGAACTATGTTCATTTACAACGAAAAGCTTTGTCCACCAGACTGATAATATTACTTTAAAATCAGCATAAATTATTTACACTATCTTTATATTAAAAACAAAATGGAATCGCATTCGAGCAAACAAAGCGAATGCTGCTTCTACTATGTCTATTTATTTTACAGATTTAAACAAACAATTTGGTCCACAAGATCCAATATTGCTTGCAGCAAAAGCTACCATTTTCTATGCAGAGTACATCAAAAGTTCTCACTTTGAACTCTGAACGGTTCATTGAAAATAAACCTCATTGTGTTTGGAACTTCATTTATCGGTGAAAAGTTTGACACATTTTCTCTGTATTTTATTGGTTGGAAACTTTGAGTTCTATCTATTGTAGATGTGTGATAAAACGAAATCAAAAGTTTTACACAATTGTAGATTAAATTGTTTCGAACAATATGTTTCTGAACTGTTAGTAATATTAACAAAGTACTGCTCTGTTCACAGTCTCGGGTGATGCGACTAGGTTTATTTTTTTGTGGAGGATATTTATCAAATGAGTCTACTCAGGAGTGGCAGAGACTGTCGGACTTTAACTGAGTAAAATTTACGCTGTACCTTCAAGCGATATCCTTGACGGCAGGGTTAGCGTAGTGGCTGAGCGATTGGACTGCTACGCTGCGTGTCGCAGGTTCGATTCCCGCACGGAGCAAATATTTGTATGATCTACAAGTAGTTGCTTCGGGTCTGGGCGTTTATGTATGTGAGTTTATATGTTTGTAAACGCACCCACGACACAGGAGAAAATCCTAGTGTGGGTTGTTTAAAATATATATATATTTCCTCCGCACGACCCGTTATGCGACTATGTAGATTCAAGTCACATCTATAAGAAATTTCATCGCTGGACTCTATGACGAGGCGGCTTTGAATTCGTCCGATCATGTAGCGCGAGCAGTGAGCGTTAGTTTCATTGTCAGCAGCAAAATTTAGTTCCAGCGTGGCGTGAGCGCTGCAGCTGGGCTGTGGATTGCGGACAGCGCTGTTGTTTTAAAGAATAGCACTGCAGGAGCACTGCCTTTTTGAAAGTTACGTAGTAGTAACTCGTAGGATTCTGTAAGCAACTTCTTTTAATTGAGTTTTCCGTAGCCATTGTCGAAAAACACGTGTCACTTGAATATATTGTTTGTGGCCTAGAAGCATGACACACCAACTGTTTCGTTGAGTTTTTAAATATTTAACGGCCTTAGTTCCATTTTAGCCAGTCGTAACAACTCAGTAGGTGCATGGTTTAAAAATAGCAATGGTGCCAATCTCTGTTTGTTATTTAGAATTTAGATGATAAAGAAATAGCGCTAAAATGGAAGCAAAATAATTTTGAAGTTGAGGAAAGTTATTTTAGTGATACAAAGAGACAAAAGTTAGAAGGTACACTTAAATAGATAGTCCTCGGAGAGTCAAACATGAAACAAGGACTCCAACAGGGTAAATTGCTGAAATATGAAAGATAAGGGGGTCTAAAAAGGCTACTTTATAGAATGATAATATGAATTAATATGATACATTTCGCAAAAAAACCTGCCAAGCCCTTGTTTACTACGAAACCCTAAAAAAAGTCAATCGTGGAGTGTTCTAATCTATTGCTCTTTGCATAGAGTAGAATAATAGATAACAGATGAAGAATTACTTAATAGCAATTCGTATTATGACTCTGATAAGTCATCTTTTTAGACCCCAAAATTCTTATTTACTCTACTCATCGAGACAGACATTTCTAAGTTATTATTTTCTTCATTAACTTTTGAGTCAGTTTGTTAAGTCGGTACAAAAACTTGCTATTACTTACCCTGGAAACAAGTATACTCTCAGGAAGATAATTTTGTAGTAAAGTTTTAAGTCCTAGACAAAGAACAGGTTTAGACGGCAGAACATCAACCTATCTATCAAATTTCTTTAATAGATTTTCAACCTTATCACAATAATGGAAAGTTAATGTTGGATTGGTAAAATTTGAAAGATGTAGGTTAGTCTGGCGTCTGTTTATTGGTGAAATAAAAGCAGACGCCAACAACTTCAAAGCAATACCTACAGACAGTAAGACGTTGAGTCTTTCTCCAAATTAATATCAAAATAGATTTTGAAACACTTTATTTGATTATTTTCAATTTAAAAACCAGATGTTCAGTGAGTTCTCATCTTTGTATCAGTATTGCAGTCTGTGTTTTACCCACTTTAATTTTGTATCTAATTAAATTATTGGGTGAAATGTACATAATTATGTTACATTTTACATCAAAAGTACCCAAAGTTTAATAAAAATAAGAGTTAAAAAAAAACGTTCATACCAACCTGGATGAATTTTTTGACGCCCTATAAATTTTTTATTTACTCATTTTTGTAAATGTTTGACTTTTAGTTTTTAAATGTAGTATGTATATATAGGTATTTTTCTTGTATTTTAATTTAATAATTACCAACCTTGTCTGACGATAACAAACATAACAAAAGAAGTAGACAAATAATATGTGCAATGTAGTTCTAAGATAATGCGATTACACATATTTAGCTATTGATTTCATCTACTTATAGGTGTTCTAAAGCCAGCATTCATTTTTCATTCTTAAGAACACTTTTTTTTTTTATCGTGGTAAATCATCAAATGAGACCTCCCAGCCAGGGCAGAGCAGGAGGGACTGTCAGACTCGTACTGACTAAAATCCACGGTGTCCTTCAATAGCCCTTTACGTTCCGGGGTCACGGTAATTCGTAAGTCCCGCGACCCCGGCAGACTTTGGGCCTCTAAACGGGGGCCCCGTCATTATAGAATTTTGAATAAGTTTAAAGGTATAGTAACTTTAAATTAATTTAACAACGTTAGTTCGAAACGCTACTCAAAGGAACAGCTAATTTTATAATTCGAATTTATTTTAAATTAAACCCGACAACGTATTTTTTTTTATATTGAATATTCTGAAAAAATTGCCTCGATTTTATTAAAAACTGATTATTTTGTTTGACTCTTGATCTTCGAAAAAGTTATGCGTCTGTCTCATTTCCAATTCCGTTTTAAAATGAGGGTGAATGCCAAAGTTAATTTCTACGAATTTTCTTTTAGATACATAAATATTTTTGCATCACAAACATTTTCGACACTTCTGGGAAGTGCTGCTTTGGTATATAAAATCTAATTAAAAATAAAATATTTTATTCCATAATATTTTACTTTAAGCTCGTCAAACTATCAAATCTGTTATTTTTATAGTGTATCGCGAACCGCACCTCATCAGTTTATTATGAATAGCCAAATCATGAGTTTACTCGTTAGCGCCAACGACCCAAATTACATATCTTAGTACGTGATCAGATCACAACTAATGCCATCGCGCGTGCTCCCTCGCTCTATTAACAAACATTTGTAATATTCTGAACAATACACAGTTTTCTGTGAGCATTTCAAATTATCATTTACAACATCCCAACCAGCTATCTCCACTAGAGCCAATTAAATCTCAAGCCTTAAAGATATTATCTAGATAATTATATTTATTTAATGTTTGCTAACAGCTTTTAATATTAAGGTAGCGAATGTACAATGGAATTATTTACGCAATTTAAATATTTAATGCACGGCTGGCTACTGAAATAAGTTTAAATATATAATATTATGTCCAAGATTTTCGGAGTTTTGTTTTGTATTTACAATCCTGAAGAAAATCTAAAATAAAATTGTACCAACCTATAAAGCTGGGAAAACGTTGACGTGTTATGTATTATTTGCGAAATTCGTTAATATTTTGAAATATTTAATTGTGACCGTGTAGTTTTGTTGACGTTTCAGATATTGCATAACACTTTAGAATTTATTTAAAGTTTAACTTTTAACTTTAAATAAATTCTAATGGATCTCAACGATTTATGTTAGGTATACTTGCTTTTTTCCAGCGGCTTCGCCCGCGTGTTAGTCGAAAATTATCCTAAAGGAACGTAATACCGGAAATCCGGGATAAACGGTATTCTATGCGTTATTCCAGACTTTATCCTTTCATCAAGATCCGTTCTGCCGAAACATCCATTCACTCATCCAATCTATTACATTTATTAAGTTAACAATATTAATAATGGTGTTAATGGTATTTATATTTGTATTTAAAAAATATTTTCTATAAACATGCAAAAATTACTGTCACATATCATGATAGAATATAATTAACGCTTTTAAGTAAAGATCAATGTAGATTAAACGACACGTTATTAAAAATCATGCAATAGTAGTTTATTATAGTTTTGCTTTTAGCGCTAATGGTTCATAAATAAACGCAACACATGTCTGTTAAACAAATAATCCTAGTAATATTTTTGTTAGTAGATAATTCCAATGAAGTTTTAAATCCACGTGGCCCCACTGTAATAAACGACTACACTAAGTGTATAATCAAAGTAATGGAAAACGAATTTCAAGAGCCTGGTATTTTAATATTTGCTAACACGAACAATAATGTGAGTACGTCTGTATCAAAAATCAGAACTGAACTGTTGAAGAAGATCAACGAAAAAATTAAGTACAGTGTGGAAATCATGAGTCCGGAAAAAGAAGTAGAAATCTGTGATGAAGATAATTATAATCTCGGAGTGCTACATGTCGATAATTATGTAGCCATACCAACAGCAAGTTACTTTGTTATCATTATAGATAGTTACAAAGATTTCTCTTTTCTAGCCAGTAAATTAATTAGATCACGCAGTTGGAATCCATTTGCAAAATTCATCATTCTGCTTTTCAACTTTTTCGAAAATGATAAAAATAATATTGAATACGTCGAAAAAGTGCTTAGCTGTCTGTTCAAATACAATGCAATCAATATTATTATAGCTGTGCCTCAAGCAAACAATTTTCGGAATGCAATCATCTATAGCTGGAACCCTTACGACCCTCCTGAGTACTGTGGTTACTTTAACGAAACTGCTAAAGACAGACTCGTAGTTCAAAACATGTGTGAACGAGGAGTATTAAAATATGCTAAGGATGTTTTTGATGACAAGATTCCCCGTGACATGAAAAACTGTGTCATAGAAATAATAGCTCTGCAAAGACATCCTTTCATCAGTGACGATCCGCATGAAGTTAATATTGAAAAAAGAATGATAAACGAAATGCTGCAACGATACAATATGAAAGCCAGATATCACTTTGTTGAAGGATTCCGGGGTGAAAGAGAACGCGTTGGTGAATGGAATGGAGCTCTAAAGAAATTAGCATCTAAAAGAGGGCACCTACTTTTGGGTGGAATATTTCCGGATTTCGATGTACATGAAGATTTTCAGACAACCATCACGTACTTAGCCGATGCTTATACTTGGGTCGTCCCGAGAGCTCACAGATCAGCTGCTTGGGTAGCATTAGTAATTATATTTACGAAATTAGTTTGGCTTACCGTAATATGTAGTTTCTTTATTTGTGGTATAACGTGGAAAATTATCGGCAAGCTCAGTGGGGATTCGAAGTACAATAGTTCGTTAGGTCATTGTTTACTTAATACTTGGATAACAATACTCGGTTTTGTGACTTATCTACGCCCAGCTAAAGAAGGCTTACGCGTTTTCTTTGTGTTTCTTAATATCTATTGTATACTATTTTTGACGGCGTACCAAACGAAATTATTTCAAGTACTGACAGACCCGTCGTATGAGTACCAAATACAAACAGTCGAAGAGTTGTTTGACAGTGGTTTAAAATTTGGCGGTTTTGAGGAGCTACATGATCTATTCTATAATTCTTCTGACCCTTTCGACTATCGTATTGGTGAGCAATGGACTGACATCGAGAACATTACTGAAGCCATGATAGATGTTGCTGTTCACAGAAACTTTTCTTTACTGTGCAGTCGTCTGGAACTGGCTCATATTGCTTCGATCACTCCTGAACTAAGTGACACTGTTGGCAACTATAAATATTATACTTTTACTGATAATGTTTTTAGTGTTCCCATAGAGACGATAGCTTTGAGAGGTTTTCCTTATATTCTTGAATTCTCGACCACAATAACAATATTTAAGCAAAGTGGGTTGAATGAAGCCCTAAAAGATCAATTAGCGACGTTCAATGAGAGAAGACGAGCTCGCCAACTGCGGGCTTTACTCAAGGAGAAATCCGATGTTAATCCTTTGTCGGGGCAGCATCTGCAAGGCGGGTTCTTGGCTTTAGCCTTTGGATATGTTAGCGGTACTTTGACGTTTATTGTTGAGATAGTAGTAAAAACGGGTTACGTCCAGAAGAAACTTTCTCAGTGTAAACGAAAAATGAACTCACTGTCGTGACTTTAAGAATCAAAGTACGTTGTTGCAGATGTTTGGTATAAAGGAGAAATGATGACACAAATATTTATACAACAAAACATTTATTTTACAAAATTGTATGTGTTTCAAAAGCTTACTTAATGTACTGTACATCTAAATAAGATCATTATAATAATTTCAATGATTACTAAAATTACAATCGTCATAATATTCTAAAGACTAGTCTATGTGAAGTTTTAAAATAACTTAATAATTATTATTGCAATATTGTTTTAATATCAGCTGTTTTTTCGTTCATGTAAGTAGTTCAGTTTCAAAATTAATTTGCATAACTCATTTATAATGAGATTATCTTTTATCTCTAGATTTTTAAACTAATGAGCCAACTTTTTGCATATTTCTCCAACTTTTGTAATTAAGTAGGCTGGTACAACGTTTTATTTATTATTTTGAATATAAAGTATGACCGGTGTATGTGGTCATCTCTAATTCGAATGATATTTACATAAATTACCCATACCATGAAGAAGGATTATAGGTAATAACTAACATTTACTTATGGTTCTAAATAATGCACAATATAATACAAACTATGGAACAACTTTATTGTCTTTTATTAATAAGTTTAAACCGCATTTTCTAGCAAAAATAAATAGTTTGACGTTCATCATCGAACAAGAGTCTCTTATAAAGAAGCTAAAATAATTCGTCATAAGAGGTTTTGCATGCAGATTCACACTGTCAAATTAAATTATAAAATCGCCACAGTCGTGATGAATACAAATTAAAAAAAGAAACTGAACAAGAAATTGCTCATTTATTTTTGGGATCAGCGACCGCAATCGAGTTTTCCTAGCTAATTCAATTTCATTCTGCATTAAGAGCATGTACGCCGAACGACATTTTACAGAAACTTTCAAGTCCACATTTTTCGTAATGACTGAAACGATTTTAATGAAACTTGCTAGAAATAAATAGGATACCTATGTATCTATGTATGTTATATTTTAGATCTAAGTCTAAAATATTAGTAGAAATCATGACGTACACGCTCTTAAAGTACACAAGCGCAAAATGTGTATACACTGAAAACTATTTCCCAAAATTAAAATAAGTAGCCTCGTATTCATATCAAACATGTTGCCGAATTGCTGACAGCATATTGCGGGCAACACTTGTGTTGCGGAGTTGATCACGCCATGTTGCAAACTTTTTGCCCGGTGAGCGAAAAAATCAGATCATCAACAAATATTGACGTGTGTGGACGTATTTTCAACTGTTCACAAACATGACGGTAGTTTGGAGCAATGATAAGATAATGCACTACTTCCCCGCGCAATATTTTTATTCAGACGGTCTGGCGTGTGGACAACCCATATTGATTTAAACAAAGTTTCCAGCATCATTCTCGTCGTTCACCAACAACGTTGATCAACTGTTGCTAAAATAATGTTTACCATGAATACGAGACTAAGGACATCTCTAGCTTAGCAACTTCATCGACAACTTCGATCACTATAATTCACAAAAACCATTTACACTTTCTCTCCATCCAAATGCTGCAAATTATAATATGAATGATCTGGGAATCTTTCCAGTTGAATGTAGTCCATATCTTTGTTAATTAGCGGTTCTAATCTAGCGACGATATCGGCGAAGTCGGGTCGATCCTTCGGTTCGGCTTCCCAGCAGTAGTACATTATGTTATAGAGTTCCCGATGACAGTGCTCTGGCTTTTCCAAGCGATAACCTTCAATGACCTGAAAAGAAATATTGTTTTGATTAGAAGACTGTTTCAGTACGGCCCCTGTTTTAATGACTTGACGAGTTCGGTGGTGGCCCAATGGTCATCATCATCATCATCATCATCATCTCAGCCCTAGGACGTCCACTGCTGAACATAGGCCTCCCCTTTAGATCTCCACATGTACCGGTTGGAAGCGACCTGCATCCAGCGTCATCCGGCGACCTTTATAAGGTCGTCTGTCCATCTTGCCCAGTGGTACCGGCTGCGACTTATGAGTTATAAGTCGTTGTTCCAACACAGTTAGGCGCAATACTTACGCGACACCTCGCAGTGTAATACGACGTCGGCGCCGCTGCCGCCGTATGTATTTTGTGTATCTTAGTTTATAGGTTGTTTATATATTTGCATAATTATGTATTAGTGCGTTGTTGATTAATATTTTTTATATTTTGTACAGGCCACAGATGCCTGAAATAAATGGAATAATAACAAAAAACATCGTCTTCTCTCGATTATTTTCCCTAAAAATGTATAAAACCACCCATCCCGTTATTTTCTAAGGTGAAAGCTCCCAAATAGTGGAATTAAACAGTACTCCAGTAGTCCGTCACCGCATCTCAACTACGTTAGCTGTTCAGACGTGCCGAGTGCAAGTTTGAATTGCTAATGTGATTAACTGTCACTGCCAGGCCACGCTGCTCCGTTTCAACGTCACTTTGTTTTAATTCGTGAGGACGAGCGTTAACCCCACATCTACATAATTTAAAGTTTGAGATAGAACTTGAAAAAAGATTGTGTAAGTCAAAAAAAAATAACTCGCTGTCAACAGAAAAAATGCCCAGAAGCTGGCGATATTTACATGTGGATACTGGCCAAAATCAGGCCAGTTCTCTATCCACAAGAAAAGTCGACCAGAGTTGATAGCGTTCGGTCGCGGGGCTCACGAATTACCGTGACCCCGGAACGTAAAGGGCTATTGAAGGACACCGTGGATTTTAGTCATTACGAGTCTGATAGTCCCTCCCGCTCTGCCCTGGGTGGAAGCACTCATTTGATGATTTTACCACGTTGAAAAAAAAAAGATTGAGAAAAAGATTTAGTTTTTAGTAAAACTTCGAGAAAATGGAACCAATTTTTGAGACACTGTTTCGAATTTATCAGACTGTTAAAGCTAAGAAATTAAGAAACGCACGCAAAATTCACAGGCAACAAGGTTATTTTCATGCGGTGTTAAAATCATCAAATAAATCCCCCCACCCTGAGTGGAGCGGAAGGGACTGTCAGACTCTTAAAGACCAAAATCCAAATTTGCTTTTTATTGACTACATTGATCATATTAACTTCTACAAAAGTTACTTTTTTTTTAATTTGTAGATTGAATTTGCGGGTCGAATATTATTGCTAGGTATTTATTAACTTTACATGTGGCGTTAGTGTCTTTGTAATTTCATCAAATTGCACAAAAAAAAGAATTTTCGCAAGTCATGAGTGGTGGCGCAAACTTTACCCGGGATTCCATTCATAACGCAGATACTTACTTAAACAATAACCATACTACACTAAAATAAATTACCTGTTCAAAAATCAAATCCACAAATTTGCTGTCAAATACACTAAATATCTATCCTTATTTAAAACATGTCCTATATTTGATTTGATCATATGATCCTCCAAATGTTTTAAATTCTGAATGAAACTTCTCATCTTTATCCATGCTATAGGGAATAGTTTTGCATCTTCACCGCTAAAACTCACGGTTAAACTTAAGATTAAGATGTCATAAGTTCAGAGCGTATCATGAAAAAGTTAGATTTCATGAGTATTAAGTTTGCAAGAATACTTTATCAATGTTCAGAGGGTGATACCTAAATGACAGACTGAGAAAAACGGGGTAAATTGAGACGTAAGAGTAAAACGGTCGAGCAACTCGCTGTCAAACGCGCGCCTCAAAGAGTGTCAGCAAAATGTCGGCCCCCCCCCTAGAGGGCCAAAGCCTGCGGGGGTCGCGGGACTCACTAATTACCGTGAACCCGGTTCGTAAAGGGCTATTGAAGGACACCGTGGATTTTAGTCAGTACGAGTCTTACAGTCCCTACTGCTCTGCCCTGGGTGGGAGGACTCATGTGATGATTTTACCACGTAAAAAAAAGGTAAAACTGTCACAGAACTGCATTACACATTAAAAGGGCACCACTTAAGAAAGCAAAGGACGTGTGGAGGATCAATGTGGTTTTTAGTCAGCAAGCCCCTTCGTACTTTGCGACGCAAGTCTCCAATACCTTACGACTTTTGTATCCAAGCGACAGTAGCAATACAAATTCATAGAAGTTTATACACAAGCACGCGTCAATGAATACCAGTTGTAAGATTTCGGAGACTTGCGTAGCGTTTTGTACGAAGGACCTAAGAGCTTGACAGTCCCTTCCACTCAATCGGGCGGGAGGAAATCTATTATGATGTTTACACCCCAATAAAAAGATGAATCGAGATAAAACTTTGAAATGTTTCTTAAATGGTTTTATAGCTAAACTTTTACGTACTTAAACAACAACAAAGTATTATCGTAAACATTACTGTGGTTAACCTACTAGGAAGACTTTACAGATCATAAACTTTAAAACGTAGCTTGTACGAACGGTACGGTCGCGTGACTGTACGAATTACCGTGACCCCGGAACGCAAAGGGCTATTGAAGGACACCGTGGATTTTATTTAATTTTAATTCAATTTCAATTTTAATTTATGCATTATGATTTTAATGAATTATTTTATAGTCATTTGCAATAATGTGGTACATGGATAGGTAAACTTAATAAAGTATTAATTGTAAATTCGCACTAAGGCACTGTACTTCTAGGACTGTTATGTAACGGTCAGGCGCGCTCGGCTGCCTACAACGCAGTGAAGAGGGTATAGAGCATAATTTAATCTCTGCGATTCGTCTTTCTGACAGTTACATAATTTTCTAAACGGTACAAATATTCTACACTTTTATTACACCTATATATAACTACATTTATATCCTACTTTTTTATACCTTAACTTTTTATTTTTAGGGTTCCGTACCTCAAAAGGAAAAAAACGGAACCCTTATAGGATCACTTTGTTGTCCGTCTGTCTGTCCGTCCGTCTGTCAAGACCCTTTTTCTCAGGAACGCGTGGAGGTATGAAGCTGAAATTTATATCAATTACTCAGGTCTACTGTCCCTTGAAGCTGTGAAAAAATCTAACTTCTAAGCCAACGCAATCAAAATATACAGCCGTTTATGCCGCAAATTTTCGACACTTGCAAGGGAATCAAAACCTACAGGGTGCTTCCCGTGAACTCAGAATCTTGAAATTTGGTACGAAGCAACGTCTTATAGCATAGATAAAGAAAAAATTACGAAAACCATAAATTTTTAGTTACATCACATAATATATATTTTTTAATAATTTTAAACTTACTACCCATTTCCTCATAAACGCGTAGAGGTATTAAATTGAAATTCATACCAAATACTCAGGTCTATAATACCTTTAAGCTGTAACAAAATCAAACTTCTATGTCAACGCAATCAAAAGAAACAGCAATTTAAGCTGCATATTTTGAAACTCGCAAGTACTCGCAAGGGAATCAAAACCTAAAGGGTACTTCCAGTCGACCTAGAAACTTGAAATTTGGCATGAAGCAACGTTTTATAGCACACATAAAGGAAAAATTCCGAAAACCTTAAATTTTTAGTTACATTACAAAATATATAAACTTATTACTTTTTTCCTCATGAACGCGTAGAGCTATCAAGTTGAAATTCATATCAAATACTTAGATCTAATTGCCTTTAACCCGTGAAAAAAATAATTCTAAGTCAACGCAAAAGTACAACCATTGATACCACATATTTTGAAACTCGCAACTACACGCAAGGGAAATACCATAGTTATGACTCGATTGTCGTAATGAACGAAGTTTGTAAACCTTGCAGGTTTGTACGGAACCCTCGGTGCGCGAGTCCGACTCGCACTTGGCCGGTTTTTTTTATTTTACTCTGTTACACATATTTCTTATTTAATTATTTTTAACTCACACCCTATAAAGCTGATTTACATCTGTGACGTCTCGCAAGGCTCAGTTGAAAACCAGCGTCAGGCACCCTGTGGCCTGGCATTTTGCTGAACTGAGCCTATTTGGCACAGCCGTGAGGCACACGGTACCTACTTTTTTGTTCATCCTTTTCCATTGTCTCGTAATTTGTCATTGTAATTGTGTGCCTAAGGCGTGTCAAATAAACTTATTTTCTTTCTTTCTTTCTTTCTTTATTTTAGTCAGTACGAGTCTGACAGTCCCTCCCGCTCTGCCCTGGGTGGGAAGACACATTTGATGATTTTCCCACGTAAAAAAAAGCTTGTACTAAAAGACCAAAACATTCAATATGCAAGAAAGTGGTATGTCAATATGACAATATGTGATAACTAGCTATTCCCCGCGGTTTTATTCCCAGTTCTCGGCTCTTTTTGGCTGTAGCGTAATGTTATATAGCATTTCTCGATAAATGGAGTAACCAACACAAAAAACATTTTTGAATTAGAAAGAATTATTTAGATTAGAATGATTAGAGTGACCAAACAAACTCTCCTCCACTCTTCAAACTTTTAGATAAGATAAAACCTTAGCACAGCTGACATAGCGAATTGTGTCCCGTTTTTTTTTGTAATCTAACTGACGGACTACGTAGTTTTTTTTTATCGTGATAAAATCATCAAATGAGTCCTCCCACCCAGGGCAGAGCGGGAGGGACTGTCAGACTCGTACTGACTAAAATCCACGGTGTCCTTCAATAGCCCTTTACGTTCCGGTGTCACGATAATTCGTACAGTTCTGGGATCGCGGCAGGCTTTGGCCCTCTAGAGGTCACTTTCCTGACACTTTTTTAGTCCGTCTTAGAATGTTTCAACCAAATTATGTTGGGAACTGCAGTATTTTTTAAATAGAAAAACTAATGTACCTTTTTCATGACGTCATTGGCTGATAATCCAGGATACGGTGTAGAACCAAGGGTCACGATCTCCCACAGCAGGATGCCAAAGCTCCAAATGTCGGACTTAACACTAAATATATTGTCGTAGAGGGACTCCGGCGCCATCCATCTGGAAATGAAGAAAGAAGAAAGTTAGGTTTTTGAAGAGGTGCCTCGTAAAACGACGGGTTCCAAAAGGGCCGAATGTCTGCCGAGGGCGCGGGAATATCTTGAGAGGTTACAGCGTCTATTAAAGGAACAGCTTTAGTCAGAAAAAGATCGAGATCAGAGTTTTGGTTTATCCCATTATGGCGATGATGTATGACCCGATGGAAAGCGGTCACCGTAGTCTATGGACTCCTACAACACCAGAGGTATCACTTGCATGATCCTGCAAAAACTATTTCACGCCCGTTTTGAAGAGCCCCAGGTTCATCGGGAAAACCTTGGGTTTCTCCCGTTCATTCTAGAGCCTGATCGTTCACGGGAGACAACACCACTGAAACCGAGATGTTCGCCATTTGCAACAAAGATATGTTATTCATCACCTACAGGTCTGATGTCCATTGCTGGAAATCCGTGACTCATTATTCTCTGTATTATCTTTGTTCTTCTGTATGGACCACTCGATACGGCTGCCACACTAACACGGTCACGCTGCCATTGATTACATCTAGCCATGTCGGATCAAGATTTCGACCGAAATAGATTACCTTTACGCTTTAAAGGAAATTGAACCTTATAAAAAGCTGGCTTTATAAAGGATTCGTTTACGCCTCTGTAAGGATCGGAAACCTAAGTTAATCGGAAACCTCAGAACACCACAAGATTCATATTTCCCAGTAGAATTGTGAACAGTGTGCAGTAAATCTGCGTGAAACTAACAATACTAACTTTCAACTATGAACTTTGTTGGAAATATGTCAGGGTTACGTATGATATAGCTATATTATTAACTATCTGACTTCTGGTTCTACTTTATGGAATATATAAGCTATATTTAGTATTCCCCCTTGGGTAAGATAAGTTGTAGATATTTATTCAATTAAAAAAAAAAACAGGGACACTCGGGTAGTTATAGTCCAATTACGGGATGATGGGTTCACAAGTGCTAAACGTAAATGAATACGCCAATTTTCGAATCAAAGTATCCTATGGTAATAAATAAATAAATATAAATAAATATTCCACAACTATCACACAACGCCATCTAGTCCCAAGCTAAGCAGAGCTTGTGTTATGGGTACTAGACAGCTGATAAACATACTTATATATTTCTAAATACATACATATTATAGATAAATTACACCCAGACACAGAACAAATGATTGTGCTCAACACACAAACATTTGTCCTGGGTGGGAATCGAACCCACGACCTCCGGCATAGCAGTCAGGGTCACTAACCACTAGACCAGTAGCATTTAGGTTTTTTTTTTGTCGAAAAGATATAAGTAAGTAAATCTATGCATTGTAATTATGTATGATGACCACAAACCTGATAGGAAGCCGTCCATCACTCTTTCTCTCATACACATGGGTGTCTGCAACATCCCTGGCAAACCCGAAGTCTGCAACTTTGCACACCCTATCTTCCGTTATCAGTACGTTCCTCGCTGCCAAGTCTCGATGGATTATCTAGAAAATAAAAGATATAACTTAATAAGCTGTTTGTTTATGTCAGTTTCAATGTTCGTAAATGAACCCACTTTGCAGGAGTTCATCTTTTTTTTTTCTTTTTTTTTGCGTGGTAAAATCATCAAATGAGTCCTCCCACCCAGGGCAGGGCGGGAGGGACTGTCAGACTTGTACTGACTAAAATCCACGGTGTCCTTCACGAGCCCTTTACGTACCGGGGTTACGGTGATGGGTAAGTCCCGCGACCCCGGCAGGCTCTGGCCCTCTACAGGCCCCGTCAATTTGCTGACACTCCTTGAGACGCGCGTGAACAAAAAAGCGCCGTCGACCCGGGCATGGTCCATGGTCGGGCAGCGAGTCGCCCATTACTCGCTGCCCGCATGCCCGCACCTACGGTGGCCGGAGATCGTCTGGCGACGTCCGTCGCCGTGGGCGTCTACCACTGCGGGTGGGTCGGAGGGAGGACACTGTTCTCTCCCTCACGCGGCACGCCTCCTCCTTCGCGAGCATGACTGCTTCGCAGAAGGAGGCGACCGCTTCCCACTTCGTCTCGCCCCGCAGCATGGCCTCGACCAATGCCGGGCGCGAGAGGTCTCCGCCTATCGCCGTCGTGAGGACACGGCGGTGCTCTGCCCACGCGGGGCAGTCGCAGGAGTTCATCTTGGGGCAAGTTTAAAAAAAAATATTATGCTAAACATCGTCTACTTAGCCTTTCCCAACAATGCTATAAAGCAAGTGATCGAATAATTTCATTAGATAATACAATCAAGTTGATGACACCCCAAACGGTTTTCTGGCGAACTTCATGATAACCGATAAGTCTGTTATTCGTCGATTCACAAAAATACGAGTTTTTTGATAAACCAAGGCGACGAAGGTTAAATAAATGTTTTCTCGGGGTAGGGGGATAGTAAAGAAAGGCTATTCGTATTCTGTGCCCGGTAGTCCAATCAGAGCGATCGACATATTAAAGTTTAAAAATCTAGGAAAATTTTATACAATTTTCCTAGATTTGATTGGTTAGTAGTCGATTTTGCCATTTAGTCGTTTACTAGAGATTCTATTATACCAGATACACGATTCAGTTTACCGTCAAGATTGCAGCGCCCTGTGTAGTGCGCGTGTAGTAAACATAGAAGATATACCATCAGAAGTGGACCTGCCGTGCACTGATATAGGACATAACATATACGGATCGATTTGCCTGCTGACTGACCGACCGACTAATCAGCAGTCGCAGCAGTAAAATTCATTGATGAGGTCGATTTTTACCGTACGGCTATTCGAACAAAAAATCGACCCGCGTGAAGACCTCATAAGAGTCATGAGTCATACTTATCGCACGCCGCTTCCACTTGATGTCAAAGGCTCGTGTGAGGCTAGCATAAGCTTAGTCGGTAAATTTTAATTTCGTGAATAAAGTGGTTCATACAATAATTCAGATAATATCTTTTAAAAATATGTTCAATGCTTTTTAATTTCTGGTACACTTAAAAAAATAAAACATTGGTCTACAAAACAATGAAAAAGTAATTCATTTTGCAAAGTTAAAATATCTGTTACATTAACACATCGCAACTTTTCAGGTCGTTAACCCAAGATAAACTGTCAACGATTAATTCAGAACTTGAGGCACCAAAAAACAAAGGCACGAATTTTTCATAATTAATTTAGTCCACTTCGTTTCTTAAGGCTCTTCTACAGTTTTTTTTTCTTTGTTCAAAGAAAATCTAAGACGACTTCAATAAATAAAAACTACAAAGCGTCCAGAAATAGAATTTCTGAGAGTTCCTATCACACGTTCGGAAAAATTGTTTTACAATTTCACCTATAAAAAGAACGGTTCAGTTGAGACCAGTGAGTGAGACGAGACGAGCATAACAGTCTTATAAATCGAATCTAATCTTGGGGTCTTACATATTCAGCCAATTATGTTCCCACTTCTGGGACACAGGCCTTCTTTCTGCGAGAGGGATTGAGGTGTCATCCACCACGCGGGTCTAATGCGGGTTGGTAGACGTCACATGTCTTCGAATACTTGGTTCTAAGACATGGCGCTTTCCTTTCACAGTTTTGAGCGCGGTGGTGATGCACTTGCCTGGGTCAAACCCACGATCTACAACTCATAATTGGTTTCGGGTCGTTACCACTAACCGTGACCATGAAAAGAAAAAAAGAGCAATTGAGTTTATAAGATGAGTTAAATTTGTCACTTGAGTGAAAACGCGGGACTAAAAAACCTGCCGGAACTCGTCTACGAGGCAAAGAATCGGAATTGTCGCATCTAAACGTACGATAAAGTTTACTCGTGTGATTGAAACTTAATGCTATCTTGTTAGAGCTCAAAATAAAATTGCGGTATTACCGCAAAACGTTAGGCTTTTGACAAGATAATAATGACTAATGCGATCTTTCTAAATAATTGGAAATGTCTCTTTTGTTTCTGTGACATGTTTCATTATGGAGTACCCATGTGTTTTCAGCTTTGAATATTTATGTAACGAGTAATTTACAGTCTCTAAGGAAATGTTTTATGGAAAATTTCATAGACTGAAATGCTTTGTAATTTGGCATATCCAATTACAATTCTGGTGAAACCTACTTTTAGATTGGGCTTGTCTTAAATTATACCATTTATCTACTTATTCAATGGGTAATCACTTACAGATAATTACAAAATTATTGAAACGAGACTAGAAAAATATTCTGGGTTAGATTTTGGTTTATTAAGTGTTGAAAATTTGGAAAAGGGCACACTTTGTCAAATTTTCATGTAAAACCCGTCACATGCACATGCGCTTGTGTCGATTTTAGTAGAACTCTTAACTCTTTTTATCATTATGGCAAGGCATAACGTCTAGACCATTATGCGATTAAAAAAAAACATTTTATGGTTCACTTGAAGTGGCTTTTTCAAATTTCTAATTTAATACCTACTGTTAATTTTGACCCCGGAACGTGAAGGGCTATTGTAGGACACCGTGGGTACCAGTCAGTACGGTCTGATAGTCCCACCCGCACTGCCCTGGGTGGGAAGGATTCGTTTGAAGATTGAGAAAAAAAAGCGTTGCGTATCGTTCGACCATAAATATTTGCTTTGGGTCAACCACCCTTTACTTCGCTCATTAAATTAATTAAGTACTAAAATAAAATAAATTCTTGCATTATATCTATACTATATAATAAATCTGTAGAAGGGTCAATTCTGTACATTGAAAATATTGAAAAAATAAATAGCGGGGGGTGTTGCTGGATCGATACCAAACCCAAATATATGATTAAAAAAATTTTTGTCTGTCTGTCTGTCTGTCTGTTTGTGCAGGCATCACGTGAAAACTAACGGTTCGATTTCGATGAAACTTGGTATAATTATTCCTTATTATCCTGGGCATAACATAGGATACTTTTTAACCGACTTCAAAAAAGGAGGAGGTTATCTTTTTTTTAATTTTGTTACCGCATAACGACCGACTGGGTGAACCGATTTTCATAATTCTTTTTGTGTTTGAAAGCTGGTGCTTCCCGTGTGGTCCCATTGTCACCAAATCAGGATCTGATGATTGGATCTTGGAGAAATCGAGGGCAACCCTCAAATTTTATAGGCTCACCCATCGTTTTTCGTAAATCTTATGAAGTAATTTAAGTACTTGCGTATGGGAATCATGATCTTATGTAGCTGAGCTGATGATGGAAGGTACAACTCCTTAACAGTAGTTTGTTACCGCATAACGACCGACTTCGTGAACCGATTTTCATGATTCTTTTTTGTTTGAAAGCTGGTGCTTCCCGTGTGGTCCCATTGTCACCAAATCAGGATCTGATGATTGGTTCTTGGAGAAATCGAGGGCAACCCTCAAATTTTATAGGCCCACGCATCGTTTTTCGTAAATCTTATGAAGTAATTCAAGTACTTGCGTATGGTAATCATCATCCTTATGTAGCTGAGCTGATGATGGAAGGTACAACTCCTTAACAGTAAGGAGTAGGCATCGACTGATTCATTGTTCGCGAATCTCCGGAACTACACATCCGATTTAAATAATTCTTTTTTTTTGTGCTAGGTATCGTTCCACTTAGGGAATACTGAAAGTTTCATCAAAATCGGTTCAGTAGTTTTTGAGATAGGGAATTTTATTAGCTTATTGTGTACATGAGGGATGTTATTACCAGTGCTACGGATTATATTATATGTATTTGGCAAGAATTTGGGTTGAATATTTAAACTAAAAAGAGAAAAATAAAAAACTTTTTCAAAAAAAAATGTAACCGCCTTCAAAGTCGTCGGCAAAAAATAAACAATGAAATAAAAAATAACAAAGCCATCGACTTCCGAAATAAAAGTTATTTTGTAGATTATTTTACCCTTTTTTGTGGTTCTTTTTGAAGGCGGTTACATATTTTTTTGAAAAAGTTTTTTATTATCCTGGAAAAATACGTAGAAAAAAAATCTTATTTTTCAGTTTTATTCATAGACGTTGTTCTGTAGAACTGCGAACACACGTTGCATTACCCGCAGTGGATTCAGCGCCGTAATATTTATAAGATTTCATTGTCAGAGTTACTCAAAATGGAGAAATAAACCATCCACGCGAAGACCGACATCCGCGCGGACGGAGTCGCGGGCGGAAGCTAGTTTTTTAATATAAACGTGAAAGCACACTTTCTTGCCTTACAGTTGAGTGTTAAATATTTCATTTATCTTTAAAAGGGTAGGTTTTTTTTTCAAAATTTAATCGTACGCACTAAAAGCCAGGTTTTTCTCTCTTTATGAGAAAAGCACTCCGTTTATAGACTTTGAAATATGAGTCGTGTCGTAAACAGTATATTGTGTTTGTTCATACTGTTTTACGTCCAAGTACTTCAGAATAAAATGAGGCCAAAGTACATTAAAAATAAACTCTAAATTTAAATATCAAAAGGAAATTGAAACCCTAACGTTTACAGCATTTTAATTTTTTTTTAATAATAACTGCCGCCTGGTTCAGTATTCAAATTAATGTCGTGCTTGCCAAGGTCATACAGTGAGGTCATCGAGTTAACACGCTTCCAGAAGCACGGGATCACTTGCTTCATGAAGGATAATAAACCTTTGGTTTAAGCGGTCATTTGTAGATCTTTGGCAGTCATAATAGCGACTTGTAGATCTTTGGCAGTCGTAACAGCAACTAAATGATCAGGCTTATTAATGTTTTCACTCTTTAAATATTCCATTTCAAAGATATCAAAATCCCGCAAGGCCTTTTTTGGGACAAAAAAAAACATTAAAAATGCGTGGTTCAATCCTGCTTTTTCTCAGTCAGGTCTGCATTTCAGTATATAAGAAGTATTGGGCAAGTTTTCAGCGTGTCTGAAGCACTTTCGCAAAAATGCATGGAACTCTAAGCCTTATAATAAGTAGTTAGTGGCTAGAAAGTCTGACAACCAGTCTTACCAAGTCGTAGCGTATTATCTAGTACTAATCTGTGGCATGATTGGTGCACTGACTGATTGACTCCTGCACTGCATGTCGCGATTCGACTCCTGCATAAAAAGTATATTCGTATGGCCTACAAGTAGTGGTTCGAGGGCTCATTGTTCGGTTGTTCGTGTATGTGAGTTTAACCGTCTTACCACAAAGAGATAAACATCTATTGGACACTTGTCTTAAAAAAAGTGTAACAGCAAAACGACCCTTTTATCAACGTGAAATGCTGTTTTGACATTGACAGATTTTTTAGAGAAGTGTCCATCAGATGTTTAACTTTTTTGTGGGAAGACGGTAATTCCTTTGTCAAACAGACCGGCGAAAGCAAAGCGTTTCCGAAGCGATACCGAACCGAGGCGAGACGTCAGCGAGACGTCAGTCCGATAGTTCTGTTACGCTATCGGATCGCTTTCACGTTTCTTTGTGGCTGGATTCAAACAATTCCATACATTACAAATAAAGACGGAGTGGGAAGCGGTCGCCTCCTTCTGCGAAGCAGTCATGCTCGCGAAGGAGGAGGCGGGCCGCCTGAGGGAGAGGACAGCGTCCTCCCTCCACCCCAGCCGCAGTGGTAGACGCCCACGGCGTCGGACGTCGCAAGACGATCTCCGGCCACCGTAGGCGCGGGCATGCGGGCGGCGAGTAATGGGCGACTCGCTGTCCGACCATGGACCATGCCCGGGTCGACGGCGCGTTGTGTTCCACGCGCGCCTCAAGGAGTGTCAGCATAGTGACGGGGCCTGTAGAGGGCCATAGCCTGCCGGGGTCGCGGGACTTTCACATTACCGTGACCCCGGTACGTAAAGGGCTAGTGTAGGACACCGTGGATTTTAGTCAGTACAAGTCTGACAGTCCCTCCCGCCCTGCCCTGGGTAGGAGGACTCATTTGATGATTTTACCACGATAAAAAAAAAAAAAAACATTACAAATAAAAACGTCACGCTTCGCATTCGCCACACCAGTTTGTTTGACAAAGGCTTAAATGTTTATAAACTGGTATGTTTATAAACATTTAACAATACAGTAGCCATTCCTAGTGTGAACGATGTAAATGTAAGGATTAAATGAGATATTGTAATGAATAAATATAATAACAACATTTTGTTAAGATTTTTCGAATAGGTTCCTCGCCGTTCTTTTAATATTCAAGACCAGAATTAATTTCTTGTAAGCAAACACTATGAGTAAAGGTCAACTTCAATATTATAAAGGCCAAAAGTATTTCAATTATAGACATTTCCAAAATACAAACAATTTTGAATACACAAAGAAATTGCTAAATGACAGACCTGTAAAGGCGAAAGTCTTAAATTATTCTCACAATATAAAAGTTTATAGCAGCCTTGAAAGTTCCAGTTTGAATTCGTAACGATTTCCAACTGACTTGGTTTTAAGATAGGTCCAAACCAGCGCTAGCCTGTATAGAGTAGTAGCTTTTGCCCGCGACTTTTTCGTTCGCGTGGAATCCGGCAGATTTATGTTTTTTTTTTTGTAATAAAAACTATCCTATGTCCTTTCTCAAGTTCCAAACTATGTCTGTACCAAATTTCACACAAATCGGTTCAGTAGTTTACGCGTGAAGATAAGACAGACAGACAGACAGACAGACAGAATTACTTTCGCATTTATAATATTAGTTAGGATGCTAGCGGTCTGTGTGCGCTACCTGTCTTAATTGAAGGAAGAGAGAGAAAGATAGAAAAATGTATTTATTGTCACTAAAACTTAAAACTAATTAATATCAAATAAATAAACTATTTTTTTAACGCCAAAAGGGCCTCAGCTATGCATAATGCCAGATGGCAGTACAAAGTTTACAACCTGACGCTGATTTTCAGCTGCAGCCCACGAGCATGGGCTTAATTGACTATTGACGCGTTCGTTAAAGATGTATGTATTATCTTCCTAAAATGCACTTGAAATGCACTCTTCGTGTTCGCGAGAGGAATTTGTAAGTGCACGCAAACAGTTTGTAACTGT
Organism: Agrotis puta; assembly: GCA_943136025.2. Taxonomy (NCBI): domain Eukaryota; kingdom Metazoa; phylum Arthropoda; class Insecta; order Lepidoptera; family Noctuidae; genus Agrotis; species Agrotis puta. The sequence continues at coordinate 4,322,623 of OW964171.2, forward strand.
TTAACATCGTAATGTTTTTCCTATGAAACGAAAAAATATTTCGATCGACTTATAAAACGTCGAAAAACAGATACATACAAAAATAGGTCCGAGATGGTAATTTCCTATGGATATGAACTGGCATGAGACTCTAAGATTACTCTTATAATGTTGTCTATGTACTCACATGTCCTAACGTGTCGTATGTGAACATGTCAAACTATGTATGTTTCTTAAGATGCACGCGTAGTGCTCGTTAAATGTTAGTTAATACGTCCAAAGGTTTCCAAAGATGATGAAGAAGATGCAAGGGAACCGTACTGTTAGTGCTCATGCGTCGGTGTATATCCGCCTTTAATATTGCTCTGAAAGTTATTTCTAACCTTCTAACCTTTACTTTGGTATTTATCAATATAAATGAAGTCTTTAACTGCCCGTACAAACCCCTTGTGAAGTCAATTAACATTGATTTGCCCTACTGAAGTTCTTATTCAAAGGATTGTTATTTAAGTGTTAATCGTTTTCAAAGGGTTTTACTTTGAAATTGACTTTGAAGAAGATTAACAAAGCTTTTCGATGGTAAATGTGACTTCTAACTATCACGACTAGACTTTTTTTAATTCTAATCCTTTTTACAGGCTAAGGATTCGTTCAAGGACACGCGGCGCGTCGGGTGGCGTGGCCTATTGTTCGTCAATTAGGCAATTGGACAACATCAACAAATTGCAAATTTAATTAGCCCGTCAGCAAAATTTTTGAAAAAGAATGGACTAGTATGTATTCATTCGTTAAACCAATGCATATTTACAAAGATATAACGCATCAATATTCGAGAGTTGGGGCTCTTCTGAAGTCAGAAGCAAGTAAAAAAAACGACGGGTGGCACTCTGGGAGTGCCGGCAGAAGTGAAAACTTCAATAGTAATAAACACACACGAACATTCGCGCAAGCGCCCTGCGCCGTCTTACGAATTTTCGATCAGGTCACGTGTCCTGACGCGAGTTTAACATTTTTTACCCATTCCAAAAAAGTGCACAACGTCGCTAAAGAAGTTTTCACTTCAAAAATGTACTTGCTTCTGACGTTTAGCCAATTTAATTTAAAAGTGTTTAGTATCTTCGTCAATTTTGGTTTACGTAACAAAAGAAACATATTTTTCATTTTCGTGTCAAATATTTTTTGAAAATCTAACTGTCGTACTAATTAGCAACACGTGCCCAACGCTCCCCGTAACCTTGAACGAGGCCTTATGGGTAGCGAAATGAAAAAAAGTAGTCCATCTCCAAGGTCTCAAGAGACAAAAAATTCCAACCAAAATCTTTCCACCAAAATACCAGCTATTTCAGGGATTTAACTAAAACAATTGTCAGGACAAGCGGTTGAGTGAAGGTTTATTTCGCCTACCGACCCAATTACTGTCTACTTCGTTTACTTGAATTTATCTAAGCAAAACAAAGTTGTAATAAAAAAGAAAGTCTCTCAATGAAGTTGATTAAGTGAACATACTACATAAATATCATGACTGAACTCAACGTTTTCTGTTAATATTGTAGATTTTATTCTTTCGAGCAATACGATTTCGATTGATATTTGTATGTTTTGCAGATAATTATTTTTTTCCGGGGTCTGACGGTTTATGGATGCGATTTACAGATTTTGTAAACGCACCCACGATACAGGAGAAATTCCTAGTGAAGGGCAAGGTTTTTAAAAAAAGAAAAAGATTACTAAACCGCGAAGGGGTCAAGCGAAGGGGTCAACTCAACGCGAGACGAAGTGTAAATAGGACGAAGTGCTCATAACCCAAATCAATTTCAATAATTAAAGCGGGTGCAGCTCAGTATCAGTATTTTACATGGAATGACTGCCTATCTCACCTCCACAACCAAGTGACTAGGTAAAATTAATCGGGAACTCAAACAAATATGTAATTACAGAATATATCCCATAAATTGACATTTTAAACTGGGTGAAACCCTTTGTAAATCTGGTTTTCGGATTTCCGGGGTTCGGACTAACAGTAAAGATTGTCAATGACCAACAAAATACAGCCGAAACCCGTTGGTCTCCTCAAATTTCACTTGGTGACAATTAGGCTATCGAATAAAAGACTTGAAGGCGAAATCAGTGCACATGAAACTAAACCTAATACATTTTGACGTCAAGATAATGTTTTGCTATTGCATCTTGGAACTGTCTGAAAAAGGACACTGTGACTCTAGCATGTGAAGGGCAACCGAAAGAGCTTTTTTTTTAACGTGGTAAAATCATCATACGAGTCCTCCCACCCAGGGCAGGGCGGGAGGGACTGTCAGAGTTGTACTGACTAAAATCCACGGTGTCCTTCACTAGCCCTTTACGTACCGGGGTCACGGTAATGGGTAAGGCCCCGTCACTATGCTGACACTCCTTGTGGTGCGCGTGGAACACAACGCGCCGTCGACCCGGGCATGGTCCATGGTCGGACAGCGAGTCGCCCATTACTCGCCGCCCGCATGCCCGCGCCTACGGTGGCAGGAGATCGTCTGCCGACGTCCGTCGCCGTGGACGCCTACCACTGCGGCTGGGTTGGAGGGAGGATGCTGTCCTCTCCCTCAAGTGGCGCGCAACCTCCTTCGCTAGCATAACTGCTTCGTAGAAGGAGGCAACCGCCTTCCACTCCATCTCGCCCTGCAGCATGGGCTTGTCCAATGCCGGGCGCGAGAGGTAAACCGAAAGAACTGGGTGAATTTTTGGATATCGGGAAGCTTCTGTTCCTCATACACATTAAATGCCTAACTGCAGCAATGCTAATGATCTAAAAAGTAAATTCCTTACCCCTTGTAAACTTAGGAACTGCATTCCCCTTGCAACTTGGAACGCGAACTTGGTGAGATCCTGTGACGTCAGGAACTGGCTTCCATGAGTGTTGCCGTAGTGACGCTCAGCTCTGGAGTCTCGGAGGAACTGCTGGAGCTTGCCCAGGCTGACGAACTCCATTATAACTAGGGTGGGTTCCTGAGGACAAGGGCATAATCATAGTCATCGTCTTATTTAACGTTATTTTATGTGAAGTACAAACGATGTTTAGCGCGATAGTAATGCGCCCGGCTGGATTCGAATGCACGACCTACAATTCGTAAGTCGGGGCCGATACCACTGGGCCACCAGTGCTTGCTCAACCCCATTTAGTAGATACTTTTAACACTTGTAACTTGCCACATCGTTCTCACATAATCCATCTCAAAATGAATGATGTAACAAAGGTTCTGTAATAATATTGTAATATTTTGGCGATCTAAAAAGAGTGTCCATGGAGTTTCTTGCCCGTTCTGCTCCATAGAGATCTACGCTTTGGAATGGGCATCTACGGTACTTTCACAGTTTTTATGTCATGTGACTGGGACTGTAGCACCATAATTTTGTAATGTTTAATTATATTTTATTTGTCTTTGACAATTCAAAAGTGCCTGTAACTGGCCTACTTGAAATAAATGCTTTGATTTTGATGATTTTGATTTTTCAGTCGCTATAGCACTGAATTAAGATATGAAAAGATTTATGGACGATAGGGAATTGATGGCAATTCCCAGTCATGGCCATCGACTGAGTAATCGGAATATGTAGATCACGTTGCGACCTTGCGAGCAAACCCAGACTGTATCTACCTACTAGCGAAGAAGGTTTTTATTGTAGATAAAGGTTGACGTATGTAACATTTCGAAGTACTAGACATTATCAGTGGTATTATAGCAAGTGACTTAAGTCTTTTGCTCAACTTAAGCAGACTAAATCGTCATGTCAACAGTATTTAAATGCCTAATAGCAATAAAAAAACGACGGGTTGCACTCTGGAAGTGCCGGCAGAAGTGAAAACTTGAATAGTAATAAACACACACGAACATTAGCGCAAGCGCCCTGCGCCGTTTTACTAATTTTCGATCAGGTCACGTGTCCTGATGCGAGTTTAACATTTTATACCCATTCCAAAAAAAATGCACAACGCCGCTAAAGAAGTTTTCACTTCAAAAAAATTAATTTTAGTAGCAAATGCTGAATCTGGATTAAGGGTATCCAATTAGGGATCTTAATTTTAATTGGTAAAGTTTGAAAAATTCCAGCTCCGGTATATTGAATCGGAAGATCGCTTACGGAAAGGACTTAATCCTAGACCTGTTCGTAATCGATTTTTTCTCTCTACAAAAAAAAGCTTTAAGTTAATAAGAGTCTCAAAGATCCTTCCTCTCCACACAGGACCGAAGAAACCATGAGATGATTATAGTTACGAACTCAAAAAAATGATAAAACTGTTCAACACATAGCTTGGAAAAGTCATTGGAAAGGTCCTACTCGCTTGCGACCACAGAAATCTTAATAATAAGGCAATAGAAGTCGCATAGACGCGTGACCTTGTCGCCGCGCATGTGTATCGTAGGGCACAAGTTTACGAGGAGCGTTTGTTGCGGTTACTTGTGTTATTTGAGACGCGGAGAGGTAAACATGGTGTTTTGCAGCGTATCCAACTGCGGAAACTCGTCCAAAACTTGTAACTTAACATATAAAGGAATAACATTTCATATGTAAGTACTTAATTTTTGAAATATTGTCGTTTTTAGTAAATATAAACAAATCAAATATTTTTACCACCGCTACAACGATTTATCACGAAAAACGTTTTTTTTTGTCAATTCAATAACCATCAATGCTTAAGCTTGTCCATGTCTACTATTACAACTGCTACAAGCAGCAATGGAATTATAGTCATGCGGACTCTCATTCTCGCGGCGCAATAAACAATTCTTGGTATAAGCCGCATGAGTTGGCCGCAATTTAGTGACGTGCCACTACTATTCTGTATCGATAAATTAATTACGTTCAGTTTGATTCTTAGTTTTACCAAATTGGAAAACATTATGGTTTTATGTTAAATGTTTAAATATGAGATGTATTTTCAGTTTTCAAAATCAAAATAATGTAGAAGTCCCATACTTTTTCATTTTTACAAATTATTTGCTTAATCATTGTTCAATGTGACCCATATTAGGTATGTATTTACATTTATTTATAGTATATAATTAATATCTATTCTTACATATTTATGTATTGTTATTTATATAAAACTTAAATAATTTCAATTATGTTATTTTAGTTTATATTTTAATTTCAATTATGTTAAATTAGTTTAGTTTATTAAGTATTTGTAGTCCACCACTACACTAGCTACCTCCCCACTTTTATCTAAGTTCGTACATAGTCCGTCCTATTTGGTCATTGCTTTTTTTTTTTTTTTTTTTCCATAAGGTGAAGTATTGCGGGCACGCCGCAATCGCGGCGGTAAGACCCCTCTTTGAGGAGTGGCTGGATAGGCGTCACGGCGTCCTTACCTTCCGCATGACGCAGGTCCTCACCGGACACGGAAGTTTCGGGAGGTTCCTGTGTCTGATAGGGAGGGAAGAAACGCCTGGGTGTCACCACTGCGAGGATCGTCCGGAGGACACGGTGGATTACTGTGCAGGACTGCCCCGCTTGGGCAGAGCACCGCCGTGTCCTCACGACGGCGATAGGCGGAGACCTCTCGCGCCCGGCATTGGTCGAGGCCATGCTGCGGGGCGAGACGGAGTGGGAGGCGGTCGCCTCCTTCTGCGAAGCAGTCATGCTCGTGAAGGAGGAGGCGGGCCGCCTGAGGGAGAGGACAGCGTCCTCCCTCCACCCCAGCCGCAGTGGTAGACGCCCACGGCGTCGGACGTCACAGGACGATCTCCGGCCACCGTAGGCGCGGGCATGCGGGCAGCGAGTAATGGGCGACTTGCTGACCGACCATGGACCATGCCCGGGTCGACGGCGCGTTGTGTTCCACGCGCGCCTCAAAGAGTGTCAGCAAATTGACGGGGCCTGTAGAGGGCCAGAGCCTGCCGGGGTCGCGGGACTTACCCATCACCGTAACCCCGGTACGTAAAGGGCTCGTGAAGGACACCGTGGATTTTAGTCAGTACAAGTCTGACAGTCCCTGCCGCCCTGCCCTGGGTGGGAGGACTCATTTGATGATTTTACCACGATAAAAAAAAAAAGGTGAAGTATTGGAGAGCCTTTGAGATTTAACTATATTATAAACTAAATGTATCTACTTACACTTATTGTTTTATTGAATCCCTTTCAATAAAATTAGTTATCTATTGTTGCTAGATTCCTTGGCGATTAACACTCAACGGAAAATTATAATTTATCGACATGAGCTCGTAGTAGTTTGCACTTGCACTGCACTAGTCCTACGTGAGAGTGAGCGCGCGATATCATTTTCTGCTTTTCGCACACGTTTTTTATTGGCTGCAGGAGTCACGTGACCTGAGATTATACGTTTTTAGAAAATGTTGCGTAATGTGATCGCAAAAAGGTTTGGTTTTGTTGCAGCAATGCAAAGTGCATATGTAGGCGTTATTGTGTATCTATTGTTTGTTTATGTAGTGGTAGCTGTGACCCGGCGACACTCGTCCCGCTGTAAAATGTAGTACTATAGCATTTCTATTACCTTATTATTAAGATTTCTGTGCTTGCGACCCACACTACCCTCACTTTAGGAAACGCTGGTCTAGATCTATCATTATTTAGGTCTTTAATCTAGACTTTAGTGGTTGAGATCTAATAAATACTGTTACGTCGATCGAACTGTCGAGAGCGGTTCTCGACAATTCTACTGAAGATTGTTTGGAAGATTGATTGACCGGAAGCTTCTAGAAATTATGGGACCGAGTAGAAGTCCATGGATGTTCTCCGAAACTTTCGACCATCTTCCCTTAACACCCAGTGGGTCCGGCCGTGGTATAAAAAAGCCGCCGATAGGACCGGCAGTCAGTTTGGTTTTTGACTACGATCGAGTCGACTCGAAAGTGAACTCAAAGTGACTTTTTAGTGCGTTCAAGTGTGTTTTAGTGGTGAATAGTGTTGAATCGCGTTAAGTGATTGTTGAAATTAGTAATTTGTGTGTCAATAAAAATGATTTTTTGTTTTAATTGGTGTTAATTAATTTATCCCGTACCCGGCTCGTAACAATGCTTGCTAAAATATTTTCTTATTTTTACTCAATTTTCCTAAGTGTTTTCTGAGATACCAGTTCAGTGTTTATCGTCTACACTATTAATCTTGGTTTTGTTTTTAATTCAACGGTAAGGACTCATTCACACGAAACCCGTCATTGACGATTTGTTAAAAGACACGATACCTCATGACGGATGGACGTTCATATTGCATACAGAATCGTGTTACTTCACGATCCTTATCGATCACTATCTAAATTAAGTGCTTGCTTTTTATGACTTTTCACGCTTTTGTGACTGAAGTTAACTGTAACGTTTTTAACGGAAGAAATTTGACGTTAAATTGATGGAAAAAAAAGTCTTTTTGTTGTACACTTGAGGTGATTTCTCATTTTCCATACAATAAACACCGTTATAACATCAAGTTTAAGTACGCTATACGGTAATACACGGGAATCTAGTGATAAGGCCTCTGTTGAGTGTCAAAACTGAATACAACTTAGGAAGCATTGCCGCCGTCATTATAAACCTTAAATAGAAATTTTGTCAAACGTCTTCGTATGAATGAGCCCTATGGCCTTTGAGCGTTTATTTATGATTTATTATTCTTTACTTTTATCAGTTTCACTCAGGTATTTTAAATTATTATTAATTTCATAACCTTTTCACTCAGAAACATCACGTTCAACAGCTGTGTATTTTTAGAACTAGCTTTAGCCGCCTTCGAGAGAATTTTATAACAAAACTAGCTCTTCCATGTGGTATCCTTTGGTATGTGGTTTGGTCGCGGGACTGTACGAATTACCGTGATCTCGGAACGTAAAGGGCTATTGAAGGACACCGTGGATTTTAGTCAGTACAAGTCTGACAGTTCCTCCCGCTCTGCTCTGGGTGGGAGGACTCATTTGATGATTTAAAAAAAAAGGTGGTTGGTTCACCAGTGCTGCTCAGCTTCCGTTGGTCGTTGCGTGACGTATCTTTCCTCAATAGATGAATAATTATCCAACACAAAAATAATTTTCCAAATCGAAGCAGCACTTTCTGAGTTGAGTGCGTTCAACCAAAACTCTTCAGCTTTATAGAAACAGTATAGAAAAAATGGTAAACGATGACTTAAGCCTTTGTCAAACAGACAGGCATGACGCATGCGAAGCGTGACGTTTTTATTTGTAATGTATGGAATTGTTTGAATCCAGTCACATAGAAAAGCGAAAGCAATCCGGTAGCGTGCCAGAACTATTGGACTGACGTCTCGCTTCGGACTCGCCTGTCTGTTTGACAAAGACATTATACTACACCGGCTACACCGTGCTGGGGTGAGCTTTGATAATGTCAACGTATATTTATATAGATAAAACGCATCAAAAAATGATAGTAGGGGCTCATAACGTCAAAACCCAGTACAAAATATACTAGCGTCGTATTCATAGGTATCTAATCGTACTATCATTGATCGAAGATTTAATCCATTGTTTTTTTTTTTCTATTTTCTTCATCTTTTTAGTCCTCGCCTTATCCCGTTACGCAGGGTCGGCTTTCTTAATCTTGAGGCGCCATCTATTCCGCTGCTTAGCATCGTCGTCTGACAGGCCACAATCCTTCATGTCTTTCAGGGCTTTTGTCATCCAAGTTGTCTGTGACCTGCCCCTCCCTCTCTTTACTGTAGCCATGGGAAGGCACTTTTCAACAATATGGTTATCCATTTATGGTTATACCCTGGTAAAATCATCAAATAAGTCGAACCGCCCTCGGATGAATCATCGGACTTATTGACTAAAATCCACAGTGTTCAATAGCCCTTTAGATTCTAGAATCACGGTTCCCTGTTAAGACAGTCGACAGCGATCCTGGGTCAATTATGGTTTACGGTAATAATTTTGGACAGTCTAAATGACTTTTACTTAGATTTAGTCTTACCTTTTCAGTACAACATCCAATCAACTGAACAACATTGGGATGGTATCCTAAATTCTTCATCACCAATAACTCTTGTAGTAGATCTATCTTCTCCTTCTCCGAAGCATTTTCTTTGAGAGTCTTCACAGCAACTGTTTGTTCACCTTTTTTGCCTGGAACAAAAGAAAAAGATTTAATCATTTATTTTCTACTAGCTTAGGCTAGCTACGTTGCTAGCATGCTTAAAAAAACTACATTAGGCTCAATTAATATACACTCAGGGGCACATTTAACCGTCCACTCATTCGAAATTGCATATCGTTTAAATTGGACGTCAGAGCAATGGAAAGAAGTTCTCTTCTCTGATGAATCAAGAATCACTTTACGAGGTCCTGGTGGACGTCAGCGGGTGTATAGACGCCGTGGTGAAAGGTATGCTGAATGTGCTGTGGTGAAACAGTGAGCTACGAGGGAGGCTCGATTATGGTGTGGGGTAGCATTTGTTACGAGGCCCGTACAGAACTGGTGGTCTTTCATAGAGGCAGCGTTAATGCTCACAGGTACGTGACAGAAGTCCCAGAACCACATGTGATGCCATTTGCTCCATTCATTGGCGATAATTTTGTTTTAATGCACGACAACGCTCGTGCACACACCGTGAGAATTGTCACAGAGTACATGGACGCCATCAATATTCTGAGATTACCACGTCCAGCTCGGAGTCCTGACCTGAACCCGATAGAGCAAGTATGGGACAACCTAAAAAGACGAATTCGGAGTAGAACACCAGCTCCTACGACCATCAGATTTATAAAAAATCATAAAAACACCAGAAGTGTAGGGTATGATGGTATTTCAACGAACGTTATCAAAGCAGTGAATGAAGATATTTCGCAACACTTAAGCCATATTATGAATCTTTGCATTCTAAATGGGACATTTCCAAAAGACCTTAAATTAAGTATTGTTAAACCATTACATAAAAAAGAAGACAAACATTTAATGGAAAACTATAGACCCATATCATTAATTTCCGTATTCTCAAAAATCTTTGAGAAATACATTTATGATGAACTGAACGGATACTTAGAATAATATAAAATCCTATGTGATCAACAGAAAGGTTTCAGAAAAAAACAGAAACATTAATATGGCGGTTTACGATTTTATACACACTGTTTCATCACATGTTGACAAATCGTTACCTGTCTGTTCTATCTACTGTGACATGTCCCAAGCATTCGATTACGTAGACCACAATATTCTGTTAGATAAACTTGAAGCCTACGGTATAAGAGGAAATGTATTGGAACTGTTAAAATCCTATCTATCAGACCGTCAACAGTTAACTCAAATATCGAAATTTAATATTAAAACTAAAAAGATACAAAACTTCTCATCTCAAAAACGTCTCATTACCCATGGTGTACCCCAGGGAACTGTGTTAGGTCCCCCCCTGTTTTTACTATATATTAATGACCTACCAAATTGCACTAAAGAACCCATGACTCTATTCGCTGACGACAGTACTGTAACTATAACATCAAACAATTTATCAGACTATAACCTTGATGCAAATAATTCATTGAACTCTACAATTACCTGGCAACGTAAAAAACTACAAAAATTATCAAAATTTAATTTAACTTACGAAAACAATAATATACAAGAAGCAGATACAGCCCGATTTCTGGGACTAATCATTGATCCACAATTAAATTGGAAGAATCAGATAGAAACACTGAGTAAAAAAATAAGCAGTTCGTCGTTTGACCTCTATAAACTTTCTCCTTCTGTCAATACAAACACCTTACTTATAGCTTATCACGGACTGGTAGAATCTCTATTAAGATTTGGAATTATCTTCTGGGGCAATTCAACGAACAAGGACACAGTGTTCAAGGCACAAAAGCGTTGTGTACGGGCTATGTTTGGGTTGCAAACCACAGACAGTTGCAGACCAATGTTCCTAAAGCACAGAATTTTAACACTTCCGTCACTCTACATATTGGAAATAGCCATTTTTGTAAAAAGAAACCCTCAGTTGTTTCCTCTCTTATCAAATAATTCGGATAGGAACAGACGTGAGAAATATAGACTTTGGGTACAGACACACTCGGCAAAAACGGCACTCCTTAAAAAAAGTATTGTATGCATGGCACCCTTAATTTACAATAACATTCCGAATTTCATTAAAGTATTGAATCTCAATTTATTTAAGAAAAGACTAAAAAACCTACTGACTGATAAATGTTACTATAGCATAAATGATAAATTTTAAATGTATTCTATTTTATTTTTCCTACTTTTGTTTACCACAATATTGACATAATTATTTTAACTGACATTTGCTTATTTGTTATTCTTAATAAAAATATAACTTCCAAACATTTGTACGCCTAGTGAGGCAAAACATGTTGGTTCTGTAAAAAATATTTTACCATCTAAATGTGCATTTATCTATGCTGCCGTACGTTACTTAAAACACGGTTAAGCCTCAAACTGCCATTTTTTAGTTTTGAATCACACATTACGTTTTGAAAAATTCTCTATCTTTTGTGCTGGGTCCCATTACTGTACGACTTTTACTTTCCGAGATATAGAGCGGGTGTGAACCGTTAAGTAACATATTTTTTACAGTTTACTTTATTATTTAACAGCTATTCCTCAAATTTATGTTATAACACGGCAAAAGGATGGTAACGTTATTATCACGGATCGTTCCAAGCGATATTAATTTATTATAATACAGTTATCACACAATGCTGCACTTAAATTAAGCTATACGACCATAACCGTGTTATAATCAAGTACTTACAGGTGTGTCTGAGAACAAAAACTATGTTATAATAAAGTTACTATAGAATAATACATTACATTATAGTTATAGGCATTTAGCCTTTTTTCAATAAAGTTTATCGATGGATTAAAGTGTAAAATTCTTTACTAAAATACGACTATACAGATATGCTAGATTAAAATCTAGTTAAACCCAGAAACATTTTTGAACCGCGGTCCCCCGCGTTCCCGGTTTCCTCGGCCATTTCGCTACCAGCGACGACGGGGAGCGCTCGTGTGTGTGTGTGGAGCGGAGCGGCGGCGCGCCATAAATGTTTTACCATGTCGCGTCATACGTACTCAAGGTAAGGTTTTTAACACGCTTTTATTAGCTTGACCTGTATGTATGTATGTATGTATGTAACGGAATCTTTTAACTTCATTTTCACCCACTTCCAGCAGTCTGATTAACTTGAAAATTTGCACAGTGGTCAAGGGCTGATGACAATACAATAATCTCATAAATTTTATATTAAACTCCTCCTCTAAGGGGATGAAAAGGGGTGAAAATGTTTGTATGAAAAATCTTATTCCTTAGGTTTATACACTTGAAACTTAGTACGAATATGAGTATAAGTAAATAAAAAACATGGACATTAATAGTTTTTTAAAACTACCCTCCATTGGTAACCTAGATGATGTTAAAGTTTGTATGGGAAAATCATAAAGCGCTAACCGATGAATTTAAAACTCAGTATATATAAATTAGATCAAAAATAATTAAGCACGTGTTTTTGGGTTTTTCGAAAATCACCCCTCAAGTTAGTGAAAAGGGGTATTTAAGTTTAAAGGGAAGGATCTAAAGTCGCTAAACGTAGAACCTGAATTTTGGACGGTAGGTGCGATTCATTATGTAGGTGATCACCACAGAAATCTATTATTAAGATTTCTGTGGTGATCACTAAGAAGGGATTTTGCGAAAATCTACCTATAAAGGGGGTGAAAAGGGGTAAAAACCTTTCTATGTAAAATCTTATCCGTTAGGTTTATAAACTTGAAACTTGGTACGAATATGAGTAAAAGTAAATAAAAAAGATGGGAATTATTCGTTTTTTAAAACTACCCTCCTTTGGTAATCTAGATGATGTTAAAGTTTGTGTGGGAAAATCATAACGCGCTAACTGATAAATTTTAAACGCAGTATAGTATATTTTTGGGGTTTTCGAAAATCACCCTCTAAGTTGGTGAAAAAGGGTGAGTAAGTTTTAAGGGAAGGCTGCTTGCTTCGACAAACCCAAAATTTGGCATAAATAGTTTCTCAATCGAATAAAGGATGCGTAATTATCTATATTTCAAAAATCAACCCCTAGCGGGAGAACATTGTAAAATCAGTTTGTCTTCAATAATATTTCGGGTTCGAAGTTAGAAACACGCGCTGACGAAGTCGCGGGCGGAGTGATAGTAAAAAATATATTTAGATTAGTGAGCATGATATCGCCAATGAAAATGTCATTCTCTGTCTTTTGCTGCCGATTGGCTCTCTGCTGCATACGGCCTGTTCCTCTCTCTGGCTTCTCCCACTTTAAAAAGACAAATTTCTTTATTGGTCGCTGCTGACAATTGCTGCGCGATCATCCGTTCTCAATCCTCGAATTTTATAATTAGCCACTGCTACCGAAATAGTGCGCGCGCATCCGCGCTTGCGTATTTTAATTTTTTTATTTCTTTTATTGTCGTCTTGAGACTAAAAATCCAGAAAATAAATTATAGTTTAAAAAAACTAAAAAAAACACGCTTTAAAGCAATCGAACTGAAAAGTAGAAAATAATGTTTAAGTATAAGAGAGTTTATGTTACTGCAATATGAAATCCAACAATCAATTATCATAATTAACTTAGAATAAGATTAATATAAATATTAAGATATTAACAAAAATTCAAATAAAGTGAAAAAGCGTGGGGTGCTCAATGATATTTTTATAATAATTCTGATATTGCAAACAGTAACTAATAAAATGATCATCACATTCGATATCAAGCACCCCACGCTTTTTCACTTTTTTGAATTTTTGTTAATATCTTAATATTTATATTAATCTTATTCTAAGTTAATTATGATAATTGATTGTTGGATTTCATATTGCAGTAACATAAACTCTCTTATACTTAAACATTATTTTCTACTTTTCAGTTCGATTGCTTTAAAGCGTGTTTTTTTTAGTTTTTTTAAACTATAATTTTATAATTTCACTAAATAGAATAGATGCATCAGTGAATTTAATAACCTATGTAATTAGTATGTAGATAATCGATATTTATAATATTTTCTTAAAATAAGTATTACATTCATTCAATTACGTAGTGGTAGGTGACAGGTATATAACCTTTAGCTTATAAATATTTGATTGGAACGAAATAATCCTTTTTCTTATCGTTCTGAAGCCGCTATGAAATCACACGCATCTCGAGTCAGGGTCAACGATGAGTAGGTGCAGCGCGTTGGGGCGGTATGTTTGAAACGAATACCTATCGGACGTGGGCTTTCGCGCGCTTTTTTGCTTTTTACCTTCTTTCCTATTCTTACGCATTATTGCGTTGACGACGAGGATATAGAATAATAAAGTACCTACCTATAAGTTTTTTTTAAATTATTGAAGTGAAAACTTCTTTAGCGGCGTTGAGCACTTTTCTGTAATGGGTATAAAATCTTAAACTCGCGTCAGGACACGTGACCCTGACCGAAAAAGCGTAGGACGGCGCAGGGCGCTTGCGTGAATGTTCGTGTGACTTTATTACTTTTAAAGAAGTTTGTATGCTGGATACATTCGTTGCTAGGTAACATTGTTTTAAAAGATGTACGTCACATTGGAAAATTATTGAAATAAAAAGTCAACAATTTTTGCGAGTTTTACTAAAATCTGTTCACAAGATATTTCTAACAATTACTATTCAAGTTTTCACTTCTGCCGGCACTCCCAGAGTGCAACCCGTCGTTTTTTTTTTTTTTAAATTAGGTATTTAACTAATTGTGTCTGTCATTATTGTAGACGCTCCGGGGTTCCACAAAGAATTCAGAACATGATGGGCATTGTGAAGAGAGAGTAGCTAGATAGTAGCTGTAGATAGATGGTTATATTTTTTTATTATCTTAAGACACTTTTCACTCCAGGGTTTTAAGTTAGAGAATGTTTTGATATTAAGATAATATTGTGATTTAATTATGAATATTACTAAGCCCAAATGTCAAAAATAATTATTTATGTTATTGATAACCATTTAAAATTGTTTGAAATAAATGATTAATAAATAATTTGTTTAATTTGCTTGCTTGTTTTCTTTTTTTTTCTCAAATAATTGTAAGTCATTGCTTATCTATAAAACGGCTAACCGCGAGCGAAGTATGAGTAGCCTTGTTTTAAGTAAGCAATACCGTTTAACTTGACGCCGCTTAATATATTATTACACAATTACTTGATTATAATGATCACTAAGTGCCTTAACTTGTTTATAAACCAAGGGGCTAAACCTTAATTTTACAGTCATTACTTGATTATATCATAGTTATGCAGCTTAGCCGTATTGTAATGACGTATTTTTTGATAACTTTAAATAAAATTTTTAGTAGTACAATTCTAAAGCAATTACTACGTTATAATACCGTTAGAGTAGGGTTAGCCCTATTATTATGCAGTATTTAATTACTAAACTGGGAAGAAATGCTAAGCTTAATTACAAATATCTGTTTTATTGTAAGACTGAAAGATGTTTTCAGTTTTCATACCCCAAAAACAAATCGTTGATAAACCAGTGACATTTGTCTCTTAGAAAGATTTTTATATCTTTATTCGTTTGGAAGAGACATCATTTCGCAGGTTTTTGTCCGATATCTCTGAAACTACTTTATGGGTTTAACCGTATTTTAAACAATGTACGGCAGTATGTATCATGTTACACATGTTTAACAAATAAATTGATCAAAATTGATCAAATCAAATCAGTGAACTGAAAACTGCAGCGGTTGAAGAGTGGAGGAACATTCCACAAAGCGACATCCAAGACATAATGGACGGGCTTACAAGAGGTGGGGAGGAGGGTTACATCGATTACAACAGGTGATTAGGGCCAGAGGAGGAAATACACGTTATTAGTGCGATAACTTAGAGCAAACTTTTTTTTCAATTAAAATGTTGTTAAATGTTGGTTTTGGTCAGAAAACTCCGTATTCGCATTTTGATTTTTTTTTATGTTGATTAAACCATTTCGCAACTTACACATGTTTTAAATGTGTTCTCAAAGATTCACCCAAAGTAATGTTATAACAAAATTAGTTAAAATCCGATTCATTTTGAAATAATCAACAAAATCTAGGTGGCCGGTTAAATGTGCCCCTGAGTGTAGTAGCCTCAACGACGAAGCCCTGCTGCGCTGGTCTCCTATTTCTGTCTGCAAAGTTTAGAGGAACCTAAGTGACCGAGCCTCGCCCGGGGTGACCCTGACGTCGAACATCTTCCTTTGGTTCAAAAGCAAAAAATAAAAACAGACAAAAACAATCAACCAACAGTATGGTATTCATCCCTTAGTAAATCTAAGGAATTACGAGCTTATACTTTTCAGGTTTGTCCTTTTTCAGCCTGTCAGATATATAAATTATGTTACAAAGTTGATTTTTTTAGCGTGGTAAAATCATCAAATGAGTTCTCCCACCCAGTGCAGGGACTGTCAGACTTGTACTGAATAAAATCCACGGTGTCCTTCAATAGCCTTTTACGTTCCGGGGTCACGGTATTTGTTAGTCCCGCGACCCCGTCAGGCTTCAGCCCTCTAAGGGGGGCTCCATCATTGTGCTGACACTCTGAGGCGCGCGTGGAACACAACGCGCCGTCGACCCGGACATGGTCCATGGTTGGACAGCGAGTCGCCCATTACTTGCCACCCGCATGCCCGCGCCTACGGTGGCTGGAGATCATCTTGCGACGTCTGTCGCCGTGAGCGTCTACCACTGCGGCTGGGGTGAAGGGAGGACGCTGTTCTCTCCCTCACGTGGCTCGCTTCCTCCTGCGCGAGCATGACTGCTTCGCAGAAGGAGGCGACCGCTTCCCACTCAGCATGGCCTCGACCAATGCCGGGCGCGAGAGGAAGCAATGTTAGTTTAGTGCCTAATAGACGGCTACGTATGGATCTTATTTGTATGACCTACAAGTAGCTGTTCCTGTTCTGGCTGTTTGAATATGTGAGTTTGAATTTAATTCGTATTTAGGTAATTCGTAAACTCACGATATTAAATGAATTTAAAAATCTGTTAAAATTTGTGCAATCATTTCCACAAATTATTACGTCGCAGATTAAGTCATAGGTAAAATTATTTTTTTTAAATTAATCAACAATTTGTCAGGTAATAACAGGTTTACTCGTCTTATCTTCCATATCCATTGGGAAATCAAATACAAGTAAAATTTACCTTCGGACGTTGATTAGACATTAAAGGTCATTTTATTAACCTTTCACGAAAATTATTAATTTCAAGGTCAAGTGTCCTACTATCTTTTAAATTATGAAGGAAAATAATTTTAGATATTCTTGGCAATTAATTAGAAATAACCTGAACTATATAAAGTAGATACCAATAATTATTTTTCTTAAAATGTTTTGATTAAATTGTTGACTGACGAAAAACAGTCATTAATTAAATTAGATTTGATAAATATTATGTATATTATACCATCGTAAGAGTCGCGGGCAACCGATGAATGCAAGTGAAAGATGGTCGTACGCGGCGTGGCGGTCTAAGGTAGGCCTTTGTTCTTTGTTCAGCAGTGGACTTCTTATGGTTGATGATGATGATGATTGAACATTCATCATCTACCCTAGTCTTTTCCCAACTATATTGGGGTCGGCTTCCAGTCGAACCAGATGCAGCTGAATATCAATATTTTACATGGAGCAACTGGGTTATGGAGGTGGAGGTATTAAAACCGCGATAACTCAACAATGGTCTGTTGTAAGAGAAAAAGTGATGGACTATTTTTATAGAGAATTTTATTATCTACAACTTTTGTAAGACCTATTTTCCCGATAAAACTTACCGTTTTCGAGAAAAACCTTAATTTTGCACGTTAGACCTTGAATATTTTTTTGCAGAAGTGGGATCGTCGGGGATTTTTGATATTTTATTTATAACGATGTATTAAACGTCTCACCCAATTTTTAGCTCTATGCGAATTTTTCCTCGATCAAAATGTCTATTAATGAATGGACAGAAAAAAAATCCTCGTCCTCACAATTTCGCATTTACAATTTTAGATGAGTTCGATTATAGTAAGAATAATACCTAAACGAAACCTCTCATAAACGGAATTAAACCGTAACAATGAAAAACAAATAGAATTTAATAACACAACGGGAAATCAGCATTGAAATCGATACCAATTAGCAATATTTCGTAATTGAATGCGAACAACCCGCATGATTGTTTTAATATTATAACGTTATACAGTGAAAGCTAATATTGCCAAAACATTATCTGATGTGAATTGAATCTCGGCAATACTCGTAATAACATTAATTACGTCGCAAATATTAATGGGAACTTTCATTCTAGGTTTCTGTTTGCAGGCATTGGTTTGGTAGCAAGTTTGGCGTAGTGGCTGAATGATAGACTGCTGCGCAGCGCGACGCGGGATCGATTCTCGGACGAAACGAATATTTGTATGACCTACAAATAGTTCTACAAATGTGGTTGTTTGTGTTTCTTATTATAAGGGTGAGTTCTTTGTTCCTATGCAATATTTTTTTTTGTAAAAATTTGTATGGGATTTTAACAGTAATTAGTAACTGATCAAATTGTTTGTAAGTGCACCCACGACACACGACCTCTCTCGTTTTGTCTATTGAATGGTCTTTATGATGACGTATTTTTCAGAGTGAACCCACAAAAGGCTATGCAACTTTTAGTATGGACCTTTTTTTTTTTTTTGCGTGGTAAAATCATCAATTGGGTCCTCCCACCCAGGGCAGGGCGGGAGGGACTGTCAGATTTGTACCCGTGGTCACGGTAATCCCTTGGTCCCGCGACCCCGGCAGGCTTTGGCCCTCTACAGGCCCCGTCAATATGCTGACACTCTTTGAGGCGTGCGTGAAACACAACGCGCCGTCGACCCGGGCATTTAGTATGGACCTTGGCATCAATTTTTTTTTCATTAGCCAGTGATTGATTTTTGGGCGCAATTAGACTACCACCTAAGAAGTCCATAGAAAAAAAAACGACGGGTTGCACTCTGGGAGTGCCGGCAGAAGTGAAAACTTGAATAGTAATTGTTGGAAATATCTTGTGAACAGATTTTAGTAAAACTCGCAAAAATGGTTGACTTATTTCAATAATTTTCCAATGTGACGTACATCTTTTATAAACAATGTTACCTAGCAACGAACATTCACGCAAGCGCCCTGCGCCGTCCTACGCTTTTTCGGTCAGGGTCACGTGTCCTGACGCGAGTTTAAGATTTTATGCTCAACGCCGCTAAAGAAGTTTTCACTTCAAAAAAATGTTTCTTAAACGAAACCAACCAGATACATGAGTTATTTTTTGTAGGAATCTATAGATTTATTGATTTACTACTTATTAGAACAGAAAACTAAAAGTTGCATACCCGCTATTAGCACGCCAATGCGTCGTTTACTTAATATACCTAATACCCTTTATATACCCTTTTATACCCTTCGCCTCGTTTCGCGCTTGTTGCTGTTGAGTGTAAGAAACGTGACCATTCACGTTGTTTTGAAACTAAGTACACATTTGAGAATGTTTTAAAGTAAATCTACATGTTTCATATTTTACATTGAAATTCTGTACAGAAATTTTTGTAAACAGCTTGCAGCATCGGAGGTTGAAAATTCGTGGCACAACTGAAGTACGGTTCGCTGCGACAGTCTTGAGTAAGTCTGGCTCTTCTTTAAGTATTTTATATGTAGTTATATGTAGTTGAAAACTTTGGTTTACTGCAACAGCTTGAGAAAGTAGTGTAGTGTATTTTCCTGTTGAACTAGAAAACTTTATATCGCGATTTTTAGGTTAAACTTGTTTTTTAAGGTTAGGTTAAACTATTGCGGTAGTATGCTGCGTAGTATTCTATCGCTGGGGCTAAAAATAATCTGTTTGCTAACTTCGGATGATTGTGTGAGTGATTCAAGAGGAAGGTTTATATGCATATAATATAATAGAGATTGCATCCGAGAGAGCCGGGGCGGGTCGCTAGTATACATATAAATGTTCCTATTGAATCACTGTATCTATTAAAAAAAAAACGCATTAAGTTGCGTAGTTTTAAAGATCTAAGCATACATAGGGACAGACAGCGGGAAGCGATTCTGTTTTAGACTATGTAGTGATATCCAGTAAGTATGTATTGTAAATAAAATAAAAACTTTACAAATTAAGTCTAACATAAGTAATTTACGTTCTAAATCGTTGAGAAGTAAAAGCTCCATTCTTTTAAGCAAATAAAGTATAGTAATAAAAGAGCAGCGCATCGGAATCCATTGAACATTTACATGCTAACAAAAACAATAGGTCTGCTAGTTTTGTTTTTTTTTTTCATTTCCATTGAAGCTTTACGCAACAGCCTGTCGTCCGTAGTTGGATGAATAAATCTATAGAAAATAGTTAGTAGTTTTTACCGTCGACGTCGGTATTGCGTTTTGTTTCGAATCGAATGCCTCTTGTTATGTGTAATTTATTTCAAACGATCCTTTTTATTTCAAAGTTGTAATCCATCTGTTATTATGTCTCGTTGCAAAAATAAAATTGTAAACAGAGAGTTTGAAACGATCTTCAAATAACACTGATTTAACGATTTTGTTTTAGAGTCAATGGATTGTTTGAAACATTTGTGCACGGATTACTAGTAATCTAACTAATAATATTATTATCTATTTTTTTTTAGCGTGGTAAAATCAATAAATGAGTCCTCCCCACCCAGAGCAGAGCGGGAGGTTAATAACTATTGGTTACACGTCGGATACCGTTGCTGTCGATAATTTGTTTCCGTGGGATATTTTTGAGTTACACGTTATAGACAGCGGATTCATCCAGAATCCGCTGTCTATAACTAGTATGTACAGGCGGTAACACATCAACCAACCCGAATCTCTCAATTTTTTATAATCGAACGTAATCTTCTTGCTTTGTGATAAAGTTGAAAATCTATTACAGAAATTTTAAAGATTGTTAGAGCTTGATGTGTTGGCACCTGTACACTCGTTTAGTGCATAAAATTTTTGTGGATATAAAATTATAACATCTAACAGTAAAAGGTAAAATTTCTATCATAAGTGTCTATTTTTACATAAACTATTTTGGGTATAATAAAGCCTTCCCAGTATGCTTTTTCATATTTTTACGAGCTAAATTGAAAGCCGTTTCCAATTCAATTTGAGCTTAAAATCCTTCCAAAAATATCGAAAACCATTTTTATTCCACATTATTCATTAATACGAGTAACACGACACTACATCAAGACTTCAGTACGTGACTCAGTACATAAAGTAACATAGAATAAGTATGCGTAGAAGGCAAACTTCTCAAATGCAAGATACGGGGAGAAAAGTGCCCTCAACGAAGACTACAAATGAGCTGGAAGAACGATCTGAAGAGGGCCGCAAGCTCAAATTGGAATTGCAAGCTCATGACTGATATTGTGAGTGTAAGTGTTAAAACGGCAAATATTTATTATATTTGTCATTTTATAAGAAGACCTTGATGTCATGTAGAGTGGAAGGAGTTGAAGGAATCTACAGCTGGATGGCAGAAAGAGGCTGAAGAAGAAGAAGAGAGATGATCTTTTCCAGTCGCGCACATATTGGTTTCAGAGGTGATGAACTCCCTTCCGAGTTTTTCTCAATGGGCGTGACGAAGTTTCTACAGGGTTACAAGGCAGGGCATGCGGGCGGCGAGTAATGGGCGACTCGTTGTCCGACCATGGATCATGCCCGGGTCGACGACGCCTTGTGTTCCACGCGCGCCTCAAGGAGTGTCAGCATAATGACGGGGCCCCATTGTAGAGGGCCAAAGTCGTATTTTTGTCAGTACGAGTCTGACAGTCCCTCCCACTCTGCCCTGGGTTGGTGGACTCTTTCGATGATGGTGTTCTGTTAACCCTCGAAATACTAGTAACCAGTTGATGAAACAACTGACGACATACAAAGGCGAATTAAAAATCGAATCTATACGTATTTTGTGGTAGATGAAGTCCACATCTTATCGGTCCACCTCGGACAAAGGCATCATAGGGTACCTGTAACCTTCTGTGACGGTCGATTGGTAGGCATCATCAGGGCCGCTTGCCTCACAACCAGCATGCTGTCAGAATCCGGCGCCAAACTGTTTTTATTGTATTTCGAAAACCCATCTATATATAATTATTATAAAATGGTAGAAAAGCCAAAACTGTACATTGAATATTTATATAGAATACTTGGGGTGTGATCTACAATAAATACCGAAACAAAAAATATAACTTTTAAAATTTTTGCCTGCTTGTCTGTATGTATGTAAGAGATAAACTCAAAAAGTACTGCATGGATTTACTTCAAATTTGGCACAAATATTATTAAGTAGTCGGTCAACATAGGTTACATATAATCACGCTAGTACCTACGGGGAACGAGCAGTAAACCTTTATTTCTTAAACGCATTCACGCAGACACCGTCGCGGGCAGCAGCTAGTTAACAATTTCGATTCTACACGGTATCTCTACTCTATGTCAAGTAGTAGATACAAATGTTTATGTTATTTGCGACTCCTCACATTTTTACTCGAGTACCGCAATCGTGAGTGCGACGTGTCTAGATTTGACAACAACGTGAGACTGTGAAGTCAAAGATTCTGGGTTGAAAAGAGTATTCGTGGACAGTTTATGTGGCGTGGACGAGAATTTTAAGTATTTACTTAGATGGAATGCATTTGAGCACAAAGTCTTTTTTAAAAAAAAACGACGGGTTGCACTCTGGGAGTGCCGGCAGAAGTGAAAATTTGAATAGTAATAAACACACACGAACATTCGCGCAAGCGCCCTGCGCCGTCTTACGAATTTTCGATCAGGTCACGTGTCCTGACGCGAGTTTAACATTTTTTACCCATTCCAAAAAAAGTGCACAACGCCGCGAAAGAAGTTTTCACTTCAAAAAAAAACGTTGCCCTAGACTAGGAATTTCTTCCTGTATCGTGGGTGCGTTTACAAACATAGAAACTCACATACACATACACCCGGAACAACTACTTGCAGGTTATACAAATATTTGTTACGTGCGGGAATCGAACCCGCGACACGCTGCGCAGCAGTCCAATCGCTCGGCCACTGCGTCAATCGTGCCGTCAAAGTAGGTAACATGAAAACATTTTTTTAAGAACTGTAACTCAGTGGTGTTTTTTTTTAATTTAGCGATAGGCTCTCGTTTGACCACTATCATGCCTGATGGTAAGCGATGATGAGGTCGATGGTGAAACACGCTTGCCTAGAAATAATCTTTTCACTCTTGACTTAAAGACCCCAAGGTAGTATCTAAAAGATAACTTATTCTTTTGTTTTTTTTCTTGTATTTCATTTAATTTTTTTTCTTTATTTTGTGTTTCATTTATTTTAAACTAGCTGGCCCGGCAAACTTCGTACCGGCTATAACTTTGTCACTCAATTCTTTTGCCTTCCTATAACCCCTCTACTAACACTTAAACTTTATGGTATGGTATTAAAGTTCAAATTGACTTTTGAATATTATTACGAATCTTTAGTTTGGGAATATAGAAAACTGTTGTTTTTAGATAATTTCAGGCAATTTTTCTCTTCGTAAGAACCATCGACTTATACTAATTTATATAAATTCCTTGAAGTACGTAGATGGGACTTACGGAGATAAAAAATTGCCTGAAAATGTAAAAAAAAGAATTAGCGAAATCGATCCAGCCGTTTTTAAGTTTTGCGCTTAGCAACATATAAATAAATGTTTTTTCTTTCTTACCCCAGGTCCGGGTCGACGGCAAACTTACGGACTATTGGGCTAAACACCTGCCGTGGTCGCGGTTCGCAGCCCAAGCAAGTTATCTTTACCCTGGATCTCACTAAAGGCGGACTAATTACTAAGGACACGTGTGACGATTTTACCACGCCAAAAATAATAATTAACTTCATCTCATTAAAAAGACTCAATAAATTATTTCGTACTAGTTTTATGTACAAAATGATTGGTTAACGGTTCCACGTAGGGACCACTTCCATCTCACTCGTGAGAGTAAAAAAAAAACATGAAATAAGAGGGCTGCCATTTATCTGACGGCTTTTTCCTAATCCCTACTTTACCCTTCTTAGCAACCATAACATTAGACACCTATTTTTTCTACCCCATACGTTTCCATCACAAATGGATTAAGTTAAGAGCAGACTTTCCTCATAGCGAAAGGTAGAAGTTATCCATACAGCGCAAGTATTTCTGTGTAAGCTTAGGATTGGTACTTTTAAAGAATTTTATATATTTCGAAAAAAGGGCCCTTTTTTATCGTGGTAAAATCATCAAATGAGTCCTCCAACCAAGGTCTGAATAATTTTAATTTAATTTGAAAAAGGGGTCTGAATAATTAGGCTTTTTTGGAATTGAGATGTTTATTACCGACTTTGAAAAGGAAGGAAAAGAAGGAAAGAATGTTGGTATGTACAGTATGTATGTCACGAGCAATTAAATGTACACACTTTTTTTTTTCGTGGTAAAATCATCAAATGTGTCCTCCCACCCAGGGCAGGGCAGGAGGGACTGTCAGACTTATACTGACTAAAATCCACGGTGTCCTTCACTAGCCCTTTACGAACCGGGGTCACGGTAATGGGTAAGTCCCGCGACCACATGTATACACTTAACAAAATTCAAAAGTAATGCACTCGTAAAATACTGATTTCCACTTTGAAATAAGACCTATTTTGTAATAGTATGGCTTCAAAATTAGAAGTCTAATGAACAGGCAAAAGTTTAATCAATATGGTAGCAGAACATCGCTTTTGAATACTGCTTAGTGTATACATACTGTTGCTCTTGACTGTAAACCGATTCTGAGGAATCCGAATCGGAGGTTTCTGGTTCGATTTATGTGATATTTTTTTTGTTCGATGCAGTATGAGCACCTGCCATTTTTGATCCTATATAAATTTATTTTATGAGAATTTTTCGTTTATTATGTACTTGTACCATGTTATTAACATGTAAGAAAATTATGTATTTGACAAGAAATTGGGTTAAATACTGGAAATAAAAAGGGTAAAAAAAATAAAAAGACTACTAAAAAAGTCAATGAACTAACAACAAAGCCAACGACTTCCGAAACAAAAGTTATATTACAAGTTTTTGTATTGGATTTTGAAGTCGGTTACAAGGTTTCTAAACCAACCAAGATGAACATACACTCGGCTTCGCATCAAGCTGTGCCCAACCAGTATAAGCTGATCATTCATTGTACTGAAAAATCACTCAAAGCGAGACCAAGAAAAACTGGAAAATTGATAGACTTTGTAGTAAGGAAATCTGATGCTGTAGAAAATGTTGTCTCATGCATATATTTTGCTTGTATTGATACCAATAATTGACTTATATTATACAGGCCATAAACATGGCCGCATTTACATTTAAAAGTGATGGATATCAAGCAGACCAGTTATTACACGAAAAAAAAAAACAAACTTTTTGTCGGAGGCAAAGTGATACTCATACTTTGTTATCACACTAACTACTAACGTCATCCACCAATTGAGGGTGTAGACAAGTCGCTTATATGCTGCCAAAATGATGATGTCTTTGATGAGAGTAAAGCTTTAATAGGCATTTATTCAAGAAAATCTCGAAAAGCCGTTCGAAACTTGCAAATATCTGAAAAAGCTGTTGGATTTAAAGTTTCTTAAACTCAACAATATCCTACGAAAGTTACTAAAAGATAAACGCTTTGGGCATTAAATTGTTTTTAAGTTTGTTGTACCTATTTCAGAAAAGTTTTCAGTGTGAGAACAACAGATTTGTTTCGAAATTAATATTATTTAATTTATAGGTTAGACACATTTACCTTTTTAATTGTATAATTAAAACCACTGGGCCAAATTATTATGAGTTGGATCGTGAGTGCGAACCACCGTGCGTGCGTGTTTATTAAGTCCATTTATTGGATCAGTAGTTAAGCGGAACAACTAGCTCACAGTTTGATATATGGTATCGTCACGGAGGAGTGCAAAGTGAGAGTAAAGCTACATAAATCCTAAGTGCTTTCTGCGATTTATTTCATTTACAACACTTTTTTTTGTCTAGCTAGTCGGAAAAATTACTTTGCGCGACCGAATTCGCGGGCGTCAGAAGCTAGTTCTGTTCATAAAATGAACGACTTTGATACTAAAGAACGTAGTACTCTAAACCCCTCGTATGCTTTTTAAGATGGCATTTTCTCACTACTCAATTTAAATCTGTCATCATTGTATCACTTTAAACTTTATTGTTCTGACAGAAAGACTTTTTTAGTATGACTTAAAGTAAATTGCCTTTTAAGAATGGGGGAAAAATAAAACGCTTGCGTACGTGGTTTATTTTTACGAATAAAACAGTCCAAGGAGTAAAAAAGGATTAAAAATTACTTTTTTTCAACCTTATGCTTGCTGCAGTGCACGGTGCGTGGCTCCTACAGCCTACCAAAATACGGTCCCGTACGAAAGAAACTTGAAACTCTTGAGTGATCCCTACTCAATATGTTCTGAATTTATAAAGTTCCGACAACACTTCGGGAGTCGGGACAAATGTCTAATCATGTTGTCAACAATTCTTAGTTCGTACGACTAACTAATCTTAAGTCCGTAAGTGATAAAGTATAATTTTATTATGAAATGCCCAAAACTACAAACTGCAGAAACTACGGGTTTCTTGCTTAGAAAGTAGCACCCCAGGCGCGCCATCTTGGGTCGCACCAAGCCATTGGCTTCATTTGGCGCGTAGTACGCGCGGTGCTCGGCGCGACAAGTAATTAAGCCAGCATTAAGTATAGCCAAAGTTAACTAACTAGAAGTTTTTTTAAAGCAGTTCCTGCCTGGTCGCGGGACTGTACGAATTACCGTGACCCCGGAACGTAAAGGGCTATTGAAGGACACCGTGGATTTCAGTCAGTACGAGTCTGACAACCCTCCCGCCCTGCCCTGGGCGGGAGGACTCATTTGCTGATTTTACCACGATAAAAAAAAGCAGGTAGGAACCTACCAGCGATGTCCAAGGCCTGGGCTCTCCACACCTGTCCGAAGGCACCTTCTCCTACGATGTTGAAGATCCTCAGCTTATGACGAGGGAACTCCCACTTGTCTGGTGGCTGGTCATCCTTTGATATTGATGTTTCTTCTGATAGCTGTAAAAATGATAAGAAGTTTTTTGATTTTACAACATTTTTAAAAATAACAATACATAAGCACATAACCATTCTTTCTTTTAAGAACTCTGCCCCTTACAAGAATGTATTCCTGAATCGTGGATGCGTTTATAAACATTATATACGTTAATGTAAAAGCCCGAAGTACGGTTACTCTTAAGATTTACCAATTCTTAATGGTAAATGTCCAAAAAGGTTTGCGATTCGAACTTTTACCACCATTCTATTGGTTAATCTAAGTATTAAGTTTACGTTTAGGTAGAGTTGTAATTTTTTTTTTGTTTTTTATCGTGGTAAAATCATCAAATGAGTCCTCCCACCCAGGGTAGGGCGGGAGGGACTGTCAGACTTGTACTGACTAAAATCCACAGTGTCCTTCAATAGCCCTTTACGTACCGGGGTCACGGTAATCCCTTGGTCCCGCGACCCCGAGGTAGAGTTGTACTTGAACATATTTTGCCAGTTATGTTAAAGTACCGTATTAATTTAATTAATAGAAAAAAGCAGTATTGATTTGTGTTGTTTGTTTCCGCTTCTGAGAAATTCTAGATGGATGAACCAAGTAACACTAAGCCTAACCTAGGAATTGAACCCAGAATGTCATGCTCAGTAGTAATGCTTGCGATCACCACTCCAAGGAGCCAGCCTGCTACTGAAGATTATTTATTATATTTGAACGTACGAGACTAAATACGAAAAAGGTGAATTTATTATGATTCTGTATTCTGTTTATATTTTGTTTACACAAAATTTTACTCTGTGGGCTGGAGGTAAAAAAGAATAATGTAGAAAAAAAGATTTTTATATTGGCAAACACACGTACCCTATAATAAAATATTACATTTCTTTATTAAAGTCTAGTTTACCTTTGCGTGCCAAACGTGGAATGAAACATCTGGATGAAAATGTAAGCAATCTAAGAAAACAAATAATATTCATGGATTTGAAATGTTTTACTTCTTCAGAATAAGTATTTGCAAAGAACAAAAGGTAGATTAGATGAAGTGAAATGAGTATGTAATGTTTAAAGCAAGTTGGGCTTGCGGGCGACAAGTAATGGGTTGCTTGCCGCCCGATCAGCCTCGGTTCGTTTTCTTCCGCGCGTACCTCAAGAAGCTGTCGGCAAACTGAGGGGGCCCCCATAGGGGCAACGTGAACAGCCCTAGAACTTAAAGGGCAACTGATGGAACATGGTGGATTTTTTGTCACTAATATTCTAACTGTCCCATGCTCAAAACTCAAAGCAAGTAGCGTTGTGTAGTTTATAATTTGTGTCAATCATTAAGTTTAACAATGGTTAAATACTGTAATTCATACAAAACCACAATATTAACGAAATAATTACCATAAGACCTCTCTGGGTTAACAAAGACCTAATCACCCGTTAGCAGGAAAAAACCCCTTTTTATTTGAAAAAGAAATGATCATTAATTTAATGAAGATTATCAAAATTAATGATAATGAAGTTTAAGTTCAGAATAATGGTCATGATGAGAACTTGTGAATTGATTGAAAATCTAAAGGTTTTTATGAAGCCAAAGATAATCATTAGTAGCCTGGAACATTCCCATAGCTGAGACACTATCTTTATGTGAGAGAAAGAAGGCAATTTTACATTTGCACTCCTTTTCCATTTGGGTGTAGGAGAAGTCGGTTCACGACTGTTCTATCACCGGTTTGAGAGCAGTTCTGATGAACTAACTTACAGAAAGAGTGTAAGAGTGAGGGGTGATCAGGGGTGATTCAATGGGATGTTGACGGTAATGATAATGAAGTATATGGAATCATAAACTGACCTGCAAGTGACCATTATCCCAGGACTCGTATCGATTGGAGTAGGCCCGTGGGTGATCCCACATATTGAGAGACGCATCCTGAAGGACTATCCCACTTGAGTCTTTACTCTGTGGACAATGGGAATCTTATGATTGGAGTAAAATAAATAGAATCGTATTTTTATTATTATTTGCCTATTGTTGCATAAGGGTCGTGGGTTATTGTTGAGATCCTTGAAGTCAATATTTGTTTCTTAAAATTTATAAATGAACGGTGATTCCATTGTGTGTGTATAATTGGGGAACTGATCAATTACAATTGCCAAGGTTTGAACGTTAGAGTTAGAGTATTCAAATCTATTGACAACCGAATACTCCTGTCTTGTCAAACCTAATTTAATCAAAAATAATACATGATCAAAATAATTATCAAATGGAGAAAATTAATGAAATAACTAGGTTTCTTCTGCAAGGTAATCCTTGCAGAAGAAACCTAGTTATTTTTGAATATAGCTTTGGCAAAGTTTGAAATAAAAGCTTTACTAATAATTATTATATTGGAGGGCATAATCTGATCAACTGTTTTTCCAGCGAGTTATAAATACACACAAAATTATCGATGATCAATATGCAATTACTTCGGTGAAATATAACCTCTCAATAACTTTGTTAACGTTACACGAGAATTTAATGGGATCAAATTGTCGCATCGAGTAGGTATACATCAAAATTATAAGCTACGTAAACCGGGTTCATTTTTGTGTCCCTTTTTAACGAAGTCATTAATTGGATTGTCCTTTAATCATAATTTAAATTACTCTGTGTGTAAATTCATCAAGTGAATGATAAAATGTCTGTGCACTAAAAGCATTAATTTGTCTTAACTATTGTTAAATGGCAGTTGCTTTGTAAACGAAATTCAAAATTGAATTCAGAAAACTGGCATCGCTATCAAGGTTATAGAACTTATCATTTATCCTCCATTGCTCTTCACCTAACATTTTCTCATTTATATTAGGTTCGGCTTCTAGTTACACCAGATGTAGTACCGGTATGTATTTTAAGTTTTTTTTTTTAGGTTAAAATACATACTTTTTTTACGTTAAGAATTGGTTCATTACTTACCATGTCATCTTTCTTGCTATCCTTCTTCTGAGCACTGTTTTTCTTGCAAACGAACAGAATGACAACTGCAACTATGACTACCAGGGCTCCAATAGCAACAAGAGGTACCACAGTCAGAGGCATTTCACTGCTGGTAGGATTCTTATTAGGCGCTTCAGTGCTGGTCGTTGCATCATCATTTTGGATAATATTCTCTCCACCAACGGGTGCATCATCGGGAGGGTTCGGAGGACTTAAAGTAGTGAGTGTTGTGGTTGCTTCAGGTACTGTTACGTAAGTATTTGTTGCTTTGGTTGTGCTTTGCGTGATCCTTGTAAACTTTGGTTGTAAAGGTATGTTTGGGTAGGCGGGAAAGTTCAGGGTTGGCGGGTGGGGTAACTTCGGTCGCTGCCCGGACTTGTCGGAAACTGTTGCGTAGACTTCGGTCTTCTGCGGGATGGAGCCATCGTTTGCTGTTACCCATAACGAGTAGGAGCGGTTTTCCTGGAACGTGACAAAATGTTGGTTAGCATTTTATATTTCTACCAAGAAATTTATTTAGGGAGTTACTTGAAAGTATTGCCGTAGTGCAATTTTATTAGCGGTGATGATATCAGGAAATTCAATGAAAGTCCATTGGATTGACTTTACCCGTTGCAAGTGGCGTATTGTCGTTCGGCGTGGCGGTTTAAGGGGGACATAACCTTTAAAAGAACTGAAATTCGGAACTTCCCATAAAGATTTTCAAATAATTATCACTCATCTAGGCTGTCATTTGTACGAGTATCTTATCTGCAAGAATTACAAAACTTCTCTAAAGCCAACAAAAAGATTCAACCAAAATACTTGAAAAACTTCAAATTCGTCTCGAAACTTTAAAACAAATACGCTAGTAAAATAAACGTATGCACCGAAAACGGTAGCAGCTACGGTAGTTTAAAGCCGTAGTTTTAATTGCAAGACTAAAGAAACGTTAACAGCTTATAAACTACGCAGAAGTTAATTCATGCATTAATTAAGTGAAGCCACAGCAAAGATTTTGTGCATAACTTAGAACTTGTTGAATGAACAAAATGCTGCTTTCATTTTATTTACATTCACCTGTTGAGAATTCTCGAGAGTGAATTTTCTCGCAAATTATGCTACATGGAAAAGCGTGTGTGTAAAGAATAGCATTTATGTGTTCTTAGTAATATTATGTTCTGCAATTTTAATGAATCTCAAATATTCTCAAGTGTGGATGGAGCATCTCGTTCTGACATACATTTTATTCAATTTTAAGCCTTTGTCAAACTGACAGACGATAGCGAACCGGACCGAGTCCGAAGCGATAACGAACCGATACGAGACGTCAAACTGGGTGCAGCGAACCGAGGCGTAGCAGTTGTATTAGCTGGCTTTTTATGAACGACGTCAAACAGAGGAAACACGCCTTCGCCACGTCTTCGCATCGGTTCGGTCACGCTATCGGATCGTTTTCGCTTTTCTATGTGACTGGATTCAAACAATTCCGTACATTACAAATAAAAACGCCTCGATTCTCATTCGCCACGCCTGTCTGTTTGACAAAGGCCTTACTCCCTACTTAAATACAAAGCGTTATTTTCTAGTGTTCTCAGAATAGACATCTGCTCGGGATATTTTTACCAAATAACGGCGAATAAGGTAATGATTTTTGCTGTTTATAAATGTGTGTATTTTTTAAATGTTCTACTGTAGGGCCTAAATAACTGCCCCCCGACTTTAACAAATGAAGTGTCAATACCCAAGGAACATATTTTTTTATCGTGGTGTTGTTGTTATCGTATGGTTGATGAACAACCTGGTGTCAGAGTTTAAACCGCCCGTAGGCCTCTGACATGGCTTCACACACCGTTGAAAAATCTCTCAGGTGTGCTGGTTTCCTCACGATGTTTTCCTTCACCGTTTTTAGCAAGTGATAATTAATTTATAATACGCACATGAATTCTAAAAGACATTGGTGCGTGCCGGGGTTCGAACCTGCAACCTTTGACTTGGCAATCCAACGGTTGTACCACTCGGCTATCACTGCTAAATCGTGCTTTATCGTGGTAAAATCATTAAATGTGTCCGACTGACTAATTAGTCAAATTTGACAGACCCTCCCGCTCTACCCTGGGTGGGGGAGGGACTGTCAGATTACCCAATAAGAATACCCAAGGAATATGGGCAAAATATCAATTCCTGATAGAATTTAACTTAAGATTCTAACTTCGAAAAAATTAAACTAAGCTATTGTGCTGCCAAGACCTTTGTCTTGGCAGCACAATATTACAAAATTTCTGACTATAACTTTTATTGTTTAAATCAAAAAGTATGTAGTATCTATCAGTAAAGATCGAAGGTCAAAGTTTCGATAGGCAGCAATTTTATTTATGTTATAGTTTAATTCTTGGTAAGAAACAGAAATATACTAAGAGTTAACAGCTCGTTGTATATTCATTTCTGTCTAACTAAAACGCGATTGAATTTCAAAAGATTTCTAGAATTTCCCAAAATAGCCTCTGAATATTGAATATCAAGTAAGTAGATTAAGAGAATTAGACCGTAAATTTTATTCGAAGTTTGATAGCAAAATACTATCATTTAAATCTAAAAATAAATAAGACTATAATTTACAAAGCTACTTCAATTTATTATTTAAAATTAAATTTTAGACGACTCTTATAACCTGTTGTAATTTTTTTAATAAATCAATCAGTTGCTTGCTATAATTATTGTTTTAATTATTGTTTAACGCACGAAATAAAACTATAAAAACTAAAGATTGAATGATTGATAGAATAAATTGATTGATTTCGTTCGCAATTTTAATTACAGATGAAAGTTTGCTTAACAGTTCTTACTTCAAGACTAAATGAAGTTTCAGAACATCTATTACATAGTTAATAACAGTTTAATTGGTTAATTAGTATTCATGAAGTAGGTAATTAAGATTCTTCGTTGTCATGCAAGAATAAAATATCCAGTGAAAAAGAATGACGCAATAATTATATTGCTGTGTTGCTCTTGTTTTTTTTTAAAAAAAACTTTGAATTATAATAAGAAACTAGCTAGCGCAGCTCTGTCCGCAAAGGCAGAAACGAATTATTCTATGAAAATACACGTAAAATATATGTATTTACATAGTATGCTTAGTCCTAACTAAGGGTATATTTTATCCATATTTTAATTATCACTATCAAAAATTAGTAGTAGAGTACTCGTATGATCAATGAAGTCAGCATTGTACGGGATTCTATAAATAATAAGCATTTCCTTCTGGTAATGGTTTAGGTTATATCTACCTAGAATAAACACCTTTTATCCCAGTTTTACGCTCCCTTTTTTTTTAGCGTGGTAAAATCATCAAATGAGGACTCATTTGTGGATTTTAGTCAGTATGAGTCTGACAGCCCCTCCCGCTCTGCCCTGGGTGAAAGGACTCATGTGACGATTTTACCACGTAAATAAAAAATCGAAACATAAAACGCCTTACCACAAAAATAATAAACATCTGTGCGTTATGTCGTTTAATTGAAGTTGACAGTTTCTTCAGAGAAGTGTTAAAGAGAAGTTTAACTTTTTGTAGTAAGACGGACAATGTTTATTCATGGCCATACAGATATTTATGTTCTGCTATAACAGATGTTAAAGACATTAAAGCCTCCGCGATCTTTCTCACAGCATCAATATTGATTGACCTGACCTTCAAAACTGGGGATCTCTTAAACTACCACTTAAATGATTAAAATAATGATCCGTTAAAAATCGGAACCCAAAATGAGAGGCTTGTTTTGCATGCAAAGTTTTTATTTCTGTATTAATTTGATGAGCAGTTTATGTGGTCATGGTTTTAAAATATGCTTGAGACACACAAGGAAGATTGTCGGAGCCGCTAGACTGTGTAATTAAGATTCCTTTTTTATTGTTGTTAAACACAGTCAACTGAACCACAGAAATATATGGGACTCACAAATTACTGTGACCCCGGTACGTAAAGGACACCGTGTATTTTAGTCAGTCAAGTCTGACCCTCCCGCCCTTCCCTGGGTGGGAGGACTAATTTGATGATTTTACCACGATAAAAAAAAAGTACAGTTAACTCGGGGTCGCGGGACTCACGAATTACCGTGACCCCGGTACGTAAAGGCCTATTGAAGGACAACGTGGATTTTAGTCAGTCAAGTCTGACAGTCCCTCCCACCCTGCCCTGGGTGGGAGGATTCATTTGATGATTTTACCACGATAAAAAAAAGTACAGTTAATTGCATCAAAGAAAATTAATTTAATGGTGGTACAGTAAACTGTACCATGGAAAATGTATTTATTTCATGGTACAGTCAACTGTACTGCCGAATGAATTTTCAACGATGATCCGGTCAAGTACAATCTCAACTGTACTAAGGGCAAGAAGCGCCTTCGTAAACAAGGCGACGCAGTTCTCTGATGCCTTACGACGCTGTTATCCATTGTCGCGTGCTTGGGTATGAAACTCTATGGATTTTTATTTCGATAGCCGCCTGGATTCCAAAGTCGTGAGGTATCGAAGACTTGCATCGCCTTGTGTACCAAGGGTTTTAGGCTGCGAAGCCACAGGCAAAAACTAGTAGTTAATATAAATGTTGGTAGTTATTAAAATAGAACCTTAATTTTTAATTAAATTTGTATTACAATATCAAATTATTTGTCAGTTTCAATTATTTTCTCTCAATTTACTTCACAATGATTAATGATAAATAAGAAACTTTTTCAATTGATTTCAAATTGATGTTTAAGTAAAATGATTTAAACAAAAGCGATTTATCGATTGTCATGATCGTAATCGTATTTCGAAGTAAGTACATATATTTTTTAGTACCAACATAAAGTAAAAAAAACTTTAAATATAATTTCTCGATGTACTTAATGAAAATTCTAAAAAGGTAAACATATACTCGTACAAACATTTATGTTTGAAAATAAGTTTTCTAAAATAAAAAGAAATAAATTATAAAGATACTTTTTGTTTATGCACTAATTGGACTCTACTAGAAAATAAAACCTTTTACAAGCGCTTCAAGCGAAATTGAATTAGGCTGGTTTCATCTGGGTCTAATTTTCTATTGTGCCTCATATGTCATTTTACTATAGCATCAGCTTTTAATCGTTACGAAGACTTGGGCCTACTTGATTTCAGTCCATAAACTGACATGGTTACTTACACTATCGTTGTAACTTACATCGGGATATTTACAGTTAAACTTTATTGGTGCAGAAAACATTATAAACACAACATAACAAATCATGTTTAAAGAATTTTTGCTAGAACTGAGCATGAATTCTACGCATTTTGACATACCGCGTCCTTAAAGTACATAAATAATAAATAATAATAATAATAAATATTCCACAACTATCACACAACGCCATCTAGTCCCAAGCTAAGCAGAGCTTGTGTTATGGGTACTAGACAACTGATAAACATAGGTACTTATATATTTCTTAATACATACGTATTATAGATAAATTACACCCAGACACAGAACAAATGATCGTGCTCATCACACAAACAATTGTCCTGGGTGGGAATCGAACCCACGACCTCCGGCTTAGCAGTCAGGGTCACTAACCACTAGACCAACAGGCCTGTCATGCCTACATGCCTACATACATAAAAAATATTATAAACAACATAAACTCACGCCTTCTTCCTATGGTAGGCAGAAACTACAAAGAGCCACCTGCCACGATCCTTACATACTCCTTTCGCCTCATCCACTTTATACATCTGGTCATACAATCACGCCAATGCGAGTACTACGCACCCGGCCTTTCTGAAGCTTGAAGTAACACGACATAAATTCTATGGAAAATTAAAAGGCGCCTCTAGTGTATGAACGAGGTCCTAATTTTATCCATCAAATTAACATCAAAGTCCCCGTTTTTTTACGTCACATAAACGTGAAAACTCGTGATAAGGCTTCAGTTTTCTTTACAATCAGTGTCACTACTAACTGCCCTAAGTTTATGGTTGAAACTGGGCGGAACTAAAGCCTTTTCTGGTTCCAGTTTCCGACAGCTAGATTAATGATACTTGTAAACCAAAAATGCCTCTTATATACTATGAGATAAATTGGGTTTTTGTGTGGCCATTTCATTTTATTAAAGGCGATACCGAAAACGGATGCTAAAGGCTAAAAGCTTATCGCTTTTATTAAGTTATTAAAACTAAGTTACTAAATATTGTAAAACAAAATTGTTTGTTGTGTCTATCTGTGTGACCGTTCTTTTCTTTTAAAATCTTGATAGGAAAAATAGTAACAAGGTGTCAAAAAATCATCTAAGTACATTCTTTAGGTCGCGGGACTCACGTATTACCGTGACACCGGAACGTAAAAGGTTACTGAAGGACACCGTGGATTTTAGTCAGTACGAGTCTGACAGTCCCTCCCGCCCTGCCCTGGGTGGGAGGACTCATTTGATGATTTTACCAAGATAAAAAAAGTACATTCTTTAAAAGGGAAACTTGCAGAAGGCTGGCAGCATTGTCTATTTAGACGGCAATGCGAATGACAAAAAACAATTACTTCAATGTTGAAGTAATTGTTTTTTTGTCAAAAAAAAAGTTTGTTGTTTTTTTGTAGAAAATCACATTAATTGAATGTTCAATTAATGTGATTTTCACAGTAATTTAGAAGTCTTATTCTGGATGGTATATTCTTGTACTTTATGTTGCAAAGAAAGGGGATTCCTTTTCTCTGCAGCTGACTGCACCTACTTATGTATATTATAAAGTACTAAACACTGGATCGAGAAGTAATGTCCGCAATTTCACATTCGAGTAAAAAAAAATAACTTGCAAAAGTCAGTAAATATTTTATTTATACTAGTTTCTCGATGCGGACGAAGTCGCAAGTAAAAGCTAGTAGATTATATTTTAATTTCAATAAAGCTACATTTTGTAACAATTATTCAAAAGTTTAATAGTTTTAAGGCCTATGATATCATATTTCAATTTTAGAATAAGTTATGAGACTTAACTTATTTAAAATTGGCTTTCATGAAAATTTTATGATGAATAATTTGTTGTACAGTCAAGAGCAAAAGTAGATGATCGAAATCAGAAATTCAATACTGATGAACGGAGTTCGCGTCAGAGCTGTGTCGAAGTGATTCAAAAGTATATGATTGTACTTTACCAAACATTTACTACTAACTCATCTACACAGTTCTGCCGCGAACTCCGTTCATTAGTATTGAATTTCTGATTTTGATAATCTCCTTTTGCTGTTGTACCTACTTCGTAAATAAACTCGTATTATGAGATGGATGGGTCGACGGCGCGTTGTTTCACGCGCGCCTCAAGGAGTGTCAGCATAGTGACGGGGCCCTCTGTAGAGGGCCAAAGCCTGCCGGGGTCGCGGGACTCACGAATTACCGTGAGCCCGGTACGTAAAGGGCTATTGAAGGACACCGTGGATTTTAGTTAGTACGAGTCTGACAGTCCCTCCCGCTCTGCCCTGGGTGGGAGGACTCATGTGATGATTTTACCACGTAAAAAAAAATTGGATGACGTCGCTTTGTGAGGAGAATTATGGTGTTGCAACATGCTGACCACGACCACTCTGTCAAGAGTGAACCGACGAAGAAGAATAAAAGTAATCAAAAAGATTATTAATCGAAAAATATTAGACGAAAAAATAAGACATGGCTCTATTCATTGAATTAAATGAATGTCCATTTGATTGGAGGATATAAAAACTATGCTTTGTCATAACTTAAGTCAAAATTCATATTTAATCGCGAAAGACTAATTTACGCTTAAAAAAAGAAAGATAAACAGAGATCTCTCTCACTCACTCATTTATAATATTATTATTGATGAAACTTCATTATCTTTTATTCACAATCCAATTTAATTATTTTTGTAGTAGCACCGACTTGTAATCTAAATGTAATTATTAATATCGATTACCTGTCAATACTTATCAATGCCGATCTTTGCTCTACACGTCACTACCGCACGTCTTTACGAAGTACCGACACCGTCTTTTGTTTATCGCTACGGGTGATCTCTACCGCGGGAGTAGCCTTCTCTTAAGCCTTTGTCAAACAGACAGGCGTGGCGAATACGAAGCGAGGCGGTTTTATTTGTAATGTATGGAATTGTTTGAATCCAGTCACATAGAAAAGCGAAAGCGATCCGATAGCGTGACCGAACCGATGCGAAGACGTGGCGAAGGCGTATTTGCTCTGTTTGACGTCGTTCATAATAAGTCAGCTAATACAACTGCCACTCCTCGGTTCGCTGCACCCAGTTTGACGTCTCGTATCGTATCGTTATCGCTTCGGACTCGGTCCGGTTCGCTATCTGTTTGACAAAGGCTTTAATAAAAATTAAATCCTGTTCCTAAAGCCACGATTCCACTAGACATTTACTAACGTCCGGTAAAAAAGCGATAAATGGGAATGTTCACTTTCGTTAATGGTAATTTTAGAGCCTTGTAAGGGCAACCCTGAAAACCATTTTTGGGGTATAGCAACATTCTGTTGACACTTCCTCTTCCCTTTTTTTTTCGTTGTTCGTGAGCGCTTGTGCGCCGAAAACCGTTTTTTTTTTCTTTTCGTTTAACTACCAAAATAAACTGTTAGGGTGCTTCAACCTATAATTTGGCCAATAACCATAACTTCTCGTCTAATAAGTGTGCTGATGAATTGGTGTTCATAGCGGAATTCCTAGATCTAGCCTGACACAGAAAGGTGACTTTGAAGCGAAGCGGTAAGTCTGACGTCAGCCCTTAGTAGCTAAAGCTCCTTTGGGAAGGTCTGGATTGGAATACGTCGCAGAAGAAACCCTCAGGTGAGCGCCTTATTCATTTAGCACACATTATTTTTTGTCGCAATATAATTTCTCGTTTTCGTTTGGCGGGTGTCCGCCATCATTTTTGCTTTTGCCGCCGTATCATTCAATTCCTTTTAAATTTACAGTCCACTTAAATATCTCGATCAATCAGGGAACAAAAAGTGAATTGTATCTTTTAATTATTAAAAAAAAATCCAGAAAGGAGTCTCCTGTATCGTAGGTGTGTCTGTGAACATTGAAACGCGTTTATACAAACATCCAGATCCGGAATAATCTACTTGTAGGTCACACATAAATATTTGTTCAGTGCGGGGATTGAACCCGCAACATGTTGCACATAGTCGA
Source organism: Agrotis puta (assembly GCA_943136025.2). NCBI lineage: Eukaryota > Metazoa > Arthropoda > Insecta > Lepidoptera > Noctuidae > Agrotis > Agrotis puta. The sequence continues at coordinate 4,361,779 of OW964171.2, forward strand.
TCGCTCAGCCACAACGCTAACCGTGCCTTCAGAATTGAACTTAATCTGATAGCTCGATAAAAAGCGCTGGCGTGAGAATAATATAAAAAACGGTCTGTTATTTATTAAGCGCTTTTTTAAAGGACGTTAATAAAGCTAAGTCCGAACAACACCGTATCGCTGAAAATTAAAAACAGGTCTCAGGTCGTTTTTAATTTTCAGCGACACGGCAAACATTTAAAAAAAAAAAACAAATTAAAAAGTTATGTTCGTGATAATTGTTCCGACAAGCTTTTTGTAAAAGAACACATATAATATTGACAGTAAATTGAACTCGCGCCAAGCTTCGCAGGGTCCACTAGTGAGATTTTGTTTTAATGTTTTTTAGAAACAACAAAATTTTCAGCCATCATTTCAACTGCAATGATCCTCCACGTTGATTTCTACAGAGGATATATTTCGAATTAATAATACTTACCGCTTTTTTTTTTTGCGTGGTAAAATCATCAAATGAGTCCTCCCACCCAGGGCAGGGCGGGAGGGACTGTCAGACTTGTACTGACTAAAATCCACGGTGTCCTTCACAAGCCCTTTACGTACCGGGGTCACGGTAATGCACGGTCCGGTGAGGACCTGCGTCATGCGGAAGGTAAGGACGCCGTGACGCCTATCCAGCCACTCCTCAAAGAGGGGTCTTACCGCCGCGATTGCGGCGTGCCCGATGATTTAACCACCTAAAGAAAGTGTCATGACACTGTCGCAACGTCACGTAATCAGCTGCTGCTGTTTGCGGTCGGCTATAAACTTGTACCTTTAGCAAAAAACTTTTATCTTAACTTTAAAATAATAAGGCGGGTATTCACTACGCCTGAATATAAGCTCTGTATTGAACCCTCAGCTTAATGAATACTTACCGCTAAACGAAATACATAAATCTCTTAAAAAATAAACACGATGTTTCCCCCTACCCATATTTCGGAAATAACTACAGAAATAACTAGAAAATTACAATTACAATTATTAAAAAAAAAAATACCTAACCAAAAAAAAAAACTCAAATCGTAACAAAAAAAAATTGCTATCTTACCTTATCAATAAGCGTATCATTGACAGTCACGACCCCAGTATGAGGATCAATCCTGAATGGCGCTGGTGGGCCAAAGGTTTCCAGGCCGAAGGTAACCTTGTCACTGCCAGTGTTCTCCCGGTAGACCTTCGTCACGAAGGAACCCAGAGGTTCCGTCGGCATGACGTACCAGTTCCTTTCGACGTGCATGATCGCTGGCAGGTTGAAGCCCGGAGGCGCTTGTGATGATGCTGAAACAATGAAAAGAGGTTTAGGTTAAAGAGGGTTAAACCGTTGAATTTTATTTAAATAATACGAGCTTTTGCCAGCGGGTTAGTCCGTTCATTATTTCGTTCGTTCCTAGTATGTGACTATGGACCACGAGTGATTTTTTTTTTGAAATCGATCTAGTAGTTTTTTAGTTAAAAAAAAATCTAATCTTTGTAAGGTTAGTATAAATTAAAATGCGAAAGTTCCAATGAATGGAATAGTATGGTCGTATTTTACTTCGTTATAATTCTAGTATACTGCGAGGCGAAATACGTAAAACACATGCTGCCTCAGAAGTCTTAGTAAAACATTTCAGTATTTTAATTACAGCGGACTTATCATATCAAAGAAAATGAAAATGCGCCTCAAGTCGAGGAACTAATTTTTTTCATAAAATTAACGTCAAAGTTCTCGTTTACTTTACGTCACCATAGAGATCTACACCTTGGAATGGGCATCTACGGTATTTTCACAGTTTTTATGTCTTGTGACTGGGACTGTAGCACTATAATTTTGTATTGTCTAATTATATTTTATTTGTCTATGACAATTCAAAAGTGCCTGTAACTGGCTTACTTGAAATAAATGCTTTGATTTTGATTTTTGTCACAAAAACGTGAAAAGTTATGCTAAGTCCTCTGAGGCCTTATCATAAGATTTCTGTTTTTATTTACAGAGTACTTGAAGTATTTACTACTTGAATAAGTGCCTCTTTTTTTTTTTTTTTTTTTTTTATCGTGGTAAAATCATCAAATGAGTCCTCCCACCCAGGGCAGGGCGGGAGGGACTGTCAGACTTGTACTGACTAAAATCCACGGTGTCCTTCACTAGCCCTTTACGTACCGGGGTCACGGTAATCCCTTGGTCCCGCGACCCCAGCAGGCTTTGGCCCTCTACAGGCCCCGTCACTATGCTGACACTCTTTGAGGCGCGCGTGGAACACAACGCGCCGTCGACCCGGGCATGGTCCATGGTCGGACAGCGAGTCGCCCATTACTCGCCGCCCGCATGCCCGCGCCTACGGTGGCCGGAGATCGTCTCGCGACGTCCGACGCCGTGGGCGTCTACCACTGCGGCTGGGGTGGAGGGAGGACGCTGTCCTCTCCCTCAGGCGGCCCGCCTCCTCCTTCACGAGCATGACTGCTTCGCAGAAGGAGGCGACCGCTTCCCACTCCGTCTCGCCCCGCAGCATGGCCTCGACCAATGCCGGGCGCGAGAGGTCTCCGCCTATCGCCGTCGTGAGGACACGGCGGTGCTCTGCCCAAGCGGGGCAGTCCTGCACCGTATGCTCCACCGTGTCCTCCGGACGATCCTCGCAGTGGTGACACCCAGGCGTTTCTTCCCTCCCTATCAGACACAGGAACCTCCCGAAACTTCCGTGTCCGGTGAGGACCTGCGTCATGCGGTAGGTCAGGACGCCGTGACGCCTATCCAGCCACTCCTCAAAGAGGGGTCTTACCGCCGCGATTGCGGCGTGCCCGGACCTCGGTTGCGACAGTCGCTCCCTCCATACTGCCCTGAGATCGCGCCGGAGCTCTTCCCGCCGCGCCTCGACTTGTCGAGGCAGCGGGGATTCGCCCCGACGCTGCGCCTCCACGCGCCATTCATAGACGCGCTGGAGGGCAGTCGCCTCCAGATCCCAGGGCAGCAATCCCGCTAGGAGGTTGGCTGATTCGCCGGCGATCGTGCGGTATCCCCGGATCATCCGGATAGCCATGACCCTCTGGCATGCGACCAGCTTTAGTGGTCGCGTCCGGATGCTTAGGGCCCACACAGGGGCCCCGTAGAGGGCCATGGACCGCACGACACCGGCGTACAGCCTCCGGCAGGAGGCATTTGGCCCGCCGAGATTGGGCAGTGCCTCTAGTGTAGAAGAAGAGGAATTATTATTTTTTCCATCAAATTAACGTCAAAGTTCCAGTTTACTTTACGTTACAAAAACGGGAAATGTCATGATAGGATTGTTACATTCTTTAAAGCAATCGAAAACACGCAATTTAGCACCCATAGATAAATTAATTACCCGTCAATCTCAGTTATTAGCAAATCCATCAGGAAGCTAATGCGATCAATCTCACCGGTGAGTAATGGCAATTACCGTTAAGAGGACTTTGGCAAGTATACCGCACTGAAAGTTAGACATTGATTATTTGAATTTAAAAGGACAGTCGACAGAATTGAGAAAAAGGTAGGTATTTGTAAAATCTATTTGCTGTCGCGCAGGGCCCAAGTATATAAACAAATAAATCGAGAACGAGTAAGAGCGAGACAGTTCGAAAATACCTATTAAAAGTACAAAAAAAAAATCAACATTTCATAGTCCCCTGATTCTTTCCCAAAAACTTGACTTTTTGAAGAATATCTCTTTTAATAATTATAACTTATAAAAAAGAAGAGAAAGCAGGATATGCCAACAGCTTCATATTTTTTTTTGGAAATATAAATAGGTATTAGAGGTAAAATCATCGAATCTCCTCCCAACAATGCTGAAAGTTCCCCCGTCGTGGCCTACCCAGGCCAGGACGGGGGAACTTTCAGACTCTCAGAATTGTACTGACTAAAATCCATTGTATCTTCACTCTACGGACTTCAGATATTCACACTATATCCCAGTAACCTACTGTTAGTAGTCTATGTTGTGTGTTACCAGGGCCAGTCTTCGTTTGGGGTGGTAGCCGGGTGCCTGCCGGGTATTCTTAGCTCCCCCGTAACCAGGAATAGCGGAGCCGCCGGGGAACATTAATTCAACAGCGCGTAATTTAACTAAAATGTCTTTAATTTATAAATATTTTCGCATATTCTTAATGACGATATAATATAAGGCAAAATTAATGAAAATCTATAAATAACATTACAAAATTAAAGTATCACTTTTAATCAACCTGATAAATATAATGCTGATGGAATAAAACTAAAAGCTAAACGTTTCTGTAACAAATTAATTATAGCAGACTTTGTCTAGCACCTAAATTATTCTAGGCGATAACTCTAAATATCAAGTTAATATTTCATAATATTAATTTGATATTTAGAGTTATAAGACTGAAACTTAAAGACTTACGTAGTTATAAATTAGCTAAACTTGTTGTAAGAATAATATTAGCATATTAGAACATTAAAATAAAAATAACAAAACATTCGACAACAAAACAAAACATTTATTTTTAGTGATTTATTTACTTTATAAATAAATAAAGAAATAAATCATAGTGATGCTAAAGATATATAAATATGAAGGTAATACTTCTCCTCAAGGATTCAGCGAGCTTAAACTTTATGTAAACTCCCGTCAAAGGTGCAGCTTATCATGTATATTTGCCTTTGAAACGTATAATTGAATAAACAGAGAGGAGACGACATGTCCCAAGAAGCTTTAAAGCCTATTAAGAGTTGCGTTCAGAAGGGAGATTAGAAATGGCTAGAAGTTTCATATACCCTATAGTTACATACATTGGTGTATTAAGGATATTCTCCTCATAAGATTTTTTATTTATTTACGTGGTAAAATCATCAAATTAGTTCTCACCCAGGGCAGGACGGGAGGGACTATCAGACTTGTACTGATTAAATTCAACGGTGTGCTTTAATAGCCTTTTATGTTCCGGGGCCACGGTTGCCCGATAGACCCGCGACCCCGGCAGGCTTTGGCCCTGTAAGGGGAGCCTCGTCGTAATGCTGACAGCTCTTTAAGGCGCGCGTGGAACACGACGCGTTGTCGATCCAAGTATGGTCCATGATCGGACAGCGAGTCACCCATTACTCGCCTTCCGCATGCCCGCGCCTACGGTGGCGGGAAACCGCCCCGCGACGTCCGTTACCGTGAGCGTCTCCCGCGGCGGTTGGGTCGTGAGGGGGACGCTGTCCTCTCCCTCACGCCGCCCGTCCCGCGTCCTCGTTCGCTAGCATACCTACTTTAGCATTCCTCATAGGGTGCTTTATAAAAAAACTGGTACTAGCACATAGACAGTTCGGTACTGATCAGTTCTGGCAAAATAAACAGGTATAACTTATAGAAATAATAGGCTCAGGTACAACTTTGCTTTTAATTATTATTATCGTTCTACAAAAACTAAAACAAGTAAAAAAAAACAATGGGTTGCACTCGTGGAGTGCCGGCCGAAGTGAAAACTTCAATAAATAGTAATAAACACACACGAACATTCGCGCAAGCGCCCTGCGCCGTCTTACGAATTTTCGATCAGGTCACGTGTTCTGACGCGAGTTTAAAATTTTTTACCCATTCCAAAAAAGTGCACAACAGTTTTCACTTTAAAAATCTTAATAGCTCTTTTTTTTTTATCGTGGTAAAATCATCATATGAGTCCTCCCACCCAGGGCAGGGCGGGAGCGACTGTCAGACTTGTACTGACTAAAATCCACGGTGTCCTTCAATAGCCCTTTACGTACCGGGGTCACGGTAATCCCTTGGTCCCGCGACCCCGGCAGGCTTTGGCCCTCTAAAGGCCCCGTCACTATGCTGACACTCTTTGAGGCGCGCGTGGAACACAACGCGCCGTCGACCCGGGCATGGTCCATGGTCGGACAGCAAGTCGCCCATTACTCGCTGCCCGCATGCCCGCGCCTACGGTGGCCGGAGATCGTCTTGCGACGTCCGACGCCGTGGGTGTCTACCACTGCGGCTGGGGTGGAGGGAGGACGCTCTCCTCTCCCTCAGGCGGCCCGCCTCCTCCTTCACGAGCATGACTGCTTCGCAGAAGGAGGCGAAATCTTACCTGCTACATAAAAAAATAACACGAACTACGTAGGTATTTCGAACTTAGCAACTAAGTTTGTAGCAATATCGTCCAAAACCCGAACATCTGCCACATCGTCGCTGAAATGTGTAATCGTGACCAGCTAGTAATCTTTTCTAGTTGTAACGATGTAACGTCACGTAACAGTTTTATTTACGCCATTATCGCAGACAAAGACGTAGACGGTGTACTAAACAAAAATTAAAAACGGTAAACACGAAACTTAGTTAAGTTTTAGTAGAAAATTCTCTAATATAATTTTGATAGCACTGCATGACGTTCACGTTTACGTTTAAAAATAATCTTAGGGGGGCCGATGGCCCCGGGTTGCGGGACTCACAAGTTACCGCGACGCCGGTACGTAAAGGGCTATTGAAGGACACCGTGGATTTTAGTCAGTCAAGTCTGACAGTATGGGTGGAAGGACACATTTGATGATTTCACCACGAAAAAAAAAGGGGGGGGGGGCAATGGGGCCATATGCCAACCAGAGTGGTTTTAACAGGTTACCGTGGCATAGGAACTCGAAGGGCATTTCAAGGATCAGGGTGGTTTTTGATCAGTTCTATGTCTGACAGTTCCTTCTGCCTCACCCAGGGTGGAAGGAGTCATTTGATGATTTTCCACCATAAAAAAGAACGAATACTTGCCAGAGGATTTATGAGCGTGTTGTAAACTGACCGTTAAGCGTTTGATTTTTGAGTATAAAATTACGTGTGTTTTTCTAAAACTGCCAACTGAAGCGAGACTTCGTCTAAATATTTATTACAACTAAGTAGGTAGTTAAGAGAAAAAAAAAACAGCAAAGAAAATTCACTTACAACAAAGCAATTCAATCGAACCAATACACATTATTATTTAATGCACGTAAATGTAGTGAACAGTCAGAGCTGCAGCACAAAGTTCATGTAATTTAAAGTTTGATACAAAATAGTTCTTAGCTTGTGTACTTTAGACTCTTGAGAACCATTCTTTGGATTTTTATTTTCACTTTGCTTCTCAAGTACAATTGAAGGGTTCTTAAAGGCCAGCTTTTCAAAGAGATACAATGTTGTGTTTCTCAATTGTTTTAAAGCCCCGCTGTCGCGCCTCTGGGTTTTGGTTAACCAAACTAATTTAGTTGAACAACTGCGTTAGTCAGTGGTCGGAATGACGGGTTCTGTTTTCGTTTTCCCGGTCGGGTAAAGTGTCATTGTGTTTTTTTTCATTTTGAGTATCTGAGCAGTAGCCACAGAGCTTCGATTTGTGTCAAGGTTAATGGCAATAACCTCGCCCCTCATAACATGGGCTTTATATATAACTAGCGAAATCTGGATGTTACTATAAGGGTATGCCTATGCCCTTCGTGATTACAGACGCGATGTTATGACTACTACTCAGTTACTAAGTTTTTCTTGGAAAGCACTGATTTAGGTGAAACTAGCTTCCGCCCGCGACTCTGTCCGCGCGAATGTCGGTCTTCGCGTGGATGGTTTATTTCTCCATTTTGAGTAACTCTGACAATGACATCTTATAAATATTACGGCGCTGAATCCACTGCGGGTAATGCAACGTGTGTTCGCGGTTCTACAGAACAACGTCTATGAATAAAACTGAAAAATAAGATTTTTTTCTACGTATTTTTCCAGGATAAAAAGTACCCTATGTTATGCCTAGGATAATAAGGAATAATTATACCAAGTTTCATCGAAATCGAACCGTTAGTTTTCACGTGATGCCTGCACAAACAGACAGACAGACAGACAGACAGAAAAAAAATTTTTTAATCATATATTTGGGTTTGGTATCGATCCAGCAACACCTCCCGCTATTTAATTTTTCAATGTACAGAATTGACCCTTCTACAGATTTATTATATGTACTTATAGATAAAACATCGCAAGTCCAGCCCAAGTCGGGCACGCTCCGACCATGGACCATGCCCGGGTCGTCGGAGCGTTGTGTTCCACGCGCGCCTCAAAGAGTGTCAGCAAAAATGATGGGACCCCCCTCTAGAGGGCCAAAGCCTGCCAGGGTCGCGGGACGTATGAATTACCGTGACCCCGGAACGTAAAGGGCTATTGAAGGACACCGTGGATGTTAGTGAGGACGAGTCTGACAGTCCCCCCCGCTCTGCCCTGGGTGGGAGGACTCATTTGAAGATTTTACCACAATAAAAAAAAAATGGGAAGTTACTTTACTAATAAGGCTATGGTCAGCCACGTCAATATAGTGAAACGTCAAGAAAAAAAATATTCATTCACGTTGAAATGACAGATGTGACAGTGACAGTGTTAGGTTAATTTTCGTTACGGAATTTCTTGATTCGGTCGCCGCGCTCAAAGCCCGCGATAAAAGCTATGCAATAGCTTAAAAGTGTCCTCATTTTTGTAAATGTTACAGTTAATTCATTATGTACCTTTCACAGGCACATCACTAAACAGCAACTTAGTAAAATTATTAGAAGTCGTTCGTGGAATTCGATATTTACAGTTATTTTTGGGAAATAATTATGATAATATCCCAACATGTAGGCACATTTGAATAAGAGCTTTCTGTAATTTACCTTTGCTTCCAAAAAATTCTTTTTAACAATATGTTAACATGCAAATATAATAAACCAACTTCATACATAAATATTGTAGACGAACTTCCAAAAATATGCTTAAATTTTGTCACATTTTCTTATAGAAGTACAAAAAATATGGAAAAGAAGATATTGAAAAAGAAGCCTAACAAATAAAACAAAGTTACTGTTTCCTATCAATAACTTTCCTTTACAATTTTCACTGTCGGTACCAGGGCATCATAAAAGGTTAGAGCTGTTACGGTCACCTGACATTTCAAAGCTTTGTTCAATTTTTCAAAGCGTACGGTGCACGGTGTACTGTCGCGCCATTTGCCTGGGGCTTTGTGTCGAGATCCTTACAACCGGTCTTGCTTCCCTGGTACTTATTGGCGTTGATATTGACACCTTGACGGTTTATTATTGCTTAACACCTTGGTATGAAGTTTAGTTTGAACATTAATGAACTTTCTTGTTACCGTGAGGGAAAAAACTTGATATTACGAAAATGTAATAACGTCAGAGCCTGATTATTATGTACGCTACGTGTGAAATGACGGCTCTGTATAGCTTTGAAAAGGTTCAATAAGTATCGTGAATTTTCAAATATGAATCTATTCCAATACATTATTCCTGGAACTTGTAAGAGATAATTATTTTTTATAGATCACAGGTTCTATAAAGTCTAGAATTTTGTATACGAACATCTTCTTTGATAATGATAAGTTCGCTTCGCTTGTCTCGAGAGGGCGAAAAATTGAAGGGAAAGAAAAAAGATCTTGATAAAAGACTAGATTAATCTTCAAGCTTGATATTGTTACTGAGTGAAAAGTTACGATATTAAATCCCAATCCGCCTTACTCTTGCAGAACTAAATTACTTATCTGACGTAGCCTGAAGTGGTTAACAAAACTTCACAGACATCACTATTTACTCAACTACCTAAATGGAATTGAAGACTAGGGTTAAGCTTTCCATGCCTTGCAAATCGATTTCATTATTACCAACAGGGTAATTATAATTACGATTTATAAATATTTATAAATGCAAAAGTAATGTTTGTTTACGTTTTTCACCCCTAAACAACTGACCCGATCATCCTGAAATTTTGTATACACATTTTTAGGTACACATATGAATGTTATTGTGTACCTGAAAATGTATATATGATGGTATACAATACAAAAAAAATTAACTCACATACCCACACTCGGATCAACAACTAGTAGAACGTCATTCAAATTTTTTTTCCGTGCGGAAATCAAATCCACGAGTCAACAGCGCAGCAATCAATCCAGCCAGCTAGCTGCACCAACCTCGTTTTGTTTGTTTGTTTTGAACGCGCTAATCTCACGAAATACTATTTCGGATTGAAAAATATTTTTGTGTTGGATAGTCCATTTATCGAGGAAGGCTATAGGCTATATAACATCACGGTACGACTTATAGGAGCCGAGCAGCGGGTGACACCGCGGCGTGGAGAACAGCGAGCAGATAAATATAAATACACATGTTATATACCTATTTATTCTTTGTGCGATCGACCTTAACAATACAGGACAGGTAATTAAATATGACAAGCAATGAGTTTCCTCTAAGGTCGCCATCATCTTCATCAACATCTATGACAGGAATGACAACTACTTTACAATGACAATCGACACACACTCGCCTTGGTATTAATCATTATGTTTTAAATACTAAATCGAACATATTTTTTTTTTTGCGGGGTAAAATCATCAAATCAGTCCTCCTTTCAGATTCGTACTACGTCCATGGTGTCCCTTCAATAGCCTTTACGTTCCAGGGTCACGGTTACATGTTTAGACAGCCCTAAGACCCCAGTAGGCTTTAGCCTCGTCGGCGAATACTATAATATGAGCACGAACACTAAACATGATAATGTCTTTCATCTATCCACTGTCACTTGAAAATTACTTTTAACAAAAAAAAAATAGCATCATTGGTGCTATTTTTTTTTATTAACCTTTATGTGTCCCACTGCTGGGCGAAGGTCTCCCCCATAACCTTCCACTCTTCCCTTTGTGCGGTTTTCTCGGGCCAATCTCTCATGAATGCGTCTAGATCGTCGCGCTAGCGAATTCTAAGCCTCCCTCATTGTCCGCCCAATCCCACTTCAACCTGGCAGTCTTATTGCAATTCCAGTTTTGGAGCTAATTTTTGTATTTCGAATTCGATCGCTGAGCTTCATACTCAATACGCTACGCTCGATCGCTCTTTGCCAAATCTTGAGTATGGACTTTTGCGACTCGGTCAGGGACCGGATTAATGGTGCTAATTAAAAATATTTACGATCGTTTTTGTTTTTTTTGTTGTTAAAAAGAGCGCGCAAATGTCGGAAAAGCGTGCATGCACCCTTATCACGGTCGAATAGAACATGTATTCATGAGATGAACTTAAATTAAAAGAAATATGTATTAAGTTCCATATTTTATTTGCAAGTTGATAGTGAGGCTGTAGATCAAAAGGGGCAGGCAAGGACACAGTAATGCCTTTGTCAAACAGACCGGCGAAAGCGAAGCGTTTCCGAAGCGATACCGAACCGAAGCGAGACGTCAGTCCGATAGTTCTGTCACGCTATCGGATCGCTTTCGCGTTTCTATGTGACTGGATTCAAACAATTCCATACATTACAAATAAAAACGTCACGCTTCGCATTCGCGACGCCTGTCTTTTTGACAAAGGCTTAAGAAGACACTCGTCCTTGTAAATGATAAGCAGTCTGCAAATGTTCTTTGTAAATAATTTCATTTCTGCTTTGTATATGTACAGACGTCAGCTGCACATCAACCTACAACAATGATTCAAACTTTAATAACAACTTTATTACAAAAGAAAAGGGTTCATCTTTTATTAGGAACATTTTAAAGTTTAAGGTTGGTTGGCAAGCTGGGCTGGGGTCTGTCACTTCATGAGTTTTTATTACTGAATCTTTTTAACTCGTTAGTTTCTTGATAAAGTCTAGCTTTAAGCCACGGCTTCGCGGTTAATTTAGAATTTGTAAATCAATTTGGGTTGTAAAATACAATTCAATAATGACCAAAGATGCGTGGCTCCATCTGTTATAAATTGTATCATTCGTTTCGTGTAGTATATATTTTTTTTCTTGATTGATATGGCTGACCACAGGCTAATTAGTAGACTTACTTCCCATAGAGCAACGATAGGAAATATTCGCAGTACTTAGGCGATAATTTTTCATTTTTTTTTTCATAAATAATATAAATAAATAATTATAATTGCATAAGTTGATAAATAATGCTATTCGATAGCTTTACCGTGGCAGTCCCAGAGTGCCACACGTATTTTTTTTAATAATCTTGTAAAAAAACTATAAACTTTAACTAAGTATAATTTCCCGACAGCTACCTTGGAGTCTTCAATCCAAGAGTGAATAGGTTACTATTCTAGTTAAGCGTGCTTCACCGTCGACCACATCTTTCCTTACTATCAGGCAAGATAGTGGTCAAACGCGAACCTATAATTAAATTTAAAAAAAAAAACTTTGACTTTCGTTACAGGGTAGACAGCGAACCGAAACTTTGAAAACCTGTCTTCTCAAGAGGTTCGTATTGCCCAGAATCTGAGTTGTGGGAACTCAAATAAAGGTTAGACGGATAATTAGGGACACACGATCCTTCCATCTGGGAGACGTGTACAAATTATTCTGGTAAGACAAACCCGGGTAAAATACCCAAGCGGTTTAGAAACTCCAAAACTGATTACCCCAGTTTTGCGGATGGATCACATTGATGTCTTATAATCTATCGAGAGATTTACAACTACTACTAACGGGAGATTTGCCTAGCTACAGAACAAACAACTATGTTTGTTCTGTAGCTAGGCAAATCTCCCGGGGTCGTGGGACGCACGAACTAACATGACCACGGAACGTGAAGGACTATCGAAAGACACTGTGGATTTTAGTCAGTACCAGTCTGACAGTCCCTCCCGCCCTGCCCTGGGTTGGAGGACTCTTTTGTTGATTTTACCACGAATAAAAAAATAAGCTAGGCAAATCTTTCGCTAAAATTCTATGCGATTTTAAACCACAGGTTATAAAATGGGATTTTAACTAACATCTCAATTACTACTGATCAAATAACTTAATAAAAGATACATAATAATTATAATACAAGAAATCTATTCTATTATTATGAAAAGTCAAGCCAACAAGCATATCAAGAAAAACTTCCCACGCTACGTTGAGTCCCGTTCAATTTTCTAATGCGAGAATGTTCCATAAATTCTCCGGGAACATGTCGCTTGCACGGAACATTTGATTTTCAATGGTGTTTGTTTTTATGGCCTTCTTAGGAAACCTTTACGTTTATGCTGTAGCTATTTCTGATACAGAAAGCACACGCTGTGCGTCTCTGGTGTTCATAACACAGTTATGCCTTTGTCAAATAGACAGGCGAAAACGAAGCGAGTCCGAGGCGATATCGAACCGAAGCGAGACGTCAGTCCGATAGTTCTGTCACGCTATCGGATCGCTTTCGTTTTTCTATGTGACTAGATTCGAACAATTCCATACATTACAAATAAAACCGTCACGCTTCGCATTCGCCACGCCAGTCTGTTTGACAAAGGCTTTACAGAGTTGTGGAAGTTGGATAGACAATGGTGTCCAGCATTTTATATGGAGTAATATGTCAAATACTGGTATTCTGCCTACTGCATCCAGTATAGCAGAGACTATAGACTGCTTTTGCAATCTGCGACACATGGGCGATTATAACAAACACATGAATGCTCACCGCTACATCAGCAATACCGTGGTTTTTGTCTTCCAATCGCATCGTAAATCACTGCCTAATGCTGCCTCAGACCCCAAACCCCAATATACTTTTTTTTTATCGTGGTACAATCATTAAATGAGTTATCAAGTGATTAGAAGTTGAAGTCTATGTAGACACTAGAGATGATTCTCAGTAGAAAAATACACAAATATACATTTAGGAAAATCCCTGGTGCTAGAGAGTAGAGGAAGGAAATGGATAAATAATAAATCCATAGCCAAAAAAGTTTTAGCTTGCCTTTTTTACATTAATCCGGTTGTATTGACGTCGCCAGTCTACGTAAAAGCTGTAATCCAAAACGATCAACAAAAAGTCAGCAAGTAATGACCTTTACCTTATACTTATTGAACATCCTCTTGAGATAAGATGATCATAACCGGTGGGCTCGAACTGACCGACAGGTAATTTATTTTACCGACATGATATCACTTCTACCAACGAAGCGGAAGAATGAGAATAGAAACAGAAAAGATTATTGCACAATTACTGAGAAATAAAATTCTTCTACAGGCGTAGCAGAAAATGAATGTTTCTATTCTTCAAAGTGTATTCTTCAAGAAGTGGAACGATGATATAGCCACGGTAGCAGGAAAGAAATGGAGCAGGCTAGCTAGAGATAGAGAGAAGTGGAGAACAATGGATGAGGCTTTTACTCCTATACGCGGACGTCCTTACATCTAAGTAATATAATTATAACAATTTAATTTATCATTCATCAATCAGTATTTGTGTTATAATTTAAAAAAAAAAATGTCGGGTTGTCTAGTGCCGGCAGAAGTGAAAATTTGGATAGTAATAAACACACACGAACATTCGCGCAAGCGCCCTGCGCCGTCTTACAAATTTTCGATCAGGTCACGTGTCCTGACGCGAGTTTAACATTTTTTACCCGTTCCAAAAAAAGATAACACAACGCACAACGCCGCTAAATAAGTTTTCACTTCAAAAAAAAAAACAATAAAAAAAAAAATTTAGGTGTCGTTAGAAGCATCTCAGTTGTCCGCTGGCTATAGGGTAGGTAACGTGTCACCAAATCCAATATGGCGCCCTCTAGGGGATGTAAAGTTGTAAAAAGGCTTAATGAGTACATTTGAAATACACTTACAAAGCTTTTATTATTATAACAAATAATTCATAATATATCGCCAAAATAGTGTAAATAAAAAATAAGTTAAAAATAACTAAAACCCAACTACGAAAAATTCTCGAACTGAAAAGTATAAAACAAGAACAATATTCATTTGACCGATATTTTTTCTAATAATAAACTAAAGTAATAATCGTGGTCGTGTGCCACCTGCGGTTGTTTCACTCAATCTTTATTGGCTAGGTGGCAAACGACCACGATTATTACTTAAAGTTTTTAACTAATTGTTTATTTTCTTATTCTTCAAAGGATTCGGTATTACATATCATTATACACGGAATTCGGATTGTGCAAAAAACCAATTCCATTACTGATCTATCCAAGAACAGAAAAAGTTATTTCTTTCTATACCTATCCAACCACTCCTCAAAGAGGGCTCTTACCGTTGCGATTGCGGCGTGCCTGAACCTCGGTTGCGACAGTCACTCCCTCCATACTGCCCTGTGATCACGCCGGAGCTCTTCCCGCCACGCCTCGACTTGTCGAGGCAGCGAGGATTCGCCCCTAATTACTATGCTAATATTACTTTTTATGAAAAACTTTTTTATATGAAAGGTTGTCTGAAAGATATTGCTATTAACGGTAACACAGCCGTTGTACCCATATAATTAACAATATTGTAAAAGTTTGTTTTAATTTTGGTGAACAATAAAGTTTGTTCTATTCTATTATACTTTTCAGATATAAAAACCTTAAATAACAACGTTGTATAGACTTTCCTTAATACAAAGTAACAGAAAATATGAGAAACTTTTATAACACGCTCCATTTTCCTTTCAAAACGTTTTATTTCCCATGAGATCTGATCATCATTTGTTTGTATACAAATACAAAAACAGATACAAAACACATCTTGTACAAGCTAAAATGATCTCTCGTTTGTATTGCGCTAGAGGCAAATTAGACCAATTTTGCAAAGAAGCTGTACAGACATAATATCAAATGGAAAACTGTTATATATTTATATATATTTGTAACGGTATTGTTCGTCTTTCTTTTGGGGTGCAAAATGATCAAATGAGTCCCCCGCGCTGGTTGGAGTGAAATACGCTGTCAGACTCAACTAAAAAAAACACCTCTAAAAAACTACTCCATTCCATCAGTTCCAAAACTTAGCCTTAACTTAAAGTAGCTTGCCAAGACATTCCCAAGACCATGGTTTTTCCCGGGACACAGAAATCGATGGTGTAGTGATTGCATGCGCAACTGCTGATAAAGATGTTCTGGGTTTTATTCTCTGGTCGGGCAAGGTTCTATCAGGAATTCCTAAGTGACAGCCACAGAGTCTTAATTTATGACAAATTGATGGCAAAAGAATCGCCCTCTAATACGTAGAACTTTAGTTTAATAAACACAGGGCCTACATTTGTGTGCAGTCTCTATTACTTAGCTTCTGCCCAACCCTTCAGGTATTACAGAAGTAATTTTATGATGCGGTCATGGACCCGTCTTAACAGGACACCGTGGCCCTAAAACGCAAAGGGAACTGAGGGAAGAGGGCAGACTTTAGTCAGTGTGAATCTGACAGTCCCTTCCGCTTCACCCAAGGTGGGAAGACTCATTTCCCTCGTG
Source organism: Agrotis puta (assembly GCA_943136025.2). Taxonomy (NCBI): domain Eukaryota; kingdom Metazoa; phylum Arthropoda; class Insecta; order Lepidoptera; family Noctuidae; genus Agrotis; species Agrotis puta. The sequence continues at coordinate 4,377,935 of OW964171.2, forward strand.
TGATGGTTTAACCAAACAAAAAAGAAGTGATTACGTAACATCCGAATTGAATCAGTAATAATATGGTAACGTGTTACGTGTTCCATAACCCAAGGTTATCTGCAAGAGAAAGTGTGAGGTCGACTTGCTTTCACCGGTGATGACTGTCTGCATATCGCTATCTCTATCCAACGTCACCAAAAAGAGTGAGACACAAAAACTGGTATGAACTCGCAAAAATGTTTTGCAAACATTCGACGGTTGAATTTGAAGATTGGATGCCTTCTCTTGTTTTTTTTTGTGAATCGCGTGTTGGTAAACGAGGAAGAGTTGTTATGAAACACGGAACAAAAACACATTAAATACGCATTATGATATCTAACGATATACACAGATAAAAATAAACTACAGAACTATGTATTTCTGCGACCCGTATTTGTTCAGCATAATGTTGATAATAATATAATCATTATATTATAATGATTCCACTGCTGGGACACAGGTCTCTACTGTTACTCGGTTATCCACCACGCGTGCCCAGTTGTAGTCTTGTAGATGTCGAAATAGTCTTCGATTTTTTGGTTCCAGGAGATGCCGATTTCCTCAACTATGTTTTTTTTCACCCTTTTAAAAGCAATGTGATGTAATGAATTTAATAGAGCAGTGTTTTTCAAACTGTGGGTCGCGACCACCCGATGGGTCGCGAAGCATCTCTAAGTCGCGAAGTTTCTATGTTTTTTTTTTTTTTTTTTTTATCGTGGTAAAATCATCAAATGAGTCCTCCCACCCAGGGCAGGGCGGGAGGGACTGTCAGACTTGTACTGACTAAAATCCACGGTGTCCTTCACTAGCCCTTTACGTACCGGGGTCACGGTAATCCCTTGGTCCCGCGACCGAAGTTTCTATGGTAGTTCTAGTTCTTCTTCTAGTTGTATAAGCTACTGCAAAAAACATTAACAAAATTAGGAAAAAATTAAACTGAATGACATAATAATTTGTTTTAAGAAAATGAATAACTATGTTAGATTAACAACTTAAATTTGACTTTATTTACTACAAGAAAAGATACATATTTCGACGATGAAGAGTCAATAAATAATAACTACAAAAACGCAACTTTACAGGAGGCGTAAAAAACGTTTCAAGTCCGTTTAATTATTTTTTTAGTATATTTGATTTTTTAAATGTTTTATGTAAACTGACTACAACATTATGCTTATGACTACAATATTAATATATTAATCAATGATTTTATTAGTTTTTAGATATATTTTAGATAGATTTTATTAGTATTTGTTGCCATCGTAAATGACGTAACACCACTTAGTATATATTGCAATAATTGTTTATCTTGCAAAATTAATAAGAAACAGACCTAAGATCTTTGCCAGCATGTGCATTACTCTATTCTACAATAAATAATGCAATAAAACAAAAATGGCCAAAATGTTAGATATTATATATTGACTCTTCATCGTCGATTTGAAGTATCGTTGCGTCACGTCGCGTCGCGTCGCGTCTCGGTGTGAACTGACCGTTACGCGACTTAAGGTAACCGTTAAAAAAAAAAAGATCATACAAAAGTTATTTCTTTTTAAATTTTTAGCATTATAGCTGAGAATGCACTATCAACGCGACTATCAACCTAAAAATGTTAATAGCCATTTTGTTTTACGAGTATACATATACGACTGCTAAACTATTAACGGTAAACCGTACTTTTATGTGAACAATTTCGTTAAATAGCGTAAATCGTAGTTTAGTACTGTAATTACTATTTTATGTAGTTGCAACGTCGTGTTTAGCCCTAATCCAGGTTAAAACTTATAAAAAGACAACAATTATTTAGTGATTTAATCATTCAGATATTTGGTGATTTAATTTGCTTTTAGTGGTTCTTTGTTTGTTTTTAAATCGTTAGATGCGATTAAAATGATACTGCATAGTTTTATGTACTTTACTTTAATTAAATAATAATGTAAGTACAAAAAAAATAAGCTTCATAAACAAAAAATAAATGAGCGTTTTAATTTTAGAACTAAATCGATTGAAACGCGTTCGAACTTTGAATCGAACCAGAGACCAATAGTTTTTTTTTTTAAGAAACTGGTTTTTGACTCATCGAATGTCTTTGTTCAGTAATCTTACTTCGAAGAGGTGTTGTTGAGTCATTTCCTAATTTTACACCAACATTGCGAAATTTTATGTAATTATCTTATGCCTGCAGCTTCATCGGTGGGGAGTTCAATAACTGGCCTATGGATTCTATTGGCAAAGTATCATGTATTAATCTAGATTAAAAACTATCTGTCTGTTGAAGATAATTCAGATCCGTTTAGTTGTTTTTGCGTTAATGAGTAACAAACATACATCCATTACATGCCCATTCGAATAGATAATGTTAGGTACGATTGTTTAACTCTATTTTTTTATTTTGTTTGATTGTGTTTATGTTGTAGCCCCTTTATCTATCTTTGTATTTCTAGAAAATCGCTGTTCTATACTTTCTCTTGCAATCCCCAATGGAGTATTTTATCAGCTATCATGATCGATCTCTTTGAAACTAACTTTTGTTCAAAAACAAATAACAATAAAACAAAAAGATTAAGTATCGCGCGATTCATCACGAAGTATGTAACAATGACTATTGTTTACTGATCGAATTTCAAATAAATTACTTAGAAAAAGGACGAATTAAAATACAAAAAAAAAGTTTGTAAAAGCCATGACGGTGTTGATAAGGTTAAATAAAAAAAAAGTATAGGCAAATAAAGTGCGGCTGTATCTATTTTCTTGTTATTTTTCTTAAACGGAAATCTTTTGAAGCCAAAAAGCCAAACGATTGTCATTTGTCATTTTTAAATTATAAATGGAAAAGTGTTCTAAATGTAAATTAATGATGAAACGCCTTCACAACACAGTGTTTGTAATTCCGGTTATTTTACGTAAGTAGTAACTTTATGCACTAGTTACTGTTATTTCACTTAAAAAAATAGTGTTACATTTCTTTTTTTTGTGTTTATAAGGAGGATCAAAAGAGTCATCGAACGCTATCATCTGAGATGATAAAATGTGTTTTCGTGTTCGAAACAAAAGAAAACCTTTTTAGGGAAGAAAACCTTTTTAGCAATCGCGGCGGTAAGACCCCTCTTTGAGGAGTGGCTGGATAGGCGTCACGGCGTCCTGACCTACCGCATGACGCAGGTCCTCACCGGACACGGAAGTTTCGGGAGGTTCCTGTGTCTGATAGGGAGGGAAGAAACGCCTGGGTGTCACCACTGCGAGGATCGTCCGGAGGACACGGTGGAGCATACGGTGCAGGACTGCCCCGCTTGGGCAGAGCACCGCCGTGTCCTCACGACGGCGATAGGCGGAGACCTCTCGCGCCCGGCATTGGTCGAGGCCATGCTGCGGGGCGAGACGGAGTGGGAAGCGGTCGCCTCCTTCTGCGAAGCAGTCATGCTCGTGAAGGAGGAGGCGGGCCGCCTGAGGGAGAGGACAGCGTCCTCCCTCCACCCCAGCCGCAGTGGTAGACGCCCACGGCGTCGGACGTCGCCAGACGATCTCCGGCCACCGTAGGCGCGGGCATGCGGGCAGCGAGTAATGGGCGACTCGCTGTCCGACCATGGACCATGCCCGGGTCGACGGCGCGTTGTGTTCCACGCGCGCCTCAAAGAGTGTCAGCATAGTGACGGGGCCTGTTGAGGGCCAAAGCCTGCCGGGATCGCGGGACCAAGGGATTACCGTGACCCCGGTACGTAGAGGGCTATTGAAGGACACCGTGGATTTTAGTCAGTACAAGTCTGACAGTCCCTCCCGCCCTGCCCTGGGTGGGAGGACTCATTTGATGATTTTACCACGATAAAAAAAAAGGGAAGCCACTTTTTGATTGATGTGTGAGTGAGCGCCGCGCATACATTGAAATGTTTTCATTGTTTCTCAGCGGCCTAGACTAATCTAGACTAGGAATCTAGACATTCTTCAATCTTATATTTTTATTTTTTATAATCGCAAAACTCAATTTTTTTGTGCACAGCAGTCCACAAATTATGGTTAGCAAGAGATAAATGACGATATTATTATTGTGATTTGAAAATAAAATATAACATTCTAAAGTTCGTACGTGCATAAAATGGGCAGTGCTCACTCGTCTAGCCATTCTATTGTAGCACACCGGTATTAGATTATCATGAATAGCTCCTACGCTTCTTGGCGCCCTGGTATTTCATATTGTATTGCAATGGCGCTTCATGAGTCACGCAAGCAAAATGAGAAATACTTTTTGAATTAAACTTATTTACAAATAAATATTAAGATATGTATTTTCAAATAAATAATTTTATTTTCTCTAATATTTCCAATATAAATTGAATGAAAAGAAATATTGATAGTTAACTCACTTATCACTAAATTCAAAGAGACTTCGAAATGATTGTAGGCCTTGTTTTCAAAGTTACGAAAATTGTTACAAAAGTAAATTCTTTCAACGAGTACCTCAGTAAAGTTATCATTGTCGAGTTTCTAAGGAAAACATGGTGGCTGCAAGAAAGTTCCACATAAACGTCTAGACAGCGTAGTCACACGACGAAAAATATCTCTTCCCTTGTCTCACGAATATATTACGAGTATGTGTGACAAGGACGGACTATGGCAGCTGCATGTGAGTCTCTATGTGACCTTGATATATGGAATGAGAATCGCGGCGACACGACGTGTGTGCGTTCGAGAGTACTAGGCTAACAGAAACTCTGTGGAGGTAAATTGGAAATATTCACATGTGATATTGGGCGTTAACCATGAGAAAATAAAGTTGGTATTTGGCCGTAGAGTGAAGGGAAAATTGAAGGTACTAGTAGAGCCTAACCGTCTTCACAGTGTTATGGTGTTTAGCTCACATACATTGCTGTGTGTGTAACGCTCAATAGGCCACCTGTCTTGACATGTTTCTGAACCGCTCATCAACACATACACGTTGTGTGTATGAAGTTTTATTGAAATAAGGAAGTTTTGCTTCAGTGGTTATGTTTTTGGTTGCCAAAAATGCACACAATAGTGACTGAAAAAATCTAATTAATCCATTAGTTACATTATCAATAAAATATTTGACACGTATTTTGCCTTTTGTTACACGAACCAAAAATGACGAGGATACGATACTTTTAAAATTGACAAAACACTTTTAAGATTCTTGAATGTTGATGCTGTCAAATTGCCTATATAAAAAAAAAACTTTATCTACATAAATATTATAAAGCAACTTGATTCATTTAATATACAATCTTACCTTACTGGGACATCGAAAATTATACATTTACCGCAATTAGGTTTCTTAATTCTCTTCTTTCAGTTCTTATAATTTGCGCAATATTAAAGCGTCTATTAAATTTATAATTTCTAAGTAATTACTTTCAAATGTTTCTAATTAATTTTCTGTACCAAGAAACACGATTGCCGTATTTTGTACTCAGAAAACAAAGATTTAAATCGTTAAATTATCTTTATTGCACAAATAAACATAGGTCCGTATAACCTTACAATGTTACTTTTTTCATTCGTATTAGTTATGGTCATCGACAGTGACATTTATTTAAAGTTAATCATACACGGGCATGCGGGCGGCGAGTAATGGGCGACTCGCTGTCCGCCCATGGACCATGCCCGGGTCGACAGCGCGTTGTGTTCCGCTGCGCGCCTCAAGGAGTGTCAGCATAGTTATGGGGCCTGTAGTGGGCCGGGGTCGCGGGACTAACGAATTACCGTGACCCCGGTACGTAAAGGGCTATTGAAGGACACCGTGGATTTTAGTCATTACAAGTCTGACAGTCCCTCCCGCCCTGCCCTGGGTGAGAGGACTGATTTGATGACTTTACCACGAAAAAAAAATACAGTTAATCATACAAAAAAAAAACTACAGACTTTGTGACGTTATTTCCCACTGTTGAACACTTTTTCAACCTGGAACACCTTATATTTCTTTTTTTTATCGTGTTTATAATATAATAAAGTTAGTCTTCCCGCCTTAGATGGAGCGGAGGGACTGAGAGACTCTTCCTGACCAAAAACCACCTTGTTTTCCTTAACATTGCTGTTTGCGTAATTGCCTGACCGATGCAGATGACCTAAAAACGGTGACGACATATCTGTCTATTAAAATCGTCGGCCTGAAGTAAGTTGAAACGATAAGTTTTGAAATTAAATTTTATGTTTCTAGGAAACTGGGCTTTTGATGAAATAACACAGGTCTGCAATGGGTTTCCTCTCTGAGATCTGATTAACGTTTTCTATAGTTTCTGATGTGCTGATTACGAGAAAAATAATAAAAAAATTCTATCACGTCAGGATTCTTTGATATTGAATATTTAAGATTTTAACTAAAAATGTCTGAGCGCATACATTTTAAAATCTATAAAACGTCACTTAATTACTTCAGCTTAATTTTTATTGCATTTTTAGTTTAAGACGACATAGAAATGAATGCAAATCAGTAATTTGTTAATTACTACATAATAAGTGTAAGTAATTCGCATTAACCATTTCGAAAACGGGTCATTTTGGCTTCATTTAGTAATGAGCTCATTAATACACGATGTTTAGGTGATATTGCCTAATTGTTGTTAATGTTGTTCAAAAAGGGTATAATGAAGAAAACAAAAGGTTTTTTTTGTATAAGTACCTACTCTGAATTAGAAAACTAACAGTCGAAGTGCGCATCTTGCAACCTAAACTTTAAAATGTCGTCGCGAAGTTGTTTAAACTCTTCGAATTGTTTTTGTTATATTTGCGGGAAATTCATGGTGATAAAACAACGAAACAACATTACAGACTATATAATATTACAATTATTTTGGACATTCTATAAGTAACCAAGACAAAACTTGGACACCTCAAAAAGTTTGTTCGACTTGTTTACTTGAACTTCGCAAGTGGTCAAAAGGACAGAAAAATAGCTTCAAAATCGTTTCGCCCATGCTATGGAGAGAGCCTAACAACCATGTTGAAGATTGCTACTTTTGTTGTTGTGACATAACTGGATACAATTCTAAAAATAAAAGTGACATAAGCTATCCAAATGTGTCATCAGTTACGCCTGCAGTTTTCGGAGATTCAGAAATGGTGCAGCCCCCGTACCCAGCTATACAAATTGAAGATTCTGCTAATGATACAAATGAACAGAATGCATCCCAATCTGATCCTGTATTTCAAGTAGATTCTAACGAGTGTCAGCTCTTTTCACAGTCAGATTTAAACGACTTGACAAGAGATTTGAATCTCCCCAAAGATGCAGCTGAGCTCCTCGGATCACGATTAAAAGAAAGAAATATGCTTGCACCTGGTACTTCATTTTCATGGTACCGTCACAGAGAAAAAGATTTCCTTCCATTCTTCGCTGAAGATCATGATTTGGTGTACTGTAAAGATATTCCTGGCTTGATGAAAATGTTCGACATTGAATACAATCCTAAGGAGTGGAGATTGTTTATTGACTCCTCAAAAAGAAGTTTAAAAGCAGTCCTTCTACATAATGGGAATACATATGCCTCACTACCTGTTGCACATTCTGTCCATTTAAAGGAATGTTATGAAAATTTGGAAAAGCTTTTAGCTACTATAGCTAACGAACATCACGGCTGGATGGTGTGTGGAGACTTGAAAATCATAAGCATGCTACTCGGCCAACAAGGTGGTTATACAAAATACCCGTGCTTTCTTTGCGAATGGGATAGCCGGGATAAACAACATCATTGGACCAAAAAGGAATGGCCTCCAAGAACTGAACTAACCCCAGGAATCAAAAACGTGCTTAAACAGAGTTTGGTTCCCAGAGAAAAAGTTTTACTGCCGCCTTTACACATCAAATTGGGTATAATGAAGCAGTTTGTGAAGGCTTTAAATAAAGATGGGGAAGGTTTCAAATATCTGCATTCAGTTTTTCCATCTTTATCAGATGCTAAGTTAAAAGAAGGAATTTTTGTCGGCCCTGATATAAGAAAATTGATGTCGGAGGAAAAATTTGATCAAAAACTCAATGATGTCGAGTTACAAGCGTGGAAATCATTTAAGGAAGTGGTAAAAAACTTTTTGGGGAACAATAAAAGCTCGGACTATAAAGAAATAGTAGCCAAAATGATAACGAATTTTGGTGTAATGGGTTGTAATATGAGCGTTAAACTTCATTTTCTGAATTCGCACATTGATTACTTCCCAGAAAATCTAGGAGCCGTTAGCGAAGAACAAGGTGAAAGATTTCACCAAGATTTAAAAGAGCTTGAAGTCCGGTATCAAGGAAGATGGAATGTCAGCATGATGGCGGACTATTGTTGGTTGTTGAAGCGTGATGATCCAAACCGGAAATATAAGAGAAAATCGCACAACAGAAGCTTCCAGGAAAAAAGGACCAGGTTCCACAAATAAAATTTAAGTGTAATTTAACCCAGCAATAAGTTTTTATTACGTGTTAATAGTTTTTTAAGTTAAAAATTAAGTACTTTTTTAAATATATAATTTTTTAAGTGAAAACTTGTCTTTTTTCTCAATTTTCTATCTGTAGCTTTTTTGAAAAATCAGGAGGTGATGGAGAAAAACTAAGTACATATTCGTAATCAGCGCATCAAAATACTCCAGAATCAGCTATCAAATTCCAGAGAGGAAGTTATGACCTTCATTTTGCAGGCCTGTGTAATTAATACACTATAATTATGATATTTGATACTAATATCCGTTTTCATTTTTATAATGAAAATAGTCTAGTCACCAAGGTGAAAAATGATGAAAAGAATTTTTTAACACCCTTGCTCGTAAAGCTGATGTAATTCAACCAATTTTAAATATGTAAAGCGGGTCATAAAGAACGCGTGTGTTACCATAGTCCATACAAATTCCATAACAGTATTATTTGCCATTTCAAATATGGAACTGACTTCCGTGAAGTCCATCGTCAGAATTTCTCATCAATTTTGTTTTTTTTTACCCCTTTTCTAGATTATACTATGACGAGGTGATGAAGTTAATTGTCAGAAACTTATGACTTATTGACATGAAAATCTGATTTAATTTATAGATAGATAGATAAAAGTTACGTGCACTTTTATAATGGACAAAAACAATAAAAAAAGTGAGTTTCAGTCTCAATATCTGCGTACTAAATATACGATAATCGACACGACACGGTTAGCGCAGTGACCGAGCGATCGACTGTTTCGCTGCATGTTGTCGGTTCAATTCACGCATTCATAAAAATAAACAAACATGCAAACTTCAATTACGAATTTTATAAACTTGTAATAAGATTGGACTACAAAATAAGAATACTCGTTTATTTTTTATTTTTTTCACAAAAAGCTCCTTCTATAGTCTTTTGTTTCGCGTTTATGCCCTAAAATTCATAAAAATCGTTTCAGCGATTTAGACAAACAAACACACTAATTCAATGTTACATTGTATAATATTAGTGAGTCTTAATAGGATCTGTGTAAGTAAAATTAAAAGAACCATAACACTTTATAGCACTTCTTGGATCAGATGTGACTTAACTTAATTTACTTTACGAGTCTATAAAAGTTGCATTGTAGTACAATTCTTGAGAGATGGGATTCTATACAAAATTTCTTATTTTTTTTTTACATTACGGAAATGCCTTATGAATGAAAGAAAAAATCGTTCGAAAATATTTTCGGATACTTTTTTAACATATTCATACTTTTTTTTAAAGAAACTTTTAACATAATTATGTAAACATTTCTCTGATGCTAAACTGCAAGACAGTTGTCAAATTTGCAGACTAAGCTGACAGGGTATTTTGCATGCGATTTTGAGCATTTTTTGAGGATTCTAGTGATTAAAGAAAATAACGAATCATCAAAAAGGAAGACAGAGAGACATGGAAGAAGATAATATTTATTATTCTGTAAAAAATATTGCATGTATGGATTTAGAATCAACCACATCCCCATCCTATTTCTTTTAATTTTAAAAATCGAAGTTCAAAAGTGCTTCTTTGATGGCCTAATTGAAATAAATAGTTTTACTTAGACTTTGGTCCATATCCAGAAAGAAACAGGTGAGAGTGTTTGTATGGAGAAACGATCACCCACTTTTCTCTTCATTGAAATCGGTTCATTCATTTCGAAAAATAATGGCTTGAAAATTTGTATGAAAATGCCTATTGCAGTACAGGCTCTTAAGTTTCAGTATAGAATGGATTCAGTTACTTTATTTGTATTTATGGAATAACACTATTAAGTTTACATTTCTCTGATGCTAAACTGCAAGACAGTTGTCAAATTTGCAGACTAAGCTGACAGGGTATTTTGCATGCGATTTTGAGCATTTTTTGAGGATTCTAGTGATTAAAGAAAATAACGAATCATCAAAAAGGAAGACAGAGAGACATGGAAGAAGATAATATTTATTATTCTGTAAAAAATATTGCATGTATGGATTTAGAATCAACCACATCCCCATCCTATTTCTTTTAATTTTAAAAATCGAAGTTCAAAAGTGCTTCTTTGATGGCCTAATTGAAATAAATAGTTTTACTTAGACTTTGGTCCATATCCAGAAAGAAACAGGTGAGAGTGTTTGTATGGAGAAACGATCACCCACTTTTCTCTTCATTGAAATCGGTTCATTCATTTCGAAAAATAATGGCTTGAAAATTTGTATGAAAATGCCTATTGCAGTACAGGCTCTTAAGTTTCAGTATAGAATGGATTCAGTTACTTTATTTGTATTTATGGAATAACACTATTAAGTTTACAGGTTGCAAACTCGCAATTTAATTTAACTGAGTTAGTAAGAATAAAGATTAATCTATTTAGTTTTAGTGTAAGTATTAGTTTAAATTCACATGACATTAAAATAAACATATCAACCTGGTTGTCCATATTTTTCCGTTTTATGTTTTTTGTATGTATTTATATTACTTTCTTAGTTAGGATAATTATTACTATTGTTTTGTTCTATATGTTTCAATAAAATTACGTTTCAATTTGGTTAGTTTTCGATGAAATTTAATAGATAGTCAAACAATTTTCTTGCCAATAGTTAAGTTACTTAAAAAAGAAAAATGTTGCCCCATACTAAGTAGTGTATCGTGTATGGGTCTTCGATTTAACCTCACATAGACTTGAAGCAACCAGACCCAGAAAAACTACCTGAAGGCCATACAAATTCGCGGGCATCGGATGGCGAGTAATGGGTGACTCGCCGTCTGATCATGCCCGGGTTGACGGCGCGTCATGTTCCAAGCGCGCCTCTTAGAACTGTCAGCAATCCGACGGGGCCCAAAGCCTGCCGGGGTCGCGAAACTGACTCATCAGATAACCGTGACCTTGGTATGTAAAGGGCTATTGAAGGATCACCGTGGATTTTAGTGAGTACAAGTGTGAAAGTATGGGTGGGAGTCCTCCCAAATCATCAAATGAGTCCTCATTTGATGATTTTACCACGGTAAAAAAAGGCGACAAAGACGATTAGAGCACTGGCACTAAATGCTTATTTAAATTCCCAACAACTAAAATTCTATTCTATCTTTAACAGTAACAAATAAGCCATGTTTAATAAAATCAAACCAACCTCAAATTATTCAGGCTTTCCAGCAACTCTTATTCATCCTGTCTAATACTATAATATCCTAGATAAACTTCTGTTTGTTTTTGTTCCCTACAAATAATATGGTTCTGGCATTGGACCAAAAGCCTTCGATACTTCCATCTCTATCACACACAACTACAAAACAAGAAAAAAGAAAATTGTTCCCGCTAACCACACCGGTAGTACAACCACAGCTAGTTCATAGACGCGTATTCATATGTTGCCTCGCTCTAACATCTGAATAATGAGAACGTCAGAAAGAAACAGGTATAGGGATCATAGAAAAGTCCTCTATCAATGTGAGTTTACATGTGTGTTTGCATCGGGACTTGACTCCGGGATACGGGGCGTCCCACATACGGGTTCGCTAGTCTAGACCTGTTGCTACGTTATGTTATCCTAGTACTTTCTAAGAACGTCTAATGCTCTGAGGAATCTAATACACACGAGGAATGCAAACGAGAATATCTAAACATTTTTTGTACAAATAGTTTGTTTACTGTTAATAAATTATTGTAATTCAGAGTATTTACTTGAAAATAATTAAATTTACCATTGAATATGGTTAATCAAGAGTGATACATAGAAATTAAGCCCTAATTAGGAATACCTATTTGTTTGTATGACAGGAAAATACTTCGCAAATTATGTGCTTATTATGTTGGTTGAATAAGACATAATCTTGCGTACAAATGATCATAATTAATGTTCGAGGCTCATAATTTCCAATTACGCTTGTAATGCCGTGTATTTACAATTATCTTGGAGTAATTTGAAATTAATTAGCTCAGGCACTTGTTTATTTTACTACGAGATTGTTTTAACTTTGATCAGAATATGGGGGAGGGTTTGTATGTATGCTTTTGCGGTTGCACAACGACATGCTTTGCTTTTGCTTCGCTTGGTAGTATAGATGCAAACCTACCCTGCGCCTCCATCAGAGGGAGCAGGGTGGCGGGGTCTTGAGGGTGAGTGCTACTGTCACGTAGATCCTCAAGGCAAGTCTGGTGGGTACACCTTCTCGAGGTTGCCGCCCCGTTTTTTGGTCTAATTCCTTAAGAAATAGACGCAACAGAAACCACCAGGCGCTTTTCTGTCTCCTAACTGCAGCTCTCCGTGACTAAGAGGCTGCAGGCACGTCACTAAACTAACTGCTGACGTGTAGGGGTAACAGTCACCTGCGCTAGGACCTGCGCAGTTGAGCGCCGTAAGCAGGGATGAAGGAGTCCTGGGGGGTTGAGCCGATCGGCGCTGGCTGTAATGCGTCCGTGAGGCAACACGCCCCCTTTGGTCTGGATTTCAGGCAAAACGGTAGCCCTGCCCTTTAGCCGGGGGTAGGGAAATGGCCATTGTGTCCCGTTAGAGGGGCACGGCGAGGAGCGTGGGGTCCACTGTGGTCATCCTCGGATGATCACCGTGGTGGGCAAAGGTCATGCTGACGGTGTAAGTGAGGGTTGATCAGTTCATAGGGGATGGCCCCCCTACGCCAACCCGATCAAGCACCGGATGTCGCACCCTAAGCCAGCCTTGCGCTCCTATATCTCTTCTGGTAGTCCTAACGATCGAGCTAGTTTGTAGCAAGACGTTCCCAGGTGCGGGCTCCGTGGAGGGTGGGAAGCCAGAGAGACGAAACACAAAATTGAAACTATGGACAACAAAAGGCCTAATCACACAAACACGCACACAACACACACATCTACACACACAACAGTTACACTCCCGACACACACACGACACACTCTTTCATCTAACCACGACACACTCACTCACACATCACATAAACACACCGGAGCGGAGGCGTTAGCCGAAACTCCCGAGAGGAGGGTCGTGGACACCTCTCTCACCCCCGGACGCTCTGCGGCTTCTGCTGCGAGCTCCAGTGCGGGTAAAGGTCCGGCCATGGCGAAAACCGTGGCCACGACCAAAACTAAATCCCAGATTAAACAAGGGATAGCGGCGCTGCCTGGGATCAGTACCGCTCCCTCCAACACCGAACCCGGAGGCAGGGTGCCTCTTATCCATCCGCCCCCAGAAGTCTCCCCCCCCTCGCTGGCTGTCAAAAGCCAACCAGGGCAGGATTGTACCACCGGCGACGCGTTCGCGCAAGCCTGGCAGGTACAGGTGAGCAGGCGCGGCGGTGGGAAGGGCAGACCCGCCCGGACCGGCCAGCGCGCCGAGTCTACGGGTCCGAGTCTCACGGCCCCGTCTGGACGGGGCAGGAGAAGAAACCGGCCGTCTAAAAAAGACAGGATACTAGCCCAGCAGATAGGTAAGGCTAACAACACTCCGGCTAACGCAGTTAGCGCGGACAAACAACACGGCGGTAAGGTATCCTTCTCCGCAGGCAAGCGCTCGCAGACCGGGGCAGGCACTAGCCGCCCAGGACCCAGCCAGCCAACGTGCAGCGCGAGGAAGATACCACGCACTACCATACCTGCTAGGAGTGAACCAGCCACAGCGAAACGCGAGCTCAACGACACAAGCTCCCCTCGTGGTGAGCGCAAGAAGCCGCGCCTGGACCACTCCAAGCGGTCAGAAAACCGGAGCTACGCCCAAGCCGCTAGCTCCGACCTAAACGTCGCAGTCACCTGCGAACAGAGAGGCCACATTACCGAAGAGGAATCGGTCAAAATTCTGGCTGCCATCCAGTCGCAGATCCTCGTCGAGTGCCTCTCTGACGAACAGAGCCAACCGGGACCGATCTTCAATGCGAAGCCTCAGTACTCCGGGGGAGCCCTCAAACTTTGGTGCGACAACACCGAAACCTTGGCCTGGCTAAGGAAAACGATTTCCGGCGTGACTCTTCCCACTAGCAGCTCGCTAGTGGTCAAGAGTCAGGCGGACATCGAGCGGCGTGTCAGATGCGGCGTCGTCATCCCTGACGAGCAGGGGGTTTTTAAAGAGCCGACCTTCTTAGGCCGTGCTCTAAGTTACCAGAACCCCTGGGCCGGCATCAAGCGTTGGGTACTTCTGCACGCCAACAAACAAGCCTCAGCTTGGTTCGTGGTGGTCGGCATCCCTGAGGACCTAATACCGACCCTTATGAAGGCTGGACGCCGCCTCGCATTTGGTGTGGGGCGCGTCTACCTGAAGTTCCGGGGTCCAAACGGCCGTTACGGCGACGTCCCTCAGGGTTGGGATCCCGCGACGAACTCCTGGAGCTCGTCAACACAGGCGGAGGTAGATCCTCCCCTAGCAAACATCCAGGTAGCAACCGACACCGCACTGGAGGCTGCATCCGCAGCCCCACCAGCGGCAACTGCAGCAGCGAGCACATCTGCCGCCTCTGCCGCCGCCACCGTGGAGACCGTCATCTTGTCGGATGGGGAGCCGGATGATAGCATTCTGCTGTCACCGGTCTCGCGTCCGGGGGAGGGTGGTTTCGACGAGGGCGACCTGTTTGCTGGGTTGCGCCTGGAGGAGGATGAAGAGGGTTCGACCAACGATGGCGTCCCCTTCATCGGCCTGTAAGGTCCTACAGGCAAACCTCCACCACAGTCAGACCGCGACGGCTCAGCTGCGGAAGTGGATGGAGGCTCAACACTCGGCCATCGCCCTGATCCAAGAGCCGTGGATTAGAGCTGGCCGCATCCAAGGACTAACAAATCTTGGAGGTAAGCTTCTAGTTACTACAGAACATGATCAACCCAGATCGTGCATCTACGTAACTAGCAACATCAAGACACAGTCACTAATTGACTTCTGTTGCAGAGACATATCAGCAATAAAGATATACATACAGCGTGATGGCATGGAGGTGCCACTTGTCCTGGCCTCGGCTTACATGCCTGAGGCTGAAGAACCGCCCCCTCACGACCTCGCCCGCCTTGTGAGTTATTGCGAGAACGCCGGGCTTGAGGTTGTCATCGGGGCCGATACCAACGCACACCACCCGCTATGGGGCATGGACACGCCAAACGACAGGGGTAAGACCTTAGTTGACTATCTTTTCTCCACTAACCTTACCCTACTAAACACCGGCTCTGAACCAACCTTCGTTACCAGACGCAGCCGGACGATTATTGATCTTACTCTAGCCACAGAGGGTGCAGCGACCCTCGTCTCGGGCTGGCAGGTCTCCAAAGAGGCCTCCTGCTCAGATCACAGGTGGATACGTTTTGATATCCAGACCTGTGCATCACCAGTGCTACCAAGACGCAATCCGCGGAAAACAGACCGCGCTGCCTACACACGGCACCTCACGGCCATACTCGCACCCTGTAGCGTTTTGAGGACGTATGAGGGGCCAACACAGATTGAGGAGAACATCAACGGCCTCACATCAGCAATACTAAACAGCTACCAAGCCGCATGCCCGGAAACCACTCCGCCAAAAACACCGGGCAAACAACCATGGTGGGGCGCAGAGCTGGACCGCAAACGCGGTAAGGTAAGGAAAGCGCTCAATAGAGCCATGAATACTTGTGCTGATGAGGATTGGGATGCGTACTACGCAGCCAAATCCAGCTACAAAAAATGCATCAGATTCAGAAGCTCCATGGGATGGCGTAAATTCTGCGGAAGCATTGAATCTTGTCAACAAGCAAACAGGGTAAGGAAAATACTGGCGCAGCAGGAAGCTCCTGCTACCGTCACTCTCCGGAAGCCCGATCAAACACTCACTACCTCACCTGAAGAAGCGAGGCGCGTCCTTATAGAAACTCACTTCCCGGGATGCGCCTTCGCACAGGTAATCAACTGGACCGATATCAACCAAACACCATCAGACAATGACTGGCGCTACACCCACACCGTCATCACCTTGGAGAAAATCCAATGGGCGATCCGGTGCTTCCATCCTTTCAAAGCAGCTGGCCCGGACGGCATCTTCCCAGCACTACTGCAGTGGGGAGGAATTGCCGTCGCTCAAAGGCTAGTACCCATTATGAGAGCATGTCTGGCATTCAGATACATTCCTAAAGGATGGAGGGAAGTGAAAGTCATATTCATACCCAAGCCAGGTAAGAGTGACTACACCAACGCCAAATCTCACCGACCTATCAGCCTAACCTCCTTTCTGCTGAAAACCATGGAGAAGATATGCGAGAGAGAGCTGAGGGATGGGGCCCTAAAAACAATTCCACTCCATGCAAACCAACATGCATACAGCTCGGGTAAGTCGACTGAATCCGCTCTCCACCTGGTGGTCGGCCGGATCGAGGAAGCGATTCATCAAAAAGCCACTTGCCTGGGCACCTTCATCGATATCGAAGGAGCCTTCGACAAAACAAACTTCTCCAGCATTAGCGCCGCCCTCCGCAGACACGGAGTTGAACAGGTACTAGTAGACTGGATTACTAATATGTTAAGTAAACGAGTGGTTCGCCTTGAAGAAGACAGGCAGGTAGCCATGTTAGCCAGAGGATGCCCCCAAGGAGGGGTACTCTCTCCACTCCTCTGGAACCTGGTGATCAACGACCTCATCACCAAGCTCAACGCATGCCACTTCTATACAATTGGGTACGCAGACGACCTCGCCATCCTCATCTCGGGGAAGGTCACCGGGACTATCTGCAATCTAACGCAACAAGCGCTAAGGATAGTAGAGCGGTGGTGCAGGGACTTCGACCTTTCAGTGAACCCCACAAAGACCATTTTGGTTATGTTCACTCAGAAACGATCGCTTGGACCTTTTCGCCTACCTAAACTATTTGATACAGAACTCCAGTTAGCCAATGAGGTCAAATATCTAGGGGTCATCCTGGACAACAAGCTAAACTGGAGCAGCCATCTAGACAACAAGTTAAACAGAGCCTGCATCACCTTCTGGCAATGCAGGAGGATGATAGGTAAGAAATGGGGTCTATCCCCCAAAATCATACTATGGATCTACTGTACAGTCATTAGACCCATGATCACCTACGGAGCCGTGGTATGGTGGCCTCGCACCAGGTTAGCCACCGCTTCTAACAAGCTACAAAGAATACAAAGACTGGCCTGCATGGCGACAACAGGATGTATGAGGACTACGCCTACTGCAGCTCTGGAAGCAATGCTGGGCCTCCCTCCTCTCCACCTGTTCATACAGCAAGAAGCGACATTGGCGGCGGTCCGTCTCGAAACAATACAACTCTGGGGTAAGAGAGAGTCACAACACACCTCGGTATTACAGGGACTTTATGAGGAATTTCCCATGGCAAAGGCCATAAAAGACCGGGTACCCAAACAATTTATCTTTGATAAGAAATACAAAATCCAGCTCCATGAGGACCACCGATGCGAGGGGCTGACCCCGGCGGAGCTACGGATCTTCACGGACGGATCTAAAACAGGTAGCGGCACTGGTGCTGGAGTCTTCTCAGAAGACCTCAACATCCGCATTGCCAGATCACTGGGGGTCCACAACACAGTCTTCCAGGCAGAATGCATGGGCATTATCCTGGCGGCGGCAGCGATTGCAGCCAGAGGGGTGAAGGACCACTCAATTCGTATACTATCAGACAGCATGGCCGTTTTGCTGGCACTTGACAGCCACACGGTTAACTCTGGTCTAATATACGAGTGCCACCAGAACCTAAACCAGGTAGGTGAGCATAACAACATAACTATTCAGTGGATCAAAGGACACAGCGACTCCCGAGGCAACGATGCAGCGGATGAACTCGCTCGAAGGGGATCTGGCTTGACGGCGGTGGGACCCGAACCAATAGTGCCACTCCCCTTCGGCTACATACGTACTCTAGTCAGGGAACGCACAGGTAACTTACATCGTTGCCTGTGGCAGGATCAGGCGGAGTGCAGACAGGCCAAGGAGGCGCTACCCGCCATCAATGGCCGCTTCACCAAACTCGTGCTCAGGTTAACCAAACAGCAGATACGAACAATCACAGCCGTCCTGACAGGACACGGCTCCTTTAATAAACACCTCTTTGTCCTAGGTATCACAGACAGCCCCCTGTGCAGAGCCTGTATGGCGGCGGACGAGACAGCAGGTCATGTGCTCCTACACTGCCCTGAAATTGCTTCATACAGGGCAAAGTACTTCGGTAACCCAGGTACTCTCCACGAGATCGTCGGCAACACGAAGGCGCTGCTGGCTTTCCTCGGGGAGCTGGGGTGGATCGAATAACTTCTTTCCCACCCGCACGCAAAATACGCGCATTTGACGTGGAGTTGCGGATACCAGCCCGTTATACAATACAATACAATGATCAGAATATGGAGAACACTGGTAAAATAATAATTTATACATAGTTTATGTTTATGTGTGTGTTTAATCTTTTAAAAAGGAGTCCAATTCGTCACGCTACCGTGTCTTCGGTTTGGTTCGGTTACAACACCCGTTTCCAGATTTTTACTGAGTGGGTATTCTAGAAATTAAAGAGAAACGCGAAAGGCAATATACGAAATAATTATTGCACTTTTTATAATTAAATTATCTTTATACAAAGAATACGTTCTGTCCAAAAATGTTGAAAACGGATAAGAAGAAGACTTTATTCAAGAAGAAGAAGAAGTCATATTGAAGATAAAGAAAATGGAAAGGTTGTTGTGTGTAATAAATAAATTGACAGTCAGGATTAGTTCGCGCAGAACCTTCTTGAGGATGAACGAATTGCTTCAGCCGAAACGCAATTAGTCTGAATGATCACTGGGATATCCAGCTCTTACGAGGGTTTTAGTAGTTTCATTATCAAGGTTAAGCCATTAATCTGGGATGGAATGAGAATGTTCTGGAATTACGTTAGTGATTAATTATGTCATGATTGCTTCTATTTTTATCTAAATATTGTAAATGCGAAAGTGAGTTTATTTGTTACCTTTTCACTTATAAACCACCGAAACGATCCTCCTGAAATGTTGTATACATATACGTTGTCAGGTATACACAGACAAATCTAAAATACGTTTCATCCCAAAAAGAAGTACTATTCCCAAGAACTACAATAACTTTCATAAATGTTATTAAAAGCTAGTAGACTTTTTGATTGTTATAATCCGATTTATAAGTTCAGTAACTTGTTGGTAAACGATAGTTTAGGCTCTAATAACTTCGATGTAGTAGTTGAGACGAAACCCTACGGCATTCTGATAGTAAAAGGTCTGGTCTCAGGTCTAAACAAACATTTGTTAGGCTTACAGCTATTTGTTTTCATCCAAAATATCCCAACAAGTAACTTGTGTAATGTACCCGAGAATTTTCTGTGAAGGTATTGGCGAGAGTTCTGTTTCAATGTAAATTGAATGTACAGATTTAGCGCAGATATTTACGCCTAATTGACTAAATCTAAATTGTAAGGGATAGATTCTCGAACACTCTATATGGTTTTTGTATTTACAGGTTGAAAATATTACAATTGCAATATAGCTTACTTGTTACATAGTGCCACGTCTAATGCAAACCTGCAACGCCTCTCGTCCGCGTCTTTTCAGTGGCCTTATATTTTTTTCTTGTGAGGTTTTAAAATAACATATACACACGTACATAAATCAAAAAAAAATTGCGACCACTTATAAAAAAACATATACATATAACATATACATTGAAAAATAGAAGTCTTTACGTTACGGTAGATTTTATTATGATTTCTTATGCTTTTTAGATTATTTATTTAAAAACATGGATTTAGAATAAAAACAATTAAACAGTTCAGTAGATTCTATTTAAAAAAAAAAAAAATTAGTCACTGTGCTTGCAGTCACTCGTCTACGAGGATCAAAAAATAAACATTTATATTAACCAACAATAGGATTTCACCGCTGAAGAGAAGCGGAGATTTAGTGTAATCCTAAAGGTTTATCGTTTCGCCTCTCCGTAAGCTCACTCCGCTTCCGTGGACAGATAACCCAATATACTTCGCTGCACCGTTCACTGCATGAACAAGCGCTTTTTGTGATAATCGCCTTAGATAAGGGTGTAATTTATCTATAATATGTATGTATTTAGAAATATATACGTATGTTTATCAGTCGTCTAGTACCCATAACACAAGCTCTGCTTAGCTTGGGACTAGATGGCGTTGTGTGATAGTTGTGGAATATTTATTTATTTATTTTATTTATTTATTTAGAGAACCTAAAAAATCTATGTTTTCACGTGACATGGTCTCTCAATTCGACGTTTATAAATTAGCAAAGTTTTACTATTATTATGTCTGAGACTGTTTTCATGACATCCAATTAGTGTAAAATAACCCTAAATTGCTTATAAAAGTTGTAATTTAAGTAACTGGAACTTTGATTGCTTGTTGTTTATAATTATGAGTTCAACGACATTACTGCTGAAAAACAAACATTTTATTACTTTCGATTCCTTTGAGCCTGTTGAAAACAACTTTTTGGCCTATTATCTCCAATCATGTAGATAATTCGACGAAATACCAATTTTTGCTCCAAAATAAACATTGTTCATGTTAAGTGCTATGACCCTCTTTCAGGTCTTCAGCTATTTCAATTTGTATTACCCAAGCAGAGTCGAAATAGACCAACAGGTCCTGGGTGGCTCGGTTATAAGTTCGGGTTATTACCATTCATAAACTTTCAAAACTAGTTTGAGCCGGCCGGCCGCGGTTTATACAAGACCAAAAATCAAAATCAAATCATTTATTTCAAGTAGGCCAGTTACAGGCACTTTTGAATTGTCAAAAGACAAAAGTTAAATAAAATAATTAAAACAAATAGTGCTACAGTCGCAGTCACAAGACATAAAAACTGTGAAAGTACTGTAGGTGTCCATTCCAAAGCGTAGATCTCTATGGAGAAGAACGGGCAAGAAAATACTTGTATACAAGTTGCAAATCGTATGCAACTTGAACAAACCTGCATACTAGTTAGAAGTAGGTAGTTTTAACTGGATGTTGTCTAATTGCTTGAATTGAAAACAAATTTCAATTCAAGCAATTAGTATACCAATGTATGATGACACGGTCGGCACAGTGGCTGAGTAATCGACTGCTGGGCAGCGTGTCGCAAGTTTGATCCCCGCACGGTACAAATATTTGTATGATCTGAAAGTACTTGTACCGGGTCTGGGTGTATAGAGAACAGCATAGCTGGTTTTGTATAGCTTGATAGACAAAAAATACAATTTTTTTAGTAAGAAATTACAGTAGGTTTGGGGCCTCCCTTTAAGCAAATCAAGCCTGTGTTAGGAGACCCCATACGTAGCTATGTGTACAAAGATGACGTTGCTTTTTAAAACGGTTATAATTAACTATGGTAATTCATTTCCTAAATTGATATTAAATTATCACTAATAACTTAAAATTTATAACAAGATGGTGAAAATAAGCTGTCGATTTCAGCCACTCCTTTAATCTGTGCCTTAATAAACAACTAATTATCTAAAATTGGGTAGTCAAAGAATGGTTAATGAAGTTTGGAGTAATTTTCTCAGCCACTTAAGTATTCGTACGTTACAATCTTAAAGTAAATAGTGTTTGCATTTGTTATTAGATTTCGGTACTGTCTGTGCATTTAGAACTAAGATTATATTAAGATTTTCTACACGATAATGATATTTTTGTAAATAAATTAGATTTAAGTACCTACTTAAAAAGAAAAAAAGAGAAAATTTTACAAGACTTGCTTTTAAGAATTGCTTTTATTAAATCTACGAAGTTTGTGTAGAAAATCGACATCATAAAGTTCACATACACAAGTAAATTACATCGAACTAAAACATAAACACAGCAATTGGATCAGAAGTTTCGGAGAAATTTCGGTCCGATTACCAACTCATCAATACGTTCGGCTGAAGCCGATTTTAACCGTACAAGTGCAGTAATTCCTTTGGGTCGGCTTCGTAGTTCGACTTATAAGTAGTAAGTGTAGCAATAACGGTTCCACTCAATCTCCAAACCCCTTAACAAAATACAAATTGACTGAATAATCTAGACAAAGAGAGTTCCTTTTCCATTTAATCAGACAAACCAACGTAAATAAACCGAGTAGCCGACATTCCTACCTGAAAACACATTTCTGTCTTCTTGACGCCAACCGTATAGTCTATTCCCATTTATCCCTACTGGCTTTGACACGACTAAAACTAAAATGGGAAAAAATCCCAGTTGTCCACACTGGCGACAAACGGAAAAAATATTCCTATTTGTCACCAGTGAGGCAATTGCTAACATAAAGTACTAGGCAAAACTGACGGCTTACCTACTTTCGTGATATGCAAGACAAGACTTAACTTTGCGCGTTAGTCGACAAAGAGACAAGGACAGAGACTGGTCGAATTATCTGGAGAAAGCCTTTACCCAAGAAGGGATCCATATTTCAAAGGAGGCTAACTATAATAACAATAAACAATAAGTAAATCTACTAAACTAAAACCTTACTAAGTTAACATTATTTAAAATGGAATTGAGGAAATATGGAATAAATGCCTTTTTTATTATCTATATATATAAAAGAACAGGGTTTTTTATTAAGACTCGACTACAGCCGAAACCGCTAAACGCAGATACTTGAATTTTGGACAGCAGTTGCAGTCTACCATGTAGGGGGGCAATAAGACGGGATTTTGCGAAAGTCCTCCTCTAAGGGGGTGAAAAGGGGTAAAAACTGTTGTATGCAAAATCTTATTCCTTGGGTTTATAAACTTGAAACTTAGTACGAATATGAGTATAAGTAATTAAAAAGGATTGGCACTATTATTTTTTTTAAACTACCCTCCATTGGTAATCTAGACGATGTTAAAATTTGTATGGGAAAATCATAACGCGCGAACTGATGAATTTGAAAATCTGTATTTAAATACTAGATTAAAAATAATTAAACACGTGTCTTTGGATTTTTCGAAAATCACCCTCTAAGTTGATGAAAAGGAGTATTCAAGTTTGAAGGTATAAAGCTGACCTTTGGATGGTAGTTGCCGTTAATTATGTAGGTGCGAATTAAGAAGGGATTTTGCAAAAATCCACTTCTAAGGGGGTGAAAGGGGTGAAAACCTTTGTATGTAAAATCTTATGCCTTGGGTATAGAAATTTGGAACTTGGCAGGAATACGATCATAAGTAAATAAAACAGATGGGCATTAATAGTTTTTTTAAAACTACCCTCCATTGGTAATCTAGACGATGTTAAAGTTTGTATGGGAAAATTATAACGCCCTAACCGATGAATTTGAAACTCGGTATATAGATCGAAAATAATCAAACACGTGTTTTTGGGTTTTTCGAAATTCACCCCCTAAATTGGTGAGAAGAGGTGATTAAGTTTTAAGGAAAGGATTTTACTGCATGCTTCTATAAACTCAAAACTTGGCATAAATAGTTTCCCAATCAAATAAAGGATGCGTAATTATCTATATTTCAAAAATCAACCTAGCGGGCGAACATCGGAAAATCAGTTTGTCTACATTAATATTTCGAGTTCGAAGTTAGAAACACGCGCTGACGAAGTCGCGGGCGAAGTGCTAGTTTATTTTATAAGTAAAATAACAAGTTGAAGGCGCATTACTTTGTGTATTTTATTTCATTACCACTGCTCAAAATCAAATCATTTATTTGAAGTAGGCCAATTACAGGCACTTTTGAATTGTCTAAAGACAAAAAGTAAAGTAAAATAGTTATAGTGCTACAACTTGAGACGGTACATTATTTGAGAACGATGTAGCAAGTAAAAAGTGTCCATAGGAAATTTGAAAAAGACAATTCAATAAAATTATAAATAACTAGCTGTACCCTGCCCCGCCTCGCTGTGGCACAAAAAACTGTTTTTTCAACAAAAAAAAAAATAGATAAAAACAATCCTTGATGCAGATTATATATCATGCTAAAATTTCTTCTCATGTGACTGCGTCATTACGACTGCGGTTGTCAGCGAGTGTTATCCTCGCTTCCGGTAGATGGCGCGATCACTGGTACAGAGCTGATCGTTAAAAAAACTGTTTTTTCGCGGTTGCGGATATGTGACTGATGCAAAAAATACATAAAAACAATCCTTGATGCGGATTACATTTCATGCTAAAGTTTCAGCTCAATCAGTGCAGTACTTTCTGAGTTTTTAAAGCATACACAAACCAACATAACATTTTTATATATATAGAAGATAGAAGATTAAATAAACCATGTCTGCTAAGCGATGACCAGTCACAACTGACAGCGCCCGTTCACAAACATAACACATGCATCAGCTCAAACATTTAAGTAAACATAATGATCCGACACATGCGCCACCATCAGCGAGACATTTGAGTGAGCATGACATATTCTCACCAAGGTCATTCCAATCGCATAATGTGTGATAATATTTCTTCTAAATTCTTATTACAAAATGTTCCACAACATAATTATAAAAAACTGCAAAACAAATTATTCTGCGCCGGATAAGGTCTGGATGTCACTAAACTCGGATCATTTGTTTGTTAGACTCGAGAGGTCACAGTGTGGGAGGCAACATTTATTGCATCGAGGCATTGAGGACAATATTGCCAATGTCATTATAGAAGGACGATGATATGATTGGATTGTTCGTGTTCTGATTTGATATTGAGGTTTGATTTTTCGTTGACTGCATGTTTTATAATAAGCTTACAAGCTAAACTTAAGAAGTAATTTTACGGACAGGGTACACTCTACTCTTTTGTCCTAAGCGTTTAAATAAAGGCGTTTAGGTTTTCAAGATAGTAATTTTTTTTTCAAATTGAAGGGTATTTATATGTTGATACATATCCAATTTGTACATATTTGTTCAAATGATTTCAATTTGAGACAAGAGCCAATGCGCTGACGTGTGGCGCGCATAGTTTGCTTTATATCTGCCTATTGTCATAGATATTCGTCATTATTCGTGGTTACTACAACTGCACTACAAAACAGTAAACAAATATGGAAATATCACGGGTTTGATAGCCAATGAATATCTGAATATGTAAACAATAAAAAATTTTGCAATTGCGTTTCTGCGTATGGATTCGTTTGTTGTTCAAATAAAAACCATGGCCATGTGCGAGTCGGACTCGATCATAAAGAGTTCCGTAGCAGCAAGTAACATAATATAAAAGTTCTTGTAGTTGGTTGTAACTTTGAAACGAACATTGCGGTTTACGATTTATGACGTATTAAAAAAAAAAGCTAATTACTTGATTTCGTTCAAACCAAGTTCCGCTGGTAGTTTGTATATCATATTTGTATATCATAGTTTGTATATCATATTTGAACCTCTCTCTCGGAAAAATGCTATTCATTTTTAAAGACCTATGCATAGATTTTACTTTTGTATGAGAATCCTAATACGGTTCACATAATACATCTACTTACCAAGTTTCAACAGGATAGCTCTTATACTTTCGAAGAAAAGTGGCTGTGATATATGGACGGACAGACAGACAGACAGACATGACGAATCAGTAAGGATTCCGTTTTTTGCCATTTGGCTACGGAACCTTAAAAAATGATGAAAGACAAAGCAATTTGCGTGAAAATTGTGGTCATAACTTTTGAACCATAAAAATAGCACTGTGAATACATCTTAGATGTAAAAAGATTGAAAAGACCTTTCCCATGCAGGTATTTGATTTGATTCATATTTCTAGGGACATTCTGTAAATGAAATATGTTAATTATGTTAATTTTTTTGTACAATTATTATGTCTTTCGTATGAGAATGTGGTGTGGCCAGCCTCTGGTGTCTGAGTTAATTAAATGGCCATTAGGAACGCCTTTTATAGGTCTCTGACATGACTCAGGATTAATAATATATTAATTTTAAATACAATTCAAAGATATAATAATGATAATAATACGCTATAATATAGCTAGTATACTAATATCAGTACATTAAATTCCCCTTACAACGCCACATCAAATGTATTTAATGGTAATATGCACTTAAAGTCTAAAGTTTTCAACTATTAATTCTATCACTAACATAATACTTATATGGGCTTTCAGTTTGTAACTTCTAATTGTGAATACACCCACTCTTACCACAAACGTTGCAATAAATTTAGTAGTACATTAAGTAGGTGCTAGATAACTAGACACAATTAATTCCCTTAGAACTAAATATAGTACTGAAAGATACACTAATGGTATCACTTTGTCTTCACAAAGAGATAAATACCCAAACGAATGACAAAATAAAACCGCTCCTATGTGAACATTAACTTCACACTGTTTTTTTTTTTTATATGGCTTCTCGCAGGTCTCGGACTTTTCTGTGGATGCCTTAAATTACTCTAGGGCCTCCAGCCAGGGGACTTCGCACTGAAAGCGAGTTCGTTTATTTATTTGTAATTATTGAACCGATTTTGATGAATTATGATACGTACAGAGATAGTTTGGACCTTTTTTATGGTCAGATTAGTCCTTTAAACCTGGGTAGAGCGGAAAAGCTAGACTCAACACAATAAAATTTGATAGGTGCCGTATGTGGACTACCTCAGATGCCGCTAAAGTAAGTGCTCAATTTGGAATACGTCAAAATCCATCCTGTTGCTCAAATTAAAGGGCCTCGGTGTCTTTTCAAGACAGTCACTTGGCTCCGGCAGGATAAATGGGATTCTGGACATGGGTAGAAACTATTTATTTGAGACACGGGAGAAATTAAGGGCGAAGGCGAGGGCGAGACACGCCCATAAATTAGTAAGTTAAAAAGTGAAAGGTCGCTTACTCTCTCACTTATTCAATATCATTACGAAATCTCAAACTACAAGTGTAAGGAGTTTAAAATTTGTGTGACGGTTCTTTTAAGACGTAAGTGGAATATAAGATGGGATTTAGAGAAATTCTTTAAGGGATTGTTTTTGGGGTTGATACTTTGTATCCTGGGCTTGCTTCAACTTTCAACCCTATATACCTACAACTACATCTGATAATACAAGCAATTTGTTTGCCAAGTCAAATCAAGTCTCCATTTAGATACCGTAGACCTATTTGCGTCGCGTCTATGCCGAAACATTACCATAGAATGGCCATAAGTTCCCAATTACGTTATGAGTTCAATGCAATCGCATAGCATTGTTGATTCATGTGTCCCTGGTACCTTAGTATCTGATACATTGTTGTACTTGACATTTGACGAGCTTTTGTGTACGGGAAATATTGTTTGTTTTGTACGTAGGCAGATCTTTTGTGTATTTGAAACTCGATCTAGCGAATACGGATGTATCTATGTAACACTTTTTTGTATTAAGCGTTTCAATTAAGAATAAGACGATCTTACCGCCATTTTGTGATGACAAATACACTCAACAAAAAATACTTTATGGAAAATTAATTTTCTATAATTCGTTAATGTTACTTTCAGATGATGTATTGTTTATTCGGAGCATATGAGTATTAGTAATGCACGCATGAAGTCACGATATGGCACCGAGATAATCTATTATTATTTGAGACGTTATTATTACAGTTGAAACGCATAGATAAAGCCGGTATCAACACACAGATTATTATTTACTATCCGTTGCCAGCGGTTTCGCCCGTATATAAATCGAAATATATACTTACGGGAGCGTAATACCGAAATAAAATATATTCTATGTGTTAATACAGATTATAAGCTATCTGTACACCAAATGTCATCCAATTCCGTTCAGTAGTTTTTGTTTGAAAGAGTAACAAACATCCATCTTTTCAACGATCCATCCTCACAAACTTTTAGCTACCTAAATAATATTATTAAGAAGAAATAAGACTTTTTTATACACATTCTGTATAGTACCTTAGATAGATGTAAATAGACGTAGAGTGTACCCATACCCACATATTGCCAACAATAAACTAAATTTTCAGACCCTGGGCTATATAATTGTGTAACTCGCCCTAGTTTAATATATTTGTATGCATAAAGAGTCCTTAATTAATGTTACCTTACATTTATAAACTCTTGGAATTGGAGCATGTGGGAGACGTGAGAGTAATCACGGATTATTTTAACAAAGTTAAAAATTCACCCTCAAATTCTTCTCAAGAGTATTTAAGTTTTTCAATGTTCAGTTCATTCGGTCAGAGATCTTTTTTTTTATAGTGGTAAAATCATCAAATGAGTCCTCCCACCCAGGGCAGAGCGGGAGGTACTGTCAGACTCGAATTAACTAAAATCCACGGTGTCCTTCAATAGCCTTTACGTACCGGGGTCACGGTAATTTGTGAGTCCCGCAACCCCGGGCAGGGCGGTCAGAGTTCTTAGCAAAAATAATTACCTAAGTTTTTTTTTTAAATTTATATTCATGTAATATAATTATTGTAAAAATTAAGGGAACAACTTTTTTGTTAATTCACAGAATATGGTATCAAAGTACCAGTTCACCTTATAGATGAAATTAATGGCTCTATAACGAGAACTGTAGCAAAAAAAAAAGTTTTACTATATAAATAAAAAAAAAATCAGATAAAATTCCATAGTAAAAGCAATGCCTGAGACTTTTATCATAGTAATAGCTTTAACTGAGTCTAGTGTCTATTTAAAATCACCTAAAACAGAGCGAAAAATATTTTTTGACATAATTTTTTCAGAGGCGAGTCAGAAAATATGCCGCGTTAGAAAATATGACCAATATTTTAGCCTGCGTTAGACAGAAAGTGGTTCAAATCCGGGCCTGGGGCTGTCTAAAAGTGGCCTCGTATTTTTATTGGCCCGCCCACTAAAACCACTGACAGGATTATTGTGGGAAGTTAGTTCAAACAAAATTAATATTGAGAAGATTTAAGCAAAATAATTTTTATCTTTAAATTGTTTGCCGTATTTTTGTCGTATAGGCAGGTACTAAATGTCACATCAATTCAAATGAAAAAACATTATTAAATTGATTTAATTTGAAATTAGATTTTCGGGTTTAAAGTATTTCAAATTCAAATAACTTTTTTTTAACCTACTTCAAATATAAAACACTTCAAAAAGAGAATCTTATTTTAGGTAATATTGCAATGATTTAAGTATTGATTAGATATTGATTAAAGGCACACAGATCGGTTATAACCTGGATTACTTTTATCCCTACTATAATCCCTAGGGAAAATTATCGAACTTCACGCGAGAAAAGCCGTACGCATAACTTAACTTTTATTATAAATGCGAAAGTTCGGATGGTTGGATTGATAAATGTTTGTTACTCAATCACGTCAGGGTGTCTACTTTCTAAGTCCGCCAACGAAAATACGGGAACGGATACAGATGTACGAACGTATCTAACGACAAAATAAAATTGCCGACGGATAATACTTAGAAACCTCGCCACAACTGAAGTCACTTTGACGCGGCGGTAGTGTCTATGTCATTACCCTAGCCCTGAGTAGGTAGATTGATTTGAGGTCAATAACCTGAAACGTATATATTAATATGGACATACCTCCGGGATCCCGGGATTTTATACAGATTATCCCGGAATTTTATTTATTTGATTTGGAATTTATTTTGAAATTGTTACGAACGTAGGATGAAGACATACAGGGTATAAGCCCTTTTTATTCCAAATTTCAGCACAGAGTAGGTAATGAAATGAAATTCCGGGAAAATGTCTTATCAATGTTATGATGTCTATGACAGTTCGTGATACGAGTAGTACCACACATTTGCACAGGTCATGAGTGGTGGCTCGGACTCTTAGAAGCAATCTGTCAAATCGTGAAATCATTCAGTCTTAGTTCGGGATTGTTGTCAATACGTCTGTCACTAAGGCAAGGCAAGGAAACCCGGGTTTTGTGCTTAGAGATTAGAAACCTTTCGGAAAAATTAGGAGAAAAAGAAACAGTCGAAACATACTCAGAGGTCACAGTCTCTTTTGAAGCCCAGACATTATACATATAGATCAGGTTATAATATAACCTGATCTATATGTATGAGGACCATGTAAGTCTGATATTATTGAATAAAGAACTACACATATTTAAATGGATCTGTCCAGTCAGTGTCGTGCACCATTTGTTAGTTATCGTGTAGCTCGACTCAAAACGCAAGGAGCTCAACAACACGACGAACAATACCAAAGATAAGATATTAAAGCTGCAAGGTGGATCCCAACCACGCCTGTATTCTTCCTGGTATGACGTTCTTGTTAGTTTATTTTCGAGTAACATGCGGGTGAAGACGCTGGTGACAGGTCAGCTATCTATAGTTAGCGAGCTGAACTTGGCTATTACGGCGTATAAAGATAAGCTAGTATTAAGGGAATACTATGAGAGTATTAGCGACTGACGTAGGGATAATAGTGGTTGATACAGTTATTGATTAGGGATAGAAAAATTACATTCATACTTTACTTGGAGAAACTTACTTATGTATTGTGTTTGTTCCAGTATTAAAATACCGAATTTTTTCAAAATACATAATTATATGTGATTAAAACTTTTGCTTGGTGTAATTTGTATATTGTTTTTGTTCTTGTATTAAAATATCGAATGTTTTCAAAATACATAATAATATGTGATTGAAAAGTGCTCAAGAATGCCAATGGTTTAGGTAATGAATGAAAAGGTTATCATGGCTCAGGAAAGGATAACTCAAGAACAGGTTGATATTTTGGCATTTTAATCTGACAGTCATTCCCGCTCTAAACGCAAAAAAAATATACTTTATCTGTGGAGCGACTTAATGAGAGCTAAGACTATTTTTTAATTAATGACTTTAGTTTGAATATTTTAATATGTAATTCAATTATTAGTTTTATTGCATTTTAAACTACTTAAGACTTTTAACATATTATGCGAGTACATAAGCGGACTGATTGCTAGAACGCATTTTCTACTAGTCAATTTTCTGTAGTCGAGAACCATAAAATAACCACCGTAAAGATTCATAAATTATTTTATTAAAAAAAGAGATTTTTTAAGTGAAATCTTGAATTAAATTTAAAAAAGAACTAGAATTATTATTGAAATTGCTACAATGTATATTTACGCTATAAAATCAACAGTTTTTAAATGGAAAATATGATAGTCGAAACATTAATATTTTTCTATAAGACATATTAATTTGCTTGAAATTTGTTTTTTTTACTAAGATCAATTTTTACATCAAAACGAAAAATAATAAGTTTTATTATATCTATTAAACAGGGCCTTCAACATTTATCAAGCGTTATAAATATAAATACGTAGTTCATGTTCCTGGCCCTCGTGGCTAAAATGAAAACAAAACGATCTTGGTTTCTTGTGTATTTTTCTTTTCTTTTTCTTTTTGTTGGCATGAAAAAGGAATAACTTTGCATTCCATGGCCGCGGTGCCCTTGATCAATGGGCTGGCATCTATTTATTAAAGACCTATTGCAATTTTTCTGGGCACGTTCTCGCATGACAGCTATGTGGTACTTTGACGCCTAAAAGTTTGAATAAAGATTAGTTAAAAACAATTTAGAATTAACTAATCGTATAGTTAACTACGCATTAAATAACTGACCGTAAATATTCTATTGCTACGTTTTTATTGGTAAAAATATCTTAATATTATAAAGAGATACAAGACGACAGAAATCTCTGGAATTAGTGAACCGATTTTGAAAATTCTTTTACTAGTAGAAAGCTTCATTGTTCTTGATTGACATAGGCTACATTTTATATTAATGGCACCTGTACGAAGCCAGGTTTATTGATTTTCCCATGAACTATCTTGGAGAACTTTCACAGCGCGTGTGATCGATGTCTTATAACGCTGCTTCTACGTGTAAGCATACTATCACAATTTGTAGCCACAGACATTCTTTCCATTATACGCAAATTAACCGCCGTTTAGTCTCGGTTATCCGCTAGCATTCTTTTCAACTGAGAGTACTTATTTGTTCAACGGTATAAAACTATTATACAATGCTTGTTCGCTGTTGTCTAGGTTAAGCTTTAACTATTAATACTACGATTATCTATTTTGTAAGATTCTTAAACAATCTTATGTGTCACTGAAACTTTTTTTTTTTTTTGCTTGGTAAAATCATCAAATGAGTCCTCCCACCCAGGGCAGGGCGGGAGGGACTGTCAGACTTGTACTGACTAAAATCCACGGCGTCCTTCACTAGCTCTTTACGTACCGGGGTTACGGTGATGGGTAAGTCCCGCGACCCCGGCAGGCTTTGGCCCTCTACAGGCCCCGTCACTATGCTGACACTCCTTGTGTCACTGAAACTTAACAAAAGAATGGAATGAAAGATCTAATGGCCATGATTCAAACGTGTGCAGAATCTGAACTGTTTGAATCGCGGAATACAGATTAAATCCTTTAAACTCAGTTTGTATTCCCATTAGCAAACCGACAGTATGCTTGTTAATTAAGTACTCAAAGTCTCACAACTGAATGAAAATTTAATACATCATGTCGTATTTCCTTTGAGTTTGTCGAGTTTGCGGATGCTAAGAGCATCAATAAATTTAATTACAAATCCAGACATGTCCGTCCGTCAAATCCAGACGTGTCATTCCGGGGTCGCGGTTCCGTCTCATCAGATAACCGTGGCACTAGAACGGAAAGGGCTGTTGAAGGGCACCGTGGATTTTAGTAAGTACGAGTCTGACAGTCTCTCACGCTCTGCCCTGTGTGGGAGGACTCATATGATGACTTTACCACGTTAAAAAAAACAACTTACAAAAGAAACATTTGCTTAAAAAATCGGAGTACCATTTTATTTTTTCCACATTAAATAAATAAAGTACCTGTTTAATGAAGAAAGCTTTCACTATTGACTCATTTTCAAGACAAAATCCCATACATTTGTAGTCAGTTTACTTCAATACAGAGTTTACAATTTTCACACCAATCTATTAAACGAAGATAGGTAATAATATTACAACCAGCCTTTAGGCAAACCCTTTTATCGGTAAGTGGCGGTTAAACTAATCTAAGTTCATTATGTTTTAACAGTCCAAGTTAAATGTCTGGCAGGCAGTATTCAATGGCCGTAAGAAAGATAAGGGTAATTAAAACTCGAAATTGGCTGTCTTCGATGTCCAGATTTGCCTTAATGTATATTGTAACTGTAACAAAGGCAAATCAAGATAGCAAAGAACGAAATAATGAATGGTATCATCATAATCATTAGCCCATATTGATCCCACTGCTGAATCACGGGTATATAAGAGGGCATGGACAACAGTCCCTGCCCTCTTATATACCCGCAACTAGACATCCACAATTTGGTGAACCATACGTGGTGGATAACAATCCACCACGTATGGTTCACCAAATTGTGGATGTCTTATGTGTTTGAATAGTCATACCGTTGACTTGAGCACTGATATTCATAGTAGCTGTCTCGGCTCAAATCAAGCTCGACACGCCCATTTACTTCTACATCCCCATCGATAGTTCCAATTTACTTATAAACCTTCGTACAAAGTAAGGTATTAAAGTAAAGAGTCAAGTGAGTTTTCAACCTTCAATCTTTGAGGGAGCGTTGTCATGGGGCTTGAGTCTGACACCCAAATCTGTGGAGTTATCTTAGTCTTACCTAAAGCTGAGACGAGTTATGTTTCATCCGAAAACAGACCTTATTATTATTAGTATTAAATTAACTTTCTTCCTACTGACGACTGTGACTAAGCTTAGTATACAAATAAGAACATTAATCGTAGGCAAGTAAGATACATTTGAGCCCTTACTGAGCTGAGCAATTGACTTGAGACAAGTCTGGGAATACCAGTGTTAATGCAACAAAGTTGCGCCATTCTACTGCACTATCTTTCTACTATCTGAGAGATTTCTTAAATCTATAAAAGTACTGCGAAATCCACTTACCGGTAGCGAGACATCCTGCGAGGAAAATCCAGACTTGTGTCGCCAACATTGTAGTCTATTCACTGTACGTTGTTAGGGGTAGCAGTCTACGTCGCTTCATTTGGGACCGTCTAACACTGTACCACATCACTTTTCACACATATATCTGTAGCACTTTCTTTCACTACACTAAACTGGCGATATAATTGGGATCTGAAACAAACAAAAAAAAATATAAATAATAATCAGCAACAACAAAAAAACTAAGTGTGTTTTAGCACATAATTAATAAAAAACCCTTTCGCAATAGAAAATATAAAGTTAAATAAATAAATAAATATTCCACAACTATCACACAACGTCATCTAGTCCCAAGCTAAGCAGAGCTTGTGTTATGGGTACTAGACAACTGATAAACATACTTATATATTTCTAAATACATACGTACATATTGTAGATAAATTACAACACCCAGACACAGAACAAATGATCATACTCATCACACAAATATTTGTCCTGGGTGGGAATCGAACCCACGACCTCCGGCATAGCAGTCAGGGTCACTGACCACTAGACCAACAGGCCTGTCAATGTTGTCAGTTCCAATGCTGATGATACCAACATTCTTTAAGGAAATTAGATTTACGACTAACATTGCTAGTAGCATCGCATTGACAAATAGCAAAGTTAATATTACCTTACGCTTTTTCGCAGAAAACTCGACTGGATTTACATACAATACATACTAATTACTTAGTTATAAATAGCTAAGCGTAGGAGCCTAGTACCAACGAGCCTTGATCTATCAATGTGACTCATAGGTTGGATTTTACTGATTGCAAAATGAATGAGGCTTTAGTCATTGACCTGATAAAGGATACTATGGCTCTATGTTGACAGTCTGCGATTTAATATGTCTTAGTCTGTATATTGCTGCATGCACCACGATTAAATGGATGTGTCTGAAGCCGTATCAGTATGTAGGTAACACATAGCTTTCTATGCAACCGTACGCACCAGAGGTACTAGTATCTAAGCTTGAATCCCGTAGCTTCGGCCTACGTTTCGGGCGTTTCTTATTCTTTATCACTCACGGACATAAGATTAGTTAGTGATACGAACTAAACATTAGAGACAACATGATTGGACAGTTGTCCCGATCCCGACTAAGGTTATTCTGATTTGTCGTAAAGACTAGATTTTCCCCTCTTTTTATGCAAATATTGAATGTCATTAAGGTTCATAAATATTTATCAAGAAGCAAGTTAGAATGTCCTTCTGCATTGACGACATCATTATTTCTAATCAGCACTGATGGAAAAGAATGTTTATCGTATTAGTAATACGAACTTTATTAGAGCAAAGTTGACTAAATAAAGACTATTTTCAAAAAACAATCGGATAAGCCGATCTAATAGATTATATTTTGTCTACCAGAAATTTCGCCATCTAAGTTAACTGATAATGAGAACATTATTGTAACAAAGTTCATTCAATTAGGTACGAACATAATCTTCTATTTCTGAACATAACAATCGGATATCTAAGAGCCAATCTCATAGACGACGATGACGTTTGCCTACGAAAAATATCGCCAGCGAGATATCCGAATCTTCAATTTGCCAAAAACTATGTAAATAAAATGGTCGGGACGAACGGACGGTTACAAAGTTTAACTTACTTAATATTATTATCTGTGCAAGCTTTTCACGAGATTTAGAAGCTGCAGTAGAACTGCGGGAACAAGGTTGAGAAGATTAATTTAAATAAAAAACTTTCCAAGGCTGAAATCTTTTTCATTTCATCTTTTCACTAAAAAGTCAGGAAATATTTTTCTTTTCACTGTGCGTGCTACATAAAGGGACTAATTTTAAGATCTTTTTATTAAAATTGTGATGAAAATAACAAACGAGTGGAGCTATTTTAATTTCTGACTAACTTTTGTTTATTAGCCGTTAAGGTCCCACTGTTGAGCAAAGGCCTCTTCCAGATCAATCCAAGCGCTCTTTTCAATCGCCTCTTCCAACCAGTCATCTTTTCATCTATTCTTGGGCCCACCTCGACGGTGAAAAAAAGAATAGTTAGCAAAAATGTATATGAAATCTTCTTGTTACCTTTTATGATGATGAAGGTCGTGATATTAACGATGCCAATAAAGAAAATAGAATTAAAAAACGGTAAAAAGAAGCAAATACAAACATACAAGCAATAAACAAAGCAATCAAAACTAAAGCCACCAAGACTCATCATAAAAACAAAATAACTAAGGTACACAAAAAAAAAATACTCCGGAGAAAATTCAAGGCCGCCCGACCAACTACAAACCTACTGTTCCACAAAAAGGCAATTACCAAATAACTTTTAACTTTAATAACTAAATTGATTT
This sequence comes from Agrotis puta, assembly GCA_943136025.2. Classification (NCBI taxonomy): domain Eukaryota; kingdom Metazoa; phylum Arthropoda; class Insecta; order Lepidoptera; family Noctuidae; genus Agrotis; species Agrotis puta. The sequence goes on from OW964171.2 coordinate 4,414,478, forward strand.
ATAGAGCTTTCTATAACAATAATGGTTGATACATGAATAGCCAGTTGCTCCATTATTTGGTCAGTGTGGGCTGTGAAAGTGAACAACCACAAGTGATATTCTAACGAGAGTTTTATGGTCGATCTGTATTAAGATATTAATGGTGATACTCAAATTGGTTTTTGGTGTACCATTATAATTTTGTACAATATCATCATTATGAACTGTACAGACTGAAGTCTATTGGGTTTTATAGGTAGTAAATTAACTTTTTTGTTGTACTGTTATTGAAAGTTTTATGAATTTCTATAAAATATTTTATGATAGAGTTATTGGATTCAGCTTTATTATTTTTGACAGGCCTGTTGGTCTAGTGGTTAGTGATCCTGACTGCTATGCTGGAGGTCGTGGGTTCGATTTCCACCCAGGACAAATGTTTGTGTGATAAGCACGATCATTTGTTCTGTCTCTGGGTGTAATTTATCTATAATATGCATGTATTAAGCATAACACAAGCTCTGCTTAGCTTGGGACTAGATGGCGTTGTGTGATAGTTGTGGAATATTTATTTATTTATTTTCAGTAGTTTAATGCTCTACATTATTATCGTCTATTCTATTGCCTTCGTTTACTATAAGTATTCTTTGATTGTTAGTCTCTTCTTGAATTTAAGGAGCCACATACGTTTTACTAAATGTGCTTATTTCTTCAAACATCTGGCCATTTCATAAATTGTTACGATTTTGATGATTCATTTGATGAAGAAGCCGGATTTTGTCTTTTAACTAAGGAAATACCCATTGATACTGCATCTCTAAAAATAAACCGGACCTATTGACCTAATATTGTTTTGTAACATATTGCTTTTGAGATAAAACCATGTTCGAATCTTCTTTTTGATTTACGTCATTATTTTTACAAGGTTAAATTAAAGGGTACGAGTACTATTGGTCGCAAGTCAATGTTAAATGTCAGTGGCACTTTATACTTTAACCTTGAGCTTTTAGCAAACCTAGTATAGTTTCTTTGTCGTTCTAGGAAATTATGAAAATTTTGAGTCTTACCACTCGGGGTGGAGCAAAAGGGACTATCAGACTCACACTGTTTAAAAACCAACCCATTCTTTCCCATACGCTTTGCATTAAAGTAACGCGGTGCCGATTTTAGATAGTTCCGGGCCTTGACCTTGAGCCAGCTTAGCATTTTTTCTACAATTGCCATGGTAACTCTTCGGGAAGCGCAATCTATTGAATATAATTATAAGACAGGTGGTGAAACTGGTTTTGTCACTGATGTGCGGCAAACTGAAGAAATGTTATTATTTTTCTGTCGTCAACGGGTATCATCGCATCGTCATTATCATCTTCATATCCGGGAAGTTAGTTCGATATAAATTAAACCTAATTATTATTACACTAAGAACTTCCTTTCCGTATTCGTTTATATGGATGATCATGTTATTAAGTCTATTTTAACGAAATTGTCTCAGAGAAATTATCATAAATTGTCGCTTTTTTTACTTGTATTATTTGTTTTTTTTTTTTTTAATTTTCGTCATTCTGAGAAAAAGATTTAGAGTTAATAACGTCAACAAAAATCCTCTATTTATGTTTTATTTTTTGTTATTTCTAAGAATTTTAGCAGCTCTCTAGCAAATCTAATTTCACACTATATTAGGTGATTGTGTCCTTAAAATACTGTTAACACAATACTATGAGATACATTTTCTTCAATAATACTCTTTCAATTTGCTCCTAGCTAGAAGTGACGTCACAGATTGTGTTGGCTGAGCTCTCTGACACGTACCGTGTAAACACGATACCAGCGGACAATTTACTGTACTAATCGTTGTACGATCAAACTATCTGTTTAGTATACAGGCAACTACTTTTAAACTTACGACTACTTCTACTCGCAACTACATTATTTTTTATGGTACAATATAGTATTAATTTATTGCCTTACATAATATTGAATACTGGGTGTATAATGGAAAGTTTCATGGAAGGAATTGGGCCTGACTTTTGGAGAAGTGGAACGGTACTAAGGTCACGTGTCCAGACGCGAGTTTAAAATTTTTTATCCATTCCAAAAAAAGTGCACAACGCCGCTAAAGATGTTTTCTCTTCAAAAAATTGAACATTTGAAATGGTACTTGACAGAGCTGTGACATGAGTTTGACGACGTTGCCGCAGAGTAAGGATGACATGGTGAAACTTATTCTAGACTGGTGAAAGTTCATTCAAACAAGCTTTTATTGCGAGAAGTGGGAACCCTATCCCACTAACACTAACCGCCTTAAAACTGAATATTCGCATTCACGAATATTGGGATTGAATATTCGCATCCGCTCGTATTCGCGAATGTCTAAAATCAAACATTCGTAACGTCACTAAAATAAATGAATGACGTTTTCCTTACTGCTATACCAAATATCTTGTTCGACTGTATCTGTGCAGAAAAAATACTATGTTGGCAATAGAAAAAGGTTACGATTCGAGATGTTTAATGATAACTGCGTTGTTGTTAACGAAGATGATGTCTTATAATTCATTGACGTCGATATTAATTGTATTTAATGATCGAGGTTCTTGCATGTCAATAGTATTACTTCCGTGAATGTGTTTTAAACAAGTGTCTAATGACACTCCACACATCCGCAATCTTGAGCTGATTATTCAATCCTATTTGATCGTTTTACTACTACATTAATCCTTCAAAATGAGACATTCTTAGTCGAATTTTTTGTTATTGTGTATTTAACGAATTTGATTAAAAACTTTGGCGATTGAAAAGAGTGTCCATGGAGTTTCTTGCTCATTCTTCTCCATAGAGATCTACGCTTTGGAATGAGCACCTACGGTACTTTCACAGTTTTTATGTCTTGTGACTGGGACTGTAGCACCATAACTATTTTTTAGTACTAGTTTTATTTTATGTCTTTTGAAAATTCAAAAGTGCCTGCAATTGGCCTACTTGAAATAAATGATTAGATTTGATTTGATGTTCCAAAGTTCCAATCAAAATATTATGGACGCGGGACTAACGAATTAGCGTGAACGTCAAGGGCTTTTGAAGGACACCGTGGATTTTAGTTAGTATAAGTCTGACAGTCCCTCCCATCCTGCCCTGGGTGGGAGGAGTCATTCAATGATTATACGCCGTAAAAAAAAGATATCAAAATATTATTGTATCATATTCAGCGCCACTCTCTGATTCACCAAAATGATAAAAGTGAATGGGCGGAAAACATCTGGATATTGACATTTTATTAACATTAACCTAATGATGATACAAATTAAACACATCAATAACGTCGATAAACTGCTTATAGTAATGATCTAAAATATCACATAATAACGTAGATTTTATCTTGTTTATCTACACTGCTTGTTGTCCTTCATAATTATTAAAATTCTTGTTTCTAGTAGTGTAATCATCCGCTTGAATCGTTGAAGTCATAATCTATACAACTTGTTTGATAGTCTGTATGAGTAACTGAAGTTTTACTTACTAGAAGCAACTTATTGTCTGGAGTGTACAAAACTTGGAAGCATTATTGAACGTTGTCAGCGCTAAAGTAGTATATTTTGCTAGTGATATTTTGGAAATGATTTCAGTTCGGGAGAATTACGACCCTAAGTAACGAAAAACACGACACGAGGAGCCAGATTTTGTTACATTAGTCTTAGTCAGAGTAGAAAAAGGAAAAGGAGTAATGCCTTTGTCAAACAGACAGGCGAAAGCGAAGCGAGTCCGAGTCGATACCGAACCGAAGTGAGACGTCATTCCGATAGTTCTGTCACGCTATCGGATTGCTTTCGCTTTTCAACCTATGTGACTGGATTCAAAACATTCCATACATTACAAATAAAAACGTCACGCTTCGCATTCGTCACGCCTGTCTGTTTGACAAAGCCTTAAATGATGACGTGACGTCTGACAGGGTAGAGTTCAAAAAGAAAATGGTGGAAGTACATTTCGATGAAATGGGCAGTTAGAGGAACATCAAAAAGAAGTGCTTCACTCACACTCAAAGAGATCACTCATTACACCCATTGAGGCAAATATAGGAAGAAGAGTAAGAGCCTGTCCAGAAAGCGCGATTTACGCGCGAGTTGAGGGTCTAGCGTTATGCACGCGATTTACGCGCGTATTTTGAATTCGCGCGATGCTTGTAGACGCGAAGTATTCGTGCCTAGTATCTCAAAAGGGCGCGAATGAATTCGCGCGAAACGTTTCGCGACGAATTCGCTTCTTCTGGACAAGGTCTAACTCATTGCTTCTATTTTATTATTCACAACAGTGACGAACGTACATCGTCTAAATTACACTTTAGTACTGTGTTCAGAAACTCCAAAATGTGAAACATAAAGACCTTCTTTTATTTGATTTTTTAACGTTTCACATGCCATGTCTAGCTGCCATGACATTAGTGTGACAAATAACTTCAAATAACGGTTACGTGTCAGCGAAAAAAGTCGTAGTGTGTCATTCCATTCTTAACGTATTATCACTGTATTATTTGTTTGCTTGCGGCGTTTTTCTGAGATTAAGCTGAGTATTTGGAGTAAAATATTATTCTATAATATTATATTCTAATTTATAAAGGATTTATATTAAATCCTTATTTCTTTGTTTGATAGCCTATCTAAAGGGTATCGTATTGCCCAGAGGAAACTGGGTTTCAATATCGTATAGGCAGTCACTCTTTTTTATCATGGTATAATCATCAAATGAGTCCTCCCACTCAGGGCAGGGCGGGAGGGACTGTCAGACTTGACTGACTAAAATCCACGGTGTCCTTCAATAGCTCTTTATGTACCGGGGTCACGGTAATTTCTGAGTCCCGCGATCCAGGCAGGAGGCAGTCATTCTACGTAAAATTCTAGGGTTCAGTTGCATCTTACTTGCTGAAGCTTACCCTAACATAATTGGGAATTATGATTAAAATGGCATGTAAAACTTATAATAAAAAACAATGATCCAAAAATTATGTTCGCAAAATTGAGTTTATCTCTTTAAAGAGATCAACTTGCAAAACTGATTTGAAAAAAATATACACGGGGAAGAGACTGTACACAGAATTAATATGTTTAACCTACTCATACGTATTTAATCATGTAATTATAATAAAGTACATACCTAACAGCATACATAAATGACAAGATATTGCGGGAGGAGGTGCTCTTTCATTTATAAATCTTGAATCGTTCAAAAGTAATCTCCGAAACGACCTACTAATAGTATACTACTAAGTATCTCGTTTCTAAGCAAAATCATACCAAATTTTTTGTCTAGCCAGCTGCAATGTAGGTACCACATTCATCCACTTGTCTCAGCAACTTTAACTCCGTCGGATCGTCGGTTACAAAAAGTTTTCCAGTGCGTTTAACATGAGTTCTGTCATAAAGACTATGTTTACACGACCGTTAACTTTAGCATTTGTATAAAGGATCTTTTTAAGGTCAAGCATATCAACAGGATCAGGGTTCAAAAGATACATTCACGTATTTCTTTAAGAATAATCTTGTTTTCAGATTTGTTGAGACTTGACAGATCTTTTCTTTATTCGGTTCCTCCTTTGTGCTCAAAATCCCAGATTACCGATTACTGTGAAGCTCTCAAAATGTGGGCTTATATTACTTAATAGATACTACTTTGGGTTCAGATAAAACCAAATTACTCAATTCATTAGCACTTCAAATTATTATTCTTAGTTTAGGCCTCTGGATATTCGTTAATAGTTAATAAAAATACATTATGCCTACAATTTCCGAATAGTTACGCCCGAATAAGTGTTCTCAAGATTTTCTAGTTTTTGAAACGTGTGTGTTAAAATACCTAACCGGTTGGGTTTCAACCTGGATAATTAACTCTTACAAAACCAAGTGCTTCAAGCAGTGTTAGTAAAAATGTGCATATTTTTTTTATTATTAACATATAATTATATTATTAACATATCTTGCCCAGCAAAAACAACACATTGGCTAAACCATTCCTCAGAATAAGCTATTACAATAATTTCTATAACATTATTATACCAAACTTTGGCTTGACTTATAACACAGACAGATTATAAAAACAGTTGTCAAGTACATTAGGTACGTTGTAGTGTCATTCACTTGTAATTACATCATCTTCACCGTTATTTTTATTATTTAGGAGTTATTACTTGTCTTCTATAGTCTTTTGTGTGTCTTATTCATATTTCCTTGGTAATTTAGATGGTTTTTGTTTTAAATTACATGGATAATCACGTTTTCTATTTGGTTATACAGGAATACAAAGATTACTTTATCAATAGGTAATGAAATGTCAAAAAAGAAGATAAAAAATTTGGATTGCTCAATATTACTTCAGTTTATCCTTATCTATTCCATTAGGAGCAGAAATTGGTTATTTTTCCGAACTTGATTACTACTGATTGAAAAAAAAAACGGTTGAAAAGAAAACATTTTAAAAGAATGGTCGACGCCTGTCTTCGGGCTTCGGGCTTTCTTGACAGTAAATATATTGTGTCCAGTTTTTCTTTATACAAACTTAAATGCGAAAGCTATCAAAAAACAAAAATGGCTACCATTCAGTAAGGGGTTGGGTTCCGACCCCTAATAATTATTTTTGGCAAAACGTTCTGTTTTGCTAAGCTACAACCCCTTTAAGTTTTATAGATCGAAACCGGACATATTGTAAGACAAACTACGCAAAAAATATTTAGGCGCTGTTGGAGACAACTTATTTTTCCCGTGTCACCAATCATGTTAGATTAAAATACAAAACCTAAGAAAAGTATGTTTTAGGCAGACAAGAGGTAGAAAAAAAGATCTAATAAAGCAACTGCCAATCATCAGAGCAAGATCAATTGAGCAGAAAGACATCGAAGCGTTCAAAGTAAATTGCTAGAACAGCGCAATTTTAGACAAAAGCAAAATTGATTGTAGTACATTTCAAGCAAAAGCTGTATTTGGGAATAAAATATTGTGAGTGACTGCCCTCTCTTGATGAGGTCAGCGGTTTCCGAGTTACTAGAAAAGTATCCCACGTGAACGTAATACGGTGATTAGAAATATACTTTGTGTTACAAAATTTCATCCAAAATCATTAAATGTTTTTTTGCGTGAAACAGTAACAAACATCCATCCATCCATCCATCATTACAAACTTTCGCATTATAATATTAGTAAGATTATGGAATGTAATAGATCATTTATTGGTTCATTCATTTGATCGCGTTTTTCTTTTACTAGCGGCCCGCAACCGGGTCGACGGCGCGTTGTGTTCCACGCGTGCCTCAAAGAGTGCCCTCTAGAGGGCCAAAGCCTGCCGGGGCCGAGGACTCACGAATTACCGTGACCCCGGAACGTAAAGGGCTATTGAAGGACACCGTGGATTTTAGTAAGTACGAGTCTGACAGCCCCTCCCGCTCTGCCCTGGGGAGGATTCATTTGATGATTTTCACACGAAAATAAAAAAAAGCGGCCCGCAACAAAGATTAAAACAAAAGTACTTCCGAAAAAATCATGGACTAAGCACTTTTTACAAAATAAGCACGTTTTTAGATAAGCCTGTTTTAATATTTACCTGTTACCTCAGTGCTTACGCAGCTTTGTAAAATTTTTAATTAAAAGTCACCAAACCAAATAGTGGGACCAAGGTATGACAAACACGTTTTGGCATAAGTATGTTGTATTTAACCGGGACATAGGTATGGCCCAACTAAATAGTAATTGTTTGGGTAGAAGTAAATATTACTTAGAGCTACATAATTATACTGGAATAACAGTTATACAACAGACCTTGAAACCGCCATGTTAACTTAACGTCTCATATTTATATTTACAGACTAGCTTCCGCCCGCGACTGAAGTACAAGTGAAAGTCTGACAGTCCCTCCCGCCCTGCCCTGGGTGGGAGGACTCATTTGATGATTTTACCACTTTACCACGAAAAAAAAAACAAAAAAAAAGGGCTACATAATTATACTGGAATACCAGTTATACAACAGACCTTGAAACCGTCATGTTAATTTACCGTCTCATATTTATATTTACAGACGTATGATAGTTTGAAACGAAGCAAATAAATTAGTTTCCGAAAAACAAACATATTTAGCGTTTTATTACACTGTGTTAGTAGTAAAAGTAGACATAAAACATTGCTAAATTGTATATTTGCTTTCCTTCTCTGTTATAATATTCTGAAACATTTCTTTGTGAATATACTAGCTGTGGTCACCAGCTTCACGTTACTTGAAAATTATACCAAAGGAATAAAATACCGGGATAAACCGTATCGTATGCGTTATTCCATACCTGGTAGTTTATCTAAGCCGAATTTCATCAAGTTTTTTTTTTTTCTTTAATTAACGTTGCCCCACACTAGGAATTTCTCCTGAAATTCCTACCTATTAAGATTCCTGCACCTATTCTGATGTAACAAATATCCATGTTTCGATCGACATTAAGCTGCCTTATTTTACTATACATTATTGTTTGTACCTTATTTCACGATCTAGGCATATGACAAATCATTAGTCACAACAGTAAGTAAGGTAACGATGACTATGACTTATATTTTTCCGTACAAAAAATTGTTTTCAGTATTTCTACCTGCTTTTTAACAAGCTTCGTAACTCAGGGAGCAAAATTGTTAACACTGAAGATTTATTTTTTAAGATTATGTCAAGTATTACGCAAGGACACGAAAAATAAGAAAGATAAAAATAGGACCCTTGTTACATAATCCTAATTAATCGACTTTAAAAGATTTTAATAGAAGGATTAAAAATATCTGGCCAAAATAGTCACGTTGTTCAACAAATTTAATGTTAAGGCTATTAAGAAGATTTATTTCGTCACGACTGTTATTTTTGAAGGTGTACTTGACATAGATGACACCAGCTTGTTAGAAACAATTTTGACCCAGATATGATATTATGGTATAGCTAGTCAGAAAATAATTACTTAGATGAATACCTGAAGACTGGTATGATAAACTAAGATTAAAATAAGATCAGAAAAATGATGATTTGACCAAGACAAAATGGGCTACTATGTTTTCTTCTAACTTCTTACACTAATAAATTACATTAAAATTGTATAAGTTACAAAATTATTAAAAAAAAAAATACAAGACGTATATCGCAAAATAAGGATTTGAAAGTTTTTATGGAATATTAACTTTCGTACACACTCTTAACAGAAATACAAACAAAGCTTAGCAGAAATCTCTAGGGACAGACAAAACAGAACATTAAAAACCGAGGTGGTTCAATGTTTTTTGTTCATTGTCCGCAAACACAAATCACTATAAAACCAAACAATATAAACAAACGATACTTAAATGTTAGAAAGCCGCTGATTCTCTGAGTAATTAACCCTGCATTCGAACGTACTGATCCGTCAATTGTGGAGAAAGCGGACATTATGGACGGTACGGTCCGTCGCTCGTGGTCAAGTAGACCGCGGCCAGTAGCGCTATATTCAGAAATCCCAGTCTAAATTAAACACGGTGGAAAAATGACAAAAAAAGAATGCTCTATAATTATTTTTACAAGTTTTTTATATTTTATTAATGTAGTTAAATATTATAGGTAGGTACTTAATTTTAAGTTAGATCTATTATCATTATTGTTGTGTTTTCCTTACATTTCAAAAATAAAATAGGTAGGTACAAAAATGTAACTGTAACTATGTGTAAAGGCAACTCAGTTTAATGTTTATTTTGTGAATTGGTTGTCACTTGTTACAAACATGTCACCGAAATATATTTATACTTATTTTTTTATTTAAGCTAGAATCAAATGTATCCACCGCTTGTGGTGACTGATGAGAAAATAATTGCATTTGCCACCACAGGTGAAAGACCGGTGCCGAAGTCGCGGAACTACGAGTATCTTAAGAAAGTAAGGAACATGGCGGTTTTTAGAGTCAGTTATGCCTATGTCAAACAGACAGGCGAAAACGAAGCGAGTCCGAAGCGATACCTAACCGCAGCGAGACGTCAGTCCGATAGTTCTGTCACGCTATCGGATCGCTTTCGCTTTTCTATGTGACTGGATTCAAACAATTCCATACATTATAAATAAAAACGCCTCGCTTCGCCTTCGTCACGCCTGTCTGTTTGACAAAGGCTTAAGAGCCTGACGGACCCGATCCACCCAGGGTGAATGGAAAGCGTTTTGCCAATACTTTTATGGTTTGCACAGCTAAGGAGTTAGCTTCAACCTTGGGCTCTTTAATTCAAGAGTGAACAGGTTAATTCTAGGTAAGCTTGCTTCACCGTCAACCACATATTCGCTTACCATCATGCGAGATAGTGGTCAAACAACCATATCTTCTCTAAATAAAAAAAAAACTTTATGTAATTGGGTATCGTGATACTGATAACACTAATTATTACGTCGCAGGTTCGTTTATATCTCTCTTATCATCGACTACATCTATGTAGTATGTTTACAACTATGTTGCGATCGGCTTCCAGTCTAACACGATACTCAGTAAAAGAATGTCACGCGTTTTAATGCATCTCTTCTACTATATTTTTATGTATATGATTATCTATATTTTATGTCTGACTTCTGAAATCGGAACTGACTCTTAAATCCAAATCTTCTTTTTTGATTTTGGTTGAAAGACGGATCAACATTTTTACTTTATATGAATTATGAAGGTTATTTATACCTACCTCTTTATCCTAATCAACAGTTTATTTCTCCGCTGTAATAAAACGTAGGTATAACGTCAGACGTTAGTATTGTTTCCTTTGACACGATCGATGTCAAAATCATCGTTATATTAAACCTTCTGTACATTTTGTTGTGTCCATTAGCTGTTTATTTTGCTCATTGTTCCGATGGACGAGATGCATTTACAAGTCACCTAGTTACCACTATCATCTCACAAAACACGTTAGTAATACGACTTTAAAGTTCATTGTTGAGTTTCTTAGGCATGTTGGCATGCATGACGTTGATTGCACGCATTGGAATGTCAACATTTGAAATTTTATCATCTTGGCTTTTGTTTCACGTCAAATGAGACTGTAACTTTGAGGTGAGAACTTCAAACTTCGTTTAATTTTTGTTGACAGTAATAAAAAACTTGATATAAAGTCAAAGAGATAGCAACTTTGCTAAATGTTGGCAAATTCTTCGCAGTTTGCTGGTGTTAAATCAAATATTTGGTTTTTGTTGAAAAAAAGTTCTAAGATTAGAAACTAAAGTATAAACTAACTTAACCAAAATGAATTACGCGAGAAGAAATTTGATTGGATTAATAATACTTAAATTATAGAAAATGTAAATCTTTCTTGAGATGGTATTTCATTCCAAAGAAAAATGTTAATAATGCCATTTTAGTCCTGTTATTACACACATTATATTAATATTATTATAACAACTACTTTAAACCTATAAATATAGCAACATTTATCATTTTGCAACAAAAAACAATACTTCAATCATTATTTATTCAAAGTAAGTTCCAAATGACTTAACAACCTTGCCATACCAAATCAATTTCAACAAAAAATAGAGTCCAATCATGCTCAAATACCATCTTCAACGAGGGGCTAGTTCTTCAAACAACAACATAAATCGATCAACAACTTCTTTTTCAACACCAAATTGCTGTAGCAACTACATAATCATCGACTTACTAAAAACTGGTGCAAATAAAACAGAACGAAACAGGTAACACAGTGTAAATACTTTCAGTAAATCAACAACAAACGATTCACAGGACATGAACCTATTTTTGGTACGAATGCATTAAATTTAATTGGAGGCAACGCTACCATTCTTGATTTTGAAACACATTTGTAAAATAATTACGAACCAACAGCGTCCACTTTATCCCTGCACCAATCAATTCATTTTTCCTATAGCCTTGTTATACTCGTGTCTTCATAAAAATAAATCTTTACTTGTATAAATTATAGCCATTCATTTTAACACAAAATATTATAAATATTTATAACCATAATATTTTTAGTTCGGATATTCGAATCTCAATAATTGTAATTCGAATATCCGAACTGATTATATTCATTCCGTAGTAAATTAGTTTACTAACTAATTTCCTGACTCTTTTTACTTTAATCCAGAACTTTGAAACCAAAACCAAACTCCGTCCGCTACACAATTGCTCTTTGAAAATAAGTGAAAAAATTCCCGTTGAACTACTGCAATTTAGATAATACTGTGCAACCAGTAGTACTAAAAGACAAATTAAACTTGAGTAATCAAGTTTTTTCCTATAATGACGCACTATCAATAGAATATATATTATATAGTCTCGAGTAGTCACGACTCCAGAGTCCTATGATTACATTGCTTTGTACTTTGATGTCTTTGTAATTATGGCAAAAAAGTAAATAGAGATGTTTTGTAACAAGCAAAGTAACAGTTGCCAGCTGTTTGATATTTTTGTTACGTTATTTTGTTTTTTCTATTTTTCTAGAAATAAGTATAAAAGTTTTCCAATTGAAACAAATGGTCAAAAAATTGGACTGAAAAAGAAGATTGTTTTTCTTAAAAAATAAATACCTATATAGCAGCTCAAATTAAGTTCAGGCAATCAGTTTCTTATGATTAGAGGCTTTGTTGAAATGGAGCCGGTAAAAAAAATCGAATAAAAATCGGGGATCTAAAATGGCCACTTTAGCAATCCTTTATTTACTCCATTGCTGTAGCGCAATCGTATATTCCATGTTACGAATTTTATTCCAATAAATATTACGCAAATATCGTAACATTGTAATTTATAAACAATCAACACTAATGTTATAAAGACGAAAGATTTGATTGTTTGTTTGTGTTGAATAGGCTCCGAAACTACTGGACCGATTTCAAAAATTCTTTCACCAGTTGAAAGATTGATATTAGCATCGTTTCTAAAGAGGGACTTTAGACCCACAGACAAGTTCTAGCATTTTTGATATTCGAAAAGATATCTTATAACTTTTTTTGATACTTCATTGTAAATGTTTCCTATGTTCAGATTATTTTTGTTTTCGGTCAGATTACTCTATTCCAAAGGTTTCCTCCAATTAGAATATTTAATTCCCCATGTAAACAAATAAAATTAAGTCACATAAAATTAGTACAGATTTAAAATAATACTGCTTTTTGACACTAAAAGTCACTAAGAGAGAGACTTGTTTGGATGCGGAAGTGGCCAAAGCAAATTGTCATCTGAAGGAAACGAGTTTTGTAATTACGATGATAAAAATATCCGACGTAACTATGTTAATTGAGTAATTTTTATTTGCTAAATTAATATTATGTTTTACGAATAATATCACCTACTAGATTATATTATAGAAGCATTTAAAAATGATACTAAATAATTAAATGAATTGTTGTAAAATATTTCTTTGACAGTTTTCTTAAGGCACAGACATTCGTCAACGTGGTTTTAAAATAAAATCGCAGGCACAAAAAGCAGTTGATATAAAAATCGTAAAAAATAACAAGAATTATATATCAGTTATTGTTGCTATCACTTTTGCGGATATAATTAAAAGAGGGCTTATTTTTATTTCAATCAATAATTAAAATAGCGACACAAAAAAAGATGACAAGTAGTTCAAGATTATGGGTACCTAGTTTTCTTTTATTAGGTATATTTAGGGATTAATCCCAAAATAAAATCTTTGTGAACATGTGAATTCATATTATGATGCACTTTGTATTAATTTTTTTTTTTTTGAATTAGGTTCATGTTTAAGTTTAATTTTGTAACCAAAAATAATAAACCTACTGGAATAGATTTTCTAAACAAACAAAAGTATAAGGCTCATTCGACTACAGTTTTGCACGGTTTTCTGTTTTATTTTTACCTTCACAAAATTACTCTAGGGATAATCTTAATATTATGATTTTGATAGAAATTCAAATATAGATACTAATTATGCTCAAACTGAAAAAAAATACAATTTCCTCACAATGCTTGGTAGAAAATTATATTGAGGATCCAACTTCTGCCTCAAAATCAACACAGTATGACATATAAGTAAAAAAATCTTGTTATCACAGCTCATACTTTTTTATCTATGTTTCATTTGAGTTTTTTTCTTTTTTTAATTCTACTATTATCCTAAATCTATTCATGTTTACTTTTTTACTAACTAGAAACAAAAACATTCAAATATAATTTATTTTCTATGAAACTAAAGAAAACTGTGAAAGCAATGACGCAACGTCGGCAACGCGCGTTTTAGAGAAAGTGTACACCGAAGAACATTGCAACGTCATGGAGTATCCATCCATTAATCAGCGTAGAAAGTTTATTGATAGTAGATCGGTATACTTGATCTGGACATGTCCATTTCAATAAACTCCAAAAACATTAATTAATTAATTTACCTTTATTAACACTGACAAATCTAACAAATCCTCTGGACACCAAACTCCAGAAGAAAAAATTACACAAATCCAATTTTGTGCACACAACTATAAACAATCACATAAAAACTTCACAAAAGTTTAACACAATTCACGTTCAAAATTCGAAATTCCATGATGGCGTCGAAAGCGGCGTACGCGCACCGGACCTCGCGGCTGACTGGACTCACGCACAGTTCACAGCAATGACATCAAACCCCACTACTCTGCGTCACCTAATCAAATTACGACTCTATTGTGAAAGGCTAAACGTGGGATATAGCGTAGCACGAGGATGTTTTGGCTAATGAATTAACAAGTAGCAGGTTACCAGGGAAAACACAAGTCCACAAGTTGAAACGAGATCAGTGATTGAGATTGGAGATAATGCTTATTACTTAAGCATGACCAAATACTTTGATGAATTTTATTGTGAGAGCAAACTTATATCTAGAAACAATGGTCTCATAATTATTATGTTACTCACTTTTTGAGCGCGGCCTCGCTTGCATTAATATAGAATTTGACAAATCAACCTGGTGACACGCGGCACATTATCATAAGAACGTTAGCAAGTGCTGTTTTCCTAAGGAACAGGATTTTTATCCGGAAGGAAAGGTGCCCATTGTCGTTTTCTGTACACCTGAAAAACGTATACGCATTGCAGGATAATACATTTAGTGGCTCACACGTGAAAAGGTAACAAATCGATAAACAAACTTACTTTCGCATTTGTAATATTACTTAGGAGCTTAAGTTAGCATGCAGATTTAGCTGGGACAGGCATAATACATAGTTATTTATCAAGTATACAGTATTTAGATGCCGCAAGGCGAAAATCATTGTATATGAAAGAAACGTACCTACAAACAAATGTACAAAAATAATAGAAGGCAAAAATTTTATAACTTAAAAGTTACTCGTATTTTCAAACCCATTAGACATTCGCTCTAAGCCTAATTGGAAACTTCGCTCCCGTTAAAGGTTCCACAAGTCATACAGTTTCTAAATATAGCTCCTTCAATTTTCATCAATGAATTTTGTGTTTGATGAACTGTTCCATCTTGAGATTGACAAGCAACCTGTTGCTTCAAATTGAACTTGACTTTAACAACTGCCAGACGATGCCCTAAATATAACTGAAGTGTTACATTTTTACACTTTCAGTGTAGGAGAAGAACGTATCTAAGGGCCTATGCACACCACGTTTTTTAAACGCGCCGGCGACGCGAGTTTTAGAAACGCGCGTGGACGGCGCGCTTTTATCAAACAGAGCAGTTTGTATCGCGTCAAACGCGCGGCACCTGCGCGTCTGTATCGCTACAAACGCGCATCAAGGCGCGTTTAAAAAACGTGGTGTGCATTAGCCCCTAAATCTTACTTTTTACTGTTTTATTTTTAATAACTGCTAAACTGATTTAGATGAAAGGGGTTTGAACGTTTTTCTTTTAGCCCTGTCGGTCGCCCAACATTTTTATTTTTTTCAGAATGGCGTTGCTTAACGAATGTTAATATTTAGATTGAGAAAACTTAGACAAACTTAAAATAAAACGGGAGTAATGACTTGGAGAAACAACTTTTTTGTCTTTTTTCTCCCTGCAGGTATGGATATTGAATTATGGCAATATAATCACCTAATTTAGACACGTCATCATTTTCGACTTACAGGCGAAAATTGGTGGTAACGTCTAAGGAATATTTTTATAGTTCATTTCATTTAAATATCGAAACTGGCTTATTCTCTAGAATACTTTGTTATGTCAATTTGTAAAGTTAAGCCGTGTCTCAGTCTCAGTCCACGCTCCTCATCTTAATTCTTTCGTCTATTAAAATGTGAGGATTGATAGATGTTTGTTACAATTTCACACAAAAACTACCGCACGGATCAGGAATATTTTTTCAAATACCCGTGTAACCTATATTTTAACCCAGTATTATTTATTCACAAATTGTAATTGTTATTTCAATTGCTATAAGCCCTTGAGGCTTACTAATTATTACCAATAATAACTTCATAATTAATTGGTTAAAATTGATCTCTTTGATACAAAGATTCGTTCAATGTTTCCAATATCTTTAATTACAAAAGGGCTCGTCGGTATAATCTATTTAGCTAAAGACTTTTATATTGCTCCTATTGCCATGTTATTTTCACAAATTAATTAAATTTAAAAGTTCTATACTAAAACTTAATCCTACTTTGATGTGCTTAAATCGAAACGGGCGGTGGCGTCAAGAAACTATTAAAAAGTTAATAAGCATGGGGGCCAATGACAGATCTACGTGACCAATATCCTCTTAAGAAAAAATTGGTCGACTACATGAAGGAGTTACAACATAAAGATTCGTGGATGTCAGCTGTGGTTCCGACGTACTCTACTAATTATTATCGACTAGCTGTTGCCAGCGGTTTCACCCGCTACAACTTGAAAACTATTCCACGGGAAAATCGGATAAAAACTATATCCAGATGATAAACTATCTGTGTACCAAATTTCATCCAAATCTGTTCAGTAGTTTTTGTGTGAAAGAGTAACAAACATCCATCCTCACAAACTTTCGCATTTATATTATTAGTAGGAAGGAAGTAGGATTGAGAGGAAATCACTCTAACTTTTTTGTACATATTGTACATACATTTGGCAGGCACTTGACAGGACTATGACACAAATATATCAAAAAATATACTTAGCACTATCGAGTAATATTATTTTCATACGATTATTGCTCATATAAGAGCGTGAATGCATAAATAAACCGTGTGAGTCACAATATGGCGTCGAAATCCTATTATTAATTAAAGTCTAAAATATGTTCGATTATGGCAATAGCTAGAACATCCAATCAGATTTTAAAATTTTTGATTTAACAAAAACTTCAAACAGTAGATTTTGTGTGTGTGTCCTCACTTACCTACTTTATGGAGAAAAAAAAGAAAAATGGCGTCCATGATAAGTCAAGCTCACACTGCCGTTATACACACATCAAAAGTGTCTAGGGATCAACATATATTTTTGCAATAACTTTTCTCCTGATTGATATTAATTAAATTTTTTTTTAAGGATTCATCAAATAAAGTGTTTTCGTTTGTCACAGTAACGATAAACCAAGTCACCTTTGCATTAATAAAGAAATTTGCCATTTTCCTAATAAAGGGATTTTTGACATTTGAACCACTAACACAAAAGTTCGAAAAAAAGACTGAAATAACAGTTTTCTTTAAAATTTTATTGGGTAACTTAAACAATTAATAATCCGTGTTTCTACCGCGAACACTAACAACACAAGAACATCGGTTTGGCATACTCAAAATGAGTTCATCCAAATCACGCTGTGGAATGGCCGCCCATGTTCGTTGCAACAACAAAAAAAGGTCTTCTTGCGACTGGATACCCTCCATATTCGGCAGAGCTCTTCTCTGTAGCATATCCCATGCATGCTCAATCGGATTCAAGTCTGGCGACTGAGCAGGCCAGGGCAGGACATTGATGTTAGCTGCGGCGAGAGTCTGTCTTACAACTCTTGCGGTGTGCGGTCGTGCATTATCATGCATTAACTGAAATAAGGGACCGATTTGCACGTGTAGAGGAACGATGACGTCTGATACAATCGTCTCAGCATAAATTTGAGCGTTGAGGTTGCCTCTGATCCAAATCAACTCAGTTCTTCCGCCGATCCAAATACCCGCCCATACCATGATGGTTCCACCACTATAAGGATGAGTCTCGTTTTGGTATGAGACCGGATACAAGACGTATACGACACTGGAGAAGCCCTGGACGCCAACAGCGATTAAAATCCTGCCAGGAAGTCCATCCTTATAGTGGTGGAACCATCATGGTATGGGCGGGTATTTGGATCGGCGGAAGAACTGAGTTGATTTGGATCAGAGGCAACCTCAACGCTCAAATTTATGCTGACACGATTGTATCAGACGTCATCGTTCCTCTACACGTGCAAATCGGTCCCTTATTTCAGTTAATGCATGATAATGCACGACCGCACACCGCAAGAGTTGTAAGACAGACTCTCGCCGCAGCTAACATCAATGTCCTGCCCTGGCCTGCTCAGTCGCCAGACTTGAATCCGATTGAGCATGCATGGGATATGCTACAGAGAAGAGCTCTGCCGAATATGGAGGGTATCCAGTCGCAAGAAGACCTTTTTTTGTTGTTGCAACGAACATGGGCGGCCATTCCACAGCGTGATTTGGATGAACTCATTTTGAGTATGCCAAACCGATGTTCTTGTGTTGTTAGTGTTCGCGGTAGAAACACGGATTATTAATTGTTTAAGTTACCCAATAAAATTTTAAAGAAAACTGTTATTTCAGTCTTTTTTTCGAACTTTTGTGTTAGTGGTTCAAATGTCAAAAATCCCTTTATTAGGAAAATGGCAAATTTCTTTATTAATGCAAAGGTGACTTGGTTTATCGTTACTGTGACAAACGAAAACACTTTATTTGATGAATCCTTAAAATTTTTTTTTAATTAATATCAATCAGGAGAAAAGTTATTGCAAAAATATATGTTGATCCCTAGACACTTTTGATGTGTGTATATCCAAAAATATAAGTACTTAGAAAATCATGTCTCAGCTTCACCTTTTTCGAAGAATTCCCAAAACTTATTTGTTCTTAAGGTCAAAATTAATATCGAAGTAATACACTTGATAAACGATAGCACGCAATATTCTCAAGGACAACGTTTCAAGACATTAATATTAATAACGTGAACAATATTCTGAAACAGCCCCCCAAGTCATATTATTATCGACAGCTGTCAAAGTGAAACCACTCGTGATGCCACTGTTCTTTATAACGTCTTCAAGAAAATAATATTGATATAAAAAGAAAAAGAAGTACTTGTGTCATTAATTTTCGTTAATGGACAGCGTTTCTTTGTAACGTTGAGTGACTGCGATTAATCAAATCAAAACTCATTTGTTGAAATTAGGATGAGTATCAGAAGGTTTTTTCACATATCACATATATTTATGATGGCTAGGTCAGAGGTGACAAAGATAAAATTGACGATGGAGTAAGCGTACCCAGAATAAACCTGTTAGCTCTCTTGAAGATACTAGAATTGCATGCGTTCAGAAATACAGACGCAGGTAGTGAGTTCCACTCTGGAAACATTTAGTACGTGGGATGAGGTCGTAGAATTTGGAGAGTCGTAGAGTTAGCCATTTTTAGCCACTTCGTCGTTTATCAGTGACGATGGATTTGTGGGATAAACTTCCCCACAGCATATTTCTAAGACAAAGAAAAGAAGTTACAGGGGGGGACACATTTTACTACTTTGGAAGTGTCTCTCGCGCAAACTGTTCAGTTTAGAAAAAACGATATTAGTAACCTCAATATCATTTTTGTGGTGTGGGTGAGCAAACTAAAGCATCGCTTGTCTAGATCTGTCTTCGGAAGACTCACTAAAATTAAGCAACTCTTGCCGAGGGCTGTCTGTAGATAAGTAATTAATTAATTATTCTCCCTGTCTATTATGTTGCCGAGAATTTAATATTCACCATGTCATTATGATCTGAACTAGAATTTTGAAGATAGTTTCCAGATACCATTAAATATTTCTTGGAAAATTCAAAGTTGTATCAGTTGTTGTCAGCGACTTCGCCAGGGTGTACCTCGAAAATGAACCCACGCGTACGTATTATCGGGATAAGCGGTATTCTATCTATTATTCCAGAGTATAATTAATCACAGAACCAAATCGAGAAACAAATCCATTCATCCAAATATCCAAACTTTCGCATTAATTTATAGTTAATGCAAAACTTCACACATTAGCTACAGTTCACATACTCGTGATATAGTCCCTAGATGGGTTTACAAACTCTTAAGTGTAAAATAATTACCATTCAATCAAAGTATGGATTGAGTCCACCCAGGGCAGAGAGGGAGGCACTGTCAGACTCGTACTAACTAAAATCCACGGTGTCCTTCAATAGCCCTTTACGTTCCGGGGTCACGGTAATTCGTACAGTCCCGCGACCCCGGCAGGCTTTGGCCCTCTAGAGGGGGATCCCGTCATGAAGAAGGAAGATACGAGAAGAAATAACATTCATTAATTAGGTGGACAGACGATCTGATGAAAATCACAGGATCGCGCTGGATGCAAGCCGCTTCCAACCGGTCATGTAGGAAATCTATGGGGGAGGCCTATGTTTAGCAGTGGACGTCATGGGGCTGATGTGATGATGGTTATGGAATTTCCATTCAATTAACATCATTCTATCGTAAGTAATTAATAATAATAATTATATGGAAATAAAATCATTGGAACTCAAACGTCGGCTTATTGCAAGAAGTAATTATGTGACATATTCACTATTCTGAGATAAACGAGGTATTTAAGTTCGATTTAGTTAGTGGTTATGTTGATTTGCCCATATCATTCTATTATTCATCGTAATATTTAGGATGATATGGGCAAATCAACATAACCACTAACTAAATCGACGTACTTTTTTACCCCTCTGAATGTTTTATTTTTCTTTACAGCTATTCGTACAATTTTTTATTTCTTTATTTATATGTAGTATGTTCATCTATACTAATGTTATAAAGAGGAAACCTTTGTATTTTTGTATGTTTGTATTGAATAGGCTCAAAAACTACTGGGCCGATTTCAAAATTTCTTTTACCATTTCTTAGAGGGATTCTTCCGAATCTGTATAGGCTATATTTTATCCCGGAAAATAGATAGGATTTTTCGTGGTAGTGAAAATTGTGGAGTAAGGCGTCGAAAAAACTGCCTTACTTTAACGATTCTCGCGAACGCTGCCTAAATGGTTAGAGATGTATGGTTGACTTCTATAGAAAAGTTGTAGAACTCAATAATGCCTACAAAAAAGTAAACCAAACATTTATATTTTAGCCATTATAACCACTTTTCCATGGAATAAAAGTAATTATAATTATTAGCCTATGTTTATTGATCATATTATCGTCAAATACTAATTCTTATCCAAATGAACTATTTTTTAAGCAAGATTGTTTCAATAGCTATAAATTACTTTTTATTTTATTCCAATCGGACAATCCATTCAAAAGATATTACGAATTTAAAATTGTGAGAGAGCTTAAAAAATAAATGTCCACCCGTGCGAAGCCGGGGCGGGTCGCTAGTAAATTATAAGTTTAAATAATCCTCGTTAATCTATTCCTCTACCCATTTCTCTCAGCACAGTAAGTCAGATGCCAAGAAACATTTCCAAAAATGGCTGCACTAGTGATGTCTACTGGCATGACGCTACCGTTATCTAAAGTCAGTGACCAGCCGCACGTGCTTGCGCGTACCAACTAGCTCAGACTTCGATTATGAACCGATACCGGTATGGTAATGAGGAGGTAATTATTTTTATTGTTTGAGTACAGCATTCTTTATGATAGTGGTATGTTGGCAGAGATTTATTGAGGAGTGTGTGAAGAACATTACGTTTTTTCGCAAAAAAAACGAGCTTAAGTACCAAAAAATCGAGTTTTTGTATTTTACGTTATTTTAAAAGGCGTGATAGTAGGAATTTGTGTATTAATTAATTATTAAAAAATGTTCAGTTTAAAGTACGCTCTACAATAGTTTAGCTTTATTTTATTTTAGTATTTCTATAGATAATTTTATTTTAAGTAAGTATGTAATAATAATGAATCCACATTTATTCTCCAGTCTTAATTTTTTATTCTTTTTGAGGAGTTTATGTATGACACAATTTTTGAGATAAAAAAAAAAAAAATGTATTTATTTTCAAATGGTTTTACTACTTAGTTAACTACATTGATATAACTGTGAAGTCTTTTATATAGTCCAAAATATGATATACCTTGAATAATGGCAAGAAAAACAATCAAAATTACTACAAAAAAAATTACAACCAAGATGAGAGTCCAAACAAAAATAAAAGTGTATCAGACATTCCATGATTGCGTCATCAAATACAAGTTTTAACACTCGACAATAGGGAAACTGGTTCTTCTTGTGTTCATTATGAAACTGACAGGCCTACTGCTCGTGCGTTATCTTTTACAAATAGTGGTCTTTATTTATAAACTAGCTTCCGCCCGCCACTCCGTCCGCGCGGATTTCGGTCTTCGCGTGTATGGTTTATTTCCCCATTTTGAGTAACTCTGACAATGACATCTTATAAATATTACGGCGCTGAATCCACTGCGGGTAATGCAACGTATGTTCGCGGTTCTACAGAACAACGTCTATGAATAAAACTGAAAAATAAGATTTAACGTATTTTTCCAGGATAAAAAGTATCCTATGTTATGCCCAGGATAATAAGGTATAATTACAGACACACAGACAGACAAAAAGTTTTTTAATCACATATTTGGGTTTGGTATCAATCCAGCACCACCCCCGCTATTTATTTTTTCAATATTTTCAATGTATAGAATTGACCCTTCTACAGATTTATTATATGTATAGATAATGTCTACACCAACATTAGTGATCTTATATTTGGACAAACGACAAAAAAATATTGTACCTAAGTATTCTATGAATTTCTAGAAGGAATAGGAATTAATGCGTGTGAAAAAAATCGTGTTGGACAAGGACGATAATTATCCCGATGTCCTTTCTTTTGGCAATATTATTGTGTTGACAATGAAGAAACTGAAAATAAAATGCCTTTATTTTTATCGTGGTAAAATCATCAAATGAGTCCTCCTACCCAGTACGGGGCGGTGTCAGACTTGTACTGACTAAAATCCACGGTGTCTACCGTAGACGCCAGCAGGTCAACCTATCTGTCAAAATTACCAATCGAACATTAACCTTCCATTATTCTGATAAGGTTGAAAATCTATTTCATATACTAGCACTACGCCCGCGACTTCGTCTGCGCGAATTTCGGACTTTTCCCTTTATGAATTTCAACTCATGGCCACCGTTTTTGAAAAATCTAATCTCAAAAGTTATACTTTTGGAAAATCTAAATACCTAATACATACCGTGTCACCCCATATATGATTTAAGGTTTTCAAAATTAATTCGAATAACCCATCCACAACCTTT
Source organism: Agrotis puta (assembly GCA_943136025.2). NCBI lineage: Eukaryota > Metazoa > Arthropoda > Insecta > Lepidoptera > Noctuidae > Agrotis > Agrotis puta. The sequence continues at coordinate 4,437,883 of OW964171.2, forward strand.
ACAATATTAAAAGAGAAAGATGAGAGCTTTGAATGGTTTCTAGAACTTAAACCAAACGAATAAGATATTTCATTGAAACAAAGTTCTCGATTTTCATCCCGCTAGAGGTTAATATTTGAAAAATAATACGCATCCTTTAATTGATTGGAATATTATTTATGTCAAGTTTTGCTTGTGTTGAAGAACGCAGTAAAATCCTTCCCTTAAAACTTAATTACCCCTTTTCACCAATTTAGGGGGTGATTTTCGAAAAACCTAAAAACACGTGTTTGATTATTTTTGATCTAACTTCTACATACTGAGTTTCAAATTCATCGGTTAGGGCGTTATGATTTTCCCATACAAACTTTAACATCGTCTGTATTATCTATGGAGGGTAGTTTTAAAAAACGAATAATGCTCATGTTTTTTATTTACTAATAATCATATTTGTACCAGGTTTCAAGTTTATAAACCTAAGGAATAAGATTTTACATCCAAAGGTTTTCACCCCTTTACACCCCCTTATAGGTGAATTTTCGCAAAATCCCTTCTTAATGCTCACCTACATAATAAATTGCAACTACCATCCAAAAGTCAGCTTTCTACGTTTAGCGTTTAATATCCTTACCTTAAAACTTGAATACCCCTTTTCATCAACTTGGGGGGTGATTTTCGAAAAACCCAAAAACACGTGTTTGATTATTTTTGATTTAATTTCTATATACTGAGTTTCGAATTCATCGGTTCGCGCGTTATGATTTTCCCATACAAACTTAAACATCGTCTAGATTACCAATGGAGGGTAGTTTTAAAAAACTATTAATGTCCATCTTATTGATTTACTTATACTCATATTCGTACCAAGTTTCAAGTTTATAAACCCAAGGAATAAGATTTTTCATACAACAGTTTTTACCCCTTTTCACCCCCTTAGAGGAGGATTTTCGCAAAATCCCGTCTTATTGCTCCCCTACATGGTAGACTGCAACTGCTGTCCAAAATTCAAGTTACTGCGTTTAGCGGTTTCGGCTGTAGTCGAGTCTTAATAAAAAACCCTGTTCTTTTATATATATAGATTGTGGTAGCTTGATGTGCTGACATACACCAGCATGTCAACCCACCTCATTTGTCAAATTTATTTAATACATTATATTTTATAACCTTATCACTAGTCACTTATAGCGGAAGGTTAATGTTCGATTGGTGTAATTAGATAGATTGGGGTATGTTGACCTGCTGGCATCTGTACCTAGCAACAAGTATTAATTTATTGTGGGTGAATAAAATCAGTGTTCAGTACAATAACTCAAATAATGTTACAGTTTCATAAAACTAAAGTAGTTAAAAATGTAACAGTCAATTTAAACTCATAGTTAAACTACAAATCAGTCGATTATAATTCTCAGATCATCATTTAGTGAATACGTTATACTACACATTAACCGCAATTAACGATGTTAAAATCGATTTAGAAAGAGTACGTTCAACTCGAATACTAAACGAGTTACTCGTTAGCGGCGGCGGATAGAAATTATGATTCGTATTAAACTAGAAATTATACTTCGTAATTATAGTAATTTATTGCATAACTTGAGCTTGGTTTCTTCCATTCTTGAAAATTATTTGCGACTTTAGAACTTAGTGCTCGTTTACACAGTGATTCGTTCTACAAATCAACTAAAATGTACGGGAGCTTTCAAGTTAATTTGATGGAAAAATATAGTTTCACGTTCATACACTTGGTAAAATCATCAAATAAGTCGTCCCACCCAGGGCAGAGCGGGAGGGACTGTCAGGCTCGTACTGACTAAAATCCACGGTGTCCTTCAATAGTCCTGTATGTTCCGGGGTCACGGTAATTCGTAAGTCCCGCGACCCCGGCAGGCTTTGGCCCTCTACAGGCCCCGTCACTATGCTGACACTCCTTGAGGCGCGCGTGGAACACAACGCGCCATCGACCTGGGCATGGTTCATGGTCGGACAGCGAGTCACCCGTTACTCGCCGCCCGCATGCCCCGCCTAGGGTGGCCGGAGATCGTATTGCGACGTCCGTCGCTGTGGGCGTCTACTAATGCGGCTGGGGTGGAGGGAGGACGCTGTCCTCTCCCTCACGCGGCCCGCCTCCTCCTACGTTCGTTCGTTCGTTCCTCAACGCGTTCTGTTAAGAGATGTAACCATGGATTTATATGCAAGTTATATCAATACATAGAACTAATTATTTTAAAATAAACAAAAAAAATATTTTTTTAATTTATTATACTTTTTGTTTTTCTATAAAAAAAACATGAAATATGCGGGTTGTTTCGCTCGCATTTTGGCGGAGATAAGGTCTTGCGTTCATATTATTATATTTGCTCACTGTACTGCAGTCTGCAACCTTGCCATAAATGTAATGCAGAGGGGTAGGCCCTCCGTTTTAAATTGCTTTTCCGACGGGTGCCTTAAAAACTGTAAATACGATGTGAACATCACAAAACGAATACGGATGCTCTGTGTTAACGAGCCTTAAGTCATATATTTGAAACTTACTCAACCAACTTAATACCTAGGTACCAGCTCAGTCATGAGTGCTTGAATGAATGTGCTTGAGAAGAAGAAATTTTAATTAAAAAGGCATTTGAATTTTGAAGGTCTAGAATTCTAGATTGGGTGGCAATCTGTAAAGCCTTTGTCAAACAGGCGAATACGAAGCGTGACGTTTTTATCTATACATATAATAAATCTGTAGAAGGGTCAATTCTGTACATTGAAAATATTGAAAAAATAAATAGCGGGGGGTGTTGCTGGATCGATACCAAACCCAAATATATGATTAAAAAATTTTTTGTCTGTCTGTCTGTCTGTCTGTCTGTCTGTCTGTCTGTTTGTGCAGGCATCACGTGAAAACTAACGGTTCGATTTCGATGAAACTTGGTATAATTATTCCTTATTATCCTGGGCATAAAATAGGATACTTTTTAACCGACTTCAAAATAAGGAGGAGGTTATCAATTCGACTATTTTTTTTTTTTAATTTTGTTACCGCATAACGACCGACTGGGTGAACCGATCTTCATGATTCTTTTTTTGTTTGAAAGCTGGTGCTTCCCGTGTGGTCCCATTGTCACCAAATCAGGATCTGATGATTGGATCTTGGAGAAATCGAGGGCAACCCTCAAATTTTATAGGCTCACCCATCGTTTTTCGTAAATCTTATGAAGTAATTTAAGTACTTGCGTATGGTAATCATGATCTTATGTAGCTGAGCTGATGATGGAAGGTACAACTCCTTAACAGTAGTTTGTTACCGCATAACGACCGACTTCGTGAACCGATTTTCATGATTCTTTTTTGTTTGAAAGCTGGTGCTTCCCGTGTGGTCCCATTGTCACCAAATCAGGATCTGATGATTGGATCTTGGAGAAATCGAGGGCAACCCTCAAATTTTATAGGCCAACGCATCGTTTTTCGTAAATCTTATGAAGTAATTCAAGTACTTGCGTATGGTAATCATCATCTTATGTAGCTGAGCTGATGATGGAAGGTACAACTCCTTAACAGTAAGGAGTAGGCATCGACTGATTTGTTTGCATATCTCCGGAACTACACATCCTATTTAAATAATTCTTTTTTTTTGTGCTAGGTATCGTTTCACTTAGGGAATACTGAAAGTTTCATCAAAATCGGTTCAGTCGTTTTTGAGATAGGGAATTTTATTAGCTTATTGTGTACATGAGGGATGTTATTACCAGTGCTACGGATTATATTATATGTATTTGGCAAGAATTTGGGTTGAATATTTAAACTAAAAAGAGAAAAAAAAAGGTAAAAGGTAGAAAAAAAATCTTATTTTTCAGTTTTATTCATAGACGTTGTTCTGTAGAACCGCGAACACACGTTGCATTACCCGCAGTGGATTCAGCGCCGTAATATTTATAAGATTTCATTGTCAGAGTTACTCAAAATGGAGAAATAAACCATCCACGCGAAGACCGACATCCGCGCGGACGGAGTCGCGGGCGGAAGCTAGTTTGTAATATATGGAATTGTTTGAATCCAGTCACATAGAAAAGCGAAAACGATCCGATAGCGTGACAGAACTATCGGATTGACGTCTCGCTTCGGTTCGGTATCGCTTCGGACTCGCGCGTCTGTTTGACAAAGGCGTAATGGCCCGGGAGCCAATGACAGATTTACCTGACCGATTTCCTCTCGCGCGATAGGTAATTGGTAGATTAAATGAGGGAGTCGTATCAAAAACATGACAGGCCTGTTTGTCTAGTGGTTAGCGACCCTGACTGCTATGCCGGAGGTCGTGGGTTCGATTCCCACCCAGGACAAATGTTTGTGTGATGAGCACGATCATTTGTTCTGTGTCTGGGTGTAATTTATCTATAATATGTATGTATTTAGAAATATATAAGTATGTTTATCAGTTGTCTAGTACCCATAACACAAGCTCTGCTTAGCTTGGGACTAGATGGCGTTGTGTGATAGTTGTGGAATATTTATTATTATTATTATTTATTTATTATTCGTTGAAGTTAGCTTTGGTTCCGTTAGTGGCATAAGCAGCTATAATCGGTCACCTGATAAATCCACCGCTAAACTGAGGGTGGCAAGACCTGATAGTTTATTATGAGGTCCTGGGTTCAACTGCTGGGTCGGGTGACATGTCATCGGGATTCTCAGTAGCAGCTTAACACTTGCGAAATGTGCGTGCAATTAGGTATTTCACACCATAGTGTCTAACTCCTCGGGGATTACAGATGTGATGTCATAAGAAAAGTAGATAATTGTGTTCATTGGCACAAATCCGTGGCTGCTACTGAGAAACACCCAATGACATGTTTCCTAACCTAGGAAGCGAAATTGTTCTTCCTACCTCCAGTTTAGTGGTGGACAGTGAAACATTTCTAAAAAAAATATCACTTTCCACTAGTGGACACAGAGAATACTACAGCTTAAATCGTCTCGCTGTCCACCAGTGGTGGCAAACGGCAATATTTAATAAATGAATAAATAAATATTCCACAACTATCACACAACGCCATCTAGTCCCAAGCTAAGCAGAGCTTGTGTTATGGGTACTAGACAACTGATAAACATACTTATATATTTCTAAATACATACATATTATAGATAAATTACACCCAGACACAGAACAAAAGATCGTGCTCATCACACAAACATTTTTCCTGGGTGGAAATCGAACCCACGACCTCCGGCATAGCAGTCAGGGTCACTAACCACTAGACCAACAGGCCTGCCAATAAAATTCGTATCACTATCCACCAGTGGTGGCCAGGGGAACTTTTATACAAAATCTTCCTTTTGTCCACCCCGGGGGGGACAGGGGGAAAGTTTCACTGTCCACCAGTGGGGAAAAATTGGGGATGAACATCGGGAATCATCGCATAATACACTTCTGACGAAAAATATTAAATTAATGAGGTCAAACAGTATTTTTGTCAAAGCAGTAATTATTTCGTATGAAGTCTCAGCGTTCCCTTAGATATAATGTATTTTGCGGAAACAAAACGACGTACCTAGAAGGCCCACGTTCAATCATAGAAAATAATTATTTCTGTACTATAAGGCGGTTCTCACACGACACCGATCTTTTTTCTTTCTTTAATAAAAAAGACTGCCCCACAGTAAAAATTTCTCCCAAGTTGTGGATTCATTTACAAACATTTCAACTAATATACACAAACACCGAGACCCCTGAGGACCAAATACCGACCCTTATGAAGGCTGGACGTCGCCTCGCATTTGGTGTGGGGCGCGTCTACCTGAAGTTCCGGGGTCCAAACGGCCGTTACGGCGACGTCCCTCAGGGTTGGGATCCCGCGACGAACTCCTGGAGGTCGTCAACACAGGCGGAAGTAGATCCTCCCCTAGCAAACATCCAGGTAGCAACCGAAACCGCACTGGAGGCTGCATCCGCAGCCCCACCAGCGGCGACAACTGCAGGAGCGAGCACATCTGCCGCCTCTGCCGCCGCCCCCGTGGAGACCGTCATCTCGTCGGATGGGGAGCCGGATGATAGCATTCTGCTGTCACCGGTTTCGCGTCCGGGGGAGGGTGGTTTCGACGAGGGCGACCTGTTTGCTGGGTTGCGTCTGGAGGAGGATGAAGAGGGTTCGACCAATGATGGCGTCCCCTTCATCGGCCTGTAAGGTCCTACAGGCAAACCTCCACCACAGTCAGACCGCGACGGCTCAGCTGCGGAAGTGGATGGAGGCTCAACACTCGGCCATCGCCCTGATCCAGGAGCCGTGGATCAGAGCTGGCCGCATCCAAGGACTAACAAATCTTGGAGGTAAGCTTCTAGTTACTACAGAACATGATCAACCCAGATCGTGCATCTACGTAACTAGCAACATCAAGACACAGTCACTAATTGACTTCTGTTGCAGAGACATATCAGCAATAAAGATATATATACAGCGTGATGGCACGAAGGTGCCACTTGTCCTGGCCTCGGCTTACATGCCTGAGGCTGAAGAACCGCCCCCTCACGACCTCGCCCGCCTTGTGAGTTATTGCGAGAACGCCGGGCTTGAAGTTGTCATCGGGGCCGATACCAACGCACACCATCCGCTATGGGGCATGGACACGCCAAACGACAGGGGTAAGACCTTAGTTGACTATCTTTTCTCCACTAACCTTACCCTACTAAACACCGGCTCTGAACCAACCTTCGTTACCAGACGCAGCCGGACGATTATTGATCTTACTCTAGCCACAGAGGGTGCAGCGGCCCTCGTCTCGGGCTGGCAGGTCTCCAAAGAGGCCTCCTGCTCAGATCACAGGTGGATACGTTTTGATATCCAGACCTGTGCATCACCAGTGCTACCAAAACGCAATCCGCGGAAAACAGACCGCGCTGCCTATACACGGCACCTCACAGCCAAACTCGCACCCTGCAGCGTTTTGAGAACGTATGAGGGGCCAACACAGATTGAGGAGAACATCAACGGCCTCACATCAGCAATACTAAACAGCTACCAAGCTGCATGTCCAGAAACCACTCCGCCAAAAACACCGGGAAAACAACCATGGTGGGGCGCAGAGCTGGACCGCAAACGCGGTAAGGTAAGGAAAGCGCTCAATAGAGCCATGAATACTTGTGCTGATGAGGATTGGGATGCGTACTACGCAGCCAAATCCAGCTACAAAAAATGCATCAGATTCAGAAGCTCCATGGGATGGCGTAAATTCTGCGGAAGCATTGAATCTTGTCAACAAGCAAACAGGGTAAGGAAAATACTGGCGCAGCAGGAAGCTCCTGTTACCGTCACTCTCCGGAAGCCCGATCAAACACTCACTACATCACCTGAAGAAGCGAGGCGCGTCCTTATAGAAACTCACTTCCCGGGATGCGCCTTCGCACAGGTAATCAACTGGACCGATATCAACCAAACACCATCAGACAATGACTGGCGCTACACCCACAACGTCATCACCTTGGAGAAAATCCAATGGGCGATACGGTGTTTCCATCCTTTCAAGGCAGCTGGCCCGGACGGCATCTTCCCAGCACTACTGCAGTGGGGAGGAACTGCCGTCGCTCAAAGGCTAGTACCCATTATGAGAGCATGTCTGGCATTCAGATACATTCCTAAAGGATGGAGGGAAGTGAAAGTCATATTCATACCCAAGCCAGGTAAGAGTGACTACACCAACGCCAAATCTCACCGACCTATCAGCTTAACCTCCTTTCTGCTGAAAACTATGGAGAAGATATGCGAAAGGGAGCTGAGGGATGGGGCCCTAAAAACAATTCCACTCCATACAAACCAACATGCATACAGCTCGGGTAAGTCGACTGAATCCGCTCTCCACCTGGTGGTCGGCCGGATCGAGGAAGCGATTCATCAAAAAGCCACTTGCCTAGGCACCTTCATCGATATCGAAGGAGCCTTCGACAAAACAAACTTCTCCAGCATTAGCGCCGCCCTCCGCAGACACGGAGTTGAACAGGTACTAGTAGACTGGATTACTAATATGCTAAGTAAACGAGTGGTTCGCCTTGAAGAAGACAGGCAGGTAGCCATGTTAGCCAGAGGATGCCCCCAAGGAGGGGTACTCTCTCCACTCCTCTGGAACCTGGTGATCAACGACCTCATCACCAAGCTCAACGCATGCCACTTCTATACAATTGGGTACGCAGACGACCTCGCCATCCTCATCTCGGGGAAGGTTACCGGGACTATCTGCAATCTAACGCAACAAGCGCTAAGGATAGTAGAGCGGTGGTGCAGGGACTTCGACCTTTCAGTGAACCCCACAAAGACCATTTTGGTCATGTTTACTCAGAAAAGATCGCTTGGACCTTTTCGCCTACCTAAATTATTTGATACAGAACTCCAGTTAGCCAATGAGGTCAAATATCTAGGGGTCATCCTGGATAACAAGCTAAACTGGAGCAGCCATCTAGACAACAAATTAAACAGGGCCTGCATTACCTTCTGGCAATGCAGGAGGATGATAGGTAAGAAATGGGGCCTATCCCCCAAAATCATACTATGGATCTACTGCACAGTTATTAGACCCATGATCACCTACGGAGCCGTGGTATGGTGGCCTCGCACCAGGTTAGCCACCGCTTCAAACAAGCTACAAAGAATACAAAGACTGGCCTGCATGGCGACAACAGGATGTATGAGGACTACGCCTACTGCAGCTCTGGAAGCAATGCTGGGCCTCCCTCCTCTCCACCTGTTCATACAGCAAGAGGCGACATTGGCGGCGGTCCGTCTCGAAACAATACAACTCTGGGGTAAGAGGGAGTCACAACACACCTCGATATTACAGGGACTTTATGAGGAATTTCCCATGGCAAAGGCCATAAAAGACCGGGTACCCAAACAATTTATCTTTGATAAGAAATACAAAATCCAGCTCCATGAGGACCACCGTTGCGAGGGGCTGACCCCGGCGGAGGTACGGATCTTCACGGACGGATCTAAGACAGGTAGCGGCACTGGTGCTGGAGTCTTCTCAGAAGACCTCAACATCCGCATTGCCAGATCACTGGGGGTCCACAACACAGTCTTCCAGGCAGAGTGCATGGGCACTATCCTGGCGGCGGCAGCGATTGCAGCCAGAGGGGTAAAGGACCACTCAATTCGCATACTATCAGACAGCATGGCCGTTTTGCTGGCACTAGACAGCCACACGGTTAACTCTGGTCTAATATACGAGTGTCACCAGAACCTAAACCAGGTAGGTGAGCATAACAACATAACCATTCAGTGGATCAAAGGACACAGCGATTCCCGAGGCAACGATGCAGCGGATGAACTCGCTCGAAGGGGATCTAGCTTGACGGCGGTGGGACCCGAACCAATAGTGCCACTCCCCTTCGGCTACATACGTACTCTGGTCAGGGAACGAACAGGTAACTTACATCGTTGCCTGTGGCGGGATCAGGCGGAGTGCAGACAGGCCAAGGAGGCGCTACCCGCCATCAATGGCCGCTTCACCAAACTCGTGCTCAGGTTAACCAAACAGCAGATACGAACAATCACAGCCGTCCTGACAGGACACGGCTCCCTTAATAAACACCTCTTTGTCCTAGGTATCACAGACAGCCCCCTGTGCAGAGCCTGTATGGCGGCGGACGAGACAGCAGGTCATGTGCTCCTACACTGCCCTGAAATTGCTTCATACAGGGCAAAGTACTTCGGTAACCCAGGTACTCTCCGCGAGATCGTCGGCAACACGAAGGCGCTGCTGGCTTTCCTCGGGGAGCTGGGGTGGATCGAATAACTTCTTTCCCACCCGCACGCAAAATACGCGCATTTGACGTGGAGTTGCGGATACCAGCCCGTTATACAATACAATACAATACAAACACCGAGACCCGGAACAAGTACTTGTAGATCATAAAAACATTTCTTCCGTGCGGGAATCGCACCCAGGATACGCATCGCAGCTGTCAATCACTCTAAAGACTAATGGCAGTGCATCGTGCTATCAGGCTGTGTCTATAAGGAGTAAGCATCAAAATATTTTCGTCTCATGTGTGAATGGCCTTAGAGTGAATGAGATTCTTTGATAGACAAAATATTATAATATTGGTTTTCTGAAAAATGATTTGGGTCAGTAGGTATAAAGAACTTTTTTCTGTAATACCGTACTTTTATGATATTCGGTCACTGACACTGGTTGCTCTCCCTAACCTTCTCCCTAACCTCCCTAATCTCTTGAACCAATTATTTCTTCTAGGGGGGGGGGGGGGGGGGGTAAAGAAAAGTTATAGGTTTGGCAAGTTGAAATCTAAAATAATGAATGAACGCTTCTTATATAGGGGTATTATCAGCTGAAAGACTTCTTCTTCAACTTTTAGACATACCCATATCTATTTTTGAGTAATGTTGGAGTAAACCTGAAAAAACTTTAATAATAACGAATTAAATGTAAGTTGTTAATAAATTGGTTCCATTTTTTTCTCAGCGAACTTGAACTTTTAAGTTTCTTCCCGAATGAAAAACCAAATAATGATTTATTTTATTTTATTGTTTTCGGGAAACTTATAGCTTGGCAGTTATAATAGTTTCGACAAAAACAACTAGTGCAAGCGTGCTTAAACGTCGACCACATAATCGCTTACAATCATAGAGATAGTTGTCGAACGCGAACCTATTGTTAAATAAAAAAAACAGTCAATAACAATTTCAACATCAGGTTTTCCGGGGTCGCGGGACTGTCTCATCAGGTAACCGTGGCCCTGGAATGTAAAGAGCTATTGAAGGATCATCGTGGATTTAAATGGACTCATTTGATGATCATACCATTATAAAAAAAAAAAACATCAGGTTCTGTTCCCAAGTTTGATACATTGGGACTTGGCAAAAATTCATCTAATGTAGATATAAGAGAAGGTGAAACTTGCTTTCTCTAACTTTTTAGTTACAATACGCCTCTCCCATCCTTGTTCCTCTAACATCGCCAACGAGCAGTCGTGACTATGAGCATTTATCATTTCATTCCGACCATCCATTTCGTGAAATTGGTAACGAATAGAACCATCAGACTTGTACCGACACCTTACATTAAGATGATTCTTTCACTGCTTATCTCGGATCACGAACTCGTGACTTTCAAAATAGAAAATAGGGACGCTACCACCACGAAACACTACAGAAGTTTGCCTTCATTCAAGGGGTCAAACACATCATGACGAGGGCAGGCGTATGCGAACACGTTTATTAATATGTATACTACTAGCTGTTTCCCGCGTATTCACCTGCTGCTCAGCTCATAGCCAGTAGTTCCGGAGATTAGTGCGCTTAACCGAACAAACAAACCCTTCAGCTTACTTACGACACTTTACACACGATTTTTTTTTATACAAAGATACATCGCTATAAACGCTCAATAAACGCGCGTCATGAGAGCATTAAAAAGGTGGTGAGCGAAGGCAACAGCAGGTCTAACAAGGTGACAAACAATAAAGCCTTTGTCAAACAGACTGGCGTGGCGAATGCGGAGCGTGACGTTTTTATTTGTAATGTATGGAATTGTTTGAATCCAGTCACATAGAAACGCGAAAGCGATCCGATAGCGTGACAGAACTATCGGACTGACGTCTCGCTTCGGAAACACTTCGCTTTCGCCGGTCTGTTTGACAAAGGCATAATAGCACGTCTGTTGCTAAACGGTCATTGTAGCCTATAAAGGGTTATTTGTAAAACATTAACCACCTGTCATGGGCTATATAGTGTATAGACGCCTGCAATTTCAGAAGTAAAGTTGCTTTACTGTAAAAGTTGTAGAAATCTACAGTAATATTATATAGAGGAAAGATTTGATTGTTAGTTTGTATTGAATAGGCTCCGAAACTACTGGACCGATTTCAGAAAATTCTTTCACTAGTTGAAAGCTGCTTTGGTCCTGAGTGACATAGGTAATAACGGGGGGGGGGGGGAATGAGCGGGCGAAGTCGCTGGCAGAAACTAGTTAAGAATAAAGAGATATCTCCTACCTGCGCGTTTCCGGCCCAATGTGTGGTGTGAAAAATACATGTGACTGAAATATCTTTTTATTCTATTCCTTAAAAAATAAAACCTCTTCAGAAAACTAGTAAAATAATCTACTTCAATGAATTGTTAGGTAACGTATGAAAATAAAATGATATCTATTTTATGCATCAATATGTCGATAGATGATATTTGATGATTTATAAACAAACTTTCAAAGTAATTTTATATTAATACCATTTGGGTGTCAAAAGTTTTACAAACACCAAATATTATTAAAGGCCGAACAATCCAATAAACTGTTTGATCGTATTGTTAGCTTTGAGATATTTTCTAATCTTTTGAGATAAATTATTAAAGCAAAAAAAGTGTTGAAATTAATGTTAACATTTGTGAAGCTTAATTTGATTTATTTTAAATGTTTGTTACATGAATATTGAATATTAAGAGTTTTGATCAACAAGTAAGTCTTTTTTTTTGTTAAAAATAAAAAGAATGCCTTACTCTCTACGAAACTTAGCCACACCACACAATAGGATACAATTTCCCTGTATCGTCGGTGCGTTTAGGAACATTAAATCACCTACACAAACAGCCATATCCGTCTCTTCTCAGCGAACAATGTATGTAGTATGTTCCTACAAAGACGGCACGGTTGGCGCAATGGATGAGCGATTGGGATGTTGCGCTGCGTATCGCGGGTTCCATTTTCGCACGGGACAAATTTTTGTATTTAATATACAAGTAGTCGTTCCGGGTCCCGGCTCGCTGTTTGTGTATGTGAGTTTAAATGTTTATAAACGCATCCACGATACAGGGGAAATTCCTAGTGTGAGGCAATTATTATATTTTTGAATAAAGAAAAAAAAGTAACAATCAAACTTACATTCGCAATTTAATATTAGTTAAGATTAGTATTAAAAAAAAAAAACTATTCTGTTAAGATGCAGCAACAGTAGCTCGAGCACAAGATTTCAGTATTTTATTTACAGCGTACTTGAAGTATTTACTGCGTATATTGTATGGAAAAATGGAACAGCGCCTCTAGTGTACGAAGAAGGAACAAATTTTTTCCTTGAAATTAATGTCAAAGTACCAGTTTACGACACAAAAACTGGAAATTCACGATAAGGCCTCAGATTCCAGAAAAAAACAACCCATTAGTTTTTACACCGTATAAATACTACTCTACTATTTTAAATGCAGCGAACGTATCGAACACTTTAGCCAGGCCGCAAGTTTTATAACAGACTAGCTTTTGCCCGCGACTTCGTTCGCGTGGAATAGTGACTTCCGGCAGATTTTTGTTTTTTGTTTTATTTTTTGTAATAAAAACAAAATGTCCTTTCTCAAGTTCCAAAGTATATCTGTACCATATTTCACACAAATCGGTTCAGTAGTTTAGGCGTGAAGAAAAGACAGACAGAAAGACAGACAGACAGAAAGACAGACAGACAGAGTTACTTTCGCATTTATAATATTAGTCTGGATACATCTAATTCCGTATTCTGGCTTGCTCTTAACAGTCTCGACGTTGCAAATTGCCATCGACGACTGGCAATGGTTATGAAATCGGTTTTTACCCGGATCCGTACTTCTTTACTGAGAAATGCAGGAATGAGGCCAACTAGGTGAAGAGTTTACCTTCGGTCGAGAAGATATCTATATTTACTAATAGTAAAAAGAGGTAAAGTTTGTGAGTTTGGTTTCGGTCAGTCAAAAAAGTCAGTTCCGTCTGACTATTTTGCCGCTATGAGAAAACAAGGTAATAAGTTCAGACGGACGACAATGTGGTGCGATGCATTATAACAGTGACCAAAACTTCACGCGAACGAAGTCGCGAGCAGAAGCTAGTTAGTTTTTAATTTTTGAAGCAGACATTTATTTCGTCCTTCGTTGGTTTTGTAATCAGCTTTATTGTCGTAGGATAATCAGCTTAAAATAATTCCCACTAGGTTCTTAGCTACGATACAGTTTTCAGTGAAAGGGTAGGGAACAAAATCCATAACACAGACACAGACCTCATGGGCCTAGAACTTAATCCACCTACTTTAGGGTTGACCACATTCTCACACAAAAATCTAGTGTGTACTTAACAAAATAAAGTATAATAATATGACCCATGAAATATACATTGGTTATAGATGTTTTGTCATAAGGAAGGCGCATTTTAAAATTTCCTTAGGTAATTTTAACCCATTAACGCCCACCGTGAAAGTACCGTATATTTCAATGAATTTTTGTTGTTATTATAACCAAATGGGGTACAACTAACCAACAAACCCGCAAAAATAAAAATAATATTTAGAACAGTAAAAAAAATACCCTGTACACAGGTGTGTACAACGGGCTGATCAAGTGTGGTATTTCCCAAAGTTAAGCAAAGAATTTTCAGACATGTAGCGCAACGCCAATGCCTTTTGTATGACAAATAATATTGAAAGGGGCTTAAAATTTTTATGGGTTATATCCGTCGCGCTTTACCATAAATTTGATGGTGATGATGGACAATAGACGACTAGGTCTTTCATTTGTTTTTAGGCAAACATAATCAGTCTTAGATCTCCTGAAAGCTTATTGATCAAGACATTTTTCATTATTGTTAATACCGAATTATCCTCTCTTTTTTTCGTCTCATTCTGACATAATTGAGGCTTATACTGGTCCAATTTATCCACACCATCCACCCTCTGCTTTTTTCAAACGTAAAGAGATGAAAATATTCCAACGATATGACCTAAAAATTGTTGGGTTCAAAGTTGAGAACTTGTGTGATTTCATAGGCATTAGAAGAAATTGATAACATGTGGGGTTTTCAGCAACTTAGTTTCGTATATGTTTTTGGAGAGAACCGACTCGCGACGTTAGAAGGTCGCATCATCGCTACTGTTTTACCCTGTCTCTTCATTTTTAGATAGCCATATATATGCTAGTGATAGCATATAGCTTCTCGATAGCTTCTTGAGAAACCTGGTGCGTCGCCTGGAATTGTTAAAGAAGCCAGGCCATCTTTTGCGCCTTCTTCTTCATCACTATCAACAGCTGGATCAAGTAGTACCACTATCAAGCTGGTCTCCGGTCGAATCTGTTCGATCTTCTGCGGCCATAATAAACTCGATAGCTTCCTCAAGCTTTAGGAAGTCGTTTAGAGCAGATAAACAACATCTATTCGACATCTTCAATGATCGACCAATTTTTGCGAACATATTTTTTTGAGGACACATTCGCCCATTGTACACAAGCGTGTACACCAACATTGTCGAGCAGTTTTTGCTACATTACATGATACTTTTTGTTATTATTTTTGCTTCTTATAATAACTAACAACATAAACTTGCATTAGAATGTAAAATTCTATAAAATTACGGCTCTAATTTATTTAATCTGATTTATTTAACAATTGATGTCAGCTACTTTAAAAACTTTCAAGAAAACGTCGTGATTCTAACATTTATTTCACGCGACCCGCCAATTTTATAATTTTTTTATAACTCTAAGGGACATGTATATTTAATTTAAAGAAAGTATTCAATTTGATATTTGTGGATGCTTTTTGAAATTAAGTTTAAAGAAGCGTACACAAGCGTGTACGGTGGGCGGTAATGGGTTAAACTAAGAAGTAAGCTCCTGAAAAAACTGAAACCAATTTCAACGTTTTATTTTTGTATTTCAGTCAATAAATACGTTTATTTTCACTTTAAATTTCAAGTAAAGTTAAAGTCCGCATTGCTACAGACAGAGCAATCATTTCATCACTATTTGGTTTATGCTGCCATTGACGTCAAACATCGCAAATTGGATTTCGCGAGTCGGCAGTTGGCCACCCGCGCTCTTACGAAATCAAGATTTTTATTTAACCGGATCCATTTTTATTTTTGTTTTATTTTACGTAACAAAAAGCAATTAAGAAGTCGTCAGTGTCAGTCGCTGTTTATCTAAAGTGGTTTTGTGACAGAACGATAATTTTATGACAGAATGAAATGGTAATCTTAAATGAAGTTTGATTAGTTTTTATTTTAGTGTCTTTAAAAGGTTATCAAGTAATTTTGGACACCGGATTTAATCTTTTTGGTCAGCTTTCACTTCAATTTGCTAAATGAGTTTAATTCTAAACAGACTTATCACTAAATGAGTTTGTTTTATTTATAAACCTTTTTTTTAATTTACCTGCTTATTGGCATAAAAATGTAAATACAAGTTTTCTAGGTGCACCAGTATTTACAAAGACAAATTATTCTATATCATCATCATCATCATCTCAGCCATAGGACGTCCACTGCTGAACATAGGCCTCCCCTTTAGATCTCCACATGTACCGGTTGGAAGCGACCTGCATCCAGCGTCTTCCGGCGACCTTTATAAGGTCATCTATCCATCTTGTTGGTGGACGTCCTACACTGCGCTTGCTAGTCCGTGGTCTCCACTCTAGTACTTTTCGACCCCATCGGCCATCTGCTCTGCGAGCAATAAGGCCTGCCCATTGCCACTTCAGCTTGCTAATCTGGTGGGTGCTAATGTCGGTGACTTTAGTTCGTCTACGGATCTCCTCATTTTGGATTTGATCACGTAGAGAAACACCGAGCATAGCTCTATATAGTGAAAGACCAATTATTCCATATGGCTGGGACGCATTGCGACAAGATGCTTCGATCATTTGAAGAAAATGTGTAGAAGCGAATGGATGCGGACTTCCCAGGACTGGGGAGTGTTGGCGCTCTTTGGAGGAGGCTTACGTTCAGCAGTGGACGGCAATCGGCTCAATTTAGTGGCACGCCATTCATGATTACGGATGAACAGTGGCGATATATCAGACACTTGAAAAAAAAAGATTAATTCCCCGTTTTAAGATCTAATACTAATGTTAGTAACCATGTCAATTCAAAAACTTTGTGACCTAACTTTTCATTAAACTAAAGATTTTTATTTCAACATAACATTTATCTTTTACCATCACATTATCCTGAGCTGAAGTTTTTGGAAATGTTCATTTGTTTCGAAAACCAACCAACTGTTGGTTGGTGACTAATGTAACAAAAACAGTTTCTCTTTACGTTTCAGGGCCTCGGTAAACTTATACGACAGTCCCATGACTCCGTCAGGCACTTGGCCTTACTAAGCTTCCTCAGTTTGCTGGCTGCTTCTTGTGGCGCGCCGTCAACTCGTGCCTAGTCCTTGATCAGACGGCGAGTTACCCAATACTCACCGTCCGAAGCCCGTTTTTATAACTGACCAACAATCATTAACGACCAGACATTTTGTTTACTCCGTGTATACCGATAAATATCTTATTGAGATAATATTTTCGGATAAACAAACTATTTATAGATACTTATGTATATAGGACACGTCAAATGAAACCAATATCCAGTTCGTGTATATTATTTCCCAGCGGATATAAAACGGCTATTTTAGCAATATCATTGTATTTTCATCATATGAATCATAAATACAAATCCTGAAATGGTTCCTAAATTGAAAATTCAAACAATTATTTAATAATTCATATCACAATTTTGTTTGGAGAAAGGTAAATTGGTCCACAAAATACACAGAGCATAGACTGACTCCTCTATTGTAAGAGAGACAAATAATTGTAGAACTCTCTTTCCTGTACCATAACATGGTAATACCATGTATAGACTATGTATTTGAAAGAGAAAGATGGCCCTATGATTGTGTTCTCTCTTTCTAGAGTGTATGGCAATATGGTATTCGTTAATTAATAGCCAATGTCGTTGCGGGAAATAAAAAGTTCGTTAAACCCTCTATTTTACAAATTAGAAGAAATGCTCATTTTGTCGCGGGAACTAGCTGGCACTTTTAGGAGAATTGCTTAAAGTGGCCGTTTTAGACCTGCTGGCTGGTCCTGATTATTGTCAATATTTAGGCCACGTCCTTAGGGGTTATCGAGAACCGATCTCATTTCGAATTTTATTATTACCTTTTATTTATACACCGTGACGTTTTAGTCGTCTTACAACGGCAGCCCATTTCATGTATCCAATGACTAGTTAACGTTCATAATAAAAAAGAAGGTATTTATGAGATTTGAATAATTTAAAAGTAAACGTATTATTCATTATTATGACGCAAGGCGTAGTAAGAAACACCCTTGTCTCATAGAGAAAATGGAGATGGAATGATCAGCTCGACTCGTGCGCTGGGTAGGTATACTCTACAGTTTGATACGTAAATATTTTAACAGGGTGTTTCATATTTCTAATGTACAGACGCCAGCAGGTCAACTTACCCGAGTCTGTCAAATTTTACCAATTGAGTATTAACCTTCCACTAATTGTGATAATAAGGTTGAAAATCATATAACAAACAGGGACTATGACTCGACTACAGCCGAAACCGCTAAACGCAGAAACTTACATTTTGGACAGCAGTTGCAGTCTACCATGTAGGGGGGCATTAATGATAAAATAAATTATTAATAAATTCAAAACTTGGAAAATAAATCTGTCAATCGAATACAGGATACATAATTACCTATATTTCAAAAATGAATCCCTAGTGGGGCAAAAATCGGAAAATCAATTTGTATGAAACTTTTTCTCGATTTTATTCGCTCTGTTTAGTAAGAATCATGAAACCAAACCAAAACATACAGTTTTGGTTTGGTTTCATGATTCTTCTTCTTTTAGGGTTCCGTACGTCTGAATACAAAAACGGAACCCTTATTTTAGTTATTGTTAAAGTTCATTATAATAATAATAATAATAATAATAATATCTTTATTGAACAAAACCTTACAATTTGCTTAAAAATACTTAAGAATATTTTACACAATTTGTGCGAGGCGTGCAAATTTTAACCCCTTCCTCCTAAACTAGGATACCCTGTGTCTTAGGAGGAAGTGATCCACTGTTGCCTGGACTTCATGTAACCCTTACACACATTGAGAAGTTAATCAGCATATTGCACATATTAGTTTCAAACAAAAGATAAAACATAAACAAAGGATAAAAGATAATATACTTTTGGTGTGTGTGCGGTTTGTGTGTGCGATGTGTGTGAGCTGCGTGTGGGGTGTAGTGTGTGTGGAATAATCTGTGTGGTGTAGTGTGTGTGTGTGGTGTGTGGGTGCGTGTTTATATAACAAGTAAAGGATTTTAGTGGGGTGATGCATGTAGAATTATGTCGTGGGTAGTAACAGTTTTTCTGTTTGTTCATAATCAAGTAGATACAGCAGATTCTTCAATTTATCTTTAGCGTCGTGCTTATTCAATCTAGTTATAGATGAAGATCTATTTATGTTCCTGTATATTATTGAGCTCAACACGTACAAATGCCTTCTCGCAAAAACGGTTTTATGTGACACACTCGGACAGTTTGTCCTGTTTCCCCGTTTGCCAGGGTCTGGTGGTATTTGCTGATGTTTCCAAAGTGTTGCTCTGAGCACAAAGAGCTGTCTCACTGTTAGAATTTTGTGCTCAGCGTATAGCTGGTGTGTGGGATACCGATAGGGTTTGTTTAGCATTACTTTAAGGACAGCCCTTTGTGCTCGTTCCACTTCTAAGAACTTTGTTTTAGCGGTGCCACCCCATGCTAGAATGCAATAGTTGGTGATGGACTGACAAAGGGCAGTATACACCATTTTAAGAATATCGGGATCTGCGGAATGCCTCAAGGACTTCATAACATGGATGGTTTTCCTGATTTTACAGGCGATATTTTCTATCTGATCATACCATTTCAGTCCATCGTCAACCATCACACCCAGGTACCTGACAGATGTGACACGAGGCAGTGGTGAGCAGGCACAGTCTGCGGAATCAAGACACGTATGAGCTATGATGGAATATGATTCAGGGGGTTTCGATTTCGCATTTATTGAAAAAGGAATATAGTTCGTCTTTTTTAGGTTTAATGTTAGAAGGTTCCTGTGTAACCACTTTTTCACTATTCTCAGTGATGTTTCCGCGTTAGCTTTTATTTCGGTCCAATTCCTGCCGTGTACCACAATGGCAGTGTCATCGGCATATGTGAATATTCTAGAAGTTGGTAAATTTAAGGCACACAGACCATTTATATAAATTAAAAATAGTGTTGGGCCTAGGACACTGCCCTGCGGCACTCCGCAAGAAATTGTCTCCTCAGCACTAATGTTAGATCCTATTTTAACACAAATTTTCCTGCCCCACAAATAACTCTCGAAGAGTTTATGAACTATACCTCGTATGCCGATACTCTCCAGCTTCAATAGGAGGATGGGAACAGAGACTGTGTCGAATGCCTTGGTTAAGTCTAGAAATAGCCCAAGGCATTTCTGTTTATTATCCAGCTTCCTTGCTATAAAGTTTGTTAGGTCTAATACGGCGTTTTCTGTAGATACGCCTTTCCTAAATCCATACTGGTTATTTTCTATGATACTATGTTTGGTTAGATAATCTACTAGTTGTTTATTAATGATTTTCTCCATTATTTTAGACATTATCGGAAGTATAGCAATGGGTCTATAGTTGTCTACACAGTCTCTGTTACCACTCTTATGTATAGGATGGACGACTGCTTTTTTGAATGTGTTCGGAAATATACCTATGTCGATGGAACAGTTTATTATATGTGTAATTAATGGTACAAGGATATTTTCACATAGCTTTATTATTTTCATGGAAATCCCATCCCAGCCTGCGGCACAATCCTGTCTCAGGTTTGAGATAGTATGAGCCACCTCCTCATCATCCACGGGTAAAAGAACTAACGAACTAGGATATGAACTGCTTGTTTGGCAATGTGGTTCTGGAGGCGCTGAAGTTCCTATAGCTGAAGCTAGCTTTTGACCTATGTTAGCAAAGAATTTACAGACTTGGTTAGCTGCTGTGTCTTGATGAGGCGCTATTTTTAGCAGTTCCTGAGGGGGAGATTTTATCTTGGTGGTGTATGTAAATTCTTTGATTTTATTCCACAATGTTTTCGGGTTACTTTTGGCTTTGCGCAGTTCACTTTGTTCGTGTACCCGTTTAAGTTTTCTGAGCAATCCATTGCAGAAGTTTCGATACCGTCTATATGTAGTTTGTATTGTGTTATTATTAGGCTCCTTCCGTGCATTTTTGTGAAGTTTATCACGGGTACGTATGCACCGTAATAAACCAGGGGTGATCCAGGGACGGATATTTCGTACTTTTTTAGGGACTGTTACAAATTTAGTATGTTTCACTATTTCGTTACGTAATATTTCCGTTAGTTTTTCTGCTGCTATGTTAGGATTATTTGTGTTTAATATTTCTGAGAAATCTTGCGTTTCAATACCTGCCTTGAGAGTTGTGTAATCAATTTTTGGTATTTTATAGGCTGGTAGCATAGACGGACGTGTGTTACTGACTGATAGCAGGATTGGGAGATGATCTGTGATGTGGGACTGAATGACAAGTAAGATGGCTGTTTTGTCTGTTTTTAGTAGTGCATGGTCTATACAATTATCATTTCTGGTGGGTATTTGGTGTGCTGGAAACAGACCGTGTGTAGCGTTTAAGGTTAGATAGTCACTGGCACGTGCTTGTATACCTACAGGTTTGATATCTATATTAGTGTCCCCGATTAAACATATATTTTTGTTATTTTTGAAAGACGCAAGGACGTTGTCAAGGCTATTTAAAAAGTTATCGTACTCAGCTCTAGTGTTAAATGACGGTGAGCGATAAACACATACGATTGAAATTGTGTTTGTAATTTCACATGTTAGGCAATTCCCGTTTAGAAAATGTGGTTCGTTAACTGTGCAGTCTATTTTGTCTTTTATAAATATGACAATCCCGTCATTTTGGTTAGCTGTGCGTTTAGTATAGTATGACTTATAGCCATTCATCACCGGCAAGATGGTAACTTTGTTTAACCAGCACTCAGTCAGTATCACTACATCGCAGTTAATTTTAAGTGAGGTTATCAGCACCAATAACTCATCAAAGTTTTTATTGATGCTTCGAATATTTACGTGAAGGATGTTTAGCATATTACTGGCTCCTAATAAGTAGTTTGAGCAATCGTACGGTGAACACTTGTGTGATTGCGCAATTTCTAATTCATCCAAATCTGTAATAATAGAAGATTGGATATGTTTAGGCGTGAATATTAAGTGATTTATGGGTAACAAATATTGTACAATACGTTAGCTGACGGTAGGTATAGCACTGTAGATTATAAGATGAACATGCATCGTGAGTCATAGTATAACTTGTGGTGTGCACGGTGATGAAGTATAACGCGGTGTGTAAAATGGTTTTGTTTGTATAGTGGTATGGGTTTATGTGGATTATTTTGTGTGTTTTGATGTGTAGATTTATGGTGGTTGTACATGTGTATTTAGTTAGAATTAATCTAATATTTAATTTGTAGTTTAACAAATAAGATGCAAAAGTAACAAAGTTAAAACAATTTAGGCTTACTGATAGATTATATAGTCAATCTTGCAGTTCCTTGAGCGTTATCTCTGATTTAATAAGAACTTGCTTATCCCCGGGTTGCCTTCTAAGAAAAATATTGCCATTTGAGGTCCAGCAAAATTGATAATTCTTCTGTCGCGCATGTTCTCTGGCTAAATAAAATAGCTTTTTGGTTGAGTTTGACAAATGTTCTTCCACGTAAACTGCTTGTTTTTGTCCCGGTATTCCGAGTAATTCAGTATTCAATTTGTCCTCTTTATTTGTTCTTTTGTTATTGTAAGATCGGACACGTGAAATTAGTTCGTATTTTGTCTGAACATTATTAAATTCAGCAACTATAGGTTTGTTCGTGGCTCGATTACCTGGAATCCGGTAAATGTCTCGAAAATGAGCAGCAGTTAGTTGTAAGTTCACTATATCAGCCATTTTTGTTACCATTTTGGTCAGGTCTGCCGGCGACTCATTTCCTTGTGTAGGTATGTTGCGCACTTCAATACTGGACGACCGGGACTTATGTTGAAGGTCCCTAATAGCCAATTCTAGAGATTCTGAATACTGCTTTTGAACCTTATTCTCTTCTTGCAAATGCTTAATTTCCTTTTGTATGTCTTCGTACTTCTCGCTAAGGAAAATGGCGGACTTATTAATCTCTGTGTTTGCTTTTTGAATTTCCAGGTTGGTGTTTTGAATTTGTATATTTTGAACTTTCAATTCAGATATATCGGAGATTAGCTTTGCTATTAACCCGGTTTGATCAGCAATCTGGTTTGTGGAGTTTGCGTCTTGGTCGGTCTTCCAAGCCAACATCATGTCCTTAATTTCCAATTTAAGTTCCTCTTTAAATTCATCAAAAAGGCCCTGACTGCGTGGTGAGTCGTTTGGTCGCGGTCGCTTATGTCGTACATTTTTATTAATAAATTCTGGGTCATTAGACGCCAGTGGAATATCCGGAACCGACTGAGCTTGATCCATTTGAGTTTTCGGGCTAGTTGGTGAGGAGCACTTAATATGAATCCTGTAGTCGCAGCTATAAGGTTTTATTTAACACTTATGATCACACTAGTTGTGAGCACGTAGCACTGTGTCCGACCGCTACGAATTTGTAGCACGTAGCACCGAATGCTTAGTGACGTAGTCGCCGTCGTAGCGGTAGCTCGTAGCAGATGACTATTTCGCTGTCGTCGCCGATTGCTTTGGTGGCTCGGAGGCCAACGTGCTCCCCTCCGCCGCCACACACGTGGTAGGTGGTTCGATCCTCAACAAATCACGGTAGATTTTGGATTTAAAATTTGAGTTGAAACTTTTGGAACTTATCTATCTCCCTCTAGACCCGCCCAACGGGTGTGGCTGGTCCATAAAAACACTTCAAGTTAGACAAGGAATTACTATTACACTCGGAGACCAATCAGAATAAAGAATGGGGATTAGCGCAACACACGTCTGTACTCAACCGAGGCTCACAATGGAATGATTATAAATAAATTTCCCTTGATAGTATTGCAGATGGGTATTGGGGCTTAATTTTTAAAACCTACAATCAAGGGAAGTCATGATGGTACAGATTTTGCGAAAATCCATCCTAGAGAGTTTCTTCAATGTAAAAGTTTTTTTTTAAAGTAACAATGTTAGTTGGATACATTTTTAGATTTACCAAGAGTACCCAATAAGGAGGGTGACCGGGCATTTAAATTCACTGAGTTCGAAGTTAGAAACACGTGCAGATGATGTCGCGGGCGGAGTGCTAGTAAATGATAAAAAATACGATTCATAATTAAAAAAAAAAAAATCGCGCCTAGAGGCATTTTAAACATGTTGGATACATTGAGTGGACCACTTTTGTAAGACGACGATGTTTATATTTGTAAGTACAGACACCAGCACATCGATTTCCCCAATCTGTCAACGTTCTTTCATGCATTTGCAAGTTTATCATAATAGTAGAAGGTTCATGTTCGATTGAGATTTGACAGATTGGAGTAGGTCGATGTGCTGTCGTCTGTACTTATGAGCACCGGATTCAATAAAGTAATAATTGAAATACTCTGCAAGACGTTAGAAATTGATTGAAGAAATAACCTCGGTGGCTTGGTTGGAAAGAGCGTCGGATGTACTGAATCCGGAGGTCAGAGGTTCAAATCCTGCTTGCAGTTCGAATTTTTCTAACCATAGATTTTTTTTTTTTGAATATGTGAGGCATTCGTCAATGCGTATAATATTTATAAAATATCCAATTACATAGTTTTAAAGTTAGAGAATTAAATTAAATTGAAATCAACCAAGGGGGGTGAGATAAAACCACGGGTAAAAGCTAGCCAGCATGCCATTGCTATAAATAATTTTGTATATTTTTCCAATTCTCGTGTAAGGTTATAAAAAACACCTATTAACAGGGAAATATGTATTAACATATAGAAAATATCTCATTACCTACTACTACATATATTTTATTACCATTTTACTTTTCACGAGTAAGAGTATTATCTAATAATAAATTTTCATTGATGGTAATGACTATCTAATGTCAACCTATTTTATTAATTGGGTACCTTATTAACTTTCATAAAATGTGTCGGACAATCTTTCCACAATCCGGGCACTAAGCAAAACAAATATTTTAATGTCTTTAAAGCAAAATATGTTTATCTTACATATCTATTTTTTAAGAGAAAATTTTCAAAAAATTTTGATGTCGCTTGCGATCGACAAATCTAAACTTAATTTATTACTACGTTCTTGGGCATGCGGGCAGCGAGTAATGGGCGACTCGCTGTCCGACCATGGGCCATGCCCGGGTCGACGGCGCGTTGTGTTCCACGCGCGCCTCAAGGAGTGTCAGCATAGTGAATGGGCCCCCCTGTAGAGGGGCAAAGCCTGCCGGGGTCGCGGGACTCACGAATTACCATGACCCCAGAACGTAAAGGCCTATTGAAGGAAACCGTGAATTTTAGTCAGTACGAGTCTGACAGTCCCTCCCGATCTGCCCTGGGTGGGAGGACTCGTATGATGAGTTTACCACGTTAAAAAAAAAAAAACTACTACGTTCTTAAGATAGTGAAAAGCTTAAACATGTTAGAATTCTTTTTAAACAAGCAGACAAAGACCAATAAATATTATAATTAATAGAAAACAATTGAGAATCGCATTGCAATTAGTGAAAGTAGATACGCATCGTCGTGTTTGTCAAAATTTCACGTTAGCGGCAAACCGTGAAGGCATTAGAATGGAAGTTTTATAGATTGACTCTCTATGTCTTTTTTTGGTCATCAAATGAGTAAAATAACACCCTGCTCCTTCGATTCTGCCCTTTTACGTTACGAATTTCTCCTGTGTCGTGGGTGCGTTTATAAACATAGAAACTTACAAACACAAACGTCCGTGCGGGAATCAAACTCGCGACACGCAGCGCAGCAGTCCAATCACTCAGCCGCTGCACCAACCGTACTGTCATTTAGCCATTTACTAGCAAGTATTAAAATATGTCGCATAAATAGCTGTATGTTTATATACTTTCATTTACCGTATTTTTTTAGAGCTCCAAGAGATCAAAGACTATTTGGTATCAATTTAAACTTGATACCTACACGACGGGTGGATGGATCACGAATGGCTTCAAAAAAAAAAGAGTAATAAGTGTTATCACTGCTGTAGACAACCAGCAGATGCATAAATTACGATTAGTGAAAGTATACAATCATGTCGGTGTGGGTCAAGTCGTGCCAACACCCAAGCAAGGTTAAGTAACATCAATGTAATTGGATGGGTGGTCGGCATGAATGAAAGTGACCTTTGATGTTAATGTGCGCTCATCATGACTGATTGCTTGACGTTATGAGAATCGTTTAGGTGCCATGTTTTGATCATGAAGATAATTTTAGGTGATTGTACACGATGGGCGTGCCTGTTTTTGAAGTGAAAACTTCTTTAGCGGCGTTGTGCAATTTTCTTGGAATGGGTAAAAAATGTTAAACTCGCGTCAGGACACGTGACCTGATCGAAAATTCGTAAGACGGCGCAGGGCGCTTGCGCGAATGTTTTCGTGTGTGTTTATTACTATTCAAGTTTTCACTTCCGCCGGCACTCCCAGAGTGCAACCCGTCGTTTTTTTTTTTCTTTCTTTATCTTCATTTACCCTATGTCTATGTCTACGAAATCGGTGCGGCGGGCTGTCAAATCGACCGCAGCGCGTGATACGACAGAGATGATGGGACTTAACTCGGGACTCTCGGGAGTGACGTGTGTCAAGTATAGTATCCACCACAACTTTTTCAAGTTTTAGGTGTTTATGTTTTAATGGAAATAAAGTCGAAATATTTTGTCCGTCAGTCCCGAAATAATGCCCCTGTGGTCTGTAGGAGCGCACATGCCGTATATTACAATCGAGTTCACCCAGAGCTTAACGCCTAAGGTCTCAAGCGGGAAGTTATGAAAAATTTCAAATTGGCGAGGAGCTGTGCGACTGACAGCTGTACTATGTGACGCGATTTCAAAGCCCGTAACATTTTATCTCGGTGCGTCTGCTACAAAAGATATTAAATAATAAATAAATAAAATTCCACAACTATCACACAACGCCATCTAGTCCCAAGCTAAGCAGAGATTGTGTTATGGGTACTAGACAACTGATAAACATACTTATATATTTCTAAATACATACATATAATAGATAAATTACACCCAGACACAGAACAAATGATCGTGCTCATCACACAAACATTTGTCCTGGATGGGAATCGAACCCACGACCTCCGGCATAGCAGTCAGGGTTACTAACCACTAGACCAACGGGCCTGTCATATAAGTTAGTATTAATGTTTTAAGTACATATTTTAAACTGACAAGAATGACGTCATGATAAAAAAAAAAAAAAAAATATATCAAATGTATTTATTTTTCAAATGTACAGATATATTATTCAGTATTTGTGCGTTTGTACGATTATCTTTTACATTTAACTGATCCAATGGTGAGCCTCTAAATAAATCGTATTAACATAATGTATCTCAGAAGACCATTTATGATATGAATCTCATCCATATGATCAGTCCGAAAAGGTAATTTATTTGTCTGGACTTTAAAAGCCCCTGAATTTTGTTCTGACCATATTTTTAACGTTTTAAATAACTGACTTTTAAAATAAATCTTCGTATTGAGGTTTTTATTTTTTACGTGGTAAAATCATCAAATGAGTCCTCCCACCCACGGCAGAGCGGGAGGGACTATCAGACTCGTACTGACTAAAATCCACAGTGTCCTTCAATAGTTCTTTACGTTCCGGGGTCACGGTAAATCATAAGTTCCGCGATGTTTACCATTAGCTGGCATATTCTGTAAGAACAGGATGCTATAAGAATGACTTCCATGCATTCTGAGATGCACGAGTATGTCTAATTTAATAGTTAGAAAGTTGTGAGCACAAGTGCCATCGGTCGGCATTGGGCTACTGACCTGTCCTTGCATTACCTGGTCAACAACAACCGAGAATGTACGTGTATTGTACATTTCCTGCACATATAGACGTCGATGTGTGGAGAAATTGCACCAGGGAACCTAAAGGCTGCAGGGAACCTAAAAACTGTTTTCTGCTGAACGTAAAACTCATAAGAGGAAATGCGGTTGGTCTTTTCTTCAGACAAACGGTCTCGCTTGTTTTCATTGTGGATCTTAAAACAATTTTATTAAACCGAATAATAAATATTATCTTTTTCTATGTCTTTAAGTTTTCCTTTTTAATGATACGTTATTGTCATAATCAAAATCAAAATCAAATCATTTATTTCAAGTAGGCCAGTTACAGGCACTTTTGAATTGTCAAGAGACAAAAGTAAAATAAAATAGTTTAAAAATAACAATATTTGCGGTGCTACAGTCCCAATCAAAAGACATAAAAACTGAGAAAGTACTGTAGGTGCCCATTCCAAAGCGTAGATCTCTATGGAGAAGAATGGGCAAAACCTCTATGGACATTCTTTTTTAATCGCGAAATTATAACAGAACCTTTGTTACATCATTCATCTTGAGATGGTACATTGTGTGTGAACGATGTAGCAAGTAAAGTTTCCATTTATTTTGTACTGTCTAAAATCCACGGTGTCCTTCAATAGCCCTTTACTTACCGGGGTCACGGCAATTCGTTAGTCCCGCGATCAAGTAAAGTGTCCATAGGAAATTAATATAAAAAAGACAATTCAATAAACTTATAAATAATTAAAATAAACCGCGGCTGCTAAGCGATGACCAGTCACGACTGATAGCGCCCGTTCACGAATATGACACATGCATCAGCATCACTCAGCTCAACCATTTTGAAGGGAACTAAGTGATCCGACACACGCGCCACCATCAGCGAAACATTTGAGTGAGCATGACATAATCTCAACTGCCAGGGTCATTCAAGTTATTAAAAGACGTGGGTATCTACTCATTGAAAACTATAAAGTACACGGTACTCACACAATGCTTCCGGTGAAACTATATAATACTAGAAAGATTGACTCCATACAATGAAACGATAGATTACATAAACACAACATTATCGTGCTACCGACAAACATTTTACGCATTAACTAACCACTAAAATATTCGCTATAAATTATACAGAGATGCAGAAGCGACAAATGAAAATTACTTCGTGTTAAACTCATTTGGTTGCGAAGCCGCAATGGTAGTGCACTCGAAGTACAGGTAAATGTATTTATCTCCTCTTTGCATTAAAACACGGCGCTTGGTGGCTCTAGTGTGTTAATTTGAACGGAATTTACAGTTCATTCGTTGAATAATAATGGAGCTTTTAACATTGAATAAACTGAAAATGGAATGTTATGACGACCCTACAAAATAATCCCATTATGTAAGGCCGTAACAGTTATTCTATGGCAGCAATCTTGTGAAAATGGATGCAAATGGTATTTATGTGGCAAACTATTTGTCGCACAGATAAGTAGATATTTTTTCCAATATTTTTTTTTAAATATTTTTTTTTTTCATTTATAATGGCTACTGAATTCGTGTGACACAATGAAAAAACACGGAGAAACAAATTATTCGCTATGAGGACGGATTTTCATGGATTTTCATCATCCATCATCATCATCGAGTTTCTAAATGATTTACACAATAGTTGGTTAGTCATTCACAGACAGACGCCCACTTTTTTATGTCGTTGGATATAACTTTTTTTTTCTATTTGATAATTATTGCTTGCGTGCACGTGTAAGTTTCTTGTGACCACTATCAAAGCCATACATTATTCTTCCGTATAAAAACATTAGCGAACATAACCAACTGTCATTATCATGTTATGATAAACATGAACTATTTCATAATGTTTTTTTTTTACGTGGTAAAATCATCACATGAGTCCTCCCACACAGGGCAAATCCACGGTGTCCTACAACAGCCCTTTACGTACCGGGGTCACGGTAGTTCGTGAGTCCCGCGACCAACTATTCATAATGCTGGATAAATTCTGACATATAATTATATGATACTTAAATCATTGTTGTGGTATATTATTACAGGGATGATATATTATTGAAGAATGACCTATGAAATTGATTAACTGGGCGTGAATCAAGTACCTACCCAGTAAAGGAACAATGAAGGTAATATTTCCCATTAATGTTTAATAGACATCCGACATTTCGACAAAGTATGCGCCTGTATAAAAGAGTAAGACAGGTGTATTTTGCAAAAAGAAATCTTTTTCAATGTAACCGACTTCGAAAACAAACAAAAAAAAGTATGAAATAATTTTCTTTCGGAAGTTGGTGACTTTGTTTTTATTTCATTGACAGTTTAGCCGACCTCTTCCATTTAAAGTCGGTTAAAACACGAAGGACGATGCCCAAATTTATATGGTTCCGGACTGCCAACAATATTGTTCTATATCATACAACAATATGTTTTCGACCATACTTTCCGAAATATCTAAATTAAATGTGAAAAACATAATAATATTATGGTATTTCATCGGAGTAAAGTAAATACGTAAGATAAATACGAAAATGTATGAAAAAATCATCAGTACGGAAGTGCTACATTATTATAATGATTACATAACTTTTGAACGAGTGCACTATACGACATTAAATCTGGGTATTTTAAAAGCTTTTTTATGATGTAAATCTCCATTCTGGGCACCACTGTAATTTTGCCAGTATAATTTATAGTAGGCTTTCAGCTTCCAGGCATAATTATTATTCCTCACTGTCAACGAAAACTGAATTATTTTAAAAGTAACAGTAGACAAAAAAGTATTTAATGTGAAAGAATAATTAGTAACGAGGTTGACTACTAAAGAGAAAATTAATAGAGAAAAACGAAAGAACTACGCGAAAATTTAATTAACTGTTTGGCATACATTTATGTGCTAAAATTCATAAGCATCCGTTAAAATTTTTGCATGATGCTCTATTACGCAAAAATTTTAACAAACATCCATTTGTATCCTCACAAAATTTCTTCTAAATAAGATAAGATGATGTTCGGTCCATGGTGTTATTCAATAGCCCTTTACGTTCCGGGGTCACGGTAATTCGTAAGTCCCGTGACCCTGGCAGGCTTTGGCCCTTTAGAGGGGGGCCCCGTCATTTTACTGACAGCTCTTTGAGGCGCGCGTGAAATAAATACCCTACAATCGCACTAGATCGCAAAAGGTGGAGTGAAGGAAGGGAGGCCTTAACCCTGCAGGGACCACACATCATAATGTCAATGACAGGCCTGTTGGTCTAGTGGTTAGTGACCCTGACTGCTATGCCGGAGGTCGTGGGTTCGATTCCCACCCAGGACAAATGTTTGTGTGATGAGCACGATCATTTGTTCTGTGTCTGGGTGTAATTTATCTATAATATGTATGTATTTAGAAATATACAGGGTGTCCCAAAACTCAACGTCAAGCCGAAACGGGGTGACAGGATTGATCATAACCATCACGAGAAAAATCTGAAAAAAAATCTATCCCGTGCAGTTTGAAAATTATGGGCATTTTAAGAAAAACCTAGAAATGTGATCAAACTGTACCATTTTTCGGTTATTGTGGTTATTCTTTTTTATTTTTGTTCATTTGAACTTTGGAAACGTAATCCTAAATAACATTTCTAGAATCCCAATAAAAAATAATGACACAATTGCCTCAAGTTTCCGAGAATTGAGACTATTTGTTAAACTACGAATTTAAAATTTTCTAGATTCGTCGACTTTGACAGGCCCTCCTATAAAAAAAATGTACTAGAGTGCCTTGGCAAGTGGCATTAAAAGTTGGCGCATTTAATCAGAATTCTAAAATGGTACAATACTTGTTAGTTCCATACAATAGAAAAGAGTAAAAAAATTAAAACCTCAAGTAACCCGATTTTTGCTATCACATTTTACTCAGTTAAAATGTTTTTAATTCGCACAAGCTGTAGGTAGGTTCTTAATTTTAAGACAGAATGATGAGAGAGATGGATAATGGGTATGTTTGTCATGAGTGAGCGAGACAGATAGTGACGCCACTTTTACCAAAGTGAAAAAAAGTTAGTAAAATAATTAGGTTTGTTGGACTAAAAGTCAGATAGAGAAAAAACATTTTTATTACAATAAATGTTCAAATTGTTTACCATCAGCCTCAATACAAGCCCTACATCTTCTTAAAAAAGATCTACTTATAAGTCGGGCATATCTTCGAGAGTTGATCGCCTCAGCTGCTTGAGAAATGCGTTCACGCAGGTCGGCTACGTGATCAATGGGCTTTGAGTAAACTTTTTCTTTGAGAACTCCCCAATAGAAAAAATCCAGGGGATTTAAATCTGGTGAACGGGCGGGCCACAAGATAGTGCCTGAACGTCCAATCCACCTTCCCGGATATTCCTGGTCAAGGAAATCTCTTACTTGCACTGCGAAATGCGTACCCATACCCATTATCCATCTCTCTCATCATTTTGTCTTAAAATTAAGAACCTACCTAGAGCTTGTGCGAATTAAAAACATTTTAACTGAGTAAAATGTGATAGCAAAAATCGGGTTACTTGAGGTTTTAATTTTTTTACTCTTTTCTATTGTATGGAACTAACAAGTATTGTACCATTTTAGAATTCTGATTAAATGCGCCAACTTTTAATGCCACTTGCCAAGGCACTCTAGTACATTTTTTTTATAGGAGGGCCTGTCAAAGTCGACGAATCTTGAAAATTTTAAATTCGTAGTTTAACAAATAGTCTCAATTCTCGGAAACTTGAGGCAATTGTGTCATTATTTTTTATTGGGATTCTAGAAATGTTATTTAGGATTACGTTTCCAAAGTTCAAATGAACAAAAATAAAAAAGAATAACCACAATAACCGAAAAATGGTACAGTTTGATCAAATTTCTAGGTTTTTCTTAAAATGCCCATAATTTACAAACTGCATGGGATAGATTTTTTTTCAGATTTTTCTCGTGATGGTTATGATCAATCCTGTCACCCCGTTTCGGCTTGACGTTGAGTTTTGGGACACCCTGTATAAGTATGTTTATCAGTTGTCTAGTACCCATAACACAAGCTCTGCTTAGCATGGGACTAGATGGCGTTGTGTGATGGTTGTGGAATATTTATTTATTTATATTTATTTATTTAATGAAAGACAGCAGTTTTTTACCGACTTTTGCGCTGATTGTCTTGGTTCATGTGCTCTTGCTATGCGCCATTAAATGTAAATCATTGTTATCATAAACGTTTGCCAAACCAATTGTTATGTTAATAGTTTTCAAGACAACATTCGAAATGATCAAACTAAGGACTAAAGTTTCTGTTGATGTTCGTTGTGGATTTGAATTGTCGGAAACAGTCAGGGGAAACAGGTGGGGTTACAACTATTAATGATAGGGCATTGACAGTATAGGGAAGTTACGATTCGAAAATTGAGTAATATAATTTAGCCTAAGGCTTAAGAGCCTAAGGCCACAGTACTCATTTCATACTTTTCAGGAATGATATTTGAGGCAAAGTTTTGTTATTTTATGGTAGTGCAGTCCCCCATGATGCCCCCTCCTAGCTTCGGCCCTGGAAACAGTTCTAACTGTTAAGTCAACGTACCACCTAGTTGGCGTATTCATATTATTTTGGCTTACAATAATAAGATGTCGAATTTAGTATTTTGAACCTATCAAGATAATATTATTCTCGAGTAACTTTTGGGTCAAACATAACAGCCGCAAAGGTAAAGTTTCATGCTTAACCGAGCTTGGCGATGTCGATATGAGTTCCCTAGATGTATGGGACGGGCCTGTCAGAATCTTACTCAATAAATATCGAGATGTTCCGCCGGTTGCTCTTTGCGTTCCAGGGCTATGGATTCAGATAATCCCGCAACCTATACAGGCTGTAACGGATTGGGTATATTCATCGGGAAGGCAGGGCTTCTTTGGATGATACCAAATGATATGGCAAGGTTTTTTTAATCATATCTTTACATGTACTGAAGTTATGACATTTTTTAAAACTTCGATACCAGATACCGAACTTTTAAAATTCGAATAAACACATCACTAGCACTAAGTCAGCTGATCGGTGTCAGCGAACTACTTGTAAGTGAACATAAAACTCCTACTACTGGTATTTCTGAGCGAATGGTTCCGCATGATTATTTTTTGTTTAAAAAAATAATATTACTGATTTTTCTTATACCTATGACATTTGGAGCAAGAACTTTTATTAACCCGACAAATGATCCAATCTCCGCCTAGTGTAAACATAAACAATGCCGACAGTAGTGTCTGTATTTTGCAATTCACACTTCCAATTCATCCTTTGAGATGTGAGTTTCTTTGTTTGTAAACTCAACCACGATACTGGATACTTCATAGTGAAAGGCAAGGTGTATTTAAAAAAAAAACTTTGGTCAAATCTGAACTTGTTTAACTAAATTACAATAAAGGGGTTACCCCTTATTACAATTTTCAAATTACTATTGACTCAATTTGCTTGAAGATTGCATTAAAACGAATCGATTCGTATAATCATCAACTCGTTTTCCATTGAATTGGTCGTAATACATACAAGGTTTTGTTTGTTTAAATTAGTAAACATTATTGTTTGCCATTTGAACCTCTTAGAATGAAAAATCGATTTAGTAAAATAATTAAGTCAAACTGAACCCAAAACATCTAACGTATGACTTGGACTCCTGGTACAAATAAAATGAGTGAGTGGGTTCCGTTCATGATTTTTAAAATAAAGTTGAAGTTTTATTTTTTTCTTATAATTATGATAGAAACTATTAACAACAAGAACAAAGTTTGTTTTTAATTACCTACAAAATTATACACGCAAGCATAATTAATTTATGACTGTCTGTCTGTAGGACTAACTGAAAAAATATTGGAATTTCATGCTCTGTCGGTGCGGTGCTGTTTGTTCCATGGACTACCAGTTTTTCAACATCGTGTCCGTGGAACGCAAAGGACAATTAGAAGGAACAGAATGAACTTTTTGTCAGTAAAGATTGACACTTGCACTTACACGCGCTTGTGGGAGAAATTATGGCAAGAGAAATGTGATGAATACAAAACGTAATTATATAACTAAGGTTTTTTGCTAAACTTATGAACTGTTCTACAACTATTTTCGTATCATAACATTCTCTCTTGAAGAATTATTTTTCCGATAATTCTCAAACTTTACAGATTTCTGATATTAGAGCTGGCTTTATGCTTACTAGATTCATTGTATCAACGCATAAATTAAGCTCTAAAAAGTAATCAAGATCTCGGATGAAAAAGTAGAAGACACAAGAAAAAAAAAACTTAAAGATAATGTCTCCAAAATCAACACGATAAAAAACATTTAGTAAAAATGATTAAGTACTTCAAGCTTGTGTCTATTGACTTGGTACACAGTCATGATCATAAATTACAGTTGACGTGCTCAAAGAATTGCAATATAAAGTGTTTGACGATCAATACGTTATAACGTATCGAGCTTTTTATCCTGAAATTGTTTTGAACAAGTAAAGATCCCTGCATAACAGGACAGCAACAAAACTAAATACCCACGAACCACCCAAGAACAATAGTTTGGGCAAAGTAGGTATGCGTCCCCTTCGGGTCTAATCACTTAGCCGGCTTGTCAGCTAGCACACTTAGTGAGTCACTTCTGTATCAGCACTTTCCCTAAAATCAACTTTATAGCCCCCCGACTGACCTACAACAGAATAACTTGGTCAAGGCGAGAACAATAAATGTCCTTGTCACGATCTACAGGCAGAATAATATTCTGAATGAGTATTGCGTGAAATAGCAAGATTCTGTGTATCTGAGGAATTGAATAAGGGAACAGTATATAAGAGGGGAGCGTGGGGTATGCTGCACACACTTAAGGCAAATTTAACACAATACTAACGTAGCGCAAGCGCCAACTGAACGCAATTCGTTAATGACCGCTTGCAAATGACGTCCTGATGGAGCTTGCGCTACGTTAGTGTTGTGTTAATTATGCCTAAAGAGTGTATGTCCACATTATACCTCGCGTCCCCGTCTTATACACTGTTCTCCTACGATGTGTAGGGATACCTAGAAAAGGCTGAGAAGTCGCGCTCGCACAGGCTCTAGTATAGAGCGATGGGTCATGAAAACCAGTCTTTACCTCTGCAAAACATTAGGTACTAATGCAAGCGAAGGAAGAGTCCGAACTCGTGAGGTAGAGGCTAGCCTCCTGTTCACGCCCCAACTGCAATGGGAGACGTCTAGGACTGGAGTTTTGGCCACTGTAGGTGACAGTGCGGATGGCGGCGGCGACTACGTGTGTTAACGTCCAATCAAGGAACGATGACGCGTAATGTTCCCAAGGAGCTGTCAGCAAACTTTGGGACCCCAAAGTCAATCAGTCAAGTCTGTCAGTCACAGGAACCGGGATAAACTTTGTATTATGTGTTATTCTCGACTATAACCTCATCAAGATCCGTTAGCTCTATCACGTCAGAACAGACATGATTAAGTAACTATCTTAATTCTTTTAAGCATCCAGACTTCCAAACTTTCGGTTATATAATATTTTTTTCATCTCAGTCTTTTCCCAACTATATTGGGGTCGGCTTCCAGTCAAACCAGATGCAGCTGAATATCAGTATTTTACAGGGGGTGACTGCCTTTCGGACCTCCACAACTCAGTAACTGGGTAATACGATACCCCATGGTAAGACTGGTTCTCAGACTTTAGAGCTTCCGACTAACAGTAACGACTGTCAAAGATCTACAAGTGACGTGCTTTCCGAGGCACGGAGGAAACTCGCTATGATGGATGGTCACCCATCCACAGACCACTCCCGGCAAGCGCGGCTTAACCCAAAAGATCGGCCTGTGCGGCTGTAATTATTTTGCCATGAGCTCCTCACGAGTTCATTATACCTAATATTTTTTTATACTTACCTTTATTCAGCGCACAGCTAAGGAGTGGAATTCCTTGCTGGAGTCTGTATTTCCTGATAGCTACAACCTTGGGATCTTCGAGTCAAGAGGACTACAAGGATGATGTGGTGGACCACATATTTGCTTACCATTAAGCGAAAACGACGCGCCAATCGCTAAATAAAAAATATTAATGCCTTTGTCAAACAGACAGGTGAAAGGGAAGCTTGTCCGAGGCGATACCGAACAGTAGCGAGACGTCAGTCCGATAGTTCTGTCACGCTATCGGATCGCTTTCGCTTCTCTATGTGACTAGATTCAAACAATCCATTCATTACAAATAAAAACGTCACGCTTCGCATTCGCCACGCCAGTCTGTTTGACAAAGGCTTAAGTTACATTAGTTAGTCCACTTCAATCCTCGCTATGTTAAATGTCGATTTGCAAACGAAAAGCAATTCTGTTAGTAGCACTTCTAGGGGTAATTTTTCGATATCGAGGACAAAAGCCGCCAACATTTTCTACTGTAACAATAAAGTAATAATCGTTACGTAAATAGGCTTGAACGCCAGGCGTGCAGATTATAGTCTTAATTTGGGCACAGAACTGTATATATTACATTAAAAAAGCGTTTATCTCGAAGTGCTTACTCAGATCGTTAGATACTAGTACCCATAATGTACCCTTAGGTATGTTAGGTAATATTTTAAGCCGATAGTCATAAGATTAAACTGTCACGTTTTGTACGTGTGACTTTACTATCCGAAAATATTATCGTTAAACCGATTCGACTTTTCTTGGATTTATAAATGTGCCTCTTAAGGACTTTTATGTCGCTCATAAATAAGGTTTTGAATCTACTATTTGGGAATGCTTGAGTTATTACAGCCCTGGGACGCAAAAGGGCAATTGAAGGATCAGGGTAGGTTTTTGTTAGTAGGTACATACGAGTCTGACACTCCCTTTTGCTCCACCTTTTTTTTTTCATCAGCCTACACTGTCCCACTTCCGGGCAAAGGCCTCCCCCAAGTTTTTCCATGTGTTCTTGTCCAGCGCCACTTCGAACCAGCCCTCACGGTACGAGTCCAACTCATCTCGACACCTCTTTTTATATTTTTGCTCCACCTTAAGCTGGAGAAAACGTTAGAAGTTGTGACTAACTCCAAAAAATGCACTAATGTCGAACATGAGGTACATATTTCTTCTAATTCCTGGCTTCTATCGCTTTTATATTTGGAGTTCTCTAGCACCTTTCCCATTCCTGTAACACGGGTGCGTTTACAAACGTGAATAAATTCACTTCTACAGCTAGAACCGGAGCATTTACGTATAGGTGTACCTGCACCACACCCACAGATAGATGTTCCGGGACAGGCTGTTAAGAAATATTTGCTTTTTGCAGGAATCAAACCCGACCTCAGCAGAGCAACAATCATCGTTTAATGTATTGGTATTATAATTATTTTAAGTATTTTATTTTATACCTACAGAGTGTCGCATTTATTCTTATTGGCGAAAAGTTTTTAAAGGAAGATAAAAAAAAATTAAAAACAAGTGAGAATCCATTTTATATTGCGAGAATGCAAGCTTGATTAGAAGGCATTAGTCACGGACCACGTAACGCCTGTGAGATTTAATCGAAGCGAATATTAGACGATAAGATTTCTCGGGAGTTTCTATTATAATGTATTGGTGATGAATATTAATGAGGATAATTTGAAAAAGTCTACCTGATATTAATTAAAAATATCCATCTTAAACCACTTTGACTAAGCCATAGCAACGGTTTAAAACGTCTGTCTAGTACTACTACATAGCCTGCCGGGGTCGCGGGACTCAGAAATTACCGTGTCCCCGGTACGTAAAGGGATATTGAAGGACACCGTGAATTTTAGTCAGTCAAGTCTGACAGTAATGGGTGGGAGGACTCATTTGATGATTTTACAACGACAAAAAAAAAGTACTACTACAAACTAGGTGTTAAAGAAAATTATGCCACGAATATTAGAATAAATTCAATTTCCTAACTGTCACCACTATTTATTAACACTGTAGGAAACAAATGTCTCAAATAATAGTAATCAATCAACTCCAGCAGCTTTTGAAAAAACTTTGGAAACGTTGCTTCGTCTCTCTTGACCCTTTTGTTAGCTTCCTTGTTGAAGTAACAGCTCTTGTAAGAAAGAGTCTGTCAACTTGGATACCGTGTTTCAGACATACGTTATCCTACATAACAATAAATAATAAGATCCATAGTTATCAAAAAAAATGGGTAGGTACTTTTTTTTATCGTGTTAAATTCACTAACTGAGTCCTCTCACCCAGGGCAGAGCGGGAGGGACTGTCAGACTTGTACTGACTAAAATCCACGGTGTCCTTCAATAGCCCTTTTCGTTCCGGGGTCACGGTAATTCGTGAGTCCCGCGATCAAATAGGTTGATACTTGGGGAATAAAACATAGCATCATCATTCCAGGGTGTAATGAATATCTACTGGGCTTAGGCCTCCACCTTTTGCTACATTTTCGGGTTTTGTGAGTTTATTATTCCCGCAGAAAACACCTGGATTGAAAGATATTGTAAAAAATAACAAAATAAAAAAATTAAAAATTACGGAAATACAAAAACAGATAAAAATGCCTGACCTACATTAGAATGAGTAGCTTATTTCCAAATGGATTTTTAGAGCTCTAATTGTTCATTTCACGTAAATCCATTATATTTCCTGGAAGAAAATAATAAAATAAACGAACAACATTGAATTTCAAAGCACGGACGTTACAATTAATGTAGATTAAAAGAAGAATAAAAATGGGTAATTTATTAATTGTAGAACCGCGCTGAAAATTAGATATTTCGTTAAATCATTTTTATTTTGTTGGTTATTTGTAGACGAATTTTATGTTCAGCTAAATGAGACCTTATTGGTGAGGTTCTTCATAAACGATGGGTTCATAGTTCTAACTAGTGATATAACGAATATTCGCATCCGCAAATATTCGCATGTTTTTCGGTATTCTTATTCGAATTCGCATCCGCATGAATCGATGAGAATGTTTTTGAATATTTCTGAAAAACTATTTTTGAATTTACCACTATGATTTGAACATGGAAACTATACCTATGTCACAGAATAATCTTGAAGTAGACAAATTAATTGAAATAGTTTTGTTAGTCCAATTAAAATATTAACAGAGTCGCATTTTTTTAATTTATGCATTGTGACCCCGGTACGTAAAGGGCTATTGTAGGACACTGTGGATTTTAGTCAGTCAAGTCTGAAAGTCCCTCCCGCCCTGGGAGGACTCATGTGATGATTTTACCACGATAAAAAAAATTGTAAGCGGCGCTGGATATATGCTCAGTTGATGTTAATAGGCTCGCCCCATATCACATGGTATGTAAAAACATTACTGGTGGAATGTGGGTATACAATTAGCTACACTCTGCCTAACCCTTCAAGAATAACAAGCGCGACGTTGCATCATTTTCTGTGTTCAGAAAACAAAAAAAAATATTTAACATTATTTTAATAAATAATAATAAAGAAATCTAGCTTCATTCTAAACTTTTTGATGTGTGTGAAGTTACGTTTTTTCATTCAACTACATCAATTTGGCAATGTTCGGTTTAAGTATGTCTGACATGAAATGTCAAACCTATCTATCATTTTGCGTGCGTTTTATTTCAAAGTCAATATTCGCATTCGCATTCGCAAGTATTGAAACTGAATATTCGCATCCGCATTCGCATTCGAAAATGTGAAAAATCAAAAATTCGTTACATCACTAGTACTAACCAGCGTCTTTGTATGACCAGATGTGTAAAAAATGTACATCCTCAAGCATTTTCCAACAAGTGGTGATACGAGTAGCACCTTTGGACCGAAGCTGTTATAAATGGAGGCAGATCGTTTGAAAGGGTTCAGTGTCCAC
This sequence comes from Agrotis puta, assembly GCA_943136025.2. Taxonomy (NCBI): domain Eukaryota; kingdom Metazoa; phylum Arthropoda; class Insecta; order Lepidoptera; family Noctuidae; genus Agrotis; species Agrotis puta. The sequence continues at coordinate 4,478,517 of OW964171.2, forward strand.
AATTCACAGTAATGAGGGTCCGATTTATTAATAAGGTTCTTCAGAATGGTCAACCAAGTTTGTATCACCAGATGTGTGAACATGGCCGAGGTGAAAGGAGTATTTCTTGGTGTCTTTTTTTTTCTAGCCCTATTGAAAAATGTTAAATAAATTTATAAATTAATGTTATATAAATTAAATAGACGCAAAAATATATGTAGCTAGTGTTGGAAACTACTTGAAACCTGTCCTGTTATTCCAATTGTCAAAAGGTTAGAAAATTAATGAAATGTCACAGCAAAATACGGGATTCAATATATTTGACCCTGAAATAGCTGGAACAGCTATCTTTCAGTGAGTTTATATTTATTGTCAAAGTCAGCATGTCTTCGAATGAAGCCGTAAATCATATTCCTAGAACCAGGGTTGTGTTGTGTAACATTCTCGTTCTAAAAAAGTCTGAATGGAAAATACATTCAACATAGTCGATACCTTTGACACATTTTTTAGGCTAATTTGGCGAAATCATGATTTTTAACAGAGAAATGAAAAAATTTCCATGCCATATTGAATTTTATTTCGACAGAGTGAAATAGATAGACAGGACACCGTTTTGGATTTTCAAGGCTAGCAATTTTTTTTTATATTCTACAATGCTTGATCTCTTTTTTGATAAAAAATAAGCCCACACTAGGTATCTCTCCTAAACTCAAATACGAGTACTGAAACACACAGACTTAGAACAATTACATTTAGAATTATAATAAATTACCAAATATGTTAAAAGCATTAAATTTTAAGAAATTCAAAACAAAATTATACGAATGGCTCAATAATAATAATTTTTATAATAATTAATGACTTTTTGGAATTTAAATAATTTAATAGCATTCTATGTCAAATTTCATTAGGTGTAGTTGTAAGTCATGCTTTAGCATTAAGCAAAACATGTTGATCTAGAATGTTTAATAACACCCTGTATACCGTGTTTTATGCAAATAAAATGTCTTATCTTATCTTACGTATCTTTGCAACAGTGAAATTTTATTCTTATTCTATACAATAATTTGACCCGTGCGTCAATCTTAAGATTACCGCAACTCCCAAGGCATGAAATGCTGCCTAAAATTACAAAAACACGCAATAAAGAAATGAAATAATTGAATCATAACAATTCATTTTTCTAACGTATCAGTTTTGCTTTAGGTAAGGTTAATTTCTTTTCAAACCAAAAATTATTGATTCAAATAAATCTAATAATTTTCTTTATACCGTCTTCTCATCACTTTACGTCTCCAAACTACATAATTTATGAATTTCTCAGTGCAGTACAAAACGCCATTTACCGTGTTACGTGTACCAGCCTCTCCCATACATTATAGTACACAGGGCTACGCATCAAGCTATACAAAACCAGTTTTTTGTGACCCCGCTTTGTATTATTTTTCCGCACATTCAACGGTCAGCTTATGTTGGTCATCGGTCATTATGAATGGAACAAAAAGTTGGTGTATTAATGCAGGTTTTTCTGGGTCATTGCGGTAAGGCAGGTGTAGTGACATGTTCCTGGCTGAGTTTTTTTTTTGTATTTTGATGACCCTTTTGTTTATAACGGTGAATTATATTACCGTGTAGTACAACAAAAACAAACACATACTTGAAAAATGTTAAAATTATAAAAAAATGACAAAATACTAATTGTCAATTAAAAAAAAAAAACAAAAACAACTCTTCGGTGAAATGTTTATTACTTTTTAATTTTTTTTTTACTGGCAAGTTCCAGAAAACTTCTGTTTAACAAGAAAATAAATTTAAACCCGATCAATGTTACTGTGTCAATTTCTTTGATCAAAAACGTCGGACTCTAGAACACACTGACAACATTAAATTTTAATTGCCTATCAAAAGTCAACGAAATGATTTCTCAATCAAACATTTATTTATTATTTCCTGGTTCGTTCCCTTCATCAAATAATCTGTCAGAATTCTAATTAACATAACAGTACGTACCACTTTCAAACATAATTTACCATTTAATTCACGGCAGAACGATTTCAAGCGTAACATCTCAGTTGGTAAATTAAACATAAAGCCATCGAACCATATCTGTAACAGTCCATAATCTGTGTAAATAAGTTTTTATTGATAAAGATCAGCAATCTATGACGATGATTTATGAGTCCTCCCACCCAGAGTAGGGCGGGAGGGACTGTCAGACTTGTACTGACTAAAATCCACGGTGTCCTTCAATAGCCCTTTACGTACCGGGGTCACGGTAATTCGTAAGTCCCGCGACCAACATAATGTCACTTAGTTCAAACTTTAAGAGGAACTTGTTTTTAAACTCAATCTTTTACAGCGTGAGTGCGTCTCACACTTACCGATTTTTCAATCAAATTCTCCCTTTTCCTTTAGAGTTTTCTAAGATTTTTTACATAAAGCAATAAAAACCACTTCCTAAGCGGGGCTTAATGCCAGACACATAACTCTTCAAATATACTTTATGCTTCCAGACGTGGCTTACCTTATTTTCCGTAATATAAATAATTTGAACCTCGCAAGCATACTTACTTGTATACATTTACATTCAAGGTAGCTTCGAAAAACGATATTCTTTCCTCCTGAGGGTTGCCTCAAAAAAATATATCGGCGGAGGCGTAACGAGTGTCCCATAAATAATTGCAGAAATGTGGTTGTATTAAAATCACGAATGCCTGTTTCATTAAAATTCCACTTATAAGGGGGTGAGCCTATTGCCGTCAGCCTGCTACGAATCTAATTTTAGACTTAAGGTTTTTTTTCTGAAAAACCCAAAAACACTACCTGATCTGAAACTCAAACCCAGAATCCTTTGAAACAAGCCAGTAAATTTATTTATTTTCTGCAAATTTTAATGTAATTTTTATTCATTAATGATATTATTACCGGTCAGTAACTTTTATGCTATTATTAGGAATTGGAAATACAGTGTGGGTTATTTGCCCGCGGTACCGTTAGTAATAATTATATTATTCGTTTATTCTTGGTACGTTGGAATGTATAATTAAAAGGCTACATTATTTTGGTAGCAAGTAAAGTTAGATCATTCTAGAACGATTTAATTTGAATATTTGTTATCATTATTATAGTATAATGTTACTGGAAATGTATGAAATCGAGGAAATTGTATGAAAAAGTGTTTTACGCGTTCAGGAATTACAGACGTTTATAGGAATTGTATACAAAAAAGGATTGCATACATTCCGTCCGGTAGTTGGAGGATTGTATGTGTGAGTTTAAATGCTGTAGTAAGCGCACGCTTCTTTTTGGTTTTTGGTATTTTATTCGTTAACCTGTAAAATGTTTTCAAAAAAATGTTTTTAAAAAATTCCACCTGGATGGACCAGACAGCTAATTAAAAAAAAAATAAACACAGTGGAATGTAATTACTTATCCCTTTTTATACAGAAATAAAAAAAAATGTTCAACCCTTTTTTGAGAAAACAGATATTCTTAAATTAATTTAAAGAAGAAATTAAAAGGGTTTAAATGCCTTTGTGATACAATAAAAGGTTTTAAGTGAACAAACTATCATTAAATACTTTTTAATAGCCACTGCCAAAAGATACGCTTTTCAGTAATTCTTTGTTTATTTTGTAACTTAATTTCAGTATTAATTTTATTAAAACCTACTTACAAATATTTGCGTTGTGTTAATCTGTACAACAGGTTTTTTTTTTAAACTTAGTGCTACATATTGAACGGCTTTGTGATACTTACTCAGGGTCTGACTGACTGACGACCATCCAATCACATGTAAGTGCGTCAAGCAAATCATTGGCGGTCGCGGGTGAGGCAATTCTTATTGAAGAACCATTGTGCCGGCAAGGTAAATGTTGTTTGGTCGCGGGACTGTACGAAACGTAAAGGGCTATTGAAGGACACCGTGGATTTTAGTCAGTACCAGTCTGCCAGTGCCTCCCTCTCTGCCCTGGGTGGGAGGACTCATGTGATGATATTAACACGTAAAAAAAGGCCAGTTGAAACAAAGACAAGTGCATGATGTCGCATTCATATTATAATAGTCCTCCTGCTTGATTTCGGCCGCGGCGAGCAATCTCAGCAGAGATTAGCCATCTGCGCGGGACATGTTATAGTGCACAAGAGTGTGGCGCAGTCAGGTGTACTCTCTGTTCCTTCACTATCACAGTCTGATGCACGGCCATCCGTGTGCATTATTAATTTATGATAGTTTTTAGCTGTTTTACCGTAGTAAAATCATCCAATGAATACTCCTATCCTTGTTGTGACTAAAATCCACGGTGATCCTTCAATAGCCCTTTACGTTCCAGAGTCACGGTTCCCTGATGAGACAGTCTCGGGACCAAACAACATTTACCTTTTTTTGACGTGGTAAAATCATCAAACGAGTCCTCCCACCCAGGGCAGAATGGGAGGGACTGTTAGACTCGTACTGACTAAAATCCACGGTGTCCTTCAATAGCCCTTTACGTTCCGGGGTCACAGAAATTAGTGAGTCCCGCAACCCCGGCAGGCTTTGGCCCTCTACAGGGGGCCCCGTCACACCTAGAACTGGCCTACTAATTTATTAGTATTAGTAGCTTTGTTTTGTAATAAATTTTGTTCCCTTCAATCTACGTAGATGTCTTGTCATAAGTTAGTGATGGACCAAAAATGGGTCCTTGAGAAAATACAAGGCTTAACCCGCTAATCAGTGAGCGTCTCCAAAAACAAAACCTGTTTGTCACGGTGCGTCTAAATAGCCAATATTGAGTATTCATCGTTCGGAAACAGGAATGTCGTACAGATAATCACAGCGGAATCTTGTTCACCTTCCGTTACGAATGTAAATACTACAGCTAATTCGTCGGCATTGAGAGACTGTTTAGCATTTTAATAATTAGTTACTGAATATGGTTTGTTTAGAAAATCCGATTAATAATTATTACTAAGTGATTTAACAGGTGACTTAGATATGTATTTTATTGACTACTTGGTAAGATATGGATATGAAGGTCACAATGTAATGGTTATATACGAAATCACTAAAGCAATGAGTCAGTATTTAAAAAAAAAAACAAGAAAGGCAGTATTCTGTAGTTGCGTTCTGTAATGGCCTTACGTAGCGTTCTGTTTGACGTAGTCTCAACACGACTTCAGTATCGCTGCGATATCGCTTTTATAATTCCATACATGACGTAACAATAACGCTTCGCTTAGCCTTCGATTTGGCATTGGCTTCATACAAAAACTCGGTTCGCAAAACCAGTTTGACGACTCCGCCTTTGGTTCGCAATTTCGCATTCGGTTCGGTTCGCTTCGCCTGTCAGTTTGAGAAAGTCTTAAGTGTGTGCGTTAACAAACATTTAAACAAACATTCCCACACAGCCAGACCCCGATCAACTAACTTTCGCCCATACAAATTAATATATTTTCCCGTACTCCCGAGACATTCAGCGCAGCTCAATTCTTTTACAACCTAACCTAGCTAACTATGCTTGTTGTAATCAGTCGATGAACTCTACATGAAGCAAAGCACTACCGATTTCCTTGAAAACCTTGATTCCCTTTAATGTTGACAAAATCCGTTAATTTGTGCACATGGGTAAACAATTTCCAGTATATTAAGTATAATAATATTTATAGCGGAAAATCCCGTTTCGCAAATTACTCTCAGAGTAATTAACCGTCAACATTTGTTACCTGGTTAACAACGTTGGTAATTATGTTGGTGCTTGTCAGCCAATATTGGGGCCAACTTAACGCCAAGGAAATTCACTAAACAAGTGTAAGGCTCGTATGACGGAAGCGGTCGCCTCCTTCTGCAAAGCAGTCATGCTAGCGAAGGAGGAGGAGGGAGGACAGGACAGCGTTCAACCTCATGATCCAGCCTGCTCCCATTCCTCACCACCGATTTTGCAAATAGCTTTTGATTGCATATAAGTGAAAGAATTTCAGAAAATCAGTAAATTCGGTTCATTAAGTACTGTTATGTCTAGTCTACCGGGGTCGCGGGGCTCGCAAATTACCGTAACCCCGGTACGTAAAGGGCTATTGAAGGACACCGTGGATTTTAGTCAGTACAAGTGACAGTCCGACCCGTCCTGCCCTGGGTGGGAGGACTCGTTTGATGATTTTACCACGAAAAAAAAAATGTACTGTTATGTCTCCTTTACAGCTATTTATATAATACTTTATACTTGTATTAAGTACCTGTATCTGTTCGTCCTTTCAAATTTTGCTTGCGGCTGCGGGTTTGAACGGCCTTCACTTACAAAAGTTGTACTATGAGTATAATCCCTTCTACACGGATTTAACCTTCACGTTAAACACGGAAGATAGTATCAATGAAATACATTTTGGTTTAATCTTAAAGTTACATAGTAGTCATATTTTAATATAGAGTTCCATTTTTTTTCATTTTTGGATTGTATCTTCAATCTTGTCGGTCATTTTTGATAGGGAATCTAAATCGTATCTATCTATCGTATTTTTAATACGTATTAGTTTTGATTTTCTGCCACATTAAAGTGCGTAAATATGTGTCATGTACGTCACCAACTTAAGCAATTCTGACGCACGATTTAACGTCATCACATAAGTAATGTTAGCTCATAAAATAAATTGTATAAGTATATTAATTTAGAACTGCACTTGATCTCTTATTGTAACTATGCGCATAAAGTGTTCTTTTAAGTTTATTTTAAGGGAGTAGTTGATAAAATGTGGGTGTTATTTCTACTTCCCGTCTTCGTACACCTATAGAGATCTTCCTATAAAGATCTAACACTTTGTTAACCACATTTTATCAACTACTTGCCTAATATTCATTAATTTTTGAAAAAAAAAACCGGTTTCACAGGAAAATGGTTTTTAATGACAAAAATGAGTGTACGATACAATGAAATTTTCTGACCCAAGGAACTATGGTTTCCCCATCATAATGGTCTGGTATCTGGTGTCTGTACATCTTTGTATATCGCTTACATTATCACGTCATTTCTAAAACATTTTATCACAAATAATTTTGATATTAATGATAATATTTATATTTCTATAAAATAAATGATTATTTTTATAGATTATTATATACTTATCATGCTAAAATTTCAGCTCAATCGGTGCAGAACTTTTTGAGTGTTTGAAGCGTACACAAACCAACATAACATTTATATATATATATATATATTTCTAATATCCGCGAGGACGAATAGTGAACGACGAAATTATTTAAATAAAATTCTTCCAAATAATTAATAATGTTATAATATTCATTTAGACTTGTTAGTAAACTCACTTACCTACGTTCGAGTATAATTTTAAAGGACATTGCTCGTCGTCCATACATAGCTCGCCTAAGATCCAACAGGGAGGTGTATTTACTCTTTGGGTTTTAGATAATGTATATATTCGATTGAACCTAAATTAAAACAACGGACACTTTTGAGAATTCTGGAAAAATCAAAACACTTTCGGAATTTGAGGTGATAATTACGTCAATAAAAACATTCGGTATGTAGCAATAACTCGTTGTTCTAAGTAGGTCCGTATCAGTAAAACTCAGCCAGAGCCGATATTTCAAGAGAAAATCACAGTCCTTTGTTCACGCCAAGTTGTTAGATAAAATCGGAAAAGTAAGAAAATGCAAACGAATTCAGTACGCAACCAATGCAATCCGAGCACAGAATGCGCGCGCCAAGTGAAATTACTACCAAATGTCAAAGTTGTCATCTGTCAATTCATCAACTGTCAGTGTCGATATTATTGCTCGTTTCAAACAGCGCTTTTAATCGAGTTGTTTGATAAGGCTTATTTTGGTTCCGCGACATCTTAGCGGACTGTTTGTAACTAAAAATCATTATCGTATATCAAGTGTTGAAAATACTGACGCTTGTTTGTGTCCAACTCTTATTAAGAGTGCTGATACAAAGACTTGGCTTTATGAGCTATAATACCTTTGCCTATTAAAAACCTCAAATTGAACCAAAAAATGATAGAACTGTCACCGAGTATTATGACGGAAGCTAAGGACGGAAGTGAATACTTTTTAAAATGATTTCGAAATTAAAAAGTGTCCGTTCTATTAAAATATATGTAATGTATATTATTAAAAAAACTAGTAATTATACTAAATGTTTCATGCGTGTTGGTTCTTAGGCCATTTTTTACAATGTCCTTTACACGTGCATAAATATTAAAAATTAAAAATAAAGATTAAAAAATGGCTGTCAAAGTGACACCAGAATTAATTTGAATGAAGATCACACTTTAATAATGAAGGCAGAACAATGATCCCGGATCGGCAATAAATTTGCTGACAATTACACAACGCAATAGTGGACTTTACTAGTGCTAAGTGACCATGAACATTGTCGTTTTGGAAACGGATTTTATGAAGAAACTTGTCTGAGAAGTCTGTCATATTCCAATATATTTATGGTCATTCGTTTGCATTAAAAAATTTTTTAATGGTATTCATTTCTTTTATAACCGCGTTCAAAAAAAGGAGAATGTCAGTTAGAGTATTGACAAATACGGAAATTTTATTTTTATTTTTAACCGACTTCGAAAAAAGGCGAAGTCATATTCGTATACAACAGCTAGTTTCTCAAAAAAATTGTTACAAGACGATTGGACAGTTACCTCTACTCCCGATTTGTTCTCATAACTCCTGCATTCGAAAATAATAGGGAGTGGGATTCTCACAAAAAATTCCAGTTTATTTCGTACAGGCCCGTACATGATTCGAAACACTTAGAAAGTAGACCCCCTGACCCCAAAACGCATGTATCAACACCTCAGAATTTTCAAAGATATCTTTACATTGTGATTGGTCATAAAATGCACGGTCGAATGCACAATGTCAATGAATGCCTTTCGACATTCGTCAATACATGAGTGATATCATATTTCGAAAACTGGTTTCCTTTAGTAAAGCATATGTCAGACGGTAGAAGATAAAACCGACCTGTCATCGTTTTGATGAATGAGAGGAAAGGTAGTCAAGTTTTTTGAACAGAATAATGTTATTTTATACAATTCTACATAAACTATGCGGTTTTTACTCAAGCGTTCTGCATTTGATTTAAATTTGACTACTAGGGGTTGAAACTCACTTTTTCTCGTTTTTATAAAAACCTCATTTAAATTTACTCCATGAAGCCGGCAACACGGGTTTAAGTTAATGAATAAAGCTCAGTTTATCTGACTCTAGGAAAATAGTTTTCAGATTTTTCAAGTAAAATATTTACCGTAATTCAAGTACCTATTCAGTTTCAAAGTTCCAAAGAATCTAAATAATAAGTTGTAAAGGGTATAGTTAGTACTCTAGATTAATATTTCTAGTATATTAGATACAATTTTCATACCTTAATTAATTAGAAAAGTTTTAGCTAAATTCCTCTGAATCTTCTGTTATGTTTCTAAAGCAAGTATCATTTAACTTGCTAGATCATAAACATTCCACACTTTACTTAATAACCTACATGGTTTGATTTGAATACCTAATTATAAAATTATTATAACTTTGTTTAACTTTAATGATGATGAATATATTTTTATTTTATTTTTATTTTATTTATTTGGGAAAATAAACAGTGCACATTACATTTTATATATATGATAAAAATACAAGTTAGTATGAGCAAATGTGTTACCAATAGCATTTTCCACAAAATACATTAAACGGTTTTATTTGCTAACTATGCGATATAAATCCAAAAGCTAAAATAAATTATCCAATTAATAATAATTTTCTTTTTTTTTTTCTATTGAGTAATTGTATTAATAATAATATTTTTAAATTTACCAACTGACAAACAAAACATATCAACATGCGGAAAGTGTTTGTTGTAATTGCTAGTAAGTTGACGCAGAGGTGCTCGCAAACCTGCGTTACTTCGACAAGAGCTTACAGCAAAAGTTGGCCTCGTGCGAACCTCTCGGCATACTGTTGTTCTAGGCACAATGTAACAAATTTTATTCTGTACATCAATACAATCATAAACATTATTACACAAGTCAAACAAAAGTATATCACCATCAATAGTATATCACCATCATATCAACCGTAAAACGTCCATTGCTGACCACAGGCGTTCCCTGTATACTTCTAAGGACCGGTTGGAAGCGGCTTGCATCCAGCGTGATTTTTATAAGATCTAAACTTAAACTTTTACTTAAACATATATTTTAATAGCATATTTTGAAGCTGAAAATTAGCCGGCCAATTTGCCTTTCGTCGTCATTTCTCTAATCTTTAATTAGGCGCGTCTGGCGTGGGATGCATGAAATATGAACATGTTTAAATGTATACAAATATACATTACGTATTAAGTAAATCCTTGGTCATAGGGACTTTTTTAAGTGAATTACAGCGCTTAAAATGTAACTATATGTTTGAAGATGTTCTGGGGTCTGTAAGGCCCAACGTGACTATTTAAGTCGGTCTTTAAAATCACCGCAGGTTAAACGGAGCCTATGGTACCGCTGCCCAGGGTGGACTGCTAGAAGGTGGATCCCATTCACCCCAAGTTCAAATGCTTTCTTCTTAGCAGAGTTTGTTAGGATGATTAGGATGAATGTATGTTTCTTTCTTTTTAACCGACTTCAAAAAAAGGAGGAGGTTATCAATTCGACTGTATTTTTTTTTTTTTATGTTTGTTACCGCTTTACGACCGACTGGGTGAACCGATTTTCAAAATTCTTTTTTTGTTTGAAAGCTGGTGCTTCCCGTGTGGTCCCATTGTCACCAAATCAGGATCTGATGATTGGATCTTGGAGAAATCGAAGGCAACCCTCAAATTTTATAGGCCCACCCATCGTTTTTCGTAAATCTTATGAAGTAATACTAAAGAACTTGCGTATGGTAATCATTATCTTATGTAGCTGAGCTGATGATAGAAGGTACAACTCCTTAACAGTAGTTTGTTACCGCATAACGACTGACTGCGTGAACCGATTTTCATGATTCTTTTTTTGTTTGAAAGCTAGTGCTTCCCGTGTGGTCCCATTGTCACCAAATCAGGATCTGATGATTGGATCTTGGATATATCGAGGGCAACCCTCAAATTTTATAGGCCCACGCATCGTTTTTCGTAAATCTTATGAAGTAATTTAAGCACTTGCGTATGGTAATCATCGTCTTTTATAGCTGAGCTGATGATGGAAGGTACAACTCCTTAATAGTAAGCAGTAGGCATCGACTGATTCATTGTTCGCATATCTCCGGAACTACACGTCCGATTTAAATAATTCTTTTTTTTGTGCTAGGTATCGTTCAACTTAGGGAATACTGCAAGTTTCATCAAAACCGGTTCAGTAGTTTTTGAGATAGGGAATTTTATTAGCTTATTTTGTACATGAGGGATGTTATGACCAGTGCTACGGATTATATTATATGTATTTGGCAAGAATTTGGGTTGAATATTTAAACTAAAAAGAGTAAAATAAAAAACTTTTTCAAAAAAAATGTAACCGCCTTCAAAAAGAACCACAAAAAAGGGTAAAATAATCTACAAAATAACTTTTATTTCGGAAGTCGGTGGCAAAAAAAAAACAATGAAATAAAAAAAAGCCATCGGCTTCCGAAATAAAAGTTATTTTGTAGATTATTTTACCCTTTTTTGTGGTTCTTTTTATCATTAAAACTTTGCCTCACGCTTGGAATTTCTACTGTGTCGCGGATACATTTACAAACATATAAACTAAAAAACACAAACACCCAGACCCGAAACAACTACCTGCAGGTCATACCAAGTATTAGTTCCGTGCGGAGATCGAACCGGCGACACGCTGCGCATCAGTCGATTACTCAATCACTGCGCCAACGTTCGTTGTTTTTCATTAAGATAACATGGTACACAGTTTACCCATGGGACAATTACCTACTATCACTCAACTTCGTACGGGCAAAACCTTGGGCCATAGTTAGTAATTCATACTTACGCAGAACTATAAGTGTCTTTCAATATTAGTTCTAAGTCTTGGCTTACCCAAACCTTTTGTTTGATTATTCATTAACTCTTAGGAACATTCATTATACTGTGGATTTTAGACTGAAGGGTTAACGAATAATAGTCAGGTTTAAAGGTTGCAGACTGGGTTATTGACTCGTCCAAATGTTTCAGAAGACAACCAGGGAAAATCATCGAACCAAATTCAAAACAAAATATGGACGACAGAAACATCAACCGTACCAAATACGGAGATATCAAATTAGCATGCACATGTTCACTGTAATTTACAAAATCTACGACGTACAGTTGACCGGTATCGCAAACCAACATTCCTACAATAATTACCGTGAAAAAATCACTTGAGTTGACCAACGACGTTTTCTCTCCGCGAATGTGCATAAAAAGATAGTTGTACGGAACCACTTGACCTACCGTAGCGTCATCCGATGCTGTGCTCGATCACTATGCTAACTTGTTAATCGATTTTGGTTGTCACACTATTCTAATTGATTGTACACTAAACACTGCACGGGGATCACAACATTCAGCCACTTTCACTTAAAAGCAGTTCTGTATCGATTTCGCGTAGTTAGCAAATCGTTAAAACTGCTCGGGCGTACCGCGCCGACTCTCGCGTCACACTGGCTGCGCTGGCGCAAGAGCCTCGTTTCCCCCTCTTGGAAATCACAACAAAGCAGCTCCAAAGAAAATCCTACCGTATAACTGAAACGTAGAGTTTTTTTTCCAATGAGAGGGAACTAAGTAAGTGACTTGTATATTGATATAAATTCTTATGGACCGTAATGTTTTTGTACATGCATGTCTTAGTCTATCCGATTCTCTTCCTCATTGGCTGGATCTTCTGTGGGTTATGTAAGCTTAACAAGTTTCTAGAATTCATGTTTTGTTAGCATCTAGGTTTTATTTAATTGAGTCAAAGTGCTTGCTATGAAAACTCTTGAAAGCTGCTGTCACTAACTTATGATCTTGTTGCCATACAAATAACTGTGATTTTAATTCTAACGAATGTTACTATCTAATCTTACTTCTTAATAATATATTAAATGCGTATGATTAGGATGGATGAATATTTGTTTATCTTCCACACAAAAACTAGTAACTGTGGTACAGAGATTATAATTTGACTAGATAAATTTTAATAATTTTTGACATCAGCGCGGACGGATTTTTGCGGCATTGGTTGAGGCCATGCTGCGGGGCAAGACGGAATGGGAAGTCGACGCCTCCTTCTGCGAAGCAGTCATTCTAGCGAAGGAGGAGGCGGGACGCGCGAGGGTGAGGACATCATCCACCTTCAGCCCAGCCGCAGTGCTAGACAAACGTGGCGACGGACGTCGCAAGACGATCTCCGGCCATTTTAGACGCGGGCGTGCGGGCGGCGAATAATAGGCGACTCGCAGTCCGACCGTGGACCATGTCCGTGTCGACGGCGCGTTGTGTTCCACGCGTGCCTCAAAGAGTGTCAGCCTGCCGGGGTCACGAAAATACAGTGACCCCGGAACGTAAAGGGCTATTGAAGGACATCGTGGATTTTAGTCAGTACAAGTCTGACAATCCCTCTTGCCCTGCCCTGTGTGGGAGGATTCATTTGATGATTTTACCACGCTAAAAAAAAGCGCGGACGGAGTCACTGGCAACGGCTAGTATAATATTTTTCTTCTATATCTTGTTTTTCTTAAAAACTATTTGTTTAAAATTTAAACAAAAACACGCTTTCAAAGGTAGTTCAAGGAGGCCTTTGGTGAAGTACAAACTCAATCGCTATTTTTAAATTAATGCTTTCATCAAGTACTTCTTAGAACTTCGCACTAATTAAAATTGCATTAATCTGACCTTGTATCTTCTATGTAAAAAATACGAAGTAAATATTTTTCTTGATAATAAATATTAAAAAAAATACTCGCACTTTAGTACACTAGTAAGATTCTACCACGTAAAAAGGCTGTATTAATAGAGAATAACCCTGCTGCTCCGTTTGACATTGCGCCGACACATAAATTTGGACATTAGGGTGTTAAAATTACGACGAAGTTGACAGTAACTGTCGAGTTATGCTAAACGTTAAGCCTAAGAAAAACTCGCATGCGAGTTTCACTACATTGCGGTATTTGTTTGATCAACTGAATTTGTTGTACCTATAAAGTCCACAATGTAACGCAACTCGCGTGCGAGTTCTTGCATCGTCTAAATGAGCCCTTACACTTGGCTGGCAATAAATTGATTAGTTTCTCGAATTGAAATGCAGACAGAATCTCCCTAGTTCTGTAGCTTTCAATGGGCCGTCATTGAATTTAAGCTTTTTTGTACTGAAATATCCTATAATTGTGTGAAAATTAGACAAAAGTTGATCACTGATTTAATTTTATGACAACGCTGAAATTATTTGTGACAAGCTTTTTATCAAATTTTAAGATAAATTAGCAATTAAATCTAACTTTCATCATAATGTATAATCTACTTCCAAGAAATATTATAAATATGAAAGTTTAGATGTTTGGGTATTTGGATGGATGGATGAATGGATGTTTGTTATTTATAACAACAGGTCAGTTGTTGTCAGTTAAAACAACTGACCTGTATCAACAACAACAATAGTCTTGAAAATCACATAAGATACTATTATCCGAATATTATGTTTCGTAAATTACTAGGAAAACCAACAAACAACAAGCTACGAGTATAGCTGTAGCTATTGTTAGCTCATATCAACTAACAATTGCTACTTGTTTCTGTAGTATCTATAAATATTTATAGAATAATCTGGTTCGATTGGTAAAAGACAATAGTTCTGGTAAACCTGTAGATAAATATTTTAGATATGCCTTCCGCGAAAATATCATTATTTCAGATAAACAAAAATAAATCCTAACAACCTATTGTTTGTGTTACTATGCTCTGTTGATTGGTACTAGATAATTCTTAATATCAAATTATTTGGCATTGATATAACTTTGAACAACAAATTATAAGTAAGTAATAACAATATTAATTTGTTGTCATAACAACAGAATAAGTATGTATTTACTTTATTTGTCTGTCGACAATTCTTCAGATTTTATTTTTGGCAGACATTTTTTTTATTTAACAATAGGTTCGCATTTGACTACAGACATTCGATTATTACTTTATCTGTGGGTATTTCTAATGCAATAGGGTTGTTTGGTAGATGTTACGAGACGAATGATGCCCGAAGATTTGACGACCAAGCACTACTCTAATGGCTTTGTCAAACAGACAGGCGAAAGCGAAGCGTTTCTGAAGCGAAGCGTGACGTTTTTATTTGTAATGTATGGAATTGTTTAAATCCAGCCACATAGAACAGCGAAAGCGATCCGATAGCGTGACAGAACTACCGGACTGACGTCTCACTTCGGTTCGGTATCGCTTCGCTTTCGCCAGTCTGTTTGACAAAGGCATAACAGATATCGTGGTACCAGTAATTGGATTTTGAAAGTTCGAGGGCATAAAATGTAAAGAAACTCAATAAAAACGAAAAACCTAGGCAGGCAAAGATGTTCAGTGACCCTTTATCTTAAATATCTTTGAAATAATAACATAAGCAGTAAGTATTTTTTTATTTGCGGTCTCAATAGAATGTGATCTTTTTTGTCGTAAGCAATATTATTGAATGTCAAAATGTCAGATCTACCCTTAGGCATATAAGGCGATTGTCACACGATACATGACGCTCGGCTCCCTAGTTTTTCTTTCTTTAGCCTGGAACTGCCTGCCCTGGGATCTGGAGGCGACTGCCCTCCAGCGCGGTTATGAGTGGCGCGTGGAGGCGCAGCGCCGCGGTGGAAAGAACTCTGGCGCGATCTCAGGGCAGTATGGAGGGAGCGACTGCCGCAACCGAGGTCCGGGCACGCCGCAATCGCAGCGGTAAGACCCTTCTTTGAGGAGTGGCTGGATAGGTCTCACGGCGTCCTGACCTACCGCATGACGCAGGTCCTCACCGGACACGGAAGTTTCAGAAGGTACCCGAACTCCGACAGGATGGTGGTTACTTGCCAGGTGACCCTCATGAGACGTACCAGTCTTAAAAAACAGTTTATACATACATGAAAATGCATCAGCATCAACATCATGCTGTCAGCTGTCGAACTGCTTCAGGAACAGATGATACTGACTGTTGGAGCATTGGCAGCTTCAAGCAGTATTGACTATACGAACAGTCCGTATGTGGACAGCTTATAAATACTATTAAAAGTATGCCTTCTATTGGAATGAAGTATGAAAACTTAAACTATGTTTTATTACGGAATATTGCCCGAATGTAATGGTAATTTTAGTGAGGGACCAACCGTTGTCTTCGAATAAAAAAGCGAAGCAATACTTGAAAGTATTGTCACGATTTTGTTCTGAATTTATTACAACTGTCTAAGGAATAAGTATTTGGGTAGTTAAGTATGAATTCACTTTCACTTCAAAAATAGATACGTTTCACTTAATTGGAAAACTGGGTTTTATAATGATTTTTACTTTCATTTTATAATCATGCATGATCCTGTGTTATGAATGTCAGGGAATGTGATCTAAATTAAATTAATACATATTTCTTAACGAACTCGCAACTACTCATTTTTTTGGTGGTGAGGAATCATAAAATGATTTCTCCCTCTGGGTGTAAAAGGAATGACTGACTTGTACTGATATCTATTAGATTAAAAAAAAATAGAGAGCGAAATTATCAATAATATTAGAATGGATCATCACAGCTAAGAGTATAAGTATGTACAAGAGTTATAACTAGCATTCTTGACAATATTAAGCACAACCTCACAATTAACCTGTTTTGCCTACCATGGAGACCCTAGTCTTCAATTAGACATCCTACAAATAGGGCAGCCTCTAATAAACCCAATGCAGACGTGCTAATTGTATTGTATGGTTTCTCGCATTCATGTAAGCGTACCCTTTGATAGAAACAGTGCCGTAACTAGCATTTAATGCGCCTTTTTTATCGTGATAAAATCTTCAAATGAGTCCTCCCACCCAGGGCAGGGCGGGAGGGACTGTCAGACTCGTACTGACTAAAATCCACGGTGTCCTTCACTAGCCCTTTACGTACCGGGGTCCCGGTAATTCGTAAGTCCCGCGACCAGCATTTAATGCGCCTGGTGCGAACTTCTTGAACTGCATCTTGGTCTAGCCATTTCTGCGCCCCTCCAGGGACTGTCGGGGATGCCTGCCCTATGTGGGGTATCGTTACTATTTATGGAACTGAATAGACAGACGTAGGTACCTTCCTTGTTTAATAAAACAGTTGTTCCTAATGTTCAATTACTTCGATGTTTTTACAAATTGTTTGGATATTTTGCTGTCGGTAGATAAGTAATGAGTTTTTGATTACTTTTGCTGTCTTAGAATTGTATGTGCCCGTTGACTTCTTTCAATTTGTTTTAGTGAAAAAGCTCGTTCACACAGAGCATCTGTATTCTTTTACAGATCCGTCGCTACTGGAGACGGCGTTGACACAGCATTTACGGAACCGTTTTTATCGCACCCTTCAGAAATAGTTATTTGCTATGCAAGGCTGCAATGTTGTGTTTTGGCGCGAGTACTTGAATTGAATCCTGAGCGTAGCAAAGTTTTAAAGGAATAACTTTGCTGCCGAGCGCAACACACAATGATTTTGAATGACAAATAGAATCTTTCCGAGCGTGTGAGGTGAAAGTAAATTTAAAAGATTAGTATTTTAATACTGTTGTGTGTTAATTTGGTCATATAATTACATACGCTATTGCTGATTAAAAAAATATACCATAAAGTGAACCTGTAAAAGGCACTTCTGTGTGAACAAGCATTTAGGTTTTATTATTTATGTTTTCTGTAATTTCCTGAAGCCGTCATTTAGGCACAGCTAGCAATGAATATTTATTAGTTTTGTCAGCGGAAAATACCGATGAATTTTTATCTTTAGATTTTAATAAAATTACCATGTTCCTTTCTCACAAAATGTATCTCTATGTTTCGTTGGTACAACATTGCTAAGAAATTTCCCGTAGGAGTTAACGGAAAGATTTGTTATTTACTTTTACCTCGTGCCCGAATAATAGCTGTTATCCTTAATAAGAATTGTAAATGTTCAAACAAAATTTCATACCTATTTAATTTTAACCGCTATTTGTTGCCAGCGGCTTAGTCTGCGAGTATCTTGAAAATAATCACGACATAGTACAAAACAAAGTCGCTGCCCGCTGTTTGTTTGTCCCTATGTATGCTTAGATCTTTAAAACTACGCAACAGATTTTGATGCGTTTGCTTATTTTTTAATAGAAAGAGTTATTCAATAGGACGGCAAGGTATATACTGTAAACATAACATGCATAGGGAAACAGTGTATAAGACGAGGTCACGAGGTATAATGGGGATAATCTTTAGGTATGCCTAAAACAACACTAACGTAGCGTAAGCGCCATCAGGACGTTATTTGCAAGCGGCCATTAACAAATGGCGTCCTGTTGGCGATTGCGCTACGTTAGTTTTGTGTTAAGTTTGCCTTAAGTGTATGATTTCCCATCATACCTCGCGTCCCCGTCTTATACACTGTTCCCCTAATAAAGTAGAGATTGCACCCGAGCGGAGCCGGGGCGGGTCGCTAGTACTTAAATAAAGGTATCCTGTTCAGACTATAACCTGTATCTAAGCCAAACATCAATATCCGAGGCTCTATTATGACTTTTCTCGTTTTGTGTCGTAAAATGAAAGGAAACTTTGACGTAAATTTGATTAGTTCCTCGTTCGTACACTACAGGAGTTTTTTAAACTATACAATAAACGCAGTAAATTTGGGAACCGATCATATTTCCTAATATTTTTTGTTCGAATTTCATTTTACCGAAAACTATTTGACCTACGTCTTTTTTGCTATATGCATTATTTGACATATTTTTAGATCATCGAAGAATTATGTCTTAGGTATTACTTTACTGAATTATGTTTCGCCGATTTACAAAATAACTTTTTGCTGTTAGCCGAAGCCTCTTTTGAACTTTTTTTCGTTTGCCAAATGATTTATTTGTCATATTTTCACCACCATCAGAATATTATTCGATCACAAACAGTGGTTATTATATAGCTCGCATGCTGCCTGCTTGCTTGAATTTTGCCTGCTTGCTTGCTTTCTTTCTTGTATGCTTGCAAGCATGCTGTCTACTTGCTTGCATGTTGTATGTCTGCTTACATCAACCAAGTAATAAACTGCAAATATCACTCATGATAATGGAATATCAATATACATTTTTTTTTCACTGTCTGCCTACACTTAGAACGGCGCCTTATAAAAGAGAATAATTAAAGAGAGCAATAATTAGATAGATTACTGAAAAAAGTGGTAATTAAAACAATGGCAAAATTAGTGTTCGGAAACTTTGATCAAATGTTACTTCGGTCCAAAGTTTGTAACGAAAAAAGTCGTATTGGAAATAGGTTGTATTAAAAGTTACTGCTAAATAAACTATAAGATTCTGTAACTTCTTAGGTTATAACCTTTTCCTTTTAACCTTAAAAAATAAAATAAACCAGTAGCTGTTCTCACACGAGATAAAAGGGTCCTTGAATGCTATTGTCGCCATTAAATTCACTTCCTATTGGCGTTGTAACAATGTATCCCGAAGGAAGAATTCATAAAAAATTACTGCTACCAATAACTAGCTGACATAAAAGAAGACTTTATTTAACTCCTGTTGTTAGAATGTGAAAATGTAAACCTATACTTGTTTTTAGGGTTCCGAACCCACAGGGTACCCTATTACTAAGACTCCGCTGTCCGTCCGTCCCTCTGTCAGTCTGTCTGTTTCTTTGTCTGTCTGTCTGTCACAAGGCTGTATCTCATAAACTGTGTCAGAACCGTGATAGAAGACAGTTAATTTTTTTACAGCGGCTCTAAAACGGTCATCTGCAGCAATGATCCTTATTTTTTTTTCTTCTATTATAAAAAAATATATAAAAAAGTTCATGAGTGGTGGCGAGGATTCATTCTTAGTTCGAGCTCGTTGTCAAAACGCCTGTCACTAAGGCCGAAACCACCACGTGTTTCGTGCTTAGAGACTATGCACTTAAATACCTAACTATGAAAGGTTAGGTTTCCACGGGACCTACTTTGAGATAAAGTGAATAGCGGAACAAGCAAGAAGAGGACATCTACTCCACTTCTACAATGCCAACACCATCTAAATGGATTCCCTTTGTGTGGAGGAAAGTTACCTCCAGACACACTTACACATAGGTATCTGTATAAGAGACTCAACTAGGTCATTTTGTATCACTTTCAGTCGTTTTTGAAGTGAAAACTTCTATAGCGGCGTTGTGCACGTTTTTTGGAATGGGTAAAAAATGTTAAACTCGCGTCAGGACACATGACCTGATCGAAAATTAGTAAGACGGCGCCGGGCGCTTGCGCGAATGCTCGTGTGTGTTTATTACTATTCAAGTTTTCACTTCTGCCGGCACTCCCAAAGTGCAACCCGTCGTTTTTTTTTTTAGCGAGGTTAACTAATTAAATGAGTCCTCCCACCCAGGACATGGCAGGAGGGACTGACTAAAATCCACGGTGTCCTACGATAGCCCTTTACGTTCCGGAGTCACGGTATTCGTTAGTCCCGCGACCCCGGCAGACCCTCTAAGGGGGGGGGGGGGGCGTCATTGTGTTGACACTCTTGGAGGCGCGCGTGGAAGACAACGCGCCGTCGACCCAGGCCTGGTCTATGATTGGACAGCGAGTCGTCCATTACTCGGCGCCTGCATGCCTGCGCGAACTTTCAGTAGTTAGAAAATAATTTTAATACAGTTTATTTATTTAAGTGATGATGATGATGGTACAGTCAACTTTACTACCGAATGTATTTTCAACGATGGTACTGTACAATCCCAAATGTACTACGGGCAAGAAGCGGTTTTGAGGTATCTCACCAAGTATTTGATTAAATAGTAACTTCCGATAACATTGTCCCTTGTCACTAAACTTCGTTAGGTTAACCTCAAAATCTTCTCGGGAGACCCCTTACTGTGGTTAAGTATCAGATGTTTAACTCTTCGCTTGAAAATCTGGAATAGAATTTGAACAGTATTATAATTATATTAAGAAAGAAAAATTCGAACCGCGAGCAAAAATACTCGTACTGAGCAATAAAATACGCGAAATGGCACCTCAGAAAGTGAGAAATGGATTGAAGAATTCGACGCTTATAGGTAGGAACCTCGATGGCTCGGTCGGAACGAGTGTCGGATGTACTGAACCGGGTTTAAATTCTGCTTGCAGTTCGATTTTTTCTTTCTACAGAAAATCTTTGAAATTCACGACGCAGTTAATTTGTAAAATATTTATAAAATACTAGTTCAATGTGTTTTCGAATATGATTTCTCTTAAATTGTTTCTATTATTTAATTCGTTCAGCTCTACTCTCTCTCTCACAAGGAGGGGTGAACACTGAAATCCTTTTTCGAATCCTAAAAATAACGTAAATCTTATTTCCCTTGGTCTCTCTAGTTAACATAAAGTACGAAAAAATATATAAATGCCAACTAACTCAATTTTGTGTTAACATAATTAATAATTTGTTATGGGGCTTACGTGCGGATAAACTAGAGAATTAAAAAAAGTATTGGCAATATACTCTTTTTAACAAAAAAGGATACTTTTTAATTGGTTAATAAGCGACGGAGTAATGCGCGAAAACCATAAAAAAACTCTTCCTTTTAGAAGTCGGTTAAAACTGACAACGTCATAATGGTATTAGTCGTTGATATAAAGGTTGTTTTGCAGTTAAACTGTTGATAAATGATATTTATTTTCATTTATCATTTATCAAAAACGTTGGACGCTTTTCTAAAAAAAGAGTAAAAAAAACTTAAAACGTTTGGAAAAAAGACCGTAAATGTGGGACTCAGAGACTAAGACTCAGCGGATGAGTTGCCTTCTAAGCCATTTTTTTTTAAATAAATTAAATTAAACAAAAACGAACACAAATAAAACAGACACAAAATAAATCAAATTAACTTACTACGTCTACGAGTTTTAGTTTTAGGAATAATAAATAAATAAATAAATAAATATTCCACAACTATCACACAAACGCCATCTAGACCCAAGCTAAGCAGAGCTTGTGTTATGGGTACTAGACAACTGATAAACATACTTATATATTTCTAAATACATACATATTATAGATAAATTACACCCAGACACAGAACAAATGATCGTGCTCATCACACAAACATTTGTCCTGGGTGGGAATCGAACCCACGACCTCCGGCATAGTAGTCAGGGTCACTAACCACTAGACCAACAGGCCTGTCAAAGTCCAGTTATCTGTTTTTTTTTTCTGTTAATATTTGTTCAGTGGAGTCGACAAATACTGTTTGAAAACACACACAACACAAACACTTTGACATCAGATCCGTTTAGTTGTATCTTATTTTCTATTGAATAGGTTATTTTTCCAGAGGCGTCTATTCTTCCGTGGTCCTTCCTAAGTTTATCTTTCGCCAGCACTAGACTATTTGTCTTATTACGCCTTTCTGCACCACTTAGGTGTGTTTAGACCCCGATTTTTAAGCACTAACTTACACGTGTGTTGACTTAGGTCCCATCTCTATCTTTCTACTTAAGTAACGTTTATTTATAACTAGCGACCCGCCCCGGCTTCGCTCGAGCACAAACTCTATTATATTATGCATGTATTATACATATATACCTTTCTCTTGAATCACTTTATCTATTGAAAAAAACCGCATCAAAATCCGTTGCGAAGTTTTAAAGATCTAAGCATACATCGGGACAGACAGAGAGACAGGGGGAAGCGACTTTGCTTTATACTATGTAGTGATAGTAAAGACTTAAGTTTGTTGTCTTTATGACGTGATAAATCACGAAGAGTACGGAGAAAGGTTATTTAGGGAATTGCTTATGTGTGCCGTATTTTAAGTTACATCTTTATTACCAACCACAAATATATGCCAAACACAATATAAAATGGACTCCGCGGGCTTGCTTAGGACACGATATGATACAGAATTGTATCGATTGACGATATCGGTCAGATATCGCACAAACGTCCGGCCGAAGAATATGTATGGACAATCGCTGGTGTTTGCTAATGGAGTCGCACGGGTTGACGACATCACAGATCTGCTTGAAATTGTATCGTAAGTGCTAATGACAATGCCCACAATTCTGTGTTCGGAATACTTGTGAGCGATTGCGGAACTACTAACACATTTTGTTTATTTAAGGACAGCGCCTATATGACGTAGTAGTAAGGATTTTCGTAGTTCACGGTCGAATTCTATCGCTCCTTTAGGATATACGTGCGATAGGAATCGACAATCGATTCAGTATCGCACGCGTCGAGTCGCGTCATGAAATAGCTCGCTACTTCAAGTGTGTGTACAAATAATTATGTCGAGTGGATCCAATGGGCGTCAACAACATTCGACGATAACGACACGATACTGGCATATCGTCCGCCCTCG
The DNA here is from genome assembly GCA_943136025.2 of Agrotis puta. Lineage (NCBI taxonomy): Eukaryota > Metazoa > Arthropoda > Insecta > Lepidoptera > Noctuidae > Agrotis > Agrotis puta. The sequence goes on from OW964171.2 coordinate 4,501,949, forward strand.
CTCATTATCACTAGAAATGCATGAAACTACCCATTCCACCGATATCGCGTCGTTATCGCTATCGTAAAAACTATAAAGTAAAAACACGCAGTGACAAAAAAAAACTGTAATTTTAACCTTACAAGCCACGACTTAACATTATTATTTGCACATAAGTTTAAAATAAACGGGGACCATTTTAACTACAATTAAAACAAAAGTTTGACCTCCCTCATTTGCTCCATTGAAAACTAAACGAGTTGCTGAACGGTTCCTTTTAGTTTCCTATTGTTCACGTTTGGTAGCAGATTAATCTATAACCTTCATATATCTATGCAGTAGGTTAGTCGTACTGATAAATAAAAAGAGTTCGTTTGCTAGACTTAAACTGTCTTATTACAAAATAGGGTTTTACTAAAAACCCAGGATAAAAGCTCGTAAAACTACAGTTGACACAAACGTTATCACAAATCGTGGTTTTGCGATAAATCATTGTCTAACAGTCGTCGCTGTCAAAGGTGTGTAACTGTTTTACTGTGTTGTTATTTATGTGTTATTTTCACCCAAAATGGTTTTAAACACGGTGGACAATGGTTCTAATGACGGTACTAAGCTCCTAGTTTAATCAAAGTTTTGTAATACGGAGAAATTTAAAGCGTAGTTCTGCGATAAGCTTGACCTCGATAATCCGGGTTTAAACCAAGGTATATTTAGTTTTTTGTAATAAGACTGACTTAGTGTCGAGGCTCAGCGCCGGGGCGAATCCCCGCTGCAAGAGCAAAGGGAAGAGCTCCGGCGCCATCTCAGGGCAGTATGGAGGGAGCGACTGTCGCAACCGAGGTACGGGCACGCTGCCATCGCGGCGGTAAGACCCCTCTTTGAGGTGTGGTTGGATAGGCGTCACGGCGTCCTGACCTACCGCCTGACGCAGGTCCTCACCACACACGTAAGTTTCGGGAGGTACCTATTTCTGATGAGGAGGGAAGAAACACCTGGGTGTCACCACTACGAGGATCGTCCGGAGGACACGGTGGAGCATACGGTGCAGGACTGGCCCGCTTGGGTAGAGCGCTTGATAGGCGGAGACGTCTCGCGCCCGGCATTGGTCGAGGCAATGCTGCGGGGCGAGACGGAGTGGGAAGCGGTCGCCTCCTTTTGCGAAGCAGTCATGCTCGCGAAGGAGGAGGCGGGCCGCATGAGGGAGAGGACAGCGTCCTCCCTCCACCCCAGCCGTAGTGCCGGGCATGCGGGCAGCGAGTAATGGGCAACTCGCTGTCCGACCATAGATCTTGCCCGGGTCGACGGCGTATTGTGTTCCACGCGCGCCTCAAAGAGTGTCAGCAAAATGACGGGGCCCCCCTCTAGAGGGCCAAAGCCTGACTAGGTCGCGGGATATACGAATTACCGTGACCCCGGAATGTAAAGAGCTATTGAAGAACACCGTGGATTTTAGTCAATACGAGTCTGACAGTCCCTCCCGCTCTGCCCTGGGAGGGAGGACTCATTTGATGATTTTACCACGCTAAAAAAAAAAGACTGACTTAGTGTCGGGTTGATGGAATCCAACTCCTAGCGGTCCATCCAGGCTCAGGCAACCTGTAATCTGCGGTGATTGCTAAGCGTTCACAATAGCGGTGCCAAACAGTTTCGAAGAAGTCTGTTTAATAGAGGTTATTTTGGGCCCGAGCTTATTTGGATTCCATAGAATACTGTGAATTTTGAAAGCTCTATGAAATGTAATAGTCTGAAGCAAAATTCAGATATCAGTTTCAAATACTTTAAATTAAATTAATCAATTAGACCGAAGCAAACAAACTTCATTGAATATAATTTTAGAATAAAATAGTTTTTGATGAATGAAAAGACAAAATTAACTACCTACAAAATGGATAACTTAGACACACGTGACAGCAGATCAGTTCAAAATTAAGAGGGAAGGGAAGTACCAAACATTTGAAAGGAACTTACTAAAACAATAGCCTTAACCATAATTTAGTAATCGGTCATTGAAGAGCTCGCGGCCTTATAATAACAGCCAAGCCAGCTAGCCAGGCGGAAAGACGTCCAGTGAAAGGCAGCTGAAAGAGACTTGAATAGGAAAGCTCAGGACCAAGCTCAGTGGCGTACTTTGAAAGAAACCTATGTTCAGCAGCCGACGAATGATGAATGACAGGCTGATGAAGATGATGATGATAGGTCCATCTGCCCAAATGACAAATGAAATTGGATATATGTTTGTAAGTTGGTTGTAAAAAACACGTCAAACTAAAAAATGTGGACGGATGACCATATTAAACTCCTCCATATTTCGTCAAGAAAGGGCTAAGCTACGGGTTACGATTTATTACTAGCTTTTAGAAAGTGGGTTCGTTCCCTTTCTGTCTAATCCAACCAATATTTTAAATGGGAAGTTTGTGAAGATGGATGCTTGTTGCTATTCCAGACAAATACTATTGAACGGATTTGGATTCAATATGGTGCATGCCAATAAAAAGGAGTTAAACCCCCCTTTATTATGCTGACACTCCTTGAGACGCGTGTGGAACACAACGCGCCGTCGACCCGGGCATGTTCCATGGTCGGACAAATAATCGTCCATTACTCGTCGCCTGCCTATGGTGGCCGGAGATCGTCTACCAACGTCAGTCGCCGAGGGCGTCTACCACTGGGGTAGAGGAAGGACGCCGCGTCTCCCTCATGCGGCGCGCCTCCTCCTTCGCTAGCATAACTGCTTCGCAGAAGGAGGCGACCGCTTCCCGCTCCGTCTCTCCCCGCAGCATGGCCTCCACCAATCTCATCTCCGCCTATCGCCGTCGTGAAGACATGGCGGTGCTCTGCCCAAGCGAGGCAGTCCTGCACTGTATGTTCCTCGCAGTGGCGACACCCAGACGTTTCCTCCTTCCTTATCCGACACAGGTACCTCCCGAAACATCCGTGTCCGGTGAGAACCTGCGTCAGGCGGAAGATCAGGAAGCCGTGACGCCTATCCAGCCACTCCTCAAAGAGGGATCTTACCGCCGTGATTTCGGCTTGCCCTAACAAATATTAGACATAAAATATTTTAATGAGTTAGTTAGTCTGCCATGTTTTTTTATGGATGACTATAAAGAAAATCATAGCTGAATTAATACTCTTTTGAAAGCCTCCTATTTCAAATATGTCAAAGGCTGATGTATATTTCAAATTCATCAAATGAATTTGATACCGTTTTGGGATAATTTTTCTATAAATAAAAAGTACGTGTCAAATATTTTTAACATCCATCTGACGGACTTAACAGAATTTTTCATTCAAATACCATATTCAACTTGTAAAACCTTAATATAACTAAGTACTGTCCAATAAGCATCATCAAAATTAATATTTTAAAGCGAACCATAGGAGCAAGCAAATAAATAATATACCTACCCAATCCTTCATCTCTCCCTCACATACTGACGAGACTAAATTGAAATATTAGTTATGGAACTATGCCATCATTAAAGTCTCTTCATAGTTGTTACCGAGAGCAAAATTCAAGGTCATCATAGATTATAAAGTTCGTTACACACCAAAGTCAACTTTACCGGATTAGGCCCGGCTTATGTTGTAAGAATTTTGCCGGCACGGGTTACTCCCGCGTGCAGTTTGCCGCCTGCACCGGAGGCTCATTGTTTTGGGTTTAAGGTTTTCTTCTATTTTTTCTGTGTTCACTATGTATGGAATACGTTGTGTGTTTTTGTGGGTTTGTCCCAAATAAATGTTTTTTTTTTTCTTCTAATTCTTATATTACGCAACAGCATAAACCGCAGATGCCAACGCTCTCATACCGCCACCAAAGGGGATTCTGGCTTGCAATGGCGTGTTGGAAGACTGTCTTTGTAAATTAACGCTAAGATAATAACATGCTTTATACATCGTACTTTTTTTTTAATAAAAAACGTTGTTTCACACAAGGAATTTCTCCCGTATCGTGGGTGCGTTTACAAACATAGAAAGTCACATAAACAAACACCCAGACTCGAAACAACTACTTGTAAATCATAAAAATATTTACTCCGTGCGGGAATCTGACCCGCGACACGCAGCGCAACAGTCTAGTTTGTTCAGCCACTGCGCGAATCGTGCTGTCAATTATTATAAATATACTTTGAATAAATTACTTAGTATAATGCCGCCGGCAGTAACCCGATGGGTGGAACTCGCCGACTTTGGTGTGTAGAGGCTTTAAACCACATGACTGTATCGGCGAAATGAAACGGATTCTGATTGAGTTGTAGTTTGCTATTAAATCGACGACTTCAAAGGCAGTGGCTTCGCTTTTATGAGTCTCATTAATGTTTAACACTATGTAGAGCCGATGTCAATCGTATAACATAAATGACACACATAATATGTAAATATTCGGCCTTTTCCCATGGGCACGATTGGCGCAGTGGCTGAGCGATCGTCTGCTGCGCAGTGTGTCGCGGGTTTGATCCCTGTACAGAACAAATATTTCTATGATCGTCAAGTAGTTGTTCCGGGTCTGGGTGTTTATGTATGTGAGTTTGCATATTTGTAAACGCATCAAAGATACAGGAGAAATTCTTAGTGTGGGGCAAAGTATTAAAAAAAAACTACCACCCGCCACCTGCTAAAATCCTTACATACTCCTTTTGCCTCGTCCACGTTAATACATCACGTAAGCACGTCGGTTATGAGTATAAAGTACCTTTTTAATTATCCACCAAGGTCGGCAAGTTGGGCCTGTAGAGGGCCAAAGCCTGCCGGGGTCGCGGGACCAAGGGATTACCGTGACCCCGGTACGTAAAGGGCTATTGAAGGACACCGTGGATTTTAGTCAGTACAAGTCTGACAGTCCCTCCCGCCCTGCCCTGGGTGGGAGGACTCATTTGATGATTTTACCACGATAAAAAAAAAAAAAAAAAAGGTCGGCAAGTTAAGTAGCTGCCTTTTCATATCAAGGATCTCGCTAAGAATAGTATCCAGTGACGCAGGTTCCGGGGTTGACACGACTGGCGACGAGGTTCTGCAAGTGGGGCATTTCCATTGAGCCATCCGGTTAGCACCCAGCTTTCTCCATCCGGTTTCTGAGATGTTTGCACATCCGAAATCTTGGTGTTTTTTTGCAACAACCATACTGGACACCATCATTAAACTGCTCACCACAAGCTGCGCACGTTTTCATTTTGAAGCACTTAGTAAGACTTACACAAAAATGATAAGAGTTTAACTTTTTTCAAAACGTGTTACTGAGTGCGTAAAAGGTTGACAATCTATTTATTTTTAGCGGAGCGTACTGTGCGTATGAGTGTTCACACAAGAGTGATTTGAGTAATTCTAGGGTATACCCTCCCGGCCTCGTAACCACATCTAACACATAATTCTTTTGTGTGTCGCTTTTCACTTATCCTTTTCCTGGGTAAGCTCGCTCCAGCGTAGGCTTTGTCTCAGTCACCTTTGACCTGGACGAGAGTCAAAAGCAAACATATCTCATCTAAAAAAAAACTCCTTTCAACATGACTGAACTATTCTTAAAAAAAAAAAATATATCGTTTCAACTCAAATTAATTATATTTAAGCACTTTTGGGAACACCTGTATAATTAACACGTTAAAATTACCTGGAAATTGTAAAATGTACATATTGTTCACGTCCTTTATTTTATTAAGGTCTAAAAACAACGAGTTCGCATTCAAATTTTATGCCAGCCATTTAAAAAGATTTTCTTTAAAAATGTTCATTTAAATTAAATCCCAATGTGGTTCTGCATTAATAACTTTTTATTCGTACGTGAAAAGTAAGGGCAGAGAGAAATGTTTGAAGCCAAAGAAAAATAATGGATAGATTCAACTTTGTTGTGAAATTGATAAAGAAATAAATAATAGTGCAATTTAGAAAAAAGCGTACGTGCGCGCCACTGACGTCAGCATCGCTGTATGGTGACGACGTATAGAACACAATGTATGCGCGACAGACGTACGCGACCAACATCAGCGTAAGCCCCTTCGTATACTAGGCCACGCAAGACTTTGGTATCCAGGTGACTCTCGTAATACAAATCCATAGAGGTTCGTACGCTGCCACGCGTCAATGGATATCAAAGTTGTATGGTATCGGATATTTGCATCGCCCCGTGCACGAAGGGGCTTACAGAAATTGAAGACTAATTTGCACATCGTGAGAAAACCAACATGTTGATGACAACAAAGAGAAGACATGTGACATCTGCCCACTTTGACTGTGACACAAATCCATAGAGAGGAGGCAGTGGAAATATTACAGGCTGATAATGAAATTCAAATGTACTTAATTAGGTAGGAAGGAAAGAGTGGTTAAAAATCCCTGTTCAATTTGATCGATACTTTTAAGGACAACCTGTATGTATACCTACGGCTGTATTATGACGTCTAAAAACCAAGCTTGTTCCAGTGAGTGAAAGAGACAGTGCTATACAAGTTGTCTAGCGCCACCTCGTTCTCTTATTGGAACAAGCCTGGTTTTAAGACGTTACGGCCCCTAAACGAAAATTCTTACTCCATATGCATGGCAATACGCAAGATATGCCAGTGTGTACGTATCTTAAACATGTGTTGCATTCACATGCGTTCCTGGCCAGTAAGAGTCTATGGTCAAATGTTTACTAATATTTTCGTACCGACTGTTATGACAGTCGACGTTAGATTTTGATATGGCATAAATGCTTATTAATATATTATAAAATACCTATTAATACACGTCCGCAACTGAGTTATACTGAATGAAGTGTGTACAAATTCTTAAGAAACATTATTAACTATGCGATTTTCATTGCCCCATCGCTTCGAAGATTTTTAACAAAAGGAAAACGAGTATCTTATGGCCCGTGTCTCCAAACATGTAAACTAGACTCTATTTAAGTTGACAAATTGACCTTCGTTAGTTAAGGCCCTATTGTAGCTTTTGTAGACATATTATATCAAAATAGATTCAGTAAACACCATGCCCTAATTCAAAATAACCTTTATTGACATTATCGCCTAAGTAATTTACTGGAGTATAAATAATAACCATGATTTGCATAGGTGAGCCTTAATGTTGACATCTCGACTAAATAACGAAAATACATTTGAACAAGGTTCATGTGAATGACATCAATTTTATTAGTCTGTTTTTCTGTGACATAAATATACCAATTTTGTGTTTCACTTATTTTAGATTAGACTTCGTTTTAATAAATTAAATACCTACCTGTTACACAGTATTTTATGCTCGAGATATTTTTAGGCTAAACGTAATGTTGTCTCTATTAAATTATTCTCTTTGCTGATTTTGAAACGATAAGTCTCTTTTGAATAAAATTATTTCTTTCATTTCTAACATCAGTTTTTATTTTCTTTGATGTTTCTTTCAGATCTGTACCGTCCGATTTATCGGATCAAAAGTTTCGTAAGTTTATCACAAATTGTACGTACCACACATATACGACCTTAACGTAACAATAAAGCATTAAAAAGATGACAGATTCAAAAGAATGGTAGACCCGTCCCTATGTTCAAATCGATCATCTTCTATACGCTAGCTACACTGTATGTAAATGGAATTATGTACATCAAAAGTTTTACGAACTTTTCTTCTTCGTAATTCTATTATAGCTAACCTTTAATGTTTCGAAATGTATGTTATTATCATAATATGACTTAAAGTTACATTTATGACTCTAATGGTTATAAAGTATGCTTCTACGATGCATAAAACATAACTCAGAATGATCAAATAGACAATGTTGAGAAATTTGCAGGGTACCCGTATCAAAGTAAAAGGTACTATAAAACAACTTAAAATAGAAATTAAATAAACCATTCCTTTAACTTTCTTTTCTTTTGCTTTAATTTTTACGTGGTTTTTTCTTTTATTTGATCTATTTCTATCTATTGACATCTGTGATAATAATAACCAACGGAGCTTGAGTTTTTTTTTTATACAGAATTGAAAAAAAGTTAGTATTTTAAAAGACGAGCAGGTGGTTTAAATAAAAACTCGTTGCCACTCTAAAGTGTTGGATGCGTTTACAAACATTCAAAATCATGTACAAAATACCCAGACCCGAAACAAAATATTTATTTAGTGCGGCAATGGAAACCGCCACACGCAACTCAGCCAATCCCTGCACCAGACCATGCCCGGGTCGACGGTGCGTTGTTCCACGCGCGCCTCAAAGAGTGTCAGCAGAGTGACGGGGCCGGCCTCTAGAGGGCCAAAGCCTGCCGGAGTCGCGGGACTGTACGAATTACCATGACCGCGGAACGTAAAGGGCTATTAACGAACACCGTGGATTTTAGTCAGTACGAGTCTGAGTGCCCTGGGTGGGAGGACTCATTTGATGATTTTACCACGTAATAAAAAAAGTCACCGCACCAACCACCAACCGCGGCGTCAATATAAGTTAGTCGATAGTACCTTAAATATAAAACTGAAAACTCATTCCTTTAAAAAGTAAGTGTGTCTTTGTTGTATAACACTTTTGCATCCACAGCATAAAATTATGTTGAAAAGGTAATCCGAGATTTTCTGAGCTAAGGAGAGACAAGGAGCTTTAAATAGTCTAACTAAAAGGATAACAAAATAAAAATGTTTTATAAGGTTAGCCGGTTTCCAACCCCCTGTTTACGGAGAGATTGTTATGTTTTCAACAAGTCTTGTCGCTATGTTAATAAATTATTTAGACTACAACTTGTCAGAAGATTGAGTAAAGAGCCCAATTAAAATATACTTTTTGATGTCAGTTCTTTTGCCAAAGTTTTTTTAACCCACTAGGTTTTGCCTCCAGTCTCACTTCCGTTAATTTAGTATGCGATTGTTTATTATTTTATGCCTTCTAGTCACAACACTGTGATGTTATTTCAGGTTGATGTGTAATGTGAATGTTCTATTAAATTGTATAAATTCTTGGTTTCTCTATCCGTACAGACAGGTGTGTTGCTGGGGAGTTTGTTCCGCCACTTCTTCTTTCCAGCCAAAACACTAGATAGTGTTGAAGGAGGGACGCTTTGGGGGACTGTCTTTTTTATCAACTGACCCCCCACTGTACATGTTTCATACTTTGGTATAGATGTCGTTATAGTACCACGGGTAATTACCCGTTTATACCAAACTACTACACGTTTAGACTTAGTTTACCCCTGGTACTACTGGTAGTACAACGAATAGTACCACGGACAATAAAGGAAAAAAACTGCGAACAATATATTTTTTTTAAAGCAAACCATTTTTAATATTTTTTTTTTGTTTTTATGTTTTCACCCCGGTGCTTGGATCAGATCCTTTTAATCGTAGTATGATGATATGCAGGGTGTAAGAGACATCGACGCACAAACGGTTACCATTGGTCCAGGACATGATTCTGATGATCAAATTCATCAATTCATGATTCAACACGGGGGCGTGTTGGAATTTTTCATCGGTTTCTTTCTAATTTAATTTTTTACATCTGTTTTTTTTTAAATAGTGGTCCGCGCATTAGGTACTACAGGTGACCTTTTATTTGAACTTTTATAAACAGCTGAGAAAACACCCATTTCTAGTATTATTTACATTGCTACTTTTAGTGAAAGCAGCGAAATAATAACTTTTTTATTGATAATATCATTGGGTTAAGTAAGAATAACGATTATGAACAGTCTAAAGTAAAAACAAAAACTCAAAAAAAAAAAAATTAGAAAATTAGGAAAAAATCGACGAAAAATTCCAAAACGGGTGGGTCCAGAATCATGTCCGAACCCATGGAATCCGTTTGTGCGTCGATGTCTCTTACACCCTGTATAGCTAAATGTACTATCCAACAAAAGTATGATGTTTCAATTCGAACTGGTAGTTCCTGAAATTAACGCGTTAAAGTTCAAACCAAACGAAGAAAAACTCTTCAGGTTTATAATTTAATTATTTTTTTCTCTTTGCCTCAATCTATCCCAGAACCAAAGGAAAAAAATACCCAATACACAGACATATCACGCTAATATTACAGGTCTAATAAAGTTATATTATAATCTGTTAACTTGTGACTGCCTTTCATTACTTCTAGCACAGTAGGCTGCCTGTATTTTTATAAACCAGTATAAGTTGGCCTCTTATCCTATTCAAACCCTCTACTAAGCTGGGCCAGCTTTCGCGGCGGTAAGACCCCTCTTTGAGGAGTGGCTGGATAGGCGTCACGGCGTCCTTACCTTCCGCATGACGCAGGTCCTCACCGGACACGGAAGTTTCGGGAGGTTCCTGTGTCTGATAAGGAGGGAGGAAACGCCTGGGTGTCACCACTGCAAGGACCGTCCTGAGGACACGGTGGAGCATACGGTGCGGGACTGCCCCGCTTGGGCAGAGCACCGCCGTGTCCTCACGACGGCGATAGGCGGAGACCTCTCGCGCCCGGCATTGGTCGAGGCCATGCTGCGGGGCGAGACGGAGTGGGAAGCGGTCGCCTCCTTCTGCGAAGCAGTCATGCTCGCGAAGGAGGAGGTGTGCCGCGTGAGGGAGAGAACAGTGTCCTCCCTCCGACCCACCCGCAGTGGTAGACGCCCACGGCGACGGACGTCGCCAGACGATCTCCGGCCACCGTAGGCGCGGGCATGCGGGCAGCGAGTAATGGGCGACTCGCTGCCCGACCATGGACCATGCCCGGGTCGACGGCGCGTTGTGTTCCACGCGCGCCTCAAGGAGTGTCAGCAAACTGACGGGGCCTGTAGAGGGCCAGAGCCTGCCGGGGTCGCGGGTCTTACCCATCACCGTAACCCCGGTACGTAAAGGGCTCGTGAAGGACACCGTGGATTTTAGTCAGTACAAGTCTGACAGTCCCTCCCGCCCTGCCCTGGGTGGGAGGACTCATTTGATGATTTTACCACGTAAAAAAAAAAAAAAAAAAAGCTGGGCCAGCTTAAAAACAAAGTGTTGCCAACTGTACCTAAAATCATTCTGACGAAACTGTAAGTGGTCATTCAGTTTTAGGGTTCACCTACCATTAGGGATACGTAACTAAACCGTAATAATTAATTTGTCCATCCTTTTGCTCCCTCGTAAAATGAAATGTCTTCATGTTTTTTTGAGAGATACTCAAATTACTTTCGAAAAGATCTCACCTAAATTGGTTAAGTGGTATTTTGTGAATTTTTGTGTTCGATAAACATATATGAACTTGAATACCTGAAAGCAATGGTGGCCCAATGGTATCGGTCCCGACTTACGAGTTGTAGGTCGTGGGTTCGAACCCCGCCAAGCGCATTATTTTGTGTAATTGATTTCATCACCACTGCTCTCGAAAAAGGGTGAAGGAAAACATCGTGAGGAAACCGGCATGTCTTAGAGCCAAAAATTCGAAGTCATGTGACATCTACCAACCCGCACTGAGCCCGCGTGGTGGATTAGGGCCGACTCCGTCTCACAGAGAGGAGGCCTATGTCCCAGCTGTGGGAACATTATAGGCTGATGATGATGAAACATATACCTTCCGTCTTACCATAAGAAGACTAATAATGTAACTACAAAACAACCTCTATGTTAACGTTAATGCCTTTGTCAAACAGACGCGCGAATCCGAAGCGATACCGAACCGAAGCGTCACGCTATCGGATCGCTTTCGCTTTGGATTCAAACAATTCCATACATTACAAATAAAAACGTCACGCTTCGCATTGGCCACGCCACTCTGTTTGACAAAGGCTTAAATGTTGTTTTGCAGTTGACAGTTTTTTAGACAAATGTTTAGCCGGTGTTTAACTTTTTTGCAGTGAGGCGGTTTCTATCTAACTAAATGACAGCTTTTTGTAATTAGTTGTGCACCACATAAGTATAAAAATTGAGAATAACAAGTGTAATTAAAAGTCCGTAGTACAATCTCTATTTAAAGCTTCACAATCTTGTTCCGATGATGTTTGTCTTTCAAAGGGGAAATACATCGAAATGAAAAAAGAACTCAGTACTTAATTGTTTTTGATGTTGATTAACTGATTAACTGCCTACCGTTGTGTTACTGCTGAAGCTGCGGCGACGATTTTTTTTAAATTACTTTTCACCAGTCTATGAAATTCTCCTGTATCGTGGGTTCAAAACATAAAAACTCAACTCACATTCACAGATACTCAGACCAGGAACAACTACTTATAGGTCTACAAATAGAGCGGGAATCGCACCCACGACACAAGCAGCAGTCAATGGCATAAACAGCGCCAATGCGCCAGCCGTCAATAATTCATAGCCGAGGTACAAATTATAAAAATAGCAGTTCCGTTTACAAATTCAGAAATAGTCTGACCGCTTCAAAGTTTCTGATAATGTTATGTCTCAATTCCACTGCGCAGTTAACTGCGCAACAAAACTTTGAGGCTACACCTAACTGTGTAGAATTGAAATGCGCTGTAAAATCTGTCCCCCAAGATTAGTCTTTTACGAGGTGCTTTTGGGATAAGCATGCAGTTTACAATAAAGTAACAAACCGCTTGTATTGTACTGTTGGAATTCTCTGGAGATTATGGACGTAAACAAACAAGTTTGTATCTAGGATTCTGGGTCGATGTTTTGTTCTGGCTTTTCCCAAATTTACGACCGTTCACGTCCCTGCCGCTGTGAGCTGTGAGTTAGCGCGGGACAGTGAGCGGTAAGATCAAATGTTTGAAACACGCCAAGAGGCGCTGCTGCAAATTCGCCAATTTGCGCACTTATAATTTTATTAAAGTTTACGCTTAGACCACAGTCGTGAAATAGTCGTAAGGTAGAACCAGGTACAGCTGAATGCCAGTATCATAAATGGGCAACCATGCTTGTTGTCCCCTAAGAAAGACTTTCTGACTGGATTGGAAAAGACTGTCCGACTTGTGCTCACTGTGCTCAGTTAATTCCTATATTCTGACACACGCTTTTTTTTTTTTTTTTTTTGCGTGGTAAAATCATCAAATGAGTCCTCCCACCCAAAACAATAAACAAAGGCGCAAGTTTGTTTACTTCCTTTACCAAAATTAATCTTACCAAAAAACAACGCTTTCTTAATGGCCTCTTAAATTTCTGTGACTTCCTATCTAGTTTAGATGAAGCCAATAAAAATCTCTTGACTTTAAGTTTTTCTCACTTTCTGTTAGTGTAGACTTACATAGCCAGGATTCTTAGAATAGCTCTCTTACAATTTATTTTCTATATAATTTTCCGAGCTCCTTAATTTAAAGTTAGATGCTTAAATCTCTCATCTCAATCTCGCATGAGTCTTCCCAAACTCATATTTCACATTACTTCCTGGACTAACACTTGACTGCTCACTATATCATGTTTCCAATTAATTATACAGATGATAACTCGACTTATTCTCATTTTATTGAAGTACCTACCTAAACAGTCACCCAAAGCTCACATATTTATCAAAGATAATTGCAATTACTGTGAGAGCACATCGCAGCATCTCTATCGTGTGAAACTATTATATTTAGGGGCAGAATACGAAGGGCCGTTACATTTTACGACTATCCCACATTTTCACGGATGCTGGCTCACGCCCGAGGAAACGTTAAATATTTTATATCCTTCGAACTGATACTCCAATATATTCGACGGCAAGGGTATGTTTACTAACAAACCAGTTCGATAACTGCGTAGAAAACAATCTATGTAAATGCTTTCTTAATAGTTATTGAAGTCGTTGGTTAGACTAATAGTCCTCCTGACCGATTTCGGCTACGGCGGCCAATCTCTACGGATACCCCATTTGCGCGGGATACATCTTAGTGCACAAGAGTGTTCGCAAGCACAGGTGCACTCTCTGGTGTTCAGCCATCCGGTCTCATAGACCGATGGGACGGCATTCCGACACGACCGGAGAGAGATCAGGCGCACGACCAACGGCTTAACGTGCTTTCCGAGACACGGGGCTATCATACCGGTTACCTGTTGGTCTAGTGGTTAGTGACCCTGACTGCTATGCCGGAGGTCGTGGGTTCGATTCCCACCCATGACAAATGTTTGTGTGTTGAGCGCGATCATTTGTTCTGCTTTGTTCTGCTGGGACTAGATGGCGTTGTGGGATAGTTGTGGAATATTTATTTATTTATTATTCCAAACTCCGGGCTGCTACTTACTGAGGAATTCTCATAGAAAATCCAATAGCAATTTTTACCCGACCCGTGTACCGAACCCAGGACCCCAGGCTCAGCAGTCGCGCTTGCGACCACGATGTTACGTTGGTTAGAAAATGATATCAACTGTTGCTAACGACTTCGCTCTTGTGTAGAACAGAAATAATCTGATGGGAACGTTATGCCGGGATAAACGGTTTCTTAAGTGTTATTCCAGACTGTTATATATCTCTGTACTCAAAAATCAAAATACTTTCAGCCATTCTGACGTGATCGAGTAACAAACATCCATCCGTCTAAAAATACATTACTCATTTCGGTATCATCATCACCAGCCGGAAGACGTCCACTGCTGAACATAGGCGTCCCCTTAGCCCGCCACGTCGAACGACACTTCGCCACTTGCATCCAATGATTGCTCGCGATGCTCACGATGTCTTTGGTCCACCTAGTGGGAGGCCTGCCTACGCTGTGTCTTCCGGTCCGTGCTCGCTACTCGAGAACTTTTCTTCCCCATCAGTTGTCAGTTCTACGAGCGATGTGGCTTGCCCATTGCCACTTCAACTTGCAAATTTTACGAGCTATGTCAGTGACTCTGATTTTTCGCCGAATATCCATGTTCCGGATTTTATGTTCCGGATTCATTTTGGTATGTGATATGGAAAAGCAAGAGACCGCAGTCGCATGCGGGCTGACAACTCTTTTATAAAAAAAAAATCGAAGTAGAAAGATAAGGATATGTGTTTGCGGAATTCAGTTAGCAGTGTTTTCTCACATCTGCTACCAGAAAGTGGTTGCGTTCAGGAACAGTACAGAAGCGCGGAATGGTTTTATTTTCAACTCGACACGATTTGTTTATTCTCCACTGTGAATTTTCTGCATTAAATTCTAAACAAATCCGAATGCTTTAAGAGATTGTGCCCGTCGGTTGGTGTTCCAGTAAAGAAAATCTTTTCTACCCACTAAATATTCTAGTAAAACGAAACGAACAAAAGCACGAAAGCAAAAAAAAAATGCTAATCACATTAGCCATTCAGTGTCTATTATTATATTCAAGACTTTTTCGACCTTCACGTCAGTTCCAGGTCATTAGGCCAAGAAAACATCCCCATTTCCACAAAACAGTGATAAAAACATAATTGAGACGTGACAAATGTTTCACAAACTGTTGTGGTGTGCTAAATTATGGCGGGAAATTAGTCAACCTTATAAATAAAGATGGCGAACTCGATTACGCAAAAGTAGAAAATAATAAAACGTCGTACGTGTTCTGAATGGCGTGGGAGGACTACTGGTTGACTTGTTTATTACTTGAGGAAGGACCTGGAGGTCGAAACGTGGATTAAAGACGTCTGGAAAAATATTTCGTCCCACATTGGGCGCCAGTAAGAATTCGCTGTGGAATTGAAAACTTGGTAGCTGACTGTAGTTTTGAGAAATAGAAAGTTTTTTTATTAAGATAGGAAAT
Source organism: Agrotis puta (assembly GCA_943136025.2). Taxonomy (NCBI): domain Eukaryota; kingdom Metazoa; phylum Arthropoda; class Insecta; order Lepidoptera; family Noctuidae; genus Agrotis; species Agrotis puta. Next base: position 4,517,462 of record OW964171.2, read on the forward strand.
GAATTCAGCTCTTGTTCTCGTTCAAGTTTTTTGATGCCGTTTTCACTTTTTTACTGCTGCTGTAACATCAATTTGATTTCAGCATAAATATAAAACTTCCACGGGAACATAGATCTCGTATATATTAATACAGATTTAAATATATGGGGTTATTATGTGAAAACCTCAATATATTTAGAATTAGAATAATAGTCAGAGTAGTTAGGACCTAGGTTTAACAGTAAAACGACTATAACATATTGGAATTACTAGAACATTCCACAATCCGAAATAAGTACTTCTAACTCTGCCAAATATACCAAAGCAAATACAAAATACATGTTAACACGTTAGACTGATCCTAATGTTTGCCGACAAACATACTTTAGGGACATAATACACAGGACAAACTTCTACTGTTACCGAGAAACGTGGCTGTGTTGAGGCTTCCCGGATCTACAACTATGTATTTGATGGGATCAAATATATCACGACTGTGACTACAAACAGTATCGTCACTGCAAATCACGTACTTTACAGGAGCGCGATACAAAGTTTTATTTTGACCTAGAACGCTGTTGCGGTTGCGGAACTGTACGAATTACCGTGACCCCGGAACGTAAAGGGCTATTGAAGGACACCGTGGATTTTAGTCAGTACGAGTATGACAGTTCCTCCCGCTCTGCCCTGGGTAGGAGGACTCATTTGATGATGTTACCACGATAAAAAAACCCTGCTGCAGTTTCGATATTGTAGGCAAACTTGGTGTTTTTTTTTTGTTTTCAATAATGTCTTTGCTTATCTTTTCAGTTTACCAAAAATGGCAATATTGCAGTTTCGATAGTGTACGCATATTGGCTCATTGGCTCTCGCTCTACTCGTAGTAGTCACAGTCGATCTGTCCCAGTAAGTTAGCTCCGGTTGAGTTTGTTCGGAAGTCTACGTAATTTTTCTCTTCGAGGTACGATTTTAAATAGGATTACTCTAAAATGAAGTCTAATTTATGGGTGTCAAAGCCTAAGTCGCCGATAGTAAAGCTTTTTTAAGGAAAATCTAGAAGAACGCAAGCTTGAGTCTTACTCGCAGACGAATTTTTCTTTCCGCATAAAATATAAAGCCTGTTTTTCTTTCAGGGTTATGGAGACACGTATTTATCTCATAGTACACATAGTATATTTAAGCTCCAGGTTTACGTGTTGAATGAGACAAAAGACATAGCCATCTAGTTTGGTACGGACTTTGGTCAATTAGGATAATTATAAATTGAAAATATTCTTTTAAATAATATTTGGATAATCGATGTTATGCATTAATTTGTATCAATCGTGGTCATACGTACCAAAACGATGAAGGATCGAATCAAATCGTTAAGGATATTTATATTTTCGAATAAAAAGTTTTATTTTACTTTACGTTTACGTCTCTCACTCATGCTGGTGCCTTTTGTCAACAAACTGTGAGACATCGATTCGAGAAGAATAAGAAGTGAAAATATTTAAGTATCGTTTTATAAGGAGCGAGCTTCTTGCTTATCAAATATATACAAAATAAAACATGTACAAAGACGGGTTTTTTTTATCGTAGTAAAATCATCAAATGAGTCCTCCCACCCAGGGCAGGGCGGGAGGGATTGTGAGACTCGTACCGACTAAAATCCACGGTGTCCTACATTAGCCCTTTACGTACCGGGGTCACGGTAATTCGTAAGTCCCGCGACCCCGGCGTAAGTCCCGCGACCCCGGGCAAAGACGGGTTAAGAATTTTTTTCTTAACCACACAACTTCAACAAGATATTATTTCCTTTTGACTTTAGGAACCGACTGTACCTACACGTCAAACAACAGTTGATACCAAGAAACGACACAAAGTGTATAAAGATCAAAATAATGGCAAGAAGACACTGTTTTTACTTGTTCTACGCGTTATTTTTCGGGACAGGAAACTGATGAAATGGGATGTAGGCAATTGTATTACTTGTTGACACAGGACTATCACTTACTCTAGTGTGGAATCTGAAACTTTCCATTCCTTTTGTTTTCTGCGTATTACGAATAGTGTTTGTTGTTGAACTTTCGCACGCGCAAATATTGAAACAAATTGTTAGCCAGTTTCTCCTGTTTTCAATTTTGTAAAGGGTAAACTTTGTACGCAAAACAACGCTTGTCAGCAAGTCTATCAGTAAATATCAGCATCAGCATTTTCTTATCATAAAATGAGTTTTGTTTTCTACTGCAAAAAGTGTTATGCCTTTGTCAAACAGACAGGCGAAAGTGAAGCGTTTCCGAAGCGCTACCGAATTTTTATTTGTGATTTATGGAATTGTTTGAATCCAGTCACATAGAAAAGTGAAAGCGATCCGATAGCGTGACAGAACTATCGGCGTGACTGTCGTCTTACTTCGGTTCGGTATCGCTTCGGAAACGCTTCGCTATCGCCTATCTGTTTGACAAAGGCATTAATACGAGTTTTAGCCGTCACTTTCTTTGATATTTGTTGGAACAGCACCCTTAACCTTTAATAAAAAGTTTGGTATGGACTTAGTAAGTTTAACCGTATTTGTGCACATGAAAACGTACAAACGCTATTTTACTTAGTAACTGGGGATTGGAAACGTATAAAAATTCTAGTACCAGAAGTAGTATTACACCAACTTTTTGCACGTTTTATTGCCCTAACCGCCTAATTTCACGGTTCAATTTAAAGTTTCCGTACCTATTTGTTGTTTTATGGCAGTTTGAACAATGTTCAGGATTTCAGACTTCTTGAAATTAATACGGCTTCAGGAATTGCTTTTTGTTACTGTGGAAACAAGTAGGAAGAGAATAATACGGTACGGAATTTTAAAACAAACTCCACAATTTGAGGAATTCTTATAACAAGTAAAAGTTGAACGTGGTTTTTGCTTTCTTCCTATTGGAATTTCTTGATTTGTTTCTGGAAATCATTTAAAAATACTTTTTATGAAAGCGTTAACTAACTTTGTCCAAAAGTGATTTATGTTTCACTATGTCGCTTATGTCGGTTCTCGAATGGAGACCATGCACCGGTAAGCGCAGCGCGTCCACCTCCAAGGTGGACAGATGATGTGATGAAAATGACTGGATCGCGCTGGATGCAAGCCGCTTCCAACTTTCCAGTCCTGTTGGAAATCTATGAGGAAGGCCTATGTTCAGCAGTGGATCTGATGATGAAGGCAAAATTAAAAGAAAAAAATATTTCCATCGAATATACTACTGTTCTCTCATGTTTCACTTGCTATTTTTCTGTAATGTTATTTCTATTTCGACAGTTTTTTTTTAATGCTGTGTTTACATTGCCTTCCTTTCAAAAACATAAATGCTAAATAGGTACATTTTTATTTAAATTCAGGACAAAACACCTGAGTTTATGAAATTCAATCTCGAATAACGATATTTGATAGGCGACCGAATTGTTTTGGACAATCGCTTCCAATTGACTCAAATCAATTTAATAAGGTCCTCATCCAGTAAAATGATTTTTTACTTTTACAATTTCTATAAATACTTTTTACTGAAAAATCGTCTGTTTTATCCCAAACGTACACTTCAGTTTACATCGAAGATTTAATTAAATGCTGTAAAATATAAACGGCTAATAAAAATTCAGTGTCAATTGGACAACTCCAGTTTTTCAATCAATTGTAGAAAGAACTTTGTCAAAATTAACTTATATAGAATGATTCTTTTAAATGAATAGTTAGTTTCAGGTTTTTTTTTTAATTTCATTAAGGTCACTTTTTAACATATAGGGTCATTAGCGAACAGTTAACAATACATTAATTTTGGTAAATTCATTAGGTTACAATATTATTTATTCGTTAGGGATAATGGAAAAGTTTCTAAGGATTTAGCTCTTTTTTACGAAAACTATTTTGGCACATGGAAAGTTTTGGGTTTAGTGTAAAATGTACATACCAGTTAGTAAAATCGGAATAAAAAATTAAGTGACTTTCGAATTTTTGAATAATTATTTCATAATAAAGGAAGAAAAGTCGAGAGAGCCGAAGTAGTCCAATCAAAAAGAACAATTTTCGATATTATGTTTTGTATTGATGAAAGATTTCCGTATTTTTAAATAGATTTCTCTTTTTTACTCTACCAGGATTTGAATTTCCCACTTAATTGCCATTTATAACTTCCATTTTGAAAAGCTACTAAACTTTTTTATTAGTTTTTCATTCAGTTGTTTTGTTTTATTCAAAGTTTTTTTTTCAGGATTAATGTGTTGTTGATTGCCCTCGGGTCGGAATTTAATTAACAAATTGAAATGAACGTTGACCTTTACACTTCAAGGCATATTTTACCCTGCACATGACGGTGTCCGGACCTGTTTTGTCTGAGTTTAGTGTTAGCTCGCTGAAACTAAATCAGATTCATATTTTATATTTAATTTATGAAGCAAGTTATATGCAAAATAGCATTATGTGGGTTCCAATGTTGTATAACGTAAAGTGTCGGATGCAAAGCTTTAATTTATACCCTTTTAGAATATGTTAAGAGTTATTTTGCCTTTTTTATAAACCAATGAAAATGCAGCTTAATTGAACTGAATTCTCCCTCAGGAGCTTAAGTAACACAATTAATCTATTTCTGATATTAATTCTCTAAGGTTATTTATAATTAAACGTACCTTTTTTATAAACCAATGAAAATGCAGCTTAATTGAACTGAATTCTCCCTCAGGAGCTTAAGTAACACAATTAATCTATTTCTGATATTAATTCTCTAAGGTTATTTAAAAAAAGGTCTCCAACCTATTTTTACGTGTACTGTATTTTGATATTATAGTGTTACGTTGTTTTTTTGTACCTGGCTGTTTACCTGACAACATATAGCGAGTCCATTACGGAGTTTCTTAGGTTATCACTTTTTCACAACGATTCACTTTTCTAATTAACTTTTTAAACAGTTTTACAATATTAATTAAATCAAAACAAAAGTTTACTTGTTTACTTTTCACTTGACATTACATCAGACGTCAATTATGACAGTTCAAGGCGCCATCTGGCGATTCGCCGATTAACGATTATAAAATAATCGATATTTTTAACTAATAGTTTGCAAATCATAGAAAATATAAAATACCTGATTTAGCAAACCTAAATAATTATAAGATCACGGAAATAAAAAAAATATTAATAAAATGAAATACCCGTGAACGGAAGTGATTTAGTTTTTTCAATATGGACTTTTTTCTCGAACATTCTAAAGCAGCGAAACATTTATTATCTGTGAAGTTTTTGCGTGAATTGTCTGTGACAGAATGTTGTCACAGAAAAATGTCAATTTTGCCTAATTAATATTCAGGGGTAATTGTTATTGTTAATTACGAGGAATTATAAATTGGACCACGAAATCGTATGGATTTAATTTAGTGAAATGGCTTTAGGCTTAAACACGTGACGTTGGACAGTTTTTTGTGAGTTTGGTGTATTTTTGAGGAATTGAGTGTTTTCCTTGGAGTGTTTGTAATTGGTAACCAAGAGAGATTCTCCCTGGACTTGGGTAAAGTGAATTTCTTGGGCACCCGAATTCTGCCTTGATTTCCGGCCGACGCGCCAGTGATGGTTAGTCGTCACATTCTGCCCGAGCCGGCTTCCAGTCACCATCAAACTTATTTACTTTTTGGCGAAGGTGAGTTCTTTTATTGTAACGGTGTCTGAGGTTGTTCGGAGAGCACTTCCCCGGTTGTTGAGAGAATATAGTCGTAACTCGTGAAAACTTATTGCAGGATTCTTAATTGCGCCAGGAATGCGCAATTAACGGATTAGTTGTTCGGGATTCCTGTTCTGACCAGCGACCAGGATCGGAGCGTTCCGCTTCAGCCGCCGTTGATGTGTCTTCCTTCAGAGTGAACTGTGAGTATTAAACATCGCTATTTACTGAAGATAGGCCGTAGGTGTTTTCTCGGTGTCTACCACAGTGTTAATTTATAGGTTATTCGTGGACCCCGTGGTGACGTGGCGGATGCCACGCCGGAGCGGTATTTGAATGGAGAACCTGATGTCCATTACATGCTCAGGCTACTTGATTCCCCCGCTCGGTCCCGTTAAGGAAAGCAATTTGGTTCCACGTATATTATTGGGTCTCCGTATGGCAAATTACAGGAAGGCAGCTTGAGAAGCTCGTCCCGCCGCCAGGATCCAGCAGGCCGTTGGGGCCTGGACGCGGGACCCGTTGCTCGGGCTCGCCTGAAGCCACCTGCGGAGCCAGCGGCACAGCGAGCGGCACGGTTGCGAAGCCCGCATGTGGTCGCGCCGTGCGAGACGGTTTTTTTTTTAACTCCTTTTTTTTTACTCCTTATTTTTTTTATATTTTAATCCGGCTCCCGTTGTAAACCGGAGCCTGTAAACCGGTCTATATTATACCGGGTCTGGATGTCGGTGTTCCACCGATTTTCAAATTGAGGATCTTGGGCTAGTTCTTCATTCACCCGGATGTAGGGTGAACATCTTCAGCTTCAGGATCCGGGACTCTCCCAGTCCCTGGCGCCCATTTGTTAATTTTAATTTGAATTTAAATGGAACGTTCTAGTTTGGATATAATTTAACTTTTAACTTTTTCTCGGAACAGTACTCGGCAGGTTTATCTCCAACTCCCCACGCCCATAGCTCTTTCCGTTAAAGTATAAACTGGCTAGCCACCTTTAGTTAAAACTAAGATCTTAATTTAATTTTCTCGACCTACTTGTCATAGCTACTAAACAATAAATGTCACATCAAATTTATTATGTATAATATTAAACCAGTTTTTATATAATTTGTTGTTTCCTTATAGTTGTTTCCCCAACCGAGAGGGAGAAAATATACTATGTAACAGTTGCGACCAACGTGTGTATTAGTTGGAGAAAGAGGTTACGTCTTTTGCTGTACCTTACAAACCGGAGTACTGTTTCTGGAACCTTCCATTTATTTTAATTTTAAGGAAAAACCGTCTTGCAGAATCCTTTGCCTGTTTATGTTTGTGCTGTTTTATACAACTTTACATTTTACAATTATTTACTTTTTTATTTTTTTTACTGCTTGCTGCGATATACAATTCAATTTTTTTATCTGTGCCCCAATATATTGTACCAAGACTTTTGTCTTTAAAAAAATTAATAAATAAGAACCCTAATATTGTGTTATCTATAAGACTGCTATTAATGTAACTGTTTATTATAGTTAATGTTTACACTTTGCTGGAATTTGTAAATTGTGACGGCCAGTTTTATCTTAGATTCAGTTTTTTTTTAAATTTCAAATATGGAACGCCCTATTAAATTTAATTTACTTCGGAAAGATGAACTCATGTATGAAGTACTGATCCGGGACGCTAAACCTGCCTCAACCGTAGAGGAATTACGTACCCAAATTAGGGACCTCAGTAAATTGGTTAGTTCCGATGAAATCGTGGAAACGGATAGAGATCCAGAGTCAGAATTAAAGATAATTAAGGCCAAATTGCCAGAAATTGGTGAAGTTCTGGATAAGTACCCCAGCAATTTTAAAAAATTTAACCGCGCCAGGGCTTTGGCTTTCCATCTATTTCATCGTTTGGGTAGGATATCTTCTCCAACTGAGCTTGAAGCCGATTACGCAGCCGTTGATAAGCGACTTAGCAGTTTCTTAGCAAGAATTGATTCGGTCAACGCGAGCTTCCACCAATCTTTTACTTCCGCTGAGGAGGCACCGGAGGTAGTGTCTAATTTGCAGACGAAGGACGTCATCATTTCCTGCAAAAAGGACACTGTAAAAAGCCTAGGTGTTAAATTTAACGGGACAGGTTGCGTGAAAGCGTTCATTGAGCGTCTAGAGGAGCTCTGCGAGGCCAGAGGTATCGACGAGTCTTCTCTACATCAATCAGCTCTGGACATTTTCTCAGATGGAGCCTTGTTGTGGTACCGTGGAATTAAAGCGTTGGTTGGTGATTGGCCGGAACTGAAAAAGCAGTTACTTGCAGATTTCGCTCCACCTGATTACGACATGCGTCTCATGTCGGAAATCTCAAACAGAACACAGGGGTCGACGGAGCAGTCTTGTATCTTTATAGCAGTCATGGAGAACATGTTCAACAGGCTTTCTTATAGGGTTCCAGAGCACGATCGGTTGGCACGGATTAAGTACAACTTGAGACCAGAATACACTTCGGGGTTGTGTTTGTTCACCATTAACACGCTCGGCGAGCTGAAGGAGAAGTGCAGGCAACTAGAGTCGGGCTTCCACAGCAAGGCTCAGTTCCATGAGCCGCCCAAACCAACGTCTTCCTTCGTCGCAGCAGACTTAGCCTACCAATCCCCGAAGGGTTCAAGGATTGAAGCCGTGCAGACTGATTCGGGTTCGTTGTTTTGTGTTCGTTGTAGGGTTAAGGGGCACTCGTTATCGAATTGTAAATCAAAGGAAATCGTGTGTTACCGTTGCGGCAAGAAGGGCGTACGTGCACCGTCGTGCCCTACGTGCAATAAAAAGCAGAAGGAGGTTCAGTCCTGTCCAACCTGCACTTCAAAAAACTAAATGTCCGGAACTACAGCAAAAATTTTGATAAGTCCGATTGGGACAATCATTTAAAATTTTTAAAATTATTTTTTAGTACATTAAGGGTGAATACAGTACATTATAAGACTTCGGACGATAGTCGTCCACATTTAACTATATCTATATACGATGAGCAGTATTACGGATTACTCGACTCGGGTTCTTGCATTTCGGTGTTGGGTTCCGATGTTGGTCAGCACTTTATAAGGGCTGGTGCAACTGTGCACGCCGATAAACAGTTGGGCAGCATAGTAACTGCCAATGATTCGCGAGCATCCGTGGAGGGTTATTTATTTTTACCAGTATCTCTCATGGGAGTAACTAAGGTGATTAAATTTTATATTATTCCAGATATTACCACACCGTTAATTTTAGGTGTTGATTTTTGGAAGGCCTTTAATTTGGCACCAAAAATTTTTAATACTTTACCATTTCAATATTTTAAACGTAAAAGAGGTCATTCTTGCGTCTCGGAGGTTAGGCATCTACAGCCGTTTGATGAGTTAACACCGGATCAAAAGATTGAAGCGGAGTTAATAATTAAAGATTTTGAAAAGGTCTCCTTTGAGGTAAAAGGATTAGGTCGTACCCATCTGCTGCGCCATAAAATAGACACGGGAGATGTTCCTCCTATTAAACAGCGTTATTACCCTTTGTCGCCTGAACGCCTCAAGGAACTCAACCGTCAGCTGGATGAGATGTTAGAGATGGGAGTGGTGGAACCTAGCAACAGCGCGTGGAATAATCCGGTTCTGTTGGCTCCAAAACAAAACGGAGAATGGAGATTTTGCTTGGACAGCCGAAAACTGAATGCGGTCAGTAAGCATGACGCGTATCCACTACCCTACATCTCTCGCATCTTAGACCAGTTGCGTGACGCGCGTTATCTTTCGTCCATTGACCTAAAATCGGCCTTTTGGCAAATAGAACTGGACTCTGTTTCGTCCAAAGAAAAAACCGCGTTCACAGTCCCCGGTCGAGGTTTGTTCCAGTTTAAAGTTATGTGCTTTGGGTTGACTGGAGCCCCAGCCACCCAACAGCGATTAATGGACAGACTTTTCGGTCCGGAGTTCGAAAATAAGGTCTTCGTATATTTGGATGACTTAATTATTTGCTCATCAACCTTCGAGGAGCACACTTTGCTTCTAAAACGGGTTTTAGATAAGTTAACGCAGGCTAATTTGACAATTAATTTACCTAAGTGCTGTTTCTTTCGACGCGAACTTAAATATCTAGGCTACATAGTAGACGAGCGAGGCTTACACACTGATCCGTCGAAAATTCAGTCAATTGTCGATTTTCCAACTCCTACAACACGTAAGCAAGTGAAAATGTTTCTTGGAACGGCCTCATATTATAGACGTTTTATTAAAAACTTTAGCTCCATAGCGGCCCCTTTGAATGCGCTAACCAGTACTAGCAAAAAGGCGCCGCCTTTCAAGTGGACGGCTGAGACCGAATCCGCGTTCTCAACCTTGAAAGAGGCATTGGTGTCAGCTCCAGTATTAGCTTGCCCAGATTTCTCTCAACCTTTTGAGATTCATTGTGACGCATCCAGTTTTGGGATAGCGGGCACTCTGACTCAGGTTGTTAATGGGGAGGAGCACCCAATCGCCTACTGCAGTCGTTCGCTTAATCCGGCGGAACGCAATTATTCAGCGACGGAGCGTGAGGCACTAGCGGTGGTCTTCGCCGTAGAACACTTTCGTCCTTACGTTGAAGGCGGTCCTGAATTTAAAGTGGTAACCGACCACTCAAGTTTAAAATGGTTCTTTAATTTAACCAATCCATCTGGGCGGTTGGCCCGTTGGGGTTGTCGGTTATCACCTTACAATTTTACCATTGAGCACCGCAAAGGTAAGGACAATGTGGTTCCAGATGCCTTATCGCGTGGCGTTCCGGTGCTGGAAATTAAAGCGTCCGACACTGACACTTGGTTTAAGGGGGTGTGGGATAAATGCGTCAGTACACCTAGGTCGTGCCCTAACTATATTATTAAAGGGGATAAACTTTACCGCTATTCTAAAAATAAATTCGGTGTAGCTAGCGACAATGATTGGAAGCAGGTAGTACCGGAGAGCAATCGTGAAGAACTGCTTAGGAGTCACCACAGTGGCGAATTAGCACCACACTTTGGAGTGTTTAAAACTTATAAAAGACTCGCTCTCCGATACTACTGGCCAAACATGTACAAAGATGTGGTTAGCTACGTCGGTAAATGTGATAAATGCGCAGCATACAAACACTCACAACAGCCTCCTTCCGGTCTCTTAGGCGATGCGAAAGACTGTTCCAAACCTTTCGAAACTATAAGCATCGACTTAGTAGGTCCGTTACCACGGTCAAGAGCGGGATTCACGTATCTGTTTGTTGTCGTGTGCTGTTTCACGAAGTATTGTCTGCTGTTTCCTTTACGTAGAGCTGTTGGTAAGGCTATAGCACAGAAACTAGAAGACGGCGTTTTCCTGGTACACGGTATACCCCGTACGGTGATAGCAGACAACGGGACGCAATTCACGGGCAACGAGATTCGATCACTACTACAGAGGTACAAAATACCTCAAGTTCACTTCACACCTCGTTATTGCCCAAGCGTGAACACCGTTGAACGCTATAACCGTACCATAATGACCGCGGTATCAATACTCGTGGAGGATGATCATCGATCTTGGGACGTAAACATTTCCAAGATCCAATTTGCTATGAACACCTCCACGAATGAAGTTACTCGTTTCACCCCGTTCTTTCTAGTACATGGCAGAGAAGCAGTTAGTAGTGGTGATGTCTTCGGCAATGATACCGTTGGACAGCTCACTCTAGCTTGCTCTCCGCGCAGTTCATATGCAGACCAGCTAGGAACGTTACGTGGTATCTGCGATAAAGTAAAGGAAGCGCTCATAAAATCACATACTCGTAGTGCTCGTTATTATAATAAAAGTAGGAGGCAGGCGGAGTTTGAGGTAGGCGACACTGTGTGGAAGAAAACTTATCCCCAGAGTGACGCCTCCAAATTCTTTATGGCCAAATTAGCACCTAAGTACGAAAAATGTATTATTAGGAAAAAACTTTCACCCTTAGTGTATGAATTGGAAGGCTGTAGTTCCGGCAAAAATCTGGGCACATGGCATATTAAGGATATGAAACCACCATGTGGCCATGATTAATTCTTTTTTTTTAATTTAATTCCTATTTAAAATAAATATTTTACTTTTTGCATGTCGTAGTTGGTCGCAGTAACCATTGAGGGCTGTATATGCCTTGAGGTTGCTGGTTTTTATTTTAGCTTTGTGGGATTTTATTTCCACGGCGCTATATTACAGTTGGATTTAAGTATTTTCCACTGTTTTTACGGTTTGTAGTGGTACACAGGTTTCTACTGTGTCCACGTTTGTTAACCATATTTGGGAGTGGTTGTTGCATGTTTAACAACCCTGTTGGGAGTCTAAAACTCCGGATTGCTGGTAAGGCAGCAAAATGATAGTCCTGAGATTGGAGGCCATAATGGCGGGCGTGTAGGCTGCATTGATGGAATACGTTTAAGATGGTATTTTTTTTAATTAGGGGCGAAAACCGTTACTTTCCATTTTGGGAAGACGGTTAGCCAATTTTCATTTGTTTGTAGAATTTAATTTTTTCCAGTTTATTATTTGGATACCAGCCAGCATTACTGTTGGTAGTCCATTAGTTTAAGATGTGAATGGTGGTGTACGATAGAGTAGGTAGGTCTGTCTTACATAGATATAGTAAGTCAGACTGGGATAGTTCGTCGGGAGTTATTTTCAAAATTTTGTTTAATCCCTTTGGAGCTTGTCTTTTACATGTTCGTAAATGGATTAGACTCGCTCCAGGAGAAATTTTTGTAAACAATCGTACACCAGCTTCCATAACATCTTTTTCTCTTCGGTTCGTTCTCCATTCCTCGTTTCAGGCTTGGACGTTGTGGATTTTTGTAGGCGTGTTAGGTCCTTTGGAGTCTGCTTCAACGCTGGGGGGCCAGCGTCGAGATTTGCCCTAGTGGGTCAAATCTCTGGTGGTTGGGGAGGTACTGTTACGTTGTTTTTTTGTACCTGGCTGTTTACCTGACAACATATAGCGAGTCCATTACGGAGTTTCTTAGGTTATCACTTTTTCACAACGATTCACTTTTCTAATTAACTTTTTAAACAGTTTTACAATATTAATTAAATCAAAACAAAAGTTTACTTGTTTACTTTTCACTTGACATTACATCAGACGTCAATTATGACAGTTCAAGGCGCCATCTGGCGATTCGCCGATTAACGATTATAAAATAATCGATATTTTTAACTAATAGTTTGCAAATCATAGAAAATATAAAATACCTGATTTAGCAAACCTAAATAATTATAAGATCACGGAAATAAAAAAAATATTAATAAAATGAAATACCCGTGAACGGAAGTGATTTAGTTTTTTCAATATGGACTTTTTTCTCGAACATTCTAAAGCAGCGAAACATTTATTATCTGTGAAGTTTTTGCGTGAATTGTCTGTGACAGAATGTTGTCACAGAAAAATGTCAATTTTGCCTAATTAATATTCAGGGGTAATTGTTATTGTTAATTACGAGGAATTATAAATTGGACCACGAAATCGTATGGATTTAATTTAGTGAAATGGCTTTAGGCTTAAACACGTGACGTTGGACAGTTTTTTGTGAGTTTGGTGTATTTTTGAGGAATTGAGTGTTTTCCTTGGAGTGTTTGTAATTGGTAACCAAGAGAGATTCTCCCTGGACTTGGGTAAAGTGAATTTCTTGGGCACCCGAATTCTGCCTTGATTTCCGGCCGACGCGCCAGTGATGGTTAGTCGTCACATTCTGCCCGAGCCGGCTTCCAGTCACCATCAAACTTATTTACTTTTTGGCGAAGGTGAGTTCTTTTATTGTAACGGTGTCTGAGGTTGTTCGGAGAGCACTTCCCCGGTTGTTGAGAGAATATAGTCGTAACTCGTGAAAACTTATTGCAGGATTCTTAATTGCGCCAGGAATGCGCAATTAACGGATTAGTTGTTCGGGATTCCTGTTCTGACCAGCGACCAGGATCGGAGCGTTCCGCTTCAGCCGCCGTTGATGTGTCTTCCTTCAGAGTGAACTGTGAGTATTAAACATCGCTATTTACTGAAGATAGGCCGTAGGTGTTTTCTCGGTGTCTACCACAGTGTTAATTTATAGGTTATTCGTGGACCCCGTGGTGACGTGGCGGATGCCACGCCGGAGCGGTATTTGAATGGAGAACCTGATGTCCATTACATGCTCAGGCTACTTGATTCCCCCGCTCGGTCCCGTTAAGGAAAGCAATTTGGTTCCACGTATATTATTGGGTCTCCGTATGGCAAATTACAGGAAGGCAGCTTGAGAAGCTCGTCCCGCCGCCAGGATCCAGCAGGCCGTTGGGGCCTGGACGCGGGACCCGTTGCTCGGGCTCGCCTGAAGCCACCTGCGGAGCCAGCGGCACAGCGAGCGGCACGGTTGCGAAGCCCGCATGTGGTCGCGCCGTGCGAGACGGTTTTTTTTTTAACTCCTTTTTTTTTACTCCTTATTTTTTTTATATTTTAATCCGGCTCCCGTTGTAAACCGGAGCCTGTAAACCGGTCTATATTATACCGGGTCTGGATGTCGGTGTTCCACCGATTTTCAAATTGAGGATCTTGGGCTAGTTCTTCATTCACCCGGATGTAGGGTGAACATCTTCAGCTTCAGGATCCGGGACTCTCCCAGTCCCTGGCGCCCATTTGTTAATTTTAATTTGAATTTAAATGGAACGTTCTAGTTTGGATATAATTTAACTTTTAACTTTTTCTCGGAACAGTACTCGGCAGGTTTATCTCCAACTCCCCACGCCCATAGCTCTTTCCGTTAAAGTATAAACTGGCTAGCCACCTTTAGTTAAAACTAAGATCTTAATTTAATTTTCTCGACCTACTTGTCATAGCTACTAAACAATAAATGTCACATCAAATTTATTATGTATAATATTAAACCAGTTTTTATATAATTTGTTGTTTCCTTATAGTTGTTTCCCCAACCGAGAGGGAGAAAATATACTATGTAACAATAGACATTTTAATTTATTTTTAATGTTAGTTCAGTTAGTTATTGTATAATTTAGGTGAAATAAATGGTTTTCAGAACTAAACGATCCCTATTCAGAATATTAAATATCTTTAAATTTTTCACATTTCAGTAAACAACAGTATTATTTGACAGCATAGAATCGTGAATAACTTAGGTAATCAAAATGTTATTTCTGACAAATTGCATTTTGTCGCAGTTTCAAATGTAATGGAAATGCACTTTGAAATTGAAAAATATTTTGTTTTTATCAATTTGATGCGGGTCTGAATTTGTTCAATCTAACTAGAGTTAAGCGCAAAATTCTTTCAGTTATTAACGTTTATTGCTGTCTGGGAATTCAAGTCAAAAATGATTCATTACCTTTATCAAAGGGTGCAATCTACTTCGACTATGTCTAGACGAAAAATCAATCAATCCAGCAAAGAGTTATTTAAAAGTTAAAACAATTGAAAATTTAATCTAATACAAACTACAATCTGATTCTCAGTGTGGTCAAGTATGAATTTGTGGAGTAAATGTAACGTAAAATCCAACGATTTAAAAAGGCAATGACCAAAACGGTGCCGTTTTTCGGGGGCCATTTATAAAATTTTATATATGTAGGAAATTCCACTTCTCCTCTCCGTTTTAAATGAATATACTTTTTTCTAGTATGATATTTACTTAGGACTAAATTCATTTCTCTACAGGTGTTACAAACTGTAACTGTTGCCAATTCAGATAAGAATCGAATAAGATTGCGCTTAGTGCAAAATAAAAAAGGTTTAGAGTTGTTGGAATTTAATTTACGTTTCGCTTAAGAACACCGAAATCAGTTTTTTCAGTTCATTTTGAGATATAAAAACTCATTTAAAGTTGACTGAAAAACTTACAAATACTATTAACATAAAAAAATCTCTCAAAAGAAGAAATTTTGTTGATTGTTTAGGTCTGAGCAGAATTTGATTTAGATGTACTAAAAAAATAAAAAATTTGATATACATTTTTGGGCCAACGTTGTACGGCTAATGAACAAAGTCCTTTAATAATCAAACAAAAAAGTCGTGACGACCCAAAGGCTTGTTCACGTAGCAACGCGCGGGCGCAGTGGTGGGTGCGGGCGCGTAGACGTGGCGAGCTCGTGTTCACATTAGGCACTAGGTGTTTGCGCGAGCGAGGACTTGACTGACGTCGCGAGTGAATCGCGCGCTCTGTCGCTAGTTCGATGTGAAAACACGCAAACCCGCGCGCCAGTCGCTAGTTTGCCCGCTTCCATGCGTTTCGTACATGAACTTTGATATTGTAAATTATGTCTCCAATACCTTACGACTTTGGTATCCAGGCGACTATAGCAATATATTTCCATAGAAGTTCGTACATAGGCACGGGTCAATGGATTCCGAAGTCGTAAGGCATCAGACTTGCGTCGCCTGGTGTACGGAGGGGCTTAAAAAGTACATTATGAATTGAAACACACATATTTGTACTTGCCTGGGTTTAAACTCGTTATCTCATGCATGAGAAGGCGGTAAATCTTTGAGCCATACATACATAGGTAATGAACTGAGTTCACAAATTAAGTGAAAGATAAAAATAGTTCCTTTTGTTTTTAGGAATCTTTAAGGCGTTTATTTGATTAGGCCATTCGTTGATTTAGTTAATTCTGTGGGGGTTTCATGTTGATTAAAGGTTAGGGAGAGGCCAAAATAAGCTCGCTTTTTATTTATAGATACTACAATAAACGTAGATAAGTTTGCTAAGATAGTTTGGTCATGTTGAGAATAACAATAAAGATATCCAATAAAATATATTTATCAGGAATAAGTTACTTGAAATATAAGGAAGTTGTTAATAGCAATAAGACTGGATCTCGAAAGTAAAGCAGCCCTTGTCAAGGCCCGTTGATTGGTAGGTAACCAATTCTTTTTTGTTTTAATTTTGCTCCGCATTAGGAATTTTTCCTGTATCGTGGGCGTGTTTATAAATATATAATTTCACACACACAATCAAGCAGACCCAGAAACATAACCACAAACAAAATAATAAATTACTATCTTAGATATCTATTTTGGAACGTAATAAAGTTTGTTCTTGACACTAATAAATTATTTCTAATACTTTGTTTTATATTGGCAGTTCGCAAGTTTATTATATTGTAGCATCAACTGATAAATCCAATTACAACTCTCTAGTCTAAATATGGAACAAAGCAACAATATTCTAAGTATTTTCCACTAATAAAGCTTAGAATTACACCGTCAAAGTAATGGTTAATTAAATATAATTTTCAGGAAAGATTGTAAAACTCGAAGTTATGAAACACAGTTTCGCTACTAATTTTATCATGTAATTGGGTTTCAGTCGCTATTATAGTAGACACTAGCTTTTGCTAGCGGTTTTATCTGCGTGGTAGACGATAGTCATCCCATGGGAACGTAAAATAGGGCTAAAGATGCCGATGCATTATTATGGTGGGTCTAAGCTAACTGCGTTGAGGAGCTCGTGGCTAAATAAATACAGCCGCACAGGCCGATCTTCCAGGTTAATCCGCGCCTGCCGAGATTGGTTTGTGGATTGGTGACCATCTGTCATAGCGAGTTTCCTCCGTGCCTCGGAAAGCACGTAAAGCCGTTGGTCCCGGTTGTCATTTTTAGATCTTTGACAGTCGTTAACAATAGTCAGAAGCTCGAAAGTCTGACAACCAGTCTTACAATAGGGTATCGTATTACCCAGTTACTGGGTTCTGGAAGTCGGACAGGCAGTCGCTCCATGTAAAATATTGATATCCAGCTGAATCTGGTTTGACTGGAAGCCGACCCCAATATAGTTGGGAAAAGGCTAGGCAGTTGATGATGTCTAAGCTAACTGCGTTCACGACTTTGGTATTAACGGGGAGCAGTGTGACATGCGGCGCGAATAATACATTAATTTCTAGGAAGTACGCGAATTTGCCACTGGAGGCGCGTCGTGGCGTGTTTGAAACATTTCCATATTTGATCTTACCGGTTGCCGCTCCGCGCTAAGTCACCGGTCGCAGCGGCAAGGTCGTGAACAAGCCACATGTCAAGTGTGGACTTACAACGAGCCAACAACAATCACTCACTTCGAACGTATTGCAAATCAATTTGTGTTCCTTAACAAACCGACAATAGGCGGAGCACAGTCGAGCACCATCCGAACAATCAAAGTGCTCTCGTTCGAGTCTTGTAAGTCGGTCCACACTACACAATTTTTGTCTCGGCGCGTATAGCATAAACTCACTTAAGAGCGCGTATTCTGAAAGTTGACAACGTCGCAAATAGTTGTCAAATATCAACAAGTTAGTTTTAATTAATTTTGCAATGTTACTAAGGAAATAAAAAATATGGCTCTGTAGTGCACTAAAAAATTGATAAGGGAATATAATAATTAATATCATAACATCGAATTTATGTTTTTAGGTGTAAAAAAGTATTTGGAAACTTGTCAAATGTTTTTTTTTGCACCTTAAACGGTTACAACATGAAATTCAGTGTTTTAATTGCATTCCTATATCAATTTTTTAGTGCACTACGTAGTCATATTTCTTATTATCATACAGTAAATTAGCCAAATTAATTAAATCTTGTAAATATTTGACAGCCATTTGCGATGTTGCCAACTTTAAGAATACGCGCTCTTAACAGCCCACAATCTATATCTGTGTAATTTCAATGAGCTCGGCGGTTCTGGCGTGATTAAAAACAGCAATCAATTTCATCATGCTATTGTTAAATACTCGTATAGAGGCCCCTCTCTCTCTATCTCTCGGTTGATCCAGGGTTAATGTGGAACATTGGTAATTGGTTTCGTCTGTGTTGTCCCGCCATTTATATTATATACTTATTTTAATTAAAAACAGTTGTTTCTGGGCGGATCCAGACTCCGTAGCTCTTACTGAGAAATTCCATATGGAAAAATCCAACAATCTGATGTCCAATCTGGGAATCGAACCCAGAACCACAAATACAGCAATCGATCTTGCGACCACTACCACAACGTTATTTTTCTTTTTTTTTTAATTTTGTTTTGATTCAAACCTGTTTATAGCGTAGTGTAATTTTTTTTTGTTCAGAAGTTGCTCTCACAAGTTTGGAAGGAATAAAAGACATATTTTGGAATTCGGATTTTAATTGGTCGAAAAATACCATTTCTTTGACATTACATCGAACAATACTTACATTTAGAGTTCGTTAATGTATTTACAAAAATATTTTGAATTTCGAAGAATAGCATGCGCAACAGAGGACCCTCCTCCTAAGTTGAGAAAACAGCTGTGTTCTTAAAAAACAACTTTAAAAGTTGTGCTTTGTTGTAGTTGGGTGCTAAGACAGGAAACCTCCACGTGCGCCCGTGGACTGGAGTTCCCCTTCGGATACGTCCGGGGGGAAGACCAGTTTTTCGGGCCGGTGCACCCTGGGATGCGGGCAAAAACTCTTTTAGGCACTGTGTGCCTAAGGGGTCTCTTTGCCCGTATGCGAATAGCCTGTCGGGTGGATGCTCCAACGCGTGTCCCTCTGAACAGCAGAGGGCACAGCGGCGGAGCGGGCTTGCGGACGGTGAGTAATGGGTAAGCTCGCCGTCCGACCAAGGACCAAGCCCGGGTCGGTGGCGCGTCGTGTTTCACGCGTCACCGACGGGGCCCCTTACGGGGCCAAATGCCTGCTGGGGTCGCGGCTTTTTTCTTAATCCAGGATACCGCGGCCCCGGAACGTAAAGGGCATCCGAAGAAACACGGGTGGATTTTAGTCAGTAAGAGTCTGACAGTCCCTTCCGCCCCGCCCAGGGCGGGAGGACTCATTTGATGATTTTGCCACCCTAAAAAAAAAAAAAAAAAAGTGTAATTTTTTTACACACAATTTTTTAAATACAATTTTTTTTGGTTCAGAAGTTGCTCTCACAAGTTTGGAAGGAATAAAAGACATATTTTGGAATTCGGATTTTAATTGGTCGAAAAATACCATTTCTTTGACATTACATCGAACAATACTTACATTTACAGTTCGTTAATGTATTTACAAAAATATTTTGAATTTCGAAGAACAGCATGCGCAACAGAGGACCCTCCTAAGTTGAGAAAACAGCTGTGTTCTTAAAAAACAACTTTAAAAGTTGTTACTGAAGATTGAATTGCCTGAGTATATATTTGAAAGGCGAATTTTAAATAACCTACGGCTAAAACATCAACATCAACACAAAACTAAATATTGTACGAAAATATTAAATAAATGTGAAATGATCGCTGGTACCTATTTTAATTTTTGGAGTTCTATACGTGTCCGTTAAACCCTTAAAATTAATATAATTATAAGATATTATTAAGGTCCCATGTTGCCCAAGCCATTCTTTACGAATACCATTCACATTATTTTCAACTCTTCAGTATTTTTAGGTTATGTTCAGATCACAGGGCTTGGCGCAACGACTCTTGTATTCGCTAAAGTGTACATTAAACATCGGAAAGTTTTGTTATGTGAAGTTGACGGATGCTCAATTAAGCCTTTGTCAAACAGACAGGCGTGGCGAATGCTAAGCGAGGCGTTTTTATTTGTAATATATGGAATTGTTTAACTCCAGTCACATAGAAAAGCGAAAGTGATCCAAAAGCGTGACCGAACCGATCCGAAGACGTGGCGAAGGCGTATTTGCTCTGTTTGATGTCGTTCATAAAAAGCCAGCTAATACAACTGCCACGCCTCTGTTCGCTGCACCCAGTTTGACGTCTCGTATCGGTTCGTTATCGCTTCGGACTCGGTCCGGTTCGCTATCGCCTGTCTGTTTGACAAAGGCTTTAGATCATTTTTAATAGTCTAAAGGAGATGTAGATAAGTGATTGTCTGAACTAAACTTTATGCGTGAAATCAATCCGCAGACATTGTTCATCTTAAGGCGATGTAAAACTGACTTGCATTTTTATATTTCGCCTTAGTTACAAAAAGTTACAATGGTGGACATAGTGCATCACTCATACAATTTCTATGTTGACATTCTGATTTTATTTACAATTAAATTCACACCTAAATTAATTGAGATCAAAATTATAATGATAGGATTATACTTAAAAGATGAGTGAGCAAAGACAAATATATTTTTTATTCAATTTTATAGTACAAAGATACAACAATAGTACAAAGATTTAAAAGTATTTTTCCATCAAGAAGCAGGTTCAATACAGTTTATGCTCAAGTTCATGGTGATAATGTATTTTATTATACTTTTTTCATATTTACAGTTTTACATGTGACTCTGACTGCAATTAATTAAATTTACACAAGATACTTTCACAGTTGTTATGTCTTGTGACTGGGAATGTAGCACCATTTTTTTGTCATATTTAGATTTTTGGCTAAAGTGCCTGTAACAGGCCTAATTAAAATAAATGCTTTGATTTTGGTACGAGTAATCTCAAGACAGTACGAGAGAGCAAGTGGTCAAAAATCTAATATCTATATTTCAACAGGTGCATTGGATTCTCGAATATAGTTATGTTTACATTGCTCTTATGTTAACGTTACTCGTTTAAAATATTCCTTTGAGCATCATACAAATGTACGTGACGATTTAGAAATTGGCCTAGTCGACATAAATGCTAAAGGAAAAGGGCTGATGTTAATATTTAAAATAAAATTATTATAAATATATATACAAAGGGAAATAACATTAAATCCATCTCTTACTTTGTAAATGTAATAATTATTATATTCGTAGGCATTATCAATAAACACTTATGATATCATATTAATTATATAATACTTAATAATTGAACATTAAAAACTTTAATACTGAGCTCATTATTTTCTTAGTCAGTTACATAATTATATATTTAAAAATACGATATATTTTATTACTATCTAATTTGTTGATATTTATTTTTTGAATTCTTGTATTTTTATATCAACATTAAGAATTGAAAGAGACAGTTTAAATACAACATCAATATTTAAAAAGTTAAAAAAAAAAAATACATGTGAAGTAAAGGTAATTTTGTACTCGTTCTGAATCTACAAGTAGGCTGTAGGTATTATAAATAGAGAATTATAAATTTAACCAGTAAAATATTCAATCTATTGCTAAGATTGTGATTGTAAGTAATTAATCTTCGCACGAATAGTGAATTAAAATTAATTTTAACATTTTCATTGTGCTAAGAATAACCATCACCACGCGTATCATGACTATAGAAGAATAGAAAAGTTATTACTAAACAATCTGACATTTTTTGTTTGAGTAGCGCACGACAATCGACTGAAAAATCGACCAATTTTTTTTTGTTTTAAAAAATCGCCAGCATTCAACATATTAGGTCGATAGAAATCATTTTACATTCCTTCATATCTTATTGTCTATTCTTCCGTCGACAAAACTTGTTTCTATTGTGTCATGCTACGTGTGCAGGAGAAATCCTTAAACGAAGTTTTAATTTTTCAATTGCAATTAAATAATACAAAAAAAACTCAAAACATTATGAATACATATTAACCAATATTACCATACTACCTATCTACCTAAAATATATTAAACGTGCCAAATATACACAACAAGTGTCAATATTAATTCTACATCGTTGATTAACATTCGATTCTTCCTTTAATTACTTCGCAGGAGATTACAAACATACGGAACGGTATTTTGGTTTCATTGTTGACGTAAAGATGGAAATTATTGTTAAGGCTCTCCCACATTCATGTGATAAGCGGTAACTCAGGCTCGGAAACCGTGACATTAAATCACGTGACATAATATGTTTGACATAATTACGAGTTTATAAAATTAACGTTATTGTATAGAAAAGAAACAATAAAATGTAATTGTCAATTACACAAAAAAACTATTAGGTGTACACTTATACTAGTATTGTAAATTAAAATATCATTACTATTTTGACACAGGACAAAACTTTTGCCTAAAGCGCAGGCCACACAGAAGAGATGTAAGACGAGGATGCGTCGCGGACAGGCGTTGATGTTCTAGCCTCGCGCCTGCGACTCTTCTGTATGTTTTGTGTCGCGACGCTTCTATTCAATTTGAATGAAAGGAACGCTGTAGAGACAAATGTCTCCGCCCCGTCTGCGTCTTATGTGTTTTCTGTGTGGCCAGCGCCTTAGAATTTAATGAGAACATTGTTTTACTAAGAATTTGTTTAATGCCTTTCACGGATACAGTGAGAAGATAAGTGAACTATTCAGTATTTCCATAATTTTATGGTTAAAAAACTAAAACAGCAACTACTGTCATTACGAATGACAATCATTTCGTTTTTGGCATTAAGTATGAATTATTGGTCGCGGGACTGTACGAATTACCGTGACCCCAGAACGTAAAGGGCTATTGAAGGACACCGTGGATTTTAGTCAGTACGAGTCTGACAGTCCCTCCTGCTCTGCCCTGGGTGGGAGGAATCATTTGATGATTTTACCACGATAAAAAAAAAGTATGAATTATTATATTCCGACTTTGCTCCATTCACATGTAAGTCTAAATAAAGATGAATGCTATGCGTGGGCAGATGGTATATCTGTATAAAATTTAAATATTTATATAGACAAATAATAAATAGTGATGACATTATAGTCACTCACACCTTGTGCTATATAGTTTTATGAGTTGTCTTTTCATACACATTCATTATTACAAGATTTAGGTTTTTTAGTAACGAAGTCTACCAACGTTCATAACATGATGTTGAACAAGAAATTCTCAAAGGATTTTTTTTAAATTCAATTTTCTTGAGTATAATTACGCTTGAGACTTTATTTGCTGAAATAATCATGAAAGAAAATGGAATTGGTTACTTGAATTTAAGTAAGTGTATGCTATAATAATAAAAGCATGTTAAAAAATATATAATAAAAACTAAAACTTGTCTGTCCTTGTCAAAGGAAAAGAAGAAATCTTTTAAGTCCGTCTTGTACCTGAATTATACGTTTTCGGACACGACGGCCAATGTCAGCCATTGACATAAGAAAGATAGTGTGTACACACAAATGTGTGCGCCATACGTGCACACTTTGTTCCCCGCTCTGATATCCGATGGTACCGAAGAGAAGTCAAGAGGAAAACCAATGTTCTATGGTGTTTTTTCAATACACGGGAGTGTCAGACCATCAACTTTACGTTTTGTGTATTTTTACTCGTAACAGAACAGAAAATAAAGATAGAACAAAAAATTATATCCAGACAAACTGAATAAATATAAAGACTGAATGTCTTTATATTTATTCAGTCTGTCTGGATATAATAACTAGTTTGCTCACTAACAAACTAGACAAAGTTATTTTCTTTGAAGTAAAATTACGTTTTTATCATAGACTATGATAAAATTGTATAATAAACATATCTGAAAGTAAAATAATGTTATTCATGTTTACAAAGTAATTCTTATGAAGTGTATTTTTTCCTGTTGTTGTATGTCAGTAATAAAACACATTTTCATATAACATTTCTTGCTTTTTTTTTAAATCATCAAAATTTAAACCACCCTGGGTGGTTTCATCAATTGCTCCTTGCATACCAGAACCGCGGTGGCGTTTATAAGATAGTCTAGCGAACCCTGCAGGCATCAACACGTGGCAGGGGCGACCGGGGTAACAAGTATCATGTGTCACCAGCACGTGACCATAAATTCAGATTCAAATATAATCCTATTTTTAAGCGATAACTTTTGTATTTCTTATTAAGCAAACGAATACCTGTTTATTCATTTTAGTTAATGTATGACACATTAAAATTTAAAAAAAAAAAATGTTTTAAAGCAGTTAGTTTGACCTTACATCGAAAACGGGTAAAGCCAATTTACTGGCTCCATTGTGTTAGTGCTTGTCTTTCAAAAATAATATCCTATTTCGAAACCCATTGTGTCGAATTTAAAACGAAATACGTGAAGTGGTGATGGATTATATCGATAAAAACATCGTTAACGCTGAATAAATATTACTATACTGAAAGAGTTGTGGTGATTAATCCTCGTGTTTTCTTTATAGAAATAAATCTGTATCTACTTTAAAAGGATTCATTCAAAGTTCATTATATAGTTACAGAACATTAGGCCGTTGTTTGCACCTTTATTGAGCCATAATCAGCCACATATTTTACTGCTGCGACGAAGGTTTTTTTTCTCTCTGTGATCGAAAGAAAACTGTGACATTTCGACCTATGTTTATCGATAACGTAGGTATAATGTCTACGGTTGCCGATATTGTCTACGATGTGTTTCAATTCTATTTGTGTTTGTTGTTTAAATTGTTTATGATATTTTTAGTAAAGTACTTACCCTATTTTCACACAATATCATACATCAGCGTGGGTGTGTGAAACGAGCCCTTCCGAAGGTTTTTATAAAATCCCACAACTTTGGCAGCAATTGCTTCAGCAATTGCTTCTGCGATAAATATATATTTGGTATCAAATTCGACACAATGTTTTTGAAAACTAACACTGATTCAATGGACCTTGTAAATTGGTCTGTTAAGTCAAGTAACATACAAATAGTTTCATAATCTTTTATCTTATTATTAGAAAAAATTCAGAACTTCCGCAGCGAATACTTGCTTTGAGAATATTAAGCTCAAATTTTCCAACAACTTGTGAGAATCACGCAAAACAAGCAATTTTGTGAATAGAGCAAAGTTTAGTTTGCTTGGATAGGAAACGGATGCTGGCATGAACTTTGTTAAGCTTAGGGTTAGAAGATATATATTTATACATAGCAAATATTTCTCCCTCTCACTCCATCCGCGAGTTCATCCGCGTGAATTTCAAACTTCGCCCTGTGAATTTCTGCACCCGGTCACCTTCTTTGTGGGATTTTAGGGTGGACAAGATTCAGCTCCTAGCGATCCACCCCGGGCAACAACATCGCAAGCTACCTGCGACTTGCGGTGTCGGCTGAGCTAAGTCATTGCTCTGGCAGCGTGGCAGGCTTCATCTGGACAGCCAGACTCGCCACCTTTCTGTCGGAGTACGGCGCCAAACAGTTTCTACTGTGTCCCGTCAGTATGTAGGAGTTACAGTTCCTACTGTGAAAGCCCGCTTCATTTTCGCTTCTGAAGCTAAATTATGGCTAGAAAGGGATGACTAATCGACTGGTCTGAAACTGTTAATGGACAATTAAATTATAATTACCACCAATTTCAACTCACTCTTGTATCCACAAACAGACTAGTTTATGTAATTGAACATCTGCTTCATATCAATATAAATATTTTTACAACCTTAAAAATATACTCTTAATTTTTACACAATACATCGAACTTCCATTAAAAAAGTATTTACGTTTAATAAATATTATAGTAGTCCAGTCACCGGCACTAACCGTCACTTTACAAATATTGTCATTTAATTAATTAAATATTTACACCCTCCTTCCGTGAATGTAGGCTGAAACAAAGAATAAATAAATTAATTATTGATATAATTTGATGATTGAAAGCAATTAAATCGTTTTGTCTGACCAATGATATTATTCAGCAGGCATTTATGACAAAATTTACTATTAAACACTTTATATAAATCGCAATTGTTGTTCATTTTATAATTAGCGTTTATTCATTTTAATACTCATATTATTACATTTTAAAAATGTTTTAAATAAAAACAAAACAAAAAAAGATAAAACATTTAAAAATAGAGGTACAGGTAGAGGTATGGGAGCAGGGTTCAAGCTACCGGTGGTTAGGGCTCCAGAGACAGGAACCTCCTCACAATGCGAGTTTTATCGAGGAGCACTGCCTTCTGAATCAGGCCCTTGATCCAACCAACAAGGGAGAGCCTCGACAAGTGTTCGTCGAGGCTCTTGGCTATCAGGCCATTGGCCGTAACGACTACAATGATAGCCGAGCTCACATTCCACATGTCGACAACCTTGCGCGCTAAGTCGAAATATTTGATTTGTTTATCTTTCTTAGCCTTCACGAGGTTCTCGTCATGTGGAATGGATATGTAATGTATTATTAGAGGTTGGAGATACAACATTCAGGCAACCACGAATTCAGCATATGCATCGAATCAGCCCTGAATCTTTCATGGGACATCAAAAAAAACTTTTTACAAAATTTTACCTACATAATATGAAATATCAAACGCTAGCCGATTGCTAAGTAAAAGAATTGAAAAAAGTGTGAAACGCATTTTTTACCCAACTCCTTCAGAAGGACGGTTGCGATAATATTTTTGGCAATTTTAATCATTATATTAATGAATCACCCAAAAGAAACTGCCTATCTTGATTAATGTACTGACTTCACGATAACTGTTTATGCATTGGTGTTTCTTACACCGTGTATATAAATAAAGTAAAGAATCCTAAAGGTACACGTGCACTTGCTCGTAACGAACGCACCGCACGGCATACAATTTCATTTCACGGAAAGCTGACGCAGCGCTATGTCAAATAATGCAAACCAAACTAAAATTAGATGTGTGTCATGCGTGCGGTGTATTCGGCGCAAGTCTATGGAAGCGTACCTTTATAGGTAAATAATACAATTGAAGCACTTTCTACCATATACAAAAACCAGTCAGATTCTACAAAAAGAATTTATTGCAAACCATTTCTACAAAGTATTATTCCACTCTCTAATGTCTCCGCCAATTTCTTTATACTTATCAATGAAATAGCGTCTATCGCAATTTAAGAGTATTATAAGTCCTTCAGACCTATAAAAAGACTTAAAGAAAACTGCGATCGAC
The DNA here is from genome assembly GCA_943136025.2 of Agrotis puta. Classification (NCBI taxonomy): domain Eukaryota; kingdom Metazoa; phylum Arthropoda; class Insecta; order Lepidoptera; family Noctuidae; genus Agrotis; species Agrotis puta. Next base: position 4,544,755 of record OW964171.2, read on the forward strand.
TATATAGCGCTAGATTTTAAAGCTGCTTTGCTTCTTATAGAATCACTTTATAGACAAACTTTATAGAATCTATAATCGTATTTCTAGCAATTCATACCACTTCAAGCACTTTCTGTGATTCACAAAATCAGCCATACCATACAGTTAAAATAGGATACGTTTCAAGAAAGAATAAAATAAACTTAGCGCCATATTTTGAGTTTATGCACGCTTTAAAAAAATAATAAATATTAGGTAATTAATTAAATTAATTTTGATAAAGGTGTTAGTAGTCAAGGTCGTCTTATTTTATGTTAAAACGGCTATGCATTCGAGCCTTGATTGTTTAGACGTTTAATTACGCATTTATTTAGTGCACCATTTTTTAAAATATATGTCACATTGTTGAATCTCAATTTTTTTCCTTGGAACGGAATTATAGTGATTTGTTTTATTAACTTCTTACAGAAGTAAACTTTATATCAATTCTGTAATTTATAAATTATATAAAAGGCAGTTACTACGAAAACTCTTGAGAACGCGCCAAAATATTCTGGACGTCGCGAGGCACGTTTTTCCGCTCGTTTAAATCTGTACGTTACACAATAAGCATAAGGTTCATTATGCTTTGTAAGCTTTGATATTAAAACTTGCTTCCATACCACTACACGGCAATATAAATTGAGCCTAAAAATAAAATTTGGTAAAGTTCAGAATTAAGTTTGTAGCATAATGTACACTTTTCGTAGGCGTAGCACGTAGCTCATAAACCGTAGCAGTCTTATTCGTTGCTACGGCGTAGCTCTACAAACGAGGAGTTTTATTACTACAGGAATTGTTTTAAGTATTAAGGTCAGTTTACACCGAGACGCGACGTGACTCGACGGTACTGTAATTGTGTACCTTTTCGTGTTTTTAAAATCATCAAATGAGTCCTCCCACCCAGGGCAGAGTGGGAGGGACTGTCAGACTCGTGCTGACTAAAATCCCCGGTGTCCTTCAATAGCCCTTTACGTTCCGGGGTCACGGTAATTGCGTGAGTCCCGCGACCCCGACAGGCTTTGGCCCTCTAGAGAGGGGGCGCCGTCATTTTTGATGTCACTCTTTGAGGCGCGCGTGGAACACAACGCGCCGTCGACCCGGCCATGGTCAATGATCGGACAGCGAGTTGCCCATTACTCGCTGCCCGCATGCCTGCGCGGCTCGATGGTACTGGAATTGTGTACCTCTTCGTGTAGTAAAAATTTGATTTAATGTATCTATTTTTTTTATATCGCGGTAAAATTATCAAATGAGATCTGATGGTCTACCATGACGTCTTAAAACGTAAGTAGTTAGGCTGTGGGAAAGAGACAGAGCTATACAAGTCATCTAGCACCATCTCGTTCCCTGAGCGGAACCTTTCACGCTTTAATGCCTTTGTCAAACAGACAGGCGAAAGCGAAGCGTTTCCGAAGCGATACCGAACCGAAGCGAGATGTCAGTCCGATAGTTCTGTCACGGTATCGGATCGCTTTTGCTTTTCTATGTGACTGGATTCAAACAATTCCATACGTTACAAATAAAAACGTCACGCTTCCCATTCGTCACGCCTGTCTGTTTGACAAAGGCTTAAGACGTCACGGAAGGCCACCTGGACATGAGGCAAATGAAGTTAAATTTTGACGCTCTGTCGCATCTCGGTGTGTATTGACCCTTAGGTGTTTACATAAGACTTTTAACCACAATGCTATTATGTGTGACTGGAGTCTGAGTTTTTCACAAGCGTTTCAAAAATCCTAAAATCTCTTTTCTCAACAAAAACCTTTACTAACGCGGTTAAATAATGCAAAGCTTGTTGTGTTTGTTGGTTTCACAGTCAAAGTGTTTATCAAATAAAATAAAAATTCAGGCTATGATTTTTTTAGAATTAATTCAACATCCTTGGCATTTTAACAAAATACAATGAAATAAACAAATAAATGCAAGGCTAAATGCCAAACGTATGTCATGAGTAACTGACGGCACGGTTAGCTCAATGACTGAGCGATTGGACTACTGCGCTGCATGTTGTGGGTTCGATTCCCGCACTGAACAAATACTTGTATGATCTACAAGTAGTTGTTTCGGGTCTGTATTTTATTTAAAAAAATGCCCTCACAAGGAATTTCTCCTGTATCTCAAGAAACAAACATTACCTATTTAAAACTCATACACAAACACAGACTCAGAACAACTACTTGTAGATTGTACACATATTCGATCCGTGCAGGAATCAACGAAGGAATCAGCGACAAGCAGACATTATGCCAGCTGTGCCATCTAATAATGAGAAATAATGTCAGACTAAAGAGGGTGGTCCTATCAGGGGTTAAAATTACAACACGACAGCTAACAAAGAGAGTTCAACTTTTTATCCATTTTTCTCTTTTGTTCTCGATTTAACTCTGTATCAAATAAAATAAAAACGGTACTGTAGATTGGGCGTGAAAACTTTACAAACAAACGGACAAAACAACAAACTTGTGACAAACATTAAAGAAAATCCTTTCACATGAAACAGTATTTAAATATAAGGAAGCTTTTTTTTACGTGGTATCAAAATTACACTCATTATTGAGTCCTCCCACCCAAAGCAGGACGGGAGGGACTGTCAGACTTCTACTGACTAAAATCCACGGTGTCCTTCAATAGCCCTTTACATTCCGGGGCCACGGTTAACTGATTAGACAGTCCCGCAACCCCGGCAAGCTTTGGCCCTCTAAAAGGGGGCCGTCACATTGCTGACAGCTCTTTGAGGCGCGCGTGGAACATGACTCGCCGTCGACCCGGTCATGGTCCATGATCGGACGGCGAGTCACCCATTTCTCGCCGTCCACATACCCGAAAAATATAAGGAAGCTACGAAATAAACGATAGCGATAAGGAATAAATTATAACATTAACAGAGAGGACAAGAATTTTTCAGATTGAAGAAAGAAACAAAAATAGTAATTTCAAACCACTTCTTTAATGTTTTATTCCATTAATATTATCTAATATCTCAGCCATTTTCTTTACACTTCTCATTAAAATATCGTCTGTCTATCGCAATTTAAGAGCATTTTAGGCTCTTCAGACCTATAAAAGAGACCTAAAGAAAATTGCAAATAATAAATGACTATAGACGTAAAAGCTACTTCGGAAAACAAAAGAAAAACCAAATTTATTAATATAAACCGCAAAAACTTTATAGAATCAGTTTTCTAAGTGGTAAGACGAATTATTTTGTTGAGTGAGAATTTTGGTAAAAAATGTGTTAAGAATATTAAATGAAAAACTGGGGAATGAGACACTTTTTTAAATTTTTATGTACTATAAATATTATAAATAGCATAATCATTTCTTTCAATCAATATTTATTCTCTTTTTTAAGTTAAAAATATCTCGGTTAGTTTTAGTTTTAAAAATATTTACAAAGAAACTGAACAACTACTTTTTATTTAATTGTTTACAATTTACGCAATTTTTACAAGCGGAATAATTTTTTGTTGTCTATCTGCTATTGATTGATTGATATTAAAAAAGTTGACCACCCAAGCACTTGTTGCTCTACACTATTGGGTTATTAAAGGGAATAAATATAATAATATAGTCTTTTGCTTTTCCCCCATCTATACGATCTTTTTTTAATATTTTTACAAGCTGTAAAATAACAAACTTCAGATAAAGTAGCAATTAGCACTGGCTGAAAGGTATTAGTTTTATCAGTAGCTATAAAATGCCCCTGGCCCACGGCCACTTTTTGTAGCGCGTTTTTTAAACGCGCATCTTTTCTATAGCGCGTTAGTCGCGTTTGCAACGTGCGAACGATAACTCAAACGCGCTGTACGCTATCTCAATACAAATGCGTGACTTTTTCTGATAACATGGTTGTTATTTTAGTAAACTTTGCGACTGAAGCGTAACAGCATCGCGTAAGTAGCGATACTGAATGTTTGCGACACATGCGCGACAGCATCGCAACTGCATCGCTACATATATTTAGTTGCCGTGGGTGAGGCCTCTTATAACAACAGGATTTTATTCCACAAATTAGTCATCATCATCGTCATCAGCGTATAAATGATCCCACTGCTGGGACACAGGTCTCTTCTCTGTGTGAGGGAATGGGCCCAAATCCACAACGCGGGCCCAGCGCGTATTGATTGGAATTTTTGGTTCTAGGACATGCCGATTTCCTCACGATTTTTTCCTTCACCGTTCTGAGAACAGTGGTGATGAAATAAATTACACAAAGTAATGCGCCTGTCTGGGTTCGAACTCACGTTGTGTCACCTACAACTCGTAAGTCGAGGCCGATACCACTGGGCCATTGTTCTCCATAAATTAGTCTATATGATAATTATAAAAAAACTTTTGGGCTATTAAAAGACCTTCATAAATGCAGAAATTTACTACCCTGAAGGGAGTTTCATTAAACAGTCTCATTGATTACACTGCGTTACAAATTAAAAAAAATTTTGAGTACCCGCTTTGAAATGTCATGTTTTCTTATTTATACCTATCGCTTATTAAACATACATACAAATTTTCTTTTCATCACGTCTCATTTTTCTTCTGTAAGAATGTGCCAATTTATATTAAAAATTAAAAGGCAAAAACATATTTTAAAGAAATCTAATAAAATCAACCAGAATTTTTTACATTCATCAAGTTTAATTTTATCATTTAGGTAAAAAAAACTCAAAAAAAGCCATTTTATAAAATTTTAATACAAAATATCATGAAAATTTAACTTTTTCTTTTGTGCTCTGAATGATCTTCTCGTTTTAAATGCCAACAGTAATCACCTAGCATGGTTGTGTCCCAACGACCTTGAAATCGTTCCTCAAGCTTCTTTACATCCTGGTGGAACCTCTCACCCTGCTCATCACTGACCGCACCAAGATTAGATGGAAAGAAAGAAAAATGAGAATGAAGAAAGTGAATTTTTAATGACATTCTGCAACCCAACTTTTCGTATGCCTTTAACATGTCGTTAACCAGCTGTTCCGCATTTTCGGCTCTGTGGTTCCCTAAAAACCCTTTTATAACTGCTTTAAGTGATAACCAGGCGTCAAGTTCCTTATTAGTAAGCTTTTTGTCGAAATTTGGGTCTTTCATCAATGTGCGTATTTGCGGTCCCACAAATATCCCTTCCTTGAGTTTTGCATCACTTAATTTTGAAAATACTGTCTTTAAATATAAAAATCCATCTCCCTCTTTATTCATAGCCTTCACAAAATTTTTCATCAAACCAAGTTTTATGTGGAGGGGAGGTAAAATGACATTTTTAGGATCTATCAATGGTATATGTTTCACATTAGATTTTCCGCAAACAAACTCTGACCTTTCTGGCCATACTTTTGTAGTATAGTGCTTTTCTGTGGCTCTGCTGTCCCACATACAAAGAAAACAACAGTATTTAGTAAATCCACCCTGTAATCCGAGCATTTCTTTTACGCCTAAAGTGAGGGTAGTAGAAAAAATAATTGACTGTACCTCGAAAACTAGACGTGATGGATACCACATATGTTTGGAACATTTCATCTGTGACTCATTACCTATTCATTCCAGCTATCAGTTAAGAGGGTACCAAAATCGTGTAACGCAGTGTTATATATTTACGAGTATTTTGATTGGAAATATCCATTCATATAATTTATTAAAGAAGAAGTTTCTTCATCCAGCTCTTAATAACGTTAAAACCAGAGTATTAGGATACTTTTATGGAAATTAACTTATGATACTCGTAATATTGCGTTTAATATACAAAAATAATGTAGCGAAAAAAAAAACACTATTTTTTTAAAACATACGGCAATGTTGTATATTATTACGATTGCGGGTAATCCTGCGCCAAATGAATGAATTTTACTTTGAGCTCGCTTTGATGTTTATTAACACAAGCAAGAGGAATTTGTGGAAATGTACATTCATTTTAATCTTTATGAAGCAAAATAATTTACAATTTATTAACATAATTTATTTTGCGGTGGAAGAGTGGGAAAATATATGCGAAATTTTGTGAAAATTAATACGAACACGATGCGATGAGACGTTAAAATTCAACGTTTATTACACAGGTAATTTAAAACTTGGATTGACACCAATTACATGGGACAATTACAGAATAATCTCCAGAAGTTAAGAAGCAGAAGCTAGTTGTCAAAATAACTACCGTCAAAAATCTATAAGAATGACAGCAGGTATTAACTTTTTGGAGTTTGTTGCCATGGCTGGAGGCCTTAAAATCTTAAGGCATCCACAGAAAAGTCCGGTTGAGCAATACACAACCTACAAGAGGTTGCCTGAGAGATACCATACAAAAAAAAGCTTTTTGGCGTGCTTTCAGAGGGACTAAAGGATTATGGTATGTAATATGGATCTGATCAACTGCTTTATCTTACTTATGATTCATAGCCTTATCGCGATTATTATTAAAGATTAACAATGTTTTAGAATACATACTAAAATACAGTTTAAAGATTATTTTTTATTGTAAAATACCTACCTCATTTAATCAAAAATCTCGAATTTAGTTCTGTCTCAAAAAATAATTTGGTATTAAAATGTCTCGCTCCAAAACAATGGAAAACTATTTTAATTACGAGTCAGTTAGACTTCAAAAGTTGCTAAGTTTTTCTCAGGTGATTTATATTATCATTATTATCGGGAACTTTCACTAATTGTCATAGTTTTATTCCATTTCATGGACTTTTTCTTTTTTATTCCAATTTGATTCTAAGCAACATTACAAGTTCTATAATAATTTAAATTTTCTATTAATTTAAATTTTATATTCGCCACATAAAACTCGCAACTATAATAATAAGTCGAAAAGGAATTTCGATGATATACGAAAAAGTTCGTCTAAATCGATTATTTATAGTAGGTATTTAAATTTATACGATCAGAAAATTAATTACGAAAATACGGAAATATTAATTCCGTGTTCAAACTGAATTTGATGTTTATTTTCAGCTAGCAAGGTAGTGCTTCTGGCTGGTGATAAAATGTTTAATGGAGTAATAGTATTACTCGGTGTGAATGAATTTATACCAGGAACACACGTTACTCGATTATGAATATTTTTACCACCCAGTATCAGTGTAAAAGTAAGGCCGCTTGTATACGACCTTTTTTTCACTGGACACCGGACCGTATTTTGCGCCGGATTAGCGGTGGTGTATGGTTTATAATAAAAGTGTGTACATACATGCACCGCACATCTGTCCGGCGTAAATTTGTTCGCGTTGTAAATACGGTCCGTTGTCCGGTGAAAAAAGCAGACGTATACAACCACCCTAAAAGGTGTTATTGGACGGGAATAAATGGAATATGACTGTGTTAAAACAAACTTAGATAAATATCATTTATTTATCCGATACTTATTTTCCTTGATAAAAATTATGATAATAATTTCGGAACCCTGATAAATAATCTACCATCTATGCTGATGCGTGTTGCCAATCAGAAATATAGGTACCTATCTAGATTTTCAACATAGACGTATTATTAATGACGTCGATGATTGTATTGAAAATCTTCAAAGGATATGAGAAATCAATCAAAATGTCCTCCTATATAGGTAAATGTATCCTTTGTCTGTCATTTTCAGTATGTAAATTGATATTATTTAGGTAGTAGACTCTCGTTATATCATTTCAACTAAGTCTTCGTACGTTTTGAATTCAATGAAGTACCAAATTGCCAATATCAAAAATATTCAGAATTTACAGAGACAAAAGAAAATGATTGTAATAAAACCATTGTTATTATTGTTTTTTTTTTTGTAAAGGAATTTAAACTAGACGATAAAAGAGGTCGTTTCAAGACGGACAGAATTATCATTAAAAAATTTTTAAAGGAATTTTAACGAGACCACAATATTTTTTTAAATAACTATACTATTTCAATTAAATTAGCTGGCAATACTCCTCATTCATTTTATACATCAATATCTTAATATTTATTTTTTTGTAAACTTTCGTGTTTACTCAAGACTGTCCCTCACTTTATCTTTAAAATAATTATGCGCAACCTTAATTAGTTATAAGTAATAGCTATAAAAGTTTTATTAGGCGTTTCATAATGATTCTTCAATTTTTGTCTGTCATGTTCACTTACCAAATTATACTTGTTCACTACGCACTGCTGAGATAGTTTTATTCCCTAAAATCCTGTGGTAGTCCATTTTTAATTTATACATTTCGTTACGTAACATTAATCTAAATTCGATAAAGCAGCAATTAACGTTATAATATAATGTTTTCTTAATTATTTTGGTACCTGTTTACCTTAATAATTTTCTTGATGGTGTTTTTATGAAGATGATGCTTGTTAACTTAATTTTACTAAATTTTGAAACTAAAATGTAAACCAGACCTAAAAGTATTAAAACCACATTTAAACGTCTTATGGACACACCACTGCATCGAGCTGACATTCCATTAATTACATTTTCTGTAGTAATATATTTTCTAGTCTAATCTTTCTCAGCTATCACGAAACATTAAACTCTAAATAAATGATGCGAAGCTATTATTTTGCTGCGGTTTATGTTTCACTATTCCATTATCATGATGACTTTTGTATGACAAATAGATTGTGCAAGTTTTGATAAAACAGCTTTCGCTTTATTGTTATCTTGTTCTTAATTCTTATTTATTTATTTATTTATTTATACTTCATGTACAAATCAATGGTACATAGGCGGACTTAATGCCACAAGGCATTCTCTACCAGTCAACCTTTGGGTGTAGGACAACACTGTGGTAGGGTACAAAAAACAATAAAAACTATAAGAAAAAAAAAAAATAAAGAAGCTATACAAACCAAAAAAATAATAATTTATACTATTACATATATACCTACAAATAAAATAAACTAAACTATATTATAACAAATAAATAGAAAGAAAAACATAATAATTGATGACATGACTCGACTTTTGTTAATTGAGAGCTAATTTATTCTGACATATAGAGCTTGAAAACTTTTCTCTTGAAAGTGAAATTGCTTTCAGCTTTCTTTATGCTAAAGGGTAGCGCGTTCCAGAGCTTAATAGTTGAGATAGTAAAAGAATTAGACATGAAACCGGTATGGTGTGAAGGAATTTGGAGAAGTAGATTTTGGGAAGCTCGAAGATTACGAGTATGAGAACTGCCCAACACTTTGAAAAGAGTTTTTAAATAATCAGGAGCACATGGATCGTTTAAAATCTTGAAGAGCATGCAGAGAGATCTGAGGGACCTCCTGAGTCGGATAGGCAACCATTTAAGCTGGGAACGAAAAGAAGAAATGTGATCGTATTTACGAAGGCCAAAAACGAAGCGAATACAGTTATTGAGAAGACGATCCAATTTATTTAGAAGTTCTTGGGATAGGTCAGAATAACAAACATCAGCATAGTCAATAATGGGAAGCACAAGTGCCTGGACCAAAGTGAGTTTGGTGCTAGATGGGAGGAAATGCTTGAATCTATAGAGAGACCGCAGCGAGAACGTGACTTTCTGACTCACCTGAGCCACATGCTTTTTCCAACTTAAACTGTCGTCAATGTACAGGCCCAAGTCTTTAACGTGAGGTGAAAGAGAAATGACGGTGTTCTCATACAACAGTGGCATAAGTTGGCTAGTGTTCACGTTTCTCAAGTAGTGTGAACTACCAATGATGATTGCTTGACATTTTCCGACGTTCACAGCAACCCCAAACTTGCTAGACCATTCTTCAATAGCACGAAGATCAGCATTGAGTAACGAGATGCAATTATTAAGGTTGGCGATGTCTGATTGAGCGTATAGTTGCAAGTCATCAGCGTAGAGATGGTAAGAACATTTGAGGATAGAAGTAATGGAGTTTATAAATAACGAAAATAAGAGAGGAGAGAGTATACCGCCTTGAGGAACACCAGTTACCAGGTCGAACCAGTCAGAGGAATCCTGATCAGCACGCACTGCCTGCTGGCGACCACGAAGATAAGGTGAAAACCAATCACGTGACAACGATGAGACCCCAATTTGAGACAAGATGGCCAAGAGGATGTCGTGATCAACGGTGTTAAAAGCATTGGAAAAATCTATTAAAACTAAGACCGTTAACCTCGAATTCTCCAAGCCATCTCTAATGTCTTCAGTAACTTTAAGTAGAGCTGTGGCTGTGCTGTGGCCAGGCCGAAAACCAGATTGGTAATTGGACAAAATGTTATTTTTAAAGACGTAGGAGGATATTTGCTTGAGAGCAACTGCTTCTAAGATTTTGGATAGGAAAGGGAGAATGGAGATAGGTCTGAAGTGATTAGGTAAACTTGGGTTGGAAATTTTGGGAAGAGGGATAATGTAAGCTTTACGCCACATTGCAGGGAATACACCAGTCTGCAGAGATGTATTAATGATATGAGTAATAACTGGAATTAAGTCCTCAATCATAAAAGACAACATAGTTCGACTGACCCCATCACAGCCCACAGCCTTAGACTTGATAGAGGTAAAACATTTGAAGACCTCAAGGTTTGTCACGGGAGAGAAAGAAAAAGAGTCAGTAGGAAACATTGGCCTGGAAGTAATGTCAAGGATAGTCATATCCTTAACGTCAACTGGAAGCGTAGTAGACGTAGAAAAATGTTTATTGAGAATATTTAATGGAAGATTGAGAGAGGCTATACTAGAGGGGGACTTAGTTATGCCAAGAGATTTGAGAAACTTCCAGATATCAGCCGGTGAAGAATTGAGGACATTCTCACAAATGTATTGGCGTTTAGATGCTCTTACCATCTGGTTGCAACGGTTCCTAGCTAACTTGTACAGGTTCCAGTACTCCTCACTGCGGTCCCGCCTATATTTTCTAAAAGCCCGGTCGCGTCGTCTCATTGCCATCCTAACTCCAGGGGTTATCCATGGAGCTGGAGGACGCTTGACACGAACAGCCCTCAGCGGAGCATGAGAGTCAAAAAGCTGGAGTACATGTCTATTAAATATCTCTACCTTCTGATCCACTGATGTTGACTGGGCAATTTCGCCCCAATCAAGGGCTTGTGCATCAGTATTAAGTTTGTCCCTATCTAATCTTGCGAAATTTCTAATAAAAAAAAACAGCTGGTCGCTGCCTAGGGGGTTTAATTTTATAACATAGATAAATCAGATCGTGTCTGGATAAACCAGGCGCAGGAATCTGACCATGGTTGGCAACGAGATCCACAGAAGATGCAAGCATGATATCGAGCCAGGAATCGCTAGAGTCTAAGTTATGATGTGTAGGATTAAGTTTAAGAAGTGACAGACTCGAGGATTCCAGGATCGCACTCAGCCTACGTGATCTTAGGTTATCCTTCAAGAGGTCAGTGTTAAAATCACCCATGACTATGTGATGCTTGTACTCAGAGGAAAGAGATTCGAAGAGAGATTCAAGAGTAGAGAAATAATCTATAGTAGGTGGGCAGTATACAACTCCTAGAACGGCCTTAACCCCTTTGACAATAATTTCAAGAAATAAGTACTCAGGGTTACCATTATAGATTGGGGATGATGAAAATAAAATTTTATAAGGGATATCACTTCGCAGGTAAATGGCGACACCTCCGGCTCGCTTACCTGTACGATCGTTCCGAATTAAAATAAACCCCGGTAAACAGTAAAAATGAGAGGGAAGTTCAGGTTTAAGCCAACTTTCAGACACTAAAATGGCATGTAAGGCGACGTCAGAAAATAAATCCAAAATCTCAGAATGGTGCTGAGGGATGCTCTGTGCATTGACATGGCATACATTAAAACACTTGTTAAATCGCTGGCACTCACTACTAAGAAAACTATTTGCGGACAGAGAATCATCAAGAGTTGAAAAAGAGGTGGAAGAACATGAATAAAATGAGTCATCGTCAGACATAATTATTATGAATTTGAGTAAAAGTAAAATATAATAATAATAATAAATATAAAATATAATAAATAATTGAATTTTAATTAATTTAATTCTTGAATTTTTTTTCTCACTTATTGGTTTTTTATTTTCGTTATGATATGAATATGATTATTAGATCATTATATAAATTACTAAAAGTCTATTGCCACAAAATAAAAGAGATTCCCGTTGTGATTATTTAAATTTTACTTTTTAATACTACACCAACTAATCTCTGCACCCATTCATCCATAACACATAATACCACACTGCATAATACCACAACTTTCACGTTGAATCTAAAACCACGAAGTCCTGAAACATCCTCACAAAAGTTTTCTATTTGTGGAGTGACGCAACAATGGACAACAAAAAGTTATACCGAAATCCGCAACAGTTTTGCAGAGTTACAAACAATACCTGCGGTGTATATGTTACCAACTTAATTTCAGAACAAGCTAGTTTATCATATGTCCGCATCACTGTTTTATCCTGTTAGAATATTATGCTAACTCAAAACAGTGTAATTACGTTGGCGCCATCGTTATACAACATTATTTTTTGTTTATGCGAAACCCGATACACCTGTCCAGTATTTTAGTCTAAAGAATCTATGTACAAAATTTTTAAACCATATCATAAAAAATCACAAGGTTACAAGTTTGTATATTACCTGGTTGTCCGTTCAAAAACATGCTCATTTCGCGGTACACCCGCGTAAACCGCGTCTCCTGTGTTATACACTCGTGATAATAGCTTGGCAATAGGCACCTAACCATACGGTGATTGTATTGTAATCAAATGGTAATAAAATTTAATTAAAATATTTTTGAAAAAAAATATAACATGGTGTAAAAATGATCTGAATGGAATCAGTTACTGATTCTGAACAAACTATATTCAGGTTTCGCATATACTAAAAATAATGTTGTATGGTAGACATCCCTCAGGTACGTATAAAGCGTTTTGCCAATACTTTTATTGTGCGCACAGCTTAGGAGTGGAATTTCCTGTCGGAAATCTGTATTTCCCGACAGCTATAATCTTGGGGTCTTCAAGTCAAGATTGAATAGGTTACTACTAGGCAAGCGTCGTTCACCGTCGACCACATCTTCGCTTACCACCCGGCGAGATAGTGGTCAAACGCGAACATATCATTAAATAAAAAAATAAATAAGAAAAGTGCTCGAACTTCGATGAAAATCCCGTCGACCTTACTGCGACAACGCTCACTACGCTTGCGCTCGTTCGGCTTGCGCATGTTTGATCTAAGTTTTTTTTAGAACACTTGCGCTAGTTAGGTAAGATGTAAAGAAAAAAAGAAAGAAATGAGATTTATTGACACACACAGGACAGAACAAAAAAAATACATGAATAAAAACAACAAAGGAATCAAAATTATATAAAAGAAAAACGACAAAAGGTAAAACTAATAATAAACAATTTAGTCTTGTGCGCGTTTTCTGATCAATCCATCGCAAATGCGGGTGATTAGGTTAGTGCTTGAACGGTTGAGCACACGCAAGCAGGTCGTCCAATTTCCGCACCGAACGATTTGTATGGCATCCAGGTTGTTCAAAGTCTAGTTGTTTGTGTATGTGAGTTGAAATGTATGTAAACGAATTAGCAAATCAGGAGAATTTTTTAAAAAGTATTTTTTTTTTATTTGTAACGCTTTCGCGCTTAAACCGCTGGACCGATTTTGAAGAATTTTAGTACAAACAAAGCTGGGACCCAGTAGACGCTTATAGAAAAATATAAAGAAGAAGGGCGTGAGGTAAGCAGGAGCAGAGGGCAAAAGCTCGTAAAATAAAAGCTCGGGGTTCTTTTTGAAGGTGTCTAAACTAGTTTGCCCCAGGAAATACTAGTAAGGCAGAAGAAAAACTAGTTAGGAGGAGGAGATAAAATGTATGCAATAATTCCTCACCATCATAATAGATCCCGTGTGGACACTTAGGGCAGCTAGCAAGCAAATGCGGTCTCTGCAACGGGTGGTCGGTGTACATCCGATACGACGAGCGCTGCCATTCGCTTACCGCACTTCCTCTTGAATTTCTGAGTTCCTCTATACCTGTAGAGACGAATACTTCAAGGGGATTATCGTAGAAGTTTCCATTACAAATTAAATTATTGGAGGAAAATATCTTTGAGTCTGATTTTGTAGGTACATTATGGATAATGGATGACATACTGTAGACGATAAAAAAAAAACCTATCTGTTATTAAGTTGATTTGTAATCTGTTGTTAAGGCTACAAAATCTCTCTCACACTATGCACTTTTTAACTTCCGGCACATAAAAATTTATGTCTTTTTGTTTTTTATTTTTACCGACTTTCCTTTTATATTGTTTTACTTGTGGCGTGTATCATGTGTGTTTCAGTATATTTGATTTTCTATTGACTCCTAACGAGTAAGTTACCTACAGAGCGATTTTGAATTTATTTGTAGGTTTTGGTTCATATCAATTAATTGTATTCTACTTCCATCAATATTTAGTAACTACGGTAGTGGATAAATGCCAATATCCTACAGCCGAATACGGTCTAAAGTAACTTTCAAAACGTTAACGAGGCGTGAGGTGACGTGAGGCGGATCGTGCGCTGCATAGGTTTTTTTGAAGTCGATATAAACACTCATCCACTCGCCTAAAATTGACAGAGGTTGATTTGGCGGATTTTTCGGTTTCTATACACCTATTCAAGTTTTACCTGCATGATCGGTATCGATCTGTCTGTACCGACAATCCGCTTCTTAGTTAAGGCACCATTCGACTAATACACGAACACTGTTTCGCTGCGCGGCGTAACTCCAATACTTAGCGGAGCAGAGCGGAAAGCGATTCACCAATCACATGGCTTGAGTAGAGAAGAGATGTGGATTTCAAGCCATGTGATTGGTGAATTTCCCTCCGCTCTGCTCAGCTCCACTTCAGTGGAACCGCAGCTTTACTTGGCTGCGTTCGCCCGATTGCGCGGGCGTATATTGTTGTGTGGAATCGCCTACTAAAAACACAATCAACTGTCAAAAATGCGCACTCATATAAGACCATTCAGTAAATATTCCGTTTAATTTACAAAATATGCATGTTGAAATTCTTAGAGTTATTTAATACTGTCCAGGGTTATCTTTGTAAAACATGGCTGTAATCCTACATTCTAACTGGCTTTAACTTGGTTTGGAACCTCATTGAATTGCTGTAGGCTAACATACTATATACTGGCTTGACACGATGCGTAATATTACGCACCGCGCCTTCTTAAGGCAATGACTAGACTAGGCGCGAGCTGATGCGTTCGATTAGTTTATAGGCCGGCTCTACACTCGCATGAAGCGCTCGCGTGACTGTAGATGTTGTTCACGCTTCGCGTTCGTGCTTCGCTTTTCCTCGATCAGTGTCGGTTTTTGGCCCAAGACAAAGGGTTTGCGGTGCGAACGCGAACGCTTCCAATAAGACTGAAGCTTTGCGAGTGTGGAGGGACACAGTTCGTGCGCAAATCACTGCGATATTCACGGCGCGACTTCTCACGCGAGAGTAGAGTCGGCTTTATATATCAGATCGAAAACGACGAGGCGAAGGCGCGCGAGTAACGGCACAACTCGTGTTATGCTCGTGTCACGCGCCGTGAGAAGCTAGCATTAAATGTACTGAGTATTAAAATAAACAAAAAGCTTAGTATTCAGAAAGAATTATCGAAAGAAAATAAACTTTCTCGTTTCATTAGTTAGGAGCCATTTCAAGCGTCTTACAAAAATATTATTTGTGTTGGTCGACTGCGCGCACAATTAATTTATCTTTATCTTCATAATATTATTTCACTACTGCAAAAATCTTATACTTGTTCTATGTCCAATATTAAATTGTTCACTAAATAAAATAAGTAAGAGGAAACTGTCCTGACACGTTGAAAAAGAGTAAATTCTGACGAGGCGAGTTCTCCAAGAGACGATGTCGTGAGTTTTTCATTTCTCCCATCCAAAATTTTATAAATATCATACCTGTTAGCACATTTAAAATACATCCGAATTTCAGCTGTATTTGAGTGCTCACAGTGCTCAAATTGATATAATCATCATGGCATTATACTCTATTAATTTCGCTGTAAAGCAAAACAAATAAATTAAATAAATAAAGTGCACTATCTGTCCCCTTTTTCATGACGTGTAATAGTATCAAATGAGTCGTGCCACCCTGCGATAAGCGGAAGGGACTGTCAGACTCTTACTGACTAAAAGTCCACCCTGTTCTTTCGGTTACGCTATGCGCTTCAGGTCCTCGGTGTCATTTTAAGACGGTCCCGCAACCTACTGTTTGCCCCTAATAGGCAAATAGGCAGAAAATAAAATAATTTCTAAAGTAACACGGGGATAGAAAATATATATTACAGTAAAAAATCCCGAAAAACAGTAAAAGACACACTTTGTTTGAATTATAACAAACGAGGTCTGTTAATTTTATCTTCCAAAAACGCTTACACACAGAAAAAAGATCAAAAAAGGTCGAATATCATATTTAAAGCTGAAAATAAATCATGTAAGTACAACCGGACGTATCTTGAGGGATCGAGGCTTTTTATTATGGATCACATAAAATATACCGCTGATGTAAGGCTATAAGTCTGTCTAACATTCATATTTCTTTAGGTAAATGTTTCACGATATTGAACAGCTGACATATTGGTATTCGTTTAAGAGCGTGTATGCTACGGAATTACATACATTCGAAACCCATATTTGCAATATGGCTGAACAGATTTGAATGACACTTCATATACCTACAAACAGAGTGTGATACTTGGAAAAGTGAAACTCCGAATAACACTTTCCCCAAAGTTTACTAATATAAAACACTTCTCAACGAATGCGCGGTACCTAGAAAAAATTGAAGCCACCGCCGCCGCGCCGCTACCACTAAGCCATGCGATCTCGCTGGAGCAAAGTCGCGGCGCTGTAGGGGTTTCCAGGACTGTCTAAATACGATCTGATAGGATAGCAAGCATTCATTATTTTCTTGTAGGCAAGCTATTTGTCCTCAGCGAACGTTCTCTCACACACGAGTATCAGCAATAAAAAAATCAAAGCATTATAAATTATAGGCACTTTTAAATTGTCAAAACACAAATAACAAAAAGACTAAATAATAATTATGGCGGTATCGTTCCAGTCCCAGTTCCATAATAACTGTGAAAGTACTGCCGATGCTCATTCTAAGGCATAATAGATCTTTAGCGAAAAGAATGGGTAAGAAACTCCATAGACTCAGGTAATTTTTGCAAATGTTTTTTTTACATCATTCATGTTGAGATTATACATTATGTGAGAAAGAACAATTCACACGTTCAAAAAATAAGCCGTATCTGGTAAGAAATAACCAATCCCAATTGGCAGTGCCTGTTCACGAGATGGAACACATGGAATAAGCAACATTAAATTCAACCATTTTGAAGGGAACTAAATGATCCGACCTACGTGCCACCATCAGAGAGACATTTGAGTCAGCATAACATATTTTCAACCACCAGGATACATTCAAGTCATAGCCTTCGATCAAGACTCAGATATTACGATAAGCACTTTTAATTTATATTTGATAAGAAGGCTATCTATCACAAAGACACACTATAGTATTAGCTATTATGACATAGATATCGCTGTCTTTTACGATACCTTTCTTCGGCGAACCGATCGTTTGTCGATTATTGCTCCGCTTGAAAGGTGAACGTTTTATAAATTATCAAGAAATTTTGGTACTCTCTAGATATTGCTTTTAATATTGAGAACTTCCAACAAAGAAGTCATTCAAATTATTTGACAACTTTTGTGCCTTTCATGTTGTATCGGTCTTCAGTTTGGTAATTGAGATTCGAATGAAAGGGAGGTCGAATAGGAGTTGATAGAAACAAGTCTGATATATTCAGTCGCATCTGGGAAGGTTTGATTACTTTTCAGCGAACCGTATTTGGGGTGACTATAATCTGGTTGGGATAAAAGTCTGCGTATTACAATTTTGTGTTGCCTAGTGGCTACTGACGAACGAAGTAATTATCTTTGGTCACGTTCTGCTGGTAAAAAGTTGGGGTCATGCGATTAAAAACAAACTCAGTGTGAAACTTACTGTCATCAAAATTATCTATACCTATATACATATAATACGCTATGTTTTAAAATGCAATGGATCGTCTGCGTCGTCTCGAACGTAAACTTTAACCCTCACATATCGTGATGATATAATACCTATCATTTTAATATAATATAATATATTATCATTGTTTTATATTAAAATGTAGATTGTTGTCGAATGTGATTCATGGCTATACGTGCTGTGGAACGCAGGTCACAGTCGTCCGAACTTTTCTAAATTCGAATTTAAAAAAAAATGTTATCATATTATTTTATGAATATGATTGGCTGTAAGTGTAGAGGAAGACAAAAAAAAACATGGACTGTGTAAATGATGATAAGCTAAAAACCGCTGAGTTTACGAGTAAGAAACTGTAATGAGATTTCAAAATGGTACAAAAAATATTGTGGTGAAGGACAACATAATACGAGTATTATAAAAGCACGAGCATTAATAGTAGATTATTAACCAAGGGGATAAAGCAGTGTCTTCTGTCGCGGGTGACGATTTAAATCGCGAGCGTAACGAAGGACTCGAGGTTTACTCCCGAGCGTAGCGAGGGTGTTAAAAACTTAAATCACGAGCGAAGCGAGGGATTTAAGACGAGTCCTGAGTGTAGCGAGGGATTTAAGTTCACCCAAGACTAAGACAGCTTTATCACCGAGGAAAATACTCTACTTTTCGTACCATTTGCGAAAAAATGAACTCAATAATAATATGAGATAAGCATTTATTGAAAATAATGACAATTAAAAGTAAAAGTTAACATTCGAAACATTGGTCCAATTATTGATAGAGAGAGTTACATTTTTGTTTGGTACATTTATTGTCGATGAGTTAATTTGAGTATGTCTCTGTTCTTGCGTCTGAGGAACTTGCGTTTCATTTGATTTAACATCGTTACGCATTTTTAGAACATTAACTTATTTATAAAAATAAAATAAACTCAAGGTTTTATTTGAAGAAAACAAAAACGCGGCAAATTCCTAGACTACATTTTTTTTGTCGGAAAAGCAAAGGCATCAAGCTCATACGGCCTCTTCGGTTTTCGTAATTTTGTTTAATAATCATAACTGCATAATAAATACGTATTCCTTTTTCAAAAAGATGTGTAATGCTTTATATACAAACTCAATGGTGTAAACACAGATGTAGTTCAGTATAAATTTCGGTAAGTATTCCAAATTTAAATCACATTCTCTCCCTAGAGGATGAATGAAATTCAGTACAACATTCTCTCCCTGTTTTTAACAGATTAAAAATGACTATCGTTATGTTCGATTTTTGAAGCATAGAATGTCACTTTTTTGAGCAAGTGGTACGAAAAAATAATTATTGTTCTCCTTCACTGATAGAGCATGAAGTACAAATAATAGTACAATACAATATATATAATATACAAATAGTATAAAACTTGGTATGGCGTTTTTAGTGCCCTAGAGTGACTGAACACGCAAAATGGATTATTATTTTGATATAATAACACGTTATATTTTTTGTACTACAGTGACTACAAAGCTATAAAAATGCTTTAACAATATTTTATTACCCTAATAAAATATAATAATATTATGTGTAAATATAAACATTTTATGATTTACATCAGTAAAGGGTATCGTGTCCTTTCAATGAATTTTACATAAAAAATATTATGTAGGTACATTATTATTACGCTGTTAATTTTTTTTTATGAAACTTCAGGATAACACTGGTTCACAATATGAATTTAAAAAAGACGACGCAGGTAGCTATCTAGTTTTATTTAAAAACTATTCGCAATTCACAAACTCATCTTTCTTTACTTTAAAAAATATCCTTATTTATTTTAGTTTCTTTTGCAGCCTGTAATTATGACATTTTTAAGTCAAAAGATATCTCAAGATGGAGACGTCACGAGCACCTACTTACGAGTATTGACGCCTTTCATCTTTATAAATATTCACTGAACAAAAGAAAAAAATATGAGTCCTTATTTGTGAATACTTTAACTGACGTACTAAATAATACATTTGCATATTATTAATGCTGAAGTCATATTTATTCTGTTGAAAGACGTTGTTGAAAACAAATATGAAAGGTATTAAAGGTTTAAAATAAAATTGCCACTTGTAAGTATAAAGTATTGTACGAGGTGATTGAATTAGAAACTAACTATTGTTGAAGTCCCATAAATTCTTTAACAAATGGTTAAATCCTACCAAAAATATACCTGTTAAAAAGGGGGCTAAGTTCCTATCGGCTAATTGTTCGTCTAAAACAAGGGTTGAAATCTAATCCATTGCCAAGTTTAGATGCACCTTAAAAGCGATCATAAACATCTTCATCAACAGCCTGATCCACTGGTAAACATTTGTGATGAAATTAAAACTGGTTCTTGTACGAGTACATTGTGCAAGCTTTTATTGAAATTGTTGTACGGATTATTGTACGGATACAACATAAGGAATTTTTTTTTGTATAACAAGTGAGGGAACATTTTTCAATAGACAAGTAGCGCTAGACCATAGTGACATCTGTCATTCAAAGAAGGCGGCAATTTTAAATGGATTTAAACAATTTGCCATACCCAAGACTGCCCACCACACCCAGTCCTCCGCCTTCCGCATCCAGCCGCTACCAGCCACCTTATTCACGTCAACAGTCCATCTGGTCGAAACGCATATTGAAAAATACAGTCTTGACCAGTGTGTACCATTTTAAGCGTATTAGCATGTGTTATATGACTGTTGTAGGGTGGGGACGCAGTCCATACAAAATCGCCCATAGCTTTTTAAGACCTCTGTATTATAATACATCCGAATCAGATAGACAAGCTTTCAACCTACGTGAATATAAAAGAGGCCTTTTACATTACATTTCATTACTTAAGTTAATGTTAAAAGTAAGTCATCCGTGGTACGGGTCAGGTCCAACCCTTATCATATATTTTATCAACGTCAACACATCTTCAACTGGATACGAGTATTTCACACTATAAATAATCTTAAGAGATAATGCCATGACCATTATGACCAATCCGTGTTGATGTGAATACTTACTATTTTTATTCCTTTTATTCTATAGTTTATTGTTGTCGGACGGGATTTCCAAGTGGGTGTTTTATTTTTGTAGCTCAATATTTGTATGGAACGGAGCTTGACCTATAATTTTCTTTTCGGGTTAAAAAGATATTAAAATCCCTAGACATAGAGCATAGACGAAGTATTATCTGCCTAAAATTGTTATACTTTTTTTACTTTCTAGAAAGATACAAACTTTTTACATGATGACTATCTCTTTGAAGGCAATTTAGAGCTAAATGGTCACACAATAAATTGTTTATCGCTCTTTCGAGAGGGTGTGGTAATTTTATTGGACGTTTGGGTAGAAAGGACTCGGTCCATGCTCTAGTTTTTGTCTATGCAAAAAATCTTTTTTTTAAAGAAATGTTTTTTTTTTTTTTTTTACAAAGTTCGTGCTGTAATAAACTACTGCCTTTAGGCCCGTTCCACAGTTTAAGTGGTTTTTGACATATTGTCTTCAACTGGATGCGGATTTTCTCACTCTTGACTATTACAAACATAACTAATCTCAAGAGATAATATTGAAATCAAAAAAAAAAACGACGGATTGCACTCTGGGAGTGCCGGCAGAAGTGAAAACTTGAATAGTATTAAACACACACGAACATTCGCGCAAGCGCCCTGCGCCGTCTTACGAATTTTCGATCAGGTCACTTGTTCTGACGCGAGTTTAACATTTTTTACTCATTCCAAAAAAAGTGCACAACGCCGCTAAAGAAGTTTTCACTTCAAAAAAAAATAGTCCGAAAGACAGATTATCAAAAAATATTTGTCACGTATTTTTTCATTTCTTACGTAAACCGAAATTGACGAAGGTATTATATAGCTTCTAAAACTCACAAAACGTCACTCGGACGGTACAATTTTACAAGAGGACAAGGACGTTTTCAAATTTTCAAATTTGGAAGCGTTTTATCTTCGTCAATATTCATTGATTAAAAAAACAAAAAATACGTGTTCATTATTTTTCAATATTCTAACTGACGGACTAAACAGATTTTCAATTTATTTTTGCAGTAAAATACCCTAATGTAAATTTTTCATATTTTATTGTTGTCGGGCAGAATTTTGAGGAATTTCTTTTTTTGTTACTCGGAACTCTCTGGTTCTTGGAAGGTAAGCCTTTACAAATACTGGGGTAAAGAAAAATGGCGTGAAAAATTCTTCCAATGACGAAATGCCTTATAGAAAGGGATTTTTAGGGTGATGAAAATTTTGTTTTTCTAGTTCGGGCGCTGTTATTAGAATTAATATTATTGGATTTGGTAATACGAAACCAGCCTATTATTTTCTGCTTCTCTTACGGTAACAACTATTTTAACTGTTTTGGGTTGAATGAACTTTTAACTTCTTCCCACCATAGTGCATAGAGCTACGTTCGATGGTCAACGTTTCGTTTTATGAAATTTAGTTTTCGAAACCATGTCGAGGAGTTTGTAGCTAAATAATTACAGCCGCACAGGCCCATCTTCCGGGTTAAGCCGCGCTTGCCGAGGTTGGTCTGTGGACGGGTGACCGTCTGTTATAGCGAATTTCCTCCGTGCCTCGGAAAGCACGTTAAGCCGTTGGTCCCGGCTGTCATTTGTAGATCTTTGACAGTCATTAATAACAGTCAGAAGCTCGAAAGTCTGACAACCAGTCTTACCATGGGGTATCGTATTGCCCAGTAACTGGGTTGTGGAGGTCTGATAGGCAGTCGCTCCATGTAAAATACTGATATTCAGCTGAATATGGTTTGACTGGAAGCCGACCCCAATGTAATTGGAAAAAGGCTAGGCAGATGATGAGTTTTCGACACCCTAATTTAATTTGACCTTTAACAACATGGAAAGGACTTCGATGCACAAACTGCTACCACAACACACAGGCCAGTTGATCTAGTGGTTAGTGACCCTGACTGCTATGCCGGAGGTCGTGGGTTCGATTCCCACACAGGACAAATGTTTGTGTGATGAGCACGATCATTTGTTCTGTGTCTGGGTGTAATTTATCTATAATATGTATGTATTTAGAAATATATAAGTATGTTTATCAGTTGTCTAGTACCCATAACACAAGCTCTGCTTAGCTTGGGACTAGATGGCATTGTGTGATAGTTGTGGAATATAAAAAAAAAAAAAAAAACTACAATATTCAGTTCATAATTCCGATCTTGAAAATCCTCATTGGTGTTTTCTTTTAAATGCTTTTTCATAGAAAGTGCAATATTTTAAGGATCATGTGCCGACAGCTGGCTCACTGTGTAAACACATTTCACCGAAACAAATGTCTCATTAACTGTCAGGACAAAGTTGCTTTTTACTTCCTTTCACCCTCAAAAAGGGAGTGAACATTTTGCAGGATCTGTGACCAGTTTCCAACAGGTGATCCGTATGCTTGTTTAGTTAGCTAGTTTATATGTTTGTAATCGATATCCCACGATTCAGGAGAAATTTCCTAGTGTGGGGCAACGTTTAATAAAAAAGATTTATGTTGTAAAAAAAATAAAAAAATACTCGGTCAAAATGTTAGGAGCGGTTGTTTTTATTAAACGTTTATATTTTGGGATATCTACACTAAAGCGCAGAATTAGAAATTATGTACATCATCGTCCTTTCCAAATTGTATAGATTAAAAAAAAACCGAACCTATCCACAAACATATCATTACATTTCGTGCAAGCTACTTATTAGATTAAAAAACCATTTGACAAATGACTGCTGACGAAAATGAATGATACCAAAGATCACTTTTAATAATTACGTTAACGAGTAAAAACCTGATCGGGATCGACTGCCGGACTGCGAAATGCAATCCGGCGGGGATTCTGGAAGCGGCCGCTTGCGCCGGCGCAGGATGTCTCGCCAGCGGCACAGGATCGCTGTGCGGAAGTATGTTCTGAACCTGTGGGAAGAAAAATGTTATTGAAAAACGTGATTTAAAAATGTAGACAATAAAATAATGTTCCATCTATACAGGCTGTTCCGTTTTTATCGTAGTACTAGCGACCTGCCCCAGCTTCGCACGGGTGGACATTTATATTTTAAGCTCTCTAAAAAAAATTTTTGTTTTGTATGTATGTTTTTATAGGTTTTTTATTCGTGTTACATTTCTTTGTTACGTACCTGCTTAACTCTTTTATTTTTGTTTTTAATTTTTTTTTTCTCTTTATCTTAATGCTTCACTATACACTATGTTCGCAGTAGTATTTGTAGATGGCATTAAAACATATTGGTTTTCAGGAGATCCTACTCGAGAAAGTGCAACATATAATTGGCCATGAGAAAAGCACAAAAATTATTATCGTCGCAGGTACACCAACGACAATCTAGCGCCGAACGTTCACAGCGCCTTGCTGGAAAATTATTCATTTTAATACCAATTACAATTTTAAATTTGTCATATCTTTGAATGGATTGTCCGATTGGAATTAAATAAAGTAATTTATAGCTATTGAAACAATCTTGCTCAATAAATAGTTTATTTGGATAAGGATTAGTATTTGACGATAATATGATCAATAAACATAGGCTAATAATTTTAATGACTTTTATTCTATGGAAAAGTGGTTATAATGGCTAAAATATAAATGTTTGGTTTATACTATCGCGGACTTTTTTCAACCATACATCTCTAACCATTTAGGCAGCGTTCGCGAGAATCGTTAACGTACGGCAGTTTTTTCGACGCCTTACTCCACAATTTTCACTACCACGAAAAATCCTATCTATTTTCCGGGATAAAATATAGCCTATACGGATTCGGAAGAATCCCTCTAAGTAATAGTAAAAGAAATTTTTAAATCGGTCCAGTAGTTTTTGAGCCTATTCAATACAAACATACAAAAATACAAAGGTTTCCTCTTTATAATATTAAGTAATAACTAGCGACCGGCCCCGGCTTCGCACGGGTGGACATTTATTTTTTAAGCTCTCTGAAAAAAAAATTTTCCGGGATAAAATATAGCCTATACGGATTCGGAAGAATCCCTCTAAGTAATGGTAAAAGAAATTTTGAAATCGGTCCAGTAGTTTTTGAGCCTATTCAATACAAACATACAAAAATACAAAGGTTTCCTCTTTATAATATTAGTATAGATATAAGTAATAAGTAATAAGTAAATAAGTAAATAAGTAAATATAGAAAATCATTTAATTAGTCCTCCCGTCCAGTGCGCGACGGAAGGAACTGTCAGACTCGTGCTGACTAAAATCCACGGTGATCCTTCTATAGCTCTTTACGTTCCAGGGTCATGGTTACCTGATGAAGCAGTTCCGCGACCCCGGAAGTGTGGGTCAAATTAAAAAGTGACATTGGCGAGTTTATTTCTTCTGAGTATTTTAGAATCAGAGAGGTAAAAGATTTTTATGGGTTCCGCGCCTTAAAAGGATCAAAACCCTTATAGGTTAGCTCTGCTAGCCGTCTGTATGTCAGTCTGTCAAAAACCTTTTTTCATAAACGTGTGGAATTAATGAGTTGTAATTGATCCCGAAAATGTATTTTAGGGTTTCGCACCCGAAGTGTAAAACTGCACCCTATTATTAAGACTCCACTGTATGTCTGTCCGTCTGTTACTAGATTGTTTCTCATGAACCGTGATAGCTTAACGGTTGAAATTTTTACAGATAATGCTTTTATGTTGCCGCTACGAGTATAATATAACAACAACAGTATAAATATATAATATTTAATTTATTAACGAATAATCAATTTATTGAGAAAGGCTATTAATAATCACGCTTCCACAAATGGGAATGCCCAGGTCGAGCGCGCGTTGTGTTCCACGCGCGCCTCAAAGAGTGTCAGCAAAATGACGGGGCCCCCCTCTAGAGGGCCAAAGCCTGCCGGGGTCGCGGGATTTACGAATTACCGTGACCCCGGAACGTAAAGGGCTATTGAAGGACACCGTGGATTTTAGTCAGTACGGGTCTGACAGTCCCTCCCGCTCTGCCCTGGGTGGGAGGTCACATTTAATGACTCATTTGATGATTTTACCACGTAAAAAAAAACAACTAATGGGAGTAGAGCAGCGAGGGTAAAACCCACGAAAATTAATTTATAAATTTATTTTAGCTCAAAGTGATTCATTTCAAAAATAAATGTACCTACATATTTGTCATTTTCCAAAATAAATGTACCAGACACCTATTAAGCTACGTAAAATCCGTATTTTATTCGCAGAAATAACGCCTGCCATGAAAATTTAGTTTAGTTTAAATCAATTAGAATCCTCCAAACAAAAAATTGAATTGAATCTACATAAACTGACACAAATAGGTTTTAGAGGTGATATAAATTGAAAGATTTAATGGTAATCTTTGTAATAAATTGTCAGGCCCAAATCTATGTAATGAAGGTAATTTTCTGATGAATAAATTGAACTTTGTATTTTGTTTTCCTGTTTTTATTTTCCTTTTATTATCCGCATTATTTACTTTATGTTTATTACTTTTTATTAAAATGTTTTAGTAGGTACCTACTCGCGCATGCGGGCAGCGAGTAATGGGCAACTCACTGTCCGACCATGGACTATGGCGCGTACGGACGTACGAATTACCGTGACCCCAGAACGTGAAGGGCTATTGAAGGACACCGCGGATTTTAGTCAGTACGAGTCTGACAGTCCCTCCCGCTCTGCCCTAGGTGGGAGGACACATTTGATGATTTTACCACGTAAAAAAAAAGTAGGTACCTACTGCTAGTTTTCTTACAAAGTTTTTCCTTCACCATTTCAAGAGCAATGGTGGTGAAATAAATTATACAAAGTAAAATGCGTTGTTTTGGGTTCGAACCTATGACCTGCAACTAGTTAGTCGGGCCATTAGGCAAGTCTTGCATAGAAGTATGAAGCCACATTCGTATATAAGTTGCTTAAATTGAAAAAATAATACACAAAATCTAGAAGTTCAAACTACCTAAGTACTTGTTATTTATATGCATACAATTTGTATGTTCAAGTTGCATACAATTTGTAATGACGAATGAATGTGACTTGACGGCACGGTTGGCGCAGTGGCTGAGCGATTGGACTGCTGCGCTGGGCGTCACGGGTTCGATTCCCGCACGGAGCAAATATTTGTAAGATCTACAAGTAGTTGTTTCGGGTCTGGGCGTTTGTGTATGTGAATTTATATGTTAACCCACGCACTGGAGAAATTAATAGTGTGTGGCAAGGTTTTTTTTTTAAAAAAAAGAACTTGCTGCCGTAGGCAACCGTTTCTCGATCAATGTTTCATATATTTTAAAGGCTTCAATTATTTCTTGCCGTTCCATCATCGTTAACTCTGATGATATGTGGTAATCTGAGACACAAATCAACATGAAATTGTAGGGTAAATTCGTTAGAGATGGCCATACGGGAGAGATGGCCAATTAAATTATTTCTGATGTTTATAACTAGACAACGCTAGAGTGCAGTTAGTACACTGCGAACAGTGGTCAGGAATACAATACGACGAAATTACTGCGCAAAATTATATTAAAAAGTAAGTAAATCAGCATTGATTTTACATGACATTGCTAAAATTTTATAGTGTAGTCATAAATTATCGTGAATATTATTTTTTATTGTAAATGTCTAGTGTTTATTAAGTTTATTGTGTTTAGCAAATGATTAAGTCTATTCTAATCTAAAAATGGCGCCCGATATGTTAAACCTATCTTTATTCATTGGTGTGGCCATCTCACCCATACAAATAGGAGAGATGGCCACATAGATTTAGGTTAAGACGGCCATACTAATTATTGTTATAATAAGTGTTATTAATGCGTTTTTAGGTCTTTTTTCAGATGCCAAACAAATATCAGAGATAAGCTATAGCCACTCGTGGTAATTGGAGTGAAAACTCATTAAAAGCTGCTATAAATTCCATAAAAATGGGGAATTGTCTGTGTATAAAGAGGCGAACACCTTCTCGAATTTAAAAAGAGATCTCGCCTATCCCACAAAAAATAATAGAGAAGAAGACAAAGAAAACGAGGCAGACGAATGTGCTCGATGTGGAGAAAATTATTATAAAACTCGACTTATTGAAGAATGGCTCCAGCGTCTCATTTGTGACAGATGGGTGCATGAGAATTGTACCGAGTTTGAAGACATGTGCTCCACATGTGGACAACAAAAGAAAAAAGAAGCTAAACAAATGGAATTTGAAGGCAAGGGAAAGGGAAAAGGGAAGTTTTGCACTGGCCATCTTATCCGTACGACTACGGCCAACTCCCCCTGACGTGTCGGGAGAGATGGCCAATTCAATTTTTATTTTAAATTGATTTATCGTATGTTGCTTAATTATAAAAACATATTTGTAGTTAATTTTTTATAAGACTAATAACTGTTAATTATGTTAAGAATAAAATATTGATTGTTACAACCCTATTTATTTTTTTATTGCATCTTAAAAAAACTATGGCCATCTCTAACGAGTTTACCCTATTTTTTGTCGAAGAATAAATGGTTACACTAAAAAATCTTTATTGGCAGCTGTCACGAGACTTCTAATATTTAGAAATTGATAGATATAACGGAGCGACTGAAACCACTCATAAAAAATATGTATTTGGTAATCTATCAATTTCAACTTGATACATCCATTCGTTCCTGAAGGATACTATGTGGGTAGACACAGTGTTGACACATATTATTTGGTTACTCCTGAGTTAAAATAAATTAAAATAATTCTAATTTAATTTTTAAATGATTTAATTACATTTTATTGTTTATAACCACCCAATACTCACTATATAGTATTTTCAAGTCTATACTACTCTTCATTCATCTTTCTTCTATTATAACAACTTTTCAAAGTCAACCCCAATATGGACACTAAGATGGCAGCAAGCTTGGAGGATCTGGAGCAGCTGTTTAACTCAAGAATGGCTGAATATGAGAACAGGCTCATGAATGTATCCTCAGGACCAGAGATCACTTCGGACATCACAGCACTAACACGTGAGTTCGTTGATTTTAAAAGTTTTGTGTGGCGAGCACTCACTCAGTTTAGATCACAGATTGAGATGCTTTCACTTGGCTATGATAGACATGAAACCTTGATGAGAAGAAAGGTTTTATTATTTCATGGGATTGCTGAACAACCCAATGAAAAATTGAGTGATGTGGTTCACAAAGTGCTAACCAGTCAAATGAGTCTGTGCGAGGTAAAGAAGGAAAGTATTCATGTCTGTCATAGATTGGGATCATCGCAAGGCAAACCTAGACCAATCCTGGTGAGACTCTACACCTCCGAGCATCGCCACTTAATTTGGGAGAACAAAAAGTCATTGAAAGGTACTGGCATCACTATCTCAGAGTTCCTTACGCTCACTAGACACCGTACTTTCATGGATGCACGCAAGCACTTTGGAGTGCCGAACTGCTGGTCTGTGGAGGGCAAGATAGCGATCATCACATCCGACGGTAAGCGCCACAAGATTGAAACTCCTGGTGAACTTCGAGCGCTAGTTTCGCGGTACCCCAAGGTGCCTAGCGACTCAGGTGATGCTGCGCGGGTACAATTACTTTCTTCACCTAAAAGCCCAACCGAAATCTCCGCTACACCATCAAGAGGCCAAAGGAAGGCGCGTCGACGTAATTAGTGTTTGTATTGGGTACATGTATTGCACGTTAGCTATTATTTTTGTTCACTTTTAACCACTGTCGGTATTTGGAACGTTCTATGTCCTTTATTTCACCTTCACAGTAAGTTTAGTCCAGTAGTTTTAATTAATTTTTCTTTTTTTTATATTAATGGTTCGTGTCGGTATGTTTATTTCTTGTAGTATTACAAGTTTTGTATTTATGTCAATGTCACTGTCAACAGTGTCAACTATCAAGCCATAACATCTCAAGGAATTGCGTTCCATTTCACTTTTGGTAATTGCTTTTTTGTGTATATACCAGTTGATTTTTTTTTTTTTTTTTTTGTGAATTTGTTATATAGTTTTGTGTGTTATAACTTTTTTTCTTTTTTTTTTGTGTTTCTATAATTTACTCTAACACACTGGTGGGTTAGGGTGGTTGTATTTTTAAAGCAATCAGCCTTATATTAATTGTAGTTTTTTTGTTAGTATTGTATTTTAATTTGGTTATATATTTTATTTATTTATGAATATCCCAATTGACTTAGACGACAGTTTTTTCTCTTGCTCTTCATCAACCTGCAGCTTTATTAGTGTGGACAGTGAGCCGCCCATTCATACTTTGCATGACAACATTTCCTCTCTTTTTTCCAATTATCCTAAAAATTTCCAAATAGCCCACATTAATGCTCAGAGTGTTCCTGGACATTATTCCGATCTACTGGCATCCTTTAGTAGTGTACATCTCGATGCACTCTTAATATCGGAGACATTTCTTAAGCCCTCCCTCCCTTCTACGCACTACGCACTTCCTGGCTTTGTTCTGGTCAGAAATGACAGAATTGGCAAGGGTGGTGGTGGTGTTGGCATTTATTTACGCGCCGATATACCCTACAAACTTGTATATTCATCTCCATCGCTATATTCTGGATCGGCTGAATCATTGTTTCTTGAGATCACCTTAAACCATTCCAAAGTATTGCTAGCTGTTTACTACGCTCCAAACCTTCACATAAACTATTTTGATTCCTTAGAATCTTCACTTAATAGTCTCTGCCCATCGTACGAGCATGTTATTATAATGGGCGATTTTAATACATGTTTAATTAAAAACGATTCCCGTTCCCTTAAACTCCGTTCACTTTTATCCTCCTTTAATCTTGAAATTTTACCTCTTTCTGCGACCCATAACTTTCCAAATTGCACTCCTTCTTTTCTTGACCTAATGATTGTTTCTTCGCCTCACAATGTTGCTGAGTTTGGGCAGCTCACTGCAACCTTTTCGTATCACGATCTCGTCTATCTTTCCTATCGTATACGACCTCCTAAACGTAAACCTCGTTTCTGCTTTCTACGAAGTTTCAACAGCATGGATCTGGAGGCTTTGAAACGCGATGCTGGTGATATCGATTGGTCACCTGTTTTCGAAAGCAATACTATTGATGATAAGGTGAATTGCTTCAATGCCAAGGTATTGACTCTATACGATGTACATGCTCCTCGCCGGCGAATTAAAATCAAGCATAATCCTGCACCTTGGATGACGACGGACATCAAGGATGCAATTGCTCATAAGCATAAAGCGAAGAGTAGGTACAGACGTAGACCTACGGAACATAACCTCACTCATTTCAAAGCTTTACGAAACCGCTGCAATCGTCTGTGTCGTGATGCAAGGAGACGCTATTTCCATGAATCTCTCATTAATCGTAATTCCTCAGATGTCTGGAAATTCCTGAAATCTGTTGGTATTGGCAAATCTCCCACGAACGCATGTAAAGATGTGGACTTGTCCGCTCTTAACAGGCATTTTTCTCTTCCACCTGTGACACTGGACCCTAATGTTAAAGCATCTACCTTGCATGAGCTCTCTAACCTGCCTCTACCAACTTGTCCTTTTTTCAATTTCAAACCAGTCTCTGAGGACATTGTCAAAAAATCTCTTCTCTCTATTTCATCTTCTGCTGTGGGTCATGACAATTTGTGTTCAAGAATGATAATACCTATTATTTATCAATTACTCCCCATTCTTACCCACATTTTTAATTATTCCTTATACTCTAACATGTTTCCAACAGCCTGGAAACAGGCTCATATTATACCGCTTCCTAAAATTAACAATCCATCTTCCTTATCCCACTTCAGACCCATCTCCATTCTTCCTTTCCTTTCTAAAGTTCTTGAACACATTGTCCATGGCCAAATTTCCGCTTTTCTATCATCTAACGCTCTTATTTCCCCTTTCCAATCCGGTTTCCGTGCTGGACATAGTACGGTCACTGCACTCCTGAAGGTCACTGATGATATCCGCTGGGCTATGGACAACAAATTTCTCACTTTGTTAGTTTTACTCGACTTTAGTTGTGCGTTCAACTCAGTGGATTTCGACATACTTCTTGGGATCCTTCAGTCTTTTAACTTTTCTTCCCCTGTGTTAGCCTGGTTGGACTCATATCTTCGAGGACGCTCTCAGTGTATCCGCCAAGAAGAGATCTTTTCTGATTGGTGTGATCTCACTGCTGGTGTCCCTCAGGGTGGCGTTCTCTCTCCTCTCCTTTTCTCTATCTTCATTAACACTGTTACTAAGGTTATTGACTCTAACTTCCATCTCTACGCAGACGATTTGCAGCTTTATCGACATTTTCTACTGGCTGATGCGGATTTAGCTGTCAATGCCATGAATCGTGACCTGGAAAGTATCAATGAATGGGCTAAGTCTTTTGGCTTACTGATCAACCCTTCTAAGTCCCAGGTTATGATCATAGGTAGTAGATACTTTCGTACAGCACTTGACATTTCTTCATTGACACCAATAACTCTGGGCGGCACGGTCATTACATATTCTGACGTCGCTCGGAACCTTGGAGTCATCATTGACAGTAATCTTTCTTGGCAGGCTCAGGTGAGTGAGGTTAGTCGTAAGGTGCATTTCTCTTTCCACAATCTTAAATCTTTACAGACTTTCTTGCCTTTTAAAACAAAGATATACCTAGCTCAGACTCTGATTCAGCCGATCATTGATTACGCTGATGCCTGCTATCTAGATGCCACTGAGGAGCTCTTGAACAAGCTTGAGCGATTGCAAAACCTTTGCATTCGTTTTGTTTTCGGGCTAAGAAAGTACGATCATGTTTCTCAGTTCCGAAAGGAACTCAAATGGCTTCCTATTCGTCTTCGCAGGAACACTCGAATATTATGTCTCCTCTTCAATATCCTTCATAACCCTGCTTATCCTGCCTACCTACGCGAGCGTTTTTCGTTTACCCGTCCTCCTGATGCTCTGTGTAGATCCCACCTTAAGCATCACCTCAATTTCCCATCCCATAAAACTGACTTTTTTTCCTACTCCTTCGCTGTTCATGCAGTACGTTTGTGGAACTCACTTCCACCTAAAATACTCGACTCTAAAACTGTCTCTGTTTTTAAAAAACAAGTCAAGGATTATTACCTCTCCTCTATAATTTAGTATATTATATTTATATATTAGGTTTATTTTAAAACATATATATTATATACATACATTTTATATGTTTATTTTAATAGTATGTATGTTTATATTTTATTTATTCTTTGTACACTGTGTCTACGTTTTGATGTCTATCTCTCTTCTTTCGCTGGTCTGCTGGAAGAAATTTCTTATTGAAATAAGCAGTGCCTTTGTGCTCTTTTATCTGTATGTTATTTCTTGTACCTATGTGTTCTGTGTGCATAAATAAATAAATAAATAATAAATAAATAAGGTCTCATGGCAGACTGACAGACAGACAGACGGACACAAAGTGAACCTATAACGGTTACGTTTGTTGTCCGTCCGATTAGATCCTTTTTAGGTGCGGAACCCTAAAAATTTACGAACTAAACCCTCAATGTTTGTGTTTGATAGGCTAACGTTAGCACAGCCTATATTTTAACTGAAGTAAAAAGAAAATAATATGTATGCGGATATATTTTTACCGTAAAAAGTTATGTACAGAGTTTTTATATCGCCGGTACTTTTATTTGTACAGTGCATGAAGGTACACATCTGAACATCCATTAAAGTTTGACGTATTTCGAAAACGATAAATATAATATTGATGTCGCTGTCATTTTTATTAAGGCTTTCAATTTATATGTACGAGTACCTGGTATCAATTGAAAGGAGACAAAAAAAATGAGAGAAAACATAAACCTTTTTCGTCAAGTCGGGTAATAACATGAACAAAATTGGCTTCTACTTGCAAGAAGCAAGAGTAGGTACAGAGGCTTTATCACCATTTACTGGATTTTACCGCACATCTTACATAAATATTTACGACGTTTATTGTATTGAAAATAAAAAAGCGCCACTATTGTTCGAAGCGCGGGCATGCGGGCAGCGAGTAATAGGCAACTCACTGTCCGACCATGGACCATGCCCGGGTCGACGGCGCGTTGCGTTCCACGCGCGCCTCAAAGAGTGTCAGCAAACTTACGGGGCCCCTCTAGAGGGCTAAAGTCTGCCGGGGTCGCGGGACTGTACGAATTACCGTGACCCCGGAACGTAAAGGGCTATTGAAGGACAACGTGGAATTTTAGTCAGTACGAGTCTGACAGTCCCTCCCGCTCTGCCCTGGGTGGGAGGACTCATTTAATGATTTTACCACGTAAAGAAACAAAAAAAAAACTATTGTTCGAAAAAATAATTATTTTCCTTTCAAATTAACGTCACAGTTCTTGTTTACGTTACTTCTACTCGGGCGTTGGTACAATGTGAATAACGTACGGTAAAGTAAAATAACGTTCTTAAGTTAAAATGATGGCGTCACATATGTTTCTCAAATTATAAATTAACAGTTGAAAAAAGTTTATAAACGTCCTACAAAATATATGTCTACGTAGAACAATTTGTTACGTCAAAACAAAGAACAGTCTGTAATTTCATAAGTAAATTAGTGTTCCCTTGTGTTCTCTTGTTTATTGTTGTAACTGAAAATCCTGAACAAAACCGTCTAACTAAAAATTTACAAGTAAAATATTACCCAAGGGTCGCATTTACCACACCAGCAAAGGTTTAAATTTTGCAAAATTATAAAAAATTCTACGAGTATACTGTACAATAGTAACATTCATCTTTTTCTAGTTTTTTAAACCCGTAGGTATGTAATTTGTCAAAAGAAAAGAAAAAACGGGTCAGAGCCCATTCGTACCCTAAGATTCGCACCCTGTGCCCACTCGTACCCTGGAACTTTTGAGGGGCCCATTCGTCCCCTGAAGAATATTTATTTTTATTCATTCTTCTAATATAAGTACATGTATATGTGTATACTGCAGCTTGGTAGTCCTGGTACAGTCGCGCAGAAAAGGGTAAAATAAAAAATATAGTAATTCGGTAGATATCATGTTTATTTCAAATAAGATTAAGTTTAATAAAATGCCTCTAGGCTTTCTCAATTAAGCCAGTCTTCAAAATAATTAATGAACTTTTGGTTTCTTGTACATTTGTAAATATTTAGCAAAATATATGATAACTATAATATGTTTATGCAGTAAAATAAAACTGTGTAACTGTTTAATGCGCGCACATCTGGAGAGTACCTACTTACCAATTTTTGGAGCAAGACAGAATTAATGTTAGAACGTTCATTATTTTTGTACATTAAAAGGTTGACAACGGCTCCACATTGAGCTAAAACGAAACACTTAGAATACAAGAACATAATAACATCCACTAATATGATAAAATTATAATTGCGGATAAAAAATCGCTATACATATTTAGGAGTAAATAATTTAGTTTTGACTTTTTAGTTAAAATATGATTGTAGTATTCTACCATAAAGTGAATTACCATCAATAATAATACTAATCATATTCCAGGATTCAAATGAGATAATTCGATTCAATTATGTCAAAAATATTATTATTATTATATTAAGGGATTAAATATAATGACCACCATAAAATACTTTGATACCCTTAATTCTTTTACCAAAATTATATACTTAACACCATAAAAATAAAGTCCATAATTACAATAGCACTAGTTATTGTAGTCACGACTGCACTTCAAATTGTAATCGAACACCAAATGTAGTAAATGATCACCAAATCTAAACGAGCAAATTAATGGGTTATTTCTGCCTAATAAACCACCATGATTGCCATAAATTGTAGGCTTAGCAAAGAAAGCATTAATTGCGCTGTTGAGCGACTGGAAATACAGCTCGGGACTTGCTGGCACCCCGACTCGGCCAACTTAGGTTAGAAGAGGATGGCGGGGTCTAAAAGACCCCGCCATCCTCTTCGTGGTTATTTTTTTTTAAACCACCAAGAAGTAGGAGCCCCGCGAAGCGGGGCTCCGTCGACATGCTAATGCCAATGTGAGCTCCTTATACTCTGCTCATTAGTGCAATTTTCGGGATTTTGTCCATCGGTATTTTAAAATTCGGGATTTTGATACGTACCCAATAATTTGGTGTTCATTAACTATTTTTGGGTTAACAATGATTTATTTGGAGTCAATTTGCTTAAATACGATAGCAAGATGTAAACATTTAGGTTATAATTTTACGTTAAAATGATGTTTTAGTTTTGGTGATCATTTACTACTATTAAGTTAATATGTTTTTTTTATCGTGGTGAAATCATCAAATGAGTCCTCCCATCCAGGGCAGGGCGGGAGGGACTGTCAGACTTGTACTGACTAAAATCCACGGTGTCCTTCAATAGCCCGTTACGTACCGGGGTAACGGTAATCCCTTGGTCCCGCGACCCCGAACAATGATTTATTTGGAGTAATTTTGCTTAAATAGGATAGCATTTAAAATGCGGGTTTAATTTTGATGATCATTTACTATTTTTGTCTGTTAATTGTTACTATGTCTGGTCGTAAGTTAAACATAAGCCTTATATTAACAGTACTGTTTATTTCGTTAGACGAACTTCATTCAATAAAAGACCAAAAACACATTGAACAGTCTCGTATTCGCAGTCATTTTCAAGAACCAATATGTCACCGAGACAGGCAGCCACAACATACAAACAAAACACCTTATCTATTTTATAACCCGTTTTTTTTTAACAGGCCATTCGTAAAGAGACAATATTACATCGTAAGCCTATCGACAGGTTATATTATTATCATGACGGATTATCATTGATCAAAGCTCTTTTTTCAATGATATGATTTATTAAATTAATTCCGTTAATAAACTGTTCACAAGTGTACTATGTTAACCGTTTCTTATGTAAAATATAGCTAATTTTATCTCAGGGGACCGATAGGCACCTGAATAGGTGCCGAATCTTTAATTTATATTGTATATATATTAGAGGGTACGAATGGGTACCTTAAAAATAATATTTTTTATTAAAATATTAACTGGTCCCCTACCAGGAGACCAATGGGCACCTATATAGGGGCCGAATCCACAACTTTTATGCTGGGGGACGAATTTTAGGGTACGAATGGGCTCTGACCCGAAAAAACACCCCTACCTAGTTCTTACAAAATGAAATAATTTCATAAATAAGAAATTTTGAGTGTTTCATTGTTGTTGAAAATTTTGAACAAAACTGTCAAACTAAAAAGTGAACAAGTAAAAAATTAACCAAGAAAGGACACACCAGAGAAGGATTATATTATTTTAGTATATAAACGAGCTTTTAAAAGACACTGACTGCGTAAAAACTGAACTTTATTGAAGAGTTTGGTTAAACACGCTAATCTTAGGAACTTCCGGTTCGACCTTTGTGTTAAATAATTCATTTATCGAGGTAGACTATCACTACAAAATATAAAACAAAGTCGCATCCCGCTGTCTGTCTGTCCCTATGTATGCTTAAATCTTTAAAACTACGCAACGGATTTTGATGCGGGTTTTTTTAATAAATAGAGTGATTCAAGAGGAAGGTTTAAATGTATTTTACATGTATAATATAGTAGAAATTGCACTCGTGCGCAGCCGGGACGGGTCCCTAGTAAGTTATCACGCTACGTCCAATAGAATCGAGCAGCGGCTGAAAACGTGGGGGACAGCTAGTGAAGATATAAACTTTGACTATTATGTGTGGATAGCTCGAAACTAAAATCATCCTTTTTTAACAATCATCCGTTTTCCTTTGACAATCTATATACATACCATTTCAAAGCAGAAAAGAAGAATATTGAAATATGTGTTTGAAAGAAGAGGTGTGAAAAAGTGTTCTATTTCATTCGAGTTATCTGAGCGTAGATTCCGCATAAGTGGAGATTTGAAACCAGCTAAATATATTTGCCGTTTTTTTTTGTAACAGAAGTCTTAGATAACCTTTTACGCCTAGGCATTTTATTTTGTTATCTCTTAGAGTTATGTTTTGTATGAAAACGACTCAAGCGAGATTGACACACTTATTTTTATCACGGTAAAATAATAACCAATCTTTTTGTTTGATATAAGAGACAGTAAGTGCTTGTTCACACGGACGTCCGTTTTACTGGTACGCTTTAACGTATACGTTTTTATTCTTCGATTACGTATGTCATTTATTTATTTATTTATTTATTTATTTATGTACACACACAGATATATACAGGAAAATATTTTAAGAGGAATAAAAAGTACAAAGGCACTGCTTATTTCTAAAAGAAATTTCTTCCAGCAGACCTGAGAGAGGAGAATTTGAGGTAGAAGATAAAGTGGTGTGTAGGAACAAATAAATCTTATTACAAGTACAAACAGCAATCCAATACATACAAATAAATACACAACTCCATATTAATATAATAAATAAAATAAACACATAGATAAACTAAATTAAAATATATACGTATATAATTAATAATACGCGAAGAGAAAAGATAAATGATCATCACGTGGCCAAGGAAAGATAGTGATCTTTGACCCGTTTCTTAAAGATGGAGACGGTTTTACTGTCTCGTATATCAGGTGGTAGTGAGTTCCACAACCTGACTCCGTGCACAGATAAGGAAAAGGAATAGAAGTCAGTTTTGTGAGTAGGAAATTTAAGGACTGTACGGAGATGAGACCTGCAGGAGGAGTCTGGAGAACGAGAATAGGAAAAACGATCCCGCAAGTAGGAAGGGGCAGAAGGATTGTGTAGGATGTTGAACAGGAGACATAATATCCGCGTATTCCTGCGAAGACGGATTGGGAGCCACTTGAGTCTTGTGCGAAATTCTGAAACATGATCGTACTTTTTGAGATTGAAAATGAACCGAATACACAAATTTTGCAGCCTCTCAAGTTTGTTTAATAGCTCCTCTGTGGCATCCAGATAGCAAGCGTCAGCGTAATCTATAATGGGCTGAATTAAGGTTTGAGCGAGAGAGATTTTGGTTTTAAAAGGCAAAAAACTCTGAAGACATTTTAGCGAATGAAAGGTGAAATGAACTTTCTTACTCACGTCCGCAATATGAGCGTGCCATGATAAGTTAGACTCCATGACAATTCCGAGATTTTTGGCTGTGTCAGCGTATGCAATCTGAACCCCATCATTGTATGAGCTAGTTCACACACAAGACAGTATTATGGATTTATCCATTAAAATATGGATCCTGCGGAGCTCGTGGCTAAATAATTCCAACCGCACAGGCCGATCTTCCAGCTTAAGTCGCGCATGGTTGGTATGTGGATGGGTGACCGTCTATCATAGCTAGTTTCCTCCGTGCCTCGGAAAGCACGTAAAGCTGTTGGTCCCGGCTGTCATTTGTAAATCTTTGACAGTCGTTACTGTTAGACAGAAGCTCATAACTCTGACAACCAGTCTTACCAAGGGGTATCGTATTGCCCAGTTACTGGGTTGTGGAGGTCCGATAGTCAGTCCATTTAGAATACTGATATTTAGCTACATCTGGTTCGACTGGAAGCCGACCCCAATATAGTCGGGAACAGGCTAGGTAGATGACGATGATTCAAATACGGATCAAAATGTTTAAATGTCATTATAACACAATTTTAAATCAGAGACAATTAAGCAAACAAAGATCGACTTATTAATTTAGCAGATTATGAACTTTTAGCAACGCATCTTTTCGCATCGTGTTGGAATGGCGAATTTATAAAAAATACAGAGTCGGCACCGGTTCCTGATCAGACGGCGAACAGCAAACATAATTTGGAAAGCAAACATTGAATACAACATTGACCAATGTCCAATAGACTGTATCGTACATTTCGCTACTTTATATTCTACAGTGACAAAGTCTCGATGTTATCGGATAGGCCAATGGCCATCGATTGAGGTTGGAATGCCTGAAAATATATTCGAAAGAGCGATGGAGCGAAATTGTGCTCAATAATGGTTGTCCAATAAACTGTTTCAGTGCCTCGTTGTGTCAAATTAACATTTAGTACCCATTTCTTTCGAAATTCAAGGTGTAAATTAAGTGTACCGAGTATTTCTTTGTTCTGGTTTGAGACTTGGTGGGATGGCAAAAGAAATATATGTTATTATTTTTTTATTTTTTGAGTTCGTATCATTCCTCGCGTTCTATGTGGAGCGAAAGAGACTGTCAGACTCGTACTGTTCCTTCAATTGCCATTTGCGTTCCAGTGAGTGCCCTTTTAAGACAGTCCCGTGAAAAATAAAAATAACTGAAGAGCTTTGTTTTTCTCTTATTTAATATTATACCAGGCCATTTTATTAAATTATTTGGTCACGTGCTAAAAAAACATGGTACTGATAACGAAACTTCTGAAGTTGCTTTTTTATATTAGTAGCGCACTAACTTCTTGGTATTGATCGATCAATCATCGAGCCTCTGACAGTCCAAAATGCTGTCATTGACGTTATAGGTTACGATATACGAGTATTTTATATTTCTGAACGTGTGCTAATGTCTGCACCAATAAA
This sequence comes from Agrotis puta, assembly GCA_943136025.2. NCBI lineage: Eukaryota > Metazoa > Arthropoda > Insecta > Lepidoptera > Noctuidae > Agrotis > Agrotis puta. The sequence goes on from OW964171.2 coordinate 4,585,182, forward strand.
ACAAGCCTTTTTTTTAACGTGGTAAAATCATCAAATGAGTACTCCCACCCAGAGCAAAGCGAGAGGGACTGTCAGACTCGAACTGACTAAAATCCACGGTGTCCTTCAATAGCCCTTTACGTTCCGGGGTCACTGTAATTCGTGAGACCCGCAACCCTGGCAGGCTTTGGCCCTCTATAGGGGTCCCCGTCACTACGCTGACACTCCTTGGGCGACATATACCAAATTCGGTGTGCAGAAGTAACTACTACACTACCAACTTGTTAACATCCAGAGCTATCAATTGATATCAAGTCACTGAATATATTTTACCTTGAGCTATTTATAAAACGTTAATAATACCTAAAGTTAACGGAAAATATGAAAAAGGTTTGGGAAGTCTTGATTATTTTCCGCTTAAATTCGTTAGGCCTCTGCTTCGAATTTCCTCTGCCACGTTTCGCTGTGGCACAAAAAAACTTTTTTTTCGCGGTCGTGGATTTTTTTGCATCAGTCACATACTGATGCAAAAAAATAGATAAAAACAATCCTTGATGCGGATTATATATCTTGCTAAAATTTCAGCTCAATCGGTGCAGAAATTTTTGAGTTTTTAAAGCGTACACAAACCAACATAACATTTTTATATACAGTGAAACCTGGTTAAGTGAGACATATAGGGACATGCAATGTCGTTTCACTTATAGAGGTATTCCACTTACCCAGTGTCTCAGATATACAGTGCCAAAGTGTTGGGACCTCAGCATGAGTTTCAGTTATGGAGGTTTCTCACTTATCCAGGTTTAACCAAGTTTCACTGTATATAGTTTATCAATCAAATCGAACTGCCCTAAAACAGCGGCGTGGCAGCGGGGCGGGAGCGGGTTACGAGCGGTGCACTCCAGTCGAGCTGTGACTCTGCGTGTCTCCATTAACAGTGTACATCTTCTTTTGTCCAAAATAAGCTTTAGGAATAAAATTGAATCAAAAACATATTATTGCCGTTGTTCAAACATTTTGTAAAACAAAAACAAATATCTCGATTAGTCTGCGTTGCCTGCGCTGCTCGCCACCGCTGCCGCCCAGCAAAACTTGGGGCAGAGGCCTTAATATTTCTCCCACATGCTCCTGTCATCATTTATAACGAGAGAACGTGGCTGTTAGCCTTAATAATTTTCCTGTTTATACTGGCGGTAATGATTTCAAAATATTTAACAATTTCTCATCGTTCACTTGTTTAATGAGATGACTATTACTGATTTAAATACAGTAAAATTCTCTCCGTTTTCGTTCATGGAAGATAATCTCAACGGAGATTTAACAGCGACACAGATCAAACCTGTCTATGGTAATAGATGGTGGATTATAGTATATGTTGTGTAACACACACATGCAGGCGCACAAGTATTTTTTTCGAGTTCACTCTTTTTTTTTCTATCGCTCTGGATAGTGCGGCAGGAACTAACATATTTGACTCACGGATGAAATTTGGTACACAGATAACCAGGATTAATACAGAATTTTATATTCCCTGAGATAAAATAGTTGTAATTGGCGAAACCAGTCGGAACAGCTAGTTCAATTGCAATTAAAAGTTTTCATGGAATAAATAATTTATATCTACGGAACCCTTAAATGTGTGTGGTCCGTCACGAACTTGCTCAGTTTTTTAAATGACTTTCAACTTTTAGTACGATTATTTCGATATTTGAGAAGAAAAATCGGGACACGGTGGAAGCTGGCCAGTCAAAAATATATTTTTTTCCATACAATTTCTGTCGATGAAAAATCCGACACTAACTTGTCCAGTTTATATTTAGCCCAGTTCGTGGCCTAGTTCCCAAAATAAACTAAGAAATATTATGTTTACTACCAGTTTGGAATTAATCGCCCTCACGTTACCATACATTGTTTAATATTATATTTATTTGTCTACACTGATGAATACAATCGCCTACACATAATTCTATGTGTGTGTGTTGTGAATGGACTAGTACAAACACACTAGACACACAGTAACCTAGTCCAGCATAGACAACCTCTTAAACATTACTCAAACTACTTTCATTGTTAAATTATTTGGTGAATAACAATGCTGATGGCGTAGTTACTTAGATAACTGTTTTGTACTATTATAGGTACATTGTAGATTTATACTCAAATGTTAATTGTTATTGCGCAATTATTTAATAAATCCTCAATAAACAAAACAGTCGGCAAAAAGAGCGTTATGAAAATTATAAACCACTTTTTTGCGTACCTACTCAATCAATTTACACATTTACATTTTACATAAATAACATTTAAAAATAACTGCGGTATATATATATACATATGGACATGCGGACAGCGAGTGATAGGCAACTCGCTGTCCGACCATGGACCATGCCCGGGTCGACGGCGCGTTGTGTTCCACGCGCGCCTCAAAAACTGTCAGCAAACAATAAGCGAAAAATGCCTTTAAAGTGAAAACTTCTGTCCCAAACTGCAATAATTTTTTAATGGGACTAATTTTTGGGTTCAAATATGCATCGAACAAAAAATGAATCATCAAAATCGGTTCCCCGTCAAATCGTGTTCTCAATTCGTCGGAATTTATTTTAGTTTTGGTGTTCGCTAGTCGGTTAAGGTCACTCTATTATTTCACGAAATATTCCTATACAATTTCTCAAAGCAAATTGATGTTTACAAACCCGCCTATATCATTTCAACTGATATATTTGTTCTAAACTTTAAATTAACTGTCTACGTGAATAGTTTTACACATGACTAGTTTTCAGAAACTATTTAGTCAATATTATACATATTTCTATTGAAATGGGATAGTTATTCATTGGGATATTGTTGTATTGATACAATACTATCAAATTTACACATCACTTATCAATTTTGAATTAATAACTTCGGCTTTAACACGTAATAGGCTCGGTTCGTTGTGTAATTTATTTCATCACCACTGCTGTCAAAACGGTGAAGGAAAACATCGTGAGGAAACTGGCATGTCCTAGGTTCAAAAATTCGAAATCATGTGACATCTACCAACCCGCACTGGGCTCGCATGGGAGATTACTGCCCGCTCCCTCTCACAGAGAGGAGGCCTGTGTCCCAGCAGTGGGAACATTACAGGCTGATGATGATGATGAAACGTGTACGTATTATTATATTATTTTTTTTATGAACACGTGTAGTCAGGTTTCAACAATGAATAATTAGAAACAATAATTCTTCAACACAAGTCGTTAATTAATGTCTGACATTAAATTTTGTAATATAAATGTTTTATCTTCTTCTTGAATTTCTACTTTTCTAAGGATGCTAAGCTTGTGACGCAATTCTGGATCCACTAAATTTAGATTGTCGTCAACACGCTAAGACGAAGTATGTATTATTAACGATTCGATTTGAATTAACAAAGGTGTACCTATCCGAAATTTCTAGCACGATACAACGTTTAAAAAGAATGTATAAATACATCAATATTCTACCGTGAAAAACTGTTCATCGATTAGTTTTGTCATAAACCCGCAATATTTCTACAGACCATCCAACGACACCCCACAATACGGGGTACCTGGAAGAGTAACACAAAAAAATATTTTATTGAGATTTTATGGAGCACTAGCTGTTCCCGTGGTTTTATTTTACGTTCAAATGATCCAAAAACGGCAAGGCGCAGTGGCCAAGTGATTGGTCTGCTGTACGGAACAATTATTTGTATGACCTGCAAGTCGTTGTTCCGTATTTCGGTGTTTGTGTATGTGAGTTTCTATGTTTGTAAGCGCACCCACGACACAGGAGAAATTTCTGAGGGGCAAAGTGGGTGTGTGTTTCCAAAAAAACCGGCCAAGTGCGAGTCGGACTCGCGCACCGAGGGTTCCGTACAAACCTGCAAGGTTTACAAAGTTCGTTCATTACGACAATCGAGTCATAACTATGGTATTTTTATTGCAAAATGAAATTCATAACATTACAATGGGGGTTTGATTTTGTTACAGCTTAAAGGTATTATAGACCTGAGTATTTGGTATGAATTTCAATTTAATACCTCTACGCGTTTATGAGGAAATGGGTAGTAAGTTTAAAATTATTAAAAAATATATATTATGTGATGTAACTAAAATTTTATGGTTTTCGTAATTTTTTCTTTATCTATGCTATAAGACGTTGCTTCGTACCAAATTTCAAGATTCTGAGTTCACGGGAAGCACCCTGTAGGTTTTGATTCCCTTGCAAGTGTCGAAAATTTGCGGCATAAACGGCTGTATCTTTTGATTGCGTTGGCTTAGAAGTTTGATTTTTTCACAGCTTCAAGGGACAGTAGACCTGAGTAATTGATATAAATTTCAGCTTCATACCTCCACGCGTTCCTGAGAAAAAGGGTCTTGACAGACGGACGGACAGACGGACAACAAAGTGATCCTATAAGGGTTCCGTTTTTTTTCCTTTTGAGGTACGGAACCCTAAAAAGAAAAAAAAAAACACAAAACACTTACTTGGCATTCATCCAATAATAGATGATCGGGTTGACCATAGCGTTGGCCATGGCTAGCCAGTAGAAGCCGAGGTACACATGTTGCACATACTTCATATAAAGTATCGATGGGTTAAAGTGTGTGTAGATGAAGTAGGAGTGGTAGGGCAGCCAGCAGATACCGAAGATCACTATCACAAGGATGAACATTTTCACAACCTGGAGACAAAATACATCACTTTTTTAGAAATCCTTAGCCAATATTCATTCAAATCGGTTCAGCGGTTTAGGCATGAGAGCCCTACGAATGAATGCATACATTTATAATATAGTCAAAGTGGAATATTCTGTACAGTTTCAACTTTCATTGCTCAGCTTATCCGACCACTTCTGGACCTACGTAGGAGATATCTACATATCTCCTAGACCATCTCAAACATTAACCTATATGGTTCTCGTAAGACTTGACCAATATAATGTCTGGACTTAAAAGAAACAATGATTTCGGAGTTGTTTTAGCTGTTTTTCTCTCAGAGTAGTTTGTAAAAAGACGACGAGTATTTTTTTACCAATTTGCTAAAATAAATATCATTTCATTTTCTAATCTGCAATAAAACATAAAAATATTCTTTTATTCGGTGCAAAATCTTGACAGCCTTTAGCAATGAGACGGGCTAGCTGCTCGAGTGCACAGGGTAAATGTAGTGTAAACAATCTATTTTTAAATCAAAAATACTCGAAAATGTATTTTTTCGAGAAATAAACAATTATGAATAACATGTTTATGAATGCATTTGTATCTATGGAATAAATAAGAGCATGCCGTAAAAAACAATGTTATAATATTTTCGATTCAAAAATCTTATCGCATTTACATAGCGGTTATACCGCGCGTTCATGCTCGGACCCCGGGGGTATATTTTGCGATCGCGGAGCCACGGTAAAGTTCCCATTAAGAAAAAGTAACTTTATTCAAAAGTAATAGCGTACCAAAAATTTCCGAACGTCCCAATTTTGGAGCTCCTGGCGAGGTTCCAATAAAGTCTCATTGTCTACACTTCGGTACTCCGAACGGGAACAAACATGACGCTAGGGAACGAAATTGAATAAAACATTGGTTTGGCAACATCGTTGTTTCTAGAAGACGTGTTGTATTATAAATCTGCTAGGTAGTTTACAGTACAGAAGAAAACTGTCCGTCAGCATTTGTTGTTTTCGAAATTGGAACAGAAAATCTTTTGCTCGTTAAATAAAAGATAGGTTTAAAGTATTTCTTTTGTTTTGTTAGTAGATCTTTTATTAGAGATTCTGTTGATATACGAGTATTAATGTACTGTCTTTTCAGATGTTAATACCGCTCATAATTCTTGCAAGAGAACTGTGTCTTGAAGTACTCTAAACTTAGCCTAGCTTAGGCACAGACGCTCATCTTTTATCTTTTGTACTTAAGTCTAACTAAACAGAATAATGTCTAACGAAACATAAGGAGCCTTAAATAAATAAAATTATTAAAAAGGTTAAAGAAATTATACGAAACAGGGCGATAGTTGAGCTTATTTGCAGTAAAAAATATTTAAACTCATAGTTGCAGTGTTTTTTTTTTTAAACTGGCCATTAGAGTAAAATTGGTACCTATTTTGAAACAATAAATGGTTTTTATAGCAGCCTGTTTCGCTTGACCCACAACTTTTTGTCCACCGGGTGGTATTATATAATTTTACAGGCGTTATGACGCGACGTCACAAGCCTTTCGAAGCGTTTTATCTTTGTCAACATTCATTGATTAAAAAAAAATACGTGTCCGTTATTTTTCAATAAGTACTCTAACTGATGGACTAAACAGCTTTTCAATTTATTTATGCAGTGAACTATACCCTACTAAGAACCATATCACTGGTATATTTTTAATTTACCTTTCGTTTCGATCGTATCGAGTCCACTTGTCGCTGCGTCAGTTCGCCGATAGATCCCGAGCCCCACAACACTTTTCCCATCGCCGAGTAGAAGAATGTCATCCCAAGCATGGGGATGGCGTATGTCACTACGAAGAATAATACTTGGTATCTATAAAAAAAAAGGAAAACATTATTGACTACGTGATAAATTATGACATTTATTAGTTAGCAAAGTTTAGTAGTAATTGAACCTTCTTCTTTTTCGATAAAGTTGAAAATCTATTATTTTTACAGATTGAGGTAGGTTGATGACCTGGCGCCTGTACATAATGACGTCATCTTTGGCGACAAAGTCAAAATGTAACGATTTATTTGAAAAAGGCATTTCCGGAGATCAAATTTAAAAAATAAATGACATAAAAATGAATTCCGCGACCAAGAGTCGTTTTGTATGGAGAAAATTAAGGTGGAAACTCCATACCACTGTTCCGAAAATTATTGGATAGCTACATAATCTAGTGTTTTTGGTTGTAAAGAGTTACAAAGCAGTTTTTGGATTATGTTAATAGACCGCCAAACTCTTTGGTTGCATGTAGCATAGTGCTGCATGTGGCATACAACCAAAACGTGCATAGGTTAAGAGGAAAACCGTTTGAATATTGCCACCATTTTGCTGACTATCATCTGCCTAGCCTTTTCCCAACTATATTGGGGTCGGCTTCCAGTCCAACCAGACGCAGCTGGTTTTTTTTTTTTTTTTTTTTATCGTGGTAAAATCATCAAATGAGTCCTCCCACCCAGGGCAGGGCGGGAGGGACTGTCAGACTTGTACTGACTAAAATCCACGGTGTCCTTCACTAGCCCTAACAGACGCAGCTGGATAACAGTATTTTACATAGAGTGACTGCCTGTCGGACCTCCACAACCCAGTAACTGGGTAATACGATACCCCATGGTAAGACTGGTTGTCAGACTTAAGAGCTTTTGACTAAAAGTAACGACTGTCAAAGATCTACAAATGACAGCCGGGACCATCAGCCGGGGCTTTACGTGCTTTCCGAGGCCCGGAGGAAACTCGCTATGACAGATGGTCACCCATCCACAGACCAACCTCGGCAAGCGCGGCTTAACCCGGAAGATCGGCCTGCACGGCTGTTTTATTTAGCCACGAGCTCCACCACCATACCATTTTGCTGATTATACACTCGCAAAAAAGTATGGATACCTTAGTGTCTATTTTTCCATGAATGTTTGAGATAACTTAGATGCGAATAAGCTAGACGGCATCATTCTCGCTTCACACGATTTTATTTCTGTTCTATCCATGGACTTCTGCTGGCCATTGCATTTATTATTACATGGAGCAAGGCAATAACAAAAAAGTACAGCATGTTGTTTCCAGACACATAAAGTATCAACATTATTATTATGTTTACAACACGTTTTTCTTTTTCTATCTCGTTAAATATTTTTTTATGTTTCGTGCACATCTTCAGTTTATAAAATAAAATTCGCTCAAAATTACATTGTTTTATGCTAATGTAATATTCACTTAATATAATAAATGTGTTTGTTTACACGTATGTCTTTTAGCTTATTATAACTATTTTGTATGTCTAACTATGACTAAATATACGAAATGCTACTTATTTCTCTATCTACATTTACGTAGACAACAAAGAGAAAATAAACGTGAATAAAACTTTTCATATTACGAGTATTATCAGCACTAAACACGGGAACCTACATCTAAATGTTGGCACAGAACCAACATTTAAGGCATCACAGAAACAAGTCTGCAACTTGACTTTTTAAAAAATACGATGCATTTTAATCCGACTTCAAAAATAATAAAAGTAAGTAGTTCGACCTATAGGTATGTTTGTATGTGTGTATGTTTGTCCGCGATTATCTCGCGTTTGGCTGTACCGTTTTTGATGCGGTTTTCAGAAAAGTGTTCGTTACATTCTGGGGAAGGTTTTAATATGACGTTGTCCGCATGGATACGTTTTTGCTTACTTGTATTGTAAATTTTCCAAGACGACGATTATTCGAACATTTTTTTGAATATCTATCTACCTTATCTTACCTTACCTTTTCTAGTACTACAAAAGGAACAATGAAAACTTTTTTAAAAAAGGAACCGACTTCAAACCCAAACACAAAAACGAACAAGAACGACTTTTGTAGTCGTTCACTTTAAAAAAAATAGAGTTTTTCATGTCAAGCTTGCACACAATGATCGGCAGGAACATGTAAGTAAACCTTAATTTAATAAGGTTTATTTGTGAATACAGAGTAATCCGGCTAAGCTTATGCTAAGATCAAGTTCGTTCTATTTTGGGCCTTAATAGCTGACCAACTCTTCAGAATGTTCTTAGTTCCAGTTCATTGTTGTGCACCGACAAAAATAGAATAACACTGCTGCTTCAAATGTGACTTTAACATAGTCTCACTGCATCTCTAGAACGACTCACGAAATTCAATTTCGCAAGGCAGAAAATATTTCTAGTCGCTTCTCAAATTGGCAAACATTTTACCTGTTCACATTGGTGGAGCTGACTCCAACCTTTTAGACATGTTTACAATTTAATCTCAGTGGTATTTTTGCGAAAATAACGTTTCACATTACTCGTACTGGCTGGAAATATGTAGATATTTTGCGTTGCTAATGGGTGTACATAACGTGTGGTAGAATAAAATGAGGCCTAAAATTTCATAGCAAACATTTCAATATTTAGAAGGTTTTTTCTTTCTATTGAGACTGCTTTGACGTCGATCTGTGCTAACAAAAATGAGAACTATGGCAAAATGGGCGTGACACGGCTTCTGGAGCTTTTTTTCAGGAATTTAGGCCAGTTTTTAGAAGAATATTGTTGGTGCGGTGATTAAGGTTTCTACTCCCGTACTGAAAAATATTTGAATTATCTACAGGTAGTTGTTCGGGGTCTGGCTGTTTTGTACCACACACGATAACGGAGAAGTTCTTAGTGAGAAAAAAAACGTTTTTTCAATGGGAATAATTATTTCTAATAATAAAATAAAATTATCTATAATAAGTTTACGTCACACACTTGTGGTAGAGCCACTAGCTGTTTAAAAAAAACAAAATATTCTGAAAAACAAATATCATATTTCATATCTCTTAAGGCAATCATTACTAACAAAACTCACGAATTTCTTCAAGTTTCAAGCTCTATCAACTGAAAAGAACATGAAAGCGAACATGCCTTTCATGTCAAATTATCCTTTATGTGTTAAGGTAAGTATAGGACCCGACGTCGTTCACAATACTCCCTTGGGACAGAAATGACATGGTACAAATTGTTACTTTAGTGTCCCGTGTCTCATGTTTTCAAGACAGGCACACACGATCCAGTTTAACGTCAAGTTAGCAGCCAGCTGGCAGAGGTGCGCGGCTACTAACAAATTATAGTTTAACGTTTACTTTTAATAAAACTATAGTGAATTTATTATTAGTTACAACTATATAACATTATCGTAACATGAAGAAATTCTGTGGGTTGGGATAGCTATAAGTGAGTATGACAAAACTTCTTCTGATATTCATAGGGCCACCGTCGTTTACTGTACGCCGTTTCCAGTACGCTGTAAACTTAGGTCCCGGTTCCCTCCTCCATGTGCCGATGGTGATAACCGGGGTGGTTCTAGTGAGGTACCAATCCCACACTCCCTGGTCTTATCCCCAAAGACCGGGGACCTTTTGAAGGTTTCCCCCCGAAAACAAAAAAAAAAGTACGCTGTACACTTGACGTGTTTGGCTGGCATTATACTTTCTACATAGTTTAAAGGCTAGAGGTCTTTGAACTTTTGACATTTCATACGTCCAAGCACTCAGACATGATGACGATTTAGAAATCAGTGGTGCAAAACGATTGGGGATTGGATTAGTTTGCAAATAAATGGAAGACGATGAAGTTACAATGTTCGAAGTTCGGTCGACGCAGAGTGATGTAAATTAGGTAAACTAGTATTTACTCACGGCTTCACCAAATATCATATTGATAGTACAGTTAATACCCATCATCATAAATATTATATGACCTATCTTATACGGCAGGCTAAGAGAAATTTGGTCAACAGGATCTAGTCAGAATTCTATGTATCTGGCTGTACCTGCAGCGGTCTTGACGTATGTGCGACGTAAATAATTATTGTACTGGAAAATAAAAAAGCTGCTCTAGTGTACGAACGAGAAACTAATTTTATCCGTCAAATTTACGTCAAAGTTTTCGTTTACTTCACGTCAAAAAAAAGTTAAAAAAATTACTACTAAGATGTCAAAGTGACCAGTGCGGATTTCGCATTGTGTGCTTTCGAAATGCAACATCATCTTCCTGGCCTTTTCCTAACTATATTGGGGTCGGCTTCCAGTCGAACCAGATGCAGCTGGATATCAATATTTAACATGGAGCGACTGCCTGTCGGACCTCCACAACCCAGTTACTGGGTAATACGATACCCCTTGGTAAGACTGGTTGTCAGACTTTAGAGCTTTTGACTAACAGTAACAACTGTCAAAGATCTACAAATGACAGCCGGGACCAAAGGTTTTACGTGCTTGCCGAGGCACTGAGGAAACTCGCTATGATAGATAGTCACCCATCCACAGACCGACCTCGGCAAACGCGGCTTAACCCGAAAGGAACCCTTAACTTCACCGAAAATATTTTGATAAAAAATATTCTCAGATTAGTTTGTTACTACAGAATATTCATCCTTAGGACATAAAAAAGGTAGTATAAAATTGTGTGGGAGACGTAATGATGATAAGGGTCTCATCTCCATGAGAATTGGTGTGAAAAACTACACTATCGTGAGGATCAGAGAATATTGTGGGAGTGTCTACTCAAAGGGTAGACGTGCTTGGAATAGTAATCATTTCAATCGAGACTTCATGCTTCAATGACTTTGTATATATTTATACATGACCAAAAAGTAATTTCAACTACCTACTTAAACCCGGCTTCAAATACATCACTATAAAAATTCATCCCTTTAAGTTCCAAGTTCACGGTTCCGGTAAACGGGGTTACTTTTAATCATGGGTTTAATTTAATAGAAACTAATAACGACTTAAAATTTCAAATTGCGTAAAATGGAACAACATTTAGTAGTTTTTTTTTTTTTTACTACAATGGTAAACGGTCACAATCCTTTTTGTGGGTGCCTTGGTGATGACACGTTGTTTCGTGCAAAAAAGTTAAGTTTTTTATCAATACTTTTTTTATCAAATCTGTTTTTGTATGTTAAAACGGGGGGTTCCAAAGCAACCCCAGAATCATTTTACCTTTTATCACGTGGTTTTTTTTTCTGAATAACTAATCATTACTTTTGTTTCTTTAGAACCTCACATTCAAAAATTACAGTCCATTAAATTTTAAAATTGATCAAAGTAATCTCAGTTTACGGTTACCAGTTCAGACAATCCTGTGACAATCGACCCATGCTTCTTCTATCATTAAGCCTGATAGTTTATCTACTGTAGTTGCACCCAACCGTGCTATAATATTTAGACCATAATCGCTTATGTTTGTTAAAACGGGCAATAATTTTATTGCCCTGACTTTTTATTCGTTAATCATCCATTCAAAGGTTGTGTGGCAGTAATCGCTATAAGCGTTAAGACCGAAATTGTTTGTTGAATTCTTTAGAAAACCCCTCTTGTACTTCCGTTCTTTTCTAAATTCATTTGTTTCTTCCCTTTCACTCATCCGTCTGCTTTCCGTTCCACACTCGTAAAGAGTGTTTTGCACCAATCCTACATAAAGATATATTTATTTAGTGATAATTATTTTCTATTTTCATGTACAACTTCTATAACACGGTGTTATAGTGTCCCTGCCTTTTAGGCGGCCATTAGCGCCATTAAGAAGTATTTTAAAGAGTATTTTGGCGAGGTTGTTGCCGAGCCGACTGCCAAGTCTAACATCGTCATGAAGAAACATTTTTGACGACTATAGACTATAGCCTTTGCAAGTAAGATCGTAAAATACGAGTATTATCTCTCCAAATATTAGGCGGCCATTAAATATAATAATACTAAAAGTGCCATATGTCATGGTTGTCTGAGACGGGATAAACGTTTTAATAGTTCAGGATACGTTAATGGTCCATTATGTTTATTATGCTGAATTCAAAGGATCGTTTAGTTTGCTTTTGACGTGTAATCAAGGCTTTGTCTTATAAAACAATGGAAGTTCTGAGTCGTAAAGGAAAAATAATTTGAAATCCAAAAAAAAAACAAATGGCCACAACAAAAAAAAAATGTATCAACAAAATTACTTCCAGTAAGATGGGCTCACTGATCTTTGCTTAGCAGTGGGCCTCCGTCAAGTCCGGTCACTTCTCGCAGCTATCTGTGACCGTGATCCAATAAAACGATGTAATCTTGGCTGAATCGTCGAAATCCGGAGACGAACGAAGGTGTTCGATAATGGTAATCGAGTTATGGAACTCAAATGGAGTTGGGCAGGACACCTGGCAAGGTGTGGTGAAGGCAGGTGGAGTAAAGCTGTGACAGACTGGCGTCCAAGGAGTGGAAAAAGAAGTGTTGGCCGTCCGGCGGCGAGATGGGCAGACGACATTGTTGCCATTGTGGGAGTGTCCTGGATGAGGCTGGCGCGAGACCGTGGAGCTTGGCACAAGCAAAGAGATGCCTATACCCAGCAGTGGGTGAAGACGGGCTGTGGATGATAATGAATGTTGGCTGGGGCCTGGGGTCTAATCTCTAAGCACGAAACCCGTAGTTGCGGCCTGTATGACAGGCGTTTTGACAACGAGCTCGAAATAAGAATGAATGATATTACGATTTGACAGATAGCTCCTTAGACTCCGCGTCACCACTCATGACCTGCAAAAAATTCGTGGTCCATAAATATGGCGGTAATTTTATATGCAATTTGACGTAATGACATGACAAGACACTAGCGCCGCGTCAGTCGTGGCGGTATTATCCGTCCGCAAATTTGATTCTGACGTTAGTTCTAGCATCGAGTATACGTATCCGTGTCTTCTTCCACGGATTTAGTAGACATCCTAACACGACGTCAAGTTCTTCCTTTTGGGACCTATCCTGATATTTGTTTTGCCCAAAGATTGTCTGACATTGACATACGTGACTTACCCAGTACCATTTCAGGCAGCTTTTTCTCACAAATTGAACACACTACAGAATAGGAAACCCTTCGATCCTCAGACATCTCTTATCGCATAAACATTAGTAACGGTCGGATAAACTATCAGAGCTTCAAGTTTGAGAAATGTAAATGACGTGACAATAGCTTCAGAGGCTTAGCAGGATTTGATACATTGATTAACACGAATAATGGAGTTGATATCAAAGAGGTTTTCAATAGAAGACAATGAAATGTATTGTGTGGATGTAAGTTATGGATTTAATTATTAAATAATAATAAGCTATTTTACTCAAAATGTTTTAGTCCGAAAGAAATATTATCAAAAACCAAAATTGATTGACGCATAAAACTGGGAATTGCAAACTCGTGACGTCAGAACTATGTAAAAAATATACATACGTATTGTGAGTATTAACAACACCTTATCTTCCTCAGTTTTGGCTCACGTATTCAAAAGAAAATGAACGGGTTAAATCATTTTTGTTGATAATTTATTTGACAGACTAGTTAGTTTTTTCAGTTATCTTGCCTTGGGAGGTCAAACTGCGATAAAAAGTATTCTGTGAGTTAATTCAGGTTGTAAACTGTACCAAATTACATCAAAATTCGTGTGAAAAAGTAACAGTCAACCAGATGTCGTCACAAACTTCTATAAATATTTATTGTTAAAGTCTAGTTAGATGACAATAACACATTCACATTACATATTTTTAATGACGTCTTATAAAATTCCATAGAACTATAATGACGAGAAATAATATTATTAAAAATTTACACGTGAAGAGGCGCTTCCCAAAGGCCTTGTAACGATAAATGTCAAATAAGGAAATGTGAAAAGTTAACCAACATCATACGCGTATGCCAGCCACTTATATATTCCACAAATTGACATGATAATTGGAAAATCTGATAAATATTTACTTTGAAAATTGACTACTGAATAAATAAAAGTTCGATAATATTTTATTCACGATGAAACCACTTCGAGCTACTGAAAATATCTTAAAGGTTAAGCACACAAACTTAGAAATGGCTCGTCACCGTATGGCCTTTCACCTTGCCGCGTCGTCAAAAGGGCGTCCATATAACGTTAATATTGCAGGCCTGTTGGTATAGTGGTTAGTAACCCTGACTGCTATGCCGGAGGTCGTGGGTTCGATTCCCACCCTGGACAAATGTTTGTGTGATGAGCACGATCATTTGTTCTGTGTCTGGGTGTAATTTATCTATAATATGTATGTATTTAGAAATATATAAGTATGTTTATCAGTTGTCTAGTACCCATAACACAAGCTCTGCTTAGCTTGGGACTAGATGGCGTTGTGTGATAGTTGTGAAATATTTATTTATTATTATTTATTATTTATATGTTAAAGCGAATCAGCAGCTACAAATTAGGGAATTCGGATTCGACTAGGCGACGCTGTGATTTTGTTAATATTTTAATTGGACTAACAGAACTATTTCAATTTATTTGCCTACTTCAAGAATATTCCGTCAAATCATATTAGTAAATTAAAAAATCGTTGTTCAGAAATATTCGCAAACTTTCAAATCGATTCATGCGGATGCGAATGCGAATATTAAAAACATGCGAATAAGTGCGAATGCAAATATTCGTTACATCATTAATAGAGACCTACGCCTTGAAATAGGCATCTATGGTACTTCACAGTTATAATGTCTTGTGACTGGGACTGAAACTCCGTAACTTTGTGGTATTTATTATTTTTGAAGTGAAAACTTCTTTAGCGGCGTTGAGCACTTTTTCTGTAATGGGTATAAAATCTTAAACTCGCGTCAGGACACGTGACCTGATCGAAAAAGCGTAGGACGTCAGGAAAAAGCGTGGGACGGCGCAGGGCGCTTGCGTGAATGTTCGTGTGACTTTATTACTTTTAAAGAAGTTTGTATGCTGGATACATTCGTTGCTAGGTAACATTGTTTATAAAAGATGTACGTCACATTGGAAAATTATTGAAATTAAAAGTCAACCATTTTTGCGAGTTTTACTAAAATCTGTTCACAAGATATTTCCAACAATTAGGCAGTTTTCACTTCTGCCGGCACTCCCAGAGTGCAACCCGTCGTTTTTTTTTGTCTTTGACAATCCTAATGTGCCTGTAACTGGCCTATTTGAAATAAATGCTTTGATTTTGATTTAACAAAGACATAAGAAAACCTTAACAAAAGACCTACATGTCAGTAACCGAACTCGAACATGTATAATTATGTTTAACGTGGGTATACTTTACCCTTTCATCTGCGGTTCCTTGGTTATATGTGTGTAGCTAATACATGGAAACACATACTGCAGGGATTTACCAAGAATCTCACAACCCCAACTAATCTTAAAGGTAATAGGGATCCATGGAAAATATTTCTATACGTGGCCTAAAGGTAGTTGTTCCATGTCTTTTTGTGTATATGAGTTTGAATTCGTAGAAAAGGGCAACAAGATAATTACATATTTTTTTATATAAAACAAGTATGGTGTAGTTGGTGACTTTCCTTTTGTTGCCCTTTTTCATCGAGTAACATAAAAAGAAACATGTCGACTCTATGGTTCCCTGTTTTCATGAAAAAAACAAATAGTATCCAAAGCAAAAAAAAAAATTAAACGTAATAGGTATTATTTTCCTCTTATTGTTTGTAAACAAGTTAAATCTCATAATTGAAATAAAAACAAGCAATCAACGCTGTGAAGTCTTAGAAGTTCTACTTTGTTTTTGTATTTATAAAGTTCATTTCTAATAAACAATTCCACAAATAAGAATAAAATCATTTTCACCAGAATATTCCATAAAAAGTTAATGAACAAGCATTTAACAAATGTGTAACTCAACTAGTAATTTCTATTCTATTTTTCACTAATGGCAAGTCAGGACGATGTAGATTATTCTGCCAGTGTCAAAAACCTAGTTATTTATAAGGCGTACTTTTAAGTCTTTAAGTAAGGTACTATGCGACCACAATAAGACCGAAAACATAAATGACATAAACTGTAACTTGAGCAAAAAAACGACGAGTTGCACTCTGGGAGTGCCGGCAGAAGTGAAAACTTGAATAGTAATAAACACACACGAACATTCGCGCAAGCGCCCTGCGCCGTCTTACGAATTTTCGATCAGGTCACGTATCCTGACGCGAGTTTAACATTTTTTACCCATTCCAAAAAAAGTGCACAACGCTGCTAAAGAAGTTTCACTTCAAAAATATCCTTGGGCAAATTATTTAAAAAAATATAGCTTATTATAATTAAAATGTTTTTAAGTCATTTTCATATGATTATCGCTTATTTTAGAGCATGAAAATGTTAAGGTGAAGCCTTCCACTAGTCCAAACGGCGGGCAACATTCCCAAAATCTGCCCAAGGATGTCAAAAACGTCAGCTATATTTGCATGATAGTGGTTGTTCCGGGTCTAGGTGTTAGTGTATGTGAGTTTCTAGGTTTTTAAACACAACCCAAAATTCAGCAACTATATAATCCGCAAGACCAGAGATGTATCACAAAAACGACAGGGCGGATATTCATTCTCATTGTCTCGGCGCTTTTCTGGTGGTTGCCACTGTTGATTCTGTCATTCAGGAGTTGCAGTGGTTTCGGAATAGTGTGGTGGGTTTGTCCCATAAACAAAACAGCTTAATGCCTTCTCCTTCGCCGCTAAAACAGCATGGATAAAACCCTACCCTAATAATATATCAACACAAAAAGAGCACATACCAACTCGAGAATCCAAGATTTCACAGCAATAGATCACCTGCCTAGTGCCAAACCCTGAGGCATATGCGTGGACCATCTCCAATGGCTTAAAGTAATCAAGAAAAGTTAGGGAAACACATGAGAGGAGAACGACGGGAAAATTCCTAGGAGGAAACAACGCATTAAAAAAAGGCCATCCATTCGTCAATGGAAATGGGATCTATTTGGATGTATAGATCTTAGATGCTTCCAAAAAGCGTTCATGACGTGACTATATGGAGCTATTCTGGGCCTCTGAACAAACAGAGTAAGTATAAATTGTTCCTAAGTTAGTTTTATGTACAGAGACAAACTTAATTAGAAACTGCCAGTCTAAATGACGAAGTGATGGTTGACTTGGCCGTATGACACAATGTCCTCAGTACAAACTTTTGCCAAAAGTTATTAGTGTACTGAAGTTTCTGAGGACGGTGATAGCCACCTCAGTTTCATTTACGAGTACAAGAAACTTCTGAAAGAATACGGTGGTTTTTAGTCAGTACGACTCAGACAGGCCCTTCCGCCTCACACATGGCAAAAGGAATCTACTTATAAGTCTCCGTTCTGTAAATCAAGGAATTTTAACAGAGCAAGAAGATATATAGATAGATAATTCCTAAAGCCTTGTTCAAGGGCACGCCGCGCCTCGGGCAGTGAAGGCATTTAGGAATCTATTTTTGTTTTTGGTAATAGGTCGGCATTTGTTTGCGCTTCTCCTTGAATGCTCTAAGACATCGCCGTATGTTTATTTTTCAGGCGATATGCTCCACGCAACGTGCCGCCCGATGCGCCGCCCGACGCCCTACGTGACCTTGAACGAGACTTTATTATAAAAAAATATTTTGCTGACCTTAATATCAGAAAGTAAATTTCTCTAGAAAAGTCATCTAATTAGCCCGCCAAGACCTAACGTAATCCTGTAAGCGCTGTGCTTATTTTTTTATGGAAAAAAACCTTAATTAGTTTTTGTTAAAATTCTTTTGAAATGTTTATGAAGACACAGATTTAATATTTTAAATGAATAATAGTCTTAGAAAAATTAATAAAGGAAAAATTTCAAAAAATATAAAATTTACCAATACCAATACCATAAATAATTCATTTTGTGTACTTTTTTAAGCAGTGTAATAATTTAATACAATACTTTTGTAAGCTTAGTACTCGTATTAATATGAATTATTATCTCCTTTAATTATTTTCTTACATATTTTTAGATCTTTAAATGTGTGGGTCCAAGGTACTGGTGGTTAGGGCTCCAGAGACAAGAATCTCCTCACAATGCCGAGCCGAACACATTAATATGTTTAATATTTCATTTTTATTTAAAAAAAAAGTTATACATTATTGTACACGAAAAACAATAAAACGGGAAAAAAATTAACATTTGTAGTGTATTTATTCCAGACAGCGTTATAAAGTAAAAATGTATACTCACACAAAATCCATATATGACACGTCAGGTAATCCGTCGGGCCAGGATAACAGGCAAGCAGTTTTGAGGGTGCCTTTAGACCTGCAGACAAAACCACGGTTTAATTAAAATTCTGCACGAATTAACTTTAGAGGCACACAAGTTTTTTGTTTTTGTGACGTAAATTAAAAGCGAACTTTGCCGCTAATTTGGTGCATAAAATTAGTTCCTCTTCGTACTATAGCGGCGCTTTTTCATTTTCCATAGAATTAACGTCGTACATACTTCAAGTACGAAGTACAGTCAATTATGTAAAATTCATGCTAGGGCCTCAGATGACGGGCATGCGGGCAGCGAGTAATGGGCAACTCGCTGTCCGACCATGGACCATGCCCGGGTCGACGGCGCGTTGTGTTCCACGCGCGCCTCAAGGAGTGTCAGCATAGTGACGGGGCCCCCTGTAGAGGTCCAAAGCCTGCAGGGGTTGCGGGACTTACGAATTATCGTGACTCCGGAATGTAAAGGGCTATTCAAGGACACCGTGGATTTTAGTCAGTACGAGTCTGACAGTCTCTCCCGCTCTGCCCTGGCTGGAAAGTGTCTCAGATGACATACAAGTATGAAGTATTTCAAAAGTCATCTATTATTAGGAAAATGTATAGCACGAACAGGTTCTTTTAAAGCGTGGTCATCAATGTTATTTCAACTCTCAATGCTGGGCTGAGGGTTCAACATAGAGTTTATATTCAAGTGTAATGAATACCCGCATTATTATTTTAAAGTTAAGATAAAAGTTTTTTGCTAAAGGTACAAGTTTATAGCCGACCGCAAACAGCAGCAGCTGATTACATGACGTTGCGACATGTCGCTGCGACACGTTACAGCGTCATGACACTTTCTTTAGGTAGTTAAATCATGAAATAAGTCCTCCCATCCTGCATAGAGCGGAAAGACAGCACGGTCAGCGCAGTGGCTAAGCGACTGCACTGTTGCGCTGCGTGTCGCGGGTTAGATTCCCGCACGGAACAAATATTTGTATGACCTCCAAGTAGTTGTTCCGGGTCTGGGTGTTTGTATATGTGAGGTTCTATGTTTGTAAATGCATCCACGATACAGAAAAAGATTCTAGTGTGGGGCAATGTTTTTTTTTTTTTTAAAAAGGACTGTCAAACTCTTACTGACTAAAATCCGCCGTATTCCTTAAACTGCTCTTTACTTTCTAAGATCGCGGTAACGTGCTTAGACAATCCTGCGATCTCGACAAGCCTTTGGTTCTACGAGGAACTTGTCAGTCTGCTAATAGTTCCTGGAGGCGCGCGTGGAACACGACCTGATGACCCATGTCGCTGCAGTCACATTTTCGAACCCATCTGCATTCAGCTGCAGCAAACGCCAGTGCTATATTCCAGTTAGCCCAAAAGATTCCATGAATCCAGTTGATTTTGTGAGAAAGATTGGAGTACTGATCTACAGTCTGACGACACGTCGTTTGCGATTATGGGACGTATAGTTGGGCGTCGCCGACGTGTTGCTAGTTGCGGAAGGTACTTCATAGTAAATAGAAACCATTAGTGTCGCAGCGACACATCGTCTGTTGCTGCTGTCTGCAGTCGGCTACGAAATCGTACCTTAATGCATTTAATATTTGAATTGTATCTAACAAGCCTTTCAAAACTTGTTTTACTCTAAATGTTACTTAATATACCATTCATTGATACTTAAATAGCTTTTGAGTTTTGTTCTCAAGTCAACATTTGAAGTCAGACCATTATTAATTAGAAGTTGGTTAATGTTTAAGTTTCAACTGAGACTTTTTGATTATTTCCCAAGTAACAAAGTTCTCCTGTAGCGGACAGCTTATAGACTCGCACTGGTACCTATATTTTAGTTGTTCCAAGTTTTATTTACTACCAAGCTTCTAACAGGTTACACGGAATGCGTTTTGGTTTATAGTACACATGTTCTTATAAGTTGACTTATAGTCGTGTGTAGAATAAAATTAAGTCCAATAAAGGCTAAGATGGCCTATAAAAGTGTTGCATAGGTGTAAATACACTTGAGAAAACTTGATCCTTGATTGTGAGTTACAGTTATAATCGCCTACAAGAAATAAATTTAAATCCGCTATAAGTGTCATACGCCAGTAATACTGCCGTCCTCTAACTAAAAGGCCGTTAAGCCACAGTTGCTCGTTTTTCACTTTTTAATGTAGTCTTATACAACTTTCGATGCTCTATCTTTTGGTCTAAGAATCATTTTTCTATGATTAATAGTTTAGGAGATACAGGAAGATTGCTGTGCAGTTAAACCACATAAAATGCATAATTAAAAATTAAAAAATGAATTTAAATAAATTAAATAAATATAAATGAATTAAACATATAACATATTGTGCAATAACACTATGCCTACATATATAATTTGCAGCCTTGTTCCTAGAGAGCATACTTTTCAAGAGACATCAATTCACAATTTTAGCGTTTTCTCGAAAACTACTTTCCACTTAACGGCCTTTTAGTTAGAGGACGGCAGAATAGTACTCGTAATTTATAAAACTAAATGCACTTATAACCATTTGCATTTGTTACTTGCCCAATTTTATTATAATATGACGTTCGAAATACTAGGTAATATTTTGTAATTTTTTTTTTCTCCACAATCGCAGAACACAACAAAAATATTCACAAATGTTTGAAGTATAATAGTTACTAGCTGTAATAGAAGCGCGGAGTACGTTACAGGCCTGACTGGTTCTATTAGATGCTCATAGCTGTCTTCGCGGGAGATGATAGTTCTGCATAGTCCAACTATAAGTGTATTATTGGTCTAAGTGGTGCTCGTCAAGTGGGCCCTTTCTTGTGGTTATAAACTCGCGTGGTTTCTAGCCTGTTATAGACTTGGTTCCGGAACCACTACAAGACACATTTTGTTACTTGGGTTCTAATAGTATCTTGATTTAGAATTTTTGATCTCATGTTTTTTTGTTTTTGGCATAAATGTCCCAAAGCTGAAAAAAGTCATTATAATATTTTTAAATACTCTTTTTGGTGCCATTTTAAATGTCGTTCAAATTAATTTCGTAATGTCGTATTTAATGGATTTTCGAGTTTAAAATAACCGCAAATTGTTAATTTTGAATCGGAAGACACATTGGGGTAGGTTGACGGCATCTGTACATAAATATTATGCTTTATTTTGAGACGAAACTGAACTGAGCTAAATTT
The DNA here is from genome assembly GCA_943136025.2 of Agrotis puta. Lineage (NCBI taxonomy): Eukaryota > Metazoa > Arthropoda > Insecta > Lepidoptera > Noctuidae > Agrotis > Agrotis puta. Next base: position 4,607,065 of record OW964171.2, read on the forward strand.
AAGCTGAGTGTGAGAAAGGAAAAAGGTTGCAAGAAAATGCTGGTCGCAGTAAGTAAATATAATTCTACCCTAAAGCCGCTCGTACAAGCGACGTCTCACCTTTAGCCTTTTCCCGCCATTTTTTGATTGACAGTTGACATTTGTGATAGGTATACCTATTTCAATATACGTGTATTATAATGGCTTATTTAACTTTGAAAGGAGCGCTCGCTTTTGGTTTTTATTTTGCGAAAGTTTTAGGTAAAATATTTTGAAGAGACTAAAACAGAAGTAGTTTGTTCTAATTTCAATCATAAGCTTAAAGAGTATATATTATGTAATCTTAAGATTTTTTTTAATATAAAACTCAGTTTCATACTCGGTATGTAATTGGTCACCCATCCTTGAACTGACTTGGGCAAGCGCAACATTAGCTTATGCCACGGACTTTTCTGAATAAATTTGTGAGTAGTTGAACTGTATGATACAGTGTTTATTTATCATCATCATCTGCTTAGCTTTTTCTTAACTATGTTATGCTGGACTCGCAGTGGGATCGCATGCAGCTGAATATCAGTATTTTATATAGAACGACTCACTGCCTATATGACCTTCACAACTCAGTAACTGGGTAAAACGATACCCTTTGGTAAAACTGGATGTTAAACTTTCGAGGTTTTTTCTATAAAGCTTGTCAAAGATCTACAAGCAGGACTAACAGCTTGACGTGTTTTTGAGTCACGGAGGAAACTCACTATAGTGGATGGTCACCCATCCACAGACCAAGTTAGATTAGCGCGGCTTAACCTATAAGATCGATCTGTGCGGCTGTTATTATTTAGCCAAAAGCTCCTCCATAAATTAAACATACATTTCACATTATTATGTATTTGTGGCTAGTATCGTATCAATTCATCACATATTTATTTATAGCTGATATTACATTAACGTTACTCATTTTGATGAGGTTGTAGGTTGATTGTGGTTGTAGTATGACATTTACGAAGCTTGAAAACCGAGCGTTCTGCTCCCGATTTGTTATTTATGAATCGTAACCAATTGTACAAATAACAGGCTATCGAATTGCTGAACGAAACAAAGTGAAAATCGAACCATGTGCAATGGATTGGAATAAAAAGTTGCAGCGATTTGTCGTGCTGTACTACAAAAATTAAAATACATTTTATAAAGGACAAAAGTTTAAAAAAAGTGCCAGAAGAAGTCTATTTACAAGCCTGATTTTGAAATCGAAATGCTGCAATTCATCAAATTGGTGACAATTCGAAGTCTAAAGCTCTTTCTGTAAAACAATTCTCCCTTTGTTAGTCTTCATTTAAAAAGCATTTTTTTTCAACGAGTGTTAATGAATTCGATTTTCATTTTTAGTATAGGAAATTATTGACATTATTTCACAGCAATAACGGAATAATATGTTCATTACACATAAGCGTTCAGTAAAATATCGTTCAAAACATTCATTTGGCATCTAGCATATTCTGAACGAATTGTAAAAAAAATACGTTCTTACAGTAAACGGCTACATTATTTTGAAATAACATCTTTAGAGAAGCGTAGGGAAGTAATAGACGCCATATTTGCCTACAAAATTATTAAAAATAAAATAGACTGTCCTGGTTTGCTCGCGCTTTTCTGCTTTCGGGCTCCCGCTAGAATCCCGCGTAGTACCATCACGCCTCTTCATCCGCCCCTTAGAAGAACTGTTTTGGGTGCTAATTCACCTATTGCGAGAATGTGCAGGATGGTAAACAGTTACAGTGATGTTGGCGATCTTCACTTTGACTCCATTGTTAGATTGAAATCCTGTCTCAAATGCTCAACAACTGGCCCATAATTATTTCATATATTTAAATATAATATAATAAATGTTATTTAATTGATGGATTAATTTTAATTTTGATTTATTTGCTTTTAATATTGATTTTAATTTTGATATTGATTTTGATTTTAATTTTGGTTTAGATTTTAATTTTGATTTTGATTTTGATTTTGATTTTGATTTTAATTTTGATTTTGATTTTGATTTTGATTTTGATTTTGATTTTGATTTTGATTTTGATTTTAATTTTAATTTTGATTTTGATTTAAATTTTATTTTAATTTTGATTTTAATTTTGATTTTAATTTTGATTTTAATTTTGATTTTAATTTTAATTTTAATTTTGATTTTGATTTTAATTTTGATTTTGATTTTGATTTTAATTTTAATTTTAATTTTGATTCTGATTTTAATTTTAATTTTGATTTTGATTTTAATTTTAATTTTAATTTTAATTTTAATTTTAATTTTAATTTTAATTTTAATTTTAATTTTAATTTTGATTTTAATTTTAATTTTAATTTTGATTTTAATTTTAATTTTTATTTTAATTTTAATTTTGATTTTGATTTTGATTTTGATTTTGATTTTAATTTTAATTTTGATTTCAATTTAATTTAATCTAATTTAATTTATGCATTTTTTTTTGTTGCTAATTGTATTGTTATTTTTTATAATAATTTAATCCAAGGTGCGCTTATAACTATGTACTATAAGTTAGCTTCTTTCAATTGATTTTATTGTGAATGCGGTGTTCGCCTCTAAGTAGTTGTTACACTGTGAGTATGTATGGAGCCTGTTAGTTTTATTAATATTGTGTGTAAACAACTGTTGGTGATCCTAATAAATAAAAATAAAAAAAAAAAAAAAAAAAAAAAAAAAAAAAAAAAAAAACATAGCCAACCGCAAATAAATTAGCACAACACTGACCATGTCCATATTAGTTTATTCCATATTCGAAAATAAAACTTTTCCGTCTGTATCTAAGTTACGAATATCTGCTGACGCAGAAATAGTGACCACATTCAGCACATTCTATTTTTCGTCAGTTATTTAAAATAAAGTCAATTGTTCATTATATTCGATTTCGAATTAAAACGCCAAAGTTCCAGAACAATTAACTGAAATTCTAGTAACAGTTTGTGTTTGTATATGGTATTTTATATCCAATGACTACCTTGGTAGAATAGCATCCTATATCTGAAACTATTCCAAGGTATTGTAGACCACGGGCACATCGCAATTGCGACTATTGAATAGCTGTTTGAGTTTTAATTAATTTTGTTCCTAAAGAGTCTACATTCCCCTGTTTACTTCCATCCCTTCCACAGTGTATATTCGATTTTGTCACAAATCATACAAACGCGTGTGTGGGAATTCTTAATTATTTTTTTAAGACCACATGCCAGCGAAATTCCATTACAAGATTTTAATAGTTTTTATGCGATAACGTAAACACAGAAATGTTTAATAGCTAATACTTAAATGGCAATAAAATACATCGTAAATACTCACCTATATTCCTTGGTTGTTGAGTATAATAAGCAGGGTATCGCCAGTAGCATGCCACTGATCCATATGCAGGCGATCATGACAAGTGAGCAGGTCTTGGACATTCTCGGTCTCATTGGCCTCACGATGGCTTGGTATCTAAACAGAAGAGGAAACTTTTGAATACTAGTATGGTACGAATAATATTTTCCATTCTTCTTTAATCGGGTTTTCACAATATAATCTTGACGAATCTTGTAAGCCTTTGTTAAACAGACAGGCGTGACGAATGCGAAGCGTGACGTTTCTATTTGTAATATATGGAATTGTTTGAATCCAGTCACATAGAAAAGCGAAAGCGATCCGATAGCGTGACAGAACTATCGGACTGACGTCTCGCTTCGGTTCGGTATCGCTTCGAAAACGCTTCGCTTTCACCTGTCTGTTTGACAAAGGCAGTAGTCATTTTGATTCTTAAGCCTCGTTCAAGGTCGGGCACGCCGCAATCACGGCGGTAAGACTCCTCTTTGAGGAGTGGCTGGATAGGCGTCACGGCGTCCTGACCTACCGCATGACGCAGGTCCTCACCGGACACGGTTGTTTCGGGAGGTTCCTGTGTCGGATGGGGAAGGAAGAAACGCCTGGGTGTCACCACTGCGAGGTTCGTCCGGAGGACACGGTTAAGCATACCGTGCAGGACTGCCCCGCTTGGGCAGAGCACCGCCGTGTCCTCACGACGGCGAAAGGCGGAGACCTCTCGCGCCCGGAATTGGTCGAGGCCATGCTGCGGGGCGAGACGGAGTGGGAAGCGGTCGCCTCCTTCTGCGAAGCAGTCATACTCGTGAAGGAAGAGGCGGGCCGCCTGAGGGAGAGGACAGCGTCCTCCCTCCACCCCAGCCGCAGTGGTAGACGCCCACGGCGTCGGACGTCGCAAGACGATCTCCGGCCACCGTAGGCGCGGGCATGCGGGCAGCGAGTAATGGGGGACTCGCTGTTCGACCATGGACCATACCCGGGTCGACGGCGCGTTGTGCTCCACGCGCGCCTCAAAGAGTGTCAGCATAGTGACGGGGCTTGTAGAGCGCCAAAGCCTGCCGGGGTCGCGGGACCAAGGAATTACCGTGACCCCGGTACGTAAAGGGCTAGTGAAGGACACCGTGGATTTTAGTCAGCACAAGTCTGACAGTCCCTCCCGCCCTGCCCTGGGTGGGAGGACTCATTTGATGATTTTACCACGCAAAAAAAAAAAAAAAAAAAGCCTCGTTCAAGGATACGCGGGGCGTCGAACTACGCGGTGCGCGGAGCGGGCTGTATAAAATACAAACATACGGCAATGTTTAGACCGTTCTCCCATTTACGACCTTGCCGCTGTGAGCTGTAACTTAGCGCGGGGATGGAGAGGGGTAAGATCAACTTTATATACATTTTTTAAATAATTCTCCCGCCCGACGCAGCCTGAATAGCCGCGTCTCTTTGAACCAGGTTTAGATCGGACAGCCTTGTTAGGTTTTTGCTTTAGACTTTTTTAGCTGTCTCACTTTAAGATTGGGGATTAACCTTCAAAAGATGATCGTTCAATGATAAGCTCGGAGAGATCGGGATTTTTTTGGCAAAGCCTGAGACAGACATCGATTTTCTTGTAATATCTTATACTTTACCAGGTTTCATTTTCAGAAGTTGATCGCGATACAAAATCGTTTTTGTTATCGAAATATTAAAGCCGACTTTTTCTAAGAAAAAAGTATCCTAAGCTATAAACAGCTGACGAACTTGAGATACTTTTTTTGGTTAACTGAACGCTAAGTTGGATATCAAAACAGGCAAAGTAATCGACAAAAAATATATTTCTGGAAGAAATGTCCTAGAGGAACATTTTGTTACAGTACCTACCTAGTACTGAGTTTACACATTACCATTTTTAGTATAATATGTTTTCCAAGAAATGCTAATACAATCGTTGTAGCACAAGCCGTATTGCCGGAAATCCATCATAATCATTTCTCTTTTATTCATTTTTTTACAACGACAGAATGTCGTGTTTAATATATTTAGCCCGAGCTGTTTACCGTTGATTTAATTTACCCAGATTGCAAGGTGATTTTTGGGGTTTTGGTATTCCGTCAGGACAAAGAGTATTGCAATCAACGTGGATTTTGCGGCCGGCTGTAAGCAAATCTCACAGCAAAGGACTTTTTCCAACAGAATTTTAAATCAGATTAACCGGTGAAGTGATATTGGTACGAATCATAGAGCAGAAAAATGCGGCATAGTTTTTTCTGGGTCATTCGATTTCGTCACATTCCATTTGTGCTATTGTATTGTGTTTTAATTTTTCTTTTCATCATGTTGTATACGTTTGAAGATGATGTAGAATTTAAACGCAAAGGTAATATGTTTTTAAAAACTGAAGTAGATGAAATATCGTGTTATTACAAGAACGAAGGAGATGTACTACCATCATTTGACGAAACAAATTTTTCTCCAAACAGTAAATCGATATTTTATATTGACTCTACGTGCAAAGGGAGACTGACGATGATGCATGCTTGTGTTGCTGAGTCAGCCGCAGCAGCAAACCCAGAATGGGCCATCTACATGCTTTTTAGCTACCCAATTACAGATTCACTAAGTAAAAAAAACCTTAAGACACTTCTTACGTTTCCTAATATTAATGCTGCAAGAATTCACATATCTAAATACGCCAAAGGTACTGTCTTAGAATCAGTACTAGTGAATGATTTAAATAGCAGCAGACACCCAATAGAACATGCGACAAACATGCTGAAAATTCTGACTCTGCACAGATGGGGAGGTGTATCTTTAGACAACGATATGCTTGTTTTAAGACCGTTTGATTACCTTCCGAAGAATTGGGTTGTAAAAAAAAATAATGGACTGTCATCTGAACTTTTATCTTTTGCTGAAAACGATGTTGGTAGGAATATTACCAGTGAAATCATCAAGTAGGTATGTTTTGTTTTGTTGAACTAATCCTAAAGGTGTGATTCCGATCTCGATAGCATGCAGCACTATTGGTCGCGGGACTGTACGAATTACCGTGACCCCGGAACCGAAAGGGCTATTGAAGGACACCGTGGATTTTAGTCAGTACGAGTCTGACAGTCCCTCCCGCTCTGCCCTGGGTGGGAGGACTCATTTGATGAATTTACCACGATAAAAAAAAATGCAGCTCTTTTGCTGCAGTACTACTGGTCTCAATTTTTTTCTCTATCTTCTTCTTAGTCACTTCACTCTTGGCAGAGTGGTCGTGGTCATCACATCAGGGGTGGTGGCTCACTTCACAATGCGCCGTCATTACTCTCGCACCACTGCCTTCCTGGTATATTCGTGTAGGGGCCCATTAAATGCAGCCTTGTTCTGGTCTATCCAGAGCATATGTGATTTGCCTGGAGCTCTCGTACAATATTCTCTATAGTTTTGTATAAGATCACTGTTGCGTGTTGCCAAGATCAGAATTATTCCTTAATGGTCAAAACAAGAGACAGTAGGTGTGACCTTCTTCTATTTGTTTACAGAGAACTTGTAAAAACTTTCAACCCCAAATCGAGGCATTTTAATAGACTAGAGGCAATATTAAGTCGGGTACTGAATAGAATCTGTCCAAATATATTTATGTCCAAATCTGGGGACTGCAATGGTAAGAGTAAATGTATAATTTTTGAAATAAAATACTGAAATATCTTATCGTGGGTTCGATTCCTTTAAATAACAAATACTTATAAGATAGATCTTATAAACAAAACATTTAATGCTTATGCTGTAGACAGCATAAGCATTAAATGTTTGATACACCCACAATGTAGAAAACACTTAAAATGATTGTAATTAATATTTTTTATGGAACAATGTAACGTAATATTTCTAAAACGAGTCTCAATTTAATTGAGTCTGATTGTGTATGCGAGTTTAAATGTCTTTAGAAAAGAATCCACGATACGGGACTAATACTAATTGTTTGCCAAAATTGTTTTCACACAAGGACTATTAAAAAAACGTTTACCCAGGTCTGGGGCAGAACCTACATAATATATTATATTATGTCCTATTTACTTTTATTAATGTTTCAGGTCTGAAACTTTTCTCGGAGGATATGTTTTACCCAATTACGATTCCCTCACCTACCCCCGATCCATTTGAACCAGAAAAAGAATCTGCTGAAATAGATACTATGCCTTACACGTATCAACTGAAAAACATAGATTTCAGTAGCTACCTAAGCAGTGAAGAGTGGCCATCTGAAACTTTATCAAGAATATTCTGTCCTGTTATTTTTGAAAATAGATTGACTGTAAATAATAATTAAGTCTCTATACACACGTACGACAACGACACGACTATCGCAACGACACGGCAACGACGCAACGTGGGCTGAGGTATATTTGTATTGGTTCTGAGTCTCCTAAAGGCTTTGCCAAACAGCAAGCTTGGCGTGGCGCGACGCTAGCGTAGCGTGTTTTGTGTGACAGTGAAGATTCACGCCAAGAACACGTCACGCTAGTGCCGAGTTCTTTGTTTGGCAGAGCCTTAAAGCTTCGCGCCCCAGCTAGTTATCCACGAAATAAAATGACGCTGATATACCCACATGATGTAGACGAGTGCATGGTGTTAGATCTCTCATTCCGCGCCTATGTAAAGTTTTAAACAGTTGCAGTGACCTAACTGATCTACGTCATGATTTTTGATCACTATTTATCATCCCACTGAATAGGATATATATCATAACCATCATCATCCCCAGTGGGGATATTACTGGATAAAATAGTGTGGTATGTTATTATCTCGCTACAGCATGTTGTTTTAGGATTTGTTTTAAAAGTAATTTTTTATAATTTATTTTATTCATGATAAATATCAATTTCGTTTTAATAATGTCGAATGCGAATGTTTGTTAATATTTTTCCATCTGAATTATTTTACTCTTTTCACTCAAGCTTAAATTAAAACTTATTAAATTATTATGTACTTAGATGTAAAACTATAAATAGTGCTTAGTCTCTGAGAAATTGATTCACATACCTTTCTGTTTAAATGTTAATTTAATGTATGTTTTGTGTAAGCAATTGTTGACTAACTTAAGTAAATAAATAATACATAAATAAAAAATACAAAATTAAAAGTAAACGAAACTATTATGGAGCATCGAAAAATTCATCCTCAACGCTGTCAGCTGGTAATGTGCCCAAGAGACTGGCGGCGTTGCCTCTTTGTATGGCAATGCTTAGCCTCTGGCCAAGGTAAAAGCCAGCTCTTGGGTCACGGAAAGCGTCAACAAGTCTTTTAGAAATATCTTTGTAGAGGCTGTGAGCACTCGGACCCTATGGCCCTATAGTTAAATAAATAATTATTTTAATTTATTTCAATCGAGGTACGACTGAATACCGAGACATTAAGCCAACTTAACTTGATACCTTTCAGAAAAGAAACCAGGCGAAGCTTTAATAAAAAGTCACCATTATTAGTCATCACTACCATGTGTCACTAACACTCTTTTATATTAATTTTGCACCGCTTCCATTCTAACCAGAGATTTAGGTACTAACTTACTAACTCACATAAAATCTTCAGTAAAACGTAAGTGCGGTAACAAAACGTCCGAATGACTTTCCGAATCAGCAAAAGTCAGTACTATTTGTAGATTTACCTCGGTAGTAACACCACAGAAAATGAGGCAGTAACAAAACGTATTCAGAAACGAAACTGATTCGTCACAACTGTTATTCAAGTTTCTGCTAAAGGCTGGTACACATAAGCGGTATGGCACTACCGAGGAGTAAATACGAATAAATGATAGATGAACAATATACATCTGTTTTGATTACAAACCGCTCGGCTGCCACCATGACACCAGCCGACTTATGCCGGTTAGCTTTTAGCAATTGAAAACGCGCCACGCCTGTTGATGAGGACATAGTACTAGATGAAATACTTAATTCCTCATTTCGACACGTTAGGCGGTGTCCTGCGTGAGCGACAAATACGACGCGACGCGACGCAACACGAACAAAAATATAACTAAAGTAGATGAATTACTTCGAATCGCGTCGCGTCGCGTAGTATTCGTCGTTCACACAGGAAACCGCGTTAGACGATTCTCACACGACATGCGCTCTGTAACTACTGCTACTAATCAGCGCTCAATTCGAGGACTTTGGCAGTACAGTTACACTTTTACCTACAAAAACCAGTTACTTTCGCTGTCTTTATGTTCTTGTAAGTAAATAACGACGTTGTTCAATATATTCTACTCTGATTTAAGACCATCCCAAAAGTTGGAAGGAAAAAAATCCCAGCTTAAAAGAAATGTTGAGGAATTTTTGTATCACATAAGTCAGCATTAAATTTAAGCCTAGGACCACACTTGATACTCGCTTTACCCTATTAGAGGAATGAAATATTACAAGCACTAGATCTTTTATAAGTCGACGATATTCGGGCACGCCGCAATCGCGGCGGTAAGACCCCTCTTTGAGGAGTGGCTGGATAGGCGTCACGGCGTCCTTACCTTCCGCATGACGCAGGTCCTCACCGGACACGGAAGTTTCGGGAGGTTCCTGTGTCTGATAAGGAGGGAGGAAACGCCTGGGTGTCACCACTGCGAGGACCGTCCTGAGGACACGGTGGAGCATACGGTGCAGGACTGCCCCGCTTGGGCAGAGCACCGCCGTGTCCTTACGACGGCGATAGGCGGAGACCTCTCGCGCCCGGCATTGGTCGAGGCCATGCTGCGGGGCGAGACGGAGTGGGAAGCGGTCGCCTCCTTCTGCGAAGCAGTCATGCTCGCGAAGGAGGAGGCGTGCCGCGTGAGGGAGAGAACAGTGTCCTCCCTCCGACCCACCCGCAGTGGTAGACGCCCACGGCGACGGACGTCGCCAGACGATCTCCGGCCACCGTAGGCGCGGGCATGCGGGCAGCGAGTAATGGGCGACTCGCTGCCCGACCATGGACCATGCCCGGGTCGACGGCGCGTTGTGTTCCACGCGCGCCTCAAGGAGTGTCAGCAAACTGACGGGGCCTGTAGAGGGCCAGAGCCTGCCGGGGTCGCGGGTCTTACCCATCACCGTAACCCCGGTACGTAAAGGGCTCGTGAAGGACACCGTGGATTTTAGTCAGTACAAGTCTGACAGTCCCTCCCGCCCTGCCCTGGGTGGGAGGACTCATTTGATGATTTTACCACGCAAAAAAAAAAAAAAAAAAAAGTCGACGATATTACAGCAGGTACAAATGTACTGTTGGTCTGTTGGTGTCGACAGGCCTGTTGGTCTAGTGGTTAGTGACCCTGACTGCTATGCCGGAGGTCGTGGGTTCGATTCCCACCCAGGACAAATGTTTGTGTGATGAGCACGATCATTTGTTCTGTGTCTGGTTGTAATTTATGAAAGAAAGAAAAGAAAGAAAAAACGTTTATTGACACATGTCATAAGTACACACAACATTAACAAAGAAATATTTAAAAAGAAAACTTAGAACTAAACAATAAATATTGTGTGACTCATGGCTGCGCCAAATAGGCCCAGTTCAGCAAATGCCGGACAACTAGTGCCCGACGCTGGTTTTCAACTGAGCCTACGTGAGTGCACGGATGAAAATCAGTTTGATAATGAGGAAAAAATAAAATAAAAATATTAATAATAAAAGTAAAAAAAAAAAAGTAAAATAATATGTTAAAAAAATAATAATAATAATAAAAGATAAATATAATATATGTATACATAAATATTGTGTACGATGTTTCTATGTACTGTGAATAGTAAAAATTAAATAAATAATTAAAATCACCGGAGCTACAAATTCTGTCATGACCTAGGTACCTAAAATACCGTTATCTTAACAACGGTAAATACCCAATAACGGGACCATCGTTAGTCCGTAGCATCACACCGACACTACATCGCTCGCAGCCGGGTGTGACGCACTAATCACCGGCGTAAATATTTAAAAATACCAGATTGCTTGTAGCTGCGGGTATTTTAAAAATTTAAAATAAATTAATATAGTAAGTGATAAGGGATATTGATTATGGATAAAACAATTTGTATTTGTACAAAACAGTTAATTTTAAAACATCGATAGTGAACAAACAATAATGAAAAGAATTAAAAAGAAAACGCGAAAGAGGGTAAGTGTCCAAGATTATTCGAGTAAAATTGTCTGTTTGGTCAGACATACAAATTAAATAATGTATTCCTTTTTGTAGTTGTACGTGGGAAGGAATTCAAATACTCGAAAAAACTTATGTTCAGTATGAGAAAAACAAAATGAGATAACGGCGCATTCCGACACCATACGGTGCAGGGCATGTTGGCCAGCAACATAAGGTGAGTTTAAGCCATACATGCAGCGACTTGTTGCAATGTACGAGATGGTGGTCAAAACATAACCTAATGGCATGTTGCCCTGTTTTCCACAGGTCACCAGTATCAAGCGCGTGATACAGTATACATAACAGTCAACTTCGGGTTATGAACACAGGGCACAGTAAGGATAACTGCTGGCACGAAGAATGAAAGAGAATGCAGTCCATATGTTAAAGCTATGTATATCTCATAATTTTATATTGATGTTAAATATTTTTACATTATTGTACATAATACACTATTCATACACCACGTTCTACTCAAATTGATACTACATTATATTAGCGATAGATTCATGTTGACCATGTCCAGTTTACGTTGTGCATCAATCAAGTATTCCCGTAAGCGTTTCTTGAAAATATTGATCGAGTTAGATGAGCGGATGGGAGGTGGCAGATTATTCCATATCTTAGATGCCGCATATCGAAAACTGCCTCTGAAAGCCGCCGTACGATGAGACCGAGACGCAAGCTGCTGCGAGCATATAATATGTATGTATTTAGAAATATATAAGTATGTTTATCAGTTGTCTAGTACCCATAACACAAGCTCTGCTTAGCTTGGGACTAGATGGCGTTGTGTGATAGTTGTGGAATATTTATTTAAAAAAAAAAAAAAAAAAAAATTTCAACTCGGTTTGCAAGCGACGTAGTTTTGCGCGAAAAAAACATTAAAAAAATATATAAACATCTGAATTGAGAACCTCCTCCTTTTTAAGTCGGAAAATGGCCGCAACTTTTTCGTGGTGAAACAAGATTACCTATTTATATTTTGTTAACTCTTTATTTATTTTTTTGGGAAAATAGCGGGCGGCTAGGTCTGAAAGATAAGTAGAAAAAATACACTTGGATAGATTGGAGGCTGACCTAGAATGCCTGGACAAAGTCTTACTTATCTTATAGAAGTCAAAATTGTATTGAATTGACATTATTTATTGATACGCTCTCGATCCCGTTGAAAGTCGAACACTGGTATTCCAGTAAATGACTTAATTGTATCCATTGCTCAACTCAAACAGACATAGAATGACAACAGTATTAAAACACAATAACGCATACGACGCGCATCGTAAAGATGATTTTTGAGGAAAGAAAAATTCAGTTGCAAGTGTGAGATGAAAATTCCACGGTTTCCTTCAATAACCCTTTACGTTCCGGGGACATAGTAATTCGTAAGTCCCGCGACCACAGTATATGAAACGCTTTGAAAGCGATTGGCAATATCAGTTTGTTTTTTAATGAATCCCATAGGTGTTTTAAATGTTATAAATTTAAATAGCAAATTCCTTAAAACATCTTGATATTTCAATACTGGAATCACATACGGTTTTGTTATGTTATGTTTTTTTTTAAATCGCTATGTCGTAATTATGTGTATGAAGTGGCATACAGAAAACATTTATCCTCTTTACAATTTTCTTTTATTTAGTATGATTCAGAGAACAACAAAGTCTCTGTTTTGAATCGCAGTGTCACTATTCTGGAATATTTCGTCCCATTAAAATTAAAAATTGCTTTTCCAATCGGTATTGCAAAGACAAGCATAAAACCGGTCGTGAATTACAATCTTGACATTTAGATTGGACTCCCTTTGATAGCTGAAGATTTGAAAGTGTCAATGCGACACGAATTTCTTGATTGATTTAATCAAATTCAAGATTCAAAATTGATTAAATTCTTTTGAGACAAGATGATCTAGATTCTTGAATATGAAGATTAAAAGGATAAAAAACATTTGGAAAAACTACGAGTAGAGATGAATTTTGGCTTAGGTCAAAGACAGCCTTAAAATCTTTACTACTTATTTAATTATCCTCTTTGAATTTCCATCATAAAAATACATGAAATTGCAAGTAGTCACTTTTTATACGAAAGGTTTTTTTTTATAGAATGTATCCCTATTTTTTTTCGAATTCATCATCATTTTTATAGGTACAATGTTGGAAGAAGTAGCACTTTAGTCTTAAGCAATATTACATCAAAAAGAAACTGCTAGGAATAAGACCTTAGGATTTTGAGAGTAATTTGGGTTAGTCTACTCCGGCAAATGACGTGCTGTGATAAAAATAAATGGCTAAATGTGTTGCTAAGTGCAAGATTTCGGAACGTCTTTTTTTGTATTCTTCTCATTTTCTTTATAAATTAAACAGACAGTGACAGGACAGAAACAGGATGTCTAATCTCTAAACACTAAACCCATTTTTTTCACCTTAGTTACGGGTGTTTTAATAAGGAGCCCGAACTCAGAATTAATGATATTGCGATTTGACAGATAGCTCCTTAGAGTCCGCGCTATCCCTCATGACCTGGGAAAAATGCTACTACATTTTAAGTGCAATTTGAAGTGACGAAATAGACACTAGAACCACTTCAAAAGGACTTCATTAAGCTGTTTCTAAGTATTATTCGTCCGCGATTTTAGCTGTAGTTACGTTCGTAGATCCGTATCCGTACCTGCGACTTCATTAACGAACTTAGAAAGTAGACCTCTGGATCAGAACGCTTGTTGGTATAAATACACGATTAGTATGAAATAAAAATGCCTTGTTGGGCTATTGTGGATGCGAATCTATCCAAGCTCCATTTTAAAAAGAGCATATCAGCCCACAGTATTCTACTGCTGGAAAAAGGCTGCCTCGACTCCACTTCAAGTAAAACGGGGATTCAGTACAAAGATATATTACCTGTCAAACGATATTCCGGTAAGTGTAAACACGCTGGCTGCGACAGTTACGTTCGCTATAAAGTTGCTCAACTGACAGTAGCGGACGCCAAACACCCAGTCGCTGCAACAAATAATAAATTTATAATTAAAAAAAATATATCTCTTAGACGTGTAAAAAGCGCAGAAATAGAACAAATGCATTCCCATATATCTGTTCAGACTCCAACGCTTTTAAAGCGCGGCGCTTTTTTTCGAACTGTATTTATATATAAGATATACTTTCAAAAAACTATGTTTAATAAATTTCAAAAATAAAAAAATAACTAAACTAACATTTAACAAAAAAAAACTTATAAACTTCTTATATGTACGTATGTACCTACTATCGACCATTATGTATGGGACCATTATGTATTATTTATTATGAACAAGGTTTACAGTTCCTCGAAACTCGACTGAAAAGGAAGAATTCACAGATTTAATCGCTTTAAGTATGCTCGCTACACATTGTACTTCTTTTTTTCTTTTTTACGTGGTAAAATCATCACATGAGGCCTCCCACAGCACCCAGGGCAGAGCGGGAGGGACTGTCAGACTCGTACTCACTATAATCCACGGTGTCCTACAATAGCCCTTTACGTACCGGGGTCAAGGTAATTCGTGAGTCCCGCGACCCACACATTGTACTCCTTTAGGGAAAAACAGGAGATAGTCAACGCCAATAAACACATCATAATAGTCCACCCAGTAGTAGAAGTTTTCAAAACAGGGAAGGGTCACCCTTACCTGTTAGGGATTAAAGGCATGAAGCCATCATAACTATTGATGAAAAAACTTTAAAAAAAAAAAAACGACGGGTTGCACTCTGGGAGTGCCGGCAGAAGTGAAAACTTGAATAGTAATTGTTGGAAATATCTTGTGAACAGATTTTAGTAAAACTCGCAAAAATGGTTGACTTTTTTTTAATAATTTTCCAATGTGACGTACATCTTTTATAAACAATGTTACCTAGCAACGAATGTCACACGAACATTCACGCAAGCGCCCTGCGCCGTCCTACGCTTTTTCGGTCAGGGTCACGTGTCCTGACGCGAGTTTAAGATTTAATACCCATTACAGAAAAAGTGCTCAACGCCGCTAAAGAAGTTTTCACTTCAAAAATTTAACCGACTTCAAAAAAAAAACAAAAAGTGTAAAGTGACTTTTCTTTAGGAAGTCGGTGACTTTATTTAAATAAAGGTTCACTGCTTGTTCCCTGTAGGTGATAGCGTAATAATATTTAGCCTATATGTTGACCCGATTTCTTAATAATATTCGTGCCAAATTTGAAGTAAATCCATGCAATAGCTTTTGAGTTTATCCCAGACATACATACAGACAAACAGATAAACAGACAAAAAATTTTGAAAAGTATATTTTTGGCTTCGATTTCGATTGTAGATCACACCCCAAATATTCTTTAAAAATAAATATTCAATGTACCTACTGTTTTGATTGACCTACCATTTTATTATAAGTATAAATTTCCTTGACTTTTTTGCCACCGACTTATTTATTATATTTATTTTATACTTTTTATGTTTTATTAGCAACCAGCGCGGCTGAAACCACCGTAACATCATTTTTAAGATATATGTGGGCCTTTGAGAAATATGTTGTACGCCTAATGACTTACCTCAAGGAAGAGACGGGGGCACAGCGGTTACGTGGAACTCTTTAGTTTCTCATCTTTTGTACTTTTCCGTCGAGAAAACTATTTTCTATGGTATTCATGCTACAATGCATGATTATTACCAAAATATCTCTTGTGACGTATTTAGTCGTTTCCAATGAAAGCAAAGTTCAGTCAAGTATTAAATCTGAGCGAAGTTATAATAGAAGCAACATGAATAATTAATTATGGCTGCCGCATTAATCGTATTATTATCTCGAAACACTGAACAATGAATTTTGGTTGAGTTTAGTATAATAAACATCAAAATAATAATATACAAACTATTTGAAAACTATTAATAGATCTGTAATAAAAACAAAAATACTGCCAGTAGTCTGATGACTAAAAGCAAACCCAGATACAGCGGCTGCTACAAAAAAGATCCAGTGTAAATTATTGTAAATACCCAATACAGCTGGAGAGCTACGTGCATTTTTTATCGTGGTAAAATCATCAATTGAGTCCTCCCACCCAGGGCAGGGCGGGAGGGACTGTCAGACTTGTACTGACTAAAATCCACGGTGTCCTTCAATAGCCCTTTACGTTCCGAGGTCACGGTAATTCGTGAGTCCCGCGACCCCAGCTACGTAGCTACGTGCATTTTAGCAAAAGTTAGGCACGCTGACTGAAGTGTACCACTTGCTCAATACTTCTTCGGTTATCTCTGAAATACTGACCTGGCTGAGAAAAAGTGTGATTGAACCAGGACATATTTATACCTTTAAAATGAAATCTTTAAACACAGGAAAAATTTATGAGCTAGATCATCATTTAGTTGGAATTTAACCCTCGCACAGGAACAAAAATACCTATGTTAAAAATTCAATTTACTACAACTTATTCTAATGGTCCGTGTGATAGACTGGTAAACAATATAATATGTGTTTCGCTCAGACGCTACAAGTTCATACAAGTTCCTATAAGTTATAACAATTTAATTCTTGTGTCGTTGAGTCTTATGTTATAGACTATAGAGTTTTCTCGCATGCCCAGGAGTTTCGCAGTAGTAGATGCCCATGGCGACAGACGTTGGCAGACGATCTCCGGCCATGGTAGCCACGGGCATGCGGCGAGTAATGGGCAGCTCGCTGTCCGACCATGGACCATGCCCGGGTCGAAGGCGTGTTGTGTTCCACGCGCGCCTCAAAGATTTTCAGCATAACGACGGCCCCCCTTTAGAGGGCCAAAGCCTGCCGGGGTCGCGGGACTCACGATTTACCGTGACCCCGGAACGTAAAGTGTTATTGAATGACACTGTGGATTTTCTGTAAGAGTCTGACAGTCCCTTCCATTCTGCCCTAGGTTGGAGGACTCATTCTCATCTACCACGCTGAAAAAAATGCCCAGGCGTCTATCCGGATGATCCGAGCATACCGCACGATCGCCGGCGAATCGGAAAACCTCCTTGTTGGATTGCTGCCCTGGGATCTGGAGGCGATGGCCCTCCAGCGTGGGTATGAGTGGCGTGTGGAGGCGCATCGTCGGGCCGAATCCCCGCGCCGGAGGCGCGGCGCAACCCGAAACGTAAAGGGCTATTGAAGGACATCGTGGATTTTAGTCAATACGAGTTTGACAGTCCCTCCCGCTCTGCCCTGAATGGGAGGACTCATTTAATGATTTTACCACGCTAAAAACAAATACCCAGTCTATTCTTCTTTTTTTTTTGAGATAAAATGTATTTCTTATTGTGATTATTTTATTTTCTTATTGTTATTGTGAGTTTAAAACCAGCCGCATTATCTTGTGTTATTTTTTATTTGTTGCAACCACTGGAACAACTACATGGTCGTCATATAAATAATTGCTTAGACGGGATCAAAATAGATGACAAAGTTTCTTCTGACTAAAACTTTCTAATGTAGATATAATTTGCAATAAACAGTAAATTACGATATGCCATTAAACTAAACTATGAAACATTCCGTGATACACGAAATACACGAATTTCATTCATAACTATTATTATTGTTCATCAATCATGTTTATGTTCATAATTTTATGATATAAAGACAAAGAAACAATTTACGTGTTTTTACTTTTTACTTTTAGTAGTAGTATTATAAAAAGACCTTATCGTGGTAAAATCATCAAATGAGTCCTCCCACCCAGGGCAGAGCGGGAAGGACTGTCAGACTCGTACTGACTAAAATCTACGGTGTCCTTCAATAGCCCTTTACGTAAACGCGACGCAAGCGTTATTGCGCATTAGTAAAAATAATAATAATATTTTTAAACTTGAAATGTTTTTGGATTTTTTTTTAATGTTTTCCTGTTTTGGGGAAACCGAAGGTTTTGTCTTTAATAATGAACGAAATTATGATGACGAATAACTACCGGAAGTATATTGTGAAAGATGGCATGGTTGACATATGTCGGGCATGCCACCGTCCGGGAGAATCGATCCGACACATTATTTCTGGGTTTTCTCGTCTGGCGATAGGAGAATATTTGCATAGTCACAACCTCGTTGCCAGGATTATCCACCAGCAACTTGCTTTGAAATACAATCTTGTGGAACCTTGTGGAATCGGAAGTGCCGTACTATAAGTATACGCCCGACCCAGTTCTCGAAAATGGCAATATCTCGTTGTATTGGGATCGACCTATCATCACTGACAGGACTATTGTTGCCAATAAGCCTGACATTGTGGTGATAGATCGATCGGAGCGTCGCACAATGATTGTTGATATAACGGTCCCGCATGACGAAAACCTCGTGAAGGCAGAAAAAGATAAACAATTCAAGTATCTTGAACTGGGTAGCGAGTTTGTTGACATGTGGGACGTGAATACGGCAGTCATTGTGCCGATAGTCGTGTCTGCCAATGGCTTAATTGCCAAGAGCCTCGACCAACATCTGAGGAGGCTCTCACTTGGCAGCTGGATCAGGCGCCTGATTCAGAAGGCAGTACTACTGGACACGTATTGTTATATGTGTATATTAGGAATTTAGAACCAATAGAAATTATGAAAATCAGTATTTTGAAATTCGTATTTGTCTATTTCGGAATAAAGTTTTTCGTATTATCGTCGTTCACTCACTTCAGGGATTACAGGTGTGGGTAGTAATAAATAATAATAATAATAAATAATAAATATTCCACAACTATCACACAACGCCATCTAGTCCCAAGCTAAGCAGAGCTTGTGTTATGGGTACTAGATAACTGATAAACATACTTATATATTTCTAAATACATACATATTATGGATAAATAACACCCAGTAATTAGTATGTGTTGATTTGCTTAGTTCCAAAAAGACAGCTTGACATCATACCTGATGGATTTAATAAATCAACCTACCTTGGAGTCTTCTAATAATTTATATCGCAAAATACATTAGCAAGCGTTTACAGCCTTCAGGTAAAATTGCGAGCACCCACGTTTAGCCAATATTAGCAACATCTGTAGACTTGCGAGCAACCACGTATAGCCAATTTGTAGGCGATAGATATATTCGTTAAGTATTTTGGTAAATATATTTCTATTTATAACATATAAATACGATCCTAATACCTTTAGAACTAAATAAAATAGAACTTTTCTGGCGCACTTTTTTTATTTAATGATAGGTTCGCGTTTGACCACTATCTCGCCTGATGGTAAGCGAAGATGTGGTTGACGGTGAAGCACGCTTCTCTACAAGTAAACGATTCACTTTTGACTGGAATCCAAAAAATAATTAATATTAAGATATTAAGGCAACTTAATATTATTGTGCGAGCAACTGTGATTTTTTTTTTCAATTTAAGAATGCTGTTATTACTATACTAGCTTTTGCCCGCGGCTTCGCTCGCGTAGAATTTGGTCTGCCTCATTAAGTTACGTGAATTTTTTTTTAATACTTATATTTTTTATGTAACTTCACATCGTACATCCCAGATTTCTAACTTCAAAATTAGTTTCCATACAGTCTTTGAACACACACACCTAATATTTAGAAGGAATCTCTTGAGGGTGGAATTATCTGAATTCCTTTCTAAGTGCTCATTATTTTAGAGGCCCAAAGCCTGCCGGGGTCGCGGGACTTACGAATTACCGTGACCCCGGTACGTAAAGGGCTATTGAAGGACACCGTAGATTTTAGTCAGTCAAGTCTGACAGTCCCTCCCGCCCTGCCCTGGGTGGGAGGACTCATTTGATGATTTTACCACGATAAAAAAATAATAATAATAGAACTCTGCAAATTTCAAAATTCTACCAGTGGTTTCTTCATCAATGTTTACCTGTATGGTGTGTTTATAAAAAGTAGCCCTATGTCCTTCCCCGGGCTTGAGATTATCCTATCCAGCACAAACAGATTACTAAACACTGACTAATAAACAGGTCGGACCAATGTTACTTGCATTTAATCACTACATAGTATAAAACAAAGTAGCTTTCTTTGTCCCGTGTAACGATCGAACTCGTGTAACGATCGACATCATTGCGCGATCACCGCCATCTATCGAGCATAAGGACCACTCGACATATAGTACTAATAGAATTATCTATACTCCGTTCATCATCTGCCTAGCGTTTTTCCCAACTATATTGAGGTCGGCTTCCAGTCTAACCAGATGCAGCTGGATATCAGTATTTTACATGGAGCGACTGCCTGTCGGACCTCCACAACCCAGTAACTGGGTAATACGATACCCCATGGTAAGATTGGCTGTCAGACTTTAGAGCTTCTGACAGTAACGACTGTCAAAGATCTTCAAATGACAGCCGGGACCAACGGCTTTACGTGCTTTCCGAGTGCTTTTTACCCATCCACAGACCAACCTCGGCAAGCGCAGCTTAACCCGTAAAAATATATATAATAAAAAGCTTTTTCAAAAAAAAAATGTAACCGCCTTCAAAAAGAACCACAAAAAAGGGTAAAATAATCTACAAAATAACTTTTATTTCGGCAGCTTTGTTATTTTTTATTTCATTGTTTTTTTTTGCCACCGATTTTTTTTTTAAGTTTTTTATTTTTCATTTTTTAGTTAAAATATTCAACCCAAATTCTTGCCAAATACATATAATATAATCCGTAGCACTGGTCATAACATCCCTCATGTACAAAATAAGTATGTATGTATGTAAAATAAGTATGTAAGTATGTATGTATGTACACAATAAGCTAATAAAATTCCCTATCTCAAAAACTACTGAACCGATTTTGATGAAACTTGCAGTATTCCCTAAGTTGAACGATACCTAGCACAAAAAAAAAAGAATTATTTAAATCGGACGTGAAGTTCCGGAGATATGCGAACAATGAATCAGTCGATGCCTACTCCTTACTGTTAAGGAGTTGTACCTTCCATCATCAGCTCAGCTACATAAGATAATGATTACCATACGCAAGTACTTAAATTACTCCATAAGATTTACGAAAAACGATGCGTGGGCCTATAAAATTTGAGGGCTGCCCTCGATTCCTCCAAGATCCAATCATCAGATCCTGATTTGGTGACAATGGGACCACACAGGAAGCACCAGCTTTCAAACAAAAAAAGAATCATGAAAATCGGTTCACCCAGTCGGTCGTTATGCGGTAACAAACTACTGTTAAGGAGTTGTACCTTCCATCATCAGCTCAGCTACATAAGATGATGATTACCATACGCAAGTACTTGAATTACTTCATAGGATTTACGAAAAACGATGGGTGAGCCTATAAAATTTGAGGGTTGCCCTCGATTTCTCCAAGATCCAATCATCAGATCCTGATTTGGTTACAATGGGACCACACGGGAAGCACCAGCTTTCAAACAAAAAAAGAATCATGAAAATCGGTTCACTCAGTCGGTCGTAATGCGGTATAAACATTAAAAAAAAATACAGACCTCCTTTTTTTGAAGTCGGTTAAAAACTATCCTATGTCCTTTCTCAAGTTCCAAACTATGTCTGTACCAAATTTAACACTAATCGGTTCAGTAGTTTAGGCGTGAAGAAAAGACAGACAGACAGACAGAGTTACTTTCGCATTTATAATATTATAGTTAGGATAGGAGTTTAAGTTGAATTCCATATTAGGTAATTGTAGCGCTTATTATTAAATTTATTATGTAATTTATTTTGAAACTTGCCAGTTTTAAAAATAAATTAATGTCGCTCTTAAACTTTACAATTAATAAAATCTAAAAAGACATTTTAAATACTTATAATTGATGTACATTTTTATTAAACTACACAACCAATTAAGGTCTATGTTCTTTACAACTAAAAACTTTGTAACATTGTTTATCATTAAAAACATCTATCATTTATTCTTTACA
The DNA here is from genome assembly GCA_943136025.2 of Agrotis puta. Classification (NCBI taxonomy): domain Eukaryota; kingdom Metazoa; phylum Arthropoda; class Insecta; order Lepidoptera; family Noctuidae; genus Agrotis; species Agrotis puta. Next base: position 4,629,378 of record OW964171.2, read on the forward strand.
AGACTAATAAAACGTATTCTTTCATTTTTACTTAGCAACAGTTACTCGCTTTATTTAACTACCTAATTTGAATTTTGTCTTGAGTCTGTTGATTTTATGAAAGAATACCAATGTGTATTTGAATAAGTATCTTTTTAATAGAATTAAGTAGTCGAGTACAAAAATTACGCTGTCACATTACGTGTACCTTCATGTCTTTGTATCCACAAACCATTTCATTCATTACAAAAATGAGAAAGATGATTCGCAAAAATCAGTTGTCTTGTCATCTTTTCGTTTTATTATAAGAAAGACATATTATAAATAAAACCGTGATATGCGGTTCCTTTGTTATTTTTTGATCTATACATACAAGTATGCTTACGTCTATAACATGATTTATATTTTTGGATACATCGGAGCGAATAACGGTAAGGTGGGTACAGATTATATTATCATTTTTTCGGTGCGCATAAATGCTCGTATTGAAAGCAATGTTTCTTCGTCGAAATATGTTCAATTCTTTTTCATAAACTTATTAAACCTGTATGTATCGGCGCGGTTCTGTCTGCGCCGGGAACCTGCTTCTTTATAAAAGCACCCTTTTTTTTTTTTTTTTTTTCGTGGTAAAATCATCAAATGAGTCCTCCCACCCAGGGCAGGGCGGGAGGGACTGTCAGACTTGTACTGACTAAAATCCACGGTGTCCTTCACGAGCCCTTTACGTACCGGGGTTACGGTGATGGTTAAGTCCCGCGACCCCGGCAGGCTCTCTACAGGCCCCGTCAATTTGCTGACACTCCTTGAGGCGCGCGTGGAACACAACGCGCCGTCGACCCGGGCATGGTCCATGGTCGGGCAGCGAGTCGCCCATTACTCGCTGCCCGCATGCCCGCGCCTACGGTGGCCGGAGATCGTCTGGCGACGTCCGTCGCCGTGGGCGTCTACCACTGCGGGTGGGTCGGAGGGAGGACACTGTTCTCTCCCTCACGCGGCACGCCTCCTCCTTCGCGAGCATGACTGCTTCGCAGAAGGAGGCGACCGCTTCCCACTCCGTCTCGCCCCGCAGCATGGCCTCGACCAATGCCGGGCGCGAGAGGTCTCCGCCTATCGCCGTCGTGAGGACACGGCGGTGCTCTGCCCAAGCGGGGCAGTCCTGCACCGTATGCTCCACCGTGTCCTCAGGACGGTCCTCGCAGTGGTGACACCCAGGCGTTTCCTCCCTCCTTATCAGACACAGGAACCTCCCGAAACTTCCGTGTCCGGTGAGGACCTGCGTCATGCGGAAGGTAAGGACGCCGTGACGCCTATCCAGCCACTCCTCAAAGAGGGGTCTTACCGCCGAGATTGCGGCGTGCCCGTTATAAAAGCACCCTTTGATAAGAAGATTTCAACTGAAATTGAAACATGAATTTTTGGAATGCCAAACTTATCAACTACAGATCATACATGTATAATGTGTAAGCTTCAGAAATATCATTACCAATTACATTCATATTCAACGTGTTTAGTCTCTACGTCGACGATGTACTCAGTGTTCCACAGTTCAAATAAGATGAAGTTTCGACGCCGTAAACTTGCATATCGTTTCTCGATAACATAATGTTAAGCTCTTGGTCTCGACAAAACAACTACATGTCAGATTCCTGAAATTCTGACCAGTCCTATTAGAGTCATCTTATTTTTCAGTGAATGTCGATATCATCGGGCACGCTGCAATCGCGGCGGTAAGATTCCTCTTTGAGGAGTGGCTGGCCAGGCGTCACGGCATCCCGGCCTACCGCCTCACGCAGGTCCTCCCCGGACTCGGAAGTTTCGGGAGATACCTGTGTTGGTTGAGGAAGGAAGAAACGCATGGGTGTCACCACTGCGAGGATCGCCTGGAGGACACGATGGAGCATATGGTGCAGGACAACCCCGCTTGGAGGGACTGTCAGACTCGTACTGACTAAAGTCCATAGTTTTCTTTCAATAGCTCTTAACGTTCCAAGGCCACAGTTACCTGAAGGGTCAATCCCGCAACCACGGTCTACGTTGTGGCTGAAAATCGCTTCGCGATTCTACTCGCCCTTCTCCATCTCTTGTAGTGGCCGGGGCGTGAGAAGGAGGCTTGCCTGTTCCATACCAGTTTGGCCTCCTCCTTCGCTCGCATTGCTGTTTTGCAGAAGGAGGTGACCGCTGCCCATGCCTCTTAACTACGTACCACGATATAGATAACGAAAAGACGACAGGGATTGTAGCCACAAACTCATATAGCCTTAGTTATGCCACAACAGGCGAGCCTGTAGCCACCAAAAGGAGAAAATTACACTTGGGCTAAAAAAAATTCCTAACGGAAAAATCTGATATCACGTAAGTCGACCTAGTGATCCTTACTGAGCATTTCACATTTTGGTTTCAATAAAAATGAGGAAAAAATATGACTTGCCGTACCATTGTATAAATTGAACGTTACCTTTTACTAACAAGATTGGGGTTCGTTCCAGTCTACGCTGTTACGGAATAATAAAAGGGGTTTACATAAAGCAGCTGACATCGAACCCTAAAACATTATTGCCTAATGTACATAATGCCTAATATCCTAACGTAGAACAGAAAAGCCTTCAGACTTTTTGGTTACTGACTAAAATAAAAATCATAGATAGGAATTCTAACCACGTCCGACTATCCACTATATTGTTTGACGAACCCTAGTCGTTTTATCTCAGCACGCAAAATAAGCATATTAATCAGCCATTTTACAATGCTCCCAGAGCTGGTTCCCACTGGTGTAAAATAATACAAAAGTGGGATTATCAACAAAGTTTACAGACTGAGCAAGATAATACTAATTTTGATGAAATATTCTCAATTTTACAACTCGATAGACTATTATGAATGCTGTAATGTTAACCTTTTTTAGACCCTAATCTAGTCTATGGACCAACAACAATGGTTCCTACGAGTCCTTACTGAAACAGAATCTCGATAGAACAGTGTTAAACGCCCCCAGCTTGGTCATAAAAGAGCTTTGATGCGACAGGTCGAGGATCGACAGTTGGCTGCTTAAGAGAACCAAATATCTAGACTGAGACCTATGACAGTGAAGTCAGTTGTAGTTTTCACATGGGAATCAATCACAGGTCACAAAAAATCCCAATCAACTAGGTCTAATCAATCAAAAGGATTTTGAAATAAACGCACTAACGAAACTGGAAAAAGAATATTGCTTCAACAAAAAAAAAGTCTTTCAATCTGTATAAAGTCTCATTACGAGAAATTCATGCAGGAAGTAAACAAAGGTTCCTTTTATTACTACGCTCTCATCACATAAACAACAACAAATTGGACCTTTGTTAGAACGAAATGTTGTTTATCGACTTAATACCTAAAAATAAACTTTTTCATGAAGCAATAAGACCTAAATTCACTGAAGTAATCCTGAAAAAAAATTGCAACGTTTATGTCTTGAACAAATTAGGCTAAGGGGCTTCATGAAATGTTTTTTTTATGAGGATAAAGTCTTGCAATTTAACATGAAAGTGCCGTGAAATGGTGAGTGTTCCAAGTAAGGACTTATGTCTTATTTTATATGTGGAGATGACCCGTAAAAGCCTTTCAGGAATAATATTGTTACGTCAACCGTATGTAATCAAAAGTTTCTACTTGAAGTTCATGTTCTCGAAGGTCCCATTACGTTCTGGAAGACTACATACTCCGGGACGATTCGATTTTCTACTATGTATCTTCGTAAACCAAAGAAAGTTTCTAGAACTTTCTAGAAGCTTCTACTATATGGTGTACTTCACAAGAATATAAGGATAGATCTAATGAGATTAATTGTACGGAGTCCAAATCAATTTAAAAATAAAACATAGTTTTGACAAGCCCTGTTTCTACCATTTTAATTTATACGTAAAATATTATAACTTCCTAAAATGCGACTCTTGAGGAAATGGACGACACTCGCATCGCGCTTATAATAAAATTCTTTTACACCTATTTCAAACAAATTCAATTCAGACTTCAAATAAAGTATTTCAATTTCAATACGCAACGGACACAGTTACGGTCCCTTTACGTTGGGCATGAGTGGTTTGAAGTTATGAAAAGTATTTTTCAATAAAGCTATAGTGTAGTACGTTTAATAAAAAGTATCGGAAGCCCCAGCACGAATTCTACGTTTTTTTTTCGGGATAAGAAACAGGAGTTACTTTACAACATTATCTTACTAATTAAACATAATACTTAATTCACTACTATTACTAATTATTAATAATTATTAATTGATTTAGTAGCATTAGCCCGTACTTCGTACTTGAAGTATCGCTTCGTACTTTAAATTTGTAAATGACGTAAGCTGTATGGAAAATGAAAAAGCGCCTCTTGTGTACAAATGAGGAATTAATTTTATCTATATTTACGTCAAAGTTCACGTAAAGTTTATTTTACGTCATAAATATATGAAAACTCGTGCTAGGGTTTCGGACCAGCGACGTAGCTTTCCCCGCACCTCCCGCACCTCCGTCATGCACTCATTGATAATAGTTTGGCAATAGGTACCCAACCGTACGGTGATTGTATTGTAATTAACTGGTGATAACATTATCTATACTAATATTATAAAGAGGAAACCTTTGTATTTTTGTATGTTTGTATTGAATAGGCTCAAAAACTACTGGACCGATTTCAAAATTTCTTTTACCATTACTTAGAGGGATTCTTCCGAATCCGTATAGGCTATATTTTATCCCGGAATTTTTTTTTTCAGAGAGCTTAAAAAATAAATGTCCACCCGTGCGAAGCCGGGGCGGGTCGCTAGTTTTAATATATATTTGGAACAAAATATAACGTAGTGCAAAAAAATTTGGAATCGATCCAGTTACTTATCCTGAACATACTCTGTTCAGGATTCGCAAAATTTGTAAAATAATGTTGTATAACTAATACGATGTTACTTTGTGTGTACCCTGATCTTGTACACTTCGAAGTAAAGTTTGGATGTAGGAGGCAACCTCTGAAATCTCTGATCCGTTTCCGAAACTTTGACAAGTGGGATGTCACAATGTTTTCGTGTGCCAGGTTATATTTATAAAATATTCCTTTGGTATTCCGATCAAAATTGAAGCGAAACCGTGTGCAAAAATCAATAAACATTTCCAAGAAATACATCATGTTCACAACAAATTTCTATGACAAAATTGGGCGATTCATTTATACATTATATTTACAACGTATATGACCTGCGATATTACTTTTAATACAATATACCTTTCAATTCGCAGAAAAAGCTTTCAATAAAATAGGGGTTTCGCTCAAACGATGACACGGATGGACAAATTAATTACTGTCAGCCAACTCATATCTTTTATGGACTACTTATTCTATTACTGCCAATAAACATGATAGCGCTTCAAATAGAACATTAATATTATATCACATAAAATTTTGTTCACCATGTTCGTCACTCTTATCAGCTGTTATTTATATAATTTATAACTTCTCGTGGTGGACACTATACTGACATTAATAGTATTCTCTCAGTAAATAAATTAATAAGCCTTCTTATTTATAAAACGAATTTATTCAAATATATCGTTTCCTAAAGGCATCTAGGCAATGCCTTACACTTAATTTTACGCCTAATAAAGCTAGGTAAATGGGAGTACCTTAATAAATCGCCTATAAACATAAGCCTATAAGACTAGTTCATTGTGGTAAGGTATATCTTTTAGAGACTTTTATGTTCTGTAATTAATGTTGGATTTAATAGAAAAGTCTGTCTTTTTTGGGCGATTAAATACGGTACAATACAAATTATACCTCGTGTTTGTTTTAATTAAAGTGTAATTTTGTTTTTACTTTGAGCAATTTGGATGACATAAGTAAAAATATTACAAAAAATATAGGTACATAACCATAATTTTTCCTTTCAAACTTCTCACGAGTTAAATTCGAATTTGAATACCAATTCCTTATCTATTTATAATAGGAACGTTATCTCGGGAACAGTAATGAAAGATACTCCATGTCCGTCTCTGAAAACGTGACAACGTATATGCGAAATTTATTAAAAAAGAAACTCACTTGGTATCCTAACTCATATAACAAATGCGAAAGAAAGTTTGTCTGTTACGCCATTTGATTAGAGCTCGTGCGGTGATTAAGTTAGCCGTCATATTATGGTACCGACTTTTTTCCCAAGATCTGTCTTCAGATGGATGAATCGCTCGTTTTTTATAAATACTTAGAAAGTCGCGTGCCATAACGTAATACTTACCTTTCCAACTCAAGAAAAGGGCCCAGTAAAGGGCGCTTAACTTCGTGAATGAATTCAAGAATATTCTAGCCTCTATACGACTCAAAATTGAAATAAATGTTCCTAGTACGTTTTTGGAAATATCAAGCAGAAATTTCCACACTACAGACCTTTCAATTTAACCCTAGATTTTCCATCACACTGATTTTTATTCGTTGCTGTCAGGCCCGCCTTTTTCACAAACGAGTGTATCGCGACGATAATATCGTCTTGTCCTTTCATCCTACAAAGTGTAAATGGTCCAAGCATTCTGAACACAATAACAAAGTAACCACGAGTAAATACACCTCGCAAAAAAATTACTATTGGGTAATGGGACACTTTAACCGGACACGGGATAGTCATCAAATGAGTCCTCCCGCCCTAGTTAGAGCAGAAGCATCTCGTGGCTTTAACCTACCCTGTTCCTTGGGTTAGGCTTAAAGTTCCAATACCCTGTTTAGACTTCGCGCCCGGCATTGGTCGAGGCCATGCTGTGGGGCGAGACGGAGTGGGATGCGGTCGCTACCTTCTGCGAAACAGTTATGCTAGCGAAGGAGGTGGCGCGCCACGCGAGGGAGAGGACAGCGTCTTCCCTCCAACCCAGCCGCATTGGCAGGCGCCCACGGCGACAGACGTCGGTAGAAGATCTCCGACCACTGTAGGCGCGGGCATGCGGGTGGCGAGTAATGGGCAACTCGCTGTTCGAACATGGACCATGCCCGGCTCGACGACGCGTTGTGTTCTACGCGCGCCTCAAGGAGTGACAGCATAGTGACGGGGCCCCCCTGTAGAGGGCCAAAGCCTGCCGGGGTCGCGGGACTCACGAATTACTTTGACCCCGGAACGTAAAGGGCTATTGAAGGACACCGTGGATTTTAGTCAGTACGAGTCTAAGAGTCCCTCCCGCTCTGCCATGGGTGGGAGGAGTCATTTGATGATTTTACCACGTTATAAAAAACCCTGTTCATCAAACAAAGTAACAATTGTAAGTACAAAGAAAATTGAAGTACTAACCTGTGTAACATGTAAATGAAGTTGAATAGACAGTTGAGAGATGCCATCATCAGGTCAGCGAAGGAGAGGTTCACGAGGAAGTAGTTGGTGACTGTCCTCATACGTCGATGAGCTGCAATCAATAAAACACGATTAATGAATAATATTTGTGTAGAGCTGGAGCTGCACTAGGTCCGCTTGGTAAACCCCAGCCCACTCTTTTGGGAGGCCTGAGTCCTCAAAGGGTATATGTAAATTAAAGGCGGACGGAAACGCTGCGAATGCCTACTCGCAGCGAGTATACGCTGTATGTGAGAGGCTCGCAGCAAATGGTCGCCGCGGTTTGAATTGAGCATGTTCAAATTTTACTCGTAGCGAACGCACTGACAGTGATTAGCTGCTATAAATTGTAATATCAAAGATTAGCATGTGAGTATTTTATTATAAATAATCATCATCATCGGCCTATAATGTTCCCACTGCTGGGACACAGGCCTCCTCTCTGTTAGAGAGAGCGGTTCGTAATCCACCACGCAGGCTCGGAACGGGTTGGTACTCGTAGATGTCACATGCCTTCGAATTTTTGGTTCTAGGATATCCGGTTTCTTCACGAAAATATCGTGAAGACACTTCACCGTTTTGAGAGCAGTGGTGATGAAATAAATTACACAAAGTAATGCACCTAGCTGGGTTCGAACCCAGAACCAATAAGTCGAAGCTGATACCACTGGGCCACCATTGCTCTCTGTATCAATAATACTATGCTCAAAAAATAAAAATAAAATTGTACAAAACTACGGCCGATTATTTTGCTACAGTAAAATATAAGGTACTCGATTAATCGAACCAAGAAAGGTCAGCTATTACCGTAACTTGGATTTTCTATTTCTTTGGCTCTGCCTAATTTTAGCCTCCATCACTTTGATCAAATACGTCATTTGAAGAAGCGAAATCATAACAGAAAACTTGACACAATGTAAACAAAAAGTAACCAGACGATTACTATCACCTGTGACGTATGTTTTTGTTCTGATTAACAAAATAAGTAAGTATATGGAAGAAATCTAAAATAACATATGAGGAAAGGAAAGGTCTTAAATAGATCGTTGTCGTGTCTCTACACGCACCTACGCAATTTTATCCAACAAATGAATGAATGTTCCCTTTTCTAAAACAATAACATACTCGTAATGGGGAAAAAACAGTCCATGTTATGTCAGAAACAATAATAAGTACCTACAAGATAAACCCATGAGGTAACCCAATCGTATTCATTTTCTTAGTAATAATGCCTTTGTCAAAAAGACAGGCGAAAGCGAAGCGATAACGAACCAAAGCGAGACGTCAGTCCGATAGTTCTGTCACGCTATCGGATCGCTAACGCTTTTCTATGTGACTGGATTCAAACAATTCCATACATTACAAATAAAAACGTCACGCTTCGCATTCGTCACGCCTGTCTGTTTGATAAAGGCTTTAATATTTCTGACAACATTTTTTTAAGCTTTAGCTTTCCTTGAAAACTATCTTACTATTTTGTCTTTCTTACCTTTCAGCCTGAAATATAGCGGTTTCAGTGGAGGGAAATAAAATAAATGTAGGTAGTTGTTTTTTAGTACATAGATCAAGTAGAGTGTGTGTGTCTCAAAGGCCTGTTTTCATTCGCTATCCTTGTGGCTTACAAAACATGACAAGTTTTGTTTTATATATATTTTATTTCATGACTTACCACAAAATATCTGATAAATGTTATACCTTTATCTCGCCATTAACACTGTCTTACATAATAAACGTTATTAATTAGGCTAATCTTCATCAGTGGCAGGGTCAAATTCTAATGATGAAAGCCAGAAAAATCGTCTTTTTCATTTAGCTTTCCAAGTTAGTAAATACAAAAGTAAATTCAACGATTCACAATATTTCTGCTGGAATTGTATATTAATTTGGTACTTTTCAGGCACTTTTAACTTTTTCTGTATTAAAAAAGTTTGAAGGCCCATTTGTCAGTCTTGGCATTAAAATATTTTATTTTCTCATCCCTTCTGTAACTACGAAGATTGGGCTAATTTATCATTGCATTTGAATTAATAGAAGGCCCACATTTTGTTCAAGTCGGTACTTGCGTGCTTAAGTGTTGTTATCCTAACGAGGTCCTATTTCGGTAAACAGATAAAAATGTCAAAAAGAATGTATCTAAGTATATCTAAATTCGAAGATGTGCTGTCACGCAAAACCATTTTATATGTCGGTAAATTATTATGACAAAGGTACGTGAGTCATTTTGAGTAAACAGATTAGTACGTTTATTAGTTTTACGGTTTATTTGCGTGCACGGTTTGTTATATTGCTGGACTAGTTTTAGTGTTTTATTAGGGACTAGAAACAATATTGTATCTGAACTAATGTGAAGGTAATATGAATATTAGGTATGAATATAAATGTATATAACTAATTATTAATAATTCTGTGTACAGTCTTGTCCCCGTGTATCAAATCTCCAAATCAGTTTTACAGGTTGGCTGGAAGAGATCTCTTTAAAGAGATAAGCTCACCTTTGTAAATGTAATTTTAAGTTTGTTTTTCATTGTAAATTTTGTGCACAATAAAGGTATACGTATAACGTAATACATACATACGGACCAAACCAAGTTTGGTCTTCATTTGTTTCCGAAAATATATTGTCTCGTTCTGCTGCTTATAAATACTGTTAAATAAAAAAAATCGTGAAGGTAAAAAATCAATTTAATTTCCTTTATTTAAAAGTGCAAAAGGCCCTTTTCTAATTTAAATAAATGGTTTGGCTCTGCCCACAGAAGTGCCTACACCAAACCCATATACGTCAATACACGTCCTTAGGGGAAGGGTAACTAACTATAATTCACCTATGAAAGAATGAACATTTTCATTGTTTGTGTTTACGTACTCACTTATCTTACGTATTCACTTATATTATTTTCATACATAGCATTTATTATATCTCAGAAATCCCGGCTCCCAACGGAAGAAAAGATTACGTTTGTTATCAAAATAATCGAAATTACTTCTTAATTCTCATATTTCACAAATCCAAGGAAGTTTATGAAAAAAGTTTTCTGAGAAAAGCTAAATACGGTTGTTATTTTAAGTTTTGCCTTTTTAGTTTAATGTTTTAATTTAGTCACGTGGTTGTAATTATTCTCTTTTTTGGGACTATGGTGAGAGCTACGGTCTAATATTGTTAGTGAACAGAATATATTTTGTATGTGCACTTCTGTGGAAGTGTTTTCGTAAATTCGGAACAATGTGACTACGGAAGTGAAACAGAGTTGTTAAATCAAAAATTCGATGAGTGTCATTTTCAAGCCAACCGAGTGACTGACACGTTCTTTTTCCTTTACTATATTTTTCCACTTTGATAAGATTCGAGTTAAGTGAACCGCGAATATCATTACTTTAAATCAATATTTATATCAGTATAGGGATTGGTGACTGTTTCAGTCTCCATTTATTAAGTTATTTTATCACGTGGAAACAAATTACGTTGTATTTACTCAACAAACCTTGTCACTATTGTGTAGCTACGAGTATTTGACGGCTCAAAACAAATTACTACTGCAAAATCTTCAAGCAACCTTTGTTTGGCGTAGTCTGCTAAAAATAATCATCAAATGAGTAATATATTTTTAGCAGACTACGCCAAACAAAAGTAGCTTGTTGATTTTGCATTAGTAATTTAAAATCAGATCTATAACCAAAAAAATACACGTTTTCTTACCTGTTACAATCCAAATCACGATGACGTTCCCTCCAATAGCAACTGCCAGCATCGCAGTAAAGAGACACACCCAGGAGTTGTGGGCCCATGTCGGCATGGTGTTCGAAGACGGTGTGGCTGTGGTCTTCGGCACCAGAATGGTGGCCGCGTTGAGTATGCTGCGGTTGAAATCCATGTTCCATGTATACACCACCTGTGGGGGAGATGAGGTGATAAGAAATGTACATCATCATACGAGTAATTGTCATCATTGTACGCCCGTTAACGACCTTACCGCTGTGAGTGGTGGGTCAGCGCGGGGCGGCGAGCGATAAGATCACATGTATTGAAATGTTTGAAGCAGGACACGAGGCACTGCCAGTAGCGAAAACTATAGGTAAAGTTAATAAATTGAGTTAAATATGTAGTTAGATATATTTAATCATATATAAACCTGACTTATTTACCCAAAATTTTCCTTAGATAGTTACAGACAAATAATTTTGTCTGCCAACTTTCATTGGATTAATATAGGTATCAGGTGCGATATATCTGTAATCCGGCTTTGAAATAGCCGACCAAAGTATTTACTCCGTTTATTGTATGGAAAATTGAAAAAGCGCCTCTAGTGTAGGAACGAGGAACCAATTTTTCTTTTTTATCAAATTAACGTCAAAGTTCCAGTTTACTTCAAGTCACAAAAACGGAAAAGTCAATATAGGATTTACGGATGAAATTCGGTACCTCATCTTTCAATAGCGGGGCTGTCTTAGGGAGTGAGAGTGTCTAATCAGGTTATCGTGACCCTGAAACGCAAAGGGCAACCAACGTAGAAGTTTCGTTTTTAGTCATAGCCTGACAGAAACTTTGCTCCACCTTAGGCGGGAAAACTCATTTGATGACCTTCCGAACACAAAAAAATGGCCAGCCAGCCGTCTGAACCCATAACGGACTGCCCTAGTCAAGCTCGCTTATCCTTGTTGATCGACCTCTACGGCTACTCAGTCACGAGAAATAAACCTCTTAAGCCTTTGTCAAAAAGACAGGCGATAGCGAAGCGGACCGAGTCCGAAGCGATAACGAGCCGATCCGAGACGTCAAACTGGGTGTAGGGAACCCAGGCGTAGCAGTTGTATTAGGCTTTTTATGAACAACGTCAAACAGACCAAATACGCCTTCGTCACGTCTTCGCATCGGTTCGGTCACGCTATCGGATCGCTTTCGCTTTTCTGTGACTGGATTCAAACAACAACGCCTTGCTTCGTATTCGCCACGCCTGTCTGTTTGACAAAGGCTTAAGTGAATGTCGCAGACAAAAAACAAAATCCTTACTTTGGAGTAATTCACAGTCGGTTAAGTTCGTCCCCACAATTAGTCTCAGTAAAGTGACTGAGGGTACGAGTTTGTAGCCGACTACAGACCGCAGCAGTAGACGACGAATCGCTGCGACACTAAAGTCGTTGTCAAACAGACAGGCGTGGCGAATACGAAGCGAGGCGTTTTTATTTGTAATATATGGAATTGTTTGAATACACATACACATAAAAAGCGAAAGCGAACCTCTGCGAAGACGTGGCGAAGGTGTATTTGCTCTGTTTGACGTCGTTCATAAAAAGCCAGCTAATACAACTGCCACGCCTCGGTTCGCTGCACCCAGTTTGACGTCTTGTGTCGGTTCGTTATAGCTTCGGACTCGGTCCGGTTCGCTATCGCCTGTCTGTTTGACAAAGGATTAATGGTTTCTATGTGTTTCTATAAAATACCTATCGCAGCTAGCGACACATCGCCCTACTACACGTCACACGATCCCTGACGACGTGTCGTCCGTTCGCAGATCAGTAGAACCACAATGCTCTTCTCTCTGATTCTCATCTTTCTCAAAAAATAAAAATCTTGTCTCACGAAACATTCAGAACTAACTGGAATACGGTGCTGCCGTCTGCTACAGCCATTTACAGTTGGGTTCGGAAACATGACTGCAGCGTCAGCGTCAGCTGACCCTGAGCGACGTGACGTCACCTGTGTCGTGACGTATCGCTGCAGTATATCGCAACGGCGCGCCGTCAGCTGATGTTGTCTGTCGTTGCCTACAATCGTACTTTGAAAATGTTAATAAACACTTAAACTCGGCTTAAGCTCCCTAACAATAGGTACAAAATTTCTTAAAAGCCTGAGAATTCTATTTATTAAGGCTCAGTCATGACGAGCTAGGAGACATCGTTTAAAGCGTTTTCAAGAATTGAGATAAAACGACGAATACTAATAATACTAATAAGTTTCTACGCAAATTTATCTATTTTAGGGATGAAAGAGATTTCTGCGTACCCTTGAAATGTTAATGAGATGAATGTACCCAAGTTCTAACATAGTTAGAAGTTATTATTTCCAAGTAAGACGTAAATATGTATGGGTACTAATTTGAATCAAAGCCACCATACCATTAAGGTGACTTTGCTGTAGAATTCTACCAAATTTGAATTACAATCTGGTTACTTTATATTAATTTATACATAATAATAAAACAGACGAACCCATGTGTGATATCTAACTAATCCTTACTAATATTATTACTCAATCACGACAGAACTATTGAACATATTGATCTTGACGAATTTGCTCAGATTCCACTGTGGGAACGAGATGGCGCTAGACAACTTGTATAGCTCTGTCTCTTTCAAACAGTGGAACTACTCTAATTTTAAGACGTCATGGTAGGCCCCCTGGTCTTATATTTTGGAATAATATGGTAAACATAAAAATTAAAAACAAAAAAAAACTGTCTGTTCTCACCTAAGTTTGGTTCAGGACAATATACTCGTACAAGTAAATAGATAAGTTATAGGCAAAAATCAAAATCTACCTTTCTGTATAAGTATTTAAATGTTTTATTTTCTTACAATTTATTTTTAAACTTTATGTAATGATGTATTATTTTCTTGCGTTTTACTTTAGCAAAACACACTCGGTCGCGGGACTGTACGAATTACCGTGAACCCGGTACGTAGAGGACTATTGAAGGACACCGTGGATTTTGGTCAGTACGAGTCTGACAGTCCCTCCCACTCTGCCCTGGGTGGGAGGACTCTACCCTATTTGAGGATTTTACCACGACAAAAAAAAAAGCAAAACACACTCAGGCCTCCTGCGAGTGAAAAACATAAAAAATAAATAAATTCGCACAAAAACGGATAAAACACAAAACTTTAACCTTTTTAATAATACCAAAGGCATACCGATATCGGCATGCAGGTAACGTAAATTGACAACGACGTGAATACCCGAACACAATACTTCGCAAATAACCGATGCGGACACAAACGGCTTTTGACGGACAGTGCCCACACAAAATGTCGCAACATCCTGAAATGGAGCCAAGTAATATAATTTAGTAACTTTGCGTTCGTGTATATCAAAGGTAGTTTCCACGTGTCGCGCTTTGTGTGACATGTGACATTTCAATCCTTCGGGTAAAATTGGTTTTGTTGAATATCGACGCCGTGTAGAATTGTGTCGTTGAAAATGGCCTTGGGTCTAAAGTTTGATTGATCATTCGATCTATACACTTTGCGCGGTGACAGCGCCTCCTACTGACCACATTATTTGGGGCAGTTAGAAGATCTCTAATAATCTATTTAACTCAAAAAAAATTGTCAGGAAGATAGATTATCAAAAATTATTTGATCCGTATTTTTGTCCGTTGACGTTACAGTGCGTCTAAAAATCACAAATACCAAGTTTAGATGCACTTTAAAATTTGATGCGTTTCGACCAGATGGACCGTTGATGTGAATAAGGTGGCGGGTAGTGGCTGGACGCGGAAGGCGGAGGACTGGGTGTGGTGGCGAGTCTTGGGAATGTCAAATGTTTACCATTGGATCAGACTGTTGATGAAGATGATTATGGTCGATTTTAAAGTGCATCTAAATTTGGCATTGGATTGGATTGGACCTGTTTTAAGCGAACAATTAGCCGATAGGAACTTGGCCCCCTTTTTAACAGGTATGTTTTTGGTGGGATGTAATCTACGTCGAAAACAACCACAAAAAAGTAACTTGGTTTTTTTATTTGGTTGGTTTTTTTTGCCACCGACTTTCGAAATAATTTTTTTTTGTAGGTTAATTTAACCTTTTTTGTGGTTAGTTTTGAAGTGAGTTAATTGTTTTTTTTAAGTTTTATATTTTATCCTTTTTAGTTTTAATTTTCAACCCAAATTATTGTTAAATACATATACAAATTACCGTGACCCCGGTATGTAAAGGGCTATTGAAAGACACCGTGGATTTTAGTCAGTACGAGTCTAACAGTCCCTCCAGTCGCTCTGCCCTATCTGTGAGGACTCATTTGATGATTTTACCACGTTAAAAAAAAGTTATTATGACATGTGGACATTTTAATACTTGGAAGAATGTTACCATAAACTCGAAGCTGCATTATTATAGTTCCTTTTCATGCTTATTTTTCGAATATCCCCGAAATACTCTTTCTATAAACACATTACTCTTCTAATCTTGACTGGCAGGTTTGCACGCGAAAATCCGTAGTGAATTTATGTACGCTTCTGACATAATACGCCCTAATCCAATGGGTTACTTTTTTACTTGAAATATCTCATGCAGCAGTAAAAGGATTAGCCAGCCGCCGGCTGACTGGCTGAGTGAGTGCGATCGTAAGAGTTATTTGTTGTTTTTTTTTTTTCCAAACACAGATGAATAAAATAAAATAAATTTTAACAATATGTCAGCGGACTTTCGATGGTAAGAAAAAAATGAAAGTGAAATTACGGTTTCTCCTTTGAGATAATAAAATCTTTGTCATAATAAGTAGGGCTTAAAATTATTAAATTGGTGAAAACGCAAAACTTTGATGAATATAGTAGGAGAAAATCCCTTATAAAATAATTGCTGAGGGTACCTTTCATTCTGGCTGTCATTTGTAGATCTTTGACAGTTGTTACTGTTATGCCTTTGTCAAACAGACTGGCGAAAGCGAAGCGTTTCCGAAGCGATACCGAATCGAAGCGAGACGTCAGTCCGATAGTTCTGTCACGCTATCGGATCGCTTTCGCTGTTCTATGTGACTGGATTCAAACAATTCCATACATTACAAATAAATACGTCACGCTTCGCATTCGCGACGCCTATCTGTTTGACAAAGGCTTTAGTCAAAAGCTCGAAAGTCTATCAGCCAGGAACCAGTCTTACATATCTACGAGTACATACTACATAGGTACGAGTATATTGTTTCCCAGTTACTGGGTTGTGAAGGTCAAATATACTGTCACTTCACGTAAGATACCGGTATTCAGCTGCACCTGGTGTGACTGGACACCAACACCAACATAGTTGGGAAAAGGCTAGGCAAATGATGATGATAATATAAGACGCAGAGGAATCTCCGTATGATATGAATAGTCAGTGACACACAGACAGACCAACTACTAGACTACGCAAGCGCGACACAGGCCTCTTCTCTGTGAAAAAGAATGGGCCATTATCAACCACGCGTGCCCAGTGCGGATACCAGATGTCACTCACATGTCATTCAAATTGTTTTTTAAACCAAATCGAGCGGTTATTATTTATATTAATTAAGAGCTCTGCTGTTGGAGAACAGTGTACAAGATGGGGACGCGAGGTATAATCGGGGCATACACTCTTTAGAAATACCTAACACAACATTAACGTCGCGCTAGCGCCATCAGGACGTCATTTGCAAACGTTGTATTGTGTTTAGTTTGCTTTAAGTGTGTGATTTCCCATCACACATCGCATCCCCGTCTTATACACTGTTCCCCTACAACTTTCACCCTAGAAAATACACAGACCAGACACTTAAACTGTAAAGACGAGAAAACGAGCACGAAACCACAGCACACTATGCTTAATAATGTTTACTAATGAATCCACACCTTAATGTTATTACTTTCAGAGCCAATTTCATCTAATTCGATTAGTTAATAAAGTCTTGATGGGACGTTTATATCAAGCAAATTGTTATAGCGTTTGGAATATTACCTGAATGATCTTGTATGTAGTAATCGCTTTAGATCTTCGGGTTCTGTCTGTTACTGACAAATCCCTCTTGAAGGTTTATCTCAATTAGATTAGGGTTAAAGGAGTTTGGGTTCAAATTATTTATAGCAGATGTGGGTAGGTACATCTTGGTACCAAACAAATAAAACACCAACCAACAGTACCAAACAGTAAGTATTTATCGCAAAATAAATTTTACGGTATTCATGTGAGAGGTAAAAGAAACATTACTAAAGCTTCGGTCACACATGGCGACTAATCGCTGATTAGCAGCGATTCGCTTCGAAATTCGGGGGTGGGGCTTGTGTCGTCATAACGCCTGTAAAATTATACCGATCGAATGACGTTTTGTTATTTTAAGAAGCGTTGTATTTTCGTCAATTTTGGTAACGTAACAAAAGCAAAATACGTGTCAAATATTTTTTGAATATTTTTTTCGGACAATTTTTTTTTTATTTTATTAAAAGTGTGAATCAGACAGCATAGAAAACCATGTCAAAACATTGGTGTGTCTATGCTATTACCCCAATATTAAATCATGAATACGAGTAGCAGTTTTTTTTTTTCTAACCTATTTGTCCCACTCTTGAGCAAAGGTCGCCCCCATTCAATAGCAATATTTCTTTGAAAACAAACCACAGGTATAATTTATATTTATGTATTTTCCAGTCTACCTACACTACTAATAGGTGAATTAGTATGAATAATGAAAAGTTTTTCCTGGGAATCAACAAGTGTTACTGGCATTTTAAAAGACAAAAATAAATACGAGTAGCATTCGGGGACCGCCGTGGTAAAGCAATTGCATAGCATTTTTTATCAACTTATGCATTTATAATTTTTTTTTTTATTTATATAAGAAAAAGAATAAAAATCGCTTATCGCGAATATTTAACGAGATTATCATCCCATCGCCCAGCCACGTCAATCAAATGAAACGTCAAGTAAAAAATTCATTCATTCAAATTTTATTCATTCACGTTGACATGACAGAATATGTGACAGTGTTAGGTTTATTTTCGTTACGGAATTTCTTGATTCGGTCGCCGCGCTCGAAGCCTGCGATAAAAGCTATGGAATAGCTTAAAAGCATTTTCTTTAGATACCTTCGTTTTTATATTCGTGTATGCGTTTCAAATTGAAATTTTTTAATTTCCCGGAGTATTAGCTTTGTACAATGGAATCCATTGTCGGCCTATATAACCAGGAGTGATAGATTCAGCTTCAAACGAGTGTGTTGCGACGCCCTAATTTAAAAATGCTAAAAATGTTTAAAAAGATATTCTGTGTGCGCACACGTGAACTGTGGCCTCGTAATTTGTTCGCGCACATTCCTAGCCTTAGTTCAGTGAAAATGATCGCGGTCAAATGTGTGCTGGAATGTGCGCGCACAGTACGCGAACAAATGGGTTTCTATTATTTTTAAAGGAATAACGCACGCGACGCGCGTTCAAACGAGGGAATAGATGATTTCAGCTTGCAAGTGCGAGTTGAGATGGTCTCACAAAAGTGTATCAAACTATTTCTGGAAGCACGTTGTACATTGGCAACTGTTAAAATACTGATAGAAATATCCAGTAATTTGTGAATTTATTCTCGATAGCTGCTTCCAGCATACCGTAATTTTCCGAAACATCATGAATGCAATTTTCAGTATTTCGTTGCTCAAATAGTACATGAATAATGCTTTAAATGATTGTGAACACAACCATGATACAGAGGAAATTCTGACGTAAAAACGTTCTGACGAAACCGAAGACCATGACTGTACCGTAAGTATGTTTACAAACATAGACAAGCCAGACCTGGAACAAATACTTGTGGTTCATGCAAATATGTTTTCCCTGCTGAAATAGAACGTGCAACACGAAGCGCAAAAGTCAATCACTCAGGCTGTGCTGACAAGATTTATGGATGCTTGCACGAGTATCCCTAGATTAGAAAGAAAAGTTAGTATATCGTAGCCCCAATTAAAATTTTTGATTCCTCAAATTAAAGATTGTTTTTGCTACTTCAAACATGAAAGATATTGAAATACCGTTCAAAAGAATTCTTTGTTCAAAACCTCTAAATTGGAAACGCACACTAAATTGGAACGAACAGACCGAGGGAGAGGTGTCAATATTTGCATAAATCTTGATTCAATATTCGAGGAATGGTATTGAGTTGAGAGCAAAAGGTTATGAAACAAATTAAAAGCCGGATTGATCGAGATTTGAAACAGGCTAAACGATTTGTTTTGATTTGAACTTTGCTCTACAAGCTATGTTTACAAAGATTTAAAATCACATACATAATCACACAGACCCGGATCAACAACTTGTAGATTATTCAAACATTTGTTCGGGAATTAATCGCTTACCTATTGTGCCAACCGTACCCTCAACAGTTTTTTTTTTTAAAGATTTTTTATCCACGAAGGATTTTACGTAAGTAAGTGTAAAAAATACAAGCTTTTTTCTAGTGTCAATTTCTGAAAAGCGCAAATTAACAGTCTCTTCTTTCAGATATTTCGTAATAGTCTAGCTTTCAAAACACTATGCTTCGGAATTGTATAATTTTGCCACACTCGAAAAGGAATTGATTCTATTTGCCTCACTAAGCCACTGTGCATAGCACAAGCAAGTGGAATGCTTTAAACGCAATGGAATCCATATATAAAATTGAAACCAAATACGTAGATGTATGGACATCTATGTAGTCTGACAGCCCCTCCCGCTCTGCCCTGGGTGGGAGGACTATAGTAATGATTTCACCAATTAAAAATAAAAGCGCTCAGTTGCCTAAAACACAGAAAAGTGTCGCACATGTACTTTAAAGAACCATTTTTATTCAGCAAAAGTTTCAGTTACAGTCTAGGATTTGTTCTAGACAGAAGGTGGAAAGCAATCAAATTTAATAAATCACTGACAGCAAATACTAATATAGTACTAGAAACTTAGAATACCTAAAAATATTGAACAATTTAAGAAATAGTGTACATTGATCTTTAAATTATTACTATGATACATCGTTATTGGACCATCTTTCTTACTAATCTAAACTTTAAACTCATTTTCTAGTAACTACTACTAATTATTTTGAGATCCCCTTTGCTGAAAGTTCTCTTTTAGCAGAAGTAATTAAGTTTATTTAATAATGTCTTAATTTTGTCGAATTAGCTAGTCTTAATTAAATCTTTCTTTGAGCAGTAGTAAATTAAACTAATAACTATTCGTACAACTACAAAATAACTTAAAGTCTTGTGATTTTTTCAACGAATGGTTGAAATTGTATACTTTTCAGAAAACTTGTACTTATCACCACTGTAGTGAATTAGTTTGAAGAACTTTGCAAAAGCCTGACTTTTAAACTTCATCTCTAGGGCATTGGAGTTAATGAAACAAGTCTGGGTTCCATCCGGATTTTACTAAATGACGTTTGTTACTTGGTTTTTGTTTAAATACTGTATTCTCATCATCGCGAGGCACCACAAGCTGCCTGTAACCTATAGTGACGGTCCCAATAGCGGTGGTTACCTAGTGTGGCTTCCCTCGTGACTGCCATCCTGTCGCGAGTGGGCACTTGAGTCTGGCGGGGACGCCAACAATATTTACCGCGTTCCGTCTTTTTTTTTTACCTGGTAAAATCATCTCATGGTCAATCATTTTGACAGGCCTGTTGGTCTAGTGGTTAGTGACCCTGACTGCTATGCCGGAGGTCGTGGGTTCGATTCCCACCCAGGACATTTGCTTGTGTGATGAGCACGATCATTTGTTCTGTGTCTGGGTGTAATTTATCTATAATATGTATGTATTTAGAAATATTTAAGTATGTTTATCAGTTGTCTAGTACCCATAACACAAGCTCTGCTTAGCTTGGGACTAGATGGCGTTGTATGATAGTTGTGGAATATTTATTTATTTATCAAATGAGTCCTCCCACCCAGGGCAGGGCGGGAGGGACTGTCAGACTTTTTTTTTATCAGTCTACAGTATCCCACTGCTGGGCAAAGGCCTCTCCCAAGTTTTTCCATGTATTCTTGTCCAGCGCCTGTCAGACTTGACTGACTAAAATCCACAGTGTCCTTCAATAGCCCTTTACTTACCGGGGTCACGATAATTCGTGAGTCCCGCGACCCCGGCAGGCTTTGGCCCTCTACAGGGCTTCCGTCTTTGCGGAAGTGTTTAAATTCCTTCTGGGTGAGTTTGTTATATTTTAGACCTTACCATTGCGTCTGAAAAACCACCTCATGGCACAAAATATAATAAGATCAACAAATAATAATATTGATATAACGCGTAGCTAAGGAGCGGAGTTCCCTACGGGGGTTAGTTTTTCCTGACAGTTATAACCTTATGGTCTTAAAGACGAGAGTTATTGGGTTACTTCAAAGCATGCGTGCTGCACTGTCGACCACATCTTCGCTTACCATCAGGCGGATTAGTGGTCATAAAAAAAGTAATTAATTTTGTTGTTTCGATCTTTCAATCATGTTTTAAAATGAAACAAAAGGGCACAGAAGCGATTCAATTAAATTTAACTAATTACATCGCGACTCGTTGCCAATGTACTGGCTCGGAAGTTGATCCTTGCTTTACTCATTATAACTTACCTTAAGTAGCTCTCACAAAACCTTCGTTAAACTAGACTTAATAATGCTTGTTAGTACCAACATTTTGTTTAACTTTCTCTTTTCGTATAACAGAGAATATGAAAGTTTATTGTGAAATTATTATGTTAAGTCGAGAGCAATTAAATGTAATAATATAGACTAAGTAATATTCGGAAACAATTTTCTCCTACTATCTTGATTAACGTTTGACAATTTCATGAACAAGCATTTTGGAGACTATAAAAATTACGAAATAAGTCGTATCTTGAACACACTTTGCCATTATTATCTTTTAATGAAGTTTATAAAAACTAGTAGTCTAGGTAGTAGATTAGACTTAGTTTAGACTAGTAACCGTCTATCTCCAATTTCGGCATAAAATACTATAAGATTTTAGTCCAAAAGAGATTGTAGAGAACTCGGAAACTTATTCCCTATACGGAAAGGTAAAAGCAAGAGGAGCAAGGACGATGACTTGTTATGCTCCCGTCATTGCCATCATGTTACATTTTTCTTTGAACCCTTTTTTTTTGTGGTAGAATCATCAAATGAGTCCTCCCACCCAGGGCAGGGCGGGAGGGACTGTCAGACTCGTACTGATTAAAATCCACGGTGTGCTTCACTAACCCTAAACACGGGTTTCGTCCTTACCGCTTAGGTCGAAGATTTATTTCCATCTGACATAATCATGCGTATTTGTTATGTGTTCAAATAATAGGGTAGAATGTAACGTTTTGAAGAAAGAAAATTCGATATGAAAACCACTTAGTTATCTTGGTTGGCAAAGTGGCGGCGCGATTGACAGCTGCATTGCACACTAGAAGGAAGAAATAATTATTTGTATGATACGGGAACAGTGTATAAAACGGGGACGCGAGGTATAATGTGGACATACACTCTTTAGGCAGACTTAATATAACACTAACGTAGCGCAAGCACCATCAGGACGTCATTTCCAAGCGGCCATTAACAAATGGCGTCCTGTTGTCGCTTGCGCTACGTTAGTATCGTGTTAAGTTTGCCTTATGTGTGTGATTTTCCATCTTACTTCGCGTCTCCATCTTATACACTGTTCCCCTACAAGTAGTTTTTCCGGGACAACTGTGTTTGTGTGTGTGTGTGTGTGTGTTTAAATGTTTGTAAACATACCCATAACGTAAGAGAAATTCTTAGAGCAGGGCAATGTTTAAAAAGAGAGTTAATGTGTCCAAAAATATTTCAAACCAATAAATAGCTCATGAATTTTGTCAAGTATATAACATATTTATAAGCTCGTGACTGTCGATATCCGAGTCTTACGTTTCATGACAGGGGTCAGGATAGGTAGGTAAATAAAGATACATATATATATATATATATATATATACCTACGTTAAAGAATGGTTAAAAAGGCTTCGGCCTCAGAATTTATACTAGTATGTTTTTTGTTAATTCTGCACGTTTAGCAGCGAGAGCAGGTCGTTAATTGCGTACCAACCTTCCTAAATACAGTAAAATAAATGTACAAATGGTTGCCAGGTACTCAGCACACCGTTTGTGAGCCAATGTCCTTTACACCCTGTATATTTTAATTAAAGAACAGTAGAGGTAACCCAGTTGTGATAGGCTCACGGCACCGACGAACGAGCGGTAGCTTGTATGTTCGTAGCCCCCAAGCAGGGTCACGGGACTGTACGAATTACCGTGACACCGGAATGTAAAGGGCTATTGATGGACACCGTGGATTTTAGTCAGTACGAGTCTGACAGTCCCTCCCGCTCTGCCCTGGGCGGGAGGACTCATTTGATGGTTTTACCACGATATAAAAAAAAAGATGTTATAGAGGACTCATAAGATAATTTTACCAGGTAAAAAAAGCCCCCAAGCAGGCATTAACTTTGTTTAATGTAATGTGAAGGCTGGTTATTTAAGAAGTCACTGCATATGAGTTGATCATTAAGGTTAAGCGGCGCATGCCGTAGTCGGTTTTTGGATGGGTGACCAACCAATACACAACGAGTTAAACCTTCAATCCCAGCTGTGATTTGTAGGTCTTTTATTGTCGTTACACGTACTCAGTGCCTCGAAAGTCTGGTTATATTGTTTTTGGTTGTATTTTATAAAGTAATCTATATATATAAAAGGAGAACTGACTGACTGACATATCAACGTACAGCCGAAACTACTGGGGCTAGGAATGTGAAGTTTTGCACACGGCTTCCTATTATAATGTAGGGGAGCACTAAGAAGGGGTTTTTGGAAATTTAACCTTTAAGGGGGTGAAAAGGGGGAATTAGGAAAGTACGTAACCCACGCGGACGAAGTCGCGGGCAAAGTGCTAGTGATCCATATAAAATAACGGTATTAGACTGTATCTGGTCAGACCAAATACGATCCCAACATGGTTGGGAAAAGGCTGGACAGATGTTAAAAATTGATATCGGGGACCGGTTTTGAATTCATTATCACTGCATAGTATAAAACAAAGTCGCTTACTGCTGTCTGTCCCTATGAATGATCTTTAAGACATCGCAACGGATTTTGATGCGGATTTTTTAACAGATAGTAATAGTAGTAATTTTTTTACGATTCAAGATGAAGGTTATGCATAATATAGTAGAGATTGTACCCGCGCGGAGCCGGGGCGGGTCGCTAATTGAACAATATACAAGAGCTGCCCCATATACAGCTCGTAGATTCATATTTTATTTTTTCAGTTTCCGTATATTAAGGTCATATATCTTAGGGATGTCAAGTTTACAGTTGTTTTAAAACTTTTAATTTTGGCACAGCGCGGCAGCGGTGGCGCTGCGGATGCAGAACATTCAGCTATTAAAAGTTATTTGGACCATTTGGTATGTTTATTTACGATTATGTCGTACTTTTTTAGGGTTAACAGTTTTCCGTTATTTGCATGTGGGTGAAATACACGCAGGTATTTACTCCAACGTAATGTTTCTCTTAATGTAAAAGAATTATGGATAAGCCATATTACGTTCATAAATTATGGACATTACATTTCGACAGATATTCAGAATATATTTTATTGCACAATGTACTGTACTGATTTTGATCATATGATCAAAACCAGAAATTCAATACTAATGAACGGAGTTCACGTCAGAACTGTGTAGATGAACTAGTAGTATATGTTTGGGAAATTACATTCACATACTTTTGACTCATTTCAACGTCACACAGTTCTGACGCGAACTCCGTTCATAATATTGAATTTCTGATTTTGATCATCTACTTTTGCTGTTGAATGCACTCAATTATCTTAGCTTCCAAACTAATATTATATGCGAAAGTAAGTTTGTTTGTTACTTTTAACGCCCAAATCACAGAACTGATCAACCTGAAATGTTGATAGAGTTTCAGGTGTACCTACAGAGCCGGACATAGGGTCCCATTCATTTATAAAGTAACAAATGTTCCCGACAAAAAACAGCAGAAACGATCATAATAAATGATATTAAATGGCGCTACATGCATGATAGAAAAAGTCTAAATGAAAGTGAGCGAAGCCGCAGGCAAAGGCTAGTTATTTATAAATATTCATGTACTTCTGAAGAAAATAAAAATAAAAATTGGTGTGTCTAGTCCTTAAGAGAAAACAGAAAAAAATATTCATTAACATCTTTAATTACAAATCTAATATAATATCCCACTTGGAACCAAAAGTAATATGTTATACATATATAAATATGTAACTAGGTACTTATTTATTACATAAAATTATGGAAAAACCCCAAAAAAATTGTTGCTGAATACTTTTTTTTTACGTGGTAAAATCATCACATGAGTCCTCCCACTCAGGGCAGAGCGGGAGGGACTGTCAGACTCGTACTGACTAAAATCCACGGTTTCCTTCAATAGCCCTTTACGTACCGGGGTCACGGAAATTTAAGAGACCCGCGACCGTTGTTGAATACTAAGAATTTCTCCTGTATTAAATTTATATAAAAAACGGTCAGACTCGAAAGAACTATTTTTCTGCAGATCCTTAAAATAATCCATGACTCAGCTATGATGCCAAAAACCGCTTTACAACGTTGTATACAGTTGTGAAGAATTTAACTGTCATAATAGTCTCTAAGTAGACAAAGAAGTGTTGGCTGTCCGGCGGCGAGATGGGCAGACGACATTGTTGCCATTGCGGGATTTCCTGGTAAGGCTGGCGCAGGACCGTGGAGCTTGGTACAAGCAAAGCCTATACCCAGCAGTGGGTAAAGAAGGGCTGTGGATGATGATGATGATGATGACGAATAGTCTCTAATACCGACTACACTATATAATGTGCGAAGTCGGTGGTGGAAATATCAAATCGATCGCAACACACGATTTGACAGAGACGTAAACTAAAGAACGGGTACACCCGAGGAGTGACGTACTTGTCAAGTTAAATATGCACCACAACCTTTTCAAGTACCTACTTTTCTTGATTTTATTTAACTTTGAATGAAAAACAACCCGAAAATAATTATATTTATCAAAATTTGTAGTTGGCAAAAATTGGCAGATCTTATGTCTCCCAATAACGCGCTATCTGCACACACATTGTATAGTAAACTAAGTGAATAACAGGTATTTTTTTTTTGTGGTAAAATCATCAAATGAGTCCTCCCACCCAGGGCAGGGCGGGAGGGACTGTCAGACTTGTACTGACTAAAATCCACGGTGTCCTTCAATAGCCCTTTACGTACCGGGGTCACGGTAATCCCTTGGTCCCGCGACCCCGGCAGGCGAATAACAGGTAATAGGGTAGTTTACTGATTAAATGAATTGAAAATCTGTTCAGTCCATCAATTAGAGTATTGAAAAATAATGAACCCGTATTTTTTTATTTTTTTTTATCAATGAATATTGGCAAAGATATAACGCTTTCAAATTCGGGAGTGGGGGCTTGTGACGTCATAACGCCTTTAAAATTATACCTACCGAGTGACGTTTTTGATATTTAAAAGCGTTGTATCTTCGTCAATTATGGTTTACGTAACAAAAGAAAAAATACGGGTCTAATATTTTTTGATGATCTTTCTTTTGGACTATTTTTTTACTAGAATAGCCTTTTAGAGCGTTAGTGGTACGGTTAACAATTTGACCTTAAACTGGCCGAAGTAAGGTAAAATTGGTCACCATATTGGGATTATTATTTATTTGTACTTTAATAATACACTAGGCCTAGTGTATTATTAAATTTTAATCAAATAATAAGGCCGGCTATACTGGTTTTAATTACCTCATAAAGTTATTTTCAGTTTCGATGTGATATTTTAATTAGCCGATAGTGGTGTTACGATTAATAATGAATAAACAATCTATTCATCGTAGGTGCTGGACAGTTAGGGAGACGCAAATCGACCGATTCCAACTACAAATGAAAATCATCCTTACCACTACGACATATGACATTAAACGTGCGGTTTTCTACGGGTAAAACACACAAAGGTGCTCGCCACGACGACGTAAGTCAGTCGAATTGCATCATTATATCGTAGTAGCAAGGACGATTTTCATTTTTAGTTAGTAGAAATTGCAAGCCGCACGAGTCGCGTCATGAGTAAGCTACTCTAGTTGTGTAAGGCCTCTGCCTCGAATCTTGCGGGCAGCGGGGCGGCGGCGGCGGCGGCGCGGGAGCGGCAGGATCTTAGGCATACATTCAAATGGACCGGCCCTCGGAAACAGCGGCGCGGCAGCGGGGCGGGTGCGAACAGCGAGCGCCGCCGCCGCCGCCGCCCCGCTGCCCGCAAGATTCGAGGCAGAGGCCTAAAGGCGTATTGCTTCCAACCGTTAGATTCTAGATCGAGCAAAAGGAGAACATAGCTATAAATTGTCTGGACTTTACTAGGTAAAGGTCTGAACTGTCAGTTACAAACGTCGCCACAATATTCCTGAATGTATTTTGTAACAAATTGGAGTACCATGATGGGCGCCAATTACCTACCCTCATTAAAAAAAACTGTACAATGAATATACAGCAAAGGTATTGATTTAATAGTTGGCATAGTTAATAATAAACCAGCTTGGTATATCATACAATCGAATGCTTCATGCAACGTTGTAGCATCGAATTTCTTAGAACCGATGAATATTAAATTTACTTTAGTCTATAAAGTTCACGATATTTCAATGTTTGTAGAAGTATGTGGGTAGAATGAGTAACAACTTTGTTAAATTAAAGCTCTTGTGGTAAATTCCATAACTTGTGAGTCTTCTTAATGAATGTTGCAGGCATTAATTATATTTTGTACGAAATAGAAAGAAAGGAAAGAAAAAAGATTTATTGACACACACAGGACAGAACAACAGAACTATAGAGAAGAAAAATAAATACAAAGGAAAAACAAAATTACATAAAAGAAAGAACAAACGGAACAAAAATAACATAAATAGTCCCGTGCGAGGCCAAAAGGCGCCTAGCTCAGCGTGTGGTGCGTCATTTTATTACAAGCTTTTATTTAACTTGCAATGTTTGTATGTTTGTTTAGATCAAATCTTGCAAGTCAAATTAGAATCACTTCTAATTACTTAATCGATCTGAAA
Organism: Agrotis puta; assembly: GCA_943136025.2. Taxonomy (NCBI): domain Eukaryota; kingdom Metazoa; phylum Arthropoda; class Insecta; order Lepidoptera; family Noctuidae; genus Agrotis; species Agrotis puta. The sequence continues at coordinate 4,657,514 of OW964171.2, forward strand.
CTTGGTATTAATATGGAACCCCGATGACAATGCAATAATATGGTGACAGCGACCTGGTGGTGCAGCCAGGATCGTCTGCTCACGAGAGAACTCCTCAATGGTTAATAGTACACAACTAAAACTTGAAACATATATGGAAACCCGGTAACAATGCAATAATATGATAAGTGCGATCTGGTGGTGCAGCCAGGATCGTCTGCTCACGAGAGAACTCCTCAATGGTTAATAGTACACAACTAAAACTTGAAATATATATGGAAACTTGGTAACAATGCAATAATATGATAAGTGCAATCTGGTGGTGCAGCCAGGATCGTCTGCTCACGAGAGAACTCCTCAATGGTTAATAGTACACAACTAAAACTTGAAACATATATGGAAACCCGGTAACAATGCAATAATATGATAAGTGCGATCTGGTGGTGCAGCCAGGATCGTCTGCTCACGAGAGAACTCCTCAAAGGTTAATAGTACACAACTAAAACTTGAAATATATATGGAAACCCGGTAACAATGCAATAATATGATGATAACAACCTGTTGGTGCAGCCAGGGACATCTGCTTACGAGAGAACTCCTCAATGGTTAATAGTACCGAGCTATAACATTGAACATAATATATGGCAACTCAAATAATAATACAATAATATGGTGACAGTGTCTTGGTCGTGCAGCCAGGATCAGCTGCTCCCGATAGAATATGGTCACAACGACAATGAAATCTATTTAGGCTATTAATAAAATTAATTATTATATTAATCTATTTTGTCATGCCCTGGGATCTGGAGGCGACTGCCCTCCAGCGCGTCTATGATTGGCGCGTGGAGGCGCAGCGTCGGGGCGAAGAGCTCCGGCGTGATCTCAGGGCAGTATGGAGGGAGCGACTGTAAGACCCCTCTTTGAGGAGTGGCTGGATAGGCATCACAGCGTCCTGACCTACCGCATGACGCAGGTCCTCACCGGACACGGAAGTTTCGGGAGGTTCCTGTGTCTGATAGGGAAGGAAGAAACGCCTGGGTGTCACCACTGCGAGGATCGTCCGGAGGACACGGTGGAGCATACGGTGCAGGACTGCCCCGCTTGGGCAGAGCACCGCCGTGTCCTCACGACGGCGATAGGCGGAGACCTCTCGCGCCCGGCATTGGTCGAGGCCATGCTGCGGGGCAAGACGGAGTGGGAAGCGGTCGCCTCCTTCTGCGAAGCAGTCATGCTCGTGAAGGAGGAGGCGGGCCGCCTGATGGAGAGGACAGCGTCCTCCCTCCACCCCAGCCGCAGTGGTAGACGCCCACGGCGTCGGACGCCGCAAGACGATCTCCGGCCACCGTAGGCGCGGGCATGCGGGCAGCGAGTAATGGGCGACTCGCTGTCCAACCATGGACCATGCCCGGGTCTACGGCGCGTTGTGTTCCACGCGCGCTTCAAAAAGTGTCAGCATAGTGACGGGGTCTGTAGAGGGCCATAGCCTGCCGGGGTCGCGGGACTAACGGATTACCGTGACCGCGGTACGTAAAGGGCTATTGAAGGACACCGTGGATTTTAGTCAGTACAAGTCTGACAGTCCCTCCCGCCCTGCCCTGGGTGGGTGGGAGGACTCATTTGATGATTATATCACGATAAAAAAGAAAAAAAAAAACTATTTTGTCGTCTATTTAGGCTCAAAGCTCTTCGCTGCTGGCCAAGCATACGTGGCCTTAAGTAGAGTTAAATCGCTATAAGGTCTCCTTATTGAAGAACTTGACTTACGAAATTAACAGGTAAACGACCATGCAACAATGACGCACTAAATTAAATGGAAAGACTGCAATATATGTCCAACGAAAACTAAAAATTTAAAAATAAAATAACAGTAAAAAAACAATTTTAAAAACAAGCTTTTATTTAAATGCTCTAAAAAGGACAAAATAAACTTTAAATTAAATCAAACATATAACTTAAGTATAATATAAAAGCTTGTCGCGAGATAGTCAGGATTGGGAGCGTCGTAGACGGTTTTTTAAAAATAAAAATTAAGAGTTATATTAATTAATATTTAATACTACACGTGTTTACAGATTGAGATGCGTACACGGAGTGTCTTATGGTCTAAACTTAGGTTTTAGCAATACATGCTTATCTTACCGGGAATTATGCAAGCACAGCAGTTCTGCCTGCTCTCATGCTGACATACGCACTATTTGCACTGGTTGTGCTTCCATAACTCCTCCCTCACCAAGTGCGAAATTATCGGTAATATTTGGATTCCGATGATTTCGCAGACTTTGAATTGAACAAAACATTTTTTTCCAAAATATTACACTAAGACATGTTATAGCTAAAATTACATAAAGTAGTATGGTAGCTAAGCTAACACTATTTGTTTTCACTGCACTATCACTTTCCACTATTTCACTGCGTAACGAGTAGGACAGATGCTTCAAATCGTCGAAATTAAGGTGGTTTAGGTTCACTGTCTTGTTCCAATTAACAGATGTTTCCTTTAATTTAGGTAGAGCAGCAACCGGAATTACTTGGTATTGTATTTTTCCTGTACTATATTGCCTTTTATGTAATTTGATGTTTTTCAGATAAACACTGCATTTTCCATCAATTTCCAATATATATGTGCCCTTGATCGGTTTTCGGATGATATCACCAGCACATGTTTCGGTAAGTACTATTTCATCTCTTGTATAAATTATCCATTGCAGGAAATAAATTGGCTGAACTTTAAGGCTTTCCAGGTTAACTACCAACGGTTTACATAGACTGAGGTTTGGAGCAAAATTCATCAATTGCTCTATGCACGTACTTTCAGGATACAATACGGCGTCGTTTTCCTTGCACAGGAACTGGTTGGCTGCAATCTCTTCGCACGGGCTGGCTAGCGGTAAGTATACAGGACCTTTCACCATAAGGTAGGGATATTTGGGAATTATAGCAGTAGTTATACGATTTTCATGAAGAATTGGTAATGCATAAATTTTAAAATAGTTGTAAGTATTTTTATCTATTAATGGGATTTCCATAATGAATGTTATTTGGTTTTCTTTTACATATGCTTTAACAGACATAATTCTCTCAAACATAAGTAAGGTTTTTTTAGTAACAGGGTAAATTAAGCTTTCAGTTTTAGAAATATTATTTAACAGTGATAATAATTCAGATGGGTCAATAATGGATTGATGTACAACAGAAACTTTTGTAAATGATAGCGCAGTTTCAATTTCATTTAAAACTATATATATTGTCCTAAAATTATTTATAAACATATCAAACATACTTAAGACATACGTAGAGTATATAGAGTTATTTTCCTTAGTACCTATATTCTTAACAATTCTCTCAATGCGTTTCATGCGTTCGTCCAGAATAAGTATGTTTTCCTGTAGAGATGTACTTTTATTAGAAATGGAATCAAGCATTTTTGAAATGATAGTCATTTTCTTATCTGTGTGAGTTTGGCCAATTTTGAGTTGAGATATTTGAGTGTCATATTTAATAGCATCCTCATGGGCTAGATTACCGGTCAATGTTTTAATAATTGAACCAAGAGGGTCAATGAGGCCGCGTTTAAAACGTTTTGATGGAATAAGCTGCCTGAATTTCGTGACTGTCGAGTTACGTAAGTAGTCGACTTGTAATTTCATATTTTGGAACTCATTTACGTATGGCTTATGGATGTCAACTATATTGCTAAACTCCTTATATCTATTAATATTATATACTAAATCATCATTTATTTCCTTAAAATCTAATATCTTAACTATGGTCCACTTATCTCTCTCTACTACTGCCTGTCCTTGTTTAACAGGAAGTATGCCTGGGTTATTTTTAATCTCTTGAAGTTGAAGGCCCTGGATCTTGATCACGATGTTCAAGATCACGATGATCCGCCACGACCTGTGAAGGGCGTTTAACGTTTTTAAGAGGCACTTTTGTTTGTCTTTTTCCTATTTGAACTGGTACTACGTTCCTATCTATTTGTCCTGTTACCTTTGCTTTATGGTATCTGGGTTTGTCTTTACTTTTTCTTATATTAATATCTTTTACAAAAATACTGTCTTCTTTTTGTATATTTAACTCAGTTTCGCCACCTTTATTTTCTCTAGATTTTTGTTTGGATTCAAGTATCTTTTCAGCTATGTACCTGTACAGGTATTTTGTGCGTTTTGCATGATCTTTCACTAGTTGTTGTGTATACGCCTTTTCTATGTCTACATCAAATATTTTACCAGAGTCTGTATGGCCAAATGTTACTTCGAAAGGTGTTAATCCTGTAGTCGAGTGTATAGTATGGTTGTATGCCATTATGGAATAGGTCATAACAGAAGCCGCGTCTGTACATTTACGTTCATATTTAGCAAGCCTATATATCTCTATAATTGTAGAGTGGAACCGCTCTACGATTCCGGTAGAGTTGGGATTGTTTGGCGTTGTTATGTGGATCTCTATTTTGTACATAGCTAAGAGCTCACGCATCAGTTCGTTGTTAAATTCAGTGCCAGGGTCACAGGATATCTTCCTAGGCACACCGTATATTGAAAAGTACTTTAATAAGGCTCGCGCTACTTCCGTCGTTTGCCTACTTGGGATTTCGATGGCCTGTCCTAATTTACTGAAAGCATCTACAAGTGTTAAATAGTATTTCTTTTCTATAGTAAATAAGTCAATAAATATTTCCTGAAAAGGAGCATCTTGCGTTTGAGTTAATTGCAACATCGGTTTTATGGGTTTTCTATCGTACTTCATTTTTTTACAGGGCTCGCACATATTTATAACTGCTGCTACAGTATCCTGCATGTTTTCCCAGTAGTAGTTTCTACGAATTCTAACTATGGTTTCTTTAATTCCCCTATGGCATGTTTTTCCTTCGTGATGCTTTAATATAACGGCTTTTTGTTCGTTCTCATCCTCTATGTATATTACTCTATCTGTACACTCAAAGAATTTTACAGAATCTTTCTTAAAAATTTCTATTATTACTTTAGTAAATAATCTTCTATGTATTTCGCTTTCGAAGTATATAAAATATTTGCATTTGGGTACAATATATTCTTTTAGAAATTGTTTGACTAATTCTTCATTATCTAATGGGAGAAATACTTCTAAAACTTTTTGGCTTTTTCTAGACAAATTTTGAACTTGTAATTTATTTTGAAACCAGGAAAACACTAATATTTGGTTAGGTTTAGTGTCAATTGCCTCTCTTAAGATTGGGATTACATTAATTGTCTAAAGTTTTTCAACTTGTCTATTAATTTCTGCTGCTTGGGCAGGGGCTTGTCTGTAAGGTTTAGTATAAATTGGATCTTCATTTTTCGTTCTAATGCAATGTTTAACCTGATTAGTAAAGCTTAAAGGTATTTTGTCACAATAGAATATATCTCTGAATTCTTCACATAACTTTTGTATACACGCTTTTTCTTCATCATTCATGTGGTCTAGTCGTAATTTATTTAGATTTTCACGTAGTAATTGGTCAGTCTCTATTTTTAAATTATCTATGGAATTAACAAGGCATTCATTTTCATTATATTTAGACACTACAAAAGGCTTTGTGACACATAGTTCTACAGTTTCATCGGATGTATTTTGTATAACGGTTGTTGCATAACCATTAATACATTTCACAAGTGCAGTAGGCATCCGCACTCCTTTGCGAAATTCAATGTAATTTAGTATTCCTTCACCATTTATTATATTAGTTGGTATTTTTGCCCGAGTTTCTGTTCGTGGAGGAAGTAGTACAGCATGTATAACGTTAATATCCGAATCCATACATATAGGTATTTCCGCTGTCTTCGTTACCAAGACACGTCTTTTTAAATCTATGACGGCTTCTAACTGTCTTAAAAGATCGTTTCCTATCAACCCGTCGTAAAGTGAGTCAACGTTATATACGTAAAATTTATGGTGGTCTGTGCTTTGAAATATAGGAAATAAGGGAATTTGTATTACCTGATTATGTTTGCTCGAGGCGTGTGTGCTAACTACTTCAAATGGTTCGTATGAAATATAGTTAGAGAAATATTGATGTGCTTTTCTAGGATGTATAAATGAACGAGTACTACCTGTGTCAATCATGAACTTGCCTTCTATATCCGGTATGTATATGTGTGGTAATTTTAATTGTACATTGTTATAATTTAATGTTATTCTTTCAGGTGCTGGTCTGTGGAGGCCCGCATATAAAAATTTTCTACTTGTGAGATAGGTTCAACCATCTGGTTGCTATTATCATTATTTTCTAACTCCATATTAGGGTTTTCAGTAACCGAATCTACCGGAGAAGCGTTTTCTTCGCATGGGAAATATGCACCAACATCATAATAGTATCCCACGGGATTTGTAAAATAATCATCATAAGGATATAATTCTAATTCGTTAAGAGGAAAACCTTGCTGAGGTGCTTTTTGAGGAGCAGTTCGCATAGTTACATCTATGTTATTTGGTGGAGGTTTATTCTGTACATTTTGTTGTGGATTATTATTACCAAATTGTTGTGGAAGCATTGGTCGCATTTGTTGATAGCCAGGGGGCCTATAACCGAAATTAGGTCGATATCCAAACTGGAGTTGCATTGGCACATAGTTTTGTTTGTTAGCACCAATTTGGCCTGGGTGTAGAGCCTTATTAGGTAGGATTCCAAAATTAAATTTGGGAGTAACACCACTATTATTTTTAAATGGTTGATTTTGTTGCATCATCGGAAGTCTGGAGCCTGTAGGCTGTTGAGGTATACCAAATTTAAAAGATTGCTGAGGCAGCATTGTTCCACTAGGCTGTGGTTTCGGGTTATGGTTTGAGTTTAACATTTTACCGCGCATGTGATACTGCTCATAGAAATTAATTTCTTCTAAAACTAAAGACAAGGCCTGTTCCAAGGTTTGGGGCTTTTTCAGACGCACTACTCGTACTATATTTTCCGGTAAATTATATAAAAATACTTGAAGGGCTGTATTATTATAGATCGCGGTCTTACTTATTCGTAAGTTTTTATCGTTGATTTGATTAACTTTAGATAATAAAATAGATTTTACTGATTGAATCCGTGCGCAAAAATCGGTGTGACTCTCATTATTTTTAATCTTTAACGTCTCTAATTCTATGGCCAAACATTCTTCGCTTCGTGGATCACCAAAGTGTATCTCAAGCAATTCTTTGAAATCCGCCCACGTCTGGATGTCTGCGCGCTCGCTTATCAGCGCTGCTGCGTCGCCCGTTAACCGGCTAGTCACAACATGCATTAGATATTCGTGTTGCAATTCGGATGATTTAAATTTATCAATTATGTACTCACATTTACGCAAAAATAAGTTTAGATGGCGTTTGTTCCCATCGAAACATGGCAGAATTTTGAATAACTCATTAGGTATGAGCTTAATTTCCGACATCTTTATTAATATTTAAGTTAAAATAAAATGATTTAAAGAATTAACTCTATGAACTCTACTACACAACTCTATTCTATTTATAATAATAACTAATTATTATCTATAACTATTACTTATCTTAATAAAACTCAATAAAGTTTAAATGGTACAATTAATTGAAGTGAGTAATTTTACTTTCACGTGTATTTTTACACTTTTATACTTATTTTAATTAATTTAAGAAAACCAAATAAGTCAAAATGGAAAATGTCCAATTCCAAGTTAACAAGGGGTATGATGGATGAGGGGTAGAAAGGAGGTGAAAAGTCTACTCACCAGCCTGCCTCGCCCATCTCCCGGCTCCTCGCCCTCGGCTCCTCGTCGCTGACGATATTTGTGTTGGTTCGTGGATCACCTCGCCGTACACCACGCGCACCGTGTGAAGTTCGGAAAAAGTCTTATTCGCGGAAAATCACTTGACAAACGCGGGACAGCTTCACCTGGTGATCCTACCGGCTGCGCCAGTCAGGATTGGGAGCGTCGTAGACGGTTTTTTAAAAATAAAAATTAAGAGTTATATTAATTAATATTTAATACTACACGTGTTTACAGATTGAGATGCGTACACGGAGTGTCTTATGGTCTAAACTTAGGTTTTAGCAATACATGCTTATCTTACCGGGAATTATGCAAGCACAGCAGTTCTGCCTGCTCTCATGCTGACATACGCACTATTTGCACTGGTTGTGCTTCCATAACTAGATTTACTTGTCACAAACAAAACAAACAAATAATTCAACGACAAAATGTATGTATCATAACATACTTTACACAGGTAAATCTCGCGACAAGCTTTTATATTATACTTAAGTTATATGTTTGATTTAATTTAAAGTTTATTTTGTCCTTTTTAGAGCATTTAAATAAAAGCTTGTTTTTAAAATTGTTTTTTTACTGTTATTTTATTTATAATGTCACAGCGCTGGTTTTCTGAAATCTTTTTTTTTTAATAGGTAATACTAATGTCAAGAGATTTCAGGGTTGGCTTACAGTCTAACCAGATGAAGCTGAATACTCGTATTTGACTTATGAGTGAATTTCAACAGGTCCTATAAAATCTTCATTTCCGTGTTTTTTTTCAACTTAAGTTTTTTTTTAATAAAAGAACGCTTTTATTAAAGTTTTTGATAATGTATATATTCTTGCTTAATGTCTAGCAGATAACTTAAAAAACTAACGACATATCAGGATTTAAAATTTCGTGGCACGGCGATGAAACATGCGTGCACGGCAATGAAACAAGCGTCCACGGCAATGAAATAACTGTGCCATGGCAATGAAAGAATCAATCCACGGAAATTAAAAATATTTTATTTAATGAGATAAACAGATAGATAGAATAAAAATGACTGTTAATAAGAGGTCTTGATGCCAACAATTGTATGGGAGTAAAATTTGGGTAAGGAGAAATTACAAAAAAAGAATGAGAGTACAATAAGTAAACAAAGACTGTTGAATTACACTACTTAGAGACTTTAATACTACTTCGTCTTTCTTTTCTTATACATACTCCTATTCTTCCTTTTGTAATATCTATCCAAATCTTACTCCCATACACAATCTGTCTGGGTTTGCCTTTCCCTCTCGGAGGCAGGCATGGTCAGATATATTTTTGCACTTGAGAAAACAAAATAGCTTCTTCAGAAAACGTATATTGTGATCTGTAGCAAGTAAGATGCATTTTCAAAATAACAAGTACTAAAAACATAATCATCTGATTCTCTCTCTATATACTCTTAAAACCTTTCAGGTATAATCTTATCTCTTATTAACCTAAAAACACAGTGTGAGTATATGGCACTAGGAAATTCAGCCTTTCAAGATTAATTTACAGCTAACTTACACTAACCTTTATACATAAGTAAATCACAATTAGGAACTTTTTTGGCGGTCTTAATTATTAATTATGAAATTAAGCAAAATTATATTTAATCAAATAAAGAGGTACTTAAAAATTTTAATTTGATCATCATCAGTATCAGTATCAATTAGGGTAAAGAAAATAGTTTTTTTTTTTAAGGGTTAATAGACAAACTATCATCTGAATCACTACTCGCTTCTTAATTTTCTCTGCTCTTCAGATAATTTTGGTTTACGCATCTTGGCATCCTAAAAATAAACAATCCATTATTAAAATCAGACTGTGTAAATACGTGTGATATAGTACCAAATGTTACATCATTTTGTAAAGTTAACATGAAAACATCTTTTTGTAGTTACAGTTTACAGAAAAAACTCATCAAGTCTAAAGAGAGACCAGAGAGAGAGAATCTAGAGTTAACTTGACGAGTTTTGTACTGTCAGTAATCGGTATTACCTGTATTACAGGTGACAAAAGATGTTTTCTTTGCCTAATCATACCATGGCGATGAAAACACAAGTCACGGAAATGAAATACCTGGCCACGGCAATGAAACTAAATTGTTTTACAAGGCATGGCAATGACATTTTTATCATTGCCGTGTCTTTTTTTTCATTGCCATAGCAAATTTCGGCCACGGAAACCACGGCAATGAAAGCACGGCGATGAAAATCAAGGCAAAAAATATAAATAACAAAAAATCTATTAACTATTCGAAGTAATAAACAGTTCACAAATTAACATTATGAGAAATGGTGTTCTATCGAATGCTTACTCATGAAGACAAACTTATTGAAATATAGTTATACCTATCCACGGCGATGAAAGAAAAAATGTCCAGTAACATAAAAATTGAATACTTACATTTATAGCGCGAAAACGCAGGCACGTGTGTACGTCCTTCCACGTTGAGCACTTAGGCAGCACTAATATGCAACGTTTAGCATACCGGGAGGGGGGATGCAAGTCGTAGGTAAAACAATATCCTTGAGTATGATTAGGACACGGCGATGAACGGTAGTTCTGGGACAAATTATTTTTTATTAACCATTCGTTGTATTGTTTAAATATTTGAATAAATGTATTCCGTTACAATACTTTAACTATTCATGTATCAAATAAAACTAGGTTTTAATATAAATAACCAATAGATTTTTATCAATGAGGGATAATACACAACAAGGTAAAGTGTGGACAAACACGGCAATGAAAGATTTCGAGGTTTAATAATTTTTTTAGAGTATCCTTTAATCCAATAAAATAAAATATTTAGTGCTACACATAGATTACTATTTCACCTAACCGGAAAAAAATGTGAGAACATTATAACTATGTTTCTTAGTACCGATTTCATTGATGCCACGCAATTTTCGGTCCCGGGAAATTCACTCTTATAGTGACTGCTAATTTAGCGTTCACAACTCAGTAAGTACTAGGTTATATAATTCCTTGTAGTGAAAGTGCATATCGGTATTTCCAGAAACCTGAGACCTAAAGCTGAACTGAATTTCAAACATATGGAAAAATACTGTGTGAAACTGATGATCACCTATCTAAAGGATGACCTTGGAAATGACGGCTTAACCTTGAAGATTACACAACGCAGACATTATTCAACTATGAGCTTTTCATCTGTCTCAATTAGTTAAAGCAGATCAGAGAGATATAGCATGAGATAGATATAGCTGACGAAATAGAGCATGAGACGAGTTAATAAAAATGACCAGATGCACAAGGTGACGTATTAGTGAATGTGACGTAACAGGGTTTTTTTTATCGTGGTAAAATCATCAAATGAGTCCTCCCACCCAGGGCAGAGCGGGAGAGGCTGTCAGGCTCGTACTGACTAAAATCCACGGTGTCCTTCAGTAGCCCTTTAAGTTCCAGGGCCACGGTAATTCGTACAGTCCCGACGTAATAGGGATAGAGATGAAATAGCTAATGAGACCAGTTGTCATCGCAACCGTTTTAACTTGAACGTTTTGTTTCAAGTAACTGTCATCTTACTCAATTGGGAACTACCTATATAAGTAAAACCTGCATGCTATTTGCACACTGTTGAACACGATTCTAGTTCAATCTACTTGTATGCCAATATGACGTCATACTTGTGTGCAAGACTTGCCTATCGGAATCGCACCTTAAAAGTGGGAGAAAATGATAATGTTTAACTTTAATACCCACTAGAAATGTCTATGGAAAAAACGTCAACTAGTGTTACCTTAACTTTCAAGCAGAAGCAAGGGAAGTCGGAGGCGGAAGTCGTGGGCTGAGACTAAATATTCATTAATTAATTCATCTTGTTTAAAAGCCTGCGGATTCTAATTTTGGATCCATAATATTGATTAATTGTAGAGGTGAACCGAGACCTTCTCAAGGAGGTTTTTACTTGACGAATAGGAGAAATAAAATAAAAACCAGATCTTTGTTTTCTTTCTAAGCCATTCAATTGACGTGGTCCTTTGATCCACCGTAAACTGAACAAAGAATTGAAGACTTTTACTGCTATCAAAAGAAATCTGCTGTTCAAAACAATAATGCCTTTGTCAAACAGACAGGCGAGTCCGAAGCGATAACGAACCGATACGAGACGTCAGTCCGATAGTTCGGTCACGCTATCGGATCGCTTTCGCTTTTCTATGTGACTGAATTCAAACAATTCCATACATTACAAATAAAAACTCCTCGCTTCGCATTCGTCACGCCTGTCTGTTTGACAAAGGCTCGAAGGTATAATTCCAATTTTATACCCACTACAGCACAGCCGTTTGCGATTATCGGTAGTTGTCGCGTTGGGATTGTACCTTTAAAGCATAAATATCTAAATTTGAAACTTACTTCAACGTCGTTAGGTTCAGAATTTTTATTGAAGTCGTGCGTCGCGTAGAACTTTTGCCTTTCCAAGCTTATGTTATACATTACGTCCATTCTGCACTATTTTTACACACTCCATTGTTTATTCACTTTAAATCACAAAATTCAACATGGTTCACAAGTTCTGAAGTTTTTGTTATAGATTCGTTCAAAGACCACATTTCACAGAAAGTTTGAAACTGTTGCCAATATCTGGAACAATAGAAAACATAATTTAGCATGTTATCAATAAATAAACATGAATGAAACTATAAATACATGATGGCTTTAGGCTCGCTCCTATTACATAGGAATTAATATATAACTGGCGAATCGTGGCTGTGTTGGTACTACTACTCGTAATAGTCCCCAAAGACCCTAAACCTTGATGTTCTATTACATTTTTTTTTTTTATAGTTTCTTATGCCACATATTTTTACGAATAAGTTCGTTGACTACAATTAAAACCTACAAAGCGAAATCTCTTTGGTAAGAGTTTTAATTTCTTTTTATTTAATGTTCCAAATTCAAATTACATGCAGTATAATATTTACTGCCGGGCTAGAGCATGTAACCACTTGTTTCGCTAGCCTGAATTCTTGTTACGCTGACTGATGTCAGCGTAACAAGAATTCAGGCCGTACATTCAGGCAGTACCGACGACGTACGCGACTGATGTCGCGTACGTCGTCGGTAGCGCGTAGGAATACACACTGTGATCTGTTTAGCGTCAGCGGCGCGTACCACATTCTTATTTCTCACTAAAATAGGCGACTGACCATAACCGACCGATCGAGAGGAATTCGAGCCTAAAGCAAAGCAAGTAATTATTGCCCTAGCCTGGCAAGTCGTACAACATCATCTAATATGTACGAGCAATTGGTGTGAACATAAATGTTTTAGAAACTAACAGTTGTTAAAGTTGGAAACTAAAATAATAGCCACCTATGGCAGATCCTTCAAAGCTTTCAATCAATAAACTGGTCACTGCCGAGTACCGCCTACTGTCAATTAAACGTTTCATAACATAGAGCTCTTATGTTTATTAATAACAGACTGGTAATAGACCTAAATTTCATAAATTATGTCTAATCTAAAATACCATACTTTCTTACAGCTTACATAACGCAAAATAAATAGCAAATAGTCAGCTACGTTAAAATTTACTCATATTTATATGGAAAACTATTTAAAGACCAGTATTCAGAAGGGGTTAGGTTCCGACCCCACATGTAAAATAATTTTATTGACAGCATTCAGCAAGCTATCTTATATCTTTCATTGTTCCTATGTCGCAAGTAAACACAATCTAAATTTGCGATGTATTGTTTATATCTATGTATATGGCAGCGAAAGGTCACTCACTCATCGCGAAATTTCAGAAACTACAAGTTCTACGAGTTTCAAATTATGCGTAGGCGTTCATTTTAGGACGTAGGTGCTAAGACAAAATAGAATTAGAATTTGCTAAATTCCACCCCTAAGGGGTTATTTTTGGGGTTGATACCTAACATGTATGAAACTTCGTTACTACAAGTCCTAGGAGTCTTATTGTTGGAAATTTATTTAGATATTCAAAAATTATACCAAAATGTGGGTGATCGGAAATAGAAAACAGTAAAAAAGTTTTGACATCAGTTTAAGCTAGTAAAGTAAATACGAATATAGAACATATTACTTGAATTTCACAATAGTAGAGATATATTCTTTGCCCTTTTATTCCATGAAACGTTTGCGTCCCCTTTCTCTATTGTCACGTGCCATCATAGGTTCTTCCTTTAGTTAGAGATCAAATTCATCCCTTTGAAATTTTGTAGGGGTTTAATAGGTGATTATTTTTGGTCACAGATGTCGTTGAATGAGAGGTGTATTTTAAGGTACAAAAGTTCTTTTCTGTCAATTATATTTAAAACGCTATCCACCTTGGCTTGCCGCAGTGGTAGACGCCCACGGTGACGGACGTCGGCAGACGATCTCCGGCCACCGTAGGCGCGGGCATGCGGGCAGCGAATAATGGGCAACTCGCTGTCCGACCATGGACCATGCCTGGGTCGACGGCACGTCGTGTCCCAAGCGCGCCTCAAAGAGTGTCAGCAAAATGACGGGGCCTCTAGAGGGCCAAAGCCTGTCGGGGTCGCGGGACTCACGAATTACCGTGACCCCGGTACGTAAAGGGCTATTGAAGGACACCGTGGATTTTAGTCAGTACGAGTCTGACAGTCCCTCCCGCTCTGCCCTGGGTGGGAGGACTCATGTGATGATTTTAACACGTAAAAAAAAAACGCCTTAGCTTGGCACGGGAAATCAAGCATATCATTATGCCTATATGTTTTGCTACATCACAAAAAAGGAGGGATTAGGCAGCGTTTTCAATAAAAGCTTCAAAACGACTTGACTTTTCCGTGAATTTTAAGCTACCACATTTCAACCAATTCAATAGTTTTTGAGTTTATCGCAAACAGACAGACAGACTTTGGGACATTGGCATATATGTTCTGATACTAGTAGTAATCTTCTGTTAAAAAATATCTACGTTCTTATTTTAACCTTGACTAACATGTGTGCATCTCATTTATAGTTACGTAAACCGCAAATTACAGGCGACTGGCGCTAAGCTACCCATTATGAACGCAACACATGGTAGAACACAAGCCAGGCTTGTAATATCCTATTACACGCTGGTGTACCTAAATAAGATTCAGAACATAAATTTTACATACGTTGTACATAAAATACATATATATTACCTGTATTTACGACTTTAACAAAAAGTTTAACTACTGAAAAATCTAAGAGTGATGGGTATGAATTCGGGCGAATGGAAAGGAAGAGTTGGCGGCATGAGTTAACAAAATCATTTTTTCTTCCTTAGTTAAAGTTGGTATAGACTGACATAATGTGTTAAACTGTACCGAAATAATATAATTCCTAGAAGGCGCTGTCATCGCGGATACAGCGCATAGAACTGACAACAGATAAACTTAACAAATAAAATATTTTACTCATACCTGTTCATTCTTATCAAAATTAGTGACCCCTAAACTTTACAGGTACCATTATAACTGCCGGCATCAGGGGTATAAAGCGGTGTCCTTAACCATCCCCGTAAATCTACACATAAATATACCTGACTGTAAATTTTGAGCCTCATCTCATCAGTTTTAAGGGGAAAGTACCGTGAAACACGCAAAAGAGTCTAATAAAACCTGATATTGATGGTAATTTCAGTATATGAATAAAAAAGTACTGGCATTATACATCTAATGGCCCTTTATTTTTTTTTATGTTCCACATTGTTGATTCAAATTTTAGATAAATATGTCAAGTTGTTTTGCCGCATAACGTTACATGATTACTAGATGTTTTGAGCAGTGAGAGAGGAGCAGCCATAAAATAAATTTTACACGTGTCGTTTTTATTTGTGTCTTGTAGAAAGTATGTTTTAAAGAAAGAAAGAAAGATAAAGACAAGTACTTTCTGAGAAACGCTCATGAACATTAAATTTTGTATAGTTATGTTATATTATACTCCTATTATATATAGGTCCTATTCTAAGCTTAATTTCTTCATGATCCGCTGAGCCGTTCTGATTGACTTACAAACATTCATCCATTCAAATATCCAATATTGCGAATTTATAATAAATATTATATAAAAACGTAGCGAGTGAGGAACTCGTAGCTAAATAAATACAGCCGCACATGCTGATCTTCCGGGTTAAGGCGCGCTTGCCGGGGTTGGTCTGTGGATGGGTAACCATCTGTCATAGCGAGTTTCCTCCGTGTGTCGGAAAGCACGTAAAGCCGTTGGTCCCGGCTGTCATTTATAGATCTTTGACAGTCGTTACTGTTAGTCAGAAGCTCTAAAGTCTGACAACCAATCTTACCATGGGGTATCGTATTACCCAGTTACTGGGTTGTGGAGGTCCGACAGGCAGCCGCTCCATGTAAAATACTGATATCCAGCTGCATCTGGTTTGACTGGAAGCCGTCCCCAATATAGTTGGGAAAAGGCTAGGCAGATAATTGTATAAAAAAGTAATTAAAGATAGTAAGGACGTTCTTTTGACATAATGACCTTAGTCTCTACCTAGAAAAAAAAACGTAGAAAAAAATAGAGTGAAGTTTTTCCTAGTAAATTACTCAGCTACATTAGTTTGTCAAGTCAACATTAATGAAAAGTTTGAAACTGTTCTTTAATTAGTCTGTTTACGTCACGCTTCTATTATTCTTTATTATTTTTTAACCGACTTCAAAAAAGGAAGGTTCGCGGATAACTTCGTCGTTTATGAACCGATTTTGATGATTCTTTTTTTTGTTGGAAAGAAGATATTTCAAAAAATGTCCCATGATAAGGAAATTAGGGTTTGATGATGACCAGAGAAATCGAGAGGAACTTTCAAAAATCGTGGGAGCGACTAACTTTCGAAATCGTAGAGGCGACAAGTGCGTTTGTAAGTTTTTTCATTAAGTATTTTAAAGCACTACGATTTAGATATATTTCGTAAGACTTCAAATTGTTTTCATAAATAAGATCCTAGATTGCTTAATATTCAGAAAATTTTGTTCGAACATTGTTTTAATAAGTTTATCAGACTTAGAAATTACTTAATGAAAAAGTGTGCAAAGAATTTAAGATATTTTTTGCCCAGCTTAGATAATGATGATCTGATTTTTGTAGTTATTCTATTGGCTTCTTCTTGTTCAAAGAAAAATTGACTGGTAGATTATTTATATGAGCCTAGCTTGATTTCCGTACGTAATTCTTCTTCAGAACACTGAACATCTGCGCTGTGCTGTGGGTCTCCTATCACACCATTATGTTGAGTGGGAAGCTTGCTAGACTAAGTTTTTTGGTTATTTATCCGTTATTTTTTATGCTATTGCTTTTATCGCGGGCTCTGAGCGCGGTGACTGAAATAAGAAATTCCGTAACGAAAATAAATACCTAACACCCCGCATCGTCTAAAGTCGTTTCAGTTCGGCAGACTTCGGCAATGCAATAGCTTTATCGCGGTAGTCCCCGACTGCTACACGTATTTTTTTTCTGTTGTATGCCTATGCGTGTTTGTTACAAAATAAATAATTATTCTTGTTACTCTTCAAATAAAAATAATATTAAATTCGCTACACAAGTAGTGTACTCGTATAAATTGTATTAACACATAGAATAATTTTATCCAGATGAGACTTTCAACTGTCAGTACAAGTCTGACAGTCCCTCCCGCCCTGCCCTGGGTGGGAGGACTCATTTCATGATTTTACCACGATAAAAAAAAAAAAAAAAAAAGAGACTTTTTCGTGGGGTGTTATGCATATATAGTAAGGAGATAACATCTTAGATATTAATTATACAGTCACGATCAAAGATATGCACTCTGCAATCTTCAAACAAATCTCATTAAATATTGATTTCTAATTTAAACAAGACCTATTTCGTATTATTATGGCTCGCAATATACTTTGTTAGTGAAAACCTAACCTATTTAAAAACCCCGCAATGTTTTAAAGACCTGTTCAATGACACCCTACACAATGAGGTACGCCAGAAAAAAAAGAAATCCTCTTTTCACAAATATAGAAAAGGTAGCCTAGAGCTGTTTACTCATGCCAAATTAGAGCTTTACTAAACTAGAAGTCTGTGATCTAAGATGCGGACGAACAACTACGGACTACTTATACATTGCGGAACCCTAAAAAGTTCATAAATAATTTATCACCGTTATCTATTGTTTTTTCTTCTCAGTTACGTAATATGTCAAATTGTGTTATATGTGCGTAGCTAGTGATGAATAAATGTATTTTACTTTTTCTATTCTCAATTCGATATTTGTAGTATAGTATTGTGAATTAAAGAAAGGAAATACGTTCAAAAACAAATAAATACAACCGTAATTTGTGACAAATTAGGAAAATAACTAGCATATTATATTAATTTGTCGTTGTGGCAAGTAAAGTAAGTTTTTATTTCCCTTTCCAAGTTTTTTCTGTAGTTTTCCCTCTTTAATTCAATTCTGAGAACTGAGGCACATGATTTATCATTTCGTATTTTACCAACAGCGTACTTGAAGTATGTACGGCTTTTAAGCCTTTGTCAAACAGACAGGCGTGGCGAATGCGAAGCGTGACGTTTTTATTTGTAATGTATGGAATTGTTTGAATCCAGTCACATAGAAAAGCGAAAGCGATCCGATAGCGTGACCGAACTATCGTACTGACGGCTCGTATCGCTTCGTTATCGCTTCGGATTCGCCTGTCTGTGTGCGAATGAGTATCTATTTTTTTTCCATCAAATGAATGTAGTTCCCGTTTAATTTATGTCAAAAAACGTAAAAAGTTGGCACGCCAGCTGTACCGTTATCTGTGTCCTGCTTTCTCGGGCACTGCGTGTAGTCGACATTTGAAAGCCTAAGGACTTTAGAATCTGCGGGCAACAGCACTAAACAATATCAAATTGCACTACTGGAATATCAACCCTCGGCGCTAAGCTCAAAGTTCAAAATTCAACAGTGCAAATATATTTAGTTATTAGATCCACATCTAACGAGGGTCCTTTTGTTGTTCAAAGGGTAGGTAGAAGGTTTCAGGGTGAGTTCAGTATTGTGAATCACGAAAAGTCTTTAGAATTATGTCAGGTACGCACGGAAGTTTGGTTTTGTGATGAATTTAATTGGCTATGTTGGGTTTCCGCTCGTGATGTTGAAAATAGTTTTATTTCGAAAACAGAGAACTCTGGTTTGGAAACTTTAAAATATTATTGTGGTAAGCAAATCTAAATTATTTCAGTCCAAATGCTGAGACATAGCAGTATTTTTTAAGAGTAGGTACAGCAGCTATAGGTTGGGCCAGTTGAACAAGTTTTCCTATTAGATATTCTGCCCGTACCCTAAGCTGAGGTCAGTTGGAACGGCCACGTTGAGAGATCTCTTTAGGGTGTGTCTTGGAGACGCGCTAGGGTGTCTTGAGGAGAACGCGGCTTTTCCTCACTAGACACAGTTGTTTCGGGAGATTCCTGTGTCAATTTCAGCGGGAAGAATACGCCGACACGACGCCACTGTGTGCACCACCTAAAAGAACGGAGGAGCATATGATAGATTTTGTCCGGCTTGGGCGGAGAACTACCGTACTTCTTCACAGAGGCGATAGGCTAGTACAGACAGTGCTGATGAGTGTTTGGTCACCTTCTGTGAAGCAATAATATTAGTGAAAGAAGAGGCGGAACGGATAAGGGAGAGGACATGCTCAATATCACGCCTTAGCCGCCAAGGGAAACGCGGGAAGCGTCAGAAATCGTGGATTAATTCCCAGCAAACATAGGCGCGGTCTTTCGGGTAATAACGATAAGGTAAAACGACACCAAAAAAAAATTCAGTTAATAACAATGTATTGAATATTAATTAATCAACCAAAAAATAAATTAAAGCCGGGAAATACCAATTACTTTTATCAAGCTACAGAATTTGTAGAAAAATCAGATATAGGTAGTTGTGGCTTAGTGATTCTAAGCTAACAGCAGATTAAATTGCCTGCAAGTGACAACTGTATTGTCAGAAGCAGAACTTGCAATAACTTTACAAAGTAAGTCGAGTGTACGAGCCGTTTCGCTAATCACTGCAGTGAATATAATACAAAATGCCTCGCCTGTAATAAGTTGCAAATAATTAAACATTATTTTCCTTACACATATTGTATAGCAAAAAAATTGCAATTGTTTCTCAAAACCTGTACTATTCAAGATATTTCAATGAGAATCAAACTATGGAATATTTAAAAAAAAAAACAATGCACTGACTCATAATTTCAAACACGTTAAATCTCATTTGCCATTCAGCTAATCAGAACCATTCTAAACTCTAATTCCGTCGCCACAGAGTTTTGAATCAAATAACCCCACGCGTGTCGTTGACACTGGTTCCCACTTTCAATACCTAAGTTTTCTATTACATTCACGACCATTTTAATCCTATTAGACGTTTTTCTTTGAAAACCTATTCAATAGAACTTTGTCGGACAAAAGACCGATAGATAGGTTTAATTCAATCTCAAAGATCGTATTCAGAAAAACTTGCTGATTTCAAATGGATTCGGTGAAAACCTAAATTTAGAATACTTGGTTTTTGAAAAGTTAAGTTAGTATTACGGACGTCGCAGTCGATTTTACCACGATAAAAAAAAAGTATTACGAGTTTTAGTAGAATAAACACTCACGCCTATTGTTCTGTCGCAACAGGCAGGAAGCAAGACAAAACCACTTTCTTTCGGACTTCTAAAATACCCTAATGAGTCCTCACACCCTACGTGTAGCGGAATCTGTGTAGTAGTGTAGCCTGCCAGATATTTACGGACTAAAAACCACCCTATTCCTTCAGAATTATGCCCCTTTCATTCCAGAGCCGCGATATACTGATTGAACTGTCTAGCGACTCCAAAACTCATTTTGCCCTGGGGCCCTATCTGTTTGCTGAGAGCGCGCATAGAACTCGACGCGCTCCGGGGCCTCGAGCCTGGTAACTGGACCGATCCATAAAAACCTGCTCCTTTCACCTCTCCCTTATTTACTCATCTAGATATATAAAGATAGCCTTGATAGAATGAGAGGTAAATAAAGGTCTAAGTAATTGCTTATTCATTACCGGGTTTAAACCGAGCCAACGGTAAATACGGTAAATACTCATACCCGGTTTTAGCAAATAACATACACAATTTTATTTGGGCAGAACCGGGCATGGTGCCAACAGGATAAGAGGTTACTACCAGAGCCTCAAATAAATCTCTATTCTCTATAGTGATTTATATGTGACTTTGAGTAAAAACAGATCATGAATGTAAGCTCTTCCGCGAACCGTACATCAAAATATTTTTCATGCGAGCTATAGTCGTGCCTTATCAGCCCAACTCAACCGATCAAACCAAACCCATTTAAAACAGTGTTCGGGTTACTAGGAGGGCTCCATCACGAACATTGCATTGACGATTCGACAAAAGACGGGAGGGCAAACGATTCCTTAAGCGATGTGTACGAGTAATCGCATATACAATCGTTTAATTTCACGATTCTTCAAAGACGGACAGGGTTTTTATGAGACCCAATTTTTTCACCTAGGCGATTTGATTTCAAGTGGGGTCACACCTGTATCATGCTCCACCATGTCTTCCAGAGGATCCTCTCAGTGGTGACACCCAGGCATTTCTTCCTTCCCAGTCAGAAACAAGAACCTCCCAAAACACCCGTGTCCAGTGAGAACC
This sequence comes from Agrotis puta, assembly GCA_943136025.2. Classification (NCBI taxonomy): domain Eukaryota; kingdom Metazoa; phylum Arthropoda; class Insecta; order Lepidoptera; family Noctuidae; genus Agrotis; species Agrotis puta. The sequence continues at coordinate 4,678,885 of OW964171.2, forward strand.
TATTAGTCTGGTGGGGACCTAAGAGAAATGCTTCTTGAAATTCCACCGGTTGTGGAGGACGAGTCCTAGGTACTTCATCGTCAACTCGATGCTGATTTGAACCCCTCACACCGTTACTTGGGACCTCGAACGCGGCGCGTTCAGACGGCCATGAAAGCACATGGCCTCAGTCTTGTGCAGCGCTACTTCGAATCCCAACTGCCAAATTCTGTCTACGATTGTCGAAACCTTCTGCATCGTCGGATCAGCCGCCATTTCGCCTGTTGCAAGACTTCCTGCGCCCGGACTTGCGTGTCGTCAGCGTAGCACACCACGCTGTCGTCGCCAGGGAAATCGCCGGTAGTAACCGATTTTCACAGGAGCGGCCCCAGGACCGATCCCTGTGGAACACCGCACCATATCTCTCGCCGGATCCACTCTCCCCTGCAACCGGGGTGGATTATGGCTCTGGCTCTCAGGTAAACAGCGACCACGCTACGGATTTATCCCCGCAATAATCGCAATAATCCCCGTATTTCAATTGGTTCTGCCCGCTAAATACTAGTAAAGTAATTTTACGATCCTATATTTTACTCGTTAACTCCGAGTCGATAGTAAAAACAGGTTTTTAATATATAACTTTCTTTCTTGAGTTAGCTTGTAAAACTAAATTGAGAAGAATCGTTAACACTCTATAGATACGGCATTTGAAGCGTGTTAAGCGTTGTATCTTCGTCAATTTTGGTTTACGTAACAAAAGAAAAAATACAGGTCTATATTTTTTGATAATCTATATTTCAAACTATTTTTTTTGAGTTAAATAGCGTATTAGGCTATTGAAGCAAATATAGTGATTATACAGATGTAGTTGGTCCAATGAGCAAATAGTTTTACCTGAATAAATAATAAATAACCTAACTAACAGGTTTAATCCCTGCACGGAGCAAATATTTCTATGATCTACAAGTAGTTGTTTCGGCTCTGGGCGTTTGTGTATGTGAATTTACATGTTTGTAAACGCACCACGACACAGGAGAAATTCCTAGTGTGGGGCAACGTTTTAACATATACTCGGCTGTTTCTTCTCAGAGTAGTCAGGAACGAAACACCGGCCCCTCCTAGTTTCATGAAAAGACGTGTAAAAGTGTTGATATAACCTACTTGCATAAATAAACATCATTTCATTTCATTGCATACAATGCCGGGCGCGAGAGATCTCCGCCTATCGCCGTCGTGAGGACACGGCGGTGCTCTGGCCAAGACATGTGTTTTGAATTTTCATCTGGTAGAAATAAAAATACATATTGAAAAGATGGTTCTGTTCAAGCACTAAAGTTACGGAATGATTTATCAGTGTTCGCTGTCCACAACTTCAACCACCTTTGGTTGAAGGTGGCCAAAAGTGGGCAAACTTAAACTGAAGCCGAAGTTTTCGTCGGACACCAGTAATAGTGGATAGTTTTCATAACCCTTAAGACCATCTGAAAGTTTGTTTATGACACAAAAGATTAATGAACAGCTAAAAGTCTTTACTTAACTCACTTAGCAAAATAAACTAAGAAACCAATTCATCATGCGTTAAGACAATAGATAGGTTGAAGGACTTCTAAGGATTATCTAAGTTTATATTTAACCATTGTCGCGTATCAAAGTTGTTAGCTCAATGACCTGACAATAATCGCAATGATCGATTATTATCTACGACAAAAGCTGAAGATATTAGGGAATTCCAAATTGTTGCAGTTTTCAAAATAATAGTTAAAGAAAATTGGTACTATTTTACTAGATTTTGAGGCTTGGGATTTCGTCGGCCTCACTCCTCTGTTGCTTAAACCATCTCCAGGGTCCATCAGTAACTGATGGACCCTGGAGATGGTTTAAGCAACAAAGGCAAACTGTTTGCCTGCCGGGATCGCGGGACTTACGACTCACCGTGACCCCGGAACGTAAAGGGCTATTAAAGGATGCCGTGGATTTTAGTCAGTACGACTCCGACAGTCTCTCCTGCTCTGCCCGGGAGGACTCATTTGATGATTTTAAAATAAATAGTGGACACGTATTTTTCGTTTTTTTTTTTTAATCAATGTAAATTGACAATGATAAAACGCTTCCAAATTCGGGAGTGGGGGGGTTTGTGACGTCATAACGCTTGTATAATTGTACCGACTGCGTGACGTCTTGTGATTTTTAGAAGCGTTGTTTCTTCGTCAATTTTGGTTTACGTAACAAAAAAAAATACGGGTCTAATAATTTTTTTAACCTATGTTTTGGACTAATTAAATATTTTGAGTAAAATAGCCAATAGGCTATTTCCTAATTATTTAATAATATGAATGGGTAAACGTCAGTTAGTCAGACCTTGAAAGGGTTTTCAAACGTGACGAGTTTTATCGCTTCTTATGACACGCGCTTGTTCCCGTCTTGTGGAGAGAACATAATTATTGTATTCAAGGCCGACTCCTCACCGTACAAAATTCTATAACATCTTTGTGTTCAGTGTACATTCACGATCAGCGTGTTGATAAACATTTTCTCGAACATATTAGTGTGGAAGCCGTGCTATTACAAAATAGGTCTTATTTTACTGTTGAAACGTTATACTCGTAATACGAGTAAATCGTTTTTGAATTGCGTATAGTATACATTTCATTGCTTATACAGTGCTGTCTATATAGGCACTTTGAAGAATTTTCACTTTGTATGTTTTCCACGTTGTTTGGTTATCTGTATACTTAGATTTTTAGCAGTAGTCTATTTTAACTTTATATAACTGTAGTATTATGAAAGAAATCATGTTTAATTAGGTTCAAGCTTTCATACCTATAAATAAATACCTACTTACACAAAATTATTTGATTTTTTTTTAAGATTACCTTAGCCCTCACTTTGTCCTGTTGCATTTACAAACTTAAAAACTCACATACACAAACACCCTGACCCGGAACAAATATTTATAGGTTTTTTTTTACATAAGATTAAACTAACGCAAGTTTTTTTCTTTTTAAACGGCTTTTTATGCTATTTTTAAATATCAATAGAATTAGGTATTGTATTGACATAATTGCGACTACTGAAATTCTTATTTCCCGACATTAGAGTGACGTAAGGTCGTAAATTCAATTCATTCCAATTAAACTGCCAAAAGCCAGGTGTAGGAACGTTGTTAACGAAGCTACCTCTCGCTTTTCAACACGTAAATCAATCACGATACGATATCTGAAACTTGAGATCACATTTGATACTTTCATGATTTTCTTTTCAATGTTATGATTGGCTTCGGGTTATTTTCAAACAATTTTGAAGTCATGGGAGCAATAACCACTTAACCACATGGTAATACAGTTGAAATTTTATTCAGCGGGATAGTTCATAACCAGGATTAACACAACTATAGTTAGTTTTCATTCAGAAATAATATTCTCGTGGAATAATTTTCGGCATGCACGCGAGCGATGCCGCTGGCAACTCAAACTCGATGACAAGCTCAAACCATTAATTCAATTAGACTTTTACAGGCACTTATGAAAACAATGAAGCAACACTACAGTCCCAGACACAAAATAAAATAACTTCTGTAAGAGCTGAGCATTCCAAAGCATGATATGGAGGGAAGTGGAAACTACGTGTTTTTCCTACTCCTCCACTATTCTTTTCTGATTAATTTCGTTGCAGGATCCAAGACAGGTGAATTCACATCGAGCTTCATTGTCTCGGTGCTTTTCTGGGGGTTGGTACTGTTGATTGCGGCTTTCAGGAGTTGCAGTAGTTTGGGAATAGTGTAGTGGGCTTGTCCCAAAAAAATAATAATTTCAAAGCATGAGCTCTATGCATAAAAATAGGCAAGAAACTCCATATAATACGCACATACTCCAACAGATTAAAACCAATAAAGACAAGATCAACAAAGCTATCAATCAAGGTAACTAAGAAAATACAGGCATCAATAAGATTCTTGAATATTAGACGACTAAAATAGCAAAAAGTCATCATCTGCCTAGCCTTTTCCCAACTATATTGGGGTCAGCTTCCAGTCAAACGAGATGCAGCTGGATATCAGTATTTTACATGGAGCGACTGCCTGTCGGACCTCCACAACCCAGTAACTAGGTAATACGAAACCCCAAGGTAAGACTGGTTGTCAGACTTTAGAGCTTCTGACTAACAGTAACGACTGTCAAATATCTACAAATGACAGCCAGGACCAACGGCTTTACGTGCTTTCCGAGGCACGGATAAAATAACAAAAAGTATGAAAAATAATTTATTTCTTAACTTATGAAATAAATCCAGAAAAAGATATTACATTGATCAAAGTAATAGATTTACCCACGACCGTAATAATGTAGAAGAAACACAAGCGACTCCCACATTCAAACGAAATGGTTCCTGTACAAATCACAGCCAATATTAATGTCCAGGTACTACGGTACCCAGAATAGAAACAATTACGCACAGCTGTTGTAGACATTTGCCATTATTATTTTAGTGAGGTATTCATAATAGTTACTGGCCCAGTAATTTTGGCTCTCTGGACACTCGAACAATCCGTGAATTAAATATAGCAGCACACAATTTAGGACCCGGAAATATTAGTAGTCAATTTTATCACTGGTGGTTTTTCTTTTTATTTACGTGGTAAAATCATCAAATGAGTCCTCCCACCCAGGGCAGAGCGGGAAGGACTGTCAGACTTGTACTGACTAAAATCCACGGTGTCCTTCAATAGCCCTTTACGTTCCGGGGTCACGGTAATTCGTACAGTCCCGCGACCTTATCAGTGGTGCTAGGATACTTGACTTGTCCCAGTTGTAAATGTCCTTTGATGTTTTCTGGCCTTGTTTTGTTCTGTATCCTGCTTGATATGGAGGGAAGAAAAAACTATGTATTTTCCTACTTCTCCTACCTAAGATGATATTTGAGGAAATAAAAATTCATCGGGAGCAATTGAGTGGGATTCTTCACTCAAAAATCATCTATGCGGTGTGCGTCGCATGGACTAATGCGTTTAAAAATAATTAATTCTTTATTAATGTCAAAAACTTCCGTGAATCTGTTATTGAGCAACGGAAACATCACCAGTGATTTTTAAAATTCGTATTAACGCCTATTCCGAATTTAAAAGCTTTCTTGTTCGAAAGAAAGTTTCCACCATTAGATGTGAATTTTTATTTGATTTTTTTTATTCCTTTCTTAAGGAATGAAAAATTCAAACCAGCCAAGCAAGACTGTGAGGTTCGAGTTGATAAAGGCGTCTGATTCACTGAAAGTGTTCTACAAAAAAAAGATCAGATATTTTTTTTTGCCCTGTTCTAAGAATTTCTACGTTAAACAAATATACACAAACTGCCACACCTGAAAGAACATTAGAAACAAGGATTTAATGTGTAAACTAAAAACAGTGTTTGCTTGAAAATGCTGACTCAACAACAAAAGTTCCAGATTGTGTTCCCTATACATCATGGACTTGAAAATGTAGACTCATTGTTTTCGTTAAACTTTCCTGTAATTACGGTTGAAAATTGAATGTAAATTTTATGTCTTGCCTTAACATTTGAGAATACTCCAACTTTGCAGCTTCTATCTTTATAGAACTAAGTTGATATTGCTCCAACATAATGGTGATATTTGTAACAACTATTTGCTAATCTGCGAGCATAAAAAAACAAATCTGTCGTCTTGAGAATTTCGCGCAGAGATGCTGACAAAATGTTATCGTAGCGCATAATTACGTAGCTCGTAGCTCCGTAGCCCGTAGCACCGTAGCTCTTAGCCGTATTAGCGTAGCAAATTATTGCGTGCTCACTTTAGAGCCCGATAAAGTTAATGAAATCAGAGCAAGTAATTTGTGTACTTGGAAGTTTGTAGTCGTAGTCTTTCAAACTTGACTGACTAAAAACCAACCTGTTTCTTAAGTTCCTGTTTGCTTTCCATGGCCGCGAAGGCAGTCCCGAGGGCGAGAACTTTTTGAGAAAAAGTTCGACAATACAAGTCTAAAATTTGAAATTGTCAGGTCCCATTATTTCGTAGTATCCATTTCAAAAAATGAAAACTATTTTCAGTCCCAGTCAGTATAGGTACTGAAATTCTACCAACTCTCCATTTAGTAGTTGATGGTCATTCAATTATGAGCTCAATTGATTTAATTTTAGCTCGACTAAGTTAGACAACTCGAACCCGTGCTCGTTTAATGAACGATGTTTAAACAACAAGAGCATCATGCGGGTTTAGTTTTGTTGTGTTTATGTTTAGAGAGTTATTTTCAGAACTGGCTATTGAATACATTCTATTTATTAAGATTATTTGAAACTAAATATTTAGATATTTAATTAAAATTCATAAACTATACGACTATGACAATATAAGCACGTAAAGCCGTTGGTTCCGGCTGTCATTTGTAGATCTTTGACAGTCAGAAGCTCATTAGTCTGACAACCAGTCTTACCATGGGGTATCGTATTACCCAGTTACTGGGTTACGGAGATCCGATAGACAGTCACTCCATGTAAAATACTGATATTCAACTGCATCTGGTTCGACTGGAAACCGACCCCAATATAAATATAGTTGAGAAAAGGCTAGGCAGATGAGTTCTCTTTGTTTTATCATTTCCCACCACAATAACGTCGAAGCCGGGAATCCATTGTTACTGAGAAGACCACCAGCAATCAAGTCTCACTTGTCCATACGTAACTGGTTAATTAATAGAGTTAATTAAAGCAGGAAACGCGGTGTAGGACGACTACCCACAAGGTGGAGAGACGATCTAATGAAAACCACAAGATCGTGCCTGATGCAAGCCGCTTCTAACCGGTCTTATTGGAAATCTATTGGGGAGGTCAATGTTCAGAAGTGGACATCCTTTTGTTTTTTTTTTTTTACGTGGTAAAATCATCACATGAGTCGTCCCACCCAGGGCAAGGCGGGAGGGACTGTCAGACTCGTACTGACTAAAATCCACGGTGTCCTTCAATAGCCCTTTACGTACCGGGGTCACGGTAATTCGTGAGTTTCGCGACCGAAGTGGACATCCTGCGGCTGGTATAATGATGATAAAAGTACAAAAATACAAGCGATTAGCAAGCAACAGCTCTTTGACATGGGTCCCGTCATTGACGATTCGTCAAGAAACACTAATGCCTTTGTCAAACAGACAGGCGAAAGCGAAGCGTTTCCGAAGCGATACCGGACCGAAGCGAGTCGTCAGTCCGATAGTTCTGTCACGCTGACGTATCGCTTTCGCTTTTTTGTGTGACTGGATTCAAACAAATCCATACATTACAAATAGAACGTCACGCTTCGCATTCGTCACGCCTGTCTGTTTGACATAGGCTTAAATGTCATGACTGATGTTTGATTATATCAGTTGTTTTTTGTTTTCAAGTCGATAAGTGATTAACGTAAATCTTTTTTTTTAACGATAAAATAAAAATGGCCGTCAAAAAAAAAAAACGTTTCGCAAAGAAATTATTGTCTTCCTGTGAATGAACTCTCAAGTAATTTAAACTGTCTAGAAAACCAGATAAACCGAAGATATCTTATATCTTCCGAGACGCTGTCAACTTTAGAATTAAATTGAACCGTTGAATTCAATTTTCCCTACTCCTACGTCTACCAGCCGCAGTATAGTTAGGGCGGACGATTTCACAATGAGCTCTATTCTGAATTTCAATGAGTCTACTTACTGAGGGAACAGTTTTAAATGTAGTTTTTCTGCTTCTGACAGTCGAAAATGATAGTATGGGCGAAGGAGGAGGCGGAGCTCGTGAGGGAGAGGCAGTCCTCCTCCTCACACACCAGCCGCCGCGATCACCGCCTAATGTAAGTCTGGGCTGGCGGACAGCGAATAATAGATAGCCCGCTGTCCTAGCAAAGATTAGGCACACGCGCCTCAAGGAGCTCAAGAAACCCAAGTGCCCGTCAGAGTCACGAGACTGCCTTGTAGTTACAACGACTCTGGAACGCAAAGGGCAACTGAACGAACAGTATGGTTTTAGTCGGTTCTAAAACCGTACGCTATTCATTCTGTTTATTCAATGATTGCCAATGTTTAGTAGATCAAATAAAAAAGAAATGAATATTGGCATTTTTTTTTGTGTATGGCATCTCGCAGGTCGACCTCTATTAGGTCTTGTACTGCTCAACCGGACTTTTCTGTGGATGCCTTAAGATTTTAAGGCCTCCAGCCAGGGCAACAAACTTAGTTAAAAACTAAGCGACCACACGCTAAGGGCACCCCCTGTGGGGTACGGACCTCGGCTTAGGGCGTCGCTGGGAGAGGTAGCAAGGGACAGGCTGGATCTCAATAGATTAATTAGGGGCTAATTTTGAAACTAATAGCTCAGCTCGCGGGCTGGCTTTGCAAGGGTCAGGGGGGAATATTGGCAAGCTCCGAATAACTTTTTGTGTATTTTTCCTTTAATTAATTTAGTGATAAAATTGTGCATGACCACTAACAAATCATCAATGACAACAATCATTCAATCATCGTGAATTATAACGAATATCAGTAAAAGAATAATTCGTTTTTCGTATTAACAACACAATGCAATTTAATAATTTCTACTAAAATATGCTTTTTGAAACCTAAAACTATTACATAAAATACAATATTCAATTTTATAAATGCCATTCACATTTTAGTACGACAAAGAACATTAATTAATTTCATTCTTTATTATTCATCAAAGCACAAAATATTTGACAGCTATTTGCGACGTTGCCAGCTTTTACGAAAAAAGAGAGCTGACAACAATTGGTACCAATTTAGCATTGTTAGTATTGTTTATCATCTTAATATAATTTATCGCTTATGAATAATGAATGAATAATGTAGCTTCCTACCAAAAAAAATTTTTATTATAATATAATTGTATCATTAGTTCCGCAGGTTACCTCGTAATACATACAAATAATCTTTAAAATACAAAAAGTCGCTTAAGTTTGTCTGTACACACATAACATCAAAACGACTACACCGAATTGGATGTTCTAATTTTTTTGTCAAGTTCTATACAGTGGTCGCGGGACTCACGAATTACCGTGACTCCGTAACGTAAAGGGCTATTGAAGGACACCGTGGATTTTAGTCAGTACGGGTCTGACAGTCCCTCCCGCTCTGCCCTAGGTGGGAGGACGCATTTGATGATTTTACCACGATAAAAAAAAAAGTTCTTTACTGTCGTATCCTTGCATGTAAGACAGAAATATCTGTATAAATCCCAGTCGTGTAGGACCAAAATGAGAAATAGTCCACAGCTTAGTTAGTACTGGGTAATGCAATACCACTTGGTGGTCAGACTTTTCAGGCCTCTGACTAACTGTCAGAACTGTTAAAGAAATACAAATGATAGCTGTCACCTTGGGTTTAGCGTGCTCTCCATGTCACGGAAAAAACTCAATAATGGAATAGTGAATTGGCTATTTGTCAGTAGCTATAAATTACAAATATAATTAGTCCGTCATTTAGGGTTTAAAAAATAACTAACACGTATTTTTTCTTTTGTAAAATCAATGAATATTCACCAAAATACAACGCATCAAAACTCGAGAGTGGGGACTCGTAACGTCAGAATTCAGTAGAAATTGTACTGAATTGTGACGTATTGCCATTTTGAAAGCATAGTATCTCCGTCAATTTTGGTTTACAAAACAAAAGAAAAAATACGGGTCGAATATTTTTTTGATAATCTAAGTGACGGACTAATTCTAATTTTTCAGTCAAATAGCCAATTGTCACCCACTCATGACTCAACCTTCGCAGGCGTGGCTTAACCTTGAAGATTGACATAAGTGGCTATTATTATTTAGCTATGTAAATAAAACTCCGTCTAAATCTGAAGCAAGTTTCGTACTTCGATGAACAGACATTAGTTATAAGATATCGCAGTGTACGATTACTCGAACGTTTCTCCTGCTATCAGTTGCTGGAATTAATTCAATAGGATCCCACCAAAAACATTAAATGTAAAAAAATGCCAAGTCTCTCGATGCAGTCTTTCCATCGTAAAAAGTTTTGAGATCTCATAGAAGCCAAGTCCTATTCAAATTATTTTGTAGTTATAAATCAACATTTAGTAATTGTATCAATAGTTTTCTTTATATTATAATTATAGTGACTTGGCAATGAGCACCAATTAAAAGCTGCTTGCTGCCTGGAATTATTTGCAAATGTTACTGACGAGACCTGTGATCAGATTATTTGTTACGTGTGGATCATGATGGCCACTACCGACTACATGCTCCAATACAATAATAAAAAATACCTTACGGGCCATCGCTTTATGAAAGTAAATGAACCGAGAGTACACTAACACTAGTGTTTGCGTACACACTTGTGCATTATAATTTATGTCCTGCGCAGTTTACTAGTCTTGGATGAGACTGACTGCCGTTGCCGAAATTCGGTTGGGACGACACGGATAAACCAAAAGAAAATTAATTTTGTGATATTAATGTTTACGCATGCGGTGTGTGACTTTCAACTCCAAATATGCCGTGTTTCTTCTTGTGCTCATTGCCAAGTCACTATAATTATAATATAAAGAAAACTATTGATACAATTACTAAATGTTGATTTATAACTACAAAATAATTTGAATAGGACTTGGCTTCTATGAGATCTCAAAACTTTTTACGATGGAAAGACTGCATCGAGAGACTTGGCATTTTTTTACATTTAATGTTTTTGGTGGGATCTCATTTATTTTTTGTAAGTGTTTAATAAACTATTTGCCTAAATAACTGTTTCAATAACAATAATAAATCTACTATCTAATCCGGCTAACTTAAGTTCTCCGAATATAGCTACAATATTTTTTTAGTTTCGAAATGGTTTTTCATAGGTAGATCATAGTTAGGCGTTAATTTCATAGGTAGGCGCTATCAAATGAAAATTATCGAATTATTTTAAAGTACTACTTATACTGCGCTCGGTAACGAAACCATAGCGCGATTCAGACAAGTACAACGCCATCTATCGAGCGCGCATACAATCGAAATTTATCGCAATACAATGGAGTTTTAGCTTTATTAATTTAATGAATTATGAACTTTATGTATTAATTAATTATAGTCTTATGTATTACATTTATATTATTCTTTTCTATTCTATGTATTTATTCATCCAATTGAATACTTAAACAACGAACAAAGTTAACAATGCAGTCAAAATCCATACATAATGTTCTTGCCAAACCGCAAATATAAAATTGTTTTCTATGGTATATTATTTTTTAATGTTTTTATAATTTTTCCTTTATATGTGGCTAATGACCTATCTTGGTGCAAAATTTGAAGTTTCTAAGTCTGCTAGAAGTACCTTAGATTTTTGATGATCGGTCAGTGAGTCAGTGAGTCAGTGAGTGAGTGACAAAAAGGTGTAACTTTGATCGACCGTAACTCCTAAACTATTAATTCAATTGGCATGTAATTTCGAACTTAAGCTTGTTCTAATGCCTACTATTATTCACCGAAAACCTAAACTCCTAGCTTTGTCCACGTCGAAGATATAGGGGGGGCGAAACAGCCGCGAATCGCATCGAGAAAAGATGGTACGGCCGTGCCCGTTTTGCTCGAGACTTGGCTGGGGCACTGCCGTGCCCCCAGATTCGGGTTACTTGACTTTGACATCGGAGCTTCTAAGACTTCTTATCGCGAAGATGATGCGTAGATTTGTGTTACATTGAGCATCCGCCCTTTATGTCATATTTATCTTGATTATAAACGAATCCTCATTTTTATATTTTAGACTAGCTATGCGTGTACCGCGTGTCGCAAATTATTCCAAAACGACAAGGGGGGCGTTATTCCAACGGCACGTTTGGCGCAGTGGCTGAGAAATTGACTCCTGCGCTATGTGTCGCGGGTTCGATTCGAGCACGGAACAAATATTTGTATGATCTGCAAGTAAGTACTTGTTCCGGGTCTGGGTGTTTGTGTATGTGAGTTTCTATGTTTGTAAACGCACCAACGATGCAGGAGAAATTTCTAGGGCAACTTTTAAAAAAAAAAACTATCCTATGTGTGTTAGTCAAGGTTTTAAACTATCTGTGCCATCATTTTATTCAAAACCGTTCAGTAGTTTTTGTGCGAAAGAGTGACATGAGAAATAGAGAAAGATGTAGAAATTTTGCAATGATATACATAGTTTATAACCTAAACTTACATGTAGGATATTTTCATCTCGCTAAAACAATCCCAAACCCTTCAAAGAATATCACGCCTTTCAACTGCTGGCAGTCTAAGTGGGTGTAAGTATTAAATACATCTTTCTCTAAACAAACACGTATTTTAAGAACACCTACATTAGGCCGCTTATTTGTAATTCTTATGTAAAAGGCGGCAAAGCTAAACAATAATCTCACAGTCTTTTGTAAATTTCGAAATAAATACCAACCTATTTAATAATAATCTAAGGGTCGCACTATGCGGTTAGCCGGAGTACCACCGTCAGAGGTCCGGAGGCCTTATCACGAGTTTTCGTGTAGTAAAGTGAAGAAGTAAACTTTGAAGTTACTTTGATGGATAACAGTTCCACTTTCGTACAGTAGAGGCGCTTTTTCATTTTCCATACAAATTACGTCGTTAAACTTCAAGTACGCAAGTGCTTCGGTTGACCGCAGTCAAGACTGTGTACAAAGAATTGGTTTTTTTTCGCACTGTGATGTGTTTACCGCCCAAATGTCGCGGCCATTTTAAACTTGGTGGTCAATATGCGGTTTGTAGGTACCTAATATTATGACGGCACATTTGCGGCAGTTGCTGAATCGACTGTTGCACCGCTTGTCGGGGGCTTGATCCCCGCATGGAACAAATATTTGTATGATCTACAAGTAGTTGTTCCGGGTCTGTGTGTATGTGAGTTTACAAAAGCACCGACGACACAGCAGAAATTCCTAGTATGGATCAACTTAAAAAAGGTTAAGTTTAAGTTTAGTTTGGGGTTTACCAACATAATCATTGGTGATCGTTATACGAGTATATAGGCAAAGAGAAACCTATCAGGTGCTAACTGGCAAACATGAAAAAAATGAGAGAGAAATGCAAACACATGCGAATTTTTGGAACGGCTTAAAAAGTGTGCAGATAATTGACTATTTCACTGAAAAATTATAATAAGTCCGTCACATAGATTATCAAAAAATATTCCACCCGTATTTTTTCTTTTTTTTCGTAAACCAAAATTGACGGAGATACGATTTCAAAATTGGCAATACGTCACAATTTAATACAATTTCTATTGAATTTTGACGTCCCGAGTCCCCACTCTCGAGTTTTGATACGTTGTATTTTGGTGAATATTCATTGATTTTACAAAAGAAAAAATACGTGTCCGTTATTTTTTTTTAACTCTAAATGACGGATTAATTATATTTGTAATTTATAGCTACTGTCAAATAGCCAATTCTTTGGATATACTAGAACCAGCATTCCGAAATAAAATATGGTGGTCAATGATGGAACCCACAACACGCACTCACCTGAGATTAGTAGAAGGAGGAGGGGGTTAGGCAAAATGTCGGTACATCTCACCAAAGGGAGAGCAGGGGTCGAAAAATCGCCAAAATCGCCTCACGTAATTAATTAATGGAAACCTGTACGTCCGTAACGCAATAATAGCTAGACAATATATATATATAATACCTGAATAGAAATAGATTGATAGACAGCCGGTAAAATACCGACATGTATAGTACTGTATAGGTTTATATACAGTGATTGTTAAATCATCTAAGTTTATGTTGCTCAGGGTAGTAAAAGTCAAACTATTTATGTTTCAAATAAGTCCATCAAACAGCAGTAAATTTTTTACAATGAAATAAAATGGGATCTATTTGCCCATTCGCAAAGGTAGATTTTATTATGCCTAGGGAAGAATGGGTAAGAAACTTAAAAGGTTACGACTAGTAGTTATTTATGTTAAATGCTGTAGACAATGAATAATAAATATTGTCTGTAAATAAATAAAAGCATTAACTATTGATGTTGTTATTTGCTAAAGTTATAAAAGCACGAATCCTTTGAATAAATTAATTTAATCAGTTCTTATGAAAAGACTAGGTATAATGAAATTAAAACCTAATTCCATTAAAAAAAAATAACATAATAAGAAGTACAAAATAATTTTACATTAAGTAATCGATGAAAAACACACATTTTGTAAAGTTTGAACCAAAGTTTTTTTTTTGAGATATTCCACGCGTTTTGTCCGGGAAAATGCATTAATTGTATTTATACATTTTTTTTTTAATAAATGCTATAATTCTAACCCTGTATTCGAAATAAATACATGTAAACCCCTTTTTACACTAATTAGTAAAAAGATAAAAACAACAAAAACAAACAAATAAAAACTTTTGGGGGTGTAAACCCGCAAAAAAAAATTTGAAGTCCGTAACGGGCAATATATCTTCAGGCATCTGGATTACTGACTTTAGTTGTATATATTCAATAAACAACTAAAGTCGTTGGAAATGGCTGGTATTTTATAAAGGACCAATTTACCGAGACAAATTGCCATAAGGAGCCTTTACAAAGACATTAGGGTTGATGTCTTTAGATATATAGCTAAAATCTTTGTCTCTTTTTTTGTATCAACGTTGTCTCCAGTAACATGTTAGCACCAGTATTTGCGCGCCATTTTTTTTTTCATGCTTAAACCATCAAATGAGTCCTCCCACCAAGGGCGGAGCGGAAGGGACTGTTAGACTCGTACTGACTAAAATCCACGGTGTCCTTCAATAGCCCCTTACGTTCCGGGGTCACGGTAATACGTGAGTCCCGTGACCCCGGCAGGCTTTGGCCCTCTAAAGGGGGCCCCGTCATAATGCTGACACTCTTTGAGGCGCGCGTGGAACACAACGCGCCGTCGACCCGGACATGGTCCATGGTCGGACAGCGTATATGTAATAGTCAGTTCCTATTCTAAAGTTCAAAACTTCAGTGTTCAAAGCCATTATGGTTGCAACCTCTCTTAAAGATGGATAGCCTGCACTCCCGTCTCAATTCTTCGTCCTTAGACTCGTGATTCAAAGTCAAAGTCAAATAATTTATTTCAATTAGACCATCAAAGATTGCTGTGTTTTATAAAAAGAAATAGCCAGCAATGTATTTTCTAGGTCAAAAAGTACCAGAAAGGAACCAAAAATTATAGTAATATTAATTTTGTCCATAGATTGTCATTTTGCATATACGAGTACAAAGATCAAGAAATCTTTTTATATTTTGATTCTTGAACTAATTTTCATGTAGCTAGCTGTTCACGTTAAAGTCTTCTTTCATTCCAATAATCAGATGGAAGTAAATAATAGTACATTAAAAAAACAAAGGTAAAAACAATGGAAAGACATAACATATATAAATATATATTTGAATGTGGAAAAACTGGATTTAGAGGTAAATATGAACTTGATGTTAACGATACTTAAAGCCAAATAAAGAAGAAATCAAGTGTCATTACTGTTATGTCAAACTGTCTTTTTTATCGTGTATTTAAAGAAAATGTATTTCTTTAAATTTATTTGCGTATTACACTAATTCAATATTATTTCGCATTCTTATCACAACCTGCACATAATTTGACGGCATGTCACTACATCGTCAGAAATACAGAAATATAGATCCTTATTATTATTTTTTATGTACCTCATAGTTAATTACTTTGTCACCTCAATATTTCTGACTAAATAAAAATTAACAACCTTTTTTTACTGTGGTTAATACATTAAGTGAGTCCTCCCACCCAGGGTAGAGCGGGAAGGACTGTACTGACTAAAATCCACGGTCTCCTTCAATAGCTGTTTACGTTTCGGGGTCATGGTAATTAACAAGCTTTTTTAATTTTTTTAATTTAACGTTTAAATTATGAACAAATTTTTGAATAACTAAAACTTCCTGAAATATAACTAAATCCGGGATTCAAACTTTTTACAGGGCTATAACTTTCCTACATTTCTGCATGTTAAACATATTACTATTTACTAAAAATCGTTCAGTTGTTTTAAGGAGGTATATTTTTTTATTTTATTTAATATAAATAATATTTGACCGTGTTTTTTAAAAATAATTGTTCAACGAAGTTGCTTTTAAACTTATAGTAATGACACATGTCCAAAGTTATACTTACTTTATTTCCAAAAATTCCAAACTTTGTTACGAAACAAAACTTTAATAAACTTATTTAACAAAATGTTTTACAGTTAATATGAATTTCACTCAAAGCACAAACCATTCATTTAATATTTCCGATAGAACACCAGTTTTCATACAGTTCGAAAATTGTTAAAGTTATCGTAAGTTGTCAGGGGATGGTTCGGGCGTAGACGTCCGCACGTCCCATGCTCCTCGCACAGACTGGCTGGAGCAAGCCTTTCCTGCCGAACCTCGCCGTTCCTAATTTGAAAAAACAAACAAGCCAATGGCCGAATTGATACTGTTTTCGTTATTAATTTGACAGTCGAGTTCTGGAAAGCTTAGCGGGTAATTTTACTAATGCATATTGATTGTTTTTGGCAAATTACTTTCACTTGGGACTTTTCACTTGAAATGGGACGTAAATATAATCATTTTTGGGCAAATTTAGTAAAGAAGTATTTTTAGTACTGGTTGTTGAACCTTACACGTTCATTTTTTTGTGCCATTTTAGAAGTTTCTGCATTTCAAACCAAATTGTTGTCTGAGTGATCTCATTATTTCTAGACGTTTCAATAGGTATTATAGATACTTTAAAACAATACTTTATTTGATTAGTTCTGTCTCATTTCTATGGGATCGCACTAAATCGCGAAAAGTGGTAGGAGGGCAGGGAGACCTTTGTCCTGCAGTGGGACGACACCGGCTTATGAATCAAATGAATTAATCAGGCTTATGAATGAATCAGGCTTATGCAATCGAACCATCATCATCTGCCTAGCCTTCTCCCAACTATATTGGGGTCGGCTTCCAGTCAAACCAGATGCAGCTGGATATCAGTATTTTACATGCAGAGACTGCCTGTCGGACCTCCACAACCCAGTAACTGGGTAATACGATACCCCATGGTAAGACTGGTTGTCAGACTTTAGAGCTACTGACTAACAGTAACGACTGTCACAAGATCTACAAATGACAACCGGGACCAACGGCTTTACGTGCTTTCCGAGACACGGAGGAAACTCGCTATGACAGATGGTCACCCATCCACAGACCAACCTCGGCAAGTGCGGCTTAACCCGGAAGATCGGCCTGTGCAGCTGTATTTATTTAGCCACAAGCTCCTGAATAATTAGTCGAACCAAATAATTAAAATAAGTGCAGACTTTAAGTTCTATTATTACGAGTTCCAGGTATTCAACAATCATGCTGGAAATCTTAATGTCTTGTAATTACTTAACAAATATAAACCTTTTACGATTTCATTTCGGGAAAACGATTTTCAAGACTGCTCAATGAAATAAAAGTTATTTAAATACAAAACCTTAATAAAATGGTTGCCTTGTTAGAGTATTTTGCAATGTCCTAGGTTATTTTCCTTCCTTTAATTGGGACGTTTTCAGATTTAATGCCTTTGTCAAACAGACCGGCGAAAGCGAAGCGTTTCCGAAGCGATACCGAAGCGAAGACGTCAGTCCGATAGTTCTGTCACGCTATCGGATCGCTTTCGCTGTTCTATGTGACTGGATTCAAACAATTCCATACATTAAAAATAAAACGCCACGCTTCGCATTCGCGACGCCTGTCTGTTTGACAAAGGCTTAAGAACGTCACCATGGCGAACCAACGATCATTAACGACGAACCGATGTTATCCTTAGTAAATTACTTATTGAATTTTGGAGCTTAATATTTAAAGTTAAAAAGCAAATTTATTTTGTTCTTACTGCAGTTCATTAGATCCCGGCGCTACATTTATTAATCTAATCATTTATTAATCTAAACTTCTTTTTAAATTTTCCCACTTTTTTTTTATCGTGGTAAAATCATCAAATGAGTCCTCCTACCCAGGGCAGAGCGCGAGGCACAGACAGACTCGTACTGACTAAAATCTACGGTGTCTTTTAATAGCCCTTTACGTCCGGGGTCACAGTAATTCGTGAGTCCCGCGATTCCGGCCATCTAAAGGCGGGTCCCGTCATAATGCTGACATCTTTGAGGCGCGCGTGGAACACAACGCGCCGTCGACCCGGGCATGGTCCATGGTCGGACAGCGAGTTGATCGGACGCATTACTTTGTGTAATTTATTTCATCACCAGTGATTGCTCTCAAAACGGTGATGTTTGTGACCCACGATACAAGAGAATTCGTGAAGTGGGGCAACGTGTTTTTTTTTTAATATTTCCTTTGAAAGTTATCATTACTTGCATTCGGTTTTTACTCGTCTGGACTTTAATTATGTAGATCTCATGCTGAGTGCCAATTACTCTAAAAATGAGTGTTATATTTTCATCTCAAATTGAGTTTTTATTCGGGTATTTGCATACGAAAAGTAATATTACTTCAAAATGAAAAAAAAATATTCAGAAAGATTTGATGCCTTTTCTTTCTTCATCAAGAATAGAAAAATAGTCTTTTGATAATAAAAAATAGTTTAATTTGAGTTCTTTGAAAAACTTCCATAATTCAACTACATTGTACTAAATTAAAGGAGAGAATAGCAGAGTTATTGCTCTGATTTTGTTTGGTAAAGACGAATTAGAAGGCTCAGTAAGTAACGGGATTTTTATTGGACCCATGTTGGGCGCCAATAATTGTATAGAATAGAATCATTTATTCGCTAGAATCATGGTTTTACAAAGCTGTTATAATTAATGTGTGGTTCAGAGACATCTCACCTGCAATAGGCATTCCTTTTTTTTTTCTAGTTTTTTTCTTCTTCTAGAATTATCAAATGGGTCCTCCCACCCTGGGCAGAGCGGGAGGGACTGGCAGACTCGTACTGAAAAAATCCACGGTGTCCTTCAATAGCCCTTTACGTTCCGGGGTCACAGTAAATCGTGAATCCCGCGACCCCGGCAGTTAGTGCAAATTAGTGTAAAAACTTTTAAGGAATATTTATAAGAATTCTCTTTATAGAAAATACGCAGCCCTGATTTAAAAAAAAATATGTTAAATTAAACCTCAATCACAGCAATCAATATTTTTGATTCTTTAATTTGACTTCTTAAAATATAGTTCAGTGAGCGTAATGCGTTTTATGATTGCACGTTGGGCGCCAATTACTGTTTGAACGGCGGCGGTTTATTTATTGACTTTGAAATAGCTATTACATTTCGTTATAGCTACTATTTTTTACGTTTCGCTGTTATTGTATTATGATGGTTTCGTTTTGTCATTATTTAATGTCTAAAGATTAGTCGAACAGTTGCAACCAAATAATGAACTGAGTGTAGAAATAAAAAAAAGGACATATAGTGTGCCGGACGGACGTGATCGCCGAACACTATGTTAGAGGATTGTCCGGGGCGGCGCTGATGTCTTACACCGACAAGTTCCAGGTCGCATTTTTTTTACGTCATATTTTTGTTTATTTGGGCTTATTTCCGAAACCTTGTGTTTCAAACTTTTATAAATATTTTCTTTCGAAACCTAAAATACACGATATATAAAAAAGATATGTAGCTTATGGAGATTAGATCATATCGGATCAATTCCAGTTTCCAAAAATATCTTGAAAATATTTTGTTCCAAACATAAGACCAACGTTGTATTCATATGCTATTTATACTCTATGGGTATGGACCCATATAGAATAAATTATATATAAATAGCTGTGTAGTAATTTATCTATACATATAATAAATCTGTAGAAGGGTCAATTCTGTACATTGAAAATATTGAAAAAATAAATAGCGGGGGGTGTTGCTGGATCGATACCAAACCCAAATATATGATTATAAAATTTTTTGTCTGTCTGTCTGTCTGTCTGTTTGTGCAGGCATCACGTGAAAACTAACGGTTCGATTTCGATGAAACTTGGTATAATTATTCCTTATTATCCTGGGCATAACATAGGATACTTTTTATCCTGGAAAAAATACGTAGAAAAAAAAATCTTATATTTCAGTTTTATTCATAGACGGTGTTCTGTAGAACCGCGAACAAACGTTGCATTACCCGCTGTGGATTCAGCACCGTAATATTTATAAGATGTCATTGTCAGAGTTACTCAAAATGGGGAAATAAACCATCCACGCGAAGACCGACATCCGCGCGGACGGAGTCGCGGGCGGAAGCTGGTATTAAATATGTTGTTATATCTTATATAATCATTTATGTATTCTAACTGTGTATTATTTTTAAAGTTGACTTATGTGGTTTGTTTTTTTTTTTTAAACGTTGCGCTATGAATTGCTTCCTGTATCGTGGGTGTTTACAAAAATATAAACTCACATACACAAACGCCCAGACCCAGAACAACTACTTGTAGATCATACAAATATTTGATCCGTGCGGGAATCGAACCCGCGACACGCAGCGCAGCAGTCCAATCGCTCAGCCACTGCACTAACTGTGTCCTCGAATTACCTTGCCCTGTTTGTTTATTTGGGTCTTTAATCATTGAATTTAATATTTATTTTGTAATTTGATGTTTGTACAGACAGCGTATACTACCGGTGGAGCACGGTATATTTGCTGACACGGCGAGGTGTACTAATATACTAAGAAAATCCCGCTGCTTTGAGATAGTATTGTATTTATTTTTATTACATAGTGTAGCTCAGGTGGCGCACCCCGCCCGACAAGACTTTTGGTTCATGGAGCTATGTTGTACCACCGGTGACCATATGAAGATTTGCGCCATAGCATACCAAGTATCTTTAATGAAGTGCCGGACTGAACGCGTTAAGGCTCGTTTTCATCAGGCAAGTCATGCAAACAAGTATGACGTCACAGTTGTATACAAATTGCTTAAGTTAGCAAAACTAAATACCTATATACAACAATATTAACTAACTTTTTTTTATTAGACTTTAAGTAGGTTTGTACATTCTATCTATCTATTTATACTTTTGTGAGATTATTGCTAACCCTTTCAAAAAATTATGTATTGATTCACTTAAATCTAGGTGTAAATGAAATCATCACATAATCTTCAAACAAGCTTGTACAAACGCCAGCAGGTCAACCTACCCGAATCTGTCAAACCTTACCTATCGAACATTAATCTTCCATTATAGTGATAAGATTGAACATATATTAAATAAATTTGATTGAGATTGATCAGATTGATCAGATTGAGGTAGGTTGACGTGCTGGCGTCTGTACATATGAGTATATAAAAAAAAAAAACTATGCAGAAAAAAAAAGTTTAATTATTTCAGATGAAAAAAAGGAATTTTCCACAATTTATCTAGAAACCTTACCAGAAAATATATTTCAGGAATAAGTCAATTGAATTGAGTTAATATCCTTTATTTACTATTGACTTAGTTTCTTACTCGTGTTTGTTCGATTAATAGTACAAACCTTCGAAACAAATCGTGGAAGCTTTTGTGTTCTGTAAATACATTGGGAAACTTCGTGATCAATCTGGAAAACAACATCTGGCAACTTAGTATTTAGAGAAGGTAGGATTATTTACTTGGTTACAGTTAGTTACAGTTTATTGCCAGTGGTGCTACCTGGTAGAACAGCGACTTCCCTCCACCAGAGCCGCAATGGTAGACGCCCACGGCGTCGGACGTCGCAAGACGATCTCCGGCCACCGTAGGCGCGGGCATGCGGGCGGCGAGTAATGGACGACTCGCTGTCCGACCATGGACCATGCCCGGATCGACGGCGCGTTGTGTTCCACGTGCGCCTCAAGGAGTGTCAGCATAGTGACGGGGCCTATAGAGGGCCAAAGCTTGCCGGGGTCGCGGGACTAACTAATTACCGTGACCCCGGTACGTAAAGGGCTATTGAAGGATACCGTGGATTTTAGTCAGTACAAGTCTGATAGTCCCTCCCGCCCTGCCCTGGGTGGGAGGACTCATTTCATGATTTTACCACGAAAAAAAAAGTGGTGCTACCTGGTAGTACCACGGGAAATTATAATTTACACACAGTACTTCTTGTTTCTACTGAGTTAACCGTGACCCTGGAATGAAAAGGGCACCTATACTTACAAATTAATTGGATTTTTCTTTGCATTGTTAGCTGGCTAGTCAGTATTTTTGTAGTTAGCTAGTCGACAGACTAGTCGAGCTTTTAGGCAACCGACTGTTTTTACAGGCAAGTAGTCGGTTAGTCGGCCAAGTCACAGAAGATTCACGTCCACGTCCATACCTAGTAATTACGCGAAAAAGGGTTGAAACCATCAGATTATTATTGGTTCTTTTTTTGTACTGTCACAAAAAAAAAAAAACTGAGTTAGAGCTATACAGATAACGACAGGGCATGTACCTTCCCCATGGAAGGTCAAAAAGGTCGAAAGTCACACTTTGAACTTTGTGTTTTAACGATATACATAGATATTTTTGTAAAAAATTAAGAAACTTTAAAAATTAAAAACTTACAATACAATAAGAAATTGGTTAAGTTAGAAACAGCGTTATTAAAAAAAAAATTACAAGTCTAATCGTCTATGTCAATCATAGGCCAGACAGTCTATTAAAAGACGAATTGTGCACGCAGCTCAAGTTGCGTGCGTTGTCTAATTAGTAACAAAACTTTCATAAAGTAAATGCTAAACGTCCCTTTTATTTGTAAATTAGTTTAATCGAACAATTAGTTACATAGTCATTCCGATTCCATTATCAGTAAAATAGACCGTAATTTAATGTCAATAGCAGTTGTTCATCTGTAGTAATATTATAAAACTGAAAAGTTGGTTTGTTTGGCTAAACGCACTAATCTTAGGAACTACTGATTCGAATTCAAAAAATATTTATGGATTTGATAGCGCATTTTTAAAGCTATAGGCTATGAAACATCACGCTAAGACCAATAGGAGCCAATCAGTGGAGATTAAACCGCGGGGAAAAGCTAGTCCCAGTGGATGATCACCTGGTTCGCTGCGTGTACAGTTTCGACTCCCATACAGAATAAAATAGGGTAACAGTGTATAAGACGGGGACGCGAGGTATGATGGGAAATCACACACTTAAGGCAAAATTAATAAATACTAACGCAGCGCAAGCGCCAGCAGAACGCCATTTGTTAATGGTCGCTTGCAAATGACGTCCTGATGGCACTTGCGCTGCGTTAGTATTGTGTTAATTTTGCCTTAATCATACCTCGCGTCCCCATCTTGTTAGTATTGTTTTAAGTATGCCTAAAGAGTGTATGTCCCCATTATAACTCTCGTGTCTTATAAAATGTTTCCCTAAGCACAAAAGCCACCTACAGTCTTCAAATATATAACAATCGGAACAAATATTTATATGATCTACAAGTTGTTGTTTCGGGTCTGTGTGTTTCTGTATGTTAGATTGTATGTTTGTTAATGCACCCACGATACAGGAAAAAAATCCTAGTGTGCCGCAAGGTCTATTAAAAAAAAAAGATAGGTACTATATTTGATACAATATTTGATACAACGCGACCCTTATGGTCGCGTCGCGTCTCGGTGTGAACTAACCCTAAGAATACGTAACTAACGCTATTTAACGGTCGAAACTAAAATTTTACAATTAAAATCGATTGACTCGCGATCTTTGATGTCAACTTTTCTCTCAATCAGTACATCCCATTGAAAACATTTTCATGTAAAATGATGCCAAGACGATACCATAACAGCTCCCACTGTCAAAAAGTTATCAGAAACCCATGCGATTACAATTTCTCACTCTTTCAAACTGGAACATAGGCGTTAATTATTTGTTGGAAAGACATCGAAAAAACATCGTTCGTACGCTAGAGGTGCTGTTTTAATTTTCCCTAAGTAGGTACGCTGTAAATAAAATACAGAAATCTTGTGACAACTCCTCTGACCTCCAAGGTCGCCGTTTTGCTACCGTAACATGTGAGGTCACGTCACATGGTGTGACGATAGCGAAACGGCAAAGCTACATAATTAGTTTAACTCACCCTAGCTTTTTAACGCCTATAAAACCTGAGGTAGCCTGCGCATTACCGACCTTGCAACTTTTCCACGAACTTTTTGAGGGTGTGAAGAAGTAGGAAGGTGTGTTGTTCAGACACTTTCACCAACAATAATTTCTGTGAAATTATGTGTATGCATTGGTGGTCCAGGAGTTGTAGGTCGTGATCGTCCAGCCAGGCGCATTACTTTGTGTAACTTATTTCATCACCACTGCTCTCAAAACGGTAAAGGAAAACATCGTGCCGCACTGGGCCTGCGTGGTGGACTATGGCCCACTCCCTCTCACAGAGAGGAGGCCTGTGTTCCAGCAGTGGGATCATTTATAGGCTGATGATGATGAGTTTACACCACAGCGTAGGTCCGCTAACAGCGAAATGATTCTTCAAGAACGAACGAACGAGCTACATACGCGAGTGGTACCAAGCAGTTCGAGTTTTTAATTATTATTTCTGATTTAAAAACATTTAAACTGTACGTGACATTCACGCCACGCGTAACATTAAGTTCCTTTGATATTATTATTGGCAGCTGGGAAGATTACATACGTATTAAGAGTAATAATCTATTTATCAATGCAATTTGTTTACAGATGAAAGCAGATCAAAGCCTTAAAAAATATCAATAATTTGATATTTGTATGCAATTTCAAACGTTAATATTTAAAATGCATTGCACAGATTACTTTTGAGTAGATGAGCAACACAATTACGTTATATGAATTGGTAAATACAGGAGCTTTTATGAGAAGCGAAAAACGAATACATAATTATAAAATCCCTAAATGTTTGTTACTGAACTAAAATATTGGAAATTCAAAATATTTTTAGCAAATATTCCGTTTTAAGTTAAAATTATGGTTTTTTTACCTTATCTATCTTATCCTTGTATATCGTTAGCTCGGATGACAACAATATCGTGGGACGATGTCTAGACGATATCGGCATAACAATCGCGCCGGTGACAATTTCATGACGACACCGACACAATGTCTTCAAACGAGTCAATTTGTGTTGCAGTAGTCACCGTTACATAATACCATGTTTAAAGAATGTCGTGAATATGGGCTGTCTAAAATGTTTTTTACTTTAGGCATTTTCTAGTCGTTAACAGAATTAATTAATTTAACAAAAAAGCCAATTTAACTAGACGTTAATTTGACTTCAAACGACAGACGTCAAATAAAAAGGCAAATTATTTTCCGTTGCTAATTAAATTGGATAAAAATAAAAATCACAGGTTTTTAGTGAAGGAAATAAAGTCGGTTGGATATAAGTCGGTGGAAATAAAGTTGCATTTTAACAGAAAAAAAAACTTCCCAGCCTCTCATGGAGAGAATAACATAAACAGCATAGAATGTCCTGTAAAAATTTTGTGGATACGTGTACATGCTCATAGTCTAAGTAGTACAAAGTACTATGAGCATGAAACAGCACGACATGACACAGGGTCTTTTGGCATTAAACGTCAATCACGTTCTCGAAGTAGCTGCTGAGTTATACCTCGATGAGCCAGATTCAACCTTATTTTTGTTACTTAACAATCACATTCCTCAAGTTAAAAATTGTTTCATTGGTAGAAAGCTGTATAGGTCCTGAGTGACATAGGCAATGGGGGGGGGGGGGTACTGGCAAAGGCTAGTATTAAAATAAAAGGATTTCACGGTCAGTGAAATAATTTCACATAGAGCTATCCGCACAACGCCGTAAAATCATTTCATACAAAGACCCGTAGCTGTGCGTGCGGTCCGTGCGCGGGACAATTTAGCCGTGACTAAAAAGTTTCAATATAAAAAAAAATAACGAGGTCATATTTTATTTTTAAGAAAAATCGCACAGCTGACAGCTACTATCAAAAACTTGACAGTTACAAGAAATTATGCAAAAGTGACAAAAAAATTAGAAACGATAAAAAATCTAAACAACTCTTAAATTTCAAGTGATATGCCACACACTAGGCGTCGGAGGTTTTCCGTTAGGGATTGTGATGTCGTAGGAAGAGACAGTAAATTGCAAAGTGGTTTGACCAGGTACAATTTGACATACATAATATCACGATTATGCCTTTTTGCGCGAGTACGTATCGCCCTTCGCAGATTATTTTACGGCCAGTTTACAACTTCGGTATGAACGGTGAGCGGTACGACGGACGGCGCGATTTAGAGATTTGTAAGGTAGCGGATCCGCCACTGACGACGCTTCGTGGCGTGTTTCAAACAATCTATACATTTGACAGGCCTGTTAGTCTAGTGGTTAGTGACCCTGACTGCTATGCCGGAGGTCGATGGTTCGATTCCCATCCAGGACAAATGTTTGTGTGATGAGCACGATCATTTGTTCTGTGTCTGGGTGTAATTTATCTATACATTTAATAAATCTGTAGAAGGGTCAATTCTGTACATTGAAAATATTGAAAAAATAAATAGCGGGGGGTTTTGCTGGATCGATACGAAACCCAAATAATTATGTGATTAAAAAATTTTTTGTCTGTCTGTATATGCAGGCATCACGTGAAAAGTAACGGTTCGATTTCGATTAAACTTAGTATAATTATACCTTATTATCCTGGGCATAAAATGGGATACTTTTTTATCCTGGAAAAATATGTAGAAAAAAAATCTACCATCCACGCGAAGACCGACATCCGCGCGGACGGAGTCGCGGGCGGAAGCTAGTCTATAATATGTATGTATTTAGAAATATATAAGTATGTTTATCAGTTGTCTAGTACCCATAACACAAGCTCTGCTTAGCTTGGGACTAGATGGCGTTGTGTGATAGTTGTGGAATATTTATTTATTTATTTGATCCTACCGTTTGCCGCCCGTGCTATGCTATGACACCGCTTACAGCGGCAAGGTGGTCAGCGGGTCGTTAGTTTTCATTTGATAGCCTGTTTATTGACGAAGATTCATGATACGTTTATGGATGATTGTAGTATATTGTGATTTTAAAAATGAATAAGGAAGATGGGTAGACCATTTTGTCTGGTCATAACTAATCAATGCGTTACCAAGTTTCTTACAGTGAGATCGCATGAGACGTTACATAAAAAATAATACAGCCGTGAATTATTAATAGGTTTTTAAGAAAGTGAGGAGAATAGATTTAAGTATTAGTTTAGGTCGAACATAATGCCAACATCACTCTGGCTGCAACTGACAATTGCTAACGATAAAATCCAATAACATTTTGTAAACTTGAGAGCCTCCGCAGTGGTAGTCGCCCACGGCGACAGACGTCGGCAGACGATCTCCAACCACCGTAGGCGAGGGCATACGGCAGTGAATAATGGGCAACTCGCTGTCCGACCATGGACCATGCCCGGGTTGACGGCGCGTTGTGTTCCACGCGCGCCTCAAAGAGTGTCAGCAAAATGACGGGGCCCCAGTTCACAGACAGACAGTTCCTACAGCGGGACTGTCAGACTTGTACTGACTAAAATCCACGGTGTCCTTCAATAGCCCTTTACGTTCCGGGATCACAGTAATTTGTTAGTCCCGCGACCCCGGCAGGCTTTAGCCCTCTACAGGGAGCCCCCCTCACTATGCTGACACTCCTTGAGGCGCGCGTGGAACAAAATGCGCCGTCGTCCCGGCATGGTCTATAGTCGGACAGCGAGCCACCCATTACTCGCTGCCCGCATGGCCCATCCTTGAAATCCATAGCAAAATTATTTTAAATGTAAGCTTTATGTTTTACTTTCCTTGTTACCATGTAAAAATTCAAATCTTTATACTTTTTCCGATAGAAATACATATATACAATAGTAACAGATTTATTTGTAGTTAAAGAATAAATCCTTTCCGTTTGATGTCTTTCAAGTTACCAACTTCATTTGAATAATTAAATCCTCAGTATCTGTAATTTCACTTGAAAACTAATATTTATAGAAATCTTTTTTGGTTAAATATTACTGTTAAGAAATTAAATAGAACACTATTGCACGATTTCCATGTTTACTCATTTCTTTTTTTTTTCTCATTTAGCCTGCCAAACCCCGAATCCGAAGTAAGACTGACGATCAATAATGTAGTTGCAACGAAATCACCTACGAGACATAGAACAAAACTGAATCCAAAAAGTTCAAAAAATTCGGGCCTTTTGGTTGTAGCTGAAAGCTCTGCAGCAACTATACCAGCTGATATTATTCCTAACGTAACTGTGGATAAAGATGTTACGGCCAGTTCCAGTAACATAGACCTTTACAACATAGTTAGTGCCAGTAAAGATTCATCTTATATTGGACGACTAAAATCAGCAACCCTCAACGAAACACAGAAGACAAGTATCGAACCAGAGAAAAAAGACAACCCAATACCTTCTATGGAAAGAACTACCATGAAAAGCAAACAACATCAACATCGCATCAAAGTAAGAAACCCAAAACGCCGTATATCAGTTGCAGTGGAACAAATAAATAAAAGTTTAGACAATACTAAACGTTCAACTGGCACTTGTGCGATAGATTGGGGCGCAGAAATCCAACTATGCAGTGTGGACGATATATCTACACTGATTGATACAACTGAAGACGAAGAAAGGTTCAGTACTCACTCGTTTGACGACATGTGTCGCATTTGCCATGGTGGCGAATCATTGTCGTCAGAACACGGACGGTTGATATCAGCGTGTTCTTGCCGTGGGACCGTCGGTAGGGTCCATGTTAAATGTTTGGAGCGATGGTTGACGGAATCGGGAAAGTCAAGATGCGAATTGTGTGGGTCCAGATATGCGACAAGACGTGTTCACAAGTATGGTGTGCCCAAGGCATTGATAATGTGGGTGTTGAGCCATAATGCTAAACAGGTATGTGTACTAAATTGTATCGTTTTTATTTAATAATATCCACGTCTCACGTGACGCAACGCAGTAACCAATCTCTTAGTCAGTTCTATTGTAACATCATCGCCATTGCTTGGAATCAGCTAGTAAACAATATTAACCGAGCTAATAACAGGCCAAAGACTATCGGTTGGGGACAAACCGATGAGGTTCAGCAATATCCAGTTGAACTACGTAAGCTCGTAAAATGGATGTGCGATTGACGCTTATATGAAGTAAAGTTACTGTGACCCACCATAGTTCGAATGCACAATAGTGCGACACACTAAAGCTCGAAATCACACTGGTGTGACGAATTCGATTTAATTTAATTGGGCGTATTAATTGTGTGAAAGTAATTCGACACTACGATACGGTACGACAAAGAAAATATGGTCGATAACGGCACAGAAGATAGGATGCAAAAACGGGCGCAGTGAGCTCGGTACTTGGGACACCCCGACTCGGATAGCTGAGGTTAGAAGGGGATATAAAACAACATTCTTCATGTCGTACTAGAGTTATGTCGAACTTCAGGGCGTCGCACAAGCTTTCGAACCACAGTGAGTCGCAGTACAGTTTTTTCGCACAAGTGTCCAACCGCACATCCATTTGTCAATCTTACGTAATAACTCGTAATATATTTGTGTTTATAAGTGAATTAGAAAGAAAGAAACATATTTTATTTGTCACAGACATGCACATACATTCAACAGAGGCAAAAACAAAAACATATATTAAGGGCGCGTAACCAGAAAGTTGGCAACGTCGGAAACAGCTGTCAAATGTTTACAAGTTTTAATTAATTTGGTAAATTTACTGTATGAAAATAAGAAATATGGCTCTGTAGTGCTCTAAATAATAGATGTAGGAATGTAACTAAAACATTGAATTTGATGTTGTGACCGTTTCACAAAAAGAAACATACAAAACATAATAGGTAGGCAGTTGTATGTCATGACTGTGATAAGAAAGGATTCCCACTCAGCATAAAGCTGTGCTATGTGCCACAGCACAGCACTGATTTTCAGTGGTCATCCGAAAAAGAAGAAGCAAGAAAATAAATATTGTTTTAAATAGAAAAAAAATACGAATATACATTTACCCCCGATTGGAGGCCTTACATTCAAATCAACCACAGCATTGTCTGGTTAAGCAGGACACAACCTCCACAAGGATGACTTGAGAGATGCTACTTAAAAAAAATACATAGGTACAGTAACAAAAGAATTCTAAAATATGCATAATTAAATATACATGCTGCACCTGCTGTGTTCTTTCCTCTGCATCACCCTATGATAGACTGTTAGACAAAGTCTAAGACAAGTCCACCATTGTATTTTCTGCATAAAGTTTTAATAAATAAATATGTTTCAGTTGATGGTGGACAGTCTCGGTATCATGCTGATGTCTCCTTTAGCTGTGCTTGCGGCGTGGCTGTCAGGACGGACGCTAGCCGGCCTTATGACGCAAGAGAGCTCGGTGACTCCTTGGCCCCTAGCATCGACCTTTGTACTGGCTTGCATGACACTAGTAAGTGATATTAGGCTGCCTGTCCATAAGAGCGGCGAGATGCTGCGCATCGGAGAAACGGATAAATGTCAACCAATTTGTTTACACTAAATCTCCGTTCCTCTTCAGTGATGTTTTCTTATTGACTTAATTTCTCCGTTTCTGCGCTCCGCAACCTCTCTCCGCTTCAGTGGACAGGCAGCGTTATTGTAAGTACATAGCTTACGACCTTCCAAAATATGCCTGCAGCATGTCTTTCCAGGCCATGATTACAGTTTCAATAAATTGCGAATCGAATTAGTCCGTCAGTTACGAGTTTTGAAAAATAATGAACATGACATGTATTTTTATGTATAAAGATATAATGCATCATAACTTGGGAGTGGAGGCTCATAACGTCAGAACCATGTAAAAATAATTATACCTAGAGTATTGCAAACTTCGAAAGAATTGAATGTTCGTCAATTTTGGTTTTTGTAACAAAAGTAAGAATACGGGTCAAATATAACCGAGCCGACATGGTTGGCGCAGTGGCTGAGCGAGAGATCGGCTGCCGCGCTGCGTGTCATGGGTTCGATTCCCGCACGGAACTGTATTTTTTGTAAAAACACTTGAGGGACCAATTCGATTTTTTCAGTCATCTTGCCTATTTTTCCTGACGTCGACAGTCTAGAAATTACACGCTGTGCAAACCAAACATAATTGTCTTCTTTGGTGTTAATTTCAAATGAGTCCTCCCACCCTGGGTGAAACGATAAGTCATGTAAAGTTAACGATTTATTTATAAGTACCAAGGTATTTAAATTACCGAGACTAGATTTTGATTGTTTTTAGTGTCTGTACTATCGAGAATGGATAATGTGCCTGCGTCGCCGTCGTGGCGGCTTCCAGGGGAGAGGCTTAAGTCCGGTGATAATTTCATTTTGTTCATTAATCTCCAGATTAAATGCGGAACTTAGAAAGCGGCTTAGGCTTTACAAAATACCCAAAGAAGTCTTCTTGGGCGTAAAACAAAAGGTGCTCTTTTTACCGAGATAAAACACCAATAATCTTCAATTTATTTGTATTGCTGCGGAATAGAAAACAAACGAAATCTTACGAAGTACATTTAATTTTACATCGATTGTGAAATGTACTTAATCTAAATAAGAGATCCTGGCTGCGAAAGTTCCCTAGAATGCTTGCAAATTCTCGAGAAAATGCAAGACAGGTTTTTGGGCGTACAATAAAAAAAATCGCTTCTATTCCATTTTGAGCCTGTGTACATTGAGACTAAGGTAACATTTACTTAGTTCTGTACAAAGTCTAGTCTTGGACATTACAGACAAATGCTTCAGTCAGAGATTGCCCTAACATTCCCCAAGGCTAACAGATGCAAAAGGTATAAAGCTTGATATTTTAATACCTTGTCTGCCCTTCTTAACCACATTAATCATGGCTGGCTAGGCGGTATGATCGTGCACTAATCCGTTGAAACTCCAAAATTTTAGGAATGCTGAGGCTGAATATAGTATTATTGCCTTACTAACATTTGTCGTAATAGTGTGAGTGTGAATGTCGTAAAATAAGGCTCACTTTATCACTAATGATGTAGGCTTTAGCCCAGTATTTTGTCTATTTATTGCTTTGTGTACCTTGTGAACACTGCTTGTGAAATTAGACTACACTTCGATCTTTATGACTAGTTTACATAGTACGAGCTGGCGTGTGAGTTAGCCTGCTGAGTAGCTGTACTGCAGTAACTCTCATTATTTTGACGGAACTCGAACGTGCAAATTGTACAGAAACTCGCATCCCAATTTCTTAAAAAAAATGTCTTCATTCTCCCACCCGCAGAGCAACAACTCGCACATGACAGCAGCTCAGTCGTCACTCGGATCGTTTGGACAATATTTGGATAATACAATTTAATTCATCTTGGAATTGTTTCAAATCTGAAAAATATCGTTTATAGTTTGACGGTTGGAAATACTCTGCGCTGCGCTCCATCTTGTGTGCGCCGATCCTAGGAATATAGTATGAGAGGTTTTGGAAATATGACCAGTTTGAATTGTAATTATATTCCCTACACTCGGCAGTGGATGTATGTGCAGTTGATTCGTGCTATGTACAGTCGATGCAGTACCCAAGTCCGGTCTACAGCGGGCACTATCGGCAGCTTCAATATCGCGGTTGCACCAAGGGTCGGCTTTCAGCCCGTACCTCTTCTTGATGATAATGGATGCTCTGACGTCAGACATCCAGGAAGAGGCCCCCTGGTGCATGATGTTTGCCGATGACATTGTCCTAATTGCCGAGAGCGGCCTATAAGTCCAGAGCAGATTGAAAATGTGGCAAAGACTGGAGAACGCTGGCCTGAAATTGAGCAGAACCAAAACAGAATATTTGTTTTGCGATTTTGGCGGTCTCTCCAGTCCTGTGCAGTCCAGTCTTGTCCAAGCAGATGGCTATGTAGACCGGACATAATACACCCGATCAACTCGGGATGGATGAAATGGTGACAGGTCACTGGAACAACTTGCGACCCACGGATGCCCCTCAAGTTAAAGGGGAAAATATAAAAATCCGTTTTTAGACCTGTCGTATTGTATGAATCGGAATGCTGGGCTGTGAAAAAGATGGATGAGAAACGATTACATGTAGCGGAGATGAGGATGTTGTGATGGATGTGTGGAGTGACAAGAATGGATAAAGTAAGGAATGAGTTTATAAGGAGAAGTTTGAAAGTAGCGCCTGTTACAGAAAAAATGAAAGGGAATCGTCTGTCTTGGTATGGACATGTGTTGAGGAGGGATAAGACTCATATGACTAAGAGAGTAATGAGTATGAACGTTGATGGGTGGAGAGGAAAAGGAAGGCCAAAGAAAAGATGGATGGATTCTGTGTCATATCATTGAACGAAAAAGGAGTAAATAATACTGTGACGTTTGATCCGACCCCAAGTAAAATGGGACAATAACAGGAAGATGATGATGACTCCGACCTGGCAGTGGATATGTAGAATTTAGAAAAAAAACTCCCCTTTTTCTTTTCCAGGTATGTTATTACTGCTGGATAGTCTCCGCAGCAACCCGTCATGCGCTGGGTTGGTGGATATGGTACCGTTCCCAGTACGAAGTCAAGCTCCAGTTGCCAGAAAACGAATAACAACCACAGAACATTTTTTTTTAATTATGTTTTTTTTATATTGTTGCATATCATTACGCGAAATATTATTTTACAATAAAAAAAGTAATTTTAAAAGGTAACTAATTTTGATTCATTTTAAAATAATAGCTCAACTGTTGTCAGGATCCTTTACAGTCTCTCGCGGAAGCTGGTTCGTGAGCGCTTTCGCTGGCGTTCTGATTCGCAAAAGGTGACTGTTTGCCATTCCTTCTCGCCCCACATCATGGCCTGAATTAGTGCCATGCGCGAGAGGCTACCTTCGTCTATCACCTTGGTGAAAACACGGGCAGTGGTTCCCCGCTCTCAAGCAACCTCCACCACATGCTCCACTATGTCCTCCAGGTGGTCCACACAACTGTGACGTTGAGTTTTCCTCCCGCCCAATCCAACACGGAATAATCGTGAGGACCAGGTAGAAGGTGTGACATTTTGATTTTCTGAATAGACTATTCGTGTGGGAGTAGAGCAAAGTTCTTGTGAGCAACTCAACTGTAGCATTTAATCGGTCTATAACTTTCTGACTGCTGGGATACAGGCCTCTTCTGTGGTCTCCCACAGCCTGTGTGGCCTGCGTGGTGGATTACACCACGCGGGCCCCGTATGGAATGGTTCGGCAGTTGCAGGTAACTTACATGAAATGCCATGGACATCACCAAGCTCCCCTGAACGTTAAATAAAACTGACATAATTCTTATTATTCTTTCTGCCCAATCATTTTCAATGTTTCCTAACATATTCACAAGAATGTAAATGAAAGATACTAAATTGATTCACAACATTGAAGGGCAGGTTCTGAGAAAAGGAGGAGAAAAATCATACAATTATCTTTGTATGTCGTCCACATTCTTACAAGCTTTCAGACAAGCTTCTTTGTAGTAAGATTGAATCGTGTTTTTTCGGTTATATTGTGAATAGGATTACTTTTCTGTGAATACCCATATCTTCAAAATACCTGTATGATTTAAAAGGGAGATATAATTACAGAACCGGACCATTTTCGTAACAAAACGACTTTCGAACCTTTATATAGAACATGACCTTAGACTAAAACAATGTTTATAAATTTGCATTATCTATAAGCATATGATATTTTTGGGAAAAGGCTAGGAAGATCATGATAAAAAAGGTGTTCAGCTCAATGGTCCATTCTACACCCTTACTATGATCACACCCTTCAGATACATGCTTCAATAAATCTCTGACTGTTGAACACCTTTAGAAAATACAGCCTTGATGAATGCATAATATTTGTAGAAGATTATAATTATCACATTAACATATTTGTTTTCTTATACAACAAGGAAATTAACAATAAGAACAAATTAGGTGTAAAAAATTTACTTTTAAATAATGGTTCAATTAAATAATATCCCAACAGAAAAGTCGAATTGCATCCTTACGGTTTAAATAGTTGGGTTTAAAAATATGAATATTGTGTTATTAACATCTTTGGTAGCCAATTATTGTCGTAGTTGAATTCTTTTTTTGTTTAAGAATGATTAAATGATATTAGACATTAACTTCAGTCTTCACTCTAACCAAGCCATATAAGGCACCTGCCCAACCGCATGAGGAAGCGAGTAGCTACCAAATATTCGTTGAAACGTACGAAAGATTGTATTCGTCCGCGGTCCGCGTCCGCGTTAGTAAAATAGATATAATTACTTTATCCAAAACTTAATGTGAAAATCATTTTTTAACTCAAGTTTTTAACTGACTTGGTTACTAACACTATTATTGGAACTTAAAACGGAATATTTCATCTTCTAATAATAAAATCACATTTCGACGCCGCAAGCGCAATAATCGCTCGTTGACTGACCAGTCTCCAAAGTATTGGGAGCTCAAATCATAAACAATCAAAGAAACTGGAACAGCGTGGAGTAAACAGAAATTAGTTTCTCAGTCGTACAATACAGGCGCTTTTTTTATTTTCCACACAATGAACGCCGCCAGTATATACTTAGAGTACGATGTATGGTAAAATACGGTAATCTTGATCTAAGGCTAAGAGGGCCAAAGCCTGCCGGGGTCGCGGGACTTACGAGTTACCGTGACCGCTGAACGTAAAGGGCTATTGAAGGACACCGTGAATTTTAGTCAGTACGAGTCTGACAGTCCCTTCCGGGCTAAGAACTGGGTTTTAGTTGCTAATACTAAAAGCTTGTCGCTTGTCGCTATCTACTGACGGTGGGGCAGATGCCTTATAACATTAAAACTTATATTAAATTAAAACTAGTTTTTGATAGAGCTGACATCGCTGAGGAAGTGTGGCCATCTTCTGATCTCGTTGTACAGTTTCCTGCCGGGACTCTCAGTAGCGATGAGTTGTCGATGTCCAACAATATGGTAGTCAGACGTCAAGTGACCTCGTTCGACTCCACATCTGAGCAATGCCTTCAGTGCTTCTAATGAGGCCTCTGTTGGAGTGTTATCTGAAATATGGATAGTTTTAGAGTAGAGTGGAGCTGAGAAGATAACATTAACGTCATTCGGTCATCTGTTATTTGATAATGGTTCATACAATACGCTAGGGACTCTAAACGACGATATTTTAATAATATCGTAGGTTGCCTAATTAAATTGCGTACCAATAAGGTTATTATTATTATTAATAACCTTTATATTAGCCCATAGTGTCCCACTGCTGGGCAAAGGCCTCCTTCCACTCTTTCCACTTCTCACGGCTTTCTGCGACCGTGGTCCAGTCCTTTATGAAGCGGTCCAAATCATCTCGCCATCTTCGTTAAGGAATAAGGCTAGTTTATAAAAAACGGTTTACTACCCTCATCGTTTTTGAATGCTGAAGCTTTTAAGTTATGTCCATTTCCATATCTGCCCAATAATGAAGCGAGAGTAATTTCAGTATGGAAACGAGGTGGCACTAGACGACTTGCATAACTCTATCTCTTTCTCACACTGGAATTTCTCCTTAAGACGTCATAGTAGGCCACCTGTATTATGACGTCTTAAAAGCAGGCTTGTTCCAGTGAGTGAACGAGGTGGCGCTAGAAGACTTGCATAGTTCTGTCTCTTTCACTCACTGGAACAAGCCTGGTTTTAAGACGTCATGATAGGCCATCTGGATAGATTTTAGTCAGTAACTGTCTTGCAAAAGTGTCAACTGCAAAACGGCATTTGACGTTGGTCGAAAAGGGTTGTTTCGCAGTTACACTTTTTTTTAGAAAAGTGTTCAACAGATGTTTAACTCTTTGTAGTACTTTGTGTAGACGATAAGAGTCTGATATTACCTTCAGCTCCGCTAAATGTAGGTGGACTCATTTGATAATGTTGCCACTCAAAAAAAAAATGAAAACTATCTGCAACCGCAAGTTTAGAAAAGTATTAAAACTTGCAGAAGTACACTATAATAGCTGCAAAGGGCTATGCAACTTTTTGGCATTAAAATATTTTTTTCTTTCGCCAGTAATTAAATGCTGGTCATTAGTAGACCGCAACCTAAGAACTTCGTAAAAAATACTAAAAAAATCTAAACCGTCTCGGTTATTAATCGGGAGTATTGATATACTCCCGATTAATAACCGAGACGGTTTAGATTTTTTAGATATGGCGGTTTTAATTTTGTTCTAATCAGGAGTGATCTCCTGATTAGAACAAAATTAAAACCGCCATATCTCTGGTTGGTTACGGTTTAGAAACTTATTTTTTTTCTATGGACTTCTTAGGTAGTAGTCTAATTGTGGCCAAAATTGCACGGGCCTTTATGCTAGTGAACACTTCGCTTTATAACTTTAAGCAACTGAATCAACTCTTATGAAATGCTTATTAATAGTTCATACGAATAAAACTTATGACTTGAAATTCAACCTTTTGTAAAATGCTTCCTATTAGCGAACTTTCTGCTCTCATTCCAGTTGCAATTTAAATTACTATGTCGAGAGAACATGTTCGTGCATTAAAATGTATAGTTTTCATTTTAGTCCGTGGATGCTGAAAATGCTAGCCCGTTCTGTTGATCATTTTTTATTTTACAAAATAAACCTAGAACGGGCTCATGCACGTGGAACAAAAGAATGGTTTTCATACATAATTTTCTTTGTAAGTTTATTTATAGAACCGTACATTTTTGAAGTGAAAACTTCTTTAGCGGCGTTGTGCACTTTTTTTGGAATGGTTAAAAAATGTTAAACTCGCGTCAGGACACGTGACCTGATCGAAAATTCGTAAGACGGCGCAGGGCGCTTGGGCGAATGCTCGTGTGTGTTTATTACTATTGAAGTTTTCACTTCTGCCGGCACTCCCAGAGTGCAACCCGTCGTTTTTTTAACAAAGAACATTTGCAAAGTATTAAGGATTAGGTATGAAATGATGTAGTCGGCACCCATGCTTACTAGATATAGTTAAAGTACCAGTTGGTTACAAAGATTGAATGTAATTATTGATTTCCAGAATTCTTCTGATTTCCAAAACTATTAAATAGTCAGATACTACGATACCTGTTAATAATACTTTTTGTTTAGTTTAGAATCTGTATGAAACAAGAATCCATATCAAACAATGAAATGAAAATGAAATGAAATTATGATTATCGGATTAGAGAAGTGACGGAAAAAAAAAATTATAAACCTGCACTGGGCTGGTAGATTCATGATACCTGTATGTCAGCAGTACGAAGATTATTGGCTACATATAATTGATTGTTGAGCGATTGGACTGCTGCGCTACGTGTCGAGGGTTCGATTCCCGCACGGAGCAAATATTTGTATGGTCTACAAGTAGTTGTTTCGGGTCTGGGCGTTTGTGTATGTGAGTTTATATGTTTGTAAACGCACCCACGACACAGGAAAAATTCCTAGTGTGAGGCAAGGTTTAAAAAAAAAAATGATACTCACTGTTATAGTTTCCAATGAAAGTGATGCCTATGGACTTTCTGTTGTAGCCATAAGTATGTGCGCCAACGTGTAACCACCCAGCACCTTCGTACACCTTACCGTTGCCACCAATAAGGAACCTAGAAGCAAAAAAAAGCGATTTTACGCCCTAGCAGTGGTATTAAATATAAACACATGCCTTTACTCCACGCTGGGACAAAATTTTGCTATGCACTAAGCTACTGACACCGACACTATACAATCGTGTAGTGAGAACGGTGAGCGCTTGCGCTTCGCGATTGGGCGATCTCAATGCCGTCGCGTTGAAGAGCATATAATTCTATCTCTTTCACACACAGCATAGGGTCCTATGCTGTGAGCCGGTCGGCTCACGCGCTTCTGGAATCTTATTTCATTCTTACTCAGTTCAGTGGAGCGAGCAGAGAGGAGGCCTAATATATATTAATATAACATCTTAAGATAAAATATTATAATATCTTAGCCGTGTGTAGCGCGCTTTACATTTCTGATAAAAGCATAGCTGTTGACTTGTTGCGCTATGCTCGATTCCAACACGGAATGTTTGCGTGTGTGAGTGTGTTAATGTTTGTAAGCAAACATCCCATTCAATCATAGTTTAAAAAAAAAATAAGCGAAGCCTTATTTTGAAAACCTATTAAAATAACTAATGTAATATTTTGTTTGTACAATATGCTTTACATCTCGTAAAAAAAAAACCAATAGCAGTTTTTATTTATTGTTTAAACTTCTTGAAAATCATCGTGCATACATTTAACCAGTGCATGCATTTAAGCCCAAGTATTTTGTTGCAGTTTGTGTTAATGTTTTATTTTTAATGCGCTTGTTTTCAACTCAGTCGTGGCGAAGAAAGTGAAAGGATCATCAAAAGCTTTTGTTACATATAAAATTGTATGTCTCATCACTGTTGAACAGTTTTTACTTTGGTTCAAAAGGCCCTTTGTTCTTTTAAAATGAATAAAAATACCTACTTAGATGCTCTTCATTTAATTTACCTCCAAGATCATGTTTCCAAAAGCAATTTTCTCCATTACGTGCCCAGGCACCCGGCGCTTGAGATGAACTTTATTTTAAACTAATTTTGAGCGCAGCCTCATTAGTGATACAAATTGTGTAACACGATGTAGCTTGCCGCCATTTTGCTTTGGTCACAGTTTAGGTTACCTCCTTTCGAAGAAAGTTGGGGAGGCCAAAAGAAAGTAAAAAAGTAGAAGGAACTGTTCGTCATGTGCTAAACCAGTTTACCAAAAGTGGTAGCTTTAATATACAAATATCACAATCATAAACTGTATTTCGCTTACTCAAAGAAAGGTCATACCGTCTATAACTAGCTGCGTACCAAATTATAATACTCACGAGGCTCCAATGTCCCAATAATTCAAGTTATCCATGTGATTGGTCTGTATGTTTCTCACGATCTCCGCACACCCCGCGTCGGTACTACAGGGAGATGTGACGGTATGCTGAATAATGACCAGGTCCACCGGCCTCGCGAGGTACTCCACGTGAATAGGGGTCACGCCATCCCATTCTCTCTTGGTGACGACACCACAGTCTGAAAAATTTAGAGTTTTAGTATCAGTCTCCTTTAAGGTCACCGCAGCATGTCTTCCTGTCCCATGCTCCTTTATTACTCAACAGTGACCTAGGCGCTCGTGGCTAAATAATAGCCGCACTGGCCGATCTTCCGGGTTAAACCGCGGTTGTTGAGGTTGGTCTGTGGATGGGTGACCATCTGCTATAGCGAGTTTCCTTAGTACCTCGGAAAGCACGTAATGTTGGTCCCGGCTGTTGTAGATCTTTGACAGTCGTTACTGTTAGTCAGAAGCTCTAAAGTCTTACAACCAGTCTTACCATGAGGTATCGTATTACTCAGATACTAGGTTGTGGAGGTCCAATATGCAGTTGCTTCATGTAAAATACTGAAATATTCAGCTGCCTATAGTTCGACTGGAAGCCAACCCTAATAAAGTTGGGGCTAGGCTGATCATGACTGAGCTTCTATTATACGATAAATACATTTTTTAGAGACAGTCTGCAGTATGGCGTGGATCGATGAAGTCAACCAAAGGGACAGGGTTAATTTTTAGTTGGTTAAAGTCTAACAGTCCCTATCGCTCCTCCTGGGCGTGAGGTCTTTGAACGACCAACCCTAAAATGGTAAAATATCATTTTTTGTGTTGGTAAATAAATTCGTTGTAACATATTGTATTGGTCGCGGGACTGTACGAATTACCGTGACCCCGGAACGTAAAGGGCTATTGAAGGACACCGTGGATTTTAGTCAGTACGAGTCTGACAGTACCTCCCGCTCTGCCCTGGGTTGGAGTACAATCATTTGATGATTTTACCACGATAAAAAAAAAAACATTGTATTGTAAAAACAAATTCTATTTGTAAAAATTAAGAGAGTGACAATAAGAGCTGTTATCGTTAAAACGATCCTTAATAAAGAAAAAAATAAAAATATAGAAAATAAACATAAAAGTTTTGATTAACTTTCACTATGAATTGCAAATAGGTAGACAACTGTCTAGTTGTTGTCCAACCTGTCTAGATTGGAATTTCGCTCAGGTAGCTTACCATGACGTTTTAATGTGAGAGTAATTCCAGTGTGGGAAGAAGGTGGCGCTAGACGACTTGTATAGCTCTGTCTCTTTCCCACACTGGAATTACTCTTGCTAAACTTCATGGTAGGCCATCTGGTCAAAGACGTTGACGCTGTTTCATTAATATGATAGTATTATCGACAGTGCAGTTAACTGATAAGTGCAGGGCCCACTTAAGACCCTTCTATGTTTTAATTATTATTTTGGCGAGTGGACTGTTGCGTTGCGGCTGCGTTCGATTCCCGCACGGAGCAAGTATTTGTATGATCTACAAGTAGTTGTTCCGGATCTGGGCGTTTGTGTATGTGAGTTGATATGTTTGTAAATACATCCACGACACAGGTGAAAATTCTAGTGTGACACAACGTTTAAAAAAAATGTGGAATGAGTTAGTGCGACCCTCGACCGCAATTGGCAACAAGGAAGAGTAAATGGATTATAATCAGTACAAGTCTGATAGTATCTTCCGTTCCACCCAGAGGTTGCTAGTTTTCTTCAGAAAAATTAAAATACAGGCCTACTAAAATCATTAGTATAAAAATATCAATATTTATGTGCAGACGCCAGCACATCAACCTACTCCAATATGTATTTTTTTTTTCAAACAATCATGAACCTTCTCGTTTTGTGATAAAGTCGAAAATCTATTCAAGAAAGACTAATTGATGTAGGAAGTGTGTTAGCGTCTGTACGAAACGTGGATGCTTTACCAAGATTAACTTAAAAACATTACGAACATCCGAATAAATACTGATGTTCTTCAGATTAACAAAAAAAATAAACAAACTTTAAAATGCACTAAAGACTGCGGCAATAATATTTGAATTGCAACTGGTTGCCATTGTTTTTTATCAGGTGTCAATATACTGACTAATAACTCAAATAGAATGTGGGGTCAATACACTACTTATTGACCCACATTCAAGTTTAATGTTTTGGTTATCATTTTGTTTTTATTGCAAATATTCTATTTTTAACTTTTTTTCCTACGGAGACAAGTTCATAATTGAATAGAGAAAACTGCTCAATGCTAAGTGTGGCAGGTTATAGGGAGATTTGTTTCCCAGCAGTGGGACATAATAGTTAAAAAAACAACCATAGGAGAAATTAAAAATAACAGAATAAGACTTACCTCCTTTAACACTAACTAAAATAACAAATAAAGCAAAAATACTACAATATAACTTCATTTTGGTTTTTTAAATGCAACTTTAACCTCCAAACTCGAGATAAACACTAAAGAAACTGAGAGACCTAAGCTAAGAACTTCTTTGTGTAAAGAGGATAGTCCTCATGCCATCCCTTTTCTTTTCTGTGGTGTGTAAAAGAGACAAATATAGTTTGACATGATGTCTGGATGTAAATGATTCACGCGCAGCAAAGATTATTGTCCGAATGTCATTTAGGTTCCGCGCATTTTAAACGATAATAATTATAAATAACTTGCACTTTGGCATAAATACGATTAATTTTACTATTAAACTTATTTATAAGTTTCAGTGATTTTATAAATAAATAAATAAAAGAAAAGCCTTTCTTACTAAAACTACAGAGTTTTGTTGTTTTTTTAGATTTTCTTAACTTAATAGAGTTAAGAAAAACAATAAATTCTGTCTATACTTAATATATAATTTTTATCGGTATATATTTTTTTGCTCGTCGTCAGACGAGAAAAAAACTAAAATCATCAAATGAGTCCTCCCACCCAGGGCAGGGCGGGAGGGACTGTCAGACTTGTACTGACTAAAATCCACGGTGTCCTTCAATAGCCCTTTACGTACCGGGGTCACGGTAATCCCTTGGTCCCGCGATTCCAGCAGGCTTTGGCCCTCTACAGGCCCCGTCACTATGCTGACACTCCTTGAGGCGCGCGTGGAACACAACGCGCCGTCGACCCGGGCATGGTCCATGGTCGGACAGCGAGTCGCCCATTACTCGCTGCCCGCATGCCCGCGCCTACGGTGGCCGGAGATCGTCTTGCGACGGCCGACGCCGTGGGCGTCTACCACTGCGGCTGGGGTGGAGGGAGGACGCTGTCCTCTCCCTCACGCGGCCCGCCTCCTCTTTCACGAGCATGACTGCTTCGCAGAAGGAGGCGACCGCTTCCCACTCCGTCTCGCCCCGCTGCATGGCCTCGACCAATGCCGGGCGCGAGAGGTCTCCGCCTATCGCCGTCATGAGGACACGGCGGTGCTCTGCCCAAGCGGGGCAGTCCTGCACCGTATGCTCCACCGTGGCCTCCGGACGATCCTCGCAGTGGTGACACCCAGGCGTTTCTTCCCTCCCTATCAGACACAGGAACCTCCCGAAACTTCCGTGTCCGGTGAGGACCTGCGTCATGCGGTAGGTCAGGACGCCGTGACGCCTATCCAGCCACTCCTCAAAGAGGGGTCTTACCGCCGCGATTGCGGCGTGCCCGGTAGCTATCTACTAGTGAAAGAATTATAAAAAATTGTTTTACTTATTCCAGCGATAACTTCTTACAAACACACAAAATAACAAACTTTTTTGACTAACTAGTATTGTTCCACTCCTGGGCAAA
Source organism: Agrotis puta (assembly GCA_943136025.2). Lineage (NCBI taxonomy): Eukaryota > Metazoa > Arthropoda > Insecta > Lepidoptera > Noctuidae > Agrotis > Agrotis puta. The sequence goes on from OW964171.2 coordinate 4,722,387, forward strand.
GGCCTATTCTTCTATTTCTCTCGGTGTTGTGCTTGTTTTTGTAAATATATAAGTTAAGAACACACATCCTCTCTCAAGCTCTAATTGCACGAGCACTTCTATTAAAATTCTTTGAACGCCATTCATCAGATACAATAGAACATCTCCCATTCACAAGCTACTTATGAATCGTGTCCTGCGGCCGTATTATGACGTCCTAAAACCAGGCTTGTTCCTGTGAGTGAAAGAGACAGAGCTATACAAGTCGGCTAGCGCCACCTCGTTGACTCACTGGAACAAGCCTGGTTTTAAGACGTCATAATACAGCCCCTTTTTTACAGTGGTAAAATCATCAAATGAATCATCAAATGAGTGCTTAAGTCCATGAAATATTTTTTGTCATCCAAAGGCCGTATTATGACAAAAAAAATGAATAAGGAAGGAAAACAAAAACATTTTACAAAGAAAAGTTGGTGCCAACGCTTTAATCTTTCATGGACTTACGTACACAAAAACTCAAAGAAATAAGCAAAAAGTAGTAATATCCGTAACTTCCGCAATCGTGAAATCTTTTTCGAAACGAACAGACCCTTCTTAAATCTATTTCGAATCGAGGTTTGATCCAGTGTTTCTCAATAAACGTTTTATATTCGCATTTGATTCGTTCCAATCTCCATTTTGGAGACAATTTTATGCTGGTGCTGGGCAAACTGTATTAACTGGGATTTTTATGGAATTTAGGTTACGGAAAAAAACAAAAAAGGTGAAAATATTGTCAAAAATATATAAGAAAAATAAACAATAATTATTGATGTACAACGTTGACGCCATAGGTGATTACTAACAGCTAACAATGATTTGTTTATGCAGCTGACTGGGTACTCAAAAGGATTTACTAAATTGTAAAGGGAGTATTTGAATTAAATGTTCTGAGTTTAAGCTCGAATTCACATGTATTTGCTACACTATTCGTTTTGTCAATTCTTATTGAGTCGTAAACGAATATTTCTAAAAACTTTACGAAATTCTTCGAAACATTTAGAAATCTATTTGAAATGTACTAAATAACGTAATTAGGAAACAATAGCTAAGAGGATAAAGTAACGAATAAATAAAGATTATCAGCAAACGTGAGGTGTTCAATTTTAATAGGTACGGTTTTTTGTTTTGACTACGGATCCCTAATACCACGAACTCATATTGAATTCCAACATTGTTTATACGGACTCGGGGAATCCTCTACAAACTGTAAACACAATTTCATCTTAAAAAATATACAGTAACTTAATTATCGCTTTTATAAAAATAAGGTTATGACTTGTCAGTTCTAGCTATTAAATAAAAAAACCTACTCTGAGTCAACCGTTTTAATGTGAACCTTAGCTCGCTATAATAAGAGTTGCAGAACGTAGCTTTGTGTATTTCAACGTCAACAACAAGATACTATCTAACGATGTGTGAAATGTCATTATTTTGCACAGAGCACATTGTAATAATAAAAGCTGTTGTTAAGCCTGAGATGTCGCGCTCGTGCAATTTGCTGCTCCCAGTACAAATTGCACGAGCACGAGACATGTTTCAATTCTAACAAGCATTTAATTGTGCTAAATTAGGTTCTAGTTTATTTTTATTTCTTTTTTTAACTCGGCTTTCTCCTTACTAGGAATTACTCCTGTAAACATTTAAATTCACAAAAAGCCAATCGCGGAACAACTATGTGTAGGCCATACAAAATAAATATTGGTTCCGTGCGGCATCAGCCTATAAATGTTCCCACTGTTGGGACACAGGCCTCCTGTCTGTGAGAGGGAGTGGGCCATAGTCCACAACGCGGGCCCAGTGCGGGCTGGTAAATGTCACATGTTTGTTTGGTCTTTTTTTTATTGGGACCAACCCACCACACTATTCCCAAACCACTGCAACTCCTGAAAGCCAGAATCAACAGTGGCAACCACCAGAAAAGCGCCGAGACAATGAAGCTCGACGTGTCCCGGAGAATGAATTTACCTGTCTTGGATCCTGCAACGAAATTAATCAGAAAAGAATAATAAATAATAAATAATAAATATTCCACAACTATCACACAACGCCACCTAGTCCCAAGCTAAGCAGAGCTTGTGTTATGGGTACTAGACAACTGATAAACATACTTATATATTTCTAAATACATACATATTATAGATAAATTACACCCAGACACAGAACAAATGATCGTGCTCATCACACAAATATTTGTCCTGGGTGGGAATCGAACCCACGACCTCCGGCATAGCAGTCAGGGTCACTAACCACTAGACCAACAGGCCTGCCAAAGAATAGTGGAGGTGTAGGAAAAAATATGTTTCCACTTCCCTCCATGCAAGCAGGAGACAGAACAAAACAAGGCCGATAGGCACAAAGGGACATTACAACTGGGAGAAGCCCAGTTGCCTAGCACCACGGGTAAAAATGACTACTAATATTAATGGGTCCTAAATTGTGAGCTGCTATATTTGATTTATTTTTTTTAGTCTAGAACCAACAGAGAGCGAGCGAGAGCAGTGGCGATGAACTAAATTAATAGGTCTGGGTTCGAAACCATGACCTGCGGCTCGTAAGCCGGGGCCGATACCACTGGGCCACCACTGCTCTGCTATCAAGTAAATGTGCTCATTATTATAAGCTAAGCATTGTAATCTCAGCTGTAATTGTGTGTGATTTGATTTCTATCTCACGAACATGATTTCGACCTTTTTAAGGTTTCGTTTCGCCAGAAAAGTGGCCACTATTCTTCGAAAGTATAAGAGCTATCGTGTTGAAACTTGGTAAGTAGATGTATTATGTGAATCGCATTAGGATTCTCAGTCTCTCACTTCTAAAGTGGTAAAATTTGTCTCCTCCCCCCCTGTAACTTCTAAAATAAGAGAATAATAAAACTAAAAAAATATATGACGTACCTACATTACCATGCAAACTACCATCGAAAATTTGTTTGAACGAGATCAAGTTATTGGTTTTTTTAATACTTACGTCATAAATCGTAAACCACAATTTATCTTTCAAAGTTACAACCAACTTCATTATGTTACTTGCTGCTACGGAACCCTTCAAGGGCGAGTCCGAATCGCACTTAGCCCGTTTTTTTTTAAATTTATTTTTTCCATCTTGGATTTTGATGAAATTAAAAATAAAATATTTTTGTACCTGTAAATATATTTTTAAATATAATATTTTGGATATAGACCTCTGCCCAGCATTGGGATAACAAAGTTTAAAAAATAAATAAAAAACGTTAGGAATATGTTATGCTGTTATCACCAAATTTACACTCTAGCGTCTTTACGGATTTAATTGAGGGGGTGGGGAAGAGTAGTGGAATCTAAACCATTGGACCAGTTTAGATAGTCTTTCACCAGCTTTCACTGTCCGTATAAGATTTGAATATCAATGAAAGTTTTTATAACAAACAACATCTTGAAACTGTTTAAATTAGTTTTTAGTTATAGCAGCTTGTTCATCGGACTCTAAAAAGGATTACAATTATTATGATTTACTAGCTTTTGTCCATTTTAGTTCGGAGGTTAGAAATTATTCTAGGGCAACGTACGTAGTACGTACACTGACGTACACGTACGATAAATATTAGCCAAAGTATAGTTTTTATCTAGCTGGTCCAAAAAAGCAATATCGCGAACGGTCAATCGTGGGACGCGATACGGTGGGTCAATGGCCAAAACTTCACGGGAATAAAGTCATGGGAGGAAGCTAGTTTTTATTTAAAACTACGAGCTGTTACCAGAGGCTTCGCTTGCTACTTAAGAATTATCCCACCGGAACATAAAATCAGGATAAAAATTATCTGATGTGTTAATCCAGGTTATAAACAGAAATAAGTACATACGCAGCTCCTCCTAAACCCCATATGGACAAAAACTGCGCATAAATCATTTACTCTCAAACAACAAGTGAAGTTTGAACTTTTAAGTGAGTTCTAAAATTCGTCTCTTTTGCACTCTATTATACAAGAAAGAGACAGCAAGAGGATACTTCGTTTCATAACAAAGTTAATACTTTACTATATCCCGGTTCCTTGTAACAAATTTTGACATGGGGAGTTGCTAATATAATAATATCGTTGCGCAGCAAATGTTTATTTGCGCCGTAGCTGGGCCTCAGGTTGATGTATAAAATGCTTGATTGACAGCTCAGGGTTCAATCTATTGCCATAAATCTGACGAAGCACTTCGAGGAAGATTCGGCATTTTTTATGACTCTAAGCCTCTTCGTACTCTAGGCGACGTAAGTCATCGATACCTTACGACTTTGGTATCCATTGACGCGTGCCTGTTTACGAACCTATGTGGATTTGTATTGCGATAGTCGCCTGGATACCAAAGTCGTAAGGTTCCGTCCTAGGTGGAGAGGAACGGACTATCTGACTCGCATTAACTACCCTGTTTCTCCAGTTGCGTTTTTCGTTTCAGGTAAACTGTATTGATAGTGCCGGGATCAACATTCAATGATGAATATTTAACCATCACCTTAAAATGAAGTCTGCTCTTATTAAACCAATTACGGCATATTTTTTTTATTTAATTAAGGGTTCGCGTTTGACCATTATCTCACCTGATGGTAAGCGAAGATTCGGTCGCGGGACTTATGAATACCGTGACCCCGGAACGTTAAGGGCTATTGAAGGACACCGTGGATTTCAGTCAGTACGAGTCTGACAGTCCCTCCCGCTGTGATTTTAACACGCTAAAAAAAGATGATTTGGTCGGCGGTGAAGCGCACCTGCCTAGAAGTAACCTGTTCACTCTTGACTTGAAGACCCATTATATGTATAAATAAAGCCGATTCAAAACAGAATTAAATGACTTCAAGCCGAGCTTGTTATCTATCATACTATATCCAGTCAGGAGGTCAACGAATAAGATAAAACTATATAAATAGACAATGCTTTATTAAACATTTAGTACCTATAACTTACAGTAAGCATAATCAGCTATAATGATTGTAGTAATACTACACATTTCGGGATCATGGGGTCCCAGGCTTTTGGAGGGCGTGCCAGGAGCCGGAGCCAGCTTGCAGAAGCCGATTAGACATTTTAAGTGTCCATTTAGACAGTTTAAGTTATCCCTGTATGCACTATGCAGGTGTACCCAACGATAATCCCTGGTTGGAGTTGGACTATTGGGGACTGTGGAAAGAGCAGACAGGGTTATGGCATTTGATGGGTTTAGTGGACTGGTTATCCATAATTATGGATCAAATCAAATCAAAGCATTTTTTTCAAGTAGGCCAGATACAGGCACTTTTGAATTGTCAAAGACAAATAAAATATAATTTAACAGTACAAAATTATGGTGCTACAGTCCCAGTCACAAGACATAATAACTGTGAAAGTACCGTAGATGCCCATTCCAAGAAGTAGATCTCTATGGAGAAGAACGGTCAAGAAACTCCATGGACACTCTTTTTGTTAGGACCATGGCCCCAATTATTATGATCTCACTGACGGAAATGAGATTTCCACTTCGTGAATAAGAATAGGTATGTATTTCATGTCTCGTTCTGCTTTACCTAATACCAGTCCTCGTGGTTTGCTTCCAGGTGGTCTCCCTACCTCATTCTAGGCCGGTCTTGGAGGAGCATTCATTAGAATTCATCTTTAATGTCTTTGTCGAACAGACGCACGAGTCCGAAGCGATACCGAACCGAAGCGAGACGTCAGTCCGATAATTCTGTCACGCTATCGGATCGCTAACGCTTTTCTATGTGACTGGATTCAAACAATTCCATACATTACAAATAAAAACGTCACACTTCGCATTCGCCACGCCAGTCTGTTTGACAAAGGCTTAAAGGTTCATTATTTGGAGAATTTTGTCCAACGATCGTTGTACATACATAAAGACTGCTATTTTGATAGTTAACGACAAAAGTTTGCTTCGAGACTGACTTATCAAGTAACCATGACCCTGGGACGTAAAGGGCTATGAAGGATCACCGTGGATTTTAGTCAGTACAAGTCTGACAGTCCCTCCCGCCCTGCGTAGGAGGACTCGTTTAGTAATTTTACCACGATTAAATAAAGGAGATAAATGTTTTGATATTTGATTCACAAGATCATAATTATTTGGAAGGTAAGCAGTAAGTAAGGTTGCAGCAGGGAAATTACCTGTCGTATTTTTCGTTTTTGTGTTTTGGTAACGTATTATAATTTATCAGGTCAATTTAAAATTATTATTCGGGAATCACCAGGTCTAAAACATTAATATAAACTGACCCAATAGCGCAATACTTACACAAGTAAATATCACACAATGCTATGTTATTGAGTTCCAAACATTCGTTTAGGTGATAATATTATGAAGAACATGCTAATGTATCTGTTTTGTCATTGCTCTCTGCCATGCGACTAGTCAGAACATTTTTTTTGTGTTGCATCTTGCGAGTCAACCTAGAGGAGATTATGAACTGCATTTTTATCGTGGTAATATTATCAAATGAGTCCTCCCACCCAGGGCAGAGCGGGAGGGACTGTCAGACTTGACTGACTAAAATCCACGGTGTCCTTCAATAGCCCTTTATGTACCGGGGTCACGGTAATTTGTGAGTCCCGCGACCGAGTTTTAAACACCAGAACAAAATTAAACTGCTCTAAAAAATCCTATTAGAAATAAATAAATAAACCAGATCTTTTTTGATTTTGTATTACAAATGTACGTGCTCCCAATAGTACCCATTATTTAAATCAAGCTAGTATCGGTTTATTTATTCTTGGTTTCCTTATTCAAGCTCATTTATCCCCAGACTCTAGCGCCTGGCAAGATATTTATATTATTATAATTATCGCGATAAATTAGTGGCAATAGGATAATTTTGACAGGCGCTATGTTGTTATGAAAACACGTTGGCACGTATGGCACGTTCGACGCAGTGGCTGAGAAATTGGAATTGGGTTCGATTCTCGCACGGAACTAATATGTGTATGATCTGCAAGTAGTTGTTCCAGGTCTTGGTGTTTGTGTATGTGAGTTTCTATGTTTGTAAACGCACCCAAGATACAGGAGAAATGCGTGGTTTAAGTGTGGGGTAACGTTTTAAAAAAAAACATCACTTTAGAAAGTTTTATAATAAAAAAATATTTAATAATTGAATGCATTTTACATTATATATAAAGTTTTACTTGCCCTATAATTTCTACATATATGATGTAGAGTTTATGGTTAGCCCCATTAAAAAAAGGTCACATAGCAATAATATAAGCGGTGTCATATAGAAAAACAGCTCACCCAGACTCCCGTCCACTAACTAAAAGGCAGCTAAGTGCAAAAAGTAGTTTTCGAGAAAAATAAGTGGGAATTGCAGTTTCTTGAAAAGTATGCTACTCGTACCTAGCAACAAGGTTGCGAGTTATATTCTTTGTGCACAACATATGATATATTTAATTAATTTATATTTATTATATTCTTTGCTCAGCAATGTTCTGTATCTCTGAAACTATTAATCATAGAAAAAATATTCTTAGACCAGAAGATAGAGCATCGAAAGTTGTCTAAGACTAGATTAAAAAGTGAAAAACGATCAACTGTGGCTTATAGGCCTTTTAGTTAGTGGACGACAGCACAGTGTGACAAGAAATATCAAAAGAACTTTTGATAGCTTAGCATTGATTCACACCTTAACTTATAAATTTTATTATCTGTACACTTATTTTATTGAAAAAGTTTGTTAAAGTACATAGGTAAATCTATTACATTTCTTTGGACCAAATAAAGTTATTATACTTAACTAGCACTTTGCCCGCGACTTCGTCCGCGTGGGTTACGTACTTTCCTAATTCCCCCTTTTCACCCCCTTAAAGGTTAAATTTCCAAAAACCCCTTCTTAGTGCTCCCCTACATTATAATAGGAAGCCGTGTGCAAAATTTCACATTCCTAGCCCCAGTAGTTTCGGCTGTACGTTGATATGTCAGTCAGTCAGTTCTCCTTTTATATATATATATATATAGATCACTCATCATCAATCATAAATATTTTGTATGTAAACATTCAGTACAAAATACATAGCAGACATATCATTAGTCCTATTCAGTTTCTTTAGTTACTGAAAAAAATGAATTCTTAAAAAGAATTTTGTAATATTTCGTTTACACACGATTATTTTCTCTTTCAGTTAGTACGTATCTCATACTCAATTTATTTTCTTTTTGAATACAGCTTCGTACATTGAACTTTGGCTATCATTGTTCTTGCCAGTCTTGTTTATTCAGTGATAAATGTCGAGTTTTCAGCTCTTCTTTGTGCCTTACACTAGGTACTTAAATCCACAATTAAATGAGATTATTTTTATTAATTTTCATCTGGGAACAAAGGAAATAATTTAAAAATTAATAGAGTACAAGATAAGATATGATTCTGAGTTGCCTAGGTCTTAGGCAACTTAGAACGTTTTATAAAATTAGATATATATAGCTTTTTAAAATGTACGTATCTATGGACACAAAGGGCAAAGCCCAATCTGTATGTATGTATGTATATAATAAACCTTTGTAAATTATTATATAATATTTATTCTTCAAGAATCTTTCAAGGAATACTCTTTAATCTACCATGTTATTGCGTTCAAAATTCATAAGAAGCTCCTCAGAAAATGATATGCAAATTTAATATCTATTTTAAAAAATCTGAGTTCTTTTCCCAAATCTTATATACTTCACAATGTAACCTGATTCTTTAACCTAATTCTGTATTATTAGGTTATATCTAACCAACTAAAAGAAATAAAAATGCATACAAACCTGCTTTATACAAATAGGAAGTAAACAATCCATCAGCCAATCTTCCTTTTCCTTCTGGATCGCACATCCTTTAAGAAAATCCTTTCGAACATTTGCCAAACAATAGAGTGCCTTCTCTCAAACGGATTAGGATACATAATTATTAATGCAGTTACAACATTAATTAATGAAACGATTATTTTCGCGTGTATGAGCAGTTATAAAGAAAGGGCGTATGTCAGTCAACTCGGCGAACTGATAAGTGATTGATAGGGAAGTAATACTGTTTAACAAACACGAGCTGGATGTAGATAAATAAAGTGTGTCGATGGCAAAGTGAAACAACTCACTTTTAGCAGATTTTTTGGAGTTTTTCCCGACGTATCATCATCTGCCTAGCCTATCTGAGAAAATGAAACAGGACTGCCGAAGATGATGATGAGGAACTAGTCGTCGGCACGTCTTACCAAATGCCAGTTTTTTTTTAATAGCCTCCTCTGTCTACCAGGGCAGCTGATCATAGGCCTCCCATTTCTCCTTCTGATTCTCTCTATTTTGGACAATTTCTGGTCTTGTTTGCCCCGCGCACATGATCAGATCGGCGTGGTTGACCTCGACGGCGATGACACGATCACACCCTAACCACTGAACCGATCATCCTGACACCTTGACCTCAGGGAAATGACGGTAGCTCAGTGGTCTCGTGCTGCCGTGCAAAGCGAGATTCAGCGTAAACTTGTTTAAGGTAGCCATTAACGTAGCGATGTACTTGTGAACACACAATAGTGATAAAGTTAGTGCGCAAGTATTTTCCAATATACTTACACAAGTAAATCGCTAGGTATTCGTATATGGCATAGTAGGCATTGCATAGAGGGTCTCTGGAGCTGGTCTCTTATTAGGCTCCAGAGCTATTTTTCATATGCTGATGGTGACCACAGGGTAGTTTTAGTGTCGTAAGAGTCCCACACTTCCCGGTCTCGTCCCCGAAGACCGGGCGCCTTTTACGCTTTCCCTTGCGAATGGGTGTAGAATCAATCCAACCCCATCCCATTTCCTTAAACTTTAACATTCGACATTCAAAAGTGACTTTTTGATGGCCTAATTGAAAAAAAAAACACTGACTTGACTTTGAAGATCAATCCCCGACAACAAAACAATATTCAACAGCAATTATAGGTATCTGCAATTCAAATTATATACCACAGCTGTGTTGATAAAGTTTATTATTTACGTCTATCTATGTATGTCTCATTTGCAACAATATATTGGACTTCAATCGAGCCTCTGATAAAGCAGTTGACATGGCCACCTACTGGGCTAAATTAATTTAGTAACATCACAATGAATAATTGATAACTAAAAGTGAACTTACGCCTGAAATAATTAAGTATTATTTTCAAGTAATATTAAGTATTCCAGTTCATAATTATCTACTTGTGCTCAATTATCACGTATCTTATTTTTATGAAATAATTGTAAAATTAATCTTTAAATTATCTAAATATTGTTAAAATAAACCAGTGATAATGGTGGCTTCTAAATACGTTTACTTTGTAACGATATACTGCAGTAACAGTGATTATCGCAACTACCTACACATAATTATATACTACATCGATCTAATTTCTTGGTATAGGCACGTAATGTGGAGTTTGACAACTTGTTTTTCCTGCCCTGTAATGATAGGTTAAGTTGATTAAGAAATAAATTTAAAAAAAAATAAAAAATATATTTAAAATGTGATTCGTCTGTCTGTGAAATAATGGAAAAATATTTTTAAATTAATTGTATTTTTTTTCGCCTTTATGTGTCAGGGATTTGATTTTTGAACAGGGAATACATTTTTGTGTTTAAAAGTATGGTCATTGTTTAAATAAGTATCTGCATTATGGATAGAAACGCCGACTGACCCCGAACGAACGCCGCTGACATCTCAATTGACATTTGAAAATTGCGGGCATAGTCTGCGCCACAACTTATAACTTTTTTTCTATCGTGGTTAAATCATCAAATGAGTCCTCCCACCCAGGGCAGAGCGGGAAGGACTGTCAGGCTTGTACTGACTAAAATCCACGGTGTCCTTCAATAGCCCTTTACGTTCCGGGGTCACGGTAATTCGTGAGTCCCGCGACGTGTGAAGCCGGGACGGGCCGCTAGTTTATCTTTTGATAATCTCCCTTTTAATCTTGGAATGTATTTGAAAAGTGATGAAATACAAAATACACACAAGCGAAGTCGCAAACAATACAAGCTAGTTGTTGGTCCCTATTATTTTATTTTAAGGTCTGATATAATCTCAATTAATCAAGTTTCTCAGCTTTTGTTAATAAGCTCCTAAAAACTGATAATAAAGTGCTCTAATAAGATAGGATTACGTTTAGAAACAATGAAATGGAGAGTATAATTGATAAGGTAAATTACATCAGATATTAGTTTATGCCAGCGGCTTACCCACCCTTCATTTTGTCTTTTTTTCAATTGTTATGCAAAAAACAAAGTAAGCTGTTACCGCATCCCATATCTATTTCAGTACTATTATTCAACAATATCAGTTAAGTGGTTTATGTGTGGAAGCGTAAAGGCTCGTTCATGACTTTCGTCTAAATGGTGATCAGTGCGACGGGCGGCGAATAAGGCATTAGTTACTTTGTAAGTACGTGAATTCGTCACTGGCGGTGTCTCATATGGGAGTGTATTCTTTGGCAGAACGAACGTAACATTATGTAGAATACTGTTCAGACTACATCTGGAGTCATTTACTACTCGGACCTTGTGGAAACTCGAACAAACTTCCGTGCGTACAAGCGTTTTTGCCATACCTATTATTGGAATAAAATATAGCAGCTCAAAGGACTTCGACCAAACTGGGCTAACAGGTGAACAGCTGCATTGGGAAAAACGAAATTCATCAATAATTTAGTAGTAATATTTAGTAAACATTGGTCTATTTCGGGAGTGTCAAAATAAATAATATTAAAAACGAATAAAAAAGATTTTCAATTGATTATTTTGTGAATGGTGACAGTTGCGGTGCAGTGTCCAAGATGCTTTTTTTTTTTAATAATATTTATTCATGACCATAGATACAAGTCTTTCAGTCGAATACATTTTGAACTTAAAATATTACATTAGCTAGTATTACATAAAATTATACTTAGAGCGTCCAAGATGCATTCAGTCATTCGCACTGATATGAGACATGGCTTCTAAGCCTTTAGACTTTGAATAAATTAGACATGGCTTTGTCCTTATTTGAAAAAACAAAACAGACATGGCGTTGGCCTTTTGAAATTGGACAAATCAGACTTGGCTTAGATCTTCAAAAATACAAGGAAAATTCATTGGAAAATTCAAACAAGACTAGGCTGTATGGCTCTGTTCCTTTGCCTGCCTTTTGGCGAATTTTATAAACAACAACAACAATGTCATTCGCGCTGTGTTCGCGCCCTTGTTTGAATATTATTGCGAATATTATTTGGATTTTGGATATTTTTGACGACTTGCGCTATTGAAAATGGATGCTGATGATTTTCTATCTAACGACCCTGGCTCACTCTTGGACTTCATACCCGCTTTAAACGTTTACCCTGGCATTTCTTCGGATAATGAACCCGTTTTACATGACGACTCGCGCGTGAACATGGACTTCCCGATGTTGCCTAGTGAATCTATGCATTATATGCAGTATTTAAGCTGGGCAAGATATGAAAATATAACTCCACCTGCTCAGTTTTTAGACCACGTTTTATTTACTTACGAAAACGAATAATTTTACAAATAAATCATTTATTTTAAAGTGTTGAAGTTTTTTTTAGTTTTTTCTTATATAAATCAATTTGATACAAAACTTCCTTTATATTTGTTTTCTACGTACTGTAAGCTACTCCATAAAATCAAAAATAGTGCAATATTTTTATGTTCATGTTCAAGCCCAAACGCCATACAAAGTGGTCGAAGTCCTTTAGGACCCATTCATATTAGTAGTCATTTTTATCCGTGGTGCTAGGCAACTGGGCTTCTCCCAGTTGTAATGTCCCTTTGTGCCTTGTTTTGTTCTATCTCCTGCTTGCATGGAGGGAAGTGGAAATTTATTTTTTCCTACTCCTCCACTATTATTTTCTGATTAATTTCGTTGCAGGATCCAAGACAGGTAAACTCATTCTCCGGGACACGTCGAGCTTCATTGTCTCGGCGCTTTTCTGGTGGTTGCCACTATTGATTCTGGCTTTTAGGAGTTGCAGTGGTTTGGGAATAGTGTGGTGGGTTTGTCCCAACAAAAAAAAAAAAATGGCGGTGTCTCGTGACGTGTTTCAAACATTTGATCTTCCCGCTCTCCGCCCGGAGCTAAACTACTGCTCACAGTTGCAAAGTCGTGAACGGACTGTAACAAACAAACATTATTTCACATTATATAACATTGAGTTGAGATAACGCTAAGTTACGTAATCTTGAAAACTTTATACAAGCTCAATGTTTGTCTAACAGAAAACTCTTAAGAGGGGGGAACCTTACTGGGTCTTTCTCCATACAAATGAATTCTGCAATTTTTTCGTAATTAATGTTTCTAGAACAAAGTTTTTTTTTATCTAGATTTATGTGCACTTATCATGTCCTTTTTAACGGACTTAAAAATGAGGAGATATTTTTTCTTGTTCTGGTGTTTCTCCGTCACATATAAGATGGATCTATTTGATTTTTTTATTCGCAGAATGTTTATTCAGAGATGGTCTCATTTGAATTTCTGAAATATCTGATGATGGGCTTCAGATACAGACAACGGAACTCTTCAACAAAATGTCAAATAATATTGCATATCTGGATATCTATGCATTATTTACGCAATTATACAACATTTTCCTAAAGTCGATTCTAATTGTTTTGTGTAAAAATAAAGTATAGGTACATTATTTATTCAAAAAAATATATATATACGAGTACACACATCAAAAAACCATTTGCGATAAAATAAAATCGAAATCATTTTTGTTTCGTTAGATTATATTATGATTTCTTCTTTTTAGATTCTTTAATTTATAAATATAAATTTAGAATAAATAAAACAATAAAACGGCTCAAGTTAAAGGCAAAAGTTTTGTACATCAGTCCTGTGGAATATGAAACGTAGTTTGATAATTTTTTTGTAAAAATATTTTGTAAACAGCCCGAGCTACCGTTATCTCGTTCGCACTTTACTGGCTTGGTTTGGCGCAGCGCGACGGCAATAGTTTTTCAACTATATAATTTTCTAAATTCCTCGGATGTAGTGTCCCCTCTTAAAGGTTCATTGTGCTTTTCATTATGTTAGTAAACGTTGAGTCATACTGGGGGTCTTAAAAGGTCAAGTCGGCAATGTCAAAATATGAACCATGATATAAAATATCGTAAAATTTTCACCTGATTCAAAAATATTACATTATTAAAATTATTACAATTCCTAACACACAATTCATCAGTTTGACAGTTGACTTAGACTAAACCCTATGTCAAATAAAATTGTTTAATTCGTTATCTATAACGTACAATATGGAGATAGTAATACAATAGTTTTTCTATATTTCTAGACATTATGGCAATTTAGGTCGCTGTTCCACTGAGACGATGCTGATTCACTAATCACATGGCTTGAATCCACATCTCTTTTCCACTCAAGCCATGTCGTTGGTGAATCGCTCTCCACTCTGCTCCGCTCCGCGTCAATGGAACCGCAGCCTTAAGCAGATAATGCTCAGTCCATGCTATAAGTCTATGTTCAGATGAGAAATGCAATTCTGCTTATTTTATAACCACTAAATGAATATTTGCTAATGATTTTGCATGAAATCCATGAAGTAAATCACCTTAAGAAGTTTTGCTTACAGCGACCGTTTTAGACCCGCTGTAGTTCGTTGTACTCATAATTATGAATAACTTTTCCTTAGAGGTTTCTGGGAGCGGAAAATTAAGTTTGTAGGTTATATGGAGAAAACTACTACATATTTTAATACTTAATAAACTTTGTGTACATATAAATGAAGATGTAGTGTTTTTATATTATATTATCATAGAGTTCCGATTAATATAAATCGCACGTTTAATCCATTACTTCTGTCACTATCCAAAATGACAAATCGACTTTTCCAACAGATTGCATTAAATCAGATGGAAAAGTGAAATAGTACGTAACCGCGTTCAAAGTGAGGCCTTATTACAAGATTTTTTTTTTACCTCGTCGAGCAGCACGATGGGCCAGAATGCGGACGGAGAGTCCGCAGGGCGGGTAAAGTACTTATTTAGTCCCTCGAACTATTAGCGCCCTCGCTACGTTACGGGCGCCTAACCCCGTTTCGGGACTGAAATAAGTAACTTTCACCCCTCGGATAAGAATTTACTGTTGAAGCTCTCCTGAAAAGTTAACTTTTTTAGATATTGAAATGATTAAATATCACCTAAATCTTAATGAGTTTTCAATCAGTATTATCATCATTAATTGATTTATTGAAACTGTATTTCCTCTTATGATTAATGCATGTCGTGGCATCCTTTAATTAAGGCTACACTATAAAATGTAAACATTGTTTACATTTATTCCCTGTATTCCAAATTTCATCGAAATAGTTAGAGCCGTTTTCGAGAACCTGAAAATATATATAAATGTACATATATACAAATATTGCTCATTTAATAGTAAAGAATAATCATAAAATTATGAAAATTATGATTATAAATGAACAATTTTAATGTCTTAAATCTTCTTTATAATGTACTAGCCGCCTGTAGCCTTCGATTTCTCCCTCGCAACGCTCGAGGTCTAGGACTTTATATGTTACCTATACAAATACGAGTACCATACAAATATGTAGATTTATATAAAAAAAAAAAAACTTCAACATACTCAGATTCAAGCGAACGTAAAAAGAAAACGTTTTCCTAATATATTTCAAACAACAAAGATTTCTGGCATAAACGATGCCTTAAGCCCTATCAAATTAAGGTGCTTGTAGTAGCAATTTATTCCAGTTTACGTACGTTACGTTTTCTCCGATTTTCCTTATACTAATAGAAAAGCATTACTGACATGTCGTTATAAATGAAAGACACGAGGATAGAATATTTGTTTCGCATGTTGCTTGTTGACAGTTTCAGTTCAACACATACATAAGTACGATATGAACTTAATTGTTGATATTAATGTTACTGTATACTACAATGTGCACTCGTACGGAAAACAACAACATATAAAAAAAACTTGAAGTATAATTATATTACATGAGAATGGTCAATAATAGGGTTTAAAATGCCTACTAGTACATTTAAAACCAATAATATTATTTAATATATACTCAAAGTTTTTATTTTATTTATGTAAATAAGACAAATTATAGGTACTTTTTGTAAAAAAAAATGCCAAATTTCTAAACCGGACAATTCTATCCACCATTTCAAAATCTCACTCGTGCTAGCCTCTGCTCATTAGAGCACACCCGTTTCTTTTATCTACGATTTTTGTACATAAATTACGAAAGATAAATTCGAATACTTTCGAATTATTCAACTGAAAGAGATGAAAGTGAATAAATATTCATCAGCATGATTTAACTAGATTCTTTAAAAGCTTCGTAAATAATTTTCCACGTGTGAACAATTATCTTCATTCTGATGAATTTTCCGTTTTTTTTGTGAAACATGATGAAAACTGTTCTCGTGTTTGTTTTTATTGAAATTATTTCTCTTTTCATCGTCCATAAAATGAATCAAATATGAATATGTTTTCTTGCGAAGTGAACACGGCTTATCTCTTTACGCTTGGTTTGTATAGTTTATTTGGGTGTATAGATTTCGTTTATTTATCTTCATACATAGCTCACAGTTAGAGGAGCTCGTGGCTCAATAAATACAGCCGCACAGGCTGATCTTCCGGGTTAAGCCGCGCTTACCGAGGTTGGTCTGTGGATGGGTAACCATCTGTCATAGCGAGTTTCCTCCGTGCTTCGGAAAGCACGTAAAGCCGTTGGTCCCGGCTGTCATTTGTAGATCTTTTACAGTCGTTACTGTTAGTCAGAAGCTCTAAAGTCTGACAACCAGTCTTACCATGGGTATCGTATTACCCAGTTATTGGGTTGTGGAGGTCCGACAGGCAGTCGCTCCATGTAAAATACTGATATCCAACTGCATCTGGTTTGACTGGAAGCCGACCCGACGGCAATATAATTGGGAAAAGGCTAGGCAGATGATGACATAGCTCACAGTTGTAAATATTTGAATATTCACAATGATATAAAAAAAGAAGCTCGTCGGTATGAAGACCAGGGTCCAACCTACAGGTCAGGGTTTCAGTGAGAGGAACCTCCTATAAAAAGTGCAGAAGTACCACTTCCTTTCAGACTCTTGATCCAGCCACGTATCAGCAGGTGGTAGGGAATTTTGGCAAATCAACCATTGAATGATATTAAAATCAGCAGTACGGCAAAGTGATTACTGAGGCCACATCACACTTGTTGACAACTTCGCAGGTCAAATCAGGATTGCTTATATTTCTCGGTTTTCACGGGAAGACATTTGTTTCTAGTCGTCCTACTGCTGTGCAAAAGTCTCCATCCACCGTTTTAGTTTTTTGCTGCACCACCTGGAGTTTAAGTCACCAACGCCGTAAATGCGAGTTTTGGTCGAAGCTCATTTTCAATTAAATTAAAAGGACTCATCGTCCCGACGAAGAAGAACCTTCCAGTCTTTCCACTGTGCATTGTTCTTCAGTCAATCTCGTATAAATGCGTGTTAGTGGTCATGCCAGCGTTTTTAAGCCTAGAGAGGCTTAAAAACGCTGCTGCTGCTGAGAGCAGCAACGACACTCATTTTCTAGCGCCCATATTCTATAAACTTCTACGCTATTGACGGCCGCAGACGTCAGTAGCGCGTACGAATATTTGCATTGTATTCTTTAAAGTACCACATTTTGACGCTGATGCCAGGGGCGCGTACGTTGCTATAAGCTTGCTAACGTACGCTACCAATAGTACGCGACCGACATCAGCGTAAAGGGAAATTCAGTCTTAATTCCTGTATCTCTTAATGATTCAGATTTGTTCATAATTATCCCACTTTAAATGAGACGTATACAACACTGTAGCTTCATCATTAACGCTTGCAATTTGACTTATGTGTATAAATCACGAAGAGCTACACACGAAAGCTTGCCGTCTAATTTCCCTTAGGGTCTATTTAGATGCGCTCGTGTGACTTTGTACGCTCGTATTACACAATTTGTGGTTGCATCGCGTAATTCTCGGTGTTGCATTTACGAGTATACGTCCAACTAAGCGTGTATTCAAAATGAGCATGCATTCGAATTCTGATGTACTCTACATCTGAAGTTAGTACATCATGTAGAATTTCGTATGGAATTTCGGACTGCATTTGAATCTCGAATTAATGTTGATCTAAGCGGTATGTGTTGGTCGCGGGACTGTACAAATTACCGTGACCCGTGACTGTAGGCTGTATCGATACAAATGCGTGACTTTTTCTGATAAAATGGGGGGAACGACGGTTGAAGAACGCAGGGAGCGTCTTTTAGTGCTACTTTTTTTCATCAAATGAGTCCTCCCACCCAGGGCAGGGCGGGGGGGACTGTCAGACTCGTACTGACTAAAATCCACGGTGTCCTTCAATAGCCCTTTACGTTCCGGGTCACGGTAATTCGTACAGTCCCGCGACCCCGGCAGGCAAACTGGTGGTAGAAGTAGGTAGTAAGATAAATATGTAACTCATGTGTTTGACGTAACTTATTTTTTTTTTGATAATTTATATATTCCCACGTATTTTCGGAACAGCAAGGTTAAGATTTCATTTTGTAATAAATATGGATTGTTAGTCATTTATCACCAAACCTGAAAAGGTTTACGTTCGCACAAGTTGAGTAATGGACTAATAAGTCTACGTTTCTTACCGCCCTTTGATACTGAAGAAGAAAAAAATGAGAAACATTTAAAATTAAAGTATTCAGTCGCATTTCAAGACACTGTTTGCTTCCAATAAAAACGTGTTCATTTTTTTCAAATATCTTTTTTTTTCTAGTGGGTCACACATCAATTTATTGCAAACATATTATATTGTAATTGATATCTTAAAAAAATCTTGAAAGAATTTTATGAAATTGACAACAGACTTAAATAATTTAAAAATGAATACAGTACAAGATAAGATATGATTCTGAGTTGCCTAGGTCTTAGGCAACTTAGAACGTTTTATAAAATTAGATATAGCTTTTTAAAATGTACGTATCTATGAACACAAAGGGCAAAGCCTAATCTGTATGTATGTATATAATAAACCTTTGTATATTATTATATAATATTTATTCTTTAATCTACCTAATCTAAGGAATACTCTTAAATCTACCATGTTATTGCGTTCAAAATTCATAAGAAGCTCCTCAGAAAACGATATGCAAATTTAATATCTATTTTAAAAAATCTGAGTTCTTTTCCCCAATCTTATATACTTCACACTATAACCTGATACTTTAACCTAATTCTGTAGTATTGGGTTATATCTAACCAACTAAAAGAAATAAAAATGCACACAAACCTGCTACATACAAATAGGAAGTAAACAATCCATCAGCCAATCTTCCTTTTTCTTCTGGAACGCACATCCTTCAAGAAAATCCTTTCGAACATTTGCCAAACAATAGAGTGCCTTCTCTCAAACGGATTAGGATACATAATTATTAATGCAGTCACAACATTAATTAATGAAACGATTATATTCGCGAGTCTGAGCAGTATAAAGAAAGGGCGTATGTCAGTCAACTCGGCGAACTGATAAGTGATTGATAGGGAAGTAATACTGTTTGACAAACACGAGCTGGATGTAGATAAATAAAGTGTGTCGATGGCAAAGTGAAACAACTCACTTTTAGCAGATTTTTTGGAGTTTTTCCCGACGTATCATCATCTGCCTAGCCTATCTGAGAAAATGAAACAGGACTGCCGAAGATGATGATGAGGAACTAGTCGTCGGCACGTCTTACCAAATGCCAATTTTTTTTAAATAGCCTTTTCTGTGTACCAGGGCAGCTGATCATAGGCCTCCCATTTCTCCTTCTGAACCTCTCTATTTTGGACAATTTCTGGTCTTGTTTGCCCCGCGCACATGATCAGATCGGCGTGGTTGACCTCGACGGCGATGACACGATCACGCCCTAACCACTGAACCGATCATCCTGACACCTCGACCACAGGGAAATGACGGTAGCTCAGTGGTCTCGTGCTGCCGTGCAAAGCGAGATTCAGCGTAAACTTGTTTAAGGTAGCCATTAACGTAGCGATGTACTTGTGAATACACAATAGTGATAAAGTTAGTGCGCAAGTATTTTCCAATATACTTACACAAGTAAATCGCTAGGTATTCGTATATGGCATAGTAGGCATTGCATAGAGGGTCTCTGGAGCTGGTCTCTTATTAGGCTCCAGAGCTATTTTTCATATGCTGATGGTGACCACAGGGTAGTTTTAGTGTCGTAAGACTCCCACACTTCCCGGTCTCGTCCCCGAAGACCGGGCGCCTTTTACGCTTTCCCTTGCGAATGGGTGTAGAATCAATCCAACCCCATCCCATTTCCTTAAACTTTAACATTCGACATTCAAAAGAGACTTTTTGATGGCCTAATTGAAAAAAAAACACTGACTTGACTTTGAAGATCAATCCCCGACAGCAAAACAATATTCAACAGCAATTATAGGTATCTGCAATTCAAATGATATACCACAGCTGTGTTGATAAAGTTTATTATTTACGTCTATCTATGTATGTCTCATTTGCAACAATATATTGGACTTCAATCGAGCCTCTGATAAAGCAGTTGACATGGCCACCTACTGGGCTAAATTAATTTAGTAACATCACAATGAATAATTGATAACTAAAAGTGAACTTACGCCTGAAATAATTAAGTATTATTTTCAAGTAATATTAAGTATTCCAGTTCATAATAAAATTATCTACTTGTGCTCAATTATCACGTATCTTTTTTTATGAAATAATTGTAAAATTAATCATTAAATTATCTAAATATTGTTAAAATAAATCAGTGATAATGGTGGCTTCTAAATACGTTTACTTTGTAACGATATACTACAGTAAGAGTGATTATCGCAACTACCTACACATAATTATATACTACTACGATCTAATTTTTTGGTAAAGGCACGGTAATGCGGAGGATTGAGGACAATAGGCATGTTGACCACATCAATATTACATTACATTTCTTGGCATTACTAATTGTAGTATAAATAAATAAATAAATATTCCACAACTATCACACAACGCCATCTAGTCCCAAGCTAAGCAGAGCTTGTGTTATGGGTACTAGACAACTGATAATCATACTTATATATTTCTAAATACATACATATTATAGATAAATTACACCCAGACACAGAACAAATGATCGTGCTCATCACACAAACATTTGTCCTGGGTGGGAATCGAACCCACGACCTCCGGCATAGCAGTCAGGGTCACTAACCACTAGACCAACAGGCCTGACTATGACGTATGTCACATGTTAATTAATGATAAGGTCAGGTACTATGTGTTTATGTTTTAATATTTTACATTATTATTGATATTCTATGCTATGTTTCATGTTTTAATTTTATTGTGTTAAACATAATTAAATTACTCAGTAAGTTTTATTTTCTAATTTTAGTTACTGTAAGTGTTATAAGGTTTATTTTAGTTTTTAGTTTAAATTCTGACCTGTCGCATTAGGAAAAACTGCCCTGTAATGATAGGTTAAGTTGATGAATAAATAAATTAAAAAAAAATCTAATTTGTCTGTCAGTAAAAATAATGGACATATATTTTTATATAAATCTATTTTTTTTCCGCCTTTATGCGTCAGGGATTTGATTTTTGAACAGGGAATAAATTTTTGTGTTTAAATGTATGGTCATTGTTTAAATAAGTATCTGTGTTACGGATAGAAACGCCGACTGATCCCGAACGAACGCCGCTGACATCTATCTGTCAATTGACATTTGAAAATTGCGGGTATAGTCTGCGCCACAACTCATAACTTTTTTTTAACTTTTATTTTATTTATCGTGGTAAAATCATCAAATGAGTCCTCCCACCCAGGGCAGAGCGGGAGGGACTGTCAGGCTCGTACTGACTAAAATCCACGGTGTCCTTCAATAGCCCTTTACGTTCCGGGGTCACGGTAATTACACCCTGAGTAACATTGGCTATATTTATTGATAGGAAAGATAAGTCCACCCGCGTGAAGCCGGGACGGGCCGCTAGTTTAATTATAAAATCAACGTTACAGACGTCACGATCTCGTTCTAGCGCTTTTGATAATATCCCTTTTAATCTTGGAATGTTTTTGAAAACTGACGAAATACAAAATACACACAAGCAAAGTCGCAAACAATACAAGCTAGTTGTTGGTCCCTATTATTTTATTTTAAGGTCTGATATAATCTCAATTAATCAAGTTTCTCAGCTTTTGTTGATAAGCTCCTGAAAACTGACAATAAAGTGCTCTAATAAGATAGGATTACGTTTAGAAACAATGAAATGCAGAGTATAATTGGTAAGGTAAATTACATCATATACTAGTTTATGCCAGCGGCTTCACCTACCCTTCATTTTGTCTTTTTTTCAATTGTTATGCAAAAAACAAAGTAAGCTGTTACCGCATCCCATATCTATTTCAGTACAATTCAACAATATAAGTCAAGTCACGGTGTGACGGGCGGCGCGAATAAGACATTAGTTACTTTGTAATCACGTGAATTCGCCACCAGCGGTGTCTCGTATGGGAGTGTATTCTTTGGCAGAACGAACGTAATATTATGTTGAACACTGTTCAGACTACATCTGGAGTCATTTACTACTCGGACCTTGTGGAAACTCGAACAAACTTCCGTGCGTACAAGCGTTTTTGCCATACCTATTATTGGAATCAAATATAGCAGCTCAAAATTTAGGACCCATTCATATTAGTAGTCATTTTTATCCGTGGTGCTAGGCAACTGGGCTTCTCCCAGTTGTAATGTCCCTTTGTGCCTTGTTTTGTTCTATCTCCTGCTTGCATGGAGGGAAGTGGAAATTGATTTTTTCCTACTCCTCCACTATTATTTTCTGATTAATTTCGTTGCAGGATCCAAGACAGGTAAACTCATTCTCCGGGACACGTCGAGCTTCATTGTCTCGGCGCTTTTCTGGTGGTTGCCACTATTGATTCTGGCTTTTAGGAGTTGCATTGGTTTGGGAATAGTGTGGTGGGTTTGTCCAAACAAAAAAAAAAATGGCGGTGTCTCGTGACGTGTTTCAAACATTTGCTCTTCCCGCTCTCCGCCCGGAGCTAAACTACTGCTCACAGTTGCAAAGTCGTGAACGGACTGTAACAAACAAACATTATTTCACATTATATAACATTGAGTTGAGATAACGCTAAGTTACGTAATCTTGAAAACTTTATACAAGCTCAATGTTTGTCTAACAGAAAACTCTTAAGAGGGGGGAACCTTACTGGGTCTTTCTCCATACAAATGAATTCTGCTATTTTTTCGTAATTAATGTTTCTAGAACAAAGTTTTTTTTTTATCTAGATTTATGTGCACTTATCATGTCCTTTTTAACGGACTTAAAAATGAGGAGATATTTTTTCTTGTTCTGGTGTTTCTCCGTCACATATAAGATGGATCTAATAGATTTTTTTTTCACAGAAGCATTATTCAGAGATGGTCTCATTATATATATATATATCTGATGGGCTTCGGATACAGACACCGGAACTCTTCAACAAAATGTCAAATAATATTGCATATCTGCATATCTATGCATTATTTACGCAATTATACAACATTTTCCTAAAGTCGATTCTAAATGTTTTGTGTAAAAATAAAATATACTTACTTATCCAAAACAAAATTACTAGCACGACTATCAGCCTTTATAGAGTTTTAACAAAAACAAATGATTTATGAGTGCACACATCAAAAAAACCATTTGCGATAAAATAAAATCAGAATCATACTTGTTACGGTAGATTTTATTATGATTTCTTCTTTTATTTTAGATTCTTTAATTTATAAATATAAATTTAGAATAAATAAAACAATAAAACAGCTCAAAAAGTTTTGTACATCAGTCCTGTGGAATATGAAACGTTTTGAAAATATAAAATTTTTGTAAAAATAATTTTTAAACAGCCCGAGCTATCGTTATCTCGTTCGCACTTTACTGGCTTAGTTGGGCGCAGCGCGACGGCAATATTTTCTTCAACTATATAATTTTTTAAATTCCTCGGGGGTAGTGTCCCCTCTTAAAGGTTCATTGTGCTTTTCATTATGTTAATAAACGTTGAGTCATAATTAAGAGTATACTGGAGGTCTTAAAAGGTCAAGTCGGCAATGTCAAAATATGAACCATGATCTAAAATATCGTAAAATTTTCACTCCATTTAAACTTTATATTATTACAATTCCTAACACAAAATTCATCAGTTTGACAGTTGACATCGACTAAACCCTATGTCAAATAAAATTGTTTTATTCCTTTACATTACCAAATTCGTTATCTATAACGTACAGTATAGAGATAGTAATACAATAATTGTTTTTCTATCTTTCTAGTTTGGCAATTTAGGCTGCTGTTCCACTGAGGCTGAGCGGATTCACTAATCACATGGCTTGAATCCACATATCTTCTCCACTAAAGCCATGTGGTTGGTGAATCGCTCTCCGCTCCGCGTCAGTGGAACCGCAGCCTTAACAGATAATGCTCAGTCCATCCTATAAGTCTATGTTCAGATGAGAAATGCAATTCTGCTTATTTTATAACCATTAAATGAATATTTGCTAATGATTTTGCATGAAATCCACGAAGTAAATCACCTTAAGAAGTTTTGCTTAAAGGGACCGTTTTAGACCCGCTGTAGTTCGTTGTACTCATAATTATGAATAACTTTTCCTTAGAGGTTTCTGGGAGCGGAAAATTAAGTTTGTAGGTTATATGGAGAAAACTACTACATATATTAATACTTAATGAAATTTGTGGACATATAAATTAAGATGTAGTGTTTTTATATTAAATTATATTATAGAGTTCCGATTAATTTAAATCGAACGCTTAATCCATTACTTCTGTCACTATCCAAAATGACAAATCGACTTTTCGAACAGATTGCATTAAATCAGCTGGAAAATTGAAACTATACGTAATCGCGTTTAAACAGAGGCCTTATCAAAGTTTTTTTTTTACCTCGTCGAGCAGCACGGTGGGCCGGAATGCGGACGGAGAGTCCGCAGGGCGGGTAAAGTACTTATTTAGTCCCTCGAACTATTAGCACCCTCGCTACGTTACGGACGCCTAACCCCGTTTCGGGACTGAGGGCGGGAGGGACTGTCAGACTTGAGTGACTAAAATCCACGGTGTCCTTCAATAGCCCTTTACGTACCGGGGTCACGGTGATGGGTAAGTCCCGCGACCCCGGCAGGCTTTGGCCCTCTACAGGCCCCGTCAATATGCTGATACTCCTTGAGGCGCGCGTGGAACACAACGCGCCGTCGACCCGGGCATGGTCCATGGTCGGGCTGCGAGTCGCCCATTACTCGCCGCCCGCATGCCCGCGCCTACGGTGGCCGGAGATCGTCCTGCGACGTCCGACGCCTTGGGCGTCTACCACTGCGGCTGGGGTGGAGGGAGGTCGCTATTCTCTCCCTCACGCGGCACGCCTCCTCCTTCGCGAGCATGACTGCTTCGCAGAAGGAGGCGACCGCCTCCCACTCCGTCTCGCCCCGCAGCATGGCCTCGACCAATGCCGGGCGCGAGAGGTCTCCGCCTATCGCCGCCGTGAGGACACGGCGGTGCTCTGCCCAAGCGGGGCAGTCCTGCACCGTATGCTCCACCGTGTCCTCCGGACGATCCTCGCAGTGGTGACACCCAGGCGTTTCCTCCTTCCTTATCCGACACAGGAACCTCCCGAAACTTCCGTGTCCGGTGAAGACCTGCGTCATGCGGAAGGTAAGGACGCCGTGACGCCTATCCAGGCACTCCTCAAAGAGGGGTCTTACCGCCGCGATTGCGGCGTGCCCGAAAGTGGTTATAATGGCAAAAATATAAATGTTTGGTTATTACTATGGCGGACTTTTTTGTAGACATTATTGAGTTCTACAACTTTTCTATAGAAGTCAACCATACATTATAGATGTATGGTTGACTTCTATTATTATTATGACCATTTAGGCAGCGTTCGCGAGAATCATTAACGTACGGCAGTTTTTTCGACGCCTTACTCCACAATTTTCACCACCACGAAAAATCCTATCTATTTTCCGGGATAAAATATAGCCTTTACGGATTCGGAAGAATCCCTCTAAGTAATGGTAAAAGAAATTTTGTAATCGGTCCAGTAGTTTTTGAGATTATAGTGTATAAAAGGCTAACCGCAATAGGGTATTTTACTTCATAAATAAATTGAATTTAACACAGCTTTGGGTAGTATACAACAATAATAATACAATAACTAAGTGAACGAAAACATAAAAAAATCTCTTCAAATCTGGATTTTAAATCAACTGTCATCAGATGTTTGACTCGGATAAAAAAAAACCAAAAAAAATCCTAGAAAAAAAATGGAATAAACCCTAATAAAATCCTATGTTATCCTGGGGTTTGAACCCGTGGTCATCACCATGTAAGTCAAGCCTATAACAAACTGGGCTACTCTGATTTGATTCTGGTTCACGCGACGAAATTATGAAACATGTTCTTCCTATAATTCTTTATGCGTAAGAATACTAAAAAAATGATGTTTCTCAGACATGGGACCTATCCAGATTGATTTTTCGCCCCTTTGAACCCCTGTATTCCAAATTTCATCGAAATAGTTAAAGCCGTTTTCGAGAACCTGAAAATATATATAAATGTACATATATACAAATATTGCTCATTTAATAGTAAAGAATAATCATAAAATTATGAAAATTATGATTATAAATGTAATAAATGAACAATTTTAATGTCTTAAATCTTCTTTATAATGTACTAGCCGCCTGTAGCCTTCGATTTCTCCCTCGCAACGCTTGATGTCTAGGACTTTAGGTACTGAATATGATACCTATACAAATACGAGTACCACACAATTATGTAGATTTACATAAAAAAAACTTCAACATACTTAGATTCAAGCGAACGTAAAAAGAAAACGTTTTCCTAATATATTTCAAACAACAAAGATTTCTGGCATAAACGATGCCTTAAGCCCTATCAAATTAAGGTGCTTGTAGTAGCAATTTATTCCAGTTTGCGTACGTTACGTTTTCTCCAATTTTCCTTATACTAATAGAAAAGCATTACTGACATGTCGTTATAAATGAAAGACACGAGGATAGAATATTTGTTTTGTATGTTGCTTGTTGACAGTCGCAGCTCAACACACTTATATAAGTACGATATGAACTTAATTGTTGATGCAAGTATTTATGTTACTGTGTACTACAATGTGCACTCGTACGGGAAACGACAACTTATAAAAAAACTGCTACTACTAATACATTTAACCCTATTATTTACCATTCCCATGTAACATAAATACTCAATTTTAATTTATTTATGTAAATAGGGCAAATACACTTTGTGCAAAAAAACAAAGGCCAAATTTCTAAACCGGACAATTCTATCAACAATTTCAAAATCTCACTTGTGCTAGCGTCTGGTTATTGGAGCACACACGTTTCTTTTATCTACGGTTTTTCTACATAAATTACGAAAGATAAATTCGAATACTTTCGAATTATTCAACTGAACGAGATGAAAGTGAATAAATATTCATCAGCATGATTTAACAAGATTCTTTAAAAGCTTCGTAAATAATTTTCCACGTGTGAACAATTATCTTCATTCTGATGAATTTTCCGTTTTTTTTGTGAAACATGATGAAAACTGTTCTCGTGTTTGTTTTTATTGAAATTATTTCTCTTTTCATCGTCCATAAAATGAATCAAATATGAATATGTTTTCCTGCAAAGTGAACACGGCTTATCTCTTTACGCTTGGTTTGTATAGTTTATTTGGGTGTATAGATTTAGTTTATTTATCTTCAAACATAGCTCACAGTTGTAAATATTTGAATATTCACAATGATCTAAAAAAGAAGCTCGTCGGTATGAAGACCAGGGTCCAACTTACAGGTCAGGGTTTCAGTGAGAGGAACCTCCTATAAAAAGTGCAGAAGTACCACTTCCATTCAGACTCTTGATCCAGCTACGTATCAGCAGGTGGTAGGGAATTTTGGCAAATCAACCATTGAATGATATTAAAATCAGCAGTACGGCAAAGTGATTACTGAGGCCACATCACACTTGTTGACAACTTCGCAGGTCAAATCAGGATTGCTTATATTTCTCGGTTTTCACGGGAAGACATTTGTTTCTAGTCGTCCTACTGCTGTGCAAAAGTCTCCATCCACCGTTTTAGTTTTTTGCTGCACCACCTGGAGTTTAAGTCACCAACGCCGTAAATGCGAGTTTTGGTCGAAGCTCATTTTCAATTAAATTAAAAGGACTCATCGTCCCGACGAAGAAGAACCTTCCAGTCTTTCCACTGTGCATTGTTCTTCAGTCAATCTCGTATAAATGCGTGTTAGTGGTCATGCCAGCGTTTTTATGCCTAGAGAGGCTTAAAAACGCTGCTGCTGCTGAGAGCAGCAACGACACTCATTTTCTAGCGCCCATATTCTATAAACTTCTACGCTATTGACGGCCGCAGACGTCAGTAGCGCGTACGAATATTTGCATTGTATTCTTTAAAATACCACATTTTGACGCTGATGCCAGGGGCGCGTACGTTGCTATAAGCTTGCTAACGTACGCTACCAATAGTACGCGACCGACATCAGCGTAAAGGGAAATTCAGTTAATTCCTGTATCTCTTAAAGATTCAGATCAGTTAATAACCATCCCACTTTATTATTTTTGGGACGTGGACTCAGCAGTCATTGTACCGTTGGTTTTTTTGGTCAATGGACTCATTGCGAAGAACCTCGACCAACACCTTAAGAGGCTCTCATTGTGCAGCTGGCTCAAGAGCTTGATGCAGAAAGCAGTTCTTTTGGACACGTCGCGCATTGTGAGGAGGTTCTTCTCTCTAGAGCCCTAACCACCGGCACCTTGGACCCTGTTCCTGATGCTGGTGGACCACTATTTTTTTAAAGTTTTAAATGTTTTTTGTTTGTAATTAATTTTTGTTAAAATATTTAATAATGTAGGTAAACAGATAGGAAAAAAAATGAACAAAGGAAAGATCCCACTTTAAATGAGACATATACAACTTCAGTGTATAAATCACGAAGAGCTACACACGAAAGCTTGCCGTCTAATTTCCCTTAGGGTCTATTTAGATGCGCTCGTGCGACTTTGTATGCTCGTATTACACAATTTGTGGTTGCATCGCGTAATTCTCGGTGTTGGATTTATACGTCTAACTAAGCGTGTATTCAAAATGAGCATGCATTCGAATTCTGATGTACTCTACATCTGAAGTTAGTACATCGTGTAGAATTTCGTGTGGAATTTCGGACTGCATTTGAATCTCGAATTAATGTTGATCTAAGCGGTTTGCGTTGGTCGCGGGACTGTACGAATTACTGACTAAAATCCACGGTGTCCTTCAATACCCCTTTACGTTCCGGGGTCACGGTAATTCGTAAGTACCGCGACCCCGGCAGGCAAACTGATGGTAGAAGTATGGAATGGATGGAACTCATTTGTTTGACGTAACTTATTTTTTTTTGATAATTTATATATTCCAGCGTATTTTCGGAACAGCAAGGTTAAGATTTCATTTTGTAATAAATATGGATTGTTAGTCATTTATCACCAAACCTGAAAAGGTTTACGTTCACACAAGTTGAGTAATGGACTAATAAGTCTACGTTTCTTACTGTTCTTTGATACTGAAGAATAAAATCATGAAAAACATTTAAAATTAAAGTATTCAGTCATATTTTAAGACACTTTGCTTTCAATAAAACCGTATTAATTTATATCAAATATCTTTTTTTCTAGTGGGTCACACACAAAATAGCAAACATGTTATATTGTAATTGATATCTTAACAAATTCTTGAAAGAATTTTATGAAATTGACAACAGACTTGGCGACTCTTTTTTTGCGTAGTGCTTTATTGAAGTCCATTAGAGGATAATTGAGTGACATAGATATAGATAGATATTATTAAGGTCTGGCGTTTTCAAAGTATCTCAAAAGATGTTATATACTGGATTTGTAAAGTCCCAACTTAGTTTTAAAGAGACCCTAGGTAACCAAATTTTGTAACTAAGGCATCTCTTAAACAAAGTTATCTATAATCCACATTCATTCTGTTGAAAATTTCCCAATTGAGATAATCCTTTTCAACTTTTGCCCAACTCAAAGTTTAAACTTGAGACCTATAAAATGTTAACAAAATTCATGAAGAAGCAAAATTAGTTCAAAACTCTTAAACTATCCTCACTCTACACCTCACCGCTCGTCCGCACTGGGACAGACAGTGGATCAAATGTAATTAGGTCTAAATTTGTCTTAAACTGATTTTGGTCCAGTGGTAGACGCCCTCCGGGCACGCCGCAATCGCGGCGGTAAGACCCCTCTTTGAGGAGTGGCTGGATAGGCGTCACGGCGTCCTGACCTACCGCATGACGCAGGTCCTCACCGGACACGGAAGTTTCGGGAGGTTCCTGTGTCTGATAGGGAGGGAAGAAACGCCTGGGTGTCACCACTGCGAGGATCGTCCGGAGGACACGGTGGAGCATACGGTGCAGGACTGCCCCGCTTGGGCAGAGCACCGCCGTGTCCTCACGACGGCGATAGGCGGAGACCTCTCGCGCCCGGCATTGGTCGAGGCCATGCTGCGGGGCGAGACGGAGTGGGAAGCGGTCGCCTCCTTCTGCGAAGCAGTAATGCTCGTGAAGGAGGAGGCGGTCCGCCTGAGGGAGAGAACAGCGTCCTCCCTCCACCCCAGCCGCAGTGGTAGACGCCCGCGGCGCCGGACGTCGCGAGACTATCTCCGGCCACCGTAGGCGCGGGCATGCGGGCGGCGAGTAATGGGCGACTCGCTGTCCGACCATGGACCATGCCCGGGTCGACGGCGCGTTGTGTTCCACGCGCGCCTCAAAGAGTGTCAGCATAGTGACGGGGCCTGTAGAGGGCCAAAGCCTGCCGGGGTCGCGGGACCAAGGGATTACCGTGACCCCGGTACGTAAAGGGCTAGTGAAGGACACCGTGGATTTTAGTCAGTACAAGTCTGACAGTCCCTCCCGCCCTGCCCTGGGTGGGAGGACTCATTTGATGATTTTACCACGATAAAAAAAATAAAAAAAAGTGGTAGACGCCCACGGCATCGGACGTCGGTACACGATCTCTGGCCACCGTAGCTGCGGGCATGCGGGCAGCGAGTAATGGGCAACTCGCTGTCCGACCATGGAGCATGCCCGGGTCGACGGCGCGTTGTGTTCCACGCGCGCCTTAAAGAGTGTCAGCATAATGACGCCCCCCCCCCCCTCTAGAGGACCAAAGCCTGCCGGGGTCGCGGAACTTAACAAATTACCGTGACCCTGGAACGTAAAGGGCTATTGAAGGACACCGTGGATTTTAGTCAGTAAGAGTCTGAAAGTCCCTCCCGCCCTGCCCTGGGTGGGAGGACTCAATTGATGATTATACCACGATAGAAAAAAAAAGTCTTTGACACGATCGATACTATATTTTGTTCTCAGTAAGTACAAAATAAATGTAGTCGCTCACGTCATGTGCTTGTGGTTCGTGTAAAACAGCTCTAAGACACCAACGGATTCCATTAATACGAGTATAAACCAATCCGAGATTTGCTTCACTGCCAAACCGCGCAGACAAGCGTGTCGTGTTTAAGAACTGCCTTCACATATTTTTGTTAAAGGTTTTAGTCAATTCTGCTTCAACTGACGATTCACCATCAATCCTTGTGCCTTAGTAATCATCCACTCTGGGCAACGGCGCCATAGACCTGTAACCTGCAGAGTGATCCCAATGGCGGTGCGGGCCTCACCAGGGCCGCATGCCTTGCGATCCTCTTGGAAGCCGGTGCTAAACGTTTTTACTGAGTTCCGTCGGTGCGCAGGAGTTCCCATTCCTTGTCGGTGAGCTCGCTACATATTAGAGCTTGTTTTTGCCTCGGGCCTAGATTAAGGCTAAGTGCAAATCCGTTTCAACAAAAAGAAAAAGAACTTAGTACTTATTACTGCGAAAAAATGTCCGACCTTTCGCTCCTAATCTTTTAATTATCGTTAAAACGATAACTGCTGGAAAGACCTGCCGTTTATTACCACTTCACGTTACTCGCTCGTGTCTCGCAATGAGAACACTAAACAGCCAATCATAGTTTTATAGTCTGAGAGGGCGCAAGTTACAAGCTTTCAGAGAAAAATCATTAATATTTCAAGCTTTCATATCAATGAATCCCTACCTACCCACCCACAACCTGGGTTCCTGTCTCGAATTTCGCGGTGTGCGCGGCGGCAGCTAGACGGCAGTGGCAGCTTCGTAGACATCGCTGACCCATTCTCAAACCCAGCGGGTAGGTCACGGCGGCGTTGTGTTGTGTTGTCGAGATATTTGTTTTTGTTCGCGAACGACATGAAACGGAAACAGCATGTTTTTGCTCAGTTTGACTCCTAACGCTTGATTTATTGTTGGTAAAAGAAGATGTGTTCTATCAGACGCGCGGGAGGATCTCGTTCAACTTGAGTGCACCGCTCATCACCCGCTGCTTCCCCGCTTCCGCGTTGCTGTTTTCGAAGGCATGTCTTTTGAATAAATTCATAAAATCCTGCCGCTTCGTGCCGCCGCCGCTACCGCCCCGCTCATCACAAAATTAAAGGTTAAAAATAGACCAGTTCTGGGCCAACTTACTTTAGATTTACTACACAGAATCTTGAATAATAGATTTTCTTCTGATAACTGTAGAAAATAAGTTGATAAAACTTACTAAGAGTATACTACTATAGAAAACTTGGGTACAAAACCGCCTACAATCAACTTTTGGTCACACTACACAGGTTTCATATCTAGTTAATAGCACTGAACCCGGTGTGGAATCATTACTTCGTTCTTTATTATGTGCTTCGGGTTTATATTCAACTTTCAACTGATATCATCCGGAGAATGGAGTTAGGTACCTACATCGTTTTGGAGTTCACATAAAGCTCATATTATGTCCTAATAAATGTTTCCGATCTTTTACATTTTCTACGAAATCTTACTACTATTTACAAATGTGAATGTTTGTAGTAAAATTTGAATAGATGTTTCACGTAAAAATCTCTGAAGGTATTTGGATTAATCGTGGCACATACTATAACTATTGCATTAATCCATAGGAATCATTTGATTCCGTTATTCTGTAGGATGTGTACCGAACTACAGATGGAATTTATGACCACGGTAATCGCGGACTTTATAGTGTTTTAGGATCCTTTATCATCTGTCAATGCTAAAAAGTCCAATAATACCTGCAGGTTGGCTATGAGTCACCATCTGTCATGAATGTAGAGGGCCTGGGTCGGCCCAGAAGTTGTTACCATAATTCAACTTTGACAGCTTTCATTCTGCAACGTTGTGCCTAGCTGACTTGTCCCTTGCCTTTCAATGATTTACGATTTTTTTCTATTCCAAAACTTATTTGATATGACCGATTCCTTTTAATTTCTATCGGTCACGTACATCAGCGTCACAGTACCACTCTGCTATATCAAAAACGCTGTACATTCGTACGCGCGGTTGACGTAAGAGGAGCGAATTCAGAACTTAGACTAACGGCCCGCCTCAGCTTTTTACGAGACAAAAACGAAATTAAATTTGGAGGACTTACCGAACACTGTCTTAAAAAATTTCGTCCAGACAATAGAAAAAGAATGTTCCAATTTGGTACCGTCGTCCGGAAGCTATGTTTGTACAGACAGACTTCAGTGACTTTGTTTTATACCACGTAGGGTTAAAAATATTTATTTTCAATTCCGCGACAAAAATCCAGGCCTGGATGCAGAATGCAATGACACCCTTCCGCCCTCATGCATGTGCAATTGTGCATATATGCATGTCATAGAATTCCGCAAAATAATGTCTGATTCTATAACTTACTACGTAGTTATAAAAAAAAAGTGATAAGTGTCAATTTGCCCTAAACAGCAGTATAAATCGAAGTTACAGCCTGCTCTAAGCTAGATCTGAAGTGGTTAAAATAAATAACGAGCGCTCCCGACATCTCTGATTTAAAGACACAGATTTCTGGCTAGGGTTCCCTACGTAAACAGACGTCACACCTTCAACGGTTCCGTTGTCTCACCGTCAGAAGTGCCGTGTGTGTTTTCATTAGACTGCTATTTTTACCCGACGTTAAAGAAACGGCAAAATAACAAAATTAGAAATGATGTTGGTTCAAGAAATTAATCAATGGCGTTTTTTTTTGGGGTTGGTGATATCATCAAATGAGTCCTCCCGCCTAAGATGGAGCGAAAGGGACTGATAGAATTACTGACTAAAAGTTCACCTGTCGCTTTGGTTGGCCTTTTGGCCACGGTTTGCCTTTGTCAAACAGACTGGCGTGGCGAATGCGAAGCGTGAAATTTTTATTTGTAATGTATGGAATTGTTTGAATCCAGTCATATAGAACAGCGAAAGCGATGCGATGGCGTGACAGAACCATCGGACTGACGTCTCGCTTTGGTTCGGTATCGCTTCGGAAACGCTTCGCTTTCGACATTCTGATTGACAAAGGCATAATTTCAAGATATTCCCGCGAATCTTGACGTTGATATTTTGGCGTTGTTAAATTACTAAATCTGAATGGTAAGGAACCCTTTTATCCTTCTTTCTTCCATCGCACTAACAAAAATAATATTATTTTCCTGATCTTGACAGCCGGTTAAATAGATAGGGCTCTTTTTCTGAATAGCAAGTTTCTTTATGGAAGGGAATATTTTATGAAGGAATATGTTAACTTTTGTTCGTGATCACTGTATCATAAAATAAACTGCGTAAGAAAGATACGCAAAAATTCGTCAAACGGTTGAATAAAGGCCTGTATTTCAACTTGAGAAGCATTTTGTTTTTCATTTCACAAAATGAAACACGTTAAGGCTGCGGTTCCACTGAAGCGGAGCGGAGAGCGATTCACCAATGACATGGATTGAAATCCACGTCTCTTCTCCTCTCAAACCATGTCATTGGTGAATCGCTCTTCGCTCTGCTACACCGCAGCCTTAACGTGTTTCATTTTGTGAAACACATTTTGAGAAACTCCTTTGAAAGGGAATAATACCATAAAGAAACAATTTCACTTATTCATCTAGTGTTCGTATATTTGACTGTTCATGAAGTAACTTTTATGTTTTTTAGATATTAAAATCACCCATCAAATAGCCTCCAGCCCTGTGCCGAACAAGGAAGGTTTATGATTAAAAAAAAAATTCACCAATATAAAGCTGCGTTGTCAGCAACGTAGGATTTGTTTGCGTGGTAAAGCATCAAATGAGTCCTCCTACCCAGGGCAGGGTAGAAAGGACTGTCAGACTTGTACTGACTAAAATCCACGATGTATTTCAATAGCCCTTTACATTCCGGGGTCACGGTAATTAGTTAGTCCCGCGACCCTGGCAGGGTTTGGGCTACGTCATTGTGCTGACACCCGGGCATGGTCCATGATCGGACAAGCAACATAAGATTGACATTTTTTAATCCGCCCGAACCTAGTCACAGGTTGAGTGCTGGCCTCATATAGTTATGGTCACTTTAGTAGCCTTCTCCATTATCACACAATTTCCTTCTCAATAATACCTACTATTCCCTTTCATAAAATAAGCTATTTGCGGAAACTATTTCTTCAATTGTCACGTATTTTTATTCTGGTTCTTGAGGCAGGTCTTAAGGACACATGAATCATCGCAGAACCTTCAATGAATGGCTGAGAGGAGTGAAGCACATCCTTCAAATGGATGTAACCTCGAGCCATTGTCATAAATCTCCGGGTTTAGGTGTCTATTTTTGGCTCACTGCTTACTTTTACTGCTAGTGATAGATATTTTTCTTATATATATAGGTATACCAATTATGTTTAGCACACGAAGCTTTGAACGATTTTTAGAGTTTTGTAGTTAACAGGGAACTCTTGTTTCGTCATGTCCGTACGTCTGTCTGTACTCAGCTTAGCTCAAAGTTACAGTTAACTTTACGTCACATATATCTGAACAGTCTTTTTTTTATATATAAAGACGTTGCCCCACCCTAAGAATTTCTCCTGTGTCGTGGGTGCGTTTACAAACATATAAACTCACATACACAAACGCCCAGACCCAGAACAACTACTTGTAGATCATACAAATTTGCTCCGTGCGGGAATCGAACCCGCGTCACGCAGCGTAGCAGTCCAATCGCCCAGCCACTGCGCTAAACGTGCAGTCATTATAGTTTATGTTGTGTTTAGGTGTGTAAAAAAATCATGGTACATAATTAACGAAGTGAAAAGGAAAACTACGAGTATCACAGTTAAGTCGACTATACAGGTTAAAAAGGGTTATTTCTATAATTGTAAGGATCATACAAGTTATTTAAAACACAAACGAATAAATGTAAGTCATTAACCCTAAAACAAATCTGAATTAGGCTTTATCTTTAGAACACTGCCTACTGTTACTGACTTTGTAATTAGATTTGTTGTCGTTTACATTTATTTGTTATTCCAAGTGAAATGTCTTCTAAAGTCGTTTAAACTGTTGTGTTCAGTTGTTCTTGAAATTACAACTTTGTAGACTGAACATGTGTGATGTCAACTTGTAGATCAGTTTAGCTTTTTGGCAAGAAAGGGTCGGAGAAAACCGTTATTGTAACTCAAAGAATTCTTTGAATCATTATATTCTTATCGTGGCGTATATTAAAGGCATGTCACGTGATTCTTTTATTTTTGTTCATGCCTACGTTTACAAATATTAAAACTAACAAACACCCAGACACATGCAAATAGTTGTCTGTTTTGGAAATATACTTGCGACACACAGCGCTGCAGTCGATCCCTCAACCAATGTGCCAAACATCCTTTTAAAATACATAAATAAACTTACGGCTTTATCACACGTGGATAATAAAACCTGCTTCGATTCTTAAATGATATAGTTCCATCTCCCAAAAAAAAAAAGAAAAAATGCACGCTGTTGACATAAGTATATACTTTACTTTCATATACTAGATTTCCTTTCCGGAAAGCAAGCTCATTCTCAATTTTATTCTCCCCTTTTATATTTGGCCAATCTTCTCTAAAATGTTTTTCCACAATTGCTAAAAACCCCTTAGAGAGTATGAGTTTCTTATGGTTCGCAAATCCCATTTTTTAAGGGATGTGTGTGACATTGATTCATTTTTTAACTTACGGAAAAGGACGAAGGGCTCTATTTATCACCATGAAGCCAGCAAGTTTTTTAGTTTATATTCTTATGATGATAATATATCAGGCTGACATGAAGGATGTGTTAAGTTTTTTTTAAGTAAAGGCGTTATCTCTACTGCCTTTGTCAAACAGACAGGCGAAAGCGAAGCGATACCGAACCGAAGCGAGACATAAGTCCGATAGTTCTGTCACGCTATCGGATCTCTTTCGCTTTTCTATGTGCGACATATAAAAAAAAAATGTTGGTTTGTGTACGCTTCAAAAACTCAAGAAGTTCTGCACCGATTGAGCTGAAATTTTAGCATGATATATAATCCGCATCAAGGACTGGTTTTATCAATTTTTTGCATCAGTCACATATCCGCGACCGCGAAAAAACAATTTTTCGTACCACAGCAAAGCGTGGCAGGGTACAGCTACTTAAATAAAAGCAACACGCTTCGCATTCGCCACGCCAGTCTGTTTGAAAAAGGCTTGCGAGTGATAGTTACACCGAAAGTCCAAGACAACCTAACCTACTCTTTTCAATAAATTAATGGGCAGTTTGCAATGTAATTATCAATCAAATAGATTCTAAAACAAGATGAAGTAAATTTAAAAAACTTCAACATATAATTTAACAGGGATAAAATCGCACAGAAGAAGAAAATACTGTGAAGATGCCTCACATTTGGAAAATAATTTTATATCTTTCAGTACCTACAAAAAGGAATATACTTCATTTATAAAACGGATAGGTTATATCGTTTAAATTTAAAAAAAAAATGACATTTCCAGAGTATTTTGGCGACCTCTAAATTTTGAGACCTTCATCCCATTTAAGGGGATAGATACCTTATTTATGTAAATTACGTTTAAAATAGATGCCCCGACGAGAACGAGGACATTTATTCGGCAAAAGTAGACTAGAGACTTGTATTGTACTTGTATGGGCATAGAGACTTGTATGGAGTCTACATTCATGGAGATTCGTTTGGATCTGGAAATACATCCGTCATTTTCTGTACTCTATTTAAATCAGGAGACAGAACCAGACAAGACAAGACTGCGACTCATCATCATTTGCCACAACAGCTGAGAATTAAGCTCCTTTTACAAAAGTAATTCTGTTAAGTTAAGCTCCTTTTACTAAAGTAATTTTGTTACCCCTTTTGCGAAAAATTGCTATTTGTCTGGCAAAAGCACTTTACAGTTTTACTTTATCTCTGTACACATAAGTTACACAATAACAAACGGGACATCTTGACTAGACATGTGGGTGAACAAAAACTGGGTTGAGATAATTTTGTACAATTTATTTAAGCAAATACGACGAATACGTACTGACTGGTACCATATTTGTAAACTGTCACAAACAAATTACGAAGTGGTTGGATGGCGTTTCGCGTAACCAGAGGACTGGCTGTTTTTGGTTGAAGAATTACCGTTGCCATTCAATATTGTATGTTATTGTTATGTTGAAAGGTGAGTGCTTCTGAGCTAGATTGAGGTGAAGAGGATGCTCATTTTTGATAAAAATAAAATATATCGGCAACCTGTACCATTCCTGGTAATACCCATGTGAAATTACTCTTCTACGGCGGCTAAAACAATATTTGGTCAGTGATTTTCACTCAAGCGTTAATTAGTAGACTACATCAGAGTTTTGTATCATAAAGGTTCGTAGCGTCATTTTTTTTTTAGGACTTACCCACCACACTATTCCCTAACCACTGCAACTCCTGTGCGCCAGAATCAACAGTGGCAACCAACCAGAAAAGCGCCGAGACAATGAAGCTCGACGTGTCCCGGAGAATGAATTTACCTGTCTTGGATCCTGCAACGAAATTAATCAGAAAAGAATAGTGGAGGAGTAGGAAAAAATATATGTTTCCACTTCCCTCCTTGCAAGCAGGAGACAGAACAAAACAAGGCCAATAGGCACAAAGGGACATTACAACTGGGAGAAGCCCAGTTGCCTAGCACCACGGGTAAAATGACTACTAATATTAATGGGTCCTAACGTGTGAGCTGTTATTTGATTCTAATAAAAATGCTTGAACGCACGTAAGTTTGTTCCAGTTTCAACAAGGTCCGAGTAGTAAATGACTCCAGATGTAGTCTGAACACTGTTCAACATAATATTACGTTCGTTCTGCCAAAGAATAAACTCCCATAGAATATGATGTGCTGATGTTTCGTGGCGTCAGCTGCGCTAACATTCCAAACATGAAGAAAAAATTATGCATTCAGTCAATATCATGCTTACCAAATATCACAAAGAAAAAAACTACCTGCTTGCTATACAATGCTGCTAAACATGTATATATTTTGATTATCACTGTTTTTAGTACATTTATTTACAGTTTCATGCCTTACACAATACTGTGAGCAAAGAATGTGTGCATACCTTTTAATTGCAGTGTTTTCGCAGGTGCTTTTTACTAATCATCATCATCATTATCAGCCTATAATGTTCCCACTGCTGGGATACAGGCCTCCTCTCTGTGACAAGTGGGCCATAATCCACCACGCGTCTTTTTTTACCTGGTAAAATCATCAAATGAGTCCTCCCACCCAGGGCAGAGCGGGAGGGACTGTCAGACTCGTACTGACTAAAATCCACGGTGTCCTTCAATAGCCCTTTACGTTCCGGGTAATTCATAAAGTCCCGCGACCCCGGTTTACTAATAGGTACTGATAAAAAGACATGGACAACTTTATTGTTATACAACTTAAGTATACATAAAACCGAGCCGTGCAGCACTTATACCAAAAGCCAGAATCCCGAAAGTCAGATGGTCAGAAGCTCTATTTACATAAAATTGAAGCTCACACTAACAGTTGGTAAAGGCGGTAAAAGAAAATAATATATGAGTTGGTTAACTTTTTTTAACCATAGGTCCTAGCACGGCTATTCACGTTTTTGTGACGTAACTTTGATGTTAATTTGATGGTAAAAAAAATCCTCTCTCGTACACCAGAGGAGGTCAGGGTGGACACCCGGGTCGACGGCACGTTGTGTTCCACGCGCGCCTCAAGGAGTGTCAGCATAGTGACGGGGCCTGTAAAGGGCCAAAGCCGGGGTTACGGTAATTTGTGAGGCCAAAGTCACGGGACTCACAAAATCAAATCAAAAAATCAATCAAAATCAAAAGGCCAAAGTCACGGGACTCACAAATTACCGTAACCCCGGTACGTAAAGGGCTATTGAAGGACACCGTAGATTTTAGTCAGTACTAGTCTGACAGTCCCTCCCGCCCTGCCCTGGGTGGGCGGACTCATTTGATGATTTTACCACGAAAAAAAAAAAACAAAAAAAGGAGGTGGTTTTTCAAGTACGCTGTAGATAAAATACGGAAATCTTTTGATAGGCCTTTGTATTTTCACACCTAGATTCTCTGACAGCCTTTTAAAATCAAATCCAAAAACTTCTGTAAAAGACGGTTGATTATAAATCTCTTAAAGACCGGTACAAGGAGAAAGTTTTCTCGTTAACTTTGGACGCTAATAACTTAGTTAGTCAGCGCTTCGTCCAGCGGCGACGCTTCGCTGCAAATTGCTAACAGCAGCTTTATTTAGTATGTGCTGTTACTTAGGGCCTGCTGAGTATGATCACTAGATTGGATAAGTTTGTGAAAACTGGGAACTAGCATTTGGTATGATAACTATTTTGCAACTAGCTTTTGCACACGGCTTAACTCATGTTATGAAGGAACTATTGCCAACGGGTGAGTTTTAAATACAGCCGATGACACTCCAGGAATATGTAATTACCCATTAGTAAAAAAAACTATGTGTGGCACTCGGGGACAGCCTTGGTAAAGCTATTGCATAGCATTTTTAAAAACACAATAAAAAATCATCGCCTAGCGCGATTAAACGAGAATTCATGTCACTTATTTAAAATGTTTGTGGTGCACTACTGTAATAAAGAAAAATAAATTTTAATGAACATGTAAGTGGGTCTTTTATATACAGGATTCCCAGATCTCACTTCCAAACTGGTTCAAAATTTTCAACAGGTTATGGGCCCAACACGGTTCCACTGCGCC
The DNA here is from genome assembly GCA_943136025.2 of Agrotis puta. Classification (NCBI taxonomy): domain Eukaryota; kingdom Metazoa; phylum Arthropoda; class Insecta; order Lepidoptera; family Noctuidae; genus Agrotis; species Agrotis puta. Next base: position 4,763,632 of record OW964171.2, read on the forward strand.
ACTCTAAATTGTTGTAGAAGAATTTTATAAGTAGGTTTCATTGTGAAAGCCTTCGTTTGTATCTGGCCGTTTAAAATGAGTAAGAAAAAGTAAACTGTCTTTATGACGGATGTTTTCATGATTGCCAAAGTCTGCCGAACAGAAACGACGTTTAGACATTGCGGGGTGTTAGGTATATTTTCGTTACGGAATTTCTTGATTCGGTTGCCACGCTCAGAGCTCGCGATGAAAGTTTGCAATATCTTATCTATGCAATAGCTTAAAAACGAAATAAGATCAGCAGTGCAATAGAGAGGGTATTCTCTATTGCACTGCTTATCTTATTTACACACAACACGACACTAGCGCTTCCCGCTCGCGGTGATTCACAATGATCGCTTTACGATGGGACCACGTCGAATACACATTTCACAAGTCCAGCGATGAAATTTCTTATAGAAATTTCATCGCTGTAGACTCGAAAATCTCCTTTGGGTTAGAATCTCATACTTTTACTTTAGAATATCATGAAATGAATCCTCCTACCCTAAGTGGAGCAGAAAGGACTGACAGCCTGATTGACTGAAACTAACCTGTTGCTGCAGTTGCGAAGTAACCCTTCAAATCTTTTTAATCTTCGATTGCGACAAAGTTGGGATTTGACTATTATACTCGTATGTATATTAGGATAAAGCTGTTGATTTTTCTTGCTTATCTTCATCGTCATGCCTGCCGGGGTCGCGGGACTAACGGATTACCGTGACCCCGGTACGTAAAGGGCCATTGAAGGACACCGTGGATTTTTGTCAGTACAAGTCTGACAGTCCCTCCCGCCCTGCCCTGGATGGGAGGATTCATTTGATGATTTTACCACGATATAAAAAAAAATCTTCCTCGTCATGTAAGATTGTGAGATTGCGACGTTCAAAATTACGCCTTTGATGGCCTGATTGAAATACATAATTTGATTTTGACTTTTCACTTTGATTTTACCTACAAAATACACCGGGGTCGCGGAATTGTCTCATCAGGTAACCGAGGAACGTAAAGGGCTTTTGAAGAATCACCATGGATTTTAGTCAGTAATGTCTGACAGTCCCTCCCGTCCTGCCCTGGGAGGAGTCATTTGATGATTTTATCACGATAAAAAAAAAATAAACCTACAAAGTACTAACACAACTAACAAACAAAGAAACTAGATGACCTATTTAAAAATGTAGAATACTCCGGAAAGTATTGAAGCGATAAAGAAATTCAAGATGTTGAATCCATCGATGAAATTCAAGATTATAAAGTGAAGTGAAAATTTGTTCGTTTCTTTCACAACTTTACAAAAAGAAAGATCACGTCGGTCGGGGATTCATTTCAATTGCATTTATTTGCAAATCTTCTGTGAAACGAATTTGAAGAAATTCTTTTAATTTCGTTCTGTCACTTGTACCTATTTTCATGACGTGTAATATTGTAGTATAAACCTTTATTCGACGCAACGTGTGATTCTATTATAAAAGAGGCTAAAGATCACTGTGCAAGGTTATTTATTAGCTATAGTTTCAAGCGAGAAAAGGTCCAGAGTTAACCACGTAGACATTTTATACGTTGCTACGACGCGTAGATTCAAGGTCGCTATGCTGCGTAGAGATTATTATATTACTACGTTACTACGCCACGTTATCGTTAAGGTGCAATGTCATTACATAATTGGTTGAAACAGAAGAAGGGTATTTATAATTTTATCCATTATAGAGCCCTTCAGGTAACATTTGTGAATAAAAACCTTTAATTTAAATTTTTGAATTCAGTAAAAGTTTGTCCAGACCACTCCAAAATGAGTTTTTGTGTTGAATCACAGTTTAGGTAACTGTGATTCGAATTCAAATAATATAAAATTTCTACACCCTAAACATCAAATCTGTCTTCGAAAAATGAAATATGTCTCATCCATTACCCTTAAATTTTACTAAAAAGATGATCCAGCAAGTTCGCATAAGTAACTTCCTTAAGTTTTTACTTACTAAATGCGAAAGTTTGTGAGGATGGACGGATGGATATTTGCTACACTTTCACGAAAAAACTTCGATAAAAAAAATGCCCAGATAGATAGTAGGCCACTGAGAATTGATGCCAAAAAGACGGGGAAAAAATTTCCCGCGTCGGTCGATTCCTACGTAAAACAAGTGAACATCGCCAAAGAAAACATTTTAAAGTGTGCGTGGCGCTCACCCACGTATTTATAAAAAAGTGGCTTCACTTAAAACGATTCGTTTTGTTTCGAACACGGAGTCTGGACATCTTTTAATCTAAGCGAAAAACAACTGGATTGATTTAGATGAAATTTTGTACACAAATAGTATATAAGCCGAACCTGGGATATTTTTTATCCTGGTGCGAAGTTCCTGGGATGGATAATTGGTGGGATAATTATTTTTAGTTACCCAGTTTTCTCTACTCATATACTCAAATACTTTTAAAATCTATTTCTATTTAAGTTCAGAATTTTTCAGTCGTCGTTGTAAGTCGTTAAAGACACTTTCAAGGTCTGCCTTTATTGGACTAATTGAAATAAATAGTTAGTCTAAAATTGGCTCAGGGAAAACCAGAAGAGAACAAAAAAAATAGTCCCAAAAAGACACAAAAGAGGCCTCTACCCGAGCGTTCACCCCAGTTCAACATCTTTGATAAAATTGGTTAGACAAAGTTAGACAATTTCTGCACTGTTAAATACTCTAAAATATCATAAATTTATTACCTTGGTTGAATGGTAGAGGCATTAAGTCCGGTATTGTGCCTTTTGTGTTGCATGAAGTTTTAAATAAATAATTTACATATATATATCGGAATTTTCACATGGAACCCTTATCCATCATACTACACAAAATTATATCAAACAGTTAATCCACCGAAAACCGCAAATGTCACTTTTTGTAAAATAATTTGAGTTATCTTTGAATTGGTTCAGGATAAAAAAGGATCAAAAATGGAGTCTCAAAAATTTCCAAAAAAGGTCACTAACCGTTCGTTAACCTCGGTCGAATTTATGTTTAACTAGCTTTTGCCTGTGGCGTTGCTCCCGTGAAGTTCGATAAATATCCCACAACCCCATCATTTTTATTTCTTCATGAAACAAAAAAAAAAATTCATACAAGGGTAAATGGTACCCTATATGTTAAACCAGACTAACAGTGTACTGAATTTCATCCAAATCCGTTCGACATTTTTGTATGAAAGAGTAACAAACTTGCATCCATCCTCACAAATAGGAAAACTTCGAATATAAACAGTCCCTACGAAAATATCTTCAAAACATTATGAAATGTCCGTATGGAACCCTTATCGTCCATTCCACCTAAAATAAGATCAAACAGGTTAAACGTGACCACGCAACTAATGGTCAGATTGTGGTTGGAATTTCATGTTCATTACTGAAGGAATTTCAATTATAATGTAGATACGAGTATTATGTTCCATATCCGACCTGCATCCCTCAGCTCCCACGTCGCCCTTTAATCTCCAAATATACAGGGTGAATTTTTCTTCTGGGCGCATATGGCTATATCCGCAACTATGAGGAATATCAAAAAACGTTGAAAGGAGTCTGGAGGCCGATTTTGATGAAAACTAAAATTCCATTATTGGATTTTAGAAAAATCAACAATCCTGGCCAGGAATCGAACCCACTGATTTTAGAAAAAATCACACCTTGTATTATTGGTGTAATAACACCATTCGATAGTGTTGCTAATAAGGATCAAAATCTGGGAAGTAATGATATGCGTTGAGGGAATTAAACAGTTGGCTGCCGCGCGCCGCGAGGATTAGGTTTTGACAGGTATGTATGTATGTATGTATGTTTGTATGTTGTATGTATGTATGTTTGTTTGTTCCCTCATAACTTCTAAAATACTTATCATTACATGACAAATGAGGTTTCATTAGAAGCGTCTCAGTTGTCTGCTGGTTATAGGGTAAATGACGTGTCACCAAATACAATATGGAGCCATCAAGGGGATGTAAAGTTTTAACCGAAAAAAATATATTTTCGCACATTGATATCAAATTAAAGGCCTTGATGAGCACATTTGAAATATTTATACATTATACCGCTTTTAATAGCTAATTTGCTGTTACACAGGCAAAGAAGTGTGGTCCGACTCGCTGCTGAATATTTATATGCTCAAAATTCTTTTTTAGAAATTTCTGTTTTACAGTCACACAATAATGAAACACAAATTACATATTTTGGTCTTTGAGCATGTCACTCCGACAGTCCTATGTCTTACAGCGTAGCAAACTGATTATAAATTGTCTTTGATAAAAAAATGTTCCTTGTGAATATTTCAAAGTTTCCTAGAAAGTTTCATTAAGTTCCTCAGCCCACGGCTTATCCTGCATTCAACAAGTTAATCTTTTCAGCTCAACTCTAAACGTGGGAGACAGGTTGTTCATTATATTATAAGTATGTATATACAGACGACGCTGTCAAATTACCTGTCTCCCAATTAAATATGAGTCTTCTGCTTTGGTGATAAAATAGAAAATCTGGTTAAGAAAATTAGACTGATAAGGGTAGGCTTATTTTATTTTATCTATACATATAATAAATCTATAGAAGGGTCAATTCTGTACATTGAAAATATTGAAAAAATAAATACCGGGGGGTGTTGCTGGATCGATACCAAACCCAAATATGTGATTAAAAAATTTTTCTCTGTCTGTCTGTCTGTATATGCAGGCATCACATGAAAACTAACGGTTCGATTTCGATGAATCTTCTTATTATTCTGGGCATAAAATGGGATACTTTTTATCCTGGAAAAATACGTGGAAAAAAAATATTATTTTTCAGTTTTATTCATAGACGTTGTTCTGTAGAACCGCGAGCACACGTTGCATTACCCGCAGTAGATTCAGCGCCGTAATATTTATAAGATGTGATTGTCAGAGTTACTCAAAATGGAGAAATAAACCATCCACGCGAAGACCGACATCCGCGCGGACGGAGTCGCGGGCGGAAGCTAGTCACTAATAAAGTAATGTAATTGATTGGCATTATATACTAGTATTTTTATAGAGAAAACTAACTAAGTTATTTGCATCTATTCTTGTAACCTTTCCTCTTTTAATGTTTATACATATTTTTTTATGTCTGTGGTAATACGGTCGCGGGACTTACGAATTACCGTGAACCCGGAACGTAAAGGGCTATTGAAGGACACCGTGGATTTTAATCAGTACAAGTCCGACAGTCCCTCCCGCCCTGCCTGGGTGGGAGGATTCATTTGATGATTTTATCACGATAAAAAAAAGCATAGACTGTTTCCATTACATGTAAGTGCTGTAAACACTTTGAGCTCCAAAGAAAATATTTGGTGAACGGAAGGTCTTATTGCTCAAAGCGATGTTTTATTTTTAATTAACTATCAGATTTCAGAGCCACTTGAGTAAAATTAGCACTTGATTATTAAAACCGACGATGCCATGGAACAGGCAAAATGAGGTAATGAAATTTGAATTATTTCGGGCTAGTGACACGAATTACAACAACAACAAAATTCATCGTGTGTAAATCCGACAACTACTCAGTAAAAAATATCAAAAGGTGGAAAAGATACATGTTACTTACACACAACACATGAATGAAGACATCTCACGAACGCGACAACCCAGCGCAATCATTTCATAATAGCCTAAAAGCTGCCCCTTCAACAGTCAATAAAAATTTCATAACACTTAGTCAAGATAACAGGGTGTCTTTGAACTTGACCTCTAGGCTTGCCAAATGCCCCCACTAGACCCCACTACTCTGGCTAACAATATCGAAAGACAAGTCGAAGTGAACGCACGACTCGACCATGTACCCTAATCCGTTCGACAGAAAACATTCGACGATCAGACAAGTTCTCGATAGAATATTTCGGGAAAAAAGTGTTCGGAAAAATGTACTTTCGAGAAAGAATAGTAATACTTCGTCTTGTTCCGCCTCAAGTTCGGAAAGCCGAAAGATGTTCGGATTTAGTTTACGCTGAGTCGGTGTGCGGTTGTGATTTGTAATCGTGTTGGTTCGTTGCAGTCTGCTAGTCAGCGGTTCACTTTCACTACTTGACACTTTAGTAAGTACTTATTTATAAACATTATTTGTAAACGTATTCATAATTTGACCATAATTCCTTTAAATTTTAAGTTTCAATTCAATAACTATCGTCCTGCTAACCTTTTATACTCGCTCGCCGAAATTTTCGTAAAAAGGGATACAAAGTTTATGATTCAAGTATTAACAGTGGAAACTTACAAAATAAGCAAAGAAAGACCTATATTACAATCTGTGACAGTGTCATAATAGTATATCCTTCCCAATCCACTCTAAGAAAGACATAAAATTACCTTTACATACAGTCTGATCCTCAAAGCCGATTCCCCAAGAGTATTCGAAAAATACGGGCAATATTGCTTGAGGTAAACCTCCACGGTACGTCTGTGTTTAGTACACATACTTCTGAAGGTATTGGCAAATGACTCGTTATTGCAAAAGCAATTTCTCATGTTGTCGGCTCGATAGACACTACTGACCCAAATCTCTGCCTTTGCTAATACCGGGGGAAATGATAATTTAGTTTCTTATTAGCTAATTAAAATGAATGCTATAGAAACACAAATACTCCTGGTGTTAAAATTAACGAAGAAGAAGTTTAGAACACATGTTTTTTCAAGAAATTTACTAGCGGGAAAAATTGTATCCTTTGTGTTATTTCAGAGTATAACCTATCTGTTCGAATCATCCAGATTAATTCACAAATTCTTACGTTATAGACTAACAAACATCCATCCATTCAAACAGCCAAACGTTTGCATTTATAATACGATTGTAGAAACATACACATTATGAATGCAGAAAACCTATTCACGACGCATATTTAAATAAATTAAATGATGTTCAATGTACTTTTAATTGTTTACGTTATATTACCTTAAAGGTTTAATTTGCATATTTTAAGGTATTGTACTTGAAATTAAGAATTATGATCAGAATATTAAACTAAAACCGGTTGTTGGTTCATATTTAATCCCTATCGTATTTCATTTGATTGTATTTTAAATAAAATCAAAAAGTTACCCTACATAATGTATAATATGTAGTATGATCATTGGATAATTTGTATTTGTTAAATCATTATTTTTATGTCACTGGTGCGTTTACAAACATGGGTCGATAAATCTTTAAAATGTTTCCTTGAAGAAGCTGTAAGCACTCCGACCCCAGATGTTTAGAGTTTCAACCCCACAAGGCTCAGACAAACATAGTTCAACTAAAGTTATACAGATGGGAGAAGTCAGCTTCAATCTTTTTACCTTTGAAATTTTGAACCGTAAAAATAGCATCTTATGTCTTAATGGGCAACTCGCTGTCCGACCATGGATCATGCCCGGGTCGACGGCGCATTGTGTTCCACATTGGCCCCCCCTCAAGAGGGCCAAAGCCTGTCGGGGTCGCGGGACTTATGACTTACCGTGACTCCGGTACGTAAAGGGCTATTGACACCGTGGATTTAAGTCAGTGCGAGTCTGACAGTCCCTCCAGATCTGCCCTGGGTGGGAGGACTTATGTGATGATTTTATCACGATAAAAAAAGAGGTAATAGATGGGAAACGACCTCTCACATGCCGCTGTTCAATTTAATCCACACTTCCCGGGACTCTCTGTATATATTTACGTTACTTGAGGTTCTAAGCAGCCGAAGTGGCAGCACCAGCATAACATTTATAAAGATGTTATTTGTATTACTTCATAATCGTCATCAGCCTATAATGTTCCCACTGCTGGGACACAGGCCTCCTATCTGTGAGAGAGAGCGGGCCATAAATCACAACGCGGGCCCAGTGCGGGTTGGTAGATGTCACATATCTTCGAATTTGACGGCTTTAGAATATACCGATTACCTCACGATATTTTCCTTCACCATTTTGAGGGCAGTGGTGATGAAGTGCATCACACAAAGAAGTAATGCGCCAGACTGGGTTCGAACCCACGACCTACAACTCGAAGTCGGGGCTGATACCACTGCACCACCACTACTAATCACTGTATTACTTATTGTATGTCTTTTCTTAAGTGTAGGTACATTTAACCCGTCACTTCAAGAACACGAAACCGCCTCTTATTGCTACGCATAATGACTCTTTCAAAATCATATTGCTTTCACAGTCGCGTGGTCTGATATACCTTGCAAATATGTATTCAACCACCGTAATATGATACCGTAGTACGTCTTCACTTCAATATATCCTTTAAATATTCTCATAATCACTCAATTCGCCTAGCATCTGCGACTTAAATATAATATCACTGTTTGAAATCAGAGTTAAAGAGCATTACTTATCATCACAATTGTAATTTAAAATATTATGTTTTTGTATTATATATTTATACTAGCACTTTGCCCGCGACTTCGTCCGCGTGGGTTACGTACTTTCCTAATTCCCCCTTTTCACCCCCTTAAAGATTAAATTTCCAAAAACCCCTTCTTAGTGCTCCCCTACATTATAATAGGAAGCCGTGTGCAAAATTTCACATTCCTAGCCCCAGTAGTTTCGGCTGTACGTTGATATGTCAGTCAGTCAGTTCTCCTTTTATATATATAGATAAGTATAAGTATTAATATTTATTATGTATTCGTATGTTATAGGTTAGGTTTCCACTTATTTACGGTTTTATTCCTCCTTTCACACACTATAGTCTACATTTCTTTTTAATTTCTCCTTTCGCGGGTCTGCTAGCAGAAATTTCTATAGAAATAAGCTGTACCCTTGTACTGAGTTTTATGTTATAATTATCCTGTTATTGTGTGTACATAAATAGTAAATAAATAAACTAAACTGAAAGCCTTGAAACTGGTTTCTATTCGTTGAATATTCAAGAAAGCAATAGAGTATGTACCGAAAAATGGGTTGAATAGAAACACAGGGAAAAATTTAAACAATCGAATTTTTTTTTGCCAGTGCTTTTCATCTGGTACGATTGCTTGTCAGTAATGGATTAGAAAAGTGACATAAATAAATAAAAAAAAAACCGGCCAAGTGCGAGTCGGACTCGCGCACCGAGGGTTCCGTACAAACCTGCAAGGTCGACTGGAAGTACCCTTTAGGTTTTGATTCCCTTGCGAGTACTTGCGAGTTTCAAAATATGCAGCTTAAATTGCTGTTTCTTTTGATTGCGTTGACATAGAAGTTTGATTTTGTTACAGCTTAAAGGTATTATAGACCTGAGTATTTGGTATGAATTTCAATTTAATACCTCTACGCGTTTATGAGGAAATGGGTAGTAAGTTTAAAATTATTAAAAAATATATATTATGTGATGTAACTAAAAATTTATGGTTTTCGTAATTTTTTCTTTATCTATGCTATAAGACGTTGCTTCGTACCAAATTTCAAGATTCTGAGTTCACGGGAAGCACCCTGTAGGTTTTGATTCCCTTGCAAGTGTCGAAAATTTGCGGCATAAACGGCTGTATCTTTTGATTGCGTTGGCTTAGAAGTTTGATTTTTTCACAGCTTCAAGGGACAGTAGACCTGAGTAATTGATATAAATTTCAGCTTCATACCTCCACGCGTTCCTGAGAAAAAGGGTCTTGACAGACGGACGGACAGACAGACGGACAGACGGACAACAAAGTGATCCTATAAGGGTTCCGTTTTTTTCCTTTTGAGGTACGGAACCCTAAAAAATACCCTCTTTTGCGTTGTGCAGTGGGATGAAATGATTTGAGTTTTAACATTGCCTACGGACATACTTTGTTCTAAAATTAATTGGTCTAGCCATAACCATGGTCTGTGTGTTTGTGAGTTAAATTTAAATTTGACTTTGTATTAATTAATATATTAATTAAAAAACGCAAAAATACTGTTCATCTATAATAACCATTTAATCGCGATTTATTTAATAAATATTATATAAAAAGTGGATATAATAATAAAAATTACTAATTTAAAACTTCTTAACTTTATTTTTTAAAACAAAAAAGCGCTTTTATCCTCTCTCCTATTACCAATTAATTTAACTATGTTGTGCCCGACAGGGTCCATTATTGATACAATGTTTTAACATACCAACTGTTTTATTTAACATTATGGAATGTAATAAATTATTGAGTATTGAGTTTGAATGTTTGTAAATGCACCGACGACGATAACACAAGAAAATTTGGACTGTGCTCTATGGAGCAAAATTAAAAAAAAAAGTTTTCTTAGCGAGGCACTATAAAAAACTAAACTGTGTCCAGCGGCTTCGGGATTTCTCCTTGCGGCGCATGACTGTTGTGTTAAGTGAAGATTTTAATTTTTAATTACGGAGTTAACCTTATTTTATTTAAATTAAATTGAAATAAATTTTATTTCCGTTTTTAAAACCACCGTTACTTTGCCACTTTGCGGCCCTTGACTACTAAAAGGTTGCCGACCGCTGCTATAAACTCGTTGGAACATGCGTTCACCAACTACATATTCGCCGTTGCCAGCTCGTCTCTCGCCGGTAGCCGCACACGTTTACTCATTAATTACACCATACCAGCGCTCGCGCAGCTAAAACTTGAGCAATTCATAATTTTTATAAACGAAGACGGCTGACTTTCGCAAGTAACCTGTTCGTTGTTTATGTTCGACCTTGCAACTATTACGCGTAACATGATGCCTTTAATCAACAAAAAATATTTGGCAGAAGTATGTCTAAGGGCCTCTGTTTGATCATTAGTTAAGTAAACTTTTAGTTAAAATGCCAAACATTTCGTTAACCATTCGTTTACTTAAAGTAGTGAACTGGTCCTTTTTTTAAATTTGGGATGGGTTTGCTCTTGACTCTAGTCCAGGTGAAAGATGACTGAGACAAGGACGATGGAGCGAGCTTACCCGGAAGAGACCAGGTGGTCTACCAAGACATAAAGATATCGTTTATTGGTACTACTATTATAATATATTTTAGTTCACATAGAGGCCATGTGTGACGTCAGAACTTATCTCAAATGGTTTTGAAAAGTTCCCAAACTTGGATAAACTTGGAAGTCATAGAACAGGAATAATCTTCTATGTTTGGATCTGTTTGTTGAAGTTTGGTTCAGACTTAAACCTTCCAGTGACGTAATAACGTACGAATAAATTTCTAGTATAAAATTAATTATTAATTAACTTTATAATAAGAGGATATTTTTTCGGACGTAGCATATTTTCTTATATGGCTCGGTCGTTTGGTTTTGTCCGCGTCAGTGTGCCCCAATTTCCAAGTCAGTACCACAAGCTCCTGTGGCTCATGATTATTAAATGTATAAATGTAATACCTTAAAAATATGCACAACCAATTTATGAAAAATTAAATTATTTCAAATTATAGTTATAGTTATAATTTTAAACAATTTATTTTTTGCCATCCTTTGCATTATGCCAACGTATTATTTTGCCAATTGTATTATGCTAAAATACATTATGTCAAACAACATAATGCTTTATTTATACCAAGAGGAGAATTCTCATTATTCTAAAACTGAATTGTTTAGGTACGGCCAAAGCTACTACTTAACTCTTTATAAAGTAAAAGATGGCCGTAATAGAACACCAAATTTTCCACTCTAGCAATTTACATAATTAGCAGTGCAACACATAATGTAAAGATTACATTATCATAAAAATCATAATAATGTTTCTTCAAAATTACTAGAATATATCATAATTTGTCAATGAAGTGAAACAAAATTATGAATATTTAAAGATAAAATCGTACGGGAATTAAAATGCAATACAAACATGTTAGCGATTTATTTTTAATATGTCATATTTTAAGGGTAATTTTACTCATCACAACGAACAACTTTTACTATGGGACCTAATCTGAAAACACGATAAAAAATGAGCTGGTATAACATTTTTTATCGTGTTTTTGTATCTGTTATTACATTTATGTTCGCCTAAAGATGCTGATTTTGAGCATTCCCTTGTAACGAGCATTCTTGTGAATGTTACATAACACAGTGAACTTTTTACATATTATAAGCTAGATGCTTTACTAATAGACCTGTTATATAATAATTAACCAATGTGATATCCACTGAAACCACCAACAGAGTCTATCGACATAGGTTAGACGTTTCATGAAGCAAGATTTAAAGAACTAACCCTTGCTACATAAGGGGTTGACACACTAAAGAAGTGGTCATTATCGGTTAGGTAGTATTTATCGAACACCGAAGCAATAACTTGTATTTGCTTGGCTCCAATCGGCATGTACTGGTTGATTACCATTCGAGGTGATACATCATTGTTTGTTTAACGAAAATGCCGAGCCACCAGTGTTACGCAGAAGCGTTAAGCCGAGCGTTTTGTGATTACCGAATATTCGTCTGCATATATTCGGTTTAAACCGCTGACGGGTTGTGCCGATTATGATTATGTGTGTAGTAATCGGTACAGATAGCAGTATGACGGAATACTGTCTGTCATTGTTACCAAGCCTAATAGAACGATTGGCATTTGTTAACACGCTTTTTTATTAGCTTGACCTGTATGTATGTATGTATGTATGTATGTATGTATGTAACGGAATCTTTTAACTTCATTTTCACCTACTTCCAGCAGTCTGATTAACTTGAAAATTTGCACAGGGGTCAAGGGCCGATGACAATACAATAATCTCATAAATTTTATATTAAAATCCTCCTCTAAGGGGGTGAAAAGGGGTGAAAATTTTTGTATGAAAAATCTTATTCCTTAGGTTTATACACTTGAAACTTAGTACGAATATGAGTATAAGTAAATAAAAAAGATGGACATTAATAGTTTTTTAAAACTACCCTCCATTGGTAACTTACACGATGTTAAAGTTTGTATGGGAAAATCATAAAGCGCTAACTGATGAATTTAAAACTCAGTATATATAAATTAGATCAGAAATAATTAAACACGTGTTTCTGGGTTTTTCGAAAATCACCCCTCAAGTTAGTGAAAAGGGGTATTCAAGTTTAAAGGGAAGGATCTAAAATCGCTAAACGTAGAACCTGAATTTTGGACGGTAGGTGCGATTCATTATGTAGGTGATCACTAAGAAGGGATTTTTCGAAAATCTACCTAAAAGGGGGTGAAAAGGGGTAATAACCTTTGTATGTAAAATCTTATCCGTTAGGTTTATAAACTTGAAACTTGGTACGAATATGACAAAAAGTAAATAAAAAAGATGGGAATTATTCGTTTTTTAAAACTACCCTCCTTTGGTAATCTAGACGATGTTAAAGTTTGTGTGGGAAAACCATAACGCGCTAACCGATAAATTTTAAACTCACTATATAAAAATTAGATAAAAACTAATCAAACACGTGTTTTTGGGGTTTTCGAAAATCACCCTCTAAGTTGGTGAAAAAGGGTGATTAAGTTTTAAGGGAAGACTGCTTGCTTCGACAAACCCAAAACTTGGCATAAATAGTTTCCCAATCGAATAAAGGATGCGCGATTTTTGAAATATAGATAACTATATTTCAAAAATCAACCCCTAGCGGGCGAACATTGTAAAATCAGTTTGTCTTCAATAATATTTCGGGTTCGAAGTTAGAAACACGCGCTGACGAAGTCGCGGGCGGAGTGTTTTTTTTTATCGTGTTAAAATCATCAAACGAGTCCTCCCACCCAGAGCAGGGCGGGAGGGACTGTCAGACGTGTACTGACTAAAATCCACGGTGTCCTTCAATAGCCCTTTACGTACCGGGGTCACGGTAATCCGTTGGTCCCGCGACCCCGGCAGGCTTTGGCCCTTTACAGGCCCCGTCACTATGCTGACACTCTTTGAGGCGCGCGTGGAACACAACGCGCCGTCGACCCGGGCATGGTCCATGGTCGGACAGCGAGTCGCCCATTACTCGCTGCCCGCATGCCCGCGCCTACGGTGGCCGGAGATCGTCTTGCGGCGGGCGGAGTAATAGTAAAAAATATATTTAGATTAGTGAGCATGTTATCGCCGATGAAAATGTCATTCTCTGTCTTTTGCTGCCGATTGGCTCTCTGCTGCATACGGCCTGTTCTCCTCTGGCTTCTCCCACTTTCAAAAGACAAATTTCTTTATTGGTCGCTGCTGACGATTGCTGCGCGATCATCCGTTGTCAATCTTCGAATTTTATAATTAGTCACTGCTACCGAAATAGTGCGCGCGCATCCGCGCTTGCGTATTTTAATTTCTTTATTTCTTTTATTGTCGTCTTGAAACTAAAAATTCAGAAAATAAATTATAGTTTAAAAAAACTAAAAAAACACGCTTTAATAGCAATCGAACTAAAAAGTAGAAAATAATTTTTAAGTATAAGAGAGTTTGTGTTACTGCAATATAAAATTCAACAATCAATTATCATAATTAACTTAGAATAAGATTAATATAAATATTAAGATATTAACAAAAATTCAAATAAAGTGAAAAAGCGTGGGGTGCTCAATGATATTTTTCAATGAATTCTGATATTTTTTTTTATGAATTCTGATATTGCAAACAGTAACTAATAAAATGATCATCACATTCGACATCAAGCACCCCACGCTTTTTCACTTTATTTGAATTTTTGTTAATATCTTAATATTTATATTAATCTTATTCTAAGTTAATTATGATAATTGATTGTTGAATTTTATATTGCAGTAACACAAACTCTCTTATACTTAAAAATTATTTTCTACTTTTTAGTTCGATTGCTATTAAAGCGTGTTTTTTTAGTTTTTTTAAACTATAATTTTTTTTGTCAATGACCTGCCAAGAAGGGCGCTAGCCGAGGTCAAATAATGCCTTGTAGGTGTTGAAAATGACCCACAAGAATTTCCGCATTATTGCAGTTTAAAATGGAGATAGCAGTAAGGTGGAATAGAAGGCAGTCAATAATTATAAATTTTTGAGGTGTAGATTCACACACCAATAAATACAGGGTGTACGAGACATCGACGCACAAACGGATACCATGGGTTCAGGACATGATTCTGGACCCCCCCATGTTGGAATTTTTTGTCGGTTTTTCCCAAATTTTCTACTTTAGACTGTTCATGATCGTTATTTTTACCTCAGTTGTTCCCCCCTGTTTCTAGCCGTCTTTTGCGTCGTTCGTTGTCAAAACATTTTGCGTCTATTAATATCAATAAAAGGCATACAAATTAATAATGACCTTGATCGAAGAGTGATGATCTCAGTGAGGCCGCAACAAGAATTATAACTGATTTTAAAATATTGCAAGGACCAAACCAAATCAATAATATAGTAAAATAAAAATTATAACGATTAAACAACTAGAGTTCCTCATCTGCATTTCATGGACTTTCTGTGTTATTATCATAGTAAAAAAAATCTATATAGGTATCATGTTCTTAACTAGTAAAGCCTTTAATTTGCACGATTTAGGCTTTGAAGTTTAGTTTTTCCAGTGCTACATAGATGTCGATACTCGTCTTTTTTGTTGATTATGTGCTGAAGAATTATGGTAACATTCGTAAAGGCTACAATCCGTCCGCGTAATATTGACGTATAATCCAGTTTAGACGTATAATTAAAAGAGCACTGCATCTTGCATATGCTGGAGTTATACATATAACAGACAAATTATGACACAAATACAGCTTTTGAAATTGTATACTAAACTGATATTGGTCAGATCGTGACGATAGATCGTGACGAGATGATAGTGTGAAAAATGTGCCAACTGGCGTGGCACTGGGCCGGTCAAAGTCAAGAATTACACCCAACATTGTGACAGCATAGTGGTAATCGTGGCAACATCTTTTTATTTGTAGAAGGGGCAATGTTGGCAATCTCTGCTAAATAGTTCTTGTAACTGACTCTGTTAAGCTCACTTCCTTGAGTGAAGTAAAAGAATACACACATTAGCATTAATGCTAATGTGTGTATTCTTTTACTTTGACCTTAAGGTCACGAGACGTAAAGGGCTATTGAAGGACCGCGGATTTGAGTCAGTACGAGTCTGACAGTCCCTCCCGCTCTGCCCTGGGTACGAGGATCATTTGATGATTTTACCACGCTAAAAAAAAGAAGCATTGATTTAAATATAAGTAGATTGAATAGGTACATTTATTCTAAACTTTTCCCCAGACTAATAATTTGTCCTGTATCGTGGGTACGTTTAAAAACAGAGACTCACATACAAAAACGCCCAGACCCGAAACAACTACTTGTAGATCATACAAATATATTTTCAGAGCGGGGATTGAGCACAACAGCTGCGTAACAGTTGATCACTCAGTCACTGCGCCAATCGTGCTGTCTGATACAAATAACGCATTCGAGTGCACGTACCCTTATAAGCTCCTAACAATATCCATAAACGAACGTCAAGAGCATTATTAAGCAGCACCTTAATATTTCAATGAAATGTAATTTCAGTATTAATGAAACATGTTCCTATGCGTGTTGAACGATGCATCCGTTTCAGGTTGATTGAGGGAAACCTGTTATAATACTGAATATCTGGCACATGGCTAATGTTTGACCTTGTTCGTTATACTTGTAATACGTAATCAACTTCTTTTTTTTTAACGTGGTAAAATCATGAAATGAGTCCTCCCACCCAGGGCAGAGCGGGAGGCACTGTCAGACTCGTACTGACTAAAATCCACGGTGTCCTTCAATAGCCCTTTATGTTCCAGGGTCACGGTAATTCGTACAGTCCCGCGACCCTGGCAGGCTTTGGCCCTCTAGAGGCATGGTCCATGGTCGGACAGTGAGTTGCCCAATACGTAATCAAATAGATAAGGTATATTTTCAGCCCTCTTGGACGTTTTCGCTATGTGCACGATGTCACCGCCTCCTAGTAGTCATTATTTCGGGACTTACGAGTATAACATGTGTAAATTCTTGACAACTAGATACGAGTATTTCATTTCTATTATTTTTTGGGTTGCTATTCATTAAAAAATATATAAAACCTCAAAAAATACTTAAAAAGGTTGTCGTGTATATATTAAACATGACACACGTCACTCCCTTTCGAGTCCTGAGTTAAATCACGTCTCTGCCACATCACTAGTTGCGATCGATTGGACAGGCTCCTTGGTGTTCAATTAACGCTTTTAACTTTCCTTTTAATTACCAAGAGACTGAGGTTTAATCAGTATTTAAGTAAAGTAGTATTTAAATATTATACATTCTAAATAATTTACCTAACCTTACTAATAATTTACCTAACCTTCGATCAAACTATTGGGCCTAAGTATATAAATAAATATAAATAAATATTCCACAACTATCACACAACGCCATCTAGTCCCAAGCTAAGCAGAGCTTGTGTTATGGGTACTAGACAACTGATAAACATACTTATATATTTCTAAATACATACATATTATAGATAAATTACACCCAGACACAGAACTAATGATCATGCTCATCACACAAACATTTGTCCTGGGTGGGAATCGAACCCACGACCTTCGGCATAGCAGTCAGGGTCACTAACCACTAGACCAACAGGCCTGCCGAATCAAATCTTACCGCTGGATTTTAAACCAGTTCGCTGTTGAAATGCACTTTATGATCAACAACTGTCTCCTAAACGGCCAATAGCACGTACACGAAACTTTATCCATACGTTCAATTAAAAAAAACCATGTCTTTTATTTTAAGAGTAGTTTTTTTTAACGTTTAGATAATTTATGATGACTAATCTTAAAAGTAATCTGTTGTCTAGAAATTGCTGAAACGAAGATTTCTTTTTCTAAAGGTGGTAAATAGTGTGTCTGGTTCGGTTTATAGTAAACTAGCGACCCGCCCCAGCTCCGCACGGGTGCAATTTCTACTATATTATGCATGTTACATACATATAAACTTTCCTACTTAATCACTATATCTATTAAAAAAACCGTATCAAAATCCGTTGCGTAGTTTTAAAGATCTAAGCACACACAGGGACAGACTGATAGACAGCGGGAAGCTACTTTGTTTTATTATACTACGTAGTGATAGTGATGTCTCCTATTTTCAGTATACCAGTTTTGTCTTGTTAAATCTCGTTCCACAATATTGTGCAATAATAAAAAGCAGTATTATGGCCGGCTGATGGAATACGGTTACGTTAGTCTACAGATGCCTGCAACATTAAAGAGATCGCCCGCACATTGTTGACTGTAATTTTTTAGGAAATAAATAAAGTAAGAAGAGTTGATCTGACTGACAATTAAAGAGATAATAGTTTTGATGAAAAAGTATAATATACGCATTCAGACATTACCTACCAACTATATCACCACTAGTGATTTAATGAATATTCGCATTCGCATCCACATGAATGTTTGCGAATATTTCTGTTTTTTTTTTAATTTACTACTATGATTTGAATATGAAAACTATATGTTATGGAATATTCTTGAAGTAGACAAAATAACTTGAAATAGTTCTGTTGGTCCAATTTAAATATTAACAGAATCACAACAAAAATGTCAAAATTCCTTTTTATCATAAACAATATTGGTGGAATATGGGTGTACAATAAGGTAAATCTCTGTCTAACCCTTCAGAAGTAATAGGCGCGACGTTGCATCAATTTCTTTTTTTAAAAAAAAAACATATTTAAAATTGTTCTGTCTAAACTTCAGTCTAAACTTGTTGAATAAAGTTGATGTGTTGAATGAACGAAGTTACATTCATTCAACTACATTGACTTGGCCAATGTTCGGTTAAAATATGTCTGACATGAAATGTCAAACCTATCTATCATTTTGCATGCGTTTCATTTGAAAGTAAAATATTCGCATTCAGGAAAATTAAAATATTCGCATCCGAATTCGCATTCGCGCATCACCACTAACAACAACTATTTTCTAAGAAAATTTTTAAAACGGTAACCACAAAGTATTCAATGCAGCCATTAAACAATAGAACCACGTATTAAAACAATCACGAATTATGAGCATTAATGCTTATAAAATGCCGGAGTGCCGACATACATTGCATTGCATAGTCGCGTGCGCCAACCGGTCTTGATACCAGCGCGGGCGCATCGCATGGCGAAACGAGCGCTTTCCATACATTTTAACACTGGTTTGTTTGATTCTGTTTATTGAATTGCATGTTTATGCTTCGTGCGTTTTTGTGTCTAGTTCACGATTATTTTAGAATCAGTGAGGTAAAGTTGAGTACTTTGTTTTATTGATGGTCTAGTGGTCGCAAGCATGGAGGGCCTGAGTTTGAATTACCAATTTTAGTAGAAATTATTAAGGTTATCCTTATTAACTATTATATTTATTCGTTTATTACTTTTTATTTGTTATATTTTTATTTATTTAAAATTCATATAATTACATTTTAAATAAAAGAAAACAAAACAATGTACAACATTTCAAAATATAAAAATAGAGGTCCGCCGGTATGGGAGCAGGGTCCAAGCTACCGGTAGTTAGGGCTCTAGAGACAGAAACCTCCTCACAAAGCGACCCGTATCGAAGAGCACTGGCTTCTGAATCAGGCCCTTGATTCAACCACCTAGGGAGAGTCTCGACAGGTTTTCGTCGAAGCTCTTGGCTATCAGGCCATTGGCCGTAACGACTATCGGCACAATTATAGCCGAGCTCACATTTCACATGTCGACAACCTCGCGCGCTAAGTTGAGATATTTGATTTGTTTATCTTTCTCAGCCTTCAAAATTTTCTCGTCATGTGGTATGGTGACATCGATTATCATTACGTGGCGCGCTGATCTGTGTATCACTACTATGTCAGGCTTATTGGCGACAATAGTCCTGTCAGTAATGATAGGCAGATCCCAGTACAGCGTGACATGGTCTTTCTCGAGAACTTTGGCGCTTGTTCTACGTCGGTCTTGTGTTAAGTTTGCCTTAAATGTGTGATTTCCGATCATACCTCGCGTCCTCGTCTTATACATTATGTTATTAATCATGTAAAGTAATGGATGCTTTTAAAACCAAATTCATATTTTTTTATTCATGTTATTTGTTCTGATTCAAGTTCTTCTGTTGAAGTTATTCAAATGGGAGTTTTGAACTTTGTTTTTGACATTAAGCGCAATCCAATGAAACTAAGCGTACATCCAAGATAATAAATATTTACAGCCCATTAACTTAAAAATAAATCTTCTCTTCTCTTTCTCCATTAGTTTAGTTGAAAAGTCGCTTTATTTGCACGCTTTTTTCAACCTTTTTTTTTTCGGAGAAGAGCCTTATTACCCAGAAACATTATTATTGTTGTTGCACTCAGAATATTTTGCAGGTATTGTTACAATTCTCCAACATTTTTACGCTACTAAGTCTAATATAACTCGATTTATGTTGTTTAAAATGAGACTTGCTTGAGATTCTTACACAATAATTTAAAAAAAAAACTGAAACCCTACTACAAAAAAATCGCGCACTGAAAAGTATAAAATAAGAATAATATTCATTTGACCGAGTAATAGCCGTGGTTGTGTGCCACCTGCGGTTGTTACAGACAATCTTCATTGGCTAGTTGGAATACGACCACGGCTACGGTTTTAGTTATTTTTAACTATTTTTTTTATGTACACTATTTTGGGGGTTATTTGATATTTTATTGATTATTTTATTTTTGATGATTTGATTTCATGATTATTTTATTAATGTTATATGTATAGTTTTTCAGTTGTGAATTTAAGATATAATTTGGTGAGGCAAAGTTATAAAATGACATTCTTGAATTACGGTATCTCAGAATAAAAATAGCTAGTAAAAGCTATATAATGTATATATTTCAAATGTGCTCATCAAGCCCTTTTATTTGATACCCATGTCGGTACTGTGCGAAATTTAAACCCCCTTGAGGGCGCCATATTGGATTTAGTGACACGTCACTTAGCCTATAACCAGCGGACGACTGAGACGCATCTAACGACACCTCATTTGTCATGTAATGATAAGTAGTATAGAAGTTATGAGGGAACAAACAAACACACATGCAAACATACATACATACTGGTCAAAATCATAACCCTCCTCTTGGCTCTTCCGTAGTCGGGTAAAAATAACAGAACCAAGTTTAGCAAATACTTATTAGAAAACGTACTTAAACACAAACATTACAAAATATACAACCTTGTCTTTGCTAATAATGAGACCACGGCGTTTAGACAGTTTCCTATTTACTTACTCACATTCAAAGTGTGTTTCCTACATTTGATTAATAACTGAATTAAAATTATCATTAAGTCGATATTTTTTATAAGGATCTGATTAATAATTACTTCTGAATGAGGTGGTTCCGTTAAGATTCCAATGCGATGCCTACTTGTTTTTTTTAGGTAACCTACTTTCGATCGGTTAAAAACCAATTAAAAAATTAAAATTTTAGAACCAATTCAGTTTTTGAATTGTTTATTTTATCCTTTTTACACTGGAAACAAGTATTTGTCTTTTTACTAGGGGAACAGTGTATACTTAACACAACGCTAACGTAGCGCAAACGCCATCAGGACGTCATTTGCAAGCGGCCATTATCAAATGGCGTCCTGTTGGCGCTTGCGCTACGTTAGCATTGCGTTAAGTGTGCCTTAAGTGTGTTATTTCCCATCATACCTCGCGTCCCCGTCTTATACACTGTTCCTCTACATTGTTTCTGAAACTTACCTCCGACTATTTTTTCTTATAATACTAACATGAAAGATGTAAAAAAATATTATTAATATATTTTCTTTTACAAGAGCGCCCGTGGATTTTCCGATTGTTCGAACTGCGTTTTGATGTTTTTGTTTTTGAAAATGCTGTATAGTGCTTATAATGAATAGTACATTTGAACTTAATGCTTGGGTTTGCAGTTTGAAAATAATTATTTCTCCGGAATTTTGTCATTTCTTATTAATAACTCCTCAAGCTACTAACTTCGCCTTGGGGTTTCTTTAAGGAAAAGCTTAAAGAAAAAATCTCTCAAACTTGTTAAGTCTAACCGGGATAAAATTGACACCCCGAGAATTATGATAAGGGTAAATTGGATTGACTCATTTTTAGACAGACCCTTTCAAGGATAACGAACTTTCAATTCCTCTTCTTTAAGGACTTAAAATCACGGTCATTCGAACTGTCACTGCATTTTCAACTTAAAAATACCAGTGTTATAGTATATTTTTCTTGTTACAGGTACGTGATGGCGCCTTGGACTGCAAAACGAAAAGATATTATCCCAAAAAGATAATCCTGATAAAGAATACAAATAAGGACATAGCCTACGAGTATTTCCTAGTGATGAAAAAAGTCATTTGAATTATTTATAGTGTAGAGGTTTTCGAAAAATTTTTGTAAATATTTTGTTATTCAATATTTGATTAATTTTATTTTTTTCACTGTTTAAAGAAAATATAAAATTAATGTCTATTCAAAGTTGAATGATCTTTAAAACGCATGTGATACGATCAACGAATACGTCTTTTGAAATTCTGTCGTAAGTTTTTGTTGCCTAACTTCGAAATTTTAAGAAAGAACACAAGCTCCTAAGTAATCAGTTTTGTTAATCAAAATCGCAGCATATTTTTATGTTATTTATTTGTAGATAAATGAATTTGCGATACAAGGATAAATAATTAGGTAAGCTGTTTAATTGTGAGTTTGTGCGCCATCAGTGTTTTATTAGAATTACTGATCTTTTATTATTATTTTGCCACTGATTTTGAATTTTACACTCGTTGATATTAGGTTTAAATCGTAAAGTGATTTTGAAAGATCTGTGTGTCAATCTAATAAATAAGCTGTTTTTACTTTGAATAAGCACTACTTTAGTCTTTATCTTTGTTAATAGTATAACATCATGCGACATACGTATTGCAACAGCTACTGCAAAGAAAAGAAATCGCTAAGAGCATGCCACAACTTAACACCACTCACGTGAATGAATCGGGTGACAAACGTGCGATTCGCTTAATACAAATTGCATAGTAAGTCGCAACGAATGTGGTCGTGAATAAAATTTGCAGAGCAACCACAGCAGTTTATAAACGAAATGTCTAGAAAACAAATTACATGCGAGTAGTTGCGAAAAGTTTCTCAATGTTTTGCGGTGGCGAGCTGAGTTATTTTTGTAGATTTAACATGGTTTTTAAAGATATTTAATGTCACTGCAGGAAATAATATGATCTGAAAACTGTTTACAAGAAAAAAACATAGTTTACAAAGTAATTAATTTGAGGATTAGTGCTGAGTGAGTGAGAACGAGATTTAGGAAAATGACAGTACGCATGTTGATGTGTAAAAATGTGAGAAGATTATAAGGGAGTCACCGCATATCGTCGCGATGAGGGTTAAAACGGTCAAAAAGAGTATTTTGTCCAAGCAATAAAAGCGAAAAAGATTTTAACTTATCACTTTTATTGTAAGGTCTTCTAAGGCTCGAGCCGATTTCGATTGTGTGGTCACTCCCTAAAATAAAATAAAAATAATACGATAAAAGATTTGTTAACCAAATAATAATTAATCTTCTCAAATAATTATTTGTATTATATTTTGTAATGCGAACTAAAACTAAATTCTCATACATTGTCTATGGGCTAAAAATAGAAATGAAGTAGGAAACAATACCATGTAAAAACAAAAACAATGTAAGGTCAATTTAATTGGCATACAATGTAAATATTCATAAATCAACATTCACAAGATATTTGTGTACAATTCCATAAAATTATGTAATAGCTTAATAAGTATATAAGAACAAATACAATAATAATATATTATGATTTAGCTTATTAAGATAGGGCTTGGAAATAAATAATTATTGTCTATTATAGAGTTAATTTTATTTAGATTTAATATATTAATTAATTATATTTTTATATAAGAGCATTTTGTTAGAGATGAGGCCTGCGTCCCAGCTGTGGGGAACATTATAGACTAATTATAGTAACTTGTAGAATATAACTATAACTTATATAAATTATATAGATAGAGTTATATTCATCAAGTTATTCACTCAATCACAGTAGCTACTTCTTCCATTGTGTTACTTCTAAGTAGGCCCTGAAACGCAAAGGCCAACTTAAGAAACAGGGTGGACTTTTAGTCTATTGTCAGGCTCTTACTGATTTAAAGTCCACCCTGTTTCTTCACTCCAACCAGGGTGGGAGGACTAATTTGATGTTTTTTATCACCCAAAAAAATAATTCGTGAAACAATTAATTTGTACAATGTAAAACTTTTGTTTCGGAAAACGTTTAGCTAATCTGAGATACAGAAAACTTTAGGCAGTTTCCAAAATTAAGTATTTAATATAGTAATTAAAAAAAACAAAATAAACAAAAATAAAAGACAAAAATATACTAATGTAAAGGTAAATAAGGGGTAGTATTTAAACGCAAATCAAAAAATATCCTTTTTCTATGCAATAAGATTCCGAATTCCCATCAAAATTACTGATTGCACAGCAAAATATTCAACTCAAAATATCACTAAACACACTACAATTTATTTTTGCAGCGTACAGCGATTTTTCCTAAAGCAAAAGCTTTTTCATCAATGCACAGCTAATAATCTTAATGCACATTATACATGTTAACTCTTTTTCTTTTAAATATAGCTTCTATTTTTATATTATTTACAGCAGTTTTTCTAAATAAAACAGCATTTTATTAGTCACAGTCGTCTTATTATTTATTAATTACCACATACCAGTAATTTATTGAAATATTAAAGCGGGTCTTGCTTTCGCGGGGCGTCCACGCTTCCCAGCATGTCGACGGAGCCCCGCTTCGCGGGGCTCCTACTTCTGGGTGGTTTAAAAAAAAAAATAACCACGAAGAGGATGGCGGGGTCTTTCAGACCCCGCCATCCTCTTCTAACCTAAATTGTCCGAGTCGGGGTGCCAGCGTGTACTTACTGGTTAATATGCGACTGGGATAGTTATTTTGCTATGAAACAGTCAGTATTTATGCTATGTATGTAGTATTTTTGTACAAAAATAAATTTAACTGTATTGCATTATGAGAAAAAAAGTAATGTCATATTGATGTATAATTTCGAATTATCTGCAGTTTGAGTTTTGTAAAACATTTAGTTTATTTGTGGTGAAGTAAGTTATTTGATGTAAAAAAGAATATAAATGATGAGTATGTATTGATAGGCGATTATTTATTTGATATGCAATTTATAATATCCCGTAAATAAGTAGTTAAAGAATATACAAGTATTTTTTTTTTATATATTTCCCACATGTAAAGGTCATTCATTTGTGGCCGTTTACAGACAATTATAGATAATTTAATTAAAGCAAAAAATCCTCATTTACCGACAAAATAAGATACTTAGAAGATAAAAATTACAATGAGATATTTTTAAATACTTTGAATTATGAAATTTTCATTAAAATGATGCAAACGTGTTTAACCCTTTTAAGCAAAAGGGAAATAAAGTTGTTTTTTTTTTTAATTATGCGTGTTATTTTTTGCAGTTGTAATTATTTATTTTATTTCCCACAAGTGCTATGAAAACACATTTTGACTTCGAATCTTCGACAGAGAAAAAGAGAATAGAATAGAACCTTCTTAATCAGTCTATAATATGGTCACGGGACTTACCCATTACCGTGACCCCGGTACGTAAAGGGCTAGTGAAGGAAACCGTGGATTTTAGTCAGTACAAGTCTGACAGTAGGGGTGGGAGGACTCATTTGATGATTTTACCACGAAAAAAAAAAACAGTCTATAATGTTCTCCACTGCTGGGACACAGGTATCCGCTCTATGAGAAAGAGTGGTTCATTATCTACCACGTGGGTCCAGTGGAGGTCGATGTCCAATTTCTTCAAAGTTGTCATTTTAGAACAAAACTCTACTTCATGTTTATACAACGGGGCTAGAATATTTGGTTTGTAATTAGTTAGTTTAAGTATTTTGCACTTTTTCTGTTTATGTTACGCATATTTTTGCTGGTAGTCATATCTTTTTATACACAATGTATTCTTTACTATGTATCTTAAGATCAAAGATGTATAATGTATATGACCTAGTTTTCTACATTATTGTTAAAATCTACCAAATCTGTAAATACATAAAAGATGTTTTCCAAATATTTTTCTTAAGTATTAGTTAGCCATTGGAAGCTTTAATGTTATCATAAAATATAATAAAACCATAGAAACCTTTTTATTTATACGAATATTATTTACAAATATTTTATAAATAATAAAATATTTATGATTATGATTTTGGTGTTTTTAGTTTTATAACCCAATGAGATGTGGTGGTGTAAATAATCTTTTGTGATCATTTTTATGCCCAAATATATACAAATAACACTACCTATTTATTTAGAGCTTAGGTATTTAAACTCTAAATACATAGATAGTGTTATTTTTAACAAAATTATCACTTTGGCGGTAAGCGTGCCGCGCATTGGTTAATTGATTGACTGCTACACTACGTATCGCTGATTCAATTCGCTCACAGAACTAATATTTTGTAAGACCCACAAGTAGATGGACCTGGTCTGCATGTTTGTGTATGTGAGTTTAAATGTTTGCAAACGCACCCACGATATAAGATAAATTCCAATGAGGGCTTGGCATTGCTCTAAAAAAAATGAGTCGACCACTCATTTTTTTTTCAGCGTTACCTAGATGGTTCGTTTTAGGTGAGTCGGGCCGTATTATGACGTCTTAAAACCAGGCTTGTTCCAGTGAGTGAAAGAGACAGAGCTATACAAGTCATCTACCGCCACTTCGTTCACTCACTGGAACAACCCTGGTTTTAAGACGTCATAATACGGCTCCTGAGTTCGTTTTGTCTTTGGGCTAGATTAAGCCAAGAAAAAAAACATTTTAAACATTTTGTAACTTTTTTTTTTTTCAAACGACGTGTAGTTTGGTTTTTTAAAGAATTTATTCTTATTTGGGAGCTCATTTTTCCCTGTTATTCACGCGTGGGCTATCGTGATTTTTTATTGCGCGTGATCTCAAGGTTATTTTGTTCTGGGAAGCGCTTTTAATAAAATAAAGAAGAATGGCAATGCTAATGTTCTGTCTAGTTACTATAAATAGCAATGCATTTAGACCTTTACCTTGACAGTAACAAAACATCTGTCTAAAGCAAGTTTCCGTTACAAATACGCCGTAGCCTTCACTTGTCTTTGCCAAATGATATTCCGGAAAAGGTTCTTAGAAATTAGTCTTACAAGGCATCTCAAGATTAAAATCTTAATCTAAGTTCCTGTTTTTCAGTCAGCAATAGTTCCTGTTTTCCAGTTAAACTTAGTTGTTGCCTTGTGGTGATTTTCCGAACGACCAAGTTCCAAATAGATTTGGCAAATTCGTAATTTAAACCGGTTTGGTCGGTTACTACAGTGCTAATTGAAATACTAGGTAACTTTATTTGTAAATATGTTTTGGTTTCTTTAAAGTACTACCTCAATTTGATTTTAGTTAAGATCTTATTAGGTACTGTGTTTTCTGTTTAATTATGTGGATTTAAATTCCCTTGATCTCAAAATAAAAGCGTTAGTTATTACCCAAAATCATGCACATATGTTTAGAACGATCTAACCAGTCATTTAGTACCTATCTTATTTTAAGATACTAAATCCTCAATTATAGTCTGGTCTCTAATTTATAAACTAACACTTTCATAAAACCTCAAAAAATCGTTAATCAAATTAACACCAAATAAGTTCATGCACAAAAAAATCACAATAGTATTCAAGTATAGTATTTTGATCTCAACCTTATAATCAAAAACATAAAAAGAATTAAATGACACAAAAAAAGTTTTATTTATCTACAATTGACACATTTCAAAGGACAGGACATTAGAATAAATCATGATTCAAGTTTATGTCATAAAAGAATTCGTTCATTGAACTGAACTTTACATGTCCCAGATTTTCATTCGTTCTTTGTTGTATTTATGAGGTCAAGGCGTTGTAGACTGACAGCTACTGAACCCTCCGGGTAACGGTTGTCAAGTAAGGTTAGAAAGTTTAGTGGTTTGTTTGCTAAGTATAGTAACCATGACCTGGCAGGTCTCAGCCCTGCACTTCAGCAATCACTTTTGAAAAAAAATAATCAGGATAACCGTTACCCGGAGGGTTCAAAAGCTCTTAGGCTAATTTCTATTATAGCTTCTATTTGCTATTAATATATTTTTTTTCTATTTTAATCTAATTTATTTCATTCAATTTGTGATTTACTTGTGCATTTTGATTTGTTCTACTGGAGTTTTGTTAATTAATTTTGATTCTACCATTATTTTGATTATTTTGTACGCCACTAATGACAACAGTGTTATATTTATTATTTTTGACATCTGTACTTTCGATTATCTATGTTCTACAAATAAAAATAATTGATTTGATTGGATTATTGTATGCTTAGGAGTAAATATTATGCTCAATATTTTTTTTTTAGGATTCTGTACCCGAAGAGTAACCAATGTTACCTTATTAATGTACCTCGGCTGTCCCTCTGTCTGTCAGCGGGTTGTATGACGCTCATGAGCCGTTATAAAGATATATAGTTGAAATTGAACTGTTCGCAAGACCGTCTAAATAGGGTACAGTGGCCTTGGAATACACAGGACAACCTAAGTAATAGGGTAATTTTTTGCCAGTATGAGTTTGATAGTCCCTTCCTACCTGTTTCACCCAAAGCGGCAAGACTCATATAAATAAAAATAAAAAATACAAGAAACAAAAAAAATTGATACTGTCATTATAGTTGAATCGACCATCGGCCATTACTATTTTGAAGTAATGAGGAGCAGGGCATAAAACACCTTGATACTTACTTTATTGAAAAAAGTGGAGCCTCTGATCATAAATATGAAGTGTCTGGCAACTACTGCCGAACAGGTTTTATCTGGTTTTCAATAATTATGACATACAATAGTACTCGATCAATTTATTAAATACCATCGTGCGGGCTCCATTCAAACTTTCAGATTATTGAATTTGCGGTCCACATGTTGACTACTGTACTGTATTACTCGATGATTCCGTACTAAAATTAGATATTCTAATACCGAATGTGAGTATGGAGCTTTATTATATACCGCGGAAAGCCACACGATGTAAGAATCCGATTTAGTTCTTCATTCTTATCATAGATGGCGCAACATAACTGTTTGTATGTTTATAATGATGCTGCTACAATGAATGAGACATACTCTAACGCGCATATTAGGTATGATATTTTAGCTGTTCCAGTGCAACTTTTAGTCACCACGAGCCAAAAGCCTCTTCTATACAAAGGGAAGAACAATGAAAACTGAAGACAATGGTGAAAGTCAAATTTCACAAGAAAGGTGACGGTGTCCTCGATAAATTACTTACTTTTGTGAGCTTAATGATGCATTTATAATTCGTAACGTGCGTCACAGGTTCATGGCCCTCTTAAATGCATCATTCTGTCACGATCATTATTCTGTGAGCTTTAACAATGCCTGTTCTTGCAGGTGGATTAGATGATATTTGAATTTAATTTCACTAGTGAAATTCAATGTTACACTAATGTTCAGTGCCTTTTGTTATCGTGGTAAAATCATCAAATGACAAACAAGACAAGACAGGTCTGATAGTACCTCCTCTGCCCTGGGTTGGAGGTATTCAGGGCAGAGCAGGAGGGATTGTCAGACTTCTACTGACTAAAATCCACGGTGTCTTTCAATAGCCCTTTACGTTCCGGGGTCCGGTAATTCGTTAGTACTACGACCCCGGCAGGTTTTTGCCCTGTCCCCGTTATTGTGCTGACACCCTTTGAGGCAGAAGCAGACAGCGAGTCGCCCTTTACTCGCCGCCCGCATGCCCTCGCCTACGGTGGCCGGAGATCGTCTTGCGACGTCTGCCGCCGTAGGCGACTTTAACTGCGGCCGGGTTATAAGGTGGACGCTGTCCTCTCCCTCACGCATCCCGCCTCCACCTTCGTTATCATGACTGCTTCGCAGAAGGAGGCGACCGCTTCCCACCTCGTCTCGCCCCGCAGTATGGCCTCAACCAATGCCGGGCGCGAGGGGTCGCCGCCTATCACAATCGTAAGGACACGGTGGTGCTCTGCCCAAGCGGGGCATTCCTGCACCGTATGCTCCACCGTGTACTCCGAGCAATCGTTGCAGTGGTGACACCCAGGCGTTTCCTCCTTCCCCATTCGATAATAATCTATCTATCAAAAATGTTCATTTAGTGAAATAATTGACTCAAATAATTAAATAACGAAATATCGGTCTGTGTACTGCATTAAAATATTAATTACTAACGAGTTAGCGACCCGCCTTGGCAGAGCTAGGCGGAGATGAAGCGAACACACCTGGAGGGGGGCGCTCAGAGAAAAAATCTTTTTAATACAGTTGCATGAAAATTGACATTTTATGGGGGAGTTTTCTGTGCGTAGAATGCAATTTCTCGCACTAGTTAAATAAAAAACCGTACTACCAACATAATAAATTAATATGGGCTCTCTATGCAACCAAAGAGACTTTAGTCTAATCTTTTTTCATTTTTACTAAAGTATTAATTCAATATTTTTTTCTTCGTTACAAGACTGATAATAATCATGCAAAAAAAAATGAAATTTGTTATTTGTTATTTATTTGTTCAAATAATAAAGCAATATTAGTATCGACATAAACAAAACATTGGCTGTATGAGTACACTGCCTTTGCGTATGATGACAAAAAAATATACTTAGCGCCATTTTCGTAAAATTTTCTACGCTAAGTGAAGTCAATGTTTTATTATTAAAATTTTTATTTCTTCGCAACTGTATTAAAAATAGTTGTTCAATACACGTGCGAGTCTGTCTTTACAACTCGTTCCAGCTATTGACCCTCGCCTACGGCTCGGCTCAAAAGTTGGAACTCGTTCATAAAGACAGACTTCTCGCACTTGTATCGAAAATAACTATTACGACGGCGATCACCAGTCAGTAATGCAGACTTAACTTTTACTAAGAAATTAACATGACCTACAGTTATAATATACTTCTGGTGTCTGATGAGTGGGATCTGAAAGAATGTAAGAGCTGATGCTGATGTCAACGACGATCACGTTAGGTCAAGCGTCTCCACTACTGAAAAACTGCGTCCTGCTGCTGCTGCGCACTTCAAAATATACTTAACAGTTGAATTAAGAATTTATTGAACAAAACAATATACCTACTCGTAGATTTGAAAGCATTTTGTGACGTTTACAACTTTCAGAATGAACTCTTTTAAAATATTTAGAAAGTAATGCGCATAGATAAGTGGAGATTAATGATGAATAAGTTATTTTAAATTGCATCTTAAATGCAATGTAAAGGCCCTCAATCAATTACTTTCGAAAGCTTAATGATGCATTTTAATATGTCTCAGGCGCCTGGCTTTCAGTGTAATTTATTGTAAATGTCGTTGGTAGATCGTTGTTTTAGCAACATCGTGATATACCCCGACATATCGTTATCCACCGGCACCTTAATTTACATTCAAAAGTCAGGCGGATCGACGATAAGAACGTTTATTTGTTTCATAAAAACGATTTTTAGCACTCCAGAGGCCTTATCACGATACTGTATTTTATTTACAGAGTATTTAAGGGGCCTTTGACAGAACACTAGCGCCGCCAATCGAAAAAATGTCATAACTCGTAAATAGAATCAAAAATACAAAATGTGGTCTGTAATTACTGTAGAAAAGGCAATAACGTAATTTTATAACACATTGTCAACACTTGAAATATAGCTGTTTAGCTAAATCGTGCATTCTAAACATAAACGGCCGTTTATTAATATAATACAGACCACATTTTGTATTTTTGATTCTATTTACGAGTTATGACATTTTTTCGATTAGCGGCGCTAGTGGACTATAAGAGGCCTCTTAAGTGTTTATTGCGTTTATTGTATTGAAAAATGACAAAGCGCCTCTAGTGTACGAACGAGGAACTAATTTTTCCCTTCAAATTAACTTCAAAGTTACAGTTTACGTCATAAAAACTGGAAAAGTCATAGTATATGACTCAGGTCAGTCGTTACGAATTGACTTTTTACTGGGCACTGCATGAAGTGCCACGGCGTGTTTAGAGATATCACGATGTAGATATTTCAACAATCAGCCTACAACACATACAAACTAAATCATTATTTATATGATGATCATTTTAATACATTAAACGTTCAAGTTGACCTCATCAAAGGGGATCCAAAAAGGTCTCGTGATCTGTCACGTTTGGGACATAATTATTCACACCGACATCTGTATATTTATTTTGACATTAGACGATGGTGTTGCCTTTTGTAAAAATAAAAAGGTAGTTTTTATCACCTTTAACGACATTGTCACGTTTCTCAGTGCATTCAGACTCGGGTTATGTACTCTTGGTTAAGCAATAAAGCCTTTGTTAAACAGACAGGCGTGACGAATGCGAAGCGAGACGTTTTTAATTGGAATACTTATATGGAATTGTTTGTATCCAGTCACATAGAAAAGTGAAAGCGATCCGATAGCGTGACAGAACTATCGGACCGACGACGTCTCGTATCGGTTTGTTATCGCTTCGGACTCGCCTGTCTATTTGACAAAGGCATAAAAGCTGCTCATGTCACTGTTCAAGGTTAAAACGCTCTTGCCTTGGTCGATCTATGGATGGATGAATGATTGTATGTCGAGTTCCTACCATGCCTTGACAGGCACGTAAACGCTTTGGTGGCAGCTGTCATTTGTAGGTTTTTGACAGTCGTGACAAGTAGTCAGTGTCCCGAAAGTCTGACGACCAGTCTTGACAAAAAATATAGTATTACTACTGATACTGGTTGGGTTGTGAAGGTCAGAGTGTCAGACTGCAGTTGCTGCGTTTGAAATACTGATACTTGCTGTATCCTCCAAGACTGGAAGCTGGCCTAAATATGATTGGAAGCAAAAGCTTAGCAGAAGATGATTCGAACTCAAGATTCCAAAAAACAATAGTCTCAATATCTACGAAAATGTAGCATTTTTATTGCGAACTCAGAAAACATCGTAACGGATTCTTTGATTGAAATTAATGATGAATGATATTTACATTTAATTGCATCTCATGAAAAAAAAACGACATTCAATAAATTACTTTTTAAAGCTATAACAGTTAAAATATAAAGCTAAATGGCGCATTTTAATCTTACATTGAACCCATTTAAAGGCAATGATCCAAAAACGGCTCGTGATCCAAACATTTGGGGCATAATAATTGACATTCATTATTATCATATGTCATCTGTATGTTTATGTTGACATTAGGTATTGGTGTTGCCTTCAACAAAATAATAGTAATATTTAGTCATATTTTATCCCCTTTTATGTCGATGACACGTTTTCTAACGTTGAAAATAAAATTAAATAATCTATCTCGGTCTGCGCGATATCTTTGCATCGTTGATCTCAAAATATTTTCTCCCTCTCTCTTTTCGGGTCTCTTAAAGATCCATACGCTCTATAACCAGTGCGTCATACCCGTGATGGCGTACGGAGCAGAAACGTAGACACTTACCATAGGCCTGGTGCACAAATTCGAGGTCGCTCAACGTGCAATGAAAAGAGCAATGTTTGGGGTTACTCTGGTGCATAGAATTCGCAAATGTCTTCTAAATCCATTCAGTAGTGTTTGTGTGAAAGAATAACAAACATCCATCCATCTTCACAAAATTTCGCATTTTAATAATTAGGTACTTAGATTTAACTTAGTACTTAACAGTAAATAAAAATACCTATAAATATGTTTTTTTTAATACGAAACGTTGCCCGACACTAGGAATTTCTCCTGTCTCGTGGGTGCGTTTACAAACATATAAACTCACATACAAAACGACTACTTGTTGATGATACAAATATTTGCACCGTGCGGGAATCGAACCCGCGACAAGCAGCGCATTAATCTACTGTTAGTGCTTACTGTACAAGATTTTTAACTATGGCATATTAAAGTTTACTGTAGGTACTTCCTATCATAAAAAACATATTTTACGACAGCCGTTGACGATTAGATTGTCAATTTTCCGTGAGAAGAATAAAAAAAATAAGTCATAAAAATTATAATCATATTGTTGTTGTTATCTTCCTGTCCAAACAATGGTGTTTATCAAACTGCCTCATTAAAATCTACGGTATATTTTGTGATTATAAGATTATTTTTGTATCAAAACACATAGATTAATCATCACTTTATCATGATTTTCATTTAATTTTATGATTTGTATATCACTTAATTAATTTTTATTAAATTATATATTTAGTACCCTCTTCTATTTCCTTAATCCGGTAATAATAATATTTTGAATAGTTACAAAATCTTCTGTGTAGGATGTAGTGCAAAGATTATAAGAATTCGGATCTCGATTGGCAAAGGGCTAATTACATGTGAAAAAAGCGTGGTTTCAAATCAGTAAGAGTACATTCAATTCCACACACACAGCGTCTACTTTTAGCGTTTTCACCTTTTTATTCTCCTTTAGGAATTTAGAACATTTCAAAAAAAAAAATTAGTAATATTGTGCCTTAAAATTAAAAAAAAAAAATTAAAAAGAACTCGTGTTACCCAATTTAGTCGCATAAAATACATTTTACAAAATAAATTTAAAATACTAATTAACTACAGACAAAATGTCAAGGCTGGTCAAGGTAAGGCGAGGTACACAAATGCTAATATTATTTATTGCACCAGACGTTACCTAATCTGTCAATCTGTCGCAATGGGCGGCTCAGACGCTTGCCTTTCTTCACTCCAAGTTACGAGATGCGAGAAAAAGGTGAAATAAACGACAATATTTTTAGTCGATATTATAAAACATGCTTTTAATTTATGTAGATATATCGCAAACGTTGCTAATATTTCTGTTTCAAAAACTGCCAAAGTCAAGAGTCCATGCGACACAAATAAAGCCCAATTTTTTTTAAATTGTTACCAAGGAAAAGTTCTTTGGCTTCCAACTCTACCTGTTGGAAATCTACTCGTAGAATTATTTGCACTTATAGCTCGGGGATGCTGGGATGCTGACCCCAGAAGGGCGGTAAAATATGTACCACGATGTGCCACAGAAGTGTGTCAAGTTTAATATGCACAACAACCTTTTTGAATACGTTCATTTCGTTTTGTTAATTTTTAATGAAAACCGAGCCAACAATGTGACAGAACACAATGGTTATGCGTCAATAAATGTCGAAGAGTCAGTCCTTCTACACCATCCAGTGTAGCAATCTACCCGCAATGAATCCTCATTTTTCATGATTTTGTACCCCGAAATGTTTTGTGTGTACATACTCGTACAATTGTGAAGACTGCGCTACAGAATACCTGTTTTGCAATATTATTCCTTCTTCTTCTTTTAATCTATCCAAAGGCTGTTTTAAGGATCGCTTTTAGCGTGAGATGTCTTCTTTATATTATGAAATTTAAAAAAAAAAATGTATGGTGTATGCCAACTGTCAAAGTCTGTCTAACTTTGTCACTTACACGGTTTCGTCAGCAGCCCCCAGAGACAGTTTAAGACCTCGTCGGACAAGATAGGAGGTCATTCACACTAAGACTTGATCAAATAAAAAAAAAACTCGACATTTCGTAAAAAAACAGTATAAAGCTGTCCATAGACGGACCGCTTGAGCAGTCAGTATCGACTGCTACAAGCTGCGGCTGCATAGCAAATCTTACATATACACGTAAATCGAACCGCTCGAGCAGTTGAACTGCTTCAGGAGAAATTGAAACCCCTGGAGCAGTTAAGCCACTTTTAGCAGTTTAATTGACTTATTTTTATGAAAAAGGCACCTCATATCAAGAGTTACTTCTGTGTCGTGGGTGCGTTTACAAATATAGCACCCACGTAACAAGATCCAGAAATTTTCCGTTCCCAATTGCGCAACACGTCAAAAACAATAGCTGCTCAATTGAGAATATAATCGTTAATTATTGTTGCTTAATCGGGAATACGTCACAACTACTTGTACGTCATGCAAATAACCTGCTCGAGTACGTGTTTGATCACAAAGTAACTATTCAAGGAATTCGTGAATAGGGGTCTAAAGGAATTTTAACCTAATAAAAGACACCAGATGTAATCTGGAGCTTAAAGAGCGGGTGCGTAAAGCCGCAAATTGTGATCCTAAGTAATCCTGAAAGGAATAAAAGAAATAAAGATTTCGAAAGGGAAAGATTTCAAAAATAAATAAAATATTCCTTTGTAACAGCAGAACCTATAAAATTAAAGGATGGCTCTTATCAAAGCAAATAATGTGAATTTATGTTTTTGGGTCAAAACCCACCGCTCTATTGACACCTACTCGTATCTCCCTACTTATTCTAAGTAGCTGTGAACAATGAAAGTGTTCGCTTACGCTTATCGGTTTGTACGTAAGGGTAGGTTTTTTTTTAACGTGGGAAATTCATCAAATGACTCCTCCCACCCAGGGCAGAAGGTATACGTCTGTGGTACCACTATGCTGGCCTAATGTGGGACAGTATGACTTATATTTGATAATATCCTACGCCAAAAACAATAAGTGGTATCAGCAGCGACTTATAAGTAGTTGTAGGTTTGAAGCCAGCTGAGCGCATTATTTTGTGTATTTTATTTCATCATTACTACTCTTAAAAGTTTTTTTTTACGTGATAAAATCATCAAATGAGTCCTCCCACCCAGGGCAGAGCGGTAGGGACTGTGAGACTCGTACTGACTAAAATCCACGGTGTCCTTCAATAGCTCTTTACGTTCGGGGTCACGGTAATTCGTTAAAAGTGGTTTTGGAAAACTTCCTAGAACCAAAATTTTGAAGACGTGCTCCTATCTACCAGCCTACACTTGGCCCGGGTGGTGAATTATGACCCACTCCCTCTCAGAGACAGGAGGCCTGTGTCCTCTGGGAAGATTTATACGCTGATAATGATGATGATGATGATTTATGTGTTTCTGATTCAGATTAGTAACTTTTTTCGGTTTGTTGTGTATATATTGTTCATAATTTCGTTTTTGTTTCTTCTGAAAGATTCCCTTTATTTTCTCAGTCGACCAACTGGTCAGGGGGTCTTAAATTATAATAACTAATTATACTAATTAGGTATGATAAAGGTCGGTAATTGTCTTCTAAAAAAACAGAATATGTTAGGTATTTGCACGTGTTTTTGCATGTGTCATAATGTTCCAGGTGCGTGTTCTTACTGTTTTGTAACAGATAATTATAATTAAAATACCATTCGTGCTTAACGTTTTCTGGTTTTTTGATGTTATGATTCAAGGTCAACTGTATGATTTGCAATCAGAGGCGTTATCACAAGTTTTCCAGTTTTAGTGACGTAAAGTAAACTAGAACATTAAAGTAAGGATGGAAAATTGTTCCTCGTTGGTACACCAGAGGCGCTCTTCATTTTTCCATAAAATAAACGCGTAGTAAGTACTTCAATTACGCTATAGGTAAAATACGGTGTATATATTATTATTGTGATAAGGTCTCTACCATGTTCTGGCTTTATCCTGAAGATAATGGATGCAAATTCTCTAGACGACTACTTCGAAAAAACGGCTACCCTGACGCCAACATATTTGTGAAACTCGGCAAGATTACCGAAGAATAGACATAAATTAATCTTCGAATAAATAAAAACAAAGCTTCTGAAAAAGGTAACGTTACCATAAACAAGTATAGGGATTACCACAAATCATTAATGACAAGGGTGATCAGTAGGGATGTTACATACTTATCTGCTTATATCCAAGAGCTTACGTGAAATGTTTCACTTTGATAATGTTACGGTTGTCTAAAGAACAATCCTAGGGCTACTTGGTGTTTTTTTTTCGTTGTATTTTTTTGTTTTTTTAAACGTTCCTTTTTGCCTTTGTCAAACAGACAGGCGAAAGCAAAGCGTTTCCGAAGCGATAATGAACCGAAGCGAGACGTCAGTCCGATAGTTCTGTCACGCTATCGGATCGCTTTCGGTTTTCTATGTGACTGGATTCAAACAAATCCATACATCACAAATAAAAACGGCACGCTTCGCATTTGCAACGCCTGTCTGATTGCCAAAGGCTTTACTGTCCGGAGCGAAAATGGCTGTAAGATGTGGTTGAATAAAAACCTCCCTTTTTGGTTTCAGTTGTCCTTTGCATTCCCGAGCCTTGGTAATAAAAAAAACCGGCCAAGAGCGTGTCAGGCCACGCTCAGTGTAGGGTTCCGTAGTTTCCCGTCCGTTACAATAAGTGTTAACAAATAGCCTTTTATATATAAAAAAATGCTTGTATATATGATTAAATAATTGATTATACTACAAACTTAGTCCAGGAATTTTGTACCACCTTCTTGTTTTTTTTGCACAAAAACTGTTCTTTCCATCAAGTTCAAAATAATTTTCCTAGAAAGTCCTTATAAAGTTCTACTTTCCAGATTTTTTTCATATTTTCTAAACTTATGGTTCAAAAGTTAGAGGGGGGGGGACACATTGTTTTTGACTTTAGGAGCGATTATTTCCGAAACTATTGACATCATCAAAAAATGATCTTAGTAAACCCCTATTCATTTTTAAATACCTATCCAACGATATATCACACGTTAGGGTTGAAATTAAAAAAAAAATCACTTTCTATTTTACATATAGGGGGGCTACCCTAAAAAAACATTTTTTTCCAATTTTTATTTTTGCACTTTGTCGGCGTGATTGATATACATATTGGTACCAAATTTCAGCTTTCTAGTGCTAACGGTCACAGAGATTAAGCGAGGACGGACAGACAGACAGACAGACAGACATGGCGAAACTATAAGGGTTCCTAGTTAACTACGGAACCCTAAAAAATGAAGATATTCTAGCATTCATTTGGGCTTTCTAGATCCGTCAGTTTGCTGACTATTCTTGGTAGCACACCTGGTATACGACATGACGTAGATATATCGCATGATAGATTGGACGGTGAGTTACCCATTACTCGCCGTTCGACCATCATGCTCAGTTACGGACCGGTAATCGCCTTGGGGTGTAAGGAGAATAATCACATAGGCCCATGAGGGCACTTATAAAACGTCGACAGCAGGTGCTCGGTTCGGGTTGGTCGAATCCATGGAGAAGAACCGGCAAGAAACTCCATGGTTACTTTTTTAAATATGGCATAGTTTGACAAACAGATTATTACAATTTTTGAATACTAAGATATGTGAGAAATACGTAGGCCTGGTAACAAGGGGGAAGTCCTTACGAAAATTAGTGCTACAAAAGAAGAAATAAATATATGCACACGACCTACAATGTTATTACATACACAAACAACGAGTAAGGAAGAATCTATAGAAAAAAGAAAGCTATGTAAGCTGGGTTACTTCTAAAATGTCTTACAAACTGTAATTAGTTAGAAGCTAGTTTACAATATTATTATAAACTAGCTCGTGATTTATTACCGTACTCTTTCTAAACCCCCCTCATTTTTTTTGTATATATATTAAATGTACAGACACAGTTTTTTACTGTTATTATATGTACCTATAGCACATACTCGAAGTATTGTAGGTAAATAAAAGGACAATGTCAAGTTAAAATTTATGTTTCAGCTAAGTTGATATTTTATTATGTATTTTTATTTCATGTCAAAGATTGCAAGTACATAGGTGTTATAGCGGGATACTTGAAGAAAACAACTTTCCCCTATTTAAAACGTATAATTTTGATATAGGTAAAATGATAAAAGTAAATAAAAAATACAGTTAGGATGCGATTGTGCCCGGTTATCAAAGTAACAAGTTTTGAATTAAATAAAATTAGGTCGCACACACAAAAAAAAATTCGGTTACGATACAATTATGTCAGATTATCCAGAGAATGTACGAATCAATAGTTATTTAATTTACTGAGGAAAAACCAAAATCCTGAATATCAGAGGAAAAAATATTTGAGCGATCCTAGCGGTAACTAACTAATTGGCCAATGTCAATTAACACGCCACGGAAGGAAAAAAAAAAGTGATGCTATTTGCCTAAATACTCGTACATACCCTGTGTAGGGGTTGTATTACTGTGCCTTACATAAAAATAACAATTTAAACATTAAAAGCGAAAAATAAGACAGTTAATTTAAATAAATAAAGAATCCTCAGCTTGATCCTGTCGGGATGGAGAGACGCGCTGCAGGACTGCCGCGGAGAACCGTGCTGGTAGCCACGGTCAAAACAGGACCAGGCCTCCGATGATCTGACGCTTGGACTTATTTGTCGGCTCAAGAGCCTGACAAATTCAGGATCCGGAAAGACTGCACGCGACCACACCGGGGTCGCGGTGGAGCGTTGCTCCCGACTGCTAGCTTATAAAGTTGTGGGTGATACCGTACTCAGCGCCTCCGATACATAGGAAAATTTTCAGATCACGCCATTCCGGCAAAAAAAAAAAAAAAAAAAAAAAACAGCAAAAAAACAGAAGATTTCACATATGATTTTTTTTTTAACCAACGTTGTCGACTTTTAATTCAAAATGTTTCACATTTTTTAACAAAAAGTGATTTCCACCCAAAAAAATCAGCAATACCCCGTCACGGGCAACAAACCACATCCAACTCACAAAAAAAATCTTCATTTTTTCTCGAACAAATACCAATTCCTAACTTAAAAAGATTCAGTTCTTAAAGAAAAATTTCGACTAAAGGCTTCCGAAAACAGGTTGCATGACAATCACCATAAAAAAAGGTGATATTTAAAAATGTAGCGTTTTTTATAACGCTGCAGTGTGAAAGTTTCGTATTTTAGTAAGTATTAAAAAAAATATTGAATAATTTGGAATTTCTAAATAAATAAATTAGAGAAGGGCCTGGAAAATTTCGGTAAAACAAGACCCGAGTCTTAAGCTTGCTGTTCGCTTACTAACTTCAATTTATTAAATCAAATAAAACACAGAACATTCAGCGTCCCATTCGGATTTCCCTATTTATAAACCACAACATAAGAAAATATTGGTTGTTCACAGCCTGTTCATAAAACCTTGATTTATATGAGTCATAGAAGTGCGGCATTAATTTATTATCATCCAATGTCCAACATCCAATCAACTTGTGGCAAAGAAATTCAATTAAGGCCTTTTTCCAAGAAAAAAACTATGTCTTTCCCACTCCAGAAATGCGGAAATCAATTTCGGAAATAAATGACTGCTTTTGACATGAGTAATTTAATGTTTCTATAGAGGCTTGTTTCTTTAGAGGCTTTTAATTTTCTTCAAATTGATAGAAGGTATTTACTTAATTTTTGAGATCTTTGTTAAAGTGAAATATCTGCCACAAAAATCAAAATCAAAATCAAAAGTTTTTATTTCACATAGGCCCATGAGGGCACTTATAAAACGTCGACAGCAGGTGCACGGTTCGGGTTGGTCGATTCCATGGAGAAGAACCGGCAAGAAACTCCATGGTTACTCTTTTAAAATATGGTATAGTTTTACAAACAGATTGTTACAATTTTTCGATGCTTAGATATGTGAGAAAAACGTAGGCCTGGTAACAAGGGGGAAGTCCTAACTAAAATTAGTGCTACAAAAGAAGAAATATATATATATACACACGACTTACAATGTTCTCACATTCACAAACAAAGAGTAAGAAAGAATCTACACAAAAAAGAAAGCTATAAAAGCTGGGTTAATTCTATAATGTCTTACAAACTGCAACAAATCTGGACTGGTATTAAAACTAAGGCAATATAATATTGCAAAACGAACACAATAATAAAAATAATAATAAAAAAATAAAAAAACTATATACAGAAATAAAATGGAAGAATCCTATTATCCTAACACGTGGAGGAGAGAAAATAAGTGCTGCTGCTGAGCTGCCAGGGAAGCCACATGTGCAGAAGAGAAGGAACTATTGCCACACATCCTTGTTTTCAACGTAGTCCTTAATTTTGTAATATGCTTTTTTAATAAGGACACGTTTAATGTGGGTTTTAAACTTTCCCTCAGTTAGTCCAGTGACTGACTTAGGTAATTTGTTGTAAAAACGTATGCTGTTTACAAGGAACGACTTGCTCGTCTTTGCTAATCTGAATCTCGGTATTACAATTTCGTGTTTACTGCGTGTATTGATATTATGAAAATCGCTTCTAGTCTTGAAGAGTCCTAGATTTTTGCGTACATATAGAATGTTTTCTAAAATGTAATGTGAAGGCAGTGTTAAAATATCAATTTCTTTGAATTTCTCTCTAAGAGACTCACGAGGGCCCATTTTATAAATTGCGCGGACCGCCCTCTTTTGTAATATAAAAACTGAATCTACGTCCGCTGCGGAACCCCACAGCAGAATGCCGTATGACATAATACTGTGGAAATAAGCAAAGTATACTAGCCTAGCTGTGGCTATATCAGTTAGCTGTCTTATTTTCCTTACCGCATAAGCAGCAGAGCTTAACCTACCCGAAAGAGTTCTAATATGGGCGCCCCACTGTAATTTGGAATCAAGAGTAATACCCAAGAATACAGTTTCTGCAACAGCATCGAGTTTATTGCCGTCAAGTTTTAAGTTTAGACCCACTTGTGGAACATTTGGTAACGAGAACTTAAGACACTTTGTTTTGTTCGCATTCAGTAATAGATTGTTAGCTGCAAACCATTTCGAGAGAACACCTAGACTTTCGTTTACATGTAAAACATCCGTATCTTTTCTATCTATTTTAAAGATGAGCGATGTGTCATCAGCAAAAAGAATTATATCCGATAAGTTGGCCATCATGAATGGAAGGTCGTTGATATAGACAAGAAATAAAAAAGGGCCAAGAATTGAACCTTGAGGCACGCCCATCTTGACCAGAGACCCAGATGACGTTGCCCCATTCACATTAACTTTTTGCTGCCTGTCTGATAAATATGAGAGAACAAGGCCAGCAGCTTGATCACGTATTCCGTAATGATGTAATTTACAAATTAGTGTATTATGATCAACGCAGTCAAACGCTTTGGAGAGGTCACAAAATATACCAATGGCATCCTGAGATTTCTCCCAAGATTCCAGGATGTGACTGATAAGTTTAACTCCCGCGTCAGTCGTAGACCGACCTTTCGTGAAACCAAACTGCTGACCATGCAGAATTCCATTTGAATTAAAATGTGACAACATCTGATCCAGCATGATTTTTTCATAAATTTTACTTAATGCCGGGAGCACAGATATGGGTCGGTAATTAGAGGGATCACACTTACAACCTGATTTAAAAATTGGTACTACTTTACTATGTTTCATTAAGTCGGGAAACTTGCCACTGTCCAAACATTGATTGAATATGCCCGTCAGGACAGGAGCAATTGAATCAATTATATCCCCAAGCACCTTGACGGATATCCCCCACAAGTCTTCAGTATTTTTAATATTAAGACTATTAAAAGCTTTTTTGATGGTAGCAATAGATATGGCTGTGAATTTAAAAGTCGGTATGTCCTTTATAAAGTTATCTTTAAGAAGAGCCTCAGCTAGCTTTGGTGAAGAGGGGAGAGATTTTGTGACTTCAAGCGGTATGTTTGTAAAGAAATGTTCTAGTGTCTCAGCGACTTCTTGCTTGTCAGAAATGGATTTATTGTCTATTTTTAAAGACATTCCATTCCGATCTCGATGTTGTGACTTACCAGTTTCTCTGTTAATGACTTGCCACACAGTTTTTATTTTATTATCAGAGGTACTAATTTTATTACTTATTATTTGAGATTTAGCTTGGGCGCAAACTTTTTTGAATATTTTTGAGTATTTTCTGACATAATTGTGAAAAACTAGATCTGAAGTTAAAGATTTTTCATGATATAAATTATATAAGTTATCTCTGCTTTTTCTTATTCCCGCAGTGGCCCATTCACTAAATTTGGATTTATTATTAACTTTAACTTTTTTTACTGGACATGTTTTATTGAATTCCTGGCAAACTGTTGAAAATAATATATTATAGTTTTTATTGGGGTCATGTGTATCAAAGCAAGTAGTAGAAAGATTGCTAAGAACATTGTTATTAAACGATTTTAATTTATTTTTAGTAAGAGGTCTCAACTCTATTATTCTATCTAACTTAATTTTATGATTTAATTCAAATGATACAAGTTGGCCAGTATGGTCGGACCTAACGCCACTAATTAAGCAGGAATCTTTAACTTTACAATTAGTAAAAATATTATCTATGCATGAAGCTGAAGTTGCTGTTATTCTAGTTGCTTCATTAAATAAACATTCTAAATTAAATGATTTGAACAAAGATATAAGCTTTAAGTTATCTGGTGAGTTGATTAATAGATCAATATTTAAGTCACCACAGACAAAAGCTAATTTACCATCTCTAAAAAGTTTGCCTAATATTTCTTCCATTGTTACTAGAAATAATGCCAAGTTAGATGATGGTGGTCTATAGACACATAGGATGGTATAGCCTTCGACCTCCGCACATGCTACCTCACATAAGCGATCAACAGAGCAAGCAGTGATATCCTTCCTTTCTTTATATCGGAGACTGTTATTACAAAGAATCATGGTACCACCACCTAATGTAGATCTGTTGAACGCACTGGCAACTGAAAAATTATTTACATTAAAAAGCATCCTATCTGGTTTTAACCATGTTTCACAAAAACATAAAATATCCATTTGGTATTTATCTATTAATAACTCCACGTCTAAAATTTTGCCAGAGAAGCGATTAATATTCTGGTGATAAAGTAAAATATTCTTACTATGCTTCACTATTGTCGGCTCTAAAAGTTTAAAGATTCGGATACAACATTACTTGAGATACAGGATAACACTGATTCATCACTTAACCTAGTCTCAGTTAAATTATCAATAACTGCGTGTAAACTATAAACTAACAAAGAAGCCAGAAAATGCCGACTTCTTTTCGGAAGAAACATAAAATTAT
Organism: Agrotis puta; assembly: GCA_943136025.2. NCBI lineage: Eukaryota > Metazoa > Arthropoda > Insecta > Lepidoptera > Noctuidae > Agrotis > Agrotis puta. Next base: position 4,808,392 of record OW964171.2, read on the forward strand.
GTTCCTGAATCAAAACAAAATCTCTAACAAAATTGTTAGTATCAAAAAACAATAAACGGTCACTATGACGACATGTTAAAAAATGCATCAGGTTATTTAAACTAGATATAAATTCATTCTCTTGACTAGATAAATTGTCTGAGTATGGTAATGCACATAGAATTAATTTGCCTAATTTTAACTTAAGTAGGGTATCAATACCATTAATAATGTCCCCCTTTGAAATACTCAAGCTATTTCCAATAAGAAGTACTACTGTGGACTGCTCATTCAATTTTGTAAGTTGAATTTTATGAATGAGCTCATTAAAATGCAGATCATGGTAACAATGATTTACTATTGTATGACTGGAACGATTATTTAACAATGAGTCAAAATCTGCTCCTAATCTATCAGACCACTTGATGTTACCTTGTTGGTAGATTTCTAAACATGCCTGGCCATACATGGCCTCTTAATTGGGAACTTGCCAAACTACCATCTATTTAAAGACGATAATAATTTCCTTTATTCATTTCTTTACTTAAATGTTTACATGTTTAAAATATATTAAAAACCTTTGTTCATTTCTTTACTTATTACATCCATATATTTAAATATTTTAATAATTATTATTTTTATAACAAGTTGTATTCATGTCGCATCATGTTCTTGCCAAAGAATCAACAGTCCAGTGTGAATGAGCCCTAAGCATAGATTCTCACGTTTTCTTCATTAATTCGTTCATCATTGTTCGCGAAATGTCAAAATCACCTGCAATAGTAACGCTAAAGTGGAGTACAATAAAGCCTCATTTAGACGATACAAAGAATTGTATGCAAGTTTAAGTACTGTATTTGTTTGATCAACTGAATTCATTGACCTTTAATAGTCCGCAATGTAATCAAACTTGCATGCAATTTCATGTAGCGTGTGAATGAACCTTAAGTTCACAACGTTATTCTCAATTCAAAAATCTGTATCACAAAAACGGTGGTTAGTTTTCAACAGAAAAAAGACGTTAATAAATTTTACGAAATATTTCTTAAGGCCCGCCCAATAATGACGAAGCTTGTTCTCAGAGAAAACATGACAACTCAGATGACATATAATTATTCAATGTCACACTAAAATAACTTCTAAGAACGTGGTGTGAAATCCTCCAGGCTGGCCACAAATATTATGAAGGCTGGACAAATATTTTTGCACCTAATAGCTCAGCTTGCCTTTGCTTTGATCACATTTTTGTTATATAACTATGAATATTTGCTAAGCTTATGCGTAAAAGTGTTTCTAAGGTAAGATTCCGATCTTGGCAAAAGCGTGTTGCCAACATGGTGCACAGCAGCAGTGCTGCTCGGTGGTAAGCGGAGCGACACTACTGTGCAATTGGCTATTTGACTGAAAAATTATAATTAGTCCGTCATTTAGATTATCAAAAAATATTCGACCCGTATTTTTTCTTTTGTTTCGTAAACCAAAATTGACTGAGAAACGAAAAATTGGCAATACGTCACAATTTAGTACAATTTCTATTGAATTCTGACGTCATGAGCCCCCACTCTCGAGTTTTGATGCGTTGTATTTTGATGAATATTGATTGATTTTACAAAAGAAAAAATACGTGTCCGTTATTTGATAAGATGGTCGCGGGACTGTACGAATTACCGTAACCCCGGAACGTGAAGGGCTATTGAAGGACTCAGTAGATTTTAGTCAGTACGAGTCTAACAGTCCCTCTCGCTCTGCCCTGTATGATGATACCAAGTAAAAAAAAAAAGTGGGGTATGATATTTGATAGTGTTAATTTACCTAATTTGATGATAAACTTAACACGCACCCAGGAGCTGGATAGACGATGTGATAAACACAGGATTACGCTGGATGCAAGCCGCTTCCAACTGGCCCTACTGCAAATCTATAGTCCAGGCTTACGTTCAGCAGTAGACAGTACTTATCAGCCGTAGGGAGGCTGATAAGTACCCAATATGATGATGATGAAACTTAAAATCTAAATTTTACCAAGAACGGTTTCTCTATCAATCCTAAGAATATTGTTCGGAGCAATTTGATTCAAATAAATAACGAAACTTATACATGAACCAACAGAAACTAACTACAATAAACCTCCTCTGACGTCTATCATAATAAAACAGTACCTAAGAAAAATTTATTAGAAACGAAGTTTAAAAACATAGATGTATTTTTAGATTATATTTCAAAATCTTACTATTATTTTGCCACACGCTGTTCCGAATCACAAATTGCATTTTCGACTCCGCACTTGGGTGTTCTGTGGTGAAGTACCATTACCAGTACCATAAAGCATTGTGATCCGCCTTTGTACTGCATTTGCCGGATGCACACAAATTCTAGGACGGATTCAATACCGACAAGGCTGTATTATTGCTTTCAACATACGTCTTAACGTCTCGACCCGTCGCGTGGGGTCTTTGAAAGACTAGGTTTTAGAAAATTGCTAAAACAAGACTTGGAGTCAAAACTGGAATAGGTATAAAGAATATGATCATTGTGAATAAATTAATCTATCAATAACGGCCATAACATCTCATCATACTCAAACGAAAGCCATTATGCACTAATTATGTTCAAAGAAATGCTTTTTTTTTATCGTGGTAAAATCATCAAATGAGTCCTCCACCCAGGGCAGGGGGAGCGACTGTCAGACTTGTACTGACTAACTCACGGTAATCCGTTAGTCACGCGACCCCGGCAGGCTTTGGCCCTCTACAGGCCCCGTCACTATGCTGACACTCTTTGAGGCGCGCGTGGAACACAACGCGCCGTCGACCCGGGCATGGTCCATGGTCGGACAGCGAGTCGCCCATTGCTCGCTCCCCGCATGCCCGCGCCTACGGTAGCCGGAGATCGTCTGGCGACGTCCGACGCCGTGGGCGTCTACCATTGCGGCTGGGGTGGAGGGAGGACGCTGTCCTCTCCCTCACGCGATCCGCCTCCTCCTTCACGAGCATAACTGCTTCGCAGAAGGAGGCGACCGCTTCCCACTCCGTCTCGCCCCGCAGCATGGCCTCGACCAATGCCGGGCGCGAGAGGTCTCCGCCTATCGCCGTCGTGAGGACACGGCGGTGCTCTGCCCAAGCGGGGCAGTCCTGCACCGTATGCTCCACCGTGTCCTCCGGACGATCCTCGCAGTGGTGACACCCAGGCGTTTCTTCCCTCCCTATCAGACACAGGAACCTCTCGAAACTTCCGTGTCCGGTGAGGACCTGCGTCATGCGGTAGGTCAGGACGCCGTGACGCCTATCCAGCCACTCCTCAAACTTAGGTTACTTATACATAACCCTAAGCATTTAAAAAGAAAAAAAGGGTTACTAATACATGGAAGGTACATAATTATATTCTTTCATGTTTTTAGCTGATTTTAACATTTATCTATACTAATATCATAAAGTTCAAGAGTTCGTTTGGTTCGCTAATTGCAGGAACTACTGGTTCGGATTGAAAAATATTTTTGTATTCAATAGTCCATCTGTTGAGGAAGGTTATAGGCTATAAAACATCAAGCTATGTATAATAGAAGCAAACATTTTTACATTTTTTTACAGATTTTATTGAACTTGATCAGTTAGTGCAGTATAAAATACAGTTCGAATGTAGTGGGCCAACTTTGACCGTGCAGCTAGCTCGCAGTCAGCATGCACTGCATGCAGTGTTGGAACTGCACGCCAACTGCAGACCGACTGCAATCGTAGTGCACAATTTTTTTGCTGTAATAACTGCATTCAAACTGCAAATGTGCAGTCGTAGTGCAGTTGAAGCGCAATCCATCTCTTTAAAGCCTTTAAAGGTAGTTGTTAATGAAAAAGCATTACCTAACCTTCTGTCGATATTATGAACGGCTAAGCAAATATATCCTTCATAAAAGGCCTATGGTGATATATGAACAGACTCTTAGCTCACATTCGTGAGATTAGGTGATAAATTTCCCCTTCAACCGATAGTTCGGAAGTGATTCAACGCCTTCGACCTCCCATGAATCTCTCTGTACGATTATTTAGGTCATGTTGAGGTAGTTTGTTTGGGTCCAATATAGGAGAAATCGGTCACCTGTAAAAGTACAACTATATACCTACTTATCTCATTTATTGTGACGGATTGGTGAATAGGTGCACAACTCACCTGGTGGATGTAAATAATGGGGTTTTTTCCAAAGAAAATTTACATTCTTTTAAATCTCTTTGGATTTCTATAAAGTCGTACCAGAAAGGATAAAAAAAGCTAAATATTTAAAATAAAGTGTTTTGGATGGTCCCACCATGGGCGCCAATATTATGCGACACTTCTTCAGTTGTACTAATTGACAGATTTTTTTGTGAAGTTTTGATAAAACAAATACCGAATATAGAATCATTTATGTGTGTATTTAATAGAGTTTTACAAGACAGTGCAGTTACTAGTTGCAGAAATAAGTTTTCTTTTTGAAGTGAAAACTTCTTTAGCGGCGTTGAGCATAAAATCTTAAACTCGCGTCAGGACACGTGACCCTGACCGAAAAAGCGTAGGACGGCGCAGGGCGCTTGCGTGAATGTTCGTTGCTAGGTAACATTGTTTATAAAAGATGTACGTCACATTGGAAAATTATTGAAATAAGTCAACCATTTTTGCGAGTTTTACTAAAATCTGTTCACAAGATATTTCCAACAATTACTATTCAAGTTTTCACTTCTGCCGGCACTCCCAGAGTGCAACCCGTCGTTTTTTTTTTATCAAGTTCTTTCAAGCGTCCTATAGATTAGTTTGACGCAGCATATTGAACATCGAATAAGCAGCGGACATTTTCTGAAAAAAAAAAGCATAATTATTGTAATGTTTGCATTTCTGTGGTCTGTAAAACTTCTTTACCTCGTCGCAATTGCAGCAGTCAAATACCTCTTTGAGGAGTATTTGAAGATTTTAATTTTAATGTATATTTTATTGGCCCAGCCGCCGCAGGAGACGCCCACGGCAACGGACGTCACGAGACGATCTGTGACCACTGCCGTAAGCGCGGGCATGCGGACGGCGAGAAAGTGACTCGCCGTCCGATCATGGACCATGCCCGGTTCGACAACGTGTCTTGTTCCGCGCTTAAAAGCTGTCAGCAATCTGACATGACCAGAGCCTGTCAGGATCGCGGGTCTATCTAATCAGGTTACCATGACCCCGGAACGTAAAGGGCCGTTGAAGGACACCATGGATTTTAGTCAGTACGAGTCTGACAGTCACTCCCGTTCCGCTTTGAGTGAGAGGATGCAGTCATTTGATGATTTTACTACTTTAGAAAGACTTACTTCAGAAAATGTTGCAATAGAAACGTCTTGAAAACCAGGAGCCTGAAGGGGCAATGGCCGTAACGAGCGCTGTATTATAATAACCAAGTAAGGACGTATCACGGGGCCTGCGTTCCAGAAAGGAATATCCCAACATACGTCACAAACTGATTGTATCTGAAATTCGAATTGCAGGTAGTTTGTTAATGAAAATGTTTTTCTATCGGAAATCTACAAATGCATGGATATCCTTCATACCTTGTAAGTCAGGTAGGTGCCCAAAAAACTCGATATAAAATTTAGTATGAAACAAGCTACAAGTAGTACTAAAAGTATAGCTTGAAGCTCGCCGCGGTCCAATTTCTAAAAATAAAACAGTTTTCAAAATAATGTTATTTTTAAATTCCATTAAATACATAGCAAGAAAATGTCTATCAAATTACATCTTCTAACATATCTCAATCTAAGGACATTTACACATGGTCGCGGGACTTTCCCATTACCGTGACCCCGGTACGTAAAGGGCTAGTGAAGGACACCGTGGATTTTAGTCAGTACAAGTCTGACAGTGGGGTGGGAGGACTCATTTGATGATTTTACCAATTTGATGATTTTACCGATAAAAAGAAAAAGACATTTACACGAAATATCTTTGATATTTCGTACATTATACCCGATGGAAATTGCACATTGCACACGGAATCGTGTTATTTAACGATTCGTCAAAATATCCGAATCGATTTTACAATTTACACTAAATGCTCTCTTTTCGTGATTTCAGGTCATGGCACATTACACCAGCACCGCAACTGCACTGCTGCAGCCCGGCATCACCTCGAATTTAGGCTACGGCTAGCCGCTAGCGCGCTAACTACGCATCGTCCGTGAGGTACATGAACTCAGTCAGCACGCCGGCTTCAAGGAGCAAACCTGCTATCACCGGGAACTCATTTTTGTTTTAAAGCATTTGTGATTGAATACACCTAGGACTTGCACGGCTGTACAACGACGTTGTTTCGCTAGCGACTCGGAGTCGGCGCGCTGTAAACCAGCGATCTGCGTATAGTAGCGACAAGCGCGCTGACTGCCCGCCGTTGGCTTTTCATATTGACATTATGAAATATATTATACGAGACACGATTTAGAAAAATAAAATGATATGTTTTTTTTTTTTATTAATATTCATGGTGGTACCATACCTCTGCAACACAGTAGGCTGCCAAACAAATCACGGGACTAGAAATTGCTTGTTCGAACAATAGTAATTTCTTGTAAACAATTGCATGTTCTTCTAGCAGGCTACAACAAGGAAGTAAATCCAGTTACTTTGTCTGGAAATTTATTTAGCATTAAATCAAGATGGCGATGACCGTGGCTCGAGAGGCGCCACGAACCGCCCTTTTGATGAAAACTTCAGATAGGGTAAAGTACCCAATTACTGACCTCCCACCAACTATTGACGCTTAACAGTAAAAAAAAAATCTTCTTGCAGTGTTGCATAAAGAGTACAGAAAATGGAAAATAATTTATCTTTTGTTATACAATAAATTGGTCATTTGCATGGCGATAATTGGTACAAGTATATCAATAACTGGTCAAATGGCCGGTTCTTGCTAAACTCAAGAAAAAAAAAACACTTTTTTATATTCGGATGACTGTTTATAATGTTTAAGTTACATTCTCCAATGTTTATTTTATCTTCCAAAAACATTAATTTCCACTTGGAAATCGTACAAATGGAAATCGTACAAAGAAGCACGAAAAACTGTTTAAACGGTCAATAATTAGGCGTTTTACCCTACCTCGTAGACTGATGCCGTTAGCTTGTAAACCCCTAGCTGGAGGCCTTAGAGACATTTAAGGCACCCAGAAAAGTCCGGTTAAGTAGCTCACAACCTACTCTAGGATGACCTGCAAAACGCCACTAAAAAAAAACAAAACTAGTCTGATGTCCAGTTCCTTGTTCATCTGTATTACCTACTTAATAATATATATTTTTTTAAATATCTTCACTATTCTATCACTTATCTGTGGTGTGCATTGCAGCTTAAAACCACCCAATATTTTTTTTGCATAATGTAAGTGATGATAAATTTTCACAAATTCGATGCACGGTGCCAAATTATGAATCTTGCTTCTCTGTTTTATCTACCCAAGAGGTGCAAATCTTTAGATGTGCCACTGATTAGACTTGATATCTTCTACCTGTACATTAATTGATGATGCATCACGATGTCTCTCATGCGAGTCTCAATCAAATAAGAGAAGTGGTTACTTTCCTCTTTACTGGTGGCTGGATGTATGTCCACAAGAAGATCTTGGAGACTCCATATTACAATATCAACTTTTGAAGTTATCTGTCTGATCCATACAATTTGTGTTTGCATCATAACTGAAAATATTTATAATTATTCCAACATTAACATAAACTCGTGATCAAATCAAATATTTTCTACATCATATACTGACAAAATTATTTTTAGAATACACGAAACCTGAATATAGTTTGTGCAGAATCAGTATTATATTTTTCCCCAAAATATTTAAATTAAATTTTATTACAAGTTAATTGCAATACAATCACCGTAAGGTTAGGTAACTATTGCGAAACTACTACGGGTTTCGCATATACTAAAAATAATGTTGTAGTCATCGTAAGAAACTCACAAACGTAGTTATAGGAATATAAAATGACACAAATATTAGCAAACATGAAGGCTACTTCATAAACCGGAGATTTGCTAAAATCGACGTTAAACAGCCAAAATGGAAACAGAAGAGGCCGACTTCCACCAGCATCGGTATCATGAGTAGACAGATAGTAGAAGAGCGAAAGAAAAGCGAATATGATCATCGCAAATGGGACAAAAGCGGAGAATAAGCATACAAATAAGCAGATCTTCCAAGTTTTCAGTTGTTCCTCAAAATATCGTTCTCTGAAATGTTAAAAACAAGATCGATATATTAACTTTTCCTATAGATTTTAGACTGAATAATAAATCTGCAAGAAACTGGAATTCTTAAAACATACCGGTATTTTTCTCCGTCCGTACAAATAAAATGAAAATCTCGTTTGAGAGTTCGCAATAGGTTGTGATATTGTGGCAAATGATTTCTGGTACATGTGAGTATCAGCAACTTATAACCCAGGAGAATAGTGTAGGTACCACTTTCGGTAATTTCAAAAATGTCTAATGTTTGTATACCATGATAGCAAGACATAGAAGTAAACATTGCAGCTATGAGCCCTAAGATAAAGAAGAGAGCGTTTTGACTGAAGCACCTGAAATTCAACTTATTGTCGTTAGACACACGTGAAACAAAAACTATATATAAAGATATGTAATACGCTATTCTATGGGTTAATCCAGATTATAAACTATCTGAGTACCAAATTTCATCCAAATCCGTTCAAGAGTTTTTGCGGGAAAGAGTAACAAACATCCATCCATCGAAACAAACTTTCACACTTATAATATTAGTAGGATTGATACACTATTGCGATGATGTTACACTGAATTGCGTTTTATTCTTCATCAAATCCAGGTCGTGGTCATTTTGGTGCTACCCTAGTATGAATTCTACGTATTTGGGCGTAAATTAAAAATCGCCTGTAAGGTACGAAACGATACACAAATTTTTTCTATAAAATTAACGTTAAAGTCAACGGAGACTGTACGACATAAAAAGTCGTGACAACTCTTGGTAAAAACTCTGTATTTTCAAATTTATCTGTGATGTGCTAAAGCACTGGTTTTCAAACTGTGGGTTGCGACCCCTGGGGTTTCGCGAAGCTTCTATACGGGAATTGTAAAAAAGTAGGGAAAGCTTCAGTAGTAAAATAAAAAGAAGAAGATTTATTATGAAAATGTTAACTAAGGACAAAATCATTTGTATTAAATTAAAAAAAAAAGAACTTACCCCTAATTATGAAAATTAATACATTTGTTGGATAGAATATTAATTTGTCACAAAATAAAACATGAAAATAAAAGCAACGGGTAGGGGTCGCGAATTTTTTTTTTTACTGAAGGCGTCGCGCCATGAAAATGGTTGAAAAACACTGTGCTAAAGAATCACTTATTTGTAGTACGTACTTATTCAAACTAATTTTGAACCTTTCAGGGACATTGGGTGGGGACAGTCATGGATAAATATAGTAAATAATTTGTAAAAACTACAAATACTAACTACATATTTAAGCACCATTGTTACCAGCACTTAAATATTTACTAACAAAACTATGGACAATATTATATAAAATATTTTTATTTAAATTCATTGTTTGAGCTTTACTGCCATGTACATTTAATTTGATACGTCTACGTCGTTTTCTGCAATATTTGTGTTGTTAAAGTTTAATGTAAACAGTCATTGACTTTTAGATAGACAAGAAAATACCTTCCAATATTAGGATTATTTACTAAACAAATCTTTGGACTGTAAAACACAAGCAAGACTTACGATGGAGGATTTTTGTTTTCGAGATCTCCAACTTTAAAAGCGACAAGAACTTTGTAGAAGGTCTGATGAAACTCAAAAGGATCTACGAGGCCTTCTGAATAATCAAAGTTGTCTTTGTTATAAAATGCCTTAATTTTTTTCCACATGGCGACTGTTCAGTGTTAAAAACTTGTATGAATGCGGCACCAACCATAATTTGATGCTTTGTAAGTTCCCTATTCTGTATTAGAGATATGGATTCTATTGCTATGGCTTTATGAATTGTGTGAGTTGCAAACGGTTTGTTTACGAACTGAAGCTCATCTTTAACAGTTTATTTTTAACAACAAAATAATAATAATGGGCCTGTTAACAGCATCAATAAATTACAAATTTAATTCGTCCGTCATTAAGAGTTTTTAAGCTATTGCATAGCTTTTATCGCGGGCTTTGAGCGCGGTGACCGGATCAAGAAATTCCGTAACGATATAAACCTAACACTGTCACATCTGTTATATCAACGTGAATGAATAAAATTTGGATATATTTTTTTTTAAACATACGTGTGGCACTCGGGGACTAACGCAGTAAAGCTATTGCATTTAATGTGTAAAAATATGTTTTCTAACCTAACCATAGCATCCCCGAGTGCCACACGTATCTTTTTATATATTTAATGTACAGACACAGTTTTTTTTACTGTTTTATTATATTATTATGTATAGAAGATGAAATGGAGAAGTCAAGTTATCGATAATGTTGATTATACATCTTTTTTTGTTTTTCATTTTCTATATCATAGTTTTTTCTTATAACACGTGTAAAAAAAACCTTTCTTTTTGTGACACGTATTTACACCACTCCGATAATAGTACAATTGAGTAAAAATGTCTTGTCTTTTATTATGTGTCCGACATTTTCTGACCAGTAATTTTAAGCGCCAAATAACCCAGTATTTGCTGTCTTATCGCTTCAGGCAACATCGTTGGCTAAGTGAATGTTAAAAAGACCGTTTTGTGCCATTATGGGAAAATCATTAAAATCTGGATAAGTAGGTTATTTGATATGAACAAAACATATGTCCAAAACTGATCCTGCAAATAAGTATTTTTTTTTAAATGGAATGATGTGCTCAAAAAGGTATGCTTTTTTTATGTGGTAAAATCATCACATGAGTCCTCCCACCCAGAGCAGAGCGGGAGGGACCATCAGACTCGTACTGACTAAAATCCACGGTGTCCTTCAATAGCCCTTTACGTTCCGAGGTCACGGTAATTCGCAAGACCGGCGACCTTAAGTCAATGCTAATGTGTGTATTCTTTTACTTCACTCACGGAAGTGAGCTTAACAGAGTCAGTTACAAGAACTGTTTAGCAGAGATTGCCAACATTGCCCCTTCTACAAATAAAAGATGTTGCCACTATTACCACTATGCTGTCACAATGTTGGGTGTAATTCTTGACTTTGACCGGCCCAGTGCCACGCTAGTTGGCACAAAAAGGTATGCTAGTCGTAAATTGTAAATATTTTTTTTAATCCTGAAAATAGTGTTGTCCCGCACTAGGAATTTCTTTCGTATCGTGCATGCTTTAACAAACATTTGAATTCACAAATACCCAGATCTAGAACAGCTACTTATAAATAAAATAGATCATTCAAATATTTGTTCTATGCTGGAATCGAACCTGTGATACGCAGCGCATCAGTTAATCGGTCAGCCACTTAGTGACACTGGCAGTCCTCCCACCCTGTGTGGCGGAACTGACTGTCGGACTTGACTGACTAAAAACAACCAATTGCCCTTGCGTTCGAGGCCGCGTTTTGAGACAGACCTATAACTCCGGTAGAGTCACACTATCTATTCCGGATGGGCATGCGGGCAACGAGTAATGGGCGACTCGCTGTCTGACCATGGACATGCCCGGGTCGACGGCGCGTTGTCTTCCACGCGCGCCTCATTAGAGTGTCAGCATAGTGACGGGGCCTGTAGAGGGCCAAAGCCTGCCGGGGTCGCGGGACTAACGGATTACCGTGACCCCGGTACGTAAAGGGTTATTGAAGGACACCGTGGATTTTAGTCAGTACAAGTCTGGCAGTCTCTCAAGCCCTGCCCTGGATGGGAGAACTCTTTTGATGATTTTACAACGATAAAAAAAAAACTATTCCGGATGTTTTGACAATTACAAAATTAATAGTGATCAGTCTAATCGGGTCAATCGATCGACATCATCATCATGAATATCAAACTAGAAAGACAGAACATCCTATTTAGGTGCTCAACGATTTCTAATGATGATCGTTTATTAACTGTTTGTACTGATAAACATATTATGTATCCTGTATACATGATAGATCTGTTCTTTACAAAGTACGTTACTAACAGCATACTTGACATTAATTGATATTAAAAAAAACGACGGGCTGCACTCTGGGAGTGCCGGCAGAAGTGAAAACTTGAATAGTAATAAACACACACGAACATTCGCGCAAGCGCCCTGCGCCGTCTTACGAATTTTCGATCAGTTCACGTGTCCTGACGCGAGTTTAACATTTTTTACCCGTTCCAAAAAAAGTGCACAACGCCTAAAGAAGTTTTCACATCAAAAAAAACGCAATTGGTGTCATTTTCATTCCTTTTTTTAACGTCACCATATTAAGCGAGCTTTCTCATGAATCGCGATTCATGCGATTTGGAATTTCTAATAACTAAAAAATGAAAATCGTCCTTGCTACTACGATGTAATGATGCAATTCGACTGACAATAATTACGAGTACGTCGTCTTGGCGAGCGTGTTTTGTTTCTCATATACCCGTAGATAACCACAACTTTTATATCATATGTAGTATTGGTAAGGATGATATTCACTTGTAGTTGAAATCGGTCGAATTTTGTCGCAGCGCGTCATCAGCAAGCTAGCTAAGAGGTTAGTTCGCGGGACTTACGAATTACCGTGACCCCGGTACATAAAGGGCTAGTGAAGGACACCGTGGATTTTAGTCAGTACAAGTCTGACAGTCCCTCCCGCCCTGCCTGTGGGTGGGAGGACTGTTTTGATGATTTTACCACGCTAAAAAAAAACATAAGCTTGTCTTGCCTTGTCGAGCATTACTGCGATGGCCTAGTGTACTGAATCAAAAAGGTTGCAAGTTCAAGTCCTGCTAGCAAGTGAATTTTTCTTCCCAAAAATATACATTATTAATAGATATAATTTTTATGTACTGGAGAGGAGCTCGTGGCTGAATAAATACAGCCGCACAGGCCGATCTTCCGGGTTAAGCCGCGCTTGCCGAGGTTGGTCTGTGGATGGGTGACTATCTGTCATAGCGAGTTTCCTCCATGATTCGGAAAGCACGTAAAACCGTTGGTCCCGGCCGTCTTTTGTAGATCTTTGACACTGACAGTCGTTACTGTTAGTCAGAGGCTCTAAAGTCTGACAACCAGTCTTACCATGAGGTATCGTATTACACAGTTACTGGGTTGTGGAGATCCGACAGGCAGTCGCTCCATGTAAAATACTGATATCCAGCTGCATCTGGTTCGACTGGAAGCCGACCCCAATATATGTAGTTGGGAAAAGGCTAGGCAGATGATGATACTTTTTATGTACTGGAAAATCGAGATTCAGAAAACATTTTATGGTACAACGGTATTATTTTTTAACTCAATAGCTCAAGTATTGCTAAGGCCATGCCAAGGTCGCGGGACCAAGGGATTACCGTGACCCCGGTACGTAAAGGGCTAGTGAAGGACACCGTGGATTTTAGTCAGTACAAGTCTGACAGTCCCTCCCGCCCTGCCCTGGGTGGGAGGACTCATTTGATGATTTTACCACGATAAAAAAAAAAAAAGGCCATGCCAAAAATTAAGAGCCTTTACTTTAGTGAAATTGCGTTTTAGAATTTTACACTACTGGTGTCAATTACCCAATTGCTACGCGTTTAGGGTAATTACTTGAAACTTCATATAAATTAATATTAGTATTTTATTACTTTTATTTACAACACATTTTGCATAATTATTAAGGCAATCAGTTGACAACACATTCATTTTAATAGACTATCAGTTTATATTAAGCCTTCTCCTCAATTAAGAATGCACATAAACTGTTAAATAAGTATTAGTTTTAACGGATCATTTACTACTAGAAGTGATGTTCACACCTCAATTGCAGTACCGTTTTAACACACCCGTCGGAAGGAGTTTAAGATGGATCTGGGTGTCTACTTTCTAAAGCCTTTGTCAAACAGACAGGCGTTGCAAAGGCGATGCGTGACGTTTTTATTTGTTATGTATAGAATTGTTTCAATCCAGTCACATAGAACAGCGAAAGCGATCCGATAGCGTGACAGAATTATCGGACTGACGCAGACGTCTCACTTCGGTTCGGTATCGCTTCGGAGACGCTTTGCTTTCCCCTGTCTGTTTGACAAAGGCATAAGTCCATCAACGAAAACACGGGAACTGATTAAGGTCCGACCGAAACGGGTTTTCCGGCCGTAACCGAAACTGAAACCGAATATTCGGCCGTGGCTTCAGTTTCGGCCGAAACCGAAACTCACGTGGTCAAGTATAGAATTCTTTAAAATACTGAAATTTGGTGCATTTTACCCATTATTTTGCATTAGTTAGGACATGAAATGGAAAGACAGTAAGTTTGTTGTAATCATTTATTTAATAGATATAATATAAAAAATATTGAAACATAATATTTTTTTTTTTTCATATTAATTTTCATAGCAAAATGTTTATCACTTATCAATAATCAAATCACTAACTGAATTGTTACTGTTTCATTAAATAGTTAAAGACTAAGTATTGGTATTTTAAAATCTTACTTATTAATACTTTGGTTCGTTTTGTACTTAGAAGAAACATCAAACTTTTTTAGGTACCTCTTACATATTAAAAATAATAATTACTATAACAGTCTTAGTTCCAGTCTCAACAAAGATAATCAAATCACACATTTAGAATTAAGTAACTCACTACTAAACTACAGTAAACATTCCAATTGAAAACCGTAATAAAATCAAATAAAAAAAAACTTCTAAATATCTTATAATTTAGGGTTACTTTTTTGGCTTTTCGTATGATTAATATTCATAATTGAAAAGTCTGATATTGTAAGCCAAGAAAAGCAGTTTTTCTACGTTTTCGCCACGTAAATTATTGCGACGATCCGAGTATATTTGGCCAGCAGCACTGAACAGCTGCTCACTCGGGACACTGGTAGGTGGTGCTGAAAGGTATTTTAGAACTGCACTTCTCAATATAGGATATGGACTGCTGTTCCAATAACTATATATGTCGGCATTACGTTGTAACAATGGCTCCGACAGGTAAGACTGAATCTTTTCATTCAGAAAGTGTTTTATGTCTTCAGATTCTGTGGTCTCTGTTTGACTAGACATATTATCGTTATCGTGCACATCCCAAAGACTCTCTTTTTCTTGCTGTATGTGGTGAGCTTGCGAGACGCATGTAGTTAAAGTCGAAGAAACATTGGCGTTATCAGTGCCTCGGGATGATTGCATGCTGACTTCAGACTCAGTCAAGAAAGATATTATCTCTGTAACAGCAATGTCCACTTCAATGGAATTGAGGTATTTAGACTTGAACCTTGGGTCCAATATTGTAGCTACCATCAACGAAGGGTGTTTTTTCAATGACGAAAATCTTTTGTTCATGGACTCGTATAGTGATTTTTTCATGTTGATCATCATTTCGTTGTCACTTTCACGGCGAACTTGCAATTTCCGGTTTAATAACGATATCAAAGGTATGACAATCGAAATGCATGCATCATCAAATGATAACTCAAGGGTGGCTTCATAAAAAAATGTCAACACCGATGTGAGGTTCTTTACAATGACCCATTCATTAGATTGAAGAGAATCAACCTTACCATGTTCAACATAGTATAAGTTTACTGCACTTTTTTGTTCCAAAAGTCTTCGCAGCATCAAATACGTGCTGTTCCATCTCACATCAATGTCTTGCACCAAGGCATGTTCTGGCAATCCACATTGTTTTTGACATTCCTTCAAATACCTAGTTGCTGGCTCACTGTGATTGAAATGCCCGACGATTTTTCTACATTTCTTTAAGAGGTCTTTTATTTCGATTTATGACAAGCTGGAGCGTATGTGCAACACATCCTACGGATTCATATTGATCACGCATCGCGCGAACCATATTAGCGGCATTGTCACGTAAGACTAGAAAAATCTTGCCTTGCAAACCCCATTCGATTACCATATCTGTAAATTTTGGTTCGATATATTGACTGGTATGGTCTTGTTCTAGCACACATGCACCTAAAATCACTTTAAGACGTTTATCATTTATGATGAAATGAGCTGTAAAACTGAGTAGTGAGCATGTTTTACATGCGTTGGTCCAAATGTCGGTAGTAGTACTCGTCCACTTACTCTGTGCCATTAAATCCTGTACTTTTGATCTAATTCTTTCATATGTTTTGGGCATAAGTGACGTTCTAAAATATTTTTCAGATTTTAACTGATATTTGCGAACTCCTTCAGGATCAGATAAATTAAGTCGGCGGAATGCTTCACCTTCCACCAAAGTATAAGGCAGCATTTCCACGATTATGAGATCCATTATAGTTTTGTCAATCCTTTTTGTAATTTCATGATCATCAGGCCACAGTAAAACTTTAGGTTTAGAGGTGAAACTTGGAATGGTTGTCTGAACAAGAGTCGACTGATCTGAGCTCGATTGTGGCAATGATACGCTTAAGTCTGTTCGCTTCAATTTTGCTTCAATTTTTAAATCGTTTAATTCTGATAAACGTTTTAGTACTTGCCTGTATTCCTTGTCATGAAATTTTGATAAATGCTGCTTAAGTCCGTGTAATGTTTGTTTTTTTGGTTCGTGGCTTCCTAACGAATAGAACTTGCTACATATCTTGCAAACAGCTTTTGATGTATCACTGACACTTTTGTCGAAGTACTGCCAAATCGGATTTTTTTCTCTTTGCGACATTTTACTCTGAAACAAGTAAAAATAAAAATAAAACTGTAATAATAACCTTTTTTTTTTTTGAGGTTGGCGAAATCATCAAATGAGTCCTCCGGCCCTGGGCGGGGCGGAAGGGACTGTCAGACTCTTACTGACTAAAATCCACCCGTGTTTCTTCGGATGCCCTTTACGTTCCGGGGCCGCGGTATCCTGGATTAAGAAAAAAGCCGCGACCCCAGCAGGCATTTGGCCCCGTAAGGGGCCCCGTCGGTGACGCGTGAAACACGACGCGCCACCGACCCGGGCTTGGTCCTTGGTCGGACGGCGAGCTTACCCATTACTTAAACTTTTTGACAGGCCTGTTGGTCTAGTGGTTAGTGACCCTGACTGCTATGCCGGAGGTCGTGGGTTCGATTCCCACCCAGGACAAATGTTTGTGTGATGAGCACGATCATTTGTTCTGTGTCTGGGTGTAATTTATCTATAATATGTATGTATTTAGAAATATATAAGTATGTTTATCAGTTGTCTAGTACCCATAACACAAGCTCTGCTTAGCTTGGGACTAGATGGCGTTGTGTGATAGTTGTGGAATATTTATTTATTTATTTACTTACCGTCCGCAAGCCCGCTCCGCCGCTGTGCCCTCTGCTGTTCAGAGGGAAACGCGTTGGAGCATCCACCCGACAGGCTATTCGCATACGGGCAAAGAGACCCCTTAGGCACACATTGCCTAAAAGAGTTTTTGCCCGCATCCCAGGGTGCACCGGCCCGAAAAACTGGTCTTCCGCCCGGACGTATCCGAAGGGGAACTCCAGTCCACGGGCGCACGTGGAGATTTCCTGTCTTAGCACCCCGTAATAATAACCCTAATACAACAAAACTACATCAATAAGTCTTCGGAATAAAAAAAAAACAAACTTGAAATAAGTTTACCTATAGGTACAACATAATTTAACAAATTAAACACTTCGGTTTAAAGAAATTTATTCTCATAAGAACTTACAGTCCACTTATAATGAGATACAGAGTTAATAAGTATGAAAATACAGTACAATTTCCTCCAGAGTATTAGAAATTACAATGTAGAAACATGTTGTTTAAGTTTACTTTTAAATACATTTATGTTATCGCATTCTTTAATGTCGTCCGGTAATGCATTGAACAGCTGTGCTCCCTCAAACAATATGGTCTTTCTACCATAATTAGTACGCGCGCTGATAACTTCAAGTGTGTTTTTATGTCTATTTCTCAGGTTATATGACATTGTTTTTTTCTTTATTTGTATGTTAGTTTGTATTGAATTAGCGGTTATGTTTTTAATAAGGATGCAGGTGTAGTAAATATATAGCTGTTTTATATTTAATAGTTGAGTTTTTTCGTATAAGGTCTTTGTTGGAGTAAGATAAGGATAATGGAATAGAATTTTAATTATCTTATTTTGAACTCTTTGAAGTGAATTTAAGTTTGTAATTGCTGCGGATCCCCATATTTCAATCAAATATTCTAAGTGCGATTTGACTAACGAGTTGTAAATTAAAGTGCGCACTTTATTTGGAATACAGTTTGCCACTTTCCGTAAAGCTGCCAATAACGATGTTAGTTTACTTCTGAGATGGTTGATGTGTAATTTCCAAGTTAGTTTTTCATCTACCCTTAATCCAAGATATTTTTCATTTGTCGAACGTTTTATTATTTCGTTATTTATTTTAAGTGGCGAGAAGTCTGGAATACGCTTGTTTTTAGTGGTAAATATCATGAATGAGGTTTTCGACGTATTGATTGTAAGAAGGTTGTACTTTAACCACTCGTTTAATAGATCAAGGTCATGTTGAGCGTCTTTTATAATGTTATGGATTGATTTGTCGAAGTAAAAAAAGACACTTCACATTTTTCATTTAAACAATCTCTTTTTTACATGTGACTTGATTTGTTAACAACAACAAAACAAAGTTACTGACTCAATATTTATTTAATTTAATTAACTCTATAAATCATTCAAGTGCAGAAACGAATAAAAAACTTACATTTAATAATCAGTTCCATCATAACATAACCTCTAAACAATGTTTACGTCGGGTGAAAACGCACTGACTAAGTTTTGTTGCTACGGAGACATCCGAACGGCGCACGACAATTCCCGAACAGGGCCGCGAGCGCGAGCGTCCGCCAAAGCGTTGCCGCGAGAAACGAAGTTAAGCGAGCGTGCACGACAACTTCCGAAATCAGTTTCTGTTTCGGCAAAAGTTTCGGCCGATTTTGGCCGAAACCGAAACTGCCGCCGAAACTTGATTTTTGGCCGAAACTCGGCCGAAACCGAAAACGAAACCGAACCTTCGGTCGGACACTAGAACTGATACATCATGTAAGTACAATCGTAACTAACGTCAAAATCAAATTGCGGACGGATAATACCGCTACAACTGAAGTCAGTGACGCGGCGCTAGTGTCTATGTCATTACATCAAATTAAATTTAAAAAATGTAGTGCTAGAGTGGACCACCTGTCGACAGGTAGACGCCGCGTTATGTCACTCGTCGTGCGTTGAAATAAATAAGGCAAAGTTGGGCAGACAACAAATAGTGTTTCTTTTTTCTTCTTTTATAAAAAATATTGAAGATACTTATTAGTACTTCATAAATTCATATAACCAAACCAGGCTTTTAGGTTGACCATTCACTATCTCGTGGCTCTCAAAGGGGTCATAAAGGTCCCAAAAATCCAACTCATGAAAGCAACATGAGCCTTACACACGTTGCTTTAAGATAAATTTTCATTAAGGTTTGGGTGAAATGTGCTACAGGTCTAAATTCAAGGTCAAACGAAAAAGGTCGTGAAATATTTGAATGACCTGTGTATAAGGCTTGAGTTGCCGAAGCATAGATCCTAAAATATTTACAATAGGCTTTACGTGTGTTAGCTATGGAGTATAAAAAGAGGTATGTTTCAAAGTCCATTACCCAGATAAGTATATTTGTTAGTCCACGTACAACAAAGATGAACGATTCGGTTTATTTTATTTGATGGATGGATAAATGTATCTTGATTAATGGCTACCGAGTATTGAACGTATTGGACAAACATTGTGGTGTTTGATAACGAATTCTACTGGCTTTTGTTTAAGAATTCGTATTTAATATTTTGGAGTTTAAATTCTTTTCTTTTCATTTTATAGAACACGGTCTCGTATTATAGAACCCTCGACGCATGCCATAGGATATTGAGTTCGAACTACAAGTTGACATTTTCTGTACCGGTACCCATCTGCAAATTAAAATTGCCCTCTCAATATATTTAATAAGTTCACTACAGTCTTCGATTTCTGAATGGCTTAGTGACATAAGAATTGACTTTCTACGATGATCGTGGATCCAAATCCTAGCGGCTATAACGTACGAGCTATAGCTCAAAACATATTTTGATTTATAAGAGTTTCCATGGAGTTGCTTGCCCATTATTCTCTCTAAAGCCTTTGTCAAACAGACAGGCGTTGCGAATGCGAAGCGTGACGTTTTTAATTGTAATGTATGGAATTGTTTGAATCCAGTCACATAGAAAACCGAAAGCGATCCAATAGCGTGACAGAACTATCGGACTGACTGGAATTTTATTGTAAGTATGTGTAGATTTGTGTTCAGATTTTTAGACCCGATTTATTGAAACGATCAAGTGTCTTTTACAAAAAAGGCAATACTACACCATTCAAATAGACGAACCACTTTTTTGTACAAACTCGTTCAATTTACCGATTCCTACATAACAGTAAAAATATATATTCCAATAAACTTTTTTTCCAAGCGAACATGTTTGATAGAAAAGGCTTGGACATGTTTTATAACAGCCTCTAAGCCTCGGTATATTTTAACAGGGGAAAATCCAATCTCTCGCAATGATATCAGTTTCCAATCTAAAAAGCTGTCTATAAGCCCTACTACACAGATTAGGAAACAAATGGAGCAACAACGTCCACATTTTTGCTAGTAAAATATACGGTAGCCTTAATTTTCTCATTGGGGGAAAATGAAATATCCTATATTAAAGCAGTGAAACAAAATGGCCTATCTAAATTAAAAACACCATTTTTTAAGCATAGAGCTCTTTGAATGCTGTTTTCGATTTCGGTTTTGTTAATTTCGGGTTGTAGTTTTATGTTGCGAGAACTTCTAGCATGTACTAATCAACGTATTTTTTTACTCTTTCTATGGTGTCAAATGATTTTTTGATATTTTTGAATTTAAAAATTTTCTTTTACGAATTCAAACTTGCAGTCAAAACATTTGTTATTATTAAAATATTTACGGGCACTTTTGAATCAGCCCAATAACCAGTTAAAGCCAGATTTGATGTTTTAAAAGTTCCTATGAAGAAAAATGATCAAAAACTCTGTATACAACGAGGTGAGAGCAACACTTGCCTGCCTTTTGCAAATTTGTATTTATTCTTGATTTGTATCTTATCTGTTTACTTTTTGAAGATCGCTCCATTTATAATATACTCTGTGTCTACTACGATTCCCGCTCATCATTCATTCATTGAAAATACCACACGTTTGCCTTCCCTCTGGCTTTGCGGATAATCTCTTAATAGCACGAATTGATAAAACCTCTGGTACGGTTGACGTGCCCATGAAAATGACACTGGATTTTATGGATTACTTTTTGTAATTAATAAGACCGATTAATTAATCATTTCGTCCAATCAATTGCTTTTCTATTCTATAGGAAGGGTAATTAATTGGTCATTGTCGTTAAACGGGATAATTTTCGAGATTCGTTGCTAAGAGCTTTGACATCTTTTGCAAGGCCACGAGTAGAGTAGGTAAAGCTATCAATATCGATTTGATTTGTCACTTTTTATTAAATAATGTTCTCAATGCAAGTTATTCATCTGTATTCAATATCGCCGATACCACAAGAACTTTATCGAAACCAATTATCACCTTGAGCGAATAATCTGTTGTTTTACAATCGGTTAGTCGTTCAGTCGGCTTATTGGCCCATCTGTAATGATCTAAAACCTCAATTGAATCAAAAGCCTCTGACACGTGGTGATGAAAATAATTAATTTTGACTCAAATCAAATTACATTTTATTTAATAGGAGAGAGATTTGTGAATGAAATAAATTGAGCGTACATTTTTATTTTTACTGGAAAACGACATGGTCCACTTCATTACACTGTTTATTATTTATACATTTGACAAAGTAATACTTACTCTAGATCATTTGCCTGTATTTTCTGAAGAGTTGAGCAGAGGTACCTAATACGTTTCAACTAAGAAAAGGATGACCAATTATTAAATTTATTAATATAGGTACTAGCTTTTGCCCGCGACTTCGGTCGCGTGGAATAGTGACTTCCGGCAGTTTTTTTTTTTTTAATTTCGTAATAAAAACTATCCTATGTCCTTTCTCAAGTTTCAAACTATGTCTGTATTAAATTTCACACAAATCGGTTCAGTAGTTTAGGCGTGAAGAAAACACAGACAGACAGAGTTACTTTCGCATTTCTAATATTAGTTTGGACTAGCTTCCGCCCGCGACTCCGTCCGCACGGATGTCGGTCTTCGCGTGGATGGTTTATTTCCCCATTTTGAGTAACTCTGACAATGACATCTTATAAATATTACGGCGCTGAATCCACTGCGGGTAATGCAACGTGTGTTCGCGGTTCTACAGAACAACGTCTATGAATAAAACTGAAAAATAAGTTTTTTTTTTCTACGTATTTTTCCAGGATAAAAAGTATCCTATGTTATGCCCAGGATAATAAGGAATAATTATACCAAGTTTCATCGAAATCGAACCGTTAGTTTTCACGTGATGCCTGCACAAACAGACAGATAGATAGACAGACAGACAATTTTTTTTTAATCATATATTTGGGTTTATCGATCCAGCAACACTATTTATTTTTTCAATATTTTCAATGTACAGAATTGACCCTTCTACAGATTTATTATATGTATAGATTTATTATCTTATTAAAGTTGCAATTAAAAGACTCACAAGTCAATCTCCAAGGCCATGATTCTAACACGTTTTCCTACAATTCTCGTAAGCACGTTAAGGTTGGTGTCGGCTGTCATGTAATTTTGTAGAACTTGGGCAGTCATTACTATTAGTCAGATGCTCAAATGTTTGACAACTGTAATGCCGAGGGTATAGTATCACTAACTGGGCTGTGGAGGTACGACAGGCAGAGTAAACTGGAAGGCGACCTCAAAATTTTTGAAAAGCATATGCTGGCTGATGATCTTATTAATGTCACAAATATGGCGCCAGGGTCATGTTAATCTCAGTAGACGCGCATAGTACATGTTATATACCGACACCCACATTTCGCCAGTTATAAACAAATCCCATGGGCCGTCCGGGCCTATTGCCAATTTTGGAATGAATCGGATATGAAACGAAAGTTATATAGTTTGACGGGTAGAATCACCCCCTTGACGATTGCTCGGGACTAAATCACAAAACTATATCATGATATTAAGAGTCTTCCTAGTGCTGATTTTTAGGAAAACGTATGACGAAACGTCATTTGTCACGTATGGTTTATTATATTTTTCTAATTAAACACAAGAAAAAAAAATTATACAGCCTGTTAGTGTAATCAGTCTTAAACTTGAAACCAGTGGTTTGGTATCACTTACAGAACGTAAATTCAATAAAAAATAAAAACTTTTTTTTTTCAATAAAGTCTCCATTTTTCCCCAAAATTATTTCACCCTATTACGCAAAGGTAAGATCAAATACGCCGCGAAATAGCGCGCCGGGCCGCGACGCCGGCGCCGCCGCGTCGCCGGCGCACACTTCAGTGATCAGTCAGCCGGCAGCGTCGCTACGGAACGTACGTGTGTACGCTCGCAGCGCAGCGCACCTCACGACCTCGCGCCGCCCCACCGTTAATTTTTCGCGCAAGTGTTAGTGTTTAGTGATTATGTCGTACACAAACGAATAGTGGACCGAAATGGTCCGGGTTTACGCCGCGTCGGGTGATAACCTGAACGAGGCTCGGAGAATGTACGCTGACTAACTTACATCATCTGGACTCGTCACGCAACAAAGGTAGGTATTTTTGCCTGTCCTAAGCCAGGAAAAGTATGAAGGGAAGTTAGTTACATCACAGGTTACCTGTATTTTATGATGTAGTTAGTTAAAACTTATGTAGGTATGTAGTTAAACGGACGGCTATTGCGGCAGGTTAACGCCCTTTGCAGTGAATACGTAACTCGGGCGCATAGTATCCATGAATTAACGGACGGTGTAGGACAGAAACATTTTTGATTTTTTTAAAGAAAAATTCGTTTATTTATTTTTAAATTCAGACAAACATTTTTATAATTAAATCAACTACCTATGGTTTCAAGGTTAAGACTGATTACACTAACAGGCTGTATAACGGTATCTTTGATTTCTTCTTCTTTTTAGATTATTGTAAAATATAGATTTAGAATATATAATAAAACAGTTCAATTAGGTAATTATTGTTTTTCAATTAAATAAAAAAAAATACAAATCAGTTTATGCTAGTGATCACAATTTTTTTTTATGTATATACATTGCTCTTGCTCAATCGTCTTGGCCGAAATCGGTCGGATCACATCATCATCATTATCAAAATAATGCTCTTGGCATTCACGTGTATAATGCTCAAATTCAAATAAAACAGATTTGAATTTGAGCATTATAACAACCTCCCTGATTGGCGAGCATTTGCTTGTAATGTAAAGATGTAAAGCTGGGTACTCACTTAACAGTATTGCATGTAACGTATCAGATACTGTATGAACCTGCAAGTGGTACGGCTCGTCCGAGCACACTGCGAACCGCCTTTGTGTTAGCAGTGATACCACCACAAGGCGGGTCACTGCGAGCTTACAGCGCTCCACACGCGGGCGGTTCGTGGGGGGCTCGTGCCTAAGTACTCATTTGATACCGTATTTAATACGTTACATGCAACACTGCTAAGTTAGTACCCAGCTTAATTTATGAGGCCCGCTGGACACATTAAAAATTACAAGTGGAGCGCATTGATGTTACATGTATCAAGAATTCCTTGATACATGTAACACACTGTATCATTACAAGGTGGCACCTTGTAATGAAACTAAGTGTAATGCTCATTTTTCCTCCGAATCTGTTACGTTACATTACAGATGAATACTCCCGATAAGGGAGAACTTTTCCGTACGTTTACATTCCTTACAAAAAGTAACGTAACATTTAAACGCGATGAAAATAATAAAGGTCAATATTTCGTAAGTACTTTCCTGCATTTTCCGTAATTTTACTATGACACGGTTGGGCTGAGACCTTTCACGTGTATCCAAGTTCTCGCCAACGTTACTGTTGGCTATTAGGTAGTCGTAGATCCTGGGTCCCTCCCGCTCTACCCTGGGTGGGTCATTTGATGATTATCGACGCTAAAAAAAGGGTCATTTTGCGTTATTATTACACTTTTTTTAGACAAGTGTTCAACAGATGTTTGTCTTTTTATGGTAAGGTGGGTCGAATATTTTTTAAATCTCGGGCAATGAATTCCCGTAAAACAATAACCGAAAAACAGACACGTGGCCACGTGGGCCACGCCGCGAGTATGAACTAGTCTAATCATAAACGCACAGTTTCATTTAAAATCTTAGAACAAAAGGTAAAAGTTTTAAAGTTGGTTCTGACAGTGATTGATTATAATTATGATTTATAATTTTATAAAAGATTCTTGAAGTCGCCTAGAAAGGTTTCTTTCAGACAAGAACGGGTAACTAAATGAAAGTTTAAAGAAATCTCATACTCCAGAACCACCTTTTCTAACAAACTTACAATAAAATTCATTAAAACTATTTAAAGTTATTACTCTTTTTTGCGTGGTGATGACAATCTAAGTTGTATAGGCCTAGCAATGGGATACGGGTTAGAAAAAACCACTGAAGAAAAAATTACACACTTAGATTGTAGATTGAAAAAAATACTTCCTACGTAAAACAAGTGATCATCTTAAAGGAAAACATTTAAATCTGTGCGTGGCGCTCACTCACCCATTTATAAAAAAGTAGCTTCACTCAAAACGAATTACGTTTAGTTTCGAACAAGGAATCTGGACAATTTATAATATAAGATTACACAGTTAAAAAAGTCATTTAGGTAGTAAATACTACCAACACTAATTTAATACAGGGTAAAGGAATTGCGAGTATGTCATTTGAGGTCACCTCGACATTTGCACTTTTAATGCTTTCATGCCTGTAAAACTTAATTAGCAGGTCGCTTGTTAAAATGTTAATACATAGAAGAGAAGAATACCTACAAAGTTTTACTAAAATCATTCAAGTTATAATATTACATTTTTTAGGGTTCCGTACCTCAAAAGGAAAAAAACGGAACCCTTATAGGATCACTTTGTTGTCCGTCTGTCCGTCTGTCTGTCCGTCCGTCTGTCAAGACCCTTTTTCTCAGGAACGC
Source organism: Agrotis puta (assembly GCA_943136025.2). Classification (NCBI taxonomy): domain Eukaryota; kingdom Metazoa; phylum Arthropoda; class Insecta; order Lepidoptera; family Noctuidae; genus Agrotis; species Agrotis puta. Next base: position 4,834,552 of record OW964171.2, read on the forward strand.
GTGGCGGTATGAAGCTGAAATTTATATCAATTACTCAGGTCTACTGTCCCTTGAAGCTGTGAAAAAATCAAACTTCTAAGCCAACGCAATCAAAAGATACAGCCGTTTATGCCGCAAATTTTCGACACTTGCAAGGGAATCAAAACCTACAGGGTGCTTCCCGTGAACTCAGAATCTTGAAATTTGGTACGAAGCAACGTCTTATAGCATAGATAAAGAAAAAATTACGAAAACCATAAATTTTTAGTTACATCACATAATATATATTTTTTAATAATTTTAAACTTACTACCCATTTCCTCATAAACGCGTAGAGGTATTAAATTGAAATTCATACCAAATACTCAGGTCTATAATACCTTTAAGCTGTAACAAAATCAAACTTCTATGTCAACGCAATCAAAAGAAACAGCAATTTAAGCTGCATATTTTGAAACTCGCAAGTACTCGCAAGGGAATCAAAACCTAAAGGGTACTTCCAGTCGACCTAGAATCTTGAAATTTGGCATGAAGCAACGTTTTATAGCACACATAAAGGAAAAATTCCGAAAACCTTAAATTTTTAGTTACATTACAAAATATATAAACTTATTACTTTTTTCCTCATGAACGCGTAGAGCTATCAAGTTGAAATTCATATCAAATACTTAGATATAATTGTCGGCGCAGTAATTACCTGGACTAGAATGACAGTTAACGATAAAGAGATCTTTGTCTTAAATTTATGCTCCTCCATCTTTCCCCATTGTAATGTTATGAATTTCATTTTGCAATAAAAATACCATAGTTATGACTCGATTGTCGTAATGAACGAACTTTGTAAACCTTGCAGGTTTGTACGGAACCCTCGGTGCGCGAGTCCGACTCGCACTTGGCCGGTTTTTTTTTATATATCGTAACAAATGACAAGAATCGCACAAAATACACATCACACACATCCTCCACAACACACCCTATCCTTCTTACCTGCGTGAGTGTTTCAGTTACGCTCGTCCTAGCGACAAACCCTGTAAGATCGCACTTTAGAACCCTGCCTAAATCCCCTCAACATAAATCCATCTACAACTCGTATTCCTTTTCGGAACTCGCTCCCGACTAGTATTCGTGATATGAATACTATTTTACTATTTAAAAACAGAGCGAAAGAGCATTACTTATCCTCTTTACTGTTATTATATGTATCTGTTTATATATTTTTAGTATTATATATCCATATTTATTTATATTTATCTAAGTTACGATATGTATTCATTTAAAATATTTTCTTTTTCATGCTCACACTATTGTCTACATTTATTTATCAACGTTTCTCCTTTAATGGATCTTCTGGGGGAAATTTCTTAAGAAATAAGCTTTCTTAATAAATTTGCGTTCTGTCATGTTCTGTTTTGTGTGTACATAAATATATAAAATAATAATCATAAAAATCGGACCACAAACCATGAAGCGATCGGTACATACATTTAAAAAAAATACCGGCCGAATTGTGAACCTCCTTTTAGAAGTCGTTTCAAAAAAACTGTTTTAGCCTTTAGTTTAACGCAATACAAAATTAATTAATTAAGTTAATTTCATTGTAATCAGTATAGAAGTCTCATTAAGTTAGGAAAAGTACAGATACTCGTTGATTTTTCTCGAAAGCAAGAAGAAATAAAATCCTAAAGATTCATTCTTATAAAAGTCTTTACCGGCTGGTACTATCTTTGATTTTTATTTTTCTAACGACAGCGGACTTTGAGAAAAAACGAGCCTTCTGAAATATTTGTCTAAGTTCGGTGTCCGTAACCAGTTCTCTGTCTTTTTCACTCAATTTTATCTCACCCTTTTTTAAGCTTACTTCCCACAGTGCTTGATATCGCGAAAGGTCGTGAGTCGACGTCACCGACCGACGACGCGACGCACCATGAGAAATGTATTGTCCGTGACATAGCGTAGGCACGACAGTCGCCGTGCGTCCGTTCAGCAACAATTCGGTAATTTCAAAGGTTGTTTAGGTGGTTAAATCATCAAAATGACTCCTTCCGCCCATTGGATTGTCAAACTGTTACTGACTAAAATTCATGATTTAAGTGGAAATATATTTTTCCTACTCCTATACTATTATTTTCTGAAACTCGTTGCAGGATCCAAGACAGATAAATTCATTCTCCGGGACACATCGAGCTTCATTGTCTTGGCGCTTTTCTGGTGGTTGCCACTGTTGGTTCTGGCTTTCAGGAATTGCAGTGGTTTTTTTAATTGTGGTGGGTTTGTCGCAAAAAAAAATACTACTAAAATTTAATGCAAATTGCACACTTTTCATTGTTTAATGGAAACATGGCTTTGAATCTCAAGACCCACAAAAAATAAGACGGAGGGACAAGCCACAGAATCATGCACTATGAGATGCCAGCTTTAGACCGATGACAACAGAAGGTTTACCCACAAAATCATTAGTATTCTAGGTGTGAATCGTAGCAAACATCCTCCATCTCAATTCTAGGCACCATTTTCAGTATTTACTCGTCTTGAAATACCTTTCTGGCACTTAATTGTACCTTGTTTCGTTACAATACTGTCGTCTGTGAAATGTTTGTAGGTACAGCAGGTACTTGGTTGTTAGTAGTTTAGTGTTGCAGTTACTAGGTTGCGGTTTTTCATTTATGATTGTTGGCTTAATAACTTACAGTTGGTAGCTTAAAACAATTGTGTGAAATGAAAATTATCTCAAAAAAGTTAATTTTATATTTTTTAAAAACGTTGCCGCTCATACACAAACAGCCAGACTTCGAAAAAATTGCAGGTCATTCATAATTATTTATTCCGTACGGAAATCTAACCCGTGATACGCTACTGACCAGTCGATCGTTTGAACACTGCGCCAAAAGTGACGTTAGCGTTAAACCGTCGTACCACAAAAAGTTAAACATCTCTTGATCACTTGTGTAAGAAAAGTTTAACTAAAAAATGTCCCTTATATAAACGTCAAATGTCATTTTGCAGTTGACAGTTTTTTAGACAAGTGTTCAACAGCTGATTAACCTTTTTTTGTATTGTATTGTGGACAATAAATTGCATCCGCCTGTCAATGTGAAAAGCGCCGAAACTGCTTGTGAATAAGAACGTTGTTGTTAATCATTTGTTTAGTAACAAAGGTAAATCAACGTGTTATTGTGTTAGTTGCAGCCATAATCTATACCATAAATATACATATTATTTATCATCGGCTGGGAAGGTGTCAGAGAATGCAGCACGCGCAGACACCCGCGTAACGTATGCCCCAAGACCCCTAAAAACTAAAAAATAAGTTAAAAGTAATATGTTATATTATTATTATTATATGGATACAAAAGAGGAGCTCGTGGCTAAATAAATACAGCCGCACAGGCTTATCTTCCGGGTTAAGCCGCGCTAGCCGAGGTTGGTCTGTGGATGGATGACCATCTGTCATAGCGAGTTTCCTCCGTGCCTCGGAAAGCACGTAAAGCCGTTGGTCCCGGCTGTCATTTGTAGATCTTTGACAGTCGTTACTGTTAGTCAGAAGCTCTAAAGTCTGACAACCAGTCTTACCATGGGGTATCGTATTACCCAGTTACTGGGTTGTGGAGGTCCGACAGGCAGTCGCTCCATGTAAAATACTGATATCCAGCTGCGTCTTGTTTGACTGGAAGCCAACCCCAATATAGTTGGGAAAAGGCTAGGCAGATGATGATAAATGGATACAAAATAACAACTGAATCGAACATTATTGAAATGAAAATGTAATCAAAACTATAAATGAAACTAGATGCTCCCATTTGTTAAGTCGCACAATACTTTTATGTTTGGTACACCTGTGTCCTTGTGCACAACTGCAGTTTTCACGGCATTTTTTAATAAAATAAATTTTACTTCCGAGTGAAACCTTGCGGAATACGGAATTCTAAACAATCAAGGATCCCTGAGGCATTTAATTTTACTGCTCATGCAAGTGTGGCCATAAAGTACTGCTTTTTCGAGGTCAGGAAAAACGCTGTATGCATGGCAAGTCCGTGGTAACAAAAACAATAAAAGCAATCTGGACAAGGCTAAAATCAATTCTTAATCATAGTTATAAGAAAGAAAGAAGGTCTTTACACTGGCGAGTGTCAAAGGCTATTGTCATGTTGCTAAAGTGAGTAACATCACAATATACCTACATTGCGAAAAATTCTTATAATGGAATATTCTATTGTATTGCCCAAGCAATAGAGTAGGTAATTGATAAAGAACAATTTTACCGCAACTCTATTAGCAATATTGTTAAAGTGGCGTTTTTATATCCCATATACCTTTTTGTGTGGATGCAAGCTCAGGGGCATCATGTAAACGTACACACTCGCAACTAACATGAGTAACTCTAAGAACGCACACGTAAAAGTCTAATACTTGTGCTCTCATCCATAATTTCTTTTGCAGGTAGTTCATATCTTATGTTCGAACTACTTTAAGAACTCCAAAATCTATTTTGGAGTAAGGAAAACATCTGAATGTTTAGGCGCCTTTACGAGTAACTTAGCGTTCCGACTATATTTGTCATTCGGTATACGAGCTGCCAGCGAATTCCCCAGTGTGTATCTCAAAGATTATCGTAAATGTCTAGACTACAGCCTACTTTTGAGCCGAATATCATCGGGATCCGTTCTCAAGTGAATGAGTAACATATGTCCACCCATCCATATACCTAAACTTTCACATTTAATATTAGTAAGGATTAGATAATATAGAAAACGTTTTACAACTGCAATGAAGAACAGCTGGTATTCGTGGCCACAGCAGATTCTATTGTTCAGGAACCGACCGGCCTCGCAATGTCCAATACCTTGCTATGACAGCTACAGCTTAGTTATGAGATATAAAATCAACATAGACTGGGTTTTATTGGTTTTGCATGTACATAAATATTTCAGGCTAGTGTAGTACCGTTGGTACTACGTGACACAGTAATTTTTTTAATAATGTCCCTCTACTGGGAGCAAAGAGAATTAAAACCACTTGAGAGCTCATAGAGCGATTTCGCCTAGGCACACGATTCACCAGTGCGGGCCGGGGACCGGGGGATTGCGTCTTCCCCCGTTCCTCGGCCCGCGGTAGTTGTGATTGGTTGATGCAACAATGTCAGTAAGAATAGTGATAACAAGTAAATCCAGCAACAATAATATCGATATCGATAAAATCGATGGCAATTAAGTCTTCTTTTGCTTTTTTCAATGTTGATTTGTATGTAGAAAAATAAATGAAGATTAAACGAAAAATAATATCCTTTATTTGTTATTCTTACTTACTTACTACATTTCTAAAAAAATATTAAAAACATTTTTTTAAATTTAGACAACTCACAAAAGGTCAAACAGTGTCGGCGTTGCTGAACTAAACAAACGGCGTCGGACCTTTAAAGCTTGAAAGCAATCAGCTGTGAAATGCCTTGAACAAATGACGCTATAATATTTTGGAAACCAATTTTCCCTGTTAATGGCATTAATCCACTTTTCTTTAACTTCCGGAATATTTGGTAATCTAAAATGTAAACGTGAAAAATAACATTATTTTTTATTTACCATTAGAAATTATCGATTAAATAATTTATCAACAATGTTTTAAGTTGTCACATCACTTCAGCACACAGCACAAAGTACTTATGGATAGAAAGAGATAGACTTATCTAATATTCTAGTGAAAGTAAAGGACTTTTCAAAAGACATCAACGCGGTATCCCAAAAGACATCAACGCGTAATCCTTTTTTCGTAACCAACCAGTTTAGCTTGAGCCCTCTAATTATCAATAATGTACATAAATATAAACATATTTTACTTACCGATGAAAACTTATACCATCTTTTTTATAACTAGATGTTTTAGATGATTTCCCGCACTATTTAATTGCACAGGTACTCATTTTTGCTTCGGTTTTATTCGATAAATGTTTTTTTAGGTTCCAAAATTAAAGAATGTGCACAGATCCAACAACTGGTCAGTACTAAAACATTCATTCGTATCGCGATCTCATATAAGTGCTATTCCATTGATGTGTCGTGAGCCTGAGTCGCCCGTATGAGCGGTCAAGTGGCTATATTGTCATTGACTGGGAGTCAGGTTTCCTCTCTGTTAAAAAGAGGGAACTGTAGTCCACGACGCGGGTCCAAATGTACGGCTTTATAGACTTCAGATTGTTTTAGTTCTAGAACATGTCGGTTCCCTGACTATGTTTACCTTCACCGTTTTGAGAACAGAGGTGATAAAATAAATTACGCAACTTGCTTTTGTGTTGACGTGGACGGCCACAAGATGCGTGGCGGGCCATACCATCTGTGAGCCCGCCCGAACAGTGTAGACCTCAACGTGTAGCATGGCACCGTAGAAACGGGTGTTTCCGACGGAAGAAAAGACAAAGTGGTAGAACGTAGAAAGATTTTTATTGTTTTAAACTGTTTCTATCTGAGGTTTTAAGTATGTCAATGTTTAAAATATAGAAATGTTTTCTTCAGTGGCGTATTGATCGTGCAAAAGAACAGTCGAATTATAGAGAAATGACGATAAGATAACTTTGTCTGTTCTTGGAAGAATAGAAATAGATTTGGACATGCTAAGCATGCTGACAATAAGATCGGTAGTTGGGTTAAACAAAACATGACACTCAAAAAGGTTCTTATAGTAAATGCCAGACAGGTGAACAAAGGAGTAATACTATTTGAGTTTCATGAAAATAATCTATAATTCTTTACGATGTGACTGAAAATCCAAAAACATAAATAGCGAAGCTCGTAAAAATAAATGTTCTTCTTTACTTTCGATCATACAGAAAATCTGTTTGTTTTTTCTACGAGGTTAGAAACCATTTGAACCTAGATAGGCAGAGTTGTGGGCAATAGAATAAGTAATAACTTTGATTAGGCACTAAAGAGCACGAAATGTCGTACATTTTGAGGCATTTTTCTTATTGCGTAGCTAAACAATATAAGAACTATTTTTACGAAAAGGTTTTATGGCTGTGGCATAAAATAAATACGTCAGAAAGTTTGGCTGTGTTTTACGGGTCTATATGTATAACGCCACCAAACTAACTGGTACTACGATCAAAATTCGAACTACAGCTGCATTTGAAACTGTGATTTATTTATTTCATTATTTTAATTTATTTCCACACCATTTCAGTGACGCAGTCATCTTCATTCTTTAATTACTCTTTACATTCTCGTACCGCAGCAATGTCTGGCCCTTTCAGTAATGCTGTCAACTTCTTGAGGACTGGTGGTTTTGTTAGTTAGACCAGGACAAGAAGACGCCTCCGTGAGGGCACGGTCTGCCTACGGTTTTGTGACACCCAGACGTCCGAAACAGGAACTAATCGAAGCAACCGTGCTGGTGAGGACCATTGTTTGGTGGAAGGTGAGGACACCGTAGTATCTCTCACGCCGATTCTCAAAGAGGAGACTTGCTGCGAAGCACAGCGCTGGTGAAGTACCCAACTTACTATAACAGAAGCAATATCGCGTAAAAGTACATTCCTTCACAGTGTATTTAATTATTATACTTTAAAGTTTCCGTCTGCTATAAATCAAATAACATTATTCTTCATGAATATTTTGATTTTCACGAAACAATATATTAATTTTCAATCTTCATTGTTGTCTCTAATTTTGTCTTAATATTATCTCTAACATAGTACGAGTACTTATAACTTTTACCAGTAAACCAGTAAAAACAATTATAATCCTAATCCTAACTAATATTATAAATGCGAAAGTAACTCTGTCTGTCTGTCTGTCTGTCTGTCTGTCTGTCTGTCTTTTCTTCACGCCTAAACTACTGAACCGATTAGTGTTAAATTTGGTACAGACATAGTTTGGAACTTGAGAAAGGACATAGGATAGTTTTTAACCGACTTCAAAAAAAGGAGGACTGTATTTTTTTTTAATGTTTGTTACCGCATTACGACCGATTGGGTGAACCAATTTTCATGATTCTTTTTTTGTTTGAAAGCTGGTGCTTTCCGTGTGGTCCCATTGTAACCAAATCAGGATCTGATGATTGTATCTTGGAGAAATCGAGGGCAACCCTCAAATTTAATAGGCTCACCCATCGTTTTTTGTAAATCTTATGAAGTAATTTAAGTACTTGCGTATGGTAATCATCATTTTATGTAGCTGAGCTGATGATGGAAGGTACAACTCCTTAACAGTAAGGAGTAGGTAGTAGTACTGATTCATTGTTCGCATATCTCCGGAACTTCACGTCCGATTTAAATAATTCTTTTTTTTTGTGCTAGGTATCGTTCAACTTAGGGAATTGCAGTATTCCCTAAGTTGAACTAAGTTTCATCAATATCGGTTCAGTAGTTTTTGAGATAGGGAATTTTATTAGCTTATTGTGTACATGAGGGATGTTATTACCAGTGCTACGGATTGTATTATATGTATTTGGCAAGAATTTGGGTTGAATATTTATATATATTAACGAAAAATAGGTAAACGGTGGTAAAAAAAAAACAATGAAACAAAAAATAACAAAGCCATCGACTTCCGAAATAATTTAGAGTTATTTTGTAGATTATTTTACCCTTTTTTGTGGTTCTTTTTGAAGGCGGTTAAATTTTTTTTTTGAAAAAGTTTTTTATTATATATATATTTTACGGGTTAAGCTGCGCTTGCCGAGGTTGGTCTGTGGATGGGTAAAAAACACTCGGAAAGCACGTAAAGCCGTTGGTCCCGGCTGTCATTTGAAGATCTTTGACAGTCGTTACTGTCAGAAGCTCTAAAGTCTGAAAGCCAATCATACCATGGGGAATCGTATTACCCAGTTACTGGGTTGTGGAGGTCCGACAGGCAGTCGCTCCATGTAAAATACTGATATCCAGCTGCATCTGGTTTGACTGGAAGCCGACCTCAATATAGTTGGGAAAATGCAAGGCAGATGATGAACGGAGTATAGATGATTCTATTAGTACTATATGTTCCATATGCTCGATAGATGGCGGTGATCGCGCAATGATGTCGATCGTTACACGAGTTCGATCGTTACACGGGACAAAGAAAGCTACTTTGTTTTATACTATGTAGTGATTAAATGCAAGTAACATTGGTCCGACCTGTTTATTAGTCAGTGTATAGTAATCCGTTTGTGCTGGATAGGATAATCTCAAGCCCGGGGAAGGACATAGGGCTACTTTTTATAAACACACCATACAGGTAAAGATTGATGAAGAAACCACTGGTAGAATTTTGAAATTTGCAGGGTTCTATTATTATTATTTTTTTATCGTGGTAAAATCATCAAATGAGTCCTCCCACCCAGGGCAGGGCGGGAGGGACTGTCAGACTTGACTGACTAAAATCTACGGTGTCCTTCAATAGCCCTTTACGTACCGGGGTCACGGTAATTCGTAAGTCCCGCGACCCCGGCAGGCTTTGGCCCTCTAAAATAATGAGCACTTAGAAAGGAATTCAGATAATTCCACCCTCAAGAGATTCCCTCTAAATATTAGGTATAGGTGTTCAAAGATTGTATGGAAACTAATTTTGAAGTTAGAAATCTGGGATGTATGATGTGAAGTTACATAAAAAAATATGAGTATTAAAAAAAAATGTCACGTAACTTAATGAGGCAGACCAAATTCTACGCGAGCGAAGCCGCGGGCAAAAGCTAGTCATTATTATATAGTTGAATACCGAATCTAAAAAATTATACGTCTGTATTCTTTTTTCATTCGTTTCGGTTTTTTGAACATTACAACAAACATTTTGAACTTGTTAAACCGGTTTTTTTGCTCTTGATTGCTGTCCTATGACGTCAATGGCCGTCGTGGGTTTTAATCGGGACGGTACGAAGAGTTTTTTCTTCGGCATTTGTAATTAAAGTGTACCGTATGTTTTGTGTCAATTACCTACTTGGAGTTAGGTACATACTGAAAAAGCCAATTTAAAAAATGTAGTTTAAGAATTTTTCATCGTCATTTTATTTTTGACATCATTCCTCACACATTCATCTTCATCCATCTTTTGTTTGGCCTTCCTCTTCCTTTCCATCCATCAACACTCATAAACATACCTACCCATCATTTTGTTAGTCACATGGGTCTTATAGTATAGACTTATTTCTTGAATTACATTTATTTATTATGATTTTACAGCCTTTATGAGAAGGGCCTCATCAAAATTTAGACTTCTATAATAAATTTATAAATCCAAAGCCACATTCCACAGGAAAAAGCAAGATAGATGCATTTACACCTGCACGTATTCAAAAAAGTTTGCGATCACATTAAAAAATCGTAATCTTTCCTGCTATGGAAAGAACTATTACTCGAACTCCAAGAGCCCAGAGTTCCACATCAGGTGTTCCAGATCTTTCGTTTTTCTAATTCAACAGGAAATATCCATCAGACTAAACAACTTTTGCTAAGACGCCATACCTCGACTCGCTGTCCGACCATGGACCATGCCCGGGTCGACGGCGCGTTGTATTCCACGCGCGCCTTAAAGAGTGTCAGCAAAAGTGACGGGGCCCCCCTCTAGAGGGCCAAAGCCTGCCGGAGTCGCGGGACTTATGATTTACCGTGACCCCGGAACGTAAATGGCTAGTGAAGGACACCGTGGATTTTAGTCAGTACGAGTGTTGACGACCAACGCGCTCTCTGTGCACCACGACGGCAGCGGCGGCAAATAACGCGGGGGGGCGAGACGGCCGGGGAGGGGTACGGTCATTGCGGGACCCACAGCGCGCGATCGTTTCAACAGAACATTTTGTGACGCGGCTACGACAACAGCATAATCATTGTAAAATATTAGTCAATACACGTTGTTACGAGCAAACTCTGGGTATAATTTCAAATATCAACGACGCCGACGACCCAAAACCAAATTCCCAACATAATTTGGTCCTTCGAGCCGGATAATAATCTGGATCAGCACCTTCCGGCACGACGATCAATTCAAAATATTACGGCGCAACGGCCAGATCGAAGACTTACGGCGCAACGACTAGAACAACAGTTTCCGGCGCAACGGCCAGATCGAAGTCTTACGGCGCAACAACCAGAACAACACTTTCCAGCGCAACGGCCAGATCGAAGTCTTACGGCGCAACAACCAGAACAACACTTTCCGGCGCAACGGCCAGATCAACAACTAGACATCCCACGGAGCAACGGTCAGGTCAATCCATCCAATTTATTACCCAAACCCAGAGCTCAGTTCATTTTGTGCTAATATCGTTATTTTTCGCAAAATTCCAGTATACGGTGTACAATAATTGGGCAGTCTACCTACACCGGACTCGAACGCACGTCGATTACCGGTTAACTGTAAGTACTTGATTCTTTACTCTTGCAAACCACCAATATGAATAACAAAAGGCATTCGATTGTACAAATAGAAAATAGTGAAGAAATCATTCGCGATTTAGTAAAAAAAAGAGGTACCGTTAAACGAAAATTAACTTTATTCTCAAAGTACGTTAATTCATTAGATGAATCGCAATTAACGGGCGCTCAGAAAGCAGAATTAGAAGAGCGTTATGAACCTTTTAAATTATTAATCGATCAATTTTCTACTTTACAAGATGAATTAGACTGCTATGTATCAGATAGTGACCTAGATGGAGAATTGCTAGAGAGAGAAACGTTTCAGAATCAGTTTTATGCAATTGTGGGTAAGGCTAAATGTATTCTTAAGGATAATTCCAACCAAAATTCTGAGGTTCAAAGTCGAACTTCTAACTATATGAAGTTACCCACAATTTCGTTACCCAAATTCGACGGTTCGTATGACCAATGGCTCGAGTTTCGCGACACTTACTTATCTATGATTCATAATAGTAACGGTCTAGATAATGTTCAGAAGTTCCACTACTTACGTTCAGTGCTTACAGGTGATGCATTACAAGTAGTAAAGGCACTCGAGTTTTCATCTGACAATTATTTAGTTGCTTGGAGTCTCTTGGAGAATAGATATAATAATGATAATTTGCTAGTTAGTAATCACGTTAAAGCTTTATTCTATGCACAATCAATGAACAAAGAATCAGCTGTTCAAATTCGTAGACTAATAGATACAGTTTTGAGAAACATTCGGGCGTTAAAAACGTTAGATGAACCTACAGATTCATGGGATACATTAATTATCCACATAGTCGCTTCGAAGTTAGATTCTTCAACCGATCGTGAATGGGAAAGTCACAAAAGTACCCTCCCGAAAATAGGAAAATTAAAACTGTCTCAATTGATGAAGTTCCTCGCGGATCGCGCTGATTTTTTGGAATCGATTAGGCCTCAAAGCAAACAATCGTCAGACTCACACACAAAGAAGCAGTCGGTCACAAAATCACACAGTCATGTTATAACACGCAAAGATAACAACGATAAAAAATCACCACGTTACAAATGCGCTCAGTGCGGTTCTAACCACCCAGTGTACTCGTGTGAAGTTTTCCTAAACCTATCTCTTAAAGATAAAATAGACTTCATTGAGAACAAAAAGTTATGTCGTAATTGTTTACGATCAGATCACGCCTTAAACGATTGTTGGTATGGACCGTGCAGGCTTTGCAACCAAAAACACAACACTTTAATTCACACAGATGCAGACGCTTGTACATTATCAGCTGTTGCTCAAACCACGCAAATAGTGCCACAGTCTGATTTAAATAATACGAGTGCCTCACACATTCAAACGCCGCTAACCACTTCATGCAAGTCTCACACAATTCGCAAGGAAGATAATAATAATACCGCGCATTATGTTCCAAATACAGTATTATTATCGACCGCATTAGTGGAAATAGCGGATGCACAAAACAATTATCACACCACACGCATTCTTTTGGATAACGGGAGTCAACATTGCTTCATATCTGAATCGCTTTGCAAAAAGCTTAAACTTCCATTGATACAGTCCACTGTTCAAGTTATTGGTGTAGGTAACACCATTTCTCAATCCACACAATCATGTAATGTTCAAATGCGATCCAAAACAAACAAATATATCACGCGCTTTAACTGTTTAGTTTTACATCGTATAACGGCACAATTACCTTCACTTAGAAATTATCACAGTATATCTATACCAGACCATGTTCAACTTGCCGATCCCGAATTTTATCTGTCTAGCGACATTGATTTATTGATAGGAGCAGATAGATTCTGGGACCTGCTTAGAGATGGTCTTATACGGTTACCGAATGGTCCATACCTGCAAAACACACAACTGGGTTGGATCATATCGGGAGCTGTTCATGAAAAGGTTTCACGCGTTAACCTAACTCATTGTAATCTCACGCAAGCATTAGATTCAGAACTCAAACGATTTTGGGAACTGGAAGAAATACCTTTAACAAAAAATTATTTAACTGATGATGAAAGTGCATGCGAAAATCTATTCAGAGACACGACTTTACGCGATGATAAGGGCCGTTTTTCTGTACGCATTCCGCTCAGTCAATCAGTTGATGTTTTAAATGACACATTTTTTATGGCAAAAAACAGGTTTCTCGCGCTCGAACGTAAACTGATAAGGAGCGCACCTAGCTATAAACAAATGTATAGTGACTTTATGAATGAATATTTAAGTCTGGGACACATGAGTCGCATAACAGAATACAGTTCACCTTGTTATTTTTTACCACACCACGGTGTTTATAGGGAACATAGTTCAACTACCAAACTTAGAGTTGTCTTTGATGCAAGTGCAAAGTCCACTTCGGGCAAATCATTAAACGATATACAACACATTGGACCTACGTTACAAAACGACTTGTTCTCGATCTTGCTTCGTTTTAGGCAATTTAAATATGTTGCATGCGCCGACATTGAAAAGATGTACCGGCAAATACAAATTCAGCCTGATCAGAGAAATCTGCAACTAATACTTTGGAGGGAAGATCCATCTGAGCCGCTCGGTGTATTTCAACTTAACACTGTTACTTACGGAACGGCTTCCGCGCCATATCTGAGTATTAGGTGTCTAAAACAACTCGCTTTGGAATGTAATGATGACGTCATCGCACAGATAATCAATGACGATTTCTATGTTGATGATTTAATAACAGGACATCAGGACCAACAAAGGTTGCTACAAATATGTAAACATGTTTCTGACGTATTACAATCAGGATGTTTTTCTCTTAGAAAGTGGGTATTTAATTCACCATCTTCAGAAATCGATCCATTGTCTACGTCTAAAGAATTCACACTAGGAGAAAACTGTCATACTAAAACACTAGGCATGGGGTGGTTCAATTCATCTGATGAATTGCATTTTAACACCAAATGTGATCATGACGCAACTCACGTTACTAAACGCAACATTCTCTCAGTAATCGCACAGATTTTTGATCCCTTGGGTTTACTCACACCAACTATAATAACTGCTAAAATCATTTTGCAAAAACTGTGGTTATGCAAGATAGGGTGGGATGACTCAGTTCCAGTAAATATAATCTCGGATTGGCATTTTAAAAGATATACGTATTCCACGTTACGTCATGGGAGAAAACTCGAACATTGTTGAGTTACATGTTTTTTGTGACGCCTCGCAAGATGCATATGGCGCCTGCGCATATGTACGTAGCTATACAGATGCACAGCTGATATCGGTCAAGTTGTTATGTGCAAAGAGTAAGGTTGCACCTGTGAAACCGATTAGCGTACCGCGCTTGGAACTATGTGGCGCGTTAGTAGCTGCAAAGTTGTTTACTAAAATATGTAACTCATTAAGGTTGAGTTTTGATAACGTATACTTTTGGTCAGACTCAACAATTGTTTTAGGATGGCTTAAAATGTCGCCTAATTTATTAAAGACATTTGTACAGAACCGAGTTGTGCAAATTAATGAACTCACAGGCGACAAGCCTTGGCTTCACGTCGCCGGGAAACAAAACCCAGCCGACTTATTATCGCGCGGTGTACCTCTCGATTCACTTATAAATAATGACTCATGGTGGTGCGGCCCATCATTTTTAAGTTTTCCTAATTCGCAATGGGAACATGATGTTAATTGCCATAACATCAATCATGATGAATTACCGGAATTGAAAACAAATCAAACTTCATTGCTTGTTCAAATAAAATCAGATTCGTTTCTATTCGATAGGTTCTCACGTTTTACTCGCTTGCGACGAGTAGTGGCGTATATGATGCGTTTTATTAATAACAGTCGTATAAAACTAAAGCATCAACGTCTCGCAGGTTGCTTATCCGTAGACGAATTGAATTATTCTGTTAGAATTTTAACTCGAGTCGCACAACAACAAGCTTTTTCAAATGTTTATGCCACTTTAAAACATAATCGTCAAGTAACAAACCCACGTAGTATATCTAGTTTAAATGTCTTCCTAGATGAACACGATTTAATTAGAGTAGGCGGCAGATTATCATATTCAGACACATTTCCTTATGATAAAAAACATCCTTTGTTATTGTGCGGTAAACATAAACTCACTCGCCTTATATTTGAACATCAACATATAAAATTATTACATGCAGGGGCTCAGTTATTACTGGCCACAATTAGAGACACTTGGTGGCCTACTAGAGGGCGTAACTTGGCCAAACAAGTGGTTCACACCTGCATGATGTGCAAGCGCATGCGGGCTAAACCGTTGAACATACAAATGGGTAATTTACCTACTGAACGTTTGGAACCAGGGTACCCATTCATACGTAGTGGCGTGGATTACGCTGGGCCATTGTTCATGCTGAACCGCGAAGGTCGAGGGGCAAAATTAACGAAATGTTACATATGTCTTTTTGTATGTTTTGCTACGCGCGCAATTCATTTAGAATTAGTCACAAGTCTTACAACTAAAGCATACTTGCTGGCATTGAAACGTTTCATCTCTCGACGTGGCAAACCATTGCAGATTTATTCCGACAATGGCACTACTTTTGTTGGAGCTTTGAAAGAATTTTCAAAGTTTTTAGATTCTTCACAATCTGATATCATAGATTTTACAACTGAAAACGATATAAAATTCTCATTTGTCCCACCATATTCGCCTCATTTTGGTGGTTTGTGGGAGGCGGGGGTCAAGTCCTGCAAATTCCATTTGTGTCGCATTGTAGGAAATGCACATTTTACATATGAGGAGTTGACAACTATATTGGCACAAATTGAGGCTGTTCTCAACTCCCGACCTATGTACCCAATGTCCACAGACCCGAACGACCTGCTTCCTTTAAGTCCTGCCCACTTCCTGATTGGCCGACCGCTCACAGCTCCAGCCAGCCAGGACCTCACCGCAACAGCTACGCAGCGCTTGCCTCGATACGATCGCGTAGAACAGATGAGACAGCATTTCTGGCAACGTTGGTCAACTGAATATATCTCTGAGCTTCAGATGAGGACGAAGTGGCAGCTTAACCGGGACACCCTTACTCCGGACACCCTAGTCGTAATCAAAGACGATAACCTGCCACCCCTGAAGTGGCGCCTCGGACGAGTACTGCAAACATTCACCGGGAAAGATGGCATATCACGCGTGGCTACCATCAAAACAGCGACGGGACTTATTCGGCGATCATTCCCGAAGATCTGTCCACTTCTGCATCCGGATGATGACCGCAGCAGCTCAACATCTTTGGAACCTGGTGCTTCCAAGGCCGGGGGCATGTTGACGACCAACGCGCTCTCTGTGCACCACGACGGCGGCGGCGGCAAATAACGCGGGGGGGCGAGACGGCCGGGGAGGGGTACGGTCATTGCGGGACCCACAGCGCGCGATCGTTTCAACAGAACATTTTGTGACGCGGCTACGACAACAGCATAATCATTGTAAAATATTAGTCAATACACGTTGTTACGAGCAAACTCTGGGTATAATTTCAAATATCAACGACGCCGACGACCCAAAACCAAATTCCCAACAACGAGTCTGACAGTCCCTCCCGCTCTGCCCTGGGTGGGAGGACTCTTTTGATGATTTTACAATGCTGAAGAAAAAAGACGGCGTTTCTATATACGTTATAGTGTAGCTGGGATCTTGGAGTTCCACATCAGGTGTTCCAGATCTTCAATTTTCATACATAGACATTCAAGAGCAGATACCTCGGAAACTATACAAGATATCGAAATGCTGACTGAATAAAACTTATGGGAAATTTATTCTCGTTTTATTTCCAAGATATAAGCGCAAAACCAAAAAATAGTACCTTCAGCTTGTTCTTTGACTGGGCTATAGGTATCAACACCAGGTCCTGTTTAATTATCACTCTATCATTCATGCCATGAACCAGATTAATCGTACTGACGTCAATGCCATGAAAAAATGGCGATGACTGTACGTATTCTAAATCCATACGTAATTTTTGATCTTAGGTTCTCATTTTATTTTTATTCATTTACAACAGGTAATAAACGAGCTCACATACCATTTAATACTAGCCAGATATTATAAACAAAAAATACTTTTAAGTGTTGTAGCGCACCCATAAGCCGGTTATTCAAAGCAAAGGCATTTATTTACGTATATGTAGTTAAGACAGACGAGCAAAAGCCAATTGACTGATTTTGTGGTTGGTGGATTTTAATCGTGGTTAAATCATCAAATGAGTCCTCCCACCCCGGGATGATGGATGGGAGGGACTGTCAGACTTGTACTGGCAACCAGGGCATGGCCCAAAAAAGACTCGCACCTTGCACTACAAATAAAATCACAATCAATGTTTCTGCTTTAGTCTATCATTTTATCGCATTTGCCAACTTCACTGTAAACTACAATTATAGTTTGCTTTTTCCCTGACACGACAGTAAACTGCAGTATGACAACAGTGTACTCTCATGCTAGATTTTTAAACTTTAGACGTAATCTGTCATCAAAGGTGAACATCCGACAAGTTGTCATCTTCTTAAAGGCTGCTCGGATAGAGGAACTATGCAACATTGTACTTGATGGAGAGATGAAAGCAACGGAAAGGAAGACTTTGAAATCTTCTGTCCAAGTAATTATTAGCAGTAATAGGGCTTATATTAATTTGCGTCTTCATGTCTTATTGATACAAATCTAAGATACGGACTATTTGACTGTGCGCAGCACGCGTAGCATGACCAATTCTATCTCTATTCTACCAAGAATAGACAAAGTTTATTTCATCTTTATTTCTATACAAATCGACAGTTTGTTTGGACAAGTGTGACACGATTGTAAAATTATAACTAGAGAAATAAATGATTTCTGATTCTGATTCTGTGACACGATTCGTACACCATTGAATAATAGAAACATTTCCTTTCTATATTTTAAACATTGCCATGCTCAAAATGGTAAAACTGTTTCTACGTTCTGTCATTTTGTCTTTTCTTCCGTCGACAAAACCCGTTTCTACGGTGCCATGATACGCGTGCTGGAATAACCTACTAAGGAATGGTTGCTGTGTGTATATGAAGAATAATTTCGTTATGCCTATAACTTAATGGTTCATTTTCATTTTAATCAACTAAAAGCCTAATCATCGCCTTCATTAAAAGGTGCCTTCAAATTTTTCGAACGTTTGAGTGATGGTTCTCATAATGTCCAGACTAAAACTATAATTATTTCATTTGGGGTTCAGCGATGCTTTAATTTTGTTGAAACAGTGTGAAACTTCTACTTTTACAAAAACATATATGAAAGCAATGATCACGTATTTCGTCGACTAACCGTTTTTGTTTGAATGCGAGGTACCGACTAGAACGTATAGCGTATGCATAAGGCACTTCAAATTTATGCAAAGGCTTTTGACATGGCTACTACTTCCAGCTAAGTTATCAAGCGAAGAGAAGAGAAGAGGGTGAAAATCAAGTGACTCTATTGTGTGATTGTAATCTAGAAGTACACAAAGTCTGATTTTTGCCAAATACACAAGTGACTTATCACTAGTGGGATGCCACAGGGTAGTATGTAAAGTCCAATTTTTTTTAAGTTTATATTAATGATCTCAGACTACTTCATATTTAAAAAAGACATATAATTGTTTTATTATGTCAATAGTGGTCGCGGGACTGTACGAATTACCGTGACCCCGGAACGTAAAGGGCTATTAAAGGACACCGTGGATTTTACTCATTTGATGATTTTAACGATAAAAAAAAATGCCAATAGTGGGCAAGTGAGGTTTCATTCAGTAATTTCATTGACATATAATATTATACAGGGTGTAAGAGACATCGACGCACAAACGGTTACCATGGGTCCAGGACATGAGTCTGGACGCCCCCTTGTTGGTATTTTTCGTCGGTTTCTTTCCAGAATCATGTCCTGAACCCACGGTATCCGTTTGTGCGTCGATGTCTCTAACACCCTGTATATTATTATCAGGTTTTCTAAAACGGAATATCAGGGTGTTTAGCATGTCATGCAATTTTTCAAGTCTTTATTTATCTAAATGGCAGTAATAATTGTAATATGTTTGAATGATACATATTATTTGCTGGTAGAAACTAATGAGATGAGAACAAGCCAAGTCAGACCTTAGTCTACAATGTACGAGTAGTATCCAAAGTTATAAGACGAAATGATATGTTATGTTGTTATAAATAAATTTCAGCTTGGCACTGAATACGTCTGACATTGAACTTGGCATCTATTTAGATTTCACTTCTTTTGTCGTCGAAGTCAACAACTGAACTTGGCTCTCATTTCACATTTTTGTTTTTGATGGGATATCATTACTTTTTGTACACAAATAATAATCTTACACTAGTGATGAGCGCCAAATATTGAAACAATAATTAATACTAAATCCCAGTTAATCCTAACTAATATTATAAATGCGAAAGTAACTCTGTCTGTCTGTCTGTCTGTCTTTTCTTCACGCCTAAACTACTGAACCGATTTGTGTGAAAGGTACAGATATAGTTTGGAACTTGAGAAAGGACATAGGATAGTTTTTATTACAAAAAAATAAAAATAAAAAATAAAATTTATGAAATGCTCTAACGGAGTATAGATAATTCCTTAAATTTTCAATAGATGGCGGTGATCGCGCAATGGTTTTGATCGTTACATGAGTTCGGTTCATGTTATTGTTTTAATTCATCGGAAAAAGTAAATAAATAGTAAAAAGGTATGAAAAAAATAATAAAACTTTTAGTACAAAGAAAATGCCCGAACGGAGTTTAGATAAATAATCCGAGTTGTCACTATGGATTGATAGATGGCGTTGGAATAAAAATTGTATTGTCGGTTGTATGATAGTTTATGTGGACTGGTCCTGTTTCGTAAATTTTAAATTGTTCAGTTGTATAATTGGTGTTCCTGTGATGCTTATGAGAAACTATATAACTAGATCCACCAAGACTATATAACGGCATACGGTTACAAATAACCTATTTAGGACGGAATGTCAACAAAGCCTTTATTATGACTGGGATGGCAAAAGGCGAAACTTTTATTATTCCCCGTATTCCCATCATTCCAACTGATTTGCCATTCCAATTCAAAAGAGTTCAGTTTCCGCTGTAAATTGCGTTTACAATGACCATAAATAAAGCCCAAGGGCAAACTCTAAAAGTTGCGGGGGTACATCTTGAAAAATACTGTTTCTCACACAACTCTACGTTGCGTGCTCAAGAGTGTCGAAACCACAAAACCTTTATATTTTTGCAAAGGATGGCAAAACTAAAAACGTGGTAAACAGAAATGTCTTGGTGTAAGAAACTTTCATAATCTCTAAAGCCTAAAATAATAGAAAATTTGTCAAGGGAGAAACAGTCTTTTTTCCTTTTGGACTGAAATGTCAAATCAGTAGAATGATGAGAAAATAAGGGGAAAATAACATTTTCGCCTTTTTCGATTGGCAAAACTGCTTTAATGCCCTAAATGAGTATACATCTCTTAAATTCAAACGCAGAGCTCATTATGTTGATTTTTGAAGAGTTCCCTAGAATATCCTCCACATTTCATTTTTGAAGAGATCCCGCGAGATCGGGAACTATGTGGGTAAAACCTAAAATCTGCTGGAAGTCACTATTCCACGCGAACGAAGTCGCGGGCAAAAGCTAGTAACGTAATAAATACGAAAGTCTAGTCGACTTTCGTATTCTTAGTTTAAAGTACTAAAACGGAAATATATGGATTAAAAAAATAAGAGTAGTATGCAACTCGTATATTCACTTTATTCATTCAAGATCTTAGAATCCAGTTCCATCCAAGTTACAGGCACTAAATAAAAGTTAAGTATTCCTAAGTGAAAATTATAATAAAATGATAAAAATTTACCAGTTTCAGATTTATTCCTCGTTTTCACCTAATTACATGTAATTATCATACACATGTAGTACATAATTATATTTTATCTATAATATGTATGTATTTAGAAATATATAGGTATGTTTATCAGTTGTCTAGTACCCATAACACAAGCTCTGCTTAGCTTGGGACTAGATGGCGTTGTGTGATAGTTGTGGAATATTTATTTATTTAATTACTATCTGTATATCTGCATGTCAAATTTGAACTTTCTAGGTCATCTCGAACTGGATTAGAGTTTTGATAAAAATGATGATTTTTGGACGTTAATATCTAAATAACCGTTTAAGATATGTTTATAAAATTTGGAACAAAGAATGTATCTCGCAAGTCTCAATATATGAGCCGAATTTGACAATTTTACGTGAAATAGTTTTCGAGTTATGAGGGGATAAAAAGTGGCTCCAAATTGGTCGTGTAATATTACACACGGTGCGGTTCGCAAGAACTTGGCTTGACACGCTATCATGTAACTAGATTTGACCAGTTTTTTTACTCCATGACACAGCAGCAAACTGCAATATAACAACGATGTACTCTAGTACCAGACTATTAAACTTCAGAGGTAATCTTCCATTGATCGTAAATATCCGACAACCTGTCATCTCCTCGAAGGCTGCTTGGTTCAGTCGCTGCACGTTCTTACAAAGCTTCTTTGCTTCCACTGTAACAGAGGCAAAAATTTATAAATTTTTAAACACTATATGCCCCCAGAAATATGAACAAAATCGAAAAGGGTCATGAGTAAAGTCATTTCTATACTTTCAACTCCTGAATGTTTATGGTGCATAAGTTGACTGTGCCTATGAACACTATCGAAACTGCAAAATCGCCATTTTTGTTTTATTACAAAAAAATTAAGTCCTTATAAAATACTATCAGATAAGCAAAGAGTTAAATATTGTTTTATTTTAAATATTATTTTATCAAGTTTTGCATGGAACAAAATCGAAACGGCAACTGCGTTCTATGGCAAAATAAAACTTTAAATTGCTCTCCTGTAACGTGCGTGATTTGCAGTTTCGATACTGTTCGTAGTCACAGTCGAAGTTCAATATACTTCGACGGACACCCTGTACACTGTACAGCTAGATTTATTAATAGGTATCTAATCTTACCAGTGCTTTGTAAGCTCCTTAGCAATCTATTGCAACTTGCGTCTACCTCCGATACAGACATGTAGTATTTTTCGCAATAAATACAGAATATGGTGATAAAAAAAAAGTTCTTAATAGTCAAACAGGTGGAGACTATTTGAAAAGTTAGGGTATCGCGCTGAAAATCAAAGAATGGATTAAAAAAAAGCATGAAACTATAGGGAGGACTAATTGATGATTTTATAAATATAAAAAAGTTCAAAAGTATACTGTCAAATTAAAGTCGACCTAGACGTTCACAAATATTATGTATAACAACAATCCTATACTTAACCATCTAAACATAATTATTATACTTACCGAGCCAAAATGCGTAATTCCTGACCCTGTTACTTCTATAGTAGCTTGAAGAAACATTAAACTAGAGAAAAATGTGCCCAATGTTTGTAATAATGACTGAAAACATGATATTTAACATTAATAAATATATAAACGCTTTTTTACATGTCAATATTTGCCATGAAAAAATATGGGAACTACTTGTAACTTTATTTATTCAAATTTACATACTTTATCAATGTTAACACGACATCATTAGACACGACTGTCGAGAGATCTTTGTTTCTCAAATAAACGGATAACTTTTATTGCAGTCAATTTACCGCACAATTTAAATTTTGTAGGTAACTTTAAATATTGCACTCTGGCTAAGGCTTATTACTATAAACTAGTTTTTTGTTATTAGTATTATGCCTTATATTACACATTTACACTTAAACATTCTTCTTAAAATGCGCATATACTGTATGCTTCGTCGTAAAACACCTGCAAATTTAATTGGTTTTTCACAGAAGGAAAAAACGCAAAGTCACTTGATGCTTAATTGGGGTTATAGGAAGGATACCCCAGTACCTTCACACGAATACAGAATCTGGCCGACGATTACAGCGGAGGAGGTGGTTTTTATTGCACCATGCTGCGTAAGTGTTGTTATTTTTGTACATGTTACTTTGCCATTATTATTAATTTTAAATATTTTTTAGATGAGGGTTCAACTTTTTTTTTTTTCGTGGTAAAATCATCGAATGAGTCCTCCCACCCAGGGCAGAGCGGGAGGGACTGTCAGACTCGTACTGACTAAAATCAATAGGGTTCATCTAAAAAATATTTTACAATTATTTTGCGTTCGACATAAATTATACAGTAAATTGGCATTCCAAGACATTTAAAAAAGACACTCCTTACCGAATATTGAAAAATCTTCTTGAAAATTTCAAATGCCTCTAATAAATTAATGTATGCTTGGTAAAGCTGTTTTATTTTATTGTTATATTTTTTCTCTTCTAGGTCCAAACAAATTTGACTATAGTACTCAACTTCAGCTAACCATGTAACAATGCCATCTCTTATCAGGGCGATTATAAAAACGCCATAGTTTGTGACCACATCAAAATAGACTATAGTATATAGATACATCAATATCATTAAGTCGTGCGTCGCTGACACACTGATAATGAAGCTCATTATATACAACGTAATAGCGACCCAATTTCTAATAGTAGCCTTTTTGTATTGCTTAAAATTGATTAATCTAAAAGCTTTTTGAATCTTCAAAATTAATAGGACGTGGTCTCTTCTTTGGATAAAATTAAGAGCGTAATAATAAGTGAAAGGAAAAACAGAAAAAAAGACTTGAACTCTTATAAAAAAAATCATGTATGAATTTTCAATTTCGTCAAAATCTCTCGAAAAGAGGTTAGTCGAATGAAAAGCCACGAATCCAAGGACCGCAATAAGCGATAGAACATAATAAGAAGCACGATGAGGTCTGATGCAATTATACTTGATGGAGAAATTTGACAGAAACACCGCGTGCCGTAAGCAACGGAAAGGAAGAAGTACACTTTGAAATCTGCAGTCCAAATAATTATCAGTAATAGGGTTTATATAAATCTGCGTCTTCATGTCTAATTTAATAATAACTGTTTGGCTCTGTAGTAGAATACTTACTGAAGAATGATTGTTGTTGCCGGAATATGAAGGACGATTTCATTATTTCACTTTGTTTGTTTTTATTTCAATCAACTAAAAGGATGTCGGAAATTATTACCTTCATTTTTAATGAAATACAATTTCAAAGATGGGTTTAGAATGTGTTATCTCCCAATTTTTCAAACATTTCAGTGATATAATTTTCAAAATGACATGGTACTTAAATTAATTCTTTAGGTTTTAGTCATGGTTAAACTAACGTCACATATTTGAAGCTTTTCCTTTTAAACAAATGTATAAACGTGGATGATCGCGTGTTCCCGCGACAAGTGTATTTGTGTTGGACGTGAGATCTTGGTCTAGAATTATATCGGACGGGTCAATAGGGCAGGATTGACATTTACTTACTTTATTCTTCGATCGGGCAAAAGCTTTTGACACGTTAGCTATTCTAAAGCTGCAGGCTAGTTATCAAGCCTTACATGGCTTATTAGTCGATATCCGTTAAAATTTCCCACAATAACTGTCTGATTCTAATCAAAATCTGAAATACGGCAAATATACAAGTGAATCGTCATTTGTGGAGTATCACTGGGTAATATATTAGGTCCAAAGTTGTTCCTAGTTTATTTTACTTATCTTGAACGATTTATAATCAAAATTAAAAAAAAATCTCAGAAGACTGCGAAACTACCCTGTCACAATTTGCTGTTCAAATTATATTTCTCCGAATACCGAGAAAGCTAAATGCTTAGCATTTGCTATTTGAAATCTTGGGGAACCACATTTTTATTGTGCTTTAGGGATACTGCTTTTCTTATATAATTAAAATTTAAGTCCACACATGAATGAGATAGAAGCTTATTCGTAGTTTATTCCTTTTTTATTCACTATTTCATTCAACACAGCATATCACCTTATTAATTGTTCTTGTTCATCCCTACCTTCCGTTGAATATAAAAACTTATTTTTGATAAAAAATCGTTTGATTATATTTTTTTTTTTATGAGCCTACGTTGTCCCACTGCAGGGCAAAGGCCTCCCTTCCCTCCTTCCATCTTTCGCGATCTATTGCGATTGTAGGCCAACCCTTTAAAACTGAATCCAGCTCATCTCGCCATCTCCTTCTGGGCCTGCCGCGTTGACGTTTCCTGCCCGTTGGGTTCCATAGAGTGGTTATTTTATTATAATTATCTCAATGAAAATAAAGTAACTTATATTTTGAAAATTATTTATTATTCTTCATGTCAGGCTATTTTTATATTAAAACAAGCAGATTTTTTAAACAACATAAAAGCAGTATTATAACAGCAAGTAAAGAAGTTTTTAACCTGTGCGTGCCATATCATTTTGAACTCCTGGGTAATAAGCAAGCAAGTTGGCAGATTGACCAAAGATGCCATTCTGTCAGTTGCGTGCCTGTCAGAATGGCATCTTTAAGGAATACAGCATTATTTTTTATGTAACTTGTAATTTCTTCGTTTTCCATGAAACGGCAGCAAGCTGCAATATGACAACAATATATTGTAACAATATACTATTCAACTTCAGAGGTAATCTGCCATCAACGGTGAACAGCCGACAAGCTGTCATCTTCTCGAAAGCTGCTCGGTTTAGTCGCTGCACGTTCTTACATAGCTTCTTGGCTTTCACTGTAACCGAGGCAATGTATTTTTTATTTAAAAAAATAATAATTTGCAAATTTGAATTAACAGCAGTCTCAGATTTAAAATTAAATTGAAAGTCTGACTACCAAAATTAAATATGAGTAAAATAAAATCTTATTACCGCAAAGATAAAGGATTGTATACCTATGTGTTAAATTGGAATAATTGTCATTGAAAATAAATAAGCTGCAGCAATATTTCGTTTTTTTTTTAAAAAAATAACATCTCTCTTTTGGGAACTTTCTCTGTATCGTTGGTGAGTTTACAAAAATTTTAACTCACTTACACAAACAGCCAGACAGGCCATTTAAATACCTTTCCATGTGGGAATCGTGCCTGCGAGACGCATCCGTGCCATCAAGTACTTTAAATATTAATTTTACTGGAACCGCAGAAATTGTATAATGGGAAAAAAATATCTGATCTTACCAGTACTTTGCAAGTTCCTCAGCAACCTGCTGCAAGCAGCGTCAACCTCAGAAACAGACATGTAGTATCTTTCGCAAAAAGCACTAAATATGTCCAGGAAAGCAAAATTTTTGAGTGTCCAAAAGATGGTGATTATAAAAAATGATTTGATGTCACGCTGAAGAGATAAAAATGGAGAAAAGGATGACAATCTTTCTGTTAAATTATCGTAGCACATATTATAACAGCAATGCAATATAAAGTCCGAACACATTCAAGCTAAAGCACCTTGAATAAAAAAATACAAAGCTCTGACTAATAATATACTTACCGCTCCAATATGCATAATTTCTGATTCTATTACTTCTATAACAGCTTGGAGGTACGCTAGCGTAATTATAAATGTGCTCAATGTTTGAAATAATATCTGGAAATGAAATGACGTTCATAAATAAAAATATGTTTATATAATATAAAATAAAGAAATGGCAGAGTTACAGTGCACAAACATTAAACACTTTTATGCATTTACGACTGCGTCGCGGGTTGTAAAGCTTTTTTGTCGAAAAAATAATTTCATTTTAAAGTTTAAAGAAAGTCGAAATTCAGAAGGTCGCAAGTTCTGCTCCCAATCGATTTTTTATTCCACACAAAGATAATCAATACACAATAAGGCTAATTAATTCACTGACAGACTTCGATGATTGTACCCATTTCGTCAACAACATCCGTTGGCGAGGATAGTTCGGACGTCTTACACCACGCGCATCCCGTCCCTGTCATCTATTCTGATGCATAGTTGTTTCGCCTAACAGCACTTTCGTTTTATTCCACTGTATACTACTATAGTGCGTCCGAGATTTTATAAAAACCATGTGCCCCCCAGCTCGTCTAAGGCCTTATACCGTCGATTATTGTTCGTTTGTTCAAAAACATATTTTTTATGTTAATGTTCAACTTTTCCTTCCTTTTTCTTGTTGCATACGCATTTCCTTGACTCTGTATTCAAAAGACACTTCACAAAAATCCTTACCGTAAACTTGAAAATCTTCTTGAAAATATTAAAGGCCTCCATTAAATTGACATATGCTTGGTAAAGCTTTTTTAATATATCGTCATAGTTTTCCTCTTCTAGCTCCAAACCGATTTGACTATAGTACACGAATTCGGTTAACCATGAAGCCATTCCATCTCTTATCAAGGCAATTATAGAAACACCATAAGTTATGACCACATCAAAATAAAGTAAAGTATATAGATATATAAATAACATCAAGTCTCGAGACACTGCAAGACTGGCAATAAAGCCAACACTATACCGCAGAATAGCATTCCGATTTCTACAAGCAGCTTTTTCGTATTGGATAAAATTAATTAATCTAAAAGCTTTCTGAATTTTCTGAATTAATAGGACGTGGTCTTTTCTTTGCATAATATTAAGAATGTAACAGAAACCGAGAGGAAAAACAAACAAGAAGACATGAAACTTAATAAAAAAGATCATGTATGGATTGACAACTTCATCGTAATCCGACGAAAAGAACTGATTCACATGAAAAACCATTAATCCAAGGACAACAACGAGCGACACTACATAATATGACGCACGATGATGTCTTATGCAATTGCATTTGATGGAGAAACATGATAGGAACACCACGTGCTGAAAGTAACGGAAAGGAAGAAGCACACTTTGAAATCCTCTGTCCAAATGATTATCAGTAGTATGTTTTATATTATTCTGCCTCTTCATGTCCAATTTAATACGGACTGAGGTAGAGAGAGAGTAGAGATACGATTGACTGGGTGGTAGACTTACGTACTAAAGAATGGTGGCTTTTTACCTAACATAAACGAAAAGGACGTTTAAGTTATTTCAGTAATTTCATAGTTTGTTTTTATTTTAATAAAATAAAAGCCTAACGCAATCATCCTCGCAATTATTTATTTTAGGTAATCCACAAGCACTAGCACTAGTACTAGCTGTTACCTGTTATTAAGATATATAATACGTAAGAAAATTACAATACAATTAGTCTCCTATTATTCAGTACTACGTAAAACTTGTTTGTTTATTCTGACTGTCCAACCTCTTTGTTATCTTTTCTGACTCTGCGCACGAGTGAAGGCAAGTCTTCCGCATGGTCACATGGAAATCGACAGGTATAAGCGCTGCAGCTGTGAGACGGATCCACAACTGCCTTAAAAAAAAGTGCTTTAGCTTTTCTGAGTGTAATTAGTCCACAGGCTGTTGGTATACATAGACGTACCATATGTTCACTGGCAGGACTATTGTAGCCAATACACCTACTATATTGGTGGTGGATCGATCAGAGCGGCGAACAATGATTGTTGACATAACTGACCCTCATGACGAGAACCTCGTGAAAGCTGAAAAAGATAAGCAAGTCAAGTATCTTGTTTGGCTCGCTCGGCTGGCTTAATTGCCGAAAGCCTTGACTAATATCTAAGGAGACTCTCGTTAGGCAGCCTGATTCAGAAAGCAGTTCTTTTGGACACGTGTTAGGAGGTTCCTTTCTCTGGGGCCCTGACTGCCGGTAGCTTGGACCCTGTTCCCGATACCGATAGACTACTATTATTTATCTTTATACAAAAAAAATGTATCAAGTAAGTAAAAAATGAATAAAGGAGACCAGTATCATCTAAAGCCGTTCCTTATACGGGAAGAGCACACAAAGCGAGGTCAATTTATACTGGAAGAACTTCGATGAGAAAATGAAAAACACTTTTGTTTTATATGATGTTTATTTGTTTTTGTCATAACTAAAATGTTTTCTTTTGGAACATATACGTAGTCATGGTTGTATTGCGGGCATGTGGGCGGCGAGTAATGGGCGACTCGCTGTCCGACCATGGACCATGCCCGTTCGACGGCGCGTTGTGTTCCACGCGCGCCTCAAAGAGTGTCAGCATAATGACGGGGCCCCCCTTTAGAGGGCCGCGGGACTCACAGATTACCGTGACCCCGGTACGTAAAGGGCTACTGAAGGACACCGTGGATTTTAGTCAGTACAAGTCTGACAGTCCCTCCCGCCCTGCCCTGGGTGGGAGGACTCATTTGATGATTTTACCACGATAAAAAAAAAAAAAAAAGAGAAGAAAGAAACGTTTGTAAGTATGGTTTCTCTAACATTAGTTAATTACATACGCTTCCAAACAAATAAAACACTCCGCCGATGTTAATACTTATGAAAATTATTTATTATTCCTTAATTCAAGCAGTTCTAACATGGACCATTTAAAAATAAATGAAGTATTTTACCCAAACAGATAAAGAAGTTGTAATCCACATACGCCAAAGATGCTATTCTGTCAGGCATGCAACTACGGAATATAATGTTTTTAATTTAATGTCTTATGATTCGTTTGCCATGCAACAAGAGCAAATTGCAGTATGGCAACCATGTACTCTAATAGTTGACTAATAAACTTCAGAGGTAATCTACCATCAACGGTGAACAAACGACAAGCTGTCATCTCCTCGAAGGCTGCTCGGTTCAGGCGCTGCACGTTCTTACAAAGCTTTTTAGCTTCCACTGTAAGAGAGATAAAATATTATTTTCCAAAAATAATTAATAGTAATAATAGCAATCTCAAATTCACAGTTAAATTGAAAGTGCAGGTACCTATCAAAAATAAATATGTGTCGTTCGAAGTGAAATAATAAAAGTCAAATTACCATAGAAGATGTAGTTATTTCAACTGTTTCAGGAAATATTGCGATAAAAGTAGGTACGCTTTTGAACACAAAAAAAAACATAAATAAAATATACAAGCCGATAATACAAGTTTACTGCAAGAGGACATTTTATATACTCGTAACAATAATTATAACTGTCTGATCTTACCAGTTCTTTGCAAATTTCTCAACAACCTGCTACAGGCAGCGTCTACCTCACATATGGTCACATTGTATCTTTCGCATAAAACACTGAATACGCAGATGAAAACATAATTTTTCAATGTACAAAAAATGGTGACTATAAACATAGATCCGACGCCATTCTGAAAACAGAGATAGAATAAGTAAACTCTAAGTTGACATAACATATAACACAGAAAAAAAAGTATTAGCCCAAGGCACAAGCTGAGCAAAAATTGGGGTGTGTAAACAATAAACCTTGTGTAAACAATCTACTGTGTGTCAGTAATCAATAAACAGGGTTATAGTCTTATCCTGTTACATTTTAATCGTAGCACATTATTTTGGCTTAGCGTTATTTCTGTTACTGTCGCACAACTGCCGGGGTCGCGGGACTAACGAATTACCGTGACCCCGGTACGTAAAGGGCTATTGAAGGACACCGTGGATTTTAGTCAGTACGAGTCTGACAGTCCCTCCCGCCCTGCCCTGGGTGGGAGGACTCATTTGATGATTTTACCACGATAAAAAAAAAAAATGACTGTCGCACAATTGTCACGATAGAGTTGGAACACGTTTAGATAATTATGTTCCGACTTTATTAAAAGCACGTAGTAATTACAATTAACTAATCTCGGAAAAGTCTCTTAAGTAAAAATTTTAACATGCTTACCGCATTAATTAGCTCTGATTCCACTATTTCTATAACAGCTTGAAGGTACAATAAACTACTGAAAAGTGTGCCCAATGTTTGAAATAATATCTGGAAAAATTATGTGTTTTTTTATAAATAAATTACTCGGAAAAAATAGTTCGATCACACACTATACAATGCACAGTAAGACAAATTATTTAGATGCCATAATAATATTTTGTGACCTGATTAAAGCATTTGACTGCGTAAATCATGACACATTACTTTTAGGCTGCGGTCCCACTGAGGCGGAGAGCGGTGTGGAGCAGAGTTGAGCTGTGAAAAGAGGAAGGCGTTTCCACTGAAGCGGAGCGGGGTGGAGCGGAGTGGAGCTGGGTAGAACGGAATGAATTAATATGCCCGTGAGTGAGCCGCCTCGCTCCAAACTGGCTCGCCCCGCCCCTCTTCGCTCCGCGTCGCTCTTCTCTCGGCGTTAGCCTAATCTCCCCTGTTTTCCCGATATTTTAAACAATTCCGGTCGTCTCCGCCAATGCTGTTACCGCGGATTGGAGCGGATTGGAGAAGAGGCGTGGATTTCAAGCCATGTGATTGGTGAATCGTGGCACAGCTCGTCTCCGCTCTGCCTCAGTGGAACCGCAGCCTTACAATAGCATTACGGACTATTATAGATTGTGTATTTTAGTAACTTTCACAGTATCGTCTTAATGGATTTTATTGTGCGGACGGACTGCACACATTATTCTAGTATTTTATTCTGCAAAAGTTATCCATCCAAGTCATATGTGTCGGCGATAGGCGGCGACCTCTCGCACCCTACAATGGTCGAGGCCATACTGCGGGGCGAGACGGAGCAGGAAGCGATCGCCTCCTTCAGCGAAGCAGTCATGCTAGCAAAGGAGAAGGCGGGACGCGTGAACATTAACTACGTTGATATTTAACGTAGGTACTTCATTCCTTCCTTTGGTTAGTTGACATACATTTCTTTGACTTGACATGAAAAAAGACAATTCAGTAAAGTCCTTACCACAAACTTAAATATCTGCTTGAAAATTTCAAAAGCCTCTGTTAAACTGACATATGCTTGGTAAAGCTTTTTTAATTTATCATCACATTTTTCCTCTTCTAGCTCCAAGCCGATTTGACTATAGTACTCAACTTTAGCTAACCATGAAACTATTCCATCTCTTATCAAAGCGATTATAGAAACACCATAAGTTAAAATTACATCAAAGCAGACTAAAGTATATAGATATATCAATACCATTAAATCGCGAGTCGCTGTCGCACTGATAATGAAGCTTACAATATACAGGGCAATACCGACCCAATTTCTAATAGTAGCCTCTTTGTATTGCTTAAAATTGATTAATCTAAATCCTTTCTGAATTTTTAGAATTAATAGGACATGGTATTTTCTTTTTATAACATTAAGAATGTAAAAGAGACCAAGAGGAAAAACAAACAAAACGACATGAGCCCTCATAAAAAAGGTCATGTATGGATTTACGAATATGTCATAATATACCATATTACTAATTTGACAAACCATAAATCCAAGAAGACAAATGAGCGATACGAAATAATAACAAGCTCGATGAGGTCTTATGCAATTGTACTTGATGGAGAAACATGACAGAAACACAACGTGTTGGAACCAACGGAAAGGAAGAAGCACACTTTGAAATCCACTGTCCAAGTAATTGTCAGTAATAGGGTTTATATTAATCTGCGTCTTCATGTCTAATTTGGTAAGAACCGTTTGTCTGTGTGGTAGAATAGTTACTAAGGAATGGTATTCGTTTCCGGAATGCGATAAACAATATCCTCATTACATAATCGTTTGTTTCCAATTTAATAAACTAAAAGGAAGTCATTTCCTTAATCATGTCTCGATATTATAAATAGACAACTCAAATAGTTGGTAAGTTGTTGATATATGAAGGTAAGACGATCGTTTGCTTTTAGAAAATTTTCTTTGTATTTAATTTGTTGTAACTTGGAATCAGACATTTTATTTTAAACTAGTATTTTAAATATATTTAAGAGGCCTCTTACAGTCCACTAGCGCCGCCAATCGAAAAAATGTCATAACTCGTAAATAGAATCAAAAATACAAAATGTGGTCTGTAATTATTGTAGAAAAGGCAATAACGTAATTTTATAGCACATTGTCAACACTTGAAATATAGCTGTTTAGCTAAATCGTGCATTTGTAACAAAAACGGCCGTTTATGTTTAGAATGCTCGATTTAGCTAAACAGCTATACTTTCACAGCTATATTTACACCTATCCAGCCACTCCTCAAGGAGGGGTTCTTGAGGAGTGGCTGGATAGGCGTCACGGCGTCCTTACCTACCGCATGACGCAGGTCCTAACCGGACACGGAAGTTTCGGGAGGTTCCTGTGTCTGATAAGGAGGGAAGAAACGCCTGGGTGTCACCACTGCGAAGATCGTCCGGAGGACACGGTGGAGCATACGGTGCAGGACTGCCCCGCTTGGGCAGAGCACCGCCGTGTCTTCACGACGGCGATTGGCGGAGACCTCTCGCGCCCGGCATTGGTCGAGGCCATGCTGCGGGGCGAGACGGAGTGGGAAGCGGTCGCCTCCTTCTGCGAAGCAGTCATGCTCGCGAAGGAGGAGGCGAGCCGCGTGAGGGGGAGGACAGCGTCCTCCCTCCACCCCAGCCGCAGTGGTGGACGCCCACGGCGTCGGACGTCGCGGCGCGGGCATGCGGGCGG
Organism: Agrotis puta; assembly: GCA_943136025.2. NCBI lineage: Eukaryota > Metazoa > Arthropoda > Insecta > Lepidoptera > Noctuidae > Agrotis > Agrotis puta. The sequence goes on from OW964171.2 coordinate 4,868,207, forward strand.
CGAGTAATGGGCGACTCGCTGTCCGACCATGGACCATGCCCGGGTCGACGGCGCGTTGTGTTCCACGCGCGCCTCAAGGAGTGTCAGCATAGTGACGGGGCCTGTAGAGGGCCAAAGCCTGCTGGGGTCGCGGGACCAAGGGATTACCGTGACCCTAGTACATAAAGGGCTATTGAAGGACACCGTGGATTTTAGTCAGTACAAGTCTGACAGTCCCTCCCGCTCTGCCCTGGGTGGGAGGACTCATTTGATGATTTTACCACGATAAAAAAAAAAACTAAAAGTATTTACATAACTAAAACTAGAAATTTAAGAAACTTAACTTGGAATTATCATCGTCATTTTATTCATCATAAAATAAGGAAATACTAATATGCGCTACGAACATGTGGTTGCATCGGCCGAAGGCACCGTTGCAGTTCTTCGAAATAAAATTGGTAATTGAAAAAAATTGATATGATGTAAGGTTCGTTCACGGTTTTTTCTTCAATATCATACAGGTGCTTCCCGAGAGCACCGGCGTTGCTCAAGAAGTCACGGAGCCGTACTTCGTAAAAAGCATGCAAGACTGATGAGAAGATATGAAATGTGATTACTTGAAAATTATTAATAATATTAATAACTGTTGGTAACAGTTATTAATAATTACCAAAAACTGAAGGTAAAAGTAATGAATTATTTGTGGCAGAGTGGCGAAGCGCATCTTCAATTCAGAACTGCAGGATGGCAAGCGGAAACAAGGCGGCCAACTCCTTCGGTACAAAAATGTGCTTAAGCGTCACATGAAGCGAATGATCTAGAGACGTCACAATGGCAGCAAACCGGTCAATGTGGAGGCACACCGTGAGTACTAAGGTGCTTGCGTTGCCGCGGCCATCCAATACAATTATATCGGAGGGGTGCTGACTTGTAGTGACTGTGGACGCACTTTCACTGCAAAATTCGGCTGTATCAGTCATCCGAGGGCACACCCGCTATGTTCTCAATAGGAAGATCCAAGTCGCTGTGGCCGAATACTGGATGGTAGGACTCGTGTGATGATTTTATCACGATAATTTTTTTTTGTAATTTTTGTTGCGATTTTATTGACATTTTAATCGGATTAACAGAACTATTTAAATTTAATTGCCCACTTCAAGACTATTCCGTTACATATATATCTTATAGTTTCTATATTCAATTCATACAAGTAAATTAAAAAATTGTTTTTCAGAAATATTCGCAAACATTCGCATCGATTCATGCGAATGCGAATGCGAATATCAAAAGACATTCGAATGCGAATATTCGTTACATAAATAATACCTATACGTAGTCCCTGGATGGTGCTAATCAGGTGACATCAACTGGTGGTGGGTTTAGGCCGAAGGCTTACGATCACCCACCGAGCCGAGCAAAATCAGCCACAAGAGGAGATCGGTCGAGATAGTCGTTCTACTACTGGCCAGACGAGAGTGCCTGATGGATATTTCCAAGGGGGCTCGAGCGTCCCCGCAGTCTCCAGACCTGTCCACCAAAGACGGAAGGACGTTACCTACTGTCGCGAGTCTTTGGGTTGTAGCCGTGAGACGTCACCTCACGTCTCTCTTGAAACTTGTGCAAAACATTTTTTGTTGATTATGATATCAGAGGGTAGGCAAATGTTTACTCACTAACAGCATGCGTTTCGACATGTGCTTCTGCGATAAGTTTTCCTCACCTTATAACCTAGTGATTATAATGTAATCAGAACATTCGCCAATTACCAACCGATTGTTTATTTATAAGTTCTACGTATACCTACTAAAAAAAGGTATACCTATAAATGGACATTTTCTTGGAAAATACGTTTTTTTGGCAAAGAAATTATGGAAAAATCTAGACTAGTAAAAGTCATTAAATTTTTGTGGTATTCCACAAATAAATAAGTAATCCTAGCTTTGGAAGATATTGTTATTTTATTTATGTTTTTTCTTAGAAAGTTTTATTATAAATATCACATCAGACTCCAAATTCGCTTAACAGGCGATTATGGCAACAAAAAAGAAAACTAATTACTCTACGTATCTAATAAGTCTACGCACCAAGAACGAAGCGCGTGTTCCATAATATTTTTAAAAGTGGAACACTTAAAAAAATATAACTTACGAGTATAATGAAGTCCAACGGCCGGCTCGGATTGACGACACAGGCTTTCACAGAGGTTAATTGAAGTCCTGCAGATTAGAGGCACGGAGCAGATAACAGATGACATAGAAGGTGTAACTTTCACAAAACTTAAAGCTCCTGCAGTAAGATATTACTAGAGTAATAAATACAGACAAATGAGAAAAAGAAAATGGTGAAGTTATAAACTTGTCAATCTTTATGCAATGTGGAAGACAATGAGAAGTTTTTATTGGTTGTGTCCCTCAGATTTTACGTTTAAAAATCCACTGTTTGAAAGAAATTACCATATTACAATGTGATCTTATTATTATCAACCAACCAGCTAACCAAGTTTTTCTAAAACCTCACCACTAAACACAATTCCCGAATTATGACATAGATGCCCCATTATGCTATTATGGGCATGATGCCCATTTACTTATTATGTGAATTGACGGATACTACTAAGGAGGTTACTAATACACTCCTAGCCTATCTGGGTCGACGCATTTAAAATTTCCAATGACATGCTATCTAAACCAACCAGTCTTATCATGGGGTATCGTATTACCCAGTTACTGTGTTGTGGAGGTCCGAAAGGCAGTCGCTCCATGTAAAATACTGATTTCCAGCTGCATCTGGTTTGACTGGAAGCCGACCCCAATATAGTTGGGAAAAGGCTAGGTAGATGATGACGTGCTGGCTAAAGAAGCAAATTAACCCAAAAGGCATAGAAAGCAGTCACCTCATTCTGCGGAGCAATAACGGTAGCGAAAGAGGAGGCAGAACGAGAAAAGCAGTGGAAATCCTCCTCACTCCCTAGCCGCGACTGAATACCCTGGGCAACGGGGATTGCGTATGGATAGCTCACCGTCCAATAAGCACCACACAGTCGGAGTTGAAGACGCCTCGCTACTCGCATACTAAAGAGTATACTACTATATACTATTGGTAAAAGTAATGAGGCCCTATAGGGCCAAATGTCTGTCAACGTTGCGGCAATGTTTAAATGAGTCACGGCAGCTTTGAACCGCAAAGGGCAGGAACAGTGTAAATTTAAGTCAGTATGAGCCTAACAATCCCTTTCAATCCAACAAGAGCGGCAAGAGTCTTTAAAGATTTCCGACACACAAAAAAAACAGACAATAAAGCTTGACACGCAAACAATAAAAGCAAATTGACCGACACAACGGCAACCCAGCATGAATGTTGGGCCTTCTGCATTAGAACCATCAACGTAAACTAAGTAAGTTAAATTGTTTCTATGTGGTGATTTGAGACTAGATTAAAGGGTCAGTGCGGTCCTTGTGACGGACTGTCCTGGGATTAATTAGTTAGTGCTATCAATGGTTAGGTACATTAATTTAATTTAATTTAGAGCACTTGACCGAGTGTGGACTTAGTAAGTTCGTGTGCAGTTTAACTAATGAACGATGTGCGTACCTATACATACATTGCATTGCGAATTAAAAACTAATAGTGAGATTAAGAAAATAAAATTAGGAATAGATTAATTGCAATCTTATGTGTTAAATTAATATCATGCCCATGGTGTCTCATAGCTGAGTAAATATATCTACTCCTACTAATTCTCGCCACTGCCCGTGGTCATTATCTAGATCTTTCAGTACTGACTCTTGATAACTTTTGCCCCAATTTGCGTGTCCTTTTGGCACGTGTTCCAATTGAATATCAAATTGTCTGCATAGTTAGCATACAATACTGTGGCCTTATGGCCTTCCTGAATCATGGCCGTGACATTGAATATGATTAATTTGAATTTTAATGCCCTCTGTCAGGAAAAGAGTTTTTGTTTACTTACTGATTGCTGAGTTTGAGGTGCTAGAAAATTTAAAAATGTGCTCATAACCAGAAGTAGAATGATTTTTAAGAGAGATACCCAGCATTGGATGATTGAAGGTTAAAGAAAAGGAAGCGAAATGTGGATTTACCTAGTGTTAGCTAAAACTCTGCTTCACCCTCAGAATATTACAGGCAAGATTATTATGATAATATTTAAATTAACTAGCTGTTACCAGCAGCGTCGAAACCGGAAATTATGCCGTGGGAACCAAGGTACTGTCGAGAAAATGAATCTCGAAATCCTAGTCTTGATCAAAGTCTATCCGGAGCTCAAAGCTAAATAATAATAGCCTTACGAGTTGATTTTCAAGGATAAGCCACTCTTGCTTTAGTCGTTCCGTGGATGGCTCACCATCCATTAGACAATATTGAGTTATTAAGCCATTGCTTTCGACTGTCAAACAAACCCCCGACCTACTCGTAAGTCGATGCCGATACCACTACGCCACCACTTTAAGGCTGAGATAAATAGTCGTTGCTAATCATCTGTTGAAAGTATTACTTCAGAAAGTACTAATTTGGCTTAGTTAAGCCAAGTATCTGATTCGACGGCGCGTTGTGTTCCACGCGCCCAACCAAGAGTGGCAGCAAAATGACGGGGCCCCCCTCTTGAGGTGGGAGTCGGACTCATTTGATGATATACCACGAAAAAAAAAAAACGACGGGTTGCACTCTGGGAATGCCGGCAGAAGTGAAAACTTCAATAGTAATATACACACACGAGCATTCGCGCCCTGCGCCGTCTTACGAATTTTCGATCAGGTCACGTGTCCTGACGCGAGTTTAAAATTTTTTACCCATTCCAAAAAAAGTGCACAACGCCACTAAAGAAGTTTTCACTACAAAAAAAAGCTAGCAATATATTAAATTTTTGAATTACCTAATAAAAAAATAACTAAATTAATTAAATTAAATTAGAGTTCAGTATCTCAAGAGTAATTACCTCACATAACTAATCAAGTCTAATAAAAACAACAAAAACGTAGAAAATAATAAAATATCAATAGAAAAACTTTGCAAGTCATCTTCTTACGTAATTATTACATACTATTTTTCCTATGCAAATCAATCATTTTATGAGGTATGCAACATTACCGTGTTGACCTATTGACTCTAACAATAATGCATTGCTGTTTAGATAAATTATTAATTTAATATCTTTCAAAGGTATCATGTAATACGTATGTGTGCAAATGTGCGTCATAAGCTTATAATTATGATGAAAATAATTTTGACTTAATAACCTTTTGAGGTCATATGCTATGTTGCTGTTTGATTTCTTTATTAAATTTTTAAATTGTCGTTTACTTTTCTAAGTATTTTTACAAAAGTACCTAAATACATTCAAAAATAAACAGTGGTCCTAGGTATCGTGAGCGGATCTAAGCGATTGATTTGAAGAAGGAAACTTTTGAGAATTAGTATTTTATAATAGCGATTACATACTTTTTTTTTAAACGTGGTAAAATCATCAAATGAGTCCAGAGAGCACCAGGGCAGAGCGGGAGGGACAGTCAGACTCGTACTGACTAAAATCCACGGTGTCCTTCAATAGCCCTTTACGTACCGGGGTCACGGTAAAGCATAAGTATCGCGACCCCGACAGGCTTCGGCCCTCTAGAGGGGGGCCCCGTCAGTCTGCTGACATCCTCACAACGCGCCGTCGACTCGGGCATGGTCCATGGTCGGACAACGAGTTCCCCATTACTCGCTACCCGTATGCCTGAGCGATTACATAGTGATGTGTATCGCGTGGTAATATCGTCCAATGATTCCTCTCGCCTTGGGTGGAGCTGAACTGTCAGACTGGAACTCAACAAAATCCACCTTGTTCCTTCCATTTCTCTTTACGTTCTAGGGTCACGGCTACACGTTCGGACAGTTCCACGATCCAGGGCAGGTTTCTGCGACCTCGGCGGGGTATAGATCTACTCCAAACTTTGGGTAACGTAATGTCAGATAGGCAGTGTCTACGCGGCGCCTAAACAGTCCACACAAATTAATGAACGCCTACAATGCACAAATTATTTGGACATTTCACAATTTGTCGCTTTTGCGTATTGGAAATTCAGCTTCTAAGGGTCATAGAATACATTTCAACTCGGAAAGGGATTGTCACCGTATCACCCTCAAACAGGCGTCAACCTAATGCAAGCACTTAACCAAAGCGAATCAGCAGCTCCAATACGTTGACTCAGCTAGGCGAAGTCGCACTTAAGCCTTTGTCAAACAGACAGGCGATAGCGAACCGGACCGAGTCCGAAGCGATAACGAACCGATACGAGACGTCAAACTGGGTGCAGCGAACCGAGGCGTGGCAGTTGTATTAGATGGCTTTTTATAAACGACGTCAAACAGAGAAAATACGCCTTCGCCACGTCTTCGCATCGGTTCCGTCACGCTATCGGATCGCTTTCGCTTTTCTATGTGACTGGATTCAAACAATTACATACATTACAAATAAAACCGCCTCGCTTCGCATTCGCCACGTCTATCTGTTTGACAAAGGCTTTACGGCTCGCCGAGTGCTAGTTGTCTTCGCTGACACCAGCGCGGCAACGGCAACAGACACGCGTAAGCGCGGGCACCGCTGGTTGGCCACATGCCACACCGCGGATCGTGCTTGTCCCGAGACGAATCGTTTGCGTTACGTTTCCGATTAGTGTGCTTTTCAGTAGGGAGTGTCATGTAAAGAATACTAAACGGCTCCAGTTGATACGGATACGATCCAATTCCGAGTTGATATGTGTGCTCTGACCTTAAACAGTACCCAGATAGACTAAAATAAACTTCAAGGATAAATTGACAGACGAGACAGTTAATTAAACTGACAGCACACAATAAAATCAATAAATCACACAAACCTCAATAAGTGAACGAACTGTATGTCTACTAATAGCAACATATCTTATCAAACTATTTTAAATGAAAGTGTTTATCCAATTTATTGCATGAGACGACACTCGCCTGATGTTGGTTATCTCAATTATAATGTTTATTAATTAAATCTGACCAAGTGAGTGCTATTGTACTTTTACTCTGCTGAACATGCTGGTGAGCCAGCGATACTTGAAGGAATGTTGCTTAAAGCTGGAGGACCTTTTTTTGGACGCAGAAGGAGGCGACCGCTTCCCATTCTGCCGCGCCAAGCAGCATGGTCTCGAAAAATGCCGGGTGCAATAGGTCGCCGTCTAGAGCCTCCGTTAGGGGTTCTGCCCAATCGGCGCAGATCTGCACCGTATGCTCCACCGTGTCGTTCAGGCGGTCCTTGCAGTGGTGATATCTAGGCGTTTCTTCCTTCCCAAACAGAAACAGGAACCCCCGAAACATCCATGTCCGGTGAGGACCTGTGTCAAGTGGAAGGTGTAGACGCCGTGACGCCTCTACAGCCACTCCTCAACGAAGGGTCTTCTGTCCGAGTTGGACGACCTTCTGTACAGTGTAAACTCATTTTATCGAAGTTTTTGTCCTTGTAACTATCGGCACAACGTTCCTTCCTATTTTCTTCACACCCTCAACAAGGCGTAAAAAAGTTGCAAGATCGGCAACGCGGCAATAACTACGATGTTGCAAAAGTTCATTGGCTACGGTGATCGCTTTCCATAAGGCGGCTTTATGGTATAAAAAATAAACTTATTCGTTTGAATAACCTGACAAAACAGATTAAGAAATCAATCATTAAGTAGACATTTAGACAACCAATAACACCTAATTAAGTTTAATACTACAGACAGGTAATCCATCCGCTATAACAGAAAAGTTTTAATGAAGTAATTATAAACTACTTATCATTAATTCAACGTTACTGTTCATTCACACGTATCACAACGCAACGCAACCACATCACAGCGACAAAATACGCACAGATGTTTGTCGTTGCGTTGTGGTTACATTGTTTCCGGACAACACCTAGTAATGCATAATGTCTTTGCATTGACGTAACGTTGTGGTAGCGACGTGGTTGCGATTCGATAGTACCACTCACGTGGTCGATAATGACGACAAAATGTACCACATTTAAATTAAAATATTGATTGTGTTTACAAAATTATGCGCTCGCCCAACGTCATGGTGATTGCGGTTGATGTGTAGTTGTGGTTGTCGTGTGATTGTGGTATGGTAAGTTTCAGAGAAAATCAACCTCTTTTGCTAGTGATATCACTACCAAAGGGGGTGAATTCTCTGAAGCTGACTGTACATGTTAATAGAGTCTTAAGGTTTCAGATAGCAACGAACTTTAAACTTGTTAACTTTTACAAAGTATTAGAGACAACCTTCGTCAAAGTAATTGCCTTTTGTTGTTAATATTTCATCTTGAAGTGTAACGTTAGATAAAAGGTTTGAACTCGCCGGGATAAAATTATCTTCTCTATTTTCTACTTCATATTAAACCTAGTCTGGTTTAATATTTAATACAATAATAAAAGGACACTTTCAGAATTGTGGAATGTTCCATTATATTGCTCAAGTAATAGACTAAATAATAATGTTATATTATGCTTCTGCTAAATTGCTCTTTTTAGGCTTCAATTGTTACGATGATATCGGTTGCGTACGTCGCATCTATCGTACCCACCAATACGAGTAGTGTTCAATATACTGCGACATACTGTGACGTTGACGTCAGCGGCGCGTACTAAGTTGCCTTTTCTCACTAAAATACGTAACTGAACGTACGTGACCGATTGTATTCGACCGATTTTACAGGATTTCTAGGCCTTAGGCTCCCTGTCTACCTGTCTCATCTAGGTCCGAGGGCTAGTATTTTGCTAAGAAACGGGTTAAAATAAATAATTTGGTGAGTTGACTCACCACTTGTAACCAGGCTATAGTGTTCCCACTGCACGAACACAAGTTTCATCTCAGATAATGGGCTTCTATGCGGGCCCAGTGCGGTCTGTAAGATGTCACATGTCTTCGAAGTTACGGTTTTAGGTTTCCTCAAAATATTTTCCAAATATTAAATTATTTACAAAAGTAATGCCTGTATTATTAATACAACCATGTTTTTTTTTTGTCGTGGTACAATCATCAAATGAGTCCTCCCACTCAGGGCAAGGCAGCAGGGACTGTCAGACTTGTACTGATTTAAATCCACGGTGTCCTTCAATAGCCCTTTACGTTCCGGGGTCACAATAATTCGTGAGTCCCGCGTCCCCGGCAGGCTTTGGCCCTCTGAAAGGGGGCCCCGTCATTATGCTGACACTCTTCGAGGCGCGCCTGAACACAACGCGCCGTCGTCCCGGGTATGCTTCATGGTCGGACAGCGAGTCCCCCATTACTCGCCGCCCACGTGCTCGCAATACAACCATGACTACGTATATATTCCAAAAGTAAACATTGTAGTTATGACAAAACAAACCAACATCATACAAAACAAAAGTGTTTTTCATTTTCTCATCGAAGCCCTTCCAGTATAAATTGACCTCGCTTTGTGTGCTCTTCTCGTACAAGGAAAGGCTTTAGGTGATACTGGTCGCCATATAAACAAATAAGAATCATAATATTATTAGTTTTCGCTCTAGTCTCATTATAAATTACGTCTAATAACATTCGTACGTTACAAAACAATGACGTACATCCTAACTAATATTATAAATGCGAAAGTAACTCTGTCTGTCTGTCTGTCTGTCTGTCTGTCTGTCTGTCTTTTCTTCACGCCTAAACTACTGAACCGATTAGTGTTAAATTTGGTACAGACATAGTTTGGAACTTGAGAAAGGACATAGGATAGTTTTTAACCGACTTCAAAAAAAGGAGGACTGTATTTTTTTTTAATGTTTGTTACCGCATTACGACCGATTGGGTGAACCAATTTTCATGATTCTTTTTTTGTTTGAAAGCTGGTGCTTTCCGTGTGGTCCCATTGTAACCAAATCAGGATCTGATGATTGTATCTTGGAGAAATCGAGGGCAACCCTCAAATTTAATAGGCTCACCCATCGTTTTTTGTAAATCTTATGAAGTAATTTAAGTACTTGCGTATGGTAATCATCATTTTATGTAGCTGAGCTGATGATGGAAGGTACAACTCCTTAACAGTAAGGAGTAGGTAGTAGTACTGATTCATTGTTCGCATATCTCCGGAACTTCACGTCCGATTTAAATAATTCTTTTTTTTTGTGCTAGGTATCGTTCAACTTAGGGAATTGCAGTATTCCCTAAGTTGAACTAAGTTTCATCAATATCGGTTCAGTAGTTTTTGAGATAGGGAATTTTATTAGCTTATTGTGTACATGAGGGATGTTATTACCAGTGCTACGGATTGTATTATATGTATTTGGCAAGAATTTGGGTTGAATATTTATATATATTAACGAAAAATAGGTAAACGGTGGTAAAAAAAAAACAATGAAACAAAAAATAACAAAGCCATCGACTTCCGAAATAATTTAGAGTTATTTTGTAGATTATTTTACCCTTTTTTGTGGTTCTTTTTGAAGGCGGTTAAATTTTTTTTTTGAAAAAGTTTTTTATTATATATATATTTTACGGGTTAAGCTGCGCTTGCCGAGGTTGGTCTGTGGATGGGTAAAAAACACTCGGAAAGCACGTAAAGCCGTTGGTCCCGGCTGTCATTTGAAGATCTTTGACAGTCGTTACTGTCAGAAGCTCTAAAGTCTGAAAGCCAATCATACCATGGGGAATCGTATTACCCAGTTACTGGGTTGTGGAGGTCCGACAGGCAGTCGCTCCATGTAAAATACTGATATCCAGCTGCATCTGGTTTGACTGGAAGCCGACCTCAATATAGTTGGGAAAATGCAAGGCAGATGATGAACGGAGTATAGATGATTCTATTAGTACTATATGTCGAGTGGTCCATATGCTCGATAGATGGCGGTGATCGCGCAATGATGTCGATCGTTACACGAGTTCGATCGTTACACGGGACAAAGAAAGCTACTTTGTTTTATACTATGTAGTGATTAAATGCAAGTAACATTGGTCCGACCTGTTTATTAGTCAGTGTATAGTAATCCGTTTGTGCTGGATAGGATAATCTCAAGCCCGGGGAAGGACATAGGGCTACTTTTTATAAACACACCATACAGGTAAAGATTGATGAAGAAACCACTGGTAGAATTTTGAAATTTGCAGGGTTCTATTATTATTATTTTTTTATCGTGGTAAAATCATCAAATGAGTCCTCCCACCCAGGGCAGGGCGGGAGGGACTGTCAGACTTGACTGACTAAAATCTACGGTGTCCTTCAATAGCCCTTTACGTACCGGGGTCACGGTAATTCGTAAGTCCCGCGACCCCGGCAGGCTTTGGCCCTCTAAAATAATGAGCACTTAGAAAGGAATTCAGATAATTCCACCCTCAAGAGATTCCCTCTAAATATTAGGTATAGGTGTTCAAAGATTGTATGGAAACTAATTTTGAAGTTAGAAATCTGGGATGTATGATGTGAAGTTACATAAAAAAATATGAGTATTAAAAAAAAATGTCACGTAACTTAATGAGGCAGACCAAATTCTACGCGAGCGAAGCCGCGGGCAAAAGCTAGTATGTAGTATAAAGCACTTTAATTAATACGTTTGTGTTGTGTATTATTGTGGGTGTGTATTATTATGTTTTACAATGTAGTATTTTGTTGGATAAATGCGCAATATACTCTCCTGACCTATAACATATTTTCATAATTCTGTTGTTACGTAAATACACGTTACATAAATTACTTAAAACTGTAGTTTGAAAACAATGTTGTAATTTATTTTTCTTTCGTTTTCATCTCTTTCACAAAATGTGACAAGTATTTCTCAAAACTTGAAAACAGTTATATTTCCAAGTACTCTTTATGAGCGATATGTTTGGTAAGCATAGTAGCATTATTAATCAGAACATAATATTCCCGCTTCAGGACACAAGCCTGCTGGGAAAGCGTATGGGCTGGAATGCATCATGCGACTCAGTGCAGGTTGGCAAATGTCACATATCGTCGAATTTTATGCTATTGTATAGCTTTTATCGAATGCTTTGAGCGCGGCGACCGAATCAAGAAATTCCGTAATGAAAATAAACCTAACACTGTCACTGTCACGTCTGTCATGTCAACGTGAATGAATAAAATTTGAATGAAAGATTTTTTTTCTTGACTTTTCACTTAATTCACGTGGCTGACCATAGCCTATTAGGAGAGTAACTTCACATAGAGCAATGATGGGATGATATTCTGGTTAAATATTCGCGGTAGGCGATAATTTTTGCTTTTTTTTCATAAATAAATAGTTATAAGTTCATAAAAATACTCTTTACCGCGGCAGTCCCCGAGTGCCACACGTATTTATATTTTGTTTCTAGGACATGCCGGTTTCCTCACGATGTTTTCCTTCGCTGTTTAGAAAGCAGTGATGATGAAATAAATAACACAAAGTCATGACTGAGCTTAAAGCTACGACCTACAATTTATAAGTCGTACTTCTCTGTTTGGTTAACTCGACAAAAAGGTGAAATCTAATTTCACATTCTGTGTTGTAGTTGTGAAACTATGTAAAATCTCCTGTATGTAATGTAACTAACTACCTATGTAACAAAACATTCAAGCAGCTAGTTTTAACTAGTTTTTCTGTGTGTGTATGTGTGTGGGTGTATGCTCATGCCAAATGCTGCGTGCATGCAGTTTTTGGCTGTATGCTACAAGCAGCCAAACAATTTGGTGTGCGGACACATCAAAACTTATAACACAACATTGGAAAACCGTTTAAACCTTGCTGCTTGTATACTTAACTCTTTTGCTGATTGTACATAGAGGTTGATTAGGAAAATACCCGCGAGCGAGAAAACAGCTGCTATTAAGTTCTTAGTAAATTAAGATAAAATAGTCTTTATTGAAAACAGTAGACGAAAACTGAAAAGGGATGCTGAGATGGTTCGGTCATGTTGAGAGGATGAGTGAACGACTAAGAAAAGGAATTTATAAGGCGGAGGTGAGTGAAAACGCCCGGAGGGGACGTCCTAGGAAGACCTACAATGACCTTATTGGTGAAGGGCTTCAGAAAGGCCGGGTGCGTAATACTCGAAAGTGGCGTGCGTGTACAACCAGATGTATGAATGTAGATGAGGCGAAAGGAGTAAGGATCGTAGCAGGTAACGCTCTATAGTTTCTGCCTACCCGCATGGGAAGAAGGCGTGATTTTATGTAAACAACCATCTGTAAAATTACTTCCTACTAGAACCGTATTCGTAGTACTCAAATTGACGGTCTTGTTATTATACGTTTTTTTTTAAGTGAAAACTTCTTTAGCGGCGTTGTGCACTTTTTTTGGAATGGGTAAAAAATGTTAAACTCGCGTCAGGACACGTGACCCAGATCAAAAATTCGTAAGACGGCGCAGGGCGCTTGCGCAAATGTTGGTATGTGTTTATTACTATTCAAGTTTTCACTTCTGCCGGCACTCCCAGAGTGCAACCCATCGTTTTTTTTTTAAATTTAATCACGTTAATATGATGCTGTATAACAGCCGGTTTACGAACCTGCCGCTGTAAGCGGTGTCTTAGCGCGGGCCGGTGAGCGGTAAAATCAAATGTATAAAAATGTTTGAAAGACGCCACGAGGCGCTGCCAGAGGTAAATTCGCGTACTTACAAGTAATAAAAGTCCTCTTCCTCTTCTTACATAATTATATAACAAGACAACTTAACAATAATGAAAACGAAAACGTAATAAAACTTTCGTTTATTCATCTAATATTTGTTATACAAAAAGTTTCACAAAGTAGCTACTCCACAAAGTCAACAACACTTATACATATAACACAACTTAATAACACGGACCTTTAAGAGTTAATACTTTTCTTTGGTTTAATAAAATGCTTTAGTATTACAATATGGTTGCTTTAGACTTCATTGTTATATTGCCTCACTTTTATTTCTCCTGTCTCGTTCCGTAAAATCATACGCAGACAGCCAAAACCAGAGTGAGATGTTTGTTTCATTATAACATAACTAGTTGTTCCCTGTGATTACACCCCCACTGCTCGGCTCCTTTTAGACGTAGCAGGATATTTTATAGTCTATAGCCTTCCTAAATAAATGGATTATCCAACACAAAAAGATTTTTTCGAATCCAACCAGCAGATCCTGAGATTAGCGCGTTCAACCGAACAAACAACAAACTCTTCTGCTTTATAATATTAGTATAGATTATTATATCGGGTTTACAAGCGCGTGTGCGCATAGAAGTGCATCGACTCCACGTGCAAGTTTTACGAGGTCTGACACACTTAATAACAATAAAATGGAAACGTCATAGTAGGGCCTCAAAATAAATAAAATAAAGACCAATTTCCACTGTCACATACTCAGTTTAGCACATCTTTGGCATGATCCAGCCAATGTGGCCAGGTTTCCACTAGCTTCTGAAGTATCTTTCCAGGACTATCGGTGAGGGACAACTGGCTATGACCCACCAGGTGGTAGTCTTCTGCTAGGTACTTATTCGTGACTCCACAAGCCAGAAGACCTTTGAGGGCTTCTAGAGCTTGCGGGGTCGGTATTTTGGCTGAAAAAAAAAAAGAAAATGTTAAAAACAACGTCGGAACAATTTTTTTCAAATCTAAGAACGAAGAATGATTCGTTCATCCAACAGAGTAGTTAAATCATCCTAAATCTTCTTTTTAAATCCCAACACACTTTTTTTTTATCGTGGTATAATCATCAAATGAGTCCTCCTAAAAAGAATGTCAGTGTCACGTATTTCTATGGATTCGGTCGATTTAAAGGAGTTATTGAACAGATCAGCTAAAACTACTCGTATTATAACGTATTTCGGGTACCAGCAACTTCACATGCATATTTTCAAATCAAAACAACTTACTTCTAAAATCACCAATAAAGGAAATCCCCACGGCCCTCTTGTTATATCCCAGAGTATGAGCCCCCACGGTATGCCAGCCAGCTCCCTCGTACACTTTCCCATTACCACCAATTAGGAACCTGGAATCCATCAAAAACATTCGTGGAACTCAAAGGAACAGTAAACCTTTTGGGAAATCACGGAATTGACACAAGTCTGGCAACTAATTTGAACAATTAGTTATCTTTGCAGACTACAGATCAGTTTGTGAAACTATTTGTACTTTCTGAGGTGTTTAGCCCCTGTAATGCTTTCTGACGTCTATTCTGGAGTGATGCTTAAGATTAATGATGCCATCGAGATGAATCGTCCCTTCTTACAGTAATGGAAGTTTCTTCAAATAGCCTTCTGTCCTAATGGAGGTTTTTTGATTTCGTCTGTGTTTTTTGGCAAGTGTAAAAATATTGATACAAAAAATATTTTGATATCGAAAATGGCAGTCGTACGTACGTCGTAGCTAAAAACGTTAATAAAAGCTCTCAACAATGATAATTTCAGTAATTTTACTTAGGGTAGTCGGTACTTGGGGTGCTAAGACAGGAAAGGGGTGCTAAGACAGGAAACCTCCACGTGCGCCCGTGGACTGGAGTTCCCCTTCGGATACGTCCGGGGGGAAGACCAGTTTTTCGGGCCGGTACACCCTGGGATGCGGGCAAAAACTCTTTTAGGCACTGTGTGCCTAAGGGGTCTCTTTGCCCGTATGCGAATAGCCTGTCGGGTGGATGCTCCAACGCGTGTCCCTCTGAACAGCAGAGGGCACAGCGGCGGAGCGGGCTTGCGGACGGTGAGTAATGGGTAAGCTCGCCGTCCGACCAAGGACCAAGCCCGGGTAGGTGGCGCGTCGTGTTTCACGCGTCACCGACGGGGCCCCTTACGGGGCCAAATGCCTGCTGGGGTCGCGGCTTTTTTCTTAATCCAGGATACCGCGGCCCCGGAACGTAAAGGGCATCCGAAGAAACACGGGTGGATTTTAGTCAGTAAGAGTCTGACAGTCCCTTCCGCCCCGCCCAGGGCGGGAGGACTCATTTGATGATTTTGCCACCCTAAAAAAAAAAAAAAAAAAAAAAGGGTAGTCGGTACTTGAGTTAATAAAATTAGTTTTAGGTATATTAAGACTATGGTTACTCAGAAATATTACACAAAGGTTAAAAATTAAAAAAAAAACTCAACAAAAAAAAAGATGATTTGTAGTTTTGAAAAATGATTCCAAGAACTAATCATACTTACGATTGTGCAATGTCAGTGAATCCCCGAACTTGTATATGGTATTTCTTAATGCCATTGGCAGCTTTCTGACACTCTTCGTCAGTGTTGCACTCCGGGACCACGGTGTGCTGTATCACGGCGATCTTCACAGGATTCGGTAGAGGTTCCCGTCGCAGGAGTGGAGATCCACCCCATTCGGTTATTGGGACCACTCCGCAGTCCCCATCTGAAAAGAATTCTTAAATAAAATCCGAAGACAAATTCGTTAATTTGAATGAACTACAGAAGTTACACGATTGCCTAAAACGGGAGTGTTATATTTTTTATGTTTCCTTATGAATCAAAAATCATAAAATGTTAATAAGTTATTCACCTAGAAATATATAAATATTGTTGGAATCATAACATAGCAACGAGGAGACATAAGACGTTTATCCACCCCAAAAAGCGAAGTCCTGCACCAGATCCTTCCAAGTAATCTTATAGGTACTATGTTTGGCTATTATAGTACCGTATAAGTCAGTCAGCCTATAATGTTACACAGTCCTCATCTCTACGACAGGAGGTGAGCAGTTATCTACCACGCGGACCCAGAGCGTGTTGGTGGATGTTACATGGCTTTGATTTTTTAGTTCTACGACATTAAATCTTATGAAATTCACGCATTAAAAATTTTTTGTTGGCAACGAAAAAATTATGAAAAAAGTTGTTATTCATCCTCGTGTCTTCGTTCAGGGGTTTTGACGCGACAGTGTCTACGTAAAACACGTTACCCTTATCTAGCGACAATAAGTCATTCACGTTTTTCACCCATCAAGTTTTTTTCGATTTCAGCACTTTTCTATAAGAAAATTCTAAATTTTTATAGGACGAGAGACCGCTGCAAAAAGAGTGCTCCATGAAAAACGTAACCGCGCATAATTCTTTGCTCCCAAAAGCTTACAATAAAACTCAAGCTAATCAATAAGGTAATCAGAAACTTACCTTTAGCCTCTACCGTTAACTTGACAACAAACGTTAATACCAGAATTACCCTCATTTTGCTTCAACACAAAATACTTCTTTTACTAACACTAGAAGGTCGATTTTTATTAGCTTTCACTTCAAAATCAGAAACAAGAATACATAATTACTGGCTCAGTGCCTCCTTATATTTGCATATAGCACATGCAAGGGTATTGGGTAAGAACCTATATCATTAGGAAAACACAGACGTTTCTGAGGATAAATTCAGTCAATCCCTGTATTTATTTAGTCTGAGTTGCATTGATAAGAAACGATGTGAAATGAGTGTATTGGAAACTAATAAAAACATATGGTTTTACCTCATGTCCGGGCGAGTTTAAGGACAATAGGTCATATTTAGTTTGAAGATAAGGCAGTCGCGGTTTAGTTAGGTCGTGAGACTCACTAACCAATTCAGAGTGGGTCCGACGTAAGTTTATGTTTTCATTTTTATATGCAAACAAAGAGACTATTCAATAGATTTTTACTGAGGCGCCAACACAAGTGCCTGGCATATTTTTTTAGCATTAAAGCCTTTGTCAAACAGACTGTCGTTTAAATCTCTCGTAAGTCTTTCATGTTCCAAACTGGTTTTGATTATCGTCAAAATGATAAAATCATAATAATTTTAAATAAACCCTATGATAATGAAAACCGGTTATAAATTACAAAAAAAAAAACATCGATGTTTATGATTATTTTGGATACAATAAACTGAAATCAATTTATTGTTTTAACTGAAATTAAGGTTTCCGGAGCAAGTTTCTATAAATACAGGAGTTTGTCCGGAAACCTTAATTTAACTGAATAAAAACATTTTGTTCTGAAACAGGAGAACAATACACTTTATTTCAAATATTTTGTAAACAGGAAAATAAACAGGACTTTAACAATAATTAAATAACATTGCTCAATATTTGGCCACAATAACAAACATTGCGCTTATTCCTGAGAATGCTGTTATCTGGTATATGTATATTTGAGGAGCACACAATATCTAAAATACACATTAATGTTTGTTGATCCAAAATGAATTTATTATTTATACACTAATAATTTATTTTTAAAACGTTCGTATTCATTTTTATGCATCTGTATCCCTCTAGGAAACATACTCGTATCTTAACCAGTCAACAGCAAAAGTAGATGAAGAAAACCAGAAATTCAATATTAGTAAACGGAGTTCGCGTCAGAACTTTTCAGAAAATCTACCTTTAAATTTTCAGATAGAGGAAAACAACCTTGTTTGTGCTACTTACAATACTAGTATTTCTGTATGTCACAAAAAATTCAATCAAACACAATGTCATTTTTATGTAATGGGAAAAATCAACATACTAAAAGAATTACGCCATGCTTTTGATTTTTAAATTACTATGAACACAATGTGATTGGAGTAATTTTAAAGTAATGAAGGCATATGTTACAAGAAAACCTCTTGGGAAATTAAGCTGGAATAAATATGTGGGTATTACCAGGACAGTAAAAAATCTTCATAATTATTTACATTGATTTTTATTGAGTGTATAGTGTAAATGTAGGTAGGTAAACTGGAACATCTTAAATACTGACCAGCAATCTATACAAATTAACGTTCACTTTACTTATTCTTCTATTCTATTTTCGAGAAATAATGGCCAAGGCCCTTGACCACGAGGCCAAGAATAATACAGATTATTTATTTATTAATAAACAAACTAAAGTAAATATTCCCCGAAGGATAAGCCAAAGGTGAAGAGGTAAAGATAAAGAGGATATTTAGATTCACGTAGCCCAAAATACGACTCCAACAAAATACATATTGATAACCCTTAATGTGTATTATAGTCTAACAAATGTTATCATATGTACACATCCGTCGATTGCTAACGAGCTCTTAATTAGTAACATCATTCTCTATCCAATGCATGTATTAGTGTTAATTATATTAACAATTTTCTGCAAACAAAGAACAGACCAGTTGTCTTTAGGTGGTTTCATTTATTTTTCTCTTCTGTTGGTAGCGTCTCCTCCGACGTGAATTACCTCATGAAAACATAATATAGAATGAACGGTGTCCTATATATTAATCAAGACGATTACCTACCTATCGTAAGCCAAATACTGTCCTTATCCTTGCATTTTTTTAGAACCCACTTGGAATTTCTGCTGCACCGTGGCCGCGTGGGTGCATTTGTTCGCAATGTTTGTAAACATTGAAACTCACAGATCCTGTACAAATAATTGTAGATCATACTAGATTTTTGTCTAGTTGGTTGCAATGGGGTCACCCCCAACTACATCATCATCATCATCATCTCAGCCATAGGACGTCCACTGCTGAACATAGGCCTCCCCTTTAGATCTCCACATATACCGGTTGGAAGCGTCTTCCGGCGACCTTTATAAGGTCGTCTGTCCATCTTGTTGGTGGACGTCCTACGCTGCGCTTGCTACCCCCAACTACGTGGGACATTAACTTTGTATATTATTGGGTTATGCGCACCTCGCCTCATTCGCACTTCGTCTCACGAACGCAGTTGTTTACATTAGCGCTTAACCAATACCTAGATGTTCTAACGTTATGAAGTTATTCCCCGTTATCAAATAATATTGCAATATATTATTTATTGAATTAACACAATAATAAATCATTTTCATTTCCCAACTGCACAACAGTGCGTGATGTTGCTAGTGTAAGTGGTAATGTAAACAGTATTTGTACAGTTCTGTATTAGTCAATTGAACACTTACTAGAAACCACAGATAGGTTTAGAATCATAGGTGCGTAATGTAGGTGGAACTACAATCAAATGTTACCTTTTATAAGATAATACTTACCTTTTTTCTATGCCCATATTTTTTGGCATCGATTGACAATCTATCTATTACTGATGTAATACACGCTACGGTCTTCGGTTTACGGCGACACGACGGCGACGGTCTGGTATACCGGATATTCCTTCCGCACAGATTCACCATACGGTGTCACTCAAAAGAAATGATTTTGGATGTTGTGGCATTGGCCTACGCAATTTTAAAAACTGCACGGGTCTGTTCCACTCCTTACTCCCGTCTTCCTGCATAGGCAAACCTTATCGGTAGACCTTTACAGTAGATCGTAGCGTGTACGGCCAGCATTACAATACTGCACACAAGAAGATTGTGATCACTTTTTTTTTTTTAGGGTAGCAAAATCATCAAATAAGTCCTCCCGCCCTGGGTGGGGCGGAAGGGACTGTCAGATTCTTACTGACTAAAATCCACCCGTGTTTCTTCGGATGCCCTTTACGTTCCGGCGCCGCGGTATCCTGGATTAAGTTGGTAACGCATGAAACGCGACGCGCCACCGACCCGGGCTTGGTCCTTGGTCGGACGGCGAGCTTACCCATTACTCACCGTCCACAAGCCCGCTCCCCCACTGTGCCCTCTGCTATTCAGAGGAACACGCGTTGGAGCGTCCACCCGACAGGTTATTCGCATACAGCGCCTAAGGGGTAAGGGGGAAGATTTTTTGCCCGCATCCCAGGGAGCACCGGCCCGAAACCGTCCGGGGGGTCTTCCCCCCGGACGTATCCGAGAGGGAACTCCAGTCCACGGACGCACGTGGAGGTTTCCACCCCACCTTCTTAGCACCCCAGATTGTGATCACTAGTAAAACATATCTTTTTTTATTTAGGTAAAAGCTATTTTTAAATGAAGAATCTGAAAAGAAGAAGAAATCATTATATAATTTACCGTAACATACAAGATTTCGATTTTTCAAAGTGTGTACACAGACAGAAAACAGGATGATTTTTAAAAACGTAAAAATAAACAAATAGTGACGTTAGTGCACCCAATTCATCAATTTGTTTGCAATTGATTGTATATATTTGATTACAAATTCCAATCTTAAGACTGTCTTTATTAAGTTTAGAGAAGAAAGTTAATTAAAATAAATGATAATATCGATCTTTAATAAAACTTCGAACTACGTACTATACGGTCATGTACCTCTTTTTTTATCGTGGTTAAATCATCAAATGTGTCCTCCCAGGGCAGGGGAAGGGACTGTCAGACTTGTACTGACTAGAATCCACAGTGATCTTTCGATAGCCCTTTACGTTCCAGGGTCACAGTTTCCTGGTAAACAGCAGGAAATCCCACTCCTTAGCAGCAGCTGTTCGCATAATAAAAGTATTGATTCGAGCCATCGACCTTTCAAACTCTCACTCAACATTAGTTATTAAGTAAGTAATTAATTCTTGCAATGACGTCATAGATAGGGGCAGTAGCTTAAATGAACGATTAACAAGCACGTTTGTTGAAGCATGTTCATGTCTAACGATGAGGAGACACGTGTTTTATCGCGTGGTCCGTTTATTGTGAACCTGTTTACTGTTATTATAGTGAACTGTATCATTAGTTAGTAACAGAGTGGTTATTTCACCTCCTCTATTGCCTCAACCTCTTTCCTTTTGGTTTTAAATCGATTTTTTTTATTGTATATTCATATTTCGAATTTCATTCTGTTATTTGTGTCAACTTCAACTCTTTTTTGGTCAGTACAATTTTACCACGGCAGCGGCTGCACCTGTTCTGAACTGTATTATTTTTAAAAGCTGCTTCAGTTTAAAATTAAATAATTAGATTTTAATAGTTACTTCTACAGGTCCTCACGACCGTTAACATAATATTTAATTGTTTTATTCTTATTGTCCATAGGGTCCACCCTTGGGTCTGTATAAATAAAAGTAATTACAAAAACTGTAGTGGCTTCTTTAATTATTGTCCCATACCTATTTCCTCTTTATTATTGCGGCATCGTTCATGTGGGACTAGAACGATTGCCTCAAGTTTAATGAATTAAGATTCATTTCGATACTGATATCTTTTTTTGGGGGTGGACAATCATCAACTCACGCTAGAGCGGAAAGGACTATCGGACTTGACTGACTAAAAACCACGTCACTTCAGTTCATTTTTGTATAATGTGTCCAACTGCAAAACCCTCCACTTATTCCTTGAAAATCTTTATATTTCGATCAATTTTAGGCCATGCTTGCCATGATCAGACCGTCACATCACCTGCACCGCGGTGGCCTCTTTCAGGCGTCCAGTGATTGACGATCCGTGCCCTCCTCTTCGGGTGATTTCGTGCGACATGGCCTGCCCATCCTCATTGTCTTTTGGTTATCTTTACTCCATAACCAGCTACTATAGTAATGGAGCATAACCTGGTAACTTCTTCATAACTTAATACTCGTAAATTTAAAAAAAATTGTAGGTTATACACTCGCGAGCAAAAGTATGGAATCACTTACGCCGATTCCGCACGATCTTGAGTATTTACGAGTTATAACTAGTTAAGAATAATGAAAATGTTACCATTTTAAATTGATACCAAATTCATTCAAATCACGCCATTATTTAAGGAGCTGTCCCGGACGAATTCCAAGTAGGGGAACTGTGTATAAGACGGGGACGCGAGGTATAATGGAGACATACACTCTTAAGGCATACTTAACACAACACTAACGTAGCGCAAGCGCCATCAGGACGTCATTTGCAAGCGGCCATTAAAAAATGGCGTCCTGTGGGCCCTTACGCTACGCGTTATTTCTTTATTTAATAAAGAAATAACCTTCCATAAAGTTACACTCAAACAAAATCACCACAACAGAGATAACCAAGCAAGAAAATGTTTTAAACAAATTGAAACGGAGAGCGTTGCATTTAATTCTTCCACAATCCCGCATCCTCTGAATGCAACGAAACGACATTAAGCCCAGCCATTTAATCCAGAGATGCTTGTGCATTTTACTAGCTTTATCTTCATTCCTTACTTACCTTGCACTTTTCCTACAACGCTTTATGTAATTGCTTAACTTTCCGTTAGTAATGAAGTATTGAAATGTGTTTTCATAACAAAAGCCGAATTATCGTTAGCTCGTATTCGGGTACTCGAAAGACTCGAATTCGGACATTCATCCTTTCTTACACTATGATTTTGAGTGGTGTCTAGCCATGAAACCAAACACGACAACAAACGGACTTTTTTTTAAATGTTTTTTTATTTGAAAACTTCTTTAGCGGCGTTGTGCACTTTTTTTGGAATGGGTAAAAAATGTTAAACTCGCGTCAGGACACGTGACCCTGATCGAAAATTCCTAAGACGGCGCAGGGCGCTTGCGCGAATGTTCGTGTGTGTTTATTACTATTCAAGTTTTCACTTCAGCCTGCACTCCCAGAGTGCAACCCGTCGTTTTTCTTTTTGGAAAAATCGGTTTCGCCGATTGAGATAGTGCTTTTCGGTTTAGCAAAATAGTATTGACATTCAAAAAGTGTTTATATCAGCTTCAGTATAAGTTTGTGGAGAAAAAGGGCTGATGATCTTGAAACAGCTAAACCAATTTGATAAAACATATTTACGAACTGTCGCTAAAAAATCTGCTTCCTCGTACAAATAAACAAAACAAATCAAATCAGTTCACCCCACAGAACATATCATATGTTCTGTGCCTCACCCGCACCGTACGATCAAACTCATAATACAACTCTTCCATATTTGATACTAGCTTCCGCCCGCGACTCCGACCGCGCGGATGTCGGGCTTCACGTGGATGGTTTATTTCTCCATTTTGAGTAACTCTGACAATGACATCTTATAAATATCTATTGGACCCAAATACGGCTAAGCCTATAATAATTAAGGAGATTCGCAGTTCTACAGAACAACGTCTATGAATAAAACTGAAATATATTTTTTTTCTACGTATTTTTCCAGGATAAAAAGTATCCCATTTTATGCCCAGGATAATAAGGTATAATTATACCAAGTTTCATCGAAATCGAACCGTTAGTTTTCACGTGATGCCTGCATATACAGACAGACAGACAAAAATTTTTTTAATCACATATTTGGGTTTGGTATCGATCCAGCAACACACCCCGCTATTTATTTTTTTAATATTTTCAATGTACAGAATTGACCCTTCTACAGATTTATTATATGTATAGATGAGATAATACTAGTTGCCAAGACCAAAATTCTCGAAACGACTATCAAAAATTAAAAGAAAAACTGGTTTCGTTCCGGTATAACCACACGTTTCTAAGGTCAATTGTCTCGTGTTTTGAACAAAACAATTATTATTACGTAAATTGCATCATCGAATAAATGCATCTTAACAAAATTAAATACCAAAATCTTTAAAGAACTAGTTATGTAATCTTTTATTCGATCGCTAGGTACGTAGATTTGAGGTAGAGACACAAAAAAATCATTGTTAATCGGTAATTCTTGGTATGTTGTAAAACCAGTTTTTTTTGTGCATGTTATCATCATCCGTAGCCCATATACATACATATTTAAATGAAAATCAGCATTTATTGTTCTTATTGCTCAGACAAAAGCTTCCTTTCTGTGAGAAGGAGTCTAAGTTGTTAGATGACACAGTCATGTCTTCGAATTTTTGTTTCTAGGATATTTCGGTTTCCTCACGATGTCTTTCACCGTTTTTAGAGAACTAGCGATAAAAAAAAATACAAAGTAATGCGCCTGGCTAGGTTTGGATAAATCGGCGCAATTATCACTGGGCCACCACCTGCTCCATACACAACCCGACTTCACCTAATTCTTATCATCCTTCCCTCCTTTCTGATTTGTGCTCAGCTTCATGTTTCTGTTCCAGGGGGTCTAATCTGTTTTCCACTGCCTCGACAAGTCGAGGAGCGGAGGGAAGAGGTCCGGCGCGATGTCAGGGCAGTATGGAGGAGGCGACTGTCGCAACCGAGGTTCGGGCACGCCGCAATCGCGGCGGAGGTGGACGCTGTCTTGTCCCTCATCGTACCGCGTCGTCCTTCGCTAGCATAACTGCTTCTAAGAAGGACGCGCCCGCTTCCCACTCCGTCTCGCCCCGCAGCGTGGCCTCGACCAGTGCTGGGCGCGAGAGGTCGCCGCTTATCGCCGTCGTGAGGACACGGCGGTGCTCTGCCCAAACGGGGCAGTCCTGCAGCGTATGCTCCACAGTGTCCTCCGAGCGATCCTCACAGTGGTGACACACAGGCGTTTCTTCCTTCCTCATCCGACACGGGTACCTCCTGAAACTTCCGTGTACAGTGAGGACCTGCGTCAGGCGGCAGGTCAGAACGCCGTGACGCATATCCAGCCACTCCTCAAAAAAAGTCTTACCACCGCGACTGTGGCGTGCCCGGACGTACATAGGCTAGGGTGACCGCTTTCCATCAGGCGGGCCGTATGCTCGTTTGTCACCTTTATGGTATTAAAAAAACTTCTCTGTCCAGTCTTTAGACGTCACTCGATCACAGATCAAATATCATTTGAATTCCACACCGCATGAGACCGGATTTCGACGTTTGGAACTGGTCTGTTAGTTTTTAGTCGATCATGCTACGAAACATTTTTGAACCAATTCCATTGACGCAAGCGTCGTCCATTGGCTCCCCTCGAAGTGGATCAACAATTGTGATGGATGCGAGAAGCAGGATGTTGTTGAATCATTAAGATCGGTTGATAATTGGGGTTTCGTTTCTATCTACATGCTAATGGCGTCATTAAACTAATAGGTACTATGAAAACGACTGTCGCCAAATGTTTTAAAGAACATTTGATTTGAATAACCCGTATGTCATTTTAATATACAAGTATCGATACATTTTTCGATGTAATAATTATATCGATGACAAATAAAAGTTTTGGTCAATTTTGCTTAAATGCTGTTTACTAAGTTCAGCGGTTACTTGACCTTTAGTTAGAACGTTAGGCGGTAAGACGGTATACACTATCCACAATTAAAACATGACCTAATATTGGAGCATAGGATACTTTTTATCCTCATAGCGGTCCCAACCTTAGCGAGGGCGAAGCTGCAAGCAAAACTCAGTTTACAAAAAAAACAGGTCAGATCAATTATTGTCTAACCGATCCTGCCTCGGCCGCGCTTCATAATCTGATTTGTCCACTTACCTTTATTATAATCCCTTGGACACACACCCGTTTTTAATTAAACCAATACCGTTGAATTTTGGACTTTCAGCATAGGAGTAAAAGTTGAAATTCCAATAGTGTTATAATATTAAAGCTTTATCTAGTATTTTACCTTTTTAGCTTTATTCTGTTAACAGGCATTAATTGTAAGAAACCAGTCTGCCTCGTGATACATTTTTTTCATACGTTTAATAGACCTATTTGTGATGTGACCTAGGAATTAATGCAGGTCAGGTGCGTGGCATCACGTGGTCGTGTTCATTACTTGATAATTTATGGTGCTCGTAGGTCGTACGTATCTACTTCTATTGTATTCACTGCTTTTGAATTAAATTGACTAATTAAATATATTATATACGGGTTGTTATTTTGTACTAAGAATGTAATAAAGGATATAGGTTGCTTGGGTCATGATTTGAGGCTGAGAGAGCAGATTAAGATAAGGGGCATAATTTGCTTCCAGAAGTTGGAAGGAGACTTCCAGAAGTAGGAAGGAGGAGCAATTCTGCAGGAGTGATCTTTCACTTCTACGGGATAGAAGAGCTACAGTGTGAAGGAGACAGATTGTTGCGAGTGACAGCAGAAATGGTTAACTCCTCTACATCGTAATGATTCTAAGTATTATCTAAAAAACTGTGAACTCCTATGACCAACCGGCTGTGAACTCCTATGACAAATCGGCTTATAACATTACAGCTATTTATTATCATTAATATAATACAGCTAATTATTAATCTATTTATCGAGGAAGACTATAGGGTATAAATTACCACGATACGACCAATAGGAACCGATCAGCGAAACCACGAGGAATAGCTAGTCTATCATAAAAGCATAGGATATTATGTGTTTTATTATCCTCGTGATGTCCACACAAAAATAGGGTGATTTTCATATCTGTCCATTAAAATATGTTCTATATTCGTCCATTTATTACGAAACTGATTAGAGAACTAGACCAAGGGAGGGCGTTGGAGTACAGATATAATATTCGGGTTCGGAGGTCACTAAATGTGTAATCAGTTTATTGTTTATTAGCTCATATTCATTTTGTACATACGAGTATTTTGTTTAATTTTAAATAATATCTTTGCACACACTTGTGCTTTTTAATATATTGCGTTTAAAACCAACCTCTGTTGAGGACTATGGTCTACTGCACTAAAGAAACTCTGTCTTACTCCAAAAAGATTAACAATGCCGACAGGATTAACCGATTATCTATATCTATACTATAATAAATCTGTAGAAGGGTCAATTCTGTACATTGAAAATATTGAAAAAATAAATAGCGGGAGGTGTTGCTGGATCGATACCAAACCCAAATATATGATTAAAAAAAATTTTGTCCGTCTGTCTGTCTGTCTGTTTGTGCAGGCATCACGTGAAAACTAACGGTTCGATTTCGATGAAACTTGGTATAATTATTCCTTATTATCCTGGGCATAACATAGGATACTTTTTATCCTGAAAAATACGTAGAAACAAAATCTTTTATTCATAGACGTTGTTCTGTAGAACCGCGAACACACGTTGCATTACCCGCAGTGGATTCAGCGCCGTAATATTTATAAGATGTCATTGTCAGAGTTACTCAAAATGGGGAAATAAACCATCCACGCGAAGACCGACATCCGCGCGGACGGAGTCGCGGGCGGAAGCTAGTGTTAAATATACTTGTATTACGTTATTCCCTAAGACTTTTAGCTATTACATTATCGTTTTCGACTGTCACTTTACGCAAGGTTTATACGAACAAGTTAATCTTGCATAACCATTATTCTTCTGCCTTCAAAGTTTAGTAAAAATAAACGAATAAATCTAAAAATTGCGTAAGTATTCTTTAATTGAATCCAAATAAATTTTACTCAAGTTTGTATGTTTGAAGTAAGCAGGATTTCAAACGCAGATAGGTAATTGCTCCATGTAAAATACTGATATTCAGCTGCATCAGGTTCGACGATAGTTAGGAAAAGGCTAGGCTATGTAAGGCAAGGAAAAAATTAGCGCCAATAAATTCAACTGTCTTGATGTCAGCGGAAAAAAATCTCAGAAGGGTGGAAGCATTGCGACTCTTCTTTTCTTTTCTTTCACCTTCAGTCACCCAAAATGCTGAGTGTTTTCATCTTCCACTTGGACTCTTCCAGTTTGACTTCCAACTTCTGGCGTTTTTGTGTCATGGCTACCCAGTTTCTTCCGGCCACTTTAACGAGATTGGCTGTGCACCTAGTCGATTGTGTCT
This sequence comes from Agrotis puta, assembly GCA_943136025.2. Lineage (NCBI taxonomy): Eukaryota > Metazoa > Arthropoda > Insecta > Lepidoptera > Noctuidae > Agrotis > Agrotis puta. The sequence continues at coordinate 4,896,481 of OW964171.2, forward strand.
CTACATTCCTCTTTCTCATCTGTGGTCTCAACTCCAAAACTTTCCGTTCCCATTTTCCATCCAGTCTATGGCATGGCCCTCCCACTTCTACTTTCTTTTTGCTATGCTGTCTGTAAGTCTCATCCCTCTATCAATTTCGGTGTTTCTTACGTGCTCGTAGAGAGCGATGCCCAACTATAGGCTATTTTTCCAAAAAATTAATTAGTATTAAAATACAACGCTCCTAAAAATCACTAAACGTCACTACACTACATAATTTTACAGGCGTTATATTATGACCTCCCAAGTTGCACTCCTGAATTCCTATATTATTCGATAAAAAAACAACGTTGTATGGTAAAGCTGTTTTTTCTTTTCTAAAACACCGTCTAGCTACAGGTCCAGACAGGTCTACATAATCCACGTCAATTCATTCCCGATAATGGTCAACGGGAGCACACAGTTTGATTTCGACCATATTTTATTTTACATATTTGATCTGAATGAGATCTGGACAGATTGTTCAGTTAGGAAGGTCCAACTCAAAAAAGAGCTCGCCCGAAGAATCCAGCTCGGATGGGTAGCATTTGGGAAGCTACGTGATATCTTCTCATCGAGAATCCCACAGTGTCTCAAGACAAGGGTGTTTAACCAGTGTGTGTTGCCAGTGATGACATATGACTCTGAAACGTGGTCTTTGACTGCTAGCTTCTAAGAGTTACTCAACGAGCAAAGGAATGAGCTATGCTCGGAGTTTATTTGCGGGATAAAATCCTGAACATGGATATTCGGCGAAGAACAAGAGTCACCGACATAGCTCGTAAAACTTGCAAATTGAAGTGGCAATGGGTAGGCCACATCGCTCGTAGAACTGACAACCGATGGGGAAGAAGAGTTCTCGAGTGGCGACCATGGACCGGAAGACGCAGCCTAGGCAGGCCTCCTACTAGGTGGACCGACGACATCATAAGAGTCGCGGGCAACCAATGGATGCAAGTGGCGAATTGTCGTTCGGCTTGGCGGTCTAATAGGGAGGCCTATGTCAGCAGTGGACGTCTTCCGGCTGATGATGATGATCTTAACGAGCTAGTCATAATTGTCAGTCATGTTTCATTGATATCGGACACATCGTCTGTAGTCTGTTGGCAATTAAGTTTAATAAGTCGGTCAATAAAGAGTATTGACTTTCAATTGAAAGCCTATACTGTTGATGATTTATAAGGACTGTTCAATGATCATTCATTGGCTGGACGAAACAGGTTATCATTAAATAAGACGCAGACAGACTCAATTTGGTAAATTGATTCTACGCCATGGTCTCGTACTACTGTATCGGAATTAAAAGTATTGAATCAGTCAATCTACGATGATTGGACGCCTCTAAACACGATTTGACACACAGAGAGTTAAGAGTAAACAGAGGGCCTTACAAGAATTGTACATATTTGGCCGTACGGCGTACTTTTTATTTTTTTAAGGGAAAACTTCTTTAGCGGCGTTGTGCACTTTTTTTGGAATGGGAAAAAAATGTTAAACTCGCGTCAGGACACGTGACCTGATCGAAAATTCGACGGCGCAGGGCGCTTGCGCGACTGTTCGTGTGTGTTTATTACTATTCAAGTTTTCACTTCTGCCGGCACTCCCAGAGTGCAACCCGTCGTTTTTTACTTTTAGATAGGTTAGCGTTGGACCACTATCACTTGAAGAATTATCACGTAAATTGTATGAAAAACGCTAGAAACTAATTTTATCCATCAAATTAACGTCAACATCCCCGTTTTATGTTCTCAGTATCGTCGCACTGTTTCATTTTTTTTGCGAAACACTTCATCCCTGTTACGTCGTCGCACGCTAGAGGTCACTTTAGATACAAGTTGTGAACAAAATCAGTACCTACTTTATGATTTAGATTGGTTAAGATTTAGCACAACTTAGTGTCCCAGTGGATGAGGCGGCCCTATCGCTGCTGCCCACAAATTGATGATTTATATTTAAAGTAATGCGCACATTATTGGCCGCATAATGGCCGCGTTCTGTAATCCTTTTCTTCAAATCCGCGGAACTACAGATTGTTTTGTTTGTTTCTGGTCTAAGTATAAAGTTTATAATCCTTCGGGGACAGGCTGTTTGTGAGATCCGAGCATTGCTGGCTGCACGACACGTACAAGCGACCACTTGGCCGCTGCGGCCAACGAGATACGCCAGCGGCAGTGCCAGCACGGACAAATCTGACCACCTGACGTGGCCATAAATCAGTTGAAAGTGCGCGCTCTAGCCGCCTTAATGCGCTAAGCATTTACCTAGTAAACTAGAAAGATGCATACTTATCACGAAAACTTATACAACGGCCGATTACACGATTCAGAAAACAGAGTAATTAAAGTCTAGGACTTATCAAACTCTACTTACAGACTTAAGTTTTAAACTTTAAGTGCTACATTCAATTGGAAATCTTTAGCATAAGTAAGTTTGAATAGTTCTTTATGACACTTAAGTAAGAAACTGGGTTCTTGCATTTAAGGTTTATTAACTCACGCATTAGTTAAGGTAGATGTGCTTCAATACTAAACATTTTGACAGCACATAAATTAACGATTATTAGCCGTCAGTGTCTTCATGTAATAAATAATAATAAATAAATAAATAATAAATATTCCACAACTATCACACAACGCCATCTAGTCCCAAGCTAAGCAGAGCTTGTGTTATGGGTACTAGACAACTGATAAACATACTTATATATTTTTCTAAATACATACATATTATAGATAAATTACACCCAGACACAGAACAAATGATCATGCTCATCACACAAACATTTGTCCTGGGTGGGAATCGAACCCACGACCTCCGGCATAGCAGTCAGGGTCACTAACCACTAGACCAACAGGCCTGTCAATAGTAGTCGTATTAGTCTTTTTTTCTTTCATATCACTCCTTAAAAAATCCATCCAGCTTTTGCATTCTACTTGATTTCCCTCTTGCACTCATTAACATACGAATACTACCTATGCATTATTCTTTTTTGCCAATTGTGAAACTAATTAAATAAAGCAGGACTTGAAGGTGTGTCGTCCTGGATAACTACTCCAGTCCAGACGATTAAAAACCAATTCAGCTATCGCAACCCTTCCTTTCAAATCTTTCATTCCATTTGAAACGTCTTGCGGAGGCGTGAATTTTTTTTCCGCAAAAAAAATTACGGCTTGCCGCAAGCGTTAATGCGTTTAAATATTTAAAATTTATTCCATAACGTACAATTTTTCTGTTCTGTAAAATGGTAAATGCCAATTGTGAACCACAAACAAGCATTGTCCAGCTGACGCTGACGGCTGAATACTATTTGTAATAATTAATTGACCTTACAGCCGCTGTCGCGATGCGTGCAGCGGGCGCTAATAAGATTAAAGCATTTTTATTTAAGTCTTTTTGTTTTTTAATTTTATTACATATCTTTTATCGAACTGCAAAGTCAGTCTTGTCAAATCATCAAATGAGTCCTCCCACCCAGGGCAGTGCGGGAGGGACTGTCAGACTCGTACTGACTAAATTCCACGGTGTCCTTTAATAGCCCTTTACGTTCCGGGGTCACGGTAATTCGCGAGTCCCGCGACCCCGGGGGCTACACCAAGCTAGCTTCAGTTTGAATGTAAGGTACTGTACAAAAGGAACCTAGGGGGAGGTCTTCCTCCCAGGACCGTCTAAGCGGGTAACTGTAACCCTGTAACGTAAAGGGCAATTGACGGAACACGATGGATTTTAGTCAGTACGAATCTGACAGTCTTATCTGATCCACTTGATTACATAGTTTACTAAAAAAAGGAGGAGATCTTTAATCAGTAATTTAAAAAAAATACGATTAATGAATGCGCAACATTACCTACAAAATAAATTTCCATTTCATGAATATAAACATTACACATATGTACCTTTTTTATTTAAATAATTGTAGTAATATAACAGTAACACATACTCAAACGGGTAACTAATTACCTACTTTTGTTATTTCTTAAAGTCCTCAATGGGATATTAATAAACAAAAGATAAATGGCATTCTATTGAAAACAATAATTATTTGTTTATTTATAATTTATTATTAATGAGTAGTACAACATGCTTGGAGTCACGTATGTTAATTGTGATGTACATTTGTTTTTATTTTGCAACCCTGACATGGAACATCACTAAGGGCTAAAATATTTATTAATATTATTATAACAATTAAAGTATCTACCAACTATTGAATCACGAGTATAGAGATGAAATCATGAATTTATTTTTTCTGTTTTATCTACTTTCAGGATTAGAGGATTAATTATTTATTAAAAAAATAAAATAACAGAAATATAAAAAAAATACAGAAATATAAAACTTATGTGTTAGTATTTAAACCTACGACAGGTATAGTCAACAATTGTTATGTTCACACGATCTATTAGATATATAAGCCAAAACAATTAAAATGCCCAATTCAGCGTGTCTCCTCTCAATTGTCCTTATAAAGAGAGAAAACATCTCACAGTTTTGACTGAACATCTGGGTACACAATCAGGTGATTCATATACATAACAACATAATCTTAAAAGCTTGTTTTACCTGTTCAACCGATCCTTGATCGAAATCTAGATAAGTCAATTAATATTTCAATAACTATTTACATATTGGCTGTATCCGTGCAAAAAGTTGAATAACGGAGGTAAGAGATATTGCACATTCATACTTTTTTTTTTAATACTGATGACTTAACAACAGCTGCACAGTCAATCTGCAAGGTTAAGCCGTACTTGCCGAGGTTAGTCTAAGGATTGGTGACAAGCTGTCATATCGAGTTGGAAATCACGTTAATCCTGACATTTTTAGATCTTTGATATCCGAGAGGTTGTTACGGTTAGCCAGGAGCTCGAAAATCTGATAACCAATTTTACCAAGAGGTTTCGTAATCCAGTTGCGGAGGTCGGATAAGCAGTCGCTCCATATAAAAAAAGAGAGGTTAGAAAAATGATGATGATGCTGCCACAGGCGAAATGACGTAATAAAACCACAGACTGTGTCACATAGACTACAAAAACACCCTTTTATACCTAACTTCCTGTAGGAAATAAGTGGATTTTAGTTCCACAATTTTCTGCTTTGAACCACGTTCAATGATTCTTTTACGTTTTGTCATGCCTTTAAAGAAAGAATTTGGCCTACAATGTAGGGAAGGTTTAGCCATGGCCACCACCACGGTCATCAGCCCACGTTGAGCCTCTCGTAGGAGGCATTCCCCCCTCCCCCCTAAATCAGGTAGGAGCCGCTTGAAGCAGCCCCGGCCCAATATAGTCTTGGTAATGCTACAAATCCGTACAGGCACGTGGTTATACACGCACGCCGATTGCGAATTCTAATTACCCTACAACTAATTAGCATTTACACGTTTTTTAGATCGACCAAGTATTTTAACACCTATTAGAAAACCCAAAAATGAATTCGAACTAAAAATACCCGAGCTTAAATTAAATATCCAATACTATTTAAGTATTAAAATTTCTATCGACTTGAGGACTCCAATGAAATCTGTTAGAATATTATGTTAATGCAATTTTTTTGCGACTCTATGTCTTATGCTCAGATTCATTTGTATTAGCATACAGCGTAAACAACCTAATCTGAACACATAATACGGATACAGGTGAGGCCAGGAGTACTACTTTGAGTACCGCGGCGCTGAAACGTAAGGACAACTGAACGAACAGAGAGGTTTTAGTCTAGAGACTGACATTACCTCCTGCTTCACTCAGAGCTGAGCGATTTTACGATATCTAATAGCGAGACCATTAGTTTCGGTCAAAATATCGAGGTATTTTAATTGAGCACCTATCAAAATTTTGATGAGTTGCTCCGTCGGGAACGGAAATATAATTCAAATCTATTCCCATTAGAGCAAATACGGTAGATTCTGGTGATGGGGTTTGTATTAAATAATAGGCATAGGTTAATGGTGGTTTGTTCTTATATCCTTCAGGAAAGTTTAACTGAAAAACTTACAAGCAAAAGTACTAGGCTAGCATAGGTTCTAGAGGGTACGTTCTTAAATAATTCTGGGAAGGTTAAGTGAAACACTTACCAGTACAACTATCCCATCACTACAAGCTATCAAACCGTAGTTGCTCTAATGGTGAGCTCTGGAAATAATTGCTCAAACGGGAATACACTCGAAATGTCCACACAAAATTTTATCCTCCTCATAAAATTAGACATTTAATAGCATTGCATAAACAGACTGTAATATTCCCAATGCTGGTACGAAACTCCTCTCCTCTCTGTAACACTCCCTGTGTTGTGAGGGAGAACTGATTTATTTGTGTTACATACATACCTACAAAGCATACACGCCCACATTATTAATGTCACAACAAGTCAATGATAATAATTATTATTTTCACTCGTTAACCAAATATTTGCTTTTCATCATCTTAATATAAATATAATATTTGAACCTTGACTTGTGATTCTAATAATAAAAGCGCTACTTCCTCACAATCATTATGTATTCCTTTTTTTTCACCTAATTTCTTATCAAATGGTTATCATAAAGGTCAATAACTCGCGATGTTGGTTATTTTAGGGATATAATAGTTCTAATAATCATACATTGGCGAGGTATACATAACATAAGCATCTCATAATTTCGGACCCATCAAATCAAAAGTAATTTATTAAAAGTAGGCAGATTTATTAGCACATTAGGTCAATATTACATAAGACACTTCCCCAATTATTACATAAGACACCGTCCTTCGATACTTCAAGTATAGTTTCTTTACAGCTATTGGAAAATTCTAAACAATACGTTAATTACGAATAATTTAGTAACAGTCATTTAATGAATGACGTAACAGCAGTTTCTAAAGCAATTAACGTACTAAGTACTTCAAATAATATATTACAAGCTACTAATATTCAAACAATGATTTTAATAATACAGTTAGTATCCATTGTCACGAGAAATAAAATTACTACACTACAACCATTAAGTCATTCAAGTTGCGACATTGTTCCTGATAAGTCAAAGTCTAGTGTCGATCAACAAACAAAGACCAAGTACTTGTTTAATGCATATTATATTAAACATGACTGCGTAATTGGAGAGAATTAATGACGAAGTCGTAACACCCGTAAACGTGAAAACCCTTTAAACACTGACGTCTCCTATTACTAGGAAATTGTATTGACACAACGTAAATATTACTAAGCCAATTTTTCAATGAAAACCGCTGTGGATTACCATTTTTTGTTTACTTTCTAATTCATTCATTTTAATAATCGTGTATCTTCTATTTTGAACTCCAAGAAGGAAAACGGAAACAGTAGTCAGCTATACTATTCTCTTATAGATATACAGCGTGTAAAATTTTACATGGTCAAGCCGATGCATCTGATTTACATGCGGAGCTGTATCAATTGTATGTTCCAAATAGTTACAATCGATCTAGGAAGCACAAGCTATTTAATGTCCCATTTTGTCGCACTGTAGCCCGATCCACCTCCCCTATACCGGGAATGCTAAAGATGCTCAACGCGCTCGTGGAGACCAACCCTGGACTGGACTTGTTTGCAGATGAATGGAAGACGATAATGTTAAAATGACTGCGATTCTGTGAGGAGACAGAATGAAAAGATCATTTAATTTAGAGTTAATGGCTTTTAAGTTGTACTAAATGTAATAATTATATAAATTTAAAAAATTAAATAATAAATTTTCAAAAAGCTTTGTAGTTGAAAATCTACTACAGACAAACCGTAGCTTCAGCGTTGCCACAGTACTGAGTCTTATAGAGAATAGCGCTATTTAGCTGCGATCTCCTCCGAACGTCAAAGAACATTATTATCACTTCAGCCCAACATCACCAACTGCTGGGGATAAGCCTCCCCCTTATGCTGCTATACTTCTCAGTTCTGTAAGTCCTTCATCCATCTAATTCCTGCGACTTTAGACGTCTCTGGTTTCTTTGGCTGAACCTTGACCACCGTTGGATCAAAACCTTGCTCCATCTGCCATCTCTACGTCATGTCAAAGAAGCTACTAAATATAACAAAGGTGAGTGCGCCATTTGGAAGTGACACGATAACGTGAATCATTCTTGGAATAGTTACTCATGGATAATGTGTGTATACGTATTAGAGGTAACACAGATGTGGCAACAGATTATTGACTTTTATGAGATCAGCTTGAAAATCTAAGAACGATGGTAAAATCATAACAAACGATAAGTCTGTCAATAGATACAAAGGAAAAACTCAGAATTCTAAGTACAAATTCAGGAAACGAAAACGATGACGCATGAAAATGTTTACCTTAAAAAAAGTTTCAACTCAAAATAGAGAAGAACAATGTTGACTATTATATTCCTGAAGATAAGTAGTTCACACAGATATTTGTGCTGTTGAATACGGAACGATAAAAATTGTCTTAAAGATAATGCGCCCTACATTTTCTTTAGTAGTGCAATGCAAGTCCATAGATGAGACCTTATCGAACCGTTTTTATCGAAGTAAATAAAAATCAGTACAGATAGCACAGAATGTGAAGCACTAATCGTCTGATAACCTATCACACTGATAGTCTTAATAAAAAACATCTACCAAGTCATCCTGAAACGCGTTTTCTTAACTAAGCAAGAAAATAAAGTAAATTCTATAAATAAAGTAAATTCCGTGTACAATGCCAAGTACTTATACACATTCCTACGAAGAATTCTTACTTATTACCCTTGTCTCACTCCAAGTATCATGTCGGTTTCATTATGGCACGAGGTTTATATTTTAGTAATAAACCAAATTGAAGCGGCGAGGATTCTAGTTTACATCCCAGCGCCATCTATCAGTCATCAAATAGTGTTCCGTCCTCTGACGGAGGTGCTAGCCCGTCGAGGGCACGAGGTCACCGTTATCACTATTGACTTTGCCTTCCCGAAAGGAGGAATGCCTCCTAACTTGACAAAAATAGGTGTCCACGATATATCTTACGGAATATGGATATCAGAAATTATGAAAGAACAAAAAGGCTATTACGAAAGTGATGCTAGCATAGCAACACAATTGGGCGACTCGCTGTCCGATGGGCGACTCGCTGTCCGATGGGCGACTCGCTGTCCGATGGGCGACTCGCTGTCCGACCATGGACCATGCCCGGGTCGACGGCGCGTTGTGTTCCACGCGCGCCTCAAGGAGTGTCAGCATAGTGACGGGGCCTGTAGAGGGCCAAAGCCTGCCGGGGTCGCGGGACTCACAGATTACCGTGACCCCGGTACGTAAAGGGCTACTGAAGGACACCGTGGATTTTAGTCAGTACAAGTCTGACAGTCCCTCCCGCCCTGCCCTGGGTGGGAGGACTCATTTGATGATTTTACCACGATAAAAAAAAAAAAAAAAAAAGCATAGCAACACAATACAATTTTTAAAACAGTGTTAAAAATATTTGATAAGGAACTGCGTTCCGAGGTCACGGTATTCGCTAGTCCCGTCACGGCGGCGCCAAGCACCTGCGGTCACCCAACGCCAACATCTCGTGGACGCAGAACCTTGAACTTGAACTAGTGTTCACATTACTCGCAGCAACCTTGATAGCAATCACACTTATTGGCATAGCAATTCATATAGACTACAAACTTGAGTTTAAAAATAATAAATGTGTACGCGACGTTAAAATTTAAATTATCTGTCTTTAGTTTACTTTTATTTAAACCCGATGTCGACAACTTTTTAGTAGGCAAGGGCAGCAAAGTGACAAAATTAAATAACTGTGGGCCATAATTTTTGTATTTAATACGGAAATAAATTTTATTTGTAATTTTCTGTAGTGACAAGGTTAACTCTTTATTTATAAAAGAAAATCTTCAGGTTACTAAAAAGTCACGGGCCATAAAAGTTGGTTGCGTGTTGCCGGCCGCTAGTTTAAACCATAAAAGAGCATCACGTGCGAAGTTTTTAATTGTAAGTTAATTTTATTGCTTTCAATATTATTTAAACTCAAAAATCTCAAAATCGTCTAATCATTTGGACGCAACAAATGTTCACAATCCATTGGAATACTTTCATGCAGTACTTCCCGAATTTGGTACGGTCTTGGCAACACCACCAGAATAGCATAAAAAGATTTCATAATAATTTTTAAAGTTTGGCAATAAAAACCTCAAAATTTAAAAATTCACAATTTTTACAGGACTGCGTAGTCATGCTATTACGTTTTATAACTTGTCCATTGAACCTGAAATAAGATTTTTATCAACATTATCATGTTCAATTAGTAATCGTGAATAGCGTTTTTAAACATAGATACGTCGTTGTGAATTACTTTTTATCACTTTTTCAGTATAAATAGACAATCAAGTAATTTTTATTTTATAGTTTACAAGAATACAGTATCATGTCGACTTCGTTCTGGTGCACACTCCAGATTTTTATTTTGGTTTTAAGCCATATTGATGCAGCAAGGATTCTGGCTTACTTCCCAGCGCCTTCCATTAGTCATCAAGTAGTGTTCCGTCCACTGACACAGGCGCTGGCCAGTCGAGGGCATGAGATTACTGTCATCACTGCAGATCCTGCCTACCCGAAAGGAGGAACGCCTCCAAACTTGACGGAAATAGACGTCCACGAAATATCTTACAGAATATGGACGGAATCAGTAATTGAAGCACAAGGGAACATCGACAAAAATGATGTTGCAGCACCAGTGAGAATTATGATACAAACAACGTTAAAAGTACTTGACAAGCAGTTAGAAGATGGAAAGATACAGACTTTAATAAATGATAAGCACCAAACATTTGATTTACTACTGTTAGAAGCTTGTGTGCTACCTATCCTGGCATTTACTCACATTTATAAGGTTCCAGTTATTCAAGTCAGTTCATTTGGTGCTATTTTTGGAAATTACGAGTCAGTGGGCGCTGTTACGCATCCCATACTTTACCCAAATTTTTTTCGTAGAAAACTAAACAATCTCACGATGTGGGAGAAAGTGACGGAACTGTATTATAACTACAAGCTAGAACAAGGAATATGGAACGATTACAAGATATTAGGAGATCCTATTCTAAAAAAGCACTTTGGACCAGACGTACCTGCGATAACGGAATTGCTGGATAACGTAGATATGCTGTTCCTTAACATACATCCCATGTTTGAAGGCATCCGACCTGTTCCTCCTTCTGTGATCTATATGAACGGCTTACATCAAAACCCTACTAAAGAACTTCCAAAGGTTTGTTTAGAAATCAAAAACTTTGAGCTTTATTTTGCAACAAGCAAAAATGACAAGGTGTTTCTCAACTTATGTTTCAGGATCTCAAGTCATATTTGGACTCGTCTAAACATGGTGTGATATACATAAGCTTCGGTACGAATGTGGATCCCTCTCTTTTACCGCCGGGGAAAATACAGACACTAGTGCGAGTGTTCTCTCAATTGCCTTACGATGTTCTTTGGAAGTGGAACAAAGATGAACTGCCTGGACGAACTGACAACATCCGGATATCCAAGTGGTTGCCGCAGTCGGATCTACTTAGTGAGTTTTTTGTTTCATATTTCGATATTGCAACTATTAGTCAATATATAAGTTTTAAAACCAACATGTTCATTAACACTATCATTAGACATCCAGGATTTCCATGTAGTTGCCGCAATCTCATCTACTGTGTTAGTTTTGTTTTTAGGGTTCCATACGTCCGAATGAAAAAACGGAACCCTTACAGGATCACTCGTTTGTGCATATGTCCGTCCTTTACCGTCAATGTCCTCCCAACCTACTTGACCGATTTAATTTGTTGGTAATGATATCAATTCCTGTTATTCAAAGATATTCAAAAAGTACCCTACCCGTACCCGTCTTTTACTTCGCAATGACAAAGTCCACAATTCTGACAAAAATACAGATACACAAGAGTCCTTTGTGTTGGATTGTTATAGATGTTACATTTTTTTTAAATTTGATTACAGTTGTGCTATAAATTTGCATTGTTTTGTAGAACATCCCAAAGTCAAGCTGTTCATAACACAAGGAGGACTGCAATCAACGGACGAGGCTATCACCGCAGGTGTACCACTCATCGGCATGCCGATGTTAGGTGACCAGTGGTTCAATGTAGAGAAATACGAGTTCCACAAGATTGGTGTAAGACTTGACATGGAAACGTTGACAGAGGACAATCTGAAGAATGCAATTGTCACAGTAATTGGCGATGACAGGTTTGTGAATTGGTGTTTACACATCGTTCTATAGATGCTATGAGTATTGTTATTTTGCACAGTTGTGAATATGTGATACACTATGAGACTGATTTCGATTAGTTAAGGTAGAAACCTACTTTGAAACATTCAAAAATATCGATTGAAAAACATGCCAGCGTGAAACTTACGATCAAAATACGATGAGCTAACTAAGTCCCTCCTGAACTTCACCCTTTCATTAGCATCAATATTCATAACTTAAATTCAAACACTGTTACGGCGCTTTCACAACATTTGTCTAAGCGGTTCGCGGTGTGGCGGGTGGCACGTTGTCACGCCATATACTAACGGCAGCGGTCTTTCATTTCATCTGATCCACTCACCGATCCGTGCTATGCCACCGCGCACAGCAGCAAAGTCGTGAACGAACTGTTAGGTATATGCTTTCTTTCCTTGAACCAATAACTGTGGTCCTGTGCCTATGGCAGAAATGGCGTCTGTCCGTGAGTAAACATTATGAGTCCAATTTAAAACAGCAGATACTTATCATACATTCAAATATCGATCTAAACAGCAACTTTCTTTACAGCTACCGGCGCAATATGGAGCGGTTCCGCAGTATCATACAGGACGCGCCACAAAGTTCGCTGGAGCGCGCCGTGTGGTGGACGGAGTATGTGCTGCGTCACGGCGGCGCTAAGCACCTGCGCTCACCCAGCGCCAACATCTCGTGGACGCAGTACCTTGAACTTGAATTAGTGTTCACATTACTCGCAGCAACCTTGATAGCCATCACACTTATTGCTCTTGCACTTCGTGTGGTCCTAAAGTTTGTGTTTAGTAAATATTTGAGTGTAAGGGACATTAAACATAAAAGAAACTAATCTCGATTTATAATGTTATTTTATTCAACATTTACCATTATTAAGATTAGTACCTGGTCGACCGAGCTTAGTTCGGGTTAAATACACTGAAAATAATAATTGATTGATTATTAGAAAAAAAAAATTAAATGAGACTGTTAACCTCACTGAAATAATTATATCGTATTTACTCGTATATTAGTGAAGCGAATATATTATGAAATCATGAAATCAACTTTGGTCAGGCCATGTGATCATCAGAATAATTTTAATTTCGTTTCTTCATTTTCAAACATATAGTTACATTTTTAAATATTTTTTAACTAAGATGCAAAATAGTAAAGAACATTTAAAAATATAAAAATAGTAATCCGCCGGTGTAGGAGCAGGGTCCAAGCTACAGGTGGTGGTTTGGAGGTTCTTCTTAGTAGCTGATGACACCATCAATAGAAAATATACGGGCAAACCAAGTTACATTAAATCTTATACATTACTAACGAATTGTTAACCGAATTTAAAAAGGTGGAGGTGCTTAAAATCTCAATTCGTCTTGTTTTTTTACTATGTTATTTACTCGGTTTCTCAGAGACGCCAGATTCGATTTGGTAAGCTCTTTTTTTGTTTTGAGATACTCTTGGGAGGTGGTCCCATGATCATCAGGGCAGGTTCTGATGATGGGATCAGTTGTGTGTGGATACTGGATCTAATATTCAAATTCAAATCACGGAGCTTATAAATATAATGAGTTAATGACAAACGGACAGGAAATATGACAAAGCTTCAGAATTTTGAGAACCATAATAATCGTTATTTATGATACACTTACTACATTCTAAAACAGTTTAAGACCACACAGTTTAAGACCACTATTTACAAACATTTTCAATATCAGTTCCCACGATAGCCATAAATATCAAATCTTTCTACAATATATCAACTTGGACTTTTGTACGTTCACGGCCTTGCCACCTGATTAGCAAAATTGACAATTAATTTAATTACCATGACTTGCTACTATCTCATATCAAAACGATACTAAACGGTTACATCATGAATAAAACATATCATTCATTTTATGCGCAGCTTTAAAGAAGTATTTTTATCCGAAACTGCATTATAGCTTAGTCATGATGATTTTAAAGAATTTCTTGTATTTAAGGCAGTACAACGGTTCTTACTGATTAGTTCGCTACAATCAAGCATCATGTGGGTTTCATTTTGTCACGTATTGTTGGTTTACCCTGTAGTAATAAGCCAAATCCAAGCGGCGAAGATCCTGGCTTACTTCCCAACGCCATCCGTCAGTCATCAAGTAGTGTTCCGTCCTCTGACGGAGGCGCTAGCCCGTCGAGGGCACGAGGTCACTGTCATCACTACAGATCCTGCCTTCCCGAAAGGAGAAACACCTCCGAACTTGACAGAAATAGACGTTCACGACATATCTTACGAAATATGGTCAAAAGAAATAATTAAAGTACAGAGAGGCAAAGACGATGACACTTTAGCACCATTGAATATACTGATGCAAACAACGTATAAAGTGTTTGACAAGCAGCTAGAAGATGAACGAATACAGACCTTGATAAATGACAAGACGATAAAGTTTGATCTGCTCCTATTAGAATGTTTTGTAGCACCTGTCCTGGCATTTTCTCATATTTTTAAAGCACCAGTGATTTGGATGAGTTCATTTATCGCAATATACCCAAATTATGAATCAGTGGGCGCTCCTACACATCCAGGGCTGTGGCCGACCGGTGTGATTCGAAAATTGAACAATCTAACAATGTGGGAGAGAGCTGCATCATATTATAAACACTACAAGTCAGAACAAATGATGTTGGATAATTTCAAGAACGTAGCAGATCCCATACTGAGAAAACACTTTGGACCAGATGTACCTACAGTTTCAGAATTGTTAAATAACGTTGACATGTTGTTCCTAAATGTACACCCTATATTTGAAGGAATCCGACCTGTTCCTCCATCTGTGGTCTATATGAGTGGCTTGCATCAAAAGCCAACCAAAGAACTACCAAAGGTACGTAGAGACGATGAAAAGATCTTCTGCAACTAGACAAAAAGTAAAATATGAAGTGCGTGGTCCACAGCTTTTTAGCCTAAATCCCACAGCTTTTCTATTTCAGGATCTCAAATCTTTCTTGGACTCGTCTAAACATGGTGTGATATACATAAGCTTCGGTACGAATGTGGATCCCTCTCTTTTACCGCCGGAGAAAATACAGACACTAGTGCGAGTGTTCTCTCAATTGCCTTACGATGTTCTGTGGAAGTGGAACAAAGATGAACTGCCTGGACGAACTGACAACATCCGGATATCCAAGTGGCTGCCGCAGTCGGACCTACTGAGTGAGTTTTTTGTTAAATATTTCGAAATTGCAACTGTTAGTCAATGTATAAGTTTGTAAACTGACGTGTTCACTAACACTATCATTAGAACTTAAAACGGGATTTTTACCATATTTATTATTTGTCTCCTTCGATCAATATTGACCGAAGTTTGTTTCCAATATTTCGGCACCGATGCAAACGCCATGATCACGAATGAACTGGAACAGACCGGTAACAGGCGGATGTTGTGAGCAAACAAAAAGGTCTAACCTCATTCTTGTTTGTTCTTTTTTTCTTTCGACAACACTACAACTGTCCACGTATTACATCCAATGCACATTCAACATCTACCCGCAATCACTACAGTTCATTCGTAATCAATATCATGACTTTTAGACAGGCTTGTTGGTCTAGTGGTTAGTGACCCTGACTGCTATGCCGGAGGTCGTGGGTTCGATTCCCACCCAGGACAAATGTTTGTGTGATGAGCACGATCATCTGTTCTGTGTCTGGGTGTAATTTATCTATAATATGTATGTATTTAGAAATATATAAGTATGTTTATCAGTTGTCTAGTACCCATAACACAAGCTCTGCTTAGCTTGGGACTAGATGGCATTGTGTGATAGTTGTGGAATATTTATTTATTTATTTACTTAACCGTAAAAAACAAGATTTTGCAGATTATGTTGCAAAGAAATCCAAAAGATACCGATTTGACAATTATTTATGTTTGTAGAACATCCCAAAGTCAAGCTGTTCATAACACAAGGAGGACTGCAATCAACGGACGAGGCTATCACCGCAGGTGTACCACTCATCGGCATACCGATGTTAGGTGACCAGTGGTTTAATGTAGGGAGATACGAGTTTCACAAGATTGGTGTCAAGGTCGATATAGAAACGCTAACAGAGGAAAATTTGAAGAATGCCATAGCCACAACAATTGGTGATGACAGGTGAGTGATCTTGAAAAAAATGTAAAAATGTGGACCCAACACGTAGATTTTCTGTTAATCGTTTTGACGGCACAGTCGGTACAGTTTAGTAGTTCTCTTTAACAAGGGTTTAGATAGGTCACTGCAGTTCACGACTGGAAAGCTGTAAAGCTGCTGGAAGTGTTCTTGGGGCTTTGTGAAGTTGTGGGGAGAGAGTTCGGCATATCAGATTATCTGTGTCCAGCGTAAGCGCGCTCTTTAACTTTTAACTCAGTTCAGACGCAGTCGTATCAGTTAAATACCTACATATACAACGAGAATTATTTATTATTATCAAAAATAGATCTGATAGTCTCAACGGACTGAAAAACATGCCTAAGTTTTATAATAAATGCTTCTTTATTACTTGCAGCTACCGGCGCAACATGGAGCGTTTCCGCAGTTTGGTACAAGACGCGCCACAGAGTCCACTGGAGCGCGCCGTGTGGTGGACGGAGTATGTGCTGCGTCACGGCGGCGCCAAGCACCTGCGCTCACCCAGCGCCAACATCTCGTGGACGCAGTACTTGGAACTTGAACTAGTGTTCACATTACTCGCCATAATCTTGATAGCCATCACACTCATTGTTCTAGCGCTTCGTTTAATCTATAAGTTCGTAATAAGAAATTATTTAGGCGTAAGTAACCGTAAAATTAAACAAAATTGATCCTCATTGTAGATGTTTTATTAATTACGAAACTAAAATAAAATAAAGTATGCCTATCTACTTAAAAATTCCAACTAAAAAGATATAAACTGTGTAGACAGACAGTTAGACATAAAACAAAGTCAACAAAGTGATCCTATAAGGTTTCCGTTTTTTGTTTTGAGGTATGGAACCCTTTTTTTATCGTGGTAAAATCATCAAATGAGTTCTCCCACCCAAAGTGGGACGGGAGGGACTGTCAGACTCGTACTAACGAAAAATATACGGTGATCCTTCAATAGCCCTTTACGTTCCAGGGCCACGGTTACCTGATGAGACAGTGCCAGCCCGAGACAGCCCGCGACTCCATGATCGGACGGCGAATCACCCATTACTCACCGTCCGCATGCCTGCACCTACGGTGGCCAGAAATCGTCTCACGACGTACGTTGCCATGAGCGTCTCCCTCGGCAGCTTGGCCGTGAGGTGGAAGCTGTCCTCTCCCTCACGCGTTCCGCCTCCTCCGCTAGCATGACTGCTTCGCAGAAGGAAACGAAGGTATGGAACCCTAAAACACAAAATGATACTCGTTAAAATTAACAGTATCAAACACAACAGTCAGCAGCGACAGAGTAGGAGCATGACATAAATCTATTGTCGTCATGACATTCGAGAGAAACTTACTTTACAAGTTCATGTTTTACATCTCAAAAGTCATTTCTGGTCCAAAGTCTTACCGTGACAAAGGTGATCGGCCGTGGCATCTATTCCCATTTGTCACCACTGGCTTTGTCACACTGGCGTCAGACGGGAATACAATTTACCATTTGTCACCATCGCTATAGTGCCACGATGAAACTCTACTTGCTAACAACTTTAATGCTTGGGTGCTTCAAATTGCCTGAAATTGTCTTGTTCATTCATTTTTTGATTAACCAGCAAAAGTACTAGCCTACCATAAGTTCAAAATGGTATTTATTTAAATATATCTGGGTATATTACCTAAAATTTTCTAGTGGTATACAGGGTCCCGGGTCGACGGCGCGTTGTGTTCCACGCGCGCCTCAAAGAGTGTCAGCATAGTGACGGGACCTGTAGAGGGCCAAAGCCTGCTGGGGTCGCGGGACCAAGGGATTACCGTGACCCTAGTACGTAAAGGGCTATTGAAGGTCACCGTGGATTTTAGTCAGTACAAGTCTGACAGTCCCTCCCGCCCTGCCCTGGGTGAAGGACTCATTTGATGATTATACCACGATAAAAAAAAAAGTGGTATACAGGGTGAATTTTTAAACTGGGCGTGGATGGCTATATCCGAAACTATGAGAAAAAAAAACGTTGAAAGGAGTCTCGAGGTCGATTTTAGCAAAAAATAAAATTGTATCTTTGGAATTTTGAAAAATCAGTAATCCTGGCCAGGAATCAAATCCGGTGATTTTGGAAAAAAACGCACTGTATTATTACACTATTCGATCGTGTTGCTAATAAGAATCAAATTCTGGGAAATAATCATATACGGCAAGCTAAAAACTAAACGACAACATCCATCAGATTTGAAGCGGCATTCGAAGCGTCTGGAGGAGATGATATTTTTTTAACTACGGTAACACTGACAAATAAGTAGGTTTTAACTGAGATGCCCTAATAAGCTCAACCTAACCTAACTTTCTAACAGCTTATCTTACTATTTACGATTGCAAGGAACAGTCTTTTTCTAAATAAATAACGGTACCAAACTTGTCTTTTCCGATAATTAATGTCCATACATCTCCAAACAATGTCCTACTGATATTTCACCCATCACAAGCTGCATGCCCCGCATTCGTGGCGGTAAGACCCCTCTTTGATTAGTGGCTGGATAGGCGTCACGGCGTCCTAACGTACCGCATGACGCAGGTCCTCACCGGACACGGAAGTTTCGGGAAGTACCTGTGTCGGATAGGGAGGGAAGAAACGCCTGGGTGTCACCACTGCGAGGATCGTCCGGAGGACACGGTGGAGCATACGGTGCAGGACTGCCCCACTTGGGCAGAGCACCACCGTGTCCTCCAGACGGCGATAGGCGGAGACCTCTCGCGCCCGGCATTGGTCGAGGCAATGCTGCGGGGCGAGACGGAGTGGGAAGCGGTTGCCTCCTTCTGCGAAGCAGTCAAGCTCGTGAAGGAGGAGGCGGCCGCGTGAGGGAGAGGACAGCGTCTTCCCTCCACCCCAGACGCAGTGGTAGACGCCCACGGCGTTAGACGTCGCCAGACAATCTCCAGCCACAGTAGGCGCGGGCGTGCGGGCGGCGAGTAATTGGCAACCCACTGTCTGACCATGGAACACAATAGCGGTACCCTCTGGCATGCGACCAGCTTGAGTGGTCGCGTCCGAATGCTTAGGGCCCGCACGGGGGCCCCGTAGAGGGCCATGGACCGCACGACACTAGCGTACAGACTCCGGCAGGGAAGTGCCATGCAAAAAAAACGACGGGTTGCACTCTGGGAGTGCCAGCAGAAGTGAAAACTTTAATAGTAATAAACACACACGAACATTCGCGCAAGCGCCCTGCGCTGTCTTACGATCAGGTCACGTGTCCTGACGCGAGTTTAACATTTTTTACCCATTCCAAAAAAAATGCACAACGCCGCTAAAGAAGTTTTCACTTCAATAAATAAAAACTTACTAAACATAACTTCTAACTACCTGTATACATTATGGGAATATTTTACCCGTTTGTCGCCAGTTGGGAGATATGGGAATAGACCATGCCGCGTAATGCTGGTTTAAATCAACACTTCACTACACTATAATTTTACAAATCCGATAAGATACGTCTTATCACGCTGTCATTGTTTTCACACGTGCAGTAACCTAAATCATTTGCTAGTCATGATGACTTAAATGTTTAGTTAAATAATACGTCTATGTTTGAGTTTCTTACTTATATAAAATGTGTAATAATCAGATTTCATTCATATCTATCGCTACACTCAAGGAAAATGTTTGTATTTTGGCGCGTGTTTGTGGCTTGTACATTAATTATAAGTCAAATTAAAGCGGCTCGAATTCTGGCTTACTTTCCATCGCCGTCCATCAGTCATCAAGTAGTGTTCCGTCCTCTGACTGAGGCGCTGGCCAGTCGAGGACACGAGGTCACCGTTGTCACAGCAGACCCTGCCTTCCCGAATGGAGGCTCACCTCCAAACTTGACAGAAATAGACGTCCACGACATATCTTACGGAAAATGGATAGCAGAAGTAACGAAACAGGAAAGGGGCTCCAAAGACGACAACATTTTCAAACAACTGAATTCTATGGTACGAGCAATGGCTGTAGTGTTTGACAATCAACTTAGAGATGACAGAATATATGCATTAATTAATGATAAACAGAAAACATTTGATTTGCTTCTGTTGGAAGCTCTTTTCCCGCCACTTTTGGCATTTTCTTATGTTTACAAGGCACCAGTGATCCAAATCAGTTCTTTTGGGGCTACTTACCCAAATTACGAAACAATGGGCGCTCCTACACATCCGTTACTGTACACAACTAATGTTCGCCGAAAACTAAATAATATCACGATGTGGGATAAAATAACAGAATTGTATTATCACTATAGTGTAGAAAAATTACTATGGGATGTTTCCCAGACTTCTGGAAATGTAATACTTAAAGAACACTTTGGACCAGATATACCTCCAATCGCAGATTTGTATGACAACGTTGATATGTTGTTTCTAAACATACATCCTTTATTCGAAGGCATTCGACCTGTCCCACCATCTGTCATTCATATCGGTGGAATACACCAAAATCCAACAAAAGCACTGCCACAGGTAAGTGAACAATTAAAAGTCTTTTTAAAAACACTTAACAGCTGTAGGTACTCGTATATCAATCATACTAAAATTCGCACTTACGTTTCAGGATCTTAAGTCATACTTGGATTCATCTAAACATGGTGTGATATACATAAGCTTCGGTACGAATGTGGATCCCTCTCTTTTACCGCCGGAGAAAATACAGACACTAGTGCGAGTGTTCTCTCAATTGCCTTACGATGTTCTGTGGAAGTGGAACAAAGATGAACTGCCTGGACGAACTGACAACATCCGGATATCGAAGTGGCTGCCGCAGTCCGATCTACTCAGTGAGTTTTATTTTTAATACCATTATGATTATGTTCCACAGAGATTTAAGGTAAAATAGAAGGTCTGTGTAATTTATTTCTTTTGTTTTGCAGAGCATCCCAAAATAAAGCTGTTCATAACACAAGGTGGACTGCAATCAACAGACGAGGCTATCACCGCAGGTGTTCCACTCATCGGCATGCCGATGTTAGGTGACCAGTGGTTCAATACAGAGAGATATGAGACCTATAAGATTGGAATTAAACTCGAAATTGAATCGCTGACAGATGAAAAGTTTATAAATGCCATTAACAAAATCATAGAAGATGACAGGTCTGTATGCTTTTATTTAATTTAAATTTAAGTCATTATTATATTTTAATCTTAGAAAATTATATCTTGTACTAAGATACATAGCAAAAGTAATAAAGGTAATCCGATTGACAGTGTAAGATATCAAGCAACAACCAGAAATTAAAAATAATTTATTCTACCACATTCTTGTAGAACAAATGAAGACAATAATGCTATTATTCTGTTATCTAGGTTCATTTCGGGTTCTGTATTGCTTGATACTTTTTGAATCACTCGTTAAAAAATTAGCTGAGTTTATGTTAAAAATTCCTGTTACCACTCGCAGCTACCGGCGCAACGTGGAGCGTTTCCGCAGTTTGATACAGGACGCGCCTCAGAGTCCTCTGGACCGCGCCGTGTGGTGGACGGAGTATGTGCTGCGTCACGGCGGCGCCAAGCACCTGCGCTCACCCAGCGCCAACATCTCGTGGGCGCAGTACCTTGAACTTGAACTAGTATTCACATTACTCGCAGCAACCTTGATAGCCATTACACTCACTGTATTTACACTTCGTATCGTCTTAGCATTTATATTTAAAAAATATTTTGATGTACCTGATAATAAAATTAAACAAAACTGATAGAGAAATAAAGTACTACTTGTCTAAATTAGAAAAAAATATTTTTTATACACATGTACTATAAAATTATAATTATGGAACGAGTTGACAACGATGTATCTAAAGGCTCCAGTGCACGTTGGCCGCGCGCGCTCGGCGAATGCGCTCAGCAGATTTTCGTGGTATTGTCAACACGTTGGCGTCTTCCATTTAGCGTTGGTCGCTAGACGAAGATGGACGTTATGAAAAGTACTCTGTGGTTGCTCGTGTTTGGGGTTCCATATAACGGACTCCGGTTTTACCCGCATTATGTTAGGCGTCTGGCCCTATGGAGGCCGCAGCAGTTTCCTTGGGGAATGCCTAATCGGCCTAGTACACCTAGTACATATTAACCGAACGCACTCGCGGAACGCACTCGCGAAACGCGCTCGGCCGATTTGTACTGCCATAAAATAGCTCAATCAATGACCATACCCTATGATTCTATATCTTCAACTGATTCATATCTATTTAGATATGATAGCATACATCAAAAGTAATAAATAACATCACTATAGATACTGATAACCAAACTAAATGTAAAAATTACTTATTTTATGTTATGGTTAGTCACAGTGGGTCGCGGGACTTACCCATTACCGTGACCCCGGTACGTAAAGGGCTTGTGAAGGACACCGTGGATTTTGGTCAGTACAAGTCTGACAGTCCCTTCCGCCCTTTCCTGGGTGGGAGGACTCATTTGATGATTTTACCACGATAAAAAAAAAAAATGGTTAGTCACAGTGAGCAATTAAATCGTATCTTGCTTATTTATATTCAGGACAATTAAAGTTGTAAGATAGTTTCTGTACAGCCAAGCAAGATGTCGGGTTCATTTTGGCACATATTTGTGGCATACATTTTAATTATAAGTGAAATCGAAGCGGCGAGGAGCCTGGCTTACTTACCGACGCCATCCATCAGCCATCAAGGAGTGTCCTCTGACGGAGGCGCTAGCCAGACCCTGCTTTCCCTAAAGGACGTACACCGTCAAACTTGACAGAAAACGACGTTCATGACATTCCTTACGGAATGTGGTTAGAAGAAGTGATGAAAGCTAAACGGAGCGTCTACGTAAATGATGTTTTGGCGCCAATGAACTCGATGATATAAGCAAAGTTAAAAATGTTGGACAAGCAACTAGAACATGAAAATATAAAGACTTTAATTAATAATAACAAGCAAGAAAAGTTTGATTTGCTTCTGATAGAAGTTTATATAGCACCTGGTATGGCATTTTCTCATGTTTATAAGATACCAGTGACTGTGACTCAAGTCAATTCGCTTGGTGCTGTTTTCATAAATTATTATTAAGCAGTGGGCGCTCCTTCACATCCGTTGCTGTACCCAACTACTATTCGTAGAAAATCTTAAAATGTGGGAGAAAGTAAAGGAATTGTATTATAACCAGCAACAAGACGGAACAATTAATATTAAACAGCTACGAGATATTAGGGGATCCCATATAAAAAAAAAAAAAAAACATTTTGAACCATACATACCCACAATTTCAGAGTTTTTTTTTTTTTTTTTTTTATCGTGGTAAAATCATCAAATGAGTCCTCCCACCCAGGGCAGGGCGGGAGGGACTGTCAGACTTGTACTGACTAAAATCCACGGTGTCCTTCAGTAGCCCTTTACGTACCGGGGTCACGGTAATCTGTGAGTCCCGCGACCCCGGCAGGCTTTGGCCCTCTACAGGCCCCGTCACTATGCTGACACTCCTTGAGGCGCGCGTGGAACACAACGCGCCGTCGACCCGGGCATGGTCCATGGTCGGACAGCGAGTCGCCCATTACTCGCTGCCCGCATGCCCGCGCCTACGGTGGCCGGAGATCGTCTTGCGACGTCCGTCGCCGTGGGCGTCTACCACTGCGGCTGGGGTGGAGGGAGGACGCTGTCCTCTCCCTCACGCGGCCCGCCTCCTCCTTCGCGAGCATGACTGCTTCGCAGAAGGAGGCGACCGCTTCCCACTCCATCTCGCCCCGCAGCATGGCCTCGACCAATGCCGGGCGCGAGAGGTCTCCGCCTATCGCCGTCGTGAGGACACGGCGGTGCTCTGCCCAAGCGGGGCAGTCCTGCACCGTATGCTCCACCGTGTCCTCCGGACGATCCTCGCAGTGGTGACACCCAGGCGTTTCTTCCCTCCTTATCAGACACAGGAACCTCCCGAAACTTCCGTGTCCGGTGAGGACCTGCGTCATGCGGTAGGTCAGGACGCCGTGACGCCTATCCAGCCACTCCTCAAAGAGGGGTCTTACCGCCGCGATTGCGGCGTGCCCGACAATTTCAGAGTTAATGAATAATTTTAACATGTTGTTCCTAAACGTACATCCCATGTTTGAGGGCATCCAACCTGTTCCTCCATCTGTGATCTATTTGAGTGGCTTACATCAGAAACCCACTAAAGAACTACCGAAGGTTTGTAAAGAAGTAAAAAACATTACGCGTTATTATGCAAGAAGCAAAAATATTATTCTTTATGCCAACCTATGTTTTAGGACCTCAAGTCATACTTGTACTCATCTAAACATGGTGTGATATACATAAGCTTCGGTACGAATGTGGATCCCTCTCTTTTACCGCCGGAGAAAATACAGACACTAGTGCGAGTGTTCTCTCAATTGCCTTACGATGTTCTGTGGAAGTGGAATAAAGATGAACTGCCTGGACAAACTGACAACATCCGGATATCAAAGTGGCTGTCCACAGTCCCTCCCGCTCTGCCCTGGGTGGGAGGACTCATTTGATGATTTTACCACGTAACAAAAAAAAAATAGTCGTTGCGTTGTTTGTCATTCTAACCCAAATAATATCGTACTTAAATGTAATAATGCATATAGAGCTCGGACGTGGGAATGCATGCTGCCATCTTACATGACTGATTTACCTCTTGGGATCCCTAATGCATCAAAAGCAAAGAATTGCTCTAGAGTGCTGAAAAGATACTTTCTAGATTGTAAGACAAACTAGAAAGTATATTTTTATATTCAATTTATGTACTCATAGCTTTTTATTTAACTTGTTATAGCACCGAGTTGCCGTATCTATAATATTTTTAAGCCTGGTCATGGTGATTATAATTTTATCTTAATGCCTATACTTGAGACGATCACAGTTGTTGATATCTCATTAGTAAAATGACATACCTAAACTTGTAGGATTTATTTCTTATTTTTTTAATGATTATCTATATTTTTTTGCTAGTCATGCTGAACGGCGTTCAACAGTAGAATTTATCTATTTAAGACAATCAAACACTCATACTTTATTAGTTGCGCTACAATCGAGCAAGATGTCGGGTACGTTTTGGCACATTGTTACGGCGTGTATTGCAATCATAAGTCAAAGCGAAGCAGCGAGGATCCTGGCATACTTCCCGACGCCTTCCATCAGTCATCAAGTAGTGTTCCGTCCTCTGACTGAGGCGCTGGCCAGTCGAGGGCACGAGGTCACCGTCGTGACAGCAGACCCTGCCTTCCCAAAAGGAGGCTCACCTCCAAACTTGACAGAAATAGACGTCCACGACATATCTTACGGAATATGGCGGGAAGAAGTGATGAAAGCGCAAAGGGGCGTTGACGAAAATGATGTTGTGGCACCACTGAAGACTGTGGTACAAACAATGATGAAAGTATTTGTCAAGCAGCTCGAAGACGAAAATATACAGATTTTAATAAACGGCAAACAAAAAACATATGATTTGCTAATGTTTGAAGCTTTAATGACACCATGTCTGATATTTTCTCATATTTATAAGGTGCCAGTGATTCAAGTCAGTTCGTTTGGTGCCGTGTTTGGCAATTATGAATCAGTAGGCGCACCTACTCATCCAATCCTGTATCCACTAGGTAATCGTCGAAGATTAAATAATCTCACAATGTGGGAGAAAGTGACAGAACTCTATTATAACTACAAGCTAGAACACGTAATATGGGACATTTACCACACCTTAGGCAATCCTATTCTTAAAAAACACTTTGGACCGAACATACCTGCACTTTCAGAATTAATTAACAATATTGACATGTTGTTTTTGAACATACATCCCATGTTTGAAGGCATCCGACCTGTTCCTCCTTCTGTGATCTACATGAGTGGCTTACATCAGAAACCCACTAAAGAACTACCGAAGGTTTGTAAAGAAGTAAAAAACATTACGCGTTATTATGCAAGAAGCAAAAATATTATTATTTATGCCAACCTATGTTTTAGGACCTCAAGTCATACTTGGACTCGTCTAAACATGGTGTGATATACATAAGCTTCGGTACGAATGTGGATCCCTCTCTTTTACCGCTGGAGAAAATACAGACACTAGTGCGAGTATTCTCTCAATTGCCTTACGATGTTCTGTGGAAGTGGAACAAAGATGAACTGCCTGGACGAACTGACAACATCCGGATATCAAAGTGGCTGCCGCAGTCTGATCTACTCAGTGAGTTTTATTTTTAATTCCTACATAATTTATTTATTATTTAATTCAAGATTGATTATAATAAAAGTTTGCATTATTTTGTAGAGCATCCCAAAATAAAGCTGTTCATAACACAAGGAGGACTGCAATCAACAGACGAGGCGATCACCGCAGGTGTACCACTCATTGGCATGCCGATGTTAGGTGACCAGTGGTTCAATGTAGAGAGATACGAGTTTCACAAGATTGGAGTCAGACTTGACATAGAAACGCTGACAGAGGAAAACTTGAAGAATGCTATAGCCACGACAATTGGAAATGACAGGTCTGTGGAATTTAAATGTAGTTTAAGTCCTGCATTAATGTGACGCCAACATCATTGCGTATAACGGTTGGACGTAGTGTTGATGATATACAAAATCACGTTGACATCATCAGCGCGAAAGGTGCAATAGGGTCGCGCTAATGGTCATTTAATGTTTCTTACGGTAATATTAAATAATCCATTCTGCCAAATTTTCGTATGACACTTGAAAACAGCTACGCTATTTCTTTGTTATGTGGTATTTGTTCAGAGTTATCTTTCTTATTTTTATGTTAGGTAAATTCTGACACACGACATAATGAATAATAATCCTTGTGATACTTGCAGCTACCGGCGCAATATGGAGCGGTTCCGCAGTATCATACAGGACGCGCCACAAAGTTCGCTGGAGCGCGCCGTGTGGTGGACGGAGTATGTGCTGCGTCACGGTGGCGCCAAGCACCTGCGCTCACCCAGCGCCAACATCTCGTGGACGCAGTACCTTGAACTTGAACTAGTGTTCACATTACTCGCAGCAACCTCGATAGCCATCACACTCATTGTTCTTGCACTTCGTGTGGTCCTAAAGTTTGTGTTTAGTAAATATTTGGGTGTAAGGGACATTAAAATTAAAAGTAGTTAATCTGATGATGATCTGATTTATAATATTATTTTATTCAAAATGCGCTTAGATTATAAACATTATAAATATTGTAAAATGGGAGAGATTATTAAAATATAATAACTCAGCCTTGCTGTATTCCTATTTTTACTTTTAAACAGAGTGCATTCACTCCTGTTTATTTTTTAAATGCTTGTCCTTTAAGATCAAAATTGTATGACTTAAGCAAAAAGTTAAACATTAGCAAGGATGAAAATTTATTGAACTGTTTTGTCTGGACTGCAGTACTTCTCATCGATAAGTACTGGGCAATTTTTTTTATACGAGTAAACGACTCAAACATCACAGCGAGAAGATTTATACAACAGATTCAGATTCTTGCACTGATAAAATAGACTGTTTCGGTGCGCTTTTTGTTGTGGTCTAAGGCGGATGTCTTTGTGACGCAATACTGAGCTGGTATTTCTGAACGCGGGTACTGTAACAGCTCGAAATAACTTACAGAATGTAGTGCAACATCACATTATTCCATTCGCATAGCAAGGAGTACCAGGTTTCATCTTGGAGCAGGATGATGCTCAGTCGAATACAACTAACAATGCACACTTTAGCTGAGGCTAGAATTACAAAATAACAATGGTTAATCAGGTTTTTTTATCTGAATTTAATTGATCATTTGGGAAAAACTTTATTTCCAATGAACACGCAGTAGGATATCCCACAAATTGTGTGTGTTGCTGGGAGAGGATTCATATGAAAAGTGAGGATTCATAGCAGTTATTGAAATATTGTGCCCGAGGTCATCAATATTACCGTCGCTAGTGCAATAATAATACCACGAAAAGGTTGCTTAAAAAAATAATGGACCATTGTTTCAGGGTGATTCGATGGGATCAATTACATTGTCGTCAATAGGGACATCTCATAAATTTATGCTGAAACGATTTAGCTGGACCAAAGAATGCGGTACCTGTAATATTGGGGGATTCATGTGCTATGGAAGGGTTATGTTTAGTTCATGTCAGAATAAATCCTTAACAAGGAGTAATTACTTTAATATCATTTTGTAAACTGAATCAAATACTTTTAACTAAGTACAAAAACGCGTGCAAAATTCAGGGTTACTTTTTGGGTAGGGATATCCACCATATAACGATAGCGCATTGCCGCACGTCTTGTAGTCCGATGGTGGAAAGGGCCAGGTGGAATCAAGCTGTTCAGTTCCATCGCACACTCTCCGAAATGTAACTGATAAAAAACCGTCAGGCTGGCAACCCGGCGTCGATGTCCAAGGCTCTGGAGCTTAGAATCAACTAGAGCATCGTTACCGAGAAACCTCTTGGCTCGTTTATCAATTGACTCATGTGCATCTAGTTAGTAATTGGCGGATGCATCCCAGAGGTGAGAGCAGTAGGTACTCCATGCATAATCGAAGTTGCGCTTTATACAATTTTAGCAGCTGTTCAGGCGTGAAGTATTTCTGGTATCAGAAACTCTGACATCGTAAATGTCCTTTCAAAAAATACACTGATACGAGTATTACATATACTATGTGGGTCCAAGATTGCCATCTGGGGGCACGGCAGTGCCCCAGCCAAGTCTCGAGTAAAACGGGCACGGCCGTACCATCTTTTCTCGATGCGATTCGCGGCTGTTTCGCCCCCCCTATATCTTCGACGTGGACAAAGCTAGGAGTTTAGGTTTTCGGTGAATAATAGTAGGCATTGTTACGTTGTTTTTTTGTACCTGGCTGTTTTCCTGACAATATATAGGGAGTCCATTACGGAGTTTCTTAGGTTATCACTTTTTCACAACAATTCACTTTTATATTAAACCTTTTAAACAGTTTTACAACATTAATTAAATCAAAACAAAAGTTTACTTGTTTACTTTTCACTTGACATTACATCAGACGTCAATTATGACAGTTCAAGGCGCCATCTGGCGATTCGCTGATTAACGATTATAAAATAATCGATATTTTTAACTAATAGTTTGCAAATCATAGAAAATATAAAATACCTGATTTAGCAAACCTAAATAATTCTAAGATAACGGAAATAAAAAATATTAATAAAATGAAATATCCGTAAACGGAAGTGATTTAGTTTTTTCAATATGGACTTTTTTCTCGAACATTCTAAGGCCGCGAAACATTTATTATCTGTGAAGTTTTTGCGTGAATTGTCTGTGACAGAATGTTGTCACAGAAAAATGTCAATTTTGCCTAATTAATATTCAGGGGTAATTGTTATTGTTAATTACGAGGAATTATAAATTAGACCACGAAATCGTATGGATTTAATTTAGTGAAATGGCTTTAGGCTTAAACACGTGACGTTGGACAGTTTTTTTGTGAGTTTGGTGTATTTTTGAGGAATTGAGTGTTTTCCTTGGAGTGTTTGTAATTGGTAACCAAGAAGGATTCTCCCTGGACTTGGGGAAAGTGAATTTCTTGGGCACCCGAATTCTGCCTTGATTTCCGGCCGACGCGCCAGTGATGGTTAGTCGTCACATTCTGCCCGAGCCGGCTTCCAGTCAGCATCAAACTTATTTACTTTTTGGCGAAGGTGAGTTCTTTTATTGTAACGGTGTCTGAGGTTGTTCGGTGAGCACTTCCCCGGTTGTTGAGAGAATATAGTCGTGATTCGTGAAAACTTATTGCAGGATTCTTAATTGCCCCACGTTGGGCGCCACTGTTACACAAAATATTTTCTCAATATAGAACAAGCTTAAGTTCGAAATTACATGCCAATTGAATTAATAGTTTAGGAGTTACGGTCGATCAAAGTTACACCATTTTGTCACTCACTCACTGACTCACTGACTCACTGACCGATCATCAAAAATCTAAGGTACTTCTAGCAGACTTAGAAACTTCAAATTTTGCACCAAGATAGGTCATTAGCCACATATAAAGGAAAAATTATAAAAACATTAAAAAATAATATACCATAGAAAACAATTTTATATTTGCGGTTTGGCAAGAACATTATGTATGGATTTTGACTGCATTGTTAACTTTGTTCGTTGTTTAAGTATTCAATTGGATGAATAAATACATGGAATAGAAAAGAATAATAAAAATGTAATACATAGACTATAATTAATTGATACATAAAGTTCATAATTCATTAAATTAATAAAGCTAAAATTCCATTGTATTGCGATAAATTTCGATTGTATGCGCGCTCGATAGATGGCGTTGTACCTGTCTGAATCGCGCTATGGTTTCGTTACCGAGCGCAGTATAAGGTAGTACTTTAAAATGATTCGATAATTTTCATTTGATAGCGCCACCTACCTATGAAAAAACATTTCGAAACTAAAAAAATATTGTAGCTATATTCGGAGAACTTAAGTTAGCCGGATTAGATAGTAGATTTATTATTGTTACTGAAACAGTTATTTAGGCGAATAGTTTATTAATATAACATAGACATAGGTAGTTATAATATCTAGTTGTTTACGTGTTATTTAGTTTAGTTATATTTATTTTGTAAGTTAGTAGATTTATGTTTATTTAGCTCGTTGAAAAGAAACAAAAGAGATAGAGAATGGGTTCTAAGCAAAGCAGTAGCTGAACTCCAAGAAATTATGAGGTCACCTAAAAAAAAAGAAAGAAATACACTTACAAAAAATAAATGAGATCCCACCAAAAACATTAAAATAATGTAAAAAAATGCCAAGTCTCTCGATGCAGTCTTTCCATCGTAAAAAGTTTTGAGATCTCATAGAAGCCAAGTCCTATTCAAATTATTTTGTAGTTATAAATCAACATTTAGTAATTGTATCAATAGTTTTCTTTATATTATAATTATAGTGACTTGGCAATGAGCACAAGAAGAAACAAAACGGCATATTTGGAGTTGAAAGTCACACACCGCATGCGTAAACATTAATATCACAAAATTAATTTTCTTTTGGTTTATCCGTGTCGTCCCAACCGAATTTCGGCAACGGCAGTCAGTCTCATCCAAGACTAGTAAACTGCGCAGGACATAAATTATAATGCACAATTGCACAAGTGTGTACGCAAACACTAGTGTTAGTGTACTCTCGGTTCATTTACTTTCATAAAGCGATGGCCCGTAAGGTACTTATTTTTTATTATTGCATTGGAGCATGTAGTCGGTAGTGATCTGATCACAGGTCTCGTCAGTAACATTTGCACATAATTCCAGGCAGCAAGCAGCTTTTAATTGGTGCTCATTGCCAAGTCACTATAATTATAATTTAAAGAAAACTATTGATACAATTACTAAATGTTGATTTATAACTACAAAATAATTTGAATAGGACTTGGCTTCTATGAGATCTCAAAACTTTTTACGATGGAAAGACTGCATCGAGAGACTTGGCATTTTTTTACATTATTTTAATGTTTTTGGTGGGATCATGCTTACATTAGCAAGTCTCAACTATTTTGTTGAACAAGATTAGACTGCGACTAGAATACATCAACGCCGATAACTTGAAGGTCGCCAGACATTGATACGACACGCATAAAAATACCTATCTGTAATATTTTTAAGCCTGGTCATGGTGATCACAATTTTATCTTGAAATCTATATTTGAGTCGATCACAGTTGTTCACGAATAAAATCACTAGTGTCCGACCGAAACGGATTTTTAAGCCAAAACCGAAACCGAACTTTCGGCCTGGCTCTCTGTTTCGGCTGAAACCGAAACCGAAATTTATTTGAACATTTGAAATTACAATTATTTACTGAAATTTACTGTTTTTTTTTTAAATTTGTTAACAAATAAGGTGTTAATAAATAATTACTTTCCAGAATTTGATCCTTATCTATCTACTCTTACCCTCAACTATCGAATGGTGTGATAAAACACAAGGTCTGTGATTTTTTGTTCAAAGTTTCGATTCCTGGCCAGGATTATTAAATTTTCTAAAACCTAATGATGTAGTTTTATTTTTCGTCAAAATTAGCCTTGAGACTCTTTTCAACGTTTTTCGACATTCCTCAAAGTTTCGTATATAGCCATCCACACCCAGTTGAAAATTAGGCAGTTAAGTAGTGATAACAAAATAAAAACATAATCATTAACATACGTAACCAATATTTGTTTATGACATTAATAAACAAGACTTGGTCTTGGAAGTACCTAAACTTAAAAAAAAACAACCCCAACTTACGATTTAATGGACGATGTCTACCTAAGCCGGCGACCCCGCCGCGCCGGCGAGCAAGCACGAGTTAGCCGCGAAGTTTATCGAACGACACACGAAAATTCACGAACACTCGAGTTTCTGCGCTACCGAAAGTTTCGGCTATATTTTGGCCGAATCCGAAACTAGTCAATTTGGCCGAAACTGGCGGATATCGAAACCGAAATTTAGGTCCGTCACTAAAAATTACATATTACATTACTCATTTTAAAATTATCTTCAATTTTGTGCTGGTCATGCTGAACGGCGTTCAACAGTAGAATTTATCTATTTAAGACATTCAAACAGTCGTCTTTTATTAGTTTCGCTACAATCGAGCACAATGTCGGGTACGTTTTGGCATATTGTTACGGCGTGTATTGTAATCATAAGTCAAATCGAAGCAGCGAGGATCCTGGCATACTTCCCGACGCCTTCCATCAGTCATCAAATAGTATTCCGTCCTCTGACTGAGGCGCTGGCCAGTCGAGGGCACGAGGTCACCGTTGTCACAACAGACCCTGCCTTCCCGAAAGGAGGCTCACCTCCAAACTTGACAGAAATAGACGTCCACGACATATCTTACGGACTATGGCGGGAAGAAGTAATGAAAGAGAAAAGGGGCATCGAGGAAGATGATATTGTGGTACCGATGAGGAATATGATGCAAACAATGCTGAAAATATTTGAAAAGCAGCTCGAAGACGAAAACATACAGATTTTAATAAATGGCAAACAAAAAAAGTTTGATTTGCTTCTGTTAGAAGCTTTTATGGCACCTTTACTTGCATTTTCTCACGTTTATAAGGCACCAGTGATTCAAGTCAGTTCGTTTGGTGCCGTGTTTGGTAATTACGAAGCAGTGGGCGCAGCTACTCACCCACTCCTGTACCCATTAAATATTCGTCGAAAATTAAACAATCTCTCGATGTGGGATAAATTAACAGAATTGTATTATAACTACAAGTTAGAACACATATTAATATCGGACATATACAACACTGTTGGAGGTACTATTCTTAGAAAACATTTTGGTCCAGACATACCCTCAGTTTCGGAATTGATGAATAACGTTGACATGTTGTTCCTGAACGTACATCCCATGTTTGAAGGCATCCGACCTGTTCCTCCTTCTGTGATCTATATGACTGGCTTACATCAGAAACCTACTAAAGAACTACCAAAGGTTTGTAAGGAAGTAAAAATCATAACGCGTTATTATGCAAGAAGCAAAAATATTATTATTTATGTCAACCTATGTTTTAGGACCTCAAGTCATACTTGGACTCATCTAAACATGGTGTGATATACATAAGCTTCGGTACGAATGTGGATCCATCTCTTTTACCGCCGGAGAAAATACAGACACTAGTGCGAGTGTTCTCTCAATTGCCTTACGATGTTCTGTGGAAATGGAACAAAGATGAACTGCCTGGACGAACTGACAACATCCGGATATCGAAGTGGTTGCCGCAGTCGGATCTACTCAGTGAGTTTTATTTTTAATTCCTATATAATTTATTTATTATTTGGTTCAAGACTGTTAATTATTTGGTTTATTTTGTAGAGCATCCCAAAATAAAGCTGTTCATAACACAAGGAGGACTGCAATCAACAGACGAGGCGATCACCGCTGGTGTACCACTCATCGGTATGCCGATGTTAGGTGACCAGTGGTTCAATGTAGAGAGATACGAGTTTCACAAGATTGGAGTCAGACTTGACATGAAAACATTGACAGAGGAAAATTTGAAAAACGCTATTGCCACAATAATTGGTGACGACAGGTCTGTTCAAACTTTTACTTTTAAAAATAATTTATTCTACCACATTCTTGTAGAACAAATGAAGACAATAATGCTATTATTCTGTTATCTAGGTTCATTTCGGGTTCTGTATTGCTTGATACTTTTTGAATCACTCGTTAAAAAATTAGCTGAGTTTATGTTAAAAATTCCTGTTACCACTCGCAGCTACCGGCGCAACGTGGAGCGTTTCCGCAGTTTGGTACAGGACGCCCCACAAAGTCCTCTGGAGCGCGCCGTGTGGTGGACGGAGTATGTGCTGCGTCACGGCGGCGCCAAGCACCTGCGCTCACCCAGCGCCAACATCTCGTGGACGCAGTACCTTGAACTTGAACTAGTGTTCACATTACTCGCAGCAGCCTTGATAGCCATCACACTCATTGTTCTAGCGCTTCGTGTTATCTATAAGTTCGTATTAAACAATTATTTAGGCATAAGTAACATTAAAATTAAACGGAATTGATCTGGATTTATGTTTTTAATTATTCTAAAATGTTTAATAACGGCACGGTTAGCGCAGTGGCTGAGCGATTGGACTGCTGCGTTTCGTGTCGCGGGTTTGATTTTCCGCACGGAGCAAATATTTGTATGATCTACAAGTAGTTGCTTCGAGTCTGGGCGTTTGTGTATGTGAGTTTATATGTTTATGAACGCACCCACGACACAGGAGAAATTCCTAATGTGGGGCAAAATTCTTATAAAAAATAAAATAAAAATAAAATAATAGACACGTGATAAGCTGTTAATTCCTGCTGAATCACGATGATGCACAAAGTGATTAAGGGCCAAATCGCTATTCTTGAGAAAATATTAATTATTTAATAGCATTAAACAATTAAGGTCTCAGTCAATTGCTTTAACGTGAATGGATAATATCAAGAACATAATTGAATAACGTGCTCTATTAATAATGAGGTAGAGGAAGCAAATTCTTGGTAATCACGTGCATGCGACAATATTTATGTATGTTTTGATAGCAGTTGCGGGACCAAGGGATTACCGTGAATTGAAAGACACCGTGGATTTTAGTCAGTACAAGTCTGACAGTCCCTCCCGCCCTGCCCTGGGTGGGAGGACTCATTTGATGATTTTACCACGATAAAAAAAAATGTTTTGATAGCACGATAGAACCTAACAGTTCAATGAGGATATCCACGACAGTATAATCCTTATTAACTTATTAATATTATAAAGCTGAATTTGTTTGTTTGAACACGCTTATCTTAGGAACTACTGGTTCAAATTGAGAAATCATTGTTGTTGTGTTAAATAGTACATTTATCGAGGAAGGATGAAGGAATACTTTTTTTACGTGGTAAAATCATCAAATGAGTCCTCCCACCCCGGGATGGACTGTCAGACTCGTACTGACTGTAATCCACGGTGTCCTACAATAGCCCTTTATGTTCAGGGGTCACGGTAATTCGTACAGTCCCGCGACCATCGAGGAAGGCTACAGACTATTTTGTAAAAAAAACAATCTCCTGTTTTTGTCAGTGTGTATTTATTTTAATACAGAGACACAAAATAGAAATAAGTCAATAATAATTATTATTGACTGATATAAATAATAATAATAAATAAATATTCCACAACTATCACACAACGCCATCTAGTCCCAAGCTAAGCAGAGCTTGTGTTATGGGTACTAGACAACTGATAAACATACTTATATATTTCTAAATACATACATATTATAGATAAATTACACCCAGACACAGAACAAATGATCGTGCTCATCACATAAACATTTGTCCTGGGTGGGAATCGAACCCACGACCTCTGGCATAGCAGTCAGGGTCACTAACCACTAGACCAACAGGCCTGTCAAAAAATATGAATGACTGATGATTGGTAATTTATAATTGTAATAGTATAATATTTCAACTATCAATTACCCACTGAGACTGCGCCGAATGTCGTCGATTATCGCGTGACTCTTCCAATTATGTCGAAGGTGGTAGGAATCATGTCGGTTACTACATCAACTGGACACAATTTATTAAAAATGGGTCATAATAATCGACATGTCGCTAAATGTGAAGTCATTATATCCGACTTTGTTTAAAGAATTTTATATGAAAAACAAACTTCGGTGTGTAATACGTATAAAAAGTAGAGCGTATAAAAAGCCGAGTCATAATAAACAAATTCTACTGTAAGTAGAGTAGATAATGGATTAAAAATTTACCGCAATTCATATTATGATTGTGCTTATTAATTTACAGTAATGTCTGCCAATGCCGAATCAATTGCGCACTAACTAGCCTTAATGCGAGTGTCACGGTTCTGATGCGCAGTTGTTTAAATTAGGTATGAATGTGACACGCCCTCCACATGCCCGAATTTAAAATGGCGATGGATTGAAGGAATGGGTGCGTAATATTTTTATGTGCGTCACTGTATCTGTACATTTGTTTCAACTACATTGTCTGACCGCTTTTGACAATTTCACAAGAATCAATCTCATATGGATAGTTTTTTTTTAAAAAAAAACCTTGCCCTACACTAGGAATTTCTCCTGTGTCGTGGATGCGTTTACAAACATATAAACTATCATACACAAACGCCCAGACCCGAAACAATTATTTGTAGATTAAACAAATATTTGTTCCGTGCAGGAATCGAACCCGCGATACGCAGCGCAGCAGTCCAATTGCTCAGCCACTGCGCCAAACGTGTCGTTAAAAATAGAATATTTCTCATTATGCACACCATACAAATTACAGATATATCTATATATATAAAAGGAGAACTGACTGACTGACATATCAACGTACAGCCGAAACTACTGGGGCTAGGAATGTGAAATTTTGCACACGGCTTCCTATTAGAATGTAGGGGAGCACTAAGAAGGGGTTTTTGGAAATTTAACCTTTAAGGGGGTGAAAAGGGGGAATTAGGAAAGTACGTAACCCACGCGGACGAAGTCGCGGGCGAAGTGCTAGTCAATTTATATAATCAATATCTTTTAAATATAGGGTGATTCAATGGGCGGTCTTATCGCTAAAGTTATACCTCTCATACAGCACCTTTGCTGATAAACTTGAGCATGCATTTATAATGAGCATTCTTGTGAATTTTATATAACAGAAAAACAAACGAAACCGTTTGAGCGAGCATTCTAACGAACGTTCTGGCGAGCTTTTTGCCGTGCCGACTGTCAATTCTGACATCTTCATGATGAAAAGTTTCCTTCATCGAGTACAGCGTTCGCTCGAAAGATCGTAAAACAATGTTCGTAGCGATGTTTGGCTCTGTTCGCTGTTCACTTCTACATAATTGAAACCGGCGAATACTCGATGTTCTGTTCCAAATAATTGCTCAAGTCTATCAGCATATTTTTGTGTCTAATGTATAGTGTGCAACAGAAAAAACATAAACAGACCTTTTAGGCGGTAATAAAATATTTAAATTTACAATGATGGCGCAATATTTTGACGACTTTAGATACGTTTTATAACAAAAACTTGTTTGTGCAAATTATTTTTTAATCATGTTTATTATCTTGCTAATCTTTTTTTCACATGTTTATTGTTTATTATATAATGTTATTATTATATAGAGAGAGCCATCGTTACTTTGTCGTATAGTAGTTCTACCGTAGGGGAACAGTGTATAAGACGGGGACGCGAGGTATAATGGGGACATACACTCTTTATACATACTTAACACAAGACTAACGTAGCGCAAGCACCATCAGGATGTCATTTTCAAGCGGCCGTTAACAAATGGCGTCCTGTTGGCGCTTGCGTTACGTTATTATTGTGTTAAGTTTGTTTTAAGTGTGTGATTTCCCATGATACCTCGCGTCCACGTCTCATACACTGTTCCCCTAAGTATCATGTCTTACAAAAATATTTAGACTTTCGGACCAATGATCACCAGTAACAACTGTCAAAGATCTATAAATGACAGCGATCCTTGCTTTCCGAAATATAGAGAAAACTCGGCAAAGATGGTCACCCATCCTTAAACCGATCTTGAACCTTGAAAATAGACAAATCAAGATGTTGTTTGTATTAAGCCACGAACTTTTTTTTGCATCACTTATTTACTAGCGAAAAAATCCCCTTTTTAATTACAAAAATTAACTATTTAGTCTATGGTAACATGTCATTGTTTGCCAAGTATCAAAGGCAAACTCTACAATATAATAAACACTTATTAAAGTGAGCTATTATTGTAATGATAAGTACCTATTTAAGGATAACCTATCGACCGCCATTGTTACGTTCGTCAACTTTTTTGCTTAATGTCGTCAAAGACAAAACCTTTGTTATAAACTGTATTGTTTATTTTAAAATTATAAACTCTTAAATTATTAAACTTTTTCTAAAAATTTAAGAAGACAATTATTTGTACTAGTGATCGCCAAATATTCGAAATTCGAACAAAATTCTACATTAAAGTTTGAAAACAAAAAGCACATAAACAGTTACAACAACAGTTTTCTGTACTCGTTCTACAAATAAACTTTCACACATAATTGAAAAGGCTTGAATTTATGCATGTAGGTACCTATAATCATCATCATCAATCTAGCTTTTTCCCATGTCAGCATAATGAGGGGCCAAAGCCTGCCGAGGTCGCGGGACTCACGAATTACCGTGACCCCGGAACGTAAAGGGCTATTGAAAGACACCGTGGATTTTAGTCAGTACGATTCTGACAATCCTTCTCGCTCTGCCCTGGGTGGCAGGACTCATTTGAAGCATTGCACACGATACAAAAAAAAATACCAACGGTACTACACTAGCCTGAAATATTTGGGTATATTCAAAACCAATAAAACCCAGTCTATGTTGATTTTATACCTCATAACTAAGCTGTGGCTGTCACAACAATTCTCTCACACACACACAACAGGACTCATGAAATGATTTAGAAGCGCTAAAAAAAACTACGTTGGAGTCGGTTTCCAGTCGAGCCAGATCCTTCATTCCAGGCCTTAACGATAGGCCTGTTTTTTATCGTTTTAATAATCATCAAATGAGTCGCAAGACGGGAGGGTCTGTCAGACTCGTACTGACTAAAATCCAAATCCACGGTGTCCTTCAATGGCATCTTGCGTTCCAGGGCCACGGTTACCTGATAAGACAGTCCTGCAAGCCCGGCAGGCTTTGACCATCCCCGTCAGATTGCAGACAGCTCTTTGAGACGCGCGTGAAACACGATGCGCCATCGACCCGTGCATGGTCCATGATCCGAGGTATTCCCGTTTGAGCACCTTTTTTAAGACCTTATACCTAATAGACTAGACCTAATAGATTTGAATTATAATTTCATTCCCGATTGAGCAATTTGTCAAAATTTTGATAGGTGCTCAATCGGTAATAAAAAGTTGCTCTTAACTTAGGTGCTCTGGTAATAATTGCTCATACGGGAATACCTCCATGATCGGAGGGTGAGTCGCCCACTACTCGCTGTCCGCATGCCCGTGCAAGACGGCTGTTACTATTTAGCCACGAGCTCCTCAAAGAAGAAAAAGAAGAATTTGCACAAAGTATGTTTTATGTAAAGCCATCCTAATCTAGTTGAAACATACTACAAAACGATTTGATAGTGATCTCATAGCAGAGTATCATATCTGAGAAATAATATTTCCAACGACAAAACTTTACTATCAATGCGAATAATGTCTATTTATACAAACAAAAACCGCAAATAACAGATGCGCCCACAACACCTTCTAGAATACAATTCTTTATTCTGAATTAACAACACTATTTAAAAATGGCTGCCACTGTATGTATACATTTTTTAGAACGCAAGCGCAACATTCATTTATTAAATAGTATATTCTCAACGGGTTTTCTATTTTCTCACAGTTATTTTGTTTTCGTTGAAAGTCAAAAAATGACATCGGTACCAACTGATTTGCCTTATTATAGTAGATCACAATAGTGTTTTGTTTTTGTTTCGGAATCCAAGCAAGCCTGTATCATGGGTGCGCTTACAAACATAGAGACTCACATAGAAACTCACCGATGGCACGGGGCAGCGCAGTGCTGAGGGATTGGACTGCTGCGCTGGGTGTTGCGGGTTCGATTCCCGCACGGAACAAATATTTGTATGATCTACAAGTAGTATGTATGTTCCGGGTCAGGGTGTTCCGGTTTTTTTTTTATAAAAAACGTTGCCCCACACTAGGAATTTCTCCTGTATCATGGGTGCGTTTACAACGGAACATCTACTTGTAGGTTAGACAAATATTTGTTCCGTGCAGGGATCAAACCCGCTGTCCGAAAACTCTGTGTCGGTAAAGTCTTAAGAGATTAATGCGACCCTGGACCGCAAAGTGC
This sequence comes from Agrotis puta, assembly GCA_943136025.2. Taxonomy (NCBI): domain Eukaryota; kingdom Metazoa; phylum Arthropoda; class Insecta; order Lepidoptera; family Noctuidae; genus Agrotis; species Agrotis puta. Next base: position 4,937,198 of record OW964171.2, read on the forward strand.
AACTGAAGGAACAAATTGTTGATCAGTCAAGACTGGCACCTCTGTCCTTTACAGAACATAAGGACTTTTTTGATGACATTCCAACCCAGAAAAGGGTATTTTAAAATTAAATTCATTGACATCCAATAATGTTATTCATGAAGTCTAAAAATAATTCTGGGATTTTTCGCCGCACAGGTTATAAGTATACCTACACTCGAAGAGCTGGAGAAAACCCATCGTATTAATATAATGACCACAACATTATCGTTTAGTCCATCTATGAATACGGAACCACCTTAATACCTAACTTGTTCAGGTATTTTCCCATACCTACTTAATAATTTATAAGTCGATGTCTATCAGAGATTAGGAGACAGCGGGTTAAGCTGCACTTGCCAAGGATAAGATAAGAATAAGCTATATATGGCTAATCCCAGATGTCTTTTTTTTTTTAAACCGTTGCCTCACACTAGGAATTTCTTCCTGTATCGTGGGTGCGTTTACAAACATAGAAACTAACATACACAAACACCCCGACCCGGAACAACTACTTGCAGATCATACAAATATTTGTTCCGTGCGGTGAAAGAACCCGTGTCGTCTTTTATTTTAACCAACCTCTCAACCACCTTGAATTTATGCAACTCTACTGATTTTAATCGATTTATTCTTTTTGTTAGACTAAAAATATGAAGTACCAGCACTAGTACGATCCGTAGGTATGTATATATATACCTTATGTGAAATAAATGAATACTAGATTAAAAACAGTTCGTTTGACCACCACCACCACACAGTTCTGCCAAAAAAAATATATGTGCCGCATATGAAATACAATGTATCTAGAAATTGTAACACAGAAGAATTTAAGTGTTGTAATTATAATTATTTATTAATTGCCAAGCCTATTTATCTTGATGATTTCTGGGAATTGTTTATAATAGAAAGATCTCGATTAGAACACTTAGACTTTTCCGGAAGAATTTACCGAGTCTACATGTATTTCCTTATCAACTAAAAGAAAGAAGAAACAAGTTTAAAAAATAAATGGTAGCGATTATATTTTAACTAGCGACCCGCACCAGCTCCGCAAGGGTGCAATCTCTACTATATTTTGCATGTTTTATACATATAAACCTTCCTCTTTAATCACTCTATCTATTAAAAAAACTGCATAAAATCCGTTTCGTAGTTTTAAAGATCTAAGCATACATAGGGACAGACAGACAGACAGTGGGAAGCGACTTTGTTATAAACTATGTAGTGATAGTGATGAAGTCAAATCAACGTAAATCAAAGGAAATCTTTTTAACGAAAGTCTGGTCAAAAGGATTCTAAATATACATTCCAATGACTCAATTCAATCATTCAATGAAGTTAAATGGTAAAGGTTAAATATAAAATACATTTATAAATCCCAAGAATGTTTACCGAATTAACAAAGGTAAAAAAAAACATAAAATCACTGCCAATCAATGAATCAATGAATGACTTAAAGTGTAAACATTAAAAAAGTCCTTAGGTTTTTCCAATAAAATACCCAAACTGACAAGGTCCATCCACTGTGAAAAGAACTCAGTGATTAACAATAAACTATTGACATAACAGAATACGTCGGAGAGGATGTAAACTTCCTTAAATTGATAATGATTGGCGCTCTAGAATGTGAACTGCGTTTTACAAAACAAAACCGCGTACAACTTTTACGAAGAAAAAAACCGAACGTCAGACACACCACAAGAACCGGCCAATTACTGGGCATCAAAACAAAAAGCCGCTATGACGTCTGTGACCGACGAATGTTTGAACTCCGGCTGACCTAAGCGCACGCGCAATGATTATATATAGAGAGTGGGAGGTGCAAGGCCTTACAACAGATTGAACGCTCACAGTGAACAGACGTGTTGAAACTTTAACAAAATCTATTTCAAAATGTATACAAATCCTTTCGAGAGAAAACACTCATCGTTGAGGCAGGCCCTTGACCGCTTCATCAGAGGCGAGACCCGGCTCAGCTTCAGGAAGAAGACTGATTTATCCAAGTCTTCAAGCAGCAGTACTTCGTCGATGGCTTCATCGACAATGGACTACAAACCCAAGTTCAATGAGAAGAGGTGAAGAGACAGTGCAAGTGTGTTGTGATAGTGAAATAATTCTGCCAGTTCCACTCACGAAAAAGGTTGGTATTTGTGATTTTTTGTTAGTTTTAAACTCATCATCATTTTCTTTTACATTCCATCCATCTATAAAGCAAAAGCCTTCAAGCCAAGTCTCTATCACATTATTTGTGAAAAGTCATCTGTTCCCCTAAAGATATATTTTTCGTTTTGCCTTTCATTCAAATCATTTACTGCGGAATTTCCCGGATTTAATCATTGATATTTAATACTTAAATATTTATTACGAATTTAATACTTAAATACCAATTCACATAGTTACAATTTATAAGACCATTCTCAATATAGTCCTATCGATATAATTGTATTCGATTCAAATGTGATATCCAATTACTCCAGATTAAATTCATATTAAAACAATTGAGATCTATTCAACTTCATCGATGAAATTAATTGAACGAGTTCGAAAAACTGCCATTGAATCCCATAGTAACTGTTGTAATTGGTAACCGGTTAATTGACAATGCCAAGGATTGGTGTAATTGAAACACAAATGAATTAGGGTGGAATAAAATCGGGGGTGAAATAGCAAAATGTAGAACAGCTGCCAGTAATATTTGCGACCAAAACACAAATGAGGTTGAATATTAATGTAACAAGACCAGTTTACAGTATCGTAGATAGAAAAGCGTCGAAATATCAAGAATTTAGTGAAACAATTTGAATTTGCTGCGCAGAAAACCTTTATTTTAAATTTAAAAGTTATCACAATTACATCTATTGGTGGTAAAACAAACAAAACAGTTAGACAGCATGAGCTTGTTACGATTATACATTTCTCCCATTACCGTATAATAGATGCCACATGTTTTCAAAATATACAGTTTAATAGCGTAGCTGTTATATTAAATGTATAAACAACTTATAACTTAACGAGCTCTATCTTGCCAGCAATAAAACCTGTTGGAATTTTTTCGTGACATTTAGAAATAATATATTATAGTTGTAGAACAAGTTGGATAAACCCAACTCGACCACGTTTATAAAAACTGCTATTGTATAGCGAATAATTAATTATACAGTTTAAGCAAGAACGTAGATTCCCACGTTGCTTAATTGACATTGAATGTATATAATTTAGAACAAACGCGTCCATAAAATGTACTACAAAAGGTAAAATGGTCATCTATGGCTTGAGGGAAAAAATAACTCAAAATGATAAAATCTATAACTACAATAACATTTCAATTGTTTCAAATCTATGTTCTAAATTTTTGAATCAGAAGTAAGCAAATATCGGTATCAGAATCAAGCGTAGTCTAATAATATTCATACCTAATATTCTAATTTCATGTTTATGGACGAACACCTACGTTCTGTAATGCCTTTTGGCATCATAAAAGGATGCCAGAGGTATAATATTATTAGAGATCTTTTATTGCGATCTCTAATCGATATAAAATGTTGGGAATACCCAAATGTGTTTGTCCATAAACAAGAAAGTATCATTCGAAAGTTTACATTCTCATTTCTCATTCAAGACCGCACGTTGCTCTTATTCATGTCTAAATTGCCCTTAAACTGTTAGTCTTTTATAAACATCATAATCATCTTCAAGCAAATATACAGGTTTAACAGGAGTACCACGCCATAAACAAGTTTATGGAAAAGAAAGTCTAAAAGTTTTTTTTCTTTTGCCCACAGGTCGAGTGTATTACAACGGTTGACTGACAATGACGTCAGTAGCACAGAGAATCGTGGACCAGTGAACAAGGGACTTTGCCCCATAAAATGATTGAATAAATAAACATTATTCTTATATTTAAATACTGTTTTTTATTTAAGAACTGATTTCCTGCGTTGAATGTACCAAAATAGGTATTATATCGTCTTTTTTCATTATTTTCTCTGTAAGACTGGAAAACAATTTCAGTTTATTCAGTTAAATCTGGTTGTCTAGTATATTAATGATAGAATATTTGATTCTACAATATATCTGTAAAATAAATAACTAAACAGTCCATGTCAAATACTGGCAACTGCATTTGGTTAGATTTAAAACCGACACCAACATATTTGGGAGAATACAAGGTAGATGATGATATGATTGAATAAACTGTATGATAATTGTAATAATCTGATGCCATTACACAAATATAACACACTATACCTAATACAATACTAAAAATAAGACAAGAATGATGAAATACACAGACCTTATGATAAAGTGTAACATAAAAGATAACCTCAAACGATAATTATAATATCTGAGGTCCATAATAATCTTGAAGCAAATGAATGCGTATTATCTGAAAAAAGATATACTTAAACGTTATTGACTTAAAGTGATAGTAGACCATTATAATAATAATGAGCAAACAAATCATTGACCTATAATAAAACTAGCAACTCGCTCCTACTTGCACGCGTGCAATATAAGATTCCTCTTGAATTCCTCTGTCTATTGATGTAAATTTATCAAAATCCGTTGTACTCGTATAGTCTGAAAGATTTCAGCGTAGAGGCGGGAAGCAAGTTTGTATCATACTATATAAAGATATTCATAAAAATTAAACCAACCTATTACTATATACAATGACCTATATATTACCAATTATATAAATTTTAAACAGAACTCTAGTTCCGGTTTTTATCACTTTGGCAGGTCATTAACCGTCACACATTATACAAACGTATCAAAAACTTCCGCAAAACATTCATTATCATATTTTTACAAGGAAAACAATGCTATACTTGCATAATGTGACCCTGACTCTTCCACGTGGAGGAAAGAGTAGAATCACATAACTAAAAAATTAAAATAAAAAAAATCAAAGCATTTATTTCAAGTAGGCCAGTTACAGGTGCTTTTGAATTGTAAAAAACAAAAACTAATTATATGGTGCTACAGTGACAAGACATAATAATGAACCAACAACTTTTGAACGCACGTATCCCCTGTGTATCCAATGCGTAGATCTCAGTGAAGAAGAATGGGTAAGAAACTCCATGGACTCTCTTTTTCAATCGCCAGTATTATCAGAACCTTTGTTACATCATTCATTTTCACATGGTACATTATTTGAGAACGATATAGAAAGTAAAATAGAGTCCGTAGTAAATATAAAAAAAAATATTGTTAGTTAAAATAAACCGTGGCAGCTAAGAGATGACCAGTCCCAACTGACAGCGCCCGTTCACGAACATGACTCATGATATCAGCACCATTCAGCTCAACCATTTTGAAGGGAACTAAATGATCCGACACACGCGCCACCATCAGCGAGACATTTGAGTGAACATGACATACTCCTAACCGCCAGGGTAAATTCAAGTCAAAAAAAGACGTAGGTTTCTGGAGAATGATAGCTTTGTATCACATAGAACTCACACAATAAAGGCTAAGCAATTTAAAATACTAAGAAATATGAATTTATAAAATGCAATTATACTTTTACAATCTTCTGCAGCTCCGACACTAGTACCTATTAAATATTCTGCCTGCTGAACTAATTGGTCCCTATTTCGGTCTGTCACCTCTTTTACCAAAAAGATGCAGATTCTTACGAACGAACATTATTTTTTCATAGATGTATTGACAAGCTACCGTCATGATGTTAATATCCTTAAACAGTTCTCTTAGAGAGTCGTGTCTTCGTAGATTGTATATAGCTTGGATTGCTCTTTTTTTAGAAAAAAATATAGACTCGATGTCTGCAGCCCGTCCCCACAATAAAATTCTAAATGACAAATACATAAAGTATTCGTATAATATATTATTTCATAAAATAAATATTATTATTATAGTGCACCCTCATTTCACTAGTTATGTTAAAGTTCCGCTTAATATGGGCAAAGACTCTCGACATTATATTATACAGGGCACAATTCCAGACCCGGGTTTGTAGACTGTCTAAAAGGGTACCGTAGCCCTGAAGGAAAAGGCAAGCGAAGGAACAGGGTAATTTTTAGTCAGTATGAGTTTGACGCTCCGCCCTAAAAGGGACAACTCTTCTGATGAATATTGTCACCGAAAAAAAAAGAGTTGTCACTGAAAACATACTGACAAGACACACTTTTCGTGATTTGGGGTACGAACCCAAAGACCGCATGCACATACCTACATAGCAGTCATAGCAGTTTATACAAAACTGATAAAAAAAATTCTAATAAAAGATTATAATGATGAAGCAAACAATTTAAACTACGCCACGATCACCAAATACTCGTAACGCTAAAACATGTTTCCAACCGGTTTCAGTTGTCCTTTATTGAATAAGAAATTATTAAAAATATATTTGTCTACGGGTTTTTTTTATATTCTCATTTTATCAAAGCAGTTATTTATGCGATTTGAAAGAACGGGTTATTGACGGGCCTCGAGATGGAAAGGATCAGGGTGGCAACCAAAAAATAATTATTCATTCACATTTTTATGTGTTTCGAATAATTTTCTTTGACTATTATTATGTAGTTAGGATTAGTTGATAAGAATTCACACTTAAAGACTAAATAGATCTAAGAGAAATAAATTATAGGAATATGATGGTTTGTCTCGAAATTCTTTCCCAGACCTTTGACAGTCGTTACAGATGCCCGAAAGTCTGACAAGAGGTATCGAACTTAAAAAAATAAATGGGTTGCAAAAATAGGACACGCAGTTATTCCATTTCAGCTGCATCAGAAAGTGGACTAAATTGAAATTTGGAGAAGGCCAGCCAGATGATGACGTCTGTAAATTCCTACATAGATTACAACGGTTTGAATTAACACGCGGTTCGATCTATCATTGGATGAGACTTTTAAGGCTTTTCCAAATAGCGATCTCGACGAAGCGCGACGTTAGCATGGCTTGTGAAAATATATGCTAGTCGTCACGCAAAACACGACACGCAAGCGCCGACGCTTTGCAAGTCGTTTGGTCGGCGCTATTTTCCTAATTAGTAAACACTATGCGTATAAAATATCTGTTTAATCAGACATTATTAAAAACATGATTACTGTCATACTAAATTTAAACTATGGGCAAAAAACCTTAACAGCTGTCAAGAAACTATGTGTCACCCAAAATAACTTTAACAAGACATCACATACATAGGTGTCTCTTAACCTTCAATAACATTTTCACCCCACAAAAAAATCCTGTCGGTTTAACATACAATCATTAAACCTCTGTTACCATAATTAACAAAAACAATGTGCAGACGTCATGAGGAGTAGTGTCAAGTTTTTTGTTAAAAGTGTGCTTATCTTTAATATTTATTTTACTTTATTTGGTAACTAGGCACAATAATTATTTATTCTCCTAAATAATATAATAGTACGGTTATCAAAACAGGTATGCGGTAGGAATTTTCAAACGGTGTTCCTGTCTACTATTTGCATGCTTTATGCTGTATGTATGCACTTTTTGGCTGTATGCTACATTCAGCCAAAGATTATATATAGTACTAGCTTCCGCCTGCGACTCCGTCCGCGCGGATGTCGGTATTCGCGTGGATGGTTTATATGGTGATGGACATCTTATAAATATCTATTGGACCCAAATACGGCTAAGCCTATAATAATTAAGGAGATTCGCGGTTCTACAAAACAACGTCTATGAATAAAACTGAAAAATAAGATTTTTTTTTTCTACGTATTTTTCCAGGATAAAAAGTAGCCTATGTTATGCCCAAGATAATAAGGTATAATTATACCAAGTTTCATCGAAATCGAACCGTTAGTTTTCACGTGATGCCTGCACAAACAGACAGACAGACAGACAGACAAAAATTTTTTTAATCACATATTTGGGTTTGGTATCGATCCAGCAACACCCCCCGCTATTTATTTTTTCAATATTTTCAATGTACAGAATCGACCCTTCTACAGATTTATTATATGTATAGATACAGTACAGACTCATTGAAACTTATAGCACTACATGCCATACCTATTTGGCTGATCGGACATAATTATGTATAACATTATGTTCACTAATATTTCAACGAGGTAAATAAAGTTTATGCAACTACTGAACCGATTTTGAAAATTCTTTCAACAATAGACAGCTACATTATTCTTTAGTGACGTAGTTAATTGATAAACTCATTAATACGTAGAAGGACTTGTTCTTTACTGTTTTCAAAGACTCTGAAGGCTTGAGTTATATTCAACCGCGGTGAGGATAAAGTCCTCCGATGTTTTACTAATATTTTTTATTTCGATGTTTTATTCGGATGAATTTTAGTACGCAGATAGTTTATAAACTGGATTATGACACATACGATAGCAAATCCTGATATTTTGCTCCCGAGGGATAATTTTCGAGTTGAGCGGGCGACGCCGCTAGCAACAGCTACTTAATAAATATTTTTGTAAAATAACCTTTGTGGTTAGAAAAATTGCCTACTGTTTTATATAAATAAAAACAAATGATGTATTCATTTGTTTTTATTTATATAAAACGTCTGGTTTTCAAATGCGTTTTTTTTTAATACGTACCAACATAACAAAAAAAACAGCACAAAGCTTCTGTTTATTTCATTACAAATGTTTTCCAGTAGAATTGATACCGGACAGTTGAGAAACGTGAACATATATTAATATGGAACGCTTAGGACTATCTCAAAAGCAGTATAGCAGTAGTATGTAGTAGCAGTAAGTATCTAACCATAACACTTAAACATAATAAGTTATTTGAAAATTGAGCACTACAGTTTTATTACGATGTTATAAAATACTGACAGCACGCCTAGCGCAGTGGCTGGGCAATGGATCCCCGCACGGATCAAACATGACCTAAAAGTAATTTTTATAAAACGAGACAGTTTCTGAAAGTAAGAAAGCTTCTTTTCGGTTGCTTTCTTACTTTCAAACGCAGATTGAAAACAATATTTTAAGCCCACACACTTATCCAAAGACAACAGATAAGTACCTAATAATAAACAAATTTAGCATTCCATAAGCCATTGAGACGTGCTAATTAATATCAAATTCCCTTTCTCTATTAGCTAACATTTGTTGGAAGAAAGTTAACTTACGTTAGAGATATCTAAGGTTTAGAACATTATTCAACCTTCCCTTATCCGTGAAATTTTCCCAAACAAACATGAACTTTCTTGTTTTGTGATAAAGTCGATAATCTATTGCATTTTGAACGCTCAATGCCTAAACTTGATGGTTCCATAAATACATTAAATCGATTTTGTTTTAATTACTGCAAAAAACTCTCCAAAACCCCATTTAAATTTTTCAACCGCAACGCGTAAATTCAGTAATCGTAAATTAATGTATCTTTGTGACAAAGGGGGTACATTAAAAATATATTTAAAAATGTAAAACAGTGAATTGAAATGTGTTTAACATGACTGCTACAGTTGGTTTACTTAAATAACTTTTTTTTTTTGGAATTTCTACCATGTTTTGTGGGTTCCTGCCACTTAACCCGCTCCGAACAAAAGCAACAGCTTGGTTCGGCGCTGGCTGACGCGTCTGACTTTAGCACTCGTGGAATCGCTTCGCCGCCTATTATGACGCACTGTGAGAAGCGAGCCTAATAGTGAAATGGATGTCAAGTATTTTTAACTTTGTAAGTGCGAAATTGACACATAGATTGCCTCGCAATAGACACAGAGGATCTTCAACGATGCTTAGTCTAAGTTTGGTCAAGTAGTCGATAGTTAACTGTTTCAGGTAATAATCTAGCTAGAGTGCAAATAGGCAATAGAGGGCAGTTGGGGCCTTGAATAAGCAGAAGGCCAACACTTATACTACTAAGCTATTCAGACAGCAGAGACTTTTTTTAGCGTGGTAAAATCATCGAATGAGTAGCCCTCCGACCCAGGGCAGGGCGGGCGGGACTGTCAGACTTGACTGACTAAAATCCACGGTGTCGTTCAATAGCCCTTTACGTACCGGGGTCACGGTAATTAGTGAGTCCCGCGACCCCGGCAGGCTTTGGCCCTCTACAGAGGCCCCGTCACTATGGTCCATGGTCGGACAGCGAGTCGCCCATTACTCGCCGCTCGCACGCCCCGACAGCGGAGACTGCGACAAAATTATGAAACATATTGTGCACTAGCTTCTGACCGCGACTTCGTACGCGGATCCTGGCTTATGCCAGCGAGAAGAGGGTCGTCAAAATCGAAGATCTGAAACATCTGATGTCGAATTCTAATTCCTTTGTCACGCAGACGAGCGATAGCGAACCGGACCGAGTCCGAAGCAATACGAGACGTCAAACTGGATGCAACGAACCGAGGCGTGGCAGATGTATTAGCTGGCTTTTTATGAAGAACGTCAAACAGAGCAAATACGCCTTCGCCAGGTCTTCGCAACGGTTCGGTCACGCTATCGGATCGCTTTCGCTTTTCTATGTCACTGGATTCAAACAATTCCATACATCATAAATATAAACGGCTCGCTTCGCATTCGCCACGCCTGTCTCTTTGACAAAGGCTTAAGAGCCCGGGGACGGGACAACAACGGGATGCGCGTGACGATTCGAGATGCTCCAGATCTTTCATGTTTGTAAGTCAACAGGAAATGCACATCAAATTAAACAACTTTTGCTAAGACGTCATTCCTATATTATGTTATAGTGTAGCTGTGCTCTTGGAGTTCCACATCAGGTGTTCCTTGTCTGCAATTTTAGTGTGTAGCGTGAATCATCCTATAACCTCAAAAAAGGACACCACCTCGTCTACAAAATTAAAAATTTTTCCAACCTAGTATTTTCCTTTATCGTACAAAGAAACATGAATAAAAAGGATCTTCAGTGGAAAAGTCCGAAGAAACAATATCTGCCTTATTCACGCAAGAAATCGTTCCGAACAAAGGTCTTTTGTTTTTCGTATCAATGCGCAGTGTAATTAATTAATCATCATGTATCTGCTGGAATTTTACCATCATCCTGACCTGAGCTGACCCTTCGTCTGGAAAAGTTCTACTTGTAAGGTAAATGCGTAAGTGTTACGCTTACATGAAAGGCTTTTTTTTTTTTTTTTAGCGTGGTAAAATCATCAAATGAGTCCTCCCACCCAGGGCAGGACGGGAGGGACTGTCAGACTTGTACTGACTAAAATCCACGGTGTCCTTCACTAGCCCTTTACCTACCGGGGTTACGGTAATGGGAAAGTCCCGCGACCCCGGCAGGCTATGGCCCTCTACAGGCCCCGTCATTATGCTGACACTCCTTGAGGCGCGCGTGGAACACAACGCGCCGTCGACCCGGGCATGGTCCATGGTCGGACAGCGAGTCGCCCATTACTCGCCGCCCGCATACCCGCGCCTACGGTGGCCGGAGATCGTCTTGCGACGTACATGAAAGGCTTAAGGTACAATCGACAAAGAATCATGAATTCATGACTCATTTTGACAATAAAGCGATAGAAACCGTCAAAATAACAAAGATCAAGATCATTACCATTTTTTTTTTATCGTGGTAAAATCTTCAAATGACTCCTCCCAACCCTTACTGCCAGACTTGTATCGACTAAAATCTACGGTGATCCTTCGATAGCCCTTTACGTTCCAGGGTCACGGTTACCTGATGAGACAGTCTCGCTTAAGATCGTTACCATGAAAATGTATATTTACACAATTCCAAAAGAATTCATTGTACTTGTCCGTAAGTAATAAATAAAATATAAGGTTACGTAAACACGCCTTTTTTCCCGTGGGATTGGGTGCTTGTTTAAAGGTAAAGGCATTTAAACAAGCCTCTTTTTGCGTCATCCACATTTATACATCTGTTCATACACGTACAAGCACGCTGCCGTCCACTAACTAAAAGGCCGTTAAGCCACAGTTGCTCATTTTTCACTTTTTAATGTAGTCTTATACAACTTTCGATGCTCTATCTTTTGGTCTAAGAGTCATTTTTCTATAATTAATAGTTTAGGAGATACAGGAAGATTGCTGTGCAGTTAAACCACATAAAATGCATAATTAAAAATTAGAAAATGAATTTAATAAATTTAAATAAATATAAATGAATTAAACATATAACATATTGTGCAATAACACTATGCCTACATATATAATTTGCAGCCTTGTTCCTAGATAGCATATATTTTAAGTGACATCAATTCACAATTTTAGCGTTTTCTTGAAAACTACTTTTTGCACTTAACGGCCTTTTAGTTAGTGGACGGCAGCACGCCAATTGCTAGTACTACACACATGACCATTCTGAAGAAACTTACTAATAAGGTATTGTCTGTTCTTCTAGGGCGTGCCCTTCATTCATCAACTGGTATGTTTAAAAACGTGGACAGGAAAATTGGCCCAATGCACAAGAAAGTGGTAAAAGGCAGCCATTTTGGAGAACTGTCCTTAGTAAATTTGGAATCCCGAAAAGTATTTCTGATCAGCCTAGTTTAAGTACCTAAATGATTTGAATTGATTGATACTAATTTGATATTTAGATACAAATGTCGAAATGTTATTGTTAAAAGCATTCTACCTAAACAGAACTGATAAAACAGCTTTTACAAACTGGAAATGTATCAATTTACCGGTACATACATTAAGTTGATACTTTGATCTTATCCTCTTCCTTTCTAAACTTACTTGCAATTCAACTAAAAGTAATATTACAATCTACCTCAGTTCTCACAAAAACTCTAAAAACAAAATTTACAATTAAATAATAATATATGTCATACAAAACTCTAACACTGTAACAATTAAGGCTTTAATAGTTTGACGTCTAATGTGTGGAAAATGCCGCTTTACCTAATTATTTCAGATATAAAAATTAAATAAGTTAATGTACAACAAATTTAAATCACTTTGTACATTATAATCACATTTTACCTCGTAAACATCGTTTTGATATTGTTAAATTGACGTTAGAAGTGGGTAAGCTAGGTTTTGCCCTCGGATTCACCTGTCTTATAAAATATTCTCATGGTTATTAAAATTTTTGTAAGTGTAAATCATATCGCTGCTGAAGTGTAAACATAAAGATGATGTGTAAATATAAACTTACTTTCTAGTTTATTCTTACTTTCTGTTTATATTCGTAGTAGTTGTGAAGTTTAATGTTGTTTAGTTTTAATGAGAATTTTGGCGCCGATCAACGCACACAATGTATTAAATATCGTGATATGCCAGGCAGCTCGCCAAGCATCCTCTGGCTTGACGAGGATCGACGCATACCAAATATGGACTGGTGATTTCATTACCACAACATGCACCCCGCCATCGCCACGAAGCGAACATCCTGTCAATCCCCATTGATGTCCTGTCAATCCACTAGTTACCATGACCTTTATGAAACGCTCTTCCCTGCCGTTCCGACATTACGTGCTGGCCCAAACCTTTTTTTTTTAGTAGAAAAAATTGGCTCACATACAAGAAGCTCATATTTTTTTATGTTAAGCAGAATGTTGTAGAAAAATAAACCGAATAAATTAGTTTTTAATGAGCACATACAACAGTATAGGTTCTTTAATTACTTGACCTTATTTTATCATAATTGGTATAAATATTGAACCCCAAAAGTAATGATTTCATTAGTAAAATCAATTACCTTTTTCCACGAACTCGCCACATGATTGCAACATTAGATATAGACTGCAATTGATAAACAAAATATGTAATTATTGGTAACCATAATTTCCTGTATCATTTGTTTACAGCTAATTAGTTTGGTTTCACGTATCAAAATAAATACAATTCTCTATTTCAATTACACCTGTATCTGCATTGAAATTAAGCCAGTTGATTAATAACGTACAAAATTAGTGTTCATTTGATTGGTAGGTGAGTGACCTTTTAGTGAGGGAAATAATATTTTAGCAAGCCACAATAATAGCGAAACCAATGTATGTCCTTCTCTTAGAAGAAAAACTGGAGAGACGGCGTCCTCACCTGGCGCTGGTCTTGTCACTTTACGGAAGTTTCAGGAAGTTTCTGTGTCGGATAGGGAAGGAAGAAACGCACTGCGCGGACAGCCCGAAGGTAACGGTGGAGGTGTGCCCCATTTCGCGGAGCATCGCCATATTATCCTGTGACAGATAGTGACGGACTCTCGGGTGCGGCCCTGGTACAGGCCTTGGTACGGAGTGAGAGGGCAGGAGAATCAGTCTCTTTCGCCTGTGTTGGTTTCTTTGGCTGTGTGAAGTAGTAATGCGAGGGAAGGAGCGGGTGGAAAGAGTGAGTGAGAAGCAATCCTTCTCTTCACGCACTGTTCGTCCAGAATAACGAGGTGACGAACAAAATAAATACCTATTAAAAAATGAGACTTTAAAAAAAATAGTTATAACCAAGCAAGCAAATGCAATAAAATGCCTCTTAGACGTGGCTTACTTGCAAAATATGGGTCTTTTACACCCTTTTTTTTTGTTTTTACTCTTTTTGTAAATCAAAAGCACTTAATTTATGATCTATTTAAAGGCGCCGTAACACGAACAGAAATTTAATTAAATGATGGATTAAATACTTACTTAGATAGGTACTCAATTTTCGTTATTTAATTCCAGGAACGTAATGAAATTTCAAGAATCTCGCCTTTCAACTCTAATGAATTAAGTTTACGTTTATTGTGAAATTAAATCCGTCAATGAAGGACAATCATAGACTTAATATATATAAATATAATATATAAGAAAAACAGGCCCCAAATGGCATTCCATTTAAAAACTGTAAAGCTGTGTTTCCACGAGAGCCCGTTATGTCCAAGGGTTTAGGCGCAAAATCTCTATTTCGCAAAATGCGCAAAAGGACAAGTTGCCAAAATGGCAAATTCTCTAAAAGTCTTATTCTCAAAACACCTGATTATCAAAATGGCAACTTCTCAAATCTATAAATGGCGAATGATCTAAATGTAAATCGACAATTGGGAGTTTAATTCTTTTAATTCTCCATTTTTCAAAATGATTTATCATGTAGCCGCCTTTTTCCACCGATTTTGTGGTCAGCTTCCAGTCGACCTGACTATGAATTTAAAATTGAACGACTGCCTATTGTGTTGAGGGCTCCTTATTTTATCTCCTTATGACTCCACAACATTGTCATTCTCCTGCCTATAATTTCATTTGAGGTTGGCCCAGTATACCTTTTTCTTACATAATATTCTCTAATACTCGTCAAGTTGGTCGCGGGACTGTACGAATTACTGTCACCCCGTCTGAACGTAAAGGGCTATTGGAGGACACCTTGGATTTTAGTCAGTACGAGTCTGACAGTCCCTCCCACTCTGCCCTGGATGGGAGGACTCATTTGATGATATTACCACGAAAAAAAAAATACTTGTCAAGTTATCATGTATCTCCTTTATCTATATCGTCCTTCATACAATGCAGTATGGCATCAACATAAAATTTTTGGCAAAGCGATTGATCAGCAAAAACAACAATTTTACCTGTTAAAAGGTTAAACATCCTTTTCACGTATTGTTTACAAATATTTTTGCTTTTGTTTGCGCAAAAGACTCATTTATCCAGTTTACCAATGATATCGTTTTCTTTAATTTAAATCACCCATTGAAAGTAGAAAAAAGTTTGAGAATAAAGTTTCAAATTTAAAACTTGTTTTGTTAAGGCTGTCTGAGTCAACAGTCAGAACAGTCTCAAGACAAATTTTGAGGAAAGAAAATATCAGTTGCGAGTGGGATTTGAACCCGCGTCACCTGGATAAGTCCTCCAGACGCCTTACCAATTAAGCAACCGTAACTCACACTCAGAAGCTGAATCATCCATTCCCTCGTTTTAACGTTTTACGGTAAAGTGGCGCCATCTCTTGAACTAGTTTCTAACTACTTCCAAAAAACATGTTTAAATTACAGCCAAATCAATGTTGTACTTATAATCAGATAGTGTCTAACATCTAATTACATATTTACATATTTTTAAACGCATTAACGCGTTATTGTTAATGCGCTTAAAATAACATTAGTCTCAAGACAGGTTGGTCGGAGCAAAGAATAGCTTTTCAAGTGAAGATTTACTGGGAGGCTTTGCACTTAGACTTCAATTCTAGTTACGCTGACGTCGGCGTTGGTCGCATACGTTCATAGTATGGTGATACATAGAACACAATGTAAGTATATTGGTACGCACAACAGACGTACCTACGTACCCGACATCTGCGAACAGAATGAGGCTTTCCTGCGTTTCCTCAAGGCGCCAACGGTTCTTTTAATTTAAAAACTGTTTTAAATTACTTATTTTATTAGTTTTACTATCCATTATTTCTGTATTTTTTGTGTATTAACCTTTTTTGGAACGTTATAAAGGTATGAAGACGATAGACAATGTGTTACAGTGTATGAAGAAGAGGATAGCGTCCTCTAGGTTATCCTCTTCTTCACACACAGTTCCACGCAGTCTAGGTTACCAGGATCGGATGAAACAAGAAGAGAAACATCAAGACAAGTTTGGATGGAGGATATTAAAGTAAATTGTTTGGGGTTGGTAGGTTTGCGCAGTATTCGTTGTTACGCAAAACTGCCAATCCCAAATTATACGTCAGCGCAGTCACATTTTCGAGAAAGTAAACAAAAACAGAAATACCCAAGTAATCTATACATATAATAAATCTGTAGAAGGGTCAATTCTGTACATTGAAAGTATTGAAAAAATAAATAGCGAGGGGTGTTGCTGGATCGATACCAAACCCAAATATATGATTAAAAAAGTTTTGTCTGTCTGTCTGTCTGTTTGTGCAGGCATCACGTGAAAACTAACGGTTCGATTTCGATGAAACTTGGTATAATTATTCCTTATTATCCTGGGCATAACATACCTAGGATACTTTTTATCCTGGAAAAATACGTAGAAAAAAAATCTTATTTTTCAGTTTTATTCATAGACGTTGTTCGCGGTTCTACAGAAGTAGAACCGCGAACACACGTTGCATTACCCGCAGTGGATTCAGCGCCGTAATATTTATAAGATGTAATTGTCAGAGTTACTCAAAATGGGGAAATAAAACCATCCACGCGAAGACCGACTTCCGCGCGGACGGAGTCGCGGGCGGAAGCTAGTATAAAATAAAAAAGGTAAGCTCGATCCGCCACTGAACTATATATCTATAACCTCTGACCTAGATTAGATTCAAAAGCAAAACTTTTTGAAATAAGAAAAATCAGGAATTACTTCTTATTTGTTGTTTTTTTTTTACTTTAACAATAATATTATCTCGAGGGAAGGAAATATATTATGTTGTCTTTTAAGTATTACGAAACACGGCCAATATTTACGTATTTTAATTACACTGTTTATTGAATTATAAGTAAGCTTAAGTACCTTCGCTAATTATAGTTTAAAACAAATACATTACTACGAAGTGTTACAAGTATAATAATAAATTAACGGAAGTTTATTTTCAGAATTTACTAAAAATAGATTTTATTCTATTGCTATGTCTATTAATACATGAGCACATAAAAAAATATGACTGATCAAGGATTTCCTAACGAGACTATTCTAAAGTACTTTATAAGATAATAAATAATAAATAAATGAATAAATATTCCACAACTATCACACAACGCCATCTAGTCCCAAGCTAAGCAGAGCTTGTGTTATGGGTACTAGACAACTGATAAACATACTTATATATTACTAAATACATACATATTATAGATAAATTACACCCAGACACAGAACAAATAATCGTGCTCATCACACAAACATTTGTCCTGGGTGGGAATCGAACCCACGACCTCCGGCATAGCAGTCAGGGTCACTAACCACTAGACCAACAGGCCTGTCAAAGATATCTTGCAAAAAGTAGTAACGTCAACTTCGATGGAAACTTCCATTAGTATACCAATAGTTCCATGAACATACACTCTCGTGCAAAAATATGTATGAATCAGCGAACAGCAAACATAAATCATGCAAGCTGTTTGATCAGTAGTAACGCTAACTTTGGTTAAAATCCCACACATATTTTTTTAACAAATGACAAAATGATTAGAAAATATACCTATAGCATTTTGGCTCGTTGTGGACAATTATTTGACAAGTAACTAGGTAACTCTATGCGTTTTTATTTGTAATGCATGGAATTGTTTGAATTCAGTCACATAGAAAAGCGAAAGTGATCCGATAGCGTGACCGAACCGATGCGAAGACGTGGCGAAGGCGTGTTTGCTCTGTTTGACGTTATTCATAAAAAGCCAGCTAATACAACTGTCACGCCTCGGTTCGCTGCACCCAGTTTGACGTCTCGTATCGCTTCGGTATCACTTCGGAAACGGTTCGGTTCGCTATCGCCTGTCTGTTTGACAAAGGCTTAGTTAGAATCCCGTTTTTCTACAAATGACTTAAAGAATGTATAGTTTTACAACAAGTAGTTCGATCAATAGTTATACTAACTACTTTTTTAATCCTATACCTATCCTAAATCTTGTCGCGGGACTTACGAATACCGCGACCCCGGAACGTAAAGGGCTATTGAAGGACACCGTGGATTTTAGCCAATAGAAGTCTGACCGTCTCTCCCGCCTTGCTCTTGGGAGGTAGGACTCATTTGATGATTTTACCACGCTAAAAAAAAACCTATCCTATACCTACATTTTAAAACCATTTGTAAAAAAAAATGGGATTTTAAAAATAGTTTAGACTACTGATCTAACAACTGGTCCAAGTCATAGGTATTTTGGCAACTCTCACTATTGGTCTTCGATTCATTCATATTTTATTACAAGTTGCAAGAGTGACTGCAATGCATGAGATCTCCGGTTTGTTTCCCAGGTCGGGCATTGCGTTATTGAAGTACTCTTATGCACACCTTTGCCTTATCCTTTGTTGTTTACAGCCATGATTTTATGCTATTTACGAGTATGAACATATTTATGAATTTATTTATATCCTCTTTTCTTCCTACAGACTTATAAGCTCTTACACGTGTACCTAAACGTAGAATGGCACGTGTTCAGTGATCCGAAAACCCTTTACGAGATTTATTCGAGTGTTCCCCTTGAACGCCAAGGATGTGTAATTTGTAAATAGTGTAAATTTGGGAATCTTAAAGAATTTTAACTAAATTAAGTAATAAAAATATTCCTCCCAACCGACCAGCCACGGCCGATCTCAATGAAGATCAGCCATCTGCGCGGGGCATATTATAGTGCCCAAG
This sequence comes from Agrotis puta, assembly GCA_943136025.2. Lineage (NCBI taxonomy): Eukaryota > Metazoa > Arthropoda > Insecta > Lepidoptera > Noctuidae > Agrotis > Agrotis puta. Next base: position 4,956,376 of record OW964171.2, read on the forward strand.
TGTCTGCGCAGGCACAGGTGCAATCGAACCCAAGACCACACGCTCAGCAGTCGCGCGACCACGAGTACAACATGGCAGTTATTTAGTTTATTTAGTAGGGCCCAACCGAATGTGATAACTGAGATTGATTATTAAATTTCCAGCGATAGAAAAGTTCTTTAGAGAAAATCTAGCAAGGAAACTGCATCATATGTTTGATTGGGGTTTTTGACGGTACGTTTGGTGTAGTGGTTGAGCAATCGACTGCTGCGCTAAATTGCATTGGTTAGATTCCCGCTCATAACAAGTAATTTTGACCTACGGATAGTTGTTTCGGGTCTTGATTGTTTATGTGAATTTAAATGTTTGTAAGACACATCCATGAAACAAGTGTTATTCTCAGTGCGAGGCAACGGAAAAAAATAAACAAGGAAAAAACTTTAACAATCGGATTTACAAGCTATAATAGCACGGATTGGCCTATATTACTCCGAATTTGCCCAAAATAATACGGATTTGCTATTATTGCTCCGGATTTGCCCACTTTGTACAACTAATACTTGTAAAACTGTCCATTATAATTGATGTGGTTAGGAAAAAATATATTTTCTTTTGCATTTACATCACAGATTGACGCAGCCATCATTTGAATACCTCTTAAACCTTTGTCAAACAGACAAGCGAAGCGAATGCGAAGCGTGACGTTTTTATTTGTAATGTCTGGAATTGTTTGAATCTAGTCACATAGAACAGCGCAAGCGATCCGATAGCGTGACAGAACTATCGGACTGACGTCTCGCTTCGGAAACGCTTCGCTTTCGCCAGTCTGTTTGACAAAGGCATAATTGATGTGGTTAGGAAAAACTACATTTTCTTTTGCATTTACATCACAGATTGACGCAGCCATCATTTGAATACCTCTTAGTATGACTCTTGTCATGTTTACTACGCATTCAATCAATAAGTAATTTGTTCAAGGTATATAAACAAATAAAAAAAACTGACGTCAATTGCAGAATAAGGGAAGTCCTATTCTACAAAGCTCAACTTTACAACGTCATTAACCGACAAGGGATTACCATATTTATTTCAAGGGCACAAAGGGCTAAAGTGCGTTGTACTTTTAATATTATAATCTAATTATTACACAAAATCCGTAATTAGGAATCAAAAATAAACAATTGACGTAAAGTAAGTATTTTTGATCGGAACTTTATAAACATATTTAAATAGTATTTTGTAACCTTGATAGCTATTTCTGTTAACGGCTTTTAATTCCCGGAAATTATGACAATCAAGCATTGTTTTAATAAAATCAGTTTTAGTAGAATCAGTTTTTGATGGTCTTTTTTTTCTGGGGTGTTAAAATCACCATAAATAAATAAGCAAATAAGTCCTCCCGCCCTGATTAGAACGGAAGGGACTGTCAGACTTATTGATTATAAATCCACACTGTTCCTTCGGTTGCCCTTTGTGTCCCAAGGCCACGGTAACTCTATAGTAATTCCTGTCCTTACCTTAATTTCCTGGAGGTTGGAGCAGCATGTACACTTTCTCCATGCTCCTCCATTATCGAATCATCATCTAAGTAGTTACATCAAGCCATTAATATCATCATTCAGTCGTATTTCTATAGAAATCTGCTATTGTAAGTTATGATGCGTACTTCGCACTAAAAATTGTCGATGACCACATTTACGGTAGGTACCTAAATACAAACACCAGCACAACCTACCTCAATCTGTAAATTTTTTTTATAGATTTTCTACCTTATCACAATGGTGGAAGGTAAATGTTCAATTGATAAAATTTGACAGATTCGGGTAGGTTGACTTGCTTGCGTCTGTACATTATCGGTAATTATATTAGTTATTTTCTGTACTAATTTTATAAAGCTGGAGATTTTGTTTGTTTGAACGCGCTATTCTCAGGAAGTACTGATTTATCTATAATATGTATGTATTTAGAAAATATATAAGTATGTTTATCAGTTGTCTAGTACCCATAACACCCCACGGCGTCGGACGTCGCAAGACGATCTCCGGCCACCGTAGGCGCGGGCATGCGGGCAGCGAGTAATGCGCGACTCGCTGTCCGACCATGGACCATGCCCGGGTCGACGGCGCGTTGTGTTCCACGCGCGCCTCAAAGAGAGTCAGCATAAATGACGGGGCCCCCCTCTAGAGGGCCAAAGCCTGCCGGGGTCGCGGGACCAAGGGATTACCGTGACCCCGGTACGTTAAGGGCTATTGAAGGACACCGTGGATTTTAGTCAGTACAAGTCTGACAGTCCCTCCCGCCCTGCCCTGGGTGGGAGGACTCATTTGATGATTTTACCACGATAAAAAAAAAAGTACCCATAACACAAGCTCTGCTTAGCTTGGGACTTGATGGCGTTGTGTGATAGTTGTGGAATATTTATTTATTTATTCATTTATTTACTGGTCCGAATCGTGTTAGATAAATCGATAATAGTTTTACCGAGTAACCTATCAGGCAGTCAGGCTACATAACGTCCTGACGTTATGTAGCCTGATACGACCTGGTTGATACGACCAATAAGATCCGAGCAGCAGATGAAGCCACAAAGAGCAGCTAGTAATAACATAATAATAAAATGGTTTCTCCTGCGCAATCGTTCTCGGTAAACCCCTGAACACTGAACACCTACCAAGCCGGTAGTATGTAACTAGGTGCAAATTCCTACTATTAACTTGATAACATTCCTTACCATATTGCTATTATCCGGTCAATTACCGCCAGACGAACTTGACCTTTACGGAAGTACACTCGACAAAATAATTTGAATGGAGCACGCGTTTGTTTACGGAAGTTCATGACTTGTAAATCAAGAAGTGATAAAAAGTTGTTATTGCATAAATTAAGATATTTCTAAGTATAACGTGTTCAGTAATTTTGGGGCTTTTTTTAATTTCTTTACTCGAGGAGCTCGTGGCTAAATAATTACAGCCATACAGGCCGATCTTCCAGGTTAAGCCACGCTTGCCGTGGTTGGTCTGTAGATGGGTGACCGTTGGTCTCGGCTGTCATTTGTAAATTCAATAAAAATTTCGCTACTATCAGTACAGCTCTAAAAGTCTGACAATCAGTCTTACCATGAGGCATCAATTATGACATTGCCCAGTTACTGGGTTGTGGAGGTCCGATAGGCAGTCACTCCGTGTAAAATATTGATATTCAGGTGCATCTGGTTCGACAGGAAGCCGACATTGGGTTCAACTCAAATATTTTCAGATTTCCATCAAGAAATTCTGAGCAGCCCGGAGTCTTGTTATGTGTACGGTTGATGCCAATGGAATTCACTAATCACCCTTTAGGACTGGCGGAATTTTGGTGAGCTATAGGTAACTATACGAGATCCCTGCCTAATCCTTAAGGTGTGCCGGCAGACAGTTGTGATGTTATGTTAGTGTGGCTCCACAATTATATTATAAGGTGAGTGCGTATCTCATATTTACATAAGTTAGTACTCAATATTTCTATATGTATGTATAGATAAATCCACAACACAATGGTCTTACCCCGTCTTATCGTACGAGAAAGAGGAATTTGAGAAGAAAATGGACTACACCACAAATGATCTAGTTAAAGTGGCCAGAAGATTACTTTACTTTTACGCTGAGTGTACTTTCATAGAACTAATCGCTCAGTTTAAATGATTATGGGTCTCAGGGAACTTCCTTGCTCGTCCGTCATAGTTGCAAGTCATGTAAACAATTCAGTATGAAACATAATTATACGTTTCAATGCGTTCATTTAAACTAGTTTTCATTCCAAATTATTCTATTCCATCAGGTATTGAATGTAGGCCCTATTGTTGGCTATAGGTTTATTTATGAGACTTTAAAAACCTTCTATTAGTATATACGGTACCATTTACTAAATATTTTCTGGAAAAAAAACTGCGGACATATTATGACGTCTTAAAACCAGGCTTGTTTTGGAACAAGCCTGGTTTTAAGACTCTAAGGTTTTAAGAGCTCTATTTCTTTCACTCACTGGTGAGTGAAAGAAATAGAGCTATACAAGTCGTCTAGCGCTACCTCGTTCACTCAATGGAACAAGCCTGGTTTTAAGACGTCATAATACGGCCGCAGGTGTTATTTATCAATAACAAAATTAATAAGAAAATCATTTTTTATCCATCTTCTCACAGTTTTTTTTTTTTATCGTGGTAAAATCATCAGATGAGTCCTCCCACCCAGGGCAGGGCGGAAGGGACAGTCAGACTTGTACTGACTAAAATCCACGGTGTCCTTCGATAGCCCTTTACGTACCGGGGTCACGATAATTCGTTAGTCCCGCGACCCCGATCTTCTCACAGTACTTCAAACATGTAATGTTTGTGTGTTTATCATAATTATTTACACTTTTGGGCATACCTACTATATTATGTAGGCTGGCATATTATACAGTAACACGGTAGTCAATTGAAACAGTTTTAATGCAATTTATATGCTACTAAGACAATAATCGCTCAGATTAACTGATTATTATTATTATAGATCTCACGGACTTTCCTGGGTTTACAGTTCAAACGTAAAATCATGCTAACTGCGCGTGTAATGTAATTGTGTATAAGTTAACAAGATTAGCACTACAGACCCACGAAGCAAGTAACACTTGCTCAACTTAAGATTCATTCATCGATGACTCTTCGCTTTTTTCGAATGGTAAAATCATTAAAATGAGTCCACTCTGGATGAATCAGAAGGGACTGTCGAACTCTATTGACTTTTTTTATTATGTACAATGGTTTTGCTCTTGACCTTAGTCTAGGTTAGGGGTGACTATGACAAGGTTGACGATGGAGCGAGCTTACCCAGAAGAAGCCTGTTCACTCTCACTTTGAAGAGATTAGGATTGTATGCGTTCGGAAACACAGACGCAGGCAGAGAGTTCCACTCCTTCGCTGTTCGCATTATAAAAGACGTTTAGAAACGGTGAGTGCGACTAAAAGTACATCGCGTTCCAGGGCCGCTTCTAAGACTCTACCCTAGAGTAATGGTCCACAAATTATAGGGTTCTTAATGTCGTGTCCTACTTGTTCATTACCTTGTCGAAATTGTTCATTACAGCAATTGGTGGACGCTACTGAAAGCGCTAAACTCGCACGACATTCCTGTTAGTCATTGTTAACCCTTTTCGTACGGATTTTTGCGGTTATTAATAAGTAGGTCTCTAATAAGTGTTAATCACCGCAACCCTGTTACTGGGTAATACCAATATTCAAAGGTTAGGTACACACGGCTACGCATCAAGCTAGACAAACCAGTTTATCTTGGCATGGCTTGGTTTGATCTTTTCTCACAGTGATCGATCATCGCATTATATCGCAAAAATATGAGTCTGTAATATCTCGAGCACGCCGCAATCGCGGCACTAAGACCCCTATTTGAGGAGTGCCTGGATAGCAAGTTAAGCAGAGAGGTGACCTTTTAAAAGGCTGGCTTCCAATTCATAACTTTCTTTAGTTCGTTGTAGTCCCCTGAAAGTAACTAGTACATTTTACAATGAGTAAAAAACAACTCTATTGTATTGCTTGCCTGCATCATCCCACCGCTGAGCAAAGGTCTCCCCAATGGCTTGTAGTTCCTCCAATCCTGACCCAAAGTGAACCACTGGTCATTATATTTTTCCACGCTTATCACGCCATCTTCAGACAGAGTTTGGCACAGATTTGAAATTGACGGCACGGTTAGCGCAATAGCTGAGCGACTGGACTGCTGCGCTGCATGTCACGGGTTCGATTCCTGAACGGAGCAAATATTTGTATGATCGACAAGTAGTTGTTTCGGGTCTGGGCTTTTGTGTATGTGAGTTTATATGTTTGTAAATGTACCCACGACACAGGAGAAATTCCTAGTGTGGGGCAACGTTACTTTAAAAAAAAAAGTAATAACTCGGGACTCTGGGGAGCGACGTGTGTCAAGTTTAATATGTTAATAAAAACATAATATAAATGATTGAATTAAATGATCTCATTTAATTCAATCATTTATATTATGTTTTTATTTAATTTTTCATAAATAAAACGTATGACTAGTATCCCTTTTTTTGTTATGATTTTGTTAACTGTACATGAAACAAACAAATAAATAAAAAAGTTTATCAAAAGATCTAGTTTCCAAAAATGTAGATCTTATAAGTCCCGAAATAATGGGTCACTAGAAGGTTGCTGTCATCGCTCACAATCTAGAATACTATCCACTTCTTTTCATAGTATTATATCCTGGAAGACTGAATAAATTAAATATCAGTTAATGTCCATTATAAACTTATCTAGACTTATTTATAATATATATAGAAATATTAATGTAAATACTAAATTCCCCAGCAAAAGTGAGGGTTTCCCAAATATCGATTCAATAAATCATTCAAAACCTGTTTATGAAATTCTTAGAATAGACATAATAAAACACATAAATAAGTATGGTAAACAATCTTTTTGCGTGTAAGTTATTTAATTTTTTTCCCAATGCGAATAGTGGTTGAACAACACTATTATTCTTTTTTTTGGTTTTATTTAGATAAACGACTGCAATATACAACTAATTGTGTATTAAAAATGCTATGATGTTATTGATAAGTGAGTTTTATTTATATCTATCAGGTTTAACAAGGAATTTTAATTTTGACGGCGTGTTTACCGCAATGACTAAGCGATCGTTTGCTGCGCACTTGCGCAGGGTTTCGCGTGTTTGATTCCTACTGAACAAATATTTGTATGACCAACAAGTACTCGTTCCACGTTTGGATGTTTAAATATATTCTGTAAACACACCCATGACACATTTTAAAAATTTGCCCCACAATAGGACAAATTTTAATAGGAATCTTATGCTAGTAATCACAAACTTTTTTGATGTGTGTATTATTATTCATGGCAATAGACAAAAGGTTAGAATAAATACGTAAATAATCAAATTCGAAAGTATACCATGACGTCAAGAATAGCATTGAATCAAACTGTGGGAGTTTCAAAATCATAAACAAGTTTTTCTAAATTCAATCTAGGACATTACAATTTAACAAACACAATGTAATGTAATGAGTAACAGTAAAGACGAGCGTCAATAGTTTTTGCAGACTATTCTTTGGGTCGAAGATACAGTACATTGGGTCAAAACTGACGTCGAGGTAGTACGTACGTAAATATGTTTGTTATTGTGCACTCTAGAGACATTAACCGGACATTACTGTCCGGTTAATGCAATGTTACACGAAGCTTACACAGAAGCTACTAGACGCCTACGTAGAGTCTACGCAGATAGTTCTGTATGGGCTCCAGGAGGAGGAGTCAGAAGATAGGAATATTACGCGTAACCTCCGAGGAACCTACCCACCTAAGTCTCCGATACCGTACGACTTTGGTATATCCAGGCGACAATAAGGCACGCGTCAATGGATACCAAAGTCGTAAGGTATTGGAGACTTGCGTCGCCTTGTGGACTAGGATGCTTATTGCCAGTTCGAGGTACGAGCTTCCCTAACTGAGACCTGGTCTAACCAATTATGGTTTTGGTCTGGCGCTTTTGTGCCCTGCAGGGTGTGCGCGCTATACCCGGGCACCGTTGGCATACCCATATTTTCGACATCGCCTGTGAAGTCTTTTTTTTTGTATCGTGGTAAAATCATCAAATGAGTCCTCCCAACCAGGGCAGGGCGGGAGGGACTGTCAGACTTGTACTGACTAAAATCCACGGTGTCCTTCAATAGCCCTTTACGTACCGGGGTCACGGTAATCCGTAAGTCCCGCGAACCCGGCAGGCGCCTATGAAGAGTCTAGAGGAGACAACATGTATTCTAGCATACTGCTGCAGCTGCATACATAACATAGCTCAACTGTAACGTTAAAATAATATTTGTATCTTGTGTTAATTATAAATCATCAAGATTTGTGGCAATTACGGCCATTGATCCGCCAACATCATTTGACATTGATGATGAACATTTAAAAATGTTATCTCATAAAATAACATAAGCAGTTCTCATAAATATGAAATATACAAATAAACCATGAAGTTGCAGAACGCTTGGCGCAGTGGTTCAGCAATTGGCTGTAGCGCAGGTTCGATTCGATTCTCGCACGGAATAAATATCTGTATGCCCTACAGGTAAGTAGTTCTTCCAGATCTGGCTGTGAGTTTATTATGTTTGTAAACAGATCCAAAAGTAAATGAAATAATGCTAGAGTTGGGCAATTGGACGGGGCCTGTAGAGGGCCAAAGCCTGCCGGGGTCGCGGGACTTACCCATTACCGTGACCCCGGTACGTAAAGGGCCAGTGAAGGACACCGTGGATTTTAGTCAGTACAAGTCTGACAGTCCCTCCCGCCCTGCCCTGGGTGGGAGGACTCATTTAATGATTTTACCACGAAAAAAAAAGGGTTGGGCAATTCAAAATAATTTCCCTTTTTGTAAACGGAAATTCAAATGTGAATTCTACATACTTATGTGCTAATTACGGTTTCGCTTAATTTATTACGCCACAAAACCCGGATCATCAAATTCTATGAAATGTTTGCTTCCCCTAAAATGGATGACCAAATTAAACAAACAAACCATGACGTGATAAGTGATAACACAAAGATTTTTAATTAAATTCACGCTATTTTTGTAAGGTGTTTACAAAATCTGTTCTCGCCATTTATAATTGTCTTTTGATGATTATTATATATTATGTAAATGAATTAACTTTGCTTAAATTCTATGTATTGTTGTGGGAATAATTGTTGTAGCATATATGTATAAAACCAGAACTACATGGAGGACAGAGCTGCATGCCGCATGGTTCGTTTCTTGATGCTTTGATATAGTATGTCTGACCATTTTTTTATTTATTTTTTTATTTAACGATAAGTTCGCGTTTGACCACTATTTTAGGCACAAAATTAACAACCTACATTTGTTAGCTTTTCTTTGTAAACCAAATATTGTTGACAAGGCGCAGAGTATTTTGTAGGAAAATGTTTTGTTATTAATTTAATTATTTGAGATTATTTGCAACCAACTTCCGGTCGACCAAAAAGACTCATTATTTCCGGAAGTTGCTTGCAGCGCCACCTATTTGTATTGTTAGTTTAGATACTTAATATTATTACCGGAAGTTGATCACAGCGCCACCTATTTGTATTTTTAGTTTAAACACTCAATATTATCACCGGAAGTTGATCGCAGCGCCACCTATTTGTAGTTTTTGATGAAAGTAAGGTATATAAACCGATGTCCGTGCATTTTTAAATCAGTTCTGTGAAGAATAAAGAGTTAAAACGATCAACTGTTCTTATTCATGTGCCCATCCTTGCTGATTTCGTATATCAGAAGTGGGATAATACCGTGAGTGCTAATATGTATTTTTTTTTTCTTTCTCGTTTACCACCTATCGATAAGTATTTAGACATTGTTGCAAACTGAACTTTTGTGGTGAACTACGTGTGTATCTGTGCTCATCATGCCGAAACGCAATCGTGGTGCCAGTAGTGACTCTTCATCGAGTGAATCAAGTGAATATTCCTACAGTGAGAGACATTCAAGACGACGAAAGGATAAAAGACATTCGAATTCTAACAGTCGCACAAATACCCACAAAAAGAAAAAGAAATCTAGAAGAATACGCCGCTCGAAGGAAAGCAGCAGGGTGTGTGAAACTCCGATACGACGACCTGGAGGCGAGGTTGCTTCGACAGCGGTTGAAGATTGCCGTGGTGTTCCTCAACCAGGAGCCGCAGAAGAAAATAGGAGCTATGCAGTACAAACTGAACGAGAGGCAGTGCCAGGATCTTCGGGAAGAGTTCCAGATGGAGGTTTGGAAAATAACCTATTTAATTTAAATTTACCTGTCAATTTGCATGATTTAGTGAGCTTTATTTCTTCTCGTGTGAAACCTGATCATTCTTTTAATTCATCATTAAAATGTGATAAAAACATAATACCTGAATTTGACCCGTCCATTAAAAATCAAAGAATAGATACCTGGTTATCTAAAGTCGACGAATGTGCTCATATTTATGGTTGGTCTGATCAACAAACGACCCATTTTGCTTTGCCACGATTGGTAGGTCATGCCAAAAATGGTATGAGGGGCTTAAAACTATAAAATATACATGGTTAGAATGGCAACACAATTTAAAACGTGCGTTTCCTTCTGACACTAATTATGGTGCTTTGTTATTTGAAATGCTAGAAAAGAAATATAAAATAGGTGATTCTCTCGATGACTACTATTATGATAAAATGATTTTATTGAATGCGTGTGACATATCGGGTAAGAAAGCTGTTGATTGTATAGTTTATGGTCTTGAGGACCGCACTATTAGAGCAGGAGCTTCTTCAGCTCGTTTTGCTGAGCCTGAAGATTTGTTAAAATATCTTAAAGACATGTGTCGTGATCAAAGAGAGCCTAAAAATAAAGTGCCAATTAATTCCACCATCACTTGTAATATTTGTAGTAAAAGTGGTCATCGTGCAAATCAGTGTAGGCAAGCAAACAATACACCTTCAGTATGCTTCAATTGTAAACAATCTGGTCATAGAGTTTCTCAATGTTCAAAACCCATTATTAAGTGCGAAACTTGTAAAAAATTTGGGCATAAAACTGAAGACTGTTTTTCAAATAAAAATAAAGAACAAAATAATAATCAACTTAAGCGGGTTCTGATGACCACAACTAAAGATAGGGACGGTCCACAGAAAAAATATTACAAAAATGCTTCAATTAATAATAATTCTATTCAAGTTCAATGCTTTATAGACTTCGGAAGCCAATGCACACTTATTAGAGACCTGGTAGCTTATCAGTATAATTTAATAATAAGTGAGACTTCTTTACCTATCATTAAAGGGGTAGGGGAGACCAGCATTGTACCTATTGGTAAAGCTGAAATATTATTGGCTATAGATGGAGTTGAAGCTATGGTAACTGCTTATGTAGTTGCATCTGACCAGCTACATGTACCCTTATTAGTTGGACAAAATTTTACTGAACTACCAGATATTTTAGTTATAAAGACTAATAGTAGTCTAGACATTATTAAGCGAGACAATCTTTGTCATGAATTGCCTGGTATTGAACATGAAAATAATAGTAATATCAAATTATATGTTTGCAAGGACTACACTGTCATGAGTACTAATTTAATTAAATGTTATGCTCCTGCAGTTGAGGATCTTGTGATATTTGTCTTGGGCAGCTACCGCAATCATATTAATTGTCAATATTGGGTTAAAGAAGGTGTTTACAAGATAGCGGGGAACTGTTGTGAAATTCCTTTAATTATTTTAAATAACACAACGTTGCATTTAAAAAAGGATATGCTACTAGTTAGAGCGCATAAAATTGATTGTGATAAAAATATTAAAGAATTAAATTGTTTTGCAGTACAGTCGGATTACAGTCCAATTGAAGCTAATAATATTAACGTTAATTCGGAATTAACAAAAGAAGAAATTACTAAAGTAAAAGAGTTAATATCAAAATATAGGACAAGTTTTGCTCAAAATCTTTCGGAACTGGGTTGCACTAATGTCGCTGAAATGGAAATTAAATTAACTGATGACACACCTGTTGTTTATAGGCCATATAGGTTAAGTTTTAAAGAAAGGGAAATAGTACAAGAAATGGTTAGGGAGCTGTTAGTACATGATATTATCGAGGAGTCTTCCTCAAGTTACGCTAGTCCTATCATACTCGTATCAAAGAAAACTGGGGGACATCGCTTGTGTGTGGATTACAGAACTTTGAATGGTCGAACTGTTAAGGACCACTTTCCACTGCCGTTAATAGAGGATCAGTTGGACCAGTTAAGTGGCTGTAAGTTCTTTACAACTCTCGATTTAATGAGTGGGTATTATCAGGTCCCTATAAAAGGGGAAAGCAGGCATATCACTGCGTTTGTTACGCCTGATGGATTGTATCAATTTAAGAGGATGCCCTTCGGTTTGGCCAATGCGCCCTCTGTTTTCCAGAGGACTATGAATCAGGCCCTTGGGTTAAATTTTACCCAAAGTAATACTACAATTTCGTCTGATAAACCTGCAATTGCTTATATGGATGACCTGATAATACCCTCTAAAAGCTTTCAAGAAGGCATTCAAAAATTAGAGAAAACTTTTCAGCTGCTTAGTGAAGCCAACTTAACTTTAAATATACAGAAATGTTATTTCTTTCAAACTTCTATAGATTACTTGGGGTACGAAATTACAAATGAAGGAGTCAAGCCAGGTCGAATTAAAATTAATGCTGTAAAAAACTTTCCCACACCGCGAAACGTACACGAAGTCAGACAATTTATTGGATTGGCTAGTTATTTCCGGAAATTCATTGAAAAATTTTCAATTATAGCGAGGCCACTAACTGATCTTACAAGAAAAAACTGTCCATGGAAATGGGACGATGAAACGGTTGTTGCTTTTCAGTCTCTTAAAGATAAATTAATAAAACGCCCATTGTTAGCTTTGTATAATCCAAATTATGTCACTGAATTGCACACTGATGCAAGTAAGATTGGACTGGCAGGCATACTCTTGCAGAAAGAAGACAGTCATGCTCCTTTTAGGCCCGTTGCCTACTTTAGTCGAAAAACTACTATTGATGAACAGAAGTTTCACGCGTACGATTTAGAAACGTTAGCAGTAGTTACTTCACTTCAACGTTTTCGTGTATATTTACTAGGACTGAAATTCACAATAGTAACAGACTGTAGTGCCTTAAGATCAACTTTTTCCAAAAGAGATATTCTCCCAAGAATAGCGAGATGGTGGTTGGCCTTGCAGGAATATGACTGTGACATCATTTATCGCCCTAATCATAATATGACTCACGTTGATGCGTTGAGTAGAAACCCCCAAGAAACTCATGAAATAAATAATGAAGTAGGTTCGTTAAGAGTTCTAAATATTACACAAGACGATTGGTTACTCAGCGTTCAATTAACAGATCCTAAAATCAGTTTTATTAAAGATGTATTAAATGATCCAAAGTACGAAGAGATTATTGATATCAAACAAAATTTTGTTATTCAGCGCAACCGGCTATTTAGAAAAGTGAATGATGAATTAAAATGGGTAGTTCCAAAGGGGGCCAGATGGCAAATATGTCAGCAGAATCATGACGAAATCGGACATTTTTCAGTTGATAAAACTTTATCTAAAATTCGGAAAGATTTCTGGTTTCCCAAGATGAAAAAGTTTATTACAAAATATGTTAAATCCTGTTTACATTGTGCATATGGTAAATTGCCTGCGGGGAAAAAGGAAGGCTTTTTACATCCAATAACAAAAAATGAAGTTCCCTTTGAGACGGTTCATATTGATCATCTGGGCCCCTTTGTGAAAAGTTCGAGGGGTAATGTCTATTTACTTGTAATTGTTGACGGGTTTACCAAATTCTGTATTTTAAAACCACTACGAAATCTAAGGTCAAGTCTAACTATTAGAGCATTGGATGATGTTTTTACAACATTTGGCTACCCAAAGCGTTTAATTTCCGATCAAGGCACTTCTTTTACCGCCGATGAGTTCCAAAAGTTTTGCGAGAAAAATCACGTTAGGCACGTTTTAAACGCTGTCGCGTCACCTCGAGCCAATGGCCAGGTGGAGCGCTACAACCGGACCGTGTTAGGAGCGTTGACTGCATATACCGACAAATTAGGCGAGACCAAATGGGATTCAGAGCTGGGCAATATTCAGTGGGGGTTAAATAATACCCTAAATAAAGGTATAGGGAAAACTCCATCAGAAGCTCTGTTTGGTCGAAATTTAATCCACAGTAGTGAAAATATTATGAATGAATTATTTATAGATACAAGACCGGTGGATAAGGATATTAATGAAATAAGAACCGAAATTAGCGACCACATATCAAAGGATCAATGCAAATAGAAAGATAGATTTGATAAGACGCGTAAAGAAGCAAAAGTGTATGCAATAGGGGATTTAGTAAAAATTCAGAAACAGATAGGTCATAACGAAGGTCAAAGTAAAAAGCTATTACCTGTCTACTCGGGTCCCTATAGAGTCTCAAAAGTTTTAGATAACGATAGGTATGAAGTTTCAAGCATACCAGGTTCTAATATTGGCAAAAAGCGGTATTGTAATGTTTGGGCTGTTGATCAGATACAGCCATGGATTAGCACAAGTATTAACGAAATAAGTTCAGGATCTGATTCTGAAAATGAATGATCAAGTTGATTAGGTAAGTGATAAGAGAAAGATACATTTATGTTATAAAGTATATAATTGGTGATAAGTTTGAAGAACTGGAAATAGATAATTTAATAATCGCAAGTGTTTGAAAGAAAATAGGAAATGCATATGAGATAATTATGATGTAGAGTTGTTAAAAGAAAATATGAGATTAATACAGATAAATGTAAGTAATAATAGAGAAAAAAAAAATGTTTTAGTTACTATAAAACTGTTGATTACGAGATGGAAGTCGTGGGGTGGCTGGCTAGACAAATGAGTGTCGATAAAGTTCACGTTAAGTGGTTTAGTGCCAGTGGAGTCTCACGATGCATCTCCCACTTACAAGCATTGCCATTTATTGGAAGTCGTACAGTGGCTGACAAGTGACAGAGCTTGACCAGTGAAGCTTGCGGTGCAATGTGTGGCATGCGCAGATTGTGATGTCAATCATTGGAAGTCGTACAGTGGCTGGAAAGTGAGAGAGCTGACCAGTGAAGCTTGCGGTGCAATGTGTGGCATGTGCAGGATATGATTTCTGATATCAGATAGTGTATACCTTTTGTTTTACCTTATTATGAATCACCCATTGGAAGTCGCTTAGCGGCTGAGAAGTGAGAGAGCTTACCCAGTGACGCTTGCGGTGCAATGTGTGGCATAAGCAGAAAGTGATATGAGTTGCTTATTGGAAGTCGTACGGTGGCTGACAGGTGAGAGTACTTGATCAGTGAAGCCCACGATGCAATGAGACGGACGTAATTTATTGTGAAAAATTATATGTACTAAAGTGTCTCCAATTTATTATATCATTTATTTCAAGAATATTGTTATCTGATGCTTTATTTAGATTAGTATACTGTAATTTCGATAAAACACGCAAGCACCAAAATATTTATTGTATTATTTATAGTTTGAGGACAAACTGGATGTCAGGAAGGCCGAATGTTAGCTTTTCTTTGTAAACCAAATATTGTTGACAAGGCGCAGAGTATTTTGTAGGAAAATGTTTTGTTATTAATTTAATTATTTGAGATTATTTGCAACCAACTTCCGGTCGACCAAAAAGACTCATTATTTCCGGAAGTTGCTTGCAGCGCCACCTATTTGTATTGTTAGTTTAGATACTTAATATTATTACCGGAAGTTGATCACAGCGCCACCTATTTGTATTTTTAGTTTAAACACTCAATATTATCACCGGAAGTTGATCGCAGCGCCACCTATTTGTAGTTTTTGATGAAAGTAAGGTATATAAACCGATGTCCGTGCATTTTTAAATCAGTTCTGTGAAGAATAAAGAGTTAAAACGATCAACTGTTCTTATTCATGTGCCCATCCTTGCTGATTTCGTATACATTTAAATTTAAAAACAAATATTATCTAAGCTTTCAATAAAAAAAATTGCA
Source organism: Agrotis puta (assembly GCA_943136025.2). NCBI lineage: Eukaryota > Metazoa > Arthropoda > Insecta > Lepidoptera > Noctuidae > Agrotis > Agrotis puta. Next base: position 4,971,965 of record OW964171.2, read on the forward strand.
TCAAAATTGGTCCATTCGCTTAGCAGCTACAATGCAACTGACTGACACTCAAAACAAAACAGACAAAAACATACACGTAGGTACATCAGACGCCTGACATTATTTGCGTTGGGATTTTAAAAAAAAAGGTATTCAAAGGTGGCCTAGAAACACAAAACACATCCGTACTTATAAATTAAATACCTACATACATTCTAAATGCAGCGAAACCACAAGTTGGCAGTATAGAAGGTTAACTGTGCACTAAAAAAATCCCGACCGTAGAGGACGGGTTTCCCCAAGTCGTGTTGTTGCTCATAAAGTCAATGGAAGATTTTCAAGATCATTGTCATTTTACTGTGAAAATTATGTTGACGCACTCACACCTTAGATGGGTAAACAAATAGAAACAATTATTTATTAACGATTATGTCATTTGCAGTTTTTTCTAGTAATAAAGGATTAATAATAGATGTTTCTGAGGTTTTTTACACATAGTCGTAGGTAGCTGTTAATTCACGTAGATATTTGCGTTGTACATTAATGACCTTGTAGGTCATCCATAAGGCATTAATATTTAAGTTGTTATGTTCTTCGATTTAGGTATCTAAAAAAAAATATTCGAAAACACCTTAGTAAAAAAAAAACAGTCAAATGAGTCCTTCCACCAAGGGCAGGGCAGGAGGGACTGTAAGACTTGTTCTGACTAAAATCCTCGGTGTCCTTCAATAGCCCTTTTCGTACCGGGGTCACAGTAATTCGTTAGTTCCACGACCCCGGCAGGCTTTGGCCCTCTAAGGCCCCGTCATTGTGCTGACACTCTTTGAAGCGCGCGTGGAACACAACGTGCCGTCGACCCGGACATGGTCCATGTGGCCGGAGATCGTCCTGCGACGTTCGTCGCCGTGAGCGTCTACCACTGCGGTGGGGTCGTGAGGTGGACGCTGTCCTCTGCCTCACGCATCCCGCCTTCTCACTATGTTCTAAACTTCTAAATTACTTTTGAGCACATAGGATGTAACGGAGGAGCTCGTGGGTAAATAAATACAGCCGCACAGGCCGACCTTCTGGGTTAAGCCGCGCTTGCCGAGGTTAGTCTGTGGATGGGTGACCATCTGTCATAGCGAGTTTCCTCTGTGTCCCGGAAAGCACGTAAAGCCGTTGGTCCTGGCTGTCATTTATAGATCTTTCACAGTCGTTACTGTTAGTCAGAAGCTCTAAAGTCTGACAACCAGTCTTACCATGGGGTATCGTATTACCCAGTTACTGGGTTGTGGAGGTCTGACAGGCAGTCGCTCCATGTAAAATACTGATATCCAGCTGCATCTGGTTTGACTGGAGCTTCCAATCAAACAGGATGCCTTCAAACAGACTGTTTGAAGGCATCCTGTTTACATTATTTTATGTTTCTTTAACATAACATAAAAATAATTATGCTAGCAGTTATTTTAACTATAGGCTTTGCTTGCCAAAATAGCATTTAGTTTTGTACCCGTACACGTGCACACTCATTTCGCAATATCTTCGATACCTTTACATTTTACTAAACAGTTTTTGGTCCATCGAGCCGGATTCCGAGAAATTTTATAAAATAATTTTCCTAGTAATTTTCTTAGTTGGTTGTCATAAGTAGTTAAGACGTGATGTTTCGGACTTCGTTCTCAATAAATATAGACATTTACATAATAATGCATATTTACAACGAAGGAGGTTTAATGAGAAAATACTGAGGACTTATTGAATAGACTAGGTATTTACAATCTTCTTATTATCACATCATCCACAATAATTATAATAAATGCAACTTTAATTATTTTTTTGTGCGAAATGCGTCTCCGTTTCTTTGTATGTAGATTAATCCAATGAATAATGGTAGGTTCTTTCAATTGTTAGGCAGGATAAAAAGTAACTTTTCTTATTCTTTCAACAGGTAATTAATCATCAAGTCTTCTACATGTAAAGGGTGTAAAAAGAATGACAATGGTAAGTCCATACAATGGTATTAAAACTGAAAGAGTGGATCAAACTGAATAGTTAATTTTTGGTTTTAAATTTAGAGAATTTAACTTAATTTCGATGCATTTGTTACCTATTTGAAAAGTAATAAAAAGTATAAAACAAGAACAAACTTTTTTTTTTATCTTCCGAGTTACAGATTTTTTTAATAAACAGCCGTGGTCGTGTGCCACCTGCGGTTGTTTCACACAATCTGTATTTGCCAGGTATATACATATCACCTTATAACCAGCGGACGACTGAGACGCTTCTAACGACACCTCATTTGTCATGTTATGATATGTAGTTTAGAAGTTATGAGGGAACAAACAAACATACATACAAACATACTTACATACCGGTCAAAATCATAACCCTCCTTTTAGCTTTGCCGGGTAAAAATGCACTGATGATACATAGTTAAAAATATCTACGCGCGTCTCAATGAGCTGTCAATAAACTGACGGGGTCCCCATGGGGAAAAACATTTGCTTGGGTCGCAGGGCTGTCTAAATAAGTCACCGTGACCCTAGAACTTAAAGGGCTTGTTGCATGACATGTGCGGATTCTCTTATTGCTTGACAGGACTCCGGGGACTCCGGGACACAATAATTCGTACAATCCCGCGACCATAGCTTGACAGCTAGTAAAAACAAAACTGAGTATTTAAAATCAAGCTGTTTTTTTTTCTTTACATTCCGTACAAGTGTATCCTTGAACTCAATAAAAAACATTAAGTATTATCCATTAAGTTTATTGACACCGGAAAACAGGAAGCTGGCAACATCGTGAGTGCATGCAGTCCAAATACTACAAACTATTTTCAACCGTAGCTCTAAGATTCAAGGTTGAAAGTCAAATAGAAAGTTTTAATTGATTTGTTTGTCGAAAATAAGTTCCGTTTATTGATGACGGAAATGGAATAAATCACATGACTAGAGTCACGAGAAACAATTTTACTTGAAGGATTTTGTACCTACATGATTTAATTTTTTTTAACCGACTAAAAAAAAGGAGGAGTATATGTTTATCTCAAATCTTAGCGTCTTTTATTCTACTGGACGGTTATTTCTATTGCATCTTCTTACCTATGTTTAATTACTTACTACAGTTTTTTTGTCTACCCGAATTATTGTCTCACTCCTGGGCGAAGGCCGATGATGTCACCTGTATAATCCTTTATGGTCAAATTCTAAATCAACACGAGCGAAGCCGTGAACAAATGCTATATCTTAAACTAGCACTTTTCCCGCGACTTCGTCCGCGTGGGTTACGTACTTTCCTAATTCCCCCTTTTCACCCCCTTAAAGGTTAAATTTCCAAAAACCCCTTCTTAGTGCTCCCCTACATTATAATAGGAAGCCGTGTGCAAAATTTCACATTCCTAGCCCCAGTAGTTTCGGCTGTACGTTGATATGTCAGCAGTCAGTCGGTTCTCCTTTTATATATATATATATAATAATAATAGATAAATCTACAAATAAGTTTGCTATTTAATAATATAACTTCTTGAATTTCAGCAGTCGAATTACTTAGATATAGGAGATAAGGAAAACTTTAAGGTCAAGATTTGACTCGTTAAGTTCAACGAACTCAAGTCGTTAGGGAGATTATTTCTGTGAAACACTACACTGCACGCTCAAATTGATACTTATAAGCACCGGAACGACATCGTCTGGGCCATTTTATTTTAACTAGCTGATCCAGACCTAGCTAGTGACACAACACAAGTTTTAGAAAGGTTAATAAAAAAAAAGCTAACCCTCGACACTTAGGATCTGTGAAAGTTAGTTAACTCTTTTGTAAAGTAGGAAAAAAGGTACGTAATGGGCTATTGAAGGACACCGTGGATTTTAGTCAGTACGAGTCGTCTGACAGTTCCTCCCGCTCTGCCCTGGGTGGGAGGACTCATAAGATGATTTTACCACGTAAAAAAGTAAATAAAAAAAGTAGTAAATAAGGTTATCTTCAAACGCCTGCTTAGATCTTCATAAACTGTAACATAGCTAGACCAGAAGGGGCCCCGTGTCAAAACTTGTTTAGGCCCTTCTAATCTAGGTGTATAGTTTTGCAGAATAAAGACAATAGCTTTACTTATGTCGTTAAGAGAATTTCGAAGGGAGCTAGAAAATTAAGAATGCTGATCGACTGATCGTAATTCATTTATGACAACTGCATTTACATTTTGAAAATTAAGCTATGCTAGGAGTTCGATAATTGGAGCTCTATGGCCGCTGTAAGTTTTTGTAGGTATAAGAGCAACATTTTTTTTTTCTTTTTTTTTATAATTCTAATCCTCATGGGCCCTTAGGGCCCTTAGGGCCCGGTATAATTGTTGATTGTTGCGGTAGCTACGTCTCTGACAGACATACGTAGAGAGCCGTCAAACTTATAATACCTCTTTTCGCGAAGGGTAAAGGATAAAGGTAAAGTCGATTTAGTACGAAGCGAATAAGGTTTATAATAGGTAAGTAACTCAATGTAAGACAGCTCCTATGTCCTATGTCTACCGATAGCAAAACGTAGGTTACGGGCAAATATTTATGCAAATATTAATGATTAATAAAGTCAAAGCATTCCAAAATGTAGGAAGTAATAATATTAGATAGGTATTACCGGTTCGTAAATATTGTTTTGGTGAATGAATAGTTTCTAATACTATATATTATGCATTACATAAACTTACCTAATTGTAATAGGTAGGTACACGTGCAAAGAAGGAAAATCTCACGTTTGTTCTACGTCGAGGTCAAAAACTGTAAACGAGATTAAATAAAAGAAGTAGGTAGATAATTATTTATTTATTTCAGTCTTTATCCTGTTTGTATGGTAGCGTTGCCTACCGTTGATACATCGTTTATACCTTTAAGTACGGATCCACAAAATCGTTTTTTATAATTTTTCATATTATCATCATGTCATAAATGACTTCATTTTATGGCTCAGAGGTTAAATCCTCGTCTGTTATGCACTAGAATGTCGGTCAAACCCGGGCAAATAATGTGACTTTTTAATTCAGACAATTTAAGTCTTCGCCATCATTGCCCACTGACATCTTCTATGACCGAATGAGGAACATCGAAATATGGTGACGGACAAGACATATGAACGATTTTTTTTTAACGTGTTGAAATCATCAAATGAATCCTCCCACCCAGGGCTGAGCTGGAGGGACTGTCAGACAATCCTTGAGGCGCGCGTAGAAATACAACGTGCCGAAGACCCGGGCATGGTCCATGATCGGACAGCGAGTCGCCGACGACCCTAATGGACATAGAAAAAGTAAGAAGTAAACATAGAAAAAAAAGTATTACCAAAAAGAAAGTAGGAGACCCAGAAGAGCTTGCCACATAATTATTATTTCGTTGACTGGACGAAAGATGCGAAAGAAAATTGCTGGCGTGGAAACTGCAGACGGGGAGGACAAAGGAAAGTGAGTAGATGACCGAGTAAGATAGTCTTATTAGTGGGGCCGTAAGAAACTGGATGGCCACGACAAACTCCCAGATAGGAACAGGTAGCCTACCATCCATGACGTCTTAAAGCAGCAAGTCAGGGTAATTCCAGTACAGGAAAGAGACAGAGCTATACAAGTCATCTAGCGCCACCTTGTTCCCACACTGAAATTACTCTACAAGCCCTTTTTGGTACGGGAATGCTGGGTGGTAAAATCATCAAATAAGACTACCTATCCTGGGTGCGGAGCGGAGGAATGGAAAGGACTCTCAAAATCTTACTGACAAAAAAAAACGACGGGTTGCACTCTGGGAGTGCCGGCAGAAGTGAAAACTTGAATAGTAATAAACACACACAAACATTCGCGCAAGCGCCCTGCGCCGTCTTACAAATTTTCGATCAGGTCACGTGTCCTGACGCGAGTTTAAAATTTATTACCCATTCCAAAAAAAGTGCACAACGCCGCTAAAGAAGTTTTCACTTCAAAAATTCTTCGTACACAAGGTGATGCAAGTCTCCGATGCCTTACGACTTTGGTATACGTTGACGCGTGCCTGTGTACGAACCTCTATGAATTTGTCTTGCGATAGTCGCCTGGATACCAAGTTGTAAGGTATCGGAGACTTGCGTCGTCTTGTTTACGAAGGGTAGTAGTGCCCTAGTGTAGTTACCCTTTGCGTTCCAGTGTAAATTACTTTTGCAGACACAACTCTTGTACTGAAGACGGAATGTGGTGAATTTTCATATCAGGCTCAAATGAGAAACGAAAAATACTTTGTCTGATGTCGCAATCACACACCTTGATTTTTATGGATTTTATCAAAATTTAACAATAAGGAAACTTGTATACCTACATCAAAATTTAATTGATTTAGGGAACATAGTTTTATGTTCCTCAATTCAATGTAGGTACCTAATGTTTCATTTTTTTACAGAAATATAAGTAGGTTATCCACTAAACAGCTACCGCATCCATAAAATAGTAATTGAGATACTTAACTTAAGATTAATTACTTAAGGTTAATTATTTAACATTTAATTAACTTTAATTATTATTTCATTACCAGATAACGTGTGAATAATTCTCATAATTACTTTTTGCATGATGGAGTTCTCATTAGGACCTACCTAGTCAAATATAACAGGTAACAAAACTGGATGATACTGTTTTTCTCTTCTCAGTAAAACACTTTTACGTAGCAACGTCCAAGGTTTGAAAAACAAAATCTGGTCGCCCAGTGTAGAGCAGACCTTAATTTAACCATCATCGCCTGAAGATTACAGTCGCGGCTAGCACAGGAGATGAGAGAGAGTTATGAACCACAAAAGAGTAACCAAAGACTTTTGCTTGTTCGTCTCCATGAAAACGACCACCCGAAACAGTGTTTTTCGAAGTTTTAAAAGTGCCTTTAAGTGCCAACAGTGATTGAAATGAGGCTGTGGAAGGCGAATATCAGTTCTTCTGTTCCAATACACGATTTTTCTGATATTGTTTATTCTGCCAAGACATCATCATCTGCCGAGCCTTTTCCTATGTTGGGGTCGTTTTCCACTTTCAATCTAACCAGATGCAGCTGATAGGTAACCTATGTCCAAGCAAGGCCATATTTAGAAAAGAAATTGTTACTACTTAATAGGAATTTATTTTAAATTACCAGAACCCGGGACGCCGCAATCGCGACGGTATGACCCCTCTTTGAGGAGTAGCTGCATAGGCGTCACGTCCTGACCTACCGCGTGACGCAGGTTCTCACCGGACACGGAAGTTTCGGAAGGTACCTGTGTCTAATGAGGAGGGAAGAAACGCCTGGGTGTCACTACTGCAAGGATCGCCCGGAAGACACGGTGGAGCATACGGTGCAGGACTGCTCCGCTTGGGCAGAGCACCGCCGTGTCCTCACGACAGCGATAGGCGGAGACCTCTCGCGCCCGGCTTTGATCGAGGCCATGCTGCTGTGTTTACTTATTATATCACAGCTGTTGTCTATAAATAAATAAAAAATAAATGAAATACTAGAATTTTATACTTTTTATCATTGAGCTTGCTTTCTGTATAGGAGTAGTAACTAACGTGTTCAACTGCACGTTTACACAATCACGTTTTTTTAAATCTGCCGATGAAAAATGAAATAAGAAATTGAAACACGTGTCAATACATGCTTTGCTTAGCCTTTTAGATCATCTAAAAAAAACCAATAATAGTAAACAATGACGAGAACTTATCGAAGTCTAATAGAATTATTCAACTGATACAGGTAACGTAGACTGACTAATGATAAGACCTGACGGCCCGTTCACGTATAGACTAGTGATGTGACAAATGTTTGATTCTTCAAATTCGTGAATGCGAATGCGGAAGCGAATATTCAATTTCAATATTCGCGAACACGAATATTAACTTTCAAATATAACAAACGCAAAATGATAGGTAAGTTTGACATGAAATGTCAACCTACATATTCAAACCGAAGATTCCCAAGTCGATATAGTTGAGTGAATGTAACTTCATTCATAAACATATAAAATTTATTCAACAATATTAGACTGGAGCTGGATTTCTTCATACTTCACCGAAAGAGGCATGGACAAAGAACTTCAATTTTTTTTTTTTTTGAAAAAACAAATTGATGCAACGTCGCGCCTGTTATTCCTGAAGGGTTAGGCAGAGGTGTACCTAATTGTATACCCGCATTCCGCCAGTAATGTTTCTACATAGCATGTGATATGGAGCGAGCCTGTTGCCATGAACTGAGCATCATATCCAGCACCATTTACTGTTGCTAAAAAAATCCTGAAGGAAACCAAATAAGACTGCTCGACCTGAACACATGGACCAAAAATGCAATCAAAATAAAGGAGAACGCATTCACGCACCATACATTTTTGAGCCTTTTCTGAAAGTGCCGGTCAAGGAAAAAAAATTGTACCTATGGGTAGTACTTACTAGTCATTTGGAGCAATAGTTACTACGGCACAAAAGTCGTGGGATTGCTCTCAGCCGAGTTATACAAGTTCGAAGATTCGTAATTTTCATACATTTGTTGATTTTTAAAACAATGATCCCAAAATCGAAGTTTCAAGTACCTACCTAAATCTGATAAAATAAATGTGTAAAAGTCAATTACAACCACATAGGTCACACAAACGCTGTCTGTAACTAGACCTCGTTGGTTTAGTAATGACAAGCGTGACTTCCAAAGAGCGTGGGCTTAATGGGTTCGTTTCCTGCGTTGGATAAAGTGTGTTCATGTTTTTTCTTCGAAAATCATTTAGGCAAAGCCTGTTTATATCATTTTTGCGTTTCGGATATTTTACCAAATTTATTCTTTGTTGCGATTCTGCTAATATTTTAATTGGACAAAAAAAACTATTTCAATTTAGTTGCCTACTTCAAGACTATTAAATTCCATCACATATAGTTGCCATATTCAAATAAAAAAATTGTCTTTCAAAAATATTCGCAAACATTCGCATCGATTCATGCGTATGCGAATGCAAATGCGAATATTCGTTACATCACTAGTACCTACCTTCTTCCCTAAAACAAAGAATATAGAACTTTAAATAAAAAATAAAAGACCAAGGGCCAGTTTCACCGGTTACGGATAAAGTCTCTGATAGCCTATTAGGACCTTATCTGCCAGATAAACTACAACTTTTGGTTTCACAGGTGTCGGATAGCGATATCTGGTAGATAAAGTATTGGTTAATTTATCAGCTGGATCAAGTGGCTGTTAAGGAAGTTATCATCTACATTATAGTACATTTCAAGTCGAGAAACTTTGTTATTGCATTTTAGACGGTCATTTACCTGGTAACCGTGACCCCAGAACGTAAAGGGCTATTGAAGGAACACCCTGGATTTCAGTCAGTACGAGTCTGAACAGTTCCTTCAGTCCCGTCCCGGGCATAACGGGGCCCCCCTCTAGAGGGCCAAACCCTGCTGCGCGACTTACCAAATTACCGTGACCCTGGAACGTAAAGGGCTATTGAAAGACACCGTGAATTTTAGTCAGTACGAGTCTGTATGGGGAACACCCAATTTTTTTTTTTTTTTTATAAATCTACACAAAAAATAAAAACAATTAAAACCAAAAACACATTCAAAATCATAGTAGATACAAAATCATAATCAAAATGTCATACAAGCAAATTCACAATAGAAATAAGAGAAGACTTATATAAAATCTAATTTTACTCACTAAAAATGGTAAAATTATAAAAAAGAAACTTTAATAATAAACTTTCACAGTTCGAAAAAAACAAAAGCGCCCAAAACAAACTCTGTCAAAAACAAAACGTTTCGTTTCTATAAGCACATTTCGAATTAAAACATGTCGTTAATCATAGGCATCTTACTAATTTCGGTCTATAATGATAAAATTATACCACAAAATGTAAAAAAGGTTGACTTGGATTATTTTGAACAAAAATTATTTCATTAATTAAGTTTTCAAAATTGTTTTCAAATGAATACATTTTACGTAGTAGTATCGAAACGCAAAAAAAGCGACGTTGCCGTTCCGCTTGTTATTAAGTGGCCAGCAAGTGGCCGGTAACTATCTACCAGATAAATTATCAGAAAGTTTGACGGTGAAACAGAAAAAAGTTACAACCAGCCTTTAAGTGGTAGATAGTATTAACTATCAAATAACTAACCGACACTTTATCAGTAACCGGTGAAACTGGCCCTAAGAATTCTTCCTGTCTCGTTTACAAAAATGTCTCGCTTACATAAACAGCCAGAACCAGAGCAACTAGCTGCAGTGCTATTCTCCAATAACAAAGCTTTGTGACCGCATAGACCTCATCGCTCACGCCACACTTGGACTAAAGTTCGCTATGCTCTAACTAAGCTATTAATTGACAGCGACGCTAAACAATCGTGCGGCGCGAACGGTGAGTACTCGCGCTTTGCGATTGAACGATCTCAAAGTTGTCGCATCGTAGTGCACATTGTAAAGTCCAGCGATGTAATTTCTTATGAGAAAAACATAACTGGACATATAACACGCTGGAGACAACCCGCTAGCGTGCCTTCAAAATACGTTTAATTTTAATACTTACCTACCACTTGTTTTGAATCTATGGTACTACTGACTGAATAAAAACTTGACCTCTATTACTAGTTTATTTTTGAAAAAAAAATACATTTATGATAATTAAACAATTATTTAACTCGTGTGGTCAAATTGGTAGGTTTCGGCAATGATTTTGACACTTAAAACACAATACGGACGGAAGTAGTAAAATAAAATTAGTGATTATTAAATACCAAAAAATAAGACTGTTAGATGTAATGTCTTATTTCCTAACTGTAATAATAAATGATTGGCAAGGCAAACTACATTATCTATCTACATCGAAAATTGTTGTTACGGTACAGAGGCAAAACAAGGAATGTCAAAAAAAGGTCAAATATAATACACATAGTTTTTTTATGTAGCAGTATGTGGTCACGGGACTAACGAATTACCGTGACCCGGAACGTAAAGGGCTATTGAAGGACACCGTAGATTTTCGTCAGTACGAGTTTGACAGTCCCTCCCGCTCTACTCTGGCAGGAAGGAAACATTTGATGATTTTACTACCATTTTCGTGCCATTTGCGAAAAAATTAACACCAGAAAAATATGAGATACTTATGCATTTATTAAAAACACAACATTCGAAACATTGGTCTTAATTATAAAAATAAATCATAAAAATGACTATTGTCATGTTTGCTTTTTGCGGCATAGAATGTTACTTTTTTGAGCAGTGGTACGAAAATACTTATTAACGACCTTTTTTAATATTCATTCGTGTGTACAAAAACGTATTTTTTATATTACTTTTGCTCGCTAGTGTATTATTTAAATGTAATCTTTGCGCTTTAGCCATTAAGTGGCACCAGAGAGCTGAGTGCACATTTTTCTATTTAAATAAAGTTTTGATTTCTTATCCCATCGTGACCATTTACATACCGAATTTCAGTCTTCTTCTCAATCGCCATGTATCTGCATAAAAGACGAACAAGGGAATAAACTATAAAAAAAAAACAATATTTTTTTTTCTGTTTATAAACCAAAAAATAAAAACAAATACTGAAGCCACACACTGAGGATATTACCAAAATAGGAACTATATTATGTTGCATTCTGAATTAACAAACCCCTAAGGGAGTGTGTTCGTTTTTACACGTTAAGCCTGATCAGGGTCCAAGCTGTCATTGGAGGAATTCTGGTGTGTTAAGCCGTCTTAAAAGTAAGCCTGCCTTCACTGCGCCTTTATCGCTTACATTCTAGAATTAAATTATTTGGCGTGCGCCAAGTATCAACAACTTTTTTAATGATTTAATAACACTTTTAAGAAGTATTATACTTAATTATGTATGATAAACAACTATCTATCGATTTCCCAAAATGTGACGTCAATATTGGTTCAGAAACAAAACAGGTTTCAATAAAAAAAGGTAACATTTGAAAGTTTGTTTTGAATGTTTCCAGTGCAACCACGTTTGAAGGACATTTTGGGTCCTAAATTGTCCCACAGCTGATCAAGATACGAACGACAAACGTATACTAAGACGCACTAGCAATCAACCAATGAGACTCTTGCCCTCCTGCGTGGGTGCACATTTTTATACAGAGCCAATGAGAAAATATTATTTTGTCACATATCTTCTTTTGTTTCCTCTGGTATGTGATAATATGGCATAGCTAATAATAATAATATGGTATATGCGTGATAATAATATGGCATAGAGAATAAACATAATATCTTTTGACGCAATTCAGGACAAGCGTCGAAAAATAGATGTGGGGTTGTTAGAGTTACCGCTGCACTGAATCCTCCTCTAAAACTCTTTTGAAAGAAACTTAAAGCGCACTAATCAAACGAATATTAAAATCTTTTTGAATGTTTCCAAAACCATACTGGCCCATGGTATTTGGTTTTCGGACGTAGGTAGTTGTCAGTTTATTATGGTTCTATGCTGCCATCTCTTTTTTCAAGGGTTTTCTAACTTGAATTTTTGCTTTACTAGTTGTTACCAGCGGGTTTACCCGCCACAATTCGAAAATGATCCCATGGAAACATAAAATCGGGATAAAAAGTATCCTATGTGATAATCTAGGCATAAACTATCTATGTAAGTATCGAATTTTAACCAAATCCGTTCAGTGGCTTTTGCGTGAAAGAAGAGCGAACATCCATCCATCCAAACAAACTTTCACTTTTATAATACGAGTATTAGCAGGAAGTAGGATTGAGAAAACATAAAGTTAGTTATTTAAGCACGAGCTCTAGAACAGTCTAAGCTAGTTGATAGAAAATTGTGACTGGGCTATAGACATAGAACACGGACCCAGTACTAACTGCCCAAAAATGTAACTCTTTAGAAAGAAAGAAATACTCCCATCTTATTATCATTTGAAAGAAAAATAGCTTGTGATGAAAAACAGATCTACTTCTTTTTAAGTTTTATTTTACATTAATTTCCCTTTTTATATTGTGTGCACCGGTTGCATGTGCTAATAGACAGTTTTCTTCTTTTCTTACTAAAAGTCAATAATACGTAATAATATCTTTCAGAGGACTAAAGATATTGTTACGTATTATTGACTTTTATAAAATATAGGTATTAAGAGGGTTTTTTAACAATAAGGGTCGTAATAAATATTTTTGAGAGTTGGTAACACTGCTCGTGGCCTAATAATGTTCTTTGCCTAAAAGCCTTGAAGCTATGCCAGAAACATTACAAAAACGACCGTATTGTTCTGTGGTCTGGTCTGTGGTTTTATGTCGTCTATTATTTGCGAAATAATGATTTTATTGAAATAAATGTGGACTGTGCGTCAATTGTAATAGATTAATAAAAAAATGAGCAATCGTAAGTGTATTTATGATAATTTTGTTTCATATTGAAACTGCACTTTTAATCAGATCGCATTTTCATTTAGAATAAAACTATAATGCTTCTCTTTCAGAGACCCGAGGCCCGGCTAAGCGTAAAGTGAAGCCGGTAGAGCCCCAGTCGCTATTAGATTTTGATCTTGAAGGCGAGAGCTCAGATGACTCGGACTTTCGGATAGAAGACCACCCGGATGAAAGTGACGATTATTCAATAAACACTGACGATGAAGAAAAAAGTACGTATTTCTTGTCTTAGTTACCTACCGCTTTTGAAAGTATTTCTCAAATCTAATATTTCACAGTATTCCTAGTGTATCTATGTCAATAACAATCATTTTTTATGTTTAGTTATTAGCTGGACTAGTGTGACTGTCCATATGCTGGCTTATAATCTAGAGCTGTGTCTATTGTCTGTGAGGTCAAGCTCAGAAATATGTAAACATAGCATTTTGAAAAATAAAACTTGTAAGGATTGAATTCTTAGATGTGTACAATGCTGAGAGAAAAACCATCACAGCAAAGAGCTGTTATTATAATTGCTAATTAACAATATTTTAAGAAATCTTCGAACACAGAATATGGTCCACACCTGTATAAAAACAGTTTTTATCTTTATGAAAATGAATCTCTGACATAAATTTTTGCTCATTACAGAAGCAGCTTTAAAAAGTGAATCTTCAGAAGGATCAGGGTCTGATGACGATGATGACTTCAAGGAGTCTAACAAGATTGGAGAAGATAAACCTGTTAATAATGTCCTGGACAAAACCAAACATAAAGAATTTAAGGTACCTGAACTTTGATGCTTTGGAATTCGATTATACTCAATACGTTTATTGCATTCCACTATCTGAACAGGTGATAGGTACATTAGGATATACATTACTTTTGGAGCATTGTGGGCCCTGTTGGGCATAACAAAATGAGAGTTAGGAGGAGGGCTATTATAAATATTTACCATTTTAATATTTATAGTAAATAGTAAAGCCAATAATGATTTTATAAATTCAACTCAAAACATAGTAATGTGCAGTGAGCAATTATTGTGGAAGTCAGATAAAACAACAACCAACCTATTATGCAAAGGGCGGTTCCTTTGCATAATAGGTTGAGATTATGTAGAGTATAAATATTATTTATTTGAGGGAATCTTGTAAAATATGCATAATAGAATGATAAAATTCTATTTACACATTTTCTTTGAAAATATTTAATGAGGTTCATGATATGTTGGTCTTCACATATCTAGTAAGTCTACCAATTTTAAGGGTCTTTCGAGGTTTTCCTTGGGAGCGCTCCTCGAAAGAGACTGGAGTCAATCAGCTTTTGAGGTAACGATTTTGAATATGAGTGTAAGGATTTGCTGGTTGGGAGGACAACTGCCGTCCTCTAACTAAAAGGCCGTTAAGCCACAGTTGCTCGTTTTTCACTTTTTAATGTAGTCTTATACAACTTTCGATGCTCTATCTTTTGGTCTAAGAATCATTTTTCTATGATTAATAGTTTAGGAGATACAGGAAGATTGCTGTGCAGTTAAAACACATAAAATGCATAATTAAAAATTAGAAAATGAATTTAAATAAATTTAAATAAATATAAATGAATTAAACATATAACATATTGTGCAATAAAACTATGCCTACATATATAATTTGCAGCCTTGTTCCTAGATAGCATACTTTTCAAGAGACATCAATTCACAATTTTAGCGTTTTCTCGAAAACTACTTTTTGCACTTAACGGCCTTTTAGTTAGAGGACGGCAGACAATGCCAAATCCAGGGACAGAGTCTGAAGATAAAACCTGCTTAAGGAATGGGTTGATTTTATTTTATCAATGTTTTCATTGTAAAATCATAGATTATATTATATTCATCCAGTCCCAAAAAAAGTAAAAAAAAATGTAATATACATATATATATATATTTTTGTTTTAGTTTCCTGTTGAGTTGGCAAATTTGCTGATATGCGCAGGGTGCCTCGGTTCCAGGAGTGATGACTTCAATGAAATTGTGGAGTGTGATGGGTGTGGAGTTACTGTTCATGAAGGTATAAACATAATTATATTTCCTTTGGCAGTGATAGGAAAAAAAAATATTTGTTATTATTAAGCACTTTTTGAGTGTATTAAATTTTGTGAACTAGATATTTTGGTAGTAGTAGTTTTTGAGTTCCCAAATACTCCTTGTATTTGAGAACTGGTCATATTGGTGTGGACGTGGACCGAAATGGACAAAATAGGTAATAAACATTCAGGGAATTACCAATTTGGGAAGTGAATGTTTTGGGAAGTTATTGATATGAACCTAAAGGAAAATAACATGCAAAGTAATTCACATTTCAAAAAAGCAAAACCTAGTTTACATAATGTTTCGAATGTCTCACAACACTTCACTTTTTTTTTTGTTTCTTAAAGCTTATAGGATTACTAGCGACCCGCCCCGGCTCCGCACGGGTATCACTATTGGTGGTAATCTTACTATGTTATGCATGTTATATACATAAAAACCTTCCCCTTGAATCACTCTATTTATTGAAAAAACCGCATTTAAATACGTTGTATCCATTGTGTCCCTATGTATGCTTATATCTTTAAACATAGTTTTAATCATTTTAAATCTTTTTTAAACATAAAAGTTTTAAAGATATAAGCATACATAGCGACAGACAGACAGCAGAAAGCGACTTCGTTTATACTATGTACTGATAGTGAAGTTAGGCTATCAATTTAATCCAGAAAAAAGTCTGCTGGTCTTTTCTTTTGCTTACTATAATTTTGATATCTAGGAATGATACTAATTGTATCTTAATACAACTTATTCCAGGTTGCTATGGAGTGTCAGACACAACAAGTGAGTCAAGCACAGTCAGCTCGGCCTCTACGGAGCCTTGGTTTTGTGAAGCTTGCAAGGCAGGGGTTACCGACCCCAGCTGTGAGCTTTGTCCAAATAAAGGTAAAATTCACTTTATGAATCACAAATGAATTTAATTTTTAAATTTTTTTTTAGTCTCTGGGCAATGTCACCGTGTCACTTGGAATTTCTCCTGTGTCGTGGTTATGTTTACATACATAGGAACTCATAAACACCCAGACCTGGAACAACTACTTGCAGATTATACAAATATTTGTTTTGTGCGGGGGATCGAAATTGTGACACACTGCGCAGCAGTCAGACAATCTTTTTTTGCAATACAGTTTTATAATAATATGATCATCATTCATATTTCAGGTGGCATTTTCAAGGAGACTGAAGTTGGTGCTTGGGTGCATTTAGTATGCGCGCTTTACGTACCTGGAGTGGCATTTTCAGAGGTAACATTGAAATCAAACCAATTGGAGTTGTTAAGAACTTCGATTTAGTTTGTGTTTGGAGTAGTGGTCGCCTAGTGGTATCGGCCTCCTTACGAGTTCTAGGTTGTGGGTTCGAACCCCGTCACTACTACTTTGTGTAATACATTTCAACACCACTGCTCTCAAAACGGTGAGGGAAAACATTGTGAGGAAACCGGCATGTTCTAAAACCAAAACATTGAAACCTGTGACATCTACCAATCCGCACTGGGCCCGCGTGGTGGATTACGGCCCACTCCCTCTCACAGATAGTATAGTAAATAATAGGTATTATGAAACTAATTGTTAACACAAACAATTGACACAAAGCAAGCAAGAATAGGCTTTGCTCACACAAACACATCATCCAAACTAATATTATAAATGCGAAAGTAACTCTGTCTGTCTGTCTTTTCTTCACGCCTAAACTACTGAACCGATTTGTGTGAAATTTGGTACAGACATAGTTTGGAACTTGAGAAAGGACATAGGATAGTTTTCACTATTCCACGCGAACGAAGTCGCGGGCAAAAGCTAGTCAGTCTATAAATGTTCCCACTAAGGGCTAAAGTCGTTTTGTCAAGTTTGTTCCGTCATCTTCCACGAGTTCGGTCGCGATGGCTTCACCAGTTCTTAACCTCTTAACCGCCACAGTCGCGTATGTCATTTGACAAGCCAAAAAGTGCCCAGCACGCCACCGTTGCGACTACACGACAGACTTAAACGTTAATATACTCGTAGCTTATTAATATTTAAACTCGCTTGTATTTTTTGTATGTGGAAGTCAAAAGGTTAAAACATGACAGGCCTGTTAGTCTAGTAGTTAGTGATCCTGACTGCTATGCCGGAGGTCGTGGGTTCGATTCCCACCCAGGACAAATGTTTGTGTGATGAGCACGATCATTTGTTCTGTGTCTGGGTGTAATTTATCTATAATATGTATGTATTTAGAAATATATAAGTATGTTTATCAGTTGTCTAGTACCCATAACACAAGCTCTGCTTAGCTTGGGACTAGATGGCGTTGTGTGATAGTTGTGGAAAATTTATTATTTATTATTAATTTATGATTGTTGTCAGGTGGAGAAATTGTCAGGCGTGACGTTGTTCGAGATGGCGTACTCCCGCTGGGGCGCGCGCTCGTGTGCGTTGTGTGAGGACGGCACGGTCGCGCGCACGGGAGTGTGTGTGGGCTGCGACGCTGGACTCTGCAAAACGTTTTTCCACGTCACTTGGTAAGTTTCCTTAATTCTTTTTTGTTATTTAACATGTCTCAAATACGATGTCACGACTTTCTTAACCTCTCGGGCGATTTATAATTGAAAATGATAAAAATCAACGTCCAATGAGCGACTGTCTGTTATGTACAGACGTGTGTACGTAAGGCGCTGGGGCGTTTTCGCTTATGTACACCCGGGTGTACGTAACGCGCCCGAGAGGTTAATTACAACTCGCAACTTTATTAATGGCACGGTTGTCGTATCATCATCGTAGTGGTTGACAAATATTTGTATGGCTAGCAGGTAGTTCTTCCAGGTCTGGGTGTTTATATATGTGAGTTTCTATGTTTATAAACGCACCCAGGACACAGGATATTGAAGGACACCGTGGAATTTAGTCAGTACAAGTCTGACAGTCCCTCCCGCTCTGCCCTGGATGGGAGAACTCATTTGATGGTTTTACCATGATAAAAAAAAGGGTACTATTCACTTGTCCGGGTCCAGACTTTAAATGTAGCAGTACTTGTTGAACAACATGGCAGCCTCAAAGAAAGTACCACACATATTTGATATTCATCCAGTTAAGATGAATGGCATCGGTATTTACCATCACTGAAACCTTTTCAGATTGGTTTGGCACACTTCATGCTGACCCGATGTACTTATATATAGAGATAGAGTTACATCCATATATTTTACAGCTCGATTAAGCTAAGCTTTCATCATGGTTTTAATAAAATTTGATCGTTACAGTGGCCAGCGATCCGGACTTTTAGCTGAGGCTCATTCTGAAGAAGCAGAACAAGCGGACCCCTTCTACGCTCACTGCAAGCTACATTCTGATAAGACTCTAGTCAAGAAACGCAAGAGGAACTGGCTTGCTTTGCAGTTGAGGACTGAGAAAAGGTAATTTGTGCAAAATATTAGGTGTACATGGCTTTGCTTAGGCGCAGGATAATGACTATTTCGTACTGAGTGTGTGAATACAGTCAGTAATCGTTTATTACGTATCAAAATTATCCAATGAGTTGAACCAGGCTTGTTCCAGTGGGTGAAAGAGACAGAGCTATACAAGTCGTCTAGCGCCACCTCGTTCACTCACTGGAACAAGCCTGGTTTTAAGACGCCATAATACCGCAAGGTGGGACGAAAGGGACTGTCAAAAATTGTAGTGACCAAAATCTACAGTGTACCTTCAATAGCCTTTTACGATCTGAGGTCATGGTTTCCTCATGTAATTTTAAGTTTGGTTTTATTGTAAAAGGCTATGCAACTTTTTGGCATCAAATTTTTCTTTTCTTCGCCAGTAATGAAATGTTGGTCATTAGTAGACGGCAACCTAAGAACTTCGTAAAAAATAATAAAGAAAATAGATCCCGATTAGAACAAAATAACGGATTTCATTTTGTTCTAATCGGGATTAAATCACTCCTGATTAGAACAAAATTAAAACCGCCATATCTCTGGTTGGTTACGGTTTAGAAACTTAATTATTTTTTCTATGGACTTCTTAGGTGATTAATTTTTTTAAAATTTAATCACTGGCGAAAAGAAAAAAAGAATTGATGCCAAGGTCCATACTAAAAGTTGCATGGGCCTTTGTGCACAATAAAGAATATATATATGTCGCATCCGGGTATATTTGTTGGCGATCAGAATAATAACAGTACTGGTGATACTAATGGGACCGTGGTGCTTATCAGACACCTACCTTAGACTCAGCACAACGCACAAAGGCGCTTGTGTTCTCTTTAAGGGCACACTCAACCAAGATCCGACATATATATAAAACAGTCCTGCGAGAGCGGCTAACAGTCCCTCGACATTCAGCTTAATAACTTCCCTGTTCAATGGGTTAAAAGAATTTTAACGCCCTACGTTCGTGAATCACATGTGAGCTAATAAGTGTACAGTCCCCGGCACGTAAGTTGGCAAGAGTCGTAAGATGCGCATAAGTTAACGGCACGTTTGACGCAGTGGCTGAGCAATTGGACTGCTCCGCTGTGTGTCGCGGGTTCGATTCCCGCACGGAATAAAATATTTGTATGATCTGCAAGTAGTTGTTCCGGGTCTGGGTGTTTGTGTATGTGAGTTTCTATGTTTGTATACGCAAACAAGAAAGAAGTAAGGTTTTGACCGAATGGTGGATAAGGTTCGGCCAAAGAAACCAGGGCCGCCCAAAAGCCTGTTGGGTTGACGATATTGTCAAGATCGCGGGGAATAAATAAGAGAAGCACAGAACCGAGAGATATGGCATAAAAAGGGGAAGGCTTATACCCAGCAGTGGGTGATCTTGGGCTGATATGATGATGATAATGAAACTCACCCACGATACAGGAAGAAATTCCTAGGGTGGGGCAATGTTTTTATAAAAAAGAAAAAGCAAGGACGATTTTCATTTTTAGTAAGTAGAAATTGCAATGTTACAAAGCTTTGTACACTAGTTGTGACTCTGCGGTCTATTGTAGCAGCTCAGTGATACCGCTGCTGCATTTTGCTTATGTGAATCTACATTGTTTCTCATAAAATCGGTGGTTGGTAAATCACTCATTAACTTGACTATCGACAACTTTTCTCATATACATATAAACATGATTTTTAAGTTTGTACATCATTTTTATTTTTGTTTCAGGAAATTGGAGTTACAAAATAATTTAAGTACAGAAGAAAAATTAAGAATCCAACGAAAATTAGTGAAGTACAGAAAAAAGTATTTGATACAGAAGGAGAATAGGAATCCACCATGGGGTAACGAAAATCTATACTTTTCAACTGGTCTAAAATAACCACTTTTGCAACGTTACTAATATCAATGTTACTAAAACAGTCCTTGGACCTCGATTCCACTGAGGCGGAGCGGAGCGGAGTAGAGCCGAGACGAGCTGTGCTGCAATTGACCAATTGCATGGATTGAAATCTACATCTCTTCTCAACTCCGCTTCAAAGGAAACAGCATTGAGGGAGAGGAGTGGAATTGTTTAAAATGTCGTGAAAACAGGCGAGATTAGGATAGCGCCGAGAGAAGAGAGAGGCGGGGCAGTGTGGAGCGGGCGGCGTACTCACGCACATATTCATTCATTTTAGTAAGCTATAGGATAGGCAAAGCATCTCCCTCCGTTCTACCCAGCTCCGCTCCGCTCCAACACCAACCTCTTTTCACAGCTCAGCTCTGCTCAGCAACGCTCCACTCCGCCTCAGTGGAACCGTAGCTTTAATCTACTCAGCATTTCATATTCAATACTGTACGACAACTTTATCAGTGTTATTTTGTTTTGTAGTACCAACACAGAAAATGGCTCGTCTACTATACAGCAGCGCGTCAGCTATGAGGAAGTTCCAGCGAAAAGCAGAGTGTATGGGCATCGACACTCATGCGCTGGAGTTTCAAGACGCACAGGTAATTACGCCTACATTTATCTTTTTACGCTAATGTCGGTCGCGTACGTCGGTCGCGTACGTTGGTCGCGTACGTCGATCGCGTACGTCGGTCGCGTACGTTGGTCGCGTACGTCTGTCGCGTACGTCTGTCGCGTACGTCAGTCGCGTATGTCGGTCGCGTACGTCTGTCGCGCGTTATATAGACGTCTAACGCGTTATACGTCTCATATACAGGATGAATTTTTCAACGGGGCGTGGATGGCTATATCCGAAACTATGAGGAATATCAAAAAACGTTGAAAGGACTCTCGAGGCCGATTTTGACGAAAACTAAAACTGCATCATTGGATTTTAGGAAAATCAATATTCTTAGCCAGGTATCGAACCGCTGATTTTGGAAAAAAATACCACATACAATGTGAAAAGAAAGAAAATGTGGAAAGAAGAATTCGAATTATTCTTTCCACAAAAAAGCCAAAAAAAGTTTTAAATTAAAGTAAATTTAAAATAACAATTTCATGATGTTTTGATTGTAGATGGCAGCGTTAAAAGACGTGTCCCGTCGCTGGCACGTGCCGCCTGCGTTCTCAGTGGAGTTCGTGGGATACTACCTCGAGAGGAACACCAGAGTGTCCTCACTGAGGCAGTCCCTCGAACGACTGACCAGGGAGAACGAGAAACTACTGGCAGACGACGATAAGTTGAGATTGGACTATGATGAGGTAAAGTTTTGAAAACTTTTGATGTGCATTTTTGGTTAATCGATATTTTTTGTCAAATTAAGATATAAAACAAGCTCATGCTGTTTTGAAAGTGTAGAACATAAAAAAGTGTAATGTGAAAGCGGTCAAGTTTTAGTTGTTAGTTTTTAGGAAGTTTTACGATGCGTGCACGCATCGTAAAACTTCCTTTTATCGCATAGAGATGGCGCTGACAGTAACATAATAAATAAATACGCAATTATGTATCTTAGCGAAAGGATTGATTTAATCGCAGAATGGCGTTATCCGATACAGGAAAACCACGTTGCTGATCTTATCGTTACCTATACTTAATTTCTTAAAGCCTTTGATGATATCTGAGGGATTATTATTTGTAGGCATAAAACAAGGCGGAATTTGAATGTTGTTGATATCCAAATAGATATTGGAATATCAATATTACGAGCTGCTGTTACGTTACGGCCCCGATAAATACACATGCTATTAATAATATTGTAAAAATGGCTGTGTATTAATTTTGGTTTGCAATAAATTATATTCTATCTATCCGAACTCACATAGTATAAAGTCTATAGTTCTATCTCAGGCAGAGATGTACCTTATGATTAAAAAAAGAATAACGGAAGAATAACGGCCATTCTATAATCTAAATATTCGAAATTCCAGCGCCATAGATCATCCATTTATATGCCGACCCGAAAAAGTATTTAGCACCATTAGCCTCACAAAATATCTCTTACCTCAACATCTAGGCTTCAAAAGAGAACACAGACGCTTTGGCAACACTAACATCGACTCGACAAGCATTGCAGAAGATCTACGATGCTATAATAGCATTGTGTCCGAAAAGAGTCCCGCCTCCTATCTTGGAGGATAAGCCATTGGTAATGCCGGAGTTGCCGAGGTCCACTCCTAAAGTGACGCCGCAGCAGCTGCAGAAACGGTTAGTGCTTGTTTTTGGTGATTGGGGAAATCTTGATACAAATTACGTAATCATGGGGTAGTTTACTGTATAAATAAATTGAAAATCTGTTTAGTCCGTCAGTTAGAGTATTGAAGAATAATCAACACGTATTTTTTTCTTTTTTCTTTAATCAATGAATATTGACAAATATAAAACGCTTGGAAATTCAAGAGTGGGGGCTTGTGACGTCATAACGCCTGTAAAATTATACCGATTGAGTGGCGTTTTGTGATTTTTAGAAGCGTTGTATCTTTGTCAATTTTGGTTTACGTAACAAACGAATAAATACGGGTCGAATATTTTTTGATTCGGACTAATTATTTTTTTGAGTGAAATAGCCTATTATGACTCGAAGGGCGTCCGCTAAAACTTCCATCAATTAGTATATTATTCTACGGATGCTGTTACAATTTCTGTAATTAAAATGTCCAGCGCACACACGTCTTATAGCTACGTGCGAAGACGGTCGTAAGGACTATCAAATCAATCGCAGCGTATGTGACAGAGATGCGAGTTACGTTAGACGAGATATTTATATTTATTCGAGCATTCAGTAAGCTGAGGGTCTAAAACGGCCACATAGCAATATTCCAAATATTTCACTTCGTGAATGAATAATACAAGAGTAGCCAATGACGTAGGAAAGTAAAGTACAAGTACTCCCAAATTAATAATGCGCATGCAAATCTTCGCTAATTGTCGTATTCCCGGAAAAACCCGAATCATTGAATCGGAGAGAGCCCTAAACAATGCACTTGCATTTTGCACCTTGTTCGAAAGAAACAGGAGTCAATATCATATGTCAAATCATGTGAGACAATTGAAAACAATTCGGGCGGTCGGCGGCTGTCGCCGGTCAGTCAAAGGTCCGTCAGTCGTCTTTATATATTGGTGGTGACTGCACGGGTTCTCTCTGTGTGGAATTATATAGAGATGCTATTACATACCCTTCTTGGTTTTGTTTTCAAAGGTGAATTTAATTTCAACTTTAATTATCTTACTCAAATTGAAATAGTTTATTTTGTAAAATAGGTAAATATACTAACATTACACCAATTACACCGGTTTCAGTATGAAGAAGTAAGTCAATTCAGCGAAGATTGTAGCATATTCGCAATCGTGTCGTTTTCCTCGATATTTACTAACATCGAATTATCGAATCAATTTCGTTACTGATAAATCAATATTTATCTCTTTAAGCACAAAACACATAATTCTACTAAATTATACATGAAGAAAATGCACTTAACCACTCTATATACATATCGTCTTCCGACGCTCGGGGAATACGACCGTTGCCGAACAGTGACGAAGATTTCTATGTGCATTATTAATTTGGGAGTACTGTAAGTTAAGTAGGAAATGCACGAAGTTCGTGCACTTTCCGCAACGCCATTGGCTATTCATTCTCGAAGGTGAATCATCTGGGACATTGCTAAGTGGCCGTTTTAGAGTTTTAGGTATTTTGAGCGTAGCAGTATGGTGCTTTATTGAACACAATGTATAATGGTACGCATGACCGATGTACCCAATTAACATCAGAGTTACAGGAATTAAAATCTTATCTAAAGTTTTCTTGAATGATCCCAAGGGCGTCCGCTATAATTGGCGTGGATGCACGGAGCTGGTGCCCGCTGTTAAATGTATCCCAGATGCCCCATCACACTCACCACGTTTCTTATATTGTTTTTTAATACTGATAGACGGGTTTGCATGTATGCGTGTTTTAGCGGACACCCGTGATAGGTACAGTTGGAATGTTATACTAATAACAAAATATTAAGTTTCCTGCATTTTTTTGTGCTAGTGAATGTTGCTACATTAATTCATCTGCATTTAAATACATCCGTACCCCTAGCATGAACATTATAAGGTAATCTTATAGTCTCGTGCTTCAAGAACCACCGCTTAGTGTTTTAATGGGAATGGTCTATATATAATTGAAAAAATACTATTTATTATTTATGGGTCTAAAAAGCACAATTTAGCAATATCACTAAAGTATCGTAATGTATTTATTTATAAATCACAAATACAAATCGTAAAATGGTCACCAAATTGACTATTCATATTGTAACTGATATCAAACAATTCATCTTTCTGACAGTTTGCCTATGGAATCTTAGAATGATCCACAAAATACATAGACATAAAGCATGGACTGTGCCTTCTATTGTAAGAGAGAAAAACTATTCAAAGACCACCTATTTCTTTCTCGACATAGATAATGTCTTTGATAAAGTAAATGAAGGAGATAGATGGTCCTACAATTGTTTTTCTCGTTTTCTGGGTATAAGAATTTTATAAAAATTGCCAATACGAAATTAATCACTTTTAGGAATATTGCTTCAAGTGACCGTTTTAGACCCCGCTATATTCCCCGCCAAATAAATCTGGAATAAAGGTCTTTGATTCTAATAATGCATCGTTCGACTATAATAATACACCATCGTTAAAATTTCAAGATTAAATATAAGGTCAAAGTCGCCTCTTACCACGATAAGTTTGTTTTGATCGTCTTACGACACTTTCTTTAAATTTTTTAGAATGGTTTTGAAATATTGGAATACATTGGTCAACGAATTTTATTCCACACTTATCTGGCGGAAACTGTAGACTCCAAGCGTTAACGGTGATTATAAGTTGACCAATGTTCTTGCTAGGGGTACCTTCCATGACTTACAATGTTATGTAATATGTGATGTACTGTATCGAGAATCGACCAGCAGGTCAATGTCTGTGCCAACCGCGGCTGCACTTAAGATGGGCGTTGGTTTTCCTCTTAGCGACAACCCGGACGCTCGCCAAGGAAAAGTTCTTTCAACCTCTTTGGAAGGTAAGTATCATTCTACGTCATTGTCTTTGATGCAGTTCTGTTATTTAGCTATGGTATTTATTTCCGATCTATGGAAAAAAACATTTCCATTGTATCTAAGTGTTAAACGTCCAGCACGCGTAGCATGCCCAATATGCTATTTGACAACGTTAAAAATATACCCTATCATATAATAGCGTAAAAACATATTTCAAACACAGCTCTTATCTAAAAAAAAGTTAAAAATAAGTAAAACCCGACTACGAAAAAATCGCGCACTGAAAAGTATAGAACAAGAACAATCCGTTTTACAGATTTTTTAAGTAATAGCCGTGGTCGTATGCCACCTAGCCAATAAAAATTGTGTGAAACAACCGCAGGTAAGAATTTTTCTCGGTTATTACTTCCCCTAGAGGGTGCCATATTGAATTTGGTGACACGTCACTTACCCTATAACCAGCGGACGCTTCTAACGACACCTTATTTGTCATGTGATGATAAGGAGTTTAGCAGTTATGAGGGAACAAACAAACATACATACCGGTCAAAAACATAACCCTCGTTTTGGCTTTGTCGTAGTCGGGTAAAAATAATCCAAATTCTTAAGTAGAAAGCCATAGTGAATAATAAATAG
This sequence comes from Agrotis puta, assembly GCA_943136025.2. Classification (NCBI taxonomy): domain Eukaryota; kingdom Metazoa; phylum Arthropoda; class Insecta; order Lepidoptera; family Noctuidae; genus Agrotis; species Agrotis puta. Next base: position 4,998,353 of record OW964171.2, read on the forward strand.
TGCAATAACCATAGCTAAATAATTGAACTGTTGTGTATTACCTAAAATGTTACGTAATATCTTAGCTTCTATAGTGCTTAGTTACTCTTAAAGATGCCAATAGATTTGAACATTCACTTGTAACAACATCGAGCAATTGCCGTTTTTAATTTTGTCAAACTGAACAACTAATAGAGCCAAGAGTAGAGCCGAGCATCGCTACGAACATGTTCATGACTTTTTTAGGGAGCTTACCCTTGGCGCGATGCGACGCGATTCGACCGATTCCAACTACAAGTGAAAATTAATCTTACCACTACGGCATATGACATAAAATGCGCGTTTGTATACGGGTAGATGAAAAACAAAACACGATCGCCACGTCGACGTCAAGTCAATTGAATTGCGTCATTATATCGTAGTAGCAAGGTTGATTTTCACTTTTAGTTGTAATCGGTCGAATTGCAATTGCGTCGAGCCATGGGTAATGTCCCTTAATAAACGCCTTAGTTGATACTAATTGAAAAAAAATTCTTCATGAATATGTCAAAGTTCACAGTCGGCTCGGCAAAAAGCTCGTCAGAACGCTCGTTTAAACGCTCTCGTTTATTACTCTGTAATATTTTAACATTCGCAAGAATGCTCACCACAAGTGAATGCTCAAGTTTATCGGCACCTTAATAATAGAAAGCAAATTAGGCTTACGAAATAACCTATAACATTTCGTTACTTGCGCCAATCTTTCCTAACCCGATACCCATTTACGTAAATACATCCTATTATCGAACTCATTAATTCGTAATACTTCGATTAATTAGGTACTAATTAGTCATTTAACTGCGCAGTGTGACTGTAATCAAAAGTCCAAAATGCAATGTCCAAATTTTGCATTTGGACATTGCATTTTGGACTTTTGGTCCAAATTCAAAAAAAATGCAATCATCGTGACAATATGTAAATAGGGAAAAATAATGTTTTGTAAAGTCACCACTAAATAATTATAAATTCTGAAATAAAAACAAAGTTAAATTTTCTTGCTATAAAAATAATTTTCATGACTTTTTCAGTAAACGCTCTAGTCGATATTAAATGAAAAAAAAAAACTTCATAAAGGTCAAAGTTGACAGTCGGCTCGGCAAAAAGCTCGCCAGAACGCTCGTTTAAACGCTCTAGTTTATTACTCGGCAAGGTTGGCGCAGTGGTCGAGCGACTGCTGTGCAGAGTGTCGCGGGTTCGATTCCCCACAGAACAAATATTTGTATGACCTACAAGTAGTTGATCCGGGTCTGGGTGTTTGTGTATGTGTGTTTCCTGTTTGTAAACGCACCCACGACACAGAAGAAATTCCTAGGCAACGTTTAAAAATATATATTTTTTTAAATGTATCATTCGCAACAATGCTCACTACAAGTGAATGCTCAAGTTTATCGGCACCTTAATAATAGAAAGCAAATTAGGTTTTTTTTTACGTGGTAAAATCATCACATGAGTCCTCCCACCCAGGGCAGAGCGGGAGGGACTGTCAGACTCGTACTGACTAAAATCTACGGTGTCCTTCAATAGCTCTTTACGTACCGGGGTCACGGTATTTCGTAAGTCCCGCGACCAAGCAAATTAGGCTTACGAAATAACCTATAATATTTCGTTACTGGCGCCAATCTTAAACCGATACCCATTTACGTAAATACATACTATTATCGAACTCATTAAGTCGTAATACTTCGATTAATTAGGTACTAATTAGTCATTTAACTGCGCAGTGTGACTGTAATCAAAAGTCCTAAATAAGGTTTAAAATAGTGCCCAGTAATAATGATAGTATTTAAAAAAATACAATCATCGTGATAATATTTAAATACGGAAAAATGTTGTTTTGTAAAGTCACCACTACTTGAATTTTTAAGATGTAGGTATTTGTAGTAGTTGCAAGGGATTTAAATAGTATTATTTGGGATACTTCGCTTTGACTGCAAGCTAACTCGGTAGTACTTAGATGGGGGAAAGTGCAAAAAACTTTATTTTATAGTTTTATCATCAAATTAATCCGTCCTGGACAGTTGATGGTACCCCACCGTCAGATTGTTTACGGTGGACTTATAAATAAAGTCCACCCTAAAATTTAGACGGTCCTTCCATACGCTAACACATTCTTAAGTTTAAATTTCCTCAGGGAAACACAAATATACCTAATTATTAAATATGGTAACAGCTCTATAAATTAAATAAATCACCGTTATCATCCATAGCTCAGGTACAGCTTTTTTTTTTAACGTTGTAATATCATCAAATGAGTAACCCACCCATGGCAGAGCGAGAGGGACTGTCAGACTCGTACTGACTAAAATCCACGGTGTTCTTCAATAGCCTTTTACGTTCCGGGGGTCACGGTAATTCGTGAGTCCCGAGCCCCCAGGCTTAGGCCCTCTAAATGGGGTCCCCGTCATTATGCTGACACTCCTTGAGGCGCGCGTGGAACACAACGCGCCGTCGACTCGGGCATGGTCCATGGTCGCCGCCCGCATACCCGCGCCTACGGTGGCCGGAGATTGTCTACCGACGTCTGTCGCCGTGGGCGTCTACCACTAGCTCAGCTCCACCTACTTGAAGTGTTTTGAATTTCCGTCTCCAAGTTTCTGCGCAATGTTCTTCCAAGTCCAACCCCTTGTTTTGGTGGCCGTTACTACACATTAAATAATCCTAAAGAATGTTACCAGTAATTATAAATAATTACTATATTTACATATATTAAAACAAATTAAAAATTAATTTTTCTTGCTATAAAAAATAATGTTAATAGATATTTTAACATCGATACAATGTTCAACTCTAGCATTTCATTTCGTTCGCTTCTATATTCTACACGAGCTAAACCGAATTATTTTCCTAGAAGGTACATATCAAATAAGACTTTGCGATCACTTTGAAAAATTGAAATTTTTATTGTTACGGTAGATGATATTATGATTTGTTCTTCTTTTTAGATTCTTTATTTAAAATATAAAACATTACAATAAAAACATTTAGAATATAAAACAATAAAATAGTTCAATTTTTTATACAGAAATATCAGCTTATGCTAGTGTTCACAAACTTTTTTTGATGTGTGTATGTGACAATTTTCAAATATTATAGTTTTGGCATTCTGTTTACTGCCTAACTATGATTACCACTAGCTTATTAAGAGTTCTCTTAAGAGTTATCACAAGTTCAAAACATTTTTATTAAATAGTGCGAGGTAATGATGGCAGTGTATGAAAAAAATACAATCATCGTGAGAGTTATGTAAATAGGGAAAATAATATCACACCTCACAACAACTTTTCTCCTCAGTGAGGACTCACTACAGATAGTAGTGAGGAGTGCCTGAAAAGTTGTGTGTTGCACTCGGCAGCAAAAGGCTCGCTCAATTTTCCATTCAAGTACTCGCGCCAAAAACCAACTGTGCAGCCTTGCATAACAAATAACTATTTCACCTCACATGCTCGGAAAGATTCTATTTTTCATTCGAAATCTGAGCGCAAAACTACATTTTTCGCGCTAGTGTTTTTAAAATTCGAACACGTCTTCTATTCAATTATTCTATACACTGACAGGCGAACCATCCCCACTGCATTTCCTCGCTGTAGTGAGTGAAAAGTTGTGTGTTGCACTCGACAGCAAAGTTATTCTGCGTCTCGTACCTTTGAAACATCGCTACGCTCAGGATTCAATTCAAGTACTCGCGCCAAAAAACAACTTTTCAGCCTTGCATAACAAATAACTATAAGCCAGGCGGCCCAAAATAACTATTTTGGGCCGCCTGACTCGCGACCATCAGCTTGTCGGAGTCCGGTGCCAACCAGTTTTCTTCAAAAAAGCTTCAAAACTTCAAAAAAAAATTCTTTACTGTGTGTTTTGTTTCAGTCCCTGAAATAATGAATTACAATCCCTTTCCCTGCAATAAGGGCGGGAGGACTCATTTGATGATTTTACAACTCAAAAAAAGGTGGTCATTTAGTATAGCGTCTGTTGCCAACAGTCACCGATTTGCATAGTAGTATGACTGGCTTTAAAATTTATCAGCATAATGGATCGTAAAAATAGTTAAAAATAACTTTTAAGTCCCTACGTGACATGATTTGCATTGTCATTGAATTTACAGTACTGCGCAATAAATGTTTACCTAATCGGATTATGGAGTTCTTAGAAAACGTACCGTTCGAACGATAGATTGTTTTACGAAGCTTTACTATTAACTTGGAAATACTACAATGCTTTCAACCCCCCAGCATTGTTGCGTAATTTGATTTTAAGGGTATCTGTTTTCTGATAGTTACAAACTTGGGAACTTTAAGTCAATAGTGAGTAGTTACTTTTAGGGAATGTAGTTGGTGGTCAAACGCGAATCTTTTAAAAAAAGGGCCTACTCTTCCATGAAATAAAACTCATCATAAAACTTGCATGACATCACAAAATCAAGACATCGCAAACTTGCATGCAAGTTCTTGGATGTAAATGGGTCTTTAAGCTTAGATAAGTTTGTCGCGAGACTGTAAACAGGTGCCAGTGACCCTGGAACTGTCGACTATCGAAGGAACACCGTGGATGTTTGTCAGTACGAGTTTAGCGGGCAGGCTCCTAGGCTGGAGGACTCATTGTTTAGGTAGGCTTTGCTAGAAACTAGTAGGAGTATCCCGTACGGTCTTGCTAAGTATTGTGGTTGTGTCAGCCACATCAGGCTCGCTGGCGGGGCGCGAGTGCGCGGCGTGCGGCCGCAGCTCGGAGCGGCACCTGATGGCGGCGTGCGACACGTGCCGCCAGCACTACCACCTGCACTGCCTCAAGCCGCCGCTGCAGCGTCCACCCAAGAAGAGCAAGCTTTATGGATGGTAAGATTATGCATTTTTAATTTAAGTTCATCATCGGTCTGCTTTTGTCAGTATCCAGGTTTGTCACTGGCATGACAAGTGTGAATTGAATGATTCCACCATGTTGCTTCTCTGCACTTCATTTGTTTATGTTCGACGATGCAGCACTTAAATGACTAAAGACTATATCATTTTTCACAATATCCACCTGTCTGATTCCGCTTTTCATTTTAGCTACCCACATTTGTAATTTTCTTGTCTTTTGTTCTGAATAAAAAGATAGATTTTTTGGTGTATGATATGTGTGCAAAGTGAGTCAGCTGGTTTTTATTTACAACGATTACTTTCGTTAGTCTAAAAGACGGGCAAGCAGATGAAGACTGTTCTACTTTCAAACGCTTTTCTGTCACAACATTGTTTATATTTTCTGCTTATCATATCATACCTATTGATTGTAAAACGAAAACAATGTATTTTATAATATTAGGTAAACTTTCCATATAAAACATGTCCAAAAAATTTGCCTACTCTTGAACCACGTTTCTATGCAGTTTGAATTACAACCTACTCCCATAAACTGACACGAATGTTTCGCAGGCAATGCTCGGAATGCGACAAAACTTCGGATTCCGAACCCGAGCTACTAGAGAAGAAAGTACCACGTCGATCTCGAATCAGATACAGCAAAGATGGAGCTATTATCACCGAACCGCACAGCCCATCATCACCGCCTAAGCCCGGCTCGGAAAAATACCACAAAGTGGAGAAATCATCCAAGTTGACAACTCCTGAAAATATATCACCAATCAAAGTGACCATCAAGCCGTTTGAATTCAGCAGCGAAAATGAGGGCACGGAATTAAAATTGAGAAAGGAGAAGAAAATAAAGAAGTCGAAGCAAAGAGATCATGCGTCGGCTTCTGCAGGAGAGGGAGATTCACCGAACAAGAAGATTCACAAGCGCAGCTTCACGTCACCGACTTTGACGAACACTCCTTTGATGTCCATAACGCCGATCGTCGCCGATAGTCCGAATGACTCTCACAATGAAAACTCGAACGCTTCCACGAACGTAGCCTCCAGTAAACGAGAAGACGCTTTCGTTCCACAAAATCTATCCTTCTCATCCCTTCTTGTTGATGGCAAGGAAGGTAAAGAAAGAGACAGCAAAACTATCGAGAGCTCTATAGAAAGTACTTTAGCGAATTTATCGTCGGATATAGCGACGTACAAAGCTAATAGGAAGCGTAGGAAAGAGAAGCATAGGTCTCGGTATTCTCCGGACCTTCTGCGATCACCGTCGAAATCGCACAAACATAAGAGGAAGAAGAAGACGCAAGATATGGAAAATCCTGAGCCACCACATCCTAGAATTACAATAAAGGTAATAAGATAATTTTTGACTCGGAGGTCGCAAGCAAGACTTTTGAGTAAGATGTCCTTGGGTTCGATTCCGAGGTCGGAAAAAGTGTTATTAGGTTTTTACTGTAAGAAATTCTCTGTCAGTTTCTGGACGTGTATGCACACTGACAACTGATCTATTTAGGCACACCTCTTAATACTTGTTACTTATTATAATGAACTCTTTTTATTTCGTCCTTTCTACTCTGTTGTAGATCAAACCAATTCCAAAGCCAGATGGGTCGCTTGACACACAAATGTTCTACGTACCCACGGACAGCAACGATGGCCCTCCACCTGCAGTTATGAAGAAATTATCAAAGGTAAACTGCTTTTCGTAATATAGAATTTTATATCGGTATTTTTATTTTTAAACTATGCGCCACTCTAGGAATTTCTCCAGCGTCGTAGGTGCGTTTACAAAGATATAAATTCACATACATAAACATCCCAATTGAATTTAAGCTGTAACCACATCTTGTGAGAAATTCTTAGAGTGGGGTTTATTTTGTATATAAAAAAGTAAGTGGTCTATGTATATGTCCAGCATGTGGAACAGGAAGCAGCTAAGCAACCACCCCCACCATCAGTACAAGCTGAAGTTCCACCGGTGCCAGAGACTCCCAACGATACACTTAATGTAAGTCACTTTCAACATTGTTACTGATTTTCTAATACTGATTCCCACCAATTGTTGCTTTTCTAACCATTATCATCCTTCTCACTGTCTATCAAATAAAATCGAATCATTTATTATCTTTGACTGTAGATGTTTTACAAAAAAAGGTTGGTATATATGTAATTGATCCGTGTATTGTGCCTAAGTATAGGCATGCAAAATTTAACAAATTACGATTACAGAATAGTAACAATAAAATTAACTGCTTTAACAATTTCGAAATAAAAAGTAAATCATAATTAATGCCAATTACCTATAATATTTAATGTCCATTATATCCGGGTAAATTAGTAGTACACCCAGGTTTCTAGCTTCTGCTAGCCCTATGACCCTATAGAGCTTCAGTCGTCCTGTATACACTGAAATGCGAACAGCTAAAAGAAACTCTGAGCGACAGTGAAAGAGAGAAAAAAATAAAGGTTATAGAGACTAGTGAATATTAAAAAAAGAAAACAAATGTTTTTAACAGTCAACAAACATTTGTATGATCAACAAATTGTTGTTTCGGGTCTGGGTGTTCGTGAGTTTCCTTGTTTGTAAACGCACCCACGACACAGGAAAGATTCCTAGGGTGGGACAACGTTGAAAAATAAAAATTGATAAGGTGTATTTTTATTAGTTACGAATAAGAATGATTAAAAGTAAAAGACCACCCTTCAATATACGTATATTTTTCTCTATGCGCTTATAAAATGTTTGTGAAGACTAGCGTTCAATTCTAAACACAGCCTATGTTCTATTACTTATGTTTGAAGTGTAACCGCATTAGAAAAGTGTAATCTTTCTTGTCCTATTTTATATAATTATATTATAGAATTTTGTATTGTCATCATGAAGTAACATTTAAGTTTCCCCAAAACAGCTTATTCTGCATGATTTACATAAATGTGATTTTGTGATAATTTTCTGTACTCACTTTTCACGCAAGCTTAAAATTGTGGAGGATAAACCGGCTGAAATCATTGAGCCCAAACCCAAGGTAAAAAGTTATATTGTTTTTGAACAAGGTTATCAATTTTTCCTGAATCTTTGAAATTACCTTCATTAAAGTGGGCATGGCAACAAGAATTATCAAAATATCAAGTAGCTACAATTGTGGTTTGATAACTTAAACAAACGACGTCTTTGAGTCTTATCAGTGAGGCGTGGCTGCTGTCCAGCGATTGGTTCGATAGTTCTAACTTAAATTTAGGGCGTTTCTTGTTTTTTGAAGTACTTGATATGAAATGACCGCCATTGAAAAATGTTCAAATAATATGATGGCGCAAATGAAATGGAAAATGTGTACTGCCCGTTCTAGCGATCTTAAATGCGATAGCGGGACTAGTGATCGTAAACGCGATTGCGGGACTTTTGTAAAAAATCGAGACACGATGTGTTTTTTTGATAAGAGATTTTCTATTTTATAAAGTAATGCTTTCTAAGTCATAACTAAGTTTACCATTTTGTATAACTACTGTCGCAAGAGCAATTCTTTGGCTTGGCTACTTGGGTTCGATGCCCGTGTCTGGCAGTGTTATAAGGTTTTCCTTCTCGAATTTCTCAGTAGCGGCGAGGAGTTTAGAAAGCTGGTGATATAAATATTCTTGTGAAGTCCTCAATTAAACATGTAATCTTGTTGCGGTCGTTCCGGATTACCCTCCCATCGGTATGGGAGTGATAATGAGAGAAAAGGGAGTGCACTTGTTATTTACTTTGAACTCTTAAGCATAAGCCTCCCTCCATTCCTTAACACTTCTCTCGATGGTGAGCTGTGAAGACGCTATAACAATCAAGGCATCCCATCGTCTTCTTCTCGAAAGCTGTGACTGGCACTTCCATTTGCAATGCCCTGTCCACTTCCATTTCAGTTTCGTAGCTTTATGGTCTATGTTGGCAAATCGCATTATTGCGTGCTGGAACGCTATGTGATGTTTCTTATGCAGTGAGTTATTATAACATTTAGTAGGTAGTTTAATTGTGTTTTTTAATTTGTTTCTAATTTTGATTTTAATTTCGATGTTATGTTAAATTCCGATGTTGATTTTAATTTTGTTTTTGATTCTGATTTTGTTCTTTATTTTGATTATTCACTATCATTCATTTTAATTATTGTTACATATCGCTGCCATGTAAATGCGAGTAGGAGTGAGTCAGGCCCAACACAAGTATCATTTATAACTTAATGGGGCTGCCTCAATTTTATATATAAAAGTCATCATTTGAAACCCAATAAATATTTTATTTATATTTTTATTTTTTGTAGGCAGCGCTCTGATAAGCTGCGTTGGTCCCGGGTGGTGGATTACGCCTACTTCCTCTCACAGAAAGGATGATTGTCACCCATAATCAAAGTAATTTTCTTTTTGTGTCGCAGCAGTCGCTGGCAAACTCCTTGTTAGGACATCTGTATGTTATTTAAAGGCTAAGTTTGTGCTCCATATCTCTTGAGAATTATAATATTGCCTGTGTCGTCGGCTGACCAACTCTAGTTGCCATGCCAATATTTCTATTTTTATAGGTATATATTTAGTCTGTATTTTGTCCTATTTAATTCAAAATAGGGTGGTTTGGAAGGAAAAAGGGGAGGCCTTTGCCCAGCAGTGGGACACAAACTAGGCTATTTAAAAAAATAAAATAAAAGACTGTCCATGCTAAAGTGAAACAAACATTAATGTCCTTAAACAGCGGAGTCGCACTGAGCGGTCTCGTCGCGGCGGATCGGGGGTGAACAGCGGGAGTGCTGCGAAGGCGCCTTCTCCCCTCACACACTGCGACGTGTGTGTGCAGCCTGGGGACTACACTAACCTCGTACGGTGAGCACTGAATATTATTTAAATATTTATTACAAGAAAGAATGATAGGTACAGAGGGAAATTCTTAAAATCACATATTCTATTTCATGGTAGTGCCATCGCCAAGTCGAGTAAAAAAGCGGCATGACCGTACCATCCTTTTCGTAAGCAATAGAATAGATCATTTTATTAATGTGATGATATGGCCCGTCATATAACTGACAGCTCGTTGAGGCGCGCGTGGAACACAACGCGCCGTCGACCCGGGCATGGTCCATGATCGGACAGCGAGTCACCCATTACTCGCCGTTCGCATGCCCGACTCGTGAGTACTTGGCGACAGTTTTTGCGGATCATTATTATATGCAAAACGATCTTGTTTGTTTTAAAAAAATATGCATATCATTGTCATGCCTGTCTTTATCGGAAAAATCTTATTATTATGTATTAACAAACATCAACAAATAATGAAGATTTAATAATATTTTGTCGATTTTTCATGACTTGTCTAAAAGTTACATAATTTTGCAACATCATTATTGTTTTGTGTGATATAATTTTATGTAATAACAATTTTAACATATTTGTGTTATTTTTTTTATAAATATTTCTTTAAAAAATACTGCTGGTGTGGGCCAGGGTGGTAAGGGCTCCAGAGACATCTCCTAACAATGCGAGCCGTATCGAGAAGCACTGCTTTTTGTATCAGGCCCTTGATCCAACCACCTTGGGAGAGCCTCGAAAGATCTTCGATGCTCTTGGCCATCAGGCCATTGGCCGTAATGACTATCAGCGCAAAGCTAGCCGAGCTCTCAATCAACACGTCGCGCGCAAACAACAATTTATTATTATAATTCGGTGTGCGGTTCAATTCATCCAATTGAATACTTAAATATGTTACCGGAAACGTATAAAACAAGTGTTTTACGTGTACTGCGGCCGTATTATGACGTCTTAAAATCAGGCTTGTTCCAGTGAGTGAAAGAGACAGAGCTATACAAGTCGTCTAGCGCCACCTCGTTCACTCACTGGAACGAGATAGTTTTAAGACGTCATAATATGGCCCCAGGTAGACGGAGCCAAACCAAACCGAACCTCGGGGTGCCCAAGAGTTGTTGGTGCCAAAGAAAGTAGACGTCAAGGTATGGTTTGGTTTGGTTTAACAAATTTCCGGGTGGTTTTAGGAATTTTAAACATTTCCGTTAACAAATACATTATTCAATTTAGTGTGTATTTTATATAATTTGTCATCTTGTCTCATTTGATAATTTTACCACGATAAAAAAAAAGCCTGAAACATAACTGGTGCTATATACCTACTAAACATAAGTATACGTTTGCCTGTTGCCATGTTCACTGAAAAACAGGCTTGATTTTACCCGTTTATTAATGAATACCTATTCAAGAAAATAGTTAATACTCAAATCTGTTTGTTTGTGTAGATGCGATGAATGCTCGAAAAGGTACCACTTCACGTGCTTAGAGCCGCCGCTCAACAAGAACCCGAAGAAGCGCGGCTATTCGTGGCACTGCGCTGACTGCGATCCTACTGTAAGTTCGAAACTTTACTTTGATATGGGTTACATCGCCAGTAGAGACTTCAGTCCCCAAACTAATAAATTGCGAACATTTTGAAAAAAAAAAATTAGGTAAATAGATCCGGTGTTTTATCAGTATTTTTAATGTTGTAATATTCTATTTTATTTTTCTCATATGGCAAGTCAAGACGATGTCGACTATTCTGCCAGTGTCAAGAGTGACTTGGGAAAACAAGTGTGCATGAGTAAAAAGTAAAATTTAAAAAAAAAAAAAAGATAATTATAATAAATAAAGTCGGATCCTCGATTGATATGGTCGAACACAACGTAGATCTTGTTGGGTTAGTACAGGACTGAAACAAACAAAAAGATAAAATTTTATATATTATAATTGTTAGAACATAAAATACTTATACCACAGCCAGACATGAAAGGTTAGAGTTTGACGTTTTTGTGGCGGATGAAGATCATCAACGCCAGGAGAAGTTCTGGGGAGGAATAAGTCAATAAAAAGGGGAAATTAGTTGGGAGACGGATCTTGAATTTGGGGAGGCGACTATATAATAATGTTGTAATAGCACGCGTAGTTTGAGAACGCCAGGTGATTTCATTAAATTTGACAGCTGTCATATGTCAAAGTTGACATTGACGTGGCGTTCAAATCCATATAATTATTATAAAGTATGCGTTGAACTCTTAAATTTACTTAAATAAGGCTTTGAACTATTAAGTATGGGAGTTGAAATAGTCGCGGCATCATCATAGAACATAAAACGGTTTTTGGACCTTATTAAAATATTAATTGTTTTAACCCTAAAAGGGTAACTTATAGTATTGTTGCAATAGAAGAAAAAAAACTTAGATTTGTTACAAGCCCTCAGACATATAATTTTATTTTGTCTGCTCTGTTCAACAAAATAAATTTTCAAAAAGTAACTTTTGTAAAAGTAGAAAATAAAACTGGGATCTAACAACAACAAACGTTTATAAAAAGGAAAAATAAACTTGTGTGTCACACGGCTAAGCAGGTAGATTAAAAAATCGAAACCTACCAACGATTGTTCAGAATCAGAATCATTATTTTTAAAACATAGGTATTTATAAAAGATTGTTGGTAAATAATATTGTTGTAAGCATTAGCGTGTAACGATGACAAAGCGGTAAAATAAACCCAGATTTTTATCTGTCGAATTAACGTGCTGTTGAACTATCCGAGATATTATGTTGTGACGATTGTTATCAATCGCTTTGTTTTGGATTTGCACATTTCGTTTGTTCGTATCGTAGTCTTTAATAGATTTTCAACCTTATGCCGTGAAGAATAAAGTTTAAAAAAAATTGAAGACTACAAAGCGTTTTTGTTTATCGTTCGCCACTAGTCTAGGAGGCTGGTCTCATCTCGACTTAATGCGTTTGAGTTGCAAAGCTCTATCTAAAGTACATTACTGACATTTTTTTTTCTTTTTCAACAGGATGTCGAAGAGAACAATTGAATCTGCATAAGTATTGGCAACATGGAATAATCTCAAAATTGTATTACTAAGTTTCTGTCTACGCTAAAATCTAAGTTGGATCTTGATTTTTATTTTTTTATATGTATTGATTTATTTACAATATGTATTAGAAATACATGCTGAGAAAACTGCTTTTGTCAGTGAAAATGTACTACGTAAGTAGTTAAGAGTTAAATATATAAAAATATAATAGATAGACGAGGACTAAAAAATTGTTTTATTTCATTTTTCCCATCTTCAGGTCCAGTAAAATAAACATATTTATACCAAGAAGTCCTCTAAGGTAGTTGTCTCAAAAAGTGTCAGCAAAGTGACGGGACTCCCCTGTAGAGGGCCAAAGCCTGCCGGGGTCGCGGGACTGTACGAATTAGTCTGACAGTCCTTCCCTCTCTGCCCTGGGTGGGAGGACTCATTTGATGATTTTACTACGATAAAAAAGTGTGTGTAGTAAGGTACAGACGCTAGCAGGTCAACCTTCCCGAATCTGTCAAATTTTCTAATCAAACATAAACCTTCCACTATTGTGATAAAGTTGAAAATCTATTTAAAAAAAATACAGACTGAGGTAGGTTGATGTCCTACCCAGGGCAGAGCGAGAGGGACTGTCAGACTCGTACTGACTAAAATCCACGGTATCCTTCAATAGCCCTTTACGTTCAGAGGTCACAGTAATACGTAAGTCCCGCGACCTTCCCACACACACTTGGCTGGTTTTTGGTTACCACGTGTACGACAGGCAAAAACAACATTGTTATCTATAATTGCGTTAGTAGCTTAAGTATCGGAATATTATGACAACTATCATAACAATGATTAAGCAAATTCCTGTTACTATCAGTGTCTGCCAGTGTCACTATGATGTTTAGTTTCTTACGGCCTGATCACGACCTTATAGTGATAAAATCAAAAAATAAGTCCCAGCATCCAGGGCGGGACGGTAGGGACTGTTTGGCTAAAATCCACGGTGTTCCTTTAATACCCGTATGCCCGTTATGGTCCTGGGTGCTGATGAGAGTCCTGCGAACCCGGCAGCTCGTTCATGACCTTGCCGCTGTGAGCGGTATGTTAGCGCGGGGCGGTAAGCGGTAAGAATAAGTACAACTGTTTGACAGGCCTGTTGGTCTAGTGGTTAGTGACCCTGACTGCTATGCCGGAGGTCGTGGGTTCGATTCCCACACAGGACAAATGTTTGTGTGATGAGCACGATCATTTGTTCTGTGTCTGGGTGTAATTTATCTATAATATGTATGTATTTAGAAATATATAAGTATGTTTATCAGTTGTCTAGTACCCATAACACAAGCTCTGCTTAGCTTGGGACTAGATGGCGTTGTGTGATAGTTGTGGAATAAAAAAAAAAAAAAAAAAAAAAAAAAACAAGTCACGAGACGCCGCCAGTGTCGAATTCGGGTACTTACAAAGTTACTAATGCCGGTCGTCGTACCGGTCATCGCTTAGATCAAAGTCGTGAACTAGCCAACAAAGTTACTTCTTTCTTTCTTTATTTGATATCAGTTGCAATACCTTACCGATGGCCGAAAAAAAAAATCTGGCAAAAAATTAGTGCCACTAATTTTGGGTTCAAGACTCTAAGCCCTCACTAATTTTATGTCCGTAAAATTAGTAAATTTATGTCCGTATAATTATGTAGTCTTAATTATTACTTACGGACATAAAACTACTACTTTCTTAGCACAAAATCGGCGAACCTACGGGTTTTGTGCTGAATCGCTGAGAATCGGGTTGTGAGTGAGACGAGTAACTATGATAATGGTGTCGACCCCAAAAAACGAACAAGAAAGAGGGTAGTCCGATTTGTCTGCTCATAAACATCCACCCGCTATTACTTCAGTTCATCCGTGATCGCTTGCAACAACGCCGAAATATCGGAAACACAAAACAAACTAAAAATATGTTTAATATTAGTTTAAAATCCTAATAATAGTGTTAGTGATCATGGCAGTCTAAAAACATAGAACTCCTTGGAGATTATTTACTAAATCAGGTAGTTAGGTACTACAGAATTCTGGGAATGTAGAATACGTTAAATCTTACACGTGGAAGACTCGAGTGAAAGAGATAGGGACACTGAGATAAGTGAGAAGCCTGAAATAAATTCAAGTACCTAGGTACGTACCAAGTAATAGGCGCGTGGTAAGTATTTTGCACTTGATGTTTATACTACAGTCACGAGCAAAACAAAGTCTTTGAAATGAAGTCCAAAATAGAAGGTTCATGAAAGCTCAAAAGGTTACCTAATAAATAATATGGTAGGCGAACAACATCGCGTTTGAATTTTGTTAATTGTATACATTTTATTGTTCGGTACTGGTGGTATTTTTGTTATCTATCTTTGTAGCTTCTTGGTGTTAAACTGATTTTCTTTGTTCTTTGCTTTTGTTTTACCTACACATAATTACACCTCTATTCTCTGATGGAGTTGGTTAAAGAACTTTTCAGTACCTACCATTGCATTGGTCTGTCAAAGTATACCACAAGAAATTGGCATTTAGCGTATACTTACGACAATAATCATCGTCAATAGTAAGGTGTTATCTGTCTACTTTAGGTGGGTGGACTGGTCTACGCATTGTTTGTTCGCTAATATTGATGAATTATCATAATGGCATATACGTACGAGTACTATGCCATTTATTTTTTTGTTCCAGTAATCCGTACTTAATGTAATGATTGCGTCATTGCATGCTTGATTTCACAAAAAATAACGTTTGTTCCTGCTGAGCAATATGATGAGCTTTTTAGAATCAGTTGTTTTGTCTGACCAAATTTCCAAACAACTCATCGGCACCGCATTCCAAAAACGATTGGCAAGTCAAAATGGATTCACAATATTCTCAGCAGTGAGATACCGATTCAGAGGAGAACTCCCTAACTTAGGTCAAGGTGTGAACCATACGATGTTTAGACATCAGATATAAAAGTGAGTAGGCCTTTTGGAACACGGCCGGGGAGTGTGGCGTTCTTAGCTCACTAAAACTACCTCGTTTTACACAATCAGTTTGCGGAGGGAGGAATCGTGTTCGTCTCGGATCCCGCTATCATCCTGATCCATCCTTAACAGCGCGATTTAGTCCGGCTAGCCAGCAATGGAACGACTATTTCAACCCACCTCTTATTGTGGCTACACCGAGTAGCGTAGTGTAACGGCAATGCCCCTTGGCGGTACGATTTTACTCGATGGGTGTTCGACCAACCATTCGACCGAAACCTACCACCAGTTGGTGTCATCTAATTCGCTCCCACGCTCCTAGGGACGCGGGTGACTGAGTCGCCATCTATCTTGCCTTTTCTTTCTAAAGAGTCTGAGTCCGTAAACTCTCCGTGACTTCTGTCTTTTATAAATTTTCTTGAGA
The DNA here is from genome assembly GCA_943136025.2 of Agrotis puta. Classification (NCBI taxonomy): domain Eukaryota; kingdom Metazoa; phylum Arthropoda; class Insecta; order Lepidoptera; family Noctuidae; genus Agrotis; species Agrotis puta. Next base: position 5,014,459 of record OW964171.2, read on the forward strand.
AAAAATATATAATCTCTAATTTAGTAGCTAGCTCTACCTAATTTTATTTATACGGTACCTTAAGAGTACTCACTTAAATTTCTAGAGCAGTAAATGTTAATTTTGCTTAATTCTTACATTAGCTCGGTCTCGGTTTAGTTTCAGGGCTAATATTAATATCTTCAAACACAAATACTTAGCTAGGTGCGTTATTACTAATTTGGCAATTAAGGCGTAGCGACGTTATTACTTTATTCGGCAGGTATACCGAGGTAGATATTAGCTTTGTAAGTTTAATTTGAAGTACGTAAAATTCAAATCTTAGTAGAGATGGGCCGAATATGACTTAGCCGACAAGCCGACTGCAAAAAAGACAAGACTGGTTGTTGCAAGAATTCAAAGGCCATAAGTAAACTCGTGTCGCTTTCTTTGATTACATCTAACATCATAATATACTTAGGTACACATAATCACATAGCTTAGAAATTCAAATTAAGGTGGGTGGACCATGGAAGGCCACTCTAACGAGTAAACGCTTTTTATACGTTTATTAACTGGATAAATGAAAAAAACAAATTATCAAATAATACTTTGTTTTATTGTGTACCATATAAATCACTTTTTTTTAACCTAGCTTTAATCAGTATTCATTAAACTTAAGTTTTGTTAAGCTCTTCCAAATGGCCTTGCTAGGAACAAGGCTCCTTAGAAGGCCATTATAATAAATCAGTCATTTAACACTAAAAGTTAATAAATAGCGATTAAATCTACAATAAAAAGAAGTGGTTTATATATTACGGAATAAAACAAAGTATTACTTAAATATTTGTTAGTTTCATTTATCCAGTAAATAAACGAATAATAACTGTTTATTTGTTAGAGTGGCCTTCTATGGTACACCACCTTATTTTAACGTCGCCGATTTCCGATATCAATGAAGCGAGGGACCGTACTGCCAAAATAGTGGCGCGAGCGATTCGCCGCCGCGTCTGTGATTTCTAGTTCGATGGATGTTTATGTAGATAGAAGGAATTTGTCATCACATGGCAATAACTACGAAATTTTAATAATTGGCCTTCGAAGGAGCATGGCCTTTCATGGTCCACCCACCTTAATTTAAGTAAAACTATTTACCGTCGAAGGAAAAAGTCGATTTATACTTACTATTTTGTTTTTACTATGTACAATAAGATTTTTTTAACGTGGTAATATCTTCAAATGAGACCCGCATGGTCCATGATCGGACGGCGAGTCACTCATTACTCACCGTCCGGATACCAGTGTATGTTAAGATAAGGGTTAAAATTTCACATCAATAACTCTAGCCTACTATAGTCGCCGACACAAATACACATTATGACCGCCTAGTCGGCTTTCCAGATAAGTCGGTACATCTCCAGAAAGCTATGTTATTAATATTATCTGTAATTTAAAGACGCAATTGCTAAGGAATTATTCGATATTATAAAACATAATTGACTCGTATTATGCCAAATATAATTCTGTTATACAAGTACCGTACCCAGCTGCTGGGGCCCTGAGAAACCTTCCTGGCAGAAAAATAGAGGAGTACACATAATTTATTGGTAATTTTAAGATTAGCTAGGTACATTTTTTTGGAAAAGAACCGCAGTAACCGCCACAGCTCAGAGTAAGTAAAAGGAATGCAGAAAATAGGGTAAGGTTTTTTTCTTTTATTTTTTTAGAAAAACTTTGCCCGACACTTGGAATTTCTTCCTATATCGTGGGTGCGTTTAAAAACAGAAACTCACAAACACAAACACCCAGACCCGAAACAACTACTTGCAGATCATTTTTTTTTAACCTGTTTAGTCCCACTTCTGGGCAAAGGTCTTGCAGATCATACAAATATTTTTTTCTATTCGAGACTCGTAACCACCACACCCTACACAGCAGTCGATCGCTCAGCAACTACGCCAACTATGCCATCAAATTGTCGTGAGAGACTACAGTACCATCAGTTCAATGGCATCTATAATAAACAAGTATGAACATGAAAGAACTAGGCAATAAATCTAAATCACATACATAAAAACAAAACTCTTAAAGCCGCAGGCAGGACAAGACATGTCTAGCAGGTGCGTTTGAAAATTGCTGAGTCACAGCAAACAAAAACTAAGATATGTGTGAAGTAATAGTGAGTAAGTAGGTAATAATCACAATCACACAAACTCCAGATAACGACCGACTATATATATCAAGAGTCAAGTCTACGTATTCATTCATTCGGATAAGAAGCTCAGTAATAAGTGGCGGTGTTTATTCTAAAGAGTCTTGTGACCGCATAGTGAAAATGTTCTTTTTACCAATAACTTTGTTATTGACCGCCATATTGTTGGGGTGGTACTTGATGGGAAAATACAATGAAAAGTACTGGAAGGCACGCGGAGTGAAATTTTACAGCGAAAACAAAGTGTTGGGACCTTTTTGGGATTTCCTCGTATCGAACCGTGCACTGTTCGAGGTCTTCGGTAATCTATACCACAAACATAGAGATCAACCTGTTGTTGGCGTAGGCCAAATTTTAACACCCGCTTTATTCGTCATTAACCCGAAAAATGTGCAACATGTTTTATCTGGCGATTTCCAAGCTTTCCACCACCGTGGTGTCGAAAGTAACGAAGGCGACCAATTGACTGACAATATAACTTTTATGAATGGCCCTAGATGGAAGCTGATGCGGCAAAGTATGACCCCATTGTTCACGGCAAGTAAATTAAAGAACATGTACTACATCATGGACAAAAGCGCCCAAGACTTTGTGACATTCTTGAAAAACAACCCCAAGACATGGGAAGGTGATTTCCACAGTACACTAATGATGTTCAACAATGCCGCCGTTTGTGGAGCAATCTTCGGAATTGGAACAGAATCAATCTTTGACTCACCGTTCCTCAAGATGGCCAAAAATCTATCTCAAGCGAACTGGAGGAACCAACTGAAATTCATAATATTCAGTCTTAGCCCGAAGATTACACGGATGTTGGGAATTAAGTTGTTTAAAGAGTATGAGGACTTCTTCATTGGTTCAATAAATGCTGTTATGAAAAAAAGAGAACAAGATGGAGTCAAAAGGCACGACTTTGCAGATATAGCTTTGAGTATACAGAAGAACGGCACCATGAAGGACAAAGTAACAGGTTACGAGATGGAACCCACGACCGGATTATTATCGGCACAGGCTTTGTTTTTCTTCAGTGCTGGCGTTGAACCTTGCGCCAATGCCATGTTCTCCACGTTAACTCTTCTCTGTCGTCACCCAGAAATATTAGAGAAAGTTCATCAAGAAATAGACGAACATTTTGAGAAGCATAAGAACAATATAACATACGATGTCATTAATGAGATGGAGTATGTAGACAAGGTAATAAGTGAAGGGATGAGACGATTCCCCCCTATTGGCTTGTTGTCAAGACAATGCTGTCAAGACACTGAGCTACCTGTCGGCAAAGTCAAGGTAGCAAAAGGAACAAAAATGTTTCTTCCGATTTATGACATCCACAATGATCCAGAAATCTATCCGAACCCTGAGGTGTTCGATCCGGAGCGATTCTCAAAGGACAGGCTGGTCAACGACGACATCTATATTCCCTTCGGCATGGGCAACAGGACGTGTATCGGCGCCAGGTATGCCAAGTTACAGATAGTTGCTGGTATGGTGCATGTGTTACGCCACTTCACTGTTAAATCCAATGAATCAAATGTCAAAATTGAATTCGCTCATGACCCGCTGAATGTTAAACTGGGCAATGTTGATGTTCTGCTTGTACCAAGAAATGTAAATTAAATTTTCAGATTATTGTGAATACATTACAGTTGAAACAAATCAACCGCAGATTTCGATTGTGAATTCGCTCGTTAATACTGTTTTTGTAATAATGGTTGTAATATCACTTATTTTATATCTACATTGAGTTGAACCGTGATGTGTTTTTATATGTCTGCAGCTTTTACCAAAAAACAAATAGATGACATATTTTATGACAAGAAAAGTAAAATCGGTTGTACAAATAGTTAAGTAGTTAATAGGTATTACAAACGATCGAGATCTTTAAAGCTTATTTATACGTTTTTTAGTAATAATAGCGTAAATCATCTTTAAATCATTGAGTGAAACTGTGATGTGATTATCTGTTAACATCCAGCTTGTACAGAAGTCAGCAGGTCAAACTACCCGAATCTGCCAATTTTTGACAATCGAACGTGAACATTCTTATTTTGTGATAAAGCTGAAAATCTAAAAGAAATCTGTCAGATTGTAACAGCTTGATGTGCTGGCGTCTGTACCATAAAATATTAAGTTGATTGTTAGTTTATGCAAAACAAAGTTATTATGTTTGATAATGTTTAATGTATGAAGTTGTTTGTACAAAATAAGTAATATAAGTTTATATTTAGTTGTTAGTGATAAGAAAAGATTTAATTTTTAAATGAAAGGCTGTGTTTGTTCTTAATAAAATTTAAATACTACTTATTTGTTGTTTAACTGATGCCTGGTCTACCAGAGGTTAAAAGTAAGAGTACGTATTGAAACGATATATATTCAAGGTCTTTTTATTTTGGTACGAACTATCACACTCGTACTGACTAAATCTACAGTAATCCTTTCATTCCAAGGTCTTGGCTACCCATTTGGACAGCCCCGCGACCCTAATCGACTTACTTACTTATTAATTACATTTTTAAATATTTTTACAAAAACAAAATAACAAAAAAACATTTAAAAATATAAGTAATAGTGGCCCACCGGTATCGGGAACAGGGTCCAAGCTACCGGCGGTCAGGGCTCCATAGAAAAGAACTTCCTAACAATGCGCGCCGTGTCCAGAAGAACTGCTTTCTGAATCAGGCCCTTGATCCAGCTGCCTAACGAGAGCCTCCTTAGATGTTGTTCGAGGCTCTTGGCAATTAAGCCATGGGCCGACACAACTATCGGCACAATGATCGCTGAATCCACATCCCACATATCGACAACCTCGCGAGCCAAATCAAGATACTTGAGTTGCTTATCTTTCTTATTAAGGTTATTAATACATCTGTTAAACGCTTTTCTAAAAAAAGCCTAACTGCAAAACGCTCAAAACTGCAATATACTCGCTGTCGACGGCGCGTTGTGTTCCACGCACGCCTCAAAGAGTGTCAGCACAATGACAGGGAACCTTAGAGGGCCAAAGCCTGTCGGGGTCGCGGGACTAACGAATACCGTGACCCCGGAACGTAAAGGGGTTTTGAAGGACACCGTAGATTTTAGTCAGTACAAGTCTGACAGTACTTCCTGCCCTACCCTGGGTGGGAGGACTCATTTGATGATTTTACCACGACAAAAAAAACTGCAAAACGACCCTTATAATCAACGTGAAATGTCGTTTTACGTTGACAGTTTTTTTAGACGAGACATGCAGTGTTCAACATATGTTTATATTTTTGTGGTAAGGTTATTCAATTACCTTTTGCCTTCTAGAGCCGTGGTAATTTGTTAAGACACTCCCACAACCCTTGCAGTGATAAGGCAGTCCTCAATAGGCATATTGACAGCATAATTAAATTGCTAATTTAATTAGTCCGTCAGCTAGAGTATTGAAAAATAATGGATAGGTGCGTATTTTTTGTTATTATGTATTTGTTATGCTTGTGTTTATCACTGTCTTGTGTAATATTATTCAACTGGCTCTGCTTAGTCTCGTGGTGTTGCTGAGCGTGGGGTCCTTGGTCCGATCCCCGGGTTGGGCAACAAAAGTGCTATTATTGGGTTGTTCTATTAGAATTCCTCAGTGACCCGAGTAGGAGCCCGGAGTTTGGAAGTTGCGGTATGATAACCTCGGAAAGCTATTAAGCCTTTGTCAAACAGACAGGCGTGACGAATGCGAAGCGAGGCGTTTTTATTTGTAATGTATGGAATTGTTTGAATCCAGTCACAAGCAGCGAAAGCGATCCGATAGCGTGACAGAACTATCGGACTGACGTCTCGCTACGATTCGGTATCGCTTCGGACTCGCTTTGCTTTCGCCTGTCTGTTTGACAAAGGCATTATTCAGTCCAGGCGTCGTGTTGGCCAGTTTGATTATTGTAAAAATGAGGTTGGTGCACTGACATGCAGTGGGGACCGGCCCAACTGCCGGAGGAGAAAATAATTGAATAGAAGAAGTGTTCCAATTTTGAAAACACTTTCGTGTGAGGTGAAATAGTTATCTATTGTTATGCAAGGCTGCAAAGTTGTTTTTTGGCGCGAGTACTTGAGTTGAAAACTGAGCGAGCGAAGGACTCCTAGATAAGCGAGCGGTTCAAATATGGAATCCTGAGCGTAGCGAAGTTTTCAAAGGTACGAGACTCAGAATAACTTTGCTGCCGAGTGCAACACACAACTTTTCACCTAACTACAGCGAGGAAATGCAGTGGAGCCGGCTCGCCTGTCAGTGTAGAAAATAATTGAATACAAAACGTGTTCGAATTTTGAAAACACTTTGTGCTCTAGAGCGCAAAATCGAGTTTTGCGCTCAGATTTGAATGAGAAATAGAATCTTTCCGAGCGTGTGAGGTGAAATAGTTATTTTCGATACAAGTGCGAGAAGTCTGTCTTTATGAACGAGTTCCAACTTTTGAGCCGAGCCGTAGGCGAGGGTCAATAGCTGGAACGAGTTGTAAAGACAGATTCGCACGTGTATTGAACAACTATTTTTAATACAGGTGCGAAGAAATAAAAATTTTAATAAAAAAATAAATTAACTTCACTTAGCGTAGAAAATTTTACGAAAATGGCGCCAAGTATATTTTTTGTCATCATACGCAAAGGCAGTGTACTCATACAGCCAATGTTTTGTTTATGTCGGTACTAATATTGCTTTATTATTTGAACAAATAAAGAACATATAACAAATTTCATTTTTTTTGCATGATTATTATCAGTCTTGTAACGAAGAAAAAATATTGAATTAATACTTTAGTAAAAATGAAAAAAGATTAGACTAAAGTCTCTTTGGTTGCATAGAGAGCCCATATTAATTTATTATGTTGGTAGTACGGTTTTTTATTTAACTAGTGCGAGAAATTGCATTTTACGCACAGAAAACTCCCCCATAAAATGTCAATTTTCATGCAACTCTATTAAAAAGCTTCTTTTCAATACTACCGTTTCTAAATCTTGATTTTTGTCCCTTGATATTGTCCCACTGGTGGGCAAAGGCATATGTCATACAGAGAAGGCACAAGCAATCCTGAAAATTCATAAGTGCTCTCGGTACTTGCATTCACCTTGTTTTAGTAATCCCAAGTTTGCTTTTCACAGTAGAAATAACTTGAAACAGAAATAAATTGAATCGTTCATTCTTATTTTGACTAGGTACGTCTAAAAATGCAGCTGTAAGTATAAAAACTGTCTGCTAGCAAAACATTTATTTTATCTTTTCAGTTCAGTAAAGCTTTTACGTTTGCATTTAATTAAGAACATGCTCAGCCTCACCATTTGTGACTAAAATAGCATCAGCTCAGTTAAGTAATTAAGGTTTTATGATTGGTGTCGGGTATTTGAACCCAGACAGGATGTTTGTATAAGTATGTATGGAATTCTTTATCTCTCCACCCCAGCCGCAGTGGTAGACGCCCACAGCGACGAACTCCGGCAGACGATCTCCGGCCATCGTAGGCGCGGGCATGCGGGCGGCGAGTAATGGGTGACTCGCTGTCCGACCATGGACCATGCCCGGGTCGACGGCGCATTGTGTTCCACGCGCGCCTCAAGGAGTGTCAGCATAATGACGGGGCCCCCTCTAGAGGGCCAAAGCTTGCCGGAGTCGCGGGACTTACCGTGACCCCGAAACGTAAAGGACTATTGAAGGACACCGTGGATTTTAGTCAGTACGAGTCTGACAGTCCCTCCCGCCCTGCCTTGGGTAAGAGGACTCATTTGATGATTTTATCACGATTATCATAAAGATCAACCACCGATTTTAGTCAATAAAGATGATACCTTTAGTAACTAAAATATTTATACATATAAAGTAGTATACAAAATAGACATAAAACACATAATGCTTTAATATTGCGAACAGTATGGCCACGCAAAGTTTTGATACGTTATAGTCGTTATAAATTTCCTTAATGACGTGCTTATTCTATGACGAGGAACTCATAATAGCTCATACTTTTATTCTTCATGGTCATCCCTGTTATATATTATGAAGGTTGGATTAGCTAAGCGTCTTCAACATATGGCTGGAAGGAACATGAATTAAGATAACTTGGTTTTGTGGTGGAATGTCATAATATCGTGCCTTGGGTGTTGCGGGAGCGCCTGTCAGAGTCCTCCCTGACAGTTTCTGTCCCTTGGCCTTCTAGGCCTGCAATACCCATTCCCTAAAGATCCCTAAAGTGCCTTTTTCTTGTCTTTCAAACCAGTAGGTCTATTGACTCAATGTGTCTGTCCCGAGAGGTTAGTTCTAGTCCAAAGATAGTTGTTAATCCCTCATTATAGATTTTCAGTAACCAAAACTTTACAGTACGTGAGCATAATTTATTCACACGAATTTAATCAACGGAATTAACATACACTCAATCATTTTGTGATAAAGCCGACGTAATGAAATTCGGGTTTAACAATAAATATTTCACAAAGTTATCGATAATTTTATCTGCTATGCCGCAGGGCGTGAAAGTATCTTATTTTTTCAGATATTTTCACGGAATTTAATTTTATTGTTCGAACATCACACCGCACAGTGCAGAAAAGAGAGTCCATTTGCATATTCAAATACTTCTGTGAGTTAAAAACACTTTTTCTTCAGAATACTTTGTTCAGAGAAAAACTCGCTCATGCGTTTGCGCCCGACTGTCCGTATAGTCGCGACCAGCTGTCGTTTGTCGTTTATAGGACAACCTTTATCCTTCACCCGACGTGTCTAAACCGCAATATTCGATACACGATAAACTTGGGTTTGTTCGTCGATGACACGATCATTTTCCGGCGGGCGTTGAGCTATAGTATTTTAGATCTACGTGAGTGGAAAATTGGAATGAACTGTTGCTTATTTCGCATGGATAGACATTGTTTACTGTGTATTTCACATTTATAGTTGCTGCTTAATAGGTAGGAATTTAACCTCCTTAATAGGTTAAATTTCATTTGAAATTAAGGATGCAGCAAGTTTTTATTGGCCGATTTCACTTTTTTATCGTGGTAAAATGAGTCCCCCACCCAGGGCAGAGCGTGAGGGACTGACAGACTCGATAGCCCTTTTACGTTCCGCGGTTACGGTAATTCGTTAGTCCCGCGACCCCGGCAACTTTTGTACTCTAAAGGGGGGCCCCGTCATTGTGCTGACACTCTTTGAGGAGCGCGTGGAACACAACGTCGGACAGCGAGTTGCCGCCACACCCGCATGCCTCGGCGCTCGATGTTTTTTTCCGAAATCTACAAGTTACGGGAATTGTCGCAAGTCGATATTGTTCACCACTGGGTAGTGTGCACGAGACAAAATGTTGAACAACCTTGCATTTAATAAAATAAAATTAAAAGTACGTTGCGTACACCCAGACTACTTGTAGGTCATACAAATATTTGTTCCGTGCGGGAATCAAACCCGCGACACGCTGTGCAGCAGTCCAATCGTTTAGCCACTGCTCTAACAGTGCCGTCGAAAATCTAAGACTAGTTACTATCTAAAACTGTTAGCGGCCAGACAGAAAAGACGCAAGACGAGGGCGAGGCGCGGACCCGTCGCAGACAGGGCGCCGTCACGACTTTTTAACATATTATATAGAAAAGACACGGACGCGTCGCAGACAGGACGCCGTCACAACTTTTTAACTTTTCAAACAATAATCTGGTCTGTTATAATTATAAATTACTGGAATATTTTCAATTAAATTACAAAATGTAACGTTAAAATCAAAGTCGTCACGCATTTTAGGTAACGTTCGTTCGCACGTAACTTTATAACTACTCCGACGCAAGATGCAAAATGGCGAGCGGGCGAGCGCTGTGAGAACCTGCCCTCCGCGCCCTTTCCGCTCCCCCGCTTGCGCCCGTGCAGGTCCGCGCCCTGCCTGCGCCCTGTCCTTTCTATATGTTTTCCAACAGGGCGCGGACGAGTCAACGTCGTGACGGCGTCCCGTCCTTTCTGTATGTTTTACGTCGCGACGGCTGTATACACTTTATATGCAAGTAGATTCAACGAGCGCCGCGTCTTTGTTCTGTGTGGCCGGTCCCTTAAGCAACGGCCAGACAGAAAAGACGCAAGACGAGGGCGAGGCGCGGACCCGCCGCAGACAGAGCGCCGTCACGACTTTTTAACATATATAGAAAAGACACGGACGCGTCGCAGACAGGGCGCCGTCACGACTTTTTAACTTTTCAAACAATAATCTGGTCTGTTATAATTATAAATTACTGGAATATTTTCAATTAAATTACAAAATGTAACGTTAAAATCAAAGTCGTCACGCATTTTAGGTAACGTTCGTTCGTACGTAACGTTATGACTACTCCGACGCAAGATGCACAATGGCGAGCGGGCGAGCGCTGTGAGAACCTGCCTTCCGCGCCCTTTCCGCTCCCCCGCTTGCGCCCGTGCAGGTCCGCGCCCTGCCTGCGCCCTGTCATTTCTATATGTTTTCCAACAGGGCGCGGACGAGTCAACGTCGTGACGGCGTCCCGTCCTTTCTGTATGTTTTACGTCGCGACGGCTGTATACACTTTATATGCAAGTAGATTCAACGGGCGCCGCGTCTGCAACGGGTCCGTGCCTTGCGTCTGTTCTGTGTGGCCGGTCCCTTAGTCTGAATATGTAAGTACAGTTTACAAGTAGGTTCTCGTTCACACAGAGCTCCGTTTTACAGGTTATCGTATACGTTGTTGTAAGAGCGAGTTCACACTTATGGCATTATTACGATTCCGTAAAATGTAGTGTGAATATCACTTCCATTAGCGACAGATCCGGTAAAAACAATCTGTAAAAAAGGATGCTCTTTGTAAACGAGCCCTAAATATATTAAAAAAAAAAACATGGATTCCAAAACATCTGTCAGTTGAGTTTTATTGAGTAAAACTTCTTTTAACCCTTTGAGCCCAAAAGCAATATAACAAACAGCTTTTCAGACTTATATTTATTGAATTCTAAACAAATAAGGTCAAATAAAATATTCTTTCATTTCTAGATGTAGCATTAGATTTGATGAAACTAGAATTTGAAAGAACTCGTCTTAACTTATCTTGATGGAATCAAATCTCTAACATTTTATTTTTTGGTATAGAAAAGAGAAAAATAAATCATAATTTACATTTCTTTTCTAGAAAAAAAAAACTAATTTTGTTTTCGTATCTTTGAAGACGTTTTTTGGGCATATTATTATAATGATTTGTTTGTTTATTTTATTCGAAATGTATAAAGAAGGAACGAGGAGTTGAGTCATCTATATCTGACACAATATGCAAGTCAATGTATAAATTGGCTTCCTGGCTGGTGGTAGATACCGCGCTGCCGCTGGGCTACCCTCATATCACGAGCCGAACTTATATTAGCACTTATTAATTAGCATTATCAGAAAATATGTTCAGGCAAAACCTGTAGAAAATTAGTTACGCGGGAACTAAGAGAGTAACCATGGCCCCGAAGGACACCGTGGATTTTAGTCGGTATAAGTTTGACAGTCTCTCCCGCTCTGCCGTGGGTGGGAGGACTCATTCGATGATTTTACCACGTAAAATAAATAAATAAGGGAAGTAAAAGGTTTGGAATTATAAACTATTTTAACTGGTACGTAGTGTTTTTGTATATTTTTGACTTGGTCTTGGATGGGTCTGTTAATATCACACAATATATAACAATTGCTTGTTTAAAATTAGAATAGGGAGAGTAAGTTCTCGAGTGGCGACGATGGACCGGAAGATGCAGCGTAGGCAGGCCTCCCACTAGGTGGACCGAGGACACCGTGAGCGTCGCGGGCAACCGATGGATGCAAGTGGCGAATTGTCGTCGTTCGGCATTGCGGTATAAGGTGGCCGCCTATGTTCAGCAGTAAACGTCTTCCAGTTGATGAAGATGATGCTCGTTTACATAAACAAATAATATAACTAATACGTTCACAAATTGAGCGCAAAAGAATCCTGGTTAAGTGTTTTTTCTATAAAAATGGTTCGACAAATATTAACAACATAAAAAAAAAAAACTATTAACGCCGGGATACCAAGCGCCAGTGTTACGATGCAAACAATGCTCACACGGAGCTATTTACACGTTCAACCCAAAACAAGGACAGAACTAGCCAACATAAATAGCTCGTAATTCCTGTTCCCAACTGTGACTATAGTCACAGAAACTTAACTACAAAAATGTTTGAAATTTTCAGACACAGCTGAACGTAAAAGTTTTTTTTTAATCACTGAACAATTTCAATGTTTTAGTTTTGGAATTTCCTGCTTTTGATGTAAACGGGATCAGCTTCTGGCTAAATAATAACAGCTGGACAGGTAGATGTTTAAGGTTAAGCTGTTCAGGTATATGGACAGAGAGTAATGGGTGACTTGCCGTCCGATCATGGACTATGTCCGGGTTGACAGTGCGTCGTTTTTTAAAGAGCTATCAGCAATCTGACGGGGCCTAGAGGCGCGAACTAGAGGGCCAAAGCCTGGCGAGGTCGCAGGACTGTCTCACCAGGTAACTGTGGCCCAGGAACATAAAGGGCTATTGAAGGATCACCGTAGATTTTAGTCAGTACAAGTCTGACAGTCCCTCCCGTCCCTCCGAGAGAGAAAATTATCAAATGTGTCCATTTGATAATTTTACCATGATAGAACAAAAACTGGTCCAGCGGTGGCTAAGGTTGGTCTGTGAATGATTGGCTTGACATTATAGCGAGATTCCTTCGTGCTTCGGAAAGCACGTAAAGCTGTTTGTCACGGCTGTCGTTCAGATCTGCGACAGCCGTTACATGTGCGCCAGAAGCCCGAAATTATGACAACCAGTCTTATCAAGGCGTATCGTATCACCCAGTAATAACTGCTTTTTTTGTCTTTAAACGATCCCACTTTGATTAGGTAACGTCTGAAATTATTATTGTATCTCAGTTCAAATCACGATCCGTTTCATTTGACGGCTGCTTCTGATTGAAGGAGAAGTTAATCGGTTACAAAAAGAGATCAGGCAAAAGATTGGGTCGAGATACATTATTAATCCTAGAAATTAATCGTGTACAGTAATGGTTGAAGTATGGTGGACGACAATTAAGTTTTAACATTTTCCCGTCTTTATTTTTTTTTAACGTTGTAAGATCATCAAAATGAGTCCTCGCACCCAGGGCAGAGCGGGAGGGACTGTCAGACTCGTACTGACTAAATCCACGGTGTCCTTCAATAGCCCTTTACGTACCGGGGTCACGGTAAATCATAAGTCCGCGACCTGTAAGTCCCGCGATCCAACATTTCCCGTCTTACTACAAAAAAGTTAAACATCTGTTAAACACTTGTCTAAAAAAACTGTTAACTGCAAAACGGCATTTTACGTTGATATAAGGGTCGTGTTGCAATTACACTTTTTTGAAGATAAGTGTTGAACAGATGTTTAACTTTTAGTAGCAAGACTGTTTCTTTTTTTCCTCCTATAGAGGGCCGGGGCCTCTATAGGAGCGTTTCACCAATTTCGTGCAGTCTCAAAAATGATATATCATCATTTAAGCCTTTGTCAAACTTTTTATGAACGACGTCAAACAGAGCAAATACGCCTTCACCACGTCTTTGCATCGGTTCGGTCACGCTATCGCATCGCTTTCGCTTTTCTATGTGACTGGATTCAAACGATGCCTCGCTTCGCATTCGCCACGCCCGTCTGTTTTTACAAAGGCTTTCGAATTTACATGACAACAATCCTTATTATGGAACACAATTAGCAACAGCTGTGTTATGGTTTTATCTAATCAGATTGTTGATAAATATGTTTTATAAATACTTACCTTTATCTAATAAATCCCTGATAGTATATCTGACGTTAGTGTCTTTTTTTTTTCTTTTTTGCGGAAACGTTGCCACACACTAGACATTTCTCCTGTGTCGTGGGTGCGTTTACATCATATTTTTACTAACATTATAAAGATACTAATCAATACATAATATAAAACAAAGTCACGTCCCGCTGTCTGTCTGTCCCAATTATCTTTTGCAGGGCTAATAATAATATCACCATGTATCATAACAGGATTTTATCTAAGTAGTTCAAAAATTACAAAACAGGTAGCAGTTTTTGCCAACGGCTTCTCCCGCTTGTAACTTAAAAAAATATCCTATCAGAATGTATTACCGAGATAATAAGTATCCTATATATTAATCCAGATTACGAACTATCTGTCCACCAAATTCCATTCAAATCTGTTCAGTAGATTTTATGTGAAATAGTAACAAACATCCATCCATTGTCACAAACTTTCGCATATATAATACTCGTATATATTAGTAACAAGTTAGATTGACTATTATATTCTAGACGTTTCATATTACTTTTTTTTCTACATGGTAAAATCATCACTTGAGTCCTCCCACCCTGGGCAGAGCGGGAGGGACTGTCAGACTCGTACTGACTAAAATCCACGATGTCCTTCGATAGCCCTTTACGTACCGGGGACACGGTAATTCGTGAATCCCGCGACCCAGACGTTTAATATTACTTACATAATTTCACTAAACACCAAAGGGCGTCGGACGTCGCAAGACGATCTCCGGCCACCGTAGGCGCGGGCATGCGGGCGGCGAGTAATGGGCGACTCGCTGTCCGACCATGGACCATGCCCGGGTCGACGGCGCGTTGTGTTCCACGCGCGCCTCAAGGAGTGTCAGCATAGTGACGGGGCCTGTAGAGGGCAATAGCCTGCCGGGGTCGCGGGACTTTCCCATTACCGTGACCCCGGTACATAAAGGGCTAGTGAAGGACACCGTGGATTTTAGTCAGTACATGTCTGACAATAAATCCCGCCCTGCCCTGGGTGGGAGGACTCATTTGATGATTTTACCACGATAAAAAAAAACACTACCAAAGAGCACAAAATTGTACTTTCAGGATTATTTTACATTTTGCTACGCTAATCGAGATCGTTTACGGCGTAGGCCGTAGCCGTAGCGCCTCATCACTTTAAACTAATTACCGTAGACCGTAGAACACGGCAGTGCAGCGATGCCGTTGTAATAATGCAGCGATATTAAATTCATGTTCCTAGCTAGAACAATAAGTTTGTGGCGTCTGTATGGCCGCGACAATTTCATAGAAGAACTTTGTTTCTGAGATTAATTGCAAAAAGAAAATAGAAAACATGTCGCCTTTGTGTTAAAATGATTTAACATACTATACAGAGCGTTACATAAAACTGAACGAGTTTCTCCATTTTTTTTTCTTTTGTGGAAAAATCATCAAATGAGTTTTATAAGATTTTTAACCGACTTCAAAAAAAAGGATGTTTTCAATTCGACCCGTATGTATGTAATATTTCCAGAACTGCCCAGTTTTCGTATATGCTTGTCCATATCAGCGTCTGAACAAATGTGCCAATTTCAAAAGTGTACGTATGTATGTATGTTTTAATCTTTGTGTTCGCGTATCTCCGGAACTGCAAGTCCGATTTAAGTAATTCTATTTTTGTTGTACTAGGTATTGTTCAACTTAGTGAATACTGAAAGTTTTATCAAAATCGGTTCAGTAGTTTTTGAGACAGGCAATTTTTTGCTTACTTGAATTGAAGACTTTCAAAGTCGAATGTATGTTTGTCCGCGATTATCTCGCGTTTGGCTGAACCGATTTTGATGCGGTTGCCTGAAAAGTGTTTGTTTCATTCTGAAGAAAGTTTTAGTATATAACAATAATGGATATCTCGTGATGTTGCTCGCATAGAACCGTTTTTGTTGCTTACTTGGATTGTAGATTTTCAATGACGCCGATATATTATTATATTCAAAAACAAACACAAAAAAGTTTAAAATAACTTTCGAATCTTTTTGTATTGGACAAAACAGATTTTTTATACAGGATGTCCCGGGAAGTGTAGCATAGGGTGCTATTTTTTACGGTTCATAAATTTTCATTATTCAGATAGGCAAGATATGCATAGAAACTGCAAACTAAATCGATTATCCAACTTAATGACGTTCCTGTGGGATAATTTTCAAGATACTCGGGGGCGAAGTCGCTGGCAACAGCTAGTAGTACTTATTTTTCGACAAGTACTTCTTTTTTTAGATTCCTACCCTCTTATTAAATTATATTATTAAAGTTTTAGACAGCTCTCGTTGCGCTGGCGTCTGTACTATAATAATCTTATCACTAGCAGTTTGTAAAGGTCAAAAGCAGAAATGAAAAATGGCAACTTTATAAAAGTTACGTAATTTTTAGTACGATAACACTATCTAATCAAGGTGTTCAAGTTGAAAGACGTCATGCATACTTAATTGCCAAAACTTAGCACCGAAACTTATTTGTTAAACTCACAAGTGGGAAGTGCGGGAACAATATCTTGCAAATGCTTTGCCCTAGGATATTCAAGGATCTCACGTAGAAACTGATGCGAAGTTACCAGGGCCTCAAGTTTGTTATTAAAATAGTGTCAGAATGGTTAATCATTGATTTCATAATTGGCTATTTGACAGTAGCTATAAATAACAAATATAATTAGTCCGTCATTTAGAGTTTAAAAAAATAACGGACATGTATTTTTTCTTTTGTAAAATCAATGAATATTCACCAAAATACAACGCATCAAAACTCGAGAGTGGGGGCTCGTGACGTCAGAATTCAATTGTGCCGTATTGCCAATTTTGAAAGCATCGTATCTCCGTAAATTTTGGTTTACGAAACTAAAGAAAAAATACGGGTCGAATATTTTTTAATAATCTAAGTGACGGACTAATTATAATTTTTTAGTCAAATAGCCAATTGTTGATTTTAACAGGTTTGGTAATGTTGTTGTTGTATATATAAAAGGAGAACTGACTGACTGACATATCAACGTACAGCCGAAACTACTGGGGCTAGGAATGTGAAATTTTGCACACGGCTTCCTATTATTATGTAGGGGAGCACTAAGAAGGGGTTTTTGGAAATTTAACCTTTAAGGGGGTGAAAAGGGGGATTAGGAAAGTACGTAACCCACGCGGACGAAGTCGCGGGCAAAGTGCTAGTG
The DNA here is from genome assembly GCA_943136025.2 of Agrotis puta. Taxonomy (NCBI): domain Eukaryota; kingdom Metazoa; phylum Arthropoda; class Insecta; order Lepidoptera; family Noctuidae; genus Agrotis; species Agrotis puta. The sequence goes on from OW964171.2 coordinate 5,031,604, forward strand.
TTGTATATAATGGCGTTATTATACTTTCCAATGGTCAATCATAGACACTCCATTGAAAGAAAAGGCATAGAATTGTATTCATGTGTGCTAACTTAATAGGCTATTTTACTCAAAAAATATAATTAGTCCGTAAGATTATCAAAAAATATTTTACACGTATTTTTTTTTAATTTAACGAAAATACAACGCTTTTAGCATCATAAAACCTCACACCGTCTGTATAATTTTACGAGCTTAATGACGTCACAAGTCGCTGCTCCTGAATTTTGATGATTTATTACATTGTCAATTTTTATTGCTTTAAATTTAAAAAAGTGTGAACTACAATACTCTTAAGCGGCGGACTAAACAGATTTGCAATGTTTTTATGCTGTAAATTATCAAATTGTGAATCCCACACTATTCAGATAATGTGATCTTAAAGATGTTCATATAATAATGTCCGTTTGGCTGTAAATTTGTTACTGAGAAAAAGCAGTCACATATTAATGAATCTACATCTTGATCACAATTTTTTGATGCTTATAGTTGTCCTAATATCACTAATTATTTTGATTGTTAAATATTTTTGAAGTCTGAATGGCCAATACACTAATGAACGCGACTGTACAGAGACGGAAATAGCGCACCTTTCATTAAAAAAAATATATTTTATTTTGAAGATTTGAAAACGATTTCTAAATTAACGCGATCGAAGCCGCGAGCTTAAGCTAGTTTACAATAACGTGAAACTAGACACAGCCCACATTTCGGATATTCGCGAACAGCTGCAATTGAAATCCACAGGACACGTCACGTAAAGCTTAACTTACTTAGTCGCTGGCAGAGATTAAAATTAAAATTTCAGTAGTGCTCTGTAAATTATTTAAGGTACATAAATATGGACATTCTGTAATTTTTACTCCAATAACAGGGCATTTCTAAATAAAGACTGGATTTTAAAAGCTTAGAACGAAATCTAATCTAATCTACGAAGCTTAGATCTTCATCATCTATACTTAATATTATAAAGCTGAAGAGATTGTTTGGTTGAACGCGCTAATCTCAGGAACTGCTGGTTCGAATTCAAAAAATATTTTAGTTTTAGACAGATCATTTATAAGGGAAGGCTTTAAGCGATATAACATCACGTTACGACCAAAATGAGCTGAGCAGCTAGTTACTTGAGTAATTGCTTAAATACTTTAAATTGGCTATTTGACAGTAGCTATAAATTACAAATATAATTAGTCCGTCATTTAGAGTTTAAAAAAATAACGGACACGTATTATTTTCTTTTGTAAAATCAATGAATTTTTACCAAAATACAACGCATCAAAACTCGAGAGTGAGGGCGGGGTCGTGACGTAAGAATTCAATAGAAATTGTACTAAATTGTGACGTATTGCCAATTTTGAAAGCATCGTATCTTAGTCAATTTTGGATTACAAAACAAAAGAAAAAATAGGGGTCGAATATTTTTTGATAGTTCTAAGTGACGGACTAATTATAATTTTTAGTCAAATAGCCCATTGTGTACAATTTTCTAATTACTTGAAGATGTGCTTAAATTTTATTGATTAATAGCGCTAATTTAAATATTTGACGACACGGTTAGCGCAGTGACTGAGCGATTGGATTGCTGCGCTACGTGTCGCGCGTCAGTTGTTCCGGGTTTGGGCATTTGTGTGTGATTTTATATGTTGGGAGTATATTTTTATTTGTTTAAACGCACCCACAGGAGAAATTCCTAGCGTGAGGCAATGTTTAAAAAAAAGTTCACAGTCACTGGGAACCATTCTTCCAATTGGTGATAAGCATGAAAAATAGTGCAGTCGTTTTTGAGTTTATCGCGAACAGGAACTCAGGCCATCCTAGTTATTTTATACTATGTAGTGATAATCCTCCGGGGTCGCGGGACTGTACGAATTACCGTGACCCCGGAACGTAAAGGGTTATTGAAGGACACCGTGGATTTTAGTCAGTACGAGTCTGACAGTCCCTCCCGCTCTGCCCTGGGTGGGAGGACTCATTTGATGATTTTATCAGGTAAAAAAAAAATGTTAGTACTGATAATATTAAATTGTGTATTTTTATAATTATTGGACTGTGCCGATCATTATTGGAGCGAGCACCATAACTCCTCACAGTCGGGTCCGCACCCGCCTAGACAAGTGATCATCGCTCTCAAAGTTTTCATATTTTTACAGCGCTTTTCATCAACAGTATTGCCTTTGTCAAACAGACAGGCGAAAGAGAAGCGAGTCCGAGGCGATACTGAACCGAAGCGAGACGTCAGTCCGATATTTCTGTCACGCTATCGGATCGCTTTCGCTTTTTTATGTGACTGGATTCAAACAATTCCATACATTAAAAATGTCACGCTTCGCATTCGCCACGCCAGTCTGTTTGACAAAGGCTTATTGGAATTATTTTGGGATTTATGTTTATCAGTCTCATATATTTTAGCGAAAATGTAGATATACAACATGTCCGATAAAAATTGGTATAGGAGCGACGAGATTATACAAACCTCTTAGCTTTTTTGATAAATTGTATTTGTAGGTACCGATTTTCACTGAATGTTTAACTAAATAAATAAAACCTAAGATGTACCTACCTACATTTTTTTTGACCTGCTTACAGATAATAATGGCAATTAGACGTCATAACTTTCAGTATTCCATTTTTATCAGTCCATATTTCTCTTTACATAATCTCTTGCTATTAGTACCTATATTGTGTGTGTACATAATGTGTTCCACCGCGAGCTGCCAGTAAAACGTAGTCTGCGGTTATGACGCATTAACGTCGATAGCAATAATAAATGCTACATTGTTACGTAATTAATAATTTATAACTCGTACCTGTCAATAAACAATGAATAATCTTTTACTTAGATTGTGTATACAGGCAGTGGTTAGATTTCGTCCTCTTCAAATTTCCGTGATGTGTAATTTTCATGTCTTTTCATTAGGTCTTATCTATACTTATAATAAATCTGTAGAAGGGTCAATTCTGTACATTGAAAATATTGAAAAAATAAATAGCGGGGGGTGTTGCTGGATCGATACCAAACCCAAATATATGATTAAAAAAAAATTGTCTGTCTGTCTGTCTGTGCAGGCATCACGTGAAAACTAACGGTTCGATTTCGATGAAACTTGGTATAATTATTCCTTAATATCCTGGGCATAACATAGGATACTTTTTATCCTGGAAAAATACGTAGAAAATAAATCTTATTTTTCAGTTTTATTCATAGACGTTGTTCTGTAGAACCGCGAACACACGTTGCATTACCCGCAGTGGATTCAGCGCCGTAATATTTATAAGATGTCATTGTCAGAGTTACTCATAATGGAGAAATAAACTATCCACGCGAAGACCGACATCCGCGCGGACGGAGTCGCGGGCGGAAGCTAGGTTTTTATAATAAAAGCTCGTGGCTCCTTAGTGAAAGATAGGACCGTTATTGATTACCCAAACTTCTAATTGTTTTGTTGCCCTCTAGAGGGCCAAAGCCTGCCGGGGTCGAGGGACTCACGAATTACCGTGACCCCGGAACGTAAAGGGCTATTGAAGGACACCGTGGATTTTAGTCAGTACGAGTCTGACAGTCCCTACCGCTCTGCTCTGGGTGGGAATACTAATTTAATGATTTTACCACGTTAAAAAAAATAATTGTTTTGTTGCAGGATTCAGGGATATGTCGAGCTTCATAGTCTTGATGATTTTCAGGAAAATCGAGCTCGTTTTCAGTAACACTAAGCTAGACCTAAATTAAGGCCTACATATTATTGCAATTTCAATAATCGGTTCTTAACCTAGCCTAGAAGTAATCTGGCTGCCTTTATTAAGTAATATTGTTTGGATTTCGTATACCTAACCAAAATCGCATTTTTCTGTACTTTTAATATTATTGATAGGTATGTAACTCTGGTTATCCGAAAACCAAAAATAAAGTTTTACGAATAGAACAACTATTTGAAATTTAGGTATCTATATGTATATGTGTAAAGATCAAGAAAAAAATACATTTTTTATTATTCATTGTTTATTAAAACAACCAACACAAAAAAACATGTAAAAAAACAGTGCTGTAATAGCTATGTATATACGTGATACAAAATCATTGCCTTCATTGAAGGCATTAAAATATTTCAATCGTTTCTAATTCTTACTGACTACTTAACTATTTGTACAACCGATTTTACTTTCCTTGTCATAAAACTTATCAATTTCTTAATATTTTTTGTTACAAGATGGACAGCAACACATCACAGTTTAATTAACTTAATGTTTAAAAGAAGCGATATTACACCATTATTACAAAAAAATAGTAACGAGCGAATTCACAATCAATATCTACGGTTGTTGTCCCATCTGTAATGGATTCACAATAATTTGAAAATTTAATTTACATTTCTTGGTACAAGCAGAACATCAACATTGCCCAGTTTAACATTAAGCGGGTCATGAGCGAATTCAATTTTGACATTTGCTTCATTGGATTTAACAGTGAAGTGGCGTAACACATGTACCATACCAGCAACTATCTGTAACTTGGCATACCTGGCGCCGATACACGTCCTGTTGCCCATGCCGAACGGCATATAGATGTCGTCGTTGACCACCCTGTCCTTTGAGAATCGCTCCGGATCAAACACCTCAGGATCCGGATAGATTTCTGGATCATTGTGGATGTCATAAATCGGAAGAAACATTTTTGTTCCTTTTGCTACCTTGATTTTGCCGACAGGTAGCTCAGTGTCTTGACAGCATTGTCTTGTCAACAAGCCAATAGGGGGGAATCGTCTCATCCCTTCACTTATCACCTTGTCTACATACTCCATCTCATTAATGACATCGTATGTTATATTGTTCTTGTGCTTCTCAAAATGTTCGTCTATTTCTTGATGAACTTTCTCTAATATTTCTGGGTGACGACAGAGAAGACTTAACGTGGAGAACATGGCATTAGCGCAAGGTTCAACGCCAGCACTAAAGAAGAACAAAGCCTGTGCCGATAATAATCCGGTCGTGGGTTCCATCTCGTAACCTGTTACTTTGTCCTTCATGGTGCCGTTCTTCTGTATACTCAAAGCTATATCTGCAAAGTCGTGCCTCTTGACTCCTTCTTGTTCTCTTTTTTTCATAACAGCGTTTATTGAACCAATGAAAAAGTCCTCATACTGTTTGAACAACTTAATTCCCAACATCCCTGAAATTTTTGGGCTAAGACTGAATATTACGAATTTCAGCTGGTTTCGCCAATTTGTTTGAGACATATTTTCAGCCATCTTGAGGAACGGTGAGTCAAAGATTGATTCTGTTCCAATTCCGAAGATTGCTCCACAAACGGCGGCATTGTTGAACATCATTAGTGTGCTGTGGAAATTACCTTCCCATGTCTTGGGGTTGTTTTTCAAATAAATCACAAAGTCTTGGGCGCTTTTGTCCATGATGTAATACATGTTCTTTAATTTGCTTGCCGTAAATAATGGGGTCATACTTTGCCGCATCAGCTTCCATCTAGGCCCATTCATTAAAGTAATATTGTCAGTCAGTTGGTCACCATCAACACTCTCTATTCCTCGGTGGTAGAAAGCTTGGAAGTCGCCAGATAAAACATGTTGCACATTTTTCGGGTTAACGACGAATAAAGTAGGTGTTGTAATTTGACCGACGCCAACTGCGGGTTGATCTCTGTGTTTCTTGTACAGCTTCCCGAAGTTCTCAAACAGTGCATGTTTGGATACGAGGAAATCCCAAAACGGTCCCATTACTTTATTTTCACTGTAAAATGGAACACCACGTGCCTTCCAGTAGTTTTCATTGCGTTTGCCTAACAAGTACCAACTTAATAATAAGGCAGTTAAAAAGAAAATTAATGGTAAAAACAACATTTTACCAACTTAATAATAAAGAGGACCACTCGATATTAAGCGTGATATGTTAATGTATAAAAATAAATAATTCCCTCTAGTTATATACATCTCGGCTACCGCCTGTTATCAGTAATTCATTGTTTTGACTTTGGTTATATCATCAATTCATCGTTACTCGGCACGGAATTTTGTTTCTTATTGTACTCGTATCTTGTGACTCAGCAATATTTAGCTGCAGTGTTTCGTAAATCTGGCTAGGTCCATTTTATAACGTTCTAAATCGTCCATTGAGTCCTCCCATCCTGGGTGGAGCTGGAGTGTAAGGGACTGTCAGACTCGTACTGACTAAAATCCGCAGTTATCCTTCAACAGCCCTTTACGTTCCAGGGTCACGGTTACCTTACGAGACAGTCCCGCGACCCCAAATGAAATCCTTAACGCCCACCACTTCACGTACACACCCTGGAATGTAAAGGGCTGTTTAACGATCACCGTGGATTTTAGTCAGTTCTAGTCTTACAGTATGGGTGGGAACACTCATTTTATAATTTTACCGCGATAAAAAAGGCTTTCATTTGTAGATCTTCGAAATACTGGCAATGTGCCGCATTCAGGCAATCATTATCACCGGCAAGTCGTCATTGGATAATGATTAATTCAACAGTTTGTTAGTATGGGTTCAAAAGAAACAGACATAACTGACAGGCGGACAGACAAGACATCGATAGCTTATAATCTTATTCACCTAAACTTTATCTATAAACAAAACCACGTGCTTTGTACATTTATACAAACATACCTAAAATAAATCAAGCTTAAATGCTTTGTTTATGTTCATTTTGCATTGTCATTATTAGTAGTAATTTTGTAGGTGAATATACTTACGCACATGATACTTGTTACTATCCGCTGTTTGTACAATAACAGTGCTTTTTAGTGACCACATTATTTCAATTTATTGCCCGTTGTACTACCAGTAGTACTACGGGTTAAAATACCCGTGGTTCTACCAAACGATGTACCATTTTTTATTTTTTTTATTTTATCGTGGTAAAATCATCACATGAGTCCTCCTGCCCAGGGCAGGGCGGAAGAAATTTTAATTTACCCATAGTACTACTCGTTTTCTTTGCTGGGGTCGCGGAACTGTTTACAGTTCTAGACGGTTAACCGTGACCCTGGAATGAAAGGACAATTGAAGGTGGTAAAATCATCAAGTGAGTCCTCCTGCCCAGGGCAGGGCGGGAGAAATTTTAATTTACCCATAGTACTACTCATTTTCTTTGCCGGGGTCGCGGGACTGTCTAAAGTTCTAGACGGTTTACCGTGACCCTTTTTTTTTTTTATCGTGGTAAAATCATCAAATGAGTCCTCCCACCCAGGGCAGGGCGGGAGGGACTGTCAGACTTGTACTGACTAAAATCCACGGTGTCCTTCACTAGCCCTTTACGTAGCGGGGTCACGGTAATCCCTTGGTCCCGCGACCCCGGCAGGCTTTGGACCTCTACAGGCCCCGTCACCATGCTGACACTCTTTGAGGCGCGCGTGGAACACAACGCGCCGTCGACCCGGGCATGGTCCATGGTCGGACAGCAAGTCGCCCATTACTCGCTACCCGCATGCCCGCGCCTACGGTGGCCGGAGATCGTCCTGCGACGTCTGACGCCGTGGGCGTCTACCACTGCGGCTGGGGTGGAGGGAGGACGCTGTCCTCTCCCTCAGGCGGCCCGCCTCCTCCTTCACGAGCATGACTGCTTCGCAGAAGGAGGCGACCGCTTCCCACTTCGTCTCGCCCCGCAGCATGGCCTCGACCAATGCCGGGCGCGAGAGGTCTCCGCCTATCGCCGTCGTGAGGACACGGCGGTGCTCTGCCCAAGCGGGGCAGTCCTGCACCGTATGCTCCACCGTGTCCTCCGGACGATCCTCGCAGTGGTGACACCCAGGCGTTTCTTCCCTCCCTATTAGACACAGGAACCTCCCGAAACTGCCGTGTCCGGTGAGGACCTGCGTCACGCGGTAGGTCAGGACGCCGTGACGCCTATCCAGCGACTCCTCAAAGAGGGGTCTTACTGCCGCGATTGCGGCGTGCCCAGACCTCGGTTGCGACAGTCGCTCCCTCCATACTGCCCTGAGATCACGCCGGAGCTCTTCCCGCCGCGCCTCGACTTGTCGAGGCAGCGGGGATTCGCCCCGACGCTGCGCCTCCACGCGCCATTCATAGACGCGCTGGAGGGCAGTCGCCTCCAGATCCCAGGGCAGCAATCCTGCTAGGTTACCGTGACCCTGGAATGAAAAGGACAATTGAAGGAACACGATAGATTTTAGTCAGTACTAGTCCCACTTCACCCAGGGTTAGAGGCCACTTTGACGATTTAAAAACTAAAAAAGTGGACGTAGTAATAAGGAGATGGTTTACAGAACATTGTATGTCAAGAATTGAAGATAGCAAAAAATGTAATCTTAATTAGCTATTGGAATTAAAAGGCTTTTTATTTTTATATTTTATATACAGAACACGGGACTTACGAATTACCGTGACCCCGGAACGTAAAGGGCTATTGAAGGACACCGTGGATTTTAGTCAGTCAAGTCTGACAGTCCCTCCCGCTCTGCCCTGGGTGGGAGGAATCATTTGATGATTTTACCACGATAAAAAAAAGGAAGTTAGAATTAAGATTAGCAATAATCAAAGAGTATCACTTCCAAGCGTCGATCAAGACTAGATCCATCGTATGATCGTGTAATCATACGTAAGTGATATCGATTTTAAATATAACAGTATCCATAAAGTACCTACGTTCACCAATTGAATCGTTAAAGCGATATTCGAAAGTCAGGTAACTCCTGCAATTTGCATTCAGTGCCGGCAAAGTGTGATACACCCGAGATTTGTTGGTTGGTTCAAAGTGAATGAGTAATTAGCTACTGAAAAGGTACTGACTAACAATCGAGTTACCCTGCAACTGCATCTATTAGGTACTAGTACTTTGCCCGCGACTTCGTCCGCGTGGGTACGTACTTTCCTAATTCCCCCTTTTCACCCCCTTAAAGGTTAAATTTCCAAAAACCCCTTCTTAGTGCTCCCCTGCATTATAATAGGAAGCCGTGTACAAAATTTCACATTCCTAGCCCCAGTAGTTTCGGCTGTACGTTGATATGTCAGTATTTGATTATCTATGCGAAACTTTGTGATGTATGGATGTCTAATCTTTCACACAAAAACCGCCGAACGGATTGGAATACGCAGATTGTATATAACTGGAATAACAAACACCACGTATGAGTAGATGAAAATCCGAGGAGTTCAAGACATTTCTGATATAATTATGTATTTTTTTAAATAGCCTTGCAATGGATATTAAATTATCATGTCAACAATACAACTAGCGACATCTATCGAGTGATGGACAAATTAAGTTCTGTTTAGCGCAACATTAAAATCCGTTAATTGTTGCTGTTCAGAAAACCGATCACACACCACTCGGCTAGTAAGAGGTAGCTACTTTATAAAAGGGGTGTTAAGAAACTTTACACCCTGTTCCTCATATCCTAAAGGTTTTATTTTGAAAGTCATTCAAATATGTATCAATATATCTATACGTCAGAAGCTTTTCTGTGAAAACTTAATGAGAAACGTAATAAATAACACATTACTAATATTACTTTTAAACGCAGCGCAAAGATGATTTCACGCGTCTTCTGGTCCTGGATAATGCTGCAGACGCCTTACCAATTTGGCTACCGCAACTCAAACTTAGAAGCAGGATCTTCTATTCCGTCGTTAGAACGTTTTTACGGTAACGTGGCGCCATCTCTTGGAATTGTTTCTAACTACTTCCAAACAACACGTTGACGTCTAAATCAATGTTGTATTATGACAGCGTCTACCATTTTAATTAATGATTTTTAAACACATTAAGGCGTCTGGAGTTCTTATCCATAAGACGCGAGTTCAAATCTCACTCGCAGCTGTTTTTTTTCTTTCCTCAAAAATCATCAACACGATGACTATTTTGAAAACTTGAAAGTCATTTAAAATGAGAAAATAAGAAAACTTTTTCATGTTTAAATACAAAATTAATTGTTTGTAAAATGCTTAGAAATACACCAACTTGTCCATAATTAAACAGGCTCATCATTATCTGTCCAAACATTGTTCACTGTCTCATTATAATGCGGGAGCTTTTGTCTCTATTATATTAATTAGACATCTGACTGGCGCATAGGGTGTTTGAGAACAAAACAGTACGGAATACATTAGTTATTAGCAGAACAAATATTATTCTATTTTGAATCGGACATGTTTAGCAGTTGTTTGTGCATAGTCACGTAACGATCACATTATACTTATTGGAATATTTGGTTTAAGCGCAAAAAGCCTGATTCTCAAATTGGCAACCGAGCCGCAAAAGGACAAGTTCTCAAAATGGCCAATTTTCTAAAAGCCTAATTCTCTTACTGGCAAATTCTCAAAAAGCCTGATTCTCAAAATGGCAAGATCGAGAAGATCGGCAAAGCTGGTTCCACCTAATTTCAGAAGCGTTCATCAATGAAAGTACTTAAATTAAGTATACATATATTCTGAAGAGATTACGAGGCTTTATTTCCCACGTATTTTCTTTTTATTATCAAATTGCACAACAACGTGAAAACAGGAGAAATATAAATTGGTTAAAGGTTTGCTTTTGTAGAAATATACGTGAAACGTGTTAACACCGTAGTTTAAAGCTTTCAAACTATACTATGGATAATATTCTTTTTTTCTGTCTTTTTTTTTAACAGCGACGCCAAAAGAAAAGATTTTGGCAGTCTATTTAATTAATGTATTTTACCTAACCATTCCAGGATTAAAGACACGATGCTATGTTACGTTTCGGTCTCAGCACAAATATAGTCACGAAACGACCATTATTGAAAGATATTCGCAATATGTGTGTTGAATGCATTGGCTCTATTGGCTTTATAATCCTTCAACGGTCAAAGAGAATCTTGCTGAGCATGAATGCTACGCCTCAAAGGCGATACAAGGCTCAACAATCTATAACAACCAATAGAAACGTTTTGCGTAATGGACATACTCCATAATATGTTCCTCGATGAAATAAATTATTGAAGGAGTACTCGTTAAGTACCAAGTGAGTTAATAACGCAACTGGAATACCAGTTCAGAGATCGATTTCAATTTGATAAATTCACCACACTTTTTTTTTACGTGGTTAAATCATCACATGAGTCCTCCCACCCAGGGCAGAGCGGGAGGGACTGTCAGACTCGTACTGACTAAAATCCACGGTGTCCTTCAATAGCCCTTTACGTATCGGGGTCACGGTAATTCGTGAGTCCCGCGACCAAATTCATGTCACTGTCCACAGTAACACTTACCATAGGCCTGGCCCACAGTTCCTGCTCGGGTTTTCTCTGGTGGATAGAATTCGAAACGAAGTCATCCGCCAGAGTACAACGTAACCGACATTGTAGAATCGTAGAATCAGCATGCTGAAGTTGAAGTGGGCCGGCCATGTCTACCGACGGACAGACGATCGATGGAACAGACATGTGCTGGAGTAGATACCGCGAATGGGCAAACGTAGTGCAAGACGCCCTGCGACAAGTTGGGATCGATGATTTGAAGAATGTGGGTAGCAGCGGATGTATGCGAACTGCCTAGGACCGGGAAGGTTTTCACTCTTTGGCTGACGATATATAAATACACCATTGGCCTAGATTTTGTAAATCAAATTTAAGCAAAAGTTAGCGCGTAAAATCTTGTTACGGTGATGACGGTAGCATTTGTCTGTAGCGTGTACCAACATGTAACATTGTGTTCTCTATAGAGCCATACTGAAGTCTGCTGTGCGTACTGCGTTACTCTTTCTCACTAAAAGGTTAAATTCTTGTGGAATAGAAAACAATAAACACATTACCTTGTTTAAAAAAAAAACCTTGCCCACCCTAAAAATTAATATCTAAATGAATTTGTGAAATTAAGTGCGTATTATTTGAGGAAAATTATGTATGATAAACTATTGAAACATTAAAAATGTATTTAAAAATTTACGTTCGAATGTGTAAGTATTTTACTAATGTCTGTGTGTACTATTTTAGCTGGATTTATTTTGCAATGAAACATGCTTTTACTTTATCATATAATTCATTGTTCTATTCCGAGTTTCAGAAATATTTAACAGTTCTCCATCCAATTAGAAATAGTAACTATGTAGTAGTAATTACAATCAATACCATTTCTCATGTTAATCTAGAGTTTGATCTTAATTGGTAGTATTATAATATTCAGATACTAGCAATATGAAACAAAACGCTTACCAGAGATTGTAAATTTTGTACCTACTGTCATTTATAAATAACAAGCTTTTGCCCGAGGCTATACCCGCGTTGTAGTCGAAAGTTATTCCAACGGAACATAATATCAGGATCAAATGTATTTTTATGTTAATCTAGGTTATAAACTATCTGCGTATCAAATGTTATCGACATCCGTTTAACCGTTTTTGCGTGAAAGAGTGACAAACACTTATCCACCAATCAATCATTCTCTTTAACCTCTTACTTTTTTTTCCTATGTTGTCCCACTGTTGCTCAAAGGTCTCCCCATATACTTCTATTCTTCTCTTTGTGCGGGTTTCTCCAGCCAATCTCCCATAAATGTTTCTAAGCCCCTTCGTACACGGGAAGCGGTCGCCTCCTTCTGCGAAGCAGTCATGCTCGCGAAGGAGGAGGCGGGCCGCGTGAGAGAGAGGACAGCGTCCTCCCTCCACCCCAGCCGCAGTGGTGGACGCCCACGGCGTCGGACGTCGCAAGACGATCTCCGGCCACCGTAGGCGCGGGCATGCGGGCGGCGAGTAATGGGCGACTCGCTGTCCGACCATGGACCATGCCCGGGTCGACGGCGCGTTGTGTTCCACGCGCGACTCAAGGAGTGTCAGCATAGTGACGGAGCCTGTAGAGGGCCATAGCCTGCCGGGGTCGCGGGACTTTCCCATTACCGTGACCCCAGTACGTAAAGGGCTAGTGAAGGACACCGTGGATTTTAGTCAGTACAAGTCTGACAGTCCCGCCCTGTCCTGGGTGGGAGGACTCATTTGATGATTTACCACGATAAAAAAAAAAGCCCCTTCGTACACAAGGCGACTCAAGTCTCTGAGAAGAATCCTATGAAAGATTCTTAACCTATAAATAAAACGAGTACCTATTTAGAAGATAAACACTCTATATTCAATGAGATCCGATTAAGGAAAATTTACCCTAAACAATTTATAATTAGGTTAGTAATCTATCGCGCGCACTTATTTTGTGTAGATACGTCTATTTGGTGCCGATAATGGTCCAAGAGCTCGTGAACTCTCCGGGTGACGGTTATTCTACAAGGCTAGTTTGATTTGAGTTATAATATGTTAAGTATAGTAACCATAAGCCTGCTGGATTCGCAAGTTTCAACAAGCATCCTAAGTACTCCTGATAGCGATCAAGTGGCGACTGACTTAATATTACTTCAGAACGAGTTTGAACTTTAAATACAGTTCCTATCATTGCATTTCAAAAATTATTCAACGGGTTTGGGTAGTAGAAAAAGATTTTAAATACATAACGCAAAAAGATATTCATCATCAGCCTATTAATGTGCCCACTGCTGGGACACAGGCCTCCTCTCTGAGAGAGGAAGTGGGCCATAAACCACCTCGCAGGCCCAGTGAGGGTCGGTGTTGTGTTGGCAAAAAGGTATACTGATACAGCCTAATTCATTCCACTGCTGGGTAAAGGTCTCTCCCCATGACTTCCATGATCCAGGGTCAAAGTGGAACACTGGTCGTTGGTTTGTCGAACTTGTCTCTCCATCTAGAAATCGTCTAAGCAGCATAATAAATTTTGCTAAGTTGACATATTTTTTACAAAAATATTGTAAAATTGTGTATCAAAATATCATTATTTCAGGTTTCGTATATTATCATTCATTTAAAACACATGAAAAAAATTTAAGTATTTTGAAGAATACAATCCCACATAAATCATGATGTATTTGTCCAAAAGAAAAATTTTAAAGCTTACTTATTTTCAACCTTTTCAAATGACAAATCCACGGAATTAACCTCATAAATCTTTCCATAAATCTATTTGAAAATCGTTTTCAAAACCCAGTTTCACGGAGCCAAGGTCTTAAAGCAGAACACAGTAAGCACTTCATATAAACTATGTCCACATTGTTAGTCTAGTCGGCGGAATCAATTTGACATCAAAAACCACTCATTGATTTTCAGCAGCGCATTTCCTGAAAATGGAACGATTCTGAATGTACGGGATAGATTTGGTCTTTGTTGGAAATAAGTGCCGCCATGTTTCTCGTGGAGGGTTTAGTTTTGCTATTTCAATGTATAAATACTGAAGGAAAAATTGTAAAAATACTTTGTCTGGGTCGTGAGACTGCCTAAACAGGTAACCGTGGCTCTGGATCGTAAAATATAGTAAATATATTATGTATGTTTATCCATACATATAATAAATCAGTAGAAGGGTCAATTCTGTACATTGAAAATATTGAAAAAATAAATAGCGGGGCGTGTTGCTGGATCGATACCAAACCCAAATATATGATTAAAAAAATTTTTGTCTGTCTGTCTGTTTGTGCAGGCATCACGTGAAAACTAACGGTTCGATTTCGATGAAACTTGGTATAATTATTCCTTATTATCCTGGGCATAACATAGGATACTTTTTATCCTGGAAAAATACGTAGAAAAAAAATCTTATTTTTCAGTTTTATTCATAGACGTTGTTCTGTAGAACCGCGATATAGGCTTAGCCGTATTTGGGTCCAATAGATATTTATAAGATGTCATTGTCAGAGTTACTCAAAATGGAGAAATAAACCATCCGCGCGGACGGAGTCGCGGGCGGAAGCTAGTAATAAAATAGTAGGAAAGTCAAAACTGTATATTGTTTTTTTTTTAATAATACTTGGTGTGTGATCAATACCGAAGTTAAAAACATAGTTTTTAGATTTTTTGTCTGTTTGTCTGTATTATGTATGTCCGGGATAAACTCAAAAAGGACTGCGTGGATTTACTTCAAATTTGCCACGAATATTATTAAGAAGTCGGGTCAGCATATAGGCTACATATTGTCAAGCTAACACCTATGGGGAACGAGCAAAGAACCTTTATTTCTTCAACGCATTCACGAAGACGACGTCGCGGGCAGCAGCTAGTGTTTAATATTTTGAACTGTAAGGCTAGGGCCGTACTGGAGCAATAGTGACATGGCGAATCGGGCGAAACGAAAAAATAGGTTGCGCATTTCAAAAGCGATTAGCCAGTGAAACACCTGCCGCTTCGTCGCTTACTGTCGTCGCGTTGCAGTAGCCTTAAGGCGTTTTATTCGCATACCTTCAGCAAGCGGGTGGCGATAAATTCACATACATGCGTTGCTCACAACTGATGAATAAGACCAAACTGTTTAAAATTTTGTTTGAAAAAATCATTGATTAAGATAAGCTATGAATGTACCATCAAATGAACTCCCAAGGACCAATTACTCTGTGTAAAAATATTTTAAAATATCAAAGTTTATGAGATGTTTGTGAGATGTTTTCAAAGTTTATGAGATGTTTGCAAAATATTTGCACAATCTCGATAACATGTTTCCAATTTCAGCAACTTTTATACAAATATGACGTCATAATACAATGCAAGGCTTGCTTAATGGAAACGCGCCTTTAGATCTGAAACGATGCGTAACAAAGAAAACCTGCATAGTACACAAGTTCGCTTGCTACGAAACTTGCTACGAAAACTCGTAGCTTGCTACGAACTTTAATCTTGTCATCATGATCAAACAGCATACTTACTTCAATAAAGTGTATTTTTTGGGAAACAAAATACGTTTCATCAAATGGAAATTAGTACTACCTTTTTTTTAACGTGGTGAAATCATCAAATGAGTCCTCCCACCCAGGGCAGAGCGGGAGGGACTGTCAGACTCGTACTGACTAAAATCCACGGTGTCCTTCAATAGCCCATTACGTTCCGGGGTCACGGTAATTCGTACAGTACCGCGACCCCGGCAGCCCCGCGACCCCGGCAAGTCCCGCGACCCCGGCATGTCCCGCGACCCCGGTAAGTCCCGCGATCCCGACAGACACTAGGAATTTTTTCCTGTATATATGTATTTTGTTTTTTGCCGACCTGAAACAACTATTTGTAGATCATACAAATATTTGTTCCGTGCGGGGATCGAATCCGCGACACCCGCGCGTTCGGGTACAAAATATAATTAAACAGGTTATTACACGAGTTCTTTTGCTACGAAAATTGCTACGAAAACTCGTAGCTTGCTACGAACATTAATTTTGTCATCGTGATCAAACAGCATACTTACTTCAATAAAGTGTATTTTCTGGAAAACAAAATACGTTTCATCAAATGGAAATTAGTTCTACCTGCCACCTATTTTGAAATTAAACCCATAGGAACTGAGTCATATCGTATTTGACTAGGGACTGGCGTAGCGTGAACTAATCTACTCTTCATACAACATATGAGGAGTGAATTTGCTGGCCAGATACCAACTTTGTTTGACGCTTTATGCAGCTACTTTGAATGCATTTGACGGCACGGTTGACGTAATGTTGTGGGTTTGATTCCCGAGTAGAACGTAAGTGTATGGCTTATAGGTGGCTGTTTGTGTATGTTAGTTTAAAATTTTGTTTGTTTATGTAGTATATCATCCTACAGGTAAATGAAAACGACGTAAGTATACCAAACCTGTATAATATTTATTTTCACACACATTAGAAGCCAGTGGGGTTGCAAGCCTTTGAGAACATCTAAACTCAAGATAATAATAATCCACGGTAGTGCTTACCCTTTCAGAACGAGGTTGATGCTGTTATATCTTACTTCTTAATAAAATTACAAATACAAAAGTTGGTGAATGGATGGATGTTCGGAATGGAGATGTTCGAGGAGCAATGAAACGACGGAGTTGCGTCAAAGCTGGATTATCATCGTACGGTGCGCCGCCGCCGTGTGTGGCGGTGCTGGTGCAGCGCGCGCTTTAGGTAGCTATATATACATACATCACATTGTTACTCTTTCACACAAAAAAAATACTAAACGCATTTGGATGGAATTTGGTACACAGATTGTTTATAACCTGGATTAGCATATAGGACAGTTTTGATACCCCATTTTATCTTCCCGTGGGATTATTTTAAACAGCTAGTTATAAAATAAAGCGACCAACGTTGTCTACCACAACAGGCAGTTACAGCGGTTCGCGAATGTTTTTAATTAGTTATTCTGAAAGCTGTAATAATACGTCATGTCATACAACCACAACCAGCATTTCATAGAAATTATGCCGCAGTGGTGCCGTGTTAATTGCTGTCAACTATACTGTGATTGTTTTGTTCGAAACCACCTAAGGCCAGTCCAACTATTGCGTCATATAGGGATGAACATTAGTCACAAATATCATTTGTCACATAGTATGGGCATTGGTTGTTAATTCGTCACAGGTAGTTCATGGCTATTTTTAATTATTAATAGTAACTTTATTTTTGAATTGTCTTTTTTATATGTACTATGGACACTATTAACTTGCTACATCGTTCTAACATAATGTACCATCTGATGATGAATGATGTAACAAAAGTTCTGTTATAATTTTGGCAATTGAAAAAGAGTGTCCATGGAGTTTCTTGCTCATTCTACTCCATAGAGATCTACGCTTTGGAATGAGCACCTACGGTACTTTCACAGTTGTCTTGTGACAGAGACTGTAGCACCATAACTATTTTTGTACTAGTTTTATTTTATGTCTTTTGACAATTCAAAAGTGCCTGTTTGGCCTAGTTGAAATAAATTATTAGTTTTTGGTCTTTGATATGGACATTGGTAGTTAATTCGTCACAGGTAGATCAAAGCTATTGTTTTGTCACAAATTCATACACCTCGTCATTCTTTTTTTTTCATTTGAATCAACTTTGTACTAAATGTACAACCATGCTTTTTATATGCGTCTGCGATGACTACGAAGTATGTGTCTTTGGAATTTAAATTGATGGCACGGTTGGCGTAGTGGATTAGCGAATGACTGCTGCACTGTATGTCATGGGTAGTATGTGTATTGTGTATGATGGGTTCCATGTCTGAGTATGTGTATTAAGTATGTTGGGTTAAATGTTTGTAAACGCAACCACGATTCAGGAAAAAATCCTAAAGTAGAGAAAGCTTAAAAATAAAAATACTATGGTCGTACCTTAAAGTCCTTAAAGCTGTCTACACACTCAAGTCAACGTGGGTGTGCTCATTGGAAGTATGGGAGGCGTGTGTACCTACTGTACGTGACAGTATTGGGTTCACAGCTCACTGATTGACATTTAGATAAGCAGCGCGAGTACGGAGTTGAGTACGGTCAAATGAACTGATGGTTATCTTAAACAATGTAAGACTTTTTTTTTTCGTGGTAAAATCATCACATGAGTCCTCCCACCCGGGAGGGACTGTCAGACTCGTACTGACTAAAATCCATGGTGTCTTTCAATAGCCCTTTACGTTCTGGGGTCACGGTAATTCGTGAGTCCCGCAACCCCAGCAGGCTTTGGCCCTCTACAGTGGGGGCCCCGTCACAACCATGAAATCATAAGAAAAATTAGCTACCCTATACATTTATGTATCTACACTTATCTCAAGAACTATTAATTGGAATTGCAAAAATATATTAGTGGGAGATAGCCCGTTTAACGAGGAAGCCTATAGGCTATATACTAGCGTATATAGCCTATAAAAAACGAGCAGCAGGTGATATCACGGGGAACTATGCTTGTATAAATGGTCTACTCAATTACGAGACTTGTCCGAAACTAGTTTTCCAATCTCTAAAGGGATGTAAACTTAAATATCTAACTTATTTGAGCATGCGGACGGCGAGTAATGGGTGACTCGCCGTTTAGACCATGCCCGGATCGACGGCGCATCGCGTTGTGTTCCACGCGCGCCTCAAAGAGCTGTCGGCAATCTGACGGGGGGGACCCGTCAGATTGTTAGAAGGCAAAAGCCTGCCGGGGTCGCGGGTCTGTGTCGTCAGGTAACCATGACCCTGTAAATAGGGTTCCCAGATCAAATATCAAAAATCCGGAGAAAATTCCTGACATTCCATGAAATTTCCGGACAATCTTGTTAATTTTTATATAATAATTAATAAATAATTTGGTTTTTCATTTTTTATTTTACTCTTCACTTATTTGTAGAAATTCCGGAAGGTTTAAGATTCCCCCCGCATTCCGGACAAAGACCTATCTTTCCGGACTTGTCCGGAAAATTCCGGACGTATGGCAACCCTACCTGTAAAGGGCTGTTAAAGGAGTTTATTTGCACTCATGTTTTTTTTTGTTAATGAGCATTTAATAAACCCGTACAAACGTTACTACAACACGACCAGTAATCAGGTCACATAAAACAGCACGGTTAGCGCAGTGGCTGAGCAATTGGACTGCTGGGCTCGTGTCGCGGGTTTCATTCCCGCACGGAGTAAATATTTGTATGATCTACAAAGAGTTGTATCGGATCTGGTCGTTTGTGTATGTGAGCTTATATGTTTGTAAACGCACCCACGACACAGGAGAAATTCCTAGAAAAAAACGTTACCAGAACAAGGTTTTTTTAAAAAAAAAAAAAACAAAATACAACAGTATCACACAAAACAAAACGTCACATAAAACCTAATCGCCATGCCCCAGTAAATACAATGATGAGACATTATACAAAATGACTAGTTATGTGTAACCACCGCACTTATACCGATGTATGTGTAGCAAACGGAGCGCGAAATCACATCCCTGTTGACTGCGGAGCTTGACAAAAGGAAATTGTTCTTGCCGCCAAAGTGATTGCTTCAGACTTGCTGTTATATGTTATATTGACTCGGAAAAATTATTACCTCTGTTTAGTCAAATATTTCCTGCGGGTCTAAAAAGATCACTTTAGCAACGTCATAATTATATGCATTGCTAGTTAATTGAAAAATGAATTCAAAATCTGTTTAGTCCTTCAGTAAGAGTTTTGAGAGTTTTTTTTGTTGAATTAATGTGACGTCAGAAACAAGTAAAAAGTGACGTATTGGCAACTTTTAAACTGTCGTATCTTCGTCAATTTTGATTTACGTAACAAAATAAAAAATGTGTCAATTATTTTTTGATAATCTTACTATTTTTTTTTTTCAGTCAAATAGCCTATTGTGTTGTATATTATACTTCTCATCTTTACAAAAAGAAGAAAACAACATTTGGCTAAAACAAACATTTGGCTAAATTGATCCTATGTTCACTACCATACTTAGGTACCTACTCCGCCAGTACGAGGTTCGAATGTGTGATCGAAGCGTTATTGTAATTAATATAGAAAACCGGAAAGCGCCCCCTGTGGGAACAACACACTCGGCTGTCGGTTTAGTTAGGACGCAGTCTGACGGACATACATAACAACCACATTAAGCTAGTTATGTTTAAGTCCTATATAAACGAAGACAGCCTTTTGCCAGGGCACAAATTTTCAGGTTCTGTGACTGCTACTGAGAAAGCAAAATTTTGACCGACCTGAGAGTCGAACCCGGGACCTTTTGCAAAGCAGTCACGCTAGGTCGAGGGACTCTCGAATTACCGTGACCCCGGAACGTAAAGGACTATTGAAGGACACCGTGGATTTTAGTCAGTACGAGTCTGACAGTCCCTCCCGCTCTGCCCTGGGTGGGAGGAATCATGTGATGATTTTACCACGTAAAAAAAAGGAGTCACGCTTGTGACCGACCAATAAGGTGGTTCTAGACGCCTGCACAAATTGAGTACCTTTGTCACACATTAACAATCTTACACAAAAAATTGGTGTAGGCGTAGGTACTTTATTAAAATTTTATCATTGACTGTCTCATCAGGTTACCGGGAATCTGGAACGAAAAAGGCTATTAAAGGATCACCGTGGATTTTAGTGAGTACAATTTTGACAGTACCTCCCGTCCCACCCTGAGAAGAAGGACTTATTTCATGATTTAGCCACGATAAAAAAGGCACTCGAATGTAAATACGCGACTAACAAACATGATATTTATCGCAGGCGCTGTATCTCGTGCAGGACTGCCCCGCTTGGGCAGAGCACCGCCGTGTCGTCACGACGGCGATAGGCGGAGACCTCTCGCGCCCGGCATTGGTCGAGGCCAAGCTGCGGGGCGAGACGGAGTGGGAAGCGGTCACCTCCTTCTGCGAAGCAGTCATGCTCGTGAAGGAGGAGGCGGGCCGCCTGAGGGAGAGGACAGCGTCCTCCCTCAACCCCAGCCGCAGTGGTAGACGCCCACGGCGTCGGACGTCGCAAGACGATCTCCGGCCACCGTAGGCGCGGGCATGCGGGTGGCGAGTAATGGGCGACTCGCTGTCCGACCATGGACCATGCCCGGGTCGACGGCGCGTTGTGTTCCACGCGCGCCTCAAAGAGTGTCAGCATAGTGACGGGGCCTGTAGAGGGCCAAAGCCTGCCGGGGTCGCAGGACCAAAGGATTACCGTGCCCCCGGTACGTAAAGGGCTATTGAAGGACACCGTGGATTTTAGTCAGTACAAGTCCGACAGTCCCTCCCGCCCTGCCCTGGGTAGGAGGACTCATTTGATGATTTTAACACGATAAAAAAAAGGCGCTGTATCTCATTTTAACGGAAAATTAACAATAACCGGTTTTCAAATATATATTTTTTACCAGCTCAGCAAGCTTTAAAACATCCCTGTTTTGTTATCCGGTAACGTTCGCACATGACCGGCTTTGTGCTGTATCAGCAATGTGTCTGGCGATGACGCGTTTTATTTCGTGCGACCGAGCGACATGACGCTATCTACATGATGCATGTCAACCATCAATATTTTAAAACATCCTGTAGATCGATCAGGGGTTTGTGTTTTGTCGAAACATTTCGGCTGTCCCAAAGCAAAACCTAGCAAGGGACAATTTTTGTAAAATACGTTTTTTTAAATGAATATTCCTAAAATTCTGCGCTGCGTCTAATGCAAAAACAACTGTATTTCTATCTACATTAGAATCAGAGTTATGAACATGCCAAACCTAGCAAGTGCACTTCGTACTCGGAGATAACGAAATCAAAAAACTAGCAAGTAACATTTCCAAGCATAAAAACCTATTAAATACGGTACATGCTAGGTTTTAAATTTGTGAATTGGTCTTACTAGGTTTTTAGTTTGCAAAATTACTGAAGTGTAGGACGAAATTTCAAATCATTGTCTTTAATAAATAGTAGTAAGTCAGCAGCGTGATGTGCGGGAGACTGAGTAGGAGGGCACTGGGAGGACACTGCACTAAAAATGTGTTCTATGTGTTTTTGGCGTCGCTGAATCTGAATCCGGGGTCATTTTCATTCCAGCACGTCTAGGTTCGACCCCAAAAACACATAGTACACATTTTCAGGTCCGAACGTCAGAAACTTCGTTATTGGGTTTAAGGGTTATGTTGGTAAGGGGTTATAAGGACTATGGGTTATGTAGTTATTTAAGCAAGAGGTCATCGAGCTACTGTAATATAGGATTATAAGGTTTTAAAGCCATACATACGGTTAGCAGTTTAACCAAATATAGCAAATTTGAGGGTATATTTTGAGGTTATGGCCGAACCCAGATGTGCTGGAATAAAACTGATCCCAGATTCGGATTCAGCGACCCCAAAAACATATAGTACACATAGTGAGACCTCCAGGTCAATAAAAAAAAAATCTTTTGTGTGGCTGTGTTATTTAGCGATTATTATAGTAGTGGGATAGTTAGTAGGACATTATCAGATTTTAAAGTACTTATTTCAGTTTTGATGAACCATTCACCGAGTTGGATTTTCTAATTAAAAAGTATAAAGTAACTGAGTTATCTGAAGAAATATCAGCTACTCGGGGCTTTCCTGCTTGAAAAAAGGATGTTACCAAATTGGTGCCTCTAATGCCCGAAACAAGGCGGGCGTTTTGGAATCAAATGCCGGTTAACGATCAATCGATTGATCTTCAAACGGGAGGCGAAATGACAGAAGAAACTTAATTATATTGTTTTTCTATTATTTTTCCTTTTAACTTGAGAAATGATTACCTCATTTATGTTTAATGTGATTAATTAAACCATTTTATTTTACTTACTGGATAGAAATACAACAATAAGTCATTACTGAAAGTAATTCAAAAATCTAATTCAGAAACTTAGTATTATTGCTAGGTTTTCAGTGCTACATCATAAACGATTTCTTTAAAGAAGCCGATTCAAACACCTACTTAGAGACCTTGCTAGGTTTTTATTTTGGATTTGGTATAATACATATCTTGAAGTATCTTAACCAGTCAGTAGCAAGGCACATAAAACTTGTACAAATAGACTTATGTTCAATTTAACTAGCTCGTGATGTGAAGCAAGTCATAATTATCCATATGAAAACAAGAAATGTATAAAAAAGTTGTTGTATAATAAAAGGCCGAAGAAAATGTTTAATATCTTCTCCTGTAAAATTTTGTCAGAGGCACTTGCTAGGTTTTGCTTTGGGACAGCCGATTTTCATCAGTTGACTACGCTGTGATTGGATGGCAATTACTCTTTTCAGTTTTTTTGAAGTGAAAACTTCTTTACGGCGTTGTGCACTATTTTTGGAATGGGTAAAAAATGTTAAACTCGCGTCAGGACACTCGCGTCAGGACACGTGACCCTGACCGAAAAAGCGTAGGACGGCGCAGGGCGCTTGCGTGAATGTTCGTGTGACTTTATTACTTTTAAAGAAGTTTGTATGCTGGATACATTCGTTGCTAGGTAACATTGTTTATAAAAGATGTACGTCACATTGGAAAATTATTGAAATGAAAAGTCAACCATTTTTGCGAGTTTTACTAAAATCTGTTCACAAGATATTTCCAACAATTACTATTCAAGTTTTCACTTCTGCCGGCACTCCCAGAGTGCAACCCGTCGTTTTTTTTTTTTGAAGTGAAAACTTCTTTACGGCGTTGTGCACTTTTATTGGAATGGGTAAAAAATGTTAAACTCGCGTCAGGACACGTGACCTGATCGAAAATTCGTAAGACGGCGCAGGGCGCTTGCGCGAATGTTCGTGTGTATTTATTACTATTCAAGTTTTCACTTCTGCCGGCACTCCCAGAGTGCAACCCGTCGTTTTTTTTAATCTTTTTTTTTATGGTAAAATCATCAAATGAGTCCTCCCACTTTGGGAACAGAGGAAGGGACTGTTATACTCGTACTGACTAAATTCCACCGTGTTCCTTCAATTGTCCTTTACATGCCATGGTTACCCATTTGAACGGTTCTGAGATCCTGGCTTGATTTTTATTTGACTCGAGGCCTTTTTGAGTGTTCCTAGCTGTTTTACCTTTTGTCAAAGAAAGAGAAGGGTATCAATACATGATACAGGCAGTCAAGAGCCAGCTGTAGTTACAAATTAGTCAAAGCAGTAGATATATCGGTGGGGCCATAGAAGTGGGTTGTTTTTCCTCGCAAAGCTCAAGGAGAATTATGCAGAGTTCAAGGTCAATCCCTTGTAGGTATTTGAGAGCACCTGAAAAATACGTAGCCTTACCGTAGCTTTATCTACCTAATCCTAATCAAATTAATCTAATTTCCTGTACTGAGAGGTAGTGTTATTTAGACATACGAAATCATTATCATCTGCCGATTCCCAACTATGTTAGGGTCGGATTACGCATCTGACCGTACTGAATGTGGTCTCTCCGACCGCCTCAAGACGGCTCAAACTAAATTAGATATAAAGGCCTCTGCCTATATAGTAGAGGGACACTGGCAGGGCAGGAGTGGGTTTTAGCGGGTTCGAGTCCCGCACTACCTCGACTCACAGTTTCCGTGAGATAGTCGAAGTGTCAATTCGAATTTCAAACAACTGCCAAAAAAAAACAAAAAAAAAACTATGTTAGGCCTCCAGTCTATCCGGATGCAGCTGAATACTAAACCGTACACTTTATATGGAGCGACTGCCTGTCTGACATCTACAACCCAATAACTAGATCATACGATACCTCTTGGTAAGACTGATTGTCAGACTTCGAGCTTCTGACTAACAGTAATGACTGTCAATTTTTGCTAGCCACGGCGACGAACGTGACGTCATAAAAAATCACAAATGACAACTAGGAACAACGAATTTATGTGGTTTTCCAGAAACGGAGGATCTGACTACGTTAAAATGGTCAACCGTCCACAAACC
Organism: Agrotis puta; assembly: GCA_943136025.2. Taxonomy (NCBI): domain Eukaryota; kingdom Metazoa; phylum Arthropoda; class Insecta; order Lepidoptera; family Noctuidae; genus Agrotis; species Agrotis puta. Next base: position 5,056,737 of record OW964171.2, read on the forward strand.
AACCTAGGCGCACTGATTGAAAAACAGTGAAAACATTTCGTTGGTTGTTGGTTGGTGTTGTTGGTGCAGTGCCTGAGCGATCGACTACTGTGCAACATATCGCGGGTTTGATCCCCACACGGGACAAATATTTATTTATATGTATAACCTACAAGTAGTTGTGTTTATGTATGTGAGTTTCTATGTTTTTTAATAATATAATAACGATAAAAAAGGCCCCCAAAAATAATGTTTGTTATTGAAAACTGATCCTATTAGCGTGGAGAGAGTTTTGATGTTATGACAACTTGGTAATACGAGTATTAACTTGTTATATAAAATAATAACTACATGGGTAAGAATTAACAGCAAAGTAACATGACTCGCTTTATTATCGAATTCCAGTTATCCGATACCAATATTTTCCAAAACAAACCGAACTAAGGTAGCTAATTGGCTGAACTCAAATATAAAACAAACGAGAAATATCGTGTTTCATTCAACAGCGTGTGCACAAATATTTTGTAATGTTTTATAATAGGGTATTTTACTGAAAGAATATAACAAGTTACATAGATTATCAAAAAATATTTGATACGTATTTTTTCTTTTGTAGCGTAAACCAAAATTGACAAAGATACAACACTTTTAAAACTGACAAAACGTCACAATCAAGTACTCGTATCTACAGTTTTTACTTGCTTCTAACATTACGAGCTCATTTCAAATTCGAGGGTGGGGGAACCCACCTTCGAATTTAAATGCGTTATATCTTTGCTTCGATCATTATAATGCTCGAAGTCATCATCTGCCTAGCTTTTTCCCAACAATATTGGGGTCGGCTTCCAGTTAAACCAGATGCAGCTGGATATCAGTATTTTACATTGAGCGACTGCCTGTCGGACCTCCACAACCCAGTAACTGGGTAATACGATACCCCATGGTAAGACTGGTTGTCAGACTTTAGAGCTTCTGACTAACAGTAACGACTGTCAAAGATCTACAAATGTCAGCCGAGACCAACGGCTTTACGTGCTTTCCGAGGCACGGAGGAAACTCGCTACGACAGATGGTCACCCATCCACAGACCAACCTCGGCAAGCGCGGCTTAACCCGGAAGATCGGCCTGTGCGGCTGTATTTATTTGGCCACGAGCTCCTCATTATATGATATAATGATCGAAGTAGCTTTGTTTATTTATTGATTAAACAAAATAATAAATAAGTGCCCATTTTTTTTTCAAAACTGTAGCTGACGGGTTGATAAGATTTGCAGTTTATTGATTTTGTCAATATGCCTATAAGATCTTTTTTATAATATTTGTGATAAATAATTAAAACTAGTAATTTTATTTATAGCACGATTGGTGACACTTCGTTGCTAGTCGAGCTTTCGATTAATCAAATATTTTTATGGCCCGAAGGTAGCAGTTATTCTGGGTTTCACTATATCAGTCTATTGTATATGTTAGTGTTTGAGTTAACCCACCCACTTTATAGGAGAAATAACAATGGATGGGCAACGCCTCTATCTGACCTTCCGGGAATAATATTGCTCAAGTAACAGAATAAATAATCCCGCCTCTGTGTTATTATAACTGAGCTCTATTTAACTGCTATATGCCTACGTAATTTTCCAACACAAAACAGGAAAGAAGAAGATACAGGAAAAAACAGGGATTACAATAAAAAAGTAATGCCCAATTTTTATAACAATTGGACAAAAATAACTAAATGTGACGAAAATAACTAAATGTCACGTAAATAACTAAATGTCACGTAAATAATAAAATGTCACGTAAATAATAAAATGTCACGTTTTCAGAAGAGTAGGTAGATACATAGAGGGGTATCTATTGATCCGGATGAAGTATTGTTTCATCTTATTAAAACTTTATCCAATAAAAAACTTGCAAGCAATTTAACTTGGCGCCCGAAGAAGTATATTTAGAGAGCGGAGAGAAAACATTAACGACGAATAAAGCTAATGTTTTGTGTTAAACTGACTTGTTTTAGAAAAAGAATTAAATACGAGACGCTCTTTGGAAGTTTCGTTCTGCTACAAAGGTTTATAGAAGGTTGTAGGTACTTATATGTATGTAACAATGTAGGCGATTGGTTTTGTTGCTCTATGGAATCCTAGGTTTTTCTTTGGCGCTGTGCGTACGTAGACACTGTTGCTGACACGGCACAACATCACAGAGAAACGTAAAACCGTATTAGCACTAAGCTATTACGGTCAGTGCTCATATGGTTGTTACGAGTATTTTTTACTTTCCTTCGTACATATAAAAAAAAATAGATGAGAATATAAAAAAATAAATAAAATATGAAATACATAAAACATAGGCTTCGTTAGATTGCTGTCAGCTCTTTGAGGCGAGCGTGAAACACGACGCGCCGACCCGGGCATCGCCGTCTGCATGCCTGCGCCTTTGCGCTTTGGTCGGTTGGTCTAGTGGTTAGTGACCCTGACTGCTATGCCGGAGGTCGTGGGTTCGATTCCCACCCAGGAAAAATGTTTGTGGGATGAGCACGATCATTTGTTCTGTGTCTGGGTGTAATTTATCTATAATATGTATGTATTTAGAAATATATAAGTATGTTTATCCGTTGTCTAGTACCCATAACACAAGCTCTGCTTAGCTCGGGACTAGATAGCGTTGTGTGACAGTTGTGGAATATTTTTATTCTTTATTCATTTCTTCTTTTACATTTTTAAATATTTTTACAAAAAAGCAATAAAAACATTTAAAAATAAAAAAAATATATTATTTATTTATAGCTTCCGCCCGCGACCCCGTCCGCGCGGATGTCGGTCTTCGCGTGGATGGTTTATTTCCCCATTTTGAGTAACTCTGACAATGACATCTTATAAATATTACGGCGCTGAATCCACTGCGGGTAATGCAACGTGTGTTCGCGGTTCTACAGAACAACGTCTATGAATAAAACTGAAAAATAAGTTTTTTTTTTCTACGTATTTTTCCAGGATAAAAAGTATCCTATGTTATGCCCAGGATAATAAGGAATAATTATACCAAGTTTCATCGAAATCGAACCGTTAGTTTTCACGTGATGCCTGCACAAACAGACAGACAGACAGACAGACAAAATTTTTTTTAATCATATATTTGGGCTTGGTATCGATCCAGCAACGCCCCCCGCTATTTATTTTTTCAATATTTTAAATGTACAGAATTGGCCCTTCTACAGATTTATTATATAGTATAGATTCGTTTAATATTATTTATTAGTTTTTGATATCTAAGCATTAAGTATATTACTTCAGGTATTTTTTAATAGCTCATCGGCTTAGTGATCAACCATAAATAAATCTAATACCCTGTGTTGGGTAACCACAAATACCTAAACACAAATCTTGAATTACAAACAATTTCAAAAGGTTTCAGATAAAATTGTAATTTTCTTGCAATCACTAATGAAAGGAGTTGCTCTATCAATAGATATATTGACCGCAGTATTAGACTTTATAGACTGAACGATCACGACTGAATGACTGAACACGGTTTTGCTTTACGATTCAGTCCAGTCGTGGCTTTTCATATAAATAGCTGTCTTTGTACTGTGAGGTATTGAGTGAATTGATTAAAACTACAGTGACAATAGACTGGGTATAATAGACAGAATGACCGTCTGTAAGGGTGGACCGTACCGTATCCAACCGTAGGTTGAACTGACCTCAGGAGTATCTTAAATTGTGATTTTACGGATTTTAGTTCTATTAGCTTTTATCGATTTTGTCTACATAATGTTTAACTTATATCATTAACTGTCTAGCCTTTTCCCAACTATATTGGGGTCGGCTTCCAGTCAAATCGGATGCAGCTGAATATATAAAAGAATCAGTATTTTACATGGAGCGACTGCCTATCGGACCTCCACAACCCAGTAACTGGATAATGCAATACCCCATGGTAGGACTGGTTGTCAGACTTTAGAGCTTCTGACTAGCCGGGACCAACGACTCTACGTGCTTTCCGAGGCACGGAGGAAACTCGCTATGACATATGGTAACCCATCCACAGACAGACCTCGTCAAGCGCGGATTAACTTGGAAGATCGGCCTTAGCGGCTGTTATTATTTAGTCACGAGATCCTCAATATAACAATACAGAATATAATTTGAAAATTAGTTTTCACTTCGGCATAATCTGACGTCATCATCACTTTTATATATCAAACTCAACTGTTCGATTTTTCTGTTTACTGTGGTATCCATACACACATATTTTAGTTCTATTAGCTTTTACCTATATGTTTAACTAATGTATATATCCAATATCTTTTTGGCGATAACCGTTTCTTGTATTTGTATTTATAGAATCTCTAGACAATACCGACAAATATGTTGTTCTAATCTTTGTTCTTCCATTTGTAAGGTTTGAACTTTTGTAGCAAAAATTTTCTATCTGAATTTACAATATGAAAATGTCTTATTAAATCTTCAAAACAAAAAACGTAAATTTTCAACGGATTTAACTCCAACCAAACATAGTTATTAATTTAAGCATTCCATGAAACGAGAATCACAGAACTCGATAAGAACAATTCTTTTAAATGGGTTTTTAGTTGCGAGGAATAAAAATAAGAAAGAATTTCAGTAAACAAACTCTTTGATCAATGATCAAATTAAGTTCTACTACTAATATTAAGAACTAGTTGTGCAACTGTTTGTTAAATCCTATAAATATATTTGTTAAAAACTATAGATTTTAACTATGATCAATTTAACTATTGACACAGAATATATAATAGTACCTAAAGGTACTATTGATCAAAAAACTAGCCCCGAGAATCATAAAATGCACGAATGTATTTTTTTTTGGTTTGCTTTTAGTTTTTATTAAATTAGTTATGCTCCTTAATTTGTTTTAAATGCAATCAATTAAAGGTACGTCACATAAAATAAACAGATAATTAATACTGATATCAAATAAAGCCGAATCGTCTTACTGTAAAAAGTCATCTGTTGAACATTTGACAAAAAAAAAGTGTGACTGCAAAACGACTCTTATATCAAAGTCAATAATTTGCGTTTTGAAATTGACACTTGTTTTAAACAAGTGTTTAACCAATGTTTAACTTTCTTGTAGTGCTCGTAGGAAGGTATATGACTAGCTTTTAGTACAACGATAAATATCTTAAGCTCAAAAGAGGTGTTTACTAGTCGAATGATAGTTGCAAGGGCTATTCAAGTGGAATAAGCAACAGAATCTTCCAATTTTCCAACACTTACAGTTCAGCCCGCCGGAAAATGTTCGTGTCATCGACGACGAAAACCTTATATTGTATCAAATATGCCGCTTAGGGGCTAGTTATTTGATCAGTAGGTAACCTATTTATTAAATCCTGTACTAAAAAAAATTCCCATATTTTTGAAGTGAAAACTTCTTTAGCGGCGTTGAGCACTTTTCTGTAATGGGTATAAAATCTTAAACTCGCGTCAGGACACGTGACCTGATCGAAAAAGCGTAGGACGGCGCAGGGCGCTTGCGTGAATGTTCGTGTATGTTTATTACTATTGAAGTTTTCACTTCTGCCGGCACTCCCAGAGTGCAACCCGTCGTTTTTTTTTTTAACAATTGGTTAATGTTTTTAAACCATTGGTATGGACGTTTAAAAATAGATAGTTCAAATACTGATTAAACTACTAACCCCTAGGACTTAGGTTGGGTGAAGGGTTAAAACTTGTCCAGTAAACGACAAACGACTGGTCGCGACTGTATGGACAGTCAGACACAAACGCAGGAGCGCGGCACGTTTTCCTATCATATATTCTGATGAAAAAGTGTTTTTAAACGAAATATTTGAATATGCAAATGGACTTTCGTTTCAGCACTGTGTGGTGTGATGTTCGAACAATAAAATTAAATTCCGTAAAAATACCTGAAAAAATAAGATAGCTTCACGCCCTGTGGCGGAGCTGGTAAACCAGATTATTTTATTTTTATGTGTATTTAATAGGGGATTTACTTTTCATTGAATCATGATTAAAACAGAATATAAAATGGATTACTTACCTTGTTTTTTATGTAAAAATTGAGCTTCCACGAAAAAAGCGTGTAACTTTATTCTTTTGAAGTCATAATTAACAAACAGGTTGAATTTCACAACTGAGCTTGAATGGATAAATCTGAAATTATGAGGAATACGCTCTCTGCCAATTTCGATGAAAACTACAACTGAAACATTGGATTTCTGAAAAATAAATATTCCTGGTCAGAATCGAACCCGTTGATTTTGGCAAAAAAAATACACGTTTTATTATGACACCGTTCGATAGCGTCATTTTTGAGAATCAAATCCAGGAAATGAATGACATACGACAAACTTTTTTTTTATCGTGGTAAAATCATCAAATGTGTCCTCCCACACAGGGCAGGGCGGGAGGGACTGTCAGACTCGTACTGACTAAAAACCACGGTGTCCTTCAATAGCCATTTACGTTCCTCCGGACGATCCTCGCAGTAGTGACACCCAGGCGTTTCTTCCCGTCTCATCAGACACAGGTACCTCTCGAAACTTCTGTGTCCAGTGGGGACATGCGTCATGCGGTAGGTCAGAACGCCGTGACGCCTATCCACCCACTCCTCAAAGAGGGGTCTTAGCGCCGCGATTACGGCGTGCGCGACTTACGGCCAACTTAAGGAAAGTGTTGCATCCAACTTTACTGATTTGTCTGTCTATGAGTACTTCATGTCATTGACTCATGCATTGCCTGTATTTAATTGTATTTATTTAATGCAATTTTTTACATAGGGTCACACTGGCTTTATAGAGAAAGTCTTTAGATGAATTAAAGCAAAGAGGAGCAAGGAGGAACAAAATACAGATAATCTGTGGTGTACTATGTATTATTATAATGAAACAAAAACAAATCTAACATAATGTGTTATACTTATTGAGATAAATATGTTTACATGCACATTGATTCTCTGCCATTGTTTCATAATTTAACAGTCTAGAAAAATAGCAAAGAACTTAAAATAATGATGAAGTCGCATTTAAATTATTAGATGCGCTGAAAACCACTGGACGTCAACGTAACCAACCAACCTTTTTAGATAATTGTTCTTCACAAACACAAAAAAAAAGTAAGTCGTAGCCTGTCGTAGTTGACTATTATTTTAAAAACGTTTTAAGAAAGTAGTTAAGTCACAAATGATTACGCTAAGCAGGTTCTTAATTTAATTGCAGCCGTAAAAGCTTCTCTGAGATAAGATTTAACTGGACAATGTTCTACCTAACTATGTTTTAAGTCAAACAAAACAGGCTGACTTAACTTTTTTGCACAAGGTATGCAAATGATAATGAAAATGGGCATAATAATAATTGTGCTAGGCATTCAAAAGGCGGTCGCGGGACTCACGAATTACCGTGAGCCCGGTACGTAAAGGGCTATTGAAGAACACCGTGGATTATAGTCAGTACGAGTCTGACAGTCCCTCCCGCTCTGCCCTGGGTGGGAGGACTCATGTGATGCTTTTACTACGTAAACAAAGGCATTCAAAAGGTGTGTTTGTATAACCACACCCTTTTTTATGTAAAAATGGGTGGGTGGTAAAAATCATCATATGACTACATAGTATAATACAAAATCGCCTCCATCTGTCTGTCTGTCCCTATGTATGCTTAGATCTTTAAAATTATGCAATAGATTTTGAAGTGGTTTTTTTTTAAATAGAAAGAGTAATTCAAGAGCAAGGTTTATATGTAAATAACATGCATAATATAGTAGAGATTACATCAGTACGAAGCTGAGGCGGCTCGCGGAGGATGACAGTCAAAAATTTAAGAATTAAGTGAAACGCCTGATAATATTCTTATAGCTATTACTTATGCTTACTAATTAAGGTTGCGCATAAATATCTTGAAGAAGATAAAGTGAGGGACATTCATGCGTAAACAAATGCTTTTTATCCCTTGGGACAATTACCGTACTATCGTACTGAGTCACGAAGCAAGTGAATAACATAAATGAGGACCAAAATAGATCTGCTGTACTGAAGAGGAAAGTAATAAATGAACAAAATATTAAAAAAAACAGATCCGGTAAAATATTGCGAACAAGAAATTATGAATGCTCGTGTAGATAGAACACAATAGCAAATTTAAGAAGGCTTCGTCGAAGAAGGAGGTTTTATACTTTCTTTCAGAGAGAATAAATATGTATTGCTGGAGTCCTAAGTTATGTCTGGAATAACAATACGATTGTTCTTAAAAGGAAAAAGGTTTTTGTATAGTACATTCTGCTATTGTTAGGTCGGTTACAGATTAGTGCATATAAGGCCGATTATGGAAGCGCTTATACGCGTGTCGCCACTCACGCATATCGTAAGAGACGTGCTGATAAAAGCTGTTATAATATAATCGAGTGTACGAGAGACTAGACGTCTCACAGCGCGTAAGACCCGTTCGACCCGTTCGAATGCACACAAACGCAAAATGTGAATGTGTGGGTTTGTAAGGTGTGACTTGCATCTCGTCACACACACGCGCTTCAGTTGTTTTCTTTGAGTTGCTTCGATGGTCAAAGTGGCTCAGAGCATTCTCTATACAAACTTTTTTGTTTCGCTGTCGCAATAAGTGTGACGCTCGAATGTCTAATTTGTGGCCAAGTGGTATAGGAAACAGGTTTCTTTCATGTTTTTGTCTTAGAACTCTAGGCGCTCGGTGTTGCGGGTTGCCAGCATATACACTGCGCTCCTTCATGTTAATATCACCGCTTGCATCTCAAAACGCAAGAATTATTAAAAAAAAGATGTAGATAACGCGGTGTTTGCGTAGCGCTCGATTGACCTCGCGATCTGTTTCGCGACGATCCGCATAGGGGCTGCACACGTATCCAATGTACGCGAGAACAGCGTATTCCGATTACGCGTAACAAAGGAACGCATTACCCGTGCGCAGCATAACGTACGTTTTAGCGAGTTTTTTGCCGAGCCGACTGTCAAGTCTGACATCTTCATGGAAAAAAATACTATAACGACTATCGACTAGCTAGAGCGTTAAAATGTTCGTAACGATGTCTCTATACGGTGGAGCATACGGTGCAGGACTGCCCCGCTTGGGCAGAGCACCGCCGTTTCCTCACGACGGCGATAGGCGGAGACCTCTCGCGCCCGGTATGGTCGAAACCATGCTGCGGGGCGAGGCGGAGTGGGAAGCGGTCGCCTCCTTCTGCGAAGCAGTCATGCTCGCGAAGTAGGAGGCGGGCCGCGTGAGAGAGAGGACAGCGTCCTCCCTCCACCCCAGTCGCAGTGGTAGACGCACACGGCGACAGACGTCGCAAGACGATCTCCGGCCACCGTAGGCGCGGGCATGCGGGCAGCGAGTAATGGGTAACTCGCTGTCCGACCGTGAACCATGCTCGGGTCGACGGCGCGTTGTGTTAAGGGCTATTAAAGGACACAGTAGATTTTAGTCAGAACGAGTCTGACAGTCCCTCCTGCGCTTCCCTGGATGGGAGAGAACGCATTTGATGATTTTATCACGATAAAAAAAAACGATATCTCTATGCTCAGCTCTGTTCGTTTTTCAGTTCGACAAAATTAAAAAATCACTAAATGCTCAAGTCTATCGGCATCTTAAGATTATCTTAGCTTAATGTTGAAAAGCATATAACTTTCCTCATGAATTGTGTTTTGAAATAAATAAAATAATCCAGAGATTAGGGCGTGCAAACTAACAATCAAACCCTTTCAGCTTTGTTATAATACACGAGTACCTATGTAATAAAACCTACTCGCAGATAAACGAAGAAACCCTAAAACTAGTTCATTTCATTCCCACAAGTCATTGTTTTTTCCATTATAAAACGTCAACCTCGTTATAGATGAATTTGCCTGCCATCGAGTAAACACAAGGCTCTGTTAGCATTTTATTTTCTTCGGTAATTGAATCCTACGACACCGCGGGGCCTCTGCTCTCTGCTCGCGAACATAAAGGAATATCTGTGCACTCTGTGTAGTTTGTTGGTATTTATGAGGATATTTTGAAAGGATACAACGCTACGTTTTCCAAAAAGCATTGTAAGGCTGTTAACGAAACAAAGTGAACATATATATATGTTTTTTTTTGTAACATTGCCCCACACTAGGAATTTCTCCTGTGTCGTGGGTGCGTTTACAAACATATAAACTCACATACGCAAACGCCCAGACCCGAAGCAACTACTTGTAAATCATACAAATATTTGCTCCGTGCGAGAATCAAACCCGCTACACGCAGCGCAGCAGTCCAATCGCTCAGCCACCGCGCTCACCATGCCGTCTACATAAAATCGCACACGATTTCCCGAGGGGTTAGTGAGGTGTACCAAATAGACAAGTCCTGGGTCGATGTCGCGTGTTGGAAAGCGTGGTGTGGGACGCCTCCAGCTAGATGGACCGACCGCCTTAAGATAGTGGCTGGGACAGACTGGATGCGGAAAGCAGAGGACGGGCACATGCCGGACAAATTGTACAAAATAACATATAACTTGTGCCCTAAGATTGTGAGGCGGGTCGTGACAGGCCATAGAGATGGCGGGACAAACTGGTCCCATTAGAACTGAAAGGAGGATGCGCACTAGCGCAGATTTCGAGAACTCGGAGCCATGAAAACAGGCCTTTGCCCAGGAGTAGAATAGCAGAGTACACTTTTTTTTTTAGCCTGGTAAAATCATCAAATGAGTCCTCCCACCCAGGGCAGGGCGGGAGGGACTGTCAGACTTGTACTGACTAAAATCCACGGTGTCCTTCAATAGCCCTTTACGTACCGGGGTTACGGTAATTTGCGAGTCCCGCGACCCCGGCAGGTAACAGAGTAGGCTTTGAAAAAACATAACATTACGCCACTGCTTCCTCAGTAAGGTTTTGTAAGTGTAACTTGGTAAACAATTGTGGACTCTTATGGCAAGGATTGACGGCTGTTCTGTTCTGTTCTGGGCGTATCGAGGTGGAAAGTCTTCCTTTCAATCTTTTCTGTTGAAAGGCACGTCAATTTCCAATAGGCAAACATTTAATTAATTTTTAATTGGAATATACGACAGTACAAAATGGGATGAAAGGTTTTGTAATGTTTTTTTTTTACTGAATTTATGTTATTGTGCTAAACTAAGTTTTAGTTTACTTTGTTTAGTTTGTTAGTTTACGAATAAGTGTATGGCCTCAATTTTTACCAAATGAGGTAATTAGCGAGAGCAATTAAGAAGCAAAAGTAAATATTTATACGAGAACCGTAACTCGTTATCAGATGTACCTAAATAGTTTGATGGCTTATTCAAATAAACCTTCAATAAAATTGTAAAATGTAAATCTAAATTTATTTACACACTGCTTACTGTCGGTTATCATTACAACTGTACAATAAAAACGGAAGATAATTTTAGTCACTATCATCATGTCACGAGGTCCTGCTACTTAGTTATTTTCCTCAAATCTTGAGGTCATTAAAGAGTAGATAGTTATGAGTAAAGTTCTGGTCAAACTGAAGCCAATCCAGAGGTGTAGGTGTGAGTTATAAAGCCTGTGTGGCCTGAAAGGCCTGGTGTGTTCCCAGGCAGCAGCAGGGACCCAATCGCCGCGTGAGACGCCCACGGTATCTGACGTCACAAGACGATTACCGGCCACCATAGGCGTGGGCCATGCGCACGGAGAGTACTGGGTGAATCGCCATCCGATCATGGACCTTGCTCGGGTCGACGGCGCCTCGTGTTCCACGCGCGCCTCAAAGAGCTGTCAGAAATCTGACGGGGCTTAGAGGGCCAAAAAGACCTGCCGGGGTCGCGGGACTCTCGCATTAGGTAACCGTGACACTGGAACGTAAATTGGTTATTGACTTTAGTCAGTACAAGTCTGACAATCCCTTCCGCCCCGTTCTGGGTAGAAGGACTCATTTGATCATTTTACCACGATAAAAAAAGGCCTGGTGTGTATAAATGGCCTCTGGCGATATGACTTTCGTTCGCGCCACTTTTTTCCATCTGGCGGTACCAACTTTCTTCTAAACAATATCAATTAATAATTTAGTTCTGATCACTTTCCTCTCGCCTCACAACCTTTAATAGTGAATAATCATAGCAACTGACGCAGGAATATCCTCGCCAGAGGGCTTTATAAACCAGTCTGTGTATTTGTAGGCAAGAACAATTCACGGTTAGTTAGCGAAGCAAACTCACCTGTAGATAATTGTTTTGACCTCAGTCCGGACAGAAGTCCGAACTGAAGTCGGACAAACTCGGACAAACTCAGACAAACTCGGAGTTTAATTGCCTGGCAGTTCAGAATTGAACGCCATGTTTGGTAAACAGCGGTCTTACACTTTAGCACGATTCAATAAGAGGTACTCGAAATGGGAAGTAGGTACCTACTAAACTAAGAGAAAGTACTTCACGACTGTCTTTTGTTCGAGAATAAGCTCCTCGGCTTATTTATGGGTGTGTGAGTTTCGAGAAACAATAGGCTATGTGGAGATTAGAATTTACAAAACAGTTGCGTTATATTTTAATTAAAATTATGTAGGTAGTCGAAATCCTTGAAGTTATTATTTAACGTAGGAATTTACTTGTCTATTTAGGCCACAAAAAGCTTTTTGAAAAGAAAATAAGTAAATCTACTAAGTCCCAATCACAAATCAAAATAACCATAGAGGTCGGAATTAGGTAGAGTTATTCATGTTGTACTTACACTGATTTCATACAGCGAAAGAATATGTGGATATGCCCCAAATTCCGGAATTACTTTTAAAGAGCAGAAAAATCCCGTGATTTATTAAATAAAAAAAAAACGACGGGTTGCACTCTGGGAGTGCCGGCAGAAGTGAAAACTTGAATAGTAATTGTTGGAAATATCTTGTGAACAGATTTTAGTAAAACTCGCAAAAATGGTTGACTTTTTATTTCAATAATTTTCCAATGTGACGTACATCTTTATAAACAATGTTACCTAGCAACGAATGTATCCAGCATACAAACTTCTTTAAAAGTAATAAAGTCACACGAACATTCACGCAAGCGCCCTGCGCCGTCCTACGCTTTTTCGGTCAGGGTCACGTGTCCTGACGCGAGTGTCCTGACGCGAGTTTAAGATTTTATACCCATTACAGAAAAAGTGCTCAACGCCGCTAAAGAAGTTTTCACTTCAAAAAAATATTTACTTTCACACAATTTATTTACTAATATACTAATATAACTCTCTGCTCTCTCTCTGCCCTGGGTGGGAGGACTCATTTGATGATTTTACCAAGATAAAAAAAAGTACTTTCTATATTAAACTTTTTAGCATACCTAAATTGTATTCTATAATCATTGCATTTCCAATTTGCGTCAAATTACTTTTGCAAAATATTTTTGTTGTTGACTGTCTTAAAAGAATTACGTATTTTGACAGATTTTCTATGATAAAATTACACATCAAATAAAGGGAATGTGTGTTATGTCCTAAACGACCAATTTAAATAATTAATGAAATCTAATCATTCATGAAATGTGACGTCAAAACATAACATACGAGTTTGTGGTTCTGATAATTCAATTTTAATTAGATGTATTATAATATTATATTTTGGCTCGTTTCGATTGCTATGTTCGGTATAATTATATTTTAATTAGCTTAATTATCCAGAATATAGGTTTTTTGTACAGCTACGAACCATGTAAATTTATAATATTCAACATTGGGATTTTTATGACGCTAATGTTTACGTGAATCGTATGATGATTTGCAAAACAAGATTTGATTTGATTTTAACGCGTGGACATGACGCTATATTTATAATTATTACCTTAAGAAGTATATCTAATCAATCTACAATTGGGCGCTGAGGCACTCAAATACAGATAAGCCTCCAGACGCGATAACTCTTTAGTTTTTTGGTAAAATCATCAAATGTGTCCTCCCACCTTGGGCAGGGCAGGAGGGACTGTCAGACTTGTATTGACTAAAATCCACGGTGTCCTCCAATAGCTCTTTACGTTGCGGGGCCACGGTTATCTATATTTCCAATCAATATCAGACTAGCATTATTAATTGCGAATGGTTTACGCGCGTAGACACGCCTATTTGCTTGGACCTCAGCAGGGTGCTTCCTACTTGAAGTAGGCATGACAAGGTGCACGGAGTGCGGATTTGAGAGCTCCACACGAGTTGTGTGTCCGGTGAAAAGCGTGCTCATACGCGCGTACGTTCGTACGTACCTTCACACACGCTTCCAGAAACGGCCTTAAGCCCGGTTTCCATCGTGGCCATTTGCGGGAAATGGTTAGGCGGAACGTACTCCGTCTTTAATGAAATAGTTTTGCATTTCCACCAAGAAAGATTTCGAGTAGGGTGTCTGAATCTCAGAGCAAGCTAATTTTTTAAATATTTTTGTTGGTTGCACAACATATACGCGCGTCTCAAGGAGTGTCAGCATAGTGACGGGGCCCCCCTTGTAGAGGGCCAAAGCCTGCCGGGGTCGCGGGACTCGCGAATTACCATGACCCCGGAACGTAAAGGGCTATTGAAGGACACCGTGGATTTTAGTCAGTACGAGTCTGACAGTCCCTCCCGCTCTGCCCTGGGTGGGGGACTCATATGATGATTTAACCACGTTAAAAAAACTTGCGTCAAGCGACTCTCGCGTGCGTGATCTGTGGTATGTTTTAGCAATTTCTTTACTTAATTTTTTAAACAGCACAAACTTAAATCGCACTAAACAGAGAGATTTGGAACCAGGATGGGAAGGTTTTACCGATCAGTGAGAGAGATTTATTTAACTTCTAACTAGTCTTTATAAATGTGAAAGTTTGTGAGATTGGATGGATGTTACTCTTTCACACAAAATTACACAGATTTGTATGTTGGTACACAGATAGTTTATCGTTTCTGTGGAATTATTTCTGAGTGCCACGCGGGTGAAACCGCTTCCATAAGCTAGTAGACCAAAAAAAAACCTCAGTCGTTGTCGTACGCAATACGCGCGCTTATACAAGCGGGTTGTGGCCAAGCAGTAAAAGTACCGCAATTCCAAGCAAACAAAACACTGTTCGGATTACCGAAATTAACAAACACAGCCGCATAATTGTGAATGAAGCCCAAATTATCGTATTATATTGCCATTCAGATCATTTGTACCAGGGGGTCTAAAAAGGCCACTTTAGCAATACCCTTATATAAATTGCGATACAATTTGTAAAATGGAAACTTTTACTCTATTGCTCAACCAATCAGATCTAGAATGATTTAGATTTTTTTAAATAAAACGTTGCCCCATACTTTTACATTTGCACCGCGTGGGAATCGAACCTGCGACACACAGTGTAGTCCAATCGGTCAGTCACTACGCCAACTATGCCGTATTCTTTTTAGAATAGAAATATAGAAAAGATTTATTTATTTTCTATTCTAAATTCTTATTATGATTCTCTAAAAGTTGCCTTTTTAGACCCCCCGATCGAAATTAGGTTTTGCTCTATACGCCATTAGGATGAATGCAGGCGAGTCGTCGATCGATTTAGAAACAAAGCCCCTAATGCCATCTGTGCCGGCAAGTCTGCCCACCAGATACCTAATGGAATTCTAGCCATGATCGCTCCACTGGAGCTTTCGTGTCGCGTTCCGTTCTTTCGATTCTCGTCTCGGGAAATGGCTGTAAGTACCGTTATAAATGAGAAGGGTTAGGAATGTCTTGTAAGTTTTCAATGTGTGTGTTCGATTCGTGCTTTTAGCATTGTGTGTAAGATTTACGAAAATTATTTTATGAAAACTCGTGGCTAAATAAATACAGCCGCACAGGCCGATCTTCCGGGTTGAGCCGCGCTTGCCGAGGTTATACGAGTTGAAAGTAGATAGTTTGAACTTGTAGATTTTGCTTTTTTTACATTTCAAGTAAATTGTATACAAATGTGATGTCATACTAATCTGTGATCATACTTGTATGCAAGACTTGCCTTATAGAAACGCTTACGTGACTATATTTTTTTGCTAAGTATTTTTGCCACACACTATGAATTTCTCCTGTATCGTGGGATAGTATACAAATATTTTAAGTAGAACAACAACAACTACTTCTAGGTTATACAAATATTTGTTCCGTGCGGAAATCGAAACCGCGGCACACAGCATCGCTCAGTAACGAAATAGGATTAATTCTTAACGAGGGACAGCAGAAATTAAATTAAATTTTAGTCAATTTTAGTACATTTGATTTAAGATGATACTTTCAGTTCTATCACTATTAACATATTAGTATCAAACGTAGCGTATATTTCATTTCACATGACGTTGGCAACCATTCTGACCGTATCATATTATCGTTGCCACAATTATGTATTTAGTGTGCATATAATTACCGAAACACGGAAATCGCATAAATCACAGAATTATTTGACACGTGATTATAGATAATGGTTATAGGTGAATTGTATAACAATAATACCTACTGTCCTTAACGTATTTCGGCTATCTACGAAAAATACCAGGATTTTCCAGAGACGGTCGATTCGGATTTTTCAATAACATCAGGTACATTGAAAACCTTGGAACCTTGACTTTTCTGCGTTTTTTTACGGATGCATGTAAGCCAGTTCTTGAAGGATCATTGTGCCGACAACTGGTGGTCATATTTGCACGCAGTATATACACACTTTTTCACACCCTCCAAAAGGGGCGACCTTGCAGGTCGGCAACGCAGCATATGCTACGGTGACCGCTTTTCAAGCGGACCGTATGCTTGATTTGTTATCCTTATAGTATCAAAAAAACCTCCAGAAACCGGTATAAAGTCACAGTAAGTTAAATATAAATGAAATCCAGCGTTATAATAAAAATAATTGGCCAGGCAAACCTCTAAACTTGAAATTATTTCGTGTACCGTACACATGACAGCACTGAAAACTAACTTCAGCGATTACATCAAAGTACATTAAAATATTCAGGTACAATCACGCACAGCGGTGTTTGAAACATGAATTACGTAGTTATAACACAAAACGTTAGCCGACACGTTGCCCCACTCACATAGTACATTTCAGTTGCGTCTGGCGCGTGACGAGGGTTGAGATGTTCACGATATCACCCCCTAAACTTTCATAAGGACCAGAATGCAACATAATACGTGTCGTTCACGTAAATGGCCGCGACTGTACTATATCGTACGTAAGTGCTACGCAAATATAGCCCTAGAGGCGGTAAATTGTTTTTATTGTCGTTTTAGTGTGTTCAATGTTTAAGAAATGGAACTTAATGGTCTTTACTTTAATTTTTCAGGGAAATAAATTAAAATTATGTTTTCATAGAAGTAAAAGATGGAAACGAATTTATTCTTGTTGATTATTCTGCATTAATATTGTCAAAATACGATATGTATTGTTATTAGAGTAGGTAAGTCCACGTTAACATAATATATTATGAGCAGAAACTGTTTTTCTGTAGCTCATGTCAGTCTTGTTCATTTTGTCTTTTGCAGCATCTTACAGATCGTCATTTTGTACACTAATAACGTTGAAAAAGTTATCTAAAAAAAGTTATAGAATAATCAAAAGTCTTCCATAAAATCTTGAAAATTATACGAGTCTAATATTTTTTTTTAAATATACAAAATATTTTGGTTTCTATCCTTGGTATATTGTGATTGAATAACTAACAGGCTTTTGCTTGTTTAGCCTACTAAAAATATTCATGCAATCCCTCAATTCGAAACTGATTAGGACTCCTTGTTATTAATAGATTACAAAATATTCTAGCTGGCACTTATGGCTAAAATTTATATCGTTTTACACGCTATCGAGCGATAATGCTTATTATTTTATATTGTGAAGTACTTTCGCGATAAGTTGGACGATGTCAATAACGCGATGTGTTGGTGTAAGTGCTAATTTTCGGACCAAATACGTGCTAAATGTGGCCAGGTGAAAACTGCGAAAGGTAACCTGCAGAGACTGGTTAAGGAAACCTCAAGACCGGGTTCAATGGCATACATTGGAGGATTTATATGTCCAGCAATGCAGCTATATTATTATTGTGGCTATAGGGCAAGGAAATGGAAACTTGCAACTGTTGAGATTCAGCAACACGAACTGAGGAAACGTGCTAATTAGTAGTCTTGCATAGAGACCTTACAGAGCATTGTAGTATTATGTTTACGTACATAATGTAGAATAAACAGGCCACAGATTAATTAGAGCAACAACGGGAATAGCCATTTGATAGTTTGCATCTTATCAAATGCTATTAGCTTATGTGTTGTACTACCTATTAAATAATTAATAATTTCAATCAAATAATTAATCATTATCAGAAGCATTCATGCTCGCGAAGGAGGTGGCGGGCCGCGTGAGGGAGAGGACAGCCCACGCCGATAGACGTCGGCAGACGATCTCCGTAGGCGCGGGAATGCGGGCAGCGAGTAATGGGCAACTCGCTGTCCGACCATTAACCATGCCCGGGTCGACGGCGCGTTGTGTTCCACGCGCGCCTCAAAGAGTGTCAGCAGAGTCCCCCCCTCTAGAGGGCCAAAGGTACTTACGGGATTATTGCAGTAAATTTATCAAATAAAAATTTTCATAACATTACATTATGGGCTTCTTCGGCGTTAGTTTTTTATTTTATGGCTGATAGATAACTTGTTTGTTCCGAGTCAAATAACATTATTATTACGAAGAAAATTATAAAAATAGTGTTATTGTTACCACTCGATACCATTTTTAAATTTAAATTTTGAAGTTTATAAACGAAAAAATACAATAATTTCGATTATAAGTAATTTTAAAATGGAACACGTATTTTAAAATTATTTCAACAAAAACCCCATAAACACGTTTACCAAAAATTTCATGAAAATGATTTACGCCAATAACCCGGTAAACGCAACTTACCAAATTAAAAAATAAATAGTTTTTTCGTACAGACCTATAACAGGTTTTTGCCGAAATATTATTGTGTCTAAATTCCCAACATTAAACATGTGTGTCATGATTTCTTTGCAAATATCATTAGGAAAAATCTGAAAAAAAAATGCTAAGGTGTATTCCAGTCCATAGATGCCGAATTTGACATAACAGCATAAAGCCCATAATAGTACATTACCGAGTTCTTGTTTCGGGGGGTCGAAATAATCATGATCTTCCTTTGTTTAACATTGAACACAAGATACAAAACGAGATGAGTATATAAAGTTAACAGAAGACAGTTATAATTGTAACATTTTCATTTATTAATTTGCAAGAAACTATAATGTCCACGTTAAAATGTCAGCGCAGATGCGACTAAGTACAACGTCTGCACTTAATGCAATTCTGAGAAGCGCAAACCGAAATAATGCAATTAATGTACTGAAAACTTTTGCCGTGAACAAAATTAAAAGTTGACGACGTCGCAGTTTTATATTATTATAATGTGCCAGTGCATTTTTGACACTTCTACTTTTTAATTGATGGATAACAGATGTCTTATTAACCTACTAATCTAGTCTATGTATGTGTCACATTTAATCGAAATCAGTTCAGCTTTTTATAATCATACAGAGCTGTTTAAGCTTTTTACCAACTTCAAAAAGGAGTAGTTTCTCAAATCCGACGGTATTTTTTAATGTATTAGATTACTCCAAGGTTTATATCAATTTTTTTGTTATTTTTTTGTTCTATGTGATATAGTCGTCTTTTGGTTCAGTAGTTCTTATGTTGTAGACCTTTTTAGCTTTTTGGTATATGGATGATGGTTTTTGGTATTTGGATCTTTCCTACGGATTACAAAATTCTGGTGCTTTTGAGAAAATTATCTTTATAACGAGAATGGCAAAAATCCATCCACAGATCCATCCTCAGTTTCGCATAAAAATTATAGGTTTTTTTTACGTGGTAAAATCATCTTATGACTCCTCCCACCCAGGGCAGAGCGGGAGGGACTGTCAGACTCGTATTGACTAAAATCCACGGTGTCCTTCAATAGCCCTTTACGTACCGGGGTCACGGTAATTCGTTAGACCCACGACCATTCGTGAATCCCGCGACCAAAAAAAATATTACAGATAAGATAATATTGAAAGGCCCATGCACACTGTTGTCAAATGTGTCCAGTGTTCCACGTATTCAAGTCAGAACGCT
Source organism: Agrotis puta (assembly GCA_943136025.2). Classification (NCBI taxonomy): domain Eukaryota; kingdom Metazoa; phylum Arthropoda; class Insecta; order Lepidoptera; family Noctuidae; genus Agrotis; species Agrotis puta. The sequence continues at coordinate 5,076,801 of OW964171.2, forward strand.
GTAATCAAAATGTCTCCGTGTCCGTGTTTCATAATTAATATTTGATCGTACAATAGTAAATTCTTTGATTGGTTGACTTTCAAATACGACAGTATCAAACGAACGAAAATTCATAATTGGATTCTGAACGCCACAGCGTATAATTATAATGGTTTATTAATAGTACCTGGGATCAGTTTCATTGTTAAACAATTAAAAATACATTCGTATTTGGTTGGAAAATAATTGTTGGGTATTCTTTTCTGATTAATTTGTCGTTCACTACCTCAAGTGCATTAAAAAAGTTATATTTTTTTAAACTTTTCAACACATCTGAATATCATGGGGCCTCCATCTTAGAAATGGGGTGCAGTTATCTGGCAAAGTATTGGTTGCATAGGAAAGGCCGTACGTACGTTTACTGTTGCACGTACGTGTCAAATATTTTTTGACTATCTAACTTATGGATTTTTTCAGTCACATACCCTAATTCTTTGTGTTAGATATCGGTTTTTTTCTCATTATTTTTTAATAAATTGTTTTCCCGGTTTTTTATGACCTTGTTACATGAACCCTCAAACAACAAAGAAGGCTTTTGACAGCTAATACTGTCAGTATAAATTAATGAAGGAAAAAATAATTTTATCGGCTAAGCGTTATGAATCTCTTTTTTATCAGAAATTATTTAGTTTATAATAATATTGACATGCATATTTAGAAAACGTATCATTGGCACGTAGTTGTGTTATCACAAAACATAGGATTTAGATTAAAAGATATTATGCACGGAATGAGTATCATTATTATTTTTGGTACTTAATGTGACCGTGGATGGAGTTTGTAAATAAACTCCATCCACGGTCACATTAAGTACCAAGGGTTTTCTTATTCTATGAAATGGGGAGGGGCTTCAAATTAAAAAAAAAGTTAATTAATTTGAACTTAATTTGGTCCTGACAAAGTTGATGATTGACTAGAAGGCTGTGGTGTTCATGTATTTATTATATAGAAACAACACGATCTGAAGGTCTAAAACGGCAACTCGCGCATTTCCCGCATGGCTATTCATTCACGAAAGTGAATCATTTAGGATATTGTTAAGTGGCTGTTTTAGACCCTGTGTAAAAATACTTAGCAAAATCATAATATGAATGAAGATAACATTCGTACAATGGAATATTCTATTCCAGTGCTCTAACAATAGAGTAGATAATAGATAAATAATAATTTTATCGTATTACGATTCAACTCAAGTGGCCATTTTAGACTCCTAGGTGATACCAGGGTAAGGCCCAGTTTCCACCAAAGCGGAGAAGAGCGGAGAGAAGCGGAGAGGAGCGGACAGAAACGGAGACGTGAGGAGATATTGTGTTTCGAATAACCAATCAGAGGGCGCTCCCTTTGCATATTAGGCTCGGTTTAATACGAGGTTGTCAACCATGACAATGTCATGAATTGTCAACATTATGTTTCCTTTACATTTCAGTTTCGGACTGACTCGATTGATGTCTGCCATCGACACGCATAGAAAGAGATGTCAACATTTTATGGAAAAGATTTTTGTTATTCTAACATTGAAATATAACACCGAAATCTGTCACCAAATCACAAACCAACGAAAGAAACTTGTATAAAAGAATCCAATTTGCCATCAAGCAGAAGTAAATTTGAAGGCGGGAATGCGATACGTCAGCGGCCGACCGTCAACACAACACGATTTGCGAAATTGAACGGAAAGGCCCGACGTGCTCACATAGCCCGGCCATTTTATCCGATAATTTTTACAATACCAACGAAGGGAGGCGATTTATATTGTACTTACGTCCAGTAGAAATAGAGTTTGAAACTTTCTCGTTTCTTATAAATCATTGTAGAAGAAGAATTAAGAATGTAAAGACCTTACTATTTACTTAATTTAGTTTATAAAAAACGTTGCCCCCCACTAGGAATTTCTCCTGTGTCGTGGGTGCGTTTACAAAACATAGAAACTGACAGACACAAACACCAAGACTCGGAGCAACTACTTATAGATCGTACAAATATTTGTACCGTGCGGAGATCGAAACCGCGGCACACTACATTGCATATCCTGCCGTCATATTCTACACTAGCTTCCGCCCGCGACTCCGTCCGCGCGGATGTCGGTCTTCGCGTGGATGGTTTATTTCTCCATTTTGAGAAACTCTGACAATGACAACTTATAAATATATATTGGACCCAAATACGGCTAAGCCTATAATAATTAAGGAGATCGCGGTTCTACAGAACAACGTCTATGAATAAAACTGAAAAATAAGATTTTTTTCTACGTATTTTGCCAGGATAAAAAGTATTCTATGTTATGCCCAGGATAATAAGGAATAATTATACCAAGTTTCATCGAAATCGAACCGTTAGTTTTCACGTGATGCCTGCACAAACAGACAGACAGACAGACAAAAATTTTTTTAATCATATATTTGGGTTTGGTATCGATCCAGGAACACCCCCCGCTATTTATTTTTTCAATGTTTTCAATGTACAGAATTGACCCTTCTACAGATTTATTATATGTATAGATTATCTGGGTCAGTATAACACAACAGTAAACTATAATACTACATATTGATAACAATCTATAATCATATCATATATATCATATCAATCAGTTTCAACTATTCAAGATATAACATAATCATCTCAGGTTTATCTCCTACCACCAAATTCATTGTTATCAATAATTTTCTATCAAGCTAACGGAGATTGCTATACTTAAACGTATACAATCTTAATAATACTCCTCGGTAATAATAAAAACGTGAAATATTGCGAGAATAGATGTATGGTAATTTGTTAATCTGTCCCGTAAAAACTACTGAACGGATTCGGATGAAATTTGGTAGGTACACAGATAGTTTACAATCTGTATTAATATTCAAACATCAAAAAAAAATTGCGATCACCTTGAAAAATCTAAATCTTTTTTGTTACGGTAGATTACATTATGATTTCTTCTTCTTTTTAGATTATTTATTTAAAAATATAAATCTATATATATAAAAGGAGAACTGACTGACTGACATATCAACGTACAGCCGAAACTACTGGGACTAGGAATGTGAAATTTTGCACACGGCTTCCTATTATAATGTAGGGGAGCACTAAGAAGGGGTTTTTGGAAATTTAACCTTTAAGGGGGTGAAAAGGGGGAATTAGGAAAGTACGTAACCCACGCGGACGAAGTTTAGAATAAAAAACAATAAAACAGTTCAATTGTTTTTCCATAAAATTTTGATATGCTAGTGATCGCAAACGTTTTTTGATGCGTGTATAGGATACTTTTCACAATTTTAAGTTCCCGTGAGATAATTTTTGTGTTCTACGGGGTGAAACCGCTGGCAACAACTAGTAATAATAAATTAATTCGAAAGTAAGTGAGGATGGATGGATAAATTCGGATATTTGGTATATAGAGAGATAGTTTCTAATCTGTCTATTTATATTTTCTTCTCTTACGTCTGCATTTAGGGTCAGTCGCGCAGATTTTAATAGAGCGACTTAAAATCTAATTTTATTTACTACACGAAAAGATACATTTCTAGTATTTTCGCGTCTCCGTGAGAACTGACCCTAAATCATAATAATTTAAGACATATTTACTGAACTTTACAAGTTATGATTACAGATAATTTCCCCTAGATTATGCATACAAGACAATTTTGACTTGATGTTTCAGACACTAAAGCTCATAGACGTTAACAGTTCATAGAAATGTATTTGAGACTTCAGAATAAATACTTATTTGATAGCAGAAGTTCCATGAAGACAGCACAAGACAAACTTAAGAAATGAAAAATGCACTGTGTTGCCATGTAAGAGGAGGTTATCTATGGATATGATGTTGTTAACAGATGTAATCATTGGTACACTTATTACAAAGCTCTTATCACTAATTGGTTATTAGCATTGTTTATGTAGTTAACTAAGTGCTGATAGATTAATTCAAGAATCTCATTATGGGAGAAGCTACTGCATTACTGGAATTAATGAATGAGTGTTGTAAAATCGATTATAGAATTAATTAAAGTTGTAACATTAGAAAAGGAAGGGCTGAGACTGATTGCTATAGAGTGTTATCATAAAACTATGTACAACATTATTTTTTGTGTATGCGAAACCCGATACACCTGTCTAGTATTTCTTGTGTAAAGAACCTATGCACAAAATTTCAAACCTGTATCATGAAAAATAATAAAGTTATAAGCTTGTTATGTTACCTGGTTGTCCGTTCAAAAATCTGCTAATTTCACGGCGGGACTCGGTACCCTCCCTCGACTCGCACCTCCTCTGTCGTACACTCATTGATAATAGTTTGGCAAAAGGAAACTAACCGTAAAGTGATTGTACGAGTATTGTAATTAACTGGTGATAACATAGATTAAAATATTTTTGGAAAAAAATTTAACATGGTTTAAACACTATTGGAATCGATTCAGTTACTGATTCTGAACAAACTATATTCAGGTTTCGCATATACTAAAAAAAAAATGTTGTATAGCGTATTTGTATCATTATCAGCCTATATTGCTCCCACCACTGGGAGACAGGCCTCGTTTCTGTTAGAGGGAGTGGGCCATAATCCACCATTTGACCATGTGCGAGTTGGTGGATGTTACATGTCTTCGAATTTTAGGTTCTAGGACCTAGGACATACCGGTTTCCTCAAGATGTTTACTTTCACCGTTTTGAGTGCCACTGAACTAATCATCTTAAAATTTTGCATATGCGTTGTCCGGCGACATGAACGCTCCGAATTGAATTAACGTGAGAAAAACCGCGGGCAAAAGCTAGTAATAATAACTATTAATATAAATAATAATGGCTTCATTTTTAAACGTTGCCCCGCACTAGGAATTTCTCCTGTGTCGTGGGTGCGTTAACAAACATATAAACTCACGTACACAAACGCCCAGATCCGAAGCAACAACTTGTAGATCATACAAATATTTGCTCCGTACAGGAATCAAACCAGCGACACGCAGCCCAGCAGTCCAATCGCTCAGCGACAATAAGGATGAAGAATTATGTACAAAGAAATGGTACAAAGGAAAGAATTATTTTAAATGTAGTATGTATATATAGGTATTTTTCTTTTATTTTAGTTTAATTGTAAAGTCCCAATAAACTATTAAACCAACGTTCAATAATCAAAAATTTTAATACTAAGCTACAATTTAACCAAACAGAACACTGGTCAGTTTGTTTGTGAATAGAGAAGCGAAAAGAGCGAGAGAAACAATTGCAACAAAGTAGATGCGAACATGAATTACATTTTAATTAAGAATTTTAAAAGTCGTTAAGCAAGCTTTTTGTTTCGTTTGTGTGTAGTATGCGTGGCATGAAATGGGCTTTGTCGACGGAGGAATCGACATAAAGACACAATGTAGAAATGTTTCTATGGTGATGTTTGAAAAATCATACCATAGAAATCTTTCTAAAAATAAAACAAATCACGCCTTCATTCCATGGCGGTAGGTAGAAACTATAGAGCGCCACCTGCTGCGATCCTTACATACTCCTTTCGCCTCATCCACACTCATAAATCGCATCTATAGGTCGTATCTTTTCATAGGATGCTCTTATAAAGAATCAGGTTGTCGCTACAGATCGTTCGGTATGGATCGGTACTGATCGGTGCAGGTGAAACCCGTATAACTAAACCGGAAAATAGAATAGAATACACTTTATTATGCACACCATATAAATTATTGGTACAGAGTAAATCTTACACATAGGGTGACACAATGGGCGGTCTTATCGCTAAAAGAGATCTAAAAAAATGTATCAATGAAAATCTTAGGAAAATCTGCTTAGCGTAGCAAAAACTGAAGTTTTTCGGACAGCGATTTTTTACTGGGTATTTCTCCTCTATCGTGGGTTGGTCATCAAACATTTAAACACAAATAGCCCGACTCGGAGCGACCACTTGTAGGTCATATTTAGATAATAATATTTGTTCGGTGCGGAAATCAAAGCCACGACAGGCAGCGTAGAAGTCGATCGCTCAGACACTGCAGCAACCATACCGTGATGAATTGTCATATGATTAGTGATAAAAAGCTATTTTACTCAAAAAATTGAGGTCACACACATTATTGGCACCCACAGTATTGGCACCTGAGCTAATGGCACCTTAACTATTACACATACGAGTCCTGTCAAAATTTTTCTCAGGTGCCAGGTGCCTAATGTGGATTACCTCAAAAACTTTAATAAGTACTCGTACGAAAGATAGATTATTCAAATTGACCCGTATTTTTTCTTTTCTTACGTAAACCAAAATTGTCGAAGATACTCGTACAACGTTTCTCAAAACCACAAAACGTCACTCGGTCGGTATCATTTTACAGGTGTTATGATGTCACGAGCCCCCACTCCCAAATTACGAAGCATTTTTGTCAATTCCTTGATTTAGAAATACAAAAAAAGAACATGTTCATTATTTGTCAATGCATTAATTGACAGACTAAATAGATAATGAATTTGTTAATGTACTGCATTTATAAATTGCAGTACATTAACAGATATTCTTATTAATGTACTGCATAAATTGAATATCAGTTTTGTCCGTCCTATTTTACTATTTTGTTTTAATGATACCGGCCATTTTAGACCCGCAGAAGGCCATTCGCTACTAGTTCTTTTGGTTCGTTGGTCAATGACATAACACTCATTACTTTTTCTTCATTGGTCATTCACACGCCGCCACAGCGGTTGCGTATACTACGCATCTGACCTCTCGAAACAACATCACCGATAAGGTCAGATCTATTTTAGGAGCTCCCACTGCCCCTACCAATCATCTCAGCCATAGGACGTCCACTGCTGAACATAGGCCTCCCCTTTAAATCTCCACATATACCGGTTGAAAGCGACCTGCATCCAGCGTCTTCCGGCGACCTTTATAAAGTCGTCTGTCCACCTTGTTGGTGGACGTCCTACGCTGCGCTTGCTAGTCCGTGGTCTCCACTCTAGTACTTTTCGACCCCATCGGCCATCTGCTCTGCGAGCAATATGGCCTGCCCATTGTCACTTCAGCTTGCTAAACCGGTGGGCTATGTCGGTGACTTTAGTTCGTCTAGGGATCTCCTCATTTCGGATTCGATCACGTAGAGAAACACCGAGCATAGCTCTCTCCATAGCTCGTTGAGCGACTTTGAGCTTTGAGATGAGGCCGATAGTGAAAGACCACGTTTCGGTGCCGTAAGTTATCACTGGTAACACACATTGGTTAAAGACTTTCGTCTTGAGGCACTGAGGTATGTCGGACGAAAAGACATTGCGTAGTTTCCCGAACGCTGCCCAACCGAGTTGGATTCGGCGGCCCCTACCAATGTTACCCATTTAATATACACACATCAAAAAAAATAACTGATGATATTTTTTCATCCGCTACAACTCAACATATATAATCGGGGACATAAAATCGTGAAAAGTAAAGAAAAAAGTTTGTGTCAGCTTAAGCTTTTTTCTAAATTTTAGGGAAAAACCATTGAACTGTTTTATTGTTTTATATTCTCAATCAATCAAATAAAGAATCTAAAAAGATGAAGAAAGTATAATATAATGTACCGTAACAAAAAAAAAACGATTTTTCAAAACAATCGTAAACTTTTTATGATGTGTGTACTTTGATGATGAAAGGTATCACGTGTTGTGTCTGGGCTTAAGCTATTTCAAAAGACCGAGTTCGCAATCGTGGACATTTACCGTTGACCGTTGCTTATAAATCATAATATTCATAATATGTCGAAAGCTCGTGAAATTCTATACGAATAAACGATTTTAGTCTGGGAAACTCATTGATTTCATCAAGTATTAATACTTAGGCTGAAAATAAGGATAAGATTTTTGAGTAGGTGTTTGAGGCACGCTAAAAATTGTGGGGATGCTGAATAATGGGTGACTCGCCGTCCGATCATGGACCATGCCCGTATCAGGCGCGTCGTGTTCCACGTGCGACCCAAAGAGCTATCAGCAATCTGTCGAGTCACCCTTATAGGGTCAAAGCAGCCGGGGTCGCGGGACTATCTCATCAGGTAAACGTGAGCCTGGAATGTAAAGGGCTATTGAAGAATCACCTTGGATTTTAGTTAGTACAAGTCTGAGAGTTACATTTTAAAGGTATAAAGGTTACCTCCTATTACAGCGGGAGGGTTCCAGACTCCGCGGCTTCTACTAAGAAATTCCATGTATAAACACCCAATAACACTGATGATGACATCACCTTGGAGCCTAACTAAGGATCTCAAGCTCAGCAGTACCTAGCTTGCCCCTCTTCAAAAAGGCAGTCAAAATCATAATCACTAGCCCCTTCTTCTAGCCTATGTCACTTAGGAATAATGCAGCTTTGTAATGGTTATTTTTTAGCTCCCACCAAGGGCAGAGCGGGAGGGACCTTTAACAGCCTCTTACGTTCCGGGGTCACGGTAATTCGTGAGCCGCGACTGCTTTGTACTGGTACAATATTTTTTTAAATCGGTTCTGTAACTGTACCCCGTAGTTTCACGCCCACTGTTTGGCTCCTATTGGACATACCGTGATGTTTTATAGCCTATAACCTTCCTCGATAAATGGACTATTCAACACAAAAATAATATTTCAATTCGAACTAGTAGTTCCTGACTTTAGCACGTTCAACCGAACAAACTCTTCAGCTTTATTAAAATAGTATAGATTTAATGATATAAAAAAATGTTATCTCTACTATAGCCAAATCTAGATGCCTGTCTGTCTCCATGTAAGCATCCCACTAGTACAAAGTTCCACTTGAGAGGCACTCACGGATACTGTTGCTGAGTATTTTAAACTTCGGCTGCAGCTTAAGTACCATCAGAGCTCGTAGCTCCGTCAAGTAGAAAAAGCCATCAGCTACCGCGATACATGGAATTTTTTAAAACATTTTTTAGGTTTAAAAAGCAAGTAAGTCATAAATAAAATGCTAATCTATTTTAGCGTTTTTTTTACGTGGTAAAATCATCACATGAGTCCTCCCACCCAGGGCAGAGCGGGAGGGGCTGTCAGACTCGTACTGACTAAAATCCGCGGTGTCCTTCAATAGCTCTTTACGTTCCGGGTTCACGGTAATTCGTAAGTCCCGCGGCCTCGTACCTGACTACTCTGAGAAGAAACAGCCGAAACAAGGTTTAACGAGGACCATGCAGGTTAGTGTCTGAAATGGTCTTTTGAAGAAAGAACCACACAAATTCGAGTGGACCTGTCCAGTGCAAGCATTTTTGTTTATTATCGAGTAGCTCGACTAGAACAACAGGACGCGTCAAATTATTTTGGTTCGGTTGTTTTTGTTGACAATTCTATCTCTTTTCTACCAAGAATAGACAAAGTTGTTTCTTCTTTGTTTTTTTGCACATATATGATACGATTCGTATGCCATTATAGAATATAAACATTTCTTTTCTATATTTTAAACATTACTACGCTTAAATCGACAAAAATCTTTCTACGTCCTGTCATTTTGTCTTTTCTCCAGTCGACAAAGCCCGTTTCTACGGCGTCATGCTCCGCTTGCAGGTAAAGACATTGTCCGCCTTACCACAAAAAGATAAACAACTGTTGAATACTCGTCTAAAAAAGTGTTACTACAAAATGACCCTTATATCAACGTAAAATGTCGTTTTGACGTAGACAGTTTTTTTAGACAAATGTTCAACAGATGTTTTTCTTTCTTTTTGTAAGATGGTGTACGTCGTAATATGTGACTTTTACGTATTAAAATAAAGACTGGATTTGGATTAAGGTAATTAAACCCTACAAACAATTTCAAGATTAAATTGATAAAATGTTTCTCATGATTGTTATTGTTTGTGTAAATGAGGTTGAAAATAAACTGGTTTTGCCATCAAACTTTATTTAAAATATTTTTAAGAGTCGATTAGACTTGTTTATTTCAAATTAACTAAATTGTAATAAAATAAACAAGTCTGTTGTTTATTTTATTACATTATGTATCTGATAGTAAAGACGCAATAATAATAGACTAATGGTTGTCTATTTACGTGTTTTTAATAATACCATACTAATTTTTTACTAAAAATAGAAAATACATTGAAACCTGTTTGTTTCCACAGACCTTTTTAAATATTTATGCAGGTGTAGAACATGTTTTGATAAACATGTTTTCTGCATTCACTTTTTTCATTTTGAAGATACTTAAGCTTGGGTAGCGGGACCGTTGGTAAAGGTAACCGTGTCCCTGAAACGTAAAGGGCAACTTAAGGACCAGTGAACACCCTTGCGTTCCAGCCAGGGCGGGAGGATTCAATGATAAAAAAATCCCGGCCAAGTGCGAGTCGGACTATAAAAAACGGCAAATAAATTACGTCTGTTATATGTTACGTATTTGTTCTATAGGAACTGTTTTCAGTGTTTTGTGAAAATTTCAATAGTCTATCACGGTACATATATACGGATACAGTCTGGTGACAGACGGACAGACAGATAGACAGACAGACGGACAGCGGCGTCACAGTAATAGGGTCCGGTTTTATCCTTACGATACGGAACTCTAAAAAACAGCAAAATTAATAACACGACAAAGTCATATGAACAATGGCGTGTCTATAAAGCCAAAGTAATAGGGTACTATCGAATAATCGAGGCCTAGATCAATGACCGATGGATTAAATTGCGATGATTAATATGTAAAAAAACGAAATGAATTGATAATACGGCTTACGATAGACGTTTATTTGATAGCAGATTTTGATGACAATTAAATCTAAATTTTTTTTTCTTAAAACCCTCAAGGCTTAACAAAATATCCGATGACTTTGAAACAGCTGAGCCGATTTTGATAAAATGTGTCAAAGAACTTTTTGCTAGAAAACTTGCCTTCTTGCATTAAAATAGGTTCACCCATTTAAGAGCTACGATATTACAAACATAGACACACACGGACCGGTCAAACATGTGACGCACCTCTTTTTGCATTGAAAATCTGCTTTTATTTTGGAGCACTGTCTGCCTCTGAATTTTTGTTTTAATTCTATTTTGAGCCTTGAGTCCTTGAGCATAGGACATCTGTGCTTACGTCCGGCGCTAGATTCTATTTTAGGTTCGATTGCACCGCAACTCACTTAACACGTTTAAGGCTAATCTAAAACATTATTCCGTTTCTCTTATTTCCATGCGACTGATAAAACAGAACTATTTTTAAACACGTTTCTGTTTACACGTATATAAATAGTGATTAGTGGTGAAAGCCAGCCTCATTCATAAAAAAATAGCCATAGAATAGAGCAAAAGAAGACCACTCTGTGATCTGGGACTGCTGTATACGAAGTGTGTATTTGCAAATACAGTGAGAGAATATATCTATATATATAAAAATGTTATGTTGGTTTGTGTATGCTTCAAAAACTCAAAAAGTTCTGCACCGATTGAGCTGAAATTTTAGCATGATATATAATCCACATCAAGGATGGTTTTTACCTATTTTTTTTTTTGACAAAACAATTTTTTGTGCCACAGCGAAGCGTGGCAGGGTACAGCTAGTTGATAATAATAGAAAATATAATATTTTAATATATAGTTGACCCAACTTGGCATATTTTTATGAATGAGATTTTCTAAAATTTTATAGATAACTAACTCTTGTACGCGTTTTCATCCGATACTCGACTCCATTTGACCGTGGCGTGATGTTATATAACCTAAAGCCTTCCTCGATAAATGGGCTATCCAACACAAAAAGATTTTTGTAATTCGAACCAGTAGTTCCTGAGATTAGCGCGTTCAAACAAAGAAACGTACTCTTCAGCTTTATGAGATTGAGTTGCCCGCGTGAAATTTTGTAATTAAATAAATAAATAAATGTTCCACAACTATCACACAACGCCATCTAGTCCCAAGCTAAGCAGAGCTTGTGTTATGGGTACTAGACAACTGATAAACATACTTATATATTTCTATTAAAGGACACCGTGGATTTTACTCATTACGAGTCTGACAGTTCTTCCCGCTCTGCCATGGATGGAAGGACTCATTTGATGATTTTACCACGTTTTAAAAAAATAAGTTTATCTAGGCGAAAATTTAAAGTCTTGATAGGTATTATTTTTAATTACTACTTCAAATTGGTAGATCAACAATTTATTATTTTAAGACTTCGAAAGAAAATTGTACCTACTCTAGTTTTTTTTTTCTGTATTTATATTATATAGGAACCTCTATTTATCTCGCTAATTAAAATCTAAATTGATTCAATAAAAAACAAATTAAAATTTAAACAGCAATTTCATCGTATTTCATAAATTGGATCATAAAATTGTGACAAAATGCTCTTAAAACTTGCACGGCTCACAAGAATAAAATTACCAAAAGAAGTTGATTTTTAACCTTCTAGCTACAAAAATGTTAATTGAATTATTTAATTAAACATTATTTTTATCAAACACTGCTTTAGCATGATTGCTGAGGATTTTTTTTTGGTGTGAAAACACTATTTATGGTACCTAGGACTCTTGAACCATCGCATTAAAAAAAAATTGCTAATGAATGCATTCAAATCAAATCAAATCAAAAACGTGTGAATTTCTTGGAACCTTCGTACGTTAAACCTTTATTGTAACTATGCATGCAGGTATTCATATTATTACAATACAAATACAGTCAAACGCGGTGAATAGGGCCACAGGAGTGAATCGGGACAAAACTGGAAGGAATGTAATATTTAATTCATATGACATGCTACTTTTTTTTAATTTATGCATTAATACTTCATTGTTAAGAAAAATTTAACGAAAATTTTAATCGGACTAAAAATTTGAAAAATAGTTTTAACTAATTTTAAATTTTTATCCCGATTCCTGCGGCCCTATTCTCCCCTTTTGACGGTACCTACCTAATCAAGCCTTTTCGTCAGTAAAATATTTGGTAGTACGTAGTGTCATTGACTTCACACAAATACATACTATACTTAGTTGTGGCCAGGTCATATAACAGGTCTTAAACTGTTACAACAAGACTGGCTATTAATACTTATGAGATTGGTACTTGATCTTTCCTCATTTTGGAGGTCATTGGTGTACCAACACAGACTTCTAAAGTAGACGGAGTTCATAATTTAAAATACCTTTTTAAATTTAAAATACCTACATGTTTTTCAGAAATAAAATACATTTATCTTTCTTAAAGATATATTTTTGTCTCAACAATCTTATTCTTAACAGAACGAAAATTTATAAAAATACCTCTTAAATAAATGTTCTTTTTACATCTATAATAGTAATAATTTTTATGCATAATTAATAATTATTATTTTTATATTCATACAATAATTATATTGTATAAACATTCAGTCAGTGGTTTCTTACATTAATTAGCTACAATTGGAATTTCAGTATCATGGAAAATCCACTTAATAAATTTATTTTCCAAGAAATTGTTATTGGTAATAACTAATTTGTTTCTGTACCTCGTAATACTGGTGTATTCATTAAAATATCTACTACTACAATTTTGCTAAAATTGTAAAAACTTATATCTAACAAAAAAATAATCATGGATTATTTTAATCACGCAATTAAATAAATATAGCTATCAGCTAAAAGAGTATTTAAAAAAGCTAAATGACGACCACTATCTTATCTTCGTTATCGTTCATGAAAATAAAGTAGTAAAATAATTATTATAAAATATTTAGAACATTTAAAAGTTTTTAAACTCACACAAGTTTGTAAAATAGCGAGAAATTACTCCAAAAGTATTTCAATTTCATACTCCTTCATTTAATATTAAAATTAAAACACTTTCAACACACCAGTCTCAGTTTAATCATCTTCACGTTTCTTTAGGAAAACGTACTTGTAGAATACAACTGCTATTATAGTGCCCACGTACGGACCCACCCAGTAGACCCACTGGTGGGACAAGAAGCCCGTCCAAACCGCAGGTGCGAAGGTCCTCGCTGGGTTCATGCTCGCGCCGGTCAGCGGTCCCCCCACGAGGGACAGTCCAACGATTGTCAACCCAAACTTTATCGGGGCACTGTCTTGTTTACTCGCGTTCACTGGGTCCCAAACACCACAGTTAATGAAAATGAGTGCTGCGGTCAGCGCTGTCTCAATACCAAACGCTTGAAGGTCGTTGATACCTTCATGAGGCGCCGTCACACACACTCTCTCTGCCGACATATTCACCGGAGACAGATTTAATAAGATTCCATAACCCACTAAAGCCCCAGCACATTCCACGATCGTGTACGCGATGCCCACAGGGATAGATATACTTCCCCAAATCACAGCTGCCAAAGTAACCGCTGGGTTCATATACGCTCCAGAGATGTGTCCAAATATTTGAATGTTGAAGAGAACTACGAAACCGAATCCGAACGGCGCATATATTGTCGAGTCGATTCCTTCCAGGGGAATGCAACCCATACAGCCGAATAGGACAAGCATGAGTGTGGACAAGAACTCTGACAGGATCCCTCGCCAGGATGTTCTCCACCATAACCCCACAGTTTGTTTCGCTGCTTGATCATCTTGCGTTATTTTGAGTTCTGTCACTAATTGGGGAAGCGGTGGCACTGTCATATTAATTGTTCACTTTAACACGTTTTCACAAAATAAATCAATAACTTGGTCTTAACCGTATGTGATGAGAAAATGGATTTTTTTTTTCAACTGTGTACACTCATTGTTTTTATTGCACTCCGATCAATAATTCACTGTGGTGTTGATCCGCCGGTGGACGCGACTGTTTTGCGTCAGGCTTGAGGTAAAAATATATACATATCTCCGGCGCACAGTCATACGGATAAAATGATATTAATGCAGATAGAGCCACTGTTATCTATTGTTTTCAGCCCTACAATAAAACATCCGATTATTGTTTATTATCGCGTTTTGTGAATAATGACTACGGATATGTGGATTATGGAATGTGGATTTATATTAAATGCATCGCTTATGGAATGCATTGTTTAATTTTTATTTTGTTTATTTATCGAAATGTAGTTCACATTACGATACAGTTTTAAAAGAGTTAATGATCTTAATCTACGTATTAAAAGATGTAACGAACAGCATTTAATTTAGTTTTAACAATTAAAAATAAATAAAGACATAATTATAAACACATTATACCTATAGTTATGAGAATAGTTTTCCCATTAGGTTTTTTTTTTAAATCTGTTGTTTTCAGTGTTTGTTGGAAATTAAAATTATCTATAAAAAACTGGTCGTTTTTCATTTTGGCATAAGTATACATAAAAAAAATATCCGCTGCAACTTTTTTCTTAGTGCTTTGCGTCATAGTGCGTAGTCATATATTCAAAAAACAAAAGGTGTTTACATTACCGTTAACATGAGCTACGTTAGTATTTATGTTTAAACAGGTATTTTATATTTGTTAACCGTTTACACTATAATCATAAAAATTGCGGCTCAGCGTCAGTTTGACGTAGGCACTCCAATTCGACTCACAGTATTTTCCATCACAGAAGAATTATTAAGAAATAATAATTGCAAGTAGTGGTTCCGGGTCTAGCTATTTGTGGGGAGATTATTTTTTTACAAATACACCCACGGCATAGGAGAAATTTATTGTTAGAGGCAACGTTTTTTTAAAGAAAAATAAATAATATATGAACTTCCCGTCTTCGTAAACGTTTTTAAGACTGACATCTCTTTCACGGGTCGCGTGACTGTCCAAGCAGCTAAATGTGATCCTGGAACGTAAAGGGGTAAAGGGCTATTGAAGGAGGACTTTAGTCAGTATGAGTTTTAGTATCTCTTCCGCTCCGTCCACGGAGAGTGTACTCATTTGATGATTTTACTGCGATAAAAAAAAACACCACGTTATCCGACAGTGATAATTACACGTGCTACTGTGCCAAAATAATGGAAACTCAAGCCAACAAGTAAATAATATGGTCTCGTTATAAGTTCCTATTTTTGTATGTGCCACACAGCCAAGCCAAAAAACAGATGTGTTTGGCGCACCCGTGATTCAGACAATATTTCATGTTTAGTTTATACTAGCTTTTGCCCGCGACTACGTTCGCGTGGAATAGTGACTTCCGGTAGATTTTTGTTATTATTTTTATTTTTGTAATAAAAACTATCCCATGTCCTTTTTCAAGTTCCAAACTATGTCTGTACCAAATTTCACACAAATCGGTTCGGTAGTTTAGGCGTGCAGAAAAGACAGACAGACAGAGTTACTTTCGCATTTATAATATTAGTTTAGAAGTTTAGATAGTTTAGATTTGTATTATTACGTTTACGTAGAGGAGAATGGAAGAAGAAAAACGTGTTGCGCCGACTCAAGTAAAATGGGATAAGGCCAGGAAGATGATGACGTTTACGTTTTTTTCTTTCTTTCAGATACACGGGTACTTATTTATTGATCTTCTTGAGTTCTGAGTAGAGCTACACGATGATCGACAAATGTTTGCACTGACTGGACAGGCCCACTCAAATCTGTGTGGTTCTTACCTCAAAAGATTACCTCAGACATCCGAATGGTCCTGGTATGAGCGCAGGAGTCCAATTGCTCAGCCACTGCGCCGCCGTGGTTGTGCGGCCTGTGTCCCGGTAAAGTAGAGCCCTTTTTTATCGTGGTAATACCATCAAATGAGTCCTTCCAATCGCGACCCGAAATGGAGTCGTAACTGTCAATTCTGGTATTTATTTTGAATGGTAGAAAAAAAAGGTTTTATAGAAGCTGTTCTTGACGTCACTGCCATGATTTGTTTTATATTAAACTATTATTGGAACTTTCCAGATGGAGATATTGAAGGTCAAAGATGCAACTCTTTTACTACGTTTTACTCCTAATTTTTAAATACCGGTATTTCAAATATCTTTAACCCATGCACTTTATAATGTTTCCATCAGCACAATGTTGTGTGTGACTTTTTTATTTTATTTTCATTACTGAATAATACGTACATTTCAATATTATAGTCAAATTGCCTTTTTGAAGCAGAATCAAAAATGTTATTGACATCTGGCTTTGTTCGTTATCCTTGTTATACATTTAGTCTTTGGGCATTAGTTTAATAAAATCCGATGGATTTCACCGTTTCGTTCAGAAGCTTTCTACGTCATCTGCAGGAAAACAAGAAAATTTAAAGTTGAAAATTGATGTTAGTTGGAAATACCTACTGTACCTGCCGATACTGGCGTACTAATGAATCGGTCAATCTGCTATTTATTAACTATATTATTGTTTCTTAGCGGCCCGTCCCAGCTTTGTACGGGAATAAAGCCTACTCTTACTCAGGATGAATTAAAAAAAAAAAACTCTTTCTAATGGTGAAAATTGGAATTTGAAATGGTAACTTTTTTTAATAATAATAATATCTTTATTTTCAGACCATAGATCCACAAATACTAAAAACTAAAACAAAACAACTTACAAACTAAAACACGTTACATAAACTTACTAAAGCACATATCTGAAAGATGGCTTGTGTGCCGCCATCCAGTGACAAATTATTTGGCTGTCAACTCTGTCGGCTATAGTAGCCACGAGAAAAATATAATTTATATTGTTATTAAATCGGCGCAGTAGTTTTTGAGTTTATTCATTACAAACATACATACACACATACAAAAATATATTTTTTTCCTTTTTAAAATATTAGCTTACCTATATTATTGATTATAAATTAAACGGCTTGTGTTAAAAGGCTTGTGTGACCAGATGCATGAACCTGGATGAGGCAAAAAAAGTTTATAAGGATCGTAGCAGATGGCATTCTGTAGAATTTGTCTACCTCCATCTGCGGGAAGAAGGAGTGAGAGTATTAGTAAACTTGTTCCATTAATCTAAAAAACAAAACAAAGATAAGTTCTTCTCCATAGAGACGTAATCAAGATCGATATATCCCTGTTTAAAATGATAACAATGATGTAACGCCATAAGACCCACTTTAGATTTTATCTTAAGTGATGCACATACAAATGAGGAAGAAAACAGAATACTTATATTTTGTTTTACATTTCGTTATCTGTTGTTATGGCATGGCGTACATAATATACTCGTATGTTATACAGTTTTGCGTGAAGTTAAATATAAGGAATATGGGATAGACTTTGTCACTTTAACGGGAAAAATATTATTTTTGTAGAAGTACATTGGTATTTTTTAAGTTCCAGAACGTAAAAGTTCTTCTTATTGTCTCACTTAATTATGAAAGTTTGTGAATAAATGTTTTTGTTACTCTTTCATGGAAGAACTACTTAATAGATGTAGATCGTGGATTGACACATTATGATAGTTTTTAACACAAGAATGTGTTCCCGTGGGATATTTTTTTACTTATAGATAATTTTACTACACACATACAAGCACTCCACACCCATACACACTCACACACATACACCTATATACACTTTTACACAAAACACACTCATAGGTCAATAACAGAGTACTTTAAATAACAAATTATTAAATTAACAGACTATTATTTAAAATATCCTACATTTATATTGTGCCTAAAACGCTAACTGGATCAAATTTTAAGGGTTTGGGCACTGATAGCCGAAATACAGGCAATGCCTAGTTCGGCTACAGAAGCTTAAATCATCTGCATACGAAAACACTGTACCTAGTCTAAGTTATAATTGTACTATATACGAAGTTTCTATGAAACTAGCGACCCGCCCCGGCTTCGCACGGGTGGACAATTATTTTTTAAGCTCTCTGAAAAAAAAAAATTGTTTAGTATGTATGTTTTTATAGGTTTTTTATTCGTGTTACATTTCTTTGTTTCGTACCTGCTTAAGTCTTTTTATTTTGTTTTTTTTTCTCTTTACCTTATTTAAGAATATATTTAAGAAATATTGAATGAAATTATTTATAAGTATTTTTGAAAAGAACTTTTGATAATGCTTATCTAAATAGTTCCGAAATCAATTTTAATAAGTGCATTAATTCAGTAAATTTACTCGATTTGGCCGCGTCCGCTGCGTAGAGAGCCTGCTTCATAGATGTGAACCCCCCGAGTGGTGCGACACCATCATTCATTTCAATACCAATTACAATTTTAAATTCCTAATATCTTTTGAATGGGTTGTCCGATTGGAATAAAATAAAAAGTAATTTATAGCTATTGAAACAATCTTACTCAATAAATAGTTTATTCGGATAAGGATTAGTATTTGACGATAATATGATCAATAAACATAGGCTAATCATTTTAATTACTTTTATTCTATGGAAAAGTGGTTATAATGGCTAAAATATAAATGTTTGGTTTATACTATCGCGGACTTTTTTGTAGGCATTATTGAGTTCTACAACTTTTCTAGAGAAGTCAACCATACATCTCTAACCATTTAGGCAGCGTTCGCGACAATCGTTAACGTACGGCAGTTTTTTCGACGCCTTACTCCACAATTTTCACTACCACGAAAAATCCTATATATTTTCCGGGATAAAATATAGCCTATACGGATTCGGAAGAATCCCTCTAAGTAATGGTAAAAGAAGTTTTGAAATCGGTCCAGTAGTTTTTGAGCCTATTCAATACAAACATACAAAAATACAAAGGTTTCCTCTTTATAATATTAAGTATATAAGTATAGATTAGTATAGATATAGAAGTATAGATAAACATTATGTTATGTTATGCTAATTTTCGAGATGTACCTAGTGAGCGAAGCCGCTGGCATTAGCCAGTTGTCTTATATACTCCCATCTGTTAAATTTCCTGTTTCCAAATATATTTCTGAAAAATACTTATCTAGCAACCCTCAATAGGGACATCTATCAACAGAACAAAAGGTTTTTTTGGTTTTAAGATGCAAATCGTCAAATCAAGTGTAGAAATTCTAAAATAATGTCTTAATATTATGGTAATTTTATACAACATTGACTTGTCTGGGCATCTTTATTCAGATATACTGCTGTTACAAAGTCTCCGAGGGACTAAAAAGGAAAGTAAGGACTATTGTCTTTGGTCGCTGGATTGTCTAAGCAGGGAGCCGTGATCCTGAAAAATAAAGAACATGTAACTGAGCATGAACTGGGTTATTTTTAGACCGTACAAGTCTGTCAGTCCCTTCTGCTCCAACCAAGGTGCAGGAGGATTCATTTGATGATTTTTAAACTTCAAAAGGATTAAATGTTACTTCACTTGAATGATAGATACCTACCTCTAAATACATAATATTTATTCCATAAATTATTTTGTAATGTTAGTACATTACTCAGCATAGCCTCAGCTTTCTAGATTTTCAGTGATTTTACAAGATACCTATATCCACAGTACGTAATATCTTCACCAGTTGCTAGTGTTGGGTTAATAGCCGGATGCTTTGAGTTATTATCGATTATAATCCATAAATAGCCATTAATAGCCTTGCAATGGCTAATAACCCTGCTATTAATGTTTTGTTAAAAAATAAATGTTTTTTTTTTGTTGTTTATTGTAAAATCTATGGGTGTGAACATATAATTGGGTGCGTGTCAAGTACGATTACTTTGTTGTATCTTCTTCGGCGGCCACGATAAAACGAAAGTTGTTTTTTTTTTTTCGGATTATCAGTATGATTATAAAACCTGTTAATCCACTTTCTTTTTCTAGCAGCCAATAAAAAATTAATTTAAACCAACCCAACATATAATGTGTGTTTTTAATAACTGTAAATCAAATAAAGAATACTTATTTAGATATATTGCTAACAATTACCACCCAAAATTAATATTCAAATCAAAACGAGTCTAAACTTAAGATTTGCGGCGTTTCATTACAGAGTTCCCATGGTCGCTTTCCAGCTCCATCATCAGATCAGCTTCACGTCATCATATCAAATCACCAAATTAGCTTTACAGGTTGGCTGGAAGAGATCTCTTTAAAGAGATAAGCTCACCTTTGTGAATGTAATTTTAAGCTTGGTTTTCGTTTTAAATTTTGTGCACAATAAAGAATATATATATATATATATATATATATTCTTTATTGTATATATAATATATATAATATTGTATTGTCACGCGATATACATATACGTGCAAAATTTCAGCTCAGCTGGAAACTGGGAATCAAAAACCTGCAAGTTTTGATTACAGACAACGGGAGAGGTGAAACTAAATAAAAGCCTGCAAAAAAAACTATTTATAAAGGATTTGCCATCAACAAAAGCCAAATCGTTCAAAAGCTTACGTGTGATGACAGTATTTATTTTCACATAGCTTATCCGCCATATAACTGATATGTCCGGCCTAGTCCGGTTTAAGTTTAATGTCTTTCTGAAAGAGGAAGTGTATTTTCTTCCGGAATAAGTCTGTAGTAATCTATTATTAAGCTATTTTCTAACTACAGTTCTTTCACATTTATTTTATTTCGGAGATGCTCACTTTATACTCGGAGTTTTTCAGCTAAAGTTGGTTATGCTAGCCACTAGCTTTTTTTTTTTCGTGGTAAAATCATCAAATGAGTCGCCACCCAGGGCAGAGCGGGAGGGACTGTCAGACTCGTACTGACTAAAATCCACGGTGTCCTTCAATAGCCCTTTACGTTCCGGGGTCACGGTAATTCGTATAGTCCCGCGACCATACTAGCCACTAGATAGCACACTAAAGAGTAGCTCTGACATTTGCATCATCATCATCAGCCTATAATGTTCCCACCGCTGGGACACAGGCCTTCTCTCTTTTAAGAGGGAGTGGACCGTAATTCACCACGCGGGCCCAATGCAGTTTGGTAGATTTCACATGACTTGGAATTTTTGTTCTAGGACATGCTGGTTTCCTCAAGATGTTTTCCTTCACCGTTTTGAGAGCAATGCACCTGGCTGGGTTCGAACCACTGGGCCACCACTGCTCCATGCACATTTGCATCACTGATATGGTAAAGCATGCAGAATATCAATGCTTTTCTGCTACTATGAGCACATGTATCTGTACAGTATATATCTCAGTGATTTTCATTACTGTTACAAGATGGTGAATGTGATTACTGCCACTATCCACGAAAAAAATTGTTGTTGTTGAGTTGCTGCTGTCAGATGCAAAATATATGTGATAATACTGCACAGCGGCCGTATTATGACGTCTTAAAAGCTAGACACCTTGTATGGCTCTGTCTCTTTCACTCACTGGAACAAGCCTGGTTTTAAGACATCATAATACGACCCCTGGATTTTTTGGGGTGTTAAAATCATCAATTAAATCCTCCCGCCCTGGGTGAAGCAGAAGGGACTGTCAGACTCTTACTGACTAAAAACTAACCCTGTATCTTCAAATGCTATTTGCGTTCCAGGGCCCTGGTAGCCTGCTTAGACGTTTGGCCCTATGCGGCCCTGTCAGTTTGCTGACAGCTTCTTGAGGCGCGCGTAGAACACCATCCGCCGTTATGCACAGAACTGAAGATAATAAGATTTAGGCCAGAAGTTGAGAGATTTTTGTGCCCTTTTTTTGTTAGCTTACTTATTTAATCGTTCATAGATGTAATTGTAAAGTAATGTAATATGTATACATGGTTAGTTTTGAGCCTAATGGTACAATTTACAAATGCTAAAATAACTTGCAACTTGCTACCGTGCATTGTGTAAAAGTAATATAATAAACAAGTAACATGAACTCAGTATCTATGAATATATTCCCCAGCGCACTTAAAATATTACAGCGAGCTTCTTAGTTTTATCCAAAATAATCCCGTAAAGGGCAGTGCCCCAGAACTAGCGTCTTATACAAACACAACCGCCATACATATTTATTACAAGACATGGAAAGAAAGTTCGTGGAAACTATAAAAAAAATATAAATAGTAATACACACAACCTACCAATCTCATTGGGACAAGCATGTTTATTTATTTATGTACATTCGTTACATTATCGCCTTGAGTGGGAAGATTTTGGGGAGAGATGAAACATGTGAACTGAATTAACGACTAGTGGAAAAATCATTGCTTCTGGTACTACAATGAATGAAAATAGCTTTTCATTTTGAATTGCAATGGGTTTGCTCATAGCCTTAAGACCACGTATTCTGAAAGTTGGCAACGTCGCAAATATTTGTCAAATATTAACAAGTTTTTATTCATTTGGCAATGTTAATGTATAGAAATAAGAAATATGGCTCTGTAGTGCACTAAAGAATGATTAGGGAATGTAATAATTAATATCGTTACACCGTATAAATAGTTTTAGATGTAAAAAAAGTATTTGGAAGCTATCCAAATATTTTTTTTACACCTATGATTATATGATTTTTTTTGTGAACTACAGAGCCATATTTCTTATTTTCAAACAGTAAAATTGCCAAATTAATTAAAACTTGTAAATATTTGACAGCTATTTGCGACGTTGCCAACTTTCTGGTTACGCGCCCTTAATCTAATCTGGAAGCAAAGGTGAGCATAAAACAGGGCGATCTGACCCAGAAAGAATATACTAAGGGCCGAAACTGCGATACAAAATGCACTTTTTTTTTTTTACAAAATCCGCTTTACGCAGTTTTGGCCCTAAGGCTGCTTTTCCACCAGAGATGTGCTATGCTATGTTGCTATGGATGCGTTTGATATCCACAAACCATACTAGTGGAAATGGATTCAACTAAGATGGGTTTTTTAAATTTAAGGATGCGTGCTATGGATGTGGCCTATGGCTGCGTGCTATGGATGCCTGCTATGGGTCGTCATCCCTACTATCGATACACTGGATAGCACATCTTACTCGCACCGCTACATAGCGTTGCTTCAGTGGAAACGGTCACATAGTTTCGTAGCTCAGTTTTTACATTCTCGCAGCATAGTTGCATAGCACATCTGTGGTGGAAAGGCACCCTAAAACTATCATAAAAAATATTCGTCGCCGGACACCGGTAGGATGGTGGTCGCTCAGTCGTCTCCAAAGGTCCGATAAGAGAGGCATCCCATCTCAGCATTTTGTCACGGTATCGCGAATGTAAAATGCAGCAGTGTATTTATAGTATTTACAATTACATTTCTTTGGGCTACTACTGAAAAATTACTGACAGAAATATGCAATAATTTTTTTGTCATAAATGCGTGAAATAAGTTTTACGCTACTAAAATATTCTTCTCTTTTTTTTTTTTTTTTTTTATCGTGGTAAAATCATCAAATGAGTCCTCCCACCCAGGGCAGGGTGGGAGGGACTGTCAGACTTGTACTGACTAAAATCCACGGTGTCCTTCACTAGCCCTTTACGTACCGGGGTCACGGTAATCCCTTGGTCCCGCGACCCCAGCAGGCTTTGGCCCACTACAGGCCCCGTCACTATGCTGACACTCTTTGAGGCGCGCGTGGAACACAACGCGCCGTCGACCCGGGTATGGTCCATGGTCGGACAGCGAGTCGCCCATTACTCGCCGCCCGCATGCCCAAAAATATTCTTCTCTACGGAAAAATTATCTGCAAAACTCTAAAGAAAATTTAATTTACTTTTCCAGTAAATTATTTTCTTTCTCAGCACGATAAAAGTAGCTATTCAATCTCCTATTCCACCATTGTGCCATTCCTCATGTAAATCCACTCAGTCGTTAAATCTCCAGTTACCAAGTCACAAACATCTTAACGTTCGCATCTCTACATAAATATCTTGCTATCTGTACGTACATTAAGTAGGTGATTGCGTGGAGATTAACTTGTCAGCTTGTAGCCCAAGAGGTCTGCGATAAATCGTGTGTTAAAAATCTGGGAGTAAAAACGCGCGCGACTCTAATCCGTGCCATTAACTATAATCCTGGTGGAGGAGAGTGGCGGGCTGATTAATTGCAGCCAGCCAACTTGCCAGCCAGCCAGGCCGCCATGCCACCACGCGAAGCTTACAACACGTATATTAAGCACTCGTTCAAATTGAACCGCTAATTACAGAGCTGAAATCGTAAAAAAAATGGATTTTTATGAAGGGCTTTTTATTTTCAGGGCACCAGTCTTTACGTGCTTATAATCCTGATGAGCTGGTTGCTTTTATTAGATGCCTTTCAACGCCGCATAAATTCATGACCATTAACTGACATACGATCTAGTAGCTGGGTTTTATTTAATTTTCTTTTTGAAGAACGGCACAAATGTTGTGTTTCTTATGTATTTAATGAAAATCAGCAGAGCAAAACGGTTTTTGAAGGAAATGTAACTTTTTTTTTTTGTTTTATTATTTTGCTGATGAGAAATCCATTCCATTTTTTGTAATCTGTGGTAGTGTCAAATAAACTGAACATTTTAATTCAACTATTTTAAGACATATATAGTGTCTGCTTAATACCGCGTACGTTTCATTGCGTATCTCTTATGCCTTTGTCAAACAGACAGGCGAGTCCGAACCGATACGAGACGTCAGTTCGATAGTTCTGTCACGCTATCGGATCGCTATCGCTTTTCCATGTGACTGGATTCAAACAATTCCATACATTACAAATAAAAACGCCTCGCTTCGCATTCGTCACGCCTGTCTGTTTAACAAAGGCTTTATACCTTTGTTTAACACAAGGTACAGAAGCAATGCAATTTCGCGTAGATAAATATCAGCATATACTCTGAAACACGCGAAAAATCTCATAGTTTAAATTTCGTCGGAGATTGAGGTCTAATGCCGACATAATAGACACAAAACAAAGGCCCACAGAAACTGCAAGGAATTCCATCCACGTTCGCGACATACGGTGAGATCCGCGACGAGACGGCTTTAAGTGGAGCATACTCTCAGCTGAGCCGAACTGAAACCTTATCATGGCCTCAAAGCTTATCCTTTGTTTGTTTCTCCTTAACTACTATGCTTATTTTATTCAGTTTCAAGGCGCCTTTTTTACCCCTCGTTTTTCGTCTGGTCGTGCTTACATAATGATGTGATTTATAAATAAAATTTGCAGAATATTTTAGAATGTTGCGGATAAAAAAAAAGAACGTCACACAACATTATTGGGAAATGAAAATTATCTGACTAATATTATAAATGTGAATGTTTGAATGGATGATACCTACATATTTGGATCTGGATGTTTGATACAGTGATAATCTGGAATAACACATACATAAGATACCGGTCATCTCAGTATAAAGTTCCCGAGTGATAGTTATTCGATAAGTAAGTAGAGGAACAGTGTAAAGGACGGGGGTGCGGGGTATAATAGGGATACAACACTAACGTAGCGCAAGCGCCAACTGGACGCCATTTGTTAATGGCCGCTTGCAAATGGCGTCCAGTTGGCGCTTGCGCTATGTTAGTGTTATATTAAGTTTGCCTTAATCCTATGGAGTTGGGATTCGATTGATTTGCCTACTTGTAGCCACTGCTGATGCGTTCCACCGTTCAACTCCTGGCTCCATCTTCAGATCAACTCCAAGATACCAGAATACGGTATTGTAATTCGAATTTCATATAAATACAAAATTGCATGAAGATGAGACAGTCAGAAACAGGTTAAAATTGATTTCCTAGATTTGATTTCATTGGTTGTTAGTTAGTGACCTATAAGTGATTCTATACAACATTATTTTTTGTTTATGCGAAACCCGATACACCCGATATCTTAGTGTTAAAAATATATGTACAAAATTTTAAAACTGCATCATGAAAAATCACAAAGTTATAAAATTGTTATGTTACCTGGTTGTCCTTTCAGAAACATGCTCATTTTGCGGCGGTTTGCGGTACCCCCGCACAACCCGCGTCTCCAGTGTCGTACACTCATTGATAATAGTTTGACAATAGGTACCTAATCATACGGTGATTGTATTGTAATTAACTAAATTAAAATATATTTTTAGAACAGAAATCAACATGGTGTTAAAAATATTGAAATCGCTTCAGTTACTATTTTGAACAAACTATATTCAGGTTGCGCATAATATACTAAAAATAATGTTGTATATTCGAGTTAAAAACTTGAAAAATAATAGTTTTTAGCATTTAAAACTCGAAAATATCGGCTCAATACTCCACCTCTGGCGATAGCGTCCTTAAAAAAAGCAGCTTAATTTATTAAAAGACTTTCTGACAGAGACCTTGCATAATTTTGCATATGCCATGCAAGTTCCTACCACACGACCACGGCACGTTAGCGGAGCAGACACTCGTAAACTTCTTCTAGAGTTTCGCTAAACAAGAACTAACAACAGCTTTGCTTAGAGATGACTATCCTATCCATACTCCTACATAATAAACGCAAAAGAAACTGTATGTCTGTCTGTTAATTTTTCACGCCCTCACAGCAGTTACGCTCTTTTCAAAAAAAAATCTACAATGAACTCGTCAACTATTTTCAAAGGTCTAGAACAGTGGTCGGCATCCTTTTGTTACGTGACGAAGTGGCAAAATCAAGTTACAGCGGGCCGCAATTTTTAAATACTTCAGTTTATAAAACGATCACGGGCCGCAAGGAGGTACGCAACTTTATGTTTTAGAGCATAGAGTTTAGAATCTACTAAAGACAATGCTTAGTTTCGGCGCTGCCGCAACGCTGAGTATTGAGATTATAGCAATACTGGCCCGATTTGTATGAAAGTTACGATAGGTTAGACCACACTCGCCTCTCATTGTCGTAATGGGGTGAGATTAACACTCTGGGGCAGTTGATGTCACGTAAGACCCCATTGCCAGGTATGCGATGGAACTCTGGGGAGACTTAGCGATGGCACATTCTCATAGAATCAATTTTCTGCTAAAAGCAGGCGAAGCCGCGGCCAAAGACTAGCGTAAAAATACAGCGACAAGAAGCCCAAGTTTTATGCGAAGCGGCCACGATATTTTCTGAAACCTCGTTATTCTGAAATTAGATTACAGTGACGGAGACTGAAGCGGGTAAAATATAGTGACCTCGCTTATGAGGGACAAGGAAACGCTATTTATAAGCCTGAATCGTGAATATGGGAAAACAACTTTCTTGTCACTGACCAATTCACAATCATGTGGACAATGTTGAATCGTGGATAAATTCGTAACGGCCTGGAGGTTGGATAAATCTTGGTGACAGACGGACAGCGGAGTAGTTTAATAGGGTAATTTACTGCATAAATGAAAATCTCTTTAGTCCGTCTGTTAGAGTATTGAAAAATAATGTACACGTGTTTTTTTCTTTTTTTTTTGAATCAATCAATATTGACAATGATAAAACGCTTCAAAATTCGGGAGGCTTGTGACGTCATAACGCCTGTAAAATTAAACCGACCGAGTGACTTTTTGTGATTTTTAGAAGCGTTGTAACTTCATAAATTTTGGGTTACGTAACAAAAGTAAAAATACGGGTCAAATATTTTTTGATAATCTAATTTTCGGACTTATATTTTTTTTTAGTTAAATAGCCTATTACTTTTTAGACTGACATGGTCAGTGATACTACTTATCATAAGGATTTTAACCGGTATACATAGAACAAATCTTCGTTGTTGAGTTTCTAAATTAAATAGTCCACATTGTGAGCGCTTTGTATTCGTTTTATAATTGTCACTATCGAAAAGTAAATAATTATGTAGGTGTCAGATAATTAGCATTCATAAATATTTATTTATGTACTATTGTGTTCAACAATATTATTGTATTCTATTAATATTTGCCTATAGAGAAATGCTCCTGCAATAAAATGTGGGTTGTCTATTTCTATATCTTCTTCATTCTTCAGTTCACTTTAAGTTGAAAATCAATAAAATAATCTTTTATTGATATAAAATCAATAAAAGATTACGGAGCGTTTTGGTACGTTCTGGTCCATCGTGTCCAGAATAATAAAAAAAAAAACTCTTTGTTGTTGTTTTGCATAGGTATCCAACCTATAAATAAAAACAATACTGACTTCAATTTATCATTCCAGCCAAGAGAATCACATATCTATACATCTTAACGAATAGAATTAGATAACAAGAAATTTTTCTTTTTACTGATGTTATGTAGCATTCAGGCTAGCTTTAGTGGCCCTAAGTCACATTATGAAAACTTGTTATACTTCAATCTGATGCAACTCCCTCGCTTGAAACTTTAAACTAAAACATCTGATACCTACCACCATTCACAAGTTTCCGGGAGACATTTGTTCAGTTCATATTGTTGTCGACTTTGAAAACTTACAACCATGTATGGATGTTGACAAAAGCTTACAGATAAATACTTCTTATGAAAAGATTCCAATCTTTAAACATAACAAAGAAAAGTCAGCTTATAACATTGTCTTCTTCAAAGGGAATCAAAATTAAAGCATTTATTTCAAGTATGCCTGTTACAGGCACTTTAAGACGATAAAGAAAAACAGTTCAATAATAATTATGGTGATACAATCCCTGTCACAAGATAATAAATGAGAAAGTATTTGGTGTGAATGTGAACAACGATGTAGCAAGTTGAAAGTGTCCTCATTAAAATAATATGACACTTCAGAAATAAAATAAACCTATTAATAATTTAGCTAAGAGATAATCAGTCCCAACTGACAGCGCCCGTTCACGAACATGAGGCATGGTATCAGCAGTCAGCAGCACCATTTAACTAAATCATTTTGAAAGGAACTAAATGATCCGACATACGCGCCGCCATCAGCAAGATATATTTATGTGAGCATGACACACTCTCAACTACCAGGGTACATTCGAGGACTCAATCGAATCAATGAAAGTTTTAAAGGAATAATTATATTACTACGTGTACGTAGTAAAACCATTAGATGATTTAATCGCGTTAAAAAAAGCAATGTTTCAATATTTTGATGTTCAGTTTTCATCAGTATAACAACCATTCGAACCGGAATTCCCAGATTTAGATTCCGAATTATCCCATATGTCTATATGCGCTAAATCTAAACACATCGTAGGGAGCTGACGACTGGACACAGGTGTTAGCAAGCTTAGTAAGCTCAGTGCATTGTCAATAGCAAGCTACGCTTAGTGAATTCTCAAGCAGAGATTACAGATCAATAGTGAATTGTCTCCGACACCTGCTTAGGGCTTAATTTTATAATAGGATTGTTAAGGTAATTTTTATTAATATTGGTAACCTAACTTTTTTATAATTTTTTCAAAAATTGCATTCTACTGATTCTTTTCCAATGCACGAAAATTTGTTTGTCTCTGGACGTTCAGAATCTTACCCGCTGGTCTGACTACATCTACTGTCCATGTCAGTGTCACTGATCCGTGCATTGGTCCCTGTAACGTTTCGTTTTACGCTTAATTATTTTTGTCAATCGTATCTTAGTTTTTCTTTTTTTTAGTTTTTGTTTTTCAAATGTTAATATTTAGTATGATTTACTGTTGTTTTGATCGTTGTAAAAATTCCTGCCAATAGTACTAGCAAGTTGGGGTGGTTTTTCTCATGGTAGGAAAACTTACTTTTTATTTTATTTTTATTCACATAATATATATATATATTTTATTCTTTATATATTATATTTTAGCTATTTATTATAATGGATGATATAGCTGATCTTAATGACAGCTTTTTTTCATGCTCTTCCTCTACTAGCTTTGTTAGTGCGGATAGTGACTCTTCCTTAACACTTACTTTACATGACAAATTATCTTCTCTTTTCTCCAACGACCCTAAAAATCTGCATATTGCACACATTAATACTCAGAGTGTTCCTGGTCACTATTCTGATCTTCTGGCATCATTTAGCAGTGCTCACTTGGATGCTCTATTAATTTCGGAGTCTTTTCTGAAGCCATCTCTCCTATCTACATACTATTCACTCCCTGGCTTCGTCTTGATCCGCAATGATAGGACTGGCAAGGGTGGAGGAGGTGTCGCAATATATTTGCGGGCCGATTTACCTTACAGGGTAGTCAGTGCATCTCCTTCGCTATACTCTGGATCGGCTGAATACTTGTTTTTAGAGATATTAATTCACCATACCAAACTGTTGCTGGCAGTGCTTTACAGTCCTAATCTTCATGTTGACTATTTTGATTCCCTTGAGTCCAATCTTAGTGATCTTTGTCCATTGTATGAGCATGTCATTTTGATGCACTTGCCTCATTAAAAATGACTTTCGCTCCAACAAACTTCTCTCTATCTTGTCTTCTTTTAATCTCCAAGTTTTGCCTCTCTCTGCTACTCACTATTTTCCTAACTGTTCTCCTTCTCTTCTAGATCTCATGATTATCTCTTCTCCCAATAATGTTTCTTTTCATGGTCAACTTAGTGCTACATTTTCCTACCATGATCTTATCTACTTATCTTATCGCATTCGTGTTCCAAAACGTAAGCCCCAGCTTTTATATCTCCGCAACTTCAAGGGCATAGATCTGGAGGCTTTACAGCGTGATGCCAACTGTCTTGACTGGTCACCTTTATTGGAGAAGGATTGTATTGATGAGAAAGTGGGTTATTTTAACACATCAATCCTCGACTTATTCGACCGGCATGCTCCCATTCGGCGTGTCAAAGTAAAATTTAACCCTGCACCATGGATTTCTCCACAAATTAAAGAACTTATGGCTCGCAGGGATAAGGCTAACAGTAGATATAAGCGCAGACCATCAGAGCTTAATCTCTGTTATTATAAATCGCTGCGTAACCGCTGCAATCATCTGTGTAAAGATGCTAAGAGACGCTATTTCCACGACCAACTTGATAACCGCAGTTCTTCTGATATTTGGAGATTTTTGAAGTCGGTAGGCATTGGCAAAACTTCTACCAATCAGTGCAAGGATGTGAACCTCAACGACCTCAATAATCATTTTTCTTCCCTTCCCTTTTCTATCGACCCTTGTGTGAAAGCTATGACTCTGAATAGTCTATCCAGTTTGTCACTCCCACCCTGTTCTCCTTTCACCCTAAACAATGTTTCTGAAGTTGATGTCAAGAAATCTGTTCTTGCTATTACTTCGTCAGCAGTCGGTAACGATAAGTTGAGTTCTAGAATGGTTACTCTCATCCTTCCCTCCTTACTTCCTGTTCTCACTTACTTATTTAATTATTCCTTCTCTTGTAGTTCCTTTCCTTCGGCTTGGAAGCAGGCTCACATTATTCCTTTACCCAAAACCAGTAATCCTTCCTCGCTGTTTCACTTTAGACCCATATCTATTCTCCCTTTTCTTTCTAAAGTTTTTGAGCACCTAGTCCATAAGCAATTAACATTTTTCTTGACGTCAAACTCCTTAATTTCCCCTTTCCAATCTGGTTTCCGTTCGGGTCATAGCACTGTAACTGCACTTTTAAAAGTAACTGATGATATCCGCTGGGCAATGGAGAATAGGTCACTTACTGTTCTCGTGTTGCTTGACTTTAGTAGTGCCTTCAACTCAGTGGACTTCGACATTTTGCTTGGTATCCTTAAATCTATAAATTTCTCTTCTCCCGCTTTAGCCTGGTTTGACTCTTATCTTCGTGGACGTTCTCAGTGTGTTCGCCTAGAAGAGACTGTCTCTGATTGGTGTAGCCTTACTGAGGGCGTTCCTCAGGGTAGCGTTCTCTCTCCTCTTCTTTTTTCAATCTTTATCAATATGGTTACAAAAGTAATCTCATCTAGTTTCCATCTTTATGCGGATGATCTGCAGCTTTATCGTCATTTTACCACAGCAGATGCAGCGTCTGCCATCGGTGCCATGAATCTTGACCTGGCGAATATCAATACCTGGGCTAAGTCATTTGGCCTACAAATTAACCCATCTAAATCCCAGGCCATGATCATAGGCAGCCGATTTGTACGCAGTGCGGGTCTTGTTGCATCCTTAGCGCCTTTATACCTCGACGGTGTGTGTATCGAATACACAGACACTGCCAAAGATTTGGGTGTAATCATTGACTCCAATCTCTCATGGCGTGCTCAGGTCAACGAAGTCAGTCGTAAAGTACACTTTTCATTGCATTCGTTGAAAGGTCTCCAGAGTGTCTTGCCCTTGAAGACTAGAATTTCTTTGGCTCAAACTCTTATTCAGCCGATCATTGACTATGCCGATGCCTGCTATTTGGATGCTACTGAGGAGCTATTAAATAAGCTTGAGCGCTTGCAAAATTTATGTATTCGATTTGTCTTCGGTCTCCGTAAATATGATCACGTCTCTCACTTTCGCAAGGAACTCAAGTGGCTCCCAATCCGCCTTCGCAGAAACACTCGTATCCTATGTCTCCTTTTCAATATCCTTCACAACCCTTCCTATCCCTCTTATTTACGAGAACGTTTTAGTTACGCCCGTCCAAACGACGTACCTTGTAGGTCGCACCTTAGATCCTTACTTAAATCCCCTCCTCATAAATCCAGTTACTTTTCATATTCCTTCTCCGTCCATGCTGTAAAGTTGTGGAACTCACTTCCGCCTAGCATCCGTGACTTAAATACTATATCACTGTTTAAAATCAGAGTAAAAGAGCATTACTTTTCATCACAATTGTAATTTACATATATATATATATATATATCTTTATTTATTATATTTATGCATTATATATTTATATAAGTATTAATATTTATTATGTATTCGTATGTTATAGGTTAGGTATCCACTTATCTACGGTTTTATTCCTCTTTTCACACACTATAGTCTACATTTCTTTTTAGTTTCTCCTTTCGCGGGTCTGCTGGCAGAAATTTCTTTAGAAATAAGCAGTACCCTTGTACTGAGTTTTATGTAATAATTATCCTGTGTTGTATATTGTGTGTACATAAATAGTAAAATAAATAAATAAATAAATAAATACATCGTTAGTCCACCCTGACTTATAGGCGGAAGGGGAGGACTTTCACGATCTATCAATTTTCCGAAAGTGTCGAAAGGCTTCTACTACCTCAGATTTCTGATACGACCACATAGAAAGAATCTCAAAATGGCTCGTTCTATTGCTCTTTGAGTGCCTTGAAGTTTCGCGATATCCTACTCAGAAGCAATAAAATAGGAGATAAGGGTAGGAGGTTGATAATGATCAAAAACATTATCTATGATGCAGAGTTTTGGATCTAATTTGGTACTTATCGGCGCTACCATATAAGTACTCATAAAGATATTTATCAACATTTTGATAATACTTATCATTCAAGGTCAATCAACGACATATATATGAACAATAACTACGGCTACAAAAGGTTTATCAGTAAATTTCGGCACGGAGTACGTGGGGTCGTGGTTCAAGGCCAGGTAAAGTGATTATGAGCTCCTTACTAGTTTTTTAGCTCTAGTGGTCGCAAGCGCGACTGCTGAGCGTGGAGTCCTGGGTTCCATTCCTAGGTCGAGCAAAAAGTGCTATTGGGTTTTTCTATTACAGTTTCTCAGCAGGAGCCCGCACTTTAGAAATTGGTCAAATAATAAACCCGTGCCACGAAAAACACTTTAAGCTGTTGGTCCTGCGCCTGATTTCTCTTCGGTTGTGTCCGATTGCCGTCCCATCCGACTAACGAGTAAAGGAGTATGAGAACGGAGTATATGGACGAACTATGAGAATAAAAGAAACAGGGAGTCCTGTGTCTGCGCACACACTTGTGCTAATATGTCACGCGCAGATGGCTAATCTAAATTGGCCGCCTTGGCTGAAATCGGTCAGGTCTATTATTAATTGTGAGCTCAGAGTTACTAAATTTATTTATCAGGAATATATAATATATCTATATTATTATGTCACAAATCAAAACTTGGGTCTGATTCCAGTCTTTGAGTAAGTGGGTTATTGTTCTATCACCTGGTTCTATCATTTCAGCGTACTGGTCCACTGATGAACATGTGATTTTCATTATTTTCTTTTTATCTACCCACCGGCAGTAACCTTGTTCAGCGGGGAGCGTCCCAGACTACTTCACCTATGCCTCATTGTCTCCATTCGAGAACCATTCTACTCAACCTTTCGTCGGTTCTGTGACGGACATGACCAACCAAACGTCATTTTGTAACAGTTTCGGATAATATATGTCACTTTAGTCACGTGTCACATTGTCACGTGGTTTATGAAGTTGTAATTACTAAAGTTATTTGCTAGTGCCTGAGAAGTTATCCTTTTGCAGGGGCATGTCGTACGCCTATGACTGAAACTATTGGAAATGTAGTTGTGAATCGTGATGTTAAGTTTGATTATTATCAAGGAAGTTCTCTCAATAATAATACGTAGGAACAATACAATATTAGAATCTCTTGTTCGTAAAACAATATTTGTATGAGTAACTTTACTTAGTACGAAGCCTGACTCGGTGAACTTTAGGTTTCTTAGCTGAGATGCTTACACGTGGAATAATTGATTTTACGGTCTGAGTAGCGGTAGAAAAGGGACGCCTTATACCCAGCAATCGGTTCTGGGCTAAATTGAAGGTGATGAGGAAATTATAATAAACGTATTTTCAAAATACATTCTTGAAAACTGACACTTGTTGCACTACGATTAGGTTCAATACGCAGTGTATTTAACACACGTGCTTTTTTTTCTCTTCCTGGTCGCACTTGTGGGATAAGAAAAAAATCCACAAATAACTAAGGCCAAATTGGTTCAATCCCAAACAGTCAGTGTTGATTGTTTTTTTTTTTAATTTCAGCAAAGAGTTTTAAACATAATTATTTAATAGAAATATTATTTTTTTATGAAGAAGTTAATATTTATTTTTGTTCTAAATTCAAAAATATTAAACTTTTTTCATATTACACTGTTTTAGCGGCTTTGACCTAGCGAAAGCAAAGCGCGAAAAAAAAACATCAAAACACTGTACTTTTCATTACAAATACGAGGAAAGTATAAATTAGAACATAAATGATTATTATTATTAGTAGTATTTAGCAGCTGTCAGTTGAACGCGATTCTCCCTAGGGCTGCAAAGAATAACTTTCAACCCGTTCATCAGGCATGTTATGACCTACTTTCAGAGTATGAGTAATAAAAAAAAATACTTTCGTTCACCAACTAAGTAATAACAATAAATTTTCTCTTCTTAGCCAAGAACTCCCAATTAGAAAATAAAACTACAAACCCTTTTTTCGCTTTTCTCTCAGAATGTATCTAGAATACTTTCTGAGAAAGAAAAATTGCCCGTGACGTCTGTTAATTGAAAAGAGCAACTTACTCGGCTAGATTATCAGATAGCTAAGAATGTTTAGATAGAGAAGCACTGACTTTCACAAACGACTGAACGTTATAATAAATAAACTACAAAGATTTTTAAGTCTTTTTTTTAACGTGGTAAAATCATCAAATGAATCCTCCCACCCAGGGCAGGGCGGGAGGGACTGTCAGACTTGTACTGACTAAAATCCATGGTGTCCTTCACTAGCCCTTTACGTACCGGGGTCACGGTAATGGGAAAGTCTCGCGACCCCAGCAGGCTATGGCCCTCTACAGGCCCCCGTCACTAGGCTGACACTCCTTGAGGCGCGCGTGGAACACAACGCGCCGTCGACCCGGGCATGGTCCATGGTCGGACAGCGAGTCGCTCATTACTCGCCGCCCGCATGCCCGCGCCTACGGTGGCCGGAGATCGTCTTGCGACGTCCGACGCCGTGGGCGTCTACCACTGCGGAAGATTTTTTTTTTTTTAAGTCTAGCGCGTTAATCTTACGTTAAGAGTAGAATTTTAAACACCGGTTGGTACACCTACACGTCTCCTTACAATATATGAGATAAAATAAAAATGAGAGCTTTTTGTAAAGCAGTAATAATTCAAGATAACATGGTGGGCAGGTAAAAGTAACTACTAGAAAAACGAAGTCAGATCTGTTTGTCGGAACCCAATAAAGTCAAAAATTTACGAACGGTTTTTGATACGATTTTCACCATTCAATCAATCAATTGTGTGTGTAGTGAGGGGCTTTTTTTATCGTGGTAAAATCATCAAATGAGTCCTCCCATTGTTTAGATTTCATTTTGTATAGATTTGACCTGAAAATGTGAAGACAAAATAACTTTTTGCGTTCATATGGAAGCACTAAAAACCGTATAAAAACATTTACATTATCAGGCTATTGTCGTCCAATGCTGAGCATAAGCTTCCCCCAAAGAGTGCCAAACCTCCCGGTCCTGAGCAGTCTGCATCCATCCGCTGCCAATCACATTCTTCAAATTATCGACCCATCTTGCTACAGGGCGTCCTACACTACGTTTTGCCATTCGCGGGCTCCAGTCTAGCACATGTCTGCTGCATCTATCGTCTGCCAAAAATCATCTATAGAGGTTCAAAATCAAATTAAACTTTGTTTCGTAATTTTTTGCCTATGAGAAAACCCGTTGGGCGGAAAATTGACTTAAAATAAGCTCAGAATAATTTATTGATGATACCTACCCACTTTATTCCAAGAATTAAAAACAACGAGGAAAACATCATCTTACCTTAATTTACCATTCTGCCTCAATGGATAAATACAGATAATTTATGAGTAAAAAGAGTCTTCTTTAGAGAGTTTTGCTCCCAGCTTTTAGTAGGTACCGGGGTCGCCGGATTGTCTCATGAGTTAACCGTGACCTTGGAACGTAACGGACTATTGAATGATCACCGTGGATTTTCGCGTCTTTTGATAATTTTACCACTATAAAAAAAGATTTTATTAGAAAACTAGCTTCCGCCCGCGACTCCGTCCGCGCGGATGTCGGTCTTCGCGTGGATGGTTTATATCCCCATTTTGAGTAACTCTGACAATGACATCTTATAAATATTACGGCGCTGAATCCACTGCGGGTAATGCAACGTGTGTTCGCGGTTCTACAGAACAACGTCTATGAATAAAACTGAAAAATAAGATTTTTTTTCTACGTGTTTTTCCAGGATAAAAAGTATCCTATGTTATGCCCATCATAATAAGGAATAATTATACCAAGTTTCATCGAAATCGAACCATTAGTTTTCACGTGATGCCTGCACAAACAGACAGACAGACAGACAGACAGACAAAAATTTTTTTAATCATATATTTGGGTTTGGTATCAATCCAGCAACACCCCCCGCTATTTATTTTTTCAATATTTTCAATGTACAGAATTGACCCTTCTACAGATTTATTATAGTATAGATAGAAGATAGAAGATTACCATTTTCGTAATAATACGTCACTTTTCACTAATAAATCATTAGCACAAGACAAAAGCTCTTGGAAAGATTTTTGGACTTTGTCCAATAGTGGGACAGAATGGACAAGTTAAAAAAAACATAGATGCCAATGAAAATTTCTGTGATATAACTATACACGTAACTAAAATAGTTAGAAGCAGTGGAGTTGCCTTTTTTATATTACTTAAAAAGTCACTTAGTCGTAGTAATTTATTGAATGAACATTTAGTACAGCGTTAGCCATTAATACTAAATTAAATTAATATATTCTTTCACTCTGTCGTCTCACAGAACCGCAAACATTTCAACATGATCGTCTTCCATTCGTCAGCAAACAAGTCCAATCCAGGGTTGGTCTCCACGAGCGCGTTGAGAATCGTCAGCATACATGTTATAGGGGAGGTGGATCGGGCCACGGTGCGACAAAATGGGTCATTAAACAAATTATGCTTTCTGGCGCGATTATAATTATTCGGAACAAAAAATTGACACAGCTCCGCATGCAAATCAGACGCATTGGTAAATGCAAATGTTCAATGGATGGTTGGTGTAGGTAATGGTTCCTGTAGGATAATCTGGGAGTTGGCCGCGGGAATAACGAATTACCGTGACCCTGGTACGTAAAGGGCTATTGAAGGACACCGTGGATTTTAGTCAGTCAAGTCAGACAGTCCCTCCCGCCCTTCTCTGAGTGGGAGGACTCATTTGATGATTTTACTACGATAAAAAAAAGGATAATCTGGGAGTTAAACGCGGGCGAAGCTGCTAGCAACAGTTGTATTACATTAAAATTACCAAAATGTCATGATTGTAGGGTAAGTACAATACTTATCTTATAACTAAGCACCTACTACAAAAACTTGATATCCCAAATCTGTTCCTTAAAGTTGGTACCACAGAGTATAGAGTTAAGGAGGACTATCTTCATTATATATAGCTTCATAGCCAGCATTGTGTGAGTACTATGTACTTAAGAGCTATCATTGACCAGATACCTACGTTTTTATTGACTTGAATGACTCTGGCGGTTGAGAGTATGTCATGCTCACTCAAATGTCTCGCTGATGGTGGCGCGTGTGTCGGATCATTTAGTTCCCTCCAAAATGGTTGAGCTGAATGGTGCTGATATATGTGTCATGTTCGTGAACGGGCGCTGTCAGTTGGGACTGGTCATCTCTAAGCTGCCATGGTCAATTTTAATTTGTAATTATAAATAACTTTATTTTTGAATTGTCTCTTTTATATTTACTATGGACACTATTAACTTGCCACATCGTTCTCACATAATGTACCATCTGAAGATGAATGATGTAACAAAGGTTTTGTAAAAATTTTGGCGATTGGAAAAGAGTGTCCATGGAGTTTCTTGCTCATTCTTCTCCATAGAGATCTACGCTTTGGAATGAGCACCTACGGTACTTTCACAGTTTTTATGTCTTGTGACTGGGACTGTAGCACCATAACTATTTTTAATACTAGTTTTATTTTATGTCTTTTGACAATTCAAAAGTGCCTGTAATTGGCCTAC
The DNA here is from genome assembly GCA_943136025.2 of Agrotis puta. Classification (NCBI taxonomy): domain Eukaryota; kingdom Metazoa; phylum Arthropoda; class Insecta; order Lepidoptera; family Noctuidae; genus Agrotis; species Agrotis puta. The sequence continues at coordinate 5,116,220 of OW964171.2, forward strand.
TTGAAATAAATGATTTGATTTGATTTGATTTGATATCTCTGTGTATAAGTGTCCGTCGAAATACGTTAAAGGTTTGAGCATTTTTGACCTGGTAGCCTTAATGTTCGCGTCAATTATTGAAATGTTACATTATTTTTACGGAATCTATTTATTTATATTCAAATGTATGAGAGGAAAATGTGGTTCAACGTAAAACATATTTTTTCCAATGGCGCAATAGCAACATCAGCAAAATTTTGAAAACCAAAGATTTTATATGATGGTAATATAAAAATCACTCTATCTTTAAACGTAAATCGAAACGAAATCGGTCGCGTTGGATAATCAGCGGACAGACGGCGGAAAGAGATTTTTTTGTTATACTGTTTATACCTGGACACTTATTTTAATTTATTCCTCATGTAAGATAGTGAGTACTCTGTACCTCTATTCTCCATAGTTGTTACGATCGCCTCAATCTCTCAAATAAATTACAAGCAACTTAACAGCACTTAGGGTGCCGTCTTGTCCCTACTGTATGTTTTCTGAGCCGATATATTTGTCTACGGTCCTTCACAAGGCCTTTCGAGTCTCTGATCGAATTTATATTGGTGTTATTTTGTCTGACAGACGGGATAAGTAGTGCTCTAACAAAAAATATGGTCCTAATAAAATCTTATGTTCCGTACGGACCATTTTTTAACAGAAATGTAAGCCTTTATTTTTCGTAAAGAAGTCGAAAGTTTTTCAATCTTCGGTAACGAACTAACAATGTATGAAATAACAAGTTTTTTTATTTACAACGGGCCCATAAACAAAGATGAAACTAAAGATCAATTTAACTCAGAAGGCTGCTTGAAATGTGACCAGTTTCATATCAAAGATACATAAATCTATTATAGTAATAATATATATGTAAATACATATATTTATGGTAGCTTTTTAAAGTCTAGGGTCATTGGTGACCACGGTTAACAATATATTGATATACGTACACACATTAAAAACATTTTGTCATTCATATCAATTAAAAAAAACTGAATGCCGAAAAGCCCCAATGTCGGGCGCGAGAGGACACCGCCGCTTATTGCCTCCGTGAGGACACGGCGGCGATCGGCAGTGTTCTGCCCAAGCGGGGCAGATCTCCGCCTATACTCCACTGTGCCACCCTTCGGGCGATCCTCATAGTGGTTCCATGTTCCGTGGATCCCAGGCGTTTCTTCCCAATAAATCTGACACAGCAACCTCCCGAAACGCCCGTGAGGACCTGTGTCAGGCGGCAGGGGAGAACGTCGCATGGCGCCTCTCCAGCTACTCCTCAAGGGGTCTTACCGCCGCTGACATATTGAGCCTTAAAGAGAAAACTGTTAATAACATATTCTATCGATTGCTGAACGCCAACATTTCAGCGAATATATACTGTGATTAAACAAAATCAGACCTTTGACATGCGTTGTGAATGTTTGTTATTTTCAATACACAAGCGATTCCAGCTCAACGTTAAAATCACAAATATTGACATTTCCTTAAACAAGTATGTATACTGTAATAATGTTTCTGAAATGACAGGAAACGTATACATATATTATGTTGTTTTTGTATCATGTGATATTAAAACACAATTACTTGGTAGTCGAGTAAAAAAATGTAATCAGTTCGTTGTAGGTAATTGTGGCTACATCACTGCCGACAACCAAGCAAGTAAACATGGTGAATAATATTATCTATGATCAAAATCTATCTTCTTCTCTTCTTGATAAATAAAAATTGCGTTGCTAAACGCATGATCCGAGAATGCCTGTAATTTTCATCCTTTTTTTCAATTTTCGTTTTCTTCTTTCTACATTACAATAAATTTTTCACACCACCTGCTCGAAAATGTCAAATTATATGTCAAGCAACCTTAACCTAAAGTGAGTCATTAGTGGCCGAGGGCACAGCCGGTCAATAATGTTGTACTGGATTTCATTATTACCCGCTGGTCAATAATGTGATTTGAATTTGGAATATGTTTATAAACAACAAACACCCTTTGGTGCCAGAAAGATTTTTTTTTTTAATTTTCTTTTCCCTTTTGGGAAGACAAAGGGATCTATCTAGCCCATGCAGCCTAGATTTTTTTTTTGGTTCTTTTCGTCCCTCTTTGGGGCAGGCAAAGGGAGCTGAGCCCATACAGCCAAGTCTGATTTAGTGTGCCAGAAAGAGGAAAGCTATTCTCGAAACCCTTACTACGCGTGGATGATATTCTCGATTTCCTAAAAAATCATAACGATTGCTTCTTCATATCGTTGCCATGTTTTCGAAGACATAATATTGTAAGAATAATTAGATAACTACCTACGAACCATTTTTCGTCGTTTTTTCGAATTAATATATAAGTGTACCTATATAACTAGTGCTAAATGTTATTCTTACTGTTTTTTTATTTAATAAATACTTTGTTTTTCGTACTATGGCTATTATTTTCTCACAGTAGGTGTAAAAAGTAGAGTATCCTCCTCTGGGCTAAAGGTGTCTTTGCCTTGGGCTAGCTTGAAACCCTTAATATGACGCCCGTGACATAAGACACAACTTTAGCCCCTCGGTGCATAATCTACTATAATACTTCCGTACAAAGTAATTGTAAACAAAAACATTATAAGTAAACATGATGGTATCCTTTGCATTCAGTACAATCACGAGCAATAGTATGTACACACTAAACAGTATTCAGAAACGATGTTCTGCTACCATATTGAACTTTAGCCTTTTCATTAGACTTTTATTTTGGAAGCCATACTATTACGAAATAGGTCTTATTTAAAACTGGAAAACAGTATTTCACGAGTAAATTGCGTTTGTCTTTTGTTAAGTGTATACTGGTCGTGACTGTACATACTACTCTGAAAATAAAATACACTCATACTAAGGTGAGATTTTTAATCTTTTTTGACACCGTTTCTCCACTATAGGAATTTCTTCTGTATCTTGGAAGCCCTTACTAATATTAAAAGTCACATACACAAGTATGAAAGCCATCCACGTGTAATTTTTTTTTAAACACACTAGGAATTTCTCCTGTGTCGTGGGTGTGTTTACAAACATATAAACTCACATACACAAACGCCCAGACCCGAAGCAACAACTTGTAGATCATACAAATATTTGCTCCGTGAGGGAATCGAACCCGCGACACGCAGCGCAGCAGTCTATTCAGCCACTGCGCTAACCGTGCCGTAATTCGATAATTAGATGCGATAATCGAATCTTGTATTAATGGAAAGCCTGCTCTGCCGTGCGCACACTAATTAAGGACTTAGCAACAATTCATAGTACTACACAATAGGAACAGCAAGCCTATTCCATTTCTGTACTATCAGAAGCCATTGTTTCTAAACGAGCTGATATTCTGGTTTTAATTGAGGGACATTTGTTTTATGTCCACGTATAATGTGGTTGTGCGCATTTTATATGAAAACTCTGTTGGCACTGGTTGGTACTTATCATACCAAAAGCCAAATTAAGGCTAGCGTTATGCGTGAAAAAAATAAATGAGAGAATGTGAGTTGAAATTACGAGTCTGTGCAACAATGTTTTTGTTGGGTACGAAACTTCTATTTTACTAATTACAGCTCGCACAGTGGTTGGGTGATTGACTGCTGCGCATGGTGTCGCGGGTTCGATCCTCACACGGAACAAGTATTTGCATTGCCTGCAAAACACCCAGACCCGGAATAACTATATTCCGGGTCTGGGTGTTTCTGTATGTGAGTTTCTATGTTTGTAAACGCACCCACGACACAGGAGAAATTCTTAGTGTAGGGCTAAGTTAAAAAAAATAACTTTCCCGTTCGCAGTGATGCGAATGATGACATTTACCTAATACTTTGAACATTTAATTAAACTTCTATTTTTTACATTGTTTCTATTTTTTACATTGTCATAAAAGTGAAAATTTGTACCAATGGATGGATGTTTGTTACTCTTTCACGCAAAAAAATACAGCTTGGAACAACACGTGAGGGTGGCGGCTGTTAGCGTAAGTAATTGCCAGACCTCAGTCATGTTGTACGCCAACAAAAGTCACAGAGTAATTTTGAATGCTAGAATGACGAGGCGTTTTATCAACAAGGGCGTATTACCTAGTTATACCCTAAATGGATTTGGATGTATGAAGTTTATAACCTGGATTAACATAGGATAGTTTTTATCCCGGATTTTATGATCCTTTGGGATAATCTCCGTGTTGTAACTTGCGAAGCTGCTCCATGGCAACTATGGCACGGTTAGCATAGTGGCTAAGTGTTTGACAGCTGTGCTTTTGCACCGGGTTCGATTAAGTCACGTAATTCGTTAGAAGCACAGGTCTGGCTGTTTGTGTGTATAAGTTTAATGTTTGTAGACACACCCACAACACCCACATGATGAATAACCGGTCTAGCTAGGTCTCATATCGGGGAAAAATTGTTTTCTCTATTTTCATTAGAGCTGGGTCGCCCAGTTGGTTTCAGTTTATCAATATATGAGTATTTTTCAACATTATTTTTAGTATATGCGAAACCTGATACACCTGTCTAGTATTTTTGTTTAAAGAATCTATGTACAAAATTTCAAAGCTGTCTCATGAAATATCACAAAGTAATAAGCTTGTTAACTTACCTGATTGTCCGTTCAAAAACATGCTCATTTCGCGGCGACTCGCGGTACCCCCGCGCAAGTTGCGCCTCCTGTGTGGTACACTCATTGATAATAGTTTGGCAAAAGTACCTTACCTTACAGTGACTGTATTGTAATTAACTGTTGATAAAATCTACTTGTGAAAAAATATAACATGGTGTAAAGATTATTGGCAAACTAAATTCAGGTTTCGCATATACTAAAAATAATGTTGTATATGTAACCTCTAGTGTTTATCAACATTGCTTTTGCAGCTGTTGTGAACATCTCCTTGTATCTTTAACCCTCCCTATCAACTTGTCCATTTGATAAGGAGGAAAGTCGATAGCGTTACATATTTTAAGCTACGTCAGTACACTATACTTGTTACTTTGTTTGTGGTATTTATAAAGACGAAAGAACAAAGACGTGTAAAAGTGGTGATATAACCTACTTGCATAAAAATAAACATCAAATCAAATAAATAATGACGTACATACAAGTATCTTAGCGGGAAAAGTATTAGGTATAGATCATCGTTCGCATCACAGTAAACGAGAAAGTTGATGAAGAATAAGATGAAGAATGCTAATTAAATGCCATTCCTTCGAAAATGAAGAAAGAAAATATTGTCACTTGAAGCGTCGACCAACTATTTGGGGATATCCCAAAATACTAAATGGACACATTAACCTCATGACTAATGCTTACACACATAACCACTAACAAAGTTATGGTATTTGAAATAGACGTTTTTAGCACCTTTCTTTTTCTATTTTTGGGACTTATTATGACTAGGATTTTCTTTCTGTATCGTTGGTGCGTTTACAAACAAAAACTAACATACACAAACAACCGGACCGGCCCTTTTCTTTCCAGGGTCACGGTTACCTCGTAAGACAGTCCCGCGACCACGACCCTTGAACATAAAAGGCTATTGAAGGAACACCATGGATTTTAAAACATCATAGATTTTAGTCAATACAAGTAAGACAGTAAGGGGTGGGAGGACTCATTTGATGATATTACTACGATAAAAAAAAACATAAAATACCAGACAAAAAATAAATTGAGCTCGAACAAAAATATTCTCTATTCGTATATTATTGTAAGCGTCCTTCATATTGGCAGTATCACTTTCTACGGTTGTCTCAAAACCAACACAGGAAATTAAAGTTCAACCGTTTTAAATCATATTCCCAGATACGATTCTCGATAGATAGTTATAACATTTGTATTACGTATTTTATCTTGTTTGCAAAACTAGCGAGGCTTGTGATTAGATGTAAGTAAGTAAATAAGTTATTTATTTGCATCAAATGTGGTATACAAAAGAAGAGTAAAATAAAAACACATAGAAACAACGGCACATACTCGTACATCTAAACAACGAATAAACAAAACAATGGCATGAAATGCATACACACCATACAGACATCAAAAAAATTAACGAAATAAAATATAATAGTAAAACTATAATAGAAACAACACTAGTCTTGATAATAATTGATCAATTTTCAAGGTTAAGCGACGCTTGTCGAGTTAGTTTGTGGATGGGTGGTTTCCAATCTTCGTTACATTTCGTAGACTTTCCGGGGTACAATACACCTCTGTAGAAATCTGTTTGTCGTTACGAGTAGTATGTTCTTGTTCACCTGTCTTACAATAAATGCAATAGTGTACTTCAATAACATTCACCTGTCTTACCCATGCATATCAGTTTTACCTATTAAATGGAACGAATGAATGAAAACGAATGAATGAATGGAAGGAGTAGCTCCGTGTAAAATACGTACAAAGTAAAGTACCAGCTGCATTCATGCAGGATAACCTCCTGAAAGCCAACCCTAACATAGTTGGGAAAAAAACTAGGTTAATGCCTTTGAATAAAAACCAAGGTTACAAAAATTAAGGTACATAAGTTTTTTTTCTCATTTGCTCTTAAACGTTTGTTATACACCCATACGTGTACAGTACGGGTTGATAGGCTATTACGGATGTACTACATAGATTTACAGATCATGAAGTCTGGCTTGTGTCGTGGCTTGCTCAATTCCGACAATAATTCATTATTTAAAAAGTGGGGTCGGAACCAAACCCCAGCTGAATAGTAGCCATTTTGGTTTGTACAGACCGAAAACGGACATAGAATATTCTTTGTAAAAATGGGAGCTATGAAGCCTACACAGATTTTCACAAGATTATTTCCCGGTTTCAAAGCAACAAGTTTGAACAAATAATCAGAAATGCATAAACATACCGATAGATTGTTTTTTTTTTTTTAACTTGCAAAAACATCAAATGAGTCCTCCTCCCACCCAGGGCAGAGCGGGAGGGACTGTCAGACTCGTACTGACTAAAATCCACGGTGTCCTTCAATAGCCCTTTACGTTCCGGGGTCACGGTAATTCGTGAGTCCCGCGACCGAAACATACCAATAGGTAGCCCTATTATGCAAGCAATCATGTTCCTCACAGTATAATAAGCAAATGCTTTCACCACTTTTTTGTTCTTTGAAGTGAAAACTACCCTAACGATATTGCTACAACGAACTGTTGAACAAGTTTCTGATGAAATTTAAATGTTTGTAAGAGATACATGTGCTTGTAGAACTTTATCGAGTATAGCCCTCCATTACAGTGTACCGGTGGTTCCATTTTTATGCACATATTTTCAACCCTCTACTCCTTTGTTACTATATTCTCTTTGTTTCTTTACGAGAAAAACGCTATTGAAACTTGAAAATGTGATTAAAATTCGGTTTGTGAATTTCTGTTTCAGCTAGAATGTGAATTAACACTCAAACATTTTAAATAAGACACTGTAGAAAACTTGCATAGTAATTTAATATGCACTTTGTGATTAAAAGATAGGCACTAGAAATACTATTTAATTTACTGCGCTAAAGTTAATTTATTACAAGCGTTACAAGTAGGGTCCATGTCACAGCGGCAAACTTGAAACGGTAGAGATCCATCAAAGGATTTGCTATAGTCCCAAAGTACCGACACGCTGCCACTTGTACGAGGCTTGTGAGACTCGTTAGTGAGAAGCACAGATTCACAATATACTTGGTCACCTAGTAACATCGCCACCACAGTCATTTCCGCACCGTTATAATCTATTTTACATTTCCACGGAGTGAATGCCATATACAAGTGTATCTGGGTAATTTTCACAACAATAATTTGCTTCACTCCACTCTTTAGAGTCAATATTTCTTCCGGTTCTACGACCCTGGGGCAGAACTGCGGCCCCGCCATTATGGCAAAATACTCTTTAGGGAAAATTATGTTATCGTTGCCGCATGATTGCTTGGTGCATTTACTTTTGGTGACACACCACGTGCAGAAACTTTTTTGTATGCACGCCGAACATGAAGATATTTTCTTGCATTCTTCTTGTTTGTAATCGATTGGGTCTTCAAAACTGGGAGTGACGACTGCCAGAACTAGCAAAGCTGCTATTTTTGTTTTGCACAACATGTTGACTTTCTGGAGCTGAAACAAAAGGGGGAACAATTGAACTCGACTATGCTTTGTGACATTCCTTACGTTTGTTTATTATTACGCTGTTTAAAGCAGAACAACGGATGTGTTTACCTCCCTATGAAAAGTCCTAAAAGTTGAATAAAGCGACTTACCAGGCGTAAATATCAATAAGTAATGCCACTTCAATAATGCATAGTCTATTATTAATATAAAGCGGTAATCAACCATAAAGTTAATGTAAAGGTTAGCAGCCACAGAGATAAGTATCTACTACGTACTCCAATCTATCGGGTCATCAACTCTACTGATAAAGGACGCGGGAAATTTTCCAACGCATTGTATGCTAAACACCAGGCGCTTTGTTAATGTGTTCCAAATTATCTTTAATGAAAATCTAAACGTTAGTACCGATTTTCGGTGTTGTGTGTACGACATGAAATAACTTAGAATATAGCTTATGAAAATTATGGCCAAACAAACAGATAGAAACGAGGAACTTCTATTGAATTCAATTTAATTTTTGTTGCTATCTTAGTCTGTAACCAATCATCGACCGAATTTGCCTGTACGAATCTTTAAGATTTCCAATCAGAAGCAGCCGAGCCATCAAAGACGAGAATGAGATTGAATATTAATATCGGGCGATAGTGAGCACATATGTATTGCGAATGTTTTAAGTTTTAACTCCTACTTAAACCTTAGCATGTTTCAGGTCAAACAACTCGTAAAAAGAGTAAAGTTAGACCATTCCGATACCCAATCAGACCTTTTATAGTGAGGGTATTTACTACTTTATAGACGGCACCGTAAAAGAAAGTTTAGTACTTATTAAAGACTTCTTCGCGTGCACAAGCTTCTACCTTACTTAGGCTACTTTATTAAGAAACTAGAAAAGGTTCATTTGTAGAACATAGTTCTACAGTCGGTCAATATATAGAAACGCTGTTGGTGCGGCGATTGATTGATGCTCTGCGTGTCGCGGGTTCGATTTCCACACGTAACAAACATTTATATTACCTACAATATTGTTGTTCTGGATCTGGGTGCTTGTGTATGTGAATTTAAAAGTTTTTTAAGGCACCCACGATACAGGAGAAATTGGATAGGACGATTTATAAAAAAAATAGACCCTAGTTACAAAATGAGCCCAGTTTCATCTAAAAGATTGCTGTCACCCATTTTAGAACAATAATAGATGCAGTACGACATTGAGCGTTTAACATGACACGATAACGGTAACGACACGATACTGACATAATCGCTCTCGCTCACTTTCCCTAGAAATGAATGAAACTACCCATCCCACTGATATCGTGTCGATATCGCATCGTCTAAAGTAGATGCGCCCATTGTGGCTTATCGACAAATTATGATAACGTGTTTAAGTGCAATCAACACGTGTTTAGTGCATATGGGAAGCGTGACTGACCACTAATATGCTGTAGGGTTATCACTAGAACTTTGACCTGGGAAGCGAGGCAACCCCAAGTGTTGGTATGTTCGATAATATAACTGAACCGATTAGCTGACGTTAGGGGGCCTCGCAGGTCAATCGATGTGATGATGTTTTATATTTTTCCTTTTTTTAACGTGGTAAAATCATCAAATGAGTCCTCTCACCCCGGGCAGAGCGGGAGGGACTGTCAGATTCGTACTGACTAAAATCCACGGTGTCCTTCAATAGCCCTTTACCGGGGTCACGGTAAATCATAAGTCCCGCGACCCCGACAGGCTTTGGCCCTCTAGAGGCCCCGTAATTTTTGTTTACACTCTTTGAGGCGCGCGTGGAACACAACGCGCCGTCGACCCGGGTATGGTCCATGGTCGGACAGCGAGTTACCCATTACTCGCTGCCCGCATGCGCGCTCCTACGGTGGCCGGAGATCGTCTGCCGACGTCCGTCGCCGTGGGCATCTACCACTGTGGCTGTGGTGGAGGGAGGACGCTGTCCTTTCACTCATGCGGCCCGTCTCCTCATGTGATGATGCTAGGCCTCGGTTTCACGTGGATGAAACTTGCTAATGGCTAAAATGAGAAAATACGTTTAGGACTAATTAAGGAAAACCTACTGTACAAAAAAAAAGAAGTATCTGTTAAACTCTCATCGAGACAGTGAAGCTCTGCTCCATATCACGTGGCAATTGATTTATTTCTTTTAGAAATTAGATGATGTTGAGTGCCTAGTGTTGCAATGCACTTGGCTAAGTATTAATTTAGCTTAGCCACCGAAAACCTAATGCAAGTCCAGTCGACCGTCGCGACGGCGATGAATGTTTCTTATTTTTACAACGACGCGTCGTTGTAAAAATAAGAAACATTCATTCTGTTGGGTGGGTCACGAAACCCGCATGCAAAACGGTTACTGGGTAAAAGTAGTCCAATAGGTGGCTACTTTTATCGCAGTTCAAACCTGAAGATTGCCCTGCAAGCACGCGTACAAAGAGGTGATGAGATGACCTGGTAGCACACTGCCATGGCTGGTTCCAAGTGGCTCCCGAACGGTCGCGGGACTGTACGAATTACCGTGACCCCGGAACGTAAAGGGCTATTGAAGGACACCGTGGATTTTAGTCGGTACGAGTCTGACAGTCCCTCCCGCTGTGCCCTGGGTGGGAGGACTCATAAGATGATTTTACCACGTAAAAAAAAATACTGGCTCCCGAAAAAGAAAACTTGGACAGATATGTGGGAGGCCTTTACTTTGAAATTATGGCTAGAAAACGTTTCTCTTATGCTGGATGTGATTCTCATAGGTTTAAACGACTGCTCATTGAGTACAAGAGCCATAAGGGTCCCATATCGTACGCCTATTTGTCACGTTTGACATTACAACATCCCGGATAAACTGCGGATATATATCGAATGCCACGCACATTCGCACACTAACCTCCAAGTCACCGACATGCGATCAAATATCTTCGATCACTCCACGAAACGTACGTCTCATTTATATTACTTTTTTTTCCTATTTGCGGTGACTGTTATTGAACAAAGCATGATTGATAGATCGGGTTTCTTTGGTGATTTGTCGTTTTTCTGCCAACTACTACAAGATGAGTTATCCTATCACATGAAATCTTTGCCTCTTGGATCTTCTAAATAGAAAAACTAATTACTTCATCTCCAAATTTCTTATTGGTTCCGGGGTCGCGGAACTGTCTCATCGGATAACCGTAACCCTGGAACGTAAAAGTCTATTAAAGGATCACCGTGGATTTTAGTCGGTACAAGTCTGACAGTACCTCCTCGTCCCGCCCTAGGTGGGCAGACTCATTTGATGATTTTACCACAACAAAAAAAAAAAACATAATATTGATTCTACATGTTCAGGCTTCCTCATAATGTTTTTTTTTACCGATTTCAAGTAAACTTATAAAGGCATTGAAAAAGATACACCGCTGGGTACATACATATAGCTTTGAACTCACAACATTATCAGAAATGTAGAAGTGTATACAAACAGATTAACTTTACATGATTGCAGATATAAGCGCCATTGCCCACTTTCGATCGGTTGGGCTATCAATCACTATCAATTAAATGGCGGGCGAGTAAAGGGACCTTTTTGGACTCTCACAGGCGGATGGTTCATGAAAAATCCCCTTTATCCAAAGTCTATTAACGTTTAAATTAAGTTCATGCATAGCGTTGGTGAGGCTTTTGTATTTTCACTTTGTTCACGTATAAAATTTCCATTCGTTCAATATTCCTGTTAATAAAAACACTGTTCGATCTAAATTGCAATGTCGTTGTATGAATATTCATTTGTGGTATTTATAAGGTATCGCTATTGAGGAGCTCGTGGCTAAGTTATTACAGCCGCACAGGCCGATCTTACAGGTTAAGCCGCGCTTGCCGAGGTTGGTCTATGGAGGATGGTTGGATGGGTGACCATCTGTCATAGCGAGTTTCCTCGGTGCCAGCCTCTTTGACAGTTGTTACTATTAGTTAGAAGATCATAAGTCTGACAACCAGTCTTACCATGGGGTATTACCATGGATTGTGGAGGTCCGATAGGCAGTCGCTCCAGGTAAAATACTGATATTCAGCTGCATCTGGTTCGACTGGAAGCCGACCCCAATGTAGCTGGGAAAAGACTAGACAGATGATGATGATAAGGTATCGCTATTCTCGTACAATTCAATCGTACAGCGGGCGCAAAGCGCTGTAGGTTTAACACGAATGCGCAAAGAACGAAGGCTTCGTTTCACACATAATAGTAAGTTAGATTCAAGTGTGGCTTAGTAGTATCAACAGCGACTTACGACATACTAGTCGGTTCAAACCCTACTTTGTACGAGTACTATTTATTTTGTTATCACAGTTCAGACGGCATGGTTAGCGCAGTGGCTTAGAGAACGACTACTGCGCTACGTGTCGCAGTTTCGATCCCCGCACGGAACAAATATTTGGATGACCTACAAGTAAGTAGTTGTTCCAGATCTGGGTGTTTGTGTATGTGTGTTTCTATGTTTGTAAAGGCACCCAACACTGGAAAACAATTAGTGTGGGGCAACGTTTACAACACATTTTTTTTTCTTTAAAAGGAAAAAAATCGCGGGGGTATTTAATTACTGGACAAGAGTTTCTGCTCATTCCCACTCACCGAGAGAAGAATGAAGATGAGAATGTTTTAAATTTATTGCGACCACATCTTTGCTTAGTATCAGGCCAGATAAAGGTTAAATGAGAGCCTCTCATTTAACCTCCATCTGGCCTTCTGGGCTCATTGCTCAATTTAAGAAAAACTAAAAAAGAGTGAAAAAGACTTTAAGCCATTGTCAAACTGACAGGCGTGGCGAATGCGAAGCGTGACATTTTTATTTGTAATGTATGGAATTGTTTGAATCCAGTCACATAGAAAAGCGAAAGCGATTCGATAGCGTGACAGAACTATCGGACTGACGTCTCGTTTCGGTTCGGTATCGCTTCGGACTCGCCTGTCTGTTTGACAAAGGCATTATTTTTTACTACAAATCCGGGCTTATAATTATTGTGCGTAAACAAAGATCAAATAACTAACTTAAGTTTTAATTTAGTCATTTTTGTTAATATTTTACTTCTAATTTTAGTTTTTAAGTGTAGTATGTACTATTTATTGGTATTTGTTTTATTAAATTAATTAATCAAGTTGTTAATTAATAATTATGTAAGTAATAGTTGTATGTAAAACCATACGGCCTTATTACAAAAACTAAATAAACCTTGGTTTAAACCTGGTCTATCAAGTCCAGGCTTATCTGCAGAACCATGGTTTAAATTTGTCCGTATTACAAAACTAAGATGAAACGTCGACTTTAGTACCACCATTTGAACGATTGTCTAAACAATTAAATCCACAATGAGTAATAACAATGAAATCTACCGTGTTTCAATCCATTTTGGGTGAAAATAACACAAAAACTACACCACAATGAAAAATTTGCTATGAGAAACTTTGACATACCTTTGACAGCTACTACTGTTAGACCATGGTTTATCGCAAAACCACGATTTGTAATAATGTCTGTGTAAACCGTAGTTTTACAAGATTAAACCTGGGTTTTTAGTTAAACCCCTTTTTGTAATAAGGCGGAATAAGTTTTAGTGAACAATTAATGATTGGAAATAAATGCTAAAGATAAGTAGTATTAGATTTCAAAATTGTTTGGCTAGTTTCTGTTGCAAAAGTAAATAAAGGTCCGTACAGGTAGTTAAACTATTCCATCTCCTCAAATAAGAATAATTAATTGACCTGGTTGGGAGTTCACAGTAGGATAAATAAACCCGGTCGTGATCAAAAAGCTTTCTAACTTTGGGGATCAAGTTTTGTTACCATTATTAACTAACAGTTAACTAACGAAGGTGATACTGTTTGATGTTATAACTTGTTATAAAAGGGCTGAAGGTAAATGGTTCACCATAATTTCACCCCGGAAATACCCACTACTGTGAATAGGGTTATGTGTATTTCTAATCCGGATTTCCTGTTATTTTTACAATCCCATCAACCTAACGAGTTTTTGAACGGCTCTGGTTTCAGCTGATAATGTAATCATAAACGTTTCCTTTCCGTTATTTTGTATAGTAATGTACACTTTCCCAGTAAAATGTTAATAAAAGTATCTATTATAGTTTAAAAAAAATTAGAGTATTGGTGGAAAAAAGGAGAGCCTTGATAACGGCCGCGACTTATGAGTTTGTAGAAAGGTTCGATTACAGATGCATGCTGCATTGTAAGTATGCCGCGTGTACATATTACACTTCAAAAGATATAGTTACTCACTTACCAGGCAGTCGTATTAAGCGCGTCTACTATACTATAATGTTTTATCTTAAGATACTTATCGCACGCCATACAATTCTATCTTAAGTTACCTAAATATGAAAAATATATTATGTTCGTCATGTATGATGGTCTATTGAACTGTATGGTGAGCGATATGGTATCTTGAGGTAAAATATTATAGTATCTTAGCCGTGTGTGACGCGCTTTACTTAATGTAATTTATTTCATCACCTCTGCTCTCAAAATTGTGAAGGGAAAAGTCGTGAGGAAATCGGATTATCCTAAAAACAAAAAATTGATTCGAAGACATGTAATGTGACATACACGATTAGGACGAGTACGGAGTGTACTCTCCACAGAGGCGGCCTGAGTCCCAGCTGTGGGAACTTTATAAGCTGTTTATGATAGGTCAAGTAGACAGGCTTTGAATTTAAGTACGGTTTCAAAATAATATATTTTTTACTGTGGGATTGACTGCCTCTATAGTTCATTTATTTTTTTACTGTAGATCGACTGCCTGCTCCATATTTCATTTATCAAAGCGTGAGTGGTCTTGTCGTGGACACTATACGAGTCGGCAGACAGTTCTACGCTTCGTCAGCATGTCGTTCACACCCCGATGCCTTCATACGAACTCTCTCAAATGGCGTATGCACTTGACTAAGGGTCCGTATATCGTTCAAACTCGGTGTGTAAAAATGTTTCTTGCTCGTATGACAACTGGGGTTATTTTATGGAAAATAGGACTCTTTAGGACACCTTTTTATTGTATGTGAATTAAATACTAAGTTAAAAACAAAATAAAAATGTATACGTTAGTAAATTACTACATTTAAGAGGTTAGTAGCGCGTAATTAGCTTATCGAACCCAGCCATTCGTTTGTGTAATTTATTTCATCACCATTGCTTCCAAAACGGTGAAAGAAAATATTATGAGGAAACCGTGTACCAGCAATGGGAACATTGTAGGCTGATGATGATTTTGATGAATTAGCACGTATAATTTATTTACGCGATGAATATAAATAACATTATCATACCATACAGTTTTAAATCGCCATGGTGATTATGGAATTTGTCCTCTAAATAATTTTTGAAGTGAAAGCTTCTTTAGCGGCGTTGTGCACTTTCTTTGGACGAAAATTCGTAAGACGGCGCAGGGCGCTTGCGCGAATGTTCGTGTGTGTTTATTACTATTCAAGTTTTCACTTCTGCCGGCACTCCCAGAGTCCAAACCGTCGTTTTTTTTTTTGCGTGGTAAAATCATCAGAGTCCTCCCACCCAGGGCAGAGCGGGAGGGACTGTCAGACTCGTAGCGACTAAAATCCACGGTGTCCTTCAATAGCCCTTTACGTTCCGGGGTCAGGGTAATTCGTACAGTCCCGTGACCCCTCTAAATTGATAAGAGAACTTTTAAGAAGTAGGAATGTTTCAGGTTCCTAATATTTATCCAACCACGTTGAGGTCAATTCAGAATAATTGAATGAAGCAAAATACTAATTAGGTATTTACAGTAAAAAATAATTTCATCGACGTCGGTAGAGTCGGCATGGGCACGTTACAGGGTTTTCTTTGTTTTTCTTTTTACAGTCGTCAATTGAGTCCTCCCATCCAGGGAAAAACGGGAGGGACTGTCAGACTGGTACTGACTAAAATCCACCGTGTTCTTCAATAGCCCTTTAAGTTCCTTACCGTGACCCTTGAACTCCCTGTGTGGGAGGATCATTTGATGATTTTACCACGATAGAAAGCAAAAAATTTAAGTCATTTATTTTATTAAGATTTTTTTCGAGATTCTTTTTATGACCATAATTGATTTTATTACATAACAAAACAATTTAATTAACTAAATAGTAACTCAATAAACTAACAAACATAAGTACACTATTAAAACATCTACAATAATTAATTAAATCTAAATATTTCAAAAACAGAAAAGTAAAGAAAAGTTTTTTTTGAGTTGTGTTTTGAAGTCGGTAAAGTTTAAAAAAAATATAAATACTTTTGTCCAAACTCGCACGATCCCATTTCATCGTAGGCCTAATATTCCCCCGCAGGTCAAAACACACCCGAATACAAAAATGGCTGCGAATAAATTTTTGTGCGCCATTTTCACGTGGATCCGATAGTTTATTGGGGCGACAAAAAGCGGCGGCGCGGCTTCGGTATCTGGCCGTTTAACTGTGACTACGATTAAAATAAATTTTATTCTTTTCTGTAAGTACCTACCTACCCCTTTTTTAGGGTTCTGTAGCCAAATGGCATAAAACGGAACCCTTATAAATTCGTCATGTCTGTCGGTCTGTCCGTCCGTATGTCACAGCCACTTTTCTTCGAAAGTATAAGGGCTATCCTGTTGAAACTTGGTAAGTAGATATATTATGTGAACCGCATTAGGATTCCCACACAAAAAAAATGGCGATTCCCCAATACCCCCATACTTAGAATTGAAATTAAAAAAAAAAATCACCAAACCCATACGTGTGGGTTATTTGTGGATAGGTCTTTAAAAATGATATTGAGGTTACTAATACAATTTTTTTCGATTGAATGGAATGTCTTTATAATTTTTCATATTGCTGCATGTACGTTTATATAATTTGCATGCCTGTAAGGTTGATCAAGGAGAACGATATTGAAAATAATGTTAACACCACTTTATGTATACCTTTGACCAGCAAATAAATGATTTATGATTGTTGGACACTTCCGCATTTGACCATAATAATTCCAAATTTAAACATTTTGGAAACTCATCAATTTCAGCAAACTGTTTATTAACAACAGCATGTTGGAAACAATAATCAATACTCGTCATGGTTTTAATAAGTTTATTATAATACTAGTTTATGCTGCAGACTTCGCTTGCGTTTAGTCGAAAGTTTTTCAATGATTACATAAGAACAGGTCAAAATCCTGTGTTAATCAAATTTTTATTTTCGATTAAAATATATTCAGAACTTAATTACGAACTGAAACTCAATATCTACAAATATAAAAAAAATGTTTACAAAAGAGACTTAATTAATTCAATAAGTAATTAAATGTAGGTATTAATAGTAAAAACAAAAAGACAATAAACTTAAAACTTTAAAATTTCAGTATTAATCGCCACGTTGAATTTCAATACTAATTCTTTGGTCAAAGAAAGAGCAAGCCCTCTGATAATGCCAATTAATTATCAAGTGTTAATCCAGATTATAAGCTGTGTAATCCTAATCGTTTTTGAGTGACAGTTACAAACACCCATTCATACATTCTCACAAACATTTATATTAGTAGTAGTAAGACTTGTCAAAAACAATTAGGTATAACAATTTGTATCTGGGTGTAAACAAGCGTCCTACACAGATAACATAACATCATGACCTAAGGCCCTAACACGAATTCTACATATTTTACCGAATTTCATACTTGAAGTTTTACGACGTCAATTCTATGGAAAATGAGAAAGTGCCGCTTTTTTTTACGTGGTAAAATCATCAAATGAGTCCTCCCACCCAGGGCAGAGCGGGAGGGGCTGTCAGATTATACTGACTAAATTCCACGGTGTCCTTCAATAGCCCTTTACGTTCCGGGGTCACGGTAATTCGTACAGCCCCGCGATCCCGGCAGCCTTTGGCCCTCTAGAGGGAGCCCGTCACTCTGCTGACACTCTTAAATACAAATGCCTCTAATGTACAAATGAGGAACTAATTTTATCTTTCAAAGTTCACGTTTACATGCGTCAAAAAAACGCAAAAAGTCTTGATAAGGGCTCCGATCTCCTGTCAGACGTATCCCTGACAGTTAAATTCACCTGATAGGGGATTCTGACTTTCTAATCTATTTGTTTTGAATAGTTATTAATTTATTTAATTCAAACTTTAGATTACGTTTCGATAGATTTCTATTTATAGATAGGTATTAGGATTGGAAGATAGATGGAAATGGAAAATCCCCGACCCATAGGATTGTTAGTTAAATAGTTCCGTCATACCCGTACGCTTCGTCAGGGTATAACGGAACGTAAAGGGCTATTGAAAGATACCGTGGATTTTAGTCAATAAAAGTCTGACAGTCCCTCTCGCCCTGCCCTGGGTGGGTGGAATCATTCGATGATTTTACCACGTAAAAAAAATATGGCCTCGCCAGGGTAGCCTGGCTGTGGACTTGGTAGTCGAGAGCCTGACAGGTGACCCTGACAAGATGGTTCCTGTCAGGGTTCACCGCCGGAACGTTTTTACAGCCTGTTCACGACGCTGTGAATGGAGGGTTAGTGCGGGGTGGCTAATTTATAGAAATGTTTGAAACACGCTACGTTGCGCCGCTTGTGGTGAATTCGTGCGCAGTTTTCGCGGAACGTATTTGCTACAGTGGCAGCGGCGCGCGATGTTCGGTGCGGCGGGAACAAAACTACAAAGGTATGAGTGCGACGCTACGATACAGAGCGGTTCGGATGGCAGTGCGAGTGTGGGGAGTTCTACAGCTGCCGCCAATTGTTACTGTGGGTACGTACCCGCATCACTCGCCGATTATACCAAAGTCGTGAACGGGCCGTTCCGTCGCAAAGGATTTCAGTGCAAGTTAGTCAAAATTTCAGATGTTTTTCTAATCTTTAAAATGTAATTACACAATGTTTCTGAAACATGGAAATGATTGCTTAACCTCTAATCTCAATATTAATCAGAAATAAATTTATAATAATCTGGTTATTAATTAGTTTCCAATTACTTTTAAAATACTTCTAATCTTTAAGATATTATCAACTTGCCAGTTTTGTGATTACTAACCGGATTACGAGCAAAATTCTTAAGGTCATTTCGTTTAGACCTAAACAAATATTTTTTTGCCTATCTTAACGGTATTGTACGAGTAACTGTGTTTTGAGCAGAGTTCTCACAAATATGAACCTAGATAAGCGCATTGCTTTTTATCCTTTATTTTATCACGGCTATACTCGATTTTTTTTTTATCGTGGTAAAATCATCAAATTAGTCCTCCCACCCAGGGCAGGGCGGGAGGGACTGTCAGACTTGTACTGACTAAAATCCACGGTGTCCTTCAATAGCCCTTTACGTACCGGGGTCACGGTAATCCCTTGGTCCCGCGACCGGTTGTACTCGAATAGGAAAAAAAAAATCTTGAGAAAACCGGCATGTCTTTTAACCAAAACTTCAAAGACATGACCTTTGACATCTACCAATCTGCACTGTGGCGGCCCACGTCGAGGTATTCTAGAATAGATCGTAGGACGCGAGCTATGATGTGAAATCACACACTTAAGGCCAACTTAACATAATACTAACGTAGTGCAAGCGCCAACAGGACGCCATTTGTTAATGGCCGCTTGCAAATGAAGTCCTGATGGCGCTACACATTGGTTCAAGGGCGGAAAAAAGTCCTTTGTTTCAACCTTATTTAAAATGTCTACAATTTGGTACACACATACTAGAATGTTAGTAGAAACAAGTCCTAAAATTAATACGGATAAATAATTATACAGTATTTAATTATATGATGCCAAAGTAGGGTGATCGAGAATTTACAAATTTCGTGCAAAAAATATTGTTATTTCAAGTATGAATAGAACCAAAATACTATAATTACCAACTTTCATTTTTAGTTTAGTCATAAGTTTATTGTGTGTATTAATAAAATAGTAAACATAATGTTATAATATAATTAATAATTACTTGCTATTACATTTTTAGTGAAGAAGGTCATTTGGAACCTTTTGTTTTCAATCATGAGATCATAACTAATCTCCGTTATCGACCGATACGTAATAATATACTTTCGGAGATTAATTAGACCCTATAGATTAAGAATACATTAGTTTTAGCTGCGATAACCTGCGATCTTGGAAATACCAGGTCCTTAACTAATGACGCTCTGTAATTAAGAAAAAGTGCATTATATTAATAAGTGTTTCTAATGAGGGTAATTAACATTTTATCATATCGTGTAAGTATAAATAGCATTGAATGGTAGTTTTAACTTCACTTACAATTATTTTCTCTTACGATAACAGTGTTATTATAGTGATGGATAGCTTTACTATTGTCTATGCCGATTTAGTGGAAATCATAATATCAAGTAATCGTGAGATACATAAATGCGTCGAAAATTTAAAACTTATGTATCCACAGCTTACAGAAAGTGTTTGGAATCAAGTTTATGAAAAGTTAAGCCGTAATTTTCTACCCGTATTTACAAAAAAGTGGCAAACTGCAGCGAGAAATAAAAATGCTTTTATCGCAAAAAATGAACAGTGGCTGAAAAATATTTTTACCGTTGAGACATCTTCGGTGCAAACTGATGTGGTGAATTGTGACAGTAATGTTCCAGGGCCATCAAAACGCTCTCATAGAGGACGACCAGAAAAATCATTTGATGAATGTTGCGATCGAACAAAGCGATATAAAGTTAAAAGATTGTGTGAAAGCGTTCCTGAAGAAATGATTAAGAAAGCTGCCTCTAAGGTACTCGTACAAGAAGAATCATCGGATACTATCAAGTTTACTCCAGAAAAAGCGTTGGCATTATTACTTGATGCATCACTTTCGAAACATCAATATCAAGTACTGAGAAATGCAGCAAAAAGTATTGGTTGTGATATTTTTCCCGATTATCATAAAGTACTTGAAGTAAAAAGGCAATGCTACCCCACGGATATTGATGTAACGGAAAGCTACGCTTGTGTAAGTTTGCAGTCATTACTGGATCACACAACCAGAAGATTATTTGAAGTAATGTCTGAAGACGACCTTACACAGATTAGTGTAAATTCAACGTTTTTACACAAGTGGGGATGTGACGGATCATCAGGTCATGCTGAGTACAAACAGTCATTTATCGACGAAAATGTGTCAGATTCATATATGTTTTTGACATCATTAGTTCCACTGCGTCTGTATGAAAAGGAAAATAAATCTGTTGTGTATTGGACAAATGCAACTCCTTCTTCTACAAGGTGTTGTCGCCCGGTACAATTCCAATTTCAAAAAGAAACTACAGAATCTACGAAAAATGAAATTGCTAGAATGGAGTCTGAAATAGCAAACTTGAATGAAACTGTTATTAGTTTAAAGGAAAAGATTTACAAAGTCTACCATAAACTTGTGTTCACAATGATAGATGGCAAAATAGCGCAGACAGTTACGGACACATCATCATGTGCAGTGTGTTTTATATGCAAGTCAAAGCCATCAGAAATGAATAACCTTGACCAAGTGCGAAATAAAACTGTGGATACGGAGGCTCTCAAGGTCGGTTTATCCCCGCTTCACGCACGGATTAAATTTATGGAATGCATATTACATATTGCGTACAATATGTCATTTACCAGTTGGAGAACGAACGCAACTACCAAACAACAAAAAGATGAAGAGAAGAAAAGAATCCAAAGTGAGCTGTTTCAACGTTTAGGTCTAAAAGTGGATTTTGTAAAGCAAGGAATGGGAACATCTAACGATGGAAATACGTCTAGAAGATTTTTCAATAATGCAGACATTGTAGCTGAAGTCACAAGAGTCGATAAAGAACTTATTCATCGGTTTGGTATAATATTGCAAACAATTAATTCTAGTGCATTAGTTGATTCGGATAAGTTTGGTAGTTATTGTTACGAGACTGCTGAACTATACGTAAGCCTGTACAGCTGGTATAATATGCCAAATACTGTGCATAAAATCTTGCTGCATGGCAAAGAAATAATAAGTGTTGCTGCCTTACCTATTGGGATGTTATCTGAGGAAGCTCAAGAAGCGCGAAATAAAGATTACCGCAATTATAGGTTAGGTCATTCAAGAAAATGTTCTCGTCTATCATGTAATGAAGATGTTATGAATATGCTCTTAGCTACCTCAGATCCCCTTATCAACAGTTTACGTGCAGTACCGAATAAAAAATACTATCCTCTTCACGATGATGCCAAAACTTTATTAGTGGATAGCACCCATCTCTCAATCAATGTCTTCTCTATTTAATATTTAGTTTATTAATATTTATTTATTTAAAAATGCTGATTTAATTATATGAAATTCATGTGAAAAAATTTGATGAATATTTTCATATTAATAAAAAAAAAATACGTGTTATATCTTTCTCTTTGTGAACTGGTACATCCATTATATCATTTTAATAAAGTATTATGAAGAAACGCAACGTCTTTTCATTTAAAAATAATATTTTCCGCATGCCCGTACTACCTGCACCACTGTGCGCTAGCGCTACGTAAGTGCTGTGTTAAGAATGCCTAAAGAGTGTATGTCCCAATTATACCTCTCGTCGCCGTCTTATACACTGTTCCCCTATCATTCATTCTTAGTTCGGGCTCGTTGTCAAATGCCGAAACTAAGAGTTTCGTGCTTATAATTTAGACCCTCTGACATTTTTTACACTCTACCCAGGACTCATTTTCGATTTTACAACCTAAAAAAAGGTTTCCCACCAACATTACCGACAAGAATTATTGACTTGCTTTACCAGTTCAACGCTCATCTCTAGTAATTATTACAGAACAAAATGGATTTATCAACTACTAAAGTCACAGAGCCGCGTGTACGAGCGAGACTCATTATATGTACGCGGGAGTGCCAGAGACTGGTAATGACAGGTTTAAGTACGAAATTCCTTCTGTTTCGCGTCTGGACTTTAGCTGCTCCACGGTTTCAACCCCGCTGCTCGGCTTCTATTAGTCGTAGCGTGATATTATATAGCCTATAGTCTTTCTCGATAAATGGAATATCCAACACAAAAAAAAAATTCGACCCCGTTATTCCTGAGATTAGCGCGTTCAACCAGACAAACTCTTCAATATTAGTATGGATTTCCATCAGCGTTAAAAGAAAAGAATTATAATTAAACTTTTCCTTTTCATAAAAGTAAATAAAGAATAGCTATTTTGGAACTTGGCTATTCTCGACCGTCTAATATCCGTTATCCTGACTTTTCCCAACAGCCAATTTGCACGGCCGGAATTATTTTTCACTTAATTTGAACAGTAACTCGAAAGACAAAAGGTCTTTTGTTGAATGAGTTTCATTTACTGTACACCTTTATTATTACTGTTGGTTTGTTCAAAACGACCTCGGTTAGTATAGTCAGCAAAACAGTTAGGTATGTAGGCAAACAATTTCACACGGTTTTCCAATGTTGTTCAATGTATCTGCATGAAAAAATCTTTTTCTGCAAGTGTGTTATACAGAAAAACCGTTACAAAAAATGTACAGGAAAACCGTTTGAAAATTGCTGCCTACATACTTAACTATTATGGTGACTGTACATTTTGTACTTCTACAAGAACATTATGTTAATAAAACGATGCTTTAACGAACCATTTCCTGTTTTTCGGGGAGAAGATCTGGGAAATTAAGACGGTTAAGGGAAAGAATAACTGTTTGGAACTAATTACGTCACTAATTACATTCATTGAATTTTAAAGATAAGGGGGGAATTTAAATAATAAAACTGAATGCAATCAACATTATCCGGACCATTTTTAAGAGTTGTCAACGTTTTGGCCTATTTACACAGTAATAGACTTCATTGCGGCATTTGTGTGATCAACTAAATTCAGGAACTTATGGCTAAATAATTACAGTTTTTTTTAATTAATTACATTACTTCCGGGTTAAGTTGTTCTGTGGATGGGTGCCCATCTGTCATATGGAGTTTTCTCCGTGCCTCGCAAAGCCGTTGGTTCCGGCTGTCATTTATAGATCTTTGACAGTCGTTACTATTAGAAGCTCATAAGTCTGACAACCAGTCTTACCATAAAGTATCGTATTGCTCTGTTACTGGGTTGTGGAGGTCCGATAGGCAGTCGCTCCATGTAAAATACGGATATCAAGCTGCACCTGGTTCGACTGGAAGCCGACCCCAATATAGTTGAGAAAAGGCTAGGCAGATGATGGTGTGATCCATTAAATTCATGGTCCATTATCAGTAAGCAATGCATTCATTTTATAGAATCGTCTGTATAAGGCTTTATAATTGTTATGAAGATACTAACCCCTCTTGATCCTTACTCAGCTGAAAGCGTTGAATTCCAGTGAAAAAAATATTTATTTACTTTATAGCCATAGCTATATTTGCAATCAAATAAGTCGCATGTACAGTCAATAAAAGAGATAACTATGCAGGCATAGATTGCTTCTTCCAATTTCTTAATTTAATAGGTAAACAAATCATAATAAAAAAATCTGTAAAATTATTCCTGTTAGTAGCTGTCTGTTTTTTTTTTATTGATTTGCGATAAACAATTTTTTTTTTAAATGCCTGCCTTTTTATACGTCGTTAAATTATCGAATGAGTCCTCCCACCCTGGATGGATTGTCAGACTTTTACTGATAAAAATCCACGGTGTCCTTCAATAGTCCTTTCTTTTGTCAAGTGTACCTATATTTTTGTTGTAAGGTTTCGTCATAGTAGTTCATAATGGAAGTGTACAATAAAGTACCTTCTACTTATTTCCAGGCCATATTTACGTCGTGTTATAAAATAACACCCGACCTTACCTTTGTACCTGTACACAATCGTTTACCTGTTTATATCGAAGGCAAGGAAGAAAATAATAAAAGGAATACTTCAAAAGTATTCCGATAAATAATAAAACCGTTTTCTTTTCAGTGGTTGTGACGTGAAGACAAATCAATTTACGAGTATACAACTATATAACGTCTTTATAGATTTATTTTTTGAAAGAAATAACAGTAAAAGTATTCAAAATGGTGAAGACTATGAATGCCGTAAACCCTTTCTCTATTCATGAATTGTGTTTTTTTGACATCGAGGGAATGAATAAAATAAACATGAGTACTATATTTGGGTCTTAGCGAGTGACTGCTGCGCGATGTGTCACGGGTTCGATTTACGCAAAGAACAAATAGGTATTCGTATGATGTACAATCGACAAAGTTGAATGATGACCCACTATAAGCTTATAATATTCTTACAGACATTTAAATACAATTAAGTCTACATTCGCGTAAACATACATATCCATAGAAACAACTTTGATCTTTGTCAATTTGATGGCTTAGCACGATTTATTGTCAAAATGGGTCATGATTCAACTTTGTCGATTTTACAAGTCGTTTTTCCGGGTTTGGCTGTTTTTTGTATGACTACTCGTATAAATGTTTGTATCCGGAGAAATTGCATACATAGCGTATCCTGGAACTAAAAAATCGAAAACATGTGACATCTACCTACCCGCACTGGGCCCGCGTGGTAGATTATGGCTCACTCTGAGGGAGTGCACAGAGGTTAAGCCTGTGTTCCAACAGTGTGAATATTTATAGGTTAATGATGATTATGATCCGAAGAAAGTACAGGAGAAACTACAAGTGTAGGAAAACGTTTCATTTTAATTTTTAATCCAATCTGTTTGGATCAACAAAGCAAACGGCATAAGCTACCTACACCATTAATATTCTTATTTTGCTTTAATCACACCATTTTCAATTCGTATACTGTGTTAATAATTTGAATTTAACACGAGTTCCCGAACAACAGTTGGCACTCCCGTAATTCCACTCCACAATAAGCAATTTGCTTGTAGGTACGGGAACATAATTCGTGGCCAGATCTGTTGCCTCAGTGGCAATCGTCATGGAATGCAGAATGCAGAGGATACTGTGTGCAAATCCTAGACGTGCCGCTAATATACGTACGTGATCCCAAGTTACGCAAGTACAGTCAACTTCACGATGTGGTTACCACTCTTGAAAACTTGACAACCCGCCATGTGCTTTTTTTATTATTACGTGGTAAAGTCATCAAATTATTCCTCCCAGGGTGGGAGGAATAATTTGATTCCCTCGACCAATGCTGGGGAAATTACCGTGACCCAGGTACGTAAAGGGCTATTGAATGACACGCGTAAGAAATAAATGCTATTTAATTAAGTTCACAAAATAAATACGGATAAAAGTAGAAAATAATAATTTGATACATTTTAGGAAGCAAATTACAACACCTGGTCGAACTTCTTATGCAGATTTCGAAAATAAACTATAGGAACCGAATAGTAGCGTCATTAAAATTAACTATTGAAAACAAATAAAATAAAATAAAGAGACAGCGACAATTCGGAATTTGAACATTTAAAAATCGTTATTGATCTAATACGTGGCCAGGATGAAAAGATATGGAATTACGGAGTTTAGAGCACTTCTTTACAAGCTTTTCAGGGGTAAACACATCTCGACACTGTCTGTACCACAGTATGCATTAGTCTACAACTGATCGAGGAAACCATCAAGTGCTAAGATGGCTGCCGAAGTCTAGGCTATCAGTTGTCTTAACCGCGCCAAGTCCAGGCAAAGTTTTATCAGAAATCAGGCGCCTTCCTTTTCCCAAGTTAGCCGAGGTTACCTCTCCGTCTAACACTGTTAGGTACAGACTAGGATATAAATTGTTAAGCCAATTGATTACATGCTTAAACTGTCAATATATTCGTATCAAAATAACGACGCGGTTGGTGCAGTTTCGGTGTTGCCACTGCATGGGTATGAGTTTGGAAAAGTGAAAAAAAAATGTATATGATCTACAAGTAGTTGTACTAATTCTGGCTGTTTGTGTATGTAAATTCAAATGTTTGTTAACGCAATTATAACAGCGATTCTAGGCAAAACTACTCGCTATCACGATCTGTGTAAACCTAGGTATATGCTAACAAAGAATGAAAAAAACTCTAAGTCTTTTTTCTTTTTTTTTTAAGTTTTTGCCCCACACTAGGAATTTCTCCTGTATCGTGGGTGCTTTAATACATACATAGAAACTCACATAGACAAACAGCTAGACCCAGAACAACTACTTGCAGATCATACAAATATTTGTTCCGTGCGGGAATCGAACCCGTGACACGCTGCGGAGCAGTCTATCACTCAGGCACTGCGCCAACCGTACCGTCTTAGATCATAAAGGTTGAAGAATCCTAAGAACTATAGAGTTCCCATTTCTTCAGTGTTCAGATGAACTATTTTTAACATTCTCTCCTTGAGTCCCCCATTCATGATCTTCAAAAGCAATCGGGAGGTGATTTATTATTCGACAGAAGAAAAGTTTGCAACATTTCTCAATGCGGGGTGAAACTTCCTAAACTTACAAAAATCGTTTTTTTTTCTTTGACTGATATACAAGGCGGAAAAGTCAGTTCAAAATTATAAATGATACTAGGAAAGAAATGGCCTGCAAATTGGGACTATGACTAAAGCCTTTGTCAAACAGACAGGCGTGACGAATGCGAAGCGAGGCGTTTTTATTTGTAATGTATGGAATTGTTTGAATCCAGTCACATAGAGAAGCGAAAGCGATCCGACAGCGTGCATCCGACAGTGACCAAACTATCGGACTGACGTCTCGTATCGCTTCGGACTCGCCTGTCTGTTTGACAAAGGCCTTAAAATATAATAATTATTATATGGGAATTTTAAAAAAGATATTAATCTTGTTTTTCTTCACAACCAGGATGCAAAATGGTTACAAAATAAGCTGAATTTCTTTGATAAAAGTTTCTATCACATCAAAGTTTTAATTAATAGTTACCCGTGAGTACAGCGCGCAATTAACACACGTATATAAATTACAAATTCGGTATAGAAGCGCGTCTTCTTCCCGCCGCCATTGTTTCCGCTAGACCTAACTACTTCCGACGACAACTTCCTTCACAGTGTTCGTGGAAATACGGTGCATTCAAATTACGGTGAGAAATTAATTTGCTCACAGCTTAGCAAATTAAATAGAAATTATGAAAAGTGTGCAATTCCGACGCGGAGGTTTTAAGACCGCACTTTTAAGGATTTAATTCAGAAGCTTGATGAAGTAAGTAATGAGAACGTCTTAAGAATCGAAACTTGGAAAGAGTATCTTTAAATATAATGATTGAAAAGAAACAAAGTCATCTGCCAATTCTTCTGATCGTTATTTAGTTACAAATACTTTATTTCGATAAGTGAAAAGAAGTTCTTTATCCATTCTAACATTGTTAAAAAGTATTTGAAAAAGGCAACAAGCTTACAGAAAAATCGTTTATAGATTAAATCCACATTTTTGCCTATAACAATATGAAAATTATGTTCAAACAGGATCCGTGTGGGTCGAGCATATTTTGTACATATTTTGTGTCCACATTGCTCCCGAAATCACTTAAAAGACCAAAGTTTACACGTGGGAAAATCTTGGATATAATCTTGTACCTTACTTTCGTTTTTTTTGGGTACAAAGGGTTTCCGAGGATCTTTCTTTTGTTTGGACAGATTACCTTAGCGGGTCCATTAGACTTTTAAGTGATTTTCGTGATATTGTTCTTAAGAAGTGAAGAAGACGTCTTATAGTTATAGAGCTCTTCAGGAGGACAAAATTGGGTAACCTTTCTAAAGAACATATTGATGTTTGTAACACTGTCAAGGCCTATTAAATGAAAATATTATGCTGAATTATACTTTGTACGGCGAACCGCACATCATCAGTTTATTATGAATAGCCAAATCATCAGTTTACGCGTCAACGCTAAACGACCCAAATTACATATAACTTAGTACGTGATCAGATAGCAACTAGTGCCGTCGCGCGTGCTCCCTCGCTCTATTAACAAACATTTGTAACATTCTGAACAATACACAGTTTTCTGTGAGCATTTCAGTTTATCATTTATAACATCCCAAACAGCAATCTCTACATGGTCCTTCGAGCCATCGAGCGGGATCTCGCGAGTTTTTGATAGTCCTCCGTCCGGAAGGAGTCGACTAGTGTTGAAAGCAAACCAAAAATTAGTGAGGACACTCGTTCGTGGAACTATTAACATTGTGGAAAAGCAGGCCGCATCGTAACAACAAGCAAGCATTAGCAAGACGTCAGCAGCAATACGTCGCCAGCAGCAAGGGAACAGTTTCAGCAGCAGAGCTGTTTCCGCAATCATCAACATCCAACAAGCAGCAGTAAGAAAAGAGAACTCAAGTAAGATCTTTCCTTTTTAACATAACATAAGCAAAGCAGTTTTTTTTTTCACCAACACAATGGAAGGTCTTTACGATTCACAACTGGAGATTAGTGAAGCGATGAAGAAAATGAAGATCAACATAAAAAAGGACGGAGCCGAAAGAAAGACGGATGACTATTTCAGACGTCGTTCGGAGTTACTTGAGAGTTACTGGTCAGACTACCAGAACAATCATTTGCGTATCTGTGCGAGTGGGGTCAGGGAACATAAATATTTTCAAAATTCTGAGCATGAGCAAACGAGTCAGCTTTACGCTAGCATTAAAGCATTAATCGCCGAGCAAAGCTTGGGATTAGCAGTGAGAATTATTCCTCCATCACCAAACAAACGATCTCAATCCAAACAGGAAGATCATCAGCAAGAACAAGCAGATAGGAGTCCGAGCACCAGCCAAGCAATACTGCCAAAGGGTTCGACTAGTAAACTCGATGACATGGTTCGCAAGCAAGCGGCCAATATCAAAGCCTTTAAGAGGGCCGTGAGTAACGTCGATCTAGATGACCTCAATGAAAAGTGGGAGCTAGAGGACGCCCTCAAAACCATACAATCAAAATGGAAGCAGGTTGATGAGCTACACTGGGAAATTGACGGGGACATGTGTGGCATAGATGAAGAGCACGACATCATCTACAATGACAATGAGAAAACATTCATCAATCTCAAAAAATCCATCAACAAAAAACTCTGGTCCGTATCACACAGAGAACATAGCACTCCACAAATGGATATTCCTATATTTACAGGAAAATATCATCAATGGTACTCATTCAAAGATTTGTTTAATGAGACCATACACAACAATCGATCATTATCAAGCGCGCAGAAGATGCAATTTTTGAAAGGAAAGCTGCGAGGTGAAGCAGAGAAAATTATACAGCATCTTCCAATAAGCAGTGACAACTACAACGCATGTTGGGAGCTTTTAAACCATCGCTACAATAACAAAAAGCTAATTTTTAACTCCATCGTTAACACCTTACTCGGTTTACCTAACATGCAACAGCAATCATTGAGTCAAATCAAAAAATTGCATGACGTCACCCTTGAAAGTATACACGGGATAAAAAATCTGGGTGTCGACATCAACACGTGGGATCCACTCCTTGTGAACTTATTGTCACAAAAATTGGATCATGAAACTTTTGGGGATTACGTCGACTCCTTGAAAAATCCAAGAGAGCTGCCTGTACTACAAGAGTTTCTCGATTTCCTAGAGAGCAAGTTTACAAGTCTAGAATCTTCGCGTAGAAAACATGAGAGTTTTACACAAAAGGCAAATCTAGACACAAGAACATCGACTGGAAAAAATCCTCATAGCAACAATCATCATAGCAACAGCAATAGATCTTTCTCCAAAGCATTACACGTGTCGGTGCCGTATAAGTGTCAGCTATGCGGTCAACAGCACGGCCTATATAATTGCAAAAGGTTTTTAGAATTGAGTAATGAAAACAAACTGAAAACAGTTGCGAAATTGAAAACATGCATTAATTGCTTATTCGATCATAATGGTCGACAATGCACTTCTACAAAACGGTGTCGCAATTGCAATGGAGCGCATAATTCAATTATGCATGATGCCTGCACAAAATCTAGATCGGCTTCTTCCAATAGCGCGGTCGTTGCCAACCGTCAGCAAAATAATGAAGACCCAATAGTGTCTGTTTCATCACATGTCACTGGGAATAAACCAACAACTAATGAGGTGATGTTAGCCACTACATTAATCAAGGTTGAAACCATTGATGGGACTCATCAAGTCTTAAGAGCTCTGATAGATCCAGGTTCACAAGTGTCCCTAATCAAAGAAGATGCAGTGAAAAAGTTAGGATTACAAAAATCGCGATGCAAAGGAATCGTAATGGGTATAGGAGAACAACATAACAAATGTAAAGGTAAACTAACTATCCACTGCTCATCAATACATAACAACTTTTCATTTAGTACAGATGTGCTAATTATGGACAATTTACTTGAGAACTTACCTATCAAAACATTTGATCGACCTAATTGGTGTCATATGGAAAATTTAAAGTTAGCAGATCCCGAATTCAACTCAAGCAGGTCAGTGGACTTACTACTTAATGCTAACGTCTATGGCATAATATTACTGACGGGATTAATCAGAGGAGAAAACCGATCCCAACCGATAATACAACAAACACAACTGGGATGGATTATATACGGAGGTGGCGAAGAAACGACGTCATATCAATGCAATGCTGTACTGAACAACACCCAAGACATTCAGCGATTTTGGGAGATTGAAGACATCAGTGAAGAATCGCAAGTGTCGTCAGAGGATCAATAATGCATAGATTATTATTTGGCAACAACAAAACGACTTGCAGATGGGCGTTATGAAGTCAGACTTCCTTTCAAATCAGACTTCGAGGGGAAGTTAGGGTTCAGTTCAGGGGCTCAGTTCTTAAACCTGGAACGAAAAATTCCAAAAGCAGCCAAATTTAGCAGAACAATATAAACTATTCATAAACGAATATCAAACATTAGGGCACATGGTTCCTATTGAACAGAACAATAACAATGAAGCAATATCGTGTTACCTGCCACACCACGCTGTACAACGAGCTGAGTCGACAACAACGAAACTTCGTGTCGTATTCAACGCGTCTGCCAGGACGTCTAGCGGGTGCAGTGTCAATGACTTGATGTTGAAGGGACCTAATATGCAACAGGACCTGCAGAAACTCATCATCAAGTGGCGTCAATATCGATATGCATTTACCGCCGACATTGAAAAGATGTACCGGCAAATAATGGTGAAAGAAGCAGATCGTCGATATCAACAAATAGTGTGGAGAGATTCGCCACACAAAACAATCAAAACATATCAACTAGCAACAGTTACTTACGGTACTAAATCAGCACCCTTTTTAGCAATGATGACCTTGCGACAATTAGCAAAGGATGAAGAGCAGAAATATCCGGAAGCTTCCAAGGTCTTAACAGAATCATTTTACGTGGACGATCTGATCCACGGTAGTCATTCAATACAGGATGGCAAACTACTTATAACAGATCTCAACAAGCTACTAAAGTCTGGAGGTTTTCGATTACGAAAATGGTCAGCAAACAGTTCTGAACTCCTGGCAAACATTGATAACAATCAGAGCGAAGGAGAAATTATATTTAATTTCAAAACAGAAAACACAGCAAAAACATTGGGAATACGGTGGAATGCAACAGATGATCAATTTACTTTTAAATACAATTTAGCAAAAAATAGCACAACATTAACAAAGCGAAGGCTTTTGGCCGAGATATCCAAACTATTTGACCCGTTAGGATGGATATCACCAGTGACAACAAAATTAAAAATACTATTCCAAAAACTATGGGAAAACAATCTAGACTGGGATGAAGAAGTCCCTGAAAACATTAAAAACGAATGGAATACGTTACAAACAGACATAGTAAACATCAATGACTACAAAATTCCACGATGGATCGAATATCAACCTCATGACATCATCGAACTGCACGGCTACTGCGATGCGTCAACTAAAGCTTATGCTGCAGTTATTTATGCGCGCATCAAAAAACATAACAAATCTTCAGTAGTATTAGTTGTAGCTAAATCACGATTAGTTCCGGCTTCGAAAAGCGTGTCATTGCCGAAATTGGAATTGTCAGGAGCGCATCTACTAGGAAGATTGATGGACAAAGTTATCAGCTGTTTAGGACACCTAAATTTGCAGTTATTTGGGTGGACAGACTCGATGGTTGTCTTAGGCTGGTTACAAGGCGATCCCGGACGCTGGAAACCGTTCGTAGCAAACAGAACGAGAAGCATTACTAAAGTCATAAAACCAGATTGCTGGCGATATGTTAAATCAGAAGAGAATCCAGCGGACGCAGCAAGCAGGGGAATTTTACCATCTCAGCTAAAAAATCATACTCTGTGGTGGCAAGGACCTAGCACCTTGAAAACATTCGATGTAAAGGAAGATTCAAAACCTTTACAACAGACCAAGAACTTAAAACGAAATATAGTCAAGGTCACAAAACAAATACTTTGATAACCCAGCGTCAAACGACAGATTCAGAGAGCATTATTATGCAACTGTTGGATAAATACAGCTCCTACAATAAAATTGTCAAAATACTTGCGTGGTTATTACGCGCTACAAAAACAATGCAATTACATAATAACGCTACAACAATTAAACACAGTTCATTGCCGTCGTATCTCACATTATTTGAAATGCGAAACGCTAAGTTATTAATTGTTAAGCATGTACAAAGAGCAGTATTTTTTGAAGATATAGAATACTTAAAAAAGCATGGTAAATTAAACAACAAGAGTGACCTATTGAAACTAGATCCGTTCATCGATCGAGAAGGTATCCTTCGAGTAGGTGGTCGTCTAAGAAAGGCAGAAATGGGAATGGAGATGAAACATCCAGCAATACTACCAAACAACAGTCGATTAACAAAACTTATTATTAACCAAGCTCATCTTCTAACTTACCACAGCGGGCCTCGTTTAACACTAGCAAACATCCGACAGAAGTATTGGATAATCGGAGGTAATAGAGCGGTCAAGAAAGAAGTTAGAAACTGCGTTATTTGCAGAAAGCATTCACCAAGAATGCAGCATCAGTTGATGGGACAGCTGCCAGAATCCCGAATCACACCCGCACCCCCCTTCTATCATACCGGTATAGATTATACCGGCTATGTTGAAGTAAAAAGCAATAAAGGACGCGGGATTAAGACAACTAAGGGCTACATAGCAATATTTGTGTGTATGGTGACCAGAGCTATTCATCTGGAACTAGTGTCCGACTTAAGCAGCTCTGCGTTTTTAGCAGCACTACACCGAATGGCAGCCAGAAAAGGAGCTCCTTGTCACATATACAGTGACAATGGAACTAACTTCGTTGGAGCGAACAGAGCTTTACAAGAGCAATTTCACGATTTACAAAGCATGGTAAACAACAAGTTATCAGCAGAATTAACGGACTTACAAATAAAGTGGCATTTCAATGCACCATCATGGCCAAGTGCCGGTGGATTGTGGGAAAGAGCTGTTAGAAGTCTGAAACATCACCTCAAAAGAGTGGTTGGCGAGCAGAAGCTAACTTTTGAGGAATATTCAACTATCTTAGCAAAACTGGAGTCATGTCTAAACTCTAGACCGCTGTGTGCTTTATCGGAAGATATAGATGATTTAGAAGTGCTAACTCCAGCTCATTTCCTAACTGGAAGGGCAGGAACATCAATCATCGAAACAGAGCAAGACGCACGCACTAGGTGGACACTAGCAGCTAAAATTGCACATGACATCTGGAAAAAATGGAAGTCAGAATACTTAGCAGAACAGTCAGTGCGTCATAAATGGATGAACACTCAAAACAATATTGAAATAGGGCAATTGGTAACTATACAGGACGACAATCTTCCGGCAGGGAAGTGGATGATGGGCAGAGTAACAGAAGTGCACTCTGGACAGGACGGGCTAGTCCGAGTAGTATCTTTAAAAACCAAAAATGGTGTCATAAAACGGCCTATTGTCAAAGTATCGATTCTACCGATTCCAAATAGCAAACAGGAAGAAATGAAAAAAGAACAAGACGGGAATAAAGATGGAGCGGGAGAAGTGAAGACAAAAGCTAGCAAACCTAAATCATTGTTTACATCAATGGCGATTTCTTTGATATTTGCTATGTCATTGATAACAACATCGCAAACAACAGAAATAATATCACCGTTACCTAACAACATTTCGTTATATTTTGACTCCATAAACAACATGCAACTTGTACGAGATAAATGGACCCTCGTTGTATACTACAATATGTCTCCATACTGGGATGGCATGACAACAGCAACAAAGTTCCTGAACTATTTAGATAAAACATGCAGCACATTAACAGAAACAAGTCGCTGCAGTATGTTACTACTCCAATTACATCACGAGTACTCAGAATTACAACATTACAACCGACTCCTATTGAATCAGCATTTTGACGCGCACGACAGACAGCGTCGCGGTCTTATCAATGGAATAGGTAACATTGCAAACGCATTGTTCGGGGTACTAGACGAGAGTTTCGCCGAACAATATAAAAAAGATATCCAGCTTATAAAACAAAATGAGCATCATCTAACAAACTTACTTAAAAATCAAACATCTATTCGCCTGTCCCTATTAACATTGTAGGATCTGCAAAATAGTAATTTTACAGGAGAGCGCGTCAAAGTTTGAAAAATGCTTATATTTTTTACAAATGAAGAAATAGGTTTACAAAAAAAATACCAATATTTATATACATTTCAAGGCTCACGTACATTATAACATATTGTTATTTTTCCTTCTCTAAATATGTAAAAAGTCAGAAATGACTTTCTTACCTGAATTTGATTTACCGTATTTTGCCGGATCTGTCATGTCCTACAAAGTATAGCGGGATACTTGAAGAAAACAACTTTCCCCTATTTAAAACGTATAATTTTGATATTGGTAAAATTGTAAAAGTAAATAAAAAAATACAGTTAGGATGCAATTGTGCCCGGTTATCAAAGTACAAGTTTTGAATTAAATAAAATTAGGTCGCACACACAAAAAAAAAATTCGGTTACGATACAATTATGTCAGATTATCCAGAGAATGTACGAATCAATAGTTATTTAATTTACTGAGGAAAAACCAAAATCCTGAATATCAGAGGAAAAAATATTTGAGCGATTCTAGCGGTAACTAACTAATTGGCCAATTAACACGCCTCGGAAAAAAAAAAGTGATGCTATTTACCTAAATACTCGTACATACCCTGTGTAGGGGTTGTATTACTGTGCCTTACATAAAAATAACAATTTAAACATTAAAAGCAAAAAATAAGACAGTTAATTTAAATAAATAAAGAATCCTCAGCTTGATCCTGTCGGGATGGAGAGACGCGCTGCAGGACTGCCGCGGAGAACCGTGCTGGTAGCCACGGTCAAAACAGGACCAGGCCTCCGATGATCTGACGCTTGAACTTATTTGTCGGCTCAAGAGCCTGACAAATTCAGGATCCGGAAAGACTGCACGCGACCACACCGGGGTCGCGGTGGAGCGTTGCTCCCGACTGCTAGCTTATAAAGTTGAGCGTGATACCGTACTCAGCGCCTCCGATACATAGGAAAATTTTCAGATCACGCCATTCCGGCAAAAAAACAGAAGATTTCACATATGATTTTTTAACCAACGTTGTCGACTTTAAATTCAAAATGTTTCACATTTTTTAACAAAAAGTGATTTCCATCCAAAAAAATCAGCAAAACCCCGTCACGGCCAACAAAACACATCCAACTCACACTAAAAAAATCTTCATTTTTTCTCGAACAAAAACCTATTCCTAACTTAAAAAGATTCAGTTCTTAAAGAAAAATTTCGACTAAAGGCTTCCGAAAACAGGTTGCATGACAATCACCATAAAAAAAGGTGATATTTAAAAATGTAGCGTTTTTTATAACGCTGCAGTACCCCCTTTCCAAGAAAAAAAAGACACAAGTCCGGCAGAAGGGAAAAAAGCAGAGGAAATTAACTTAGACTAGCCAAAAACACTATACCTAATAATTGACCTAAACCAAACCTAACATAGACGACATCGGAGTACAGCTGATACAGAATAAATGAGAAACCGGACTCCCATCTACACGTTATCAGTGTCAGCCCGTATAGTGTCCACTAAACCTAAAATTGACAACAGTCAGAAAACAAGGAATCAACAAGCCTTAAGATAACCTAACTTACAACGAAAATATCTAAGTTATTTTCAAATTAATCCACTAGGTAAAAACTAGAACAATATGCGAGAGCAAAATACTAGCCTAAAATAGAACTCTATCCAACAAGGTGACCATAAAGAGCTAAAAAATAAGACTAAGGACTAGCAACAAAACTTGAGTCGAAGATAAGTCTTGGACAAAAGACAAATTAAATAAACTCCAGTTCAAACAATGGAAAAAATCGGTGAGGCTAAGAAAGACTCAAGTTAAAGAACCAACTTGTGTTTCTTGTCAAACCAAAATATACTCGAACTTTAAGAAACCACTCTAGTCAACGAGATACTTTACCCAAGGTGGAACTTAATGTTCAGGGAAACTTAAGTCAAAACAGGAACTTAAGACTATAAGTAATAATGACTTGAGCAAGAGTAACGACACAGGACGAAGGTGTGACTCAAGTTCTTCAGTCGTAAGTAATAACTAACTGACCTAACATATTTGCCCAGTCCAACGGGAAAAACAAGGCGTAATGTATTTTCAATATTCGACATATTTAAATAGAATATAAAAATTTTATAAACTCGAAAATCAATTATGACCAAACACACAAAAATTGTAATCACGCCATCTGTGAATAGTTACCGGAACTAGGTGCGATGCAACCTTGTTGTAACAAAAAAATTTAGCTGAGTTAGCTCGCAACTATCAAATGAGTTCCTGGTTCATACCAACCTTATCGGACAAAATTTTAAGGATCAAAAGGTGTGCGATAAAAAACGCTTGGGTCCGTACAAAAAGATAGTTTATAAAAACGGAATTTATTTTAGGATATCTTTGATATGATAAGTACCAGAATGGACGGAACCACAGTCCTGTAGTAAATAGGTAGTCCTAGAAATAACTTGCATCACACGACACTTAACGAAACGTGGAGCAAGCTTTCCAGAGAAAAAATCTTCTCCCGATGACCTGGAGAAATTTCGCCTCCATACAGTGTCACCCACGTTCAAAGTAATAGCCGACCGGTTGGAGTTATAAGCCCGCGAGTTACGAAGGAAAGCTAAAGAAAGATTATCGGCCACCTTCGCATAGACTTCGCTGAGAGAAGACAGATTCGAGGCGTGACGAGTTCGACTGTCCGCTAAATCAGTGCTTTGAGTCTGACCATTTACACGCCTAGAATCCATTAGTACTTCTCTACCAAACATAAGAAAATTAGGCGTGAAGCCTGTGGCTAAATTGATGCATGAGTTGAGATAAAGCTTGACTTTAGGCAACATCTTTGCCCAATTCCTTTGGTTTTCACCAACCAATATACCTAAGCATGTAACCACACTTTGGTTATAACGCTCAACCGTATTCGCTTGTGGCGTATAATATGGTGTAAATGTAGGTGATTCAATATGGAATGATCTAAGGAAATTTAGAAACTGGTTACTACGAAAAACTGTAGCATTGTCGCAGAGAATAGAACGTGGTACACCAAAATTAAAGAAAATTTCAGACTCTAACGCTTTCATAACAGAAAAAGCGTCCACTCTCTTTAGAGGAACAAGCCATACATACTTTGAAAAAACATCGACCATAGAAAAAATGTACTTATACCCATAATAAGCGATAGGCAATGGTCCAATAATATCTACCGAGATCATCTGTAAGGGCATGGATACTACTTTAGGATAACACATCTGACCACGAGGTTGCGTGTTCGCAATCTTATATGCTTTACAAACCTCACATTGCCTTAACGTTGTAACGACGTCGCGGTACATATTAGGCCAATAAAATGTTTCCCTTAGTTTTTGATAAGACTTAGTTACACCAGGGTGTACAGAAGGAAAATTATTGTGTACTTCCCAAATTGCGGAAGGAATTTTTTCAGAAGGCAATACAACACGCCATGGATCAGAAGACAAAGGGGATGTGATAGGCATCCGCCTCAAAAGAATACCATTTTGAATGGCATAGGCTGGAAACATCTGGGGAAAGTCACGTGCACCTGTATAGACTTTCTTGTACCATCTATCGTCAGTATGCTCCGGACCTTGATCAAAGGTAATAGGACTTGCATAAACTCTAGATAACGCATCTGGAACAATGTGCTGCGACCCTTTCCGATGAACGATGTCAAAAGTAAATTGAGAAATGACTGTTGCCCAGCGCGCTAAACGACCTGAAGGGTTATTTAGGGTAAGAAGCCATTTTAAAGCCATATGGTCAGTTATAACAGAAAACTTCATACCATCTAAGTAACAGCGAAAATGTTTGATGGAGTCAAGAACCGACAATAACTCGCGTTCAGTAGTACTATAATTACGTTCTGCTTTGGAAAATAAACGCGAATAATAAGCGATAGGGTGCTCAACATCATCAAATTTCTGTGTTAGAACAGAACCTAGACCAACTGCAGATGCATCACACTGCAAAATGAACGGCTTCGAGAAATCAGGACACGCCATAACTGGTGTCTCGATCAGAGCTTCTTTTAATTTCGCAAAAGCTTGTACAGCAGCGTCATCCCAATTTATAGGATCACGTCCTTTTCTCTTACCGATTAACGCAGTGAGCGGAGCAATTATCGAAGAAAAACCATTCACAAAACGTCTGTAATAGGAACACATACCAATAAAACCGCGTAGCGACTTGGCAGTTGTAGGAGTAGGGTAATCCCTAATAGCTTCAAGTTTACAGGGATCAGTTTGAAGACCCTTTTCATTTACAATATACCCTAAATATTTTAATTCGCTTTTGCAAAACACACACTTTTTTAAATTTATGGTTAAACCAGCCTCCTTAAGTCGAGCTAATACCTTCCTGAGGAGAGCCAGGTGACTATGAAAGTCCTTAGAGACCAAAATTAAATCGTCGACGTAACCGAAAACGCAGTCGTCGCTAGTAGAAGTAAATTCATAGTTGACGATCATATCAGTCAGGCGTTGCATTTCTGAAGCTGCATTTGTAAGTCCAAATGGCATTCTTACAAATTCAAAGAGACCTCTTTGTGGAACAATAAAAGCTGTCTTCTCACAACTCTCTTTATCAGCAAGTGGAATCTGCCAGAAAGCACTCCTAAAATCGAGGGAGCTTATGTATCTGGCACCACGAAGGTTGTCAAGAATAT
This sequence comes from Agrotis puta, assembly GCA_943136025.2. Lineage (NCBI taxonomy): Eukaryota > Metazoa > Arthropoda > Insecta > Lepidoptera > Noctuidae > Agrotis > Agrotis puta. Next base: position 5,156,440 of record OW964171.2, read on the forward strand.
CGTTTATACGGGGAAGAGGATACGAATCTCTAACAGTCACGCCATTCAGCTTCCTACTATCAACACAGAAACGTACTGATCCATCGTTTTTTGTAACCATAACCACTGGACTAGCCCATGGGGAACGAGAAGGACGAATCACTCCCATATCTAGCATCTTGTCAATCTCTTCGTTGAGTAGCTTTAACTTAATCGGAGATAAAGGATAAAAACTTTGGCGAATAGGAGGTCCCGTTGTATGTATTTTATGGGACAGCCATGATGTTTTTCCTAGGCCGATTCTCTCAGACGAGATGACTTCAAACTCGTTAATAACTTGCTGAAGGCACGTCTCTTGATCCAGTGTTAGGACGTTACGAGGATGGACATATCGAACCTCGCTAACAGAGGAAATTTGAGGTGGATAGCAACTAACAGAGGGAAGGTACATATTACCATTAATATTTTTATCAAAAGCTTGACTAAAAACTGATGTCAAACCAAACTTATTCCAAAATTCGATACCTAATATCACAGAGGATGACATAGAGCTTGCCACTAAAAACTCATGGAAAGTAGTTGTATCATTAAACTTGACTGGAAGATAAACAGATCCCCGGATATCGATCGGTGAATTATTAGCTGAAATTACACGAGGACAAGAATCACTCGCGTTCAAAGATAGACCAAATTTCTGAATTAAACTATCGCTAATCAGTGACATCTGTGCACCAGAGTCTAATAAAGCCTTGACCACCTGGTTGCACAATAAAATTTCGATAAACGGACGGTTATCAATAGTATCAATAGTAATCACCGGTGACACTGTACGGTAGGAAACGTGCCGCCGGTGCTTTAGGCATTTTTTGGGTTACACTTCGGGCATTCACGAGTTATAAAGCCGGGAGTGCGACACTTGAAGCATATCATACCTGTTACCACAGGACAAGAACGGTAAGAGTGACCAGTACTGTTGCATTTCAAGCAGTGCTGATTGCAACTTGGGCAGCTCTGAGACCTACCACCACCTTGGTTAGGTTCATTAAGGCGGGGCCTGACAGCCTGAGAAGAACTGGTTGGTTGGTGAGCAGCACTGTCAAGACTAGCAACAGCCTTAGGTGTTCTAATAAAAGATTCGAAATAAGTAGCGGTATCAATAAGAGTATTAATATCAGGGAATTTCTGTATGGACAAAATTGGGGTATATTTTGGCAACATGTTGTGGGTTATGACATCCAATAATTCAGGTTCTTCAATCGGCTTACAAAGTTTGGAATTAAGGTGAGTCAGTTTAATAATAAACTCCTTGACAGACTGCTCTGGTTTCTGCCTAAGATTACGTATCTCCTGTCCAGTCCTAAATTCGAAATCCGCAGAACCGAACATACTAAAAAATGCCTGCCTGATCTCTACATACGACAGACCCGGTCGGCGTATGGATCTATAATACTCCAAAGCGATGCCAGACAAAACTTCGTGGAATCGCCTTACGAGATAGGAATCCGTAATATAGTCAGCCTCCCTGCATTCCTCAAGTCTAGCGAAGAAGTCACGTACGCACGTGTTTCCATCATAACAGATTCTCCACTTGGTCAACGAGAACTGCTTGACAAAAGGTGGAGGATCTTCGGATCTGATCGGTGACGGTAGAACCGACTGTGTGGAGACGCGTGAAAGTCTAGGTGGAATGGGAGGAGGAGGAGGACGAGTGGTGGGATGTGGTCGAGAGATGATAGGGCTGCTACAACGTGGAGTCTCGCCAATAGAATTTTCATCTTCCGACATGTTGTAAACTAAATTCAAGCGATACTAGACTAGTATATAGTTAGCAAGAAAAAAAAATAGTAATACGGTTGACGAAGCTGTATGAACGATTCCTTATAAAAATATCGGTACCCCTAAGACAAGCTGGAACAAGACACACAAAAAAAGAAAATAAGGTAACCAGCCGCGTCAGGAATCACCAAGCTAGGAAACGAAAGACACCACTAAGAACAGACAACAACCGTGCATACGGAGCTTACCTTTGCAACACGACGCCTATAAGTTCATACAACACACTCATGCACTACGGGTTCTAACAACCGCTAGCTAAAGGAAAACAAATTAAACACAAGGGATAACAATCAGGTAAATTATGTATTTGTTGGGTGAGAAATAAAAGAGGGTTGTGTGTTTTATAGTTCACAAAATTATTTTATATAAGTGATGAAAAATTACAACTCACACAAGCAAACAAAGAACAGTATCCTGCCAGTTCTTCGTTATCGTATCTGTAGTTCAGGGCTCGTGATGTATCACCATGGGAACAGTCCAGGCTCTAGGAAACTCTTAAACTGGTCACTTGGGTAATCACGTTAAAGTCCTGAAACCAACAATAGGAATAAACAGAGAAAGAATTAGCTCACACAGTGGAAGAAATTATTAGCTCACTTGAAGCGAGCTACCACCCTCGAAATTGCAAAAAAAAAAAATTATGTGATGTAGATTTAAATAAGAAGAAGTATGGACAAGAAAAATACTTACTTTATTAGTTCGGGCGCCATATATAGCGGGATACTTGAAGAAAACAACTTTCCCCTATTTAAAACGTATAATTTTGATATTGGTAAAATTGTAAAAGTAAATAAAAAAATACAGTTAGGATGCAATTGTGCCCGGTTATCAAAGTACAAGTTTTGAATTAAATAAAATTAGGTCGCACACACAAAAAAAAAATTCGGTTACGATACAATTATGTCAGATTATCCAGAGAATGTACGAATCAATAGTTATTTAATTTACTGAGGAAAAACCAAAATCCTGAATATCAGAGGAAAAAATATTTGAGCGATTCTAGCGGTAACTAACTAATTGGCCAATTAACACGCCTCGGAAAAAAAAAGTGATGCTATTTACCTAAATACTCGTACATACCCTGTGTAGGGGTTGTATTACTGTGCCTTACATAAAAATAACAATTTAAACATTAAAAGCAAAAAATAAGACAGTTAATTTAAATAAATAAAGAATCCTCAGCTTGATCCTGTCGGGATGGAGAGACGCGCTGCAGGACTGCCGCGGAGAACCGTGCTGGTAGCCACGGTCAAAACAGGACCAGGCCTCCGATGATCTGACGCTTGAACTTATTTGTCGGCTCAAGAGCCTGACAAATTCAGGATCCGGAAAGACTGCACGCGACCACACCGGGGTCGCGGTGGAGCGTTGCTCCCGACTGCTAGCTTATAAAGTTGAGCGTGATACCGTACTCAGCGCCTCCGATACATAGGAAAATTTTCAGATCACGCCATTCCGGCAAAAAAACAGAAGATTTCACATATGATTTTTTAACCAACGTTGTCGACTTTAAATTCAAAATGTTTCACATTTTTTAACAAAAAGTGATTTCCATCCAAAAAAATCAGCAAAACCCCGTCACGGCCAACAAAACACATCCAACTCACACTAAAAAAATCTTCATTTTTTCTCGAACAAAAACCTATTCCTAACTTAAAAAGATTCAGTTCTTAAAGAAAAATTTCGACTAAAGGCTTCCGAAAACAGGTTGCATGACAATCACCATAAAAAAAGGTGATATTTAAAAATGTAGCGTTTTTTATAACGCTGCAAAAGTTACTCGGACAAGCAAATCGATTAATTGTTGCAAGTGTCACATATGTCATTCTTAATAGGAAGTCCTTATCAAGATTTTGTCGTATTTGAAATAAAATGGACAGTAAATAAAATATTACACTGTTGTAAACTTCAATTTCTTTATTTTAAAAGTATTAATGAAAGTAGTCTCAAAAATTTTAAAAATATAAAAATGCCTTTTGTTTCTCTATGCTATAAACAAAATAAAATTACAAAATGTTGATAAAAATCACAATGATTATTAAGTTATAATGCGTGATATCACAATTTTACTAAAATATAAATGAGATCAACCTTATAAATAGGTATTGTTATAACAAAAATATAAATCTAATCATATTTTAGGTGTCAGTGTCACATTAGAGAATCAGTCTTAATAGTGTTACATGATTAAATTATTAATTATCTGAACTAAACAATACAAATAATATAATGATGTCATACGTTGACATAAAATTTAAGAGAAAAACGGTCTTACTGATAAACAAAAGGAAAAAAGAAACAAATATAAAATAAACCAAAAATAAAAATCAAATCTAATGTCACAAATCAAGTATAAGTAGTCATAATCGCAAAGAACCCAAAACAATTAAACAATCAACTTTAAAATAATTATCACTTAATCATTATAATCATAACAATATTATGGCACCTAATCATTAACATAAATCAGTCTTAACATGAATTAGTCATCATCTGAAGTAGTATCACATACCTCTTGAGAATTGTTACCAAATTTTAAGTTCTCATAAAAGTTGTGGTACTTTTCTGGAATTATTCCACTTTGGCATAGGTTAATCAAATCTTTGTATTTATCACGACTGATAGGAAGGTCTCCAGTATAGGCTTGCTTAATTTGAAATTCACGGGAAAGTCTATCTGTGTTTCGGGTACCAGACCTCAAAACAATTATAGTTTTTGGTTCATCTTCAAAATTATATTTATATTCTATCCTATCATAATGTTGTGCATGAACTGTCACTTCTCTCAAACGGTTCCATTGTATTTTTTCATTGTTTGTGTTTTTTGTCCAGTTTTTATTAGCCAGCAAAGATTTAAAATCGAATATTTCGGAAGTTGTCATCTCTTTTACTGTATAAGGATTACCTTCAACTTTAGCCCAACGAACGAGACAATACCATTCTTCTGGAACATAAATGAACTTTCGGTCGCTAGCACGCTCAATCGTGGCATGAACGCTGTCTCCCTCGTTCTGGGTATGACCTTTTTCCATAAATCTGTGTGTAATTGTCACTCCAAATTCTTTTGCAGCTAGAAGGTAAAGAGCAAAAACTATTCTGTTTCGGTTTTGTCCTGCACAGTTATCGGACCAGAATCTAAATGACTTTACTTCATTTTGTAAAGCTTTTTGTTTAATAAATTGATATAGACAGCTTGAGACCTCATTTGCGCCTCGTTTTGCGATAGCCTCATGCCACATAAAGCAAGTGGCTTCTTTTGTAGCTAGCTCATATAAGGTGAAGTTAAGCGTAGCCAATTTTCTTTTATAATAAAATACACTTACGTCCCCATGTGGTGTAATCAAAACCTTTTCAAAGTCGAATGTGGCAGCAACAACTTCTTTGTTTGATTTGGCCTCAGTTTTGTCCAATTGTTTTAAATGACGTGCAGCTTTTTTAGAAGCTTGGTGTTTTAAAAACGCAGTCTTCTCTTCTTCTGTCGGGATGCTCTTATTATTATAAACATGACATATATCGCAGAGATCTTTCTTCGGCTTATGAAATCCAATGTTAAAATTTTCATTCAATATATCACGATATTGCCGTTTGGTTAATGCTTTGCTACCATATTTGTCACTATCGAACCAATCGCAATACAAGGTAAACATCCGAGATGAACTTTTTACTCCTTCTAAATACATTTTTTTAGAATTCTGGCGCACGTAATGGGATTCAACCAAGGGAAATGATTTGACGTGATCACACACGCTTTTGATCATCTCATTATTTATTATGCTTTTTTTGTGCTCATATTTACCTCGTTTGTCTTCAGCTACAATTTCTCCATCATACTTTTTCCATGCCGTAGATATAATGCGTTCCCCCGCTGATATTGTGTTAAGGAACATGGTCTTGCATACCTTTGTTTTTTGTTTGTTCTCATTGGGAAGAAAATAACGGAACGTGTTTTTCCGATCATGTTTAGTTACCTCAGTCGTATGACGACGTTTGGGTATTTTTTCTGTATACTGAATGACAAATTCCCATTGCCTTTGACGATCGCTGCGCTCCCAGAACTTTTCGAAAATCTTATTACGCTGTTGTTCATTGAATTTGGTATGACATTTCAAACGACATTTTTCGTTGCATGCTTCTTTTAACTTCTTTTCCTCTATTTTTTTCCCTCTGAAATTTGTAAAACTCTTTCCTTGATTCTTTAATATTTTTCTCTGATTTACTAGCCAATGGTCTTTATGCTGTTGTCTTTTTTTACCTTTATCCTTTTTAAAACTGGACTGGCGAGTTTGAACGCCTTTAGCAGAGCTGGGTGTATAAACACTAGTTATGGAAGTCATAGAAGGGGTAGGTAGGTTTCCGTACAAGTCATCGCTTGTTAAGATTGGTGGGTTTTCGATTACATCAAGGGTGTCATTGCAAGTTTCATGCAAAAGCGGCGACGGCATAGGCGTTTTATCGGAATTTTCTTGATCACAAGCAAAATTATTCGGTGATTGTGTTATAAAATTACTAGACGTAGATGGAATTGGCTCATTATTTTCGTAATCACTCTCATTAAATACTTCATCTCCAAGCAATTCATGCAGCTGAATAAGTTCACCACTACTAGGTACCGGAGATTCTTCACGAACTGAAGCAAGCAATAAATAAAATATATTAATTCCCCGATAAAGTTGTTAAGAGAAAAAAAAAGTTGTCACAATAAATATCTCACTTCAAGCAAAAATAACATGAAAAATTAATTAACAAAACACACAATACCAAAACCGACACCTAAATATTATTATATGTCGTTTAATTAAGCAATATGTACCATATCCTACAAAAGCTTAAAATATTTTTACCAATAACAATGTAAGAAGTACCACTAACGACATATTGAATTTATTTTAAAACTAGTATAAAAGTCGGATATGGAACTTCTGACATACTTCACAATACAAGAAACGATAAAAAATGTAGGTAGTACCATATAGGACAAACTGTATAAGTATTCAAACCAATAACAAAGTCGGTTGTGGTAGATCTTACAGTTTTCATTGGACAGTTTGATAGATTTTCGTAACTAAGTTAATAAGAACTAATATTTCCAAAAATTACTCTAAAATAATTAGAATTTATTCCATGTCACAAGTTTAATATATAAAATAAATAATAATTACCTGTTTCTCCATGTTGTTCACTTATATAAGATGTAACATTTTGATTAACACTCTCGACCTCGACTGTTGTTTGTTTAGTGGCAAGTTTTATTAATCGGGCTGATCGACTCGTCATGTTGATTGTTATGAATAACAGTAATTGTACCATAAACTTCAAATAATACGAATTAGCACTAAACTAACACGCGACGTGCGCACACCCATACAACATGATTCGTACTGGCACAACCGCCCGCGCATCTTCCCCTCGCGCCCCGCCAAAAATGTCGCGAGTTAACATGCGTCATTGTTAACGGGCAGTCGTGGCAGATACGACTTTGTTAGCTTGGCTATCTCAAAAACTATGGGGAAATTTTAAATTTTTGTTAAAGCTACTGAAAGACCATGTTTTTATAAGGTCAATAGTTAAATAAAACGAAAAAGATGGAAGTGGTATATTCGACCTTGTTAATAGGGACAGGCGTATTGTTGAGGCTGAGTATAACGTGCTAAAGCGGACCGAACAACATATACAGCTGCAACACAAAACAATCAACAAGCATTTAAACGAGCTAGATCGAGCAACCAACATAATTAAAGAAAATATGGACAAGTTAAGCGATAGTCAGGACTTCACTTTGTCAGCACTAACAGCAGTCAATTTACTTCACAACCTAAAAGAAATTCAGGATACTCTACTGGAGACCATAACAGACGTTTATCATGGCAAGTTCAACACTCATTTATTAACCCCGGATCAATTAAGAAATGAACTACAGTTTATATCTGGGCAGCTAACCAAAGACGTCACCTTGCCAGTGGACAATATACAGTCAGACCTTAGGTCAGTCTACAGCATGCTGAAGGTAAAAGCAAGAGTAATGACAGACTATGTCATATTCGAAATAACATTTCCATTGTCTAGTAGAGACACTTACAAGATTTATAGGTAACATCCTCTCAGTTCCTCATCAAATTGGTACCAACATGCTTAACGCAATGCCGAAAACAGAATACGTAGCAATAAACTTGAGAAAGGATGCCTATTTAACAATATCATTTACGGAGCTTCAGCTATGTCAACACAATGAGCATTCATATTTATGTACAATCGACAAGCCAGTGAACTATCTTCCCATTGATGAGAAGTTCTGTAAAATCAATCACGATAACAATCAGTGTGCATTCAGCAAATCTCCGTGCAACGATATGTGGATTAAACTGAGCGATCCATCTAAGTATTTATATTTTTGCTGCAATACTTATCCGATCAGGATCATCTGTCAAGATCAAGTTACCTACAAGCAAATCAGTGGAGCTGGTATAATTAACTTGAAGCCTAAGTGCATAATTAAAGGCAAAGACTTTGCTCTGTACTCTCGTTCCCACTCGGGAAACATCTTAAAAACTGACCCTGAAGTAGAAACTCCACAGATAACAGAATTCCATCATTTAGTAAACATTTCTCTATCAGACTACACGGAATCCGTAGATCCGTTAAATCAAACATTAGATAACATCGACAAGCAGATAAAACAGTTGAAAACGGCTACGGCAAACACTTCCGAAAATATCTATAGAAACAACCAAAGCTTATCAACACATGACGTTCATCAATACGTCATCTGCTATATCTTGCTGGGCGTGGCCATCGTAGCAGCAGCGGTGTTCCTGTGGCGCTGGAAGAAGGCGTCTACCAGGCGCCTCACGCAGACGGAACCGACAGTTACATTTTCGCGAAACATCAGTTCTAGTGAAGTGAATCATGTGAAATTTCCGCGAAAGCAGAGCATAGTGGCTGATCGTCAGTCCAGTGAAGTGAATGTGATAGCCAGTAACGCTAGTTTAAATACTGTACATGACCAAGCTACGTCCCCTAGGCCACAAAGACGTAATTTTTACACTGGGGATGACATTGTTTAAATTTTTATTATCTTATTATCTTTATTTGTTTTGGTTTTAAATTTGTAACATTTTCGCCCGGGAGCATGTACGGCGAACCGCACATCATCAGTTTATTATGAATAGCCAAATCATCAGTTTACGCGTCAACGCTAAACGACCCAAATTACATATAACTTAGTACGTGATCAGATAGCAACTAGGGCCGTCGCGCGTGCTCCCTCGCTCTATTAACAAACATTTGTAACATTCTGAACAATACACAGTTTTCTGTGAGCATTTCAGTTTATCATTTATAACATCCCAAACAGCAATCTCTACATACTTAAATAACTTAAATAAATAAATGAGAGATAATTTATATATTAATACAGAAATTAATAAAATATAAATAAATAATTAAAATATAACTGGAAAATAATAAATAATATTATAAATTACAATTACAATCAAACATGATAAAATATTAAATTTCTTTAGAAATTAATGTCATCTACCTAATTTTGTTGTTTTAGTGTTACGGAAATATCGACAAAAACGCTCTTCCTCTCTCCAACCGTATCCAAACTTTGCAGTGCCCGACAGGGTCCATAATTGTTTCTCTCTAATTGTATCTTTACCACCTGTATATGTACATTATGTATTGCAATAAATCATTTGAATTTGAATTAATTTCTTGTTAAAAAGGTTTTATTGACTATGTTCTACAAAAGTTTTATAATTTTATTATGGTAAACGTTTTTTGTAAACTTTGAATCTATTCGTCATGACTTCATCCGACGTAGAAGCATGACTTAAATCTACAACCACTACTGGAATCTCCAATTTGAAAGATGTTCTCACGTACTACAAAAAGGCACTGCGCCATATCACGGAAAAATCGATCAAAACTTTTAAAAACCTATCTATACGATCGGAAATGATTTTTCACATCGGTGAGCAGTTACGACTGTTATCAATCACACCACATTTTGCCATAAAACCGCGATGTAGGTATCCACAGTTTTCATTCTCAAGATTCCCTGGGGAAAGTGTGGGGTGAAACTGAACAGATACTCCTGATTCTGCGCCCTGTTTGCCCCATGCCCAAGTGTATTCAATTTATGGAATCAAAAACTGATTTATGTACCACCAAGGCTGATATATCTGGCTGTACAATTATCCGTGGTTTTTATTTCAGGGGTTCTGAAAAACAGTGCTGTTGTGTTAAGGATTTAAAAATGTTGTGTTTACAATTTTATAACTAAAAAAACATTCTCTATCTTCCTGCCCTCATTTTTTAATTGATCGTTAACGTGAAAATGGTGGTTCTGCATTTACTTGAGACGTACATGCTGAACTGAGTAATGAACAATAACTGAGTAATACATATAAGGCCTTTTTAGACAGTATTCAACAGATATTTAACTTTTTGTAGTAAGTTTAAAGTTGGCACCTGTCACATCTACCTCGTTTGGCGAGCATTAGAAAGTTTAGAATAATTACTTTTCATTAACAGCTGGATGAGAGTAGCTAGTGATCGAGCTAAATGGCGTGCAAACAGTAATTAAGGTAAAGTGAACTGAAAACGCCATCACTCGTGGTTTGACCCGAACATAACCGATTCCGTATATCCGAACACCCTGGGGTGTTCAACGGGCGTCCAACGAAGATACCAATTAACCGACTGACACAATCAAATACCCAGCACTGCAGCGTCTGCCTGTATCCTACGAAATAATATTATTCATACATCGAACTAGGTCTTGGTATTTTGACAACTAATTAGGTATGAAATGGGTTCGAGTCTGAGATAATATCTCGTATTATTAGTTTGAGGCTAGAGTTGTGTAGATGGATAAAATTTGAAATCAAATCAACAAAGAAGAAAATGTACAGTTAGTGTTTATGTAAAACTACTTACTATGCCCGCTGCAAAATTATAACACAGGAACATAATATTGGGTTAAAAATTATACTATGTGTTAATCCAGGTTTTAAACTATCTGTACACTATCCAAATATTCCAATTCCAAACATATAAATCCGTTCGGTAGTTTTTGCGTGAAATTGTAACAAACATCCATAGATCGTTTGAAACTTTCACGTTTATTATAAGTTTAATCAGGTGTTGTTTATTATAAGTTTAATCATGCAGCCAAATACTAGTGTATTTCATGGAGTGACTATCTGATCTTCACAATATAGTACTGGGTAATACAATAACGAAGACACAAAATTCATAGATTATCTTGAAGAATAATGCATCGTTTACCGAGCTATTACTATTCTTCACTTTCTTGGTTCTAACATTTGAATTGAATACTACATAAACAATCGATTTACTTATCGAGATGTGTAAAACTCTTCCCACAGTGGTTGAAGACGAAAAAATTCGAAGAACGCATTTTTGCCGCAGATAAAAATCTCAGGCGCGAAATCACAGACTGATTATCAAGCATCCCAGAGTAACTCGCTAGGGATATAGGGTGGGGTGCTAAGGACAGGAAACCTCCTCGAGTGCCCGAGGCTGGAAGTTCCTTTCCGGATACGTCCGGGGGGAAGCCCAGATTCTCGGGACGGTGCGCCCCGGGATGCGGGCAAGTACTCCCCTACGGGGTCTCCTTGTCCGTATGCCAATGTCCTGTCGCGTCGCTCCACCGCGTGTCCCTCTGCTCAGCAGAGGGCACAGTGGTTGGAGCAAGAGCGGGCACGGCGTGCACTTACCCTGCCGCCGGGCAGGCAGGAGGAGGTATTGCACTCCCACCTCCTCTTGCCACCGCTATAATCTCGTAGCCCCGAAGATTGTCAGGATCACGTCTCTGACTTTCGACGGGGGTCGAGGGCCTTGGCTTAACCGCCCGGGCCGCGAGGTAGAAAACCTCTATAAAAAGTCACCCCGAATCTCAAGCGGCGGAGCACCGCGAGGAGATGTATGGCTGACGGGAGTTCTTTTGAACAATCAGTCGCTAGTGCTACCCTCGCCAGGGTACCGGCCGACCCCCTGGCGAGTAATAAATGTCGTAATGACGTAGGCTTATCTGGGTACAGGGGTCTCTGCCCAGATGGACCTGTACTTCCCCCATTCTCGTGGGAACTGAATGGAAAAAATTAAAAAAATCCCCCAACAACCGGCAGTCGCCGCAGCGAGCCAAGGTGGCTCACGTGCCTGTGAGGTGGAGTCGCTGGACTTGTCCAGTACGTCCGCCTCACCGGCACCGACGGAGCGGGCACAGAGTGCCGCTCGTAAAAAGACGATGGTGCTGGAGTCCGACTCGTCGGACGCCAGGAGCGCCCAGAGCCTTGGCTCTGGGCGCGGAGGATCAGGGGCCGCGGAAAGGAAGAAGTTCTTCCGCAAGCGGCCCCATTCGTCGTCGTCAGACGACGAGCCTGCCTCGGGCCGGAAGATCCCGACAAGTTGTCGGGGTAAAGGCCGAGGCAGGACTGGAGGTAGAGTCGGAGCAGAGCCCACTCTCGAGGAGACCATAAAGGCCGCCGTGCGCACCCTGGCTTCGAACAAGCCAGGGAAGAAGGCCACGAAGGACCGGGCCGCGGGCGCGGCCACGGCCACGATAATGGCGGCAGTGGCGGCGGCTAGCCTCGGCCAGTCTCAGCCTCCATCGACGGAAGCGGGCGAAATGTCCGAAATGCGGGCGGAGGTTGCCCGCTTGACGGCCGCGATGGAGGTTCTCCAGAAGGAGAACCTCCATCTTAAAACGGAATTGGCCGGCCTGCAGAAGGCAGGCCGCCGGGAGGCGCCACCGGGGGGCGCACAGGACAAAGGCCGGCCCGCATCGGGGGAGAACTCAGTTCTCACCCTGGTGCGGCAGGAGCTGGCCGCCTTCCAGCAGCGGTTCTCCGTATTGGAGAGCCGCGTGCTGCGACCCCCGCTGGCGTCTTCGTACGCGGCTGCGGCCGCGTCTAAGCCTCCCCCGCCGGCGAAGCCGCCTCAGGCGAAGCCGCCCCAAGCGAAGCCGCCCCAGGCGAAGCCGCCCCAGGCGACGGCCCCTGCGAGCGCGAAGACGGCCCCGGCCAAGCCTGGCCAGGCGAAACCGGGCCCGTCAAAGCCGCCTCCGACTCCGACGCCTGCGGGGCCGACACAGGCGGCCAAAAAGAGGAAGGCCCAGCTGTCCCAGCAGCCTCCTCCAAAGACTCCTCCGGCCGACGCCGATTGGCAAGTGGCTGGGGAGAAGAGGAAAGCTGATGGGGCAGCCAGGACCTCTAGGCGGAGGGAGAGGCGGCGGCGGCGCAAGGAGCGCGATGTCGCGGCACGTTTGCGCGCCCCCAAGACCGCGGCTGTAGTTATAACACTGCAGCCGGAAGCGGTCAAGAGGGGCGTTTCATACCGAGACGTGCTTGCGAAGGCGAAGGAGGCAGTAAACCTCACGGAGCTCGGCATCGTCGGCGGTCTCCGCTACCGGGTCACCGCAACGGGGGCTCGGATGCTGGAGGTCCCCGGCGCTGCCAGTGGCCCCACCGCTGACGCTCTGGCCGAACGGCTCAGAGCGTCCTTAAATGCGGAGGAGGCCCGAGTGTCCAGACCCACCAGGCGCGCAGACGTGCGCATACTGGGTCTGGACGACTCCGTGACGGTGGAGGACGTGGTGGCCGCCGTTGCCGGGACTGGGGGGTGCCCTCCCGACCAGGTGAGGGCGGGCGCCCTGCGTCCTGACTACGCGGGGCTGCAGACCATCACGGTCAGCTGCCCCGTGTCGGCGGCCAAAAAGCTGCAGGAGGGCCGAAGGCTCCTGGTTGGGTGGGTTTCGGCGCAGGTCAAACTGCTGGAGCCCAGGCCTCTGAGGTGCTTCCGCTGCCAAGTGGGTAACCACGCGGCATGCATGTGCACCTCGGAGGTCGACCGCAGCGACGACTGTTTCCGCTGCGGTCAGCCCGGACACAAGGCCGGCTCGTGTACGGCCCCGCCGCACTGCTTCGCATGTGCGGCGGCTGGCAAGCCGGCCGATCACCGGGCAGGGGGCAAGTCCTGCGCCCCGCCCGCTAAAACCAGGAGCAGAGGTAGGCCCTCTGCTACCGCCGTTCCCGCCGCCGCAGCTCCTGCTGCCGCCGCCGCCGCCACTGACGCCGCCGCCGCCGCCGGTGCCGCCGCCGCCGCTGCCGCCGTGGCCGCGCCCTCACCGAGGGCCCTGGAGGAGGCTGCAATGGACTCCGATTAATGGCTCCATTGCGCTTCCTCCAGGCGAACATCAACCACTGCGCCGCTGCTCAGGATCTCCTGCTCCAGAGTATGGCGCAGTGGTTGATTAATGTCGCCGTGGTCGCCGAGCCGTATTTTGTCCCGCCCAGGAATGACTGGGTGGCGGACCTAAACGGCTCGGTGACCCTCATCTCGTCGGCCGCCGCCGGTACCCCGCCCCTCGATCGCGTCGAGAGAGGGCGTGGGATCGTCGCAGCACGGTTCGGGGAGATCGCCGTGATAGGCGTTTATTTCTCCCCGAACCGAACTATCGCCGAGTTCCAGGACTCCCTATCGGAGCTGGGAGACGTCGTCGTCGCTTTCGGTTCCCTCCCCGCGCTCGTCCTCGGGGACTTCAACGCCAAGAATGTGGCTTGGGGTTCCCGGGTTACGGACTACACGCGGGGCAGGATGCTCGAGCACTGGGCCCTGGCGCATGGCCTAGTCATCGAGAACCGGGGTTCCGTCCCCACGTGCGTGCGATGGACGGGCGATTCGGTGGTGGACATCACGTTCGCCACCTCCGGCCTGTCGCCGCGCGTCACAGACTGGCGCGTTGTAGAGGAGGTGGAGACCTATTCCGACCACCGGTATATCCGGTTCGACGTCTCCGCCCAGACCTCAGACGCGCCGGTCCGGCGGAACCCAAGTGGTCCGCGATGGGCGCTGAAGCAGCTGGACCGGGAGCTATTCCTGGAAGCCTCGATCGTGCAGGCCTGGGTGTCACCACCGGACAGGCCTGCCGACATCAACGACGAGGCGGGGTGGTTCCAGGAGGCCATGTCGGAAATCTGCGACGTGGCCATGCCCCGGGTCCGGCTAGGACGCGCCCGGCGTCAGTTGTACTGGTGGTCGCGCGAGCTAGCAGCGCTGCGCGAGGCGTGCGTTGCCGCGCGACGCCGGTACACCAGGTTCCGCAGGCGCCGCACCCGACCTCCGGATGCGGTGGCTGTAGAGACGGAGCTGCAGGATGGCTACAGGGCAGCGAAGACCGCCCTCCGCGACGAGATCTGGCGGGCCAAGGAATTGGCCCGCAAGGAGATGCTGGAGGCTCTGGACGGGAACCCATGGGGCCGGCCCTATAAGTGGGTGAGAGAGAAGCTCCGCCCCTGGGCTCCCCCGTTGACGCAGAGTCTCCAGCCTCAGTTCGTGGAGGACGTGGTGAGCGCCCTGTTCCCCTCGCGGGAGGAGCACACTCCCCCGCCCATGGCTCCGTCTCCGGCGGTGCCTGAAGCTGAAGCAAACGCGGACCACAGCGACGACGACGTCTACGACGCTCCGGAGGTGACCGAGGTAGACCTGAGAGTGGCGGTACAACGGCTCAAAGCCAAAAATACCGCCCCAGGACCCGACGGCTTGCCAGGAAAAGCCTGGGTCCTGGCCTCGGGGACTCTCGGGCCTCGACTGAGGGGGCTCTTTAGCGCGTGCTTGGAGAGGGGCCAGTTCCCGCTTCGTTGGAAGACGGGGAAACTGGTCCTGATCCAGAAGCCCGGGCGCCCTGCGGACTCTCCGTCCGCATTCCGGCCCATCGTGCTGCTCGACGAGGTGGGCAAGCTCTTTGAAAGAGTAATTGCAAACCGCCTCGTCGGGCACCTGAATCGGGTGGGCCCGGACCTTGCGGAGAGCCAGTTTGGCTTCCGCAGGGGGCGCTCGACGGTGGATGCGATCACGCGCGTGAGAGCCCTCACGACGGGGGATGCGGTTTCCCGGGGCAGGGTCGTCTTGGGGGTGTCTTTAGACATCTCCAATGCCTTTAACACCCTGCCCTGGAGTTGCATCAGGGAGGCACTCCGGTATCACCGGGTGCCGACCTACCTCCGTCGTATAGTCGAGGACTACCTGACGGACAGAGCCGTCATCTACCCCGGTCACCGGGGAGAGTGGAACCGGCGAGAGATGTCGTGCGGTGTTCCACAGGGATCGGTCTTGGGGCCGCTCCTGTGGAACATCGGTTACGACTGGGTGCTGCGCGGCGACCTCCCTGACGGCGTCGGCGTAATTTGTTACGCCGACGACACGCTCGTCCTGGCGAAGGGAGAGTCGCACCAGGCGGCGGCCGACGTGGCGACGCAGGCGGTAGCGACAGTCGCTAACAGGATCCGGCAGTTGGGACTCGACGTGGCGCTGCACAAAACAGAGGCCATGTGTTTTCATGGCCGTCTGAACGCGCCACGTTCAGAGTCCCACATTACGGTGGAGGGGGTTCGCATCGGCGTCGGGAGGACGATGAAGTACCTGGGACTCGTCCTCGACAGCCGGTGGAACTTCAGGGAGCATTTCCTGCATTTGGCCCCAAGGCTGAACCGGGCAGCAGC
Source organism: Agrotis puta (assembly GCA_943136025.2). Lineage (NCBI taxonomy): Eukaryota > Metazoa > Arthropoda > Insecta > Lepidoptera > Noctuidae > Agrotis > Agrotis puta. The sequence goes on from OW964171.2 coordinate 5,172,782, forward strand.
CGCTCTCAAGCGACTCCTGCCCAATCTCGGCGGGCCAAATGCCTCCTGCCGGAGGCTGTACGCCGGTGTCGTGCAGTCCATGGCCCTCTACGGGGCCCCCGTGTGGGCCCTAAGCATCCGGACGCGACCACTCAAGCTGGTCGCATGCCAGAGGGTCATGGCTATCCGGATGATCCGGGGATACCGCACGATTGCCGGTGAATCAGCCAACCTCCTAGCGGGATTGCTGCCCTGGGATCTGGAGGCGACTGCCCTCCAGCGCGTCTATGAATGGCGCGTGGAGGCGCAGCGTCGGGGCGAATCCCCGCTGCCTCGACAAGTCGAGGCGCGGCGGGAAGAGCTCCGGCGTGATCTCAGGGTAGTATGGAGGGAGCGACTGTCGCAACCGAGGTCCGGGCACGCCGCAATCGCGGCGGTAAGACCCCTCTTTGAGGAGTGGCTGGATAGGCGTCACGGCGTCCTGACCTACCGCATGACGCAGGTCCTCACCGGACACGGAAGTTTCGGGAGGTTCCTGTGTCTGATAGGGAGGGAAGAAACGCCTGGGTGTCACCACTGCGAGGATCGTCCGGAGGACACGGTGGAGCATACGGTGCAGGACTGCCCCGCTTGGGCAGAGCACCGCCGTGTCCTCACGACGGCGATAGGCGGAGACCTCTCGCGCCCGGCATTGGTCGAGGCCATGCTGCGGGGCGAGACGGAGTGGGAAGCGGTCGCCTCCTTCTGCGAAGCAGTCATGCTCGTGAAGGAGGAGGCGGGCCGCCTGAGGGAGAGGACAGCGTCCTCCCTCCACCCCAGCCGCAGTGGTAGACGCCCACGGCGTCGGACGTCGCAGGACGATCTCCGGCCACCGTAGGCGCGGGCATGCGGGCAGCGAGTAATGGGCGACTCACTGTCCGACCATGGACCATGCCCGGGTCGACGGCGCGTTGTGTTCCACGCGCGCCTCAAAGAGTGTCAGCATAGTGACGGGGCCTGTAGAGGGCCAAAGCCTGCTGGGGTCGCGGGACCAAGGGATTACCGTGACCCTAGTACGTAAAGGGCTATTGAAGGACACCGTGGATTTTAGTCAGTACAAGTCTGACAGTCCCTCCCGCCCTGCCCTGGGTGGGAGGACTCATTTGATGATTTTACCACGATAAAAAAAAAAAAAAAAAAAAAAAAAAAAAAAAGGGATATAGGGTGACATTTCTTTACTTTTTCTTTTATCGCAGAACTTCGAGATTCCAAACTTGAGGGTCAAAAGGTGGAATCCCTTGCGGTCCTTTAAGTCATGACAGTTGAAAGTCCCCATTGATATTGTTAATCTATTTGTATCTATGTGTGTCGTCTGGAACCCTTTTTCCGGGTATTTTACCCCCGGGGATCAATGTACCCGGTAGATGTCAGGTGGGTTGGGGAATCTGAATGTGTAAGTTTATTATAAGTTTTGGGTCTTCACACCCCGCGAAGAAAAACTGAAGTAATTTAAGTTTACTCGTGAACTCTACCGTTTTGGCTTCGCACCTCGTTCATTTACCAAAGTCTTGTTTTTATTTTGAGGGCATGCAAATTTAAGTGTGCCTTTCAAGTTCTCTTTTGACTGACCAGTTTTTTTTTTGTATTAAAAAAGTAATGTATAAGACTGAATATAAATCAAAGGGTAATTCCCAAAAGTGCTGCAGAGAACTAGGCCCGTTTTACTCCACTAACATTGGATGACGGCTACTCTAGCTGAAGCGGAGCCCTAAATATTAATGCTCTATTGAAATTTGATCCCTCAGCGTTTAGCAAAAGGTTGAAGATCTAACAGTGCGGCTTCATTGCGGCATTCTTTAGATACCATATAGAAATCAAAGTTAATACGGGCACTAGTACCTAAGTATTATCACATAGGTATTATGAAGATGGCGCATTCCCAAATTGTTTCGGCTAAAATATTCTAAGTTATTAGAAATTCTTGTTAAGTTTCCGTAAGTATTTCTTAGTAGTTAAAATAGTTATGCGGTCAATCGATAGCGTCTGTTAATTCACTGGGGGTTTCCGAAAACTCGGAGGAAATAACCGCAAAGTTTGGCACGGAGCCACTAGCGAACAGTTCAAATTGTCTGTTGCCACTAACGTTTACCTAAATGTTTCTGGACAGTCGGAGTTAAGTCTTGCCCTTTGATTAAAGCCCCGAGGGATTACTAAACTGATGAAGTATTTGAGCTGCTTTAGAGTTGTGTAGACATGCTAAGTTGATTACAGTGAGTGTTAGGCACTTTGCATAGGCATGCGAATGAGTTTAAAAGATCGGTGGTTTTAAAATTTCCCATATAGGTTTCTGGAGTTCTCCATTATGACTGCTGTAACAGGGATGTACATTAGGTATTTGTCTATATAACAATACGGGTAAACAGATGATGATATTTCTATGTGTACAGCTTGACACAATCTAACCAGAACCATATCAAAATCAGTCAAAAAATTGTATGTATTAGGTTAAAATCAAGGCATAGGTATTTGCCAAACTGGCGCTCAGGCTTTATAAGGGATCTATAAAATGTCATGAAACTAATTTAAGTATTGACATGAATGTTTTAGCCTCGCAGAAATGTGTTGTTGCTTAAAAGGTATATTGTGTTTATTTAAAAGTTATTTTTCCCAGGATTCGCAATTTTTCTGAATTTAGTCAGACTTAACAGAAAATTGTATTCCCAAAAGGTACTTTCTGTATGTTACGAGAGCTAGTTTACAAGTATTCTCAGTAGGTGGGCGAAGTGGCTCGACTATGGTTGTGTTTATGAAGTAACAGCGTGCTGAGAGGCCGGAACACACTTTTGGCTAAACTCCAAATACGTTGTCTTAGGGAGACCGAACAAATATGGAGTAAGTGATAACTTTAGTTACGTAAGTTCTGAACTAGACCACGTAGAATCTAAAGTTGGTATGTATAATTGTACTCGTATATCGATGTTTATTTCAATAAATCCAAAAATATGCAAGGAACACTTTTCAAAGAGGGCGATTTGAATAGGAAATAAATAAAAGTCAAAATATAAATTAACATTAAACCTACTTTGAACTATTAACATAACCAAAGGGATAAATATAACCCGGGTCGACGGCTCATTGTATTCCACGTGCCTCAAGGAGCTGTCTTCAGTCTGATGGGGCCCCTCCTAGAGGGCCACAGCCCAAAACCAAGTCCTGCTGGGGTCGCGGGTCTGTCTCATCGGGTAACCGTGATCCTGGAACCGAAAGGACTATTGATCACCGTGGATTTTAGTCATTTTAAGTCTGACAGTCCCTCCCGCCCCACCTTGGTGGAAGTACTCATTTGATGATTTTACCACGATAAAAAAAGGGATGAAAAGGAAGTAATTTTAGTAAGATTATAAAGTCAAGAAGAATTAAACAGTGGATATTCTGTACACATACATTGCTTATGATAAAGATAATATAAAAAAAACAACTTCATGTGTGTCCAGTATATAAGGCAAAAACACCGAAAGAGTAAGATTTTCAAGTTGGATGAAACTGGTCGCGGGACTAACGAATTACCGTGACCCCGGTACGTAAAGGCTAGTGAAGGACACCGTGGATTTTAGTCAGTACGAGTCTGACAGTCCCTCCCGCCCTGTCCTGGGTGGGAGGACTCAATTGATGATTTTACCAAGATAAAAAAAAAGTTGCATGAAACTAAAATCCAACCAAACTTTGAGCAGCGTGGGATGATAGATCTGAATACACGTTTATTGGTGAGACAAGATCAGGCCCGCAACTCACAAGTTTCTCGCAAACTATTGATTGATTATGACTTTATGAATGGTTGAATTTGCAAGTTTTGTATACTTGCACGTCCAGAGTTTCCATTATGTAAGTATTTAGCGTCTTACAATGTATAACAATGTAGTTCTCACTTCTCTGCAGTTTCTCACACGTGAAAATCCTTGGAGCGGGTAATGAAAGGGGAAGATCGACCAGGTTTGAATATTAATTCAAGTGTTCGTTCAAACGTACGGCTTGCAATCTTAGGTTTGTGGTTCATTGTCAACAAAACAGCTGCAAGTCTAACAGTATAAAGTTTATTGATAGCTGAACCTTTAGCAATACTTACTTTACGATCTCACCAGCTCGTAAACTCGATACAATAGGTGGAGATACCCGCACATAACAAAGTTGACACCGTCACATCCATTATTAAAATCTCATTAACTTGGACAGTTTGATGAAACAGGACAAAGAGCGCTCTAAAATAAAAATAATCTCATCTTTCGGAGATGAAACAATTCCATTCAGACCGTGTTCAAAGCAAAAATGTTACGGAAACCCAAAACTTGATGAATTCCAGCTTGCACAAACTGGAAACAATATTCCGTGAAATACGTTAAATTTTCAATGTGCGTAAAGGAAATAAATGCTTGGAAGTGGATGTACATAAGTACTGTATACGTCTACGTTTTGCAAGTCTAATTTAATTACTGATAATACCCGACGTTCACTCTTGCGCTCGTTTTAAAGCATCAGCAATTTGTTTTACTTTACAAAATGTAAATAAACATTAAGCATTGCCATGAGCGGGATGTACGAAATAAAATGAGTTTTTTGGTTAAAATGTTCCGTCATATGCATTAGTGTGAGTAATTAAACTGAATTTGCTGTTTTAGGAAGTATGAATGACGTGTAGAAACAGCCATGTTGTAACTGCTCACCGCAGAAAGAATTGTGTACTTGTGGTAAGGAAGTTTCTCAACTAATCTTTGTTTGTTGGTGATTAAACATTTTTTTAGGTGGATAATTCATTAAATTAGTGCTTCCTGTCTTGAGTGGAGTGGGAGGGACTGTCAGACTCGTACTAAATAAAATCCACCGTGTTCGTCCAATTGCTCTGTACGTTTCAGGGTCACACAACAAGTGAAAATCAACCTTACCACTACGGCATTTGATTGTATACGGGTAGATGAAAAACAAAACACGATCGCCACGTCGACGTCAAGTCAATCGAATTGCGTCATTATATCGTAGTAGCAAAGTTATTTTTTACTTTTAGTTGGAATCGGTCGAATTGCAATCGCGTCGCGCCATGTGTAAAGTCCCTTACTCATTTGGACAGTTGACAGACAATCCTTGATTTTTATGACATTTGAATGTCTTACCGTATTTTTGTAATAGTCAACTTCGCTTTGGCATAAAGTTTGATGTCGACACACCACTGCAACGGGCCATTTGTTTAGCGGTAGTCTATAATTATGACAAAGCTGAAAGGTTCTTATGGGAAAGAAGAATAACATAAATTTAGCAAAAAAAAAACGACGGGTTGCAGTCCGGCAGAAGTGAAAACTTCAATAGTAATAAACACACACGAACATTCGCGCAAGCGCCCTGCGCCGTCTTACGAATTTTCGATCAGGTCACGTGTGCTGACGCGAGTTTAACATTTTTTACCCATTTCAAAAAAAGTGCACAACGCCGCTAAAGAAGTTTTCACTTCAATAAATAATCGTGACCTTCGAACGTAAAAGGTTGTTGAAGGAACACCGTGAATTTTAGTCAGTACGAGTCTGACAGTCCCATCCGCTTTTACTCTGAGGGAGCTTCCTCATGACGCGATTCAACCGATTCCAACTACAAGTGAAAATCATCCTTACCACTACGAAATATGTCTTAAAACGTGCGGTTGTCTACGGGGTGTTAAGTCAATCGTATTGCATCATTATATCGTAGTAGCAAGGACGATTTTCATTTTTAATTAGTAGAAATTATAAATCGCGTCGTGGGTAAGCTCCCTTAGTGGTCACCGTGTGTTCGGGTTTCGGTTGTCGAAGTTCATTACTATGCATTAGACATGACACCGTTCGTTGCGACGTACCGGTCCATCGCAGTTCCGTTTTTTACGTCGTCAGTACGTTTCTGCTGTAGCGCGATATTTCTATTTTCTGCTGAAATTGATTCTTTATTTCAGCTTTGGTAAAGTGTGCAGTTTCTAACAAGGATGATTTGTTTACCAACTGTCTTACAATGTGGTTTTAATGATGTCGTGATCGTCACTCACTTGTACAGTCACAAGTAGACTTTTATTCAGAAGTACAGACAGATTGTCAATGGACACAAAAATTCTAACCTCGAGTAGGTTTTAAACCAGCGACCTCCGGATTCAGTACATCCGACGCTCTTTTCAACCAAGCCATCGAGGTTCCTGCCCACAGCGTCGAATTCTTCAATCCAATTCTAACGTCTCACGGTATGCACGGTAATAAGATTATTTCAAGAAAACGGAATTACTGTAATGTCAATAGTATGTTAGTGTAGTTAGTTAGTGTAATGTTTGCGGGCAGCGAGTAATGGGCGACTCGCTGTCCGACCATGGACCATGCCCGGGTCGACGGCGCGTTGTGTTCCACGCGCGCCTCAAAGAGTGTCAGCATAGTGACGGGGCCTGTAGAGGGCCAGAACCTGCTGGGGTCGCGGGACCAAGGGATTACCGTGACCCTAGTACGTAAAGGGCTATTGAAGGACACCGTGGATTTTAGTCAGTACAAGTCTGACAGTCCCTCCCGCCCTGCCCTGGGTGGGAGGACTCATTTGATGATTTTACCACGATAAAAAAAAAAAAAGTCAGTATAATGTTGGTATAGTAACACCAAAATGTAGACATTACTGTCACAGGATTATTATACTCGTACCTACATACTACAAACAAGACATATACCACGTAGATCACGTCCGTACAATACGGCTCACGACGTACCTACCCACTAATATGTCACCGGACAGGCACGTATAACGGAACCAGAAGTTATCCCGCATCACGACCACTTCCGGCGACGGTACGGGCACTTCCTGCTATTTAAATGGACGCCACTTTGACCATTGCGACTGTGAAGACCGCTGATAAATAAATTTTGATCGGTTCATCATGGTGTTTGATTTCTCAGTCAGTGTTGTTCTCTAAAGAAAACCAAGAAAGAAGACCTTGTGAGAGTCGAATTACGCTCAATTATGGGATCCATGAATTCTCACGATTACAAAAAAATGTGTATAAATTATAGATCCTTATTGCAAGCCCTATCTTTTGATGTTTTCACGAAACAGTTTCAGTCACAAAGAACACTTAAATGGAAGTGACTTCTTAGTAAAAGAAAGTATCAATGACGAAGATGTACGTAGGTACATCTAACTAACTAAAAACGTAGTAACTACCCTATTTCTTTGGAGCCGGCAATAGAGCCGGCTCCGAAGAAATAGGGTAGTTTACTGCATAAATATATTGAAAATCTGTTTAGTCCGTCAGTTAGAGTATTGAAAAGTAACGATTAAGTATTTTTTCTTTTTCTTTTTTTTTTTGGTATATCAATGAACATTGACAAAGATAAGATGCGAAGCAGTCATGCTCGCGAAGGAGGAGGCGGGCCGCGTGAGGGAGAGGACAGCGTCCTCCCTCCACCCCAGCCGCAGTGGTAGGCGTCCACGGTGACGGACGTCGGCAGATGATCTCCGGCCACCGTAGGCGCGGGCATGTGGTCGGCGAGTAATGTGCGACTCGCTGTCCGACATGGACCATGTCCGGGTCGACGGCGCGTTAAGTTCCACGTACGCCTCAAAGAGTGTTAGCATAGTGACGGGGCCTCCCGCTCTGCCCTGGGTGGGAGGACTCATTTAATGATTTTACCACGATAAAAATAAAACCCTTTGTTCCTACTTTTGTACATGATGCTGGAATAACCAGATTTCCTTATTCTTTAAACCCAGCTTAAAAGGAAAACTAAATCAATTATTCATGCCATGAAATCCTTTAACAAACAATAGAGAACATTGACTCTAATTAATGACATAAATACATGCTCAGTACAATGTTTGGTGACACATGGTTACATGGGAGTCAAGGCATGCATACTAATATCCTAACTTGTGTACCTTCGATTTCGCAAGGCGTTCGCCATATTGGCATGTTTGAAGATAAGTTTGAACGGGTTTAGAACAACTTTTGATGGTATTTCCGTGAGGATAATGGATGCAACATGACACGTTTGGGTCGGCATAAATCAGCCGTGCGGCAAAATTTTCTTTTATAATATAAGTAAATTTTTGGGGAAATAAATTGAAAAAAAAAGCTATAAATATTATGAAATAACTGAATAAAACAAAATGAAGAGACCTATAATTAGGCTAAATAATTAAGGCTTATAATTAGAGCGATTGGACTGCTGCGATGAGGGTCGCGGGTGCGATTCCCGCTCGGAACGAATAATTTTGTATGACAAGTTAGTTGTTCCGGGTCTGGGTGTTTGTGGACGTAAGCTTCTACTCGTATGTTAGTAAACGCACCAACGAAACAGGAGAAATTATCAGTGCGGGGAAAATTTAAAAATTAATAATTATGATAAATTTAAAAACTAGATTGACTTAACTTTAAACCTTTCTATATGGTGAGTGTATGTGTGTGTTGATTTTGAGATTTGTGTGTGCAAATGGAGCACATTGTGAAGTTTACTCATTAATTGTTTAGAATTATAGCCAAACACGACTGGAATGGTGTTACTTATTTGCTATAGGATTTTAATTTTTAGAAATTAATCATAATAAAATCCTAATCTCATCAGGGTTTTTTTCAACTATTGGGCAAAGGCCTCGCCAATGCTAGCGCCACATCGACCAGCGATCACAGTGTGCGTCCAAATCATCTTGCCACCTGTTTTTAGCAATGTCGTCCATCTTGTAGGCATCCATTACCATTATGCAAACACCCAATCCCATTTGACACCATTAGATAGCCTTTCTACCTACGTATTAATTATTCTAGTTTTAGAGCAAACAAAAAATGTAAAAGAAAAAACGACGAGTTGCACTCTGGGAGTGCCGGCAGAAGTGAAAACTTCAATAGTAATAAACACACACGAACATTCGCGCAAGCGCCCTTTTTTTTTTTTTTTTTTTTTATCGTGGTAAAATCATCAAATGAGTCCTCCCACCCAGGGCAGGGCGGGAGGGACTGTCAGACTTGTACTGACTAAAATCCACGGTGTCCTTCACTAGCCCTTTACGTACCGGGGTCACGGTAATCCCTTGGTCCCGCGACCGCGCCGTCTTACACAACGCCGCTAAAGAAGTTTTCACTTCAAAAAAAAAAATCACAGGCAAAAACAGATTTCAAAACTATGAGTAGTTGTTTTATTCGTAACTCACAACAGTTTTTCCACAAACCCTGTAGGCATTTTATGGAAACAGCCCTGTGACCGTATTATGGCGCCTTAAAACCAGGCTTGTTCCAGTGAGTAAAAGAGACAGAGTTATACAAGTCGACGTCATATTACGGCCCCTGGACTACGCTCTGGTTTTAACGTAATAAAAAAAGGACAAAGTACAAAGGACTCAAATGAAATAATTACATAGCTAGAGCATGTAAAACAAGACCAACATACTGCGGTGATAAGCATCACAACGGCGAAAATTTCATTAAAATCTGTGCATTATTTTTTAGTAACGAGAGCGAGGATAGTTAAAAATGCTGTTTAATACTCGTCTGGAACAGTGTACTGAGATTATATTTTTCGTCGACAAATATTTTCAACAAGCTCGTATATTATAACAAATAGTCTTTATATAATGATACAATTTATTTTAATTACATTATCACCCAACAAAAAAAGCGATGTGGTATTAGTAACATTACTTTACTCTTGATAGAGTGGGGAAGTTTTTTTACCACCTTGCCGCGCTTAACTCAGTGGAAATCAGAGCTTAGAAGACTGGTCGTTCGATGCCAAGCTTCACAGTTTGAATCATAGCCGCAAGGTTGCCTGCTTGTCAGCTTTCTATAGACTTTACTTCGGCGAGTGAGCACATAATCACTGCTATCTTATTCCACCAGCTCCCTTCTCCCATCTGACTTCTAGACATAGTGCTAGTTATCATCCATACTTAAGTAATTGCCATTCCACCAATGCGCAATAACCGTTTTAAATCTTCCTTCGTAAAGAGTACTGCAAAGTAGTGAAACTTACTTCCTGCATCGGTGTTCCAGAAGTATACAAACCAAATCTCTTCAAAGCTAGCGTGAACAGGCTTCTTCAGCGTGCTCCATCGTAGGCTTTCACTTAGTCACCTTTGACCTGGACTAGAGTAAAGAGCAAACGCATATTAAAAAAACGACGGGTTGCACTCTGGGAGTGCCGGCAGAAGTGAAAACTTGAGTAGTAATAAACACACACGAACATTCGCGCAAGCGCCCTGCGCCGTCTTACGAATTTTCGATCAGGTCACGTGTGCTGACGCGAGTTTAACATTTTTTACCCATTTCAAAAAAAGTGCACAACGCCGCTAAAGAAATTTTCACTTCAAAATTATATCTGATCAGCTGAGTGCTATAATCTATACATATAGTAAAATGGTAGGAGAGTCAAAACTGTACATTCAATCGATACCGAAACCAAAAATGTAGTTTTTAGAATTTTTGTCTGTTTGTCTGTACGTATGTCCGGAATAAACTCAAAAAGTACTGCATGGTTTACTTCAAAATTGGCACGAATATTTCTAAGGAGTCGGGTCAACATATAGGCCACATATTATCACGCTATCACCTACGGGGAACGAGCAGTGAACCTTTATTTCTTCAACGCATTCACGCAGATGACGTCGCGGGCAGCAGCTAGTGACCAATAAATGTCACCCAATTGTGGTCTTTACTTTATTAAAATTAGGTAAGTCTGCCTAATTCATGTTAATGTTAACATTTTATTGACTCTGATTCACATTTATGGCAACCTTACATATCCTGTAGATTATCATATTTCAGACCGGCTATGATAAAAGTTAACGAACTTCGAATGTCTACCTTTAAGGTCTGGTTAACCAAACGAAATGTTACCAGTTCATTCTTTGTAATTCCAACCTTATGTGGAAGCTATAAGCTGTATTTTCCATGAAACAGGCCGAACAATATTATCATTCCATGTTTTTGACGGTTCCTATTGTGGCTCAGTGAAGATAAAAAAGTCGTTTTAAGCTGTAAACATTATGTTTTACATTAGGGAAAATAGAATGGTTCGACATTTTTTCGCCATGTCTTCTTGCCGGTATTGTGAACATGGCTTTATTTATATTTGGAAAACGAAAATTATCATTGATAAGTGAGCGTGTATGCGTGAGTTGATTTTGAGATGTTTGTTAGCTGCTCTTTTTTCGTAATAATACAGGAGATCGACCTGGCCCTGTAGACAAGTGGCAAGCAATAAGCGTAAACGTTAGTGGTCTCTTTCAACTTTATACCCTATTACATAAAGTTGAAAATGTATTACAAGGGCTGGTTCGAGGAGACACATGAGAAAAACTCAACACCTTTACTATCCGGGGCTCACGAATTACTGTGACCCCGGTACGTAAAGGGCTATTGAATGACAACGTGGATTTTAGTCAGTACGAGTATGACAGTCCCTCCCGCTCTGCCATGGACGGGAGGACTCATTTGATGATATTACCACGCTAAAAAAGAATGTATGTACAAGAACGAAATAAAAGTGAAGTACAAAGCATGATAGTTTAAATCTATGTTAAACGCACCCACGATACATGAGTTATTAATTCCTAGTGTGGGGCAACGTTTGAATAAATGGAAGAAAAAGAGAAATAATTGTATGTATGTTCGTAATAGGTTATTAAGTTAATAAAACAAATACTGCTAAGTCTCAGTACACTCGGCTGCTAAGTCTCACTGAAAGGTTCTTACTCTACTAATTCGTACGAAAATGGCAGATTAGATTTACTCAAGAACCAAGAACACGTGTTACATATCATATAATTTATCAAATAACGAAAATAGGACAGCACTAGTACATTTCTGAAGAGGGAAAGAGAGGGAATTCAGTTAAAATATAATCCCCTTGGAATAATAATTTTCTCATGAAAATTGAAACAATCGTTTGTGTTATGTGCATTCGTTAATTTTCAATCAAGGTTTTTTTAACAAGTTTTCGATTATTCCTGACCGCGATCTGAAAGTTACCTATCTGTATATATAAAAGGAGAACTGACTGACTGACATATCAACGTACAGCCGAAACTACTGGGGCTAGGAATGTGAAATTTTGCACACGGCTTCCTATTATAATGTAGGGGAGCACTAAGAAGGGGTTTTTGGAAATTTAACCTTTAAGGGGGTGAAGAGGGGGAATTAGGAAAGTACGTAACCCACGCGGACGAAGTCGCGGGCGAAGTGCTAGTATAGTATAAAAACCCTTTTATTCATCATTTGAAATAGTCTAAAGCGCTGTTTAGACTGTACAAGCACTTGCATGCAAGTATCACAACATTACTGTATTTATTTGATCAAATGAATTCATTGTTCTTCAATAGTCTGCAATGTAGTCAAACTAGCATGCAAGTTCGTGCATTGCCTAAATGAGACTTTACAGAAATCAAGGTGCATTTGCCTAGTTGTTCATCTATCTTCTATCTATCTATACATACTATAATAAATCTGTAGAAGGGTCAATTCTGTACATTGAAAATATTGAAAAAATAAATAGCGGGTGGGCGGTGTTGCTGGATCGATACCAAACCCAAATATATGATTAAAAAAAATTTTGTCTGTCTGTCTGTTTGTGCAGGCATCACGTGAAAACTAACGGTTCGATTTCGATGAAACTTGGTATAATTATTCCTTATTATCCTGGGCATAACATAGGATACTGTTTATCCAGGAAAAATACGTAGAAAAAAAATCTTATTTTTCAGTTTTATTCATAGACGTTGTTCTGTAGAACCGCGAACACACGTTGCATTACCCGCAGTGGATTCAGCGCCGTAATATTTATAAGATGTCATTGTCAGAGTTACTCAAAATGGGGAAATAAACCATCCACGCGAAGACCGACATCCGCGCGGACGGAGTCGCGGGCGGAAGCTAGTAGATAATAATCGCTAGTTTTAAAGTTTTGCGCGGGCATGCGGGCAGCGAGTAATGGGCAACTCACTGGCCGACATGCCCGGGTCGACGGCGCGTTGTGTCCCACGCGCACCTCAAATAGTGTACGCAAAATAACGGGGCCCCCCTCTAGAGGGCCAAAGCTTGCCGGGGTCGCGGGACTTACGAATTACCGTGACTCCGGAACGTAAAGGGCTATTGAAGGACACCATGGATTTTAGTCAGTACGAGTCTGACAGTCCCTCCCGCTCTGACCTGAGTGGGAGGACTCATTTGAAGATAGTACCACGATAAAAAGAAAAAAGTTATAAAAGTTTTACACTTTTAAGCCTGGGGCCTTTACCTTCTTCGTCTTTTGAACTGGGATCCCACATATCACAAAACCCCATGTTTTCATATCTCTTATATTATGGTAGAAGTTATAATGCCAATGTTATCAAAATATTTGCTTCATTTAGGGTGCTTTTCCACCAGAGATGTGCTATATTGCTGTGCTGCGATAATGTAAAAGCTGAGCTACGAAACTGTGTGACCGTTTCCACTGATGCCACGCTATGTAGCAGTGCGAGTTAGATGTGCTATGAAGATGCGCCGCCGTAAAGTAGCTGCGGTAGGAAGAACCGCAGCTCGAGCTATGTGATGCATCGATAGTAAGGAAGACGACTCATAGCACGCATCCATAGCACGCAGCCATAGCACGAATCCTTCCATATTAAAAACACATCTTAGTTGAATCCGTTTCCACTAGTGCTGTGCTATATAAACCAATGAGTATGATTGGTGGATATCAAACGCATCCGCAGCAAAGTTACATAGCACATCTCTGGTGGAAACGCAGCTTTTTTTTTAAATGGTAAAATCATCAAATGAGTCCTTCCACCCAGGGCAGAGCGGGAGGGACTGTCTGACTTCAATAGCCATTTACGTACCAGGGTCACGGTAATTCGTGAGTCCCGTGACCCCGAGAGGCTTTAAGCCCTCTAGAGGGGGGCCCCGTCATTTTTGCTGACACTCTTTGAGGCGCGCGTGGAACACAACGCGCCGTCGACCCGGGCATGGTCCATGGTCGGACAGCGAGTTGTAGAAAAGCAGCCTTAGCATTTCTTTTGTTTTCTGTGGGTGTTAAATCATATCAGCATGAACAGTTGGTTGGTTCTCGGACTCAAACCGCTTTATCTATATTAACTGTTTAATTGATCCGATTACATTGTTAGTGTTAATAAACAGAATAATAGAATAATAGGAGAGATATTTGAATGAGGCCGACACCTCATTGGGTAGCGAAAGATGGCTTATTCCCTTTATGTCGAGTCCCGTTATGTCGAGCCGAAAACCTTGTCTCGCTTCTATTACCTTTATGTCGATTTAATAATATCATATTTTAGAAGTACAGTCACGTCCAATGAAATGCACAAGACAGCTCGGGACTTGCTGGCACCCCGACTCGGACAATTTAGGTTAGAAGAGGATGGCGGGGTCTGAAAGACCCCGCCATCCTCTTCGTGGTTATTTTTTTTTAAACCACCCAGAAGTAGGAGCCCCGCGAAGCGGGGCTCCGTCGACATGCTGTTTAACATTTGCAACAATAGTGATGATTATACTGTTATTTATTTAGATTAAGATCAGATATATATATGAAAATAAGTAATAGAACAAATAATAAAACAATGTTTTTATGCCATTGGCTTTTAATTTACATCCCTGACTGTACCCGTTCACCAAACTCGACATAAAGGTAATAGAAAGCGTAAAATATCATACTTTGGAGAACAATAGACTTCCAGGCTCGACATAACGGGACTCGACATAAAGGGAATAAATCCGAAAGATTTACATAGACAATTTTAACAATCACCAATATTTTGAATTCAGTATTAACTTAAAAAGACTTAAAAAAAACGACGGGTTGCACTCTGGGAGTGTCGGCAGAAGTGAAAACTTGAATAGTAATAAACACATACGAACATTCGCGCAAGCGCCCTGCGCCGTCTTACGAATTTTCGATCAGGTCACGTGTCCTGACGCGAGTTTAACAATTTTTACCCATTCCAAAAAAAGTGCACAACGCCGCTAAAGAAGTTTTCACTTCAAAAATGTAACCGGCTTCAAAACCAACCACATAAAGGTAAAATAACCTACAAAATAACTTTTCTTTAAGAAATCGGTGGCTTTGTTTTGTATTCCATTGACTTTTTTGCCGGCGACTTCCGAAAGAAAGGTTAGGTATTACCTTTTTTTGTGTTTTTTTTTGAAGTCTGTTACATTTTTTTATAGTTTTTTTATTTTTATTTTACCTTTTAGTTTAAATATTCAACCCAAATTCTTGTCAAATACATAATTTTCTTACATGTGCACTAGAATTTTGTTATCCATAGCACCGGTAATAATATCGCCCATGAAATAAGCTAAAAATGTTCAGAAAATAAAAACTACTGAACCAAACTATATGACATTTTTATGGGACAAATGGCAGGTATATTGCATCGAACAATAACCCATATGGGTGCAAAGATCTCATCAATATAAATGAATTAAGTTCAAACACAAGGTAGCTACTGTAAACCGTTGAGGAGTTCTCTGAACTGTCCTTCGTCTTGATAATCGACCCCTAATGACAGTCACAACCCGTCTAGGTTTTTGTTTTTTTTTAAACGTCGCCCCACACTAGGAATTTCTCCTGTATCATGGGTGCGTTTACAAACATATAAACTCACATACACAAACGCCCAGACCCGGAACAACTACTTGTAGATCATACAAGTATTTGCTCCGTGCAGGAATCGAACCCGCGACACGCAGCGCAGCAGTCTAATCGCTCAGCCACTGCGCTAAACGTACCGTCAAAAAAATTGTAAAGTTCATATCAATACAAATTAATCAAGTACAAACACAAGGTAGGTAACTGCTGTAAATTGTTGAGGAGTTCCCTAACCTCTCTCTCGGCCACATCATCAGATCTACTCCAGTTCTTTATTAAATTGTAGAGCTTTAATATACTTAATGAAATAACTTATAAACGCACTAGTCGCCCCTACGAGTTTTTAAAGTTATTCTCGATTTCTCTGGTCTGCCATCATCAAGGCAAAAATATTTTTCAAATTGGTTAGCAAGTGACATCCGATTTGAGAACCTCCTCCTTTTAGAAGTCGGTTAATAATACTTAGTCGTCATCCTAATTGGTAACGATATGGTGCGAGCAAACAATGCGTTCATCGTCGCCCTACGAGATTAAACCTACTCATAAAAGGATAATTCACGCTACATCGTGCGTGTCCGGGCTGTGGCCCGTCCGTGTCCCGAACTTTGTGGTGTACTTTTTGTATGAAATGATTCTTACTGGGGGCCCGGACGGGGCACCGCACGGTGTAGCGTGAATCATTAGGAATATTGCTAAGTGACTGTTTCAGACCCGCCGTGAATGGTAAACGATCACTTTCATCGCACGACAATGAATGCATCGTTTGCTCGTCCAATCGTCGCCAATTAGGACAACGATCGGGCGCCTTGAGTCCACCTTTTTTACCTATAATATCATTGCTTGAGTCTTAGTGAAAATTTGCAAAAAAAGTGTCAATTAAATGTAACTAGTAGTTGCCCGTAGTCGAAATTCGATCTTCATTTGTTTAATTATAATACAAAAAAGTTGCTTCATGCACTCTTTTAAAGTCCTTCTTCAAACAAACTTTGTACTGTACCCATTTTACATGCCTCTCATACCTCGCAATTTTCGTAAAGACAGGAACACCTTTAACTTAAAACGTATTAATATAATTAAATAGACTCTGATAAGCTCCAGAATTATGAGAATTCTCCCGATTATTTCGACTGAGTTTAAAACTATTTTCATTTCGTAGAAAATTTAATCTTGTCAGATCGAATTCTCGGTATAAAACAAGGATTAGGACGACTTAATAACGATTAAATTATTCATTAGAGAGTTCGGAAACTTATAATAAATTGTAATGTTTCTTGTAGGTATTAAAGTCTACCTGGTACGAAAATCTAATTAATTTCTCAACAAATCGGTGTCAATGTGTATCCTTGATTTAAATTATCCTTAGGATTTTTTGTAACATGGTAGGTACATGTTTATTGTAGCCCAATTCAAAAATTTTAATTTAGTCTCTTGTAAATTACTAATATTTGTAGATTTTTTGTTTTAGTAACTAAGTTCTGTATATCTTAAGAATACGAATATTCTTTTATACGATTTTTTTTACTTTTTAAAACATCTAAAATGTAAATCAATTTTGTTTAATTTTACGTTTACCTACGCCTAAATAATTTCTTAACACGAACTTATAGACTATACGAAGCGCTAGAACAATGAGTGTGATGGCTATCAAGGTTGCTGCGAGTAATGTGAACACTAGATCAAGTTCAAGGTACTGCATCCACGAGATGTTGGCGCTGGGTGAGCGCAGGTGCTTGGCGCCGCCGTGACGCAGCACATACTCCGTCCACCACACGGCGCGCTCCAGAGGACTCTGTGGCGCGTCTTGTATCAAACTGCGGTAGCGCTCTATGTTGCGCCGGTAGCTGCAAGTAATAAAGATCCATTTATTATAAAACTTTCATTCTGTTGAGACTATCTGGTCTGTCTGGCGGCATTAGATACATTTTTGATAACAATAAATAATTAGCTTTGTATATGTACGTATATTTATATTAAATATTACTGATACGACTGCGTCTGAATTGATTTAAAAGTCGCAAGAGTGCGCTTATGCTGGACACAGATAAACAGAGATGCCTATCTTTCTACCCACAACTTCACAAAGCCACAAGAACACTATATAGTGGTGAACTGCAGTGACCTATCTTGACCCACAGTTACGTGAACTTCCTAAGTGTGCCGTCAAAACGATTAAAAGAAGATCTACCAGTTCGGTCCACATTTTACTTTTGTTGCAAGAAGACTCACCTGTCATCACCAATTGTTGTGGCTATGGCATTCTTCAAGTTTTCCTCTGTAAGCGTTTCCATATCGACCCTGACACCAATCTTGTGGAACTCGTATCTCTCTACATTGAACCACTGGTCTCCTAACATCGGCATGCCGATGAGTGGTACACCTGCGGTGATAGCCTCGTCCGTTGATTGCAGTCCTCCTTGTGTTATGAACAGCTTGACTTTGGGATGTTCTACAAAACATAAATAATTGTAAAATAAGTATATTTTGGGATTTCTTCGCAACCATTTAATCTATCTTGTTTTATTTACAGTAAGTAACTAAAATATATAATCACGGATGAACTGAAGTGATCACGGGTAGATGTTGAATGAGCATTCGATGCCATTACTACGGACACTGTCGGGTGTAAAACAAGTGGACAGTGGTAGTAGTGTAGAAAAAAAAAACGAACAAGAATGAGGTTAGACCGCTTCGTTTGCTCACAAACATCCACCTGTAACCTGCTTGTTTCAGTTCATTCGTGATCATGGCGCTTGCAACAGTACCGAAATATTGGAAAAAAATAATTAAGATGGTAAATATCCCTTTTTAAGTTCTAATTAAGTGTCAGTGAACGTGTCGGTATAAAAACGTATAATTTGACAACGTTACAGTTGCAAGTTCGAATTATGAAAAAAAAAACTCACTAAGTAGATCCGACTGCGGCAACCACTTCGATATCCGGATGTTGTCAGTTCGTCCAGGCAGTTCATCTTTGTTCCACTTCCACAGAACATCGTAAGGCAATTGAGAGAACACTCGCACTAGTGTCTGTATTTTCTCCGGCGGTAAAAGAGAGGGATCCACATTCGTACCGAAGCTTATGTATATCACACCATGTTTAGACGAGTCCAAGAAAGACTTAAGATCCTGAAAAAAAGAACTGTTGGATTTTACCTTTATATTTAACTCATTATCTAATTAAAGACCATCTTTTCATCTTGTTTGTGTACCTTTGGTAGTTCTTTGGATGGCTTTTGATGTAAGCCACTCATATAGACCACAGATGGAGGAACGGGTCGGATTCCTTCAAATATGGGATGAATGTTAAGGAACAACATGTCAACATTATTCAGCAATTCTGACACTGGAGGTACATCTGGTCCAAAGTGTTTTCTCAGTATGGGATCTGCTACGTTCTTGAAATTGTCCAACATCATTTGTTCTCCCTTGTAGTGTTTATAATATGATACAACTCTCTCCCAAATTGTAAGATTGTTAAATTTTCGAATAACACCGGTGGGCCACAGCCCTGGATGTGTAGGAGCGCCCACTGATTCATAATTTGGGTAAATTGCGGCAAATGAACTCATCCAAATCACTGGTGCTTTATAAAGATGAGAAAATGCCAGGACAGGTGCCACAAAACATTCTAACAGGAGCAGATCAAACTTTTTCGTCTTGTCATTCATCAAGTTCTGTATCTGTTCATCTTCTAGCTGCTTGTCAAACACTTTATACGTTGTTTGTAGTATTATGTTCATTGGTGTTAAAGCGTCATCGTCTGTGCCTCTCTGTACTTTCATTATTTCTTTTGACCATATTTCGTAAGATATGTCGTGAACGTCTATTTCTGTCAAGTTCGGAGGCGTTCCTCCTTTCGGGAAAGCAGGGTCCGTAGTGATGACAGTGACCTCGTGTCCTCGACGGGCTAGCGCCTCCGTCAGAGGACGGAACACTACTTGATGACTGACGGATGGCGTTGGGAAGTAAGCCAAGATCCTCGCCGCTTGGATTTGGCTTATTACTACAATGTAAACCAAAAATACGTGACAAAATGAAACCCGCATGATGCTTGACTGTAGCGAACTAATCAGTACGAACCGTTGCATTGCCTTAAATAAAAGAAATTATTTTAAAAATCATTATGACTAGGCTATAATTTAAGCAGTCTCGAATAAAAATACTTCTTTAAGCGCTGCGCTTAAAATTAATGATTTGGGGTTTATTCATGATGACTACCTTTTACCCGCGGCTTCGCTTGTGTTAATTTAGAATTTGAGAAACAATACGGATCGTGTAAGTGGCGCCATCTGGAATATGAACGAAGTTATTGTTTTTCTCGACAATAGCTCTCTTCTGTTTTTCGGGATGAAAGATACCCTATATTCGTGTCTGTACTCCTTACAACGTATTTGCAAAATTTCAGAACGATCGATCAGTAGGTAGTTTGAGCGTGAAAAGGTAAAAACAAACATACTTGCATTTATAATATCAGTCTAGATAAATTATATTATACACAGTTTGCATAGGAAACGTCCTTGTTTGAGCGATATTAATTTCGAAGATCCGTGTTTATCTTAAACATTACAATAGATATCATTTTTCGTCGATTTACAGTATATATATAAACAATAGCTTATTATTTGAATCGATGAGTAAAGCTTGTTGTCATTACAGAATCTATGCACTGGTTTGAGTACCAATTCAAAACACAGAAAAATTATTCAGTAGTTTAGACGCCAACTTAAAACATACCTACATAAAAAACGACGTAATTCAAAATTGCTTATCCCCCAGGGAAAATAATGTAATAATACGTAGCATATTAATACGAGTAGGAATATTAGAGGAAATTTGATCAAAAAATTTTCATTAGTTTAGGACCCAACTCAAAACATACAAAAAAAAAAACGTTGCCCCACACTAGGGACTTTTCCTGTGTCGTAGGTGCATTCACATTATAAACCCACATACACAAACGCCCGGACCCGAAACAACTACTTGTAGATCATACAAATATTTGCTCCGTGCTGGAATCAGAATCGATCCCTTGTCTCAAAAATAAAAATACAAAAAGAAAAAAATAGGTATTCAATGTACTTACAGGAATGACAGCTGCTACGATTTTATTATATGTATTAGATATAGATAGTAGCTAGCAAGATATGATAAATAAATCAATTGACAATTTTGCTAATCAGGTGTCAAGGCCGTAGCAAAGTCCAAGTTGATTTATTATATATATATCCCACCAAAAACATTAAAATAATGTAAAAAAATGCCAAGTCTCTCGATGCAGTCTTTCCATCGTAAAAAGTTTTGAGATCTCATAGAAGCCAAGTCCTATTCAAATTATTTTGTAGTTATAAATCAACATTTAGTAATTGTATCAATAGTTTTCTTTATATTATAATTATAGTGACTTGGCAATGAGCACCAATTTAAAGCTGCTTGCTGCCTGGAATTATGTGCAAATGTTACTGACGAGACCTGTGATCAGATCACTACCGACTACATGCTCCAATGCAATAATAAAAAATAAGTACCTTACGGGCCATCGCTTTATGAAAGTAAATGAACCGAGAGTACACTAACACTAGTGTTTGCGTACACACTTGTGCAATTGTGCATTATAATTTATGTCCTGCGCAGTTTACTAGTCTTGGATGAGACTGACTGCCGTTGCCGAAATTCGGTTGGGACGACACGGATAAACCAAAAGAAAATTAATTTTGTGATATTAATGTTTACGCATGCGGTGTGTGACTTTCAACTCCAAATATGCCGTTTTGTTTCTTCTTGTGCTCATTGCCAAGTCACTATAATTATAATATAAAGAAAACTATTGATACAATTACTAAATGTTGATTTATAACTACAAAATAATTTGAATAGGACTTGGCTTCTATGAGATCTCAAAACTTTTTACGATGGAAAGACTGCATCGAGAGACTTGGCATTTTTTTACATTATTTTAATGTTTTTGGTGGGATCTCATTTATTTTTTGTAAGTGTATTTCTTTCTTTTTTTTTAGGTGACCTCATAATTTCTTGGACTTCAGCTACTGCTTTGCTTAGAACCCATTCTCTATCTCTTTTGTTTCTTTTCAACGAGCTAAATAAACATAAATCTACTAACTTACAAAATAAATATAACTAAACTAAATAACACGTAAACAACTAGATATTGTAACTACCTATGTCTATGTTATATTAATAAACTATTCGCCTAAATAACTGTTTCAGTAACAATAATAAATCTACTATCTAATCCGGCTAACTTAAGTTCTCCGAATATAGCTACAATATTTTTTTAGTTTCGAAATGGTTTTTCATAGGTAGGTGGCGCTATCAAATGAAAATTATCGAATTATTTTAAAGTACTACTTATACTGCGCTCGGTAACGAAACCATAGCGCGATTCAGACAGGTACAACGCCATCTATCGAGCGCGCATACAATCGAAATTTATCGCAATACAATGGAGTTTTAGCTTTATTAATTTAATGAATTATGAACTTTATGTATCAATTAATTATAGTCTATGTATTACATTTTTATTATTCTTTTCTATTCCATGTATTTATTCATCCAATTGAATACTTAAACAACGAACAAAGTTAACAATGCAGTCAAAATCCATACATAATGTTCTTGCCAAACGGCAAATATAAAATTGTTTTCTATGGTATATTATTTTTTAATGTTTTTATAATTTTTCCTTTATATGTGGCTAATGACCTATCTTGGTGCAAAATTTGAAGTTTCTAAGTCTGCTAGAAGTACCTTAGATTTTTGATGATCGGTCAGTGAGTCAGTGAGTCAGTGAGTGAGTGACAAAATGGTGTAACTTTGATCGACCGTAACTCCTAAACTATTAATTCAATTGGCATGTAATTTCGAACTTAAGCTTGTTCTAATACCTACTATTATTCACCGAAAACCTAAACTCCTAGCTTTGTCCACGTCGAAGATATAGGGGGGGCGAAACAGCCGCGAATCGCATCGAGAAAAGATGGTACGGCCGTGCCCGTTTTGCTCGAGACTTGGCTGGGGCACTGCCGTGCCCCCAGATGGAACTGATATCGAAAATATTTGTAGATGGTGGTTACAAAATGAATAAGTACTGTTTTAGAATGTAGGTATCATAAATAATGCTTATGATGGTTCTCATCGGGCAGTAGTGGGATAGCGGCTGGAAGTGGGCGCTCAGTATCAGCCTGACCCGTTCCTTTGACTGGGAGCGTGGCGTCCTGTAATCCGGCTTCTCGAAGGTCGGGCACGGAGGATGGTTTGAGGTCGGGGGTCCTGGTGCTGAGTGGACAATGTTGACTGGACGTCCACACTAAGCCCGTTGTTGATATGGATCCCTCGGAGGAGTCAGACGATGCAGGTTAACTAAGGAGGGGCGAACCGGGCCAGGGGCGATACCCAGCAGCCAAAAGTCCCCGCATGATGGTTCTCAAAATTCTGAAGCTTTGTTATATTTCCTGTCCGTTTGTCAGTTACTCATTATGTATGAATTATTAATTTGAATATTAAATTGTTTCCTCACAGCATAAACAGAAGACCAACGGATCCATCATCAGATAATCTTGAGCTGATAGTCATGGGACCACCGGTACCACTAAGCGATCTAGTAATACCGGTGGTACTACTAGATCGCTCGGTAGTACCACGGGCAAAAACTATTCAAGTAGTAAATAGTGCATACGAGGTAGAACTTCTCTAGATTTCTCTAAACATGTCAAAGGCACCAGTTGTAAATTATTACATCACCCCCCTTCTCTATTCTTTAGCTAATAACATCGTAAAGCTAATTTCAAAACCAGCTAGTTTAATATCACCTCTTTATGAAATGACTCCAATTTAGTTTCAACCCCAAAGCCGTTAACTTTAATTCATAATAAATTCCTAAACTAACACATGATACCTACCCACACCCAGACGCGTGACGCGCAAATATACCCGAATACGATATACTGCGGTGAAATCCAATTTACTTCCTCGCATTCTTGAAATTTAATCTCGCACTTCGTAAAATAGTAACAGTTATACTTACATAACTAGATAGTTTCGTATTACTCACTATATTACTGCAATATATGACGTAAATATTTATAACTAGCGACCGGCCCCGGCTTCGCACGGGTGGACATTTATTTTTTAAGCTCTCTGAAAAAAAAAATCCGGGATAAAATATAGCCTATACGGATTCGGAAGAATCCCTCTAAGTAATGGTAAAAGAAATTTTGAAATCGGTCCAGTAGTTTTTGAGCCTATTCAATACAAACATACAAAAATACAAAGGTTTCCTCTTTATAATATTAGTATAAAAGTATAAAAGTATAAATTAGTATAGAAGTATAGATACGAGGCTGCTAAGCTAAGAACAGCCGCTCACTAGAAACTTTTTTTCGCGGTGACCTTTTGTCACCGAATCGAATGTACCAGCCGATAGAAAATATCATCACCATAATACTACATGAACTATTGTCACCAAGAAGTTTCCATTCAAAAAGTCACTAGCGAGCAGCTGACCTTAAAGATTTCCAGAAAATTTTAGCAGGCGCTGTACAAAGCGAACACTTCGTAAACGTCTAGATTTTCGTCGCAAAGTTAGCCGTATCTGTACATACCACAAGCCAGAAAGAAAACAATGTATAGTCAATTGTATAAAGAAAAGACTTAAGCAAAAACAATTTACAGAAGTGATCTAGTATTACGAAAAAAAAAATGTTCAGTAGGACCCCGAAAAAAATTTTTCTCTTGAAATTCTCAATTTTTCAGCGACAATCATCATATTTTTATGACTATAACACAGAAAATTTCGTGGACTAAAGACTTATCTACAACTTTTTAAACTCAGAACTGTAATTTTGTAAATAGATATAGATATATATAAAAGATAGATATTAAAAATCACATCCACCAATAAGCAAAGCAACCCTCCTCTTGAATTATTGAATATTGTCTCTGTTAAGAACGATGCAGCTAACCTTGTCTGTAATTACTTTGCGAATATTGGTCAAAAGTTGGCATCCATGATCAGCACCGTAGCCCATCCGTCCCCGTCACCCGCTCCCTGTGCCTCCCCAGACACGAGTCCTCCAGGGTCCTTTGTACTTCTCGAGGTGGATAATGCTGAAGTGGACTCAATTATCTCAAGCCTAAGGCAAGACTCTGCCACTGGTTGGGACGGTATTCCCGTCAAACTAATAAAACTATGTCGACATATCCTCGTACCACTCATAACTCACATAGTAAACAGCTCTATTGCCACAGGTATATTCCCTAATTCATGGAAAAAAGCCGTAATCCACCCAATTCATAAGAGTGGGAACAGAGACTGTGTAGATAACTATAGACCCATAGCTGTACTCCCTGCTATGTCAAAGATAATGGAGAAAATTATCAACAAG
The DNA here is from genome assembly GCA_943136025.2 of Agrotis puta. Taxonomy (NCBI): domain Eukaryota; kingdom Metazoa; phylum Arthropoda; class Insecta; order Lepidoptera; family Noctuidae; genus Agrotis; species Agrotis puta. The sequence continues at coordinate 5,197,764 of OW964171.2, forward strand.
CAACTAGTGCATTACCTACACAAATACCGCCTAATAGCAAAAAATCAGTACGGCTTCAAAAAAGGAGTGTCTACAGAAGACGTAGTGCTAGATTTAACTGAACTTGTAGCTATGAATTTAGATAAGCAACATAAATGCCTGGGTCTATTCCTCGACTTAACAAAAGCATTTGACACAGTCTCTGTTACTACCCTCCTATCAAAACTACATACCATTGGCATACGAGGCATTGTTCATGATCTTTTCAAGAGTTACCTGATGAACCGAAACATTTGCGTGAAGATAGGATCACATATAAGTGCTGAAGAGACTATGTCATTATATGGAGTCCCGCAGGGTAGTGTCATGGGCCCCACGCTCTTCCTTATTTATATCAATGACTTGTGCACCCTTACTCTGCCATCTGCTAATACATTTACCTATGCAGACGATACAGCCATTATCGTACATGGGAAGAACTGGACTGAGGTGAAAAATAAGGCAGAAGAATCCCTGCAAATTGTCACGAAATGGCTTCACAAAAATCTCCTTACCCTGAACCTACAAAAAACAAACTACATCCCGTTTTCTATTCACGCCAGTACAAAACCACCTGACATGTACTCAATCAGAGCTCACTCCTGCCTAGACACTTCGACTTGCTCTTGCCCAGCGCTTCCCTCAGTAAAATCAGTGAAATATCTGGGTGTGATGATCGATAGTGGACTGAAATGGAACGAACACGTTGAGTCAACTGCCAGTAAAGTGAGGAAAACAATCCATCTCTTTAAGTCACTGAGGTATTCGGCGGACTTAGAAACATTAAAAATGGTATACACTGCTCTTTGCCAGTCCATTATCTGCTACTGTATTCTAGCTTGGGGTGGATCGGCTAAAACTAAATTTCTTGAGTTGGAGCGTGCGCAAAGGGCAGTTCTTAAGGTAATGTTGAAAAAGCCTTTTCGCCATCCGACTCATCAACTTTACTCCGATCTCAAACTCTTAACAGTGAGGCAGCTGTATCTACTTAGAACCACTCTCTGGAAGCACAAGCGGGTACAACCTCCAGACACAAGTAAACGTGGCCAAAGAATAGTTTGCCCAACCCCTAGTCATAGAACCACCTTCGCTAGAAGGCAGCTGTATGTCCTGAGCTCTCTTGTGTATAAAAATATTAATAAGACCATAAAAATTGCTAAGTTAAGCAAACACGAGGTTCAGGACAAGCTCAGGAACATACTGTACCTCCTAGACTATGCTCAAACTGAGGAACTACTAACCACTGTGACATAGTTTCCACTTAACACAACATAACACAGTCTCTGACATCTTTAATAAAACATAAGACAACTAGATCATACAACACCATCACACTCACTGTTGAGGCCACTACCCTCAACCCAGCAGCCACCATCAGCAGCGCGCCGCACTCCGTACGCCGCGGGAGTGAAAGAGGGGTGCGGGGGCAGCGGTTCATCCAGCGGCGCCGGCGGCGGAGCGAGGCCCCGACACCACGACAGTCAGCTGTTGCGCGTCTTCAAGCACGGCTGCGCTTTACGCATTTCATATTCACAACATTATTATAATCACGTAATTACAAGCTTTATACAGTCCGCTATCATTTTTTTTTATTATCTCCACAAGCTATCGTCGAAACATATGGTCCTTCTACCGTTATAGTTTGAACCAAAACGGAGAAAATAACGGAACTTCGATCGGAAAAAATAACGTACAAACGTATCTTCAAATTCAAAAATTCAACGGTTCGTCGGTTGGAGAACAAAGAACTTCATCTACGGGTTCAAGTTCACAAGAAGTCTTCATTTTCTTCGCGTGTCATTGTCTGCATTGGGTCATCGTGAACATCGATACGGCAACAGCCGTCTTCATCGAGTTCAAACCAACGGGCTGCGCAAGAAAAGATCGTCGAGACACGGATCAAGAAAACTTCTACGTCAACATCCGTCTAACGACAGCGAGAAGATCCCAGGTTCTACTCATCGGAGCCACAATTGTCAGCACATCATCAGAGGTTGACAGCATAAAACCGTGAGAACGTTCCATTTCCTTTGTTCCAAATAGTTTAACTTATGTAATAGTTACATGTCAATTAATCATTTAGTTAATCCAATCTTCAGCCTATCTACTTGTTTATTCAGCTGCCACTATTTTCTACAACCGCTAAGGTTTAAATCATCCAGTTACAATAGTTATTATTACATTTTATGTACTGTGGGTTCCAGTAAAAATTCCGTTATTTATAACGGTTTTCTTTCTTTTTAAATATTATTCAGTATACTATTAAAACGAAATATTTTGCATTGTTTTTGTGAATTGGTTTGGATTTAATTTGCTGTGTGCAGGGAAAACATTTCATAATTCACTTAGCACTTTCGATTGGAAACACCTAGCGCCTTTATTATAACAATCTCATCTTTTTCTGCTTATTGCTTGTGCCTACGTTCATGACTTGTTGCTAATCGTTTAGTATCGGGAAATTTAGCTCAAAATTTTTTTTTTAAAGTACCTCCTTTTAATTTATTTTTTCTTTGTCTTCTCTTATTTACTGCAACTGACTTTTAACTATATTTTCACAGTCATGACTGATATAAAAAGCTTAATCAAGAAGCGAGCTTCAATTAAGGCCAAGCTTACGCAATTTACTTCTTATTTAAATATTTCTAAGTCTTGTGAAAAGTTGAGTGAGGTACAAATCGTCGAAACCGAATATCGACTTAATATATTTGAAAATTTATATGAGAAATATGATGCATTGCAGAATGAGTTGGAAGCGTTGGTGGATGATTCCAGCGAGCAATATGCGGAACGTGAGGAATTTGAAAAGCTGTACTGCGGCTTGGTGGCTTCTGCACGTCAGCTGATCAGCGGCGCAAGAAGGCTTCTTGAGGGGAACTCCGCGACTTCCGAGGTGGATTCTTGTATTACTAGTACACACAAACACAATTCAATTCGTTTACCAAAAATTGATTTACCCAAATTTTCAGGTAGCTATCATGATTGGCTGGAATTTAGAGATACCTTTGCTTCTATAATACATAACAACAATAACGTAGATAAAATTAATAAATTACATTATTTACGTGCTTCCTTAAAGGGGAGTGCTGCTCTTGTTATTGATAATCTTGACTTCAAGTCAGAAAACTACGACGCTGCCTGGCGGCTACTTTGTGAGAGGTTTGATAACAAAAGATTGCTTGTCAACAATCATGTGCAAGCACTCTTTAACGTTAAGCCTATTGATAGAGAGTCAAGTAAGTCACTTCGTTTCATAATTGACACTACTAATAAAAATCTTAGAGCATTGGCAACCCTTGGTCAACCAGTTCAAAATGCCTTCGTTGATGTGCTTGTCATTTACATAATGACCAGTAAGCTCGACCACGTTACAAATCGTCAGTGGGAAGAGCACAGAAACACTTTTCACGAACCTCCAACATTATCTGCATTCATTAGTTTCATTGCCAGCAGAGCTGACTTACTGGAAACAATTGAGGAGTCTAAGCCAATAGCAACAGCTAGTAGCGAATCCACTTCACCTGCAACCAAACCTAAGAGTAGTGCTGTACCTGAGAAGTCATTGAAACCTCTGTCATGTCCCATGTGTCGTCGGGATCATTTCATTTTTGCATGCGAGCAGTTTAAGAGTCTCTCAGTACAGGCTCGTATTAAAAAGGTTCAGAGTTCAAACTTGTGCATGAATTGTCTTCGTCCCGGTCATGATGTTTCCAAATGCAAACTGGGTCATTGTAAATATTGTCGTCAAAAACACAATACTCTGCTACACGTCGATAGTGACAATGTTCTTCCTAGTGCACACAACACTGCATTATCAGCAAGTCAATCTTTTACATCTCGAGTAATTTTACTTTCCACAGCGCTCGTGAGGGTGACTGACGCTGAAGGTAACCACCATACAGCAAGAATTCTGCTGGACAGTGGAAGTACAACGAATTTCATTTCGGAAGACTTTGTTCATAAGCTGCATGTTCCTACCTACATTACCAAATCCAAGGTAACAGGTATTAATTCTCAAACTTCTAGTTGTAATCAGGGATGCTCAGTGTCATTAAAATCAACTAATGACAGTGAGTATGAGCTGAATATTGACTGCCTCGTGTTGCCGAAAGTATCAGCATCAGTTCCTCATACTTATGTTGATACTAGCAACATACGTATACCTACGCACGTCCGTCTTGCTGACCCCACTTATTATGTTCCGTCTTCGATCGACGTCCTTGTTGGTGCGGATGTCTTTTGGGGTATCATAGGCACTGGCCGCATCGCATTAGGTACCAATAAGCCCACTTTACTTGAGTCAAAATTTGGTTGGCTCATTTCGGGTGCATATCATCAGTCTGATTCTTCTTCTTCATCTACACATGTTTGTATGCTTAATAACTTACAAGTAGATTTGGATCGGTTTTGGGAATTAGACTCTGTGTCGTCCATACATAAATATTCAGGTGAAGAAAGAACCTGTGAACAACATTTTAAAGATACCACATATCGTAATTCTGATGGGCGATTTGTGGTAAGTATTCCTTTTAAAGAGTCACCGGACATCTTAGGTGATTCATACATGATGGCGAAGCAACGATTTCTGTCTCTTGAACGTCGTTTAGGTAAAGATCCTGGCCTTAAAAGTCTATACGTTGACTTTATTAATGAGTACTTAGAGCTGGGCCACATGTCTCAATCTACTAGACACCCACTCAACTCAACATTTTCCAATTATTTACCACATCATGGTGTTCTGAAGGAGTCGAGAACTACCACCAAATTAAGAGTGGTGTTTGACGCTTCCGCTAGAACTGCATCAGGTAAGTCTTTTAACCAAATACAGATGGTTGGTCCCCCTATCCAGGATGATTTGTTGTCCATATTGCTCAGGTTCCGTCAGCATAAAATTGTCATAAGCGCGGACATTGAGAAGATGTATCGACAAACTCTTGTTCATGATAGTAATAGGCCTTTACAAAAAATTCTTTGGAGGGCAGAACCAAATCATCCGTTAAAAGAATACACGCTTAACACCGTAACCTATGGTACAGCATCAGCACCCTTTTTAGCTACCAGGTGTTTACTTCAACTAGCTGAAGAGTGCTCAGATTCTTCAACTAAGTTTTCGATAGCACGTGACTTTTACGTGGACGATTTCTTGTCTGGTGGTTCATCTGTTTCAGAAACATTGGAAAAAAGTCGCAGCGTTAACGATGTCCTTCGATCAGCAAGGTACAATCTTCGTAAATGGCGGTCCAACTCCAGCCAGGTCCTGCAGGCGCTTAGCGGTGAACACGATGTCTCTGATGTTGTGGACCTGAGTGACAACGAGCAGTCGAAGACTCTGGGGCTTCTATGGAAGAGCTTAAGTGACACGTTTTCCTTCTCTATTAACTTAAATTTAACTGAAAAGGCTACTAAACGTCATATCTTATCCACCATAGCACAGACCTTTGATCCCGTTGGCCTGGTCGTTCCATGCATAGTGGAAGCCAAAATTATAATGCAGCATCTTTGGCTAGCTAAATGTTCTTGGGATGAATTTGTTCCTACGCATATCCAGTATGCTTGGAATGAGTTTCAAAAAAACCTACACCTTTTAAATGAGTTCAAGATACCTCGGTGGGTGCTGTGTGAGTCTGCGTCCTGTCTACAGCTGCATATATTCACTGACGCTTCCGAAAAAGCTTATGGGGCGTGTGTTTATGTTCGCAGTATGTCAAGAGACGGCGAGGTCACTGTACATCTCCTTACCGCTAAAAGCAAGGTAGCTCCAATCAAATCCACAACAATACCGCGGCTTGAACTGTGTGGTGCGTTGTTGGGTTCACGGTTGTACTCAAAGGTTCGTCAGTCACTCACTTTAAATTTTAATGAAGTTCATTTTTGGTGTGACTCCACCATCGTCTTGGGATGGTTATCCACATCACCAACTCAATTAAAGACATTCGTTCGACATCGAGTGTCTGAAATTCAGGAAAATGTGGGAGGAGAGACTTGGCACTATGTTCCGTCAGCTGAAAACCCCGCAGACCTCGCTTCGCGAGGACTTAGTACTGACAAGCTGTTGTCGTCTTCATTGTGGTGGTCAGGACCACAATTCCTTAAAAAAGATATGTCTTCATGGCCTCAGTTCCCTGAGTCACATAATAGTAATTCTGACTTACCAGAAACAGTAGCTGCTTGTCATGTTTCTTCCAATCACATTATTGAAAATCCTATTAGTGCGTTATTTTCAAAATTTTCAAACCTTAACACATTACAGCGTGTGACGGCATATGTCATGCGATTCATTCATAAATGCAATCATAAATCACAAGAGTCTGGTTCATTAACTTCCACTGAACTTAATAATTCGTTAAGCTTATTATTAAGACTCAGTCAAATGGAATCTTTCCCAGAAGAGTACCGCTTGCTCAAATCAGGTAAACAGTTACCAGCAAAGAACAAGCTATTATCTTTGTCTCCTTTTTTTGACACTGTTTCTAATCTCATTCGTGTTGGAGGAAGATTAAATAATTCATTTTATGATTATAATATTAAACATCCAATTCTATTATCTAGTTCTCATACAATTTGCATTCTTTTATTCAACATGTTTCATTTACGACTCTTGCATGCTGGCCCACACCTTTTATTGGCCACTATTCGTCATCATTACTATCCCATTGGAGGGAGATACCTAGCAAAAAAGACCACACACCAATGCGTCAAATGTTGTAGGATTAAGGCCAGTACTATTCAACCTGTCATGGGTAACCTCCCGGAGCAGCGTCTACACTTAGAATTTCCATTTTTAGATACAGGGGTGGACTACGCCGGTCCCATCATGATAGCTGACCGCAAAGGTAGGGGATGCAGGCTCATCAAATGTTTCATTTGTGTGTTTGTGTGTCTAGCTACGAGAGCCGTCCACCTGGAGCTTGTGTCGGACCTTACAAAGGAAGCTTTCTTAGCTGCACTAAATCGTTTTATTGCTCGAAGGGGAAAACCCCGTAACGTGTTTTCCGACAACGGTACAACTTTTGTCGGTGCTTTCAATGAATTGGCCAGACTACTTTCACAAGACTTAAACTTAAACAGCATCGACCCTGGCATTAACTTTTCATTCATACCTGCATACACGCCTCACTTCGGAGGCCTATGGGAGTCTGCTGTTAAATCCACTAAACATCATCTACGGCGTATTTTGGGTTTAACAAACCTGACCTTCGAGGAAATGGCTACTTGTTTAATTCAAGTTGAGGCTACCTTGAATTCAAGGCCCTTAACTCCACTCTCCAACGATCCTACAGACCTCGTCCCTTTAACTCCAGCACACTTCCTTATTGGTCGTTCTCTAATCATGCTGCCTCATCCACAGATCCAGAACGCTGACGTCACCAGCTTAAAACGATTTCGTCGTATCGAATACCTGAAGCAACACTTCTGGGCTCGTTTCTCAAATGATTACGTTCTGTGGCTGCAGGAGAAAACAAAATGGCGCCGATCGTCTGGCGAGCTCAAGGAAGGGACATTGGTCATAATCAAGGACAAAACCTTACCACCTCTTATGTGGCTTCTAGGGCGCATCACACATGTTCTCCCAGGCAGAGACGGCATCGCGAGAGTCGCCGACATCCGTACAAGGAAGGATGTCATTCGGCGTGCCTTCAACACCATCTGCCCACTACCAGTTGAAGACTCTTCAACGGGGGGAGTATGTTGAGGCCACTACCCTCAACCCAGCAGCCACCATCAGCAGCGCGCCGCACTCCGTACGCCGCGGGAGTGAAAGAGGGGTGCGGGGGCAGCGGTTCATCCAGCGGCGCCGGCGGCGGAGCGAGGCCCCGACACCACGACAGTCAGCTGTTGCGCGTCTTCAAGCACGGCTGCGCTTTACGCATTTCATATTCACAACATTATTATAATCACGTAATTACAAGCTTTATACAGTCCGCTATCATTTTTTTTTATTATCTCCACAAGCTATCGTCGAAACACTCACATACTCACACACACACATACACAATACAAAATACACTCATTACCCCGTCACACACAAGAACTCACACAATCCAACCTAAACACATGACCCCCAGTCGCACATACAAAATTTACCAGTGTTCATTTTACTTTTAATTTTACTTATAATTTTACTTTTAATATTACTTTATTTTTATTTTTTTTTGTAACACACTTAATAATATGCTAATTTTGTTTAAAGTCAACTCACTGGCCCTTCACACCAATTTGAAGTATTTACAGTGCCCAAGCGGCAGTAGATCACTGATTCCTGAGTCACAGGTATTCCTAGTTTAGGAATCAGGGTTTCAGACGTATTTAATTATTGTGAACTTTTTCTAGAGAATAAGTAATTATTGGAACGATTTGTGTCAATAAAGTATATTATTATTATTATTCAATTAAAACTGCAAAATGACTCACATTTCTTCTTACAATTTCCCCGCCGCTGCTTCACCACAGTGAATACCTAAAGATTAGCTCCATACTCGTACAGCGCCTTAAAGTCACAACATCGTACCTACTCACTATCGTTGACAAATTAAGAAAACCTACCTCCCCTTTTGTCTCCAAATAATTAAACATCTCAAGAATTCAACATAACAAAAAGATGGATAATTTTCCTAGAACACTTAAAAAGGTTTTCATGCCAAAGATAAGCTCCCTTTTTGACCGAAAACGTTGTTCAACGACCCGCAAAATTTCAGTTGCCTAGCTGGCTGCGAAAACGCAGAGATCCTTTGATTTCTTTCCGCTCGAACGGCCGGGGAAGAATGTTGAACCACAGCATCATTTGTGAAAATATCTTAAAGCCACGCGAAATAAATAAAGCAGGTAGTAAGTAGGCAACTGTAATCTTAAGACTGTTGATGCGAACGTGTTTAACTTTTCCGGTTCAAATGTTAAAGTAATTTCTTTGATTTCTGGCAAATACTCCATGAGATTTGGTGGTTTCTGTTAAAGAATATATAATGTTTATTTTTCTTTATACGTATAATAAGTTGCTTCTTCGCTCGATGTCTCCTTAATATTTTTTTGGAACCACGTTACCAAGTGAAAAGACGTTGTACTTACCTAAAACAATCTGTACCTTTATAAATCAAACATTACTACACACAATTAAAGCCGAGTACCAACACTAGCATATTGTTTTAAGTCACTTGAGTAGATTGCCTATAGAATCAGGTAAACCGTTTCCTGAATTTGATGCGTTACTAGCAAACCTATTACGGTAACTAGTAGGAAGGGTAATGGGTAAGACTGGGGTTAGTCCGGTAACCGCAATCTGACCTCGAAACCCTTAATTTAGTTGGCAACAAGGTAGACGTTTAGTATAATCTTCATCCTTTAGATTAAACATCTGTGTGCATATTGAAATCACAAGTCGGTATTAAAGGTTAACGCCCGTTTTCCTTTTAATAACATTCCAACCGTCACTTAAATTAATTCTGTTGAAGGAATCGACGCACAAATGATTTTCAGGAGTAACGCACATGGATTCATTTTCGCGCAGAGTCAACACATATTTTAGATTATTAAAAAAATAAAATTATCCGTAAACAAACTTTGTTTTCGTTCTGACCCCTTACCCGTAGCTCGTATTGTGATTCATTCAAGAATTCTCTCAATTTATCCAGAATCTCATCACCAGTTCCAGATCCTTTGAAGTATGTTCCCTGGCAAAGAGAAACTTAAAAATTCAAGGTGCACCGGGGAAGTAAACTCCCCAATTGCGTAGACGCAGCTCGGAAAATTCAAAATTTGTTATGTTTTTTTAGAAATTTCCAGGTCAGTGTCAGGTTGTAAATTGATCAAAATATGATTTTCGATTGTAACAAATATGAATTTACATAATTATGAACATAAGAATAATTATAATCGACACGTCGCCATCGCTGCAACTTAGATTTCTGCCATATAAATTAGATTTCGGAAAGGTCAATGGGCAAAAATGTGTGGAACTTGGTCATGGTTGGTCAGTAATTTTTTCTGATTTTTTCAAAAGGTCTAATACACAATTCTAAATGACAAGATTCTCATTTTACATTGAAAATTAGTAGATAGTCAACATCATTTACTAACAGGGCTGTAATCCCTATAGGAGGAAACAGAAGTGTCTATCCTCATTTCATCAGTTACATATTTTGATAAATCTAATTTCGATGAGCCTTTTGATATGGTAGCATCTACCCCCTTGCATTGCACTAAAGCCTTTGTCAAACAGACAGGCGTGGCGAATACGACGCGAGGCGTTTTTATTTGTAATGTATGGGATTGTTTGAATCCAGTCACATAGAAAAGCGAAAGAGCGATCCGATAGCGTGACCGCACTATCGGACTGACGACGTCTCGTATCGGTTCGTCACCACTTCGGACTCGCCTGTCTGTTTGGCAAAGGCAACAAAAAGTCAGCTAATACAACTGTCACGCCTCGGTTCGCTGCACCCAATTTGACGTCTCGTATCGCTTCGGACTCGATCCGGTTCGCTATCGCCTGTCAGTTTGACAAAGGCTTAAGCGTTGTATTTGATATCTCGCAAATGAAGTGTGTATGATTGTATGTTCCATTTACCTGTCAACGTACCTATTTATTTATGTACATTAAATATACGTTGAAAATTGCGCAATGGCAGAATTTCCCTGGCTACTACCCAACTTGGATTCCAAGTGAATCCTCTTTTCAAGCTATTACGGCAGCAAAGCTTATGTACAGTTCTAGTTGTCTGAAGTTTGTACGTAACGTAAGTAGGTAAGTACTGAGGTTAAACAAATAAATAAATCTTCAAGCCGCATTTTCACTATGGAGACATGTCGCGGAGACATATCGCCCAACATTCACGTTGTATGTCTGCAACTTTGTGGGACAATGTCGCTCGACATTGCTCTCCCTTGTTCGCATTGGCCAGTTTCAACTCTCTATTTTTTTAACGTGATAATATCATCAAATGAGGCCACCCATCCAGGGCAGAGCGGGAGGGACTGTCAGACTCGTACTGACTAAAATCCATCCTTCAATAGCCCTTTACATGCCGGGGTCACGGTAATTCGTGAGTCCCGCGACCGACTAGAGTCAACATACGACAAGTTGTGCCTCCCGTAAATGTCCCGCGCGACGTCAAGTGACATCGCGCGGGACACGTGAATTTCGTATCGAGCGACAGAGTTTCGGAACAAATTTTAATGTCTACTAGTGAAAATGAGAATAAAAGACAAAAATTGAAATGAATCAGTAAGTAGAGTCTATACCTGAATCTTTTCAAAGTAAAGTGAACAGGCTTCTTCTGGGTAAGCTCGATCTGTCGTTGGCTTTGTCTCTGACACCTTTGTCCTAGTCAAGAGCAAAAACATTATTATATATATATAAATATATATATATATTTATAAAACGTTGCCCCACACTAGGAATTTCTCCTGTGTCGTGGGTACGTTTGCATATAAACTCACACAAACGCCCAGACCCGAAACAAATACTTGTAGATCATACAAATATTTGTTCCGTGCGGGAACCAAAACCGCCACACGCAGCGCAGCAGTCCAATTGCTCAGCCACTGCACCAAACGTGCCGACAAAATAAACGCTCACCACGTTATTTGACAGATGAACACAAACAAAACTACACAAGTATATTTAAAAACGTTGAGCAATCCATCTTTCTCTTAACATGAGTAATGTTCTGAAAAAAACTGTTTTACAACGAATGACTAGATGAAAGTAGAGAGCTTAAAGCGTCTGTGGTTATGATAGATGTTGTCGTTAAGCATGCTTACTGCTATTCACGGTAATATTTATTACCATTCATTGATTTTTGTGTACAAATACTCAGGTATTACTTCGTAATAAAATTGTACATTCGAACTTTTGGATTCATGGATGTTTGTTACTCAATCCAGCTTAGTAGAGCAGGGTGAAATTTGTCACAGAGATAGAGTATAGAATAGAATACATGGGCTATTTTTAACTCTCATTTCATGAAATTATTACCAAATTCGGGCAAAAATGCTGGCATAAGCTAATATTTAATAAATTTTTTTTTACGTGTTAAAATTATCAAATGAGTCCTCCCACCCAGGGCAAGACGGGAGGGACTGTCAGACTTGACTGACTAAAATCCACGGTGTCCTTCAATAGCCCTTTACGTACCGGGGTTACGGTAATTCGTTAGTCCCGCGACCAATATTTAATACAGTAACAAAACTTTTTATATAATTGCAGTGGCGACATGTGTCACTACCTCTAACAAAGTCTCATATTATTTATAATATGTCAATTCCATTACATTAATTGCAATGAAGCAATGAACTTTTAACTTCTTTCTTTGTACTTGGTACAACGAAAAAAACACCTCGCAACAAAAAGTCACGCGTTAAGATAAAAACGCGCTTTTTTCATCGCTTGTTAGTTGCGTTTCCAATAAATGACAGAAACGAAGCAAAGTGCGTGCAGGTGTATCGAAACACAAGGATATACAAAATTGAACTCCAAAGGTGAGAATTAAGTCACAAGTGCAGATGGTAGGTAATATGACCATGTAAGATATTGTAGATAACCAATCGACTGTAACAGATTAAGGGCCAGTTTCACCGGTTACTGATAAAGTGTCGGTTAGTTATCTGATAGTTAATACTATCTACCACTTAAAGGCTGGTTGTAACTTTTTTCTGTTTCACCGTCTAAACTTCCTGATAATTTATCTGGTAGATAGTTACCGGCCACTTGCTGGCCACTTAATAACAAGCGGAATGGCAACGTCGCTTTTTTTGCGTTTCGATACTACTACGTAAAATATTTTCATATGAAAACAATTTTGAAAACTTAATTAATGAAATAATTATAGTTCAAAATAATCCGAGTCAACCTTTTTTTTATATTTTGTGGTATAATTTTATTATTATAGACCGAAATTAGTAAGATGCCTATGATTAACGACATGTTTTAATTCGAAATGTGTTGTGTTGTGTGGACAGAGCGTGTTTTGGGCGCTTTTGTTTTTTCCGAACTGTGAAAGCTTATTATTAAAGTTTCGTTTTTATAATTTTACCTTTTTTAGTGAATAAAATTTGATTTTATATAAGTCTTCTCTTATTTCTATTGTGAATTTGCTTGTATGACATTTTGATTATGATTTTGTATCTACTATGATTTTGAATGTGTTTTTGGTTTTAATAAAAAAAAATTGAGGTTTCCCCATACAGACTCGTACTGACTAAAATCCACGGTGTCCTTCAATAGCCCTTTACGTTCCAGGGTCATCAGGGTAATTCGGTAAGTCCCGCGGCAGGCTTTGGCCCTCTAGAGGGGGGCCCCGTTACGCCCGGGGCGGGACTGAAGGAACTGTTCAGACTCGTACAGACTGAAATCCAAGGTGTTCCTTCAATAGCCCTTTACGTTCTGGGGTCACGGTTACCAGGTAGATGACTGCCTAAAATGCAATAACAAGGTTTCTCGACTTGAAATGTACTATAATGTAGATGATAACTTCCTTAACAGCCACTTGATCCAGCTGATAACTTAACCAATACTTTATCTACCAGATATCGCTATCCGACACCTGTGAAAGCAAAAGTTGTAGTTTATCTGGCAGATAAGTTCCTAATAGGCTATCAGAGACTTTATCCGTAACCGGTGAAATTGGCCCTAAGTAAAGGAAACATTTCTTCAATCGTAAAATCATCATAGTCTGGAAAACGACGGCACGGTTAGCGCAGTGGTTGAGCGATTGGACTGCTGCGCTGGGTGTCGCGGGTTCGATTCCCGCACGGAGCAACTATTTGTAAGATCTACAAGTAGTTGTTTCGGGTCTGGGCGTTTGTGTATGTGAATTTATATGTTTGTAAACGCACCTACGATATAGCAGAAATTCCTAGTGTGGGGGGCAACGTTTTTCTATATATATTTATAGCTAGCTAGCAAATGTTACTTGTAGAAATCGTAAGTAACGCACGAAATACTACTAAATTTTTCGCACTATACACAGTTAAACTATTGTAAATGCGAAAGTTTTAGATGTCTCTTATTCTGTCACGCAAAACCTGAAATATAACTGTCAAATATCTGAAAATAGCTAACCGGTAATATTCAGAAGGTCATGACACGCTATAAATATCCAACAAATATATGCAAAGTGGTACAAAACTAGCGCTACATATCAATAGCTTACAATCTAAAGGACAGAGGTAGGTCGCGGGTCGTAACGGAAAGTTTGTTGTCCTTTGTTACCTAAACAAATGCAAATTGCAAGAGATGAGATGACACTAGCGGCCCATAGAGGGAGAGAAACAATGTGGGAGTCTAACCGTTTTCTTTTCGTGCCGTTCACCCCGGGGTCGAAACTATCCTCCTCATGAATTTTAGGTAACTTTAAAATTGGAAGAAATATCGTTCGCCTTTGATATTGTATTCTGTTAATTTAAAGTAACAGCAGTTTTCACTGAAGATAATAATACTTTTGTGTGAATAATTTGTTGTTAATTACTAACTTGCAAGAAGTTAAATACTCACAGAATTTTCCCAGGGCAGAGCAGGAGGCACTGTCAGACTCGTACTGACTAAAACCCACGGTTTCCTTCAATAGCTCTTTTTGTTCCGGGGTCACGGTAATTCGTGAGTCCCGTTATCCCGGCAGGCTTTGACCCTCTACAGGGGCCCCTTTAAAAGTAGCAATAGTTTGTCTAATTTATTTTATCGCCATTGCTCTCAAAACGTTGAAGGAAAATATCGTAAGGAAACCGTCCTACAACCAAGAACTCGAAAACATGTGACCCCGATACTTAAAGGGCTATTGAAGGACACCGTGGATTTTGACACCTGACAGTTCCGCCCGCCCTGCCCTGGGTGGGAGGACTCATTTGATAATATTACCACGTACAAAAAAAAAGCTATTGCTACTTTGCCACTGGTATAGTGCCCAGTGAGTGTGAGTTTTTTTTAATTTTAATAACCTTCTTAGAATTTTAATTAGAATACTTCTAATCATATATTCTCGCAATTTTATGTGGGTGCTATATAGATATTGTGTTGTAATACAGAAGTTTAGAATTAGTACCAGCTGTTGATATTATTTAACTAAACCAGATAAGTTTACTGGTTCTAATAAAATAAATATGTAAGTACGTATTTTCATCATATTGCTTGTTTAAGTAAATTATTCATAGATGCAGTTTATAAGAGCGTATAAATTCCAAATAATTCTGTCTTATAAAAAAATATTTATTTTGCTGTATTGCTCTCACCAGGGGCTCGTAAAACTTTAAAATATTTTTACACTTGAGGTGAGTTTAAGAGCATTGAATATTTACTATACTATTATAAAGAGCGCGCAAGTCAGTTTACACAGAGTCAAGAGTTTTGCATAAGTCAAAGTCTTGCATAGATAATATTTGCATCAAATTTTCTTTTTGCTTTTTATATCGTGGTAAGATCATCAAATAAGTCCCACCCAGGGCAGAGCGAGCGATTTGCATCAGACTTAACAAACGATACCATAGGGAGATGAATAAGCCCGGCATTGGTCGAGCCATGCTGCGGGACGAGACGGAGTGGGAAGCGGTCGCTTCCTTCTACGAAGCAGTCATGCTCGTGAAGGAGGAGGCGGGCCGCCCGAGGGAGAGCCGAGGGTCAGCGTCCTCCCTCCGCCCGCCCAGCCACAGTGGTAGACACCCAAGGCAACGGACGTCGGCAGACGATCTCCGGCCACCGTAGGCGCGGACATGCGGGCGGCGAGTAATGGGCGACTCAATGTCCGACCATGAATCATGCCCGGGTCGACGGATAGGACTTTGCTTTATTTAACCCCCAGGTAAATCCAAAACTGTTCTGTTACTGCTACCCAGGAATTCATGTTTTCATGTTTTCTGTAGAGTGTACAAACATTAGTAGATTTACTAATTGCAGATAGTGCCAAATACAAGCACGAAAGTCCAACAGAGGTAGCACTCAGCATTATGTGTCTACTTCAAACTACAATTAGACGCTCGTATCTCGGGGTCAAGACTTCGTAGTTCCTGTCAGTAGGTACTTAACGTTTTGGACCCCACTACAGGAAAGGAGGGGCTTATAATCCCAGGAAGGAAACAGGGACCTTGGGGTCCCCTGAGGCGTCGAATACGGATTTCGCATTACGAAACTCCTTTGATATGCATTATTGTAATCAAAGAGATTATGTTCTTTTGTTGTTCTTCTGTGTAATTGTATTGTCGTATGCATTGTGGTAATTCTACGGTTTCTCTAGTCTATATTTTTATATTACTTGAGTTTATTTATTTATGCTGTAATAAATGTAATATGGATCTCATAAAGTAATATAATTACTGCTAGAATGAAATACAAACTGTTCAAATATTATATTAATTTAGGTGTGTAAATTGAGGGCTGTCTACCAATTGCACCAGGTTTGCCATTATGGCATTGCTGCCATCTTTCTAGGCACTATTCCCGTTGACAGCAGCGTTCGTATGATTAAGCACAAAAAGAAAGTATCACAACGAAGAAAATAAGTAGCTTTCGGTTTCGCATTAACCAAAACACGTTGAATTTATTTCACCCTGAAATATTGTGCTTGAATCTTAGAAGAATGCAAAAGTCTTACCCAAAAAGTTTTTAAGACAAGCGTCGGATCAAGTTGCGGTAAAACAAATATGGCGTGCTGCGGTATCTCCTGCAACATGTCTCGAGAAACATTGCAAAGATGCATGAAAACCGACAAGTTGCTTCGGATGTCACCCAAGGCGTTCGCAACTTTGCATTCTAAAATCCCTGTCTTACTAGGATTTGAGAAATTGACGATACAAGGATTGTGATCTGCAGTTTGCATTTTATTGTTGGTATCTTGCATTCTATTTGGATAACGCTAACATAATATCGTGCAATACAATAATATCGAATAAAATACAATTCAATGCCAAAGTGTCATTGTTATTAGAACTTAGTAGAGGAACAGTGTATATGACGCTAGGTATAATGGGGACATACACTCTTTAGGCATACTTAACACAACACTAACGTAGCGCAAGAGCCATCAGGAGCCCTCCAGCGCGTCTACGAATGGCGCGTGGAGGCGCAGCGCCGGGGCGAATCCCCGCTGCCTCGACAGGTCGAGGCGCGGCGGGAAGAGCTCCGGCGCGATCTCAGGGCAGTATGGAGGGAGCGACTGTCGCAACCGAGGTCCGGGCACGCCGCAATCGCGGCGGTAAGACCCCTCTTTGAGGAGTGGCTGGATAGGCGTCACGGCGTCCTTACCTTCCGCATGACGCAGGTCCTCACCGGACACGGAAGTTTCGGGAGGTTCCTGTGTCTGATAAGGAGGGAGGAAACGCCTGGGTGTCACCACTGCGAGGACCGTCCTGAGGACACGGTGGAGCATACGGTGCAGGACTGCCCCGCTTGGGCAGAGCACCGCCGTGTCCTCACGACGGCGATAGGCGGAGACCTCTCGCGCCCGGCATTGGTCGAGGCCATGCTGCGGGGCGAGACGAAGTGGGAAGCGGTCGCCTCCTTCTGCGAAGCAGTCATGCTCGCGAAGGAGGAGGCGTGCCGCGTGAGGGAGAGAACAGTGTCCTCCCTCCGACCCACCCGCAGTGGTAGACGCCCACGGCGACGGACGTCGCCAGACGATCTCCGGCCACCGTAGGCGCGGGCATGCGGGCAGCGAGTAATGGGCGACTCGCTGCCCGACCATGGACCATGCCCGGGTCGACGGCGCGTTGTGTTCCACGCGCGCCTCAAGGAGTGTCAGCAAACTGACGGGGCCTGTAGAGGGCCAGAGCCTGCCGGGGTCGCGGGTCTTACCCATCACCGTAACCCCGGTACGTAAAGGGCTCGTGAAGGACACCGTGGATTTTAGTCAGTACAAGTCTGACAGTCCCTCCCGCCCTGCCCTGGGTGGGAGGACTCATTTGATGATTTTACCACGCAGAAAAAAAAAAAAAAAAAAGAGCCACCAGGACGTCATTTGCAAGCGATCATTAACAAATAGCGTCCTGTTGGCGCTTGCGCTACGTTAGTATTGTGTTAAGTTTGCCTTAAGTGTGTGATTTCCGATCATACCTCGCGTCCCCGTTTTACACACTCTTCCCCTAGTGGCTTATGCCCGTGGTTATGTCCGCGGGGATTTCCATAAATTGTTTACGGAATCGTACGTGTCGTGAAAGACAAACAAAAATCCATTTCACAAACATTTATAAAAGTACATAACAAGTAAGAGGGATAAACTATCGTCACAATTAAAAACTTGATGAAGTTTTTTTATTTTTTTCTTTCGGTTCAAAGTTTTTTTTCGTTGACTATTACTATAATGTGTCACTTTGGCCATAAAAGATATCGAAAATACTTATCCAAATAAAATAATACTTACCTACATTATTTAACTAGCTTCCGCCCGCGACTCCGTCCGCGCGGATGTCGGTCTTCGCGTGGATGGTTTATTTCCCCATTTTGATTAACTCTGACAATGACATACTCTGGTAATGCAACGTGTGTTCGCGGTTCTACAGAAAAATAAGATTTTTTTTTCTACGTATTTTTCCAGGATAAAAAGTATCCTATGTTATGCCCAGGATAATAAGGAATAATTATACCAAGTTTCATCGAAATCGAACCGTTAGTTTTCACGTGATGCCTGCACAAACAGACAGACAGACAGACAATTTTTTTTTTAATCATATATTTGGGTTTGGTATCGATCCAGCAACACCGCCCGCTATTTATTTTTTCAATATTTTCAATGTACAGAATTGACTCTTCTACAGATTTATTATATGTATAGATAAGCTTCGTAACGTCAAATTATTGTCATGTTTAACATCAGAGAAAACCAATTTTACTAAGTTTTTATACTTATTATCCTTATAATTTAATATTTCGTTTATATTAATATAATCCCACTGTGGGTTTCTGAGCAGGAAAAGGTAATAAACTAGTGAAAAAATATGAACTTATAAAGCAATTTACACGTGTACATTTTTTCCTGTACCTAACACAAAATGAAATCCATACGTAAAACCGTACAATGCACAGAGCAATGTGAAAACGTGCTGAATAACAAATTGTGGGATTTTCAAAAAAATGGGTCATGTTAGTTTTATACAAAAATACAGCCTAAACCTATTGAATCAAAGCTTTTAAAAAAATGTCAGTCACATGTCATGTTTAATTATATTTTTTATTTTGCATTCGTTTTGATAGGATTTCCATTTTTTATATCAGTTTTTATTCAGGAGGAATATTTTGAAAGTACGGTATACCTAGTATTTTACCTGTATTTAAAAGAAAAATCAATCAATGGTCAAGGTGTTTTAGAGAAAGAAACCTTAACTTTTTTAAGACTTTTCATAAACAAAACAGATTTACAAACTTTTCTACATTACTTATTCTACGTTATTCAAAATGCAAAACTAATTTTAATAGCAGAAGATGGCCAGACCTTTAAAATACTCGTAAACCAGCATTCATTATACCATGATTATTTGAAAGTTCGTCAACCTCAAAGTACCGAACTGTTCCTACCCAAGATTATATAGGCCAACAAACAAAGCACCAACATTCAGAATTCAGGATTTAGATCATGCTAGTAACTGACACTTAATCCTATCCATTGTGTCCAATATTCGATTCCATATTTGCAAGCTTCAGAAACTCTCTCCCCCACACGTCACACGTTATAGAGATACGTACCAACATAATTGGACAGGCACTGTCTTTTGTGTTCGATAGTGAACTAAAGGCTCTTTGAGAATACCTTGGGCGGATTGAAAAGCGATTCCCTGGAATCCATTCGACGAGAAATGAGCGCAAGTAAGTCGCCCGGATAGCTCTGCCTCAGCCGGCCGGATGTAGAGGGCGTGCGCCTCCGGTGACATGTTTCCGCTGGCAAGCGCTTCCGGCGTCTAACAATATTTGCCACATGTACGAATTCTGAATTTAAACTCGACACTTTATCAAAATTTCTGTTGATTGCGCGTGAGTCTAGTTATGAAATCATCTGCTAATGTTCTAAATAAATAATTTAAGTACCCGCTGCTGCTCTGATGTTCTTGAATATAAACTGTTCGAAATATTGTGAAAGATTTAATTTAAATAAAAAAATACATATATTTTTATCCTGATGAAAAGGTCGCCGATCATATAGCTAAATTATGAATTTGGGGCTCAAAATATAAAATCGTCTGCAAAGAAAGATCCTTAAATCCATTTTTTTAAACTTTTACGACAATTGTCAAGATATATCATTTAATTGAAAACTGACTGTCACATTTCATAACGTGGGTGGATATGTTATAAATAACCTAATTTTTCCCTATATCTACCGGTTTTAGGGAGGGAAGAAACGCCTAGGTGTCACAAGTGCGAGGATCGTCCGGAGGACACGGTGGAGCATACGGTGCAGGACTGCCCCGCTTGGGCAGAGCACCGCCGTGTCCTCGCGACGGCGATAGGCGGAGACCTCTCGCGCCCGGCATTGGTCGAGGCCATGCTGCGGGGCGAGATGGAGTGGGAAGCGGTCGCCTCCTTCTGCGAAGCAGTCATGCTCGTGAAGGAGCAGGCGGGCCGTCTGAGGGAGAGGACAGCGTCCTCCCTCCACACCAGCAGCAGTGGTAGACGCCCACGGCGTCGGACGTCGCAAGACGATCTCCGGCCACCGTAGGCGCGGGCATGCGGTCAGCGAGTAATGGGCGACTCGCTGTCCGACCATGGACCATGCCCGGGTCGACGGCGCGTTGTGTTCCACGCGCGCCTCAAAGAGTGTTAGCATAGTGACGGGGCCTGTAGAGGGCCAAAGCCAGCCGGGGTCGCGGGACCAAGGGATTACCGTGACCCCGGTACGTAAATGGCTATTGAAGGACACCGTGGATTTTAGTCAGTACAAGTCTGACAGTCCCTCCCGTCCTGCCCTGGGTGGGAGGACACATTTGATGATTTTACCACGATAAAAAAAAAAAATATCTACCGGTTCAAAGAGACTTCTGTGTTACTGAATTTGGTTCTTGGAACGTGAAATCCCCAGATTTCAACTTGATGTAGCAACAAAATGTTAAATATTTGAGTTTAATATTTTAGTCGTTCATTACTTTCGATATCAAGAATAATTTGAAACTTTAGAGTACACGAAGACTTTGAATACATACAATACGACATGCAGACAACCTCAAACAATATGACCATATACCGTTATTTGCACAATACCTGATATGCTGTACTCGTAGTTGCAGGAAATTTTGACGTTTGGCAACCTATCTTGGTTGAACACCGAAGTAGATTTCTTCCTTTGTCCCGCTCATGCCGCTCATGACCTGCTCTAGCACGACTTTTCACGTTTTAGTGACGTAAAGTAAACGAGAACATTGACGTTAATTTGATTGAGGAAATTATTTCCTCAGTCGTATACTAAAGGCGCTTTTTCATTTTCATACATAGTTCAAGTACGCTGTACCTCATCATCTGCTTAGCCTTTTCCCAACTATATTGGGGTCGGCTTCAAGTCAGACCAGATGCAGCTGGATATCAGTATTTTACATGGAGCGACTGCCTATCGGACCTCAACAACCCAGTAAGTGGGTAATACGATACCTCATGGTAAGACAGGTTTTCAGACTTATAGAGCTTCTGATTAGTCACGACTGTCAAAGATCTACAAATAACAGCCGGACCAACGGCTTTACGTACTTTCCGAGGCACGGAGGAAACTCTTTATGACGGCCACCCATCCACATACGAACCTCAGCAAACGCAGCTTAACCCGGAAGATCGGTCTGGTGACTGTAATTATTCAGCCACGATCTCCTCAAGTACGTTGTACCGGAAATCTTGCGCTTAGGCCTCGAAAGATTCGCCCGTGGATTTTTTTCATGAGTGCAATCGTCACTGTCGCTGTCACTAGTCGTAACTTATAACTTATGCAATTATTATACTATTAATGCATCTTTTTCGGTGTTTATGCGAAATTGATCCTAATAAGGTTGAAGCCTTAAGTTATTTTTCTTATTCGTATGGTACAAACTGCGTAAACTTCAAACTTAATTTTAAGACAATATGAGTTACATTCGTATGAGCACGAGCTAAACTTCTGCACTACGAATCTCGGCCTTAATGTCACCGAATAATAGGAAAATCCGAATACGTTCCAATCCGATAACGTAGCCACACGTAGCTACTACAAAACCTGTCCATGTAAAATTTCGCCAGCAATTTGATACGGCAGCCTGTTAACGAAGCTTCGATGGCACGATAGATATTTGAAAAAATCGGATGAGCTTTTAGAATGTCAACGGGGCCGTGGTTCGGTATCCCGGGTCCGTGCGCTCGTTACCCGCGCTTGTATTTGTTCATCGTGCTCGCTGCGTTCGTGGTCATTCGGGACCGTCGAAACATGAAACGAATAAAAAAATGCACTGATTCAGGAAAGTTTCGGGAGGTTCCTGTGTCTGATAGGGAGGGAAGAAACGCCTGGGTGTCACCACTGCGAGGATCGTCCGGAGGACACGGTGGAGCATACGGTGCAGGACTGCCCCGCTTGGGCAGAGCACCGCCGTGTCTTCACGACGGCGATAGGCGGAGACCTCTCGCGCCCGGCATTGGTCGAGGCCATGCTGCGGGGCGAGACGGAGTGGGAAGCGGTCGCCTCCTTCTGCGAAGCAGTAATGCTCGTGAAGGAGGAGGCGGGCCGCCTGAGGGAGAGGACAGCGTCCTCCCTCCGCCCCAGCCGCAGTGGTAGACGCCCACGGCGTCGGACGTCGCGAGACGATCTCCGGCCACCGTAGGCGCGGGCATGCGGGCAGCGAGTAATGGGCGACTCGCTGTCCGACCATGGACCATGCCCGGGTCGACGGCGCGTTGTGTTCCACGCGCGCCTCAAAGAGTGTCAGCATAGTGACGGGGCCTGTAGAGGGCCAAAGCCTGCCGGGGTCGCGGGACCAAGGGATTACCGTGACCCCGGTACGTAAAGGGCTAGTGGAGGACACCGTGGATTTTAGTCAGTACAAGTCTGACAGTCCCTCCCGCCCTGCCCTGGGTGGGAGGACTCATTTGATGATTTTACCACGATAAAAAAAAAAAAACTGATTCAGGAACCTATCTCATATTTAGTGAGATCTGATTGGTACCTTTGATTTTAAGTACTGATGCGTTTTGTAACGTTGACTTTTTTGTCTACCTTTTTAGACTTTCCCAGTTTATATGTTTACAGCAGTATAATCACCCGTTTAAATCAATATTATGAATCATTTGTGCAGACTTAGCAACAAGTAATTTATTTTAGTAATAATCTCAGTTGAATATCCGTATTTTACACTATACACCGTATAATAGACAGGTGTTGTCATTATAATAATAATGGTGTGGTACAGAAAACCAAGCTGATTAAACTCTCCATGGGACCAACATTTACTTTTTTCTTCTTTTTTGAGTTGTAATGTCATCAAATTAGTCTTCCTGCCCTCCGTGTAGTGGATGGGACTGTCAGATTTGAATGAGTAAAAATTTACTGTTTGCGTTTCAGGGTCGCGGTTCCCTTTTAAGATATTCCCGCGACCATGGGACTCGTTAGTCTTACATTTCATGTGACTGTTGAACATTATTTCGAGATTATCACATTATGTGTCTTCTTCCTTTCAATTCTCATGTCATTACAAATACTGTTTTACGTTTCAGATAATAAAGCAACAGATTCAATGACAGAGCATCATTAACACACCATTACCTACAACTCTGAATTGTCAAAGGACAAAGGTATAGATATCGAAAATTCGAGATTATCCGTTGAAGGCGTCAATTTAATTAAAGTGCTAACGACTTGAGAAGATTCTTCGCGGAACACCGACTTTTATGACCTTTGCTCCTTAATATCTTTCGCATAACTTTAGTAGAGTGAAAGTAGAGGTATTTATTGTAATATTGAAATGGCACGAATTCTTTAAAAGTTTAAAAGGAACTGGCATAATTTTACTAATATTATAAATGCGAATGTTTGTTAAGATGGATGTATTGATGTTTTTTACTCTACGCAAAAAAGTACTAAACGGATTTGGATGAAATTTGGGAAACAGATCGTTTTTCATCCGGATTAACGCTTGGGAATTCGTCTTCCCGTGGGATAATTTTCGAGTGGTATCGTTGCAGCCCTTTACCACTCATTTCTATGTATTCGAGGCCCATTTCTTCGACCATGTTTCTTGGTTATGTGCATCTTTCATACAGATTCTACCTGCGCTTTGGGATCACGGAATGAAGGTAAGGAAAGAACTGTGAAGTGAACTGTGCTCAGAATTTAGATAGATTAGGCTTTATGCTTCTACTCATTAGATCTAAGATAGAATGAACGTATCCTGAAGTCGTTCCATTCATGATTTGGAGGTAGATGATAGGGAACCAGATATTTTTGAAGTGAAAACTTCTTTAGCGGCGTTGAGCACTTTTTCTCTAATGGGTATAAAATCTTAAACTCGCGTCAGGACACTCGCGTCAGGACACGTGACCCTGACCGAAAAAGCGTAGGACAGTGCAGGGCGCTTGCGTGAATGTTCGTGTGACTTTATTACTTTTAAAGAAGTTTGTATGCTGGATACATTCGTTGCTAGGTAACATTGTTTATAAAAGATGTACGTCACATTGGAAAATTATTGAAATAAAAAGTCAACCATTTTTGCGAGTTTTACTAAAATCTGTTCACAAGATATTTCCAACAATTACTATTCAAGTTTTCACTTCTGCCGGCACTCCCAGAGTGCAACCCGTCGTTTTTTATGGTATGGACAATCTCTCACTGGATCATTCGCCTGTAAAGATTCCATTTTGAGCATTCCCAGTCATTATTAAAATCCTTTTCATTCTAGAATGATATAATATGATTGTTACAATCAAAAACATAATGCTTAAAATCAAATCACTGAATAGTACAACAAGAATATTGTGAAGAAATCGACATAATTATAATCAATACGGTACCTTACAAACCCAATGGCACAAAGACTCATAAATCATAATCTTATGAATCAAAAATCGCTGACAATGTGTAAAAATTTATGAGATGAATAAAGACAGCTCCCGATAAAATGTAATAAAATACATCATTTCGCACTCACCCTCACATATTTTATTCTTGGAGAATATATTACTAGCTTTTGCCAGCGGCTTTGCTTGTGCTATGGGCATAGATTATCCTAGTGGAATGTTTTACTGGGATAAAAAGAAATCTAAGTTCTAACTTATCAATCAGGGACGGATCACAACTTGTTTAGGTATGTGCAAAAAAATCATTGAAAAATAACAAACTGATGACAGACTGAAAATTAGTTAGATCGATCAGACGTTCCACGCGCGCCTCGTAGAGTGTCAGCAAAAATGACGGGTCCCCTGTACAGGGCCAAAGCCTGTTAGGGTCGCGGGAATGGCTATTGAAGGACACCGTGGATTTTAGTCAGTACGAGTCTGACAGTCCCTCCCGCTCTGCCCTGGGTGGGAGGACTTAAGTGATGATTTTACCACGTATAAAAAAAAAGCTCTACTGAGCAATAAATACAATTACAATGTTTTAAATATTTATTACTTTAAATGTATAAAGTACCATGTAATATTTTGGATTTTGAAATACTTTCAGCAGTTTGGTAATTAAACAGCAAACAGATCCTTTTTTTTATCATGGTAAAATCATCAAATGAGTCCTCCCACCCAGGGCAGGGCGGGAGGGACTGTCAGACTTGTACTGACTAAAATCCACGGTGTCCTTCAAAAGCCCTTTACGTACCGGGGTCGCGGTAATCCCTTGGTCCCGCGACCCCGGGGCAAACAGATCCTACCTTTACTAATATTAATAAGGTTCTGGTTTACTACAACAGTGACATTAAATTAAAGATAGTTACCGGAAGTACCTACCTCCCCGCGAGACATTTCGTAACAAACAACAACTTAAACATTTAGGAAACACTTAGCAATTAGTCCCCATTGAATAAGTTATTAAAAAATAAGTAATCCATTACCGGGTTCCTTAACATAAAAATTGGAACCCTTTTCAACTAAATTTTATGATTCCTAGAAACATTATAGGTTCATCTTTGCATTTTTTTAACCAAATAATATTTTACACTAGCAATTTTTCCTTTATCGAAGCCCAGTCATTTGCAGTAACTCCATAAAACTGCATTGTTGTCACCAGTTTTCGATGCATTTTAACAGTACAAAAACCGCATGCAAATTGGTATTTTCCAGGACTAAACAAGCTATACGAACGTCTATAAAAACTGCTTCGTTCTTCCGTGCATTGCATTGTTTTAAAGTAATCTCATTAAATTCAACACGAGTTTTCACGTTTTTGTCCATAAAATTAGTTAATCGTTCGTACACAAAATATTTTTATTTTCTTTGTAAGTATAATGTTTTTACAGTCACGGTCATAAGTGGGTATATACCAGTCCGTTGTGTCTACGGGGTTAAATTTGTACGTTTCAAACCGTCTCTTTCTTCTCTGTGCAGAATTATTTCTTGGAGGAACTCATGGCTAAACGATATAACAGACCGACTTATCGCTCTTGAAGGTCGAGCTTAGGCGAGGTCTGCCTAGGTAGTTCCTGGATGGATGAACCGCTTTTAACATAGGGTAAAACTAGGTAATACGCCCTAGTTCATAAAACGCAAAGTTATTCTTGCATTAAACTTGCTGCTCGGAACCACATGCCTCGCATGTGGTTCTTGGTGTGGCCGCTGGTGGCGTAGAACATAGCCCTCGGCCTCGACCACGATAAACGCCAACAATGACCACACTCGCGCGTGGTTCTGAGCAGTATGTTCGAGTGCTAGAATAACGGGGGGTTTGTCAACTAAAGCGTATTACCTAGTTTTACCCTACCAAGTTTCCAGGGACAGAATCCGACCCCAATAAAGTAGGGAAAAGGCTAAGCAGATGTATAAAAACTACGTATACATCTTGATGACAGCCAAAAAAACCTCGAGATTTGTAAATTGACTACAGAACCCTCTTGTTCCCAACACGTACTACTTGAGAAGATGGCCTATTTTTTATTTACATATACTTTTCTATTCACTAAAGTGGTTGTCTTTAAAAAGAAAAGATTGGTACATTACCAAACAGACAAAGATAAATGAATACAAAGATTAGACGGATTTCTTTTTCTTTTGTAATCTTGAAATTAAGAAAATTGAGTCGTGTTATGGGACTGTTTGTTACACTACGTACAAGTACAAAGCTTTATTCATATAACACCACGGTTGTAATATCCGAAGGATATACTTATGTGTATTTCAGTAATTACACACCAAGTGACCTACGTCTAAGTTCCAAGTAATTCCAAGCTATTGTCATCATGGTCGCTTTTTCTTATCGTGGTAAATTCATCAAATGAGTCCTCCCACCCAGGGCAGAGCGGGAGGGAATTTCAGACTAGCACTGACTAAAATCCACGACGTTCTTCAATAGTCCTTTACGTACCGGGGTCACGGTAATTCACCGAGAATCGAACTTAGGATTTTTGGTATATATGAACTTAGGATTTTTTATACAGCAGTAACTTACACCCATTTTACCAACGACAGAGACAGTGTCGCAAAGTTTGTTCATGTTACATTTAAGCGTGCGGATGTAGCGAAGTTTGTCCAAATACAGAAACCCTCGTAGATACCAACACAAGTAATGAAATCAAGGAAATGGAATCGCATTTAGTATCGCCTAAGTCTCGTTTAAATTGCAAATTCCCGCTGCCATTCATTCAAGTCCCCATTCTTTTTATTTTCAATACATTTAAATCTTAAATTCGATCGAACTGAATTAGTTGAAACGATTTGGATTACCGTTGCTATTGCTTTGATATAAGATATATTTTTAAATACACTGTAAATGTAACTTAACACAGCGCAGGAAAATTATGTGAATCTATACAAATATTACAAAGCTGAAGAGTTTGTTTGTTTGCTTGAATGCGCTAATCTTAGGAAGTGCTGGTTTGAATTGAAACATTATTTTTGTATTGGATAGTTCATTTATTGAGGAAGGATATATACTACAAACATCACGCTACTGTCCACAGGATTCGAGCGGGGGAAAACAGCGAACAGTTAGGTTTTGAAATATTTACTTAAAACCCATCATGATTAAACCTTTAAGCCTTTATCAAACAGACAGGCGTGACGAATGCGAAGCGAGGCGTTTTTATTTGTAATGTATGTAATTGTTTGAATCCAGTCACATAGAAAAGCGAAAGCGATCCGATAACGTGACAGAACTATCGGACTGACGTCGTATCGGTTCGTTATCGCTTCGGACTCGCCTGTCTGTTTGACAAAGGCATTAATACTTCAGTTCTACTATTTGTTTTCACTTTTGGTGTAGTGGCTGAGCTGATGACTGTTTCGCTGCGTGACGCAGGATCGTTTCCGCACACAAACAATGCACATATATTTTTATGGCCTATATGTAGTTATGTCATCATTGGCTGTTTCTGTATGTATCAATCAATAATTATCTACAAACCGGATATTAATACAGAAATTATTTCTAGTCAATTTCGTAAAAACAAATATCCAATTTAGAATACTTCAATTTTATTTCCCAATGTGTAGATCAGTGTTAATTAATGTCTTGCGCTCTCTTTGTCTGACATAAGACGAAACATTGACTGTATCTCATTTCTAAGAATTTCCTAAAAGTAATAAAAATATACATCATTTTTATCCCGTAATCCTATCACACTTTTCATATTGCCAACTGAAAAGAGCTAAATGGAATTTATGAAGTTCCAAGAATCGCTCCGAACAAAGAAGCGCCTGTACTAAAAAAATAGCAATAACGTAATAGCGCGAGTGAAGAGAATTGTCGTTGGAGTAAAAAATGTAGTTACAAAAAAAAACTATGTTATATAATACCCTTTAGTTCTTAAATATTTACTTTCAGTATAAAAGCGTGGTGTTACATGATATCTTTATTTTATTTTATGTCACGTCACGGACGGGAGTAAAGTATTTATTCATTTTATGTACTTGTGTGTAATGTTTCTCGCATATTTCAATAGTTACCATATTCTACTTACACATGAACTTGTATTTATTTAAAACTAATAGATATACTTACTTCCTGAAACTCAACACGGCTAATTCTTAATTAGACAGATCTTAGAATTTGCTACGGCGTAGCACCGTAACAAGGCGGCGTAGCACCGTAGCAAGGCGGCGTAGCACCCTAGCAAGGCGGTGTAGTACCCTAGCAAGGCGGCGTAGCAGTCAGGTTTTTCTGTGTCGCGTCGTCGTGTAGATTTTTCGAAAGTTCTTCGTCAAGACTATTTGATGAAGGTTACTTAATTCCTTTGAGATGTAATTTGGAATTTAATACAAAAGATAATTATATTTTTATTTCTCTTCACCCAACTGCAGCAGAGTCCAAAAGAAGAGTTAAAAAAACCGTTATTATTGTGACAAGATCAGAATCATTTTTTACATATAACTTAAAACGGTGATCATGGCGCTTGCAATAGTGCCGAAATATCTGAAATACAAAACAAGTAAAAGACATAGTAAATTTTCCTTATTATCTATACATATAATAAATTTGTTGAAGGGTCAATTCTGTACGGGCACGCCGCAATCGCGGCGGTAAGACCCCTCTTTGAGGAGTGGCTGGATAGGCGTCACGGCGTCCTTATCTTCCGCATGACGCAGGTCCTCACCGGACACGGAAGTTTCGGGAGGTTCCTGTGTCTGATAAGGAAGGAGGAAACGCCTGGGTGTCACCACTGCGAGGATCGTCCGGAGGACACGGTGGAGCATACGGTGCAGGACTGCCCCGCTTGGGCAGAGCACCGCCGTGTCCTCACGACGGCGATAGGCGGAGACCTCTCGCGCCCGGCATTGGTCAAGGCCATGCTGCGGGGCGAGACGGAGTGGGAAGCGGTCGCCTCCTTCTGCGAAGCAGTCATGCTCGCGAAGGAGGAGGCGTGCCGCGTGAGGGAGAGAACAGTGTCCTCCCTCCGACCCAGCCGCAGTGGTAGACGCCCACGGCGACGGACGTCGCCAGACGATCTCCGGCCACCGTAGGCGCGGGCATGCGGGCAGCGAGTAATGGGCGACTCGCAGCCCGACCATGGACCATGCCCGGGTCAACGGCGCGTTGTGTTCCACGCGCGCCTCAAGGAGTGTCAGCAAATTGACGGGGACTGTAGAGGGCCAGAGCCTGCCGGGGTCGCAGGACTTACCCATCACCGTAACCCCGGTACGTAAAGGGCTCGTGAAGGACACCGTGGATTTTAGTCAGTACAAGTCTGACAGTCCCTCCCGCCCTGCCCTGGCTAGGAGGACTCATTTGATGATTTTACCACGCAAAAAAAATAAAAAAGGGTCAATTCTGTACATTGAAAATATTGAAAAATTAAATAGCGGGGGGTGTTGCTGGATCGATACCAAACCCACATATGTGATTAAAAAATTTTTTGTCTGTCTGTCTGTCTGTATATGCAGGCATCACGTGAAAACTAACGGTTCGATTTCGATGAAACTTGGTATAATTATACCTTATTATACTGGGCATAACATAGGATACTTTTTATTCTGGAAAAATACGTAGAAATAAAATCTTATTTTTCAGTTTTATTCATAGACGATGTTCTGTAGAACCGCGATCTCCTTAATTATTATAGGCTTAGCCGTATTTGGGTCCAATAGATATTTATAAGATGTCATTGTCAGAGTTACTCAAAATGGAGAAATAAACCATCCACGCGAAGACCGACATCCGCGCGGACAGAGTCGCGGGCGGAAGCTAGTTTCTAATAATAGTGTAAGTGCCCATTCTAATTTTAAAAATATATCAAAATCATTTGCACGATAAAGTTCGAAATTTCCCGAAAGTTCAAGATACACCTGTCTCACATGCAATTTCCACGGCTCAGTTGATCGACGGATCTCGTAGAATTTTACATACATATAGACTTGCCTTGAAGATGACGATATAGGACGATTTTGATTCCAGTAGATCAACTGTCAAGGATATGCGAATATCTCGTTCCTTTGAGGGTTCGTCTAGAAACTAGTTTAATATAAATGCGTGACGAGTCAAACGTGAAGTGCAATACAGTTCCCAAAGGGCTTGGTGAGGAGCAACGTTGAATGCACAACATTTGTCGAAGGTTAGAATTGAGTCGCACTTCAATAAATGGCGCTCGATTCTTGCAGCACAATTTCAAGCATGTTTTCCTCGAAATCTTTTTTTTTATTAAGATTTTTCCCCTCACTAGTAAAATAACCTGTGTCGTAGGTGCGTTCAAAACAATTAATCTCGCATGCACAAACACTAAGACCCGATAGGCGTCACGGCGTCCTGACCTACCGCCTAACGCAGGTCCTCACCAGACACGAAAGTTTCGGGTGTGGTTTCGGAAGAAACGCCTGGGTGCGGTGGCCCGCTGCGAGGATCGCCCGGAGGACACGGTGCAGGATTGCCCCGCTTGGACTGAGCATCACCGGGTCCTCACGACGGCGATAGGCGGCGACATCTCACGCCATTACATCTCATTTGATGATTTTACCACGTTAAAAAAACAAACCTTAAACCTAAACTTACATCACTAAGTACTCCGGTACACTACCTCCGACTTAGCTATTTCGACTGGCGAAATTAAAACGACATCCACCAATTTGCAAAACGTCATTAATTTCAATACCAAATTATCTACTAACGAGGTCTTTAGCGGAATAGATAAGTTTTGTACTATGTTTATTTACACACTCTTTCATTACAACATAAATTAAAAAAAAGCGAGTGGCACTGGGGGACTGCCGCGGTAAAGCTATTGCATACCATTTTTTTAAAATCTACAAGATAAATAAAATGATTACTGGTCAGTTCCAACTTTGATTGAATAAATAAAAAAAACGTTAATCAGATCTGGCCGGTTTGAAATAGGAGAACTGTGTTTGATTCCGAACGTTTTCTGTATTTCTGCTCGAAGCGTTAAGATAAATCGAGACCATAAAAACT
The DNA here is from genome assembly GCA_943136025.2 of Agrotis puta. NCBI lineage: Eukaryota > Metazoa > Arthropoda > Insecta > Lepidoptera > Noctuidae > Agrotis > Agrotis puta. The sequence continues at coordinate 5,229,731 of OW964171.2, forward strand.
TTTATTTCTTCTTTTTCCCTCTCCGAAGGAGGTCGTAACAGCTTGCATTTATTTTGTGAGAGATTTAAGAGGATGTGGTCTACAGACAGTGACGCTAAATAATTACGTGTTCTACCAGTTCATATTTCTCATGCAAATTGATTTATGTATTTTCAAAGCAATATGTTGCCTTAGAGCGGTTACATGGACTGCATTTTGGAGGTTCTTCGCAAGCTATGAAATGTTACCTTTCATTTGAATTTTGTTATAAAAGGAATCAAATAATAATAATAATAAATATTCCACAACTATCACACAACGCCATCTAGTCCCAAGCTAAGCAGAGCTTGTGTTATGGGTACTAGACAACTGATAAACATACTTATATATTTTCTAAATACATACATATTATAGATAATTACACCCAGACACAGAACAAATGATCGTGCTCATCACACAAACATTTGTCCTGGGTAGGAATCGAACCCACGACCTCCGGCATAGCAGTCAGGGTCACTAACCACTAGACCAACAGGCCTGTCAAATGTGAATGTAGGACTTCAAAATGATAGACGTAAGCAATCATTTAGGATCGCAGGACTGTCTCATCATGTAACAGACCCTGGAACGTGAAGGGCTATTGATTGATCACCGTGGATTTTAGTCAGTACAAGTTTGGCAGTCTTTCCCGCCCCGCCCTGCGTGGAAGGACTCAATTGATGTTTTTAACCACGATATATAAATAAAAAAGCATTAATTTAACAAAACATTGACCTTTCAAAAACTTGTCATAATCCTTTTTCCTTTCTATTTAGGTCGCCATTCATGGGTAAAAATATGACTGGAAACACCTGGTTTTTGTAAGGAACATCCAAGAAACAAATCTGTTTGCTTAGTGAAAATAGTGAGGAGACATTTATTCTCTGACAATGCGCCATTGTTCATGCGACTGCCGAAAAATCCGGGCGGATTTCCTTTTGTGTAAAATGTTTCAGCTAGAACAAGAGTAAAGTCGAAACAGAAAATTTACTCAGGTGCAAATAAAACATAAAAATATGGAATTTTATCTATAAAATTCTCTGTACTTTAATTAAAGTAATAAAGCTTTTCTGCACCGGTGAAGGAAAATAAAAAATAGTTCTGGTATTTTTATAGTAGTTTGTCTTAGCTGAAAGGCGTAGACGTAAGTAAATTAACTTTATATATACAAAAACCACAGCAGCTATTTCAACAAAATGTGTACCTATTGATACATGGATCTTTCCATGCAAACTTTATTCAAATGACTCTCGTTTATTCAGGTCGCCGTCGGCGAAACCCTCGATTTACTGTAACTCAGTTCATGCGGACATTTCAGTCGAACGCCACTTTAATTGCATTCAATCCACGCCTATTGTTTATAAAGTCGGCTGTTAACATATCAAATTATTTATTCGTTGTGTTTCGGTTTAAATGGGAGGTAATTACAACCCACAACACGCATTACTGGCTCGGGGCCATGTCCGCAGTAATGGGATGGCCTTATAGAAAGGAGTTAGTCGTGCTATCCATCAAGGGGATTAGCGAGGCACGGTAGCTGTGTCGTCGCACCAACCTTATGGGATTAAGAGAATGACTACGACCTTTGCAGCGTTACGTTCAATTATTCCGTTAAAACCGAGTGCCAGCGAAACTGTGCGGAAAAATATTTTCTCTTTTTTTTTTTGTTTGTTTGCTGAAGTCTCGAACTGGTTTGAAGAGAGAAGAAATGGAATGAAAATATTAAAGGTTTTTGAATAGTAGATGTGTATGTGTGGACAGGCCTGTTGGTCTAGTGGTTAGTGACCCTGACTGCTATGCCGGAGGTCGTGGGTTCGATTCCCACCCAGGACAAAGGTTTGTGTGATGAGCACGATCATTTGTTCTGTGTCTGGGTGTAATTTATCTATAATATGTATGTATTTAGAAATATATAAGTATGTTTATCAGTTGTCTAGTACCCATAACACAAGCTCTGCTTAGCTTGGGACTAGATGGCGTTGTGTGATAGTTGTGGAATATTATTATTATTTAATCATTATCATTATGATCTCGTCAGTAGATGTTCGTGGATTTTTGTTATTTAACCATATTCAACTTACTTATGTGATACACAACAAGGTTTAATTTTCGGTATAACTTGATAACTTAGAACTCAAGTAAAATTCGTTGAGATTTAATTCAACATGAAATAGTCCTGTCAAAGATCACAACAAAAACATTTTCAAATACGTACATAACCTTACCTGTATATTCTTAATTGAAACAAAGCAGTAATTCCCTAATTAAACAACAGCATTTATAGGTGTTACGTTTAAAATTGAATTCATAACAACGTTTCCAGTGCAACCATACATCGGTTAATTAGGTAGATATTTGTTCGTGCAGCTGAAAATTAATGAAAGCGTAGCAGCTGCTGAAACGCTTCCACGAGAGTAGATCTCAACAGATTTAATTGTTATTGTTGTTAATTTTGTTTTAGATTTTGTTGCTTACATCGTTATTGCAGACTGTTGAGGCGGCGTGGCGCACGGTCGGCTAATATCACCTACAACCCCGTACCCAAATTTAATTTGACACCTACAGTATACGTGACTAAACTACGGAAACAAAGGGAACAAAACCGTCACCGGAATACAAGACGAATGGCAAAATGCCATCGTTACATGGTGGACAGCACATACCTCGGGTGTACAACCGTTTTGTCAATACTTTTATCTTTTTTTGCGTCAACTCAGGAGTGGAATTTCCTGCCGGGGTCTGTGTTTCCCGACAGCTATAACCTTGGGGTCTTCTAGTGAAGAGTGAATAGGTAAATTCTAGGCAAATGTGCTTCACCGTCGACCACATCTTCGCTTACCATCAGGCGAGATAGTGTTCAAACGCGAATATACTGCTAAATAAAATAAAAAGAAATCAACAATGAAACAAAACACGAGAAGTTCAATATGTATATTTTACACATAAATTCTTTGTCATTAAACACTTCCTCATAACGTCTCCACTAATTTGACATAGATTTTATTTATTACACAAAAACATCCACTAATTAATTGAATTCCAATTTCGTACTTAACCAAATATTTGGTTGAATATTTGGTCAGAATTATATTGTCTCGGGTCAATATGCCCCACGTAACGCTAGTGTATAGTATTAAAAATGCAATTTTATAAAGATCGCTTTCATGAACATTCAAATCTTAAATGTATCGGCTATATGTCAATCTAAGAACTATTGTTAGGTAGTATTAAAACCTTATACAGTACACATAGGAAGGTAATATGAAATCAGTTGAAGTAGCATTAGCTTTGGCTCAATAAAGACATCACTTGAATATTTGCTTACAAAGTTATTAATGTAAATATATCAATAAAGCGACAGACAATGTATCTATTACACTGATTTCAACAGGATACTCGAGTATATTAAGTAGTAAGAATTCTCTAATAAATGCTGTCTTACGGTTGTAAATATCTACTCCAAATATGGTTCATGTATAATCAGTATAAAGTGACCCTTTGTAAATGTAAGTACATAAACAGTATTTTGTAAATCACCTTTATAGAAAACTTATATTAAGCGCGAAAGCAGCATTTTGTTTTAATTAACACCTTCAAAGTTTTCGAACAGTTCATGTATGACAACGTGATAAAATTTCAGTCGTATTCAAGTAATAGCTACTAAATTATACAATAACTGTAATGAACTATGATAACTTATATAAATTATTTACATCTGCTTAGTTAACGTAAGAGAATCACAAATGCACCATCATAATTATAAGCCCATTCATTCTTATATACATTTATTATAATATGATCGCTCTCAATTTAAGAATACTTCTATTTAAATACTTTACTTTCCATTGCTTATAATAATGATAGAGAGACCCGCCGAGCTCCAACATAGCGTGCATGCTAAAGCGGCCACTTCTTAAGATACGATATTAAATTCAAATTATCGTAAGTTGGAAATATTCAATGAACTTAAGTGTAATGATCGTAGCAGGCGCTTCTCGATACGTTTCCAGATAATCTTTTCACTCCAGACATTTTAATTTATAGACCAATTAATTTGACACGAATGAATAACTCTACCTAAATAAATTAACGCTTTCCAATTTAATTTCTACAATCATAATTTTTCAGTCGAAGATATTTTACAACTGAAAGCTAAATTGGGTACTTCAGTGATAACAACGATATATATTTAGACATTAATAGATCTTTAAGATACTTATAACATGGAATGTATAGATTATACGTTTTAAAGTAAATATTATATACTTTTTGTAAATAATAATTTGGATAGGTATACTTTGAATTAATTTTAGTACTTTGGTTTTTAAACAAGGCACAAGGGACCCAAAATTTAAAAATGGAGTGTAAGTTTCATTCATTCATTATAGGTAATTAATCTAAAAAAAACTTTAACAACGGTTATTGTAGAAATAAATACCTATACGACTATAATGCCTTACTTAAATATTTACTTTATTAAATATAATATACCTACATAAATATTTCCGATTACAGAAAATTCAATTTAGATTGATACAACAACAGTTTCGATTTAAAATGCAAATACTGATATATAAAATTTAAAAAAATGATAATCTATTTTTTATTTTATTTTGATGGCAGTGTATATCTCGAGTCACTTGGTTGTCGTCTTATAACGGATTTCTACATTTTCAACGAATCAGTGCAAATCCCGCATATTACTCTTAAACTATATCAAACACTACGGTAACATAAAATGAAGGTACCCTAAATTAATTCAATCATTTACACCCAATGCAATAAGAGCAGCGAAAATTGTCTAAATAATATTGCTCCGCCTTCAAATGAGAGTTCAGAAACAGAAATTCGTACCTCTTTGGCTAATAATACGAACGCTTTTGACTTAACAAAAACCGGTGGACGTTTAATTTTCCAAAATTCTTACAAAACAGAAGGATAGGAGAAGGAAGAAATACGTGGAAGCGATGCTCACTTGCTGAGCGGAGCCAGTGGCGCGTATATCACTCTCCAACACGAAGGGCTCATCAATAACATGGATGATGCCGTTGGTGCACTCAACGTCAGGCCTGAAGACATGGATCCAGTGGCCGTTCCACTCAACGTAGTAATCTGCGAAAATAACAAATTAGTTCAATTTCAAATCTAGACTCTATTATCTAAACATTATAAATGAAAACAGATAACAATGTAAATGAACCGCTAAAAGCTTACTCTTATCAGATTCCTTGACACGCAGCCGCAGTGGATCGCGTGAAGTCGGCAGAACGAAGGGATGTGTTTCGTTTGCGAGAAGTTTTAAATCAGATACTGTGTACGCGCGCCCGGCCCGGATAACATGCCGCTCTAAAATTTGTTTCGTCTGCAAAATGACAAGCGAGATAAAATAATGATTAAACACACAGCTGAAAGGAAAACTTCAGAATTATTATGGAAATTTTGAAACTTACGAAATAACCAAAGTCTTCCCTGAACAGAGATTTGAAAGCTGAAGGATGCTTGATTTGGAATTTGAGCCAAGCGTGATCGCGAGGGACGAAGTACGTGTAGCGATGTTCCATATCATTGAGCTGCTGGTTGAACATTTGACGCTTTCCCAGGTTGTAGGTGATACTAAAACAAAAGGTAAACTTTGTTAACACAACATCGTAACTAATTGTGTTAAACGTGACCCAAGTGAGGAATAATATTTTGCTTACTTTAGCATGGGATCCGTTTTCAATTTCTCAAAGACAGTTGTGTAAGGAACTCCCAGTACTCTGTCGATGATGTGAACGAAGCCGTTTGTAGCTGCAATGTTGGGAAGGGTCACAGTAGCGTTAACTCCGCCACCTTCTACCGTCAGGGTCTGGTTCTGACCGTGCGTCAGAACGTTGAAGTACAAGTACTTGCGCAGCGAAGCCGTCGGTGCTTGGTAGATCTAAAATTATAATTTAATCATAGAAAAAGGTAGGATAAAATCTGGTCGTAGCAGTCGACACCCATGCTATGATGCATATACCTACAACAATATCTATAGGGTCATTCAAAATACAAATTGCACATTCCTGGAAAGTCTATCAAAAGAAAACATCCAGATAAATTAATAAAGTAAATCACGTAATAGGAATTCATTTTACAACCATGCAACCACAGTAATGATGGAATAAAATGAACAGGTACATTAATTAAAAATAACATGAACGTTTAAAACAACACCGGATTTTACGCGATTAAAACATTTCAGTAATAAATGTATTTAAAAATGATTAAACATACAGTTCCAGGTAGCTGATTCCAAATAGCAGCACCAAACCAGAGAATTAAAACCAATACAGGATAGTAATTTTAATTTGAATCGAATTTTATAATTCGTGGCGATTTCAGTTCTCCACTTACAGTGTTGTGTTTACACTTACAACAGAATTTAAATTAACATTTCAATGTTTACCTGATTCATGTTGTTGTGAATTATTGCGTCCAACGGTAGCCTCTCACGGACCAAGTGCAAGTTCAGAATGTCCCTCAGCTTTTGATGGTTCCTAGGAAAATGAAATAGAATTGGATTTCGATAACAAATATCCGAATAATGCTATAGCATTTTAAGCGTAATAAATTTAAGCCAGCAAAGCTCGTCAGAGACGAACATTATGGCAGCAATCACATCAACACAAAAAGCTCGTAAAAATAAAGTGAAGTAAATAACCTAATGATATTTTGCACGCTGAAGTCGGCCCACGCTTCATTTGAGGGTGCAAATAGAGTGATGTCTTTCGCCAAAGTGAGTTCGTTGAAAAACTGGTTGTTTGCGCCCAGGTCCATGATTACTTCATAGAATTTACAAAGAGGTCCGTCTTCTTTTTCCTGTTTGAACAATTCTTATTTTACTCTCGGAGAAAATAAATAGTACAGCAAAACAATCTTGGTAATCTTTTATCTGGATAACGCTGTAAACGCTTCCGAGATCCTTTTTAAAGCCAACGTTTATCAAGTGACCGTTGTAATTAATTTACGTACTGTTCTTTGTAATGAAATGCGTAATTAACTTCACTCTTTTAGCTGTAAGTCTCTGAATATTGTTGTGTGCTAAAATATTTACGTCTACGTTTATATACTGGTCGTACTTTACCTTTGTAACGGGTTATCCATTAAAACGTTAATACAATCTACAGAATATATTAGAAAGATAGAACAGAGAAAATATAGATATTATAAAGAATGTGTACAAGTGAGGTTAGTATGGTAGGTAGTCATGCGAATAAGGCGACAGTACTTACAATTCCCTAAAGTTGTCAAGATCATGCAGGAACGGCAGGATCCGACGGAGCAGGGATGCAAAAACAAAGAAAGATAATAACAAATATTCGTTATATACCTACCTGTACTAGTGGGCTATTTTGGTATATGTTGCATTATATCATGATATTTTATTACGTTTTATTTTACAGTCAGAACTTAGATTTACACACAAAATACGCATTATCAATAATTACATCTAAATCAAATTCTACAAATATTATTGCCAACTTTTTACACTTCATTACTTTACTAAAACTGCGTTACTAATGGTTTGGGTATTATTGTTGATTCTAATGATCAAATTACTAAAAATTCAACGTTGGGTTGGAGTCTACCAAACAATATTACTATGGCACCAAATTAAGCTTACCAGACTATCACAATACTTCAAACTTACGTTCGATTGCACACACAAAAACTTTGAATAACGTGCTCAAATTTATTATACCGTAGATTCTATGAAACGGAAAGGTATGTAATAAAATAAAGGACACACAAAGATGGATATAATAAAAATAAGAAAGAAATAAACGCTTCATTTTACCTTCATGGCCTGGGTCCCATTAAAATGGAGCGGAAAGTCAATTATGTGATTGAAATTGTGTTTCTATTAGCTTATAATACTAGCAGTATAGTTGAAGATATGTTGGGTGATGTGTAGAGTACGAGTCAAGTAGCAATAATTCATAACGTGGACAATACAAGAAGTGAAAATGTATAGAGTAACACTACATTTAATATTTCTGTCAAGCCAATATAACTAGCTCTTTCCTTAACGCTTAGCTGTAGTAGCTGTATAGCAGTATAAATAAAGAAAATCCCTCCACCAATACCACTCACCCAAATTAAGAGGTTACCTAGTAATAAAAAAATTAGAATAATCACGATTGCTTTCTCAAAGTCGACTCACCTTGAGAAAATCGATGACGGTTGTGTCCACGACCATGAGCGGTCTCTGAATGAGATGGACAACTCCGTTCTTCACAGGGATGTTAGCTCTAACAATGTCTGCTAGAACCACGCCTCGGGCATGCTTCGCGTCTCCAGCAACCGTGTTTGACTTTACGTAGGCTAAGAAGAGAATTATGAAATTTTAGTGCAATCTACGGAGTATCGTCGATCGTCTCTGTTTTAAGAATTAAGTATTCGGGAAGGTGAGTCACGCAGGCAGACGCAAACGTTCTTTACTTAGGGCTCCGTACTACATAATATGTATAATAATGTTTAAAAAAAATATTTTTATCAAACGCTCTTTACTTGGGGCTCCGTATGCCTACATAATTATGTTGAAGTGATACTCGCAGTTTGGCACAGCCATGAGGCACACAGTACATAATAATATTATGTTACTTTTTTCTTGTAATTTTTGTGAGAATGCCTTATATTATGCCGAATTAACATATTTTCTTACTTTTTTAAATACAAAAAACTATTATTTTGAAAAAAAAATGTATTGCTCTATTACAATTTTAACAGTTATTCGGAACAAAAAATGTAATAACCAGTAGTTTTTTTTTTCACCCATACCATTCTGAATATTGGTATAAATGAAAATAAATTAATAAATAAAATTCAATATGTAAAAGCACACTTAATATTTATATGTTTAAAAATGTTTCCCACTATTCGAGGATTAAACGCGCCAGGCGGACGCTTGACGGCCAATACAGTACGTCATGCCAATTAGCGTCATATCAGAATGGTAAAGTTAGGATTCCCTGATAACGTATTCTTTCAGCGTCGGCTCATACAAGCAATTACCCTGTCCGAGTTTATAGCAGTGAATAATTGATTCACTGCAGTGAACACGATGCAAGCTTGTCAAAATACGTCTTTATTAAAGAAACTGTCTTCATTTATAATGACTTCAATGCCTCATTCTGTTATTATTGAAATTCATAATAAATAGTGTGTTGTTATTTTTGTACAGATCAAATTTTCCCACTCGAATAGGAACTTAATTTGCTATTTTAAAATACTAGCCGTGGTTTCAGCCCCGCTAATCAGCTCCTGTTAGTCGAAGCGTGATATTTTATTGCCTTTAACCTTCCTTGACTCAACACAAAAACATTTTTTCAATTCGAACTCTTATTATATATACATATATTATATTATATATTAGAAACTCTTCAGCTAATAATATTATGGTATTATTGACGAGTTAATTTTAGCGGGCCTTAATTCCGTCGCGGGACTGTACGAATTACCGTAACCCCGGAACGTAAAGGGCTATTGAAGGACACCGTGGATTTTAGTCAGTACGAGTTTGACAGTACCTCCCGCTCTGCCCTGGGTGGGAGGATTCATTTAATGAATTTAACCACGATAAAAAAAAAACAAAAGAGGGCCTTAATTCAAATAACTTTTAGCTTGTACTAGTGATCACAAACTTACTTTTATTTCTGTAATTATTTAAGGATCTGTGAATTACTCATTGAAGTTTGTAATTGAAAAAAAATGTATGTTAAACGAGCGCGTTTCGGCAACAAACTGTAAAACTTGTTTTCATAGAAGAGTAAATAAATGAAAAAAAAAATGTATTTTTGTTTTCCTCAAATAATTTGTAATTCCAGTAACACTGGAGAAAGGCGGAAAAAATGATTTTTTGATAAAGTTGAAAGCCATATTTTTGTTTACAAAGGCTTAACACTACAACTATAGCACTGAATACTATTACGACAAGTAAATTGATAGTGGATTAGAAGGCAGGCAAAGTAATTTATCTATCAACCCGATCAAATGTCAGTCAGTAGCTATTACCGCGAGGAACGCTTGAAAGTTTGCCCTTTGGCTGCATTACCGTCTAGGTACGATTATATTAGAGTTCATCTAAAAGGTCACAACTTTTCAATATATTATTAACCTCTCGGGCGATTTATAATTGAAAATGATAAAAATCAACATCCAATGAGCCGCTATCTGTTATGTACAGACGTGTGTACGTAAGGCGCTGGGGCGTTTTCGCTTATGTACACCCGGGTGTACGTAACGCGCCCGAGAGGTTAAAGAGAGGATTTCTAGTTCCTCGTGGTTCGAGATTTTGATGAAGAGTATGAAGTACCGTTATCATATCTTAAACTTCTCGTTTAAGTTGGTATAATAAGGAGGAGGAGATAACAAAGGCTGTATGTTGTTTTAAACTAAAGAGTGAAAATGAACGATTATGAATAGTAATGGAATATGGAATGGTTTTGTGATAATATCCATCAATTGTCGGATGTTTATTCGAAGACTAGACTAATTATGTACAGGGTTATTTGTATAACAAACAACCTTTCAGGGGCTGAAAGTATCTACTAATGGTTGAAAAAAACTTCTACTACGAAACCAATCTTAAAGATTTAAAAAAAAATCAGGTATTCATACATTGTCAATAATTATTCCATTTTATGAAATACCTACCCGATTTTTTTTATATATATCCCTTTATTGATTTATAACTTAAGGTTCAGGAACAACAAATATTTTAAAATGTGAAGTCTTTTAAAGTAAATACTCACTTATCTCGTCATTCCCATTCATGACGGTGCTGAACGATATGATGACCTTTACATTGTCTCCAAAGGCCAGGGTCTCAAACTCCTTGGCATCAGGCGTGGCATGGGTGAATAATACATGGTGGGGTATCACATGCCCATCAATGACCTTCTCGTCTATGAGATCAGATCTTGTTGTTGGCTGAAAACAAAAATGAACTTTAATCTCGTGTTTTTAAAAACACTTTTCGCAGTCTGTCTTCGTAAAGAAGTATAATTTTACCTTAAATCCATCGTCGACGGGGATAAAGAACGTATGTCTGCCGTCTGCGTCAAATACTTTGCTCTTTTTAAGCTGGTCCACTTTTTGTCTGAAGGATCTGTGAAAAAATGCAGGAGATACAGAATTTCATAGTGTAATTTTTTACTGGACTTATACGAACAAAGGCGGTGAGTTGACGGAATTTAGACTTTATACTGGATCATTTTAACGCGGGTAATGTTTTGAATTTTTTATTATGTGCGTGAAGATCTCGTGAAAATAAATATTTTTTACATTTGGACTAACCGTAATAAAATTAGCCGCTCCAAACGTGGTCCTAATAATTAAAAGTAGCCTTTTTTTCTGAAGAGTCTCGTATACGTACACTTTGCTCATTATGATGAGTCCTTCTTTCTCTTAAGCAATCATACTATGGAGTTTGATTGCCTTCATTTTACTAATCATCCTTTTTTTTTGTTAGTTAGGTAAAATCATCAAATGAGTCCTCCCACAGGCAGGGCGTGAGGGACTGTCAGACTTGAACTGACTAAAATCCACGGTGTCCTTCACTAGCCCTTTACGTACCGGGGTCACGGTAATTCGTAAGTCACGCGACCCCGGCAGGCTTTGGCCCTCTACAGACCCCGTCAAACATTACTAATCATCTTAGCTGTAATATATCCAGCGCGTCTATGAGTGGAGCGTGGAGGCGCTGTCATACTAGCGAAGGAGGAGGCGGTACGCGTGAGGGAGAAGAGCATCCAACTCAAGACCCAGCCGCAGTGGTAGACGCCCATGGCGACAGACGTTGCAGGACGATCCCCGGCCACCATAGGCGAGGGCGGGCGGGTGGACGGCACAGCGTGTTCCACGCGCGCCCTAAAGAGCTGTCAGCACAATGACGGGGCCCCCTCAGGGGGCCAAAGGCTACTGGGGTCGCGGGACTAAAGAGCTACCGTGACCCCGGAACGTAAAAGGCTATTGAAGGGCACCGTGTATTTTAATCAGTACAAGTCTGACAGTCCCTCTTGCCCTGGCCTGGGTGGTAATGTAATATATTTTTCAAGACCTGTTCAAATTCACTCAAATTTTATTTGTGTCACACTCAAGTTACGATAAATATACAAAACATTAAAGGTATTTGTACGAAAAATGCCTCCTTAAGTCACAAAACGATTTCTAAACACAGACATCAGTTTAGTTCACATAAGGACTATATTCGCTTGTAAAAAGACATGAATGATATAAACTGTAATACACTTTAATATAACCTTGACCCACTCTCGCAATAATTCACGAACTCAGAATTCCAAAATTCATTAAACCCACTAGAGAATTCAATTGGAATTCCTTGCGTGTACTACAGCCTTAGTAGCGATAGCACTACGGATAGTAGTCCGTAATTGTGTTGTTTGTTCCACAAACTCAACGTGTAAAAGTTCAATGCAACGATAATTCGGTTCTCCGCGAGTTTGGCGGTAATTGAAACACTCGCGGAGTAATTAAGTTTCAAACTTGTTTCATTTTCAGGCTTATTTTTAGCCGTTTTTTCTACTAGCACTTCATGTTTACCGTGTAGTTAACATTTAAGGACAATTACGATGCAAACAAGGCTTGTGCAATTGCTCGTAAAATGGAAATTTTATGTTCGGATTTAAAGCCAATTTTCACATTATTTTCGAGGAATAATTTCATAATTTAAACTTCGAAGTTGTATTTAGCAAAATAATTATTTGCTCATAATGATACACTTACTTATGTACGTACTTCCTGTTTAAAAGCTACTCCGAGTAAATATTCCATTGAAAAAATTAAATTCGTATTAACTTTTATCTGTAAGGGTCTGTTCATACCGAGAAACAACACGACGCGACGTTACTGGCAATTTGTATTTTTTCGTGTGAGTTAGATTGTTAGTCGCTCTATTGAATTGTGCACACGGGGCGATCATTGGATCAATTAATAAATAATAATTTATTGTAACAGTCTACGCCTTTTGCGGTCCTCTTTTTCAGAACTAATTTTATTTTTTTATGGTAATTCTAATATTACAAAAATAAAGACCCGTTAAGTATAATTATGTCGACATCGTTCATCCTACCTACAATAACATTACTCTTTATTATTTTTTTCAACAAAAGTGTTTACTACTGGACTGTACTAAGCTTATGTATGTACTTATTTATTCAATAAGTGAACAATGTATGTTCTTTTGGAATAAATAAAGAATCTTTAAACCCAAGATGCTTAGTTGGTTACCTTTACGTAATCGTTTACATTACATTACATTAACGAATTAAGTGGAAAGAATAGACTTATAAATTTGGTTTTGTTAAATTACCTCAGTCGATGCTGTCCAATATTGAAGAGGTCTGAATGTTCCAGGAAGTGATAAGCATTAGGGTTATAGACCGGAGAGCTGATAGAGCTGGGTCCATGAGGCTGCAGGGGCAGCAACACTTGGTCTATCACGTGCAGGACCTAAAACAAATAAATGATATTGAATTGGGTATTTTACTGAAAAAATCTAACTAGTCTGTCAGCAAGATTATCAAAAAATATTTGACACGTATTTTTTCTTTTGTTACGTAAACCAAAATTGACAAAGATACGTCTCACTTTTAAAATTACCCATACGTCACAAGCAAGTACAGTTTTTACTTGCTTCTGACGTCCCGACTCTCGAATTTTGATGCGTTAAATCTTTCACAGGTGACCGCTGTGGGCGTACAATATAGCCGAGGCTAAAGACCATTATGTACGCCCACAGCGGCCACCCTAGTGTGTGTGTTTTTTTTTTAGAAGTCATAGTTAATCATCCCAAAACCCAAAAGCTTATATATAAAATATGAATAATGTTCAACAACTAAAATTACTTCCTAGTGAGACAAAGAAACAAAAACAAACATTATTGTTGTTCTTGTCAAAGGAAATCAAAGATAATAATATAAGACAGAGAGAAAAAACAGAAAATTATGCTGATAAAGTTCTTTCGTTAGCTTTTTTATTCAGTCAACTTTTCTTTAAGCAGCTTGAAATAAAATTGAGAAAAGAGTAGTTTTTATTATTCAGAAGTAATTTTTTCCTTGTTTCTTAAATGGCTTTGTCGCGTAGACGCCATCATTAGAGTTAATAACAAGCGTGTTAGAAGCTCCTTCAAGTCTCCTTTTGACCTTTGACCCTGACTATTGCTCCTTCATCAATATCCTCGTTTAATTAGTCTTGAAGGAATTGTTTACTTGATGTTTATTGCTTCGACAATTTTGTTTGTTTATTAGCACGCTTTTGGTATTTTTGTTTTCTTAGGCTGTCACGTATTTTGTTTCTAGAATAAATTGAAGTTTTGAATGGTTTTATTGAATTTCTTGGTTCGAAACAACAATTTACATTAAATACATTGACATTAGACTTTGTATTCCGCTAGCTACATTGACATTATAAGCTGATCGTATATCTATACCAATAGCATATAACTGTAATTTGTATACAGTTATTTCCAATATACAATATATTAAGTCGCGGGACTCACGAGTTACCGTGACCCCGGTACGTAAAGGGCTATTGAAGGGCGAGTCTGACAGTCGCTCCCGCTCCATCCTGGGTGGGAGGACTCATGTGATGATTTTACCACTTAAAAAAAATATGTTTACAATATATTATACTTTAAATCAGAGTGACACAATGCAGAAAAAGCGATCTTTTCAAGACACCTTTGGCTGGATTTTAAAAAGAAGGAGAAACCATACTGTAGATATTCAAAACCCTAAAACCTCTTTTATATCTTATATTAACATTGTTTTGGAGATCAGATAGCCAGTCGCTCTATATAAAATACTGGCAGACTGGAAGTCGACCCCAAAAAGAAAAAAAACGTCTAGGAGCAGAAAGATGATACAAAAGCGGTGGTCATATCTAATCGATATAGCACGACAGCATTTTCGCGTGCTTTGTGCAGGCAAATGCAAAACAGTTGCAATGTGCGAACATTATATAAACCCAGATTTTGTTTTTTTCGTGGTAAAATCATCAAATGAGTCCTCCCACCCAGGGCAGGGTGGGAGGGACTGTCAGACTTGTACTGACTAAAACCCACGGTGTCCTTCACTAGCTCTTTACGTACCGGGGTCACGGTAATGGGTAAGTCCCGCGATCCCTGCAGGTTTTGGCCCTCTACAGGCCCCGTTACTATGCTGATACTCCTATATTCACCCAAGGTTTAAGAAATAATGAACCGAAACAAACACAACTGAGATATAAAAAATGTTCTATATGGGGAATTTTTTCAAGCAATCAGCTAAATGTTTTGGTTTTCCAAATCACAGTAATCACGTTGTTCAAGCTTGCCTGGGTTCAAATGTACTCGTACATTATTTTTATAAGAAACGTGCCAAAACTCTGTGGCGATATTGATCGTAGCGGACTTTTTGGCACAATACTTGTACTATACAAAATGTAACCCGATTAGATTTGCCCGAATAACCCCAATGTTAGCTTGATTTGGGTAAGGTTGTTATTAGGACAATGATTAATTGGTCAAACAGCAGTGTAATAATTTCGGGAGGTGTAATAAATCTATTTACAATTATTCCGAGCAACTTTCTGAGTAATTGGTTTTTTTTGTTCCTGAGGGGAAATACTGTGATGTCTATCTATCACATTTTTTTCCGAAATTTGATTGACCCTGTATTGAGGTACTTGCTTCAGACGCCACGAGTCCGCACTCTCGAATTTTGATGCGTTTTCTTTGTATGCATTATTCGTTTATTCATTTTAAAACATATTATTAAATTTTCAAATATTTCTTACAAAAAAGCAATAATAAACATTTTAAAATAAAAAATAGTGATCCGCCGGTGTGGAAGCAGGGTCCAAGCTACCGGTGGTTAGGGCTCCAGAGACAGGAACCTCCTCACAATGCGAGCCGTATCGAGGAGAACTGCCTTCTGAATCAGGCCCTTGATCCAAACCCCTAATGATAGCCTCGAAAGATGTTCGTCGAGGCTCTTTGTCATCATCATAACTTGCCTCGATTAAAATTTTTTTTTTTTTTTTGCGTGGTAAAATCATCAAATGAGTCCTCCCACCCAGGGCAGGGCAGGAGGGACTGTCAGACTTGTACTGACTAAAATCCACGGTGTCCTTCACGAGCCCTTTACGTACCGGGGTTACGGTGATGGGTAAGTCCCGCGACCCCGGCAGGCTCTGGCCCTCTACAGGCCCCGTCAATGTGCTGACACTCCTTGAGGCGCGCGTGGAACACAACGCGCCGTCGACCCGGGCATGGTCCATGGTCGGACAGCAAGTCGCCCATTACTCGCTGCCCGCATGCCCGCGCCTACGGTGGCCGGAGATCGTCCTGTGACGTCCGACGCCGTGTGCGTCTACCACTGCGGCTGGGATGGAGGGAGGACGCTGTCCTCTCCCTCAGGCGGCCCGCCTCCTCCTTCACGAGCATGACTGCTTCGCAGAAGGAGGCGACCGCTTCCCACTCCGTCTCGCCCCGCAGCATGGCCTCGACCAATGCCGGGCGCGAGAGGTCTCCGCCTATCGCCGTCGTGAGGACACGGCGGTGCTCTGCCCAAGCGGGGCAGTCCTGCACCGTATGCTCCACCGTGTCCTCAGGACGGTCCTCGCAGTGGTGACACCCAGGCGTTTCCTCCCTCCTTATCAGACACAGGAACCTCCCGAAACTTCCGTGTCCGGTGAGGACCTGCGTCATGCGGAAGGTAAGGACGCCGTGACGCCTATCCAGCCACTCCTCAAAGAGGGGTCTTACCGCCGCGATTGCGGCGTGCCCGGACCTCGGTTGGCCTCGATTAAAATATTGCGAGAATTGTGAGGCGTTTTCTTTGGAAAATTCTTTCATCTGCGTCGAGAATTCGACAAAGTGAGCTTGGCTGCGTACTAGTACTATGTTGGTAAAAGCTCGATCGACATCGCTTTTTATAATAATAGCAAAAAGCTTTGCATCACTTTGTTTAAAATTCGATTATGTCAAACACAGCCTTAATCTTACTGCAATGACTTAAACAAATTAAGTTATATAAGAAATATCTTACCAAAGTAATAATTGTGTTTTGCCTTTACGGAAGACACCTAACAACAACTATAAATCCTTAGAGAATGTTATTGGCATTCGTAATACAGTGAAGTAAATAGGGGCTTACTTTCTGAAAAAATATCTTGAAAATCGTATTACGAAGGGCCATTACTTTTCCAGTAGGTACTGGCTTGTTTTTATCAAGTAAAACTTATTTAGGACGCCACGATAGTCAGTTGCGTAGCTAGGCAGGGGCTATGCGGGCCCTAGACCCCGCCCTCGTACCTGAAGGGGCCTCGCTCTCAGATAAAAAATCTTAACAACGGCGATCACAAGTTTGCAACCAGTCAGTAAAGCAGTGGAACTTAACTTCTGCTAAGAAATAGAGGGCTAGCAATGCTGATGTCGCGACGATCTCGTGCGCCTTCACTGCTCGCGCGAGGTCTCATGTTGAAAAATAACTTGGGTACGTTTTATTTGTAACTGAGAACTGAAAGCGTCAGAAAGGCCTGGCAAAGCTGATGGCGCTGACAATCACTTTTGGTAGATGATGACTTAGAGGAATCAAGTCATCTCCCAACAAGGGGGCCCACGCGAGCAGCGGAGGAAAGTCATATTTTTCGTCCTGAAAGAAAAGGGCCTAAATTCGGTCTTGCTACGCCACTGACGTTAGTAAGTTAACTATTGATTGAATATCGAAGGTTAGCCGTGGGAGCTAGGGTGTGCCCCAGCTTGAATGACTAAGGGGTAAACTGGATGCGGACTGTAGAAGACAGCGTACTGTGGAGCACTTTGGGAAATATCTATGTCCAACAGTGGTCTACGAAAGACAGAAAGATATGACCTGAAAACACTGGTTATTCAAAGTGGCTGATCAATCGATATTCGATTACTTGGCATAGTAGCTTCTGTACGTGTAACATGATCAATTTTATATCTATTCAAACAAGAATCGACCAAGTCATTTATATTCGATTCGATTATTTTTTGCTCGAGTTGTGACACGAGCCGAAGAATAGAAACATTTTCTTTTTAC
This sequence comes from Agrotis puta, assembly GCA_943136025.2. Taxonomy (NCBI): domain Eukaryota; kingdom Metazoa; phylum Arthropoda; class Insecta; order Lepidoptera; family Noctuidae; genus Agrotis; species Agrotis puta. The sequence continues at coordinate 5,247,841 of OW964171.2, forward strand.
ATTTTAATAATCATGATGCCTAAGATGATTGAAGCGTTACTTTATTCTGTCATTTTGTCTAACCTTCTGTCGGCAAAACCCGTGTCTACAGTGTCATAGTACGTGTACTGGAGAATATCACCAATAATATCAGTTTAAAAAACACTTACTTGTAACTTATTATTCCTGTTGACGGCCTGGTAAGACCTGGTGACGTAGACCTTAGCGTTGTTCACGTAGATGTCATCATGCATGGCTCCTCGCCTGGTAGTCACCCATAACGGGGGATTCCCGTCCAGGTCCGTCGATATCGCGTAGTCCATGTTTGGGAGAGTCGTCGCCAGATTTGCTGAAATAAATTGTTGATTTATTCCAGGTAAAGGAAAGTACTTTGACCAACAGCGAGACACAGGATAGTCTTCTGATACCATATTTATAGGTGTGTGACACCAATAAGTGTTTTTTTTAAATAACTTTGCTCCAACTAGTAATTTTCCTGTAACTTGGGTGCGTTTACAAACACAGAAACTCACACACATACATCTATACCTGGAACAACTACTTGCAGAATATACATACAAATACAATTCCCGTGCAGGGATCGTACATGCAACATGCTGTGCAGCAGTCCATCGCTCAGCTACTACGCCAACCGTGTCAAAAACAACCGTAGCAAAATTGCTGCTATGTTTTGTTTTGTTGGCAATCATGGGAGATGTTCGTGGGAGAATGAGTGCGAGTGCGAGTGAGTGATGATAACGGTTTTTTTTTGCGTGGTAAAATCATCAAATGAGTCCTCCCACCCAGGGCAGGGCGGGAGGGACTGTCAGACTTGTACTGACTAAAATCCACGGTGTCCTTCACTAGCCCTTTACGTACCGGGGTTACGGTAATGGAAAAGTCCCGCGACCCCGACAGGCTATGCCCTCTACAGGCCCCGTCATTATGCTGACACTCCTTGAGGCGCCCGTGGAACACAACGCGCCGTCGACCCGGGCATAGTCCATGGTCGGACAGCGAGTCGCCCATTACTCGCCGGCCGCATGCCTGCGCCTACGGTGGCCGGAAATCGTCTTGCGACGTCCGACGCCGTGGGCGTCCACCACTGCGGCTGGTGTGGAGGGAGGACGCTGTCCTCCCCCTCACACGGCTCGCCTCCTCCTTCGCGAGCATGACTGCTTCGCAGAAGGAGGCGACCGCTTCCCACTCCGTCTCGCCCCGCAGCATGGCCTCGACCAATGCCGGGCGCGAGAGGTCTCCGCCAATCGCCGTCGTGAGGACACGGCGGTGCTCTGCCCAAGCGGGGCAGTCCTGCACCATATGCTTCACCGTGTCCTCCGGACGATCTTCGCAGTGGTGACACCCAGGCGTTTCTTCCCTCCTTATCAGACACAGGAACCTCCCGAAACTTCCGTGTCCGGTGAGGACCTGCGTCATGCGGTAGGTAAGGACGCCGTGACGCCTATCCAGCCACTCCTCAAGGAGTCCTTACCGCCGCGATTGCGGCGTGCCCGGTGATGATAACGGTAACGACACGATATCGGTGGGATTGGCTGATTCATACATTTCTAGGAAAAATGAGCGAGAGAGGACGCGTGCCAGTGTCGTGTTGCTATTGGCGTATCGTCTAATGTGAAAGCGCCTGTTATGTTCTTAAGATCTATCATGAACCGTCACCTGAACATTACTCAGTCATTTACCATGTTAAATTCAGTCATACATATAAGTCATTATGTAACTGCTTCCATGCTACTCTCCAATCTTTAATGTGTATAAGTGTGAATGTGGTTCCCATTCTAATTTATTGCTATATCACTAGTAAAAATCTTTTTTTTTTTTTTTTCGTATCAAGTACGTTTAAATTGGCTGTATATTATTACTATACCTTCCTATCAGGGCCAATTTATCATTTCCTATAATTTAAAACGAATGGTTCAATAATTACTAAAACTTAATTGTATTTAACAATAATAGCAAAGAGCTTTAGATTATAATTGCATTGAAACTTCAAAGCTGTCTAGCTGAGCCGATTGGTTATTGTATTTACCTACATAGGTAAGGGTGGCTGAGACGGATTCAACATGCAAAATTAATCTATAAATAGGTTACAACACTATGATGTTATGAAACGTACCTAATATTTTACCATTATATGATTGCTTATACGCTTCAACATACCTGATGACGTGGAATTAGACCGGTTCCTCGTCACGACCGGCTTACGAAGTAGCTACGGACTAATGCAATGAAGAAAAAAAAAAGAAAATGATGTCCTGACGTCAAGTCACACCATAAAAAGTGCTAGTATTCAGCTGCATCTGGTTAGACTGGAATCCGACTTCATAGTCGTGGTTGTTGGGGTAAAGCTGATAAATGAAAATGCCTGTTCTTGTCAGAAATTATTTTACCCGTCAGGTACGACCGTGGCGGGTAAAACTGCTCATTTACACTGCTAATTTTTGCTGACAGTCGTCAGAGAAGATCTGTCGGGAAAATCTATACATTCGCCATATAATGATGTCGTCTGATGATGGATCATGTCTGATGTCGTCTGACAGAGGCGAATGGAAGAAGAAAACGTGTTGCGCGGTCTACACGTGTAATAAAATACGGGCAGAAAGATGATGATGTTTGCTGGACTATACAATTTTTAATAGATGGTGCTTTATACCATTAAAGTCGTACCCATCACGCAAATAAAAATCATAGAAACATCACGATCACAAACGTTTTTTGTTACAAAACTTCGTTCCAGAATATAGCATCATTTCTCAGGTCACAAAATCTATTTATCTTCCTGATAAATGGCAAAACGTCACCATTATTAATATTTTATTCAAATAATGCGCGGGTGAAACCGCGTTTGACATCTAGCTCGTTCCATGACTATTATAATCGGATTATGTCAGTCAATATTGAATTAGAGCGGCTCCTTTATCAATCTACGAGGGGATAGCCTTTGAATTATAAGAAGTTGTGGAGTAAATCTAATTCTAGCCTGCCTTTGGTGGGACGTGCGTAAGTACTAACTTTTTTGTTTCCATGAGCCCTCAATTCCCTTTGCATAATCAGCCTCTAATGTTCTTTTAAAAGTACCTATGAAGAAGAACATGGTGTAAAGTTCTTATATTATTATACCGTTGAGTTGAGCTCCTTGAGTTATGAGTCGACCTACACGATAACTGACAAATGCTTGCACTGACTGGACAGTGAACAGGTCCGCTCTAATCTGTATAGTTCTTTTTTCAAAAGACCATCTCAGACATAAACCTGCAGGGTCTTCGCATGAATTAACCAATTTAAAATCTGGACTTTAAGAGAGACGATAACTGTGTTTGTTTCGGCTGTTTCTTCTCATAGTAGTCAGGTACGAAACACCGGCCTCATTTAGTTATAAAAAAAGTGTTTTGACGTGTAAAAGTGTTTGCTAAAACCTATTTGAAAATAAATATATTTTATTTTTTTATTTTATAACGATGACCTGTTGGTCTAGTGGTTAGTGACCCTGACTGCTATGCCGGAGGTCGTGGGTTCGTTTTCCACCCAGGACAAATGTTTGTGTGATGAGCACGATCATTTGTTCTGTGTCTGGGTGTAATTTATCTATAATATGTATGTATTTAGTATGTAGTAAATATATACGTATGTTTATCAGTTGTCTAGTACCCATAACACAAGCTCTGCTTAGCTTTGGAGTAGATGGCGTTGTGTGATAGTTGTGGAATATTTATTTATTTATTTATATTTATTGTATTTTATCATTTAAAGAGTAGGTCTTTGAAAAGAGAAGATTCCAGACGGGTGTTGTTTCTAGCAGGCATTCTGCTCAACAATCGCTGTTGGAATTTTCTATTGTTCTAATCTTGCGACGAACTTTGATTAGATTTTAAAGTTCCTATAGGTAGATATTTACTTTGAAAACAAGGTTCAAAAGGAGGTTCTGACCAGAATTTCGGATTTATCTATGTTCTAAACTCGCGGTGAACTTTGATTGTAATCGTGATTTAGTATTTTGATTTTAGTTCTTCCATTGCTCCACAGATGTCGCTAGTTGACTTTTTGTTGAATACTTTATACGTCCGTTACATTCCCACTGTTGGGCTGGTCTTCTCTTCATGTGAGGTAATGAGCTATTTATTATACTTGCCTAGTGCAGGGTGAATATTTGGTTCTAGGATATACCGGTTTTGAGATGTTTTCCTTCATCGGCACTGTATGTAGAATGGTGATGAAATCAAGTACACATTATTTCTCTACCACTTTTGCTTTAAATCGAATACCTTCATTTCATTTGATGTTTAATTTCATCTCGACCAACCTACTTTCTAACTCTGTTAAAAAAGACACGTGTACGGATATAGGAACATAACTAACGTCAAAATTGAAAGTTGCGGAAGGACAAAACTTAGAGGCCAGGTTATCCAGGGTGACCTATATCTCCGGGGTCACGGGTCTCATGAATTACCGTGACTCCGCAACGTAAAGTGCTATTGAAGGACACTTTGAATTTTAGTCAGTACGAGTCTGAAAGTCCCTCCCGCTCTGCCCTGGGTGGGAGGACTCATGTGATGATTTTACCACGTAAAAAAAAGGACAAAACTTAGAGGCCGCGCCACGACTGAAGTCCTTAAGACGCGACACTAGTATCTATGTCATTACATCAATTGTGAAAAAACAAAAAGTAGTTTCACGAATTTTCCTCAGGTCCTGAGTAGTGGCGCGGACTCTAAGGAGCTATCTGTCAAATCATATCATTGATTCACTCATTACTTCGGGCTCAATGTCACGGGGCGTAGGAATCTCCCGTAACTAAGGCCGAAACCACAGGTTCCGTGCTCAGAGATTAGACCCCCTGATTCGTGCTTGGCATATAACAAAGGTAATATTCAAAACAATAAGCAGAGCGGTGACTAGTAGACACGTGGAGTTAAAATTAATGAAAGCCTGTGTTCCCACGTAGACACAAGGTGAAAATCTAGCTGAATTGCTTTAATTTAGGAGTTGCTGAACCTGAACTAGCTTAGTTTAAACTAAACTACAAGGAGAGTTGACTAATAGGATAAGTTCCACAAGTTTAGTCTTTGAGCTTGGCTAAAATAACTCGCGACTTTGATGTATGTACCAAAATACCTCAGACGATGTTTTGTGCAGATGCATTATTACCTACCTAAACTATGAGTCTCTAAGAGTCTTTCGTCTATTGGACCCACTCAAAGTAGACAAGTAAAATCACTCCACCCAATCAAATTATCAGTTAGTTTTATGATTTCACACTTTTTGGGAATAAACATAATTGTAATCGTAAATAACCTAACCAATTTTCCGCTCTACTGCATCTACTGGTAGTTTAAAAAATATTTTTCTCAATTTGAATTTCGTCTAGTTACCCAATAAAATACAGGTAACAAATGTCAAGTGAACCCGCGGGCCGAGAAGCTAGCGGGCCCAGTTGACCAAAAGTACTTGTCACCAATCCTTGTTGTGTTGAAGGTGTCTTTTGTCAAAATTAATAGACTTTTTTTTGTTATATTATGTTTCCTAATACGGGTACGTCATAAGAAATACAAACTAGCTTAATACTAAAATGAGTAATTCTATTTTGACTTAATTTGCTAGAGAGAGGAGGAGACATTTTTAGACTGATTTCCGTTTTAATTTCACAAAAAAGAGCTCCCATTTCAATGAGATTTTTTTTTTTTATCGTGGTAAAATCATTAAATGAGTCCTCCCACCCAGGGCAGGGCGGGAGGGACTGTCAGACTCTTACTGATTAAAATCCACGGTGTCCTTCAATAGCCCTTTACGTTCCGGGGTCACGGTAATTCGTACAGTCCCGCGACCTCTATAATACGAGTAGCAGGTTTGGTTCCTATTCGAGTGGGAAAATTATATCTGTACAAAAATAACAACACACTATTTATTATGAATTTCAAGACTTGTACTGACTAAAATCCACGGTGTCCTTCACTAGGACCTTTACGTACCGGGGTTACGGTAATGGGTAAGTCCCGCGACCCCGGCTTTGGCCCTCTACATGCCCCGTCACTATGCTGACACTCCTTGAGGCGCGCGTGGAACACAACGCGCCGTCGACCCGGGCATGGTCCCGCCCATTACTCGCTGCCCGCATGCCCATTTCAATGAGATAGTAAAATTGACTTGTTTATGAATTATTGGGACAAAATTAAATATTTCAGGCTGTCTGTCGTTTGAATTAAATAAGCAAAGAAAAGCATTTAGGTATATCCACCTTATTGCCTAGATCTGAAGACTGTACCTAGACTTTTCAATGAGTCTACCAAGAAATCCTCGTCGCCTTGGCATAAGCATGGAATAATCAGTAAAATCTTCCCACTGCTGGGACACAGGCCTCCTCTCTGTGGGAGGGATCGAGCTGTAGGTACTATAATCCACCATGCGAGCCCTGTGCAGTTTGATAGATGTCACATGTTTTAGAACGTTTGGTTCAAGGACATGCAGATTACCTCAATATATTTTCCTTCGCCATTTTGAGAGCATAGCAGAGACGATTAAATAAATTGACTGACGCCACGGACGGACTGCTGCGTGTCGCGGGTTCGATTCCCGTACGAAACAAATATTTAAATGATCTACAAGTAGTTGTGTCGGGTCTGGGTGTTTGTTTATGTGAGTTTCTGAGTTTCTAAACGCACCCAGGACACAGGAAGAGATTCCTAGTGGGGGCAATGTTTTTAAATAAAATAAATAGCACAAAGTAATGCGCTTAACAACCTAAAACTCGTAACGGCAAGTTCATCTTGCCGCTGTGAGCGTTGACAGCGCGGAGCGGCAAACGATAAGATCAAATGTATAGAAATGTTTGAAACACGCCATGAGGTATCGCCAGTGGCGTACTTACAAAGTAATTAAAGTCTCATTCGCGCCACCCACCGCACTGCTCTTTGCACTTAAAAAAAAAAACTGCTCAGTCTCCCTGTCGTTATTGCTAATTGAGACATTTATTTCCTTCATAGATATACATTATAACGTCCTACTGTCTATCACGAGAGCATTGTTGTCCACTTATCTCACTCCATTCTCTCTACATTTACCGAAAACACCCCTAGAAATACAAAAGACAAATGTAGGTACTATCTACGGAGCACACACTCGCGAAAGCCTTTACACACACACTCAGATCCAACACACCCTACACATACGCTTACACCCACAACATTCACGGAATAATTCACATACCTATATGATAGAGAACGAGTGAGTCGTCCAATTCTCCGTTGAACCTCTGGAATGCCGCGTTGGTTGGTGCGAACAGAGTCATCTGTCGGTAGTGAAGGGTCGTGTTGGCTACCACATTGCGTTCCAACAGCGCTAGAAACTGGGGACAAGAGAGAATTTATGCTAAATTAGTTATTCGCATAATTTGGCTTTAAGATGATTCAATATAAATAATTTCTACCGCTATTACTATTCCGCTATTACTCAAAAAATATCCCACGGGAATATAAAGTCGGAATAAAAACCTATGTAATAATCCGGGTTATAAACTATCTGTGTTCCAAATTTCATCCAAATCCGTTCAGTAGTTTTTGCGTAAAAAAGTAACAAACATCTATCGACCCTCACAAACTTTCACATTTAAAATATTAATAAGATAAGATTCGCTTCTGCGGATCAGCTGGTACTTTTAAACTTTCACCTATAGGTACTAAAGTGAGCTAAATAAAATCGAAGTAGTTCAACAGTGGGTAATAACGATAGCTATTGTCTGCAAGCTTCACAATAAGCAGTTCCTTTCACTCGACTCTTGAAAGTACCTGTAAGTACAGTCACGAGCACTAATTTGTAAATACAACTTTCAACTTTTCTCGATAGTTTTAAACTATCGAAAAATTCAAAGATTTTCTATGGAAAGGAAAATTCGATCCGCGTGCAAAATTTGAACCAGCGACCTCCTCCTGATTCAATACATACTCAATTCATTATTATTGCATTTCTGTCACAAAGATGTTTAAAAATAATATGGTAAAAGTTCACATATGAACCCTGTTGTCGGGCAATCAAAATAATAATTGGGATATAAGAAGAGTTTACAATTTAATTAAATCAATAGTATTATAAATTATTAGATGTCTTTCATTAGGTATCAATTCAAATCATTTATTTCAACTAGGCCAATTACAGACACTTTTGAATTGTCAAAAGACATAAAATAAAACTAGTACAAAAATAGTTATGGTGCTACAGTCCCAGTCACAAGACATAAAAACTGTGAAAGTACCGTATATATTTTATTACATTTTTGGGACGCGCCCCCTTTTTAATTATATATTTTATAACTATAACGTTTTTCTTATATTAACCAAAATTTACAAACTTCATGTAATTTTCATGTACCCTTATCTTATAGTATACGAAAATCACATGAAGTTTGCTTTGTGTACGCAACTGTACCTACCTACGAGGTACCTCCCCGGTGTAAAACAACTGAATATCAAAGAATGTTCTACGTTTCTTCGTTTTGATTTTATATTGTTTATTTTCTATCCAGATTCGCAATGTATTTCAAGGGCTTCAGGCGTTCCGTTTCTAGCAGATTTTATGAGTCTCTTTCAAAGATTTTTCTTGTTGAATTCCTAGAGAGCTTGCTATTTCAATATTTTCTTGCTCCTATTTTTTTTTCTGATCTTAGAAAGCTATTTTTTACAAGCGTTGACATTTATGCAATGTTGGGAAATTCTTTGTTATGCAATTATTATATTTTGTTTTGTTAGGGGTTGGAAAATGGAGTATGGTTTCTTGTCCATACAAAACTGCCCTTCCTAAAAGGTACAGAATCAATCATAATTACGAGTATACTATTGTTTCTTCAATTACCTACGTAATATAAATAATAATATATAATATACTCTTTTACCCTTAAAGTTTAACTACCAAATGACCTAATTCAATAAATGGTTTGCTTCGATATGAGACAAGTACAACAGTTTTCTAATTAAATACTAATTAAATACTCACTAATAACAAAGAGTAATTAAAAAGACAAACCATTTAACAAGACAACCACTTTTAGTTTTAATATTTTCCATAAAAAGTGAAGAAAATTATAATGTTTCATTATTTGTCTTCGTAAAGTCACCTCTTTTGCGCTGAGCTTCCTGTATTACTTTATTTTATACCCTTGGGACTACAACAAATAAAAGTTGTTCTAGCAAATATTGACTAATGACAACAACCCCGTTCTGCCTGAGGGTAAATGAGCTAACTTTTGCATTCCTTTATTCGTTATAAAATAAAAAACTTGCTACTGTCCTTATTTTATTTGTCTGCTATGCAGTAAAGTCGTCGCTAAGATATTTCTCAAGAAAATATCGTCCGATGAAAATTCAAAAACATCGATATTCTGGATTTAAAAAATAAGATCGCAACATTCTGATTTCAGAACTTACAACATTACGCCTCCTGTTAAAGGATTAAATGACGCTTTTTGCCCCTAGGGCCAAATGTGTGTAGAGTGCGGACTCATTTGACGATTTCATCATAACAAAAAAAAGTTACGGAGATCTCTTAAAAGGTTTCGGAGGTCTGAAACGCAAAAGGCAATTAAAGGAACAGGTTTGGTCTTAGTCAGTACGAGTCTACCAGCCCTTTTCGCTCCACAGACACTATTAAAAGAAAAAAAAAGGAGTTTTGTTCAATAGGGTTTCTTTTCATGTTACTTCCATAGACCAGTTTTCTTTATACAATCTTCGTTCCATAAAATTATTAGATGGTAGCGCTACCGAAGTTAATAAAAACACAGATCGCAGAACGCCTCGTTAAAATCTGATTTTCAAACCAGCCTCGGAAAACATTGAATAACTAATGCATTTTCCGGTGGGTCGACGAAGTTGTCTTTCATGTACACAATCCTAAAAGTTAGCCTCTATGCGAAACATTGTCAGAAGTTTATGTTTGAGCAAAATTCATAATATCCCGAAACAAAGTTATTGTTTTGCTATCCATAAAAGCAACCGCAGACATACGAGCGGCGAGTGATGGGTGACTCGCTGTCCGATCGTCGCGGGATTCACGAATTACCGTGACCCCGGTACGTAAAGAGCTATTGAAGGACCGTGGATTTTAGTCAGTACGAGTCTGACAGTCTCTCCCGTTCTGCCCTGGGTGGGAGGACTCATGTGATGATTTTACCACGTAAAAAAAAAGTGTTTCCAAGGCCTCTATTTTTCACTTTTATTATTAGGCTTGGTGTTATGATCCCTTTTACCAATAATGTAAACAGATATCTAAAACTTTTTACGTCGGCACACAAAAAGCCCTTTTCCCTGTACCCGTATCGAATATGACATTGTTTACTCAAAGTATAACAAATCCGAGTATAAACACGAATCCACAACAAATACAGTTACTCAACCAGATCATGAGTATTGTGAAGAAAGTGAAACACTTCAAACAATATAATTCATACAAAGAAACATCGGAAACGGTAATGGAAATCACGTCGTTCGACGTTGTGCGTAGTTCCAACAACAATGGTTCCCCTGAGAGCCCACTGTTCGCTGTTGTATGTACTCGCCTTTATATCTATGAAGGTGAAACTAGGAAGCCTTTTGTTTTTGTAAAGGCAAGTATAGACTGTAAGCTGATCAGAAGATTGACGGGGATAATCTGTACTCGACCCTCAAAATGTAATCCATATTCGGGGCGAGCTCTTTGATCAGTAGCTTTTGTAACTATTTGTTATGTCCCATACATTTTTGACCAATTGTATTATGGCTCTTACCCAATGTATTTATAGACAGAAAATTCCAGATTATCTTGCTACTAATTTTGTTTAAACATTATATAAATAAAATTTACTCACAGCAAAATAATTGGGTTATGTATAAATTTCCAGTTTTTAATTCCAACATTGTTTTATAATTTGCTTTATCTACTATCATGCTATTAATCCTCTATAAAAGAACCTATAACAATTAGCTTATTGCCAACATTAAAACACTCAATGCTATAATGATCATTATATCATCCAAACGCGTGTTATAATGAATTTCAAAAAAAGAACATTCTCATGCAATGACATTTTTACCACCAGATCGCTAACATTTTGAAAAAAGAACAATAAATTGTAGACTAATTCGTAATTTCGGATTCTCGTCTTATCGTGTTATTTCCCGCCATCTTGAATTCACATAGTTCTGTACAACACCCTATGGTATGAAAATCTTTTATAGAGAATTCACATCATGATTGTAGATAAAGTCTTGTATGCAACTGTTATAATTAGGTATTAAAACACTCATGTGATACTATTATCACACTTGGCTACGCCTCGTGTGATAAACCCACATTCGTGTTTTAATACCCCTGATTATACAACAGTTGCATAAATAACTATTAGCAACGGCTGCTAGCGTGACATGTTTGACTATATTCGATGAATTGATGTAAAATTCCGTTGTAAAAATGCTCGACATTTAATAGATACTATTTGTTTTTTTTTGTGTCGAATGGTTGTTGAAACGTATGATTAAAATGTACGAGTATGATACTCATTTCTCGTGTGGAATGTGCACTCAATGGATGCCGTGCATGATCACTTATGCATTTTTATTACACTAGGACCTTGCTCTGGGTTTGCACGGATAAAATTTAGATTAAAGTGTAGATTTGACGGCACGTTTGGCGCAGTGGCTGCACGAAACTAATATTTGGAGGATCTACAAGTAGTTGTTTCGGGTCTGGGCGTTTGTGTATGTTAGTTTATATGTTTGTAAACGCACCCACGACACAGGAGAAATTCCTAATGTGGGTCAACATTTCTTAAAAAGAAAGAAAGAAAAGAAGTAGGTGAAAAATACTAAAACAAACTACCTACCTACTAGTTAGTTTTCAGTTTATTCAGAAACAAGTTTTTTTTATGTAGCGTATGAGTTTAATAAACGACCCAGGTTTTAAATAAAAAGTATACGGGTCATAATCTCGTCGCGAGACTATTTAAGGCTGAGTGTACATTAGGCAGCGCTTTACGATGCGATTAGAGGATCGAATCGAGTTACATTTGTTATCGCTGATGTACAGACGTCAGCAGGTCATCCTTATCGAATCTGTCCACCTCCCAATCGAACATTAACCTTCCACTATTGTGATAAGATTGAAAATCCATTGAAGAAATTTGACAGATTGAGTTAGGTTGATGTGCTGGTATCTGTACTATGTAGCCATATACGTGAGCATTCATTTATTTGTTTTAATCGCTCATGTGTCGAAAATCGCGTCGCAGCCTAGTGTAGCTTCGGCCTAAGGCAGAATATAGACATGATGCATTTTCAATCTATAAAAGAATCAAAGAGTAGCGACAGAACTCACTAGTACATTTTCAAAGTGCACAAACATGATTCCTAGCTATGAAAGGGATGTGAAAGGGAGTTTTGGAAGCCAGGATTAAGCTATTTGATACAACGAGGCGTCCGAACACCGAGAAATGTCAAAGCCGAAAATGCAGCCTCGATGCAGCTACAAAAGCCGAAGTTTTCACCTCGTGTGTAGGCTAGGCTTTAGTGCTTAGGATTACTACTCTAGTATTTGTAGCGTTATAAATATTTATTCGAAGAAAACGCCTCGTAGTTGAGCTCGCAATGTATCATTACGAATTCAAAGTTGCAATCTTTAAACCAAACTGGTGTTATTCTTCGTTGTACTGTGAAGTCTGTTTTGTTATGGCTACAATTTAAATACTCATCAGTAATTCTTTTTGTATACCAAAATGGACGAATGCTCACCAAATCTAAGACTCGCTTTAGCAAGATTTCAGGGACACCCAGTTTGGTTAGGTTCCTTTAAACCTTACAAACAGAAATAGAAGCCCCGCGAAGCGGGTCTTCGTCGACCTTGCTAAGTCCGATTTTTTTTTATTATTACAGAAAATAGTTTAATTTCTACATATTATTGTGTATTTATACAAAATGGCAGGTATTTTGATTTTGTTGTTTTTTTTAAAATACGTACTGTTCTATAGTATGTGCCAGTTAACATGGCAATAGCGGTCATTGCTCCGACTTTCATCCCAATATCTCAATATTAGCGATACTTCCACTTCACCCGTACAAATCTGTCGCAAACAGTCGCAAAACTGACATCGCTTGTGTCTCATAATACATCAAAAAATGACCACAAACACAAAACAGTGCACAACCCAAAATAATAGAAAATTTAGCAAACCTACCCAACGAAATTATTTTTTTTAAATAACGTATTTTCGTTTTAACACAAGTCTAACACACTGAGACAATTGGATACAAGTATATTAATATTCTTTTGATATCAGGATGGTAAAAACACCTTATTTTTCCTAAAATAAATTACAAAAACTATTTCATCACAGAAAATGCTAATTTTGATCTTATGTCGTTTTTGTTTTACGAGGTCATCGCGTCAGGGGTGCAGCACCCGCCATTTTGATTTGACATTCCGTGTGGAAATTCGCTTGCGTTCGGTCTGTTTCGGTGTGCTATAATTTCTTTGCTTTTATAATTTCGTTTATTTATCTTTTGTAGATATTATTATACTTATATTTAAATATTTCTTAAATAAAAGTAATAAAAAACATTTAAAAATATAAACATAGTGATCCGTCGGTGTGGGAGCAGGGTCCAAGCTACCGGCGGTTAGGGCTCCAGAGACAGGAACCTCCTCACAATGCGAGCCGTATCGAGGAGTACTGTCTTCTGAATCGGGCCCTTGATCCAACTACCCAACGAGAGCCTCGAGAGATGTTCGTCGAGGCTCTTGGCCATCAGGCCATTCGCCGTTACGACAATCGGTACAATGATAGCCGAGCTCACATTCCACACGTCGACAACCTCGCGCGCCAAGTCAAGATATTTTATTTGTTTATCTTTGTCAGCTTTCATGAGGTTCTCGTTATGCGGGATGGTAACATCGATTATCACTACGCGGTGCGCTGATTTGACTACCACTAATAGGTATGTCAGGCTTATTAGCAATAATAGTCCTGTCAGTAATGATAGGCAGATCTCAGTATATCGTGATATGGTCTTTTTCGAGAACTGGGTCGGGCACATACTTGTAATACGGCACCTCTGAATCCACAAGTTTGTATAATAAAGCAAGTTGCTGGTGAATAATCCTGGCCAGGGATACTGGCTAGGTTATGCCTGTACAAGTATTCGCCGTTAGCAAGACGAGAACAACCAGAGATAATATGTCTGATCGACTCACCCGGACGGTGGCATGCCTGACACACGTCAACCGTCCCGTCTTTCATAATATGTCTTCGGTAGTTCCTAGTCAAGATAACTTCGTCCATAATCGCACAGACAAAACCTTCAGTTTCTCCGAAGAGGTCACCGAAACGTAGCCTGGATACGGACGCTAGAAAGTCTACATCGGGCCCGTGAAGAGCCCGGTAGAAGCGTCCGTATTATATTTTATTATTAATGTTTGTGTGTATTGTATTTATATCATCGGTAATCTATTATTTGATGTGCATCACTGTCTACCCTATTTTTTTTTTAAAGTTCTTCAAGTCCATCCTAATTGTCTGGAAGATATCGCTATTAGCGATAAGACCGCCGTTACTACAAATGAAAAAAAACTTGTTTTCATTTTGGTGTACAAGAAAGTATATTCTATTCTATTCTATAATAATTTGAAATACTTATAAAAGTAAAGGTCGACGACGAGCGGGTATACCATGAGTTGGACTCAAACCCACACTTTTCAGAAATGTGTACACTGATACCTCAACCACTAAGGGCCCTTTTTCTGTCATACGTATTTTCACCCGCATGCGGATATGGTCCGCGTGCAGGCTACCCGCATCCTTTCATTTCATACATGTTTTTCCTATGATGCGGAAAGCATGCGAGCGGACCAGATCCGCGCGCGGAAGAAAATACATATGACGGGAAAAGGGCCGTTACCTATCACTACATCCATTAAGTCCGTCACATTGAAACATTTTTTACGTCACGCGTAAATTTATAAGCACACAATTTGATTTCTAGAAATAAAAAATAATAATTTTGAATTAGAGCAACACAAGATTCACAACCCCTTTATGTCAAGCCGGCTGGTACCACGATGCTGTAGCGATAGAAGCAACTATCGCTTATTGGTAGTTTTAGGTAACAATAAGTGTCATTATCGCTTAGTGATGAAAAATTTGGTAGGCGGGAGTGAATGACCGCTATTGCCATGTTAAATGGCACATACTATAGTAGGCATTTAAACAAAAGCCTTTTGTTATAATCACGTGTTATTGAACTGTAGTGGTGTAATTGTTAGTGGTATGGAAGCAGGTACTTTAATAAATAAACAAGCATTCAAAATATTTCGGGCATGCGGGCAGCGAGTAATGGGCGACTCGCTGTCCGACCATGGACCATGCCCGGGTCGACGGCGCGTTGTGTTCCACGCGCGCCTCAAAGAGTGTCAGCATAGTGACGGGGCCTGTAGAGGGCCAAAGCCTGCTGGGGTCGCGGGACCAAGGGATAACCGTGACCCCGGTACGTAAAGGGCTAGTGAAGGACACCGTGGATTTTAGTCAGTACAAGTCTGACAGTCCCTCCCGCCCTGCCCAAAAAAAGCATTCAGAATATACATATAAATAACTGTACATGCCTTACAATAACCGAGCTATTACGGATTAAACTAGCATGAAGTCTTACACTACAAAATTCATACAAAAGAAG
Organism: Agrotis puta; assembly: GCA_943136025.2. Classification (NCBI taxonomy): domain Eukaryota; kingdom Metazoa; phylum Arthropoda; class Insecta; order Lepidoptera; family Noctuidae; genus Agrotis; species Agrotis puta. Next base: position 5,263,515 of record OW964171.2, read on the forward strand.
CCATATGAAGTTTCAAACTTGCTCCGCCCGGTGTCGACACCGCAAGACACTCCACAACGTAAAGTTACACTACCGAAAATCTAACGTATTCTGATCAATATTTGTGTAAAGGTAACAGCGGAGTCGCGGGACTGTACGAATTACCGTGACCCCGGAACGTAAAGGGCTATTGAAGGACACCGTGGTTTTTAGTCAGTACGACTCTGAGGCCCTCCCGTTATGCCCTGGGTGAAAAAAAAAAGGTAACAGCGAGAAATATTGCACATCGACTTTTAAAAAGAGATAATCGACTAGTTTAAGCTTCATAGAGCGTTATGCGTTAGCACTACCTATTTGATGTTTGTTACTGGTTCGTGGATTGTTTTCTCTTTTCAAAAGTCGATGTGCAATAAGATTAACCGACTCATCAAAATCATCAAATGAGTCCTCCTACCCAGGGCAGGGCGGGAAAGACTGTCAGACTTGTACTGACTAAAATCCACGGTGATCCTTCAATAGCTCTTTACGTTCCAGTGTCACGGTTACCTGATGAGACTGTCCCACGACCCCGGCAAGCTTTGGCCCTCTAAGAGGGGCCCCCCGGGGGCGTCGGATTGCTGACAGCTGTCGACCATGGTTCATGATCGGACAACGAGTCACCCATTACTCGCCATCCGCATACCCGCGCCTGCGGTGGCCGGAGAGTGAGTACTCATTGAGTACTTACTGATAGCGGTAACGGGTATCCTGTCTGGAGTGATCTCAAACAAAACAGACAACATTATTGTATAATAAGGACCGGTCGAGTCAGAGATCTATATTTGGACGTTAAGTAGGACGAGTGTCGCAATATGGTCGACAAACGTCGTTCTGGGTTGACCTTTAGTTCCCTTTACCAGGTTTTTTACAGTTTCAACTCTTGAATAAAATGAGAATGGTTAGAAAAAAAAAGTTTTTTTTTTTAAAAACGTTGCCCCACACTAGGAATTTCTCCTGTATCGTGGATGCGTTAACAAACGTATAAACTCACATACACAAACGCCCAGACCCAGAACAACTATTTGTAGATCATATAAATATTTGCTCCGTGCGAGAATCGAACCCATGACGCGAAGCGCAGCAGTCAGCGCTCAGCCACTGCGTGAAATAGTTACAGATTTTAAAAAATATTGAAAAAAATAGTTTTGTAGAGAGTAAATTTTCCTTTCGCTAAGAAAAATAAAAGAAAGTTGATCACTATCACAAGATAAAAATAGAAGATAAGATGGTCTAACACAAGCGCGATGTTTTATATAGAAGTCCCTAACGTTTAGACTTTCTTAACAACTTACGGAATCTCTTTAAAACTTTTAGCCTTTTTATTTCAGCTCACAAGTTTTTATTGGGGGAGACAAAATAGCCTATGAAGTATTTTTATAAGTATCGATTTGACCAGGAAAGTTTTTTTTATGAATGGGCAGATTAGTTTTGACCAGAATTTTTATTATTCTGTTTGTCGTATCCAACAATACAATATTTTGTTTATGAGGTTGTCATACAAAAGTATCGAATAAGCAAAGCTTTGTATTATTTTATGTGAGAAATGTAAATGGATTCTGTCAACTTTATTCCTTAGTGTATGTGCGGAATAAGTATAAAATGCTTTCTTGTAATTATTCAGGAACGGTAAAATAAATCCTTTAATAGGATTCATAAAGCTATCAAAGTTTCGAGTGGAATCTGAATGTTTTGTGACAAGGATTTTGGGGAGCTTTTACATTATTTTTACTAAAGAAGGAATCGTTAATTTACATATAATTAGAACTTAATACGTTGAAAATCTGTGAACCGATATTTCAAGTCTTTCGAGCACTGTTGCAAGTGTCATACTTGCAACTGTGCCAAAATATCAGAAACTCAAAACAAATAATAAACATTGCAAATATTGTTCTAAGGTTTAATGATAGAAAGAAAGAAAGAAAGAAAAAACGTTTATTGACACATGTCATAAGTACACACAACATTAACAAAGAAATATTTTAAAAGAAAACTTAGAACCAAACAATAAATATTGTGTGACTCATGGCTGCGCCAAATAGGCGTGATAGTGATAGTGACCATGTTTGTTTAAAAACTGAAACCGTCGTACCACAAACAGTTAAACATTTGTTGAACACTTGTCAAAAAAAAGTGTAACGACCCTTATATCAACGTCAAATGCCGTTTTGCGGTTGACAGTTTTTTTTTACAAGTCTTCTTTTTTTGTACACTTGTATAAAATAATAATTATATTTTAGATCTAATCATAAAGAAAGCGGCGGTGAGTAACGGGTGACTTGCTGACCGACAATGTACCAAGTCCGGGTCGACGGCGCGTTGTGTCCCACGCGCGCCTCAAAGATTGTCAGTAAAATGACGGGGCACGCTTGTAGACGGCCAAAGCCGGACTTACGAATTCCCGTGACCCCGGAACGTAAAGGGCTATTGAAGGACACCATGGATTTTAGTCAGTACGAGTCTGACAATCCCTCCCGCTCTGCTCTGGGTGGGAGGTCACATTTGATGATTTACCCACGATAAAAAAAGTGTACTTTTTTGTAGTAAGACGGATAGTGTTTATTTCTACTGTTAAAAAAACTGTCCCTACGACATACTACGAAATTCTTGCTGTTAACTTAAAAATTCCAAGTGTATGTGATTGAGTGACGTAAATATACATTGCAGTAATGTCCACACAACAGGGTAGGTAATGGTCCAGCTCCATATACAATATGCACACAATATGCTCGCCCTGACACTTATGCGACCAGGAAATAACCATAATTTAACCAGCGTACAGCCCGCTACATTTCTTTATTCCACTATATTTTATTCAGGAAAAACATGTTACCATGAAATGTGAAATATGAATATGTTTTCAGCTGAAACCAAATTAATTGATGGCAACGGTCATATTGACGTGACATCGTGTTTTTATCTGTTTTTATTTTTTTATTTTGGTGAAATGTTTAACTAAAGTAGTGCGTATCAAGAAAAGAAAACTAAAATTTAATTATTAGTTGAGAGGAAATGGATTGAAATTGAAGTCTAAAACCACTTGTATGCATACAAAGGTCGGATTGCGGGACTTAGAAATTACCGTGACCCCGGTACGTAAAGGGCTATTGAAGGACACCGTGGATTTTAGTCAGTACGAGTCTGACAGTCCCTCCCGCTCTGCCCTGGGACTCATTTGATGATTTTACCACGCTAAAAATGCTTACAAAGGGGAATACGATGATTATTCACACACAGATCTCGTGTAAATTATCGATTGAAAACCTAAACTCAAAACAGGCTCTAATGTTTTCTACGCATTTGCAAACCATTTTCCTCCAACAGGTGAACAGGGACGATTACAAAACATTCAATTTATTGCAACATAATTCACCCCATGGCTGTTCGTATAAGCCTATGAATACCAACCATTTCGGAGTTAATTTCCCGCATTTCCAAACAATGGGAAACGAACTAGCACAGGTGTTCCCATGTACGCACAATGGTCCGGCCCCTAAACCGTAATGCCCTGGAGACTATAATTTAAAATGCATGCTACTCCATGCCATAGTGAACCAATTAAAACTCTCATTAATAATTATCGGGATTAGCTGTATCGTGTTGTACTCATGATTGCATTCACAAAATGAACGCAGCTAAATTTCTTTCGTTCGCATTGTGCGGAAAATAAACGTTGAGGAATGACAAATGAGAAACAGCTCTTGCGATAACAACAGATTTTTCATCCGTTATTTTTGCCTTTCTTCTTTTTTTGAGACAGACAAAGGACGACCGTGTCAATTGGCTATTTCTCTTGGAAGTTGCAACAGTCGCGCGCTTAGCTCACTTCTGTAGTTTTTAAGTGTCGTAAGTTCGGAACTTTAGAAGTAAATTCGCGAGATGTGTACTTAGCCGTTAGCGGCGAACGTTCGGCTGCATCTGTCGCGTGAAAATTGTTTCTGAATGACCCTAAATTATTTTTGTGATATTGTTTTCGCTTTTGGTGGTAGTTGCACGTTTCACAGTTGCGCACGTTGTAGGACATTTTATTTTTAGTTATGAATTTGTTTCACTGCCGGCTTTTTACATACCTATCAGGTGAAATAATTTTAAAGCATAGAGACCCAGTTTATTAATCCATCATCAGGCATCTAACTCCACAAAAAGAAAAGGCAGCAATTAGATTCGCACAAGGACTGACTAGCGTCATCATTCATTTTGTTTGTGCAACAAAACGAGCACGTTCCAATAGTTTCATTTAACGAACATGTTTCACAGCGTCCCAGAAGCGACTAGATAGACATCCACAAGCGACAGTTCCGTCAAAGTGAATGCTCACATTGCTCACAGTTTTAACTGACGTACATCGTCTCCAATCACTGGCGAATAAACACGAAACCGTTTGCATGAATTTCGGAACCTCGGGTCACCGGCAATGTCGTCATAGTTCTAAATGTTTCTTTGGTGCGGTTTTTATTTGACGGTTACTGTCTGAAGCTTTTGCTATGTTCTAAATATCTTCCTGTAATTCATCATCTACCTAGCCTATTTCCAACTATATTGGGGTCGGCTTGCGGTCGAACCATATGCAGCTGAATATCAGTATTTTACATCGAGCCACTGCCTATCGGACCTCCACAACCCAGTAACTGTACTCAGTTACTGGGTTGTGGAGGTCCCATGGTACGATACGGTCACGATATACCATGGTGAGACTGGTTGTCGGACTTTCAGAGCTACTGACTAATAGTTACAGCTGTCAAAGATCTACAAATGACAGCCGGGACCAACGGCTGTACGTGTTTTCCGAGGCACGGAGGAAACTCACTATGACAGATGGTCACCCATACGCAGACCAACCTCGGCAAGCTTCCATATAAAAAACATATCTTAATTGAATCCGTTTACATCACTGATATGCTATATGCACCAATGAATATGATTGGTGGATATCAAAAACATCCATAGCAACGTAGCATAGCATTTCTCTGGTGGAAAAGCAGCCTTACCCGGAAGATCGGCCTGTGTGGCTGTAATTATTTAGCCACGAGCTCCTTCCTCAAACGTCTTCCTTCGAACATCTTTCTTGAATAAAAGTAATAAATATTTATAAGACGGAAAAATCCGTACTTACATTTTCTCTGAAAACCGAAATTCATAAGAATTCTCGGAAGTTCTCGCAGATATTATTTATTTGATTAAAAATCCTTATTAGTTTTGATTACATCATCAGATTCATCAGGTTGTATTGTATTATTAAGATTTTATTTTATAAGACCCAAATAAGGAGACGGACTTTAATAGAACTTTAATATTCTGTTTTTTATTTATTACCTATTAGAATCCGAATATATTATCCCTCTTTTGTTAATTCAAATATTTTCCGGAGCTGAAAGTTTTAAATGAAATATAATCAATGAAAGGACAGCTATAATAATACGTTTTATATTTTTTTTTACCGATTAATAATTTTGTTTTAGCCCGTTTTCTTAAATATGTATTACTCAATTAACAACATGTTACTGTGAACACAGAATATTTATTATGCAGTAGGTTTTTTACCTTATAGTAATAGCACTCATCATCTGCTTAGAGTTTTAAAATTATGTTGGGGTCAGCTTCCAGTCTAACCGGATGCAATTGATAACCATCACAACCTTGATCGCCACAACCCAGTTCAGTTGTTAAACACTAGGCAATAAAATACCCGATTATAAGACAATAACCCAAATCATATCCACAAAAACACTGAAAGCTATAATTACGTTTAACCCGCCGGTCATAATGTAAGTCATATAATCACGGGTTCGGGTTAAATAATATCCCCCAGATTTGTTATTTCAACCGACCTTTTCCTTCACATTACCTCACTAGGGAATATGTGTGATAGCGTTAGTTCAAACGGACAGGGCCGGATTAGGCCGGAAGGGCTTCCCCCAAAACTGAGTTATAGCCGTTCAGAAACTTTCCAAACTAAAAAATAAATAAACTAGGTACATAGTTTAGATCTGCTCAGAATCAATCATGTTCCCCATGAGACCCGTTACTTGGGACTGGACAGACAACTAATTTATGACTACCTTTGTTAGCTTGGGTATTACCTGTAATAGCAATTGTAAGTGTTAATGAAATAAATAAATAAATAAAAATAAATGTTTCAAAATTAATTTCTCTGTAATTGTATGAACAAACTTTCTGATCTAGTCTAAATTTAGATTGTAAGAGCTGAGACCTGCGCGGGGCTCCGATTTAACCTACCACTTGGCTTGCGGCAAGCCACAGAAACCAAGCTCTTAAGGGTTTTAGTCACAGAGTGTGATCTGTTCCGGCGATCCGATCTGGCAATACGATCTGAACCCATGCGATCTCTGTAACCATGGAGGTCCATATGTCCATGAGGGCTTTCTCACTGCGGGCGTCAGAACGCATCGCATTCTGCCTTTACAGAGATCGCAGATGATTAGATCGCATCGCCAGTTCGGATCGACCCGGAACGGATCACGCGCTGGCGTTTAAGGCCCCGCGCAGTCTGGGCCCGCCCAGTTCGACGCTGCGAACGGGTGCCAAAGACCCCTACACATTCAAGTTTTTTGACCTCGCCAGACGAATTGTTATTAATATTTTAAGGTCACAAAATGAGGGTTTATAAAAAAGTGTTGGAAACAAACTGACGTTCTGAATATTTTCGTCCCTGTCTACTGGAAATGTTTCAACGCTATGTTATTTATGTAAACACGTATACGCAGTACATCCGTCGTACATACGGATATGGTTGTTTCGTTCAGAACTTTTCCAACTCGTACGCTCCACTCTCGTGTTATGCATAATTTTCAGCCCCTGGCAATTGTCCCAAAACCTTGCGAATTGAATTTTTTTTGTTGAATAAGATGTATCTTGAAAATGGTGGCCTAACTGGCGCAGTGGTTAAGTGATAGATCGTATCGTGGGTTCAATTATTGTGCAGAGTAACTATTTTTATAATCTGTCAATCGTTTTTCCGGGTCTGGCTAATTGTTTATGTGAGTTTAAATGTTTGTAAACACACCCATTGTTCAGGAAATTATTAAGTGAGGGAAAAAAATGTTTGGAGCCTAAATTGCTATGAAAAGGGCACTTTAGGCTCCATACCTGCGTCTACTTTACTTTGACCGACCTGGAAATCCAATAATGTTAGCTAGACTAACGTAGGTACTTTTTTTGCAATTAGAAGCCACTTCAAAGAAACTAGGAGATTAATCACAATCTTTGATAAAGATCTTCTTTTTTCAATTGGTTCACATCTTTCCTTGCCACAAATTAATTAATTTTGTAAAGGAATTTATTTTTATGAGTACCTATTAACGTTTCCTTAAATTATTTATTTTATTGACCCGCTCATAATTCTGTTCCACAGCTTGGCAAATGCCACCCCGTCCCTTTTTTAACTCGCTCTATGTTTTGTATTTACCGTATGATTAGTTAGGCAAGACTCCACATCAGAGGGCCAAAGCCTGCCGGGGTCATGGGACTGTCATTGTAGAAGAACACCGTAGATTTTAGTCAGTACAAGTCTGTCAGTCCCGCCCGTCCTGCCTTGGGTGGAAGGACTCATTTGTGATTTTACGAGTACCACGTAAAACACGTTCTCTATCTCAGTGACGACGACCGTCATTATTACCCTTTATTAAAAAAAAAAAAAAACATTTTTTTAAAGGGCACCATGCACCTGGAACTGAAAGAACAATTTGATTCTAAGTCAGTCAAGTCTGATAGTCTCTTTTGCTCCACCCAGGATTAGGACTCACTGACAATTTTCCTAATAAAAAAATAAATAAAGGGTCTTGAATCCCTGTAAAATATACGCGATGACCTTTGACCGAACGATCATAAATATTGTACAACACGGGTTATGTGTCTATTATATTAATATTACATAATATGGGTCAACATATCGGGTTTTTGGCAACGAAAAATAGGTTGCACTCACAGTGTATACTGGTCTGCAAAATAAGGGTACGGTCGTAGAGTGGCGCCAGCGGGGCGATAGTACCGGCGGCGCCAAGATTTGCCAGCGTATCGTATCGGATGGGGTGCCAATGCCCTATTTGGGGGCGGTTTAATGACCCCATAGTTGCGAACTTTGGAATAAGCCAACATGATTAGATCATGTTACAGGTAAATATACATTGGCTTTGGCAAATCAGATGTGTTGACGTTAAAGTTGGCGCCGGGTTGGTCGTAAGTTTGATTCCCGGACTGAATAAACATTTGACCTTTGAACCTACAAGATCTTGTTTCGGGATTTTTTGTTTTCAATGCACACTTACGTTATTGAAGGAACGTTTGTGCAAAATATCGTGCTTACCAGCGGCAGACCCAGCGGTTTCGGCTGTGCGTTGATCAAACAGTCAATCGGCCAGTCAGTTTGTTCTTTTATATTCACACAATATAGACTACATGTATGCTTCATAATACATTAAATATACAGCCCAATCACCCACCTTTTGCATTAATACGCACCATATTTTTATCTTGGGTTCTATTACGCGGTTAAGTACAACTTTATCAGTATGAATGAGTGCACATTATGTGCGCATTATCAACCTACCTGTGTAGGGTGTTTATGCTTTTGTCTCGAACCTGCGGTAGACGTTTTTCGTGTAATTACTTCAGAAATCCCTACGCCTGTTCATGTTGACATGACGGCTGGGTTTAATACGACACTCATCCGCAAAGCTCATAACGATGGGTACATATGAGATTTTCAAAAGGAATTTTATAAAGCAGGTGTGGTATAAGAACGTTGAAGTAGTTATATAACGCTTTTTATGTGACACTCTTATGAAGATCCTGTAATAAAAGATTCATATTTTCTATTCCAGTATTTACTTTGAATGAAAAGTCGGTGAAATTCTTTTCAATTCTTGCGATGTGTGGCGGTGACTTTAGTACTTAGCTTCAAATATACATAGAATTGCACTTCACAATCTCAAGGGAGAATTGCTAAGGTATTGGACACACGATTTAATTTGTTTTTAATTGAATAGTTTACCAATGCGTTACCAATGAGATGGGAGTCGTAAAAACTACACCGTTATTTTAATTAAATCCTTGATACTTTTTTTTATTATTATTAATATTTATTCTACAGTACTAAAATTATATATTATTTTTTTTAAACGTTGCTCCACACTAGGAATTTCTCCTGTGTCGTGGGTGCGTTTACAAACATATAAACTCACATATACAAAGGCCCAGACCCGAAGCAAATACTTGTAGATCATACAAATATTTGCTCCGTGCGGGAATCGAACCCGCGACACGCAGCGCAGCAGTCCATCGCTAACCGTGCCGTTAAAATTATTTATAATACTTAAAATTATTAAATTATATAAAATACTTATACTATTTTTCTGGACAAAAAATTATAACTTCTCAGGTTCACTACAAACATTTTACCGTTTACGCTAGCACTTCCGTTGGAAAACACAAAATGAAACCCGAAAAAGCTTAAAAATCCGTTCAGTCTACTTAACTTGAAGTGAGTAAAATTCATGGGAAATGTGCAGCGCAAAGTCTAGACGAAATCTCTTTGCGACCCTAAAAACATGGGACCTCGTTCAACTAACGAAGAGAGCCGAGTTCACCCGACTTTCCCCGAGTGACTGCAAAGTACACGACTAAAGTGCTAATTCACCACTTGCAGATTATCGCCGCCATAATTTTCACAAAGGCAAAGCCTTTGTGTTCTATCACTGTGTTAGCCATGAAACGACTTATTTACGATTGTCCCAGCGATAGTTTAGCCTTGTTCCCTGTACAACTGAAACATGGCCTGCCCTTCTAATTAGGGAGCGCAATAATGGTTTTGCAGCATGTGGCCACAAAAGGGGCAACCGCAAATGGTACAGCACTAGAACAATAGGGTCTAATAAGGCACCGCAAGCGAAGTCCTCTGCGACTGTACCTCAGATGTACAAGTATTATATTTATGACGTTAACGTAGCTTTGCAAAAGAATTCATTATTAACCTTTAATTGTTCTTCTAGTAGTCACCCTGCCGGGGTCGCGGGGCTCACGAATTACCGTGACCCCGGAACGTAAAGGGCTATTGAAGGACACCGTGGATTTTAGTCAGTACGAGTCTGACAGTCCCTCCCGCTCTGCCCTGGGTGGGAGGACTCTTGTAATGATTTTACCACGTAAAACAAAAAAAAAATACCAAAAGGTGGTGTAGAAATGCGCTATGTGCGAAGTCGGTGATGGGCACTATCAAAACGATTGTGGGATGTGAAAGAGATGTGAACAGCGTTGCCAGGCATCTGGATAAAGCCAATCCCTCCCGGTCCGCCCTGGGTGGGAGGACGCACTTGGTGATTTTACAACGCTAAAAAAAGTTTTCTTGTCACGCAAGCACTCAGTAGTTTTTTGAAAGAGAAAAAGGAAATTTTATGAGAAAGCACTTGGTAACTTTACTACATCAAGACGATAAAATTAATCATTACATAACACTGCTCCAGGAAAAGAATTCTAATGAAAGCAACGCAGTTATTATAATACTTTTAAAGTTAGTCTTGAAGAACTAAATAACGATGTCCGGGACGACTAGGCAATAGGAATTCAAAACTTTCAGTTCGCAAACATTTTAAACTAGGCATGAATTTTTCTTCGGTAAACTGAAAGTTTGAGGAGAAAATTCGTTGAAATTGTATGGTATGAAACTCGTTTGTGAACTTTGAGATAACTTTATGGAATAGGAATCTATTATCTATACATATAATAAATCTGTAGAAGGGTCAATTCTGTACATTGAAAATATTGAAAAAATAAATAGCGGGGGGTGTTGCTGGATCGATACCAAACCCAAATATAAGATTAAAAAAATTTTTGTCTGTCTGTCTGTCTGTCTGTTTGTGCAGGCATCACGTGAAAACTAACGGTTCGATTTCGATGAAACTTGGTATAATCATTCCTTATTATCCTGGGCATAACATAGGATACTTTTTATCCTGGAAAAATACGTAGAAAAAAAATCTTATTTTTCAGTTTTATTCATAGACGTTGTTCTGTAGGACCGCGAACACACGTTGCATTACCCGCAGTGGATTCAGCGCCGTAATATTTATAAGATGTCACTGTCAGAGTTACTCAAAATGGGGAAATAAACCATCCACGCGAAGACCGACATCCGCGCGGACGGAGTCGCGGGCGGAAGCTAGTCAAAAATAAACGTTAGCAAAATAAACAGAGAGGGAAACGGTCTCTTGTTTTACGTGAATAATGAATGAATACATTTGTTGGTCTCATTTTTGGTCGGGATGGGTCCTAGCTCTGTTAGGCACGTTCCACGAGGCCTCTGCTCACTCATTGCTAATGACTGGTCATTGAGGGCTGGCAACAGCGCACATAAATACATTAACGCGGTAGATAGGTAACTATAATTTGTATACTTTAGACTCTGAAAAGGTTTGTTCATTGTCGTAACTAATAACAGAATGTAAGGAAAGTACTAGGAAAGATTTTATTGTATCATGTAGTATTAGTATGCTTACACTATGGTATAAGTGCAGTTTTGTCTTTTTTTTTGTGAAGGATCTTTATCAGAATCTTACACCTCTATATTTGGTTTGCAATAAAATTTCTTCTGGCAGTTTCACAAATGAATGCCAGAAGCGCCCATTTCACGTCATTCAAACGTAAAATAAATGTTTCTTTTTGACGCAGCCAGTGCTATAAAACGCTAAAAGTATTAATGACGATGTAGTCAAAGAAAATAAACACAAGTTTAAACCTTCTTGGTAATTTAAATTGTTTTTGCATACTGTTTTTTTTTCTCATTTAAATATACTCAGCTGCCAATAACTCAAATAATAAGGCAAATTGTTGGATAATCTTACCATTGCTCCGTATCTGTCCATACAAAATTAAATTTACACTACTACAGTATTCCCGTTTGTGAAAAGTTTTAAAAAATTCATAACGGGCCATAGTTGGTCCCGACGGCGCGTCCTTGTGGAAATAAAATTACATAATACCTATTTTTTTATTTCCTTTTTATTGCCTACCTGAAGGTATCTTTTCGACTCGCTCCAGTTGTCACAATGTTATAATTTATTCCACCTTTTTCAGGATAGCTCGTGGCCTCTTAGGTCCATTTTCACCAAGTGAGAATAACGTTAAGATTCGCGCACTTTGTTATCGTTATTGTATGTATGTATAAATTCAGATGGTCGCAAAAAAAACTAATCGACTTCAGAAACAATGAGATACGAAGAAAAAAAGTTCCAATGAAAATAAGTCGATATATTCGAGACTAAATTATGGACGGTCACGAAAAAAATATGCACTTAACACTTACGAACCGATTTTCCTCAAAATATACGATGAAATGTCTCTGACATTTAGAGTATATTATTTTTACCATATAAATGTCTTTTCAGTATAATAATATATGTTTTTTTTATCATGTATGTATATGTACATGTCTTTTCAGTTCAGTACTCGTATTATATGGGTTTATTTTATTCGTGGTAAAATCATCTAATGAGTCTTCCCACCTAGGGCAGAGCGGGAGGGACTGTCAGACTCGTACTGACTAAAATCCGCGGTGTCCTTCAATAGCCCTTTACGTTCCGAGGTCACGGTAAAACAATGAAAATCTTCTTAAATCAAACCAAAGATTTGATGGCTACTACATAACATTAGACAAGTGACGACCGCTTTTAAAGCTTTTTAAGTAGATAGCGTTTTGTAGTTCCTAATGATCATAATTTATAATATCCATACTACTCGTAATATTATAAATACCAAAGTTGATTTTCTATAAAGAAAAAAAAAGAAATTTCTTTGTCTCTTAAAGTCTGTTTACTCTTTTCGGAAAAAAACGACTTGAAAATTTATATGAAATGCACAACAGCATTTTTAAGTTACAAGATCATAATACAATTTAAGTCCTAATCAAATACTTGCAAGAACTTAATTTTAAGTAAATGAAAATGTTTCAAAAAAAACTATTTCTTTCCCGAATAAACCAAAAATATCCCTTAAAGAAACGTATTTTAAACATCGTCACACCCAATAAACAAAACAATAATGCATCGATCAAAGAACAATGGACTAGTAAAACTGAGGGGTACTAAAAACCCCATGTTTTTAAACGTAAACATGTCATCGATGTTGTATGCAAAATGCGAATTGTCACTTCGGCAAGAAATCATTATACAGGATGACTTGAAAAGTGAGTCGAATATATTGTAAGACATTTTGCGTTATTTGAATTTATATAATACACTAGCACTTTGCCCGCGACTTCGTCCGCGTGGGTTACGTACTTAACTAATTCCCCCTTTTCACCCCTTAAAGGTTAAATTTCCAAAAACCCCTTCTTAGTGCTCCCCTACGTTATAATAGGAAGCCGTGTGCAAAATTTCACATTCCTAGCCCCAGTAATTTTGGCTGTACGTTGATATGGGTGTTATTTATCTATAATATGTATGTATTTAGAAATATATAAGTATGTTTATCAGTTGTCTAGTACCCATAACACAAGCTCTGCTTAGCTTGGGACTAGATGGCGTTGTGTGGTAGTTGTGGAATATTTATTTATTTATTTATTTATTTATATGTCAGTCAGTCAGTTCTCCTTTTATATATACAGATAATAATGGCATGTATTAATAGTTGTCCTAGTAAACCACGAGAAGAAAGACAGAGACAGATGTTTCAAAAATTCACTAATATTTTGACAGTAACTCATGTAAGTCCTTTTTCATCGTCATCATTATGTTGCCTACTACTATCTCAATTCATTTAGGATTGGCCCATGTCTTCTTTTATCTATTGTCATTATCTTATTTTTTACAATACAGTATTTTTTTGCGTGGTAAAATCATCAAATGAGTCCTCCTACCCAGGGCAGAGCGGGTGGGACTGTCAGACTCGTACTGACTAAAATCCACGGTATCCTTCATGTTCCGGGACCACGATTACCTAATAAGATAATACCGCGACCCCGAGTCAGTCCCAAAACCCCGGATCATAGATGTCTATGCAATAGAACGGGCAAAAAACTCCAATAGACACTCATAATCTCCATAATTTATTTATTTATACTAGCTTCCGCCCGCGACTCCGTCCGCGCGGATGTCGGTCTTCGCGTGGGTGGTTTATTTCTCCATTTTGAGTAACTCTGACAATGACATCTTATAAATATCTATTGGACCCAAATACGGCTAAGCCTATAATAATTAAGAAGATTCGCGGTTCTACAGAACAACGTCTATGAATAAAACTGAAAAATAAGTTTTTTTTTTCTACGTATTTTTCCAGGATAAAAAGTATCCTATTTTATGCCCAGGATAATAAGGTATAATTATACTAAGTTTCATCGAAATCGAACCGTTAGTTTTCACGTGATGCCTGCATATACAGACAGACAGACAGACAGACAAAATTTTTTTTAATCACATATTTGGGTTTGGTATCGATCCAGCAACACCCCCCGCTATTTATTTTTGCGATATTTTCAATGTACAGAATTGACCCTTCTACAGATTTTTTATATGTATAGATTAAGAATACTTACTGAGCTTGTACAATAGCCACAGTTGAGACATTAAGTTCCTCTCAGGTGGGTTGTAATTTACCACGCAAGTCAAGACAGCCTGTATAAAGCATAAGGCAACAAACACAAGGTGAGTCACCAACCGCTGTCGTAACGTAAACAGGGTGCAGGTTATATGGCTTTCAAACTGACATTTTATTCGCTTTTACGCTGTTACAGGAAATAAGTAGAAAGACCTGAGTTTCTAAGTTTTGTAGGGCTATTATGTCAACGGTAATGGGCATAGTTCTTTTATTTATTTCACTTAACTAGATTGCTTGGCGCTCATGAGGATATTTAAAGATCTTTTTTATGTAGGTAGTAGTTTACTTTTTGCTTTTAAAGTTAAGTGAAATTCTTTTTAGTTGATTTTGAAAACTTAAAAAAAAAACTTTCGTATACGTATATCGCGTGACAATGCAATATTATGATTACATGGAGCTACTATAATGATGGAGCTGAAAGTTGGCCATAGAAACTCTGTAATGAAACGCCGCAAACCCATCGAGATTAGACTCGTTTGATTCGACTTGACGAGTAATTTGTCTGTCGTAAGTATTTTTTTAACGATAAAAGCTTGTTTTTAAAAATAACATAGCTATTTAAATAACTAACTTTTAACAACTAGTGACCGTCCCAGCTTCCCACGTGTGCAGTTTACTCATCTGGTTTTTTACGTGTAAATCAAAAATATCTTTTGTGTAAATCTTGCCCAGACTGTTACGAACACAACAATTTTTCTTTTTCATTCAAATCTGACGAGCTCTTTTCAGTTCGCAACTAACGAGCGGCATATATTTGTCATATATCTGCGACTAGTTACAAACTTTATAATGATCATCTCAATGCATCAAAAACAAACAATGTTTACATCCCCTAAACACAGTAACTCATAATTTACATACTAATTTTAAATGCAACAAAAACAAGTTCTCCGTATAATGTTGACTGTGAACTAGCATTAGAAGTAGTAATAAGAATAATTCCGAATAAAAATCGTTGTGATCCGAATCCGAACTCATTGTAAATGTTAACCCATTGAAATTTTTGATAGCATTAGACAGTTCAGTAGTCGCAGTCTGCACCCTGAACAACGTGTGAAATTGTTTATTTCCACTCGGATTTAGCGCCCCCTTTGTTGATGACGAATTTAAATGTAAAGAATTACGTTGCGACACCCCTAATCTTGATTAGAATAAGTGTACAAAGCGTTCCCTGTAATAGTAAGTGTTAATCTGATTTAATTCATTGTGTTTACTCAGCAGGAGACGCATGACATTTTTTTTTTAAATAAAGGGTCGCCCGATCGAAGTTTTGGTGAAAGGAGGAGCTTTATTGTAAATTTAATAGCTTTTGACAGGACACAATATGGCCGACAGTCTACAATACAAGTTTATCGTCCCATTATTATTTTAATAAAAGCCCAGACGAGTTTTAATATATCAACCCGTAAACCGAACTTCGAATGTAAAACACACAATTCCCTTTAACCACAAAACGGAGTCATCGTAAAATTAACAAAAAGTTTTGTAATAAGTATAAAAAGGGAAAAACGATATTTGCTCCATTCAACATTGGTAACTGGTTAATATAAAAACTTTACCGTCATTACCGGAGATTAAAATTACACAATTAATTATTTTCTCATTAGTCATTAATCGAGTCGTCATATAAACAGTCGTTGTAAGTGCGTTAGCGGAGTTTGGACGTTGGCAACATAAAACAAATTGCCTTAAAGCTCGTACATAATCTGAAAGGCAAATTATTATGAATGAGTGTCCGTACAAATGAGTGGGATTAGCTTTGTAGCGAGAATTCTCATTAAAATATTTATGGCAACCGCGTCGCAAAAATGGTCTTGTTTTGTATAAGATATGCTGTACAATCCTTTTTGTAGGGGAATCGTCAATTTACAACTCGTCATAGTCGTAGAACAAAGACGGTTCTGCAAATCAGTAACTTTACAGCACGCCACATCAAAGTTTTCTGATGGAGTTAAAGGGTATATTTTAGAAACCGCTGATCCGCTAAGCTTGAAATTTGGACATGTTGTTCTGTTTCTGAACTTTTATAATATGAACAGCAAGATAAATTCCTAAAACAGCTCAATTTTATAAAATATCACTTGCGTCATTGTTCTATGAAAACTTGTGTGTCGTATGTTGTCATACGTCGTTGTTTTGCGGATATTTCTCTTACTTTACATGACTCAAAGTAGTTACCGTCGATGTTTTAGGAAATCTTAACAAAAAATGTTGACGGATTTCAAATTGATGGGTTAGTAAATTAAAAATATATATAATTGAGTTTTAATTTATTTTGAAAGACGAGATCAGTTGTTTAACAAATCACAAGTGTTGTACACATCAACAGAAAAGAAACGTACCTTCTTAAAAACAAACAAAAGTATTAATATTTGAAAGATAACAAGGACAATTATCTATCTCTCTCTATAATCTTATTAAAAAACAATCAGTCTCAAACTTCTTAAAATCTAAAAAGTCTGATATTAATTTTACTTTTAGTTATTAATTATGAAGATTACTCAGCATCATCATCAGTTTTAGGCATAGTAATCACAAACGGTGTACACATCAACAGAAAAATAAACGTACCTTCTTAAAAATAAACAAAAAAATTTGAAAGATAACAGGGACAATTATTGCTCTATAATCTTATTAAACATAACTATCAGTCTCAAACGTTACTCTTAAAATCTAAGAAGTCTAACATTATTAATTATGAATATTATTCAGAGTCGTCATCAGTTTCAGGTATGGTAGTCTGGCTATGTGTTAGAGTTTTAAAATATTCGTGGTACTTAGCAGGTATAATTCCAGTCTCGCACAGATTCATTAAATCTTTAAATTTGTCTTTAGAAATGGCGAGCGGTTCAAAATATGCTTTTTTAAGAATAAATGTACGGTTTCTTGTCTCCTTACGTGTTATCAAAATCATAGATTCATCATCCAAACTATACTTATACTGTATTTTATTGGGGTGGCTTTCCTGGATATAAATCTCTTTAATTTTTGCCCATGCTATTTTTTCGTTAACGGTATTTTTTGTCCAATTTTTATTTTTTAGTAATTCTTTAAAATCAAAAACCATATCCTGAGTAACATCTCGCACCTCGTATGGTTTCTCTGATTTTGCCCATCTAATCAAAATCTTCCACTCTTCAGGAGTATAAATAAGTTTGTGTTCCCCAGCCCTTTCTATAACTGAGTGAACAGAATCTCCCTCGTTTTGGGTATGGCCTTTCTCCAAATATCGGTGAGTTATGGTGACGCCAAACACCCTTGCTGCATGTGTATATAGCGAAAATATAATTCGGTTTTTATTTTGGCCACCACAATTGTCTGACCAAAATCTAAAATCCTTTACTCCTTTTCCTGAAAAATCTTTAATAAAATCGTAAAGGCAACTGGCAACCTCGTTAGCACCACGTTTTGCAACGTTCTCATCCCACACGTAACAATAACCCTCTTTGGTAGCCATGTTATACACGGTAAAATTATAGCAAGAGAGCTTGCGTTTGTAGTAAAGTATGCTCATTTGACCATGTGGACAAGTTAATACTTTTTGAAAATCGAAGGTCGCGCATAAGATCGTTCCATTGGATTGTATAGCTTCTGTCTTATCATTATTCTTTAGTTGTCTGGCAATATTCTTGTTCATTTGATGTTTTTCGTAATCAGTTCTCAGTTCTATAGATGGGTTTTCATTGTGTTTAAATATATGGCATTGGTCACAGGTATCTTTTTTTGGCATGTGAAAAGTTAGATTAAATTTACTGTTGACAATATCACGGTACTGCCGAAGAGTTGTAGCTTTGTTTGTATATTTAACCAAGTCAGGCCACTCCTGATACATTTTAAACATTCGAGCAATACTCAGACTACCATCCAAGTACAGTCTTTTTGACGATTTCCGACAGTAGTGCGACTCAACCGGGACAAAAGAATTAACATGAGCGCACACAGACAGTAGCATTTCGTCATTAATTAGTTTTCTGTGATTTGTGTGACAGCCTCTCATGTCTTGTTCTACTGTAGTGCTGCCGTCGTACTTGATCCATGCGGTTCTTGCTAAACGTTCGCTGATGCCCAAGGTATTTAAAAACATAATTTTGCAAACATTGATTTTATTATAACCGACATCGTCAGTGTTTTTCTTTGGCAAGAAGTATTTATAGGTATATTCTCGTTTGTGTTTTAATTCCCGCCGGAACGTCCTACTTTTATGTTGTTTTGTTGTGTAATTAGCAACGTACAGCCATTGCCGCTCTCTAACTCCTAATTCCCAAAACTTTGTGAAAATCTCAATGCGCTCCTTTTCTGCAATTTTTGTGGCACATTTAAATCTACATTGACATGGCGGGCCCATTGTTTTTGCGTCAATAGTACGCCCTCTCTTCGAGCAATACGTTTTGCCTTGATTTTTCAATATTTTTCTCTTGACATCCCCCCAATTTTCATGGTTCCGAGGTCGTTTTTTCCCCCTATTCTTCAGCAATGTAGTGGGTTTTGGAGACGGGTAACTAGAGTCTGTACCCATAGTATCTACTGATAGACAGGCATACTCATCAGGGTCGTGTTGACAGCAAAAAACATCATCACATTTTGCATGTCTATTAACTGGCGATGCGACTGGTGTATCTTGTGAATCAGCTTGCTGCTCAGGCTCTTCAATATTATTTTGACTGGTTGTAGATTGGTCTAGCAAATTACTGAAAATGGGCGTCAATGGCATCGGAGAGTCTTGATTATATTGGGATTGTAATGACTGAGGGCAATCACTGATATTTACGGGAGTCAATGGGTTTGTGGGCATATACGCATCTTCGGAAATAATATCGTGTACCTGTACGGCAGTTGCAGCTGGTGATTTATCGTTGAGATCTGTAACTGTGACCAATTCTTCCTGGCAATCATTGTTTGAAAATACATCACTCCACACACCTTGCATTTCTTCAGACGATAGTATTGCTTGCGCTCCTGGCGGTAATGGCGAAAAAGGCTGTTCTTCAACTGTAAAATAGAATGTCAAAATATTACTTCGTTATGTTTCAAAAGTATAACCAACTTAGATAAAATTGAATAGTAAAAAAGTTATTTAAATTGTAAAATATAAACAAAACAACGACGTATGAGATAATATATCCAAAGAATAACGTCGGTTTTGAAAATCCGACATCAACTTATCCGTAAAAAAATGACGGTTTGTATCATACGTTTATTATAAGTACGTAGAACATTGTAGGATTTCAATATTCGTCACCGAAATATATATTAAGTTCGGTTATAATTAAAAACGTAGAATTAGCTAATAGTAGTTTAAAATTTGTCTTAGTGTAATATCTAAGATACAAAAAAGAAAACGCTTTCGATTACCAACGAACAACGACGGATTTGACTTACCGTCGATGTACGTCGGAAATATATTCAAAAACGAAAGCCAACTAAAACAATAATAAAATTCAAAATAAAATCATAAACTAGGCAATAATAACTTACCTGCAGTATGGAAAAACTGTTCTTCGGTCTTATTAGTTGAAAAATCATCAATTTGTTGATCATTCACACTTTGATCCGCTGCTTTTAACAAGGCTAATATCTGCAGGGACCTTTTCGACGACATAATTAATTTAAGTTTAACGATTATATACTATTTGGGAAATGAAATATAGCATAATTGGTAAATAAAAATAAGTTAGCGTAATAATTAGTGACAAGCGATGGCCACGCGCAACCTTACTCAGAACATGGGCGGAACTAACTATGCACCGGGCGTAAGCGGGGCGCAGGGGGCAGAAATCAGCACAGTACACGGGCGAACCGATTATTACGTCATTTTACTGTGTTTAAAAATCATATCCGTCAGTATTCCTAGTCAGTATCTGAGTTGTTTTAAATAATATTTAAGAAAAAGAGTTATTGGCTAATAAAGCAAGGTGTATAAGCTCATTTTACTTAAAAAAATAAAAAATTGAAAATTATCAAAACCGTCGTTGTTCTACGACTATGACGAACTGACAGGCAAAAGTTTACAAAGCGCTCTGAATATGCCAAAATGATAAAAAAAAATACAATTAAGCCTGCAGTAGTCCTTATAGTGTGAATATTTTCCCCATTTTCTCTATGTTCTTTGTACCTGAATAATGTTTTCAACTACTACTAGGTTTCATCAGTCAAAGAAGACCTATGTAAGTATCACCACACACGACACAGACATTTGTGAGAACATCTACATAGCGATGCAATTAGCAGACACTCTCCGCTGACATAACGCCTTGGTCACCCATTGCGACACCTAAGAGTATGAACTGTTTTTTAGTCCGGAACCACACGACGGACATAATGTCTTCCTCTCTTCCCTAATTAGTCTGTTTCAAACGTATTCTACTTGGCACTATGCCGAAGGGACATGTGTTTTCTATTCTAGTAGGAACCGTTTGTGACAAGCGGTAGTGGTTCCCGTTCATAGCCAAACGACATACCTTTTTGGCGACAGTTTTGAAGAGTTTAAAATGTCCGTAAAATTTTATGGTCGTTGCAAAGTCTTTGTCTATTTTTTGCCGAATTAAAATTGAATGCTATGTTATTCAGCTCTATACATAAAACACGCCAAATGAACACTTTTTTTAAAATTGTAATTGCTTACGTTTCAAGTTCTTTATTCAATGCGTCCTCTTGCAACGTATTGTAATGATGTATGCTACAAGATTCAGAAGCAATTCGAAAAGGACAAATTTTTCGCTTGACATCCCAAATGTATAAATACATAATAACCACTTTCAATGGAACACACCATACACGTGACATATTTTATACATTTCACATCAATTTTCTTCCCGCATTTTAATGTGTCTCTTTTTGTCAAAAAGCACTTGTCGACAGCCTTTATTTATTCAACATTTTCGCGTGTGTGCCCGGATTTTATTATAGGGTCAGCAAATATTCGTGTCGCACTCCATCTGTTGTGTACGCACGCTTTTTCAGCGCTTTAACGGACACCGTTTTAACCCAAAAATGGACACAATAAAGCTCTCACTTGGATTATAATCTGTATTTGTAAAATCAGTATTGTTCAAAATGTACGAAGCTTTATAAAAATCGTAATTCAATTTGACAAATTCGTTTCCACGAATTCTGAAGACAGAATAAGTGAAGGCGAAAATGAAACGTAAGAAATTCAGTGCGAATGCTCTGCTACATTAAAGGGATAACTCACCAAAGAAAATTTTCTATCTCAAATATTGCTTTTGGAAAAATTTTGAAGGAATTCTTTGATGGAAATCTTTCGAAGAGCTCCAGTCCCAAACTACAGATGATAAGTTGACATTTTCGTACTATTCGTCGAGCGTAAAATTTCAAATGGTATTTTAAAGTTGAATGTTTAAAATCGAGGTTTAAAGCTACTTCGAGGTAAGTTTTCTGAAAAATCTTATATATTATTTCGGAAAAGTACGACTTTCAAATTTTCCGAAAACGTTTTACTACTCGTAGTTTTGTAGGGTAAATAATTAATTGGATGTCGAAAGTGTCAAAACATCATTAAATATTAATAACATTTTATAACAATGAAAATATCTACGTACCAATGATTAAAAATGAGTAAAATATACTCATTTTTTTTTATTAGTCCGAAACATAGATTATTAAAAAATATTAGACCCGTACTTTTTTTTTGTCACGGAAACCAAAATTGACAAAAGATGTAACGCTTCTAAAATTCACAAAACGTCACTCGGTCGGTACAATTTTACAAGCCCCCACTCCCGAATTTGGACGCGTTTATTCTTTGTCAATATTCATTGATTTAAAAAAAACTGTTCCAACTAACGGACTAAACAGATTTTCAATTTATTCATGCAGTAAGATACCCTATTACAATATTTTACGTGTTCGATTCTCTTTTAAATTCAATAAGTAATAATATATAGAATAATTATTGATAATTGCGACCACGCGACTTATTAACGAGGTAGTGGTGTCACATTGTCAATAATAATCCTCGTGACAAAACATAAGTAACATAATTAATTATTGTAATAATTATTAAATAATTATTGTAATAAGATTGCTGTGAAAGTAGTGGTAAAGTAGGTACTGGGGGTCCATTACTCAGTACCTACAATACCAGCGATGTGGTATAACTATAATTTTATGGTTTTCTACTTAGCAGTAGATTAAATTATATTCTTATAGCTTTGTTTATGACAGATACAAATGTAATTTAAGACACAACAAGTCTTGAAATTTTCACAATGTATTGTAACCAAAACCTTGTCTAATTACTTCATTTGATTTTGTTGACAAGTTAATAAAACGATAGCATATTACGCTTTTTCCGTAATACCGACGTTATTGTTATAAAATTCATAAACGCTGTCTAGGCAAGCGTGCTACACCGTCGATCACATCTTCGCTTTACAAGCGAGATGGTGGTAAAATGCTATGTAGTTAAATAAAAAATAAACACAGAATGCTAATAAATTATTTACTCAATTAAAAATGAGAAAACCGAGCACAGATTTGTTGGCTTGTTAGCCTAATTTGTATCAGGAATCTGTTTCAAATTGCATTATTCTGTTCTCCATTTAATTATTCGTTCAGAAGGTTTCTTATTTAGGGATACCCGACTGAAATGGAATTTAAATAAAGGAAATTTATCAATCGGCTTGCTTAAACAATTTGAACTTTAAAGCTTGTTTTTCTAATGCTACCATACATTGTAGCAACGCCGTCGGTTTATTAGGCACATTATCAGTTATCACGAATTTGATGACGTTTATACTTAGTTTATTTTGAGTTACTTTATTAACGAATATCTTTTCTAGATTATTCAATTAGTACGATATATCTTGAAGTAACTCATGGTTCAAACTATGACGTTGTTTTTACTACACATTTTTTTGCAACCGATTCTGTCATGTGCATTAATT
Source organism: Agrotis puta (assembly GCA_943136025.2). Lineage (NCBI taxonomy): Eukaryota > Metazoa > Arthropoda > Insecta > Lepidoptera > Noctuidae > Agrotis > Agrotis puta. The sequence continues at coordinate 5,287,040 of OW964171.2, forward strand.
TTCTACACCGTTGGTCAGTTTTGGGTACCTTACTCGTTAGTTCCTTCGCTAGAATGCACACGAGTAGTTTTTTTTTTATCGTGGTAAAATCATCAAAGGAGTCCTCCCACCCAGGCCAGGCGGGAGGGACTGTCAGACTTGTACTGACTAAAATCCACGGTGTCCTTCAATAGCCCTTTACGTACCGGGGTCACGGTAATCCGTTAGTCCCGCGACCCCGGCAGGCTTTGGCCCTCTACAGGCCCTGTCACTATGCTGACACTCTTTGAGGCGCGCGTGGAACACAACGCGCCGTCGACTCGCGGTCCATGGTCGGACAGCGAGTCGCCCATTACTCGCTGCCCGCATGCCCGCCACACGAGTAGCTAGGTCATCTATGGAACAAGTTCCTGACGTTACTGGAGCGATCACTAGGTACCTACCAGACCAGCCTAACCAATCCTTAAAACCAACACCACTATCATCCCTTTCTGTGTCCTCTAAAGACAAGAAGATAGATAGCGACAAAATGACCCAATCGAAAACAACGTGGGTCAATACTGTGGAAGCTCCGAAACATAGTTCGTCAAATTGGTCCCTATTTATCAAAACAAACGAGTTTTTCTTTTAGATATTGGGTAGCCAACCAATGTGTTTGTGTAAAGCTGCAGTCACACCAGCACATATAGTCCCTGTTCACGTTTATTTAAAAAAAAAAATTAACACCTTTGGACACGTTCATAAGCAGTTAGCGAGCAGTAAACGTGCAAATTATAATATTCTTTCGGAAACACTAAAAGTGCACATTATTCCATTTGTATAATAATATGCCACGTCAACAGCAGTCATTTAGCCTAATACGTAGTATTTGAGAAACAGTGACAGTCACAATGATTGTTAGTGGTATAACTTTTAATTTTACAATGCATAGGTAATAGCATTATTATGTGAATACCTTGCACATAAATAAAATACATACATTGCATAGGGATACTGTACGTGAAGTGAACATAACAGCGCGTCAATAAATCATCAACACTTTAGCTAGTTCTAATTTCGGTTTGAGTGGTACACTCGCGGTCAAAGAAAACTGGCCATTATTTAAACCTTTTTTTTTCATATCCAATTATGAAGCTTCATTTAGAGTTCAGCTACTGAGTTTAATTTGTTGATAAAATATAAAATCGCGTAAAACCATGTCTGGTATCACGGACGTGAGACATGCCCGCTAAATCCAGTTAATTTAAGTGGTGCTTCTAATCGAGTTTGCAAATGGAACAGTCTCAGCGCGTTAAATTGTACATGTCTAGAAAATACATGTAGTTACATTTGCGGGATAATCACGTTGGCACACAACTCTTTAATGTCGGGGCTATTAGAAAAATACGACTTTTAGCTTCTGAAGTTTGTAGATCCAGTTTCCAAAATAGGGGTGTGCCACGTTGACCAGGGACAGGGCGCAGACCCTATAGGGGCGTAGAAATGGCAGGACCAGGATATACCAGTTATGCTATTATCTATAAGAAAATCACATAGCTCCAGCTATACTACGATGCTCTCCGACGCGACGCGACGGTTTGGAGATCGTCCAATCGCGAATTCACGCCGCACGATGGTATAGTGTCGCTGTCAGTAGCTTAGATGTCACCACAAGTCTGTGTTAATAGAGTATAGCAGTGCAGTGTAGAGTTAAAATATCTCACACTGGGCACTTCAAAGGCTAGTTGAGCACTGTAGAAATCCGGTAATACCAACAATAGAAATTGATTTAAAATAGCTCGTATTTTGATCAATTTACCAGATTGGTTGGTAAGCTAAATGCAAATGTTGGCTGCATGTATTTTGTACGTATTGTGTGGTCTGGCGAAGTGGCAATCTTTTTCGTCTAGGTCGTCGTTTTCTCCATAAATTGACCTATATATGCTCATATTTTATTTCTACAAATAGATGAATGAATGCTTCTGCTATTCTTTATTATACTGCATGGTTCAGCTTACTTATCGAAACAAACAGACTTTTTATATTAGGTATACAGGTTAAGTAAACTCGCTCAGTAAAAACACGACTTATGCATTAGTTGCTTACCGTGAGAGATTTCAAAATTCAGTCCTCATTTAGTGTCTAGTTTTAAAATTTGGTTCTTAAAAATATATTCCGTGTGGTTTCAGGAGTAGATTAAATAATCCCACCTCGTAATTCGGACTTTACAAAAACTCAAAGGGATATATTTTTAATAGCTGACTGGCAACATAATGTTTTTGCTTATATTTTTACAGCCTCACTGCTGCTACACTGCTATCCAGTTTTAATTCCACCAACTTTGTTGTTTCGATCGGTAAAATTGGAACTGCAGCCGCCAATTTGAAAATATAATTATGGCGAGGTTGCAGTACAGTGTGTAAATGTATGAGCGCACGGCGTCATCACCGCCAGAATGCTTCTTTTTTATCTTGATATAATATCATCAAATGAGTCCTCCCCAGGGCAGAGCGGGAGGGACTGTCAAACTCGTACTGACTAAAATCCACGGTGTCCTTCAATAGCCCTTTATGTTCCGGGGTCACGGTAATTCGTACAATCCCGCGACCCCGGCAGGCTTTGGCCCTCTAGACGGGCGCCCCGTCATTTTGCTGACACTCTTTGAGGCGCGCCAGAATGCTAGCTAAACATCCCACATTTGGAATGCTTTTTGCTACTTGGGGAAAAACAAAAAAATAATTATAATTTTCTTCCAACTGCTACCAAAGCTGCGCTTGCCCAATCTCTCCTTCTCCCTATCCTCGACTATGCCGATACCAGTTATCCTGATCTCACTGAAGTGCAGCTAGATAAGCTTGAGCGACTCCAAAACTTCTGTATCAGGTTCATATTTGGTTTGCGCAAATATGACCATGTCTCCGAGTTCCGCAATAAACTCAAGTGGCTGCCTATCCGCCTTCGCCGGAATATGCATATTTTATCTTTATTGTACAACATTCTCTTCAATCCCACTACCCCCGTTTATCTCAAAGAACGTTTTAAGTTCATTAATGACACACATTTTAGACATTTGAGATCATCGGAGAATTTGAGGCTTTTGATGCCTGCACATACCACTAAATTCTATGACCATTCATTTACGGTTCAGGCTATCCGTTTATGGAATGCATTGCCGGAGTCGGTAAGACAAGCAAAATCACTAATTGCTTTTAAAAACTTAGTTGTTAGTCATTTTCATTCACTCCAATGATTTAAAGTTCAATCATAGTCCAAGTCAATCATAATTATTTTTACTATGTATATTGTTTTATTTGTTAATATTATTTTGTCTTCCACATCAATGTAAACATATTATATACATATATATATATATATTTATTTATTTTAATTGTATTTATTTTTTGACATAATATATTTCTTTTTCTTTTTTCTTTATCGTTTACTTCATTTGTATTTAAATAATATCCATAATTATCATCATTTATATATTTATTTACATTTTTGTTTGAAGAGTAATTACAGTACACCATTGACTACCCCCTACCCTTCTTATCTTAATTCATACAGTCCATCCAAAGGTTGTCTGGAAGATATCGCTATTAGCGATAAGACCGCCATTGTAACCATAAATTAAGCAATATTGTAAACAGTAGTTTTAAAATGTTGGTGTACAATAAAGTATAATCTATCTATCTATCTATAAAATATGTTTTCACCATTTACTTTAATATAGAAAAACTGTATCTGTTGATATAACTTTCGTATAAATCCATGATGAAATCTCTTAGCAGTACGCGTTTAAAATTGTGATTTAGTGCCATACATATAAGGCTTTTTTTATCGAGCCGATAATTCCAAATCGCGTATATATTTACCATTTACTTGAGAATATGGTCAATTTATTTAATATGAGTTTTATTTATCAAAAATCTTACATTTTATTCGATTTTCAGACGTTCAAAAATCTGAAAAAGTTTCGCAACCTCCTCAAATTCATCATAACCAACGTCGTCATCGAAACAAATAAGTTGATGGGTCTGTACCACGTAGGTATTTTGTACCCACAGTCTCATATTATTCATTGTGATTGAAAGACAAATAAAATATATAACTATTTCGTTTGATTAATCGGAATTATAGAAACCAACACTTTATTTCCCAAAAAAATAAGTAACTGAAATTGACGCCATCAAATAAATCGAAATTACTAATTTGGAATTATTTTCACTCAAAAACGCAAGTTTCATTACAAACGATGCCTACATATTTTCACTAAAACGAACGAGATTTTAGATTAATTAAACAGATAATTAATTCAAAAGAATTTTCATAAAACCTACGTCTTAGTGACACTAACGCTTGAACCCTGAATAAAACCGAATTAATTAGCTATTTCTTTGACAGCTCAGCAGGCCTTTTCAAGTAAATTACGCTATTGTTCTCGACGATCTTGACTAATTGAAATATTCTTTTATTTATTATTTTAAATTAAATCTATAGAACGAAGCTTTACTATAAAGAAGACACTTGAATACCCCGCAACATGATTTAAACACATAAATAATACGGTTAAAAGGTACTAGGGTAACATAACAGCGAAGCGCCTTCATGTCAATACAACCGCCACAACGTTTTATTACCCATCAGGTTTGTACGGCTACCGTCTGGAGATAAGTTATGGGCGCACGAGAATGGTACCAAATAATATAACACACATAATAGAATATGTCCCTTGGGAATTCTTTTAGAAACGAATGTAGGTACATTAATTTATTTTCTATGAAAAATAACTATTATAATTATTTTATTTTTGAGCGGCCAAATAATGTTTGATCAATTATAAAAAAATATTCAAAATATGCGTCACATTACGTTTTGTTCCTTGCAAATAATCGTATTGCGTAAAAACAAAGCAAAGGAGGATCATGATCCCAAATTAAAACCTTTTATTTTTTGTGAATATTTCTACAAATTAAGGTGTTTTTAATTACAGTAATATTTAGCATTGTTATCAAATACATAGCCATTTTAAAAACATCAACTTCCGCAAAAGTATCGAAAACCTATAGATATCGTTACCAGCAGAATAGTGATCCCGACATTCCCTTTTACTGGAAACCGCGGTGACGCTCATCTATTTCTGGATAACTGTTAATCTTCTTTTTAACGAGACAGTTTATTTTCGCGAATAAATATAACATTACAAATCCGTTAATTGGTTGGTGTTGAGTGCACTGTTACACTTTGTTAAGCTTTCTTCTTGGTTCATAAAGCATGGTTATATCAACACTTCCTCATTTTCCTTATAATTGTTTTAATTAGAAAAAAATAATTAGAAAAAAAAATTAAGTAAAAAATATGGCTCGTCGTAAAAATAACTAGCTTAGCTCTGACACAGATATTTTTGAAGAACATTGGTCGGTTACGTTATAGACTACCAGTACTGTTAGCAAAAAAATACAGATACGGCGTTCTAGGCACTGTTCCCGTTGACTACGATGTGAACGTATTCTTTGACGCCCGTTGTTTTTTTCTTCTTTTTGTTCACTATTACTATTTAGTTTTTATTTCTAATTTATATATAACTAGCTGTACCCTGCCACGCTTCGCTGTGTCATGGATATGTGACTGATACAAAAAATCCTTGAAAAAAACAATCCTTGATGCGGATTATATATCCTGCTAAAATTTCAGCTCAATCGGTGCAGAAGTTTTTGAGTTTTTGAAGCGTACACAAACCAACATAACGTTTATATATATATATAGATTTTTGTATCATAGTATACTATAGTACGCTGTAAATATAATACGTTTTTAAAATAATAATTAGACCACTTTCTTTTTGAATATTGATAACTTAATATACGGACATGACGGTGGATTAAGATCCACATACAAGTTTCCAATGTAAAAGTCTAACTATATGCTGAACTTATTTTGCATTTATGCCACAGTATATGTGCAGTGAGTGTGTGACAGAGCATCACCGTAAAACGATTCAACTGATTTAGCAATTTTATCTTTTTACTGTGTTTGCTCTTTGCAACTTGCTACTGCTTAATGTATTTTTTTTTCTGAAAATGTATCAGGAAATAAGAAAATTCAACATCAACCGTCATACATCGCTATAAGAGGTAAATACATAGTTATTTATTGTGGGTCATCTAAATATAGGTAAACTTTACAAAGAATTCAAAATAATACAAAACAGTCAATTTCTCAGAACACAGTATTTAAATAATACTTTCTTCTAAAAAATAAATACGCTCACACTTCATAACACAGAAAAACACACCTACATTATTTATATCAAAGTTACGCACGTGATTTCTGAGAAAAAAATATATTTGGGTCCTGTCCCCTGTACATACAAGAGTAGGGGACATGTACCCGGGTCTCACCTGTCGCGAGCTCGTAAAATAAATCACTGCGGAGTGCCTTTATATCACCAAACGTACACTATTGGCACAATTGGGAAGAGAAATGAAACCACGGCACAAATAGACATACGGAAAAACCATGATAAAGTAACGTTTTACTAAAGTTAGAAGTTATTTTCGCTATATATAAATAGTGTCTAATTTTGTAGGGCTTGCCAAAGACAACATCCGCGGTATTATTAACAGCATCGGAATAAGGATAATTATATTGTCAGAGACATTTACTCTATTTTTTTTTTTCAATTTGTTTTTTTATATTACCATCTAGCCTAAAGAGGCTAATAAGCAATTTATATCTAACAATACAATTATATCTAAGAGCGCGTCCATTGCGTTTACTTAGCGTCTGTTAAGGGACCTAGGCACTAAATTGCACTCACTGTAGTCACAATTAAATTACACTACACTAACTCAAAAAGCTTATTCCTTTTTAGCTTTCTTACTAGGTTCGTATTATCAAGGAGCTATTTACTTTAATGAAAAATAAACAACCTCAAGCAGCTTAGAGTAGAATTGTCATCCTTTGCAGTAGCTAAGACACTTATGAATAGCGTCCGCAACTATTCAATAGCATCTCCAAAATAAGGCAACTTCCGGCTTCACCGGTGACGTCATTGTTCGTCGAAGTTTGCGTCGTGAAGATAAACAGTTTCCCCGCTATCTATACGTTGACAGCACCTCATTTGTCTTACCTGCTGCAAGTGAGATTGACGTTTGGCGAACCTAGTTTACACAGTTACCCCTGGTTACCCCGTTACCCTTTCACCCGCGTGTGGGTTATTGCTTTTCGAACTTTCTTTTTATTACACCCAAAAATAACAGAAGGACAGAAATAAGGAAGGAAACGTAGAATTTAATGTTTGGTTTTTTACCCGGGAAGGTATCATTTTTACCGTTCAACCTCTAATGTCAGGCCTGCCGGATGTAAAGATATCGATAGGGCTGTTAGTCGTACGTGCCAATCGTTCAAGTTGCGCTGAATCGGCCATAAAATAAGCGCCGGCGCCGTAGAGCAAATATATAGAAATCATTCAAATAACCAACGCCGGGCGAGCGCACATATAGTTTTATTTTATTATACGCTAGTGCCAATAAATTTTGGGGCGAAGGGTTAAGTGTTGTGTCAGAACGGATAAGGCGTCAAATCAGTCATTTTGATGTTTATTGGGAAAATACATGCTGTTTTCACGCAAGTATTTGCAGCCTGTGGAATATGTTTCAGTAATTTTCATTTCAGCAACGTCACTCATTCATTAAATAAATCAACTGTCAAATTAGCGCGGCCAAAATTTATGGAAAACGATGAAAATACAGCTAGATTATTGAAAATCAGGAAAACAATATAAATTATGGTGATAGAATCGCAATCCAGATTCTCTATCCTAAATCGGTGCGAAGACAGACAGGATTTGTATTATACGGCATGTTTTACGATTCTAACATGTTCATAGTATGGCATCAAAAGAGGCGTAAAGTGGATTGGAATCGCCCATAAAAAGTCACTTATTTTTATGATAAGCTCGCTCTTTCTGTACTCGATAGTCAGCACAAATTCTGAACGATTCTAACTTATGTTTAACGACCCGAAAATTGCATTAAACACAGTTAAAAGCTATCGATTGTGTAGCATCCATACTCTGATACACCCACTTAGCATTTCTATTTTGCTTCCTTACGAATTGAATCCGATCCCTACATGAGATACACGAAGAAAATACTTGCTTTTAAGCTAGCTATCAAGGAATGTTTATGAAAGAACGCCAAAAGATAATATCAGGAGGAAAAATCGCATCGAAATATCTTGCACAAAAATCACGAAAACTTGAATGTTTGGCTTATTATAAAGGAAGATGGGCTTAACAATTCGATCTCAAGAACAAACATTTTTACTACAAACTGTGCATTATAATGTATGCCAAAGCTACAAGTACTTGTTATCGTTCTGCGCTTAATTTCCGCCTCGGTCTAGTAGATTGTTGCATGTTCGTCGTACTGTAAATCAGTCTTCCTGAATTTCCTCTCATGATTTTTTCTCTATATTTTTAAACATCAAGACTATTTCTTGAAAATAACGCTAGATATTATAATCAATTATCTAAATAATAACTAATTTATGAGACCTTTTTTGAGAGAATGAGGCCGGTAAAGATGAGAATGTAGTTTATTTTAAGCTATGAGTTCAATGACGAAAAGAAAAAGTGATGCAACCACGTCTATTTTCAAAATGAAATTCAGTTATAAATTATGCAAGAGCCTTCCCATACATTGAAAGCGAGTATTTTTCCTTTGAATCTCATCAAGTGGGGTTACGACGAAACTTGGAAAACTCTTCACAAGTTATCACCCCAACTTTACAATCAAACGAATCAGAATAAATTAAAGATACCCTTAATTTCGTTAGAAATACTTAATGTTGAAAGATGATAACTACAGGCTATCCCCTTTGGGTAAGTTTATGGATAACTTTTGAAAATTGAATTAGATAAGCAATGTAAATGAGATTGGCATAACACTTAAGTCTTAAAAGATTAAGCAGAAGTGATGATGATGGTCCTATTTGATGTCGCTGAATTGCTCTTTTATGCCTTTGTCAAACAGACCGGCGAAAGCGAAGCGTTTCCGAAGCGGTACTGAACCGAAGCTAGACGTCAGTCCGCTAGTACTGTCACGCTTTCGCGTTTCTATGTGACTGGATTCAAACAATTCCATACATTACAAAAAAACGTCACGCTTCGCATTCGCGACGCCTGTCTGTTTGAAAAAGGCTTTAGGGCGTACCTAGACTTTAATCTTCAGTACAAGATCAGTGTCAGAAGTTCCTTGTACTTATATTTCATTTAATAGATGACAGGAGATAAACAACCAATCAAAAATCAAATCATTTATTTCAAGTAGGCCAGTTACAGGCACTTTTGTATTGTCAAAAGACAAAAGTAAAATAAAATACTTTTTACGGTGCTACAGTCCCAGTCCCAAGACATAAAAACTGTGAAAGTACTGTAGGTACAACATCTCTATAATACTATATTTTTAGACCACGGATTAGTTTAGTGGTTTTGTATTGTTATTTCAATAGCAGCTTGTTCTCGACAACATTTAACAGTGCGTTAATCCTTAGAACATTTCCACTGGACCACTAACAGTTCAACACGGCATACAACAAAGTTCTCGACCGACCGCATGTTCACAAACTACCGCACGGATTTTCAAACGTTCCAGAAAGTTCTTAGAACGTTTTTCACAAAGTTTCTAAAGCAAGTTACGAGAGTGTTTTAATTATATTCAATGCTTACGCTACTGCAGTTCCAGTTCTCAGAGTTTTCTTGTGCTTGGAATGTTTTACTGATTCTTTTGCCGTACTTATAAATACGCTCGAACGACCGTCTCATCAGATAACCGTGACCGTGGAACGTAAAGGACTATTGAAGTATCACCGGGGATTTTAGTCAGTACGAGTCTGATAGTCCCTCCCGCCCGCCCTGGGTGGGAGGACTCATTTGATAATAATACCACGATAAAAAAAGTTAAACTGCGATCTCATTCGGTTTAAACACAGATTAACGATAGTAATCGAAGACAGTAACTATCGTTTAACGAAGTTGTAACTGACTAAATAAATGGCTTAACTAAAGTTTAACCACAGTTAAACTATCACTTAGTTTAACTTACTGTTCAAACCGAACTCCCATTTCACAACTGGAAATGTTTTTAAACCGAAGTTTTAATGTTATGTTATAAAGCGGTAACCGTCAAAAATTAAGGATCGAAGAACAACACCACAATCTCAACAACATACAGATTTACTGTCATCACTAAAAATAAAAGAGCTGTCTTAATACAGCGCTTCAGTTCCGGCGCCATCATGGCGCGACGGGATCCCTCGTAGTCTACTTGGCGCCATTCGAAGATGGCACTGCCACTATAAACATCTGCAAGTCTGCTACATGTCAACAAGCGGTCACTGAACCGCTCTGAACCCCGAATTGGCACACAGATTATATAACCGGAGTAACGTACTAGTTAAGACTTTGTTACTTCGCGCAGTACATTTTTTTGTTGTTGAGATAGTAGTCATTTTGCGAAGTAGAGTATCTTTTCAGCTGTTTAGATATATGGAGTTAAAATAAATGGAGCAACTATGATGGATGTTGTTGATTTTAAATACTTTATTTATTTTTCGTAGTAAATGTTTTTATTCTTATTGCAATGTATTTGCGATAAGTCAACCTAATTTGTGGGATCAAAGGTCAAGTTTTAATTAAGTTTAAATCATGTTCATTATACGCATAAATCATGTATCCCTTGCTTAGTAAGCCGATAATAGGGTAAGCTATATAAATTGCCCATTTGCCCACTGATAGCCCAAATATGCTTACAGTCAACCATAAAGCCATACCCCGTGTATTTTAGATGTTTTTTTAGATCTTTCTTCTAATTTATATTAGGTATAAAAAAATGCGAAAGTTTGAGATGAAATGTTTGTTATTCAAGCACGCCAGTACGTATAGAATTTAACCTTAATCTATATATTGTTTCAATATGTCGTCCCCAGTCGGATAATTTAAAATTTGCCGTTAGCAAAAACTTTTCATTAAAAAACTAACTTCACCCCGCTGTTTCATATGCCTATAGCGTTCCGCTAGAAATCATTTCTTGAGGATCTCATCATCATCTGATGATCTGCCGGAGGACGTCCACTGCTAAACATAAACCTCCAGCTTAGACCGCCACATCAACGACAAGGAGGATCTATGCAATCGCTCGATTAACCAAAAATGCTCTTTAGCTTTATCATCACCACATAGTATAAAGCAAAGTCGCTTCCCGCTGTCTGTCTGTCTGTTCCTATGTATATATAGATCTTTAAAACTACGCAACGAATTTTGAAGGGGGGTTTTTCAATAGATCGAGTGATTCAAGAAGAAGGTTTATATGTATAAAACATGCATAATATAACAAAGATTGCACCCGTGCGGAGCCGGGGCAGGTCGCTAGTAATATATATAGTATAGAATACCAACTGCAACAAATATTGTTTATTTATTATAATGTTATAGTAGAGAGGCGACGCAACAAAGTTTTTACCGGCTTTTGAGGGTAACTGCAATTGTTTTACAATAAAGTTCTGTTTCAATTTGTCAAGCTTTTTCTCGACTTGTCCTACAAACAACGTCCGGTGCTGGCACAAGGTACTGACTACTTTACAAGTCTTCAATTTAATCCAACTAAGTTCTGTTGGAAGGAATGTTAAGAAAACAGATAAACAACTTGTACGAGTAGTGTTTTTCATCAAGAGAAAGTCATCTCGTTCAGAAGAATTAAATTCGTGGGTAGATAACTGACATAATATGGGTGTACATAAAGTACCAATCTATCTAATACGAGTACTTTAAAAAATACTAGTATCACGTTACGTGATAGATAATAAAGCGTGTCTAGGATTTGTTGTCCATCTCTCTTCTGTCGTTGATGTGCTGGAAGAGATTCTTCTTTTTAATGAAATTAGCAGTAGAGGAACAGTGTATAAGACGGCTTTAGACATTCTTACCACAACACTAAAGTAGCGCAAGTGCCATTAGGACGTACCTTGCAAGCGGCCATTAACAAATGGCGTCCTGTTGGCGCTTGCGCTACGTTAGTATCGTGTTAAGTTTGCCTTAAGTGTCTAATTTCCCATCATACCTCGCGTCCACGTCTTATACACTGTTTCCCTACCTTGTGATCTTTTATCTGTATGCTGTATCTTGTAGCTGTTTTCTATGTACTTAAATAAATAAACTGATCTCGTTGACTGGTTCCACGTAGATATTTCAATAGTTATTGTAAACAGTTTGTTCCCACCGCTGGGACATAGGCCTCCTCTATAAAAAAAAGGAGAAAGACATATCCATAGCACTAGCCTAAAAATAGGTTTCTAGATTAATACGAGTATCACAGTCTTCAAAGTTTTATTTCTAGAACATGTTGGTACCGAAAAAAATACCAATTTTTGTCCGTCACCGTGTTCTAACAGACAAACAGAAGAATCACCAACCTATGTGTAACATTATTTCTGTTGCACTGGGTTTTAGCAGCTCTAGTATCTAATGAAACGTATTGTGTTAGCAAATACTGTCTTCCCGGCGACTACCCTTATAAAAAGCATAAAGGATTTTGTGGAATTGTTGCAAAGGTTTGTCCTAATAGTGCACTAAAACCTGTCACCAGAGCTATTAATCCAAGTCTTTCCAAAAAATGGGATTTCGTACTTTATATCGAACAACTTTTACCCACGGATTCACTCGCTTCCTCTCCCCTCATTTCCCCTTCAAATTGTATCAAACTAACCTATAAACGTCTCTAGTGTCCAATCTACTCTCTGTACCAATATTCGTTAAAATTGAGTCAGCGATTTAGGCGTGTAAACGCAACAAACTGTCTTTCACGTATATAATACTATTTAGAATTGTAGGTACTAAAAATCGCAGTGTAACCCATTTTATATTCCCCAAATAAGTGTTTATAAAGAAAGATTCTTGATTTGGTATCAAACCAAAAAAAATGTAGGCAAATATTTGACATTCTCTTTTTTGTGCAAACAATAATATTCCCGGGAACAAATCGACGAGAACAAATTTGCGTAATCCCTCCCCTAAAGGTACTTTATTCATTCAATTAATATGGGACTCCAAAGCAAATATTCTTGAAAAGATTCAGTCCTTTTTAATAATCCTATCTAAATAATAATTTATAACTGGAAAAACTTGAAATACGATGTAAAATCGAGAAATATTAAACACAACTAAACATTTAGGTATAATTTTTACGCCATAAAAAAAAGTGTCTTCCTTCTTGATACTTTTAAGAGCATAATTATTATTTCATAATATATTAGTAAAAGACTTTAGCTATTTTGTAAATAAAATACATTATTATGCCGAGTATAAAATAGGTATCTTATTTTCTTTTTTCAGTGAGTTGTATGCTGGCTCGAGTGATCGCCAATGTTAACCATAATTATTATAATACAAATAAACTGCTTCATATTTTTTTTGTTACCTAACTATTTCAGCTTCTCATGCTACGCGACTAGAAATAGTCTAGTCTAGTCTTTCACAATAAAATATTCCAATTTCAAGTATGTATACGCCTACCGACCCGTTACATACAGTAAGAAAGTACTTTCAGGAACATTCTGACTTAGGAACATACGAAAAATGCTCTTACATATTCAGAAGTACATACTCGTGCACCTTGAAGTAGATAAGACCATTGTTATTAATATTAACGGAGCCTTTTTCTATTAAAAGAGCTTCTTCAATATTTTCTCATCAATCTTGTTGTTTCTAAGGCGAATTTCTTGGAATAAACTGTTAATAAAATTTATAAGACAGAAAACTGACCTTTCTTTACGTAATGAAAACGTTTTATCAATATTGTTTTCTATAAAAAGATTTTTTTTGTATCAAAATAGAGATAACAAATGTAACAGTCGACAGGTTTTTTTTTTTAAAAGGTATCATAATTATGTTAGGATCGTGGGACTATCTTAAAAAGGGAATCAGGGCACTGGAACAAAGGACATATCCGAAGGGACTGTCAGGCTTTTGCTAGCTTAAAAGCACCCTAGAAACTTCTCAACGCTGTCAACTGGTAGTGATTGTGCCCAAAAGACTGGCGGCGTCACCAGATTGAAATTGTCTGGCATCACTTAGCCATAGGCCAGGGTACAAGTCAACCAAGTCAAGAGTGAATAGGTTACTTCTAGGCAAGCGTGCTTCACCGTCGACGACATCTTCGCTTACCATCAGGCTTGATAGTGGTCAAACGCGAGCCTATCATTAAATAAAATAAAAAACCTTAAGATCACAAGAACCGTCAAACCGCGTTTAGCACACACATACTTAGTTAGATAGACGAAAACGCAGATGCTAAAAGCATTCCCTTCTAATAATAAATCTAATCTTAATTGGCATATCTACTCCACAGATCCAAAAGGGGCTTTCTAATATTATAATCTCTGTCAATAAGCCGTCAATTTATACATTAATGCGCCATATGCCACGAATTACAGAACGCTGCATGCAGTCCGGACAATGTGTTTATTTGTAAAGCTAAAGTTGCACCCAGACTCGCCCGGTCATGGCGGGTAATGGCCAACTACTGATTAAATCTGCATGAAAAATCGAGCTTTGTCCGATACTCGGGTAGCTAACGGCCTCCTACATCCGGACTGAATGAAACATAAGTATGCTGATTCCGCCGTCATCGATATGTCGCTCCACTTTGTTTGTTTGTTTCAATAGCTACGTTTTCTGTTTTTAGATTTCCAGGGCTTTTTCCTTTGGGAGTATCTGTCTGTCGGTTGAAATACAAGTCTTCGAAAAGAGGAATAAAGGAAATATACTGACATCGGTGAATCAATACAGATCTGAAATCATCAACCTGTCTTGAACTGGTGTAGTGATCAATAGCCGTATCTTTTAAGCAAAAAGGGCCTATTTTCTAAGGTAGTATTAGGCTAGTAATGCGTTATTTCAAGACAAACGTGCTTTACCGTCGACTACAACTTTGCTCACTATCAGGTGAAATAGTGGCAAACGAGCATATCGCTAAATGAAAAAATAAAATTGAAACATCTAGGAAATGTATAAAAAGTGTTTCATGCTGTAGAGTCCGGCGCAGCGGGGTTGAATGTTTAAAGGAAGCTAACCAAACCGAACCTCGGGGTTCCCAAGCGTCAGGGGCAGGGTTGAGGTTCGGTTTGGTTAGGTTTTACACATTTCCAGGCAAATGGATTTTAGGAATTACATACATTAACATTAGCACTACTTAAAGTAAATAAGGAAGTTCAACTTGCACACTTAATTAAATTGCAACTTACTTGCGTGGCGGTGTTCACAAGTAGTTAATTTCTTACTTATGGATGTGTAAATTGGCATTTAGAACCGAAAAAAGAAATAAATTTATATTTTATCGGCCTTGGATACCCAGTGTACCTAACAGTAATAAAGTGAACAATTAACCTTAATCTACGCCTAGAAAAGTCAGGGTCGTTAGAACATTAAAAAAATCGAATAGCCTCGAAAATACATTTTTTATAAGTAAAACTCAAAAACGTAGTCTGAATAAAACTGTCGCATGTGTAACGAAGTCTCGAAAACTAGACAAAAGGAGAATAAGTATCAAGTGTTTAAGCGGGAGACATTGTAGGGGATGTATGAACAAAAGGACCCGCATTCTGACGACGCGACATTTCGTGTCTACCACTGTTCTAACTCCAATAAAGTTATGAGACCCTAGTCGTTTCCTCCGGCCATGTTTATAGTTTGTTTTAACAAAATCTGAATATAAATGAATATGTTAAACGGATAAGCATACAACTTTATGCACAATAAAAGCGTTTTTGCTTTGTAATTGAAAAATGTGTCGGTTCAGTATGTTCGCTGTAAATTATAAAGGTTTTATTAATTAACATTGTTTAGGGCGATGATCCTTTTTGTTCGGCTGAAATATACTGAATGAGTGCTGAAGTATTTTTGACTTCACGTACCGAAATCAATGAATATTTGATACACTGCGTACGTTACGAAATTTCACATACGATGTAAAAGTATGTAGATAAAAGTTCTTTACAAACAATATAGCAGACGTAGAATATTGATAGACGTAGCGTGACTGAGAAGTATTCGCGGCGCTATCCCACTCTCCTTTTTGTCATGTGTATTGAATTTGAATTTACGATCTTCTTGCTACTAAAAGCTACATTTAGTTTTCGTGCTATTATCAGATAACATCAGATATATTCTTACAATATTAACTGTTTATTCTGTCGATTTTCAATGTCATAACAACTGATTTAACCCTGCAACCCCTGCGCTCGAATTGTTAGTTCGTTACGCCTTATTCTCTTTTACAATTCAAAGAGCTTTTGAGGGTTGTCTTATTTGAACAACGAACAATATTATACATTCTAATTTTATGAGTCAAGCCGACTCTAAAGTTATGGAAACATTAGCATAAAAATATAAGATAATTTGATTCAATAGTAAGCCCTCGAGATGTAAAGTTATTTTCAACTAGACGACCAAAAACATTATTAAGAAATCATACTCAAAGAAAATTCTGAATTTTAACGGATTAAATTGAAGCTATTTAATTTATTAGGGACTTTGTAGAGAGCTTTGTGTAGGTTAGGTACTTTAAATGATTAATAAGGTTATTCTCAAGCTCAAAGCGAGGGCGAGGCTAATTTTAGCAATCACGGAAGAGATTAAGGTGTCCTAACCCTGTCCAAAATTATACATCAACAGTAATGTCGGCACATCTGACTGAAATGGACAACTGGGATCCTACAAAAATGCTGAAATTTTCTTTACTTTCCGTGACTGTGGTTTGCCTCATTTGGCGCAAAAAAAATCTAGAAGAGATTAAATACAATTAAAACGAATTTTGCATAAACGGAGCATTTGCATAACATTTCTAAGATCCTATAAAAAGTAAGCACCTATTTGGTTAACCTCTTTTAAGTCGAGAAATCTGAATAATGTGAAGGACCAGTGAGCACGACTTAGAAGAGAATCTCAATTACTAATACTATTAGGTGAAGCGAGCGTTTAGAGCAAATTATTTTTAAAAATGCCCTCCGGGAGCGAGCTCCTTCGCTGCAAGCTCTTTTATTATATTAAAGCGGCTATCTGATCCAGGCTATCCGATTATTACGGAGAATAGAAGTGTGGAGTACATGTATAGGACCACCGACCGAGAATATCCTGGGTACTTTTGTGATTTGCCGCCGGGGAAGGCGCCGTCGCCGCGCTGTGCGCTCGCTTGCATTCAATATGAGCTGGGTACGACAATACACAGCTTTGTTCAAGATTTTGATAAACAAAC
Organism: Agrotis puta; assembly: GCA_943136025.2. Lineage (NCBI taxonomy): Eukaryota > Metazoa > Arthropoda > Insecta > Lepidoptera > Noctuidae > Agrotis > Agrotis puta. Next base: position 5,304,310 of record OW964171.2, read on the forward strand.
TGGTTTTTATGCAACAACAAGTAGCTAAGTATATTAAAAAATGAGTAAAAGTGGTTTATAAAGGTGCACGTCAAGGGTATCAAAGTCGTAAAGTTTGAATCTTTTGCATGTGTTGTTGCTGTAATCATTTAAGTTGGAGAGTTTGTTAATTTTGATTGCATCCTATATTGTAAAAAATAAGGCAATGTATGCATTTTCAGTCACTTTGTTCTAAAGTTTACTTTGTTGCTGTTGGGTCGCCGACTTGTTTTCTAATTTACTTGAGTATTTTGCCTTTTTACACCATTTTCACTTATGTTTCAGAAGACGGTTTTTTTTAGGAAAAGCTGAATCCTTATTCAGACATTTTAAGACTATCCGTTAAGCTATACAGTCAGTCGGAAGCGCAATATCCAATCACTTTAGAATTGTTTTCAACAAAATTTGTTCATAAATTTACAAAACGCTTCTAAAGCGAAAATAAATTTCCAACATTGTCATTATATCTATCAGAACTGTCTTAAGTTTACTGAGTGATATGTTTGTGAACATTTTATTGATGGCTTGATGGCAGCGCGTCCATTTATTTACAACTGGACCCGAATAAATCAGACTCGACGGAGTTGGAAAACTGTGATCATTCATTTTGAGCTTGTAATATTTATGCTATGACAGGTATTCCAGTAGCTAGCTCCAAAGTTTAAAAGTATGTAAATTATTCAATTGAAATTGTTTTAATTTACAACGTTTGTTATAATTTCATAACGAACGCCTCTTCCTGGACAGTGAATGCCTTGGACTACGTAATGAATCTTATCATTAGTGTCGCATTACATTTAAATTAAAATTCTCGAGAGCGTCCCTGTATGTCGGATCAATGTCCGCGACACACACAAAACACTGGGCTCTCCTTACATTAGCGATGCGTACAGATGAGAGTGTATTGTTTATCTTGAACTGTAAGGTAAATACAAACATCAGCTAGATTATTATCGATGCTAATTACCGTAAACAAACAAGGTAACTGTTGATTAAGTACGTTAATGTTCGTACAAATTCAACAAATTGTTTATTAGTAGGTACGGGTGTTCAAACCAACTAATTGTTAACGCTCGCTGCTTTGTTTACGCTGTTGCCATTGCATTTGCATGAATGAGGAGACCCGTAATATTGCACGCAATTGAACTGAATGCCTTCAACAAAGAAAATTGTATTATTAAATGTCTAGAGGCGTTTAACAAATATTCTTTACTAGCTGTTGCCAGCGGCTCCACCAACTACAACTTGAAAATTATCCCACGGGAACATAAAATTGGGATAAAAACTATCCTATGTATTAATCCAGGTGAGGAACTATGTGTGTACCAAAAATCATCCAAATCCGTTCAGTAGTTTTTGCATGAAAGAGCAACAAACATCGATCCATCCAAACTAACTTTTACGTTTACAATATTAGTAGGTTAAGATATTCGCGGGCTTGCGGGCAGCGAGTAATGGGCAACTCGCTGTCCGACCATGGACCATGCCCGGGTCGACGGCGCGTTGTGTTCCACGCGCGCCTCAAAGAGTGTCAGCAAAGTGACGGGGCCCCCCTCTAGAGGGCCAAAGCCTGCTCTGGTCGCGGGACTGTACGAATTACCGTGACCCCGGAACGTAAAGGGCTATTGAAAGACACCGTGGCTTTTAGTCAGTACGAGTCTGACAGTCCCTCCCGCTCTGCCCTGGGTGGGAGGACTCATTTGATGATTTTACCACGATAAAAAAAAGGTTAGGATATTATTTTTATACTCTCGCCGCTTTGAAATTTGTAGACCTACTCGGTCTCGTTGAAAAACTTTCTGTGACTAAAGCCTTCTCTATAAGCAAGTATTCCATGAATGGCTTAATAAATGAGAGTGTTCTGAACATCTCTCATGAATCGGGCGTGAATTATTTGCTGTACTTGATGTTTGGGCGGAGTTGTGTTACGAGTACTAAACTGGCCGGTAAGTACCGAGTGGCACACGGCCACGGGATATGCTGCGGTCAGCGGGCGGAAGCCATAGCGGTGGCCGGTCGGCATTTCGCTCGAAACCGGAACAAGCTCTTGAAGTGCTTCCTTCAATTTACCTAGTTTACTCACCAACGTAACCTACCTTCGCGTTTTAATTAAATAATTCTAATATTCTTCCTTTGTTTTGCTCATTATCCTATTCTAAATTGAGTTAACTGGGAGCACTGAGGGCTGCGGCTACTATTAACTCAAAGTTTAGACGGTTGAGTGAATATCTTCCTTCAAAAGCAGTCTTGCCACTGGAGACTTGCTCGAATATCTGAATTTATAGCAAACAGTGCCAACTAAAATACACAGAAGCACTAACAATTTTCCAGTTCTATTAACTGGCATAACATAATTTTGCTTTTAGCAACAAAACGAACTTATTAAAATCATTATTGAAGTTCAATTATTCTGAATGAAAATTAACACATCGAATAAATTACCACCAAAAATCACAACAAGCGTTGAAATATAACAATAACGTAGAAAGCATCGATTAAGCCCGCATTTTCAATTATACGTCACAATGGGGTCCCTTCTATTGTGGATGCTCTCAGCAAAGCGATTCACAAAACCCATGTTACACAACACATTATGATTTTTTGTACACAAACATCAGGCAAAAAAAGTGGGGATTATTACCTAGAGTAAAACCATTAGTTTGACAAATAAGTTGGCAGATTACATAGAATATGCCGTGTTCTTTGGCACGCATTTTGCGGCTTTTAATGGTATTATAATAAATAATGGTAATCTGCTAGTAGTTCGGACTTAGGAAGTATTATTGTTACTGATTTATTGCACGCACATCTGTTTTTAATATCTTTGTTTGTGTTTTATTTCCTTTATCATACTTTTATATGCAAATAGAAAACTGACATTAGAAGACTTACTATTATTTTATTGAATTACTGCACTAGGAATTACTTCTATATCGTGGGTGCGTTTACATGCACAAATACCCAGACCCGGAACAACTACTTGTAGGTCATACAAATAATTATTCCGTGCGGGAATCGAACCCGCGACACACTGCACAGCAGTCCAATAGCTCAGCCTAACCGAGCCTGCGCTAACCGTGTCATCAATAATGTCTATTTACCTAATTCTAAAAGTTTATTTATATTTTTCTTTTTTTAAAACAACATCCAACTGCGAACTGTAATAAGCCAAGTTACTTGCCTGGCACCTGTCGTCCTTAATCCAATTACTACCAAGACCTAACTGCACACCTGCCGGGTCGCAGGACTCAGGAATTACCGTGACCCCGGTACGTAAAGGGCTATTGAAGGACACCGTGGATTTTAGTCAGTACGAATCTGACAGTCCCTCCCGCTCTGCCCTGGGTGGGAGGACTCATTTGATGATTTTACCACGATAAAAAAAAGACCTAACTGCACTAACTTCTGACTAGCATACAAACTGATAGATTTAGTCGCCATCGGAAGGACCCACCCACTTCTGATCAACATAAAGAAGTAAGTACCTACATAAAACTCCCTTAGAACATCATTAATTTTAATCGTAAGTTTCGTCCCCGAATTGTCTTTGAACCAAGTTCTAAGAGACAAAGTTAACACTCCGAAAGATGTTCGTTGTCGGGTACGTTATAACACTTGTTAGACAAAGTTGCGCATTTCTTCATACATTACGTAAATAAGTCACTCACTAGGGGTGTGACACGATTACGGTTACGATGCGATAAATCCGGTTAACGGTCCTAATTTATTAATTGAATCAATTGGTGCTGATGTTTTTGCGTCAGATTGAGGATTTTTGTTCTATTTCTGCTCACACATATTGCGTAACACATTTAAGGCGTTTGTAGGTTTTATCAGGACGCACGATTTTGAGAAAATTGGAAGGAGTGGAGGCAGACATTTGCCCTGGATAGCAACAGAGTAGGTACGCTTTTTTTTACGTGGTATAATCATCTTATGAGTCCTCCCACCTAGGGCAGAGCGGGAGGGACTGGCAGACTCGTACTGACTAAAATCCACGGTGTCCTTCAATAGCCCTTTACGTACCGGGGTCACGGTAAATCGTGAGTCCCGCGACCAGAGTAGGTACGCTTTTTTTTTTTTATCGTGGTAAAATCATCAAATGAGTCCTCCCACCCAGGGCAGGGCGGGAGGGACTGTCAGACTTGTACTGACTAAAATCCACAGTGTCCTTCACTAGCCCTTTACGTACCGGGGTAACGGTAATCCCTTGGTCCCGCGACCCCGGCAGGCTTTGGCCCCGTCACTATGCTGACACTCTTTGAGGCGCGCGTGGAACACAACGCGCCGTCGACCCGGGCATGGTCCATGGTCAGACAGCGAGTCGCCCATTACTCGCTGCCCGCATGCCCGAGCCTACGGTGGCCGGAGATCGTCTTGCGACGTCCGACGCCGTGGGCGTCCACCACTGCGGCTGGCTCGCTCGCTCCGTAGCATGGCCTCGACCAATGCCGGAGGCGAGAGGTCTCCGCCTATTGCCGTCGTGAGGACACGGCGGTGCTCTGCCCAAACGGGGCAGTCCTGCACCGTATGCTCGACCGTGTCCTCCGGACGATCCTCGCAGTGGTGACACCCAGGCGTTTCTTCCCTCCCTATCAGACACAGGAACCTCCCGAAACTTCCGTGTCCGGTGAGGACCTGCGTCATGCGGTAGGTCAGGACGCCGTGACGCCTATCCAGCCACTCCTCAAAGAGGGGTCTTACCACCGCGATTGCGGCGTGCCCGAGAGTAGGTACGCTAAGAAAAATAAGAAGAAATAAGTTAATATTAGCATTATCATCGGTTTTCCCCTATTTTTAAAACGTTTTCCATAACAAGATAAATTGTTTTTCACGACAATCTAAAAGATGTAAACAATTTTATAATCCAACAGCACTTTCAGGATGAAAGCCGAGAGGTGTATAATTTAATTGTATAATCCATATCTGTACACCTAACAAAAAATACGCAAAATTACAGACTGATCAATTTAGTGGTTTGCATGTGAAAAGGTAACAAACAAAGAAACACACATTCTTTCGCATTAATACTATTATAAGTTAGAAAATTAGGATCAGGATAAATTAGTACGCCAAAGAAAAAGTTTAAGTTAGCAACCGAATCAATAACGATAAAAATACATACATAGGTAATAATATTATATGTCTAAAAATACTCTTTTCTATTTGTACGATAACAATACAGAAAACACAACGACACCTCAGTTTCTTCTTGAAGACAACCATAAAAGTAATAACATAACCGTAACGTCTGTAATTCCCGAGTAGGATTGTCGATGGTAAACAATGGTAGTATTATTGGTTCGTTCTTTATTAGAACCGTAAAAACCTAGTACCACATATATTTATTGATTTACCTTGCCGTTACATTTTCAAGAAGATCCATTTTTGAATTAGTGTTAACCTGATAGACTTCGCTCACCCCCGACCAGGCGTGGCGAATGCGAAGCGTGACGTTTTTATTTGTAATGTATGGAATTGTTTGAATCAGTCACATAGAAACGCGAAAGCGATCCGATAGCGTGACAGAACTATTGGACTTTCGTCTCACTGACGTCTCGCTTCGGTTCGGTATCGCTTCGGAAACGCTTCGCTTTCGCAGGTCTGTTTGACAAAGGCATTAATGTTTAATTGAAAAAAGTAACCTAACCGTCTCTAGAGTTTGCCGGGGTCGCGGGCTGTCTTATCAGGTAACCATGAACCTGCAACGTAAAGGGCTATTGAAGGAACACCGTTGATTTCATTCAGTACGAGTCTGACAGACCCTCCCGTCACTCATTTGATGATTTTACCACGATAAGAAAAAAAAAACTCAAAAAAAAACCGGTACAAAGGTGTAGGCGTGATAATGTAACACCAAAATTATAAACTCACTTTTGCATAACTAATTTTAATAATTAGGAAAAGTGTCGATTTCAAAGCCCGGGTTTTTGGGTAAGACTGTTTTAAAAGACTTTGTTTAACCCTGATAAAAACGAAACCATTTAAATTTTTATATTGCTGTAAATGGATTAAAATTCCTGAGAAGCATTCATTCGTAACCATTTTTATTACAGAAAGGGAAGGAGAGTAATCTATATTCCGGATTTATATATTTTTTTGACTAACGTAGCCTAATATTATTTCTTAGTTCATTATAAATAATCGCTAATATAATACTTAAAGGGGAAGAGTGTATCTAAATCTTAATTTCAGTTATAATTCGCCGCAATCGCGACGTTAAGACCCGTCTTTGAGGAGTGACTGGAGGACGCCACAGCGTCTTCATCTTCAGCCTGATGCTGGTCCTCACCAGACATAGATGTTTCGGGAGATTCCTGTTCCTGTGCCTGATTCGAAAGTAAGAAAGGCCTGGGTGTCTGTATTATCAGGAAACCGTGACCCTGGAACGTCCAATAAAAGGAAATTGAAGGATCACCGTGGATTTTAGTCAGTACAAGTCTGACAGTATGGGTCGGAGAACTCATTTGATGATTTTACGACGATAAGAAAAAAATGTCTAAACATTGTTCGTGTATTAATTTAACAGGGCTAATTAATGGTCAGAAGTTAAACGTCACTAAATAAAACACAAAAAGGTCAATGATTAAAACTATCCTGAAACTGACTATTCAAGTAGGATTCAGAAAGTCTCGTCTTTTTTATGTTCGAACAAGGATTGAAAGCAGATTACTTTCCTATTAAAGTACTTGAAACAAGGAGAAATGGATCGCATTAATTACGTTACGAGTACCTAGCATTGTCAAAGTTAACTCTTGTAATTTAATCATCGGCAATTTAAAACCGTATTGGGGGAGATTTAGCTGAAAATAAATGGATTTACGTTTAAGTCGAGGAAAGGCGAAGCTTTACACTGTTTAGTAGCTTATTTATTATATACTTTATGTAATTTTCGAGTGTTTATTAGATAGATATTTAATATTCTTGACATAATATAAAACAGACGCTTATCGCTGGAAATTAATAATCTATCTCGGTTGCTATCTTGATCCCAATATTCGTGTAACGACCAACGACCTAATTTGCCTCTCCGAGACCACTCATTGGTCGTTAACTCGTTCGGTATACAGCATACGGGGATTCCACGCAGACGAGATAGCAAACAATGAAAACTACAAATCGATACGTGTTAGTTACACTGTCTGCAGTGATTCCCCGCTTGCTTTATACCGACCGTGATATCGACCAATGAAAGTCATCGGTCGATATACTGCCAGTTTTGTCAAAAAATGGCGACGAACATGGAGGTTTTCCTACACCCCGCACGCGGGCTATCGACTAATGAAAACGGTTCCCCGAATGCGGGCCCTGTGGCATGCCGTAGGCGTTCCAGAAATCTTTCTCACCTGGCATGCAGGCCCTTACAACTCATGAAATTGCGCCATTAAAGTCTATAAGAAACAACCGTACAAACAAAGGTAATGCACGTATCTTTCAAACGACCACTTAATATAATAATTTCGATAGTTATTTCTTGTTGTGTTAGTTATTGTTGAACAAGGTGTGTACCTATGCAAGAATGTTTTCGGAAAATCTACCGGGTAGGTCGCGAAATAGGCCGTTAGTACATACCAATAGATAGGTAGCTATTTGCAATCCTACATAGAGATTCGTGCTCCCAAATAAAAATGGCAACAAAAAATATCGACCTACCTATTTATCTAAAAACATCTGATATTATAAAATGTAACAAAGAGGCTGGTATCCGTCCACGATAAGCATTCAACCATTCCTCGAGAAAATAATAATAATAACTGATAGGAAGAGTAACTTTGATGTCATCTCGGGAATGTTCCCTGATCTTACAGCTGCCACAAATATTTCATTATTATGTTCAAGAACACACCTAAATCTATACATATAACTATGAATACCTTATGAAAATAGATATGAGAGAATTCCACACGTGAAACTAAATCCAATTTAGTTTTCAACTATTCAATATTCGAGCTTTCAGTAGGCGCACCGCACGCGGATATTCCGAGCTGGTAATCTGTGCTAGGTGTCAATTTGCATGCAAAAAATGATACAAATCGTGTGAAATAATACGCTTAAAATCCTAGCATATTAGGCAATGAACCCAAAAAGTTATAAAACCGCGATTGTTAAACTCTGCTCGGATTTCTTTATTTTCAGGTTGCTATTGAATAGCAGTGAATCTGAAACATATTTTGTAGTAGTATGTAGTTTATTCCCGTTTCCCGTAGCCCTTGTTTTATCAACTTTAACGGATTAAAGCTTAATGTTCGGATATTATTGAAAATAGCAGTGAATCTGACACATAGTTAACTAGCTTAATTATCAAACGAGAAATTCATACCGGGATAAAATGTATCCCGGTTATAAACTACTGCACAAAATGTCATTTAAATTCGTTCAGTAGTTTTTATGTGAAAGAGTAACAAACATCTATCCAACCATCCTGACAAACTTTCACATTTATAATAGGTAGTAAGAAGAGTGAGAAAGAAGATATAAATCCATTGTTCGGTTTCATTTTTGGATTCTTTTTCACCATAGAGCGGTCTAGTAAGTACTGGATTTATGAATGTCCATTTGCCCGTATTGAACTTTAGTCAGTCAGTATAATAAAAAAAAACGCTCAGGTATGAATTGTGAGATTCTACGTGAAATTTAAAGATACAATGTTTTGACGGCCGGAGAATGTCAAGATTTTGTAAGATTTATTTTCGATTTACCCCAAGGGAGACCTAGTGTATTCCCGTGTAACTTGTCAAAAGGATGGGAAGTATGGCAGCTTATGGAAAAATCAAGTTCCTGCCATTTTAATACACACGAATGTTGTTTATTATAAATAAAAAAAATACTACCGTGGTGTGTTAATAATTACATAAAAATAATTGATAGGAAGCACCAATCAACACATAAAAGTTCCGCCAAGCACACTACACGTTTGTGAATAAAATGATTAAATTGAAAGCTCCACAACTCCTCAACAAAGCACGTTGTTAATTGAAAAAATACTTTATCTGCATCGTTAAAAATATAGAATGCAATAAATCAAACGATATTTAATTAATCGGACGTTTGTAACGTTGGCTCACAACCCTCACGGATGCATTACGACGCACGGTGCGTAATAAAACCAACTTATAGCGCTATTGTGGAACTTTTGGCATACAGATCACGGCTCATCGACTTTTATTAGAGAGGGACACTGAACAACGCTCATAAATTCACGTCGATGACGGATTAAATGGGCCATGCAAGCATTTTAAAATCAGTTTGTAAGAGACAGCACGACGATCTTCCCATTCATTCTAATCAAGCACGGTCCTATTTGTCAATTCAGTTATATGTATATGCATCAGTTCAGCCACTTGCTCCAATTATCACCAAAAAAGTGAAATCAATTGGTGCTAATGGTACAATAAATAACATCAATTAAAGCCCTGCTACATAAATACTTCTGCTTCTGCTAGTAGAAACAAAAGGAAAAAAACATTAAAAGAAAAGAACAAAGCCTGCGACTTCCATTGGAAAACATGTCTAAAAAAGCGAGCAACATTTTCTTTTACAAAAATGGGTGTACGATAAACAAGCATTTTGCGAGGAGCGTAGTTCTTAAGGATGCAGCCATATAAAGGGGAAGACGGGGTAACGTGATAACGCTACGGATGCCCTGTAGACAATAGAGGAGAGTGTACGCCGACTTTAGCATGTCACGTTCAAACGAAGACCTCACTAAGGGCAGACATTTTAGAGAGTCGAGTGCGCTTCACGCTTAGCGCACCTCCACCTATTAGTTCGTTGAAATTCCTTTTCAATAACCCATTTTATTTTCTTGAAGCACCAGCAGAGAGATGAAATTGTCCCTCTGAATAATACATGTTTTAGTAAACGGCTTTTGAACCTTTACTAAAACATGTATTATTTCTTTTGAAGTATTTTTCTCATAAACTGCTTGTCGATATCCAATTTAATATTTATTTACACGCACTAGTTGTAACAAATCTCTCATTTCTCATAAAGTGGTTTTTGTAATTATCTTATTAAGTATATATTTACCTAAAAAACAACACTAATATAGCTCGCATTTATGAAATACCCCGAATGAATCGACCATTGCCATTTTTGGGACCATTAAAAAATAAGCCAGTTTTAAATTCCACGCTGCGTGTGTAAAATTTTATTCAAAAGTGTACGTTTTAAAAGGGTTGAATTTTTAAAACGTGTAGCGTAGGTACCTGTGGATCCATATCCAAACAAGAACAATGATACTGTTCAGATATTCTGTGGAACTGTAAGCAATTCGGCGTGTGGCTCACTGCGTTGAATATAAAAGAGCCTATATCTCAAGCAGCTGCTTGCATCCGTGCCGCGCGTGATGTTGCCAGACTCAGAGTAACCAAACGTTATTGGATTCATTCGTTCGTCGTTTACTCACATTTCAGAAAACGTTTCGATTAAATTTGCTGTTGCGGCACTTTACTTTTGATTGCAATCTTCATAGGATTGCGTTCCAAGTTTTTGTGGGAAAATGGATGTTTTTTTTTTTGTAGCAAATTGATGACAAATAAGCATACAGCCTGTCTCATGGAAATCGCTCATTGAAGCTATGAACGCCTGCAACACCACAGGTATCGCTAACGCGTTGCCCACTCCGCAGAATATTAAGTCCATTATTAAGTATTAAGTCTAGTAAGTCCGTCTTATGTAGCACAATTGTATGTAAAAGTGTAAATAAATAAAGAATTTTTGACGAGCCAGTCCCATGTTATCCCTCATTGGTAAAATCTCAAAAGGGGGAAAACGTCAACGGCTTTGTAATTTAGTAGTATGACGCATATTAATAATCAGTCATTACACTATATGTGTATTTAATTAATACGGAAAGCAGATGTGAAAGTTATAATTCAAAACAGTACTTACTAATTTCAAAGGGTGTCGGTACAAGGTTCGTTTCACGAAGTCGTTATACTTGATCCGATTAAAACCACCTGCTTATTTCAAATTTAGTCCGTCGTGTACTTTAATCATAATTTTGATGCAGTACCTACGATATATATAATGAAAAACTTTCTCTATAAATCTTTCAGGCATATTGTGAAAGTTTTTTCCTTCGCGTTCGGGCATTCAATTATCGAGGCATCACAGATGAAGGGTCAATTTTCTCGCGTTGAAAGCAGCTATAATTTCAAACAACCTCTTTGCTTTTTTACCTGAGTCTGTGAGCGATTGTCGCAGGAAAAAATTCAGCATAAATACTTTTTTCCTTCTTAATTTGAACACGATGAAAACAGTTCACTAGACTTCGACCAGAGAGTTCTTTTTTTAAATTTTTCACCTCCTTTTAGAGTTCAAACGATTTATTGTTACTTTAACTGGCCAGTTAGTGACCAATTCATTTGTTTTATTTTTGGACTTAGAAAAAAGAAAATGCTACTTTTTTGTTAATGATGTAGTGTTTTAAACCTATATGAAAGTATTGTGAAAACAGGACCACTGAGTTTATTCACAAAAAAAACTATTCTTTCTATAAGATTCGTGTAAGATAACAATGAAAATAATGTATTTTATTGAGGACAGTCTTGGTATCATTATCTTCTTGTGTGAGAGAGCTAAAGTTCAAAAGCATTAAAATAAACTGGGGTCACAACAATCGTCAAGATGAACTGATATTTCAGTATTTTGAATTACGATAAACATCAATGTAGACAAAAAATATATATTTGAAGATATATCGTGTTATTGAACTTTTATAAAATGACATTAACATCTTCGACTTCAACTTTCAGTTTGAGACAATATAAAGCGAGCTTGTTGACGACGGGATGCGATGCAATTCGACCGATTTCAACCACAAGTGAATATCGTAGTCGACATATATGACATAAAACTCGCCACGTTGACGTAAGTCTAAGTATACTTATATATTTTTGAAGTGAAAACTTCTTTAGCGGCGTTGAGCACTTTTCTGTAATGGGTATAAAATCTTAAACTCGCGTCAGGACACGTGACCCTGACCGAAAAAGCGTAGGACGGCGCAGGGCGCTTGCGTGAATGTTCGTGTGACTTTATTACTTTTAAAGAAGTTTGTATGCTGGATACATTCGTTGCTAGGTAACATTGTTTATAAAAGATGTACGTCACATTGGAAAATTATTGAAATAAAAAGTCAACCATTTTTGCGAGATTTACTAAAATCTGTTCACAAGATATTTCCAACAATTACTATTCAAGTTTTCACTTCTGCCGGCACTCCCAGAGTGCAACCCGTCGTTTTTTTTGAAGTGAAAACTTCTTTAGCGGCGTTGAGCACTTTTTCTGTAATGGGTATAAAATCTTAAACTCGCGTCAGGACACGTGACCCTGACCGAAAAAGCGTAGGACGGCGCAGGGCGCTTGCGTGAATGTTCGTGTGACTTTATTACTTTTAAAGAAGTATGTATGCTGGATACATTCGTTGCTAGGTAACATTGTTTATAAAAGATGTACGTCACATTGGAAAATTATTGAAATAAAAAGTCAACCATTTTTGCGAGTTTTACTAAAATCTGTTCACAAGATATTTCCAACAATTACTATTCAAGTTTTCACTTCTGCCGGCACTCCCAGAGTGCAACCCGTCGTTTTTTTTTTTAAAACTTTGCCCCACTGTAGGAATTTCTCCTGTGTCGTGGGTGCGTTCACAAACATTTAAACTCACATACACAAACGCCCAGACCCGAAGCAACTACTTGTAGATCATACAAATATTTGCACCGTGCGGGAATCGAACCCGCGATACGCAGCGCAGCAGTCCTATCGCTCAGCCACTGCGCTAACCATGTCATCATCATATCATATCGTAGTAGCAAAGACGATTTTCATTTTTAGTTAGTAGAAATTGCAAATCGCACGAATCGCGTCATTTGCAAGCTCGCTTATCCACAGACTGATCTCGGTAAGCGTTACTACCACTCCGTCTGCTCACTCTACACCAGCAAGCGTTCATTGGCTCCTTCCCATTCTACCTGCGTTTACACATTATCGTTACATTTCACTAAATTACTCCCACAGAAGCAATAAGATACACATCAAAAATTTAGACAGGAATTAATGTACAATTACTTTACAACCATGAGCTTTAAGCGGAAAACATGCTTAACTGCCGAAATGTAGATGAAGGTCCTTCTGGCTTTCTTTTTCTTTTTTTTACATTTAGTACAATTATCGAATGAGTCCTCCCACCCTTTACTGTCAGACTTATACTGACTACCACGGTGTCCTTCGATAACTCTTCACGTTCCGGGGCCACGGTTACTCGCTAGTCCCGCGACCCCGGCAGGCTTTGGCCCTCTAAAGGGCGCCGGGAATATGACGCGCCGTCGACCAGGGCATGGTCCTAATGGTCCATGATCAGACAGCGAGTCGCCCATTACTCGCCGTCCGTATGGTCTACTTCTGCCTTACCTATTATTCAGACAATCATAGACAAGATCGTTTTTATTTAAATAGTTCTATAAAATATCTTTATTGTAATTTATTATCAATCATAAGTTACCTACTCAAATTTTAATACATATTTTCGAAGCCAGTTTAAGTCATATAGCAACCGAAGATACTTCAAGTATTGAAATTCCAGCCGAAACGTAAAGAGATAGATGTTTACCATGAAAAAACGCATAAATCTATATAAGAGCTATCACTTGAGAGTCACCCGCATCACTGTCAGCAACTCGGACCCCACCATTATTTGCATCAACCTACAAATCTATTCGACTACTCACATTCTTCAACTGTTCCAAATTTAAATAAAACGTCCGTAATAAAACTGTAGACGTTGGTTCCAGCTTTCCTTCGTAGACTTTTGTCGTTCAAGAAACAAAGCTTGACAACCAGTCTCATCAAGAAGCATATTGTTACAGAACTGTGGAAGTCAGATTGGCAGTCACTTCACCTAGAAGTAAAAATTAGTCTTTCACAATATTTGATGAAAACCGTATTAATTGTACTAACTACAAAGGGTTGATAGCAATCATTATCGTCATCAGCCACCTGCTGGGACACAGGCCTCCTCTCGGGGAGAGGGAGTGATCCGTAATCCACCACGCGTGCCCCGTACCAATCGGTTGATGTCACATGTCTTCGAATTTTTGGTTTTAGGACAATCCAGTTTCCTCATGATGTTTTTCTTCACTGTTCTAAGAGCAGTGGTGATGAAATAAATGACACAAAGTAACGTGCCTGGCTGGGTTCGAATCCACGACTTACAACTCGTAAGTTAAGGCCGAAACCACTGAGCCACCACTGCTGCACTGCACAGACACCAACAACATATTGATTCAACCAGAACCTCGTTTCGTTCCCGATTGAGCAACACATCTAAATAATGATAGATGCTCAAAATATAGGAAAAGAACTGTTGCTCTCAACATGGGTGTCGTTGCTCCAACGGGAAAACCACAGGTTTTCTTGTGAAATTTAACAACTGAAACATTAAAGTAATATCTGAATACCAGCAACATCAAATAGTAATTTTCTCTTAACAGCAGCTATTCAAAACAATAATGATTATTACAAAGTTAATTTCAACGCGGCTTCGTCTTAACTTAAGAGTAAGATCAGTACCCCAAAGTTAATCTTTATTACGCAATATTTTAGCGCGTTCTGTGTTTAATTTACTCATCATCTGCCCAGCTGTTTCCAGGCGACTGAATACAGCTGAATATCAGTATTTTACATGGAGAAAGAAACAAAGAAAAGGTTTTTATTGGACTCACACAGGACAGAACAACATACAGAGCGGCGCTCAATGATTGTTGGCATAACCGTCCCGCATGACGAGAACCTCGTGAAAGCTGAGAAAGATAAGCAACTCAAGTATCTTGATTTGGCTCACGACGTTGTCGATATGTGGGATGTGGATTCAGCGATCATTGTGCCGATAGTCGTGTCAGCCCATGGCTTAATTGCCAAGAGCCTCGACCAACATCAAGATCAAGAGCCTGATTCAGAAAGCAGTTCTTCTGGACACGGCGCGCATTTTTAGGTGGTTCGTTTCTCTGGAGCCCTGACCGCCGTAGCTTGAACCCTATTCCCGATACCGGTGGGCCGCTATTATTATATTATATTATATATATTTTTGTAAAAATATTTAAAAATAAATATAATAAGTAAATAAAATGAATAAACAATAATAGTGTAATAAAGAATCAATAAAAGTAATACAAATCTGGTCCTGTACGAGACCAAAAGCATGCGCTGTGACGTTTAAAAAAAACTGAGGGACTGCACATCTGACCTTCACAACCCAGTAACTGCGTAATACGATACCCCTTGGTAAAACGGGTTGTCAGACTTTCGATCTTTTGATTAACAGTAACTAACTGTCAAAGATCTACAAAAGACAGCCGGGACCAACGGTTTTACGTGCTTTCCGAGATACAGAGGAAACTCGCTAAGTATGGCCATGGTCACCCATCCACTGCCCAACCTCGATAAGCGCGGTTTAAACTGAAAGATCAGCCTGTGCGGCTGTGATTATTTAGCCACTCTTCTCTCTGCGTTTAATTTAAAAATTCCTTAAAACTACAAAGCATTCTTCAAAGATAAGTGCGCAATCTAAACATGCTTAGCTTAAACTTTAAGCAACTTGTGCGAAAGTAATCCAAAATGTATTAGTTTCTGAAACTTTCAGCGTCCAGTGAGCACAAATGATTATATAACATGAAGTTACAGTCTAACTCTGATTTTGTATTGTTACGACCCTTTTCGGTAAATGACCTGACTCAGTACTTTATCTATGAATTAAATAATTAACTTTGGAAGAAAACTTTAAGAGTCTTTCAAGCGATATTTTCAATATGTTCCTTTGAGTTTCTTCTCCAAAAACTATTGACAATAAAGTCTTATAAAATAAACGTAATCATTGTATTGTTGTCTTTTTATGACCCGTAGATACATCTACCAGCAGGTAAACAACCCGGTCGAGGGTCAGAAACGGTAGTTAAATATTTTAATTGCGGTAATTATTTGCGAAGTGAAATATAACAGCTGTCGAACTGCCTTACCGACATTAAAGCCGAAACGATCGACTGAACGTTAACTAGATAACGTTAGTGATAGAGTATCGGTATCGGTCTTGGTATCGGTACTGGTATCGGTCTCCAAGGTGGGAAAGTTTGTCTTTGAAACAGAATATTGAATATTAAAAGCCTCTCTGAACGGACAGTTTCATTCACGGACGGTTACTTTATTTATTTTAAACCCCGTTTGACTCTTGCTCCGACCTCGTAGCTGTACTGGAAATTCCTCAAATATTTTGTTGTCTTATATTTTTATGAGCGAGCGTTATTTTATATTACTGTTGTTTTAATAGTGGGGTATTTACTTCAAAACAATTTTATTAAATAACTAGCTTCTGTCCGCAGCATTGCCCACGTTATGTTCATTCATTATTCCACGGGAACGGATATAAAAAGTATTTTAAGTATTAATCAGTCACAACGATCTGTGTACCTTTCATCCAAATCCGTATGTGTGAAAGAGTTGCAAACATTAATCTAACCTAACAATATATTTTTTTCGTCGAAAGGTTATGCTTTACTGAAAGTTCATTAAATCACTTTTTATATTCTCCTTATCATTAGATGGATCACATCAATAAAAACATAGACCAATAGAAATAAATTATGAGTGTGTATTTAAATAATTCATGTCCATGAATTATAACTACGTTACCAACTTCAAAAGGAAGTAATAGACAACCATAGGATCCATAGACACACCAACTTTTTATAACATAGCCGAGGTCATAGATATACGTTTAAATTCGTTTGGGCATTAGGAACACCTTTCAGGTAGGTGTCGCCTAGTCGTGGATAGAATATGAAAATACGCCATAGTACGCGGCACGTGGCTCGCGGTACGCGGAACGCACATATTGAATTCCCTATCAATTGATACTTCGTCACCTACAGGAACGCAGGAAGCGGTGACAGGATGTGTCCTCAGATATCGTCACGTCGTGAGTGTATTTTACTATGAGTTCAAGTGTAAAAACGTGGAAAAATGTCGGTTTACATTTTTGAGTGTTACTCCAGAAAAGATTAACAGTCTTTTGTGGAGTCATTTTAGCGAGTTTTAATAAATTATGAGTATTATTTTTTGAAGAGCAGAGGTGGCTCAGTGGTGTCGGGTGACTGACTTGACTTACGAGTTGTACCTAGGTCGTGGGTTCGAACCCAGCCAGGCGCATTACTTTGTGTACTTTATTTCATCACCACTGCTCTCAAAACGTTAAAGGAAAATATCATGAGGAAAACGGCATGTCCTAGAACTAAAAATTCGAAGACATGTGACACATACAAACATGGGCCCGCGTTGGTTAATACTGCTCACTCCCTCTCATAGAGAGGCCCAGCCGTGGGGATATTCATAGGCTGAAGATGAAGACTATTTTTAAGCCTAAATGGGTTTTTAGATAAAATTGGGTTTATGGGTTTTTAGATAAAATTGGGTTTATCCAAAACTCCGAATTTTCTTGTCATGGTGCGCGTTGACAGATCTACGCAGTTACAGATTAAAGTGTTTGAATTCACCAAATCAATAAATTTGACAAATCGGGGTAGGTCGATATGCTGCATACAATAAACGAAGTAAATACTTTAAGTATTATGTAAATAAAAAACAGAAATCTTGTGACAAAGCGTTTGAACAGTACTATTAGCAGATAAATTCTCGAAAATGTCCTCTCTCACCTATTAATTAGGCAAGAAGCATTTAGGAAAAAACATTTTCCAAACTCGTTCTAACAACTTGTTTGTTAAACCAAATGGGTGTAATGAAAGTCCAATAGAAAAGCAATATAGTCCATTTTCGAATAAAAAAAAAAGGTGAAAAAGATAGGAAAGAAAATCCATTTTTATAAAATAACACTTGAGCGGTGGAACGGGAACAAGATGACATTATCGGTTCTTATTAATTGTTGTAAGTAACTTTTATAAGAATCCTAGCTGCTGCTCCAGCGCTTTCTTCCGCTACAACTCGAAAATTATAACACGGGAACATAGAATCGGGATAAAAACTATCCTGTGTTAATTTTATCCTATCTGTGTATCAAAGTTCATCCAAGTCCGTTTATTAGTTTTTGCGTGAAAGAGTTACAAACATCCATCCATCCATCCAAACAAACTTTCACTTTTAATATTAGTAGGATTAGTTTCCGATCATGGCATCGCCCGTGTTTCATTAATTAATTTTAATATGTCTGCAAAATTTGATGAAAATCAGAGAAATTTAATTACATATTTCCCCCCTCTAATCGGCTCAGTGATTAAGGCGAGAAATCATAACAAACAAACTCATTTTCGCATTTAAAATATAAGTTACGATTTTATATTGAAACGCGCCGTATTGTAATTTCCAACACTTCAACGCTCTTCCAATTAAGTCGGTCTCACCTTAAAACAAAAGCGAGTGAGAAATAGGTCCTTAATATTTTTGTTGTTGAAAAATTGGAATATTTATTCATTTGTTTGAATAAATTAGTTTTATTTGGATTTGGATTTTGGGAATTAATTAATTATAGTACAATGTACAATAATTTTACATGTTACAGGACAATGAGAAGAAAATTTAAACACGAATAATGTATTTCAGGCCGGTTGGTACTGCGTATGCTACAACTTTTCCATTTTTGAATTGAACTTTTTTAAATTCCTTTATCCTCATGCGAATGTTTAAGCTACATAGTTATTATATGTTTAAAAAGAAATAACGCAACAAACACAATCATGTTATACCAGCAAATATTATTCGTTCAAGAAACAGAAGTACAAATACGGAAATCCAGTCCCATTGCTTTCCAGTTTGAAAAACAATAGTTTTTAAAATACTAGCGGCATTTCTGATCCCCTTGAAAACTCGAATGCCGATCACGACACACAAGAATTTTTCATTAAACCATATTTCACCAATTGTAAAGTAGAGAAACAGATACCATAAATTAAAAGTAAACGCATTTTTCGGTGATTTATATGTGATAATATTTACCAATAAATCCGTTCTGGCCATCCATTTTGAGATGAAAGCTTATCCTCACGTAAAACGCAGAATCAGCATTGAAAAAACAAAGCGTCTATATTAATGTAACATAGGTATTATTATAGATAATGGAATGTCTTTCTAACAAGTTCCACGTCAAACGAACAGTAACTATGTCCCCTAATCTAAAATAATTGCCATAACTACCCACATGACAAAGTTTATGAAAGGTAACATAATATTCATGGTGAGTCGGTACAACTGGTAACCTTCACAAAGGAAGCTCGAATGGAATTTAACTGTTGGTTGATTGACGAAGGGACCACAATAATTATCTCAGAGGAAGCGAGTAAGATGAGCGGTCCTCGCGTGCTCCTACCACTTATGCATGCCTAGTACGCACGTAGGTACATAAGGACATCCGTAACGAAGACAATGCTTACAACTTATCTAATGTTTCACTATTCACTGTGGGTTGTCAGCTTGTAGGCACGTCGCTAAATAGGCGCCAAGACTAGAGCAGTTCTGAATGTATAAGTTTTTATTTGTGAGACTGACAGACACCTTTTTTATTGTGGTAAAATCATTAAATGAGTCCTCCCACCCAGGGCAGGGCAGGAGGGACTGTCAGACTTGTAGTGACTAAAATCCACGGTGTCCTTCAATAGCCCTTACTACGTTCCGGGGCCACGGTTGCTGTTTAATCCCGCAACACCTAGATTTATAATCGGTTTTGCAGCGTCTCCCGAAATAAGCAAAAAATAACTATTGAAGGACATCAAAATCGAAGATGAAATTGAATAAAATAATTCGAATATTATGCTACAACGTGCAAACGTTTCGAAGTAAATCGTCTGTATTTTTGTACCGGGCATTAAACCATTTCCATTTTCAAACATACAGAAGCCACAATTCAACGCTACTCTGTTTGTATAGGACTTTACAATGAAGAAGGTTGGTAACATAAGTACATAAACGGTCCAGGGTACCTCGTAGGTACTGTTTCTATAGATGTTCTCTCCCCAACTCTATGTGGACTAATTGCTAAACGTTGCTGCAGCTATTAATAAATCCAAGACCATCCTTTGACAAAGTTTAACCACAATTGAAACGACATAAGACAAACGGATGCAGCCATTTGAGACGTTCGATTAAATTATGAGCAGTCCTCGATTAACATTTGTAGTACATGGCCATTGATTAAATTACAGGTTATTATTTAAAAGATAATTTAATTAGGCTTGTGTTCAAACGCCTACCAGAAAAAAAAACGACGGGTTGCACTCTGGGAGTGCCGACAGAAGTGAAAACTTGAATAGTAATTGTTGGAAATATCTTGTGAACAGATTTTGTTAAACTCGCAAAAATGGTTGACTTTTTATTTCAATAATTTTCCAATGTGACGTACATCTTTTATAAACAATGTTACCTATCAACGAATGTATCCAGCATACAAACTTTTTTAAAAGTAATAAAGTCACACGAACATTCACGCAAGCGCCCTGCGCCGTCCTACGCTTTTTCGGTCAGGGTCACGTGTCCTGACGCGAGTTTAAGATTTTATACCCATTACAGAAAAGTGCTCAACGCCGCTAAAGAAGTTTTCACTTCAAAAACTTATTTTAAAACCAAAAAAACGCAATACTTGCCAGAGTGGATAAATGTGCACCAAATTGTGTATCATATAGTATTGTAGAAATTAACCTATTTTCCGTAATAATAAAAATTATAGTTTAAAAAAACTAAAAAAACACGCTTTAATAGCAATCGAACTAAAAAGTAGAAAATAACTTTTAAGTATAAGAGAGTTTATGTTACTGCAACATAAAATCCAACAATCAATTATCATAATTAACTTAGAATAAGAATAATATAAATATTAAGATATTAACAAAAATTCAAATAAAGTGAAAAAGCGTGGGGTGCTTGATATCGAATGTAATGATCATTTTATTAGTTACTGTTTGCAATATCAGAATTATTATAAAAATATCATTGAGCACCCCACGCTTTTTCACTTTATTTGAATTTTTGTTAATATCTTAATATTTATATTAATCTTATTCTAAGTTAATTATGATAATTGATTGTTGGATTTTATGTTGCAGTAACATAAACTCTCTTATACTTAAAAGTTATTTTCTACTTTTTAGTTCGATTGCTATTAAAGCGTGTTTTTTTAGTTTTTTTAAACTATAATTTATTTTCTGAATTTTTAGTCTCAAGACGACAATAAAAGAAATAAAAAAATTAAAATACGCAAGCGCGGATGAGCGCGCACTATTTCGGTAGCAGTGACTAATTATAAAATTCGAGGATTGAGAACGGATGATCGCGCAGCAATCGTCAGCAGCGACCAATAAAGAAATTTGTTTTTGAAAGTGGGAGAAGCCAGAGAGAGGAACAGGCCGTATGCAGCAAAAGACAGAGAATGACATTTTCATCGGCGATAACGTGCTCACTAATCTAAATATATTTTTTACTATCACTCCGCCGGCGATTTCGTCAGCGCGTTTTTCTAACTTCGAACCCGAAATATTATTGAAGACTGATTTTACAATGTTCTCCCGTTAGGGGTGGATTTTTGAAATATAGATAATTACGCATCCTTTATTCGATTGGGAAACTATTTATGCCAAGTTTTGGGTTTGTCGAAGCAAGCAGCCTTCACTTAAAACTTAATCACCCTTTTTCACCAACTAGAGGGTGATTTTCGAAAACCCCAAAAACACGTGTTTGATTATTTTTTACCTAATTTTTATATACAGAGTTTAAAATTTATCGGTTAGCGCGTTATGATTTTCCCACACAAACTTTAACATCGTCTAGATTACCAAAGGAGGGTAGTTTTAAAAAACGAATAATTCCCATATTTTTTATTTACTTTTACTCATATTCGTACCAAGTTTCAAGTTTATAAACCTAACGGATAAGATTTTACATACAAAGGTTTTTACCCCTTTTCACCCCCTTATAGGTAGATTTTCGCAAAATCCCTTCTTAGTGATCACCTACATAATGTATCGCACCTACCGTCCAAAATTCAGGTTCTACGTTTAGCCATTTTAGATCCTTCCCTTTAAACTTGAATACCCCTTTTCACTAACTTGAGGGGTGATTTTCGAAAAACCCAAAAACACGTGTTTTATTATTTTTGATCTAATTTTTATATACTGAGTTTTAAATTCCTAAGTTAGCGCTTTATGATTTTCCCATACAAACTTTAACATCGTCTAGGTTACCAATGGAGGGTAGTTTTAAAAAACTATTAATGTCCATCTTTTTTATTTACTTATACTCATATTCGTACTAAGTTTCAAGTGTATAAACCTAAGGAATAAGATTTTTCATTCAAACATTTTCACCCCTTTTTCACCCCCTTAGAGGAGGATTTTAATATAAAATTTATGAGATTATTGTATTGTCATCGGCCCTTGACCCCTGTGCAAATTTTCAAGTTAATCAGACTGCTGGAAGTGGGTGAAAATGAAGTTAAAAGATTCCGTTACATACATACATACATACATACAGGTCAAGCTAATAAAAGCGTGTTAAAAAAAATCGGCCTAAGCAAGGTCGACGAAGCCCCGCTTGACGGGGCTTCTATTTCTGTTGACAAGATTTAAAGGAACCTAACCAAACCGAACTTCGGGGTGTCCCTGAAATCTTGCTAAAACGAGTCTTAGATTTGGTGAGCATTCATCCATTTTGGTATACAAAAAGAATTATTGATGAGCATTTAAATTGTAGCCCTTTTAATTACGTTTAAGACATTAAATGGGAGTTTGTTTCAGATTTAACGAATAAAGTGAAATTAAACACTTAAAAGTAAGTCTTTAGAACCAAAATGTGTATCAAAACAAACATTAGCAAAGTTTTATGAGTTTTCCCTACTTGAGCCTGAAATACGAACGAGTTTTATGCATTCCACTGGGAGGTAGTACGCATTATAGCTTAATACGTTTTCCTCCCCTGGGTCTGATGTCGATGACGGGCTCAAATTAAAGTCCAGTTTGAAGAACTCTTTAGTCATTGAGTTTGTATATTTTGGTCCCTCTTCCGCCCTCGAACAAAATATGTAAATTCCTTCGTAACCCGGCTTGGACCGTGACTAAATAATATCTTTAATAAGAAGATTTTGTCCTAGCTTATCGGCCTCAAGCGGCAACCGCTTCGTAAATAAAAGAAAAAAAGAACAGGCTCTTTTAAACTCTTGAAGGAAGATTTTTTACTGAAATCGGCTTCTGTTTCACTTGTTTTGTATTAGGATACTTAATATGGATGAACAAGCTTTTGGTAGCAATAAGTCAGATTTTTTTGTTTATATTTAGTTAAGCCGACTGTTTGATGAATAGTCAAATCTACAGGTCAAGTGGTCGCTAGCTCGTGAGTGCTGCGCGCAAACTGTGTTTAGTTATCAGGACATTTTTTTTTTTGTTTTCTGTGTATTCTATACTGTTGATACTTCTGTTTAATCTGCCTGCATTTGGTGTTAAACACTTAATAAAAATAAGTTACTGTTACTCAAATAGAAAAATCATAGGCTGATGCTACTTTTTAAGTTTGTAAATCATCAACTACTCCCCTCAGTGCAGCGAGAGTAACTATAACACTTAACTGAATAAAAACCAACCTGTTCCTTCAGTTGACCTTTGCGCTCCAGGGCCGTAGTGCGTTTTAAGACAGTCCCATAACTCTGCAATTCCTTATCTCCACTTTTCTTCTTATTTTATTTCTCTTTATTTAACTTCCATAATTGAACTAAGGTTAATTAAATACAGTCTTAATTAGTACAATTGCAGTCCTACTTAGCTAACCAGGAAACATAACAGTGAGTAAACACATTAGATTAACTTCTTGGCCTCTAATTGAACCACTGCAGCTTTCAAACTTTATTGACATGCGCTTGCGACGTCGCTCGTGCAGTAGTGTGTGATGACTCATTCGTACTTAAAACGGAAGCTACCTAGTCGGTTAAAGCTCACCGCACACAATAAGGAGCAGGAACTGTTGTAAAAATCCAATACATTTTTTTAAAGGTTAATAAATGTAATAGAATTTAACAAACAGTTTAACTAGTGATCAAACAACTGCAGTTAGCTGCATCAGATCTGTGTTGCTTAAAATCGATTTGATCTCCGTTCTTTCTATAAAACTCCATATTTCTTGGTTTATAGTTGAAGGTAGTCTTCAGTTTTTTTTACCCCAGTATCAAACTCATAGTTCTGTCTTTTTTTATCGTGGTGAAATCACCAAAATGCGTCTCCTACCCAGGGCGGGGCGGGAGAGACTGTCAGACTTGTACTGACTAAATTCCACGGTGATCCTTTAATAGCCCTTTACGTTCCAGGGTCACGGTTTCCTAATGAGACAGTCTGATGAGGCAAGCTTTGGCCCTCTAAGGGGGCCCCGTCAAATCATACTTCGTCTTCTTCTAGATTTGCCAGTACACAGCGACTTCGGGCAGGAGACCAAGACTCCATAATGCGAACTGCAACGCATACTACATTAAAGGTGTAGGTAATGTGTGTGCACAATGTGTTTCACGTTTTTTCCTTGTTCTTACACTATATGCGCTTTATTTTTCACACAATTGATGTCGTAAATACTTGAAATACCTACAAAGTACGGTCAAATACGTAGAATTCGTGACAAGGCCAAAAAGAAAAAATTAAATTACTGCAGTGCAGTGCTTCGATCATTCAAAAACCATTTACCTATTTTAACAAAAAAATAGCTTTTTGGACCATCAGATCAAGACAATTCCCCAAAGCGCCCACCCTTCGCCATTTCTGTTTTAGCCTTGAAGAAGTGACGGAACAAACTCCCTCCCACATCTGTTACTTCTGTTAGGTTAGAAGAACCAGTGTGCTATGAACTTAAAAGACGACAATATGCACAAAGACGTGACAGCAAGATTATTGCACGACTATAGTAGAGGCGTGCCTTATTCCTGACCATAGACAAGAAACACAGAGTGCGCATGCACGCTACGTGCACCCACGTCTTGTTTTGACCCCTTTCTTTAACCAGCTATTTCTTTCTAACTTGTAATCAGCCTGCTTTTGTTTCGTAGCTTGCTGTAGGTACTTCCTGAAGTCTTAGTAATGGCACAGGCGTTCGATGAATTGCAAATTCTCAAATTGGGTCTTTGGGTGTGCCGTTGACGTTGCTCTTCTTCTGCCAAACCCTTCTTCGAATTATGTAATGTAGTTTTGGAAACTAGTAACAACTGGGAGACTCAAATAAGTAAATCTCCAAGTATTGTGATAAAGCTCACCCATCATTTTTTGGGTATATGCCATAGGTAATTGAAGGACCACCGTGGATTTTAGTCAGTACCCATCCCGCAGTGGGTAGGATGACACATTTGATGATTTTACCACAATTGAAAAAAGCTCAAACAGAATTTAAAAACTGACAGTGTGATTTATTTCTACACTAGTAGGAATCAAACCCGTAGTGGCGTCCTTTGCGAAAAACTCGATAACAAGGGCGGCAAGTGCGAAACCCTTTGTCTATCTCCCAAATGATCGAACGACAAAAATGTCAAGCATAACGTCGGTTCAGGCAAGTTCCTCTTCACTTTTAGGAAATAATGATCGTAACTATTCGTAAGTACGACATTATGTTGGGAACAAAGGAAATGGTAATGTCGAGCGGTGAAAGTCCAAAGGCACAAATCAGTGAAGCATTGTCCCCAAGTGGGAAAACTAGCTAAGGGGTATGACCACATGACTCACGGCCCTGCCAGATGTCCAGCGATTGCAAAACCGCAATAATTAATCGCAGCTGTTATTATTACTTTACTTCTTGTTATGCAAAATAAGCTCAATGTATGAGGAAATATATGAAACACAAAACAAGCTTGTATTTAACATTTCTCCGTACAAAAACAACTCTGTAATGTTGAGTCATCAAAGGTAATGTTGATAAGCCTGGACAGTGTGCCAGTTAAAAAGAAACAACATGGTCCGTACATGAAGATCCAATAAGATCTTTATTTATTAGCATTACTGACGCTACCACTTGTTTTATTGTACTTTTTTATCATGTAAAGTATCTACTTACTACGAGGACCAAGTAGGTCGAAGCACTCGTATCTTACACCCACCTTGAATTAAAACAATTGTTTTGAATCAAATATTCACGTTGGGTGAGATGATTGCGTAAATAACACAAAGTTTATGCCAATTAAACTGCAGGTCCAACGTAACCCTTCATTCAACCGAACTTGCTCCATAAAATAGTCGTAACTAACTTTAGCACAACTAAAACAGTTCTAGCACCAAAGAGTGCTCTTAAGAACTCCTTAAAAGTAAAACAAAAGACTTTTAAAACTATTTAAGTACTCGTTAGAAAGTTTGGAATACCTGCGAGAGGTCCCCGTCTGCTCTGATTTTCTCGACGACGGTAAGTTTCCTGTCGGCGGACACGAGTCCCGTGCACATCACAAACAACAACACTAGTCGTCCACCCATGGTTGAAACAAAACATCCAGAGATCACACGAGAGGTTCACAGAGATACACTCGCGAGAAACATGCGGGATATCCGAGCAGGGAACGCGCGTTGAACGAGAATGCGCCACGATAAATGCCGGGTGTAGCGCGGGAGGCACTGACGCGTTGACGCTCCGTCTCTCCGTCTCTCTCGCACACCAACCAGCGCGGCAACTTACTGGTCATAGTGGTCATCATACTCAATGTGACCGTTGAGCTTCGAAAAATTAAAAGCATGATTAGCATAACAACTTACGTAACTTTAAAAGCTCGAAATGAATTGTATACTTATTAATGTCAATGTCAAGGTTTCGAAGTTGTTTATGAGGTCTACTTAACATTTAATACGGTTAACCGGTACATGTTTTTTTTTTGAAGAACACCTTTTGTAGCTGTCAAGTTCAAAAGCCTTTGTGCACACGACGGCAAACTGCGTTGATGCAAGCGTTCCGTTACGTGTTTCTAGTGATTGTTAAATAATGTTACCTGTGTCCGCGAGTGTGACAGAACGTAAACAAAAACCCGTCAGTATTCTTGTTTTGATTGTTGGGGTGTTTAATAACTTGTTTTTGTATTTGCAAATAATAGTCTAAATCATATAATTTGAAAGAAAGAGCATACGTCTATTGGCATATGACATTAGTATTACATTTAAAATAAATTTTAGCAAGAATGACATGTCATATTATACAATGCCTCACGGCTGCACTAAAGTATTGCCTTTGATTAGATCCATAAACTCATCACAAATAGGAACTTATTACAAGAGATGAAAGGTGTTGTACGTAATAATTTGTTCTGCCTATCGTATTATTTGCGTATTGCAGGATAGATGGACATTTTTGAAGACTCGTAGTCAAGTTCTAGCCCAATCATTGTAATTTATCGCAATGTCTGCTTGATAAACAAAGTAGGGGTAAAAAAAAAGAAACGGAGAACACACGTGACGCACGCGACTAAAGTAATCCAATTATTTCGCACACCGAAGTTCGATCAAAATCAGGCATCCATATAAAGATGTACAAAACAAAAACAAATCCGCGAACGGCGTAAAAATTGATATCTGCCGATAACACAACACGCATATTATACGATGGCACATGAAAAGATGTGTACCGTAAAGTTCTACCTGCGGTACCTGAGACCATTCGGGGTATCGCAGACGGCTCGTCATTTGACGGAAACGTGCCGTGACATCGTGACGGTCATGGTCCATTGTATTTTGTATCATATCGCCTATCCATCTTTTACCTTTTCCCTTTATTTGGGCTTCACTTTTTTTCACCTTTGTATATGACAAAATATTTTGTTATATTTTTTGACTGTTATTGTACAATTTGAACAGGTCAACATTTTGATTTATAAACTTACGATAAAAGGTGAATGTAATTTACATAATTGTAATTATTTAAGGAAAGTGCATAGGTTACCGTTTACTGAGTATTCCATTAAATTCCTAGTAATAAACAGAAATAAAGTTTATTTGACACGCTTCGGGCACACAATCTTGTCACAAAAGTTCAAAATAAAAATGATGGAACACAAAAGGTACCGTGTGCCTCTAGGCTGTGCCAAACAGACTCAGTTCAGCAAAAAGCCAGGTCACCTGACGCTGGTTTTCAACACAGCTCTGTGAGACGTTACAGATGTAAATGAGCTTTATACTTAGTGTGTAAGTAAATACAAAAAAAGGGTAGGACAGAACTTACTAAGTCGTCAAACAGTTCATATTAAACACTACATTTTTTTTAACGTGGTAATATCATCAAATGAGTCCTCCCACCCAGGGCAGAGCGGGAGGGACTGTCAGACTCGTACTGACTAAAATCCACTGTGTCCTTCAATAGCCCTTTACGTTCCAGGGTCTCGGTAATTCGCACAGTCCCGCGACCATTGAACAATACAATAGCTTTCATTTAAACATGTTGAACAAATTATTGTGCTTGTAAATTAATTTCATCTATTTGCCAACCATTTAAGCTTCATCACTTTACCGTTAATAACTTTAACATAAAGTCACAAATCAATTATTTTATGTTAATTAACAACAGCAGGTCTAAAACGGCCACTTTAAGCGATTCTTCTAAAAGCGATACGATCCGTGAATTTCCAGGAACGTTAGTGATGTTCCTGGAAATTTATTGCATTTCTTCCAGTATTCGTATAATAGTGCCATTTCATACACTCTTATAGCATGGACTGAGCATTAGCTGAACAGTATTGGCGTACAGAGAATATGCCAATTAGAAAGTTAACCGAGAAAGAAAGAAAACCAATTGAGAGACCATCTTCCTCTTTCCTGTACGACATAGCTATATAAAGCCCATATTTATTTAGAGGAATGAAATATTTTAATTTCACATTTGGCAAGGAAGGTCCCATGCTATAATATACCATAGTCCAGTACTAAACTGTCTTTCAGATGAATTGTGTGTTAAAAATTGTCAATTTAGTGATCCTTTTACGATTTATTGTATGATTCATAATAAGACCCGCTGCGCACTGATCGGTAACATAACCACAGTGCACTTGCATTTCAAGCTCTGTTTAAGTCATACCATTCTAGCAAGTCAGCTCTCCTGTA
This sequence comes from Agrotis puta, assembly GCA_943136025.2. Lineage (NCBI taxonomy): Eukaryota > Metazoa > Arthropoda > Insecta > Lepidoptera > Noctuidae > Agrotis > Agrotis puta. The sequence goes on from OW964171.2 coordinate 5,333,403, forward strand.
AAGTACTAGTACTTTTCAAAATGAATTTCGTTTTAATTAAACGACATAGCCATTCACAGTCCCAGTGTTGTGGTTTAATTTCACTCTTTCAATATCATATTTTAACAAAGGCTTCAGATATTGACAAGTCGGACCCAATTACTTTTTATGAAATTTGTTTCAAATCCTTTGTTTTGTTGACAGGAAACAAATCAAATTTCGAATTGAATAAAGTTTTATTCATGTTACAATTTCACAAAAGTTATTACTCTGGTTCACTATTTTAGGCACACGTTAATACATAATTTTATTATATTGACCTTAATTTTGTCCATTGACAGTTTTTTTTTTTTATCGTGGTATAATCATCAAATGAGTCCTCCCACCAAGGGCAGGGCGGGAGGGACTGTCAGACTTGTACTGACTAAAATCCACAGTGTCCTTTAATAGCCCTTTACGTACCGGGGTCACGGTAATTCGTTAGTCCCGCGACCCCGGTCTATTGACAATAGTGGAAAAGTAATAAAGTCCAAAAATAGAGAAAGTAAATAAAAACATGTAAGTACAGAAAAACAATTCAGTTAATATAAATTAAAATAAATTTATTACAAGGTCCTTTGTCAATGATCTAATATAAGTTTAAGATTGTTCGAAGGTCTCTGAAATACCTAAAGAGTAATGTCCGACATATGGTTCGGTTTCGGTTTCGGTTTCGGCTAAAACTGAAGCCACGGCCGAATATTCGGTTTCGGTTTCGGTTACGGCCGGAAAACCAGTTTCGGTCGGACCTTACTAAAGCGGTAACTACGGCTCTGGAACAAAAAGAGCAAGTGAAGGAACAGGGTAAAAAGAACAAAACAGGGTTTTCGACCCTCCCAACAAAAAAAATCTCAATAGGTCACAAGTTTTTAAAAAGAAATTCGTATACGACCTTCACCTTCCCATATTAGCAAAAAAACAAACATTGGGATAATAAGTTTATTAGACAAAGTTTCACGTTATTTGTGTTAAAACTTCGAGTGTGTAAGTGAACTCACAGTAAATTATCAACACGAGAACTTTTCCATTTCGATACCGACATGTTTTACGAAGGAAAGTGAAAATAAATCGAAGGTTTATAGCATGACTAACTTTTGCAAGCGGTATTACCTGCTTTTACTTAAATATTCCTACAGGAACGTTTTGAATTTCGTTTTCCGGTAATAGGTAATACTGGGAAACGAAATTCAAAACGTTATATTAAAAACCGGCCAAGAGCGTGTCAGGCCACGCTCAGTGTAGGGTTCCGTAGTTTCCCATCCGTTACAATAAGTGTTAACAAATAGCCTTTTTTTAAACTTAAATAATTGATTATACTACAAACTTAGTCCAGGAATTTTGTACCACCTTCTTGTTTTTTTTGCACAAAAACTGTTCTTTCCATCAAGTTCAAAATAATTTTCCTAGAAAGTCCTTATAAAGTTCTACTTTCCAGATTTTTTTCATATTTTCTAAACTTATGGTTCAAAAGTTAGAGGGGGGGGGACACATTGTTTTTGACTTTAGGAGCGATTATTTCCGAAACTATTGACATCATCAAAAAATGATCTTAGTAAACCCCTATTCATTTTTAAATACCTATCCAACGATATATCACACGTTAGGGTTGAAATTAAAAAAAAAACACTTTCTATTTTACATATAGGGGGGCTACCCTAAAAAAACATTTTTTTCCAATTTTTATTTTTGCACTTTGTCGGCGTGATTGATATACATATTGGTACCAAATTTCAGCTTTCTAGTGCTAACGGTCACAGAGATTAAGCGAGGACGGACAGACAGACAGACAGACAGACAGACATGGCGAAACTATAAGGGTTCCTAGTTAACTACGGAACCCTAAAAATGAAATACATCCGAGATTGTCCCGGAATACCGTTCCTTGTTCTGTGTCCAGGAAATACAGTTTATTGTCCCGGATTTCGAATACCCAGGTACCTACCAACAACCTGAAAGTTAGAATATTCTCATAAGAGTACACTGCGACAATGAGTTAGGTACCTACCTACCTGCATTACTCACACAATGAATTATGTAGGTAGGTAAGTTAGTTTTTACCATGTAGGTACATGATAGAATTTTGTAAAATATTACGTGTGTAAAGCGATTTCATTTGCGACCAAATTCGTAACCCTCGAATTGTCCTGAAAATAAAAAGCCTGTATCTAGCAACCTTGAATACAAGGTGTACATGGACACTTCAGCAAGCAGTCAACCTAGCATGAACCGTCACTAATGTAATAAAATGCCAAAGAAAGTTTTTTTTTTTTTAAAATGTGTGTGTGTAAATGTGTTAATATATTAATTATTATATTAACCTTTTGACCGCCACAGTCGCGTATAGACGACGAGCCAAAAAGTGCCCAGCACGCCACAGTTGTAGCCACTCAATATATGTAGCTTATTATAATATCTCTAAATTCACTACTGTTTTGTATTTATGTATTTATTTTTCTTAGCTTGGCGCTGAGAGCACGTTCTTATTTTTTTGACATGGCGGTCAAAGGGTTAATCAATGTATTAAGATAGTTTATAATCTGGATTAACACATTTTTATGCAGTTGCGAAGATTATACAGCTGATGGTGATGACGTCCATCTATTTTAAGTTTATGCCTAATTACTTAAATAAACACACTTCAATCTTAGCTATGTCTATTTATCTCCGCCATCTACAAACCAACAAGGTTTCGCTTCTAATTCTAAATCAAGTTAACATGTATTTGTGACGATGTAATTAAGTAGTTGTCAGCTAACGAGAAACACAAATATTAATGATTCTCGGGACAGGAGCTCTTTCACGACGCTGCGTGAATCCTATTTGCCTACAACTTATGCTATCCTAGTCGCCGTTTAAAACTTTTTGATTAGATAGTTGACCTCAGGTACGCCGCAATCGCGGCGGTGAGACCCCTCTTTGAGGAGTGGCTGGATAGGCGTCACGGCGTCCTGACCTACCGCATGACGCAGGTCCTCACCGGACACGGAAGTTTCGGGAGGTACTTGTGTCTGATAGGGAGGGAATAAACGCCTGGGTGTCACCACTGCGAGGATAGTCCGGAGGACACGGTGGAGCATACGGTGCAGGACTGCCCCGCTTGGGCACCGCCGTGTCCTCACGACGGCAATAGGCGGAGACCTCTCACGCCCGGCATTGGTCGAGGCCATGCTGCGGGGCGAGACGGAGTGGGAAGCGGTCGCCTCCTTCTGCGAAACAGTAATGCTCGCGAAGGAGGAGGCGGGCCGCGTGAGGCAGAGGACAGCCACCCCAGCCGCAGTGGTAGACGCCCACGGCGTCCGACGTCGCCAGACGATCTCCGGCCACCGTAGGCGCGGGCATGCGGGCAGCGAGTAATGGGCGACTCGCTGTCCGATCATGGACCATGCCCGGGTCAACGGCGCGTTGTGTTCCACGCGCGCCTCAAAGAGTGTCAGCATAGTGACGGGGCCTGTAGAGGGCCAAAGCCTGCCGGGGTCGCGGGACTAACGGATTACCGTGACCCCGGTACGTAAAGGGCTATTGAAGGACACCCTGGATTTTAGTCAGTACAAGTCTGACAGTCCCTCCCGCCCTGCCCTGGGCAAAAAAAAAAGTTGACCTTAATTAGATAATTGCTAGCTATTCCCCTGATTTCGCTCGCCCTTATGTATTATCAAAAACAAACTCTATCTAAAAAAGACTTTACGCTATGATTCTTAGGGGCCAACCGATAAATCATAAATACAAAAATGGTTCTGATTATCTGTTACTTTTCAACGTCTTAACAACTGAACAGATTTGAATGAAATTTGACACGCAGGCAGTTTAAAACTGAGGTATATAGTTTTATCCCGTCCGTAAGTTTTCATTCATTACTTCCAACCAAAACGTACGCACGGGCGACACACGTGCGTGAAGTTATTCAACCATAATATTATTATATAATTTCTCAATTGAAGTGAACACAATTCACAAATCATCTGACTAGCCTTTCCCAACGTTAGGGTCGGTTTCAAGTTCAATTCAATTCAAATTGTAATCAATATTACATTTTACATGGAGTGACTGTCTATCTGACCTGCACAACCTAGTATCTGGGTACTACTGTCCTTGGTAAGACTGCTTGACAGACTTTCGAGTTCCTGACTGAAGCTTCAGTCACATAGCGACTAATCGCTGCGAGTTCTTTTGCAGTGAGTAAATATTAAACACGTGAAATTCAAACCATTTTAGCGTTCTTTGATGGCGCGGTTGGCGCAGTGGCTGGCGATCGACCAGCTCGTGTCGCGGGTTCAATCCCCGCAAAACAAATATTTGCGCGGAACAAATATTTGTATGATCTGCAAGTACTTGTTCCAGGTATGGGTGTTTGTGAGTTTCTATGTTTGTAAACGCACCCACGACACAGGAGAAATTCCTAGTGCGGGGAAACGTTTAAAAAAAATCGAGGCGAAATCAAGTCACGGCCGGAAATATATTCGCAGCGAATACCCTGTCACATACAGCGAATGCTCGCGACGAGTAGGCATTTGCAGAGATTAGTTGCTTTTTTTTTTTTTTTTATGTATGGCATCTCGCAGGTCAACCTAGAGGAGGTTGTGAGCTGCTTAACCGGACTTTTCTGTAGAGATGCCTTAAATTACTTTAAGGCCTCCAGCCAGAGCTTACAAACTAAATAAAACTACAAACTAAGTGACCCCACGCTAAGGGCACCCCCTGTGGGGTTCGGACCTCGGCTTAGGGCGTCACTGAGAGAGGACAGCAAGGGACAGGCTGGATCACAATGGTTCATTATTTAGGGACTGATTTTTAACTCTACGGCTCAGCATCGCGGGCTGGCTCTTGCGAGGGACGGGGAGGGCATTGATTCGGACATCGCGACGGTCGTCCTCGGCGGCGAGGACGGAATGACGGGGTCGATTTACGCTTGTGTTTTTTGAGCGTACTAGTTTCCCTATTGCTCTCCTGGAGGAGGGTGATGGGGTCATCGGGGGTGACTAGAGTATGCCTCGGTCGGCGAATTTTGCTGATACGAGACGGTTCGTATCGAGCGGCCGCTGCGACTAGGGGATTGGGGTGCCTGATGGCGGAGTCAAAGAAACGCTTGGAAAGGCGTTTCATGAACTGGAGAATAGTGGGGATCTTAAGGTCGAGGTGGAGGCTGTCGTTGCGGACATAGAACGGGGCTCCCGTGACTTTCCTAAGATAACGGTTTTGAAGGACCTGCATTTTATAAAGGTGACGGGGATTGGAGTGTGCGAATATGACACCGGCATATGTCATGATGGGGCGGATTACGGCGGTATAGAGGCGAATTTTGCATTTAAGCGACAATTTGCTTCTCGCTGTAATCATGAAGTGGAGCCTGCTTACGGCAAAGGCAGCCCGATTACGGGCTGCTTTTATGTGGGCGCGGAAGGACAGGTTACTGTCGAGGATAACACCTAAGTACTTGGCTTGCTTCTCCCAAGGGATAGGCTTACCGTACATGGTTATCGGACTGAGGGGGCGGAGGGGAAGTCTTTTGAGCGGCGATCTAAAGAGGACCGCCTGACTTTTATCAGGATTAACCTCAATTCTCCATTTCCTAAACCAGTCGCCGAGGGCGTTGGCTGCGGATTGGAGGGTTTGGGCTATAGCGGTTGGACTTTGGCCAGTGTAATACATGGCCGTGTCGTCCGCGAAGAGAGCTAACTGAGCCTTTTTGCTCTTGGGAATATCGCTAGTGAACAGCGTGAATAGGAGGGGCGAGAGGACTGAGCCTTGAGGGACACCGGCTCGGATAGGGTGAGGGGAGGAGAGGGCATTCCCGATGCGATAGCGGAATGTGCGATCTGACAAAAAGTCTCGTAAGATGAGCACGAGACGGTCTGGCACACCCATTTGGTAGAGCTTATATAATAAGCCATTGTGCCAGACCTTGTCGAAGGCCTTCGCTATGTCGAAGAATAGACCACCGGTCATAGCACCGCGTTGGAACCCAGCGCTAATGTGCTCGACTATACGGTGGACTTGATGGATGCACGAGTGACCGGTCCTGAAGCCGTATTGCTCGTGAGGAATGAGGCACTTGGCATCGGCGAAATCTTTGAGTCGCTTATAAATAAGTCTCTCGTAGATTTTGCCGAGAACGTTCAGGAGACTGATGGGACGGTAACTCGTGGGCTCAGACTTGGGCTTGCCTGGCTTAGGGATACCGATAACAGTGGCCTCTTTCCATGCCTGGGGAAAGATGTTGTTGCTCAGAGCGCCATTGAAGACGGCGGTCATTAACATAATGAGCTGGGCGGGGAGGATTTTAAATACCCTATTATTGATACCGTCCGACCCGGGAGCTTTCCGGGGTCGGAGACGTTTTATGATGTCCTGCACTTCGTCTGGAGTGACTGGAGGCAGAGGATCATCAGGGTCTTCTACGGGAGGGAGGGAGGTCCTGCGTTGGACTTCAGAGTCGACCTTGAGGAGGTGACTTTTGTCTACCGGTTGGGTGCTGGGAGAGCACTGGGATTCCAGACTGTCGGCCAGGCATTCGGCTTTCTCAGAGTCGTCAAAGGCGACGCTCTTATCGGGACGGTTGAGGGGAGGCATAGTGGCCTCTTCGGTGGCACGCAACTTTCGTTGCAGCTGCCAGAAGGCTAAGTGGGTGGGCTCGAGATCGCTCAGCATCTCGTTCCAGCGGTTCGAACGAAGCTCAGCGATGCGTTTCTTTACAGCACGCTGTAAATTGCGCATGTGAGCCTTGTTCGAGTCGCATGGAAAGTTGCTGTAGGCACGGATGGCCGCGTTCTTCTCGGTTATCAGTTCACGTACGTCATCGGGAAGTTTCCAGCGATGATCGTTCATCTCTGGGACTTCCCGTGAGCAATCCGTCAGTACGGATTGCACGTGTTCTTTAAACGAGTTGATCGCGGCCGTCGTGTCCGCGACGGAGACTATGTGGTCGGGGATAGAGTCCAAGTGAGGTGACGAGGTTGATTTCAGCTTATCGCTTACTTTCTTCCAGTCAGTTATCACTTTGGTTGGAGGAGGCTGGCTAGGGTCGGAGGGACCCGAGCGAGGGATTAAGTGCAGAAGCACTGGACGGTGGTCAGAGTCGAGCTCGTGTAGCGTCTCAATGGAATGCAACTTGAGGTTGACATTCTTGAGTAGCGCTATGTCGAGCACGTCGGGACGGTGGTTGGGATCGCCGGGATAGTGGGTGTGCTCGAGAGGAGCGATGGGATCAAAGTTGTGTGAGAGTGAGACCACATTGATGTCATGTTTGTTGAATTTAAGAAGTAAATAAACATTATTATTATTATTATTATTATTAAAGTTGAGTGAGGAGCTTAGATTCAACACTACCTTCCCTCTAGGGGTGGTAGTAGTGCTATTCCAAGCGGGATGTTTAGCGTTGAGGTCGCCCGCCATGATGACGGAGTCACTCAGGCCGAAGAGGGATGTAAGGTCTTTGGTGAGTAAATTGTGATCCTCTGCGCCGAGGGCAGGGGGAAAATAGGCGGATATGATGGTGATGGGTTGGTGGCCGGTCATGCCTAACCGACAGACTGAAACCTCGAGGAGAGACTCGAGGGGAGGAGGGATTAGAGGGATGCAATGCAGGGTCCTTTTGAAGTAAATGAGCGTACCGCCCTTGTGACAGCGTGACCTGTCGTTGCGAACTAATTGATAGTTGGCAATTTTAGGGTCACGGTGGTGCGGTTTTAGGAAAGTCTCCTGAACGAGAAGGATGTCTAACTGGTTATCGCGGAGGAAGGTAGCGATTTCGTCACGCTGACCTCTAATGCCGTTGGCATTGAAAAAGCCTAATTTAAGGGATCGCGGTTTGAGGATATTCTTATTTTTAGTAGCCATTGGACTAACTAAACAAGGTGGAGGGCTAAGAGGGCGTCACCCACTCCGGGGTGAGCGTCGAAGATTTTAAAGTACTCCTCGGGACTACCATTGGAAGCCCTGAGTTGGGCCGCCAATTGTCTCGCCTTGGATCTCAAAATCTCTTGGTGGTTGCGGACCGTTTTGAAGGCATTGATTATGACATACATGTCATTGGGATCTACGTCGGGCACATGGCCGGAGGGTACCGCGGGAGGGATGGTTTGCGGGGCTGCTGGAGCGACCTTGCGCGAAGGTGCAGGGGCAGTCACGGGAGCCGCGGGTTTGGGGGCGGGGGCTTCGAGTAGCCCTGGGGTGGGTTTTGGGGACGCTGAACCTAAGGCTGGGAAGGCCTTTTGGTGGTTCAAGTGGTTCCACGGAGAGGGTCGCTGAGGGCTAAGCCTCTCGGGAATCTGTGAGGAAGGAATCTTCACAGATGGGGATTCCCTCTGCTGGCGGGCGGCAGCGCGCTTTGCCAGCTTGGGAGAAGCGGATTTGGGGGCTTTGGGGCAACCGCGGTAGTTAGCCGGGTGTCCTACTTGGCCGCAAAGAACGCAGCTAGGGGGTTCGGTACAGAGGGATTTGTCCTTAGGACGGGGACAATCAGCCGTGCTGTGGCCGCCTAAACATTTGACGCACCTGGGTGGTGCATAGCAATGGGCCTGACTGTGGCCGTATAGCTGACAGCGGTGACACTGTCCTACTGTGTGCGCTTTGTAGGGCTTTTCAATTGAAATGCCCGTCAGGGAGCACACGGATTTAACTTTGAAGATGGGATGGGGACCGGACTCGACAGGGTCGCATACTACCAACACCATGTCGTATAGTTCGCCTCCCCTCGCCTTGTGAAGGCGGTGGACGGCAGAGGTAGGGACGTTTTGGGAAAGAAGGTCGTCGAGGACGTCCTGGGTAGAGATCTCCTTGGGGATCCGCCTTATCACCACACGGGTGGGCTTCTCCTCAGGGAGGGAGTAAGTGTGGAAGGCTACGTTCCTTCCACGGAGTAGGCGAGAGAGCTCCCTGTAGTCCGAAGACGTAGGGATAATGACTTTAATACCCTGTTGTATTTGTCGCTTTTGTGTACTGGATCTTTCGATCCGCACACATTTTGGAGATTTCTGTCCATTTGGACTTCTCCTGAATGAAAATCGGGGGTGGGGGCCTAGGCTTCTTGGTAGAAGCCGCGGGAGCGATTGCCATAGGGCTGGAGGGGCGGCTGGCGGGGGCCGCCGGAGGGGTGGGGGAAACCGGACGAGAGGCCGGAGGGGAGGCCGGAGGAGAGGGGGTAGGTGGGGCTGCAAGGGGTTTCTTCGCCTTGCCGGCTTGGGAATATTTCCCCTGTTTTCTCTTACCGATGACGACTGTGAAGTCTTCATCGGAAGAGGCAGAGTCTGATATTTCGGAGTCCGAAATGGGCACGGATGTGTCCATTTTCTCCACTACGGACTTGGATGTTGAGAGAGCGGGGCCAGAAGTCGCTGTTGCGACAGAGGGGCTAGGGACATAAGCCCTTTGGTAGAAGCGGCTTTGGAAGTGGGGCCGTGAGTGGCGGGACTCTTTGTCTTTGCAGACAGAGTGGACGGTTTTATGGGGATGCCTTTGTCGGCGGGCGGGGGAGATAGGGGGCTCTCGAGCGCATCACTAAAATTAGTGATTTGCTCTGGAACACTTTCTGCTTTAAGAGCAGCGAAGGAGGAGTCATATTTACCCTTTAGTAAAGGGTCTTTAAGCAGGGTCTCGACAAACTTGAGGAGTTTGTCCATATCCATATTGGTCAGCTTCAAGCGGCCGACATGAGAGTGAAGCTCTCGGGGACCTAAACCCTAACAACCTAACTCCCCGGGTGGGTGGGCCCGGGGGTGAGTAGCCTCCCTGCCGAGGGATTGTGTATGGCAGGGAGGTGTGTACCTACGGTGTGCCCTAAGCTTGTAAACCTGTTGCCAATCTTAATGTGCAACAGGGCCCTATTTGGGTCTGGTGCGAAGGGGTAGACACACCTAACCGACACCAGGTGTGTAGCTGTGAACGAAACCGGAGACTAGGTTTGACTAGGAGTCCCCCCAAGGCCAAGGTCCTAGCTCCCGACTCCAATAAATTAACCTCGCCCTGAAGGGGTTCGGCGGGATGGATTGGGGCACCACCCTCTTGGCTTCGTTGGCACCGTAAGGTTTCCACCAAGAACCACGAAACTGTGGATTTTCCCTGAAGGGGCAAAAACACACGCGAGACGTAAAGGAAATGGGATGAGCAAGAATCGTCCTGAAAAGGACAATTTTTGCTCGAGTAGTCCGACTACTCTCTTGACACGTCGCAGCAGGGCACGACGCAATCGCAGCGGAGAACACAGCACTGGCACGGAGCACACACGAGGAGACGTCCGTACGCGGCGGCGGTCGGGCGGCGAATGAGAGATTAGTTGCTGTGTGTGACCCACATAAATACTTTCTTAATGCCTTTGTCAAACAGACAGACGAAAGCGAAGCGAGTCCGAGGCGAAACCGAACCGAAGCGAGACGTCAGTCCAATAGTTCTGTCACGCTATCGGATCGCTTTCGTTTTTTAATGTGACTGGATTCAAACAATTCCACACATTACAAATCAAAAGGTCACGCTTCGCATTCGCTCGATCTATGATGTGACCGAATCTTACCAAAACACACACCATCAAGTATCAATATTTTAAGTTATTTTCAATTTAAAATTATAATGATATAACAATTTATATCGAGTTCTGTAGTTCACAATGTGTCATGATTAAAACCATTATCACGTACCATCCGGTATAAATCTATTACCAACATAAGAAACTTTTATCTCTACTTTAACTATATTAAACTTAGTTCCATCACGTTCTTTTCAAGTTAGGTCTTGCCAACGTTATCTGTTTAAACTTAACTTGAAAAGTGGATTAGCTTGGACTAAATCTGCTGGAGGATTATGCTTTTATGCTTGCGTATGATTAATTTTATGCCAATTTTAGTGAACACTAGTTTAAAGCGCATTCATGTAGCTATATATATATGTCGGATCTTGGTTGAGTGTGCCCTTAAAGAGAACACAAGCGCCTTTGTGCGTTGTGCTGAGTCTAAGGTAGGTGTCTGATAAGCACCACGGTCCCATGGAACGACAGTGTTCATTCGGGCGTGGTGGAAGTGACACATACTACCCTAGGAACTGCTCTGTGTTTCCTTTTAAGGCCAGAACATTAATTTAGCAAAGTTGAGTTAGTAATAGACTATGCAACATTAACTGTGCATAAGTCAAAGTAATTATTTCTCACATTAACCCGTATCCCACTCTCTGCGCCCACAATTGTTGACACTATGCATGTCACTTAGTACTGTTATTATTCTGATATACCCGGATGCGACATCAGAAGTGGGATACAAACGGGTTGAGAAATTTTCTGAAAGTGAAAATAGTGCGAATAGACTGTCGTGTAGTGTTCGAAAAACAGTGCAGCAACATAGTTGCTTTCTTACCTAGTTGCGGGTCAAACGACAAAGTGACCATGCCGTTCTAGTTCGATTTGGGTAAGATTACCAATAGGCAGACGTGCACGATGCACAATTCTGTGAAGTTCTGCGAGTACTTAAGGGTTTTGACATGATAAGACAATTGTTTTTATCAGGCCCCATAATGTCTGTCTATCAAAAATGTGTTCAACAGTGTTTGAGTGAGAACGAGCTAGGTGTTATATTCGGTAAGTCATTACCATTAGAAGCACTTATCAGTAATGTGTCCCCAGGAGAAACATTAAGTACTTCATGTTGTCTGAAGTGTTGTTTTACATTTGCGAGACTGCTGATCATGTGGTCCTGGGTTCGATTCCCGAGTAAGACGAGGTGTATTGTTTGGTGCACCTCTACCTGACTTGATTTTCTAGGGTGATGCAAGGCAACTTTGTCGCTCAGTTACAGAGCGACAGCTGAGTTATGTTTAATTACTGCCACCCCATTGGCTCCCTAAGTTCACGGTCGTGGGAGGACGTGCTGAACATGCAATCATGGATGGGATTGATTCTCGGGTCAAATGCGAATTAAGTGAGTTTTATAGGATTCTCCAATTATATTAGGTTGATTTCATTGTTTTGCGTATGCATAAGGTTTATGTTTGATTATTTACGACTTTAAGTCAATTCACCTAAATTATCAAATGTTAACCGCTACAAACTTTATTTGAAATTGAGAATATCTTAATCGCTAGAATCCTCGGTTAGTACGGTCAGTTACGTACCGTTGAAAGACGATAAGTTGACAGTTTCAGTGAAATACGTTTGAGCTACTGCTATACTGTTTGCTCATTTGGGTATAGTGACCGTTATAGTGTTGAATTTTCATTTACGTGTTTTCCAATTGAAAAGCTGGGAACTGTTGAAATTATTGTCAATAATCGTCACAGGTCTAATCATGAGTTTTCACTTTTTTGTGAAGTGTAGTAGTGTGAATTAAACGGGGACTTTGACGTTGATTCGATGGATGAAATTAGTTTTTCATTTGTAGTATGAGAGGCGCAATTTTATTTTCCATACAATCTACGTCGTCACACTTTAACTACGCTGTACGGCCAAATAAGTAGAATTCATTGTCCAGAAAATATGAACTGGACGAGCATTTCATGTTTTCATTAATGTCGGTTGAAGAAGAAGTAGAAGAACAACGAGCATCCTGATTATTTGAAGTCTGAAGATCACAGTAGCACCTCATGGCAACCTGCTGTACCTCCAAGATGAGTGTCCATGGTGGAAAGTTGAGCTCCGACATACTGACCATGCATCAAACATGCTGGTTTAACCTTTATCTCCTGCATCGTAGCAAGTAACACCCATGAACAGATTCTGAGTGGTCAAGAAAAGTCTAATAAAGTTGTTTGACAACAAGACAGTGTCAATGTGATGTTGTTTCCATTAACAATAATGGAAAAAGTGTAAAATGCACACAACAGATTTTAATGTGAGCATTTCATAAAGTATTACAATCAGGTACAGTTGATATTACGATTGGTCATCATACCAATGTTCATTGTTTATTAAGATTGTAAATAGCTGAACCATTGAGAACCCGATGATTGTACTTAAACTTAACAAAGCTTTACAAAGCTTGATTGTTGTAGCGGCATTCATGAAGTCTTTGTAGAAACGAAATTGAGCTTAGCATTAATAAAATCATAACACAGGATAAGCAACATGAGCACCCAAATATTATAATAATTGGGCCTGTGTAACGCGATCACTGTAAGACAGAGAGCCATTGTTAGAGCTTTATGCAGAGTTGCACTTGACTATGTCATTGTTTATGCCGTAAGTGCCACGTTGTTATCGGCACCGATAGAACAAGGTATAGACCTAAACATTGTTCTCGAAGAAATTATTACTCAATAAAATTATCCTGGTAATCGAAATAAGTTACTCTTGAGTTAGCTTACACAAATGAATTAGTGACTTACTAGAGTCTTGAACCGGACAAGCAGCTTGTGGTTAAATAATAACAGCCGCAATAGCTGGTATATGCGGTTGAGCTGCGTTTGGTAGTCTGGTATTCTATGAATGACTGATCGCATTCACTTACTTTCTTATGTGCTTGGAAAAGCTCGCTAAGCCGTCATTCCCAACTGTCATTCAGTAGCCCCTAGTAGTTAGTGGCCTCTTGATCTAACAACCATGAGCCTTGTCAGGGGGTATTTTATTACCCAGTACTGGCTGGGCTGTGGAGGTCAGATGAGTGGTCATTTCCTGTGGGGACTGGTGATCAGCTACATCCAGTTGAACTGGAAGCTGATGCCGATACGATTGGCCAAGGGCTAGGGAAGTGATGAAATAAATTGCTTTCGAGATATGATTTACAATATTCAATTAATGACCAGTTAGTGTCATGAAATAATGATATGATGATACTTACAAGATTCTGAAATATTGTAGCATCATGAATTTAGAATTCATTTTAGAGAAAACGGGTTACAGAATAAGTTCTTTACGATTACAACAAGTTTGGTAAGTTTGCTGAGACAGCTTAAATAATTTTCAATTGGTTATTGCTCTGATAAACAATAGAGAGTGCTATTAAACGAAATAATTATAACCGAAGGTCGATGCTTCCGTTAAAGTTTTCTGGTTATTGAAATTTTAATGGCGACGCTATTGGCTAAATACTCTTAAACAAAAGACATACTGTCATGCTGAATGTTAGAATACAATTAGAAGAACGCTGAAAGTCAAGTACCTTTAACGTAATAATCTAATGTAATGACAAATCCAGTAATAGCAAGATCGATTGTCTAGGTCACTGTGATGACTAGACTGTGTTTAGTCACGGGATGACTAAAGACGTAACTACGGGGATGGTTACGTGGACCTAGTCACGAGGATGACTGAGGTCGGAAGCGGTCACTGGGCTGACTGTTGTGTAGCCACGGGGATGGTTACAGGGACCTAATCACGAGGATGATTGAGGTCAGAAGCGGTCACTGGGCTGACTGCTGTGTAGCCACGGGGATGGTTACGAGGACCTAGTCAAGAAGATGACTGAGGTCAGGAGCGGTCACTGGGCTGACTGCTGTGTAGCCACAGGGATGGTTACGGGACCTGGTCACGGAGATGATTTTGGTCGTGATAGTTACAGGGATAGCAATCGGAAGCTAAAGACATGGCTTATAGAAGAAATGATGTTGCTAAACTGGATTGTATTAAGAGACATTGCTACCAAGATAGCTGAACTGTCCTCTTTTTAATTTTATTAAGTTCTAGTTAAATGGTACTTACACTTTGTTAAATTGGCTAGTCTAAGACTAACGTAATTTTTGTATCGCGACAAAATTTGTAAAGAAGTACCGTGACTATGATGTTAACATCTCATGATAATGACATGATCTACCTAGACTGACAATTTTGTAACGAGAAGAATTTGACACATTCTCTTGGTTAAGTCAGAATGACCGAACGGCAGTTTCTTGTCATTGATATTTCTGGTACTGCAGATTAACACACGAGGACGTGTGTCCTGCAGGATGGCCGTGTCGGATCTTGGTTGAGTGTGCCCTTAAAGAGAACACAAGCGCCTTTGTGCGTTGTGCTGAGTCTAAGGTAGGTGTCTGATAAGCACCACGGTCCCATGGAACGACAGTGTTCATTCGGGCGTGGTGGAAGTGACACATACTACCCTAGGAACTGCTCTGTGTTTCCTTTTAAGGCCAGAACATTAATTTAGCAAAGTTGAGTTAGTAATAGACTATGCAACATTAACTGTGCATAAGTCAAAGTAATTATTTCTCACATTAACCCGTATCCCACTCTCTGCGCCCACAATTGTTGACACTATGCATGTCACTTAGTACTGTTATTATTCTGATATACCCGGATGCGACATATATATAAAAAAACCTGTGCTTCAATGCTTTATATTTTTGCATGAATAGTTACGTTACCCACCCAGGGCAGAGCGGAAGGGACTGTCAGACTCGTACTGACTAAAATCCACGGTGTCCTTCAATAGGCCTTTACGTTCCGGGGTCACGGTAATTCGTACAGTCCCGCTTCTGTTTCTGTGTTTATTAAAAAAAATATTTAAGGTATACTTTTAGTATGGTTATATTTCTGAACTAAATTTACAATTCCAAGCCACTAAAGATCTCTCACGATGCTTCAACATACTGTCAAACAAATATATATCGCATCGAATTGGACCGTAACGTATTCATGCGTACAAATCGTTTAGCACGTCCAATCTGTACGTAATCCAATTGCTAGTTAGTGGTGATGTATTTACGACGACTCAAGCCCCACACCAGTTCTCGCCTGCTTATATACTCCGTGCGTTTGCAATTTGGACTGACATCGAACCATTTTGGGATTGATTTTGACGAGATATTCCATCGAGACCACACAAATAAACTTAAAAGAATACAAATAAGTTCCTATTCCACAAATAGCACAGATAGAGAGGAACTTTGATAATTTTTGATTATGTCGATAGTTTAAAAAAGTTTCAGATGACGCAAAGACGAACATCTGAAAAATAAAAAGGAAGCCTTTGCACTGCAGAGGCTGCTAGAATAAACGTGTTCATTTTTACCACTTAGAACCTTTTTTTGTATCCCAACGTTTAAATAGACTAATTGGGACTAAAAAGGGGTTTGTCTACATTCAAGACACATTGTAGTAGTTGAATTAATTTCGTACCAACAAGATTAAATGATTTCTCCTAGTCTTTCTTTTTTTTTCTTTCTGTATGTAAAGCAAATGCGGATTAACCTGAATATAAACACGCACTGTTATTTTTCAATCACGAACTTTTTCAATGCTAGCAAAAAAAGAATCTGAAATTAGTATCTACAATTCCAGAAAAGGGTATTTTAACAAGCAACGTTTAAAAATAGAAGAATGGACTTCATCGATGGGTGTAAGATACGGAAGAGCAAGTAAAATAAAAAAGGAGGACGACTAAAAAAGAAGAAAAAATCAGAAAAAAATCGTACAGCGCTCCGAATGAATGAATGGAACCGTTATCTGTACGTTGAAAGTTCATTTTATTGGTGGCATTGTCTGAAAAATAGGTCAGCTAAATATTAATGTTCGTGAGATAAATACTGATATTGTCAATTGAGATTATTTTTTGATAAATAATTGTGCATTTAACATGTTCAACTGATTAAAAAATAATGTTGGTGTTAGTGTTGTTGTTTAGTCTTTTTTAACGTCAGTTATTTTTTCTAATGACCTAAATAATAACAAAAAGTTTGAGATCAATAGCATAAGAAGCTGTTTTTTTTTTAATTTTCTGGAAAAGCATTTGAACTGTTTTATTATCTTATATTCTAAATCTATATTTTTAAATAAAGAATCGATAAAGAAGAAGGAATCATATTAATATCTACCGTAACAAAAATAAACTTTTTTTTGATGTGTGTTACCTTAATCCAGAGTCTGAGGGTCTAAAACGGCGACTTCGAGCAATATTCCTAATGTCAACCTACTGCAATGTCATTGGCTATTCTTCTATTATTCATTCACGAAGTGAATCATTAGGAATATTGCTAAGTAGCCGTTCTAGGCCCGCCAAATTCCAAGCACGTCATAGACATTTTATGCGTATTTTATTTCACTAAAGGAGATTATTAAAACTTCTTCAAAATTCTAAATATGTATTATTGTTGTCACGTAGCGTTAGCAACTCTGGAGTTTTTTTAAATATTTCGACGTTATCAAAAAATGCCAATACCAAGTGTCGGAAAAGAGCAAAATACAAAATAAATGATTTCCTCACTATAAATTATAATATCTACAACTAATATAAATACGATAAAAGCTTACCTACTAAAAGTCATTTTGCCCTCGTTAATTTCATTCTTGTTATATCTCAATTTGTTGGGTAATTTATTAAATTCAAGGATTATGTCACTTTGTAAGCTTATGAAAGGACCGTTCCGAGCTTTTATTCAGATACATAATGTAATTAGAGTTTTGTACGTGAAACGGAAAGTTCTCCATTCGTCGATTCGAATTGGATACTTCAACGGAGACATTTCATGAATATGTAAATCTAAATGATAAATTCATATTTATAACTTAATCAATACCCACGTTATGGAATTTTTGAATTGAATAAATTTTCCCTAATGACAATAATATCGTTGGAAAAAGCTTTTAAATTTTTTTGTATACAAAATATTCTGATATTTTTATGATTCTTTAACAATTTTTATTTTTATTCAGTTCTTGAGTAGGTGTGTATTTAAATGTAATTAATCTCAATTGTTATGTCTGGGATTTTATCAATATTATAATTCGAATTTAAAATATTTTATATGTAATGTAGGTATGTGTTTAAAACCGTAGACTGGAATGTTTGAAATCAATAGTTTAAAATAATAATGGTAACAGGCTTATTTTTCAGGATTCTACAGGGTTTTATTACGTGGTAAAATCATAAAATGAAACCATTACTGACAGACTTGTACTGACTAAAATCCACAGCATCCTTCAATAGCCCTTTACGTTCCGGGGCCACGGTTACCCGATAGTCCCGCGACCAGATACGATACGTTACAGGAGAAATTCCTGGTGAAATCTTTAAAAAAAGTTTTTGCTTATTCAACTAGTAAGGTTTTTTCATATATTTTGTGTCTAACTAGACAAAACCTAAACCTAATATTCTAGCCAGCTCTTAATTATATATTTGAAATTTTGCACCCTGCATTTTTCGGAAGAATACCTTAATAAAAGTAGAAGTATAACGAAAGAAAATCCATGTCGTGGGAGATAACGAAACACGCGAGGATAAAACTAGACGCAAATTGACAATAACACAGAAGACAGTTTGTCACATCTGTATTCAGTTACGAAACCTACATTCCACTACCTACGAGCTAGATGTTACAAATGATAAAACCACCTACAAGGCTACATTTTAGTATTCCTAGCGTAAAACGAAAAGTTTCACATATTCCCCCGTATGGGGTATTGCGGTTTTCTAAAATGCATAAATTTTATTACGAGTTATGAATGTTCAAAGGAGTTTACAAGGTGTTCCCGCGTTCCGCAGAACTTTCTAACTAGAGAGGACCTCAAATATACGAGGAATTCTAACAAGAATGAACAACTTACAATCAGATAATGTGGAGATGTCTAGAAGTTTATTTTGGTCCTAAGGGTCTAAGTTCTCTACGAGTGCAGAATAAGGACTCGCTGTTTTGATGAACAAAAGGTGTTCAAGATCAATTTATTTTAGTAACCTTTTTTTTAGGTCTAATGACTTCTCCCGCCCTGGATGCAACAGAAGGGTTTTTTTTTTGGACAATAACACAGTATTCCCAAAGCACTGCAACTCCTGAAAGCCAGAATCAACAGGAGCAATGGATCTCGACGTGTCCCGGAAAATGAATTTACCTGTCTTGGATCCTGCAACGAAATTAATCAAAAAAGAATAGTGGAGGCGTAGGAAAAATATGTTTCCACTTCCCTCCATGCAACCAGGAGACAGAACAAAACAAGGCCAATAGGCACAAAGGGACATTACATCTGGGAGAAGCCCAGTTGCCTAGCACCACGGGTAAAAATGACTACTAATATTAAATGGGTCCTAAATTGTTATTAAAACAAAAGGGTATATTGGACTTGTACTGATTAAAGTTCACACAGTATTCTTTCAATGACCGTTAACGTTCCAAGGTCTCAGCAACCTGTTTAGACAGTTCCGTGAACTTTAGCAACTTTATGGTAATGTCTAAGTAACCGGGCACGCCGCAATCGCGGCGGTAAGACCCCTCTTTGAGGAGTGGCTGGATAGGCGTCACGGCGTCCTGACCTACCGCATGACGCAGGTCCTCACCGGACACGGAAGTTTCGGGAGGTTCCTGTGTCTGATAGGGAGGGAAGAAACGCCTGGGTGTCACCACTGCGAGGATCGTCCGGAGGACACGGTGGAGCATACGGTGCAGGACTGCCCCGCTTGGGCAGAGCACCGCCGTGTCCTTACGACGGCGATAGGCGGAGACCTCTCGCGCCCGGCATTGGTCGAGGCCATGCTGCGGGGCGAGACGGAGTGGGAAGCGGTCACCTCCTTCTGCGAAGCAGTCATGCTCGTGAAGGAGGAGGCGGGCCGCCTGAGGGAGAGGACAGCGTCCTCCCTCCACCCCAGCCGCAGTGGTAGACGCCCACGGCGCCGGACGTCGCGAGACGATCTCCGGCCACCGTAGGCGCGGGCATGCGGGCGGCGAGTAATGGGCGACTCGCTGTCCGACCATGGACCATGCCCGGGTCGACGGCGCGTTGTGTTCCACGCGCGCCTCAAAGAGTGTCAGCATAGTGACGGGGCCTGTAGAGGGCCAAAGCCTGCCGGGGTCGCGGGACCAAGGGATTACCGTGACCCCGGTACGTAAAGGGCTAGTGAAGGACACCGTGGATTTTAGTCAGTACAAGTCTGACAGTCCCTCCCGCCCTGCCGTGGGTGGGAGGACTCATTTGATGATTTTACCACGATAAAAAAAAAAAATGTCTAAGTAACGCTAATGCTTCCAAATATTTTTCCTTTAATTACGTACGTTTTCTCTCTGAAAGTTTATTCTTTTGGAATATCAATATTTCTCTTTCACTCTCTCTTGTAATCTAGATTATTTTCAATGAATTGTTTTAACCTGGAGTATTCATCCGTAATTAAATCGTTTATGTCAGGTTCCCAACACTGTTTTCGCTTGGTGATGGCTGTTGCATTATGTCAATAAATGTCTGCAATATTTTATATTCCAACTCACATTATCACATTATGTCATTATCATCAGTCTCGTGGTACAAGGGAAACCGTAGCTACGTTAAGACGTAGCTCTCAGATACGGTTACTAAACATAAAAAGCAGCAGTATACATTTCTTTCTTCAATAGATTTTCAACTTAATCACCAATGCAGAAGGGTTTTTTACGTGGTAAAATAATCAAATTGATCCTCCCGCCCTGCGGAAACAAAAGATTCATATTCGATTCGATTCGAAAAATTTGACAGATTGGAATAGGTTGATGTGCTGGCATTACAATATTGAAAGTACGTGAACAGAATCTAGACCTTGAGTAAAATTTTACAGTAAACGATATTAATTAAACAAAGATGGTATTTTCAATAATTAACTGTTACGTAAATATTTGTAGACGCCTTAAGACCCTAGTTGCTAGGTACGCTATTTCGAGGGGAAAAACAAGACGGTCCTTTACATTTTATTAATTCATAAAGTTGTCCAATAATAATAATTTTAAATAATTGCTTAATTGCCAAGAGCCTCGAACAACATCTGAGGAGGCTCTCGCTTGGCAACTGGATCAGACACCTGATTCAGAATGGCAGTACTTCTGGATACGGCGCGTATTGTTAGGAGGTAGAGCCCTGACCACCGGCAGCACGGACCGTGTTCCTGATGCTAGTGGACTGTTATTTTTTTATATTTTTATATATTTTTTATTGCTTTTCTGTAAAAATATTTAAAAATGTAATTAACAAGTGAAAAAATGAATAAAGAATTTTTATTACATACTTATATTTTTTTTAATTTACATTTTTGTATCTTTGTGATATTATTGTTTTCTAGTCTTCAATTTTCCAATTTTCTCCGTTAATATTGATATTTACCGCCTTACGTCCAGTTGCACCAAAAACACACAAATCGTAAGTCAAATAAATAAATTCGTTTATCCTATAAATACTATAATAATCCTAGAAATGACATTGAAATAATCGAATTCTTATCATTAATAAATAAATAATTAATTTGTTTTGTAAACGACTGGCCCAAAGTTTATTTTTAGTGACTGGGCAACGCAGGGTATTAGAAAAAGTAGGGAACGATTGTTTGAGCTGTACGGCCTTAAGCCTTTTATTAACTCAGAAACATTTAACAGATATGTTGCTACTTACTCCAAAATTTTCAAAAACACTTGTAAGGTAGCTAAATCCATCTTCATTAGCAAGAAGATAAAATTGGCCGATAATAAAATAAAAACAGTTTGGAAAATAATTAATACTGAAACTAATAAAAATAAAAAACGTAGTAACAATTTAATACTAGAGACTTCACGTGGTCTCATAAGCTCAGACAAAGAAATTGCTGAAGAATTCGTAAATTTCTTTACCAGTATCCCAATTAAAACAACTGAAACTTTAAACTCATCTCCCTGGCTTTCTATTGATTTATTAAAAGCGAACGTTTCAGCCTGCCCGAACGAATTTAAATTTAAGCATATAAACCCCCTAGTCGTCATAAAAGCTTACAAGCAAATTAAGATCAAATTAACTGAAGATCTATGGGGTATGTCTATCAAAGTTTGTACTTCAATTATTGAGACTGTAGCACCGTATTTAGCTTCGATATTTAATTTGTGTGTGGATCAAGGGGTCTTTCCAGATCTAATGAAACACAGTAAAGTAATACCGCTTTTTAAATCCGGGGACAGTAAAGACACCAACAACTATAGACCTATATCCGTATTGCCGGTTTTCAGTAAGGTGTTTGAAAAAGTAATGCTTGATCAGATGCTCAATCATTTTAACATCAATAGAATATTACACGAGCAGCAGTATGGTTTCACCAAAGGACGTTGTACCACTGACGCCGGTGTTACCTTATTAAAACACATATATACTGCGTGGGAAGATGCTCGAGATGCCATAGGAATTTTCTGCGATCTCTCAAAGGCATTTGATTGTGTAAATCATGAAACCTTGCTCTTAAAACTTGAGCATTATGGCCTCAGTAAACTCGCGCTTAACTTAGTGAAATCTTACTTAAATGATAGACAACAGCAAGTACAAATAAATGGTGTCACTTCAAAGGGCTTACGGGTAGAAATGGGTGTACCACAAGGTTCAATATTGGGTCCTTTTCTCTTTTTAGTTTATATAAACGATCTACCCCATTTATTCAAAAATCAACCTGAAATGGTATTGTTTGCTGACGATACTTCTTTGATATTTAAGATTAATAGACGCGCCTCACACCTTGATGACGTAAATAGCGCTCTACTGCAGGTGCACAAGTGGTTCACCGCTAATAATTTAGTATTAAATGGGAAGAAAACTAAGTGCATAAGATTTTCTCTACCAAATGTCAAAAGTAATGATAATGACATTGTATTGAATCAAGAGAAACTAGAATTCGTCGATAAAACGGTTTTCCTAGGAATCACGCTCGACTCAAGGCTACAATGGAGTCCTCATTTAACATCTCTTGCAGGACGGCTGAGTTCAGCAGCATACGCTGTTAGAAAAATCCGCCAACTTACTGATATAGATACCGCGAGGCTAGTCTATTTTAGTTATTTTCATAGTATTATGTCATACGGTATTTTGCTATGGGGACGGGCTGCAGACATCGAGTCCATATTTATTCTGCAGAAAAGAGCTGTCAGAGCCATATATAATCTATGTAGGCGCGATTCTCTCCGGGAATTGTTTAAGGATATCAACATCATGACAGTACCTTGTCAATACATATATGAAAACATCATGTACGTTAGAAAAAATCTGCATCTATTCAGTAAAAGAGGTGACAGACACAACTATAATACTAGAAATAGGGACCAATTAGTTCAGCCAGGTTTCAGGCTAGCTAAAGTAGACACATCTTTCATGGGGTACTGCCTAAAATGTTACAATAAAATACCTCCTCACATAATAGAACTGAATGAAACAAAATTCAAATCATGTATAAAACGCACACTATGTAGGCAAGCATATTACAAGTTGGAGGATTATATTAATGATAAAAATGCTTGGCTCAATGCTGGTCCTGCTCCACTCCACAACAATGGGGGTAAATTTATTAATTAGGTAACTCGCATAAATATTGAGGAAGCTGCAGAAGATTGTAAGATTATCTTTGCATTGTATCGATTCAATTTCTTAGTATTATATAATTTTATTGCACATGTGTGAGTACTATGTACTACTTATTAATTATTATTGACTCGATTTTACCCTGGTGGTTGAGAGAATGTCATGCTCACTCAAATGTCTCGCTGATGGTGGCACGTGTGTCGGATCATTTAGCTCCCTCCAAAATGGTTGAGCTGAATGGTGCTGATACGTGTGTCATGTTCGTGAACGGGCGCTGTCAGTTGAGACTGGTCATCTCTTAGCTGCCACGGTTTATTTTAATTATTGATTATTTTGTTTCTGAATTGTTTTTTTTTTGTATTTTACTGTGGACACTTTTAACTTGGTACATCGTTCTCACATAATGTACCATCTAAAAATGAATGATGTAACAAAGGTTTTGTAATAATTTTGGCGATCTAAAAAGAGTGTCCATGGAGTTTCTTGCCCGTTCTTCTCCATAGAGATCTACTTCTTGGAACGGGCATCTACGGTACTTTCACAGTTTTTATGTCTTGTGACTGGGACTGTAGCACCCTAATTTTGTAGTATTTATTATATTTTTTATGTCTTTGACAATTCAAAAGTGCCTGTAACTGGTCTACTTGAAATAAATGCTTTTGATTTTGATTTTGATTGATTTTTTGATTTTGTACTTTTTGGTCGTAGGTTATACATTTTGCATACCTTACGGTGGAATCACTTGAAACATAAACGTCATTTTAATAACACCAGATATTGTAACAGGGTTTTCTGCAAAAATAAATAATGACGAATTGAATTTTTTAATTTGAAAGTAGCTCTGAAAGTTCAGGTGAGCGCATGGTTGACTCCTCAAATACCCCCGCAAATACCGCCATTTTGTGCAGGTATTTGCAAGCAACCATGCCCAGACAATACCTATGTACACTGCTAACTCGAGTGGTCTCAACGCCTGTATTCACGAAACGGATTGAACTGATTAATTCCGTTAAGTACTCGTAAGTTAGTTTAATAGACTGTCATAATCATCTCTTGATTACTGAAAGGTCAGTTGCACCGACCGCTGAACCGTGTTGATTGTCAATTAACTAACGCAGATTAAGTGTAAAGAATGACCTTTGTGAAGTAACTAGGTAAAACCGGGATAGTTGCCGCAGCGATATTGTTGCCTAGATTCTAATTACTGTACCTAGTTTCGCGGATGAAGCTAGTTGGTGTTGGTTGGTATGTTGCAGGCCTCTATGCGATTGCATGACCAGCATTTGCAAGGTGCGATCAAAAGTTTATGCGGGATACATACCTTTTTTCACGGCAGTGCATCTAATCTAAGTTTCACATAATTTACATGGCAACTATAGATAGATGTCCCAAAATATAAAAGTCCGCAAAGCCAATACTTTGGAAATCCAAAGATGTTGTTGTACTCTATCGATAAGAGTTTTTTTTTATCGTGGTAAAATCATCAAATGAGCCCTCCCACCCAGGGCAGAGCGGGAATGACTTTCAGACTCGTACTGACTAAAATCCACGGTGTCCTTCAATAGCCCTTTTCGTTCCGGGGTCACGGGACTCGCGAATTATCGATCAGATATTATCAATAAGAGTTTAGAAAAAAAACTGGATTATACTGGATGCATAAACTTTCCGATTTTATGAAGGTTCGAATCATGGAAGTGATCTGTCTCAGGAACAAATGATTCTCTCTAGCCGGTAGTAAGTTCCTCAAATGATAATATGACCGCCACCTATGTGGAGCTCTGAGCAAAACCATATTTTTTTTATATAAATGCAATAATACAATGAAACTAAACGGTTTTTATAGGTATTTATTAACGCCTGATTCGCGAATCAAAATCAAAATAAAACGCCAAGCCTCATGAATGTCAATTACATGTCTCTCCACACTACAAAGACTCTCCGTTGCTCGTCACTCACTCTAAGTCTAAAGCTGGGTTCACATTTGTCTGACGTGTTGTGTTGTGATGCATCAGAACGGTATCGGTTTCATACATTTCGTATGGTGAGGTTTACATTTGTGTGTCGCAATGTGTTGTGATGCGCCATACTAAATATATGAAACCGTCCTGTTCTGATGCGTCACAACACAACACGTCAGACAAATGTGAATCCGGCTTAAGTCACTTCTACTCTTCAGTTTTACGGTTGCCAAATAACTCACAAAAAAAAACTCAATTAAAATTATATGCCCTGCTACTCTGGCTCTCCAAATTTCACACCTCCACGATAAGTTCTATTTTTAATCTTATTAATCCACACACATGTCCAATCTTTGGCTCCGCTATCGCAAATTATTCTCTAATATCACACACGCGATGACAGACCGCCATCTAATGAAAATGTAAAGCCAAAACTTGGCAAGTGAACTGTTGCTTATTTAGGGTTGACGCGCACCCGGTAATGCATAATAAAGTTGTTAGGAACGCAGGCTGGCGCGCTGCCAGTACTTGCCAGCGTGCCATCCCCGATGGCAATTCACTGATAAACTTCTTCGGGACAAAAATGCGCGCACTCCTTTGTTCCTTGGCCATACATGCAAATAGAATCACGCTTTATTTGCCAACTGTGATGTTATGGGGTTTTATATTACGGTAGAGTTTTCAGTTTGGAAGAATTGTTCATACTGTTTTTGGCAAATAAACGCTTATTATTACATATATTCAGATTGTAGAGCGTCGATTATCCGAACTAATTGGGGGACATGGGTATTCGGAAAACCGGTTTATTCGGATAATCGAACTGTATACTTTTATATACCAATAAAAAACATATTTAATACTAGCTTCCGCCCGCGACTCCGTCCGCGCGGATGTCGGTCTTCGCGTGGATGGTTTATTTCCCCATTTTGAGTAACTCTGACAATGACATCTTATAAATATTACGGCGCTGAATCCACTGCGGGTAATGCAACGTGTGTTCGCGGTTCTACAGAACAACGTCTATGAATAAAACTGAAAAATAAGATTTTTTTTCTACGTATTTTTCCAGGATAAAAAGTATCCTATGTTATGCCCAGGATAATAAGGAATAATTATACCAAGTTTCATCGAAATCGAACCGTTAGTTTTCACGTGATGCCTGCACAAAGAGACAGACAGACAGACAGACAAAAATTTTTTTAATCATATATTTGGGTTTGGTATCGATCCAGCAACACCCCCCGCTATTTATTTTTTCAATATTTTCAATGTACAGAATTGACCCTTCTACAGATTTATTATAGTAATAGATAAATCTCGTTTATTACTGAGTAAAGTAGGAATAATGATATGAAGTCGATACAGAAAGCTTAGCTAACAAAACATCCTTAATTTTGAACTTTCCAAAGAAGTCCTTAATTTTGGTCTGTTGAAGGTCTGTCGAGCGAGAACTAGCACTTCGGTTAAACGGTCGTTCGGATGACCGACGTTCGGATAACCGACGTTCCACTGTACTGATGATTTTTGAACCATGATGACGTGATGCACCGACCCGAAGTACATACGAATACAATAGGCTAAGAGTAGGAAGACGATTTTGATGTTAAGTACAAAAATAATTTCCAAAATGACTTTTACTTTGATGATTCCTCTGACCAAATAAAAATATAGCACCTATTCGAATTTCAATTAACATTAAAAACCAGTCAAAAAATCAGAAAAATATTTCAGTTTCAAAATTCAATTACATAGCGCCCTATAATAAAAAAAAATACACACACAGTTTTAATAAAAGGTAGAAAAATAAAAATAAACAAATTCAATGTACAAAGCTGATATCGATACATTCCCGTTCGAATAAACTATTTTTACTGGATAAACAATGAGAGCGTTCGCAGTATCCATACTATCGATACCGCGCCAATCCCTTAGTTCCGAATAAATAACAGTCCGGAGGTAACGTAGGTGTTGGAAGTTTGGTGCGCTGTGATTCGTCACTCTTGTACTCTTTTTTCAAACTTTAGGAATACCGTTGGGAGCAGAACTTGGTAAGGATATAAATGAAAACGTAAACTAAAACGTATGGAATGATACTTTTTTTTTAACGTGGTATATCGTCAAATGAGTCCTCCCACCCAGGGCAGAGCGGGAGGGACTGTCAGACTGAACGGCTTGTTGTACATTCGCCACAAAAAAGTAGATATCTGTAATGGTTAGAATAAGTATGTATCATATAGGAGCCGCGAGAGGACAGCGTCTTCCCTCCACCCCAGCCGCAGTGGTAGACGCCCAAGGCGACGGACGTCGCCAGACGATCTCCGGCCACCGTAGGCGCGGGCATGCGGGCAGCGAGTAATGGGCAACTCGCTGTCCGACCATGGACCATGCCCGGGTCCGTCCGACGGCGCGTTTTGTTCCACGTGGGCCTCATAGAGTGTCAGCAAAATGACGGGGCCCCCCTCTAGAGGGCCAAAGCCTGTCGGGGTCGCGGGACCAATGATTTACCGTGACCCTGGTACGTAAAGGGTTATTGAAGGACACCGTGGATTTTAGTCAGTACAAATCTGTCAGTCCCTCCTGCCCTCTCCTCCGTGGGAGGACTCATTTGATTTTACCACGCTAAAAATGACTTTTTTAGTGTGTATGTCTATTTCTTATAATTCATAACGAATTGTTAAAAAAATATGTGAGATTTTAACAATACTTAGTTACTTTAACTAGTGATCAAACAGCTGGTCCTTAATCTTGTATAACCTTACGTTTTTCTTCCTCAATTCGCGCTAATTCAGTATAAGAATGGTGTACAAACGAAGGCTCGTATATTTCGTGTCGGGTGTTAGATTAGAGGGCTCTCAGACTCAAAAGATTTATGACGCCAATACTAAGTCGATTCAGAACGTTTGGGTAGCGTACCAGCGCTCACGGTTCCTGCGATCAATCCTGATTTAATGTTCTTAAAGTCGACAATTTTACAGACACAATGGGAATTCAGTAGATTTTCTGAAGGTATTTATCTATTTTAATTTACATACTGATTCGTGTAATCGAGGTATTAGCAGCTACGACATAATGCTATTATGTTTCAGATTTTAGCCGTGAACTCGCATTTTAAATAAGTAAAACAAACATTCTAAACTCATAGCTGGCAGAGTTGAAAGGTCGTGGGTTCAAAACCAGGCAGGCCCATGACATTGTATAATTTATTTCATCACCACTGCCTTCAAAACGGTGATGGATAAGATAGTGATGAAACCCATGGGACACCTACCAACTCGGCGCAGTGAGCCTGCGTGGTAAATTATAGGCAATCCACTCTTACACAGATAGGAGGCCTGTGTCTCACCATCTTACTGATGAGTCACAGACTTATCATATCATAGGCTAATTATCCTTAGTACCTTTATAGAAACATAACAATGCTCATATAAGCAGTAGGTACATTATCCCGACATTTCATTAAATACTTCGTATTTACTCCGACTTCATTTTCTTACAGTAGTTCCGAGAAACAATGTTGCCATGAATATTAAAAGGAAACATTCATCTGAAGGAAGAATATTTTTATTCGAAATTGTGAATAAAATCTTCAAGAGCCATGTTTTTTGTTTCTTTTCAAGATTTCATTCAAATTATAGATGTTACTCCAATTTGAGCGAACGCTATATACAATATATTATTCATGACCAATTATCCTAGATTTGATTCGTAAATTACTGTTATTCTGGTAAATAACAAGGAGAGAATCATATTAAAACATATTAATAAATAATCGTTTTCATTTGTCCTTTATAAATTAATGGCCAATATTCGAAGTATATATAACTAGCTTTTTCCCGCGACTTCGTTCGCGTGGAATAGTGACTTCCGGCAGATGTATGTTTTTTTTTGTAATAAAAACTATCCTATGTCCTTATTCAAGTTACAAACTATGTCTGTACCAAATTTCACACAAATAGGTTCAGTAGTTTAGGCGTGAAGAAAAGACAGACAGACAGAGTTACTTTCGCATTTATAATATTAGTTTAGATAAGTTTAGATTAAACTTCCTCGCCTTAACGTTATTATTTCGTTGATCCCTTACGCCTTTAACAAGTTAATGGGTGTTGTTATTTATTTTAACATAATAACACAGATGCTCTTTCAGCTATGCGAACCGAAAAGCCGACCAATTTTCCTTTTTAATGCACGCCTTGATCAAAGGGCGAGCGGTGAAGCGTCGACAAAATAACTCGTCGCCTCATAAAATTCATTATTTCGGTCTATCCAAGTCGCCAAGCATGTTTTAACAACCCTTTCATTAATAAAAATATAGCGTGTATAATTTAAAAAGTTCTGGACGAATTTTTTAGCGACGTTTAAATTTTTTTTTCATTTAATAATTTAGTCATGAATTACTAGCGACCCGCCCCGGTTTCGCGCGTGTGATAATATGCGTATTATACCTACCAACCTTCCTCTTGAATCAGTCTATCTATTGATGGAAACTACATCAAAATCCGTTGCGTAATCTAAGCGTCCGGCAGGAAGTGACTTTGTTCTGAGGGTCTAAAAGTGTCACTTTAACAACATCACAATATGCATTGCGATAAAATTAGTAAAATGGAATATCCTATTCTATCCTTCAAGCAATACAGTAGATTATTGTTGAAGAGCAATTTTATTGTAATTCTGCGTATTAAAGTTTACAACATTCGACTCAATGAGTCGTTGTTGCGGACCGGAGGAGGTTTTGAAACGAAAATATGCTGCCAACATTTTGCATGAACGCATCACTTGCAAATAATTTGTCAAACTTCCTTAAACGCTTTGAGATTGTATTCCACTAAATATTGTAGCTGGCTGACGGAAACTTGCAAAGGAAAAGACGGGAATGTCTGTAAAGCCTTTGACACATTTTCCTTATTATCAAGCCACGGCAACCAAAATCGTGGAGTGCGGGATTTGCTCTGAGGTCTAACTTGGGAGGTCTAAAAGGAGGATTTATTGCGGACCAGTACATTCGGAGTCGAAGGATCATCGTCCAAGCGCCGGGTGGAAGAACCACAAATAATTTGTTTTGCTAGATCCACGCTCAAGTCAAGAAGACATTCTTTTAGTGTAATTGAAAACATGATAAGTGTTAGGAGAAGCTGATTTAGCAATTTTTTAGTAAGATTTATTCTACTTTTTTTAAAAATAAATCTTAGGCAATTTGAATTCCGGCGTGTTGTGTTCCACGCGTGCCTCAAGGAGTGTCAGCATAGTGACAGGGCCCCCCTGTATAGGGCCAAAACCTGCCGGGGTCGCGGGACTCACGAATTACCGTCACCATCATATGATGATTTTACCACGTTAAAAAAAAGGCAATTTATTCAAACTCTTATATGAATTCGAATAGTTTATTTTCTTAACGACCACATCTAGATGCAGATTTAAAAAAAAGTCCCTTTAAACACATGCGCTGTATCTGAATTTAGCAACATATTTGAATAGAACACCCGGGAAGTCTTATAGTCTTTAACTCCATGCCATAAGATTCACTTTTACCCGGTTTGGTCTCCAAAGATTTTATTTATAATTTTCTGGTTTGGAGACAGCCCAGGTTTAAAGATCGACATTGTTATCAACGCGTCGCGTCTCGGAGTTGTTAATACCGTCTATTGTATCGCCATAATTGCCACCTGCAGCAGTAATTAGTGTTGGCATATGGTCTGTTACGTGAAACAGACCTGAGGTGCTATTCTGTTTTAACACAGGGCGGGCGCAGCGCTGGAAGTAAAGTTAATTTTCACTAAGCGACTGGCAGCGACACTAGCACTCATCGCTCGCGCTGCATGGTTTTAACGATCTCAAAGCCGCTTCGTCAAAGACCACTTCGTAGAGTCTAGCGATGAGATTTAGAACCATAAAACTGGGCGCCAAAAATCTACCAATTCTTCCCGCCAAGAAAATTTTCGGTCTGTTTCAAATAAAACCGTACTAAAAAAAACTTAAAAGTACTTAAAAGGTTTTGGTGCATATTAAACTTGACATCTAGGGGAACAGTGTATAAGAGAGGAACGCGAGGTATGATGGGAAATCACACACTTAAGGCAAACTCAACACTAACGTAGTGCAAGCGCCAACAGAACGCCATTTGTTAATGGCCGCAAATAACGTCCTGATGGCGCTTGCGCTACTTTAGCCCATTGATTCACATCTATGTCACATTGCACGCTGCGATCGTGTTGATAGTCCTCACCGCCAACTTTGCACATAGCGTATAATAGAGAATAGAATACTCGTAGCTTGAATTGAGAAATCGATGCGTGTCATATAACCGCTGTTGTTCGTACCGCTTCTCCCCAGGGCGTGCCTTTTGTGCAATAGTAAATACCCGAAACGGTTTAATCCCGTTGAAGGCTCGCTATTATCGGAAACCAAAGCGATGATAGCGTTGTTGAGTAGTTCCCTCTCAACCAACGACCACGACTAGTGCGGATATAACTTGACCAACGCTCCTGTCTAAGCCGGTACTAACGAGATCAGTTGAGATATCGGAGCCAGTTAATTGATATAGGATGTTACAATAGGGTAGTTTACTGCATAAATAAATTGAAAATCTGTTTAGTCCGCCTGTTAGAGTATTGAAAAATAATGAACACGTATTTTTTGTTTTTGAAGTGAACATTTCTTTAGTGGCGTTGTGCACTTTTTTTTGAAAGGGTAAAAAATGTTAAACTCGCGTCAGGACACGTGACCTGATCGAAAATTCGTAAGACGGCGCCGAGCGCCCGCGAATGTTCGTGTGTGTTTATTACTATTCAAGTTTTCACTCCTGCAAAAAACGACGGGTTGCACTCCCAGAGTGCAACCCGTCGTTATTTTTTTTAATCAATACTGATAAAGATAAAATGCTTCGAAATTCGGGAGTGGGGATCTGTGACGTCATAACACCTGTATAATGAAACCGACCGTGTAACGTTTTGTGATTTTTAGAAGCTTTGTATTTTCGTCAATTTTGGTTTACCTAGCAAAAGAAAAAATACGGGTCAAATATTTGACCTTTGATAATTTAATTTTTTGAGTAAAATAGCCGATTGCAGGGCACTATCTTTCGTTTATGAGAAATCGTGCAAACAAACACTTACCTATTGTACGCTCCACTAATTAAACTTAGATCTAGAACCATATCAATCTATGATACGTTACTTTCTAATTATAATATAAAAATACTAAGGCAAAGTTAATTCTGGTGTCATCGGACTGTCTAAACAGGAAACCGTGGCCCTGAAACGTAAAAGGTTATAGAAGGAAAAACCTGGATTTTATTCAGTACGAGTCTGACAGTCCCTGCCGAGGGCGGGAGGACTCATTCGATCATAATACGACGATAGTTAAAAAAGGCAACGCTGATCATTATGTGAAATTCAAAAAAAGAAATCCCAGCGGTCAAGAAAAGTGCTATAACATACGACTAAACCGATTTTTATAAGACAAGTCTAAGAATTATCCCTGGAAAACCTGATTTCTATAAAAAAAACTGCATTCAAATTGGTTCAATTATTTAAGAGCTACGGTGCAACAGACAGTGACACACACACAGTGGTCAAACTTATGGCAGCCCTCTTTTTGCGACGAAGGTTAAAAAAAAAGTGTGCAACTTTTTCATGATTGACCGTAATCGTTTTTCTCTTTGGTGCGTTTAAGCTTTGAATATCCTGAGTTCGCAAATCGTTCCCCACTGATGGAGCAAAAAGCTCATTCCACAAAAAAAGTCAATTACGCGATGTCCGATCTTAGCTCAACCTTAAGACCAGAAGAACTAAGTATCACTAATGAGGTTCTTACGTTTTTACCTCCTATAATAGGATTAAACTGTTCTTACGAACGTTAGAATGGCAATAATATACAGTTGTTTGTATATTATTGCGGTGTTGTGTGTTGTTTTGTGATCATTCGTTACTCCACTACTGAACAAAGGCCATGTCTTCACCGGGGTAAAGCCACCCTGAAACGTAAAAGGCTATTGATGGAATACCGTGAATGGATGGAGCGGATGGAACTTTCAGGCTCAAGCCTGAAAGTTCCATCCGCTCCATCCATTACGGGAGGAATCATTTGAAGAATTTAACACGATAAAAAAGATGTTCTTCCTATCCATTTCTTCAACATTTTTAACTAGGGATAAGGCAGAAATACGATAACGCCTGCAATGAACAGTGTTATCAACAAGATTTGGTTGTTCCACCCCATTTTGAAACCAAAACCGTGTAGATACTTCCGTGGTACCAACTAAATTGGCAATTACACTTGAGTCTATATTGGTATCCTCAGTACCCTCTACCTATAGGCATCTGTCTACAACAGTCGTAAGATTTGATGTATAATTTCCGTGCCGATAGTGCAATGTAATTGTTTCTACTGTGGTTGCAAGTTCGACAGCTGTTGCGATGTTTTTTTAGGATTGATTCTTATATCGGACAGTTTTATTGGGTGTTTCCATCAATATTTCTAAGTAGCAGACTTTTATTTTTTTACATTCCTGGATGAAGGTACGGTGTTTTTACTTTAATTTAATGTAAAAGTGAACTCAGGCCTAAACAGTTTTCTACCATTGAGTCAGTAAATTAGACATATAATACTGTGGATACAAATTGAGAATTTAAATGTTTTGTGAACCACTTTTTCAGGAAACTAAAATAGACATCGCGAAAAAAAAAGACATCGAAATGAAACTTCAATAACTACTCGAACTAATTATACATACGTACAGCGTATCTAACTATTTCATACTGTTTAAATATATAACTACTAAGTAAATAAATCGTAGCTATTAACCATGGTACATTTCTCATTAAGTGACTGTAATAATAATTTTCCTGTACAACAAACACTCAATCAATCTTTGATTAACTACTGATCTCAATCTACTTGCTTCACTCCAAGGTTTCAAGTGTTACACATATTGCCACAGCTTAAGCAATATTTCATTCATTTATACATAGGGCATTAGGGACCAAATTACGAGTTGGAATTATAAATCAAATGAGTGATTAACAACGCACGCACCATTTAATATTATTCATTGCTTTAAAATTCTGTGATGTCCTAACGCTGTATAAATTAATAACACCGGCCAAGCGCGTTTCGGAACACACAATGTGAAGGGTTCCGCAATGTGGCTTAAATCTCATATTATAAAGCTGAATAGTTTGTTTGGTTGAACGCGCTAATCTCAGAAACTGCTGCTTCGAGTAAAAAAATGTGTCGGGTAGTCTATTTATCGAGAAAGGCTATAAGCATATATAACATTATGCTACAATTAATAGGCTCTGAGCGGCGGGGCTGAAACTACGGGAAACAGCTAGTAAACTTATATTTGCAGTTGAAAAACATTTTCTCCAATACGGTGCGGGCATGCGTGCGGCGAGTAATGGGCGACTTTATTTATTATATTTATTTATAATGACGGGCCCCCCCTGTGGAGGGCCAAAGCCAGCTTACTGCCAAAGGGTTGCGGTACTCACGGATTACCGTGACCCCGGAACGTAAAGGGCTATTGAAAGACACCGTGGATTTTAGTCAGTACAAGTCTGACAGTCCCTCCCGCTCTGCCCTGGGTGGCAGGACTCATTTGATGATTTTACCACGCTATAATTAAAAATACGTTATGTTTAAGAAGATGTGTGATTCAATCACATCTTATAATCTAGTCAGTTATTAGGTACTTATACTTTTGAAACATCCAAATAAAGTGACTAACTTGTTTCATTCAAAATTATACTTTTTTTACTAGTAAGAGACTCCGAGCTAAGCTTGCATACAAACGGACTGATATAGCAAAACTGTAAGGGTTCCTTGTTTACGGATCCCTAACATTGTATGCAACTAATAAATAAATATTCATGTCATATCCACGCATGTACGCTACAAACATTTAAATATCTAAACACACGTAATTACGTACGGTTAACTGTCCCATTTGTTAGTAATTCAGTAAGCCCTTTGATGTTCAATCGGGTCCAAGCTATAAAAGAAACCGAGTTTGTAGAACACAGTCTCTATCGTTCCATGTCTGAAAAGTTGACTGGTAAAGTTTTTTTTTTAATGAATGGCATCTCGCAGGTCAACCTAGAAGAGGTTGTGGGCTGCTTAACCGGACTTTTCTGTGGATGCCTTAAATTAATCTAAGGCCTCCAGCCAGTGGCTTACAACTAAAAAACTACAACTAAGTGACCACACGCTAAGGGCACCCCCTGTGGGGTTCGGACCTCGGCTTATGCTTCCACCCCTTTCTTCACACCCTCAAAAAGGGCATGGGAAAATTAGGTTGGCATCTTGCAAGTGCTAACTCTGGTTTTACAGGCGTCCATAAGCTACAGTGACTATTTTCCATCAGGCGGGCCGTATGCTTGCCTTTATTGCATAAAAAAAGGTATGAGAGCACATAACACAGACAAATTTAAATTAATCCATGCCATAAATTTTATCTATGTACCAAACATCCAAATCCTTTCTGTAGGTTCTGAATCAAAGAGTACCTCTCTCGTACTCATTTCAATCTACAGAAACATCCATCCATCCATCTTTTCTTCCTTACAAACTAGTAACTCTTTCCTTTCTTAAAACTTACTTCTTTATAATGGTAGTAAGATAAAGTAGACAATATGTATTCATGACTCATACTTTACATAATTACATAGTACGATCTACGTTTTTTGTTTTTTTTTTTGTAAAATGACATATGATTAGAACGTATATCTAAAAATGTAATCAAGCATAACGCAGGAGCATTCTATTTCTAAGTTCAAACAAAAGAGAGATTCTTTTCTTCCCTTCAACAATGCTGCTTTGTGTTCCAAATACCTTAGCATTAATACATAACTATACGTACTCTACTCAGTTATCCGTGTATAGTAATCCACACTGGTGTTGAAGCCATAGAAAGTATCAAAGCCTCTATTAGTGGATAGATAATGTTCCCTGGATTTACCGAGACCCATTTTCCTATCAAATATGTGCCGTAGCCCAATTAGTGAATGTTCAGCGGGTCTAAAACGGCCACTTAGCACTATTTCCAATGATTCACTTCGTTAATGAATAATAGCCAATAACGTTGGCTGGAAATTCATGAAGTTCATCATTAGGAATATTGCTCATTGAGACCCACATAAGCGCTCTTTTGGTCGCTGTCTCGAATCGAGATTCCTTAAGTACCTATATTGTATGTCATAGTATAATTAATTTAACTCCATTATCGAATTAGCATGATTAATAAATAGTTGTGGTTTGTACTAATAACATCCATTGGAACAAATGAAGTACTACTGTTAATAGAAGCGAGTATTTACAGATTATCAACATAATGCTCGCATGTAATTTTAACATGCTGTGCCGCGCCCGCCGCCGTGTGAAGGCAGTTGCTCGGCGTGGTGCGTCCGATTTTTGTATTTCGGATCACACTCGCGCAGGCACGGGCACATTTACGTGTTACCACGCGCAGTTACAAGCCAGCATAAGTTTAATAAACCTGGACGTATAGGTAGGCGTCCTGAAAAAATATTCTAACTTAGTTTACCTTCCTACAAATCATAAAGAAATGCTTCAAGAACTCAATGGTAACTGATTTTCAGCAGCTTGTAACAGGTCCGCTTGTTCCAAATTTTTCCTCAACTTATTTGATTCAGTATGAAACGGTTTCCACGGAAAACACTTCACATTCCGAAACTTCAAAGAATTGAATCACGACAAAATCAAATAAATATTATTATGATGCCTATATTTTATTGAATTAAATTAAAATGCGCAGTGGAGTTTATACGAGTACGTAAATGACTTAGTTTGCTTTTATAATTAGGTCATTCCTGTTTATATTTTTGTAACAAAGGGCCAGTTTTCGTTACATTTAAGCCACACAATTCCAAATTATATTTTATTGTGTTTTCAAAGTAAAATTGCTAGAAATGTAGACAGTAATCTTCTACAGCCTTTGTTAATTAACATGTCATAACACTAGAGAACTGAAGTCAGAACTTAAATATAAATTTTATATTATTCTCCTTTGTATTTCATGAATAGAGATCGTTTTAGTAAATTCTAGTAGATAACCTAAACGTTGCAATCGTAAAGCTTTACAGCAGCTTTCTTGTCAGCAGTTTAGTAGATATAATAAGGTGCTGACAAAAAAGTACAACAAAAAGCAGTATAGACTTAACTCCATATCAAAAAGCCAAATAAACATTCCCCTTTAAAATATTACACAGATAAATTCACCCGAGCTTCGTATAAGAAAGAGCTTTCTTCGCTTGCAAACGTACCCATCCTTATAGGATATTTTCCGGTGAAAAGCGCGCTTCTTGCTGGCGTGTCTCGAGCGTGGGTATAGTACTGTGGTATTATGATGTCCTGGTACGCGAACACGTCTATGTGTGGCGTCATTATTTGATCCGAGCCGTGAAAACCCACGTCGCCGTCGCCCCAGCCCTTTTAAGGTTATATATATACAACACTATTTTTAGTATATGCGAAACCTGAATATAGTTTGTTCAGAATCAGTAACTGATTCGATTCCAATAATTTTTACACCATGTTATATTTTTTTTTTCAAAAATAATTTAATTAAATTTTATTACCAGCTAATTACAATACAATTACCGTACGGTTAGGTACCTATTGCCAAGCTATTATCACGAGTGTATAACACAGGAAACGCGGTTTACGCGGGTGTACCGCGAAATGAGCATGTTTTTGAATGGACAACCAGGTAATATACAAACTTATAACCTTGTGATTTTTTATGATACGGTTTTAAAATTTCGTACATAGATTCTTTACACAAAAATTCTAGACAGGTGTATCGGGTTTCGCATAAACAAAAAATAATGTTGTATAATAAGGGTATACAATAATTACGTCAAAGACTTGGAAAAATAAATAGGTAGGAGTTCCGACGTGAACCATTATTATGTAGGCGTATTTAAACTTTTGTTTTACTTTTGTGGATGACAATTTCTATATTTTATAATTATACGTTAGCGCTGTGGATAAATTTCCCGGTTGTTTAAAGAACGGGCCAACAAATAAACTGTACTTATAAAATATTAATCAGTGTTCGGTTTATGTTAGTTTGGATGAAATCTTATTTAAAAACGAAATACTCCTCATTAGTGATATCCTCCGGCTTGTTTCTCTTACACTAACCTTAAACAAATAGTTAAGAACATACAACACTTGGGCAAGAAGAGCATTTGGCTCACAGAAATACTTTGTAACAAGGCGTTTCTAAAGATGTAACTACCTGAAAACATTCGTATGTATGCCACAACATACAAATATCATTAATGCCTTTGTCAAACAGACAGGCGAAAGCGAAGCGTTTCCGTAGCGATACCGAACCGAAGCGAGACGTCAGTCCGATAGTTCTGTAACGCTATCGGATTGCTTTCGCTTTTCTATGTGACTGGATTCAAACAATTCCATACATTACAAATAAAAACGTCACGCTTCGCATACGACACGCCAGTCTGTTTGACAAAGGCTTATATGGTGGACATCCCTCCGGTACGAATAAAGCGTTTTTCCAATACTTTTACTGTTTGACAAAGACTTACGAGCTTGCAATTGTAAGTAAAGCATGTTTGACATCACAATATCACGTCATCAAAACTTCCTTTTAATTTTTGTCGCATAGTATCTACAGTACTAAACATCAAAGCTCGGGTAGCGGAGCCATAGTGTAAACGAAAACGCAGAAATAGCGAGAAAAATGTAAGAAAAAATATGAAATTCTCAAAGGCAACGACAACATTTTATTATTAAGAACGAACGCATTTTAAAGTGCTTTTGAATATCAAAGACTACCTGCACTTTGCGACGTGAGTTGATTTGTACGTCGCCGTCGACTGCAAGAAAGCCCGAGTCGACTGGGGAAAATTTCATTTTCTTTTGATTGGATTGTTCTGGATAGACCAGGAACTCAGTCGATCTAGGCAATATCACGGTTGATAGCATCGCAGGATTGAAAATGATTGATTCTAATTACTAACTTAAAATATTGTTACATCACGGCATTTTTTATCACTACAATATGAATAATCACAATTTTAATTGATTAATGAATTAACGTATTTTCTTTCGCTCGTTTTCTGAATGAAGTCATAATTATACAACATTATTTTTTGTTTATGCGAAACCCGATACACCTGTCTAGTATTTTTGTGTAAAGAATCTATGTACAAAATTTTAAAACCGTATCATAAAAAATCACAAGGTTATAAGTTTGTATATTACCTGGTTGCCCGTTCAAAAACATGCTCATTTCGCGGTACGCCCGCGTAAACCGCGTCTCCTGTGTTATACACTCGTGATAATAGCTTGGCAATAGGTACCTAACCGTACGATGATTGTATTGTAATTAACTGGTATTAAAATTTAATTAAAATATTTTAAAAAAAAAAATATAACATGGTGTAAAAATTATTGGAATCGAATCAGTTACTGATTCTGAACAAACTATATTCAGGTTTCGCATATACTAAAAATAATGTTGTATAGCCACTAGTATGACCAATATAAAAACAAATGAAAAATTGTTGAAAAAAAAAATTACGGAAAATGTTGCAACATCGCTGTCCGTTTCGCTCATTCATCAAATACATTTTTAGCTACTAACGTGATACGCTTGATTTAAATATTTAAAAGTAAACGGATGCTAGATAATTGTGAGTGAGTCTAGTCTAAATCTGTCACAAAATACAAACAAAAAATTCATTAAATTAAAATTACACCTGAATAACTTCACCTGTCTCTAAAAAATAACTCAAATAGAAATCGATCATTTTAATTATAACCAGTTTCAGAGTCGACTCCAATTAAAACTTCGTTCACTAGTCAGAGGTAGCAAACGTGATTCAATGTAAGTATACTATGTTGACGACTCCTGGAAAAGGTCATGACCCGTCTGATAGCCTATAAACTGAACGAGACTTTTTGAATTAGAACTCTATGATAAATTCTATTCAAAGATTTAATAAAAATAAAGTTTAAGGTAATTGAAATACTTATTAGGTTTCGTTAATCTGATTGGCATGAAGACATATATAAAGAATCTTTCATATTAATCTTGCAGAGGTTGGCAGATGATATTAAAGTGGATGAAAAAAATAAATTAATAAAAAGAAAACTAGCAATAACGTATAAAAACCCGCAGCACGACTAATGTACTTTTGACGCAGTGCTAATGCCTACTATGTTGTTAAATCAAATTACATTTAAAAAATGTAGTACCACGGGATTTCCGCAGGTCATTATGTGAGTAGAGGCGCGGACTCAAGAACTCATTCACACTAGGATAATTGACGACAGTTTTTTTTTAAGATTCGTTTGTTTTTTACGGTGGCAATCAGTTTTGAATAGACGATTTGTCTTTAAAAAAAAAGCGTGTATCGTCGAATATTTTGAACAAATCATGAAAATACAATTCCGTATTGAGAACGTGAACATCCAACAGTTATGACGTATTGTGTTTTTAATGAAATGTCGATAACGAGTACCGACACGGTGCCCAATCAATGAGCCATGAGGTCAATGAGCCCTTACAAAATAATTTTGATTGAAATATAATGTGTAATCAAATTATCAGCAAATACTCAATCAAACCAAATCATTTATTCTTTCAAATATGAGTAAAGCAACGTTGTAAATGTTTGACATTTGTTCATAGTTCCCCATGTTCTACCGTGACATGGCATACAAACGTTCATCAATTTCAATTATTCAAGTGTCATGCGAAGTAATAAAGTTTACATTACATTGTATTATGAAACTAAGTCAACCTTTTACATTACACACTCAATTAGTACATCGTAAGGCCTGGTTTTCTCTTAAGGTTAGGCAGATGTGTATAATAGTACCTCCACCCATATTTTGCCAGTAATGCTTATCGGATTCATTCTCCGTTCTGAAGGAGCCCGAATTCGATGACGAATGGTGAAATACCTAATGAAAACTCATTATCACTTTCCCAGATCCAGCTATCGAATATAACCCATGACGTCATGATTCAGTATTAGTACTGTTTGCGACCCTCTTACCAACGACATAGTTAACTAACTAAACAGTGTGATTACAAATTTAAAAGATGTGAAGATCTCATTAATTTAAGTTATTTAGCCATGACCTCCGCCCTCCTCCTCTTGCTGCACAAATAATCAGATTGCAAGCCCGAAAAGATGAACTAAAATTAAGAAAAGTTAGAAAATGAATTATATGAAAACATTGCCACAATCTAGGAATTTCTTCGTGTATCGTGGGTACGTTTACAAACATATAAACTCACATTCACAACAGCCATACCTGAAACAACTACTCGGTCCATGTACAGTGGAATGTTTTCGGAACGAAGCTGAGAGGATATCCTTTAGGCTTACTTACGGCATTAGCTTACACGACATTGGTGTACAACTCCCTTATCAGAGAAAGCAAGATTCGTATACAAAACGGTTGATTGTGCTTTAAAACGTAGATATGAAAATTAAATTGTGTATTTCTTAATTATACTATGGGGATGTCATGATCATGCATCATTAAAGATTAAGAAAAAAACGCTGCGCAGCCGTTGATCGCTCAGCTACTGCGCCAACCGTGCTGTAAATAAAAGTAACCTAAGTAACGAGGAATGGAGCGATGGAGCTCAGTATACTAAATGTTAAACTAACTAACCGAATCAGAAACACTATACTGCGCTCCAGAACTCAAAAAGCCGATGTAGCTCATAAGGCTGCAAGACTAAAGTGGGACTGGGCAGGTCATGTCTGCCGGATGCCGTCACAACTGTGGGCTCGAATGTCACAGGAATGGAGCCCTGAGACAGATAGCCGTGGGTCGCGGCAGGCCTAGAAGAAGATGGCGAGACTCTTTGGATGGCTTCCTTGTGAATTGGCATGAAGTGGCACACTATCGCAAGAAGTGGAAGGAATGGGGGGAGGCCTTTGCAGAAGTGGGACTAAGTAGGCTACTAAAAAGTAACTTTCACGAGTACCCTTAAAGTATTGTATTTACTCTTAAAAAATTAACGTTACAAACAAGCCCACCTCTAAAATTATGACGAATAATTCCAACAGTCATAACAAAGTTAGTAAAAAACAAAGCTTATGGTGGTTAAACTCGAAGAATAGGGCGGTATAAAAAACAACAGATTTAGCCAAGTTTTTGCTATAAAACAACGATTTGCATGAGAAATGAGAACAGCTGGCTACATCGGTTGCGGTTTCAGGAAGACAATGTAATTAGTTAAGAAACTCGTAAAATAACAAATTATTGTTTAGAATATAAAAAGTTTAGTTGCTATTTTATTTCAAAAGAGGTTCTTCCTGTGAGTTTGTCTACTTCAAAGAAACATATTGTTAGGAATTAAAGTTTTTTGAAATCCCAACACATATAGACCAAGTTTACTCTAGAAGACATTTCTAAAAGACTTGTTGACGCTTCCCGTGACCCAAGAGCTGGCTTTACCTTAGCCAGAGGCTAGTATTGCCGTACAAAGAGGCAACACCGCCTGTCTCCTGGGCACATTACCAGCTGACAGCGTTGAGGATGAATTTTTCGATGCTCTAATTTTAGACTAATTTTAAACTATTTAGTTTACTTTAGTTTTATTTAGTACTTTATATTTCTATAGTTTAATTAAAAAATTATATATTTGTATAATAAAATAAAATGCCCAGTTTACTCCATAGTTTTAAGCGGACCTAGCCTTAGCTTAGATTTTACTTATAAAAACTTAACAAAC
Organism: Agrotis puta; assembly: GCA_943136025.2. Lineage (NCBI taxonomy): Eukaryota > Metazoa > Arthropoda > Insecta > Lepidoptera > Noctuidae > Agrotis > Agrotis puta. The sequence continues at coordinate 5,376,286 of OW964171.2, forward strand.
TTGATGCATAGTAGCATAACAAGCCTATTGGTACCTTTTGTTCCCACTGCTGGGACACAGGCCTCTCTCACAAAGCTGAGCAGTGGTGATGTTAAAAAGTAAAATAAAATAATAATGGCAATGTGGTTCACATTCCACAAAGTAATGTGTCCGGCTGGGTTCGGAACCTCGACTTACACAACTTATAAGTTGAGACCGTTACATGTAAACCACCTTTGCTCACCATATTTAGATTTATATGTATAGAAGTTTCACGTTTAGATTCATTAGCAAATGAGAGAGAGAGAGAGAGAGATATTATAGATAACCTCTAACCGTCTTACCACAAAAAGATAAACATCTGTGGAACGGTTGCCTAAAAAAAGTGTAACTGCAAAACGACCCTTATATCAACGTGAAATGTCGTTTTGCCGTTAACACTTTTTTTAGACAAGTGTTCAACAAATGTTTAACTTTTTTGTGTTAGGACGATATCATTCTAGCTTATTAACTGTTTAATTGTTAATATTCTGTATACAGACAGCTACATTAAATTAATTGAACACCTCGAATGCATTAAATTACCTAGAGAACGGGTTGTTAATTGGCTGGCTTTTAGTAAGAGGGTAATTTTCATTAGTTCTACGGTTATTTAAGTTATTTAGAGCAACAGAAACATTTAGTAGATACATAGTAAATGGATGAGTTAAACTGCATTATTTTAGTTTATTTTCTCACTAAACTATTCAAAAATGTATATTACGTATATATATATACATTTGATTTGAATTGGATTGAACATTAATTTTATACTTGTTTATCTTGATAGGATAAGCTAGTTCCCAGCATCAATGAATTGCAAATCTTTTCCGTCAAAGTACTGAAAAAAAAAATTTAATGGTTACCTATATTGTCCAAGATCGCATCTAAACTCGAGAGTGGGAGCTCGTGGTGTCAGAATGCAAGCTAGTCTTTGCCAGTTCAACACTTAAAAGAAAGTAATTTCCTCAACGTGTCTTCAAGAAATATTTGTATGATCTGCAAGTAGTTGTTCTGCAAGTAGTTGTTCTGGGTGTGGATGTTTATGTATGTGGGTTTCATGTTTTTAAACGCACCCACAACACATGAGAAAATCCTAGTGTGGGGCAACGTTAAAAAAACTACCAAATACAGACAAAGGTATTTCTATCCAATTTATTTCTTATCCACAAAACCGGCCAAGTGCGAGTCGGACTCGCGCACCGAGGGTTCCGTACAAACCTGCAAGGTTTACAAAGTTCGTTCATTACGACAATCGAGTCATAACTATGGTATTTTTATTGCAAAATGAAATTCATAACATTACAATGGGGAAAGATGGAGGAGCATAAATTTAAGACAAAGATCTCTTTATCGTTAACTGTCATTCTAGTCCAGGTAATTACTGCGCCGACAATTAGATCTAAGTATTTGATATGAATTTCAACTTGATAGCTCTACGCGTTCATGAGGAAAAAAGTAATAAGTTTATATATTTTGTAATGTAACTAAAAATTTAAGGTTTTCGGAATTTTTCCTTTATGTGTGCTATAAAACGTTGCTTCATGCCAAATTTCAAGATTCTAGGTCGACTGGAAGTACCCTTTAGGTTTTGATTCCCTTGCGAGTACCTGCGAGTTTCAAAATATGCAGCTTAAATTGCTGTTTCTTTTGATTGCGTTGACATAGAAGTTTGATTTTGTTACAGCTTAAAGGTATTATAGACCTGAGTATTTGGTATGAATTTCAATTTAATACCTCTACGCGTTTATGAGGAAATGGGTAGTAAGTTTAAAATTATTAAAAAATATATATTATGTGATGTAACTAAAAATTTATGGTTTTCGTAATTTTTTCTTTATCTATGCTATAAGACGTTGCTTCGCACCAAATTTCAAGATTCTGAGTTCACGGGAAGCACCCGTAGGTTTTGATTCCCTTGCAAGTGTCGAAAATTTGCGGCATAAACGGCTGTATCTTTTGATTGCGTTGGCTTAGAAGTTTGTTTTTTTCACAGCTTCAAGGGACAGTAGACCTGAGTAATTGATATAAATTTCAGCTTCATACCTCCACGCGTTCCTGAGAAAAAGGGTCTTGACAGACGGACGGACAGACAGACGGACAACAAAGTGATCCTATAAGGGTTCCGTTTTTTTCCTTTTGAGGTACGGAACCCTAAAAACGTGGTCGCGGAACTGTACGAATTACCGTGACCCCGGAACGTAAAGGGCTATTGAAGGACATCGTGGATTTAAGTCAGTACGAGTCTAACAGTCCCTCCCGCTCTGCCCTGAGTGAGAGGACTCATTTGATGATTTTACCACGTATAAAAAAAATGGAGAATTTAATCATAACGACAAACGTTGTAGGAACTTATATGATAAGAAATCTCATTGATGTTAAACTTCTTTACTAAATTTCCCTTTTTATTCAGCTGAAGTGGATTTATAAAATAGGTCAAGTAAAGGACTGAGGAGCCTCGTAATAATTAATCCGTCAAATTTACCTGGAACGCTGTTTTCAGAACACTGAATATTTAAATCCGAAAGAAAACCGCAATTCAATTTACGCAGTGAATTTTAATTTAATAGTATAGCCTGTTTTTTCTTTTTCTTTTTATAACAGTGAATTGACATTACACGATGCAACTACAGTATGTCTGTGTCGTATACGGGGTTATTTGTAAAAATTAAAGCATACTAAAGACACTCGCGATTAAGCGCGAGTGGCGTTTGTTGAAAAAACCTACTTAGCCCATTTTCTATGAAAACACATCTGTTCACACTGAAACGTCAATACCATCAGCCTTTTAGATTCATCACTGCTGGGACTCAGGCCTCCTCTCTCTGAGAGGACGTGGGCCATAATCTACCACCCGGACCCAGTGCAGGTTGATAGATGTCACAATTTTTTTCGAATTTTTGCCGGTTTTCTCGTTACCCTTCATCGTTTTGACAGCAGTGGTGATGAAATAAAACACACAAAGAATTTCGCTTGCCGGGGTTCGAACTTACAACCTACAACACGTAAGTCAGGGCCGATATCACTGGGCCACAACTACTCTCCGGTTATTTTACAAATAACCTTGTATACTACAGTCCAAAACTTTCCATAGGGGAGGCTTGTCGCCATGTCTTTCCATAGGGATCGCGGGCCTGTACGAATTACCGTGACCCCGGATCGTAAAGGGCTATTGAAGGATACCGTGGATTTTAGTAAGTACGAGTCTGACAGTCCCTCCCGCTCTGCCCTGGGTGGGAGGACTCATTTTATGATTTCACCACGACAAAAAAAAAACAAAAAGGGGAGGCCTGCATCTCAAGTCTCAGGCTTCCCAGAAAATGGTCCCATTTTATTTCTTATAAAAACATTATTTCATACAATTTTTTCTTAAATGTGTTAACACACCTGCCGAAGGCTGTACGCCGGTGTCGTGCGGTCCATGGCCCTCTACGGGGCCCCTGTGTGGGCCCTGAGCATTCGGACGCGACCACTAAAGCTGGTCGCATGCCAGAGGGTCATGGCAATCCGAATGGTCCGAGGATACCGCACGATCGCCGGCGAATCGGCCAACCTCCTTGCCGGCTTGCTGCCCTGGGATCTGGAGGCGACTGCCCTCCAGCGCGTCTACGAATGGCGATCTCAGGGCAGTATGGAGGGGGCGACTGTCGCAACCGAGGTCCGGGCACGCCGCAATCGCGGCGGTAAGACCCCTCTTTGAGGAGTGGCTGGATAGGCGTCACGGCGTCCTTACCTTCCGCATGACGCAGGTCCTCACCGGACACGGAAGTTTCAGGAGGTTCCTGTGTCGGATAAGGAAGGAGGAAACGCCTGAGTGTCACCACTGCGAGGACCGTCCTGAGGACACGGTGGAGCATACGGTGCAGGACTGCCCCGCTTGGGCAGAGCACCGCCCTGTCCTCACGACGGCGATAGGCGGAGACCTCTCGCGCCCGGCATTGGTCGAGGCCATGCTGCGGGGCGAGACGGAGTGGGAAGCGGTCGCCTCCTTCTGCGAAGCAGTCATGCTCGCGAAGGAGGAGGCGTGCCGCGTGAGGGAGAGAACAGTGTCCTCCCTCCGACCCAGCCGCAGTGGTAGACGCCCACGGCGACGGACGTCGCCAGACGATCTCCGGCCACCGTAGGCGCGGGCATGCTGGCAGCGAGTAATGGGCGACTCGCAGCCCGACCATGGACCATGCCCGGGTCGACGGCGCGTTGTATTCCACGCGCGCCTCAAGGAGTGTCAGCACATTGACGGGGCCTGTAGAGGGCCAAAGCCTGCCGGGGTCGCGGGACTTACCCATCACCGTAACCCCGGTACGTAAAGGGCTAGTGAAGGACACCGTGGATTTTAGTCAGTACAAGTCTGACAGTCCCTCCCGCCCTGCCCTGGGTGGGAGGACTCATTTGATGATTTTACCACGCAAAAAAAAAAAGGTGTTAACACAAATATGAAAACTTACATACACAAATCTAAAGTTAGACGTGAAACAACTGCCTACAGGCTATGCCAATATTTGTTCAGCGTGAGAATCGAACTTGTGACAAGCAGAGCGGCAGACAATCAGCCACTGCATCCAATGAGCCTGATAATGTAGACAAAGAGCTCTCCACATCACGTATTATTCATATCTCTCTTCCTAATACCAGGCACCATTTTTATAGTATACATATAATCGTGTACACGTATGCACATACATGTTATGTTGTATATATATAGACAATGTCTTGGCAACTTTCTGTATAATATGACTATTTGCCTCGGAAGCCGTGAGGCATTAACTCTCTACTCCTGTATATTATGTCCATAAATCTCGTAAGCACCAATTCCTGGTTTGGAAACCCGATCTTTTTAAGAGCCATTGTTTTTCAAGAATTTTCTATAAACAACCTTGTTTGATAAGGAGTTTATACAGTAAATTTTGTTGGAACTTTGTTAAACTTATGTTGGATTTATTCATAACAATTTATGCTCTTATCCTAACTTATTCATACCTTTTCATACAGTTCTCAAAAGAAACTTTGGCTGAAGTTAAGGAACGAACTTCAGGGAAGTTGTAAGATGTTACTTCTTATAATGTGAATAATTGTTCTCAAATACGTATTTCGAGTCATATTTCAATTGCTGCCCCAGCTTTTACAATTCCCGTATCTGAGTTTATACGTAAGAAACAATAAATATGTGAAAGTCACTTCACATGATTTTGTCTCACAGTTATTACAAAATGTACCCATTATAATTGCCAAATAAAACTAGGTCATAACTTTGCTTAATTACGTACTAAAGTTGTTCCAATATAATGTTTTGTGGTTTCAACGATCACACAGCGAGACCACAATTCAACATTTTATGCGTGCCAAATGCCAGATTAGCCGTGACCTATTGCGGGGACGTGACTTGCTGGACGCGTACTCTCACCACCACTAAGTAATTATTGTAATTTGTATATATTTAGCAAAATTCAAAAGCCGTTTCATCTTTTTAATTTGCACCTTTCAATTTGATGATAATAAGGGCTGAAAAATTTAGAAAATAAAATAATGTCAAATATATGTACATAATTGAAAAATTTGACCTTTGACATGAGTCTCGAAAATTTTCATGTCTTATGAGCCATTAGACAGTGTTCCAAAATTAAAAAATACTGGTCTTGTTTTCTATCTTTCTTTTTTTTCATCGCATGATTCCCTACCCTTAATACTCCCACTATCCCACCAATCCAGAAAGAAAGCTTGATTTTTTTTTCTATTCACCTATGTTCATGCTCAATTTGGACAGCACGTTTGGCGCAGTGGCTGAGCAATTGGACTCCTGCGCTATGTGTCGCGGGTTCGATTCCCGCACGGAACAAATATTTGTATGATCTGCAAGTAGTTCTTCCGGGTCTGGGTGTTTGTGTATGTGAGTTTCTATGTTTGTAAACGCACCCACAATACAGGAGAAATTCCTAGTGTGGGGCAACGTTTTTTTAAAAAAAAAAAAAAAAAATTGCTGATTTCAAAATGAATCTAAAAAAAGATCTAATATACTGTGCTTGTTACAAATGTATGTTAATAGAGTTATGGCAAAGAAATTTTGTAAAAAAACCTTTCGAAAAGAATTTGTAGTGTTTTCATCACTTTTAATTTATTGTCTCCATCTTGTATCAAATTATCCATGACTGTACTATACGCATAGGTACTTGGACGCGATGCCAAGTATTTAGCTAGATAACTGACGGTCATTACGCATGTATCCTATCAGGCTTACTATCTTCCCTAATTTATGGGGCTAGTTTATAATTTATATGTGTGTTTATTACTTTTTATTATACAGCCATTTAGAGCAGTGGTGGCCCAGTGGTATCGGCCCCCACTTACGAGTTATAGGTCGTGGGTTCGAACCCAGCCTGGCGCATTACTTTGTGTAAGTTATTTCATCACCACTGCTCTCAAAACGGTGAAGGAAAACATCGTGAGGAAACCGGCATGTCCTAGAACCATCTAATTCAAACATATGTGACATCTACCAACCCGCACTGAGCCCCCGTGGTGGATTCTGGCCCCCTCCTTCTCACAGAGAGGAGGCCTGCGTCCCAACAGTGGGAACATTATAGGCTGATGATGATACAGCCACTTATTCAGGGTGTTTATCTGTTGTTTCATTTCGAATGCTGTTCCAAACTTTCGTGAAGATATCTATATAAAGAATCATTAATAATCCTTATGCGTATTCAGATACTCAAAAGTCTGACAACTAGTCGTGTCATTGTAAAATATCCAGGAAATTAGGTTGTGGATGTCGATTCAGCAGTTTTGATAGTCGGCTCCTAGTCAAACCAGATGCAGCTGAATATTAGTATTTTACATGGAGCGACTGCCAATCGGAATTCCACAACCCAGTAACTGGATAATACGATACCCCATGGTAAGACTGGTTGTCAGACTTTAGTTCTTTTTGACTAATAACGACTATCAAAGATCTACAAATGACAGCTAGGTCCAATGGCTTTTCGTGCTTTCCGAAGCACGGAGGAAACTCGCTACGACAGATGGGCACCCATCCACAGACCAACCTCGGCAAGCGCAGCTTACCGCGGAAGATCGGCCTCTGCGGCTGTAATTATTCAGCCACGAGCTCCTCCTTTTGAATAATTGAAGAAGCCTCCGACATTTCAACATTGCTCTATCTGGCTTTCTTTTAAAATAAACAAGTAAGATTCACATTATTTCTTTACACAAAGTAGGTAAAGTACACAACCGCAATGATTGTGTTGGCAAATGCAAAAGGAGGATAACCTGGATAAAAATAAAGAAGCTGAATACAGATAATATTATTTTATGACTTTATATCCTATTTAATTTCCATTAAACTGGTTTTTACGCGCGGCGTCGCTCGTGTTAATTTAATATTTGACAATTTTGGATCGTTTATGTGGCGCCATCTATTATTATATGAACGTTATTGTTGTTTTTACGGGAACAGTACTTTTTTTCTGGATGGAAGGTGCCCCATGTTCCTATTATATACATCTGACAACGTATATGCAAAAAATTCAGGATCGGTTCAGTGATTTGGCCGTGAAAAGGTTACAAAAACAAACTTACTTTCGCATTTATAATACTAGTATTATTATTAGTGTAGTATTATTATTACTAGTATTATTATTTAGTATATTAGTGAGAATCCTACCGTTATATCGTATTATAATTTCAATGATAATTTAAATACATTCAAACCATTTAAAATACTACCATTCACGACAGCAAATGATACGTTTATTTCTTAATAAATACCTAAAGTACCGTAACAGCAAGTTCAACATTAAAAAAAAATAATAACAATCAGTTCAAATTGTTTGAACAATGTTATTTTTTGTTCTTCTTAGTTTAGGGCATTATTTCAAATTAATTCGACCAAATGTTTCATCCAGACTAGATCTTTTTAAATACGCCAAAGTAAACTCTAATCAATAGGTACCCTTGTAGTAATATCGGTTCTAATGTTGGCTTTTATATTGGGCGACATAGGGACTTTCCTAGCGAGACCAGCGGAGAATTATCTATGAACTATGAATAGGGGAAACATCAATACATAATTATAATTACAAAATGAGGGGAATAACCACAAGTCCATTGAATACACTCAACTGGTTTTACGTCAAGCTACTCAGACTCCTAAATATACATTTATTAACACGCTTTTATTAGCTTGTTTTTATTTTATATCCTGTCATTCGCCATAAAAGTAGTTTAAAAACGTTTTTTATTATTGTTGTATACAATATTCAAAACTTGTTTAAATCTTTGTTTTTAATCGTGTGTTGTTTTTAATGAATTTAAACAGTGTTTAAAAAAACACTGTTTTAAACATGTGTTTTAAAACAACTTGTTTATCATGCCAACCCTGCGCAACAGTGCCTTATTTGAAATAGTATAGTCGGTGCCCATCATTATGTGACCCATCTAGCAAAACTGAATTATGTAAAAGTGGGTCAACCAATGCTGGCCACAGACCTTACGTTAACAAGGGTAGACTCTGTTTCAATATTAATAGAACTTTCGTGTTCGGAATTTAACTAAAATAGTTTGAAAACTTGACTCTTTGCTGTTGGGGTCACATCACTAGTTCTCCTGTCCCTCTTTTTCTCATTAAAAAACCTGCATGAGTTATTATATTTTGAACTCGTTTATAAGACTCGTGTTTAAATCATATTTTGAAAATATAATTTTAAATGTTGATGAATGAAAATTGAAAAATAGACAAAAAACTTTGACATTAAACCTTATACTTTAATCCAATCCAAATATGTTTGTACCATATTGTTACTAATAAGTAAAGAAGCAAAGTGTAAATGACTGGAGTCAAACTATTTCTTCATACAGATTGCTCAGCAGTCTAGCAAGGTAACTCACCCGATAATTTATAATATAACCTATGCATTTTTTTAAATACCAATAGTGTTTTACCAAACAAGTACTATTTTAGAAATAAATTATTTATTTAGGTGCTAAGTTTAAAAAGTTTTAACTATAGGGCCAGCCTAGAGTTATTTTTTTAAGCCAGTTAAAAAATATAAATTCAAATTCAGGCGAAGTTCTCTATCGGCTAAAATAAAACAGTGAACAAATAAAACGTTTGAACAAACTAAAAACCGCACCCCACGCGTTGTTAGCAATAGTTAGTGCAGTAAAGTTTGAGCGACCGAATTCCGTATCAAAAATCTCGTATGCAACAGCTGTCGATAGAATATTTTTCAAAAATTCCGTTGTATCCACTGTTTTACATCTTATTTTCTCATATTCACATTCCCTACGTCACATTCTCTGTTCGACTATTCCGATTTAGAGCATACGCTTTGTTTTTGGTTGGTAAAATCAACAAATATGTCTCGCATCCTGGGTGGAGTGAAAGGGACTGTCAGTCTCTCTGACTTAAATTCCACCCTGTTCCTTCAGTTTCCCTTTGCGCGCCAGGGCCACGGTTACCTCTACAGACAGTCCCTTGTCGGACATTTTATAAATAAACATTCTTCAAGCAAGAAAAAGAAAATTATTAAAGTTAAAGTGTCCTCATTGAAAATTTCTCATTGATTACAAAGTGAAAAACAAAAGGTCGAGCTCAAGCGACTAGGACGCCTTAATGCTTCCTTGAAAGTTGTCGAACTAATTAAAAGTTTAACACCTCTTGTTGCCACCGTTTCCGGCCGCATGTTCCGTGGCTCGTAAACTGCCCCAACTTTTCATATCCACACTGTTTACTTATTACGTGGTTTTATTTAACCTGATGCTTTAATGTTCATCATCGTCAGCATAGTGTTAGCTGCGGCTGCGTTGAGGGTTATGATTCATGTCACGTGACTTTCGTTGAACAAATGTTGCTAACATTTTACTTCGCTGGTGCTTTATGACAGCACTTCGAATTTCACAGCGTCAAGTAGCGAGCAGGTAGTCAGTTTTAAAATAATAATGTAGATATCTGAATTGAACAAATTAAAAAACTCGTTTATTTTAATATACTTCTTCGCGTTCTGGATAAAGTTGTAAGATTTTAAGTTTTTTAATACTAACACTGTCACTCAGATCAAGAAAAATAGGCAGATAGAACGTGCGCGAACAACAAAGTGAAGCCGGTTTTTATTTGAACTAGAACGTGCTTTTATTTGAACTAGAATTTGAATTAGAACGTGCGCGGCAAATATGGCGCGCCGTGTACGAACACGTGCATCTGTGTGCGTTTACGGTTGCCAGATATTGACAAATACTCCCACATTTTGTTCAGTTAAATTGTTCTCAATATTGTACCACTATTTTTTAAATTGGAAACGCGATTTTGCTTTATGGTTATACCCAGAGAGCAAAAGCGTGTAGTATTTATTATTTAACAGAATAATAATAAGGAATAAAAGTTAATATGCGTAATTACTTACTACCTATTTAATTAATTTATATCAGAACGGATAACACTTCATAACGCTTTTTAGTAATTTGATTAATAAACTATTTAAGGACAGGTTTTTTAGTTTAAAAAGATAAACAATTTGTTATAACAATCAACACATTTATTAAAATAATAATAATTTTACACACAATCATTAAACTTTAACAGCCTTAGTTCTGCACCGATTATATTGTACAAACATACTATTAATGTTTCAAATTGGTAACGCGATTTTGCTTTATGGTTATATCCAGATAGCAACAAATAATAAAATAATCCAGCGGCGCGAGCTCGGCACATCCTTACAAGTACCGAATAGCTCAAAGGCATGCTCTCCGTCCCACTTTCTCACGCAAAAATACGAATACGGCCCCGCGCGCGGGGGTGCCATCCCGAGACGAGACCCGAAGTCTTTACGACCCGGACGGAACTAATTAGTGACCTTGTGTCATTACGACCATAGACCATACAACATTATTTTTAGTATATGCGAAACCTGAATATAGTTTGTTCAGAATCAATAACTGAATCGATTCCAATAATTTTTACACCATGTTATATTTTGTCCCAAAATTATTTAAAAAGGTTAGGAGTTGGACACCTATCCGCAATCATACGCGAGCACTACAGAGGTTACGGCAGATCAAAGCGATCAGCTGAAGTCGCGTGCGGCGGCAGCGCACAGGCTGTTCCCCGCCCCCCGCGTGCGTCTTCAGTCGTCCGTTTGTAACAGTCGCACGCGCCTATGACACAACGCGATACGCGAAATAGTTTAGTGTGTATCTGATAAGTGATCGTGAAAAAAACACTAGACACGTGTTTCAGGTTTCCCATAAGCAATAACGAATGTTGTATAGGTACTATAGATTACGACTGTGCAGTTGTATTGACGTATTTGATTGTTATTTTTTATGCACAATACACATTCCCCTAATTCAGGGTAATTTACCCGTCCTAAACTAGCAACACAGACGATTTACTGTTAAGGTTTTGTGTTTCAAGTGAGCCGAAAATATTTTATGGAAAATAAATACCAAAACAATAAAAATAACAAGAGTTACCTGTGGAAAGATATTCCATCTTGTTTTCTTTGTTTTTGTGAACATTTTTTGCAGTGTTTAAACACACAAGACGGCCATGTTTTGACTTAAAATGGCAAATCACTAGTGACGTGTGAGCGAGACGATGCGTAGCTTGGTACTGTCGCGAGTTTGTATTATCCTTGGATTTTGTATTATCTTTGGTCGACACACTCGCGTGTTCTGAGCGCTCTATCTGCCTGTTTTTTTGATCTGAGCACTGTCATATATTAATTAACCATGTTGATGAGATCAGTTATTAGACTTGAATATGGTGTTTTGTCAATTATTACCACCATTTCCCTAAAATCCTCAAAACACTGTTTTAATTACCAAAACAGCCCTCAGCATCTACATCTCCTCGTTATTATTCAACATTAATCAACAAGAATAATACAACCTCTGCCTTTTGGTCTTGTTAATTAAATTACCAATAACTAAACTTCTACATCTCATGGTACCGAACTATTATTATTATTAATCACGTGTATGGTTTGTTAAATAAATTACGACGCTGTTCTAAGATGGTGTATGGTGTTAATTACTCTGGCAGTGTAAAATGATAGACAAAGTGGATGTGACATGAAACTATCTGTAACGGTGAAATCAATTTAGGTGATTGCATGCTCCGTCGCATCTCATTCAATAGTCAATAAGCGCCTGCTAATTTGTACATACATTCAAATAGTTTAGAATACTATATATACAGACAAAAATAATAAAATGTATAATATATGCTAACGGAAATGTATTGGGGTGCTAAGACAGGAAACCTCCACGTGCGCCCATGGTCTGGAGTTCCCTCTCGGATACGTCCGGGGGGAAGACCAGTTTTTCGGGCCGGTGCACCCTGGGATGCGGGCAAAAACTCTTCCTTAGGCACTGTGTGCCTGAGGGGTCTCTTTGACCGTATGCGAATAGCCTATCGGGTGGACGCTCCAACGCGTGTCCCTCTGAATAGCGGAGGGCACAGCGGCGGAGCGGGCTTGCGGACGGCGAGTAATGGGTAAGCTCGCCGTCCGACCAAGGACCAAGCCTAGGTCGGTGGCGCGTCGTGTTTCACGGGTCACCGACGAGGCCCCTTACGGGGCCAAATGCCTGCTGGGGTCGCGGATTTTTTCTTAATCCAGGATACCCCGGCCCCGGAACGTAAAGGGCATCCGAAGAAACACGGGTGGATTTTAGTCAGTAAGAGTCTGACAGTCCCTCCCGCCCCACCCGGGGTGGGAGGACTCATTTGATGATTTAAAAAAAAAACGGAAATGTATGTGATCCGATTCCCGTGTATAAAATTCCTAGGAAATGCACGTAATTCCTAAAATCGCCCAAAGTTTTGTGAAACCTAACAAAACCGAACCTCAGGTTGCCTCGACGCCCGTGACTCACTTTCCCTTTGAATCTAACTTTCCTTTTTCAACTTGTTCGATAGCTTTAATCAGTTTGTTTTTCAAACATGACACCATGGATGTTTCTTACTCTTTCACGCAACACTACTTTACGGATTATAACGTCTGGGAAAATTACCAAACTTTACGTTTTTTACGTTGTTAGACTCGTACTCACTAAAATCCACCGTGTCCCATCAATAGGCCTTTACGTTACAGGGTCACTGTTCCGCGACCCTAGCAGACGTTGGGTCCTCTTTGCAGTCCCGTCAGAGTTGGACGCTGAGGACGACGCAGAAGACTTTTCCAATCAAAGTAAACGAAGACCATAAAATGCACCTTCTTTTTTTCAGATTTCAATTCTGATGAAGCTCTTCAAATATTTTATTTAATGAATAGCGAGTTATCACTCTTCGCTTGCCGAGAACGAAGAATAATGATATCGTGGATTTTATACAGACATTTTCATCTTACAACAGCATATTTTATTATTTATTATTGGTGGAAAAGTTGGACATTTTGATACCTATGTATAAATAAAGGTCAATTACCTGTAAATTTTTCGGTTCGACTGATTTTTTTGCCTTTTTTACTGTTGATGATACGTTTTTATGCTAAACTTATTATTTTAGTAGGACCCGGACCGGAGGGAGAGAGACACGTATTTGGTTTGTAATTCGTTTGGATGAGTCCAAAATTCGACGTCTCTGCGTTGGTATTGGCGACGAATATGTAAAAGATATGACAAAGGTATAGTCTACGGCTTGCCGATTCCATTGTTATATCTACTCATTGTACTTTACGTTTCGTCGTGCTGAAGGCCGGTCAGTACTGTACCACTCACCGGCCGTAAACCGGCATCGACCCCGGCGCTGTGGAAAAACTTTTATGCACGTGCATGCCGGTGCCGTACCGGTGGCGGGCCGGCTAATGGAAAAACGCCCAATGTATTATTCGCGCCTGCCGTCGCATGCTCACCGCCAACACCAAAGTCGTAAACGAGCCGTTAGAGAGATGAAAACAAATAAAAATACAAATTTCTCCCTTGATGTAATCAGTTAAAAGAAAACTCTATGAAATGTTTTATTAGAAAATCTTTTATCAGTTTGTATTTCCGACATTTTTATTTTAGACAAAGGATTTCCCGTGAAGTTTAAGATAATAATAGATACCTACTCGGACTCATGTCTTGAATTTCTAGGAAATTCTGTTGCAAACTCCACAGAATTTCTGCAATATAAAATAATTATCTAACAAACGTGTTGGTCTGCTGTCTTCTGATCTGTAATATAAACAGTTTTTTATTTTATTTTCTTTACTAGGAATAAATCCTTTGTCGAGGGTGGGTACGTTTACAAACAAAATTATTATGAACTCACTTACACAAACACCCAGACCCGGAACAACTACTTATTGATCATTCAAATATTTATTTCAAACAGGATTCGAATCTGCGACGCTACCACCACACACCCAACCACTGCGCCCAACCGTGCCTTCAATCTGCAGTGCTGGGTGGACTTATTCGGCTACTTGTGACTAGATAACACTGATTTTATTTCTTGACATAATAATTGAATGGATGATAATATTTGTTTGTGCTTTTTTTACATTGACTACTGTATTGATTTTTGTGATTGATGACTAACATAGTTTAAGACCTTTGTAACTAACAATATATGGACAAAAAAATTATGAAGTAAAAAAAATATAATAACATCTCACCATCCACTTTTTTTTACGTGGTAATATCATCCAATAAGTCACCACCCAGGGCAGGACGGGAGGGACTGTCAGACTTGTACTGACTAAAATCCACGATGTCCTTCAGTAGCGCTTTACGTTTCGGGGCCACGGTCACCGTTCCCCTGACGTTATAAAATGAGCAACAAATCACATTCTAAAGCTACGACAGTTCAGTTTAAACACACCTTAACAACTTTGCTATGTCTCGGGCTACAGATATTTAATGAAAGTTGGTGAAAGATTTAACTCGAGTCGGGAGTGAAGAGACACTTGCGATGAGATGTCGAAAGTGTCCTACAGTTTCCAACTCTGCCTTTTGTGTATTGTTAAAACGTGATGTTTTTACACTCGAGCAATTAGTCAATGTAATTAATGTTGCTTTGTAGAATTCTTGCGGCGCCTGCAAAAAAATGTTATTTTATTTAACAGTTGTGAGTTTTAATATTTATAATGTGGATTTATTTTTAAACTATCCTTCATGGCTCGCAATTGTTTATGGCTAGCCAGAAGTATTCTTACCAGTTATTTTATTCCTTTCAGAAAATTACCTATCGATCATGTCCCTTCTATTGAGAGGCTAGACAAAAATATACCTAACCTTCGATTTTAAAATGTCAAGATTGCATGATGAAAACAAAATGTTACATTTTCGTGAAGCCACATTTTAATAAATGTGTAGGTAATGTGTGAGTGAGCGGCACACACACCGTTAATGCCTTTATCAAACAGACAGGCGAAAGCGAAGCAAGTCCGAGGCGACACCGAACCGAAGCGAGACGTCAGTCCGATAGTTCTGTCACGCTATCGGATCGCTTTCGCTTTTAATGTGACTGGATAACCATATATTAAAAATAAAAACGTCACGCTTCGCATTCGCCACGCCAGTCTGTTTGACAAAGGCTTAAATGTTTTCCTTGGAGATGTTCACTTGTTTTACGTAGGAATCGAACGGAGGGGATGTTTTCTTCATTTTTTTTTGGCTTCAATTCTCAGTGGCCTATTACAAATCTAAACATTCAATAATCTAAGCACTTCAAATAAATGAGTCTCATGTAAGTGAGACTCAATCCAATATTTATCAGTAAAACAAAAAGTATTTATAGATACTCCATAAATAAATAACCTTTTCAGCGACTCAAAGCATTAAAAATACTCCACCTAACAAAGTTGAATCCCAAAACCGTAGCTACCTATCTATATTTAGCACATTAAGGTTGATTCAGTACATCTATTGGTGTCGCACCTACAGCGCCTGTCACTCCATCATTATTTCGAATAGCGTTCTGCTAGTGACATCGCATAACGAGCCGTGTCCCATTAATTAATTGACTACACTAAGATGATCGATTTGACTGCATAGTGTCTGTCTGATTCCAAGTACATATTTTATGAACATACACACAACAAAAGAAGCTTATTTAAAAAAACGTTTCACGGTAAAATCTCGAGTCACAAATAAATTATCATGAACAATTTAATCTACGACACGCATGACTCTGGTAAAACTCCGCTGTATGATAATTATATAGGCTCGACTCAAGGGAAATCTCAAGATGTAATAATTCATAGAGTTGCCTAAGCAAGGATACCTCTTACCCTCCTTAGGTCAGACACCCTCAGCTGTGGGTGAGGGCACGCGTCTCACTTTGACAATGTTCTACCGCGCCGCACGGAGCAGCTGCGTACAATCTTCATCAATTTAATCACTAGACTGAACGCCGCGCCGCCTGTTTTGATTAATTACGTTCTGTTCGGTAGACATATGGATCCGACTAGTTTACGCAGACTACACGAGACAATACCTCGTTCTATACAATATGAACATTGAACGCGTTTGGGACATCGCTTTTCCTGTTTTAGGAAACAAAAGGACAGTCCGAGTGTGGAATAGATAAACGAATAGTAAATGCATTACGGCTTGGTGGTCTTCGGTTGCCAATTGTTGATAAAGAAATTCGATTAAACTTTTCTCTTGTAAGTTGTGACACTAGCAGGTTAGTAGAAGGTAAGTATTCTTTTCAGGAGTTAGAGAAAAAGGTTTTAAGGATTAATCATCCCTATAAAGTTGTCACTTTGTTGTGTAGTATGGAGACGCTTGTCTCACGTTTCTGAGATTCTAATCAATTCAGAGCCACACAGTCGTGTCCTTCTTGACTGTTGATTGATTCAACAATAAATCATTGTTATTGACATACAAAATTCAATCGAATTAAACTTTTGGAGAACAATCATAAATAAATTTTCTGCTCTGCTCATAGTAGGTACATCTTCTACAAAGTCTGACACCCTGCTTGTTTCGTAAAATTCCAGCATAGTGTACTGAATTTCACAGTTTTCCAATTTAGTCAAGTGAACACTGCCTTCATAGGAAGCCGGGACGCGACACTCCTTCAACAAATTAAAAATGCCACAAACCATTTGTGTGTTATTTCATTTTCAGTGTTTTTATTTACTCTGCGACGTAGCTACATGCCTAGTTTATTACACAGACAGTAAATTGCAATTTTTCTTAACGAAATTAGAAGATAAAACACTTTAATTCACCGTAACTGCGTGTTTTTTATCAACTTATTTTAACGTTAATGCTACAGTATTACTCATGCTATATTTTAGCCTACTGTGCTAAACAACTGGTACTGACAATCAGGGATAAGTGGAAACTACGTTTCTCTGAAGGCTACAAACAAAGTGGACCAACATTGTCGGTTCGACAGTATTTGTCGAACAACAAAGTCGACCCGAAGCAATTACTACACTTTTTTACTTTTAATTGGCTAGTACTGATCGAGTTGTTAATTTGAAATGACACATTATTCTAATATGCAGTATTTCTGGAACGAAAAGCCGACCGGCATAAGACGGAAGTTTTCAGGCCGTGCGGTTCGTGATTTCCGAACATTCATCTGCTTAAATTTGGTTTTACCAGCCGGCTGTGCCGATTAGTACTGGCCCAATAATTTTGGTAGTAACACTATTTTATTGAAAATAAGTACAAAAAGCTCAATCAGGTTACTCTGCTAACGACTTCCATAAGTCGAATAGGTACAGACGGTAATTTGTCGCAATTTCTTTATAAATCAAATTGTGACAAAGATAACTACACGATATCAAATAAACATAAATGGACAAAATGCCAAAAGAAAAATTGTTATTTATATTTATGGACTTATTCCCAAGGGAATGTGGTGGGTGTGAAAAACAAGTCAGTAACTTGGTAGATAGAAACGTTTGTAACTTGTTAACGTGATGAAATGTACATATTTTTTCAGGCTCTGTTATTTATGATATGAACATTCTTTCATAAGTAAAATTGTGTACAAAGTGAATTTGAACTTAGCTCAGTCGCTCGGGCACGATCGAACTTCGTCTAAAAATGAATATAATTTGCACTATATTTAATGTGAAAAACCATTCTTTTTCAAATATTTTGATATTTGAAAAATAATGGTTTCTTCCACCTATTACCTAGTGCCATTTTTCGACGTTTTATAAGTACCCCTTGAAGTCCATATGAAATAAAATATATAGATTTTTTAATTGCTTTAAGCCTCGGTCAACAAAAATCATTCGAGCAGGATTAATCAAGATTTATACAAGTGTATTATCTATACCTAATACTATTACGTTTGTAAGTTTGTGAGTTTGTTTGTAGGAAGTAATCTCTGAAACTACTAAATCGATTTTTTTTATTATTTCAGCAGAAGAAAGCTACATTAGTCTTGAGTATAATATTTTATTTTCAAATTGCAACTAGTGTAACATAATTTTCACCGAAAAACAATATTAAATATGATATTATCATCGTTTGATTTGTAGGTTTTGTTTGTTCATAAAACCCACACTGTGAGAAGGATCGGAATTTTTGCGTAAGTAAACAAAAACAATCCCTTGCTTTCCATTTAAACAAAGCATATAAAATAATATAATAATATAAGTATAAAATTAGGAGCTGTCAAAAACCATGCCTGTGCATCCAACCGCGCATTGCAGATAAGATATTTCTGAAGTCAATGAGCACAACGTAACGGGCTACTTTTTAAGTTAAAAAGGTATGCTTTATAATTTTACATAATTCTATTTTGGTCCTGAGATATACACATCAAAAAGAGTTTGCGATCACTTTGAAAAATCGATATCTTTTTTGTTCCGGTAGATTTTATTTTGATTTCTTATAAAAATATAGATTTAGAATGTAGAACAATAAAACAGTTCAATTGTTTTTCCAAAAAAATAAAAAAAAACAGCTTATGCCAGCGATCACCAACTTTTTTTGATGTCTGTAGATCACCTCATTTATACAGATACTTCTGGACCTTTCTGCTTCAGACACCTTCGACACTAGCTTCTGCCTGCAGCTTCACTCGTCCCCTCCTTCCGTTTATGCCCCTTTTATTTTAATCGTGGTAAAATCATCAAATGAGTCCTCCCACCCAGGGCAGAGCGGGAGGGACTGTCAGACTCGTACTGACTTCAATAGCCCTTTACGTTCCGGGGTCACGGTCCCGTTTGTGCCCCTGCAAATAAGCATCCTATTACCGCCTCATAAGAGACATTTGTCGCACAAAAATTGCACGCAACAAAAATAACCAAAATCTTTTTAGTTATTTAGGCGTAAATACGTAACAAAACAAACAAATTCATTGTGCATTTTAGGTGAATGCCTTCTAATAATTTTTGATGTCGAGATAAATATTTTGACGTGCCACTAATATACACCGTGACTTTTTAGTCGTCTTACAAAAGTAGTCCACATAACTATCCGACATAAAATACGTCTAGGCGCGATTTTTTTTTTTATCATTAATAATATTTTGTATCATTAAAAATATGAAACACCGTGTTAAAACTGTTAAACTGCAAGAATAAATCTACCCAGCGCACGAGTTGAGCAGACCATTCCATCTCTATTTTGTATGAAACAACGATCTGCCTTGCGTCATAATTATGAATAATATTTTTATTTTTTATTTATTTAAATCTCATCACCTCATTTGATATATAAACTGGATAAAAAGTGACGTGTAAAATATGCCAGTAAACATACAAATTAAGCACAAGTTATTAACTGGCTGTTGCTGTTAACCCGGTAACCGTTATCTTATCATTGTAGAGTTTAGGTCAATGTCGGAGCAGTATTTAACTACATTATTATGTTCTGTGGTATTAAGCATGATGACCTGAAGATGTTTCGTATCGGAAGTAAAGTATTTATCAGTTTTGATTAATATTATATAATGTTGTTTTTGCAACATAACACGGAACAGAAATGTGTAAACGGAAGTGGTAAAATGTAGAATTAGTCGTCAGAAGGATAAAAGAACAAGCTCAAGCAACACTTGCCGAGGATCTATCTGTGATTGTCTCAAAATCAAAGCCGTTAGTCGAAGTTAAAGTCAAATTCGAAGTCATATAGCTTATTCTCAAGGTGAGAAGTTAGATATGAGCGAGACTTGCAGTAGTCGCATATGTGTGAAGTCGATACATCATATGCGACTACTGCAAGCCGTGTAATTAATACGAGTAAGTCACAGATTTAAATAAAATTTCTAGGATTTGTTTTTTTCTAGTAAGTCGTAAAAACTCTTTTAGATCACACAAATTTCAAGACTAAAGCCGTCACATTAATTATGAAGAGCTGTGGCCAGATGAAAGACCTGTTGCCATGATTACGGAACTACTTTCCTAAGTAGGTACATAAGTTGGGTCGCGGGACTTATGATTTACCGTGACCCCGGTACGTAAAGGGAAGGACACCGTGGATTTTAGTCAGTACGAGTCTGACAGTCCCTCACGCTCTGCCCTGGGTGGGAGGACTCCTTTGATGATTTTACCACGATAAAAAAGTAGGTACATAACTTAAAGATATACTTAATCATTAGGGACACAATCAAAATCAGTATATCTTCGTATCCAGAAAATTCCTTTCTTAAAACGTAGTTCTAAACTCATTCACGTAAAATATAAGAACAAAGCGCAGTTTACTAGTAGGAACTCCCCAGATACAAGATGGAATGTGAACGTTTCTGAATCTGTTCTGCCGGATGCGAGTCGGATGTGAACCGGGTGCCTAATTATAATAACGTGTTGCGTCATCAGAGAATTCAGAACGAAACCCCAAACACGTAGACATATGGTAATGTTAAGTGAGATGTGATTGTATTGTTTTGTCTACATTTTAATGGCAGCAAGTACTGCATGGTTTTACTGTTATGTAGTGAATTACATAAATGAATATTTACTGTTTTACTACAAGAAAGTTAGACAACTGTTGAACACTTATCTAAAAAACTGTCAACTTCAAAACCACATTTTACGTTGATTTAAAGTTCATTTTGCAATTACACTTTTTTAGGCAAACGTTGAACAGATGTTTATCTTTTTGTGTTAAGACGGCTAATGTTTAGTTTACAGTACTTGCTTTAATGATTGATCAGCGATTAATATTGCAAATCGATCTTTGAAGCAGATAATCGCGTTCGTGGATCTCTGTCGCACGATGGACTAACCAATCATAACGAAGGACCAACGACAACCGTCACAAGTGTCTGAATCAAGTCTCCAACATCTCGTCAAAAAAACTGTACCATTAATCTACTATTTGCTACCTTTGCTCTAATATTAGCTACCTGATCATACACATAGCGTAGTGGAGTAGGAACTCGTAGTAGTGTGTGACAAAGTGTATAAAGTATGATTTTGATGTCGACAGCAAGCAGCAGTGCAACAGTACCAAAACAGCCGATTTTACCGTTCCAAGGAATCTACCGAATGTAATCTCACTCCAGAAAACCGTAATTAAATACAGATACTGTTTTAATAAAATATGGAACAATTTTCATCAGTCGCAAGTAATATATTGAGTAAATTAATAGATCGGGCCACCTGTTACTTCCTTCTTGTACTGCCGGAACACGTACCAAGTTCCCAAATGCAAGCCAAGCATTTATCACGCCAACTGACAGTAGAATACATTTCCATTACCTATTCTGAAAGAAAAATGAGTGCGACGCTGCATTCACTCACGACTATTAGTCTTCACTCTTTCCATTTAGGTTTAGACGTGCAGTTAGCACGTGTGGAGCCTATTCCTGAAACAAAACAGCTAATTCATTCCATTCGCTGCCCTCGTCAGGAGAGACGATTGCTACAAAAACCCATTCCTACCCTTTGTTTTCCCATCGTGTTGCAGTTTTTCCCCGACGTCCGGCGTCCGCTTCAATTAGTTCCCATTGTGACGTACACACCGCATATCCATCAAAGAGTTCCGCAAATAACGATTGCAAATACACAAATCATTTTTTTTCTGCACAGCCAACAAACTTTGTCGATACAAAACTCGAAACAAAAATTTATGTAAACGAAAATTGCCGGTATTCGATTTGTATGCATCATAAATAAATTCTTTCATCGATACACAGCTTCATTGAATGGTTTAAATAAAAGCGGCTACCTAATTTTTTTTTAATATCAAATAATGTTTTTATCTTCGTCAGTCTAGTTACGCTTCCCCAATAGCAATACGGCTTAGAAAATTTTGTATCATTCTAATTTGTTCCTTTGTGCATAACACAAGATCAAATTAACTGAAAATTCTTGCCGTTCCGAAATTTCAAAGAAAAACGAACTATCGGGGTCATAGTTTTTTTGGCCTTGCGGTCACGATCTCCTCTCAATAATGTAGCAGTGAAAGCATGGTAATGCCCCCGGAATGAGTCAGCTGCTGCCCGCTCTCCCAGACCGACTAAAGGCGATCCATCAAGCTGTCTGTTTGACGAGATGACCCATTTTGCTTGGTCGACGAACGTCACTTTATGCGAATTGGAACAAGGTCTAAGTCGAATCATGATTTGAATCAAATCCAATTGATCATGCCTTTTTCAATATTTTAGAAATTTTACAGCAGAAAACTGCAGCAATACACCTGAAAATGTACGAGTTCGAACCGTAAAATAAATTCAAAATATCCACAACATTAGGCGAATTCACAAAGCAGGAAATATTATTTATAAATGTAGGCAACATGCGAGGCGTTGGCGTCGGCAATAAAAACTTTGTAAAAGCAAACCCAAAATATTTTTCCAAACTTTGCGCGAACACGTCGCTTTTAAAGGACATTAACAGTTATGTAAATGTCGAATCCGCTTAGTGTAATTTTGGCAAGGCGGTTTTTGTATTAACCTTAAAGCTACAATACAACGGAGTAGAATGTGGTTTTCTTCCTCAAGCATTCGTAGGTAGATATCCACGAACTGTCATGAGAGGATTACATAAGATGTTTACATTAGATACCACTCTTCATTTTGTTATCTTTTTCATAAATTGGCTTAGGGGTTCAAGAAAAAAAGAGATGTCGAGATTCAAAATAAGGAATTCAAGACAGCAGCGGGTCTTTTGGGCCGCGGCTGGAATACAAATGAACAAATATAAAGTAGAACATCTCGGGGACTACTGAAAATGGACTTTGAAATGTTGACACATTTTTTTGTGTTTACATAAAAAACTACACTTGTTACTGAACAACTGAAAGATACTATAATACCAGGGTATTTGTAACTTATTTACTGACCGTGGAAAAGTTCAAAACTTTAGTATAAATTTACCTTTGATCGTCATTAAAAGAGATACGATGGTTGTATGTCAGAAAGGATCGATGTTAGTAACTCAATCACGACAGAGCAGCTGAACAGGACGTTGATGTAATTTGTCTTAGATATAGAACTATTTACTCCTATTTCTGAGCCAAATTACATCAAGATCCATTCAGCCGTTCTGTGATTAACACACGCATACTCTTTATCCCTGTATTACGTTATAAAGGTCCAATATTCGAACTCCACACGATCGAAACCGCTGACATTAGTTATGCAACTTCAGGATTATGACAGCAAATTTCCCTGTAGCGGCATCCCCCGTACATACTAATTACACACTACGACTGCCAAGCAATCCTGCCACACCTACGTTGTGCAGTAATCAACGCAACAAATGTTATTTCAAAAGGTTATTGACGTGCCAATGTGAACTTTCGATTGGTGTATCATCCTGATAAATCATGACCCTCATCTCTTCTGAAGGTCTCAACGGAATATTGTGCCCTTTTCCATCCTGATCAAGTAAATTGACGAACAAAAAATATAGAGGCGCCTTTCCCATAATCGACACCTACGTGTTTACAATCTCTGATACAGTTTTATAGGCCTATCAAAAATAAGCTTTCGTGCGTTATCTTGCCATTTTTATGTGCCTAGCTCATTGTAAAACAGACGGTTGAACGACCATTAAAATGTCTACCATTACCAAAGTTTACGCAATATCTATAAAGTTGTAGATTGAAATTTTGTACGTTTTGAATAAGACAAAATAAAGCTTGCAAAAACAGGATACTCTACAGACAGAAAGTAAAGTAAGGAAACTTTAATACTTTAAAAAACTACCTTATCCAGGGTGACCTATATCTCCGGGGTCGCGGGTTTCACGAATTACCGTGACCCCGGAACGTAAAGGGCTATGGAAGGACACCATGGATTTTAGTCAGTACGAGTCTGACAGTCCCTCCCGCTCTGCCCTGGGTGGGAGGACTCGTTTGATTTTACCACAATAAAAAAAGGGTGACCTATATCTCCTTATAGACAGATACCATGATCATGGAGACCGTTTTATTAATGATCGCAGTATCTATCTACATAATTTTCCAATATGAGAGGACACCGCATACCAGGATTCCCTTTAAAAGCATGAGAGAATTTATCCGGTCAACACAATACAAAAGATGAACCTACCCATACACGCTGTGAAAATTCCATAATACAAGCCATTTCCCATAATCGGTTTGACGACAAAATAAAAAAGTTCCAGTAATGTTTCCGAAGCTTGATTGATGACAACCATAATTCAATTGAGCACCTAATGTGGGGTTGCGTGACGTAACGTAGTAGGGACGTAGTTACTGTGTCAGATACAGGGTAATGATACAAGCTCGTAACTCTACCACGAATGGAAATGATTTAGTTGTATCTGAATGTATATAAAAAATTACGTGTCGCTATGTTCGTATTTCCAGCTTGTCAATTTTAGACTTGATAGACAGCGCCATGTGAAGCAGGGACGGGTAGCCAGTAAAACACTAAAATTAAAGAGGTATCTGTTTGTATGTGTTGGTTATTCTCTGGAACTAATGATACAATACAAATAAAATGGAAGGAAGCTACATGATTCCTGAGAGATATTAACTTTTAAGTGACATATTTACTAGCGGCCCGTGCCGACTTCGCAAGGGTGGACATGATTAAAGCCTTTGTTACTCAGTGTGAACGTAGGTAGTTTTTTTTTTGAAATCGGCACAGTAGTTTTTGTGTTTATTCATTACTCACACACACACAAAAATACAAATCTTTCCTCTTTATGATATTAATGTAGATATCATGCATATTAGCTGAACGATTTCATCCAGTGCGAAAAAAAATAGCGCAGGCGGAAGCGATGAGTCGGGGTGTAAAACTTCTCGTGAAATAAGTTGCGTAAAAATAATAGTATATAATAAAATTCACTATGTATAAGTAATTTTCATACTACTTTCCTCGTTTTACTCTTTAGTTTCAGAACGACTAAGAGACATAAATCTGAGTAGATTGAAAAGAACCCATACTTAAATTGACTATCAAAATTTGTTTTTTAAAAGTCGAATTAGCCTGTAGACAAATTACTTGACTGGCTTTTGAACTACAGGGCAGGAAATCGATTAATTTACATTCTACTCAAAAGAAATACCAAGGCTAATTAAATTGAACAACACAGAGAAAATAAAACGGTACAACTGGGAGAGTGAAGCCGCAGGCTTATGGTAGACTTTTATTGAGTATTGTTTTGCAAGTTAATGTGCTATTACTCTGTCAATAGCATTCCCCTTTTTCACAAAGAAATCACTTCATTTTTAACAACTTCTATTATTCTTTCATTTTATAAAGCAATATTCAAAACAGTTTCGTTATTTACTTGAACTACACAGTTGTGACCGCAAAATGAAAGATATAGAATTAAATTTTGAAAAAATGTTTAAAATAGCAACAATGTCTATGCGTCTAAATGGGTCTCATCCATCAACTGCACGGGATTCACGGTGGAAAATTATATTCTCAATCATAATGATAAATACATTCTCCTGTTGCATTTTTCTCTTGTATTCCATCTTTTATCATGACATTAAAACGGGAAAGTTTGCTGAAGCCAGCAAGAATGGAACGATGGTTATCGTTTCGTTCACAATAACACTCAAATACATTGTGCTTCTGTATCGTGAGGAATCAATTAAAGAACTCATTAACATCGTGGAAAGGGACTACGAAACAGCCCAGGATTGTACAGACGACATGAAAATAGTAGTCCAGTATGCTAAAAGAGGTGTTACCGTATGCAAATTTTGGCTCGTGTTCGGTTTCGGCACTAGCGCTATTTTCCCAATAAAGGCCTTTTTCCTAATGCTATACTATTACTGCAAGGGAGAATTTGTACTAGTTCCTCTTTTTGACCTAACGTATCCTGAACCAATAGAAGGCTATAAGAACACAACGATAATGTTTTGGCTTTTATTCGCGTTCACCTTTATATTCGATGTGTATGCGTCGTCCATGTATGTGGGATTTGATCCTATGGTACCTATATTTATGTTACATACCTGTGGACAACTTGAAATACTTAGCCGACGCATCTGTAAGTTGTTCGTTGAAGCCAAAGATAACAAAGAAATAGAACAAGGATTGAAGAACATTATTGCAAAATTGCAGGATCTTTACAAGTAAGCACAAATGCCAGCACATTAACTTACCTCAATTTCTTTAATAGATTTTCAACCTTATCACAATAGTGGAAGGTTAATCTTCGATTGGTAAAATTTGACAGATTAGGGTAGGTTGACATGGGATGTGAAATATCAAGTTTTACGTAACATTTAAATTAATAGAGGTACCTACTTTTTACAGATTAGTGGATCGTGTAAAAGCCAACTTCTCTATTTTATACGAATACAACATGAAAGCAACAACATTTTTATTACCACTAACAACATTCCAAATAGTTGAAGTAAGTAAACAGATCCAAGTTATTTAATTAGATCAGCACATTTGTATAGCAGAAAATTAAGTCTGATTCGTATTACATTTATTGTTAAAAATATTTCATTTCTAAAGCAATGAAATACAGGTTCTATACATTAATTATACGACTACGCGGAATACAAGATGAAATGTACGATAAATTATTTTTAATTCTTGCAGGATTTGCGAGATAAACGGATAAACGTCGAGTTTATTTCTTTCTTTGTTGGCTGCATTTTACATTTCTACATGCCTTGTTACTACAGCGACCTTCTCCTGGAAACGGTAAGACCCTGTTTAGGTAAAAGATTTTCATTGTTATTCTTATAAACCAATATACAATAGCGTTAACTTTGAAATGTTTTATGAAACTGAAGCACGTAGTGTGTCGGACGCCCCCGACAAGATGGACCAATTAACTAAAGCTGGTAGCGACCAGTACAGCAATGGACTTTAATAAGTTGAAATTATGATGATAAAACTACACTTAACTTACGTTGCGAATGGTGGTAGTTACCCCTTTATAAGTCCGGAAGCTCGTCTGCGTTTCGTCCATGGGTGAGTCAATTTTTGAAAGATCATTGTCTCTACAGCTAGACCCATGGTGTAAACACTTCTCACCGAAACTAATGTCCCTTTACCTACGTAACTGTCGAAACAACGGCCCTGCCTACTTTCTGCACACCCTCAAAAAGGGCGTGAAAAAGTTGCCTTTGGTGATGCAGATGTCCATAGACTATGGTGAACTTTCAATCAGGCGGGTCGTATTCTTGTTTGTCACCGTTATGGTATAAATAAAAAGATTTTCAACCAATTACTATGTTTAGAACTAACTATTAACTAGCGCCAATAGTTTCACTATTACCTTCCTCATCTAATTTCATAAATCTTTAATGTTAAGTATTTTAATTCTAGAGCGAAAAATTTCGTCAAGCAATATACTCGTGTAGCTGGGAGAAATGTCCCGACAAGCGAATTCGACAGATTGTGTTGTTCATGATGACGAGGGCCAGAATTCCCATGGGAATCACGACGGTGTTTTACGTGATTAATCTCGATACCTTCGCGGAGGTAAGGTATTGTCCGAAAGCATTCTTTTGACGCAGTCGTGCGAAAATGGGTTGCGCGCTTTTCCGTAGCTGACGGAAAAACTATAACCAAAATGAGATTTACTTAAAATATTAGCATTTTTTATATTCGGGGTTCTTTAATAACGAGTAATAAATACGATTTTTTAATTGATACTTTCTTATTATTTCAACAAGAAAAAAATGTGTCATTTAAACTATTTGCTTTTAGTTTTCGATATCTCAGGACTGTTTCAAGTTGCAAGTATCATGGTCATACATAAAAATAAATCGGTCCAAACGTCCCTGAGAAATCAGAGAATGTACGAAAAAAAGAATGCGACGACTTGAGGAACTCCTCTTTTATACGACGTCGGTTAATGATTCTATTTACTTAATTATAATAATTTGCTTTCAGATGTGTCGTCAATCATACACTCTCTTAAATTTAATGAATGCAGCTTGGGAATGAAGGGCCTCGCAGATGAAATAAAATAGTTAACCTTTAAATATGCAATTGTCTGTTTGTTTTAAATCAAGAGTGAATAGGTTAATCTAGGCAAAAATAGAAAAAAAGAACCCAAAAGTTATGTGGAGACGTATCTACCCTATGTAGTTTCCATGCACCCACTTTTAATTTATCATAACATATTTTAACTATCCACAATTCTTACAATATACAACTCATTGTCACAATCCGTTTTTCATTAATTAACCAGGCTGTACGTGAAATAAATTCCTTATCATTCGCTTAACTTTATTATTACACATCCGTTGCCATAATTGGGCATAAATTCTCCGAAAATCCAATTATAAAAGGCTATTAAAAAAGGATAAGCATTGTCTATTTCGGTGCATACAACGTACGAGAGGATTTTCCGAATAACTCTACAAGCATCGACCTACATCAACAAATTACATGGGCAGGTATGCAAATTGGGGTAATTTTAATATTTGTGTAGTATTATGTGAACTGGCATTTTTAGCCGTTGGAAATTAATTGAAGGCTGTAATTAGAGGCTTACCCATTTATTTATACGGTAAGAATACATGATACAATCCTACATATTTTACTGACGTCATGTCTATGAGAAAAAAAACAGCTTTACCTACAAAATAGTATGGCCTTTTGCATACTAAATGAACATGACATTGTGTTTTTTTCTCACGGTAATAGACCTACGGAAAACCGTTTGTTTTACATATAAATGACATTTTTAACTTAACTACGAAAAAAATAAATGCCTTTTTTCTTATTTATGTGCAAACATTTTTTTTTAAGATGGTTTTGCTCTTGTTAGTCTAAATCAGACATAAAAATATTCTAGCACAATCAATTTAAAATAAAACTTTTTACACCTTTCACATCACATTGTTTTAAGTAATCTGATTACAGTGATGTTTATTCATTAGCAACTGCTAACGTCCTGGTGACATAGTAATTATTCCCCAACGCTCTGCTCCGCATAATGCAAGGGTAATGAGATTCTGCAGAGGGTGGTCGACAAAATCCAACAGAGGCTGCACGAAGCCAAACTTTCTCTAAAACTAACACACTATGTTCATCTCATAAACACGGGGCGCAAAAAGTATCTTCTATGTATGAGATTATGTTGCGGCCTGTATTTCAAAGCAGGTTTTATTATTGAAGTGTCCTTGTCTCCCACTATTTAATTGAAAAAAAAAATTGACATAACCTTAGATTAAAAAAAAACCAGATGGATTAAAAATTTACCCCGTCGGTCGATTCCTACCTGAAACAAGTGAACATTTCCAAGGAAAATATTTAAATGTGAGCGTGGCGCTCACTCTCACATTTATAAAAAAGTGGCTTCGCTTAAAACGAATCTGGTCATTTTTTAATCTAAGGACATAATGTAATCGGGCACGCCGCAATCGCGGCGGTAAGACCCCTCTTTGAGGAGTGGCTGGATAGGCGTCACGGCGTCCTGACCTACCGCATGACGCAGGTCCTCACCGGACACGGAAGTTTCGGGAGGTTCCTGTGTCTGATAAGGAGGGAAGAAACGCCTGGGTGTCACCACTGCGAGGATCGTCCGGAGGACACGGTGGAGCATACGGTGCAGGACTGCCCCGCTTGGGCAGAGCACCGCCGTGTCCTCACGACGGCGATAGGCGGAGACCTCTCGCGCCCGGCATTGGTCGAGGCCATGCTGCGGGGCGAGATGGAGTGGGAAGCGGTCGCCTCCTTCTGCGAAGCAGTCATGCTCGCGAAGGAGGAGGCGGGCCGCGTGAGGGAGAGGACAGCGTACTCCCTCCACCCCAGCCGCAGTGGTAGACGCCCACGGCGACGGACGTCGCCAGACGATCTCCGGCCACCGTAGGCGCGGGCATGCGGGCAGCGAGTAATGGGCGACTCGCTGTCCGACCATGGACCATGCCCGGGTCGACGGCGCCTCAAGGAGTGTCAGCATAGTGACGGGGCCTGTAGAGGGCCAAAGCCTGCCGGGGTCGCGGGACTCACAGATTACCGTGACCCCGGTACGTAAAGGGCTACTGAAGGACACCGTGGATTTTAGTCAGTACAAGTCTGACAGTCCCTCCCGCCCTGCCCTGGGTGGGAGGACTCATTTGATGATTTTACCACGATAAAAAAAAAAAAAGGACATAATGTAATGAGACCAAAAATACAATATAAAGACGCTTAATATTAAGTACATCATACAATTATTTAGAGGGATCATCTGCAGCCGAACTAGGTGACGGCCTGTATTTCGGCATGCAGAGAATAAAAATGAAATGCTGGTTACTTTTTGTTAGTTAAAAACAAATCCGATATTTTTGTACAAACTGGAGAATGAAATCGATGTTTCGAGCCTGACTACTCTAGTAAGAAACAGCCAAAATAAACTGGGAAGTCACACTCTTCTTTAAAGACCACGCAGCGGGTCTAAAAAGGCCAATTTAACAACATCACAATATGTATTGCGATAAAATTCGTGATATAGAACATTCTATTCTATTGCTCAAGCAATAGATTATAGAGTAGATAAAGAACAATTTTATCGCAATTCTATTAGTAAAACTGCTAAAGTGGCGTTTTTAGATTCCACAGCCATTTTTCTCGCCAAATCATAAATAAATAATTAGTAATAATTTTGGACTCCATTCCTTAATGGATCCTCATAGGATTTTTGAATAAAAAGTCCGTTAAAGAAACCTCACGAGTAGTATTTCGGTCGTCCACTTATGATCCACTATGAACCTTGCTGACTGGCTAATCTTAACATCAAAGCCTCTCCTTTAGTCTGAAGTGGCATCTTAAAAACCATGAGTATCAGAAGTTTTAATAATAGAACGGGATATTGTATTTTAAAAGCAAAGTATTTTAAACAAGGAGTTTCCTAGCAAGTTACCGTTTTATTTTATTTAACAGGCCTCTGCGGCCGTAGTATGACGTCTTAAACAAGGCTGGTTCCAGTGAGTGAAAGAGACAGAGCTATGGAAGTCATCTAGCGCCACCTCGTTCACTCACTGGATCAAGCCTGGTTCACTACTTTAGTCTAAGCGGTGAATGATGCGGCAGACGGAGCGAATAAGATATTAATTACTTTGCAAATACGCGAATTCGCAACTAGCGGCGCTTCGTGGCGTATTTGAAGCATTTCTATACATTTTATCTTACCTTTCACTTCGCGCTAAGCCACCGCTCAAAGCGGGAAGTTTGTACGACTACTATTATAGCCAGAATCAGCATTGAAATACAACGTAGGAATGCTGCCAGCACTCTGGGCACTGTTCCCGTTGACAGCGATGTGGACGTATTCTTTGACTATGGACTTTGAATATGGAATGGCTTCCATATTCATATTCCTATGACTACAAAGATTTTGTTTTTTTAATTTTTAGTTTGTATATTTTAGTGCTTTATTATGATACTTACTTGTAACTATCTTAATGTAACACTTGTTACCGTTAAAATAACGGTGAATTTTTGGTAAGACCAGGTGAATTCCTTTCGCCAATACTGACGCGATTTAGAGAACGCCACGAACGTTGTTGAGCTAGCGAGTTCGTTCTTAAACTGCAAAAGAATTTGGAGTATCCTTACCTACTTTTTAAACTAGAAACGAATCTCTTTAGAGTACAAGTATTTTTCTATATAAGACAGCCCTTACGACTTAACTTGAAATCGACAATCTGGATCGCAAAAACATGATATGACAAATGGTTTTTTTTTATTTGATCTATATTCTAGCTCATGCTCGTTCAAGAGCTAATGAACTAATATAAAAACATAAGCACAAAAAAGCCGCATAAAATATAGCCGAAGCCCTTTATATTAAACTGAATCGACTTATAAATACAGATAAACTGCTGTAAAAATAACCTTGACCGACGAGCTCAACCGATATATTGAGAACCTATAATAAGGTTTTGTGAGTATAATCAGGTTAAACTTTATCAACATAGCCTTCTAAACGTTATTTTCCCGCGGTACTACCAATTCGGGTGAAAAAATAACACGGGATACTACCTAGAGATCTTGTAGTACCACGGGAACTTTTTATTTACCCATGTTATTACTCTTAATCTATCTACGAGTATTACTACCAGTGTAGTACCGGATAGTACCACGGGCAACAAACGGTTTTTTATGGGTGAGAAATTAGCAAATGAATCCTGGATGGAGTGAACTCAGACTTATACAACTAAAACCCACCCATTTCCTTTACTTGCGTTCCAGGGCCGAGAAAACATCGTATGAATTTCAAGCTTTTCCGCAGTCCTGGTGATCAAAATACCGTTAACTAACAGTTTTTAAAAAAGCTGAAGTAATTTAAAAAAAATGATGAGGCGAGTGCATAAATAAAGATAAAAAACTGCATATTTTACTAACCTCTACCGCTTAAGACAACGGTAGACGGTCAAAATTCCTGCTAAATATTAAGTAGCTTACCGAAGAACACTTTCATGGCTACTTAAAAGGTTTCACTGAGATTGTGCTCGTGTAATAAGCAGCCTTTTGTAAGAAAATGTTTGTAATATGCGCCTAAATTCCTTCGGTACAATGAGGAGTGTTTGAAAGCGGTTTCAAATTCATGCCATCGCTCAGGCGTTACTCCACATTGCGTCTCATCATGAAGTGTCTTACCAAAGATTTTATCTTACCGCCTTATTTTTTTATACAATGCTTTTTTGCTTAATTATTTTGTTATATTTTTATCAAAATAAACTGGATTATTTTTTGTTGTGCCGACCTTGTCGTACAAGGATATTTATTTACATAATTAAATTATTTGATTTGTTACTTTTAGATTTATGTCCCTAATAAATCTTGACCCTTGCAGGAATAAAGAATTTTGGCCACGTTCCACTCGTTGCCTATCTCAGCTTTTAGTCTTAATTGGTTTCGATTTCCAATGGAGCACTAACGGATTAGTAGATTAGGCAACTAAGGCTTGCTGAAGCTGCAGGCATACGTATGAACTGGTATATAGGGCAACACCGTATTTGATAGCTCTGATTGTGTTTTCAACTGACTTTCAGCGCGACCGCTATTGTTAGAAACTGTCAGAAAAATTCTGCTATGCTCGCCAGAAGGCACCAGCATCAGGCACCAGTTGTCCGACATTATGCTGAAATGGGCCTATTTGGCGCAGCCATAAGTCACACAGTATATGCCGCCTACATGCTCTTTTAGCGTTGATGTAATTTAACTTTTTTTTAAATGTTAAGTTTAAAAACTTTTTAAATAGTTATTTTCGATACAAGTGCGAGAAGTCTGTCTTTATGAACGAGTTCCAACTTTTGAGCCGAGCCGTAGGCGAGGGTCAATAGCTGGAACGAGTTGTAAAGACAGATTCGCACGTGTATTGAACAACTATTTTTAATACAGTTGCGAAGAAATAAAAATTTTAATAATAAAAAATTAACTTCACTTAGCGTAGAAAATTTTACGAAAATGGCGCCAAGTATATTTTTTGTCATCATACGCAAAGGCAGTGTACTCATACAGCCAATGTTTTGTTTATGTCGATACTAATATTGCTTTATTATTTGAACAAATAAATAACAAATAACAAATTTCATTTTTTTTGCATGATTATTATCAGTCTTGTAACGAAGAAAAAAATATTGAATTAATACTTTAGTAAAAATGAAAAAAGATTAGACTAAAGTCTCTTTGGTTGCATAGAGAGCCCATATTAATTTATTATGTTGGTAGTACGGTTTTTTATTTAACTAGTGCGAGAAATTGCATTTTACACACAGAAAACTCCCCCATAAAATGTCAATTTTCATGCAACTGTATTAATAAATTAGTTCTAATGCACGCCGGACGGCACTCGGTGCATACATTTTCAAAATTTCTGATAATATGCGGAGTGCTTGCGGCAAGCATCAGAATGTTTCTGACAGTCTTATAGTATGCGCTCGCGTTAAAAAAGAAGGCACTAAATACATTAGACGTGGATAGGACTTGTTATTTTATTTTAAAAGAAATAACCATAAATACCAATACCATTTTTTTTATTTCTGTGTTATTTTCCGTGTTTGAGTTTTGAAATATAGCATTAAGGCAGAATGTAAACGTATAAATTTAAACTAATTTACAGATTTTTTGCTTTTTTTATCGGCTGCTATGTCAATATCAATAATGAAATACCGCCTCTGGTGCTTCAGTCTTTATTTTACGACGGTACAAAGTATGATTTTGTTGGATTTATGCACAATAATTTCATTTTATAGCGTTGTAAAACAAAGAGTAACCCTCTTTGGTCTTGCTCCTGACTCTACCGCTATATGTTGGACATTCTATCATTTTTTTATATCATATAAAATTCAGTCATTTTACAGCGGCATATAAAAAGAAAATGACAGTATACGTCACTACCACCAGAAATCAGAATGTACGATTCGTTTTTTAAAGTTTTTAAAAAAGGTAGAAAATTACATGATTAAAATCTAACCAGTATTTTTTTAATTACCTAGGTAGTTTCTAAATTATGAAAACAATAATTTGAGGAGAGCTCATTGGAGTATTTAAAAAATAAAACATACTTAATATATTGTACAAAAAAAACCTTCACACACATTAACGAACGTTAACAACAATAGACACACTATTTTATCTAGATTTTAATAAAGATAACAAAAAAAAACAGCTGCGTCATAAAATATTACTCTTTGTACAACAAAACATCTATTGCAGAATAAAAAAATCGTTTACGTATAAATACTATAAGGCTGAAGCCAGACGAGCGCAAATTTTTGAGTTGTCAGTTGCGTAATTTCGTGTTCTGGTTAAACGCAGACCACTCATTTTGCGTCGCAAAAGACTTTTTCTGTGAAAGCGACCGAAATTCTGCGACTCACAAAATTTCGCTCATTTGGCCTCACCCGTATTGTAAAACAAGGTAATAAAACTCAGCTTCAAACGAGTGTGTTGCGATGACCTAATTGTTAAGCGTCTCGAGTACTTATCCAGAAGACCCGGGTTTGAGTCCCACTTACAGCTGAATTTTTCATTTCTCAAAAATCTTTATTATTGTCTCACTTATACTGTTTTTATAAAACCACTCTTACTAAAAAATACTCAGATTGCAAGCGTGAAAAGCTGAACAAAATTCAATTTAGTAAAATGCTAATTGAGTTGCGAAATTCTTTCTTTTCCGCGTTCCCTGAGACAACAAGATAAGTCACAACTGATTTATTCAGCTTGGCAAGTCTTATAATTGTATGCACCATTATAGCTACTAGCACAATTCGACACAAAATAACCACAACTACTGCGGTATTCAAAGGCTAGTTATTTGATCAATGGTTAAACTACCTACTGGTAAAACCCCATTCATTTATTAACAAATGCAATTAAAAATGTGTTCCGCTGAGGGAAAGCGACAGAGCTATACAAGTCGTCTAGTGCCATCTCGTTCCCACAGCTGAACTACTCACGCTTTCAGACCTCATTGTGGCCACCAGGCCAAAAAACTCGCCCTTAATATAAAAAAACACAGATTTTGAGAGATCATTATCTCCACAACGTAACTACTAGAATCAGCGACAATGAAAGAAGTAAGGACAAAGCTCTAGCAAGACCTCGCCAGTTTCACTCGTGTGTAAATATTTAAACAATATCCGTCCAGGAACTCACTGCGAAGCTGAACTACGAGAATTATTCATTATATGGCCACGCTTCGTTCTTTCAAGGAAAAAAATCAAAACTAACATTTTAGACGAACCCAACCGTCTATGGGTATAATTTTAGGAATACGTGTAATAAAGGTGGTCGCACATAATGTCAACACAGAACGCGCCGTAAACGCCCATTCCATTATTTGACATTATCGGCAATATTCGGATGTTGTCCGAATTTTCCGATTTCATACGTGCGGTGCTGTCAGTCTACATGCTTCAATTTAACATCAAACTCACAGTTATCACAGTTGTAATACAGCGCAAGTATTAAAATTTTTAGTAATGCAGATTCATTAACTTCACTTAATCCAAACATCCCAAGTATAGTTAAACCGACTAGGAGAAGCTAACACATTCCTGTAAACTGGTGAACTTCTAGGAATTCTTTTCTCCACCTCTGCTTCCAATAGAGCTTGCATGCATGCTACTAGGTCCGGATAGTGCGCAGATAACTCCGTTGTCTCGCAGGGATCGTCTATAATGTTGTACAGACATACTGTGCCTGAAAATTATACATTATCATGTTATCGAGCAGTACTCTATTTGATAACTATTTGATACAAAAGAGCTGTAGTCCATCAATCTATAAGCCCAAAACTGCATAACGTTTTGTTATCAATAAGTACTATATTTTTTTACTATGCGCTACTGTGTTAACGACAAACTGAGACAGAGAAATAGAAATGAGACTGTATATACTGTGCAAATTCTGGGCTATAGCATTGCATTTGTTCATGTTTAGATTTCATCACAACACTCACCGTTACCAGGATAACATATAGTAGCCGAAGATGTATCGCATTTGATTGTCGTTCGGTTTCTTACATTCAAGTCGTCGGTGTTAAACGGTCTTCCAACCGAGTCAAGCACACCGTACACTTTACTGCGTTTAAGAGCTTCTACATAAGACGGTGGACTACCAATGATGCCTGTGAGATTGGTGCCATGGTAAGTTCCGTAGTTCTGCACGACGTCACCCGTCACCAACTTAAAGTCTCCATATATTATTGAAGCATATCCTACTAT
Source organism: Agrotis puta (assembly GCA_943136025.2). NCBI lineage: Eukaryota > Metazoa > Arthropoda > Insecta > Lepidoptera > Noctuidae > Agrotis > Agrotis puta. The sequence goes on from OW964171.2 coordinate 5,413,261, forward strand.
ATCGTCGATTTCATACATTTCTACTCTTTGCGAAGGTAAGTTATAGTTAATACTGTCCCACTGATCGATACCATCAATGTCCTCGGGAACATCTACACCCACAGCGCTTAATAAGGTTGGCAACCAGTCTGTGACGTGCATGTATCCGTCCCAGTAATGACCAGTGTTGTTCAAAAGGGTACTCCACACCAACCCAGCAACTCTTACGCCACCCTCATATGGTGTCGTCTTGATGCCTCTCATTGGATAATTTGAACCATAGTTTTTGTAATCGCCAACTGTCATGCCTCCGTTGTCTGATGCAAACACAATTATAGTGTTTTCTAAAATTCCCTTGTCAGAAATAGCTTTGACAATATCACCGACGCTGTCGTCAAGTTTCTTAACCATGGCTGAAAGTTTAAGTGAAATAAAATAAACAATAAGTTTCAAGTCAGGGATCAGTTGCATATCGTATCTAATGGATTAGGAGGCAACTAGTCCCACTTCGGAACATTGAACGGGTACTATTTCCACCAAACCATGATATTTACCTGCAAACATCCTTCTCTCTGGTGACTCAACATGTTTCATCGCCCGGACATCTTCTGGCGGTGCCTGTAGAGGAGCACCCTCATGGCCTGCGTGCGGAGCGTTGTGTGAAACCAACAGGAACAGGGGAGACAATGTGTCGTGATTCTCGATCACTAGTTAAAAACAAAGTTAATGCTTATTGTTAGTATATACTTGGCGGGTGACTTCCTGTTAAGTCATGACTTAATGTATTTAATGGACATCACTGTGTTATTATGTTTAGGTACCCTACTAACACTTAAGTTTTTGAAGTTTCTTTTACAACGTAATAAAGGCGGCCCAAAAGTTTTAAGAGATTACGGAGAGTTTTAAACCGTCAACCTTGATGTTAACCTAACTTAACAACCAAAATAAATACGCTAAAGATGAGAAACACATTATAATTTTGAAACTAGGTTAATATCGACATTTTAATTGGTAATAAACCTTACCTGATTTGGCATGTTCTGTGTAGACATCGGTGATGTAACCTTCAACGTCCCAGGCTGGAGTTTGGTTTCTAAATAAGGCTAAACCAGAAACTTGGCCGACTGTCCACTAAAAATAAGTTTGTATAAATTAGTATTAGTGTTTTGGGTTGACTTTTATCTGACTCTTATCGGTCAGTCACATAAGAAAAGTGACAACATCGAACATCTAAACAATTATACATGTCATAGTGCTCAAACACAATGCGAGCCTAGCGCGGAGACGGTGGCGGGTGCGGTAATATCAAACATACGATTATATGAAATCGCCGCTCGTGGCCACACTGAAGTGACTACGGCGCGAGGCACGGGATCGAGTGGCAGTCGCTGCGTCTAGGACAGAGATCATCGTTTGATTTCTGCCCTATTCGGTTCTTACCTACCTCGTCGAATACTTCAGTCCATTTGTAACGTCTCTCGCGGTAGGAAAGAACCTCGGTAGCTCGGTTGGAAAGAGCATTAGATGTACTGAAACCGGAGGTCGCAGGTTCAAATACTGCTCGCGGTTCGAATTTTTCTTTCCAAAGAAAAGCTTTGACATTCGCTACGCATGTTTAATGCGTATAATATTTATAAAATAATAATAAAAGTACTTACTTCTTCTTCATAAGTGTACTCATAGTAATCCAAGTAACCACTTCTATGTCCAAAATGACTGTCGAAGCCCCTTTTAGTTGGTAAATATTCTTCCCGGGATGATCCAACGTGCCACTTGCCAACCAAATGGGTAGAATAACCAGCGTCTTTGAAATACTCGGGTAGTAGCTTGACACTAGTTGGTATGCCTCTATCTTCACCCATTGTTATAGGAGGATAACCTTGCATCCCTGATTGAGGAAATTCAGTTTAGGTCTTAATACAATGTTGGAAAAAAAAATAACAAGTTGTAATATTATGTATACGTTAATTTTTTTAGCGTGGTAATATCATCAAATGATTCCTCCCACCCAGGGCAGAGCGGGAGGGACTGTCAGACTCGTACTGACTAAAATCCACGGTGTCTTTTAATAGCCTTTTACGATCCGGGTTCAGTATGAGATTACATAGAGACGGTTATATATTTGGCCAAAGATTTGTAAAATAATAGACAAAAGATAAACATATTTTAATGCCTTGACGTCATAGAAGGTTTAGCGAGTTTATTGACATTTTATCAAGCTTTGGTCAATCCGCGCGGGTTTCGTGTGGTAGATTACAGCCTCCGAACCGAACGAAGAAAAGACCTGTACCTCAGGAGTTGGCTTACATTATAGGCTGATTATGATTAGGGACTCTTGTTATACAGGGTGAATTTTCTAACCGGGCGTGGATGGCTATATCCGGGACTATGAGGAATATGGAAAACACTAAAAGGAGGACGATTTTGACATAAACTGTATCATTAGATTTACGAAAATTTAATATTTCTGACCAAAAACATGCTGTATTATTAAACCATGCGATAAAGTCGCTGAGAAGGATAAAATTCTGGTAAGTAACCTGCCTGCATACAGAGTGGCACTGGAAGTATAGATCAAATCAAAAACGAACATGGGAAAATCAAAATCAAAGCTGAGTGTATTAAAATAGAATACCTGTCTTATATGCGTATTTTCCCGTAAGAAGAGCAGTTCTTGAGGGAGTACATATCGCATGACTGTAGTACCTTCCCAGAGTTACTCCCGAATACGCCAACAAGTCAATATTAGGCGTCAAAACCTGATCAGATCCGTGAAAACTAACATCATTCCATCCCTGGAAAATAGATTTGTGTGTCAATAGGTAAAATTTGTTCTAAAAAAAATGGATAAAAAATATAAGGTTATTGGAACATTGGATATTGTCTTTCATTTTCCTTCTAATCATGTATTTGAAGATATTTTGATGGTAGTTTATTTCGTTGATAATCATTAGATTTTCGTGATACGATATTCAACATAGAGTAAATATTCTTAAATTACATATATATACCAGACTAAATCTAAATTTTTATATAAGATATCAAATTCAAATTAAAACTAAAAATATTATTTAAATAAAAACACAAAAATGGGAAGAGACATATTGAATTGATTTTCTGTAAAAAATAATAATTATGCTTAGATGTTGCGTGTGAGAACATCACTATTTCAATCTTATCATAGGGATCTTGATGGGAAATTGATTAAATAAAATAGGTAAGAAGGTTGATGTTCAGAGTTCATCAATTTAATTCCAAAGATCAATTCGATTTCCACACTAATTATTTCAAGACTAGAGAATTACCTATTGCAGCAGCCAAGTATAGATAATTTTATAGTGATGAATCTACAACATTGTACTTAGTATATATGCGAAACCTGAATTGAGTTTGTTCAAAATCAATTACTGATTTGATTCCAATAATTTTTACACCATGTTATATTTGTTCCCAAAAATCTATATTACTATATAATAAATCTGTAGAAGGGTCAATTCTGTACATTGAAAATATTGAAAAAATAAATAGCGGGGGGTGTTGCTGGATCGATACCAAATCCAAATATATGATTAAAAAAATTTTTGTCTATCTGTCTGTCTGTCTGTCTGTTTGTGCAGGCATCACGTGAAAACTAACGGTTCGATTTCGATGAAACTTGGTATAATTATTCCTTATTATCCTGGGCATAACATAGGATACTTTTTAACCGACTTCAAAATAAGGAGGAGGTTATCAATTCGACTGTATTTTTTTTATTTTTTATTTTGTTACCGCATAACGACCGACTGGGTGAACCGATTTTCATGATTCTTTTTTTGTTTGAAAGCTGGTGCTTCCCGTGTGGTCCCATTGTCACCAAATCAGGATCTGATGATTGGATCTTGGAGAAATCGAGGGCAACCCTCAAATTTTATATGCTCACCCATCGTTTTTCGTAAATCTTATGAAGTAATTTAAGTACTTGCGTATGGTAATCATGATCTTATGTAGCTGAGCTGCTGATGGAAGGTACAACTCCTTAACAGTAGTTTGTTACCGCATAACGACCGACTTCGTGAACCGATTTTCATGATTTTTTTTTGTTTGAAAGCTGGTGCTTCCCGTGTGGTCCCATTGTCACGAAATCAGGATCTGATGATTGGATCTTGGAGAAATCGAGGGCAACCCTCAAATTTTATAGGCCCACGCATCGTTTTTCGTAAATCTTATGAAGTAATTCAAGTACTTGCGTATGGTAATCATCATCTTATGTAGCTGAGCTGATGATGGAAGGTACAACTCCTTAACAGTAAGGAGTAGGCATCGACTGATTCATTGTTCGCATATCTCCGGAACTACACATCCGATTTAAATAATTCTTTTTTTTTGTGCTAGGTATCGTTCCACTTAGGGAATACTGAAAGTTTCATCAAAATCGGTTCAGTAGTTTTGTCTATCTGTCTGTCTGTCTGTCTGTTTGTGCAGGCATCACGTGAAAACTAACGGTTCGATTTCGATGAAACTTGGTATAATTATTCCTTATTATCCTGGGCATAACATAGGATACTTTTTAACCGACTTCAAAATAAGGAGGAGGTTATCAATTCGACTGTATTTTTTTTATTTTTTATTTTGTTACCGCATAACGACCGACTGGGTGAACCGATTTTCATGATTCTTTTTTTGTTTGAAAGCTGGTGCTTCCCGTGTGGTCCCATTGTCACCAAATCAGGATCTGATGATTGGATCTTGGAGAAATCGAGGGCAACCCTCAAATTTTATATGCTCACCCATCGTTTTTCGTAAATCTTATGAAGTAATTTAAGTACTTGCGTATGGTAATCATGATCTTATGTAGCTGAGCTGCTGATGGAAGGTACAACTCCTTAACAGTAGTTTGTTACCGCATAACGACCGACTTCGTGAACCGATTTTCATGATTTTTTTTTGTTTGAAAGCTGGTGCTTCCCGTGTGGTCCCATTGTCACGAAATCAGGATCTGATGATTGGATCTTGGAGAAATCGAGGGCAACCCTCAAATTTTATAGGCCCACGCATCGTTTTTCGTAAATCTTATGAAGTAATTCAAGTACTTGCGTATGGTAATCATCATCTTATGTAGCTGAGCTGATGATGGAAGGTACAACTCCTTAACAGTAAGGAGTAGGCATCGACTGATTCATTGTTCGCATATCTCCGGAACTACACATCCGATTTAAATAATTCTTTTTTTTTGTGCTAGGTATCGTTCCACTTAGGGAATACTGAAAGTTTCATCAAAATCGGTTCAGTAGTTTTTGAGATAGGGTATTTTATTAGCTTATTGGATGTATTATATGTATTTGGCAAGAATTTGAGATGAATATTTAAACTAAAAAGAGAAAAATAAAAAACTTTAAAAAAAAAATGTAACCGCCTTCTAAAAGAACCACAAACAAGGGTAAAATAATCTACAAAATAACTTTTATTTCGGAAGTCGGTGGCAAAACATAAACAATGAAATAAAAAATAACAAAGCCATGGACTTCCGAAATAAAAGTTATTTTGTTGATTATTTTACCCTTTTTTGTGGTTCTTTTTGAAGGCGGTTACATTTTTTTTGAAAAAGTTTTTTGTTATCCTGGAAAAATACGTAGAAAAAAATAATCTTATTTTTCAGTTTTATTCATAGACGTTGTTCTGTAGAACCGCGAACACACGTTGCATTACCCGCAGTGGATTCAGCGCCGTAATATTTATAAGATTTCATTGTCAGAGTAACTCAAAATGGAGAAATAAACCATCCACGCGAAGACCGACATCCGCGCGGACGGAGTCGCGGGCGGAAGCTAGTATTTTAATAAAATTGAGCCCCCGCTCAATTCAAAACCGCGAACCGCTGCTAAATGAGCGTGTTTTTGATCGGACAACCAGGTAACATAACAAGCTTGTAACTTTGTTATTTTTCATGATACAGTTTTGAAATTTACATAGATTCTTTACACAAAATTACCGGACAGGAGATGACTTGTTATCGGGTTTCGCACTGTTTTACGATTCAAAACTTTTAACAGAACTGCACAACTGTTCCCCCCGCAAATATTTCCGAACCAACCTTGGTTCGGAAATATTTGCGGGGGGAACACACTCTTAATCATAAGTTAATCCCTGGATTCGATATTAAAAAATATATTGTTACTTACCAAATCATCAGCCATAATAAAAACGACATTAGGAATATTCGTTTCACTAGATAAACCGATTACAACGATGCTCACCAATAAAGATAACACATTATGGCTTTTCATTCTCAAACAAAGACTAAAAACTCAGCAATCACTAACAAATCGGCTGAAATTGCTGGTTGTTTAGTTTGATAAAAATATACTACAAATAAACAAATAAATAGTGGTATAAATTTCGACGAGATAAATTGTAATCGCAGTAATGTAGCACGTGCGCGCACGGTTGAATGTCTGCAGCGTGTGAACGCACGATGACACAAGAACACGACCCGTCATTGAATGATAACTCATTTTAGTGCATTTATTTAGGTATACAGGTATACAAACATTGAAGGAATATAACATAGGTACAGGAAAAAAAATATGTTTTAAATATAAGAATTATCAAAACATTCGCTCTCACAATATTTGTACAAAGTTGGTAAAATATTGGAATACTAATTTATTTTGACCAAATCTTTGTGAGAGGGAGTGTAGCCAATGTTTTGATCATTCTTATATTTAAAATAATACTTGTTATTGTCGCGAATCATATTTTAATTAAGTTACAACTTCTCACTGATATGCAAATTGCAAAAAACACATGAAAATTTTTAATTACTACGGAGGCTAGGTTTGCTACGGAGGAATCGCCTTAAGTATCGGCTTTAACCATTCTTCAAACACATTTTATTGTAGTGATGGGCTCTAAATCGCGTTTTATTGTTTACTTACTGTAATCGAAATTGTTGTCAACTCTAATCAACGATTACGTAGGATGATCCGGTGAGGTGTTATTTGTGTGAATAGGATTATCAAGGAACGAAATGGGAGAAGTCTTAGACCAGAAGTGAGACAGTGTAGGCTAACAAAAAAAAAAATTGTTCACCTGTGAATTAATTTTCAAGAACACACCGATGTGAATTTTTTATGTTTTTACGTAAACCTTTATGTGTTATGAGAAATAACATCATAAACCTAGAACCTAATAGTTAATTGTTCTTTTGTTATGTTCTACGTTGACGTCTGACGTACTCTTTTATGGGTTGAGCTGATTGTGCTTATCGTAAAAAGTAAAAAAAGTAAACAACCCGCTATAAAATAATCGTGATTTGGATTTAAAAAAAAACGCACGCGTTCGTATTCTAGGTACTGTATGTTTTTTGTTAGCCGCAACAAAATCAAAATCAAATGTTTTATTTCACATAGACCCATGAGGGCACTTATAAAACATCGCCAGCAGGTGCTGGGTTCGGGAAGTCCTTAGTAAAATTAGTGCTACAAAAGAAGAAATATATAACCTACAATGTTCTCACATTCACAAACAAAGAGTAAGGAAGAATCTATGTAAAAAAAAGCTATAAAAGCTGGGTTACTTCTATAATGTTTTACAAACTGTTACAAATCTGAACAGGTGTCAAAGCTAAGGCAATATAATATTGCAAAACGAACACAATAATAGTACAAAAAAAACTATATACAGGAATAAAATAAAATAGAAGAATCATATAATCGTAACACGTGGATGAGAGAAGTTAAAGACTACAAATAAGTGCTGCTGCTGCTGAGCTGCCCGGGAAGCCACATATGCAGAAGGAACTATTGCCACACATCCTTGTCTTCAACGTAGTCCTTAATTTTGTAATATGCTTTTTTAATAAGGACACGTTTAATATGGGTTTAACAGTTTTTAGCCATTAACTTTCTCTCAATTAGTCCAGTGACTGACTTTTTTTTTTTTTGCGTAGTAAAATCATCAAATGAGTCCTCCCATCCAGGGCAGGGCGGGAGGGACTGTCAGACTTGTACTGACTAAAATCCACGGTGTCCTTCACGAGCCCTTTACGTACCGGGGTTACGGTGATGGGTAAGTCCCGCGACCCCGGCAGGTCCAGTGACTGACTTACGTAATTTGTTGTAAAAACGTATTTTGATTACAAGGAATGACTTGTTCGTCTTTGTTGGTCTGAATCTCGGTGTTACAATTTCGTGTTTACTGCATGTATTGATATTATGAAAATCGCTTCTAGCCTTGAAGAGTCCTAGATTTTAGCGAACATACAGAATGCTTTCTAAAATTTTATGTGAAGGCAGTGTTAAAATATCAATTTCGTTGAATTTGATTTAAGATAAAATTGGTCATGCTATGCGTACTGTAGAAAGCGCATTACGCATTGAAGTATAGAAAGATTTTATTTTCTACATTTTTAAATCCCTAATAAACTGTAATCAACACAACTCGTTTCTACGGTGCCATGCTACGAGTACTGTAGATACGAATAAATGTGTGCAATGAATTAATTAACGAATTGTCCATGAACTAATTTAATGGATAGTTAATGCGTTACTGATTGTGATTTGACTCTATTTACAGCACTGTTTAGTTGGTTGTCAATGAAACAGTAATGATTCGTACTGTATTCGTTCATGTCCAGACGATATGTTTTACATTTTATTATCTCCATTATTTAGGGGATGAGGAACAGGTTATGAAGTTATTCGATATTGCAATTGTAATCCTCCAACCAGACGGGTCTGGTGTCTGGTGAACGTGCTGCCCGAGAATCGCCTTCATAATTTTCCAATGGCTACAATTGAAATGCTCATCAATAATTCTTTTTGCATACCAAAATGGATAAATGCTCACCAAATCTCGCTTTAGCAAGATTTTAGGGACTCCTCGAAGTTGGGTTTAGTTAGATTCCTTTAAACTATGCAAACAGAAATAGAAGCCCCGCGAAGTGGGGCTTCCTCGTCCCTGCTTAGGTCGTTTTTTTCATAATACACAATTTTGTGAACATTTATCCATATTTTGCTGGCACGTATTTCGATTTGTTGGTTTTAAAATAGGTACTTTTCTTCTAGGCGTTTAAACACAAGGTCTTTTCAATTATATTCTAAGCTTGTAACACCATGTTTGTGACCGCTGCTTATCTTCGGACGTGTGAAGTCTCGATCCACACGCCGGTGATACGTCGTTTCTGTTGTCGGGTCGAGACGTCGCGTCGCGTCGTTGCGATAAACAATGACTTCAGCGGTTGTAAAATGTTCGTATTGTAATGTGGTTATCAATGAGGTGCTTGCCTTTATCACTACATAGTATAAAACAACATTGCTTGCCGCTGTCTGTCCTTATGTATGCTTAAATCTTTAAAACTACGCAACGGAATTTGATACGGTTTTTTTAATAGATAGAGTGATTTAAGAGGAAGGCTTATATGTTTATAACATGCATAATATAGTAAAAATTGAACCCGTGCGGAGCCGAGGCGGGTCGCGAGTTTGTTATAAGATACAAGTGAAGGACGAGCAAAGTATCGCAAGTATCTGCGTTAGCGCATTTTCGGAAAGCAAGAAACATTTAGCAAGAAATTAAAAAGGAGGTAGGGAAAGACACTACGAAATATTAACGACATTGTATGGATACTGAAAAACTTAGATCCACTGGAAATAATGATTTTCGTTGCCAGAGATTTACACAAACTACCTCCGGATTTATTTGACCAAGTAGATGTGACCAGAGTGTTGAATAACAGTGAATAAGAAAACTGACATAATCTTAACAATCGACTTGGTATTTAGATAAGGACTGACCATAAATTGAAAAGGTACACCAATTATATTAGATATCGTGCATATAAATAATTATAATTTAATCGGTTACTACGATAATTTTATTATGTTGATTCATTGTGGGTAGGTAGTGGTACCACTTCAAAGCACGGTGTACCGTGACAATATCATGATAAAACACCACATTTTTGGTGAAAAAATTTGGTTGTAGACTGGATCCAGGGTTTCTGATTCCTCAGCCTTTATTATTCTCAACAAAATTCCATTTTTTCCAAAAATTATAGAAAAAGTTTGTTTCTTGTTCCTAAACTAGAGGCGCTTTTTCCATGTTCCACACCATCAACGTAGTAAATACTTCAAGTATGCTGTAAATAAAGTACATTTTCTTCTATCTTGTGATAAGGCCTATGGAAGTCATATTTTTCTAACATTCTAGGAGATGTTAGAAAAATATGACTTTTCAACAATGCATGTGTTGTCTTCAGTCACTACCAGCAGCTCTCAATTCACAACTCTGATGGCTCATTCGAGTCCGATTCATTGCAATTTTGTATCATTCAATACTTAGGCAGAATTTACAATTATATTTAAACCAACTTTATTGTAAAATTCCTACATTCTACGCGTATAAATGATTTGATTTAAATTCGATTTTGTATGACATAAAATACATTTGTGATAGTGTGTACCTAATTTTATTGTTAGGATTGCCAACCGTATCGCAATTTAGATGAAACTAGCTGTACTTACCTATCCGCGGCTTCGCTCAAGTGATGGTGTATTTTTTTTTGTTGGTTTACAGAACATTACCTAGGCACATTATGTCCTAACTAAAATCCACGTATTCCTTCAATTTCAGGTCACGGTTACCTACAGTTTAGACACTCCTACAACCCCGGCAAGCGTTAACACACTAGTGCTGACGTTCATTTGAAGAATTGCAAATATTTGCTTTTTTTATAACCGTCCAATGGGTTCTACCAGCGATGACCTACGGTGCCGAGACGTGAATTCCCATAGAGGAGAGTTCGAATACGAGTTAAACAAAGGACCATGGACCGAGCCATGTTCGACATTACCATACTAGACCGAGTGCGAAACACTGAAATCCCTTGTCGAACGTAAGTCGGGGTCAAAGCGATTCACCTCAAGTGGAGTTGCAGGTTGTCTGGCTACAGAAGGAGATGGGAGATGGGGAAACGTTTTGCCCGAATGATGCCCTGTGTGGACCCAAAGTAACCAGGGTTGCTCAAAAGCGTTGGGTTGATGATAATACATCGTCAACATAGCGGGAAGCAGATGCTTCAGCGATATTGACTCCAGTTTTCGCCGTCATGAAATGAAAATCGCACACAACCTCGCAGTGTATTTTTTTTTTGTTAATAATGTAAATGTCCAAAATTCCTAATTTCTAATCCAAAACCTCACCTTGTATAAATCGTTAAGGTGGACTTGATAACAATTCTGATTACAGTAAGTATGCAATAAAACGGGCTTATATAAGTAGGTGCACTAAAATGTTATATCGTTCAATGATGGGTAAACCCTGCACGCGAGTACTACGATTAACATTTTCTGTCGTTTTTTCTAATTGATTTGTTTGTTCTACTTAATTTTATTGTTTTTAGTCTAATTTACGTCAAAGTAGCACAATTTCAGTAATTGTTTACTTATTTTTCATATCGTATTCCTAATTCCTTGGTTGAGAATGAGAACCCATTGTGTGTTAACTTTATTTATGTGTATGGGCATAATCGGTTTATCCAGTGGAGCAAATTTTCCTAATGTAGTTTTTATTTTGGCTGATGATATGGTAAGTTACAATATATTATTAATTCTTAATTGGTTTGTCGGACTTAGGTGTCATTGAAATTTATGATCCCGGAGTTTTAACTCTTTTTCAGTACACCATTAAAATATTTTCATATTATGCCCTCATCCAACAATTACAATGCTAAAACATGGGGGTTTTAGCATTGTAATTGTTGGATAGTTAATAGATCGTCATAAAAATTATCTGCAGCAGTCGTTATAGGTGGCATCCAGTGGTTAGCGATAATCCAGTCAGCCGTCCATAACGTAATCCTCTGTCAATGAACGCCAACCATTCCGATCTTGGGCAGTTCCTATTCATCTGCTGACGGCCACCTTCTTCAAATCATCGATCCATCGTACCGCAAGGCGTACCGCAATACGTTTGCCCATACGCAGTCTCCACTCATGTACGAATCTGCTCCATCGACGGTCTGTCCGTCTGCAAACATAGCCGGCCCTCTTTCACTTCAGTACGCTGATTCTACGTGTCATGTCAGTGACTTTACTACTCTGACGAATAACTTCGTTACGAATTCTCTCACCAAAGAAATCCCGAACATTGTCTCTCCCGCCATTGAACCCTGATCAACCTTGAATTTGTGGACCAGACCTATGGTGAGTCTCCACGTTTCGGACGATGATGCTGATTTTTGGAACGTGACTGGATTTTATCAAGATACTTCCATAAGAATTCGATAATGAAAGCCTAACAAGCGTATTGCTCGCCGCATAAGATAACGTAACGATAGAAAAGAAGTACGAATACAAAATAATGTCTATGGAAATAAAAACATGTTATAATTTTGTAAATGTTAACTCCGAGTTAGGAACGGAGTCGCTGTTCTTAAGCTTGGTGATCTGAAAGAAAAAGAAATATCTACATACTGTTCTATTGACCTGATAATAATGCCTATTTTAAAAAACTAAGCTTCAGACATACTTTTGCAGGGATGGAATGATGTTAGTTTTCACGGATCTGATCAGGTTTTGACGCCTAACATTGACTTGTTGGCATATTCCGGTGTATCTCTTGGAAGGTACTACAGTCATGCGGTATGTAGTCCATCTAGAGCTGCTCTTCTTTCAGGAAAATATGCATATAAGACAGGTATTTTATTTTGAAACACTATTAAAATTTTCTTTGCCTTATAGCGAATGTTTAATTAAGTTAATACCCGCTTATAAACTCGAGCATCAACGCTTATCGTGATGTCAATAGGGTCGTTATTTTTTTTTAATCTTCAAATGTTTCTCCCACCCAGGGCAGGGCAGGAGGAACTGTCAGACTTGTTCTGACTAAAATCTTCCTTCACTAGCCCTTTACGTTCCGGGGTCACGGCATTCGTTAGTCCCGCGACCCCGGCTATGGTCGTTATAGCATATCTTTGGCTAAATATTAACTGTTTCTATGTAATCTCTCAATTTACGACTTTTCTACACACCAATGAATTTAATATATTGTGTTACACTTCTTTTTAGCATTGTACTATGACCAAATGTAAATTTTATTCAATCAGGGATGCAAGGTTATCCTCCTATAACAATGGGTGAAGATAGAGGCATACCAACGTGTGTGACGCTATTGCCCGAGTATTTCAAAGACGCTGGTTATTCTACCCATTTGGTTGGCAAGTGGCACGTTGGATCATCCCGGGAAGAATATTTACCAACTAAAAGGGGCTTCGACAGTCATTTTGGACATAGAAGTGGTTACTTGGATTATTATGAGTACACTTATGAAGAAACAGTAAGTATTTTTAATGACAGAGAAGTCAGCATTCGGATAAATTTGATCTAAATGAAATCTATGACTGCATTTCAATATCTATTCTCCATGGACAGTCTTAACGGGATTAGTAACAAGACTAATGAACAACTTGTAATCTTTGGAGTTAAGTATTCCCCAAGCACATAAACTGAGTCTGAATCTCGAATAATGAGTGGTTTCATCCAACTTAGAACATGTTACGAGTTGAAAAATTTTACTGTCTATTAAATAATAAATACTTGTTTTAGTGGAGAGTCGGCAAAATTACTGGTTTAGGCTTATTTAGAAACCTAACCCCAGCCTGGGACGTTGAGGGTTACATCACCGATGTCTTCACAGAGGAGGCAAAGTCAGGTAAGAAAGAAAGAAAGAAAATAAGTTTATTTGACAAGAGGCATACAATTACATTAAAAAAATTACGAGACAATGGAAAAGGAAGAACACAAAGGCATCGTGTGCCTCACGGCTGTGCCAAATAGTTTCAGTTCAGCAAAAAGCAAGGCAACAGGTTTTCAACTGAGTAAGGTTTCTTACAATGTGAAAAGGTTAATGAAAATTTCCATAATCGTCGCGAGATCTTGAATTTACCTGACTAAAGTTATCACCATCTATTCTGCACTTTCGTAAGTTCTTTTAGATTTTTATGGTAATGTTCAGACGGATAGTGATATACAATAAGAAATACCGTTTGAAAGTTATCAATATATCTATTATTAATTGTATCGATTATACCGAAATCATTAATTAATTACAATGTGCATTCATTTTATTTTCAATTAGTCATCGAGAATCACGACACAGTGTCTCCTCTGTTCCTGTTCGTTGCTCACAATGCTCCGCACGCTGGTAATGATGGAGCACTTCTACAGGCACCACCAGAAGAAGTCAGGGCAATGAGACATGTCGAGTCACCAGAGAGAAGGATGTTCGCAGGTAAATTTTATTCCAGAGGACCGCGATAGCTCTGTGAAGCTCTGTGGAGTCTCACAGTGTGCGATGACGCGGACCAGCTTGCATCGACGCACCATGGGAAGAATAACGTATTCCTAGTAGCGCAGATATGTCGGTCGAAGAGAAAGAGCTTTGTGTGCGATACGTGGCTGTCCGTAGTCATGGGCCGTGCGCGATTACATGTCGAATTACGCACCGTGGGAAGCCAGCTTTACACAGAGCTTACCTTATACACATTATTTTTAATTGTTTTTTTAAAATTCACCTAAACATAAAATATCCGTGTTGCAAAAAAAAACTTATTAAGTATTTCACTTAAACTTTCAGCAATGGTTAAGAAACTCGACGATAGCGTTGGTGATATTGTGAAAGCTCTTTCTGACAAGGGAATTTTAGAAAATACCATAATTGTATTTGCATCAGACAACGGAGGCATGACAGTTGGCGAGCATACTAACTACGCTTCAAACTATCCCATGAGAGGAATTAAAGCGACACCTTATGAGGGTGGCATAAGAGTTGCTGGGTTGGTTTGGAGTACTCTTTTGAACAACACTGGTCATTACTGGGACGGATACATGCACGTCACAGACTGGTTGCCAACCTTATTGAGCGCTACTGGTATAGATGTACCCAAGGACATTGATGGTATCGACCAGTGGGACAGTATTAACTATAACTTACCTTCACAAAGGGTAGAAATGTATGAAATCGACGATATAGAAGGATATGCTTCAATAATATATGGAGACTTTAAGTTGGTGACGGGTGATATCGATCAGAACTACGGAACTTACCATGGCACCAATCTCACAGGCATCATTGGAAGTCCACCGTCTTATGTAGAAGCTCTTAAACGCAGTAAAGTGTACGGTGTGCTTGACTCGGTTGGAAGACCATTCAACACTGATGACTTGAATGTAAGAAACCGAACGACAATCAAATGTGATACATCTTCGGCTACTACATGTTCTCCTGGTAACGGTGAGTGTTGTGATGAAATTCTAAACACTGAGTAATTAACAAATGAATTGCTATAATAGCCCAGAACTTGCACTGTACAAGTGTACATGCCGTCTAACTTTTAAATTCATTTCACACATAATTATGCATTGTAGAACTCGTTATGAAAATCGCAGCACTTAGTCATTAAAAAAACGATATGCGGTTCTAAGCAGGCTTATATATTGGTTGACTGCAGTGCTTTAGTATCAATAAATAGTTAAAATTGAGAACTTTTAGTTAACATGGTACAATTATTATTTTCAGGCACAGTATGTCTTTACAACATAATAGACGATCCCTGCGAAACAACGGAGTTATCTGCCCATTATCCGGACCTAGTAACAAAAATGCAAGCTCTTTTGGAAGATGAGCTAAAGAAAATAATTCCTAGAATTCTACCTATTCAGCAGGACCCGTTAGCTTCTCCTAGTCTGTTTAACTATACGTGGGATGTTTGGATTAATTGAGTTAAGGACATCAATCTGCAATACTAGAAATGTTGACGTTTGCACTGTATTATTATTATAGATATTAACTGTGATAACTTTTGATGTCAAACTAAAGCATGTAGACTTGGGAAAGCTGAATCGCATTTACACGTATTCATATAATTATATCCTTAGACGGTTAAGTTCGTCTAAATTGTTAGTAGTAATAATATACTCGTAGGTATATCGCTGAAAGAATGGTTGAAGCGTAACCATACTTGTATAATTAATAATTTCTCGTAGGTCAGATTAGAAGTGAGTTCCCGGACATATACTGTTATATCAAATATTTACATACAAGTGTCGCAAGTAGTAGCTAGAGCTTATGACGGCCGGGCACGCCGCAATCGCGGCGGTAAGACCCCTCCTTGAGGAGTGGCTGGATAGGCGTCACGGCGTCCTTACCTACCGCATGACGCAGGTCCTCACCGGACACGGATGTTTCGGGAGGTTCCTGTGTCTGATAAGGAGGGAAGAAATGCCTGGGAAAACCACTGCGAGGATCGTCCGGAGGACACGGTGGAGCATACGGTGCAGGACTGCCCCGCTTGGGCGGAGCACCGCCGTGTCCTCACGACGGCGATTGGCGGAGGTTGGCTGATTCGCCGGCGATCGTGCGGTATCCCCGGATCATCCGGATAGCCATGACCCTCTGGCATGCGACCAGCTTGAGTGGTCGCGTCCGGATGCTTAGGGCCCACACAGGGGCCCCGTAGAGGGCCATGGACCGCACGACACCGGCGTACAGCCTCCGGCAGGAGGCGTTTGGCCCGCCGAGATTGGGCAGGAGTCGCCTGAGGGCGCCTGCTGCCTGGTTCAGCTTTGGGGCCAAACGTAGGAAGTGCTCCCTAAAGTTCCACCGGCTGTCGAGGACGAGTCCCAGGTACTTCATCGTCCTCCCGACGCCGATGCGAACCCCCTCCACCGTAATGTGGGACTCTGAACGTGGCGCGTTCAGACGGCCATGAAAGCACATGGCCTCTGTTTTATGCAGCGCCACGTCGAGTCCCAACTGCCGGATTCTTTGAGCGACTGTCGCCACCGCTTGCGTCGCCAGGTCGGCCGCCGCCTGGTGCGACTCTCCCTCCGCCAGGACGAGCGTGTCGTCGGCGTAACATATTACGCCGACGCCGTCAGGGAGGTCGCCGCGCAGCACCCAGGCGTAGCCGATGTTCCACAGGAGCGGCCCCAAGACCGATCCCTGTGGAACACCGCACGACATCTCTCGCCGGTTCCACTCTCCCCGGTGACCGGGGTAGATGACGGCCCTGTCCGTCAGGTAGTCCTCGACTGTGCGACGGAGGTAGGTCGGCACCCGGTGATACCGGAGTGCCTCCCTGATGCAACTCCAGGGCAGGGTGTTGAAGGCGTTGGTGATGTCCAAGGACACCGCCAAGACGACCCTGCCCCGGGATACCGCATCCCCCGTCGTGAGGGCTCTCACGCGCATGATGGCGTCCACCGTCGAGCGCCCCCTCCGGAAGCCAAACTGGCTCTCCGAGAGGTCCGGGCCCACCCGATTCAGGTGCCCGACGAGGCGGTCTGCAATTACTCTTTCAAAGAGCTTGCCCACCTCGTCGAGCAGCACGATGGGCCGGAATGCGGACGGAGAGTCCGCAGGGCGCCCGGGCTTCTGGATCAGGACCAGTCTCCCCGTCTTCCAACGAAGCGGGAACCGGCCCCTCTCCAGGCATGCGCTAAAGAGCCCCCCCAGTCGAGGCCCGAGAGTCCCCGAGGCCAGGACCCAGGCTTTTCCTGGCAGGCCGTCGGGTCCTGGGGCGGTATTTTTGGCCTTGAGCCGTTGTACCGCCACTCTCAGGTCTACCTCGGTCACCTCTGGAGCGTCGTAGACATCGTCGTCGCTGTGGTCCGCGTTTGCGTCAGCTTCACCGTCGGATTCCGTCGGAGACGGAGCCATGGGCGGGGGAGTATGCTCTCCCCGCGATGGGAACAGGGCGCTCACCACGTCCTCCGCGAACTGAGGCTGGAGACTCTGCGTCAACGGGGGAGCCCAGGGGCGGAGCTTTTGTCTCACCCACTTATAGGGCCGGCCCCATGGGTCCCCGTCCAGGGTCTCCAGCATCTCCTTGCGGGCCAATTCCTTGGCCCGCCAGATCTCGTCGCGGAGGGCGGTCTTCGCTGCCCTGTAGCCCTCGTACAGCTCCGCCTCTACGGTCGCCGCATCCGGAGGTCGGGTGCGGCGCCTGCGGAATCTGGTGTACCGGCGTCGCGCGGCCACGCACGCCTCGCGCAGCGATGTAAGCTCGCGCGACCACCAGTACAGCTGACGCCGGGCGCGTCCTTGCCGGACCCGGGGCATGGCCATGTCACAGATCTCCGACATGGCCTCCCGGAACCACTCCGCCTCGTCGTTTATGTCGGCAGGCCTGTCCGGTGGTGACACCCAGGCCTGCACGATCGAGGCTTCCAGGAATAGCTCCCGGTCCAGCTGCTTCAGCGCCCATCGCGGACCACTTGGGTTCCGTCGGACCGGCGCGTCTGAGGTCTGGGCGGAGACGTCGAACCGGATATACCGGTGATCGGAGTAGGTCTCCACCTCCTCTACAACGCGCCAGTCGGTGACGCGCGGCGACAGGGCGGCGCTGGCGAACGTAACGTCCACCACCGACTCGCCCCTCCACCGCACGCACGTGGGGACAGAACCCCGGTTCTCGATGACCAGGCCCTGCGCCAGGCCCCAGTACTCGAGCATCCTACCCCGCGTATAGTCCGTGGCCCGGGAACCCCAAGCCACATTTTTGGCGTTGAAGTCCCCGAGGACGAGCGCGGGGAGGGAACCGTATGCGACGACGATGTCTCCTAGCTCCGATAGGGAGTCGCGGAACTCGGCGATAGTTCGGTTCGGGGAGAAGTAAACGCCTATTACAGCGATCTCCCCGAACCGTGCTGCGGCGATCCCGTGCCCTCTCTCGACGCGATCGAGGGGCGGGGTACCGGCGGCGGCCGACGAAATTAGGGTCACCGAGCCGTCCAGGTCCGCCACCCAGTCATTTCTGGGCAGGACAAAGTACGGCTCGGCGACCACGGCGACATTAATCAACCACTGCGCCATGCTCTGGAGCAGGAGATCCTGAGCAGCGGGCATGTGAAATATTTAAGAACGCGGAGGGGAGGAAGGGATACTCGTAGGAGCAAACAGAGTATACATGTTTATTTTTTATTTCGTTTTTTTTCTATCTTTACAGTCTTGAATCTAGATAAATATGTAGTTAACTTTGCAAGTTGTTGTTAACTTTGTAAGATGCATGAGAACTTTATTTTTGTTAATAAAACTGAAGTATAATTATTATGTGTATAAATTGTTTTATTTGCTCATATGACCTCTTTTAGTGGCTGTAAAAAAATACCTTAAAACATCAGTAAAACGCAATGCGAATGCAGAATCAAAGTAACAACTCAAAGAAGCTTCGTTGATCGCGTTTATAGTACCTACGCGTTCGGGATGAAATTGCTGCTCCGTTGACGGATTGCCAATTTATTCCTATCAACTGCGCAACTGTAGCTCGATCTTACGAATTGCGTGGGATACCAACCAACTGCCTTCATTCTTTTTCGTTTTCGATGGTTACAATAGGGTAGATTACTGCATTAACAAACTGAAAATCTGTTTAGTCTGTCAGTTAGGGCATTGAAAAATAATGTACACGTATTTTTTGTTCTTTCAAATCAATGATTATTGACAATGATAAAACGCTTCTAAATTCGGGAGTGGGGGCTTTTGACATAACGCCTGTAAAATTATACCGACCGAGTATTGTTTTGTGATTTTTAGAAACATCGTATTTTGGTTTTATTCGTCAATTTTGGTTTACATATCAAAAGAAAAAATACGACTCAAATATTTTTTTGCAATCTGTCTTTCGGTCTAATGCCTTTGTCAAATAGACAGGCGAGTCTGAAGCGAAACCGAACCGAAGCGAAATGTCAGTCCGAATGTTCTGTCACGCTATCGGATCGCTTTCGCTTTTCTATGTGACTGAATTCAAACATTTCCATACATTACAAATAAAAAACGTCACGCTTCGCATGCGCCACGCCTGTCTGTTTGACAAAGGCTGAATAGTTTTTTTTTTTGTAAAATAGTCTATTTGCTTGATTCCAGCGTTAATTGCTAAAAATGATATATGTATGTTTTTTTTATGTTCAATGGGTTTGCTCTTGACCTTAGTCTACGTCAGGAGTGACTAAGACAAGGTCGACGATGGAGCTCTTACCCAGAAGAAGCCTGTTCACTCTAGCTTTGAAGAGATTGGGATTGCATGCGTTCGGAAACACAGTAAACAACACTTTCCATAAACACATGTTTATGGAAAGTACATGGAAAATAAGACAAAACTAAAACAGAAGCGACAAAATCCTTGTGCAAACTAAAGTAGAGGTAGTGAACTTTAGACTTTAGCAATTATGGAACTTAACGCCGTAAACATGTGGGTCACCCAATAACTCATCAACAATGTTATCTCACGTTTAACTTCATTAATTACGTAGAGGACGGTGCCAACATTTAGGGTTTAGATGTGGGTAAAAATACTTTAAATTGTAGGTACTTTAAATAGGTAGCAATAAAGTCGTTTCTCACTTTTCAGCGTCTAGTCCTTTTGACTATCAAATAGGCCCGTACTATTTGAAATGTAGATTGAAAAGTACTTGTTTACAAAAAAAGCAATACCTAATACCGTCGCGGTACTAAATCATAGTTTTCGAATGAAAAAGTTAATAGTTAAATACGTCCTAGATTATCTCCAGTCAAATAACACGACTAACTATTCCACTAAATAAACAAAACTCTATCCCGTCGTTGAAAAAGATTTTATTTGCCCGTAACAGTTTGAAACGGTTCGCAGCAATGGAAATGGACATGTCGACCGTCCACCACAACTTTGCGTACATAATGTAGGTGTCAAACGTTCTAGTTGAGGCCATCACTGCACATTTTCCTACTAAACGGAACTGCCGCTAACGACTCCTATTTCAACGTTAAACTTTAACGCTTGACTCGTCTGTGTTTTATATGTATATTATTTAGAAACAGTTTTGAAAACCCTTTTTTTATCGTGATAAGATCTGGGTACTGTCAGACTTGTACTGACTAAAATCTAACGTGTTCCTTCAATAGCCCTTTACGTTTCAGGGTCACGGTTTACTTTATGAGATAGTCCCGCGACCCAGTTTTGACCTTCCTGCGGTATATAATATCACAAATGTTATAAAAAACCCCCAATAACCATTTGCCCTACTTGAGAAAAACTCGAACTCATAACCCCATACTATGTATTTGTAGACCTTGCGTCCACTTAGCCAATGTTCTACGGCATAACTCGTGGATTGACTTAGAAATGAGTACAAATTGGTCGGGTCATTTCGCTAGTACTTGCAACAAGCGTGCTTATAGCGGACGAAGCAAAAGAAATAGGCAAATCACTGCAGATGGCGTTATTCAGTTACATGCACTTGAAGAAAAGACCTGCGGCCGAATTATGATGTCTTAAAACCAGGCTTGTTCCAATGACTGAAAGAGACAGAGCTATACAAATCGTCTAGCGCCACCTCGTTCACTCTCTGGAACAAGCCTGGTTTTAAGACTTCATTACACGGCCTCTTTTTTTTTACACCGTGGTAAAATCACCAAATGAGTCCTCCCACCCACGGCAGAGCGGGAGGGACTGTCAGACTCGTACTGATTAAAATACACGGTGTCCTTTAAAATTTGACAGACTGTGGTAGGTTGATACACTGACACGTAAGTCACAAAGAGACGCTAACTAGAGTCAATACAGATTTTGATCCAAACTTGAAGTTATCGGGACGGCAATAAGCCAGCTTATTAGAACTGTAGGCTATCTAGTTTCTAAGCTGATTGATAATTGGTTCCATCCCCATGGAGCTAGCTGATTGGAACTTCAGATACCTATCTATTTGATTTGAATTCGGCCGTTTGTGCATCCGTAAATTGTGTTTCTACTATTTTTTTCAACATAAAATAGGACACATTCTGACTTGCCTGCGTACCTGCAGTTCGTGTACGTGCCTTGCTTGTGTACTTACCCTCTTAAATTAACAAAATATCCTAATTAATATTACAAATGCGAAAGTAAGTTTGTTTGTTTTTTACCTTTTCACGCCCAACTGATCCAATGAACATGAAATTTTGCATATAGAGAGACGGACACACGGTAAGATTGATCCCGAAAAAAAGTACTGTTTCCGAACATGTACGTTAACATGATAATAGATGGCGCTACAAGTACGATCTGAATTGTCAAACTCTAATGCCTTTGTCAAACAGACTGGCGAAAGCGAAGCGTTTCCGAAGCGATACCGAACCGAAGTGAGACGTCACGTCAGTCCGATAGTTCTGTCACGCTATCGTATCGCTTTCGCTGTTCTATGTGACTGGATTCAAATAATTCCATACATCACAAATTAAAACGTCACGCTTCGTTTGTCTGTTTGACAAAGGCTTTTAATGAAAGAAGACGCGGGCAAAAGGAATAACCATATGAAAATAATATTAATAAAATTTATAACGATGGTGAATATTATTGAAAACCAATTGGCATTATTCGAAGTTGTTTTGTAGGTTATTTTTGTGTGGTTGTTTTTGAAGTCGGTTACATTTTTTTTTTACTTTTTTAGTTTCATTATTTATGCCAAATTCTTGTCAAATACATAATTCTCATAATGGTAATAGATCCATTGGGGTTTGGGTGATCAAATTTGACTAACTTTGTACGACTAATATTTTTGATTAAATTAAATATATTGTCAATTGATAAAATGTTCATTAAACTGTAACTGGAAAAAAAAGTACAAAAAGTACTCGTAACGATAATAAATGAATAAGCAAGTTAACTAGTTGATATTAATTTTCGCCGAAGTTATTATTGTAAGATTTCCGCCTCCAGTAATTTGTAATCAAACAATCTCAATACAGAACTTGAATGTTTAATGTTAACGTATTTACTCAATTCTTATAGCTAAGTATCACAAATATTTACAACAATGAGTACCTACAAGTGTACAACAACGATCTAATAAAAAAATACACTAGGGCCACACTAACGAGAATTTCCGTTAATTATCACGTTACAAGATTTTAAAGATTATTATTACAAAAATCAACGGGAAATGCCGTTAGTATGGTCCAGCCATTACACAATAAAACACAAAAGGTAATCTCACTCAACAATTCCTTAAAGGCACAGATAGTACGTATAAGAAACGCGTATCTATTGGTCAGAAAATGACACGTGAGATCACATACGAAAAGTGACCAATGAGGATTACGAACCGCCAGAATAAAAATTGTATTCAATCACAATCTTCAAACCAATCCCGTAAACCACCAGCGGCCAACAATCGAGCATGAACCTTCTTCTTTTGGGATAAAGTTGAAAATCTATGATGTGTCAGATTGGGGTAGGTTAATATGTTGGTGTCTGTGGATCGGTTAGTGACTAACTGTTGTTAAAAACCATATTATTTATTTTTAACAAATGATTTACAGGTTTTGACAAATTATTTAACTACTGATCAAAGAACGCCTTCTCCATCATCATCTGCCTAGCCTTTTCCCAACTGTATTGGGGTCGGCTTCTAGTCGAACCAGATACAGCTGAATATCAGTATTTCATATGGATCGACTGCCTATCGGAAATCCACAACCCAGTAACTGGGAAGTACGATACCCCATGGTAAGACTGGTTGTCAGTCTTTCGAGCTTCTGACTGTGATTAACGACTGTCAAAGATCTACAAATGACAGCCAGGACCAACTGCTTTACGTACTTTCCGAGGCACGGAGGAAACTCGCTATGACAGATGGTCACCCATCCACAGACCAAACTCGGCAAGCGCGACTTAACTCGGATGATTGGCATGTGCGTCTGTAATTATTTAGCCCCGAGCTAAGCGCCTTTTCCACAGGAGTTTAATTTCACGAAGGTTCTAGCTGAATTCTCCAGTTTTTAAAAGCCTTTTTAAATAAGACTTATGATCCTGATCAACAAAACACTTTCATTGTGCTCATAGCTTGAGTGGAATTTCCTTCCAGAGTCTGTGTTCTCTGATAGCTACAACCTTGGGATCTTTAAATTATGATCTATAGGTTACTTCTAGGCAAGTGTGCTTCACCGTCGACCATATCATTGCTTGCTATCAGGCAAGATGGTGGTCAAACGAGAGGTTATCATAAATAAATAAAGAAAGTGTTTCTTTGATTGTTCCTATTTTGTTAATATAGCACAAAACAGCTTATACGACATTTGATCTGGGTTTTCATTAAGTTCTACTGATAAAGTTTGAATAAAGCTTTCAGATGTTGTATAGAAAATAAAGAGATTTATTCGCATCAAAGAATGTAGCGAAGAAATAGGTAGATTATTTTAAAAGATTTAAATCGTTAAATTAACCCTCAGCGTTCTTAGAAGGAGCGAGAAAATTCTACTTAAAAGTCACCTTCATCGAACCAACATCGTTATGTCTAACTGAAAGTCAAAATCTGGACGTTTAACGACCCTAAAATTTAGGTAAATTCTGACCTACCGAAAGATCAATTTCAAGATCTATTTTCCAAATGGGAGTGGATCGCCAAATCCAAAACTCTATGTAACAGTAAAAAATACTCAAAGGGCTTTAAAAACAGATTTTGATGAATACTAAAACTGCATTTTTTTTTCATGAAACAGTATTCCTTCCTAGGTAGGAATCAGACCAACCGAGGTCCGGGCACGCCCCAATCACGGCGGTAAGACCCCTCTTTGAGGAGTGGCTGGATAGGCGTCACGGCGTTCTGACCTACCGCATGACGCAGGTCCTCACCGGACACGGAAGTTTCGGTAGGTTCCTGTGTCTGATAGGGAGGGAAGAAACGCCTGGGTGTCACCACTGCGAGGATCGTCCGGAGGACACGGTGGAGCATACGGTGCAGGACTGCCCCGCTTGGGCAGAGCACCGCCGTGTCCTCACGACGGCGATAGGCGGAGACCTCTCGCGCCCGGCATTGGTCGAGGCCATGCTGCGGGGCGAGACGGAGTGGGAAGCGGTCGCCTCCTTCTGCGAAGCAGTCATGCTCGTGAAGGAGGAGGCGGGCCGCCTGAGGGAGAGGACAGCGTCCTCCCTCCACCCCAGCCGCAGTGGTAGAGCGAGTACAGCCCACGGCGTCGGACGTCGCAAGACGATCTCCGGCCACCGTAGGCGCGGGCATGCGGGCAGCGAGTAATGGGCGACTTGCTGTCCGACCATGGACCATGCCCGGGTCGACGGCGCGTTGTGTTCCACGCGCGCCTCAAAGAGTGTCAGCATAGTGACGGGGCCTGTAGAGGGCCAAAGCCTGCCGGGGTCGCGGGACCAAGGGATTACCGTGACCCCGGTACGTAAAGGGCTATTGAAGGACACCGTGGATTTTAGTCAGTACAAGTCTGACAGTCCCTCCCGCTCTGCCCTGGGTGGGAGGACTCATTTGATGATTTTACCACGATAAAAAAAAAAAAGGTAGGAATCAGACCAGTTGTTTTTGAAACGAAACACTTTATTGTTAGGTACACCAGTCGATACTGTCACTACGAAGGACCAATTTCTGGAACATCGTATACCATCGGTAACTCCACCTTGTTCATTGATAACATTTTGTTTAACCTCTCAGCGATTTATAATTGAAAATGATAAAAATCAACGTCCAATGAGCGACTGTCTGTTATGTACAGACGTGTGCAAGTAAGGCGCCGCTGGGGCGTTTTCGCTTATGTACACCCGGGTGTACGTAACGCGCCCGAGAGGTTAATCTCAGCACTTGTCGAAAAGGTGATAATTAGTAACGTTTTCTTTTTAGCACGAAAAGGCCTTTCTTATGATTTAAATCTATGGATAAATCTCAAAGTTCTCTAGTCCGTACTCAATCGTGGGTGGTCAAGGCAAATATTAAGTGATTCTTCAAAAGATTTCTACGTAAAAGGACTTTTATATTTAATGAAAGTCTTTCAACGTTATGAAAAACCGTTAAAAATGCCTTTACTTTTGGAAATGGTTGGCGAGTCAGATTAATCTAGAGCTATTTATTATCTACAATAAATAACAGATCAACAATAAGATATTACATTCAACACAACTACACAACACTAACTAACTGAACGAATACACTGAACTTAAAACTTTATGCTAAGGAAGTTTAGAGTTATTTTTACAAATCGTTGTATGACTAAGAAAGTTCAAACTAAGATTTTTTCCGAAATAATAGAGAGAGAAAGATAGAGAAATCAATACAAATCTTAAAGTAAAAACATCTTATTTCATACCTTATTTTAAAGTTCTTTGATTTAAATCTTGAATCGTATGGTTTAACATCAATAAATGGCATCTTAAAGACTTCTTACTCATGTATAGTAAATCCAGATATTGAAACAAAAAATCCTTCGGAACACACTCGAACAAATCAGCCGACTACACAAAATATCATGCAACTGGGGATTTAACTGTCATATCTAACGAACGAACTTAGACTTAGCTCAAGCTCAGCTCAATCACGCTTCATCCGAAATTGATGTTTTTATTCATCTTTTTATTTGGATCATTAATGTTATTATTTGCGTCATTCATGTTCTTATTTACATCACTAATGTACTCATTTGCAAGATATGACTGATCACAGTCACTTGTTGAAATATGGTCATAAACTTTATAACAATACAGTTTACTTTCGGATAAAGTGAAACTAAGCTTGTCTTCTTAGTTTGTTCCATAGACCTCCTTTACAATTAAAAAATAAAAACCGTCCGCAATCTGTCCGGACGAACCGGTTTCACCGAACCTTAAATTAGGTGGCTATCTACAAAATACTGGTTGAAAAGACACTCGTTACTAAAAACTAATTAAAAGACACTTCTCAATATACACAAAAAGTTTGTCAAGCCAGTCGTACCATCGCAGTTAATGACGGTTGCAACCGTACTGTTTCTACTTCCAGTCTTTTGTTGGTTGAAGTTAAACGAAAGGTTGAAGTTCTCTGTCCTTTTCTTATCATTAGGCCTTGGTCTGGAGTTATTATTACTACGGGTAGTATTGGGTTGAAGCCAAGGGGTCCATACGTAGTTGAAGTTTGCAGGATCGGCAGCTGGATTCAAGTTGAGGGGTCCTCGCTTTAGCTGGGTGGCCCATAGACCTCTTAGACGGCTTGTCAGTAACGTGGCTATCTTATTAGCTTTTCCCCATAGATTGTTACTTTCCATCGGATCGCGGCGCACGTTGTAAAGGCAGCCGCGAGCTGAAATTATATTTGAGTTTTTATAGTCTTTTTTTTAAACTAAAAGTGCAGTTGAATTGGGCGAACAGATAACACAATGTCGAATTCCGATGTACGCTGAGAGTCCACCCTTTTTCATGAAAATCATCAAAAACTCCTCCCGCTCTGTACGGAAGGGATGGTCAGACTCGAACTGACTAAAACTTGGCTTGTTCTCTTTGTTGCCCTTTGTGTCCCAGAGACGCGGTAACCTCTAAAGTGATTACTGCAACCCCGGTAGAAGACAGTTTAGCTTCCAGCCGATTAACCTTAAACTAAATTACGAGTACTAGACTATTTGTCTTATACTGATAAAATTAGGCCATATACATTGAGCAACATAAAGTGATAATGCGGGTGATGTTATATTTGCACAATATTGAATTTTATGAAATACACATAGTTTAACCCAAATCCAGTTCTATGAATGCGGGTCGTCTGTAAGAGGATTCATTATTTTACCTATTTAATGTTCACAGTACATAATATACAGGTCAATAAATAAACCGTTTTCTGACTACATTGTAAAAATGATCGTCGACATCGAAATGTATGAAATAGCTGCAAAAAAAAAATTGATATGAAATGAAAAATCATAACTTGATTCTGAAAAGAAATTCTCAAGAAATAGTTAAAGTAGGATAAGTGCCAAAGGAATCTCTTGAAACTTGAAGTAACAGGATTTCTATGGATGTCGTAAAAGACGATTAATGTCCTTTTCATGGCAGCGGGACACTGCATCCACCATTTTGGTTTCACACAAAACGAGCAGCTGTGCAATAACATGGAGAACGGAACATAGCGACAACCAAATTGCTTTCTTTGAAATTAATATTAATCGACCTTTACAAACACTGTCTTGGTATCGATATTGGCTAATACAATATTTTAATGAGTTTGGGACTTCTAAAAGTTTTATATATTGTTAATCGTAGAAAACACCAGAGTTGCTAAACTGATTTTATCAATTCTGGCATTAGAAAAGATGAAAAGCGGAAGCAGGAGAAACATTTTTTAATAATTAAGGGGGAGACAGGGATGTGAAAAGGTGAGTAAAGCCGAAGTCAAAAGCGAATGCTCTAATGAAAGTATGCGGAACTTACTAGGTGAAGGAATACAAGGTGTAGCATCTCTCGCAGTATCCTCTTGTTTAATGGTAGCAGCTCTTCTAGTAGCTCTCGCAACATCCAGGTCCAAATAAACCCCAATATTTTCAAAAGCTCTCGTCACTTCGCAACTTCTCAGAGACGAAAAATATTCAGGAGGAGTTCTTTTATTCACCATCAACTCGGATCCATAATAACCGTTGCTAACTCCTGTGACATTACCAACGACAATTTTATAATCGCCTGCTCTGTAGGCTGCCCAAGCATTTGTTCTGCTATCTTCTACAGCGATTAAGACTTCGCTACGTTTTGATGATTCATCTCGTACTATAGAGTCCCATTGATTGACTCCATCTATGTTAGTTGGAACAGTTCCTCCTGTTGCTGCCATTAATGTAGGTAGCCAGTCTGATATGTGCATCAGCCCTTGCCAAACCCTCGGTCTGATGGAGGACTGCCATATAAACGCTGGTACGCGAACCCCGCCCTCCCAAGGCGTGTATTTCTTTCCCCTGAATGGTAAGTTGACTCCCCAGTTTCTTAAGTCTCCAACAGTTGGTGCTCCGTTATCAGAGGCAAATACGATGATAGTATCGTCAAGGATTCCCCTGTCTGATAAAGCTCGGACTATTTTGCCGACGCTACGGTCCAAGTGCGTCACGATTTCTGAAATTTTTAAACATAACTTGTCTATACTGTGTAACTTGTCTATATGTGTAACTTGTCTATATGTGTGCTGCCACGATCACTTCGAGTCCGTGTTTAAAAATATCTTAAAAATATAATTTGTTCTCTGTTTATAAGCAATTTTGTCTAAAAATGTGTTTAAAGACCTAGTGCTCCAGTGACATTATTAGTGAATGAACTGTGCCGCGGCTAACCGTAATAAATCACCATGAAAAATATCATGGTCAATTTCAATAATAACATGTCAAAAACTTACAAATTGAGCAATAACATCAAATAAATAAAAACAGTGAACATAAAAGTGACCAACTACTGTGATAAAGTGTCAAAACTAAGGGAAAAAACAATAAAAAATAGTGTCTAAAAGTGATACAAAAAATTCCATAATGAGTCAGAGTAACGTACTTTCTTGATTCAAATTTTGTACGAAGAAGCTAATAGTCGATAATTTCGACATCACTGATTAACATCCCCGTGGCTGAATGGCTACAGTAAGTATATAATATCTACACGACTGCGCAACACCGAGTTCAAATCCGAGCAACTGCAAATATTTTTGGAATCATTAAAAATTCCAATTATGAATTTCTTAGAAAACATTACTTTTCGTCGTAACCGTACCACATCCGACTCAAACACTGGTATGGAGAATGAAAGTATAACTTCAACTGAATCACCGATAGATGGCACCACAACAAGTTTACCTGACATTTCTGACGATGAAGATAACCAAACTATCCAACTAAAAAAACAACTTGAACGATTGATAGCAGAACTAGACACCGCTCACAATAAGATAGAATCATTAACCCTACAGAATACTGAACTCAAGCGTATTAACCAAGAATTGCTTGAGCAAAACGAAAGTTACAAAAACATGACATGTAGTTCTTCAAGAGAAAAATCGTTAATAAATAGACATATAGACGAAAACATCAAATCAAAAGTTGTAAATCAGCAAGAAATAAATACAATACCTACAGTCCAACAAAATCAATACAAACGAAATAAAATTTGTATCATCAGCGCCAATAAAACTAATAAAGTATTATCGATTGCAGAGGAAAAATAAACACTTACAATATCTACCATTACTTGAAACCAAACAGTGGAATCCAACAACTACTTAAAGGAATAAAAAACATACTTAAAGACTATACTAAGGAAGACTTTTGTGTAATATTAATTGGAGAGGATGACTTCAAAACAACAAATGACTACTTCGATTTAATCTATGACATAAGAAACACCTTAAATAAAATTGACAATACAAATATTATTCTATGTCTACCAACATTTAAGCTAAATAACAGTTCTAATCTGTTCAATTGGCGAGTAGAAAACTTTGCCAATTTACTGTATCTAGATATAATGACACATTTACATGCATACCTATTGGACTCGAACCTACAACTTACATATGACAGTAGAATGTTTAGCAACCTGACAGGAAGACTGAATAACAATGGAATGCGTACCATATTTGAAAATATAAAACGACAAATGGAAGATATAATTGCATCAAACCTTTCGACACACGCTAACTATGATGAAAAGAGGACCAATCAAAGACAAAAGAAGAAGAACTAAGTGACGGCTCTCAGTTTTTTCTCTAATATCAAATTGCATCAAAAGAACAAAGTACAGAGGAACGAAACAGGCAAAAAGCCTTTTACATTAATTTTCCAAAATATTCAAAGCATCGGAAACAAAGTAGAATTAATAGAACAATTACATATAGACTCTGAAACTGATTTTATGTCACTATCCGAATTGTGGAAAAGTGAACATTATTGTCAATCAATCTTGCCCCAGGGATATAAAATAGCATCAATTTTTTGTCGAAAAACCCGCGAAGGCGGAGGAACCTGTATTATTGTTAAAGACTCATTAGACTATATTGAACGAATAGACATTGTGAATCATTCAAAGGAATATATTATAGAATTTAGTGCCATTGATGTTCCGAAGCTAAACTGTACTTTTATAGGACTTTATAGGGCAGATCGACATATTGATATATTTCTTCAACAATTGGGAAAAGTTTTACATAAATTAAACATTAAAAAGTCACATAAACACTTAATATTAGGAGGAGATTTTAACATTAACCTGCACAACAAAAATAAACAGACCCTGGAATTCCTAAACTTTATGAAAACATACAACCTTCAACAAATAATCCGCGAACCAACACGAGTGACTAAGACAACATCCACTTGCATTGACCTACTTTTTACAAACTACCCACCACTCATCAAAAAAGCAACCGTCAAAGATTATGGACTATCAGACCATAGGGCAATTCATATTCAATTAAACGTAAATTATTATTTATCAAATGACTACAACAAAACTTGGTATACCGAAAAAAGATTATTTACAAATAAAAATGTTGAATGTTTTAAAAAATCATTAAAATTGGAAAACTGGGAAATTGTGCTAGATAAAAATAACAGTGTTCACAAAAACTACGAATCCTTCATCACAATAATAAAACAAAATCTAAATAAAAATATTCTATTGCAACAAATAAAAATAAACTCTAAACCAAAGAAAACATGGCTTACTAAAGGCCTCAAAAAATCATGTGAACATAAGAGAGTATTAAGAACTATTTTTAATGAAACCAAAAGTTGTGTTATAAAGAAAAATTATAAATTATATAGTAAAATATTAAAATCGACTATAAGAAAATCAAAACAACTGACATATATTAAACAAATGCAAAAATCTGACAACAAGGTGAAAACAATGTGGAATATAATTAACACTAAAACAGGAAAGACAAAAATGAACACACGTAAAAACATATCACTTGAGATTGATAATGAAGAAATAAAATGCCCGTCTAATGTAGCCAATAGGTTTAACGAATTCTTTGCGACTGTGGGGCAAAACCAAATATCTACCTCGACTAACAATATCGGGAAACCTGTGATCAACCCCTCTGTTTGTTCTATGTACTTACGCCCCGTAGATCAAAAGGAAATAGTAAATATAATAAGGTCAACCAAAAACAAACATAGCTGTGGCATCGATGACATTCCACCAATTTTATTGAAACAATGCGCAATAGAATTTTCCATCCCTTTAATGTTTCTAATCAATCAAAGCTTTCAAGACGGCCAATAGTAAAACCAGTACATAAAAAAGGTGACAAACATATCCCAAGCAATTATAGACCCATAGCTCTGCTACCAACCTTTTCCAAAATATTTGAAAAGGCTATGTGCAATCAGCTATACAAATTCTTAGAAAAGTTTAATATTCTTGATAATGCGCAAAATGGATTTAGAAAAAATAGATCAACAACACTGGCAGTTTATAAATATGTTCAGCAAGCGCTACAACATATAAACGATAAACAATATGTAATTGGGCTATTACTAGACATGACAAAAGCATATGACAAGGTTCTATATGATATCTTACTGACTAAACTACATGGCTGCGGTGTACGAGGACCAGCTTATTCGTGGTTCCACTCATACTTACAAAATAGAAGACAAATAGTACAAATTGAAAATTATGATCATAAGAAAAGCCAGATCAAAACCATTAGATCACATGAAAGACAAATTACTTGCTCAATCCCACAAGGAAGTGTATTAGGATGCCCACTATTTTTAATCTATATTAATGACCTCCCTAAAATATTAGATACTAAAAACGCTTTACCAGTATTATTTGCAGACGACATCTCAATATTGATCAAGTGTGAAAATGTAACTAACCCTAACCTTCAAATACATGATACGCTTCAAACTGTTGATACTTGGCTCCAAATACATAATTTAGAAATTAATAGTAACAAAACGAAACTAATACAATTCAGATCATACAAAAAACCACCTCTAAATCTAAAAACAACATTCAGGAACACGCAAATAGAAGAAGTTAATACATTTAATCTACTTGGCATAAATATTGACACACACATTAACTGGAAATCACACGTAGAACATATAAAAACAAAGCTATCCAGATTCTCTTATGCTCTCTTTCAAATTAAACAAAGTACCGACACACAAACAGCTATGGCTGCGTACTACGCATACGCATCCTCGTGGCTGCGATATGGCGTCATGCTATGGGGAAATAGTGTTAACGTGGATGAACTATTCATAACCCAAAAGAAATGCATAAGAATTCTAGCCCAAATAGACAATACGGAGAGCTGCAAACCATACTTCATAAAATTTCAGATTCTAACTCTGCCGTCAATGTATATACTTGACATTTGCCTATTTGTCTTTAAAAATATCAATAAATTTACTAAAATAGAAGATACACATAACCTCAGATCAAAATAGGCAGATAGAACGTGCGCGAACAACAAAGTGAAGCCGGTTTTTATTTTAGTGTGCGCGGCAAATATGGCGCGCCGTGTACGAACACGTGCATCTGTGTGCGTTTACGGTTGCCAGATATTGACAAATACTCCCACATTTTGTTCAGTTAAATTGTTCTCAATATTGTACCACTATTTTTAAAATTGGAAACGCGATTTTGCTTTATGGTTATACCCAGACTTTTGCGTGTAGTATTTATTATTTAACAGAATAATAATAAGGAATAAAAGTTAATATGCGTAATTACTTACTACCTATTTAATTAATTTATATCAGAACGGATAACACTTCATAACGCTTTTTAGTAATTTGATTAATAAACTATTTAAGGACAGGTTTTTTAGTTTAAAAAGATAAACAATTTGTTATAACAATCAACACATTTATTAAAATAATAATAATTTTACACACAATCATTAAACTTTAACAGCCTTAGTTCTGCACCAATTATATTGTACAAACATACTATTAATGTTTCAAATTGGTAACGCGATTTTGCTTTATGGTTATATCCAGATAGCAACAAATAATAAAATAATCCAGCGGCGCGAGCTCGGCACATCCTTACAAGTACCGAATAGCTCAAAGGCATGCTCTCCGTCCCAATTTCTCACGCAAAAATACGAATACAGCCCCGCGCGCGGGGGTGCCATCCCGAGACGAGACCCGAAGTCTTTACGACCCGGACGGAACTAACTAGTGACCTTGTGTCATTACGACCATACAACATTATTTTTAGTATTTGCGAAACCTGAATATAGTTTGTTCAGAATCAATAACTGAATCGATTCCAATATTTTTTACACCATGTTATATTTTGTCCCAAAATTATTTAAAAAGGTTAGGAGTTGGACACCTATCCGCAATCATACGCGAGCACTACAGAGGTTACGGCAGATCATAGCGATCAGCTGAAGTCGCGTGCGGCGGCAGCGCACAGGCAGCGGGGGACGAGGAACACAACCCGGTCGGGGTTGTGTTCCCCGCCCCCCGCGTGTGTCTTCAGTCGTCCGGTTGTAACAGTCGCACGCGCCTATGACACAACGCGATACGCGAAATAGTTTAGTGTGTATCTGATAAGTGATCGTGAAAAAAATACTAGACACGTGTTTCAGGTTTCGCATAAGCAATAACGAATGTTGTATAGGTACTATAGATTACGACTGTGCAGTTGTATTGACGTATTTGATTGTTATTTTTTATGCACAATACACATTCCCCTAATTCAGGGTAATTTACCCGTCCTAAACTAGCAACACAGACGATTTACTGTTAAGGTTTTGTGTTTCAAGTGAGCCGAAAATATTTTATGGAAAATAAATACCAAAACAATAAAAATAACAAGAGTTACCTGGAAAGATATTCCATCTTGTTTTCTTTGTTTTTGTGAACATTTTTTGCAGTGTTTAAACACACAAGACGGCATGTTTTGACTTAAAATGGCAAATCACTAGTGACGGACGTGTGAGCGAGACGATGCGTAGCTTGGTACTGTCGCGAGTTTGTATTATCCTTGGATTTTGTATTATCTTTGGTCGACACACTCGCGTGTTCTGAGCGCTCTATCTGCCTATTTTTTTTGATCTGAGCACATAACATCAATATTCGACATAAAAAGAGGTTATGCGCCCCACCCTCAAGAATTAAAATGTTAAGCAATAGTCCACATTATATGGAAATAAAAATATACAATAAATTGCCCAACAAATTTAAAACCGAAAAGTCAGTAACTTTATTCCAAAAAAGGCTAAAATTTTTCCTAATCCAAAAGTGCTTCTACTCAGTACAAGAATATTTAGAGTCTAACTTAGTATAACTACTACCTCTCGTGTACAAAAGTGGAGATCTGTCCTATACAAACAATAAGATTCAAGTTGACATGAATATGAATAGATATTGTATTGAATTATTAATTTTTAATCTCTATTGACATTTGGTTTTAAAATTACTTAATTTATACAGGGTGTCCCAAAACTCAACGTCAAGCCGAAACGGGGTGACAGGATTGATCATAACCATCACGAGAAAAATCTGAAAAAAAATCTATCCCATGCAGTTTGAAAATTATGGGCATTTTAAGAAAAACCTAGAAATGTGATCAAACTGTACCATTTTTCGGTTATTGTGGTTATTCTTTTTTATTTTTGTTCATTTGAACTTTGGAAACGTAATCCTTAATAACATTTCTAGAATCCCAATAAAAAATAATGACACAATTGCCTCAAGTTTCCGAGAATTGAGACTATTTGTTAAACTACGAATTTAAAATTTTCTAGATTCGTCGACTTTGACAGGCCCTCCTATAAAAAAAATGTACTAGAGTGCCTTGGCAAGTGGCATTAAAAGTTGGCGCATTTAATCAGAATTCTAAAATGGTACAATACTTGTTAGTTCCATACAATAGAAAAGAGTAAAAAAATTAAAACCTCAAGTAACCCGAATTTTGCTATCACATTTTACTCAGTTAAAATGTTTTTAATTCGCACAAGCTGTAGGTAGGTTCTTAATTTTAAGACAAAATGATGAGAGAGATGGATAATGGGTATGTTTGTCATGAGTGAGCGAGACAGATAGTGACGCCACTTTTACCAAAGTGAAAAAAAGTTAGTAAAATAATTAGGTTTGTTGGACTAAAAGTCAGATAGAGAAAAAACATTTTTATTACAATAATAAATAATAAATGTTCAAATTGTTTACCATCAGCCTCAATACAAGCCCTACATCTTCTTAAAAAAGATCTACTTATAAGTCGGGCATATCTTCGAGAGTTGATCGCCTCAGCTGCTTGAGAAATGCGTTCACGCAGGTCGGCTACGTGATCAATGGGCTTTGAGTAAACTTTTTCTTTGAGAACTCCCCAATAGAAAAAATCCAGGGGATTTAAATCTGGTGAACGGGCGGGCCACAAGATAGTGCCTGAACGTCCAATCCACCTTCCCGGATATTCCTGGTCAAGGAAATCTCTTACTTGCACTGCGAAATGCGTACCCATACCCATTATCCATCTCTCTCATCATTTTGTCTTAAAATTAAGAACCTACCTAGAGCTTGTGCGAATTAAAAACATTTTAACTGAGTAAAACGTGATAGCAAAAATCGGGTTACTTGAGGTTTTAATTTTTTTACTCTTTTCTATTGTATGGAACTAACAAGTATTGTACCATTTTAGAATTCTGATTAAATGCGCCAACTTTTAATGCCACTTGCCAAGGCACTCTAGTACATTTTTTTTATAGGAGGGCCTGTCAAAGTCGACGAATCTTGAAAATTTTAAATTCGTAGTTTAACAAATAGTCTCAATTCTCGGAAACTTGAGGCAATTGTGTCATTATTTTTTATTGGGATTCTAGAAATGTTATTTAGGATTACGTTTCCAAAGTTCAAATGAACAAAAATAAAAAAGAATAACCACAATAACCGAAAAATGGTACAGTTTGATCAAATTTCTAGGTTTTTCTTAAAATGCCCATAATTTTCAAACTGCATGGGATAGATTTTTTTTCAGATTTTTCTCGTGATGGTTATGATCAATCCTGTCACCCCGTTTCGGCTTGACGTTGAGTTTTGGGACACCCTGTATATTATTTACTATACTTATATTTCTAAACTTAAATTGAACATGACTGTAATAAAATTATTCATTTAAATTAAACTGCAAAATAAGAAAACCATAATGCAATAATAATGTAAAATGCATGAATTTTATGATAAAGATGAAATTTGCAACGCTTGTAAAAGGCTGCTAAGTCAAAAGTACCTACTAACATAAGATGACACCAACATGTAAACACTTAGTTCGCAAATAAACGCTTTGACTTTGACTTTGACTTTGACTTATAAAAAAATATTGATTTCAATAGAAAATGCATTTTTAGCTATTTATTAATACTTCTGTGATAATTTCTTCCTGCATAATTTTTAAAATGAATTAAGCGGTCCAAACGGTTATTGATATGAGATTAGATGCAAGTAATGAACGATATTATATCTGAAACACACAATATCAATAATAGCTTGGTACCATTATCATTTCTGGTTTACGCCATTAGTAACTAATACTGTAGCACGGAAAATGAGAACGTATTTCCTAACGTATGCCAAAATCCCTCAATGCACAGTGGAGGTCTCACTAAGCCGAAAGCCACATTCCGCTCTGAGCTCTCAAACAATACCTGGAAATGTGGATCATGGTTCTTACAACTGGAGTCACCATTCGATTCGGATAGTCAGTAAATTCAAGTACAAAGAAATTCAAACATAAAATGTATGGCTATTTCAAAATCCTTAAAAATACATCTCTGTTTCCGATTTTAGTTTTCAATTTTTGTGCAGTAAAATCGATGGTACTTAGTTGTAGGGTTTATTTAGATGATGAAGTGAAAAAAATTGGAGTGAATTAAAACAAAACAATTCGAAGACGTGATATCTACAAACCCGAACTGGGTCCGCGTGGCAGATTATGACACCATCACAGAGAAAAAGGTACAAACGCCAGAAACCCCAACCTGTCAAATTTCTTTAATAGATTTTGAACTTTATCACAAAACGTTGTAGGTTCAAATTAAATTTGAAAAAAAAAGATACAGATTGGGGTAAGTTGTTGTGCTGACGTCTTTACCAGCAGTAAGAAAGTTGTAGACTAATGATGGTAGTATTAAAATTGTAGGTAACATTACCTGCAAAAAGTCTTCGGTTAGAGTTGGCGATGTGCGTATGTTTGACTGATGAGTACAGCGGCGGTTGTAATGCTCCGCCATCATTGCCCGCGTGTGGAGCATTATGCGTCACGTGCAGGAACAAAGGTTGGGACGAGTTGTGGTAGTGGATTACTGAGAAACAACAAGAATACATAAACTTGCAACTTTTTCCACAGTTGTAAATAGAAACTACAGAACGCCAGCTGCAGCAGCTACGTAGAAGGAGTATGTAAGGATCAATCTTCTCTTTTTGCTTCCTCCATTGTTCACTTCGTACATCATGCACTCGATCACGCTGGTTGTATTAAAGCTGACAGACAGTCCTTAACAACAAGTCTTGTTAGAGATTGTCGAAGGACTCTATGTATATTTTGGAAAGTCTTGGTAGCTATATCAAGTGAATGGAACTAAGATAACATTGCTACAACTGTAACAGTTTGTAGGACATCGGGTATCAAAGGACTGAATAGAAAACCAACCACCAAGACTAAGCAGTTGCTGCAACTTATATTGCGAATTGCACATTGATATCTCTAATTGGCGCTTTTTTGTTGGAGTCCTTCAAGCTAAACAATAGGCCCCGATCGCAATACGAAATTGAATTCAATCAGAACTTTGAATTTCATTGAGTAATAGATATTTGCATAATTGCAGTAAGTTCTAACCATACTGTATGGTTTGTCTTGCAATGGTGAAGATACTTTCCTCACCTAAATGAGCATTGCAGAACTTTACATTACACCATTCGTTCCCAATTTTGAGTACCTATTGAAGATGAAATCTTGCGCATTTCCGTCGTCATTGAATTCATAAAGGCTATTGCAAAACAAAATACAATGGCATTGTAAATGAAACTTCTGTACAAACTTACTTTTAACTGCTTTCTCGGTGAGTGCGTCCACAATGTACCGTTCCTCGCAATCTTGCGGTATTGCATCATCGTACAGATCTAGACCGAACATAAGTCGTCCACTCGGCCACTGCGAACAAATAACGATCTCATAAAAACTAAACGTTATTTTAATAATTAACTTACCATTTGTTCTTGCAAACAAATAGTGCTTAAAACCGTTCACTTCAAAGTACTTTCACGCCTAACAAAACGTGACCGCATATCCGCGTTGCTTGGCCTTATAAAATTTCATGGCTCGGTTACTGAGTGTCCACACCTAATTACCTATATCGACGAACCTTTTGTACTATCGACAAATGTTGGTAACTTACCGTTTCAACTTTGTTGTATGTGTAATAGTCGACGTAGCCACCTCGCATGCCGTAGTGATGGTCGTAGCCGCGAGATGTCGGAAGGAACTCCGGTTTGGACATCCCAACATGCCACTTTCCCACCAAGTGAGTGGAATAACCCAGCTCCTTCAAGTATGATGGTAGAAGACGCTCCGTCAATGGTATGCCTCGATCTTCAGAGTTGAATAAAGGCGGGCCGTGCATGCCTGCGAAAATAAGAGGGAAACCGTCACGTTTCATAGTTGATGCCATTTCGTAAATTATAAACATATGACACAACAATTAAGTGACCGTTAATGAATGTCGCATGAGAGTTGCAGCCATTAAAATTTTTAAAACGGGAGAAGAGGCAAGGGGTTGTGTCTGCGGACGATGAAGCTGAGCGCTTATAAACTGCTCAAACTGGCCGTCACCGCGAACTATTACATTTCTTTTTTCGAATGAAAACAGCAATTCATAAAGTAGACCATGAAAAGTGATGTCAAAGGTCTCATCTAAGCGTTGATAAACCGTGCTTTAAGTAGACAATTAATTAAAAGTAGGTACCTAATTATTCCCATCACCTGCCTCACGCAATCGCGCGGCTGACGGCCCCACACCGCGGTAATCACTGTTGTATCCATCAAGTAATGGAAATCATTATTAAAAGAGTATTTATTTTGCAATTTTATCCTCAACCGAGTCTTTAATTTACTCGGTGAATTACTTTTTATTGAGTACTCAACAGACCAGGGTGCCACAACGATTCATATAAGTATTCTACATTAATTTAATATTAATGTATCATTCATAACAATTACACAAAATGTAAATGAAATTGTTAATAATAATTTCGTCACAAGCATTATACAGGGTGTAAGCGACATCGACGCACAAACGGTTACCATGGGTCCAGGACATGATTCTGGACGCCCCCGTGTTGGAATTTTTCGTCGGTTTTTTTCCATTTTTTTTTTAATATTTGTTTTTTTTTTTTAAATAGTGTGCCGCGCATTAGTACTGCGGTACTGGACACAGTATTTAGGTATGCGATGACCTTTTATTTGAACTTTTATAAACAGCTGAGAAAACACCCATTTCTAGTATTATTTACATTGCTACGTTTAGTGAAAGCAGTGAAATAATTACTTTTTAATTAATAATATCATTGGGTGCCTGCCGCGGTCGCGGGACTCTGAAATTACCGCAACCCCAGAACGTAAAGGGCTATTGAAGGACACCGTGTATTTTAGTCAGTCAACTCTGACAGTAATGGGTGGGAAGACTCATTTGATGATTTTACCACGTTAAAAAATTATAATAATAATATCATTGGGTAAAGTCAGAATAACGATTATGAACAGTCTTAAGTAAAAATAAACTCCGACGAAAAATTCCAACATGGGGTGTTCCAGAATCATGTCCTGAACCCATGGTATCCGTTTGTGCGCCGATGTCTCTTACACCCTGTATAACTTAAAAGTTACACTTTTTTTTAAGTGGGAAAATCATCAAATGAGTCCTCCCACCCAGGGCAGAGCGGGAAGGACTATCAGGCTCGTACTGACTAAAATCCACGGTGTCCTTCAATAGCCCTTTACGTTCTGGGGTCACGGTAATTCGTACAGTCCCGCGACCTAAAAGTTACAAGCAAAATGACTGTCTGCAGCATCATATTTTCCATATACCACAAGATAGTTCCAGGAACCTTGGGGAGATAGGCCCTGGAACGTTGAGATGTGTAGAAACAGGAAACATTTTAATAATTTTCCAAATAAAAAAAAACAACATAGTTCTAATAATAATGTTCAAAAAGCCCTGGTTTTCTGTCATTTAAATTATAACTCACTGATATGATTTGCCAATGAACTAGGCATCTGGGTACCTATATTTAACCCGTTTTATGAATGGAGCAATTTAATCGTTTTCAAACTCATAAAAATTACAATATAATTGCCAAAAGCCCTAGTTTTACGAAAGCGTACCTACTCAACATTGCGTATAGTATGACTGAAGGTTAACAACTGTCATTCAGTGGTTTGCCTTCGACTGCAATGTACTTTCTTAAATTGAAATTAAAATCATTCAGTTAAATTAATTAGAGTAAAATGCATAATGTTTATTACCTGTCAATGAGTAGTCAAAACTCTCGCAATCGGTACGACTGAGCACCCATCATGAAGAAGATAAAAGAGGTGCTAGAGGAATCTAGAAGCTCTCTTCTTGAATTTGCCAAAATGTTATTTGTTTTTTTTTTTTCTATATGTTTATTTTATTTTATAAAACGTTGCCCCACATTACGAATTTCTCCTGCACCTGGGGTGGCTATACAAACATAGAAACTCACATAGAAATAGAATCTCATGACGACTGAAGATTACTACATCCAAGTCGTGTGACCTAAGTGTCAACTAGATCAGATAATTCGTCCCTACAATTAGGAAATGAATAAGATAGTTGTAGAGCCGGGCCCTACCGACCAAGTCCGACCCTGTACCATGCCTTAAAGAATATTAATTTGCGTTCTTACCCAACCGCATAGGGTATTTCCCTGTGAGTAGTGCTGTCCTTGCAGGTGTACATATTGCTTCACTGTAGTATTGTTGGAGAATAACGCTGTGGTACGCTAGGGTGTCGATGTTAGGAGTCAGGATCTGATCGGACCCGTGAAATGATACATCATTCCATCCCTGTAAAAAAAAACAATTTAAATACATGTTTTCTGCTCAAATTGATATTGAGAAAGGTGCCTACGAGTATTCGCTTAGCAATTAGTTTGGCTTGTGCCGATAGGGGAGTTTATTCGGATTGATACATCATTCGATTTGGTCGTATTTGTGGAACGAAAAAGCCGACCGGCATAAGCCGTTATGAGCCGCAACCGAACGGTTGTGATTCCTGAACACTCATCTGCATCTATTCGGTTTTAAGGTCTGGCTGTAGCAATTAATGCCGGCCGGCCTAGATATGTGTGGGGGAATCCTTTGCAATGTAAGGAAACGGCTCCAAATAAACACATACATTTCCTTTTGAAGTATTTCTCTGTCTCCGGAATTCGCATTTAGTCCGTACTGGTTTTACTGAACATAAATAGATATATGGCCCACATTCCCGACATCGGTCATAAATAGGCCATTTAATGCTGCCACTAAAGGATTCCAACTCTCTTGGCAAATGACTATCAGCCAGCATTAAAGTTCTAAAAGCCAGAGAGATAAATGATCCTTACAATTAGCTGGACCACTTGGCTCAACACATCGGACTTGCGCCCTCATGAGCCAGTCTTGTGTTGGACGTGAGACATGGCCAAAGTTATCTTAATCAGCTGACAACTCATAGCCCGGCTCGGGAGCGTTATTCTAACGTCTTTTCATTTTTTTTAAACGTGACCCCAGTTTAGGAATGGGGTACTCCTGTTTCGTTCGTGCGTTTACAAACATTTAATAAAAACTAACGTACACTAAAAACCAGACCTAGAACATCTATGTGTAAGTCATACAAATATTTATATGCGGAAATTGAACCCGCGACCCGCAGCGGACCAGTAGATCTCTCAACCATTGGGACAACCTTCCTGTCATAGTCTAAACTAGGAGACATCTTTATAATAGTAACCATTTTGATAATATTCACATTAATTCTGAGGAGTGCGCAATTTGAGAAGTGCTCATTTTGCGTCAAGTGCACATTATGCGAACAATCTGCGTCAAACCTGTACGATTTACTCCAATAATAAATATAAAGTTAAGTCTATCAGAAAAAATCTGTCAAAAAATCAACACCGGCTGAATTACGTAAAAAAAAAACACACTTTAAATTGTTAGTCATGATAATTAGATAAACGTGATAGTGTTACGCACGCGAAAGATTATCGAGCTAAGATATAATCGGATCAATGACAGCGTAATAACAAATTCATGGCCAATGAAAAAACGTGGTCAATGCAGAACTATTAAGAAATAATGATAGCATTGTTTCTTTTCATTCAGTAGACCGTGAAATTAGTTATGAGTTTAATGTAATATTTGCTTTAATGTAATATCATAAATAGGCATGTACTGGTAATAATGGTGCTAGCGTGTAATTTGGACATATAAAGTATTTAACACGTTGACTGTCCGTGCATTATATGTAATGCATTTTTGGTCTAGCTGTAATGTCCGTGTATTATAATGCATTCGCTAAACGCAACTGAACTGCGTTTTCTGGGCTGGACGTGTGAACTAGAGCTATGATTTTCTAGGGACGTATGAACAAAGATGTTAATTTAAAAAAAAAAACTATTGGCCGTACCACGAGTTTATCAAAATAGGCGGGGTTGTCAACGTGATCACATAAAAATTTATGAAATTAAATGTGAAAGTTCACAGAGGTTCTCATTGTTAGACGAGTATAGTTTGATCATTGCATCTTCTTGTTTGAGTTTTCAGCGCAACATTGATATTGATACTAGTAAAAGTAGCGCCAATTGCAAGTATTCGCATCTTAAAAAAAATAGTAATTTAGGCATCTTTTAAAAGTATTTCTAAATTCATTCCCCATTGCGAAAAGGCTCCAATAGGAAAGTTCTTGTACATACTATATAGGTACTAATGAAAATTGCGCAATTATTATTCAAATTCAAAGTAAATCGAGACGTTGATAAAGGTATTTATTGCACGAAACAGCGCTTGCCTGCCATTCCCAATCGTAATGGTGTGAATTGAAATACGACAGATTAGTAAATGGGCCACCTAAACGACCGCCGATACACGTACTGAA
Source organism: Agrotis puta (assembly GCA_943136025.2). Taxonomy (NCBI): domain Eukaryota; kingdom Metazoa; phylum Arthropoda; class Insecta; order Lepidoptera; family Noctuidae; genus Agrotis; species Agrotis puta. The sequence goes on from OW964171.2 coordinate 5,457,147, forward strand.
CAATTCGGCTGCCTACAGGGAGCAATGCCGCCGCCGCCGGTGTCAACCGAATACGGTTTTACGGATTTTAAAAATCGAAAAACTCTATTCTAGGCAAGCGAAAGGATTTTTTTAATTGATGTTTTTAAATAAAAATAAATACAATACCTGGGTAAAATAATAATTACCTAACTGTCATTTAGGATCCTCCCAAATCTTTAAAATTATAAATTTTGACAAGCAGTAGAAACCTTGTTGTTCAATAGAAAAAGATAAGTAGCGAAAAACTACTAACAGCATAATTTAAATTACAAAAAGCTATTGTAATGTTGTTAGTAACACATCACACTAACGATTAGTTTTCATTACTGAAAAGATTTAGTTGTTAATATTTCAAAAATAAATTCCGATTAACCACGTCTAAATTTTCCATCTTGTAATAAAAACCCACATTCTGTGCAAATAAATAAATATTCTATTCTATTATAGGGTCCCGTTTTACCGTTTTGGTACGGAAATCTAAAAATAAAACGAAAATTTAACTAAACTAGTGCTTCAATATTATTCTTCCTAAATTGCAGTGAATTCTCCATCCTGCCGAATTCATTTTGATTCAAACAACTCTCTAAACTTATTCGTCCTGACCATTTTACGCTCAGGTTTGACGCCTTTTTGAGCTTTTAGTGTGTAAATAGAAAGTTAAATAAAACTTAGCAACCAACTATTCTAATAACATTTTGTTTTGACATGAGCAACAACTTCACTATTTTCTTGTTTTAGCGTGGTAAAATCATCAAATGAGTCCTCCCACCCAGGGTAGAGTGGGAGGGACTGTCAGACTCATAATGACTAAAATCCACGGTGTCCTTCAATAGCCCTTTACGTTCCGGGGTCACGGTAATTCCTGAGTCCCGCGACCAAGAACTTCACTATAGACCAAGTTAGCCCGCGTTATCCATGTTATTTTAAGATCATGGACTATCATTTTTCTGTAATCTGTAGGCAAAGGGCTTTTTCTATATTTTTTCAGTATATAGCATTAGAATTATCGGAGATAAGGGGAGGATAGTCTTTATCGTCTATTTTATTAAATAACTTAATTGGTCAAGAAGTACTAAAGGGCGGATCGACAGATACACGAGTGATCTATAAAGGACCCGTTTTTTCATTCGGACGTAGGGATCCTTAAAAATTTGAAAATAGAAAAAACTCACCATCTGCTTACAGAAATGGGATTGAATCCGGTATTTTAAAATGGTGCAATCACCTGTCTGACTTCCACAACCCATAGCTAGTACTAATGCGATATTCTTTGGTAAGACTGGCCGACTTTCGGGCAACTGACTACCAGTACCACTATTGGAAAATAACCAAGCCTTCCCAAAATAGAGTTCTGCACAAGCTTTTATGCGTCCAAATGTCACAACACGTGCATAGATTAGTAAATGCCAAATTCTACACAATAGTAGGGCAAGTTATGATTTGACCCCCGAAAGCCAATGACAGCCTGCCATACTTACTATCAAGGAACAATCCTACTAGGTTTCCACTGTATGAATATTTTTTAATTTAAGTCTTAAATTAGAAACCTAACTTTCAATTTGTTTCTTAATCAAGTTGCAAGAGTATGCAATATTGATTGAAAGTTTTTTTGTCACATAATTAACAATATTTTACATACAATGGACACATAATTACGTTGTCTTTTATAAATACACACATCAACATAATCTAGGGATATTTTATATTTCATCAAATATCTAAAAATCTATGAAGAATTTTCTCATATAGTAAATGGAAGAATGATAGGTTATTTTAATAGTACAGTAAAAAATAAAAAACATTTCGTGATTTTTTTGTTTTAAATAGAAATGTTAATTATTTTAATCGCCGTAGCAAATTAATATGGTAAAAAACTTCATTTCTTCTTATAAAGCTATTAATTTTAATGAAAATTTAAAAAATCTTATTAAATCTAATTATTAATAATCAGTTTTGCCACCTCTTACATTAATTACACATCAACATCGATTGTTCATGCTTAAAGTTAGATTGTCAATGTCTTGCTGCGGTATGAGGTCCCATGTTCTTTGCAAGTGGTCGTAAAGTTGTTGTTGTGTCGTCAAATTTGGCGGGAAATCTCTCAAAGCTTTTCGTTGTAACATGTCCCAGGCATGCTCAATAGGATTTAAGTCGGGCGACTGTGCAAGCCAATCCAAAACTTGAATATCGTGGTCTCGGAGAGCGGTCGACACCGGCCGCGCCGTATGGGAAGGAGTATTATCGTGCATGAGTAGAAATTTCTGGCCCATTTGAATTCTGTGTGGGTCAATAACAGGCTCCACTACCTCCTCGTGGTATTTTTGTGCAGTCATGCTACCTTGGATCCAAATGAGCTGGGTTCGTCCGCCAAGACGAATTCCTGCCCACACCATGATTGTCTCCTTGGTATGAGTGGACCTCCTGAGGGTGCCTTAGACGGCTAACTGTCCCTGGAGTTCTCCAAACGCGTGTTCTTCGTGATTCCAGATGAAACCCAAACCGGGACTCGTCGGTGAACAGCACCAAAGACCGTTGTTCGTCACTCCATGGTAAATGCTCCCGAGCCCACGAAAGCCGCCGACCGCGATTGCCACGTCGCTATGCTGGAACACGTAGCGGTCTTCGAGCATGAAGACCAACTTCATGCAACCTCCTTCGCACGGTTTGGTCGCTTACCAGCAGCTGGTGGTCCTCCTGGAGCCTTTGTACTAGTTACATCGCTGTGATATTGGGTTGTCTTCTAGCAGTTATTTGGAAAAATCGATCCTGTCTCTGCGTAGTAACGCGATATCTACCCGTGTGCCGTTCAGCTACATCCCCAATACTGCGATAACGTGACCACAACCTTGATATCACGTTTTGGCTGGTGTGTAGGGCCTCAGCAACGAAGCGTTGAATAGCACCATTTTATAGCATGACCACGGCTCGTAACATTTCATCTCGACTCAAATGACGACGTGACATGACTCCTAAAGCTCACACGACACGTTAAATTAAAAAAGAATACCAATCTAATCCCTGTTCATTAATTAATATTAATAAAACAATTTTAATTTTCCGTAACATAACGAATCACTAACAATTTTGCCACCGTATTTTGTTTTTTCTTTTTTTTTTAATATTTATTCTTTAAATTTTGAAAATAGAATAAATGAGGTTTCAATCTGTATACAAACTTTTTATGAAAACTAAAAAGATTTTAAACTAAACAATCGTAAATAATTTACGATTAAGATATCCCTAGATTCTGTTGATGTGTGTATTATCGCGTGTTAGGTTGCACTAGGTTCCCTAGACCTCGTGACCCCCTAGTACTTGCGGGTTGCCATAAAGTAACCTATAGGACATCTTTTATCACTTTAACCAGCTGAATCCATTAATAAAGTTAAAAAAAACCAAATACACAGTTTCACAACGTCACATCAGAAACTATCGTCGATAAATCCAGCAAAAAATCAAAAAATTGATTGACACATGCAAATTCGAACCTTCATAAAACCATTTAAAGCTATTTTTTAAATGTAAGCATACGTTTTGTTACGTTTCTAATTACTTAAACTTGATTAGTAACGCGATACTATTTTCTTGCTCTGTTATTTGCAGGCGTTTTTGAGACCAAATAGGTACGCCTCAAAAAAAAATTGCGATCGTACTTAATCTTTTCTGTTACGATAGATTATGTGAATTATTATTTATTCTTCTTTTTAGATTCTTTATTTAAAAATATAGATTTAGAATATAAAACAATAAAACAGTTCAAGTGATTTTCATTTTTTTTTAAACGTTGCCCCCACACTAAAAATTTCTCCTGTTGTATCGTGGGTGCGTTTACAAACATATAAACTCACATACTCAAACGCCCAGACTCGGAACAACTATTTGTAGATCATACAAATATTTGCTCCGTGCGGGAATCGAACCCGCGACTCGTAGCCTAGCAGTCCAACTGCTCAGCCACTGCGCTGTGCCGTCAGAAAATATACAGGTTACAAATTTCGTAACACTAGACGACATTTAAATTAGAGGATAAATGAATACTACTAATACTGCACGTTTGCGTAATATTTTATATTTTACGGTTCACCGGCTATACCTGAATTATAATCAATTATATAGCTAGAGATTTTATCATTTAGAGGCCACGCACACAGTTTTTTTTTTACATTAAATCCAAAATCTTGTTATCCTTTAGCCTCGCACACACCTGATTTACCTGTTAGGTATTGTTTTTTATTTTTATTTTATGTACCGCCAAAATATTTCAGCATTAAGTATCCAGTACAAACCAAAAAAATATGTAGGTACATATTCCGCCATGTCGTTGTTTCCAAAAAAACGTAGACATGCTGAATTAATTTAAATAACTTTACAGACATTAATTTAACATCTATTTTTTTAAACCCTGTTCTATAAAAATGTTGTGTTTGAAAAAATATTATAATCATAACATTATTGATTCAAGTCATATAAAAGGGATTTAGACTATACATTGAAACCTTGAAAAATAAATTGTTAGGTACACAAATTACCCGAGAATGAGTAAACGAATTCAGCCAATTATTTTTTTGTAGTTTGTAATCATCAGAACTTTTATTCATATAAACCTTTAATATGACTAAATACATCCGAAACTTAAAAAAGTAAAAAATAATAATTACCATATCATCAACCATAATGAACACGACGTGAGGTGGCCCCTGTCGATACGCTGATATCATAGTAGATATCATGGCTAAGATGACCCACCACTGTCTCCTGAAAAATACATATTTGTCTGTTATAATTATGTGAGAAGTTTAACTAGCAAACACGATGAAAGCAGACGTCTTACTGTTATTATGATAATGGGTTGCTTTAGATACCTCTGATAACATAATTATATGTGATATAACATTATTCATATTGTTAAGTTCAGAAATTCCAAAGAAAACTTTAAACACAACATAACGTAACTAACCTAACCTAGCCTTGTACATTTGGTTTGCCTGAAATTACCCTAGTATATACATATTTCACCTACATTCACATAATTTTGGGTATGTGATCAGATCGCTCGAATCCACTCTACTTCTTTTAATTAACATTGAAAGATACATTATTAAGCATTTTAAAGTACGCCAATGACCAATTAAACTGAATTTTCAAATTGGTTAAATTATTAATTAAAATCTTAGTTACATATTTTATGCATTCAAAACGAAATGTTGATCAACATTAAGATATAATAAAAATGCATTTGCATGTACACACTAACATCTGTAGTCACCTTTAGAGGTTTTTAAAATGTCGCCGCATTGGTCCAGTATTTGCAAGCGCTACCGCTGAGTCCAGTGTTCGATTCTATGGACGTGCAAAGATTTATTGAGTGCCTCTATTTTTTTTTTATCGTGGTAAAATCATCAAATGAGTCCTCACACCCAGGGCAGGGCGGGAGGGACTGTCAGACTTGTACTGACTAAAATCCACGGTGTCCTTCAATAGCCCTTTACGTACTAGGGTCACGGTAATCCCTTGGTCCCGCGACCGAGTGCCTCCGTTTGGGATAATTTTGTATTTGGCCCGGTTGATCAAAATACGGTTAATGCTCAACCTAACCTAACTATGATCGTTATATACTCCTTTCGTCTCATCCACATTCATACATTATATACCCTGTAACTTACCCTTTGGAGGAGATAGAGGCGCTGTTATGACTGTTATGTCATTCATTTGTGTCAGGCATTGATCAAATAATTTGATTAGTGGCCCAGCGAAGTGAAGTAGTACGTCCATAGCATGTTGCTACACCGTAGCTGCTACGGCATCCCAAAATATGGGATAATATGTAGATTGATAGAAAAGGCTTCCTATTCCTATAAAAGCCAAATATCTACCCTTTAACTAGAAAGGGTTGCGGGCATGCGTGACCATGACCATGGACACGATCATCGAATGAGTCCTCCCACCCAGGGCAGAGTGGGAGGGACTGTCAGACTCTTACTGACTAAAATCCACGGTGTCCTTCAATAGCCCTTTACGTTCCGGGGTCACGGTAATTCGTACAGTCCCGCGACCAGAGAAATAACATCTTAGAACAAATGTTGCTCAGCAATCTAATTTGTGTTTTTGCTGCCCTGTTTCTGTAACTAATTGGTTGTTGTATTTTGATCGATATTATAATGATTGAATGCTTAATCATAATTCAATTAAGTAAGTAGGTATCTATTTGCATTATTTGGAGAATGTAATTAGTTTATAAAGGTTTTGTTAGAGCTTTACTGGCTCGTTTTATCTCGGGAACGACTAGTTCGAATTGAAAAAAAAAATTTGTGTTGAATAGTTCATTTATCGAGGAAGGCTATACATAGAACATCACGCTATGACCACGAGGAGCCGAGCAGCGGGTGAAACCGCGGGGAACGGTTAGTTAGTTTTAGCTTTTGTTAAAGCTGTACCGGGTCGTTTTATGAACGATTTCAGAACAAGGAAGAGGTTCTTAATTTTATATTAAAGAATTGAGGTCTAATGTTTATATTTTTAACCTACACTGAACTTACTGGTGAAGTTCTAGAGAAATGTCGGGTATGTAGTACTCGCAACCGACGTGCGTGTATGATCAGATGTATGAACGTGGACGAGACGAAAATATGTAAGGATCGTAACAGGTGGCGCTCTGTAATTTTCTCCTACTCTAAGAAAATAGCATACCTATAGCTTTAGCTTTAGCTTATAGCAAGCCTTTTATCCTCAAAGATAATGCAGGTGTGTACCTATGGTCGCGGGACCAAGGGATTACCGTGACCCCGGTACGTAAAGGGCTAGTGAAGGACACCGTGGATTTTAGTCAGTACAAGTCTGACAGTCCCTCCCGCCCTGCCCTGGGTGGGAGGACTCATTTGATGATTTTACCACGATAAAAAAAAAAAAAAAAAAAAGGTGTGTACCTATACGTATATACACCTGCACTTCAGTTACTGTTATATTCAAAGAGCCTATTGCCATCAACCAGGCAACATTTGAGACTCCCGTCTACTACCGGGAATAGAACCCAAGACCTCCCCCAGCAGTATCATTAACAATATCAAGACCAACGAAGCTGTCTGTGTCTAGCTTTTAGTAGTGCGACGTCTAATCGAAATAAATGATTTGACTGTAATATCATTTTATCAGATAATGAAACTTAATTAAAAACTATTCAGTTTGTTTAAAATTAAAATAACTATGCAGAGGAAATTAATTAATTTCTTGTTAAGTAAGTCGCTAAAAAATTCCTATATTTATTTTATACGTTAATATTTATGTTAAAGCAACAAATGAAAAAATTAATAATAATGAAAGAAAAGAAAGCGTCTTACCAGCTCGTAAATACATTCTGAATTTTAAACATTTTGTATTAAATATATCGTCAAACAATATAGCACTAGCACACACCAAATTCGCTAAACAGTCCACCAAAATATATTTCGAACTCCGCGACAAACCGAACATTGAAAGAATGGAAACATAAGAAAACGTTTAGAGGTCTATGCTCAACGAGCGCTCAACTTGCACAAACCTCTGAAACCAAGCGAAGGCTGTATTCTATTGTAAATTGCTTAAGGGCGCCACTGAGAATTACCGAAGGTCATATTTTATATTCGTGCAGAAAACCAAACACGTGGTTCTCATAATATGTATGTAAGGCCATTGCCTCACAAAGATGCATCATTATGCATACTTTATTGCTTTACGAGTATCAATCAATACTAGTTTTGAGTTAAAACATGTTTCCGAAACATATTTGTCGGAAAACATCATCTTCCAGTTTTGCAATGTCGTTCTGCCATGTTATTATTGACATTACGATTCTTAGATCACAATGGTATTGTTAGAATATCTAAATGGGTCTCCGAAATGATACGTAAGAATAGTGTGCCAATAAAGTTTTTTTTGAATTTACCACTTACGCACGTAGTATACAAATATAAGGCAAATAAGTCTGTCATATAGAACATCTGTCAAGTGTCATCTAGAAAATACATAGAAAGTATGCAAAACCTCATTAAAAATAACCTTGTTACCGTCGGCGTTCCAGCTGTTTTAGAACCCAACGGCTTGGCACGCGACGATGGCAAAAGACCTGACGGTATGTCTTTGTTTCCTTGGAAAATGGGTAAGCCTCTAGTGTGGGACGCAACCTGTGTCGATACTCTTGCGCCATCTCATCTTCCAAGTTCATCGTGCTCTGCTGGCGCTGTTGCTGCGGTTGCTGAGAACCTCAAGCGGCGTAAATATAGCAACCTTAGAGGTAACTATATTTTTGAGCCGTTTGGGGTTGAAATTATAGGGCCATGGGGTCCAAGTGCTCACAGCCTCTACAATGACATTTATAAAAGACTTGTTCACGCTTCTCGTGTCCTAAGGGCTGGCTTTTACCTTGACCAGAGGCTAAGTATTGCCATACAAAGAGGCTACGCCGCCAGTCTCTTGGGCACATTACCAGCTGACAGCGTTGAGGATGAATTTCTTTGATACTATATCTATAATAGTTTAGTTTTATTTTAATTTAGTATTTTTATATTTCTATAGTTTAATTAATATTTATTTATTTGTACAATAAAATAAAATAAGTTTGCTGTTTAACATTCATGAATATCAAAATAACCTTCATTGACCTTTATTAAGAAAAACAATTCGTCCTAGTTATAAACTTCATGCCGGAGTGGCGGTTCTATCGGGTAACCGTGGCCCTGGAACGTAAAGGTATATTAAAGGACACCGTGGATTTCAGTCAAGTCAAACACCTCCTCCCGTCCTGCCCTGAGTGGGAGGCCTAATAAAAAAAAGGTATCAACTTCCCGATTCTCGCTATACTAGAGCCACAATAACGGCAAATGCCGATGATTATCGCGGTAATAGACGTTTATACAAAATTAAATGTAAAAGTACCTAATAAAAATGAATGATAGAAATGTCGTTAGTGTGGCCCGACTGTCATAAAACACTTTTGTCAAATTGAAGTCGGATTCCAGCCCACACATATTTTGCAAGACACTTCATTGTTTTTTATTCCCACAAATCTCGACTTTTTATGCTATTGTAGAGCATCTTTTCAAGTACACTATTTCAAATTAGGCAATGTCAAACTTCATAGTGAGCCAGGTGCAACCTGACTTGAATAATAAATTGACGATTATGACGCCAAAACTACGTTATTACACAACACATGTTAGGAAACATAAATTAAAACAAACATTCAGTTAGGGTCAATGCAATAGTTAAATGTAACCCAACCGACAGATTGCTGTAAAAGACCTAGACCCTGAGTCCTATAGTACTTAGTTTTTGTGACTATTTCCCACGGACCCAATTGAAAAGTATATCTCCTGTTGGCCGCCGAGGAATTGACCGCAAGGTGGAGCTGGTAGATGCGCCGGCAGGTTTCGGATTAACCCGCTACGTGTCGTGACCACAGATCTTGTACTCGGTAGAATGAGCTTAACTGAGCAAACAACAACGATCAGAACTAACACCAATCTAGCCTTTCTTTCAGTTGCCCAATTCGCCTCCATGAGGATACTGCTGTTCTCCACCCAAGTGAAGCAAACCTCCACTGTATGGTTCATGTATCCACAGTTTCCGCTGGATCCACTGCGGGTAATGCAACGTGTGTTCGCGGTTCTACAGAACAACGTCTATGAATAAAACTGAAAAATAAGAATTTTTTCTACGTATTTTTCCAGGATAAAAAGTATCCTATGTTATGCCCAGGATAATAAGGAATAATTATACCAAGTTTCATCGAAATCGAACCGTTAGTTTTCACGTGATGCCTGCACAAACAGACAGACAGACAGACAAAAATTTTTTTAATCATATATTTGGGTTTGGTATCGATCCAGCAACACCCCCCGCTATTTATTTTTTCAATATTTTCAATGTACAGAATTGACCCTTCTACAGATTTATTATACTTATGTATAGATGTTTATTAGCCTAATAAATTAACTACACAATAGCTACGTTAATAATTATATAATTATGTATTACACTTAAAAACGAACAATTGAATTAATTGCAGTTGCTTCTTAATACACACGGATTATTCGGATTTTCACTGACACAAAGGAACTCGTGTCAACACACGTGCATTTCTAGACATAGACACTTAGTTTTTGTGTCAAATCTTAGGGGCCTACCACACGCACAAGCTTCACCACATTTTGCCTGCGCAAGCCCGGCCTGCGCGTACTTGCCTGTGTGTGTGGTTGGACGTTCAGTGTAGCCGACCGTGTATTGTTTTTTCATGCGAGAAGCTTGCGCAGGCAAAACTGTGGTGAACCATGTGCGTGTGGTAGGCCCATAAATAGGTAAAGTATACGTCATTTTCTACGTGAACGTTTAGTTTCGATAACAAAAAGAAACTATTGGAGTGCCCTTGCCCCACTGAACTTACTGTCATTATTTATCTCAAAATGTCGGATACCATGACATAAACCTTTTTCTATTATTTTGTTACGTTGGTACTTGGTATACGACAATCGCATTATCTCTCTTTTGCGAATGTGCAGTCGACATTTCGAGAGATCACGACATTCGTATCTAATAATTTTATACTTTTAGATACTTTCAAGAATAGTTCAAGGTGAAAAGGATTGTAGAAAGACAACTTTTATTAAATAACTTCAGACAAATATTGTATCTTATATATATTTTTTTTAATATAAATTGTTTCTCAATTTTTATATACCAATAAGATTTTTTTTTATTTTTTAGGTTAAGAACCCAAAGGGTATGACGGGGCCCATTTAGAAGGCCAAAGCCTGCCGGGGTCGTGGGACTCACGAATTACCGTAACCCCGAAACGAAAAGGGCTATTGAAGGACAAACAGTAAAACGGGACCCTATTACTGAGCCTCAGCTGGTCTATCTGTCTTTCTTTCTACTTTTTTCCCCCGGTTTTTCGCCCCTTTTGAAGATAATGGTACGGAACCCACCGGGCGCAAGTTCTACTCGCCCTTAGCCGGTTTTGATTTACAATCCTTTGAAAAAAGCCTGATTCATGTAATTTCGTGTTGCGCAACAGCGATTGTTACATTTTCAAGGAATTACAACTTTTATTGTAACAAGGTTAAAGTTTCGTATACACATATTGAGTATTCCAAACAAGTGCGGCTTGGGGCACTTTCACCAAAAATGCGTTAATTATTTCGTAAGGGGATCTTACTAACATAACCAGTTTTTTGCGCGCTCAAGATTGTTATTATTATAATAAAGTTGCTTGATAAAATTGCATTATTTCATAATGCAATTTTATAGTTGCATCTCTGGATGTATCGTTTATAGTAATGCATATAAAAAAATATAAATCAATGTAGCATCGATAAGTGCAAGACTAGAAAATACAAGTGAAAGATTTTGCCAGTGACTTTGACACTGAAAAAAAAACATTAATTCTTTTTTATTCGTTTTTTTTTTTTTGTAGCTGTAAATGCTTTAGTTATGTATTTTTAAATGGGGACAATCCCACAGCACTATTTCCAAACCACGGCAACTCCTTAAATCCAGAATCAACAGTGACGACCACCAGAAAATCCGAGACAATGAAGCTCGACGTGTCCCGGAGAATGAGCGTAACTCTGTTGGATCCTGCAACGAAATTAATCGAAAAGAATATTGGAGGAGTAGGAGCATACGCAGTTTCCACTTTATATTGAATGCATGTAGATAACCGGTTTACTCATGTATCTTTTTTTTCTCATCTCATCATTCGTCAGTATTATTGTTTGTATTTTTTTTTAAAGTTACCCCTGATTTTTTCCTGTATCGTGGTCATATTATAAACATTTCACTCACACATACAAACAGCTAGGCCTGTAACAACGACTTGTAGATCATACAAATCTTTTTTCCGTGCGGGAATCGAATCCGAAACCTTCAGTCAATCATGACATCAAAAGGTACCTAATGATCTTCTGACCCTGTCTCATAATCTGTGGGAAAATTATATCTTGTTCTTTATTTGGGTTTACTCGTTAATAAAATATCAAAGCAAAAACCCAAGCACATGCCGTCAAGACTGAGTAGGGGAAATCCTGCCACAGTAAATAAAACTTTTCTTTTTTTTTTGCACTTCCGTCTCAAAAGGCAAAGGTTTATTTCAGTAAAAATAAATAAAATAAACAGCTGTCTACCTTCTAGGAACTAATTAATTATTATATCATACGAGACATTATGAGTCATAGGAATGATAAGTTCAATTATGAAATGGCATTGCAAAGTTGTGTTTTTACGTGTCTAGGATATATCTCATAGGTAATTATCTTATTTGTGCACGGTATCAAAACAAATAGAAAACTTCTTATTACAAAAAAAACGACGGGTTGCACTCTGGGAGTGCCGGCAGAAGTGAAAACTTGAATAGTAATTGTTGGAAATATCTTGTGAACAGATTTTAGTAAAACTCGCAAAAATGGTTGACTTATTTCAATAATTTTCCAATGTGACGTACATCTTTTATAAACAATGTTACCTAGCAACGAACATTCACGCAAGCGCCCTGCGCCGTCCTACGCTTTTTCGGTCAGGGTCACGTGTCCTGACGCGAGTTTAAGATTTTATGCTCAACGCCGCTAAAGAAGTTTTCACTTCAAAAATATAATTGAATAATCTAGTGCAAACATTTAAGAACAATTTCTGAAAAAAAAAAATGCTTAAATTGAGTGACAAACTTCAACTTCGTTTGTTGTTTTTTGTTTTATTATTTTTTTTTCTAGGAAATGCTTTTATGGAAAAATTTCCTAGTATATTCCTTGGGTCCGTTTACAAACATTAAAATTCACATCCACAAACCGACAACCGTGTTGCCGTGTTTTATATTCCGTCTTTTTTTTTAGCGTGGTATAAAATGAGTCCTGGACTGTCAGACTAAAATCGACTAAAATCCACGGTGTCCTTCATTTGCTCTATATGTACCGGGGTTGCGGTAATTTCAGAAACCCGCGACCCCGGCAGGCTTTGGCCCTCTACAGGCCCCGCCACACTACTAAAAAGTTAAACAACAGTTTATTGAATCGGTACTTGTCTAAAAAAACTGTCAACGTCAAAAACGACATTTCACCTTGATTTAAGGGTCGTTTTGCAGTTACATTATTTTTAGACAAGCGTCCAACACATATGATTATCAATTTGTGGTAAAGCGGGTAATGTTTTACTGAATTTTGCACTTTACGACGACATTGGGGTTTTTAGTCAGCACTTCAGTGATTTTAGGTGCATTCATCTGATGTATAGTTATTAGTCATAACCAAACACCTTTTATTATACCTCTGTGTTGCCAGGAATATCATAAATAAAACGCTGATTCAGTCAAAGTCCTCAGCCTCACACAAGGTTTCACAAATCAAAGACACTGAGAGCAAGAAAGCAGACTAAATTATAGAGTTGTGTTATATTAGGTGCGTGTACTTGAATGGTATTTTAATTTTAGGAATAGGTACATTACTTATAAAGGGGTGTCCCATGTTCAGTAGTGGACATCTTCCGACTGACGATGATGATCCAAACTAATATTATAAATGCGAAAGTAACTCTGTCTGTCTGTCTTTTCTTCACGCCTAAACTACTCAACCGATTTGTGTGAAATTTGGTACAGACATAGTTTGGAACTTGAGAAAGGACATAGGATAGTTTTCACTATTCCACGCGAACGAAGTCGCAGGCAAAAGCTAGTGATACTTATAAAGTAATTCTGTTATGAAGTAATTTTGGTATTCGTTCTTAAGAATCGGGCCACAACTTATTTGCGTAAAAGAAGATTGAGTGCATCCCAAAATTGATTACCTAATTACTTACATTTTTATTCAAATAATTTGGGTAAGTAATTGAGGCTAATGGAAAACGATGAACGTCAAATACAAATTAAATAGCGATATGTTGGTGTTTCAGGGGGTGTCAAAATATTCACGTATTTATTATCCGTATAATAACCATACAAACAGAGGGTCTAAAACAACCATTTAGTAATATCCTAAATGATTATCACCTTCGTGATAAGAAAGCCAATGAAAATTGCTATGCAGCCGTTTTAGACCCACTGAAGGTAATTTTAGCAAAATCATAATATGAATAGCGATAGAACTCGTAAAATATAATATTTAATAAAGGAACAAAAATTAATTTGTGTCTATTATATACTTATCTCTTATATTGCTTGAGCAGCGGAACAGATATGTTATATTACCTGTTTTTTTCATTCGTTCATTATTATTTTCTCAATTTATAGTTATTATATTCTGCTAAAGTTCCCCAGTACCAACATCAATCAAGAATACATACTAACACACTTTTCGTATGTGAAGATTATGCTGAGTCATAAATAAAAGGTACCTACTCCATTTACTGCTTGATCTCAAAAAGAAACTCTGACGTATAAGATCAATTTACACGAAAAGCGAACAGAGAAAAGAAAGAAGTGTCCAATTTTCTCAACAAACTTGCAAGTCCCCATCTGTTACAAGTATTGCAAACATCGTGTAAGACGCATCACGTGGGAAACTGTCATTATCAGCTGTTATATAACATGGCGTTACATCAACGACTAGAGTGTTGTTTATGGTGGTTAAGGAGTTTCTTTACCATCGCCGTGACACAGTGCCCTCGGGCGACACACAATTATAAACACCGGCCAGGTGCGACTCACGCGCACGAAGGGTTCCATACCATTTTCTATAAAAAACGGCAAAAAAAAATCATGTCTGTTGTGTGGGACATGATTTTTTTGTCGTTTTTATTTAAAAGCCCTTTTTATTTTTACTTTATGAGCTACTTCAATACTTATTTTATTTATTAGTACGAGTAATTGTTGTTTTAGCTGAAATACTTCATTTGTATCACGGTTCATCAGATGGTGTCAGACAGACAGAGAGATAGACGGACATAGTCTGTAATCGGGTAACGTTTAACACATTGGGTACGGAACCCTAGAAACAATACGAAGATATTATTAGATGCCATGATTTCTTACATGTTTTACGTAGTGTCAATGATATTTCCGGTAAGAAAATTGCTATGTGTGACAACTTTATTTCTTTTTTAATTGTAGGTATTTCAAAATTCATAACAGAGTTTGGTATGTTGGTGCTGGTCGCGAGACTAACGAGCTACCGTGACCCCGAAACGTAAAAGGCTATTGAAAGACATCATGGATGATGGAAAATCATCAAATGAGTGAGAGCGGAAGGGACTGCCAGAGTTGTACTGACTAAATCAGTACAAGTCTGGCAGTCCCTTCCGCTCTCACTCATTTGATGATTTTACTAAGCTAAAAAAAAAGTATGTTGGTGCTCCGAGGCCGAGGGCGGAAGTCTCTGGTATATTTTCGGTTGTTTATTTTAGTAATGACTTACCGTAAGCTACCTTATTAATTTAATAGGTACCAATAACTGACGAATTAAACAGTAGCACAAAACGAATGATAATTAATTATTATGTTATTAATAACAGGCGCCACTTTCAAACTTCCCCTTAAAGTAAATAAGACAAAGTTTGTCGCCAGTTACAGAAAAAAATAAAGGGAACCGTCTTTCTTGGTATGAACATGTGATGAGGAGGGATGACACTTATGTGACTAAGAGAGTGATGAGTATGAATGTTGAAGGATGGAGAGGCGGAGGAAGACCAAAGAAAAGACAAAACGTGTTGTGCCAACCTCGACCCCAAATAAAATGGGATAAGGGCAAGAAGATGATGATGATGTAATTAATCACCCAATTCATGTTTTTTTTGTGTCATACCTAATCCTACCAAAAATAGAAACCTCTAAATGGGTAAATCACAATAAAGACAACTTTTTAGACAGTTTTCGAAGTAGTTAGACAATAATATTTATGATCGGATTTGTTCGCCACAAATAAAACTGTGATGTAGACAATAAAAGTAATAGTAAAGTTGATTTGATGTGGTTATTGCTAAATCCAATGCGTGCGAGTAACAAGTTGTCACAAGTATTGCGCAACAATCAGTCGACCGCATTTCTTTGGACTTCGATATTACAATTTGTGTCACTTTAATAGGTACTTAATGTACTTATCATCTACGGAAAACAACAATTGACCTTATGACACTTTGACTCAACCATGGGAAAAATCTGAATTTCGATGAACCACTGAGTACTCTTGCTATGTTTATAGCTTTGTAATTTCTATAGTTTCATAGCGTGATGATGCAGTTACAGTGGGACGTCCAAACACACATCAACCTACTCCGTAAAATTTTCTAATTCAAACATGAACCTTCTGCTTTTGTAATGAAGTTGGAAATATATTTAAGAATTTTGGTGAAGGTTGATTTGAGTCTGTACCTACGACTTGATAAATCTAAACCGTTCCTAGGGCTTGTTTAAAGCAATTTCAGGAATTTAGAATTTTCATCGTACATCATATTATGTGTCTGTGTTATACGACATTTATTTTCCTATTCCGATAAAATACTGCCGAACTACTATTGTCGTCAAAATATCGATACCTGAATGTCATCATTACGCAATTGAGAGAGAATGAGCATTATTTGTACGAACATAAAAGAATAAAGAAATAAATCAACAGAAATCTATTAAGTGCACTGAAATAAATTTCGTGTTGAAGAATTTTATTTTATTTGATCGATCGGTTGCTCAACAACACTTACAATCTCAAGTGAAGGATCTGAACATTTTCTAAACCTTTTACAAAATAAAGAGAAGTGTTCGTTTTTAAAGCTATTGTACAGTCAGTACCCCATCATTGCATGACCCATCTTATTCGGCAGAATTAGGGAAAGTGGGTTAAATAATGCTGGCTACTGTATCTTTGTAAAATAAAATAAAGAGTTATAAAATTATTGTAACTCTTTTAGTGCGTTAAAATTTAATGATCTCTTAAAATATAATTACTTTTATTAATTATCTGTTACAACGATGAAAACTGACTATTATGTCATTTTACTGTATGAAAGTAGACTACTTTTGACTTTCTTTTTAAACTTTGCCCCACACTAGTAATGTGTCGTGACGTTTACAAACATAGAAACTCATATACACAAACACCCAGATCCGGAATAACTACTGGCAGATCATACAAATAATTGTTCCGTGCGTGAATCGAACCCACGACACATACACTGCACCAAACGTGTCGTCAAAATATTATAAGCAATATGCTTTAAATATGTTAATTTTAACATACTTATTACCAAACTTGGGTTGTGACATCAGGGCACAACTACCCGCTACTTACTTATCTACAGTTAAATAATTAAGTAACTAATTTACATTGTAGTCATTTTAGGTACAACAATCTTATTAATTAAATTCTATCAAATGTCTGTACTTAATAGAGTTTCAACTTTATCACAAATAAACAGAATCATGTTGGATTGGGATTTTTTTAAAGTTTGTAATAAATTAACATGTATTTTTTCAGCAGTACAGGTCGCGCAAAGCTGAGTACATAGACGAGTTATGCAGAACAATGTCGTTCGTACTCACGTTAAAATAAGGCCTTAATTCATCTGAAAACGAATGATTAAGCGTGCAACAGTCACAAGGTTGTTAATTTCAAGAGAAAGGATACACAAAGTAAAACTCGGTTAAAATTGTGCCTAACGAAATCCAAACATGCGCTTTCATAACCTTCCCTAAACAAAATTGGGAAGTTAGCAACAAAGAACATTCACAGCACTATATTCGGCAGTAATAGCTGTTCAAATCATTGTAAGAACGTAAATTACAGTACGATTTATTGAAATAAAATTTGTTGGTCACGACACGAGTGAGATTGACACACCCACAGCTCGTAGTAAGTAGTTATTTACTTACCTACCCGCTTATTCCGAACTCGTGATTTATTGTTGCAGTCGGTAATATACATTATGACATTTTTAGGTACCTACCTATGTATTATGCATTTTATTATTCGTAGTTATGTATCTCCACATTGATTTCTATTACTTGGTATTTTTTTAATGGTTTTCATCCATGGTCAGGTGGTCACCTTTGCGTTGGTTGGTCAGTTCAATTCTAGGGTCGGTCAGCGTTATTGGCTTCATCTACTTCTAAAATATTAAAGTACTTCGGGGACAATAAGCACCAATTTACCTAAGTGTGAATCGTTAGCATTCTGTGATTCTGCCTAACCCCATGAGAAAATAGTGCGAGTTTATGTCCGTGTAATTTGTGAAGCTTAATAAACTGGTGTAGGTTGCTACTGTTGCTAGCTCAATTGTGTTGGTCGCGGGACTGTACGAATTACCGTGACCCCGGAACGTATAGGGCTATTGAAGGACACCGTGGATCTTAGTCAGTACGCGTCTGACAGTCCCTCCCGCTCTGCCCTGGGTGGGAGGACTCATTTAATGATTATACCACGATAAAAAAAAGCTCAATTGTGGTGGTAACTACAAGGAAACTCAATTACCACTTTAGTTTTTGCAGGTCGTACCTTTTTCATTCAATTTGGTATTCCCACGATAGCTTAATATCATGCAAGGATTTTTGAAGGCCGAAAATGCTGATTTAGAAACTTATCAGTCCAGTAAAATCTTTAAATAATCAACAATGTCGCCGATATCTAGGTACAGATAGGTTATATCCAAGCATTCTGAACTAATAGCCTTTCAAAGCAAAATGTGTTTAAACAACCGTGAGCTTTCTATCGCCCAAATCTAAGTAGGCCGCTAGTAGCTGTTCTGGCCTCTGAAAAGGTAAAAAGCCTAAACGAATTAATTAAAGGGCGATCAGAAACCACAAAAGTAGATAAAACATAGACCTGACCTCTCTTGATATCATTAACCTAGGCAGGAGGTCAACCGTTTTAATTTCCAACACACTGAAACATACAATGTGTGTACATACTCGTAGTTCTGTTGGATAATGTCTTCCTGTCCATATTTCGCTAACGGTGGCCAATCGCAGCGGAGTTTATCCAGGCCAGACAGGCCTGTTGGTCTAGTCACTAGTGGTTAGTGACCCTGACTGCTATGCCGGAGGTCGTGGGTTCGATTCCCACCCAGGACAAATGTTCGTGTGATGAGCACGATCATTTGTTCTGTGCCTGGGTGTAATTTATCTATACCTAATATGTATGTATTTAGAAATATATAAGTATGTTTATCAGTTGTCTAGTACCCATAACACAAGCTCTGCTTAGCTTGGGACTAGATGGCGTTGTGTGATAGTTGTGGAATATTTATTTATTTATTTATTGACGCGGGAGATAAATATTAAAATGCTCAAATGTGTGCGCAGACACAGGCATTCTTTTTTAGCCGACACTATCCGGAAATAAAATAATGATTTTAGCTTGACCCTAGAATCGAATTCAAGACAACATCGCTTAGCAGTCGCGCTTACGACTACGAGACTAAAGGGACAGTTACACAAAATCAAAATACACAGTTACACACTATACGTATGTAAGTAGCAGGTGCCTGCGCAGAGCACAAGAGAAAACTGTTCATACATAAATAACGTTCATGAACTACTTTGAAACAGCTACATGTCTCGACAATATTACTTTATTCGGTACTTTATTTAATTTAGGAGCGATTTAACAAAATAGTTCGATTGGCACGAGCCTCAAGGTCAAGCACGCACCGTTTCACGACAAATATCACGCATTCATGATGGTTGCTACCGTTGCACTCGCGCGCAGGTATTTGACAACCTTGGACACTCATTAATATGACAAAACGATTTCATGCTAGGAGCATGCTGAATACTATTTGAAGAAACACATTTTTTTAATCCTAACGGCTGTCAATTTTACGAAACTTCGTTATTCGTGTAGGTACCTCTAAAATATAAGTAAGTATGGTTGCAGATTAACCATACTTACTTATATTTTAGAGGTACCTCGCATGTTACAGAATATGTACCTAGTGTTTTTGCATGGTAACTCAAGGTTATAATTTTACCTAATTAGGAAGTTCCATACAGAATAAGGCAACTGTAAGTAGCTACTGCAGGTAATACACGACAGGCGTGCTGCTAATTGCTGCTAAGAACTACGATGCTGTTCAAGATTCAAAAGTCTCATTCAAGCTATATATGCTCACCATTCACTGATCTTCATTTGGTTATTATTCCTACATAATGACAAAACTGACGGTTTCATCTTTATAATGAAAGATGAAGAGTAAAGGTGGCGGTTCGCACCGCGACAGAGACAGGAGACCGCGACCGGAGACCGCGACAAGAGACCGCGACTGTTACTTAACATTAGGCAATGTATGAGCGGCAGTTCGCGAGCGAGACATGGACAGAAGACAGATACGGTAGCGATTTCGGGTTGCGGTCTCCTGCCGCGGTCTCTTGTCGTGGTCTCCTGTCGCGGTCTCCGGTGCGAACCGCCACCTTTATACTCCAGGAGACCACAAATTTAATCATTTAATTTCTATACATACCTGAAATGATTACATAACTTTGAAGATTTGATTTGTTGCTCCAGTTCATTAGTTTCCAATCGAAATATTTTTATTTTCTTTTTTGAATTCGCTCATCACGCGGCAATAATTTTACCGCCATTGTCATGTTTTCTCTTTAAATCTATGTTTTTCTTTATACTTACATATAAACTATTTCTTCTCTCTGATTGACATCGGGTGCACACGAGTATAGCCTTAAAGTGTGAAATTATAGTCGATTTTACGGTTACGGTTTTTATCCTCATCGGTCCATCCCTATTGTTATTGATAATGACATTGACAAATGACATTTCTATTTTTAGATCATATAATCTCGCAGATCTTGTAAATTGAATTATTGATTTCATCTCATGTATTGATAATTCTGACAAAATGACAAATATTTTAGAGACTCTAATAAACGCGTCAGAAAAGGCGGCATGTGTAGCTCGTTCCTGTTGTGCAGGAGCGACAAATGAAGTATTATTGGTTGCTGAAAAATTCGAAGGAGATGCCAACGCCCGATTTGAGAGAGATTTCAAAACCATTGCGGATGTTTTGGCCCAAGAAGCTGCGAAAACAGAGATAGCGGGGCATTTCCCAGAGCTTGCAGAGCATGTGAGAGGCGAAGAGTGTTCCGAGATTGGAGGAGTGAGGATCGAATTATGCGATAGTGTTGACGGCACTGCAGATATTTTACAGTATTTAGTGGCACCGGCAGTTGCGAAACGAATGGCTGAAGCGGCCCATCAGGACACAGACCATCGATTTTGTGAAAATTTGCCTAAAGATATCCCTGAGATCAATACTTCTGATTTAGGCATTTGGATAGATCCAATTGGTAATAAGTATTTTTTTCCTAAATCTTTCGTTTTTCTCCGATTCAAAATGAGCCTAATTTCAATGAAGTCTAATAACTGTCTTTCAAATTACTAAATTCAAATACACCTTTCTCCTGTTGTCAGATGCTACTGCTGAGTTCATAGCTGGTGTCCAGGGACATGCTGATGCAGACCATGGTCTTCCATGTGTGACTGTCCTCATTGGTGCTTACTTGAGGTCTACGGGCGAACCTATTCTTGGAGTCATCAATCAGCCATTTTATGACAAGTAAGTTCATTGGTTAAATTTAAAATTCTTGATTTAGAATGTAATTATGTTCAGATTTAGGGAAAAATGCTGTGTTAAAAAATGTGAGATAATTTAATTAAAGATATTATACCTATGTATAATATCTTTAATTAAATTATCTCACATTTTGGAGACATCAATATGCAAACTGGACCAAACCAATAGAATTTTTGTGCTTTTTGATTAACAATGAAAAATTTTTTTATCAATCCTGGTGATACAAAAAGATAATACCAATGGATATGTCTATGGGTCATTATTACTATGGATATTATTCACATACATGTTTCTTTTGTTTTGCAGTGGCAAAGGGCGAGTTGTTTGGGGCATTAACTACAAGGATATGCATGAGTGGGGCAGTAGTTATGTTGTGGAGAACAATGAAAGGAACATCTTGCTCATGAGTTCAGCTGAGAAGCCAGAAATTGCTGATAAGTTCCGACAGGCTGGGTGGGAAGTCAAGTCTCTAGCAGGAGCTGGGCATAAGCTTCTCAAAGTTGCTTTAGGTGAGAAAACTCGTGAGTTTTAGTACAGTGATTTAAACTTCATAAAAGATTGGGTGGTGTAAGCAATATAAAAGTATGATTGTGCCCAACTGTGGGAAAGAGCAAACTAACAAAACAAAATGAAAAGAAAACCAATTTCTTAAAATAAGAATTATTAATATAAAATAGATATTAAAAAATTAAATTTAAAAAAATATATATAAAATTAAAGTGCAAAACAATCGTCTTTTTAATTGAATATTTTTTTTTATACATTACCTACAGTAAAATTACTAATTGCCCACTCTTTCCTTTTACAGGTGAAGCTGCAGCATACATAATGTCCCAAGGAACTACGTTCCGCTGGGACACCTGCGCCCCACACTCTATTCTCAAAGCCAAGGGTGGTGATCTTATCAGCTACTCCACTCAAAATCCTATCAAATACAACGACGAGATGGATCTGGAGTCACAAGACTATAGCAACAAAGAAGGCATTATTGCTTATAGTGATGGGACCACGGCAGAAAAGATTAAGAAAATTCTCAATAACTAAATATAATATAACAAATATATTTACTTTACATCCTGAATCTCTAATAGTATGTAGAGGTACCCTACGATTTTAAAATTATTACATATTACTTAAAACCTAGTCTTAGATCCCCCTTGTCATATCTAGTGCTAAACCAAGTTTCAGAAAAGGTCATTAAATGACCTTGAATACGAATTTTCTAGTTCTTCTCAGACATTCCTACTATTTCTAATCTCTTTTCATAATAAGGCTAACTTTTTAACGAAATATTGCTGTTTAGAAAGTATGTAAGTGAAATGTGTTTGTTACTACTTTTTGTATATTTGTGAATGTCATGTCTAAACTAATTTACATTATGTATCTCTAGTCAGTATTATGCAATTATATTAATTTTAAATATATGATCTCTATGTGGCATGTTATTGTAAACAGTGATGTATTGTTTTAAATAAAAATATATATAATATACATTATTTCTTTTATTACAATAAAACTTACAACTGATCTACAATGAGCCAGGACAGAGCTTAAACAGACCAGTTTAGCACTTATTAATTACTAGACTCTGAGTCTGAACTAGAACTTTTGCTTTTCTTCTTTTTCTTTTTTTTACTCTTCTTATCTTTTTTCTTCTTCACTTTGCCAGTCTTTGTTGATACTTTTTCTCTGGGTTCTTTTTCTTTGGATTCTCTTTCCTAGAAAGAAGATATTTAAAATTATACAGTTGGACAATACAAAATGTAGCATCTGAAAGTTATGAACAATACTTGAAAAGTAAATGATTAGACTTATTATAAAATATTACATTCCTATAAATTAATGTGTTGTGTTTCCTATTCCAACAAATCATTTTTCAAACTATGATGTCAACCGCATCATTGCTTACCCTCATGCAAGATAGTGGTCTAACTCTATCAATAAATAAAAAGAAAGATCTGGTACCTAGGTTATAAATGGTTTCTTTACCAGTAGTCCACTTTGGCCCAGGAAGAAAACTGGAAGTCATTGGGAGAGGCGTTTGCCATTTTAAATAGTCTATAAAAATATTTACAAATTTTAAATGGTACTAACTGGTTTCACAACAGTCTCTGTTCTAGTAATAAGCGGTTGAACTTGTGGTGCACAGCCTTCCATCCTAATTGCAGCAGTCACTTCATCAACTTTAGACATATCTGCATTTGGAGCCCGATATTGTTCACAGTGGTCTACTCTGATTGTGCGGCCCAAGATCTGAGGACAGATGTACAATCAGTTGATTAGTAACTAACATAATTTCTAGTTGTTTTAGGATTACCTTACATAGTACATATAATTTATGATATTAAACCTTTATTGTTCATTGTTTCAAATGGAAAATTATAATAAAATTTTTAAAGAAGTTCTTGCATACACATACTTTGGTTCCATTTAAATTATCTACAGCTAGTATTGTTGATCGCTGATCCTCATAACATATAAATGAGAATCCTCTTGACTTTCCTGTGGCTTTGTCTCTGACCAGGTTTATGTTCACTATTTCACCATACCTGCAATATTAATTTAAAAATGTTAACGGAGGTGGCATTCTGTAGTGTGTCTGCCTGTCTATCACTAGGAAGATGTGAGGACTAGAAGCATATCCGCTACCTATGAAGTAGGTGATGGGGACTACCAAATCAATTGCATTGTGCAATGTGACAGAGATGTGAATAAATGTGCACCTGCAGAGTGAACTACATATCAAGTTTAATATGTACTGCAACCATTGTTTGGGTTTTATTTAATTTAGGAGGACAAAATAAACCAAAAATGTTTAGTAAAACATCCAGTTGGGAAGAATTGGCAATTTCGTGGCGCCTTATAATGTGGTCATTAGGAGACGTTGTCATCACGCACATAGTGTATACTTTAACAACAACATTACTTGTGTTTTAATGAATAACATAACAACCTGTTCAAAAACACATAAAAGAGTTTGCCATTTCAATAGCTTGTTTTATATAATGTAAATAGATAGCTACCATAACAATTAACCTTGCGCTCTGAACTTACTGTGAGAAAACGCAGATAATGTCGCCTTCAGTAAGATCGTAAGGTAAACCTCCAACGAATACCCAAGCACTGTCTTTGTACTGATCATGCCATGAAGACTTTGATTTACCAGACAGCTCTCGTTCGCTCAGCTTCAGAACGTTCTTAATATTTCTGAAATATAAACAGAAATTCAAGAGACGCGACTGAACATTTTATCATTAAAACATGAATATAAAAGTTGTACTTACGTCATGGGATTCATTTTGACGTTTTATAAAATTTCTTCTGTGTAATAAATATCCAATTACGCTTATTCTTGTATCCACATAAGTAAAATCATTTTTATTTTCAAATAATAACCCAATCCACAACCGAGCCAAGTCTTTGATGCAGTCAGCAGTCACTGTCAAAATAATGTCAATGTCAGTGAGATACTGTGTAGCATGACAGTCATTAATTTATTGTGGCTAGCAACAAGAAACTTTTCAGGATATAAAAATTAATCGACTAAAATTAAAGCAATTCGTTAAGAGAGAATTTCGCTTTTATTTCCCCATATCTATCTATCAACTCGATGTCAAGTTGACTGAAGTTGTGAAAGCTGAGTTGACAATTGACAACAAATCAACAAATAAATTGTGGGATTCTTGTCTTGCCTAAGCTCTAAGCTTGAACAATCTAGACAATTAAAACACGATTATATAGTTAAAAACCAAAGCTGTTTCTGTGACAATGACGACCCCTCCAGATGCAACTGATAACTTCGATCAGGTTTGTGGAACAGGTCCCGTAGTTTCCTCTTTATAGCACACGGTTGATATCAATATCCACGTTTCCTTTTCCACAGTTTGACGAAGAGGAAACCGAGCAGCAGCTTGGAGCAACTGCATCAGGAAGAAAAAGATTATTCAGCAAAGAGTTAAGATGTATGATGTACGGGTTTGGAGATGATCAGAATCCATACACGGAAAGTGTAGACTTCTTGGAAGATTTAGTTATCGAATTTATAACAGAAACAACACATCGGTAAGTTAAATCTGAGTTTATTTCCTTATCCATAGCTGTAACATAAAGATTGTTATTTTTTTATTTGATGCCATTTTTCAGGGCCATGGAAGTGGGCCGAACAGGTAGAGTTCAAGTAGAAGATATCATATTCTTAGTCCGAAAAGACCAACGTAAATATGCACGAGTAAAAGATTTACTAACAATGAATGAAGAACTCAAGAAAGCTAGAAAAGCTTTTGATGAAGTTAAATATGTTGGTGAGTCATAAAATGAAGTTAAATTAAAATCTGTACCTAAAGTTTTCTCAAAGTAACTGAAGTGATGCTCAAATTTTCATTATCTTAATGTACAATGAAATCTATTTATTTTAATGTATAAAGATCTAAGAATAATAAACTAAATAATAACAGTTGTAATTGTCTATTTTTTAGTATTATGATGTGTTTAAAGTACTTAATAATTATGTTTTTATAAAATTATAGAAGATCAACAATAATATGGATGGTTAATCAAGGCTGCCATGCTTCTAAGACTGATGCAAGTAACAATATTTGATTATGACACATCGCTTCTGTGTTTGCACAAACTAATATGTTAATCAGCCTTTGTTATATGTTGCAATTTAACAACGCACTTGCCTTCCTTCCCTTGTAAGCTTATTTGTGTTTTGTCCTTTTATTGAGAATCTATTGCCGCAATGTAAAATGCTCAAAAGATGTAGGGTTAATGTGAAAAAAGTCTTTCCATGAAATTAACTTTGTATTATTCTAAATGTGTCCATATACTTTCTTTAATCATCACATCTTTAATCTAATTAATTAAAATTACATTAACTTTTTAAAAACAGTAATTACCTATAATCACATACCTCAACCAGCAATGTGTTCAAAATTGTGAATATAATAAAAAGATTAGGAGTAAAAATAAGAATGCTATAAGTACACAATTTATATTTTCAATCTCCTCTATTCCTTCGCATGAGTAGAGCTTATGGTAAAATAAAATATAGCATGGAATTTTATCAAGTTATGTTTATTTGCATCTTAATATTCAATAAATATTAATTATTTACTATGAATATTAAACATTACGAATATTTATTCAATATGAGTTATCATGAAACTTGACTTCATCCTCTCCATGAGTCTCGAATCGTATTTTTAATATTCTATGTTGCACTGTAATTTTGGGATATTTCGCAGAATATTGTAAGATTATAAATTAATAATAATTATAACCACCACTGTTTCCACTGGTGTTTTTGCAGTTATCCATACAATTGATTGTTTATGTAGTATGTTGGGTAATGGTCACTACACTAATGTAGTAATTGGAAACTGAAGATAATAAAATAATTTATATTTCAGAATAAATCAGAAGTGGATAGACTTGAAGGACTTTCATGAGTTATGAAATAATGATGTATTACCATTTACCAGTACTTTCACCAAGAAATTATTTAAAGACAAAGTTTTAATATTTCAGTCCTTGAATGCTTTGTGTTTTTTGTACTGTAATAGACATTCCACTAATCCCATAACCGCAATGTATTATTTGTAGGTCTAAACAATAAAGTGTTCAATTATACACTTGGCTTTTTGTTTTTTGTTTGTGGATACTTCAATATCCAGACTGAATCTTCAATCTACATCTACCCTAGTTGGGTTTACGAAAATGCTAGTGAGCAGGTGACGATCCTTTATTCTAGGTCGCCTGCTAAAATTGTCGAGTGTGTGGGTACACTGATAAAAATGGCGCTAAGGCGACTCGCACACTGCACCAAATGATGCAACGTAGCTTGGGAGTGCGTGTTCTTACGTTGCTTGAAAGTATCTCTCTTTGCATTGAAAACAAATATATTAACCACACAGAAAACCCATTCTAGACTTCGTTACCACGCCCACGCGTCCCGCTGCGTGATGCGGTGCAGTGTGCGAATCGCCTTACTAGCGAGATTAAGCATATGCCCCTTTATTAATCATGTAATGAGAAAATTAGGCTCTTTACTGCTTTATTTCTAGTGTGTTTTTAAAGGAAAAAGTGAAAAAAAGCTTTTTTTTTAAGACTTTATTTGTGCGATATAGAATGACAGTATAATAGCTTGCTAACACAGTACTTAAACATAACAGGCGATTTTTACGAAAGAAATTACAATATCAAACAATTAGAAAAATTTAACATGATTTTATCATTATTGAACTAGGTAACATAATAACACAATACAACTACAAAAGAAAACTAAAATACATATTGTTTATACATACTCAAATGTCAACAGGAAATATCCTGAGAATAATATGGCCCCAATGAAGTTACAGCTTGTTTAGATAAATTAAAAATACGTAGAAGTGTTCAAACACGAACTTGAAAACATTTTCACAAACATCAACAGAGATAAAACTATGTGACTTCACAATTTATACATAGATCAATGATTCTTAAGAATTACGTGTAAATAAAATATTTCAACAAAATGTTCACATTTTAGGCGACTAGACCAGGTTGTCAAAAAACAGCCAAACGTCTAAACTTTGGTTTTAAAATATGTGTTACCTACATATTTTTTGATACAACATCGTCCAATAACAAAGTTATTCTTATAATATAAATAGGCCATTGATGGCAGTGAGTTAGTATTTTATAAATAATATTATATAATAAATTACTTGTTGAAATATTAGATGCGTATTTCTATTTTATTAATTCTAAGGTACATTCTAAGCTCGGGCAAAGTGAACAATTAACTAAAGTATTGGCATGACTCTAATTTCTTGTAGTGAATTGGAATTGTATGGAATACTTTTGAGGAATAATATTCTAAAATAATACAATTGAATTATAATAATAATCTTGAAACTGGTAACTTGTATCTCTATGCAAGTAAATAAAATACAATCGAAATAATGTAAAATATTTTTAAATGTACTTTCAAATTAAAAGGGTGAAGATATAAAACAATCATTTGAGCCCTTTATTAGCCATTATTAATTTGGCAACACAACACAACACATAAACCGGTAAACTTAAACATTTTTCAGCATTTTGTAAATAAACTAGACATTCGAAATAGTACCATTGAATCAGAAAATTGTATACAGTCTTAACCATTTAGTTTTAGTCTAAGAATATTACGTTCTTGTCCTTAGGACGTCTCAAGTGGAAGATTTTCCTACAAACCGTGTTTTTTTGTGTTTTTTTTACAAACCGTATTTTTTTTCATAAAGGCTACCATGTGTACTTTAGCACTAAAAAACTACCCTATTATTTTGTAAATATCTATAACAAGACAATATTATTATTTTTACTACTTTTATAACAGCCAACGCTAAGGCAAGTAAACCTGTACATTAGGTATAAAGGCTAGATACCATATTTATAACCACCACATATTTAAAAACTGCTTTTTAAGGCGATTTTCCGTGGTAGACCGCGAAATTCAAATTTTTATGTGTTTTTTGCAATCTGCATACCAGTTACAACTTGTAACTTGATCAAAATGTGATTTGCGATAATAACAAGTATAATTACTTAAAATATAAGAATGATCAAAACATTCGCTTTCACAAAGATTTGGGATACATAAGTTAAATTTCGGAATTTATACCAACTTTGACCAAATCTTTATACTTGTTATTGTTGCGAATCATATTTTGACAAAGTTACAGCTTGTCACTGATAAGCAAATTAAAAAAACACATGAAAATTTTAATATCGCCGGCTACTACGGAGGAATCGCACATTAGTCATATTGCTCCTAAAACATGTAGTAGTTATTAATATCTGTTTTAAATCTAGCAAATAATCTTAAACAGAATTATCAGATTGATACTGAGGCATTATAATTTTATTAATAATTAATCTTGCAAAATTTTCAAACTGCATACATTATTACAAATATTTGTCAATGTAATCAGAATATTATATTCAATATTTATTTTGGAATGATTTATATCTAAAATGTTGAGATACTAATCAAGATCAGTATTAATATCATTTTGAACATGAACTACCTATCTACTTAGGAACGACAATAGGTCGTTAATAATAAAGTGTAGAATATATAAAAAGAGCCGTACACTTCTAACCGTGAATATACGCGTGTCCAATATAAAAAATTACGTGACACGAAGTAATAAACAAATGGAGTGACAAGATGGAAGGAACATAGGCGCATTCGTACTGGGTCTCCTTCGTCTGCAATACGCATTTTAACTGCAGTGACTCCGTATGGCTTACTGCAATCATTTGATCGGTTTAACTTTGTGCGTAGGTAATTGTTTATCTATCTAAATAACTAGAGTTAGACTTATAAACTGGATAACTGGGCAGGTTTTCTACTGCTGACAGACAGCTAAAACAGGGTGGATGGGATCTCCTCGGGCAACGGCATCATAGGCTACCTGTAATCGGTGAACACAGCTGAGCGAAACCACTGGCGGTAGTAGCGACAACCATCCGTCGGAAGACGTACCAAAAAGATTTTACTCTGTTCCGTCGGAGCGCAAAAACTCCAGTTCTCTCTGGGTGAGCTCGACTCATCTTTACCTCGACTAGATCGAGGTCAAGAGCAAATCCATTTTAAATTAAAAATAAAATAAAAAACATAAGCAAACACTCCATTCATTTGCTACTCCGTGATTTAGATCAGCCGATCAGTGATACATACACACATCAAAAGTGTCTAGGGATCAAGCATTTTTATGCGGATTTCTTGAGATGGAGATGTGGCTTTGTAATAAATTTATGATTTTATAAATTTTTATGGATCCTTTTTGGTGCATTTCATAATTTGAATCAGGAACTGTGAATCAAATTCGAGTAAAAAATGAAAATCAGCTGTCAATATTTTCCCTATAAAAACATACAACGCATTGAAGACATTATTAGTGCTACTGTTTCCCTACTACTGATTAAAACCAACGTTATTATGGAGCGGCGACGTCATTTAAGCAGGGAAGAAATGCTCAGAGCCGTGGGAATGATAGAAGCTGGTTCCCGGCAACGTACTGTGGCTTTAGCTCTGAATACAAGTCAGAGTATTATCAGTCGACTTTGGACACGTTACCGAAGCACTGGTACCGTGGCTGAGCGCCATGGAGGACGGTATCGCTGCACCACACGGAGACAAGACCGATACATTTAAATCTTAACTCGAAGAGCTCCAACAATAACCGCCATGATGTTAGCCGTGAGGCTTCATCACTCTTCAGGGAACTTAATTAGCGACCAAACAGTCAGAAACCGCTTGCATGAAGTGAACCTTCATTCCCGAAGACCGCTACGGGTACCACCTATAGCAATGCACAATCGTAGGATTCGATATCAATGGGCTCTTGAACACAGAAATTGGGCAGAAGAACAATGGCGTTTCGTGTGCTTTTCTGATGAGTCTCGTTTTGGTATGAGACCGGATACAAGACGTATACGACACTGGAGAAGCCCTGGACGCCAACAGCGATTAAAATCCTGCCAGGAAGTCCATCCTTATAGTGGTGGAACCATCATGGTATGGGCGGGTATTTGGATCGGCGGAAGAACTGAGTTGATTTGGATCAGAGGCAACCTCAACGCTCAAATTTATGCTGAGACGATTGTATCAAACGTCATCGTTCCTCTACAAGTGCAAATCGGTCCCTTATTTCAGTTAATGCATGATAATGCACGACCGCACACCGCAAGAGTTGTAAGACAGACTCTCGCCGCAGCTAACATCAATGTCCTGCCCTGGCCTGCTCAGTCGCCAGACTTGAATCCGATTGAGCATGCATGGGATTTGCTACAGAGAAGAGCTCTGCCGAATATGGAGGGTATCCAGTCGCAAGAAGACCTTTTTTTGTTGTTGCAACGAACATGGGCGGCCATTCCACAGCGTGATTTGGATGAACTCATTTTGAGTATGCCAAACCGATGTTCTTGTGTTGTTAGTGTTCGCGGTAGAAACACGGATTATTAATTGTTTAAGTTACCCAATAAAATTTTAAAGAAAACTGTTATTTCAGTCTTTTTTTCGAACTTTTGTGTAAGTGGTTCAAATGTCAAAAATCCCTTTATTAGGAAAATGGCAAATTTCTTTATTAATGCAAAGGTGACTTGGTTTATCGTTAATGTGACAAACGAAAACACTTTATTTGATGAATCCTTAAAAAAATTTTTAAATAATATCAATCAGGAGAAAAGTTATTGCAAAAATATATGTTGATCCCTAGACACTTTTGATGTGTGTATATAGATTTTGTAAGTAAATGCCATATAAATACTTTATATAGGTGCTGTGTGCGTTTCATTTAGTCGGAGGGCGGCGGCATGGCGGCTACGATGGCCTTCATCACGGCTGCGGCGGCTAGAGCTGCGTGAGGCTGCCATTCCTTGCCGCGGGTTCCGTCACGGTAGTCGGATATGCCTGGGGATGAAAAAAATAAAGCATCATCACCATCACTAGCCTATAATGTCTCTCACTGCTGGGAAACAGGTACTGTAGGAGGGAGTGGGCCATAATCTACCACGTGGGCCCAGTGCGGGTTGGCAGATGTCACATGTATTCCTATTTTTGTTTCTAGGACATGCCGGTTTCCTCACGATGTTTTCCTTCACCAAAGAGAGTGCAATGGTGATGAAATAAATGACACAAAGTAATAGGCCTGGTAGGGTTCGAACCCACAACTCGTAAATCGGGGCCGATACTACTGGACTACCAGACAGCTCACTCTTTTTTTAAATAAAAAAAAAAAATTGTTACTTGACAACACGGTTCACGATTGAATCTCTGTATGGCTGCCCGCGACTCTCACGATTTCGTCGGTCCACCTAGTGGGAGCCCTACGCTGCGTCTTCCGGTCCGTGGTCGCCACTCGAGAACTTTTCTTCCTCATCGGTTACCAGTTCTACGAGCGATACCCTGCCTCAACTTGCAAATTTTACGAGCTATGTCGGCGACTCTAGCTCTTCGGCGAATATCCTTGTTCCAGATACTGGCCCGCGAAGAAACTCCGAGCTAGCTAAAGAGCTATGCTAGCCATTGCTTATTGAGTGATTCTTAGTCTCTCTAAAAGGCTAACAGTCAACAACCACGTCTCAGTGCCATAATGTCTTTCTACAAGCCTCGAATGTTTTACGGAATGCGTTTGCGCCATATATTACAGAGTATCTTACCTCGAATAGAAACAAAGCAGTCCTTCCTATTTCCGATGACACTGTCGAGCACAGCGTCGAGCTCACAGTCGTAAGCGAGCGCACGCGCGTGCGCAGCGAAGGCGGCGCGCGCCTCTCCCGTGCCGCTCACCGCACGCCCGCCCGCTACGGGCGACAGGTGCACGCGGAGACCGCCGCCTTTTCTGTCACTGGAATAATAATGACATAAAATATGTTAGTTTATTAATTAGATAGCTTTTGCCAGCGGCTTGGCTCGGTCACCAGGACCTGACATGTCACTCAGGACAAAAGCAGTATTTAACTGGTGCAAGAATTTTTGAAATCGGTCCAGTTTTTGAGTTTATTCATTACAAACATACACACAAAAATAAAAATCTTTCGTCTTTTGTAATATTAGTGTAGATTAGCTTTTTACCGCGAAATCTCTAGGATTCTCTTAAACCTCTGGTTGGTCTTAGAGTTTTTTTTTATCCATAAAAGTAAGAAGACCGATTTTGAGAAATGAGGCCATTTTCTTTTCGACCGTTCAATTTTTCCAAAATCCATAAGTACAGATTGAAGTTTCTCAAAAAGTTAGGTTTTTCTCCTAACGCTGAAAACTAATAATCTATCTCGGTTGCTATCTTGTTACCGATCTTAGTCTGTAACTAATCAACGACCGGTTTTTGTCTATCCGTGTCTTAAAAATGTTCAATCACGAGCAGCCGTCAAAAATAAAAGAACGGGGTTTGGACTAAGATAGAATATTACTTACGGACATTAAACTATTTTCTTGTAATTACTGCGGTTAAGGTTTGTAATGTGTATGACAACTACATACTGTGTCAATAAATCTCTTCTTTCTTTCTTTATACTTTCCTTTTCAAAAGATCACTTTTTTATAAGTAGCTTCTTACGTTACTTCTTCTCCCCTCTATAGCATATTATAATCGTATCCAATCTCATCTATCTCAGTACTTACCACAGTTCATCAAAATCAGTCCAGCGGTTTAGGCGCACTTTATGCACTCTACTTCACTCTACCTACTTTATCAAATTCGTGTCCTTAAACTCATACAACAAATATTGTAAACATAGATTTAGTTCAAATTCATTTTTTAAATTATACGTCTTGAATTACGCGCGAACTAACTCAAGTTGCGTCACAAACTCTGATAAATCGGTCTAATTCGGTTAGTCAATCATATTTGATATAAATTTCCTGTAAAACTAATTTTATTTGCAGCACTTCGTTTACCTTTTAAGCTTATCTGTAAACAACAACAATAATTTATAGGCGTTAAACGTTTATAAATTATTTATTATAGTTGCGTGGGATATACCGACAAGAACCAATGGGTTTTCACAAGATATTTTTAGTTGGTAATTAATAGCAGGAATATTACAATAATAAATTTCAGTGACATAAGAGTACATAATGTTGGGACCAGTTTGTAATATGATTCATACACACAAGAGTAGAATTAATGCACAATTACTTCAGATTTTAAAACCTCGACCCGGTTTGATGAGGAAATTGTACATATAGGATTCTTATAATTATTGTCGTTGGAGTAGAATATTTTCAATTTATTACAAGCAAATTGCAATTAATTATCCTTATTTCAATTTTAAATTGGATGGACGGACGCAAGTGTGTTATCTATAGAGATAGGTTATAGTTTAGAATAACACATAGGACTATTTTTGTCTCGGTATTATGGGAACAGTGTATAAGACGGCGACGCAAGGTATAATGGAAATCGCACACTTAAGGCAAACTTAACATAATACTAACGTTAGTATTATACACTGTTGCCCTGCAAACGTGTCGTTCAAGTGTATATCGAAAATTAACTAATTTCCGATATACACGTGAACGGCAGCTACGGAAGACGCTCTCAAGAGCTAAATTATCATCTTCTGCTCAAAAATTAAATAACCTTTCAACCCTGAGTGGTGATTGAATATAATACGTTATCACAATACGAGTATACGCTAATTATTCGTATTTTGTAGTTTAGACCTGACCTTTGTGATAAACATAATTGAAATGATCAAAAAGTGGTTAATTGATTCAAAAAAGTCTGAGGCCCGAGCGTTTGATACATCATAGTTACATAAGAATAAGGTATGAATTATGCTAGCTCGACCCGAGCTCCGAGCGAGTTCACGATCCGACTTCACGATCATTTAAGTCGTGAAGTGTCTCACCTGTGCCATATGCAATTTGACAGATCTGGTCCCAAAATACTGTGGTTACTAGGAGGCACTATCTCTGTATGTACCTATAAAAAATTCGTGAATTTTTTAATCTTGAAGTTCCTGCCTCATACATGCCCCAGTCGGGGATCTGCTCAGGCCCAGCAAGGCAATTTTCGTCTTTAAGACGATTAACCCAAAACCCTACGCTAAACCATTCCTCAAAGGGAGAAAAAGCCACCACAACGACCCCCGTAAGACATGTTTAATGTAAGTAACAACTGGTCTAAGTATACATACACTTGGTCTCCCTGTGGTGCCGGGTGCGACACTTCGATAAAGGCGCCCTCGCCGATGTCCACAGTCAAGCGGTCCGTGGCACCTTCAGGGGGCTCCCATCTGCCAGGTACGCCCCGGAGTCGTTCCAAACCTGAAAATATGGAAAGCGAAAGGAGTCACGCTTGTGAAGTTCAGAGAATCCCACTAACTAAAAGGCCGTTAAGTCACAGTTGCTCGTTTTTCACTTTTTAATGTAGTCTTATACAACTTTTGATGCTCTATCTTTTGGTCTAAGAGTCATTTTTCTATGATTAATAGTTTAGGAGATACAGGATGATTGCTGTGCAGTTAAACCACATAAAATGCATAATTAAAAATTAGAAAATGAAATTAAATAAATATAAATGAATTAAACATATAACATATTGTGCAATAACACTATGCCTACATATATAATTTGCAGCCTTATTCCTAGATAGCATATTTTTCAAGACACTCGAAAACTACTTTTTGCACTTAACGGCCTTTTAGTTAGTGGACGGCAGAATTTTATTACCTACACTAGCTTACGCCCGCGACTCCGTCCGCGCGGATGTCGGTCTTCGCGTGGATGGTTTATTTCTCCATTTTGAGTAACTCTGACAATGACATCTTATAAATATCTATTGGACCCAAATACGGCTAAGCCTATAATAATTAAGGAGATCGCGGTTCTACAGAACAACGTCTATGAATAAAACTGAAAAATGAGATTTTTTTTTCTACGTATTTTTCCAGGATAAAAAGTATCCTATTTTATGCCCAGGATAATAAGGTATAATTATACCAAGTTTCATCGAAATCGAACCGTTAGTTTTCACGTGATGCCTGCATATACAGGCAGACAGACAGACAAAAAATTTTTTAATCACATATTTGGGTTTGGTATCGATCCAGCAATACCCCCCGCTATTTATTTTTTCAATATTTTCTGCAGATTTATTATATGTATAGATAACATAATCAACATATAATGCTATATATAATATACTGCTTGGATATAAGCCTGCTCTGCTGGCCCAGTGATGGTAGATGTCACAAATCATCAAATTCTTACGCCTGAATAAATTTTGTTTGAAAGTGTCCTCTACCCATTAATATAAGTATCTTTTTAACTGAACTTTTCAAAGGTACCTATAGATGGAGTGAATCTGGCAGGTCTTGAAAACAGTTCATGCTCAACAAAATATAAGGTAATAGAGTTATTTCCCTAAACCATGCTACCAAATAGTTTTTTGAGTATTTTAACCCCTCGGTTTCCCTATTACGATGTACATAAAGTAGTAAACATGAGTTGACTTTTTAGATGACACGTAAACAGCTGAATCACCTGAATGACCTTTCAAATCGGCATCATACCTAAGGGAGTATTCCGTATAATACCGCATGATTATCCTATAAACAAAAAAACTGGCGAAATGAGCATTGAACATAATTGTAAATAAATTACCCCAAATACAAAATTAAGATTGTAGTACCTAATTCCCAAATAATTCCCTAATGTGTGTGTAATTCCCGGATCGCCCGTTGATTGATTATTTCCGGAATGATATCACCGTACTGCGGAATAGAAGGTAGTACGGCATCTCCGTCCGATCCATTCTCATACCTACCGAATATACATTAAAAACGGTTGAGCTGTTTCGGAGGAGTGCAACCACAAACACTGTGACACGAGATTTTTATAATATTAGATGTATCTACGCACCTTTTTGACGCATTCAGATTATTTATAAAGGAAACAGACCAAGCCTATTCTTTACATTGCTAAGAATATGCAAAGAATTTTTAAACAAACACCATTATCTTTAATAGCTTTGTTTAGAACTCATAAAAATATTTCCGTAACTCATTTTCTGCAGTCTGCGTTAATAAAACAGTTTTGAAGGTAACGGCAATATAGGCCACGCCTACGTTTCCATAGATAATATTTATGGATATTATTATTGTCAAAGTAGTTCTTGTAAACCCTCTGGTCCTGTCTCTCTCTGGTCATGTCGAAATTTCCCATAGAATTATTGAGATTGAAGAAAAGAGAGGGCACTTGTGATTGCACGTACACTAGTACACTACAATATTCTCTGGATTGCTAAGATGTGCCGCCTTGATCGTCCTCGGCCATTTATTTCAGTTTATTTGTGAAGAGTGGAACGTCAGTATGGTCACTAACTTCTGGATCATTTCTATAGGATGAAGAGAAATCATACTTGTAGAAAAAGGCTTTTCGAGAATGTCTTTAGAATCCTACTCAAAACTTATAATGTAGCCGGTCGGTAGCCATCGACCTTACAGCAGAGGTGTTAATGAGGAACCCCAACAAAAAAAACTGTACGGTACAAATTAGGGATATCATTTATCCAAGGTAATGGTACGTCAAATGTATGTCAAGGCAATGGCAAGTCACAAGTGTGCTAAAAAAAATGCCCACTAGGTGGCTATTTGGCCGATACAAGGGGGCTGAACCACTCCGAGGCCCAAATTATCACTCGCTATCCGGATTCCGGATACTGCCATTAATTTTAACAATTCTTGACTTACCTTCGCTAACGAATGCATCCCAAAGAGGTTTAGCATTGCTCAGACGCGCGGCAATGTCTTGGAGTAGGAAGTCGGCAGGCTTGTAAGGTTTCACCTCATAGTCCCAACCTCCTTTCTCATTCTTTTCAGCCTTCTCGCAGAATATGTACACGTATCTGTAAAAAAAAATGAACGTAAAAAGGTTGCATGCCGATGAAAATGCGACTTCAATTTTCAGGATATTTTTATATTGCCAGTATCCAATGGGTGACCATTTTTGTTGTCTTTTGTGGCAGCATTAGCAGTGTCAAAGCAGTTCTTCAGATCGTCAAAGGAGCAGATAAATGCGACGTTTCCAATTAAGAAGAAGGTACCTTATATGCCTAATTTACCTACAATTGTATCAATCCATTTACAACTAACGTAGTATGAAAGTGACTAATTTAATTAGGTAACTTAATAAACTTTAAACTTACAAATTAATGTGTACACAAAAAGGAATGGCATTCGCAAATTGTAACCGCAAGCAATTTACAACTCACTTAAAGGATAAACTGTTGACTGTCCAAACAATGACTAATGCAATGTCAAATAATCTATGCAAAGACAATAAAAAATGTATTCTATTCTGACTTTCTTTTTAATAAAGGTTCGTCAATAAATAAAAAATAAAATAACTGAACTTAATAAAATTATGTATACAGTTACAGTACAGTAACTTCTAAAACTGAAAGTGATTTTCTCCTACCAACTAAGTTTTTCGAAACAGCTAAGTGAATCTGGTCCTAGCTAGCTTGAAAAATGTCAAATCGCACACTCTCGCATCTTAAAAAAATACTGTATCGTATTACATGTTCGTGCTCATGACTATACCTACTCGTACAATTGAATCAACTCGTCAGAGGTCAAACTATGTCATTGGTCAATTGGCCATTCATTGGACATGCAGAACGTCTCCCACTCATTCTTACATAATTTGAAGCTCCCACGCTTATCACCGTATACAGAGCTCTAGAAATACCAATAGGATTTTTTCCTATTGTTTGAATTACCTAATTCGGTATGGCCTGAGATAATGTCTGTGTGATTAAGCCAAATACAGCGTTTTTGCGGAAGTATGGAATTGGATGCTCAAGTCGTAAATTGGTAATCTTGTTTCGATCCTAAAATCGAGTATGGAATGTTTTTCACAGACTTCAAAAAGTTGGAAGTTCTCAATTCGGATGGTATTTTCTACGTTTCATGATATACTAGCTACATATAGGCTACACTGGCGGACAAAATTGATGGTGAAAGGCCCAAAGGACCAAAGGACAAATTAAATTAAGAATTTAAGATTTTTATTTTTATGTACTAACAATAGGTTAAGATTTTACTGACACTATATGGACCAATGATCTGAAATAAATAAAATTATTATTATTTTTTATAACATAGTGCTACAAATATGTTTTGCGCTATAATGTAATTGAAAGGGAGGCGTTGTTGGTAAACATTTGTGAAGTAATAGCAAGAGAGTGGCGTGTGTTCCAAATTCTTCTATGATCCTTTTACCATATCACATATGGTTTATATCCATACAAACTACACGGCACTCAGTATTAGCCGTATTATATTTAGACTTTTAGAGTACAGCGATTGCAGTTGACCCACATTTTCGCTACAGGTATGTGAACTTTGTCCTACAAAAGTTCCTCACATTCAATGTAAAGGGAGTTTCCTTAACTCATTCTCCTTCTACTGAATCAAATGATTACCCTATTCTGAAAAATGTGGTGACATGTTCTAGGGTTTTCCAGACAAGTTTATCTGACGTCAAATAACTTTGACCTAATTCCTTCGTAGCAAATAGTTCACAAGATCATCCTCGACTGCAAAATTTACTAGGAATTGCAACAGGTAAACATTACCTAGCTAAATATGCAGGTAGTTAATTGTATAGGCAGTTGTTTGTAGTAATCCAGTTTGAACGGAAACGGACACGCCTGTTTTCTTTGACGCGTTTGACAAACTTCGCAATTTAATCTTATTAATCTTATCTTATTCTTAATCTTATTAATTTAATAGCCTGTTCAGATATCAATTCTATCAAAATCAAAACGACCAGCTGGACATAATCCCGCCTAAACAAGAAAACAGCGTGAAACAACAGCAAGTTATGTATTTTTGTGGTGAGTAATGTATTTTTGTGGTGGTGATAAACAAATTTATGCGGTATGTAATTGTATTTAAAATTATAATAATTTGTTACGAGTACGTGTACGCGTAAAATCCAAATATTTACGTAATTGATTATGAGATGCCGCAAATGCCACTTTATTAACTGGTAATATTTAAGGAAGTGGTATATAGTCTATAAATATGTATTGTATGGTTGAGGCTCTCTTCTTCGCATCTATACTCTTCCAACTCTGTCAATCCATCTCTCCTTCCAGAAGCCCAGAAGTGTCCTGAGACGTTCACAGGCTTCTTGGATCGACCGGTGATTGGTCAGCAACACTCTAGCATAGAGTTACGTGTATTGCCGTTTGCATAGCGGGCTGTCTTTACTATATTTATACACCTATACCTATAGACCATACCAGTGAAGAACTTTCTCCACGATACTTTCATCGCAGTAGTGAATAAATATCAACTGTCCTATACAACTTCAATACCTACTCTACCTTTGTCTTTGGGAATGGCATCTCGCAGTCACGAAAGTCAATCAAGAAGGTTTGTGACCATAGTTGCATGAGCTTTTTTTTTATTTTTTGCTGGAAAAACAATTAAACTATTTAATTGTTTTATATACTAAGGCCCACTTGCACGGTCGTGGGACTAACGAATTACCATGACCCCGGTAAAGGGTAAAGGGCTATTGAAGAACACCGTGGATTTTAGTCAGTACAAGTCTGACAGTCCCTCCCGCCCTGCCCTGGACTCATTTGATGATTTTACCAGGATAAAAAAAGAAAAAGGCCCACTTGCACCACAAACCACTAAACAGGTTTAGCGCTAAACTGATTTAAACATCGTTCTGTCTCTGTCAACTTCAAACAATTTGACAGGGATACAGTGTCAGTTTAGCGCTAAACCCGTTTAGTGATGTGTGGTGCAAGTGGGCCTAAATCTATATTTTTGAATAAAGAATCTCAAAAGAAAAAAGAAATCATAATACGAGTATGATCTACCGTAACAAAAAAGGTTTTGAATTTTGAATAGATCGCAATTTTTTTTATGTGTACTTAACCGGATTATCCTACGTGTTTTGAGTGTTATGCCTCCTGACAGGGTAACAGTTCAATGGTCTGTAATACCCCCTAAACATTACCAAACCATTTTGATACATGCTGTAAAAGTAA
This sequence comes from Agrotis puta, assembly GCA_943136025.2. Lineage (NCBI taxonomy): Eukaryota > Metazoa > Arthropoda > Insecta > Lepidoptera > Noctuidae > Agrotis > Agrotis puta. Next base: position 5,498,246 of record OW964171.2, read on the forward strand.
AGATTTATTATGTGAGGATGGAAAATCATCAAATGTCTGCCTTGGATGGAGCAGAAAAACTGTCAGACATGACTGACTAAAAGAACATGCTGTAGATATGGTATTTTGGGTGTATAATTTTGATGTCTATGTGAGCTGAGTACTTATGAATAATCTAACTACAATATTTGATATTTGTTCGCTATACGATACATTTTTCCCCAACATATAAATATTCAAGAAAACTCCGATTATACATAATCCGGTTTATGATGTGGCATGCATCTAATGCATTATTTAATTAATACATGACCATGTTTGAAAGTAGGAGGTACCTGGTATAAGCCACTTATGATCACAGCTCGTATTCTCGAACTTTAAATCGTATTTATAAAAGCTGCAAGCTTTTATATAAATATTTATTTGTACGTAATATCGAATTATTTCCATATAGGCCACTTAACTAGAACATTGAACTTTAAATTATACAAAAATGAATTTACAGCTGTGGCGATATCCATCAATGAGACTAGTTTTAACATCGACACAAACAGAACTGTATAACGAATCGATATAATTATCACATTACACAACAGACTGGTAAATTGCCGTCTTTTTCAGTAGTACGTTAATTCATGAACAAGGACGTAATAAGAAAATAGATCATACACAAACGAGTACGCGTCAATACGTAATGGGAACATAACAGATGAGGATAATCATTATATCTGGTAGTGAGCGAAGTATAGAAGTCACGTACACCATTACCACATTACCCATAAAACATTTTAGCTTAGGTACAGCGGTGCCCATCATTATATGACCCAACTTATACGGCAGAATAATATTAAAGTGGGTCAAGTAATGCTGGCTAGTTGCTACCTACTATGTGTGGATGTTTAGTCACGACCGTATGACCGACGACGTATTGGATTACCCAGGGCAACCAGTGAAGCTTTTAAATACAAATCATGTGTAACGTTTGGTTTTTGCAGTCATTTTTACAGTAGTCATATTCAGCAATGTAGGTACTCAATATAAAGCTCCGCTTACGTCACTGACGGTTGTGTTCTGGTACAGTGCAGACCATTCATTTTGAGTCGCGAAAGACTTTTAAAATTTACGCGACTCATAATTCAAAAATTTACGTTCGTCTGACTTCACCACATTTGTTAGTAAATCCCAATCGATTCATCATTTGAAGTGACGTCTGTGATACTCATGAAACTACTGAAGTACTGGAAATGTATTGGACATTTCCTGTTCGCACAATATTCCCACAACTTTGCTTTCCATTATGGGTTACAAACTTTCATTTGCACGTTGAATAAATCACTTAGGTATCCTACCTACGCAAGTATTGTTCTCGATAGAAATGAGGCATCGGGTGTGTGGTTGGTTAAACCACAATTGAATCGGTTACTAGGTGAGCATTTTCCTACTTTTACTGATGTATGAATTACAATATCAACAACCGGTTAATGGTTAATATAAAAGAAAAAACAAGTGTAAATAAGGAGCTGTAATTATTGTTCGAAGGAAATGGCGGACTAAGAACTTGCGAGGTAGATTGGACTGTGTTACAAATGTTATGCAAGAAAAAGGAATAAAAATGATAGTGTGATCGGCCTTCTTCCGAACTTTCTTATCAGCACAGGAGAGATCGGAAAATGTGTTGCATTGACCTCAAATTATCTGACAAGGCCTGGTTAGATAGGTAAAGGCAAGGTAAGAAAGACAAGGCATTTAGAAAAGAAAGAACTGTTACTCATTTTAATAGACTCTTTCAACGGATCTCAGGTTGTAAACACAAAACTTATAACAAATGTCACCTAACGCAATACTTGGGCATATCTGGCTGCAAATAATTGCATTACCATACAATGGGTTTTTCGACACGAGATAAAAACTAAATGGGTTATTATTTGACTTGAGAGGTAGGTATGGCCTATGGACAAAGCAAGCAATAAGTCGGTCACACGAAGAATTCGTGATTATGCAAACTATGATTGGACAACACATAAAAACCTATGTCGATACGAGAAATAAATTGCCATTGACTTGCTAAGGAGTTGACAAAAATGAACGGATTTTGTGAGTGGGTGTGGCCAATCATGACCTCGATTTGTAGGTTAATGCCATCACAGTCCAAAGTATCTTCTAAGGTTCTCAATAAACAATGACGAATGCGAATTGACGCAGTTTCTCAACGTCACTACTAGACAGCTAATTAATAAAAAATGCCCCAGTACCGATTCCCAAGAATATTAACAGGGTATAACAAATTCCCACCCACATGAATCGAATTAAGTAAGAAAACATAAACGGTGTTTTGTGCTTATCATATGAAGCAAAGTTAACGGCTCGGATAGTTTTTAAGGATTATATTTCATTATCCTGACCTATTCCACCATTCATCCGTTAATGACACGATAAATTGATTACCAATCCAAGCAAGGTTCAAATTGACCTTCAAATGATGGTGTCGGATAGAGATTGCGTCATCTATTTCACCTCAAATTCACACACAACAGAATGACCGAACGCCGCGCCGTCACCATCGCTACGTTTTTTGCATACCAAGTTTTAAGAGTGGGAGAATAAACTTAGACTCGATCAAATCGTTTTTTTTTGTAACGGTCCTAGAAATTATAACATTCCTTTCCATTTAACGTGTATACTTTTCGGACACCGATAAGTTACATCCGAGGCGAACAAAGACAATTTTAATCGTCAAAGCTCCGTAACCATAACATACATATTTGACGAATTTTGTGGTCATTGACCGCAGGCAAGTTGATGTCAGATTTTTTACTTCAATTGAAAACCAGTTACCAGTACTCTTGTCCACGGCTTGCATAGTGAAGAGGTGGTGAGCTATTATTTTTAAATGTTTGTATATATTTTTATGTTAAAATATTTAGTAAATAAGATTGAATAAGTACCTCATAAATAAAGAGGAATTTAAAGTTTTTTTCTCTCATAAAAATAATGCATTATAACAGTAGCACATTGATACAATTTTGCGTCAAATATGCTAAAACCTAAGACCTTTATCACAAACCTTCAACTGACTCTCTTTAAACATTATCATAGTTAACGGCATTTTAATAAATACAGCTCATACTATTTGAAGACAAAACTATAAAAGTATCATTTTACATTACACTTCATAGATATTTTATTATTATTTATTGTAGTATTGTGTGTAGTCTGTGAGTGTTAATGGGTCAAGATCAATGAGTTCATTGTACCGTCTGTGTCTGTCTGGTTAGGACGCGCCCTTCTGGAATTTCCAGACTATTATGAATGACTTGTATTCAAACCACAAGGCGACGTGTGCCTTACTATGGCGAAACTACGTCTCGTGAATCAGATTGAATATTCCCTACCATAAAAGGCATATAATTTGGAAAAACCGTATTTTCTATTGCGTACACCTGGTCGTACTTCCTACAATACAATTTTAAGGAAAAATTTCATTATTTCAGCGTTCGGATTGTCTGTCATGATTCTGAGTCAGCTAGAAAGCCCTTTTATGGACCTATTGTAGGAACCTCTCTCCGCTTTGCTTTCGAACCTCTGCTTTGTTTATTTGAAACATAGAAGTAAAAAGTTACACAGACTGGTACGAAAATAGACCTTATTTCGTACTGTTAAAAATCATCAATACCCATATCCCAATTTATTGACGGTTGGCGCAACACGTCATCTTCCACACTTCCCTTTTTGACATCAACTCAATTGTCACCTCCTTTCTGATCATTTTCACCTGATCTGACCTGATTTCGGCGTCAAGGTCACGTCACACTTCGATGTTAATGTACTCCCCAGATATCGAAATTTGTCAACTTGCTGTAAATAACATCACGTTACGACCCGTAGAAGTCCACCAACGGGGTTAAAACCAGAATAGTTACATACTTGTCAGTTAAATCAGGCGCAGGCGACGAGACGACTACGTCGCCAAGTCGGACATGTCTCGCATAGTCCGTGTAGTGTGGTACACCGCCACCAACACCCACTAGAAACACGTACTCCACCTGTGAATAAAAACATACTGCTATTAGACCACACTTTTTTTTTGATGTTGTGTGGTCGTGAATCTTCAAATAGCCCTCCCGCCCTGGATGGCCTGGGGGCCTACCATGACGTCTTAAAGCGTGAGTAGTTAGGCTGCGGGAAAGAGACAGAGCTATACAAGTCGTCTAGCGCCATCTCGTTACCTGAGCGGAACCACTCACGCTTTAAGTCCTGCTGTTCAGGTGATCTACCGTGAGGACTCATTTGATGATTTAGATGATTTAGGGAGGGACCTTCAATAGCCCTTTACGTACCGGGGTCACGGTAATGGAAAAGTCCCGCGACCCCGGCAGGCTTTGGCCCTCTACAGGCCCCGTCACTATGCTGACACTCTTTGAGGCGCGCGTGGAACACAACGCGCCGTCGACCCGGGCATGTTCCATGGTCGGACAGCGAGTCGCCCATTACTCGCTGCCCGCATGCCCGCGCCTACGGTGGCCGGAGATCGTCTGGCGACGTCCGACGCCGTGGGCGTCTACCACTGCGGCTGGGGTGGAGGGAGGACGCTGTCCTATGCCTCACGCGGCCCGCCTCCTCCTTCACGAGCATTACTGCTTCGCAGAAGGAGGCTACCGCTTCCCACTCTGTCTCGCCCCGCAGCATGGCCTCGAGCAATGCCCGGCGCGAGAAGTCTTTGCCTATCGCCGTCGTGAGGACACAGCGGTGCTCTGCCCAAGCGGGGCAGTCCTGCACCGTATGCTCCACTGTGTCCTCCGGCCGTTCCTCGCAGTGGTGACACCCAGGCGTTTCTTCCCTCCCTATCAGACACAGGTACTTCCCGAAACTTCCGTGTCCGGTGAGGACCTGCGTCATGCGGTAGGTCAGGACGCCGTGACGCCTATCCAGCCACTCCTCAAAGAGGGACTGTCAGAAAAAATCCACCCTGCTCCTTCGGTTGCCCTTTGTGGTTCAGGGCTTTTGTATGACACCACCTGTATCACACCACCAGTATCGATTGCCGAATGTATAAGCTCATCAGTTCAGAAAGGCTGCACCTATTTGGCCAAGTTATTTTTGTTATGATTTGATTATTGCTACTTAATACCATAATTTGACTGATACGCTAAAGTGTATGCAAAAACAATTCAAATACCTAGGTAATTTTAGTTAGTTATAATTAATTGGACTCTTGAAACCTCGTTTTAATAACAAGTAGGTATTAAGGAAATTGTTGTATTATCAACCTGAAACATAATATTCACAATATGAAGCCATAAAATTACACTCGAATACGCAAATTATGATTACAACAATTACACATATAGGTAACCTACTGTCTGAAATTATTATACTATTTAATATTAAACCGATTATACCGGTTTCCTTCCTTATGCAGGTTCGTTATCATGTAGGTACCTACAAAATTGTACGACAGATTTTCTGTTAAACAAAGGCAATCCTTATATGTACATGGTATTGAAAATAGGGTAAGTGACTTAAATAGCTGGGTAATTTATTGGAGTAGGTAATTTTTATTTCTGTCATAACGTGTTTCCTCCGTGTCTCGGAAAGCACGTAAAGCCGTTGGTCCCGGCTGTCATTTGTAGACCTTTGACAGTCGTTACTGTTTGTCAGAAGCTCTAAAGTCTGACAACCAGTCTTACCATGGGGTATCGTATTACTCAGTTACTGGGTTGTGGAGGTCCGACAGGCAGTCGCTCCATGTAAAATTCTGATATCCAGCTGCATCTGATTTGACTGGAAGCCTACCCCAATATAGTTGGGAAAAGGCTAGGCAGATGACGAGGTAATTTTTTCTTGTCGTGATAAAATCATGAAATGAGTCCTCCCACCCATTTTTGTCGGACTCGTACCGACTTAAATCTATCCTGATCCTTCAATAGCCCTTTACGTTAAAGGGTACGGTTACCTGATGAGAGTCCCGCGATCCCGGCAGGCTTTGGCCCTTCTCCCGGCAGGATTATTATATATTTTCTGTTTTAGTAATAGTACTACACATGATTCGTGAGAAAAATCATTCAGGAGACCTAAGATCTTAAGGGTTTCTTATGGCTTTGTTTGGTGATGAGACAATTTTTGTATTCTTAAAGCAGATTGCCACAAAGAAACAATATCTAGATAATCGAATATAGCCAGAAATCCGGCACACACATTCAAGCATAACATTATGGCAACAAAGTTATTCCACTAGTTATTTCGACTGAGCTATTTCTGTCCTTACGATAACTAAACATGCCAATCCCATGCAATCATTGCTATTTCATGCATGGATACAAAATAGAACTAACCCAAGGCTACAATTATAAACTCGAACTAAATATCAACAGGATTATCGATACGGAATGCTTCGATTTTAAAAATAAACACGAGTTTTCGGTTAGCAGCAAATCTTCACTACTGTTTTAAATGCAAAAGTATGTGAGGGTGAATGAATGTTAGTTATTCTTTCACACAAAAACTACTGAATGATTTTCGATGGGTGCACAGATAGTTTATAATCTGGATTTAAACACACTAACACACTTTTTTTTTAAATCAGACTAGCTTTTGCCAGCGACTTCACCCGCTCACCACTCCTTATTGCCTGTCACTCAGGACCAAAGCAGCTTTCCACTGGTGAAAGAATTTTTTGAAAACGGTCCAGTAGTTTTTGAGTGTATTAATCACAAACATACACACAAACACAAAAATCTTTCCTCTTTATAATATTAGTGCGGAAGTGTAGTTAGACGTACCGTGGGATATTTAACAAACTTCTGAACTCCGTAGGTGTAAACTAGTAATAATATAAATGCGAAAGTTTGGGTGAATAGATGTTACTCCATTACGTCAGACTAGACCTTTTTTTTAACGTGGTAAATCTTCATATGAGTCCTCCCACTCAGAGCAGAGCAGGATAGACTGTCAGACTCGTACTGACTAAAATCCACGGTGTCCTTCAACGGCAATAGGTCGACGGCGCGTTGTGTTCCACGCGCGCTTCAAAGAGTTGTTAGCAATCTGACGGGGACCCCTTAGAGGGTTAAAGCCTACCGCGGTCGCGGTGCTGTATCGTCAGGAAACCGTGACCCCGGATCGTAAAGGGCTGTTGAAGGATCACCGTGGATTGTACTCAGTACAAGTCTGACAGTAAAGGGTAGGACTCCTTTGATGATTTTATCACGATAAAATAAAACGCGTGCGAAGCTGCTGGCAATAGCCAGTTAATAGCATAATTTATTCATGATCATGCAGCATTTAAAATACCGATGGAACATTGGAAAACATGTTGTGTACTCAGTGGTTGTAGTTCTGCGAAGGAACAAGCCACAAATATTTTATTGACGTCTTGTCCTGACGCTTAAGTACTACTGATATTGTTGCGAATTGCCTATCAGAGAACATTGTTGCTGTATTGTTAATATAATAGTTATAATTTAACAATATCACTAGGTTGGTTCGAGTAGGTACAAAAGAGCTAAAGTTAAGAGCTCCTGGAAGGTATTGGGGGAGGCTTTTGCCCAGCATTGGGATAGCATAGACTAATAAAAAAATAATTAACAAACTCATGGTAATAAAAGCACGCTTTTACTATAGCACACAGCAGCGCAAAAGGTATTTCTAAGGCTCTATTTACAAGAACCGCAACGACTCGACAACGACGCGACTCGACCTACCGGGGCCGGCCGGCACATTATGTATTGAAAATAAATACTATGTACCGCATTTTATTGTCGTTATCGACCGTGGATCGTCACAACCACGTCGCACCGACATCGTTGCGTCGACGTCACGACTCATTCATAGTCGGTGGAACGTTTCAATAATGTAACTGCTAAAGCTGGAATGAGTCTATTTTCACGTAAGTGCAGCTCGACTGTATTATGTGACAGCGATGTCGTTATCGCATGTTTTTTTACAAAATCAGCGAGTTCGATTCCTGGGCATCATTTTGCAATCGTAGTTTTAAACTGCCGGAGACTCCTTTGACTAATTTTTGCTAATTTCAGATTTGGACATCCACGCCCAGTAGAAAAAATCGCCATATATGAATGCACAGGAGTAGGAAGGAAAGTACTGTATTATTTTATATAATTTAAATACGAATCATATGATCTTGCTCTACAAATTTATATCCTGAACAATTTCATGTTGCATTGACGACATTGGAAAAACATAAATGCATGTCCATAGTCATATTTGTGTATATGATGCGGAAAACAAACTATATAGGTTTTTTTTATAAGTACTTAGCAAACTCATTCGCGCATGATATTAAGGAAAAAGGAAATTACTTACACTTATTTGGAGCCTAACGTGGGCATAATTCCAACAGTTACGTCAAATGATTTGGCAAAAATGGATGGATTTTTATTACTGTTTCACACAAAAACAACTACCCGGATTTGGATGCAAGATTTTGGTAGAGGGATAGGTTATAGTCTTGAACCAGAAATGGGATACCTTTGATCCCAGTATTACGTTTCCGTGACATAATTTTCGTCATAAAATCGGGCGAAGTCGCTTGCATCGGCTAGTTGTTGTGTAATAGTATGGCGTAACAATCACCGAAGTTTCTAACTAATAATATAAATCCGAAAGGAATTAAGTTTGTTTGTTACCTTTTCACGCCTAAACACGGTTACCGAAGCCTAAATTAAAGCGGACGAAGACGCGGCAAAAGTTAGGAGTAATATAAAAGAATCGAGGCATTTGATTGGAGTATAGCATGGCTTCTGATTGATGGTTCGGTTTCCATACGATTAAAAATGATTGCTTGCTTGCACGGATTTATGTTTACCAATAAGATATCGAGTGGGTACTCGATATCTTATTGGAAAACATAAATCCGTGACAAGCTGAAGAGTATGCTACTCGCCAATTATTCCTGTCTGTGTTTTAAAATAGACACAAACGCAAGGCACTTAATGTTCCCAGAAAACACATTAATATGTAAATACCTAACCGTTCAACCGAGATTTTCGGTATTGTCATGGGACTTTATTAATAGCTTACATTATCATAATGGACCTGCTTCCATACAATTTTATGATCCAGTGATCCCCTGACTCCCCAGGGATCTAATGGAAAACGACGGATTGATTTTAATTGACAGTTTTACCAACATCTACCTGGCCTTTTCCCAACTATGTTGGGGATGTGTTCCAAAACAGGTCTATGGTGGTGGTTATCGAGTTATCAGCTTAGACTTATCAGATTTTTTCTAAATTAGTTTCAAGGACAGCCTACTAAAGTGCCTTCCCTCTTATAGAAGGAACTATCTGATCTAGCTTATAGTTAGATCCAAAGAGCTGCGTTCATGGTCTATCACAGCCAGTTCCTTAATACTTCAGAAAGCACGTAAGGCCGTTAGTCTCGGCTGTTATTTGTAGATCTTTGACAGTCGTTACTATTAGTCAGAAGCTGGAAAGTCTGACTACCAGTCTTACCAAGGGTAAGTTTTACCTAGTTATTGCATTGTGGAGGTCAGATAGGCTCGTCGCTCCATGTAAAACTCATTCAGCTGAATCCGGTTCGATTGAAGGCCTAACATAGTTCAGATTTTTCAGAGAATCTGGTCAAATCTTTTGAATTTTAGTTTTCAAATGAACTGTGTTTTGTTAGATCTTGAATAGTATTTCGGTGTAAACGAACTTAGATAAAATATTTTCAATGGCAATACAGTTTACCTTTTGGAAGATTCCCAAGAGTCTTGTGGTAGTGTTGCCAGCAGCGGTCATGGCTTCTCGAGTTCGACCAACGGAAGGCAGTTTAGTGGTCACCACCCGATGGTTGCCGATAGTACCCAGTGTGTACACGTTCGATTCCCCTGTAACAAAAGAGGTAATTAGATACTCTGCTTAAGACGGAATTACTGATTATGCATTTTTAGGATTTGTTGTTCAATCATTTTAAAGGAAAACAAACATCAGTCTAAAATAAAATAACATACATAACTATCTATTAAATAACACATTTATTATATATTGACGTTCCTGGACTGAACTTTATCCTCTCTTAAGGAATAAAGGGAACTCCCAACGCGGATAGTAAATCATAACAAACAAATAATAACAATTAAATCCATCAAAGTAGTGTTGCAGTGACGTATTTACGTGATCCGCTACTACAAATGATTCATATAAACCAGCATTTAAATAAAAGGATCATTGGATTGATTCATTAGTGTCAACCAACTGCAAATTGGTAATAGTCCTACTATTAGGACTACCAATAATTAATATTAATTTAGTAATTGATTAATGTGCAGTAAAATCATCACCTTAGTTGACGTTCGACTATCATAACTTGCACAAGTGATCAGTTCCGTTTGTGCGTTGGACATTTAGTGATTTAATTTATAGAAGAAAAAGAAAAATGGCAGTGACAAAAACGTCCGTGGTGTCGGTGCTCTTTATGCTTGCGATAACTTACAATCAAGGTGCAGCACGTCCCGCGAAGGATTATTTAACAAATAACGAGTAAGTTATTCATAAAAATAATGTGGATTACAGATATATTTATGCACCAGTCTCTTACAAATATTAATAACATGTCAGATATTTTTGTGTTTGTTAATGTTAAAACAAATAGAGTAATAGACGTAGAGTAATAATTTGGATACAACTTGAAGGTGTCGTGAGGTATATGATGGGGTTGACGTATCCATTGGCATAAAAACCCCGAATTATTTTTATTAAGATTTATTAAAAAAAAGTGTCGTGAGAATTCCAAGTAACCAATGTCTTTCTTTTTTTAGAGTTTCCAGTTCAGAAGAATCTGAGCATTTCGAAAAGTATATGTTGCCAACGCTTCTAGAAAAAGGCCTCGTCATCACTTTAAAAGGCACCATTGATATGAAATCAACGTAAGTATTTAAAATTTATAAATAAATTTATGTTAATAACTGTTCAAAATACTTGAAAACATAAAATAAAATAATATTATTTTGTGGTCCATCTACAAATTAAATTATATACTTAATAAAATCTTGTTATGTCTATTTCAGGTTTATTGTGGAGTTGCCTTCTATATCAGGCAACGAACCCTGTCGAATCGTATATAACTATAAAGATGAAAACATTATAATAACACCGGCTGTTGATGGTTATGAAAGTGCAGAATACAGTCTGACAGATGCTGAATCCGGCGGTTAGTATTCTTCTCTATTTGGAGACCTAGACATTTGTCCACACTTTTACCCTCAGCCCAATTTACGACCGGGACAGTTTGCCTTCTACTCCAAAAATCTATATGAATCACCTCACCTGTATTAAGTATATGCGTTTTCTAATAGTTTTTTTTTTGTTTTTGTTACAGAAAATCCATCGTTTACCTTGTCAATCGTGGCAAGACTTGACAAACAGAACAACCACATTGTGGGCATGACTTTCTTCAACAAGAATGTTGGGCCAAGTTCACAACTGATTTGCAGAGTTGATAACTTCAACGACATCAACCAGATCTTAATTAAATCAGGTGTTGCTAGTGTGAACAGTTTACTATTTGAGTTTCAGTGAAATAATTGAGAGTGTATTGAAATAACCTTTGTGATGCTCAAATTTTCAACCGTGAAAGTTTGCAGTTATTCTCTTTTCAACCTTATTACTAAAGGTATGGAGGTGGAAAGTGGTTTATAGTTGGATGTACTCCCAGCGCATACTATGCAATCTCGTTCCATTTTGTTGGTTCGCTAATAGTTTGACAACGGCATGAGTTAGGTACACTACTAGTTTTATGATTCAAGTGAAGTGGTGAAATCATTAGGAAATCATTAAATATGTTTCTGTACTAATGTCCGTCGTTATGTATGTCGTTTATAAAGTTGTTGCATATCTATTTTATTATTGTTATAACGAGATTCTTAATTACATCGAAGGTTTCTCGCACACGTCACTGCTTAGAAGGGAAATTACTGCACTTTAGTGGTCACTTTGTAACCAAATGTGTCATAGTTTTAATTTTTAATACTCGCAATTTTCACGCATGATTTGCAAAAGAGTTATGTCTTTGTAAGGAAAAGTGACCAAAGTTTCAAAAATTAGTTGTAAATAGGTACCAATTTGTACAAAATAATCAATAATTAAGTACTTAATTCCCGTGATAAGTTAGGTTAAAATTGAGGCTCAATAGAATTAAGTGTAATTGTATATTTTTTCTAGTCACAAACTTTGAACGGCTGGTTCCGAATAAGTTTATTTTTCAGTATTTGTACAGAAATATGTTTTAGAATAAGTCTATTAGATATAATAAGTAAATAAATTAATTTATAAAAACGACTTGGTTTGATTGATTTTTGTCCACGTTCTATTCATCAGCCTACTTCTTATTATAAATTGAGTCGTTAGAATGAGTTAGTTAAATCTCTTCTGGAAAACCCCATAGTCTGACATGGCTTTAGACTTGTACTGATACAGTACAGGGGCCGTATTATGACGTCTTAAAACCAGGCTTGTTCCAGTGAGTGAACGAGGTGGCGCTAGACGACTTGTATATCTCTCTTTCACTCACTGGAACAAGCCTGGTTTTAAGACGTCATAATACGGCTGCAGGTTTTCTCACGAATAACCGAATGTCAGTGATGTCTATGAGAAAATTTGGAAGGACATTTTAATGCAGTTAGTTTACAGTACTTTTCCGGGTTTAAACTCACTCGTGCATGTGGCGAGTTGCAAACCTGTGGGCTTTGAGCCATAATAATATCAAGACACCTTTGAGCTTTTCTACATATTTTAGTTGAATAGATATCTAGTAAAAGCGATTCAAATAAGTATAATTAAAAAAAACTGTCTGGCTGACTGAACGCGACTGATGCGATGATCGCATAGCTGAAACCGCTGTGAATGCATGAAATTTTCAAAAAACGTTTCTTATATTATTTAAGTGTACTGAGAACGGTTGTTAAGAAATTAATCGTGAGGGGGTTTAAAATGAGATGTTTTTTTTTTTAATTTCATTAAATGTCACAACCAAAATGATAAAACATGTGATTCAAGATTTTTTGAAATTGCGACCCCAGGTACCTAATTGAAAATCATATGGGAAAATGCGTAATTTTGGACGGAGTTCTAGTCATAATAAAACAATTGATATTGGCTCCAGTCCAACAAGCACGGCTGCTGTATAGAATCACCTTCTTAAATTTATGGACTATTTATTACTTGCATTATGGTTAGTAATGTCTCTATTTATTTCTTTGAGATGCAGAGATTATTCTTACAAGATTTCATTTTGTTACTGCTTAAAATACCGATTCGTGAAGCTGATATTAAAAAGAGAACTGGGGATCTAAAAGGTCATGCATGCATCAATTACCTACACAGTTACTTGAGCAATAAAATCTAATATTCCATAATATTATGAATCAAATACATATCTTTATAGGTACTACTAAGTGATTTTTTAGTCTTGCAGCAATCGTATGATTTATTTGTATTTTTGGTATTAAGGCTGATTTCATAACTCGATGTATTAAAATATTAGTTGCTCTCTTAATAAAAACAGATTGAGTATACTATCCAAACCATTTTATTTAATAGTATTCCTTTTTCTGTAAAAAATATAACTCTTAATACCCCATCCACCCCGCAAAACAAGTACCGGGAAAAATAAAACATTCCTACAACATTTCGACGTCGGCTCTAGCGGTGTCTATGAAACAATTGCTCCAATCTATCGTTGAAGTGACAGAAGTAGCGTGTGCCGTCATTCCGTTTTTATCGTGGTAAAATCATTAAATGAGTCCTCCCTGGCGCATAGAAATCACGCTGTTCCTTCAATAGCCCTTTACGGCAGGCTTTGGCCCTCAAAGGGGAACAAGTCAGATTTTGAACGTCTGTTACCATGGGCGTCTCACGCGTGGGTGTTTGTGTATGTAAGTTTTTATGTTTCTAAACGCACCCACGACACAGGTGAAATTCCTAGCGTGGGGCAAACGTTTTTTTTTTTTAATCAGACTCAGGAACCTTCCGAAACACCCGTGTCCGATGAAGACCTGCGTCAGGCGGAAGGTGTAAATGGCGTGGCACCTCACCAGCCACTGCCCAAAGATGGGTCTTACCACCGGCGTGCCCGTTCAATCTATCGTTGAAGGGACAGTGGCAGCGGGGTGGATGGAACCAACCCAAAATATGCTCAACTGCAAGTAAATGAAGTTTCCTGTAGCGATTCGAGAAATTCTTAGAGAACTGAGGCAAAGATTAATTAAAAAAAAAACATAAACATTAATCTATCCAAGAGTTGTAGCGGAATCTAGCTGTATTCGGGTTCATGGTCGTCATTCGGTATTTCGGTGAACTTAACAAACTGCTACCTCCCTACTTCATGTTATTCATTGAAATTCCAGTTTCATTTTTAACCTAAGTGTGTGCGCTGAAAGGCATTCCATAAAAACATTGAAGTCCTTATTTTTCGGAATGATTCAACCAATTTTATGAAAACTTTTAAAAATTAAAAAAATGGTCTTTAACGGAAACATTCTTGCGAAAGTAGGTATATTAGGTACTAAAGTTTTATACATACGTACAACCAGCTAACAGATCGCTTATCAGATAATAATAGGTACCTCACTTCTTTAAGCATGTCTATAAGATAAGATATAATTCAGTTTATCTAGCACTCTATGGTATTCTTTGAAACCTATTAACCTACGCAGTCACGCCTCGCCTTTGACGCAATTACATTTGAGAGGCTTGCTGAACGCTGTCTCACTTATTGAATGGGATCTTTGTCTCACAGCATCCTATGGCGCGCCGGATAATAGCCATTATCATAAAGCCGCCAGACTTATGTCTGCCTTACAGCGGGAGGTATGGATGTGCAGTACTTATCAACTTTTACATTCGATGTTCACGAAACCTTTTTTTCTCTCAAACTCAGTTGTTTTGACCTTGATTCTAATGCGATTGCTGTACAAAATAAAAGAGTATGTAAATCCTAAAAAAAAATTATAAAACACCATCACTTCCTCATCAAAGACAATAGTTTCCTTTTTTTTAACGAATACGTTGTCGAAAAAACGCTTTTCGTCAGCCTTCATGCCTACTTATGCTTTTATATTTTACTAGCTTTTGCCCGCGACTTCGTGGAATAGTGACTTCCGGCAGATTTTTGTTTTTATTTTTTGTAATAAAAACTATCCTATATCCTTTCTCAAGTTCCAAACTATGTCTGTACCAAATTTCACACATATTGGTTCAGTAGTTTAGGCGTGAAGAAAAGACAGACCGACAGACAGAAAGACAGACAGAGTTACTTTCGCATTTATAATATTAGTTTGTATGAGACAGATAGGGTACGCGCCCACCTCTACACATGAATTATTTGGCACAGATTCAAATATACAGTGGGCTTCATCAATTGGGTGCCCCAGTAACGAACGTGCACGAGCTCCTAAGGGGGTATCTATATCGCGACGAGGACTGATTCTACTCATAGGCTCTGACTAAATTTACCTGTAACACTCAAGTATTAAAGGTAAACGTCCTCCAAGCATTATTATCCGTTATATTATACAACGTGCCGTTGTATTTTATTATTTACAAACATGAAAAACTTCGGAAACCCACAAAGATACTTTATCTGATGTCCCGATAACATTTGTCACAGTCGTTCAGTTTGAGGAAATATTTACCAATATGATTGTATTGGGAGGAGGTATTTAATGATTAGTTCGTGTTCGACATGGACACAGTTAAACGTACAGCAGGGAAAACGAACGCACAGGCAACCACTGTAAAGAAACAGAAAATTAAAGTCAAGTAAGTTTTTTTACTTATTAATATTTTAAGGAAAACCCACAGGCCATTATCAACGGCGATACGGAGATATCAATGTAACTAAACTATGCAAAATACAAAATGGGAAGGGCTATCGTGACAATTTACTATCGGTAGGTAAGGTTAGGTACCTACAGGTAGGGACCAACTTATTTTATTTGGTAAATCATACAAAAGTGCTTTTCCTAATTCAATACATTATGAACGCGCGTACTTTACTAAATCAATACGAAAACAATTAAAATCGGAATTTATTAACCGACTTCATTATATCTGGTTATTGGCTATTGGAACTGCTAACTAACCTGCCGAATTGTAGGCGTAAAGTCTCATAACGCTGTTCTCTTCTGGGAATTAGAAAAGAAGAAATATAATAAAAAAAAACAGATCATTATTTACTTTAAGTCCTAGTCATTCGAAAAGAAAATATAAACAATGGTGTGATGCAAATTTTTAGATGCTCTTTTAAATTGTATGAGGTAAGTACAAAATCAAGTTAAGTTACTATTAAATAGCTATAATTACAAACTATATTTAAGTTTACAACAGCCGCGCTTATCTTTTATCAACACTTCAGCTAAAAAATACCTATGTTAATATTATACACGTGCTGACACAATGTAACATAATGTATAACATAAAATCCAAGCGAGGAATTCTCTAACCAGTTTTCTTGCAGCATCTGTTCAAGTGTTACAAGCTCCTATACATCGTAAGTGAATGTATTTAAACAGAAAACAAGAAGCAGTATCAAGTGAAATGTCAAAGCGAACCAACGTGTCGTGAAATGACGTAGTGCGAGCTACGAGACGATTTCGAGGTCGGTGGAAATCAGTGCCTGTGTGTTTGTTTTCATCATTACGTCACCGTAAAACAACTTGAATCTCAGATCCATCTCAGCAGTCAGTAGTCGCGATGAAACACTGACGCTTATAAACGTTTGACGTGTAAAAAAACTTGTGTACAAAAATAAACGAAGATGTTGAAATCGTGTTGGGATTGCATTGCCGGGTATGAGTTATTTACCTAGGTATCCTAGAATTAAATGTTATTAAGGTAAACTGCGGATAATGCGGCACACTAGTAAATAAAAAAGTGTCGTGATTATTTAAAATAATGAACGTGTCAAAATAGTTAAAGAATAATCCCGGACGTAGCTTTTTATTTGTCAATGTCATTCGTCTAATGTCAGTCTATGAAGAAACGTCAAACAAAAAATGAGAAATTATTGTTTCCAATTATGTGAAAAAATAATGCAAATGTGAATAAAAATACACGTGAATTCAATTTTAATCACCGTTCTTGAGACTCCGCGTAAAATTACACCTGAGTAAACATCGCGTCTAGTACTTTTGATATGTTGTTTCAAGTTTATATAGGTTATGATCGGACCGATTACGAAGTACGATGTAAACATAAATAGATTAAATAGTTCCCTAGATGTATAACCTGCAGTCTAGAAAAATAGTGAACTATATGTAATAATATATTTGTTTACTAAATTAGAGACGGGGCACATCGTTCTGAGGAGCCGTATTATAGTGTTCAGCTAAACGGAAATAACATCGGAAACTTCAGCAGTGCTCCGCCGTGGCCAACGCCACGGTTGCAGAACGAAAAAATGTATCTATTACCAAAACAATTGGAATCACGAGACATAATCACAATCAACTGCCTGACAGTGGATCAACCAGGCCAGTATGTAACATAAACTACATATTTTAATTTTTATGTAATGAGCTATTCATCTTGAGAATGGTACACAGTTACCTCAAGAAAACAAACTTTTCAGAATCCATGAACTAATGTTTGCTAATAAACCCGTTTTAATCACATGGAATGTGGTGACTCATTCATTTGAATTCATTACAGATTGAAAATTGGATTAGTAACAGGATCAAATACACCTGATTATAGTAACATTGCCTGTCAATTAGAGATGTATTTACCGCCTCACTTCTCTGATAAGTTGACTATTAACACAATCGTGAATGGAGAATCCCGACTTGTTCATGAAGAATCCGCTGTTAACAACTATGAAGGTAAAAGTATGTAATATTTTATTTTTTTGCATGCTGTCTTCTGAGATACCTTTAAACGCAATTAACCGGGTATGTTACCTTATTTTAAAACATTCAATATCCTAACTCAATATTTGGACTTCAGGAAGTAATCATTTTCTATTTACTATATTTTGGTATAATTAAATACATTGTAACCATTCGTGCAATAAGCATTTTTTGAGTAAATTGAAATTTCTAATTTTTACAGTGAAGGAAATGACAAAAACACATTTGAATCTAACCATTTTAGTTAATCCAACATTAATCAATGTACAGACATCGGCACATCAAGCTACCCCAATCTGTTGAGTGTGTGTCATGGAATATGAAGCTTCTTCTTTTGTGTTTTAGTTGAAAATCTATTAATTTAACAGATCGGTTGACATGCTGATGCCTATACTTATCAAACTATAATAACAATTATTCAGGAAACTTTTCTGTGCAAATCTTCACTACATAAGTTGCTTTCCTCTGTCTCTCTGTCTGTCCCTATGCTTAGATCTTTAAAACTACCTACAAGGGGTTTTTTTAACAGATAGTGTGATTCAAATAGAAGGTTTATATGTTTATAACATGCATAATATAGTAGAGATTGCACCCGTGTGGAAGCGGGGGCGTGTCGCTAGTTTCTTAATATATCTATGCATTATGCGCCAATTTATATCTATTTTGAGCACACAGTGTCTTTTAGTTTAGTTTTCTGAACTGGTTCTCACCAAACTGATAATTTTCATTATCTGTTTCAGGAAGCAACTTCAGTGTGTCATTTGGAATGAGGGAAAATGGATTGATGGACATACACATAGGAGCCTCCTACTTAGAGTCAATGCAGCTAGTTCATGAGGTACAGAACATAAGATTTTTAACAGTCAGTGGTGATATTGATAAAGTAATTGGACTTGATTTCAAGTTTGGAAATAACTAAATGTATGGTTCTTATTCTAGAACAATATTATAGAAATCCGACTAATAATAATATGGTATTCTGTGTCTGTTGAACAGACAAGCACTATTATTTCTAGAATGGGGCCGAAAGTTTTTTTTTTTTTAATATTAGATTTAAAAAGTTGCTGTAAAACCTATTGTATTTATTAGTAAATGCTTTAGGCAGTATCAAAAAATGTATTATGAATCTGTCCATATTTTTATAATTTGTTGATTTTATGCAAATGTTACATTACTTGTATTATCATTATTTTAATTACTATGGTAACGTATAGAAGTTTATTGTTACTGTCTGTGTTTGTATGTAAGCTAAATATTAAGATATTATAAAAGCTGACAATTGTCTAAGAACAATTATATCCTACTTAAGCATTTAGATTTATTACTTGTACTTTACAATAATGAGTAACTACATGTGCATACTATTATAATATAATTAGTATGTTTAAATTACCTTGAGTTGGTAATGAGAAAATGTTTTCCATTATGACCATTCTTCTATTTAATTAAATTTGCAAAGGCAAATGATTATTAAATTTGTGTGAATGAAACAATTTTTTAAGTAGAGACGCGTATTTTTTGCATAGTATTATTAAATTAAACAAAATCTTCATTGCAATTTTCTTATTTTTTTGTTGTTAGCTAAGTTTATTCTATAGTACTAAATATTAATTTCAGTTCTTTAAATAAAATAGTATTCAGCTATCCATATGCTTGAGCTGCTCCCACGCAATGATTGGCGAGACTGTAATAAGAGTCGTCAAAAAAAAAAACTCACCTTGGTGTCTAGCCTTGTCTACCTGAGCCCTGAGTGTCTAAGTTAATTAAAATACGTTAGCTGACACTCGAATTTATAACTAAAACCGTTTAGTTTATATTCGTTTGATTTTTATCCTCTATTTAATAATGAAACATGACTTGGCCGTAAATAAAACAAAATTGAATCTCAGTCTGTCATGTTGATGACTCAACGTTTTTTATAAATTAGTGAAAATTACGCGTCTTCATCGTTTAGTCAAGATCCCACCATTTAACTTAAACATTTCATTATGTAATAGTAACTCTTATTTCTTTAGATTTTAGGTACACATTATTATATATGTTTGTATTAGAATATTTATATTGTTGTTTGTTTAAGTGATTATATGTCTTATTGTGTAAATTTATTTTGAATATGAAAATACAATTTTACACCATCTATTATTTTGCTGTTTTCCATTTTAAATCCTGCTCAAATCCCGTAATATACCTTTAGATACATATGAAACTTCTGGCAAAATATTACAAATGTATGATTCAACTAGCACTTTTCCCGCGACTTCGTCCGCGTGGGTTACGTACTTTCCTAATTCCCCCTTTTCACCCCCTTAAAGGTTAAATTTCCAAAAACCCCTTCTTAGTGCTCCCCTACATTATAATAGGAAGCCGTGTGCAAAATTTCACATTCCTAGCCCTAGTAGTTTCGGCTGTACGTTGATATGTCAGTCAGTCAGTTCTCCTTTTATATATACAGGGTGTCCCAAAACTCAACGTCAAGCCGAAACGGGGTGACAGGATTGATCATAACCATCACGAGAAAAATCTGAAAAAAAATCTATCCCATGCAGTTTGTAAATTATGGGCATTTTAAGAAAAACCTAGAAATTTGATCAAACTGTACCATTTTTCGGTTATTGTGGTTATTCTTTTTTATTTTTGTTCATTTGAACTTTGGAAACGTAATCCTAAATAACATTTCTAGAATCCCAATAAAAAATAATGACACAATTGCCTCAAGTTTCCGAGAATTGAGACTATTTGTTAAACTACGAATTTAAAATTTTCAAGATTCGTCGACTTTGACAGGCCCTCCTATAAAAAAAATGTACTAGAGTGCCTTGGCAAGTGGCATTAAAAGTTGGCGCATTTAATCAGAATTCTAAAATGGTACAATACTTGTTAGTTCCATACAATAGAAAAGAGTAAAAAAATTAAAACCTCAAGTAACCCGATTTTTGCTATCACATTTTACTCAGTTAAAATGTTTTTAATTCGCACAAGCTCTAGGTAGGTTCTTAATTTTAAGACAAAATGATGAGAGAGATGGATAATGGGTATGGGTACGCATTTCGCAGTGCAAGTAAGAGATTTCCTTGACCAGGAATATCCGGGAAGGTGGATTGGACGTTCAGGCACTATCTTGTGGCCCGCCCGTTCACCAGATTTAAATCCCCTGGATTTTTTCTATTGGGGAGTTCTCAAACAAAAAGTTTACTCAAAGCCCATTGATCACGTAGCCGACCTACGTGAACGCATTTCTCAAGCAGCTGAGGCGATCAACTCTCGAAGATATGCCCGACTTATAAGTAGATCTTTTTTAAGAAGATGTAGGGCTTGTATTGAGGCTGATGGTAAACAATTTGAACATTTATTGTAATAAAAATGTTTTTTCTCTATCTGACTTTTAGTCCAACAAACCTAATTATTTTACTAACTTTTTTTCACTTTGGTAAAAGTGGCGTCACTATCTGTCTCGCTCACTCATGACAAACATACCCATTATCCATCTCTCTCATCATTCTGTCTTAAAATTAAGAACCTACCTACAGCTTGTGCGAATTAAAAACATTTTAACTGAGTAAAATGTGATAGCAAAAATCGGGTTACTTGAGGTTTTAATTTTTTTACTCTTTTCTATTGTATGGAACTAACAAGTATTGTACCATTTTAGAATTCTGATTAAATGCGCCAACTTTTAATGCCACTTGCCAAGGCACTCTAGTACATTTTTTTTATAGGAGGGCCTGTCAAAGTCGACGAATCTAGAAAATTTTAAATTCGTAGTTTAACAAATAGTCTCAATTCTCGGAAACTTGAGGCAATTGTGTCATTATTTTTTATTGGGATTCTAGAAATGTTATTTAGGATTACGTTTCCAAAGTTCAAATGAACAAAAATAAAAAAGAATAACCACAATAACCGAAAAATGGTACAGTTTGATCACATTTCTAGGTTTTTCTTAAAATGCCCATAATTTTCAAACTGCACGGGATAGATTTTTTTTCAGATTTTTCTCGTGATGGTTATGATCAATCCTGTCACCCCGTTTCGGCTTGACGTTGAGTTTTGGGACACCCTGTATAGACTAGCGACCCGCCCCGGCTTCGCACGGGTGGACATTTATTTTTTAAGCTCTCTGAAAAAAAAAAATCCGGGATAAAATATAGCCTATACGGATTCGGAAGAATCCCTCTAAGTAATGGTAAAAGAAATTTTGAAATCAGTCCAGTAGTTTTTGAGCCTATTCAATACAAACATACAAAAATACAAAGGTTTCCTCTTTATAATATTAATAGTAAATAGTATAGATATAGATATATAAATATATAGATGAATTTAATAGGCTCAAGTGATGATAAAAGTACTAGTCTATAGAGTTCTACAGAGTTTAGAAGTACCTATTGCAATTTTCAAAAACAATTCGTGTTATGATATGTAGGTAATAAACATCGAGTATTATGCATCAACGTGGGATTTTTCACAATACTACCGTATCTAATATTGTTTTGTAATTGACGTAAATGTAATTACATGAATGAGAATATTATTGTCTGTTTACTTTATTTTTGTTTTGATTTCCTGTAATATTTTCATTCATAAAATACATTGCATAGGGAATCGGGATATTTATAGCAGAAATTAAGTGGAATAATAACATAAATAGTTGAAAAACATACTTAACTTACTTATAACTTTTTTTTTGTTTTTTTTTTTGTAGCGTGGTAAAATCATCAAATGATTCCTCCCACCCAGGGTAGAGCGGGAGGGAATGTCAGACTAAAATCCACGGTGTCCTTCAAATTTCCTTTACTTTAAAATCATAAGTCCCGCGACCCCCACAGGCTTTGGCCCTCTAGAGGGGGGCCCCGTCATTTTTGCTGATACTCTTTGAGACGCGCGTGGAACACAACGCGCCGTCGCGTCGACCCGGGAATGATCCATAGTCGGACAGCGAGTTGCCCATTACTCGCTGCCCACATGCCCGCGCCTACAGTGGCCGAAGATCGTTTGCTGACGTCTGTCGCCGTGGGCGTCTAACACTGCGGCTGAGGTGGAGTGAGGACGCTGTTCTCTCCCTCACGCGGCCCGCCTCCTCCTTCGCGAGCATGACTGCTTCGCAGGAGGCGACCGCTTTCTACTCCGTCTCGCCCCACAGCATGGCCTCGACCAATGCCGGGCGCAAGAGGTCTCCGCACTCACATATAAGTTGGAAGTATTCCATTGGAATTACAAGAACAATCGTATTATTTCGATTTACCTTCCTTTTAGACCATTGTCGTAAGTAATCTATAGTTCGTGGAACATGTCAATGCGCATTTATATAAATAAATTAATATCTTTTTATTTTTCTAACATAGGCAATGTTCCGCCGCGTTTTGCTGAACCGCGTTCACAAAACATTATTACTTTCTAATTCTTAGTCAGGGATCAGGCAAGAAAGGGTAATCGAACGTCCATCCTAACCTTTTTTTAGCGTGGTAAAATCATCAAATGAATCCTCCCACCCAGGGCAGGGTAGGAGGGACTGTTAGACTTGAACTGACTAAAATTCACGGCATCCTTCAATAGCCTTTTACGTTCCGGGGTTATGGTAGCTTGTTAGTTTCGATGATGTGCACATGAAATAACAGAGCGATGTGTATAAAAGCTATCTTTCATTCTCACAAAACTTTACAGTTAAAATTTTCGCTATAAAGCGAGAGAGAGATTCCAGTGTGGGAACGAGGCGGCGCTAGACGACTTGTATAGCTCTGTCTCTTTCCCACACTGGAATTACAATCGCTTAAGACGTCATGGGTAGGCCACCTGTTCGTGGTTGGTTCGATACCCTAAGATTTTCTTTTGATGAATCATGAGCAGGATAACGCAAAGATATGTGTATACGTAATATTTCATGGTTGATACATAGGTAATTCATGCATGATTAATGCACTTATTGTACGATAAAGAATTATCTATCAGCACATGGACTCATAGACTGCAAGACGATGAAGCAACACATTATAAATAAACATTTGGCATGTTATTGCTCATCTTTCTAAAATAGGTATATTATAATCGTCTTGTATGTTGTAAGAAGATAATGGTGGGAACTTCAACCTACAGTATATTATGTTCTCTAGTTTTTGACATAGGTACAGTTACAAACACGAATATGAATACGTTTGGAAAATTTAAAAAATATATTGTCCCCAATGTATTGATTATAATTTCATATTGTTTGTTACGAACGTAGTAATTTTCAACCCATTTTTCATGAAATAGACATAAATGACAATCGTCATTCCACGAAAAGTATTTTTTAGTATTGAAATAAGTGTATATTTTTTTATGCTCGTACCTATACAGTTCTTGTACACATACTCATATAAAAGTCATGCTTTAAAACATACATATATAATGAACAGTTATGTCTAAACTTCTTGATTTTAAACACCACTGAGTTTGTTTCGGCTGTTTCCTCTCCGAGTAGTCAGGTAAAAAACACCGGCCTCATCTACTTATAAAAAAAAAGTGTTTTGACGTGTAAAAGTGTTTGCTAAAACCTATTCGCAAATGGAAGAAAAAAAGCTCGTAATATTCTGTTCGTTTCAAATAACTGCGTTCTTTGCGACATAATTTTGTATAATCCAATTTTAGAGTTAACGTTACTTTACAATTAGTTACAGAATAATGTCTTTTTATTTACGTGGTAAAATCATCAAATGAGTCCTCCCACCCAGGGCAGAGCGGGAGGGACTGTCAGACTCGTACTGATTAAAATCCACGGTGTCCTTCAATAGCCTTTTACGTTCCGGGGTCACGGTACAGTACGTACAGTCCCGCGACCCCGGACAGTATAATGTCTTAACTAAAATTATAAATCTCATAATCAGAGCTCTATTAATTCGCCCGGCTTAGCCTTGCAGGAAGATTAACGCACAATTTACGCAGTGGCTGAGAGATTGGCTGCTACGTTGCTTGAAGTGAATATTTGTATGGCCTAAGAGCTGTTTGTGTGTGTAAGTTTAAATGTTTGTCCCATTCATAGACAAGAGAGATGCTTAGTAAGGGAGAACGAACAAATTAAAAAAAAAACATTTGTACTGTAGTATTAAAAATGCAGGAAGTTTTTTAAAAGGCTAAAAGTGACCTCACTATGACTACTTTCATTACTCATCTAATTTCGCTTACGTTAAGCCAACGTGACCGGTTTTTGAAATTATCATTTTGTGTACGTCGCAAAAGAACCGCATGACGTATGAACGTGGTTTGGGAAAATAATGTGATTTTATGATTGTACTGTTATGAGACACCTTTTAAGGTATGTTTTACTTTCTCTTTCAGTGTTTTATCAACCTTTATTTAAGTGCTGTTGTATTTGTTCACTTTTTACTACGAAAAGATCTTTTTTCGGAACTAACCGTCCCGCTATTTCGTTTCAAAACAATTTTAACAATGTTTACCAACAGCGATTTAAAGATTATTGCAGCACTCAATCAATTTAGTCTTCTGCACAGTGACATAGCTAGGCGGGGGCGAAGGGGCTCCCGACCTCGCATCTGAAGGGGCCTCGTGCTCAGAGAATACAATCTCCACTCCTCGCGCGAGGCTCCATGTTGCAAGATAACTTGGGTACGTTTTATTTGTTTCTGGGAACTGAAAGATTCAAAAAGGCCACCCAAAGCTGATGTCGCTGACAATCACATAATTATGGTATCAATCAATTGTCACCTTACAAGGGCCTCGCACGAGCAGCGGAGGCAAGTCACATTTTTCGTCCTGAAAGAAAAAGGCCTCACAGATGCGTCTTGCCCCCTCTTAGATTATGTGTTGCTATGCCACTGCTTCTGCAGTTCATTAACATGACCTGTTTTAAGCTGCGTCACAACACCCTGTCTACCACCTTCGGGCATCTTGTCTGTTCTTTATTGGGTCAAGCCCTTTTTACAAACTACTGCAACTCTATTAATGAAAGACAGAGTCAAAAGTGGCGAACATCAAAAAGGGCATGAGGCAATGAACCTCGATATATTCCCAGAAATAACACCCGGTGTAGCGTGTCTACGTGAGAAGGAGGCCAAATTATTAGAATATCCTCTCAATTGTAGAAAATTTTCCATTTTGATCTTTAGCTGTTTTGAGAATTTGTTCTTTTGCGACTCGGCGGCTCGTTTAACGCAGCTTAGGACAGGCGTATTTGAACGAGGCCTAAGGGTCTCGGTTATCCTGGCGGAGTCGTGGAACCGTCTTAAAAGTATAAAAGTACACCGAAAGAAGTCTCCAGTTATAGTTAGTAAGCGTCTAACAGTTCCTTCCGTTCGACCCAAGGCGGGGTCCTCTTTTAGAATTTTTAGGATTTTAGGACCCGTCCAAAAAGTGCGGATACCCTTTTTTTTCTAGCCGAAAAGCAATTTAACGCAAGTTTTATTGATACACGGTCGCAACTAGCTCTATAATCTGTGCTAATATTATAAAGCTGAAGAGTTTGTTCTGTGGAATGCGCAAAATCAGGAACAACTGGTTCGAATGGAAAAATATCTTTTTATGTTGGATAACCCATTTATCGAGGAAGGCTATAGGCTATATAATATCACGGTACCACCAATAGGAGCCGAGCAACGGGTGAAACCGCGGGCAACAGCTACTAACATAATATTTATGACTTACCGACAGTAGTGTATCGTACGTAGGTCTCCTGGTTATCCATCATGGCGTCGACGGCTTGCTTCTCGCAGTACAGCGCTGTTATCACGGCTATGCTTGGCTGGCGTGATGAACACAATTGTGGCATTTGTTTCACAACCTGGTACACAAGAGATTTTATAAGAATGGCATTTCTATATTGTTATTATATTTTGTCCTGATAGCTACAACCTTGATATCTCTATTTCAAGAGTGAAGGCAAACGTTCTTCACCGTCGACCACATCATTGCTTACTATCAGACGGTCAAACGCGAGCCTTTCATAAATAAATATAAAAAATATATGGGTATTCATCTTATTTTTCATTAAGTACCTACTGTAAGTGTTACTTAAAATAATTCATTAATATTATCTATTTTTCTGAATTGTCATTTTTATTATTGAATTG
This sequence comes from Agrotis puta, assembly GCA_943136025.2. Lineage (NCBI taxonomy): Eukaryota > Metazoa > Arthropoda > Insecta > Lepidoptera > Noctuidae > Agrotis > Agrotis puta. The sequence goes on from OW964171.2 coordinate 5,525,147, forward strand.
AGTAATTTTTTTGGTTAATTTGTTCGCAGGAGGCGCCAGGTAGCGTTCAATTTTACCTAAGGTAATTAACTGTATTTACAAAAGTAAATTCATCTCGACTTAAAAGCTCAATCGGTGACTAATCACTTAGCGCTCTCTCTCGGCAAAGTATTCGGCAAGAAACGGGGCGCCATCTACACAGAACTAACTTGACAGATAACTTGTCCTGTCAAACGCCACCCACTGTAAATTTTTACGTATTTGAGCTGTCAAAGGAAAAAAAACCTGGCATTCCGAAACTACATGTGCAATTCCAAAATTTAAAATACTGTTGTGAAGCTGATTTACCACTAAAATATTTTTTTCCTATTTTATATAGTACTATCTGTTGCTCGGCTCCGCCCGCTACAACTGGAAAAATATGCCACAGGAACATAAAATCAGGATAAAAACTATCCTATGTGTTAATCCAAGTCGCGGGACTATACGAATTACCGTGACCCCGGAACGTAAAGGGCTATTGAAGAACACCGTGGATTTTAGTCAGTACGAGTCTGACAGTCCCAGGGCAGAGCGGGGGAGCTCAAGGAGGAATAAAAAAATGTGTTAATTCAGGTTATAAACTATCTATGTACCAAATTTCATCCAAATCTGTGTACTATTTTTTGCGTGAAAGAGTAACAAACATCCATCCATCCATGCAAACAAACTTTCAAGTTTATAATATTAGTAGGAAGGTGTCGCTTGGGGGCAATAGTGCCCAGTTGGCGATGATAGTCTTACCAGCGCTGTGACAATTCTAAAAATGTTGCAGCACATGCTGAGATAGGAGCCTTTTGGCCTCGCACAGAACTAAATTGTTTTTTTATAGTTTTACTTTTTGTCGTTTTTCTTTTAGATATTTTGTTTCCTTTGTTGTTTTTATTCATGTAATTTTTTGTCCTGTGTGTCAATAAATCTCTTTTCTTTCTTCTTTCTTTCTTACAATATGTAGTGACTTTTATTTTTATTACCTGTGTGTCTACACTATGTTGTCGGACGTAAACTCCTTCTGACATGGCCCTGGTCAGACCCTTCTCTTCTAGTGACTCTAACGCATCTTTCACTTCTGCCTTAGACCACTTTCCAGCGCTGCAGAACAGATTAAAGTATTATTTTCAAGTACAATTCGTTTCCGGGGTCGCGGGACTATAAATTACCTTGACCCCGGAAAGTAAAGGGCTATTGAAGGACACCGTGGATTTTAGTCAGTACAAGTCTGACTCTGACTCATTTGATGATTTTACCACGATAAAAAAAAATGAACAATTCGTTTCTAATGAAAAATGAAAAACCAATGAAACTTTAATCCAATGTTTGCGATGCCACTACAAAACTTTGAGATAGTCATTGAATTAAAATAAAAAAAAGTTGTTGGTCATACAAGCATTTGTTTCGTGCAGGAATCGACCCGCGATACACAGAGCAGCAGTCAATCGCTCAACCACTGCGCTAACCGTTTTTTTATCGTTGTAAAATCATCAAATGAGTCCTCCGCCCAGGGTGGTATAGTCAGACTCGTACTGACTAAAATCCACGGTGATCCTTCAATAGCCCTCTACGTTCCAAGGCCACTGTTCCCTGGTGAGACAATCCCGCGAGTGCGCTCACTGTGCCGTCATATTTTATAGTTAATATTGTGGTAGCCTTGAAAAACTAGTTGATTAAAGAGACAAAGGAAAATTTAGCCTCTAAAGCCCCATATAGACATGCAAGAATTTGAACTTGCATGTAATTTTGAACCCATTACAAACTTGCATGTCTAAATCAGGCTTAAGAATGATTTTACTACTTACGTGACAAAATCGTCCACTCTCAATGGATTAGGATATGCATTTTCTATCATGTCCAACACTCTTTGTTCTGATATTACATTGTCTTGGGTTTGATTCAATATACTGTCTTCAATATATGCTAAAATAAATTCAAAATATATTAAACAATGTAAAATCATTGGATTTTACCATGGGGTGTCCTGAGATTTTATTATCTTGACTTTGATTAAATATACTGTCTGATTGGATGTTTCCATGAAGTGTTCTGATATTATTTTATGTTTTCAATATCTGCTAGAAGAAAAACAAAAAATATTAAACACTGTAAAATGATTGGATTTTTCCATGGGGTGTTCTGATATTATATTAATATGAGTTTGGTTCAATATACTGTCTTCAATATACGCTAAAATAAAATCAAAATATATTAAACACTGTCGAAGAATTGACACAATCCATAGGTCATAAAATATTGTTGTGTGGTTCAAGTTTTTGGACCCTGTTGAGATTTTCATCGCAGGAAAAACAGTGTGAACTAAGAGCATTTTTAACTGATATGAATTCAAAAAAGAAGGAGGTTATCAATTCCTCAGAACCTTTTTCTTAAGTTAGCTGAACTATGCTGGACGATCATAATATCTGAGACGTAATGCCTTGAATACACGTATCTAGTACAGTGTCAAAAAAGAGTAGAAATATTGCAGTTGATCTTTTGGTCACTTTAGTGCTTGACAAATGCATTTGCACTAGCTATGGCTATTGTGGACATCTCACCCTGATAGCTACAAACTTGGTGTCTTTAAGTCAACAGTAAAAAGGGTTACTTCAGGGCAAGTGTGCTTCACTGTCGACCACATTATCGCTTACCATCAGGCGAGGTAGTTGGCAAACGCGAGGCAATAATTAAATTTAAAAAACAAAAAACTAAATGGGCACTGACTCGCCCCTTTACTCAGCGCGTGTAATCAATGCATTATATGATTGTATTTTTAATTATTAATTTGATTAGATTGATTAATTTTCTTTTCTTCACTTTCATATACGGTCGTTCATTGTAAGCCATCGAAACACGGATATCAGCATCATTAACATCGCTAATTAAAGAACCATTCATTCAGTAAACAGATAATAAGCAGGTCAAGGAAAATTAAAACGATTTTGAACCTTAAAGACACATCACAAAATTAGTCTATACTAAATTTCAGTTCAAACAATACAAAACTCACATGCAATCAGTACGTTAGTGGATTGCTTCGAAAAGAAAATGTGTTCGCTAAAATTAATTGACCTACTAATGGTTACTATGAGTACATTCATATCAATGGCGCAAAGATTTCTAATGAATTCTGATATTTCTTACGCATAATAATGATATTGAATAAGAGCAAGCATAAAATTAAATATAAAGGCTAAATATATTTTGTATATCAAAACTAAACGAAAAATTACTGATACTGTTTGTAATTAATTATAAACAAGCGAGCAGTAATAGTTAATTTGACGATCACTCAATAAATAATATACAATTGACCAATTTTTACGCCTAATGATGACTAAGATGATGCTAATCTGGTGTATTTGTCTTTAACTACCAGGGCTTTCATAAAAATAGACACAAGTATCAATTTTACATGACATAATTACTTTAGAAATATCCAATTCTAGTATGGAGTAACAGCTTAAACAAATTTGAACTTTAAAGCCTTACACCTCATATCATGATCCTCCTCTTAGATGATGCGACAACCGCGTGTCACTTATTTCTTTCGCAACAGTAAGGCCAGCCGCTCACATGTGACTTTGTGACGCGTAGACTTTTTGTCTCCCTGTCGAGTGCTATGAAGATATATGGGAGTGCGATCATTAGGGTGACAAAGTTTCTAACGGCCTATTTGACAGGGAAACAAAAAGTCTCCGTGACAAAGTCTCGAGTGAGAATTAGCTCTAAATATCGCGTCGCAAGAATCACCATTTTCAACTCTTGCCATTATCTAAGCCATTTTTATCATACGCAGGGGCTAATGTAGTGTGTGCAGGCGATACGCGTTTGAATGAGCTTGTAGTCGGTTTTCGACTCTATACTTAATATATACTTGTGCCTTAAGCCGATGTGGATATTATCCACTTCTGTCAAGTTTCGGATTTACAGTCTTTGTAACAACCTAATTGCAACATTAAATAATATGGGTGATTTGGTCAACTGTACTAGATGTAGATGAACAGATACATAATTCAAATAGTAAAAGAATACAGTACATACATGCATAATAGTAATACATACTAAAATAATATACATACAGCCATTAGAATAGTTGTATATAACGCTCTTACTCGTAATAACGCCATTTGCTTCTGTACCATAAAATTAAAAACAGATATACTTATTATTATATTGTATTAAGCTATGAATGATATAAATTGTAATATTTTTGAGCTAGGTACAGACTGAATCATTAATTTCTAGCTACAATCTAGCCTTATTTTGACATAAACTACAAGATCTAAACTCAACTTCTCGAATGAGGTTTGTTTGACATGTTTTAGTTCCATAAGTTTTTTTTTACTACATACAGGTAAAGGTCATGTTGGTTTTCATCAATCTCGTCTGTACCCAGCTTTACAATTCATAAGTTTAATATAAAGTGCCCACTTTACATAAGCAACTCCCATATTAAAGAATATGCATCAATTTTTTTTATATTAACATTATATTAACATAATTAGAATAAATAAATTTGTTTATTTATTCTAATTATGTTAATTACCCCAATATTTGTGCAATAAAATATTTTATATTTATTTAATATGATTTGAAGATACTTACCAGGTAATGGTGGTCCAGCTGCTTCTTGTCTTAATTCTACTTCTAGTAGTTTTAATTGATGGTACTTATGCTGCATCAGTTTCATTATTTTTTTTATATAGCCCACATAATCTGAAACATTATAAATTCTTTAAATAAAGTGTTGATATTGTTATGGCCAAGAACATGCATAAGCTCTTACCAGAATAGGATTTACTTGTAATTTAGGGGAATTCAAAACATGATATTATGATTACATGCACAAAGTCGGACTGTTGCCACTATTCTAAAAATGTATTCCAAAGATTAAGAGGGTACAGTCTGATGGACGAAAAAAATATATCGCAAATATACTTTATTTAATGTCGTTTATTGAGACTTTTACAGTTGAATAACTCTGAAATTCGCATAACAGAATATCAGTCAAAACTCAGGCTACTTAGAAGTAGATTTGATTGCTTAAAACTAATGGCATTAGGCAAGGTTTGCGTCTCTGAATACAAATAGGCGACAGCATATAAATGTGGAAAAAGAGTTTTTCTGACGCTGTGTTTGTAAGCAGTTTAAACTTCGAATTTGAAATTCGACAATATTTGACATAGACCATGTTCATGGATTTATTCTCCTAAACTTAAACTATTAACCAGCTCATATAACTTTTTTTATTCTAACTTCCGCACGAGACGCTCACATAAGGTACCTTAGTAACATTAATTATTTTTTTATTGTAGTAACAATACCATTTATTCACCTTTAGGAAAATCTGATGGGCTGACAAGTTCCCGGAAGAAAGCCTGTGCTTCATACGGCCTTTCATGGGGAGTCATGTTCGGCTTGAACCAGAACCGTAACGCTCGAGCTTCCCTAGTGTGGGTCCCCGTCGCGCCAGACACCAAATATACGTAGAATTCTAACTGGGCATGGCAAGGCTCCGTCACTCCATTCTCTGAAACATGAATACATAATTTATTATTACCAAATAGTAGAAACAATGATGATGAGTGACTGTGCAATCATTAGATCATACCTTGATGTCATCAGACATTTTTATGAAACAATAAAAACATTGATTCTGTCTAAGTGCTATAAAAATGCTTTGAAGGTCTTTCAAGGACAAGCCTTTTTGCTGATCAAGAGCTGCAGGTCTCGGGAGCGATTCCGAGATAATGGGCTTACCACACGCACAAGCTTCACCACAGTTTTCAAGCTTCTCACATGAAAAAACAATACACGGTCGGCAACACTGAACGCCCAACCACACACACAGGCAAGGCTTGCGCAGGAAAAACTGTGGTGAAGTTTGTGCGTGTGGTAGGCTGTGTTTTTTGGTGTTTCAATTGAAATTTCTCAGCAGCCAAGTCTGGATTTGTGCCTGGTTGATGGCGACAGACTGGCCTTATTTTATATGACATGTGGGTACACTCTACAATAGGCTATTTAACTAAAAAATAATAATTATGGTTCGAAATAAAGATTATAAAAAAGTATTAGACCCGTGATCACTAAACGTCACTCGATCGGTACAATTTTACAAGCGTTATGACGTCACAAGCCCCACTCCCGAATTTGGAAGCGTTTTATCTTTGTCAATATTCATTGACCTAAAAAACAAAATATACGTGACGGACTAAACAGATTTTCAATTTATTTATGCATCAAAATTCCTTGCTTATATACCATCAGACGAAATCTGTGACTGCTGCACGAAAACCCAGTGTTTTGAGAACTACCTTTTAATAATCTTTTCGTTAGGTATACACCACTGAGAGAGACCAACACGGCACAATTTCCTGTTATAGAATTATCTATTTATTTTGAGTGCTATCTTTACAAACCTATTTTTCACGTGATCAAAACTGATGAGCAATAAAAATCAACTCTATTGAGCAATTAAAGTAGAGTATTCCATGTTACGATTTTTGTATAAAATGTATTGTGGTCATTGAAAATTCATTGGGTATATGGAATATTATATTCTATTGCTCAAGCTATAAAGTAGATAATAAAATTGATAAAGAACAATTTTAGCAGCGCTGCTAAATTGGCCATTTGGATCCCCAGGAATGAACTGATTGTTGGTAATGGCTGAAATTACCTCAGTCCTAAGTTGAAAAGAAGAATACAATGACAAAAGTAAAACTGATTGACAGTTACTCTAAAAGGCAATTATACCACTATTGTCCCACCTTTGAAACATGACCTTTTTTTTACGTGTTAAAATCATCTAATGTGTCCTCACACCCAGGGCAGGGCAGGAGGTACTGTAAGACTTGACTGACTAAAATCCACGGTGTCCTTCAATAGCCCGTTACGTACCGGGGTCACGGTAATTCGTGAGTCCCGCGACCCCGGCAGGGAATCATGACCATTGAATATACACGGTTACATTTTGATCGTTTTAATCCCTTGGAGGGTCGAACTGGTCCATGAAACACTATCGATTTGTAAAGATAAAATTAAAAAATAATGTACTTTTTTTTTAATAACTCGAATCAATTCTCGCATGAGTGAATAAATAATGCGAACCGTTAGTAGGCAGCATTCTTATCAGTAACTGTCGCTGGTCAACGTGGACTCACAAAAAATAGCCAATCCTAGACCAAGTCCCGCCCCCGGGCGCGCGCGCCTTATACCTTGCCAATCAAACAGGGTTTTTGGCAAGGAATACGGCGCGCGCGCCCCTCTCACCCCGCGCACCCCGCGCCCCTCTCACCCCGCGCACCCCGCGCGACAGTGACACGTCATAGGAGTTTCCCCGGGTCAGTTTCTCTAAGACGTTATCGAAGTGCACTGTGTTATCTCGCGAATAATGACGTCTCGGAATTACGCGTATTCCAAACTTGAGTTCGTTGCTATGGTGCAGTTTTACGCAATCGCGGGTTTTGATGCGCAGGCGGCTCGACGCCTTTACAGTGAACCAAACGGCCACCCCGTTTCTTGGCCGTCCAGTTGCTTGGCCAGCAAGGAGTCCGGACCTTACCCCGCTGAATTTTTATTTGTGGAGTGAAGTAAAACGTTTAGTGTACAAAAACGAGCATCAAACTCGTGAACAAATGAAAAGTGCGATAGTGGACGCCTTCGATGTGATAAAAAGTGACAGGGACACATTAGTAAAATTAAAAGACAATCTCATTAAACGTGCAAGACTGTGTTTCGAAAGGAATGGTTTGCATTTTGAACAATTATTACGTTATCGTGAAATTTAACTACCTAGGTACCAACCGTTATTAGCATAGCTCTTTCTAAATCGTTGTAAATAATTTTGATTCTTTTTAAATCATTGTACATAATTTGATTCCACATTTTTAAATACGGTATAACTAGCAGGCCTACCTACCGCTGGTATGTCTTATGCACAAAACAGTTATGTCGGTCCTAAGCCCGTAAAAGTATGAAGGAAAATTTGGAATCAATTTGTTTACCTACGCAAACATCAGCTGAGCGAGTCAATAACCTTATGCTTGATCGGGCCGTGTAGGTACCTGGGTGAATCTTCGAAAAATATTATTCTTGAAGAAATATTTAAAAATTTTAAAACCTTGTGCCAGAACTCCTAAATTAAGCTGGAAGAAAGAACTCTTTAAAAGATGAAATTTTAAGTGGGAGGCACTTCAAAAAGTTGAGTACTTTTGGAAATAATTAAAATTTTAAATAATGGCATGTTGCCGAAAATGACGATTTGAGAGACCAATGACGTTATTGTTTCAAATAATGATGGAGTGTTGCTAAGATGACGACTTGAAAATGAAGGTGACCAGAGCTTTGTGCAAAGTTCACCTTGGGAAGTACAGTGGAGCTCACGTCAAGTTAAACCTTTAGTCCCAGTCACCCCCACTTCGTTTGCCTCCAGTGGCCACCTAAAGTGGGGGCGACTGGGAACGATTAGCCCCTGGCCACCGAAAGTAGGGGCGACTGAGAAAGTTTAGTCCCGAAGCGGGATCGCTGTACATTGTCGCGTCGTTGACGTGTCCTGCTTCACGTCGAATACGCGGCAATATAGAGCGATCACACTTGTGGGCTAATCGTTCCCAAATGCGAACCGAAACTCCTTGCCTGGACTTTCTCAAGGCAAGAGTGAATCAGGTGAGATGGCAGACATTACATATATTATATTAAAAAAAAACCACGGAGGTGAACGAAGTGGGGGCGACACAACCTTAATAAGAAGTCGCAATTTTTAGTTTATAACAATATTTTTGTAAGGTACCTACAGTAAAACGGGGTGGATGGAGACGTAGGGGTGAATAGAGACAGGACTTTGATTCGAGATTTTAAATTACCAAATCACCATATTCCTAGTTTTGTAAAAATCATGCATCTACTTAAATTGAAAATTATTTAAAAATTGTAGTCCTTTAATGTAAACAATCCAAACTAATATTATAAATGGGAAAGTTACTCTGCCTGTCTGTCTGTCTGTCTTTTCTTCACGCCTAAACTACTGAACCCATTTGTGTGAAATTTGGTACAGACATAGTTTGGAACTTGAGAAAGGACATAGGATAGCTTTTATTACAAAAAAATAAGAATAAAAAATAAATTTATTAAATGCTCTAACGGAGTATAGATAATTCCTTAAATGCTCAATAGATGGCGGGAATCGCGCAATGGTGTCGATCGTTACACGAGTTCGGTTCATGTTATTGTTTTAATTCATCGGAAAAAAAGTAAATCCTAACTTCCTAACTAATATTATAAATGCGAAAGTAACTCTGTCTGTCTGTCTGTCTTTTCTTCACGCCTAAACTACTGAACCGATTTGTGTGAAATTTGGTACAGACATAGTTTGGAACTTGAGAAAGGACATAGGATAGTTTTTATTACAAAAAAAAAATGTAATGCTCTAACGGAGTATAGATAATTCCTTAAATGCTCAATAGATGACGGTGATTGCGCAATGGTGTCGATCGTTACACGAGTTCGGTTCTTGTTATTGTTTTAATTCATCGGAAAAAAGAAAATAAATAGTAAAAAGGTATGAAAAAAATAATATCAAAATAATAAAACTTTTAGTACAAAGAAAATGCCCGAACGGAGTTTAGATAAATAATCCGAGTTGTCACTAAGGATAGATAGATGGCGTTGGAATCAAAATTGTATTGTCGGTTGTATGATAGTTTATGTGGACTGGTCCTGTTTCGTAAATTTTAAATTGTTCCGTTGTATAATTGGTGTTCCTGTGATGCTTATGAGAAACTATATAACTAGATCCACCAAGACTATATAACGGCATACGGTTACAAATAACCTATTTAGGACGGAATGTCATTAAAGCCGTTATTATGACTGGGATGGCAAAAGGCGAAACTTTTATTATTCCCCGCATTCCCATCATTCCAACTGATTTGCCATTCCAATTCAAAAGAGTTCAGTTTCCGCTGAAAAATGCGTTTGAAATGACCATAAATAAAGCCCAAGGGCAAAGGCTAAAAGTTGCGGGGGTACATCTTGAAAAAGACTGTTTCTCCCATGGACAACTCTACGTTGCGTGCTCAAGAGTGTCGAAACCACAAAACCTTTATATTTTTGCAAAGGATGGCAAAACTAAAAACGTGGTAAACAGAAATGTCTTGGTGTAAGAAACTTTCATAATCTCTAAAGCCTAAAATAATAGAAAATTTGTCAAGGGAGAAACAGTCTTTTTTTCCTTTTGAACTGAAATGTCAAATCAGTAGAATGATGGGAAAATGAGGGAAAAATAATATTTTCGCCTTTTTCGATCGGCAAAACGGCTTTAATGCCCTAAGTGAGTATACATCTCTTAAATTCAAACGCAGAGCTCATTATGTTGATTTTTGAAGAGTTCCCTAGAATATCTTCCACATTTCATTTTTGAAGAGATCCCGCGAGATCGGGAGCTATGTGGGTAAAACCAAAAATCTGCTGGAAGTCACTATTCAACGCGAACGAAGTCGCGGGCAAAAGCTAGTAATCTACTATTTCGTACCACTTGCTCAAAAAAGTGACATTCTATGCCACAAAAAGCGAACGCGATTATATTTTTCATACCTTTTTACTATTTATTTACTTTTTTCCGATGAATTAAAACAATAACAAGAACCGAACTCGTGTAACGATCGACACCATTGCGCAATCACCGCCATCTATTGAGCATTTAAGGAATTATCTATACTCCGTTAGAGCATTTCATTTTTTTTTGTAATAAAAACTATCCTATGTCCTTTCTCAAGTTCCAAACTATGTCTGTACCAAATTTCACACAAATCGGTTCAGTAGTTTAGGCGTGAAGAAAAGACAGACAGACAGACAGACAGAGTTACTTTCGCATTTATAATATTAGTTAGGAAGTTAGGATTTACTTTTTTTCCGATGAATTAAAACAATAACATGAACCGAACTCGTGTAACGATCGACACCATTGCACGATTCCCGCCATCTATTGAGCATTTAAGGAATTATCTATACTACGTTAGAGCATTTAATAAATTTATTTTTTATTCTTATTTTTTTGTAATAAAAGCTATCCTATGTCCTTTCTCAGTCCTCACCGGACACGGAAGTTTCGGGAGGTTCCTGTGTCTGATAGGGAGGGAAGAAACGCCTGGGTGTCACCACTGCGAGGATCGTCCGGGGGACACGGTGGAGCATACGGTGCAGGACTGCCCCGCTTGGGCAGAGCACCGCCGTGTCCTCACGACGGCGATAGGCGGAGACCTCTCGCGCCCGGCATTGGTCGAGGCCATGCTGCGGGGCGAGACGGAGTGGGAAGCGGTCGCCTCCTTCTGCGAAGCAGTCATGCTCGTGAAGGAGGAGGCGGGCCGCCTGAGGGAGAGGACAGCGTCCTCCCTCCACCCCAGCCGCAGTGGTAGACGCCCACGGCGTCGGACGTCGCGAGACGATCTCCGGCCACCGTAGGCGCGGGCATGCGGGCGGCGAGTAATGGGCGACTCGCTGTCTGACCATGGACCATGCCCGGGTCGACGGCGCGTTGTGTTCTACGCGCGCTTCAAAGAGTGTCAGCATAGTGACGGGGCCTGTAGAGGGCCAAAGCCTGCTGGGGTCGCGGGACCAAGGGATTACCGTGACCCCGGTACGTAAAGGGCTAGTGAAGGACACCGTGGATTTTAGTCAGTACAAGTCTGACAGTCCCTCCCGCCCTGCCCTGGGTGGGAGGACTCATTTGATGATTTTACCACGATAAAAAAAAAAAATGTCCTTTCTCAAGTTCCAAACTATGTCTGTACCAAATTTCACACAAATGGGTTCAGTAGTTTAGGCGTGAAGAAAAGACAGACAGGCAGAGTTACTTTCGCATTTATAATATTAGTTTGGATTGTTTACATTAAAGGACTACAATTTTTAAATAATTTTCAATTTAAGTAGATGCATGATTTTTACAAAACTAGGAATATGGTGATTTGATCGCTAATTATTATTGTGTTATTTTTTTCGCAAATGGTACGAAAAGTAAAGTATTTTCCTCGGTGATAAAGCTGTCTTAGTCTTGGGTGAACTTAAATCCCTCGCTACACTCAGGACTCGTCTTAAATCCCTCGCTTCGCTCGTGATTTAAGTTTTTAACACACTCGCTACGCTCGGGAGTAAACCGCGACAGAAGACACTGCTTTATCCCCTTGGTTAATAATCTACTATTAGATCGAAGTTTATCGTCGGTACTTAAAATCATATTGGCAACAATCGTCATTGTTCTCTCTCTAGTTTATCATTTAAGCAACATGCGTCATTGTCGTCTTTTGGGATGTTACTAATAATGACGTTGCCAATAATGATGAATGCTAGAATATTCCACGCGCCTAGAAAATCATGGTAGGTAGCAAACGAATAATACAGCACGGGGAGTTCTTTTCACGAATACTTCCTCATGGAGTCATAATACAACCATAAAATGCTTAAATAATTGATGTACAGTTAAATGTATAAATGATGATTGAAATGACAAATTATGGAGAATCAAATTCAGCAACTTATCACTCGAAACTCGTGGCGTCCGTTGTCTCCAAAGCGCGCCGGCTGATTGAGGACCGGGGGTAGCTCGGTTTTTGACAAGCATGACACGCCGAAAGCGTTTGGTTTCACCAAAACGTTTTAAAACAATACTGTTGCTAAGAATGATGGGAGAAATTTGAACATTTTTTGATGCTATTTTCGACTAACTTGTTTACAATATTTTTGTTATTATTTTTATGAAAAACATAGTTTATGGATATGTATATAATATTTTCTGAACAAAATCTCAAAATGCTTAGCAGCAATTATTTTATTCACGAAAAAACTAAATTCTGGTCGGTGTGACATGCAATTGTCGTGCGGTTTTCTATAGTTTTTTTTGAATAACTTTTTTTTTAGTTGTTCAAGCTTAAATCGGGTTGGATTGCTTTTTTGTTATTTATTTATATTATTGAAAAACGATCTTTTGTTCAGATTGTTTATAACAGTAAAGAGAAATGTGACGAGACATAAATTTTGGGTCTCCTAAATATTCACCCACCTACACTGCCCGATACGCGTGGCGCAACTATTGGTTTCATACATTTTGCGAGTATAATCTTATCACTTGCTAATTTTTTTATTTTTTATGTTACATCGCAGTAAAAGCTTGTAATGAGTAGTATTTTGTTAGTTAAACCACCGGTCCAAGGGATTAAAACGATCAAAATTTAACCGTGTATTTATCCACCATAATTATTGTAAGCTTTTTATTATTTCACAGAAAACCGCTGAACGAATTTGTATGGAATTTGGCAGACAGTTTTAACTTGAAATTAAATACATACAGAAAAGTTCTTTCAATTCCAGCATAACATTCCCATGTGATAATTTTTACTTCAACCATAAAGCAGAATGTAAAACTTGGATAATAATAATAATGTTGTGTTTTTAACAAAAGAGTAACAATAATATTCTTATCTATTAAGTAACTGCCTCGACAAGTCGAGGCGCGGCGGGAAGAGCTCCGGCGCGATCTCAGGGCAGTATGGAGGGAGCGACTGTCGCAACCGAGGTCCGGGCACGCCGCAATCGCGGCGGTAAGACCCCTCTTTGAGGAGTGGCTGGATAGGCGTCACGGCGTCCTGACCTACCGCATGACGCAGGTCCTCACCGGACACGGAAGTTTCGGGAGGTTCCTGTGTCTGATAGGGAGGGAAGAAACGCCTGGGTGTCACCACTGCGAGGATCGTCCGGAGGACACGGTGGAGCATACGGTGCAGGACTGCCCCGCTTGGGCAGAGCACCGCCGTGTCCTCACGACGGCGATAGGCGGAGACCTCTCGCGCCCGGCATTGGTCGAGGCCATGCTGCGGGGCGAGACGGAGTGGGAAGCGGTCGCCTCCTTCTGCGAAGCAGTCATGCTCGTGAAGGAGGAGGCGGGCCGCCTGAGGGAGAGGACAGCGTCCTCCCTCCACCCCAGCCGCAGTGGTAGACGCCCACGGCGTCGGACGTCGCAAGACGATCTCCGGCCACCGTAGGCGCGGGCATGCGGGCGGCGAGTAATGGGCGACTCGCTGTCCGACCATGGACCATGCCCGGGTCGACGGCGCGTTGTGTTCCACGCGCGCCTCAAAGAGTGTCAGCATAGTGACGGGGCCTGTAGAGGGCCAAAGCCTGCTGGGGTCGCGGGACCAAGGGATTACCGTGACCCCAGTACGTAAAGGGCTAGTGAAGGACACCGTGGATTTTAGTCAGTACAAGTCTGACAGTCCCTCCCGCCCTGCCCTGGGTGGGAGGACTCATTTGATGATTTTACCACGATAAAAAAAAAAAAAAAAAAAAAATCTATTAAGTAACAAAATATTGTTTCCTTATGGCACAATGCTCATTGTCTAAATGAGTTGATAAATTTAATGAATGATACTTTTAATTGCAACAGAGGATTAGACTTCAGTCTCTGATAGAATTAGTCATAGACATACTATTTGTCAGTTTATGGTGCAGGCTATAATGAACTTAATCATAATAATAATAAGATTGATTTTACGTTGCCACAAAACCTACCGCCGGCTATGCGGCCAAAAATGGCACTTTTAAATACTTATATTTTTTTTTTAAGTTATGACCACTCATGTATTGTAAAATTCCAGCCACCGTAGGCACTGGCTTGCGGACGGCGAGTAATGGATAGCTCGCCGTCCGACCATCTCGAGTCGACGTCGCATCGTGTTCCACGCGCTCCCCAAGGAAACTGACGGGGCCTCCATAGGACCAAATGCCTAACATAACGCGAGTAATGATATTAGTTCTAAAATAATGCATTATTTACGAAGGTGTTTTTACAAATATGATGCTAATCGCTATCCAGATAAGTGCGTAAACCGCACGCAAAATACGCGCATATGACGTGGAGTTGCGGATACCAGCCCGTTATACAATACAATACAGTATTCATCACAATTTCATTTCGAAAAAAATTGCCCTTGACATCATTTGATTTTAAAGAGAGAGAGGTAGGAGATATCATAGTTTCATGCAGCAGCCACCACGAGACCACCAGGGCATTGAACATCATGGACGTTGGGTGATAAATGGCCACTAGCTTTGGGATGGCCAATAATGGATAGTTTGTTGTCCGACCAAGGTCAAGACCCGAGTCGACGACGCATCAAAATCAAATCATTTATTTCAAGTCGGCCAGTTACAGGCACTTTAGAATTGTCAAAGAACAAACACAGTCCCAGACACAAGACATAATAACTGTGAAACTACCATAGGTACACATTCCAAAGCGTAGATCTCTATGGAGAAGACTGGGCAAGAAACTCCATGGACACTCTTCAATCACTACAAATTATAACAGAATCTTTGTTACATCATTCATCTCGAGATGGTACATTATGTGCAAACGATGTAGCAAGTAAAAAGTGCCCATAGGAAAATATAAAATAGACAATTCAAGAAAATAATAAATAATTAAAATAGACCGTGGTAGCTAAGACATCACCAGTCACGACTGACAGCGCCCATTCACGAACATGACACATGCATCATCACCATTCAGCTCAACCATTTTGAAGGGAACTAAATGATCTGACACACGCACCACCGTCAGCGAGACATTTAAGTGAGCATGACATATTCTCAACCACCAGGGTAATTCAAGTCAATAAAAGACGTGGGTATCTAATCATTGAAAGCTCTGAAGTACATGGTACTCACACAATGCTTGCTATTAAACTATATAATACTAGAAAAATTGACTCTATACAATGCAAGGATTGTTATACAATCTTCATCAGCGCCGACAATAGTACCAAATGATACCCTACAACTGTTGTACAAAATAATAATACACACACACAGAAAAATATAAATAAATAACTCAAGTAAAATAATAATTATAATAACATAGTGCCATATGGAGTCCTATAACCTGTCAGCTGGCAATTTTTTGTTAAAAGAGCATGAACAAGGTGTTGGCCCATCAGTTTCCTAGGGGTGCGTGTGGAACATCGACACACAGACTCAAGCGCCTAACATAATGCGGGTGATACCGCAAGGTACAACTAGTTGGGAAATAATGCCCAAAATGTAGCAGGAAAACTAACACAACGGTGTGTTTGTGGTGACTATGTAAGGATATTATATACACTTATTTTGATTTCATTTTTATGCTGGGCTACAGGAAATAGCAAGGTCAATACATTGATAACCTTTTGTGTGGTTGGCGTGATAATATTAACTATATTAAGTTTTGTCTTTTAATAAAACAATGTTTTGTAAAATTGACCACTGGAGTTTCTTGCTCAACCAACCCAAAAATTTAATCAAAAATATTTTTATTTAACTAAAAGTTTTTATTTTTAATATCATCATATTGCACTGGAGAAAAATTTAAAACAGTTTAGACATGTTATTGTATGTGATGCATTAACTTTAACAACAAAATATTTAAAAATGCATACTTTATCTTGCTACCAAACGAACAAAGGTATACAATAGAGCATTCAATTCACAGTAATGCAAAACTGACCGACCGACTGCTCCGCAAAATTTGGTTATTATGACAAATTCAAAACATTACAATGCATGTGACCTTGAATGTCATGCAGCATAATGTGTATACTCTCAATGGACTTCTAATAAATGTTCCAAGGTAAGATAGTTACCTATTTAACTTTTAAAAGATAAAAAGCATACCATAGTTTTTTTCTTTGTTGATTATAATCCCCGTGTGGTCTCCACCAGCTACATGGATCTTATCACTGGCCTCTGCTTCTACAGCTTTCCTCTCAATCACTAGGGTTGTTGAATTAGCAGTCTTGGCTTTTGGTGTCATCACCACTTTTTCCTCTACTTCAGCCATTTTTTTGAGAATTCCTTCAACAAAAAATAAACAGGTGCTACAGTTATACTAGACTGGTAAGGATTAGATCAGCACTACGAAATTACGAACTATGACTCATTCTTTCCTCCCTTTTTATTACTTTCTTATTCTTAGGAGAATTTTATACGAAAAGATCCTTTTCAATATCCAACATGGCTAAGAAAAAGGATCGTGATATTTCTAATACTGTGTTACTTTGTTAGATCGAACTTTCACAAGGTAATCATGTTTAGACGACGAAGAGGTGGGTCAGTAAGGCTCTGTGGCATTGAAATTATAACAAACCTTCACCTGTTGATGGTTCTCTTCAATTTTGTAACTTAAAAATATGTGTTTATATTACTAAATGTCTACTGATTGCTGCAAAATGTTTCAATATGCATTTATAGTATAGATTAAAGCATAATGAAACTTGTCACAATAATATTTTGTTCAAACAGTGTAAATTCTCCAGACCTCCACCACAACCACAGACCACTGAAATATTTTTTGACAGTGACATTTGCACCGACCACAGACGGACGACATCCAGAAAGAAAAATATTTTTTAAAAATAATTAATCGACTAAACTAATTGGAATAAATTGTGTTTATAACACTGTTCTCTATCTGTAGAAGGCATTAAACATACGCCACTCGCACGAGCGCTTTTTGTGCGCTAAAAAAAGCCGGAATAGGAATGGCGTGTGAACAGATACATGGGAATGCATTTGTTCTATTTTATCGCTTTTTTAACACCATGGAAAAAAGCACCCTTGCGAATGGCTTCTTATTGAAAAAAATGTCTCTTATTGAAAAAATTAAGTGCCGGATGCTTTGATCATTAATGATCGAAGGCTGGATGACATTTAAGTTCAATTCACGGGGTGTGGGGTCGGTGTAGCGGTTATTATTTAATTTTAGTCATGATAAAATAGTTTATATCCAAGGTGACCCTCTGAGCGTCGTTTTATCAACTGAAAACCATATAAAATACTATTCTTGAAAATATTTTTCAGGTTTGCAGATGGTTTTTTTTTCGGTAAAACTATTATCGAAACTTTTTCGCCATGTTAAAGTACCTCACTAGTTCACAGGTGAAGTACATGCGCGATGGACTGAATTTACTGCATCTTATTGTTTTATTCGTATTTGTATGAAGTGAAATAAACATTTAGTGTTAAACATACCAGACGAAAACTAAATATATACAAAATGCAACTCAAAGTGTGTTTCGTAGTTTTACTTTTCTCATTCATAAAATCCAGCAGCGAGACTTTGCAAACAGTAAGCGACGATGATCTGCTTGAATTAATTAGAGAGAAAGAAAAGCTTATTGTTTTATTTAGTAAGTACATATGTATCTAGTTCTTGTAGATATCTGTAGTTGGTACGGCCAATACGTTTTGTAGTTCAAATGTAATCTAGGTCGAACTTTGTGTCAAGTCAAGTGTCCCCGTAGCCGGTATTTTTAGTAGGTAATGCTAAAGCTAGTTGTCCTCAGTCAGTTTGCACTTGACTGTATTGCAGTGACATCATTATACCTATAAAAACTTGACCATGAACTTTTCTGGAATTTATTGTACACCAGCGACCCGACCCGGCTCCGCACGGGTGCAATCTCTACTATGTTATGCATGTTATATACATATAAACCTTCCTCTTGAATCACTCTATCTATTAAAAAAAACCGCATCAAAATCCGTTGCATAGTTTTAAAGATCTAAGCATACATATGGACAGACAGACAGCGGGAAGCGACTTTGTTTTATACTATGTTGTGATTTTAAAAGATTGGACTAGTAGAACTACATATTTTGTAATGGTTTAGACATAAACAATCCTGAAAACGCGGACCGGGGTTCCATATTGTCTTAGTGTGAAAACAGTCCTGCATTTAGCAAATTTTTATCACCGCAGTGAATGGGTTAACCTTGAAAAAGGCTTATGTCTGTGTAACCCAGGAATTTCATTACTCAATTTTGACTTTAATCTAGGTCAGAGGTGACAGAGACAAATTCAATGATAGAAAGAGCTTACCCAGCAGACCTATGGACTTACCCCTCTTAGCCTGAAAACTAAGATTGAGTCTATCCTAATTACATTTTATTTTTTCAGGCAAACCAAACTGTGATAAATGTGATGAGTTTGAAGCTCACATAGAGAGTCTACAGGATGATTTTAAGAAGCATATGAATGCTGTGAGCGTGAAGACAATAAACAGTCACCTCAGTCGGCTGTATAACCCAGCAAAGGATCCAGCACTTGTGTTCTTTAGACATGGTGTTCCTTTATTATTTAGTGGTAAGACTATGTTGAGATATTCTCACAATGTAGCTCTAAATAAATTAGTTAATATTAATTTATCCCAGCAATTGATGGAGCTGCTAAAGGCATACAGCAACACTTCTTTTCTGCAATGGAACTATGGTGACCTTATAAAATGGGCCCAACACTCTAGTGATTTGGCTTTTAATTGCCAGTTTCATGATTTCCAAAAAGTTGCTTATTTTATGATTGTATCTTAAAATAAGCAGCTTTTTGGAAATTCTCATGTCATTTGTTGTCTCCTATTCAGTCACTTGATTGATTTGATTGTTAATTTTTGCTTTTTAGGGGAACCTGATGAGAATGAAATATATGGCTTCTTTGAGAAGAACCAGGCTCCTGCAGTCAAAGAGCTAACAGACAAAATATTTGAACATATCACTCAGGCAGCGACAGGCGCAACCACTGGTGATTGGTTTGTCATGTTGTAAGTATTTTCATTTATCTCTCAATATCAGTAATTAAAACTTCCTATATCTTTATCTCCTGCTCCTCACCTAACAATTTACCTTTGATTGAGAGCCCACTCTTCATATTTTTGTCTTTAATTAAAGACTGTGTGACAGTTTACTATTTAATATCAAACTCAATTAATAATATTACTTATTTGGATTCAATAGTGCAACTGCAATTTATGTAAAGCACCAAGCATTGCCCAATTTTGCTAATATCACTAGATCATACAAAGAAAACCATTGCATTATTTTTATTATACATTTTCTTAATCAATTTCCAGCTATGGAGCTTCCTGTGTAGATTGTCAGAGGTTGCATGCAGTGTGGGAGAGTGTTGGAGCCACGTTGAAGGGCCGTATCAACGTCGCTCGGATGGATGCCCACCAAGCAGGTCTCAACACCGCCAAGAGATTTAATGTCAACAAACTGCCGACTTTCCTCTTGTAAGTAATTTTGTAATAATGCATAGACTAATAATAATAGTCAAGATGCTAGAATGATAGAACTGAGTCTAGTTCTGCTTTGCAAAGCTGCACCTGACCAAAGGTAATGTTTTACACAATTTCATATAATAATAATATTTCAAAATATTATGTAGTTAAAACTTTGTTGGTTTGCAGAACTGTTCATGTTTATGTATTTATGATTGTGTGAGTGTAATGCAGCAGGTTACTAATATGATAACAAGCTAGTAGTTAGTATTCAATTTACAGTTATTTGCAATGTAAATACATGATGAATTTGTTATTTAAATAGGTGTTTAAATTATACAAATATACTGTTCATGTAATTGTTATGTGGAAACAATATATTGAAACTGTATTTTAAAAAAACTGTATGTTAATATGTATATAGTTATAAAGTGCAACATCTTATTTTTCAGCTTCCGCCTCGGCAAAGTGTACCGCTTTGATTTGCCCAAGAATGATGTGAAATCATTTGTCACTTTTGCTCAAGACTGGTATAAGAATTCTAAAGGAGAACCAGTGCCTTTACTGGCATCACCATTGTAAGTTTTTAATAGTACACCCACATTTCACTAGTTGTCTTTTTAACTCTTAATAGGGGCGAGCCTATTGCCATCAACAAACCACAAATCCAGACTCCGTGAATTATTGAGAAATTCCTCAAATCCAATCACACTTAACCCAGCTAATTGAGTCTGAGACCTCATGATCAGCACTCGCTTTTATGATTACTATACTAATGAGACAATCATATTTCTTTTTATTCAATTAATAATGTAATTCAATTATTTTTTTTACAGTGATGAGCTAGTCGACTGGTGTGTACAAATGATCAAAATCAGTATTGCATTTGGACTTGAAATTCTTGCAAAACACCCTTGGGTTTGGCAAATAGCAGTTGCAGGCTTCGGCTTAGTGGCTATAACCGCTATAATAGCTCTCCTGAAGGCAGGTAAACAAAGACCTTCAAAGGATCCCAAAAAAGAAAAGAAGAGTAAATAATCTTTTATATTTTGTAACTTTAAAATACTATTTTTTTACACATTTATCTTTTATTTAATTTATACTTATTTTTAAATAAAATTTTGCATTTACTTGTGTTGTGAATAGGAAACATGGTGATATTGGGTCTGTTTCATGAATAGAATTGTTGCTATAGATGTTTGTAAGTTTATGAAGCAGTAATGTTGCAGATAATTTTATTTATTATGTTTATATTAGAGTAAAAGAAATAATAAAAATGTCACGAAAATCTAGTTTTTTTATACCATACATTTTTTATACCTATTTGCATGAAACAGTAATCTTCAGATTAAGATTACCTTTAATAATAATGATTTACACCTCGCAATCAATCATTTTAACCAATCTTTTCAGTAAGAAAGATTTATCAATGTTAAATAGGTACCTAAATACCTACCTACCTAGGTACTTTAGGTCCTTACCTAAAGTAAAATTTTACTTCATTAAAATAAAAAGCCACTCTCAAGTCTAATGCTTTTTTATTTTGGTGCATTTTCTTAATAAATAAATAAATAGCAAAAGCCACATACAACACTCATGTTACACTATAAATTAATCATTGCATTACTATCTAGTTAAAATCCACCCAACAAAATCCTAAATTGCAACCTTAATTTCTATTACACTATCTACTCTAGTCAATGTTGTTGATTAACAATCAATTTTTTTTTTCTAATTTTTATGATACATTTTTTTAATGTTCATATTCAAAGAACAGTTCAAATATAATGGAATTCGGAGTTTTTACTATAATGATAATTAACTACCTTAGGAAATGATATAAAATTGTGATAATTAATGTAGTTAAATTCGAGAGGTATTACCAGTACCACTATTTAAGCAAACCAGCAGTGCTAGAAGCATCACACTGTCATTGTCATCACAATGTCCAATTTTGAGGAAAATAATTAATATATAAATAAATATTCCACAACTATCACACAACGCCATCTAGTCCCAAGCTAAGCAGAGCTTGTGTTATGGGTACTAGACAACTGATACACATACTTATATATTTCTAAATACATACATATTATAGATAAATTACACCCAGACAGAACAAATGATCATGCTCATCACACAAACATTTGTCCTGTGTGGGAATCGAACCCACGACCTCCGGCATAGCAATCAGGGTCACTAACCACTAGACCAACAGGCCTGTCAATAATAAGCATATTATTATGGTAATTGAAGACTAATGATGACTTAACAAGAATAATATTGTCAAAATATCCAATAAGGATGTAACTTCATAAATACACAGAATTGCTAATTGCTTAGCATAACCGTGCCTATTAGGCACAAATGAGTATAAAAATATGTAGGTACTTAACTTCAGAATTGCGAGATTAAAATCATATTAACTAACATAGTCCTAGAAATTGCACTATTTCTTAAATATTCATGTCAATGTGTATTAGTCAACAGAGAGATCATAAATTATATTTATATTAATCTTAATTAATGGTCCACAAAATATACCTAAAACTCTTACAAAAATATTATTTTTATAAGTTTGAAAAAGTAAAATTTGTTAAACTATTTGTCATTCAAGAAATGTAATAAAATATTACTTACACTGGGATGTTGGCATTCAACAATAACACATCTTTGATATACTTTTTAAAATAATTAGTGGCTAATGCAAAACAATGATTGCATAGGTATTCCTATTAATTAAGATATTACATAAGCCCGATGTGCAAGACATTTTGCATCCTCTTTAAGCAAATTATCCATAAGGCAAGCAAGTATCACACTTTTTTACTATCACTCAGTCTTTAGTGCTGAGCCTTAATAAATGTGAATGAATTGAGTAATATCTTTAACAAAGAATTGTGAATCAAACTAGCATTGTATATACCACTATACATTATCTACTTCAACATTTATTCTAAAAACTGAGGCAGGGTCTGCCAGCTCAATACGCACTGCATTTTCAAATCTCTTAAAAATATCAGAAAACTCCATAATATTTGCTGGTTTCGATTCTATCCACATTTTATCAAACTCATAGAATAAATAGCAATAGAATTTATGAAATAAGTTAACATTTGGCAAATACTGTTTTGAATTAAACATGTAAGTTTTGGCAGACCCATCTTTTAGTAAGTAATAAGCCATTGAAGTTATATTGATACCTACTATTGCAAAGGTGTAACCATATTTTGGATGTAGTGAATGGCTTAAAACATGGCTTGAAACTTGAGGATACTCCATAGCAAAGTATAATAGATTTTCTAATCCAAGGAGGCCCATTCCACGAAAATCAGTTTTTGGATCATCACCCTGAAAATGAGCATACCATAATATTAGTGTTTAATTTTAGTTGCAATACATGTTTCATGTGCAGCAAGTTTTAATAGTCCACTGGATGCTTGATTATAGTATCTTATTTTAAGCATATTCTGTATAAAGCTTACCTGGAATCCTATATATTGCCATTGCTTCGTCACTCGCGCCTCAAGAGGCGCATCAGGTACTAACAAGGACCACAGTTTCAGTAACTTCTCTTCATGTTCATTGTTATTGCTATCAAAATGAGTCTGTCGCAGGTGTTCCACTTGATCCATCAAACATCTATAGCTCCAAATCTGCTCTAAGCATCGTCGAAAAGTACCGACAAAGGATACATGTAGCTTGGGATTAATTTTCTTTACCCTTAGTATGATTCCAATAGATGGGTCTAAGAACTCACGAAAATTGCGAGGAACGAATCGCCTTTCATAGACCACGCTGTCCAAAAAAGCTACGACCTCTTTCACATCCCGAGTACGAGAAAGCATCAATGATTTCTCCACATTACACGTTCTTTCAGCCCCAGCTTTATCACCGTAGCAGATTCTTTGGAGTTCACAGAGTTTTGTCGTTTTTCTCAGAAACCATTTGATGAATGGTCGTAGATACCACTGAAGCACTGACCAAAGGTTAAACATAATCATTTCTTTTTATTTGTACTATTATCGAGTCACTTCTGCATTTATATAATATTAAAATTATAATATTTCGATCATTTCGGTTTCACATCGGTTGTCATGACCACACACAACTTTTTAATATTTCGAAGTAGTGATGTGCCTTCTCACACAATCCCACTGTCAAAAGTGAACTTTTTACGTTTTTACGGTTTTTGGTTTTTCTAATCACAATGACGTTTTTATCATTATTTTCCACGAGTACCGAGTCATAACTGTTATAGTAAAAATCGACATGTAAATTAATATGAATTAATTTTCTTTTGGTATGGAATTCATTTGGTTGACTTTTATTTGATGGACTTTTTAGAACATGAATTGCACTACTAGGAGTTGCAAACTTGAAAATGATGACATCTTTGTTACCAGAACATTCAATTTCAAAAAAATTAGGTGCATTCACACACATCCATCAGTCACCGTCACGTCACGTCACCGGCCCGGTTTATAAAAAAATGTTTGTATAGGTACTTCTAGTATGACTTTGTTCTCACACGTCAGTCACCCACGCAGACACGTGATCTATAAGTCACGTCACCGGTCAGCCACGTTAAATAAAATTTCCAAACAAGTTTCATACATTTATCCCCACACACCCGGGATCGTTACGTCTCAGTTCAGTCAGCGTCGTGCTACCGTGATTGCTATACGTGTGACCAACCCGTAACTTGATTGATGTTATTGTTCAATGATTCAGTCAAACCGGCGACGTGACTGTGACTGGTATTTGCGGATACGTACACAAACCGATTCGTTGTCGGTGACGTGACGTACTAATGTGTGTGGAAATGGATTTGGAATAGACACGGATATCCGGCTGAATAGACGCTAAACGTAGGAACGCCCGCGATTTTCAAAATATGTTAGATTTCGGAAATTTTACAAATATATAAACTCACGTACACAAAAGCACAGCCCGGAACAACTACTTGTAGATCATACAAATATTTGCTCCGTGCGGGAATCGAACCCGCGACACGCAGCGCAGCAGTCCAATCGCTCAATCGCAGTGCAGTAGCTGACTACTGCACCAACCGTGCCGTCTAATCGAAGTATTTAGTATTAGGTTACTCTACGCCTCGGTATGCTAACCTACTTCAATATTGTCGTTCATTTAAATTCATTTCCAACAGGATAAGGCGCTTCTAAGTTTTCAGCTTTCTTTCTGTATACGGCCTAACAGTTGAGAAAATGAATTAGGGCCATATAATAAACGTGCTCTGACGCATTTAATTTCATGCTGTGTCCTTTATAAATAAAACATGTTCGTCGAATTTGTGTTTTTATTTGATGAAAATTGTAATTCATAAATTTTACATTAAAATTATTTACAATGCCATAATACAACACGAACGGGCGGTCAGCGTGCTGACATCTTATTTACAAAAGCAAACGGTGTTTAAATACTGCAATAATAATTATAATAACGAGAAATAAAACTGGAGACACTCGTATTATGGCGAAAGCGCAAGAGTATCCCGTGAAATTTGAATGTTATTATTTTTTTATTTGCATTAACAAGTTGTAATATGTTGATTAAATGATTTGCGAAACTTAAGCTTGATAAACATTGCGGTAGTATAATTTCAAGTTTGCAGGTTACCCTGACGCTTCTGCCTCTTCAAGGTTTTACTTCTAAATAAAATTTACCTTTAATTTACAATTTGACGGTTTCTAAAGGTAGGTACAAACAATAGTTAGGCATATGTGGCAGGTACAAATCTATTCTAAATTATGTAACTACAAACCTACCTAAAAATATTAATTATTTAGCTCCTTCCCTTATTCACATTTAATTGCGAACGAACACAATGTTTAATTTTGGAGTATCAATGTAAGTTTTTCAGTGGTTTTACAGTAACTTGTCTAATAATTAACATGCTGTATCATTATTATTATTTTCTAAACTTCGCGTTCAGTTTTTGTTTTCATGTTAATATTTTTGGGACTTGATGATTTTTATGATTATGAATTGAATACTTTTCTGATTTGTTACTTATTATTGGTTTGATACAAAATATACAGTAGGTAGGTATTCTAAGAAAAGTGTATTAACTTGTGTAACGCTGCTTGTGTCGTCGTCTGCAATATTAAAATTGCTTTGCCACTATTGACAAAGTTCCCAGTTTTTATTACTTTACTGTACCTAAGTGCAGCTGAAATTTGTCAATTTTGTCAATATCAATGTCAGATTTATGTTATATTAAATTTTCTATGTGGTTCGCCATCTCTGTTGGGACTGTCTATAAAAAGATAAATTTATTTAATAAAATGTATTAGTTAAAAAAAATTTAGTAATTGAATTAATTTATTTCATCGCCAATCTTCATCCTACAGTTGGGTAATTTCCAGGACTTATGTTATAGTCTTAGTATTCCCTTATTTTTTGTAATTGCGGGAAGTTTTGAAACAAAATGGAAATTATTTTGGTCCCGGAATATAAGGAATATTCGGATAGTAGTGAAGGATTCTAGATAAAATACATCAGTAGTGAAATTATGAGAAACGTGTTTCGATATTCTTGTATCGTCTTAATTCACCTCACTCATTCATTTAGGTATTAATAATCCTATCTAGATTGTAATCAATATCTTATTCAGGACGGGTGAGGAAGATTAGAATTTAATTTTTCTAGATTCTCCATGTAATGATTTGTTAGTGTACCTTATGTATAACAGGGATATAATATAGTATTTTTCTTACAACGTTCGGAAATTATAATATATTTGAACACCCACTGTAGCTACGCAGTTTATGTGCAGAATCTACCTAGGTAAGCATTGCCCAGTGTAGATATAGTGGCTAGATAATTTAAAGTTACCTGTTACCAAATTATTTTATTAATATAGTGCCATAAATAGACAAATTTCTATGCTACAGTTGGGTAATTTCCAGGACTTATGTTATAGTCTTAGTATTCCCAAAATAATTTCCATTTTGTTTCAAAACTTCCCGCAATTACAAAAAATAAGGGAATACTAAGACTATAACATAAGTCCTGGAAATTACCCAACTGTAGCATAGAAATTTGTCTATTTATGGCACTATATTAATAAAATAATTTGGTAACAGGTAACTTTAAATTATCTTAATTAATGGTAACGACTTACTCTGCTGGATTGGCATACATTTTTAATATGTACCTATTTTCCATTTACTTATTCGAATTTGAGGTAAACATGCGCGCCAATTGGGCATGAATAAATCGGTAAATATTTAAGTAGATATCCAAATTAACAATTTTAATAAAAAAAAGATTACGTGGAGCTCAACTTTAAGTCGTTTTGTTAGTTATATGATCATGTAGATGCTACTATACAACAGCAAATTAATAACATTTAATACAACTATCATCAGTCGTTTTTTAAAAGCCATTTTTGTCAAACATTGTGTCAGTTTAGGTAAATTAATAGATCATCAATTTAGTCATTAATTTTACAATTTTATTATTAATATAAGTATTATAAACAATGACAAACTATCACTTTTAAATACAGAAGAGTTTCATTGTTATTTGTTAGGTATCTCACTAATGTCTTTTCATTCATCAAAATGTTGACAATTAATTCTTAAATATTATACTAGATAATTAAAAATAAGCTATACAATGTATCTACAATTATACATTAATATTTATATGATGCAATAACCAGCAACGCAATGTGCAAAGGTTTTTTTTTAAAGTTTGCTTATCCATTCTATAATTTGCAAATTAATTTTCGAACACTTTCTAAATAAGTTGCAAGAAAAGTGTGTCTTAGTTTTACCCATTGGTTTCAAAAATTCTTAATTTTACAATTTGTACGTTTTTAATGTGGAGGTTTTATTACCTAACGCTAATTTAAATTGTGTTGTTAAATTTAAATTTAAAAACAGCAGAAAAAAAATACTACTGCATTTTAAATAAAACTCTACTTTAGCAATTGCTTATACAATTTTATTCAGGTCTCAGGCTGAACTATGAAATAATGGCAAATATATTTGCTAATGTACAAGAAAAAGATTTTTGTTACACGTTTCGTGTTTATTAATGTTCAAACATTGGGTCAATTCTGAAATATTAGTAAATAAACTAGGTTCTTAAAAAAAAGGTTTTGCGCCGACCGGCGATCTCATGTAAAATGGGACAAGGGCAAGGAAATTATGATGATTCGTTGCTTAAAGGTGCATGTTGAAGTTGAAACATGTTTAGGATAGTAAAAGATGGCCTATTGTATATCTGAAAAAATACTACGTTTATGGACATTGTGGAAATTAGAACAAGTCTGTCTAGAAAAATCTAGATAACTTGTCAATTTAGGACCTGAATTATACTCAAACTGTTTATATTTTTATTTTATTTTGCTTTTAATGTTGTATGTAGGTATCTACTTGTGCGACGTGCCAATAAACAATGTTTTCTTTCTTTCTTTCCTCAAAATTGACCCGAGTTTGCATGTACTTTTATGTAGGTACCTAAAATCTAAAAAGTGGACAACACACGATCGCGATGACAATCTCAGGTAATAACGAAGTCTCTACTCATATTATTGTTTTTATGGTACAGCATATATTATGGTACATACAAGTTCCTATATATTAATTAAAGTTGCTTATTTTATACTTATAATTAAGCGGCTTATATTTTAGCCTAATCTCTCATATCCAGCAAAGCATTAAATAGTGTTGTATCTCACTAGGTTAAATTATTGACAAAAATGACTAGAAAGTGTGAACAAGATATATGATAGAAAAATAAATTTTCATAGATATTTATCATCATATTTTATTCTTTTAAACAGGGTGTGTAGAAACTTTTTTCGTAAAACACTTAACAATACCAGGTGTTCTCAATTTGTACCTAACATAATCATACTTTTAAACTAAATATTAAATTTATTTTACAATTATTTATCATAACAATAACAATTCAACTCACTAGTGTTTATTAAAATATTTTAGGAAAGATAAAAAAAAAACGATTAAAAATCGAACAGCATGTAAGTGTAGAACAATTTAGACTCGTAGAAAAAATCAACATTTTTATATTTTGGACTTGGCCCAAATAATAATAAGTGATATAAATTAACAAGTTATTTGAGAAAGAAGCACCGAAGTATAGGAAATACAAGGGGTACATTTTGTGGGATGTATGGGCGTGACTTTAAGCATAGATAAATGGAGGGAAGCGAGCCTTAAAATAGGTAACAGTAAGTAGTCAGTTCATGTGTTAGAGATAGATCCATAAAGGTCAACGCACACCAGAGACGATAGAGCATTTTGGGGATCTGTGACTAGCGATAGGCTTTGACCGATGGTGAAGCACGCTTACCTAGAAGTAACCTATCCACTCTTGAATTAAAGATGCTTCGTAGCTACCAGGAAATAAAGACTCTTCAGATTAAAGCGCTCTTTGATGATGTCAGCATCCTATGAGATACCGTGGCATGCCAGCAGGTCCGTAACATCTAGTGCCGAGGACCAGCCCCAGTCCCCGATGTGCACTGGCCTTAAATAATACATTTCATAAAATATGATCAGCAATTTAAATAGTTTGACATGATAAAATTCTCTCGACGCATAATGTACAAGAAAGAAGTAGTGCTTAACAATATAAATAAATAATACCTACCCATATCAAATGTATAACTTATACAATGTAAATATATATGTAAAGGCAGCGTAGAATATAATATAATATATATTATATTATTAACAGGATAGCACAATATTATAGGTACAAGGTTGAATCTTATAAAGCGAATGATATGTAACTTTTATCTTACATTTTAAATCGTACCTATAAAAAACGTAGCGAATTTAAAATAGTATCACTTTGTATCTATCCGAATATTAAGGGAATGGTCTTATTTTTTTACATTTATTGATCTTTAAAAATACTGTCAACATAGGACAACAGTAATAATTACATATCAGGTAAAAAGAGATCATTAGCAAAAGATTATTTAATAAAAATTATCATTATTAACCGTGGCACTGAAAGAAATTAGTTTGCAGCCGAGTTTAGTACAATACTTTATTGACTGGATTCATAAGTTGGCTGTATTACCTAATACGTCTTCAATAATGTAAGATACACTTGCTTATACGTACATAAGGCATCCAAGCTTTTAATTTAATATACAATTATGGACACCTCACATTTTCCAATAGAAATTGATCGATGCATATATTTTTTACGCACAGCCAAAAGCGTTGTTTTTTTTATTATCGCAGGTACTCAGCATTTGACCACCCGTTAAATTGATTGAAAAGAAAATTAAATTATATCATTATAATTATTCATAATTAATTCAATCAGGCATCCCTACATTTTTCAATTATATAATTTTGATTTCAAAGCACAGCCAAAACGCTTTTTCTTATAATTTATTGTTTTATAATAATTTAGATATAAAATCTATTTTTCAAAACAGTTGACTCGTTGGTCCACTTTTTAACAAGCAAAAGGCATAATATCAATGGTGTTCAATTAAACTTCAGTTGTTTTTCATGAGATATATTACGGAATTTTGTAAAAGAATTTAATAAACTGTTGAAAATACTAATATCGCTTTCTGACAATCATGTAGATAGTTAATGTAATCAATAAAGAACGCAGATCCTAAAGACGTACGGGAACTAAAGCGCTTTGCGGTTTTGGACAAAGATTTCGTTTTACAATATTATTCCTAAATACAAACGGCTTCTAGCATTTGTGGACGCTACGTTATATCTAGGGTGAGATGATAGAGGACAATATCATAATAATCTTAATGTGGTGAGCTACCTACTTACGCAACGAATAAGTAAGGTGACGGTATGGTCTCACAGCACAATATTTCCGATACTTATACACAAGTATCTAGTTAACTTACGTATTGATAGGTGTCATTTAATTTCATTATTATTTACAGCCGGCATTATATTCATCAATTTCTGTATTAACCACTAATATTATATCAGGCAAAAATAACATCTTTGACATGTAGAAGGCATGTTCATGGTACAATAACAACACAATCGGTATACACATACTTGTACACCTCTGGAATAGCGTGAACTCATTGGTATTACATATTTATATTCGAATTTAAAGATAATAATGACTTGAGCTTCATCTATGCATCTACAGCTATTTTTTACATTAAACCGAATTATATTATTTCGAAACTTAATCGTTTTAGTTCAAATGATACGGCGATCATTAACTACGTCTCAACTTTACAAAGCAATACATACGTAAATATTATTATAATTATCACAACATATTATGTGTTGGTTTGGACAAACTAATAACTATGGTGATTATTATCTAATAATAAATATAAAAGTAATCATGTCTTTTGCTATCTTACTAGTAATAATAACTTAAAAGCAATAAAATACGCTAGTTCTGTCTTTAGGTTTGAAATAGATTTCTTTCTCCTGCGCGTCGAAGGAGCTCTCTGTATTGTAAACTCCACCGTATGATAATCTAGACGATCTCTCTAAATTCATACAAAATCCGCTGTAATCACGTTGATACAAGAATTTTCACACAATTACATAAGTTGATCCCTCTTTATCCTATCATAAGTTTTCGTGTATTCACAAGAAAGTAATTCTTACGCGTAGATATACATTATAAACGTCCGTCTAAGTATGAACTTATGTAGAAAACTATTTCAAAACCTGTAGAAAATCGCACACATCAATTGATTGACGTTAACTCATGGAAAGCTGCGACGTTAGCTTTCTGCTTCAAGTCTCTTAAACTATAATTATCTTAAAAGTACGATCACTATAAATGGTTATAATCACAATTCTCGACCGTCGACAATCATCAAATATGTATTATAATAGAGTGAGTAGCTTAATCTCATACATATTTGTGACGCGTAAATAATAGTAGAAAACACAGTAAATGTCCGTTCACACGAAGCGGCCAGCGACAGCGGGAGGTGAAGGCAGCATTAAGAGAACGCCTTGTAGTGAATGAAGAAGAAGATGAGAAACACGGCGTAGGCAGTGGGGAACGTAATCCGCGCGATCACGTCGATGGTCTTCGCCACGCGGATCGGGTGCGGCGGTTCTTTTTTGCGAACCTGGACGAAACATGGCTGAAAGAGATTATTATGTAACATGAATGATGATACCGAAAGCCGCTACTGTGTATAACAGGCTAATGGGACTGTGGATCTGTGTCACTATTGCTAACCTATCAACCCTACGGCATATGAAGGTATCAGTACTAAAGTTTTTTACATTTGCGGTGATGTACTGGCAATCTGCGCTTCGGCGTGAAAATAAAAAGTAGCGTTTTATATCCTATTTTTATTGAAGCTGCAAATTGTTACTTGCAAGCTGTTACTGAAGTGCTTTTACTATGTAATGTAGTTGTACTAAAATAAATGGGAATGTAGGGTCATCCGCAAAATATTGGTAAGTTTATGTTAGCGTCTGATGGAGGGACAGTTACCTCCGACACTCCGCCATTGTTGGCCGTGTGTGTACAGGCCCCTGGGCCAGTGCATGCGGTGCAAGACACGAGGTCGGCCC
Source organism: Agrotis puta (assembly GCA_943136025.2). Taxonomy (NCBI): domain Eukaryota; kingdom Metazoa; phylum Arthropoda; class Insecta; order Lepidoptera; family Noctuidae; genus Agrotis; species Agrotis puta. The sequence goes on from OW964171.2 coordinate 5,557,794, forward strand.
CGCCTGTCGACTCGCGCTTTTTGTCTCCCTGTAACACCAGTTGGTTTATTTCTTTTATTTTACTTGATCAAATATGACCACTGGTCTACACATAATATTCCCCGTACCGGGACTCAAATATCCCGTTTGGCGTAGTCCGTAATACACCATTCTGGTGGATTCCCACCGAACGGAGACCATAAATCATGGCCAACAGCTTGTGCTTTGCCACGGTGTACTTCCAATTAAATCGGTGGGATTCCAATAAACTATAAAAGTAACTCTTAAGTTATTTTAAATACAATTCCATTTGTTGTAAATTATACCAGTGTACGTATTACGTAGAGTATAAAAAATATTTGCATAAATCACACATCTGTCATTTACTTTCATCAAAGACACAGAGGGCACTTACTGAAACTTACATAAAATTAGTAAACTACTTAAATGCAATTATTTATTAGTTAAATCATAGTTTCGAAAGAAAGTCACTCTGTTTGGTTAATACGCGAGAATATTACAAATCTAAATACAGCTCTACATGTTTAGGGCTACTCAAGAAAGAAGTGACATAGCTGATAATGGTATAGTATACTCACAGGCTGGAACGATCCGAAGCAGCGTTAAGAAAAAGAATGCGTTAGTTTTCATGATAACAGACTCAGAGATGATGATACTGGTGAAGTGGGGCTAACTAGTGTCACAGTCGACATCACTTACAGCGCCGCTACACTCCGCTTGGGGCTCTTGTCGTGCCCACTGGAGGAAAGCCATTGCCTCCTACATAAATGTTCAACCAGTGGTTAGCTGAAGCATGACTTAGTAAACGTACGGCAGAAGCTGCAGAATCAACCTAGTCTCAAGGTTCATACAAGCAAAGTGTTCGAGGTGAAAGAAGTAACTATAAGCGTACTATTGATTACCAAAAATACTTTTGAAGTAATTGAATCTGAGTATATAAAGTTAGAAAACCCTGATATAGAAGGGCGTAAATAGCTACTATAATTTGACCAACTTGAAGTATCAACATTGTCGTAGTATGTATGGGTAGAAAGGAAAGTTTAAAGAGGTGTGCATGCATATAAAGTTGACTTTTTGCCTTAAATATGTAAAGGAAATAAAACAAAATGAAACGATTGAAGGAAAAGGAAACGGAATTAGTACAAATTCAAGAAAATAATTGGATAGAGGCCAATTCTACTGAAGCTTGTTAATAGGATTACAGCATGCAATTTTGATAACCGTTTTGCGTTTGAAGATGATGACTAGAGCTCCGCATATTTCATTTTTACTTAAATTTATGAAACACATAACATTTTACAACATAGATACCATTTTCCATTTTAATTTGTTATTTTTGAAGTGAAAACTTCTTTAGCGGCGTTGAGCACTTTTCTGTAATGGGTATAAAATCTTAAACTCGCGTCAGGACACGTGACCCTGACCGAAAAAGCGTAGGACGGCGCAGGGCGCTTGCGTGAATGTTCGTGTGACTATTACTTTTATAGAAGTTTGTATGCTGGATACATTCGTTGCTAGGTAACATTGTTTATAAAAGATGTACGTCACATTGGAAAATTATTGAAATAAAACCATTTTTGCGAGTTTTACTAAAAATCTGTTCACAAGATATTTCCAACAATTACTATTCAAGTTTTCACTTCTGCCGGCACTCCCAGAGTGCAACCCGTCGTTTTTTTTTTTCCTGGAAAGCTGATTATTGCAATTCTAAATATTAAACTAAAACTTACCTGCGTTACCCGAGTTCAAGTAGCAACAATTGTTAGGCTAGTTTCTAAAGCTAATCAGCCTTCCAGAAAATATGTAAAAGAGAAATACGCGAGCAATGTCTGGATAGTGCCAGTGAATGCGGCAAATGTTCTTACCAAGGGGCTGGCCAGTATAATGCCAATTCTGCTCAGGACTGCGGGCAGTCGCTGCGAACACATCACACACAGTTTGTTCACTCGTGACAGATGGTCTAACGACGTGCAATCGTGAACATAGACTAGGTTGTTGTGGCCACATTTATAATGGATAGTATGCACTTTGGAATAGATACGGTACCCACTTCACAAATGAATTAACGTAAAATCAAACACAGTACAAGTCAATATGCATCTTTGCAATGTTTTCTAATAGTAATGTCAGTATACACAATTTCAAAAGTGAATCATTATGGAATTTATCATGAAAAGCAGAAATGATGACTAAAAGACACGAACTGTAAGTTACGATGTATGGCCACACAAAATAGTCTTTATTTTGGTGAAGTGACGATTGCAAATGATATGTGATGAATTCTTGCTTACCCATAAAAATTTGTAAATACACATATATGAGCCAAATACATGCAAAGACGATAAAGAGGTGGAGCATGCTGGAGGAAGAAAACAACACGACATTGCCAGTATGAAATAAAGTACGTACACCTTTACCAAGCCATGTCTTGTTGTAAGATTGAAAGAAAACATTGCAAAGAGTAAAGATAGAAAAAATGTAAAATATTCACGACGGAACTTATTTGTTATATATTGGGAAGCTTATTTAGGTCAGGGATCAATACAAAATGTTGTTTGCTATGTCGGACTTGTAAAACTTGTAAATTCCTTCGTGAATGCGTTGTGGGTTTTCTAAGAAAATACACGTAATACCACCACAAAATATCAAAGTGCTTTCTTTATGAATCTAATACCAATTGCGGGCTAAAAGGACCACAGTAAGGAAGGGAGACGTTAAGTAGCGTAAACATGTAGTGAGTGTATGTACAAGGCTTTGGACATGTCAGTATATTGAAACTTGGGACAATGTTGTATTGGAATTTTATATTTTTTATTATAACCACGAAGTGATATCAACAGACGCTAGTAAATAGATTTTGAATTTTGTACAAATAATAAAGCAAGAAAAACCACATCGATAACACACTTAACGGAATTTGACTTTAAAAACATGCATACTCATGTTTCTGACACTTAAATTATCTTTATTTTTAACATATAGTTAACGAACGTGGCAATAAAAGTATAAGTAAAGTCTCAATTGGTTAAATAGGTCGTCATCAACGGAACTTTTGAAGTAGAATTAAAGGTAGAAAAAAACATTGATGACGCTCTATACACTGAAATTGAGAGAGATAAAAAAAGTATTCACCTGTGTGACTGGATTTTCTCCGGGTCGGTACACAACGTTGTGTAGGGGTCGTTTCCTCCCCACGTAGTTGACACACACGAACTCAAGTAACGACGCATAGATAAAACACATGCACACGCCGTCCCACACGTTCATCGCAGTCAGGTTTGACACGACCGGCAGTGTCGATCTGAATCCGTTCGATGTAGTGAAAAAATTCAACATTGTTGTTACACCTGCGTAAAAAGCAAGTTAACATAAGTAGATAATCACAGAAATCAACAAAAAAATTAGTCACAGAAGTCAACATACATTAAACATTTAAAAGATAACAATTAACAATATTAGTTGAAAAGAAAGCGTGTTCATGATACAGAACATTGAGAATGTAAATTTTAAAGCTCTACAGAGAAACGTAGAAATATCATGCGAATACCAAAGTACTACTATATATGAATCTACTTAGCCAATCTTTGTAAGCAAGGCCGGTATTGCGTAAAATAATTACATTTTTAAAAGACCCCGGTACTTACAATAACTTTCTGTCAATTTTGTAACCGTAAACGGGTTCGTTTTTAAGAAGAATTTTAATATTCACAGTTATATTTTTACTTAGAATTGAGCAAATAAAACAGTGAACCAACCTATCATTACTCTAGCAGGCACTGCATTCCATTCCAGCCAAAAAGTAATAAATGATGAAGTCACCAAAATGATCCCCGGAATGAAAACTGTGGTGAAGTAAAATGATCTATCCCGCGTGAAGATAAGATCCACTTTGAGGCAGCTGTAATTACCTAAAAAAATGTCAAGCATAATCTAAAAATAAACAAAATAAAATTGGCAGGTGAGAATGATTCGCCGGCTTTATGTATGATTATTAAAATGTACATATAAGAAGCGACACCTGCAACAGATAGCGTGTTATATTAACAGCCGCAGCCAACATCTACGAAGAGTAAAATGTATGCAGTACGCAAGACCGAGAGCATTCGAGATACCAGCCACTTTTTACCTATCATGGAACGGGCTGGTACTGCGTTCCACTCCAGCCAGAATGTGATGAACGAAGAGGTCACCAGAATGATTCCAGGGATAAATACTGTTGTAAAGTAGAACGCTCGGTCTCTAGTAAATATTAAGTCGACCTTTAGACAGCTGTAGTTTCCTGTGGAGTGAATATAATTAGGTACAATAGGAGCATCGTAGCATTCAAAGTGTTAGTCGTTTAATTTCAAAATAAAAATAAACCAGGATACAAAATTCCAAGTAACTCAATTCAGAGGCCTTGTTAAAATTAAAATACATTATGAACAGCCAAAACATCATCTAAATATACTAACTACGTTCTGTATGTATGAGTAATGCGTGTTGTGTTGTCGTGTCATATCATGTTTATGAACATACATCGTAGCATTATGACGTCCATTAAAAACGAAACAGCGTACTATTTCAAACGCATGCTCTCACAGTCATGTATGGAATTTATATGTGCATGCATGAAAACAATGAAAAAGTGATGAGCACTTAACTAAACAACATGAATACAGGTGAATATAGTAGAGGTATCGTAAGGAGCAAACCTTCGACTTTCCATCATCACGGCGGATATTACAACACTATACAACACTTTATTATTATAACACAATAACGCATTTACTCACACATAAGCAAAAAATATTGTAAATACGACGACACCGGACAGAACGGTGCCTCGTCCGGTGCAACTTAAGTACCTTGCTCCTCAAAGCGTCTCTGGCAAAGATTACATGTCATCTCTTCGTCTTCCTCGTAAAGTGAATTACCCTCAGCTGCTTGCAAAGACGTTAACAAATTCTTACACTCTACATTCTCAACAAACTAATGAATACATTTAGATGTCAGGAATAGCAAAATTTGTATCAATGACTGTACACTACATAGTCACAATGTTTATAAAGACTAGTGATCTCATCTCTGTGTGACCAGACGGACAACCTAGATGAACATGCTGTTAGCTAAGGATACACCTAATGTATCGACAACGTGTGATCGCAGAACGTACACTATCAAGCGACTACTATATATATTTTAAATAACACACAAAATAAATTAATCATGAAAATTAACCTTTTACTTAAATCAAGACCAAGCTGAAAAGAGTTAATCAGAATTTCAATATAATTAGGCAACGTTTGACCATCTCTTGTGCAAAATATAAGATGTGCTTTAACAAAATATCTAATTTTGGTTACTAAGCTACCGTATAGGCCGAACAAAATATATGATCTGGAGGGTACATTTCTTTTATAACGTTTTAGAAGCGATGTTGGTATGTTGTATGTATGTAGTATATAGGTATGAACAATCGTATATTTTACCTCTCCAACTGGCTTTGATAGGGCAGGGTATGGTTTGGTTTTGGATGAGGTACGCATTGAGCGTCGTGAGCGACGGTGACTTGCGCAGCGTATCCTCGTCATTCTTCCACACGTACGTGATCGCCGATTGCTCGTACGAAACTGTCAAGTAAGAATGTGTTACAACACTATACTTTCAAAGCGTGGAAGTCAAGGAAATTGTGGGAGTGAAAATACAAATGCATGTTTACTACTCAAGGAATCGAACAAACGGTGCATAAGATGTGGGAAGAGATGCATAATAGGACCAAGTAACTTACTACTTTCTAAGGCAAATGAACACAATGGGTCATCAAAAGGAAAGATGTTGAGCCGTCCCTGACACGACAGGATGAGATGCCGCCGCATCAAATAGTTAATAGTACCATTGCGATAGATACGCAAAGCGAAATGCATTGGTATTATCGGGTCCTGAAAAATAAGCACAGTTAAGAATATCATCTGGTGTAAGAAGTAATCAAAATAAAGCATTTGCACTATAAAATTACGCTCCTATCCTAAATACTCCTACGTGTGGTGTTCACAAATATTACTTATCACCAAAAAACCACCGGACCAAATGTTACGATGAAACTACGAAAATCAACAACTCCAAACGTCTAGATTGCATTTTAAAAACCAGAAAGAAATCGAGGCGAGCATGAAGTGTCAGCTATAAAAATCTGTATGTACAAATAATGGTCCTTTTAGATTCATGAAGCATTGTATGTAGTTATAAATACCCATGAGTGCTGGGAAAACTCCTTCAGAAGAAAGCATGGTGGAAATAATTTAGTATAAAATTAGATGAAAATATAATTTTGTAATCTGTATCTTCAGATAAGTAATCAATCATGTAAGTAGTCTGGGTTAAGTTGGATACGGACCTTAAAGTCACCGTGCATGATGAAGTACGTATCCGGCAACCAGATGTCTTCGTGATGATGGATGGCGTTGAGGAAGTCGTAGTGAGACTGGTTGGAGTAGCGCAGGCGAGGATCGTACCACTGCTGCTGAAGCAAGAACTCCACTTCGTATTTCTGGAAGTGGTCAAATTAAACAGAAATTAAAGCAAGAAAAGAAAGATAAACAATAATAGTCGTCGCTTAGTTGACTCAATACTTACAAGACTAGATTCATCCGGAGAGGCTAAGCTAAGAAGTAGTACGCTTACATTTACGGTGAGGACACCTGAAAACAATATAATTGATAACATACATAACTTGGATACAATTTAATTGATACAAAACACAACAACGATATACACTTAAAGTACATGCTTGCTAACAATTGTGCTGGAGTTCAGTAGGGCTCTACCTATCATAATATCTAGCAGTTTTCTTTTTATTTCGCTTCACCAAATTCATATCACTTTCTTAGGATTAAGATCTTGATTATGAATTGTTTTGTGAACAAAAAATTAGAACGTAGTAGAAATAATGAGATTGGAAGGTAAAGTATAATTAAATTAAATTGCCAAAATTAACCGTAGGCTACACATGTTGCAATAATAAGAAAAATTGTAAATAAGAAGTTGGCAGATCCGATTTCTATTTTAAAGGAAGTATGAATTTACGACAGACAAGAATACATAATTTGTGTTTGATGTTTGTGAAAAGAGAAAATCATTTTAGGCAAAAAGCATGGCGTAAAAAGAAAACTCGTTATTCAATGTTTAGTGACTGAACCATTAAATACAGTGTTGTTATTTATGAGGTAGAAGGTAATGACTAATGTTACGAGTAGCTTACCGACGGCTATGAAATAATCAATTGAAACAAATTCAATAATAAAAGTGGGTGTGTTCTAATCTAATACATCGATGTAATCAGGTGCATACTGGTAGAAATAATACGTGTCTCATATACATAGGTATAAATATTCTAAAGCATAGGATCAGGTATCTACAGTTGCGTGAGGTAAGAGAAAGATTGAAGTTGCGTGCAAGGAATTAATTATAAAGTTATAGTAGCTACGATCCAGGTACAGGTGGAAGGATTTCTCTTTTCATAAACATGAACACAACGCACCACGATTGTGCGAGCGAGGCCGCAGTGACGGGAGCCCCACATTATTTTGTGCCAGAGAGTCGTTGGGCGAAGTTAGACCACAACAGAATTCTGGATCTGCAATTCACATCAATTTTCAATGACCTACTTGGCCCTTTTATTCATACGCAACAACACCAAGTTTTCAAATTATATCAATACAATGATGCTATGAAATTTATGATATAATTTGAAAACTTCGTCATATTTGATGGAAGTAAAGTAAAAAATTATGACATTTACCATCTACTGGTGGCAGCAGTCTTTTGTCATAGCGGGAGTTTTTCAGAAGGTTGTCCAGTATCTCTTTGTCCGATTTTCCCGCTGCAAATCTGGAGAATAGTGAATAGACTTTTATGTAGTAACTGTGAAGCAATTTTGCATTTCTAAAGAACCTTTTAAGTCATCAACATAATGGCCTGGAAGCGTGTACTAGAGAAGATTTATGCCGTAACATATATCATGGCAAATTAAGCGTGTGGTAACGCACAGCAGTACGCTTGGTATTGATTTTAGATTAACACTTATTACCTTGCTGCTACAAAAGCCGTTCAATAAGCTAATAAACAGAGCAATGACACGGTCTAATAATAAATGTTGTAACTTTAGTGCTGGGTGGTTAATAACTATGGGGAATGACATTGAGTCATTAATTCAAAATACAAACATTAGCTAACTACAAATTAAAGAAAATGTCGAACAACAGTGTTTACTGACTACTTTGTGAAAGTTTGGTAACATTGAATCACAACTGAATCATATCGAAACACATGTCTAGATGTCTATCTAGCTAACTTTTGGTAAGTGTGTGCGGAAACAAAAGCTCTGTGAGATGCAAGGAGTTGTTCACTCGTGATAAACAGATTCCAAAGTTAGTCTAAAGTTAAACAAGACGACTGTGTGCAATCAAAATAATCACATCAGCACAACGTAGAGAGTAAGCAACTAAAGCGAGATATGTTTACTTAATTCAAGGGAAAGTGATAAAGTAGACGGGATAATAAACATACTAGGGTATAACCCTCGCCACAGACAATTTGTTTTGCATAGTGCCGCAGGGTGTATTAATGGAGCGAGGAACTTCACGCTTGGCTGGCGTGGGCCGGCTGGCGTGTTAAATACGCTTGGCCGCCTGCGCTCGCCGTGTGTCCTTCCACGCTCTACTCATTATCATCTAAATCTATTGTTACTATAAATCCACAGAACGCTGCTCTGTCGGTAAATTTTGAAGAAGTTTATCATTAAACCAATTATTGAATATAACAGAACAAATAATAAGTTTACTAAATTTAGTAGGTACAATATAATTTAAAATGTAATTAATTAATCTCGTACGTGTATTATTAGTTAGTTTAGTTCAATGACATTAATACAATGGTTTCAAAACTAATTGAAATGTTGGTATTTATTACGCGGTTATGTCCACTTACAATAATTTTTTGATCCTATTGTGGTCAACCAATCACATTTCTCGCGAATTTGACAGGGAATAATAATAATGTCAGGAACTGGGGCAAAATTAAGTTTTAAGATGTTGAAATAAAGTTTATTTCTACTTACATGTCTGATGTGAGTGCTGATGCTCGACTGAGCATGAGGAAGACGGCCACAGCGCGTGCCACGACGCATGACCAACCCATATTAGGACATCTGGAAAATTTAAAAAGTATTCTTTAATTTTCACATATTGTTATTACAAATTTGTAGATAAAAAATAATACTACATTTAAAAAATATTTGGATGTTTGACTAAATCACTCATAAACAGCTGAATGAATGTGGATGAAAATTGGTATCCCTACAGCTTATCTATGCCAAAATTTCTATGTAGTCTTTTGCTTAGTCAATATTCAGCTGCATCTGGTCCGTACGACAACGGGAGCCGACTCCAATATTGCATAGTTGATAAAAGCCAAGACATATGATGACGATCTTCGTTTAGCCCAGACAAGCTTTGTTGGATGATACATAGATATCCATATTTTTTGGTTATTAGATAAAAGTCGCATAAAATGGAGGCAATGTACACATAGTACACAGTAGGTCGTGCTGACCCGCAATCAATTGGACCCAAATTGAATAATGAGATTGGTTGTAATTATACCGTTTTTAATGACTTTCATGAATTCATGGATATTTGGATATACAAATACATAGAGAGCTGCTTTCTTTTGTACCATTTCAAACCTAATAATTAAAACCCCGTCTTACATAAATGGGTAATATTAATAATCTTTTACTTAACATTTTACAGCGGTAAGCACTGAAATTAACCCATTTTGCTAAGCTACGATTATTAAGGTTAATAGCGTGTTTTTGTTGCACGTTCCAACCGTTTCTAAAATTAACCGGCATTTTTTAAGTTATTATACATAAATGGATATCGTTGAGTTTTTGGTAAATTTTGAAGATTTGTTGGAATTTCCTTAAAAGTTAATAATGTGTGCTCCTCATCAAATTCAGCTTATAATTTCTCATTGCTGGGACACAGTCCTCCGTGAGAGGGAGTAAGAAGATACATATATAAATCGTAAGGTAACTCCTTCCTAACAGGTGTCGTTGTATAGTTTCTGCCTACTTTCGTGAGTTGCTAGCTTAATTTTACACAAAGTTGCCTTGAAAAAAAGAACACAGACATCTCTACGAGTATCTTACATAGTATAAATAAGACATTGTCACTTCCCGCCGTCTATAGACTTAGATCTATCTTACTACGCAACGGATTTTAATGTGGTTTTCATTAATAATAAAATGTTTCAAGAGGAAGGTTTATACAACATTATTTTTAGTATATGCGAAACCTGAATAAAACTTGTTCAGATTTTAACAATGAGTAAGTGAGTTGAGTGGGGGTACCGTGCCCCGCCGCGAAATTACCATATTTTTAATTTTTCGTGACACAATTTTGAAATTTTGTACACAGATGCTTTGCAAAAAATAATAATAATACGAGAAGCCGGAAAGCCTCAATAGTATGGTTTATAGAATTTCCACTATTACCTACATCAAATGTAAACATTGCATCTAAATAAGGCAATATTCACAACAAGGAAAGTTGTTTATAAGGACAAACAAAGCCCTCGGCGGAGTAAAGCGGATTACTGAAGGAAAATAAAATGTAAGTTGAAATATCCGTAGGCAAAGTCGGAATAGTTTCACGGAATTTTCCTATAACATGCATACAATGAGACGGAATAGTTGTACCAGCTCATCCATCCAAATTGGTTTACAAACAAGAAATTATGTTTGTTTAAAGTATTTTGATTGTAAAGCCGCACTTTATGGGGTCGTATTGGACGCATTAATTACGAGTACATCGCAAACTATGCGTATATCACAATGAAGTCCATTCCGTAAGTTTGGAACGCTGAATCAACAATAATTTATCACTGGCATAGTGTGCAAGTTCGCCAGCAAATATCCGTTTTGTATCGAATAGTTAATTTGCAAATAAAATGTAAGAAAGGACACGAGCACGAGTAGGGTCTTGAACACTTAATGTTGTTGGTAGCGTGTTACAAGGACTGCAGAAACATGGATATTTTTAAGGTTCCGTATTCAACCAGGGGTCGCAGGACTTACCCATTACCGTGACCCCGGTACGTAAAGGGCTAGTGAAGGACACCGTGGATTTTAGTCAGTACAAGTCTGACAGTCCCTCCCGCCCTGCCCTGGGTGGGAGGACTCATTTGATGATTTTACCACGATAAAAAAAAGGTTCCGTATTCAAAAGGCTCCTCCGCTTTAATGCGAGCTTTGCTTCCTCGAGCAACATTATAACGTAGGCTGGCGTGTGGAGCCCTACGTGGGATACTGAGCGACGCATCCTTGTTGCCAGTATCGGACAAGACCTGGCTCTGCCAGCGGTGGTAGAGGCTATGCTGACAGAATCTGACAACTGGACGGCGGTCACCTCAATTTGTGAGACTGTCATGCTACAGAAAGAGGTTGCTGAGCGGGATGATGAGAGGGCTGATCTCTGAACACCTGTAACCTGTTCCATAACTTGAGATCTTAATTTCAACTTATTAAATTATTCTTGTTACATATTTGTTTGTTATTTATTTTATACTGTTAGAAAATTCTGGAACCTTCGAATAAATTGTAGAAACTTCGCGAACATTGCAGAATGGCCTCGTAATAAAATGGACTTAACAGTACGGCGTTATGCTCGTCATACTGTTAAGACGATTTAGAAAAAAAAAATGTCAAAGACAATTTTGTCTCTATGAAATTAAAACGGAGTTCCCCAAACGTTTTTAACGGAACCTATCGCGTCGGACTCGCACTTGGTCTGTTTTTTTCGCTTCACCACGACATGTAAGCGCAGGGAACACATGACCTACTTTCAAAAGTTGTATTATGTATTACGGCCATGACGTCAATAAGTGTCGACACGAATCATTGGCGCGAACGACAACGCTTACCTTTATATTGTTTTAACTGTATGTGCACTTATATTATAAGCCTTTTCATAAAATTTTGTGGTTACATTTTCATGTTCTTTGGCAATTGGTTTTTATTTCGCGGTTGATTTGATGAGTTTTCTTCCGTGTTGTGGTCTCTTTTATTTGATTTTGTATCTTTGAATATAAACCACAGTAGTAAGTTTGTTTGTTACCTTTTCAAGCTCAAAGCCATTATACTGTTGTCAGGCGTACAGAGGCTGACTTAGGCACAAAACATATTATTCCAGAGAAAAACAATAATCACGTGCATATTATACATATAAGGTACCACCATCATCCACTTAGCCTTTTCTTAATTTAGTTCGGGTCGGCGTCCAGTCAAACCTGATGTAGCTGAATACTAGTCATTTACAAATAGTCATTGTCAATCTCATCTTCATAATCCAGTTAATGTGTTATACAATATTTGGAAAAACCTTTGAAAAACCCTTGGAAAAACTTTTGGGCTTCTGACAACTCTTAACGATAAAAATATACTTTAGGGAAATAAAAACTTTCAAACATAGTAGAATACTACAGTATCGTTATTTATTTACGAAACAAAATATTTCTACTCAAATAAATTGAACTAAAGAAGAATCGAGACAAAAACAGTTACAAAAGGTTTACCACCCCGATGCCAGTGACGTATGAAGTTAGGAACGCGGTGTCTGGGGAAATATCGAAATTTATGACTCGAGGCCTATTTTATACTCGTTCCTTTTTCAAACTTGGCCAGATGCCGGCAACATTTTCTTTGTGATTCTGTTTGCCTACTGGACAAAACTTATTTTTTATTTTTGGAAATGTACGTTCTGAGAAGTCCTATATTTTATCTGACTTCTTTGCTATGTAATCTTGAAGAAAACGTAATGGAAAGCATCGATCTATTCATTTTATCTAGACACAAGTCAGGACGGAGCTCTTTGTAGAGTTCGTCGATAAAATGCTATTCGCATAAGTAGATCTCTGGATGCTGGATATTTTCTTTGGAATTGGATTCTATTCATAACCAACAAATGAAAGGATATTTATCGTATCTAGATTCAGTTCATGAGAGATTCGATGCTATCAAATATTTCTGAACGATGTAATACTATTTGTAGGCTGGTACCTACCTATCTAGTTTTGTTTCGCCGCATTCTTGTAGGTTTTTTTTTTATCGTGGTAAAATCATCAAATGAGTTCTCCCACCCAGGGCAGGGCGGGAGGGACTGTCAGACTTGTACTGACTAAAATCCACGGGGTCCTTCAATAGCCCTTTACGTACCGGGGTCACGGTAATCCGTTAGTTCCGCGCATTCTTGTAGGTAAGTAATGATTTATAAACGACGACACGTTTGGCGCAGTGGCTGAGCAATTGGACTGTTGCGCTGCGTGTCGCGGGTTCGATTCCCGCACGGAACAAATATTTGTATGATCTACAAGTAGTTGTTTCGGGTGTGGGCGTTTGTGTATGTGAGTTTATATGTTTGTAAACGCACCCACGACACAGGATAAATTCCTATCGTTTTTTTAAAATTTAAATTAAAAAAAAACCACCTTTAGCCTTTGTCAATGTCTCCGGGCACGCCGCAATCGCGGCGGAAAGACCCCTCTTGAGGAGTGGCTGGATAGGCGTCACGGCGTCCTTACCTTCCGCATGACGCAGGTCCTCACCGGACACGGAAGTTTCGGGAGGTTCCTGTGTCTGATAAGGAGGGAGGAAACGCCTGGGTGTCACCACTGCGAGGACCGTCCTGAGGACACGGTGGAGCATACGGTGCAGGATTGCCCCGCTTGGGCAGAGCACCGCCGTGTCCTCACGACGGCGATAGGCGGAGACCTCTCGCGCCCGGCATTGGTCGAGGCCATGCTGCGGGGCGAGACGGAGTGGGAAGCGGTCGCCTCCTTCTGCGAAGCAGTCATGCTCGCGAAGGAGGAGGCGTGCCGCGTGAGGGAGAGAACAGGGTCCTCCCTCCGACCCACCCGCAGTGGTAGACGCCCACGGCGACGGACGTCGCCAGACGATCTCCGGCCACCGTAGGCGCGGGCATGCGGGCAGCGAGTAATGGGCGACTCGCTGCCCGACCATGGACCATGCCCGGGTCGACGGCGCGTTGTGTTCCACGCGCGCCTCAAGGAGTGTCAGCAAATTGGCGGGGCCTGTAGAGGGCCAGAGCCTGCCGGGGTCGCGGGACTTACCCATCACCGTAACCCCGGTACGTAAAGGGCTAGTGAAGGACACCGTGGATTTTAGTCAGTACAAGTCTGACAGTCCCTCCCGCCCTGCCCTGGGTGGGAGGACTCATTTGATGATTTTACCAAGATAAAAAAAAAGCCTTTGTCAATGTCAGGAATTATCCTACGGTAACTTATTTTAGGGACAAAAAATATACTTTTCCAACACAGCTCATGGTATATCTGTGTGCCAAAGGACATTCAAATTCATTCAGAGTATTGACTCTGAAACTATTGACTCCGCTTTTTAAAACCTATACTAAAAATTAAACCTGAAGAATTTGTTTGTTTGTTTGAACGCGCTAATCTGAGGAACTACTGGTTCAAATTGAATAAATTATCTTGTTTTGGATTGTCCTTTTATCGAGAAATGCTATAAGCTATATAATATCACGCTACGACTAATAGGAACCAAGCAGCGGGGGTTTAAAACCACGGTGTTCACATAGAATTAGTTCAGTCTTTCAAAAAATATAATCGTTGAAACCATAGATTACCTTTCTGCTGACTGCAGAGCTTTGTCGGCATGTGGAGAGATGGATCAACCCGCCCGCGTACCCCGCGCCCGCCGCAACATGTCCGCTGAATATCTGAAACAAACAGAAAAACTTATAAAACTAGGGTTCTTAAAATACATACATTTCTCGATACCTTATACTTGGTATTTATTTTTTATCGGTATGCATTTGCAGACGTACTAACTTATGCCTGTGCCGTCGCCGGGATAAACGGGATCATACCGGGATGTGAAAAAAGTGTACTGTAATGAATTATCTGTATAACTACTTATCTAAATACGTTCAAAAGTGTATGTGTGAAAGAGTAACAAACATCCATCCATCCATCGATCCTCATAATTCTGCGTTTAAAGTAAGATAGAAGTAAAAAAAACTGCGTAATATTCCTACTGGTGAGACACACCTCTTTTCAGTAAAAGTAAAAGATGATCATTTATCACACGGGCACAGTGGGGATATGTGGGTGACACATGTCTTTGAATTTTTGCTTTCCAATATACCCAACAATTGGATGTTTTTCAACCTGCCTGTGCCATTTTTTTCGCCGTTTTCCAGCAATGGTTATGATATAAAATCAAAAGTCATTTATTCAAAATAGGCTGATGAAATATTTACTTTTTGGAGTTCATTTTCCATAAGACGGAGACTATCTTATATAAAATCGCCAGCTCTTTGCCACTTCCTTGTGTTTTAGCTGTGAAAAAGTGGCAGAACAAACCCTCTAGAAATAGTACGTGGTGTAGACGTACCTACACTACGAACTATTTCTGAAGTAGTTTAAAGGTTGACTGGTAGAGAATGCCTTGTGGCATTAAGTCCGTCTATGTACCATGAATTGTACATGAAGTATAAATAAATAGACCAAATCACACACATATTTTCTGTTATTATTTATTCTTAGCGGCATATACTACAACATTGGCAACAAAAACAAAAGAAAAATGGAATCACGGTCTCGATAACATCCGTTGATTTTATTAATGACCACCTGCGCAATTTATTTCTAATACAATTACTTATTTCTCCTATTAGTAACATTAGTTTTCTTCGCCAAACACGAAGAAAATACGAAATACGTGAGAAACATTGTAGTTTCACCCCCGAAAGCTGAGCTAATATACGCTTTAGATTTATATAGATAAATCGTGCTCGAAAAATAGCGGTAGGGCTCCCACTTATTACGTCGAAACAATAAATTCGAGCAAAATGTTACCACTGCGACCAGAAACTTTGTTCTATCCTATCGAGTTATGTAACATACCTATTTATTTGGGGAGACCGAATTCGGAATTTGATACGTTCACGTTATGAAGGTGCGAACATTCCCATTATGTTAAACTGCTCGTCTAGTCCTGTTTCAATATGATTCTACTCGTAAAATATAATGCGACATCGTACCACCGCGAGATGGCGCCACATGCGACCTTGCGGTCCTCACAACGAAAAACTAAGTTACATTATGAAAATTAAAACGGGCCATTATCAGTTATTTATATACCTACACTTCTATTTACGAGCTAATTTAAATGCGAATTATGTCCGAGGGCTCTATCGTTTCTTTGTGAAACTTTTTACAAGGTTCTTGAGAACAGTCCACATTGTAGCAAGAATAATGACTGACATAAAAATATATTCTCATTCACAGCGACAATATTGTAAAATGTTTGGGCTTCAACCTCTGGTGAAAATAACTTGGAATGTTATGGTTTTTAATTTAGATCTTAATTTGGCGTGCCCTCAAAAATGTCGAGGGTTGCCACATTTTCCACTCTTCTATTTGCCGACAGTATAAAACCCTTTTTTCATTGGCGCCCTCTCCCGTTTAATTAAGTCAACAACTGGTGGCCATTTTAATAATACTCGCAATGTTTTGTTTTTATAACCGTAGGTACCCTGGATTAAAATATATTATTGGTATCAGACACAAGTAACTGGCAAACAGAAATGTGTTTTGTCGCCATTAGCAGTCCATTGACGTGCTCAAATGTTTTTTGTTTCGGAAATGTAAAAGGGAAATTGACTTTGGGACTCATTTATTTGTTTACTTTTGATTTGTATTTGTTTTTATTGGTTCATAAATGGCGAGTCAACATTATATTAGGGTATAAGTAATTGTAAAGGTTCGGTAGGTACACAATACCGCCGGGTACTTTAGTAAAGGACCCACTTTGTCAATACCTGATTGACTGGACCTTTACTCGATGTAGGTCTAGCCCTCAGGGAGCATAGTTTTCTTGTCTGTCTTCCGTTGTAATGTAATAAAATATTTATCTTCCGGTTTCGTGCTTGAGGAACAATATTGGGAATCAAATTTATTTAACTTTGCAGTAGGAACTCATTGTGGGATCAAATTGATTAAATAAAAAAATACCCCTTTTTATGTAATGCAAGCAGAACTCTATTCCTTGTTCCGTCTCAATTTAATAAACAAAAGATTACACATAGAAAAAGGAGTCCGACTAAAGCTATTACAAAAACTTGCTAGGAGGCCCGGAATTTTAGGGCCCAAGTCTAAAAAGATTAAGAATAATTGCATTAACAAAATGTTCCCATTCATCCCGAAATCCGTGTCGCGGTGTCACATTATGCTAATTTCCGTCTCATTCGTAAATCCCGGAGAAGAGGCTAAATCACATTCTTAGTAGAATTAACTTTTTACGCATTATTTTTTTATGTTAAAGGGACTGTTCAGAATTATTGTAGGTTTCTTTTTATTTGTATTAACGTTGTCGCATTTGAATCTTAAGTCTCCTTTATGAATTTTATTTTGTTTATGTTATAATCCTTGTTGTCATGTTCATCAGAGGATCTACGTTTGTTACACACCCACGTCAGAACGGCTGAGCGAATTTTGATAAGATTTGACACAGAGCTAGATTAGGTATATAGCCTGGACTAACAGACAGTATTCTTTTTTATCTCGGTAGTATGATCTCGTGGGACAACTAACGAATTCCACGCGAGGAAGCCACATTAGCAACAGCTATTTTATTTCAAACAAAGAAAGAATACAAACACTTATTTTTTTAGAAAATGTGAAAATGTGTACCACCGTCATAAATACAATTATGTGTGTACTGTACATGTACCTATGTACGTAGGTACAAAGGTACATGTACAGTAAACGTAAAAAGTATGTAGGTACAATCGACAAAGTTGAATTTTGACACACCTTAAGCTTGTTTTCTAACAGACATTCAAACAAAATTATGTCCACGTTCGCGTAAACACACATATCCATGGTAACAACTTTGATCTTTATTATTTTGACGTGTTCAAACGATTTATTGTCAAAATGGGTCATGATTCAACTTTGTCGATTGTACATAATATATACAGGGTGCATGTTAATTGCCCCGTGTTACGTATGACCCTGTTCCACGTAGTTGGCACGTACGAGAAATGTAAAACAGAGTTGTTCCATGTTTCCAAGTTTTGAATTAATTAACGGCATTAGTCGATTCACTGGGTTCACGTAATTTCTTGTCAAAGGTACAGTCGAGTACGGATTCGTTGAACTTTACATTAAAGTTTAAGCGACAAGTTTATGTAATACGAATACACTATATTACGTACAGAGAGGTTAACTCTGTAAGTTTTTGAGTTTGATTATACAATGTAATCTCCGGAACCGATTTCAACAATTAAATCCGTGAAGACAAAGCCACGAGAGGACTGCTAGAATAATATATAAAAATAATAATTGTGACTATGTTGACTTACCTCTGAAACTACTTTTGTTTTTTGTGGTAGAAACATCAAATAAATAAATAAATAAATAAATATTCCACAACTATCACACAACGCCATCTAGTCCCAAACTAAGCAGAGCTTGTGTTATGGGTACTAGACAACTGATAAACATACTTGTATATTTTTAAATACATACATATTATAGATAAATTACACCCATACACAGAACAAATGACCGTGCTCATCACACAAACATTTGTCCTGGGTGGGAATCGAACCCACGGCCTCCGGCATAGCAGTCAGGGTCACTAACCACTAGACCAACAGGCCTGTCAAATGAGTCCTCCCACCCAGGGCAGCATAGGAGGGTCTGTCAGACTTGTACTGACTAAAGCCTACGTTATCCTTCAATAGCCCTTTACGTTCCCGGGCCGCGGTTACCGGTTAGATTCGCGACCCCTCCGAAACTACCCTACAATCATATTTCTAACTAATTTAAATAAGTACCTAAAAACATTGCTACATCTTACGTATCTCAAAAAAGTACCGCATTCATTATCAAAAACCCAGAAGCGTCCTCATCTTCATTTATATCCCCGACATTTAATTTTAATTACAAAGTTCTAATAAAATTAAGCACCCATTGAGTCCGCATTTGTACAAATGAGGGGTATTGTTTCACAGCTTATCTGAGGCTACGGCCGGTAATGTAATTATGAGTGGAAGAGGCCTCGTAGCCCGTAGCAGGTGTAGCGCCTACGCGGCTACGTTGCTACGAGAGTAAAAAATGTTGTAGCAGTTTTAAAGTTGCGTAGCTTTTTTTTCATCGTGTTAAAATCATCACATGAGTCCTCCCACTCAGGGCAGAGCGGGAAGGACTTTCAGACTCGTACTGACTAAAATCCACGGTGTCCTTCAATAGCCCTTTACGTACCGGGGTCACGGTAATTCGTGAGTCCCGCGAACAAAGTTGCGTAGCTAGAAAAGGTCTACGTTTGAAAATTTTTGACTTAATAATAAAGCGCGTTTTCATAAGGCAAGGCTTGCATACAAAATTGACGTGAAAAAAAAACAAAATCTACAAGTTCAAATCAAACTACCCACTTGTAACTTGTATGCAGATTTTTTCAAGTTGTAACTTTAATTACAATAACTTGTTTACTGGAAACACGGCCTTAAGGAAACTAGTATAAACATTAACAGATATTTAAGCACACATAAAATCTGTTCAATTCCAATGTTTATATTATGTTTGTAAAAGCTACAGATATACGATACGATACAATATAATACGGTACAGTAGAAATTCTTAGCGCGGAGCGCAGCGTTCTTTTTTTAAAATCATAATGTCATTTTAAACCCTCCATGTTGACAATCAGAGGCCCCAATATTACCTCTGAAAGTCTCAAAAGAATAATGGCTGTTTCATTGTAATTAGTCAAATTGTCACGAACAATAAATCACTTAGATTTTTATTCAGCTTTCATTATTCAATTTTTTACCAATATTATGAAAGTCGAACCAATTTATTTTTCTAGAACATGGGTTTAATTACAGCAATTTACCTTTTAAAGTTTAAACCGTTCATATTAATATGTGTATTTTTCTGTAATATTGGTTTTCCCAAAGGCAATCTATATTCCTCTTTTATTTTATACGTTCGGAAATTAACTGAAGGCCTAACACGAGTTTTACCGTTTTTCTGACGTATATTAATTAGCTCATGCCCGCAGCGTTATTCTACGGTATCGTCACACCGATATAAAATTATCCTGTGTGTTAATCTAGATAAGTATAAATACTGTACGTGTACCTTCGTTTAGTGGTTTTTGTGTGAGTGAGTAATTACGTTTCATAGTGGAAAAGACAGAAAAAGAACATCAACTTCTTACAAAACTTCGGAAACAGGCAGCTAAAATTCTTCTTGAAATTAAAAATTACATCCGTACGATCCGGGCTACGTCGGTCCGCGTCAGAGGCTTACGTTGCGAGATGCCTCCGGTTCTCTTCAGAGCCATTCCGGTCGCATCATCCCGTAATCCCGGCCCGCATCGCTTATGCCCCTTTCCGGACACCGGGATTTAAGGTCCCGTATTACTTGTCAAGCTTTCATTGTTGCGAGTGTGTGTTTGTGATCATGTGTGTGAGTGTGTTGTGTACATATGTATTGTACTAGTAACGTGAAAGTGTGTGTTAATTGTGTTATTATGAGTTTATGACGGTTTATGTAAATAATTAGGTGCGGTTTGATGGTTGGAAAGGTGTTGGATTCGTTCTGAGTTTCTGTAACGTTTGGATATTTAAGGGTTTCATGCAAGCTTAGTAAGTATCTTTTTACTAGAGCTAAATAATTCTAGAATTAGAGCAACTCGTGGCTAAATAATTACAGCTGCTCAGGCCGATCCTTCCGCTTGCCAAAGTTGGTCTGTGGATAGGTGACCATCTGTCATAGCGAGATTCCTCCGTGCCTCGAAAAGCACGTAAAGCTGTTGGTCCCAGCTGTCATTTGTAGATCTTTGACAGTAGTTGCTGTTAGTCAGAAGCTCTAAAGTCTGACAACCAGTCTTATCATAAGGTAGCGTATTACCCAGTAACTGGGTTGTGGAGGTCCGACAGGCAGTCGCTCCATGTAAAATACTGATATCCAGCTGCATCCGGTTTGACTGGAAGCCGACCCCAATATTGTTGGGAAAAGGCTAGGCAGATGATGAGTAAGTATATTTTTAAAGTAGGTGCTATTTTTACAATGTGTATTTAAAGTATGTGGTTTGCTGAATGGACAAACTAGTATAACCAAAAGAAGAAATCCATCTTTCACTGCTGGTCTGCTTTTTTTTTTTTATCGTGGTAAAATCATCAAATGAGTCCTGCCCCCCAGGGCAGGGCGGGAGGGACTGTCAGACTTGTACTGACTAAAATCCACGGTGTCCTTCACTAGCCCTTTACGTACCGGGGTCACGGTAATGGAAAAGTCCCGCGACCACTGCTGGTCTGCTGGAAGAAATTTCTTTATCAAATAAGTAGTAACTTTATGTTCTTGTATTTGAAGGTACAGACGCCAGCAGGTCAACCTATCCGAATCTGTCAAATGTTACCTATTTAATATTAACCTTTCACTATTGTGATAAGGTTGGAAATCTATTAAAGAATTTGACAGATTGAGGTACATAAATAAATAAAGGAAAATTTGTAATGAATAGAGAGAGAGTTAATTTTCACGATTTTACTGAATTATTCCCGCATACCAAATTCATCCTGAAATCGTGTTTAAATTAACTCGATTTCAGCAAGCAATTCGTTGGCTGATAAGCTCTGTAATTTCTGCTATCAACCCCACGCAATCGTCGAAGTAATATACATAAACAAGACAATATAAAATACATTACAATAAAACAACTTACAATTATTTACATTGCAAATTATGCTTGTGTATTATTGTATGGAGTCAAAGGGAGTGTGATTTTATCCACGTTACCAATATAAGCCCGTATTTTATTAAAAATCAATAGGATGCCAATATTACCCTAAAAAGGTCGGGCTATATTGTTATAATACAGGGTTATGAAAACCCTTCTGCACCTGTTCTGAAAATATGACTCAGTGATGCATAAAAGTATCGCGTGTTTGGAAAAGGTGAGTTTAATATAATAAAAACAGAGAAGGTCATTATTTAAATAGATTTAAATGATTACAAGTGGTACGAAGTAGTATTGTTGTTTGCAATTTCTGAACGTGATTCGTAAATTATATATCAAATAACATTTAAAACGTAAAAAATTATGTTCCGCCGATGTGGAAGTAGCAAATCCAAGCTACCTGTGGTTAGGACTCCAGAAACAGGAACCTCCTCACATTACGAGCCGTATAGTTCTGCCTTCTGAATCAGGCCTTGATCCAACTCCCTAAGGAGAGCATCGAAAGGTGTTCGTCGAGGTTCTTAGCCATCAGGCCATTGGTCGTTACTACAATCGGCACAATGATAGCCGAGTTCACATTCCACATGCCGACAACCTCGCGCGCTGAGTCAAGATATTTTTAAAAAAATATTTTTAGTATTACTAAAAGGCTGTTAATACTCGTAGTTTGTAGATACGCATAGTAAATAAACAGGTATTTTCAGATTTTTAGTAAACAGCGGGTGTCGTATAATCTAAACGAAGGCTGAAGGAAATAAATCATGAAAGATACAACCATCCTTCAAATGAAACCGTATCAGACGTGTCGTATGGTCAGCGATCCCATTACCGCACGAACAAATAAATATCCGTTGTTATTTCTGGGTGACATGTCAGTATTTTTATTTGTCTATATTTTCTTTATTGGGAGGACTGTGGCGTCGCGTAACGTTATTAAAATCTGAGATTTTGGTGTGAGTCATAAAAATATGATCGCCTTCGTTATTCCCGTTGTTATTGAGTGTAGGTATTGCTTCGGATTTATGTTTATTAGCAACATGATATGAATCTGCTTATCTTTCATGTGCGAGCAAAGTTAAGTGAAATATACGTTCATATATTTTCTAGATTTTTTCTCTGTCCCTTTGTTGAAGGTTACAATATAACGTTGATCGGCTGGCGCAGTGGCAGAACGATCGACTGATGCGTAGCGTGTCGCGGGTTCGATCCCCGCGCGGAACAATTATTTGTATGATCTGCTAGTAGTTGTTCCAGGTCTGAGTGTTTGTGCATGTGAGTTTCTATGTTTGTATAACGCACCTACGATACAGGAGAAATTCGTAGTGTGGGGCAAACTATAAAAATAAAACAAAACAAACAAAATTTTTTCAAGAATTCTCTTTAAAATTAATGCAATTATTCCAGCTCAATAAATAATAAACGACGAAGGCATTCATTTTGTTTGCACATCCCGTGCAAAATAAAATTTCTGTGAAACATTCATTTAGTAAATGTTCCGAGTTTTTAAACAGTTCTTCTTTCGGGAAATTAATATTTATTCTCGCTTTAAAAGATGAATTTATGATAAGACTGAGTATATTTTACTGGGATGACGCGTTCCGTAACAATGAAGTTTACATATTACATGAACTGTTAATTTACATAAAAGTATTGTTCTTATCGAACAAACGATTACACAGGTTGATGCAATGAGTTACCGGTAAATTACTTTTATGCTTATAACAGAGAAATTTATTTTTTCACTAGCTTCCGCCCGCGACTCCGTCCGCGCGGATGTCGATCTTCGCGAGGGATGGTTTATTTCTCCATTTTGAGTAACTCTGACAATGACATCTTATAAATATTACGGCCCTGAATCCACTGCGGGCAATGCAACGTATGTTCGCGGTTCTACAGAACAACGTCTATAAATAAAACTGAAAAATAATGTTTTTTTCTACGTATTTTTCCAGGATAAAAAGTATCCCATTTTATGCCCAGGATAATAAGGTATAATTATACCAAGTTTCATCGAAATTGAACCGTTAGTTTTCACGTAATGCCTGCATATACAGACAGACAGACAGACAGACAAATTTTTTTTTAATCATATATTTGGGTTTGGTATCGATCCAGCAACACCCCCCGCTATTAATTTTTTCAATATTTTCAATGTACAGAATTGACCCTTCTACAGATTTATTATATGTATAGATACATACATCTATATCTGTCGTCACAAAATGGCACCAAAGTCGTCCTATTGTCATTTTAAATGCATAGTACATTATGAATTGGACAAAGACCAAATTCGGGCCAAATACACTGTTGGTTTATTCTTAACTAACGTCCCGCCCCGGCTCCGCACGGGTGCAATCTCTACTTTATTATGTATGTTATATACATATGAACCTTTCTCTTGAATCAATTTATTAAAAAAAAAACAACTCGCATGTAAATCCGTAGCGTAGGACCGACATATAGCGGGAAGCAACTTTGTTTTATACTATGTAGTGAAGACATATATAGACTGAGAATTTAGTTCCCGGAAATCGTCATGGGACTGATTTCATCCTAAAACAACTTGAGCTATAAAACTCATATAGTATTCGTAAAAACAACTTTCCATATCAGTCTGAAATCATAATATTTATATGAGTTTCATAGCAAAAGTTGTTTACGTATGACATAGAATCACTCCCCTGACGGTTGATGGAGATCAAATAGCCATCCTGTATTTCTTTTTATTTTAACACTAGTACCCGGCCCTCGGTCACTGCCAAAGCCTGCCGGGGTCGCGGGCTTCACGAATTACCGTGACCCCGGAACGTAAAGGGCTATTGAGGGACACCGTGGATTTTAGTCATTACGAATCTGACAGTCCGGTGGGAGGACTCATTGGATGATATTACCTCGGAAAAAAAAAGTTTAAAAAAGTTAGTGGTCGTACTGTCGTGCGCAGTGAGGTTCAGGGGAGACTGCTTCACGGTCTTCCAGGGATGTGCCCTAACAGGTATTGCACAGAGCCTTCTCTGCAGCTGGTCTCTTAAGAGGACCCAGAGCTCCTCTTCATGTGGTTATGGTGACCACCAGGTTAGAGAGGTAAAAGTTCCACACTCCCCGGTCCGAACCCCGAAGACTGGGCTCCTTTTGAAGGATTCCCCCCCGCAAAGAGAAAGGCAGATGATGAAGAGCCACGAAGCCACTAAAGTAACTAAAAGGTACATAACTAGCTACATAAGTAAGTACTTGTTTATTACGGCGTTTGTTTAAGATGTGTGACGGCGCGATGCTCTGAGTGCTCTTAATGCCCGCATCATGAATTCCAACTTCGTGTAAACTTTGTTATTAGCTCCGTGAAGCAGGCAATTATGGCGGCCTGCTACTGACGTGCTACTCCGCTGGATTGTGGGAAGGGGACGGGTTTATACACCTCATTTGCCTTTTAAATGACAGTTCTGTAAGTTTTCATTTATCTAACGGAGGCAATTTTTTTGTTTTATTTTTACCCAACTATGGCAAAGCCAAAAGTAGGGTCATTTTTACCCAACTACGGCACAGTCAAAAGGAGGGTTATGATTTTGAGCGGTATGTATGTTTTTTTGTTTGTATATTTGTTTGTTTGATCCGTCATAACTTCTAAACTGCTTATCATTACATGACAAATGAGGTGACAAAACTAAAACCCGACTACGAAAAATGCGCACTGAAAAGTATAAAACAAGAACAATATTCATTTACACATGAAACTTGGTGTTGCAAACAATGCTCTTTCACTCTGTTGCCAAGAACATAATATCGGCAATACAATAATTAACTTTGTAATAATTTAACAATTATATGTTCTAGTTTTAATTAAATTATAGAAAGTAGGCCGAAAGTCGAAACTCAGGCCGCGCCTAAATACACACAATTTGCCTCGCAGCTAGCGAAAACTTCAAACTTTGGACCCTTTTATTCCAATTCCCAAGTCCCGTACCTTTATAAGGGCCCTTTCTTATCAAGAGGGTTTAAATTTTATGAGATGCCAAGTCCGACAAGGAACCTCTTTGATTGCTGTCGATTATTTTGATTAAGTATTCGGACGTTTAGTTATCAGAAATGCAGTCTGCTTCGTTTTAATTTAACTTTTGTTGGGTTATCCCAAAATTTACCTACCAATCCCCTTTTAGGCGCTCAATAAATATTCCATTCAGCGGCCTTATTATGACGTCTTAAAACCAGGCTTGTTCCAGTGAGCGAAAGAGACAGAGCTATACAAGTCGTCTAGTGCCACCTCGTTCACACACTGGAACAAACCTGGTTTTAAGACGTCAAGATACGAGTACGGCCCCTGTTCTTTCAATGTAAAGTTTTCGGTGAATATTGGCACTTGCCATGTCACCATACCAATTGAATATTTCATTAGTTAACCCGTGTAAAATCTTATGTAATTAACCGAACAATTGAACATTTGCTCCATTTTGGCATAATGTAGCTGTTCTGTGCTTTGAATATAGGTACAGTGAGACACAAGTGACGTTATAATGAGATGCTATGAGCTTCAGTGACCGTCCTCCCACGAGACGAGAGAAGTTCTATTTTTGGTACAGTGTGACACTGTCTGCATAATATCTATAAATAATGAAAGTGCATGGACTTCGTAGTTTATTCCGCACAGAAATTTGCATGATTACAGAAAAATATAAGTTAGCGGTGTGGTTTTGATATCATACAAAATGATTAAGTGTGAGACATGATAAAACATGAGATAAGTTTTGACGTTTTTAAATGTTTGTTATTGCAAAACTGGCACTTTCCAACTAACGGGTTGATAAAACCATTCTCGTAACGAATTAATATAAACTAAAGTTACGCTGATAAATCACTTTAAGTTACTTAGTTAGTCCGGGTCGACGGCGCGTTGTGTTCCACGCGCGCCTCAAGGAGTGTCAGCAAAGTGACGGGGCCTTTAAAGGGCCAAAGCCTGCCGGGGTCGCGGGAGTTACCCATTACTATGACCCCGGTACGTCAAGGGCTAGTGAAGGACACCGTGGATTTTAGTCAGTACAAGTCTGACAGTCCCTCCCGCCCTGCCCTGGGTGGGAGGACTCATTTGATGATTTCACCACGATTAAAAAAAAGTTACTTAGTTAAGGGTGAATTGAAAGAGATTAGCACTTCTAAACGGTGTTAAAGAGCATAATATTTGATTTATTTGTATATTGTAACAATGACACGAAGTCTGATGACAAGGTTGGCGCAGTGGCTGAGCAATCGACAAACGTGCCGCGTGTCACGGGTTTGATCCCCGGAAAAAATATTTGTATGACTTACAATTAATTGTTCCTTGTCTGGGTATTTGTGAGTTTCTGTATATTAACCCACGATACAGGAGAAATTTCTTAAGTTAAAGCTTTATTTTTGTACCGTTGCCCACGTTACAAAAACAACAATGACATATAAGTCGTTTTCAAAGTTTCGGTTGCTAAAATCAACAAAAGAAATACCTACACGTTCATTTCTTAACAAAAAAATAAATAAATAAAAGAGTATAACTTATGTATGGAACTAATAAATATCGTCTAATAATATTAGTAACGCTGACAGTGTAATGCGAGCCAAGTAAAGAGGACCTCCTGCGGATAACGAGGTTTATAGTTCACTCTCCGCCTCACAGCACTAGTGATTGTTTTATGTAAGTTATATTGTTTAGATTTAAAGCGATAAAAGGTTTTTTGTGCAGACTTTACATTAATCGGCTTCCTCTTGATACTAGTTAGTAAATTGTAGTTAGTAATTTTAATTATGGTCTATTTTACTTCTAGGCAAGCGTGATCGACCACATCTTCGCTTACCATCAGGCGAGATAGTGGTCAAACGCGAACCAAAAAAAAAAAGAATTTTATTTTCACTTTTCTTAGGTTTCGCTAAAACCTTTTTTAAGAACTGTGAGGCCGGACAGACTCGTAGGTGCTGACTCAAATCTAACCTGTTCCTTTAGAAGGTTTTTTTTAATTATTTACATTTTATTCTACTTATTAATTATTGCAAAAAAAAATACCTATATATACTACATTTAAAAACTAAAATTAAAAGTAAAATATTTACATAGGTTTTTTTAATTCTTATCTTGAATAAACGCCCATGTCCGGTCTGGAAGTAATAATTCACAAATACGAAATTTTCCGGATGGAAATAAATCAAGAATAATGTAATGGGTTCAATAGTCTCGGCGGAATGAGTTATTTCAGGGTAATGGTTAATTGCTAAAGTTCCTTAAATAAATGGGAACAATGAGCTTTGTTCACAATTTCCTTTCAAATGTAACATAAGGAGGGATGATGCTTATAATTATGTAAATCTAAATTACTTTAAATCCTCCTGGGTAAAGTTTTAAAAAATGCTTTTAGGAGGAGAAATGTCCTCTGACAGCCTTTTTGTTAGTCAAATATTGTTTCACTTGGTGAAAATAGGACAGGCTGGTTGGCCTATTTTTTAGGGAGCTTACTATTCTCTATCTACCTTTGATATTTTTTCTTTTCATAAATTTATAGAGTTAATTTTTTATATAAAATCTACTGTGGACCAACAGAACAACAGTTTTCCCAGCTCTTTGAGTACTATCGTATTTATTCATCGTAACTTCCTAATCCTAAGTACAGGTACACTTATTATACCTAAATGCCAAATATACGAGTAAGTTTGTTTGTTAGACTTTGTCAGATATAAAGAGACCGACGGTGCTTTACATACAGAAAAAAGTACCTTCTCAAGAAAAACAACAATAATTTATGATATAGATGGCGTCAAGAAGTGTAAATCGAATCATGATTGAACTATATTATTTCAAGCATACGTCCTCGTTCAAAAGCTAGTTGTATATAAAGAGTTGGTCATTTGAAAGAAAGAAAAAAAAAAGATTTGATTATTTTTCGATCCAGTCAGCAAATATCAAACAAAGTTAGATTTCTTAACTTAATTATGCCAAATTAAATTCCAATAAGAAGGTTAACTCCGTCGTTAAATCGAAAACGTAGGCGGAAGATGTCAATCGTGTAATTCTGGCTTACCTGCCTTCCTAAGCGTAAAAACGCGATTAAACGATTAATTCAGGTGAACGGGCAAAGGCAACCGCCTACACACTTATAATTGGGCATATTGGATACCCAATGTACAGACACTAGGCAAGTAACCTATCACCATCTTTAAAATTTTCCCAATCGAACACGTACAATTGTGCAGTCAGCTTCAGAGAAAACTAACCCCCTATGTTAGTGACATCACTACCAGAGAAAATTAATCCACTTTGGTAGTGATTTCACTAACAAAGGGGGTTAATTTTCTCTTAAGCTTACCGTACCATCTTCATTTGTGATTCATTTTTGAAGTGAAAACTTCTTTAGCGGCGTTGTGCACTTTTTTTGGAATGGGTAAAAAATTTTAAACTCGCGTCAGGACACGTGACCTGATCGAAAATTCGTAAGACGGCGCAGGGCGCTTGCGCGAATGTTCGTGTGTGTTTATTACTATTTAAGTTTTCAATTCTGCCGGCACTCCCAGAGTGCAACCCTTGAGCACTATCTCTTCAAGTGTGGTCAACGGTGAAGCACGCTTGTCTAGAAGTAACCTATTCACTCTTGACTTAAAAATACTTTTTTTATCTTTTTAATACGCGATAAAATCATCAAATGAGTCCTCCCACCCAGGTAGGGACAGGAGGAACAGTCAGACTTGTAGTGGCTAAAATCCACGATGTCCTTTAAGCCTTTTACGTTTCGGGTTGACAGTTAACTGATAAGACAGTACAGCGACCCCGGGCTTAAGGATCCTAAGGTTGTAACTGTCAGGAAACACAAACTTTGACGGAAATTTGACGGATTAGGGTGTGATGTGGTGGTGTCTATAGTAATGCGTAGTGAAGTAGTTGACAAACCAATCGATCAAAATACCCTTTCGAAAGAACTCAACAAAATTGAATCACTTAACTCTGTTCGAATGATCGTTTTCGATGGACTCAGACAAGTTGTAATCGTTTGGTGGACCAAAAATGACTTTTAAATGGCTCCCATAAGCTCTACGATAGCCTAATCAGTCTCATACAGTTTTTTTTATCGTGTTATAATAATCAAATTAGTCCTCGCACCCAGGGCAGGGAGGGAGGGACTGTCAAATTTGTACTGACTAACAACCACGGTGTCCTTCAATACGTTTTACGTTCCGAGGTCATGGTAATTCGTTAGTTCCGCGATCCCGGCAGGCTTTGGCCCCCTAACGGATGCTGTCCTCTCCCTCACGCGTCCCGTCTCCTCCTTCGCTAGCATGACTGCTTCGCAGAAGGGAACGACAGCTTCCTACTCCGTCTCGCCCCGCAGCATGGCCTCGACCAATGCCTGGTGCGAGAAGTCCCCGCCTATGGTCATCGTGAGACATACGACACAGGTATACCTCCCGAAACTTTTGTGTCCGATGAGGACCTGCGTCAGGCGGTAGGTCAGGATTCCGTGACGCCTATCCAGTCACTTCTCAAAGAGGGGTTTTAACGCCGCGATTGCGGCGTGCCCGAATCAGTCTCATACTTAGATTTTTTAAATTTTCAGCATCGTTTTCGCTGACTTAACGTCACTAAACTGTGTTAAAGACTGCCTGGTGTAACAAAGAATTTTAAACCAGATGCTATTAAAATAATGGCTACCTACTGTATTGTCAATTTAAGGTGATATAATGTCCCCCCATATTGACAATTCGCCTTAACCAAACAGTTAAATTTATCCTTACTATGCTTACTCATAATTATTATAAATGCTTTCGCGTGTAGTTGTTTGGATGGATGGATATTTTCACTCAAACACGTCAGAATGGCTGGACGGATGAGGATCAAACTTGAACCAGAGGTAGGATATAATCTAGTATAGTACATAGGATACCTACTGCTTGTCTCAAAATTACATTCCCGTTGAGTAATTTGCGAGTTACGCGCAGACAAAGTCACAGGCAATAGCTAGTAAGTTCATAACTTACAATTTACGTTACAAAGTGACAATACAAAACAATCATAACAAAAAACGATCGCCGTTTAAAGTTAGAGCAAATAATACTACAGTCAAAAAACAAACCCAATCCTCTTGTGTAATCCCGGGATATTCACAGTTGTTTCCGGGATAATACCGGGATTTAGCATGACGTAAAAAGAGCAATAATAAAACCCGGCGGAGTGCAACTCTAGCCGCGAGCTTTTTGTGTGGACGTCATAGCTAGACGCTAGTTTTCAGTAGTAGTTTCTTTTAAAATGGAGGACAAAAAGTATTACTGTCTTAAACGGGGACTGGATTATGAAAGACAATGAAATGGACAAAGTTGTTGTGTTTTTACTATCTTTATTAAAACTTTATGATTATCTAAGTATAAAGCGCTGTCACATCTTTTGGTACAGCGTGACCTTAGTACGAAAACCGCCATCTTGTTTTTCCATAGACAGTTTAAAAAAATATCAACAGGACACTGTCAATGTCATTTACAAATTCGAAAAATTCCGCATCAATCGAAAATAATTATAAGAACTTTGTTATATTTTATTTTTCCTTATACCAGCACCATTATTCATTTCACTCTGACAGATCTATATTTTAAATGACCATACACTATTCACGTAGACATTTCTACAAAAATGTAACAGAAAATTTTATTTGACCCCCATTCATCTCGACAAAAGAATCGTCCTCTCTAGGAATACGGTTTGCAGTAAACATCGACCGTAGTAATAAAATGCACTCAAGGTAGCTGGTATCCAATTCAATCTAACTTAAAGCTGTTGGTGCTTGAACTTACTGGTTTTCCTTCCTATGCTACAGATATAGGGTTGACACAGATAGCGGATATAAAAAGCCGAAACGACGTACGTTAGAGTGGTTTTGGGATAATTAAATCTCGTTTAAATGGGACAATATTTTTTTAGGGACCCGTGTTTATGTCGAGGTTGGTTTTTCTATAATTCTATAAAAGCTTACGTGTGTAAAGCGGCCGGTTATGTGACTTAAATGTTCAACCCAAAAATTATCGTGTTAGATTAGTGTCTAATAGTCTGCAGGGGCTTTTAGAAAACTGATTCATCATCTTTATCCCATTTTATTTGGGGTCGGCGCCCATTTTTTTCTTCAATTATTTTTATTAGACGTCACAGTATCATTTTCTACTTTTTCTTTCAAATGGCAACACAAAACTCCACCTTCTGGTCCACTATGGGCTTTACCACCACAGGCAACATGTGACCTGCAGCGATGACTGGCCGCCACCATTACGTCGAAGCCCGGCGCTAAACAGTTTTTATTGCGTTCCGTCGATGCGCGAGAGTTCCAGTTCTTTCTGGGAGACCTCGATCCATTTTAGGTCTTATCTTTGCTTCCGGTCACGGGACTGCCTCATCAGATAACCGTGACCCTGGAACGTAAACAGTCCCTTCCGCCTCGCTCTGGGTAGGAAGACCCATTTGATGATTTTACCACGACAAATAAAAAATCTTTCCTGGCTAGGTTGAGACCAAGAGCAAACCCATTGTAAATAAAAAAAGTTTGATACTCATATATTCTAAAGCCAAACAAAAACGTTTACAGATCTCGGGCCACAAACTTTTGGAAGTTGTGATCGGCTTAACGGGGATGAAATATTGTTTACGAACAAAGTTAGGGGCAACAGCTAGTATAAAACAAAAGCTCTGTTATGTAATAAGTTTTGTTGAACACGGCTGTTACAGAATTCAATAAATAACTCGTTCGCGCCGCGGACGAAATTACTTTGATTCGTGATTTTGGATGCTATTTTACAAAATGAAAATAGAAGAATTGCCGGCTATTTGGTTATTGGTTATTTGATTTAGAACAAAAGTTCTTTTATGTATTTATTACCACCTTTACGTTTTATGATAACAAGCACTATAAATGCTAATCTTTTGATTTTAGAACTGTTATTGGATTTTAGTATTGACCTTGGGATTGCCTTACAATCCTTAACACTGGGGCCACAATAATATTCGATGTTTATACGAACATTTAAAGAATGGTGTGGCTGGTCGCGGGACTCACGAATTACCGTGACTCCGGTACGTAAAGGGCTATTGAAGGACACCGTGGATTTTAGCCAGTACGAGTCTGACATTCCCTCCCGCTCTGCCCTGGATGGGAGGACTCATGTAATGATATTAACACGTAAAAAAAAAACGACTGGTTGCACTCTGGGAGTGCCGGCAGAAGTGAAAACTTGAATAGTAATAAACACACACGATCATTCGCGCAAGCGCCCTGCGCCGTCTTACGAATTTTCGATCAGGTCACGTGTCCTGACGCGAGTTTAACATTTTTTACCCATTCCAAAAATAGTGCACAACGCCGCTAAAGAAGTTTTCACTTCAAAAAAAAGGTGTGGCCCGGCTATAAAAGGTATTTTTTTCTGTCACAATGATATGATGATAGGAACGAAAATCATTCTAAGATTTGAAAAAGTCATGAAGGGTGATTATGTTTCGTTTATCCTGTCACAAAACAACCTGACGGTCTGGCGTCAAGATTTCTGAATTGCCAGCGATATTCAACGATTAGGACATTTGTCGGATTTTTTTACTTTATAAATTGTTAGTGAAAAAATATCACTTTCTTTAGATTTACTCTTTTTTTTGACTATTTATTTTTAATGCGATAATCCACACTGGGAGAGGGACATTTTTGTAGGTGTCTTTATAATGGCACCCCAGTCTTAAACGACCATGCTTTCGTTATACAGGAATCAAAAACACCATACTTGTAGTCTAACCACAATGTATTCGACCAGACATAGAGGAGGCATGTCGGCTCGCGTGCAGGGAGCTTTGGGACTTAGAAGCTCAGGGCACACGCCGCAAAGCTCGAACGAGACCCGCAAGCTAATTCAAGAAATCAATATCTCACTTGGCGTGAAACTCGCGAATTTGCCGTTAATTATTTATTGTGAATTGGGTATTAATATGCAGGTTTGTAACGTAGATTATTAATGGATAGGGACAGGTGATGAATAATTATATTTTGTTGGGAAAAAATATTGTTGTGTTGTTTCGGGTCTTAAGTCGTTTCGAACCATGATGTGAATTTAAGTATTTTTTCTGAATGTTTCATTTGCACCGCAGTAATTGGAAGAAGAGCTATTTATCATTACTATTATTCAAATTTAAAGTGTATATTTTTTGTAGAGTTATGAACAGGGATCACAAACTGCTTAGTTGAGGTAGACATTCAATAACCGAGTACACGAAGAATACGGAGTAATTTTAGTTAGTTAGAGGCTGGTTGACTCCTGGGGGCCCCTAAAAGGTGAATATTTAGAAGGAAACCCTCATACAAAAAAAAGGTTTAAGAAGTTTCGTTAGTTGCAGAAATAATACTATTATCAAAATCTGCCTAGCCTTTTCCCAACTAACTACGTTCACTTCCGGTACCAGTCGAACTAGATGTAGCCGAATATCAGCATTTTACATGGAGCGACTGCCTATCTGACCTCCACAACCCAGTATGACCGTCATTTTTGCTGTGGCTTGAACACCACATTTATCAGCAGATATATAGAGACAAAATAAATATAAAAATAAAGAATGATCGTATAACTTTATTTATAAATATAAGTTCAACAAATATTTACTGAAAGTTCGCAGACGGCGGGGCGTTCCATCCAATTTAATAAGAACAAATGAAGTTATGTTCGAACGCCTACGGAACCATTTCGTTATTGAAAAATGTTTTCAACACATGGTGGGAGAGTTTTCCGACATTCAATAATTTTACCGAGTATAGACAGTGTGTACACATGAAGCAGACAGTTATGGAGCACATTTTACGGAAAAACCTACATCGTAAAACTGGTTCAGTGGATATTTATTTGATGAAAACCAAGTGTTTTATGAAGTTGAACTTTTAGTGAATTTCATGAATTCATATTAAGATAAAAATTTCCATGGTGAATGGCCATGAGCTAATAGTGTAGTATCCTACGATACTTGACGACATTGGTATCCATCGACGCGTGCCTGTGTATGAATCTCTATGGATTTGTATTGCAATAGTCGCCTGGATATCAAAAGTATCGGCGAGTTGCGTCGCGTTCTGTTCGAAGGAGCTTATGTTAACTCTTTTAGTGAACTTCAAATGATCACTCCACGTTCCACACATTATTCCATGTAGTAGCTACATAATTTTGTGTCGCCTCGCCACACTAATTACACCCGGCCGGATGGCCACGACGCGATGTACCACTGCACGCTGCAGTAAAATGTAAATATTGCCCTAAATCTTGTTCACACTGAGCCACTAATTAAACAGACGGGGTAGTGCCAATTGAACAGCTTCTGTTTGACATATGCTGATTTGGACAGTCTGATGAGTTTGGTAATGAGGTTGCTTAATTTGATTTTCGTACGTGCCAAAAGCAGAGCTTTTGTCGTCATATAATTTAATTTTTGAAATTATTTTTACAACAATTCTCGGCAACTGATTACAGGCAACCTCTGATAGCGTCATTTTAACAACATTAAAACTGTAACTATTTATTTATTCGTAATCATGATTATGAAATTATTGAGTTGAGATGTTAATGGACAAATGTTGGAAATCAGTTTGATAAAAAACGACGGGTTGCACTCTGGGAGTGCCGCAAAAGTGAAAACTTGAATAGTAATAAATACACACGAACATTCGCGCAAGCGCCCTGCGCCGTCTTACGAATTTTCGAATTTTTCAGGTCACGTGTCCTGACACGAGTTTAACATTTTTTACCCATTCCAAGAAAAGTGCACAACGCCGCTAAAGAAGTTTTCACTTCAAAAAAGGTTTATCCGGCAAAGTTAGCATCTGTTACCGCATATTCCTTTTCTGTAGATTCTCTTTCGAATTCCCAACAGTCTGCAGAGATGAAACAGACAGGTAGACATCAGAGTAATTTAATACGAGTTCCTTTTCTCCATTTTTGGCGTCGATCACTAACAAGAAATGACGTTCACATTGAACAAAATCTTTTGGAAAACACGAACGTGGTTTTAACTGCAACGGACTGAAACCTAAAAATAGTGGAGAGGAAAATCTGTTTCACTTACTTTCTGAATAGTTTATTTCCAAGTAATGAAGGTGGACAGTAGAAGAAATATTTGGTCACGTATTCCTTTTTTCGTATACGAAATGGGAAATTAAATGTTCTTGCTTTTATAAAAGTATTTTTAACAGAGTGAAATAAATACAGCTACAGAGGACGATCTTCCGGGTTAAGCCGCGCTTGCCGAGGTTGGTATGTGAATGGGTGACCATCTGTCATAGCGAGTTTCCTCCGTGCCTCGGAAAGCACGTAAGGCCGTTGGTCCCGGCTGTCATTTGTAGATCTTTGACAGTCGTTACTGTTAGTCAGAAGCTCTAAAGTCTGACAACCAGTCTTACCATGGGGTATCGTATTACCCAGTTAC
Organism: Agrotis puta; assembly: GCA_943136025.2. NCBI lineage: Eukaryota > Metazoa > Arthropoda > Insecta > Lepidoptera > Noctuidae > Agrotis > Agrotis puta. The sequence goes on from OW964171.2 coordinate 5,594,051, forward strand.
TGGGTTGTGGAGGTCCGACAGGCAGTCCCTCCATGTAAAATACTGATATTCAGCTGCATCTGGTTTGACTGGAAGCCGACACCAACATAGTTGGGAAAAAGTTAGGCAGATGATGAATTAACAGAGTGAATGGTTTTTCCAACAAGACTCATGGTTTAAAAAGTAAGCGAAAACTTAAATATAAAAAAAACATAAGCTACGTACAGTCTAAAGTTTCAGCTTACTTACACTATTCAGAAATGGCAATAACCTTCCGTACATTGACTTGAGCGTTGCGTGCTAAAACTTATTTAGTTCATAATCCTTTCACGTATACGATAAAGAGAAACCGATATCCAGAATAGGCACGTTCATCGAAAGTACTTGTATTCTATATTAAAGGAAAACAATAGAGAACATTCGATGAAAATAAAATGTAAACTGGGTCTATGAAACGACAACACAATTTACAAAAAAAATAAATGCTGTTTTGTTATGTAGCAGGTTTTTTTTTATCGTGGTAAAATTATCAAATGAGTCCTCCCACCCAGGGCAGGGCGGGAGGGACTGTCAGACTCCTACTGACTAAAATCCACGGTGTCCTTCACTAGCCCTTTACGTACCGGGGTCACGGTAATTCGTAAGTCCCGCGACCCCGGCAGGCTATGGCCCTCTACAGGCCCCGTCGCTATGCTGAAACTACTTGAGGCGCGCGAGGAACACAACGCGCCGTCGACCCAGGCATAGTCCATGGTCGGACAGCGAGTCGCCCATTACTCGCCGCCCGCCAGTTATGTAGCAGGTAACGTATTTTGTGGTAGGTATTATTACTTCACTAACCTGCAGTTTCACTATGTATTTAACAGATTTTGTTGACTACAGATATTTAGTTTACAATTAGTTACTTGCCCCAGCTTCGCACAGGTAGTAGACTATATTATGCCTAGGTACGTGTTTTATTGCATCTTAAAAAGATTTTGATGAATACCAGGTGACTTGATTTTTTCCGACATGTTTAACTATTTTTTCAAATTTATATTACTTCAAACTTTTTCACCGTTCAGACGTTTTTGAGTTTATCACGAACAGGCAGACAGACAGACAGACTAATAAGATATTTGAATAGATATTGTTTCTTACTTTTCAGTGTGGAGTTTAAAAAATAATTCTTTCATCATTCCATCAGCCTTTTAACCTGACTACGGTAAAGTCAAAAGAAAGGGTTCCTCAAATATCGGAAAGGTTTTAATTTTCCACTGTAATTATGTCCGAAAAAGGAAATTGTCCCAATTTTCATATATAAAGTAATTATAACCCATTATAACAAGTACTTCGCAGTGGAATTGATTAAATATTTCGTAGTCACTCAAATATTTTCGTAGCTATGGTAAATCGATGTGTTCGTGAATATTTTATAACTAACCGTCTGTCACGCCACAGTGTCAGCAACGGCCCGAGTTTAACACATTGTTGGTAGTTTCAACGTTTAAATATTGTTGTTTATTTTAAATAAATTACTTTGTTAATTAACGAACATGTTTTATGTGAACGCTGGAAGTTTTTAATTGATTCTGTAATCCAAAAAGTTGCTTATAATGTACCTACCTCATAATTTTCTATACATTAGTGCCTATCTCGGATAATAAGGTTACCGTCTTGATTAATACTGAATAAACGAGTTAAGTATTCATCATATTATAACTGGTTGTAACACAGTCTTGGTAGTTGCGGGAAATATGATATTGGGAAGAATTTCCAAGTTCTACTTCCAGTTCTAAACACCTTCGTACACAAGGCATGGCAAGTCTCCGATACCACACGACTTTGGCTTCCATTGATGTGTGCCTGTGTACGAACATCTATGAATTTGTATTGCGATGATGCCTGGATACCAAAGTTGTACGGAGACTTGCGTCCGACACTTCGTACACAAAGCGACTTAAGCCTTGGTCACACGTACCGAGTAAACGGGGGAGACAGTGCTCTCGGCCAAGTACTCAGTACGTATAAACATTGCGCTGAGTGCTCGGCCCATGATACCTACATACTCGTACATACCGAGTAGGTACTTGCCATTCATTCAAAATATGATTGTTCTGTCTATGTATTCTAGAATAAAACATGTTCAACTTTTCTAATTCATATCATATCTATCGTTAATCCCTAGGCTGTTCCAGATTGCTATCATTAAAAAACTATAGTGACCTTTTTTCCTTACAAAGGTTGACTATTAAAAATAAATCGATTGATTAAAAATATGAAGGACAAACAGAATAAGATCGATAAGTAGATATCAACTCGTTAAAATCAATCAATTACTGTTAAATGAAACACGTTGAAGGTGAAAGTATGAGTAATTTAAACTCGTGTTAATCATTTCATTCGAATTTTTAATGTTTGTTGGAAACTTTCCGATAAAAATTCGTGACTTCGTAACTTTGAACCACATTTCCAAACGTAATTTTAAAAATTCATTACCAATGACGGCTCAGTGGTTCTATTTAACTTTTACTACGAAAAAGTATGTTTAATTAGAAAGTTTACGAATTAATTATTATATACCTAATTATTTTTTAATTACATCTAAGTTAGGTAGTTTCAAGTAATCTTTCAAGGGCAGGAAAAAATAAAGTAATTGAATAATGAAGAAAAATTGTTAACATCCTGTAAATTTCTGATATTTCCTGACATTTATCATCTTATAAAAAAGTTTCCCCACTTCTCTGTTTCGGGCAATTTAATAGATGAATTTTTTCGAAAACTTTTCTCTTATAATAAATTCAAGTAGAATTTAAGCAATCTTTTTTCCAAAAGAAATGTAATAAAACAGGATAAAATCTGATACAGTTGAAAGTTTATTTATGAAAACATAAATGTTTGTGTAGTTATTCGTAGCACAAAGGAAATGGTCGCGGGGCTCACGAATTACCGTGACTCCGGAACGTAAAGGGCTATTGAAGGACACTGTGGATTTTAGTCAGTACGAGTCTGACAGTCCCTCCCGCTCTGCCCTGGGTGGGAGGACTTATTTGATAATTTTACCAACATAAAAAAAAGAAAGCACAAAGGAAATAGACAATTTTTTTTTTATGTATTTAACTATTTAGGTCAATGTCAAATAATGGCAAAACAGCCAGCTGCCTATTAAATGGCGTCAAGTAGAAGCGAGGCCTACGATTGTTCGCGTGACTGTATCCATTTCTGGGCCATGTTTGGCGTTGTAGGATATTTTTGGCATTAATATATGCATTGGAGGAGCGCCTAGCGGTCTGTTAACTTCTTTGTAAATACATATTCATTTCGCTTAGGATTTGATACGCACGCACTGGTCTTTAAATAATGATCGTACTGATATTAGTAGGGTAGCACGTAATTTTTTGCAAGGAAGTAGGTTGGTTACATTTGTATAAGTTACATCAAAGTATAATTTCATTTGTTTAGTACCTCCCTGAAAATGTTCTTACCGCAATGTGCCAGTGCGAAAGCCGTTAAGTTTCTTTTCTAATACGCTTTACGTTTCGAACATGCTTGACAATTTATTGTTACATACTTAACTAAGATTGTACCTAAATAACACAGAAGTGGTAGGTTAATCCAAGCAATTGTACGCGAGTGAAACCCTAAACAACAAAAAAAGCAACTTAATCCAGTTTCTGAGCCTGTTAAGAGCGCCCCTAAAAGTGGGTGTACGAAGAAATCTAATCACAAACTTCAGACTCAAGTGTCTCTCGGGACCCATTATGAGAAGCGACTGTTATATTTTTGCACAAACTTTCCAAATAATTAGGCTAGTACACATTTGGGAGAGAATTATCTCAATAATTGCGAGCTTAGCTTTCCCTCGTGCACTCTATCCGGAGTCGTAAGTCTGTTTTTTTAAGCTACAGAATCCGGCTCGAAGGACCATCTGTTTAAGTGATAAGGTCACCGTTTTAGAAATAAAATTCGTGTAATGTCCTATGCAAAACTATAAAGTTTTAAAATTAATGAATGATGATTACTTATGACATATTGTTATAAGTTTATTTGATATGGTTCTTAAGCGAACAAGGTTTCTTTTACAGAAATACTCACGTCCGTTCTAAATATAGACCATTTAATCAAGTCTCATACAGTGATACAGAACAATAAAAATAATCTCCGTCATAAACGAATCTGAACCTTACTTCCTTATAATATGGAATGTTATTGCTGATCATACATTTCAATCAGGACGCTTTTAATAACACGTGTGACATCACCAATTGATCAGTCTTGAAATAGCAGTCATTAACGGTTTCTCTTATGTTACGTCGCCGTCTGTCTTTATTAAAAAGTCAATGTCGTAGGGCAAACCACTACTTTACTGTCTGCCTCGCTGCGCAGGCATACGGTCAGCGAGTAATGGGCAACTCGCTGTCCGACCATGGACCATGCCTGGGTTGACGGCGCGTTGTGTTCCACGCGCGCCTCAAAGTGTGTCAGCATAATGACGGGGCCCCCCTTTAGAGGGCCAAATCTTGAAGGGGTCACGGGATTAACGAATTACCGTGACCCCGGAACGTAAAGGGGTATTGAAGGACACCGTGGATTTTAGTCAGTACGAGTCTGACAGTCACTCCCGCTCTGCCCCGGGGTGGAAGTACTCATTTGATGATTTTACCACGAGAAAAAAAATGTCTGCCTCAAATTGTTTCGGAAATTATAATCGTGAAGAAATGTTATCTCGTAGGGCAGTTATTATTAGAAAGAACCAACAAAAGGAGACGATCAAAAAAAGGATGATGGATGAGAAATAGAACCAAGAATCGTATTTATTTTTCACGTCATGTTACGAATATAGAACCTCTCCGCACAGAAAATAGAACTCATATTTCATTTATATAAAAGCCTTCCTGCGTCAAGGAGTTGGATTTATTTTTGTATTGATTTGTCAGTATGTGTGTGGGTCAGGGACAAAAGTTTCACAGCATTACATTACTAATCAATCTAACATTAGAGAACTAAAAACATGTAAAAATTACGTAAAATTATGTGAAAAACTTATACGTTAATACGGTAAACCATACGTTGTATTTTCATTTAATATCAACAGTTAATAATGAGTTCATTAACTTAACAATAATGTTTACTTCTGATCCGATTTTAACCGAGTCATTTAAAGACGGATGTCTCGGTCGCGGGACTTACCCATTACTGTGACCCCGGTACGTAAAGTGCTAGTGAAGGACACCGTGGATTTTAGTCAGTACAAGTCTGACAGTCCCTCCCGTCCTGCCCTGGGTGGGAGGACTCATTTGATGATTGTACCACGAAAAAAAAACGGATGTCTCATTATTATTTTTTTGCTGTATTTACGGCTAAAAGATTATTAATTAATTAAAATCAGTATTATATTGATTGTATTGCAGGCACAACGTGCAGATACCTTAATTTTTTTTAAAATACTACGGCTTTCCTAGAGGTCACTTCACCTTCTAAGTTCATCGACCTTATGGTATCTAGAACTTCAGTGTGCTACGTCACTGCTACCTGCTCGCTATTGATCCGACCACGGTATAGAACTCCTGCAAAACTCGACTAAACGAGTCCTTTGGCGTCAAATTCCGCCGTACGTGTCTCTCACTTTAGAACGTGACGCACTGAAGATACAAGCTGACTTTTTAATGATCTTAGAAAGCGGCCAGTTTGAAATACGCTTGGGTTTTGAAAGGAATAACGTTGAATAGATTGAGGAGTTGGGGCCATTAAAAAATACGTGTGGCACTCGGAGACTGCCGCGGTAAAGCTATTGCATAGTATTTTTTTATCAACTTATGCCATTACAATTATTTATTTATTTATTTATAAAATAAAAGAAAAAACTATCGTCTACCGCGACTATTTAACGAGAATATCATCCCATCGTTGCTCTTTGGGAAGTTACTAATTAGGCTATAGTCAGCCACGTCAATCAAGTAAAAGTCAAGAAAAAAAAACATTCTTCAAAGTTTATTCCTTCACCTGTTGACATGACATTGACAATGTTAGGTTTATTTTCGTTACGGAATTTCTTGATTCGGTCGCCGCGCTCAAAGCCCGAGATAAAAGCTATGCAATAGTTTAAAAAGGTATTTTTAGTGACTTTGCAGTTGTAGCTGTTTTACTATGTCTGTTTTAGTGAAAGTACCACGTTTGTCAAGTCCACATTTTGCAGTTTGACATAATAAGGGACCAGCCTATAATCTCTTAGACGCAAAGACAGGCTCTTTTATTATGGGGGTATACGAGTACAATATTTTTTCATAAAAAAATCTGTCAGTCGTTAAACAAGTTTAAAAAAAAAAAACAGTTTCTACCTAATATAAATATTAATGCGAAAAGCAACTTCGTCTCATTTATAAAGACACTAAAAAGGAGTACGCATGACCACTTCACTTTAACAAATATAAACTTGTGGTAAGTGGCTACATTCGTATCAATACAAAACCAAAAAGCCTTACAAGGATATAACATTTATTTTCTCAAGCAGTCGCTTTTTCGCGTCAAGAAATATTTATTCGTCCCATCACTCAATGTAGGCTTACCACGTTTTATGTTAACTCCAGGATTGTCTTTCCTTTTATTTTCGCTTGTCCCGGCAATTGCGTACAGAGTGGTTATGCGGTCGGAGATAATTGCAATTTTCGTACACATTTACGTCATTGCCAGGGAGATTGGCTCCCATACTGGATTGCTGTCGTTGTTTGCCTGAAGCCAATTACATTTAACGTGTTCACACACCATTTCATATATTCTATCATATAAAAATGGCAATATTTTATATTTTCTTTAATAAGAAGTATGCTTTACTTTTATTTTATGTAGTTTCTTATTTAATAAATAGTAAGATCATTTCATTTACTATGCCAGTCAAGTAATATCTCAAATTATAAAGATACTAATCAAATATTTTCGAAGTGTCTCACCAAAAACATTACTATAAAAAGGTACACAAAAGAAAGACCAAATCACTTGTCTTGTGTTTTTTATCAAAAGGCAAACAATATCATCTATACATATAATAAATCTGTAGAAGGGTTAATTCTGTACATTGAAAATATTGAAAAAATAAATAGCGGGGGGTGTTGCTGGATGGAATTGTTGTCTGTCTGTCTGTTTGTGCAGGCATCACGTGAATACTAACGGTTCGATTTCGATGAAACTTGGTATAATTATTCCTTATTATCCTGGGCATAACATAGGATACTTTTTATCCTGGAAAAATACGTAGAAAAAAAAAACAGTTTTATTCATAGACGTTGTTCTGTAGAACCGCGAACACACGTTGCATTACCCGCAGTGGATTCAGCGCCGTAATATTTATAAGATTTCATTGTCAGAGTTACTCAAAATGGGGAAATAAACCACCCACGCGAAGACCGACATCCGCGCGGACGGAGTCGCGGTCGGAAGCTAGTAACTAAATATAACCATTTTCGAGACACCCTAAGGGTCTTATCGTAAGATATTCAACAAAACAAAATGTAATCTTTTGCGGGCGCGATCCTTGGGATCAATGCCCTCACAACGCGTTCTTTTCATCAACAAAAAATACAATCCACGATGAAAATGTAACTGGTAACATGACTCGACTGTGACCTTTTCCTGTGCCTGAAACAAAGGGTGCTCATTCTAGCGAAGTAAGTTTCTGGGCCAGGTTTTTCCCATCGACTAACTTTTGACAAAGGCAAAGATAATCGTGAGACATGTGGCGAAAAATTGTCTTAATAAGAGGTTGTACGTGCCTATTTGTAGTAGGATGTAGGAAGGGGTATATTACCTATTTTGTAGATGATATACATTTTTGAAGTGAAAACTTCTTTAGCGGCGTTGTGCACTTTTTTTGGAATGGGTAAAAAACCTGATCGAAAATTCGTAAGACGGCGCAGGGCGCTTACGCGAATGTTCGTGTGTGTTATTACTATTGAAGTTTTCACTTCTGCCGGCACTTCCAGAGTGCAACCTGTCGTTTTTTTTTATTTAATGATAGGATCCCGTTTGACTACTATCTCGCCTGATGACCAAATAATGTTTTCGCATTGTTGAAATATTAATTTAAATGTTATTTTGATATTTAATTTTCAAATTTCACTCGATTGGTTTGTTTTACAACGATGTCTTCACTTTAATTCCAACTGTTAAAAGCTTCATCTTTAAAAAACACGGTGTAATAGCCCTTTACGTTCCGGGGCCACGTTTACTCGTTACCCGCCACCCCGACAGGCTTTGGCTCTCTAAGGGGGAACCTTCATCAGCAAGTATGCCGAAATCAACTCTTCATATTAAAATCCATAAAGCCAATTTATATGTTAAATAGCACAACAAATGACGACCCGAGCCATAGTTTATTAGTTAGTATAGTTCCACTTATTTGATTAGATCATAAGGATGCTTGTCACAGATGGCGGTCTCTTATTCCCCAGACAAAGCCCAGTTATACTCTTGTCACCACTAGTTTCACGATGCCTCTCAAGCCCTTTTAGTCGAGAGCCACTTAACAGACGTTTTCTCTTAGGACAAAGAGCTCTCGACTCGAAACTTTTACTTGTGTTCAGTGCTCAAAATAGACTCTTGTTTAGCAAGCACGTGTTTGTGAAAATTATGAATACGTTCATACAGTGGGATGAAATCTGTATATACATATCTATACCTTCATGATAAATGAATTTGCACGTCTGTAGTTTTCTTAGATTCAAAGATTTTTACTGAACATTCCCAAATTCAAAAGGTTCATAAAAATAAAATGGCTGCCAATAACGATTCGTTTGGTTTAGAAGTATAAACATGTACATGCATGTATATATATATATACATTCATGTATCGTAGCTAGGTATTTATAACTTTACATTTTACTGTTAGAAAGCAAGGAAATAAAAGAAAATATTAGTTCCATGTACGTTTTTTTTTAACTTACGTAACAAAATGTAGGACATAGGAAAAGTCGACGGTGATGTGTAAAAAATTCAAAAGGATTTTTTTTTTGTGTTGTTTAATAAAACAATATTGCCTCAGTACCTCAGGCATTAAATCTGCTTATGAATCTGTTTTATTTCATAATTTTTAAATAAATACATGGTTTTGGGGCTATTGTTTTTCTCGAAGTATATTATACATAAACAATGTTTTATGTTTGTATGTATGTTTTTTTATTCGTTGTCCGAAGTGTAAATCCATTGATACCTTGAGGGCTTCAGGACAAACGGGATAACACTATAAGCTCGGTAAAGAAAACGTAAGCTTACTACATATTTATATGTATAAAACGACATTTTAAATAACGTATACTTAAATATAAAAACAAATCTAAATTCACGGCAATGCCAACGGTCGTCGCGAGGCGATTACCGGTCACCGTAGGCGCGGGCATTTGTTTGGCTTGTAATGGGTGACTTGCCGTCCTATCATGGACCATGCCCGGGTCGACGGCGCGTCGTGTTCCAAGCGCGCCATACAGAGATGTCAGCAATCTGACGGGGCCCCCTTTGAAGGTTAAGCCTGCCAGGGTCGCGGGACTGTCTTATCAGTTAACAGTATCCCTAGAACGTAACGGGCTATTGAAGGAACATCGTGTTTTTTAGTCAGTACGAGTCTGACAGTCCCTTCCACTCAATCCTGGGTGTGAGGACTTATTTGATGATTTTACCACGATAAAAAATAAAAAAGGTACTAATCAATCAGCTGTCACTGTTTATACTATGTCAGGGACTACTAGTGCTGTCCCTGACATGATATAAACAGGGACAGCACAAGTAAAGTTCCAGCCTCACAGAGTCGAGAGTCAAGTCCCTCTTTAATGTTTTTGTTTGGCCTCGCTCTGTATAATGAGGTGTTAGTACCGGGAGACACTACAGGGTGAATGTGACACCCTTTGTATAGTGCTTACTGAATTGCACATTTATTTTTAGTTTTTACTTGCTGACCCAGCAAACTTCGTACCTCCTATTTGATTTTTGAACGTCTTTTAAATTTATTTGTTTTCTGAACGTCGAAAGCGATATTATTGCTTTTACTATTTTCCTATATATATTATATTATTAACTCACCTTTTAAACCTTCCCTGGACTTCCAAAAATAAATCTAAATCAAAATTAGCCAATTCCAAGCCAGCCTCCAGGTTTTCGAGTTTTAGCGAAACTAACGAACAGCAATTGATTTATTTATATATATATGATCTTGTGAATAGGAAGAGTGTAGTAATATCGCAAGTTATGTGGTCAAACAGCGGATATTTTTAAACAATTGCTCAATAAAGGGTATTTAGAGAGTTTGTATGTGACGATGATTTGAAGAATATGGCTGGCAGCAGATGGATGCGGAGTATCCAGAACCGGGAAGGCTAGCGCTCTTTGGTGGAGGCTTACGTTCAGAGCAGTGGACGGCTTTAGGCTGGGCTTATAATATAAAATATGTGTGTGAGTCTCATAGAATTGTTAGGTACCTACTGAAAAAATTAAATGTGGGAAAAGTAAAATTTTATTCGTAATTATAAAACTGTGGATCAAACACGCGGGACTGTCTAACTAGGTAACCCTGGAACGTAAAGGGTAATTGAAGGAACACCGTCAGTAGTGACCAACGGCGAAACATTCGATGATTATAACACGTAAAGAAATAGGACTGTGTCAATTGTAATTACAACAAAACAAAAAAAAAGAGAATTAACCGATTTGAAAACGGAATATTTTTGAGTTTTGTGCTTTGCAATACATTTAGCCATTAGATTAGAATGATGGTGATAAAATAAACAATTTAATTTGATACCAACCTTTACTTTTTTTGAATTTTCCAAATAAAATGTTATTACTACGTTCGTTTATATCAAAAGAGTAAACTTGACAGGACGTTATAAATTCATGAAGTTAGGCCGTTTGTCATTCATGTTGACACCCTAAATTATTATATTCTTCACGTCGTTTACGTATAAACTTGGTTATTATGAGATTCTGTCACACAAATGTGTTTTGTTAAAATGATAATCGTGTACACAAAAACTAATTGAGTCAGGAAGAACCTTTTGGTATTCTTAAGGTTAATAGGAGGTTAAGCTGTGGATGCCAGGGTTGATTGTGGTGTCGATATAGCGAGGTTTTTTTTAATGTTACCCTACACTAGGATTTTATCCTGTATCGTAGGTGCGTTTAAAGACATAGAAACACACAGACAAACACCCAGACCGGGATTGACGAAGATACGACACTTTTAAAATTGGCAAAATGTGACAAGCAAGTACAGTTTTTACTTGCTTCTGACGTCACGAGCATTTTGATGCGTTATATGTATAAATATGCATTGTTGTAATGAAAGAAAAAATACATGTCCATTATTTTAAAAACTGCAGTTCACGGTATAAGTGATTAAATTTGCCATTTATTGATACTGTCAAATTGCCTATTGTAGCTATTATATATTGAACTGCATCTTTCAGTAGGTACCAGTATTATTTAATGTCGTTGGGGTTTATTTTCGTTTTACTAAACCTGATGCAAGGATCATACCTAAATATTTCAAAAAGAAAACTAAAATATTTCCTACAGAATTACATTATTCTCCTGAATAAAACTGACTCCGTTTCACAAGTTACTTATGTAACACTATATCTTTATATGTAGCACGTACATGTTACATATGAGTTTCTCTATGAACAGACGCGGGTAGCAATATATTTTGCACGCTTCAGCGGCTTTACGAGATCAAATATGACGGCGCGGTGTATCAAGTAAGTGTTCACAGAATGCACGCTCATAATAATGGAATATTTTACTACTGGGATATATGGCAACATATTACTTAATTGAAGCAGTAAACGTAACTATAAACGGGTAGTATTGTATAGTAAAAAGACAACAAAAATGTGATCAAGTTTTAAATGCGGTCATAAGTATATGATGTGGGGTATTTCTTTTGTGGCATTGTGATGAAAACATACCCTTGTTTGGTAACAATAAAACCTAAAAACTTTTCTTGAAATTGTCTTGGGTTGGAGAGTGTAGAGGCATAGGTAACCTCTTCTGTATTCCGCATATACATAAAATAAAGGTTGCAATCAATTTGAAAAATCGTTTTGTTTTCGATAAATTATGATTTCGTCGTCTTTTTAGATTTTTTATTTAAAAATTTCGAGCTAGAACTAATTTGATAATATTTCCACCATTTTTTTTTACTTGTTAAAATCATCACATGAGTCGTCCCACCCAGGGCAGAGCGGGAGGACTGTCATACTCGTACTGACTAAAATCCACGGTGTCCTTCAATAGCCCTTTACGTACCGGGGTCACGGTAATTCGTGAGTCCCGCGACCCCGGAATATTTCTACCTAAAAGAAAACAATATGTAAGTACTTAATTTAAATGTATTAAAGACAGTAGCACCAAACAGCTGTTTATAATTCAGAATAAAGCTCGACGCCGTCCGACCTACATATAAAATAATGACCGGTCTGACTTCTTAGTTATTACTGTAAATTATTAAAATTCACGGTCACTTGGCCTTAATAACATGTGTGCTACAGTTTTTTATATTACAGTTGCCTGAAGAAATTAAAGGTTTCAGTGTTAGCCTGTTATTTTACATTGTTTTCTGCTTTTCATTAGAAAGAACAAGTTTCTTACCTTGTGATTGCATTGCTAAGAAAAAATCCGGGTACTCTATTAATCAAAAATTGTCTGGAATTATTTAGTCTTATTTTATTCTCTTTATCCGGATTCACAGCAAAAAATCAAAGCCATAATTGTTAACAGAAAGTTACCGAACCCGATGAACTAGACGAACTTTTACTGCTGTAAACTATATATGGCTTTTCTGGTTTACTAAGTTTTTTTATCTTTTATCTTTGTATGTTCTTCTCCTGTCTGTCGAGCTCTCGTTAAAGAGTTAGAGAACTTGCTAATGAGCAGTGGTTGTTCCGTGCTTAACATGTACAGTCAACAAATGAGATAGTATCCAGCCAGCAATTTTTAAAACATTTTCCAAAGTTGTGTTTTAAAGTTTGACGTGTCTGGGGTCTACTTTCGAAGTCCATCAATGAAGACACGAGTCGCAAATATTCGGTCGGATAATACTGCCACGATTGATCCTTTTGACGCGGCACTAGTATCAGCTATATCATTATACCAAATTGCATTAAAAATCCAGTACCAAGAATTTTCAAAAGAAAGGGAGATAATACAATATTTGAATTTGTCGTGATCACGAGTTTGAAACAGACAATTTCTTTTTTCAAAACAGAAACGTTTCGAAAAATTCAATTTACGAGTATCATATCTGGTTATTGATGTCAGGAAATTGTGTTTCCTATTATTGTCCTGTTAGTGCTATTACGTATCTGGTTTAGGCCCTGCCTTCCTCAGGGATCCCGGATACTTCAGTATTATTTCTCTGTTCACGTGTATAGCGGTGGTTTTCCACTTGATGTAATCCCCGAGAATCTTACGACGCTCCAGGGAGGCAGCTTACCTGCCTTCCGGTAATGAAATTAAACAAAATGTCGGCGACGAGACCACCGCAGCGACGCGAGGCGCAAGTAGTGGAAGGAGCGCCATCATTCCGAAACGTAGTTTGTAAGGTTGATTCTTATAAGTTTAGATTTAAGATTTTTTCTAATCAGAATTTATTGCTGTATAATTGTTTGTATATAATTCTTGTTAGATTATGTTCACTATTCTTATTAGAATCTAAATAAGCTGTTTGGTTTATATCTCTAGTTGAAAAATTGTACCAATTTAAAATATTTACGTAAGTTGAAAACGTGCTTTTTTGTTTATGTGTTTTTAGTGATTAAACTTATGTAAATGGTTGTGTTTTATTATAAAAATGATTGTACAGTTTGTTTGATAAAAATCGGTTCAGTAGTTTTTAAGATATAGCGATTTTTGTGTAAGTGAAAGGTTCATTTCTGGGAAACTTAGACTAATTTTGTTGTAAGGCTTTTTTGTATATTTATATATGTTAAAAATAATTAGTTTAAGTTAAAGTATGTACAAAAAGGATTCCAAAGATATATAACATGTAAGGAAAAAGTGGAATTTAATACACAAATAAAGGGTACGAAAGTTTCGGTCTTAGCAAAATGAAAGGCAAAAATGGGCTCAAAAAACGCGTACCTCTTTAAGGTAAAAACGGCCGGTATATAAGACGGAACAAATGCCGGCACTCAGTCAGTCGCAACCGAGCCACCGAAGAGGCAAGAAACCCCAAGAAAAGCGAAGACCGAAGCCTTCAGAGTAAATCAAGAATTCTGTGTTTTGTTTCCGTCGCCCTGGTCCCACCTCCTCTGTTATTCCCGTTAGTACGTCAAACGTTACGCATTCAGGGGTGCGTGGGTACTTGCGTCACCAGCAACGAAAGGCACGCAGGTACAACAAGCTCACCGAGCAAACACATCAGCGGACCACCGTCGGCTATCCCGGTCCGTCCGCTACACAAAAGTTTGTTCGTGTGTAAGATTGTTCCTCTGCCATTGACTAGGTTCTAGTCAATGAGAGCGGTAGCTAAAATCGTACAATAGGTTCTGAATGAAGATGAATATATATGAAAATAAATTCAGTTTGTTGTTGTGTGAAGATATTGTTGTCACACATTTAGAGGTAAATCCTGTAATGGTATATGAATAATTATTATTAATATCAATTTAGTTATTATCTAGGCATAGCATCTATAGTTTCTCTCCATTATGATACTCTCTATAATTTCTTAAATTCTCTTCAATTAGATTGATGCTTTTTTTTGTTTTATTAAAAACAGTACTTATTTATTACACCTCTTATTCCATATACATATTTCAAAATGTTTTCCGTACTTATACAGACACCGTTTTATACTGTTACCAACAGCCCGTCCCGGTTTCGCACGGGTGGATACGATATTTAGCCTATGTTACTCAGGGTTTTTTCGAAATCGGCACAGTAGTTTTTGAGTTTATTACGAACATACACACGCACACACACACACAAATACAAATCTTTGCTCTTAATAATATTAGTATAGATTCAAAATAATATACCTATCATAATACAACTATAAATCCACGACCCCAAATTAAATAAACCACTCATGAAAAATGAAACCAGACCCGTTTCCCAGAAATAGTGAGTATATGTCTTCATTTTCCCGTCGAAGTACATTAATCATGAAGGTTGAAATCTTTGCGTTATCCGACGGATTTCAATGTATGTACTTACATCCGTACTGCCTTGTAAGAAGGTCCATCAATCAACAACTTCCATGTTCGTCATTATGTATAGGATGTTATAAGTCTACTGTTAAAAAAAATATGGAGATTTTTTGACAGTACCTAGTTTCTTCTTTACATTTGATTGGTTGTTGTGATCATGTTTGTCATTGGTCAACATAAGTTTTTGCTATCGAAGAAATACTTTTACTTAAACGTCTCTGTCCTTTTTCAAGAATCAGTTTTTTTTTCTTTTTCTTGAGATTAGTACAATCTTTTTACAGCTTATTTTCCTTTCTAATAAATCTGTGTAGAAAAACGTTTACTTTTTTTATTCGTGCATAAAAACTTACAAATAATGTTACTATTATCTTCATTCGTAACAATTCCTAACTTTTAGGAGTAGTCAATGCAACTCTTGAGAGCCAGAATCAAAAGTGATAACCACTAGAAAGACGCCAAGATAATGAAGCTCGACAGTGTCTCGGAGAACGAATTTTACTGCCTTGGATCCACGTTTACATTTCCTAAACTGCAATCCACATTTCATTGCAACAGATTTCAGCTGACGTACTCAGTGATACATCGTGTTACGAGCGTCTCTATATTGAACATCTATTGTGTCGCCACTCAACCAGGACGCCGGATACATCAGGCAGATTGCTTAGCTTAGCTCCCGACCGAAGTCCCTTCGTACACAACGCGACGGAAGTCCCCGATACCTTGCGACTTCGGTATCCATTGACGCGCGCCTGTGTGCGTGGATTGTATTGCGATAGTCGCCTGAATACCAAAGTCGGTATCGGAGAATTGCGTCGCGCTGTATACTCCCCGTTCATGATTTCAGGCGATGCGACTTGCGTCCGACCTCGTCAACAAGTTGCGTCACGGTGACTCACTGAATGCTCTTAGCAATTTCTTTCATAGTTATTTTGTTTTTTTTTTCTGGCCTAATTCTCGTAATTTTTCTTTCTCTCGGTCGTGTATAGCTTGTGACTAAACGAATATCGTGACGTAAGATTTAGTAGGTTTTATATCTAAGTGTACAAGTTTATATTCGTGGCAAACTAATGAAAATACTTCCTTTTTTTCACAAATAACCGAGACTAACGAGGAATTTTAACTAGATAAAACGACTGTGGATGAAGTTCTTGACAAAAACAATATAATTAAATTAATTGAGGAGACTGTTATGATTTTATCTTTTGTACATTTTCCTATTACTACTCGTACGTACCTATTAAGTTTTTATGTTTAGTTTGTATGATTATAGAGTTTCTTATTATTTTTATGTTTATACATATAGTTTGTAAGTTTTTATTTGTAGTAGTACATAAAAGAACATAATAAAAAAATTGGAAGACACACCAATAAAATAATTTTGGTATTTATTCTTATTTATTTTACGCTTGTTTTATT
The DNA here is from genome assembly GCA_943136025.2 of Agrotis puta. Classification (NCBI taxonomy): domain Eukaryota; kingdom Metazoa; phylum Arthropoda; class Insecta; order Lepidoptera; family Noctuidae; genus Agrotis; species Agrotis puta. The sequence goes on from OW964171.2 coordinate 5,610,616, forward strand.
TCCTGAAGCGTTTTTTACACCAGTTCAATTTTCGGCAGTTCTACTGGCACGGCGGCCGTTTGGACATCAACCCGTGGGGAAATCAAGCCGTCTGCTGTTTTCAATGTACTGAAGCCATTTGATATGATTAAACGTCTGTCACTCTTGGTGGTGATGCCGTGGGACTGCTCTTGGTTAAGTACCAAACTTTTTAGTTAAGTAAAACTTTAAACATTTATACTAGAAATGTACTGACTATCCGGCGATGTTTGTAGCCGGGGAATAATCAGTTTAATGCCGACTAGGCGTCGTCAAAATTCGCTGACTAAACATTCAAGTTATAAACTAAATTATGAACTACCTTGTATTAATATTTTGCTTTTACAGACTTACAGAATGTTATTTATGCAACTGTAAGTAAAAGTATTGAGAGCATTTTTTTTAATTACTGGCTACGGCGTAGCACTTTGCGTAGTACGTAGCAAACGGAACTAGGCGCCACGCATCGGTCGTAGCATCGCTTTTAGATTCATTTCTTTTTCTGTATTTTTTTTCATGACTTTGCACCACACCAGGATTTTTTCCTGTGTTGTGAGTGCATTTACAAACATAAGCACACATACATAAACGTCCAGATCTGGAACAACTACTTGTAGATCACACAAATATTTGCTCCGTGCGGGAATTGAAGCCGCGACACGCAAACAGCAAATGTAAAATTTATTTTTCATAATAATGCGTGCATCCTAGTATCATTTATCTTTACATTCTGTCTGGTAATGGTATTGAGTCAAAAATACAATACGATAATTTATTCCGTATTTAATAATTCATACTGTATTCACGGTGGATACAATATTTCTTTAAAATAAATACAAATTATTATATTTGTTATACCTGGAAAATTAATAAGTTTGTATACTTATCCAGCTATTTATAAATTAGATCAGCTATTAAATACAGCCCTTCTTCGAATAATTAAGTTTATACAAAGGTAGATTGTATTATCAAAACCGGTTTTATTCACAGGAAAATGTTAAAATGGGATGAAAAGTGAGTGGAATGTGTACTCCAAAGAGAACACAGAAGTTCTAAGAAACAGGTTGAAAAGTATGGCACGGGGAAATAGGAATGAACGTAATATTTTGAGATAAATCTATGAGAGAGTTTCGTTGGTATTACCGTAATCTGGTCATCATGTCGTAAACATTAGATTGCAGTACAGAAAATAGAAAAAAAAGACTGTCTCGTCAATCTAGTTGCTGAGTGATTGGCTACAGTACTGTGTCGTGGGTTAGACACCCACCAAGAACATTAAGGGTATTCTGGATATGGGTATGATGAAATTAATAGTGGGTGCATTGTTTCTTTAAAAATTCATGAGCATTTGTGCCTGCCGGGGTCACGGGGCTAACCCATTACCGTGATCCCGGTACGTAAAGGGCTAGTGAAGGACAGCGTGGATTTTAGTCAGTACAAGTCTGACAGTCCCTCCCGCCCTGCCCTGGGTGGGAGGACTCATTTGATGATTTTACCACGATAAAAAAAATAAAAAGCCTTTGTGCCTGGTTTCCTAAGCTGACCAAACTCGTTATTTTTTTATCAGGATTTTTTCACGTTTAGCACAGATATCTGATTCTGTGTGACTCCCTATAACATAGGTATAAGGCACTGACGTGTGTCGCGCATAGGTTGCCTTATATTATATCTAGAATTATCAGTGCCTCTACGTAACCTAGGTACCTAAGACTATTTCCGGGGTCGCGGGACTATCTCATCAGGTAATAATGACCCTGGAACTTAAAGGGCTATTGAAGGACACCGTGGATTTTAGTCAGTACAAGTCTGACAGTCCCTCCTGCCCTACCCTGGGTGTGAGGACTTACTTGATGATTTTACCACGCTATAAAAAAGATTATTTCTAGTAAAATACGTGCCTTTTTTCTCACCTATCGAAAATACAGGGTGTAAGAGACATCGACGCACAAACGGTTACCATGGGTCCAGGACATGATTCTGGACGCCCCCGTGTTAGAATTTTTTGTTGGTTTCTTTCCATTTTTTTTATTTGTTTTTTTTTTTATTTAGATAGTGTGTCGCGCATTAGGTACTACAGGTACTGCGGTACTGGACACAGTATTTAGGTATACGATGACCTTTTATAAACAGCTGAGAAAACACCCATTTCTATTATTATTTACATTGCTACTTTTAGTGAAAATAGTGAAATAATTACTTTTTTGTTAATAATATCATTGGGTTAAGTAAGAATACCGATTATGAACAGTCTAAAGTAAAAAAAAAAGAGAAAATTTGTTAGTTATATAGTTGGTAGTTACATTGTATGAGTGATACTTCTGTACCCTTTTCATCACAACTCTGTTTTCATTTGTTATTCTAAAAAGTTATGCGCTTTGGGAAAGCCTTTTAGCTGAAATGGGTTTGGAACGTCTACGATTCCCTCGGATGGTAGGTACACATTCAAACATAAACATTGACCTGTTTCGACTGAAAACAAAGGGTAAAGTAAAGTTTTTAGCGCATATTTTATAGTGGTTTATATAATGGATCCGCATAAAGTATTGCGGGAAACTTGAACTTTTCATTTACGATATAATATAAAACAATTTTAAAGTTTCTGTTGCCACAAATTTTGAGCAATAGTCTGTAGACGTCACGATATTTACATTAGGTTGCTTTTCCAACATACATGTGCTATGTAGTTATGCTAAGCTATGAAACTATGCGACCGTTTCTACTGATGTTAGCAGCAGTGCGACTAGTAGCAGTGCGATTAATACGCGATGTAAAGATGCGCCGCCGCAAGGTAGCTGTTTGAGGAAGATGCGCAGCGAGAGCTATGCGACATATCGACAATGAGGAGGCATGGCGACCATCTTTAGCACGCATCCATAGCCCGCATCCTTCCATAATTATATTTAAAAAAACGTAGCCTAGTTGAATCCTTTTCCAGTAGTGCTAAGCTATTTGTCCTATGATTGGTGGATAACAAAACGCATCCACAGCAACACACATCTGTAAAGGAAAAGCAACATAAATGTATGTAGTTGTGATAAACTAACCAGGTTTTAACGAACTCGAATGATAACATTGAAGGCGAGACAAATCTAAGTATTCTCTTGATAACGATCAAGTGAACTGTGTTACTGAAAAGGATTTTTAATACCTACACTCTTCTATCTTACGAGATAACAAAAAGATCCATTAGACTCTAAGCTTTTTCTACAAAACTGCGTTTGTAAGTACTCCATATAAATCCTCAGTTACTTCCCTTCTAAAGTCAGAAGCCATTTATCTAGCTGGTTCATTTTTTATCCCATTCTGGTATAAAGTTCCCCGAGGCGAGTTAAAAGTGCACGGACAGATGGACCTCTCTAGCGAGCTGTTTTATGAATTAAAAATAGAATAAAAGAAAACAGTTGTATGCTGGTGCAACCGCGAAATATAAAGAGACAAAAGGTGTTCTTTTAGCGAGATTAATAGCGTTAGAGACGGGTGGTTGGGAAATGTAGTAGGTATTAAGTAAAACTATGCAAACACACGAATGAAATGCATCACATTATTTTATTATCTTAAGAAAACAGAGATATTTGATATTTTATTAGAGAAATGATACCAATTACAAGTTTTCTCTCACAGGATAGAGCAGAAGACAAATAAAAGAGAGTAAATTAGAAGTGTGTGGGATTTAGAATAATATAATTAAGTTAAATTCTACAGATGCAAAATACTTCTACCTAAAATCAATTGGTGTCCAGCTGGTAAATATCTATAGGCATTTTAGGAGGTAAGTATATCATTAGCAGCAACAAAGCAGTCAATCTATACAAAAGCGGAAGGTCAGTTACTCACCCACTCATTGGTCACGAAATCTCAGAAACTACAAGTGTTAGGAGTTTCAAATTGTGTATGTGGGTTCTTTTTAGGATTTCGCGGTGTTACAAACAGAAAAGGTGTTTTTTTTTCCGAAAATCCTGTAACAGCATACATACCAGCAACTTATATTATGCAAAGTTACATACAAATGATCAACCCCAAAAACATCCCTTTTGGGATCGAATTTGATATTTATGAATTCACGATGAATTTGATACAATAAAACCAAAGACAAGGGTATCAGTATCTTTGTTACAAAAGCACCTTGATACACAAACATCAAAACAATTACGTTTATTGAAAATATCTATAACTTTTCCTACATTACTACAATAACAGGTTACAATTTTACCAAATCTTTTGGGAATATTACCAGGCCGCGCCGTGATTGGTCGCCCTCATTGAGTCCATGTTACGGTTAGGGTCGTGTGCGTGAGATTGTAATCGCGTGTTTATGAAGTGCCTTGACCTTTTGAAGAGTTTTTTTTGTGGTTACGTTGCAAGGTTAACGTAGGGAAATGCATTCGTTATTGACAAATTACTCGTACTCTATCATACTGATAGTTAGTAAACGTCGATACTCGATAGTGTCGTGTAATTAAGGAAGTTGTAGGTAGTGTTTGTTTGTAATGACAGTTTCAAATTGTTTATGTATTTACCGATATGATTACCAGTAATTTTCAAGTATGAAGTCACCAATTGCCATACTACTAAAGAGCTGATAGCTCTGCAAATATCAAACGTTACCATATACATAATTTGAACATGAATCGAATGCAAAGAATTGCGACAATCGTGCGTAGAGAATCAAGTTCAATTTTTGCTAAAGCAGAATGAAGGCGTTTTCTCATATGGGCTTCTGAAATGATAAAGGAACCTGTACGTTATGACCGTAAAAGTAACTAAGAGCTTTCCAGAAGGTCGTTATTTTTAACCCCCCTACGCCCGATAAATGCTCAGCCTTTCAACTAAAACATCATAAAAATCGACAATACATCCCCAATACTCATGTGAACAGGCTTTTAATGTGGAATTCTCTATAGTCTATGATTACACAACGTGATCATAGATTTATTCAAACCTATAATTTCGTGTAATATTGCGACTAGTGTCATTTGACTTCCGTTTACACAAATATAATGCTGACAAGGCCTTCATTTCCCAGTAAACGTTTCACTGTTAGCAACTCGTGTTCATTGGTTCTGTTCACGCTACAACGCGGTTGGCCAACGTCTGACAAACATTTGGGCCAATGGCGACCAACATCAGTTGGTTACGTCATCTTCAGAGACCAACATGTTGGTTGTTCAGTCCTGTGGTTCACTCGATGTTTAGTCGGCTCACTGGCTGCCATTGAACTGGTTTATAGTCTGTTTAGTGGACGAAATTTGCTTCGTGATTTGACTGTGACAGATCGGTTTTGTCATTCGATTTGTGTTCGTCTCCGTGCATAACTTAAAAGGAACGAAACGTGTTTATAGTACTTTTTTTCCTCCTAATTTCGACTTCTTTGGATTCAATCTTTCTTTGAGCGAGCCATCTTATTTATTTACCTATTGCCGCTTCGCTCTTGTCGCTATCTTGTCAGAGGATGTTACACAAACCAGAAATTCTCATTAAAGCGATTAGTTTTCTGATCTATAGCAGATATTTTTGCCTATGCTTTACTCGCAAGCCTTTTAAAGCTTTATTACGTAGGTAGGTATTTCAGACTCTTCGTGAAGATGTCCTGTCCTTAAAATTACAAAAAAAAAAATGCTGACACTCCTTGAGGCGCGCGTGGAACACAACGCGCCGTCGACCCGGGCATGGTCCATGGTCGGGCAGCGAGTCGCCCATTACTCGCTGCCCGCATGCCCGCGCCTACGGTGGCCGGAGATCGTCTGGCGACGTCCGTCGCCGTGGGCGTCTACCACTGCGGGTGGGTCGGAGGGAGGACACTGTTCTCTCCCTCACGCGGCACGCCTCCTCCTTCGCGAGCATGACTGCTTCGCAGAAGGAGGCGACCGCTTCCCACTCCGTCTCGCCCCGCAGCATGGCCTCGACCAATGCCGGGCACGAGAGGTCTCCGCCTATCGCCGTCGTGAGGACACGGCGGTGCTCTGCCCAAGCGGGGCAGTCCTGCACCGTATGCTCCACCGTGTCCTCAGGACGGTCCTCGCAGTGGTGACACCCAGGCGTTTCCTCCCTCCTTATCAGACACAGGAACCTCCCGAAACTACTGCACTGGACCTGCTGAAATTTATATAAAATATAATAAATCAACTTTAGTTGACGTAGCAAATTATAACATTTCAAATAAAATTGCTTACTCAGTTTCAGGCAATTTTTGTTATAAAAGCAATACGGCAACGATTAAGGGTGTTCCCACACTGACCAACGGCGAAGTTGGACTAGTTATTAGTCACAGAGGATCGGAGTAGGTTCTAAACTGAGCGAACTCGCATTGGCTGCAAGCTGGCTGATCAACGCATATTGCCATCGTTTGACTGAAGTTGGAGGATTGATCTGTCGTATGTCTGTGGTGCCATTTATTCAGATTTTTGTTTCGTTTTATTGATTACATTTAATTTTTATAATAAAATATTTACGATTAAAGGGCAAAATAATCACAAAGATTCAAAAAATTCATCCACATCGGTGTCAACGTGATAAGTGCCCAGAACGCTCGCAGCATTGCTGCGTTGATTGCCATTCAACGAGGCAATGCTACCAACGCTGATTTATTTTTATTTGAGTTTTTTTTTGAGTACTTTGTCTCTTAGCTCCACCAAAGATAAAAATCAGTCAAAGGTTGAATGAAACGGATTTTTCAGTTGATTAGTGTGAACACATCCTTACACCTTTCGTGCCAGCCGGAATCGATTAGTCATTTAGTAGCAGTCAACTCGATAAGGTCATGCCTTGCCGCTCGACTGTATAAGGGGTGTTTAAAAGCATTTATATTGTTATACAAATTCGTCCCTTTATGTTGTAACTTTAGAATTAATTGGTGACTTTGATACATTGATTTTATAGTGTTATAAAGTTTTATATTTATTTCCATTGAATTGAATTGGTGGTGCAAAAGTCCCTTGACAATGATAAAGTAATTATAAAAGCATTGAAACAGGCATTTGTATGTAAAGTTTAATTGAAATTGACTGCAGTGCACGACTACAGCAATTGTAGTCAATAATACGAAGTCAAGAGTTATGTTAGTAGTGTTCATATGTATGTACCACCGTAAATATGTAATGAAATAAAAATTCTCCGTGAAACTACGGTTCTTAAGAATTTCATTTTTGCGATATTCTGAACGTTATCATTTTTTTAGGGTTCCGTACTCAAAGAGTAAAACGGGACGCTATTACCTAATAAAACTGTCTGTCTGTCACCAGGATGTATCTAATCAACTGTGATAGTAGGACAGTTGTTTTCACAACAACAAATATTAAAAAACTATTATACAACAGACATGTTTTTTTTTGCAATACAAACACATTTATAAAATAAGGGGTCCTTGCCTATACACACTAAACAAAACAAAAGCAAATCGAGATCATCTTGACAGCCAATTAATCAAGAAAATTAACCACCAAAACTTTAAGATGTTCTCCCAAAAGCTGTTTGACTCCATTGAAAGTGGCGGTAAACTATAAATTAATTAATTCCACCGTCGCAAGTCTCATTGGGCACCAATTAATATTGATTGGATTGCACAGCTACCGCTCGTGTTTAGCGGCGAGTTACTCTGATGTTATGGAGCTCATCGCTTAGCATTAAGACTGAAATTGCTTCCATTATAGCATAGTTGTGAATGTAATTTGCTGTTGAAACTGTTCAAATGGCTTAAAAGTGTCATGCTATGTTTTAAAAAAAAACTCGCTGTTGCTTCTTTCATCCAGAAGTGGCTAACATATTTTGTCATATCTTAATATTATACGCATTAAGGCACGCTTCACGAACTTCAAAGTTTTTCTATCGAAAGAAAAATTCTAACCGCGACCAGGATTTGAACCTCCGACCTCCTGATTCAGTACATCTGACGCTTTTACCAACCGAGCTACCGAGGTCCAACCTACGAGCGTTGAATTCTTCGATCCATTTCTAACGTCTCACGGTCACAAGTAGAAAACTAGGATATCGGTCGCGTACGGTCGGTCGCGTACGTCAGCTAAAAATATAATTATAGCAACGTACTTGTCGCTGACGTCAGCGTCGAATTTCGGTGCTATATAGTATACAATGTATATACATACGCGACCGACGTACGCGGTCGATATTACCGTAAGAGGAATTTAGACCTTAGTGAATCCTTTTATAATTGTACTTCCATACGAAGGCTAGGTACTTTAACTGTCTAAAAGATTAATAATATACAAAGTGCTTTTCCTTACAACGTTAAATAAAGTGGTTATAACGACCTTGACATAGCCTATATACAGAATGACTTTGCTCCAAACAAACCATATATTTTATAATGTTTATTAAATAATAACGTTCACAGCAGCAGGGAAAATTATTAAAAATATCAAATATATTACGAACTAACGATGGTGTCGTTATTTTCGCCAACACAGAAAGGCAGGTCGCGGGACTTACGAAATACCGTGACCCCCGTACGTAAAGGGCTAGTGAAGGACACCGTGGATTTTAGTCAGCACCAGTCTGACAGTCCCTCCCGCCCTGCCCTGAGTGGGAGGACTTATTTGATGATTTTACCGCGATAAAAGAAAAAAAAAACACAGACAGGCAAAGAGCGGAACAGCATAAAGTATTTTTTTAATTAATACCCAACATTTCAACGGGAAAACCCGATTCATACATCTGCAATTAAAAGTAAAACTGTTTGCGTAAATATTTAATCTCAAAATGCTTTGCTGTGGAATTTTATAGTACTGAAAGCAAAGGTATTATTATAATTCCAGTGAAATCAAAGGTAGAATAAGCTGGCATTGCAACTTTGAAGATTATTTGCTCACTAAAGTAATGAAGGTGAACATTTTACCTTGCCGCATTTTATATTAAAATGCTACTATTTAAATGCCAAGAGAACTTTGCATAGGTTGCCCGCGTAAGAAAATTTATCTCTAAAATTAATATTTTTAAAAGTATAATTTTTACTTACGGACGTTGTGTTTTCAAAGAAATGTACCTGGAAAATTGAAAAATCGAATTAGTACTTTAGCTTAGTCCTTTTTTTCTAAAAAATGCTGGCCAATAATAATTTCATTTATGTCGGCTAATAAAATACGAAACTCGCTCGCACCGTTTAAATGCTCTCTGTATGGAGCTGAAAAAGGATTTACAAGAAACAAAAGTAGAGAGTCCCAAGAGAATGTGTGTGAACAGATGCGCTGAATAATTTAGCTGGCAACACTTTGACCGTGGTTCGTTCTTGATGAGCAGCCTTACCCATTTACCTATTATACATACGTCGTCGTCGTACAACCTCCCGGGAATGTGTGTACATTTTTCAAGCGACTCAATTAGATAGAACGACTTACTACGCAACGATGAAGCTAATTGGTCGTGTGGACATGCTGTTATTAAGTTTTTGTGGGCTTTTCGTGTTTATTTTTAATATTTCTGTCTAATACCCGTCTATTACCTTAACTTATTCTATTTTTTTTTTAAACTGGTAAACTTGTTCCCTCGTACCTTTTGCTTATAAACAATATAATATATAAGTATAGTTCATAGAATTGGCTATTAATATTATAGAGCGATAACTTTGCGGGAGAATGAGATACAATTCTATAAAAATCAAAATGATTAAAGAATTCCTACATGGATTTTGGAATTTTAAATACCATAAATTTTTGTGCTATGTAAATTAACATTTTATCATTCTATCTTAAAATAACACGTTTTGTTCTCAGATATAAGATAAACGTGTGATTGTACCCTTTATTTATTTACACTTTCTTATCCAATTGTGGTATTTATGGCAGACTTAATGCCTTTAATTACAATTACCATAATATTTCCATCTGATTATAAACAGAAATAATTTATAATCTTTTTGTTAAACAAACAGTAAACAGTCGTATTTTATTAGATAGAAAATGTCTGTATTTTTATTACTACTTAGGTACCTATTCTAGTTTATCTAATCAAGGCTTACATAAAACATCGTAGCCTTAATACTGTTTACAATTTGCACAGAACGCACCAAGGCCTAAATTCCTGGCAAAATGTCGTTAACTTACATACGAGTTTTATATTATATAGCCGCTTATGTTAGAACGTGACTTCGTCCGTAATATAAGGATATTTTTCCCGCCACAAACATTTCATTTAGCCAGCTGATGATGTTATAACATAACTTTTGTTACGTAACATAAAAAGTTCGACGTTTAATTAAAAATTGTAGTGAAACTGAAGTGTCAGCTACCGCTGTATGAATGGGCATTGTCACCGAGATTATGTATGAATGTAAAATGTTCGTTTTTTAATTTTCTGGTGTCAAAAGTAATGTTTAAGGTTTTATGCATACGCGCGAATTTGCAATCGAATAAAATAACAACAAAAAAATCTATGCAAGTTTTGTGATCCAACTTCTAAGGAACCTGTAATAAAATGTGACATTGGATTTATTAACTTTATGACATGATTAGAATTTCTTTGACATTTTCATAATTGATTGCAGATTTGCCAGACATTTTTAATATGACTCCTATATGACTTCCTTACTATTATTAATTTATTGACTTTTAACGTATTAACTTATAATTACTTGAATTATGTTTGCACCTGTATTTTTTGTATAAATTGACATTTAATTAATAATTTATATGTAGTATTTATGTTGACAGGCCTGTTGGTCTAAGGGTTAGTGACTCTGACAGCTATGCCGGAGGTCGTGGGTTCGATTCCCAAACAGGACAAATGTTTGTGTGATGAGCACGATCATTTATTCTGTGTCTGGGTGTAATTTATCTATAATATGTATGTATTTAGAAATATATAAGTATGTTTATCAGTTGTCTAGTACCCATAACACAAGCTCTGCTTAGCTTGGGACTAAGTGGCGTTTGTGTGATAGTTGTGGAATATTTATTTATTTATTTATTTATGTTCAACACAGTGAAAATTGTTACGACTAAATGAAATGAAATGTAAATGACCTACATTTATTAACTGTCACTTGAAAGTAACGTTTAGCAATAAAATAATTTATACAAATTATTTTTTGGCTATGTATGATTATCTTGTCATCTTCATGATAGATATGGTAGTATTCTCTGGTAGTAACGCATGAATTAAAATTAAGATCCTACAGGTTAATAGCACAATTACGAATTAGATCACCGGCTCACTAGCACCACCAAGTCCCCGATCACGCTTCACTTCCAACTTCCCTCTATTCTTGGTAAATGAAAATTGACATGTGACAACTACCTGACTATTTATGAGACAGTGTTTACATACTTTAATAAATGATACACAAAAAAGTTCCTAAAAATAGTTAAACAATAGTCTTTTTACTCCATTAATAGATACCTTCTTTTCATTAAAATAAAACACATGAGTGTACCTTAAACTAAATAAATAATTAAATTAAAAAGAAAAAAAAAAGAACCTCTTAAACATGGCGGACGATGGTCGGTCAGTGGTTAACAATGGGCCATCTAACTACCTTTATTCCTAGTCACGGCTCACTGCATTGACCGGTTCATTTCACTCGCCACGAGCGCATTCGCGGTTCAAATCGATATTACTTCTTTGTGATACAATATGCAGAAGTTACACCGCTTCTGGAAGAAGATTTGTAGCTTTGTATTTATATCCTTTATTGAAGGAATGATAGCAGCTACTTTTACCCCATGACATAGAATTTTTAGGTACGGAATCACTTTTTTTACTTGGGTAATTCATCCAGTGCAGTGCATAGGGAATCGGGATATTTATAGCAGAAAATAAGTGAAATAATAACATAAATAGTTGAAAAACATACATATAACTTTTTTTTTGTAGCGTAGTTAAATCATCACATGAGTCCTCGCAGAGCAAGACGGGAGGGACTTTCAGACTTGTACTGACTAAAATCCACAGTGTCCTTTAATAGCCCTTTACCTGTATTTGATAAGACGGTCCCGCGATACCGGCAGGCTTTAGCCCTCTAAGGGTTCCCGTCTGATTGCTGACAGCTCTTTGGGTTGCACGTGGCACCCGGGATTAGCAGATACCTAACATAATTTTGTGTATTTTCTCACGCTTGCATTTATGTTCAGTTGGTAGATATGTGTAAATAAACAAAGTTATACGTCTTTTCAGGCGCTTGTAATTACGTAAATATTCTATTTATATGCCATAAACAAAACGCATCCGGAAACATCGAAGAAATGAACACATTAGAAATAGTTATGGGATGCCAAAAGCTCCACGAAATGGGTCACAATTGAGATATATCTAAAATAATCTTATTTTACGCCACGGACATAGGTGAAGGAAGCATCGGAAGGAACTGGATTTTTAATTTCTACTGAATACGCCCGCGGAATGCTTGCTGAATCTATGTATTTGATACGTCTGAAATTCACCATTTAACAATAGTAAGTAATAATAAATGCACATAACATTTTTCCTCGTACTTTTTTTAAAGTTATGTAGCAAACTATAACTTACTTTTTTGTCGGTATCGGTTGACCGTTATTTTTTTTTTAAATTAAGACAAAACTTTCGGTTCACACACAAAGAACGTACAATACCCAAATATATGGATTGGTACATAGTATTGATATAATGTAACAATTTAAAATTAGTATGATAAAGTCACGTAGGTACAATCACGCCCTCACGTGGTTTGTAAAATACTGCACGTATTTTATTCGATTCAATGAAACACGAGCGCAATCAGCGAGAAGAATGTTGTAATTAAACTTTTTTGGTTCATTGTACTTGGAACAACGTGAGTCCGATCTTTTATACTTTTTCCTTTCCTTGTATGTTGATCATGTGGTGTTTCTGGTTGGCAATATTATAGAGACGAGAGAAGTGCGAAAATTGTCTCACTTTTTGGGACACATGGCAATGTTTTATTATTTTTTTTTGCCTCAAAAATTGATATTTGGTGTAGTAACTGTCCCTGCCGTGTTCTATTAGGTAATTCAAGTTGTATTCCAAGTTAGAGAAATAAATTGACAGAGAAAGCAAATTGACTATCAGCCTAAATTAGCCGTTGCCGCGTTGTATTCAAATTACACTGGCGTTTTTTGACAGTTATGTAAAATAACCACAACTCGGTAAATTGACAAATAATAAGTCTCCCTATGTCCAACTGTTTATTGCATATAACCTATACCTATAATTAAAATGGTTATAACCACATTTGCACTATATTTTCCATTTCGACCCATAATTCTACGTATTTCAATAGCATCATCATCTACACCGACGTCCTATGACCTCCCAACCACGTGTAACTGCATAGTTAGGCACTTTAATTGATCTGGTCAGTACAGTACAGCACGAACCGTGGTCTGCATCAGAAAATTCTTCGAATACCCTAGTTAGAGCAAGAAGTACGATTCGTATTTACTAAGAAGGAAAGAGAAAAAGATAGGTAATTCTGCTTGAATGGACTAGAACGTGCAATTTCTTTGAATTTATAGTATTACTTCGTATATGTATGCGTATTCCCTTTATTGGTGTTCCTCGTTCATTAATGAGATGAGGTACACGTGTCGTGTTCAATTAAGGTTGGTATGTAGATACATGTACTATAATTATGTACCAATTATCTAGTTGAACATGTAATTATGTCCAACTGAGGTCTGCGACTGTTTGGTTAATGGTATGATGAGTTACTGCTCAATTTAGGCTTTGTTTGAGTTCAGAACGGGCAATTAGCGGGCATGGAGTGCGCTTCTCCATTTAGTCATTTGTGTACTGCATAGGTAAGTACTAATAAAATAAAACAAAATTATATTTAAAAAAAAAAAACTTGAGAAAAAGCTTCCCTTCTCTAATAAATAACAAGAAAACCTTTGCCACTGTCCGGTATACACTTTACTGCTCGAGTGTACCCTACGCCCATTGTATGTAAGATGGCGGAACGATTTTAACCCAGACCTTAGCAAGTAATTTTCTCTATTAGGGTGTGCTGAATGGGAGCTTATGTATATACGTAGACATTACAGAGGGATGTAAAGATTGAAAGGCTGGGTTTTCTTTACACGAGATTTCTTTTATGGTTGCACTTTTTTTTAAACTTTGAACATCTTTTAACACTAGAATTTTCTCCTGTATCGTGAGCGCGATTATAAACTTTTTAGTTCACAACACAAATAGCTAGACTCGGAACAACCATCTGTAGATCATTTAAACATTTGCACTGTGTGAATCGAACTCGCGATGGCAGTCGATCGCTCAGCCACGGTGCCAACCATTGGGCAGCCCATTTCTTACCACTGAGACGAGGACTATGCCATTGGGAAGATTATAGACTAATAATGTTTGTTATTTAGCTACTAGTTGTGGCCCGCGGTGTCACCCAACCCTGCTCAGCTCTTTTTGGTCGCAGAATGATTTTATATAGCCTATAGCCTTCCTTGATAAATGGATTATACAACACAATAAGATTTTTTCATATTGAACCAATAGTTCTTGAGATTAGCGCATTCAACCAAACAAACTCTTCAGCTTTATACTATTTTACGTTTTCTAAAATCCAAGTTAAGTTTGTTACACAATAATTACTAAATGCACCATTGAAAATTTTTAAATACGACTGCGGTCGATATCAAGCGGCAAGGTTTTGCCTCGAAACACGTTTCTTTGTATTAAACTGAGAACGTCAAAAGTGTTAAAGTTTTCAAACATTATTCAATTTCTATTGCAGAGATAGTAAATGAGAATATTAAGTTCTGATATCCACTTACGCCGATCTATCGGTCGCGTACGTCAGAAAAAAATACATAGCAACGTACGCGTAAGAGCGTAAGGTAATTAGAGTCTTAACATTGTATGCCAATCTTCAACTATTATTGATCGAAGATGCCAATCAAACATTTTGAAAACACCATGACTTTATTTGAACAATAAAAACGTGAGAAACATTACTTGCCGCTCGCATGCCCGTGCCTACGGTGGCCGGAGATCGTCTGCCGACGTCGGTCGCCGTGGGCGCCTACTAATTTTATTAAAGACTTCTTTAATTTTCAAAGAAGGATTTTTAAATGTGATTTATGTTGTTACTTATTAAAATTCTACCTTTCTCTTTTATAATATAAGATATGTATACGATCTTATCTATTATATCCACGTCGTTTAAGTTCCAATTTTGTTTGTATTATCTACGGCAAACTAAATATTTAATTATATCGAAAATTGAAATTCCCTTATACATTTTCTTAAGTGTCCATAAGAAATTGACCGATGGTTTTCCCATTAATTATAACCTATTTTCCTCCTACAAAGATGAATCGAGAGAAATCTCATTTGTCAAACGGCTGAAGATTCAACCATGGAAGACAACGATTTATTACTGTTTACAATAGGAACAAGAGACAGTTATTTTGAAAGGGGTTTAGTTTATAATGTAACTAAGAGAGTGATGAGTATGAATGTTGATGGATGCAGAGGAAGAAGAAGGCCAAAGAAAAGATGGATGGATTGTCTAAGGAATGATGTGGAAGAAAAAGAAGTAAATGATATAACAACTCAATCACTAGAGCCAGGTGCATGAAATTTTCAGTTCAGTTTAGTTCACCCCACCTATCTGTAGGTGGGGTCGCTATTATGGCAAATAATACGCGGCGAGAGTTTTTCGGACAACGGTGCGAACCGCTAGCAGTGCAAGACGAATGAAGCCCTGAACTACTTTTCGCTTGGGGAATGTCTCAATTTCGGAAAAATAATTGACTCTGACATATTTCTTTCTTTGAAATCATCGAATCCTCCCACCCAGGGCAGGATGGGAGGGACTGTCAGACTTGTACTGACTAAAATCCTTCAATAGCTCTTCACGTTCCGGAGCCACGGTTACCTGATAGTCCCGCGACCCCGGGGTTTCTAACACATAGAATATCGTTTATATCTTTGGGTTACACGCGAGTGAAGCCGGTGGCAGATGCCAGTTTGTAATAAACTTGTAACTTTTCCATTCGGACCACTCGTGTTGTATGTGCCTGATTAATTATCCGTGGTCCGGCGATGAAAAGTTCCTCTCTATTGGAAATCCAGTCACGTTCTTGTGATTGCACTGATTTCTTCCATTGTCCAGCAACTTTTGTTCTATTAGTTAATTAAAGAAGTACTGTGCGTTTTTAATTAGCTTTTATATAAGGTATTTTTTTTTTTTTTATCGTGGTAAAATCATCAAATGAGTCCTCCTACCCAGGGCAGGGCGGGAGGGACTGTCAGACTTGTACTGACTAAAATCCACGGTGTCTTACACTAGCCCTTTACGTACCGGGGTCACGGTAATGTGAAAGTCCCGCGACCCCGGCAGGCTATGGCCCTCTACAGGCCCTGCACTATGCTGACACTCCTTGAGGCGCGCGTGGAACACAACGCGCCGTCGACCCGGGCATGGTCCATGGTCGGACAGCGAGTCGCCAATTACTCGCCGCCCGCATGCCCGCGCCTACGGTGGCCGGAGATCGTCTTGCGACGTCCGACGCCGTGGGCGTCTACCACTGCGGCTGGGGTGGAGGGAGGACGCTGTCCTCTCCCTCAGGCGGCCCGCCTCCTCCTTCGCGAGCTATAATTTTATGGATGTATATTTATGGAGGGATTTTTTATATTAAGAAGGAGGTTAACGTCATGCACACTGAGAAAAATGTAAAGCCGAATGTTTCGTAACGAGGGCGAATTTATTCGTAATGAAGGCGAAAAAACGACCAAAAGTCAACCGACTGAAAACGCCTTCCTAGGTTGGAGGCGTTTTACGCCTTAAGCGTAAGGCGCAATAAATAAGCAGCAGTATGCTCTCTAATGTGCGTTTTAGACGTAATTATTTACAGATAAGCCTTAATTAAAAGCTATAAACGTGGTAAGTCAGATAGGATCGACGGATTGACGATGAGATTTAACTTCCGGTAAGGCGATACAAACGGTAAAGAAGGTGCACGGGTCACACACATAAAACTTTCCGACGTATCATTGTCCCAATTGACTTCTAGTAAGGCGTTTTACGTCTTTTCTTACTGCGGTTTAATTTGTTCACAAAGCGCTTTTAATGGTTATCGACTTCTAGTAAGGCGTATAATGTCTTACCTTACTGTAGTTTAACCTGTTCACTGAGCATTTTGAACGTTTCCTAAGTTGTAATCGACTTTTAGTAAGGCATTTTAAGTCTTTCTTTACCTGTCCACTAAGCGCTTTTAATGTTTTTAAAAGTAGTAATTGACTTCTAGTAAGGCATCTTAGCCTTACTCGGCTAAGCGCTATTGTTGTTTTCATAAGTCGTAATTCACTTTTAGTAAGGTGTTTTACGTCTTTACTTACTGTGGGTTTAACCTGTGCTCTAAGCGCTATTGATGTTTTCATAAGTCGTAATTTACTTTTAGTAAGGTGTTTTACGTCTTTACTTACTGTGGGTTTAACCTGTGCTCTAAGCGCTATTGATGTTTTCATAAGTCGTAATTTACTTTTAGTAAGGTGTTTTACGTCTTTACTTACTGTGGGTTTAACCTGTGTCCTAAGCGCTATTGATGTTTTCATAAGTCGTAATTCACTTTTAGTCAGGTGTTTTACGTCTTTACTTACTGTAGGTTTAACCTGTGCTCTAAGCGCTATTGATGTTTTCATAAGTCGTAATTTACTTTTAGTAAGGTGTTTTACGTCTTTACTTACTGTGGGTTTAACCTGTGCTCTAAGCGCTATTGATGTTTTCATAAGTCGTAATTCACTTTTAGTAAGGTGTTTTACGTCTTTACTTACTGTGGGTTTAACCTGTGTCTTAAGCGCTATTGATGTTTTCATAAGTCGTAATTCACTTTTAGTAAGGTGTTTTACGTCTTTACTTACTGTAGGTTTAACCTGTGCTCTAAGCGCTATTGATGTTTTCATAAGTCGTAATTTACTTTTAGTAAGGTGTTTTACGTCTTTACTTACTGTGGGTTTAACCTGTGGTCTAAGCGCTATTGATGTTTTCATAAGTCGTAATTCACTTTTAATAATGGGTTTTACATCTTTTCTTACTGTGGGTTTAACCTATCCACTAAGCGTTTTCAACGTTTAGTAAGTCGTATTTACCTTCTAGTAAGTTGTTTTAGAACGTTCCATACGATTATGTAAGCCGTATCGTAAGGTAATTTATGCTTTCTTTTCGAGCAGAAACGTTTTAAGAAGACCGGAAAAAAAGCCTTCTAACGGCTGGTAACGCTTTTCCCTAAGGGCATGATTGACTTGCTTTACTATCATTTAGTTCATATTAAGGGCATTGGGCCGCTCAAAGTGCGCGTTCACTCTAAGGGTCAGCTCACACCGAGACGCGACGCTGTGCGCAGAGCGACTCAAAATATAACTTTATTTACTATACGAAAAGATACACATTTCATTGTGAGAATTCAGAATACGTTGCACCATGCAGCACTGCGCCTCAACAATGAATTGTACATGTTTTCGTGTAGTACCTAAATAAAGTTATATTTTGAGTTGCACTGCGCGCAGCGTCGCGTCTCGTTGTGAACTGACCCTAAGGTAGCGCGAGCCGATATCCTTCACATGAACTTCATGATAGTAGACCAGCCAACCATGCCTTCAGTAAACAGCGTAGCCTGCTGTTCTCAGAAAGCTGTTCTTCCAGTCTCTGTAAGCTTCTGCAATCAATAGAACAAAAATGTATAAAGTACTTCAATAATAACTGTTAACAGGATAGGTACTAAGAAACATACTGGATAGATTAGGGATGGTATTTAAAAGTACTTCAATTTATTCCCATGTTCCACCAAATATACTGAATGTGCACCAAAATATGTTAATTAAAATATGTCATAACGAGCATCTATTTAACAACTGTTGCAAATTTACACCAATTAATGTCCAATGTAGCTTTATTAGTAAAGTAGCAGGTCGACGGAGCCCCGCTTCGCGGGGCTCCTACTTCTGGGTGATTTAAAAAAAAATAACCACGAAGAGGATGGCGGGGTCTGAAAGACCCCGCCATCCTCTTCTAACCTAAATTGTCCGAGTCGGGGTGCCAGCGAGTCCCGAGCTCGCTTCGCTCGCTCTTAGAACTTTAAAAATTTTGTGTAACATTCAGGAATATTTGGTGCACAATCAGTATTTTTGGTGAACACAAAAATATTATCCATAGATTAGTACCTCCTCAACCCAATATTACAACCTCAACCTAACCAACTATTATTATATATACCTAATAAGCCGATAGCGTCTCTATCTTATAGGAATGATAGTGGCATTGCAATAAAACCATTCAACAAAAATAATAAAATCTGTATTATAAAATCAATTTAAATACTTAACTATATTTCGATACTTAAAACAAGCTAAAAAAGATAGGTACATAATTATTATAAAATTTTTCAACATTTTACATTGTAAGTAGTAGTAGTTTGACGAAACGAAAAGGTTTGTCAGTTTTCAACTTGACTTGTTCAAAATAACAAGCATATGCTCGTGATGATACGTTCCTTTTGAAACTGATTAGACAACTGAGTTAAGAGAAAATAATGTTTTAACTATTCGTAATCAAACTTCAAAATTATTCAGATCAAAGTTGTTTGACTGTTTAACTTGTCAAAACGTATTCTTGCAATCTAGTGCAAGCGAAAACAGACTTTAAGGTGACGCACCTTTTCATTCCGTGACTATACGTTTAGGTAAAGGAACTTACCTACACTCGAGAGCAATGAATCCGGGTCACTTAAAGAATCCTAAAAATCTCGGAAACTAAAAATGCTAGGTTAATGCAATAAATCGTATTTAATAGATAATGTAATACTCCTTAAATGAAGGTATTAAAACTTCTTAGTTATTGTAAAGTTATATCATAAAAAAATCAAATTTGAAAAAGGGCCACTTTCGAAGATGGAACTACGAAATTACAGCATTTGGTTTTGCTTTTGTTTGTAATCTGTCATTTATGTGGGTACATAAACCATGTTGATAGTGCTCTATATTCATTATTCAAGCTGAAATTATGTCGCTTACGCCTGAAGAATGCACCAGAATACTTACAATGCTGGAAACCGGCCGGAGTCAGCGCGATACAGCCAGGACTGTCGGTGTGTCGCTGTCAACAGTACAAAGAGTTCTCCGACGTTACGAAGAAACTGGTTCTAACCTACGCAGACCAGGAACGGGCAGAACCAGGGGTACCACAGCACGAGAAGACCGATACTTGGTGAACACCATGCTTCGAAATCGCTTTCTCACAGGAACTGAACTCACAAATCAGTTTCGACGCCTCGGAGGAAGTAACCCAAGTGCATGGACAGTAAGACGTCGGCTTGCTGAATCTAACTTAAAACCCCTTAGACCTGCAAACGGCCCTAAACTGGAGCGTGGGCATCGTATTTCAAAACTAAGATATGCCCAGAGCCACGTAAATTGGAGTATTGAAGATTGGTCAAAAGTTATGTTCTCCGACGAATCAAAATTTATGCTCTACAAGCACGATGGAAGACACAGAGTGTATCGAAGACCAGGGGAAAGATTCAAGCAAGCATGCATCGAAGAAAAAGTAGCCTACGGTGGTGGGTCTGTACTTGTGTGGGCCGGAATTTCTTCTGAAAGTCGCACAGAGCTGGTGATCATAGAAAACGGCTCTTTAACTAGCGTAAGATATGTGGAAGAAATCCTCAATGATCACGTTGGTCCATTTATGGTCAATTTAGGTGAGGATGCTATATTTATACATGACAATGCCCGACCTCATACAGGTAGGATTGTGAATGACTACCCTCAAGAGATGAACATTACTCGTATGGAGTGGCCAGCGCGCAGCCCGGATATCAACCCGATCGAGCATGCTTGGGACGAGCTAGGCAGATGCGTAAAACAACGAAACCCTCCCCCAATCACGCTTCGTGAGCTCAAAATTGCTCTCACAGAGGAATGGGAGAATATTCCCCAAAATCGTATAAGGAACTTGGTGTACAGCATGCCAGACCACGTAAACGCAGTAATGGAAGCACGAGGAGGCAATACGAAGTATTAAAATTCAAGAAAATCATAATAAAGTTCAAAAATTTCATGTTTCCTATTTTTGTTTTAAGGAGAGATCAGCAGTTTTTTTCTTTATGTAATTTTGTGTTAATAAAACGTATGGTGACTCATATTTTTTTTTACTTTCATTTAAGGAGTATTACATTGTCTATTAAATACGATTTATTGCATTAACCTAGCATTTTTAGTTTCCGAGATTTTTAACATTCTTTAAGTGACCCGGATTCATTGCTCTCGAGTGTATATCAATCTAAAACTAAAACAGAGGTCTGAGAGTAAACTTATCAGTAATCAGACTTTTATATTAACAAGTAATCATTGGTAAGATTCAATTTGAAGGGTAGTTTATGAACTTATGATAGGTAATCATTTTCTGAATATTTGGAGTCATCTAAGCTTATCGAAGACACAAATCAAAGTTTAATTAACAATTTTTTTCTATGAGTATTAAAGACAATCTTAAGATTAAATTTGAAGGGTAGGTTAGTAACTTATGATAGGTAATCATTTTCTGAATATTTAGAGTCATGGTTATCAAAGACATAAATCAAAGTTTAAACACACTTTTTTTCTATATGAGTCTTAAAGACAATCGATTGCTTTAAAAATTAGGGTATATACCTTACCAATACTTATTAATGAATTTAATTCTGATTATGCACGTAAGATTAGGTCAGTTCGGTTTTCAGCTGTTTGAAAAAGATTTTTAAACCAGTCAGTATACAAATTTTGAGTCATAGTTACAAGTAATTTCTGTTCTGATAAGCTTGGACAAGCCTGCCTAGCCTAGCATCTTGTGATCAGTGTCTTAAAAAAGTATTTGAACATCAGAATGACTGGCCAAAATGACCGATCAGCTTTAAAATATTACTAAAATCTAATACCTATTTACTATTTAATACCGTTGTATAAATAATTGGTACCTAATTAATAGCTGAGAAAATGAATTAAACAATTGGGCTGTCATTCTGATGTCAGGATGACTTTTAGATTCTCCACGTAAATGCTCCAAACTTTAATTTCGCCGTTACAAAAATGTAGTACCTATTATACTTAAACATATATTTTGTCTAGACTTTACATACATACATACATTGACCTTATTGGAGATATCCTTCAAAAGGGTCAGGTGCGCAGTACTCGTAACCGGCGTGCGTGTATGACCAGATGTATGTGTGTGGACGAAGCAAAAGGAGTAATTATCGTGGCAGGTGGCGTTCTGTAGTTTCTGCCTACCCCCATGGGAAAAAGGCGTGAGTTTATGTATGTACAAAATTGGACTGAAACAGAAAATAGACCGCAACCACTGGAAGGAACTGGAGGAGGCCTTTACCCGAGAGGGTCCTAACTAAGAAATAATTTAAACAAGAAAAAATACAAAGAACAATGAAAATGAATTATATAGATGAATGGATAACTCATTAATAATAAGATACAAATTTAAAAAGTTAAGTTTTTTTTTAGAAATGCATGTGAATATTGTAAAATTGAAATACTTAAATAAGTTTATTTATTTATTCAAAATACAAAACTTACTTTCATCAATAATAGACAGGTCTATTAGAGGACACATCGGCCTGGCAGGTTCTACATCAGAGAGGTCGCTTGAATCGCTAGTAGCGCGTCGTTTCCGGAAGGGCTTTGTTACATTTCGTTTAATTAGGTTCTTCCTCTTCCTAAGGTAAGTATTATATAGTATACCTGAAGCATTCCTTTTAGCTTGAAAGGGGCCTCCCTGCAAAAACCAAACAGAACATTAAATTTAGGGCCGCCGGCAGTTTGAGGACTATTGTAATAAAATTATAGAGCACATTTCAAACTTTACTTATATCTAATTTATAATTTTAATCACCTCTTTATTGTAAATTAATAACTTTAAATACACTAGTAGTTTTAAGAATGATAGCTTACTTACAGCAATATATGCGGCGTAATATATGACTGGTGATTCCTTTTTAAAAAGTTCTCCAATACCTCGGGCCCATGATTGGAAATCACTCCATTTAAGTTGAGTGTTTGGATGTGCTTCTAGCACTGAGTCCAATAATAAATGGGCTAATTCCTTTCTCTGGCTTGAATCTAGGAGACCACTAACAGCTTGTGGGCTGTTAAGTTAAGCCCGTCCTCGGTGCGTGTTATTTAAAATTGACCTTATCTGAAAAAAAAAAAACAGTTAATTTTCACAAGTTCAAAAACTCCTTTCTATCAATATTTATACAAAATTAAATGCATGTCCAGTTTTGGAAGAAACTGGAAAAAATACAGTTTTCCAAAACTGGAAAAACTAAGAGTACCTACGTTAATGTTTTGATAACATAAAAAAACGGTCAAATGCGACTCGGTCTTGCCCACCGAGGAGGGCTCCGTATTTTTTTTTTTCATAAATCTAAAACAAAATCTGTATAGGCACAAGACTGTAGGTTATCTTATGCATGACACGGTTAACTCAATCCAACATCGCCGTTTCTTGCTTAGACTCTGTTTTTGATGATTTAATTATATAAGTATAGTTTTCAGATTCTTCCATAGACTTGTAGTAAAAGAAGGTAGGTATTACCCCTATAGGATCACTTTGTTGTCCGTTCGTCTGTCAGTCTCCCTGTAGCAAATAATACCGTCTTAGACTACAAGTATAGGGAAAAATCTGAAAACTAAACATTTGTAATTAAATCATAAAAAACAGGGTCTATAAGAAAGGAACGGCGGTAAAATTTTTAATTGAGTTAACCGTGTCTGGTTGGGTATTGTATAAGTATATTTTGTTTTCGATTTATGAAAAAAAAAAATGTATGGAACCCTCGGTGGTCGAGTCCGACTCGCACTTGTCCGGTGTTTTATTTAGTGGTACGGTGGGCTACACATCAAGCTATACAAAACCAGTTTGTCTTGGCCTCGCTTTGTATGATCTTTTTACACAATTAAAGGTCAGCTTATACTGGTTTTGCATAGCTTGATGTGTAGCCGTGTGTACTAGCGCTAGGTATTCCCCATAAGCACGAAATAGTTCACAGATAAAGAATAAGGCACTAAACTAACCTTATCTCGGTCAGGATGAGGTGTTTGTTCAGCTTGCACGACAAAAGTCTCAACTTCATTCTGATCAGTTCCTTGCAATTCATAAATTATTCCGCTGAAGTTACCATCACTAACCAAGTCTGATAATTGCGAAGAGTCCTAGACAAAAATACACATCTAAATGTGCGCCACAAATCAGCGTTCTGTGTTCACAGTGTAATTGGCAGTTGTGGTCGCATAAATTTAAACAAAAATAACCAATTAAAAGAACTAGGTACCTAACAAACATAAAAAAACATACAGCTGAATGATAACCACCTCCTTTTTTGAAGTTGGTAAAAACAAAATGGGAGAATTTAAAAAAAAAAATTAGAAATTGTTCATTGTGTGGGGTGTACACAATTAACAACTTCTCATTTTTTTTAAAGTTAAGAATGCATTAATTTCAACATGGAATGATAGCTGCGTTTCTCTAGACTTTTGATAGTTCAATGGCTACCACTCAAACCTACTTGTCACTATTTGTATAACTGCTCCGGGCCCCTAATCTAAAAGATAGCGCTTATCTAAGTTTTGGAACCAACAGATCCAGAAGTTTTTGGAACCCGAACTTTCTACTCTAAACATAGTAGATATATCTACTATAAAAAATTTCATGCTAAGGCCATGTCAGGAACCAGGAGCTCGTCAGTTTTGACTAGCAGAAGAAATATAGGTTTACACCTTAAACTTCCGTTAAAATTTCATGCAGCTGTTCAACTCTTTTTCTAATTCTTTACTGTCTATAATCTTTAATTAAGTATTGTAATTGGTGTTAACCGTTTTAATTAAAGTAAAATAAATAAATAAATACAAAATACAAATAGGTACACACATTTAAACATTTATGTTTTGCTAATATGATTTTCTGTGGACAACTGTTAGTATGAAATAAAGGAAAAAAAAAACACCAACCCCAACATTCACCGATTGATTATCAGCCTTCCACATTGACAAGTTGGCATCAAACTTCACTCTATCACCAATAATTGGGATTAATGATGTTATATCATTTTCTTTAAGAAGCCCCAAAGCGACAGCATCAATTTTAGCATCTAAATAATAAGAGAACCAAAGTAAATACAATGCAAAACACACCAGATAGTTGAGTTAGTTATGGTTAGTAGGTAGTTAGGTAGGTACCTAAGAGCCATAACCACAGCATGCTGCTAAAAATATAGTGCTACTGTAAAACATAAAAGTAGGTAACCTACCTTACCCCGGTAGGGGCAGCCCCAACCACCCCTGGCTGGTCATCATACGCTGGGCTTCACCCGGGGTAGGTACCGGGAGTTCCACCTAGCGGTGACAGACCGCCGAAGCGGCGTGAAGATACGGTTAACACCGTGGCGCATCTACCGACACCGATTAACAGGTGAGCGGCGAAAGTGCGCTCGCCATTGGCCGAGGCCTATACGACAGACAGACATACGAGCACACTTGATTCCGCGGGACCAAGAGCGATGCAACCCGCCTGCAGCGCCCCCCTGCGGGGGTGCAGCGAGTTCTATTGGACCTACCTTACCTACCACCACACCAACAAAAGTTTTGACATCACATCCAAAGAAATCATTTTTCGTTTCTGATAGCCAACAGAACAACGACAGGTGTAGGTACATAAACTACTCAATTACAAAATACCTATGATTTGGTTCAAAAACATCAGGGAACAAACCGAGTATTATTACTTACCTCGAAATGTATCAATCAAGGGCGTGCAGCCCCATTTTGTTAATAAATCAATGGTATATTGGTCTGCCATCGCAGCACGAAGCGAAAATGGCTCTGGCAGCTGGTAGCTTGTTGTAGTACCTCCTAGTTCAACACCACTGAGCTTAAAATCAGTAGGTACTTATCCTACGTGTTCAACACCTACAACACAGAGTCAACCTGATTAAATCCGTTTGCATGTGCCTTCAACACTGACACAGCCAGTAGCGTTCAGAAAATGAGGGACTAGACGACTACATACATACCTAGTTAATAAAATAAAACAAGACTCAAAAAACAACCGTAAACCAACCACTTCTTCAATTCAAACGTGATTCAAACTCCAAACTGTCGATCTATATAAAATGTACCTACTCTGTGCTGTCGACTTGTCGAGTCCAGTCGAGTCGAACGAACGAGCAGTGTTGTTCCTGACAAATTTAGGGTTGCCGTATTTTAATTCTAAAATTGCCGATTTATAAGAAATACTAAAAAAATGCCGTATTTTACAAAATGTTTATTTGAACGATTTAAATATGTAAAAAAATACAAACGATGTATGTACTATGCGTGTACTACTTTTAATTTAATTATTTTATTCTTCACCATATTATTATAGGTTTCGAATACTTTACAAAAATATGCTATGCGTAAATAAGCCAAAACTATATCGATGCCTCACAGCCAAAAGGGGATAACCGACACTTTACAAACTTCACAGGAGAGAGGTTTAAAGTTCAAAATAAACGAAAAAAAATCATAGAAATTCTCCCACAGCTTCCGAAGACTTGCAAATTTATGCACATAGCTTTTACTTAATTATTTTTCTACAAAATGGAATTATCACTTGAACTTAAATCAGCCTCCTAACACTGTGTAAAAAATTCTTCACCACTATAGTGGTGATGCACCGTTGAGCGGTGTATGTTACCGCATAACTTGTCAGCCGATTTGAAAAATTCTACCTGAAAGGTAAACTTTCAGATTGGTCTGACAGAAATTTCATCAAAATCGGTTCAGCAGTTTTGAAGTTGGGTTTTCAAGTTTTTAAACTCATTCCGCCTTATTACAAAAAGGGGTTTAACTAAAAACCCAGGTTTAATCTTGTAAAACTACGGTTTACACAGACATTATTACAAATCGTGGTTTTGCGATAAGCCATGGTCTAACAGTAGTAGCTGTCAAAGGTATGTCAAAGTTTCTCATAGCAAATTTTTCATTGTGTTGTAGTTTTTGTGTTATTTTCACCCAAAATGGATTGAAACACGGTAGATTTAATTGTTATTACTCATTGTGGATTTAATTGTTTAGTTTCGTTCAAATGGCGGTACTAAAAGTCGACGTTTAATCTTAGTTTTGTAATACGGACAAATTTAAACCATGGCTCTGTAGATAAGCCTAGACTTGATAGACCAGGTTTAAACCAAGGTTTATTTAGTTTTTGTAATAAGGCCGATTTAATTTTTTAATTTATTACCTAGGCTAGGCAGATGATGATAATATTACCTCCTAGAAGGTTATTTGCATTAGTAGCTGGCAGCATTATTAAGATTTTCGGTGTAGGTACTTAGGCGCCTTATAGAGGTGTTTCTCACCGTAACTAGAGAGCTTTTTAAACTTCACCCACGAACATAGGTACTTATCTGACTGAAAGTAATTATGCTAGTAAAACTGAGTAAAATAGACTTTTTAACCGACTTCTAAAAAAGGAGGAGGTTATCAATTCGTCGCGTACCTATAATGTTTTTTTTTATGTATGTTCCTCGATTACTCGAAGACGGCTCGGCCGATTGAAATGATTCAAACGGTATTACATTAGGTTTGTTCCCAAGTTGGTCTCATTTATATCAAAACCTTGTTCTGGCGATGGAATACCTACATGAGGAATTGAGGGAACTCCTTAAATATTAAAGGCAAATGTATGGATTTTGGTATTTTCTATAAAAAACAAGTCTTTGCATTCAGAAAACATAATTTGGTGAAGTGGAACTGATGAGGAAGACCAGTGATGGCCACCAGAACATCTTCATGATATCTAAGTACCTAATCCATGGGTGGCGATAAAATATTTCGATTAAGATAGTTATGCGACTATGACGTATCAAAGTAAATACCTGAAATGGTTCTGATGAAAATATACAGGGTACCATCGAACTGATATTAAAACTCCTCAATAACGAGTAGCACACATAATTATTATTATTTGGTTATTCTGAAGATTAACAAAAAAAAATGCTGGTTGCCTATCCCTGTGGTCAACTGATCTTGGACTTTGAAGATACTCTATGGAACTCCTCAATAACAAACAGTAGACATATTGTGATTGGTTTATTGTATTGTAGATGAAATGAAGTAGCTGGTTAGGTAAGTTTAGTTATGTAGATTCGTGTGCACACAAATAAAAAGAGAAAAATAAAAAACTTTTTTACAAAAAAAAAAAACAACCGACTTCAAAAAAGCAACTACAAATAGAAAAAGAACTAGGTCATTCCACTAATTCCCATTGAAAATGGGGATCAATGGTTTCGGAAGTCGGTGGCAACGTGGCAAGAAATGAAAAAAACCAAAGAACCATTTAGCCACCGCCTTCCGAAACCATTGATGGGGATTTTCAATGGGAATTAGTAGAATGACCTAGTTATTTTTCTATTTGTAGTTACTTTTTTGAAGTCGGTTGTTTTTTTTTTGTAAAAAAAGTTTTTTCTACTATCAAATCTATACCTACATATAATAAAATTGTAGAAAAGTGGTGTCTGTACAATGGAAATATATAGGTAAAAAAAAGTAGCAGGGGTTGTTATTATATCGATGCCGAACCGGAAATTGTATTTTTTTTTGTCTGTTTGTTTGTGCACGCTAATCTTCGGAACTACCGGACGGACGGATTTGAAAGATTTTTTTTTTTGTTGTATAGTTATTAAGTCTGGCCAACATAGGTATAGGCTATAATTTATCTTGGAAACTTGAACACCTGATGCAGAACCGCAACAGACCTGCTAAACTATAAGAGATACAAAAATGGTGCCATAGCAAAAATTGTTCCACGTGATCAGCATCTTCTGCTGAGATAATAAATTTGAAGATATAAAACACCTGATGTGGAACTCCAAGAGCCCGCTACACTATAACATATACAGTAATGATGTATTAGCAAGAGTTGTTCAGCCTGGTGAGCACTCTCTGTTGACGTATAAAAATTGAAGATCTGGAACACCTGATGTGGAACTCCAAGAGCCTAGCTACACTATAATAATATAATATCAGGAATGACGTCTTAGCAAGAGTTGTTTAGTCTGATGGGCATTTCCTGTTGACTTACAAAAATGAAAGATCTGGAACGTCTGGAATCGTCACGCGCATCCCGTTGTTTTCCCGTCCCCAGGCTCTTAGAATTCGACATCAGACGTTTCAGAACTTCGATTTTGACGACCCCGCCGCGTTGTCGCTGGCATATGCAACAGGATCTAACCCCAAAGCAATGCTTGTAATAGGTATGGGAACCAGGTAGCTGATATAATATACATATAAATATATATCTACCTAAGTACTTTTTGTACTTAAATAAATACATAAATAAACCTAAGTAGGTACTTAAAATATTTTATATCACCCAGACAGAAAACAAACAAATCTAGTACGTCTACTATGTTCATCACACTTTATCTTAGGTAGTTATGTAGGTATACCATAAAACATTAATTTCATCATTAAATCAACATCATTCTAAGTATCTTATTATGGTGACACCATAATAAGATAATATTGCCTTATACATATTTATCTACGGTTTCATTAACCGAATATTGCCAAAGTTACGCTTTTAATAGCCGAATACGTCGTTATCAGACTTTTTAAACGTTTAATTAAACTGTACCTAACTCGAGTACCTATCATTCGCCTTATCATAATTAGATATAGTGAATATTGCCGTAAATCTACGGTTTCATTCACCAGATATGTAAGTCGTTATAAGACGTTATTCACCGTTTGATTAGTCGTAACTTGAGCGTATTTCGCCTTATGATAAGACATATATTGCCAAATTTACGGTTGCATTGACCAAATATGCACGTCGTCATATGACGTAATGTTACCGTTCAATCAGTCGTAACTTGACCATGTTTTGCCTTATGATAAGGTGAATATTACCATATTTACGTTTATATGTGCCGTATATGTACGTCGTTATAAAACCTAAGGTTACCATTTGATTCGTCGTAATCTGAGCATATTTCGCCTTATAATAGGGCAAATGTGGCCACATTATACGTTTATATTGCCGAATACATACGTCGCTGAAAGACTTTACGTTTACGTTCAAATTGTTGTGACTGAAGTATATTCCGCCTTATCATAAGGTGAATATTGCCATATTTACGTTTATATGTGCCGTATATGTACGTCGTTATAAAACCTAAGGTTACCATTTGATTCGTCGTAATCTGAGCATATTTCGCCTTATGATAGGGCAAATGTGGCCACATTATACGTTTATATTGCCGAATACATACGTCGCTGAAAGACTTTACGTTTACCTTCAAATTGTTGTGACTGAAGTATATTCCGCCTCATGATAAGGTGAATATTGCCATATTTACGTTTATATGTGCCGTATATGTACGTCGTTATAAAACCTAAGGTTACCATTTGATTCGTCGTAATCTGAGCATATTTCGCCTTATGATAGGGCAAATGTGGCCACATTATACGTTTATATTGCCGAATACATACGTCGCTGAAAGACTTTACGTTTACGTTCGAATTGTTGTGACTGAAGTATATTCCGCCTTATGATAAGGTGAATATTGCCATATTTACGTTTATATGTGCCGTATATGTACGTCGTTATAAAACCTAAGGTTACCATTTGATTCGTCGTAATCTGAGCATATTTCGCCTTATGATAGGGCAAATGTGGCCACATTATACGTTTATATTGCCGAATACATACGTCGCTAAATGACTTTACGTCTACGTTCAAATTATTGTTACTGAAGTATATTCCGCCTTATGATAAGGTGAATATTGCCATATTTACGTTTATATGTGCCGTATATGTACGTCGTTATAAAACCTAAGGTTACCATTTGATTCGTCGTAATCTGAGCATATTTCGCCTTATGATAGGGTAAATGTGGCCACATTATGCGTTTATATTGCCGAATACATACGTCGCTAAATGACTTTACGTCTACGTTCAAATTATTGTTACTGAAGTATATTCCGCCTTATGATAAGGTGAATATTGCCATATTTACGTTTATATGTGCCGTATATGTACGTCGTTATAAAACCTAAGGTTACCATTTGATTCGTCGTAATTTGAGCATATTTCGCCTTATGATAGGGCAAATGTGGCCACATTATACGTTTATATTGCCGAATACATACGTCGCTAAATGACTTTACGTCTACGTTCAAATTATTGTTACTGAAGTATATTCCGCCTTATGATAAGGTGAATATTGCCATATTTACGTTTATATGTGCCGTATATGTACGTCGTTATAAAACCTAAGGTTACCATTTGATTCGTCGTAATCTGAGCATATTTCGCCTTATGATAGGGTAAATGTGGCCACATTATGCGTTTATATTGCCGAATACATACGTCGCTAAGTGACTTTACGTCTACGTTCAAATTATTGTTACTGAAGTATATTCCGCCTTATGATAAGGTGAATATTGTCATATTTACGTTTATATGTGCCGTATATGTACGTCGTTATAAAACTTAAGGTTACCATTTGATTCGTCGTAATCTGAGCATATTTCGCCTTATGATAGGGCAAATGTGGCCACATTATACGTTTATATTGCCGAATACATACGTCGCTGAAAGACTTTACGTTTACGTTCAAATTGTTGTGACTGAAGTATATTCCGCCTTATGATAAGGTGAATATTGCCATATTTACGTTTATATGTGCCGTATATGTACGTCGTTATAAAACCTAAGGTTACCATTTGATTCGTCGTAATCTGAGCATATTTCGCCTTATGATAGGGCAAATGTGGCCACATTATACGTTTATATTGCCGAAAACATACGTCGCTGAAAGGCTTTACGTTTACGTTCAAATTGTTGTGACTAAAGTATATTCCGCCTTAAGATAAGGTGAATATTGTCATATTTACGTTTATATGTGCCGTATATGTACGTCGTTATAAAACCTAAGGTTACCATTTGATTCGTCGTAATCTGAGCATATTTCGCCTTATGATAGGGTAAATGTGGCCACATTATGCGTTTATATTGCCGAATACATACGTCGCTAAGTGACTTTACGTCTACGTTCAAATTATTGTTACTGAAGTATATTCCGCCTTATGATAAGGTGAATATTGTCATATTTACGTTTATATGTGCCGTATATGTACGTCGTTATAAAACTTAAGGTTACCATTTGATTCGTCGTAATCTGAGCATATTTCGCCTTATGATAGGGCAAATGTGGCCACATTATACGTTTATATTGCCGAATACATACGTCGCTGAAAGACTTTACGTTTACGTTCAAATTGTTGTGACTGAAGTATATTCCGCCTTATGATAAGGTGAATATTGCCATATTTACGTTTATATGTGCCGTATATGTACGTCGTTATAAAACCTAAGGTTACCATTTGATTCGTCGTAATCTGAGCATATTTCGCCTTATGATAGGGCAAATGTGGCCACATTATACGTTTATATTGCCGAAAACATACGTCGCTGAAAGGCTTTACGTTTACGTTCAAATTGTTGTGACTAAAGTATATTCCGCCTTAAGATAAGGTGAATATTGTCATGCTAAAGATTATTTATGCCGCTTTCTAAAGTTGGTTTTATGACTTATGTTTACGTTTGTTTAGGTTTTATTGAAGTATA
Source organism: Agrotis puta (assembly GCA_943136025.2). Lineage (NCBI taxonomy): Eukaryota > Metazoa > Arthropoda > Insecta > Lepidoptera > Noctuidae > Agrotis > Agrotis puta. The sequence continues at coordinate 5,643,251 of OW964171.2, forward strand.
TATCGCCTTAATTTGAGTTAAATATTGCCTTAATTACGGTGATATTCAACACATATTCGACGTCGTAAATTTAAAGCGTTTTTAGTAGTCCATTACTGCTGTATTAACAGTATAAAGTTGAATTCCAAGACTACCTTACGGTAAGACTTTTTTGACAGTTCGTGTTTATCATAAAAGACTTACCATTTTAACGGAAACGCCTAGCTAAGCCAAAATAATCGTAAGCGTTACAAAATCGCCTCGCGTCATTACAATTTAGCCGTAGAAGACGGAATTCACCTTAGGCCAGAAATCAATTTTTCTCAGTGCACCAATATAATTTCTGTACATCAATCAAAGTAACCTTTTCCAATATAAAATAACCTTCTAATGACCATAATGATATGAAATATATTGCGCCCGACTACTCTCAACTGTCGCGCTTTTATTGGCTCATTTAGATGTTGTTGTTGGACAAAAATAAATAAGAATGCATCATTTAATTCATCCAGTTTCATTTTTTTTCCATACATTCAACTCCTAATTACCGTAATTCCGAAATTAATTAACCCTCCAACACAATTTTTCCTGTGTACGAGTATGTTACTTTTTAAAGGCACTTTCGCTCGGTGGCCGACTGCGCGATAAAATAAATATAAATCGTCGACCCGCACTCGTTCCGCCCCGGGGTAAATTAACCGAGACAACTGCCACTTACCTTGTTAGTTCACATGTACGTAATAGTGCTGGATCTAGGGGGGTGCCAGTTTCATAAACATGATTGCATGCTTGCAAACAAAAATCTGAAATGTCGGAGAATGGCGCAAAATTCGAGCTCGCTTCGCTCGTTGTTGTATTGTACTTAGCCTTAGATGCCTGTAGTTTCAAAACCGGTATTAATCACCCTCTCCCTACATTTTAATTCTGCCTCGTGTACAAACCAATTGCAACAAAATCCTATTGACCAGGTCAAGAAAAAAAACATGATTTTTATAATGTGAGGGGCCAGGTTCGAAAAAATCACAGATCCGGGGCTAGTACGTATTATTTATGTTCTGGAATGTTAATAAACACATAATTGTATAATGGAGTTATATGCGTACACTGTATTCCCTGAGACGCTCAAGGCGTTGAAATTTTATACGGCAGTGTAAAAGCGGAGCTGAATAACTAAGTGTAAAGTTTGTTGAACAAGTAAATTAATGTAGTTATTGTCATTTTAACAGAAACAACACAACATAGGGAACATCACGCCTGTAATCCCTGAAGGATAAGGTTAGTGGGTGTAGACTACTTTGTAGTAAAAATATCTTGGTGTCCTAAGCCAGCGTCGTAGCCAATATTGCAGCAATGGCTACGAGGCTGGCTTAGGAACCAGTCTCCCAAAATAATCTGAATTGTGTATTATTGTCGAATCTGACCATTAATTTTCGAATCTAATCAGACTATTAGGTACTATCAATGAATCAATCGATTCATTGATAGTACCCACATTTTACCAAGAAATAAGGCATCCGTGGGTTAGTGTCCAGTTGATACTCGTATATTCCTGATGTAATTTATTAACTGATTTCATGTTCAACCCGATATTTCATTCTCGCGAAGTCGCTGGCAGTATATGCAAATTTGGATGGAAAAAAAAAAATATTCCACAACTATCACACAACGCCATCTAGTCCCAAGCTAAGCAGAGCTTGTATTATGGGTACTAGACAACTGATAAACATACTTATATATTTCTAAATACATACATATTATGGATGAATGTTTACTCTGAATAAATGAGTGTTTGTGTGTATAAGTTTCTATGTTTGTAAACGCACCCACGATACAGGAGATATTCCTAGTGTGGGGCAAAGGTTATTAAACAAAAAAACAAACTAAAAAAAAAACAATGCACTGGTAACAGCTACTAGATAGTAAAAAATAAAACTTTATATCGACTACAATAAAATCCTGAAAAGAAAACATTCCTATCCCAATTCATAGCCTGTTTGGTACCGGTCGTGCTAAAATACAACTGGGCAGGAAGAAACAGCAACGTAGAGCCTTTTACAGCTCCGAAAAGGAGGGCTATTTCTGTCAGTCAGCATTAATAGGCACTATCTGTTAGCATAGACCCATTAGAATGTCAATTAACGTCTTTCACTGCGGCGCCGTGTTTGTTCGTGCCGAAGATGGCAATATGAGGTTTAAAATTATGTGTGTGTTTTCTTACATAAAGTACTTTACGTGATAAAGTACGTGAGAGGAACGTTCATGTTTGATTGTGAAAATTTAACTGGTTTGGGGTCGGTTGATGTGGTGGCGTAAATAAGTACATATACATAATAATGTTTGTATTATAAATACGTGGCAACCTGTACAGCTCTATCCTGGTAGATGTAGGTGGGATATTGCTTACACGGCTCCGCACTGGCATTGGATTAAGGTTTTATTTATTTTTAAAAATCTTTGCCCCGCTCTAGAAATTTCTTCTGTGTCGTGGCGGGTGCGTTTAAAAACATAGAAACTTACATACACAAACACCCAGACCGGGAACAACTCGAACCCACGACACGCTGTCGATCGCTCAGCCACTGCGCTAACCGTGCCATTGAATAAGGTCTAGTTTAGTTCTAGCAGAAACAACAATCAAAAGGTTTAACAGAAGCTTTTCGATAGCTTATATCATTTCCATTCATTTTAGATTTTTCGATGATCGTTAGGATTCTGTGAAACATACGTACAATTTGATAATTATTTTATAATGTTTATACCGATGAGACTACCGAACAATTATTATTTAATTCATTTAAATTATGACACAATCTTGCATGCTGAATTTAGTAAGCGGAATATGCAGTACTATGTATTGTAGTATGAGATCTGTAAGCACCATATTTCATGCAAATAAATGAAATTATTACTATTGTATAGTTTTTGCTGGTGCCGAAATCAAAACAAAACAATGAACTACATGACTAACATTTACAGTAAATATCCCGTTTAAAGTTCTAGCGGTAAAGCTAAGGCAGTTCACCCGTTTTGGGTACAAACTTAACCCTTTGCTTGCTTATTCACAATACACACCCAAGAGTGTGAGAAAATATCAACTGTTCTCAATAACTAACCGAGAAAGGGTCCAGGTTGGCTCCGTCTTTATGAGTATTGCATTAAGCTTGATGCCTCGGAAATAACACAGGCAGGGAGAATATGAATTGCAAATATTTTGTATGTGTGAAGGGTGGAATATGAGGTAGGAAGAGGGAGAGGGAGATATGAAGGTAGGTGTCTATGGGAAATGAATGATGGCTGAGATCAGCTGTGTCATGGAGCGAATGAATAGGCGTGCCTTCGAAGAGGTTTATATCCAGCACTTACCGGCACACCAATACCAGCTTACAACGGTTTTACCTCCGCTGCTCGGCTCCTGTTGGCCATAGCATGATGTTAGGCTTCCTCAATAAACGGACTATCCAACACAAAAAGAATTTTGCAATTTGAACCCGTAGTTCCTGAAATTAGCTCGTTCAATCAAACAAACTCTTTATCTTTATAATATGAAGTTTTTTTTTGTTTTAATCGTTACCCCACACTATTTTTTTTTTTTTTTTTTTTTATCGTGGTAAAATCATCAAATGAGTCCTCCCACCCAGGGCAGAGCGGGAGGGACTGTCAGACTTGTACTGACTAAAATCCACGGTGTCCTTCAACAGCCCTTTACGTACCGGGGTCACGGTAATCCCTAGGTCCCGCGATCCCGGCAGGATCGTTACCCCACACTAGGAATTTCTCATGTATTGTGGGTGCGTTTACACACATAGAAACTCATACACAAATACCCAGACCCGGAATAACTACCTGCAGGTCTCGAACCCGCGACACGCTGCGCAGCAGTCGATCTCAACCACTGCGCCAACCGTGCCAAAACAGTAATATGGAAATGAAATATTTTGATATTCTTGAAATGCATTCCTGAGCAACTTTGATCGGGTGTGATTATTCACCTAAAAATTCACTTATCGTGATTCACGACAGGCGAATTTTATGACCGCTTACGTAAAACTTATTCGCTTATGATCGCTATCATCTGAATAATTTTGTAATATTTCATTTAGATAAAGCTTGATTTATGAAGGTATCCTTCAGATAAATTTATCTACGATATATTCCATACTTTTTCCAGACACTGATAAAAGTGACAAAATATGTTTCGACACTCCCATTTCTTCCTCAAGTGACGTAAAAAAATGTCGCTGGGCGATGCAATTTTACTTTATTATCCCCGATTTAATGTGTTTCTTGATTGAAATTGTGCTTGTTGGAATGGAAACCTATTCGACGGGTAAAATTCCCCCCTTCGTGAGCTGGATACATTAGTCTAGCCTTATCTTGGTTCCTGCGTTTCTATTGTTCGTTTGTGATGTGATGTTATAAAAGAAAATTGTTTGTAATTAAAAGGTGTCTTTATTGTGAACTAATGTTTGCGAAACTGATGTGCATTTGAAAAACATTATAGGCTAATGAATTTGTAAATTCAATGCAATATGTGAAAAACACACGGGAATAAAAATTCTTTAGACTACCGTATGTCCCCCTCCTAGGCAAAGTTCTCCTTTCCTTTCAAACCTCTTTATATTCTGTAATTTCTAGTCATAACTGCTAAACAAACATTATTAAATTGTCACACCATCTGCGCCGCAATTATTGGGTACAAAGATTATGAAAAAAAAAATTAATGACAATGAACGAATATCCATTTGCTAATGAAGAAGTTTGTTCTTCAAAATTCCTTAAGTCTAATATAAATCAATGGCACAAACCAATGTTTCAATTATGAACCTTACTACAATGTTAGAAGATTTTTTCGGCAAATGTTTCAGGAGCCTAAGTCCTTGTATACACGGCTACATATCAAGCTATGCAAAACCAGTATAATAAGCTGATCGTTCAATGAATGGCTTTATTTAGGAAAATTAAAAAAAAATGTTATGTATTGGCAAAAGATTTAGGTATAGTAGAAAGATCAATTGCTGTTCGTTGGTCTCGCTAAACTCGAGAACGGCTTGGCCGATTTGGCTCATTTTGGTTTTGAATTATTTTTGAAAACCAAAAACATGATAAAAATATTAGGAATATAGTAAAAGCAACTATTTCGATTTCCTCTAGAAACATTCTTACCTGTCTAATATTTGATGTTAATCCCGTCGTTCATAAATCAATTAAATTTAAAAGTCGTTTAGAAAACAAATTCTGAGGCAGTACTAAGTTTGCCGGGTCAGCTAGTATCAACTAAATTCCGAACACCAAAACAAATGACTAACGCCATAGGCACTGCGTAAAAGAATACGCATTGGTGACTTCTCGATCAGCTGTTTAGTTATCAGAGCCAATAGAATGAGTAAGACATTCTCTCAAAATATCTCGATTAATAGGCACTAACAGTTATTGTTATTGAGATGATTTTAGTGGCAGTTTTATTTGTCTGTGGAACATTATCGTAAAGAATTACGTAATAAGATATAGATTTGTCATAAATCTGTTAATTAATAGATACTTACTAGTTGCGATTGACGCACGGCATTTTTAGAATTGGCCGTTTTAAAATTGGGCATTTCATGAATTGGGCAATTTAAAATTGGGCGTTTTGAGAGACTGTTCTATGTAATTTTGGAGTTCAAATCTCAGTAGCTCTGAATCTCAGTCTTGTTTTAACCTGATTGCCCAAGTAGGGCACAAAGATATGCACTCAATGGGTGCCTGAGGATGGAATGCGCCACCGAGATGGCCCAAAAAGAGGTCGCATGATGGTCCACTTGCTTAGCTATGGGACTATTGTCCCTGACGTGACAAATTGATTCAAAATCAAAACGAATTAATATTCGATGTTTATTTAAGTGCATATAGGTTTACCTTCCAAAATAATGCAGATAACCATTACGTTGTTTACACATAAGTCCTGAACTGATCGGGCACGCCGCAATCGCGGCGGTAAGACCCCTCTTTGAGGAGTGGCTGGATAGGTGTCACGGCGTCCTGACCTACCGCATGACGCAGGTCCTCACCGGACACGGAAGTTTCGGGAGGTTCCTGTGTCTGATAAGGAGGGAGGAAACGCCTGGGTGTCACCACTGCGAGGACCGTCCTGAGGACACGGTGGAGCATACGGTGCAGGACTGCCCCGCTTGGGCAGAGCACCGCCGTGTCCTCACGACGGCGATAGGCGGAGACCTCTCGCGCCCGGCATTGGTCGAGGCCATGCTGCGGGGCGAGACGGAGTGGGAAGCGGTCGCCTCCTTCTGCGAAGCAGTCATGCTCGCGAAGGAGGAGGCGTGCCGCGTGAGGGAGAGAACAGTGTCCTCCCTCCGACCCACCCGCAGTGGTAGACGCCCACGGCGACGGACGTCGCCAGACGATCTCCGGCCACCGTAGGCGCGGGCATGCGGGCAGCGAGTAACGGGCGACTCGCTGCCCGACCATGGACCATGCCCGGGTCGACGGCGCGTTGTGTTCCACGCGCGCCTCAAGGAGTGTCAGCAAACTGACGGGGCCTGTAGAGGGCCAGAGCCTGCCGGGGTCGCGGGTCTTACCCATCACCGTAACCCCGGTACGTAAAGGGCTCGTGAAGGACACCGTGGATTTTAGTCAGTACAAGTCTGACAGTCCCTCCCGCCCTGCCCTGGGTGGGAGGACTCATTTGATGATTTTACCACGCAAAAAAAAAAAAAAAAGTCCTGAACTGACAGCAACTGTCAAATTACCATACCTCCATTTTTGTTTTATACCAGCCTTCTTTCTTTTGTAATAATATTTTGCAACAAAATTCATTTCTCATTAAATAAAGAACCTCACAAAATGAACTCCAAAAAATGTTAGGTTAGGTAAATATGAGCATAACACAAAAAAAAAAGCGGGAAGAGAATTGTCTATCTACCAAGACAAGTCGGCCACGGGCAGTCTGGCCAACTTGGCAACGTTAGACTGTTTAATTATATCGATCAGTAGCCGATAGCCTTGTTACAATCCCTTGGCCTAGGCGACGCTTCCTGACTACTGACATTTAGGCCCAACGAGTAATTGAGGAGGGTAAGATATGTTGCGCGTCTTGGGTTAATGTTTTTAGGTCACATGTAGGGTATTAAGTAAATAAGTTTGCAGTCTGCTGGGTTAACGGTTTGTGGGTTGAGATAAAAGCTTAAATATTTTAAGGAAGTCGTATCTATCTTTATGGAGGATTTTTAATGAATAGTTTTTTTTTTAATTTTGAGAAAAAAAGACTCCCAATTTTAGGTGAACATTTTTTGGGTAAATGATGCATGAAATGGCACGTTGGCTGGTTGCCCTCAGTTAAGCGGAAGGGACTGTCGGACTCTTTGTGAATAAAAATTGACCCTGTACCTTCAGTAGCGCTTTGCGTTCCAGGGCCACGGTTACCTTTACAGACGGTCCCGCAACCCCTGCAGGCAATTAGAAAAACTATGAAAACCCGGATTCGCGGGAATGTCTTTATAGGTGACCGCCGCCCTCGAATGCAAAGATTAATTATAGGAGAGATCAGTTAAGGGTGGTTTTAGCCAGCTCGAGTTGAACTGTCCCTCCCTTCCTTTTAATAAGGAGTTATTTGATGATTCGAGTTATTTGATGACTTACATACAAATATCAAAAAAAGTTTGTGATGTACAAGCTCATACTTCTTCTGTTTTATGGAAAAATAATTGAACTTACTGTTTTATTGATGTTGTTTTATATTCAAATCTATTTATTTTAAAGAGAGAAACTAAAAAGAAGAAGAAATCATAATATAGGTAATCTACCGTAACAAAAAAAAAAACGATTTTTCAAAGTGATAGCTAACTTTTCATGTGTGTGTATATTCCAGAAAAAATACCCGTGTCTCATTTTAGTAAACGAAGACTGTCAAATGAAAAGCAATACCCGTCAAATAATTTTCCTTCTCGGTCACTGAACTATCTTTAATTCTTATCCCAATAAATCGCAAGGCTATAAAAAAGATAGCTCATAAATCTGTCTGAGCGACAGGGGTTATGATATAACATTTTGTCTGGCGGACATCAAGAAAAGCTTATATACAGTCCTGCCTCCGACATTTAGATTACTGTCCCGAACATGATCTTTATATCTGGAGCAATAAAGTTGATGTTGGATTGCAGCTGTCAGAAAAGAAATAAACTGTGAAAGGACTACAGCTCGATTTAATTTGTTTTTCTACTTACGTAAACTAGCACAATAGGTCATAGACAAGCAAACAAAACAATAAAAGTGAAAAGTTTTCCCGAAAATAACAGTTTCAGTTACACAACCTTATTTCTATATTCTGTTGCGTAATTCAAATAATTTCTAGAATATGAAGAAAGAAAAAAATATAAAGAATATTTTTGTTTTTGGTCTACGAATAGAGTGTTACGTATATTTTATCGTGAGTGTTGCATATCAACATATCTACAATGACGTCACGGAGAATCCTTTGTTGTATAGTTTTGAGTGTATTGCAATAATATGTTCTAGCTAACTACATTTTGATCGCGGGACTGTACGAATTACCGTGACCCCGGAACGTAAAGGGCTATTGAAGGAAACCGTGGATTTTAGTCAGTACGAGTCCCTCCCGCTCTGCCTGATTTTACCACGATAAAAAAGTTAACTACATTTTACCAGTGCCTCTTTTTTGTAGTCAAATAGAAAAAATTGAAAGATCTTTTAAATGTACTTATGGTGGCACCTATTTTTAAACTATATATTTCCAAAATTACCTATACGTCTTGAAAGACAATTTTCTAAGATCCACTTGTCTAATAACCCTAAAACCTGCGTCCGGTGGAAGACCTCAATAAACATGGTGGCATTAGTTCTTAATCCAGCTGTAATTCCCAATTCTCCACAATAGTACGGCCAAACGAATCCAGGTCATCGGATTACGAGTATTACGAACAAGTCTTTGCCTCGAATCAGCGTTAATTAGAACTATTTTTTTTTTATACAAACGGGAGATGAAACTGATTGATCGATGTTGACTAGCATATTCGTTAGTCATCGATATTCGCTTCAGCGAATCGGCGAATTTTTTCATTTATTTATCAAGTTTGGCGAATATTTTTGGAATAACTTATCGTGGTCGGGCAACTTTCTGTGGCAGCCGAAGTTTTGAGTGGCTTTTCTATTAAAAGAGGGCATTGACCTAGTTTTATTAATAGGCTGTGTTATTTCATCGTGACAGCATGTTTACTGGCTGGTTTGAAGCCTACTACGCAGTTATCTAGGACATTACATAAATATGTTATCTGTTTTAATATTCTTTTTAGTACGTTTTTCTTTCACCACCAGTAGGTGCGATCTTAGAGGAGTGTAGGTACGATAGCTTTATGAAACGAGAAACCTTCACATAATGCGTAGCCTTTCAAAGGATTTGCGTTACAAAACAGGTAGATGTTTTGATTTTGAGGTCCGAATTTTATTGATAATTAAAAATAAAACCTCCGCTTTTTTTTTTTGTTAAATGACTTGGAACGTCCAAAGATTCAGTCAGATAACAGGCCAACGGTTATAATTAACACAAAACATTTAATTTCTTCCAGCACAAAAATAATTTTTCCTCAAAAGTTCTTTTTACGCCTTGGGCTATAGGCAACACGCTACGTAAGGAGAATGCTAAGACATTTTGGAAGAAATAAAGCAGTAAGTTGGTTAAAATTTAAATAATATATTAGTTGAGTGATTTAGTATGTATGAAACAACGAAGACTGAGGCGAGGCAATCTGGCCGCCACTGAATGGCTTCAGGGTTCAATATACTTATATATATATATATTCATATATTACATCTATACGTTCCCCCTGACCTCGCTAGTAGAGGGTTAATGTAAAACTAGTGTAGAAGTATAATAAAAATGCTTACTGAAAGGTTCTGTTCTATATTTTTGATTTTCTATAAGTTGACTGGAAAATTATTATTATAATATATAGCCAACTGATAATAAATTGACAGCCGGTACTAATTACGTTTTATAAGTAAGTTAATGTAACTATTCTTATTAAGACGTTGTTGGTTAACTTGGACTAAGATAAAACAAAGTTGGTAGGTTATATAAAACGATTCAGAAAAATACTCTGACGCTTTCATTATACCCATTTTCAAGAAACCTGTTACTACCTTTTTTTTAGCGTGATAAAATGGTCAAATAAGTCCTCCCACCCAGGGCAGGGCGGGAGGGACTGTCAGACTTGTACTGACTAAAATCCACGGTGTCCTTCAATAGCCCTTTACGTACCGGGGTCACGGTAATTCGTTAGTCCCGCGACCAACCTGTTACTACCTAGTATATCTTCGATCCGTGCTAGAATTTTATTTAAAAAAAACACATATTTAAGCCAATAGAACATAATTAACAAATTGAACGATTGTTATACGAATTATATGTTGAAAAATTCTTAAATTCAAAATCAAGTTCATTCGCTTTAATTAGTGATGCTTAATCGTCTATCCTCTCGGTACAAATATTTAATCCAGTTTCGGTTAATTTCTGTTTGTTACATAGAGCAGCAAAACAAAAAATCCGCGACATAAGCTGCTAGTAGCTGCTCAAATAGAAGGTATACAGTTTGCTTAATTAAAAGCCGACTTATCCCGGTCACTTAATAACCTTTTTTAATTAAAAGTGTCAAGCTAATTTTTCATTATAATGGACAAACACATTTCAAGAAGCTTGCGAAAGTTTCGAAAAATAAGGAACATTAAAGATCTACGCACCGCACCGGACGCAATATCGTTGATAAGTGGGGAGAAGATTCGACGATGGTTTCCTCGATACGTAACGCAATCGACGATAGGCGCGGTAATGGCACAGAACCTCTATCAAACGGCTCTCGTTAGTCGACCTGTCTTGTAACGCACATCCTTTGAAAGGCTACGCATTATGTGGAGGCTTCTCGTCCCAAAGCCTACAACCCTCTAGGATCGCACCTAATGGTGGTGGATCAATTTACTGTGTATTTTGGGTCTTCGGCGGATTTGAAGTGCTTCAATTGAAGGTGCGTATAAAAAAATGAAAACAGGTTGCTGCCGCCACAGATAGTTTGTTCGTGAAAATACTTACAATGAATAAATAACAATAAAAACTGCTGTGACGTCAGACAGGGCGGAATGGAAGATGAAAAAGTGGTGTACAAGAGTCGCTTGAACCCGATGAAGGCACAAAACACATTAAGTTAAGAAATGCTGTAATAGGTTAAATAAATTGGATTAACACACACAAAAAGTCTAATCTAGCCGGTTATATACAAACTCATCATTACATGCACATATCTCTAATTGGTCCGAGAAGGATACAAAACAAAGTACAATCAAGGATCCTATTTTTTGCCCTCGGAAGCGAGCTCTAACGTAAAGTGTAATAAAGTAGCTGAACAGAACCACTGGTAGCTCCGTTAAACAAGGATATATTTATCTTTGTACTGATCTTTGTTCTGATGGCCTACCATGACGACTTAAGCCAGAGTAGTTCCAGTGTGGGAACGAGACAGAGCTATATAAGTTCTCTAGCGCCTCGTTTTGAATAATGAAGTAGTGAAGTAAAAAATCTAGGTAAAGCTAGGCGTAGAGGGAATGTAATCTATCGGCTGAAATCAGTGCGACTCTTTTATATTACATTGTTATGTAATGCTTCTTCAAGCAATCAATAACAATTGTGTCATTTACAATTGTGACACGAGTCCAGTCTGCATCTAATAAATCAAACGCAAGAGATCTTTACAAACTAATTGAATAGGGAAGAGTCGTAGATATCATTAGATATTTCAATACATTCAATCATTGACAGTAACACAGATCCGTTGTATTTTCGACATTTAAAAAAATATATATATCAGCCCAAAGAAAGGTCTAAAAATAACCCAATTTATTAACTCTTATTTTATATATAATGATACCCTACAAACTTCAATAAATACGAGGTAATAAATAAGTAGAATTATTTCTTTTGTAGTACGTAATTATTGATAACGAGCCTACTAATTACAAACAATGATCTATTGTTTGTCATGTGAAACTAAAGAGTTTCAGTATGTGAAAAGGATATAATATAATATCACGATTGTGTTTTCAAAAGGCTTAGGTAGATAAGAAGGTATACAAATTCTATAGCTTTTAATCCGTCTATTCCCATTTGTCACTGGCAATGTTTCTACTGGTGACAAGTGGGAAAAAAACCGATTGCCCTCACTGGTAACAAACGGGGAAAAAATCGATTGTCCCCACTGGCTGTCAATTTTCCCATTGAAAAACCCAGTGAAAAGTAACACTCAAACCAGAAGCTTGCGAATAAGAGTAAATTAGGTATATCGTCAATGTAGACTAACTTCAATGTGTAGGTACTAAGTGTTACTGCAAAGCTCCAGTGACTGCAAAGCACAAAAATTTAATAGAATAAAACCGAAAAATGCTGCTAAGAGATGAACTCAGGAAACGAGAGAAGCTCAAAAAGCAGCATCCTACAATCGTACTAAGCTTCCCGTAATGCGAATAGTTTGAAAAGGGCCAAATTGCAGAACCTTTTCAATGATAGCTAATATTGAAACTGATTTTGTGGTCTCCACCAAAGATTCGTCCTATCTGTCCGTATATGTCACAGCTATTTAACTCCGAGACTGTTGGCACCACACGTTACCTACGTTAGAGATTAGGGGAGTAGGTTTGGTCTTGTGGTCTAGGTTAGATTAGGGTAATATTATTTATTACATTTTATGAATTGTACATTAGTTAAAATTATGAACTGCCAATTTGGGGGTTTGTAATGATTGATAACTTAATATCCTAATGAATTGTAATCTAAATTAAGGTCAAACTGACCATAAAAATAAAACAATAATTACGCTCACAAAAAAACAGTGTTTGCAAATAATGTTCCCTGCACTATAAATACAAGTTCAACATGCATGTGTAAGCGCCAGCTGATTGCGAGAGCCCATGATTAATTGATTGAAATCGTGCAAACACCACTCGACAGCGACACTAACTCATCTATCATTTACTCATACTATTATAGCCCTACGTTTCCACAAATCGACTTTAAAATTGAATTTTAGAGTTGTACCGAGTAACACTGCCGATTCAATTTTTAGATTTTGCAGCAACTAGCATATTATCACTGGTGCCTAGAATAAGTTAACTTCAAATATACTTGTAGGTACCTACTGAGTTACATTTTTATTTTATGACCAATTTTTTGATTATTTATTTATTTTATTTTTAAGCACCTCTTGCCTCACCACAGAGTATAAACGTCAGATTCAGCTGTTTCGTTATGAAAACTGAACACTCATACAAACTTTCACACTTTAATATTAGTAGGATGTGTGTCCTGAGATGGAGCAAGCTCCCCATAAGGAAGAGTTGGAATATGAATAGATGGGTTTTTCAGTAGACCTGTGTAAAACTATTCTAACCTGGTGTCAGAGTGAATTAAGCTGGGTCTGCTAAACTCACAAGCCTCTGAAATAGATTTGGTCTTGCATTGTCTGGATGATATCGCTATTAGCGATAAGACGATCATTGTACATTTAAGCCTTTGTAAAACAGACAGGCGTGACGAATGCGAAGCATGACGTTTTTATTTGTAATGTATGGAATTGTTTGAATCCAGTCACATAGAAAAGCGAAAGCGATCCGATAGCGTGACAGAACTATCGGACTGACGTCTCGCTTCGGTTCGGTATCGCTTGGGAAACGCTTCGCTTTCGCCTGTCTGTTTGACAAAGGCATTAGAATGAACAATATTGTAAATTTGTATTGTTTCTTTTTCATTGTGGTGTACTTACGTACAATAAAGTATATTCTATTCTATAACTTTTGGTTTCCTAACAATGTCGGTGATGTCCAGGCTAAACTTAGAAGGATATGCATTGAAAAGGATACATTGGGACTTGCGGGTTTGAACATATCGCGTATGTAACCCCTTAGGGGAATGCAAGTGAGAATCTCACCTGTATTTTCTGCAAAAGAACATAACATCAGATATAATATTTTGTAGAAACGAGTTTCGTTTCATCACCTAAACTGAACACCGTCGTAGTTTCACTGCGGACTTCATATGAATATTCAATGCGGCGATCATTTTCGCAAAACACCCCGGGGTGGCACAATAGTTTGTATATGAATCTGTATATATACATATACCCGTGTTTCTCAAAGTTATACCTAGATATACTAATAAAGATGTTTGAAACTCAGTTTGAAAATCTTGTAAGTTCGAGTACGTGCGAGTTCGTGTATAGAAAATGTTCAGAGTTTGGTACGAGTAGCTACGTGGAGTTTGTTGTATTGTAATGAAAATAGTAATGTTTAGGGGGTGTGCTACGCCGAATCAAATGCCAAAATCATCGAATATCAGGTTATCGACCACTTTAAATCGAAGAAGATAAGTTGTAGTTTTGATATTAATATTCATTTAATGTGTTGGTGTACTTTATCGTTTTATTGTTTAAGTAACTAATAATGCTAATACTGCTAGCTTGTACCATCCCACTGTTGGCTAAACGCTTAACCCTATGAATTCCAGTTTCTTCGACCCGTGGCTAGACCGGCCCACTGGTCGTTCGTTTTATGTAATCTACGTAAAAAGGCCATTTCATCAACATCATAATAGGAATGTGATAAAATGTTTTTCATCAATCTACTCTATTGCTTGAGCAATAGAATAGAATATCTCTACTTACGAATTTTATCGCAATGCATATAATATATATATATACATATATATTATGTTTCCGATAAAGTGGCCCTTTTAAATCCGCTGCTAGTCCCGCCATTTTCTACGAGGTCTACCGCGATGCTTGCCTGAGGCTGTGTCAGGGCTGCACAAAGCGGTTTTTCTTATCAAGAAATATTCAGATTTATTTGAACAATGTCCTGTTTTTTTCAGATTGTATTTGATAGCAAATCTAAGTAACTGTATGAATTTGCGCTTACGGCTATGTTTGACTTGTATCTTTATAAAACCCAAATAAATGTAAGGTGAACAACTCAAAAAAATAAACGTTGGTTTTACAACCCAACAGATATGCTAATTTTGTAGTATTAACAGTGAAAATACGTCAAAGAGAGGAGTTTGAAACTAAATAAAGAATTAAAAAATCATAATCACGCACGTAAACCTGCTTTTTATTACAAAAATGTTTTCAATATTACTTTTATGCTGCATTCCTACATGTGTCGGTGTTGGGTACCATGAAATGTTTATGTTTCAAACTGCGATCTCCCCGGAATACAAAGTACTAGTCTAAATTGGGAGATGGAATTGCGAACAGAATACGTTTGTGAAAGTTTTAAAAATAGTGTTGGCTATCGATTTTATCTGCAAGATATATTTTATCTGCAGGTATAAGTTTACTTAATATACAAATAGAGCAGACTGATACAGGATGCAACGATGGAAAAGTGGATAACCGTTACCTTTGATATTATGAATAGTTAGGTTCTAATAAGTAATAACTGTTCCAGAAATTTTGACCGTGTACCTACTGCATTTTTGTTCACTGTTTTTTTGATTTTCAAAGATGAGATCTGAGATAAAGCGAGCTCACCCAGGAGGAAATGGCATTCCTGCGAGGCCGACGGAACAATTGTTTGATACCGACCAAAAAAAAGATCAACGTACGGTCTTTTTTTTTCTACGTGGTCATATTTTCAAATGAGTCCTCCCACCCAGGGCAAGACAGGAGGGACTGTTAGACTTATACTGACTTAAATTCACAGTGATCCTTCAATATCCCTTTACGTTCCAGGGTCGCGGTTACCTGATGAGACTGACCCGAGACCCGGGCAGGCTTTGGTCCTCTAAAGGGGGGCCCATCAGACTGCTAAGCTCTTTGCGGCGCGCGTGGAATACGACGCGCCTTCGACCCGGGCGTGGTCCATGGTCAGACCCATTACTCGCCATCCGCATGCCCAGTATGGTGGGCTGGCTCGCGGCGAGCCCTACCGCTTCCAGTGGGATCGCTCAGTCTTCATCGTAGATTGTAATCCCACCCTTCGTGATTATTCCTGCTGATAATTAGCATGGTATCCATTTTATGTCCCTGGATGTCCTTTCCATGTATTTTACATCTAGTTTTCATCACACCTAAGAAGGTAATTTCCTTTGTATTATTTGTCTGGAAAGCGCAAACATTTGTTCCTCGCTATAATTCTGTCACAATAGAGATTAGGCAACAAAACAGCATTTTGGAAGCTTGTTTAGTATTACAGTTACATTAACAGAAGGCGTGAATTTCTCTAAGATTTTAACATCTAACGAAGGGTATCATTTTCTGCTACTCAGATTGTCTCGAGTGACATTGCTTTCCATCGACAATTATTATTCATTAGGTCGTTGTCACAGCGTCCTTTCATTACAGGCTCGAGTCAACTCGTTATGTCTTATTCAGTCTCGCTTGTGTATATTTTAATAAAAGACCGCCTCGGGCAGAAAGTTCTAGGGTGAAATATATAAGTGAGACATTCAAATTCTTCTGAAACAAAACTTTAGTGCAATTTTTGCGTCATCATGATGAATTGTTTACGTGAATGAGACATTTCAGTCAGAAAAAGCTGAGCTGTTTCAGTTTCAGACTCTTTAAAGCTCTTTCGTGTTTAATGAAGTATTCAAACATTTCTTTGAAAAGCATAATTTACATGACAGAGAAATTATGTCACACATTTTGAAATACTAACCAAAACTGTGTACATACGACCCAAATGTAGGCACAGCTCCGTCACTAGCACTGAAGTAATTAAAAGTGGAAAGTAAATTAATTAAGAACTTACATTAGGCTAAAAATAAACGTAGGTGTTTTCATGAAATTAATTGGCCTTGACAGTGCCTTAAGTGTATACTTACACTAATGCCTACTTCGTAATAATTACTTACTTTAGCATTTTGCTTCAAATTTTAAGTGAAAACGTGTAAATGTATTAGATTAAATAATAGAAAACACACATCGCATCACACACACACTCATACACATCACATTTACACACACACAGAGATACATTTACCTCATGAATCACATTCACAAACACATATTTCAATTTCACACCCTAATCTTTTTACGCCTAGAAGAGAGTTCAAATCGGAACAACATTGCTTTGCATAATTCCCAGCCGGAGAATAGCGGCGCGATCGGAAATATCTGAATTTATGGTCGGATACAAGTTGAAGGTAAGCCTAGCCTATCGAATCGATTGCAAACTTTACTCAACCTGTTCAAGTTTCACGATTTACTGTTCAACGAGATCTATTGTGTTTTAGATTGATTGATGATAGGGGAAGTAATCTGAGATTTGAAAGTTTCAAGAGATAATTCATTGCATTCGTAGAATTGGATTTATTTGCATTGTACTGAAGAAAACTAAAAACTAATGCCTTTGTCAAACAGACGCGCGAGTCCGAAGCTATACCGAACCGAAGCGAGACGTCAGTTCGATAGTTCTGTCACGCTATCGGATCGCTTTCGCTTTTCTATGTGACTGGATTCAAACAATTCCATACATTACAAATAAAAACGGCACGCTTCTCATTTGCCACGCCAGTTTGTTTGACAAAGGCTTAAATACTAAGCAAATGCTGCATTTTAGTAACCACTATGATGCGTAGCGTTATCGTAGCACCTACGATGCGTAGCTTCTAATCGGCTACGCCTTAGTTACTTACGTTGTGTAGCGCCTACGCTGCATCGTGGCTATCTAGTGTCTACTAATTACATACAAATCTAACCAAACAACGATAAAACAAAACATGTAGATTGGAGGCCTGCGTAGTGGGATAATTCTTTTAAACTATAAAACA
The DNA here is from genome assembly GCA_943136025.2 of Agrotis puta. Lineage (NCBI taxonomy): Eukaryota > Metazoa > Arthropoda > Insecta > Lepidoptera > Noctuidae > Agrotis > Agrotis puta. The sequence continues at coordinate 5,661,048 of OW964171.2, forward strand.
TTTAAAAAAGTGTTGTCGTTCAAAAGTTATTGGAACGTTTGACTACTTGACCGAATTAACTGCCTTTTGATAAATAAATGAAATATCCAACTAAACTATCACTTAGTTAACCGTAACCCACGTTATCTCGAAACCACACTCAAGAACGGATAAATTGAAATAAATTCGTGTGTCATACACTACAGTCTCAAGGTGAGAGTAATAAAATAGATTAGGGACCGACCATCTGCAAATATTTACTGCTACAAGCTAAGGATGGGAACACTGCCGGCGTTCCACACATTCCCAAGATAATCCCTGCAATGATAATATTATTTCGTGGGATTTAGTGGGACTTGATTACCGTAACGTTAGGGGCCGTCCTTACTTGAGAATTCGTTATGAGGACGAGTGGGTTCGTATACACAATTATGTAGTCGTGGTACGACGCCTGGTTTGTGTTGTCTTATGTCTTCATAATTATATTTTGGAATATATCTCTTCCTTAACCCGCGTGCAGTAATGCATACTCCTCTCGTAAGAGGTCCACGGTTTTATCGATTATTTAAATATACTGTCGTTTTCCTTGACCGTTTGAGAGCAGTGGTGATGAAATAAATTACACAAAGTAATGCGCCTGGCTGGGTTCGAACCCACGACCTACAACTCGTAAGTCGCGGCCGATACCACTGGGCCACTACTGGTCAACCATTGTTGGACCTACTTACATATTTTTTTTAAATTAATTATTCATTCAGTTTATACTTTGTAAATAATTAGTTTAATAACACATAGGTAAATACTTCTTGGGAATCTAAGTCAATAAGGAACTATCATATATTTAAAACGTAGATAAACAAAGCAATTAATTGCATCTCAGTCACTCAGTGGCCATAGTTAGAAGCAGATAAATCACGCCGCTATTTAATTACTCCTGCACTAGTTTCAAACTATTCAATCTGTCTAGATTATCTGTTATCTGGAGCACAATACTTTCTTATTACTTTGTTGTTTTGTAGCATTATCAGTATTGATAGTCATTTGTTTGTTGCTGTCGTGGTAAAGGTATTTAAAGGTGTGAAATATTTTTAAAGCCAAACTTTGAAATATTGGACAGGCCAATCAAAAGAATGGTTCGATTGTATGAAAGTATACTAAGTTAAAATGGCAGCTGCAATGGAAAAAGTTGGTACAATTTTTAAAGGAATTTAGATAATCGCTCGTCATCTGGAGATCGATGCCTTGGGCGTGTTGGCCCTCTTTACCATAAAATCGGTTTTAATATGGCAATGACGATTATAATTTTGGAAACTGGTAGACTGATAACGACTGAAATTGAAAAACAATATTGTTCCGACCCTTTTGATATCTCTTTGTAATTCAACTAAGCGGTTCTTTGAACCTCCGACCGCTTAGTTATAATTTATTCAAATAAATTATGACAGAGATCACTTTGAGTCTCACTCACAGGAAATCTCAATCGTCAAAGTTTAATCGTCACCCAGGGTACCTTTCAAAAGTTTTTACATAATTATGTCTCGAGAAAAGTTGCCTTTCTTGTCTGAATTTTGTTAAACCCGATATTCCATTGTATTATTATATACCGTGCCCTAGGGTTGCCATCTCTAAAATTTGGAAACCAGGACAAGACGCGTGTAAACCCCGGATTTTAGAGTCCAGAACTCGGACATGACTCGGAGTGCGCACCGTGGCAACTGCGTCGGGGGGGGGGGACGGACGGACGGTGAACTGTGCATGTGTCGCGGGCGGTCCAAGACTTTAAATTTTTAAGCCCGGACTATAATGAAGCTACCCGGACGCTCCCCAGATACCCTCTAAACTAGGACAAATCCGGGGAAACCCGGACGGATGACAACCCTACCCTACCCAAATACTTTGGTATTGTTCGTCGTATCGTTGAGCTACTTGTGTTATGAGTTAAGCTACACGATAACTGACACATGCTTGCATTGACTGGACGAGGTCCACTCAAATCTGTGTGGTCCTGTCTTTAAAAGACCACCTCAGACACGCATGGTTCTTATATAACTGTACCAATACAATATTGTCTGGACTTTAAAAGAGACAGTGACCTCTGAGTTTATGTTTCTTCTCAGAGTAGTCAGATACAAAACACCAATTTGCTATACAACATTATTTTTAGTATATACAAAACCAGAATATAGTTTGTTCAGAATCAGTAACTGATTCGATTCCAATAATTTTTACACCATGTTATATATTTTCTCAAAAATATTTTAATTAAATTTTATTACCTTTTACCTTATAATTACAATACCATCATCGTATGGTTAGGTACCTATTGCCAAGCTATTATCACGAGTGTATAACACAGGAGACCTACGCGGTTTACGTGGATGTACCGCGAAATGAGCATGTTTTTGAACGGCCAACAAGGTAATATACAAACTTATAACTTTGTGATTTTTTATGATACGGTTTTAAAATTTTGTACATAGATTCTTTACACAAAAATACTAGACAGGTGTATCGGGTTTCGCATAAACAAAAAATAATGTTGTATAAAGATCATTTATCTTTATATTTTTTTTCTAACAAAGTGACACTATAATCATAGAATCAAACAAACATTTTGAAATGAAATACGTACTGTGGCGTTAGAACGTGTTATTATTTTTATACTGTAGCTTAACACGGCGGGGTCGCGGGACCAAGGGATTACCGTGACCCTAGTACGTAAAGGGCTATTGAAGGACACCGTGGATTTTAGTCAGTACAAGTCTGACAGTCCCTCCCGCCCTGCCCTGGGTGGGAGGACTCATTTGATGATTTTACCAAGATAAAAAAAAAAAAAAGCTTAACACGGCACGATTACAGCGCGACTGCGCTGCGTGTCGACGGTTCGATCTGTAGTTTAATAATGAGGTTATTTATTGTCATGCATAAAAAACAAATCTTACCAACCTCTTCAATGACTTCCTTCTATTTTTAAAATAAATTTGAAACACAGAAACTCTCCAATAACTTAAGAAATCTATCTTCGCCAGTCAAAGCAAGTACTCGTGGCTACGGGACCCCGTCGGTACGGTAATGACAAATAGAATTCCTTTGTGCATTGGTAAGCAGCTTTATGCAGAGATCTGCAGCCGTATGCAGATATCAAGCTGTCATCTTATATTCCCTGGTGGCCTACCATGACATGTTAAAGCGTGAGTTGTTAGGCTGTGGGAAAGAGACAGAGCTATATAAGTTTATAGAGGTTCCGAGTTGTTCGTAACTCTCTTTTTTATATCGTTATATGAGTCCTTCCGCCTTGGTTGGGTGGAGCGGAGGAGTCAGACTCTGATTGACTAAAAGTCAACCCTATTCTTTCAGTTATCCTTTGTTTACCAGGGCAACAGTGCTGTAAGTTATTGGAATGTATTTGGATATTGGTTACAAAGATTTATGAATTTTTGAATCATTTGAGATCCAAGACAAATAAAAACATTATCTGGGACTTCGTCGCGCTTCTTTGCTTGGGATCTTCTGATGGTCCTTACTGTTGCTGTGACGTTCAAAAGTTGCAGTGTTTTGGGAAAAACGTGATGGGATTGTCCCAAAAAAATCCACATCTTTTTCTTTTTTGATATTTAAAAAAACGTTGTCCCACACTAAGAATTTCTCCAGTATCGTGGGTGCGTTTACAAATATAGAAACTCACATACACAAACACCCAGACCCGGAACAAGTATTTGTAGGTCGTACAAATATTTGTTCCATACGGGAAGCGAACCCGCGACACGCAACGTAGCATTCCAATCGCTTAGCCACTGCGCTAACCGTGCTGTCAGACATCTTTTCTTATCACATCTTATAGATAATGTGGTATAGTTGTTGTAATCGTGAATTTCCTTTGTATTTCAAGCATAAAGTAAAGGAGAAGTACTTAAAGAGCGTCAGCAGTATAATGTGCTCTCTACGTTGTGTCCAACCTTGTTGACTATCTTTTATTTTTGCTTTGGCACTTGTAGTATGCCTGAGTGGACAAAAGGTAAAATACCAAAGGAAGTGTAATTTTAAATATCCGATTTTCTTTTGTTTCGAACATCAAAAAGACACCTATAAAACAACAAACAGAATGTACAGAGAACCTTCAACTTTGTGACTTTACAACAAAGTCAGGTTTATACATAGCAAGGTATTTGCTATAACAATATTTGACATAACAGTGACACGCTGCGGTCTTCGCGGACTTGTATTATGAAAGTATGAAAGAAACCCTAATTGTATTTATTTGTTCACGCGACGATGACATTAGGGGAACACAAAGCAAGCCGCCCTGCGGACATTTCGTTATTAAATTAGGTGATGTATAGCGCGGAAGGCCTTACTAAGTGTTTCATTCATCACTAATACCAAAACTATGGAAGCTTGCCAACAATTTGTTAGTATACGTCTGAAATACCGATAAAACTGTTCCGTGAATGATAAACAACGCATTCACTAAACCACTGAAGATGAAACAGGACATTTGGATGATTTTGATTTTGACATTTAGTTTTTTTTTATTATGTAACAACCGAATTCAATATTTTTTATTATCTATTTGAGAAAATCTACATTGTGTGAAGCTGGAGGCAAACCCTCATGTTTATTTAAGTTATTACTCAGGAAATGCGTTGACATTCCGTGAATATAAATTTATAATGAGCAGTGAAATGATTCTCTTTGCAGGTACAAATGAATCTTTGTTTATCAAACGTAAGGAACGCTACCTTTGTCTGTCCTCCCTTCATCTTCTTAATTATTACTGAAAGCTCTTATTTCAGTTTCAGCAATGGTTACAGTGATTGTTTGTTTGATAATCAGTTTCTGAACATTGAGATGGAAAAAAGATATGTTTTTTTTCCTTTCTAACACTAAATTTTCCTTAATACTAACGAAATACATTTAAAACTTGTGCCCGTTCAGGATTCGCACAGGTTCAAATTATCGACCTTTCCGGTGAATTTCCGAAAACTTTCTTTCATACATACGTTGTTCTGACAATAAACAAAAAAAAAGAAATACAATGTAGAGTAGGGATCATTTCAAAGTAATGCGCATACATTCATTTGGGCAATTCATTTAGGTTTAGATTACTAAAGATAGAATATAGATGAATTAATTGGTAACCGGACATGTGATAAGATTTTTCCTATTGGCACCTTTCAATTTTCTTCCGATAATAATCGAGCAGTGCATTCCTATCTTTTTCAGTGTCGTAAACCGTTCACTCAAACGTAGCGGCAATATTGAAGAAGTCTTTTAAAAAATCACATTTGTCAAGTAATATTTTCAGAAATTCAGACGACTTTAGCGTAGTATTATTATTTTCTGTGACTTTCATCATCATCATTTCAGCCACAGGACGTCCACTGCTGAACATAGGCCTCCCCTTTAGATCTCCACATGCACCGGTTGGAAGCGACCTGATCTGTGACTTTAGATTCTTAATTTCACCCACGTTTGAAGTGGCAATGGGCAAACCAATGGCAGCGAAAGACGCAGCGTAGGCAGGCTTCCCACTAGGTGGACCAACGACATCGTGAGAGTCGCGGTTTAATAATGGATAAGACAATTTGTTTACCAGAATTAAAATAGTTAACTACATTCATAAAGTCTGAGCTCAAGGAGGGAAAGCGTTCACTGACTGTTTGTTTAGTTATTATGATAATGATATTTACCTTCCCGTCTTCATGCGCTAATTATATCTCTGTTTTTGTTGTATATCTGAGTTAAAAGCAGACTAGGTGTAGCTTGTTAATTTGAAATGCTTTAATTAGGTTGGAACAATGTGAGTACTTGAATGGATAGACATTTGTTTATTGTCATTCTTCTACCATTCATTTTAGTACAGGATCGTTTGCATTAACTGATTCATCTACGTTGAATAGCAATCAGAACACAACATATAAAACATTTTACCGGGTGGAAGTGGCGGCAACGCACAGACGGATAACATGCAGAATGATGGACATCATTCTGGACCGCCCCGTGTTGGAATTTTTCGTCGTCTTTTTCTTGTTTTTTTTTTTCTTTATACTGTCCATACTCGTTATTCTACCTTTAGGTAAGGAGAAATTTAATAAATGAATAATTAATAAATCACAAAAAAAATTACCATGTCCAGTTCACATTTTTTTTAACTTGGTAAATAATCAAATGAATCCTCCCACCCAGGGCAGAGCGGGAGGGACTGTCAGACTCGTACTGACTAAAACCCACGGTGTCCTACAATATCCCTTTACGTTCCGGGGTCTCGGTAATTCGTGAGTCTCGCGACCCCGGCAAAGTTTGGCCCTCTAGAGGGGGCCCCGTCATTTTGCTGACACTCTTTGAGGCGCGCGTGGAACACAACGCCCTGTCGACCCGGGCATGGTCCATGGTCGGACAGCGAGTTGTCCAATGTCCTGGACCCATGGTATCCGTTTGTGTGAAGTCCTCACTTCCAGCCGGGAAACATAATAAAAACTTTCGAGTATTGATGTATTATGGGGCGAAAGTAGCATGTATAAGGATCGTAACAGATGGCGTTCTGTGATTTTCGCCAATCCTCATGGAAAAGTTTATGTGGGCGTTTTAACTAAAAACAGGACGCTTTTGGTGCGATATTGTGGCGAAAATTACATTTAACAAAAATGTTAAGGACAAATTATTTACAAATTATTTTTAATAAAAAAAATATTGTGTAAATGTTATAATTTATGTGATAATGGTTAGCCTAATTGTGTGTCAGTATTAGAGAAGCGTGCATGAAGTCACAATATGGCGCCAAGGCAGTCCTATTCGTAGTTGAAACGCATAGTATCTATTGTATTTTAGAATGACTTTATTAAACAATTAATATATCAAGTACTGCTAATAAGGAAGTTTAACATTGAATGTTAACACAGAGACAACTGAATTAATTAGACTGAATGATGGATTACGTCATTGTGTGCTAACACTGATCTCCTGAATTACTGAGCCAGTTTCTTAGTAATGTCTGAATCTTCAATTGTTTTTATGTCTGCTGTCATAATCTGCTTTCAGTAAACAATGAGTTTGCTTTCAATTTATGTTTGGACGGATACCTTGGTTGAAACTTTTGAATTTTATCGTTAATCCAGGATCCTACTGAAAAATAAGTTCTTTTGAAAATAATTATATGCTAATTTTTTTCCATTCAGGTACCCAACTATGGCAGCTTGAAGAGAAAATTGTAGAAATATCTACAACCGTGTTTAAGTCAAGAATGAAAAGGTTACTTCTAGGCAAGCGAGCTTCACCGTCAACCACACCGTTGCTTACAATCAGGCGAGATGGTGTACAAACGAGCCTATCGTGAAGAAAATAGAATATCTGAGATCTTAGTAGGTATGGGAACTGACCCTAACATACATAGTTGAGAAACGGGTAGGCTGAAGATGATGATTAGGTATATTGCGACAACTTTAGGAGTCAAAGGAAATAAACTCAGCCTTTTACTAATCCGTGCCATTCACCCGAACCCGGTTCACCGGAAGCAGTTAATGTTCGATGGTGAGCTCAAACCGGTTCATCCGGATTATCCGGGTAAAGCAAATTATCCAATTCAATCGGTGATTAGTCACCGACTACCATGTGTTACTTACGGCGGTGAACCTGAAACCGCTGTGTGGGTAAGGATGAATTTCTTGTTACTACACGGGTGTAACTGTAAACTGTAAGGCTTCTTATGTACGGACACTAACACTACCATGATTATGTTTATTTTCTGTTTTGTTTTGAGCTATGGGCCTGCAAAGTTCAGGACTGGTGCCCTGAAACGGTGAAGCAGGGTCGAGGCAGACCACGAAGGAGATGGCGGGACGAACTGGATGCCTGTTTTGAGAATTGGAAGGAAGTAGAGCACAATCGAGACCGTTGGAAGAAATGGAGGGAGGCCTTTGCCCAGCAGTGGGACAGTACAGGCTAGTATAATAACAATAATAATTTTTGAATTATTGTTAGGAGGTTCCTCTCTCAGGAGCCCTGACCGCCGGCAGCCCGGACCCTGTTCCCAATGCTGGTAGAATGCTATTTTTATATTTTTAAATGTATTTTATTCTTTTTTGAAAAAATATTTAAAAATGTAAATGCAAAGATGAATAAAGAAGATTAATTTAATAATTTGTTTGAAGTTTTCGAAATTTTCGCCTAGAAAGCTCGCATAAGTTAAGTAGGTCGTCTGCGTATCAGTTCAAAAGTTCTTCTTGAAGAACTGTTGTGCCGACACCTGAAGGACCTACCGTGTAAACAATGTGTTTACACGGTAGGTCCTTCAGGTTACAAATGACAACTTACGAATGACAGGTTTCCCAGGCAATAACTAGTAAAAAAATCGCCTTTAAAAATATGTAATGGTACCTAGGTTTCTGCGTAGTTTTTTTGTTTTTTTTTACGTGGTGAAATCATCAAACGAGTCCTCCCACAAAGGGCAGGGCGGGAGGAAGTGTCAGACTCGTACTGACCAAAATCCACAGTGTCCTTCAATAGCCCTTTACGTTCCGGGGTCACGGTAATTCGTATAGACCCGCGACCCCGGGAGGTTTCTGCGTAGTTAACTAAATATTTCTACCCGGAAGGCTTACAAACAGAAACTAACATTTAACACAAAAGGCATTTCTAATTTTTTAATTACTACTGAGTGACATTTTAAAACATGAAACGGTACAAAAGGAATAGTTAAACGGCCGAAATTGCAGTTTTTGAGTCGAGCGCGATAAAAGTTAATTCTGTGAAGTTAACAAAATTCTCACTTTTTGTCTCATTGTGTTTCTTTTTTGTTACTTCTTTTTGGAACGGAAATGTGACCCCTAAAATTTAAAGGACATGGATACGCATTCATGTAATGGGACGTGAGTGTAAAGACATGGAAGGGGTGTTAATTAATCTGTAAAAATTAGCAAAACCATCACTGAATATTCTGCGTATTTTAGCAATTGGAAATTAGAGTTCTATGAGAGTATCAAATAAATGTTTTTCTATTATATTCTTTTCTTAAGAACTCAAACAGATGACAATTTTACAAATTAGTAACAAGGTAGGCAATTTGTACCAATTTTCTGTGAATTAAACTTGCTGCATCACCAAAAACTACAGTCTAACATTATTCTTATTCACGATCATTTTCAAATGAATCAGTGATCAGAATAAAGAAAAAAAAATACACTTCTGCAACTCCATACTGACCTAATTGTATTACAAACGGCCATGAATAAGAAAAAATGCAACACTGTAAAGTTGCCAGCTATATAAGCTTTCATACGTCGTTAAACAAATGTAGTAACTAGTTGTACCATTTATATCGATCGACTAGTACAGTAATATAGGCTAGTTAAGTTCTTAAGTCGAGTAGAGTGAGTGAGTAATCGAAGAAATGAATAATAGACGCCGGAGCGAAATGCCGCATTAATGTCCTTGGCTCAACCATGTATGGCGGTGAGCGAAATTATACATGTAACTTTTAACATTAAAATTATTACGTGCTTAGGTTATGTTTTATGCGAAATGATTGAAACGTACTACGTGCTAGGTTTTATTTTATATTTCTTTGAAAATGCTTGAAGGGATTATGGATTAAGTAATTTAGAACGATCATGATTTAACTGTTTATGAGAAATTAAACTTAGTGTTGTGGTTTTATTTACGAGTTTAGTTTTTTTTTGGTTAAATAACTTATGAATATGATGGTTGCACTAAAAAAAATTCCATCCGATCCAGTGGCTCCTGAGATTAACGTGTTCAACCAAACAAACAAACTGTTCTGCTTTATAATATTAGTATAGATTTCTTTCTCTTTCATTGTCTCGATAATGAGTGAAACTGGTAGAACCCGTATAATATTATGATGCTATGGCAATAACTTTCAAAGTTGACAAAAAAATAATCATTTATTTCGTCAAAAACTCACACAACAGGTAAAAACAATTCACAACTCAATTCCACCTTCTTATCGCTTTGATCAGACTACCAAAAAGAACGTAGCGTATATACACGTACCAAAAAGGTACAAAAACCCGCTCCGTCTTCATCAAGTGTTTGTATCGTTCGTATTCAAATCGAATCGATAGCGTTTCCGTCGCATGTTTTATTAAAAGCTAGGCTAGCGAGCCAATAGGAGTGTGACCGACCTCAGGACAGACTATTAATAGGTGCACGTTGATCAATAACCGTATAAACTCTAATATTAACATCGGTTTAGTACCTGCTGTCGATATTATAAGGAAAGTATCGATTTATGTGTCTTTTGAAAGAAAAAGTAATCGTGTTAAGACTGGTAAATAAGGCTGAAGTCAGACAAGTGTACGTTTTTGAGTTGTGAGTCGTAATTATACTGTTCTAGTACAGTGCATTTTGCATCGCGAATGAGTTTTCTTTGATAGCAAACGAAATTACGCGACTCACAACTCATAAATTCGCGTTCGTCTGGCTTCATCCTAAAAAGATCAGCACCATAGTTCCATATGGCGGGCCTCCCTCTAGAGGGCCAAAGCCTGCCGGGGTCGCCGGACTCACGAATTACCGTGACCCCGGTACGTAAAGGGATACCGTAAGGGTAGGGCGTATTGAAGGACACCGTGGATTTTAGTCAGTAATAGTCTGACAGTCCCGCTCAGCCCTGGGTGGGAGGACTCATTTGATGATTTTACCATGTAAAAAAAAACATAGTTCTATAGCACATTTTCAAACGCAATGCGAAGGTTTTTATGGAAATTCCTAATCAATTGAATCATATATTACGTAATTGTACATATTACTACTTGAAAAATATCAAATTGAAAGAAAAACACACAAATAAACATGGGAACTTCTCCTTTTCTAAAGGCGGATAAAAAAGCATTCATGTTATTAAATTAAAAGGCATTGCCATTGTTATTGTATCATACAATAAAACCTGCGGAAAAATTAAACAATGTCACAATCTGATAGCGATTACTACGGTAGAAAAGTTACAGGAAAACGTGTGTTGGTAGAAGTGTTCCTGGAAAAAATCAACGGTTTGTATGCGTTAATTACTTACCCAGACCTTCAATCTCGATTTATTATTTTTTAATAGTGTTATTTGGGTCCGTTGAGCTTATGGCTAAATAATAAAACCCACAAAGTTCGACCGCTTGCCGAGGTCGGTTTGTAGATGGGTTACCATCTATCATAGCTAGTTTCCTCCGTGTCTCGGAATGCGTGTGAAGCTGTTCGTGGCTAATATTTACATTAACGGCTGTCAAAGACTGAGAAGCTTGAATGTCTGGCAACCAGTCTTACCAAGGGTACCTATTACCCCGTTACTGGGTTGTGAAGGTCAGTTAATCAGCTGCATCCGTTTTGAAAAGAAGCCGACCCCAATATAGTTGGTGAAATGCTACGCAGAGGAGCTTTCTTGGTCATTGTATATTCCAGTACAATAACAACATCCAATTTTTATGCAGTGAAAAAAGAAAATAGGGCATGGCTGCATCTGCCAACAAATTCGCGCAGTTTGGTCACAACAAGGTAGTTATTTGTCACCGGTGTTGTTTCTACTGATTAAACTTTTAATCAATTTTTCCATTTTATTTGAACAACGTGATGCTTCAATTGTGAAATTCTGTTGTAACAAACAACAAGTTGATTGTCATTTGTGAATGGCCTTTGTTGTCTATTATATGGTCAACTGGACTGTTTACCTACCAGGGCTTTCAGTCAGCCATGCATTGTCTTTCACACAGTTTTGTACAAGAATTGTACTTGTACCATATACACGCCTCTTTTTTATTGTGGTAAAATCTTCAAATGATTTTTCCCACCCATTACTGTCAGACTTGTACTGACTAAAATCCACAGTGATCCTTCAATAGCCCTTTACGTTCCAGGGTTATGGTTACCTGATGAGACAGTTAAGCAACCAGACAGATACCTACCATGTACCTGAAGTAAATTACAGTGTATCAGAAATCATGAACCAAAATTGGATGGAAAATACAATCCAATTGGATCCATATACAATTTAATCGCATACGCACTGATATTGTGGATTTTCCATACAACAGCTGTACATTTTACATCCAATACCAATTATACGTACTGTAAAGTTTGACGACATTATAATTTTAAAAGTTATGTTGTTATTATTTTATGGGTTTCATACAACATGAATAGTTTTTTTATGGTTAGTAAAAGTGATGAAGTAGGACTTACAATCTTTGAAACAGTGCGCATGGTTTTTCTTCAAGCAGAACTACGGAAGCCTCATCAAAAGATTACTGTATATCATTTACAGCGTATTTGAAGTATTTACTGCGTTTATTGTATGGAAAATTGAAAAAGTGCCTCTAGTACACGAACGAGGTACTAATTTTTAGGGTTCCGTACCTAAAAAGGAAAAAAACGGAACCCTTATAGGATCACTTTGTTGTCCGTCTGTCCGTCCGTCTGTCAAGACCCTTTTTCTCAGGAACGCGTGGAGGTATGAAGCTGTGAAAAAATCAAACTTCTAAGCCAACGCAATCAAAAGATACAGCCGTTTATGCCGCAAATTTTCGACACTTGCAAGGGAATCAAAACCTACAGGGTGCTTCCCGTGAACTCAGAATCTTGAAATTTGGTACGAAGCAACGTCTTATAGCATAGATAAAGAAAAAATTACGAAAACCATACATTTTTAGTTACATCACATAATATATATTTTTTAATAATTTTAAACTTACTACCCATTTCCTCATAAACGCGTAGAGGTATTAAATTGAAATTCATACCAAATACTCAGGTCTATAATACCTTTAAGCTGTAACAAAATCAAACTTCTATGTCAACGCAATCAAAAGAAACAGCAATTTAAGCTGCATATTTTGAAACTCGCAAGTACTCGCAAGGGAATCAAAACCTAAAGGGTACTTCCAGTCGACCTAGAATCTTGAAATTTGGCATGAAGCAACGTTTTATAGCACACATAAAGGAAAAATTCCGAAAACCTTAAATTTTTAGTTACATTACAAAATATATAAACTTATTACTTTTTTCCTCATGAACGCGTAGAGCTATCAAGTTGAAATTCATATCAAATACTTAGATCTAATTGTCGGCGCAGTAATTACCTGGACTAGAATGACAGTTAACGATAAAGAGATCTTTGTCTTAAATTTATGCTCCTCCATCTTTCCCCATTGTAATGTTATGAATTTCATTTTGCAATAAAAATACCATAGTTATGACTCGATTGTCGTAATGAACGAACTTTGTAAACCTTGCAGGTTTGTACGGAACCCTCGGTGCGCGAGTCCGACTCGCACTTGGCCGGTTTTTTTTTTCATCAAATTAACGTCCAAGTTCCAGTTTACCTACTTTATCTGTTAAAAACGTAAAAAAGTATGACTAGGGTTTCAGGTAAAGCGCTTGAAATAACTGTAAAATACGTTACAGTGCCACAAATTGTCAAATAATGCTTTCAGTTTTCAGGCAGTTTTTAGACATGTACATGCGTTACGCCAGAAACAGCGATCATAAATAACAATTTATGTTCTATATTGTAACAATTTTATTTATAAAATGTTTTGCTCTTTAACTTTTAGTAATATTTTGGCTTTTTCAGTGTATACATATATATTGTTAAAATCTGCGGTTTACATGCATGACTGTGTGTCTAAATGTCACATGTCAACGATTTATTGCATTATTTTATTACAAAATTGGATACCAATGTTATGCTTTTAGTTTAAAAAAAGGAACCATTTTATAGGGAAAATCCGTACGGATCGTATGCAGATAGCCTTGTTTTATCCTGTTAAAATCATCAAATGAGTTCTCCTAACCACGGCGGGACGAGAGGGACTATCAAACTTGTACAGAATAAAACGCACGGTGATCCTTTAATAGCCCTTTACGTTCCAGGGTCACTGTTACCTGATAAGACAGTCCCGTGACCCCAGAAGGCTATGCAGATAGCTTAGTTCAGTTTCTGCCAACATAAAAGCCGTGAGTGAATCTATGACAATGTGCATTCCAGTAGGCTAACATAAAATAAATTCCTAGTAAATCGGAGAGCAGTGGTTGCTGGACAACCACTGCTCTCTCCGACAACGGCCCCGACTTACGATTTATATACTTATGTTGTTATTATTTTATAAGTCTCATACAACATAGATGTCTTTTTTTTTAACGTGGTTAAATCATCAAATGAGTCCTCCCACCCAGGGCAGGGCGGGAGGGACTGTCAGACTCGTACTGACTAAAATCCACGGTGTCCTTCACTAGCCCTTTACGTACCGAGGTCACGGTAATTCGTAAGTCCCGCGACCAACATGGATGTCTTGGATTCAAATCCAATGAGGGCTCCATAACCAAAAAATATAACTACCATTACAGGAACCCCATTATTTTGTGTTATTTCTTTCATCCACCAATGCTTTCAAAAACGGCGTAAGCAAAAATATCGTGAGGAAACCAGCATGTCCTAGAACCAAGAGTTTGAAGATATTTGACATCCACCAATCCACACTGGGCCCGCACGTTCGACTATAGCCCATTACGACACGATTGGCGCAGGGGCTGAGCTATTTGGACTGCTGTGCTGTGTCGCGGGTTCGTTCCCCCCCGCACGGAGTAAATATTTGTATGATCTGCAAGAAGTTGTTCTGGGTCTGGGTGTTTGTGTACATGAGTTTCTATGTTTGTAAACGCACCCACGACACAGGAGAAATTTCCTGGTTAGGGGTAAAGTTTTTTTTTAAAAAACTTCTCTCTCGACATTAGTATCTAATAATACCTATATACAACCAACTGACATTAGTCTTCAGAACATAAAGACATGACAAACAAACGACAATTCGTATTGGAACACAAAGCATTGCAATTTATTTGCCCACAGAATAAACGTTAATTAGTAATCTAGTTTTATCCGTCGCGTCCCGAAGTCCCACACTATAGGTGGACGAAGCGATGTATTTTTAAACCATAGGTGGCTCGTAAATAAATAATTATTATCATACAATACTTGTGTACTACGGGGAGTGTAGGACAGACTGTATGTCACACGCAAGGTCGTTGACTGTCGTTGTATGAGACAGTTTACTGACTTGACAACACAAATGGGCTTCACTGGTTATAGATTTTTCCTTTCAAGGCATGCTTTTTAATATTGAAAAGTAATTGGATAAGGAATATTATGGGTTATAATAAGAGTCCAAAACGGGATATTTACGGGTTTATTATTTGTGTTGAGTTTCCAATAATTATTATAAACTTGAAGTTCTAATAATTACGTATATGTATATGTTCTAATGACAGTGTAAGTGATGTCAGTTTCAAAAAGGTTAGTTTTAAAGAAAATATTTAATTTAAATATAAATAATATATAATTTTTAATACAAATAAAATTAATGTACATCTACTATCTATATAAAAAGCAAAAGCGGTTAGAAACAGTTGTTCGAAAAAAGAATCCTTCCTCAAATTAAAACGGGTCAAGAATCAAATCAATTATGTACAAGAGAAATATTTCATTGTAACAGAAATAATGTCAAATGTGTGCACAACTCTTTCTAAAACAAAATCTTAACATACGAGTATAAACGTACCAAACAGTTCAACCCCGAACTACTTATAAGTGGTTGTAACCCCCATGAATTCTTGAACGAATGCCGAAGTTAGCAATCACTCAATCACTCATTGATAGATTGATCAAACTATATACGTGAAAGTACTTCAAGCCTGTAATCAGTTCCTTGAAAAAGTGATTACCCGTATCGAACAAAATGTTCTCAGAAAGAGAACTTTTCCTTGTTCCGTTTCGAACTAGGTTATCGTAGACAAGGGAGCTATTTATTCGAATGTATAATTTAAAGAAAGAAAAATATTTCTTTCTTTAAATGTGCATTTTCGCTTTATTGTACGACAACTCGTTTACACTACAGAGCAATGACAAAAGTTCTTTAATTTAAACTTGCTTCTACATCAGACTTGATCTTTTGAAATGCATTGAATGGTACTCCGCAATTGTATGGCTTACTATCAGAGAAAGATTTTTTGAAATCAGAACAGCGGGTCTAAAACAGCCACTTTAAGCAATATTACTAATCACCTTATCACTACCTTCTATTTCTAATCAACACTTCTTGCAATTCCAACAACGTCGTTGGCATTAATTCACAAAGTGAATCATTTGGAATACTGCTTATTTTAGACCCGCTACGGTTTTTTTTTACGTGGTAAAATCATGTAATGAGTCCTCCCACCTAGGGCGGGACGGGAGGGACTGTCAGACTTGTACTGACTAAAATTCAGCGTGACAGCTCTTTGAGGCGCGTGTGGAACATGGAACGCTGTCGACCCGGGCTCGGTCTATGGTATCCGCATGCCCGACTGGCTACGGGTCTAAAACGGCCACATACCAATATTCAGTTTCAGAAATTTCATTCAAACTTACGAATTCTAGGTAGGTAGGTGTTATATTATGTTAAGGTACTCAAAATAGTAGTAGGGAGTCATATCAAAACTAGTACGAGAAGGTGTAGATGACGTAGGTGAGGTTACAAAATTGCAAGTAACATTGAAATGAATCCGGAGGCGGGACGCGTGAAGGAGAGGACAGCGTCTACCTCACGAACCAGCCGCCTCGGGAGACGCCCACGGCAATGGACGACGCGTTGTTTTCCACGCGCGCCTTAAAGAGCTGTCAGCAGTATGACGGGGACCCTTAAGAGGGTCAAAGCTTGCCGGCGTCGCGGGACTATCGAGTAACCATGGGCCCGGAACGTAAAGGGCTATTGAAGGACTAGGTAGATTTTAGTCAGTCCAAGTCAGACAGTCCCTCCCATCCTGCCCTGAGTGGAAAGAATCATTTGATGATTAAACCACGTAGAAAAAAATAAACAATGTTATTCCAAAAAAAAAAACATACACTTCGTCTCTTTAACGATATCATTAACTCTCTCGACCTCTTCATTTTACTGAGTCCGAACAAACAACCCATGCTTAGGTACCTAACCCACTGACATGACCACGGTATCTTTACAACATTTTATAGCTGCCATAGAAGGAAAACTGCTTATGAAAACATCAACATTGTCGATTGTACGCAAAATCTTCTACATCGGCGAACAATTGTTAGAAGTCGTCGGGATTTAGGAGGTTGTGTTTACGATCTCTCCTGTTATCACTTTTGTGGAGATAATGGCTGCGATAATTTTATTATAGCACTTACTGCTACTGGCTTTATTGATATGAGATGGAATACTGATTCTGATAATAATTTGCATGATTTGTTATGAGAAGATAAGGAATATTGGAGTGAGAATCTGAATTTTGTCAGTGCAGTGAGCTGGATCAACGCTCGTTATGTTTTGAGATTGCCGTTGTCCTGCGGTACGAGTTCTACTGAAACAGTGATGGATAGAGAGGAAGAGGAGACCAAGAAAAGATCGATGGATTGTGTAAGAAGTGATGTGGAAGAAAAGGGTATAAATACATTTGACAGGGGAAAATGGAAGAAGGTAACCGCCGACCCCTAATAGAATAAGATGTTTTTTTAGGTGATAAAATCTTCATAAGATTCGTCCCACCCTGGGTGGAGCGGAAGGGACAGTCCAACTTTCACTGATTAAAAATGCACCCTGTTCCTTCAATTGCCCTTTACGTTCCAGGGTCACTTGAGTGGGATATTTTCAAGCTCATAGGTTCTATAACAATAACGATAAACTAAGTAGGAAAGTCTTGGAGGCTTTTCCTCGCTACGCTTGTGCGAAAAGTTCGTGATGCGCTGAGATTAACAGTTTATGAAGTGATAATAGCCTGATAAACCTAGTGATTTTGTTTTTGTTTCCGTTGCCGAAATTCGAAAACAACGAAGTAGATTCCCAAAATTGGCACGAATACAATTCATTGATCAGTTGTGTTATTCTCTTATTTAATAGATATTTCTAGGCTGTACGCTACAGCGAGTTCGTGGTCGAAACAGAGCCTACCAAAAAGCCTTGAGATAATATCGCGACATGTGGTCATCAGTAGCTTAGTGAATAATAAGCTGTAGTTAAGACACTGGAGCAGCACAACTCACTGTTATCCATAGATAAAAGCAGTGTTGGTCTACGAAAACCATATTTTTGAGAAGACCTGGATAATACAAGACAATAGACCTGCAGTAGAAAAAAAAATAAAATGTAAACAAAAACACCACCATACCTCTTATTACAATGACATAATTTATTTTCGTCAAGAGCAAGGTGGCACGGTGACGACTCACGATCTAATTTTATCACCGTTTTGACAGACAACCACGTGTGGATAGTGAAAGGTGAAATAGTTCTGGCAAGTAGTTAGGTATTGACCTAAATTCAAATTAATTGTTATTTTACTATAACGATGGTGAGTTACTGTTTTAAGCAGAGTGTGTGCACGGAAATTCGTCGTTGGACGGTCTATGACGTCGGAGATTAGGCGATACACCTCAAGTGGAGTTGTTCTGGCTAGACGCAGAGACGGCGGATGGAGTGAGGTTCTGAATGGTGGCCAAGGTTTGGCCAAAGAAACCAGGGCCGTTCAAAAGCCCGTTGGGTTAACGATATCGTCAAAATCGCGGGGAACGGTACAGAACCGAGAAGAATGCCAAAAAAAGGGGAAGCCCTTTAGCTAGCAGTGGGTGATTCCAGGCCAGTATGATGATATAACGTCATCATCATCAGATGATCATCAGATGATGACGTTGGTGAGAAAGAAAAACATAATTTTATCGAGTACTATCGTGTTTATCGATTCGTTTTTGATACAAAATTGAACGGAATTTTTTAAAAGGTAAAAATGAAACATGCATTTGCAAACTTGTATACGAGCGTTTTGTGGTTCGACTGTAGATTTGGACTGAAACAAATTGGTGCTATATTTCGATGGAAAAGCTTTTAAATTTGAATAGAAATATATACGTATTTTGAACAGATCTTCTATGCGAACATGATATTGCAACGATGCATCATCATAAGCATTCTATGTAATTTCGAATTTACAACCTCAAGCTGCTGGAATTTCGACTATTTCTCTACAATATTAATGTAAATGACGTAGCCATCTACTCTACTGACTCAGCAGACATTCCTCTACCTAATACCATTAACAAATTGTACTACAAACGGGAAAGCCTTTGAACATTACCATTTCAATTAGCCGTTTATGAATTCCCAAGTATTTTAACCTAGCCAGTGGTACTACTCTAACTTCTAAGCACGAAATCCGGCTGCCGTTTCGGGCGTTTCTTATTCTTTATCACTTACGGACCTAAGATTAGTTAGTGATATGAACTAAAAATTGGTGACAACATGTTCAAATTAATAGGGAGTAAGGTTTACTAAAAACTTTCAAGTTCCTATCCGTATTTTCGTTGACGGACTAAGAGAGTAGACACCCAGCCAAAGAGTTCTTCGTCCAAGTCTCGATTTCGTTTTATGGTCTAAATAAGAGGTCAGGGGGTTTGCGCAGCGTTATTGGCACTTATCCAACTATTTTATCTTCATAATACCTAATATTTCATACAAGGCCTATATTGAGATTTTTATTTTCTACGAACTTTCTTTGTCTTCAGACTACAAGTACTTTCTAGAAATAAATAAATAAGACAAATGACTGCTGGATCTGTAACATCAATCTGAAACGCTCCATATGGGGTGATGATGGAATTATACTCGCTTTAGAGTACATTACAACCTCAGGTTAGACGTAAACCGTATTATTATAGCAATAATTTACGAAAAAGATGATATTTAGAGACGAAGTTCTTTAAAAGAACACTGATAAGTTGCTTTGGTGGAGCGACGACATTGTGAGAGCCGCGGGCAATCGATGGATGCAAGTGGAAAATTGTCGTTAGGCGTGGCGGTCTAAGGGGGAGGCCTATGTTTGAGCAGTGGACGTCTTCCGGCTGATGATGATGATGTTCATCATCGTATGCTTTTAATTTTCTTGGCACCCTAGGAACCCTAGGAATTCGGTATGTATATTTTTTACTTTCGTGGAAGGTATACATACTTCCTGGACAAAATATTTATGAAAGACTTCTTGGTTGGTTCTTTACCTTCTTCTAAATCTGTCTCTTATCTGTGACAAAATAACACGGTTACACTATCTCTTGTGAAACAAACAGGAACGTAAGTTCAGATTAGAAGTGCGATAATGTACGGAACAAATTGGGTGTTTGTTAGATAATTTCCTTTTTCCCCCGAGAGCTTTTCCCTCTGGGTCCTTATCCAATAAATGTCTGGCTACGTGCCGGAGTTCCGACGATTTTAAAACGTGACGCGAGAGGCGACCCTTTCGAAGACGAATTGGTTGGGAGGTTAGAGCCTGTATGTAGGAACAGATGGACGTGGTCCGAATTTGAATAAAACATGATAACAGAGGGTCTAAAAAGGACACTTTGTTATAAAAAATGCAAAATGGAATATTCTATTGCACAAGAAATAGAATACACATACTTAAAAATCGTGAATGATTCTGCTAAACTGGCTTTTTAAACCTCTAGGTCTTTGAGAAACATGATCTATGATTTCAAATTAGATTGGAGCTGAGAAAATCTGTCAGATTTGCATTGAGATTCATGATCAATTGACGAGTGAACAATTAATGAGCAATTAAAAACCCTTGTAAGACTCGGACCTAGAACTACGATTGAAAATTATAATGATACCGTCATATTTTATTATTTAGAATTAGTTTGGTCAGTAGATTAAAGGCCGTTCATAAAGTTTTCTTTTAGGCCTGTATTTTTTCCTTCAATCACGTTCCAGCACGAAAAAGGTTAGTCACGTTTTCTTCTTTCCTGCCAGCACTAACTCTTCAAGAAATTCCTCTTAATGATCTAAGGAAAACTCTCGAACAATCCTCGGAACTGTTACTGATCTAAGTTTACTAATTAGTAAGACAAACATGGATGTTTTAATCAACATAAATTCGCATATAGTGGCTAGTTGTAATCCCAACGAGTGTCGGACGCGGTTCAAGCAGATCATTAACAATTTTACGAGGTCGTTCATCAAACTGATTCAGGGGGTAATGGCGCCAAACTGAGGTGTTATTTCTGTAATATGAAACAACGAGTGCCCCTGGCATAGCTTAGAGGTTTGAGATATCATCATAATTATTTGCTATTTGACTGAAAAATTTAATTCCGTAAGTTATATTATGAAAAAATATTTGACATGTATTTTTTCTATGACTTGACGGAGATAAGACGTTTTTAAAATTGGCAATACGTTACAAGCATGTACAGTTTTACTTGCTTTTGACTTAAGTATATAAGGTTTCAGTATATTAAAAGACTAGGTATGTGTCATTACATACACCTAGTCTTTTTATATACTTACTAAACCTTATTTACTCCTTTATGTTTTAATTTATAACACTTCGTCCTTCAGATACTACTAGGCATGTTGACACCAATAAATTGCAAATCTAATTATTTCGTCAGCCATAGTTTTGAAAAATAATGGACACGTATTTTTTCT
Organism: Agrotis puta; assembly: GCA_943136025.2. Taxonomy (NCBI): domain Eukaryota; kingdom Metazoa; phylum Arthropoda; class Insecta; order Lepidoptera; family Noctuidae; genus Agrotis; species Agrotis puta. Next base: position 5,682,494 of record OW964171.2, read on the forward strand.
TTTGCTAAATCAATGCATACATATTTACAAATATATAACACATCAAAATTCCAGAGCGGAGGCTCGTGAAGTCAAAATCAAGTAAAACTGTACTAGCTTTTCGATTACTAAACCTTAGAAGTTCTAAAGTCTAAAAAATCTATTAGACTTAACTTCTACGTAAGGTTTAGTAATTTACTATTTTCGAAAAGTAAGTATAGATAAATGCCCAATTATGTCGTTAGGATAAAAACGGATATCCATAAATACCGAGCTTTCTTTTATCAGTTTCCCCTGTAATTACACCGGAATCCCTCACCGGAAAATAAATTAATTTCTGCCCAACCCTTTGGCTGAAATTAAACAAATAAATTAACACGAATTTGTTCGCACCCCTATTACGTTTGGAAAAGTATTTGTGTGCACATAAAACACGTTGCTAACCAGTGATTGGAATTTGCTTTATTCACACATATTTTTACAGAATAAGCCGCGGTTACTAATACTTTAGTAATAAGTTAAATAATCAGGCGGCATTTTGCGGAAATCTCGGAAACCGACTGGCAAAACTTTTTTCGAATTTTCATTGCATAGCATTCTAATTTTTTTCATAGTTTTCTTGCATGTGCATAATTATGCATGGGCGATAGGATTGGCTTGCATCCTGCATCCTTGTTTGACGCATCCATTTTTTCTTCGCGGAATTAAAATGAATTAAATATATTCTCAGATCAAAATAAAATGCTGTAGTAATGTAAGCTTGAACAAAGGAAAGCAAAGTTCTACAGCTTATTACGTCAGCCCAGCTATGTTGAAAAGAAATTCATACATAAAGTTGGTAGCGCTACTTTGTAATATTATGTACGTTGCAGTAATATAATATATAATTTAAACATGAGTAACGTATTCACAGAGGTGTATGACAAAGGAAGTAGTGCGCGCCAACTATTTGAAATACACGTTATAAATAGACAAATAAATACTTAGATCCAATTAATATCATCGTAGGTATGTCTATGGTAAGTAATTACACACAGTCGTAAAAGAAGTCTAACTCCAGACCTATATTATTTGACCTAGTTTGTCGAAGATATCTACGTCATTCGTTTGGCTGTATCCCAAATTTGGGAATAAAATTTCTATGTAGAAAGTGTAAGCGATTGTCGAACGCCGCCGCCAGCCAAGCTGTCGAGACGAACCGATTAGAACTACATGCTACATTAGACAAGACAAACAGAACTATGGCCACTTTTTATGCTTTGGAAAAGTTATTGAATACATTATTATGCGACGCCTTTAGAATATTAACAAGGGTAAGCTCCGTTTTTATGCTGTTTTTACAGTTTGACACTGCAAAAGTAAATTTATAATTTACAAACTATACGTCATCATAAAATAATGTTTGCACGCAAATGTGAAGTTTTACTTCATGTAAATTAATATAAACAAATTACAAAGTTATTAACTTATTACATACTTCACAGAATAGTAGTTAAAGTGAAAATTTATAGCACTACCCGCATATTTTCAGCATCGCCGTAGCAATAAAATATAGAAATACAGGCACGTCTCTACTCAGGGCTACGGCTCTATAATTTAATACAAAAGGTAATAAAAAATAAATACCTTCGCCGCTCCCACCGCAGTATCGATTCCCAGCACCACGCAGACCACCGTCAGGCCGCCACCACTCGAGCAAAGAAAAACAAAGCAAGTGAACACAACACTCAGAAAGTCCACACTATTATAAAAGCGGCCGGCGAAAACCGCAACAGTTCACTTTTCGCCACAGTCAACTTCAGGAGAAAACTTCAACAACTTAAAAATAAGCAGAAGCGACGAACCGACCGCGTCCAAGACTATCCAATTAGCTATGAAGAATTTTAGCGAGTCTAACGGCGCGCTCCGCGGAAAAGTTTTATATGAATTTACGTTTCTCCATCCCGTAGGCGCGGGCCGAGCGGCCGAAAGTTTTCAGCGTAGCGTTGGGAGCCGAGTGTGCTTTTGTTACGCAATTCACTGCGGCGCCGCGCCGCCAGGGGGAGCGCGCGCTCAGTGGCGCAGTGGCGGGCATGCGCACTGCCGCGCGACTGTCGGTCGCTCGCTGCCACACACTACCACGTACACCAACTCCTCGCCAATCTTTTCACTCCTCACCACTCGCACTTGCTGCTCCTTTCAACTGATACGAGCGACTGGCCTAATTAGTAAGTAAAGTCAGCATGTTACACACTACTCCCTAGCGCATGCCTCGAACAAACTCCCGCTACACATAGCTGGGGTATAGCTGTGTAATCAAACGGAATTCATCAACCTTCCTCATACATCCTGACCCACTTTTTGACTTAGCATTAGAGGAAAGTCAATAACAACACAGAGGTCATGGTGCCAAGAATCGCGTGAAGCCGCGGTAATGGCAGGACGGAACGCGAGCGCTATCTGCGATCTCGAGTGAGGCAGGTAATGTAGCTAACCAAATACTGCGCTAGCTCTTACCTAAGTGCTGTGAGAAAATGAATACAAACTTGGTTAAATTGTATGGGATTAAATAAGCTTTGTTATAAAAAGTCTTGGTTGAATCGTCAGATTTGGGTTGCGCAATACTTTCAGCTATCATTAACCTACGAAGGCTCATAGAATATTTACCGTTCCAATAGACATGGGAGGAACACCTTAATAAGGTAAAGGTCTGTACGACTGTGATAGACACGCGACCGAGTGAAAAACCTGGAAATAACTTCACCCTTTTTCGAATTCGAAAAAAAAACCTCAATTCCAAGTAATTTAGACCCAACCTTTCAGCTGCGCTGCGTGGATGAGGATTTTACAGAGAAATTTGTTTCTGTAAGTTGACTTATTGTACTCGTAACTCGTTTCCATATACAAGGCAATGCAGAAAGTAAATGGTGTCCTCCTTTCACGTGAGGTGCAGGACATTATTTAACCAACAAGGGGCGATCTTTTCAGCAGTGCAAGGCTAAAGCTTAAGATCATGGCATTAAGTTACAAAAATTGACAATTACCACTATCTAATTGTCAACTTTACCAGACATGACCAAGATTTTTCCATGAAATAGACAATTTGACATAGGATGGAAGTAAAGACGAAAATGTGTTACATATTACACAACCGTACTACCTAGGTCACATTTTATATGAAAGAGAAATTCACAACTGAACTCGCTTTACCAACTCCGTATTATGATAATCGTTTCCCTAGAAACTGTGTCATCTATCCCCCGTTCTCTGACTACAGTGGGTTATCTTCTGAGGCAGACGCTAATTGCCATCTTCAGAGAACTAGCGCTGTGCATACAATACATATTATCACGAACAGTGATTATGAGCACCGTGCACACCTGTGGCGTAACTAGCGAAACACAGTAAGGTAACGTAGAGATAGACGCGATGCGGTTTACCATCGCGCGACAGTGACACTTTTTTTTTTATCGTGCGAAGTAGTCATGCTCGCGAAGGAGGAGGCGGGCCGCGTGAGGGTGAGAACAGCGTCCTCCTTCCACCCCAGCCGCTGTGGTAGACGCCCACGGCGACGGACGTCGCCAGACGATCTCCGGCCACCGCAGGCGCGGGCATGCGAGCAGCGAGTAATGGGCAACTCGTTGTCAGACCATGGAACATGTCGACGGAGCGTTGTGTTCCACGCGCGCCTCAAAGAGTGTCAGCAAAAATGACGGGGGCCCCCCTCTAGAGGGCCAAAGCCTGTCGGGGTCGCGGGACTTATGATTTACCGTTAAAGGGCTATTGAAGGACACCGTGGATTTTAGTCAGTACGAGACTGACAGTCCCTCCCGCTAAACTAAACACGATAACAAACAGTTGCGCAACGTACGTGATACAATTAAAGTGAATACTCAATAGTTTGAATCAATACGTCCTTGTCCATAAGTGTTGCCACTTTCTTGTATTATGCATAAATATATAGAAAAGAATTGCTATTTACGTTAGGTAGCTACAGCAAATTGTGAGTGTATTTTCACCTTAACAGCAAACAAATGCGACGCTTAAGTTTATTCCATTTGAAGACTAGTAATAAAATAGTGATACCTTTTTCACAAGAGTTTTCTTTAACCCGGCTATTTCTTTTTCTTTTTTTAATTTATAGTAGGTACCTACTTCAATTTAATGGTGCTTTGACTTAAAGGGGCCTTCTCGTGATCGTACGTGGCTTATGTTTGATATTAGGCACACACATTTGATAGGCCTGTTGGTCTAGTGGTTAGTGACCCTGACTGCTGCCAGGACAAATGTTTGTGTGATGAGCACGATCATTTGTTCTGTGTCTGGGTGTAATTTATCCATAATATGTATGTATTTAGAAATATTATAGTAAGTTTATCAGTTGTCTAGTACCCATAACACAAGCTCTGCTTAGCTTGGGACTAGATGGCGTTGTATGTACATAGTTCTGGAATATTTATTTATTTATTTACACGTTTTACACATCAATTTATAAAAATGGCGACATTCGAGTGGATTTTTACGTAGCAAAATGTATATATTGTTTTTCTATGGGTATAATTAATCTTTGCTCATATAATACAAATATGAGGTGTTTGTATGTAGGTTAGTATGTAGGGGGTCCCGTACGGAACTGTGCGAATCTGCGAAACTAATGATCCAATAATAATCTTTTTTCTAGTTTCTTACAAGATTCCTGAGTGTTAAAGGCCTATATACGTACATTATGTTTAATTAATGCATATTAGCCGAACTATCATTGTGTTTGTCTACTAAGTCAGAAAGAGTAGTGAGTAGTATGTAGGCGATGGGTTGCGACGCGATGTATTTGGGCCCCAAAACTTCACGCGATAAAGGCGCGGTCAGAAAATATTAATATGGGATAAGGTAGCTCCTGAAACCTGCTCATTAAACTCCTTTTCTAGTCCTCAACGAAGATCCATGTAAATGTTGACAAGGTCACAATAACTTTTTATACCGTAAAGTCTTGAGGAGTAATAACTGGACACAGGAGAAGCCAGGCGTAAATATTATTCTCTTAAAACAGACAAAACTAAAAGTGATTACCAAGCGAATTGACCGCGTCCGCCTGACAGAGTTTATGTAAAACAATTAGCCGACACATCTGGTTCCGGACTACACCATATAACAATTACTGGGTATTTTCGCCTAATATCCAGATGTTTGCACTACAGACTGTTTAGTATAATTTTATTATTGTAATTGTGAGATAGGTTTTTTTTTATCGTGGTAAAATCATCAAACGAATCCTCCCACCCAGGGCAGGGCGGGAGGGACTGTCAGACTTGTACTGACTAAAATCCACGGTGTCCTTCAATAGCCCTTTACGTACCGGGGTCACGGTAATCCGTTAGTCCCGCGACCAACTGTGAGATAGGTAGGTAAAAAATACGTGTGGAACTCGGGGACTGCCGCGGTAAAGCATAGCATTTTTTATCAAGTTATGCAATTTTATCTATTTATTTTATTTATGAAAAAAAAGGAAAAATTATTCGCCTACCGTGAATATTTAACGAGAATATCATCCCTTCGTTGATCTATGGAAAGTTACTCTACTAATTAGGCTATGTTCAGTCATGACAATCAAGTGAAACGTCAAGAAAAAGATTCATTCATTCACGTTGACATGACAAATGTGACAGTGACAATGTTAGGTTTATTTTCGTTACGGTATTTCTTGTTTCGGTCGCCGCGCTCAAAGCCCGCGATAAAAGCTATGCAATAGCTTAAAACTACCTATCTCCCGTCTGTTGACATTCGATCACGATAAATTCATGGCTTTTTCCATGGGGGTAGGTGGAAACTACAAAACCACCTGCTACTAATTGTCCCAGTGAACTCTAGCTCAATACAAATTACCTAATATACTTACCTACGTGTGCTTACTTTATTAGGGTACCGTAGCCAAAAGTGTGACGTTTTTATTTGTAATGTATGGAATTGTTTGAATCTAGTCACATAGAAACGCGAAAGCGATTCGATAGCGTGACAGAACTATCGGACTGACGTCTCGCTTCGGTTCGGTATCGCTTCGGAAACGCTTCGCTTTCGCCGGTCTGTTTGACAAAGGCATTATAGATTCGTCATGGGTCATGGCTGGCTGTCAGTCTCCACTCAGTGATGCCCTAATTAGCCTTTTATGTGCCCAATGCGAGCTTCTTTAACTGCGCCCTGGTATGGCAAATAGGCTATTTAACTAAACAATTAATTGTTTCTCATTTTTCGTCGTTAGTAAATTGCACCTGTGCGATTGCGGTTTAGAATTAATATCACTAAGTACTTTTTTATTTCATTCACCAACTTCTAGCACTCCGTTCGTTTACGGCACTGGCAGCCGCAGTTCAGCCATGCTCATTAAGCGTCACTTGTAAAACAACTTTACAAAACTTTGACACCAACTTTTTGGTGTAAAACTTAGCAAATTATTTAAAGTTGTAAAAACTCCGTCATTTTCACTTGACACGACTCTAAGTTCAGTTCAGGAGTGCCTACTATTAAGTATATTTGTGTGGTTCAGGTTTTATTTTTGATATCACAATCAGATGTTTTGATGGTTTAAACATAACCGCGGCCTTCTTGTATAACCTGCAGTATCAGGCAGGGGTCCACAGAAGGTAGGGATATAAGGAGGTAAGTTTGATTACCTCAGTATATCAAATAAAATATGACTAAAAAAAACTTAAGAAAAATAAGGAACCGACCTCAAAACCAAACAAAAAAGGGTAAAATGAAACAAAGCCACCGAGGCTTTGTTTTTTTATTAAATTGAATACGAGTATGGCCACCGACTTTGGAAAGGAAAGTTATTTTACCCTTTTTAGTTTAGACATTCAACAAAAATCTTCGTTTAATCGGCGCCTTTGAAAATCTACAATCCAAGTAAGCAACAAAAACGAACCTACATATGCGGGCATCGTCACGAGATAGCAAAACGCGAGATAATCGCGGACAAACATACATACATACAAACATACACGTCGAACTGAAAAACTACTTTCTTTTTTGAAATCGGTTTTAAACATCAAACACCGTTTATTTGTTATGCCACCATGCATGTGAGCGGTGTTGGTGTGAAATAAACAATATACCATCGTTTCTATAAAAAAAAATGTACCTACCTAAGTAGCAAAGAGATGTGGGTAGTTTCCTGAATGGCAATATGCAGTTTTACTTTTCACGCACTTACCTACAATTTGACGACACGGTTAGCGCAGTGGTTGAGCGATTGGACTGCTGCGCAGCGTGTCGCGGATTCGATTCCCGCACGGATCAAATATTTGTATGATCTACAAGTAGGTACCTACCTAGTTACTTCGAGTTGTAAGTCCATTACTTTTTTTTTGGATGCCTGCCTGCGATCTTTTTAATTTTATCATTTAGTAGGTATCTGTCTGGCAGTTCTACTTACAAATCTGCCCTCTTCGTATTTAAGTCTGAGAAGGTACATATAGTACCTAAAATTGGTAGGTTTCAAGTGTCAGTTAAGTCTTGATCTCGAGATCTTCTGAATTTAAACCTTTCATCTTGCTGTTGACCTGTCAACACTTCCACCATTTTTATTTCTACCGTTAAATCTGGTTTAATATTGATAACCGCATAGATAGACCCAATGACCCATGCTGAATGAACAGACAGTAATATACCATAATTATTAATATTATAGGATTTCTAGCAAGACTAAAATACTTAGATGTCTATTGAAATACACTCGCGAGCAAAAGTATGGATTCACTCACCTACTTCGATCTTGAGTAGGTACTTAATAACTAGTTAAGAATGATAAAAATTGTATCATTTTAAAGGTTTGACATAACTTTAAATTGATATCAAATTCATTAAAATTACGCCATTATTTAAGGAGCTATCCCGGATAAATACGAAGTAAGTGATTCCATAATTTTGCTCGCTTGTGTAGTCCATATGACAAAAGCAACTGGTTGCATCCAATAAAGTTGACAACTTGGTATCCATAGCAGCCACGGGTCAATGAATGGTCAGTAAACTTTGCCAGCGTATAACATAATTATCTAGCAATAGTACCTACCTGGATAGTTAGTGTTTGCGTGTTGCAGGCCTACATACGTAGACAGCTAATTTTTATTCCAAGCCCCGTCCCCCTCCGTTTCAAACTAAAATGCTATGATACGTATTTACTTAATGTTTAATTCTCGATATTTTGGCAATGTTGAAAATGTTGAATATGACCAAGACAGTTCATAACAGTACAAGCGACTAAGCTTCGACCAGGCATTAGGGTGCGTTTCCACTGACGCGGAGCTGGGCGGAGAGGAGCGGAGAAGAGCGGTGAAAAGTGGTCAGTGTTTCCACTGAAGCGGAGCTGGGCGGAGAGGAGCGGAGCTGGGCGGAGAGGAGCGGAGAGGAGCGGAGCTGGGCGGAGAGGAGCGATGAACAGCGATGAACTTCTCATCCATTTTGATGCCCCTCGTGACGTAACGAAGACAACTGACACACTGCACGCGAGTCACGCACCGCCCCGCTCCGTACCGCCCCGCTGTCCTCCGCTCTGCACCCCAATTCTCGCTGTCCTCCGCACTGCACCGCCTCGATGTATGAATATCCGCTCAGCTCTGCTCCACCCCGCTCGTACTGTTTCCATTGAAGCGGAGCGGAGATTTCAAGCATAGTCATTGGTCAATTTGTGCACCGGTAAGCTCCTCTCCGCCCAGCTCCGCGTCAGTGGAAACGCGGCCTTACAGTCATGGTGCTTGGTCGGGTATTTAGAAAACTTTACACCCTATTTCTCCTAGATACGACTTGCTTTATTACATTTGACAATGTAATGTGCGACCAATACTTTGTCAGATAAATACCACCTGACCTGCACCCCTTTTTTCAATATAGCGGCGAAATCGAGAAGGTTTATTACCGCACAAACTGGGATTAACTTTAACCTACCCCCCCTTGACATCTAGAAAATATAATTGCGTCTTCAAACAATTGCAAGCTAAGCCTAAATTGTAATTTTAATAGATAGAGTACAGTACTGATTTTCTATAGACTCTGAAACAATGATTTGTCTTTAGTGGATTTTTAACCTTTATGCTCTAGAACAAAAGATTTATTAAACACAAACTGCCTTACCAGAAAAAGATAAACATCTGTAGAATGCTTGTCTAAAAAAAGTGTATAACGACAGTTTTCGAAAGTTGTTTATCTTTCTTGTGATAAGACGAAAATTGTTTTGGTCTTCGACGCTGAGAAAGATATAGATTGTCTAGAGTATAAAGTTCGTCGTAGAGACTTAAAAGGAACGAAATGAAACAATGTGGCCGCGTTGGTTCCATTTTGTACCCACGTACCCCTGTCTAAATTTGGTAAAACGGTTACGAGGAATTACCTAAACGTCTGTGTACGTATCGAGCTAACGTATCATTTCCTACTTAGCCGGACTAAGTAGGAAATAAAACATTAGTCTAAGTTAGGGACTGAATTAGGTTGTCATCGTATAAAAACCTAGGTACGGCAGTAGGTAGACGGCAGGATATAATCTATCCCAATCTGTCTTTCTTCAATAGATTTTCAACTTTATCACAACGGCAGAAGCAGGTTTAGTTTCCATTGAAGATTTTGGGAAGTTAATGTGTTGGCGTCTCTACCATATCTTTGCCTTGTTGAGGTCTGGTAGTCGACAACAGTACGTGCTTGTTTGTGGCATTAATCCAATTGCCCTATTCGAGGTGGGCGAGTTTGGTTCATCAACAACTAATATAATATGTATTTATATAATAGTATGGATACAAGTGGCGAATTGTCGTCGTAACGGTCTAAAGGGGAGGCCTATGGTTAGTGGACGTCTTCGGCCTGATGATATTATGGATAAAACTATGGCTTCCTAATTTTTCTTTAGTGGTTTGGCCAAGTTGTGTGGGAAGACAATATTGCTCCAGTGTCGTACATGAAAAGTAAATGGCAGTGATTTGATTGAAAATTTTACTTGTGTTGGTACAGTTATAAAGTAAGCCTGTAAATCTCTCCAAATGTAGGGCTACTGGTTACTGGTGTTGATTACGTGGGGTATATAAATGAGACTCAGGTGAAAGCAAAAATGGTATGCCTTTATTTTCAAAATGTTGGTTCCTTTTATACAAAATTATTAGAAAATAATAATAAATAGTGGGTACATATGTAAAGTTATATCTTGATATCCAACCTTCATATATTGTTTTTACAATTGTTTCTGCAGTAATGTCGTGAAGAGGGAATGCTTCGGGCCATCGCGTGTACCGGTCGATAATGGTGAGCAGGTACTTGTGTCCGTATTGTGATGGTGGTAGGGGCCCAACAATGTCAACATGGATGTGTTGAAATCTTTCTGATGGTGGAAATGTTGCGATTTGACTCGTTGTATGGCGATTTACTTTAGATTTCTGACAGGCTTCACAGGCTTTTGTCCATTGTCCCGCGTCAGCATTCATAGAAGGCCAGAAATATTTTTCACTCAGTATTTTTCGTGTTGTGCGCGTGCCGGGATGACTGAGATTATGTACACTGTCGTACGCGGCACGACGAAATGTTTCTGGTAGGTACGGCCGAATATGTTGTGTTGACGTTTCGCATAGTATTTTGCAATTTGTGTTTGGTAGGACTATGCGCTTCATTTGTAGGTTGCTTTGCTTCATTAAATCATGTATAGTGCTATCTCTCTCTTGCGCTGTAGCTAGTTGCTTGTAGTCAATTATTGCAGGACAGGTGATGGTTTCCGTGTTTATTCGTGATAATGAATCGGCGACTATGTTATCTTGCCCGCTGATGTGACGAATGTCGTTTGTAAATTCACTTATATACATAAGTTGTCGGGTACGGCGCGGTGTCTCGCTGTCGGACGATGTTTTGTTTATCGCGTAGGTTAGCGGCTTGTGGTCGGTGAATATTATTAGGTGTCTACCTTCAAACATTTTTCTAAAATGTTTCACGGCCATGTATATAGCTAATAGCTCTCTGTCGAATGTGCTATATTTGACTTGCGCGCTTGATAATGCTTTGGAGAAATATCCCAGCGGCTGCCATTTATTGTGGACATATTGCTGCAGTACAGCACCGGCGCATTTCTCAGAGGCGTCGGTCATCAGCGCGATCGGTGCGTTATGTGAGGGGTGAGCTAGTAATGCTGCATTTTGTAAGCCAGCTTTACATAGCTCAAATGCCTTCTTAGCTTCGTCGTTCCAAACAATCTTTGTTTTGTCTCGTTTTTTGCTGTTATGTAAAAATGCATTTAGAGGTGCTTGTATTTCGGCTGCCTTCGAAATGCAATCTCTGTAGAAATTGACGGTACCAAGAAATCTTCTTAATTGTTCCACGGTTGTGGGTAGCGGAAATTTGGCGATTGCTTCTACTTTTTCTGCTGGAGGTTTGATGCCATGTTGTGAGACAGTGTGTCCAAGGAACTTGATGACTTCCTTGCCTAGTACACATTTCGATGGATTTATAGTGATTCCGTATTGATTCAATCGTTGTAGGATGGCTCGTAAATGTTTTCTGTGTTCTTCTTCTGTACTTGAACTTATGATGACGTCATCAACAAACGGGTAGGCAAATTCGAGTCCGCGGAGTACTTCGTGGATAAAACGCTGGAAAGTCTGTCCAGCATTTTTGAGGCCTGGGCACATCCTGGGAAATTCGAATAGCCCAAATGGTGTGATGATGGCTGTTTTTTCGATGTGCTTTTCCAGGACAGGCAGTTGTTGGTATGCCCTATTTAGATCAATAGTTGAGAATATTTTCTTCCCGTGCAACTGGTAAGTAAAATCCTTCAATCGTGGTACGGGATATCTGTCTGGCTTGGTTATGGCATTTAGTCTTCTGTAGTCTCCACATACACGTAAGTCTCCGTTTGGTTTGGGTACCACATGGAGTGGACTGGCCCAGGGACTCTTGCTTGGTCGGCATAATCCCTGATCCATCATTGTTTGAAATTCTTTCTTCGCAGCTTCGTAACGGTGAGGTGGCAGTGGACGAGCTTTGCAGTATAATGGCGGGCCTGTTGTTTCGATATGGTGCTCGACATTATGTTTCGGTGTATTTTTCATTGTGGATAGTTTTGTAATATCAGGAAATTCCGCCAATATGTCATGATATTTTCGTTCCAGGTCTATGGTTCTGATGGTTGGTGCCGCATATTTACAGATGGATGTCTTCACTGACAAGTTAGTTATCTTGTCGATTAAACATTTTCCCACGAGGTCGACTAAGAGGTTATGATGCTTTAAAAAATCAGCGCCGATGATTGGCTTGCTGACAGCTGCTACGATGAACTTCCATTTGAAGGGTCGTCTCAGGTTGAAATCTAAGTCCAATGTTTTTTCACCGAAGGTAGCTATTTCTGTGTTGTTTGCTGCATAAAGTTTGTAGGCGGTTGGCTTTAGGATTTCACAGCGTTTTCCAGGGATGACGGATATGTTTGCACCAGTGTCGATGAGAAAGCTTAGATTTGTCTTCTTATCTTTCAGAAATAGACGGTGTGATTTTTCCCAGGCGCCAGGTTCCGTCTCTGCTAACACCTGCTTTAGTTTCCCGAGCTTGAAGGGTGCTTATCTTCATAAGTACACGGTCTAGTACATTTTCGAGCTTGTCCGCCGAACTTTCGATGAAAATAACAAACGGAATTGTCATACTCGTTCCTGTTTCGTTGATTTGATTCCGACCGGCGGTTACCATGCGGCGATCGGTATGTACTGCGTGATCGATGACGCGCGCCTCGCCATTTGCGCCCGTGTTGCCTTCCGTTGCGGCTGTGGTGTGTTTTTTAATTCCGCGATTTCTTTCGTCAACATATCGATCTTCGCGTGAAGTGATGCATTTTCATGATTTGTAGCAACAGTGGATGGTGCTGGCGGTGACGTAGTGCTGTGTACTGCTGATATTTGGTTGTGAAGTTGTTCTAGCATTTTGTCGGCCATTATCGCTAACTCATTTAATTCGGTTTTCTTGGCTATAGTTTCGCTCACAGCTAGAATCGCGCGAACAGACGGCGGTAGGTGCTTCGTCCATATAACACGCAGCGTGTTCTCAGCGATGTTATTCCCGGCTAAATTCTGCATGCGGCGGAGCAGTTGGGAAGGCTTCAAGTCTCCCAGTTCTACGTTGGATAGGAGGCGTTCGAGTTTAGTGTGGTCGCTCTCGTCGTAGGTTTGTATGAGTCTCATCTTCATGGTGGCGTATCTATTGTTATCCGTAGCATTTTTAGTGTCAAACATGATGTCTTGAATTTCGTCTAGGTCTTGTAGGTCGAGTTGGCGGATGAGCAGCTCTGATAGTTCCTTGTCGTTTAATTTTCCAGCAGATACGATTGCTTCAAATTGTAGGAACCAAAGCTTGATTCTGTTTCTCCATATAGGCGGTATCCGTTGATTATACGAAACAGCTGATAGTTCGTACGAATCTTTTTGCGGTGATGACAATTCGCTTCCATCGTTGGCTTTAGAAGTACTCGGGTTCATTTTCGTTTCTCGAAGTTTATAACGTCGGTGGTACGGTGATGATCACGTCGGGGTCACCACTGTTGATTACGTGGGGTATATAAATGAGACTCAGGTGAAAGCAAAAATGGTATGCCTTTATTTTCAAAATGTTGGTTCCTTTTATACAAAATTATTAGAAAATAATAATAAATAGTGGGTACATATGTAAAGTTATTGCGAACACAAAAATGTCACTATACCCTACATACTGAATCGTATCTGTGCTGGGGATATTCCGCTACACTGGTGAAGGTGAGCACTTGTTATATAGGACCAATTTGTAGGAGAGATGTCTCAAAAAAAAGCTTATTCATGATTCACTACTTCAGGTCGTCCAGTCAATGAAACTCAAAGTTTATTTACACACTTTATTGAATTAACATAATGAAAACAAACATTAATATCATATTGAAATGAACCTCATGACAGTATACTGTAACCGTGAGTACAACATTTATATTCATAACATTTAATCAATTCAATACACAAAACGATTAGATATGTAGATAATTACAGTGATATTCGAAAGATATGACATGTGAACATCTAGAGTTGTGAGAACATAATATAGATGACACGACATCTTGCTTCTGCAGTACAATGACAAGCAATAAAGAATAAATCATTTATCAGATTCGATAAAAATATGTGCAAGTTATTCTTTATTATTATACTATGCACATTCCCTATCTATTCTCGGCGACATCCGGGCAAACGAACGCTACGTGAATTATCCGCACAACCAATTTATTACTATGATAAGCTCTCACTCTCAACAACACGTTAACAAAGTGCCGAGCACTTCTCCAGCCTCCAGCACAGCTGCTCATATCAATATTATTGAAGGCCTGTGAAATCCAATCAATAAAATCGATTTCTACAGGAAGCAGTGTTCTCCACGCCAGTTCACTCCACTAGAATTACCGCAATGTCGCCCGACGCACGTGAATCCAATCGTCAATTGTTTCTAGTTACATCTAACTTTTAATTAGGTACCGGGTATTATTGCATGGCATATTATGATGTTGGTGGCAGTCAGTGCCATAAATATATCAACATTGAAGGAACTGCCGCAGCAGTATCGATAACATTACATAGACTAGACACATAGCCGCGTTAGAGATCACAATACACACATCTTCAATCATCATAAACCATACTTCCAAAACTTAAATGTCAGTATATTTATGTCATTGATAATAACCAATAAAGTCTATGTTTATATCCAAATAACAGTTGTAGAACAATAGACTTTTATAATGTTTACTAATCATAGTGAATACAAAAATTAAATGCTTATTGAAGTAACAGCAGTGAAACAAAAACATCAGATATTCTTGTTGCTTTTTGATATTACATTTCTTAACTATACTCAGTCAATAATTACTATTAACTTTAATACTAAACAGGTGTCGAAACTTTCAAAATTAATAGCCTACGCACATACACAATATGACAGAAAATAAGATAGCAGATCTGTTTGATAATAATTTTGTAAACACACTTTATGTGTGTTCGTATACTTTGTAGAACGTGCCTTACGAATGTTATTTTATTCCATTAATGAATTTAATACGGTGTGTATTAACCGCAGTTATTTACTCATAGTTGAAGTTTTATAATCAATTGATAAAAATATCTTCTATCATAGAGGGTATTCGGAATACATATAATTGAACTATATAGGTGTGTAGATAATGTGAAGATATGAAGAATTCCTCTGTATCATTGTTACCCTGTTCACTACGAGTGTAGTATTTAAAAGATGATTATTTTTTGTTTAATATGATCGCAGTGTACTTAGAAAGGGATGAAGTGAATATAATATTGGATAATATTGTATAATATGGATAATAAATTACACAACCTTTTTACCCAATCGTGTTGAACTTGTATATAGATATATATTTTATTAGGAAATAGCAAAATATGATGTATTATGAATCATAGCAATATAATGTCACCAATAAACTTGCGAACGAAGTGGATCGTAAGCGTTATCCAAAATATTTAATTATAGAATGTAGTAATGTCAAATTTTAATATTATTAACCGTAAAATTCAAGGGATTCTCGAAAACGGTGCAATAAGAACTTCAAATACATGTGCTAACACGAAAATTGTAAAGAAATTCACTATTACATTAATAAATATTTGCTAAGATTGAATGTAATTACACTATACAGCGCTGCCTGACCCTGTCAATAAAGGCTATATAATTCATAACACGATCCAAAAGAAGTCCACAATCGTACAACTTACAGTTTAAAATAATTTGAAGAAAATCTAAGAACAAAAGGCACTAACTTTTAGTTTAGTGACTTAATATGTTACAAATATTTGAAAAATACAAATAACGAGGATAAAACTGATATCTGATTATACAGTAAACAATTATTTAATTGAAACGTCATACAACAAACGGAATTATGTACTTTTATTGTGAGTTTTGAACATGGTTCCAACCATGTTAAGCCTTCTCTCTAGCCCTTACTTAATATCCTTTTGATGGCACAGTAATACTATTCTCAACATTGCTTAAATAAACATTCCTGTATCTAAAAATCCCCCAATTAAATAAAATCATCGACATATAACTGTACTTTAATATTAAAATTATAAAACATGTTATAGGGCACGATACGCAAGACAAAGAAAAGAAAAATAAGTCGAGCGAAGATTAACAAAATAACTTTAATCAAGAAGTAAGTTATTATTTCTACAATATTTAATATAACGAGTTGCGTATCTTGCCTATATCATATTTAGTGCGACTAACAGTAAGTAATAAAGATGCTCCGTATGTAATATAATGTAATCTTACTCCGCACAATTAATACGATGTGCATAGCACACTAAATTAAATTATTGCTTATCGAACAACAGAAAACAAACTAAACTTCATTTCGCATCCTAGCTTACATCAACATTGACAAAATTGAGCAAATGAAAATAACAATAACAATACGAATTATAATAATATTGCTAAGTATAATTATAAAATGAGTATAATAAAGATTATATCGATTGCTGTGATTACTATTAATTACAACTGAACGTAATAATACAAGGATATAATGAAAAATTATCACTAATTATTATTTATTCACTAATAATTTAAAATTGCATTGACCTAAATTTTATTAATATCATTGACAACACCGATGAATTGATACTTCCTTATCAGAAAGTATTTGAGTTACAATAACCTGTCAATTTATTATATAAAACGTGTATCGCTCGTGCGACGCCCGCCCGCTCTGCTGTTCCCTCTGAACTACAAGCGTGCACTATGTCTACTACCTGCATCACTATCCGATAACGCGATAAACGACTTCCTGACGTAGCTCTTGCACAAAAGTGCAACCCCCAACGTTAATCACAGCTATGAAATCTCTTCTCTTTAGTATTACTATTTTTTTTTTTCAAAATCATCTTTTCACAAATTTATATCTATAGAGTAATTCTATGTAACCTGTGTGGTACTTACGTTACGAAGCTCTATACATTGTCTTAATTGCAATTTAATAGACTATAAATAATTGATTTTATCAAAAATTTTATTGCTACGTTAATTTACTTCAAGCACACAAAAATAGTTAAAACTTTGAGAGAGGTGCAAACAAAAATAAAATAAATCTTTTTTTTATTATTTTTAAATAACGCAAATACACCGATAGACAAACAAATTTTGACTAGCATTAAAGAATTTATTTTTTCTACTTTCAGAACAATTTGACTAGCATATCGACCGACGATTTAAACGAAATACGAACTAATTTTCAATACTAACGACGTCACATTAAAATACACATAATAATATAAATAAATTTTAGACACAACTTTGGCACAATCATTAATTACTGAAATACTGCAGGGGAAGACTTGGGAAATATGCTATCGGGATATGTTTCGAGAATATTAACTCTAATCGCGTAATCTTATAACTAGGGTGCAAAATTAATAAGTAGTGGATAATACAGTAATCGCTTACGTAGGTACTATTAACTTGATATTTTTATTGTTATTTTATTATATACCATTTTTAAAATATATGAAAAGTTGACACATAATATTATACCTTATTTTCGAAGGTGAAATTCAGATATTTTGGCACTCGTTATTCATCGTGACTTGGCACTACTCAACTTTTAAGACAGTTGAAGTATATTTCACTGAGAAGCTTGTCAATACAGTGGTCCTATAGTTATCTTACCCTACATTACCCTAAGTGTATTTTTTTTTACTTTTTTGGAAATATTTGATTACCACAGGACTATATTTGATCTAAGACTAAATACAATGAGCAGTCTGGAGAGGGTGATAAAATAATTCAAATTAACCTTTCTACATTACATCACTAAACATTAACTACTCTCAGAATAATTTAGCATAAATCCACAACATTATTAATGTTAAACAAACTTTAACAATCTTTGGCTTTGATCCCTAGACCAATATTAATAATTCGACTTAAATTTTCCAGCAGCCGATGTATCCTACACATTGTGTATACGTTAGAGATCTTAATAGTTCAAATGTAAAATAAATTAGAAGACTATCACATTTAGCAACACTATTTTTATACCTAACGTCTTTTATTTGTGATATTAGACGATTTCAAATGATATACTGAAATGTTATCTTCTCCTCTGTCTTCGTTTTTAAAGTAAGTTTTCTTAAAGGATTTGATCCCATCGGTTTCGTATCGCCGCGCCGCGTCCGAGCGCCGCAACTGTAACTGTAACACCTAATTCTCAGGTAATTACGATTATTTTATTTACAAATATTGTCTTTAAACCCTCTCGCTCTGTTCGCTACTCTAACACTACGCTACGTCAGCGGGTCCGAGGTCGATTGTAACGCATCTACGCCTATCTAATGTACGCCGACACTCGATTAAACTTACTTTGAACATTATTACTTGTGGTCGGTACTGATCATGAAAATAAATCCAATAGACAATTGATACACTCAACCGCTTAAATCCATAGTAAATTCGATCAGCTTAGCTAACTCCTGTTGCACACTTTGTTATAAATTCATAAGCCGTGACCAGTGAACCAGACAAATTATTATAAATATTTAACTATTTAAAATAAGTGTTTTGTGGAGTTATATTACATGTTCACTGCTCACGGTTTAGCAAAAATTTTAAAATGTCAGTCGTAAGTTTTTTTTTATAATAATAATTTTTCAAACCCCTTCCCCAGGTCTTACTGATATATAAATCACTGACATGTTCTGCTCCAATCAATCATACAGTGGAGAATAAATATAAGAATATCTAAAATACTTATAAACTCGTAACAAATGTAAACATACATTCAGCGTGGATCTAATGTCTTGCCAATAGCGTCACCTCGATTAAGAGAGATTGTTTTGGTCGCGTTCATTTGAAGAAATATATCGGAGCCAGAGTTCCGTATTGCGGCTGCATCAGAAAGGTGCGTTCAGTGTTGTACCATTTGTACGCAACGCCGGAATTCTGGCCGCGGAGCCCCATTCAATGGATCGGTGCCTTCACGATGTGGTTCGGAGCGATGTAGTGGTAGCCTGGCAGCGGCAGTCCGGCCGTCTCCATCGTGATCCTGGAAAACATTAAGTACACACGTTAATATACTTTATACGCATAGCAATAAAAGTCACATTTGTTCAAACAATCATCAAATAACAATCAGTAACACCCCACTCATTGGGGTATAAACGAGTTAAATTTTCGTGTTGTTGTTCATGAAAATATCAAATTCAAGTAACAGCTTGGATGGAAATGGATTTCATAGGATAAAGCAGTAACAGGTTCCGATCGTGAACCAGTTATAGAAACAAGTAAGTTTAAAATGTGGAAACACTAGGATTTAAATTAAATGTAAGGAAAACTCTTACCAGGATATTGGATGATCCATTGAGCAGTAGGATAGTACACGTGGAGCAAAGTTCAGCATGTCAGGTATCACGGGAATGTTTGGTGCCGTGGGTGGGCAGGATTGTGGCGTGGGTTCTTCAAGGAAGCTTTGTGTTTCGGAACATTTACTTATACATGGTTACCTGCACTTAATATTAAGCCGCGCTCTGTCAGACAAAAGTTACTTTATCAATAAAAAACACACGCGTACTATTATTATTTTTATTAAGTATGTACTTTAAAACAATACACTTTTGCTTAACGATTCTAGCGAGTAATATAAACCTGAAACGAATACGAAAACGTTTACTACCTTAAAATTAACATGATTTTTATTACAAATAGAAAATTATACTGACAGCTAAATAATTTGCATTCCCTACGGAACTACATTTAGAAACATACGAATTGGACCTCAATTTTAAATTCGCACTAATTAATAAAATAATGTAGTGACAAGACAACGTCATCACCTAACTAAAGTTGCTATAGCTTCGCTATGTCTAACGTGACGACGCTGCCTGCCTTATACTTAATAAGGTCACCTAAATATAAAACAGTCCAAACTACTTATATCTTGAGATAAAACCATAAGTAGCTACAAATGTAAAATAAATAATAATAAAAACATCCAACAATCCCATTACTGTTGGAATATATTTGGTGTAAAGTATGACTCATACCAACTACAAACAAAACTCTTCTTGATTTTGTCTAACATAAAGTCATACGCGATCTGTCAGCATTATAAAACTATAAACTGTATCATTACCAAGTAAAAATATTCATAATAGACCCTTTTTTAATTCCCGTCTTAATTTATAGTTTTACAAAGCCAAATTCATTGATTTCTAAAGTGTGTCGAAAAGTTTTAAGCAATATTAATTAAGCAACGCATAAAGGCGTAGACTGAAATTATTAAAACGAAGTGTGATTTTTTTTACAATAATTCTGTCAAAAATTCTTATTTGATCTTCCATTTAAAATGTGTATACAGAGGTATGTACATTCATCAAACAATACTTCTTAGTTAATGTGCGCAAATGAGACGAGATATAAAATAACTAGAGCATTAATTTTCTAGAATTATTCGAGTTCGAAGTATCGTTTGATGTACTTTCTGATTGTGACACCCTGTATTTTGATTCCAAATAGACATTTCATTACATCTGAATGCAAAGCTCTGTATATTCTACAGCCTTTAGCTCCTACGTACTTTCTACTATTGTCAAGATCCCTAGTTGTCATTAGTCATATTAATTTAATTTTTTCATCGTTTAGTCCATCATGTAACTTTACATAACTATTATGTACTAAGTAATTACCATCGTGATTTTATTTCATGTAATTTGCTTAATTTTTAGTGATGATATTTTAGTCCCCGGATAATTTAGTCTTATTTTTTTAGTAGTAATTTAATTCTTTCATCATTTCAAATGCTGTCTCGAGCTTAGTCATTGATATGACCAGAATTAACAGAACATACAGTACTGATTTATTTTAAATAGAAAATCAACCGTTTTATGCTCACACAAGATTGCAAGTGGTTCAAAAACTCCAAATCTAGAGCAATACAATGTGTACTTCTACGTAGTACGACAAAAATATGAAAGTTAATAATCATTACACGATTAAGTATTTTAATTTAAAAAGTGTTTTAAATATATTGAATAAAGTAGAAAATATGGATAAATATTTTCCCATAATAGCTTTTATTTACTCTTAAAAATAATGTAAGAACCAGTGTGAGTTAGAAGAAATAGTGTTTCGACTCTATTCTCTTTGCGAGACGCACGAGCTCCAGGAAATCCTGTTACCCAGCCCCATAAAGGCCCTCACAGTGACGATTAACTTTGCTCTTATATATAAATAAAATCTTACGATGACAATTTTAGTTACATGATTTCAAATGTAACAAAGGAGAATGCCCAACACACGTGCAGATCAAAAACCGAGTTATCGATACGAACAAACTGTGTGCCATTGGGAAACAAATAACGCTACCTAAAGCCTCGAACTTGTTAAAAATGTGTCACCCCTTTCGTTCTTTCGCTTAAAACGTTTATTTTCATTTATTCAAATATTATAACTAGCGGATTACGTAGAGGAATGAATGCATTAATATGTTTGCATACAAAGTTCTAATAATGAAATAATTTTAAAAAGTAGTAAGTATGTAATTTTTAGTGCCGTGCCTAGTTAATAACTTGCGGAATAAAATTTTTGAGTAGCATTATTTATTTCACCATAGGAACTTATTGGCACACATTTTGTTTGTATCGATTACTGTTTTAATTTGATATCATCCTTTCCTGTTACGATCACTTCGATTACAGTTCGAGCTAGGCCCATTTGCCGGCCTAAAGTACGCGACTAGTACGGATTGTACTTCCTTTCCTTAGAGGACTTAGCGGGCGCCTCGTCATCTTGTCGGCGGCTGAAGGACTTGTGGCTGCGGTGCACGCCCGTGGTCTGCACGGGCTGCGCGCTGCCGCTCAGCAAGTCTGTGAGCCCGCCGAGCGCGGACAGCGAGCTCAGCGCGCCCAGTGCGCCGGTCTTGCTGAGCAGCTGTGCGAGCGGGATGGCGGACGCGAGCGGGCTAGCGGCCGCGGACGAGCTCGCGGTGCCGCTGGTCGAGCTACCCTCCAGATTCGCCTTCTGAAGCTCCACACTGCCGGAGCGGGATAGGAATGTTGTACAGGGTCAGGCGACCTCTGGGCCTATTCGAGTGCACGCGGACGCGGTATCAGCGCTGACCCGAGTTTAACAGACGTTTTAAAAATAATTTGTTTTTTATTCCCGCAAGAACAGTTGCGCTTAATTACAATAAACGTAAGTTAAGAGGTAAAGTTTTTATAATTTTATGAACCGTAACTTATTTGAGCATCATGCTTTAAAATGGGGAATAGTATGTTCGCAAATTAACTTAAGATATTGTTTTTGTTTCCCTTACTCGTTAAAAGTATTACGAGACAAACCAATGCCATTTATTTCAGTTTAAAACTAAAAGTATTTTTGTATTTCAATCGCAAGATAAGAGCATAATTCTATCTCAGCCTTTCACAACTCATAGTAAAGTGTGGCATATTTAGGAACACCAAAATTCAAATCGAGCAACTCGACCGTAAGCCTGCCAAAGCCCTGCTGGACATTGGCCTTTATCCCAAGTTGCGACACGACGATTTCGCTTCTTTCGCTTTCCACCTTGTGAAAGCCCCCTCTTTTATTAAGTTCATCGGCCTTGTCGCTGGAGGAGGCTTAACGCAACCCTTACTGATACGTGAACTTCGGTTGAAAAGGTCGTAAAAATGGGCCACACTGATTGTGTTTGAACATTGTAGTGAATTTTTCCAACAAACAAGCCCTAGGTTTGATTTTCAATTTGAAATCGACCTTTTTCCCCAACTTAAGCTCAATATTTTTGAACTGGCGCATTAAACGCATGCTATGACTGAATATGATTTTATATCATTATGGATTCATCGCTCACCAATTTTTTCCTCGGCCGAATAAACTTTGCTTCAAATATCTCGATTGCTATGACAGCAGTAAAACAAACAAAAAATAATGTAACTAACAATCCTATTTATTACTCTGGTCACACGCCATTTTATAATCAACTAAAACGAGATCGCTTAGCAAGTCTGTGAGCCCACCGAGCGCGGACATCGAGCTCAGCGCCCCCAGTGCGCCGGTCTTGTTGAGCAGTTGTTCGAGCGGGATGGCGGACGCGGACGAGCTCGCGGTGCCGCTGGTCAAGCTACCCTCCAGATTTGCCTTCTGAAGTTCCACACTGCCGGAGCGGGACAGGAATGTTGTACATGGTCAGGCGACCTCTGGGCCTATTCGAGTGCACGCGGTCGCGGTAGCGGCTCTGGCCCGAGTTTTACAGCGAACGTTTTATTTTAACTTTATTCTACAGCGTCATAATGCAGCGTAAAGGTCCTCTTTTTCTTTTCACTTGCTCCTATCTACTTTCTGAGGCCAGTCATTTAGATAACGAGTTCAGTTAACCCCGTCATCTTTTTCTAGGTGTGTCCAGTTAATAGTGCTGTCCTGAACTTACTGGCTGGTTGAGTTCAATTTCTGTTTTAAAGCGCAGCAACGAGCTCTTCATATTATGGTTATTAAGTTGTACTCTTAAAATACTGTGTTCTATTGCCATCTCGATAATCGTGGTTTTCCGTTTGTTGAGTTTCATATATTATTAGCTTCATCTTCTGTTTCTTTCATAGAACAATTTTTTATTTTCACTATAGTGATCATAAGCCGTTAAGAAAGAAATGAAAAACTCTGAACTTGCTGAGCATGACTGCAATGGCCGGCGATTCGCAGCTTCGAGTCCTGCTAGCAATCGAATTTTTCTTTCCAAAAAAGCTTTCGCTTTATCTATTTGTCGTTATTTTTTGCGTCGTCTGGAAAATTACTATTGGGCCATATGCATTTATGCTCTTATTTAATTGTGGGCTTATATGTTACGTCCAGTAATGTTGGTCCTCACTTTGGTCGTCGTCAAGGTATTTGCAAATTGTTTGGCTCGGTCAAGCAAGTGAGGACGAAGCCCGGCCGCTGTTACCTAGGACATTTGCCACTACGCAGTTCATTTGTATGCCTGACCTGTCGAATCCGTGCGAACCGTAGCTGTAAGAACAGGTGATTTCGATTTTCCAGAGTAATGCAAAGTACAGAAGCCGTGGGGCAACGCCGCTATTGGATTTGGCTATGCTCAGTAACTACCTACCGCTAATTTTGTGCAAAGTTCCAACCGCGTCTGGTACATATTCCTCTTCTTAGCTAGAGGATGTGCCAAACGGATCAAGAACGGTTTGGTTCGATTTTTGGTTCCATGATTTGTGTTTGTTAAAGATGTTTTCATCGCCGTTTCTTCTCACTTACCGAGGAAGGTAAAATAAAGTTCGTCTATGATATTTTATTTTAATAGTTGTTTGCTCTGACTGTCGAATGTTTTATAAAAACAACGATGTTTTCGAAATAAATTTATCTAACACTAGCTTACCTTAACTTTAATTGAAAATATGTTTGCTCTTTGTCTGAAGTTCTAACCCAGACCAAGTTTTCCAACGAATGATTTTATAAAAATTCTCTCTAACAAACGCTCGGTGAAAGACGCACATCAAAGAATTTATTTTGAAACCAAGAACAATTGTTGTAATCATATTTTTCATACATTTCATAAAACGGTTCATTTCGAGCAGCGGTTGGAAAACTTTTGCCTTATAGCACTTTGCGGCCCTCCATTTTTTTTTATTAAAAACATAATATCAATTTTACCTTTAAGTAAATATTTAAACTCTATGTAAATAAGGTTATCTCCTTATTAATCATTTTCAGTTTAGAGTATTGTAATGTTTAAAATTATAATCTACATAGTAGCCATTGAACAATTCATAATAAGCTTAGTACGAGTTTGTAACTGAGAACTTCTTCATTTGAGAAGTTGATTAACCAGAGATAGGAAAATAAATAAAAATAAACATTTGCGGCTTATTCAAATGCAGGATATGAAATAAGGTAAAGGATCAGGATTTTTCCAAAAAGTTTTCATATCGGATACTTTTCAAAATCTTTGAAAAAATTATAAACTAAATAATTTTTATTCTCTTAACTAAAAAATCATAGTAGCTTAGAAAATGATGCCAATAAATTTCCAATCAAAGTAAAGAATGTGGCTTTCCGAGCGTTTGTGAGTTAAAAAACTATCAAAAAAAAAAGGATTTAATCGGCCAAATAACATTGGTTTGCATCGAACATCATGAAAAAATAATACCTAAGATTCCAATTTAAAAAAAAAACAATCCTATTATTACTCGGGTCAGACGCCTTTTTTTATAAAACTGTTCCTTTTATTATCAACGAAAACGATTTCGAAACGGCCCATAAGGTAGATAAATCGAAGGAATATTGAGGGATTATAAAAAAATCGACCTTAAGGGTGGACTAGGCAAGAGTTCACTGGACAAAATAATACTCCTGAGGAGTTGGATGGATGGGGAGAAGAATCAACGGTTTATTTGCTGTTCAGTATCGACTTACCTCATGTTGATGAGATACTGGGCGAGGGCCACGGAGTCAGGGTTGCCAGAGATCGTGATGGTCCGGTCAGTGCTGCCTCCCTCGCGCTCCTCGCAGTTCGATATTCGGATCATGGCGCCGGAGATTTGTCGGATTTCAGCGATTTTGGTGCCGCCCTGGTGATACAAGTTTTAGTTTAGCAGATTTGTAATTGCATTTTATTAAAACTTAATTTTTTTAAGGAGTTTTATTTTGAGGATTCACAATCAATATTACATCGTGTTACATCTTACATTTAGTTACAAAATAAGAAATGGGAAATTAATACTTATATTAACCGTAATAAGGTTCAAAATGACGAATAGCTTCATTTACGGTACTGTGGTTGTGTGAGTGTCGTTACTCTTATTAAACCATCATAAGGTTCAAATAGGCTTGTGTACCAAAAAATCTAATTAGTCCTTCAGTTAGATTATCAAAAAATATTTGGCTTTGTATGGCTTTCTTGTGAATTGCCGTGAAGAAGCACACCATCGAGAGAAATGGAAGGAATGGGAGCCTCCTCCCATTCCTTCCATTTCTCTCCTTTACTCAGGAGTGGGACAGAGTGGGCTAGTAAAAAAAAACTTACTACTGTGAAAAAGCCACCATATACCATAACTAGCTGTTGTCAATGGCTTCGCCCGCATGTTATTCAAATTATCCCGGGAACATAATTCAGCAATAAACGTAACCTATGTGTTATTCCAGACTAACCTATCTCTGTGCTAATCTAGACCATGGTCGCGGGCCTCACGAATTACCGTGACCCCGGAACGTTAAGGGCTATTGAAGGACACCGTGGATTTTAGTCAGTACGAGTCTGAGAGTCCCTCCCGCTCTGCCCTAGCTGGGAGGACTCATTTGATGATTTTACCATGTTAAAAAAAAAGATCTAGACCATGAAGATCCGTTCTGATGTGATAGAGTAACATGTATTCATCCATACAAATCATAGACTTCAAGTTGCAAGCGCAATAGTTGCCTAAAATTGACCCCACTCGACTAGAAAGAGAAGAATCGAAGAGCGGATCTATCTCTTTCCTGTCAATGTCTGTGGTAATATCCAAAGCAGAGTTTTGAATCATTGTTATAATTTACTGTTTATTACAATAATAAAATATTTATAAATAGCTTTTAATCAAAATATCTTATTAGTGAGCTGAAACTCGTAACTCCTATTAGAACTTTAAAAAAAGAAAACCAGACATACAGACCATAGACAGCGCGAAAGCGTTTACCTATCTTTCTAGAGTATGGCCGATTTTATCTGTCAGTTGGCTAGGGAAGGCGCAGTCCATTCTCTAAGTCTATGATAAAAATATCCAAGTCAGATTAGGTATTTACCTTGCCAATGATGCATCCTATCAGTTCGTTGGGCACGGTCATTTCATGTGACTGTTGGTTGGTCGCAGGCTGGTTGCGCGATTGGTTGGATGTGCGCAGTTGTGAGCCCGCTAGAGCTGCTAACGCTGCAAACAATACATACAACATATTAATAATAACAGCTTTTAAATATGAGAATGTACAGTTAAAATATTACTATAATTCGTTATATGTATATCAACACCGTACGAGCCCTTTGTATGGCATAAAGACGTCCTCAGCATTATTCGGATGCCGTCAGTATTTACGATTTCATACAAAGTGTTCTACAATGCGGCGCGTACGGTTGCACAAATATGCGATCAGTTCAAATAAATGTGCGACATCAAAAGACGCGATTCGACAATGCGATAAACTAAATTCGACGAATGTGAGTAATGGATTCAAGCCGATTTGGCATGCGGTGAGTGTGGTCCTTACTAATACTGTTATTTGTGTTATCTAACACTACGAGTACTAACTACTAAATGAGTTGTAAAGCGAATCGTCCACGCGTCAAGAAATACATGTAGTTATTATGTACTGCATATGGTTCAAAATAGCTTAGCAATTATGTGATGGGATGCTGTGACAGTACAGATTAAGCCCGTGTTCATTTAAGCTTCGTGCATTTATTTAGAACAGAGGCACTAGACCGACTACGTGGCGTACACGTAAACTAAAAATCCAAAAATTGAAATACAAATATACTTGTATTGGATGTACTTGTATACCAATACAGGTATTGGAAATACAAGTATGATCCAATTCTTTGGCGAAAAGCACAATCAGTATTCCTCAAAAATGAAAGTAAATTCATAACAATGAGGATTATTCAGGGGAAACGAGTATTGTCAGTTTTAAAACCGAAGTATTTAATTAACATTTACGTCATGTACTCGTGATAGCACCTAAGATTCTAATTTCTACGCACTAGTTACGAAACTATGTGAAAATGGATATGGTTTTGAAGTTTCTACAAGTGATTATGTTCATACGTTACGATCTCGTGGACGAATCGCTTTACAAAAAAAAAACTTTTTGAAGCGAAACCGTGTCTGAATATTAGGCTTTTGGCTCCATTTTAACTCAATTTTGAGCGTTCGCCAGTTTCGTTTTATTAATTTATCAGTAAAAAAATGTAGATTAATCTGTTTACATAATATTAAATAAATATGGAGTTTATTCATAAATGCTGCCTAAACTTAAGTCATTATTGGCATGTGTCACTAAGCTTCTAGTGTATCCTGCGTACAAAGTGTACTTACATCAGTACTTAGGCCGCGCAATGATATGACTCTGCCGTGGTGACTGAGTTATCAAAGTCACCGAGTAAAAAAGTCATAAGAAGTCTTAAAAAACTCCACAGTCGCCGCGATAAGAGATGTGGTTTATATTGGACCCAAATTATTTACTACGTCGTATCATCTATACAAGAGAGCTCGAGGCAGCGTTTATAAATAAACTTCTTAGTTGTTAGTATGGATTTAAAAATATTAATACATACTTAGGCTCTGTTTACCTGCAGGGTTAAGTCCGCCAGCATTGGCCGGACCCAGACCGCCCAGACCGAGCGCGGCCAGACCGGCTAGGGGTGACTTTGCCAGACCTCCCATCTAGAAAAGAATATGTATTATTTAGTGAAGTTTTTAGTGAATGCTTTTCGTTTACCAAGCAAGGTGGGATGTGATTGCGTATTTGAACTACACTTAGTTGAGAAAACTAATTAAATATGTTTTTATTTATATGTTTTAACAGATACATAACACACCGCCCTCGTTTTCCTAAAAGCGATATTTATGAAATCTTTTTGCTGCATCTGACAGTAATTATAATAAAAAACCTTTACGTTACTTGGCAAAAAAGTATATTATATTTATTATTATTGTACATTGATAAAGATACACAATCAACACATTTATCACCTTGCTTGGGTTCTTAAATTATTCCTTTCAAGTTACCCAATCCAAACCTTAAACCTACAATTTCATATTGCTTTCTATACAAATGTTTTAGTAAGCATACTTACTAAAATAAATGTAAATTAATATACAATTTGGAAAAGTATTATTCTCTGTATACATACTACGAAAACAGTTTATTTTACAAGACAAGTTTCATACAAAGGAGGAAGAAATCATACTACACAGTGTAATACTTCATACTCTGAAAATGTTTTTTTTTTAAACAAAATTCATAAATGTATGCTAAGATTAATTTAAAACATATTTAATGAGCTCCAGCTGCTTGTTTTCATCTTCTCTGACATAGCCGGGATGGGATCGCTGGATAGGGTTACCTGGGTAGAAACTAGATTTTACAAAGTAAATATTAAACTCTAGGAAAATTCGCAATTTTTCACTTTAATTTAGACATGACGTATGATTAATTCAGATTGTCAAAAAATAAATAACAATGTATAAATCTTTAAAAAAAACACCTGAATTAAACATACTTTAACAGCGAAATCTATGGATTCAAATCGGACAAAAGGTAAAGGATTTGCGAATTTTCTTAGCAATCTCAGAAAAAATTAAATCCACGTCGTGAGTTCTTGAATGGTGCTGCCCATAAAATGCACCTTTTAAATAAAAAAGAGGCAAAGATTACTGTACTCTAAAATATAAATTTGTTTCACGTTAAGCCATGCGCGACCATGGTTAATCACCATTATTATTTTTCGTGTGGAAAATAAAAGAAAACGATGGAATAGGCAAGGCAAAATAAGGAGAGGTGCAAGTACAGGAACATTTGTAAGAAGTTGAACATCGCTGATAGGTGCGCGAGCAGTTTGAAGTACATACGCTCGTATCTCGGCAATGCCAGAAAACAAACAGATAAAGCTTTGAATGTGAATGTGTTTATCACTACACGACTATAATAATTACATTCGGTTCAAATGTGCTACGATTAAATGCTAAACTACGGATCGATAAATGGAAAACATTATTGGAATAAGAATGATACAGATGTGGGGGGTATACGTGCAAACAAGAAAGAATATATCGATGAGTTTCAAGCGTAAGGTGCAAGAGAGCAGCGCAAAATAATATGGATATCATTCCTACACGCCACATCACCGGGGTTCTAAAACTATTATAGTACAGGGTTAATTCATGGCCGCTACTGGGATTTGACACCACACATTAAATTCGAGGGAATTCTGGGGCAGCACCAATCACATTACGTCACTCAGTCCACACAACCTCATAGAGAAGAGATTTAAATACTTGTATCATGGAGTTCTCGCCATAGGTATTAACTAGAAGATCTTCGTATGTACTAACAGGCAAAGTAGAACATTCTGGTATTTTCAAGTCTACGGGGCGGGTTTAGCATAATAGTGACTTTTCAAAGATGTCTATATCGAATCGGTTCAGCATTCATTACGGACGTAAAGATTTTATGGAAGTCCCTAAATTTTGGTCCCAGCTAGGCAGGCAGTCTCGGATTTCTGCAGCTTTTCCTACATGCAGCCCTTATTTCGTACACGGAGAGTAAACAAATGAATTGCTAGCCATTTGTATCAGGTTGGCCTGCATAATACGGTCAAAATATGTATTGCTCTCGAAAATTTTTCTCGCTTGGTAGAACCCGCGCGACACACCTGCAGAAGCTTAGATCAGGCGTATTCTTCGACGCTCCTAAAAGTGTCAAAAAGTCGTTTATCCAATTTCCGCAACCGATTTCAACACTTAAACGGGATTTTAGTTTGACATGTTTCAACCTCATGTCTTTTTGGCTGCATGCGTTAGACTTAACCGTAGTTCAGCAGGTGTGTCGCCACATCGTCGAGGTTAGCAGTCCATGAGTTTAGTTCCCCGTGCAGTCGGTGGGATCTCTCTCTGTGAGGTGGGTGGCGTGGACTCACGAGGTGGTGGTCGTGCAGCGGCGGCAGCAGGTGGTGCGGCGGCAGCGCGCCCACGAGCGGCGGCTTCACCTCCAGCAGCGGGAACATGGGGCACACCGCGCCCGCGCCGCCCCACTGACAGCCCAGCACGTCAGCTCGGCCGCCCAGCACACACACGTGTGTGAGCGAGACCGCGGTAGCCGACAGTGCACTGAACTTTTTGGCCGCCCCGAATAAGGTGCGCATGCGCCCACGAGGATTTTTTTGTGCTAATGGCGCTGTTAACGAGTCATTGAACGAAGCTGAACTTCATATGGTAATTCCCAAAAAACTTGCATGCTTGATGTTACACGCAGTTTTTCAATTCTACTTTTTTCTTATCCATCTATCCGAAATGTCTTCCATCCTACTCAGCGTATATACCTCATTTTAGATTGTTAACTCAACCTAATTAACGGCACAATTTTTGTTTCACTTCTGTCATTAACCTCCTTAAAAATATTATTATGATTTGAGATGTAATGCATGACATATGCTGAATATTCGTGCGACTACCATATTAACTCCATAAAAATTTGCTTGCTATCGTAAATTATTTCGTCACTGCTTCCGGACCGGCCAAAAAGTTTAGTCCACTTTGCAATAACGAAGAAAAGGCGCTGGATTTTATTATCGCAGCATGTCATTATGTTGAAACCTCATCAGTAGTCTAAAACCGTTCCCCATAGACAGTAAACCGTTCCTCAATTAAAACGGCACAAAAAATTACCTGTGTATATAGTTCAATAACCTATAGCTATACCTTATCACCATTATTAATAAACGCGAACTAAAGTTACGCCTAAGTTATTCCCTAAAAAATGTATAGTTAATCTGAAGGTTATCCTGGTTGTAACTTTAGCTCACGTTTATTAATAAGGGTGTATAAGTATATCAGAATATAGGAACTTAAAAACGACGTCCAAAATACCGCGCCAAAGACCGTATAACGTTTCATAAGATGACCGCAGGCAAGGAACGTTTGATAATTCGCTAAACATTTGTCCAGCTGATACCCTCAATTTATGACTCAATTTATTGACAGTTCCCAATGTCTGACCTAAATTATATCCATTAATATTGTTAATGCTTAAAGCAGAAATATGACGAACACAAATGCCACGAACAAATGGTGTAGCCAATTAAAATAAACACAAGTAATGTGGCCAGTTGCCATTTTAGTAACATTAAAAAGTTAAATTTTAGTTTTCATGAAGCTCGAAAAATGACATCAAAATTTTTGTTATGAACTCAAAATAAAATTTTGAAAATTTTCCTGAAACGATTACGTCAAATACTTCAACAAAAAAATTAAAAGCCAATTATTCGATTATTAGCAGTTTATTAAATTTAAGTTTTATTAGTAATATAACAAGTTAGAGTATTTAAAACTTACATCTTGTGCTGGGACAGCGTAGTTGCCTTGGATTGTGTATGCTTGTCCGCCGGCTAGTATGACTGGCCCGGCGACATTTGGCTTTGGTCTGTAAGGAATTGTGGCGCCTTTTGGTGGGCTCTGAAATAATAAAGATCTCATTAGTGGATGATTTAACTGTTTTTCTATAAGATAGACAGCAAGGGAGGTTATAACGGTTAGGAATTAACGCGCTTACTTATGACGTATGTGAAGCAAATCGACTAATTTGCATCGCCGACCAACCTTAAGTGAAAATAATCCTTACTACAGCGACATAAAGGCGCTGCCAGTATAAAACAAAATAAATAAGTGTGTTTTACTAACATAGTTTTAAGTTTATACACTAACACACTTTGTACTATTATGATATATATGTTAGTCTGTAAGGTATTTATCTATGGGCCAAAGTAGCCTGAAAATAAAGGATTTATTATTATTATAAAACAGCGGTTGTCTTTGGGTAGATCGAACAAAAAACTGGTTTGCCATGATTCGGTCGAATTACATCATTGTGTAAGGGTGATTTTTACTTATAGTTTTGGTTTGCGTCGCGAATCATTCGAATGGCGTCATGAGAAAGGGCACTAACGCTCCTGACCTAATGCATATTCAAAACGTCTTTCATGTTTTTGGCATTCATTGTTTTGCAAGTTTGTGACTAGTTGCAGAATAGAAAGTTCATATACAAAACAGGACAGTTGAATGCCGTGTCCAAACTAAAGCGATTAGTCAAACGAAAACGCGAGGTTCGTATTTATATCTCACTCATCTGACCCACGTCTTCAATTTCCTCGACAAAATGAACGCGACAACCGAGTGTTTGGCTGGAGCTCGCTATAGTTAAGACAGTGTTTACTTAGCTGGAAGATAATAACAATAAAAAATGCAAATTCTGATAGAAGTAACCTTACCTCTAGCATGACACAGCAAATGTGATAAATGCACTGTGTGATAGCGTCGCACGTCCCACTGATTGTCACGGCTCGCTCTGTTGAATTCGGTAGCATTTCACTTGCCACCTGAAAATCATAAGGAAAACGTGAATAAAAATAGCAAAATACTTATTTTCTAGTCAAATTAGGTATCTTGGCAAGTAAGAAAGTTCTTCCAAAAGCCATATGAGGCAGTGCCGATTGAATAGCACAGGTAGGTCAATGACGTGTTAAAGCCAGAGTAGTTCCAGTGAGGGAACGAGATGGCGCTAGACGACTTATATAGCTCTGTCTCTTTCCCTCAATGGAACTACTCTGGCTTTGAGACGTCATGGTAGGCCAGCTGGTCATTTTTCGCCTTGCAAATTCTGAGTTGGAAACCTTTTCGATGGTGGACATGTTCATTTATGCTACTGTATTTTTTTTCTTTATAATTTAGTGATTTTTGTTTTGTGTGTTGTGTCATATGTTGTTCTATTATATTATTTTCACTATTTTTATATTACAACTTATTACAAAAAAAAAGTTAAACATCTGTTGAACACTTGTCAAAATTAAACTTTTTTTAAAAGCTTTCAACAGATGTTTAACTCTTTGTGGTACGCCGGATTAAGTTTTAGTTAGCTTATTCTAACTTTGATCAATCAATGTTACTTTTACTATTATTAATATTAATGACATAATTTGTAAAATTAAAAGCGAGTTACAGATTGGTGAAGAATAATCTAATATGGTTTGCAGCCTTCATCCCATGGTATATGTTACGATGGCGTCAACCAATAGCAACCTTATCTTGTCCCCAAAACCCAAAATAGAAATGTAGATCAGTGTATGACTATTATATAGAGAATGCGGTTTTATAAAACTTATGGTTCACGAAAGTGGGCGGACCAGCGCCCGCGCATATTATAGGCCCAGGCTTTAACGGTCATGAACTTGTACTGTTGTTATATTTAGAAACGTTTACTTCAATATATTTAAATGTCTTAGTTCCGGCGGAGGTTAAGGTCTTAAACTGTTATTTATGCAAAATGGTTAAGGGCGGACAGATTAACTTAGCCTTCAACTAGTAGTAAATGCTATATAAAATAATAGAGTGATAAATGAGAGGTTATTTCTGACTATTTTTTGCAGTACTGTTAGAGTTGGAAGAGTAGGAAAATTAGTCCATTGCCCTTCTTATTCTTATGTAAACATAATTTGCGCGAGTCTTTATCTCCCAACACCCAGAGAAACACTGTTAATATTTACATTTCTTACTCATTTTAGATAGAGAAAGAGAGATGGGAGGTATCCATGAGAAATTTTCCACAAAATAGGCTTTTCGTAACTACCCAGTTACTAAAATTAGCATCATGCCGTAAGGGACATTGATCTCGCAATTGGATTACCAACGTACCGCTCAGGGACTAAAGTTGCGAATCCAACAACACACTCATCAATAGTAGATAGTTACCTGAATGTTAGCACCGGTGACGTCACGGATCTCCTTGATCTTGGAGCCGCCCTTCCCGATGAGCGAGCCGCACTGCGACGCGGGCACGATGAGCCGCAGGGTGATGGGCGCGCGCGACCCGACGCCGCCGCCCTCATTGAACTGCGAGCACCACTGCAATGTTACAAATGAAGGTTCATAGAAAAATGGTCTACGGACACATGCCTTTTGGTTTGACGGTCTTCATGCTGTTGTTCGACGGCACAGTTGGCGCAGCGATTGAGCAACTCGCTGCTGCGATGCGTGTTGAGCGTTCGAATTTCGCACAGAACAAATATTTGTTATGTTAATGAGTCCTTTCGCCAAGCGTGAAAGGGGACTGTCAGACTCTTACTGACTAAAATCTACCGTTTTCCTTCAAATGCCCTTTACTTTCCAGGTTATTTGTATACCCTGGCCTACACGCCCGAATCTGGCTATTTGTGTAGACGACTTTAAATGTTTGTAAACACTAACATGTCGCTTGGCGTAACACGATATTTTTTTCATATTCTCCGTCAACCTACTCGTATCATTAGTTTTCATCTACAAGTGTACAATGATCAAATTCAAAGTATAACATGACATTCAGATGTCAATAAAATAATCACGTCATAAAATAATTTAAAAACAATTTGTGTAATTTTTCCATTGAAGCGGGAGTATCATGTGATATCTGCGCATGATTCTGTTTTTGGCGATAGATGACATGAAAATAATTACTTTCATAACAAAAATACTTTCATATGAATCAACTAGCACTTTTCCCGCGACTTCGTCCGCGTGGGTTACGTACTTTCCTAATTCCCCCTTTTCACCCCCTTAAAGGTTAAATTTCCAAAAACCCCTTCTTAGTGCTCCCGTACATTATAATAGGAAGCCGTGTGCAAAATTTCACATTCCTAGCCCCAGTAGTTTCGGCTGTACGTTGATATGTCAGTCAGTCAGTTCTCCTTTTATATATATAGATATTAGTAAACAAAATGTTATATTACACTAGCTGTTGCCAACGGGTTCGCCTGCGTGTTCCTCAAAAATTATCCCACTGGTATGTAGTGCCCTGATAGACGGTATTTTACGTGTTCAAGATCCATTCAGCGTTCTGAATTTATCCATCCAAAATTCAGCATAATTATTATATTAGGATGTTACATAACCGGGGTCGCGGGACTCCGGGGTCGCGGGACTCACGAATTACCGTGGCCCCGGTGCGTAAAGGGCTATTGAAGGAGACCGTGGATTTTAGTCAGTCAAGTCTGACAGTCCCTCCCGCCCTGCCCTGGGTGGGAGGACTCATTTGATGATTTTACCACGATAAAAAAAGGATGTTACATAAAATTTTACAAACCTCTTCAAACTTTTTGCATATAAGTGTAAATGCTTTGAATATAGCACTTGTGTTCCCAGTAACAGTGACAATGCGTTCTGGGCATGATCCATCGGATATGTTGATTTTAGCTCCAGACTGAAAACAATACGTTATAAATATTAATCGACTGTATATTTTACTGATAAGCTGAAGAATTCTTTGCAAGTTTGCTTCACTTTTTTTTAAAATGGTTATCGACAAGATATGATTTCGACGTAAGATGTTCGTCAACTCACCTCTTCTCTGAACCTTTTAACAATCTCTCCTTTTTTGCCAATAATACTGCCAACTTCCTGCAAAGAAATAGAAACTATGTTATACTTAGGACAAGTGTTACATTCGATTTAATTAAAATTGTCGTCCAAAATAACGAAAGGGATTGCAACATTGGCAAGTATTGTGCAACGGGCGCACGCACTTGTAATTAATGTAGTCGCGCTGAGATTTATAGTACAAAAGATTTCCTGTCTGCTAGCCAATAATAGTCACTGCATACAGATTCTTTGCTGCAGTCAGACGCATCGGGGTTGCAATGAGACAGTTTTAGAGACTTGTTGTATCAGATCGGTGCTGGCAACAGAGCATCATGACTTCTGCAGTATGTGAACAATGCTATTGCTCAACGCCGCCGCTTACACGACACAAATAGCGAACATAATCTAAGAAAGCCGCCAGCTCAAACTACTATTGCGACGATTGACAGTGACCAATTTCACTGCAGATTAGCTATGAATTATTTACTAAGCTGATCGTAAATAATTGATTACATGCCGGGAATTTCGTTTCACTTTTACGTTTATTGACGAATTGTAGCGTGAAAAGAGAAGTCGGTGAAAAGAAAAGTAGTGGCTTACACTCGCGAAAACCTGGAATTCATGAAGGTATTTGGGAATTCTTAGTCACAACAATAAACTAATTAATTTAGTGGAATTTTTACACAAAAAAGCATACAATTAACAAAATGCGGGAGCTGGTTAGTGGAACGAAAATATACCGATCCCAGACTGTGATTAAGGAAGTGAGCGGAGGCAAACACAACGACAACATTAAATATCACACATTACTCCAATAAGAAAAAGGTACAAATCGAAGTTTGATGAACAGGGCGAGTGCCAATAGCTGGCCGCTTGCCAAATGTACTTTGTATTGGATTAAAGCCAATTAAAAGTACCTAAATGTAAAAGTAAGTATAGGTAGATGTTAACATCAATACATCTCGCATGTCAGTGCAATCTAGCGACATCTAGGTGTGCTAAATTTGTGACGCTGTTGAGTAATGGGAACTTAAATAAAACAGTTACGATGTGATGTGAATTATACGAGTATCATGCTCATCAACTGTTATGTCAAAAACATGCAACTTGATATTATTTTTAAACCTGTGTAGAGTATTTAGGTTGACCCGAAGCAGTAATAAGGGTTTGTTGGAAATAATAAAATGAAAGCCTAGTCGTTAAGCAAGCCTACATGGTTAACAAACAGGATATTGCGTTCGGCAGCCTTACAAGTGTATGTTCCCTAACAAGATTGAAATACCAAAGTCATATTAGATTACCATATGTTCAAACAAATACACACAACTCTTTCACATGACTAGAATAATTATTTAAATTTAATTTTTAAATGTTAATTTAATCATTTTGCTCAATGTTTACCATATTTTTTTATATGGGTGTTTAAGCAGTTCCTAATGTTTAAAACAAATTATTTATTTAAGATTATTGAAACCTTTTGTAAACTATTTCAGTATCACATTGTTACACGCAGTTCGTTGACTTTAGGACAAATGTGGATAAAGAACTTAATTAGAAGTTAGTTAACTAGTACTATACTTGTTGCTTTAATTTACTGTATTAAACTGAATATTCTCATTTGTAATCACCATGACAGACATCTTAGTGATATTACTAGTTAAATAATTAAATACACCGAGACGCAACTCTTCCGCACACCCTCTTAAGTTGATTGGTAGTTATTTCAAGTAGTAGATAGACAGACAGAAACTAGTTATTATTTTATCAGTGTGTGGCATAATATTAAAGCTCTGTCAATCTGTTGTTTGAACATGATTCATTGAATATGTTTTTCTCACACAAAGTATTTGTTCTGAACTTATAAAATTGTTCTTTTTATCTTTTATTAATTTTGTCAAGTACTTTATGACAAAATAATTAAATTAGTTTGTGTAAGTGTAGAATGTAAACTGTTGACATTTTTATATCACCTTGATGACTACTTCTTCGTTTCATTTGTCTATTTCTTCAATTGTTTATCAAGCAATGCAACTGTTACACTATGTAAACAATAATAAATTGCCCTGAGGTTACCCAAATAGAATATTTGTACAACTGACATTGAAATGAAAACAATGAGCAGCATGAATAGAAAATATTAAACTTTGAAGGGTGTATATTATTAGTAAGTCTATGGAAAAGCCGACTAAACCATTCTTTATATTGACAACTTTGCAAAGTTATTGTGAATGTTTGTAAGAGTTTAATAAATAATAAAATTTATACATATAGCTAATAAAACTCGATTGGTCATTAAATAAAAATCTACCTTGACCCTGATTATAATATAAATTACCACTTGTAAGTCTGCTTCGTTAAAATCATACTAATTAGTTTTATGCTACCTAAAATTAAATTTCTAATTCAGGAACTAATTACTAACCACTTACTGACATTGGGAAACAGACACATTAGTAACTACTTCATTTACACTACATTAGTAAAATACCACATTACATAGTGGAATTTAGAAGAAGGTAAAGTGTACACTTTCACAATTTGAAAATATTTTGAAAACAATGCCAATTTTGAAAATAAATCAAGTGTTCATTCTCTTACCTTCCCCTGCATAATCAGTCTGATTGTGAGGGTAACTTTGGAGTCTTCCTCGTGGAGAGTAGGGGTTTTCTCCAGTTCCATGCTGGAGGAGGTGTCCGATGTGTCTCGCGGAATTTTGGCTGCGTACAGGGCTACGTGTGGGCACAGGGGACACTCCACTCAATCTAATGGCTGGGACTCTGGGGCTCGTGGCACGCACTGCAGGCAGGGTAAGCTGGAAAACAGGCGCACATCTCAAAAGGAACGTCCATAGGTCTCGAGCGAACTAAAGGTACAGGGTTTATTGGGCACTCGGCGAATTTTAATAAGCGAAGCCGATTACCGAATATTTATTTACAGTGACGGTCGATGGCAAGCGTAACGGAATGAGGACGGCAAATGAGGATCTAGACGCTATTATGAACTAACTGGTCTTATGTACGACCGGATTCTGCGGCTGTAACGCGAGGCGGCCCGCTCCGGACGGAGGGACCGTTACTTGAACTCCGATACCTGTTCGCGGCTCGCGACATAACCTCAGCGTCGCGCCTCATGGCTAGCCGACCAGGTTATCGATCCCAGTAATCCCAAACAATTCTCCCGACAGTCGAGTTTCCACAACTTTCTTACCTCGTTTGTTTTCCACGTTGCAACAATAACTTAACAAATCTTAACACTAATATTATCACCAAGATGTGTATAAAAATCACACTTATCACAATTTTCTTTGTCACATATAATTATAAAATTAAAATAAAACCCGACGGTGACGCGTCGGTGTGAAGCTTGTAATTGTCATAAACAATAGAGGATAGAGGGAATAGTTGACTACAGCGCCCCTGGTGGCAGGGAGAAGCGAAGTTTGACAGCTGTGGTTATTGTTGGTAAAACAGTTTCCATTAGTGCCCGCATAGACGAATTCCATAGCGATAAAAGTATAAAGGTTGTTGATGTTTGTAAATAAAGTTGTAAGAATTTACTCGGGTGCGCGCCGGTAATAAATTATAGTGCAAGTATTAATATGTTCATATTTCAGATTTTACTGTTTGACTCCTCAGATTTCTTACGTCATCACGTCTGTATTTTTTAGAGAAAAAGAAAAGTTAGGTAATATCTCCACTGATGCATTTCCCACGTAATTAGGACAAGCCTTTTGCTAGATATTTGGCAGAATTCCAAACTCAGTTGCTACTTACCAATTAATGTAAGTTTTCGAAAATAAAATCCATAGCACCTGACCCCGGGCTTGGCAATCGACTTGAGAATTAAACTTTCGATAGCATCAACAGCATTTGCTACAACTGGGACTTTTGAAACCTTAGATTAATTTTAATCTAAGATTGAAACTGATAAATAACTAAAAATACAGTCCTTTCAACGAACAACAAGAGAGTGGGTAGTTAAGCTTAAAGACAATTACGTCTGTGAGAACGTGCAATAATAATCCGCAAGGTAAACCATAGATGTCACACAAAAGTGGTTTAATTATTATTTTTAAGGACGTGTTCACGGTGACGTGTCCATCGTCATAGGTTATATCAATGATATTATAAGTAGCATATATATATATGTTACGGCTAAAGGTAGATGTGAACCTAAACTTAAGATTAGCCGGCTAAACCTAGGTTTATCTTCGACGAAATGTTAATGTTAGTTTGTTCTATCTTTAGCCGGCTAAACTTAGGTGTAGCTGCAGGTCCTTGGCTAAAATGGAATGGTCTTGCTTTCGCGGGGCGTCCACGCTTCCCAGCATGTCGACGGAGCCCCGCTTCGCGGGACTCCTACTTCTGGGTGGTTTAAAAAAAAAAATAACCACGAAGAGGATGGCGGGGTCTTTCAGACCCCGCCATCCTCTTCTAACCTAAATTGTCCGAGTCGGGGTGCCAGCGAGTCCCGAGCTCGCTTCGCTCGCTCATGTGTAATGAAAGTGATTATTTTTTAATAAAATTTTCGTGTCAAAATAGTAAACATTATTACATTGTTTCCTTTTCCATTTCCTTCTACATTTTTAGCCAAGGACCTGCAGCTACACATAAGTTTAGCCGGCTAAAGATAGAACAAACTAACATTAACATTTCGTCGAAGATAAACCTAGGTTTAGCCGGCTAATCTTAAGTTTAGGTTCACACCTACCTTTAGCCGTGACATATATAAGTAACACATATAACATATAAGTAACACCTTTTTTACTTTTATCATTGGGTTTTACCGTGAATAATGACAATACCTATTATAGTTTGTGACTATAGAGCCTGAGTTTTTTTTTAAGAGGTGAGTTTTAGTGCGAATATACTGCTGATAAGAACAATCTATCGACCAGTCACGACCTCAGTGATGTGACTCGTGTGTGGTTACATGGTCTAAAAAACTTCTTGTATTTCCTAACTTCGCAGTCATTGTCGCTATAAGCATACAGCTTGAATGTATAGATCGTTGCCAAGGCATAGTTTCTTTCTCGTAGTTACTGAACCGACTACTGATAAACATACTCTCACCCTGAGATTGTTACTACGATCGTTGACTCTGCTTGGCAAACGCTGAAATGCCACCACGCCTGGTTGACGAATATACTGATTTAAAAATAAATAGATTGGTATTTTGTTTTTGTAATGGACAGGTCTTGTCTTTGTGTTGGGAAAGGCTTGAATGTACAGTATTTCAAATTGAGAGTAATGTAAGAGAAAGTATTATGACAAATGGCTCAATCAGATGTTGCCGCTACTTTAGGTTGTTTTCTTTATATTTACAAATAAGTACTTAGCATAATATTCGTCATTTTAAGAAAGGGCACTGGTATTTTATGCCCTCTAGCTACAGCCCTACCTTGTGGAAATAGTTTCTGAAGATAATTATGCAAATTTATTTGGGACTCATGAGCGACGTGAACTGTGTCTCATGGCTTTCTTGGATCGGGCATGAGGACGGCGAGTAATGGGTGACTCGCCGTCCGATCATGGACCATGCCCGGGTCGAAGGCGTCGTGTTCCACGTACGCCTCAAAGAGCTGCAAGCAATATGACGGGGACTCCCTCAGAGGACCAAAGCCTGCAGGGATCGCGGGACTGTCTTATCAAGTAACCGTGGCCCCGGAACGTAAAGGGCTATTGAAGGACACCGTGGACTTTAATCAGTTCATGTCTGTCAGGGTTCAGAACTCATTAATTGATGTTTATTGACCAAGTAAAAAAAAATTGCTAAATAACACTTAGATGAAGATGTCCTACCCGCCTGCTTACATGCAGGTTGGTCTCAGTAGGCTGGACCTCAGGGATGACAGTAACGTAGAGTTCACGAAATGCCACCTTTTAGTCATACTCATATTTGGTTTTACACTGAGAGGCATTGCATTATAAAGCCTTGGTGGTGTTCTTTTATGTGATCACAATAGGTTCTTTTATGTTCCGATGGTGACCACCAGGTTTATTTATAGCTATATACATACTACATACTTCCCGGTAAACTTATAGGAAGTCAAACGTGGTTCCAATGGTTCGTGTAATATTACACACGATGCTACTCGCCAGTTCTGTTAGCTTGATCTAGGGCACGAGTACATGTATTACAATACTAATTAAAATAATTTGAGGCACATCAGCACATTGAACGATAAAATGCATAAACTATTCTTAATACCTGTAAGGTTTTAAAACACTGAATAAAATTCTATAGCACCTAGGGGTTAATAAAGAGAAGAGTTGAACAAAAAAGTCAGTTGGTCTTCCATGCGCCAATATTGAAGCTGGATGCTTTGTCCCATGCAAATTCGTTCCCCGTTTATTGTCGGTCGACGGGATATTTTCTAAGGTAAACTGCACATAAATAGATCTAATTTCAGACTAGTTTGGGACAGGTAAGAGGTGTGAAGATTTCATAATGTCCCAGTTTTGTTGACTTCTTTCCTGTACTGAGAGTTCTGTTTGAGAGGAGTTAGGTACATCTTTCTCATCTCTGGGAAATTGACAAAAGCTCTAGGAAAGCTCTAAGTAAGTAAAACCCTGACTAACTCTTGAAAAGTTGGATAAAACTTTCAGAAGAATATAAGTGAACAAACAATCTTCGATTATAGAACTGGGAGAACGCTCACAAGTTTCCGTGAGACATAAAAGAGTAAAATTGAAAAGCTTTTAATTGAAAATCGCCTAGGGTCATGAAAAGACTTTGCTTTGTAAACGTACCTAGTTACTCAAGTAACACACCCTTTTTTATTTCGGCTGTTGTCGAGAGTTTCTTAGTTTTTGTTAGAATAAATGGAAAATAGGTATTTAAAAAAAAAACCTTTTTTTTCAACTTCGTGATGAAAATCTACCTTAACGAGCTTACTCATACAAAGAACGCAGTCAGTTTTTGTTATTGGCTACAAAAAGATCCTTGATTATAATAGTGGGGTTAAAGGCATTTCAGATACGTCGTAAAATTACCGTTTTATTCCAGGTTAAGTAATTATTTTCTAGAACCTTGACTAGGTACTTTCAACGTTTCATTGATCACCTGCGAAATCTAAGAAAGAATTTCTTTCTTTTTTTATCAGCGATATGAAGTACAAAATATGTAGTTGCCATTGTTTATTTTTTTTATTTGAATTCAGAACATATTCTTTTTTTTTCGTTTGGTAGTGAACCAAACTGAAATTTGGAAAGAATGCACAAATTAAATATTCCAGTTTCTAGTATCATTGCAATAAAAAGTACTGTGTCAGTATCAGTAGTGTAATAATTAACAATGCTATTTTTGTTTTCACATTTGACCTAGACGCGGTTAGTATGATAAATATTATGATAATTAAATACATTGTAAACGTTACAAGGTATAAATTATCGGATGTTTTGTAATAGTTAAGTATTTAAGTAATTATAGAAACTTATAAAATTAGGTATCTATACGTGCAAAGTATCATAAAACATTTTTAAATGGTAAAGAAGGAACACCATAATTTTGGTTAATAAAGTATAGTTTGTGTTTGTTTATTATATATTTTCTTAGCTCATTGATAAGATAAATATTTTTCTGGGTTACTTAGGTAGACAGCTAGTTATAAGGTGTACATTATATTATCTTCTATAAAAGTTCATATTGTGCACGCCATGATAGCGGCGGTAAGACCCCTCTCTGAGGAGTGGCTGGAGAGGCATCACGGCGTTGAGGACGCCGTGATGCCTCTCCAGCCACTCCTCCTTCCGCTTGACACTGGTCCTCAACAGACACAGAAGTATCGGGAGGTTCCTGTGTCTGATTGGGAAGTAAGAAACGCCTGGGTGTCACCACTGCGAGGATCGCCCAGAGGGCACGGTGGAGCATACGGTGCAGGGCTGCCCAGTTTGGGTAGAGTACCGCCGTCTCCCAACGGACGCGATAGGTTGCGCCCGGCATTGGTCGAGGCCATGTGAGACGAGACGGATTGTAAAGCGGTCGCCTTCTTTTGCGAAGCAGTCATACTAGCGAACGCGTGAGGGAGAGGACAGCATTCACCTCACGACCCAGCCGCCGCGGGAGACACCCATTCGGACGGCGAGTAATAGGTGACTTGCTGTCGGATTATGAACCATCCCTGGGTCGACGGCGCGTCGCGTTCCACGAGCGCCTCAACGAGCTGTCAGCAATCTGACGGGGCCCCCTTAGAGGGCTA
Source organism: Agrotis puta (assembly GCA_943136025.2). Lineage (NCBI taxonomy): Eukaryota > Metazoa > Arthropoda > Insecta > Lepidoptera > Noctuidae > Agrotis > Agrotis puta. Next base: position 5,726,828 of record OW964171.2, read on the forward strand.
AAGCTTGCTGAGGTCACTGTCTCATCACATAACCGTGACCCTGGAACGTAAATAGCTATTGACCGATCACCGTGTATTTTAGTTAGTACGACGAGTCTGACAGTCCCAAATAGGAGGACTCATTTGATGATTTTACCACGATAAAAAAAAGCCATCATTGTGCCAACCAACTATCAGTATACCAGATTATTGTTAATATTCGAGGATTGGTACATTTTGAAATGTGAAAAGCAATGGATCATACATCACAGGGGCACATAATCTCTTGACAACGGTTACCGCGAGAGCCAACAATTTATTTACAACGATATTCGCACATGACACCGTTCTGACGCCGAAAGCCTAAAGCCGAGGACCGAGAGCCGACGAGCCGAATCGTCCCCCGCCCCAGCGTTTAATTTTAATGATGATTTCGGGTTGTATATCCCTGGATATTTCGAGTTTGTTTTTCGATGTTTTCATATTGGAAATGTGGGATGTGTATTGAAATAAAGGTTGACGCTTTTACGGTACAGAATGTAGAGATTGTTCGGATTGAATGCTCAACGAATTTTGTTGAAAATGCTGTAGGGAAATATATAATTTCAGGCATTTTACTCGACAGCTTTAATTTTAATTATTACTTATAACTTTATTTTTGAATTGTCTTTTTTATATTTACTATGGACACTCTTAACTTGCCACATCGTTCTCACATAATGTACCATCTGATGATGAATGACAAAGTCAATAACAAAAGTTCTGTAATAATTTTGGCGATTGAAAAAGAGAGTGTCCATGGAGTTTGTTGCCCATTATTCTCCATAGAGATCTACGCATTGGAATGGGTACCTACGGTACTTTCAGAGTTATTAGGTCTTGTGACTGGGACTGTAGCACCATAACTATTTTGTACTAGTTATTTTATAAAGTGCCTGTAATTGGCATAGTTGAAATAAATGATTTGATTTTGAGTATCATTTACTGCATGGACTGCACATTAATACATGTTTGCATTACGAAAGAGACTATAGATTTAGAAGTAGCAGGTGTTCTAAGAAAAAAGAAGGTGACATGGGTGTCGGGCATGTGTCAACATAATAATTAAGTATTGCGTGCAATTATAAAACAAATAACAAAATAATAAGCCCTAAAACAAAACAATTAGCTCAACAAATCCACCATTACATTTCCAGAAATAAAGTCTTTATCCACATAATGATAAGGATTATCCAGTACAAGTGTGTACATAGCAACAACAACTGAGGGGATAATCTCGCGTGGACGGATCAGCTTAAGTGGGCTCCATTGTCATTTGTCTTGTGATTAGATAGGTATGCTCTAACTGTGCTTATGTCTATGTAGTTGAGGTAATCATTGGACAATACCTAGTACATAAGTAGTTTGTGCACGTTTGAATGTAGAATGAACATTGGTACACTGTTTATAGAAGTTTTGGGTATGTAAAGTCACGAGCAATAGTATGTAAACACTAAGCAGTATTCAAAAGCGATTTTCTGCTACTTTCTTGATTAAACTTTTGCCTTTTCATTAGACTTCTATTTTGGAAGTCATACTATTACGAAATAAGCCTTATAGCCAAAGTGGAAACCAGTATTTCACGAGTTGATTGCGTTTGAATTTTGTTAAGTGTATACATGTTATTGCTCGTGACTGTACAGGCGATGCTCAGCGCGAAGAGGCGGCGAGTAAGGCGAGATCGGAGAGATGTTAAAAACTTATAAGGTAGGTGCTCTTGAAAATATTGCTAGGACTTTTTTTGTGGAGCGGTAACCTCTAAAGACATTCTTGCAAACCTGACCCTATCGTTCCCCGACAGTTTGCTGACAGTACTTTGAGTCCCACGTGGAAAACAACTAGCCGTCGACTCGATTCCCGATCTGACGGTGAGCTACCCTTAACTCGCTATTCGCAAGCCCACATACTCCAAGTCACGACGGCGATAGGCGGAGACCTCTCGCGCCCGGCATTGGTCGAGGCCATGCTGCGGGGCGAGACGGAGTGGGAAGCGGTCGCCTCCTTCTGCGAAGCAGTCATGCTCGTGAAGGAGGAGGCGGGCCGCCTGAGGGAGAGGACAGCGTCCTCCCTCCACCCCAGCCGCAGTGGTAGACGCCCACGGCGTCGGACGTCGCAGGACGATCTCCGGCCACCGTAGGCGCGGGCATGCGGGCAGCGAGTAATGGGCGACTCACTGTCCGACCATGGACCATGCCCGGGTCGACGGCGCGTTGTGTTCCACGCGCGCCTCAAAGAGTGTCAGCATAGTGACGGGGCCTGTAGAGGGCCAAAGCCTGCTGGGGTCGCGGGACCAAGGGATTACCGTGACCCTAGTACGTAAAGGGCTATTGAAGGACACCGTGGATTTTAGTCAGTACAAGTCTGACAGTCCCTCCCGCCCTGCCCTGGGTGGGAGGACTCATTTGATGATTTTACCACGATAAAAAAAAAAAAAAAAAAAAAAAAAAAAAAAAAAAAAAAAAGTCTTAGGCCAAGTTTCAATCATCGAGTTCATCGAAATGTACTTTGAAATAATGTAACCCTTTTTTTTTATCGTGGTAAAATCATCAAATGAGTCCTCCCACCCAGGGCAGGGCGGGAGGGACTGTCAGACTCGTACTGACTAAAATCCACGGTGTCCTTCAATAGCCCTTTACGTACTAGGGTCACGGTAATCCCTTGGTCCCGCGACCCGAGCAGGCTTTGGCCCTCTACAGGCCCCGTCACTATGCTGACACTCTTTGAGGCGCGCGTGGAACACAACGCGCGGTCGACCCGGGCATGGTCCATGGTCGGACAGCGAGTCGCCCATTACTCGCTGCCCGCATGCCCGCGCCTACGGTGGCTGGTGATCGTCCTACGAAGTCCGACGCCGTGGGCGTCTACCACTGCGGCTGCGGCCGAGTTTGCATTTGCATGTTACTTGACATTGAAAAGTTTACGAGTAACATTCGCCTCGCGAGTGAAATATAGCTTCGCTTCGGACCGTTTTAATCCTAGTTGCGGGTTACATTAATATTTCTGTGTGACATATGACGACACAGCGTTGTATTTCATTCAAAATTCACCAATTCATCCTTTGAATTGTTTCTAGAGCCCTTTACATCACATAAAGAGACATACTTAGGTGGGGGATTATTCGCATGCCCATTCGTTTTAAGATGCAAATTTATTCGAATATCGTGTTCAGTTCGTGATTAAAATCGAATAAAAATACGACAAACGAGCCATCACTTTTATGTTTGACTAAGTATTATATGAGTAAAGGTTTTGTTAAATACGAGTATCATTGATTTCGTTTTGATTTGGGAAATCGTAGGTATGGTTTTTTTTGGCATAGAAATGAAAATAAGCGAGATGGACATACGAATTTTCGAATCGAAATCGAATCGCAGTGTTTGTGGGTTCAGGGGCAGATTGGAGAACGATTTGTTATATGACTATAAGTAGGTATTTTCATATTTTTTAGCCTATTTGTGATAAGCTTTATCACTCTAAAGCGATATCTAAGGGAGAGGACGCTAGCAGTCCATAATGAGGATGTTTGTTTATACTAAATTACCTGCCTTTCAGTTATAACTATAGCTTGCTAATTTTACGAAAACTATTTAGAAAATGTTTTTACTCACATGTTATTATCGCTGATTTTCCGATGTTGTGTTCTTTGCAAATAAATCTGGAAGAAAAAAAAAGAAATTTTAGTGTTTACATAGCTTTTTAAGTCGGTATATACTGAATATAAGAACAACGGTAAAAAAATGCATGAAACAAATTATTGAAAAGTAGAAGATTTTCACCAATGACTAAAAAGGTAGCTTCTTTTTGCAAATAAAAATATCATTTCACAATATTGAATTACTAATGTCACATCAGCGACTTTTTGTTGCCAGCTGCCTACATAGTTCAAATTTCCGTTAATTCAGCATAATAGGGGTTAATATACCTTTCCTTGATTTATATACATTTTGCTTAATAAGTAATTGAGTCAGTAATTTGTTTAGCTATTCTAAGAGTTTCAGGGCCAATTAAGAAGGTATGTTCGGTAAGGGCTTTTCTAAAACTCGTAATTGAACCGATTAGGCCCCTTACGTGAATCAATCATTATTTATTGCTAAGTATTAGGAAATCGGTTCTGTTTTGTATGGACGAATTCTTTGAAGAAATTATTAAGAGATTTGTAAATCAAATGATTTGCTTTTGAACCTTAGAAATGGGCTACTTTAGGTTTTTTTTTGAGGTCATGAATTCATTCAAATTTCGCAGATGTAACGTGTTTCGAGATAATATAACACGTTTTTTTTTTACTTTTTGAATAACGAATAAAAAAGTTGTGTCTTATTTAAGGTTGTGTGGTACATAGAATTAAAGTAAACAACGTTCACCATTTGTCCAACATCAGAATCAAGGAAAAATAGAGTAAAGTTGTCGGGTCATTCAGGTCAATGTCTATAGACATTGAAATTTAGTATGGGGCAGCTGTATAATTTTTAGATGGGTATTTGAGCATGGTTTTACATTGAATAATGGCAGTATATCTACTTACTTCGTTTTTACGGTTTTAACCCTACTAATAAAATATTTTTCAACCCCTATCGAAAGGGTCACGGGACTGTACAAATTACCGTGACCGCGGAACGTAAAGGGTTATTGAAGGACACCGTGGATTTTAGTCAGTACGAGTCTGACAGTACCTCCCGCTCTGCCCTGGGTGGGACTCACTTGATGATGTTACCAAGAAAAAAAAAACCACTATCGAACCCGTGATCTAAATAATAATATGGTATTGTAAGCTACCTACATACATGTTAGGTAGTATTACATAATTTTATCTGTATCGCGTTTCAAAAGCTGGCTTGATGGACAGATGGACACGCTAGCCATGCGTAGGGTTGTGACAACAAAGGAGTTCCGACCCTTCGGAACTCTTATCAAAAACGCGTTTCATTTCCGCCTGAACGTATAAATGCAGTCAAAAGATAATTAAAAACTGTTCAACAGTAACTTTATTATTCTTTTTTTAAAAATTAATTTGTTCTTTCGAACAGTCCCAGAGGTATTCATTTCATTTAATTTTTTCTTGCAACACAGAACAGACGTTATCATTAAATTGTATGCAAATATTGAATAAATCTTATTCCACAAATGCTTCATTAAATTTAATTAAATTATTTTACTGTACACGTAATTTCGTAAAGCTCCATCAATTATGCGAAGCAATCAGTTTGCTTCGACTACAGACCCCTCCTTGCGTCGCATAGAATTTAAAAATTAATTTGTTCTTTCGAACAGTCCCATAGGTATTCATTTCATTTAATTTTTTCTTGCAACACAGAACAGACGTTATGATTAAATTGTATGCAAATATTGAATAAATCTTATTCCACAAATGCTTCATTAAATTTAATTAAATTATTTTACTGTACACGTAATTTCGTAAAGCTCCATCAATTATGCGAAGCAATCAGTTTGCTTCGACTACAGACCCCTCCTTGCGTCGCATAGAATCTCTTTAAATTAATGACGGACTAATTAAAGGTATTTAACCGAAAATTCTGACTTTATGTAAAAAATATCTACTTAAAACTTTGCGAACTTCGTAACTTTATTATTTTAATTAAAGTATTCTGATAGGCCTGTGAATTATACAGTTTGAGGAAGCTTACAGTGAATGTCATTTCACCGACGCTCGGAAACCAATTAAAGTTAATAATCCTCTAATATAAAACAATCGGTTTTTAAACGAACTTTCAGATTCCGCCGCTTTATCTCAGTTGACATTCCCTCTCGAGACATTTCCGAATACCTAATTAAAGATTGTCGAAACGAAAACTTATTCTTACAAATCGACGGTGTTTTCTTGAATGTTTCACCTGTACACGTATTCTTTAGCAGTGTATCAAAGTACGGAGACATAAAATGAGAAAGTAGGGTTCACGTAAATTGACAGTAAATAAATAGATTAAGTCGGCAAGGGTAATTGATGACGGAGACCCCTTACCGCCCTGAGCAACGAGAGATTATTATCTGTACTTCACTTATAACAGAATAACAAGGACGGTTAATAAACTGAAATGGCGTAACGTTGGGTTTCTTAAACATAAATATTGTGTAGAGAATTCTCTTGATGTTTATCCATCATCCTTCTCAATTTCGGATGACTGAAAACGCAGGAATAGATTTATCCAAGTATAATAATTGAAAGGGATCTCATGTACTAGTATGGTTACCTAACAGTGGTGTTAGAAAAGAAGTTCTTGCTTGATGTTAAGCTTAGGATTTCTGTAGCAACAGCATCCTGGGAACTGTAGCGGAGAGGTTATGCTCTCCGCTTATGAAGCAATTTGTGTGTTTTTATCGTGGTAAATCATCAAATGAGTCATCCCACCCAGGGCAGGGCAGGAGGGACTGTCAGACTTGTACTGACTAAACTTTTTAATACGCTAATTTAAACGCTACATCTACATAACACACCCCACTTTCATGTCATATGTCTTTAATTGGTTTTCAACTTTATCACAAAAAGGGGAAGGTCCATGTTCGATTGGGAAAATTTGTCAGATTGGTGTAGTTTGATGTGCCTTTTTAAGAGGCACGAACAATTCAGGAACTTTTAGATCCATAGACTAAACTGTAATGCTTATAGTTCAATACATAGGGGTTGTAACTAAGACCGGGTAACTCCATCACAAGGGATCTAATATTTTCGTCGTAAAAGTTTTGGAGTATGACAGTTCAACTTTTCCTGACCTGTCGGGGATTACAACCCTAACGGTTATTTATTATGACACGTCAACCCGCAGAATGGGACGGTAGGTCTTTATTTGTGGGTACTTCTGTTTAGTAAACAGAATTATACAGATGGAAGCTAAATGGCCGTTAGGACCACTGTTATAAAATATTATCATTACCTACTTAATAGTCAATCAATTCATATCTTCTCAATTCAATTAACGTCAATTAAATCTATCTGAAGGAATCTGAACAACAAAGCAACTCGAGCGCAAGCTTTAGCGAGCTTCAGAAAATCAGACAAAACAAACACTGGACTGACTAAAGATTGATTTCACTGACATCCCCCGTAAAGTCAGAGGAATCAATTTTAAGTCGCTCAGTCTATAATAAGGTTATTATGAGGACTGTGTTCACTGGACTTTCAAGGTTAAAGTCAATCAATCAATCAATCAATCAAACTTTATTTGTGAACATAGGTATTTACAATATGTAAGTATAATAAGTATACAATAAGGTCTTATGGATACAATTTAGTTGAACTCTATGTCCTACTAATGAAATTGGTGTACAAATCTATTAATTTTTTAATAACAATTCATATAAGTAATAAAAATCAAGATCGAGTAAATGTCAATTAAATCAATGTCAATTTATTGTTATTTGCATGTCAAAGGTAAATTGTATTAAAAGGTTAGCAATGTCATATTTTATCATTTAAAAATTCTTCTATGGAGTAATACGTCTTATCTAATAAAAATGAACACAATTTACTTTTGAATTTGCGGATATTATCTTCACTCCTTATACATTTTGATAATTTATTATAGACCCTTGGTGCCATCACAAAAATACTATTTCCATATAGCGCAGTTCTAGACCCAACTGTTTGTAACCGATCACAGTCAGCGTCCACATTTGTCCTTGGCCAACCTAGACGGTTTTTTACATTAAATTCCTGCATAATTACATTCAATATGTCGGCACGATTGGCACAGGTGCTGAGCGTTTGACTGTTGCCCTGAGCGTCGCTGTTTCGATTCCTGCACGGAACAATTTGTATCACTTGCGCTTTTTTCAACAAAATTTTTGACCGGAGCATTAAAAACAGGCAAAAATACAATCCGCTCTATTAGACAACACCTATTGTATTATCGTATCCGTATTTTAATATCATCAGTGCATTATTTTAAAAGGATAAAATCAGGAATTAAGTTAATAGAACCGGAGTAACCGATATAACCTGCAGAGTTAGCAAACTCAAGTGGCAGTGAGCTGGCGTCGTTTGTCGATGAACCGATGGCCGGTGGAGTAGACGACTCCTAGAGTGGAGACCGCTTACCGGCAAAGGTAAGGCCTCTGTCTCGAATCTTGCGGGCAGCGGGGCGGCGGCGGCGCGGGAGCGGCAGGATCTTAGGCATACATTCAAATGGACCGGCCCTCGGAAACAGCGGCGCGGCAGCGGGGCGGGGGCGAACAGCGAGCGCCGCCGCCGCCGCCGCCCCGCTGCCCGCAAAATTCGAGGCAGAGGCCTTAAGGTAGTTTGCGCAGACTGGATGCGGATATCGGAGGACTGGTGATGTGGCGCAGCCTTTGAAAGCCTATGTCCAGCAGTAGACTGTGATAAGCTGAGTTGATTGTATTATAGAATAGCAGTTGACTCTTACCGTCTTATCACAAGAAAGATAATCATCTGTTGAACACTTGTCTAAAAAAACTGGCAACGACAAAGACAAATTAATTTCATGTTGACATAAGGGTCGTTTTGCAGTTACACTTTTTTAGACAAGTGTCCAACAGATGTTTATCTTTTTACGGTGAGGCGGTGTCAGTTACAGACACCACTAACTCGTGAAGATCAACAGAAGCACGTGTGAAACTCACTTTACTACACTCGAACACAAATGCACACAAAGCTCACATTTGAACCAACACCTCTATTACTCGTGCCGTCTTATGCCGCAGGAATTCATGTGAGCAATTCTGCCAATCAGTGTATTGATATGTGCGTGTATACGCTTATATGCGGCGTATACCGGTATACACGGTGTATACCGCTATATTCTATCTATACCTATTGATATGAAGCATTCCATAACGATTGATTCAGTTCCGTGCGGGTGTTATCTGTGAATATTCTGTATATTATAATTACGTATGTTAAAGGTTCATAGGAACATAATAATAACAAGGAATACATTATTTATAAAGTACTACAAGATAAGACGCTAATTGGAAATTAATAATGAGTCTCAATCTTTATCCTGATCTTTGTCTGTAACCAATCAATGGCCGAATTTTCCAATCTACCTAAGCCTTTAAAATCTTCAATCTCAAGCAGCCGTCAAAGAACGCAGATCAAGATTTGGATTGACATACAATATTAATTTCGGGCTTTAGTTGACATTAGACATGTTACGAATATTCGCATTCGCATATATTCATACTCGTATATCTTTACACATTCGTATTCGCATTCGCAAAATTCATGCGAATATTTTGCGAATACGAACGACTGAAAAATACTAATATTTGGCACTCCTCTCCTTTTCATCAAATGAATGAGAAACATCAATTTAAATGAAATATATGATCTTGCTAGGATAAACGTGGTTCTTTCTGTTTTTCTTTATGTTTCTTTACTTTTTCCATTCTCGTTACAGACGTTAATACGTAAAGAAGTAAAAATAATTTATGAATTTTAAAATTCAAATATTATGAATAAGTTACATAGTTCGATCATTAAAAAGTGTTTATTTTTTTTTCTATTTTGTAAATTATCAAACGTTATTGATTTAAAACCGAATATTTGAATTCGCTTTCGCGAATTTTGGAATTGAATATTCGCAAAAGCGAATGTCAAAAATCAAACATTTTTAACATCACTAGTTGTCATAAAATAATGAATCTTAGAATGTTTTATTATATTTTGTCTTGTTTTAAGAGATCAGTTAGAGGATTGATTTTTAAAAAACAACAATTTATAATGTAGTAATCGATACATAATGTTAATCTTTTTGGAAATAACTTTCCTAGCTGTTCTGAGCCTTTATTAAATTGGATACTTAGGTTTCGTAGCGAAGTTTTAGTTTAGCATTTTTATGATAATATTTTTTTTTTCTGTAAACTAAATCCCGACATACATATTTTATTCTTTCGCCTTAGTTATGGAAATAAAGAAAGTTTGTAAAACAACAATACGAGCTTACTCTTGCTTAATAAATTGCAAATTGTTCAATTCGCCGATTGACGGACGGGCTCCACGAAACTAAAGGAAAAAGTATAACAGTAATACACAAAGGTAAGGTTAGGTTAGGCTATATTTAAGGAGTCTCCATATGGATTGGTATCTACACTTACTAAATAGTTTGTATAATAAGAAGGAAGTTGTTTTACGAACAAAGAAGTATTCCTAGCTTTGAACACGGACAACGTCCTCTAGTTCCCGCATACAAGGTAATCTATGCGCAATCGCACGTTAGTGCATTTGAATCTAGATGGAGTTGATGGCTATGAAGTATTTTTGGTCAGACAACCTGTTTTTCAAGGTTTCAACCTTATGTCTTGCGACATATTCTCAAAAAGTCAGGTCTATTTGCTCATCCGGACACATTGCCTAGTGTCAACAAAATGAAAACCATGGAAAGAGTCCCCAACTTCCGAATCTTATTCAAATAGTCCTGCAATATAGCGAAGGAAAACAAACACAAATAAAAAATATATATTTAAACCGCTATATGTTATTCACGTTTTGGCGTATTCACGGCTGAGAACACATGTACGGCGAAACCAATTATTCCGTAGAGAAAGTACGTGGTACGTATGTATTATTTATTGCAAGCCCGTTGGACCATAACGCGCAAAGCCGCTGTAGAGCAACGTTCAACAATATTGAAATAGTTTGTTAGTGTTTACCTTTCTGTCGGTACAGTGTGCACCTCTCCGTTTCGTTTTCGGATCCGAGCCAATTGTGATACCGAATACCCGATATTACGAACTGCTTTTGATGTATGCCCATGGTAACTATCCATGTTCAGGTATATGAGCCTTTTTTAGGATTTAAAACCATCAAATGAGTCCTCCCACCCTGGTCCTTCCCCCGAAAGAAACTGTCGGACTCATACTGACTAAATCCACCGTGTTCCTTTGCCTTTTACGTTCCGTGGTCAAGGTAGCCTGTTTAGACAGTACCGCGGCCTAGGCAGGCATTTAGTCCTCTGTGCGGTCAGCTCTTTGAGGTCTCTGATCTGACGGCAAGCTACCCGTTAATCGCCGTCCGCATGCCAAAACGCGAGGAGGACTAGTTAATTACATATTAAGACCACCAATGCTGACGGAGCTTAATAACTCGTACAGTTAATATACCGTTGTGTAGACCACCAAGGGCTTTAAAAGCTTTTGAATTATATCTATAATGAGGCTTTGTAGGACTATAGAGAGCCGGAATGGCGTATGTAGTATTATGTGAATCGATTGAAGGAGATAGATTGTTAACGCGTCTGAAGCCGACGTTTAGTTCTGCAACATGTCTATCGGATAGCCTATTGTCTGGCGAAGGTAAAGCAATTACCACATGATCAAGAGTTAGTACATATAACTATTTACCAGCAAATATAGCGATGCCAACGTCGAAGTCGTTGTGAAAACATCGAGGAAAAATGTTAAGCCTTAGGGGCTGAAAAATTGCCGACTGTTCTGCCAATGAAAGCTTTTTCGACCTAGAAATAAAAGTTAGGGAACTCGTCATCGATTTGGTGGTCCCCAGTTAGACTCCAATGCTTTACTGTATTTTTTTTTCTTAAATATTTGTTCGAAGAATTCTTAAACTGATGAATCAACCCCAATCGCATTTTCGTATCGTAATGCAAGTTGCATGCATGTTGCATGTAAGCAAAAATCTAATCCTATAGAATTGGACGGACGGATGAATGTTTTATACTCTTTCACACTCTCGTTCTCATCCACTACTCTTTCACTTTGGTATCCGTATAATTTATTTATTTTTATTTATTTTCAGGCTACTTCTGGCCCTACCTTACGAAAGAACATAAACACATAAGATACTTTTACCCGGTATGACGTCCCCTTTTTTTTATCGTGGTAAAATCATCAAATGAGTCCTCCCACCCAGTGCAGGGCGGGAGGGACTGTCAGACTTGTACTGACTAAAATCCACGGTGTCCTTCAGTAGCTCTTTACGTACCGGGGTCACAGTAATTCGTTAGTCCCGCGACCCCGGCAGGCTTTGGCCCTCTACAGGCGTATGACGTCCCCTGGGGTAATTACCGAACTAAATGCGGGCAGCGCTGCGGGCATAAGCTAGTCATAAATAATAACCGATATATCAGCTAAATAAGCTTTAGATAATTATGTAATTTTTTTTTGCCTTATCGGGCCCCGTCTTGGCAATTTTTAAAGTGTCGTATCTTCGTCATTTTTGTATCAAAGAAAAAAATACTTACGTGTCAAATATTTTTTGATAATCTAACTAACAAATAATTCGATTGTTTTAGTCAAACACCATGTTGACCTTTTTGCCATGGACACAAAGAAGAAATGGAAGGAGTCCACCAAAATACTCATCAACACAGAAGGAACTACACTAATTACGTTTGTACACACACATGCAAGCAAGTTTTAATTGCTTCGTGAGTCCCGGCGTCATTCACGGTGCATCGTCGCAGCTTCTCATAAAAGAACTTACGCTTGTAAAAGAGATGCAACGCAAAGTTTATGTTGCCTTGCAAAAATTCACAACAGCATGTCGACGTCCGCCTTTCAATCAGAATACCTTGACATGCATGGGGAAGCGTTTTTAAATAGAATATTTAAGTACAATGTTTTTTTTTTGTTTAATGGTTGGTTTTGTGGTGTTTTGTGTTAATTAAGAGTCTACAATAAATTGATTAGTAGTTTTATCATCATTTTCCTGTTCATTCGTTTCGTATCTCAATTTAATAAGCCATGTTTTATTCTTTTTCTCTTTCTTTATCGTGTACTTGTGTATGTGTACGATGTTATTACCGTAAGCTAAAAACGGAAAAAAAATGGTTTTGTTTTTTTCTAATTCATTTTTGCGACCTACTGCCGAAAGATAAGTTAATTAACATTTTTTTGTGGTGGTTTTAAAAGGTAGTTCTTTTTTTGAATACTTATTTAATTCAAGACAAAACACCGTCTAAAAGTTAATTGAAATATTATCGCAACGAAACATAGAGCAAACAATAATAGGAAAGTTATGACAAGTTTCTATAGGGGGTTAGAATTTGGGGTTGAATTTATATCCCTTTGTCTCAGGAAACCCAAAGGTTGCACCGGGAGACTTAACACGAACACGCAACAATTTTGAATAGGAAATCAATCGTATTTGGTTTATTTCATGTTGTGAAAACATTTTTTTTTTAATTTAGCGGTAGGTTTACGTTTTATCACTATCTATCTGATAGTAGTGCGGTCCATGGCCCTCTACGGGGCCCACGTGTGGGCCCTGAGCATACGGACGCTACCAGTGTAGCTGGTCGCATGCCAGAGGGTCACGGCTTGATTTTACCAAGAAAAAAAAAACTACCTGATAGTAAACGATGAGGTAAGTAACCTATTTACTTTTGACTTGAAGACCCCATGGTTGTAGCTATCAGGAAACGAAAACTCTGATGATGGAAAGGGCCAGGCGAAATCAAGCCCTGCATTTCCATCGCACAGTCCCCGAAATGTAACCAATAAAAAATCGACAGGCTGGCAACTCGGCGTCTATGTTCAAGGCTCCGAAGCTTTGACGTTTACTCCGTTCATTCGTACTAGGCTCACATACTGTACAGGTAGTGTTTAGACATATTTCCCTCGTGTAGTACTGTAATATTCCGGATTGAAGTAAATCGGATTATACAAACAATGTTGCTGGTACTCGCTGCTAAGGCCTTCTTAACGTGTTGTAGGCGAGAGATCTGTTCAAAAGTGAATGCTCGATTCACTTTAAGTCAATAGGTTTTTGTTTGAAGTTGTTTGGCTCAATTGAATCAAATCACTACCTTATCCACAATATAAATAATTTGTGGATTAGGTAGTGTTTTTTGGTAGAGGATTGTGGTAAACTAGCCAGGTCGATCTACATCGTTAAGCTATAGTTTCCTGGGATCTTCTATTGATGGGTGATCATTAATTACATAATGAGACTCTAAAAATATTTTAATTAAAATAAATCACCAGTTTAATTGCAATAAAATCACCGTACGGTTAGGTACATTGGCAAACTATTATCAATGAGTGCAAGCAGCCATGTAGAATACTGGTAAATAGTAGCATCTGGTTGGAAGGTAACCTCAACTGACATGGAGAAAGGATACGCCGATGATGAGAGTGTTTGTGATTATGGTTTCGTCATAACTTTAATTTAAGAATCTATCGTCAGGACACTAAAAACGTTTGTGGAAAACCCGGTAGTTGAGAAGGATAATAAAAATGATGGTCCATTAGAAATTGTTTGCTATAAAAGTGGATATAAAATGAATTGTCTGGATCTGATCGGATAATAAATAAAATAATAATAAATATCTAAATAAATAAATATTCCACAACTATCACACAACGCCATCTAGTCCCAAGCTAAGCAGAGCTTGTGTTATGGGTACTAGACAACTGATAAACATACTTATATATTTTCTAAATACATACATATTATAGATAAATTACACCCAGACACAGAACAAATGATCGTGCTCATCACACAAACATTTGTTCTGGGTGGGAATCGAACCCACGACCTCCGGCATAGCAGTAAGGGTCACTAACCACTAGACCAACAGGCCTGTCAATATATAGATAATGGATTAAAAGTTTATTATTGTGACTTTTCATCTGTGAAAATAGTTTTCATTTTATTTTCTTCCTTATTTTAGAAGTTAGAACCTTTATTTACAATAATTAGTTTGTACCTTATGGACAAACTATACTACAATCATGTTTTTGGGATATTAGATATCTAAATGAGGAGAAATGTGCCGTGATCCTCGAATTTTGCCCAGTGTAAGCACATGGAGGTCATAATGTCTTGGAATTAGCTGGAAACCTGCAATTTTCTCCTGTGTTTTCCTTCACCATTTTTATGCCTCTGATTCGAAATAAGTTGGCAGCGGTGCGTTCCAAACAATCTGACTTACCGGTAGTGTCAGCTTCTTTAACTCGCCGCTGCCGCCCCACAACTCGCTGCCTTCGCGACCAGAGCAGTGGCGATAAAATAAATTACACAAAGTGAAGCAACGTACCTCGCAATTTGTGCATTTGCTCTGTTGGAAACTCATCTACGTTATTAATATCCATTTCTAAACATCACACCTACTGTAAGCTTCACATTTGCTTCAAAGTAACCCACCGTCTGTCTCAAGTCAATTAATAGTATGTGGTAAAACATTCCTCAGTGAGAGCCCTGTCAATAGTATGAGGGAGGTGTGCGTGTGGTTGATTCTGCTTACTGTAGTTCGCAATACTGGAATTTCCACTCTGTTCACTGTAGCCTGGTGTTTGACAAATTTTCTGGAGTCATGTCACTCACACATTCATACACATTGGTAAAGTTAACCGCACGTCACACTTGGACCTTTTTTATCATCAAATGAGTCCTGGCCTGGTCTTTGACCTAAGCGGGTCTGATGTAGTTGTCTTCCATCTTTAACCATCCAACACTCAGTCAACCTAGACTGAGTGAACTTTGAAATCTTTCCATATTTGGGAGATTTGTGTTTTGGCTATAAACGTAACGTAATACAAATATGATAAAAATAATCTTAAAAAAATATAGCTGTCGGTCTTTTTCCCTCTTTCCTCTTTCCCGCTTGTTGTTTCCACTCTAACACTTTTCTTCCCATCTTCTGTCTACGGCATATAGTATGGCTCGCCCACTTCCTTTTCTTTTTGTTATTAACCTTGCGAGGTCCGTAAATCGCATCCATCTAAGATTTTACGTGTTTCTCGCACTGTCGTAGAGAGACAGAACAGTTTCATTAAAACAAGAGGCCAGCTTATACTGGTTTTGTTACCACAGACGTGTAGCCTATTGTACCCCAGTCTCCCCTAAGTTTACCAAATTGCGTTGTAGGTACTACTCTCCCTGTTTCGGAAGAATCCTTGTTTATAGAACTTTGAAATTGAGGGAATTTAATTTTACTTCATGAACACGAAGGCATGCATATGATACGGTTTGAACAAATATCTGAGCTGCGTAGACACGAGTTTATGGAACCGCTGTCATTTTATTACGTTCCTCAGAATTTCGACCTTATTTTATAAAAAATTTGCTCTATGGGGTTATAAAGGGTACTTTTCTGAGGGGTCATACGGGTTATTCAGTCAAAAAGTTAATTTGCGTGTCTTGATTAAGACGCGGGTAAATTAGGGGTTGATTTAATTCATTTTACGTTAACTCGTATCCTTTCATCACTGAAGTCGGTACTTTAAACGCCTGTCGTATACAGCTGTCAAGAACTTAAATCATTTTCTGTTTTACGTACATTTAATTAAACGTATTTTATTTCTCTGACAGTTGTTGGGGTTGTTAGGAAAACGTAATTTCGTATATTACGAATGGTATAGTTTATTGACCTTTGATATTTGGAAGATAACCTACAAGGAGAAAGAAAATGTCAATGACCACGATAAGTCAACTGTCACTTTTAATTTACGTATTGCACAAAAAATTCTTAGTGCAAATTAATTTCTAATGTTGTTATTTAATTTGCATTATCATGATTATTATTGTTTATTTAAGAGCACGCAAGTGATAGAAAAGCTTGTAGGGGAACAGTGTATAAGAGGGGGACGCGAGGTACTCGTATGATGGAAGATCGCACACTTATAGCAAACTTAACACAATACTAACGTAGCGTAACGTAACGTGGCGCCAACAGGACGCCATTTGTTAATGGCCGCTTGCAAATGACGTCCTGATGGCGCTTGCGCTACGTTTGCATTGTGTTAAGTATGCCATTATACCTCGCATCCCTGTCTTATAAACTGTTCCCCTATGATAGTGGCGTCATCACATTTTTGTTTTTATTGTAGTCTCCTATCCAGCTAACCTAACCTAAATAGCTATGTTAGAAACTATGAGTACTACTCGTATGTTTCCGACATAGCTAGTTAAGAGTAAATACTACAAACAATACAAAAACTAAGCATTAAATATTCACTTATATTTATGTGCTTAATAACAAAAAAAGAAAACGATAATAACTGCCTGCCAGTATCTTTTAGCGTTTCTTTCAGGGTAACAAATAATAAAGATGATTTATTTATTACATCTTTCGCTCATTTTCTCTTATTAGGTGGCAAAAACTCGTGGCGCCATCAACGTTAATTCCGCTCGTTTCACACAAAGCCAGGTTTAGTGGCGAGCTGTTAAAGGTCGTAGCTCGCATATTTAGCGGTTGTTTGCTAGCTCATTGCCACATTGCCACTAGGCACAACACTAATCCGTTTTCATTTGGCTATGAGTGAGCGGGGTGAAACGCTGGTTTAAGAGGGGTGAAAACCGTTTTGACGGATTAATCAATTTGGTATTTGTGAGCCGGTGTTTGTTATTAGATTTTTGATGCTGATTTCAATTAGTTGTTTTGTTGTGAGATTATTTTTTTGAAAGATATTTTTGATCTAGTACCTAAATGTCGGGCATGCGGGCGGCGAGTGATGGGCGACTCGCTGTCCGACCATGGACTATGCCCGGGTCGACGGCGCGTTGTGTTCCACGCGCGCTTCAAGGAGTGTCAGCATAGTGACGGGGCCTGTAGAGGGCCAAAGCCTGCTGACGTCGCGGGACTTACGAATTACCGTGACCCCGGAACGTAAAGGGCTATTGAAGGACACCGTGGATTTTAGTCAGTACGAGTCTGGCAGTCCCTCCGGATCTGCCCTGGGTGGGAGGACTCATTTGATGATTTTACCACGATAAAAAAAGAACCTCTTTTAGACAGTTTCTAAGTAAAAACCTGAAAGCCCTTTCAATAAATCTAAAACTCAAATCTGCACACATAAGGCTACCTCAATTTCGGAGCTATAACTTTGAACATTTCAATTGAAAACATTTATCCCAGCAAATATATATGATCAACTTGGAAAGTTAAAGCTTAGGGTGTCGGTAAACGATTGCCACTATAAAACTGAGTTGTGGCCCTAACTTAGATGATAGGTAAGATAAAGGTGCAGTTACATTTGAGATGAAGTGCTGGGAAAGTGAAATAGTGAGTGTGCATCAGCCTTTTAGAAAGGGGTTTTTATTTGTTTTGTTATTTGGTATTTTTTCTGCAATTTCGTATCGTGAAATTTAGAATCAAGTGTCTATATTTTTATGTTTGCTGAGACAAGTGGGATAATTATATTTTCCTGCGGTAAAATGGATTTAATGTAGATTATTGTTACAATTGTATTATTTACAATTGTATAGTCCCGAGTATTCCGGCCACCGTAGGTGCGGGCATCGAGTAATGGGCAACTCGCTGTCCGACCATGGGCCATGCCCGGGTCGACGGCGCGTTGTGTTCCACGCGCGCCTCAAAGAGTGTCAGCAAAGTGATGGGGCCCCGCTCTAGAGTGCCAAAGCCTGCCGGGGTCGCGGGACTGTACGAATTACCGTGATCCCGGAACGTAAAGGGCTATTGAAGGACACCCTGGATTTTAGTAAGTACGAGTCTGACAGTCCCTCCCGCTCTGCCCTGGGTGGGAGGACTCATTTGATGATTTTACCACGATGAAAAAAAATGGCTTTAATACTACTAAAATTTAAATATTAAGTTTTTTCGATTAAATTACAAGTTGATGGAGCACTATAAACATTTTAAATAAGCCTTCTACAAATAGCCAGAACTTTAAGGATATAAATTATTTAAAGTTTTTACGACTTCGCAGTTAATGCTACACACACTGTGTATCTTGTAGTTAATACTTAGTAACGAGACTTCAGACTTGAAACAGCACGAGGTTTTCAAATTAAAAATAAACACGGCCAACTTCTAAAACAAAGTTTAATAAAACTTTACTCGCTTGTCACAATATATTATTTCGTCACTCATAAAACATGGTAACCCTACGTGATATTTTCTAATTACGTCACAACTCGAGGCAAAGGCGACTTTCTTTTAATTTTTAAACTGCGGAGGAAGCTCACAATAGCCCATAGACAATTTTAATTCTTCCTTAAGCGGAAAAGAAATGATCAGACACCTCTGCCAAAATGAAAAGAGGCCTGATTTACAGCCTGCGTAAAACAGGGTCCGGATCTTATTAACATTACTTTTTATAACATGGACGGTGTTAAATTGTTACAATGTAGAGTAAAATTTAATTAAAACGTCTAGTTAGGTGTTAACTAACGCCATTACGGTGTATGCTTTATGTACGGAACTAACTGCAGCCGTATTTATTATTTCATGTTTACGCGCGCTGTGTCGACGGACGGGGAGGTTTTTATTAAATATGCTGTGATGTTGGGTTCTTAAATGATTTGGAACGTCTTTTATATTTTCTGACTAGCCATGACATAGGTGCATCGATTTATTCCCGTTTCTTATGAAGAAAAGAAAAAGAAAAACCTGTGGCACTCGGGGACTGCCGCGGTATATTGCATAGCATTTTTATCAACTTATCTAATTATAATTATTTATTTATTTTATGTGTAAAAAAATCGCTTACCGCGAATATTTAACGAGAATATAATTCTATCGTTGCTCTATGGGAAGTTACTCTACTAATTACGCTGAGGTCAGCTACGTCAATCAAGTGAAACGTCACGAATAAAATTCATTCAAATTTTACATCAATTTGATTTCATTCACGTTGACATGACAGTTTCGTTACGGAATTTCTTGATTCGGTCGCCGCGCTCAAAGCCCGCGATAAAAGCTATGCAATAGCTTAACAACTGAACGTCTATAAATTCTGACAATATTATTTAAGAAACTGTTACAATACTTATTCATAATGTTTTTTTTTGTAATCTAAATGTTTCACTTTTCCGTCCACAATTTTTCAAACATTTCTTTTCATACTGACACCTCATCTTGACTGACTGATGTGCTAACATACAATATGCAATAGATTTTTACACAAAAAACATATATCCTGTTTTATTCTCCTGACTCCGTTCAAAAACTCGTTGACCCGTTTAAGGGTGAACTTTGAAAAACTTTCACACCCTCTCGACATTATAAAGAAACATATCTCATGAATTTCATGCCTGTCAGTCAACCAGTCAGTTATACAGACACGGAAATATTTACAGACACCCGGAATGTGTTGCAAAAAAAAAAACTGTTCGGATATGTTTTCTTTTGTTGCTCATTTTTTATATGGCAACCCTGTACTAAAAAAGGTTACTGTGCCTAACTATTTATTATGTGAACATTTTAGACCGAAACGCTCGAGGGCAGACCATGTTCTATGTTACAGAGTTGATCATACAACATTAATTATATAATTATTTAGGTTTTTCGACCAATTTGTTGGGCAGATAAAAAATAAGTATTTCTCTGTAATGTTAAATAATGTTCTAGGTAATTAGGACCGAACAAAGAGAATCGAAGCTCAGAATTATAAAGCAGAAATATCTTTCCTTGAAAACCAACATAATCCAATGTTTTTTTTTTTTATCAATGTAAAATTTTCAAATGAGTCCCCAGGGCGATACCCACCCTCGACTTGTCGAGGCAGCAGAGATTCCCTTCGGTGGCGGCGTTGCGCCACCGAAGGGAAGGGTTATAGACGTGCTGGAGGGCCATCGCCTCTCAATACCATGGCGGCAATCGGAAAAGGAGGTTGGCCGATTCACCACCGATCGTGCGGTAACCCCGGATCATCTGGATGAACATGACCCTCTGGCACGCGACCAGCTTTGCCGGTCGCCCCCGCATGCACAGAACCCACACAGGGGCCCCGTAAAGGGCCATGGACGGTAAGACACCGGCGTACAGCCTCCGGCAGGAGACGTTTGGCCCGTCGAACTTTTTTCCCCCTAAATCTAACTTAGGACGTAAGACTCTTGCCTGCCGGGGTCGCGGGACCAAGGGATTACCGTGACCCCGGTACGTAAAGGGCTAGTGAAGGACACCGTGGATTTTAGTCAGTACAAGTCTGACAGTCCCTCCCGCCCTGCCCTGGGTGGGAGGACTCATTTGATGATTTTACCACGATAAAAAAAAAAAAAAATGGACGTAAGACTCAACAGTCGCCTTAACAGTTACTACACCAACGACGTGACGAAAATATATCACTTTAACAGCCTTAAAGTGAAATAAGATTGTCAAAAAAACGCGTTTATTAAGTTTGTGTGAGAGTTTTCCGTTAGTGTGTTTCAGTGAGGTAATGTAATGTTACCTTTCGGTCCCCAGGGGCGCCATCGCAGCTTGAGAGCATCGTCGCGGTTGACGCAGGGGTAACCAACCATTGGAGCGGAAAAATATTTTGTATCTGTATGTTTACGTGACTATCTTTATCGATATCACTAAGTACCTGTGTGGTCATTGAGTGGTTTGGGTGGACAAAAATAATAGTAAATTATATTAGCACCACCACCGATACCACCATTTTTTATATGTTGTTTTAAAATATAATTTATTATTTAAAAAAATGAATAAAGAGAAATAATAAAATCATCATCATCACCATTTCAGCCGTAGGACGTCCACCGCTGAATATAGGCCTCCTACTAGATTCAGTAAATTGATAGAATCAATGACTGCGTGTATGTGTAGGTACTGTTAAAGACTGACTTTTTTTGGTGCTATTATAAGTTTGTAAGTCGATGCTAATAAGCGAATACGTGCATCTTATTAGTTCATTTACTGGGTTGCGGATAACCAGATAGCCAATCCGTCTATAAATAAAATACTGGTATTTTGTTGTATACGGGTAGATGAAAAGCGAACTCGCAACTTTATTTGGGAAAAGCTAGATTTTTTGTTAGTACTATTTTATATTGACTACATATAACTTAATTTTAAATAACAGATCGTTACATTAAAAATACAAATGGGTAAAAATGTATAGGATTTAACAATGACCGTTATCTTTACTACAAAAAGTTAAACATCTGTTGAACACTTGTCGTAAAAAGGGTAACTGCAAAACGACCCTTATAACAACGTCAAATGCTGTTTTGCAGTTGACAGATGTTTAACTTTTTTGTAGTAAGACGACTATAGTTTAACTACTGATCAATCAACTCGCCCTTATATAGTTAGTAAGTTCTTCATTAACTATTACCTTTTCTATTTTTATATTAACTATTTTTGGGAACTTTTACGTAAATATTTTCTCTTAATCATTGAAGTACTCCTACTTGATACAGTAACATTTAACTTGGGTAAAAAAGACCTAGATTTATAAATAAATATATTTGTATACTTCTATATATGTACCAAAGAATTCGCGAAGCTACCCTTGCGGCTTTAATCCCTGGCTACACTTGACGACTCCAAGTGGGTTCACGAGGCAAAATGTCTTTGTGTTACACCAAAAAAATTCTTAAGAACCACTTCTAGGTGCCTCCTCCAATAATAAGCAACCGTGTCCCAAATATAATATTATTTTTGTACAAAACTTCATGTTGGGATTAAATAAACAAAATGTCAAAGGAAATATTTACTGTTGGAAATATTTTTTTGTTATGGTTGTGCGTGATGGTTACTATGGTTATGCAAAGAATCTTATGTTGTCTTTCTGTAGTTTTTAGGGTTCCATAGTAAACAAGGTTATGTTCGTCCATCTGTCTGTCTGCCTATCTGTCTGTCAGTCCGCAGTTTAGCTTAGAGATACTCGGCACTAGAAAACCGTAATTTGGCATGAATATACGGAATAGTTACATCAACAAAATGGTAAAACAAAATATTTTAGGGTAGGTACCTTCTGTACAACTTAAGTGAAGATAATTATTTTTATTCTCGCTTACTCGGTAGTGTGGGATGTTTTTTGAGGGGAAACATTAAGTTTCTGAAACCAATTTTTCGATTAAGGGACCCGTTTGTGAAATATTAAGCTTTAAAGTGCTCATTTTTGTTAGACTCGAGTCGTCCCCTCCCTCTACTAGCCATACGGTTGTATTTGGGTGGGTGAAAAAATCTATAATTGACCAACTTATAAAATGTACTTGGATAGCATACATTCTTACGCATTATGTGTAGGAAAATATGCTATCCAGACTACGGAACCCTTGACATTGTGCGTTCCGACAGGCACTTGGTCGGTTTTTGTACCTATGAGTTGTTTTTATTAAAAACTTAAGCCCGTAAGAAACATCTTCGGGGTCGTACAATTTAGGATTTTCTTATTTTTTAGCCCTATCGAATAAGTTGAACCGTAAAATGGATTCAAACACAAAACCCTTAAGACACAATTTACATCGTACATCTTCAAACACAAGCACAGGAAAAATCAAACGTTCAAAACTGAAATATTGACAATAAACTATGAAGACATTGACAGGTAAATAGTGCCGGGACAAGGGTACAAAAAGGTCCGGGAGTGCCGGCACCCGGGAACTGGACAGATGTCCGGGAAATAAAAGAAATAGCCAAATAGGAAAGTTTTGTGTTAAGTGAGAGAGGATTGGCTGAATTACTGATTGTTGAGATTTCTCCTAGTTATTTGTGTCAGAGAAAATTGGTCCTTACACTCACTTTTGTATTTTCAGTTTTGTTTACGGAAAAGTACAGTCGAGTTCTTTTTACTCGACTGTAGAAACTATTCATTAACACTAAATGCCATGGGATAAGAGCAAGAAGTTCACATTATTTTCCTAAACTGGGCCTGAATATTGAATATCGTTTTGTTTTATTACTGTTACATGTTTTGTAATGTCTTCCACTTTGAAAGCAGAATTCAAGCAATTAATGAAATTAAAGAACGAATGAATGAGTACTTTATAAAATAAAACCTTAAACGGAATATTTCTGATGTTTACTATATGTTTATTTATAGCGTTAAAGCGACTAAGAAAAATGAAG
This sequence comes from Agrotis puta, assembly GCA_943136025.2. Classification (NCBI taxonomy): domain Eukaryota; kingdom Metazoa; phylum Arthropoda; class Insecta; order Lepidoptera; family Noctuidae; genus Agrotis; species Agrotis puta. The sequence continues at coordinate 5,750,536 of OW964171.2, forward strand.
GACCGTTTCGACTGCCGGGGCTACTTTTCGTTCAGTCGTGACCATGGCGCTACATCGGAAAACTCAAAAGAAATAAGAAACATAAATATACTATTTTAACCTCTAACTGTGTTAGTGACCACGTCAGTTAAAAAACTTAAAAAAAAACTTATTAGCCTATTAAGGCAAGATGATTGAAACAATCTAATTCATTTACTGAAATTATATAAAAAATATTTCACCAGTACTGACGGCACGGTTAGCGCAGTGGCTGAGCGATTGCACTGTTGCGCTGCGTGTCGCGGGTTCGATTCCCGCACGGAGCAAATATTTGTATAATCTACAAGTAGTTGCTTCGGGTCTGGGCGTTTGTGTATGTGAGTTTATATGTTTGTAAACGCACCTACGACACAGGAGTCATTCCTAGTCTGGGGCAACGTTTATAAAAAAAAAGTATTTCTTGTTTTCGTCACGTTAGCCCAAATTGACGAATCACTACAGTATTAAACTACCTATTAAGGCCATGATATATCCAGTCGACATTTATAAACTAATTTAATATAGAAATTGATTTGAATGATAATGCTCTAACGTCCGGATATCTGAAAGCAGATCACACTCGGATATTGTCAAATAATGGACTAACTCATTTCCGTTCGATGTTAATATCAATTCAGATTTATGAATAAATAAACATGAGTTGTGTACATATGGTGTTTAGCATTTTTAACTTGGTAAAATCATCAAATGAGTCCTCACACCCAGGGCAGAGCGGTAAGGACTGTCAGACTCGTACTGACTAAAATCCACGGTGTTCTTCAATAGCCCTTTACGTTCCGGGGTCACGGTAATTAGTAAGTCCCGCGACCCCGGCAGGCTTTGGCCCTCTACAGGGAGGGAACAGTAGGGACTGTCAGATTCGCATTGGCTAAAATCTACGGTGTCCCTTCAATAGACCTTTACGTACCAGGATCTCGGTTACCTGTTTAGACAGCCCCGCGACCTTACCTTATACGTACGTACGTGAATGAAGCACCTATGTATACTAATAAATATAACCTAAACTGTTTGTGAACTTGTCGCAAGACTAATACGCCCAGTTCTTAATGGTCTGCCCTGTATTTAATGGTTTGTCCAGTATTCAGTGGACTGCCCTGTTCTCAATGGTCTGCCCAGTACTCAATGGTCTGCTCATTATTCAATGGTCTGTTTTTTATTCAATGGTCTGCCCATAATTCAATAGTTGCTCTGTATTTAATGGTCTGTCCAGTACTCAATGATCTGGCCAGTTTTGAATGGTCTGCCCAGTATTCAGTGATCTAACCAGTTTTGAATGGTCTGCCCAGTATTCAGTGGACTGCCCCGTTCTTAATGGTCTGCTAGTACTATACTCAATGGTCTGGTCTGCCCAGTTTACAGTGATTTTCAAGTCTTTCCCAGTGTATTTCTATTGTGATTCCGATGACGCAATAAAATGCCAAGAACTTTCATTTGCACTTTACATAAAAATGTAAGTTTTCCAATTCAATAAATGCAAGGAAAACGAATGAAGTTTAATGTCCAATGAAAGCTAAAGGATACTTTTCAGTTTTTATTTTTATTTTCTGGAATGTGATTTACTATCAGACATTCAAAGAAGAAAAACAAACATAAACAACGATTTTAAACGTAGTGAAGTGTATTCAATTACAGCAATAACCGTATCTTTCAATATTATTCAAATACAAACGTCAAAGATATTTGTTATAACGCAGAGAAAAGATAGAATATCGGATAGGGTAAACGATAAGACAGGGTATGAGAAAGAGCAGATGTAACCCGAATAAAAAAATATTTATACAATAGGAACGTCGCGTGATTGCATTGTGATTTTTTGAGAAGAGAGTAATGTAACTCTGTATATATTTCAATATACAGAGTTTAAGGTAAAAGCTTTTACAGTACCGAATATGTGGAAATATATTTACATACCCTTTGGTAAATGAGTACTTATTTACGTATTTAGAATCATGCGTGCTATGGAGACATTAAAATTTGTTTATTATTGACAATGCCAGAGGATCAGTTACACAAGAGCTTTTATCTTCTTATGTTCGCATACTTTCGGAAAATTAAGGTTTCACCTTAACGGAGACATTCTGTTACAATTTTCTATGTAAATTTTCGCTGGGTAATTCTACCCGTGAATAAGGGAAATGTGCAATGAAGACGAGGTGATCGAATTATGAAGTAATTCATCGAGTCATTCAAGCACGTATATCAATTGTAAAAGTAAATATTATTACAAATAAGTTATGTGATTTGGCAGGACGACAACCTGTGTGCTTTTGCTTTGGCGAAACTGAGGAGACGCTTAGGAGAACTCACACTGAACATGTTGGTGATGTTCTTCAGAAAGATCAGGAGGGGTAGTACTCGCAACCAGCGTACTTGTATGACTAAAAATGTATGAAGGCGAATGAAGTGAAATTTATATGACAGAATCGTCGCAGGTGGCTGTAGTTTCTGCCTACTCCCATGCGAAACAGGTGTGAGAATGATGTATATACGTGTTTTAAATTTCGAAAAGCGTCAAAAAGCAGAGAAAGTACCCACAACACGGGCGGTCGCCACCCGCTGTGTAGGTTACAACATTCAAGCGAAGACATGAAATTTAATGACATAAAATTTAATATAACAACTTAATGAAGTATCAAATATCGTATATATCTACAAAAACAACGTCCGTTTTCTAATCAATATAAACAAGATCAAAAAGGTTTCTAATCTAGATGATAGTACTAAAGAAATTGGTTCCGACGTAAGCTCCATTGGTTTCGAAAAGACAAGTAATTTCATCTCAACAAGCTAAGCCGGACGCGAAAAATTTTATGTGTTCTACAATATTAATAATACCTTTCAGGTCCCCGTAGTTTGTTGCGAAGTGCTAATCTATATTGTTTGAAACCGGATCAAACGAAACATCCCCTTTTATTAGCCGAAACGAAATGCCTGTCGAATCAAATTTTGTCATTCGCTCCCCTTCGGAAAAGTGGCTCTGTATTCAAAGGGTTATTTTTTGTAGATATTTTGTTTGACTTTTTGGAAACTTTTAGTTCAGTGGGAGTTTTTAATACGTTTAGTATCTAAGGCTTCTTGTTATGAATCATTTTTGTATGTACGCTTTACGTGAACTTGTTAGTTTTATGGCCGTATTTTGTTAATGTTTTAGTTATGGCATCACTGTTTTTTTATTATTACATTTATACTATACAATACGAATATGTAAATAATACTATATATAAATAAAAACTTACTTCAAATATGTACCAAAAATAAAAAGAAAAAAACATTCAGCCTTCAAAGAATACGTCCACATCGCTGTCAACGGGGACAGTGTCGAGAACGCTGGCAGCATTGCCACATTGTATGCCAATGCTGATTTGTTGGCCTAGGAATAGGCCAGCCCTCTGGTTAGTCATTATTCCATTAATCTGGTTCATTTAACCTTTTTCTTTACGTGTTTAAAAAAAGGTCATTTAATCTAACAGACATATTTGCTGCTGGGGAGTTAGTTTTATAGGTACCTACTTATAAAATGAAACACTAGTGTTTTCTCACTATTACCCCGATGTACCTGTGCCTGGGTCTGAAAGAGAAGCCCATTCCATTAAGTCATCTCTAAACCATCATTTAACAAATTGCGTACATAAATAATGTTTTGATAGATCAAACAGATTCAAAGCTTTTGGAGAGCGGTAGCATTCATTCAGTACGTGTGGATTTGCTGGCGAGCCACTAAACATTTTTTTCAAATCGAATTGTTTTACATAGCCACCACTAACGTTGTTTTAACAAAAACTGAAAGCATCGACTGTGAAACTTTGTTCCTGCGTTTGCAGATTTTCTTTATAAAAATGCAACTTGCAGAGCTGTTTAATCCTGTCTATAGACGATAAATGCTAATTCTATCCCAACTTTTGAAACAAACATAAAAATTCGCTGCAAAAGCTGGAGGAAAGCCTTCTTGTGCAAATATTTAAGAATGCTTGGAGCTTATAGTTTCCATCTCAGCACATCTCGGTTAAGTTTTAATACTATGGCCTTTGGATGCTGATCTAAGTAAGTCGATCAAAGGTCTAAAAAGGCTAGTTTAGCATAAGCATTATACGATATTGCGATTAAATATTTCGTATTTTGCATTGCAAAATGTAACGAAAAATTCCTATTCCTAGCGCAAGCGCCCTGCGCCGTCTTACGAATTTTCGATCAGGTCCTCCTAACGCGAGTTTAACATTTTTTACCCATTCCAAAAAAAGTGCACAACGCCGCTAAAGAAGTTTTCACTTCAAAAATACTAAGATTGACAAAATAAAAAAGCTACTTTTATTGTTTCGTAGTAAGAGCACAACTCGCGAAATTAATATTCGTTAAACTTTAAGACAAACTTCTGTATAAAATCTAGCATTACTTGTAATTTAAAGCCATTCATCCCTCGGTGGTCTATCAAGCGGTATTTAAAAAAAAAATCTCCGAAGGAAGAAAGCGGCATTGTTTAAATTCTACAGCATTACAATACCAGGCTGGCAGGCTAGACAATTAACATTGGCGCGTAAACTGACGAGCCGTTTGCAGACAACAACGTGCTACTCTCGCGTAAGAATTCCAAGTGCTCCAAGCATTTATGAAGTCCTGGTACCTCGAAGTTAATCGTGAATGAAAATGCGTTCCCTTTTTTGTGAATCCAGTTTGCTCGTTCAATATTGACTTTTCATGCATTTCGTAGGTGAAACACTGTGTAGGTAGGTATGTTGTACAGGAAAATTCAAAGGTTTCACATATTTGATTTTCCATCTGGTTCGGTATGACAGATTAAAAAAGGTAGAAGTAAAAGAGTTTTGTTGAAGATTTACGTACTGGTATTAGTAACTCCCTACCTATGGGAAGAATACCGGCTTATGGGAGGAATATAATTTTATTTTCCTTGTGCTAGATAAGAATTATGTACAAATTCCTTAGGAATTGTAAAACGACTGAGTTCTCATAGAATTGGAAACGGTGACAGACTAATGAGAATTTACAAAAGTTACAACTCTGTCTCTAGGAAACATTTAAACATATTCAACGCCAACTAAGTAACTGATTAAAAGCTAAGTAGAATTTGCGACGGCATAACGTGTCAGCGGCCACGTTAACAGCAGAGATAAGCCAGTGACGTCATACACTGAGGTACGAGGCCTGACATGTAGGTCAGCTGGCGAATTTAGTGGCCTGACACATGGCCCATGTTGGTTAACAGCGGTCCGTACGTGAAATGTTTTTTCAGGAACTAAACTCTCACGCAAAATGCTGGGAGCCATTTCGATTTTAATCTGTCAACGGTTTTTTAACAGCGAAAAAGCTAGTGTATATAAAAAGTCTAGCTTCTACAGGCGTTAGAAGTTAACTACTTTAAATTTCAAGTTATTAATGTCCAGCTTAAAAAGGTGATTCGTTTCAGATTTCTGAAAGATCCGTTTTTCTACTTAGAAAAATTTTTTAGTTGAAACGTTTCTTTACTCTTTGTAGACATTAGCTGTTATCAATGTCAGTTGCAACATATTTGTTTACAAATATTAAACATGATCTGCCACGTTTATCGACGATATTAATATTCAGCGCGAGCGTACATTTCAGAGATAATTTCCAGGCCTAAACGCAACATGTTTACGGGGCTAAACGGACACGTCCTTAATTTCCACTCCATTCTGAAATCACTACACAAAATAATAGATGTTAACGGCTAACAAAATTTTACAGCAACATTTACATATTAAATCAATTAAGTGTTCCACATTAATGATGCAAATAAGCTATCGTTGGCCGCGGCTCTGCCTCATCCCGGGAGGTTGCTAAATAAATAGGTAGGTACCCTCTTAACATGCCGATCGTTTTCAATAGCTGCCGCAAATTTATCCGCAAGCATTTGTAATCCCGGCCAACTAATGTTGGAGGCCTAATGTAGGATTGTGGCCTGTAGTGTAGGATTGCGTCGGTGAGGGAAAGTGTGTGGTGGCATCCTTAATGGTACCTTCCGATTTTGGGGGATGCTGCAAAATCAGCGCCTAGCAGTATAAATACGGAAGGAGATCAGTATTTGTCAATAATCAGCACGGTATTTTTTTTTTTTGGTAGCAGTTGCTTCATGAATTGCTCGCATTATTATATAACCGACTTATTTCTATATTTATTCCAGCTTTCTTTATATCGGTCGCGGGACTCACGAATTACCGTGACCCTGCTACGTAAAGGGCTATTGAAGGACACCGTAGATTTTAGTCAGTACGAGTCTGACAGTCCCTCCCGCTCTGCCCTGGGTGGGAGGACTCATGTGATGATTTTACCACGTAAAAAAAAGAGCTTTGTTTATATTTCTAAATGATTCGGTTCGAAGTACGAATTAACACAGATCTTAGTCGTCTATGAATATTTATGTTATGTTGCTTATTCACTTTGCACAAGGCTATACTTGCTTACCAATGCTTGATAAATAAAACAAAGTCAATAAATTATATTATGTACATAATATAGATGTTTCTTTGTTGACAATTTTCATATTGTTACTTCAAGATGTTTGCAGAATTGCGTATCAAACAATCACTCAATGCATTTTCATGAAAAATATCTGGGAGTGATGTGTTGGAAGCCCACCTCCGCAATTGTAATTATCCTAAAGGAGAGATAATTCCGAACAATGATGATAATATGACATGCAAATACAAATCGATTCAGATTATCAATATAATGGACATTTACGGATTTCTATTCAAACATTCATGTTATTGATCCAGCGTATAATACAGCGAAAATTAACAATGCAAATTGGTGAATAAGCTATCATTGCGAAGGTATATAGGCAGGCAGGGGACCACAAAATAAACAATGTACTAAATAAGAGCAAATTTTATTTATGTAATATAAATATTCCCTTTTATAAAATTACTTACAAATTTTCAGATTGAAACACAATATTTTCCGGGTATCTTGGGAAGTTTTAAAATGTACACGTTATTATTATAAAGACAGTTAAGAATTACGAAGATACTTTTAGCTAAACGCGGCCATTTTGGCGTTTGTTTTATTTTGAAGCATGGGTAAGTACTTGGGAATTAATGTATGGGATTCTTATCTTTTTAGAACAATGGAATGGAGTACTTTGGTAATAACCCAAATAAATATGGTTTAGTTAAACGTGGCAGGATTTAGATTAAACGATTTTTAAATGGATTTTTTCTTTGTTTTTAAGAGACCCACACCAAAAATAAATTATAAATGCACATTATTATTTTGTTCAACATGTTAAAAAGTTATTATATTTCGAGACGAAAGTCGTCAAAAGTTTTAGTACGTAATATGTAAAATGTCTTGTAGTAAGTATCAAGTTTGGAACCCTTTTATTACTGAGTCTGACATATTCGTTTACAAGTATGTCTTGTTAAAGTTTGACATATGTTTCCAAAATAAGTTTTAAACTTCAACGTTTGTGCACTCAAAAATTATTTTGTCTCTCATACTCTACTTGAGTTTCATTAGTTCAAGAAATATTTTGTTTTGAATTTAAAACAAAAAATAAAAAATCGCTGCAACAAAAAATGTATAAACGAATAAGTTACATCGTTTTCGACTTGAATTACCCCAAAATATAGAATTTTCCGAAGAATGAGGCATTTTAGTAGTAAATGTCAAAATAATAGAAGGATTTTTAGGCCGAATCCAGACTTAGGCCTAGTTCTTTGATCAATAGCTGAACTAACTATTGTTAAAAATCCCATGACTTTTTAACAAATGGTTAAAAATATGTAATATTTAACAAATTGTTAGTTTAACTACTGATCAAACAACGCGCCCTTAATATTGCCACTAAGAATTTCTTACTAATAAATTAAACGTGAATTTAAAAATATATAACCATTTATTTGTCGAAAAAACTACATCTATTAAGTTTTCAAGTTGTATGTGTCTATGCAAAATGTCAGAATTCCTTGGTTATGCATACGCAGGTGTAGGTATATAGATGAGACGGTATTAACTCATATGTAGCGTAAAGTGCTATTTGTATTTGTCATTAATTAACAATTATTGCTACATAACGGAGTGTCAGGCATAATACAACCTGTGTTACCCTCCCCCCTTTTTATCATCAAATGAGTCCTCCCGGGCGCGAGAGATCCCAGCCTATCATCGCCGTCGTGAGGACACGGCGGTGCTCTGCCCAGGCGGGGCAGACCTGCACCGTAAGCTCCACCGTATCCTGCGGGCGATCCTCGCAGTGGTGACACCCAGGCGTTTCTTCCTATTCCGACACAGGTACCTCCCGAAACTTCCGTGTCCGGTGAGAACCTGCGTCAGGCGGTAGATCAGGATGCCGTGACGCCTATCCAGCCACTCCTCAAAGAGGGGTCATACCGCCGCGATTGCGGCAAGTCTGGAACCTGTGTTACCCCTTGGGGGAATACCAACGTTATATAAGTTGAGCTATGTAACATTTAAGCAAATTTTAAAGCAAAGTTACGCAGATATGTTTCGTACGCAAAGGTCAGAAGTTAAGCTTCTGATTAACCCTTAGCAAAACATGAAAATCAACTCTAAAATTCTGAAAAGGAAATACAAAACATCGTTTTTCCTTTTAGGAGATATTTCAGTATCCCCGTAGTGGGAATAATGCGCCTGATACGTATTTTTTTAATGGGAAACTGGCTCATTTGTTTCATATGGGGTTTTTCCTTAATAGGAGTTAACGTATTTTGGCAAAACTTTTAATATAGGGGAAAGTTTAATGAATTCTGAAATGTTAGAATTTTCTTCTAAAAGAATTATTCATCATTTTATAATGAATAAATGAAGCATGCTTATGCTTACATTATCAGTCCACTGCTGGGAAACAGTAGGTCTTCTCAAGCCTGAAGCATTGTAGTTTCCAAAATAAATTCTAATTTTAATTTTCATCAATTCTAATTTTAAACGATCGAAATAAAGAAAAAACAAGAATGAAAATTTTTAACGTTGTCGCAAATCTAAAATTTCTAATGAATACATTCAAAATTATAACTCATGGGATGACAAATTACAATAGGCATGTTGACACCGTAATAAATTGCAATTAGTCCGTCATTTAGAATTTTGAAAAACAATGGACACGTATTTTTGAATTTCATCATGTTATCATTTATTATTTTATCATATTTACAAAGATAACAAATACATACATCAGAAGTGTTGAAGTTGTTTGTGTTGTATTGGCAGTTTTAAAAGGGTCTTATGTTCGTTAATTTTGGCGTACGTAATAAAAGAAAAAAATACGTGTCAAATATGTTTTAATAATCTAACTGTCAGACTTATTAGAATTTTTGAGTCAAATACTGTATTCTCTAGTTAATCCGTAAAACAGCTGCGTGTTTTGTGAAAACCATCCATATACGCGGTTAGCTATTAGTTTCATATTCATATGCATTACATGTCGCTTCGGATAAAGCTTAATCCTGAAGGATAAAACGTGACGGCAGGTAAATGCATGTCCACATCCATACATTTTATATAGGATACCCCACATTGAGCCCATCCGTGTATAGGGTGTCTCCAAACTTGAATTATTCAAAACTACTTGGTCTTCTCTAACGACATGTAATAAATGTATCTTATTATTTATGATTATGAGATGTTAATCAAATTGCGTAAAATTAAAAAGAAAAAAAAGATCATTTTTACGATAAGATCTGTATTTAAGAACAACGAATAGAAAACTCGGCTTATTAGTATACTAGAACTGTCTGAATTTGGAAATACTGTTTCACACAAAAGTATCAATCGGCGACATCAATATTTGCGATCGTGATGTGACATTAAAGCAATTTTTTTAAAAGTTCATTTTGCAAACAAAATCATTTTGCCCGGCGTCACTCAGACTGTCTTACATGTACATAGACACACAAGCAACCGATGTCCCTTACACCCCACATGTACTCGGTCGCTAAATGGGTCATCAGTCTATTTACTTAACATGTCAAATAATCATTACAAAAGTTACACCCCAACTCGTCGAAGTATACTCACAGAACATTCAATTGAACGAGCACTCCCACACACGGGCTTTGAGAAATCAATTAAAGTTTTCATCGAAATTTCGAAACTAATTTTCGGTTTGACAGAGTCAGCCGAACAACCAGGTTTGGTCGAACAACCAGGTAACTTCGTGACACCGACCGGCCAAACTGTACTTTAATTAGTATCGGCACTTTTTAATTGAAGCTGTTCGATAGAATTTAGGTTAGGTACCGCGACAGTTTTGTAATAACCTAACTTTCGTTGCTGTTTCAGACATGTTTCAGTTGAAATATTTTTGGGTTTATCCGGAACTTACCTATGTGTAGTGTCTTGTTTTTATTGTGAAAATGTTCTAAATTTTATTTAAAATATTATTTATTACTTTCCAAATATACATCAAACACTACACTTGTCAAAAGCGGATTAATTGTCTTATTACAAGGTAAGTTGAGATTATCACTCAATATTGGTCTCCTGCTGCAAAAATAACCCTTATTACTTAATATTCTCGGAACGTCAACTATTTTTGATTTGATAGGTATGAACTTGCTGTTAAGGTGAATAAAGATGAATAGATTCAAGGTTGAAATAAATAACATTTCTGGGACAAATCTCATACCTACTGGTACAAACCTATTTGTAAAAACTCTTGAAGGTCTTCTCAAAAGATAAATTGTCCGATAATGTAAGAAAGGCACTCAAAATTACTATCATAACATTTATAAGTAAAATATTTATTGACATAAAAAGAAAATTACAAAAAGATAAATTGTAAAATTGACTTCTGTGCTAATTAAAAACCTGTGTTAGAGAAGTCAATGTATTTTCCCTATTACGAGATGTGCAATTAAAATAATACCAAAAAAACCCTGAAATAATAACATAAACAGAAAGTATTTACTCTATTTTTTACTTCGAAAAGCCAATTTACACATGTAAGTACTAAAACCTAGCTTTTCAGAACCAATTACACACTTTCAGGTCAAATAAAAATGCAAACGCAAAAGAAATTTAAGTTTTCGCAGCACTGGAAACTACTGACATAATTTATGAAAGATCCTGAAACGAACTGTAACGCTGTATTTACTATTCAATTTCATTTTATTCGAATATTTGTTGCGAGTCTGCGAACTTTGATTCCGATTTATTGAATCGGAATTTATCATTGACCGAAGATCGGAATCTGATTTTCATAAAACAAAGCAAAGATAAAAATGTACCCGTGAACTGTGCAATACAACACTATTTAAATTAACTCCTCAATGGCAGGTCAAGCCCGACTCATATTTCGGTTGTTCTGTTTCAATTAAAATTGCGCAGTAGTTCGTTGAGGCTAACAAATAATTATGAACTTGTTCCTTTGTTGCAATGAGAAAACTTTGTCTCTTTCAATTTCAAAATTATTTGTCACGCTTTATTATTGCATGCGACAATGTTCCGGAAAATTTAAAATGTCTGATGGAAAATTAACCGTTTTTCCTGGAGCGCGTCAAAACAAATTCGGTGCAAAAATTATATCGTTTCGCAAAAAATGACTAACAGCTACCGCTGCTTATTTAGTGGAAAATTCGTACAAAAGTTAAAATGTTTGAATAGCCGTTCTTTTGCTTTTGAAGTTCGTTTTTAATATAAAAGAAATTCCTTTCTTTTCGAAGCCCTGTTTTCGTTTTTTCATACCTAAAAAATTTCAGATTCATAAAATAGAGTTTTCTTTGAATAAAAATTTCTATACGACTAAATTTTATTCTTGAGAGTATAATTTGATACTTTTTAACAACTGCGAAAAACTATCGAGTCAAAATCTATTTTGATATTAAACTTATTATCATGAATACACGTCACTTTGATATAGGACAAGGATGAATCAAACAGTGTGTACGCTGCCATAATAGATTGACAAACAGAAGTTCATTGATTCGTCAAACGTCAAGATGATACAGAACACTGATAGTGGACCGGAACCCTTTTGAAATCATACAGAAAACTAGTAGATAGTGTGAAATGTGGGGTAGAGGTAGCCTATTGTTAGGCATAACGGTCGCCACTCACGGAAACACTTGTCACTGTCGCAAGGCAGCTTGTTCTGATAAATATGTATTATACACCTTACTGCTCTAGATATTTTTTTTTTTTTTTTTTAGCGTGGTAAAATCATCAAATGAGTCCTCCCACCCAGGGCAGGGCGGGAGGGACTGTCAGACTTGTACTGACTAAAATCCACGGTGTCCTTCACGAGCCCTTTACGTACCGGGGTTACGGTGATGGGTAAGACCCGCGACCCCGGCAGGCTCTGGCCCTCTACAGGCCCCGTCAGTTTGCTGACACTCCTTGAGGCGCGCGTGGAACACAACGCGCCGTCGACCCGGGCATGGTCCATGGTCGGGCAGCGAGTCGCCCATTACTCGCTGCCCGCATGCCCGCGCCTACGGTGGCCGGAGATCGTCTGGCGACGTCCGTCGCCGTGGGCGTCTACCACTGCGGGTGGGTCGGAGGGAGGACACTGTTCTCTCCCTCACGCGGCACGCCTCCTCCTTCGCGAGCATGACTGCTTCGCAGAAGGAGGCGACCGCTTCCCACTCCGTCTCGCCCCGCAGCATGGCCTCGACCAATGCCGGGCGCGAGAGGTCTCCGCCTATCGCCGTCGTGAGGACACGGCGATGCTCTGCCCAAGCGGGGCAGTCCTGCACCGTATGCTCCACCGTGTCCTCAGGACGGTCCTCGCAGTGGTGACACCCAGGCGTTTCCTCCCTCCTTATCAGACACAGGAACCTCCCGAAACTTCCGTGTCCGGTGAGGACCTGCGTCATGCGGAAGGTAAGGACGCCGTGACGCCTATCCAGCCACTCCTCAAAGAGGGGTCTTACCGCCGCGATTGCGGCGTGCCCGGACCTCGGTTGCGACAGTCGCTCCCTCCATACTGCCCTGAGATCGCGCCGGAGCTCTTCCCGCCGCGCCTCGACCTGTCGAGGCAGCGGGGATTCGCCCCGGCGCTGCGCCTCCACGCGCCATTCGTAGACGCGCTGGAGGGCAGTCGCCTCCAGATCCCAGGGCAGCAATCCGGCAAGGAGGTTGGCCGATTCGCCGGCGATCGTGCGGTATCCTCGGACCATTCGGATTGCCATGACCCTCTGGCATGCGACCAGCTTTAGTGGTCGCGTCCGAATGCTCAGGGCCCACACAGGGGCCCCGTAGAGGGCCATGGACCGCACGACACCGGCGTACAGCCTCCGGCTGGAGGCGTTTGGCCCGCTGAGATTGGGCAGGAGTCGCCTGAGGGCGGCTGCTGCCCGGTTCAGCTTCGGGGCCAAACGTAGGAAGTGCTCCCTAAAGTTCCACCGGCTGTCGAGGACGAGTCCCAGGTACTTCATCGTCCTCCCGACGCCGATGCGAACCCCCTCCACCGTAATGTGGGACTCTGAACGTGGCGCGTTCAGACGGCCATGAAAGCACATGGCCTCTGTTTTGTGCAGCGCCACGTCGAGTCCCAACTGCCGGATCCTTTGAGCGACTGTCGCCACCGCTTGCGTCGCCAGGTCGGCCGCCGCCTGGTGCGACTCTCCCTCCGCCAGGACGAGCGTGTCGTCGGCGTAACATATTACGCCGACGCCGTCAGGGAGGTCGCCGCGCAGCACCCAGTCGTAGCCGATGTTCCACAGGAGCGGCCCCAAGACCGATCCCTGTGGAACACCGCACGACATCTCTCGCCGGTTCCACTCTCCCCGGTGACCGGGGTAGATGACGGCCCTGTCCGTCAGGTAGTCCTCGACTGTGCGACGGAGGTAGGTCGGCACTCGGTGATACCGGAGTGCCTCCCTTATGCAACTCCAGGGCAGGGTGTTGAAGGCGTTGGTGATGTCCAAGGACACCGCCAAGACGACCCTGCCCCGGGATACCGCATCCCCCGTCGTGAGGGCTCTCACGCGCATGATGGCGTCCACCGTCGAGCGCCCCCTCCGGAAGCCAAACTGGCTCTCCGAGAGGTCCGGGCCCACCCGATTCAGGTGCCCGACGAGGCGGTCTGCAATTACTCTTTCAAAGAGCTTGCCCACCTCGTCGAGCAGCACGATGGGCCGGAATGCGGACGGAGAGTCCGCAGGGCGCCCGGGCTTCTGGATCAGGACCAGTTTCCCTGTCTTCCAACGAAGTGGGAACTGGCCCCTCTCCAGGCATGCGCTAAAGAGCCCCCCCAGTCGAGGCCCGAGAGTCCCCGAGGCCAGGACCCAGGCTTTTCCTGGCAGGCCGTCGGGTCCTGGGGCGGTATTTTTGGCCTTGAGCCGTTGTACCGCCACTCTCAGGTCTACCTCGGTCACCTCTGGAGCATCGTAGACGTCGTCGTCGCTGTGGTCCGCGTTTGCGTCAGCTTCTCCGTCAGAATCCGTCAGAGACGGAGCCATAGGCGGGGGAGTGTGCTCTCCCCGCGATGGGAACAGGGCGCTCACCACGTCCTCCACGAACTGAGGCTGGAGACTCCGCGTCAACGGGGGAGCCCAGGGGCGGAGCTTTTCTCTCACCCACTTATAGGGCCGGCCCCATGGGTCCCCGTCCAGGGTCTCCAGCATCTCCTTGCGGGCCAATTCCTTGGCCCGCAAGATTTCGTCGCGGAGGGCGGTCTTCGCTGCCCTGTAGCCCTCGTACAGCTCCGCCTCTACAGTCGCCGCATCCGGAGGTCGGGTGCGGCGCCTGCGGAATCTGGTGTACCGGCGTCGCGCGGCCACGCACGCCTCGCGCAGCGATGTTAGCTCGCGCGACCACCAGTACAGCTGACGCCGGGCGCGTCCTTGCCGGACCCGGGGCATGGCCATGTCGCAGATCTCCGACATGGCCTCCCGGAACCACTCCGCCTCGTCGTTTATGTCGGCAGGCCTGTCCGGTGGTGACACCCAGGCCTGCACGATCGAGGCTTCCAGGAATAGCTCCCGGTCCAGCTGCTTCAGCGCCCATCGCGGACCACATGGGTTCCGTCGGACCGGCGCGTCTGAGGTCTGGGCGGAGACATCAAACCGGATATACCGGTGATCGGAGTAGGTCTCCACCTCCTCTACAACGCGCCAGTCGGTGACGCGCGGCGACAGGGCGGCGTTGGCGAACGTTAAGTCCACCACTGAATCGCCCGTCCACCGCACGCACGTGGGAACGGAACCCCGGTTCTCGACGACCAGGCCATGCGCCATGGCCCAGCGCTCGAGCGTCCTGCCCCGCGTGTAGTCCGTAGTCCGGGAACCCCAAGCCACATTCTTGGCGTTGAAGTCCCCGAGGACGAGCGCGGGGAGGGAACCGAATGCGACGACGACGTCTCCCAGCTCCAATAGGGAGTCCTGGAACTCGGCGAGAGTTCGGTTCGGGGAGAAGTAAACGCCTATAACGGCGATCTCCCCGAACCGTGCTGCGACGATCCCGCGCCCTCTCTCGACGCGATCGAGGGGCGGGGTACCGGCGGCGGCCGACGAAATTAGGGTCACCGAGCCGTCCAGGTCCACTACCCAGTCAGTTCTGGGCAGGACAAAGTACGGCTCGGCGACCACGGCGACGTTAATCAACCACTGCGCCATGCTCTGGAGCAGGAGATCCTGAGCAGCGGCGCAGTGGTTGATGTTCGCCTGGAGGAAGCGCAATGGAGCCATTAATTGGAGTCCATTGCGGCCTCCTCCAGGGCCCTCTGTGAGGGCGCAGCCACGGCGGCGGCGGCAGAAGCGGCGGCGGCGGCGGCAGCGGCGGCGGCGGCGGCAGCAGGAGCTGCGGCGGCGGCGGGGACGGCGGCGGCAGAGGGCCTACCTCTGCTCCTGGTTTTGGCGGGGGGCGCGCAGGCCTTGCCCCCTGCCCGGTGATCGGCCGGCTTGCCAGCCGCCGCACATGCGAAGCAGTGCGGCGGGGCGTTGCACGAGCCGGCCTTGTGACCGGACTGACCGCAGCGGAAGCAGTTGTCGCTGCGGTCGACCTCTGAAGTGCACATGCATGCCGCGTGGTTACCCACTTGGCAGCGGAAGCACCTCAGAGGCCTGGGCTCCAGCAGTTTCACCTGCGCGGACACCCAGCCAACCAGGAGCCTTCGGCTCTCCTCTATCTTTTTGGCCGCCGGTACGGGGCAGCTGACTGTGATGGTCAGCAGCCCCGCGAAGCCAGGGCGTAGGATGCCTGACTGCTCTAGATATTACGATGCTTTTGTGACTCGACAGCTGATAGACGTAGCCTTCTTTGAAGAGGAAGCTTGCGTTACCTGACTAAGTTTAAAACGAGGATCGTGTTATCGACATTTCAGTGAGATCCTGTGGTGGGCCCTGTCATAGTTTGCTGACGAAGGTTTCAGGTGCAAGCCCCTGATGATGGCTTTTGAAACTTGCGTGTACTTATATTGAGTTTGTGAAGGTAAAACATGGTAGTGACTATTTGTGTAATAGCTGTCAAATTAGCGGCCAAAACAGCAAAACCATCTGCTGATTGCGTACATATATAGATTACATTTCACAAAAAAAAAACAAATATAGTAATTAATTTTGAAGCACAAAACTTAGATGATTGAAAATAGATTTTTCAATAATAAATGAGGACTTTTAAAAGACTTTTTATACTATAAAAGGGTGACACAAAGGGTGCCCTTTGGGAAAGTAGAGTTTTAAATTAACATAAAAAAAAATGTTATTAAAACGAGTTAATTTAGGAATAGAACCATCTGGTGACGACGGATATAAAAAGAGTCTAGAGAGAATTGTTTAACTAATTTACAGATACTGAATTTGGCGGCATAAACAAAAATGTATCTTTGTTGATAGAGTATTTATTGTTTGTCCGTTAGGTTTAAAGGTTTTCGTCAAATCGGTACGAAGAAGTTACTGTGGTGGCTCCGCAGGTATCTCTATCGTTATCTGCCGGGCCTGACCCAACTATATTGGGGTGGACTTCCAGCCTAATCCAGTTGAATACTAGTGTTTTGCATGAAGGGACTGTGTATGTAACGTCCACAACCCATTTAATACTGGGTAATTATGCAGTAATAACTATTAGGTAGTTACTAGGTACAATAATAATACGTAGTGATATAAAAGTCTTCTACATCGTTTTCGATTCCGACGCCAATCTAAGAAAAGATTTGCCTACCGGTATGAGAGATCAATATAGTGCTCCAAAGTGTGCGCAGGCACAGTTGTAGAGTGATCTCTTCCCTCACTCTCGTTGTCTAAAGAAAGAGACCGGAATGAAATCAGGCGCAATACCAACGGTCTAGCGAGCTGTCTAAAGCACGAGTGTATTATTCCGCCAACTTCCGAAACCCGGGCTGTTACATAGAGAATTCTAAATAACACTTTTCACTCGGTCCGGAAATAGGTATGACCCTGAACCCACACTCAGCAGACCATGAGCCGAACGGGTCAAATACTAGACACTGACAGGTATCAGTCGCTACCCATATCTAGAATAGTCACAAGATGTCAGTACTAGTAAGACTCATTCATATCTTACAGAGACGTGGTACCCTAGTACCTAAGAATACGCAGTAGCTTATATATATTGAGTTCCCAGTAAAGGTATACATTACGAAGGCCCCACTGATTCTCCTGGGACGCTATGGGGAGGCCCATTCTTATTTCTTAGTGGACCGCAAAGCAATATACATGATGCTCTCTAACCTCGTGTAATTTGTTACAGTCACATAAGGAAAATGTGTTATTTATTGTCCTGTTAATGGACTGCTAGTAATACACTTTATTTGTAAAAACGACGATAAAAAAGAGTGAGGAAAACGTTTGTATTGTCAACGAATATATAAAGGTAAGATAGATTTTTAGCTTTGGACATTGCCGACAGTCTGATACTGAAATACAATTATTATTCCAATTAAGTTTTATCTCAACTGATAATAAAAATGTAGAAGTAAGTTTTTTATTGTTTGTTACCTTTTCACATCCAAAAAATAAAAGGCGTATAGTATATACCCTTCAGGTGACCAGAGACAGTAAAAGGTACCCTATGTTCGCACATAGGGTACCTTTTACCCTGAAATATGTACTATTCCCGATAAAACAACAATAACGTTCATAATTATGATAATATAGGGCGCCATATGGACTATACGCATTGGTTGTCGAACTCTAAACTAAAGGAAGCTAAGATGCGAGCAAAACGTTAGTAGATAATAACTTGAGATCTGTAAAGATCATTCTGTAAGTGATCCTTACCGCAAACCGCAACAACAAAAAATTTGCCGCAACAACACTCGACAAGGATAGTGTCTGTGAAAACGCTTCCTTTTATGGAATTGGTTATTTGACTGAAAAATTCTAATTAGTCCGTCACTTAGATTATCGAAAAATATTCGACCCGTATTTTTTCTTTTGTTTCGTAAACCAAAATAAACGAAGAAACGACGCTTTCAAAATTAGCAATACGTCACAATTTAGTAAAATTATTATTGAATTCTGATGTCACGAGCCCCCACTCTCGTGTTTCGATGCGTTATATTTTGGTAAATATTCATTGATTTTACAGAAGAAAAAATACGTGTCCGTTATTTTTTAAAACTCTAAATGACGGACTAATTATATTTGTAATATATAGCTACTGTCAAATAGCCAATTATAGCCATTTAATTTCAGTCTTCCTCTATACAATACGATATTAATTAATTTTGTGACTTTTTAATTGGTGTATATCGTACATATGCGTCCTAAGAAACTTCTTCCTATGAGTATCTGTACATTTATGTATAGCTACTTATGTTTTTTTTATGTAGTTAAATAGAAACCAGTTGTGTCGCTGCGGTCCCTCGAAGCGTCAAACATGCCATGCATTTTGAGAAATACAAGCATGATATAATGCTATGATTGACAAGCTACCAACTCGAATATTAAAGTAGCTATGTAGTTAGTAAGCCTCCACTAAATTTTAAATGAAATAAAAAATGCCCAATGTTCTTTGTATCTCCGGTTACCTTTATCTCATCAAAATGGACTTGGCAGTTTACAGTTACAAAGAGAAAATTTTGCTTGGACATTTTTTGCTTGGAAAATTCCTATTATTTAGTTTGAACATTTATTACTAGGCAATAGTATATCTTAGTGACGGGGCCTGTAGAGGGCCAAAGCCTGTCGGGGTCGCGGGACTTACCCATTACCGTGACCCCGGTACGTAAAGCGCTACTGAAGGACACCGTGGATTTTAGTCAGTGAAGTCTGACAGAAGGGTGGGAGGACTAATTTGATGATTTTACCACGATAAAAAAAAGGTATACCTGATCGCATCTTATGTTAGTCTACTGTTATTCATGCGAAAGTTTGTGATGTATGGATGGATGTATGTTTATAACTTTTTCTCGCCAAAGTAAGTTCCACCGATAGTTTAAGCCAATCGTTTTGGTTTGTCTCGGGAGAGACTTAAATCCGTGTAGTAAACCCTCATTACTAGATAATTTTCAATAAAAAACAACAATAGATCTCAAAATTAATGTTAAACAGTTAAATATTTCACAATACTCTCATAAGCACCAAATTAGTTAGTTATGCAAATTCTTTGAGCTCAGCATATTATTACCGCATCCTTTTAGGGTCTAATAAATAAACATGAACTCGATTGAACCCACGGGGAACCAATTTGATCTGATATCCACTAAATGCTAATTTAATTTTGAAGATCTACCAAGCAGAAACACGAATTTTCCGTGAATTTCCTTCTCTTTTATAAACTCTAAGCTGTCGATTTGCTCTTATATTTTAAGTTATAAATTGACTCACGCAAATATATAAAATATTATATAGAATATTTGAATTCATAAAGAGTTTTTATTTTAAAATTGATATTGTTTGAGTAAACAATACGGTTCATATTTTATTGATGAGAAGATTTAATTGTAAATCTGCGGAGTTATGATATAATTTTGTAAAATTGGAAATTGATTTGCATGATCTCCTGAGTAACGTGGGTGTATATTATATTTATAACTTTGAAAAGAGGTAAAGCATTTTAAAGAAAATTGGAAATAACGATTAAAGTGCGCCAGATAATTATAATTTCGTCTTTTGGCATTTTAACATATCCTTGCTGTTGTTTCAACATAAAATTAGGTATCTTTTCTATCCTTCGTTCAGTAAGCTAAGTCTATTATTTAGGCATGGATTTATGTTTTCATATTTCATTGGAAATTACTGTGTAAAAAGAACTAAGAACAAGCAAAAAGAAAATTTAAGTTAAAAAAAAACATGTACAGAACGAACTGGATTAATTGGTGTATGTCGTAATTTCCTGAGGTTTGTGTACAAGTGAGCGAGTGACTGAGTTGTTCGCATGTTTGTGTGCACGCTTCTTAAACACAACCGTTCCTGCTTAAAATTATACGAAACATTTTGACATAGCTTTGAAAATTGTTACTGATACCTAGTTTAAATATACACCCTGTATACGTTGTGATTTTGTGAACGTGGCTGGTGTGAAAAGTGTACTGCAAAATGTATTTACTTTTTGAAAATGTTTAGTCTTTATTTAGGTGGTGTAGTCATCAAATGAGTCCTCCCGCCGTTAGTGGAGCAGAAGGGACTGTCAGACTAGTACTAACGACTAAAATCCACTGTGTTCTTTCTCTTTTCCTATTGATTAAAAACTGAATATTCGCATTCGCGAATATCGGAATTGAATATTAGCATCCGCATTCGCATTAATGAATGTCAAAAATCAGACATTAGTAACATCACTAGTACCTACATGACAGATTCACTACAGAAACTACTCCATCAAGAAACACTTAACCACGTACTCCAGGGACTCACAGACTAACAACATTTATTTATGCAGAACAATCTATGACAGAGTTCCTTCGAATAACTTCGGAAATAATTAACGGTCTGTAATTGGTTGGAGCAAACGAATACGTTTGCCATGGGAAAATCGTCTTTATTATTTCAGCAGTGGTGATCCGAAGGTAACGACTGATTCACGTATTGTTAGTCCAAATTCAAACGTAGGCGGAAATCGTTATTTATTTTGACACCAGTATTTTAAAATTTTATTTGAATTGAGGTTCTATTTTTGAATAAATAGCTCTTCTTTTTTCTAAGACAATATTATAAATGTCAAAGTTTGTGTTGATGGATGGATGGATATTTGGTAATGCCGCCGGTTTAAGCTATTATAAACTAAAAGCAATAATGGAACCAAGTCGTAACAGGTTTAGTTATGGCTGGTTAAATTAATCTTACAATATCAATAGTCTGAATAAGTAATGCTAATATTACATTTATAAGGACCGTACTAAGATAAGAAATTTGAATAATTCGTTTATATTACCACTATTTGCCTATTAATAAAGGAAATGGCTTAAATTTACGCATAACTTTATGATTTACATGCGGAGCTGTGTCAATTGTTTGTTCCAAAAAGTTACAATAGATCTAGAAAGCACAATCTATTTAATGTCCCATTTTTTCGCACTGTAGCCCGGTCCACCTCCCCTATACCGCGAATGCTAACGATGCTCAACGCGCTCGTGGAGACCAGCCCTGGATTGGACTTTTTTGCTGATGAATGGAAGACGATAATGTTAGAACGTCTGCGATTCTGTGAGGAGACAGAATGAACGGATAATTTAATTTAGTGTTAGTGGCTTTTTAAGCTGTATTAATTATATTATCATCATCATCTTCCTAGCTTTTTCCCAACTATATTGGGGTCGGCTTCCAGTCAAACCAAATGCAGCTGGATATCAGTATTTTACAAGGAGCGACTGCCTGTCGGACCTCCACAACCCAGTAACTGGGTAATACGATACCGCATGGTAAGACTGGTTGTAAGACTTTAGAGCTGCTGACTAACAGTAACGACTGTCAAAGATCTACAAATGACAGCCGGGACCAACGGCTTTACGTGCTTTCCGAGACACGGAGGAAACTCGCTATGACAGATGGTCACCCATCCACAGACCAACCTCGGCAAGCGCGGCTTAACCCGGAAGATCGGCCTGTGCGGCTGTATTTATTTAGCCGCGAGCTCTCGAGAAATAAACAAATTGTCTATGTAACATGTTTCAAATAAATACAATACAAATAATAACACCGAATTTACAGTGTCGAAAATGCTAAACGTACATAGTTAGTTACATAGTTAGTAGTTCACAAAAGAAACCATTCCAACTCAAGTAAGAGCAGAACCTTCATAAAAATCATAATATAAACAACAGATAAAAATTGTAAAGTATCGCATAAAGTGGGGGAAAACGACAGGAAAGGGCACTGATGGAAATCGCCGCAGACGATTT
Source organism: Agrotis puta (assembly GCA_943136025.2). NCBI lineage: Eukaryota > Metazoa > Arthropoda > Insecta > Lepidoptera > Noctuidae > Agrotis > Agrotis puta. The sequence goes on from OW964171.2 coordinate 5,772,809, forward strand.
GCCCGCCGACAGAATTGTGGCCATAATAGCCACAATCTTCAGCTATGAACGTTCAATCGAGCCATCCATCGGTCCCATTTTATATTCAATATCCTAATAAAATAAGGAATCCAGTAATCTTATGACGGCACTGTTGGCGCAGTGACTAAGGAATCGACTGCTGCGCAGCGTGTCGCGGGTTTGATTCCCGCACGGAAAAAATATTTGTATGATCTGCAAGTAGTTGTTACGGGTCTGGGTGTTTGTGTATGTGAGATTCTATGTTTCACACAGGAGAAATTCCTAGTATGAAGCAAATAAAAAAATTGAGAATAATTTTCATCCCCTGTCTGGAATTTAATACTTACCAATTATTCTGACAATGTTCTGTGAAAGGCTCTATTGTTCACTTAACCTAAATAATAATTTAAATTCGAAAGTGAGTCTGTTTGTTTGTTACGCTTTGACGCCTTAGTCGCTGATCCGATTTTGATGAATTTTGGTATTGAGATAGACCGGACGCTAGGAGACGGTTATAGGCTAGTTTTACCCACAACAAACTTGAAGAAATGGAAGGGCCAGGCTTAAACTTATTTATTCATACAGTATGAACATTTATTATTAGAGGACAGATTATTTATCATTAGAGTACTTTATTTAATAACAAAGTAATCCACTAGCCATGGATCAACTGTTACACAACTTAGTTAGGCCAGTTTAATTACATTACCACAGCTTTACATCACAAAATATTTAATAATTCATCCCCTAAACAAAACAGATAACTTGATTTCTATTGGGGCGAGTATACAAACAAACCACGGCCTGAATTCTCCAAGTTATTCGTTAATAAAACAATAAGCTCCATGACTTTTTCTCCAATAAAGAAATGCTTTGAATTAAAGGAATGTACGACGTTCCCCACAGGGAGCGGGAATATTTATTCCTGCAGCGTAACTGAGGACTCGCAATTATTGGGCAAATGTTTACCAAAGCGAGTGGCCTCTTGCTTCGAACATGTGCCAAGTACTTTCCCATTATAGAAAAGTACTAGTTGCTTTCTCACAGACTCGCTGCGAGCACAGTGAGCCAATAAAGCGAGACTAATACTTAATAGTTGCATTTACGATTTTTATTTGAGATTAGTTTCGTCTTGACTCTTGCATCTGTGACAGAGACAAAATAGACGATGGAGCGAGCGTACACAAGACGCCCTTTTTCACAATTTTAAGGCAAGGTTTACATTGTTCTTTATTTAAGTTATGTATCGTATTGGCAATAATAATGCCTGATAACACAATGAAATAGTAGATTATGCACCGAGGGGCTAAAGTTGTGTCTTATGTCACGGGCGTCATATTGAATCTCGAGCGCAATGAAGGATTCGGGATTTAACTCACGAGCGAAGCGAGGGAGGGAGTTAATACAAGAATCCTGAATGCAGCGAGGGATTCAAGCTAGCCCAAGGCAAAGACACCTTTAGCCCAGAGGAGGATACTCTACTTTTTACACCTACTGTGAGAAAATAATAGCCATAGTACGAAAAACAAAGTATTTATTAAATAAAAAAACAGTAACGCGTAGTAAGGGTTTCGAGAATAGCTTTCCTCTTTCTGGCACACTAAATCAGACTTGGCTGTATGGGCTCAGCTACCTTTGCCTGCCCCAAAGAGGGACGAAAAGAACCAAAAAAAAATCTAGGCTGCATGGGCTAGATAGATCCCTTTGTCTTCCCAAAAGGGAAAAGAAAATTAAAAAAAAAATCTTTCTGGCACCAAAGGGTGTTTGTTGTTTATAAACATATTCCAAATTCAAATCACATTATTGACCAGCGGGTAATAATGAAATCTAGTACAACATTATTGACCGGCTGTGCCCTCGGCCACTAATGACTCACTTTAGGTTAAGGTTGCTTGACATATAATTTGACATTTTCGAGCAGGTGGTGTGAAAATTACTTTTATGAAATTCAAATTGTTGTATATTGTGCATGGAAACACAGACGCAGTTAGTGAGTCCCACTCTTCTACTTTTTTATTTACGTGGTAAAATCATCACATGTGTCCTCCCACCCAGGGACATAGCGGGAGGGACTATCAGACTCGTACTGACTAAAATCCACGGTGTCTTTCAATAGCCCTTTACGTACCTGGGTCACGGTAATTCGTGAGTCCCGCGACCTTCCACTCTTCCACTAAGCGAATTATTCATTATGATATAATAATAATTAATGTTTGAAAGCGCTTAGAGCGCAACTGAATACGCGCTTTTTTTCATTTAACTTGTGAACTACGGTTTATACAATATAAGAATTTCAAAACAACATCTCACATAAATAAAACATTCTATTTGAGAAAGAACTCACGCGAATAAAACAAACGTAAGAAAGAAAAGCTCACAAAACATAATAGTTCACAAATAAATGTTGACATTCAAAAGCTTCAAATATGAAATTTTTTGCAACATTCTTGGAGCAAAACCTCTGAAAAAGCTCTCTTGTGAGCATATAAATCTCGACGTGGAAGATAATCGGGTTGGCGGAACTGATTCGCTCACAAATTGAATAAGAGGCACGGAATATACCCCCGCGAGAGTGGGCGCGGGGCGCGGGGGACGAGGACGATATCCCGCTTAAACTGTGAAACATTCCACTTATAAGCTATTACTCTGTATTAATGAAATGTTGAAGTTTGCGAAACTAGTGTTAGTTACGTCAAATTGTACTCGACTTGATTATTGAGGTACGCTGATTTGAATTGTATCTTACTGTTTCAAGGCTTAGGTTTTGGGTGTTCAATGATAGTCTGGGACTTTATTACTTGAGGCTTTATTATATTCGAAGTTTATTTAATGCTCTTGTGTATTCAATGGGTTATATTCATTGTTTAAAAATGTAAACACTTCATAACTGTTTTCTCGTTGAACCAATGAAACTGCTCAATAATATTTTCCTAAAATATTCTTTGTAACTTTTATGAACAAAACAAAACACGTGTGAACATTTAATAAGATCAGTGTAAAGTTCTTTCAATGTCTCCGGGTTCCCGGGATCCCGGGAAAGTATTTCATTACTTTTATGTAATTTAGCGGAAAATCAAATCTTTCAATGAGATTATCCCGACGTCCGTAGTCGGCGACGCTTCGATGAGTTCGCGCCTTGCTGTTCTGCCATTTTATTACTGTACAGAAATATAGAAGATATAATAAAAAATGTACATTCGTGTGCAAAATGTATGCAATTGATACGTGAGGAAAGAATCACATTACTGTTTTTCCTTGTGTTAGGGATGGGAAAATTCCGGATTGATTGTATGCAGGTACTTGTAACTATATAACATTTTTTCTTTTTTCTGTGGTGGGTGACCACTTGTATCAGAGTTACTCAAGCTACGTCTGGGAACCCTACAGGCCTCTATCATGGCTTGTTACTTACATTGATTGTCAACCCCTTGGTTTCCTCAAGATGCAGGTGTATTTTTTCACTGCTGTCAGTGATTTAAAAAAATAAAATAAAAATAAAACATTTTTTAGTTGCCCGAATGAGACTCATAACCGTGCTTATTAGAGACGAAGTGTTAACCTATAGGCCATTACGACTAACTTAAATGCTTTTAAATGGCCAGCTTTAAAATTCCAAACAAGAACTTTCAACCTCGATAAATTTCATCGGTGAAGATTTACCGAAAAAAGAGTGAAAGGGCGGTGAAAGAAACCCTAGGATTTTTCAACGGGTCGCCAATAGAGAATTCATTACTTCATTCCGATTTTCGCGCGTCTTTGACTTTTCACGCCAACAAAAAAGCTAGAGGACTGCCAGTGGTGGCTTTGGCAGAATTAATTGAAGTTTTCCCGCGAAAATACCTAACTAAATAGCGGTAGTTTGGCTACGGACGGCGGCCGGTTGCCCCACGCAGGTAACTATGCGACTCCGTCTTTTCCGAATTTGGTTTTTCGCTCCCGGTTTCCCGGTACTAGTTGCTGTTTTGGCTTCGATAAAATTCGGGATTCAAAATTGTATTACTTACGGATTAAATATTTGTCTGTTTTGGTTTTGTAAATAATCAATTATCGTTGTTCGATTTACATAAACTTATTTATTTCCTCTCTATGTGAAACACAAGTACTTTAACAAAAACTAATTAACGGTTACAGTTGAGCTCACAATAAATATCGGAAACCATATTTCCACAAACGAATTCCAACTGATTTTGGTGAACCGAACTATTGAAAGTTAATCAACGATTCCATATTTAACGGCAACGAAATTCAAACGTTACATTTAATAAATAGAAACGATAAAACATTGCGACACGTAATTAAAAACTGCGTAAACAACATTCGGTACATATAACTAGCAATTTTATGAAAAAACCTGTTTATCTTTGGACGACTTTAGCGATGTAATGAAGTAAAATAAATCTTACTAAATATGAGGTTCTGGATTTAATTCACAGGTCGCATAATTAGTCTTGTTCGTCAGGAATTCTTCAGCAGCCAGCGTACTAGATTTGTGTCCTGTTGATAACCATAGGTTCACCTTTATTGCATGAGATTTTTAAAAAAATGACGACTTGTAGAATGGACGATCTTAAAAGCTAGGCAGGAGCTACATAACGCAACTTAAAAATAAAGGGGGTTACAGTCGTGACGTATCTTTTTAGCCTATATATTATCCTACTGCTGTTACTGGGTTGTGAAGATCTGATAGGCAATCGCTCCATGTAAAATACTGATATTCAGCTGCATCCGGTTTGACAGGAAGCCAATGATCCTCCCAATAATGTTCCACTCTTTTCATTTTGTACTTTAGGCGGCCATATTTCATAAATACGTCAAAGTCGACACGCCAGGATTTTCTAGGTCCCCTTGGTGACCATGATGCTTGTCATCTGGCAACCACTGCGTGTTGTCTGTTGTTCACAAACCGATCGATTACCCGAAATATGTTTATCTGTGTAACGATTTTGTAAATTCAATTACATTAAAGGATCAGGGGCAGTAAATTCCTCACATTATACGGGTATAAAAAACCCCAGAGAAAAGGTTGCGCTCATAAATATTTTACCAACTGCTAAAGCAGTGGCTCTATAGACCGTTAAATATGTAACTAGCGGTTTGTTTCCACATCTGTTTCAGACTGACACTTTAATTTCTGGTATTTATTTAGAATAATATTTTTAGTTATATTATATTTTTTAGTTGTGAAAACATTTGACTTTTTCAAGACGCTGGACTGGAACGGACTGGGCATCAATGTCTACGGTGAATACCTCACGTACCTTCGTTTCGTCTTTTTGTTTTAAAAACTTTGACACAATCTAGGTAATTCTTCTGTATTGTGGTTGTGACCTCCCGCGTCCCGCCTCCTCCTTCGCTATAGCATGACTGCTTCGCAGAAGGAGGTGACTGCTTCTTATTTCGACTCGCCCCACAGCATGGCTTTGACCAATTACGGGCGCGAGAGACGCCGTGACCCTGCGTCAGGCGGAAGGTGAGGACGCCGTGGCGTTTCTCCAGCCACTCCTTAAAGAGGGGACTTAACGCCGTGATTTCGACGTGTCAGAAGGTTATCACCTCTAACAAAATTGTTCAGAGAGCACCTTTCAAACAAGCTTCGACATTTTGTTCAGTGCAAAAAGTGCCTGAATGCAACTTCATTTGGTTCAAAGTATATCCAGTTATAACTTCAGCTTTTGCAAGCGTAAAATACACATCCTTTTTGCGGGAATGTGATGTCACACCTCGACGCGTGGACTTCAAACACGTTTAATGAATAGCAACATTGCTTTACAATATTCAAAATATTTTGCCCACTCCACTTTGTAACATTTCCTGAAAAGTTACGTGAACAGATGATTGATTGTATCATGAATCACTGTATTAAGACATATTTTATTTGAAACTTGGGTCTTTATAATTTTCCGAGCATTTACTAATGGTCAAGGGGCGATCGCGGCGGTAAGACCCCTCTTTGAGGAGTGGCTTGATAGGCGTCACGGCGTCCTGACCTACCGCCTGACGCAGGTCTTCACTGGACACGGAAGTTTCGGGAGATACCTGTGTCGCCTAGGTGTTACCACTACGATGCAGGACTGCCCCGCTTGGGTATAGCGCCTATCGCGCCCGGCATTGGTCGAAGCCATGCTGCGGGACGAGACGGAATAGGAAGCGGTCGCCTCCTTCTGCGAAGCAGTCATGCTAGTGAAGGAGGAGGCGGGAAGTGTGAGGGAGAGGACAGCGTCCACCATACAGCCCAGCCGCAGCCCAGACGTCGCTAGACGATCTCCGTAGGCTAGCTACTGTAGGCGCGGGCATGCGGGCGGCGAGTAATGGGTGACTCGCTGACTCGTCCGACCATGGACCATGCGGCCGAGTCGATGGCCCGTTGTGTTCCACCCGCGCCTCAAAGAGTGTCAGCACAATGACGGGGACTTTAGAAGACCAAGCTTTAGAAGCCTACCGGGGTCGCGAGACTAAAGAATTATCGTGACCCCGGAACGTAAAGGGCTATTGAAGGACACCGTGGATTTTAGTCAGTAGAAGTCTGATAGTCCCTCCCGCTATGCCCTGGGTGGAAGGACTCACTACTTAAAGTATCAGATAAGATGGCTATCATAATGTCAACTTATTCATATTCTCATTCAATAATGTTATTCTATTTGTTTATTTAATTCCATTATCAATTAACATAATCTCGTATGATAATAAATATTTTTTATTGCATTCGTATTTCACAATTTTGTTATGTATAATTTATTTTGTTATTTAAAGATTTTGTCCAGTTTTATGACGTACCTATTTACACAGAACTGTAGATTTATTTTGAAATTAGTACTGGCAGTATGTCGTTGGTGTAGCTTACTTAAAAATAATACCTAAACACGAAAAATCAAATCAAATAATATATTAAAATTTAGTTACTTTGTGGTAAAAATGGTGCGTCAATAATTCCGTACAATTTTCCAATATATTGTTATTCACTTCACCATATAACTTTACAAACTCGCGTGCATTATCGAGAAACTACTGAAGATTAATGTAACATGGTGCTGATTATAAATCGTGGTCCCTGAGGAAATCTTGCTTAAGTTCCAGCCAACAATGGCCACATAAAATATTTCTACTAATATTCTCATTTATATGACCGATCCTGGAAAGTTTTACTATTCAATATTGCGCGTAAGTTTTATAAAGGCTATTCCTTTATATATGGCGGTTGGCGGTATTGCCTTTCAAGCATAGTGCTTCCATTTTTAAAGCATAATTTTATCGTTGATGGTAAAAGGGACTATAACTTTGTCATACCTATTATACATACCAGAATATTATACATATTTCTTTTGTTTTGCTTATCTTTGCTCAACCAATATTGAAATCAATGCAGCAGCCATTGTTTGTTCCATAAAGAAATCTAATAAAATAATGCCTTCAGAGATTTTCTTCCTTATCTAAAAACAAAGAATATTAAAAAGTCAAACATTAAAAACTGACCAATTTCCTTGCCCATTTCGATCTTTTTTCGTTTGATTAATCAAAAATAAGGCAGCATTTTCTAAAACTTTCACTTTAAAAGTATAACAAAAAGTAATTTTACAGCAACTTGAGAAACATTGTCTGGTAAAACAAAGATGTCGGCCTCGTTATATTCGAGGGTTAATCATCTTTATCGAGTAGGCACTAAAGTAAAGGGGAAAGTGATTTAGGTACTTTAATATCTTCGTTAGTCCACAAATTGTGAAGTTTTGGGCTCTAGTTTGTAATTAGACATTTTCTTGTTAAGATGGCCAGAAGTGTAGCATTAAAGCCTTTGTCAAACAGACAGGCGTGGCAAATGCGAAGCGTGACGTTTTTATTTGTAATGTATGGAATTGTTTGAATCCAGTCACATAGAAAAGCGAAAGCGATCCGATAGCGTGACAGAAATATCGGACTGAATGACGTCTCGTATCGGTTCGGTATCGTTTCGGACTCGCCTGTCTGTTTGACAAAGGCATAAGTGTATATCGCATGAAAATAAGAATTTATCCCGGTCGAAAAATAACAAATTCAATTAAAAATATATATTTTGACAAAGCTATTAAAGTAATACGTTCTTGAAATGTTATAGTAGAGGAAGACCATAAAATGATTGATGGATGGACACTGTGAAGGATATGAAATGGTTAGAAAATTAACATTGTTGTAAAACTTTCTCGCAATGCTGAAAACCATTATACCTGATTACCATGTAAACAGAGTATCAAGCCTCATTATCATCACAGGTACATCAGTCATGTATTTAAAATATTACCGAGTCCGTATTACTTTCAACAACGTGTAAATTTCAATTACATCGTTATTTTTACGCCAATTAACCCGGATGCGGTTTATTTGTAGTACGGGATTGAGTTAAAATTTCGATTTACAATTTTAGTCCGAAAAGGTTTTTCGATTCTTTTAACAGTTTTCTACATTAAAAGTCAGAATACTCTACCATTTCTGTTTGTATTAATGAAAAATTTATAAGTCCGTGAAAGTGAATACGCATGAGATGTTTTACGGAGTAATGAATTCTGTGAAAAATCTCCGGTTTTACAATGATTTTATGTGTAAGCTCAACTCATGTTCATGACATGATGTACTGGTGTGGTTTTAACGTTATTTACCAACTCTTGTATATATGTATATAATCGTAAACCAGATTTATTTTATAAGTATTACAGTTTTTTTTACGTGGTAAAATCATCACATGAGTCCTCCCATACAGGGCAGAGCGGGAGGGAGACTAAAATCCACTGTGTCCTTCAATAGCCCTTTACGTACCGGGGACTCGGTAATTCGTGAGTCCCGCGACCCAAGTATTACAGTTAAGTTGATTAACAAAATCCTACACCTGACTTAAATATTTATTTGGGTGAACTCACAATTTTTTTTTGAAGTACTAAAAAGTTACAAAATAATAAATCATACCGCTATTTAAAAACGTAACGTGTTTCCATTTTGCCGTAATATCAAGCTAAAGTACTCGTAATAAATGCTTGCTCAGTGGGCGCTTAAGCTGTTTTAGCGGCAAACTTACACAAGGTAAAGTGGGTTTTAGTGTCGCACTGTGCATCCTTGCGTAAGTTTGACCGTAGCCTAACTTTGTACTTGTGCTTTATACACTGGCGGCGCGCTTAAGTATCGTGTTGTCGTTATGTGCTTAACTTGGAGGGGTTTGGTACACTTTCATAGACAAATCGAGAGGAACATTATTTTTTTTTCATCTACTGCTTTGAAGAGTCTAAGGTATTTTTGGTTTTTCTGATTTTTATGTAAAAAAAGACTAATACATAAATCTATACATAACTGTAGAAGGTAGAGGTAACGGATTCTGCTAATAACCACATTATTGAGCGCCATAAATTCTTGGCTCCTTTTCATTGAAAATTAAATAAAACCTAAAAAAAGTACTTAAAAAGATTGTGGTGCATATGCAACTTGACACTTCTATCTGCGGGTGCGCCCGTTGGTGCTCATCCCTGTCACATTACGCGCTGCGATCGATTTGATAATCCCCACCACGAGTTCGCACATAGCGCATACCACCTACATTTATGTTTTAATACGACCAAATAGTCCAACCACAAGAACAGTCATACAAAAACACAGTCCCCCTTAACACTATATAAACAAACAACTATACTGGACTCTCAAATAATCACTAGTTTAGAAACTAAACTCGGACTAATTGAGCTAGAATTACATACCCCGTAATATTCACGTTTCACCCCTGTTCACCCCCTACTCGCTGTAAAAGTGGGGTAATTAGGGGAATTAATAACTCCTGGTGTATTTGGTAAGTGTTCCCTCTGTGTCTAATGAAATAAGAGCTTTGTACTCGGCTTCCGGCTGCGAAATACGAATTTATGAAGTAATTTGATGTTTTAATGGTGAATATTATAGTTTGATTGTGCAATCAGGATTATTTTAACGTTATTTCACTGTAGGCAAGCAACAACCAACTAAAAGGGTGTTAAATTTTCACAGTATCATAAATGTTATTTTGATTCTAATTTTATGGCCAATAACGTTGGGAATCGTATAATAATTTGTTGTTAAAATAAATGAGAAGAAAAAAATTCTATAATATTTTGAAAAAAAGAAAAAAAACTACAAAGGAGGTTATTCAGGTTCAATGAGCTCCTAATATTAGAACTTCAAACGGGATACTGATGTCTATGCCGAACTAGCACTAATTTTGACTATCAAGTTAGAAAAATTAATAGCAAAAGCAGGCAACGGTACACGGTGGGTAGAGGGACACGTAAACTCAGTCGCGAGCAGTAGCGAGTCTTGTATTAAAGAAGTGTAAGAAGTGAAGAGTGTGTATGTATACTCTATCTCTCTCTATAACAAGACACTATTTTACACAGGTCCTTAGTTTACTGTCTTACAATTTGCACTTCTAATTCATAACCGCATCTTACAAATTCAAAGCAAGTTGACTTCCTGCAATTCAATAGTGCCGACCCACGGCCGGCTGCCTTGCATCGACTACCAAATAATTGATATCTACTCAACCGTACTGAAATGTATCTACCAGATACCGGGCGTTCAGATTTCTGTCAGTCTTCAAGTAGAATGGTCTGCGGGTCTAAAACGGCAACTTAGCAATATTCTTAATGTTTCACTTCGTAAATTTCCAGCTTCTTCAAAAGCAATGATTCTAAAATTCGTAAAACGGTTACAAGCACAAGCAGAATTGTTAGTGTTATATCTGAACATGGACCTATAGCATGGACTAAACACACTGACATTAGCTGGTTAAAATAGCCATAGTCTCTAGTAAGAGCGAGAAAACAATTTAAGATGATGTTTCTCTTTCTTGTGCGACATACTTATATTGTCTTTGATAATGTAAAGGAATTAAACAATTTTATTTGAAATTTGGTAAGGGAAGGTTCAGTCCATGCTATATGTCTATGTCTCGTGCCGTTTTCAGAAGAATTAATACTAATGACGTTGCTGGAAATTGACGTAGTAAATCATTAGGAATATTGCTAAGTGGCCGTTTTAGACCCGCTGTAGGGCTAAATATTGTAATGGCTAGCTCGTCTTAGTCCAGATGCAGACGTTATTTACTTAGGGACGTCCGTCGGTAGGTAAATAATAAATGATTGCAATGGAGGGAAATCTGGTTTGAGGAGCAGCTTTGATGGTCAGGTTGGTATTATTTATGCGGTTCCGATTAGGTTTCGTGTTGTGTTAGTTGTGAATATAGATTAGCTGTTTAGATTCCTGAATAAGTATTCTAATTAAAAAAAAATAGTTTGAACAATGCGTACTTTGATGAAAGAAGACTTTAAAATAGGGGCCAAATGGCACTTTTGTGTTTTTTTTTTGTTTAGTTGTCAAAATGGGAGAGTGATGAAACAAGATGTACTCTTAACTAATAACTATGTCCCCATGGGCCATGACTCTTAAAGTTATTGTTAAACAGACGCCTAGTTTTAATCCTCCCTTACAATAATGTTGCCACGCTTCACCCGGCTAATCTCATTGTCATACGAAACTCCCGTGATGTCGTCGCAGACGGTTTAAGCTGGCAACTCGCCGGCTGTCAGACACCATATACAAATAATTGCGTGGCGTTATCAGGGACTGTCTTAAAACCAATAATATATGGTTCAGTTTTGCATTTAAAATTGGTTGAAGGAGACGTATTACGTCTCGCGAGTACCTATTTCACGCCGCCTGGCCCTTGAGGTCATGGGTACTCTATCACAGTGGGGACTTAAGATCTTCTTTTGACCGTTAATAAAAAAATATAAAAAACACCACAAACAGTGTAAAATAATTTATCTTTCGGAAGACGGTGGCTTTGTTTTAAATACGTAATTCGTAGTACCCATATTATCATCGTCTAATTAAACATAATAATCGAAAAATGCTAACAAAATAATCGAAAAATGCTTATAAATAAATATAAACTACTGAAACCAACATACGAATAAAATGACAGTTACGCTTATCGAAAAAGATTCACCCAGTCATGAGTTAAAAAAAATAAAACAAAAGAAAATACAGTCGAATTAAAAGTAAAGTAAAAAGTAAAGTATCTGTGTATTGAAGAATCATAAGAATGTAGAATGAATAAGCGAGCGTAGTGAGCTCAAAAATGTGAGCCTACACATGAGATTTTCAGGAATTCGGGGCTCTCAAGAATCGCGGGGCCCTGGGCAGTTGCCCAGTGTGCGATTTGGAAAAGACGGCTCTATTTCACGATATTAACGCTGTGATTTTTACTTAGACAAATCTAGAGAACTGCAAGTATTTTTTTAAATCTTTTAAAACCCTTAGATTATAGAATGTCCAGTAGGCCACTGAGAATTGAAGCCAAAAACACGGTAGAAAAATTACCCACGTTGTTCTATTCCTACGTAAAATAAGTGAACATCTCCAAGGAAAACACAGAATCTAGACATTTGAAAATATCTAAGTTCGTAACTTTATAACAATGTGAACGTTGGATTTGGTTGAACCATCTATTATCGGCATTAACGACAAACATTAGTTATTTAGATCAGACGAAACAATTAATTAATTGAATAAATTATTGAGTTAGTTTAAATGTCTCAACTAAATGTTACTTAAGAATAGAGCAATAAATGTCATTTTAATTGATTGTTATTTTAATGTGATTTGCTTTTGTATATTTCGGGGGTGAGCTTATTGCCAACAACCGGTTATAAATGTGAGATTGCCAGACGTGGAAATCGAACCCAAGTTTACACGCTTAGCAGTCGTGTTTACGACCACAATACCAAAAAAGCATTTACATTACTTAGTAATTGAGGAACTCGTGGCTAAATACTCGTAATTACAACCGCACTGGCCAATTTTCCGGGTTAAGCCGCGCTTACCGAGGTTGGTCCGTGCATGGTTGATCATCTGACATAGCTAGTTTCTTTCGTGCCTAGATAAGAACGTAAAGCCGTTGGTCCAAGCTGTCATTTGTTGATCTTTGACAGTCGTTACTCTAAGTCGGAAGTTAATAAGTCTGGCAACCATTCTTACCATTGGATATCGTATTGCCCAGTTACTGGATTGTGGAGGTCTGATAGGCAGTCGCTCCATGTAAAATACTGATATTCAGCTGCATCTGTTTGGACTGGTAGTCGACCCCAATATAGTTGGGGAAAGGCATGCACATGATGAGTAATTTTGTGATAGTGACATCTGTTGATCTCGGTTTAGAACTTTTAATCGCGATCTGTTTCAATGATAAAATCTGCTCTTAAAATCTATACTTATAATAAATCTGTAGAGAGGCCAATTCTGTACATGAAATATTAAAAAAAATAACTATCAAGGGGTGATAAGGGATCGCTACTGATGCCAAAAATGCAATCAGTAAAATTTTTGTCTGTCTGTCTGTCTGTATGTTAGATATAGAAACAAAAACTACTCGACGGATTTTAACGAAATTTGGCACGATTATTCTTCATACTCCTGGGCAGGTTATAGTATACTTTTCATTACGCTACGATCAATAGGAGCAGAGCAGCGAAGGTAAATATTGGGAAAACGGGAGAAGTTACTCCATTTTTTAAGCTTCCGTCGCGTGTGCAGCCTTAATGATTAAAGCTACATAGAAATCATGTATGACGGAAATGTTCTCTTTAAAATTATATAAAAATATTCCTTGACAGCATAAGTCTATCTTTTATGGTTGACTCACAATAACACGTGAAACTCCCGATAGCTTAGCAATTCGGAGCTTTCTGATTATATTTGTCTACTCTTACGTTTACAACACTCTCACTCATCACTAATTTAAAAAAGTTAACATTATTACCTATTCGATAAAAAAAGAATCATGTAAATCGGTGTAGAAACACCAAAGTTATACAAGAAACGTGCGTGCTTCATACAATATTTGGCTGTTGATGCGAATAGACGTTCAGACTGTTCGACCTTATTGACAGACAATAATCTGGGGGCACGGCAGTGCCCCAGCCAAGTCTCGAGCAAAACGGGCACGGCCGTACCATCTTTTCTCGATGCGATTCGCGGCTGTTTCGCCCCCCCTATATCTTCGACGTGGACAAAGCTAGGAGTTTAGGTTTTCGGTGAATAATAGTAGGCATTAGAACAAGCTTAAGTTCGAAATTACATGCCAATTGAATTAATAGTTTAGGAGTTACGGTCGATCAAAGTTACACCATTTTGTCACTCACTCACTGACTCACTGACTCACTGACTCACTGACCGATCATCAAAAATCTAAGGTACTTCTAGCAGACTTAGAAACTTCAAATTTTGCACCAAGATAGGTCATTAGCCACATATAAAGGAAAAATTATAAAAACATTAAAAAATAATATACCATAGAAAACAATTTTATATTTGCGGTTTGGCAAGAACATTATGTATGGATTTTGACTGCATTGTTAACTTTGTTCGTTGTTTAAGTATTCAATTGGATGAATAAATACATGGAATAGAAAAGAATAATAAAAATGTAATACATAGACTATAATTAATTGATACATAAAGTTCATAATTCATTAAATTAATAAAGCTAAAACTCCATTGTATTGCGATAAATTTCGATTGTATGCGCGCTCGATAGATGGCGTTGTACCTGTCTGAATCGCGCTATGGTTTCGTTACCGAGCGCAGTATAAGTAGTACTTTAAAATAATTCGATAATTTTCATTTGATAGCGCCACCTACCTATGAAAAACCATTTCGAAACTAAAAAAATATTGTAGCTATATTCGGAGAACTTAAGTTAGCCGGATTAGATAGTAGATTTATTATTGTTACTGAAACAGTTATTTAGGCGAATAGTTTATTAATATAACATAGACATAGGTAGTTACAATATCTAGTTGTTTACGTGTTATTTAGTTTAGTTATATTTATTTTGTAAGTTAGTAGATTTATGTTTATTTAGCTCGTTGAAAAGAAACAAAAGAGATAGAGAATGGGTTCTAAGCAAAGCAGTAGCTGAAGTTCAAGAAATTATGAGGTCACCTAAAAAAAAAAGAAAGAAATACACTTACAAAAAATAAATGAGATCCCACCAAAAACATTAAAATAATGTAAAAAAATGCCAAGTCTCTCGATGCAGTCTTTCCATCGTAAAAAGTTTTGAGATCTCATAGAAGCCAAGTCCTATTCAAATTATTTTGTAGTTATAAATCAACATTTAGTAATTGTATCAATAGTTTTCTTTATATTATAATTATAGTGACTTGGCAATGAGCACAAGAAGAAACAAAACGGCATATTTGGAGTTGAAAGTCACACACCGCATGCGTAAACATTAATATCACAAAATTAATTTTCTTTTGGTTTATCCGTGTCGTCCCAACCGAATTTCGGCAACGGCAGTCAGTCTCATCCAAGACTAGTAAACTGCGCAGGACATAAATTATAATGCACAATTGCACAAGTGTGTACGCAAACACTAGTGTTAGTGTACTCTCGGTTCATTTACTTTCATAAAGCGGTGGCCCGTAAGGTACTTATTTTTTATTATTGCATTGGAGCATGTAGTCGGTAGTGATCTGATCACAGGTCTCGTCAGTAACATTTGCACATAATTCCAGGCAGCAAGCAGCTTTTAATTGGTGCTCATTGCCAAGTCACTATAATTATAATATAAAGAAAACTATTGATACAATTACTAAATGTTGATTTATAACTACAAAATAATTTGAATAGGACTTGGCTTCTATGAGATCTCAAAACTTTTTACGATGGAAAGACTGCATCGAGAGACTTGGCATTTTTTTACATTATTTTAATGTTTTTGGTGGGTTGTTATTTACAAACCGTGCTTATCAGCGCGACTTTTAGTCTTTTTTTTTTTGTGGTGAAATCATCACATGAGTCCTCCCACCCAGGGCAACGCGGGAGGGACTGTCAGACTTGACTGACTAAAATCCACGGTGTCCTTCAATGGCCCTTTATGTACCGGGGTCACGGTAATTTGTGAGTCCCGCAACCCCGGCAGGCTTTGGCCCTCTACAGGCCCCGTCATTATGCTGACACACCTTGAGGCGCGCGTGGAACACAACGCGCCGTCGACCCGGGCATGGTCCATGGTCGGACAGCGAGTCGCCCATTACTCGCCGCCCGCATGCCCGCGCCTACGGTGGCCCGACATCGTCTTGCAACGTCCGTCGCCGTGGGCGTCTACCACTGCGGCTGGGGTGGAGGGAGGACGCTGTCCGCTCCCTCACGCGACCCGCCTTCTCCATCGCGAACATGACTGCTTCGCAGAAGGAGGCGACCGCTTCCCACTCCGTTTCGCCCCGCAGCATGGCCTCGACCAATGCCGGGCGCGAGAGATCTCCGCCTATCGCCGTCGTGAGGAAACGGCGGTGCTCAAGCGGGGCAGTCCTGCACCGTATGCTCCACCGTGTCCTCCGGACGATCCTCGCAGTGGTTACACCCAGGAGTTTCTTCCCTCCTTATCAGACACAGGTACCTCCCGAAACTTCCGTGTCCGGTGAGGATCTACGTCATGCGGTAGGTCAGGACGCCGTGACGCCTATCCAGCCACTCCTCAAAGAGGGGTCTTACCGCCGCGATTGCGGCGTACCCTTTTTTAACTTTTAGTCTTTGATTATTATTTTTTTTAGTTTTGTTTTGTTGTTATTTTATGAAATAGGTATTAGAGGTTTTGGTAGTGTTTAAATATATTATTAGTTTACATTTTATTTCTTTATAGTTGAAGCAATATAGGTACGAATATCAGTTATTTTGGTAGTGTTTAGTTGTATTAATAGTTTACATTTTATTTCTTTATAGTTGAAGCAATAGTAGGTACGAAGTTAGTTATTTTGGTAGTCTACACTAATATTATAAAGAGGAAAACTTTGTTTGTTTGTTTGATTGTAATGAATAGGCTCAAAAACTACAGGACCGATTTTAAAAATTCTTTCACCATTCGAAAGCTATATTATCCACGAGTAACATAGGCTATATTTTATTTTGGAGAAAAATAGGGTTCCGTAAGATATTTGGGTTTTTCGGCCACAAGGTCTAAAAAATCAACCAGAAAAGTTACTTATTTTGCGTACGCTGCGTAAACTATAAAAGATAGAACCATAAAATGTTCTAATTAATTGTTGAATTTATAAATATCTACAAAAAAGACCGCGACACACTATATCTATCTATGTCGAGTGTATGTGATGACTTCCTAAGTAGGCTTTTTGCAGCGGTAACCGACATTCACGCGTGCGGAGCCGCGGGCGCCCGCTAGTCTATAATTAAGTACGGCAACAGAAAACTATAATTTGATAAATTTTGTAAAGGTTCTGGCTCTTTGATCTAGTGGTCGCAAAAGCAGTCGCTTTTGCGACCACGAGCTCCCGTGTTCGATTCCCAGCTCTGGAAAGTGTTATTGTGATTACCAATTGTAATTTATCAGTAGCAGTCATGGAATCTAGATTCGAGGCCGATTTATGGCATTAAGCTTGCCCCCTCTAACAAGGGACTTTAAAACATAACTGTTACTGGGTGTACTGTTGTTAGGTACCTCGCTGCTTAATCTTTCGGGATCAAAGGTTATGTGATAACTAGACCATTAATTAGGTGAAGGGTACTTACCTAAATAGATTGGTTGGATCGTATTGAATGTGGGATCAGCCGTAGTCTGTAACAAGAAACGGTAGAATTATTAACAATCCTTTAGAGACTAAACGATGTAGTGAAAAGCTGTAGATAAATAAGTGTAGCCCCCACAGAGGGCCAAACGCCTGTCGATACAGGACACCGTGACCCTGGAGCGTAAGGGACAATTGAAGGAACAAGGTGGATTTTAGTCAGTACGAGTTTGACAGTCCCTACCACTCCACCTTGGGCGGGAGGACTTATTTGATGATTTTAGCACGTAAAGAAAAGATGTACTGAAAAGTAGGTAGTATGAATTTTTACTGCGCCGTCGTTCGCTTTAATTTTGAATTCGACAATTCAATCGGATGATACAAATGGCGCCATCTATAATTGTCGTACAAATACTGTTGTTGTTTTTCATGGAAACAGAGGCCCCAGCATGACTTTTCACGTTATTGTGACGTAAAGTAAACAGGATCTTTGACATTGATTTCATGGAAAAAATTAGTTCCTCGTTCGTACATACGTGCGTACTTGTACGTAGAGGCGCTTTTTAATTTTTCGAACAATAAACATTATAAATACTTAAAGTAGGGGAACAGCGTATAAGACGGGAACGCGAGGTATGATGTGAAATCAAACATTTAAAGCAAACTTAACACAACACTAACGTAGCGCAAGCGCCAACAGGACGACACTTGTTAATGGCCGCTTGTAAATGACGTCCTGATGGCGCTTGCGCTACTTTAGTGTTGTGTTAAGTATGCCTATAGAGTGTATGTCACCATTATACCTCGCGTCCCCGTCTTATATACTGTTCCCCTACCTACGCTGTAAATAAAGTACCTATAGAAATCTTGTGATAAGGCTTCAGTACTTTTTTTGGATGAAAGGTACCCTATGTCCGTCTCTGCACACCTGAAAAAGTATATGCAAAATTTCAGGATAATCGGCTCAGTGGTTTGGACGTGAAAAGGAAACAAACAAACAAACTTACTTTCGCATTTATATTATTACTTAGCATTAGTGCCCCCAAAAGTGGACCATTTACCTTGTTTTGCACAAGGGCATTAAATTGCTTAGTACCATTAGGCAGGCGGCTTTAACTTGCTTCTCCATACAAAATTTTGATTGAACAATTTCTAGCTTTTTTTTTATCGTGGTAAAGGCATCAAAATGCGTCCTCCCACCCAGGGCAGAGCGGGAGGGACTGTCAGACTCGTACTGACTAAAATTCATTGTGTCCTTCAATAGCCCTTTACGTTCCGGGGTCACGGTAATTCGTACAGTCCCGCGACCAACAATTTCTAGCTCCATAAATTTTTCAATAAAATTTTGCATCGCATTGCTTTTTCAAGAATGCCACAAACACTCAGATCTCAAACATTTTATTTTATTAATATTTGTTCCGCGCGGTAATCAAAAACCATGACCACGACCGAATCGTACTATTATTTTTGTTTTTTATGCAGTGAACTCGTCTTTTGTTGAACCTTCCCAACCATATTGAGGCTTACAGTTAAACTTGATGGTCAGTATTTTGTCAGCATACGAGTAACGTTTTAATCAATTTTCTTCCGCACTAGGAATTATTCCTGTATCGACTGTGCATTTACAAATATTTGAATTTACGTGCACAACCAAATTAAAGTAATACATTACACATTTTTCTAAAAGTGGTTGTTTTTTTAGCATAATTTCGAAAGTATGATCTTAATCAATTTAACAAACATACATTGTGAAAGAAAAATCACAAAGATATTTGAATATGTTGGATCAAAATTTTGTATGGAGCGTAAAAGTACGTAATGTGGTACGCTAAGTGTTCCCTGAGATACGTCCCACTCTGAGGAACTTAATGTTCGTTCGTAACATGAGGAAAGAGCAATTAGGATATTATGAAGTCGGTGCCTACTTATTGCGAAAGTACTTTATTTCGCGCTGTTATTCTAGTTCGCGTTGTTAAGGGCTTTGATAATTTATTTGTAATATTTTTTACTTTTTTTTTAATTTCTTCTTATATTTTTATTTTTTGTGGTGGTCCTTTGTTTTTTAATTTTGATTTGATTATGTTTTGTCTTCCGTATGAGTTAACGTAGCCAGAACTTTAGTTTTCTTTTACTTATAAACGTTATACTCGTACCTGGCCAATAATATCTTATTGTTAATCCAGTTTATCCGGATGATCCGGGGATACCGCACGATCGCCGGCGAATCGGCCAACCTCCTTGCCGGATTGCTGCCCTGGGATCTGGAGGCGACTGCCCTCCAGCGCGTCTATGAATGGCGCGTGGAGGCGCAGCGCCGGGGCGAATCCCCGCTGCCTCGACAAAACGAGGCGCGGCGGGAAGAGCTCCGGCGCGATCTCAGGGCAGTATGGAGGGAGCGACTGTCGCAACCGAGGTTCGGGCACGCCGCAATCGCGGCGGTAAGACCCCTCCTTGAGGAGTGGTTGGATAGGCGTCACGGCGTCCTTACCTACCGCATGACGCAGGTCCTCACCGGACACGGATGTTTCGAGAGGTTCCTGTGTCTGATAAGGAGGGAAGAAACGCCTGGGTGTCACCACTGCGAAGATCGTCCAGAGGACACGGTGGAGCATACGGTGCAGGACTGCCCCGCTTGGGCAGAGCATCGCCGTGTCCTCACGACGGCGATTGGCGGAGACCTCTCGCGCCCGGCATTGGTCGAGGCCATGCTGCGGGGCGAGACGGAGTGGAAAGCGGTCGCCTCCTTCTGCGAAGCAGTCATGCTCGCGAAGGAGGAGGCGAGCCGCGTGAGGGGGAGGACAGCGTCCTCCCTCCACCCCAGCCGCAGTGGTGGACGCCCACGACGTCGCAAGACGATCTCCGGCCACCGTAGGCGCGGGCATGCGGGCGGCGAGTAATGGGCGACTCGCTATCCGACCATGGACCATGCCCGGGTCGACGGCGCGTTGTGTTCCACGCGCGCCTCAAGGAATGTCAGCATAATGACGGGGCCTGTAGAGGGCCATAGCCTGCCGGGGTCGCGGGACTTTCCCATTACCGTAACCCCGGTACGTAAAGGGCTAGTGAAGGACACCGTGGATTTTAGTCAGTACAAGTCTGACAGTCCCTCCCGCCCTGCCCTGGGTGGGAGGACTCATTTGATGATTTTACCACGATAAAAAAAAAAAAAAAAATTTAATCCAGTTTGTAAACTATCTTATTATCATTTTTAACCCAAGTTCAGTTGTTCTTTTTTGTGAAAGACATAACGTACATCATCCTCACAAACTTTAGTGTTCATAATATTGTAATACTTTTTTTTTATCGTGGTCAAATCATCAAATGAGTCCACCCACCCAGGGCCGGGCGGGAGGGACTGTCAGACTTGTACTGACTAAAATCCACGGTGTCCTTCAATAGCCCTTTACGTACCGGGGTCACGGTAATCCGTTAGTCCCGCGAAAAAGAAAAATATAACATACTAAGCGCTGCCAGCTGCTTCGCCTGGTTTTAATTAGAAAAATAATTACCCACGAGAACTAAATAAAAGTTTTGTGTTATTTCTGATTATTTCATCAAGATTCGTTCAGCCATTCTAACGTGATTGAGTAACAAAACAGCATTAGATAAGAATACATCCATTCAACCAATCTTTCCCATTAAATGCACTTGACAGAAAGACAAAATTACTTTAGAATCGATAATGTTGTATATAACTATATTATTAATAATAATAGAGCGAAATAAACGAGAGAGAGAGAGAGAGAGAGTTATGAGGAGGCTTTGTTTAATTATACAAAATTAAATCATGTTTTCAGTTTATTAACTCATACATACATTCTTAATACAGTTAATAGCTTATTTTATGCTTTTTAACCAGAAATGGTCTCGTATTGGTAAATTTTTATTTTATGAACGTATTAATTTATTGAAACATTATTTAGTTGCTGCATTTTACTCTATTCAAAATTCGTGCATTTTCAGAATTTCCCGATCAGTTTAGGCCTCAACCGCGCTCTATCATGAACACAGAACTATTTTAGCAATCCTTTTGTACATATACGTTGAAAAACCGTTTAGAGTGGGAGTATTATATAAGTAGGTAGGCACTGCTCTGTGTTTTAACATGCAATACATAATCAGCGTATAATATTCCCTCTGCTGGGTAATCCTCCATTTAGACATTTAAATCCTCATCATTCTTCAATTCATGAAACGCCTTTCCAAGCGTTTCTTTGACTCTGCTGTTAGCCACCCCAATCGATCGCATCATATTATTTAATCATTTTATCAAAGTGTCGTTATAATAAAGTATAATCAGTATGTAATGCCCTATCATATAGATTTTTTCAAATCAAAGCCACAATATTAACGATTGTTTTATTGATTTGAGAACACTGAGCGGCATTTACCTTAATAATCTAATCTTTACAATCTTAAGAATATATTACAAGACTCAAAACTTGATCCTCATTATTTTGCATATGGATGTCTTCTGGCGGCCCGGTTTAAGTGGGTCGGACGGAACACAACATAATGTTTGTTAATGTTTGATAGTATTCCAAATGTTAATAATGTTTGAATCTTTTTATGCCATTAACACAATAAAATTTCTAAAGTATTATAAAACCTCTGCCGTTTTACCACAAAAAGTTAAACATCTGATGAAAAAAATAGTGTAGCTGCAAAACGACTCTTAAATCAACGTCAAATGTCGTTTTGCAGTTGACAGTTTTTTTAGACAAATGTTTAACTTTATTTTAGTAAGACCTGTTTCAAAGGTCGTTCTTTAGTTTAAAAAAGAAACAGGCACAAAAGAAAATCTTCAAATAACATAGCTACAAGTCCAGTGTAAAGTACAGAATATAGAACAGTGGATCGGAACACGATAGTTAAATGTTAATCTAGCTGTCTATTGGTTTGATAGTATTCCAAATGTGAATAATTTTGAATATATTTATGCCAGTAACACAATAAAACTTCTTCAGCTTAATAATATGTTTCAACGACTGTTCTCTAGTTTAAAAATGGTAGAGGAACAAAAAAACCTTCAAATAACATAGCTACAAGTAAATCTGAAAAACGATACAAGCCCAGTGGGTCGGAACACGATAGTTAAGTGGTTAATCTAGCTGTCTATTGGTTTGTATCGACAGTCCTAAGCAAACTCCTCGTGTAGAATGATGTTTGCGCTCAACCAATAACGCTTGAGAGTTCTTTTTGTAAATGCGTAGTGTTAGTGTCTGCCTTTATGTCTTAATTAATGTTTAAACTTGTTTTATTGATTTTTAGGTTGTTTTTCGATCTGTTTGTTTTTTTTTTTAGAGCTGAATGTGGGTGAGTAAGTTAATCGTAAACTTATGTAGGGAAAATCTATCCCTCATGATAGATAACTAAGCTTGTCACAGTTGTAAATTCTTTTGCAGTTGAATCGGCATGTCCTAGAACTAAGAATTCGAAGACATGTGATATCTACGTAACCACACTGGGCCCGCGTGAAAGATTACACCCCACACCCTCTTACAGAGAGGAGGCCTTTGTCCCAGCAGTGAGCACATTATAGGCTGAAGAAGAAGTAAAGTGTATTTACTAATTAAAAATGGGTTTGCTATTGACCACGATCTACTCCAGAAGCAAAAATGAGGCCTAGGATATGGCGAACTCCCCCAGAACGAACTGGTGGCCTACTATGATGTCTTAAAACGTGAGTAGTTCCGCTCAGGGAACGAGATGGCGCTAGACGACTTGTATAGCTCTGTCTCTTTCCCACAGCCTAACTACTCACGCTGTAGGGACTGGAAAAGATATTTAACATTCTGATAGGATGGTGGTCTGGCTCGTAGACCCCTGTAACCCTCCACCGCTAGTTGGTTTACTCGGTAAACCGCTAGGAGTGTTTTTG
Source organism: Agrotis puta (assembly GCA_943136025.2). Classification (NCBI taxonomy): domain Eukaryota; kingdom Metazoa; phylum Arthropoda; class Insecta; order Lepidoptera; family Noctuidae; genus Agrotis; species Agrotis puta. Next base: position 5,796,257 of record OW964171.2, read on the forward strand.
TAAATCAACTGTCAAATTTGAAGCTAGCTGCTATGATTATTTAACGATCGACTGAAATAACTGCGGCTACTTAATTGAATCTCTGGACATCAAAGAGAGCAGATCAAATTAGGCTTTCAGAGTGATAGGTCGAAATCTAATTTCTATCAGTGGTGTCGGTTCTGGCAAACGCTGTAAATTGTTTTATTTCTTTAGATTTAGGACTCGCAAGTTTGTGGTCCTGGTAACGATTCTCAAGCCAGGTGTCGATGGTATTGGATTTTTCTTTAAATAGCTGTACTATGAGTCTAAGAAGATTACCGTGACCCCGGTACGTAAAGGGCTATTGAAGGACACCGTGGATTTTAGTCAGTACAAGTCTGACAGTCCCTCCCGCCCTGCCCTGGGTGGGAGGACTGATTTGATGATTTTACCATGATAAAAAAAATGAGTCTAAGAAGAGTGTCTAAGTGTATCTAAGTGTACTAACCCCTGCCTAGCCCTTCGGGAATAAAAGGTGTGATTTTTTACCTCGGGGTTTTGTTTATTAAAGTACTAAGAACTTAGAAAAACGTAACGTAACTGTGCATGATAGAAAAATCAAATAATACATATCTCAAAAATAATGTTACGAAGGTTTCACACAAAAAAGAAACTTATTAACTTTACAAAGGTACAAGAATTTTACTTTAAAAAAAAAACTTCTAGAATCAAAAACAGAACAAACATTTCACTCAACTTTAAAGTTATCCCTTCAGACAAAGAAAAAAAAAACAAAGTTTTGTACTCAGTTAATGTAGGTTCGTCAGTGCCCATTATTACATGACCCATATTATATAGAATAAAGGAAAGCGGGTCAAATAATATTGGCCACAAACCCAATCACATAGTAGCTTTACTTCAAAAAGATTTTTTTTTTAAAAAGCACAAACTTCCGTACTCAGTCAAGGCACGTAGCGTAGTCGTTGGGATCAATCAATCAATCTCAACAGGTCGTAAACGTCCACTGCTGGACGTGAGCCTCCGTCACAGTTCCGAAGAACGATCACAGGAGGTATTGCCATAATCACCGTAAGTTCCACACGAGTGAGAACGCGACAGAGCGCTGATATAAAAAATGGGGAACTGGTCTTTTCGCACGCACTTTGAAATATAAAAAAAAGTATGAGTCGTGGCCAGATCTTATAACCACCAATCAATTATTGATATACTTTAAGAGCTGTCAATACACGATTTTCTTGTAGATATTATAGGTATAATAATAACAAACTCTGGTGTTACTAACTCGTTAATTCAATGATCTTACTTTTTATTGATTTCAGAGCTACCAGAAATCTAAAATAACATTTTTAAAATCATGTTTGATTCTTGAGGACGTAGAAAACGATGCACTGTCAACCTGGGCCTGGTCCTTGATCGGACAGCGAGTTACCCATTATTCGCCGTCCACAATCTCGCGCCAATGGTGGCCAGAAATCGCTCATTGATGTCCACATTATAAAGGGGCCAAAATAGTCAAACGCTGAGTATACTGATCTTCTTGATATACAAAATGAAGTGCCCCTGGCCAATGGTTTTGTTTTCATGAAATCTACCATTCCAAATTAAAATCTACCAAAACCAAAATCTAAATCTACCATTTTATGAAATGGACTAAAACATCTTGAAGTAAACAATTTTAAGATCTGGCCCCAAAATATACGTTTAAAGATTGAAAGCAGTTTGTTTAATGGTCTGTTTTACAAAAAAATATTTATACCATTTTCAGGTTTAATAAATAACTCTGCTCAGTTCGGTTGCCTAAACTTGAAATCAAGTAATTCGACTCTAGAAGATTTCTTTTGGGACCTTAATTAATGTTGCTTATTTTTGTGCGAAATATTGCATTAGCTCACTTGTATGTATTTGGTGTATTTGCCGTGATGGTAAAATAACTCATATTTGAGTCCAATTTTCAATTCGTTCTAATAAAAATATCAATTTTTGTGTTTTTTTTTAATCTGACCTTTATAGGAATTTCTTTTGTATAGTGTGCGTGGGATAAAACATATAAACTCACACAAACAATCCGTCCTGGAAAAATACTTGTAGGCCATAAAAATATTTGTTTCATGCGGAAATCGAACTCGCTAGTCGCAGTGCACCAGGCATTCGCTCAGCCATTGCGCCAACTGTACCCAATACACCTGGTTTCAAGGAAAAGTTATGGCATCTTGTGCTCGAGTCTCCCGCTTTCACGCACATATTTTGGACGTAAAAGCATTCTACTTACTCCATATTCTCTGTCTCTCTCTTGCTTAACATTTTTCTTTATTCATTTACTAGGAAATTAAGTTGTATGCGTTTAAATTAAAAATAGGACGTCCTTGGCGCCATATTGTGTTTTTTTTGTTAAAGTGATAAAATCATGAAATGACTCCTCCCACCCAGGGAGGCCGAGAGGGAAAAAATCAACGGTGTCCTTCTAAATCCCTTTACGTTCCGGGGTCACGGTTATCTGTTAAGACAGTCTCGCGACCCCGGATATTGTGACTTTATGCACGCTTTTTTTATACTTACACAGTCTTAAACAAACAATAATTAGGTACCTATATAAAAATAATATTATCGAGGTAATATGGGTAACAAATATTATTGCTCGATGTATTTTTTCAGTCAGGACGTAGTACTTACATTTTAGTAAAAAGCGGTGTTTAAACTCAGATAATATATTAACTAAATTGCAACTTGGCTGTGTTTTAAATGGGCAGTGACTTTTTTTTTTTTTTATCGTGGTAAAATCATCAAATGAGTCCTCCTACCCAGGGCAGGGCGGGAGGGACTGTCAGACTTGTACTGACTAAAATCCACGGTGTCCTACACTAGCCCTTTACGTACCGGGGTCATGGTAATGTGAAAGTCCCGCGACCCCGGCAGGCTATGGCCCTCTACAGGCCCCGTCACTATGCTGACACTCCTTGAGGCGCGCGTGGAACACAACGCGCCGTCGACCCGGGCATGGTCCATGGTCGGACAGCGAGTCGCCCATTACTCGCCGCCCGCATGCCCGCGCCTACGGTGGCCGGAGATCGTCTTGCGACGTCGGACGCCGTGGGCGTCTACCACTGCGGCTGGGGTGGAGGGAGGACGCTGTCCTCTCCCTCAGGCGGCCCGCCTCCTCCTTCGCGAGCATGACTGCTTCGCAGAAGGAGGCGACCGCTTCCCACTCCGTCTCGCCCCGCAGCATGGCCTCGACCAATGCCGGGCGCGAGAGGTCTCCGCCTATCGCCGTCGTGAGGACACGGCGGTGCTCTGCCCAAGCGGGGCAGTCCTGCACTGTATGCTCCACCGTGTCCTCCGGACGATCTTCGCAGTGGTGACACCCAGGCGTTTCTTCCCTCCTTATCAGACACAGGAACCTCCCGAAACTCCCGTGTCCGGTGAGGACCTGCGTCATGCGGTAGGTAAGGACGCCGTGACGCCTATCCAGCCACTCCTCAAAGAGGGGTCTTACCGCCGCGATTGCGGCGTGCCCGGACCTCGGTTGCGACAGAAATGGGCGGTGACTTACGTAAAGTAAGTTAAAAGAAACTTAATTCGAGAAATGGTGAAAAGCTCTCATGATCAGTGTAAATCTTAAGCGCAGGATACACGTCGGCGCGACTACAAACAGTACACAAATCGTTGTTCTCCACATTTTCACGAGTAAATAAAACTCCAAGTCGTCTATCTTAAGAATCGTTTTTCTAAATTACTTAGGTTCGGCCGGGACCCCATTAGTCGGTCCTCGTTACCTCCCGAGACAAATGGTGCGAAACGCGAAGAGTTGGCGCCTTTGCCGAGCCGTTTATTAGTATTAACAAACTTTGCCACCAAGATCATTTATACGAATGAAAAAATAAACTAAAGTCCGCTCGCCTGAATTGTGTTTTAATTGAGAACTATACCTCCTTTATTTCTCTCGACTAGTCTTAATTTACAGTTTTAATGTAGAGTAGAGGAACTTTGTTTAAACTTTGTTGTTTTATTCTCGCTGAGTAAATAGAATGTGTCGAAGCGACATAAACGTCCACAATGTAGCCTCTGACAGTATGTTTTAATTTAAGCGAAACTCATCAGCTACTATCATGATATATCGAAATTAAAACATATTCTGGGACGTAGGTATTAATTTGTGTGCTCTCCCGGGCGAGGGCGCTCGACGAAAGGTATTACGAAAATTTAATTGAAGTTTTGATTAAGCACTGTTGCACATGGCGGCCTCATTGATCACGACTTTATAAAGTACAGGCTTAAAAATGTGGTCGACATCATTACCGACAGTCCGACATGTTTAGGCGACTGGAAACTTACGTTTCATTACTACAAGTTCCAGTTTAACTTACTTCAACATTCTCAAACAAATTTTATGTTACGCTCACCCCTTTGTAAAATTGAAAGTCTTTTCCTCGGATTTACGAAACGAACGACGTCGACTATTCGAAAATCTGGGCATTGGTTACTTCTTAGCTCGTTTTGGAGTTAAACATGGGTCTTAAGGGCTAGGGATTAAGGTGAAAAGTGTTTTAGATAATCTGAGCAGATATGACGTTTCGTTTTTAGTTACATAAACAAATAATGGCAGTAAGGGATTGATGGAAGTGAATGAGTCCACGTCCTATACAAACTTGTGCAGTATCGAACTTTAGGCATTGTTATATTGAGGACGTTTGGAATGTCGAACCACTGGGAAAACATTGATCTTTTATAGTTTATTCAATATCGAAGACCTGAGTGGATACCTTCTCATTTGGAAAATTGTAATGTAATGGAAACAACAGTCATATTCCACGCCATTACACGCTTTTATTTTCATCGTTTTCAGATCGTGTTTCTTTTTATTTCGTCCAGTTGTGATTTCCTGCATGGAATTTAATTTAGGAACTTTTCAAATATTAAATTATGTATAAATACGGTTTGCTATTCCAACCTTAAATTATCGACCAACTGACTCGCAGAGACTGCAGCTTTACATTTTATTTAACTTTTGGTTTCGAATTTAATAGGAACAGAACTGTTTAGGGTTTTTTTTAAATTCATGACATGCTATGGGACCCTTTTTTTTACGTGGTAAAATCATCAAATGAGTCCTCCCACCCAGGGCAGAGCGGTAGGGACTGTCAGACTCGTACTGACAGTCCCTACCCTGAAATCCACGGAGTTCTTCAATAGCTCTTTACGTTCCGGGTTCACGGTAATTCGTACAATCCCGCGACCCTGGCAGGCTTTGGCCTTCTAGAGGGGAGCCCCGTCATTTTGCTGACACTCTTTGAGGCGCGCGTGGAACACAACGTGCCGACCCGGGCATAGTCGGACAGCGAGTTGCCCATTACTCACTGCCCGCATGCTCCCTCGGGAACCATAGTGTAGAAATCATAAAAAAAAAAACAAAACTGTAGGCTTTTATTAGTTTGGAGTAAATTTTCACCTTAGGCTCTACCATGACTTCACGTTTATGTGACGTAAAGTAAACGGGAGTTCTGACGTTAACTAGGGACGCTTTTCAATTTCCCTTACAATAAACGCAGTAAATACTTCAAGTACACTGTAAATAAAATACAGAAATTTAGTGATAAGGCCTCTGTGTAAAAAGATATCTTTCTTTAGTGACTTTACAATGGGACACAAACAGACTTGAAACAGTAGCTTTCAAACCTTTGGTATTAGGTTCGATCCCTGGGGCATGCAAAGAGGTATTGGGTGTTCCTGTCAGCCCGAAGGTGCAATGGCGCCGGTAAATAGCGTTAGGCTCGCCCTCAAATCTCATGGGATCGAATACCGTCATCGACATGCTGTCAGTACGCTAAAACACTGCTGTCTGCTGAAATTAGGGTGAACGTGGATGCAGGTTTGACATCAATGTTGAATGAAATAGACTGGCGAGGAGGAGGCATACTTTTAGAGAAATATATGTTAAAAAAATAAAAAAATATTCCACAACTATCACACAACGCCATCTAGTCCCAAGCTAAGCAGAGCTTGTGTTATGGGTACTAGACAACTGATAAACATACTAAAATATTTCTAAATACATACATATTATAGATCAATTACACCCAGACACAGAACAAATGGTCGTGCTCATTACACAAACATTTGTCCTGTGGAAATCGAACCCACGACCTCCGGCATAGCAGTCAGGGTCACAAACCACTAGACCAACAGGCCTGTTGAATTATTTCGATTTCAGAATCTTTGTTATCCAAAGGGAACGATCTCTATTAAGATTTGCTAGAAGCCTTAACTTATTAGACGATGAGGTTCCTAGTATTTCTCTCGTAATATTTAATATTATTTATTTAAGTTATTATAAAAAAAAATGAATAAATAAAAACAGTTTTTTTTTGTTTTTATACATAATATTATATATTTAATATTATTTGTTGCACTTTGTTGTCCGTCTGTCAAGTTTTCAGGAATACGTGGCGGTATCAAGCTGAAATTAATATACAATCACACATTACAATCTGAAGTTCTCACTAAAGGACCCTAACCAAATCAATAAAAACATATCTGTCTAGATATAAAAATAGAAAAACAAAATACAAAACCACCCATTTTTCCGTAACAAACACAATAAATACCCCAGCAACTAAATAAAAGAAACCATTTCATTCAAACCCAACACTTAGCAAGACATTGCATTGCAGCAACAAAACAAAACGCCATCTTTTAAAATTGCGAGGGAAAGTATAATAATTCGTATTATTATATTCGTGTCTGACACTAATATCTCGTCTCGGCTCGGGGCAACTGCAAGCAAACAATGAGACAGCTTTAATAAAAGTAAATCGTATTAACACCTAACTCGGTAAGCTGTATTAGTGTCGCACGGTTTGAAACTGTTTTAACGTTATTATTTGTTGTTAGTGTAGTGTTTCGTTTAAAAAGTTTGAACCCCAATAACGTTTTTGATTCGTTTTGGACCTATACGTAAAGGGCTATTGAAGGATACCGTGGATTTTAGTCAGTACGAATCTGACAGTCACTCCCGCTCTGCCCTGGGTGGGAGGACTACTTTGATGATTTTACCATGTTAAAAAAAAATACAGACTTACTACAAAAAAAAAAAACTGTTGAACACTTAAAAAACTGTCAACGTCAAAACAGCATCCCGCGTTTAAATAGGGGTCGTTTTGCAGATACACTTTTTTTAAGACAACCGTTTATCAGATGTTTATTTTTTTTCGGTAAGAAGGTTAGAATCTAAAGTCTGAGAAGATCACCTTTCTGCCCGTTTTTTTACTAAGGGTCGGCGCAACACGTTTTTCTTCCATTCTCCCCTGTCCGATATCAAAGCATCGTTTACTCCTTTTATGTTCATAATCATTCCTCACACTGTAAAAAAAGGCCAAAGGGTTTGAGGTATGAGATTCGTAGACGAACTAAATTGGCAAACATAGCCCAGCGAATTAGCAAGTTGAAGTGGCAGTAGGCAGGCCACATAGCACGCAGAACTAATGGCCGATGGGGCCGTAAGGTTCTCGAATGGAGACCACGCACCGGCAAGCGCAACGTGGAATGTCCACCTGTAAGGTGAACAGAAGATCTGATGAAAATTACAGGATCACGCTGTATGCAAGCCGCTTCCAACCGGTCCTATTGGAAATCTATGGCCTATGTTCAGCAGTGGGCGTCCTACGGCTGATATGATGATTCGTGGATCCTTCCTAAACAGGTCTGATTAATAAAGAATTCAAGTCTAAAAGAAAACAGTTCCAAGATCACCTTACCAAAGGATCCGACGTACCCTTACTTAAGGAAATGTCCCTGTTAACTCAATTGGTAGATAATTTAGTTAATTACATCCAGCTGGAAATGTCGTATAAAAACTATGAAATAAGCATTCGACATTCTACAGTTTTTTTAGGGTTTCGTTGGTTTCGTACCCAAAGGGTAAACCGTATAACTAAGACTCCGCTGTCTGTCTGTTTGTTCGTTTGTCCCAAGAAAACAAAAATGGCTACCATTGAGGAGAGGTTGGTTTCCGACTACGTACTATTATAATTTTATTGATAGGATTGAGCAAGTTAGGTTATAAGTTTGTACAGATCAAAACCGGACATATTGTATATGTGAAACGGGCATTTTCAATTTTTAAACCGATGTAGGCGAACGAACAGTGTTAAAGAATATGCGAGGTAAAATGGGGATATACATTCTTTAGGCATACGTAAAGTGTGTGATTTCCCATCACACCTTGCGTCTCCGTCTTATGAACTGTTTCCATTTAGGTCCTAATCGTGCTAGCGTCTCGGAATTTAAAATTAAACTTAGGTCGGAAAAAAAGCATTATTGCAAGATTACCTTTGCTTTTCTTAAAAGCTAAAGCTTTAAATCCGGAGAAGGATTTTGCTAAATGAAACAAAGATTTTGTAAATAAAATTAAAACGCTGAATCTTTATATAAAGGTTTTTGAATCTGAGCTGAAGTAGGTATTCAGATCTTTTAATAAAGGACCTACGATCCGATTGAAACGCGGCTTTTTGGCTTAATTTCAGATTCTGGGAAGTCGCTGTCAAAGTGGTGCGGAAAATATTTGAAACAATAAAATATTTATTACAACTGTCTAATAAAGTGGGCATGAGGACGGCGAGTAATGGGGACTTGCCGTTCGATCCTGAGCCATGACCGGGACCGACCGGTGCGTGTTCCACGCGCACTTCTAGAAGTTTCAGCAAACTGACGGGGCCTAGGGCCAAACTGACGGGGCCCAGGGCCAAAGCATGACGGGTCTGCGGTACTATCTCATCAGGTAACCGTGACCATGGAACGTAAAGACCTATTGAAGAAAACCGATTTTAGTCAGTACGAGTCTGACAGTCTCAGTCGTGCCGCCGTGGGTGGGCGGACTCAATTAATGATTTTACCGAGATAAAAAAACTTAATTGTCTAATTAAAAATAATTGATTGACCAAAATTTTAAACAATATTATTGGTAGATACTCAGCAGAATTAATCATTAGATTGCAAAAGCATTTAAATGGAGACTGATAAAAGACGCACATTATGAGATCCAATCTTAATTCATTTCATTCCATTCGCCTTTCTACTTTTCATAATACAGATCAGTATGTAAATCGTTTGTAAAAAAAAAACAAAAGCTCTAACGTTTTTAGATAACATGCTACAACAATTACAACTGTAAACCTCATCCTTATTTTCTTTCCATTCAAAAACCCACTTTCTGGATCGTATTAAAGAACTTAGTTTTCATTCCATAACTTTAGATATTTATTTTCTTCCCCGATGCGGGCGTCGGATTCTTTTTACGCGAAATTGTAAGTAAACCTTCTTAAGACGAACTGGCTCAAATTGCTCGAGTAAAACATAAACAGAAAGTTTGGAATAAAATGGCGTATGAAGTTAAAACAGCCGATCCTGAAAACTTGGCGCAAATACGACTTGAAATGAACGAATGAATTAATTATCAACTCTACTATGTTTAATAATAAATAAAGTTTATTTGCAACCCAGTTCAGGGTTTATCTGGAAGCGTGTTAGTATTTTGTATAGGTAAATTTGATATCGGGACGGCTTCCCTCTCGGAATTCAGTATATGACGCCGGCTAACCTGGCCAACAACGGTATTTCTGCCAACTTTGTTCGCCCGAGAGGAGTTAAAATATATTCAACTATGTGATAGTAGTTTCTGAGCTAGGTTTAACTTATTTTTTCAACTAGCCGTTGCGGTGCGCTGTGAAAAGTCGTAATTAACGTGGCTTTCAGCACGACCCCTGCGAACAGTGGCCTCTTATACGATTGTCATGACAAGAATACAAAGCTGGTCGCATTGTTACGCAAATAAAAAAGCCCTACTTTTAAATTAACTCGTTTTCTAAACCTTGCTCCGTGTAAGTGGTTCCAAACTTTGATGGGAACACTTGTAATATGAACTTGTATTGGAATTTGGATACAAACTTTGTTAGCGGGAGATTATCTGGCAACTACACAGCTTCTAAGTTTCTAAGTTTTATCAAAAGGGATTATCTGCGGCACGGCGATATGTATGGCAGATTGGTGAAAACTTTTTAAATGAAGAGTAATAGTGATATTCGAGAATGGGTGATACATTGTTGGTTAATAAGGGGTTTTACCTGTATGTGGAGATGTGGAGTGTTATGAAAATTATGCGATTTTTTCATAAAGTTTAACGCAGCTGGTGGGCAGGTGGGAGGGGGCTTAACCGCTCTAATGAAGCCAGGATGCGCCCGCACGTTATTAAGGGATCACTCCCAGGCTTTTATGCGCCATGAATAGTGTGTTTTATTAACTTTATTTTAAAGCCAGCCGAGTTTTTTCCACATTTTCTACAAATATGAATGTGTTTTTCAAGATTTGTAGTGTGTTTTTATTCGTACACCGCATACGAACGACGGTTACACTCAAAATTATCAATTTTAGGTTTAGAAAAGCTTTAAAGTTGAAACTGTATCATTATTTAATACATATTTAATATGAATAATTACGACGTCTTAACATCGAACTTGAATATATTATCATCTCTTACACATAACGTAACTTAGTCTTAATTTATTTTGATTCCGATAAATACGGGGCTGACCCCGTAATCAATATTTTTGCAAATAACGAAACAAAGTAAGATACGCATATCTTACATTACCACAGAATTTCTTAATTAATAACTGCAGCTAACTTTATCATTACATTCTAAAAAATAGAGCTCAAAATCTCACTTAGAACTTTTTAACGTAGTAACCTCTGATAATATATTTCCTACAATAAAATCTCAAATAAATAAGTAAATACCAGGCGTAGTATCTCATTTAAATGTTCAGCAGGTGTACATTAAGCCGACTGGATACAGGACTGTGGCTTCACCGAAATTGAATTTAAAAAATATTACCAACTCGCGAGCTTGGCTGGACTCCAAGAGACAATACCTACCGTCGTCTTGTATATTCATTTTAAAGGAATAAATACTTACGGCGCACAAAGAGTAGACACACAGCCTTGTTAGTAAAAGAGCCATGAAAATGATTATAGTACTGGAGGCGAGAATAAAAAGCGAAATGCATTGTGGCTTAATTTTCCGTGGGTATGTAGTTAAATATTGAGGTTGTTTTTGGTGACAGTAGGACTTTTTCGCTTTGCCATTTTCACCTTAATGGACGTAAAGTCTGATCACGGGACTTTGTCATCAGGTAACCGTGACTTTGGGACGTAAGGGGGCTATTGAAAGACCATCGTGGATTTTAGTCAGTACAGGTTTGATAGTCCCTGCAGTCCCACACTGGGTGGGAGGACGCATTTGATGATTTTGCCATGCCGTATTATGACGTCTTAAAAGTCTGTCTCTTTCACTCACTGGAACAAGCCTGGTTTTAAGACTATTATTATATTATATTTATATATATTATTATATTATATTATAATACGGCCGCTGGACTTTTTAAATGGTGTCTAAAAACAAAGCGCAAATTACTGGCTTCATCCCAAAAATACAAAGTCAAAAATCAAACGCTTCGGTGAAGTTCCGGCTTCCGTGAAAATATTTAGATGATCGTCGCACAGGTCGGTGTTTTGTGTGCAAACAACAGCGTTACCACCTCGTGAAACTTTTTACATTAGCCGTACCTACATCCCGACTCTGTTTGTTCCGTGCCTTCGAACCTGGGAACTGGGAACTACGGCGCACAAGTTTTGGGTCTCATTTTAAAACTCCCTACCCTGCCCCGGGTAAATTTTAATCATAAAGAGACAATACAGATGAAGGTATACGGTAAACTTCGGTCAGATTGATTTACGCGAAATTTTTGCGCCGCATTCAAGTCCTTGATTTTATTTGCGGTTATTTGCAACGAATGCCTTTAATAATAGTCCGCACAAATCTTCCCTGCGGCCCGATATTAGCACGAATGGCCATTTTTAGGTAATGGTTCGGGGGAAGCGGGTTAAGCGAGGGCGAACGGGTAACTAATGAGAAATGTTGGCTATTTAATAGCCTGCTATATGGAATCAGGTGTTGAAGTATAACGAAGTTATATTTTTTTTTTACTATGAAAAGTGTTAAAGATTTTTTTCTTTTGTTTAGCATATAATGTCGTACCTACTTCTGGGCAAAAGCTTCCTACAAAAAAAGGCCATTTCCACCTCTTCTACTTTTCTATATCTAACACATAGCCTATTATTTCTATTTAAAATAAAAAATACGACTAAACAAAATAAAATTTGCAAATAATTTATGACATTTCCATCTACAGCACTCCGAAAGTCAGGTGTAATAAAATGATGCCTTATTTCCTTTTACTCTGAACAGTCGTAACGTAAGGCAAAAATGTGGCACTGGAAACTGTCCAACGAGCGGTATCTACACCCGAGTAATATATTTTACATTCAATTTGAGGAAAATGGACTTCGTATTTATGTTTTATTTACTGTCGTAATTTTGTTACGGATCGTAACATTGAATTAACGCAATTTAGATTCTTGCAAAATCATTAACAAACATGAGCTTTTTCATCGAAATTGATATTCAAATTGTAATCATTGTGTTGGTTCTTTATACATAGTTTATTACCCACTTTCTCACGATTCCTTATTAAGTAAATGGAATAGCTGTGAAAGAAAAGTTGCAGGAAGAACGAGCACGATGAAAAAGCTTTTTGCTCCAAATAATTTTAATATTCAATTATTCAAGATTTTCAATTTTCAAGGAAAAGATTATAAGATTTCTTAGCTGGTTTAAGCCGTAATGAGTTTCCGGTATAACAGTTTAGTGGGATGAGGTTTGTAACCACTGCTTCATTTGAGCAAGGAATCTATTAACGGAATTACCATCAAGTGGGCCTCTGGCCCTTTAGCGCCGTCGCGGAGCGCGTTGATTCAAGATTAAAAGAGATTGCACTAATGAAAACAACTTTAGAGCTTGAGCTCTTAAGTTTTTAAACACTGTGGAAGTTTAAACTATTAGCTCAGACTCGCTGAAAGAGAAAATAAATGTTGAGCTGCTGGAAAATGTTAGTAACACTTAGCAAAGAGATACATAGAGCTGTTCTCCACATTGTGACCTAGTAAGTACGACACATTCAAAATTCCACTTCCATTTTCGTTGTAGCCTGAAGTCAGGCTGTTTTTAATAATGAGGCAATCCACCTAGATGGTAAGCGACACGAATAAAACAACGAGATCAGACGTAAGGGCTTTAAATCAGTTCACGTTCAACAATCTGTCTCCGAGGAGAAGTTAATGTGTTTAATTATTTACCAAAACAAGAGTTTTAATCATCGTTTATTTGAAAATTTACTGGCCAACTTGTAAATGTTTACGATAAGCCACGGATTGGAGGTTATGAAATCAGATAATGTAAATAAATGTGAGAAATGTAGGCATTTGCCGGCTTCTGCGAGCTTTACTCACCAATTATTTCCATAAGGCATTACGGGGAGGCATTTAATTTATTCAGTTTGGATTAAACGACATCAAAAGATTAGAGCTTGACAAAATGTGGTGCTTAATAAATCTTGTTTAATATGAAGTTGCGAAGTTATTATTTGAAGTTATTTTTCACTCATATCTAAATGTAAATGTACGTATGTCAATTTAGTGAATTTCTCACCTGAAAGCAGAACCTTGCTCGCATTCTTCTATTCTATTCTATTTTTCTCTTATGGCAAGTCAAGACGATGTCGACTATTCTGCCAGTGTCAAGAGTGACTTAGAAAAACAAGTGTGCATGAAAAAAACGTCAAAGTTTAGAAAAAAAAAAAAGAAAAAAAAGTCGGATCCTCGATTGATATGGTCGAACACGACGTAGGTCTTGTTGGGTTAGTATAGGACTCGCATTCTTAGAAAAGCAACTCTCAATGTTTACAACAAAATGTTTACAACATTGAGAGTTGCTTGTCATATAGACACGAGAGTTGTAGGGTAGATGAGCACTTTTAACAACTAGTATGCAGAGTAAATAAGATCATAAAGATCATGTCACACTTCAGGAAAATAGAACATTTTATATTCGACCCAGCATTTACGATGACAAGAAAATAAAAAAATCGTGAACCAAAATTACAACTGAATGTAATGATTGAATATTGTAAAATAAACTCAATCATAAACTTTATTTTACAAACAAGATGGCTAAAAGCTGTGTTCGCAATAAAATAAGTGGTTGAAACATTATTACTGACTATCGGCTAGTTACTATGTATTTTCATTAAAATAACAAAAAGTCAGAAACCCTGAAAGTGAGAAAGAATTACAGTACAGTCTAGACGGGTTCAAGTAGTCCATACTTTTTTTGTGTAATTTGACCAAGTCTATTCTAAAATTAACTTGAAAAAGGGCACGGTTTCAGGCATTTTTCGATTGTATTTATTTATTGAAGGGCGACGGTCAAATTTTAGACTAGTAAAAAGTTCCTAACATTTGTATGCTTAAATAATGACCTAAATAAAAAATGTATAGAGGTTTCATACCACAGGCGTTTTCTTATATTTAATGATTTTTCGGAAAATTGCGAAAAGAAAATTCCAGCGTAAACACTATTATGTTGAAGTATCCAATTAGGCCGACGTCAAAACATAGTGAAGTTATTGAGAAGCGAATATTTAATTAATACCTATTGCTTGTATGAACATTATGCTTAAAATGCGAACACTGCCAATTAATGACAATCTTACTTTGAGTAATTATGGCTTGCTTCGATAATTAGGAATGTAAATGTTTATTTGTTAAGTGCTGTTATACCTCTGGAGGCATGAATAAGTAGTAGGGACATACAGAAAGAAGAGAAGCCTCTCTTTTACAAAACGGTCATAAAGAAGATTTCAAGAAGATGACATGTAATAATGCATTAGACCGTGGTATTGAAAATATGCTCAAAAAACGAGAAATCATTATCAGATTGTGATGTGATTGGTTATTAATAGTATCAATTAGATGAATAAAAAATATTTATTTATTTCAACAAAAATTAAGCGCTTTTTTTTAACAAAAATTAAGTTGTTATCTAAAAAACGTATTAACCAAGTGAAAATTGTGCCTTTTTTTAATTATTTTGGTATTCGTACATTCAATCCTGTTTCGCCAACCATTTTTATTTCTACTATTTGATGGGTAAAGTCAGCTCCCAAATAAAGAAGAAACCTAACTTTTGTCTTTTTTTTTACGTGGTAATATCATCACATGAATCCTCCCACCCAGGGCAGAGCGGGAGGGACTGTCAGACTCGTGCTGACTAAAATCCACGGTGTCCTTCAATAGCCTTTTGCGTACCGGGGTCACGATAATTCGTGAGTCCCGCGACCCGGCAGGCTTTGGCCCTATACAGGGGGCCACGTATCTATGCTGACACTCCTTGAGGCGCGCGTGGAACACAACGCGTCGTCGACCCGGGCATGGTCCATGGTCGGACAGCGAGTCGTCCATACTCGCCGCCCGACCTAACTTTTGTCTCACGAACTAATAAAAAATCATTTGTTATTCACATCAACATTTAACATACCACTGTCGGGAAGACGGTCTTATTTATCCGGGAATCCAAGAAAAGTCTAAAACGGTTTACGTCCTGGAAATTTTTCAAATTCAATTCCTCCGCGACCTGTACTTTCACTTTGTTTAATGTTCTGCAGGTGTATTCTTACTTGAGTAATAGCTTTAGTGTTCCTTGTTCTAGGCAAAGTAATGTCCGGCATGAATGTTTAAGTAAGTTAAGTTAGCAGCGTCTTATGAAGACAGGGGCGATGTAAATCGGGGCATGTTATGTTGAGAAGATGGGATAAATGGCTGGAGTTTAGTATCTAAGTGTTGCTCAAGAATGATTTAGGTTTTATTTTAATGCTGGGATTATGCTTATGGTGTGGTGGATGAAAAAGAGGTAAAATTTATCCTATAGCACTGTAGTTCATAGACATTACAATATTGTATGTCATACTACATACATACGCTGGATGCAAGCCGCTTCCAACAGGACCTATTGGAAGTCTATGGGGGAGGCCCATGTTCAGCAGTGGACGTCTTACGGCTGATATGATGATGGTGATGATGATGATGTCATATTAAAGACATGTTGCGGAATTGATCATCAAATTCTAAAGCCAGTGAAGCCGCGATCAGAATCTGGTATTAAAATATGGCAACTACTTTTTTTTTTTATCGTGGTAAAATCATCAAATGAGTCCTCCCACCCAGGGCAGGGCGGGAGGGACTGTCAGACTTGTACTGACTAAAATCCACGGTGTCCTTCACTAGCCCTTTACGTACCGGGGTCACGGTAATCCCTTGGTCCCGCGACTACTTAGGAAAAATCTAGAAGTTCTTACGGTTGGCGCAGTATCTGAGCGATCGACTGCGCAGTGTGTCGCGGGTTTGATCCCCGCACGGAACAAATATTTGTATGATCTGCAGGTATTTAGTTTTTTTTTGTCCCACACTAGGAAGTCTCCTATTTCGTGGGTCTGTTTACAAACATAGAAAGTGACATACACAAACACCCAGACCCGGAACAACTACTTGTAGATCATACAAATATTTGTACGATTTAAGAGAAATTCCCAATGTGAGACAAAGATTTTTGAAAAAAGAAAAGAAAAAGAAGAAAATACAGCAATATGGAGGTGTCTTATAAGGATTAAGCCCGTCCTAACTCACTATGCTTGCCAAGAAACTTCGTCACATTTTTACTCTATCCTTTATTTACACCTCAGGTCGAAAATACCCTCGGTTTTTTCCCTTTGATTAACCCCTTTTATGTAACATGGTGCCTTCATTCGCAGGTCAAATGTGGGGTTGACCCCATCAACCCTTCGGCCAATTTGTGATGATGCTTTTTCGTCCCTCATTCAAGTTTGGATCTGTAAATTGGAGCAATTAAACCTCAGTTTACAATTAGGGTAGAGGTTGAATTTGATACTTTTCGCGGTATTCATTTGTTTTACAAAACTACTGTGTAGGTTTTAATGAGGCTTGTATTACTACTAGCTTTTGCCAGCGGCCAAAACGCGTGTGCTATAATAAAAATATAATAATTATTGGAAATAATATATACAAAATATATGAGATAAAAATATATATCATAATAATGATATCTTAACAGGTTATAAATTATCTGTGCCCAAAATCCTTTCAGTAGTTTTATTCATTCATCCATCCATCCTCTCATACATTCTCACATTTATAATACCTATTATTTAGAAATTAGATTACGTAAAGCTTTAAAAACGTTTTGTGTATATTTCATAATAGGCATATTATTATAATAACTATATGTTATCATAATGTTTTGAAGTTTATGTTTCAGTTCTTCGAAATAATTATGTTCAGCATTTACCTTTGTGTGTACTTTATAAACAATAGCGGTAAACATTGAATATTGTTAGTGAGAATTTCGTAAAATAGGTATTAAAGATTGATTTTTCTTCTGTGTCGTGGGTGCATTTACAAACTTTTTTTTTTATCGTGGTAAAATCATCAAATGAGTCCTCCCACCCAGCGCAGGGCGGGAGGGACTTTCAGACTTGGACTAACTAAAATCCACGGTGTCCTTCACTAGCCCTTTACGTACCGGGGAATTCGTATAGTCCCGCGACCTTCTTCTGTGTCGTGGGTGCGTTTACAAACATAAACAAACACTCAGACCTTTATTAATTAAAATAATTAGAGTCGAATCCGGGCACGCTACGTAGCAGTCCAATCACTCAGCCACTGCACTAACAGTGCCGTTAAAATAGAGAACAGACTTAAACAGGCTTAATCCATTACATATTATAGGCGAAACTATTAAACAGGCGTCTATGAATCACGGTGCGCCCTGATGACAGGCAACAAGCCAACTAAAACGTATATTAACTAACTGGCAGGTTGCGTTAGGTTATCCGACGCACACACGCCATGCGCGCCCAGATTGCCTGCCGCAGTCAAGCTAAGCATAAACTTCAATTAGCCTTCGATAATTGTTAAGTGAACCAAAACCAGCCCCCAATCTGTTACTACATTATTAAGTACCTATTCCATTTAATAGATATTAAACTTTCATTTAATATCTTCGCCAAAATCATAAGTCAGACCAGAAAATCTAAGGAGCTATCAGCAAACTGATGAGGCCAGATCCACACGCCTGTCGGATTCACGAAGCCGTGACCCTGGAACGCAAAGGCAACTGAAGGCACAGGATGGATTTTTACTGAGTAAGAGTCGTCGGACAGTCCTTTTTGCTATTTCCACGGCGGAACTCATCCTTTGATGTTTATTGATTATTAAAAGGTCAGCAAATCCAACCTTTTGTATGACCCAATTTTTCAAAAAATACCAAACACACATACATCCCTGTGGGGAACATATTTACTTTTTGCCTCAGACCCCTACGTTTTATCATTTGCATTTTTCATGACCAACTCAATTTAGTAGCTACCCACCGTTTCGGGTCTGCCGTATCTGCTTCATAGTATCCTGAGGGATTTCCTAAGTTAGTTTTTCGACATGTAAACCGTTTGAAATATTCAAGAAAAATGGAATTTTGATATAGACCTCCTGATTTCATCAATAATTAAAATCTCCATTACGGTGAAATACGGTAAGTTATGAAAATATCTTGTTTTATTTCGTCGAAGCAATAAAATGTTATCGGTGAGAGAGAGCACTTCTCTCGATAAAAGCATGAAAATAAAAAAGCGGGGTGAAAAAGCTGCGTGGTAGTCGATTAAATGCGTAGTATCTTAAGTCCTGACATAAGCGAGGTAGACATATTAAAAGGACATTGGCATAAAAACAGGTTCCCGTAACCAAAAGCCCATCTAGCGAAATTGCCATCCGCTTGCTCATTACCGACGGAGCCAACCGCTGGATCCGATATCCCGGCGCACGTGACTAAAGGAAATTGAAATCTCTATCGGTTAATCGAAATATTGAATGGAACTTCTAAAAACAGAATTTTAATTATCCACTCATTTTAACTTGTAAACTTCAAAGAAAAGTATGTGTCATGTCATGGCTTTGTAATAATCAAAAGATAAATATCGTAACTGGTAGGCCAGTCGTAGATTAAAGTAACATAATATTATACATATTTTTTTTTCACATATCGAACTTTGCCTGTCTCTTTTTTATCTCTCAGTTCCTGTGTCAAAAACGCTGAGAGAGTAACATTATTATCTAATTTAATACCCACTCTTGCATTGTTGTAAATACAGAAGAAAATCTAAATAAAAAAGAATTCGATAGAAAAACTAAAAGGGCCCAGTTAGTTTTGCTCAGTGGCAGGAACGTAAACGCAAGTCTACACACGCATTGTGTTCAAAACCACCTTTTAGAAGTCGGCTGAGAATAGTGAAGGTGGAGATTTTATGATTAGAAGATAAGGTGCGAGGGTCGCAGCGTGTTCCGAAGCTGCCCTGAACCCTCTTATTATGAGCCTGCACGACCTGCTACTTGAACACGTCTGCTTGCCACAATCTGAAGAGTCCTTTATTCCACCATTCGTTTAATTTCGCTTTTTTCGCTAAACATGCGTCCGGGTCACGGCTACTATGAACCGATATTGATCCAACAAAAAATAAAGGTCTAATTATTCCGATCAGATCATTAATTTCTGTACTTGACAGCCAAATACCTAAGGTTCTATACACGATAATAATTCTTGCGTAAAATTTGGAGGTCTATGTTTGAAGTACCTTGTTTGTGCGAGGTTAAATTCTTTACCAACTTAATTATTTGCTTTTCTATGGTTTGATTATTTAGCTTTCCGTTTTGTTGGCAAAACTTGTTTTATTAATAGGGAGCAAGAATTCCGCGTTGTATGAGAGCGGTATAATGTATGCTTTTCATGATGATGGTCTATTTTACGTTCGTAGCCTGTGAAATTAGCTAGGAAGCATTCATGTGTATAATCTGAAACGATTATAAATTATTAACGAGCTAGAGCTCTGAGAGCGGCCTGCATGACAGCAAAGTGTAAATGGAGGCAAATTCGTCAATTTATATGCGAACAGGCTGCCTTTGAGAAGCGATGACGCCTTTGGCACCTCCAAAAATTCTATCGGTTTTCTCAACTATAATTTGATGTAGTAGATTAGACAGTGTATTCAATTAAGATCCGTCTAGATCTTGGTTTTTGAATTGGTTTTAAGAATACAGCCCTTCAATGTTCTCGACACAGTCTCATTTTTATCGTTGGTATCAAAGTAAGTACTGTGATACCGATTAAAAAGATAAGATACCAAATCAAATAAGTTACTCTTCAAAATTCATAACATCCGCATGCATCAACAAACGATTTATTTATTGAATAACAGTATCTTTCAAGCGTAATTTCAATATCATCCGAGTACTCACTTGTTTATTGAAAACAATTTCCCCGACAACGAATCACAAAATATTTATGTCAAAATGTGTACCGAAGCATTTCTTCCCCATTTTTATTATTTAATTACTGGATTTTTTATGGTTATAATAAAGTCTTATTACGTGGCAAACGTCGGGGCTCATTAAAAATCTCTTTTCTCGTTGCTTGGCTTTAATTATCCGTTTTCTTTGTTCGCCAGCGTTGGGCCCGTGTTGGTACACTGGCGAATAGTTCGCTGTTGTGTCCTAGGCTCAACGAAATTAACGCGAGGAAATTATTGTTTGTTTAATTGATCTTTGCATGCATTGACCTACTTGAATTATCTGTTGTGTTGATAAAACTTACGTAATTACGGTCTTTTAAGAGATTTTGTACTGCGATTTCTGGCTGGATATCAGCAATTTTGACTTAGCGGTTGAAAGTTACAAACTTATTTATTAAATAGTTTTCAATTTCTAAAACGAAACAGCAAACTGATTATTTACGTAGGTACTTTTACAAAACTCCTCAAGCATGAATAAAAAATGCGTAAAGCTCAGACTCGTAGACTTATAATATCATTGCTCGTAGAAAACAAAGAACATTATTCATTAAAGGAATATTGTTATTTTATCTATAACTAATATTTCTGAATCAATTACGCCGATGATCTTTGTGTTGCATCGAAATATTAGGCATAGATCAAACTAGCTGTATCCCGAGGGTTCATCAGCTACTCGGCTCCTATAGGTCGTAGCGATGTTTTATAGCCTTCCTCGATAAGGATCGGAGTATCCTATATATTATTTTTTATTCAATTTGTGCCAGTAGTTCCTTGAGGAGCTCGGGGCTAAATAATTACAGCCGCACAGACCGATCTTCCGGAGTAAGCCGCGCTTGCCGAGGATGGTCTGTGGATGGGTGACCATCTGTCATAGCAAGATTTCTCCGTGCCTCGGAAAACACTTAAAGCTGTTGGTCCCGGCTGTCATTTGTAGATCTTTGACAGCAGTTACTGTTAGTCAGAAGCTGTAAAGTGACTACCAGTCTTACAATAGAGTATCGTATTACCCAGTAACTGCGTTGTGGAGGTTCGATAGGCAGTCGCTCCATGTAAAATACGGATATCCAGCTGCATCCGGTTTGACTGGAAGCCGACCACATTAGTTGGGAAAAGGCTAGGCAGATGATGATGACCAGTAGTTCCTGAGATTAGCGTGTTCAACAAAACAAATTCTTCAGCAGCAGCGTTATAATATTCTTATTTAAACTTCTACTCACATAATGAGTATATCGGTACTTTAAATATTGTATAGGTATATAGAAGTATGTAGAATCTAGATACCTATTTAGTTACATGATATTGTTGTTGGGTTTGTATTTATGCTCAAGGGACGAGAGCTTTTAAAAATTCATACACAGATACAGGTATTATTTAAATAACAAATTGAAGGTAGACTGGATATCTACAAAGTTTTATTTGATTGTTACGTCCCAAAAGTATCTGAATATTCGGATCCATTTTTCTACATTAAATAGTAACTCTGGTGATTGTAAATGGAAATGTATGAAAAAAGAAAACCAAATATTAGTATGTTGAGTACAAAGGGTGAATGATTTTTTTTTCTCTCTTTTATTTTCTTTACCGATTTTAAAAATTGTGCTAAAGAAACAAACCAAAACTATTCAATCAAAATAAAGATGAAATGAGAGCCATTTTCTAAGAGGATGACTGTCTAGTGGTCAAACTTTCGAAGTCACTCTGGTGTTAGAAACTATAAGAAACCAACGTAAAGTGCGATTGACCGCAACACAACAAATCACTTAGCCGCGGTCTAATACTATTTGCAACCGACCACTTTTTACCGCCAACATTATTTAACTTCCGTTTTTCCTTCCTCTTAACATTTTATAAGATTATTATTAGACCACTTCACGACGATTCATCGTCGTTCTTTATGTTTTTTTTTTCTCTTTCTTTCGTTAATTAATTTGACAATTA
This sequence comes from Agrotis puta, assembly GCA_943136025.2. Classification (NCBI taxonomy): domain Eukaryota; kingdom Metazoa; phylum Arthropoda; class Insecta; order Lepidoptera; family Noctuidae; genus Agrotis; species Agrotis puta. The sequence goes on from OW964171.2 coordinate 5,818,534, forward strand.
TTGAATTTGAAAGAGAAAAGAAAACATTGAAAGAGCGACCCCATTTTATATTTTGTCGTTATTGAAAATGATTGATCCTTGAGGGGATCGTGATAAGATATAGCTCCTCCACTCCAATACATCACTGACTTTTATATTTTGTGAAGAAAACAAGTATTTTAAATTAATTCAAAAGGTATCTTTTGAAACGTACTTTTTCAATTTTGATTGCCAGCAAAATCTTATTTTGAAGACAATAAATCTTTCAGTACTCCCGCTAAAAGGTATTCAAAAATCAGCATTAGGTACCCACAACAATAAGTGCAACAAAGCTTGCCATAAATATTCAGAAATATTTCACTAGCAGGGTCCTATTTCCCGAACGCAGAAAGAATCGCTCGTTAAATCCTACAAAGGTTCCTACATTTGTAACGGACAACAGAATTATGATAAAAATGTTCCTGTAACGTGGCTGAATTTGAGAGAGCACGAGATAATTTTCAGCTCCATTTACTTTATTACATTTTGGTGGGTAAGAAGCACGTGCGAGCTGAGTATCAAATATGTAAAGGCGGGCTCCATCCGAATATTATCGTTTGTTACTACACTTCATGCAGGAAGTTGTATTCTTCTTGTGATGTTAATATACCATTGTATGTAGAGTGTGTATAAAGCTTTGCAAATGCATGGCTTTTGCGTTGGATCTCGTGAGACTTCAGGATAAATGGCCCATGGGAACTTGATGCTATGCATCTTGATATAAACACCCTAAGCTGCCCAAGGCTGCTGGACAAGGTGGGGCACCGGTTTATAAAGAAGGTTTTAAATTTGAGCTTCTGTGAGCGAAGTTAAAACAAAGCTCATTGCATCAATCTCATAAATACTTATTGCCTTCCAATTAGATGATATTTTTAAAAGACCAAACTCCTACTACCATGGTTCTTTTATAAAAGGCAGTTCTTAAGGAACATTACCAACTGAAATAATCATGACGCAATCGCAGATATTAATTGTCTAATAATCCTCCGAACATTAGTTGAGTCAATAGAAGGAATATTAATATCTAACATAGAGTCCAATTTCAAGCAGGTGCATTATTCGGCGATGGCCATGGGCGATCGGCAGCCGCTTCAAATCCGTTTGTAATTGATTGGGCCGACCGTCTGCCCGTTCTTTCATGTCCCCGTTTCTAAGGCCCCTTGTCCACTGCAATTTTTTGCTGAAGCAGTTTTTTGAAACGCAAAACGCGACCGACAGCCGCGTTGCTGTCACTGGTCTAATATTGCGACTGTATCGCGTCCACCTGCCTTCGACCTCAAAATCGCAGTTCTAATTGATTACCATGCAATTGCGATTTAAACGCAATTCAGCATCGATATAGAAATGCTTATGAATGTTTGCAAACTGGTAGGCAGCTGAAACGTTCAAACTCAAGCAACGATAATATTGTATGTACTCATTTACAAAAGACAGGTTTAACAGAAAAAGTTGCATTCATATCAGTCCGAGTAACGCAGACGCGCATTTGTGGCGCGCCGAAAATCAGTCTGTTGCGCGATATCAGTGATGCAGCAGCTACAAAAGTATTCGTGGGTAAAGGACCTTACTCAATAACGGATCACCGTGATTGCTGAGCCGAGCACTTGATCAGTTAACAGCCAATGGAAAAGAACGATATCCAAATGACAACAAAGACTTCGAACACGGATGATTCGATGAAAGAAAAACTGTTTTTGTTGACATTGGCTGTTCAGATTTCACAAAGGGCGAGTTTATATTTCCATTTTTTTTATGAGAACTTTGCGTCCAACGAATATCTTCTTTAAAGCAGTTGTTGCCTGTCATATGTGTCTAGTTGTTTTCCTTCACCGTTTTTATTTCATCACTAGTCATCGCGATCAGTGATAAGAACGCCATTGTAACCTTAGAATTAGCAATATTATAAAACAGTTTTATAACAATTTTAGTGTACAATACAGTGTGTCTTATTCAAGCAAGCCGCTTCCAACTGGCCCTATTGGAAGTCTACAGGAGAGGCCTATATTCAGCAGTGGACGTCTTACGGGTCATACGATGATGATGAAATGAATTAAATACAGTACTTTTTGGCTAAATAAATCACAGATCAGTTTGTAGATCGTTTATTAGTTATGTTTATTGTTCATTGTCTGCATTTTGTCTCTAGGGAATACCGCTTTCTGACCATGTCTTCATTCACGGAAAATAAATTATGTAATAAAATAAAAATTAATATTATGTATCCATTTTATTTCGCAATCAGTTTACTATTCTCTCTCTAAGACAGCACTTCCACCAGCCGCAGTGGTAGACGCCCAGGGCGACAGACGTCGGCAGGCGATCCTCGGCCACCGTAGGCGCGGGCATGCGGGCAGCGAATAATGGGCAACTCGCTGTCCGACCATGGACCATGCCCGGGTCGAGGGCGCGATGTGTTCCACGCGCGCCTCAAAGAGTGTCATCAAAATGACGGGGTCCCCTCTAGAGGGGCAAAGCCTGCCGGGGTCGCGGGACTTACGAATTACCGTGACCCCGCAATGTAAAGGGCTATTGAAGGACACCGTGGATTTTAGTCAGTATGAGTCTGACATTCCCTCCCGCTCTGCCCTGGGCCTGCCCTGGGCAAATAGTAGAAATAAAAAAAAAAACATTCAACTTGTATTTCAATGTGACGTCATACTTGTAAGCAAGACTTGCCTAATAGATAAGCTCCTTAAAGGATTAGCAGGTATGTGATTAGAGCTGTAATTTTGAGGCTTATTGCGCTATAAGTTAGGGTACATTGTGCTTTAAAACTTAATTATGGCTGTATGGGGTGGTAAGTGGTCACTTGTGGTAACTGGGCATTCAGTTGCTTTAGTTGGCAAATAAATTACAGTCTGAACGATGGCTTATGAAACGATTTTGTTATGTTGAAACTACGTTTGATTAAATAAAATTGATCCCGAATCTTTTCTTCATAAGTGATTACACTTTCAGTCGTATACTTCAGCTATAACTTAATCTTCTGATGTCATCATCAACATATAATGTTCCCAGTGCTGGGACACAGGCCTCCTCTCTTAGAGAGGGAGTGGGATCCACTACGTGGATCCATTGCGGGTTGATAGATGCCACATGCCTTTGAATTATTGGTTCTCAGTTTCCTCACGATGTTTTCTTCATCGTTTTGAGAGCAGAAGTGATGAAATAAATAACACAAATTAATGCGCCTGGCTGGGTTCGAAACCACGACTTCTACACATAATAATAGTAAAGACTAAGAAATTATGTCTGCATTTTTATTAATTAAATTATGTAGGTACCTTTTATAAATTGCTAGCTTTTCCTCGCGGCTTCACGAGCTGCTCAGCTCCTATTGGTTGTAATATAATGTTGTAGTCTGTAGTCTTCCTCGATAATCTCTATTATTATTTATTTTTGTAAAGTTATCACTTATTTCTGTGAATGCTGGTTAACCTATAATTGGCGACTGTGTAAGTCCTAGTCCTATTTTAATTCCATACCTTTTCTATACTGTACACAGAAGCTGTTGGAAAACCTTTTTTAATAAATAAATCTCTATCTATCTAGCACAATAAGAATTGTTCAATTCGAACCAGTTATTCGTGAGATTAGAGCGCTCAACTAAACAAAAACTGAAATTCTAACTCTATTATAGCTTAGTCAAGAGTTGATAATCCAACAGTGATATTTTTAAGGCACAGTATCTGTATTACTACAGTTTCTTAGTTCAGTTCGTAAGGCTAGCTTTTTCCATCAATTTATCAAGTTAACACAGTAAATAACAAAAGTAGTTACCAACTGGAGTAGCATGTGGCGTGTTAGTAAAGAAGCTATCATGTCAATATATTACGATGACATGGGTTTGGGGAGTCCATTCATCATAATTTGCCACGATCGTTCAAGTTTGTTCTTGCGGTGAGCGCCGAAATTGATACGATGGGGCAAATATGTCGGGGAATGGAAGATCCCTTTTATAAGTATGTATGAGAGAAATGTTTGCCAAAACTAGTAACCTAAACTAACTGAAAAATAAAATATGTTTATTAAAAAACCTGCGTTACAGTATTTTTGGTTTCACTGCTCCAAAATAGATTACGATTGACCGATTAAAATTGGTCGAATCATAGTGCATTTTTATATAAGTTCGAAACTTTAGTTAAGGCATTAGAGGCTGAACTCTCAGTCAAGCCGAAGGTGAGGGTGACGAGGAGCCGAGAACAGCAATTACGCGCGTGTTTCGAACAACGTCTTTGATACACTTTCCAAGAAATAAAATAATAGAATGAAAAATATCTTTGACATGATACTAGAAAATGGGATCAAAAATATGTTTGAATGTTGGGGACTACATGAAAACCGGTTTTTAAGTATTCCTTGTGAAATAATATACATATATTCACTCTAGCACTTCGCTTTACTATTGAAATTATTTATTAAAATTAACTCGTTGATCTCATATTAAAATCATCCGTTAGTGTAAATGTAATTTTCCACAAAACGATTTTAATGATGCTTGTAATTAATACCTACATGTATAATACCTATGATGTTGTTTAATTATTGCATGGAGCTGCATGACGAATGATAATTTTGCCATGTAAGTACTACACTAATACTGTATGAGTAATGAGTTCGTATGTCCTGCGGTGCATTACGACCACACGAATAAGGCCCTTCGTACACAATGCGATGCAAGTCTCCGATATCTTACGACTTCGACATGACGCGTGCTTGTGTACGAACTTCTGTGGAATTGTATTGCGATAGTCACCTGTTTACCGAAGGCGCAAGGTATCAGAGACTTGCTTTGCGTTGTGTACGAAAGAGCTAAGGATACTTAGGTACCTTCTACGTCCAATGTTCTCTCAGAGGCCAACACCACTATCAAACATGTTGAATAGGTATGTACGTGAGAATACAAAAGCTTACATTTTTCACTTGCTGACACTACAATGTATGTTATGTGTGAAGTTGGTGGTGGGGACTATTAAATCGATCGCAGCGCATGATGTGACAGATATGTGAACTAACTGGGGTCACCCACGGAGTGACGTACGTGTTAAGTTTAATATAAAATATAACCTTTTTACTTACTGTTTTTGATTCTTATTTAACTTTTAATGAAAAACGCCGAATTTTTTATCTAAAAATCTAGTTGACAAGAATTGGCAGATCTTATATTCCAAAATAATGTGGTCATTATTAGGGCCTGAAATCGTGAACACAGCGTATACAAATAACACTTTGAAAAAAAAACAGTAAAACTGCATGATATGAGACGCAAATGAAACTTATATTCCACTTCAATAGGGGAAAATTAGAATCCTACATTTAACAGTTATGTCTATCTTTTTTCGCGTCTTCAGGGTTGGTTTCACAATTAACATTTCTAGTTTTTTTTCAATCATAGCTTGTTACACCTCTAGTCATTAATAGGTAATAATAATATGACAGCATCAGTAAATTGCAAATTAAATTAATACGTCAGCTAGAGTTTTGATAAATAATAATAAATAAGATTTTTTTATATATTTTTAAATGTTTTTTTTCCTCTTTTGATTTTGTAAAAATATTTGAACATATGTGAAAAAAAGGTAAATAGACGAATAATAACGTAATTTTTCTTTCGTAATACCAATGAATATATTTATATAAATAAATATATAAATAAATATTCCACAACTATCACACAACGCCATCTAGTCCCAAGCTAAGCAGAGCTTGTGTTTTGGGTACTAGACAACTGATAAACATACTTATATATTTCTAAATACATACATAGATATACATACATTATAGATAAATAACACCCAGACACAGAACAAATGATCGTGCTCATCACACAAACATTTGTTCTGGGTGGGAATCGAACCCACGACCTCCGGCATAGCAGTCAGGGTCACTAACCACTAGAACAACAGGCCAGTCAAAGTTTACAAACATATAACGCATTAAAATTCGAGAGTGAGGGCTAGTGACGTCGGAGGCAAATAAAATCTTAGCTTCCTTGTGACGTTTTGCCAATGTTAAAAGTGTTGTATCTTCGTCAATTTTGGTTAACTCAGCAAAAGTAATACTAGGTGTTAAATATTTTTGGTTAATCTACGGACTATCTATTGACTGTTCATCTACTGATGTAGACTAATTAGCCTTTTTTTCAGTCTAAATTATATACCCTATTGAAATAATCTACACTGTCCCTGTCGCCAGGATGCTACAACTATCGACGATCAACTTGTATTAACTAACAAAACGGTGTTGGTTAAACTATTCGCTGCATCAACAACTTCGATACCAGGGTATCATAGTTATTAGCAGTTAACCTTTACCCAACGTACGTGAAGTTTAGCGGCATAATGTCGTAACATGGATACTAGATTTTGAGCCAATTAATTTTCTATGACTAGTAAAAACAAGATATCAGAATCAGCGTGAAAAAAGATGCTCACCATATGGTGAAATTACGATATTTTTTTTATTGCTATATTGCTTTGTAAATTGCAAAACATGCTTTGAAAGACGAATTTGTATTAACAGTGAACCATAGTTATCGCGCGACATTTTAAAGAAACTTTTTAAGGGCCTGTGCTTCTGTAACTCCCATTACGCGTGATCTTGAGTACTTAATAACAAATTAAGAATTATAAAAATGATACCATTTTATTATTAAAGATTTAACTGTTTACTTTAAATTGATACCAAATTCATTTAAATCATGCCATAATTTAAGGAGCTATCTCGAATCAATTCCAAGTTAGTGATTCTCTACTTTTGCTCGCGAGTTTAGTTTCTTATTAATTTTATCGAAGTAATCAATTAATTTAAGATTGCTTTCATTTATAGATACATAATTTTTGAGTTTGAATAAATGATGATTTGAACTTAAGGGCCTAGATTAAAGGTCGCGGGATTGACTTATAAGGGCACAGTGACCCGGGAACGCTACGGGCAACTGATGGAACAGGTTAGTTTTTAGTTAGTCAAGTCTGACGGTCCCTCTTGCTCTATCCAGGCTGTAAGTTTTATTCGTAAAGTCAAATAAAAATAAATAGACGTGGGCTACCGACAACCATAATGTCGTAAGTTAGAAAAAAGACGTGTGAATACGATTACCACTTTTGTGTTTTACCGTGTTACTTTCGTTTGGGTCTGTTATTTTTATCTAAGAAACGCAATTCTATTTTCTTTGGTTGATCCCAGTCTAGACGGTATGTAATATTAGATTGGCAAGATTACCTGACTTCACAGATGATATCCTATTGCTAAGAACGATAGTATCTCGGGCACGCCGCAATCGCGGCGGTAATCCCCCTCTTTGAGGAGTGGCTGGATAGGCGTCACGGCGTCCTTACCTTCCGCATGACGCAGGTCCTCACCGGACACGGAAGTTTCGGGAGGTTCCTGTGTCTGATAAGGAGGGAGGAAACGCCTGGGTGTCACCACTGCGAGGACCGTCCTGAGGACACGGTGGAGCATACGGTGCAGGACTGCCCCGCTTGGGCAGAGCACCGACGTGTCCTCACGACGGCGATAGGCGGAGACCTCTCGCGCCCGGCATTGGTCGAGGCCATGCTGCGGGCCGAGACGGAGTGGGAAGCGGTCGCCTCCTTCTGCGAAGCAGTCATGCTCGCGAAGGAGGAGGCGTGCCGCGTGAGGGAGAGAACAGTGTCCTCCCTCAGACCCACCCGCAGTGGTAGACGCCCACGGCGACGGACGTCGCCAGACGATCTCCGGCCACCGTAGGCGCGGGCATGCGGGCAGCGAGTAATGGGCGACTCGCTGCCCGACCATGGACCATGCCCGGGTCGACGGCGCGTTGTGTTCCACGCGCGCCTCAAGGAGTGTCAGCAAACTGACGGGGCCTGTAGAGGGCCAGAGCCTGCCGGGGTCGCGGGTCTTACCCATCACCGTAACCCCGGTACGTAAAGGGCTCGTGAAGGACACCGTGGATTTTAGTCAGTACAAGTCTGACAGTCCCTCCCGCCCTGCCCTGGGTGGGAGGACTCATTTGATGATTTTACCACGCAAAAAAAAAAAAAAGAACGATAGTATCTACTTGCGTTAGCGCAATACCGCTGCTTATTTATTACTTACCAGTTTAGAAAGGGTTTGTCTTTTTAAGGTTCCGTACGTCTGCATACAAAAACGGAACCCTTATAGGATCACTCGTGTGTCTGTCCGTCCGTCGCTTACAGTCCATTATCTCCTAATCTATTAGACCGATTAAGTTGAAATTTGGTACACATATCAATTCCTGTGACCCAAACACAGAGGTGTGACGTGAGCAGATGAAATCTGTATATGGGGGGTCATTTTTGGGGGGGAAGGGGAAAATTAAAAAAAAAAATCTGAAAACTGCATCGTGTGGCATATCAAATGAAAGGTCTTGTTGAGAAGATCTTAAATGTATTTTTTTGTAATTTTAAAATAAATAGTTTCCAAGTTATTCAAGAAAATAGACGAAAATTGACCATTCCCCCCCCTTATCTCCGAAACTACTGAACCTAAAATTTTGAAAAAAATACAGAAATTAGTTTTCTCCTTATAGATTATAGGAAAACCTATAAGAAGTCCATGATATTAAAATAACATGGTAAATCACTCAATATTGTGCGTACCAACTTACATTTTTTTTTAATACGTCATAAATCGTAAACCGCAATTTATCTTTCAAAGTTACAACCAACTTTTATATAATGTTACTTGCTGCTACGGAACCCTTTAAAGGCGAGTCCGACTCGCACTTGGCCGGTTTTTTTTTTATCGTGGCCAAATCATCAAATGAGTCTTCCCACCCAGGGCAGGACGGGAGGGACTGTCAGACTCGTACTGAATAAAATCCACGGTGTCTTTCAATAACCCTTTACGTTCAAGGGTCACGGTAATTCGATAAGTCTCGCGACCCCGGCAGGCTTTGGCCCTCTAGAGGGGGCCCCGTCATTATGCTGACACTCTTTGAGGCGCACGTGGAACACAATGCGCCGTCGACCAGGGCATGGTCCATGGTCGAATAGGGAGTCGCCCATTACTCGCCGCCCGCATGCCCAGAAGAAGTTTGACTAAGAAAAAAAAAAGCGAACCGAACTGTATTGCCTACATTGACATCTCCCACTCCCCACATTGACATCTCCCCTTGGTAACAAGCAATACGACATGCTTACACTCCGATACCTTACGACTTTGGTATCCATTGACGCATGCCTGTGTAAGAACCTCTATGGATTTGTATTGCGGAAGTCACCTGGATACCATAGTCGTAAGGAATAGGTATAAAATAAGAAAAAAAGAAAACATTTCCATTTACATTTTAACGAAAGAACTAAGAAGCGATACGAAAGGACAGGCACACATAAAAATCTTGTAATCACTGAATGTTAAGATATAAAAAAGGTGAATAAAAAAAATATTATCCGTATTCGAAACAAAACGTAACGTTTTTCTTGATCCCATTGTTTTATAAATGTGTGAGAGAGCGCCACACTCTTTAATGCCTTTGTCAAACAGACAGGCGAGTCCGAAGCGATAACGAACCGATACGAAACGACAGTCCGATAGTTCGGTCACGCTATCGAATCGCTTTCGCTTTTCTATGTGACTGGATTCAAACAAATCCATACATTACAAATAAAAACGCCTCGCTTCGCATTCGCCACGCCTGTCTGTTTGACAAAGGCTTAAATGTAATTCCTTGGCGTGGGACGTAGGGATCGAATGAAAGGGTAATTTTTCATATATTTTTTTTGGCTTCGATTCTTCTAGCCTACTAGGAATCTGGACATTTTATAATCTAAGAACAATAGCTATGCATCTTCAGTACTAATTCTCGTAAACCTTCAAATAACAACATCGATCTTGGTTGAGAGCCAGATGTAACGACTTCAAGACACCTTCTTTCACATTCTGAAATAGGCTACAAATACTTGATACTATTAAAGATATAAACACAAAATAGTTAAACGGAGAAAGCTGGTAATGGCACAGGTCAGTCACGCGGTGGTCCGAGACTGTCACTTTGGCACCCCGCCAACAACACGCAAAGATTTGTACCGTATTTTATTCATATTATAATAGCGCTTCATAACATGTATGAAACATGGGAGACAAATTGGAGCGGTCCGATATCACGTTATGTAGGTAAGTACATCAAGATCCACTTACTGTCAGTGAGGAAATGGGTTTAACCATGTTACAAATAGGTAAGGGACGAGAAAACTCTGGTTACAAAGTTCGTCGTGTTACATTGAAAAAAAAAACGTAGTAACGCGATTCTCTGAGTGACAGAACAATACGTTTAATCTTCACGTTGTGGAAAATGTGACACGAGATAGAAAGCGCCCGGGTAATAAGAAAACTTCAGTTTTTTTTACTTCTTCTACGTATATTAAAATACCTTTGTAGGACGCTTTTGATGCATTCGTTCAGTGAAATGAGGAGTAATTTTTTTCTTTCCTAGAGCACGTCCGCTCTGCGATTTATTCGCGCGATTTTTTCGGGGCGCGATTCTAAATGCGCGTACCGTATTATGATCAGCGTGCGATTTTTTATTCGCTTTGCGTATTCGCTTCATACAACTCCCACATGTCACAAAAATAGCGTGAAAAAAATTCGCACTGCCGAGTATCAACGTTAGAAATTAAACATCCTTTAGAGCATTAGTTAGCAACTGACAAACCCATTATATTCAACTCAGGAAAACTGAAAATAAATTAGCATTTCGCGAAAGCGATTCGAGTAGGTTAAACAATTCTAATGAAGAAACTTTCAGGGCTCTTGCTGTTAAGTACACGAACAAACCATAATATCCAGTTCATCTCCCCCATTGTCCAAATATATGGATCGTTACCTATTTTACTTTAGTTCCGAATGATATTGGCCATCGTTTGTGTATTAGTAATCAGTTTTACAAGTTCCCAGACTTTATTTATGAGGTCCTCGAGGCTTTGATTAAACCCGTTTACTTAATTTGTCAGTTCTCTTTATATCGTCGATATGTCAAATGTGTATAAACCTAATTACTATGTTTGTCGTTTTGATGTACAGACGCCAGCAGGTCAACTTACCCGAATCCGTCAATCTTTACATATCGAACTAGCACTTTGGCCGCGACTTCGTCCGCGTGGGTTACGTACTTTCCTAATTCCCCCTTTTCACCCCCTTAAAGGTTAAATTACCAAAAACCCCTTCTTAGTGCTCCCCTACATTATAATAGGAAGCTGTGTGCAAAATTTCACATTCCTAGCCCCAGTAGTTTCGGCTGTACGTTGATATGTCAGTCAGTCAGTTCTCCTTTTATATATATAGATATTCTTAGACCTTCCACTATTAAGTAATTTGACAGATTAAGGTACTCGTAGGTTTATGTGCTGGCGTCTGTATATCAGGCAAGTACTATATAAAAAAAAACATATGGTAATGTCAAATATCTTCGACACCGGAAAGATATTATTTTTCTTTTACTTTATTACTTTGTGCTGGCTATCTAGCATTATGTTCAGCTTAGGTCCTTTTGGCATTAAAAGATTTTTTAACTTTTAAAAAGTTTTAATGCAAATAAACACAAACATCTATTTCAATGTCTTTTTTATTACTATTGCTCATTTCCTTATTAACTTTTCAGTTTACCTTTAATTAACGAAAACAAACGAACCTAGGTAAACCTGAACTGAGACGGCCCAGAAACATTTAGGCAAGTTTTATCAACCAGACTTTTAAAGTAGACTCTAATATTAGCCTTAAAACAATTGCCAAACTATTTTGTGGCTGTCCACAAAATAGGCGCCTACCTTTTAAGTTCATCCTACGACCATCAAAATTAACAGGACGTTTAACGGTGTTGAGAATAAACATGGTGTAATATCACAGTTGATAGTATGCCGTCCAACCGCGCATTACCCACACACCGGCTCGACGGAACCATTTGTTAGGGCCCGTTCTTTGTAAGCGTCTCGCTTTGTGATTCCCGTGTACATAGCGTGAACATTTGACAAGTGGAATTTGTTCTGCAAGAGAGGGTTGGAAATATACATCTCGGCAATGATAATTTTGCTGCTGTGAAACTGTGGTACTTTGATTAAGCTTCTGCTGTTAGTTCATTTGGTGTTTTGGGTCATTGTGTTTTTGTCTGGTTAAGTAGGTAACTTTCAATTTGTATGATAAATATTATACGTGTGGTTCTCATTTCTGATGGATCTGTTAAGTCTTTGAATTAAACAAGAAAAGCCATACCACAAAAAGATGAACAAATTTGAACGCTTTTTTAAAAAAAGTGTAGCTGCTAAACGATTCTTATATCAATCAACACGAAATGTCGTTTTGACTTTGCCAGTTTTTTTAGTCAAGTTTTCAACAGATGTTTATCTTTCTTGTGGTAAGACGTATATGTTTCAGTTAAATGTTTATTAGAATAAAAACACCGTAATTGATAGTCATTAATACTATTGTAACAGAAAACAAAAGACAACTTTCAAGTACTCCGCCCCTTCATAAAATATTGACTAGACGATGTCTCCGCTCAAATAAGCGAGTATTCGAACAAGTCACTTGTACGCGAACGCGACTGTGACAAACAGTAGGCTCAACTCAACCCCTTCTGAACACAAACAACAAACAGCCCGTGAGTGTAACATGCACAATTTTTCGGACGTTTAATTTCCTCCTTTAAAGTTTTAATTCGAGACATAAAGCGTGCTTAAAAGCGTTGTCTGGCAAGTTTCATCATCGCACAGATGCTTCGGTAGGAAGCTTACTTTGCACACAAAGCCTACAAGTACAAAAGGCCCTGCCTCCGCTCCATTTTGTGTCTGACAAGCCGGGAAGTCGCGGAATGAGACGCGTCAACTCTGTTATGACGTCACCCGTTTGAATGTTTAAATTTAGAAGGATCGAAGAGTGACAGGCGTTCGGATTTTGTTACTCCTTGAGTGGAGCCTTCTTGGAAGAACTTTCAAAAAGTTTTGCGTTTCAGAAAATAATAATAAATTCATTTCTTTTTAAATATTGAAAGGAGGATTTGAAAATTAGATCGGCTTTTTCTTATTTTGCGAATGGAGCGAAATGAAATGTTTTTTTGTTGTTATTACGTCTTTTAAAATTCTTTTTGATGTCAACATCTTTAATAAACTAGATGAGTTCAGAGTCATCTATCAAACTTTATTGGAAAAAATCAATGTAAAAAATTCAAAGGTGATAGTATTTTTAAAGTCCCGACCATTGTCTTGGCAAATCAAATGAGAATTTGCATGTGAGACAGCGACGAAGAAATCTCACAGATTGCGCGAGATCCAAAGACCCGACTCATTTTCACCAACTAAACAATTTACTAAAGGTATGCAAAAGGTATCCATAACAGCAAGATTGGTTCATGATGGATACTTAGCGGCAACTGTAACTAAGGGCAATAAATAGACTGCGATAGCTCCCACCGCCCGGTCGTGCCACACGCACCTGTTTGACGATTAAACTCTACCGTATCGTACTGTCCACTATAATCTATGACGTTTCATTTAAAAGTCATCTTCAGGGATGGCATAACTAGGTTCAATTTTAAATAAACCGTTTATAAATGCCAAAAGCATTGATTTCAATGACCTTTACTTAATATTTTGTATGCAAAAGTGAGTTTGTTATTTTATAGTTTCTTGCTTAAGTCTGGCAGATTCTGGCTACGTAGGGTTTCTTTGCTTAAAAATTCAAGGGGTAGAATTAGAAGGTGAGAAGGAGAGCGAAGTCGTAGATAAAAAAAATCTTCTTGTATGTACAAACATTGGGAAGATAAAAATATTGATTTTTATGGTTTTCTAAATATGTCATCACAGACATACCATTCCTTGTTTTGTTTTTATTAAGAAAAACAAAACAAGGAATTGAATCATTTGCATTTTTTGAATTTAGTAATTTAGAAAAAAAAACACAGAATACATACATACTCAAAATAAAGATGCAAGACATATCTAAGAGTTGCAGGAAACAACCAAAAAAACAAATGTATAAATACTTAGAAAATGAACTGAGACGTACGCAACTCAGCCCTAACGGGGGAAGATGCGGTGTTGTCTACTCTGCGTTATTATTTTGGCAATAATATCATATTATGCTTTCAGACGTTACTTCCCCCCTTTCCCCCCCTACTCGTCCCGACACTCCCCTCAGCTGGCAACGACGAGGTACAGAAATAGTATTAGAAAATCATAGTCTATTATTGAATGGATACTTGCGTATTTAGATCATTGCTTTTGTTTTTGTAAAAGAATTTACTCCTTGTTGTGTTGTTTCTTGGTGGAAAAAGTTTAGGTTGAGTAAACTATGCAAGATTGTTCGTCTATTAATTGATTGTTTAGTTTCATAAACAACAATTTTACCTGACTTCTAAGGGCAGTTCATTTAAAATCTATATATATAAATTTTCATGTTGGTGTACGCTTCAAAAACTCAAAAAGTTCTGCACCGATTTAGCTGAAATTTTAGCATGATATATAATCCGCATCAAGGATTGTTTTATCTATATTTTTGAAAAACTGTTTTTTTGTGCCACAGCGAAGCCACGCTTCGCTGTGGCACAAAAAAAAAACAGTTTTTACAGGGTACAGTTAGTGCTTTATAATTTTTGCTGTACAGCATTTTTAGTAAAAGTTTACTTAACTGCTGATCAAACAACTGACCCTTAGTTATAGACTCTTTCCGTCGTACCACAAAAAATTAAACATCCGTTGAACATTTGCTTAAAATAAGTGTGACTGCAAAACAACCCTTATATCAACGTCAAATGTCATTTTGTAGTTGACAATTTTTTTAGACAAGTGTTCAACTGACTTTTAAACACTTCTGTAGTAACACGGTTTTAGTTTAGGAGTTTTTTGACCTATAAAATATACTTATATTCGGCTAAATTTTATATTTAATTACATTACACAAGTAAAGTACAAACATTTTTCATTTGTATTTCTTTTTTCAAATATCAATTCCTTATTTTTTTTTACATAATACTTCTTTTTATCCGGTTTTGCAGTTTCGCCCGCGTAGACATTGGAAATTATCGCACGGAACGTCTTACCGGGATGTTTTGCACTAAAATCTGTTAAACCTTGAAAGCGTGACGAACAAATAAGCACACTTTCATGATTCTGCTATTAGTAAAGATTAATAGACTGACACTGTAGTAAATTTACAAAATTGAATAGGTTTTTTTTTCAAATTGAATAGGAACTACCTATTCAATTTTGTAAATTGACTACAGTGTCAGTCAATTAACAGTAGGTACATAAGTATTCTCACAAAATCCTCGTTCTCAACGTCACTGGCTTTACCAACGAATATCGTCTGAGTTCATCAATTCGAAGTGGAGTTATGTTTTGGTTTCGGACAGATAAGAGATGCGTCGTAAACAATACGCTTCCGACTGTGACGCCGGGTGTAAGCGCGGTTTTCTTCATGTGACTACCGCTGATTTGGAAGTCGAGTCATACATAAAACTCACTAGGCAGAAACTAAAGAGCGCCAACGGCTACGATCCTTACATACTACTTCCACCTCATCCACATTCATACATCTAGTCATACAAGCACGCCGATTGCTTGTACTATGCACCTGTCCTTTCTGAAGCACTTCACCAATAAGGTCAGTAAAGGTCTTCGTCCTAAGGCGTCCCCTCCCGGCGTTTGCTTTCTTAAACCGTCAATGTGGGAAGACTGATGAATTCTTTTTTTTGGCCTTTGTCATCAGCTAGACAGTTTAGAGCTCACAAATATATCCATTGTCAACACCGCGTTTAAACACGCAACACCTTTGCGTAATTTATTTCCTTCGCTTGACCGGACCGCGTACCGTTGTTCTACAAGACAGGTCTCAGCGACTCAGGGTGAAAGCACGAAACGATCTTTCATTTATTTTTCAGTCACTGTCTCAAAACATGTGTCGGTTGAACGTGTAAGTCGTGGCCAAGTGGTAAGATATGAAGTAAAAGTGAGAGAGGGTATTCTAAGGAAGCATAATTTCAATGGACATTATTTATTTTCTATTAGGCCAATTACTTTGGGTTTCCTTAGCGATAGGGACATGTTTTGTGTTATTAGGAAATAATTGTTACATTTATATTGTTCAGGGTGGCAATAAATAGTACGCTGCCGATTGTGATACAGTTACGTCGCGACATGGTTGAAGAATACTTCGTGCAGCTGACCATATAAATTATTGGTTTGTTTGATATAAGTTACCTCAAAAAATGTCCCTGGCTTTCAGCGTAACAAATAGAAAAGGCTGAATCTTTCTCTAGGTTGATTCTTCTGTTCGATTTACAAACACGAATGTAGACATCATTGACGTATCTACAACACTACTGAACGCGTATAAACCAGTTACCTACGACAACGCGACAAAGTGTTACAAAATACGACAAAATCCGTAACACATATCTCGTCAGTGTTATATAGTGCGTGCTTGAGCTGCCGTAAGGAAGTGTTAGCGAAGTTTAGCATCCAAACTATCTGATAAGACGCGCGTCGTAACAATACGCCGCCCCCCTTCCCCCACTTACGCCTCACGCCACGTGCCACTAAGTTACGACATTTTAACCCTTTAATTCGCAACGTTGCACCGATGCAACTATCCAAACAAAAAAATATATTGCAAGAACCATCATTATTTTTTCTTATTTACATAAGTTTTAATCATGTATATACTGCTGCCATCTATAAAAAAAAAAATTGAACCAACTCACGCGCATCATTACGTAGTTGTGACCAAAATGGCGTCGCGTCGACACTGCGCTCGTGGACAACCGGTGAGTTTTAATAAATAAAAATAGTTTTTATGCATTTATTGACAACTATTACTTGAAATATTATTGTTTATGAGTGTTTACAATTGTGTCATATAACGCCAATGTCAAATTCATATTCTACTATGAAATATAAGCACATATTTACCGACGTTGCACATTTGCGACACTGCGAAGCTTTAGCATAAGTACTGTTAATTTCGTACGTTGCACGGGTGCCACGTCGCGTTTTTACTAACACTGAATAATTATTATTTTCTTTGCATGGATTTTGTGTTTTTTTTTTTACATTTATGGGAGTTGACGGTATTATGTTTTTGTATTAACTGTTCTGAAAGTTTGCTAATGTACGAGTAAGCTAGATTAATAAAATAATGAATGAATATCGCTATTACTAATATGGTCGTTTTGTCGCTTTTTACTAAAACTTGTGTTAACTTATATTTGGTGTTGGTGATTGCTGCATGTTTGTTTTTTTTGCTTATTACCAGGGAGGCTTAAAATGGCAGAGAGCAAGACAAATTTTAGCTTTGGTTCCACCAGAAGCGGCCTCGTCTACCGATAGCTCTTCGTCTGAAGACGAAGTTATTATTCAAAACATCACCGAACGTCAAGACGATGTACCTTCTGACTTCAGCTCAGAACCAAGGTCCCTTCGTTCGTCTTTAGAAAACTTGGATCTTATTCTTGATAGTCCAGTGCAAGAAGAAAACTTTTCGGCATTATCTGATGAAGACACGGTTCCACTGACTCCAGTAATACGTAGTATTTTTCCTTCGGACACACCACCCAATCCGCTCCCAAATTTAAATTCAGTTTCGTCAATTTTATCACCACTGAATACTCCATTAAGCCAAAGAGTTCGCTCAAAAAGGAGTGCTAACTATGAACCAAGAGTTGTGGCTAAAAGAGTAAAAAAGTACAAGAGACCTCTTCTTAGTTTCAAGTGGCAGCGTGGGAAATTCAAATATCCAGCAGAGTTTGATATGCCTGATCTTAGCACTAGTAGTACCGCAACAGAATCTCCGTTAGACTATTTTCTTATTTTTTTTTCTGAAGATATAATAGATTATATTACGGAGCACACCAATTTATATTCTGTGCAAAGCAAAGAAGGTAAATCTATAAACGTTACCAGAGATGATATGCGTGATTTTCTAGCTATCACAATTATGATGGGTATTGTAAGAATGCCGTCATATCGAGACTACTGGAGTAATGATTTCAGATACCCTCCTGTCGCTGATGTGATGAGTTTAAAAAAGTACGAGCTAATGAGAAAATATTTGCATTTCGTGGATAATTCGGATCTGAATAACGATCGTTATTTTAAGGTTCGGCCGATATTAGAAAAAGTAAGGACTAATTGTTTACGACTAGAAGAAGAAGGAAGATACAGCATAGATGAAATGATGGTTCCTTACAAAGGTACCAGAGCAGGAAATAGACGACAGTACTTGCCAAAAAAGCCCAAGAAATGGGGCTTTAAATTATTTGTAAGGGCTGGAGTTTCTGGCTTAGTGTATGATTTTCTTCCATACGGAGGTGACGATACTTTCAGATTTATTTCTTTTTCTGATTATGAAGACAGTCTCGGATTAGGAGCCAAAGTAGTTATAGCTCTCTGTAAAACGATTGTCAACAAGCCCGCTGTCGTTTATTTTGACAATTTCTTCACGTCATTAGAGTTGATACATTTACTTCGCGAGGATTATGGCATTTTTAGTTTGGGTACCATAAAAGGGAATCGTCTCAGGGGTTGTGCAGATTTATTAGCTTCAGATAAAATATTAGCTAAGACAGGCAGAGGTTCCAGTCATCAAATTGTGTGCAATAGTAACAAAACTGCCATTGTCAAATGGTTTGACAACAAGGTAGTTACTTTAGCTAGCTCATTTGTGGATTTGCATCCCATGGTAAAAATAAAACGCTGGTCGAAAGAAACTAAAATTAAAACAGATGTTGATTGTCCACAAATTGTGAAACAATATAATGCCCATATGGGTGGAGTGGACCTCGCTGATATGTTGATAGCTTTATATCGATCTACCTTCAAAACCAAACGTTGGTATATGGCAATATTTTCACAAGTCATTGATATATCTGTGAACGACGCCTGGTTACTATATAGGAGAAACCTCTCGTCAAATCAAAAACAAGGCATGACGCTGAAAAAGTTTCGATTCCTTATCTTTACGGAATTGTTACAAAAAAATCGAGTGCAGAGTTTTGTGCAAGAGAAAGACATTCCTTTAAAGAAAAAAATTACTGCGCCTACTGTGTCTAGACCTACAGATGCTGTAAGATTTGATAAAATTGGCCATTTTCCAGTTTTTGTACAGCGAGGTAGATGCAAATACTGCAAAACTGGGTATTCAAATATCCACTGTTCAAAATGTGAACAACGTTTGTGTTTAGTTCCCAAAAGAAACTGTTTCTTTAACTTTCATAATGTAGAATAAATATGTTTTTTAATATATTTTGTTTTTCATTTATATCTACATTTTATTCTGTAACGTGGGCACTGTTGTAAATATACAACACTGATTTCAACCTGTACATGTTCTTGTGTTTCGCAATGTAGCACATTTACAACATACTATATTTGGATATATATGTATACCAGATTTTTATTTTTATTTTTTTGATCACTTGTAAGATCTAAATAAACAATAAATGAAAAAATAATAATAAATAAATGCAATTTTTTTTTTGAGCTTTATAGGGTTAAAATGATATGTGAATATTTGTGCAGTTGTCGAGATTTCGTGGCGGATAAAAGTTTGACATTGTTACGTTTGTTTTGTAAAAGTTCTTTAATACAGATATGGCGATTCTCAAATGACTGCCCTCGTCCGTGCTGCGAGGTGTTGAAGCAGATCGCAAGTCGCATTGGCTTTTGTCAAATACGCAAATCGGTCGACCGCACGGTCTAGCGGAGGGCGCTGCTCGTCCGCGCGTGCAAGCGGTTAGCGTTCCGCGCGACCGCGTGGTGCACGTGCAATTCATCTATTTCACTGCCTACGCCTGACGTCGCGAGAAAACCTTCTAAGATATTACTACATAAAACAAAGATTTTGTTAGTAGTAGTTTGATTTTTAGCTAAACGGTGCGCGCTGTCAAAAACTTGAGAAGTAATACTGCCACTGAGACAACCTCAAAGATTTCTTTTCAGTCCCAAACATTACATTTTCATGTCCTTTTGTATTGAACAGATTATTTTTAAAAACTTGATGTTTACAATTTCTTCAACATTTTATTGCCAACTTGCCTTGAGTTAGATAAAGATCAGATCTGTTTTAAGAAAAAATCTAAATACAAAAAGACGGAAACGCAAAATTTATAATTTAAGCCTTCCATTCTTTGTTAAATGTATTAAGAACTGCCAAACAATCTTTACTTCGTTATTCGGAGATCGGAAGTTGAAAAGCGTTCAAAAAGGTCTTATCCAAAGAGATTTCATTATAAAATTCTTTTGGTTTTGAAGGAAAACCTCATTTTAAATTTTAGAAGTTTTAAACTCGGATATTTTAATACAAGATGGATGCCGACCCGCGTCACCCTGTATAATGCCTTTGTAAACTCCTTTTTAGATGTAAAAGTAGTAAATGCTTTCCAGAGTTATGATAGATACTTATCTAAGTCTTGAGTCGTGAATTAATGTCGTTCTTAAAAGCGTGTTTTTAATTCCGTTATACAAGCTTAATGACCAAATAATAATAAGAGATACTCCAAATAGTTGGAGATTCCATTTAACAGAAGACAAACATTTTAATAATCCTATGTTTCTTAGAATTTTAATGAGATATTCTGTGAGGTCAAACTCGCTAATCGACGTTATATTTAAATTAATTTTGATATTAATTGTATTTATTTGTTGCTTTTTTAATTAAAGTTTGATTAAAAGCTTCTTCTGAAAGTTCACCGATATTAAAATTTAACACTGTGACACTACAACAATAGATCAATGCCCTCATATTGTTTCACGTTACACTATTCTTTAAATAGTCTGTCTTTGTAATCCGAACATTTTTCTTATATAATCGGATAATACGGGCGTAGTTGCTGTGCGACTAAAACAATCGCGTCAGCCTTTTTAAATGATTGAACATTTCAATAAATCCTTTGTTATTTTTAGGTATTTTACCCCTCAATAGGAATATTGTGGGGTAATATAGGACTAAGCCTATATTGTGGGTGTGTTTAAAAAAATTCTAACTCACATACACAAAATACTTAGTGAGGAGAAAAGTTTTTCTAAAAGTAAAACAATGAGTTCAAATTTTGGTTGCTTAAGCACTATAAATAATTATTTTCGGTTACAGCGACTAAAAATAAATGACTTAAAGCAATGAGGATTTCAAAAGACATGAAAATGTACAATACCTTTAATGTTCTTGATACTTTAAGACAACTGGAAATCGAGTCTTACCTGAAACAAAATAAAGTAAACATTAAGAAAACATCTGAAAGTTGAAGCATTCATTAGGTAGTCAGGATAAAAATTTCACGAGTACCAAGCTAAGTGGAGCAAGTGATTTTTGTCATCCCGCCATCTTATTTCATTGAAGTGTCAAACTGACAGCTACTCTCTTGAAGGATGAAACATTTTCTGACAACGACGGATATTATAACTGTCAAACATCAAAAACAAGATGGTAACCGTGCTCCCGACGTTACCGATTATTACAGATTAAAGAAAAAAAAATGTTTCGGTATTTTATTTTGTACGATTTTTGGATACGACTGTTTTGGACAGCAATCTTCAAAGGTCTAACTAATTTATGTAACTTTTTAAGGTATTTTGTTTTTCAATTACTATTTTGTCGTGTTGGAATTTTTAGTAAACATTTTTGGTAGCTGATACTGTTGTGTTGACTTATTTAAATTGGTAGTCCAATTTAAATAAACCCATACAATAATATCAGGTAATAAAAATGTTTTTGAAACTTATATATATTTGTATTTGATACTTATCAATAGTAGTACTTGTTGGTTGTTGTTGGTTGTCTTGAAAAGATCGCTTTTAGCGATAAGACCGCCCATTGTGTCACCAATTGGCAAAATCTGTGTCCAATTTACATGTATCTGTAATTTGTATGGTGTGCATAATAAAGAATATTCTATCTATCTATCTACTTTTGATTGGAATTTCCAGTAGCCTGGAGTAAGGGTATGACCCCGGTTGATGGGGCCTATAACATAAGACATAAACGTAAAGCCTGGTATTCATTGACGCGTGCCTGTTTACGAACCTCTATGGATTTGTATTGCGTTAGTCGCCTGGGTGCCAAAGTCGTAAGGTATCGGAGACTTGTGTCGCGTTGTATACGAAAGAGTACTTAAAACTTTAAAACGTCGCTTAAGCTTACCCGGATTACAGGAGTTGTAAGATATCATAATTTTCTCGCACGCTTAGTTAAGTAAATAATATTATTTTGTATTTTAATGCGTTTTATGTTAAATTGTATTATACGTATATGCAAGCTCACAATGTTCGATGTCATAATATTCTAATGTTAAATTGTGTAATTTGCAAGCTAGCAACTTCAAATAATATTATATTTAAATAAACCATGTCCGTTGAAAAGATACTAATATTTTTTACCTTAACGATGTTTAATAATAGTTTGTCACAACATTGTTGAAGAGCCATCACAAGTAGATAGATATTCTTTAACTTAAAGGGTATATCTCAATTTTTGTGTTTATTGAGAATGCAATAAGAAACAATAAGCCTTTTATTTATTAAGGTCTTCACTGTAACTCGATGTAAACATTTGACTGTATGTCAAGACTCAAGTGTAGCTACGGTACGTGGCGCGTCCTACGATGGATGTAGGTGAAACGTTGAGAGGGTTCGCAACACAAATGTTCAGAGTCGTAGCTCGGGGCGACACTCCACAGAACATCCTCTGTGCCAGAACCCGGTAACTATGGGTAGGTATGTCGGTTGGTAACAACGTTAAATAACTCGCAGAAGACCCGGTTCTAAGGTATAGATGCGATTTTTCTTAGTAACGTAATTCGACTAATAATACAGAAACATGGAAAAAATGTAGAACCATTAGAAATTTCTCCTGTGTCGTGGGTGCGTTTACAAACATAAAAACACACAAACACCCAGACCCGAAACAACTACTTGTAGGTTTTTCAAATCAGTTGAGTTATTTCAAGTCTTGTTTCTGTAAAAACAAGATTAGGACTTATTGAGAACCTGCTCCTTTTTTCAAAGTTGGTTAAAAATGACATCGATCTGACAATGACAATCTTACAATCGATATCGATCTTAGTCGCCTGCCACCCTTTGTGTTAACCCCATAACCCTATGCCGTATGTTGGTTTGTATTCTCGTTAAATAACTTGGGTAAATTATGTACCTATGAGTTTTTGTAAACCCCCGATCAAACAAAAAGTGTTATATAAGTTTGAAGTGTTGGTATGTGTTTTTCTGTGGCTTCGTATTTGTAGCCTAAACGGATACACCAATTTTCATTTAGTTTTCTTCCACAACCTAAGTGAAATATGCATACATTGAAAGGAAAAGCCTAATTTTCTGAAGAACCAAACTAAACTGTGTTACATTATTTATTAGGTTTAGGTTCGCGTTTGACTACTATCACGCTTGATAGTAAGCAATTCTGATGTGGTCGACGGTGAAGTACTCTTGCCTTTTTTTTTTTTTTTGCGTGGTAAAATCATCAAATGAGTCCTCCCACCCAGGGCAGGGCGGCAGGGACTGTCAGACTTGTACTGACTAAAATCCACGGTGTCCTTCACAAGCCCTTTACGTACCGGGGTCACGGTAATGGGTAAGTCCCGCGACCAAGTACGCTTGCCTAGAAGAAACTTATTCACTCTTTACTTACTCTTGTGTTACCTATTAAAAAAATTGGCTACTTACCATGTGTCTCCTGAAAATTGTCACACATGTCGTAGTGCTACTATTTTTAAATAAGGCTATATTTGCCACATAATATACAAGTGCAGATAGGTAACATCCTTACATCGCGACGTGAACTTTCAAAGCTTTTCAGAGTGAAAAGTGAAGTTCTCTCATTTCCGAATACTAACATCTACGGCGAGAGGTCTTTACCCGCCCAGCAATAAATACTGTTTATGAAATGTACTCGTAGATACGACATTTTCTAATAAATAAAAAGTATTTAAGTGTGAGGAACTTGGTATAAAGTTCCTCTTGGTAAGGAGATCTTTTTTTTTTTTTTTATGTTCGATGGGTTTGCTCTTGACCTTAGTCTACGTCAGGAGTGACTAAGACAAGGTCGACGATGGAGCGAGCTTACCCAGAAGAAGCCTGTTCACTCTAGCTTTGAAGAGATTGGGGTTGTATGCGTTCGGAAACACAGTCGCAGGCAGAGAGTTCCACTCCTTCGCTGTCCGCATTATAAAAGACGTTTGGAAGCGCTTAGTGCGAATTGGTGGAATAGCAACAAGGTAAGGATGGTAATTTGCCGTGCGTCTAGATGTACGATGATAGAAGGGGGCTGGTGGGATGAGGTCGTGGAGTTCTTGGGCACACTCTCCGAAGTACAATCTGTAAAAGACCGACAGGCAGGCAACCTTGCGGCGATGAGTCAAGCTATGGAGCTTGGCATTCACCATTTTTACGTCGCCAACGACCCTCCTAGCTCTGCGTTCAACTGAGTCAAGAGCAGCGAGTTAGTATTTAGCTGAGCCATCCCAAAGGTGGCTACAATACTCCATGCAGGATCGGACTTGTGCTTTGTACAGAGTTAAAAGCTGTCCAGGCGTGAAGTACCGCCTCACTCTATTTAGGATGCCCAGCTTTTTGGCCGCAAGTTGGGCTTTGATCTCAATGGTGGCGCCAAAGTTGAGACTAGGAGTCAACTCCATGCCCAGGAGCTCGAGTCGGTCATTCACAGGCACAGATACACCCCGAAAAGTAGGAGTTTGGTCCAAACAACTCTTTTTTGCGGTAAAAAGACAAGCCTGCGTTTTGGTGGCGTTAAAAGAAACCAGATTGTCATCACCCCACTGGGAGACAAGGTTTGCGACCATACGAACGGCAACAAAGCACAAATGGCTCTCCACGAAATCACTATTTTTCAGAAGATCGTTTTGATGTCTCGTCGTGTCGTGGCTTCGTAAAGGTAGATGTCAACAAAATACGCTATAATTAGATAAATTACATTTCATTTTTTTTAAAAACATTTTATTCTAAGAAAACTCATGGAATGTGAATAAATACAAGTGTAATAAATTAATTTATTATTTAAACATTAAAGTCATACGTAAAGAATTAAATTTCATGTTTCGTGGTTAGATTGGTTAGTAACCAAAAAGTATTAAAAAACTGTCGAATAAAGTATATTTAATTCTAATTGTAGTATTCCTATTATAAATATATTTAAGTTACCTAATCAAAAAACAAAAAGCATGTTGCCAAACTCCACTTGATGCTATCAACACCTGCCGACGTTGCTTGACTGTCTTATCAGGAACACCGTGGATTTTAGTCAGTACGAGCCTGACAGTCCTTTCTGCTCTTCGAATTGTGAAGACATCTGTTTAATATGTAACTGCAAAACGACCCTTATATTAACGTGAAATTTCGTTTTGATGTTGTCAGAAAATAATCACAAAATCCAACTACCAAGTTATCTAACTAAAATCTATGAAAATCTATTAGCAACTTGCCGAAACCTGCCTCAGCATATCACATCATTTACGTGCATTGATTTTTCATCTAGTCCATTAAAGTTAGAGTGTCGAGCTGATTGCTCCATCAGGACGTTTAATGCGTTTACCAGTACATCACCACTGCTAAGAGCAATTTGTGCCTACATCTTCGACTTACCCTTTGTATAACTGGTAAGTAACCACAGGATTTCACTCAGGTATAAGGTAGAATGTGAAATGTGGGATATGTGAGTTATGATGTTTTACTTTCTGAATGAATATGTATATAATATGATTAACTGAATATAATATGTATATTATTTACTAAGGCCACTTGTATACGTCGGTTATTTTCACTGGACAACGAACCGTTTTTTTAATAACGCGAACTTAATGCCGGACAGATGTTCGGTACGTGTATACTCTTCCATTATAAACCATACACCACCGTAAATACCACCACAATAAATATTATTTCTTTCTTTCTTTCTTCTTTCTAAATCGGGCGAAAAAAACGGTCCGTTACTGTGGTGTTATACAACCACCGTTACTGTGGTACTATTCTATAAAGTTCACACGATGTCGAATCTCTAACGAACTCATTTGTTTTAAAGTCGAAAGAGAGAGAGAGAGAGAGAGAGAGTCGGGTTTCTATCTTCAAAACTCTACGTTCGAAATTCTCGTTGAGAATTCGATATTCGAAATCTAGGGAACGTTACAGAATAGCACTACTGTCGCCAGCGGCTTCGCCCGTGTTGAGTTCGTTTATTGTACCATGGGATCATACTACCGCGATAAAAAGTACACTATGTGTTAATCCAGAAGTGTTGACAAATCCGTTCAGATGTTCTGACGTAATTGAATGAAAAACAAACATACATCCATCTATCCAAACCTTCCCATTCAAAATAATAAGCAGAATTCATTGTAACAGTTCCTAACCCTGTGTAATTTCATCATTCATGTGTGGTGTCAATTCACAACACACCAAAAAGTTGTAAATGTAAGTAAATGAGGAACTAACTTCCACTTAGAAATGTTTCAAATGACCGATCCAACGTATTCACTTAAGACTTGTAACTTCATAAAGCATGTTCCATAAAAGCTTAATCAGATAATAAGTTAAACTCAAGTTAGCATATTTCCATATTCCCCCACATTGTAATGAGAATGCAAAGTTTCTAGACTTACATGCATGAAGTGGGATGAGTCCCGTAATCACTTTATAAAACCTATTACCTACTGAATTTCAACGTAGAAATCATTTTTGGGAGCTCTTACTTACAGGTAGTTAAAAAATAAAAACATGTATGCAATTTACATGTGTACATTTGTAATACTGTTGCCACTCGGGATTGTCAATCATGTCGATTGGAAATCCTGGGAAGATCCTTAATAATATCAACATTTCGATACAAGTACCAAAATACCTACCTATGCTTACCTACGCTTACTATGCTTACCTAATACCTACCTAATTCTAATAAGCATAGGTCGGAATTAGGTAGAGTTAAAGTATAGAAAAGAGTGTCATATTTTGCCTCACAAAACCGCACAGCCAAAATTCAGTTCAATTCGAGATTTTTTCCTGAAAGTCAGTTTTCACAAAGTAAGTTTGGAAACTTTATTTGCTTGCTTTGTGGCACAGCTTCACGGAAAAATCTCATATTTCCGATTGATGTGCCTTTCACAGCAGATTGATACCGTATGGGAGGCTGCACAGGATAGACGAAAAGCCAGGCAAATTTTTTAAACAAACCAAAGGTAACCAGTTTTTGTGTTAGTATGACACCCAAAGGGTTCCGAACATATTGTTAGAAGCAACAGAGTGTCTATTTTCTTCTTTCAACGAAGATACTGGCCCGTGCGAAAGTAATTCGCAACTCTTGAGTGAACCCTACTCCATATTATTTGCGCGGGCATGTGGGCAGTGAGTAATGGGCAACTCGCTGTCCGACCATGGACCATGCCCAGGTTGCCGGCACGTTGTGTTCCACACGCGCCTCAAAGAGTGTCAGCAAAATGACGGGGCCCTCTCTAGAGGGCCAAAGCCTGCCGGGGTCGCGGGACTCACGAATTACTGTGACCCCGTACGGTACGGTAGGTACGTAAAGGCCTATTGAAGAACACCGTGGATTTTAGTCGGTACGAGTCTGACAGTCCCTCTCGCTCTGCCCTGGGTGAGAGGACTCATGTGATGATTTTACCACGTAAAAAAAAACTCGATATTATTTTCAAATTCATGAGTTTTGACAACAAATCGGAAGTAGGGGCAACTGTTTAATCGTGTTCATAATAGGTACATAAATATTACTATACATACTCGTATCATTTTCAGTTCGTGCCCGAATATTAGTCTTATGACCGTAATAATCAATTATGGAGAGGTAGGAGTTAAAATTATCCGAAACTACGGGTTTCGAACATAGATAGTACCCCAGTATACTGTTCATTACAGAAACATAGATAGTCATTTCTGAAGGTGTCAAACTGATAGACCAGTTGTGAGTCAGTTATCTATATAACCATTAAACTGCTTTTTTTTACGTTGTTAAATCATATTTGATGATTTAACAACGTAAAAAAACCCACCCAGGGCAGAGCGGGAGGGACTGTCAGACTCGTACTGACTAAAATCCACGGTGTCCTTCAATAGCCCTTTATGTTCCAGGGTCACGGTAATTCATAAGTCCCGCGACCACCAGTGAACTGCTTAGAAGAAGTATAACATGGTGAATAGAACCTTATTTGTAACACATAAGGTATTTAACAACATTAAGGTAGTCAAGAATTTTGAAAAGGAATTCCTGACCCGTGTTTTAGACGTTAACTCGGCCCTTCTGGCAAAAGGAAACCCTATGTCTCCACAATGGGAACACTATGAAATTATTATGTTACTAAATTCTGGCAAACGTTATTTAACAGTTTTTTTTACATGATAAAATCATCAAATGAGTCCTCCCACCCAGGGAAGAACGGGAGGGACTGTCGGACTTGTACCGACTAAAATCCACGGTTTTCTTCAGTAGCCCTTTATGAACCTGGGTCACGGTAATTCGTGAGTCCCGCGACCACAGACCTCTAGCTAACAGATCTTTTTTAACATTTATCAGTTCCGACGAATCCCGGTTTTATAATGTTCTCTTCATAGTTTACACTGCACAATTCAAATGTTGTTTCAAGATAACGAAGGAAAATGTTTGTTGTGTTCGATATCGATAACATTTCTGTTTAGTGTTGGATTAAAAGTTTAATGGAGGCCATTTTTTGTGTTGATTAATTCAGAAGCTGTGACATATAATCGAATGATGTATTTTTTTAATTAAATAAAAAAATTCAAAATATAATAGTTGTCGTACAGATCTTTATTTTTTAATTTCCCATTTGTTTTCTAAAAAATGCTCTGTAATTAAACTTCATTCATACATATCCTCTATAATCATTAACTTCCTAATTTAACTTAGTCAGTCCAGTAGATTCATAGCGAATTGTAAAAAAAAGTAAAATAAGCAAAAATTCGAAAACGATAAAAGATTCACTAAGATTTCCCTACTTAAATACCTGAAAGTAGAGGAATGTATAACATTAAACATTTCAAAAGAAAACGCTGATCTTTTTGATCCCAGCATTCTTTGTGCGCCATCGAAAGTACTGGCAGATAACATTTTTTTTTTCTTTATCTCACTTGTTTGCTTTTCATTTCATCTGCAAACGTTTCGCGATTATAAAGCGAAACACGTATATAACAGAACTGCGAACAGGAAACTGATTTTTATTAATAATAAATTCCGGAATGAAGGATTTAGGCCGATTGGCTGCATCGGTCGCTCTACCAGGCGATATTTCATTTTTTCAGTATGTTGTAAAATATTTTTAATTTTGTTCTGAACTTATGAAAGCTACCTGCCATAACATATTCGCGTATGTTAATCTATTTGTTTACGCATCACGTAAAAAGCAAACGTAAATATTTCGCATATTCCGATTACTTTAAATATAGATGGTAATTAAACATTAATATAATTGTAATTTGTCTAATAATTAGATACATTATTTAAGTTTCAATGATACTGTTACTGACCATGTCATAGTACTATATAAGTGAACAGTGTTTAAGACAGGGACGCGAGGTATAATGGGAAATCACACACTTAAGGCCAACAGGACGCCATTTATTAACGGCCGCCTGCAAATGAGGCCCTGATGGCGCTTGCGCTACGTTAGTGTTGTGTTAAATATGCCTAAAGAGTGTATGTTCCCATTATACCTCGCGTCCCTGTCTTATACCTTGTTCCCTTAGTATTTCGCAAGGAACGACTGCCTTTCCGATCTCCACAATCCAATAACTGGATACCACTGCAGCAAACATAATTCAGTTGTCAACTAAAAGCCAACTAGCGACTTTATGGATCGATGGAAGAAGTGGTGATGGCCCTTTGGCATCTTGCTTTTCATGCATGAGGTCGCGAGTTCAAACCCGGGCAAGTACCAATGTGTCTTTTTCAATTCATATGTACTTTCTAAGTTTATTTTGGACATAACTGACATCGGCGACGATTTAAAAAAAAAAAGCCCCACACTAGTAATTTCTTCCTGTATTGTGGGTGCGTTTACAAACATAGAAACACACATACACGAACACCTAGACCCGGAACAACTACTTACAGATCATACAAATATTTGTTTGACTTAAGTATAGGTATGTAAAAAAGGCCAAAGTCATTTCAGAGGCGTGTGGTGTTCCCATAGGTGGCCTAATTAATTCTGACACAAGAGGGTGGCCACATTCTTAAACGGAAATAAAGAAAGAAGAAGATAATAATAATAAATATTCCACAACTATCACACAACGCCATCTAGTCCCAAGCTAAGCAGAGCTTGTGTTATGGGTACTAGACAACTGATAAACATACTTATATATTTTTCTAAATACATACATATTATAGATAAATTACACCCAGACACAGAACAAATGATCGTGCTCATCACACAAACATTTGTCCTGGGTGGGAATCGAACCCACGACCTCCGGCATAGCAGTCAGGGTCACTAACCACTAGACCAACAGGCCTGTGAGATGGAAGAAGTAAATATCAGAAATCCCACCTGATACAACACCTGTCCAGTTGCAGGTACTTTCCCTTTTAATGAAGTATCAAAGAACTATACACCTTGTTCCTCATACTTTCAGACCATAATACCCCTTTGTAAGACAATAATAAATATTTTAAGAGGCAGAATTCGAAACATCTCCCGAGTATTTTCATCTGTTCCGAATGTATTGATTTTTAATTTGGGTTGTTAATCTCGATTGCGCAATACTATTATTAATGGTTTAGAGGCAAAGGGCAGCTCGGCACTACATTAAACACTTCGCACTTCGAACCGTCAAGGGATAATGGTCCTTATTTACAAAAAACCAACACGTAGCGTAGCTAAGGAAGGAAACTCCCTTCAAGGGGCATAAAATATGATTTTACCTGGCGTTACATTGAAAGATGAAAGAAATGGGGATTTTATTTTATGTTGATTTGTTACAGTGCGATGTCTCAAAATTGGAATTAGAAACTTTATGAAAATGACTCCTCATATTTCTTCTTTATGAAATGTGAAACACATTTTATTTGATAACCTGTATGTATCTCCTTTTTTTTTATCGTGGTAAAATCATCGAATGAGTCCTCCCACCCAGGGCAGGGCGGGAGGGACTGTCAGACTTGTACTGACTAAAATCCACGGTGTCCTTCACTAGCCCTTTACGTACCGGGGTCACGGTAATGGAAAAGTCCCGCGACCCCGGCAGGGTATGTATCTCCTAGACTGTCATTTGTAAATATACACATAAAACAAATGTTGAGGCCACCATAAAGTTAGGTTTTCTTATTTTTCATGTAGTTTTCAGCCGACTCCATACTTACTTACCCTTATCACCGTAACAAATAAGTAGTTTAAACCAATATTCCCCAATTGTGTAACATTTGCACGAGGATAACACTCTTATTCGTAACATTAAGCTTAGAAAATGTCAAGGAAATCCGGAACTATGTATTTTAATACAGAATTTATAAGTAAAACCCTTGCAATGTGGGTCCGGGGGATTACATACTGTTTATGGCCCCACCTTCGAGCCCTTTACGTACCGGGGTTACGGTGATGGGTAAGTCCCGCGACCCCGGCAGGCTCTGGCCCTCTACAGGCCCCGTCAATTTGCTGACACTCTTTGAGGCGCGCGTGGAACACAACGCGCCGTCGACCCGGGCATGGTCCATGGTCGGACAGCAAGTCGCCCATTACTCGCTGCCCGCATGCCCGCGCCTACGGTGGCCGGAGATCGTCCTGTGACGTCCGACGCCGTGGGCGTCTACCACTGCGGCTGGGATGGAGGGAGGACGCTGTCCTCTCCCTCAGGCGGCCCGCCTCCTCCTTCACGAGCATGACTGCTTCGCAGAAGGAGGCGACCGCTTCCCACTCCGTCTCGCCCCGCAGCATGGCCTCGACCAATGCCGGGCGCGAGAGGTCTCCGCCTATCGCCGTCGTGAGGACACGGCGGTGCTCTGCCCAAGCGGGGCAGTCCTGCACCGTATGCTCCACCGTGTCCTCCGGACGATCCTCGCAGTGGTGACACCCAGGCGTTTCTTCCCTCCCTATCAGACACAGGAACCTCCCGAAACTTCCGTGTCCGGTGAGGACCTGCGTCATGCGGAAGGTAAGGACGCCGTGACGCCTATCCAGCCACTCCTCAAAGAGGGGTCTTACCGCCGCGATTGCGGCGTGCCCGGACCTCGGTTGCGACAGTCGCTCCCTCCATACTGCCCTGAGATCGCGCCGGAGCTCTTCCCGCCGCGCCTCGACCTGTCGAGGCAGCGGGGATTCGCCCCGGCGCTGCGCCTCAACGCGCCATTCGTAGACGCGCTGGAGGGCAGTCGCCTCCAGATCCCAGGGCAGCAATCCTGCTAGGAGGTTGGCTGATTCGCCGGCGATCGTGCGGTATCCCCGGATCATCCGGATAGCCATGACCCTCTGGCATGCGACCAGCTTGAGTGGTCGCGTCCGGATGCTTAGGGCCCACACAGGGGCCCCGTAGAGGGCCATGGACCGCACGACACCGGAGTACAGCCTCCGGCAGGAGGCGTTTGGCCCGCCGAGATTGGGCAGGAGTCGCCTGAGGGCGCCTGCTGCCCGGTTCAGCTTTGGGGCCAAACGTAGGAAGTGCTCCCTAAAGTTCCACCGGCTGTCGAGGACGAGTCCCAGGTACTTCATCGTCCTCCCGACGCCGATGCGAACCCCCTCCACCGTAATGTGGGACTCTGAACGTGGCGCGTTCAGACGGCCATGAAAGCACATGGCCTCTGTTTTATGCAGCGCCACGTCGAGTCCCAACTGCCGGATTCTTTGAGCGACTGTCGCCACCGCTTGCGTCGCCAGGTCGGCCGCCGCCTGGTGCGACTCTCCCTCCGCCAGGACGAGCGTGTCGTCGGCGTAACATATTACGCCGACGCCGTCAGGGAGGTCGCCGCGCAGCACCCAGTCGTAGCCGATGTTCCACAGGAGCGGCCCCAAGACCGATCCCTGTGGAACACCGCACGACATCTCTCGCCGGTTCCACTCTCCCCGGTGACCGGGGTAGATGACGGCCCTGTCCGTCAGGTAAGGAGAGAGTACCTAAGGAATATTTAATAGCCAAATGTAATACTAATGTTGAACCAATTACTATTCACGTTAAAGTTTGTAAATTATCAATTTGTATCAATTAACGCCTAGTGTAGCCAAATCACGAGTATTACAAACTAAAATTATACTATAGGGTATTTTTTATGGGGACTTACCACACTTGGGTCGCAAGACCGACTAATCAGTTCTTAAACTAATTAAGTTAGCTTTAGAAACCCACCTGTTTAACAGTAAATATTTACCTATTAAACACTACGACTGTTTACAAAACTACCTCTGTTGATATTAAATACGAGTTTCGTCCAACTTTGCTGAACTTGTTAATTTTATCTATGAATTGCCTTGTAGACTGATAGCTTGGGAGATCATAAACATTTCAATTAATTAGAGTTCCCCCGTTACAAGGACATCTCAGAGACCCTTTGATTGTCCCTTTTGACGAACTTAATGTTTAGATTCAAGAGTTGGTGCCCTCATAAGTAGCTGTGGAAACTTTTTAGTTGAAACAGCATTTCAAATTGATATTCGAACATGTGTTTTTTGATAATGACTTGTGTCATTCACTTGAATAAAAGTCTTCTCTGTGCAAACAACTTTTTTACTTTCATATCCTAGTTATCTAGTATATTTCATCAATAGGTTATGGGCCCAGTAACGAAATTTGCTATCAAAAATCTCTGCGGCCTAGATGACTACTCTACGTGGAAATTCGCTATAAAAATGATTCTCATACGAGAAAAGTTGTTCACGTTTACATCTACGTATCCGGATTCCAAAGACTCCACCGCCATCGAGAAGGACCAAGATGCACTAGCTTTGATTTGTCTACATGTGGAACCTACGCTTTATACGTATGTACAAGATTCAAATTATGCTAAGGATGCTTGGGATAGCTTAGCAAAAGCGTTTGAGGACAAAGGCGTAAATCGCAGAATCACCCTCATGAACGCGTTGTTAGATGAGAAGCTAGAGAGACACTCGTCAATGCATGAATATGTTGCTGCAGTTATGTCTCTTTCTCAAAAGTTGAAGGATATTGCCACCGGATTTGACGATGATCTTGTAGCTGTCGTGTTGCTGAGAGGACTACCGGAAGAGTACAGGCCTATGCGAATGGCGCTGGAACACTCTGGGATGAAGTTGACTTCAGAGAACGTACGGCAGAAGTTACTACAAGAGGATTCACGTCAAGGTTGTAGTACATTGTCTTCAGCGGACTCGGCGTTGGCTGTGCGTAAAAGTAAGAAGTGGAATCGGAACAAAGACATTAATATGACCAAAATTAAATGCTTTAAATGTGGAAAGAGTGGACATAAGAAGCCGGACTGTCCTGACGGAAGGAAAGCGGGTTCAATCTCCAAACTAAGTGACGTGGCGATCGTGAGCCTGTCTTCATTCAGCGCCGGGGACTCCTTCAATCCGACGGAGTGGTACATTGACAGCGGGGCATCTTCACATATGTCTTTCCAGAAACATTGGTTTAAAGATTTGGTTATGAATGTTGGTATGAGTAATGTGACTTGTGCGAATAATGATAAGATTGAATGCAAGGGTAAGGGTGATATCATAGTGAGTTTGAAAGGACGAACGCTTGCTGTGAGGGATGTCATGTATGTACCTGGTTTGCATGTTAATCTGTTATCAGTGTCTAAATTAGTAGAGAAAGGATGGAAGGTAAGTTTTGACAGAGATGGGTGCAAGCTAATTCACCATTTGGTTCCAGGCCATTTCAAGGGAAAGCTTCTGGCTACCGCAAGTGAAGTCTCAGGGATCTACAAGCTTGAAGGTTGTCAGGCGGTTGTAGATGGGACTGCGTTGGCGTCAGTGAAAGCAGGTAATCTTTTGATGTTGTGGCACCGGCGGCTTGGACACGTAAATGAGCGAGATTTACGTAAGCTCCTGGGTATGGATTTTGGGAAGAGCGTAATGGAACCTTGTGTCGCCTGTATTAAGGGGAAGGCACATCGTTTACCTTTTCCAGTTGGTGAGGCTGAGAGGGCAGTCGAGAGACTGCAACTGGTTCACGCAGATATCTGTGGTCCAATGTCTGAACCCTCGTACGGTGGATCTCGGTATATGCTAGTTATTTTAGATGATTTTACACGTAAATCTTTTGTATTTTTCCTTAAATCAAAAGATCAGGTTTTCGATCATTTTAAAGTTTTTCTAGCTAGTGTAGAGGTTGAAACCGGGTTAAAGGTGAAGTGCATACGCACGGACAATGGAACAGAATTTGTGAACAAGAAGTTTGATGGGTTTCTACGGCAAAAGGGTATAAAACATCAATTAACTGTACCCTACACTCCGGAGCAGAATGGCGTAGTGGAGCGAGCAAACCGCACTATTGTGGAGATGGCTCGTGCTATGTTGGCGGAAAAGGGTCTGAGTGCGAGACTGTGGGGAGAGGCATGTAATACGGCTGTTTATATCAAAAACAGGTTGCCTCACAGTGGCAATAATGGTAAGATTCCTGAGGAGTTGTGGACAGGGAAGGCTCAGTCATTTGATCATTTCAGAGTTTTTGGAACGAAAGCGTTTGTGCACGTGCCCAAGGAAACTCGGAAGAAATGGAGCCCTAAAGCAGTAGAACATCTCTTTGTTGGTTACTGTGAAGAAACCAAGGGATATCGTTTCATTAATCCCAGTAATCCTAGCGTCATTGTAAGAGGAAAGGATGTAGTTTTCTTGGAGAACTCTACACCAGTAGTTTCAGAGGATCCTAGTCAGCTCGTTGGTAGCGGTGACAAAGGTACTGAAGTAATCTGGGAACTTGCAAAGGTAGAAGACCAGTCAGGTTCGTCACCTGATAGTGCAGAAGCTTCTCAAGGGCCGAGTTCCATAGATGGGGCAGAAGTATTTGAAGACGCGGAGGTGGAGGTGGGAGAAACGAGTGATAGCGGAGCAGAAAATGTCGCGGTGAAAAATGTTGAAACTGAAGATTCTATTAACAGAGAAGAGTCAAACGAGGGTGTATGTCGTTATCCTCTACGTAGTAGAATCCGAACAGGAAACCTTCATGGACTTGCATGCTGTACAGAAGACCAGGAACCTTTGACAGTTAAGGAAGCCTTAAGTCGGGAAGATAAGGATAACTGGAAGGAAGCCATGAAAAAAGAGATGGATTCGATGTACGAGAACAAGGTCTGGAAGCTCGTCAAAAAGCCACCTGACGCTAAAGTCGTGGGAAACAAGTGGATCTTCAAGTACAAGTTTGATGCAGATGGTAATAAGACCTATAAAGCTCGACTTGTGGCGAAGGGTTTCACTCAGTCCTATGGGGTTGACTACTTCGAAACTTATTCACCGGTCGTGAGAAGATCGACAGTTAGATTGCTGCTATCGTTGGCTGTTGAAAAGGATTTGTTCATCAGTCACTTCGATGTGAACACCGCCTTTTTGAACGGTAATTTACATGAAAGAGTTTATATGCGACAGCCGGAGGGTTGCATAGATGAAAACTCGAAGGAAAAAGTTTGCTTACTAGAAAAAGCGATATACGGCCTCAAACAAGCTTCACGGTCTTGGAATGAAAAAGTAAATGAAGTTTTATTGTCTTTGAACTTCAAGCGCTGTGACTTTGATAGCTGTCTTTACAAAAATAATAATTTTTATATCGCTTTGTACGTAGACGATTTTTTATTATTTTACAAAGACAAACTGCAGAAGGAAGTTTTATTAGACAATCTTTGTAAACATTTCAAGATAAAGGATTTAGGGGAAGCGAGACAAGTTTTAGGTATGCTTTTGTCTAAGACTGATACTGGAATATATTTGAATCAAGAGAGGCTTATTTCGAAGATCTTGGATAAATATGGTATGTCTGACTGCAAACCAGTAAAAACTCCGATGGAAATGGATTTCCATAAAGCCTTGGCGGAAGGGGAAGGAGGTAAGTTCTTATCCTGCCAAGACTCTCGTAGTTATCAGGCGCTCATAGGGTCGCTGAACTATTTGGCCTGTAACACACGCCCGGATATTGCGGCAGCGGTAAATTTTTTGGCACAGTACAACTCATGTTGTGAGGAACGTCATTGGAAAGCTGCTAAACATATCTTGAGATACCTTAAGGGTACAAGGGATCTATGTTTGATATTTCCCAAGTCGCCGGTGCAGGACATCACGGGATTTGTAGATGCTGACTGGGGAGGGAACATCAAAGATAGGAAATCGTATTCTGGATTTATTTTTAGATGCGGAAACTCGTTGATTAACTGGGAATGCCGGAAACAAGCTTGCGTGGCACTTTCGTCAACGGAAGCCGAGTATATTGCACTTTCGGAGGCAACCAAGGAGGCAGTTCACTTGCGGCAGTTGAATGCATTTATAAGAGGTGAATATCTTGGAGCTATTTGCATTTTCGTAGATAATCAGAGTGCTATTAAACTTGCGTACAATCCTGTAGCGCATAGAAGGACGAAACATATAGACATAAGGGCGCACTATGTCAGAGATTGTGTTGCTAAGAATGTTGTACGTCTGGACTATGTGTGTACGGAAGATAACCCAGCAGATGTGCTGACAAAACCATTGGGTCGTGTGGCATTTAATAAATGTGTGCGCGATCTGAATCTGAGTGTGTCTGGTATGGTGTGATGTGAGGATATCTGATGATGGATGTTGTTTGAGGGGAAGTGTGGAAACTTTTTAGTTGAAACAGCATTTCAAATTGATATTCGAACATGTGTTTTTTGATAATGACTTGTGTCATTCACTTGAATAAAAGTCTTCTCTGTGCAAACAACTTTTTTACTTTCATATCCTAGTTATCTAGTATATTTCATCAATAGTAGCTATCTCAGTAATGTTAATTAAAATGTTTGTGTTGCGTTCATAAATCGTTAATAATTAAGCGCTATAAGGACAATAGCCGAATGACTGTGATTATCTTGTTCACTTTATTATTATAGTACTTCGCAAACAATGGGAACAATTATACAGATATTTTGAGGCTGATAATTTTCTTTTGTAGGTAATTTTCTCCGAAATCTTGTCTCGTGAAAGTAAAGCTATTATTACATCCGAAACATTAATATTTTGGCGATTTAAACAGGTTTAATGATAATTAAATAGACGTTTAATGAATGTAAAGGACCTCATTAAAATATGTTTCAGTAAAGTCAGCGGTGTTTTATTACTTTGTCTTTAAACTTTACTGTTTATTTCTTTAGTTTTTCCACTTGCCGTTTGCTTGATATGCAGATCAGTCGCATTGTACTAACTACATAATTATAATTAACCAGCTGTACTCTGCCACGCTTCGCTGTGGCACAAAAAAAACGGTTTTTTCGCGATCGCGGACATGTGACTGATGCAAAAAATAGATAAACACAATCCGCAACATTTTTATATATAGAAGATAGAAGGAGACGATGCAAAACGACGGTGCCTTTTTAAGACAATCTGCTGTGCTATTCTTTATAAGAATTCTCATCGCTGGACTCTACTAAGTGCTCTACGACGAGGCCGACTTGGGATCGTCCGATCGTCCAGCGCGTGCGATGAGCGCTAGTGTCGCTGTCAGTAGCTTAGTACTATTGCATAAACTTTAGTCTCAGCGTGGCGTGAGCGCTGCGACCGCGCTGTCACAAGGCTGCGTTTATACAGAATAGCACTGCTGGTCCTTGATCAGACTGCAAGTTACCTACAACTCGCCGTCCGCAATGTCCCACGCTCATCTTTTTTTTTTTATTTTTTTTTTTTTTTTTTTTAGGGTGGCAAAATCATCAAATGAGTCCTCCCGCCCTGGGCGGGGCGGAAGGGACTGTCAGACTCTTACTGACTAAAATCCACCCGTGTTTCTTCGGATGCCCTTTACGTTCCGGGGCCGCGGTATCCTGGATTAAGAAAAAAGCCGCGACCCCAGCAGGCATTTGGCCCCGTAAGGGGCCCCGTCGGTGACGCGTGAAACACGACGCGCCACCTACCCGGGCTTGGTCCTTGGTCGGACGGCGAGCTTACCCATTACTCACCGTCCGCAAGCCCGCTCCGCCGCTGTGCCCTCTGCTGTTCAGAGGGACACGCGTTGGAGCATCCACCCGACAGGCTATTCGCATACGGGCAAAGAGACCCCTTAGGCACACAGTGCCTAAAAGAGTTTTTGCCCGCATCCCAGGGTGCACCGGCCCGAAAAACTGGTCTTCCCCCCGGACGTATCCGAAGGGGAACTCCAGTCCACGGGCGCACGTGGAGGTTTCCTGTCTTAGCACCCCCCCACGCTCATCTACCTCACACTTCATGTTTAGATATTTTAAGCCTTTGTTAAACAGACAGGCGTGGCGAATGCGAAGCGTGACGTTTTTATTTGTAATGTATGGAATTGTTTGAATCCAGTCACATAGAAAAGCGAAAGCGATCTGATAGCGTGACAGAACTATCGGACTGACGTCTCGTATCGGCTCGGTATCGCTTCGGACTCGCCTGTCTGTTTGACAAAGGCATTAAAGTTTTTCTACTCAACAAATGATTTCTAAGATTAAATTGTTCGACTGTTTAACGCGCAAAACAGGATCTAAGCTATTCATTCAACGACATCAGTGAGACTAAGTCCACAATAAGTTCTCAAGTACACGTCACAAGTTAATGTAAATGAACTGAGGAGCAACTGCAGGTGTGCGACTTGGCAGAACTTTAAGCAATCTTACGCCGCCAAACTAGATTTGTGTCTTCAACCTTGTGTCGTTTGTGGTGCCTTTATCAACTTGGAGTGTCGGTTCGAAAATGTTTGCTGGGTGTTTACAAACTTACAAAATTATGCTGTAAAATGAAAGTTTTGTTAGAAAAAAAATCTTAGGTGATTTTAAAATAAGTTACTGCCATCAGTTTTGTTTAAATTATTGTATGTGTTAATTTGATTAAGTAAAAGTCTTTTAGTTGACAATGTTAGATCGTTTATGATTTTATCTATCCATCTTCGTGGCCTTTTCCTAACTATAAAAATCAAATATATACATATACCGCCACGACCGAAGACCTCTTGACGCGTCGCTAGCTTTGTCAAATCGTAATATAATTTATCTTAATTTGGGCTCGTTGTCAAAACGCCTGTAACCAAGGCCGAAACTACGGCTTTCATTACGGGCCTCCCTCGGCATCGACACCCGTGTTCAGGCAACCACTGCGTTACAACTATGGCCTATCAACCCTGATGCAATCTTTATACATGACCCTTATCATTCAATACTAATGTTACAACATTTACATTTAAATACTTAAAGGCCTTTCAGCTCTGTCTACGTCAACAATAATACGTCGACATAAAGTAGCTCATTACTTACCAACGGATTCAATTCCTCTCATATGGCTCTTGTCAATTGAGCGGAATAATATCCAGCTGATCCTAATATGTTTTACCTTCGTCCCCACATCAGAACGATCCTCCAAATGTTTGATACGTGTCTTACGTCATAATATATTTTATTTACAATAAGAACGTCCGTACGTCACCGATGCCAAGATAATGCTAGGAACGTTTAATTTTCTTACGAGTTTAACCTTGCTCCGTGCTCAGCGGGTCTAAAAAAGCCTCTTTAACAGAAACATAATATGAATTGCCATAAAATTCAATGTTCTATTATATTGCTCGAGCAATAAAGTCAATAATTGATAGAAAACAATTTTATCGCAATTCTATTATGATTTTGCTGCAGTGGCGTTTTTTGATCATTCAGGATAGTATGTTTTTTTTTTTTTATTTAATGTTGAACGTATAATAAAGTCTTTCTTTTTCATGTGAGAGTGGTCACCCTTTAGTGTCGGAGTTATTTGATATCCAGAGATGTCTGTCATGGTCTTGGATTGATATTGATTGTAAGTCTCACGATGTTTTACTTCAGCAGTGGTTGTCAATGAAGTCTAAGGTTAACTTAGAAATGATGATATGTGCATTGTGAAAGACAAATTAGTACTTGCCCGGTTTTGGTGTTCCTCTAAATAAAGTAAACTATATTCATGTCAACTAAATCATCATTTACAGTCTGAAATCAACCACTGCTATAAGTACTCTATAAATGCCTCTTAGCTAGTGCTAATTACCACCATCCAATGCCAAGCTTATCCAGGATATTCTTGCGAATCCAACGGTATAATAATATGTGAATGCAGAGTATATTTTCAACTGAAACATAAACTACTTCAGAAACAGAAGTAGAGTCAAACCACTTACACTTTGTGTACTGAAAACAAAATAATTTATCCAAAACCGGCCGAGCGATTCGCTCTAAAATGAGCTGTTCACCTAGAACAGCGGAGTTCCATTACGTTTGTCTAGCGACACTTTCCGAAAGCGAGTCGATCGGTGGCGCTAAATTAGGATTGACGTCGACAGGTTTTGTAAAAGCATTGCACTGTTGAATTATTAAGGCAACTCCGGCTGCCTCTATATTCGTACCGTCGGCAGTCAACGTCTGACTCTATACCTACATATGTAGTGCTCCATAAACGGAACCCGGCTCATTTTCAATTCTGACACCCGGGTAAAGTGGTCGCTGAATGAATACAAGCCGCAGTGGGCAATTTAAATATAAAAAAAAAACCTTTTTAACGATTGAACGTTTGAGGTTTTAATGGCCTGCCAACTTTCAACGCAGATCCTGAAATAATCACTTAAACAGTTAGCTGAGCATACTTACACAACGTAACCAGGTAAATTAATATACAACAACGAACTATGTGATCAAAACTATGCCTTCGGAAATTGAGTTTGGAGCTTATTGAGAGGGGAAAAGTTTGAAAGCAATTTCGTGAAAATTTAATGCTCTTGCGAACTTATGAGAATGAGGAATTTGAGAAACGAAGGCAACACTGAGCATAGCTAATTTGTTGCGAATTTTTAATGGGGTCCACCAGGCCGAAGTGCGGGGTCCTGTGACGTCACGTTTAAGCTCCACTTGATCGGTTTGAAGCGCTACTTTAGGGTCTTTTTACCTGTACATTGTAATTTTCTTTGATCATTTCGTAACGAGGATCCCGGGGTGAATGACTACGCAGATCAATCTTGCTACAGCGACGACGCTGAGGTCAAATGTTTCGACTTTTCGCTTCGGAGAGCACGTTAAGCCATTTTCATGCGAATATTGAGGAAAGCCTGGGATTCTGAGCATCGGTGTAGTTCTAGGATTTCAGTAACGCTCCGTAAACGAGTTAGATTATTACGATTGGA
This sequence comes from Agrotis puta, assembly GCA_943136025.2. Taxonomy (NCBI): domain Eukaryota; kingdom Metazoa; phylum Arthropoda; class Insecta; order Lepidoptera; family Noctuidae; genus Agrotis; species Agrotis puta. Next base: position 5,860,797 of record OW964171.2, read on the forward strand.
AATAATGTAGGTAACTTTAATAAAACAAAAACATTTAGTTTATTTTCACTTGTTCGTCAATTTTTTTATGCTTGATTGTCGAAATTGGATTTTTTGACCCAAAGGTTGATTGGCAAATTAATGCCTTACGGTATTAGGTCCGCTTTATGTACTACAATTGTTCATAAAAGTGTTAATAAATAAATGATGACGCCGATTCTTTTACTTTTTCCTCTAGATTTCAAACAGAGGCCTTATCACAAGATTTCTGTATTTAATTTACAGCGTACTTGAAGTAATTACCGCGTTTTAAATGGAAAAATTAAAAACCGCCTCTAGTGTACGAACGAGGGACTAATTTTTCCGTCAAATTAACGTCAAAGTTCCAGTTTACTTCAGAAAAACTGGAAAAGTCATTATAGTCTCTAATTTTAGAACTACATACTGACATTCTTTTATTTTCAGACTCACAATATTGTTCCGAATTCATTTGTTATTCGATATTAGTAATTTTATAGGCCAGCAGAATACTCAATTAATAATAATAAAACCTGTTATTTGTATTATTATTGTTTTTCTGTTATTTATAAAAAATTTAATCTCATTCATTTAGATGAGAAATGAATTCGGATCGTACAAGTAGCGCCATCTTATCATATAAACGACTAGCACTTTGCCCGCGACTTCGTCCGCGTGGGTTACGTACTTTCCTAATTCCCCCTTTTCACCCCCTTAAAGGTTAAATTTTCAAAAACCCCTTCTTAGTGCTCCCCTACATTATAATAGGAAGCCGTGTGCAAAATTTCACATTCCTAGCCCCAGTAGTTTCGGCTGTACGTTGATATGTCAGTCAGTCAGTTCTCCTTTTATATATATAGATATTGTTACTATTCTCTCAAAGATAGGTATCCTAAGTCCATCTCTACACAAGTGTACACCTGACAACGTATATGTAAAATTTCAGGATAATCAGATAGTCGTAATGGTTTGGGCACAAAAAAGTAACAAACTTTCTTTCCCATTCATAGTACTAGTTAGGATTATTACAAAAGAACTTGCGAGTACCAATGTCTAACACATTATTATTAATCACGTGTATTGTAAAGTCCTACCTATTATGTTTATAAAAGGGTTAATTAATTCTATTGTACGGTTTTCAGGTCGAATGAGTATTCATATTAATTCTCGATTAATAAAACACACTGGGATATTAAATTTTCAAATTAATTTGTTCATTAAATCGCTAGTATAATTTTCAGCATGGATTCTCTTTGTAATTATATAATTTTCCATGTTTTAAAACATACTTTATGATCGAATCATGTATGTAGAATAGGTATGAACCTATTCTTTCACACAAAAGCTACTAAAAGATTTGGATGAAATTTGGTACATACACAAATAATTTATAACCTGGATTAAAAACATAGGATAGTTTTTTTAACCCGATTATAATGTTTATTGAATTTGGTATCTTGTTATGCAATTTTATGCGCATAAAATGTCTCTATTGTTTTCTGTGTTATACCTAGTTAATCATCGCGGGACGGTCCCATCAGGTAACCGTAACCCTGGAACGTAAAGGCCTTCTGAAGGATCACCGTGGATTTTAAAAAGTACAAGTCTGACAGTCGCTCCCGTTCCACCCTGGGTGGGAGGACTCATACTGTATAGTCCCTGGGTTGTGGAGGAAACCTTTAACAGCAGAGCTATCGCTTGGGCGTCGTCGACCCTGCGACGCTTTCACGCCATTTTAAAGACACCACATTGAGAAGAAGAAGGAAGAAGACTTGTTCCGACAGTTAAAGAAATAATAGTTTCGGTAAAATGTATTTAAATCGTGCGTCCTCCAGCTGTCGACACAAAGATCCTTTAAGATGATAACTTCAGGCAATACAACTGAATAAATGAATTAAAGACAATCTCTGTTTGTTTGTACTTGAGCAATAGAGCTCAGCTAAGGTAGATGGTGTCCCAAAAGCAGGGGTGTAACATTCACGTACCCTCCAACGGTAGAACAAACTAATTAGTCGTTTAGAGTATTTGTTTTAGCATCGTGATTGCTATGTCGCCTCCGGGCATTCGCGAACATTGAGCAGAACCGAACAAGAACCGAACATGTTTCTCTATAAACAGCCCATTGTTCGGAACTGTATTTATATACAAGGCCGCCGTTTATGATTTAGGATAATAATCATTATTATGATATCCTTACAAGGTTCGAGAATCTTCGCTGTTGGGATGTACCTTTCGGGGTTGTTCTGCGGTGAAAAATTTTATTCAGTAATTTTCGGGTTGAATATTTTGTGCGATGAAATCTGATCCGACAATTTAATTTAAGTGATTTATTTTGAAATTTTAACATTAAAATCGATCGAATTTAAATTTCTAATGAAAAACACAACTATTAACTGGCTCGTAAGTAGTGGTCGCAAGCGCGACTGATGAGCAAGGAGGTCTTGGGTTCGATTTCCGCAAGCATAGTGTTATTGAGTTTTTCATCAGGAACTTCTCAGTAGCAGTCACGTAATGTTGTTCCAACTTGTTCGCCCCACTTATGACTTATATACTCATAAATACTAACCGTCGAAATATGGATACAGGTATCTATTAGCTACACGAATGCTAAATACTTATAGGATTACAGATGTCATATACGCTCAAATAATTTCCAGCCAGTGTATTAAAAAAAAACCTATAAATAAAAAAAAAACTCCACATAGCGCAAACAAGATAACAGTACAACTTCAGCTTGCACAGGTATTTTAGCCACGTGGCGAGTACCCCAGGTAAGCCTTCCCTTTTACACTGACGTAGTTATGATTAAGAGCAAGGGAGCAGGCATAAATTCCAGCCGCATGAATCAATAAACCACACTAACACACGCGCATACATGTGTGTTTACGTCACACATAGAAACACAGACGATATTTTGACGGGAGGCTGGCGCGTTCTGTTTAGAAATTATACGCCACGGATGTCACTCGTGGAATGACGATAAAAGCGAGTTGGTACATGATACTATTAGTATATATTATAATAATATATTAGAATAATGATAAAAAGCGTTGTAACGTTTTAATAAATGTTACAACGCTTTTTATCATTATTCTGCCACTAAATGGACATAATAAACTTGATAATGATGACGTATTTTTTATGTAGCAGGTATTAAGTACTTTAATGGCGTTTCCCGTTAAATTAATTAACATGCGAAAACAGTCTCTAATGCTGTTTAAAAAAGATTGTGTTTTTCCACGAACTTTTCCTTAATACAATTGAAATTACACGTTCCTAAGGAAAATGTGGACGTAAAAGCGTTAATAGAGAGAAGAGGGTAGTTACATAAATCTCTGAGTAAGTTCATATAACCTGGTAAAATTCTGTAAAAATGGAGGTCAAAGTCAAAGTTTAGTAGCTGAAAAATGCAGAGATAATTCTCTTTGCGTGGTAAATATACCTAACGAGTATTAAAATTGACCTTACTGATGTACTACTTTATTACTACAATTTATTAAAAAAAATATATATATATTTTAACCTGGTATTTGCTGCGGCGGAGCATTTGAAACAGAAGCTATGCGGATTTGCATTCCCTCTAATCATCTTTATGGTCCCATTATCTTTACTAAAATTGGTTCAGCCGTTTTTTTTTTTATAACGGAACATACATACACACTATCGCATTTTTAACATTAAAAAGGGATGGGTATTTTGTTTTTGTATTTGAACTAGCTTACGCCCGCGTGTTTGGGCCCGCGCGCATCGTCAATAGTAACTTCACAGGAACGTGTCAAATATTATAATACTACTACTTACATGAATTTTCGGAATCGAGGTTTCGAAAGCTTTGTTTAAAAGGTAAAACTTTTAAATAAAACCATTTTCTAATTTTTTTATAAAAGAAAAATAGATTTTAAGGTTTTTTATTTATTTTTTCATGAAAAACATAGCGGAAATGTTTATCAAAACATCTATTTGACAAGAATTTATAGATCTTACGTTCTGAAATATTAAAGTCACAAGGAAGCGTTTTCATCTCGCACACAGCGAATAGGGAAAATTTCTTTTCTTCTTTCTTTTTTTTTTACAACTATCACACAACGCCATCTAGTCCCAAGCTAAGCAGAGCTTGTGTTATGGGTACTAGACAACTGATAAACATACTTATATATTTCTAAATACATACATATTATAGATAAATTACACCCAGACACAGAACAAATGACCGTGCTCATCACACAAACATTTGTCCTGGGTGGGAATCGAACCCACGACCTCCGGCATAGCAGTCAGGGTCACTAACCACTAGACCAACCAATTATTTGAATTTAAATTTCGAATGTTGAAACATTCGAATTTAAATTCAGATAGAACGGACCAGTCAGGTACCTACGTCCCAAATCAGAGATAAATGTGACACCTCCACTCAACGAAACGTTATTTGTGGTTTATCGAAATTCACAGGTCGATCCCGTGGAATAATATTAATCGAATTAGGAAAGTTTTAGGGCCAGTTATTTTTGATCATTGGTTAAATCAACTATTGCTAAAATCCCATAGGTACATTATTTTAACAAATGGTTAAAAACATTATAGGATTTAATAAATAGTTTAACTAATGATCTAATGATGCGGCTTTAGTCCATGGAATTCTTGTAAGTAAATATACATAGTTTTCTAAATTATATGGTTAATGGAAATCACGATCGTTCTTACCGCTTCTCTTATGAATTTTATAAATTTGAATTTATCTACGATGGATGGATGGATGTTTGATACTCTATCACGCAAAAATGGCTGTAAAGAGTTGAATCAGTGGATTCTAAGGCACACAGCTAGTTTTTAAACTAGGTTAACACAGAGGATAACTTTTATCCCGGAATAACGTTTCTGTAGGATAATTTTCCAGCAGGCAGGTGAAACCGCTGGCAAAAGCATGTTAATTTTAAACAATGACCTAAACCCATTTGATATCAACAGCTATAGAAATACGGTTGCTTAAAAAAAAAAAACCGTTGCAAAAGATACAAAAACATTCCCTACATAAAGCATAAATAATGCCCCTAACAAATAGCAGAAGACAAGAATCCCTTTTTACAAAAATGGTTAAAATAGGGCGCTATTATGAAGCCCATTAGCATTGTTAGCAAAACAAACTTCAGCCTGGTCTTAAAATGCACGACAATAGAGGTGCGAGACCGCAGAAAGTATACAATTATACATGTATACTTGGATGTATATTTAGATGTATACATTATTTCCGTCACGATCTTCAGTGTTTGAAATATTCAACAGAATCGATTATCGGCTCACTTTGTACACAAACACTTTTTTATTCAATTTAACGAAGTGAGAGGACGTTCGCGACGAGTTTAGAATTTTTTAGTTGTTTCACAAAGACTTCCCTCTTAAAGAGTGTTTAAGAGGTTCCTAGTTTGATTTTTTGTCTACAATCTTGTTTTTCCGGTCGACTTTGTTTTAGTTTTTTAAACATGATGTTCGCAGCTGGAAGATAAAGAGATAGGCAATATAATATATTATGTATTTTCTGTTAACACACGTAACATGAGCATTCACATTTGAAATTCTACTGAAATCGGCTGAGTAGTTTCGGTGATTAGTGTGTACGAACTTATAAACAATCGGGTATTTCCAGGGCTTGACTTCTAGAGACTCCTCCCAGAGAGAGAGAATCCTCCCACCCAGGGCAGGGCGGGAAGGGCTGTCAGACTTGTACTGATTAAAATCCACAGTGTCCTTCAATAGCTCTTTACGTTCCGGGGCCACGGTTACCCGATAGTCCCCAATGCGAGTTTTTTTCCAAAGTTTTGGCTTGAATAATGTTTCAATCTATTATTGTAAGAAAGTAAAATAAATATAGGGTTATACCTAACCTATAGCAATGTAAAACTATGGTATTAACATGAAATTAAATTGAGTACGATTCGAAATAAATCACAATAAAAGATGTCAATCGGCTGATATTAAAACCTAATACATTAGTATTGCAGATAAAATAAAGAGTATTTGCACGTAATTAACTGTATTCAATTTTATTGCAGGTCCTGAAGAAAAAATAATATCCTCTTTGCTGCGACTGAAGCTTGGCTTCTCTTTTGTGGTTATCTTTTACATGATATTAGATTTTCCTTTGCAATCTCATTTAAGTTTATTGTTGACATTTACTTGATCTTTGTACATAGTTGTTTTCGCAATATTCTTAAACAAAGGAGATGTATATCGCACCCATATACGTTTGTCCCAGCATGAAAAAAAAAAAAAATTATAATATCATAAAGGAATTAGTGTATTTGTATTTTTTCTTAGCTCGGTTAATATATAAATATATTTTTTTATTTTTATTTGCCCCACACTAGGAATTTCTCCTTTGTCGTAGATGCGTTTACAAACATAGAAACTCACATACACAAATACCCAGACCCGGAACAAGTACTTGTAGATCATTTAAATATTTGGTCCTTGCATCCTTAATTATCAAACAAAACACAAGAAGACAAGTAAAAATATAAATTAAATACCTTTGACAGAAATGAGTGTCACGAAACCGGAGCCTTATTAAAGACAAAATTACTTATCAAGGAAATTTCTTTGGTAGAACTTTTAAGCATCACAAACAACATCAAATATTCATTTATGTAGAACATACGGCTTCATTGCCATACTGATTTGAGACTTGTTTGCACAAATCTTGTTAGCGGGAACATGAGGCTGCGCTCTGGACGAAAATGAGCTCGTTACGTGTACAAAAATATAGGGAGGGAATCTCCAATATGTGATGTTATTGACATTAACAGGTATTGGCAAACACTGCTCGTACAGACGAGTGGGCAAATGTCGTTTACGGCGACTTACGTCGACGGAAGTGAAGGGCAATCTTTGCAATGTTTATTTGGGAATCTGAATTGATTTACCGAAAATAACCTTACAAGTTTTATTTAAATGAATGTGTACCACGTGTGAAGAACTTTAAAATAATATAATTAAAATCTTGTAGTGGTAAAACTTTCTCAACCGCAAAGAGACACAGAATCTTGCAAAACAAGTATGAAAACATAATTATTGAGTGAAGTATGTAAGAAATGGCAAAATACTTTATTACCATCAAGTAAACATCTTACTACGTAGTCAAGCCTACCATGGTCCTCCGGGAATTTTATGGATTATAAATTATACGAACCCATGTAGGAACATGCAAATTAAGTGGGGCCATACATAAAAAAAAAAAACCTTTTTACGTATACCACTATGGTGTCAGTGACACAAATGACTAGAGCATTAAAATTGGAATTCACTTTGTGGCAAATTTACAACAACCCGAAAAAGAAGAGCTGTAAAATCAAATCCGAATATCAAACAAATAAACGTCAAGCTTTTTTATTCTTAATCGATTTAAGACCCGGTTCTGACGGCCAAGCCTAATTTTTCCCGTTTTTAGTTACAGATACGATCAAACACTAAATCGAGTTTAACGTTGGGGATCGGGATTTCAATCAGCAAGTATCGAGTGTCGAGTCTGCCGTCAAGTCAATCAGAGTAAATTGAACATGTCACCAAGCACTCTTATCAAATGGACGGACATTTTACAGCAGTTTTTTATTTTATTTCAGTGTATTTTTTGAACGCAAATTGCTGTCCGCTATCAGTATTCCATTTTTGAAAAAGAATATAAAAGTAAGTTTGAGAATAAATGCAAAATCGATTTTCAATAATTAACCCTATACATTTTTAACACATCATTATGTTATTTTTTTGCAGATGTTAACAAATAGTTTAGCTGCTGATCAAATAACTCGCCCTTAAGAAGGTTATTTAAGTTAAATAAAATAAGTATAAAAAATGTAATTTGTTTTAAAGGGTCATGGTACTCGTATTACAAGAAGAAACTTGTTTTATGATCTTTGTAATTTCAAACATTAATCGGGGTTTCTGTTCTTAATATGGAAACAAAACTTTCTAAACAGCAAAGCATATCAAAAAAATATTTCTTGGATGAATGGATGGATTTAGTGGAAGGCCCTAGTATCTTAGATTAGTTTTGTCTGTTTTGGTTGAGGTCTCTTATGATGAGATGAAAATCAACCATGTCAATAAAACCTTTTTAGTGTTTGACCTTTTTTAACGTAAAAGGCCCGTGCCTGCTCCTGCTTCAGACTCTACTTTAGTAATATTATGTCTTACCACCTTTTTATCAGCTGCATTTAAACTGAACGCAAAGAAACCCTCTGATCTCCCACTAAAAACTTCACATTCATTTTGGACCTAGAAACTCGATACTCCTTTGTGCTCAGTTAAAATCTGGTAAATACACTTTTTGAAGAGTCATACGAAACCCAACTACTAACACCCTATGATGTAGATAGATGTAGTGTTTGTTTCACGTCATATAAAGCCAAACCATTAATCTACGTCAAAACCTTCGGACGAAAGGTAAAGTGACCAATTCCGAGGCGACCCTACTCTTAAACATTAGCAAAATCGCTACTGACATGATTCATTTACCGCAACGCTTGATGAGAAGCACTCGTCTCCCAAACTCGCAACTAATGGAATTAATGCAGATCCTACTACAATTCTTTACTTTTTAACATCAACCTCCAGTAGGTTGTGTATTGCTCAACCGGACTTAATTTTTTAACAAAACCCTTGTCAAAAGATATCTTGATAACTTTCAGCTTCACAAACTCATATCATTTCACCGTCGTCATTGTAAAATTCAACCCCATCTCGAATAACAAGTCAAAAACGGTGAAGTTGGCAAGTTTCAACAAAGTTCAAACTCGCAGGGTTGAAACTGAACTCCAAGTCTGACAGTTCTCCTGAAAGCAACTAAATATCAATGGTAGGACTCTATCAATTTTAATTACTTTCTGAATTACGGACCATTATCTAAATGAAAGTGAAAACGCTCCGCTCTCCGGTATTCCGGGCACCGGAGTCTAAACATTAATTTGTTTCATATTCTTCTCCTTCAATGTTCCACTTTTTGTTCGAAAATTACAGAACAAATTACATTTGTTGAACGTTACCTGACGCAGACATGTTTTATTATTACCTATCTATACGACGTGCGTCGTCTAGGAAAATAATTAAAATTTTAATTACACACGTCGTCTGGAACTGATGTTGTATTGCGAGTTGGGACCTTAACGAGATGCTGGTCACGAGACTTTAATTCCCGATTGTTTTTACTCGTATTAAAATTAATTATAGCCCTGAATAAAATATTCACACACATCATTCTACTTAGTCAAAAGTTTTTACAGTGGTAGTCGAACATTGCAACCTACATAACAGCTCACACACTGTTAAAACGTTTTTGCGAGAATTTTGAACGAGTAGGTACATTACTGAATCACTGAAGCGTATCTTGTAGTTAGTGGTACTTACTTAAGTATTAAGAAAAGTTCTACATTAAAATTATTACAGACTGAGAGGGAAAATATCTACTGTATTTTTTATTATTTTAGGTAAGGTACATGACTGCCTACGTTCAAAGAAAATAAACAAAAAAATCTTTATCATAAATAAAAGCGAAGCCTAATCTCCCAATTCAACAGAAAATCTCAATCACAGGCTTATTTTTGTTAGACGTAAAATTTTCAAGAAATAATTTCACCGTTCACCATACATTCGTATTTTAACGAAACGAACAGTTTATATTGTCCTAAGCTTTGAACAAAATAAAACATTTTAAAAAAGAAAATGGGGATTCGCCATTAGTGCAGAGCCGATTAGCACAACATTTCTCGGTATTAGTGTTTGTTCGAACGGGCGAGCTGCTCACTGGCGTACTCGACTGCGACAGTATTTGTTATCTAGTGTCGTCGAGACGAGTGAGGTACGTAATAATACGATATACCGGTAACTCGCTGTCTACCTTGTGTATGTTGACTTTAGATGTTTGTTACCTTATAAGCTGTTGTGTTACATATTTGTTACACAAACGTAAAGTTTATGTTTTCAAATAAGAGAACGAAAGAACCTATTAACAAAATGATTGATGTAAAAGAGATCTCACTACATCAGGGGAATTTCGATGGATTTCCGAGTTGGTAAGTCCCATGGCACTCGTCAAAATTAATCAGTATTTTCCCCTGTCGGCTTTTGTTTGAGTTTGAGCTGTTTTACGATCCATTAATAATATTACAGATTCATGTTATGAACAAACTTAAAGATTAAGTATTTTAATTAAATTTGATAATGTATTTGTTTATTAAGTACTAGATTAAAACACAGCATCACTAGCGGCCAGTAACTCGCCTGTGTTACACCACTTAACAGCTACATACTGGGTGCTTAATCGTTTTGTTTTATTGTACTCAACGGTTATTCTCCTTTTCGATTTATACGTTAGAATGTATACTTCATTTTACAGTACATTAGCCAAACAAATGGTGATATAATAATGTAGATTTGATAAAATGATATCGTTTAACGGAAGCAGCAATTTTTATTCACCATATTTATAATTAAATGACACTCAACATTTATTGCTAAATGTTAACAGATTGCTGTTTATTTTGACATACAAATTTAAATTTAATATAAAAACATTAATAAAGAATAAAATGAAAATGTGATCAACCAAGCGCCTGAAATAGCGTCGGGTTAGAAAAAGATACCTTTGCACAGGGCTGTTGAAGAAGAACCTCCGAACAATATACTCTGTGTCCAGAAGTACTACATATTTTATTAACAAAACATTCCATAAAATCAAGATTAGTATTCATTATTTGAATTACACGAGTAGAAATTCATGAACCAGATTCAAAAGTAGATTTCCGATGCGTGAGACTCTACGAGCGGTAAGTAGCGTAATGATCCGAAACACATTGGAAATTTGCACTTACCCCATCTAAATTCGACGTTATTTTTTTCAAGTTTGCAGTAGCGACCACAAGCTCTATGCGACTGTGGTGATTCTTTGTCTGGAATCTGTTGTGGTTATAGAATAAAATTATTGAGGCTAAGGGATTGTACGTTTGTTATTCAATATTTTATGTATCTCACTTTTTAATTTGTTGGCGTTTAAAGATACAAATGGACATAAGCAGGTAAATTCATAGAACAGGTGTGCACATTAGTTGACATATCTTTGATAAAAGCCAATAAAAGCTAAACAAAATAAAGATAAAAAACGTTTACATTAATTCTCATAAAAAAAAATATGCTCAACTACGTATTGGAAGTACGACTAAGTTGTGTTTTAACTATTTTATCCCAATAGGTACAGACGCCAGCAGGTCAAATAACCCGAATCTGTCAAATTTTACAAATCGAACATTAACCTTCCACAATTGTGAAATCTATTAAAGAAGTTTGACAGATTGAGATAGGTTGATGTCCTGGTCTGTACATCTGTAGGTAGCTCAAGACGTATTTGATTATGAATTATAAGGTTTTTTTCTTTTTCAGGAAATTTTGCAGTGACTTTTAAAAGACTTTTTTTTTTATCGTGCTAAAATCATCAAATGAGTCCTCCCACCCAGGGCAGAGCGGGAGGGACTGTCAGACTTGTACTGACTAAAATCCAAGGTGTCATTCAATAGCCCTTTACGTTCCGGGGTCACGGTAATTCGTTAGTCCCGTAACCCCGGCAGGTTTTGGTCCTTTGCAGTGGAGAGAGCTTTGAAGATTTTTCTATAAAGAAGTTAAAATAATATAATCTCTGTCTTAGTTATGTTGAAGTTTTCTGAAGTGTAACTTAATATGATTTAATAGTTAACTTCATCGTAACACGACAAACAGCAAGCTTGCTTGTTTTCATTGCTCATAATTATTAAAGAACTTTTTTTTTGTGAATGGCATCTCGCAGGTCAACCTAGAAGAGGTTGTGGGCTGCTTAACCGGACTTTTTATGAAAGAACTTCTTTATCCTTTGCAGAAATATTATAATGCTACCGCATCTCTCTTGCAAGTTTGTGACCTTACTTGTAACGACAAAGAATTAATAGGTAGTTATTTGTTATGCAAGGATGCAAAGTTGTTTTTTGGCGCGAGTACTTGAATTGAAAACTGAGCAAGCAAATGATCCTAGGATTGACCCCGAGCGAAGCGAGCGGTTCAAATAGAATCCTGAGCGTAGCGAAGTTTTGAAAGGTTCGAGACACAGAATAACTTTGAGCTCAACATACAACTTTTTACCTCACTACAGCGAGCGAAGTAATGCAGTGTAGAAAACATCGAAAATAAATTTGGTGTTGTGGTATGTGCATTAAAGTTATAATATTAGAATCTAAAGATATCTCGTTTTCTTATAATACCCCCGATTCTTGGAGAAGAAACTCATTAAGTGAATGCCACCCCGGCATTCACTTTATTTACTAGAAACTACCCTATTCCTTCGTTTGTGTGAAAAATATTTATAAATAGCTTCAAAATAATAAGGCATCGTAAACATACAACATACATACAGTTATAGAAATACCACTAAGACTCAAGTTTATAAACCTGCATTGTTTGTGTTTGCAGAATTGTTAGTGAATGATGATTTGAATTTCTGTTACGCTGACGTCAGTCGCGTACGATCGGTCGCGTATATTAGTGAGTATACGTGACGTAATATGCGTCGCTGAAGTCAGTGGCGCAGTATGGTGCTATGTAGAACACCATCTATATTGGGAACGCGCTATCGATGTATGCGACCGACCGACGCCAGCGTAACAGGAATTCAAGCCTAAGCAATACGTAGTAAGAAACCGACCAAGTTTATATCAAAGGTAAACAATGTTCGCTATCCATCTGGCAGAGCTTACGGTAATCAGGGGGCAACCCTTACGTACCACCTCGACATTCACAGACGATTTAGTGGCGCCAGGCCAAAAGGTCCCTTGACCTTCTGGCCGGCGAGCTGCCCCGACGTGACTGGGTTCACAACTCACTGTTTACCCGCCTGTTCATAACACTCGGATGCAGATACTCGTTCATATTTAAACAGAATCTCTCTTTGTTGCATACGTTAGCGAATAATTAACCAAGATTATATACTCACATTCGTTCGTACTCCTGTTCAACGGAACAGTCGCAATTTAGGGTTATATTAAAGTAAATACGCTTACAAAGGGACTGCTATAAAACGTATTTCAATACTTCTGTATAAATCTAAATATGAATATGAAATACGTTAGAACCCGAATAAGGACCACAGCTTTGTGCTTGTAAAACAATTTCGGTAATTGGATAAAAGAGAATAAAAGCACGATCCGGGTTTATGAAAAGAGGTTTCCTAAAATAACGTCTTGTTTAGTATGTCGAAACATTTAACGCTGAGAAAATAAAAGAGAAATTATTGTTGCATAGAAAAAACAGCTTTAAAAACCTATATCTTATTCAATGAAAAGAAAGTTGTTCGATCAGCATTTCAGCTAGCTTACAAGCATAAAAGGGTAGGGCTGAGGGGATCGCTTAAATATACTTATCACTGCACTTTAATAAAATATACTATGAGCAACCCTTGATTTTTGAGCACAACTTCTTTGTCTGCAGATGATATACACAGAGGTGTGAAATAAACATTCTTAACAATTTCCTTTAAAGGTAAGCAACATCCGCCAAAGTTACCAAAACTGTCAGGTACGAAAATACTTGAAAATGAACCTAATGGCTTCCACCAATACTTGGAAGTAGTCAAATAAAACAACCTACGAATTTCCGAAAAGTTTAACAAAACTCGTCTTGACGTGGAGGAATGGATGCAAGATTCATGAGGTCAGATTAGCTAGTCTTTTAGAAAGGCATCACGGCCCCGATATAATTTAGTTATAACTTTTGTAAGAGCAATGCTTTGTCGAAGTTATTTAATAAATTAGTAGCTACTCTGGGCCGCGGGTATCAGAGATCGAACAATGTGTTTATACCCATCATTTTTAACCGACATAAAAAATATGTTTTCAGTACGACCTGTACGTTTGTATGTGTGTTTGTCCGCGATTATCTCGCGTTTGGCTGAACCGATTTTGATGCGGTTTTCAGGAAAGTGTTTGTTACATTCTGGAAAAGGTTTTTAGTAAATAACAATAATAGGTACATATAACAATAGTAAATACACCCACGTTGTAGAAATTCTTAGTGTGGAGCAACTTATTTAAAAAGAAAAAGAAGGAAGTTGTGTGTTTCTCTGAATAAAAGGAGTATGGAGCCCACTTAGGAAATCACTATTTTCTTAATACAATCTTTAAAAAATGTCTCGTGTATCGTGGGTGCGTTTACAAATATTTAAACTCACATAATTATATACATAGCTGGATGCTATCTACCTACCAATAGTCAACCATACAAAATATTTGTTCCAGAATTGAAAAACGCAGCTCAACAATCAACAGCTTATCCACTGTGTGACCGTCCCATTACTTTAGCTTAAACTGCTGACATTGTTCGAACCGCTTAAAAACTGATTACAAGTAAATAGTTAAGACGTTTCACTTTAATACCATATTGTGCAGAGCAAACCTGTCGCGCTTTTAAAATACAATTCTGTTACTTTTTTTTTAATTTCTGCATTTTCCCCCGTAGGCGCGGGCATGCGGGCGGCGAGTAATGGGCGACTCGCTGTCCGACCATGGACCATGCCCGGGTCGACGGCGCGTTTTGTTCCACGATCGCCTCAAGGAGTGTCAGCATAGTGATGGGGCCTGTAGAGGGCCAAAGCCTGCCGGGTTTGCGGGACTCACAAATTATCGTAACCCCGGTACGTAAAGGGCCATTGAAAGACACCGTGGATTTTAGTCAGTCATGTCTGACGGTCCCTCCCGCCCTGCCCTGGGTGGGAGGACTCATTTGATGATTTTACCACGATAAAAAAAGAGGTTATCAGCTTGGGTTTGGTATTGGTATTGGGTTATTCCTTGAAGACTAGAAATAACTTCATTACCCATTTCAAAATTTCGACAATAAAATAAACACTCGTAATATCGATTGCGTAATCAACTTTAATCGTTATCCTACAGTAATAAAGGTGACAATTACTTCAGCAGTATTAAATAAGTAATTACTTTCGTCGTGTCAAGCATGAGCCATGAACTGGGATGAAGGTAAAAGCGGCTCAATATTGGGTTCAGTGCGTGTCATCGGTCGTCTAGGGTTGCACTATGGGTAGGGTGCCTGCACCTTGGTTCTTGTGTCACTAGGGTTGTAGGGGTTGGCCGTACGTCATTGGCTAACGAGCTTTCTTCAAACAATCAGAAGTCAAGCAGAAATTGATGGGGTGTTTCAAACGACGTACCACCCGCCTTAATTAAAAGACTTCACTCAAGCGTAATTCGCAATATCGGATCGTCTGTCTCTCTGGGATGTTCTCAACTCTATGGTTTTTGATAAGACGGATTAGACAATTTCGTTGAGTGGAGTCCGATGGGTAAATAATTATTTCGGTGTACAACTCAACTTTGCCGGGACCACAGCGGCATGAAAAATTGGGAATAACGGTAATAAAATCAAATTAAGCGCAAAAGGCTATTTAATTAAAATATAATTATATATTAGTCCGAAATATAGATTATAAAAAAATATTAGACCCTTATGACCCGGTACAACTTTACAAGCGTTATGACGTCATAAGCCCCCACTCTCGAATTTGGAAGCGTTTTATCTTTGTCAATAATCAAATCATCAAAAAAAAAAACAAATTGTACGTGTCAAAATTCCAAGCGGATGCGGCTCGAAGGTACGTTAACTAGTATTAATAAAAGAAACCTTTCAATCAAATTCAATCGCTGAAAATAACAACCTATTCTAATTTGACAATGACTACAACATACAATCAATGACAAAACAGGCACTCGATTAAGATTAATTGTTTGAAAACGTTCTGAACTATAGTGAAGACGTAGACTATGCGGATGTGCTTACAGCTCTATCAAGCAACAATAATAGGCAATCTCGCTTAGCGGACACACATAATGATTAATGACTTGAAGAGTATCCGGTTCGAAGGACCATTAAAAACTATCATAATATTTTTTTTAGCGTGGTAAAATCATCAAATGAGTCCTCCCACCCAGGGCAAGGCGGGAGGGACTGTCAGACTTGACTGACTAAAATCCACGGTGTCTATCAATAGCCCTTTATGTACCGGGGTTACGGTAAATTCTGAGCTCCGCGACCCCGGCAGGCTTTGGCCTTCTACAGGCCCCGTCACTATACTGACATTCCTTGAGGCGCGCATATAACATAGACATACACTGCGTAAGAGGTAATTAAACATCAAACATCTATTGACGTCCAAGTGTGGGTACGGCTTTATTGAGCAACAATAGCTGTCTCGCTAGGCGGCGCAGAATTTAGTGTCGTACGTTATTTGCATGCAAATAAGTGCAAATTAAAAAAAAACACGATTTAAATTCAATTGAAAATATCAGAAAGTCAAAAACTTGCCAATATTTTCAATGATTTCGAATATTAAATTTACACAATAAATGCTTTAAATTTGTTTTAAATTTAAGTGTCATAAGTCGAATAAATCAGTTTCTGTTTTTACTTAGGTAAACATTTAACGTATTTTATTGCACAAGCAGAACCAAATCATTTAAAAAAACGTTATTCCAACTGCGTTAAAAGGTAGTAAAAGAAAAAAAAAGGTCCTTGTAAAAAGCAGTAAGTTTCTCTCGAGTTTCCTTTGCCTCTGTTCGTTACTCGCTTGCAGTGCAGATGTATAAACAAGGATGTTACGACTCATTGCTTCCTTGACTACTGATCTTAAAGTTTAGAGACGTATTATGTACCTCTTGAGCAACCAATCGAATTTTTATTTAATTTTTAAAAGATCGCAAGTTTGTTGTAAATGTTAGGCGTTTTTTATTAACTTCTTGAATTATTTACAGTAAAGGAAAAGAAAACGTCTGTTGACGTCCAATTGTGCAACAAAATGTAGTACCTGATGAGTTATAGCAGAAATCTATGCTCAGCAGTGGGCCTTATGTCAAAACGCCCGAAAATTATAAGCCGCTCAGAACAATAGGCAATTTGACAGCATCAATAAATTGCAAAAATTAGTCCGTCAGCTAGAGTTTTGAAAAATAATGGACACGTATTATTTCTTTCGTTAAACCAATGCACATTTTAGTTTCAGATTTATAAAAAAAATACCTATTCAAATAACAGTAGATCCGGCTCCAAAGACCAACAAAAATTTCATATTTAGATCCAATCCCCGAATAACACAAACTAACTCAATCTCACTTAACAATTACTATTACATAGTAAAAGTATTCTGTTAGTAAAAAGTCTAAAAGAACCTAGTTCACAATCTGGCACATACAACAAAAAGTATCGTAAAATCTGTTGCGAACTATTCCATTAAGTGCCATAATGTGTTTTCAGAGACAAATGGTGACAAATGGTGAAGGTGGCAAAAACTGGCAACAGTGCACTATGACTTACAAGTTAATTGTCAACATTTGTGGGCAAAGACGCCATTTATATTAATGTTTGCTTCTACAGTTGGCACTTCGTCTCTTATTGTTGAAGAGTGCTTTAAGGCGTGATTTATAGTTTAAAGATTTATTTGACTAGCTTTGAAAATAAAGTGTACTGTTGTCACAAGGAATGTTTGGATTCAAAACTAGCTATTGCTCGAGGCTCCGAGCTATCGTCTTCAGGATTAGATCTTTTGTGTACTAAATATTTATCAAAATCGGTAAGAAAAACCATAAAAACCGTAACCGCAAACAAACTTAGTAACAAAAAAACTTAAAAAAAAAACTGTTTTTGAAGCCGGTTAGTGTTTTTTACTCTTTTTAGTTCAAATATTCAATCCAAATTCTTGCCAAATACGTAATCCGTAGTACTAGTAATAACAAGGTCCAAGTCCACAAGTAAACAATAAGCGAAAAGTGCGCATAAAATAAGAATTACTGAACCATACTTTATGGGACCAAATGACAGATATACGGCATCGAACAAAAAAAAAATCATCGAAATTAGTTAACCCAGTCATAAGTTATGAGGTAACAAACATAAAATAAAAAAATACAGTCTGAAAATCTCCTCATTTTTGTTGTCGGTTAAAAAAATATAAAGTATAACTTCGGAACGTCCCAAAAAGCATCCTGTGTTTTAATCCAACTTATTAACTATCTGTGTTGCAAATTTCATCCAAATCAGTAAAGTACCTTAACTTTAAGACACCCATTAACTCACACAATCACTGTTACTTAAAGACGTCGATTAAAAATATACCCTATTTGAATTAGTAATATTTAAGTCCTCAGTAATCTAATTAGTGAGGACTTAATAGGAAGGACTTAAAAGGACTTAACTTATCTAATCCATTTTTTTTAGCGTGGTAATATCATCAAATGAGTCCTCCCACGCAGGGCAAGGCGGGAGGGACTGTTAGACTTGACTGACTAAAATCCACGGTGTCCTTCAATAGCCCTAAATGTACCGGGCTCAAGGTAATTTGTGAGTCCCGCAACCCCGGCAGGCTTTGGCCCTCTACAGGCCCCGTCATTATAATTAGTACCATAACAGTAATTTAATGATCTAGCACTATTAATTGCAAACATATAGTCGGACTATCCAACGCGGCACAATACATGGACAATTGATATAGTTGATGAACTAATCCAATACAAATACGTCAATTTCTGTGAACATGTCGCTAATACTGCATTGCCACTAAATACGGCACTGCCACTTGATATGGTATTGCCACCTAATATGGTATTGCCACCTAATTGTGGCAAACGGCTCGATCTCATCTCGAGCCAGCAGGCGTATTGAATAGCTGTTAGCAGCTGTGCGGTATAATGTCTACTTGTTTGTTTGTTTGTTTGCGCTGTTTCATCGTACGGAACAAGGTAGCTTAACGTTGTACAGGTAGATTTCATTGGGTAATTGCTTTAGGAATGACGCCGACTTGCTGAAAAGTTAGGTATAAAATGTCACAAGCAGGAATGTTTTAAGAGGCATGCAAAGTAGTGTCATTTGACTATTCTTTGTCAATTAGACATGAAACTTTTTTCAAAATAATATAGCCGCCTTTAAAAAAATCACCACAAAAAAGTGGAACATGAGTAGCGTAGTAGTGAGAAAATTCATTCGACGATGTTGCACCTAAAAAACTTTAAAAAAAAAAAGGTAAAACCGCCTTCAAAAACAACCACAAAAAATGGGTAATAGTAGATTATTAACCAAGGGGATAAAGCAGTGTCTTCTGTCGCGGGTGACGATTTAAATCGCGAGCGTAACGAAGGACTCGAGGTTTACTCCCGAGCGCAGCGAGGGTGTTAAAAACTTAAATCACGAGCGAAGCGAGGGATTTAAGACGAGTCCTGAGTGTAGCGAGGGATTTAAGTTCACCCAAGACTAAGACAGCTTTATCACCGAGGAAAATACTCTACTTTTCGTACCATTTGCGAAAAAATGAACTCAATAATAATATGAGATAAGCATTTATTGAAAATAATGACAATTAAAAGTAAAAGTTAACATTCGAAACATTGGTCCAATTATTGATAGAGAGAGTTACATTTTTGTTTGGTACATTTATTGTCGATGAGTTAATTTGAGTATATCTCTGTTCTTGCGTCTGAGGAACTTGCGTTTCATTTGATTTAACATCGTTACGCATTTTTAGAACATTAACTTATTTATAAAAATAAAATAAACTTAAGGTTTTATTTGAAGAAAACAAAAACGCGGCATATTCCTAGACTAAATTTTTTTTGTCGGAAAAGCAAAGGCATCAAGCTCATACGGCCTCTTCGGTTTTCGTAATTTTGTTTAATAATCATAACTGCATAATAAATACGTATTCCTTTTTCAAAAAGATGTGTAATGCTTTATATACAAACTCAATGGTGTAAACACAGATGTGGTTCAGTATAAATTTCGGTAAGTATTCCAAATTTAAATCACATTGTCTCCCTAGAGGATGAATGAAATTCAGTACAACATTCTCTCCCTGTTTTTAACAGATTAAAAATGACTATCGTTATGTTCGATTTTTGAAGCATAGAATGTCACTTTTTTGAGCAAGTGGTACGAAAAATAACTTTTCTTTCGGAAGTCGATGGCTTTGTTTGTTTTGCCTCCGATTTCCGAAAGAATTTTTTTCCAGGATTCAATCATCAGATTCTGACTTGGTGATTATGAGACCACTTCAGAAGTATCTTCTTTCGAACAAAAAAAGAATTTTGAAAAACGGTCCACAATTGGCGGAGTAATCGCGTAACAAACACACAAAAACAACGTACCGTCGAATTGATAACCTCCTTCAAAGTCAAAGTCAAAAAAATTGCAATGATTCTGCTGAGCGGGGTGAATTTACCATAATTAAATAAAATAAAAACTACATTTTTCTTGTTGTATGATAATGTCGAGTCCAATAATAAATAATATAAAATCAAACCTGCCGTCATTATTTTGTAAGTATTCATTTTCCCATTCGCCTGACTCGTACAACATCATACAATGTTTTGTTTTCATCTCACAATGGTTATAGCTGAATTTATATTTAATTAGCAATAATGAATTTAGCTTGTTCTTATTTTTATTTCAATATATTGGAAAGATTTTCTTTCCGTTAACAGTTAATCTTTAAAGTAATTTTTAAATATCTGTTGTATCAAATAAATTAAATTTCTTTCAAAACAGAGGACTTTTACAGGATTATTTAACATAAAAAAGTAATATATAATTTTTAAAACGCATAAAAATAACAATTCTAGCGGGCCTAAAATCACGGATCTATTAAATCTATACCAATATTATAAAGTTGAAAAGTTTGGCTGAACGCGCTTATCTCAGGAACTACTGGTTCGAATTGAAAAATTGTATTTGTTGGATAGTCTGTTTATTGAGGAATGCTATAAAACATCAAGCTACGACTTAAAGGGCCCGAGCAGCGGGAGTGATACCTCGAGGTACAGCTAGTAAATAATAATGTGTATTAATATACCTTACCTTAATACAAGTACCAATAAGTACTTATAACATCCCCGACCAACACAAAAATTCGGTCCAAAAAACCCAATGTTTTGATTTAACCCAAAAAGCTCCAGGCTAAAAAGTCCTTACCTGAACAGTAAATCCCGTTGTCCAATCTGTAACAAAAACAATACATAGCGTCAGTGAGAGGCAACGTGACCCAAAAACTAATGGCGGGCGAAGATATAAGACAAGCAATATACTTATCATGTCGTAAAACAGAGGAGGTAACAGTTTATTGACCCTTACGGCGTGTTATCGTAACATTTGCATATGGCCACGCATATACACGACCTCTCAGAGGAGCCTCTGTTTTTACGATCGCATATAGTATCTAGGTTAGAACGTAAATATTTTTCTTATGTTCATGCTGTAAGGTCTATTTCAATTTATTGGTTTTGAGTGTTCTTTACTGGATTTTTTTTTTGAAAAAAGAGGTTAGGTTAACACTATAAGGACCTAGATAATTGGGCCCTAAAATCATGGATTTCAAGAGAGGATAGTTTCAATAAACATTAAATAAAAAAAATTGCCCCGCATCAGAAATTTCTCATGTGTTGTAAATAACTTTGTTTGTCATTTTTTCCGCATTGATTTTCGATTTTGCACACTATACAAATATCCACATGAAGAAAGTTAGAGGCAAATTAAAGATAAACCTGTACCATTTATAGCAGCCGATCTAATATTGAATAACAAAGGACATTGAAAAGTTAAGTAACTTAATAAAGGCGCCCAATTGTATTTGAGTTTTATTTTTAAGGAATTCTAAACGCGTTTCCCAGAACAATAATCCTTGTTTGAATGCTAATTAATTTGAATTAATTTCACACTTTGAAAAAGGTATAATCAAATAGACAATGCCGAATTGCTTTGCGACGAATCTTTCAGAATTGTAAAGGAACCTGCTATTATGTAAAATTTTGTTTAAGAATTTATTATTTAACTTTTCACAAGAAGTTTTTTAGACGTGGAAGTCGTCTGTTGCTTAAGAACTGTGAAAAAAAATCTGTTGATTGCATTCAGAAGTTGAATTTATACTTCTTACGACGGCATTCAGTAAACTTAGCTCACAGAGAATTTGCGCAAACAGAATTTTGAGTAGCATGGTAATTTACAAAATATCGTATTCGCATTAACAATACAAGAAAATTACGAAGCACAAAATATTACAATTTATTACTTTTGAATTAAGTGGATAGCACAAGCATTATTTTACGCTTTTTGGTGGATACATTTTTGGAACGTTTACATTTTTGGATACCGGATCTAGGTGATAATAATTGACGTGAAAGCAATTTTGTTATTTTATGGATTAAATAGAGCCGAAAATTGATTAGGCATCATTCAAATCATAACTGTATCACCTACTTTAAAAAGTTAAACACCAGTTAAACACTTATCTAAAAAAAGTATAACTTCCGCCGTTTACAGTTACCGTTTTACAGTTCACATTTTTTAAACAAGTGCTCAGCAGATGTTTAACTTTTGTGCAGTAAGGCAGTGATTGTTTATATAACTTTCTAAAGAATTTATCGAACAAGAAAACCAGTAGCTTATGACCAAACCAGGGTAAATCGCTATTGAATGAGTGATTTTCTATAAACCGCGACAAGAATAGGGCCAAAGTCGGTACCACCGGTACAATATTCGCAACATTGGTTCCTTAGCATGCATGAAACTTGAATATCACGTACATATGTTGGTAAATACATATGTGGGTAACTGGGTGAACGATACAAGTGATTACCTTAAAATATGGATATTCGGCGACATGTGGCGTGCGTAATGAGACCCAAAATATTTCATGCAATAACCACGAAACTTTTTAACTCCTTGTTAACTTAATTTCGTCGTAAATATATAATTTTGGGTAAATAAAATAAACAGTGATGTTAGATAGTGTTTTAAAGCAAACGAAGACAGAAAAATTATTTAGTTAACAACCTGATTTTGATTTGAAATTGAATAGGACACGTCATAGAGAACTAGCTACTTTTTTTTTGTTAACCTAGTTAAGTCTAATGTATAGCTAGACATTGTTTTTCATCGTCAAATTGGACTTGTTCAATAACAAGTATCCTGGGTCTACACAGGGTATTTTTTCTATTTTGTGCGGATATTGTAGTATGTTAATACTCAATGAAAAATATATTTTCTCAGTTTTCCTAAAAAATACATAAAGTGATCTATTACTGAAATAGAACCACAGGGAAAATATCCGTACTACATTCGATCACTTAATGATCGAAGCGCACTACATAAAAATTACCCTGTATACAAGCGTCGCTCATCTTGTTTATCGTAATTGACTCTTCTCCTCTTGTATCAAAATATTGCAAGTCTGCTTCGCTTTCCGGGCACGCCGCAATCGCTGCGGTAAGCCGTGAAAGAGCCGTGAGAGAGCACTCCTCAAAGAGTGGCAGGATAGGCGTCACGGCTTCTTGACCTACCGCATGACGCAGGTCCTCACCAGGTCCTTTACGTACCGTAACCCCGGCACGTAAAGGGCTATTAAATGACACCGGGGATTTTTGCCAGTACGAGTCTGACAGTCCCTCCCGCTCTGCCCTGGGTGGGAGGTGTCGTATGATGATATTGCCACGTTAAAAAAAAAGTCGCTTTCAAAACGACAATATATACACGATGTTTAGAGTCCCCGTGCAATATACAGTGTCATATTTTCATAAAATCCCGCCCACATTCAAACTTTGGCCGCAGCTTTAAATTATATTAGTATACACAAGCGGAAAAGCTCAGTTTTCAATTGAAAGTTAAATTTTGCAATCACTAAACGCAGTGCGGCAGTCAAATTTGAACCCCGGGGTTCAACGATGCAATTTAGTCTTTCCTGGTGTTTATACAGGGTTATTTGTAAAACATTAACTTTTCACGGATTTTTTTAACGAGGTAAAATCATCATCCTCCCACCCTCCGGGGTTGCGGGACTTACCCATTACCGTGACCCCGGTACGTAAAGGGCTAGTGAAGGACACCGTGGATTTTAGTCAGTACAAGTCTGACAGTCCCTCCCGCCCTGCCCTGGGTGGGAGGACTCATTTGATGATTATACCACGAAAAAAAAAAAAACAAAACCTCCCACCTTAGGCGGGACGGGAGGGACTGTCAGACTTGAACTGACTAAAATCCACGGTGTGATTCAATAGCCCTTTACGTTACAGGCTCAGGTTACCTAATGAGACTGTCCCGCGACCCCGGCAGGCAACCTTCAATGGGCTTAAAAATACTTAAAAATTAATACCTTTTATTATGAAACCAAACCTGAAAATATCGCGTGTCAACGTAAAAATATTCCATTTTGTAACCTGGTTATACTTACCTTACTTATACAGGTTTTTAATCAAAATCATGAGGACCTATACTTTTCGGGAGTTTTGGTGTAGGTGCTATGTTTAGTAGTGTAGGCTGACAAAGAATACATTAGCACAAAAAATTGTAAGATTATAAGCGAAAATTTGGTATATTCGGAGTTTGAAAGGGACAGCAAAAGAGTGCACCTTACTTCATATGTTTGTCTTTCCGAAAACGAATACAACCTCTTCAAAGTTAGACTGAACAAAATTCTTCTGGGTAAGCTCACACCATCGTCAAAATTGTCTCTAACACCTCTAGCCCGGTCACGGGACTCACGAACTACCGTGACCCCAGAACGTAAAGGGCTATTGAAGGACACCGTGGATTTGAGTTAGTACGAGTTTGACAGTCCCTTCCGCTCTGCCCTGGGTGGGAGGACTCATTTGATGATTTTACCACGTTAAAAAAAACAGCTCTGGCCCCATTCCAGAGCAAATCCTTCTCAAATAATAATAATTATAAAAACTGAATTTCTTTCAACTGATAACTTTAGTGGATTTTATCACGCCTTTATCTCAATCTCACATGACACTGATCCATTTTAGAAGATTCAACAAAACGCAAATGAAATTAATATCATAAAACCTCAAGAACTATTACAATACCGTTGTTCTCTGTTCATAACATCAATATAGCGTTATTATTATGTTTTACTTAAAGTAAACTATGTAAATTGAAGTAAACAACATCGATTTACATATTTTACGGTAATTATACCGCCAACACCACTGAAAGCTTTCAATATCTTTTAGTAGGTACATAATTCAGTGTTTTGGTCGAAGGTAACTTGACCAAATTGAATTTCGTCACTAAATCGTCTTTGACCCTTTAAATCCAGGGTCACTTAAACTTTCGTGACTATATTTTTGTTATCAATATTACTTACACGTGCGTGAATTTATAGGTATATAGAACTTTATAGGTGAGAACTATGTTTGCGCCTATTTTAAGACTTAAGAACAAGGAAAATACTTTGAATGTACTAACTTGATACGTGGGAGTTAGCTTTGTGTCAAGTTTGAACTATTTACATAACCTCAAAATACTATCTTTAGTAACATTACTTGGCTTTAGGCAGATATTACTCTGCCTTCTACAAGTCATATCAATAAAATTACTACCCTTATTTCCAAGACAGTTAGCTGTCATCAGATCCAAGTTGAGAATTCGTTATAAAATACATTTAAACGTTCCGAAACATCACACGCCACAACTTTAATAAAGGTGATGTAACAAAAGGAAAAAAAATACAATATCAGAAATGTTAAACATATTTCTTTGAAATAAATAGGTCTAAAATTCATCAAGACTTTTGTAAATGATTTTTAAGGCAGACACGACGACTGAATGCCTAATGAGCCCCCGCAAGTGCTCTTTGTTTCAGCATATTCATTACCTGGCCCCATCGCCGTTTGCTTACAAAAAAAAGTATTCATTGTTTTCCGCCTGCCCTCTGGAGGGTAAACAAACAATATCTCTAACAATTTTGGGGTCAAGTGATTTCGTCCGGTGAATATTTAAGAGATAATTATAAGAGAAAACAAGCTTAATTAGTACAAATCGCGTTGAAAGAAATTACTCTGAAGGCATTTTTTTGGGAAATGTTCTGATGTTTACGGTTAATTAAGGGAAATAAATCCTTATTTGGCAAGTTTGTTTATAACTGCAGTTTTTTTTTCAATTTTCTTTCTAATAAAGAAGCACAAAATTACATGAGGTTTTATAACTTTTTCAGAAATTTAATTACTACAAACTTATCAAAAATGTTTTTTTTTGTTATCGTTGTGAAACCATCAAATGCGTCCTCCTACACAGGCGACAGGGGAGGGACTGTCAGACTTGTACTGACTAGAATATACGATGTTCCTTCAAGGTGGAACATATTGTGAATAAAAAATAGACACAAAAAAGAATACTCTTTTATAATCTCCCGTTAATTTTACTAAATTATTTAAGCCAGACAATGAATTCAAACACAGAACATAAGCTAGAATATTAGACGAACTGATGTTTGAATGAAAACTTGTTACCGAGTATAAACCAGCGACTTAAGATCTAGTAGCTAGGAATCAAGTTGTTGCAAGTTACAGTAAGTTAGCGCCGTGCCTTATTGCTGTACCCAACAGATTTAATAGTTCACAATCGCTATGAATAATGCAGTTTTGATAAGTCTGTTGTAGTAATCGAATTTGTTCGATGGTGTGGAAGTAAACATTGCAGTGATTTGATAAGCGTCTTGAGTAACTATTGAACCAGAAAGACACAGGTTCGAGTCCCGTCCGCAGTATATTTTTTTATTTACGAAAAAATCTTTAGGCTTCACATATTTTTCATATTTCAAAGAAACATAATACTCAGTATCCACTAGGCGTGATGACAATTTAGATATAATGAACTACTTAGGCATAAATAAATAAATCCAGTAGAGGGAGGAGGCCTATCTGTCACAGCAGTAGGAACATTATAGGCTGATTAAATTTTTTTTCTTTTTTTTTTACGTGGTAAAATCATCAAATGAGTCCTCCCACCCAGGGCATAGCGGGAGGGACTGTCAGACTCGTACCGACTAAATTCCACGGTGTCCCTCAATAGTCCTTCACGTTCCGGGGTCACGGTAATTCGTACAGTCCCGCGACCAGGCTGATTAACTAGATATTATAATTTCCACTAAACCCAGGGCAACTGTAAATTTGGCCAGGTAGGCTGGCACAACAACCCAGGAGAGACCAGGGCCGCAACTAGCCTCTAATGCGCCCAGTGCGAACTTCTTAAACTGTGCCCTAGTCTAGCGAATTGTGGTTCTAAGCTGGCCAATTCTGCGCCCTATGTTTTGGCACTGTAGGCTCACTCCTATTTCCGACACAGCACATTGGTTAAGGCTTACAGTAAAAAAAAAACACAAACTAAAATAATTTGTAAAATTCGAAACAACTCAACAAACACTCCATATAATGAGTACAATATCCACCAAATAACTTCAACGTAGCACAAAATCTTCAAAGTATACCAAATATGGCTACCAAAGAGAATTTTTCGATGTACATACAGGGTGTCCCAAAACTCAACGTCAAGCCGAAACGGGGTGACAGGATTGATCATAACCATCACGAGAAAAATCTGAAAAAAAATCTATCCCATGCAGTTTGAAAATTATGGGCATTTTAAGAAAAACCTAGAAATGTGATCAAACTGTACCATTTTTCGGTTATTGTGGTTATTCTTTTTTATTTTTGTTCATTTGAACTTTGGAAACGTAATCCTTAATAACATTTCTAGAATCCCAATAAAAAATAATGACACAATTGCCTCAAGTTTCCGAGAATTGAGACTATTTGTTAAACTACGAATTTAAAATTTTCAAGATATTCGACTTTGACAGGCCCTCCTATAAAAAAAATGTACTAGAGTGCCTTGGCAAGTGGCATTAAAAGTTGGCGCATTTAATCAGAATTCTAAAATGGTACAATACTTGTTAGTTCCATACAATAGAAAAGAGTAAAAAAATTAAAACCTCAAGTAACCCGAATTTTGCTATCACATTTTACTCAGTTAAAATGTTTTTAATTCGCACAAGCTGTAGGTAGGTTCTTAATTTTAAGACAAAATGATGAGAGAGATGGATAATGGGTATGTTTGTCATGAGTGAGCGAGACAGATAGTGACGCCACTTTTACCAAAGTGAAAAAAAGTTAGTAAAATAATTAGGTTTGTTGGACTAAAAGTCAGATAGAGAAAAAACATTTTTATTACAATAAATGTTCAAATTGTTTACCATCAGCCTCAATACAAGCCCTACATCTTCTTAAAAAAGATCTACTTATAAGTCGGGCATATCTTCGAGAGTTGATCGCCTCAGCTGCTTGAGAAATGCGTTCACGCAGGTCGGCTACGTGATCAATGGGCTTTGAGTAAACTTTTTCTTTGAGAACTCCCCAATAGAAAAAATCCAGGGGATTTAAATCTGGTGAACGGGCGGGCCACAAGATAGTGCCTGAACGTCCAATCCACCTTCCCGGATATTCCTGGTCAAGGAAATCTCTTACTTGCACTGCGAAATGCGTACCCATACCCATTATCCATCTCTCTCATCATTTTGTCTTAAAATTAAGAACCTACCTAGAGCTTGTGCGAATTAAAAACATTTTAACTGAGTAAAACGTGATAGCAAAAATCGGGTTACTTGAGGTTTTAATTTTTTTTCTCTTTTCTATTGTATGGAACTAACAAGTATTGTACCATTTTAGAATTCTGATTAAATGCGCCAACTTTTAATGCCACTTGCCAAGGCACTCTAGTACATTTTTTTTATAGGAGGGCCTGTCAAAGTCGACGAATCTTGAAAATTTTAAATTCGTAGTTTAACAAATAGTCTCAATTCTCGGAAACTTGAGGCAATTGTGTCATTATTTTTTATTGGGTTTCTAGAAATGTTATTTAGGATTACGTTTCCAAAGTTCAAATGAACAAAAATAAAAAAGAATAACCACAATAACCGAAAAATGGTACAGTTTGATCAAATTTCTAGGTTTTTCTTAAAATGCCCATAATTTTCAAACTGCATGGGATAGATTTTTTTTCAGATTTTTCTCGTGATGGTTATGATCAATCCTGTCACCCCGTATCGGCTTGACGTTGAGTTTTGGGACACCCTGTATAAAGCGCCTTGGCGGGAGTTTGTGGACGAGGTAAGTGTTGTCGAGTAAATTCGATCAAATATGGATAGGGAAATTCTAGCGCCAGCCAGTTTCCCGGCCGCGCGGCCTTTTGCATCAAAAACTGACGCATCACTACCCTAGTGTTGTGCAGTCTTTCATGTTTTATATTTTGAACATTTTATGATGAAAAACACGTTCGGTAATGAACGAAATTGACGGAATACAGGACAATGCGTGACATCGGACATCGTGACACAATATTCCAATGGATCACTACTAGTTTATTTTAATAAATTCGGTAAGTATTCGGTTAAACTTTGAATAGGTTCAACATAATCATCAGAACCATTATCAAATATCTCTATAATTCATTACAGAGGTAATTCAGTAACCCGACGACGTTATTAGGTTTAATTTGATTGGGACAGATCACATAACCAATTATTCGGCACAATTCCGAGCCCGTTACCCAACCGGACCTAGTTGACCCAATCCGAATCAATTTCGACCCAATCCGAATTAACTTCGACCCAAAAATGCGAAAAATAACCTACTAGTGATTTTTATTACATGTACCTACTCAATAATAACACACCAATGAGAACATTGGTAGCCTAGTAGTACCAGCTCCTAGTTACGATTTGCAGGTCGTGAGTTTGAAGCCAGCCAGGTGCATTACTTTGTGCTCATTTCATCACCACTGCTCTCAAAGCGATGAAAAAAAAAACATAGTGAGCAATCCGCATATCCTTTTTTTTTGGCTTGGTAAAATTATCTAGTCTACATTAGGGGGAATCCGAATGTCCTAGAACCTACTTATAATTCGAAGACATGTGACATCTACCAACTTTTCTTACGGCATTTACACTGACCGGTTTGCCTGTTGACTATCCGTACGGCTAGCCGTGCCACTAGTCAAAAATCGCATCGCTTGTCAAAATTAGTAGTAAAACTAGTCAAATTGTTATTAAGAAGAAATCTTTTCGCCGCAAGGCAGACTGCATGGTTTAATCAACCAGTGTAAATTCCCCGTCACCACTATATTTTATTCCCATTTGCTGTACAAACAAATAAAAACTGACACACTTTTGAATTTTATACGCTCTTCACATGTTTTACAACGTAACGTGGCACGTTCGTGACACAACAAGCGTTGCAGTAGTCATCGAAAACTTATTGTAAAAGCTCAAAACAATGCACTGTTGACTTTATGAACATTTTCGTGTCTAGAGTTACCAATTGCAGGTGATTGTGTTATGTGTTAACAAGCTTTATTTTAATGCTGCTTTTGTTATACGTTGTTTATGTGAACCTGGTGTGTTGTGTTCTAGTTTAAAGTATTTTATTTAAGACTTTTTTTTCTATATTTTTTAAAGGACACTTCTCTTAAAAAGTAAATTATCCGAGTGTCACAAAAGCGACATCCAAATAAAAATGTACCTAAAAGTAATAGGAATGAAGTCCATTTGAGCAAGCACGTGCCTACAGTACTAGCGAACGGCCATCTTATATTGATGGCTTGACGTTACAGTGAACGTGTCAGTGACTCTTGACCGTAAACCGTGCGTTTCGGTGCATGTGCACAGTCTATAAAATGTACGAAAAAGAGAAAATGTATATTTTTGGGAGAATTTTATAATGAAATGGAAATCTCACTATGCATCGGCGAAATGACGAATTTCTATATAAGCCTTTTAGAGTGTTTAAACATTCTTCTAAATGGTCGCTTCTTTTACAGAAATAACGCATGTTTTTCAAGTAAAAAAACTATTTAATTGTTTTTTTTTTAAATATTTATAATGGGTTTCTGGATGCCAAGAAACGTCACTCAAAAGTATTTTTTTTTTTATCTTAATGAAATATTATCGGAGTGGAAACGAACTTATAAAGGTCACTTTGCGCTGGCACTTTAAACAAACGAGTTTTAAAAATAATTAATCACTAAACTGAATTTAATGAAGCACCTGTTCGTATTTCTTTATCTCCACTAAAAAACAAAGCAATATTTTCTTAAAATTTCTAGACATAAAATAAACTTTATCTAACTCAGATTGAGAAATGAAAAATGGGACTTAATAGTTACGAACTGTAGGCTCGCTAGTAAACGGGGATTACCGTTAATGGCCAATTTAAGTGCTAATAAATTTTGTTTACGTACATCTTGAAACATAGGGCCGAGCCTAATTGGTTATTGGGGAGGTCAATCGACCCAAAACGTTAAGAAACGGTAACTATTGTTTTTAGTTGGCAACAGATTGAAGGTAACTCGAGCTATACAGGTATTCAATTAAGAATTTGGGAGGATAAGGTATATAGGATACAAGGTTTTTTACAAAATTGGGAAGCATCAATGTTTCAGAGACTAAACAAAATCAATGATAACTAAAATAAGATTTAAAGATTTGCTAACCCCTACTTGCTACAAAGGCGTTGCAGAGAATCGCTTGCGCACCCATTGTGCTACGAAAGTGGCTACGGCGTAGGCTTGCGTAGGCAGTGCTACGACTGAGAATTAAGATTTTTCTACATGTTTCTATGGCAGTGTGTTACATTCAATTGGTCACTTTTATCCAATGAAACTAATTGGTGCTTTTATAAACAAATTTTTACAGATTTATACACGCTCTACTTTGTTATTAAGTCCTTGGATTACTAATAGAGATATGAATCCTTTGTCTCTTAAAAAAATCACTACAAAACAGAATCAAAACGTGTATTTTGCCCCTTATATGTAATTCTGTACTAGTGATTTATATATTTAAATAGTGTCTATGTCAGTGATCGAAGATAACAATAATATCACGAGGATTATATCTCAATATAATATGAATATTGTTACATAAGAAGGTAACTGGAATAGTACCTGCCTGCAGTAACAGTCAAGCATATCAAGTTAGTCTATAAACCGACTCAAACGTACTTACAAAGGACTTGCAGCATGCAGGTGACGTTTCTATACATGATTTACATTGAAGTCCGTAATACGCCAGCGGATTGAGAGATGTTGTTACCAATGTGTGTCACAAGTTCAGTTCAGTTTATGGTCCTTTAGTCAACTGGACTAGTCGTATTTGATAGCTGTTGAAACGTGTGTTAGTTGAAAATGCATTTAGTTATTGTTATGGTAAGATTCAAATTGAAATAACTGAATGCTTCACCCGAAGTTTGAAGCATCAGCGTTTCAAACTTTGGATGTAGCATTGAGATATTTTTTTACTTGAAATACTTGTAGTAAAATAATTATCAAGTATTTTTGTGTTGTTTTTACATAATGCTCTCAAAACGGTGAAAAACAACATATTGAGAAAACAGACTTGTCTTATAATCAAAAATTCACAGACATGACGTGTCATCGGTAGTGTGTTTTAACCGACTGGTTTCATAACCGGTAGGCTTGTGCACTCCTGGAAGAGAATTTATAGCACAACATTTTCTTTGATAAAAAGCATGAGAGTCTTCCTGCCCTCATCCCATTTTACTTGGGGTCGGCGCAACACGTTTTTTTCATCCATTCTCCTCTATCAAACGTCACAGTATCATTCACTCCTCTTTCTTCCATATCATTCCTTAGACAATCCATCCATCTCTTCTTTGGCCTTCCACTTCCTCTCCATCCATCAACATTCATACTCATCACTCTCTTAGTCACATGAGTGTCATCCCTCCTCATCACATGTCCATACCAAGACAGACGATGAGGGGTTAGGGAGCCTAATAGCAGAGTCAAAGACAAGCTCGGAAAGGCGTTTCTTAAACTGAGGGATGGGACGTGAATGTATGTATAAAATAGATCAGATGTTCGATGGAATCATCCAAAAATTCTTTTGTAGTTAGAAACTTTCTCTACACAAGATAATTCTGCAATAAAATGTGCGCTATTGAAGTCTCTTTTGTACGAGTACCCTCCGTGAACATGAAAAGACATTGATTCTGATATTGACAATTGACAGATTGGATATAAAAGAAAGTTCGAAAGTGGGTTGGTTTTGAGAATTTCGGTTTTTGAGTGGTAAAAAAGAGTAAATTTATGGAAATGTACTTGCATTCTATAATGTTATACGGCTATATTGTACCATGATGTATGCGTAAAATGAATATCTAAATCCTCTTTAAAGCCTTTATCAAACAGACAGGCGTGACGAATGCGAAGCGTGACGTTTTTATTTGTAATGTATGGAATTGTTTGAATCCAGTCACATAGAAAAGCGAAAGCGATCCGATAGCGTGACAGAACTATCGGACTGACGTCTCGCTGCGGTTCGGTATCGCTTCGGAAACGCTTCGCTTTCGCCTGTCTGTTTTACAAAGGCATAAGTAACGGTAATCGGAAACCAAACACCCTGTATATTATATTGTGTACTTGCGGCGTGAGCCAAATTAACGGATTTTTGTCGTACTCGCTAAGCAATATAAATATAGTATTAATTTTAATTACACCATAAGCCAATTATACAAAACTGGTCAAGTACCAAACTTGAACAGTTGATCTAAATTAAACCATACACTAAATACCCACGTAAACTGTCTCATACAAACATAGATAAAGTGTTTGAACTTGTTCGGTGGCGTAATATAAATTTACGACTTATTACTGCTGGGAATTGAACACTGCCAGCCGAACGAGTTGTTATGAACCATACCGTGTTCCGTTATTGATACGACGGTTCGCGTCAATGTGCGAAAATGGTATTTTTTTTAAATATGTTATAGCTTTTTTTTACGTGGTAAAATCATCAAATGAGTCCTCCAACCCAGGGCAGAGCGGGAGGGACTGCCAGACTCGTACATACTAAAATCCACGGTGTCCTTCAATAGCCCTATACGTTCCGGGGTCACGGTAATTCGTACAGTCCCGCGCCCAATATTTTACAGTAACATGCTGTATGTATTATACCCATGTTAGAATATTATTTGTATATCGACCAGTTTTTTTATTTTTTATTTATACAACAAATAACGGTGTTTATAATTTTAACTGTATAGTTCGCGTTGATTTCACAGACTACTGAATAAGTTATGATTATTACGAGTATATTAACATATAACACACATCAAATAAAGTTTACGATCACTTTGAAATCTGGATTTTTTATTTATTAAGGTAGAACATATTATGATTTCGGCTCATATTTACCTAAATTCTTTTTTAAAAACAATAAAACAGTTCAATTGTTCTAACCATAAAAATTAAAAACATACCAGCTTAGCGTAGTGGTCAAAAACTTTTTTTATGTGTGTACAGTTAATGGTATTAGATTGCATCGGGTAAGAATGGATGTCGCCTCTAACATAGTTGGGAAAAGGCTTGGCAGATATTGGTATTTGGTAGTATACTATAATATACTACTAACAGACCTTCGTTTATTCAGTTTTAAATATTAATACGCATTAATGCCTGCGACGCGTATTGTGAAGCTTATTCAAAAAAATGATATTGTGAGTGGGACTCCATTCTGCGTCTTCTAGATAAATACTCCGATGCCTTACTAATTAGGCTATCGTTATTATCGTAGGCTACGTTAGTATAATTATTATGGGATGGTATAATTATAATAACAAAGAAACATTGTATAAATAATAAAATTAAGTGCAACTGACAAAAAAAGCAAAAAAAAAGGTTTTCATTAAATTATCAGCAGCCTAATTATATTAATGTTCAATGCTTTGTATCCACCTTAATTACGGGAGCGTCGCAATGTTAATAATTACATGCAAATAAATTCCACGTTTTGGCTAAGAGATGCGTACCTACGTCAAAACTGAGATGTGGGTCGTCTTTGCTTGCGTATTAGTAAGCTACAAAATGGATTAAGTCCCCTCACGGGAGGGGTTATTAAGGAATTAGAATAATGTTTGTGCGTCAAAAGGTGTAGTTATTTTTTGTTTTGTAAGTAAATTATTTGAAAGAACATACATGTTATAATTTGGAAGAACAAAACACACGTTTCCCGTTTAGTAACTTTCAACGTAGTTTTACGTGTCTTTCCAATAGGGAATTTAGTAGATTTGATAATTTAGCTCTTGTGGTCTTATTACAAAACCTGAATAAACCTTGGTTTAACCCTAGACTATGAAGTCCAGGCTTATCTGCAGAGCCATTTAACACCGGTTTTAATTCAGCGTAATACAAAACTCAGATAAAACGTCGACCTTAGTAACGTCATTTGAACCATTGTCTTAACAATTAAATCCACTATGTGTAATAATAATTAAGTCTACCATGTTTTGTCGCGGGACTCACGAATTACCGTGACCCCGGTACGTAAAGGGCTATTGAAGGACATCGTGGATTTTAGTCAGTACGAGACTGACAGTCCCTCCCGCTGTGCCCTGTGTGGGAGGACTCATATGATGATTTTACCAGTAAAAAAATATAAAAAAGTAAATACATTTTGGGTGAAAATAACACAAAAACAACAACACCATGAAAGAGTTACTATGAGAAACTTTGATACACCTTTGACAGCTACGACCGTTAGGCCATGGTTTGATTTTTACTAACATTTGTATAAACTATAGTTTTACGAGATTTAAACCTGGGTTTTAGTTAAACCCCATTTTGTAATAATAAAATGGTTGGTCTTAAAGACAATCATCCTGAAACTATTACACTAATGCTAAATTGCACTCAATTGTAGAAAGAAGTCTCACGTGTGAGTCAAAAACACAAGTCGTATAAACAGAGGCCGTTGGATAGGGACTAATATCGATAAGAGCCGGGAATGGGATAAATGAATGAAACCAAATATTTGTAATTGACACAAGCACTTATTAAAACAAACAAGGACGTCTATTTACGAGTATACGTCGAATTATCTCGACGTGTGGTACCAGAACATGGTCTAATATTCTGGACACATCCTTTTACTTCTATAGAGTCCCGTTTCCTACTGGACCATTCCAGAACCATCTCGAACCATCAAGTTTCTTCTGGAAAGTTCTAGTAACTCTGTCGACGTAACAATACACCAACACGCGTAGCATGGCGCCGTAGAAACGGGCTTTGCCAACTGGAGAAAAGACAAAATGACAGAACGTAGAAAGATTTTTATCGATTTAAGCGTAGTAATGTTTAAAATATAGAAAATAAATTTTTATATTCTTTAATGGTATACAAATCGTATCATACTTGTGCAAAAAAACAGTCTATTTGTATAGAAATAACGATGAAATAACTTTGTCTATTCTTGGTACAATAGAGTAGAATTGGTCATGCTACGCGTGCTGGTTTATCTGAACCAAAATATAAGTAAGACAAAATAATATGTAATACTGCTAAATAGCAAAAAATAGTACTACATTCATAATCGTTGCTTTTTACAATGTACATTTTTCATAAGGGTGAATAGGTAACTATTAACACGTTGAAAAGTAAGTAAAAATATGTATCCGTTTAGTTAAAATATTTGCACTTTATAACCTCCATGAAACTCGGTAGCAGCTTGAAAAGTTATTTTATTTTATACTTGGTGGCAGTTTTATCGAGTTCCAGTAACTTAGTTCTCGTTTTTCATGTTGTTATACAGCTTACAAAGTGATTGGTGACCGGTTACCAATTGTTTTAGGATATAGTAAATACCTACTAATTTTTAGGCATAGAATTATATATAGATGTAAATATGTACTAAAAAGGAGGAAATAAATTCACCAAAAAATAGCATACATTATTCGAAGTGATACTTATTGTTATGCAATATTAAATTTAGTATTTTATGGAACTAAATTCAGCCGCTTAAAAAAAACAAATGGACACCATTTACTGGGTTATGAACATCTATAGAAGTGTCTTTTTTGACAGAAATGATAGTGGGAGAGCTACGTGCAATTAAAGGGTGAGTGTTTCAGGCTCGCTTAAAACTATTCCGATAGTTCTTCAATTATCCTTAAATACAGAAATGCAGACCTTGCTGAGGAGTTGCGGGTTCGCTACCATGCCGGACGTTTTTATAGTAGCGATTTTTTGGTCGATTGGCAGAGCTGTACATAAATATGAAACACCCAATTGGCTTAGCCGGCTATTACAAGGGATTTAAACAGAATAGGGTAGTTAACTGCATAAATAAATTGAAAAACTATTTAGTCCGTCAGTCAGAGTATTGAAAAATAATGGACACGTATTTTTTGTTCTTTTAAATCAGTGAATATTGACAAAGATGAAAACACTTTGAAATTCGGGAGTGGGGGCTTGTGACGTCATTACGCCGGTTTAATTATACCGACCGAGTGACGTTTTGTGATTTTTCGAAGCGTTGTATCTTCGTCGTTTTTAGTTTTCGTACAACAAAATAAAAATACAGGTCAAATATTTTTTTGCTAATCTAACTTTCGGACTAGTATTTTTTTTTTTGTAAAATAGCCTATTGTCGAAATATAATGTCGCTAAAATATCTAAATTAACAATGGGTACTATGGCACAATAATTACATTGTTTCATACTCACATACTACTTCGAAATATAATGAGTTAAGCGTGAATTCAAAGTTTGTTCTCATTTATAAGCACATAGTTAAGGTTGGACGCTTCGAGGTAGGTACGTTGTATGACTGAGCAGAATTATGTTAGAAAATTGGACATAGAGAACAAAGGATCATGTTTTGTACTTATTTGGTGAAGTTTTGGAACTAACATACGTTTCATAAAGGAAATGTTATGTTGTTATTATTCAAAGTTGATTTAATTATATAAGTACTATAACTTATTTACGTGGGCGAAAATAACCACTTTGTGGAGCTCTGACACAGCTAGAAGGCATCGCGGCAGACCTCGTTTTGAAAGGGTTTTTGTACTAATCATAATGTTTTTTTTTTGACCCGGTAAACTTCGTACCGCCTCAGAATATCTTTTTAAATCATATTTACTCACCTTTTAAACCTTTCCTGGAATTTCAAAAATAATTCAAAACCAAAATTAGCCAAATTGGTCCAGCCGTTTTCGACTTTTAGCGAGACTAACGAACAGCAATTTATTTTTATTTATATAGATAGACTAGCTGATCCGGCAAACTTCGTGCTGCCTCAGAATCATTTTTTTTAAATCATAATTAATTTTACACTATCTCTTCAATCTTCCCTGGACTTCCAAAAATAATTCAAAACAAAAATTAGCCAAACGAACAGCAATTGAATTTTATTTATATATAGATTAATATGAATTAGCGATTAACATGGGCTATTTTTTACTCAAGTACGGTACAACGTGGACGAAACCGCGCTTAGAAGTACATTATAATTTTTCCCAAGTCACACCTAAAAAAATTCAAATGGTGGATTTAGAGTACCTACAGCTTATTAAATGTAAAACGCAGGCGTGTTTGTGATTTCAGATTCTGTTACCAACTAAGTAACAGAATCTGTGATAATTCACTATGAACTTGCAGTAAAGATATCCATTATTTTGAAATTCATGGTGATTTCTAAGAAAAGAGAAATTATTTTATATTATATGAGAAAAGAACGTCTAAACAAAGGACAAACTCAACGCAAAGCAACTACCTTCAACGTAACAACAAAACGAAATGATGAAGTCAAGTCCAAGCTTTCGCTAAAAGACATTAAGTGAGACTCGCCTGAGAGCAGATATCAGTTACTGCATTCAAATGAGATATTCAAAACGTTAGGAATACGTCCAGCATGAGCATGAAACTAACCCTCTCGTCCAGCAAACTGACCTGCCCCTAACTTGATTATCTAGAGAAGTCCAAGATATTACTTACTGGATACGACAACGAAGAGGTAATTGGGGAAACTATTCTTTGACTCGCACTTATTTTGTGGCTGCATTTTTTTTAAACGTTGCTTCACACGACGAATTTCTCTTGTATCGTGGGTGCGTTTACAAACAAACATCATAGACATTCAAATACATAGATACCGAGACTCGAAGCGACTACTTGTAGAATATTCTGGTTGTCACCCTGCGCAGAAGCCGATCTCTCAATCACTTCGCCGATCTTCGGCCTTTAGCTTTTTTTTTTTTTTTTTTGCGTGGTAAAATCATCAAATGAGTCCTCCCACCCAGGGCAGGGCGGGAGGAACTGTCAGACTTGTACTGACTAAAATCGACGGTGTCCTTCACGAGCCCTTTACGTACCGGGGTTACGGTGATGGGTAAGTCCCGCGACCCCGGCAGGCTCTGGCCCTCTACAGGCCCCGTCAATTTGCTGACACTCCTTGAGGCGCGCGTGGAACACAACGCGCCGTCGACCCGGGCTCGGCCTTTAGCTTACATTCAGTAATTTAATTGAGCGGTTAAAAAAAATCTAGAGTGCTAATAATAAAAGGGCAAGTATAATTTTGCAAGCTGCAAAATTATACTTGCCCTTTTATGCATGTTTATTATGATCATATGATTAAATTCAATGATTTATCTTTGGTAAGAAACTAATTTTGCGTTTAAATTATATGTTTATGTATTAAAATAAAAGCAAAAGTTAGAAAAATAAGGCTATTTTCATATTTTCCGAAAATTAAAAAGAATCTGATTATTCGATAGCTCCAGTTATAGCTTTTGATAAAACTACTTTTGCAACCTGAAAATAGTTACGTGTATCCTCTGCCACATCCAGTACAACATTACATCCACATGGAAGCAAAGACATCGTATGTCGCAGCACACTCATTCAATAATCTGATTCAATTCCAAGTGAACCTACAGTTTCATGGTTACCGACGTCTTATTTAATATTCCTCTCTTGTGTTCACTCATCTATGAACTAGCATTTTAGGTAAATAACAAATATATCTACCTTACCTGGAACATTATTTACTTGTACGTCAACATTCATTCACATTATGAGGTTACACGTGTCTAGATACCATTAAAGTGTTTTCTATTAGAGGCAGAATATTTCATAAATAGAGGCTTGGTACGTGTTGATTTTCGTTTGTAGAACATTTTGTAGGTGAAGACCAGAAAGAAAGAAATAAAGAGAGAAAGAAAAAACATTTGTTTGGCACAAAACCACCACAAACACACAACAAAATAAAGTAAACACAAGAAACAGAAAAATGTCCACTTAAAACGAAAAAAATAAAATAAAAATAAGGATAAAAACAAAAATGATAAAATGTTGTGCGCCAAATAGACCCAGTCCAGCAAAATGTCGAGACTTCCAGTACAGTCTAGTCTTCAATATTTACGAGTAGATGCACAAATATTATAACATTTTCGATAACTAGTTGTTACTTTTGAATAAACTTTGAAATTGTTCTTCTGATTGTATTGCAAAATAAACGCCTTACTTACTTATCGTCATTAGTTGACGGCCTATCTCAGCAGAGATAAACCACTGTCGCGGGAGATATAAAAGTACACAATACACATTTTTTTAAACAGATCCAAATTTTGTACCTATCAAAGTCATTTTGTTACGTTTTATCAAATTGAATTAAAAAAATATAGTATCACAAATTATCCGCAGGTTATGAGTGGTGGCGCGGACTCTAAGGAGCTCTCCGCTAATTGTAATATCATTCATTCTTAGCTCGGACTCGTTGTCAAAACGCCCGTAAGTAAGGCCGAAACCACGGGTTTCATGCTTTGAGATTGGACCCCCTGGATACAACGTACTCACACGCTTTGCTTTGAGCAAGAGGTGTGACATGTGGCCACCATTATTGGGGCTGGAGGCCTGTCACAAAGGTATTGGTTGGTTGTCAAAGGCCAAACTTTGAAACCAAGACGCCTGGCTAGGCCAGTCTATAAATCGATACCAGTATTAGTTTGCCATCTGAGCTCAGTAACTTATGACAAACATCCTTTAGCCAGCCTTTAGATTTACTACCTCAAAGCTTTTGTCACACATCAAGGATGAAGATTGGCCACAGCAGTTTGGAAAATGGAAATTACTTATTTTCTTTCTACTTCTTTTTCTACTTCTCAGACTCAGACTTCTCAACTTCATACTCCATGCAGGTATTCTTTTAAAGATTTGTACTAATTTTTTGATACTTGCCTCCATATTTTGCTCGTCGGCGTGTCGTCACGTTCTCACCGGACCATTAGCAACAAACAGCGGGCAATGCCAACGTGCTTATTTACTGCATTACTAACTTGATACGGACGAACCTATTTTATTTGTTATTTTAATCTTGACAACACAACAAAAAGATTGTACTTGGGAGAGTGTGCCCAAGAACTCCACGACCTCATCCCACCAGCCCCCTGCTCGCACATCTAGACGCACGGCAAATTATCATCCTTACCTTATTGCTAATCCGCCAATTTGCACTAAGCGTTTCCAAACGTCTTTTATAATGCGGACAGCGAAGGAGAGAGCTCTCTGCCTGCGACTGTGTTTCCGAACGCATACAACCCTAATCTCTTCTAAGTTAGAGTGAACAGGCTTCTTCTGGGTAAGCTCCCTCCATCGTCGACCTTGTCTTAGTCACTCCTGACCTAGACTAAGGTCAAAAGCAAACCCATCGAACATAATAAAAAACTCATAGTAAAGAAAACATTTCATTTTGGAGGTCTATATCTGTACCATAACATAAAATAACTGCGTACCTGTTATCCTCAAAGGTGTTATGGTTTTGCCTAACGCCTGCCTGAGACTTACCTATGACGACGGCATCGGATATTATTTTATACCTACTAGGTAGAACATAATTGTTGGACCCGTTTATAAATAAATTTTTTTAGACTGACATGGTCACTATTACTATTAATAAGGTTTAAAACGGGATATTTACCATGTTTATTAGGTACTAGCTTCCGCCCGCGATTCCGTCCGCGCGGATGTCGGTCTTCGCGTGGATGGTTTATTTCCCCATTCTGAGTAACTCTGACAATGACATCTTATAAATATTACGGCGCTGAATCCACTGCGGGTAATGCAACGTGTGTTCGCGGTTCTACAGAACAACGTCTATGAATAAAACTGAAAAATAAGATTTTTTTTCTACGTATTTTTCCAGGATAAAAAATATCCTATGTTATGCCCAGGAAAATAAGGAATAATTATACCAAGTTTCATCGAAATCGAACCGTTAGTTTTCACGTGATGCCTGCACAAACAGACAGACAGATAGACAGACAAAAATTATTATACCCCCCGCTATTTATTTTTTCAATATTTTCAATGTACATAATTGACCCTTCTACAGATTTATTATATGTATAGATTTGTTTTGAGTTTCCGATATTGCGGCACTGTCGCAAGCGCCATGATTCAGTGCCGAAATATCGGAAACTCAACGATTCAAGGACCAGGCTTGAGTCAACGGCGCGTTGGTACCGTCTAAATAGAATACTGCGGTCCTGTAACTCAAATGGTAACCGAAGGAACAGGGTGATCATTAGTCAGGAAGAGCCTGACAGTCCTTCGCGCTCCACTCACAGCAGGAGGACTAATTTGATGATTTCACACAACAAAAAAAGGCAACTACTGATTCTAATAAAATAACTAAACCGTGATGATGGTGTCAATATAATTTTAGGGCCCGTTTATAGAGGATTTTCTAACATTTAACCCCCAAGGGTTACCAGCCGTAAAATATGTCTTCACGGTAAACCGAAGCAGTCTGTCGTACACAATTACATTTCCAACATTATGTCACAAATGAATTTTGTATAAGGAATTTTATAACACACATCATTGATCAACAAAATGTTGTTCTATTTTTTTTTCATACATTTTGCTTCGTGATTATGTTGAAAAAGCATCAGTAAAGTATGTATCAGACGCATAAATATACACTGATACTATACGAAATTATAAGGATTCCGTTTACGTCTATTTGGTTACGGAACTCTTAAAATACGTGGATATTAACCGCTATAATTTTGTTATCATCGTGGCGTTTTTTAAACCTCACTGCAGTTTTATTTGATAAAATGTTTATTTATATTAAAAAAAAAACTTTTATAAATTGAAATCATTAAAGCTTATTATTTGGTATTTTCACGGTAAAGGCTATCATCCACGTAGTACACACACATTTCTTTATTGAATATCGACCATTAAAACTACAAAATTAATCATTTCACCAAAATCTTTGGAAAACACCTGAACTATACCGAACATCCAATGATATGTGTTAACAGTCACATAAATCAAAAATTATCTCGCACACGACTACATAAAATGAACGCTACTGTATCTCTATTCTACAATTCTAGCATAACTCCGGCAAACGTTACGTCATAATAAATTGCCTGTTTACCATTATGTGGTAGATACGCGGCCACGTTACCTACGAACTAACAGATTGTAAATGTTATTGTAGCTATTTATTTGGCTTTTGCACCTGCTGAAAGGTTACATAAATATTTTCACTGGTGCTACAGAAATTGTACTGTCTTTTTTTAAAACTTCGTACCCACTAGATGCTAAATCTGGATTTGACAAAATACTATATAGTTTTATGTAAAATACTGGTATTCAGCTGTAACGAGTTAGACTGGAAACCTTTCCCGAAGACTAGTAGTAGATGATGATGGCGATGGAGGTGCTAAAGAGTCCTATTATTAAGGTTCTACTGTCGGTTCGTCCTGTTGTCTGTCTATCCGCTGACACAGGGCTGATTCTTTGAAGCAGTAAAGATTCAATCCTTGCTGCTTAACAACAAGCGTAGAAAAATAAAAATGTATTTTTTGTTTTTAGAACACTTGTTTAATTTTATAATTATTGCAGTTAGGACGCAACTCTAATCCCTCATGAAATCAAATGAGTTCGCAAATTAATACGGCCCAAATTTTATGGCACGAAGTGTTTCCGCATATTAAATTAAATTTAATGTTTCCTGATTAGGTGCCATTCGCTCAGGTGCCATTTCAGCGGTCGCCCTTCGTGGAGTACCTCCTACTTATGAAAACCAAGGTTTAAAAAATTAAAAGGTCTCCTCATTTCACGAAATGAACGTTACGGGGATGACATGATGATAACGAGAATATATGAAAGGTATGAAAATACACGGAAGGTCCTACCAAACCCTTTTGTAGGCTAAAAACATGTCATTCTTTATAATCGCATCAAATCCTTTCCGAGGTTATTAATTTAATGAATTTTACTTGTCATAAAATTAGCCTGGTTTGAGTTAAGGGTAGGGACATTAACTTCGTTGAATGAGCGTGTAAGAGGGCCGTAATGGTTAATAAACATGATTATGTAGTGTTCTCTGCAACCGTCGGAGAACTTTGTGAGTTGCATTTTAATGGAGGCGAGTTACTTGGCCGTGTTTTGGTATAATGGAAGAGTTTTTAATTTTCGGTGTGTTGTTCCTGGTCTGGAAGATTTAAAGGTATATGTAAAGTATTTAAGAAAGCCAGCCGGTTCGGCCTTGCCCGAGTCGACGGCGCGTTGTGCTCCACGCGCGCCTCAAAGAGTGTCAGCATAATGACGGGGCCCCGCTCTAGAGGGCCAAAGCCTGCCGGGGTCGCGGGACTCACTAATTACCGTGACCCCGGAACGTAAAGGGCTATTGAAGGACACCGTGGATTTTTGTCAGTACGAGTCTGGCAGTCCCTCCCGCTTTGCCCTGGGAGGGAGGACTCATTTGATGATTTTACCACGATAAAAAAAAAGAACCGGCCTAGTGTATC
The DNA here is from genome assembly GCA_943136025.2 of Agrotis puta. Taxonomy (NCBI): domain Eukaryota; kingdom Metazoa; phylum Arthropoda; class Insecta; order Lepidoptera; family Noctuidae; genus Agrotis; species Agrotis puta. The sequence continues at coordinate 5,905,301 of OW964171.2, forward strand.
AAGAAAATAACCCCACGGGAACGCAATACAGGGATAAAAAGATTCCTATGTATTAGTCCAGTTTATAAACTATAGGTGTACCTCATCTCAATCCGTTTTGTGTGAAAGAAGTAACAAACATTCGTTTATTGCCCATGGTACTACTAGTATAGTTGTACAACGGGGAAAAAATACCCGTGGTACTACACTACTACCAAGCGATCCAGTAGTACCGTGGGAACTTTTAAATTTACTTAGGTTTTACCGTAGTACTACTATTGATAGTAAATACAAACATCCACCCAGCCATCATACAAAGTTTCACATTTATAATATTAGTAAGACAAGGAGTAAGATTTGTAAGATTAGTTACACGCTGTCACGGAATACAGAGAGTGTATTGTCTTATAACTGTTTGAGTAACGCTTTTCATTATTAAAAAAAAATAACTAGATATTTTTGAAGAAAAAGTGTGAATGTTATTTTAGTATGTGGTTCGTGCAAGATAGACTACTCAATATGCTACAGTAAAGTCGCAACTTATTATTTTGTATCTTCAATGCCACATTTTACAAAATTTTACGTCATAAAATATCTCTTCTCCTTCCATTTATGGCTCCAAAAATTCCCGTCAAAATTTGCTAACATCACTTAAAAAATAACCAACATTTATAAACGTGAGGGCAACCCAGAAAATTCCATTTACACAAGGTAAAGTGCTCCAACGCGGAACGTCAAGATGCATCGTAGAAAATTATGCATCACAGCAAGTACATACCGAAATATTGCGAGCAACAAATAGCGGGGTCGTGCAGCCTTCCGCGGCATCCAGAATTTCACGGATTATTTCGTATAACGTATTCTTAAAATAAATAATGTTTTACTCAAATTCCAAAGCCGAGTCGAGATACCTGCCTGCTTTTAAAAGTTTGAAAAAAAAATAGATAAGAGAGCAGGCCGTTTGAAGTTGTTCTTAAAAAAAACGAGGAAATCAAAACTCTTTTGTGCAAGTATCCTTTTTGTATTATCCAATTTTTCATCAAAACCGGTTCTAAATTTAAAAAAAGGCTGCTTTGAATTTTCTCATTCGAAGTTTAAAACTGAAAGTGGAATTTGGAGGCGACAGAATGAAGCAGTAAAATGGCGGGTCACTTCGGAATGTGGAGAATGTTGTGTCACACTGCTTGAACCAAGTCATATAAAGTGTAGTCGGCGGTATTTTAATACAGGCATCGATATTTTGAGATGGAAATACAACTTATTAATGTTTTTTTAAGAATAAAAGCAGTACATTTTTTTTTTGTTAAACCTATAAAATCTGTACTAATTGATTTGCGTTTTTCGATTGTTTTTTTTATTTAACATAATATCAAAAAGCCGATTCAATTTTAGTTACACATTTCTAAGTGAACTGCATAAATCTCAAGCTAAAATAAAATCTCGTTAAAATAAATAAGTAACATAAGTTATACTTTCCAGTTCAAAAACTGAGGCCTTTTTATTTTTAATATACAAAAAGGTGGTATATGTATTTCAGGTCAAGGTTGAGTTTCCTCAGGAGAGAGGAGAAAAGATAGCCCTCGACTTGAAGAGGGATCATTGTATGGCACGCAAGTGGACAAAGACGATTCATTATACAGTTCTACAGGAAGTATTATTCTTATTGAAGTGTCTTTGTATATTTTACTGAGAACTTTTAACGTTACAAATAGGTATACTATACAATATTATTTTTCTTTCTACAAAGTATTATTTTGTAAATAAAAACATTTCTACTGCATTTTGCTAGTTTAAAATTAGTAGTGCTACCCGAAGAGCTATCAATTTGCCAAAGACAAAGTAAGATTCTTTTTTTTTGGGTGATAAAATCATGAAATGACTCCTCTCGGTGAAAGGGGCTGTCAGACGCTAAACTGCTATAAGTTTTTTGCTAAAGCATTTTTCCTGTCATTGTCAAACTACAAGTTCAAGATAGCCACGATAAGATAATCTGAGTTAAACCGAGTGTTAAGTATAAACAGACTTTAGTTACGAGAAGTTTTAACCCATAGATATTTTATTTAGTAGATACACTTGCCAGCTCAAATTGACCGTACACTTAAACTTTATTTTCCCCATATGAGACCTCATAAATGTCAGTATTATTTGAGGCCAACGACAAATTCAACGCATGAAAAGGCATTAAACTATAGTCGAGTCACCTTATCCCACGTAGCCATTCAGGCGCGCCTTTTCAAAAAGCTGTGCACTCGGCTTTTCAATAAATGCTCAATGAATACCTTCAGGAACCTACCTACCTCCCTCAAAATTAATAACGTTTTCGATTTTTGTAGATCGAGGTTTTGACGAAGTATTTGTATTGTATATGGATAAACAGAGCTTGTAAACGTCATAAGTTGGGTATTGATTTTTATCTTCGTTTTGTATAATGTCGAATACATTGGTTAGCCCCTTTTCACTGTTGTGCCTGGTTTCTAATTATTGCAGCTGTCTTTACTTTATTGAAAATGCAATTATTGAAAGAATTGCATATTGAATTTAGAAGCGTTAGTTGTAAAAAAGATTAAGGTGAATTATGTCCGGCACCGGCTCACATTGAAGAAATGGTTCTAAAACATACGTCAACAATAATTGCTATATTTTATTTTACCCCAAGTATAAGTATAGCTGAAAATGCGCTCTGCATAAGTCTCTAGACAAAATAAACGAAAAAAAACCTATTAAAAAGTAAAAACATAGCTCCATGTCCTCGCACCTGCCCAAAAATTTTCTTTCCTCAACCCTTGAACCGCTACGCATAAATTACGAACGACAAAAAAGGCCAATTAATTAGTTTCTTGAGAACAATATACGAGTACGTATAACAATAAAATAACAAAAGGGTATTCGTTCATGTTATTTCGAATTAGCGGTATAGAACAAAGGTTCGGTGGCCATAAGAATGGAATATTAATGAAATGGAGGGAAGCTCGCATGATGGCGAAACAATCAACTTGTTTGTGCCGACATTTACAATATCAAATTCCGAGCGGCGCGGCTATGAAGATTCAGTAAACTGTGAATGTTTAAAAAGTTGATGCTTTTGTATATTCATTGTTTATGTAGATATCATTTTATGGAAATGAATGTTGTATTCGTCCGTAGGGTTACGTAGATTGATTGATGAACACAATTCAATTTATATCCAATGACAACGTTTTATTGACAAATTGAAATTAAATATAGACACGTAATTATTTTCGTATGCCAAAACCTTTAAACTACGAAGGGTTCTGATGTACTTTATTGTTCACCCGTTATTATCCCTTCGGAAACCATAGGAGTGTCCCCTTGGTTTGCGTATTATATTTACATATCCCCTTTCGCAACTGAGTTGCCTTTAGACTATGTAATACAAATTATACTCCATGTAAAGCTTTAAACAATTCGTCATTTCAGCTATTAAAATCATAAAGTAAATAAAACTTGACACTGACAATGAACCAACAATCATTATGTCCTTGAGGTGTACTCCGACAGCAATGAGCCAACATTACGTGTTGCTTACTGCTCATTATTCCTCCCTAATAGTTGTTTTTCCCCACCCGACGCTAAGTGCAATTTATATTAATGCCGTCATATTTTCACGTTGGTTACCCGCATTTTCATATTAACTGTGGACCGAGCTTCCATCGTAATGTGGAGGACTGGCGGTCCCACCTTCGTCATTTGTTTGCAAGCTGATTAAATTTACAGGGCTAACGCGGTTCACTGTAGAATTAATTCCCTTAATATGTGTGCTGTGTAAGATTTAAAAAAATAAATCCGGTGCCGTGTACTCCAGTAGGGTTGATGACGTCACTTGATGTGTAACATAGGACCTTTGTGGCCAGGATTTGTAGTTTATAGGTGCTTTAGTGAAGAGTGGCTATTGTGTGTAGTCGTAAACTATATTGGGTACAAGTGGCGCGGTTTTTTGACGCATTTTCTCTGGTGTTGTGAAATTACTTAGTCTTTATTCCTTCTACTTTTCATAATTTTGTTATAGGTATAAGTGAATCAAATTAAATAATCAAAAAAATCCGTGTGGACGTTTTTATGACCTATAATTTTCCAAGATTTCTTTGTCACATCTCTGTAAGACTTCAGATTATCATATTTTCTTTTCAACTTCAAGCAAAATAGAGACATAATTTTTCAACACTTTAGATCGTGCTGACCCAAAAAGAGTCCTTTACCGACTTTACATAAGTAACAGGATGAATGCGTAAATAAATTCTTTACGGACCCGAGCTTACGGTTTTTCTTCAGTTAAACAAATATATGTACATGAAGGGAAAAAAAATCGTGAACCAAAACCGGCTATAATCTTCGTCCCTCTCGATGGCTCGACGAGGCTTGCCCGCATCACACTAGTAAACCGGATCCGCAAAGCGTATTTTCTTTGAAAACTGATCCCCTGAAATGCTTTACTCACACGGGTTGAGGGAGTGACGTCAGACTTTATAAAAACAACCCCTGACTTAGGTGGAATTTACACCGGCGATGCGACTTAGTTCGCGCTGTCCGTTGCAAAAAATAGCTTTGGAAATTGGCAGTCGCGTTTTGGGAGCTGGAAGCAGTGGTATTGCTGTGCTACATAAAGTATCGTGAACTGGTCAATTTCTGGTCGGAAAACGATGGTATTGATGCGTATTCCCGGACCCTATTTACGGCTATTGGACGGTATTAATTGACCACCGGTTAGTCTCCGTCTAGCACATACATCATTTAGTCTGTCTTTTGTTTACTGGCCATGCGAAAACGTGCAACTTACAAAGTTTGTAAGCCGCGATGTTAAACGTTAGTAACTGTGTGTTAGCCGTTATTAACATGAAACATAAACCCCTGATAATGACGTGTCAGCGACTCACAAAGCTCCAAATGTAAATGTTAGCGGACCAACCCATCAAATGAAGTGTTATCGAGTTCCTTTCAACCAAATTTAATTTTGAATTTACGATTTGGTTCATGAAATCCAATAACAGTGCTCACTAAATGATGAAATTCTAAAGGTTCTAATTTATTTGGAATCCAATTCGGGAAGGCTTTTTGACTGACAACGTTTGAGCGACGCTATTCGGAAGGTTTAACTATAGGGTGTATTTCGAGACTGGTTCTGTTTTGCTCGGTGCGGTCCGGGTAAGGGGACTCGGGACTCCCCCTTAGTTCCCCTTGGCGTCGTTAGGGGTGAGAAAGGGATTACGCCAGTTGAATAGGCAGTAGCGTTCTTCTTACTTTAATAATATACATGGTGATCACCACTTCACATGCTACGTGTTCGACATGGTGATTAAATAATTTGCACACCTAATGATCTGTCTCTATCTTCGGATTAAGTGTGATTATATGGTTTATTTTAATTAGAAACTGGATTGAAACTTCAGCTTTTTAGATTGATATAAAAATGTCGCCTTTATGTTAATTGGCGTAGAGTATGTCCACTCATATTGCCATCCCTCACTGACCGAAAACCAAAAGTGAAAACATGTTAAATAAAATTATTAAATGTAAAACAATCTCCAATTGGGAATTGATTCCGATGCTTGTTTGCCCTACAAATGCGAGGTAGGCGTCGTATTGCCTCCGATAGTCTGTGGTGGCAGCCGCAAACCGCAAGCTGACAACCTATATGCGTTTGTGTATACCGACAGGTAATATTATTGTACTGACGGATTCGTGTTTGGTTAATATATTGACTTGGTGGGTTACACGTATTGACGGGTACCTAATATTTGTACTTATAAGCATTTCAGACATCCTAAACTAATATTACAATTGCGAAAGTTCAGTTTGTTCGTTTGTTACCTTTTCACGTCCAAACCACTGAATCGATTATCCTGAAATTTTGCATATAGGTTATCTGGTGTAAAAAGATGGACATTTTTAACGTGGTAAAATGATCAAATGAGTCCTCCCACCCATGGTAGAGCGGGAGGGACTGTCAGACTCGTACTGACTAAAATCCACGGTGTCCTTCAATAGCCCTTTACGTTCCGGGGTCACGGTAATTCGTGAGTCCCGCAACCCCGGCAGGCTTTGGCCCTCTACAGGGGCCCAAGTTATCCAAACGTACTTAAGAGAAATATTTTTTTTAGAATTATTTGACAAAGAAAGTCATGTGGTATATGATTGTAAAATTAATCATGAGAAAAATCATCCGGTCATATCCTTGGCACATTTTTTTTGGAATAATTCGTTGTAATTGTATTTGGAATAATAAAATGAAGCATTTCAAGACTGCTGCATTTTATATTATGTTCCATTTTTAAGCTATGGAGACTGACCATAACCTAATTAGTAGAGTAACTTCCCATAGAGCAACGATGGGGTGATTGATATTCTACTTAAATATTCGCGATTAGCGATAAGTTTTTCTTTTTTTTCATAAATAAAATAGATAAATATTTATAATTGCATAAGTTGATAAAAAATGCTATGCAATAGCTTAACCGCGGCTGTCCCCGAGTGTCACACGTATTTTCGTTTTCTATTATCATCTACACTAATATTATGAGATAGTTTTTACTGAATAGGCTCCGAAACTACTTGACCGATTTCTAAAAATATTTCACTAGTTGAAAGCTGCTTTGGTCCTGAGTGACACAGGTAATAAGGGGGGTGGGGGGGAATAAACTAGGCACAGCAATAACGTGTATAGAGTACTCTATCTTTATATATTCATCCTTAAATGGCCGCTGATATTCAGGCAATTCAGTTCAAAGTCTTTGATATAATCATCTCCAACTTTTATTATTACGAAAAGCTTTCAAAGATATGAATATGTCAATAGAAAAAAAAAAAAAAAAAATATGTCTCTGTTTTTTGTAACTCTTGAGCCAAATTGTAAATACCCTAAAGTCTGGTAGTTGTGAACTGTGATTATGTTTCGACGAACTATCAAAAATGGAATCTTGAAGTCTTTTGGGCCTGTTGTGCTAGGATCAAGTTCAGATTTAGGCTGTGCCCGTTTTTGGGTGTTTATGTCTGTGAGTTTCTATGTTTGTAAACGCAACCACGGTACAGGAGAAATTCCTAGTGTGGGGCAACGTTTTTATAAAAACAAAGAAAGCAAATGTAACCTTTCATTTCTTTTCCCTTAGCCTTTTTTTATTTTGTCGTGGTAAAATCATCAAATGAATCCTCCCACCCAGGGCAGGGCGGGAGGGACTGTCAGACTTGTACTGGCTAAAATCCACGGTGTCCTTCAATAGCCCTTTACGTACCGGGGTCACGGTAATCCCTTTGTCCCGCGATCCCGGCAGGCTTTGGCCCTCTACAGGCCCCGTCACTATGCTGACACTCTTTGAGGCACGTGTGGAACACAACGCGCCGTCGACCCGGGCATGGTCCATGGTTGGACAGCGAGTTACCCATTACTCGCTGCCCGCATGCCCGCGCCTACGGTGGCCGGAGATCGTCTTGCGATGTCCGACGCCGTGGGCGTCTACCACTGCGGCTGGGGTGGAGGGAGGACGCTGTCCTCTCCCTCAGGCGGCCCGCCTCCTCCTTCACGAGCATGACTGCTTCGCAGAAGGAGGCGACCGCTTCCCACTCCGTCTCGCCCCGCAGCATGGCCTCGACCAATGCCGGGCGCGAGAGGTCTCCGCCTATCGCCGTCGTGAGGACACGGCGGTGCTTTGCCCAAGCGGGGCAGTCCTGCACCGTATGCTCCACCGTGTCCTCCGGACGATCCTCGCAGTGGTGACACCCAGGCGTTTCCTCCTTCCTACTGTAAATACCCTTTGAAAAACTTGTAGTGAAATGAGCGTTTTTTTTTGTTTTTGCGTGGTAAAATCAAGTAATGAGTCTTCCCACTCAAGGCGGGACGGGAGGGACTGTCAGACTTGTACTGACTAAAATCCACGGTAACCCTTCAATAGCCCTTTACGTTACAGGGTCACGGATACCTGATGAGACAGTCCCGCGAAAAATAGATAATACAGTAACAGTAGATAAGCCACACTATCGCATTAGGTACCTAAGAAACCTGTAATGATAGTTGTAAGGAAGATTTTAAATAAATAAAAAAATAAAATTTATTAGGTGCGACTGCAAATACCCTCTGTGAAATTTGAAGTGAAATGAGCATAACACCATGAGTAGGGCTGTATGATTCCACTGAAAGGTAGTCAATAGTTCACATATCTATTGATTAGGTAGGTCGCCTGTGTTAATTCCTATAAAGTAGAGAGCATACTTATTGCTATTAACTGGACACAAATTCACGTAACATTATCGAAATAATTCTAGTGGATAAATCCAATAAATCTGCCTGTCCCTTTCGAATGTGATGTTCAAAGATTAAGCATGTTGACAGCATCAAATTGTAAATTTAATTAGTCCGTCAGCTAGAGTTTTCAAAAATAATGGACACGTATTGTTTCTTTTACTAAATTAATGCATTGCAAAGAAATGACGCATCAAAATTCAAGGGTGGGTCATGACGTCAGAAGCAAGTAAGAACTGTACTTGTTTGTGACGTATTGGCAATTTTTAGAGTGTCACATCTTCGTCAATAAAATTTTGGTTTACATAAAAAAAGAAAAAATAAGTGTCAATATATATATATATTTTTTTTTGAAGTGAAAACTTCTTTAGCGGCGTTGAGCACTTTTTCTGTAATGGGTATAAAATCTTAAACTCGCGTCAGGACACTCGCGTCAGGACACTCGCGTCAGGACACGTGACCCTGACCGAAAAAGCGTAGGACGGCGCAGGGCGCTTGCGTGAATGTTCGTGTGACTTTATTACTTTTAAAGAAGTTTGTATGCTGGATACATTCGTTGCTAGGTAACATTGTTTGGTCGCGGGACCAAGGGATTACCGTGACCCTAGCACGTAAAGGGCTATTGAAGGACACCGTGGATTTTAGTCAGCACAAGTCTGACAGTCCCTCCCGCCCTGCCCTGGGTGGGAGGACTCATTTGATGATTTTACCACGATAAAAAAAAAAAAAAAGGTAACATTGTTTAAAAAAGATGTATGTCACATTGGAAAATTATTGAAATAAAAAGTCAACCATTTTTGCGAGTTTTACTAAAATCTGTTCACAAGATATTTCCAACAATTACTATTCAAGTTTTCACTTCTGCCGGCACTCCCAGAGTGCAACCCGTCGTTTTTTTTTTGATAATCTGACCGACGAACTTAAGAGTTTTACAGTCAAATAAACGATTTATTTTATTGTCTTATTCAGAAGCTGCGATGATTTACTTTTAAATCAATGAGCTCAATTGTGTGCTCACTTAGGTTTAATGAGCTCGTGAACAGTGCAGAATAGCATTAGAGTTAAGCAAAATTGAAAGACATTCGGCAGTTGCGCTTGTGACCACTAAATACGGACATCAGTGACACAGGCTGTTACTATTGCAGAAGAAGAAGTTCATAAACATTTATGGTATTATGACAACTACAATGTCGCCCAGCGGTCAAAATACAATATTAATTCATTTAATTTTAAGATGATTTTATTAATTCATTTAATATTACAATCTTATAATACGCTTTTTATGCTATGTCGTCAGCGTAATTTTCGTAAAAAGAAGTAAAGTTTTTGCCTTACGTATTATAATCTACGAGTATATAAAGAAATGGATTGAGGCTAATAAATTCGAAGTTCAACGTCGGTTTATTGAAACTAATAAGGATCCGCCTGTATTGAAATATATGGATATCATATTTACATAATAGAAACTCATTAGTATAACAAAACAAGATAACGACAATATCAAGTTATTAATTCGTATTTTTCGAGATATTCTGCATATTTATTTAACAAAGAATATTATTTCATGACGTTTCAAACAAAGACTTTATGATACCGAAAAATCTGTAGAGAGAAAACATTGATTTGAAACTTGCTTTTATAACAGCGACGATTCTCAATCATCACTTTCACCAATCGTGTCAATACAAACACTCTCGATTTATTAAAATGATATTTGTATGTTGTATGTTTGTTATCAGTAAACTCAAAAACTACAGGACCGATTAAAAACGTTATTTTACCAGTAGAAATCTCCATTGGTCTTGAGTGATGTAGGCTATAAGGAGGGAGGGAAGTGGACAAAGCCGCTGGTAGCAGCTAGTATTTAATAAACTAAAGCAATATTATGCCAAATCACTTCACAAAAATGAACAGAAATTGCTCCCAACAAATCGTAAAAGCAAAAAATAACCAGATACAGCTATCCATTTCCAAAATGGCACGAGGGTAAGAAAATGCGTAACCTAATAATCTGTAGCTACAAAATAAAAGCAGAAAGCGGCCATTTTAATCCCAAAATGCAATCCCAATCTGAATAATAAAATATTTACACACTTGTCATTGTAACGACGTATGTACGAGTCCCTACTCACTATATGGTCCCTTTTGCTAAAAAATGAATGTGAAAAAGGCTTTTTCCACTCGCCTTTTCTCGTATATGTTGAGGATAAAGCTATGGAAGGCTGTAAAGGGAAATGTGATCATAATCCGTTACTTCCATATTTGTTTGGGTTGTCCTCTAATACACTCCCGAGATGAAAGAATCTTCCAGATTTTTTCTATCGAGATTGATTCGTGTATAAACTTTGTTGTATGTGTATAGGTATGACCTTAATAACCTCTTTTGGTGATGATGTTCTTGAGCTTTGGACTTTTTTGTGGTGAATTTGAACGTAGTAAGTACCTGTCTTTTTTTTAGCGTAGTAAAATCATCAAATGAGTCCTCTCACCCAGGGCAACGCGAGAGGGACTGTCAGACTCGTACTGACTAAAATCCACGGTGTCCTTCAATAGCCCTTTACGTTCCGGGGTCACGGTAATTCATAAGTCCTAGTAAAGTCTTAGTAAATACCAAAGGGTTAACGTATTATGATTGATGTTTCAATCATGCATTTCATAATAACAATCCAGAGTTAGAATTTGTGTTTTCTGGTCGATCCTTATAACATTAGAGCTAACAAAATACAGTAGGTACTTATGTTTTCTGTCAGATTTGGTATCCATCTTTTTTAAATATAACTGGCAAAAAATAACAAAAATTTTTTTTTTTTTTGTGTAAACTATAAACAAAAAACCCTTTGGGAAAAACCATACAAGTGTGATACTGATATTTTGGGAATATCCTAACTAATATTAATATTAAAAAATATGCAAAAGTAAGTTTATTTGTTACCTTTTCGCCTAAACCGCTGAATCGATCATTCTTTAATTTTGCATAAACGTTTTCAGGTGTCCAGACACGTACTTAGAATTTATTTCATTCTGAAAAAATGTATTTTTCCCGAAAAAAGAACACTACCCTTTTTATAGTATATGGCGCAACGAGTCGCTCAATTTCGTCGCTGAAGTTTGCTTGTTAAAGCTGGCACATACAACAAACACTATAATATGAATTTGTGATCGCAGTAAGTTAAACCCTGTATGCTGCACACGCCAATCAACCCTTAACACGGCACTCACAGTTGAGTAGGGTCACCCCACTATTTGCTAGAAATCAAACTGCTAATAAGCGCTGCTCACTCGCTCCCTGATCCTGAAAGAAGGATCAAGTCTTTGCGGAGTAAACCCAATTAGATTTTATGATTAGTTTATCAATTATTAAACGAAAACTTTAGTGTATTTTTAATGAATCTAAAGGTGTTTGTATCTTCGCCATTGTTTTAGAGGTTAGATTCGATACCATTGCATCTTAAGACATTCCTGAAACGCAAAGGGTAATGAAAAGAAGAGGTTGGTTTTAGAGAGTCAAGTCTGACGGTCCCTTCTGCTCCACCAGCTCGCGTGGGACTGTGGGACTGTGTAAGCAGGATACCGTGGCCCGGAAATGGAATAAGCAACCGAAGGTGATAAATAATTCAGTCAGTAAGAGGCTAACAGACCTTTCTGCTCCAGCTAGGGCAGAAAGGCCCGTTTGATGATCTTACCAGACCAGAACAATCAAAATAACTCATTAGATGACTTCTCTACCCAAAAAATACTTGTGGCAAATTATTGGAATTAGAAGCATCTTATTTAACCTAAGAACCAGTTCATGGTCTACCTGATTGTCAAAATTCATCAGCGTAAAAAGTCAACATGCAAACAAAGTTATTCACATTTATAATACTGAGTAGTATGGATTACACAACAGTGGGTTTCAAAGCCCTCAATAGAGAAATACAAATCTATTTTTGTATACATTTGACATTCTATTATGTTTGTTACCTGGCCAAGCCGATGGATGACGCCAGAAAGTTTACACAAAGGAGTTTACGCAACGGGTACCAACAGAGGCGTCCCCACAGATTAGGTGGGCAGGATAATAGCATGAACTCTCGACTTTTCGCAAACTTCAGCGTCGTGTTTACGGATAAAACAGTTACGAAAAATATTCTGTCATAATAATATACAAGTATTTGTGGTAAAATACCTATGATTCTGGATATATGAGTCTGAAAAAAAGATAAATAAGGCCTAGGAATGTAGTAACTATCTGTTAATGTAGTAATTGTTTTCCGATTATTTAAATATATCTTTCGAGCATTAAACAAATTGAAATTGTGTGTAATGGACATTTATTAAAGGTGTTATCATATTAACATGAAGATAATACATTGAAAAACTTACGAATTTTTACCGTGTTATTTATTTATTTACTTCTGATTGGGCTCGATTGGACTTTTAAAATATAAAGAGTAGACTGTATTAAAATAAGGTTGGTACAGTAAGATATGAGCAAGTCCCAAATTAATCACTGTTGTAGTTTGGGATATCAAAATGTTGATTGCATGGCGAATGTTGGGTAATTAGTTGATCACAATTACACCCTTAAATAGGACAACTCCTTTTTGATCCATGTTTTATAGACTCTTTTGAAAGTATGGCAGCCAATCTACAACTTTATTTCCCAACTCCCCCATTCACGAAAAAGAGAAACGAAATACCATGCATCAGACGACGCACGTTCGATTGAAACAGTTTAGTGCAATCAGTCTGAACGTTGCAACATGTCACAACACAGTACAACATATTACAACTTAGTGCTCGGCTTTAAAGCTAAAACTGAAGTTGGATTCTAACAAGTTGTTTATGACAACATGTCGTGTTCCGTTGAGTTTCGTACCTTGTTCTTCAAATTCTTGTTGTCTTTTGTTACAGAAGTTTTAATTTTGTTATGCTTTTAATGTAGTGTTGTGAAATTATGTTATATAAAGTTTTGAGAAGGGGAAAAGAGTTTGACCTGAACATTTTTGTCTGTTTACTTGTTAGGGCGTTTCTTTTAAGCCGTGAAGCGGATAACTGGGATGGCCTTTTTAGTCCAGAGGCAAAGATGGGGGCCTAAGATGAAACTTACGTACTCAGAAAGAACTAAAACTCCTGCACACCGTCAGAACACAGTAAATGCTATTTGACGCCGACTCCGACATGAAGAGGGTGACCTCTTCTCAATCCAGGCGGTCCTCTTGCGGCCTAGCAACACGGTGGTACACGTCACCAGGATAGACAGGATCACCTTCTTATTTAACTTGCAAAAACTACGAAGCGTCATTGCTATAATTCTTACACGCTTCTTTCGCTTCGTAGACGTTCATACATTTGTGCCAATGCCTGTTATTAAATCTTCTTGTTCTGGCTACTTGTTCAGCTTGATGCCTCCGAAGTTACATATTCCAGCCAGAATGTTGGTCGCGGGACCAAGGGATTACCGTGACCCCGGTACGTAAAGGGCTATTGAAGGACACCGTGGATTTTAGTCAGTACAAGTCTGACAGTCCCTCCCGCCCTGCCCTGGGTGGGAGGACTCATTTGATGATTTTACCAAGCAAAAAAAAAAAAAGCCAGAATGCTGGAATATGTAACTTCCGTGGCATCTTCACATTCCAGTTACTGGGTAACACAATACCCCTGTCGGTAAGATAGGTGTAATTTCAGGCTTGTGACTACCCAAAGCTAATGTCAAAGGTATTTGAATGTCAGCTTAAGGAATAACGTAGGTGCTGAGACATAGCGAGCTAAATATAATGCTGGCTTCTCATTGTACGTGATATCACAAGAGTTAATGAAATGATCGGACGCGTCAGCCCGAGTCGCGCCGACCCATTGCCTTACCTTTGCGTGAACCCGCATGGCGTGAATCGTGATATTACGCGCCGTGTAAACCCAGTTTAATGGATATCGCTCATCCAAAGATCTACTTCATCAATATCAACCCTTGGTACTGTTATTATCTAGCTACCTCATTACTACAGTAGTTACAGATCAAACAATCTGTTTGAGTCTAGCTATTCGAAACTCAGAAACAACGGTTTCGGAACACCGCCGTTCATATTAATTGTGTTCAAACTAATGAACTATTTATTGCCACTACGACCCTTCTTGAAACAATCCGTTTTGTAATACAATCTCAATATGCCTGAAACAAGAAACTTTTCCTAACTTTGTGACGATGTTTTAGCCAAATAGAGCTTTGTTGAATTTTGCTTACAGCTTCTATCCAAAGACCGGGATTAGGAAAGTTTTTAGGTTCCTGAATGTATTGTTTAGTATAGTTTCAAGTAACAATAAACTTAAATAATAATCGTGTATAGCTGACATTGTTGAAGGGCAAAGTTGACATAGTGTGGGCAGTGCTAACTTTGCCCACTCCCAACTTTGCCTATTACAAATACATTTTTAAAATTCCTGATAAAGCGTATTTAAATCGCATTATTAGTTACTGTAAACAATGAAACAGCAAAGCGAGCATTGAGCTGTGAAACCAAGCCACCTAAAAATATTTTCCATTCAATTACTTATGCAAACAGAATCGTGAATTTTATGCAAAATCATAATATACGCAGCCACCGGAAAATTGGGGGATTTAATGTTATTATACATTGGTCAAATAACAATGAAATTGCGTGTCGGAAGTACTTGTATTATGGTCAATAAAATCTCCATTTCCTAACATTTGACATAAAAACTAGTGCAGTCGTAACTATTCTGTAAAAATGGTGAAAAACATGTAAAAAAGTTCAGAACTGAAATTCTGATATGACGAAGCCCGCTGTGATGTGTGAATTTTAGTTTTGAAAATAACTGCATTTAACTGAAGTATACCTGGAGTTGATTAACTCACTAGCTGTTGACAGTAGCTTCGCCCGCACGTAATTCATACATTATCCCACAGAAACATAATATTGGGATAAATCATATTCTATGTTTCATTCCAAACTGTAATCTATTTGTGGGCCAACTTTCGGCAAGATCAACCATGGGGTCGACGGCGCGTTGTGTTCCATGCGCGCCTCAAGGAGTGTCAGCATAGTGACGGGGCCCCCTGTAGAGGGCCAAAGCTTGTCGGGGTCGCGGGACTCACTAATTACCATGACCCCGGTACATAAAGGGCTATTGAAGGACACCGTGGATTTTAGTCAGTACGAGTCTGACAGTCCTTCCTGCTCTGCCCTGGGTGGGAGGACTCATGTGATGATTATACCACGTAAAAAAAAAAGATCAGTTCAACCATTCGGACGTTCAAACTTTCTCATTTATAATATAATTATCAAAATAAGATTATTCATTGTAGTTTACTTATCTGTTAACAATTGTAATGATTTAGATCATAGTATTTTTCATGTATGATGTCAAGTCAATAAAACTAACTATTCCGAGAAAACTAAAATTCATACTAACATAACTGCAACCATAATGACACATGAGTCAGTTTTACCTATCTGCGTTATTAACAAACAATTAAACTCATAATATACAGTAAAATACATTTGAGAATACGTTGTAACGCGTTCAAAATTTACGATCTGTTTTCAACGATAAGACTTACTCTAATGTAAGTGACAGTAATTTTAGTACGCGCCGAATATATCTAGTAAGAACAAATTAGTCACCGGTCTACAACCGAGTACCTATAAATACTTTGAACCGTATTCTGGTAACATCGAGTACCGGTGCGAATAGTTATCGCTACTCAAATTTACAATAATGTATTGCTGTAATAGCCGGGTCACACTGACGGCATTTCCCGTTAATTTTTATTTCCCGTGATGATAGTCTTTAAACGTCCATTAAATCGATAATCAACGGGATTTAACGTTAGTGTGGCCCTAGTGTAAGAACACGGATGATTTTAGCGGTTGTCAATTCTGTATCTTACCGTAAGTACCGTTTTTTATTATTCTTATTATATTACAGCTAATAAAAAGTGGAATTCACTGCTGGGGTCTATGTTTCCTGATAGCTATAACCTTGGGGTCTTCAAGTCTGGAGTGAATAGGTTACTTCTAGGCAAGCGTGGTTGACCATCGACCACATCATCGCTTACCATCAGGCGAGATAGTGGTCAAACGCGATTCTGTCGCTAAATTATTAAATAATATTAATTTTATTTATTAATTTAGCGATTAATTTAGGATCACTTCATTTTCTGTCTGTCTGTCTGTTTCTTTACAACGTAGGGCAACATGATGATTTTTCCTCAAATATTTATTCTATGAATCTGTAAATAATTAAACTTGTTAGTCAATGCAATAGAAAAATGTGGTCAATTCAGTCGCACTGTCTCCTGATTTTTAAATAATAGAGAGAAAATTAAATGGAATAATTAGATTAAAACAACAATAACTTGCTGCTATTATTAAGCGATGACTGGTTAAAGTTAAAAAAAATATAATTGAAAACCCGACAGTCGTGTTTAAGTACAATTTATTATGTAGATAAAATGCCATATATATAGAAACCATATTTCAGTGATTTAAGCAGACTGCCCAATAGGTCAGACTGTCTCAACTAAATATAACTCATAGGTCATAAGATGACGTAATAAAATCAGTTCACCCACTACCTGAGTCTAAGTCGGCACTATAAAGGGTAAGGTTTATTGGAACTACTAGTCTATACTTAGCTTTACTCGCAAATATCTCGGTATTTCCAGGAATAATGTTGGCAAAATAAGAAGTAGGTACCACAATATAATCATAATTTGAAAGTACTCGTATCATGCTTGTTCTTCTTTAGCTTGTATTATGCCACTACTGAGTAAAGGTCTCCAATTTCTTCTATGAACTCTTTTCCCGCATCTTTTCTAACCCTCATAGTACAAATCCAGATAGTGCTGCCACCTCTTTCTGGGCCGGCGTCGGCGGGGTCGTCCATCTCCTGCACCCATTTTTTAATAGTTGTTTTTAAATGAGTCCTCCGACCAAGGGTGGACCAGAAGGTACTGTCAGACTAGTACTGACTAAAATCCACGGTTTTCCTTCAATAGCTCTTTACGTTCCGGAGTCACAGTTTTCTGTTTATATAGTCCCGCGACCCATCGTATGGAAACCATTGCCCAGAAGTCGTGATGCATACGGCTGACGTCACTCCCCTAATACCATATCAGTATGAAGTATAGTGGGCTTTACCAAGTGGGTATATCAGTTACAAATATAAGTGTATTCAAGGTTACCTTCTCCCACTTCATGAAGCTCCAAGTTATGATTTATTCGTTCGTATAAATTATTGTTTGCTCATAAAGCCAAAAATCCAAAATCCAGTAGTTTCCATCTATTCAATTCCTCGAATATCTATCAAAAGCCCCAAATAAATAAAGCTCATGGGACAGAGTACAGACGCGATTAATAATTTCCCTTATTCTGATAAGCCATAAAGAGAATCATAAATGTGAAGTCTCTCTAATTTACTTAACGTTTGAGAGCTGAGAGATTATAAAATATAATTCTCCCTTACGTATTCTCAAAGGTGTTCTTCAAACGTGTTTCAGATTAATGTTTAGCTTATCTCACTAATACAAATTAATATCAAAATTATGGTGTGTACGTTTTATTTTA
Source organism: Agrotis puta (assembly GCA_943136025.2). Lineage (NCBI taxonomy): Eukaryota > Metazoa > Arthropoda > Insecta > Lepidoptera > Noctuidae > Agrotis > Agrotis puta. Next base: position 5,923,097 of record OW964171.2, read on the forward strand.
TTTAATTTTTTAGATGTAAGTAGGTAACATTGTTTATGGTGTTCAGAAAATATTTACTATTTATTGCAATTATGAAATATTTATAAATAGATTTTAAGGTTTGTTGATAAAATTTCCGAAATTTAAGTTATTTGGATAACTAAAACTAGAAATTTAAGAAGAAAACTAAATATTTACAACAAAATACTAAATGTAAACTAAAACTAAAATAAAATTAGGTATTAAAAAAAATAAAAAACAGAAAAAGGCACAGACACTTAGGCGTCAAAGTATAAATATTTGTTTTGTTTTAGAATAGTTTTGAAGTGTTATTTTTTGTTTAGTTAAATCATTCCAGTTCACAAAAATACTCGTATACACAGTTTTATTTTGTTTTATGTTAAGTTGGTAATTTATTATTCAATAAATAAATTAGTTTTACTAGTAAGTAATTTTGATAAATGCCTACTACATATTTAATCAAAACTAATACTTACTGTATTTTCATGTTACACCTACTATAAAATACTTTAGTATTTTATGTAGGTAAATACAGAGTCTACAAACTTAATACCACTACTTAACTAAATATTCTAAAACTAAATAGATCATTAATATTTAGTTGATTTATTGGTAAGCATAGGCAATTCAGTTATAACAAATTCAAGGCTTTAAATCCCTTCTTCTGAAAAATGAAAACTGGAGAATAAGTATAAAATAATAACAAAAAATAAGTAAATCACACTACTTTATCACTTTTACATCATCTGCTACTCAATTTGTTTACTATGACCCTGCTGGGATTGCGACTGTTTCGAGTACCTACCAAAATTTTATAGTTTGTGGAAAAATAAAATTGTGAAATTGTAGATAATATAATTAAATTAATACATAATATCACACCCGTAATCCCGGATTTGGTGAAGCAGACCTGTACCTAAGAATACCCAAATTTCGCCAAAGAATGTTTAAATTCGATGTAATAAAGGCGAAGCTATTGCCACCAACGTGCCGTGGCAAAAATCCTAACTCCGTCAATACTACTAAGGAATTCCTGTTAACAAATCCTAATAAAAAATTGTTGTTACTGCCTTAAATAACTAATAAAACCTAAATCTCACCTAAATTAATAACCAGTTTTTCACAATATGGTTAATTCTAGGGGTGCCATGGCGGTCTTATCGCTGGTAGCGATGCCGTCCAGACAACCTTTCGATGGACACTGTATTTTTTTTTTACATTGCCGCTTACTATGAATTTCTCCTGTGTTGTGGATACGTTTACAAAAATAGAAACACAAGTAGGTCAAAATACTAGTAGGTCATACAAATATTTGTTCCGTGCGGGGATCGAACCTACGACACGCTGCGCTAACCGTGTCGTTGAATTCGTATGCCCGTAACTAAGGTTCACAAAGTTCAAAGTATTATAGGTAATACTTTGCCTGTCAGACAATCGCTCCCAGGACCTCTTTTCCATCCAGCCATCCTGCAATTATAATACGGAGATATTTTCCATAACAAATACCTCTGCAAGAAATGCAAGTATAAACTGGACAGTAGTAAAGCAAGGCCATTCAGCAATTCTTGGAGACCATGAACAAACTCTAGGTGGGTATCGGAACTAATCAAAAGTTTTCACACAAAGAATACGAATGCAGTCAAAGCAAGCAAGACATTGCTGTTTTATTGAAGCTAGTAGCAAAACTTATTGAATTGGTGTAACAGAAACTTTGAAGCGGTGTCGGGTTAAATATTGACTGAGACGCGCCTCACAAACTGCAGATGAAACTTTCAATACTAGGGTTTTATTTTTCAATTTACCTTGAAGAAATGTTTTGAAACGTTTATTTTATTAATGTAAAGCGATACTGTGCTTAATTTTGTTTTTTATTTTTAAATAAAATACTACTTTTCGGGGATTTTAATTGTGTTTTATTACTTTAATTTTATACTGTGAGACGGACGAAAAATGGTTTATCTGAAAAAAAAAATTGAATCAAATAAAGTGCTTGTACATTCTTAATTTTATTTATTTTTTTATTAATGTATTTAATCTTTGCAATAGTTGACAGTGTCCCTTATTTTACAAACTCTTGTTAGGAATGATTTTCATTCATTTTTACATGGTCGTTACAATTAAGACGAGTTTTTTTTACATAAAAACTCGTTTTCATCTACACGAATTGATGTCATATACATATATATGTTCCCTATGAACAACTTAATACTGAGGGTTAATTACCTAATGTTTTATCAGGAATGCGTCCTAAATAATCATAGGTGATGAACCAAACAAATAGCTCCAATAATTCCCCAAACTCACTTAATCCTTCCACAAATTTAGCACATCCCTTGTTCAAAATTAATAGTTGTCCATTTATTTCAACTAACAATTGTAATAAGTCGACAATAAGAGATTGTTCGAAACTAATTCCGAAGTTATCTTGAGGTCTCGTCTTGGTTCTATGGCTTAGTGTGGACCAGGGGTGGCGAACCTTTGTGAATCAAAGTGGCATTTTTTTTTAAAAAAATCTTATATGACGACCCTGATGTGCTATCCAATAATTTTGACTTAGTTATTATTGGATGAATGGAAGTGGCGAACTGTCGTTCGGTCCAAAGGGGTGGCCTATGTTCAGCAGCGAAGTCATCCGGCTGATGATGTTGATTATTGGGAAAATAGTAAAACAATAATATCATCTCTGCGCATTCCAACTGCTCCACAACCGCGCCTACGCACTTCGTAAAATGCGTTGTTAAAGTTCCAAATTTTACTGATCGGTGGTATGCCCAAAATATTTCGTCACGCGCCAATAAAGACACGAGTGTCACTGATTCGCCATCCCTGATGTAGACTATACAACGGACTTTAATTTCGCACCTTCTGTACGCTCAGTGAGTCGTGGATCCCTAACTAGATCCAAGTTATTAGCATGTCTATAACCACTCGTGTACACGCTCTATTGAGCTGTATTGGCTCGACGTCAGGGCTCTGTTTTTGATGGCATTTGATTGTTTAGAGACGTCAGTTAACAAGGACGACTTGTAATAGGCTCAAGGATTTCTTTGTTTATTTGTTTACGTATAGGAAACTCGACAGCTAGAATACTGGAGTTACAATTGTAATGGTAACACAGTCTATTATAGGTGGAAAAACAATTGAACTGTTTTATTGTTTTATATTATAAATCTATATTTTTAAATAAAGAATCTAAAAAGAAAACGAAATAACGTAACAAAAAATACTTCGATTTTCAAAGTTATCGTAATTTAACTATAAATTATTATAAAAATAATCCTGTCATGCCGCTCTATACTATAGGCGTCAGTGGTAATAAGCAACGCTGTTAGTAAATCGCGAAAGAGCGCGATTTCTTTTTCATACATTGCAGTATGAAAAAGAAATCGCGCTCTTAAGCGATAGGGGTGCTAACCGCGACAAACGCGCTGAAAAGTGAAACAAAACTTTAATTAAATTCGAGGTAGAGTCTATCTGGGATTAGCACTCAGATTTTCCAGTTTACATTCACTAAAATCTACCCTCAAATTAAATGCTAGCTTAAAAATAAACCTAAATTTTAGAAGCTTTACGTTGATTGTTGTTAAATCTCATGTCCACTTTTTTATGCTTTGTAGTATTCTGCGCTAACTAAGGTAATATCTTCGTTAGATTTGGGTTCTGATCAAATTTGATACTTTTTTTTTACGTGGTAAAATCATCAATGAGTCCTCCCACCCAGGGTAAAGAGGGAGGGACTGTCAGACTCGTACGGACTAAAATCCACGGTGTCCGTCAATAGCCCGTTACGTTCCGGGGTCACGGTAATTCGTACAGTCTCGGGACCAAAATTTGGTACTTTTTTTTTTTTTTTTTATCGTGGTAAAATCATCAAATGAGTCCTCCTACCCAGGGCAGGGCGGGAGGGACTGTCAGACTTGTACTGACTAAAATCCACGGTGTCCTTCACTAGCCCTTTACGTACCGGGGTCACGGTAATCCCTTGGTCCCGCGACCCCGGCAGGCTTTGGCCCTCTACAGGCCCTGTCTCTATGCTGACACTCTTTGAGGCGCGCGTGGAACACAACGCGCCGTCGACCCGGGCATGGTCCATGGTCGGACAGCGAGTCGCCCATTACTCGCTGCGACGTCCGACGCCGTGGGCGTCTACCACTGCGGCTGGGGTGGAGGGAGGACGCTGTCCTCTCCCTCAGGCGGCCCGCCTCCTCCTTCACGAGCATGACTGCTTCGCAGAAGGAGGCGACCGCTTCCCACTCCGTCTCGCCCCGCAGCATGGCCTCGACCAATGCCGGGCGCGAGAGGTCTCCGCCTATCGCCGTCGTGAGGACACGGCGGTGCTCTGCCCAAGCGGGGCAGTCCTGCACCGTATGCTCCACCGTGTCCTCCGGACGATCCTCGCAGTGGTGACACCCAGGCGTTTCTTCCCTCCCTATCAGACACAGGAACCTCCCGAAACTTCCGTGTCCGGTGAGGACCTGCGTCATGCGGTAGGTCAGGACGCCGTGACGCCTATCCAGCCAAAAAATTGGTACTAGGATGAAATATTTAGTATAAGTAGCCCAAGAAACATTACCCAGAATCCTAAAAGATTAAAACGTCTAGACGTTAGAAATATTAACATTTTTAATGTCACTGTGATTTATTCCATTCCTTCGTCTTTATAAAATAAGCCATAAAGCAATAGCATTACGACCTATAACCATTTAATGTCAAAGGCAAGCATTGTACTAGTCTCTTAATTAGCCATGTTCGTGGCTTGTTTGCTCCCAAGCGTAGTTCCACTACACACAGGCGCGACGCGACGCGACGACGCGCGGCGACGCGTCCTTTCCACCTACTAATAACATTTGCAAAATTAAACACGCGGTTACTCGGGGCACCGCATATGCACAATTACAACGGGCAAGCCAGCTTTTAGCACCTAGCCACCCAATAACAATTACATAAACAAACCGTAAAGCGGACTACAAAATGTTATTAAATAAGTACGTGTGTTACATGAATGGTAAAAGTTTTACATGTTTTGATTCTAACCTTTTGTGGGTTAAGTCTGTTTTCTTTGTGGTTGAGTTTTTTTTTTTTTTTTTTTTTTTCTAGAGTTTCCTTGTGCTGGGCACGCCGCAATCGCGGCGGTAAGACCCCTCTTTGAGGAGTGGCTGGATAGGCGTCACGGCGTCCTTACCTACCGCATGACGCAGGTCCTCACCGGACACGGAAGTTTCGGGAGGTTCCTGTGTCTGATAGGGAGGGAAGAAACGCCTGGGTGTCACCACTGCGAGGATCGTCCGGAGGACACGGTGGAGCATACGGTGCAGGACTGCCCTGCTTGGGCAGAGCACCGCCGTGTCCTCACGACGGCGATAGGCGGAGACCTCTCGCGCCCGGCATTGGTCGAGGCCATGCTGCGGGGCGAGACGGAGTGGGAAGCGGTCGCCTCCTTCTGCGAAGCAGTCATGCTCGTGAAGGAGGAGGCGGGCCGCCTGAGGGAGAGGACAGCGTCCTCCCTCCACCCCAGCCGCAGTGGTAGACGCCCACGGCGTCGGACGTCGCAGGACGATCTCCGGCCACCGTAGGCGCGGGCATGCGGGCAGCGAGTAATGGGCGACTCGCTGTCCGACCATGGACCATGCCCGGGTCGACGGCGCGTTGTGTTCCACGCGCGCCTCAAAGAGTGTCAGCATAGTGACGGGGCCTGTAGAGGGCCAAAGCCTGCTGGGGTCGCGGGACCAAGGGATTACCGTGACCCCAGTACGTAAAGGGCTAGTGAAGGACACCGTGGATTTTAGTCAGTACAAGTCTGACAGTCCCTCCCGCCCTGCCCTGGGTGGGAGGACTCATTTGATGATTTCACCACGATAAAAAAAAAAAAAAAAAAAGAGTTTCCTTGTGTAGTATCGAAGTAAGTACTCAAGTCAACTTGGACTGCTGCGCTGTGGGTCGCGGCTTCGATCCCCGCACGGAGCAAATATTTTTATGATTTACATCTAGTTGTTCCGGGTCTGGGTTTTTGTGTATGTGAGTTGCTATGTTTGTAAACGCACCCACGATACTGGAAAAATTCTTAGTGAAGGGAAACGTTATTTACAAAAAAAAAGAAAGAAAGTATTTGCAAACAACTAAACGATGAAGAAGCAGAAATATTTTCAAACTAAAATTGTTCGTGCAAAAGGTGCATCTTTACTTCTTTACACAAATAGGCAAAGAAAATTGTGACAAAGTTTCCAACTGAATATAAGAAAATAAATCGAGTAGGTAACTGATCGCACGATTGAAAGTTTCATATTTATTATATAAATGTAGAGTGTATCACGCTGAAACTAACTGAAGCACTAGAAAAATAATTGGCATGAATCGTCCATATTGTCTGTGAAGCGCTTTGCAAAGGCAACTGACGCAATCTTTTGTTATCAAAGCTTGAAAATATTTTTAGATTATTGTACGTAGTTGTTTTATACGAATGGTTACTCCTTTTGAGCTTTGCCGGCCTGGTAGCTTGAACGTAGTTTCTAGAATGCGCTTTGATTTTAAAAATTACCCACCCTTCCACTATTAAAGCAACTAAAGTACAAAATTGTGAAACAAGTACTAATTCATTAACCTATCTTTAATACAATAACCTGTTCATGTTAATTCTTTAATAAATTAAAGCCAATTGAAAAAAAAAGTACCAGAAAAGTCACGAAGTCTGCACAAAGTTGACGTTTCGCACTTTTACATCGCAGCCTGCAACGTGGAATGCATTCTATTGTTTTCCGATGGCAGTCGACAGGAGATGGATGCCTGCCATTGTCTGCATATACGGAATGAGTGTTATAGCATCATGTTCCTACGCCAATCATGTAGCAACATTGTATGACATCCTGATTTAGATTGAAAGTTATTTATAGAGCTATTTAGGACTCGCGAGTGTGCAAACTGTATTTGCTTGTGAACGGGGTTTCCGGATGACGTTATTAAGTCTCACGTAATAGACTTACAGATATTAGCTAGAAACTCCAACCATAAGAAATAATTGACCATTTATCTCGCAGAATTGCTCAATGATACAAAGACAAGAAAGAGATTAGGTCATCTGAAATCGAACAGTAGATTTATTTGGGTCGACGTCATTTTTTCCTAACAGTGTTTTGAATCAATCGCGTTTTTTTTTCGAACCGAGGAAAGCTCTGCTTGCCACACAGGATTTGTACGGATTTGTCGGCTGCCAATCTGTGCCGCAACCGCTAGAGGCGACCGAACATTTCGACCGGATAAAAAGGTCCTCTTATTCCTTGTTAACAGATTCCTGAAAGAAGTTTCTAACAAGGAAACACAGAAAATATTCCCCATTTTATGTAGAGAAACAATGAATGCGACAGGTGAATGTTCCCAGTACTTATTTTCTTACCCACTTTGAGGTACAATCATTTACAGAATCTTAGATTTACACTCGACCGCTCGGAATACAAATAGCGCCACGGAAACGAAAATTTAATTCGGCTCGTTTTCCCCCGACTTTTATTTCGTAATCTAAACAAGAAAAATAATGCTTAACAAAGTATGGCGGGATTTTTTCGAGCGGCTAACTTGTTTGGTGGGAGGGAGATAAAACAACAAGGGCACAGGTGGCAGCACTCAGCAAATTATGCAGAACCATATGGGCGCTAATCCATCAAGCGATCGAGATCGTGTGCCGGCTTTCATTAATCATCCTTTATTGATTAATGTGTCTCCACACAAAGTAAGTAATTTACTCGGCATCAACAAATTGATGAAGTGTGCTTTGATTTTTTGGTGCTATCGAGCTTTTGGTGATTAGTGATAACCTACTTTTTATATGAACGTAGTTTTGGGGGTATACTTTTTACGTCTGACGTTGCTTTGGTCTGGTTGAAACTTGTTTAGGTAAGACAGTCTCGAAACGATCCCGTGCCTACAAAATCCTCCCTCGGACACTCATATTTACGGCAAAACACAATTTAACTTTCACAATTTTCCTCATAATATTTTCGGGCAAATCGCTCATTGTTATAAAATCTGGGCGACACATATCACGAAATATTTTTGAGGGCAATGTGTGTGCCTCATTAAATAGTTACGGCAGACATATTGTTTAATCCCGATGCCATCCCGAATGGTCTGTTATTAACCCGGAACATCAAGCTGGCGGCTCGCATAATTAATATTGCAAATGTTGTTAGCAGTTAGGGTACGGATTGTGTGAGCGAGCGTACCTATAATATGCACTGTGCTGTACATATTATGGATGATGTAGTGACCGGGTTTGTGGATAGTTGAAATGGTTGGTTTAAGCGCCGGCGCAATTAATTGTGAATCTATAAGGTGTGGTTTAGATATTTATTTAGTTACTAGCTGTTCCCTGCCCCGCTTCGCTGTGGCACAAAAAACTGTTTTTTCAAGAAAAAAAAAATAGATAAAAACAATCCTTGATGCGGATTATACAACATTATCATGCTAAAATTTCAGCTCAATCGGTGCAGAACTTTTTGAGTTTTTGAAGCATACACAAACCAACATAACATTTTTATATATATACTTAGATTGTTTATGTTCTGTAAAATGTTTAAAATATCATATTTTAGGCAAATAAATTATTCTATTTATCTTCTATCTCGGGGTTGCGGGACTCTCAAATCACCTTGACCCCGGTACGTAAAGGGCTATTGAAGGAGACCGTGGATTTTAGTCAGTCAAGTCTGACAGTATGGGTGGGAGGACTCATTTGATGATTTTACCACGATAAAAAAAAACTCTCTTCTATCTAATAGAGTTTTGAGACTAGCCTTCTTATTAGAACAAATAAGCAAGTTTTGCTCTAATCGAGGTCACAAATATCCAACGGGAACATACTACCAGGTTAAAAATTTCAATGTCCCAGACCATTGATAAATGATAAATTAATGATAAATGATATTTATTTTGCAAATTGGTTTTGACAAACTCTTTTACACGTCAAATCACATTCCTTATTATTATTTTTTTAAACTAGATGAGGCCGGTGTTTCGTACCTGACTACTCTGAGAAGAAACAGCCGAAACAAACTCAGAGGTCACAGTCTCTTTTAAAGTCCAGACATTTTGTAAGAAAGAAACGTATGAGAACCATGCAGGTGTCTGAGGTGATCTTTTGAAGAAAGAATCAACCAGTTTGAGTGGACCTGTCCAGTCAGTGCAAGCATTTGTCGGTAATCGTGTAGCTCAACTCATAACTCAAGGAGCTCAACGTAACGACGAACAATACCAAAGAAGGGACATTTGCGTAGGCCACATAAATTACTCAAACTGTCAGACTATATAAATATATGATAAATAAAAAAAAAAAAAAAAAAAAGTCCCACATTTGTCCTCATATTCACAATAGTGAATAAAACAAAATTAAATAAATAAAAAAAAAAAACAACAAATAAAAAATAAAACGGCATAAAAAATAAAATAAAATTACGACGTAATTCATGTCAACACATGTCAAATAATTTACATTAGGTATCTGCCTGTGATCTCTCTGTAGGAAAATTTTTATATTTTTTTTTTAATACCACTGTCAATACAAGTGAACATGAAACCAATATTATGATATAATATCATAATATTAGTGAACAAGTCAATATTTTTTTTTTAACAATGAAGCCAATTTATGTTCTTACCTAATACAGTTTCATGAATCTTTTTAGGTCGTTGCCCCTAGTAAGAATTAGAGTCAATATAATTTATAATAAGATAATATATAAGTATTTTGACAGTTAGAAATTAACAGTTACGAAATCATTTCACTGTCTCCCAATTCCGTCTCTATTATGATTCCTTATTAATTAGGATTAATTATCAAAGTCAGATAATTAATTAAATAAACTGTGATAGCAATGAATTCCTGGTACCACATTTAATTAAGTGATACGTTTTTAAATAGAAGTACCAGGAAGGTAGAAATTAGTAGAATGTTCGCTTTCTATGAGCCGGTCATTAGCGGTGACGGCTCATTGAACTACTAGATACGCACTCAATACCATTATGATTCATCAAGTACTACAATCGATTGTTTGATTGTGCATAATCATATTATTTCAACATAATCTTTCTACTTATTTATTATTTATACAACAAACTTTGATGTTTATTTTAAACGTGAATTTAATTGTATGCAGCTTCGGATCGGGGTCGCCGTGACCCCGGAACGTAAAGGCCTATTAAAGGACACCGTGAATTTTAGTCAGTACGAGTCTGACAGTCCCTCCCGCTCTGCCCTGGGTAGGAGGAGTCGTTTGACGATTTTACTACGTAAAAAAAATGGCGCTGTGGATCAAAATCAAACATACAAACTAACATTCTTAAATGTGCTTGCGATTATGTACCAGTTTTTTAAACCGTTGCAGAAGTAGCTTACGTCACAATAACTACCTAGTAATGATACATAGGTAATAATAAATAATGATTATAAAGTACGGCAGTAGTTAAATTTATATACAACACAACACATTATCCGATGAATTTAATTTGAAATGATGAAAACATTTAATATTGGGACTGAGTCGTAAACATTTTATTCTATTATTTTTACTACAAAGAAATACATAATTATATTAATTATGAAATTGAGATTTTTATGTTTATTCAGAATTTTTTGACACGAGGTACTAAATAATATGTCTACCTTCTTACCAAATAGCTATTTTCACAAACTCATAGAACACCTAACTGTCAATAAAATAAAAACTAAATGCGATTCATCAAATTAAATAACCTAACAGTACACTATAAGAAAAACTGTACCAACGCTACATCAAAATACCTTTGCCTCGGCTAACAGCAAAAAAAAGCCGCCTTTGCTATTCCAGTAGCGGTATATCTTAGGCTTTATACTGACAGGTTGACGACCTATAAAAAGGCTTCATATGTACTGCGAAGCCAGGAACTCTCCCCGCCTAGAGAGTAGCGTTAGTCAGCGGTAACTGGATAGTCGTGTATTCCTACCTTTTGCTGCTCGCCTAGTACATGTATATGGCGTTTTGGTGCATTTTATAGGTAAAATTATGAGTTTATTATGTGTAAGTAATATAAATTAAGCTGGTTTTGGTGTGTCTCAAACAAAACAATTGCCTTCTTAAGCGTTTATGTTCGATAAAATCTTCAACATGTAGAGGAATGATTTGTGAAGAGCTTCCTTTCTCTGGAGAGTGGAGACCTAACAAACGATAGCTCGAACCTGCTCCTGTCACCGGCTCATAGTTATTTTGTTACATATTTAAATGTTTATTTAACAAATACCTACTAGAAAAAAATAAAAATTAATAAGTATTTTATCTACTTACAAAAATACCGAACGGTTCTTGTTGATATGTTATGTAGATATTTACCTGAAAAAGACAAAATATTAAATTAGACATAAAATTCATATTCAGTCATTTCATTGCGATTTTAGTTACAAAACATCTTTAAACATACAAAAAGATACTATATATAAGTCTAAAAATAAAATGAAATGTCTTTAACAATGCCACATCGACAGTTATCATTTACTCTAAAACTAAAATCACTAGACCGTGATTTTTAAATCATTCTCCCAATAACGAGTAAGGGTCTCTTGTGAGATTTCCAGCAGCTCCAACAGTGCGTGAACATCGAGACTTCCCCCCTCTCCCCCCTCAGTCGTAGGTTCACCCCTTGGCAAATCGCAGCTCAATGTATGTTCAGTAAAAAGGTTGTTTACATCGAAGGTTGGTAAACAAACATCAATAACGTTATAGGCTGTAATGTTACAAGTAGTGGGCTCAAGGGAATAGGGTCTGAATTAGATGTAGAGCGCTTGTGTGAATGATAAAATTGTTTTTTTTTTTATCTTTTGGTCCTTTAGCATAAAAATGTTTTAAATGTTGAAGGATCATTAATAAATAGGTAATACACGGTGTAAGGGACATCAGCTTCACGCGAATACTATGAATTTAGTATGAATTTAGAAAATGATCCAAGACGGGATTTTCAACGTAGGAATTTTATGTTGTTTACTTAATATATTACTTTCTGTATATAACTGTGGTTTTAGAATTCTTAGGTTTTGTATATAAAAGTTTCAATTGAAACTGGCTACTATTAAAGCCATAAAATTAAAATACAATAGTATTTGAATTCGTCATCCATCAAATCTCTAGAACCAACATCAGAGGCTTCACTCTAGCGTTATAGGTAGCAAGTCAAAATCCAACATCATTGAATCGGTACTCTAAATAATTATTAATCTCTCATCTCATTCTTATAATGTACTGTTAGGTTGCACTTGAAGCAAAAAATTCCCAGTGCGAGTTAAAAATGAACCGATATCGTTTTAAGCGCTCTATTATTATTCATACTCAGTCTCTAAACACGCAATCTTTATGAAGTCGGAAGAGAAGCGCCAGCTCCATTGAACAGATTTTATTAGCCGAGGAGCACCACACAGGTCTCGTAATCCAATAACTGTCTACGATGGCGTAGAGAGGATCCATATTTCAAATAACCATATCGTAAGGTAGTGCAGAAGGATCGGGGATAATGTGGCTTTATTAAACGGTAAAAGAGGCCGAATCTTTCATTCCCTTGTTTGAAAGCGCGTCTGCATAGATGCTATCTAGTTAGTTTTTTTTTTATCGTGGTAAAATCATCAAATGAGTCCTCCCACCCAGGGCAGGGCGGGAGGGACTGTCAGACTTGACTGACTAAAATCCACGGTGTCTTTCACTAGCCCTTTACGTACCGGGGTCACGGTAATGGGTAAGTCCCGCGACCCCGGAGGTACAGTCAGCTTTAGAGAAATCTCAACCCCTTTGGTAGTGATGTCACTAACAAATGTGTGAGTTTTCTCTGAAGCTTACCAAATGACATTGATTTGGCTGTAATCTCCAAGCGGTGGTGTAAAAGTTTGACACTTTTATCGTGGTTAAATCATCTAATGAGTCCTCCCACCCAGGGCGGGGCAGGAGGGACTGTACAGCCCTTTTCAGTTCGGTTCGTTCCTTTTCAGTCAGTCCCGCGAACTCAGGTCCATGGGGTTGGACCTGGGGTCACGGGCATGGCTTGGCATGGCATTAAGGCGACTCCAATAAAAAAAAAACGCATTTTTTATGTTTCCTCATTTAACCTTTTTTACTCCACAAACCACATATTACTAAATTAAAAACTCTTAACATCCACTCTACGTTATAGAATTAAAAGAAAGTATCTCTCCCTTTCTTTCAAAAATTATGAATCGGTATCTTTCCTCTTTACATATCAAAATAAATCAAAGAGGAGGGTTGCTGAAGCATGGACCTCTTTGTATAACAAGACGACAAAAAATCTATCTCTCGAGCAAAAATAAAAACATTGACTCGACTTAGCACTCATATTTTCTTTATAAACAAAACATACAGCGTCGGATGTCTGCTTCTTTTGTCACTACGTTTGTAGAGACTGTGTTTACGTTATCTTTTATCTTTATGTTGCTGCTTCACTAGACTTTTATCAAGGATTGTTGAGTTTTTTAAATGGTTAAAGAACTTTAAGTAGCGATAAAACGTTCGTTTCAAAGGTAAAATCTTTTATTTTTTCGGCTTTTGGCAAGGTTTTTCTTGAACAACAATTGATATTTTTTAGGAATAAAATACAGTAAGTTAAAACACACGTCATCGCTAAGAAGCTCTTGTATTTTAAGTTCTGGAATTTTAAACTTAACCAATTTCAAAACACAGTTTATTGCTTCTCGTTAACCAACGCTTATGTAAACAACAAAGCGAAGATGTGACAGTGAACAGCTAATAATTACATGTTCCATAAGCAAAACGCCAAATACCTATTTCCTTAACTCGAGTTGTATTCTGTATTTGAACACAACACGAACGCTCGACCTCCAAGCGCCGTCACTGTAGTAGTCAATTTATACCGGTTCAAACACTCGAATGGAACCGGCCGGTCACTTGTCATCGGAATCGAATCGTTTGATTAACTACAACATCCCTATGTTCAGTATAACGTTATAGTTGTGATAGAGGCAATTTCATTGTTAAAGTTATTTTTTAGATGATGTCTGCGTTGTTACAGTTTTTTTTTTTGCGTCAAACCTACCATAATATTCCCAAACCACTGAAATTCCTAAAAGCCAGAATCAACAGTGGCAACCACCAGAAAAGCGTCGAAAGTTCGAGACAATGTAGTTCGATGTGTCCCGGAGAAGGAGTTTACCTGTCTTGGATCCTGTAACGAAATTAATCAGAAAACAATAGTGGAGGATTAGATATAAACATAGTTTCCACTTCCCTTCATATCAAGGACATTCAAGGAGACACAGATTGTTACAGTTATTAAAAAGCTTGTTGGTAAATAATTGATAGTTGGACAATCGCTTTTGAAATTTGTTAAGTGTTTGTTTTTCATTTCCCGCAATGATTGGATACTTATGTATCCAATCCACAGCCACAGGCGAGCATACGAACAACAACTACTGCGGAGCTAAAGCAATCGTCTTGACGGAAACGGGTTGGATCACCATCACCATCACATAGATTAGCTCTTCAAACTGCTAAATGTAACACAAACTTTTTCATTATCCAGTATATAAATATACGTAACTTATGTATCTCAATCTCTAAATCAGACATCAAGATCGCAGCTGAACTCAGTTCACAGGTAAGCAGAGCAATTTACTACCTCTTGAATAAAATACTAACCCAAGTTCCCCGAATGAGTAAGTTACCCTAATTTGTTGGAGTGTTCATAAAACTGTTACCCTGTTTGTGGGTAAATGCTTTGAGAAAACAATGAAACCTATTTGAGGTCACGAACTCGATACACGTGTCTCATGTGTCCAACATCACTTTTGATTATACTGTTTGATTTCGTAACGAATTAACAAAATGTGTTGTCAAAGAAGAAAGAAAAAACACAATGAATTGTCTAATCATTATTTAATTTTTTTTTTTTTACAGGCGGAGGTGCTTTTACGGTCTGATCATGTTAGCGGGGCAAGCATTGTCAGAAATCGCCCAAAATAGAGAGGTGAATTAGGTATTAAAAAAAAAATTCTGTTATTATATAATAACAGATTTTTTTTTTTAATACCTAATTCACCTCCACTAACGAAAAATCTTACTATGTTACAGGAGTAACGTAATTTTTAAACAAAAAATTTCATCAAGCCAACATCAATGAGTCAATAAGGGATCAATAATGCACCTTAACAGCTAACGTCAATTTTAGAAGACACCTGCATAAAACTACCACACCAGTTTGAATGACAATGAAATCCACTCGAAGTCGAGACGTTAACGTCCCGAAGCGGAGACAAACGTCACTCACGTACTCACACACATACACTGCCAACACACACCCACAAAACACACCCCACGGTTGCACACTCACACACCCACATATACAGGGTGCTCTCAGATATTGAGACGAACATTCGAGACTCATATTGACACGAAGTGCACCTTGAACCGATAATAATGTGATCCGCGGAATCGCATTGAATAGCGCAAACTTTTATATGACTTTTAAATGGCGGAGAAGAAGCAGCGATAGTTATTTTATTTTAGATATATTACTGAAATACATTTTTTAATGGTGTATAAATATATTAAATACTCTTTGATTATGCACTATGGCTCTCGGCTTCGTATTTTTTTTACGTGACTTTACGTGACTTGTAATTACTAAAATTCACAGTGATCCATCAATAGCTCTATTGTGTAAGGATCATAGTCGCATCGTCTTGTCTTTTTTTTTATCGTGGTATAATCATCAAATGAGTCCTCCCACCTACTGTCAGACTTGACTGACTAAAATACATGGTGTCCTTCAATAGCCCTTTACGTACCGGGGTCACGGTAATTTGTGAGTCCCGCAACCCCGGCAGGCTTTGGCCCTCTGCAGGCCCCGTCACTATGCTGACACTGCTTGAGGCGCGCGTGGGACACAACGATATTAAAAATCTTAGCTAAACAGTGCTTTAACTCAGGTTTTAAAACCATGGAGTTAAGATAATAGAATAATAGAGGAAAAAGTGAAGTTTTCTTATTTGTTTGCTTGGCAGAACTTGTTTGTTTACTCGTAAAGCCAAATGAACGGAGTCGAAAAAACCCATCTCCGGACAATCTCGACCATTTCGGGTACCCGAATTCGAATACCTGACGCATATTTTTTCCTTTCGTTCCGGTAATCGCAGAAGCTTTCCTACAAACTACCCGTAGTAGTTAGCCCGTCCTGCCGGGGTCGCGGGACTCACGAATTACCGTAACCCCGGCACGTAAAGGGCTATTGAAGGACACAGTGGATTTTAGTCAGTCAAGTCTGACGGTCCCTCCCGCCCTGCCCTGGGTGGGAGTACTCATTTGATGATTTTACCACGATAAAAAAAAATTAGTTAGCCCGTAGGCCACAAACGATCTATGAACTTGAATAAATTTACTTTCATTGTCTTTCTTTTTTTTTCTTTCTTTCTTTTCAGTGATTGCTTCAAGAACACGAATGATGTAACGATAGGGTTAACCCTATGCTCTGACGCACATACTCGGTGAACATGTGAGAAACTATTACCAACTAAACAATATAAACATTGTTAATACTGCTGCAAACAAGTTGTACCGTGTTTAATTGGAAATCCCTGGTTTATAGACTAAGTTCATTTGAACTGTAAGTGCGAAGTGTGGGTTCGATAATTATAATTAAGATGGTATGCATATATTACTACGGTATTGGAGTTTTTTTTTTTGAGGACCTTCCTATGTAAATATACAATTAGGGTAACAATAATGGCTCAGTAGAAGTAAAGTACTATAAAAAAATTAAGTGTACCGTATATTATTACTTCTCCGAATTTGATCCTTATTAGCAACACTATCGAATGGTATAATAATACAGGGTGTCATGTTTTTAAAAAATCAGCGGGTTTGATTCCTGGCCAGGATTATTGATTTTTTAAATCCAATGACGCCGTTTTATTTTTCATCAAAATCGGACTCCTTTCAGTGTTTTTCGATATTCCTCATAATTTCGGATATAGCCATCCACGCTCTTCCTACAGCCATTTCCCCAAAAATTCAACAATCCACAATACTCAATACTGGTACTTAATACTGTTAATTCTTTGGGAAAGGTTTTGTGCATTGTTATTATGAAAATACTCACGTCTCTCAACACAATTGGAGTAAAATATATTAGTTCACACACGCTGTATACCTAATTAAATAAAATAAAAACCATCGAAAAATTACAATCATTACAATAATGTATTTTCATTGAATATTGAATAGCGAGCACGTGTTAGAAAAATGTTCTACTTCACATAATCGCCTATCTTTTCAGATAACACAAACAAGATATTATAATGTACGATCATAAAATCCTTTATTTTCACAATAAAGTAAGAAATATGGAAAAAATAAATGTCTTATCGCCCATCATCCAAGTGGAAATTTATCGTAAAATCCCGTGAATTTTTCTCGTGTTAATATCAATAGGTATGGCAGGTGAGGCTCATTTTGTATGAAATCGTCGTAAAATTTACGCTCCCTTTGATCTTTCACCTCAAATCGTAAAATAGCATGTACACGTAAGTAACAACTTTGCCGCTTCGTCAATGTTCAAATATCATTCTTTTTTTTTTTTGTGTCAGAGCAACTGAAATGTTTTTACGAAATAATTCAGGGAACGTCTCTTATCGAATTATTTTAGTAGGCACAATATTTTAT
This sequence comes from Agrotis puta, assembly GCA_943136025.2. Lineage (NCBI taxonomy): Eukaryota > Metazoa > Arthropoda > Insecta > Lepidoptera > Noctuidae > Agrotis > Agrotis puta. The sequence goes on from OW964171.2 coordinate 5,940,790, forward strand.
TTCAAGGATTTAGATTTGATTGAAGTAAATAATGACAGAGTTTCGTAATTGATAACTATCTAAACTGGATTAAGTAAATAAATATTCGCTCCAATAACTGTCTGCGCAAATAAATGATTTACTCAGATTTTGTATACTCGAATGCTGTTATTTTCGTCACGACAAATGGAATATTAAAAATTGCTGCTTATAAGTATTTGCACGTGCCTTAGCCACCCTATTCGACTAGCATCAACTTTTTACGCACAATCATTTCTATTCCTTCAATACCACTTTACGTTCCAGGGTCACGGTTTCCTGATGAGACAGTCCCGCGACCCCGGCAGGTTTTGGCCCTCTAGGACCAAAGAGTCATACGACCACGTATACTTAACCTATTATTATTAAAATTAAATTCGTCAATGCTTTTAAATCTTAATAGCTCAATTCGGTAATGATCGATTCAATAAAGTCATTAAGCTTATGAGTGTTCAGCATAAAACCATTTCAGAATATTGATATTAATCGAAATGAAAGCGTTCTCGATACAGAGCAATGTTATGAAATTGGTTAATTTTTATTGAGGCACAACTTATTCTTTTTTTTTTTTTTGCTTGATTCAGTTCATTCATTTCAAATGATAAGTTTTTAATAAAAAAAAATGGGTTGCACTCTGGGAGTGCCGGCAGAAGTGAAAACTTGATAAACACACACGAACATTCGCGCAAGCGCCCTGCGCCGTCTTATGAATTTTCGATCAGATCACGTGTCCTGACGCGAGTTTAACATTTTTTACCCATTCCAAATAAAGTGCACAACGCCGCTAAAGAAGTTTTCACTTCAAAAAGCTTACTTCATCGTAGGTATTGTCTCAGTCACTTTTGACTTGGACTAGAGTCAAGAGTAAACCCATGTCAAATATAAAAAAAACAATCTACCTATCTTTTTGGCCCAGTCGGGTAATAAGCGAAAGATGGGTTTGATCTAGTAACAGTTTTGTCTCTAACATTTACATGCGCCCGGGGTCGCGGGACTTACGAATTACCATGACCCCGGTACGTAAAGGGCTAGTGAAGGACTGCGTGGATTTTAGTCAGTACGAGTCTGACAGTCCCTCCCGCCCTGCCCTGGGTGGGAGGACTCATTTGATGATTTTACCACGATAAAAAAAAACATTTACATGCGCACATCAAAAAAATAAATTGCGATCACTTTGAAAAATCGAAACCTTTTTTGTTATGGTACTCGTAAATTATTATATGATTTCTTCTTCTTTTTACATTATTTATTTAAACATATATTATTTAGAATATTAAACAGTTCAATTGTTTCAAAATAAAGTTTTAAAAAAATATGTAGGTAAACTTATTACTAGTGATCACAAACTTTTTTGATGTGTGTAGATGTCGGTGTTCATAACTATTTTTTATTTTTTTACGTGGTAAAATCATGAAATGAGTCGTCCCACCCAGGGCAGAGCGGGAGGGACTGTCAGACTCGTACTGACTAAAATTTAATAGCCCTTTACGTTCCGGGGTCACGGTTATTCGTGAGCGACGGCAGGCTTTGGCCCTCTACAGGGGGGCCCGTCACTAAACTGACACTCCTTAAGGCGCGCGTGGAACACAACGCGCCGTCGCGTCGACCAGGGCATGGTCCATGGTCGGACAGCGAGTCGCCCATTACTCGCCACCCGCATGCCCGCGCCTACTGGTGCTGAAGATCGTCTGCCGACGTCTGTCGCCGTGGGCGCCTACCATTGCGGCTGGGAGGGAGGGAAGACGCTCATAACTGTCTAATAGTAAAACATTTTGAACTTTCATAGTCATAAACTCAGTTAGTTATATCGTATCATGAATGACATCAGTCCAACTGCCAACTTTAAGGTGTAAAAGCTTGTTAGAACTTTAGCACTAATTAGTTAGCGACATTTAGTCCCGGGGGAACGAAGTGTAAATGTAAGGCAATACCTATGGCAGATTGTTACATTTGATTGCAGAAGTAAGTTGATTTTTGACGAATGATTGACGACACGGTTACCTCAGTGGCTGAGCGATGGACCGTGGACCGATGGATCACCGCGCGGAACAAATATTTGTATGATCTTCTTCTTTGTAAACGCACCCACGATACAGGAATACATTCCCAGTTCAAGGCAACGTTTTTTTTTAAGAGTATACGCATTGCTTAAAAGGGCTTGATTAAAGAAATAACAGACATAAAAGATTAAGTCATGAGTGGCTTAGGAGTTGCTATCATTAAAATTTGATGACTAACCATAAAACCGCGCGCGCACAATTGCCAAATCAAATACCGCGCGCTTTTTTGCTCCCTATTTAATTTGAACAATCCTGTTCCACTTTTCTCTGAGCACTTCCGTTACATTATAAGAAAACACAAAATCTATAGAAGCTTTAGCAAAGAATATACTTTTATCATACACTAATAATAATGACCATAATACATAAATAATGACCATATACTGTCCAGTAATGTAAGTTATATCGTAAAGTTTATGATATTAATTTAACCAAATACAAACCATTAATACACAACGTTCGTTTTGAAATTACCCAAAATAGCTTCAGACGGCTTAGAAATGGTAATAAGTAATAAATATACATAAGCGCCGATACCACTAACCATCCCGTTTACTAACTAAAAGCTATAATAGTTGGTTTAACAGTTAATGAAAAGTCCCCCGTGACCGCTACATTGTGCGTTGTAGTGAACCAGATAACGGAGTGATACAATATGCATTACTGGTTTATCATAGCTGTCTTTCTATGGGAGTTTCTATGATATAAGTATTTAGTAAAAGTGGTATGTGGTAAGTTAAAATATTTATGCGAATTAATTGCAGCATATTTTCTTGTTTTCTAAATACCTAATAGTTAAATAATTAATTTATTAGGTAAATAGAACCCTTAGCTATGAACTATCTGTGTGCCAAACATTCAAATCCGTCTAGTTTTTTTTTTGAAAGAGCAACAAACATTTGTCCATCTGTTCATCCTAACAGATATTCGTATTTATAATATTAGTAGGAAGTTAATATTAAGCTGAAGTGGCAGTGGGCTGGCCACATCTCATAGACAGATAATACCCTTGTAACCGTGTCTTTGAGTGATGACCACGACGAGGCAAACGTAGTGTAGGATGCTCGCCGTCCAGGTGAAGCGACGATTTGCGAAAGGCAGCCGGCAGAGTTTGGATGAGGAAAGGTCACTAGGTCCGGGCTCAGTGGCGTATATTGAGAGAAGTCTATGACGCGCAGTGGACGAATACGGGCTGATGATGATGTTATTGTTTTTTTTATCGTGGTAAAAGCATCAAATGAGTCCTCCCACCCAGGGCAGGGCGGGAGGGACTGTCAGACTCGTACTGACTAAAATCCACGGTGTCCTTCACTAGCCCTTAACGTACCTGGGTCACGGTAATTCGTAAGTCCCGCGCGCTGATGATGATGTTGATGAAAATTAGTAAGAAAATATTTAACTCAAAAACTACTAAACGGATTGTTAAAAACTACATTGTCAGTGAGTATTATAAGAGCTGCATTTTAATTTCATACTGCAATCCGCGTTCGGTGACTAGTCTTCAATAAAATATTTTATGTAACGATGATTTTTTCGTAAAGGTTGTGTATGATATTTTTTCCTAAAGATTGTGTTCGAGCAACATTTCTCCCGCAGCGGACGAATTTGATCCCGAAACCCATCGGAAAAACGTGGAGTCAGTCACGCGTATCAGATTGACAACTGACGAAAATACCAGCACAAGCGAGGGACACGTCTACGAACTCGCGGATAAATTCCGATTATGTAGAACAAGGGAAATGAACTTGCTGAAATATTTTTGAACTGACTCTTTGGTAATTCTTGGAAGTAGCGCAATTGCCTTTTATTGTTTTCCTTCTCTGTCCCACTGCAGCACGCGTAACATAGCACCTTAGAAAAGCCTTTTTTTCGACGCAAGTAAAGACAAAATTACAGAAATTGGAAAGCTTTTTACCGTTTTAGACATGGCAATGTCTAATGTATACAAAACAAATATTTCTTTTCTTCATTAGTGTACGGATCGAATCGTATAGAAATAATAGTTAAATAACTTTATCAACCATTGGTAAAATAGAGATAGAATTGGGCATGCTACACGTACAGAGCAAGGCAAAGTTGTCTTGGCAACAAAAATATATTTTTGAAAGTAGTAGGAAATGATCTCATGCTCTGTTCAATTTCCCTCTTCTGATACATTTCATTCTTAATTCTCTGAAATAAAAAACAACAGAAGGAAGACCAACAGTTTTTTTTTTTTTTTTTTTTTTTTTTTTTGATATGGCCTCTCGTAGCACAACAACTCTAGAAGGTTGATGCTACTTAACCGGACAATCCTGTGGTGGCCGAAAATTACTTTAAGGCCCCCAGCCAGGGCTTACAAACTAAGGTTCATTAAATGAACGTCACTAAGGGCACCCCCTGCGGGGTTCGGGCCTAGGCTTAGTGCGTCATTGAGGGGGGGGCAGCAAGGGTCAGGCTGGGTCGAATTATTATTAGGGGAATTTAAAGCTACTTGCTCAGCTTCGCGAGCTGGCTTGTCGAGCAAGGGTCGGGTAGTAGTATTACTGGGAGTTCGCGGTGGGCCTCGTCGGCGGGGCCGGAAACGCGGTCGGTATCTGTATTTGTATTTTCTAATGGTGCTGGTTTCCCTACAGCTCTCTTGGAGGAGGGTTGTGGGATCATCGGGTTCAAGCAGGGTGTGCCTAGGGCGACGGATTTTCCCTATTCTAGTTGGGGTGTATCGGGCGGCCGATGAGATGAGCGGGTTGGGATGCTTCTCGGCTGAGTCGAGAAAACGCTTTGTAAGGCGTTTCATAATCTGTTTTATTGTAGGGATTTTGAGATCGACATGGAGTCGTTCGTTCCTAATAAACCAGGGTGAACCCGTGGCCTTTCGGAGAAACCGGTTCTGTAGGGTCTGCATCCTATGGATGTGGTGGGATTTTGCATGCGCGAACACTGGGCACGCGTATGTCAGAATGGGCCGAATGCACGCGGTGTAGATACGCAACTTGCACTTGAGTGACAATTTGCTGCGTGCATTCAGCACCGAGTGGAGTCTACCGAGAGCGAAAGCGGCCCGCGATATTAACCAAATGATAATTTGAGGAAAAGGTAAATCGTTTTAAAATCACTTTACTTGCAAAACCCAACATGTTACTTCCCAATTTAGTAATTGATATACAGGCTTATTTGTATTGCATTAACAACCTTTCATGGGCTGAAAGTACTTATGGTTATAAACAACTTTTAAGATAAAACCAACTGTCTGAACTCAATGAAATATTTTTTTGGTTTTAACTGTTTTTTTTTTCTTTTTCTCTTTTAATGTTTTACAAATAAACTTGTCTACAAATGGAGCACTTTGTTTATAAATAAAAAACATTGAAACGTAAAAGAAAAATATACTAACATTATTTACATCGCCATCGCAAAATTAAATCGTAGCATAGAAGTGCGCACTTTTCTGCAGCGTCAGTTGTAAAAAGAAATAATAAAAAATCCCTTCAGTCCGTAAAACAAATTTATTTTGATGTTCTTTGAATTCGTTTCGAATATTTAACGAGACACTAAGAGCGACGACAGACGTCTAAATATATTATTATATGTAGTTGTTGTGACGAATGCAATAAGCCGTGTGACATTGTATTTGAAGACAAAAGATATACACTACACATAAGGTATTACAGAATTTATATCACATGTTTAGGTACTCGTCATGGTTTAAAAATTAAGAGTTGGAAATGTCAAGAATATAATAAAAGACATCTCAAAGCAAAAAGATGTGTACTTACCAAAGTTAAATATTTCATTTTCAAGACGTATTTGAAAGTCTAGACTAATGTCAATTACTTTGAAAACGTTTCATTTTCAACAAAGACAGGATTAACATAAGGTTTTGGCTTAACCAACAAAATTAAAATTGTATATAAATCCAATCTTATATAAATCCTAAAATTTGTAACAAATCAGCGGTTATGTTTGCCAATCTGAATCTTCAATGGGCAAATCAAAGCTGTCAGAGATCGTGGATCAAAATTGATATTCAGTTATATTATCAATTTGACAGGCAATCCAATAAACTCTTAGCCAAGCCTTGAAAGCTTGTAAGTCATCTTAAAGATCATATTGGATTGAAGAACCGCCCTTCAGTTTAATAGACAGACAGATAGCCACTGCAAACAGTCCAATAACTAAACCAGTGATTCTGAATGGAGCGATCTCAATAAAACGTGACTTGACCGTTCAGAAATCCAATTTGAATTTGACAATTGATGCATAAACCTTTGATTGGTCGTGGAGAAACTTTAAATTCGGACTTGGGATGAAAACGATAGAGTATTTTCAGTTCAAGAATGTTGTCTATCTATTTGAGGGACGTTTTTTAATATCGAGTGAACTTTATGCCAGTCCATTGACAATATAAGTATGAAATAAGTTTTGGAGTACATCTTTTTTGCGGCAAAACCATTATGATTCACACATTACTATAAAGTATATTATCAAAATACATTTTCATGTTTGATAACGTTGGGAAGTGTCACAATAAAGCATGGCAGTGACCGAATACTATGTTTGCAAACATAATAACGATCCGAGTTTTCAATCTGTCTACTTCACCCCCGAACACCGTAATTTACAAACTACACGTTTATAAATTACTGTTGGACATACAAAATGCTAATAATATTTAAGAATACCTGTCTACATATTAATTAATTTTATAGTTGTTTGGTTCAACGCGCCAATCTTAAGAACTACTAATTCGAATTGCGTATTTTTATGTAGCAGTATGTAAACAGCATAAAAACGATCATAGTCCTTCATATCTTAGTCCGAAGTGGCACTATAAAAGAGCACTTGGAAGGATATGAGGGAGGCCCAGATTGCCCAGCAGTGGGACATAAACGGCTATTAAAAAAAAGTTCATAACTTCAATATTTCAAAACCCTGTACAGGTGCAAAAGTGGGAATATCCATAGTAAAAGGAACATAACATGGAATGTCCAACTCAGTGGTACAACGTATCAATGCTAAACCCGCTAAAAATAAGTCGAAGAAGACCTAAACCTTATGAAGTTATTGAAGTAGTTAATGATAAAATTACGGGGCAAGCAAACATGGGCTGTATAAGACATCCCATGTTTATTACTTTTTAAAAGTTGCTTACTCTCCTTTTTTCATATTTGTAAATATTTGACAAAAGTTTATTTCTATCTACAGATGATCTTTATAAGGTAAACTAAACTTAGAATTAGTAGTTTGTAAACAATTAATATGAAAGACAAAGTTATGAACTTTCAAACTTTAAAATTCTAATAATACAAAATCATGTTTTAGTGACATTCCCTGTTTTGCCACTGTGCGCTTTTATTTTATCGTGGAGAGAATGTCAGACTTGACTGACTAAAATCCACGGTGTCCTTCAATAGCCCTTTACGTACCGGGGTCACGGTAATTCGTGAGTCCCGCAACCGCCCCTGTGCCCTTCAGCTAGTTTACTATACACAAGCACATGTGCATCATGAATTTGAAAGAGATATAAAGTATGAAAATGAAGATAGGTATTCACGTATTTTCGTCTCCGAACGACAAAAATTCGTAAAATAAAATAAAAAACAAAGAATATGAAATTCGTTGTCTATTTTAAACAATTTGAATTCCGATTAAAGAATGCCTTTTCTCACCGGTATGCTCGAAAATAGTTGCCAGAAATACGACAAATCAATATGGCTACTGAGCCAGGCCCACTAAGTTATTTAAAATGCAGTTGACACTTCATTCGACTGAAAATGCAATATTCGCCTTGCCCATGCGGAAACACGGTTATTTTCAATTGAGTTTTTGACGAAAATATTCGGTACATTGATTTTGTTGGCTTTTAAATAATTTTTTGAGCTATTAAATTATGTATTATTTGGTTGCATTTTCAGTTTATTTTTATGTATGTGATGTCGTTTTGTGGTTTTGTTTTTTGGTGGCGGCGCCGAATAAAATATTTACTGCCGATTAAGATGGAGTTCTATAATGAGCAGCGGTGGTCCAGTGGTATCGACCCCAGCCTACAAGTTGTAGGTTGTGGGTTCGAAGCCAGCCAGGTGCACTACTTTGTGTAATTTATTTCATATCCATTGCTCTCAAAACGGTGAAAGAAAACATCGTAACGAAACTAGCATGTCCTAGAACTAAAAATTCGAAGATTATCATCATCTCGGTCGCTGGACTGTACGAATTACCGTGACCCCGGAACGTAAAGGGCTATTGAAGGACACCGTGGATTTTAGTCAGTACGAGTCTGACAGTCCCTCCTGCTCTGCCCTGGGTGGGAGGACTCATTTGATGATTTTACCACGTAAAAAAAAAACATCTCAGTGGTGGTGGATTAAAATTATCTGGAGGCCTGCGTCCCAGAAGTGGGAATATTTATAGGCTGATGATAATGATGAATGTAATTAAAATATACCTAAGATAAGTTAAAGTACCTGACCGGCTTGAATTCCTGTGTGCTAAAATAAGCAGTCGCGAGTACCAATCGAATATACCTTACTCGTATGTTCTTATAGCGTACTGCGACTTTCAACCTCAGCGGCGTATATTCACAGTCACTTTTTCATACTAAAATAGGTACTCGACTGATTGTACGCAACCGGCCGTACGCGACTGACGTCAGCGTTACAGGAATTCAAGCCTCAAGGCAGTGTGTAAATATTCGCGTGAATTTCTTCTATACCGCGAAATAATTAAACTTTATATGAATGTACCTATTAAAGGTTACGCAATAATAACAGAAAAAGATTTATTTCATGTTACCTACATTTGAAGTCAGAATTTACTTTATTTGTAGAAGAACTTATTACATGTTTTTGTAAGGTAATTTAGCTAACTTTCAGCTTAAAAGGAGAAGGAAAACATTGTGAAAATGTTTGACATTTCATATTAACTTGAGCGCGCTGTCATTCATTTGGAGAATTCAAGACAATACACGTGTCCTTTAATTGTAGTTAACTAGCATTTGCCTGCGACTTCGCACGTGTGAACTTTGCGATTTTATTAATTAAAATTTGTCGTCAGAAGGTTTTCAATTTAATTTTTGCATGCAGGGTCTTAATATCATTTTCCACATCTTTGTTGTTTAGACAATATTTTTAAGGTATTTATATTTTTTATTATATTCACAAAAATTTTATATTATATTGACACTGTTGTTAAAATCTCGGATAGTTAATAAATATTTTTACTTTTTACTCAAGATTTCTGAGAGAATAGAAAAATGGATAGCTGGGAGTGTAATCTCTAAGTACGAAACCCGTTGTTTCGGCCTTACTTACGGGCGTTTACGGGCCCTAAGTTTTGAGTAGCTCTATTGAAATGTGCGTGCAGCGTCGCGTCTCGTTGTAACTCGTGTAATTTTCATTAAAAACACGAACAGTTGAACATTACAAATGTGAATTCAAAACAAAAACACAATTCCAAAGACAACCGATCTTAAATCAAACCTCTATGCCACACAGTAATGTCATGTTTCCCTCCACGAGATAAAGTGTTGTCAACAGTCGGAACCGGATGCCAGCGGTTGTTGCTCTGAGCCTTACAAATGATGGCTTTCCTTCACGCAGGTCATATGGTGGCCTGAACGAATCCCGCACAAATTCTGTCACGGTGAATGTATCTTCCTTTTTGAAGGGCCGTTAAAGAGTTTGTGTTTGTACTTGTATTTGGTTATGATACTGAAAGGATTTTTGCATTGGTTTTATTTCTTGGCTTTAAGTTTCATTTCTTGGCTTTAATGATGTTCTCGTAGATTATTAGGATTTCTTCAGAAAGTTTTCGCAATGAACGCATACACACATAAAAAGGTTGCGATCACATTAAAAAATATTTTTTTTTTGTTACGTAAGATTACAAATGATGAATTCCTTTTCTTTTTAGATTCTTAATTCAAATATATAAGTTTAGAATATACAACAATATAACAGTTCAATTTATTGTTTTTTCATATTATTAAAAAAAAACAGCTTTCGCTAGTGACCACTAACTTTTTTGATATGTGTATGTACCAAACCTGAACTATAAGCACAGGGTATAACTTCTTAACGACTTTTTTGATATCTTCATATAACCTCGACTTCATATTAAATTTAATAATACACAAAACAGCTCAAGGCAGTTGTTATTCCTAAAGAAGGCGAGGCAAGAAAAAAAGGTCTTGCTTGCATTTTCAATAGAAAAATACTAATAGGTCTGCCTCCCACAAAGATGACCTATTTCCCACTGTGCATAGGTGGTTGTGTTGTGGTTTAAATTCGATTCAATGAAATTGTTCATTTTAAATGCTGAAGCTTTGTTATTTGGGACTAAGCATTTTGTTGCTGGTCGCGGGACTTATGATTTACCGTGACCCCGGTACGTAATGGGCTATTGAAGGACACCGTGGATTTTAGTCAGTACGAGTCTGACAGTCCCCACCGCTCTGCCCTGGGTGGGAGGACTCATTTGATGATTTTACCACGTTAAAAAAATGTTTTAATGTAAGAGAACGGACACATTTTAATCGACTTCAATAAAAGGAGGAAGTTCTAAATTCGACAGTATTTTTTATGTTTGTTACGTCATAACTTACTCGGTGTACCGAAAACCGACCGAAACCGTAACCAAAAACCAAAAAATTTTAGAAAACAAGCAAAAAAAAGTTTAAAATAACTTATCTTTTGGAAGTCGGTGGCTTTGTTTTATTTCAAATTAATAATCTGCCACCGATTTCCGAAGTACAGGTAAGTTACTACCTGTAACTAATAAAAAATACTATGTAATCCGTAGTACCGATAATAACATCGTCAAGTATTGTTAAATTTTGTGGTATTCACAACACGTATTAGCGACTACGCTAAAAGGCATTTAATTCGAACTTCCAGCCCTTATTTTTCGAAATGATCGAACTGTTATTAATTAAACTTCATAGGCATAAGCAGGATACACTGGTCTAAAGTGTTATCAGAGATCATTTTCTTTGACTGTGGTGTTTTTTTTTTTTGTAACAACCATGGTGTTTTTACATCAGTAGAAACCACGCTTGAAATACTAAAACCGCAGTCTCTCCGCGCATTGTAAGCAAGCTTATAAATATTTGTTCTTTATATTTCAGGCGCCACATAAAGACTGGGGCCACACAGGAGCGCAGCGGGACGTGTGTTGGCCGCCCCTGCTTTTGTACAAGCGTGTGTAACAATCAATGCTATGAAACGTTACTTTTTTCTTTTGAACCGAATTACTACTACTTAAATGTGTTAACATCTACTGGTTACGGCTTTTACTTGAAGGGCATATTAAGGAGTAGTTTCTTTTTTTTCGAGATCGATTTCGGAGATCCTCTGCCGACGTCTGTCGCCGTGGGCGCCTACCACTGCGGCTGGGTTGGAGGGAGGACTCTGTCCTCTCCCTCACGTGGCGCCCCACCTCTTTCGCTAGCATAACTGCTTCGCAGAAGGAGGCGACCGCCTCCCACTCCGTCTCGCCCGGCAGCATGGCCTCGACCAATGCCGGGCGCGAGAGGTCTCCGCCTATCGCCGTCGTGACGACACGGCGGTGCTCTGCCCAAGTGGGGCAGTCCTGCACCGTATGCTCCACCGTGTCCTCCGGGCTATACTCGCAGTGTGTTAAGGAGTAGTTACGAGTAATTAGAAACCCGAAAGGCTGAGCCCTGAATATTGGCATTTAGCTGATTTCTAAACTGGAATCCGACTCCAGTATTATTGAGATATCGCTTAGCAGATGATGAGTAAGAACAAGCCACTTTGCCACTATGATAGTAAGAATTGCAATTGTATATTCTATTGCTGAGGAATAGAGTATTTATTATGACACTGCAAAAGTGATACTTAAAATCCCCAGGATAAAAATAGACATTAATAACACCTAATAATTATGTTTTATTTACTAATTGACCGACAATTTTACTGTGACTATTAACTTCAAACAATAATATTACATTCTGTGTTGATTTAATAATTACACAAATACTCGGAAATGCAAACATTTAATTAATTTACTGAATTATGAACTTCGATTTGAGTAAATTGTAATAGACTACGCAATCAATAGTTCAATGTTTGATTGTTTCTAGGGCGTTATCTCCGGAATTAATTTATTTGATTCTGAAACAGAAATCTTGTATGAACCTACGTTATTCCTTAGTCATACGTCATTTTGAAGCTCGGAAGAAACTCGAGACGAGCTATGGTCACCCATCCACATACCAATCACGATAAACGCTACTTAGCCTTGAAGGTCGACCTATGTAACTACGTAGGTATTATCATTTATCCGCAAGTTCAATGCCAAGTAAAATGGACAAAGCAAACGGGTCTTTAAGGATCTTGTTGTGTGGAGCCCTAAAAAGGTTTATAAATGTAGGCAGAACTTTTGTACGCGAACATTTTCACCAAACTAATGGTATGAATCCACCGAAATAGTATGCGGCATATTTGTTCGCGCACTTAAGTAGTGCGCGTACTAAGTTGGTATCGCGTTTAGCCATAGAGTCCATAGGCAAGGCTCATGTGCGCATGTGCATTGAACTAAGTCTAGCAATGTGCGCACATGCATAACGAATGTGCAGCTCACGTGTGCGCTCACAGAAGTATCCAGATGTGAACGATCATTTTTAGAATGTTCGCGCACAATTTAGTCATGTTTGCTTGAGTGAGTCCATCAGGTGGCCTACCATGACATCTTAAAGCGAGAGTAATTCCACTGTGGGAAAGAGACAGAGCTAAACAATTCATCTAGCACCATCTCGTTCCCACACTGGAATTACGCTTTAAGACATCGGAGAGAACATTTGTGCCACTCATTGTGCCGCATAGTGTAGTATGCCACTGGAATCGCATCTTAAGGTGCTTCTACGTACATAATGAATGTAAACGACCACTCATACAAATGTATCACTTCCACAATGTAGTTTTTCAGTCCGTAGAGGAATGCTTACTTAATTTATTCCCTCAGTTACCGTAATGCGTGTTTGTCACGCGCGCTTTCTTTTGACCCTTGAATTCCTGTGACACCTTTGATTAGTACTTACAAAAGGTCTGGAAGACCTAATGGGTATATGACAGGTATAAAAGTAGTTGAGGATGCCTATGCTACGCTCAAAAAGTTCTAGTTCATAATGTTGTAGACACAAAGCCTTCGGTAATTAAGCGATAAGTCAGCTATTAGTAGCATAATTAACACCAGACAGTAGATTCGATGCCGCATATAATTTTGTAACCTTAGAGAATAGCAATGTAGATCTCACTTCTGATGCATAATGTTGAAAATAAGGGTGCAGGTAACAATGTGAGTCAGTCGGTTAGTAGTCCTGTCTGCCGCAGAACCGACCAAAGGTGTAGTAGGAAGGTTCTCGAATGGAGACCGCGTGTGGGTAAACGTAGGTTAGGACGCCCCCCGGCAAGATAGACCAATGACCAGAAGAAGGTAGCTGGCAGTAGTAGTGCGCTGTGGCGCTCCCTGAGAGAGGCCCATGTCAAGCAGTGGACTGGGCCTCTCTCAGGGAGCGCCAAAATGATGATGAAAATTGTAAGTCACTTACCTCGTCATAAAAGCCCACGAAACCACTACCCATGACCATTTCTATACAATAAAAAATGAGTTCAAAATAACTAAAACCCGACTACGAAAAAATCGCGAACTGAAAAGTATAAAACAAGAACAAGCCGTGGTCGGATGCCACCTAGCCAATAAAGACTGTGTGAAACAACCGCAGGTGGCTCATCCCCTAGAGGGCGCCATATTGGATTTGGTGACACGTCACCTATACCAGCCATACCCTATAACCAGCGGACAACTGAGACACTTCTAACGAGACCTCATTTGTCATGTAATGATAAGTAGTTTAGAAGTTATGAGGGAACAAACAAACATACATACATACATACATACAAACATACATACCGGTCAAAATCATAACCCTCCTTTTGGCTTTGCCGTAGTCGGGTAAAAAGGGGTTATATCTTCTGTACTCACTCCAGTTACTGAATATACTATTTACTATGAAACCTAAGCAATGTAATAACGGTACCCTCAAATCCCTAATATTTATATTAAACAAGCACACAACATTGAAAGATATTCCGTCTCACGACTGTCGCTATTTAGATTATGACATACATTTGAATAAACAGATACCTACATAATATATAAACCAATTACAATAGGAGCCATGTCATATGCTGGTAATTAAATTAGTTATGTAAACATGTTTATACATACGTGGAATCTACACTTCAGCTTATGTTTTCTCTGTAGGCAGGCAGTCGTTTCAAATTAAATTACCTTCGTTTCTACTTATTGCGAATAATATAACAGAATGCTATATTTTTTTATCGTGGTAAAATCATCAAATGAGTCCTCCGACCCAGGGCAGGGCGGGAGGGACTGTCAGACTTGACTGACTAAATCCACGGTGTTCTTCAATAGCCCTATACGTGCCGGGGTCACGGTAATGGGCCGACGGTCGTGAGCCTCGCGACAAACAGAATGTCAAATCTATTAAGAAAAATATTTTGGACCTTTTAGGTATTGTATCTTATTTTATTTTTTGCAATTTCTCCCCCTCTCAAATTGTAACGCGATAAATTGCCTACTTGTAGTATGTTCATTTTATATATAAATATGGTTTGTGTTTTCGAGACTATGGGCACTCTTGGTCAACAGCAAATTCAGCGTCAGATAGCACACCTTTAGGCTAACTTTTTTTTATTGGCCATGTTTTAATGCGAAGTTTTAAATGCAAATAAATTTACTTTTCTTTCCTTTTATGAAATTACACAATAACGCAAATATTTGACATTAATTTAAACCTTACATTATCACATCAAGTCAAATTCACATTGCCATGTAAATAACTTCGATGGCAGTACAATTAAAGACAGTAATATTTATCTTCACCTCAAGTATGACCACAAAGTGGCGACAAGAACTGTTGACCTAGTATTTTTTCTTCTATGTTGATACAATCGTGATCTGCGGTCTTCGTCTAAGGTTGCGGTGAACTATCTAGGATTTACTGAGTACTAGACTGTGAACCCATATCTATTTCATTGCTACAGCCAATGATATCCATACAATTAAAATAATACGCTATGTGTAAAGTCGATCAGTCTTTTTCGCAAAGGAGGAGGCGGGTCGCGTGAGGGAGAGGACAGCGTCCTCCGTCCACCCCAGCCGCAGTGGTAGACGCCCACGGCGACAAACGTCGGCAGACGATCTCCGGCCACCGTAGGCGCGGGCATGAGGGCAGCGAGTAATGGGCAACTCGCTGTCCGACCACGGGCCATCCCCGGGTCGACGGCGCGTTGTGTTCCACGCGCGTCTCATAGAGTGTCAGCAAAATGACGGCGCCTCTAAAGGGCCAAAGCCTGTCGGGGTCGTGGGACTCACGCAATTACCGTGACCCCGGAACGTAAAAGGCTATTGAAGGACACCGTGGATTTCAGTCAGTACGAATCTGACATTTCCTCTCGCTCTGTTCTGGGTGGGAGGACTCATTTGATCATTTTACCACGCTAAAAAAAAAGTATCGAAATGTAATATTTTAATAAAAGCAAATCATCTGGGATTGTCGATGAGACACCGAGTTCGAATTTCATGTTAACAGTTTTATTACGTGTTTGAACATCACCCTTGAATTGTTGTGTAGTTAGTATAGCATCCAGCTACCATATATCCAATACCATTATCTGTATACACTTACATTATAGTAAGTACAACGTCTCGCGTCCCTCACTATGCAAATGCTCCAACATGATTACCGAATACCAGTACCACAGGAATCCGAACCTAATAAATAGATAGGTACTCAACTGTATTATCAGCATGACGTTATATGACATAAGCCCTGTTCACATGGATTACCACTGGTCCTGTGGAACCTGTTCGGGAAGACTGCGCTAAGACCTGTCAGGTTGTTGACACTATCGCGCTCCTACGTTAGTCGCGAGCGCAGTTATGTAGCGATAGCAAAGACACTGAAGAGATTTTTTATTTTGTTCGTAAGTGTACCAAAAGGGAATAATAAAACCTCCTATAACTATTTTGGTGACGATTGAGTATAGACAAACTGACTCGAAAAACAAAGCACGTTTATGTTAAAAAAAACTGTCTTATGGTATTAGTAAGACTTCAGTTTTAGCAATCATATACTACTTAGATTTTGATACGTTTCTATTCACTTATAACAGCTATCCCCGTGGTTTAACCCCGCTACTCGTCTCATATTGGTTGTAGCGTAATGTTTCATAACCTATAGCCTTCCCCGGGAAATGGTCTATCCAACACGAAAAGATTTTTCATTTCAAATCAGTAGTTCCTGAGAATAGCGCGATCAACCAAACAAACAAACTCGTCAGCTTTATAATATAAGTATAGTTATCTAGTAAAAATTCACGCAGAAGCTGTGGTCGCGCTTAATAGCATAAAATGCCCATAAAACATGGGCGGCATTGATGATAACAACGAAACTTGCTCACAGCACTCCACAAGTACTATAACGAAGGAAGTGGGTACTTATCTAGGTACTATCGATGTAAAAATGCGTTCGGAACTTTATGATGTGAAAGCAATAAAATCGATTTTACAACTCGCTTTGAACTCAGATCGAATGGAAATTTCTTATTTAACGGCGTCCTTTTCAGTTCTAATGTGTTCCATTAGGTAAATAGATTGATTTAAACGTTAACTGTTAACTGATGATGATAGTTAAAAACATTGAAATGAGTTAATAACTACGTTTCAATAACTAAATACTTTCATAAAATAAAAAATACGTAATAAATAAATATCAAAGCGATCACGTATTTTTAAGTGGTTCTGGTTTACGAAAATATTTTTTTATCCCATTTTTCAAATTGAGGTGGATATCATATTACGCCCCCAATTATTTTACGCTTAGGATGGGGGTTCAGAATCTATAATAGGTACCGTATCGCTTTGTGTTATTAAGTTTGCATTTTCAGCAAAGCCGTTCCGGGATTTGAAAAATAAAATCATCCTTCTATTTTTTAAACTTTTTTTACTTTATTTTCCTACTAGAATCAAAAATATTAGTGGAAAGTTAATATTAAATCAGATCTATTAAAGATTGTTTCTTTTCGTATAAAATGACAAAACAAAAATCAATCTTAGCTAAAAGCTTTATAATTGTGCATAAAACAGTGTTGTTAAATAAAGAATTTTCATTTTTAATATTTTTTACTAAAAAAACACTTCTTAAGATTTGCAAATCTTGTTTGTGCTATCGCTACATGCGCTAAGCGACACATTGCTTAATAAAAACTAATCTAAACATCCATTGCGGCTTTCGTTTCGCGGTAGTGAGTTTCACTGGCGCACTGTACTCGTCACACCGGTATCTTAGGCCCTGACATTACAGCTAGCTTAGAGCGACCTTTAAAAGAAAATCTAGAGACTTCTCCCTTTATTTTTTTTGCAACCCATTTTGCTCATTATTTTTCTATTATCCGACGAGAATGTTGCTTTTGATATACATTTTTTTCAATTACGCAATTTCGTGTTATGGAGTATTTAATTTCTAAATTTTATCACAAAACGTAATTTCCAATTTTTTCAATCCGTTAGTAATAATGGATCAATTTCACATTTCAATTAATTACCTAATCGTTCTTTTCCACGCTAATTGTATTTCCATTTTTTATTTTTAATCGTCATCATATTAAATGCTTAAGTTGAAAGAAATATGCAAGTCCATCTGAATATTGGAAATTTAAAATAGTAGGCGGCTAGATAATGTATGGATGTGCAGATGGACCGATATAATATGGTCCTTTTTCGTGCAATAGCTACGTAGAGGATTTATACTAAATTCATACTCAAACATAGATAGTAAATAACCTGAATTAATTCATAGGATACCTCTCAAACTCCACATGACCGAAATCGCGGCAATAAACCCGTATTCTATAAAACAATGTACGATTCAATCTGTAGCAAAATACTAAGTCTTCGTGATCTTATCCATCAGTAGACCAGATAACTCAGCAGAATTACTAGATCAAACCATGATCAGCAAATATTGGAATAGCCCTTTACACTGTTTAAACATTGCGTGGGAATAAAGCAACGAGCAGACTTTGTGTTTTTCTTCTGCTCAAAGATCAGAGAGAAAACATACAAAAGCTTATGTCAATAACAAACGGATGTAGATAATTCCTTTAGAAGAAGTTCTTTTCATTATTCTTTGAGCAATTCATTTTATGTCGTCATCGCTGTAGCCTCAAGCAGAATTACCTAGAATTGCGAAATTTTTATTTTAATTTTTACCGTGATTTCAATTGCGTCATAAAGAAACAGTTACGTCAAAGGGTTTATGTTTTAGTCTGAGATTTGTCGTATCTTTGTGCATTTTTATCTGATGCATCCGTTGTATTTTATGTTTCTACTGATGAGTTGTTGATGCGTTTTTGTATAAGATATAGAACAAATTAATAATATCTATAAAAATATTTATTAAGCACATATTTTTATGGTCGCGCATTTATATACAATTTATAATGAAATGCAGTTACCAATGGTCAAGGTCTTTATTGCCTCTTGTCGTTGGTACGAGTATGATAAACTCCGTGCGCCTAGGACTGATTTATACTTATGTTTTCTCTGTATTTTTATATGCAGTAGAATAAATTAAAACTTCTTCCCATTTGATAGTATCATACTCGTAATCCACCATCATCAATACGAAAGATGCAGTTGTTTTTTTTTAAATACGGTTCTTTACCTTCCATGCATTTTTCAAAGTCAAAATATTTTTGTCTTTGACTGGCTTTCTTATTGTCAAGAAAAACAAAATTAAACTGACATCTTCTAAAATAGCTTATGACGGCCATTAATTTAGACTGGGTATAATCTTATTTAAAAGTTAAGGTAGCGACTGGAATTGTGTCATATAAAATATTTCATAACAAATTATTATTTACGGTGTGAAATTATATGGAAGTCAGAAGGTACTAATATTTTGCCGGAGTTATTATTTCATTTCGTATAATAACAGTACTCTGTATGCATGAGTTGGGGGATTTTCTTTTAAGGGGACGGTAAGCCAAATGTCCTTGGGGTTTTGAAAACTTGTGAAGCAATTAAATTTATTTCAGGTAGGCATAGGAGCAAAATTCAGCGTGTAATACAAATTATGTTATCAATACCAAATGATACGTCATCATTTGATCAATCAGGAATGTTTTTTGTAATTTGCTATGAAGTCAAAAGGAAGCTGGACCGATTTTAAAAATACTTTTACCGCTATTACACTGATATTAAGCTATATATATTCGACAGGCCTGTTGGTCTAGTGGTTAGTGACCCTGACTGTTATGCCGGAGGTCGTGGGTTCGATTCCCACCTAGGACAAATGTTTGTGTGATGAGCATGATCATTTGTTCTGGGTCTGGGTGTAATTTATCTATAATATGTATGTATTTAAAAATATATAAGTATGTTTATCAGTTGTCTAGTACCCATAACACAAGCTCTGCTTAGCTTGGGACTAGATGGCGTTGTGTGATAGTTGTGGAATATTTATTATTTATTTATTATTATTTATATATAATAGGCAGTCGGAGGAGGATGAGTGGACAAAGCCACAGGGAAAAACTGTTTACTGATAACAATTATTAAACGATACAAAAATACCTAAGTCAAATATTTTTTATGCTTTTTTTGTAGTTTTTATAGAAAAAATAATAGTAGCCCCAATAGATTGTATCGAAGTGCCTATGTCGTGCAAAAGTTGTGGCCACAGTCAATTCACCAGGGTCACTGGAACATTCGAGAGTTATTTAGCCCTTTTTTTGGGTGAAAAATCTTCAAATGAGGCCTTGGGTGGAAAATCTTCAAATGAGGCCTTGGGCGTTTACTTTGTAAGTTCGTCGACGAAGACACGGGAACGGATACAGATGTGCGAAAGTAACCAACGTCAATATCAAATTGTTGACGGATAATAACGCCACAACTGACGTCATTGTGACACGGCGCTAGTGTTTACGTTATTACATCAAATTGCATAAAAAAAATGTAGTACCATAAAGAACGTAAAGGACTATTGAAGGACACCGTGGATTTGAGTCAGTACGAGTCTGACAGTCCCTCCTGTTTGACCTGGGTGGGAGGACTCATGTGATATATTACCACGTAAAAAAAAGGGAATGAAAAGAATCGGCCCGATTCATGTTGTGTCCAACAGAATTTCTATATTAAAGATAATTCAAAACATAACACAATAATAATTCGAGAATAATATGCAAAAAAAATATTAATTAAATTAATCATTTAAAAGTTTATTTTATGTTAACGTTAAAGTTAGAAATATTGAGTGGTCAACTCTATACAATCATTTTATGAAGTGAAAACTTCTGCGGCATTGTGCACTTTTTTGGAATTGGTAAAAAATGTTAAACTCGCGTCAGGACACGTAACCTGATCGAAAACTCGTAAGACGGCGCAGGGCGCTTGCGTGAATGTTCGTGTGTGTTTATTACTATTCAAGTTTTCACTTCTGCCGGCACTCCCAGAGTGCAACCCGTCTTTTTTTTACGGTGTACTTCTTATGGAATAGTTTTCCTACTACAGTAGTTTACATACTATTAAATTCTATAATTGTTTTCCTTTTTATGGATATATAAATCATCTTTGTTGGGTCCTGGGCCGAGACTTCTTTGAAGACTGCGATGCCTTTTGACGAATTTTGTTTCTGTCAAGCATTTTCTGACAAAATGCGGTTGATGCCAGTAATTTTATCATTTCCCACACATTTTAAACAGCTACCTATTCAATAACCCACAGTCTCGTGTAATGGAATATAAAATATGAATAGAGGAGCTCTTTCTAGCCATGTAGGTCGCCAACTATAACTCTCGGGTCCCTACTGTGGCATTCGTCTCCATTTTTGCACCCCTAGCGTATATAATTTAGCCTCTGAAGAGCCAAAAAGGGGAAAGTTGGCGATGTTTTTATTTTATTTGCGGAAATAAATAACTTTGTTGACGTTTGGAGAACATTTTTTGTTGGATTTTTGGTACAGTTTATATTTTATTTGGTTTGGGTGGTTTATGTTGACGGTTTATCAACATAACCTGTTTTGGGGAGGGTTGAATTTTTCTGGTCTTTTTCTGGAGAGTGGTAAAGTGTTCCGGTGTTTTTTGAGTTTTCGAGATTTTCGAAAGTTGTGTAATTTTTAAAGTCTGCTTTCAGTCAAACAGGATTCAGGTGAATATCAGTATTTTACATGGAGTGATTTCCTATTTGACCTCCACAATCCAGTTACTGGGTAATACGATACCCCTCGGTAAAGTTACAAATAAATAACTACATTCTTTAGTTCGATAAGATGTAAAAAAATATCTATCTCAGAGATATAAAACAAAACACAAATAAATTAGCACAAAGTTATTTAATGACATGCTGGAGGTATGAAACAAAATGGGATTACTTTTATCCCAATGATATAATCTTCATACCCTTGATAACATTGTATGAGAATCCAAGTATTTCAAAATCCCCTTTTTTAAAGAATACGGAGAAAAAAAAGATGAATTTTTATTTTGTTCTTTTACTAATTCATTCATACCCTGATCTCTGCTGCTGTCAAATATCTATTAGTTATTTAAATTAAATAAAAAATCTACAAGTTTTTTTTTATTGAACGTTTTCATGATTTTAACACTTTGTAAAGCCAGATTTTTTGATATTTTGTTTGTTTAAAAATATTAAAGTGGGCCGGTAATTATGCTCAAGACGTCCCACAATGAAACTTTATAAGTACAGTAGAATAGTGGCGAAGCTTTAAACAAAGAAAAAAAATTACCATTGAAATAGGTATAAAATCGGAAACCCCCAAGAATTTACAAGGGTGACAGACAGTACGGTGTTCACTGACCCCTTTAATACCAATATAACAGGGATCAGTTTACGTTCATACATGTATGAGCCATGAGACACGGGAACTAGCCGAGCCAACTGAGGCAACCACACGGGACCAGTGGCTCTCTGTCTAATACGAAACCTCTTCCGCAATCTAATATCTTAGCCACATACGTACGCGGACTGGATGACAAATATCATCTTGGTTTCTGAACGAAATACTTTAAAACAAGTACAAAGTAGCAATCTTCTACCTACTGGCTAAAATATTAAGTACGCTTACTCAAAGAAAAAAAGAAAATTACAATCGAGCCAAAGTCAACAAAACTTTTCCTTATTAAAATCGTCGGAGAACAATTCCAACTGAAATTGTACCAAAACATTGTTCAAACGTAATTTATTACCTTTTAATTAATAGTTGCAAAGACTAGTTTGTACCAAAATTAGAGGAAAGTTTCCAACTTCCGCAATAATCTTATCCCTTTCGCGCGCTTTTACGGAATTTATAGTATCTGTATACCTAGGTAATAAATTGGAAAATAAACTTTAGTATGGAACTGGGTATGTTGCTTTATTTGAAATTAATGCAAAAAGAAAGACTTCAGCGAAGTTATGCCAGACATTTTTCAATAAACATAATTACTTCGCCGTTTCAGGGGTACAGTTGAGTTTAATATGAAAACTTCAGGCACAAATTGTTCCGAAATACATAATTGAATAATAGGTACATGCTACAAAGCTTTATTCAACGATAAATACGGAAACATTTAACATTATAGGCAAACATAAATCCGGTAAGTAATTAGGAGATCTTTAAAATTCTTAAACAAATTTAAAGATCCACTTTTAAACCAAGAATAGCCAACAGGTGCAGATTTATATAAAATTTAATTACACAGATTGCCTACCGCAAGATAATTAGTACGATGACAAAATAATTAAAGTTATGGCCCTCCGTTTGTTTAGCAATCACGTTGTGTCAAGATTAAAGCTATCCGAGAAAGATCTTCTCAAGGACTCTTAAAAAAAACCAGAAGGATTTGAAAAAGCAGACGCAGCAGGTACTCACCTAGTACTTGACAGATGCAAATGAGACCGGGCGGCGCGGAGCCGGCCGCTTTTCTATACGGACGCTTTTCCTTTACCACAATCCAAACAATCCTTTATTTGCACCGACCTACAGAATTATACAATGCCGACTAACCACGTGTTAAGTCTTAAATATACCGGTCCTATATTTCACTGTAAAAGTCCAAAACAAAAACTTAATAAATTAAATGAAACTTTACTGACCGTAGACCGGAGAGCTGGTGATGGGACCGTGGAGGGTAATTCACGAAATAAGGGATATGTTTATGATAAATGTCGCGTGAGACGCGGCGCGCTCGATTTAGTACCGGTAGATTTCGGAGAGATCGTACGTCGCGGGTAGGAGAGGATCGGACACACGATCGGGGAGACCGAAACGATGTGAGTGACGCCGGGCCGGTGCGGGTGCCTCCCGCCGCCAGACCGCGTCCGCGAGCAAGAGGGATGCAGCGAGCGAACCCCCCAACTCGCGAATATCGCCACTCGGATCACCTCGCCAGAGTCTCAAGTGCTCTCCGCCGCCGGCAACGCTCTCTCCTAGAGGGAGGGCTTCCGACGTCCCACAACAGGAACGGCATAAGCGACAATCACGAACACACTCCCGTTTGAAACTTAAAGCTGTTGTTTTAAAATAGAATTTGATAACTAGGTCACGAGATGAACACCTGACGTTCGGCGTCATATCGAAAAACGTATGCCGCCGTTGGCTAGGTGTAGCAAATACCATAACGAATACTTTGGCTGAACACGCGCCATATTATGCAATGTTACGTCTTGTATCCTACGGCCGAGCTTTTACACAGCTTAGATGCTTTGTAGGATATGGAGTTGTGTTTTGTTTTCATAAAAATATTTTTTTGGAAAGTTTTTCTTGTAGCAATGGAGGTTTGCTCCGTGACATGTGATTCGCCACCTGAACTTTTCTGTTAAGATGATTAAATTATGGTAAAACGCGTTCCCGGAACTCGTACCTTATGTGGGGTGCGTTCACGGAGAACACAACAGCTATCCATCAATCAATTAGGAAAGGTTAACTCCTGTTATTTATTGAACATAAACTTCTAATGTTATGGTATTGTTTCTTCCAAAGTTTCCGTGGAAATGGGAAGTTTTCTTGGCTGTTATTTTTCGTTTGTCAATTTTGATCAGTCATATTCGGAAAATGTATTGAACATTAAGTGGTTTTTGTAATTATTGAAGTAGAAACAATTATTCATGATTTAATTTGGTATGGGATAAAGTTTACTTTTCTTATGAGCCTCCCACTACCCACCGACTACTATTTTAAATCATCTTATGTCTTATTCTATATGCAAGAGTATTTGTTCAGTGATAAAACAACATTTCTTACTTTCTTTCTCTCATTCTCTAACTGAAAAATGAGTCAGTTTTGGACAGAAAATATTAGCAGAAAACACGTGAAACATAATATTTTATTCACATTACTGCACAAGTGTACAAACACAGGTAATACAAACTTGAGCACTTCGTCCGGAAATCATTTTATTTCCGAGCGCACGGATATAATTTTATGCGAGATTTGTGTGGAATTAGGTTTTAAACTGAAAAATGTTCTATTGTTTATATGTTTTCGTAACTGTTGAATATGTATGGTTCCTGGTTACGTATTTTACTTTTTACTGCTAGTTTCTTTGCATATTGGTAGATTTTGATGTCAACCACCATGACAAAATTTATGATTCTCATCCATGTAAATAGATTGTTGAAATGAATGAAAAAGTGGTTACGAGAAAATTGTTATACCTACAGCATGTAACAGAAAGTTTACAGTCATATTTAAGGTTGTGCTACAGAGCTTGTAGTTGAACAACTTTCTATAGAAACCAACATCAAAATCTCGAAAAACTATTAAATATCTACTCCTCCCAAATACTTTGCAATTTTAGGTCAAAGCTCACTAGAGACACCCGGAACCCGACCAACACCACCTTATTGTTGCCAGGTGGTCCACGAGTGAACGCCACACCAATAACTAAGGAACGTGGCGTTGTCAACCAGTGAATCTAACTTGGAAAAAAAAACCGAGAAGTCTGTCAGAGATTGGCAATTTAAAAAACGACGGATTGCACTCTGGGAGTGCCGGCAGAAGTGAAAACTTGAATAGTAATAAACACACACGAACATTCGCGCAAGCGCCCTGCGCCGTCTTACGAATTTTCGATCAGGTCACGTGTTCTGACGCGAGTTTAATTTTTTTTACCCATTCCAAAAAAGTGCACAACGCCGCTAAAGAAGTTTTCACTTCAATAATTCGCGGGCAGCACGTGGTCCGCTCTGGACCAGCGCAATGTCACTGCTTGGCAACTATTGCGAGCAGAGTCCTGTTTTATTCCTATTCGGTTACAACGACTTAACCCTTAGCTAAAGTGGGGGTCAAAAATTAAACCCACGTTTCATATGAGTAATATATACCATTACTTTGAAGTTTAAGTTTCTAAGCACAGCGTAGAGCTGCAACACAACGGCCGCGCTGCCTTCTTTGAATTTTAATACGCTATAGATAAATTTACTGAAAATATCATCAAATTAATCGCAGTCATAAACAATCATACCACCCTTAAAAGCTACTTTAACAAAGCAATAAATTCCTAGGACTGCACAATCATATTCTACAAAATTCCTTCCCCGATTGTAACACAAAGAAAGTAATATTAAAATAAGTAATTAAAGAATAACTCAAATATTTCAAATGCCTTACTAAACTATTTATGAAGCATTTAAATTGAAAATGGTAGCTCTTGCCGTACTAAATTGTGTTTGAAACTAGGCAGGTGTACAAATTGTGAACGGGGAAACGCTACTAAAATCAATGTAGTGTTGTGAAGAAATAAATTAGAAGATAGTATACTTGAAGCTATAGAATTATGTGTGGAGTTAAATTTGTTTCTATTAGGTGGCTTCACCCTCATGTATTTCGAAAATAATTGTCTCACTGAAAATAAATACAGGAATAAAATTAATCCTCTAGCGTAGGAGGTGGCGCGCTACGTGAGGGAGAGGACAGCGTCCTCCCTCCAATCCAGCCGCAGTGGTAGGCGCCCACGGCGACGGACGTCGACAGACGATCTCCGGCCACCGTAGGCGCGGATAAGCGGGCGGCGAGTAATGGGCGACTCGCTGTCCGACCATGGACCATGCCCGAGTCGACGGCGCGTTGTGTTCCACGCGCGCCTCAAGGAATGTCAGCATAGTGACGGGGCCCACCTATAGAGACCCAAAGCCTGCCGGGGCCGCGGGACTCACGAATTACCGTAACCCCAGAAAGTAAAGGGCTACTGAAGGACATCGTGGATTTTAGTCAGTACTTTTACTTGTCTGACAGTCCCCCCCGCTCTGCCCTAGGCGGGAGGACTCATATGATGATTTTACCACGTTAAAAAAAATGTGTTTCGATACCGGACCAAACTCTTTGGCTGCATGTATCTTTGGTTAGAGGAACAATTTTACTAAGGGCAATAATTTGTTTCTGAAACCCCAAACTTTGACAACCTTATGGTAAAATCCAAACAAAAACATTTAAACTAAACATTTCATCTGAGCCTGAACACCATTTCTTCAAACCTTCATTCAATTATAGAAGAAATAACCCTACTTCATAAAACGTAAACACATCGTATTGAAAATCTGAAAACTTTAAACTTCCGCATGAAATCATAAAAGTAATTGCTCCGATAAAAAATCACTCATAGGTAAAGGTCTGAAAATATCAGATAGTCTTTTATTTTGTCATGTTTGTTACATTTCTGCCAACGGAATGATGTAAACGTTTAAAAGAGAAATGTTTAAGCGAACGATTGCCGGAACTTACCGACAGACCGGGTTATGGTAAATATACATACGAGCTACACTCACACATTTTCCAAGCCTTTTGCCAATTTTATTTCAATGGCCGTTGATATTTGCTTCACTTTACATTAAAAGCAAAGTTCAGCTATTGCTGAACGGACTTTCGTTTTGTTGGATGTTGGCAAAAATGCTTCAGGGCATTGACACACGTGCTCTTTTAAGGCACGGATTGATTGATAAAATAGTTTGAATTTCGAACATGATCGACAATACGTGGCTTTAAATGCTTTTTTAAAATTTATTATGATTTGATTTGAAAGTAAAAAAAAATTAAGGCTATTGAAGGATCACCATGGATTTTAGTCAGTACGAGTCTGACAATCCCTTCCGTCCCTTCCTGGGCGGGGGGCTCATTTAATGATTTTACCACGGTAAAAAAAATATTAATTCTTTAAAATTAAGAAGTTATACAGAAGTCTGAAATTTCGTGTAATACAACCATCATCATCGTCAGGCTGCATTCGTCCACTGCTGAACATAAGTAGCCCTCTCGCAATGTATGACACTGAGCCCGGTCCGGACTTGCTTCGCTTTCGCCTGTCTGTTTGACAAAGGCATAAGAGGGCCAAAGCCTGCCGTGTTTGGGGGTTAACGAATTACCATGACCCCGGAACGTAAAGGGCTCTTGTAAGACACAGTGGATTTTAGTCGGTACAAGTCTGACAGTATGCCCTGGGTGGGAGGACTCATTTGATGATCACACCACGTAAAAAAAAGAGATTTCACACGCGCGAGAGTTTTCAGGCCACCGTTTATCGAATTATGATTGGAAGTAAAAGCTCGAGCGTTTCGCATAATCGCGATAACGCAGCAATCAACATTTTGCTGAAAAGGCTTTTATGAAGTTGCTTAAATTATTTTTTTTAATCTACTTTATTTTATTGGATAATGTACAATTAAATGACTAGTTTTCCTCGTTGTCATAATTCTAAGTTCTTAACTAATACTATAAATGAGAAGGTAATTGATTTAATCCTGCTTAGACATTGTCAAGTGTAAAGAGATGGGGTGTACAAATGGTCACGAAACAAACATTTTTTTTTCGAGTTTCACTAACATTTATATGATAATAATATATGGCGCCATATGTAGTATATGTATTTTTTTTTAATCACTAGCTTGTGTTTTTATATGGAACGATTACCTAATTATTAAAAACTAACTCAATTATTATAAAATATATACATAGGTACTGCATTTCAATACTAAAATTGAAAGTAAAATATTTACAAAAATGACTAAATTAAAACATCGCTGTCAATAGGGAAAGTGCCCAGAACGCTGGTAGCATTGCCACGTTGGGTGGCAATGCTGATCCTTTGACCAAGAAATAGGCCAGCCCTCTGGTCGGGGTGCTAAGGACAGGAAACCTCCTCGAGTGCCCGAGGCTGGAAGTTCCTTTCCGGATACGTCCGGGGGGAAGCCCAGATTCTCGGGACGGTGCGCCCCGGGATGCGGGTAAGTATTCCCCTACGGGGTCTCCTTGCCCGTATGCCAATGACCTGTCGCGTCGCTCCACCACGTGTCCCTCTGCTCAGCAGAGGGCACAGTGGTTGGAGCAAGAGCGGGCACGGCGTGCACTTACCCTGCCGCCGGGCTGGCAGGAGGAGGTATTGCACTCCCACCTCCTCTTGCCACCGCTATTCTCGTAGCCCCGAAGATTGTCAGGATCACGTCTCTGACTTTCGACGGGGGTCGAGGGCCTTGGCTTAACCGCCCGGGCCGCGAGGTAGAAAACCTCTATAAAAAGTCACCCCGAATCTCAAGCGGCGGAGCACCGCGAGGAGATGTATGGCTGACGGGAGTTCTTTTGAACAATCAGTCGCTAGTGCTACCCTCGCCAGGGTACCGGCCGACCCCCTGGCGAGTAAAAAATGTTGTAGGCTTACCTGAGTACAGGGGTCTCTGCTCAGGTGGACCATTTATATCCCCCACACTCGTGGGACTTATATGGATAGTAACAAAAAAAATCCCCCCCAACAACCGGCAGTCGCCGCAGCGAGCCAGGGAGGCTCACGTGCCCGTGAGGTGGAGTCGCTGGACTTGTCCAGCACGTCCGCCTCACCGGCACCGACGGAGCGGGCACAGAGTGCCGCTCAAAAAAAACGGATGGTGCTGACGCCCACCTCGAGGTCGGAGTCCGACAGTGCGTCAGACGCCATGAGCGCTCAGAGCCCTGGCTCTGGGCGCGGAGGAAAGGGGGCCGCCGAGAAGAGGAAACTCTTCCTCAAGCGGCCCCATTCGTTGTCCTCGGACGACGAGCCTGCCTCGGGCCGGAAGATCCCGACTAGTGTTCGGGGTAAAGGCCGAGGCAGGACCGGAGGTAGAGGGTGCCAGGAGGAGCCCACCCTGGAGGAGGCGGTGAGGGCGGCCGTCCGCAGCCTGGCCTCCACAAATCCGGGAAAGCGGGCCACAAAAGATCGAGCCGCAGGCGTGGCCACTGCCAAGATTATGGCGGCAGTGGCGGCGGCTAGCCTCGGCCAGGCTCCGCCCGCATCAACGGAAGAGGACGATATGTCCCAAATGCGGGCGGAGGTCGCCCGCTTGACGGCTGCGATGGAGGTTCTCCAGAAGGAGAACCTCCATCTAAAGACGGAGCTGGCCGGACTGCGGAGGGCAGACCGCCAGGAGGAGGTCCCGCAGCAGCGGAACAAGGGGCCGCCGGCGCAGGCCGCGCCAACAGAGGACGCCGTCCTAAAACTGGTGCGGCAAGAGCTGGCGGCTTTCAACCAGCGTTTTGCGGTCCTAGAGGGCCGCATCCTGCGCCCCCCGCTTGCTGCGACCTCCTACGCGGCTGCCGCGGCTGCCACGCCGCCTAGACCGGCTCCAGCCCCGGCCCCGGAGAGCCGAACCGCGGCGAGGCCAGCGAAGGGGAAGCAGGCCCCGGGGAGAGCGGCCACGGCGGGGGCAGGTCCGGGCCCATCCAGGGCGGCTCCCGTGACACCGGCCACGCCGGGCCCTGGCCGAGCATCGGCCCAGGCGAAGGCGAAACCAAAAAAGAGTGTCCCGGCGGCGGCGGCGGCGGCAGGACGGCCGTCCCAACCCACCACGCCTTCACAGCCTTCACAGGCTCCTCCAACAGACGCCGAGTGGCAGACGGTTGGAGAAAAGGCTGCCAACAAGAGGCAGAGACGGCGACAGCGGCAGCGCAAAAGGCGAACCGTCGCGGCAAGACTACGCGCCCCCAAGACCGCGGCTGTAGTAATTACTCTGCAGCCGGAAGCAGTCAAGAGGGGCGTAACGTACCGCGACGTGTTCGCTAAAGCGAGGGAGGCGGTGAACCTCCGGGAGCTGGGAGTCGACGGGGGCCTCCGGGTGCACGTCACCGCGACGGGGGCCAGACTCCTGTCGATCCCCGGCGCGGACAGCGGCCCTACCGCTGACGCTCTGGCCGAAAGGCTCAGAGCGTCCCTAGACGCGGAGGAGGCCCGGGTGTCCAGGCCCATTAAGCGCGCTGACTTGCGCATTATGGGTCTGGACGACTCGGTCTCGGAGGGGGACGTGGTGGCCGCCGTTGCCAGGGCTGGGGAATGCCCTGCCGACCAGGTTAAGGCAGGCATCCTACGCCCTGGCTTCGCGGGGCTGCTGACCATCACGGTCAGCTGCCCCGTACCGGCGGCCAAAAAGATAGAGGAGAGCCAAAGGCTCCTGGTTGGCTGGGTGTCCGCGCAGGTTAAACTGCTGGAGCCCAGGCCTCTGAGGTGCTTCCGCTGCCAAGTGGGCAACCACGCGGCATGCATGTGCACCTCGGAGGTCGACCGCAGCGACAACTGCTTCCGCTGCGGTCAGCCCGGTCACAAGGCCGGCTCGTGTAACGCCCCGCCGCACTGCTTCGCATGTGCGGCGGCTGGCAAGCCGGCCGATCACCGGGCAGGGGGCAAGGCCTGCGCGCCCCCCGCCAAAACCAGGAGCAGAGGTAGGCCCTCTGCCGCCGCCGTCCCCGCCGCCGCCGCAGCTCCTGCTGCCGCCGCCGCCGCCGCTGCCGCCGCCGCCGCTGCTTCTGCCGCTGCCGCCGTGGCTGCGCCCTCACGGAGGGCCCTGGAGGAGGCCGCAATGGACTCCAATTAATGGCTCCATTGCGCTTCCTCCAGGCGAACATCAACCACTGTGCCGCTGCTCAGGATCTCCTGCTCCAGAGCATGGCGCAGTGGTTGATTAATGTCGCCGTGGTCGCCGAGCCGTACTTTGTCCTGCCCAGAAATGACTGGGTGGCGGACCTGGACGGCTCGGTGACCCTAATTTCGTCGGCCGCCGCCGGTACCCCGCCCCTCGATCGCGTCGAGAGAGGGCACGGGATCGCCGCAGCACGGTTCGGGGAGATCGCTGTAATAGGCGTTTACTTCTCCCCGAACCGAACTATCGCCGAGTTCCGCGACTCCCTATCGGAGCTAGGAGACATCGTCGTCGCATACGGTTCCCTCCCCGCGCTCGTCCTCGGGGACTTCAACGCCAAAAATGTGGCTTGGGGTTCCCGGGCCACGGACTATACGCGGGGTAGGATGCTCGAGTACTGGGCCCTGGCGCAGGGCCTGGTCATCGAGAACCAGGGTTCTGTCCCCACGTGCGTGCGGTGGAGGGGCGAGTCGGTGGTGGACGTTACGTTCGCCAGCGCCGCCCTGTCGCCGCGCGTCAGCGACTGGCGCGTTGTAGAGGAGGTGGAGACCTACTCCGATCACCGGTATATCCGGTTCGACGTCTCCGCCCAGACCTCAGACGCGCCGGTCCGACGGAACCCAAGTGGTCCGCGATGGGCGCTGAAGCAGCTGGACCGGGAGCTATTCCTGGAAGCCTCGATCGTGCAGGCCTGGGTGTCACCACCGGACAGGCCTGCCGACATCAACGACGAGGCGGAGTGGTTCCGGGAGGCCATGTCGGAGATCTGCGACGTGGCCATGCCCCGGGTCCGGCTAGGACGCGCCCGGCGTCAGTTGTACTGGTGGTCGCGCGAGCTAGCAGCGCTGCGCGAGGCGTGCGTGGCCGCGCGACGCCGGTACACCAGATTCCGCAGGCGCCGCACCCGACCTCCGGATGCGGCGACCGTAGAGGCGGAGCTGTACGAGGGCTACAGGGCAGCGAAGACCGCCCTCCGCGACGAGATCTGGCGGGCCAAGGAATTGGCCCGCAAGGAGATGCTGGAGACCCTGGACGGGGACCCATGGGGCCGACCCTATAAGTGGGTGAGAGAGAAGCTCCGCCCCTGGGCTCCCCCGTTGACGCAGAGTCTCCAGCCTCAGTTCGCGGAGGACGTGGTGAGCGCCCTGTTCCCATCGCGGGGAGAGCATACTCCCCCGCCCATGGCTCCGTCTCCGACGGAATCCGACGGTGAAGCTGACGCAAACGCGGACCACAGCGACGACGATGTCTACGACGCTCCAGAGGTGACCGAGGTAGACCTGAGAGTGGCGGTACAACGGCTCAAGGCCAAAAATACCGCCCCAGGACCCGACGGCCTGCCAGGAAAAGCCTGGGTCCTGGCCTCGGGGACTCTCGGGCCTCGACTGGGGGGGCTCTTTAGCGCATGCCTGGAGAGGGGCCAGTTCCCGCTTCGTTGGAAGACGGGGAAGCTGGTCCTGATCCAGAAGCCCGGGCGCCCTGCGGACTCTCCGTCCGCATTCCGGCCCATCGTGCTGCTCGACGAGGTGGGCAAGCTCTTTGAAAGAGTAATTGCAGACCGCCTCGTCGGGCACCTGAATCGGGTGGGCCCGGACCTCTCGGAGAGCCAGTTTGGCTTCCGGAGGGGGCGCTCGACGGTGGACGCCATCATGCGCATGAGAGCCCTCACGACGGGGGATGCGGTATCCCGGGGCAGGGTCGTCTTGGCGGTGTCCTTGGACATCACCAACGCCTTCAACACCCTGCCCTGGAGTTGCATCAGGGAGGCACTCCGGTATCACCGGGTGCCGACCTACCTCCGTCGCACAGTCGAGGACTACCTGACGGACAGGGCCGTCATCTACCCCGGTCACCGGGGAGAGTGGAACCGGCGAGAGATGTCGTGCGGTGTTCCACAGGGATCGGTCTTGGGGCCGCTCCTGTGGAACATCGGCTACGACTGGGTGCTGCGCGGCGACCTCCCTGACGGCGTCGGCGTAATATGTTACGCCGACGACACGCTCGTCCTGGCGGAGGGAGAGTCGCACCAGGCGGCGGCCGACCTGGCGACGCAAGCGGTGGCGACAGTCGCTCAGAGGATCCGGCAGTTGGGACTCGACGTGGCGCTGCATAAAACAGAGGCCATGTGCTTTCATGGCCGTCTGAACGCGCCACGTTCAGAGTCCCACATTACGGTGGAGGGGGTTCGCATCGGCGTCGGGAGGACGATGAAGTACCTGGGACTCGTCCTCGACAGCCGGTGGAACTTTAGGGAGCACTTCCTACGTTTGGCCCCAAAGCTGAACCGGGCAGCAGGCGCCCTCAGGCGACTCCTGCCCAATCTCGGCGGGCCAAACGCCTCCTGCCGGAGGCTGTACGCCGGTGTCGTGCGGTCCATGGCCCTCTACGGGGCCCCTGTGTGGGCCCTAAGCATCCGGACGCGACCACTCAAGCTGGTCGCATGCCAGAGGGTCATGGCTATCCGGATGATCCGGGGATACCGCACGATCGCCGGCGAATCAGCCAACCTCCTAGCGGGATTGCTGCCCTGGGATCTGGAGGCGACTGCCCTCCAGCGCGTCTACGAATGGCGCGTGGAGGCGCAGCGCCGGGGCGAATCCCCGCTGCCTCGACAGGTCGAGGCGCGGCGGGAAGAGCTCCGGCGCGATCTCAGGGCAGTATGGAGGGAGCGACTGTCGCAACCGAGGTCCGGGCACGCCGCAATCGCGGCGGTAAGACCCCTCTTTGAGGAGTGGCTGGATAGGCGTCACGGCGTCCTTACCTTCCGCATGACGCAGGTCCTCACCGGACACGGAAGTTTCGGGAGGTTCCTGTGTCTGATAGGGAGGGAAGAAACGCCTGGGTGTCACCACTGCGAGGATCGTCCGGGGGACACGGTGGAGCATACGGTGCAGGACTGCCCCGCTTGGGCAGAGCACCGCCGTGTCCTCACGACGGCGATAGGCGGAGACCTCTCGCGCCCGGCATTGGTCGAGGCCATGCTGCGGGGCGAGACGGAGTGGGAAGCGGTCGCCTCCTTCTGCGAAGCAGTCATGCTCGTGAAGGAGGAGGCGGGCCGCCTGAGGGAGAGGACAGCGTCCTCCCTCCATCCCAGCCGCAGTGGTAGACGCCCACGGCGTCGGACGTCACAGGACGATCTCCGGCCACCGTAGGCGCGGGCATGCGGGCAGCGAGTAATGGGCGACTTGCTGTCCGACCATGGACCATGCCCGGGTCGACGGCGCGTTGTGTTCCACGCGCGCCTCAAAGAGTGTCAGCAAATTGACGGGGCCTGTAGAGGGCCAGAGCCTGCCGGGGTCGCGGGACTTACCCATCACCGTAACCCCGGTACGTAAAGGGCTCGTGAAGGACACCGTGGATTTTAGTCAGTACAAGTCTGACAGTCCCTGCCGCCCTGCCCTGGGTGGGAGGACTCATTTGATGATTTTACCACGATAAAAAAAAAAAAAAAGCCCTCTGGTCACGCGAAGCGTCGACTATACGCTTAGTATCTGTATTGAATATTAAATTCTAAATTAATGCGAGCGAAGCCAAAAAAACCGTTAATAAAAGATTAAAAACAACATAATGTTATAAAAAACAACATTGACAGTATTTTTATTAAACCCTCCAAATCGACGAAGATCCGACAAGAAAAAGTATCGAAACAAATTATATCATAATAATCTTCACGGTTATAATTCCCAAAGGGGTACGCAGAGGTATATTATCGAATACCCGCAGTTTGCCGATGTATTGAGTCCCGCTGGGATAGGGGTCGGCCTATTCATTGGGAACGTTCCAATCCTCTATAACTCGGATTTCCTTTTGTAATAGAAAAACCCAATTACGGGTTTACGGTAGAAAGTTGAAAAGTCATATTTTCCCGATATCAGGAAATAGAGCGTAGTTATGTATTCTGGTAAATAATCATAACTTTCGAATCATAGCTATTATGATAAATGAGACGGTAAGGCTGAGATAAATAGTCATTGCTAAGCATCTGTCAGAAGTATTACTTCGGAAAGTACCGGCTTACCTAAGCCAAAGTATCTTTTAAGATTCGGGATAAATAAATGTTTCTTTGGGCATTGCTTGTCATAGTACCGGCTAAGTCATAGCTCAAGCGAAAGTAATACTTTACTGTTATGTTTCAGAAGCGTTCACAATATACTGAATAATTCTAATTTCCGAATTCGCTTTATTTTATTATCGATTTACTTATTTTTATACTGAACCAAATTTATCAATTAGTAAAATTAAGATTAATCATTATGTATAAATATGACAATATTATTAACCCATTAACGCCCACCGTGAAAGTACCGTATATTTCAATGAATTTTTGTTGTTATTATAACTAAATGGGGTACAACTAACCAACAAAACCGAAAAAATAAAAATAATATTTAGAACAGTAAAAAAAATACCCTGTACACAGGTGTGTACAACGGGCTGATCAAGTGTGAAATTTACCAAAGTTAAGCAAAGAATTTTCAGACATGTAGCGCAACGCCAATGCCTTTTGTATGACAAATAATATTGAAAGGGGCTTAAAAATTTTTATGGGTTATATCCGTCGCGCTTTACTATAAATTTGATGGTGATGATGGACAATAGACGACTAGGTCTTTGATTTGTTTTTAGGCAAACATAATCAGTCTTAGATCTCCTGAAAGCTTATTGATCAAGACATTTTTCATTATTGTTAATACCGAATTATCCTCTCTTTTTTTCGTCTCATTCTGACATAATTGAGGCTTATACTGGTCCAATTTATCCACACCATCCACCCTCTGCTTTTTTCAAACGTAAAGAGATGAAAATATTCCAACGATATGACCTAAAAATTGTTAGGTTCAAAGTTGAGACTTGTGTGATTTCATAGGCATTAGAAGAAATTGGTAACATGTAGGGTTTTCAGCAACTTAGTTTCGTATATGTTTTCGGAGAGAACCAACTCGCGACGTTAGAAGGTCGCATCATCGCTACTGTTTTACCCTGTCTCTTCATTTTTAGATAGCCATATATATGCTAGTGATAGCATATAGCTTCTCGATAGCTTCTTGAGAAACCTGCTGCGTCGCCTGGAATTGTTAAAGAAGCCAGGCCATCTTTTGCGCCTTCTTCTTCATCACTATCAACAGCTGGATCAAGTAGTATCACTATCAAGCTGGTCTCCGGTCGAATCTGTTCGATCTTCTGCGGCCATAATAAACTCGATAGCTTCCTCAAGCTTTAGGAAGTCATTTAGAGCAGATAAACAACATCTATTCGACATCTTCAATGATCAACCAATTTTTGCGAACATATTTTTTGAGTACACATTCGCCCATTGTACACAAGCGTGTACACCAACATTGTCGAGCAGTTTTTGCTACATTACATGATACTTTTTGTTATTATTTTTGCTTCTTATAATAACTAACAACATAAACTAGCATTAGAATGTAAAATTCTATTAAATTACGGCTCTAATTTATTTAATCTGATTTATTTAACAATTGATGTCAGCTACTTTAAAAACTTTCAAGAAAACGTCGTGATTCTAACATTTATTTCACGCGACCCGCCAATTTTATATATTTTTTATAACTCTAAGAGACATGTATATTAATTTTTAAAGAAAGTATTCAATTTGATATTTGTGGATGCTTTTTGAAATTAAGTTTAAAGAAGCGTACACAAGCGTGTACGGTGGGCGGTAATGGGTTAAAATATTTTAGTATAAAAAATAATAAATATGAATACATTTAACACATTTTAAAATGACACTGACGTATGACGTTACCATGGAAATTACAAACATTTGACAATAACAAACACTAACGTCAAATCCATACAGCGTCCTATGTTCTCGAAAATCGATACTATGGCTAAGCGAAGTATTGGCTCAGTATTAGGTTGGTTTTCATTGAAAGTACTAAAGAACTGTCTATTTGTACGATATGGATGCTTAGATCGACAGCATCGTCAGTTTCTACGTTTGTAAACGCACCCACGACACAGAAGAAATTCCAAGTGTGGGGTAACGTTTAAAAAAAAAGGTTTTGTTTTAGCTTCCGTAAAGTAAGTATTTCCAGTTACTATGTTATTTTCACCGCTCCCGTTGCGTGTGCGCCCTTACAACAATACGTCGTGTTACGTCCCCAACACGCGTGACTTTGCATGACACCGACCAATATGTCCCACGCCGATGTGCCACAAATCGATCCAGATACGGTTTGTCACCCCTTTGATGGATGGATTGCCGTTTCATTTACTCAGTTCCCTGTTTATGTCGTAGTTTTTCCTGTTAAGTTCATAAACTAAGTGTTTTTGAGATAGGTGTGTGTTTCAGTTGAGTGTATTTCCCGGCGGATTCTGTAACAACATACCTACCTATTTTTGTAAGCAAAATAAGCACTTCTATCAGTGATTAGCTGATAAGACACATGTTGTCCTGTCTTGACTAAATTAATTATATCTACCAATTCGAATTCAATATTCGGTATTCGAATTGGTAGGTACAATTTTTTATTAGATTTTTTTGAGGTCTGGTCCCGTGCCTGTTTGAAAATCTCCAATATGAACATTAAAAGTTACACTAGGACCACTTTCTCCTGTATCGTGTGTTCGTTTAAAAATATTAAAACTTTCAAACACTTACACAATCACCCAGCTGCAACTATGTGTACTACTTGATGTCACGTATTTTCTAAATTTTGCGGTTCATGCCGATTTCTTCACGATGTTTTCCTTCACCGTTTTGAGAGCAGTAGTGATGAAATAAATTACACAAAGTTAGTCTGAAGTTTTACCACTGTGCCAGCACTGCATTTTTCAAATACTTTATACGCATCGCCTGCGTTGCGAAGCGTAAAAGCTCTTTTACGAAAAGAAAATTTCGCTCGCATTTTGCGTTGTTGAAATTCAATAACATTTTCCCGAAGACAATCGCATAAATTAGAACCTTTATCATTACAACAAAGCACATTGGCTAATAATCACATGTCCATACCGCTACAAACAGAATAGACCACAAATTGCCAGTAATATTCACCTAGGTACCCTATTAGTATCTAGATCTAGACATTCTGCGCTGAAACTCAATAACCAAACGACCATGACTAAACTGTATCTAAGTAGGTAATAATAATGTAACATTGTCTGGATGTCACGGAGTAAAGAGAGAATGGAAAAATAATTTCATTTCATGAGTAGTTTTAAAAATCATCGGTATACTTTACAAGTCCGACACTGGAGGACTATGATTTTTTCAAAAAAGAATAGTGTATGTGAATCATGAATTCGAATGTCCAAAAAAAAAAGAAAAAAAAAATGATAATATTATTTTTAAATTGGTATGCACAAACTCTTTTACACGTCAAAAACACATTATTTTTAAACTAGATGAGGCCGGTGTTTTACGCCTGACTACTCTGAGAAGAAACAGCCAAAAAAAAAACTCAGAGGTCTCTTTTTAAGTGTAGACATTTTCCAAAGAAAACGTAATCAACACAGTAGTTTACATTTTCCTGTAAATAGAATACGATACTGTCGTATACCTTTGGGT
Organism: Agrotis puta; assembly: GCA_943136025.2. NCBI lineage: Eukaryota > Metazoa > Arthropoda > Insecta > Lepidoptera > Noctuidae > Agrotis > Agrotis puta. The sequence goes on from OW964171.2 coordinate 5,979,358, forward strand.
AACAGGCATCCAATGAAATTGAAAAATCTATCCGACTGCCCGAAGAAGTCCTTTATTTAGCTTGTTTAAATTATCAAATGAATTTTCCCACCCTGAGTAGAGCAAAAGGGACTGTCATACTCGTACTGATTGGAATCCATTGAGTTCCTTTAACAGCCATTTACGCTCCAAAGTCACAATCCCGCGACCAGAATATTAGCCCTCCATTTACTAACTATTCCGTATTGTCCACATAATGCGGATGTTTCCCGCGCACAACTTAAACTAACTTCCGGTTCCGGTGTAATCGCATTTCCTTTGTTTCAGGCGGTGGCGCCGGGGAAAATTTGCATACTACAATGTTTATTTAGAAAGTGTATTTTATCGATAATATGGTTCTATTGATAATATTACTTGCAAACTAAATTAAATATTGGTTCTTTGTAAAGAAATTGTAAAAATCTATCATTTTTTCCTTGAAATATATGTCTTTGTCACTTAAGATAATGAATCAATCTCTGTAAATAACACTATTATAGCAGCACATTTAAAATCGATTATATCGTAATCGATTTTAAAATCCTATCCTATCAAATCCTATTTATAACACGGTGGCGACCTCACGCACCCGGTATTGGTTGAAGCCATGCTGCCGGACGAGACGAAATAGTAACCTCCTGCGAAGCAATCATGCTAGCGAAGGAGGAGGCAGGACGCTTGAGGTAGAGGACAGCCGCCGCGGGAGTCGCCCACGGCAACAGAATTCGCGAAGTGATTATCGGCCACCGTAAGCTATGGCATGCGGAGGGTGACTAGCCGTCCGATCATGGACCACGCCCGGGTCGACGGCGCGTCGTGTTCCACGCGCGCCTCTAGAGTGACGGGGCCCCAAAACCTGCTGGGGTCGCGGGACTGTACGAATTACCGTGACCCCGGAACGTAAAGGGCTATTGAAGGACACCGTGGATTTGCTGACAGTCGACTGTCTGACTGACGAGTCGACTGTGAGTGTGTGTGTCTCCCTCCCGCTCTGCCTTGGGTGGGAGTACTCATTTGATGATTTTACCGAACAGCAGTGAATAGTGATGATGTAAATTGCTAAATTCTAGTGTTAAAAAGTTAAACTGGACCAACGTTATTTAATTACATTTAGAAATAGAATGCTTGAAGTAACATAAGTACATAAATATTAATTAAACTCTAGAAATATAAAAATATTTAATTAAAATAAAACTAAACTAAACTACGTATTAGGTATAGCATCGTTAAATTCATCCTCAACGCTGTCAGCTGGTAATGTGCAATACTTAGCCTCAGACCAAGGTAAAAGTTAATCAAATTGTTTTTTTTTCTAATTTACGAGTAATTAGTTTCTAAATGTAAATGTTACTTCAGGCTCCAATTTCCCCTGAAAATAATCCAATTCACCAGTTTATATGTAAATACTGTCACTGAACCGGTAGAATACGTCATTTCGACGCAACGACTGTTAATTACATCAATTGATTAGTTTGTGACGCTCACGCATGTAATTAAGCTGTTGATATCCTCTGTTATTTATTTTGTAAATAGATGAATAGAAGCAGTTGAACTGCGATAAAATTTGGTAAAATGGAATTCCCTTTTGTTGCTCAAGAAGATGAGTAAATAATATTTAGAGCATAGTTTCGTAGCCATTCATGTTATGATTCTTTAAAATTGCCCTACCAGTCTTACCAAGGGATATCTGTTACTCAGTTATCTCAGTAACTGGGTAGTGAAGACATCAGACGATGAAACTAGACGAATCTAGAAGAAATAAGGTATAAAGAATTGCTACAATCGCGGAAGACTTCCAGGGCGGCGGACATCTCGAGGCAATTTCTCGCCACCGTATACGCAGTCCTGCGGACGGCGAGTAATGGACAACTCGCCGTCTATATTACAGAAGTTCTTTGCATACTGACGAGGGCCCTGGGGAAAATGCATACAAGCCCTGGAACGCAAACGGCATACAATGGAGTAGGACGGGTTTTAGTCAGTAAGGCCGAGATAAATAGTCGTCGCTAAGCATCCGTCAAAAATATTACTTCAGGAAGTATTACTTCGGCTAAGTGTAGCCAAGTATCTGATTTGGTGATAAATAAACGTTTATTTGGGCATTGCTTGACATATTACCGGCTAAGTCATAGTTCAAGCGAAACTAATACTTTACTGTCATGTTTCAGAAGCGTTCACAATATACTGGATAATTTTAATTTCATGAACAACCGAATTCGCTTTATTTTATTGTAGATTTAATGTTATACTGAATCGAATTTATCAATTAATAAAATTAGGATTAATCATCATTAAAAAACATTACAATATTATAAAAAGTATTTCAGTCTAGAAATAAATAAATATGAATTTAAAGAACGCATTTTAAAATGCCACTGACGTATGACGTTACCATGGAAATTACTCATTTGACAATAACAAACACTAATGTCAAATCCATACTTAAAGCGTGCTTAGTTCTCAAAAATGGATACTATGGCTAAGCGAAGTACTGCCTCAATATTAGGTTGGCTTTCATCGAAAGTAAATACTAAAAACCTGTCTATTTATACAAAATTGAAAATTAGAACGTCGCTAAGCACTGACTTTGGCTTGGCTGTTGCTTAGATACGACTATTTATCTCGGCCTAAGAATCTGACAGTGCCATCCACGCCAGCCAGTGCGAGAAACGCTATTTGATGATTTTACATCACAAAGAAAAAAAACCTTAGCAATTAGTTTTCTTACTTGTTCTTCAGTTTCTGCCTAACCCCATGCGTTACGCGTATGAGTGTATGTATAAACGAACGAAAAAGGTAGTTATCGTATATTCAAGTAAATAGTAGTACTGAATTGTATGAAAACATTATTATAATTACGGGCCCTGAAGCAACTAACCGAAAAGTTATGAACATATTCTGGATAAAACCTGCTTTTGTTATAAAAATATTCCTAGAATAAAGGACTTCACAATTAAAATTGGTTTTTAATATCACGGAGTAATTTTTTTACTACAGGTATTTTTATTTTTTGAAATTTAGTTCCACAATTGGAATTATTCTTGTATCGTGCGTGCGTCTACGAACATTTAAACTTATTATCACGAACAGCCAGAACCGAAAAATGAGCTTGTAGATCATACAAATATTTGCTTCGTGCGGGAATCAAAGTCCCGACATGCAGGTTACAGTCAATCGCTCAACCATTTCGCCAACCAAATAACTCCACAATACATCAAAGTTAAATAAATCAGTTATTTATTCTTGGAAAGTGAAATAGATTCAGGCCCTATTACAATAAACGTAGTACTCACGGAATCTGTTATTAGATTTAGAAGTCAAAGCACACACTGAATATCTATGAGCTGGCGTTTGAGATGCTCTATTAGATCGCATTAAATTGGGAGTAACTCGCAATTGTGACTTTTGAGTATAGATTGGTAATAGAGCGTATATTATGTGCATTGGTGCAGATTGTAATAAATAGACGCGTGAAAGATCGCTTTTAGCGATAAAGTGGCTTACCATGACATCTGAAAAGCGAGAGTAGTTCCACTGTGGGAACGAGATGGCGCTAGATGACTTGTATAGCTCTGTCTCTTTCCCACAGTGTAACTACTAACGCTTTAAGATGTCATGGTAAGCCACCTGATAGCCCATTGTCTCACCCTATTTAAAGAACATTATCAATTTGAAATACCTGTAATTTGTATGGTGTGCATAATCTATCTGATAGGAGTAATCTACCTTATATTGCAAGTGAGGACTTTACTCGCCAAGCTACTTAATTGCGAAAATTAAAAAAAAATTGATAATTAGATCCTGTGTTTTATCGGTTTTTTAACAGTACTTTAATGTTGAAATAACACGCGTCGTTTGAGAATGCCAGATGATTTAATTAAATTTGACAGCTCTCATTGTCAAAATTGACATTGACGTTGCGTTCAAATCCCTAAGCAATATTCTAGAACTAAGGCGCCTGGAACAGACTCAATAAGGAAATCGTAGTCGCTGCTTATAAGAGGCCTTTTTTTATCGTGGTAAAATCATCAAATGAGTCCTCCCACCCAGGGCAGGGCGGGAGGGACTGTCAGACTTGTACTGACTAAAATCCACGGTGTCCTTCAATAGCCCTTTACGTACCGGGGTCACGGTAAACCCTTGGTCCCGCGACCCCGGCAAGCTTTGGCCCTCTACAAGCCCCGTCACTATGCTGACACTCTTTGAGGCGCGCGTGGAACACAACGCGACGTCGACCCGGGCATCGTCCATGGTCGGACAGCAGTCGCCCATTACTTGCTGCCCGCATGCCCGCGCCTGAGGTGGCCGGAGATCGTCCTGCGACGTCCGACGCCGTGGGCGTCTACCACTGCGGCTGGGGTGGAGGGAGGACGCTGTCCTCTCCCTCAGGCGGCCCGCCTCCTCCTTCACGAGCATGACTGCTTCGCAGAAGGAGGCGACCGCTTCCCACTTCGTCTCGCCCCGCAGCATGGCCTCGACCAATGCCGGGCGCGAGAGGTCTCCGCCTATCGCCGTCGTGAGGACACGGCGGTGCTCTGCCCAAGCGGGGCAGCCCCTCCCGTAGCTTATAAGAGGCCTACGGTGAGTTAGGTCTACATGTTGAATGTTGACTTAACACACTAAATACAGCGCTAACTACGACTACAGTAGACTGCACATATCTTTATGTTTCCTTATCAAAATCAATAAGATTTACATAGAAAAAAACATCGGCCTTGTATTGCTTTCAAAACATTACATAAAGCTTGATATTGAATCCATACTTTTTACCCGCTTTTACTTTCATCTGTCCCGTTGTCTGTAATCAAATCTTGCAAGTTTGATTTGATCCACTTCCCGGTTTCCAATTGAGCTGAAAATTTTCACGTATATGTTTATCGTGTGACAATGCAATATTATGATGACTTGGATCTGATCTGATGATGGAGTTGAAAGGAACTCTGTAATTTTTTTTATTTTTTTAACGTGGTAGAATCATCAAATGAGTCCTCCCACCCAGGGCAGAGCGGGAGGGACTGTCAGACTCGTGCTGACTAAAACCGACGGTGTCCTTCAATTGCCCTTTACGTTCCGGAGTCACGGTAATTCGTGAGTCCCGCGACCCCGGCAGGCTTTGGCCCTCTACAGGGGGCCCCTTCACTATGCTGAAACTTAAGGCGCGCGTGGAAATGTAATGCAGTGTTTTTCTACCTTTTTCATGGCATGACCCCTTAAGTATAGACGATGCTCTTTTTTTCATGTATTTTATTTTGTGACAAATTAATATTCAATACAACATAGTTATTCATTTTTATAAAAAAAAAATGTCCTTTACTTAACATTTTTCCTAGGTAATAAATCTTCGTAAACTTTTTTTTTCTGCAGTAGCTTTCCCAACATTTTACAACTCCCCTAAAGAAGCTTCGCGACCCACAGGGTTAAAAACACTGCTGTCATGAAACGCCTCTGTAACTTGTTCTTATTCCTACTCCAGAACAAATTTAACAATAGGTACAATGTTACTCTGGGACGCGTTCGACCCGTCATGTCAGACTGACGTCTTTCGGTTCAAACGTGTGTATTACCCTGATAACAGACGAAGGGGATAGGCTACACAAATAATACGAGGTTTTGTGATGCTGAAGAGTTTGTTGTGGAATATTACCATATTTTGTTTAGAAAATAATATTACCAAATAATATTGTTGTGTCTGAAAGTTGACGGTGCTTGTCAAAAGTTTTTATTGAGTTACTAAGGGGAAAAGCGATTACTTCAGTTTTTTTTTTTTAAGAAACAATCATCTTTGTTACCTGATAGCTTCAACCTTGGCGGCTTTAAGTCAAGAATGAATAGTTTACATCTAAGCAAGCGTGCTGCACCGAGGCAGTATGGTAGACAAACGTGAGCATATCGCTAAATGAAATTAAAAGAAATCGACCTTTCAACGTGTTTAGTGGTTGGTGGATGTACGGTTATAAGCCGTGTAGTCAAAACACAAATCGCGGTTACAAACTAAATAACCATGGATGGTCACCTTGGTTAGAACACTGGTTAGCAACCGTCTGGAACATGCTTAACGAAAGGCAAAATTATACAAACATAAATATATAATTTTGAATTTTTATGCATGTAGGTACGTACGTACGTACACAGTTGTATGAACCGACTTTCATTGCAATTAGAAAATTCTTGTCTAGAATATAAATTCCAGTTTCAAAATTATATTGCCAGTTGTAGGCTGAAGACAGATGATGCATGTCCTAAAACATATTTCCCACATCAAATTATACATAGCTCGAGACCGTATTGGATGAATTTTGAACTTGGAATAAACTTGCAATCTAAATTCATGGGACGCTAGATCTGACCGGACCGTGGCCAGTCTTACTTATTTGTACATTTGCACTGCGTTTGTTTGGGAACGAAAATATTGCAACTGGCCAGTACGTGACTTCCATGTTGTTAAATGGTTAGTTTGAATTTCGAGTAAAGTGGGCAATTGACGTTTTATTCTTTTTTAGTATAAGGTTTAATGTTTTTTTTTTTTGAAAATCTTTTCTAAACATTGAAGCACAGTCATTGATGACGGTTTTTATTTTAATTGTATTCGCGAAAATATCCTTGGATAAGAAATTGGTACATTGTTTTCCCCATAATTTTGCCGCTCACTCCCTCTCACAGAGAGGAGGCCTGTGTCCCAGCAGTGGTTATCATCCTGCATCTGTCCTATTCGTTTATGTTTTTAGTTTATCTTTACTTACTACCCTTTATTTATTATCTTGTAGGTACATGTATATTTAATTTATTTTAATGTATAAAATTGTATAACATTGGTCGCGGAACTGTACGAATTACCGTGACCCCGGAACGTAAAGGGCTATTGAAGGACACCGTGGATTTTAGTCAGTACGAGTCTGACAGTCCTTCCCGCTCTGCCCTGGGTGGGAGGACTCATTTGATGATTTCATCACGTAAAAGAAAATGTATAAATATGTTTCCCAAGTTAATATAAGTATTTATGTATTTCACAAACACACACACATAACACGTTTGGATGTTTTAAGACTGCTTTGCGTCCGTCACGTCACCGTCCAGGTCCAGTTGAAAACCAGTGTCGAGCACTAGCTGCTCTACAATTTGCTGAACTGGACCTATTTGGCATAGCCGTGGGACACACAATGTTACCTTTGTTATTTCGTTATTGTTTTTAACTTGTGATTTATTCCTTTATTTTCATGTTTTCTAATGTTGTGTGTACCGCTCCTTGTAAAATACTGATATCCAGCTGCATCTGGTATGACTGGAAGCCGACCCCAATATAGTTGGGAAAAGGCTAGCCAGATGATGATGAATGTTGTGTGTACCGGTCTCCCAGATAAACGTTTTTTCTTTCTTTCTTTTATTTCCATGCTATGGTATGCATACTTCGGTAAAAATATCAAATAAGGTATCGCTGAAACATTTAGTTACAAGACTACATTGGACCAATTTTCCCAATAACACAAACAGTTATTTTAGAATACCTACTTCATTTGGCTAAAAGCCCATTTGCGTCCGCCATTACCTAGTGCACTAGTAACCACCTGCGGTCATACTGATATAAGATAATACATAACTAGCAATCAATAACCTTGTGGTTTCCGGTAGAGAATAAACTATCCATTTTCTGTGGTTGTAATAAAATGTGAAGCTACTTAGGTAATACGTTGAATAGGAAGAACCTCCATCATCATTCTATATCATTTTTGTTTTTACTTACAATAGCTTTGCTCTTTTTTTATCGTGTTAAAGTCATCAAATGAGACCTCACATCCATACAAGCATACGGTCCGCCTGATAGAATGAGGACATGTAGTCTATGGACACCTGCAATAGCAGAGGAATCGCTTGCACGTTGCCGATCTTGCATTTCTTTCACACCCTTTATTAATTTGTGCTCCTTGCTAACCCAATTTTAGAATCTTTAGCATCAAAATTACAACTACATAAGAAATTGTTTGTTATTTACCAGCCATCAGCCGTGGGAAGTGGACATTGGAGGAAGGCCTGCTCTCAACAGTGAGTACGGCCTTATGTCATAATAATATCTGAGGCCTTATCACGTTTTTGTGTTTTAACGTAAAGGGCTAGTGAAGGACACCGTGGATTTTTGTCAGTACAAGTCTGACAGTCCCTCCCGCCCTGCCCTGGGTGGGAGGACTCATTTGATGATTTTACCACGCAAAAAAAAAAAAAAAAACGGCTTATACTAGAGAGAGATAATACTTCAAGTACACTGTACGGCCAAATCATCATGCTAGGATCCGATGTTCATTTCTCTATTGTGTCTTCTCTCTACTCCCTACCTCCTTTAGAAATTATCTTGTTAACACTACACCCATTGACCAAGTGCGACAAACCCTTCATATATTTCTGGCATCAAAGGAGCAATTGTTTCGCTATCTAACTATCATCTTGTATCTAACAGCGAAATACCACGTTGTCACGACTTAACGGAAGGCGCTCGAAATAATAGGCGTTTCAATACGAACAAAATACACGACAATGGCGGTGCTATCTTATTGTGACGTGCCGGAGCGTACGCGTGATTGGGCCTCGTTCAAATGTAAACATGAGCCACTACTATGGCACGGCGTATGGTAAACGGGTAGTGTTTTAGTTGAGACGAGCCCTTTGTGAACAATCTTACTGGATGTACTTCACGGGTGAGAGGAACGTCGCCGTGAGAGACACCCAATACATTGGACATCACGGGGCGATTTCCGGCCACCGCAGGCGCGGACTTGCGGATGGTAAATAATGGGTAACTCGCCATCCGATCAAGGACCAGGCTCGGGTCAACAGCGCGTCGTGGTCTACGTGCGCTTTCAAGAGTTGACAGCAAACTGACGGGGGCCCAACGCCTGCCAGGAAGGAGGGATTGTCTAGGCAGCACACCGCGGCTCTGGAATGAAAGAGCATGTGAAGGAACACGATGGTTTTTAGTCGGTAAGAGTTTGACAGTCTCTTACGCGCCAACTAGGGTGAAATTACTTATTTAATTATTCTAGCACCCCCAAAAAAGGCGTAAGAGGAACATAGTGTAAAGTTCCTCGACGCTCCATTAAACTAGTGCATACTACCTTAAATGGGTGATGTTTGATAGTTTGTCTCAAGTTTTTCTTTACTTCTCAACATGCAGAGATATCGCGATGCATGTTTATTCGAGGAGATTGACATCGTGCGGAAATCAGCAAGTCCTAAAACCAAAAATGAGAAATGTGAAGACTACCATCCCACAATGGGCTAACCGGATGTATTATGGCCAAGTCTCTCTCATTGACAGAGACGCACGGAATCTAGACGTATGGCAGAAAAAGGGAGATGCCTATACCCAGCAGTGGATCATCCTGGGGTGAAATAATCTGTCTTATAGAGAGAAAATATCATGCATGATAGTTAGACTCGAACGAACAACTATGGTAGGAACTCTGAACATTCAGGTGTATAACATGATAACGCTTCTGTAAAATTTCTGTACAAGCGTTGTTTTTTGTATTAAAACTGTATTAAAAGGTTTTTAATCAGCTGTGATTAAATTTATTGGAAATTGGACAAACTTCAACTTTAGTGTCACTTAAATTTAAGTAATAATAAAGTTTAGGAAAAAAACATCGACAGTAAACCACAAACTCACAGAAACACAAAATTACATACAGATATTCTAAACTAGGCTGAACTAAACAGGCTTAGAATAACCTAAACTTACTAACCTTACTCGGTACTTCCACAGTTTCAGTAACCTCAGTGTCATAACGATATCTCAAGAGTAAACGTACTCGTCTAACTTTATTAAAACTTTTCTACGTGATCTTTTCTTGGCGTAGTACTTACGTAGGTAAGCTAGCTCCAATTTCTGTTGGAAAGTGAAGTATCTTATCCTTTTAAACTGTTACCTACAAGTTGCAGGTTTGCAAAGCAAAAGCAGACCGCTTTACCAGAAAAAAAAATATCTAAAGAACGCTTATCTAAAAAAGTGTAACTTCAAAACGACCCTTTTATCAACGTAAAATGTCGTTTTGACGTTGACAGTTTTTTACACAAGTGTTCAACAGATGTTTATCTTTCTTGTGGTAAAACGGAAAATGTTTTAAAAAGTTTACCTATATACGCAATGTATACAATGTATCCAGTTTCGGTCTGTGCAGACTTATGGGGGAGGTGGCTTGCTCAATTCTGTCAATAAAATTATAGTACATATGGGGTCGGAAACCAACCCATTATTTTTGGTAGATTTGGCATTTACAGCGAATTAAGATAGAAATAAATAAAAAAAACTTCTTGCAACTGAACATAATAAACAGTTGTTGAAATAACTCAAATAACATCAAATCTATAACCAGGTCTCGGTTTGTGAGTTTGTAAGTACCTAATTTCTGGAATTATTGAACAAACTTTGAAAATATTTTCGCTTTTAGAAAGCTACATTGTTTTTGAGTGCAAAAGCTGGTGTTTGAATAACCTAGCTTACCAACATATATCTTCTTACACATATACAAACACAATCCAAAACAAAGACATTAAACCTATCCCACAACAATCTAATCTTACTACCGTGACAGATTTAACTGAACTTTAATCGTACGTGATCAATTAAACGAGGAAGCGTCGGCATCACATACATCAGTCAACGTACAGACAGACATACATCAAGAATTAAATGTCAACAACATGATGTCTACAGTTTAATTGACATCAAGTAGCTGTTAGGAGACTTGTTATGGAAAAAGCAAGTGAACATGCAAATATTTGTTCTTGCCCTTATTTCAATTCATTTGGTCTCGAGCGCAACATGTCTTCGTCTTCCTAGCTTCTGTTTAGCTCTATTTAGCTGATGCCTCATTACAAGATTTCTGTATTTTATTTACAGCGTACTTGAAGTATTTACTGCGTTTATTGTATGGAAAATAGAAAAAGCATCTCAAGTTTCCGTTTTCTTTACGTCACGAAGACGTGAAAAATCATACTAGGGCCTCAAAACATTATGAACAAACCTTTAGTAGTGATTTTGTGCATGGCCCACCGTAAACAACCTACCTCTCCCGGACTAAGTTCGTACATAACTTAATTCCACGCGCGTGTTCACTGCACTATAAGATACATTGTGTAGTTTTAATAATGCTGCAAAATAGAATAAAGCGTAAATTGTAAGTTTTTGATCATTAAAGTTTATTGTTTGATACGGGACTTGTGAGGTCATTGAATTAGTGTTACAGTTTACATTTTACAGTTACGTATTAAAAACTTGGTAATTTCTTTGAAACCTTTTTTTATACCTTCTTATACGATACAGAGGTTTTTTGTTAGTTTGTATACAAGAAGTAGTCTCCGGTCATTACAGGCTAAATGTAAAATAATTTAAAATCATTAAATGAGTCCTCCTACCCAGGGCAGACTGGGAGGAACTGTCAGACTTGTTCAGACTTAAATCCACGGTGTCATACAATAGCCCTTTACCTACGTCTCGGGGTCACGGTAATTCGTTAGTCCCGCGACCCCGGCAGGCTTTGGCCCCGTCATTGTGCTGACACTCTTTGAGGCGCGCGTGGAAACCAAACGTGCCGTCGACCCGGGCATAGTCCACTCGCCGCCCGCATGCCCTCGCCTACGGTGGCCGGAGATCGTCTAGCGACGTCCGTCCCCGTGGGCGTCTACCACTGCGGTTGGTAGTACATACCTCATCATCTCAGCCATAGGACGTCCACTGCTGAACATAGGCCTCCCCATTAGATCTCTACATATACCGGTTGGAAGCGACCTGCATCCAGCGTCTTCCGGCGACCTTTATAAGGTCGTCTGTCCACCTTGTTGGTGGACGTCCTACGCTGCGCTTGCTAGTCCTTGGTCTCCACTCTAGAACTTTTCGACCCCATCGGCCATCTGCTCTGCGAGCAATATGGCCTGCCCATTGCCACTTCAGCTTGCTAATCCGGTGGGCTATGTCGGTGACTTTAGTTCGTCTACGGATCTCCTCATTTCGGATTCGATCACGTAGAGAAACACCGAGCATAGCTCTCTCCATAGCTCGTTGAGCGACTTTGAGCTTTGAGATGAGGCCGATAGTGAAAGACCACGTTTCAGTGCCGTACGTCATCACTGGTAACACACATTGGTTAAAGACTTTAATAAATAATAATAAATAAATAAATAATTAATAATAAAATTTCCCGAACGCTGCCCAACCGAGTTGGATTCGGCGGTTGACCTCTTTCTCGAAGTTGGACCTACCCAATTGGACTACTTATCCTAAGTAGATATATGAGTCAACAACTTCGAGTACCGAGTTTCCAACAGAGACTGGGGTGGGCACAACATTGGCATTTGACATAATTTTCGTCTTGTCCATGTTCATTTTCAAGCCCACCCGTTGTGAAACTCGGTCGAGGCCATCGAGCATCATGCTGAGTTCCTCCATCGACTTTGCCATGATTACGATGTCGTCGGCAAACCGAAGGTGAGTGATGTATTCGCCGTTGATGTTGATGCCAAGTCCTTGCCATTCCAGGAGCTTGAAGGCGTCTTCCATTGCGGCAGTAAACAGTTTCGGGGAGATAACGTCCCCCTGTCTTACGCCTCTTCTCAATGGAATGGAATGGAATCGCCTTCGTGCTATGCTCCTGTACTCGGACCGACATGGTGGCGTTATTATACAAATACTTCAATACCTCGATGTACCGATAGTCAATACGGCATCGCTGGAGTGACTCAAGCACAGCCCATGTTTCCACCGAATCGAAGGCTTTCTCATAGTCCACAAACGCTAAGCATAATGGCAAGTTATACTCTTCGGTCTTCTGTATAACTTGCCGCAGCGTATGGATGTGGTCTATGGTACTATAGCCTTTTCGGAAACCGGCTTGTTCGGGAGGCTGGAAGTCATCAAGTCTGTGTTCGAGACGGTTAGTGATAACCCTTGAAAACAGCTTATAAACATGACTCAGAAGCGTGATGGGTCTGTAGTTCTTCAATAGGCTGTTATCACCTTTTTTGAAGAACAGCACCACCTCACCCCTGCTCCACGCTTCAGGCGTTTTGCCCTCGGACAGGACGGAATTAAAGAGTTTCTGGAGGACTTTAAGTACCGGTGTTCCACCCGCTCTCAGAAGCTCTGACGTGATTCCGTCCTCGCCCGGCGCCTTGTTGTTCTTAAGCTGCTTCAGGACCATCCTAATCTCGTACAGACTGTCCGGGATATCTTCGGTATAGTGTCGGGACAGCTTGGCTCTTGGATCTCCTACCAAGCTGTCAACGGGCTTTGCGACCGAAGTGTATAACTGTCCATAGAACCTCTCGATCTCGCCTAAAACCTCTGCTTTGGTCGACGCTATGCTGCCATCCTCCCGTTTCAGCTTTGTCATCTGGCTTTGCCCAATAGACTTGTCCTTTGCGAACACTTTGGAGCCTTGGTTTCGCTGTATGGTCTCTTTAACACGATTCGTATTAAAGAGACGCAGATCGTGTCGCAAGGACTTAGATATACGTCTATTGAGCTGCCTATATGACTTCGCGTCATCGGAAGACTGCAACTGTAGCAAACGTCGTTCAGCCATGAGGTTTAAGGTTTGCTCGGTCAATTTCTGAGGTCTATCTTTACGGTACATACCTAGATACATACCTAGATACATACCTAGATTTTAGGTACATACCTAGATAGTTTATAACCAGAATGGGATAATTTTTAGTTTTCGGGTAAAGTTACTGGCACCAGCTTTGCTTTATTAGTTTTTCTATCTATTTACCGCCTATAAACAAAAAGATTTCCAAGAAACATCAAAAAATGCTATCTTTATTCACCCCTCTAATATCTACCTTCGAAGAAGTTTGTATGTATTTGAAAAATATCAATTTGTTGACTAAGAGGAGACGGTTAGATCCCGGTGTACGTGACCGCAATTCTGAAGAAACAGAACAGATTTTGAAGAAACAAGCCGGGTGTAACGTGACATTGATACGGTTTGAGTGTGCGAAAAAGTACGTGAATTATTTTATCATATTTATTTAGGTGGGGTGTCTTTGTGGATCTCGTTTTTAAGGTTCCATAGTCTACAAGGAACCCTTACAGTTTCGCCAAGTAGAAAAATGTTTTTTTTTCATCTCGCGTACACCATGGTTGTTGTTGGATAGATCTTTAAAAAATATTGCAGATGCGAGAAATAAATTTTAGATTTATTTGGTAGATATTAAACGCTTATTTTTTTGTTCTATATATTTTTTTAATGACAGAAATTATTATGGGAACAATAAAAACCAGCGTACACCCTACGCCATACTGCACAAAAGTACGTATAGGACTATTAACTTGGCTCTACACTTGGAATTTTTCCTGTATCATTGCTCTTACAAATATATTATACTAGCAGTTCGCCCGCGACTTCGTCCGCGTGGGTTATGTACTTTCCTAATTCCCCCTTTTCACCCCCTTAAAGGTTAAATTTCCAAAAACCCCTTCTTAGTGCTCCCCTACATTATAATAGGAAGCCGTGTGCAAAATTTCACATTCCTAGCCCCAGTAGTTTCGGCTGTACGTTGATATGTCAGTCAGTCAGTTCTCCTTTTATATATATAGATACTCACATAAACAGATAACTAGACCCGTAACAATTACCTGGAAGCCATAAAATATAATTTTCTTCCGGGAGTTGAACTCGCGACACCTATAAGTTGAAGTGAAAAGAAACGTAATTGCCTTTTGTGTTCCAGGGCCGTGATAGCCTCACCCGGCAAACATTTGGCCATATTGGGCTTCGTCAGTTTGCTGACAGTACCTTGAACAGACTGCGATCGAGTTCTGGCCCTAAAGCCAAACGGTAACGTTCAGGAGGCTCTAATATATTTTCAACTTTATATCTTAGTGTTTAAGTTGAAAATCAATTAAATATTACTGGTGGCCCGCCATGACTTCTTAAAGCGAGAGTAGTTCCGCTGACGGAAAGAGACAGAGCTATCCAAGGCGTCTAGCGCCATCTCGTTCCCTCAGCGGAACAACTCTCGCTTTAAATTGTCATGGGCCCCATAGCCCCCAGAGCGTTTTCGTTAATTCCGTTTGCTATCGTTTGTCTAGGTGGTCTGCTCCTATCTCAGGGAAGACGGTAGCACTGTGATCACGTGCTACCGTGCACAGGGAGACTCAGGGAAGATATCTACAGTCTTCCCGAAAATGTGTCTTAACAGACGTTGCACAGGAAGGTTCTGGAGTTGGTCTTTTAAGAGGTCCCGGTTCCCTCCTCCATGTGCTGATGGTGATCACCGGGGTGGTTTTAGTGAGGTACAAATCCCACACTCCCTGGTCTTATCCCCAAAGACCGGGCGCCTTTTGAAGGTTTCCCCCCGAAAAAAAAAGGTGGTCTGCTCCTTGATCAGAGACAGCGCTAACCGTGTCACATCATCAACAAAACATCGAACCACAAAAGCGTGGCATTATTTCACATGTTTCTGTATCTCATAGTCTACAACCCGAGTAAACACTCTATATCAAAACTATGTAGGCAAACAAATCTCGTCTGTCAGTTCGTCCAAAACTTGAACAAGGTAATCGCAGTGCAACTCGCTTGGAGCCTAACCTTGACGCACAAAGTTTATGTCGTTAAAAGTTAACGTTGATGATACGTGTGTACATTTGTGGATCCGACCCATCTTTGAATAAGAATAGTTTACAATACAGATAACAAAAACAATAAATTGAATAAACGACAAAACTTCTGGAAACTTCTTGAAAATTATGCTAAACCTACGCGTAGAAAACTTTGGAATTAATTCGAAGAATGATTAAAAGTAATATTGCACGCTCGTGTTAACTTAGTAACATTTGTATCTGGTAAATGTATAAAAAACGCCTCTTTACATAAGGGATAATTTCTATATCGTGGCTGTGTTTCCAAACATTCAAAGTCACAAACAAAGGCAGCCAGACCTAGAATTTGTTCCGTCTGGAAATTCTTGCGTCATTGGTTTCAGGATATGTCCGCAGTTTCCTCTGGATGTTTCTCTGCACCATAGGCTATTTTACTCAAAAAAAAAAAAAAATTGTCCGAAATATAGATAATAAAAATATTAGACCAGTATTTTTTCTTTTGTTACGTAAACCAAAATTGACTAAGATACAACTCTTCTTAAAATCACAAAACGTCACTCGCTCGGTACAAGTGTACAAGCATTATGACGTCATAAGCCCCCACTCCCGAAATTGTTTTTCTTTTTTTGAAGTGCAAACTTCTTTAGCGGCGTTATGCATTTTTTTTTGGAATGGGTAAAAAATGTTAAACTCGCGTCAGGAGACGTGACCTGATCGAAAATTCGTAAGACGGCGCAGGGCGCTTGCGCGAATGTTCGTGTGTGTTTATTACTATTCAAGTTTTCACTTCTGCTGACACTCCCAGAGTGCAACCCGTCGTTTTTTTATCTTTGTCAATATTCATTGATTAAAAAAAAATACGTTTCCATTATTTTTCAATATTCTAACTGACGGACTTAAACAAATGATCAATTTATTTATCCAGTAAAATGCCCTATTTTGAGAGCAGTGATGATGAAATGAATAACACAAAGTAATGAGCCTGTTTGGGTTCCTCCAATATATAACCCCATTTGTCAACATTGGACACTGAGCCACCTCACTGCACGTACTTTGCCAAATTAACAAAATTTCAAAACGTAACATAAAACCCTAATACACCCATTTTACTTACAACAGATTTCCCACTAAATTTTCTCCATCACCGAGTCATAAGAAACCATAAAACTATCCATAATTAAGTAGATATTTAATTAGGCAATTACTCCCCAGTGGGATAAATACGGCGTATTACAGGGAACAAGACGAAGTAGGTAGCGCACGATATCGGATAACAGAAAATGTGCCCGAAGAAAAGAAAAAGGCCGCGTTTCCACTGACGCGGAGCTGGGCGGAGAGGAGCGGAGAAGAGCGGTGAAAAGTGGTCAGTGTTTCCACTGAAGCGGAGCTGGGTGGAGATGAGCGGAGCTGGGCGGAGAGGAGCGGAGCTGGGCGGAGAGGAGCGGAGCAGGGCGGAGAGGAGCGATGAAGGGCGATGAACTTCTCATCCATTTTGATGCACTTAGTGACGTAACGAAGACAACTGACACACTGCACGCGAGTCACGCACCGCACCGCTCCGTACCACCCCGCTGACCTCCGCTCTGCACCCCAATGCTCGCTGTCCTCCGCACTACACCGCCTCGATGTATGAATATCCGCTCAGCTCTGCTCCACCCCGCTCGTACTGTTTCCATTGAAGCGGAGCGGAGATTTCAAGCATAGTCATTGGTCAATTTGTGCACCGCTAAGTTCCTCTCCGCCCAGCTCCGCGTCAGTGGAAACGCGGCCTAATGGTTCTGTTATTTCCCGCTTTATGTTTTATTACGTATATTTTAGACTAAGAAGCTAATAAAAGGTTAACTGTAATAGTAATAAGTGATATGTCTTGCTGTATTAAGAATAGCTTTTTAATTTTAATAAAAAAATAAATCAGTTCAAGTAACTTTTTGTCTGGTTTTACTTTTGCACTAATTAATTTTATGCCTAAGTATTCAAATTTTGATTAATTTGCCATGGCATCATAATTTAGAAGTTTTCGTTTACAAGAGTTTGTTCTGAAACTAAATCGCCGATTCGTGCTCTAAAAAACTGACATAGGCAGTATTTATGATCTCTTAGTTGTAACATCACAACTAAAATTTTCTTAAAGAAAAATAAAACTTTATTACAAATAAAAATCTTTAGCTCCAGCGACTTTGATGAAGCTCCCCGTTTATTTTCACTTTGTTAAATTATTAAATGAGTCCTCCCCCTCAGGGCGGGACGTGAGCGACTGTCAGATTCGTACTGACTAAAATCCACGTTGTTCTTCAATGGCCCTTAACGTTCCTGGGTCAAGTGACAGTACCGCGACCCCGGCAGGCTTTGGTCCTCCAAGAAAAGTCTCATCAGATTGCTGACAGCTCAACCAGCTGTCAGCTGTCAATCAGCTGTCAACCAGGCATAGTCCATGATCGGATAGCGAGTCACAAATTACTCGCCGCCCACATGCCCTAACGAAGCTCCTGAAACAAATTTTACCAATGTTTACCTACACATCTCAGCTTAACATATAGAAGCATCTATGTACGTAGCTATAATGAAGGGAAAATCCTAGCAGTTACTTGAATAACCCGGGTTATTCAAGTAACTGCTAGGATTTTCCCTGAACATTAACTGAACATTAACCCAAAAGTGTTATTGTTTATTTTATAGCTTGTTGGTCTAGGATAACTAGTTAACTGCGCCTGTTATTAGAGTACTAGCACGCATTATCATTTCCCGCCGTAGCTACATGTGAATGATATGGGATTTTAAGCTCTATGTGTTCTAAGAACTTTGTATTCTAAGCTGAATTTGGCGTGTCTAATCTGTTGGGTATTTATCTACGAAATTAATAATTACAACATCAGTGAGTCGATTTTTGTCAGTGATTTAGGCCGCGTTGTGTAGGCGCTTGCACGAACAAAACGTCGCGAGAGCCGTTTTTTGGGCATCAACTTGTTATTTTAGACAGACAGGCCTGTTGGTCTAGTGGTTAGTGACCCTGACTGCTATGCTGGAGGTCGTGGGTTCGATTCCCACCCAGGACAATTGTTTGTGTGATGAGCACGATCATTTGTTCTGTGTCTGGGTGTAATTTATCAAATCAAATCAAATCAAATCGTTTATTTGTGATTCACAGGTATAAAGATCTTATAAATAGAATATGTTCATGCCATGATCCGCCACATAGGGCATACAAATTAGACAAAACTACACAACATATATATACAACTAAACAAAATAAATGGGAAACAAATAGCATTTACTTAATACTAATTATTTTGATATAAAATCACTAACACTGTAATAACAGTTTTCTATCAAGAATTTTGACAATTTATGTTTGAAAATATTCACATTATTAGAATCTCTTATATTTTTTGGAATGCTATTAAATATCTTAGTTGCCATATTAAATACACTTTTTCCATACAGAGTAGTTTTAAATCTCCTACTGATGTTATTGTTTATCTACTTCTATTGCGAGATCCAGATTCTAAAGTAAATAATGTGGGATTTTGTCTTATAAATAGAGCCGATTCTAGAATATAGATAGATGGAACTGTAAGCAAGCCTAATTTTTTGAAATATTCTTTGCAACTGTCAGTCTTTTTCAAGCCACACATAGCACGGATGCATTTCTTTTGATATTTAAAAACCCTGTCCCAATTAGTAGCATTGCCCCAAAAGATTATTGCATATCTTAACCTAGAAACAACATGACCATGATATGCTACGAGTAGTGTGGAGAGGCTTACTTTTTTCGAGAGGAGGTAAAGACTGTAAGATGATTGTGATATTTTTTTACAAAGGAAATCTATATGTGTTTGCCATTTTAAGTTATGGTCTATGCGAAGTCCGAGAAATGTTGTTGTTGCGGTCAATTTTACTTCTTTTCCTAAATATTCTATCTTTGTATTTAATTTATTACTTGTTTTTTGCTTAAATTGCATTAGTTTAGTTTTATCTAGGTTTATTAATAAGTTATTATTTTCTAACCAATCTACTATTGAACATAAGCTACTATTAATATCATTTTCATCATTATAAACGACTGTATAATCATCAGCAAAAAGCACCATTCTGTCATTTGTTGACATGGGGAGGTCATTAATGTAAATGATGAATATATCTATAATACGTATGTATTTAGAAATATATAAGTATGTTTATCAGTTGTCTAGTACCCATAACACAAGCTCTGCTTAGCTTGGGACTAGATGGCGTTGTGTGATAGTTGTGGAATAAAACATAAAACAATTTTAAAGTTACCGACCAAAAAAATAAAATATCAGCTAGTGATTACAAATTTTTTCTTAATGTGTGTTCTATAAAAGAATATGACTATAAAAAGAGATAAAAGACTTGAAAAGAAAGAGAAAAAACTGTTGAAGATTTTCAAAATATCATTTCACATACCTATTGATGCCCTGAAAAACAGACATGTTGTTGCAGTTGAACTTAAAGAAGTTAGTGGGGAAGATCATTGCTTAAAATCAGACTATATGGTGGTCAAACGCGAGACTATCGTAAATAAATTAAAACAAAATAGTAATTTTCTTTCATCCAACTATTACTATATATGGACAATACAATGTAAATAAGTTGTCCACTTCAATTCGTAAAGCATTTAACTGCGCATAACATTTGGAAACGGCGACGATAAAACACAACAAAGATATATTAACGTATGTAATAAAATTTTGGACAATGTTGGTGTATAAATTTAAAATGTCACTGGATATCTTCCGTGATTAAATATTAAAGGTGGAGAAGATTAATAAAGGAGAAGTACTAATGAATCGCCACGGCATGATGTATGTCGGAAAGTGTTGGGCCAATGAGCATGTGAAAATTACTTTTTATATAAAAAAAAACTGCCAATGGCTTAATTGCCGAGAGCCTCGAACAACGTCTGAGGAGGCTCTCGCTTGGCAGCTGGAGCAAGCGCCTAATTCAGAAGGCAGTACTTCTGGACACGGCGCGTATTGTTAGGAGGTTCCTCTATCAGGAACCCCGAACACCAACAGCCCGGACCCTGTTCCCAATGCTGGTGGACCGCTGTTTTTTTATATTTTTAAAAAATTTTATTTCTTTTTCGTAAATACATTTATTAATGAAATGAATAAGTAAAAGAAAATGAATAAAGAGCTACCTAATAATACAGTCAATTCCTTTTCGTATAACAAGTAGGTAAAAGAAACAATACCTTTACAACAAAAGATTACGAGTCACAAAAGAAAGTTCACGTAAAAACGCATTCAATTTTTCAACAACAAACACGCCAAAACAAGTTAAACCGATCCACGTCGAAGTGACACACGGATGATCATTATGCTTAGAGCTCGATGCCTTACGTGATCGTTCAGCGGCTGAAAGCGTGCAAGCATTCAGCGCGTAAGCCCCGCCGTGTCAGCCTGCGCCTCGGAGATAAGTCACGTTTTCATTACACTAACTTTGGATTAACTAACATACGTCGGATAGGCGTGGGGTATATGACTGCGAGTCTTTAGCGACTTAATAATGTATGGTTATTAGTACTTATTAGTATTTTTTGGTGACATTAATTAATGTTTATTAATGGGCTGTTTAGTCCGTCAGTTAATATTGAAAAATAACGGACGTGTTTATTGTACAACGCTTCCAAATTCGAGAGTGAGGGCTTGTGACGTCATAACGTTTGTAAAATTGTACCAACTGATTGACGTTTTGTGATTTTTAGAAGCGTTGTATCTTCGTCAATTTTGGTTTACGTAACAAAAGAAAAACTACGGGTCTAATATATTCATAGTTATAATCTATAGGTCGGTTTTTTTTTTTGTTGAGTGAAATAGCCTATTGTGTGAAGAGCAGAATTGGCTCAGTGGGTTCCAACACGGATAGGCGCATTACCTTGTGTTATTTTATTTATCACCACTACTCATAGAAAGAAACCGAATGTCCTAGACACAATAACTGAAAAATGATTTTTTTTGTCCGCAAACCCACACTAGGCTTGCGGGGTAGACCCACTCAACGGGACGGGAGGAACTGTAAGACTCATACTGACTAAAATCCACGATTTTCCTTCAATAGCGCTTTACGTTCGGGTCACGTTTATCTCCCCGTCAATTAAGAACAATTTAAAGTCGCATTTTGCTCATGCCTACATCTGGAAAATATTTGTAAATCCGTATTTACTCTCCTCCAACGTTTGCGCAACGTTAACCAAGACACAGGAATCCTAAGAGACTATAAGCGAGGCTTTCATTTATGTATACTCCTGTTATTTTTCCCTTGAGGAAGAACTCATATCACTGGAGCATTAACATAGCTTGAAAGCACACGTACAGATTAAACTACCATAGAATAGAAATACTATCTTAGAAGAGTAATACATATTAACTTAAACAGATTTTTTATTATCCTGGTAAAATCATCAAATGAGCCCTCCCACCCAAAGCGGGACGGTCGGGACTGTAAGACTCGTACTGACTAAACTCCACAGTGTCTTTGTTGGGAATTTGGTTTTGGGTCGTCGGCGTCGTTGATTTTTGAAATTATACCCAGAGTTTGCTCGTAACAACGTGTATTGACTAATATTTTACAATGATTATGCTGTTGTCGTAGCCGCGTCACAAAATGTTCTGTCTGAACGATCGCGCGCTGTGGGTCCCGCAATGACCGTACCCCTCCCCGGCCGTCTCGCCCCCCCGCGTTATTTGCCGCCGCCGCCGTCGTGGTGCACAGAGAGCGCGTTGGTCGTCAACATGCCCCCGGCCTTGGAAGCACCAGGTTCCAAAGATGTTGAGCTGCTGCGGTCATCATCCGGATGCAGAAGTGGACAGATCTTCGGGAATGATCGCCGAATAAGTCCCGTCGCTGTTTTGATGGTAGCCACGCGTGATATGCCATCTTTCCCGGTGAATGTTTGCAGTACTCGTCCGAGGCGCCACTTCAGGGGTGGCAGGTTATCGTCTTTGATTACGACTAGGGTGTCCGGAGTAAGGGTGTCCCGGTTAAGCTGCCACTTCGTCCTCATCTGAAGCTCAGAGATATATTCAGTTGACCAACGTTGCCAGAAATGCTGTCTCATCTGTTCTACGCGATCGTATCGAGGCAAGCGCTGCGTAGCTGTTGCGGTGAGGTCCTGGCTGGCTGGAGCTGTGAGCGGTCGGCCAATCAGGAAGTGGGCAGGACTTAAAGGAAGCAGGTCGTTCGGGTCTGTGGACATTGGGTACATAGGTCGGGAGTTGAGAACAGCCTCAATTTGTGCCAATATAGTTGTCAACTCCTCATATGTAAAATGTGCATTTCCTACAATGCGACACAAATGGAATTTGTAGGACTTGACCCCCGCCTCCCACAAACCACCAAAATGAGGCGAATATGGTGGGACAAATGAGAATTTTATATCGTTTTCAGTTGTAAAATCTATGATATCAGATTGTGAAGAATCTAAAAACTTTGAAAATTCTTTCAAAGCTCCAACAAAAGTAGTGCCATTGTCGGAATAAATCTGCAATGGTTTGCCACGTCGAGAGATGAAACGTTTCAATGCCAGCAAGTATGCTTTAGTTGTAAGACTTGTGACTAATTCTAAATGAATTTCGCGCGTAGCAAAACATACAAAAAGACATATGTAACATTTCGTTAATTTTGCCCCTCGACCTTCGCGGTTCAGCATGAACAATGGCCCAGCGTAATCCACGCCACTACGTATGAATGGGTACCCTGGTTCCAAACGTTCAGTAGGTAAATTACCCATTTGTATGTTCAACGGTTTAGCCCGCATGCGCTTGCACATCATGCAGGTGTGAACCACTTGTTTGGCCAAGTTACGCCCTCTAGTAGGCCACCAAGTGTCTCTAATTGTGGCCAGTAATAACTGAGCCCCTGCATGTAATAATTTTATATGTTGATGTTCAAATATAAGGCGAGTGAGTTTATGTTTACCGCACAATAACAAAGGATGTTTTTTATCATAAGGAAATGTGTCTGAATATGATAATCTGCCGCCTACTCTAATTAAATCGTGTTCATCTAGGAAGACATTTAAACTAGATATACCACGTGGGTTTGTTACTTGACGATTATGTTTTAAAGTGGCATAAACATTTGAAAAAGCTTGTTGTTGTGCGACTCGAGTTAAAATTCTAACAGAATAATTCAATTCGTCTACGGATAAGCAACCTATGAGACGTTGATGCTTTAGTTTTATACGACTGTTATTAATAAAACGCATCATATTATACGCCTCTACTCGCCGCAAGCGAGTAAAACGTGAGAACCTATCGAATAGAAACGAATCTGATTTTATTTGAACAAGCAATGAAGTTTGATTTGTTTTCAATTCCGGTAATTCATCATGATTGATGTTATGGCAATTAACATCATGTTCCCATTGCGAATTAGGAAAACTTAAAAATGATGGGCCGCACCACCATGAGTCATTATTTATAAGTGAATCGAGAGGTACACCGCGTGATAACAAGTCGGCTGGGTTTTGTTTCCCGGCTACGTGAAGCCAAGGCTTGTCGCCTGTGAGTTCATTAATTTGTACAACTCGGTTCTGTACAAATGTCTTTAATAAATTAGGCGACATTTTAAGCCATCCTAAAACAATTGTTGAGTCTGACCAAAAGTATACGTTATCAAAACTCAACCTTAATGAGTCACATATTTTAGTAAACAACTTTGCAGCTACTAACGCGCCACATAGTTCCAAGCGCGGTACGCTAATCGGTTTCACAGGTGCAACCTTACTCTTTGCACATAACAACTTGACCGATATCAGCTGTGCATCTGTATAGCTACGTACATATGCGCAGGCGCCATATGCATCTTGCGAGGCGTCACAAAAAACATGTAATTCAACAATGTTCGAGTTTTCTCCCATGACGTAACGTGGAACACGTATATCTTTTAAAATTGATAATTTTGTAATAAAATTGTGCCAATCCGAGAGTATATTTACTGGAACTGAGTCATCCCACCCTATCTTGCATAACCACAGTTTTTGCAAAATGATTTTAGCAATTATTATAGTCGGTGTGAGTAAACCCAAGGGATCAAAAATCTGTGCGATTACTGAGAAAATGTTGCGTTTAGTAACGTGAGTTGCGTCATCACGATCACATTTGGTGCTAAAATGCAATTCATCAGATGAATTGAACCACCCCATGCCTAGTGTTTTAGTATGACAGTTTTCTCCTAGTGTGAATTCTTTAGACGTAGACAATGGATCGATTTGTGAAGATGGTGAATTAAATACCCACTTTCTAAGAGAAAAACATCCTGATTGTAATACGTCAGAAACATGTTTACATATTTGTAGCAACCTTTGTTGGTCCTGATGTCCTGTTATTAAATCATAAACATAGAAATCGTCATTGATTATCTGTGCGATGACGTCATCATTACATTCCAAAGCGAGTTGTTTTAAACACCTAATACTCAGATATGGCGCGGAAGCCGTTCCGTAAGTAACAGTGTTAAGTTGAAATACACCGAGCGGCTCAGATGGATCTTCCCTCCAATGTATTAGTTGCAGATTTCTCTGATCAGGCTGAATTTGTATTTGCCGGTACATCTTTTCAATGTCGGCGCATGCAACATATTTAAATTGCCTAAAACGAAGCAAGATCGAGAACAAGTCGTTTTGTAACGTAGGTCCAATGTGTTGTATATCGTTTAATGATTTGCCCGAAGTGGACTTTGCACTTGCATCAAAGACAACTCTAAGTTTGGTAGTTGGACTGTGTTCCCTATAAACACCGTGGTGTGGTAAAAAATAACAAGGTGAACTGTATTCTGTTATGCGACTCATGTGTCCCAGACTTAAATATTCATTCATAAAGTCACTATACATTTGTTTATAGCTAGGTGCGCTCCTTATCAGTTTACGTTCGAGCGCGAGAAACCTGTTTTTTGCCATAAAAAATGTGTCATTTAAAACATCAACTGATTGACTAAGCGGAATGCGTACAGAAAAACGGCCCTTATCATCGCGTAAAGTCGTGTCTCTGAATAGATTTTCGCATGCACTTTCATCCTCAGTTAAATAATTTTTTGTTGAAGGTATTTCTTCCAGTTCCCAAAATCGTTTGAGTTCTGAATCTAATGTTTGCGTGAGATTACAATGAGTTAGGTTAACGCGTGAAACCTTTTCATGAACAACTCCCGATATGATCCAACCCAGTTGTGTGTTTTGCAGGTATGGACCATTCGGCAACCGTATAAGACCATCTCTAAGCAGGTCCCAGAATCTATCTGCTCCTATCAATAAATCAATGTCGCTAGACAGATAGAATTCGGGATCGGCAAGTTGAACATGGTCTGGTATAGATATACTGTGATAATTTCTAAGTGAAGGTAATTGTGCCGTTATACGATGTAAAACTAAACAGTTAAAGCGCGTGATATATTTGTTTGTTTTGGATCGCATTTGAACATTACATGATTGTGTGGATTGAGAAATGGTGTTACCTACACCAATAACTTGAACAGTGGACTGTATCAATGGAAGTTTAAGCTTTTTGCAAAGCGATTCAGATATGAAGCAATGTTGACTCCCGTTATCCAAAAGAATGCGTGTGGTGTGATAATTGTTTTGTGCATCCGCTATTTCCACTAATGCGGTCGATAATAATACTGTATTTGGAACATAATGCGCGGTATTATTATTATCTTCCTTGCGAATTGTGTGAGACTTGCATGAAGTGGTTAGCGGCGTTTGAATGTGTGAGGCACTCGTATTATTTAAATCAGACTGTGGCACTATTTGCGTGGTTTGAGCAACAGCTGATAATGTACAAGCGTCTGCATCTGTGTGAATTAAAGTGTTATGTTTTTTGTTGCAAAGCCTGCACGGTCCATACCAACAATCGTTTAAGGCGTGATCTGATCGTAAACAATTACGACATAACTTTTTGTTCTCAATGAAGTCTATTTTATCTTTAAGAGATAGGTTTAGGAAAACTTCACACGAGTACACTGGGTGGTTAGAACCGCACTGAGCGCATTTGTAACGTGGTGATTTTTTATCGTTGTTATCTTTGCGTGTTATTTATAACATGACTGTGTGATTTTGTGACCGACTGCTTCTTTGTGTGTGAGTCTGACGATTGTTTGCTTTGAGGCCTAATCGATTCCAAAAAATCAGCGCGATCCGCGAGGAACTTCATCAATTGAGACAGTTTTAATTTTCCTATTTTCGGGAGGGTACTTTTGTGACTTTCCCATTCACGATCGGTTGAAGAATCTAACTTCGAAGCGACTATGTGGATAATTAATGTATCCCATGAATCTGTAGGTTCATCTAACGTTTTTAACGCCCGAATGTTTCTCAAAACTGTATCTATTAGTCTACGAATTTGAACAGCTGATTCTTTGTTCATTGATTGTGCATAGAATAAAGCTTTAACGTGATTACTAACTAGCAAATTATCATTATTATATCTATTCTCCAAGAGACTCCAAGCAACTAAATAATTGTCAGATGTAAACTCGAGTGCCTTTACTACTTGTAATGCATCACCTGTAAGCACTGAACGTAAGTAGTGGAACTTCTGAACATTATCTAGACCGTTACTATTATGAATCATAGATAAGTAAGTGTCGCGAAACTCGAGCCATTGGTCATACGAACCGTCGAATTTGGGTAACGAAATTGTGGGTAACTTCATATAGTTAGAAGTTCGATTTTGAATCTCAGAATTTTGGTTGGAATTATCCTTAAGAATACATTTAGCCTTACCCACAATTGCATAAAACTGCTTCTGAAACGTTTCTCTCTCTAGCAATTCTCCATCTAGGTCACTATCTGATACATAGCAGTCTAATTCATCTTGTAAAGTAGAAAATTGATCGATTAACAATTTAAAAGGTTCATAACGCTCTTCTAATTCTGCTTTCTGAGCGCCCGTTAATTGCGATTCATCTAATGAATTAACGTACTTTGAGAATAAAGTTAATTTTCGTTTAACGGTACCTCTTTTTTTTACTAAATCGCGAATGATTTCTTCACTATTTTCTATTTCTACAATCGAATGCCTTTTGTTATTCATATTGGTGGTTTGCAAAAGTAAAGAATCAAGTACTTACAGTTAACCGGTAATCGACGTGCGTTCGAGTCCGGTGTAGGTAGACTGCCCAATTATTGTACACCGTATACTGGAATTTTGCGAAAAATAACGATATTAGCACAAAATGAACTGAGCTCTGGGTTTGGGTAATAAATTGGATGGATTGACCTGACCGTTGCTCCGTGAGATTTCTAGTTGTTGATCTGGCCGTTGCGCCGGAAAGTGTTGTTCTGGTTGTTGCGCCGTAAGACTTCGATCTGGCCGTTGCGCTGGAAAGTGTTGTTCTGGTTGTTGCGCCGTAAGACTTCGATCTGGCCGTTGCGCCGGAAACTGTTGTTCTAGTCGTTGCGCCGTAAGTCTTCGATCTGGCCGTTGCGCCGTAAGATTTTGAATTGATCGTCGTGCCGGAAGGTGCTGATCCAGATTATTGTCGGGCTCGGAGGACCAAATTATGTTGGGAATTTGGTTTTGGGTCGTCGGCGTCGTTGATTTTTGAAATTATACCCAGAGTTTGCTCGTAACAACGTGTATTGACTAATATTTTACAATGATTATGCTGTTGTCGTAGCCGCGTCACAAAATGTTCTGTCTGAACGATCGCGCGCTGTGGGTCCCGCAATGACCGTACCCCTCCCCGGCCGTCTCGCCCCCCCGCGTTATTTGCCGCCGCCGCCGTCGTGGTGCACAGAGAGCGCGTTGGTCGTCAACAGTCTTTCAATAGCCCTAATGTTTATCACACAATATCATACTAGGTCATCACGCGATCCACAAACAGCAATATAGAAACAATCAAACAAAACATCAAAATATCATGAAACACATGTCGTTTTGATTATAATTGGTAGTAAAACGGGCCGGTCAATCGGTCTCTGCCACCGTTCCGGTCCCGACCCCATTACGGACACATATTAATTTTTCGCATCCGGCACCGGACGCGGTCCTAATTGAGCTCTTTCACCTCCGCTCAACATTGACGATGATTAGTAGAAAACCGGATTATTACATCAGGGTATATGGGAAGCCTTATTTTTTACATATTTCTTATACTATGCGATAAGTATAATCCCACTTGCGAAGGAAGTTTACCAAAAAGTATTTTTTAACGATTCGGTTTTTTTATGAAAACTATTATGTTTAGGGTTCTATACTCAAAGGCTAAACCGGGACACTAAAAATTAAATCAATCAATTATAATTTATTAATTGTTTTTGTTCGAAGAGGCGCTGGACAAGAATACATGGAAAAACTTGGAGGAGGCCTTTGCCCAGCAGTGGGACAGTATAGGTTGATAAAAAAAAATTGTTTAACTAAATCATAATATTATGTAGATATGGCCTTATACAAGATGATTTGTAATAATGTGCATTCCTTGAAATAGGTGAAACTAGACCTTATTTGCATCAATTTTAACCCCGACAACATTGGGGTCCAACCTGACTGGTTTTGGAGATATCGAACTTTAAGGATTTTTCGAAAATTTTCTACCTGTCTTTCATTATGTAGTAACCCTGACTGCTATGCCGGAGGTCGTGGGTTCGATTCCCACCCAGGACAAATGTTTGTGTGATGAGCACGATCATTTGTTCTGTGTCTGGGTGTAATTTATCTATAATATGTATGTATTTAGAAATATATAAGTATGTTTATCAGTTGTCTAGTACCCATAACACAAGCTCTGCTTAGCTTGGGACTAGATGGCGTTGTGTGATAGTTGTGGAATATTTATTTATTTATTTATTAAGTTTCGGGAGGTACCTGTGTCTGATAGGGAGGGAAGAAACGCCTGGGAGTCACCACTGCAAGGAGGAGGACACGGTGGAGCATACGGTGCAGGACTGCCCCGCTTGGGCAGAGCACCGCCGTGTCCTCACGACGGCGATAGGCGGAGACCTCTCGCGCCCGGAATTGGTCGAGGCCATGCTGCGGGGCGAGACGGAGTGGGAAGCGGACGTCGCAAGACGATCTCCGGCCACCGTAGGCGCGGGCGGCGAGTAACGGGCGACTCGCTGTCCGACCATGGACCATGCCCGGGTCGCCGGCGCATTGTGTTCCACGCACGCCTCAAGGAGTGTCAGCATAGTGACGGGGCCTGTGGAGGACCAAAGCCTGCCGGGGTCGCGGGACTTACGAATTACCGTCACCCCGGTAGGGATAGTGAAGGACACCGTGGATTTTAGTCAGTACGAGTCTGACAGTAATGGTCCCACCCAGGACTCATTTGATGATTTTACCACGCTAATTAAAAAGCATGATAACAACTTAATTTTCAATTTCATACCTCATAAACTACAGCACCTTTTATAATACCAAGCAATGAGCTAAGCTGAAGCTACACAGGATATTAACTGGCATGGATCTATTAAAGGAAAATCCGATCTTGTTGCCTGCTTTATTGATAATAATTAGATGTTCACATTATGTTCAGCTCAGTGAACAAGATTTTCCATAGATTAGATTTTTAGATGAGAAAATCTTACTACGCCGCTGACATACGCACGTTTAAAATAGGGTATTTTACTGCATAAATAAATTGAAAATCTGTATAGTCCGTCAGTTAGAGAGATTTGAAAAAAAATGCACACGTACTTTTTCTTCTTTTAAAATCAATCAACATTGACAAAGATAAAAAATCATTAAAAATACTTATTAGCATGGTAGACGCTATCTCATTATACATCGTTGATTTGGCTGTAATGTAATCGTCTATCCCAAGTGATGGCTCTACGTTACCATGAATCGTTCAAACGAGGGAATAAAAGATTCAGCTTCTGCGTGTGAGTTGCGGCAGCCTCATGGCGCAATTTCATTGGTCGTTAACTCATTCGGTATACAGCATACGGGGAGTCCTTGCAGGCGAGAAAACAACCAATGAAAGTTACAAGTCCGTTAGCGGGTCCGCCACTCTTGTTAATAACTGGCGACAAACATGGACGTTCTCGTACACCCTGCACGCGGACCTTTATCGACTAATGAAAATGGTTCTCCGAATGCGGGCCCCGTGACACGCGTTCCAGAAATCTCTCAACCTGGCGTGCGAGCCCTATCGACTTATGAAATTGCGCCATAATTGGTAGGGCGTTTGGAGTACAATTATGCAGAGGACGCGAGTTCAACTCACAGCTGAATTTTTCTGTCCTGAAAAATCTTCTTTACGATGCGGGTCGCATACGATTAAAATATAATTAATAAAGATAAAACGCTTCGAAACTTTCACACCTATCATGAGAGTAAACTTCACTTATACCAACTTAATTAATTGAAGTTTCATTCAGCTTGTAAAGATTAGACGGCATTGACGTATCCAATCCTATCGTGCTCGTATAGTAAGCTAAGTAATGCCGGAATGCTAAAATCTCAAAGCAAAAAAAAAAAAAGGAAAAATATTCACATTGCCCAGTAACAAAATAACAAAGTAATTACCGGCACTGAACGTAACTAGCTCGCGTTACGTACGGACGAACGGAATGTAATTGCAAATCAAGAGCCAATCACAGCTTACTGGATTACTAATCAGCCAACACTATTACGAATAATGAAATTCTGAGTTGCTTAACACGTTGAGCGAAACTTTTAGCTCTTTGTGACGTGGAGTAGTCTGTTGTATGTTTTTTTTTTGTTTTACGAAATTGGTAAGGTAAACAGACACCTAAGGTTTCGGGTAAAGCAAATTGTACAAATTATTTTAATTTATATGAAGTTATTAATAAACGAAAACGATAGTCAATTTCCATTTATCTCCACCAACTAGTTACACGATAACCAAACAGTTGGTAGTCCGTAACGGTAAAATTCTTAACAAATTCCTCTATGAAAACAATCTAACTGCAACTTCAATTAAGCGTCAAACCAGTAATAACAACTAAATTCCAACATCCCAATCAAATGCTTCAACAATTTGAAACCGCGTACAAGCGAGATACACATACTAAACGAATAACTTGAATTCAGAGACTGTAAAATACTCCCGACTTGCACAGATTTAAGCATATTAAATTGTTACAAATTCTAGGTAACTGTAATAATTACGTGTACGGTACTAGAAGCGCCCCAGTAACATTAGGCTGCGTTTCCACTAAAGATGGGCGGGCTAGCTATATACTGAGAGAGGAAAAATCCACCGTTTTTTTAACTTCTACTCGTGCAGTTCTGAAACCTATCTCAATTCTGCCGATAACAGCAAACTTATTTTTATATGATTCGTTTTTTTTTTCTTTCGGCCCATGGACTACCGAAGGAATTTTTTTTCTACATTTTATATAGCAGGTATGGAAAACTTTCAATTTCAGGACCAACATACCAACCATATGGTCACCCATCCACACACCAACCTCGGCAAGCGCGGCTTAACCCGAAAGATCGGCTTGTGCGGCTGTAATTATTTAGCCACGAGGTCCTCGAAAATATCTGGCGATAAAACACTTTGGCTGTCCAATACCTAAAGCGGAGAGGTGAGATACAGAATTGTGTAAACATTGCCATCATCATCATCTTCTGCTCCTATTTTATTCTTCTCTGGTCAAGCCCAACCCAGATTCTTTTGCCCTATCAGACGTCACGGCATCTTAAACATCTTTTTCTTAAATATCATTCCTCACACAGCCGATCCATCTGTTATTTGACCTTCATCTTCCTCTTGATCTATCAACGTTCATATTTTTAACTCTTTTATGGAATTCTCCTGGTCCATTTGTATGCTCCTCATCACTTTTCTCCGCCCCAGTGGATGGAGCCTTAAGCTACGGTTTAACTGCAACCATCTGTGTCTCGGGAGTTGTAAACGTTCGGCGTATCGTTCAAGTGTAACTCTAGTCTCTAACGACAATTTCTTTTAACTGACTTTGGATTAAATAATTTAGGGGTTATACGGTTGGCTAATTTGTTATGGAGTGAGCGTTTTAATTTAAGATTTTTGTCGTTTCCATCGGCCTAGCGAGTCGCCCATTACTCGCTGCCCGCATGCCCGCGCCTACGGTGGCCGGAGATCGTCCTGCGACGTCCGACGCCGTGGGCGTCTACCACTGCGGCTGGGGTGGAGGGAGGACGCTGTCCTCTCCCTCAGGCGGCCGGCCTCCTCCTTCACGAGCATGACTGCTTCGCAGAAGAAGGCGACCGCTTCCCACTCCGTCTCGCCCCGCAGCATGGCCTCGACCAATGCCGGGCGCGAGAGGTCTCCGCCTATCGCCGTCGTGAGGACACGGCGGTGCTCTGCCCAAGCGGGGCAGTCCTGCACCGTATGTAAAGGGCTATTATAGGATCACCGTTGATTTTAGTCAGTACAAGTCTGACAGTACCTCCTACCCTGCCCTGGTTGGGAGGACACATTTGATGATTTTACCACGATAAAAAAGGGGCTATAAGTTCAACAGTGCGAGTCCATTACTATTAAGTAAGCGTATTTCGCAACACGCTTACTATACTTTGCGTACCATAATTGTTCACATTTGACCACTGACTCCTCAGTTGTCAAATGTGAGCCAATCATAAAATAAATAAAATAAACTAAAGTGCAGTCAGCTTCTTGACGGGCGCATCTGTATACCAGTATTTTACATGAAGTGACTGTATATCGGGAGAAATTTTAAATTAATTTTCATACAAATTTTCGTAAACCAGGAAACCGCATACCGAAAATGGTTATTTTTATCATTTAACTTCCTCTGACATTACCGACAATCTTCAGACACTGGTGACCTCCCATTTGATAGTCGTTTTATCGTAGCCAAGAACGCTTTTTACTAGGCACTTCGTAGCTTCTTGAAGCGATGCAGCTAAATGGTCGGCAATAATTGGCCATCGCTATTGAAATGATAGCTCAGAAAATGTCAGGCTATAAAAGAGGACATTTCCAGTCATTTTTATTGACATACCAACAGGCCTTCTAGAATGACCTAATTTATGGACGCTAAATATAAAAATAGTATCTAATGATTTAGATCAGTGTTTTTCAATCTTTTTCATGGCACGGCCCCTTTAATATGAAGAAATATTTCGCGACACCCGTTGTTTCTTTACATGTATAGTATTTTGTGACAAATTAATATTCAATCATACATAGATATTCATTGTCATAAAAAAAGGATTGTCCTTTAAGTAACATTTTTCCTAATAAATCTTTTTTTACTTTTTTTACTGCATTAGCTTTCCCAACCTTTTACAGCTCCCCTAAAGAAGCTCCCCAATCTCCCTAAAGACGCTTAGCGATCCCCCAGGGGATCGCAATCCACAGTTTAAAAACACTGATTTAGATCATAAACAAAACAAACATTCTAAGCAATCAAATCACACACGTGCGCAGTCGCAAGTTACAGCTAGCACGGATAGCAGTGGACGGCGAGTCCATGCGATCAAGAACCAAGTCGGAGTCACCGGCGCGTCGACTGGGCCCTCAAAGGGCCAACGTCTTCCGGGGCTGCGGGACTGTCTTAAAGGGGCAGCACGACCTTGGAATGCAACGGGTATGTATAGGAACAGGGAGGACTCTCTTGATGATATTTAGAAGTCAAAAAAGGTAAAATAAGTACTAGGTATATAATTTTGAACCTAAGATTAGGAAACTTATAAGAAAAAAAAAACTATAAGAAAAAGAAAATTTTAACCATTTGTTAAAAAAGTATACGATTCTAAACAATTGTTAGTTTAACTACAGAAGATAACTGCCCCTTAATTGTCTCTAAAAATTTAATCTATGGCTTTTGCGACGAGAAATACCTTCTCTAAATCAATTTAACCTAAAATTCAATAATTTTCAACTGCCATTCAAATCCATTTTATCCATGAAAATTTTACAAGTGTGTGCTTAATTATTTTTATAAGCGTTATCTTTTATAACAACGTACCATTTTCGTAAAAGTATCCTTATTTTAATTATTTTCCCATAAAACGGCACAAAATGGGCTTTTTCACAATCACTTAGCCAGCGACATTGCCCGAAGCGATAATACAGCAAATACTGGGTTATTTGGCTCTTGAAATTACTGGTCAGAAAATATCGGGCACATAATAAAAGACAAGACATTTTCTACTCAATTGAACTATCATCGGATGGTGTACTCGTGTCGTGTTCTATTTCTATGGAAAAGATAGTGCGCAAAAAGTAACGAATATTCCGATATCTAAAAAAACTATATTATAATTAAACGTCGGTGCATTTGTTTCTTAAATCATTGACTTTTTGCCACCGACTTCCAAAAATAAATTTCATTCAAAAGTTTTTTTTTTGAAGTGAAAACTTCTTTAGCGGCGTTATGCACTTTTTTTGGAATGGGTAAAAAATGTTAAACTCTCGTCAGGACACGTGACCTGATTGAAAATTCGTAAGACGGCGCAGGGCGCTTGCGCGAAAGTTCGTATATGTTTATTACCATTCAAGTTTTCACTTCCGCCGGCACTCCCAGAGTGCAACCCGTGTGTTTTTTTCATTTGTGCTTTTTTAAAAGTAATTTTTACTGTGTGATTACGTAATCAATGCATAGAAATGTGATAGCAGCAATCGCCGTGATCCAACTAATAAAAACCTCCTCCTTTTTTGAAGTCGGTTATTGTTACGATTCTAGTGCTAATGACAAAAGCCGACGATCAGTACATAATCTGAACGTTTCAAAAACTGATAGCAATTAATAAAGCAATAGCAACAAAAACCGTATCTATAATACGGAATAGGGCTCTTACAAATCATTAACATTAAAACTTCTCAATACTTAAAGATTCTCAATACTGAATAGTCATGTGGAAAAAATTCAAATCATTTTACAACAAAGAAAACTATGATTTTTCTAAAGACCTTATAGATCCTTTGGAGTTTCATCAGACCTTCTACAAAGTACTTGTCCTTTTCAAAGTTGGAGATATCGGAAACAAAAATCCTCCATCGTAAGTTTTCATGTATTTTGGAGTTAAGTAAAACTAATCAAAAGACTTGGAAAGCGTTTGTTAACTTATTGTGTTGGCGTATAAGAGAAGTTTATCAAACAATAGACAAAGCTCTAAAATCGGTAAAATTGAAATGAAATCATAGTTCTTGAGTTATTTTTTTACTGTTTAACAAAAGCAGCATTACACATAGTCTAAATAGTCGTCTACGATCTACAAAGATAACAATTAATTAAATTCCAGGTACTTCAATCAAAATGCTGTCCTTTTTGTCATGGGGTTCATTGCAACAATGCTTACATTCTTTTCCTGCTATTATGGTATGCTAAGAGTAGACATATCTCATATTACCGAAGCTGGTACTTACACTCTTCTCCTGGGTTATAAGTTGGTGATACTCACTTGTACAAGAATGAATTTACCACAATATCACAACCTATTGCGAGCTCTGAAACGAGATTATTATTTTATTTGTACTGTTGGAAAAAAATACCGGTATGTTTTTTGGAACTTCAGTTAAATTAACCCTTATTTACATTTCTATACCGATCGAAAAATCAATGACATGGATCGATACTGTTTATTTGTTCATGTATTAGTTTCTTATTTTATACGAATTATCTTTTCAACATTCCAGTGTCTGGTATTTTGAGGAACAATTGAAAAGTTGGAAGATCTGCATATTCATATGCGTATACTCCGCTTTTGTTCCAGTATTGATGATCATATTCGCTTTCCTTTCGCTCTTCTACTTTCTATCTACTCATGATGCCGATACTGGTGGAAGTCGGCCTCTTCTGTTTCCATTTTGGCTGCCTAACGTCGATTTTAGCAAATGTCCGGTTTATGAAATATCTTTCATGTTTGCTAATATTTGTGTCTTGTTATATTGCTATAACTACGTTTGTAAGTTGCAAATGATAACCTTAAGTGGTATTTTTATTTTATTTAAACACGAATTAATATTAACGCTGGAATGGTGATTCATTTTCAGTTATGATGCAAACACAAGTAGTGTGGATCAGGCAGATAACTTCAAAAATTGATATTGTAATATGGAGTATCCAAGATCTCCTTGTAGACATACATCCAGCCAGTAGTAAAGAAGAAATAGAACATTTCTCTCACTTGATTAAGACACGAATGAGAGACATCGTGATGCATCATCAATCAATGTGCAGGTAAAAGATATTTTACCTAAATAGTGGTATATTTTATGGTAAAGACACCAGTTGCCCCTCGTGTAGATATACATTATAAAAGGCGCGACACTGTGATAGAATTTTTTTCCACCACTTATACAGATGATATTCTACTAACAAATACAAACAAGTTTCATAATAGTTGAGCGACTTAAAGTCGCAAGAGTGAGCGAAGTGAGCTTTTTTTTTTTTTTTGCGTGGTAAAATCATCAAATGAGTCCTCCCACCCAGGGCAGGGCGGGAGGGACTGTCAGACTTGTACTGACTAAAATCCACGGTGTCCTTCACTAGCCCTTTACGTACCGGGGTCACGGTAATCCCTTGGTCCCGCGACCCCGGCAGGCTTTGGCCCTCTACAGGCCCCGTCAATATGCTGACACTCTTTGAGGCGCGCGTGGAACACAACGCGCCGTCGACCCGGGCATGGTCCATGGTCGGACAGCAAGTCGCCCATTACTCGCTGCCCGCATGCCCGCGCCTACGGTGGCCGGAGATCGTCCTGCGACGTCCGACGCCGTGGGCGTCTACCACTGCGGCTGGGGTGGAGGGAGGACGCTGTCCTCTCCCTCAGGCGGCCCGCCTCCTCTTTCACGAGCATTACTGCTTCGCAGAAGGAGGCGACCGCCTCCCACTCCGTCTCGCCCCGCAGCATGGCCTCGACCAATGCCGGGCGCGAGAGGTCTCCGCCTATCGCCGTCGTGAGGACACGGCGGTGCTCTGCCCAAGCGGGGCAGTCCTGCACCGTATGCTCCACCGTGTCCTCCAGACGATCCTCGCAGTGGTGACACCCAGGCGTTTCTTCCCTCCCTATCAGACA
Organism: Agrotis puta; assembly: GCA_943136025.2. NCBI lineage: Eukaryota > Metazoa > Arthropoda > Insecta > Lepidoptera > Noctuidae > Agrotis > Agrotis puta. The sequence goes on from OW964171.2 coordinate 6,016,924, forward strand.
CAGGAACCTCCCGAAACTTCCGTGTCCGGTGAGGACCTGCGTCATGCGGTAGGTAAGGACGCCGTGACGCCTATCCAGCCACTCCTCAAAGAGGGGTCTTACCGCCGCGATTGCGGCGTGCCCGGACCTCGGTTGCGACAGTCGCTCCCTCCATACTGCTCTGAGATCACGCCGGAGCTCTTCCCGCCGCGCCTCGACTTGTCGAGGCAGCGGGGATTCACCCCGACGCTGCGCCTCCACGCGCCATTCATAGACGCGCTGGAGGGCAGTCGCCTCCAGATCCCAGGGCAGCAATCCCGCTAGGAGGTTGGCTGATTCGCCGGCGATCGTGCGGTATCCCCGGATCATCCGGATAGCCATGACCCTCTGGCATGCGACCAGCTTGAGTGGTCGCGTCCGGATGCTTAGGGCCCACACGGGGGCCCCGTAGAGGGCCATGGACCGCACGACACCGGCGTACAGCCTCCGGCAGGAGGCATTTGGCCCGCCGAGATTGGGCAGGAGCCGCTTGAGAGCGGCTGCTGCCCGGTTCAGCCTTGGGGCCAAATGCAGGAAATGCTCCCTGAAGTTCCACCGGCTGTCGAGGACGAGTCCCAGGTACTTCATCGTCCTCCCGACGCCGATGCGAACCCCCTCCACCGTAATGTGGGACTCTGAACGTGGCGCGTTCAGACGGCCATGAAAACACATGGCCTCTGTTTTGTGCAGCGCCACGTCGAGTCCCAACTGCCGGATCCTATTAGCGACTGTCGCTACCGCCTGCGTCGCCACGTCGGCCGCCGCCTGGTGCGACTCTCCCTTCGCCAGGACGAGCGTGTCGTCGGCGTAACAAATTACGCCGACGCCGTCAGGGAGGTCGCCGCGCAGCACCCAGTCGTAACCGATGTTCCACAGGAGCGGCCCCAAGACCGATCCCTGTGGAACACCGCACGACATCTCTCGCCGGTTCCACTCTCCCCGGTGACCGGGGTAGATGACGGCTCTGTCCGTCAGGTAGTCCTCGACTATACGACGGAGGTAGGTCGGCACCCGGTGATACCGGAGTGCCTCCCTGATGCAACTCCAGGGCAGGGTGTTAAAGGCATTGGAGATGTCTAAAGACACCCCCAAGACGACCCTGCCCCGGGAAACCGCATCCCCCGTCGTGAGGGCTCTCACGCGCGTGATAGCATCCACCGTCGAGCGCCCCCTGCGGAAGCCAAACTGGCTCTCCGCAAGGTCCGGGCCCACCCGATTCAGGTGCCCGACGAGGCGGTTTGCAATTACTCTTTCAAAGAGCTTGCCCACCTTGTCGAGCAGCACGATGGGCCGGAATGCGGACGGAGAGTCCGCAGGGCGCCCGGGCTTCTGGATCAGGACCAGTTTCCCCGTCTTCCAACGAAGCGGGAACTGGCCCCTCTCCAGGCACGCGCTAAAGAGCCCACCCAGTCGAGGCCCGAGAGTCCCCGAGGCCAGGACCCAGGCTTTTCCTGGCAAGCCGTCGGGTCCTGGGGCGGTATTTTTGGCTTTGAGCCGTTGTACCGCCACTCTCAGGTCTACCTCGGTCACCTCCGGAGCGTCGTAGACGTCGTCGTCGCTGTGGTCCGCGTTTGCGTCAGCTTCAGGCACCGCCGGAGACGGAGCCATGGGCGGGGGAGTGTGCTCCTCCCGCGAGGGGAACAGGGCGCTCACCACGTCCTCCACGAACTGAGGCTGGAGACTCTGCGTCAACGGGGGAGCCCAGGGGCGGAGCTTCTCTCTCACCCACTTATAGGGCCGGCCCCATGGGTCCCCGTCCAGAGCCTCCAGCATCTCCTTGCGGGCCAATTCCTTGGCCCGCCAGATCTCGTCGCGGAGGGCGGTCTTCGCTGCCCTGTAGCCATCCTGCAGCTCCGTCTCTACAGCCACCGCATCCGGAGATCGGGTGCGGCGCCTGCGGAACCTGGTGTACCGGCGTCGCGCAGCAACGCACGCCTCGCGCAGCGCTGCTAGCTCGCGCGACCACCAGTACAGCTGACGCCGGGCGCGTCCTTGCCGGACCCGGGGCATGGCCACGTCGCAGATTTCCGACATGGCCTCCTGGAACCACCCCGCCTCGTCGTTGATGTCGGCAGGCCTGTCCGGTGGTGACACCCAGGACTGCACGATCGAGGCTTCCAGGAATAGCTCCCGGTCCAGCTGCTTCAGCGCCCATCGCGGACCACTTGGGTTCCGTCGGACCGGCGCGTCTGAGGTCTGGGCGGAGACGTCGAACCGGATATACCGGTGGTCGGAATAGGTCTCCACCTCCTCTACAACGCGCCAGTCTGTGACGCGCGGCGACAGGCCGGAGGTGGCGAACGTGATGTCCACCACCGAATCGCCCGTCCACCGCACGCACGTTGGGACGGAACCCCGGTTCTCGATGACTAGGCCATGCGCCAGGGCCCAGTGCTCGAGCATCCTGCCCCGCGTGTAGTCCGTAACCCGGGAACCCCAAGCCACATTCTTGGCGTTGAAGTCCCCGAGGACGAGCGCGGGGAGGGAACCGAAAGCGACGACGACGTCTCCCAGCTCCGATAGGGAGTCCTGGAACTCGGCGATAGTTCGGTTCGGGGAGAAATAAACGCCTATCACGGCGATCTCCCCGAACCGTGCTGCGACGATCCCACGCCCTCTCGCGACGCGATCGAGGGGCGGGGTACCGGCGGCGGCCGACGAGATGAGGTTCACCGAGCCGTTCAGGTCCGCCACCCAGTCATTCCTGGGCGGGACAAAATACGGCTCGGCGACCACGGCGACATTTATCAACCACTGCGCCATGCTCTGGAGCAGGAGATCCTGAGCAGCGGCGCAGTGGTTGATGTTCGCCTGGAGGAAGCGCAATGGAGCCATTAATCGGAGTCCATTGCAGCCTCCTCCAGGGCCCCTCGCGGGGGTACAGCCACGGCGGCGGCGGCGGCAGTGGCGGCGGCGGCGGCGGGTGTGGCGGTGACGACGGTGGCAGAGGGCCTACCTCTGCCCTTGGTTCTGGTGGGAGGGGCGCAGGACTTGCCCCCAGCCCGGTGATCGGCCGGCTTGCCAGCCGCCGCGCATGCGAAGCAGTGCGGCGGGGCAGTGCACGAGCCGGCCTTGTGACCGGGCTGACCGCAGCGGAAACACCTGTCGCTGCGGTCCACCTCCGAAGTGCAGTTACATGCCACGTGGTTGCCCACTTGGCATCTGTAGCACCTCAGAGGTCTGGGTTCCAGCAGTTTCACCTGCGCAGATACCCACCCAACCAAGAGCCTTCGGCCCCCCTCAACTTTTTTGGCCGCCGACACGGGGCAGCTGACCGTGATGGTCTGCAGCCCCGCGAAGTCAGGACGCAGGGCGCCCGCTTTCACCTGCTCGGGAGGGCAACCCCCAGTCCTGGCAACGGCGGCCACTACGTCTTCCACCGTCACGGAATCATCCAGACCCAATATGCGCACGTCTGCGCGCTTGGTGGGTCTGGAGACTCGGGCCTCCTCCGCATTTAAGGACGCTCTGAGCCGTTCGGCCAGAGCGTCAGCGGTTGGGCCGCTAGTCGCGCCAGGGACCTCCAGCATCCGAGCCCCCGTTGCGGTGACCCGGTAACGGAGGCCCCCGACGATCCCGAGCTCGGTGAGGTCCACCGCCTCCCGCGCCTTCGCAAGCACGTCGCGGTACGACACGCCCCTTTTGACCGCGTCCGGCTGCAGCGTAATCACTACAGCCGCGGTTTTTGGGGTGCGCAGTCGCGCCGCGACGCCACGCTCCCTGCGCCGCCGCCGCCGTCTCTCCCTCCGCCTTTTGGCCCTGGCCGCGCCGGCAGCCTTTCTCTTCTCCCCGGCCACTTGCCAATCGGCGCTGGCCGGGGGAGTCTTGGGCGGAGGCTGCTGCCTATCGGCCTGGGCTCCCTTCTTTTTTGGAGCCGACCGTGCCGGCCCCGCAGGTGTCGGGGTCGGGGTCGGCTTGGACGGACCCGGTTCTGCCTGGCTAGGCTTTGCCGGGGCAGTCCTACAAGGGGCCGTCTTCGCCGCAGCTGTCCTTGCCGGCGCTGGTTTGGTCGGGGGCGGCTTCGACGCGGCCGCAGCCGCGTAGGAGGAAGAAGCCGCCAACGGGGGTCGCAGCACGCGGCTCTCCAATACGAAGAACCGCTGCTGAAAGGCGGCCAGCTCCTGTCGCACCAGGTTGAGAACAGAGTTCTCTGCTGGTGTGGGCTGGCCTTTCTCCTGTCGACCCCGCGGCGGCGCGTTCCGCCGATCGCCTCCCCGAAGCCCAGCCAGGTCCGCCTTGAGGGCGGCGTTCTCCCTCTGGAGAGCCTCCGTGGCAGCAGTCAGGCGGGCAACCTCCGTCCGCAGTTCGGACACTTCGTCCCTTGCAGACGGAGGCCCGCCGCAACTGAGCGCGGCCGCCACGATGGAGGCCGTGGCCTCGCCGATCGCCTTCCCCCGCGTCTCCTTCATCCTCTTCCGAGTGACGGAGAGGATGGCGGCTGCTACGACCTCTGTCAGCCTAGCCTCGTCTGAGGCCAGACTATTTTCGGGCTCTCCAGAGGGGGGAAGCCCCCTCCCCGAAGTCTTGCCTCGGCCCTTACCCCGCACGCTAGTGGGGATCTTCCGGGCCGAGGCAAGGCCCTCCTCCGAGGACGAAACGTCCTCCTTCGATCGGGGGCGCTTGAGGAAGTCCTTCTTCCTCTCTGCGGCCCCCAACCCTACGCTTCCAGAGGCTACGCTCTGGAAGCTCATGGCGTCTGATGCCGAGTCGGACTCCGACCCGAGCACCAGCGCCATCCCCGTCCGCGGAGCGGCACTCTGTGCCCGCTCGTTTGGTACCGGTGACGTGGACGTGCTGGTCCGATCCAGCGACTCCACGCCACGGGTACGTGAGCCCCCCTGGCTCGATGCGGCGACTGCCGGAGTAAAGTGGATGTTGTCCCCCCCAGAGTACGGTGGGACGGACCGGACGTGTCCGGTGCGGGATTCTCCAACTGCGGAGCAGCTGGTACCCGCCTGGGGTATTACATTAGGCATACACTTTTTCATTTTGATTGTAACTTTTTTAGAGAGGTGAGTTCCTCTTTCCCTACAACCCGATTTCCCCTCCCCTGGTTCGCTTCACGGTTACGTCTGATGATCAGACGCATACCGGAAGCGAACCATTCCCCCCCTTGACCCAATCTCTGAGATTGGGCCGCGCGCCGCCTAGAAGCTCGAACACTGCTCGATCCTCCAGGCGGCGCGCCTTTCCCCGGTGTGTCCCTCTTGGTCTGGTTTCTCCCTCTGAGCCTGTCCGGCATGAGTGCACGAGTGCCTCTACCGGCAGGGGCCCAGAGATCATCGAAACACGCAAGCCCCACCACGACGACAACGTGGGGACACAGTTGGTGGGGGAGCGAAGTGAGCTTAAATTTTTTTTAAAGTTCTTTAAATGTTAGGTAATACAGATTAAGAAACTATTGGCTGCCCAAAAGGTACCTGGATTCTAACAGAAGGACGATTCATACCACCTCTCGCACCATGGCCCTTCTCGGTCACAGGCTAAATACGCCGCGCCGCTAAGCGTGACTTAATTTCGTAGTACCTTACTGAATTACTTTACTTTTTATCTTTCTCTCTACTACCCTTATACTTCTTTAACTCTCGTTATTTGGTTTTAGCCTACTAGGAGATTATGCGATTGTCTATAAGAAATTGCTATTGTTCGAACAAACAATTTGCGGTCCTGTGGTTTGTTTAACTGCTTACAGTCTTGCAGAGGTATGTAACTACTAACCACCTTAAATATTTTAACATTTTAAACAGCACTTTATTGTTCAACAGCTGTTAGTTGAAGTGGCAGAATGTGCAAAACAAACACATATCTGGAAGAATTCAACACTCCAGTCGTAGTATGAAATATTGGGATGGCCTAGACACGGATAATTAAAAGATAACTTAAGAGAAAAGTGATAAGATGATAAGATATACCTTTGTTTTGCACAATAAAATAATAACAATATTCTTTTTTTTTAAGAAAATGGATCATGGCGAGTTTCCAGTGATACTTCTAATACTATGTGTGACTACTTTTATACTGCATTTTATATCAAGTTTTCTGGGCACCTATTTAACTTACAAAGTATGCAGTTATCTTTTGAATAATAAACTGTTGAAGATATCAAACATAATAATAATCATGCTTAATTTATATTTTCAGTTCAAATCAGTTTGTGACGTTTGTTGGGACATTCCTTTCTGGAACGCAGGCCCCGTGATACGTCCATACTTGGTTATTATAATACAGCGCTCGTTACGGCCTTTGCCACTTCAGGCTCCTGGTTTTCGAGACATTTCTATTGAAACATTTTCTCAAGTTAGTAAAAGCAGATAAAATAGATCACAGAAATACCAATATTCATTTAAGCAATTTATGTCTTTTGTTACAGAAAATGACATCTGCTTATTCGTTGTTCAATATGCTGCGTCAAAGTAATCTATGAAAATAAGAATCCTGAAAGAACGTGATATGCACAATTATGTATCATACAAATAAATCATTATTTATTTGGTATTTGTTTTACTTTCCAACTTCTTCTCTTTTACAACTTTCTAAAAATGTCAATAATTATGACTGAAAAGCAACGTTCTAGAATCATGTCGTATAATATTGGCGGCTAAAGTGGGACTAAATACAATAACAAATACACCTACTTTACTTGCTTTTTTTTAGTTCTAGCCTATAAACTTCAAATTAAGGTTTCTAAAAGTCAAATAAAATAAGACAACTAAGATTGTAAAAAAAAAACGACGGGTTGCACTCTGGGAGTGCCGGCAGAAGTGAAAACTTGAATAGTAATTGTTGGAAATATCTTGTGAACAGATTTTAGTAAAACTCGCAAAAATGGTTGACTTTTTATTTCAATAATTTTCCAATGTGACGTACATCTTTTATAAACAATGTTACCTAGCAACGAATGTATCCAGCATACAAACTTCTTTAAAAGTAATAAAGTCACACGAACATTCACGCAAGCGCCCTGCGCCGTCCTACGCTTTTTCGGTCAGGGTCACGTGTCCTGACGCGAGTGTCCTGTCGCGAGTTAAAGATTTTATACCCATTACAGAAAAGTGCTCAACGCCGCTAAAGAAGTTTTCACTTCAAAAATTATATAAACGTTCACAACTTATCTTATTGTCTAATTTGTGTTTTACAATAACTGTGTATTTGAATTGGTTGTTGCAACAGAAAAAAATAATTAAAATTGGTCAGTTGTGCTTTTTTTTACGTGGTAAAATCATCACATGAGTCCTCCCACCCAAGGCAGAGCAGGAGGGACTGTCAGACTCGTACTGACTAAAGTCCACGGTGTCTTTCAATAGCCCTTTACGTACCGGGGTCACGGTAATTCGTGAGTCCCGCGACCCCGGCAGGCTTTGGCCCTCTACAGGGGGGCCCGTCACTATACTGACACTCCTTGAAGCAAGCGTGGAACACAACGCGCCGTCGACCCAGTCAGTTGTGCTTTACGACACATTGAGACTTATTTTACGTGAGAAACTGAGGCTCTGAGTATTTGTGACGTTACGTTAACGGGAACTTTGACGTTAATTTGATAGATACACTTAGTTCTTCTTTCGTACACTAGAGGCGTTTTTTCATTATCCATACAATAAACTCCATAAATAATTCAGGTAAGCTGCATGTAAAATAAAATATAAATCTTGTGATAAGACGTCGGATAGAAAATAGCAGTACATTATAAATTAAATTTCGATGAATTGGTATTGGAATATTTTGCAACCTCTCAAAGACTATTGATTGCGTCAACCATGAGATACTTCTGCTGAAACTGGGGCATTAGGGAATAAGAATTTAGCTGCTGATTTACTTTTAACATACTTGAAAGATATACCAGTTGTTATGTAAGTACACGGTACAAATTCATTCGGATCCGAAATAACAGTAGGCGTTCTACAAGGTTCGATTTTGGGTCCATTCTTCTTTTCAGTTTATTAAATACTGTTACGTTGACCGTATCACTAGAATATCGTGGTACGAATACACGGGGTTGTGGCGGGCGTGACCAGTCAGTCTGTTATTGGCAATACTACGAAGCGAGTCTAAATAAATAAAGAGAATGTAAAGATATAATTATACTTAATAATTAGTGTTTGTTTAAATAAGTGTTATAAGTGATGAGAAATAAAATATTTGGTATAAAAAATATAATATTCAAATTAGCCTATACCGTCCCAATGCTGGGCAAAGGCCTCCCCAATAACTTCTTCCAGGAGCTTGCCTTCTCTGCCTCCTGCTGAGCGATTGGACTGCTGCGCAGCGTGTCGCGGGTCTATACCCACACGGTACAAATATGTGTATGAATTACAAATAGTTGTTCTGGGTGTGAGTGTTATGTTTTTAAGAGCACCCACGACTCAGGAAAAGAGAAATTCCTAGTTCAGGGCAACGTTTTCTAAAAAAAAAGGTATAAATTAATTTATCCCGTAAACAGGTCGTAAAAAATTAAATGGAAAACCTCTAAAAACAAATAAAGTCTTTAAAATCGATCACTTGGACGTGCTGTCCACGTATGTTGAACTTTGAGACCGCTAAGGTTCTTTGAAAGTTAAGATAGTCAAAAAACATTCGAACTGCGCGTTTATTATACTTTAGATGGTTACCTTATAGCATTTCACTGAAGAGCAGGGCTGATAAATGTGATTTATACTTCATGGATTCTTAAAAAAATGCTTGGCAATAATAAAAGTTTAGTTAAGTTTATCGCTTTTACAAGAAAATATAAATACCTTCGAAATGATAATATTGTCAATAGATGCCAGTTTTTATCAAAATATATACCTAATTATTTTTATCAGGTGCGAGCGTAATGATCTTCATCAGAAATAAGCGTTACCTTTCATAACGGCATATCATTTTCGTGAATATATCGAGAATGTAATGATTTCCCCAGAAAACGTTATAGAATGGCTATTTTCAAAATTACTTACACGAAATTGCCCGAAGCGATAATGTAGCAAATATGGGGTTATTGAGCTTTCGGAATCACTTCTCAGAAAAATTATGCGCATAATAAAAGACAAGACATATTTAACACAATAGAACTACCATTGGAAGTGTTGTATTCGTGTCTTTTTCTGTTTCTATAAAAAAAATATTTTAAAATCCTGAACGAACCTCCAAGTCATCCATTATGTAAGTGATCGGATTAAGGACAACAAGAGAAGAAAAAAATAGTATTAGTTATAATAATTCTTGTAATTTTTGTAAGAGAGGCAATACTGGTCATGAGTTAATCATCTCAGGCGAGATTTAGTCCATTAGCGAAGCATCATAATTCACAACTTCTTTTTTTTTATTTCATTGATTGAAATATAAAAACTGATAGCAATTCATAAAGCAATACCAATCAAATAATTTATTTAATAAAGAATAGGACACTTATTAATTCTAAATTGTTTTACACGTTCAAGCTATTGAAAAACGAACGAACAGTCATCATGTGGGCAAAATTTAAATCATTTTACAACAAAGATAATAATGATTTTTCGAAAGCCTTCGTCGATCCTTTTGAGTTTCATCAAACCTTTTACAAACTGTTTGTCGCTTTTAAAGTTGCAGATCTTGAAAGCAAAAAGCCACCATCGTAAGTCTATACAAGTCACTTGATTCACAGTAAAACTATCAGGAAAAGTTGAAATGTGCAGAGACGGCGCAACACGTTTTCTTAGATACATTTCTTGCCAATTTGCAATGCTATATTTAACCATTCAGTCCTTTATCCACAGTGTATTACATTTCAGGTACTTTAATCAAAATACTGTCCTCTTTCTCATGGAGTTCGTGGCCACAGTGATCGCATTCATATCCTGCTGTCATGGTATCGATATATTAGACATACCTCATATAACCGAAGCCGGTACCTATACTTGTGTTCTAAGTTATATGTTGTTTATACTTTACTGTACAAGAAAAAATTTACCGCAATACCACAACCTTTTGCGAGCTCTGAAACAAGATTTTCATTTTATATGTACAGATGGAGAAAAATACCGGTACGATTTTAAATGTTCGGTGATGAGAAAAAATAACAGTGCGATTTTCAAACTTCATATAATTTTACATGCACACGTTTTTTCTTCTTCTAAATTTAATTTTACATTTCAGAGACCGGTATTTTAAGGAACAACTTAAAACATGGAAGATATGCATATTCACGTGCCTGTTCATTTCTGTCATATCAATAGCGATGAACATATTCGCTTATCTTTCGCTCTTCTACTTTCTGTCTACTAATGATGTCGATTCTGGCGGGACTAGACCTCTTTTATTTCCATTTTGGTTGCCTAACGTCGATTTCAGCAAGTCACCAGTTTATGAAATTTCTTTAATCTTTGCTAATATATGTGTCCTGCTTTATGCCTATGCCTACATCTGTGAGTTGTTTTAATAATAGATTCTTAGTTTTTCCTCCTTCGCAAACTAAATAATAACCTAAACGAATATTAGAGTAGCACCCTTTTACACCAATATGCGAGCCGCTCAAATGAAGAACAAACTAAATGAATGGCAATGTTTCATATAACTAAATAAGCCCCTTTAAGGAACAATATTTATTGTTATAAGTAGAGAACTGATTAATCTTGAAAAATATTCTTAAACTGCTTCTTCTGAACCGAGTAGCGGTTTTGGAAGAATTATGAAACTTTGTATACAGATGAAGTGCACGAAGATGTGACGTGTATTGAAATGTAAATCTATCAGTAGATTTGAAATAAATACGATCTAAATACACACTATTTATTCTTATGACCATTTAATATAAACAATTTTTTCTCTATTTTCATTACCATGAAGATTTTGTTTCCAAATTGCTTGCATTTAATTTTAGTTATGATTCAAACTCAAATAATATGGATAAGACAAATAACTTCAAGAGTCGATATTGTAATATGGAGTCTCCAAGATCTTCTCGTGGACATACATCCAGCCACTACTAAAAAGGAAAGTAAATATTTCTCTCATTTGATTGAGACTCGAATGAAGGATATCGTGATACATCATCAATCTATGTACAGGTAAGTAAAAGAAAAAAGGATATCTAGGCACGAAACCCGTAGCATCAGCCAAAGTTTTGGGCATTTCTTACTATTTATCACTTACGGACATAAGATTTGTTAGTAGTAGGTACGAACTTAAAACTGGTCATAGCATGATTGGATAGCTGTCCCGTCTTCCGATGTGGAGTCAGGACTTATGAGTTCGAAACTAATACGGAGTACGGTTCACTCAAAAATTTCGAGTTACTTTTGTACGAGCCCGTATCTTCCTTGGCGGACTAAGAGACGAGACCCCCTAAAACGTAACACTTCTGATATTTTATTGTTTGACTTTGGTAGGTATTCTTTTACGTAAAGAACCTTTTTCTGGCATATTTTAGTTTAAAGCTGGAAAGAAAATTTTAACACTTTACGCACTAAATGTATTAGAAATTCTTTTATGGTAAAAGAATTTCTAATATATGATATTTAACTCAACTAATGAACATTCAGATGGAAAATATACATGCAAAGCGCTCTTTGAAAAATTTAACACCCCGCTTCAGATACCGTTACTTTTTGACTATTGTGGATTATTGGATTACTGGTTGCGGATTATTGTATTACTGGGCAGCAGCATAAACTTCATGATGCCTATGTAGTATATTTAATATGCAGTCGTTGTATCGATAGTCGTGTCTGCCAATGGCTTAATTGCCAAGAGCTTCGAACAACATCAGAGGAGGCTCTCGCTTGGCAGCTAGATCAAGCGCCTGATTCAGAAGGCAGTACTTCTGGACACGGCGCGTATTAGGTTCCTCTCTCAGAAACCTTGACCACCGGAATCGGACCCTGTTACCGATGCTGGTGGACCGCTGTTTTTTATATTTTTAAATGTTCTTTTTCTCTTTTTGTAAAAATATTTAAAAAACGAATAAGGAAAAAAATAAGAGAATTAAATGCCGGTATCAAGAAAATACTTGGTCGCGGGACTCACGAATTACCGTGACCCCGGAACGTAAAGGGCTATTGAAGGACACAGTGGATTTTAGTCATTACGAATCTGACAGTCCTTCCTGCTCTGCCCCGGGGTGGGAGGACTCATATGATGATTTTACCACGTAAAAAAAAAACAAGAAAATACTTGCTGGCAGACCAGAAGATTATGTAAAGTATGCCTGCTTTTATGAAAAGGGCGGTTCATATCGTCCCTCAAAAACTGCAGCTTCAAGCTATGCTTCCTTATATAGTTGTTTGCATTAATTGCTCTGTATTTTGTTTAAGCCTTATGGATGATTATGCTATTGTCTTCAAGAAAATACTGTTGTTCGAACAAACAATTTGTGGTCCTGTGATTTGTTTAACAGCCTACTGTCTTGCAGAGGTATTGCACCATCTTGATTATCATTATTTTATGTTTACTTCAAGAACCTTACCTGTCAGAAAAAAGACAGTAAATATATATATAGCAGACTCAAAACGAGACAGCGCTGTCCGCTGCAGCGGGGTGAATTACTTTTAATCAAATTATAAAAAAAATAGAAAATAAATTTATTTTTGAGCATTTTTTTTTCAGAAATTAGACCAAGGCGAGTTTCAAGCTATACTGCTTTTACTTAATGTTGCTACTTTCATCCTTCATTATATACCAAGCTATTTAGGCACCTACCTTACTTACAAAGTAGGTATTTATTCGAGTATTTCGAAATAAAACAAGACAGATCCAAAGATTTACAACTACCCACAAATTGTATTTTTAGGTGAAATCAGTTTGTGCCGCGTGTTGGAGCATTCCTTTTTGGAACGCAGGCCCCGTGATACGTCCTTACTTGGTTATTATAATACAACGCTCTCTACGGCCCTTGCCACTTCAGGCACCTGGTTTTAAAGACATATCGGTTGAAACATTCGCCCAAGTAAGTAAAATAAGACTGTGGAGATCATAGAAATTTCAATAATCAAAACATATTTTTGAAGTGAAAACTTCTTTAGCGGCGTTGAGCACTTTTCTGTAATGGGTATAAAATCTTAAACTCGCGTCAGGACACGTGACCCTGACCGAAAAAGCGTAGGACGGCGCAGGGCACTTGCGTGAATGTTCGTGTGACTTTATTACTTTTGAAGTGAAAACTTCTTTAGCGGCGTTGAGCACTTTTCTGTAATGGGTATAAAATCTTAAACTCGCGTCAGGACACGTGACCCTGACCGAAAAAGCGTAGGACGGCGCAGGGCGCTTGCGTGAATGTTCGTGTGACTTTATTACTTTTAAAGAAGTTTGTATGCTGGATACATTCGTTGCTAGGTAACATTGTTTATAAAAGATGTAGGTCACATTGGAAAATTATTGAAATAAAAATTCAACCATTTTTGCGAGTTTTACTAAAATCTGTTCACAAGATATTTCCAACAATTACTATTCAAGTTTTCACTTCTGCCGGCACTCCCAGAGTGCAACCCGTCGTTTTTTAAAGAAGTTTGTATGCTGGATACATTCGTTGCTAGGTAACATTGTTTATAAAAGATGTACGTCACATTGGAAAATTATTGAAATAAAAAGTCAACCATTTTTGCGTGTTTTACTAAAATCTGTTCACAAGATATTTCCAACAATTACTATTCAAGTTTTCACTTCTGCCGGCACTCCCAGAGTGCAACCCGTCGTTTTTTTTTTTTTTCAGAAAATATCTTCTGCTTTTTCGTACTTTAATGTGCTGCGTCAAACTTAATCTATTCCTCAAAACTTTCCAATAAAGCAACCAGTAAATTCACCATTTTTATAAAACTAAACGATTCAAATGCACAGAATAATGATCATGTTCACAATATAATAATTATCCTCCTGACCGATTTCGGCCACGGCAGCCGATCTCTGCAAAGATTAGCCATCTGCGAGCCAAGTGTGTGCGCAGGCCCAGGTGCACTCTCATATTCCGATGAGACGGCAATCCAACACGACCGGAGAGATATCAGGCGCAGGACCAACGGCTTACGTGCTTTCCGACTTCACAAAAATAAAGAATTCCAACATCGATATTTGTTTTATTAACCAACTGGTTTGCTGTCACAATTTTTGCACATTTCATAGGTGTATCATTTGCTTTTGTACTTGTCATAAAGAAATATAAATAAGAAATATAATGTAATAGTTTGAATATGCAGCTTTAAATAATCAACAGATACAGAACAGTTGTAGGTAGCCGAGGTAAAATTGTGCTGATCAAAAAAGAGTTGAAGATGACACGAATGACAGAATGAAATTCGAAACATGAATATTCAAAAATTTTAAAATTAATATAGATCCGAAAGGAAAGAGGTTGAGACAACAGAGGAGGTGGAATACCCGCTCTGTTACAAGCCTCAGTATACTCAGCAGCAAACGGAACACGGCTGCCAATGATGACGATGATCTATTATTTCGCACTTTAATCCCTTAATCTGTCACTACTTTTTAGATAAACGAACTAAGAAAGTGATAGTTAATGGTATAACTATTAATAATAATCTGTGCCGCAGTCCACTTGTATTTTTAGGGTTCCGTAGTTAACTAGGAACCCTTATAGTTTCGCCATGTCTGTCTGTCTGTCTGTCTGTCCGTCCTCGCTTAATCTCTGTGACCGTTAGCACTAGAAAGCTGAAATTTGGTACCAATATGTATATCAATCACGCCGACAAAGTGCAAAAATAAAAATTGGAAAAAAATGTTTTTTTAGGGTAGCCCCCCTATATGTAAAATAGAAAGTGATTTTTTTTTAATTTCAACCCTAACGTGTGATATATCGTTGGATAGGTATTTAAAAATGAATAGGGGTTTACTAAGATCATTTTTTGATGATGTCAATAGTTTCGGAAATAATCGCTCCTAAAGTCAAAAACAATGTGTCCCCCCCCCTCTAACTTTTGAACCATAAGTTTAGAAAATATGAAAAAAATCTGGAAAGTAGAACTTTATAAGGACTTTCTAGGAAAATTATTTTGAACTTGATGGAAAGAACAGTTTTTGTGCAAAAAAAACAAGAAGGTGGTACAAAATTCCTGGACTAAGTTTGTAGTATAATCAATTATTTAATCATATATACAAGCATTTTTTTTAACTTCGTTTACGTATTTCATTATTTAAGACGGGAAACTACGGAACCCTACACTGAGCGTGGCCTGACACGCTCTTGGCCGGTTTTTCGACTTAGAAAAGTTATACCACAGTCGACCAGTGAGTGCTCAAGAAAATCTCTCTGGTATGGTAAAGAAGTTTTTTAATAGTGTCACTGTCCACCAGTAGCCTGCAGGTTATAAACTACGAGAATAATCGTTATTTTGAGATGATAAGCCGTAGCACAGGGTTTCTATATTTGAATTACAGCGTACGTAAAGTATTTGCAGCGTTTATTCTATGGAGAAATGAAAAAGTTCCCGTTTACTTTACGTCACAAAGACGGGAAAAGTCATGCTAGACTTAGGTTATGTGCATGTTACCTACTGAAGTATTACATACTTAAAAGATTTTACGTGATCAATAATTATACAAAAAATTAGGACCACTAAAACTATAATTAATAAATAATTTAAAAAAATATTCATAATCTTCTTTACTTGGACGGGTGTATAGATAACCACAGAAAGTTATTATGGTTTATTTAATGCCTAAATAAAAAATAAAGTATAACTAAGGTATATTCATTAAAGGTACACTATATTATTTATTTATCTGAGCATGTAAATTATATGTGGCACCCTGCCTGAACTAAGTTTATTCAAGCCTGAGTGTCAGGCCACTAAGTAATATACCTAAAACTAAAATATGATTAAATCGATTGCCAATATCTATTTAATATTCCGCTTCTGATTTCACGTCCAAAATATTGAATTTAATACTAATTTGCCCCTGATACTTTGCAAATACGTTATGTGAGTTTCTGTTAAATTCTTGAGCTTTTATTACTCCCGTGGGTCCTAAGATTTGGAGAACTGTAGTTAGAGCAAGCTTTGCAGTTGAGCTTGGGATGGTTCGTAAATTACTAATCTGATTAATTAATTAATTTAGTGGATAGTGCGATGCTGACCCAGTGGTTATGGTATCAAACTAACTGTAGGACATAATATGAGTTCGCATTCCGGCAGGCGTATTACTTCGTGTAATTTATTAGTTGTCCGTGGTTTCACTCCGCTGGCCGGCTCCTGTTGGTCGTAGCGACCTTTTTTTTTGATATGGCCTCTCGTAGCTCAACAACTCTAGAAGGTTGATGCTACTTAACCGGACAGTCCTGTGGTGGTCGAAAATTCCTTTAAGGCCCCCAGGGGCTTACAAGCTAGGTTCAATTAAATGAACGTCACAGGTCGTAGCGACCTATAGCCTATAGCCTTTTATACCCTATAGCCTTCCTCAATAAAGGGATTATCCAACACAAAAAGACATTTTCAATTCCGACCAGAAGTTCTTGAGTTGAGCGCGTTTAACCAAACAAACTTCAGCTTTATAATATCTGCATATAGATTTTTGTTCTATATAAGTTATGGTATCCGCACATCAACCTACCTCAAACTGTCAAATTTCGTTAGTAAATTTTCAACCTAATCACAATAGTGGAAGGTTAACGCCCGAATGGTAAAATTTGACAGATTCGGGTAGTTCGACATGCTGGCTTCTGTACTCATCATCTGCCTAGCCTTTTCCCAACTATATTGGGGTCGGCTTTAAGTTTGCAGCTGGATATCAGTATTTTACATGGAGAGACTGCCTGTCGGACCTCCACAACCCAGTAACTGGGTAATACGATACCCCATGGTAAGACTGGTTGTCAGACTTTAGAGCTTCTGACTAACAGTAACGACTGTCAAAGATCTATAAATGACAGCCGGGACCAACGGCTTTACGTGCTTTCCGAGGCACGGAGGAAACTCGCTATGACAGATGGTCACACATCCACAGACCAACCTCGGCAAGCGCGGCTTAACCTGGAAGATCGGCCTATGCGGCTGTATTTATTTAGCCACGAGCTCCTCTCCTACTGGCTTCTGTACTAAAGTGAACCAAAACCAAAATTCACTGTTATATATTGTGTATCATTTACCTGTCTAAAATGTTAAAATCGCGTAATTGTATTTACTATAAGAGTTTATCAGAAACCTTGTGCATGAATATGAAACACAGTGAAAAGTTCCACTTTATCATATTAACTGTTAATGAAAAACAGGACTCGCATGTTGTAAACAACTTTCATTTTTTCTGCGTTTTCAATAATAAAGATGGATCGCTTGAATAATTATACCTATTTCAGTAACGTTTTGTGAGCTGTTTTAATTAAAAAAAGCTTTATACTCTTATATACATTGACTTCATATATTTCATTGATTAATGTATAACTTATGGTATAACTATCACTGAGCGGCGCTTAAATAAATAAACTTTTGTCTTTTTATACATAAAAAAATATGAAAAAAAAAATGTAACCGACATCAAAAACAAACACTTTTTTTACGTGGTAATATCATATTATGAGTCCTCCCACCTAGGGCAGAGCGCGAGGGACTGTCAGAGTCGTACTGATTAAAATCCACGGTGTCCTTCAATAGCCCTTTACGTTCCGGGGTCACGGTAATTCGTGAGTCCCACGACCCCAGCAGGCTTTGGCCCTATACAGGGGGGCCCCGTCATTATGCTGACACTCCTTGAGGCGCGCGTCGGACAAACACTAATATTAGAATTTAAAACAGGATATTTACCATGTATATTATTTGTTTTGAGTTTCCGATACTTAGTCACTGTTGAAAGCACCATGATCACGGATGAATTGAGGTAATTGCGGGTGGATGTTTATGAGCCGACATAACGGTCCACCCTCTTTATTTTTCGATTTCGTTTTAACACCACTCTCTGTGCGAACTGTCTTCTCTGTCTCTCTGGTAAGCTGCAGACAGACAGACAAGCTGACACATAGAAGGACGGACATAAGGTTTCCTTGTTTAATGTGGAACCATAAAAATGCTCACAAAATAAAAACTACAGAACCAAATTGATTGAATATTTAACAGATTTAAAAGAAACCTACTTCAGATATAGTCATAAAAAAGCGTAAAATAACTTTCTTCCGGAAGTCGGTGGCAATAGTCAACGAAATAAAAAACAAAACTATACCCTTGCTCAAGTCTAAGAATTTTAATAGAAATGAAACAATATTGAGTTATAAAAATAAACGGACAAAGCTACAGTCCTATAAATATTTTTCAATACAAAAGGAAAAACAGGTAGGTTATATTCACAACTACTTTGAGGACTTCATTGCCCCTAGCGTTATACAGCGGCGAAGATAAGGGGCATTTGGTTTTAAAAATTACCTACTGACTAGAAACATATCAGATAGGTAGGTACATAATGAAAAGGTTTCGATTCAACTAAACCTTGTACTATGTAGTAAATTCGTGTCATGATAATATAAAAGTTAGATATAGAAAATTCTTTGAAAAACTTTGGAAGTCGATGGCAATAGTCATCGACGTTTATATTATTCAACAAAAATCCAAGTAAGCAAGAAGTCGGTTGAAATGGATCGCATGGATTCGTTCGCATGGGCTCATAATTTAAATATTGTTTTGTGTAAATTATTTTTTATGTAAATTATTATTTATCTTCGCTTACCATTATGCGTGATAGCGGTCAAGCGCTAACCTATCATTAAATTAAAGAAAATTCTACGTTCTACTGTAACCATTATCAAATGCAATAGCAATAAAAATTGTATTCCTAATAGAGCATATGAAATATATCTTCATAATTTAATAACTTAATATATTATCCATCAAACGTTTGAATAGATTTGACAGGTCACCATGTTGTGGAAAAAAATTAAGTCGTTTTACAACAAAGACTACATCGATTTTTCTACAGGATATATCGACCCATTTTCTTTTCATAAGACTTTCTATAAAATGATGGTCGCTTTCAAAGTTGCAGATCTCAATAATAAGGACCCACCATCGTAAGTCACATGATTTGTTTTTAATTTAATAATGGTGTAAGCGAAGTGTTATTCAAACTTAACTTTAAAAAATCTTCTACCTACGTATTTTTAGTAAATATAAAGATTAAACTTTACAATTTAACATAAAGAAAAAGTAATTAAATAAGTATTTTCAGTTTTAATTTAGTCATTTTCGTAAAAGTTTTACTTTTAATATTAGTTTCTAAATGTAGTATTTTTAGTTTTAATTTTAATTTAGTATCTTTTGCAAATATTTAGATTTAATTATGTACAAATGTCTTTATTCTTTTTTTATCTTGAAAAAAAAAACAAAAAGGTAAATATTGAATTCACGCTCTTATATGTCATTGTGTCCCCCACAACTCACACAAAATTCTGCTATTGCTGCTGCTGAAAAAAAATGAAAAATGTTTTTTAAATTATTTTATCTACTATCATGCTATTAATCCTCTATAAAAGAACCTATAACAATTAGCTTATTCCCAACATTAAAACACTCAATGATATTATGATCGTTATAATTATCATCCAAGAGCGTCATATTATGAATTTCAAAAAAAGAACATTCTCATGCAATGACATTTTCACCACCAGATCGCTAAAATTTTGAAAATAGAACAATAAATTGTAGACTAATTCGTAATTTCGGATTCTCGTCTTATCGTGTTATTTCCCGCCATTTTTTCACTCGAATATGGTATGCAAATATGGTTTGGTATGAAAATCTTTTATAGAGGATTCACATCATGATTGTAGATAAAGTCTTGTATGCAACTGTTATAATTAGGTATTAAAACACTCATGTGATAAACCCACATTCGTGTTTTAATACCCCTGATTATACAACAGTTGCATAAATAACTATTATTAAACCATTATAATTCCACTTCTGGGTAAAGGCCTCCCTCTATTACTTCCACTGTTCTCGCTGCTGTGCTTCTTCTTGTAAATTCACAAGGAAACTGTCCAAAGCGTCTAATTATCCTCATCTATATCTGCCGTAGACTCGTTTAACTGTCTCAGGACTTGACTTATGCAATATCGAGGAACGCAGCTGTGACGAAATACAACAATATCAAATATAATGACTTAGGTGTCAACTCATCCGCAATCATTATTATATCCAAGGATGATGAAATTATATATGATATTTCATCCAAGGATGAAACGTCGACCTTGAAAAAGTGAAAAGGGGCGACTCATCCGCAAGTCCGGATGAGTTGTCGCATAGCTAATATTGATGTGGTCATTTCATTCAAATAGACGACATAGGTACAAACAGTTGTGTAAAACTACAGAAAATGAGAACACTATGTGGAATCTGAACATAGGCCTTTTCATACGATTTCTGTATTTTTTTTTTATTTAAGGTCGCTTTTCAACATCTAAGGTCATTAGCGACCACAGTTAACAATAATTTTTCCTTCAAATTAACGTCAAATTTCCAGTTTACTTTACGTCACAAAAACTGGAAAAGTCATAATAATATGGCCTCCGAAAGTACTAGGAGAACATGATCATGAAGTTTTTCTTCAAACTAAAGGTATTTCTGATAAATTGCAGGTACTTTGATCAAAATGCTATCCTCTTCACTACAATACTTTCGGCTACCCTGCTCATGTTCGTCTCTTTCTGTCATGGTGTGGAGACCTTTGATTTCGGTCTTATAACGGAAGCTGCTACGTATACCTTTGTACTGAGTTACGGGCTATTAATACTTTCAGCTACAAAAATTAACTTGAAACAATTTCACAATTTATTGATATCTTTTAAGGAAGATTTCGAATTTATTTGCTCGACAGGTGAAAAATATCGGTGAGTATTTGAATGACCTTCTTTATTATTTAACCGATTTCAAAAAAAAAGTAGGATCTCAGTTCGAACTATATGTTTGTCCGCGATTATCTCGCGTTTGGCAGAAGTGATTTTGATGCCATTTTCAGAAAAGTGTTCGTTACGTTCTGGAGAAGGTTTAACAATAGTGAATATCCCGTGACGTTGTCCGTATGTTATCCGTTCTTGCTTTTCATTCGATCCATTTTTGCTTAATTGGATTGTAGATTTTCAAAGACACCGAATATAATAATGAAGATTTTGTTAAATATCTGAACTAAAAAGGGTAAAAAAAAAACCGACTTCAAACACAAGAAAGCGTTAAATAACTTTTCTTTGGGAAGTCGGTATCTTTGTTTTTTATTTTATCGACTTTTGCCACAGACTTCCGAAAGCTGAAAAGTTATTTTTTATGTTTGTTTTTGAAGTCGGATCCTTTTTTGCTGTTTGACTGTATAGTATTTCTATGTGTTATAATATAATGTGTTAGTCTTTTCATCTCTTTTTATTACAGGGCTCGGTTTTTTGAGAATCAGGTGAAGACTTGGAAGATCTGTATATTAACGTGCATGTTATGTACAGTAACTCCACTCGGAATGGTCATATTCTCTTCCCTATCGCTCGTCTACTTTTTGGCTACAAACGATGTCGACTTAGGTGGGAGTAGACCACTATTGTTTCCACTTTGGTTACCCGACGTCGATTTTGGAAAGTCACCAGTTTACGAGTTGGCTTTTATATATGCCAATATATGTGTGATACTTTATTGCTATTTATATACCTGTAAGTTGAGTTTATGTCATGCTTTATATCTTTTGTAAACTACAATTCGAGCTCATTTATTGCTGTTTCAGTTATGATTCAAACACAAATAGTCTGGATCAGGCAGATAGCTTCAAAAGTTGACTTTGTAATCTGGATATTGTAATATGGAGTCTCCAAGATCTTCTTGTGGACATACATCCAGCCACTAGTAAACAGGAAAGTAAATATTATTCTTATTTGATCAAGACTCGAATGAGCGACATTATTAAGCACCATCAATCTATGTACAGGTAAGTAATCTCTTCAGACTATTTTTTAAAACACAGACACGAGATAATGTTAAAATCTAATGAAAGACGTGACTCATATTATGTTGTAAACAACTTCCATGATACAAATGCACTTTGAATAATTAATTCATGTATAATATGTTAAAAAACAGTACAAAGTCGGAGTTGTGTCTTTGGCATTTTCTTTCCATCTACTTCAGGATGATGGACAGAATCATCCTGAGTAATTGCAATTTACGATTATTATTAGAAAATGTTGAAGAATATAATATACATTTACATATAAAAATAAGGAACACTAACGAAAGACAAATTAATGTTTTATTAAAATAAGTAAGTCTACCAAATTCTTAAACAAATGTTCATGAACTTAAAAGTGAATGGACTGGTTGGTTGCTATCCAGATGTACTGTTCTGAGGGAACACGTTCCAGAAGAGAACCACCTGAACAAAGAGAGATGATTTAATTAATTTATAAACCAGAGCGATGAGAGGGACATCGTAGAAAATAATGTGAAATATATGTATCGGATCATCATTATTACATTAGCCCCTATGAGAGGGTTCACTAATATAATTATAGTGCCAAAGCAATCCCAAGCATCTTGACTAGTAAACTAACAAGTAGGTAAAATTGTACAACATGTATGCTCTTCTTTGGGTATTTTCCTTAGTGCAAGAATTTGTATATGGCACATACATGCTTAAACACAACACTATGCGTAGAAATGTGGCCGCTAATTCAATTAATGTCCTCCGACCACTAATTAGGTCATGTTCAGTGGACATTTACGAGCACTCACGGTATGGTATGAACCAATTAATTATTGCTTTCTCCATGTTATTATTGGAATTCGAATATTGAGCTAATTTGGTTTGTGATCTTAGACTGTGGTTGTTGGTTTTAGTTAGTTACAGACTGTCTATAAAGTCATGAAAACGATGTTTGAGGAATTAATATTATTCAAAGTAGGGCAACACTAAATCAAAGCATAATCAAAGTACAGACGCCAACACATCAATATACCTCAATCTGTCACACTGAAGACTTTTATTTTATACTGGTGACCCGCCCCGGCTCCGCACGGGTGCAATCTCTACTATAATATCCATGTTTTATCTATACTATAATAAATCTGTAGAAGGGTCAATTCTGTACATTGAAAATATTGAAAAAATAAATAGCGAGGGGTGTTGCTGGATCGATACCAAACCCAAATATATGATTAAAAAAATTTTTGTCTGTCTGTCTGTCTGTCTGTCTGTCTGTTTGTGCAGGCATCACGTGAAAACTAACAGTTCGATTTCGATGAAACTTGGTATAATTATTCCTTATTATCCTGGGCATAACATAGGATACTTTTTATCCTGGAAAAATAAGTAGAAAAAAAATCTTATTTTTCAGTTTTATTCATAGACGTTGTTCTGTAGAACCGCGAACACACGTTGCATTACCCGCAGTGGATTCAGCGCCGTAATATTTATAAGATGTCATTGTCAGATTTACTCAAAATGGGGAAATAAACCATCCACGCGAAGACCGACATCCGCGCGGACGGAGTCGCGGGCGGAAGCTAGTACATATTAACCTTCCTCTTGAATCACTCTACTAATAAAAAAAATTGCATCAAAATCCTTTGCGTACTTTTGCCGGGGTCAGGGGACTGTACGAATTACCGTAACCCCAGAACGTAAAGAGCTATTGAAGGACACCGTGGATTTTAGTCAGTACGAGTCTGGCAGTCCTTCCCGCTCTGCCCTGGGTGGGAGGACTCCTTTAATGATTTTACCACGCTAAAAAATATTTAAGAATCCATTATGCCCATTTCTACCCTTTAACCTAATAAAATTATTTTTTATATGTAACTGTATTAAAAATATTAAAAGCTTAACTCAAAACAATATTTTTGCAATATCTTCCCAAACTTCTTCGCTCTTTATTTCAGCGTAATAGATGATTACTCGATTGTCTACAAGAGGTTTTTACTTTACGAACAAATGTGTTGCGGTCCTGTGATTTGTCTAACTGCCTACTGTACTGCAGAGGTACTTATATTATACTATTTAGGTACTATTTGCAAGTTTATAAAAATAATAACATTGTCAATAATTAAATAAATAACGTAGTACTTTCTGTCTTTTTAGAAATTAGATGAAGGTGAATTCCAAGCTATACTTCTAATGCTCTGCGTTGCAACTATTGCATTCTATTTCGTGCCCAATTTTTTATGCGACTTTCTTGCTAAGAAGGTATTTACTTCTTACTACTATTATTGCTAACATCAACAAATGATTTACTGCTGCAAGAAACTTTTAAGAAAACAACAAAATGAATATAAGTTAATATTTAGTAAGTACTTGTCTAATTCCCCTTTACATAATTTACATGTACCCTCAAATTACGCTTTTAGGTACATTCTGTGTGTGAAACGTGCTGGAGCATTCCTTTCTGGAATGCAGGCCCCGTTCTACGTCCTTACATCGTCCTTGTAATGCAACGTTCGCAACAACCTTTGCCGCTCACAACTTCCGGCTTTAATGACATATCAATTGAAACATTCTCCCAAGTAAGTCAAAGACAAAACAGTTCCACCTTTATTATACACACATTTTTATCTTAAATTTATCTTAAAACTGTGTTTCAGAAAATAACTAGTGCTTATACTCTCTTCAATATGCTAAGGCAAACTAATCTGTAAGAAGATGACAAAAAATAATTAAATGAAGTCACAATCCTACCTACCAATTAACTCGAAGATCACCGTCCTAATTAATCCGATCAGTTGCATTGAACAAGAAATATTATTACATGTTAATACTTTTAGTGTTTGTTTTATTATCCAAGTTGCTTTCTGTTAAAGCTTCCTGAATGGGCCATTTTGTACGAGTGAATTCGCAAACGTTGAAATTCACGTCACGTAAAAGTGGCGCCCAACGTGGGACAAACAAACACTGGTGTTACCTGCTAATCTTATTATTTAGTTACTTTGTGCTACTTTAAAACCAGATTCTCAAATAAAACATTTAGGTATGCTTGTAAATGGAGATTTTAAATTATTTTAGGGATACTTGAAAAGATTAGTTCGTAGACGAGAACATTAGATGTCAACGGTTGTTGTAATTATTTAGACCAGTATAAGTGCACCCAGAAGTTAATAAATCATAGTACTTTTGAAAGATAAAAAAATCTTAGTTTCATAAAAACACACTAGCTCAAAGAACAAAAGGATAACTTAATAATGAAATCAAACGCTCATAAAGTCCTACAAACATTAAAGGGCACTTTCACAACGAAATATCCAATACAACACGTAAATTATTACACTCCACCGGACACTGAAAATAGACAAGAAGGAAAGAGGCGAGCTTTATCCAATAATAATTCTCACTTGAGACGCTCTATTTGCTCGCCGTCGCACGATCTGATATTGAATATGGATAAAGTGAATTATATTCCAAACGGCTAGCGTCGACTCGCAGAGTTTCAGATAAGCGGATTACTTACAAGTTATAATTGGTTCTCGCTATTCGAGTGAATAAGAGAAAAACCCGGAGTCATTTCAAGCACCTCTTAAGTTATTAGATAAAGGCAGCAATTTCATTCATCCCCCTTTTTTAATACTTTATCTGTGGTGAACGCAGTTTTGCGCACTTTGTAATTTTTCGCAGTAATAACAGAGATTAACGAAACAATTGAATTTCATGCGGTTCATATTTGGAGAATTGTAAATTCAGCAAAGAGAAAATAACTGAAAGAGAAGATTTTTTTTTTGTAAATTTGGGTATCTAAGTATTCTATTTGATATTTCTTCCATTGAAAAATGTAAAGACTTGGAGAAGACCAACACTCAGCATTAGGTGGCTACACGTTGAAGAAGAAGAAGACAAACAAATTAAGGTACTCATACACTAGGAAAGATCAACGAACAGCTAAAAATAAGTTAATTATCTGTTAAACACTTCTCTAAAAGAGCCGTTTGACGTTTATATAAGGGTCGTTTTGCAGTTACACTTTTTTTAGACAAGTGTTTAACAGATGTTTAACTTTTGTGGTACGACGGACAGGCTTTAAGAAAACGCTCCCATCAGTCTCAGATCAACGCTAACTAAGAAGTGTGCACTACATCACAAACACAATGGCCACTCGGATTACAACATCTTATATTTACATAATAGAAATCCGAAACCATGGCGCTGAAGATTTTCTGAGAACCCTAAAACTTGATTACTAACTTTCAAAGAACACTTACCCCCGATTTCTGAAAGCTTAGTCAATTTAATCTGTTGTCAAATCTGGTGTCAGTACTTGTTTGATATTTCGGTCAACGAGTTGATTTCGAATCACGAAGCCTTGCTTGAAAGTAAAGTAGGCTGAAAATAGTCAATTTGAGCAGTTCTTTTATGTAATGCAGTAAGATGTCTTTTTTATAGATGCCTAAAATCATCAAGTGAGTCCTCACTGGGTGTGATTTGACAATCAGTATTAGGCAGTAACAATCTAGGACTGTTACTGCCTAAAATCTACCCTGTTCCTTCAGTTACCCTTTACGTTCTAGAGTTATGATTACCCTGCCAGACGGTTCTCAATCTCTTCACTTTTTCATGTTCATCCAGAAAATGTTATGCGACGTATGTTTACTTTTCGTCTGTGAAATATTTTACAGTAAAAAAAACCGCCGGGTAAATCCACCTTACTTCTACTCCGTCCACATTCGATCCAGTTCATGTTGAAAGCTTTTCAGATTTCGGAAGTTAAACTTCAAATCTCATTGTTTTGCGAGCTTCATTCCTAGATTCAATTCATCCACGTCACGTCGCATCCATTAACAATAAAATTCCCATCCAGTTCGTATGTAAAAAATGGTCACATCGAATGAGCACAGTTAGAGAGCTGGACATGTTTGTAGCTAACGCAATTACCACTGCAGCCGACAGCGTCCTGCAATCTGAAGCCGATTCAATTAACAGCGGCTTTTAAGTTCATCCATTGTACGTATGCGTCTGCTGCCACTTGTATACTGTCTGTGGGTGTGAATGTTAATAAGGGTTTATCATGTTTTTGCGACTTCCGTTTTGTTTTCTTGATCTTTTCGTCTGCATAAGGGTGGCAATCCTAAATCTACATTGGTTCATTAACCTGTAGATCATGCTGCTTTTATTCCGGTCTTTTATTTTGCCATTTACTACATTGTAGTTTTGGAACTTAGCAAAAAGAACTACAATCACTTTAGAAAAAATGTTATTACTTACAGCCGGTATTTCAGTAGTTTTCGTCATTTTTTTTGCATCAATAACACTTTTAGCCTAAACATAAAAGGCCTACTTCTACGAACTCCAAACCACAACACGTAAACAATCACTACTCTATTCTGAATGCCGAGGTTCACTACGGGAAAAAATTGAATAAAAATCTGCATGGAGTCCACCAGGGTATAGGGTGTTGCCAATATTTGATTGTTTCCGCGCTCCAACGGTGCGAGCCGTACGCGCGCCATCCATGTATGGCCGTGTTATGTATGTACTCAACCCAGTTCGAACCACGTGTTAACTTTTGCTACGATGAACCGATTTTGATATTCAATTTATCACATAAACTATGATGTAATTAAATTATATTATCTATCTTTGAAAGACACACGTGCTTCATCTTTCTTGAATTAGTGAGCATTTTCGTAATTGGCAGTCTAAAATACCAAAATACATATAGGACCATAGTTTGAAATTATTATCTTTCTTGTTCTTACTTATTTTAAAACACTGTAGATGGGCCTGAAATCTACCCGTGATTAATAAAAACCTCCTGAAGCCAAACACAATCATACAAAAAAGTTTGCCAGAAATGTGCCAATTTTACTTAGCGTGCAAACACTTATCTCTTTCTGCCAATTTATTACATTTTGTTAAAACCATAGGCCTCTTTTATAAAAATAGTAGCACAAAGCTGTTACTATTTTCGCATAACTAACCTGTTCGACATTCGAGTCGTTTAGTTGGACGAAGTTTTTTCATGTCCATTTTACTTGGCAGTTTCGGTTGAGTGAAGACGCTAAATGAGCCCGCGCCCCACTTGATATCAATTTACGTTAAATTGTGTATGAAGTTTCTGCAAAAACATTTCTGATGTTAAAATATGTAAAGGAACCATACCTTTTAGGTATCATGTAGTTTATTCGGAAGTATGTTTCAATTAATTGTTCTGTCACTTTTATAGCAAATAATTGTTTTCTGTTTTTCATTAAATAATTTAAGTTTACTGTCTTTGGATTTAGAACAAAGACCTCTGTAATATCAACGTACCTACTCACCTACATTTTTACAAAAATAAATAAATTCGTTTACAAAAATGTTGAAATTCTATTGAATTAACCTGAGGCACTAGCAGGAGCGTACGGAGAAAAATTATAACTATAACATTTTTTTTATTCAAGAATTTCACCAGTAGTATTCCTGAGGAGTGGAGGGAGGATCTGCCCAAGATCAAAACAGCAGACCAAGAAAAATTAAACAGAAGATAAAATTTGTATGAGATATACTGTTATTTCAAGTCCACCAAATGGCGTTCTTATCACTAACAACGATTTATCTTCCAAACAACCTTAGCTAAACTTAATAAATAAAATAACTAAATAATAGTAAGATATGTGTATCTTCAATTTTAAAATCAAAGTATTTATTTACTTTATATTTACACAGCGCTCTAGCCGCGCCAGCGCTTATGTTTAAACGTTACCAACGTTTCAATTATTTTCAAGATATTAAACATACGACTGTAATGAATAAACCCCAAAAAGGTGGTCCTTTGAGATAAAGAGAAGTATTACAAAATGTTCACTTACATCTGCATTCACGAGTTGTCGACCGCACTCTGTGGTCAGCTCGAACATGGATCGTAGAAACAAATGAGCTGGCTACATGATCATTAATCCAATTTATGCATGGCACTTCTAACAATACCGAATGTTATACAGGAAACTTGAAACAAATAATAAACGTGGGAAATAAAATATCCCCTTTCAACTTCTAATGATAGTGTTAGTGGACGATAAGCCGTATCATGAATTTTCACATTTGTGACGTACAGTAAACGGGGACTTTGACGTTAATAATCATGGATAAGATTAGTTCCTCGCTCGTACACTGGAGGCGTTTTTTTTTTCATTTTACGTAGAATACATGCTAGGGCCTAGGGTCTGTTGAAAACTCACAATTTTTATGTTTTTAGTATATTGTTTAATGACTACAATTTAGTAGTACCAAAAAATCCAATACTAAACAAATAAAAACAAGTCAACCGCCCCTTGGCGTATCCTCCATTTGTCGATCTCCGCTCAACCTATTTGCTGGACCGACATTATCAGGTCGGCAAATTTCTACAATCTCTGTCCCTTTGTGACTGCTACTGGTCATGACATGTCAATTACGATATCCTGTAAGCCCGCTCTTGATACATTTATAATCATTTATTATATCCTCTTTCAGTAGAAAACTCTGTAATTTCTGGTTTTGCAATTAAAGTTTGGATATGTTTGCTTTTTGAAGTGAAAACTTCTTTAGCGGCGTTGTGCATTTTTTTTTGGAATGGGTAAAAAATGGTAAACTTGCGTCAGGACACGTGACGTGATCGAAAATTCGTAAGACGGCGCAGGGCGCTTGCGCGAATGTTCGTGTGTGTTTATAATATTCAAGTTTTCACTTCTGCCGGCACTCCCAGAGTGCAACCCTTCTTTTTTTAAAACGTTGACCTATTTGTAACATTGATTTTTTTTGTTTAAACGAAAACTATCCGAGTCTGGGTCAACGACGCTCGATTAAATTTTTTCGTTTATTGAGTATGTTTAAACTACGAGTAGCATTTACAAACAGCTAGAGCCGAAACAGCTACTACTTATAGTAGGCCATAGAAATATTAGTTATGTGCGGGAATCGATCCGGATCGAACAGCCAATCGCTCATCCGCTATGTCAACCATTTCGGGAGGGTTGTGTATATCCCCATGGGTTTAAGGTGTGAGTTAGGAAACCTAGATACGTCAATTACCTACAAATGATAGAATTTTGAGATAGGATAGAAAAGGACTTGGCCGTACCTGTGGATGTTACAGGGAAACGGTCTTAGAAGACGTACGAGGCAATTTAGTAAGTCTGAAGAAAATAGAGTGTCTATAAAATGAGAAAATTACTGAATCATTTGAATGTATAAAAAATTGATGTCAGCTACCAAAATTAAATACATTTTGGAACTGGGCAACTAGTTTCTTATCTCTTCTATTTAAAAAGTTTTCTTCTACATGCTAATCGTTGTTTTCTTCTTAAATTATATAAGACAATATATAAACAATTTTTAAATAGCGTCCAACATCTTTTCACTTCAGTGAAATAACACGACAACATTTTTTTTTACATTTTACCAAATGTTTAAAAACCAAACTTATAAATTCTGTTTATAATATACTTTTTCTTCTAAATAACTGGCACGCCACCGCGAGCATTTTGTATTATCCCCTGATGATTAACCTTTTTGAAGTCTGTTGGGGTTAAATTTTCTAAAAATCTTATAATACGTGTTTTATTAATTTATTTGATATATCTAAATTCAAAGTAAGTATATCGGATGAATTTTAAATTCATTTTCATACAAACTTTTATCCCATTTTAACCTCAGATGATGATAGCTTAAAATCCGTTCTTAGTGCACGCTTGGGTACGTTATTTACAGAACGATTGAGCAAGATTTCTAGATGATGTTCTAGACTATGCGATTTCAGCTATGCATTGATCAATCAGTCAGTCAGCCAGTTAATTTCTTCTACAATGAAAAAATCAAATTAGTTCATGCTTAAAAAGAAAATACGCTATAAATTTCCAAACGCATTAATCAAACTCCCTCTTATAACAGCAATCACAGTTCAATGACGTCATAAATACCCTAGTTATTGGTGACGTCACCAATCCGCCGGGTGTCATCGTCGCAACGAGTCCACTTAACGAATCCGGACGCAAATCCCGCCGCTGACCGATCCGATTAAAAGCGTCCGAATTTTCTGCTCATATGCGTATCTGTGTTTGGAGGTATGGGGTTTATCGTGTATGGGATATTAAGGATTATTATCGTATTTTGATTTTTGTCTTTTTCTACACTTTCAGTACGAGGTTATTATCTTCGCAAATTTTTTTTTGGATTGCGTTTGTTCAGTGTCTCACCTGATGGTAAGCGATGACGTGGTAGACAGAAAACTTACCATGAAATCGCACTGGAGCTTTCCAAGCTCTTGAGAAGTCGAAACAGTGGAGCATCACCATGGCGCGGCGTTGCAATCCAGGAAGGAACCTCGCCACGTCACCCAGAGACCGTGCGGTATCCATGGATCATCGGATAGTCATGATTTCGCTGGCCCCGTAGCGGGCCGTGGACCACAAAAACCCCGCATAGAGCCCTCAGCAAACAGGTCCTAACTAAAGTACTACAGATCAAATAACTGTTATTCCAGGTTTCATAAATTGATAGTATCGTTTATAGGCTTGATTTTGTTAAAGAATTATAAATTCGATACTCTATACAGAGCAAATCACCTTAAATAAAATATCAAGCAGAATAGCGTACAAAGCAGACGTACCAAAGTTTCCTTACAATTTTCGCCTTTAATAATGCTCCTCTATCGACTAACTGCCTCCTAAAACTAATAATAGAAAGACTACAATACTTCGGAAATGTCACCGCGTCCTGAACGCTGAACTTCCACATTAACATTCTATTTATACACAGTGATGCAAGCCTGAATTTAGCTTAACGTAAAAGCTTTTCGCTGTATGTGCAGTAGCAATTAAAAAGCCTTTTAACATTGTCTTATGGATCCGATAATGGCCAATGATGGCGGGTGTATGTACATTGATAGATCGCTGCTGGTTTTGATTGGCTTTTTCAACATGGCAGCATTGTTTTTCTATTGGGATTTTGGACTTAATTTGTTTGTTTGGAATAAAACGGGCTTTATAGCACGATTTATAAATGTTTTATCTCATTTGATTTGAATAATCCAGTTACACAAACGTTTGAATGTTTTTTTTAGATGATACATAATATTATTAAAGGAAAGTTTTTAATCGATCTAAGTATGAGCAGCGGTGATTCTCAAAAAATGTCGAATTGTGTGAAAAAAAATAACTTTGTCTACCTGTTCTTGGCATAATTGATATAGAATTGGTCATGCTACACGTGAAGATATCATATTCGTTTATACAGTAATAGATACAAACAATACAAAATTACAAATCTGAATAACAGATTATAATGCGTTAATTAACTGTGTTTAGTTTGTTCTATTTTTCATATTCTTATGTTAAACTTTTCCAACACAAAATAATTCTGCATTGCCCAAACATTACTTACTTCCCCAACAGCCTACTATTCTAATTCAGTCCACACGTCAAGCGTCACTACATAAATACCATTTTATTTCTTTAAAATATCAACAATTCAAAATAACGGGTCCGACAGTAACACGCGTGACACGTCCGCTAGTCACCGCTGCCGAGTTTTGAGTGACATCTTATTTCCTCGGCGGCTCGGCACACTAGCGCCACGTCCGTGTAATAGCCACGTGCTATTCTATTGAACGTTGCCGGAACTACCGTCCTACTTTACATACGACATAAATGCCTTTGTTTTTGCATTTCAACTTGTATTAACATATCATCTGTTTTGATATATTTGATGGGGGTTCATTTAATGGTATTGTGAATTTTAGGCAAATTAATTCATTAGACAAAAGAATACCGTTGGTGTTACTTGCAGATCGTAGGGCTTTACCGACACTATTAAAAAAAACGGTACCAGACTAGTAATTACATTCTTAGGCCCACTTGCACTACAATCACTAAACGGGTTTAGCGCTTAACTGCCTTAGAATATCACTGTATACCTGTCAAATTGTTTGAAGTTGACAGAGACAGAACGATGTTTTAAATCAGTTTAGCGCTAAACCTGTTTAGTGATTGTGGTGCAAGTGGGCCTTAATCCTGGTCTGACTATAAATAGTTAAATTGACAAAGTCAAAACGGCATTTGACGTTTATATAAGGGCCGTTTTGTTCAACAGATGCTTAAATTTTGTGTAATAAGTCCCGCAGTGCAGGACCCGGCTTCAGGTTGCATCATAAAATTGAAATTGCACTAGTAAAATAAATTTCAAATTCAGGGGATAAAACTTTCAATTTATAAATAGACCTGTACAAGTGTACACCTATTACCACACACATCTACATATTTTGGAAAAATTGTGGGATAACTAAAGGATAAAAGCTAATTTATCCAATTTCGTATAACACTTTACCTGAAAGGACAGAATGGGTTGGCTAGACCCCGCCCGGCTTTATTCGGACCGAGTTTAGACATCGAACTCTCTTCATCCAGTTAAAAATAAACACGTCTGGCGAGGCTGAACGGGAGCGTCTGTGTATCCTCGGTTTGAGCTGAACATTATTAGTCTGTCTCGGTTGTATCATTATTTCCTTTTAAATATTATCATCATCATCATCATCATCTCAGCCAGCCATAGGACGTCCACTGCTGAACATAGGCCTCCCCTTTAGATCTCCACATATACCGGTTGGAAGCGACCTGCATCCAGCGTCTTCCGGCGACCTTTATAAGGTCGTCGGAATATAACAATATATATTAAATATTATAACAATATATATTTTTAAAAAGTATATTCTTAAATAAACATAAAAAACGAGGTAAAGAGTAAGGCGCACTTGCACCACAATCACTGTTAAAGGAACAATCACTGTTAGGTGTTATTGTTAAAGAAACAAAATAGTTTTGTGTGTAGTTAAAATTGAGTATTAGTTTTGTGTTTACAGTCGAAATTGAGGATATTGCTGAAGAGGATAATGACGACCGAGGTAACTGTGACCTTTTTTTTTTCTTTTTTCCCGTGATATACGGATGGAATTATTTGATGATCAAATGAGGCCTCTCGCCCACGGAATAGCCCTTTACGTTCCAAAGTCACTGTTACCTGTTTAGACAGTCCCGTGACTTCGGCAGGATAACCGTGACCCTGGAACGAAAAGAGAATCTGAAGGAACGTTGTGAATATTTAGTTAGTATCAGTCTGACAGTCCCGGAAGGACTCATTTGATGATTTTAACACATTTTATGATTATTTCTTTTCGAATAATTTTCCAAGTGGATGCAGCTGGTCGCGGGACTGTACGAATTACTGTGACCCCGGAACGTAAAGGGCTATTGAAGGACACCGTGGATTTTAGTCAGTACGAGTCTGACAGTCCCTCCCGCTCTGCCCTGGGTGGGAAGACTCATTTGATGATTTTACCACGTTAAAAAAACGACGGGTTGCACTCTGGGAGTGCCGGCAGAAGTGAAAACTTTAATAGTAATAAACACACACAAACATTCGCGCAAGCGCCCTGCGCCGTCTTACGAATTTTCGTGAAGCCACGTGTCCTGACGCAAGTTTAACATTTTTTACCCTTTCCAAAATAAGTGCACAACGCCGCTAAAGAAGTTTTCACTTCAAAAAAAGGAAAGAATAGGATGCAGCTGATTCGACAGCGTCTACCTATCTGACCTCCAAACCACTTTTGCATCCGATTATTACTTTGAGATTAATTACTGATCTTTATAAGACACTTTCAAATATCTCCTAGAGGTCAAACGCAAGACTATTGCCAAATGATAAAATAAAACATTTCAAGGAAAAAGTCGCTTGATTTGAACCAACCTCCAAACACCTCACAAATCGTTTTTACACGCATTTAACGAAACATTTACAGCCAGCAACATTTATAATTCAAATTATAACATCGGTTGCGGACGTAAAGCGAAAGCTATAACTTCCAGGTCCCTAGGAAGAGCTCGTAAGTAAAGGAACTGTTATTGCGGAAGCAGGTTAACGTTTGTAGAGAACGACTTCACAGACTGTTGACTAACCAGTGCACTGAGGGAGCTACCTACTCTCGCAGGGGTTGAGAATCTTTGGTGTGTGCCTTTGAACATTGAAGAACGAAGGGATAAATCATAACGGATAAAATACTGTTTTAAGCGTTCACCGTTTAATACTTACTTTAAACTGTCACGTACGTGATATCTTCCATGATTATTCCTTATTTTTCCAGTAAGTGACAGTTTAAGCCAGAAGGGATAAATTAGATGTTACAATAACAATGCAACATGTTAATTTTGTTATTTTGAGATATTGTGAAGGATGTTGCAACTTGTGGAAGTGTAGAAACGTCGTATCTAGTAGTGCTCTTCATTATCGAAAGTATTTACGACATTTTTATTTAGTATCTTATAAATAGTACTTATGTACTTAATTACTAGGTATAGTTCTTTTAAATTTAGTCCAATCAAAGGTTGTCTGGAAGATATCAGCAATAAAGACAACCGATGTGCCTTAGAATTAACAATGTTGTAAAAAGTTTGCGTTGTTTAATAATGTTGGTGCACAGTATAATATATTCTATTCTATGATTACTACAACTACGTATTATTTTAACTCGAGTAAGATTGACTTTACATAGATAATTTAGTTGTTTTTTAAATTTATTTTGTCATAAATATTATCGTTTTTTATTTTTAGTGTCTATTTTGTTTTTATACTTATTATTTACATTTTTACACATTCTTTACGGAAACATAAAAAAGCATTTAAATAAATAAAAAAATAGCAGTCCACCAGCATCGGAAACAGGGTCCAAGCTACCGGTGGTCCAGGGCGCCTGAGAGAGGAACATCCTAACAATACGCGTCGTGTCCAGAAGTACTGCCTTCTGAAACAGGCGCTTGATCCAACTGCCAAGCGAGAGCCTCCTCAGATGTTATTCGAGGCTATTGGCAGACACGACTAAAGGAAAAATGACTGCTGTACTCAAGTCCCACGACTCAACAGCCTCGCGAGCCAAATCAAGATACTTAAATTGTTTATCTCGTTCTACCTTCACGAGGTTCTCGTCATACGGGACCGTTATATCAACAATCATTGTGCGACGCTCCGATGGATCTATCACCTCAATGTCAGGCTTATTAGCATAAGTGTCTATTATAAGTGTGTGTGTTGTTGTTTTTGGAACATCATAAAAGAACATAAAAATATTAAAAAAATCAGCTCGATCTGCAAAATAATTTTTCCATCAATTTCGCAGAAACAATATTGTGCTCCATGACCTGTGTATCTCCTATGTAACAGACGAATAATGGAGATTCAAAATATGCCGAAAGTGCCCGACACTTGCCGGCTCAATACAAACCTTTGTTTACACTGACGGCAATAAAAAACTGAAAAGCGAACAGTTGTGTGCACTAGGTAGGTATTTTTTTCTTTGTGTGCGTATCTTTTAATGAACATTGGACACTGTTAAAAAACAGTTAAAAGTTTCGTGATAAAAATACAGAAGGTCGTGCTTCAAAAAGGAAAATACCCAACTATTTTTTAAAGGCTGCAATTGTTTTTCGTCTATAATAAAATGTCTATTTCTATTTATGAATGTTGATGTATGATGGATTGTAAAAGGAGTAAATGATATTATGACGTCTGATAGTGGAGAATGGAAGAAAAAAACGTGTTGCGCCGACCCCAAGTAAAATGGGAGAAGTGCAGAAAGATGATGGTTATGAATAAAATTTATATTTAAATAAACTTTATGTAAACCTATTTTTTGTGGTTTTATGTAATTAAATATTACCTATTGCCTCTATATTGTCTTGAACCGTGAACCCATCTATCTCAACATTAAAATCGGTCCGTCATTTTAGGCATGATTCGTAACAAACAAAGTCATTTTCTTATTTATAATATGAGTCAAACAAAAGTTTGTGTTATATAATATTGTAACCTAAAAATCAAAAGGTTCAGGGCCTCTGCCTTTTCGTACCTAACCATAGGAACTCGCGACGAGACGTACAAACGATCAACTGTCGTGCAATGGTTTTAAGGTCGTAAAGGATGTTCCAGCTATTACAGTCGCAACCCTTACCTTGAATGAAGTAACTTATAATAACAATAATGTTTTTTGCAGAAAAGTGGAGATACATACTTGTAAGTACTAAAGTTGTCTAATAGAAGGCGAATTAAAATAATCTTTTTTGATGCTGAACCGTAATTTTTTATGATAAATTTAATTAGTTAACGAAAATGTATAAAAAACGCTATTCGTGCAATTTATGAGATAAGAGTGAAAAAATCACATTGCTAAGCCATTGTGTGTCTGATTTAATTAGTTGGTATGTTAATAAGTTACACAAAAATATTTGAAGTGATTTAACAGAATCATTTTTTTCTCATGTACGATAAAGCTTATATCTCTTTCATAACTTATACATAAAAATAGAAGGATTGTTAAAATATTTTTGTAAAAAAAATCACTTTACCACAACCTCAGTGATTGAGATAACTTTGTATGATTTGGCATGAGTTTTCCACATTTTAATTTCCGTAATTCCCCCTCACCATTCGATATCTTCCCAATCATTTTGTATACAATTTCCTGTCGGTGACTAAAAAAGATTTTGAATTCAGCCATCCACTCGAAAGGTTTTCAAAGCGGTGTCAGTAATAAAGGTGCATGGAGACTCATCGGCGGCGGCCGTTAATAATTCATGAACATGCTTAGCGTGCTCTCATCATGCCACACTTAACCTGGCGATCGGTTGCACACCCTTTATGTGAAGTTCACGGAAAATTCTCCTTTAATTCTTGCATGGATGAAATTTTGTGGGGTGTTAACCCTATTCTTGGCAAAAAATAAAAATGTATATTTTTAATTAATTTTTTAATATGCTGTTAATTATGAACCTAGGATCTAGGAAAAAATATATAAATAAATCGCACATGACCAGATAATGAGATTCTATATGTATCTTTGAAGAGACATTGCCAGCTTAGCAAAAAACTTTGACCTTATGTGTAAGTGTCTTTGAGGATACGTTGCCAGGTTTGAAGAAATAATATACACAAAATTTTCTTTATAATATTTATGGTTAAAATTTGCATAAAGTACCAATTATAGTTATAAAACCAAAGCAACTAAAATAATAAATAAAACAAAAAGATTTGAGGTGTAAACATTAGCTGAAATAATTATTTATCCGTATGGAACTTTACGAAACAATTTCTCTCCGGCTTAAAACATAAGCGCAACGAGCACTTGGCACATATTACAGTAGTTTGGCCCTTTACACAAAATTTACACCGCCCTTTCGTACCAAACAGCGGGAAATGACCGACCTCATCGTACCTTACATCCGGTGGAGGTCGTGGTGCTACAGGTGCCTGTATTATTTTAGACGGAGTTGGCCCAGCAACTTCACAGTTGTCGACCGTATCTCCTCGGCCCTTTTTCAGGAGGCTCTGTGCAACTTGGTACCTGAAAATTTTTAGAGGCATTGTCTTTCCCACACTATGACGTCTGTATAAAATCCAGCTATTGTTTACGCAAATATCTAGGACTTGCGACACTAATGGCAAATACCATCGATGGCCTCTGAAGTCTGTTCTATACAGAGCGATCAGCATGTCTGCTAAGTCTACGCCCCCCATGTGGGCGTTATAATGTTTAATAATTTCCGGACAGGGTACCGCTATTCTTCTTTTCGCTACTTTGTCATAACGTTGTATGGTACTGACAGGCTCAGCAGCCACATAACTACTAGCTGTGGTTACACATTTGTTGTCGTACCATTTGACGACACATAATTTATTTTTGTTACAGACAACTTGCGAATGAGAGCCTCTAGGTTTTTTTTTCAGAGCTTTGTCTATAAGTAACCTTTTTTCTGCTCCTCGCAGTCTGTTAGACCTAATGGTACCTAAAGAAAATATGCCCATTTCTTCTCGTAAATAGTTAATCAATTCTAAACTTGTAAAAAAATTATCGAAATATACCACAGAGCAAGCACGGTCTGGTATACTTTTACACAGAGCCAGAACTACCTTATCACCAAGACCAAAACTGGACTCCTCAGGCGTTAGCGAATCATACCGGAAAGTATCTTCACCACCATATACTATGAAATCGTAAACGAAACCAGATATGCCAGCTCGAACAAAAATTTTGTAGCCCCATTTTTTTGGCTTGTTTTTAACATATTGTTTTCTATTGCCAGCTTTTTTACCCTTATATGGGACCATCATTTCATCCACACTAAATCTGGTTTCGTGTGGGACTTTCAAAAAGTTTTCACGGACTTTTTGTAACAAGGGCCTCACTTTAAAATAACGGTCACCATCGTCTAACAAATTATTATTAAAATGAATGTATCTCCGTATTAATTGAAATTTTTTAAGAGACATAATATCTGCAATGGGTCTGTAGCGGAACTCACGCGACCAATAATCTGTGTAAGCTGGTAAATCGACAATTCCCATTAGAAGGTTAATAGCTATGAAACATCTTATGTCTTCTTTAGTTAAATTTAGGGGTTTTCCTTTTTGTTGCACATAATACAGGTTAGATTGCTCGGTTATGTAATCAAAAATTTCATCCGTAAAAAAATCTGTAAAATATTCGTAAGGAGTTTTGGCTATTTCAGGTTGCGGAAGATTTTTATCTGAGATCTGGGCGAAATGTTGGAATTTATTTTTAGTCCACTGAAAATTTAGAGGCTTTTGAAAAATACGTCGGGGTGTGACTAATCTTGCAGTCCTTCCGGATGTTGTAGGTTGTCTTCTTGGTCGGCTGTTAGACGCAATTAATGGAGATGGTGGCAAAGAAAGTGAAGATGGTGGCAAAGAAAGTGGTGCAGGAGAGCCATTCTGCTTCAATGAAAATGGTAGTCGAGCTGGAAGCGGCTGAGGTGAAGGCAGCAAAGGAGACTGAGTAACAGCGTCTTGTACGTCTACTATTTCCTCATCAGATAGCAAATTCAAGTTTTCTATAGACGAAGGCAAAGATGGTGCAGGTGAAGAATCGGAGTCAGTCACATGGGTATGGACATGACTCAAGCCAATAGGAATCTGCTGAAGTTCATCTTCGGATTCAGACTCATCGTCGTCAGATTTTTTACGTGGTTTTGGTACTAGAGCACAAATTCTTTTTGCTCTGGAAAAAGATGGTTGCGTCCCTCCCTGAAAAAAAAGCCCACTCTCACACTCATGCCAAGCATATATTGCCCTTTCCCCAAAACAGTTAAAAAAATATATATTAAAAATTCTTAGCTCTCCAATCAATGTATCCTACAAGATACGCTAACCTTGTACAAAGATTCGTAGTGCAATTGGCAATGTATCCTATAAGATACACTAACCTAATGCAAAGAATCTTAGTACACCTAGCAACGTATCCTGTAGGACACATTCACTGTATTTGTTAGTTTGCGAAGCCAAGCGTAGTTATTTCTCCTGCTGACTTACTTTCCAGCATAAGTACAAACATATGAAATATTATAACACCAATTCCTCATGCCATTTTAAAAGAAAAACTATCAAAAATAATAAATTCTTACCTTCTTCCGCGGAATTGCACTCAACCGGTTCGCCATTTTGACAAGTTTTCAAAAAGTAGTTGACGTAAGCTGTTATTGTGTCACTGGTGTGCGTTCAGAAACGTATAGTTTAAAGAAAAATAAGTAAACGTTCCGTTTTACATGAATTATAAAAGAGCAGTATTTTTTTTAAACGTTATGTATCTTACAAGATGCATTGTCAAGAAAAGGGTTTGATAGATTTTATAGGTTAGGTTTAGGAGGTGAATTTTGAATGATATGAACTGTCAGTAGGTAAGGTTTGTAGAAATATTTAATTATCCTTGTACTTGACACCTTTTTTGAAACTACCACTAACAGTGATTGGAAGAAACTATTTAATTTTTGTTTGAGTTTTTACCAAAAAAGGACCAGTTTTTCATATCTAAAAACCTCTTACTTGGTGATAATACACGAATAGGGGAACAGTGTATAAGACGGGGACGCGAGGTATAATGGGGACATACACGCTTTAGGCATACTTAACACAACACTAACGTAGCGCAAGCGCCATCAGGACGTCATTTGCAAGCGACCATTAACAAATGGCGTCCTGTTGGCGCTTGTGCTACGTTAGTATTGTGTTAAGTTTGCTTTAAGTGTGTGATTTACCATCATACCTCGTGTCCCCGTCTTATACACTGTTCCCCTACTAGCTAAGTAGGTACCTAACTTCCTAGATATTTCCGCTTCATTATAATACATTTTTGAAAAAACTATTATTACCGTATTCAGTCATTTTTTTTTTTTGCGTGGTAAAATCATCAAATGAGTCCTCCCACCCAGGGCAGGGCGGGAGGGACTGTCAGACTTGTACTGACTAAAATCAACGGTGTCCTTCACTAGCCCTTTACGTACCGGGGTTACGGTGATGGGTAAGTCCCGCGACCCCGGCAGGCTTTGGCCCTCTACAGGCCCCGTCAATGTGCTGACACTCCTTGAGGCGCGCGTGGAACACAACGCGCCGTCGACCCACCGTATTCAGTCATTGTCGAAAATATAAAGGTAAAGGTGACTTGTCATGTTATCTTAGTAAGGCTAAGGTCGCCATTACAAATTCATGGGAGTTAGCTAATACATAATGTCACAACAGTTTTAAACATAAGATTAGGCAATTATTGTTTACCGAAGTCGTGATTAGTATGCTAATATGTTTGCCTTTAACGCTAATGCTGGTTAAACAAGAATTCAATACAAAGTGTTAAGCATATATAAAAGATCGTGTAATCTTAAGGGCCTAGACACCATTGTGACAGCGATAAAAATGATACACTTGACCTTAGCATTTTTTATTCCATAAACACACACGCATGCGGCCCAACTGATGGAAAGCGGTCACCATAGCTTATGGACGACAGTAACACCAGAGGTATCGTTTATGCGTTGCCGACCTTGCTACTT
This sequence comes from Agrotis puta, assembly GCA_943136025.2. Taxonomy (NCBI): domain Eukaryota; kingdom Metazoa; phylum Arthropoda; class Insecta; order Lepidoptera; family Noctuidae; genus Agrotis; species Agrotis puta. Next base: position 6,058,668 of record OW964171.2, read on the forward strand.
TTTCAAGACCTTTTTGAGACTGTGAAGAAATTAGGAATGTGCCGACATTTAAAGAAGCCGCTGAGGGAACGAGACGGTGCTAGATGGCTTGTATAGCTCTGTCTCTTTCCCTCGGCGGAACTACTCTCGCTTTAAGACGGCATTTTAGGCTACCTGGTCGATAGCCAGTCAGACCCTGAAGCCCCTTCGTACACTAGGCGACGCAAATCTCTGTCCCTCACGACTTTGTTATCCATTGCCTGTGTACGAACCTCTATGGATTTGTATTGCGATAATCACCTGGACACCAAAGTCGTAATGTATCGGAGACTTCCGTGCCTAGTGTACGAAGGGGTGAAGGGATACATACCACCGACCTTGACCACAATCGACAGAAAAGAAATATGAGAGAAGCCTAGAAGTGGGGCAGTATGGGCTAAGTAAAATAGAAATAGAAATAATTTATTTACTAAAAATGTAGGTATACAAATAAGGTGTTAGATAATAATATTAAATAGTCCCGTTACATTTTACCTTGCGGCATGCAAAAATATTTAGAAAAATTATTAAAATGTAAGTGCACAGTCACACTATTATAAAATTAATAAATTTCATTACATTAGTGCTAAACAGTAGAAAATAATCCAAATCTCAAATTAATATTTTCAATAAACATTTATCATGCTATTAACAATATTATAAAATAAACTAAATTAAGATATATCTTACTACACTGTAAAAGATATCAGTTAAGAAATATTTTACAGTGTAGTAAGATTTATGAAGGAACAGTTTAGTTAACTAATTTTTAAACATTTTTATGGGAAGTTAAAGGTAAGCAGGTACTCAATATGACGAAAATGATTATTTAAATAAAACAGATTATGTTTTAGCAATACCCGAACCCATATCATAACATAACGGTCTATAGTGGACCGCGGCGCAGTTTTTATCACATGGCTTTATATAAAGCGGTTATCCATCAGGTGAAAAGCTTTTAAAACAATTAGTTGTGTTGTTCGAGGGACCAAAGCACTCAATATAATTTACGCGGATTTGCAGCGATGTATCAGTCATAAACATGTATATGTCATTATATATTATTTATGATGCGAGAGATTACAATTATTGTACGTAATCATAATGGAATGTTTCTTTTTTTCGTTGATTTTCGTCTGAGTACTTGAATCCTTGGGACTTTTTATTGATCACAATAACAATATCTAAGTAGACAAACTTAAGTTTGCGGATGTATGCACTCGTTTTGTACGAAAATGAGCTATGAATATAAGTTTGTAATAGTTTTTTAGTGTGATCTAGCTCTATAGCTAGATCACACTAATTCAATTCAAGTCTGCAATACGAATTGAAATTTATACCTATGTATAAATTTCAATTCGTATTGCAGACTTGAATTCAGATTGATACCTACACGCGTCCGTAAAAAAAAGGTTCGACAGAGAAGACGGACAGACAGACGGACAACAAAGAGATCTAATGGATTTCTTGAGGTACGAAACCCTAAAATTTGACAGGTAACATTGATCCTTCGCAACAGTGGTTGGGATCAAACATGCGTATAGTTGCGAATTCACGGACCATCTTCATTGTTTGTACCGAAATCCAACGCACCATTGACGTTTATAACCCCGACTTAGATATCCTAATTTAATCCGAACCTAATCTATGTATCCGCTCAAATTGCTTTTAAACACTCAGTCCTTACAGCCGGTGAGCAAAACACATAAGCAGGTGTATTTAAAATAGGTTGTTACCTACTAGAAAATATAACACTTGAGTACTTCCCGCCAATAGATAAACCAACGTTTTGAAACATATTAACCTAAATGATTTACTCCACTTAACACATTAGCCTAGAAGCGGCCCGGTGAGTTTTATTTATGTTCATCACTTTGAAGTGAACCAGTCCCTCGAAAGGGTTAATTAAGTGAAAGATTCTCACGGCCTGCGGACTGAATGATCATGTTAGACAAATTAGAACGTATTATTGAGCAAAGAACCCATATATAACCCGACAAATATAACAATGCTGCACCCTTTTCACCTTCAACATAAAGGTGTATAGGGGAATTTCCAATAAACTTCGGTTATTGGTTTTTTTGTAAATTTTGCTACATAAGGGTAGGCTTAATCAATAATAACATATTGGTTTGTAAGAGTAGTCATATGGTACTGATACATGTATGTGTTTATAGATTTTGGCATAATGATGACTATGAGGTTACACACACGGCACCCGTTTTCGTTCCTTTTTTTTTGGTTTTGGTTTTTTGGTAATTCAATGCTCAATACATGGTATAAATATGTATGCTATAGGTACCTAGTCATATTTACTAGTGTTTATAAAACAAAATGTTGTAAAAATGTTCGTGCTTCGAGCGGAGTTTCTTCCTAAACACAGCACTACTTACTGGAGTGACTACGGGAGTGAGGTTTGTAACCCCAAATTTTCAATAACTACCAATACTTCTTTGTTTTTTTAGCGTAGTAAAATCATCAAATGAGTCCTGCCACTTAGGGCAAAGCGGGAGGGACTGTCAGACTCGTACTGACTAAAATCCACGGTGTCCTTCCGCCCTTTACGTTTCGGGGTCACGGTTATTCGTGAATCCCGCGACCTCGGTAGGCTTTGGCCCTCTAGAGGGGGGCCCCGTCATTTTGCTGACACTCTTTGAGGCGCGCGTGGAACACAACGCGCCGTTGACCCGGGCATGGTCCATGGATCCAACAGCGAGTTGTCCTTTACTCGCTGCCCGCATGCCCAAAGCACTAAAATATACGCTAACAATGAAAGTATTTAATTATTCTATAGTGATAAACTCTGTACGTTTTAGGGTAACAGTAACACAATGTTGTTTTGGTCAATAGCCTGAAGTCATGAACGGTATAATGTTGATTGGCTTGTTCTATTCGCCAAGTTACCTCGAAGCTCTAATTAATCGATTTTGGCACTATTCGGCTATTATTGAATATAATTTTCATCGTAACTGAATTAAATCATAATTTTCACAGCATTATGCACAATTAGTCAATCTGGCCAAAGAAGAATAGGTGGAAAATGCACCTTTCTACTGAGTGTGGATGGCCAAATCTGAAACCAAGAGGTACATCTAGTAAAAACAGAACAGTAAATACTCAATGGAGTCTCAGGACGCGGGCATGCGGGCAGCGAGTAATGGGCGACTCGCTGTCCGACCATGGACCATGCCCGGGTCGACGGCGCGTTGTGTTCCACGCGCGCCTCAAAGAGTGTCAGCATAGTGACGGGGCCTGTAGAGGGCCAAAGCCTGCCGGGGTCGCGGGACCAAGGGATTACCGTTACCCCGGTAAGTAAAGGGCTATTGAAGGACACCGTGGATTTTAGTCAGTACAAGTCTGACAGTCCCTCTCGCCCTGCCCTGGGTGGGAGGACTCATTTGATGATTTTACCACGATAAAAAACAAAAAAAATGGAGTCTCAGGACTGATTTTGATAAAACCTAAAACGGTAAATTCGGATTTTAGAAAAGTTGATATTCCTAACCAGAACCTGAACCTGCTTGTTTGAAAATACACAATTTTTTCAACGCCCACGTACACTTGGAAATTTCACCCTGCATACGAGGTGAATTGCTTGTCTCAGAGAACGTGTCAAACGTTCTCATATCATAATGTATAGTAGCTATGGTTTTACTTTGTAAATTCCAGCTCAATAACTTGATAATACGCATTACGAAGACTTTAATATTTTTTCCTAGGCCCAAACCACTGTATGTAGTATTGTATTAATTCTTCCTGGTTGATATCAGGAAGATTTAATAAAATACTACATACTTTTAATTCAAATAGTATTCCATCCTGTGTAAAATTAGTATTCATTCGAACTTGGAAGCCAGCTACTTCTTTTTTAAACGCTTTAACTAAATTGACAGAAATTTGCAGCAGTTCTATTTTTAAAAAGATGCCGTTTAATCAAACAGCCTTCGTAAAAGCAGCGCGTATTTGACTGATGCTAAATTTTGTTAATTACGGACGTAACTGAGAGGCACTTTGAATTTTCAGCTTGATGCAGTAACGAAAAAGAACAGCAAATGCCAGTCTTAACAAAGAACATTGTAACAGAAAAAAAAAAAAGGAAAATGACGTTTTATTTCGTCTTCTACGGTACATATTGTGATACATAGTATGCAGCTCAATGGTTATTTTGTAGACAATAATTACCCTTGTAGTAGCTGTAAAACATGCCCTTTTAACTATGACAAATTTCAATCTTCTCCGTCCACGTAATTTTGTTAAAAAGGGTATAAAGATTTCGCTTTACTTAATAATATACCGCCAGTTATATGAGAGGATCTTCATTTGAGCAGAACCCTGAATTGCAAAATTAAAATCAACCGACAAGTCCACTTAACCATCATAAAGTAGATCCATATATCGGAATTTAATAGAGAGCACTTAAAACCGACCGCATGTAAATTACGTTAAATGAAAGTAGGAAGCTACCTCATACACTTATTGCTTGCACAAGTAATACAATATCCCCATTATTGCAAGCACTCGAGAAAAGTCAATCATGTGAAAAGTCATTTACGCCCTACCTCCCCTCATATATCTTTTAAGTCATATTTTAAATTTTCTAAGTTATTTTCGTTCGTCGTTTATTGGAGGAGTTGTAAAGTCATGTTCCATAAGAAAACCTGGTTGAAGGGTTATCATTTATGCAGTGTGTGGTTTATTCTTAGGATTGGCGCGGGGAAGCGCAGACGAAGCTCTGATTCAGTTCTTAGAAAATAATTTTTAGGTTTTTTTTGTTAACGTGGTTAAATCATCAAATGAGTCCTCCCACCCTGGGCAGAGCGGGAGGGACTGTCAGACTCGTACTGACTAAAATCCACGGTGTCCTTCAATAACCCTTTACGTACCGGGCCTATTTCTTGGCCCTCTAGAAGGGGGCCCCGTCATTTTTGCTGACACTCTTTGAGGCGCGCGTGGAACACAAGGTGCGCGTGAACCATGCTTGGTCCATGGTCGGACAGCGAGTTGCCCATTACTCGCTTTCCGCATGCCCGAGCCTACGGTGGCCGGAGATCGTCTGAAGAAGAGCTACGGAACTTATAAAAAAAGATCGTGTAAAAACCGTACTTAACTTTTTTTAAAAGACTTAATAGCAATCATAGTCGCAAAACGAAAAGACTCGAACAAAGCTCGAAACTCCAAATAAAAAAGACGCAAATATGATATGAAAAAAACTCACAAAAATTTTGAATGAAATTCAATTAAAAAGTGTGGTGTGTAACAGACGTACGCTTTTTTAACGTTTTCTATTTACCCAGTTCATTCTTTTGTTCGCAGCGGATTTTGACAGTTCAATTTTTGAGAGAAAGGTTGGATTACCGTAAAACCAGGAGGTAAAGGTAGGAGACGTTAATACAAAGAAAGCTCGTAAAAGGAGTAAGATGTTACTTTATAAGGTTTATTATATTCTGAATAAGTTATCGTGTAAAAGTGCGAAAGAGGTTTTATGGTTTTATAGGGAAGTACCTAAGTGTGTTACGGATGTTATAAGCTTTATCACGAATTTTAGGACTTTTTTTGTAATACAAACAGGTCAATATTTTCTGTACCCTCATAATAAATCCGCAATTACGTAATTTAACACACTTTTTAAAGCACAAAACAGAATACTTAATACGTTGCAGTAGCTATACAACCCGGTTTATATCCACAACACACAAGCTCAGCAAAATTGATATCAGAAATCCAAAAAAAGTCTGGCAGCCCACCGCGTATTTGGACACGTTTCACAAACGCAGGATCCATGTTTCTATTTCGATTACCGAAATATTGGAAATAAAATATACCCGCTATCGTATTTCATACGACAGGCGGAAATAAAGCTTGCCGACAAATCGACACGGCAGCCGCATCGCGGTAGAAGCGTACAGTCGCATCACAGCCCTGCGCTGACGAAATTGTATTACTCCGAAAACTCTGGGCTCTCCAATTCTGTGTATTAACGCGACAGGTGAAAAAACTCAGAAGGTTACCTAAAAGTACTAAAAGAACATCCTCATCATTAAGGCTTGAATTCTTGTTATACTCATGTCGGACGCGTACGTCGCGTCGGACGCACGTATGAATATGCATTGTGTTCTATACAGCACTGTTTGCAACGCGTCGACTTAGTTGCATTTTCTCAACTAAATACGCGACCAATCGTACGCGACCAACTTTCTATCAACCAACATTGTCGTATGTAGGGAGTCTAATAAGGCTTGCACTACCTTTGGTTTCTAACTGCAGAATCGTTCACATGCCTATATGAAGCTCTGTTTTTCTTTTTTTTTACATTGATCTGCTGCTGGGCAATTGTCTTCCTTATAACATTCACTATTTCCTTTGTGCAGTTTTCACCGGTTTTAAGTAGTCTTATATTACCTAAAATTTCTTGACTCTGACTGTGTCATGTTTTGAGTAAAACTTCTATCATTTTCATTTACAGTCGCTTCATAATGAACTATTGTAAACAATATAGTACTAGCCAGGCTTTGAGAAACCTGTTTATGAAATTCATTGACGCCTTCCCGTGCAGTTTGTAATATCCGTTTATTAAAATGAAACGCTTAAGCTGGTTTTCATTTATATTAACTAACTTATTACATGCTTGCGTCCAGTCAGTAGGGTGTTCTTCGGCTTCCAGTAAAAAAGTTATGCTGTTTTCAAAAATCCTCTTCGAATTTGTTCCTGTGTCAAGTGAAAATATTTCACGCGAAGTATTAAAAGATTATGATTTTTAAAGTCAAGTTTATGTTAACAGATCGAACGTTGTGGAGATGTAAAATTTTTCGTTAACTAAATGTTAAGTTAATTCGATTTTCTGATGCTAAATGATCAATCTTAACACATGTTTCCAAAATCAGCGTGTTTGATTCCTGGCCAGGATTATTGAATTTTTCTAAATTCAAATGCTGCAGTTTTAGTCTTCGTCAAAATCGGCCTCGTGATTCCTTTCAGTATTTTTCAATATTCCGCGTAGGTTCTGATATATCAAACCACGCCCACTCGGAAAATTCATCCAGTTTATTTAAAATAAAAATTCAACGGTCTGTTTGGTGAAAGAAATATTTCGATAGATAACCACAAGTGTGTAAGCAGGTACTTCTTCGGACTGGCACTATTGCCCAAAAGTATTAATTAACTGTTTCACGTGCACGATAAGAAATCGAGGTTTACAAATTATGTGATGCTGAAGAAGTTAACATAATTCGTATAATGTTCCAGAAAAGGTTTGATAACCTCCTTTTGCAGTTAGTTGTCTATTCATTCTATTAACTTAACAAAATATCCAATATTCTAAAGTTGTTTTAGCACAATGAAACACTGCGTTATATTGTACCTAACATAACAAATATATACGTGTAAGTTAGTTAGACCGTTTGTTAGTTTAAAATTGAAAGTATTTCGTACATTCCGTTTTAAATTTTGAAAAACATTTAGCAACAAAACAAATAGCTTTCAGCAAAATTGTTTGAATATACATACAAATATATTAATTAAAAAAGAGGAGTTATTTAACTGGTACAAGTTCTAACATCAATTAAAACCTATTGAATGTGCTAAAACTGTAATCGTTTATTGAATAAAAACGCTGGTTGGTCTTTGATTACTTTGGATGTAAAATTTACTGATAGTTTTGTTTTCTATGGCCGCCGGCCGCATTGATCAACGGTGATTAAATATTTTGGCTGCTATTTTAGTTTTTGATTGCCTTTTAGTCCACTCAATAACGGAAACAGATTTATTTGTTTTTCAATTTCACATTGGCATATTAATAAATATACTGGTAGTTTTATTTTCTATAACCGCATTGATCAATAGTGATTTGATATTATTTGAATTGCTTTTTTATTATATGTTATTGTTGTTTAGTGCACTGAAATTACTAACAGCGATTTATTGGTAGCTCAACTTAAAGCTACTAGTATATATGAAAAATTGTGACTTCTTGAGAATAAGAAATACAAAGGCAAAACCGTAGGAAAGATACTTTATTGAAACCCTTATCAATTAGGTGGAAGACGATATATATTATGCCGAGTTCAGGTCTTGTTTCAAATAAATACGAGTATATTTTGTTTAGGTACTTACATAAGTGGTATTCTTGCATAATTTTTTTGTTGTGGAAGTGTTGTTACAGGTAGTACCGTGTGACTGTGTAATGCAAGGTAAGTACGTCGTGTTTTTTTTTTAATTGGCGTTATGTTAAGCAGAACTTAAAAAAAAAAACTTTAAAATAAGAATTAATATTGACTTTGAGAATGATGTCATCACTATATAGAAATATTTAGATTATTAACGAGTATAGTTATATATTAATAACGAGTGAGTTGTGTTACAAAGGGCGTCTAGATTAAAAGCCGTAACTGAGTAGGAATTTATTGAGCAGAACATAATACATTTAAGAGATATCATTATTAAAAATAAACCAAAATTAAGGTATCTGATGGAAACCCTCGCGTATATCCAACATTTAAAATTATTTAGCTAGGTTCTCGTTCACGGGCACGCCGCAATCGCGGCGGTAAGACCCCTCTTTGAGGATTGGCTGAATAGGCGTCACGGCATCTTGACCTACCGCATGACGCAGGTCCTCACCGGACACGGAAGTTTCGGGAGGTACCTGTGTTGGATAGGGAAGGAAGAAACGTCTGGATGTCACCACTGCAAGGATCGCCCAGAGGACACGGTGGAGCATACGGTGCAGTACTGCCCCGCTTGGGCAGAACACCGCCGTGTCCTCACGCTGGCGATAGGCGGAGACCTCTCACGCCCGGCAAAACAGCTAAATGCAACAGCTGTTTCTTTAATAAACACACATTCTTCTACACATATTTGCTTTTAACTAAACCAAAAGTGTACGTATTAAAAACTCACATTTACGGAACACTTAGTTAAAAATCTGTTTTTGGAAAATGAATAATTACCACATACATTTCTACATGAACTGCCCCTTATCCCCCTTGTCCTCTTTCGCACGTGGCCCGTTGTCGTGCCAATTCACCCATCCTCCCCTCGACACATTATCGCTGTTCTGGAAGTTTACCTTATGATGTGTTTACGGATGAGTGGCACCATTCGAGATGTGAGCAGTGCGAGTACGTGGCTAGTATCTGTAATTAATGTGACCAAATTTTCGGATTTACCTAACCAAAGAAAACTGTGGAGTCTGTTTTTTTTTATTCAATCCGAACATGAGGTCTATTTAAGAGCTAAACGAAGGTTTTATACGGTTTTAAACTGACATAGTCACCAAGTTAACTGAAAAACGACCCTTACATCAAGGTAAAATGTCGTTTTGACGTTGACAGTTTTTCTAGACCAGTGTTATCTTTCTTTTGGTAAGACGGTATTTGTTTTAAACTTTGCCCCATTCTAAGAATTTCCGCTGTGTCCTGAGTGCGTTCACAAACATTTAAAAGCGCGTATTCTGAAAGTTGGCAACGTCGGAAATAGTTGTCAAATATTAACAAGTTTTAATTAAATGTTAATGAATGGAAATAAGAAATATGGCTCTGTAGTGCACAAAAAAAAATTATTAGGGAATGCCATAATTAATATCGTAACACCGTATGAATAGTTTTAAATGTAAAAAAGTATTTGGAAACTTTCCAAATGCTTTTTTAACACCTGAAACAATTACAACATCAAATTCAGTGTTTTGATTGCATTCCTATGTCAATTTTTAGTGCAATACAAAGCCATGTGTCTTATTTTCATACAGTACAATTACCAAATTAATTAAAACTTTTTAATATTTGACAGCTATTTGCGTTGTTGCCAACTTTCTGGTTACGCGCCCTTACACTCACATTTTCAAACAATCAGCCAGCCCCAAAACTACCAGTATGCAATACAAATATTTGTTTCGTGTGGGAATCGGAGGCAAAACGTAGCGCAACAGTCGATTACTGTCCCAACCGCGACATCAAACCATCATAATCATCAACTTAAAACGGTGGTTGGTGTCGTTTCCGATATTTCGGCATTTGCTGTCCATGGTCGATTGCAACATTTCCGAAATATCGGAAACTCAAAACAAATCATAAACATGGTAATTAATATCCTGACTGAAAATCCAATGATAAAGGAGTTTTAGTAAACTCTTAATTCGTTAGACTAGATTCCGTTTACTGACTTGAGGATAAATTAGACCTCCAGCATTACTGAAATAAATAGTTCTAAGATTTATGAGGTTAACAACTTTTGATACGGTGATATTTCTTTTTTATAAACGTTGCCCCACACTAGTAATTTCTCCTGTGTCGTGGGTGCGTTTACAAACATAGAAACTCACATACACACGCTCGGACCCGAAACAACTACTTGTAGATCATACAAATATTTGTTCCGTGCAGGAATCGAACCCGCGACACGCAGCGCAGCAGTTCAATTGCTTAGCCACTGCGCCAAACGTGCCGTCAATTACTCACCATATAATTCATCATCATTCTCTTGATCCTATTCCAATTCATTTGGGAGATACAAATGATCTCCAAATTTTTAATAAGTCACGGTATATTTGCAGATGGAATAAAAATTGTTATGATAGCAGCATCAATAAATTGCAAATCTATTGAATCCCTTAATATAAATAGCCCTTTACGTTTCACTTTCACGGTTACCTGATTGATTACGGTGATTCAATGATTAGTAACACTTAAAACCTTATTTATTTTAGACCCGGAACAACTATTTATAAATCATAGTTACTAATATTTGTTCCGTATGGGGATCGAACCCGCGTCACACTACGCAGCAGTCCATAGCTCAGCCACTGCTTCAACCGTGCCGTCACAGAATACAAAAACAAACCTCGTCCAGGTGCGAGCGGTGACCGCTGAATTCCTCCGTGAGGACACGGCGTTGCCATACCCAAGCGGAGCAGACCTGCCCCGTATGCGATCATTGTCCGACAGTCATTGCCTAATATGGAGTTTGCGCGTAACCTCCAGGCATACAAGATAATTAATACTAACCAAAAAAACAAGTATTTTAAACTGATTAATACTATAATAACTAGGCAAGGTCGACCAGTCCGTAAAATCTGCATCTCATGTTCGTATGTCTACGTTATATGTTTTTGCGGAAGAGGAAGTCACATAATCCAGTATTCGAATGACCTACCTATACTTGAGAATTTATCTATATTTACCAATACACGGAAGTAAATAAATAAAATATAAAGGTAAAACTGATCGACCTCGGTTCTTGAAAAATTTTTTGCGAATCCAATGAATGTCAAGGATTTTGATAGAATCAGTTGGTTGGTTCATTTGTGAAACAAAACTGTATTTAATTAACATGACGGCACGGTTGGCGCAGTGAATTAGCAATCGACTGTTTCGTAGCGTGTCGCGGGTTCGTCCCCGTGCAAAATAATATTTTTATAATCTGCAAATAGTTGTTCCCGGTCTGGGTGTTTGTGTATGTGAGTTTCTATGTTTGTAAATAAATTCACAATACCGGAGAAAATCCTACCTTTAATAAAAAAGTGTAATATAAAAGTTTTCAGTACACTTAAAAACAAAAACAAATCATGATGTCTTTGAGAACGATGCCACCAATGTATGCACACATTAACACGCCCATAGCAAGAATGTAAAAAAAAATAGAAATGCACATAAGTACCTAATTCATGAACAATAGCACAGTAGTACAAAAACCCTGAATTAAGACGTAAACAACATACATTTAAAACCCAAAATCCTTTACAAAACCTCTCAACGCCAGTGTTAGCACATTTTGTTGTACAACAACAAAAGTACCAAAGTGCTCATTGGTTCAGTATCTGCGTTAATCGTGATTCGTAAATGAAGAGCTCGTTGACTGTCCCAGGCCAGGTAGCCGTGTTCATTACCTAGACAATGCAGAGTGTTTTTCACGATTAAATTGACCGTAGAGAGGCAATTTGAACAGGGCGTCTGTTCGTGACACCAGCGTTTCGGTCAGACTGAGTTTTTTAATTTTTCGGCTCCCCGTTCACGACAATATGTACTTATAAAGGGTTAGAACTGGGATATTTTTCTTCTTGTAATTTAAATGTCTGTCTTTATTATGGTTTTAAGGAGTTCTGAAGCCGAAGATGCATGTTATTTCTCTGAACGGTATTGATTACTACCTTATTCAATTTATTGTTTCTTTGTGATGTCTCATAGTATTTTTTATTTTTACGTTGACACACTAGGAATTTCTCCTGTATCGTGGGTGCGTTTACAAACATAGAAACTGACATAAACGTAATGGTAATTTTACCTGAGTAAGCCTTTGTGATTTTACATTGAACATATTAATAACTGCTTTAATTGAATTATGGTCTTCTGTAACGTCAACACGCTTTGTTTCTTTCAATCATTCAGTTGCAGGGCAATCCGAATAACACGCAGCTCTTCTTAGTGTGGTATTAAAACACGTACATTTTAAAATCTTCCACACTAGGATTTTCTCCTGTGTCGTGGGTGCGTTTACAAACATATAAACTCGCATACACAAACGCCCAGACCCGGAACAACTACTTGTAGTTCTTACAAACATTTGCTCCGTGCGGGAATCGAACCCGCGACACGCAGCGCAGCAGTCCAATCTCTCAGCCACTGCGCTAACCGTGCCGCCAAAAATCTATACTTCTTATATCAAGACTGAAACCATAACTAACCTGAAACCTAGCTAGCGTATTGTATACATACATACAACCAGTGAGTATACACAGTTATATTTCAGTTTGCGTTTTGAACGATACAGGTGCGTTGTGTCCGACTTTTCAATTATGTCCGCGGACTCTCGATATTTATAAAATGTTTTTTCGACGAAACGTATTCAATATTTGCCGCACATGGTCAAAACAAATGATCGTTGATGGACACGTAGTTATTAAAAACTTTGTCGAGTTTCGATGTAGGTTTTGCAAAAAAAAAAAATGGAATTCTCTTTGTGGGTAGTTACAAACATTCTCTGTTTATGTTGGATGAGCATTGTGGTCTACCAAATGCTGTCATTATGATTATTACTTGTAGCTTTAGAATCTGTTGTTAATTTATTGAAGGGCTGTGGTAGAAAATAGGTGGGTAATTAATTTGTATTTATATTCTTCTCTTCAATTACAAATTTCAAAAAAAAATTGAAATTGAAATTTTATTGCATTTATGCTTTTTGCCAGAGTGAGGTCACAGAATCAGCACATTTTTAACTTTCTGTAGAACATATAAGTGATATTATTCGATTTACGAAGCTCCAACCGATGAAAAATTAACAAAGATACAAAAATAAAAATCTGTTCAAATGTAGATACTTACCTCTAGATTCTAGAGGTAAGTATCTATATTTGAACAGATTTTTATTTTATAAAAAATATATGTTAGGTACTTCTGGAGTCTAGAAGTACCTAACATATTTCAAATATATAAATCAGCATAGGTATAATTATTATTATCTTACTTTCACATGATTTCGATTACTACACTTCACTAAACCATACGTTTTATTTTTCATATTAACACAAATTAATTATATACATACAATAAATATTTACCATATTTATATTAAGCATTTAAATATAAACAAGTACAAAATACATAAATATAAATTAAAAATTGTACGTACAGGCTACCGACTTGTTAATGTTTGATTAGCATGTACAGACGCCAGCAGGTCAACTTACCCCATCTGTCATCTGTCATTTACCAATCGAACATTAACCTTCCACTATTGTGATAATGTTGAAAATCTATTAAAGTTTGACAGATTGATGTAGGTTAATGTGCTGGCATCTGTAAATTTTTTGGTCATACAACAAACATTTCAGCATAATTTTAAAGCACATTTTATCATAAAGCTTGTGGGGGGTTTCGGGTGCAAATTTTCACATACCAAAATAGTAATTGTGACGTTATAAATGTATCATTTAATAATAAATGAATGTGATAATAATAAAACACCACACCAAACTACAAAGTACGGTAACTTACACATTGTGTTAATAAATAAGTAGGTATTTAAAATAAGCTGAGGCCCTTGAATGACTTTTCACGTTTTTGTGATGAAAAAAAATTGTTCCTCGTTCGTACATCACGGGCACTTTTTCAGTTTTTAAACACACACTGTTAATAAAAATGAATTTTCAATTCCTTTTTCGTCATACCTGAACATTGTTTTTAAACTACATTACAAACATGTTTTATGTAAAAAGAGCTGAAAACATATTTTCTTAAACTTCGAAACCGAGTTTTTATACATATTTTTAGAAATAAAAAGCTATTTCGTTGGTGGCCTAACATACAAGTACAAATACAAGAAAATTATTAATATTTTATTAAAAAATCTCAAATTATTTCATACATTCGTAGTATGGTCTACGTCAATGACGTTGTTGGAGATAACTAGAAATCACGAATTTCGTGCATTTCTCGCAACGCCGTTGTCTATTCATTCACAAAGGAGAATCATTTGGGTTATTGTTAAGTGGCCGTTTTCGACCCTCGGTTTTTCTGCACAATTAGTTTTTTCACGCATTTCATTCTATAGGTAACTTAAAAAAATACAATGTCCTTTTTATATAATTATGTGTTACACATAACTTAAATTATTATTAAATTGTATTGTAAAAGCTCGTGGCTAAATAAATACAGCCGCACAGGCCGATCTTCCGGGTTAAGCCGCGCTTGCCGAGGTTGGTCTGTGGATGGGTGACCATCTGTCATAGCGAGCTTCCTCCGTGCCTCGGAAAGCACGTAAAGACGTTGGTCCCGGTTGTCATTTGTAGATCTTTGACAGTCGTTACTGTAAGTCAGAAGCTCTAAAGTCTGACAACCAGTCTTACCATGGGGTATCGTATTACCCAGTTACTGGGTTGTGGAGGTCCGACAGGCAGTCGCTCCATGTAAAATACTGATATGCAGTTGAATCTGGTTTGACTGGAAGCCGACCCCAATATATTTGGGAAAAGGCTAGGCAAATGAAAATGTATTTGTAAAAGTCGAATAAACTAAAAAATCATTTAAATGTATTAACATTTAAATGTCAATTACTTAACAGCAAAAGTAATACTTAAATAATTTTAAGTTTTAGGAACGTTTATAAATTCATAACTCATCACAATAGGGTTTCATTGTGATGAATTAAAAATTATATTTTGTTCGAAGGGTTAAAATTAAATTATAAATTAGTGCTTAGATATAAACTGTTACTTAGATTTTTTATATGTATATATTTATCAAACGACTTCTTGCAAATAAATTAAAAATAATGAACGCGGAAACTAATTATGTAGTTATTTCTAATCGCAAAAAACAGCATTGTTCTTTGCATTTACATAAATTGTACCAAATAAAATAATAGTTAAAAAAGAAGTAAAATACCTTTTTTAGGTATTAAAATTTGGAATATTACACAGGTACACTTGGAATTAAAAAACATAATAAAAATAAATACTAACGCTTGGCATGTCAAGCAAAAAAATACGTTTCAGGAAACCCAAAGTTGTTTTCTTAAGGTCATTAGAATAGAGAATATTAAATCCACTACAAAGGTTCTACTACAACTCATAAATACTAACAGCTTCCTACTTATTATTTATGTTTATTTAGTACCTACTAAATTAAGCCTTGAATACTATTACTGTTATGACACGTGTCAGAAAGTGATGTTAAAAATCCAAAAACATTTATAACTCTCCGCTTAGTATTCTTTTAATATCATCGTTAACTATTTCATTTACTCGGGATCCATACACAAACTCAATGTGAGTAAAATCCAAAGATTTGTTCAACTTAACATGCCTAACAACATTGGGTAGTTCAGCTCTAAGTCTTGCAACATCTACAGGGGTACTAAACCAGTCAGATTCACTACTGAACATATAAATTGGAACTCTTATCAATGAGAGGTCGAAAGAAGGAGGTTGCGTGGAAGAATATATCTCCTGATTCCTTTTAGAACCATAATCAAATCTTTGGAACCTTTTACTTAAGTAACTTTGAAAATAATGAAAAAATGTCTTCGTTGACACACCAGCGGGTATATGACTAGCAAGTACAGGCAGTCTTTCTGGATCCAGATTAGTAATATTCCTAATTCCATAACTTATGTAATACTCTAACTTACACAGAATATTTTCAGGCACACCGTCCCGACACACTTTAGCGTGAATAAGATTTGTTAATTCATTATTATCAAACACATGATACACTCCAATACTATCAAAAAACGATGCTAAAATGTCCATATTTCTCGCCAAAATGTCCATAAACGGGTAGCGTGTATCAGTTATCGATGCGACAGGAGCTAATAATATCGCTTGCTTGATTTTCTGGTTGTATTCGGGCCTCACGCTACACATCACGAAAAAAATTACAGTTCCTTGAGAAAGCCCGATATAGGACAGGTTACGCCGAGACGTTGTTTGTAATATATAATCAATCACCGCAGGCAAATCTTGCGTTCCCATCTCTTCATAGCTGAAATTCCAATATTCTTTTTCAGGGAGGTTCTTGATGTGCCCTTTACTGTATTTGTTCCCTCTCGCATTATATAACCAAACATCGTATCCTTGTTCGGCTAACTGAAATGCTAGAGACTTCGCTGGTCCCAGAACCAACCACGAATCAGAACTGTCACCAACTCCATGCACTAACAACACTGGAGGTCCACTGTTCGGTATTCTAAAAGTGTTCACTTTATAACCATCTTTAGTTATCACTGTATGTCTTTCAGCTGTATGGCCGTACTTATCAATCAATTGTAAAGAATTTAAATAAATATCCGATTTTAGGTTCCGATAGTCTGCGTCACTGCTAAGTTTTATTTTACGTCTGTTCTGTACATATCCAAAACAAAACACTAAGATAACACACCGAAATATATTCGCATCACTGAAATTCATCGCGATTGCGAAACGTCTCGTGGTCGCAAAAACAAAACTTCATCTGTAGTTGAACACGTACAACCGCGTTATTTACTCGCTTGTTGTCAGCCAATGCCATGCTGCGGACAACTGCTGCCTAGGATCAGGTAGCTTTTTAGGCGAACCGGAATCGGAAGCAAATGATTTGTTTGATAAAAATAACTTGATAAGCTAGTTTCAACTAAAAGCGACTTTAAAGAAACATAGACAGAATCTTCTTCATAACGTTGTAATTAATTATTCATGTCATACATCATGTTTGGCCCAAAATTCAGCTACGCGAACTTCGCTAATTGATGCAGTCATAAGATTGATAATTGTCCAGGATACAGGGCATGCGACGCAGGACAGAAGCTGGACTATTGTCTGTGGAGATACGCCAGATATACACTAGAAATGCGATTCGTTGAATCCCAATCTGTGGAGAATGGAGATTACTACCTGTGGTTTCGGTCTATTAAAAGGTTTAGAAGTCGGCCACGGCAACGTGTAACCCGAAAGAAGGCTCTCAGCAAGCTCGATGAAGCCGTCAGGTGATCTGAACAGATTCTGCCAGACAGCTCTACCTACAGCTACTTAGCTTTTGAGTCCTTGAAACGTGCCGGTACATCAGGTGGTGTGAGTCAGCTTACAACTTGGTCCTCTCAATGCGGCTGGCTATAAGCCTTCTTACTTTTGGTAGGCGCAATCTCAGTTAGTGGATATAAAATTTCTACCGAGGCCAGTTTTAGACAGCAACTAACACTCCGGTTCGTCTCTTTTAAAGATGTATCCACGAGGTGTGCATGGGCAGAACGGTTCCATACTGGACATGCATATTCACCAGCCGAAAGACAGCGCCATTGTAGTTGTACGCAGGACTTGAGGGGACACTCCCCATTAAGTATCTTAAACGGCGCAACAAGTTGATTCTGGCATGGACTTTCATTTTTATAGCTTGTCTGCTATTTTTATAAGTAAGGGATCGATAAAAGTTATGCCGAGACATTTCGGGTGATCGTTATGGGAAATAGGTACCCCCCGCCAAGAGATATTCATTTTACGGCCCGCTTGTCTGTTTCGGAGGAGGTAAAAGGACGATAGTGTTTTGGAGAGATTCGGTTTCATGGCATTATTAGCATAGTAGTGACTAAGATCTGTGGAAAAAGTGCTTTCAATATCCACAAAGTTGGTATCTTGACAGGTAAGTGCAAGGTCGTCAGCGTAAAGGAAACGGATTGTGTTTGCGGGGCTAACTGATTGGTCGTTAGTGTAGATGTTGAACAATAGTGGGGCCAATACACTACCCTGCGGTAGTCCACTTTTTGGGTACACCAACTGCTTCTTTAAACCTGAAAACGTCGGTTACCAAGTAGTTATTAGTTAGATAACTTTGAATCCTAGACAGAATGAATACAGTTATCAAAACCAGTTGCGCCTACAACTACGCAATGTCAAAAAATGAAGTAAATCATTTAGCAAGTATCTAACTTGTCTCTATAGAAATCAGCTATGATTAACCTAAATTCCAGCGGTTACTTTAAATAATTGTCGCCAGCGGTTGACATTCAATTCGTATTGTATAACTGAGTCGGAAGAAAATGATCCTCTTGGGAAGCTTCCCCATGACGCGATTCGTGCAATTTCTACCAACTAAAAATGAAAATCGTCCTTGCTACTACGATGTAATGATGCAATTCGATTGACTTGACGTCGTCGTGGCGAGTTTTCCATCAACCCATAGACAATCGCACGTTTTATGTCATATGTCGTAGTGGTTAGGATGATTTTCATTTGTATTTGGAATCGGTCCTATTGAGTCGTCATGGGGAAGCTCCCTTACACGGTCATGAGCTACAACTCCCAAATTATTTCACTGGAACATCAAAACCAGTATTAATCCAGATAAAAACTATATGTGTACCAAAGAAAAATGGCAAGGTACTTTGGAGTCTGGGTTCCGAGTTTAGAGCTCGCGTTCATTCATGAAAATACCCTGAAAAGATAGCTCTCAATGAAATTAAGATATAAGTTAGCACAGCATATTTTTTGAATTATCTTATTTCTCCAGGAAATGCTGTTGAAAGAGCAGATTTGGCACTTTTAAAAGACCCCTTGACAGAAGATCAAAGAGTACGATACAGTATATTAAGCTCCCAACAGATTAGCTATCCAGAAAAACGCAAATGTCAAGTGCGGGAAGTAGAGTTTGCGCCACCACTCATGACCTTTGGACGCGACGCTAGTGCCACTGTCATACATCAAATTGCATTAAAACAGTTGTAGTAGTAAGTACCTCGAAGTATCATGAGTGGTGGCGCGGACTCTATGATAGGGCTAAAAAGATATTTTGGTAGCCGCATTACGTTGGCCCTCATTCATTGCTTGATTTTTGATTGATTTTATTTTAGTGTCATGATTAATAAAATAAATAATATAAAAACGTCAAAGATTCACAAAATTTTTCTTTATTTTCACATTTATAAATAAGTCAAAACATAATACTTAAATAGTTATACCGCATAAAGCCTAACCAACCTGCTTAGATTAATAAATGTCTATATAGATTCCGTGTTTGAAACAAAACGTAAAGTTATTGAAGCCACTGTTTTGTAAATGTGTGAGTGAGCGCCACGTACACATTTAAATAATTTTCCTGTTGGAGATGTTCACCTGTTTTTCGTAGCAATCGAATAACTGGTGTAATTTTTTTTCCACTTTTTTGGCTTCAATTCTCAGCGGCCTACTAGGAATCTGAACAATCTATAATCTAAGCATAACTGACTCTTAGTGACGGGGCCTGTAGAGGGCCAAAGCCTGCCGGGGTCGCGGGACCAAAGGATTACCGTGACCCCGGTACGTAAAGGGCTAGTGAAGGACACCGTGGATTTTAGTCAGTACAAGTCTGACAGTCCCTCCCGCCCTGCCCTGGGAGGGAGGACTCATTTGATGATTTTACCACGATAAAAAAAAAAAAGCCTAACTGACTCTTGGTCGCGGGACTCACGAATTACCGTGACCCGGTACGTAAAGGGCTAGTGAAGGACACCGTGGTTTTTAGTCAGTCAAGTCTGACAGTCCCTCCCGCCCTGCCCTGGGTGGGAGGACTCATTTGATGATTTGACCACGATACAAAAAAGCCTAACTGACTCCAGGTACATCTTACTCTATGCTATTCAGCAAAATACATCCAGCAGCTTAGATTTCCTCACGACGGCGATAGGCGGAGACCTCTCGCGCCCGGCATTGGTCGAGGCCATGCTGCGGGGCGAGACGGAGTGGGAAGCGGTCGCCTCCTTCTGCGAAGCAGTCATGCTCGTGAAGGAGGAGGCGGGCCGCCTGAGGGAGAGGACAGCGTCCTCCCTCCACCCCAGCCGCAGTGGTAGACGCCCACGGCGTCGGACGTCGCAAGACGATCTCCGGCCACCGTAGGCACGGGCATGCGGGCAGCGAGTAATGGGCGACTCGCTGTCCGACCATGGACCATGCCCGGGTCGACGGCGCGTTGTGTTCCACGCGCGCCTCAAAGAGTGTCAGCATAGTGACGGGGCCTGTAGAGGGCCAAAGCCTGCCGGGGTCGCGGGAAATTTGTCAGATTGAGGTAAGTTGATATGCTGGCGTCTGAACGCTTTCGCAATTAACTGAAAACAGATTTCGTGATCTTTTTTCATCCAAATCCGTTTATTATTTTTTGCATGAAAGAGTAATAACCATCCATACATCCACCCTCACAACATTTCACGTTTATAATATTAATAGGATAGAATATTCCATGTCTCCTTACAATGCCCACGGCAAACGACGTCGGCAGACGATCTCCGGCCACCGTAGGCGCTGGCATGCGGGCAGCGAGTAATGGGCAACTCGCTGTCCGGATCATGCCCGGATCGACGGCGCGTTGTGTTCCACGCGCGCCTCAAGGAGTGTCAGCATAGTGACGGGGGCCCCCTGTAGAGGGCCAAAGCCTGTCGAGGTCGCGGGACTCACGAATTACCGTGACTCCGGAACGTAAAGGGCTATTGAAGGACACTGTGGATTTTAGTCAGTACGAGTCTGACAGTCCCTCCCGCTCTGCCTTGGGTGGGAGGACTCTTTTGATGACTTCACCACGCTAAAAAAAATGTCTCCTTACTATGATTTGAGCACATAATACAACCGGGAAAGATTTGGAGAATAATCCAAATCCTTTTCAAAATATCGCAATGATTGCAAACTCTTTGCTCCCCTTTTTCTTTCCCTACGCCATTTTACCGCTATCAATGTACCCCTTTGGTCCCATACAAAAAACCAAACGTGTGTTTATTTCGTTTCATAGTTTTTAAAACGGCGTTGTTATCTTCCTTTTTTCCCTCCGATTTATTTAAATCAATAGTTATACTAAAAGTAGATTCTATTGATTTACCGAATATTTTTTAGGATTGTCTTTCCATCAAAAACTTTTCGCACACCGTTTGTCTGTCTGTCTGCCTGTCACAGGGCTACTTATATTTTATTCATCGTAAAAGGTAGGCAGTTAAATTTAAAAAAAGGTAACCGTGAGGTCATATTTTTGACAAGATAATAAAAATAACAAAACAATAAAAAATATCTACTTTAATTTTTTTGGTATGTAACCCTTACCTTACTTGTAAAGCGTATCCGAGTCGCATTAGGCCAGTTTATTATAACATCAATAATGATATAAATAAATACAAGACAATACACTTGGAATTCCAAACACAATAAATATAAATAATAATGCTTGACAATTCAAGAAAAAAAACCTTACAGTTGTTATAAATAAGATCATAAGAATAGACAATATCAAATTAAATCCACTACAAAGGTTCTAGAACTCTTACATACAAACAGTTTTTTACTTATTCCTTATGTCGCTTAGTGTCTTTATCATGAAACATTGCATAAAGATCTACAGGTAACATGTTCTTATAACTAGTTTTTAATAAAACAGGTACATTTAGTTACTTACTGCAAAGAATAAAATTACGAGCAAATTACAAATAAACACTATGCTTATGCAATAGTACAGGTTGGTAAAACTAGTACAATATTGACATTGTTTATTTTTTTTAAATCTTATATAATATTTAAAAAGTTCCAACTTAGAAATGATTATTATTATCACAGATGTCAAAAAATGACATAAGAAAATTCTAAAACATTTATAACTCTCCGCTTAGTATTCCTTTAATATCATTGTTAACTATTTCATTTACTCGAGATCCATAAACAAACTCAAGATGACTGATATCCAAAGATTTGTCCAACTTAACATGCCTAACAACATTGGGTAGTCCAGCTCTAAGTCTTGCAACATCTACGGGGGTACTAAACCAGTCAGATTCACTACTGAACATATAAATTGGAACTCTTATCAATGAGAGGTCGAACGAAGGAGGCTGCGTGGAAGAATATATCTCCTGATTCCTTTTAGAACCATAATCAAACCTTTGGAACCTTTTACTTAGGTAACTTTGAAAATAATGAACAAATGTCTTAGTTGAAACACCAGCGGGTATATGACTAGTAACTACAGGCAGTCTATCCAGATTAGTAACATTCCTTATTCCAGAACTTAAATAATACTCTAACTTACACAGAACATTTTGAGGCACACCGTCCCGACATACTCTAGCATGATAAAGATTACTCAATTCATTGTCCGCAAACACTTCATACACTCCGACACTGTCATAAATCGATGCTAAAATGTCCACATTTCGCGACAAAATGTTCATAAACGGGTAGGGTGTATCAGTTATCCATGCTACAGGAGCTAATAATATCGCTTGCTTGATTTTCTGGTTGTATTCGGGCCTCACGCTACACATCACGAAAAAAATTACAGTTCCTTGAGAAAACCCGATATAGGACAGGTTAAGCCGAGACGTTGTTTGTAATATATAATCAATCACCGCAGGCAAATCTTGCGTTCCCATCTCTTCGTAGCTGAAATTCCAATATTCTTTTTCAGGGAGGTTCTTGATGTGCCCTTTACTGTATTTGTTCCCTCTAGAATTATGTAACCAAATATCGTATCCTTGTTCGGCTAACTGAAATGCTAGAGACTTTGCTGGTCCCAGAACCAACCACGAATCAGAACTATCACCAACTCCATGCACTAACAACACTGGAGGTCCACTGTTCGGTATTCTAAAAGTGTTCACTTTATAACCATCTTTAGTTATCACTGTATGTCTTTCAGCTGTATGGCCGTACTTATCAATCAATTGTAAAGAGTTTAAATAAATATCGGATTTTCGGTTCCGATAGTCTGCGTCACTGCTAAGTTTTATTTTACGTCTGTTCTGTACATATCCAAAACAAAACACTAAGATAACACACCGAAATATATTCGCATCACTGAAATTCATCGCGATTGCGAAACGTCTCGTGGTCGCAAAAACAAAACTTCATCTGTAGTTGAACACGCACAACCGCGTTATTTACTCGCTTGTTGTCAGTCAATGCCATACTGCGGACAACTGCTGCCTAGGATCAGGTAGCTTTTTAGGCGAACCGGAATCGGAAGCAAATGATTTGTTTGATAAAAATAACTTGATAAGCTAGTTTCAACTAAAAGCGACTTTAAAGAAACATAGACAGAATCTTCTTCTTAGCGTGGTAATTAATTATTCATGTCAAACATCATGTTTGGCCCAAATTTCAGCTACGCGAACTTCGCTAACTGATGCAGTCATAAGATTGATAATTGTCCAGGATACAGGGCATGCGACGCAGGACAGAAGCTGGACTATTGTCTGTGGAGATACGCCAGATATACACTAGAAATGCGATTCGTTGAATCCCAATCTGTGGAGAATGGAGATTACTACCTGTGGTTTCGGTCTATTAAAAGGTTTAGAAGTCGGCCACGGCAACGTGTAACCCGAAAGATGGCTCTCAGCAAGCTCGATGAAGCCGTCAGGTGATCTGAACAGATTCTGCCAGACAGCTCTACAGCTACTTAGCTTTTGAGTCCTTGAAACGTGCCGGTACATCAGGTGGTGTGAGTCAGCTTACAACTTGGTCCTCTCAATGCGGCTGGCTATAAGCCTTCTTACTTTTGGTAGGCGCAATCTCAGTTAGTGGATATAAAATTTCTACCGAGGCCAGTTTTAGACAGCAACTAACACTCCGGTTCGTCTCTTTTAAAGATGTATCCACGAGGTGTGCGTGGGCAGAACGGTTCCATACCATTCAATTCACCAGCCGAAAGACAGCGCCACTGTAGTTGTATGCAGGACTTGAGGGGACACTCCCCATTCAGTATCTTAGGCGGCGCAACAAGTTGATTCTGGCATGGACAGAGCTTGTCTGCTATTTTTATTTATAAGTAAGGGATCGATCTAAAGTTATGCCTTGACAATTCGGGTGATCGTTATGAGAAATAGGTACCCCCCGCCAAGAGATATTCATTTTACGGCCCGCTTGTCTGTTTCGGAGGAGGTAAAAGTACGATAGTGTTTTGGAGAGATTCGGTTTCATGGCATTATTAGCATAATAGTAACTAAGAGCTGTGGAAAAAGTGTTTTCAATATCCACAAAGTTGATATCTTGACAAGTAAGTGCAAGGTCGTCAGCGTAACGGAAGCGGATTGTGTTTGCGGGACTAACTGATTGGTCGTTAGTGTAGATGTTGAATAATAGTGGGGCCAATACACTACCCTGCAGTAGTCCAGTTTTTGGGTACACCATCTGCTTCTTTAAACCTGAAAACGTCGACGTCGTTCTCGAAAGATATACGTGTGAACTTTGAATCCTAGACAGAATGAATAGAATTATCAAAACCAGTTGCGCCTACAAATACGCAATGTCAAAAAATGAAGTAAATCATTAAGCAAGTATCTAACTTGTCTCTATAGAAATCAGCCATGATTAACCTAAATTCCAGCAGTTACTATAAATAATTGTCGCCAGCGGTTGACATTCAATTCGTATTGTATAACTGAATAGAAGAAAAAATGATCCTCTTGGGGAGCTTCCCCATGACGCAATTCGAGCAATTTCTACTAACTAAAAATGAAAATCGTCCTTGCTACTACTACGATGTAATGATGCAATTCGATTGACTTGACGTCGTCGTAGCGACCGTGCTTAGTTTTTCATCAACCCGTAGACAATAGCACGTTTTATGTCATATGTCGTAGTGGTAAGGATGATTTTCACTTGTACATAGTTGGAAGCTCCCTTACAGTGTTAAAGAACGGTCATGAGCTACAACTCCCAAATTATTTCACTGGAACATTAAAACCAGTATTAATCCAGATAAAAACTATCTGTGTACCAAAAAAAAATAGCAAGGTATCTTGGAGTCTGGGTTCCGAGTTTAGAGCTCGCGTTCATTCATGAAAATACCCTGAAAAGATAGCTCTCAGTCAAATTAAGATATACTTAAGTTATCACAGCACATTTTTTTTAATTATCTTATTTCTCCAGGAAATACTTTTGAAAGAGCAGATTTGGCACTTTTAATAGGACCCCTTGACAGAAGATCAAAGAGTAGGTACGATATTATATGACTCGTAGTCGAGTCAGTATATTAAGCTCCCAACAGATTAGCTATCCTGAAAAACGCAAATGTCAAGTGCGGGAAGTAGAGTTCGCGCCTCCACTCATGACCTTTGGACGCGACGCTAGTGTCATACATAAAATTGCATTAAAACAGTTATAGTAGTAAGTACCTCGAAGTATCATGAGTGGTGGCGCGGACTCTATGATAGGGCTAAAAAGATATTTTGGTAGCCGCATTACGTTGGCCCTCATTCATTGCTTGATTATTGATTGATTTTATTTTAGTGTCATGATTAATAAAATAAATAATATAAAAACGTCAAAGATTCAAATTTTTTTCTTTATTTTCACATTTATAAATAAGTCAAAACATAATACTATAATATAATAGTTATACCGCATAAAGCCTAACTGCTTAGATTAATAAATGTCTAGATTCCACGTTCGAAACAAAACGTAAAGTTATTGAAGCCACTGTTTTGTAAATGTGTGAGTGAGCGCCACGTACACATTTAAATGTTTTCCTGTTGGAGATGTTCACCTGTTTTTCGTAGCAATCGAATGACTGGTGTAATTTTTTTTCCACGTTTTTGGCTTAAATTCTCAGCGGCCTACTAGGAATCTGAACAATCTATAATCTAAGCCTAACTGACTCTTGGTCGCGGGACTCTCGAATTACCGTGACCACGGTACGTAAAGGGCTATTGAAGGACACCGTGGTTTTTAGTCAGTCAAGTCTGTCAGTCCCTCCCGCCCTGCCCTGGGTGGGAGGACTCATTTGATGATTTTGCCACGATAAAAAAAAAGCTTAACTGACTCCAGGTACATCATACTCTATGCTACTCGGCAAAATATATCCAGCAGCATAGATGGAATTAAATTGATAAAATTTCCAGATTCCTAGTAGACCACTGAGAATTGAAGTCAAAAATATGGTAGACCAAAAAAATCGCAACTTTAAATACTTCGCTGGTTTTGTCCAAACCAGTTTCTCTCAGCCAAATCTTCTAAAAAAGAAGTTTGTCAGATTGAGGTAAGTTGATATGCTGGCGTCTAAACGTTTCTGCAATTAACTGAAAACAGATTCCGCGATCTTTCATTATCCAAATCCGTTCAGTAGTTTTTGCATGAAACAGTTATAACCATCCATACATCCACCCTCACAACATTTCACGTTTATAATATTAATAGGATAGAATATTCCATGTCTCCTTACAATGCCCACGGCAAACGACGTCGGCAGACGATCTCCGGCCACCGTAGGCGCTGGCATGCGGGCAGCGAGTAATGGGCAACTCGCTGTCCGGATCATGCCCGGATCGACGGCGCGTTGTGTTCCACGCGCGCCTCAAGGAGTGTCAGCATAGTGACGGGGGCCCCCTGTAGAGGGCCAAAGCCTGTCGAGGTCGCGGGACTCACGAATTACCGTGATTCCGGAACGTAAATGGCTATTGAAGGACACTGTGGATTTTAGTCAGTACGAGTCTTACAGTAAAATCCTCCCGCTCTGCCCTGGGTGGAAGGACTCTTTTGATGACTTCACCACGCTAAAAAAAACGTCTCCTTACAATGATTTGAGCACATAATACAACCGGGAAAAATTTGGAGAATAATCCAAATCTTTTTTAAAATATCGCAATGATTGCAAACTCTTTGCTCCCCTTTTTCTTTCCCTACGCAATTTTACCCCTTTCAATGTACCCCTTTGGTCCCATACAGAAAACCAAACGTGTGTTTATTTCGTTTCATAGTTTTTAAAACGGCGTTGTTATCTTCCTTTTTTCCCTCCGATTTATTTAAATCAATAGTTATACTAAAAGTAGATTCTATTGATTTACCAAATATTTTTTAGGATTGTCTATCCATTAAAAACTTTTCGCACACCGTTTGTCTGTCTGTCTGCCTGTCACAGGGCTACTTATATTTTATTCATCGTAAAAGGTAGGCAATTAAATTTAAAAAGGTAACCGTGAGGTCCTATTTTTGGCAAGATAATAGAAATAACAAAACAATAAAAAATATCTATTTTACTTTTTTTGGTATGGAACCCTTACCTTACTTATAAAGCGTATCCGGGTCGCATTAGGCCAGTTTATTATAACACCAATAATGATATAAATAAATACAAGACCATACACTTGGAATTCCAAACACAATAAATATAAATAATAATGCTTGACAATTCAAGAAAAAAAAACCATACAGTTGTTATAAATAAGATCATAAGAATAGACAATATCAAATTAAATCCACTACAAAGGTTCTAGAACTCTTACATACAAACAGTTTTTTTACTTATTCCTTATGTCACTTAGTGTCTTTATCATGAAACATTGCTTAATTATCTACAGGTAACATGTTCTTATAACTAGTTTTTAATAAAACAGGTACATTTAGTTACTTACTGCAAAGAATAAAAATACGAGCAAATTACAAATAAACACTATGCTTATGCAATAGTACGGGTTGGTGAAACTAGTTAAGTACAACATTGACATTGTTTAATTTTTTTTAATCTTATATAATTAGTATAAAAGTTCCAACTTAGAAATGATTTATTATCACAGGTGTCAGAAAATTACATAAGAAAATTCTACAACATTTATAACTCTCCGCTTAGTATTCCTTTAATATCATTGTTAACTATTTCATTTACTCGAGATCCATAAACAAACTCAAGATGACTGATATCCAAAGATTTGTCCAACTTAACATGCCTAACAACATTGGGTAGTCCAGCTCTAAGTCTTGCAACATCTACGGGGGTACTAAACCAGTCAGATTCACTACTGAACATATAAATTGGAACTCTTATCAATGAGAGGTCGAACGAAGGAGGCTGCGTGGAAAAATATATCTCTTGATTCCTTTTAGAACCATAATCAAACCTTTGGAACCTTTTACTTAGGTAACTTTGAAAATAATGAACAAATGTCTTAGTTGAAACACCAGCGGGTATATGACTAGTAACTACAGGCAGTCTATCCAGATTAGTAACATTCCTTATTCCAGAACTTAAATAATACTCTAACTTACACAGAACATTTTGAGGCACACCGTCCCGACATACTCTAGCATGATAAAGATTACTCAATTCATTGTCCGCAAACACTTCATACACTCCGACACTGTCATAAATCGATGCTAAAATGTCCACATTTCGCGACAAAATGTTCATAAACGGGTAGGGTGTATCAGTTATCCATGCTACAGGAGCTAATAATATCGCTTGCTTGATTTTCTGGTTGTATTCGGGCCTCACGCTACACATCACGAAAAAAATTACAGTTCCTTGAGAAAACCCGATATAGGACAGGTTAAGCCGAGACGTTGTTTGTAATATATAATCAATCACCGCAGGCAAATCTTGCGTTCCCATCTCTTCATAGCTGAAATTCCAATATTCTTTTTCAGAGAGGTTCTTGATGTGCCCTTTACTGTATTTGTTCCCTCTAGCATTATATAACCAAACATCGTATCCTTGTTCGGCTAACTGAAATGCTAGAGACTTCGCTGGTCCCAGAACCAACCACGAATCAGAACTGTCACCAACTCCATGCACTAACAACACTGGAGGTCCACTGTTCGGTATTCTAAAAGTGTTTAATTTATAACCATCTTTAGTTATCACTGTATGTCTTTCAGCTGTATGGCCGTACTTATCAATCAATTGTAAAGAGTTTAAATAAATATCCGATTTTAGGTTCCGATAGTCTGCGTCACTGCTAAGTTTTATTTTACGTCTGTTCTGTACATATCCAAAACAAAACACTAAGATAACACACCGAAATATATTCGCATCACTGAAATTCATCGCGATTGCGAAACGTCTCGTGGTCGCAAAAACAAAACTTCATCTGTAGTTGAACACGTACAACCGCGTTATTTACTCGCTTGTTGTCAGCCAATGCCATGCTGCGGACAACTGCTGCCTAGGATCAGGTAGCTTTTTAGGCGAACCGGAATCGGAAGCAAATGATTTGTTTGATAAAAATAACTTGATAAGCTAGTTTCAACTAAAACCGACTTTAAAGAAACATAGACAGAATCTTCTTCTTAGCGTGGTAATTAATTATTCATGTCATACATCATGTTTGGCCCATACTTCAGCTACGCGAACTTCGCTAATTGATGCAGTCATAAGATCGATAATTGTACAGGTTACAGGGCATGCGACGTAGGACAGAAGATGGACTATTGTCTGTGGAGATACTCCAGACTTGAGATGCGAGTCTTTGAATCCCAATCTGTGGAGAATGGAGGTCACGTGTGGTTTCAGTCTATTAAAAGATTTACTTACAAGTCGACCACGGCAACGTGTAACCCGAAAGAAGGCTCTCAGAAAGCTCGATGAAGCCGTCAGGAGGTCTGAACAGATTCCGCCAGACCTCGCACCTTGTGATTGAGGTGTTTCAAAGAAGTTGTTACAGCTTCTTAGCTTTTGAGTACTGGAAACGTGCCCGTACATCAGGTGGTGTGAGCTAGCTTACAGCTTGGTCCTCTCAATACGGCTGGCTAAAAGCCTACTTGCTTCTGCAGGCGCAATCCCAGTTAGTGGATATAAAATTTCTACCGAGGCCAGTTTTAGGCAGCAACTAACACCCCGGTTCGTCTCTTATAAGATGTATCCACTAGGTGTGCGTGGGCAGAACGGTTCCATACTGGACAGGCATATTCACCAGCCGAAAGACAGCGCCATTGTAGTTGTACGCAGGGCTTGACGGGACACTCCCCATTCAGTATCTTAGGCGGCGCAACAAGTTGATTCTGGCATGGACTTTCATTTTTATAGCTTGTCTGCTATTTTTATAAGTAAGGGATCGATCTAAAGTTATGCCGAGACATTTCGAGTGATCGTTATGGGAAATAGGTACCCCCCGCCAAGAGATATTCATTTTACGACCCGCTTGTCTGTTTCGGAGGAGGTAAAAGTACGATAGTGTTTTGGAGAGATTCGGTTTCAAGGCATTATTAGCATAGTAGTGACTAAGATCTGTGGAAAAAGTGCTTTCAATATCCACAAAGTTGGTATCTTGACGGGTAAGCGCCGGGTCGTCAGCGTAAAGGAATCGGATTGTATTTGCGGGGCTAACTGACTGGTCGTTAGTGTAGATGTTGAATAATAGTGGGGCCAATACACTACCCTGCGGTAGTCCGGTTTTTGGGTACACCATCTGCTTCTTTAAACCTGAAAACGTCCGTTACCAAGTAATTCTCGAAAGATACGTGTGAACTAGACAGAATGTATACAATTATCAAAACCAGTTGCGCCTACAACTACGCAATGTCAACAAATGAAGTAAATCATTAAGCAAGTATCTAACTTGTCTCTATAGAAATCAGCACTGATTAACCTAAATTCCAGCAGTTACTATAAATCATTGTCGCCAGCGGTTGAGATTCAATTCGTATTGTATAACTGAGTCGAAGAAAATGATCCTCTTGGGGAGCTTCCCCATGACGCGATTCGTGCATTTCTACCAACTAAAAATGAAAAACGTCCTTACGTTACTACGATATAATGATGCAAGTTGATTGACTTGACGTCGTCGTGGCGAGGGTGTTTATTTTTTCATCAACCCGTAGACAATAGCACGTTTTATGTCATATGACGTAGTGGTAAGGATGATTTTCACTTGTACATAGTTGGAAGCTCCCTTACAGTGTTAAAGAACGGTCATGAGCTACAACTCCCAAATTATTTCACTGGAACATTAAAACCAGTATTAATCCAGATAAAAACTATCTGTGTACCAAAGAAAAATAGCAAGGTATCTTGGAGTCTGGGTTCCGAGTTTAGAGCTCGCGTTCATTCATGAAAATACCCTGAAAAGATAGGTCTCAGTGAAATTAAGATATAAGTTAATCACAGCATATTTTTTGAATTATTTTATTTCTCCAGGAAATGCTGTTGAAAGAGCAGATTTGGCACTTTTAAAAGACCCGTTGACAGAAGATCAAAGAGTACGATACAGTATATTAAGCTCCCAACAGATTAGCTATCCTAAAAAACGCAAATGTCAAGTGCGGGAAGTAGAGTTTGCGCCACCACTCATGACCTTTGGACGCGACGCTAGTGCCACTGTCATACATCAAATTGCATTAAAACAGTAGTAGTAGTAAGTACCTCGAAGTATCATGAGTGGTGGCGCGGACTCTATGATAGGGCTAAAAAGATATTTTGGCAGCCGCATTATGTTGGCCCTCATTCATTGCTTGATTATTGATTGATTTTATTTTAGTGTCATGATTAATAAAATAAATAATATAAAAACGTCAAAGATTCAAAATTTTTATTTTATTTTCACATTTATAAATAAGTCAAAACATAATACTATAATATAATAGTTATACCGCATAAAGCCTAACTGCTTAGATTAATAAATGTCTAGATTCCACGTTCGAAACAAAACGTAAAGTTATTGAAGCCACTGTTTTGTAAATGTGTGAGTGAGCGCCACGTACACATTTAAATGTTTTCCTGTTGGAGATGTTCACCTGTTTTTCGTAGCAATCGAATGACTGGTGTAATTTTTTTTCCACGTTTTTGGCTTCAATTCTCAGCGGCCTACTAGGAATCTGAACAATCTATAATCTAAGCCTAACTGACTCTTGGTCGCGGGACTCACGAATTACCGTGACCCCGGTACGTAAAGGGCTATTGAAGGACACCGTGGTTTTTAGTCAGTCAAGTCTGTCAGTCCCTCCCGCCCTGCCCTGTGTGGGAGGACTCATTTGATGATTTTACCACGATAAAAAAAAGCTTAACTGACTCCAGGTCATACTCTATGCTACTCGGCAAAATATATCCAGCAGCATAGATGGAATTAAATTGATAAAATTTCCAGATTCCTAGTAGACCACTGAGAATTGAAGTCAAAAATATGGTAGACCAAAAAAATCGCAACTTTAAATACTTCGCTGGTTTTGTCCAAACCAGTTTCTCTCAGCCAAATCTTCTAAAAAAGAAATTTGTCAGATTGAGGTAAGTTGATATGCTGGCGTCTGAACGTTTCTGCAATTAACTGAAAACAGATTCCGCACTCTTTCTTAATCCAAATCCGTTCAGTAGTTTTTGCATGAAACAGTAATAACCATACATACATCCATGCTCACAACATTTCACGTTTATAATATTAATATGATAGAATATTCCATGTCTCCTTACAATGTCCACGGCAACCGACGTTGGTAGACGATCTCCGGCCATCGTAAGCGCGGGCATGTGGGCAGCGAGTAATGGGCAACTCGCTGTCCGGATCATGCCCGGATCGACGGCGCGTTGTGTTCCACGCGCGCCTCAAAGAGTGTCAGCACAATGACAGAGCCCCTGTTTAGGGCTAAAGCCTACCGGTGCCGCGGGACTCACGAATTACCGTGACTCAGGAACGTAAAGGGCTATTGAAGGACACTGTGGATTTTAGTCAGTACGAGTCTGACAGTCCCTTCCGCTCTGCCCTGGGTGGGAGGACTCTTTTGATGACTTCACCACGCTATAAAAATGTCTCCTTACAATGATTTGAGCACATAATACAACCGGAGATATAAATATATATATATATATAAGATAACCAGAGATAATACAAAGATTTGGAGAATAATCCAAATCCTTTTCAAAATATCGCAATGATTGCAAACTCTTTGCTCCCCTTTTTCTTTCCCTACCCAATTTTACCGCTATCAATGTATACCCCTTTGGTCCCATACAGAAAACCAAACGTGTGTTTATTTCGTTTCATAGTTTTTAAAACGGCGTTGTTATCTTCCTTTTTTCCCTCCGATTTATTTAAATCAATAGTTATACTAAAAGTAGATTCTATTGATTTACCGAATATTTTTTAGGATTGTCTATCCATCAAAAACTTTTCGCACACCGTTTGTCTGTCTGTCTGCCTGTCACAGGGCTACTTATATTTTATTCATCGTAAAAGGTAGGCAATTAAATTTAAAAAGGTAACCGTGAGGTCCTATTTTGACAAGATAATAGAAATAACAAAACAATAAAAAATAACTATTTTCCTTTTTTTGATATGGAACCCTTACCTTACTTATAAAGCGTATCCGAGTCGCATTAGGCCAGTTTATTATAACATCAATTATGATATAAATAAACACAAGACAAATACACTTGGAATTCCAAACACAATAAATATAAATAATAATGCTTGACAATTCAAGAAAAAAAACCTTACAGTTGTTATAAATAAGATCATAAGAATAGACAATATCAAATTAAATCCACTACAAAGGTTCTAGAACTCTTACATACCAACAGTTTTCTTACTTATTCCTTATGTCACTTAGTGTCTTTATCATGAAACATTGCATAAAGATCTACAGGTAACATGTTCTTATCTAGTTTTTAATAAAACAGGTTCATTTAGTTACTTACTGCAAAAAATAAAAATACGAGCAAATTGCAAATAAACACTATGCTTATGCAATAGTACGGGTTGGTAAAACTGGTTAAGTGCAATATTGACATTGTTTGTTTTTTTTTTAAATCTTATAAAATATTTAGAAAAGTTCCAACTTAGAAATTATTATTATTATCACAGATGTCAGAAAATGACATAAGAAAATTCTAAAACAGTTATAACTCTCCGCTTAGTATTCCTTTAATATCATTGTTAACTATTTCATTTACTCGAGATCCATAAACAAACTCAAGATGACTGATATCCAAAGATTTGTCCAACTTAACATGCCTAACAACATTGGGTAGTCCAGCTCTAAGTCTTGCAACATCTACAGGGGTACTAAACCAGTCAGACTCACTACTGAACATATAAATTGGAACTTTTATCAATGAGAGGTCGAAAGAAGGAGGTTGCGTAGAAGAATATATTTCCTGATTCCTTTTAGAACCATAATCAAACCTTTGGAACCTTTTACTTAGGTAACTTTGAAAATAATGAACAAATGTCTTAGTTGAAACACCAGCGGGTATATGACTAGTAACTACAGGCAGTCTATCCAGATTAGTAACATTCCTTATTCCAGAACTTAAATAATACTCTAACTTACACAGAACATTCTGAGGCACACCGTCCCGACATACTCTAGCGTGATAAAAATTACTCAATTCATTATCCGCAAACACTTCATACACTCCGACACTGTCATAAATCGATGCTAAAATGTCCACATTTCGCGACAAAATGTTCATAAACGGGTAGGGTGTATCAGTTATCCATGCTACAGGAGCTAATAATATCGCTTGCTTGATTTTCTGGTTGTATTCGGGTCTCACGCTACACATCACGAAAAAAATTACAGTTCCTTGAGAAAACCCGATATAGGACAGGTTAAGCCGAGACGTTGTTTGCAATATATAATCAATCACCGCAGGCAAATCTTGCGTTCCCATCTCTTCATAGCTGAAATTCCAATATTCTTTTTCAGAGAGGTTCTTGACGTGTCCTTTACTGTATTTATTCCCTCTCGCATTATATAACCAAACATCGTATCCTTGTTCGGCTAACTGAAATGCTAGAGACTTCGCTGGTCCTAGAACCAACCACGAATCAGAACTGTCACCAACTCCATGCACTAACAACACTGGAGGTCCACTGTTCGGTATTCTAAAAGAGTTCACTTTATAACCATCTTTAGTTATCACTGTATGTCTTTCAGCTGTATGGCCGTACTTATCAATCAACTGTAAAGAGTTTAAATAAATATCGGATTTTCGGTTCCGATAGTCTGCGTCACTGCTAAATTTTATTTTACGTCTGTTCTGTACGTATCCAAAACAAAACACTAATATAACACACCGAAATATATTCGCATCACCGAAATTCATCGTGATTGCGAAACGACTCGTGGTCGCAAAAACCAAAATCCATCTGTAGTTGAACACGAACGACGGCGTTATTTACTCGCTTGTTGTCAGTCAATGCCATGCTGCGGACAACTGCTGCCTAGGATCAGGTAGCTTTTATCTCGGACAACGACCTACAGTCGAGTCTCAGGGGAACCGATTGGAAGCAAACGATTTGACAGATACCAATGACTTGATAAACTAGTTTCAACTAGCGACTTTAAGCACCTTTAAAGAAACACGTGAATGAATACAATTATCAAAACCAGTTGCCTGTATAACTACGCAATGTCAACAAATTAAGCAAATTGTTAAGCAAGTATCTAACTTGTGTCCATAGAAATCAACCATGATTAACCTAAATTCCAGCAGTTACTATAAATCATTGTCGGCAGCGGTTGACATTCATTTCGTATTGTAAACTTGAGTCGTAGAACATGATCCTCTTACAGTGTCGAAGAACGGTCATGAGGTTAATGATTATTGAAACAACCATACATTTAATGTAAAACAGGACGTATCGAAATTGTAGCCATGCGGAAAGTAATATTCTTCTATTCCTACAGCCATTTCCCCAAAAATTCAACAATCCACAACACTCAATACTGGTACTTAATACTGTTAATTCTTTGGGAAAGGTTTTGTGCATTGTTATTATGAAAATACTCACGTCTCTCAACACAATTGGAGTAAAATATATTAGTTCATAGTAAAATTATATTCAAGGTTGAAAAACGCGAGAACTATTACACCTCTTTAGTCGACGAGAAAAAAATAAGGATATATTTTTTTTTACACCGGAAATTTTAGAGAATCTACTATTCTTTTTAATTTCTAACAGATCTGAGCGACTCGATTCAGCCAGTATTTACAAAAAGAGCTAGAATCTATTTAAGGTTTGTTCACACAATAAAACCTTCACAGTACTACTCGTATAATTGCCAAAATCGCACATAAGTGATGTTTTGTAATATCCCCTAGCAAATTACAGATGAAGAGTTTTGTCGGAAGTTTCGCAAAGGTCTAGGCCGCATACTTGCACCACCTCGTAATGCCGGTCACTACTAAAGATAGCAGCACGATATGTTTTTGTATAAATATGTGAAGATTGGCGTTACCAATCTTATATCTTTCTATTTGCAAGGTTATTGCTTCGCTATGGACATTTCATAGATACTATGTACAAGTTCTTGCGAAAATATATATAGCATTTTAACACATTGCGATATGCTGCTTGAGCAAGAGAGAATAGTTCTCAGCTGTAAGCTTACTTTGAAGTCACCACAAACGCTAGATCTCATTTTTTTCTACTCCTCATGATCCTACAGTTATTGTGATCCAAACAATTGTTTCTCTCTTTCATTCTGTTAGCTGTCACTTTCTAATTGTTTCTATTTTATTCACAATAGGTGTGGTAGGTATGTGTGTTTTTCATAATTGTTTCTTCTTTTCCTGTGTCATTTTCTTTTCCTGTCTGTTGTCCAAGAAAACAACTTTGGATGGTAGTTATGTCCTAAGTAAGCAAACTACTGTCCTAATTTGTCTCATGGTAGATTAGTAATCATACGTAAACTGAACTTATGGTTTCATTTTACAAAAACACCGATTTGAATAACATATATGTCACATTCGTAAACATGTTAATAACAATAATATTTTTAATGTCTGTTCAGATATTTCACCAGTCTTAGTAACCACCATCATGCACCAGCCCAGCTAGCGGTATATTGGAGTCCAGACCTTCATAGAAAAGAGAGGTCTCTCCGGTTAAATAAATAACTGAACTTCAATTTAAAATAGATGTTATTTAAAAAATCATAAGAGAAAGAAAATATGTACTATATTTAGGCTCACTAAGCTTGCATGTTATGTTAGACTCAGACATGAGTAAAGAGCAGAGGATTTGTTAGTTGGTTCGCATGCGGATGCAAAACACGCTCACAAAAATACCGACTTGCTATAAAGTATGTCCTTCCCACACTAATTAAATTCAGAGCATTCAACTTTAACTTTTTGTCAACCTTTCTTCAACTTGATGGCAATCAACATTAGCCAATAACACAACTTGAGGTGAACATGGTAAGCATCCAAAAATTTAGAGTTGATCACCTATAAGAATAGTCAATATCAGACTCGATTATTTTTGTAGCAAGTTTTGACGGATCAAGGCCAAGCTAGATTTACTGCGATTAGTTTCAAGGTGATCACGCAAATTTTAATCCCAAGACCCCGAAGTAGACCATTTACTATAATTATTATGGTTAGTTAGAAGTCCGAAAATCTCACCATTCGTTTTGCTAAAGGATACAGTGTCGCCTGCCGGGGTCGCGGGACCAAGGGATTACCGTGACCCCGGTACGTAAAGGGCTATTGAAGGACACCGTGGATTTTAGTCAGTACAAGTCTGACAGTCCCTCCCGCCCTGCCCTGGGTGGGAAAACTCATTTGATGATTTTACCACGATAAAAAAAAAGGATACAGTGTCAGCCAGTTAACAATTGGATTGGGGTCGTAAAACTATACAGTAGCTCCTTGTAAAATCTGGAATAAAAATTGGCTTAGTAGATGAAGATCAAATGTATAGGTACTTTATATTTTAAAAGCTGAAGACTTTGTTTGGTTGAACGCACTAATCTCAGGAACTGCAGGTTCGAATTGAAAAAATATTTTTCTATTAGATCTAGTACATAACATCACGCTACGACTAATAGGAGCTGAGTAGTGGGTGAAACTGCGGGGAACCGTAGATTAAATGTCATTTAAAAAAAATTACATAAGTATCTCAAATGATTAACTAGAGTAACGAATTAACTATTGGATAATCAAGAGCATAAGATCCATAACCACAAATAACAATAACATTTTTATTGACATTATGTCATCACAGTATGAAGAAAAACATTACCAAGCGCTCATAATGGAATGGGATAACTATTATGCCATAATATTGACTAATAATTTCGTCATATTTATAAACAACGGGTTCAGGATCGTAGGCCCATGACAAACACTTTCATTCAGAGAGCGTCTCGCGTAGGACAGTTTTTTTTTTATGTCGAGGTATTGTTTGTGGAATTACTCTGGGCATAGAGAAAAACAATAGTATCTTGTCAACGAAGCCTATAATATGTGGTGAGTGCGGTGTCCGGACTCATTTGTCACTCGTGTAAAATGAGATCAACCAGAGGTCAGAGTTGAAGGTTCGTAATATTTTATTTTTTGCGGAAAAATATACTAAAATAATATAAACTAAGAAACAAGGCCTTAGTTTATAGAATTAATTAACATTATTTTCATAAAACACTTATTTCAAAAAAAATGATAATTGTCAAAGCATTATATATATTTTTTAGATGATTTCTTGATGTTTTTTCCGGGTTTGATTAAAGATGTTCCATGGATATTATTTTTGCCTAAATCGGGTTCCCAATTCATTTAAACAATTGCTTACTTATTCATTAAAAATGCAACGTTAGAGATTATTTTGAGTTGCAGTGTGTTTTATTGCAACCATCATCAACAAAAAACAATCACGACATTCAACACGTGCGATTTATGGATAATTAAAATAATTTCATGGCATATCGAAAACACACTATAAGACTGTTTGACAATTGTATTCTGTATATCATAGAACAGCCATTTTAAACGACCACTTTTCCCGCCATTTCCTAATTTAAAAACTTCTTCACCACTAAAGTCAGCACTTGTCAGAGCGTCCTTTAGGAAAAGTGTAAAGCAGTAAATGTTCTCTGTCATGGCCGTCAATTCACTTAGGGGAAGTCGATCATGCCCCGCTTGATACTAAAAGCTACTAAAAGCCCTCCATAAAAGCAATAATTAAATTGGTGTAACTCAATTTAGTAAGGCGATGCTGCCGAAGGTGAACCTGCCTATGTATGCGAACCTCTTTTGTGCAATAGACTTAAACTATTAATACCTCTGCCCTATTCCATTAAGATTTTTTCTTCTTTGCTAGTCTCTATTGAGTTCTTTGCTGGAGTTGAATTTTATGATTTTTTATTTTCTTTAGATTTTCCTTTCACAATAACAGTTGTTACATAAATACCTACTGCAGTTATCGTAAGGGTTAGATTAATTAGTCAGTTCTCATTATAATTTAAAAATAATTTTAAGTTAAAAATAGACATTTTTAAAACAAACTAAGAAGTTGAATAAAAACAATACACAGACTACTAACGCCATCTACCAAGATTTAAGTGAAACTCAGCGACCCGACCGTCCCTGTGGTGTGCTTTGAAATTGAGTTGACTCTTCATTATTATGGGGCCTTTTGCAGTCCACTAGCGCCGCCAATCGAAAAAATGTCATAACTCGTAAATAGAATCAAAAATACAAAATGTGGTCTGTAATTACTGTAGAAAAGGCAATAACGTAATTTTATAACACATTGTCAACACTTGAAATATAGCTGTTTAGCTAAATCGTGCATTCTAAACATAAACGGCCGTTTTTGTTACAAAAGGCCGTTTTTGTCCTTAGTTGTGCGCACAATAAAAGTTATACTCAATAGTTTAATGTAGGTCTACCTACGGGAGTTGAAAATTATTTATAACTTCTCATGTCTGTTGCTTATACTACAAAGCGGATATTCACACATTTAAGACACCATTTCACAGGGAAATATGTTTAACTAAAAAAACTTGAAGCAGAAATTAGGTAAGAATGATTTCTGGTTAAAGTACTAATAAATATTTATAAACATCCAACGACAATTTACAAACATTCGAAACAATTATCAGACTATTATGTAAACTACTGTAGGTAATTTTGGATCAGTATCAGGTAACACAAAACAATACATTTTTACTCTGTGGTAAAAAGTAAAAACAAAACAACTGCTGTCTTCTGTCATTCGGACAGCTGTGTGCTGTCACTTCATACGTCAGTTCAGTGTATCATTAACTTTCAAGCGATGTTTTTGCGCTCATTATTTTTAGATAATAGTTTATTATTACGAACACTTGTTATATTACCAGCGTACAAGGTTATACAAACGAGTAGTGTCTTTTTACTAAGGTTCATCGTTATAACAGACGTGTATTTTATTTAGTTTTTTACTTTAATTTAACGTCGCGGGAGTCGTGAGTTCAAAAACTCTTTATTATTATTTTAACATTTGTTTATTGATTGGTATAACTATGTCAGGTTCATATGAAGAGCCCCCCGAGATGAACACATTGAGTCAAGTTATTGATACGGAGCATATGAACAAAATTACATCGAATTTCACAAGGTTAGGAGGTAAGTGTTTTCTAATTAGATTCTTATTAGTTTTTATGACTTAGTTATCAGGTACTTTCTTATTGTATTTATTTTATTAAAGGAACTTAAGGTAAGTTATTCATTTCGGACTGGAAATTAAGGAGAAAGTTATTGCTCTCATTTTATGCCACAACCAACAAAGTACCACACTTTCATTTTTGTAATTACTTATGTTTACCATGTGTACTCTTTGAGATTTGATAACATTGTTTATAACAATGTTATCATTTTTTTGCAATGGATAACAACATTCTATTAAGCATCTTAGGTAATTTGAGATAAAGTCCTGACCTACATACAACAGATAATTTTAAACTATTAATTAATTAAATTAACCAAAGGTTCTATGTATACTACAGTATTGGAAATTGTGAATATTTATACAATAATAATGCACAATACAGCAAGCAGTAGATACTCACATAGATATTTGAAGCAATGTTTTACAGATTAGTTAACAGCAATTAATTAATAAAGGTTTCTCTATCCTTCATAAACTATTACCTTGCTTATGTACTTGAATAAATGCTATTTGTATAGTATTCAGTTGTGCACACATTCTATGAATAATTTACTAGTTTATTTACATAAATAAATTTTATCTTTTATATGGTTACAGACAAATGTTATTTGGAAAATGCTGGAGCCACGTTATATCCTCAATGTTTACTGCCTCTTGTGCACCAAGACCTAATGGATAATGTCTATATGAACCCTCATTCCGACAAATATACTAAAGACTGTGTGGAACAAATCAGAAGTGACATCCTCAAGCATTTCAATACTGATCCGTCTGAGTACACAGTTGTATTTACTGCAGGAACAACATCTGCATTAAAACTAGTTGTTGAGTCTTTTCAATTTTTTGCCGATGAAAATGATGAAGATAATGAAACCAATGGATCATTTGTGTATTTGAGAGACAATCATACATCAGTGCTTGGACTAAGAGAAATTGCTTCTGAAAAAAATGCAGCCATAATACACATATCACATGACGATTTCTTAGAAGCATTAAAACAAAATTATGATAAATCATCACTGCGGAAATCAATATTTTCAAACAAAAATGAAGCTAACACATTGCTGGTATATCCTGCTCAAAGCAACTTTAATGGCTATAAATACCCCATTGACTGCATACACCACATAAAAAATGGATGCCTAAACAGTCATTTAAAAAAACAGTTATGTAGAATAAATAATAATTGGTATGTTCTACTAGATGCAGCTTCGTTTGTATCAACAAGTAGATTGGATTTATCTGAAACACAACCAGATTTTGTTTGCATGTCGTTTTACAAGATATTTGGCTACCCAAGTGGTCTAGGAGCAATTTTAATTAAAAATAGTAGTGGTGACACCCTTTGCCAAAAGAAGTATTTTGGAGGAGGGACTGTAGATTTTGTGTTAAGTACAGAAGATCTCCATGTGAAGAGGAAAGACTTGTATGAAAGGTGATTATAATTTTTATTTTCACTAAAGTTAGTTTAAAAAAAAAAACAACATAATATTAAAACACTCAAGGTTTGTAAAGTTATTCTTTTCACTTTTTTGTTTTTAATGATGATGATGGGTTTCCATCTGAATCAATATACTGTTCTCGAAACAACGGGCGCTTATAAAGTGGAATTATAATTGAATAATATTAAATATCATGATGTAGCATATTTGGAACAATACAAACACAACATTTGATCAGTTGTTTTAAAATTCAACTACCCACTTAATATTCAGGCAAATTTTTAAGCAAACAAAATATGTACTTTTTAATACCTACAAAAGTAATAATTATCTCTCTCTTTTCATTCCAGGTTGGAGGATGGAACTATACCATTTCTAGCAGTAATTTCTTTGAAGCATTGTTTTGACACAATGAAAAGATTAATACCTAGAACAATTTACCTCGATTGGATGGACACTATTTCTTACCATACATATTACTTAGCTAAAGACCTGTATAATCAACTGAATGAGCTCAAGCATACAAATGGTAACAAGGCTGCAGTAACATACATGGATTCTGATTTTAGTGATATTAAGACACAAGGTGGAATTGTTACATTTAATCTTTTAAGAGCAGATGGATCATATATTGGATTTGTTGAGGTAAGAACTGTTATTTTAAATGTTGTAGAAAAGTCTTAGTATGTTGAAAACTTCTTATTGATATGGTTTACATTTGGTAAGTAACTCATGTTAAGAACATACTCACAACTAAACTTGAGTTGTCTCCATAAAACTATAGTTGCATAATGATGTGTAACATCTTGACATCCTTTGACGTCGACTTCTACTTTGACTCTTATGTCCATGACCTTGTACATGTCCTTATCCAAATCTTTGTCCTTTTCAAGTCCTTTGCAAGTGTTGCTTAACTTTGGTCACTCATCCAAAGACAGACTTCGACAAGCTGCTATCTGACGTCTTACACTCATAGGTCAATTCAAATAGCCTTTTTTAATTTAACCAATCCTATTTTACTTCCCTTTTGCACATTTCCGTTGCATTACACGAAATCACTCCGAGAAGCGATAGGAGAGATGTTACACATCAATAAGATAAGATAAGCATATTCATAAATCTACTACGTACAAGATCTAACTTATCTAAGTAGGTGATCAGTAGATATTATTCTATGGCACACCATGGCCTATAAAATTACCGTCAAATGGGAGTCAGGTGTAAATTGGGACGTAACTTTGAACGGGATTGTTAAGTCCAATAAGATTACGTTACTATTGTTTTATTATTTAATCAATAATAGTTCTAGGTTACCAACAAAAATATTTTATGAAAAAATACCTAGTTTCGTCCCGAATCAAATCTATGTCCTTTTTTACCCCACTTAGCTGTAATTATCTGAATGCTAAATCTATAATGTCCTACAATCAGTTCAGCTTTGCTATTCTGTATAAGAAGTCTCATCGCTGGACTCTACGATGTGATCTTTGACGACGCGGCTTTGAGACCGTCCGATCATGCAGCAGCAGCGGTGAGCGCAAGTGTCGCTATCAGTAGCTTAGTAAATAGCATAACTTTAATACCAATGCGGCGTTAGCTCCGCGTTTATAGAGAACAACAATACTGCTGCTCGAAATATCGCTTCTCTTTGTAATATTTTCCCCGTAGCGTGATTTCAGTGCACCCTGACACGGCTAAGTTAGGGTCGGTGGACTAACAAGCCGAAGAACCGCCATTATTCATGATGGTTTCGTGGCCAATGGAACGTTCAAAATTAAAGGCGTTATCAATGGCCGTATTGTGTTTTTTTATATAATTCGCAATAGCGTGGATTTAAATAGCAGTCATCATCAATCTAGTCCATTGCGAATGCACTAATGAGAAAAAATACTACCGTGTCCTAGTTTGCAGAATAATAGGCACATGGCAACGTAGTTGTAATAGCAATCCATCGGAATTGCTTCTAGTATTGTATGGGTCCGCCTTAGATTTTGGCCATGCCGTTGTTAAGCCGACAATCAATGGTTTTTGTTAAAATGTTTGGCAATTTTAGTACAGTCACGAGCAATAACATGCTAACACTTAACAAAATTCAAACGCAGTTTACTCGCAAAATACTGATTTCCACATTGAAATAAGACGCTATTTCGTAATACTATGGCTTCCAAAATAGAAGTGTAATGAAAATGGTAGCAGAACATCGCTTTTGAATACTGCTTAGAATAAACATACTATTGCTCGTGACTGTAC
This sequence comes from Agrotis puta, assembly GCA_943136025.2. Taxonomy (NCBI): domain Eukaryota; kingdom Metazoa; phylum Arthropoda; class Insecta; order Lepidoptera; family Noctuidae; genus Agrotis; species Agrotis puta. The sequence continues at coordinate 6,102,917 of OW964171.2, forward strand.
CTAAGAAACATGTAATGTGCAATGTTCCTTACATGAATACAGTCACGAACACGATTCAAATCTATCGAAGTTTCTTTTCTTTCTTTGCTCCAGCTTTTTTCTTATTTATAAAGTAATCGCCAGCTACTTACACTGGTTGCGGGACTGTACGAATTACCGTGACCCCGGAACGTAAAGGGTTATTGAAGGACACCGTGTATTTTAGTCAGTACGAGTCTGACAGTCCCTCCCGTTCTGCCCTGAATGGGAGGACTCATTTGATGATTTCACCACGACAAAAAAAAAAGCAACTTATACTGTATATTGCTGTAGCAACGTGGTCTCTAAACAGAAATATGTGCCCGCCGCCGCGAAGCTATCGCGCCCATGCCTTCATACAAAAATCTCGCTGTAACCCATAAAAGATCAGATACATTTTGATTGATAATATGATAAACGTAGCATACATACTTAATCAACAAAAACTGTTCATACACGGTATAATAAATAAGTACTTGATCGTAAACAAGATGACGAAAGACATATTCAGTGATCAACGACAGCGTTATCTTTTGTTGGTGACGCAATTTCTTAAATGTTAGTGGTGTTTACAGACGCGTGATTGTTTTCATTGGATATGTACTATGTTATGCAGTTACGCTTTGTTTTATTTTCATTATTATATGTACACGCCGTTTGCAATAGGAACCTATACTACATATTATCCGCGTAGTGCGCGATAATCACCTCCAGGCCTCCATTTATTGATACATTTCAATTTATTAGCACAAAATGATTCCACACATAACTATCAGTCCTTTTTTATAGTCACATAATTTCAGTCTCATCACCTCAATTTTTAGTCCCTTTAGAAGTCACATGATCTGATCACATCATTAACTCTTAATCCATTATGTAGGTACCTAATGTTATTCCTATGAAATCTAATAATATTGTGTCAACTTTTCTGCTCTGTTCAAATTATTAAAATTGACTCATATAGGTACAATTAATGCAATTTCTAATAAATCTATTAGGTCGAATAAGCATTTAATTAAGTAGCTAACGGTCCCATCTAAATATTATTGATACACGCATCAAAAGTGTCTAGGGATCAACATATATTTTTGCAATAACTTTTCTCCTGATTGATATTAATTAAAATTTTTTTTAAGGATTCATCAAATAAAGTGTTTTCGTTTGTCACAGTAACGATAAACCAAGTCACCTTTGCATTAATAAAGAAATTTGCCATTTTCCTAATAAAGGGATTTTTGACATTTGAACCACTAACACAAAAGTTCGAAAAAAAGACTGAAATAACAGTTTTCTTTAAAATTTTATTGGGTAACTTAAACAATTAATAATCCGTGTTTCTACCGCGAACACTAACAACACAAGAACATCGGTTTGGCATACTCAAAATGAGTTCATCCAAATCACGCTGTGGAATGGCCGCATGTTCGTTGCAACAACAAAAAAAGGTCTTCTTGCGACTGGATACCCTCCATATTCGGCAGAGCTCTTCTCTGTAGCATATCCCATGCATGCTCAATCGGATTCAAGTCTGGCGACTGAGCAGGCCAGGGCAGGACATTGATGTTAGCTGCGGCGAGAGTCTGTCTTACAACTCTTGCGGTGTGCGGTCGTGCATTATCATGCATTAACTGAAATAAGGGACCGATTTGCACTTGTAGAGGAACGATGACGTCTGATACAATCGTCTCAGCATAAATTTGAGCATTGAGGTTGCCTCTGATCCAAATCAACTCAGTTCTTCCGCCGATCCAAATACCCGCCCATACCATGATGGTTCCACCACTATAAGGATGGACTTCCTGGCAGGATTTTAATCGTTGTTGGCGTCCAGGGCTTCTCCAGTGTCGTATACGTCTTGTATCCGGTCTCATACCAAAACGAGACTCATCAGAAAAGCACACGAAACGCCATTGTTCTTCTGCCCAATTTCTGTGTTCAAGAGCCCATTGATATCGAATCCTACGATTGTGCATTGCTATAGGTGGTACCCGTAGCGGTCTTCGGGAATGAAGGTTCACTTCATGCAAGCGGTTTCTGACTGTTTGGTCGCTAATTAAGTTCCCTGAAGAGTGATGAAGCCTCACGGCTAACATCATGGCGGTTATTGTTGGAGCTCTTCGAGTTAAGATTTGAATGTATCGGTCTTGTCTCCGTGTGGTGCAGCGATACCGTCCTCCATGGCGCTCAGCCACGGTACCAGTGCTTCGGTAACGTGTCCAAAGTCGACTGATAATACTCTGACTTGTATTCAGAGCTAAAGCCACAGTACGTTGCCGGGAACCAGCTTCTATCATTCCCACGGCTCTGAGCATTTCTTCCCTGCTTAAATGACGTCGCCGCTCCATAATAACGTTGGTTTTAATCAGTGGTAGGGAAACAGTAGCACTAATAATGTCTTCAATGCGTTGTATGTTTTTATAGGGAAAATATTGACAGCTGATTTTCATCTTTTACTCGAATTTGATTCACAGTTCCTGATTCAAATTATGAAATGCACCAAAAAGGATCCATATAAATTTATAAAATCATAAATTTATTACAAAGCCACATCTCAATCTCAAGAAATCCGCATAAAAATGCTTGATCCCTAGACACTTTTGATGTGTGTATTTTGAAAGAAATCATTCTATTTCAGTTCCAACACATGGCCGATTTATTCAACATAAGTGTCCGCACGGGATGCTTTTGTAATTCCGGCTCTTGCCAGCGCCACCTGGCGGCTACAAATAAAGAGCTAAAAGAAATGTTCAAATCTGGACACGTGTGTGGCGATGAGATAGATCTGATTGATGGCAAACCAACTGGAGCTATAAGAGCATCTTTCGGCTACTTCAACACATTCGAAGACGTCGACAAATTAATAAACATGATATGCCGATGCTTTGTCAAAACGAAAACGAAACCAAAGAGACGATTAATATCACACATTATGCAGTCATTAAGATCTAGCAAATTGTACAACGGCTTAACAAATCCACAAAAAATATTAATGGAACAACCAGATTTTTCAATCCAGGAAGTTGAAGATATTTCACCAAATATCGATTCTGCTATTGTACTAAAAGAAGCAGCTATATTTCCCATTAAATCATGTGGGGCTTTTAAAATTAGATCTACCTGGAAAATTGGACCGAAAGGGTTCGAATATGACAGGGATTGGATGATTATTAAGGATAACGGTGTATGTTTAACACAAAAACAGAACACAAGAATGTGTATGATACGACCAAAAATAGATCTGCATAAAAGAAGAATGACTTTATATTTCGAAGGTATGTAGTAAAGGTATTAATTAGTAAAAAAATGCCTAAGTTGTTTCTTGCAACAGATTAGGGTCCAAACAACAGATCCCGGCGATACGATAGGCCCGGGAAGTGTGACGAGTTGTACTCATTATCTAAGTGATTCAGCCTAAATGGCTACAGACCGATAATAGGTGGAAATCCAGTTTAGTACAACAGTGGGACAAGTTAGGTTAGGGTTTATAATATAATATTACCTATTAGCTTTTATAGGACCACTGAACTGTAAAACCCTCACTCCATTGAAAGCGAATCTTTTAAAAACCGCGCCGTCGCTATGCTGTTTCCTGCTAGTTTAGCCATTGCTTCTCCAACATGCAACAGATATGACCAGTTTCAAATTAACCTGGCCGCTAAAATATCTACCGTAAAAATAGTTTACCAAACTCAAGGACTATTTGATCATTTCAGGTAAAACTCCAATATCGGTACCTCTGGATATAACGCCTGAAAACAAACTCAAAAACTCATCACTCTGCCGCAGCAAGGTTTGTACCGACACAATAGCGGGCCACGATTGTGGTGATGAAGTAGCCGACTGGATTTCAGAAGCGTTAGAAGTTTCATACCTAAGACTTATCAGGCAATCGAGTGACGACAATAGAACACAAAAGAAGAAACATGATGGAGAGAAAAAACTACTTTCATTAAGTAATCAGGCACAATTCCTATTGATCAATAAAGCTACAGTGCGATGGTTGAGGGAGAAGATTCACGATCCCCAATTCACGGACGATATCGATAGTTTAACAGATAGGTTCAGAGGAAACCTCATCATTGAAATGGATGAGGAACTTGCCGAACGAGATTGGCACCGAGTCATTATTGGGAATCAAGAGTTCAAGGTAAACTTTTGTTTTCATTTTTAGTTAAAAATTGATTTATAAAAAAAAATATAGATTTATTACATAAGCCTCGCTTGTTATCTTTTTTTTTGTTAACCGATGTTGGAATAGTAATTATTTTAAATGCGTAATCATTTATTTCCAGGTCGAAGGACTTTGTCCTAGATGTCAAATGGTGTGCATCGATCAAAAAACCGGCGAAAAAACCGTAGAGCCCCTGAGAACAATATCCGAACAGTTTGCCGGAAAATTACGGTTCGGTATTTATTTAAGTTACGTAGGTGCGGCTGACGCATCGAAAGACCGTATTCTCAAAATATTTTCACCTGTAAAACCTGTAATCAATGATGATGACATAAGTAGATGAAACATTTAGTTGTAGTTGATTTCTAAGTTATTTTGATTTAATAAAATATCTGTTTTAATTGGGGTTCTTAAGCATGGGTGGTGGGGTATAATTAATTGGGATTTATCGTTTAAGTAAAGATTCTGCGGAAAATGACATCGACGCTTTATACTTATAACAGTTATATTAAAAAAAAACAGTGGGTACACTGTTATAAGTACCTCTTATTTTACCTTTGGGGCAATGATCCGTATCTCATAAAGTAGATAGTCAATATGATATGGCGTGTTTAACCAATATTTTGTGTTCCCTATTCACGTGTTATCGTAGTAATAAGGCTGATTGTTGCATCCATAGCACTTTTATTATCCGCGAAGCAGAGAGAATAACTAACAATCGCCTTGAACCACATATGGTTCATGGGACAAGAAATGAGTTAAACCTTACTTCACGTGTCTGAATTTAAAGACGAATCTTAATCAAATATTTCTATATATTAATAAATATCAGCAGGAAAACAAGAAAAATACCCCGCTCAATTAATTAATTTATGTAGTCCATACTGCTAAAAGCACAATTAAGCCCCAGTATGGGCGCCAGTAGCATCTGGCAGTCATCATTTTCTGGCCCTCTTCCGCCGATCTCGAAGCTTCAACTATTTCAAAATGATGCTCAAACACCAAGCTTAAACTACACAGTTTTTTAATTTAGAAAATATTTCGTTTGGATAACATTTTCCCTGTTAACTTTCATATGCTTAAAATAATTTTAGCTGCACATCTTACAGCTGGCAGATTTAAAGTTTCCTTAGCATTATGTTCTAAGGTGAACATATCCAAGTTTTAACTTATTTACTGTATCTCACTCCCATAATTATATTTGAATATCGTACATACAAAAGCAATGCAATATTTGTCACGATACATTGAGAATAATCCCTTGCTTTATTTTGGCGTAACCAGTAATATTATTTTAACAAGACCTTCATGAGATATGGACCTGTCCATAATTATTTACCTATTCATTATTTTAACTTTAAATACCTACGTACTATTATGTTTTATTTACGCACATAATGTATTTTTATAAAGTCAAAATAATAATTATATATGGCTGTGATTATCATTAGAATTTAAAACGATTATTGTTATATTATTTGCATTGTTTATTATTTGTCTTAATTTTTCGATATTTCGACACTGTTGTGTGTGCAAACGACCACGATTAGTGATCATGGATTGAAAAAAATGTTAAAAGTGATAATTATATGATAATAAACATGTTAATACCCCGTTTTAAGTTCTAATGATAGTGTTATTTAAAAAGTTATTCATTATGGCTGTGATGTATTTTATATAGAAATCTAATTAAAATATAAATTGGGGCAAAGTCACTATTTAGATGAAAATTTTAAATTGTGTATAAAAAAACGTTTGTTTTAAATTGTGAGCTAAATGAGATATACTATTATATTTAACTAATGAGTCCTTATAAGCTTATTATACGTAACGCAGCTATAATATTCGTTAATTAAAAATAAGTGTAGGTATTGTGTTTTAGTCATACCATGTTGCCGTTGTTGCCAATTCATGTAGGTTACCTTTATCAATATTAAGTAGATAGTGCTTTTATAATTAATAAAAGGATTTTATCACCTCTGTTATTTTGAGGCTGACTACTTATTATCTTTTAAATAACCAAGTTCTTAGTAGAGAGACTGAATAATTTCATTCTTGCCATATTGCAAGCTCCTTAAAACTATTTTATCTAATATACTTTAATAATATATTGGACTTTTTTTAAGATAATAATATGCCATGAACATTCCATTATAATTATGTTATTTTAAGGTCTCTATGCCAAAAACAGTGCATCATCTTGTTATACAATATCAACAATACTGTAAAAAGTTTGTTTTTAAATTGTATAATCAGTCATGAATCAACAATGTTAAAATGAAACAGTGTCATGTTTTCCAAAAAGATTTAATTTATTTTCTGTACTAAATGTAGTAGTTGTATCCTTGTTTATATTTATTATTCTATGACTAGCTTTATATAACAGTTGTTTGTTTTTTAATATATTTTATGATATTGCACAGTTTATTGGTTGTTCTCCTTTTATTAGCCGAGGCTCCTCCCCTAGCGACACATTGTTCACTACCTCTGCTACCTCATCAAAGTCTGGCAGTGCCATTGTCTTTAGTTTTGAGTATACTAATTTATCATTTACTTCCACCTCAAATGCACCTGGAAGAGAAAGAAAAGATCTACTTTTTACCCATCGACAAAAAAAAAGATTGTTTAGCAAAGCTGCAAGTGCTTTTTTCTCAGCATGCCTTAAATACTGCACAGCCAAAATCGCAGAGTAAAGATGCATTAAAGTTTACACAAAAGTTATGTTATAAGAAGAAGGTGAGAATCAAGGGCGATGCCTTACGGGCGAAAGGGGATAAGCGACATTTTTTTTTGCGAAATCGACTTACATAAATGTGGTTAGAATCGGAAAAAAAAAACAGATTCTAACCATATAGTATATAAGTCGATTACGCAAAAAATAACGCTTATCCCCTTTTGGCCGCAAGGCATCGAGAGATTTTTTTAAATTTGCAGAGGGATATTAAAAGCTAATAAAAAAAAATACTCTAGTTAATGAAAAAAAAAACACAAGTCGCTGGTATCCACTCATTATTCTAAATTAATGTTTACTTATTAGGGTATCAACTCAATCTGTTGTTCTGACTACTTGATTGTTACTGGCTCCCTCTAATACAGTGTGATTCTTTCAACTTGACTTAGAGATAAGTATCCAAATCCAAGAGACACTAGAGTTTTAGGAAACTCTAGCTCTTTTTTGATCTTATCAGGTTTAGTAAGTATATTAAATTTTTTGGTCAAAATAATGTGAGTTACAAAGCACAGCAAAGAAAGCTCAACATGCAAATACACAATAAAACTGATGACTCAAATAAATTATTCTGTAATGTCATCTGCCGCCCAATTTAGTCTCCAAATAATAGATATGGTAATTATCCCGTTTTATGTTCTTATAATATAGAAAACATTTAAAATTTATGTGAATGTTTAAATAGTTTGAAAAAATATAAGTTAAAAAAATTATAAATGCTTACATCAGCTATGTTGTATTATATAACAGGCTGGTGTCCACAATTGCATGTCAAATGCGCTAATTTTTCGTGCAACACCATCAGCTTGACGTTATAAATGATTTAAAAGTACCTACCCTGCCTTCCACGAGCGCAGTTCACTGTTGCATTAGGAGTTATCTTCCTAATAGTTTGTCCTAGTGCTAAGCAGTGGCCGCCATAGTCACAAACACCACTGAAAATTAATTAAAGATATAATAGTGTGGATGCTACAGAATAAAACAGAAAGTGAGAAAAAGACATGAGTTGGTGTGATTTTGTTTTCTATGACAGGATGTAAATATTATTTGAATACCATAATAATTCATTTGGACGAATCATAGTACTTTTAATTTATTGTTGATTTATTTATTGTGATTGAACTTACACACGATTGCTTAAGTGTGTTCCCTCAGATTGAACAATCGGATCCGAGTGTGTACCCAAGTGTACTCATTACCTAAAGGTTAGTTTAGGTTATAATAGTATGATCTATAAATATATCTATAACGGCACAATCATATTTTAATTCTTTGGCGATAAATTTTAATAGTAGGTACCTAATTATTTGCAACTTGCATTGTGCGACTAACATTCATAACTTAAAATAATTTTGTACGTACCAGTACTCCACCTTGACTACTGGATTATTCACTTTTACTTTCACTGTTTCATTGCTGGCCATGATTAAAAGTTAATAATCATAATTTTAGAAAAATCGAAATAGTTTTTCCTGAAACTTCATTGACTTTTGTTCATTTATGTTTGTAAATAAACCTGATTGATGAAAGTTGGAACAGCTGATTGCAAAATGTTGCTATCCGAATTCTATAATGCTATTCGTTACACGATTCGTTCTTTTTCGTAATACTTGGAGGCGCTGAAAAAACAAGAAATGTAATTAAATAACTGAGAGCTGTTTCATTAAAATCCAAAATATTAATCATCTATCAATATTAATTATCACAAAGAAAATAATTAATTATCTGGCCGCGCTGTTAACTCATAGACAGCAGATGTCAATTTGCCATTAGCAATTATCAAATTGACAGTGACATCTAATGAAAGCGATCGATTGTTGATATTTTTTTCTATTAGTTGTAATTTACTTTTTACCAATTAAACGTATACTATTGGTCAGTATTATTAATAAAACAGTATTTTTTGTGCATTAATCTTCAAATATTGATAGTTGGTTTATGAGAAGTGGTACACTGATGCACCTTTCCTGGAAATCCACTGTTACACTCCCAGTATCAATATGGACTACGATTATCTCATTAAACTTCTCTGTGTGGGGGACTCAGGCGTAGGGAAAACTAGCTTCCTATACAAATATACTGATGGGGTGTTCCATACACAATTCATTTCCACAGTTGGCATAGACTTCAGGGAGAAAAGTGTGGTAAGTTCATTCACAATAAAGGCTACCCACTGACCAATATTTTTATCACATTAATTTAGCTAGTCTATCTCAATTGATTGATATAGATAAAATTAATTAATGATAGGAGCTTTTTGAAGTGTATTTAAATTGAGTGGGTGAATTGATTAGTGAAATGCAATCTAGAAGTAAATTCTTAATGATATTATTTTCACTTATAATTTCAGCTATATCAACAAAATGGGAGGCAGCACCGTGTGCACTTACAACTCTGGGATACAGCTGGACAAGAAAGGTAAACAGAGGCTTTATTACAAGATTTCTGTATTCTATTTACAGCATACTAAAGTATTTACTGCGTAAATTGTATGGAAAACTTAAAAACCGCCTCTAGTGTACCAACAGAAAACATATTTTTTCCTTCAAATTAACATCATTATTTCAGTTTACCTCTCAAAAGATAGAAAAGTCATGATAGGGCCAGCCTTAGTGTAAAAATGTGTATTTAATTTACTTGATTCCTTTTTTCCACTAACTACAATGTATATGGCTGTTATTGCTAAATGAATTATACTTAAGGGGCCTCTTACGGTCTGTAATTACTGTAGAAAAGGCAATAACGTAATTTTATAACACATTGTCAACACTTGAAATATAGCTGTTGCCATTGCAAGCATTGCCTTTTCTACAGTAATTACAGACCACATTTTGTATTTTTGATTCTATTTACGAGTTATGACATTTTTTCGATTGGCGGCGCTAGTGGACTGTAAGAGGCCTCTTAACCTACACCAAAAATTTTAACACTACTGTTTTACAATATTGCTTTCTCTATGGTTAGAATGGTGATATCTTCTGGTCAACCTTTGCAAAAGGTAGTCAGTGGCGGGCTGACTACCTTTTTTGATACTATATCAAGAAATATTATGTTTTACAGATTCCGTAGCCTGACTACAGCATTCTACCGAGATGCTATGGGCTTTCTTTTGCTGTTTGATCTCACCAATGAGGCCTCTTTCCTAGAAGTCAGGAATTGGATTGAGCAATTGAAGGTAATTCCTGTTGTTTCTATTGATTCATAAAGCCATTACAGTAGCATAACAATAGCATAATGATCCTATAATATTCCCACTTCGGGGACACAAGTCTCCTCTCTATGACAGGAAGTGGGCCTTAATCCACCATGTGGGCCCGGTACGGGATGCTAGATTAAACCTGCCTTCGATTTTTTGGAACTAGGACATTCCTCACAGTGTTTTCCTTCACCGTTTTGAGATCAGTGGTGATTTAATGAAATATTTAATGCTGGCAGGGTTCAAACCCAAAAACCAACTACTCATAAGTTGGGGCGTAACAACTGGGTCACCACTCTGTAGGCAATTTTTTTTTTCTCCCTTTATTTTATACAATCCGTCTGGGGACATACAGCAATAGGTAGATGGTTCCTGATCTTGCATGGTGAAGCCACTGACTCATCTAATCAATACTACAGATCATTTATGCTGTTTGATATAAGTCCTGAGGTGGTAGGCAATTATTCTTATTGCTGTACATAAGAAGTCGGGCAGTTGAAAGCATAGCCAAAAATTTTTGTGGAACACTAATTCACCATGAGTGAAAATAGTTTAAGTGGAATAAAAAGGTGTTGAGGCTAAAATTAAATATAAATATCTTCTCATTGCAGACTCACAGCTTGTCTGAAGATCCTGATATTGTGTTATGTGGTCACAAATGTGATCTACAAGAAAAGAGACTGGTGAATCAGAATCGTGCTCGAGAATTTGCCAAGAATTATAACCTTCCTTACTTAGAGACCAGTGCCAAATCGGGTCAGAACATTGACCGTGCCATCGAAATCTTACTTGACCGTATCATGAATAGGTAAGACATAATTGTATGTTTAATTTAGTTTGTTTTCTCTATTCAAGGGTTAATGACACCGAGCCACGGCGATACGCGCACATTTCAATAGAGCGACTCAAAATTTAACTTTATTTACTACACGAAAAGATACGCATTTCCAGTATCGTTGCGTTGCGTCGCATCTGGGTGTGATTCTAACCGTATAATTATACAAAGTTAAACATCTGTTGAACACCTGTTGAACACTTGTCTAAAAAAACTGTCAACTGCAAAATGGCATTTGACGTTGAAATAAGGGTCGTTTTGCAGTTCACACAATTTTAAACAAGTGTTGATCAGATGTTTAACTTTTTGTAGTAAGGCAGTACAGTACAGGCACTTTTTAGTAACTCTCGAATGTTTTCCCTATTCTAGAATTAAATGACCATGTCAAAAAGAAATTGTGATTCGGTCTGTACCGGTATAATTGAAAAGCTTTACCATAAGATGTTAAGAATAGAATGAAGAATGCGACGCTGATCGTGACTGTGATAGCTTAGTTGGTAAAGTGTCTGACGTACTGAATCAGAAGGTGGCAGTTTCAAATCCTGGTGACAGTCGATTTTTTTTTCTTCCCCCACAGAACAGCTTAAGATTTATAAACTATAAGTGTTTATAGGGTTTTATTTTATTTCATTTTTTGTTTTTTTTTTTTTTTTTTGAACAATCTAACGAAATGCCACTTTTATTGATACCTAAATTGTTTCTTTACAGGATGGAGTCCTCAGTGGAATACGCGATGCTATGTGCATCAGGTCGTCGCCGCCAATCTCTCCAAAAACTACAGGCAAATAAAGACAAAAAGTTTTGTTCATGCTAAAATTCTATAGTCTGTGATTTTATACTATCTTATACACTCTACTAGTCTATTGTCTTACCTTGAAACATATACTATACATTTAAGAAAATATTTCGTATAGGTTTTCTATTAATTATTATATCTTGGAACCAAAATTATTTATTCCAAAAGGGTCTATGGTTAATGAGACTGATTTTAGTTTTCTAGTTCATGGAACTATTTGTTTTACATTCCATCCTCATGTTTGGAGTTTATAGTTCATTTTAGCGTTTTTTAAAGCATTTTTTAATGCATACATTTTACTTTATGATCAGTCTTTCCTATTCATTATTTAAAACATTTCAGAACATGATTTGAAAAACTGGTTGTTGTCAGAGGTGTTCTGAAAATTGATTCTTATAATTTATTCTATTGCAACTTCTTAATTTTAATCTCAAAACTGCACTCGAAATGGCACCTTCAAGGTGCCAAGGTGTTGTTGCTGATGAAAGTTTGACCATAACCAGATATTCGATCAAAGTGTCACAGCTGGATTAATATTGAACCTTCAGTCCATCTAATTAATGCTGTTTTACATTATTCCATAAGATAAGTGCAGGGTAAATAATCCTAGTCACAATGAAGTTGAGGAGTAAAATTAAGTTATTGTTATCTAGTACACAATGGTGATGTGCGTTTGTAAAAGTTTGCCGGTATAACTGCGTTTTGGGGTCGGGCCGACCTCTCGCGTTTGGCATTGGTTAAAACTTTTGTTGCGAGGGGAATAGGATGCAGTCACCTCCTTGTACGAAGCAGTAATACTAGCTAGCGAAGGAGGAGGCGCAACGCCTGACGGAGAGGTCATCTTCCATCTCACGCTCCGGACGGCGAGTAATGGGTGCCTAACTCGTACTCCGATCACACCCGGAACGAAAGCGCGTCGTTTTACACGCATGCTTTAAGAAGCTGTCAGCAAACGGTCACGGGACCGCCTAAACAGGATAGGTACCGTGGCCCTGAATACAAAAGGGAACCGAACGAACATAGTAAATACTTAGTATGTAAAAGTCCTTTCTGCTCCACCCAGGGGGGAGGAGTTTTGATGACCACCATAACTATAAACGGTGTGGGATCTCGAATATTAAATTTTCGCGTTTTGGCTAAACCAATTTATTAAAAATAAAAATTCTGATGTGCATGAATCATTGTGTACTAGAAGCCTATTGTAAGCTTGTTTTTGTTATTAAATGTGTTGCACAAGTGTGATATTTTAGTAGCACAAAATAATTATATACAAAGTATACCCACTGAGTTTTGATCTGCTAAATTTTTTGGGGAGATCTTATGTTATTTGATATTCATGAATTAACCTAGTCTATTGAAGTAAACATCTGAGTGAATTGTTATACAGTTTTACATTTAAATAATATTTAGATTGTAAGTGAATATTATCGTAAGGGTGTGTTTAGACAAGACGACTAAAAGACAAAAAAACGACTTCCTAAATATAAACATTTAAAAGTGGAATAACTGATCTTGGAGGTCGGTGGTAAAAAAAAATCTGAAATAAACATCTATTAGGACATTTAACTAGACTGTGAACAAAAAAAAATAGTTTTACCATAAGCTTTTCATCGTGATTATTGATGATAGTTTAGTAAGTACCTTTGAAGGACCTTACCTTTTAGTTCTAATAAGTTTTGTCTGTTCTTCGTAATGTCTAAACGCACCTTACGTTATATTATGAGTATACTTGATCACGAATGTGTTTGTCTATTTTTAAGTCACTATATTAAATTGTGATCCACATCAAGGCTTCAATTCCCTAGAAAAATCATACCTATAGACTCCGCTGAACCGGTAGAATAAGAAAGTCGTAACAATTCCTACTTTTAATGTTAAGTCGTAGTTAAAACCAAAGAAGAGCAGCAAGAAAATACAAACAGTCCTTTCGTGTCTGACTTATTGCATTGTCATTAACATACTAGTCTGTATTGTCGTTTTGTTAAGGTTGGTATTGATTTGCAGAGTAAGAGTAAAATGAATTTTACTTTACCATAATTATGTTCGCATTAACCGAATGTCAAGTTCCTCATCTCCATTTGAAAACCGAGGATCCATAGGCTTTTGGTTGGAAGCCGAGCATTAGTAGAGCACAAGCCGAAACGCTGTTCTCGCGGTGTCAATTATGGACGTACAAACACTATACAAATTTGTGCTCGGCTTATGCTCGACTCCTAGACCTTCCTTTATGTTCTTATTTCGCGAAGAACTCCTATTGACTCGAACTTGATTTTAGTTCTTCATATGCATCTTAGATGCCGCTGAAGGAGTTTGTGCTATACCGCTATTAGAGGTAAAATAACTGTGACAGCGCGTACGCATTGTGTGCTTACAAAAGCGCGTTTTAAGAACCAAGAGGTGATATTCAAGTACATTTAATGTGACGCCGTGTGTCCAGTGTGTAGGTACTTGCTAAATGATTGTAACATCTCTGTCCCTACCATATCCAACGAATAAATGTCTTTGTCTTTGTCTTTGCTCTGAAAGGACAGTAGTTTGATTAATCTGAAACAAGTTACAACATACATTACAACACAAGAATAGGGAACGGAGAAAATCTTTGTTTTAAATCTAGTCACTATTTAAATTAATTAAAAGTCTTGCCGTAATCATTAAGTAAATCATAATCAATTCTAGTCATATTTAATCAAATTCGTCACGCGCAAAATTAAATAAAAGCGCATAAAATTTAAACGAAATTTTTTTGTAATTGTGATCGGCTTAAATATTTATTAAATAATAATATTTTATATTGTATTAATAAAAATATTAAGATTTACCCTTGACCAAATTGCGATTTATATACATACCTATTATAAAGTGTCAATTTTGTGTACAATTTATTATCTATTTGATGTTTTTCTGTGTCATTAAATTAAATAATTATTAAAAATGGTTTGTGTTTTGATATTCCTTCACATCTGAAAAACCATAATATTCCTATTATTGCTGAATTGACCTTGTTAAGTGTGAACAAAGCTTTATCTATAGCCAAATCTAAAATTGTCCCACACTAAGAATTTCTCTTGTATCGGGGATTCGTTATCAAACATTAAAACACACAAACGGCCACACCTACAAGAAACCATACTAAGGCATACACATATTAATTCCGAGTGGAAATCAAACCCGCGACACACAGCGGAGCAGTCAATCTCTCAACCACTGCACCAACTGGCCTAGTTGAACCGGCGCTCTGTCTACTTCTGTTTTTATGGGAAAGTTTAAAGATATTCATGTATGTATGTTTGACTTCAGGGAGAAAACCGAATCCTTAAGCAATACAACTTCCTTTTTTTATCGTGGTAAAATCATCAAATGGAATCCTTCAATAGCTCTTTACGTTCCGGGGTCACGGTAATTCGTGAGTCCCACGACCCCGGCAGACTTTAGCCCTCTAGGGGGAGGCCCGTCATTTTGCTGACACTTTGAGGCGCGCATGGAACACAACGCGCCCTCGACCCGGGCATGGTCCATGGTCGGACAGCGAGTTGCCCATTATTCGCCGCCCGCATGCCCGCACCTACGGTGGCCGGAGATCGTCTGTCGCCGTGGGCGTCTACCACTGCGGCTGGGGTGGAGAGAGGACGCTTATACGACTTCCTTAGGAAACCTTAAATGTTTTTGATCTTAAAAAAATTGGCTTATTTTATTTATTTGTCAAGTGTGAGTTGTCCATAAATTAAACTACCATATTTTTTCGTCTTTCGTTTAAGAATCTTTTCACTGCATGATGGGAAGATTATTCAAATTTTGCGAACAAACAAAAAAATCTTACAGTTGGCATATACCGCTTGTAGCCCGACGTTGAAGAATCACTCTGTGAGAAAACAATTTATAATTTTACTAGCTTTTCCCCGCGGGGTGCTAAGACAGGAAACCTCCACGTGCGCCCGTGGACTGGAGTTCCCCTTCGGATACGTCCGGGGGGAAGACCAGTTTTTCGGGCCGGTGCACCCTGGGATACGGGCAATAACTCTTTTAGGCACTGTGTGCCTAAGGGGTCTCTTTGCCCGTATGCGAATAGCCTGTCGGGTGGATGCTCCAACGCGTGTCCCTCTGAACAGCAGAGGGCACAGCGGCGGAGCGGGCTTGTGCGGACGGTGAGTAATGGGTAAGCTCGCCGTCCGACCAAGGACCAAGCCCGGGTCGGTGGCGCGTCGTGTTTCACGCGTCACCGGAACCGCGGCGCCGTAAGGGGCCCCCCCTTACGGCGCCAAATGCCTGCTGGGGTCGCGGTTTTTTTCTTAATCCAGGATACCGCGGCCCCGGAACGTAAAGGGCATCCGAAGAAACACGGGTGGATTTTAGTCAGTAAGAGTCTGACAGTCCCTTCCGCCCCGCCCAGGGCGGGAGGACTCATTTGATGATTTTGCCACCCTAAAAAAAAAAAAAAAAGCTTTTCCCCGCGGTTACACCTGCTCAGCTCCTATTGGTCGTAGTGTAATATTATAAAGCCTATAGCCTGCCTCCATAAATGGACTAACAACACAACAAAACATTTTCAATTCTAAGTTCCTGAAATTAGCGCGTTCAACCAAACAAACTTCAGATTTGTAATATTATAAGTATAGATACGAGGGCGGCACTGAAAAGTTCGGGAATCAAGGAAGTGATACAACGTTACTACTTAAAAATGTATTTATTGCTTTTCGAAGTATTCTCCTCCTGCTCTTGAATTTTCTCGAGTCAATTCCATTTTCTCAACGACTAAACAAGTTTGACAAAAATCCTTGTGACAAGACCGAGAATCTTTTTGTGAATAAATAAATGGTATTCGATTTTTAAAACCAAGGAGTTTTCAATCAAGAACATTTTAATATGACAGGACAATGGAAATATTCCATTCCCGATACTTTTAGTGCAGCCCTAGCTCGTATTAATGACATTTGAAACGATCCCTGTACGCATAGTAAATTCGATCGTGTTTGATAGTGAAATCAAACAGAATCAAATTTATTTTCAAATTGTATATTTAGCCCGAAACTGTACACCGAGGGGTCGTGGGTGAGTTCACCAAACTGCGATCATCTGGCCCCCCTTGCACGCACGTGATATCGTCTGCCTGCAGTATTTAGTACCGCAGCCACGCAAAATTGAACCTAAGCTCGCCGAGAAGGAGTGTAAAGTTGTGTGGCTGGTACTGATAAGCTGCAATATACACTGACAATGCCTCTCCACATGGACTCTCTTGCAAGGACATAATGTCTAATTTGGCTTCTCTGAAGGACGCAACCCCATCACGCAGACGCGGAAGCTTTCTTTGGTACTACGTCACACTAGCGCTAATCTCGCTCCTACTTAGCGTTGTTTTCGTTGTTTCTAGGATACTAAAACATCATGTGATCTTTTGTTTTGTTAATAAATTAAACCTTTATTAATTTTTTGTTCTGTATGTTTTGTGTGTTGAAGTTTTCGTGTGTTCGTCTTCTGAAGCTAGAGTGTTCTGTGTAATATAGTGGCTCGTTCGCGGCTAGCTTCATACCATTTGCCAGTTTGTTTATGAGTTCGAAGACAACAGATTGGTGCAGCCGGCTTCCGAGCTCCGTAATTCGAAGCAGCGTGTTTTCAGTAAGACGCGAGTTATCAATGAAACCGCCTGAAACGGCGATCGAAACATGAACTGAGTAACATCCGCATGTACGGCGAGCGAATAACATAATATCCGCGTGGTTTCAGTGAAGTGTTGACATTTTATAACTGTAAACGATTCGACCACGATATTGACAATATTTCGAAAAAATATTCGTAATCAAGTAGTATTCTTTTAAGCAGTGATTTACAAGGATAATTAAGGGGTAAGTTAATTAATTACTTTATTAGAATAAGTTATTTACATAAAGGTATATTTTCCTGACATTACTGCGGTGTGTTTTAAACAACAACACAGCATAATACATAGAATATTATTAAAGATAACTAAAGAATCTACCCATATACAATGTTTTTAATTATATTAGTAAAAAGAAAAGATTCAGCGTCGTGAGCAACACAAAGTTGTATTTTCTATGAGATTCATATTGGAAATTAAACAATACTTAACTAAATTATTAACCCTTACACTGTAGGTAAATAAATACAGGCCACATTATTTAGGTATGCCTATTATATATTGTGATTTAGGTAGATACATGTATATCTTATTTACCTACATTATATTTTTTAATGCTGCGAGTCTGTCCTGTGCTACGTGCGTTTTTGGCAGAAAACGTATTTTCCTATACCTACCTACTTTTACTACCACGTAAATTTTAATTAGTTTGTGTGTGTTATAATTTACTTTCTGTAAAATGAGGCAAGTAGTGCATATAGACAGGTTAGATCTGGAGAGGTATAATTTGTGCCTAGGTAGAATTTACTTAGTATAGGTAGATACCTACTGTGACATAGATACTACGTGGAATACTGTGGCTACATACATGGATATTTGGCCTCTGAAGTTGCAACGCCACTTTAGTCTTGAGGCAGTCGTGAAATGACATTCGAAATTTGAAAATTTAAATACAATAATGATCTAAATAAAAATAGGTCAAATCAACGGAGGAGGTACCTAATCTGTTACAGTCTCTAATTACAGATTAGGTATGCTACCTACTTCGTTGATTTGAAAAATTGTAATTAAGTAATCAGATGATGAACCAGGATAGGTCGGAGTAGTCATTCAGTGGTTGCCTGAAGAAAGAATTAGCAACAAAGATAAGCCTGGACGCTTTGGACTGATGTATTGGATTCCTTCCTAAGATTGCCTGGATAAGGAAAGACATAAAGATGGTTTGAAAGATATGGGAAACTATTTTGCCCAGCGGAGACAATACAGACACAAAAAAAAGTTCGTTCTATGGACCTCTTAATACCAAAATAAAAATACTGATGTTATATTGCTAAGTAAAGCTGGAGTATGAAAACAGATTTCAATATGGTTACCATTTGTCCCATTAAACGAGTTCGCAATCAGAGCCCGGATTACTTTTACACTACAGTAAACTGATATTAAAAATTCAGGGATTAATCTCGGGGAAAAGTAGGGTAACACTGAATTCAACTTTTATAATGTAACTGCGTTAGATACAGAGAAGTATACCTAAACAACAGAGGCGCTAGCACGAAAATGTAAAGTAAACACTACGTTTTTTAAAATAAATTGCAAGTGCTCGTTTCCAATATAATGTTTACGTAAATATACGGATATTTTTAAATATAAAATGGGATTGCTCTTGACCCCAATTTAGCTCAGTGGCAGATGAGTCCTAAGATGAAACGAGCTCACCCAGAAGCAACTGGGACTCCTGCGCACCTACATGGTCCTCGTATGACATGACTAATATAATGTCTGAAATTTTAAAGAGACAGTGACGTCTGGGTTTGTTTCGGCTGTTTCTTCTCAAAGTAGTGAGGTTCAAAACACCGGCCTCATTTAGTTTGAAAAAGACGACTTGAAAAATAAATTTCATTTCATTTCACCGATGGAACACGGTAAAAACTGTTTCGTTCGGATTCTGGCAGGATGGTGGTCGTGAGACAGGCGTCCCTGGTGTGGCCTACTACAGCCTATCTTCATTAGGATCACTCAGACGTCACCGCTGGTAGCCTGTGGTGCTGTTGCCTAAGGTGGACTGCTAGGAGGTAGAACCCACCTACTCCAACAAATATTTTGAGTCTTCTTCCTCTTGTGCTCTCCGCCAAAAATTGGACCTAAATGCTAAAGGCGTAGGTACCTATTTAGTTTACCTCACCCACTCGTACTGCCGTCTCTGGAGTTAAATTATACTGCAGCTAGAGAAGTTAGACGGCTATGGTTTCAAGGAATACTAGAATTTCACATTATTAAAGCTGACGTTTAATTTATTTAAGTAGATCTGGTAGAGCTCCTATCTTGTACTTCTTTGCTGAATTGAAAAGTAGGTATCTGTAAAAGCTTGGTAGCTTAGTAGATATTCTTAACGTATTCTGCTGGTTGATGAATAGATTCTGAAGAAAGTCGGTAAAGACGCTCGGAAATTTTAGCTTTGTAATTCAAAATTTCTTTCGAAATTCTTCTGCCTCCGTTTCTTCATGTCCAGTGATTATTGTTCTTAAGTCTTATCGAAATTCTTCTTAGTCGGTATAAAGTCTTTACAGAGTAGTCAAGGTTATCACATCAGAGGCTTTTCAATCTCCCGTCGCCATTTTTCTCATATAGCTATCTTTCTTGTACTTTCGTGAAGTGAACCGTTCAATGTTGCATTGATAATCCGTATGGGGAGGAATTTTTACCTAATTAAAGCTTATTATTCTGTGTCTACTATTCTAATTAATGAAGACTTTATTATTATTTATCTAATAGAACCTACTGTTACAGTTAATTCTTCCTGATGCAACATCATATCCTTGAT
Organism: Agrotis puta; assembly: GCA_943136025.2. Lineage (NCBI taxonomy): Eukaryota > Metazoa > Arthropoda > Insecta > Lepidoptera > Noctuidae > Agrotis > Agrotis puta. Next base: position 6,123,072 of record OW964171.2, read on the forward strand.
TATAATATTTAAAGCATTAGGGTGGGAGTTCTAAAGTAGATCCTCATGTTCTATTACAGTCAATTAGTTTTAATTAATCTTAATAACTCGTTAATTTACACACAGCGTTGTTGCCAAAACAAGCTAGCAACAATCGTAGCATAATGGAAATGTTTAGAACATTCCTACTAAGAGTTTGGAGAGAGGGCCTCTCGACCTGTCCTTTATAAAGTGCTTAAAAGCAATTGTCTTCAAGTCTTCCTTCACTTTTCTTGAGTACTTTCTTAACTCTTACATTTATTTATTGGAATATTAGCTAAGGATACTTCTAGAAATGTTATTATGCGAACGCATACAATTTCCTAATTCCATTAGTTACAAATGGTATTTTGAAATGGTCTAGTTTCTCCGAAGAAAACTCTATAACTGTCTAATCATCACATCTCTGAGACTCTTAGCCATATCCAAGTCATAAGATCTCAAATAAATATAAATCATACAAGTCATTCCATAAAATTATTTATTTTTTATCTACTGGGGATAGAGAGCTTAAGCAGGATAGCCTTTGAAATCTAGGCCAATGAAGCATTGGTTTATTGAAATATAGAGTGTTTACATTCCTCGAGAAAATCGAATAATTTATAACATTCTCGTGGATATGATTCATGACTATACTTTCGGTTCTTGAGCAAGTATGTGAAGAAATGATTCGGGAGGAAGAATTTTGATGGAGTTCAAAACTGACTGACGTCAAAGTTTGATTGACTGTTTCTAAAATACGGAGCTTTGTATGCTTGCTTACGTTATTCTGCTTTTATTTATACCTGGAAACATTATTTATAGCTACGGTCTTGTGATTATAAAACCCTATTCCAGATGTGGTGTTCAAGGTTATAAAGTTGTTCAGTTAGACATGGACCTTTTTCAATGCTAGTATTTGTGGCTTCATCATAATTATCAACAGAAATACAGCGAAACTTGGAAAGGATTTAGTGTTATCTCATAATTTTTCCTATTAGTCCGCTTTATGCCGATACAAGTAAAAATATTGGATAAATTGGTTCCTTAGAACGCGCTAGCGACTACTGGCTACTCACTTCCCTTGAATCTGAGGCTGAAGATGAAGAATTTGGTCAAATAAAACGTTATCATAGCGCTTAACTTGTCAATTAATTCTTAACCAATATAATATGACTATCTTATCTCAAATCATTCTCAAACCTCCAACTCTGTGGATCTCATTATCATCATCAGCCGGAAGACGTCCACAGCTGAACATATGGCTCCTCCTTAGACCACCACGCCGAACGAGAATTCGCCAATTGCATGCATCGATTGCTTGCAACTCTCACGATGTTGTCGGTTTGCTTGGGAGGCCTGCCTACGCTGCGTCTTCCAATTCATGGTCACAACTCGAGAAACATTCTTTCCCATCGGTTATCAGTTATACTAGTGATGAACCTGCCCATTGCCAGTTCAAATTGCTGCTTACGGATCTATGCGGTGGAAATAAAATTACATTTTAAGACAGTAACAAAACCAGCAGTTCTATTTCGAACTTCTGAATCTAAAATCTCCATTATATCGAGTCGCTAGTGTTGGCAGTAACCATGAGCTGCATAGTTCGATAGTCTTCAGATAACAGACGTAAACAAACGTATTTCTATACAACTGTCATAGTTATTTCTAGCATGTTAACTGTATGGATGTATAAACTGTTTGCGTCTGCGGTAACTTTTCTTTGACGTTATTATAATTAATCTTTCGTAAAACATGTGTAGACGTGCCAACTAGAGCGTACATTAGTAATATTAATATTAACACGTTGAAAATTGAGTTTTCAGTTTGTAATGTTTATCTTCAGTGACAAATGACAACCTACTATCTCGCCTTTGCCATCGGTTCTAATGAAAACATAGATATTGACGGAATGTCAAACAGTATCATAAATTCTAGAACATTCTTCTGATCTGGTGGACCCTAGGGGAATTTTTAGCAAATAAATAGGCATGTTCAGCACGAAACTGATTGTTGATGGGTTGTGTTAGAAAAAAAAACAAATACATCAATATATCTCTGGAGTTCTCTTACCAAGAACCAACTTCTCAGATAATTTTTCGTTCTGAGTATTATTTGAAAAGCCGCCTGCGCTTCTTCACCATTTCGATATGCTGTCAAGCAATTTTTGAATTAAAAATCATATTGGTTGATCTAACCAGGATCGAACCATATTGATTCATACACACTTACAGTCAAATCTCTAACAGCATCTTTTCAATTAATTTATTATAAACAAAATAATTGAAGTGCTCTTATCTCCGCTGATTGAAGATTATCCTTACTTATTTCTTAACCCCTTTTCCCGCAATTCTACTTAATAATATCTTGAAGCCTGCCTTCATAAGCACCTACCTTCCTATCTTTTCATTGAATACTCTCTAAATAATCCCTGCTCTTGTTTCTTTACGACTTGACTGAAAGAAATCTTTTATCATAAAATATTCAGTGACTTATCTTTTACTACAAAGCTCATGACTAGAGACCCGGTTAAAAGCCAATGTATGCTTGCATCACGCTTGCAAATGCACTCGTAACATTTGTATGTAATTGTTGGTTAAATTGATGAGATGTCAAGCCGCAATTTAAAAGTAGGTATCAGCGATAAAGAAAGCACATCAAATTCCATCGATGATCACCGAATATAAATTTTCGCAGCATCGTCGTCTTCATCCTGCTCTGTTCCTACTTTATCGAGCATATCATCCGATTTGTGTCCACTGTTGGACATAAAAGACATAAAGAAAGCACATCAAATTCTATCGATGCTCACCGAATATTAATTTTCAAGCATCATCGTCTTCATCCTGCTCTTATCCCACTTTATCTAGCATGTCATCCCATTTGTGTCCACTGTTGGACATAAAAGGACATAACCTACCCCGAGAAACGCTATAGCGCATGAACTCGCGCTTTTTTATCCAGGCACTGTCAGCTACCTTCTTCAGGTCATTGGTCCATCTTGCCTGGAGACGTCCCAATTTACGTTTACTCACACGGTCTCCATTCGAGAACCTTCCTACTTCACCTTTCGGTCATCCTGCAAAGAGAACTTCACGTCATCATTAACTTCTATTTCTTTCATCTCCTTTCAAGCATCGATGTGCATTATTTATCCCTCAACGCGATGACCTAGACCTATTTTATTTAGCCTAATTTGTTGATTCTGAAAATAGGTTTCGAGAAACAAAACAGTCTATTAAGTCTCCATTCACATTCCACCGGCCATTCAATCAGTATTACCTCACACTCCATATAGCATATTGTACAGTCATTGCTAATTTAAGCGTTCTCTGTTCCGCCATACTTAATCAAAATGGTGGAGGTCGTACCATGTAATTTGTAGATATTATTTATAGCGATCTAGATTTCATGTTCTGAAATGTCGTGACCTGAAATTAAGGTCTTATTTAAAAGACATTTTGTATTATTTGGTTTGTAATGGTGTTTTAATCATACCTACTTTTGATAAGGAAATTACGTTTAAAGAAAACTAACTCTTACCAGCGGATTCGCCTGCGTGTAACTCCTTAATGATCCCATGAAACGTTATACCGGGATAAAAGTTATTCGATATGTTAATCCAGGTTATAAACTTTGTGTGTACCAAACATTCAACAAATCAACGGATTTGAATCAGGTCAGGTCAGTAAATTTTAGTAAAGTTCTGATTTAGTACTCTCTGCAAAATCGTGTTTAAAATCGAGACACTTGAGTGCGGCACTAGACATATTTTTGTTAAGAGACAATATAATATTTTTAACTTTTATAAAGAAACTTCTTTACTCAGCCAATCAACTATATTTCAGAGAAAAGAAATAAAAATATACTCCTTATGCTAAAAAGATAGTACAATATTGAATTACAAACACTTTCTAAGTTGACAAAGGTTACAGTTAAATAGTAAACTATAAAATAATAGAACATTAGTACCGCGTGCTCCCACACACGATATAGGAGTCAAATAAGGGTCACTCCTTAAATGAGCACGACTAAACGCTTTCGTTTGTAAAGGGCGTGGGATATGATAATCATGAGTGATGGCTTTTTAAGAGTTTTTATTAAGAACTGTATATATTTATTATGTGATAAATCTATTTATCATTAATTTAATTGGTTTTTCCTTATCTCCGTCGTCTCTTGATCCTCACGTATTGACTTGGGCAGCTCTGTCATTTGCCTCGTTTTATTTTTGACATTACTATAATGTTTTGTGTATGAAATTCCTCTACGTATTAATGACAAATGTATTGTTTCAATAATGTATTATTTATTATTATTAATTACTTATCACTTGTTTTATATTTTTCTTACATGGATGCAAATCTTCTAATAAACAATTGATTTCATTTCAATTACTGTCTCTATCAGCTGACAGGATTCATGTTTTCTTGATGCTTCCATTTCACATTCGCTCATTTCTTTTCACTCTACAAATCTCGTATTCATTCATGATTATTACTTGCAACTTTACTCCGCAGCTCCGTGTGACGCTTCCTTATAAATATTACTTCAGTTTCTAACCAGCGGGCCTCAACACAAGTGGTAAACAAACCATAAAGCCTTTGTCAAATAGACAGGCTAGTCCGAAGCGATAACGAACCGATACGAGTCGTCAGTCCGATAGTTCGGTCACGCTATCGGATCGCTTTCGCTTTTCTATGTGACTGGATTCAAACAATTCCATACATTAGAAATAAAAACGCCTCGCTTCGCATTCGCCACGCCTGTCTGTTTGACAAAGGCTTAAACGAAAAAGCTCTGTGGTCTTTAATTACAGAAAGTTTTCGATTGCCACTTGTCTATAGGAGCAAGCTTGATGCTCTCTGGTATCGATTGACGTAGGTCATAGCGTGGCTAGTACAACAAACAAGCCCTCTACTCCGGATATAAAAGTCAGCTGTTTACCCAACGCTTGCACATTCGCCGAGCATTCGTACATTATGTATGCACCCTAAGATACATATAATTACACAAATTAACATACAGACAGAAATTCCACGGGGCGCTGCAGCGAATCACGTAATGGGACTGAACATTATCATTCTGGCCTGTCCTTAAGAGATTCATGTAATGTGATATTTAACAGATGGTAATTTGTAAATTTGAATGCAGCACTGTTAGAGAGTTTTATCTTGGAGATCGGTTAACTCTCGCTAATTAGTATTTCTGGTTTGTATTTGCACATACCTACATGAAATAGATATTTTGCATTCAAACCTTGAAATAAGAAAACTTTTGGACACATTTATATTCCGTGTATTATCTCCAGAAATTGTTAACAGTTCAATGCAATAAAATTAGCTCGACTCAGAAAAAATAAGTCTCCCCAAGCAAATCAAATAAAATGCGTTCCAACGAATTGCGGAAACGGTGTCGACGTCGCGGTCTTTTAACAGTTTTTCTTTCCAATATCCGTTCGACCTGATGACTGACGTGAAACATCTTAAATAAAAAATATCTCTTCAAATTGAAAATTTCTAAAAGATCTTGATAGTGCTGGGTCTTTGGAGCTTTATGGGGTGACAATGACACGGCCAACTGTCCGGCGGCGTCCGGCCTTATCTATCGCTGACCCAACCCTTTTCACTGCCACTCTGAGCATTCTATGCCTATCTACTTACGTTGATACCCTCATGAAGTCGTGAGGCACGTGTGTACTTAAGTGCGAAGGTACGTACTTGAGGATAGTTGCGAAAATTCGGAGGCCTTTCGTTTTTGTCGGAAAAAAGACGAGAGTGGTGAAGGGTTTCTAAATGGATTGACACAAGTGGTGTCCAAGTGTTTTGGTTTGTGTGTTTTTGGTGGTTATGATTGAAAATTTGTTAGATTAGATAGAGATTTCAGATTTATCATTCATAATTCTTATAGAATGCACTTCATTTTGGGGACAAGATCAAAATTTGAACACAATTGTTTTATAACAATTTTAATTTTTAAACGTACCTAGCTTCAATCTCCGAACCACCCACAAAATTATTTGAAATTTTTGTATTTGATTCCAGATGTTTGATAGGATAATTTTGGACCCAATAACTAGCCAGTAGCTCTATGCAAAGCAGAGACAGGCCACTAGTAAAATATTACACCAAATAGTTTTTACTGTATTCCCTGACTTCCCTCGATGAAACCCACAAGAATTCCAGTTCCTTCACTCCCTCCATATTGTGCCTCATCTTTGCTTCTGGGTTAGATAAATGTCGAGGTTGAATCTATTTTTGAAAAAGGTGTATTTAAAAAAAAGCCATTTAACCCTATATCATTTTCAGGACCATTATTTTCAGGACAATTAATGACCTTGCAAATGTGTCATGATATGTTGATGTAGAGAACAACACCGAATTCTAGACAATTTAATAGGTCATAATCATTTTACGAGTCCCAATTAAGCCGAGATGACGTAGTTTTGAACAATGTATTGTCTGAATTAAAATTTTATAGATACTTATGTCATAATGATGAGTAGGTGTCAGGTTGTACATAAGATACCCTGTTTGTAATTTAAATGTTATTTCGGGTAGGTACAGACGCCAGCACATCAACCTACCTCAATCTGTCGAAGAAGAATTTTAAGAACTTTTGAGAATTTTCTATCGAAAGTTTCTTTTGAAGTTGGTCTCAAACTATGTTCAGTTTCGTAGGACCTAATTACAGGTAAAATCATCAGAAGACCATAATTTTACGTTTTGGATTCACATAGACATTCTTACCACGATTTTTCCGATGCTGTCTAATCCACAACATTATCTTTTGTTTATCTGTGATCGTGGCGCTTGCAACAATGTCAAAATATCAGAAGCATAATACAATTAATGAAATTGGCAGATATCTTGTTTTAAGTTCTAAAGTCTCTTTAGACGATGCTAGAATGCAGAAAAGCATGTTACATTGGGGACTATGGGGCATAGCAGTTTAACTTGCATGCATGTTGTTGCCCTGTCTAAATGAGGCAATAAATAACGATAATTAAATACATATATATACGCAATAATTACCCCAAATATTTGATGTAGGTATTGACGTTGTGGACGTGAATAAAATAAGTCGGCAATAACTGAGGTAGTAATTCAAAATTCCTACCACATACCGAAATGAAATTGGCGAGCTTCAATGATGCAATTAAGCTCTTATTTCAGTTAATTGGATATAGGACGATAATTTTATTAATCCTTTATTTAATTAATTATGGTTCATCAATATAATGTTCACTCTATAGTTTTGCGTCATCACTTATTTATTTTTAAATTCACTTAACATGTACCATGCATTTTGTGTAATTGTATGCAATTGGACGTACAGTTGAAGGCACTATCTTGATAAATGTATTTGATATCTTGTTTAGTTGTCTTTCCGAACTCGAAATCAAATTACGCCCCCTTTTTCCGAGAGGTAATTCGTCAAATATGGCCACGTCCGGGATGAGCGACGAGCCGGTCCAAATCCTGAAAGCCATCAGAATCAACAGTAGTGGCCCTTTGAAAAACTTTGAGGCAATGAAACTCCATGAAGTCCTTGGGAATGAATTTAAATGTATTGGAACCCCGCAGAGAAATTAATCATAAAAGAATAGTTTAAGTGTAGGAAAAACATAAGTAATTATGTTACATGTAGCTAATTTCGACAGAAGTTATGTCTTTTGATAAAAGTGATGAAGCAATTGATCTTAACTAATGTAGTAGTAATTTAGTAATGTAATTGAATTTAGGTCGAAGTAACCCCTACTAAAAAAATGCAGAATCGATGACAATACCTTTCCGACCATTAGCAACACCTTTTAAAGATGTTTAAATCTTTACATTCCTGTACAAACAATTTTATCAACTGCGTTCAAAACTATCCTCCTATTACTGTGTTACCCTTCCTAAATCTGTTGACAGATGCGTCTCCAGTTATCGTCCGTCCAACCCTCTGGCCTCGCCCCTACGATATGGACCCGTTTTGTTATCGACGGATTTACTCTTTTTATTGGGGGCTTCTCTAAGTTCCTTCGCCTTATCCTTGAATTTATTGCAGACTGATGTATGGTTTAGGAATAAATTATTTTATTATTAAGTTTTGTTGTAGATGTAACGTTCTTGAAGTGGTACCTTGTAATCGTCCATAAGGTGTGGTCAATTATGGTACCTACACACAGTTCATAAGTGATGATTAAATCCCATCTATTGAGCATGATTATTAAATAGGTATATTACTAAAAGTAATTAGAAAGAATGAAAGCTAGCAGTCTTAGATGGCAATTAAGTTTTTAAGGGTAAAAGCTTTTAACGTAAGAGCCCTTTCTACCCGGAGACCGAATAAGTTCTGAGTACTAGATGGCTGAGATTAAAAGATGAAGAAGAATTTGTGTGAAACTTACCAGCCAACTTCATCTTATGAAGTGGCAAGACTTGAAACTGAAATTGAATGATCATTCGAACAATCGAACTGTATTGGTAGAACAAGCAAACCCACTTTACGCAAAGTTAGGATTCGGATTTGGGCTAACCCCCTCTCGAGCTTTCTCCAGTTAGGAGTCACCCATTTGAGTCATTGTTAGAGTGCTATTCTTCGTTATGTTTTGACCTTTTATTCTTAGATACAGTAGTATAAACAGTGGAATTCAAGCCAGTAACAATATTACCTTACTTCCTTTTGTTTTATTGCAACTTTCAAGGCGGAGTTTTCTTTTTAAAGGCAAAGAAGAATGCAGTTGAAGCATTTTAACAAAAATTGTTTACGAAGTCGTGTCGTTAGGATACCTACTTTTTCCTATTTTTTCTTCCACTTTCTGTAATGCTGTTTGTTTGTTTAGTGCTGTATCAAAGAATTTTCTGTACAGAAGCTTTGGTACTTGTTAGCAAGAATTAAAAATATTTTTTAAACGCCATTGTGTGGGCGGTGGTACCACAAAAATCCATTTATTTGTGCGGCTTTTTCACGTGAATATAAAAACGTGAGTGTTTTCAGCTTGAAAAGCGTTAACCGTTGTGGACTTGTGAGTAATTATGCGTGTGTGTTAATAATATTCGTCCACACTTCACACGTATTTGGAACGGTTTGTTCAATTCCTGAAACTTGTCGCCGAATCGAATCTCGCGATTTGTCTTGGGACTTGTGGCGAATGTACTGATATGTCCACATGGCTAAAGTTTAATAAACTTCGATTATTGATTATCATTATGTATAGGTTGTTTTATAGTTACAGCAGTACCTACTCTAGACTATTAAGAAACCTTGTTTAAAAACGCCTGCCTTTTTAGTTAATCTACTCATCAATCATTAGGATTACTAATAAATATTAAGAAAACAAGCTAAATATTATTTAAAAATACGTGTGACACTCGGGGACTGCCGCAGTAAAGCTATTGCATAGCATTTTTATCAACTTATGCAATTATAATTATTAATTTATTTTATTTACAAAAAAAAGAATAAATTATCGCCTAGAGCGAAAATTTAACGAGAATATCATCCCATCTTTGCTCTATGGGAAGTTACTCTACTAATTAGGCTATGGTTAGCCACGTCAATCAAGTGAAACGTCAAGAAAAAAATTAATTCATTCAAATTTTACTCATTCACGTTGACATGACACATGTGACAGGTTTATTTTCGAAACTCAAAAAGCGCTCAAAACCCGCGCTAAAAGCTATGCAATAGCTTAAAAATTGTTTCACGTTAAGACATTCTTTTGAGTCGTGGGTGCGTTTACATACATTTAAACTTACTTATGCCAACAGCCAGACCCAGAACAACTACTTGTAGATCAGCAGGTAGCAGCGTTGTTGTCGACCGTTCAGCCACAGCGCGAACCGTATCGTACTCGTATTTGCATTGACATAGTTCCCTTGCCTTTACTATCCTTGACATAGCTTTAGTGCCAAGATAAGCACCAGTATTTCGCAGGATAGAGAGCCTAACATTCGCGTCCATCAGATTCTAGATAGCAATGATTGTCATATGTTTACGATTGTGGTTCCTTTATCTGTTGGTCCCGGCTGTATTTGTAGATCTTTGATAGTCGTATTAGTCAGAGCTTTACCTGGGTATTACCCAGTTACTGGGTTGTGGAGGTCCGATAGGCAGTCGCTCCATGTAAAATATTGATATTCAGCTGCGTCTGGTTCGACTGGAAGCAGACCCCAATATAGTTGAGAAAAGGCAGGCAGATGCGATGATATCTGTTAGTATAATTTCTAGCTCCGTTGTATTTGATTGTCCCAATATAGAGATGGTATTTTTTAAGCATTGCAAAGTTGGGTTAAATTAAAAAAGCATTTCCTGCCGGGGTCTCGGGAACACGAATTACCGGGACCCCGGTACGTTTATTTAGTCAATACGAGTCTGACAGTCCTTCCCGCTCTGCCCTGGGTGGGAGGACTCATTTGATGATTTTACAACGTAAAAAAAAAAAGAAAACATTTAGAAAAAAAGGTTTACCTTATTGGCATATTGGTTTTGTAACTGATACCTACGTATAAAACCCGGGATAGTGGATTTATTATTTAAAACAAAATTTTTACGAATTTGAATCATTGGTTAATAGAAATAAATCTCATTGTAATTTTCATAGTTATATTCGATTTATGAAACCGACATATTTATGGTCCACCATGATAAACCGTTCGAATATATTTTAAAGGATATTTTGTCAGTGGTGTCCAAATGAGGAGTTGGCAAAATTCCAGTGGAAATAAAACTCTCGTGCTTTAAAATATGTGCTTGTTACGACACCAATATCCTGGTCAAATGGGCAGCCAACCTATAAACCTATATTTGAAAAACATGTTACGAAACAGCGCTAAAATTCCACGTGTTTTTGGTCTTACGTATTTTCTGGTTACGATCACCAATGAAGGCTATAAAAGTAGATCACTATTTTTTTATTCACTAATCCATACACACTCCGTTCATTATCTATACGAATTTTTTTTTTATTAATCCATTATGACCTCAGTGTAGCCCAGAAGATGACGTCTATGGAGCGATGTCACCGAGAAATAAATTGAACTCCTGCGAACTGACGGAACACAGTAAAAACTACTTGATGCCGATGTCGTGGAAGCTAGCCAGGCGGCCCAGGTGAGGCCATCAGTGGAATCGCCAGAAAATGATATTTGAACCTTAAGGTTTATCTTAAACGTGCTGACCCATCTTATAATTACAGCTAGAACAATAAGCAGTGTCTCGGATCCCTCGCTACTTAAGCACGCAAACGTAGAATACGTCTCTAAATGAAAAAAATAATAATCACTTAAAGAAATTAAATCACTTCAAAGTTAATAGGTAAAGCTAGCAATCACTCCAAATAACGACGTTTCACACTTCAAGAAATACAGCTCATATTACACTACAAGCCTAATACAATAAAGCATTGTTAACGCTCAAAGAACTCCGTTTCATATACAAAGTGAGGTAAGTAGTCGTTCACCAACATTATCTTGGACCAACAAAGTGCTCTTTGTGACGAAGCAGCTGACTGCAGTTAATGCCACGAAAGCGCTTAGAGATGCTACTGTTATTTCATTATTGCATGAGCTGATGTTCTGTGTTCCTAGAAAGCGCTTTATGAATCTTTTAACTATAAGTTATTGCTTTAGCTTGGTGGCACAGACAAGTGACGATCGTTTTCGAAGTTTGAATTTGTACAATGTCTTTCAATGGTCTCAGTTTAATTATGCAATTTATTTACAAAGAAGAAAAAAAAGCCTCATTGGATCATAAAGGTGGCAAACAAGCATATAGCCAGCCTGATGGTCACGCGTACAAAGTAGGAAGGAGCTTCATTCCGACAGTTAAAGAGACAAAAGTTTTGGTGAAATTTGTTTAGACCGTGGGTCCTCGAGCTGTTGGCACAATGACCTTTCAGCGACTGTTTTGTAAACCTAAAACACTTATTTTGCTTTTTCTACCATGGCTTTCAGTGAGACTTACATTTATAAGCTTCAGAAGGTCAAGTAATTTTCATCGCAGTTATTAATGTCATTTTGTCTACGACGTCTGATAATAATTGGTCTGAATATGTTCAAACTAGCGCCAATAATCGCTTGGTTTACTTAAGAATCAATCAATCGTCGCAAACATGGAAAAATATAGAGGTACCTTACCTTTTTTTAATGTTTATAGGAACCCTTTGGTGATAGTAATGTTACAGACAAATCAATGATAAAAAACGGTTGAAAGAAGAATCTTGAAAAGGGCACAATACTCGTATTCAACATATTAACAAAAGAAAGATAAATAAAAGTACAAACAATCACAATACAGGTATTGATGTATTGAATCCAACGTCTTTATACAAATAATAAGAAGTCTTGGAGTAGTTTTATCTAAATAATCCTTTTGTAATAAAACCCTTAATACAATTTGAAAAAGGGACAGTAAACAGCGAGAACACACAATATGTAAATAATATTGACAACATTATAATATTTATTGGCTTCTCATTTCTATGTAAATTGCCGTGAGATCCAATATGTGGGGGAAGAGTTTTTAAACACATGGTTGGTAATAAAATGGTTAATATTTTTAACAATATGAGAACGATCAGGCATGACCACACTCCATTTGGCTTACCAATATGCTGGAGTCTTGCTAAATCAAGCCCAAAGCAGAGCTGTACTGCTATACTTGCTTCCGCAGTACTTATAAGAAATTGGAACGATAAAGAGAAGTTTAGTATGGCCCTTACGCAAGAAAAACATGCAAACTCGTGAAGCGTTTCACGTTTCCGCGTCATCGCCTATAATATAACTGTGACCATGGTACGCAAAGGGCAACGAAAGGAACAGGGTGAATTTTTTATTCACTAAGATTCTGGCGGTCCCATCCGTTCCACACTGGGCTGGAGGACTCATTATAATGTATATTTATACAAAAAAAATGCCGAGGAAAGGCAAGATGGCTAGCATCTCAAGTAGTCCACACTGCTTAACTTGGAAACTTGTAGTATGCAGTCATGATCCTTCAAGATTCCAACAAGCATAACAAGATGATCATTATTCTCCTGCTATTATTTCAATGCTTTTTATCCGCGCAGTGTGTCTTATCCTTTCATACTTCTCTCTAATTACTAGTCTTCTCAACAGTCATTTCCTCCATTAAAATATCATCCTTCATACAATCCATCCGCATAATTTCTGTGATATTTCTCAGAATTGCGACAAAAATTTAATTCACTATGTTGGTAAACCATCATCACTCGATAGCAATTAGTTCATAGATAGATAAATGGGTGCTAAGTTTGGTCTTCGGCAACTTTTGTCGTTCATACAAGTGTCAGTCAATCGATCGATTAAACGATATCCTATTGAATAATTTTCCTGAGATTGAGCCCTCACTTGGGTGAGAGTATAAATAAGGCCCTAAACTTCCAACAGATAGCATCCCAGAACTTGGTATTAGTTTTAGGTCTACGTTTACCGAAGATTCACATGGTATGATGGTTTAGTTCTATAGATAAAGGATTGCTGGGATATTATCAAATTTGTAAAGGTATGTTACTGTGTCAACGCTTTTATCTAAGATCCTTTGTGAACCAATCTTCAACCTATCAACTTTGATGGATTAAGCTATGCTTATTAATTAATCGACTCTTATGCAGCCTTTATAACAATAGCCAAAATCATACCTCTATGAAAACAAAAACATCTTGAGTATAACAAAACCTATCTCATGATTACACACTCTCATTCCCACTTAGTCAACATAACAACACACACATACGTGCCGAAAAATATATCAACCGTTCCACGCGCTGTAAATCCGGGCAAATGAAAAGTGTCGCATTTTATATTTCCAGCGGAAAGCCGTGCAATAAAGTATGTTAGCGATTTGAGTAGAATATGCATTTAGTGGGCCGACAGCCATAAATTCAGGGGCAGTGAATGAACGAGCATCCGTTGCCGCAACATTTTGCGGGCCTTTGTTACTGGGTCGCGAGCTCGCGAGATATGGACTTTGGAAATGAAATGGCATGAAGTTACTAGTTTTTTGAAGCCGTAATTTTTTGTAGGGTATCCTATAATAATGTTAATGTATCCGCCATCCCATAGAGGGCACAACAGATGATTTACGCCCCAGTTCTTTTCGTATAGGTGAGGAGGCATGCATCTAGCAATAAGAACGATTATCCTGCACTCATTGAAGTTGATGAGCGTAAACATTATAATTAGAAGATTTAAGTCATTTGAAAAACAAACTTGGTAAAATGTTTGATAAAAAGAATACATGTACTAATAGATTTATATAGGTATTTACTGATATACACACTTTCGGACAAAATAAACTACAACAATAACGGAAGTTTCAGAAAATGACAGACAAAGAACTTAAAGAAACTCCCCTGTTTTTCGCGACAGAGCTTAAAAATATAAGTAGGCTGTTTACGAAAGTATTGAAAAGTTTTCAATACTTATTTTGAAACTTATCAGCAGGCAACGCAAAAAAGTTCCTGTCATTTATTGGTTTTCGTAAGGCGATTAAAATTTTAATGATACCTCGGCTATATTGACAAAGAATCTTACAATAAATCAGAATGTTTCCAGAAACAACTTCGAGAACTTTTAGGATTAATATTTTATTAAACTGACGAGCATTTAATATTTTGCGCTTAATTTGTTAGGAGTCTCTTTACACAGTTATTATTTATTGGTACGAGTATCTACTGTAGTATCACCATGAGGCAGATCTTGTAATGGGTCCAAAATAAAGCTATTTAAGGGACCTTTATGATTTATTTTTTCTTGAAGTTTTTGCGTTCGTTCTTTGGTGATTATAGTGTAGTAATTTTAAATGATTTATGAACTAAGGTTGAAATTTTTGACAAAGCGTTGTTTTTGTTACACACTTACAATTTCAAAATAGAGATGAGAACACGTTTATAGGTAGATCTCGCTATAGTACATTAGAATCATTTCAAATTGGTCAATTATGCCTTGTGTGTATAATAATAGAATTTACTTTCCGCTGTTAAGCAATATTGTTCGACGATGAGTGGTAGACATTAGCACATTTCCGATTAGCATCATTAGATTACTCACTACTTGGACGGCGTATAATACACAGGAAATTACCATCTGTTGTTAAAACGTCTGTAGACTAAAGATAATTAATAGCTTCACCATCACATTTACCTACAAAACCGAAAAACGAATGATTTCCGATTACCACAAAATTGACCAAGATAAGAAATAACTTCAGATTTACTTTCGTCTCCCACTTATTCTATAACCGTTACAACTTCTGTAGTTCCATTGTCTAACAAAGATCGGTCACTCTCTTAACGACATATTGTATGTACGGTAATTACCTGATCTCCGTAACGACCCTCAGGTCTCATTATTCCTTACCAATTACGTGATTACACTAAATTGCCGACTTTAAAATTGCAGCGGTCACACGATGATTCAATCCATCTTGAAATAATCAGCGGCTTGTTTTTTAAACATTGAAAACTAGCCAACTTTATCAATAGAAATGTCTCACAGGCAATGCACATATTCATAAACAGAATAAAGCATATTAAAACGGGTTGATTGCGTGTCCGGCTCTTAAATGTGTAAAGTTTTTTTTTAGACGGTCATATATACGGAAGATTTCATGTGAAGATTCAATGGAAGAACGTTAATCTGGGAACATGTTGACCTCTCGTAAAATTGATAGGATACTTAACCCCTCGAAAACTACAACGTTATGACGTTATTACATTACAAGTTCCTAGGTTGCACCAAACTATGGTATCGCCAGATATTTACGGACGCTGGTAGCTCGTGCAATCACATTGACCTAGATCTTATGATTCAACATTATAGTCCAGCCACATGGTGTGAGTTTGAACGTAAATTATAAAACAACTTTGAAAAAGTTCGGAAACATCTGTACTAACATATCAATCGAGAATTCCTGTTGGATGTTATATCATTGAACATTTTACAACTGGAGCCATTAGCAATATTAGCAGAACTGAAAATTATGTTCGACATACGTAGCACGAAATAGATATTGTTCATTGAGATGATATTGGAACTGTACGGGAACGTGCTGTGAATGAACGCTAAGTAAATATTGTGCAATGCTACAGTTCGTGCTTCAGTTACATAATTGTTTCACTGACCACGGAACAACGAATGCATTTGAGTGGCTTTAGCTAATTGTCTTTCACGTAAGCGAAAATTTTCTACTTATTTTAGGATTTTGTGGTAAATCTTTGTATATGTATAAACAGACAATGTTAAATATTTAGACCTAGAAAGATCGTTTTGAAAAGCAAAGGAGAAAAGAGAGAAGTGAGTAAGTGAATGTGGACGGAAATATAAAACATTTTACCTGACTCGACCTTCAAAGCCACTGAATTTATAAAGGACAAAAGAAAGAGGCCCAAAAACCAAATGATAATGAAACACCGAACAAACCACAGGTGTAGGACACGTTAACATATATTTTCAAGTAGGACCCTTACAATATTGTGTATCATGTATAAACATGGTATTGTATCGAGGGAATAATAAAGTGGGATCGAATAAGGCGCCTCGTATAAATCAAGGTCCCGAGGCTGCCTCGCCGCAACCTCTTCTGTCCTCGCCGTGTTAGATGGAGGTGTATATTAAGTTGCTGAGATTAAACTAGATAGGATATTGAAATATTGAACAGAAAATGTTTATAAGTTATTTTCTGTATAGGAAAAAATATTCATGAAATCAGAAAAGAATAGAAATGTAATAGATATACAAGATAGATATCAAATATAAGGATACTTTGTAGTTGTTGTCTTAAGAAAGAGGAATATCAGAAGAAGCTTATGGATGAGATGAGGAGTTTCGTTTATCACAGTAGCTGAGCGATCGACTCCTGCGATTCCGACAAGAAATAAATATTTACGATGCCCACAGGCAGATGTTCCGAGTCTGGCTGTTTATGTAAGTGCAATTTATTATTGTGTACGAATAAGTGCAATTTATTTTATACTTGAAACGCACCCACGATACTTTTTTTTTTTTTTTTTTTTTTTTTTTTTTTTTTTTTTTTTTTATCGTGGTAAAATCATCAAATGAGTCCTCCCACCCAGGGCAGGGCGGGAGGGACTATACTAGACTAAGAATAGTACTGAAAATCTTGCAATATATAAAAAAATGTAACTACTGGAGTATACATTGCAAGCAATAACAAACATTTTCAGTACATCCAAGTTTAAAAAGAAACATACGCAACATATTTTGCGGTTGTCGGTGTCATAATAAGCAGATCCATCTGGATGTCAGATGATAGTCGATTCACGATAAAAATAATTTTGAATCTTAAACTCAAGAAGATACTGATTTAAATCACTTGCTACTGGGACACCCACAAAAAAAAATGTTGATCAGTTGAAAGTTGCTACAGATTCACTTTCGTCTGTAACAATAGCGTGGAGATTTAATTGATCTTGACAACAATATATAAATGTCGCCAGGAAAGTGTAAGCAAGTCAAGAAAAGGGTATCGAATGTAGATCAATGGTTGTTTTATTACCAATGTCTTCAACATTCCATTAGTCTCGTCATCGTGTGTTTCCATCGGCCACGTTCAACCAACGTTTCCCAAGCCTCCCACGAGCTCAAACTTCACCTTATACATAATTTCATATAAAACCCAAATGACTCACCTAATAATTTATTAAATGGCTTTCAAACTTTGCGGGACCTTGGATTTGTTGGAATGGTAAAATTAACGCTGAAATACGAAACGTTTCTCTAATAACAGTAAATATAAACACGTTGCTACAGTCCAGAAGAGGGATAAACCCACTCCCTTAATAGCAGCCCCTTTAGGAATCACTAGGTGAGCCATTCGAACTAATAAAATACGAAATTCTTGGACACTCCTAATTCTGACACGGAAACAATGAAAAGAAATTTTATCGTCCAGATTTAAAGTTCAAATTGGATTGCGTGCTGGCTGTTTGGGTGCTTTCTGTGGTCCAAGGGTAAGGGTCAATTTAATTAATTACAGAAACCACGACATGCGCCCTATTAAACCTTTGTTACGCGGTGCTATTATTTTACGTTCTACGATTGTTGCTGGAGTTTTATGTTTTTATTTTTTTTTCTTTTGTAATTGTAGCTCGATCATCAAGTTCAGCTATTTTTGCAGTAACATCGTTACAAAGCACTAAATCATCTACCTTTTTGGCACTTGATAGATTAGTTTTTAAAGTATCAAGTTAATCTCCTTAATTTTCTCCAAAATATTTAGGGATATTTTTAAATTTATGATTCACCAAAATTGAGGTTCGTTACAAATTAGCAAAATGTTCATCAAAAAGTTTTAAACTACCTATTAACCGTGGCGAATTATAACGCGAGCCCAGAATAATTTCCATTTCTACCGGCCTTAATCTTAATTAATCCTTACCACTATTAAAAATACGAAAATGAGTTTGTTCATTCCACTTTCACGGGTCGCCTGTTAGAGTGATCTCCATAAAGTTTTGCATAGATATAGCCTACTAACATGTTGATTATGCACTTTAGTTTTAATCATAGAGTAGAATTTTGTCTTTATGCCTTTTAAGTATTGCAAATTTTAATAGCAATGTCCTCTTTTTTTGTGAATTGCAACAATTCTTTCATCACTATCAATTTGTGGGGGAAGTTTAGTGATTATAATGTAGTTTTAACTAGTACAGATATTTTTAGACCACCTTTAATATTCTAAGCAGGCATGCAAATTTTGAGTATACTTACAACTGTCATCAGCTGCGGCATAATTTATTCTTCTGCTCTTATACTTTGGCCATAATTGTGGTAAAGCAGTATGTCTGCTTGTTCCTACTACTACTTTTTTATTACTCGTTACTTCAGCAACCAGCTCCTTTCTTGTCATTCCATCCTTCACACAGTCTATCAATCGATCTTTGGTCTTCACGATATTCATAAGTGTTCAAGATTTTCCTCTTCAGATTCTTCTCTATTTCACCACATCACATACCTCGCAGAGCATCGGTGAAGTATTTTAAAACACTAAAGTGCAATTTCTATTTCAACATAAATTTTACTCCTTGTTTAAATTATGTCGATTTCAAACAAACTCTGGCAGACACAGCCATGGTCAAAAGTGGGTAGCCAAAATAAATATTAAAATTAAAAACTTACATCAACGTCTATGCAGCCAACTGATAAACATTACACAATTTTAACGTTATATTTAACCTTCGATTAACCAAATGCAGGATGAGTCAGATCGCTGGTCTATTATAAGACCAGTCTTTGTACCGACTCTTGGTCTGGCGGTGATCTATTTGTGTCAATAATGTCCTATGTGTCGATATTCGATTGTAGACGATCTAATTTTGAAAGGGGAAGACGGGTGGTGTAAACTGGAGCAAAAGCTGTAGGCGGTGCTTCTAACTTTTTGTAGTTACATTGATTGATTAGTAATTAGTGCGATTGATGTACGGTGTATAAAAAGAGCAATGGATAAAACAGGGTAACGAATGAGTGCTAGAAATGTTGTGAAGATAAATTCTGTGTTTTGTATACAGATGCATTTGGACTTTGTCTTCGTCGTTCGTCTTTAGATCTATGAACAACAAAAACATAAGTAATATTTTTTCTTAATTAGTGCAGCAAAAAATAGTTATAATGTACTTCTACTAGTGGTGTAACGAACATTCGAATTCGCAAATATTCGCATGTATTTTTTATATTCGCATTCGCATTCGCATCCGCGTGAATCAATGCGAACGTTTGCATATATATTATTATATATATATATTTCTGACAAACGATTTTTGAATTTACTTCTTTGATTTGAATTTGGAAACTATATGTAACAGAATAGTCTTGAAGTAGACACCTAAAAACTTGTTTTTTTTTTTATTGGTAACTAGAAACATTATTAGCGGAATGTGGGTGTACACTGTACAATTAGGTACACCTCTGCCTAACCCTTCAAGTTGAATAAGCGAGAAGTTGCATAAATTTCTTTTTTCAGTAAACAAAAAAAAATTTAAGTGCTTTTTCCATGCACATTTAATATTCGCATCCGCATTCGCATTCGCGAATGTGAACAAACATTCGCGACATCACTAGTACCTACCTATACTATCTTACCTACTATAGATAAAAGGGCCTCATTTTGATGTAGGTCCATAATTTCATTGATGAACGGTCCTTTTTTTTGATAGGAAAAACATCGAAAGTTTGAAAAAAGTAAATGTAAAAACTGTTCAAAAGCCCGTGGCGTTCCAGTGAACATAGGTATTTGATAGACATCTATCGAGTAATATGGAAATAAAAAATATCGCTAATGCTGATAGGTCTGCACTGGACAGCTCTATTTCCATGTCAACCACACTCTTGTCGTCATTCTGAACCATTTAACGCAAATAAAAATATTTTATTCAACAGTTTACCTACTACAGTTTTATACAAAATCGCAAACAATTATAAAAAAAATATTTTATACGAAACGCTTAGATTATACTGTAAGAGTGGGTGTTTTCTTAGAAGTATTTATCAATCTTTGAGAGGAAAGAAGAAAATGGTGGATGCTTCTTGAAATAAACAGCTAATCATACTTTTTTTTGTTTTTGTAGTTGGAAGAATCATTTAATACTAAGATACCAGAGCCTATGCTAAGGCCATCCAAAAGTTTGTTGGGTTAAAAATATTGTAATAATCATAGTACGCAACTAGACACTGAATGCAAAAAAAAAAACAAAAAAGGGAGGCATATGCCTAGCAGGAATGGTGTGCCTATTCGAGAAATTCCAAAGCCGTCCGTATCAATATACTTCCCTATTATTTCCGAAATACTACATGTACGATACTCGGCGCTGACGTGCAGCTGGCAGGGCCATTCACGCGTCACTCACGCATCCGACAGATATTGAGCCTTGTACTTGATATCTGTCCTTTGCTCCTTAGCTATACATTGTCATACAAATGTCGATATCTAGGTATGGGTAGGGGTGTTAGGTTTAGTATATTTCTAAATTTTTCCATGACCTCGTTCAATCCCCTCCAAAGAGGAGGGGACATAATATGACCCTACACCGATTTCGGGGTTTAACCGTCTTCGGGGTCATAATATGACCCTACACCGATTGATGTTATCAATCTTTGTATAAAAATTACTTGTAGCGGTTTTAGTACCAACATCTATCAACACTCACGTTTTTATCGTGGTAAAATCATCAAATGAGTCCTCCCACCCAGGGCAGAGTGGGAGGGTTTGTCAGACTCGTACTGACTAAAATCCACGGTGTCCTTCAATAGCCCTTAACGTTCCGGGGTCACGGTCATTTGTACAGTCCCGCGACCCCGGCAGGCTTTGGCCCTCTAGAGGGGGGCCCCGTCACTTTGCTGACACTCTTTGAGACGCGCGTGGAACACAACGTGCCGCGTCGACCCGGGCATGGTTCATGGTCGGACAGCGAGTTGCCCATTACTCACGGGGGGACGCTGTCCTCTCCCTCATGCGGCCCGCCTCCTCCTTCACGAGCATGACTGCTTCGCAGAAGGAGGCGATCGCTTCCGACTCCGTCTCGGCCCGCAGCATGGCCTCGACCAATGCCGGGCGCGAGAGGTCTCCGTCTATCGCCGTCGTGAGGACACGGCGGTGCTCTGCCCAAGCGGGGCAGTCCTGCACCGTATGCTCCATCGTGTCCTCCGGACGGTCCTCACAGTGGTGATACCCAGGCGTTTCTTCCCTCCCTATCAGACACAGGAACCACCCGAAACTACCGTGTCCGGTGAGGACTTGCGTCATGCGGTAGGTCAGGACGCCGTGACGCCTATCCAGCTACTCCTCAAAGAGGGGTCTTACCGCCGCGATTGCGGCGTGCCCGTCGAACTCACACCTTAAAACCCAAATGGTCGGATACGTATATCCAGCCACAGAGAGGTTTCGTCTAAGAGTACGATTAGATTATTGAGTGAACTGCCTTCCTAGATTTTTCCAAGGAGGTGTTACGAACGTCCATAGGGTACGGTGGCCGTTTTCCACCAAGCTGGCTGTACACTTGTTTATCACCTATAAATGTTGGTTGATCTAGATAACCTATCTAGGTCATCAGGTAAACATTAGGTGAAGTCTGTTTTAATTCTTCTTCTCAGAAATAAACTTCCAACTCAGCTATTACGTGCAGTGGGCTGCAGAAGTGTATTGTATTGTACAGGAATAAAATCGTATGAAACGAGTATGACGCGCTCTAGCGTATCTGACTTAACTCAAACGTTCACGGGAAAATAGACACCGGAGAGTGACCCATTACAAAAAAAAATCGGTACAAACACTTCATTGTAAGTCGAGATTGACATTCGGTGACATGCCTGCAGTTGGCAATTCCATTTCCTCTACAGTCAGTCAAAGTTCTGGCACACGTTGGTAGAGACAGCCGGTGGCCTGACTAGGTAATACGGTGAAACGGTGATTTACTTTTTGAGACTTCGAAATTTTGGAAACTTACAAAACGGGGTTTGAATGATTTTGCCTGCTTTACTTCAATTAATTACTAAAATTCCAACTTGGATATCTTGGAAACGTGACACGTCTGAAGATTTTTTTCACAACAAATGCTTTTTAGTATTGAGATCAACTATCGGTTATTTTATTATACATAAGTCATAGTAAATTATTTGTGGCTCCATTGGAAAAAAAAATGTGGTGGAACTTGGGCAGACTTTATACAAAATCTTACAAGCCCTCTAAGCTTATCAAATTTTAAGTTCATGAGTAGCTTAAATATGTTTGCGAGGATCTTCACAAAGAAGATTGGTGACATAAGCCACATACGAGCACACGAACAATGAAGCTGAAACAATCGCCTTGGTCCATTTTTCATTACTATTATCATTTTAGGCTCTCTTCTTTTACTAGATCACATAGGTGTTTGAATTGAGCTCTAAGATATTGAGTTTTATTTAAAATTACCTTATCTAAATTCATCGTCTTTAACAGGAATATACTCTCGGTGTAATTAAATGACAAACAAAACGACCTACCTTGATATCGCTCGTAGTACATCCATTAAAATTATCATAGTTACTAGTCATGTCATTTATTATTGCACAGACGGATGGTTCTTGCCCATCAAATCGATAACCTTTTGTAGCCCCCTTACATCATCGCTAGGAATGTAGATGCTTACTCCTACTCTTAGGTACATTGGTAGGTACACTTCAATAAATATGATCCATTTGGTACCCATTTCCTTGTTGAAATCTACCGAATGGGAATTGTACCAGTTGAGTGATTAAAAGTTTATTGGTTAATCGCTGAAGTCATATCAGCCAATAAATCTACAACTCATCGTACCGAGTATCTTTGTTTTGTAAAGAAGACTGTTTCATTTGAAGGTCATCCATCCGTCTTTTCCATTGTTCTCTACTTTTGTAAGAACAGATTAAAAACAACCCACACAGGAAAGTGGCTAAAGTCCATTTTTTTCTAGTCATAGATATTTAGGTCAGACAATCCAAGAAGATTTTTTTTTCAGTTTTGAATTCACTAGGATGAATGAGGTATCTTGTAACGCTTAAAGACGCCAGATTTCCACTTTTTAGGGTTCCGTACGTCTGAATACAAAAACGGAACCCTTATAGGATCACTCGTGTGTCTGTCCGTCCGTCGCTTACAGTCAATTATCTCCGAATCTATTAGACCGATTAAGTTGAAATTTGGTACACATATCAATTCCTGTGACCCAAACACAGAGGTGTGACGTGAGCAGATGAAATCTGTATATGGGGGGTCATTTTTGGGGGGGGAAGGGGAAAATTAAAAAAAAAATCTGAAAACTGCATCGTGTGGCATATCAAATGAAAGGTCTTGTTGAGAAGATCTTAAATGTATTTTTTTGTAATTTTAAAATAAATAGTTTCCAAGTTTTTCAAGAAAATAGACGAAAATTGACCATTCCCCCCCCTTATCTCCGAAACTACTGAACCTAAAATTTTGAAAAAAATACAGAAATTAGTTTTCTCCTTATAGATTATAGGAAAACCTATAAGAAGTCCATGATATTAAAATAACATGGTAAATCACTCAATATTGTGCGTACCAACTTACATTTTTTTTTTAATACGTCATAAATCGTAAACCGCAATTTATCTTTCAAAGTTACAACCAACTTTAATATAATGTTACTTGCTGCTACGGAACCCTTTAAAGGCGAGTCCGACTCGCACTTGGCCGGTTTTTATAATACCAAATCCAAGGCAGTACTGGTGCTACTGACTAAAAGTCGTCCCTGTTCCTTCGCTTGTCCTTTGCGGTCGCGGGAGTCATGGTATCCTTCTACCATGTCTCCCGCGACATGTCCTAAATACCGAGGGTGTGTTTTGTGGGCCTACCACACGCACAAGCTTCACCACAGTTTTGCCTGCACAAGAACCGGCCTGCGTTTACTTGCCTGTGTGTGTGTGGTTGGACATTCAGTGTTGCCGACCGTGTATTGTTTTTTCATGCGAGAAGCTTGCGCAGGCAGAACTGTGGTGAAGCTTGTGCGTGTGGTAGGCCCATAAACTTTCACGTTTTAATACTGAATTTAAACTGTCACTTATGGGATTGCTTCCTTGATTGTTTATTACGTGAAATTTTTATCGAGAGTTCAAAACATTAAACAATCACTGAAGGCACACTCAAACTGTAATATTCGTAATTTAAAACCATGATAATCGGTTACATCCGCAACAAACGACACCACGACAGCTCAAAAGCTTAGTATCAATCACAATTTAATTCCAAAGAGTGCCACCAGCATTGTGCCACGTAACATGTTCCATGTTGCGCATTTGTCAACCAGTTCGCTGTTCACAGGACAGACGGACAGACCGCAACGTTTCAGTTAGATCGTGTTGGTAACAGTGCGGTCGCAGTCATACGTGCGGTTATCTGCGTTAGTGCTGCGTTGCGTTTTGTTGCGAGAATTCGAGCTGCGGTGAATTTATTGATTAATATTATTATTTATTATTCTTGTTGTGGAATGTGAAATGGTACTACCTAACATATTTAAGTTATCTAATGGGTTTTGTATTTTATAATTTATTCTAAAATTTATTACATACGAATACGTCGCGAATTTCAAAGATTTTTCAATAGGAAGAAAAATTCAAAGCAACGTGATACGTTAGAAATGGATTGAAGAATAATTATATCACATAATTTTAATAAAAATGCTCTTTTACATGGTTTTGACTAAAGTTAACTAAGCATGATAACTCAAGAAATCTCTTGTCTGTGATTGATTATGTACTTCACATACATACTTAAATAATTAAAATACCAAAAACTGTTCAAATATTTTCCAAAATGTTTTTTTAGTTTTTACGTACAATATGTGTAATTCTAAATTCTGCTTTCTCAATTACATGGGCCGTCAAAATGTAAATCGTTTTATTTTATAAACGACTGTAGCAATTATTGTGAATTAGCAAAATTTCATTTTAAAAAAATATATATTACGTTCTAGAACTGAGAAAAAATCACAGCGTTCGTAGAAATGCCCATTATAGGTATCCATAATCAAAGACACAGAAGATATACGACATAATTAATTCCTGCGCATTGGTGTTGCTATCCATTCAAGGTTTGCCAATCTCTGTCCAGTGATGAGTCGCTGGACACTATGTGGTAAAAGGACATAATTCTGATAAATAAGATTGTTCTTTCATCCCTTTCAAAATGGAGACCAAGAGTATTGGTGGCAACGCGTATCTCTTGAATAAAAGTTCATCATCATCATCATCATCACCCGGAAGACGCCCACTACTGAACATAGGCCTCTCCCTTAGACGGCACGATGAACCACAATTCGCCACTTGCATTCATCTTCATCGGTCGGTCGATGTGAACAAAAGTTCTTGTACGAATAGCCTTTGCAATTTCGGGCATGCGGGCAGCAAGTAATTGGCAACGCGCTGTTCGACCATGGACCATGCCCGGGTCGAAACCGCGTTGTGTTCCACGCGCGCCTCACACTCGAGAAGGCCAAAGCCTACCAGGGTGTCGGGACTTACGTATTACCGTGACCCCGGAACATAAAGGGCTATTGAAGGACAACGTGGATTTTAGTCAGCGCGAGTCTGACAGTCCCTCCCACTCTGCCCTGGGTGGGAGGACTCATTTGATGATTTTACCACGATAAAAAAAGAAAAAAAAGCCTTTGCAATTTACTGAGAGACAGAAATCTCATCGAATAATTTAAAAAGAAAAATCACCATTTAAAAATAAACACCACACCCCGCAGAAAATTCAATTACTTTTCTACTCTAGATCAATTAAGTTATATCCCATGATGATGCACTCCCCCCAAACTCCCAACGGACCAGTTACGAGTTATTACACAATTTATTAAAGAGTAAATTGAAAAATGATTCATACACCACGAAATATTCGACCTTCATACTCCATAGAGTGCATCATGGTCTGAAAATAATCCCGCTGTTACAAAACGAGCTCGCTTTAAATAACATTACTTTTAGTTTACGACACTACTCTTTACCTAGTTACTATTTAATGCTATACTGAGAATTTTGGATACACCAGTAATTATTAAAAGTTTATAGAAGTTAGATTAGATCATTCATAATGTTTACCGCCAGAACACTGCA
This sequence comes from Agrotis puta, assembly GCA_943136025.2. NCBI lineage: Eukaryota > Metazoa > Arthropoda > Insecta > Lepidoptera > Noctuidae > Agrotis > Agrotis puta. The sequence goes on from OW964171.2 coordinate 6,149,681, forward strand.
GTTTTTTTTTCGAAAACAGAATAAAAATAAGCGATCTAAAACGGTCTATGCCTTTAATCATACACTGTTACATATTTATTTTTGTTTTGGTTTATTAATATGGAACAAAGCCGCTTCCCGCATTTTGCAAAAGTTTTAATCAAATGTTTCAACATCCAAACATTGATTAATTATGATTGCTACACTAAAACATAGGGAATCGGATATTTCATTAAACTGATTTAATTAAACCGATAATTTCTACTCGACACTACAAAGCACCCTAAATCGGTTAATCGATTTTCGTTCAAATCGGGTTCCGTTCAGCAGCATCTGTCGACTAAGTATAGAATATTTTATGAACTTCTTTATGGGGTATTTAAAAGATCCCGAATACTGTAATAAAACTAAATTTACTCCACCCAACTAGTTAGGAGTGATTAAGTAACCGAGCGGCTCGGTTCGATAGATGTATCTTATTCCCCTTTTCCAATATTGAAGCCCGCAACTGGGGCCGAACAACGTAATTACTCACTTTCAAACTACTAAACTGCTTCTAGTGATTAGTTATGTCAGTCAACATGTACTACCGTATTATTAAGTCAAGCCCTATAATCTCGTTACTCATTTAATTTTATTTGTTACAGGCTCAAATCCCAACGCTCAAGCTTCCAGCGCAAAATTGACTGAATATAACGAAATTGTGATATAAAAATGACTACGGGCTTCCACTTTACGCTTTAATATTTTTTACGACATGAAGAGAAGTTGGCAATCCATCGACAGTTAGGTTGGAAGTGACATTGTGTATTGTGAATTTGTGAGGCAATGGAGTGAAAAGAAGGCGATGACTGCGAGGGAGGTGGAGTTGACAGGCGGCGTGCCGTGGGGCTTCCGCATGCACGGAGGCACCGATCAAAACCAACCACTCAGGATCTCAAGGGTACGTTCAAAATGTTTTCTACGTTATATACCGAACATACTTTAACGCGAGCGCGACGCTTACAATCTGTGCTCGCGAAATATTAAACGTTGCTGCGGCATCCACTTTAGCAGCACACACGGCTCCATTTTATAAATTGTTTCTAAATTCAGTGCTCGCTATTCCCTATACTTTTTACAGCATAAGCTGAACCCTTTTCCTTTAAACCGGATTACGTCATCAGACTTACGCTTTATACAGATCAACGAAAGCAATTGGTGCGAAATAAGTCGTCAATAATAAAGCAGATTGCAATACCAACCGAGTTGGTAATAAGAGGAGCGAGTGTTTCTTCAAACTCCTCACAGGATCAGATTACGCAATTAAAGTTCGTTGTAAATGGTGAAACAGCTCGTTCTTGTTGAGAGCACTTTGTTTGTGGGAACTCGGCACAATTTATCAAGAGAATTGTACTGTTGAAAGGGAACTACTTGTTATATTACTGAGTTTGCCGACAGTACTCGCTCTTTATTTAGTTATTTCCTTTGAGAAAGAATAATTTGTTATAACTGATTTAGGTAATGTTCGGGAAGTTCACCACCTGTTGAGTTGTTGTTTTGTAACTGTGGAAGTTTTACCTACCACTTATTATTTCTTTTGCTGATTTAGTGTGAATATGTTTCGAAATAATGATAACGGATCACAATTCTTTGTTCTTCTGAGAGTCTTCGAGCACCAGTTTATCTATAAAATATTAGACATGAAATTCCTCTAACGCTGATATCGGTCGCGTACGGTCTGTCGCACGTTAAGAAGATTTCTCGACAGGGCATGCCTTAGACTACTTCGTAAACTCTTTGACATAGTTGTTTCTTTCGGACGCAATTGAAATTACGGCAAGAGTTAAAATAAAAATCCAGCATTTCTAGGCAATTCGTAGCTTGAGGCTGCAGTGATGATGTAGTAAAATGAATTTCTCAAAAATAAACGTATGTTGTATTTACAAAGCAACATAAGCGCTGACGTACGCGTCGTAGGCGTGTGCCCTCAGCGTATACCTGACCACCTGACCCGTAGACTGCATACGTAAAAATACTGGCAGTATGCTCTGGCAAATGTTATTTTGACTTGCATCGTACAATGTCATAACGTACATAGAACATGATGTAAATTCGTACGCGCGACTGACGTACGCGACCGACGTCAAAAGAATTCAAGTTATATAATAATATGCCTTGAAAATTTGTCCATACCTTTACTAAATACGAGTACCTATTGTTTTAGTCATATGAAACTGGAAAAATAAATTGTTTTTCCAACCAAAAGATGCCGTCTCTGTCATGATGAACTAGACGTAATTTGAAATCCGTTATAAGTATCAATTTCAACAGCAATAATAATCAAATGAACTGAACTATCTTGAATTAATAAAATAAACTAAGTATGGTGTTGAAAATTGTTTAAAGCGTAGGTTACAACTTCATTTCAAGAAATTCCAAATGAATCAAAATTAAAAGTTAACGATTCTAGTGATGATAACGCCGTGGTGGGTTCAAACCCAGCTAGGCGAAATTACTTTGTGAATACACCACCACTGCTCTCAAAACGGTGAAAACATTGTGAGGAAAAAACGGCATGTCCTAGAATCAAAAATTCGAATACATTTTAGAGCGCGTATTCTGAAAGTTTTCAACGTCGCAAATAGTTGTCAAATATAAACAAGTTTTAATTAATTTAGCAATGTTAATGTATGGAAATAAGAAATATGGCTCTGTAGTAAAATCTTCTATTCGTTTACAAACATTAAAACGCACATACACAAAGACACAGACGGAACGACCACTTGTAGATCATAATATTATAATCTGTTTCGCGTGTGAATCGAAACCGCGAAGTCAAAGTCAATGACTCAACCACAGTGCGCTAGCTGTGCCATCAACATTTATAATTGTTTTTGTTCTAAATCGCTCCCTTTTTTTACTACTACTAAAGATACAGCCAGCTATTCTTATACAAACTCACGCCTTCTTTCCATATGGAGGTGGGCAGAAACTACAAAGCGCTGCTACGATCCTTACAGACTCCTTTTGCCTCATTCACATTCATGCATTTGGTCATACAAGTATGCCAATTGCAAGTACTGTGCACCCGACCTTTCTGAAGCACTTCACCAATAAGGTCAGAGTAGGTCTTCCTAGGGTCGGAGTTTTTTTTTTTCCTCACCTCTGCCTTATAAATTCTTTTTATAAGTATGTATTTTTTACGTTTTTTGTTATTTTTCCAGCGCTACAGTGATACTCTCGAACGAAGCCTTGACGTAAGTAAGACTGTGCCAAATCGTTTGTTCACCAAACAATAATCAATCATGCCTGTAACGAGACTGAAATCTTCTTTAATAAAATTTTGTTTTTGTTTACTGAGAAACGATAACGGAATTCGTGACATTTTTCTCATTTGTCTTGCTTTTTATTAACTTAGATATAACCACAATAATCGCTCGAAGTTTTGGATGAGATTGTGCATTGACTAATGACTACGACTTTTTTTTCTTCTAAAAAAAAAAGCTCTGTTGTACTTTTTTTTTTTTTTTATCGTGGTAAAATCATCAAATGAGTCCTCCCACCCAGGGCAGGGCGGGAGGGACTGTCAGACTTGTACTGACTAAAATCCACGGTGTCCTTCACTAGCCCTTTACGTACCGGGGTCACGGTAATCCCTTGGTCCCGCGACCCCAGCAGGCTTTGGCCCTCTACAGGCCCCGTCACTATGCTGACACTCTTTGAGGCGCGCGTGGAACACAACGCGCCGTCGACCCGGGCATGGTCCATGGTCGGACAGCGAGTCGCCCATTACTCGCCGCCCGCATGCCCGCGCCTACGGTGGCCGGAGATCGTCTCGCGACGTCCGACGCCGTGGGCGTCTACCACTGCGGCTGGGGTGGAGGGAGGACGCTGTCCTCTCCCTCAGGCGGCCCGCCTCCTCCTTCACGAGCATGACTGCTTCGCAGAAGGAGGCGACCGCTTCCCACTCCGTCTCGCCCCGCAGCATGGCCTCGACCAATGCCGGGCGCGAGAGGTCTCCGCCTATCGCCGTCGTGAGGACACGGCGGTGCTCTGCCCAAGCGGGGCAGTCCTGCACCGTATGCTCCACCGTGTCCTCCGGACGATCCTCGCAGTGGTGACACCCAGGCGTTTCTTCCCTCCCTATCAGACACAGGAACCTCCCGAAACTTCCGTGTCCGGTGAGGACCTGCGTCATGCGGTAGGTCAGGACGCCGTGACGCCTATCCAGCCACTCCTCAAAGAGGGGTCTTACCGCCGCGATTGCGGCGTGCCCGGACCTCGGTTGCGACAGTCGCTCCCTCCATACTGCCCTGAGATCGCGCCGGAGCTCTTCCCGCCGCGCCTCGACTTGTCGAGGCAGCGGGGATTCGCCCAGACGCTGCGCCTCCACGCGCCATTCATAGACGCGCTGGAGGGCAGTCGCCTCCAGATCCCAGGGCAGCAATCCCGCTAGGAGGTTGGCTGATTCGCCGGCGATCGTGCGGTATCCCCGGATCATCCGGATAGCCATGACCCTCTGGCATGCGACCAGCTTGAGTGGTCGCGTCCGGATGCTTAGGGCCCACACGGGGGCCCCGTAGAGGGCCATGGACCAGCTCTGTTGTACTTGGACTAATTTAGTAGTCAGTTGAAACTGACTACTCAAACAGTTGGGTAGGACAGTAGTCGCTATTCAGTAACCTTTACGGGCTCACTTCACCGGGTTGTTGTAAATTCACCACCATTAATTTTGATAGTTGTAAATGTCGTTTTTTTTAAGAAAATTATCTTTCATTCTCAATGAGACTTTCGACGACTTTCGAACGTGATATTTAAAGAACTTCTTTTTTGTTTCGTTCGGAATCTACATTATCGCGTTTATAAACACTTTACTGTATTTTATTATATTTTTATAATTTCTAGTAGCGTAGTAGTCACCGTGTTACTAGAATGATAACTTTGTATTAGTACGACGTGTCGTAATGTCGCGTAACTACTCGTATTACTGAAAACTATTGTTAAAATTTGAATAAAGAAAACCAACTTATTTTTGCATAAAATGGTTAAGAACGGGTCAATGACTTATATACGAGTAAGCCTGGTCCTCAATAAAGTACTTTTTTCAGTGGCACCCACTTTTGCTAGCAACAAAAATCTTTTGTTGAGACCTTTTTTAAATTTTTGGGAGCTCACTTCGAATTTAATTATAATAAGTTCAAAGAAGAAAATTGGAACAGTTCTCAATATTATAAGTCGATGATTTTGCAACTTATTTATGGAAATTAAGTTAATGTGAATGACGGCACGGTTTGCGCAGTGGCTGAGCGGTCGACTTGCCGCGCAATGTATAGCGGGTTCGATCTCCGCACGGATCATTATTTGTAAGATTTACAAGAAGTTGTTTCAGATGATACGTGTAGATAGATACGTACGTTAAAGTTTACTACTTAGAAGTTTATTAAAAGTTATAGACATATGTTTGATGCGTAGAAGTGTATTGAAAAAAATGTGAAAGTAAATGCTTATATTATAGTACTTATAATTTTTATAAAAACAAACATAAAATACACAAAACTGCCAATTTCGCGAGATCTCGCGAACGCATAATCTCGCGGGATCTCACTTGAGCCCCAGTAAAGAGCCCAGAAATTTGCAGTCCCTAGGTATAACACATTTATTTATTTATTTTAAATATAATGCCTACATTTTACAAAAATAATGTGGTGTGGTGACGTCAACTTTCGCTCTGTGACTCTTCACAGAGGGAAAGTTGACGTCACATGACGACGACATTCTCTAATGTCATTACAAAGAAGAGCCTGTTTAATCTGTTTTGCCTAATGTGTTTTTACATCTCCTTATTTTTTGCTTATATTCTTCTAGTTGTATTAGTTGATCTGCTGTAGGGACACTCGTATTCAGAATTTCTTTAATTTCTTTGATGTAATATTTCTGGATATATTTGGTGCACGACACTGACTGCCCATCTGCAACTGAAAAGTAATATTACATTTAGACATAATTAACAAGGTTGTATAATATTTTATCTACTATCATGCTATTAATCCTCTATAAAAGAACCTATAACAATTAGCTTATTGCCAACATTAAAACACTCAATGCTATAATGATCATTATATCATCCAAACGCGTGTTATAATGAATTTCAAAAAAAGAACATTCTCATGCAATGACATTTTTAACACCAGATCGCTAAAATTTTGAAAAAAGAACAATAAATTGTAGACTAATTCGTAATTTCGGATTCTCGTCTTATCGTGTTATTTCCCGCCATCTTGAATTTACATAGTTCTGTACAACACCCTATGGTATGAAAATCTTTTATAGAGGATTCACATCATGATTGTAGATAAAGTCTTGTATGCAACTGTTATAATTAGGTATTAAAACACTCATGTGATACTATTATCACACTCGGCTACGCCTCGTGTGATAAACCCACATTCGTGTTTTAATACCCCTTATTATACAACAGTTGCATAAATAACTATTATTCAACATTTGATGTTTTTTTATGTAGTGGGTTTTTTGTAGCTCTGTTAGTAATAGGTATAACACATTTCCATAAAAAAAAACAATTCAAATTTTAATTATTTGCTTTATTATTAAAAAAGATAAGAAAAAGCTACTATGTTTTGAAAATTCTTAAAATCTGAGATTTCCTGGGATTCCCAAAATCCTGAGAAAAACCAAAAATCCTGAGATATGGTAACCCTACGCGTGTGCGTAAAAATCAGTTTCAAAATAAGCGACTTTAAGCAATGAGGACATTGGTGTTTTCGGCAAATTAAAAAATAGAATATTTATTAATTTTCGTTCATATTTAACTTGTCAAACTATTTTCGGGACTTTGTTAGTTAAATATTTTACATACTGTTGAACGTAGGTTTAATAATAAGACAACAAAAGACCCTTTTTCCATAATAAAGCTTCAGTTAAATCAATATTTCGACAGTGAACGGTATTTCAATGTTTAACCTTTTTGTTTTACGTGGTAAAATCATCATTTTGTTCCTCCCACCCAGGGCAGAGCGGGAGGGACTTTCAGACTTGTACTGACTAAAATCCACGGTGTCCTTCGATAGCCCTTTACGTTCAGGGGTCACGGTAGTTAGTACGATCCCGCGACAAATGTTTAGCCTGCCTAAATTTTGCCATTATGTTATAAAAATAAGATTTAAGATGTAAAAGATTAAGTTAAAGAAAAAAACATTGCTCTTCACTTTATCGGAATCGTGTATCGTTGGAGCATTTACAAACAAATAAACTCACATAGACCAACAGCCACACCCGGAGAAACATACCAGAGACCAAACAAATATTTGCGAAGTAGGTAATTGCAACAGTGACAACCGTGCCCTTGATAAAATATACATATACAACACTAGCTGCAGCCCGCGACGACTGTCGTCTGCGTGAATGCGTTGAAGAAATGAAGGTTCACTGCTCGTTCCCCGTAGGTAATAGCGTGATAATAATATGTAGCATATATATCTGCCAATCAAGTATCATAGATTTATTTTGAGAAATCTGGCTTGAATGGCAAGATCAGTTTCCAGAAATAATCCATATTTCAAGTTTACAGCGATTTTCCCAAGGTATGAGTAATTCTTAGAAGATACTGGATTTGAAACGATTGCTTCGTTCATAAGCTATCAGAAAAATATAACTTTAACGTCCTAAACATCTCAAAATTTTTACAATGGCTATGAGACAGAAGTGGAATATTTTTGAAAAAAAAAACGTTCAATTACTCGAAAACGGTAAGGATATTTTTATTGGATACCATGTGGTCGCGGGACTTATGATTTACCGTGACCCTGGTACGTAAAGGGCTATTGAAGGACACCGTGGATTTTAGTCGTTACGAGTCTGACAGTCCCTCCCGCTTTGCCCTGGGTGGGAGGAGTCATTTGATGACTAAGAAGCTAAACAAAAAAGTTTTGGTATACCATAGTAAAATCAGTTAGTGATTATGTATAGTGTATACTATAACCCCCAAAGGATCCAGGTGGACTTAAGCAGTTACCCTGTTTATAGATTCGAGTAGACCGTAGTGATTGGTACTCGGTAAGAGTATTTGGATATTTGTATATCAAATTTTTTTTTTTTTATTTCAGATAAAAATATTTAAAAATGAAAAAATAGGTTTAAAATAATAATTAATCGAAAACATTAAATAAATTTAAAAAAATAAAAACAAAAAAATTAAAAACTTACCTAAAAAAATAAAAGAACAAGTCACTAAAACTATCGACGTCACATTGAAGAAATTCATTTTGTAATAATGCGTTTGTAATGACAATTAAATAAATGTTAGCACTAAACTACTGCAAGTTTTTGAATGAAATAAGTTAGGAATACTGTGAGAAGGTAAATATTGATTGTATTCAAGTTAATCAAGTGATGCCCGTAGCACACCTCCGCTTCTCCACGGCGAAAATAACAAGGCGAAACTGCGACGACGAGCGTTCCGCAGCGAAACACGACAAGCAATAAACGTAAAACGCTCAAGTCTTTCATTACAAAAAACTAGAACTATGCTGGCGACAATGTAAGTGTAAAAATTACATATTGTCGTCTGCGTCAGAGGAAGAAAACATTTTACTTTGAAAAATCTAGGTGCTTGAAATCAATGAAAAAATAATAATTTTAGTTCAATATTTTTTTTTTCGTGAACTGTTATTTAAAGTGAAAAATAAAGAAAGGAACCTAAAAATATTTTTAAATACCTATTTCGATAACCCACTTGAGAGAGTTGAGTTTGAAATAGTTGAAAATTTACTTTTTTAATTTTGATAATATCCAATCTGGTTTTTGCTGTATTGAATTTTTATATATTGACACGTCTTTGGTGACTCATGATCAAATCAAATCGTCGATCAATGTTGTCTGTCTGTGTACGAGTATGGAGCCGTGTATGTACCCATTACGCTCCTTTACGACAAGCACGCATAGGTTGCTCGTGGCAAATCAGCGAGGGACATAAAAGAATAGAGAAAGAAAAGTGCCATCGGATGGGCGGACCGTTCAGCGGTTCCGCTACCTATAGTTTCGTTGCGGAGATGTGCTACCGGCATGATAAAAAACCACAGAGCAATTCACGCATAAAGGAACATACAGAATTGCTCCATTTTAGATGTCAACATTAAGGCGTGCACTGCATTTGACCAACCCAGAAACGTGGCACTAATGAAAATATTGTTTTAAAAAAAAATACAGGTTTTATAAAGAATAGTTACTTCAATTATGTTTTTTTTTGTTTTCTTTTTGCTCCACTCTAGGAATTTCTCCTGTTTCGTGGATGCGTTTACCAACATAGAAACTTTTTTTTTCCTTTTTTCTTTAAAAAAAAACCCAGACCCGGAACACTAATATTACTTTACAAATATACGAATATTTATGGCCCACGGGTAGTTGTTTAACACACGTTACGGGAAGAAATCCCAAACGTTTACAAAAAAAAAAGCTATCGTCGTATCTAAGTACAATTAGGGATCATAACCAAGTCGACCAGTCCGTAGACACCTTTATATCAAGTACTTGTAATTATGTTATTTTTTTCCTTGATTACACAGCGACGTATTCATAATTGTTCAAGCTTAATTAGTGATCGAAGTCTCCAAGCTATTATTTCTAGTATAAGCTGACCTCTCATTGTGAAGGATTATGACGTGACACAAGACCTGGAGACTGGCCCGCATTGTTTGACTCACTTTCACTAATTCTGCTGGGTTCAATTGTTCATGTCACGAATAGCACTGAGTAATTGTATATGGTTTACTAATGACGATGCAACATGAAAGGATGATTTCATCAGTAAGTGCGGAAACAGATGCGGCGGCGCACTGAAAAAAAATCGCGACACACGCTCTGTGTCACATATGGCATATGGCCCGCCTCCATAATCTGTGTTTCTGCCTCGTTACGGCGAAACCTTTGCAGACGCCGCAACGTGCCATGTGCTCTGATTACCTTTAGGACGCTCTTTGTGACGCATTAAGCAACTGAGCGGTGCCACTCCGACGTCGCAGCGCATTCACTCCTCCCCGTGTTGTGTCGCCCGATGCAGCGACCCAGCGCATCGTGTGACATGCTACAAATGTTTCTATGCAAGACGACGCAGCGCTCCGCAGCCGCGTTGCAACGCATCGTCTGCACCAGCATTTAGTCTGTTGAGAAAACGCCAAAGGAATGAAGTATAACGACCGATTGCTTTGACGACGTGCTCTCTCATAGTCCAATGGGACGGCAATCGACACGACCAGAGACATATCAGGCACAGGACCAACGGCAAAACATACTTTCCTAGGCATGGGCGTGTCATACCGTCAACTTCCATACTTCCGGCTTCTACTAGAAGTCGAATGGAAAAAACCCTATATTGCGATTGCGACCACAAAACCAACGGGGCTTCTTTTATTCATCGGGTTTCATAAAACGCCGAAGTCTTTGATGTTGGTAGCGTATAGTGTCACGAGTTACCACCATCCTGTCTGAGACCGGGCCCAAAATAATTTCTACTGTGTTCCGTAGATGCACAGGAGTTTCACTTCCTTTTGCGTAAGCAAACCCCATTTCAAATAAATAACAAAAAAATGTTCCTGTTTATGTTATACTGACAAAAGAGTATGTACATACGTAGCATTTGTGGAAAAACCCAAACGATTAAGGAAAAAACCCTAAAACGACCCACTATGGCACAAATCGTAATTGTATACTCTAAGTACGTTATAATAAGGTAGATATGCAATAGTAAGGTAGGTAATTCATCATTATTGTACTTGTCTTGTACATGACACAAAAATGTATGTAACAGTTACAAAATTTAATATTGTTATTGGGATAGGTGAGATCCACCGCTTAGCGGTTCACCCCGTCATCGGCACCACACGCTACCTGCAACCTGCGTGGTGACAGCTAACCGATGATATTGGCTGTGGTAGACCTCACCAGGGCCTCTTGAATCGCGACCACCTAGCACAATTCTGGCGGACTCTGGCGAATTTTTGCTCTCTTCTCTCGGTGCGGAGTTCCAGTACGAAATTACACAACCCAGCCGCCGCAGGATACGCCCATGGCATCGGACGTTGCAAGGCGATTTCCGGCCACAGTAAGCGCGGGCATACGGATGGCGAGTAATGGATGTCTCGCCGTCCTCATGAACCATGCCCGGGTCGACGACGACGCGACGTGTTCCATGCGCGCCTCAAAGAGCTGTCAGCAAAGTGACGGGGACTCGCTAAGAAGGCCAAAGCCTGCCGGGGTCGCGGGACTGTCTTATCAGGTAACCGGGGCCCTGGAATGTAAAGGGCTTTTGAAGGATCGCCGTGGATTTTACTCAGTACAATCTGATAGTAACTCCCATATCGCCCTGGGTGGGAGGACTCATTTGACCACGATAAAAAAACCTTCATCTTTGCATCTGGGCTAGATTGAGCTCAAAATAACTCTTGAGCTCAATCTAGTATTTTTAAACAAATAAGAAATAATATAATAATGTCAATGTGAACAGTTTTTGTTTGATTACCCTTGCTTGGCTCATAAATCGCTCCATAAACTGGATTAACACAAAGGATACTTTTTGTCCCTAAAATACGTATTCGTGGGATAATCTATACTTATAATAAATCTGTAGAGAGGCCAATTCTGTACATGAAATATATTTAAAAAATAACTATCAAGGGGTGATTAGGGATCGCTACTGATGCAAAAAATGCAATCAGAAAATTTTTTGTCTGTCTGTCTGTCTGTCTGTCTGTCTGTCTGTATGTTCGTTATAGAAACAAAAACTACTCGACGGATTTTAACGAAATTTGGCACAATTATTCTTCATACTCCTGGGCAGGTTATAGTATACTTTTCATTACGCTACGATCAATAGGAGCAGAGCAGTGAAGGGAAATATTGGGAAAACGGGAGAAGTTACTCAATTTTTTAAGCTTCTGTCGCGTGTGCAGCCTTAATGGTTAAAGCTACATAGAAATCATGTATGACGGAAATGTTCTCCTTAAAATTATATAAAAATATTCCTTGACAGCATATGTCTGTCTTTTATGGTTGACTCACAATAACACGTGAAACTCCCGATAGCTTAGCAATTCGGAGCTTTCTGATTATATTTGTCTACTCTTACGTTTACAACACTGTCACTCATCCCTAATTTTAAAAAAAAATAACATTATTAACTATTCAATAAAAGAAGAATCATGTAAATCGGTGTAGAAACACCAAAGTTATACATGAAATACGCTAAAAAGTCATCACGCGTGAATACAGAATCATGCTATAAGGATTATTTTTGTGTATCGGTTGCCGCGCTATAAAAAGGCGGGGGGGTCCGCGCGCCTGGAGGCCTTAAAATCTTAAGGCATCCACAGAAAAGTCCGGTTGAGCAGTACACAACCTACTAGAGGTTGACCTGCGTGATGCTATACACAAAAAAAAACGCGCGTTCTTCATACAATATTCGGCTGCTGATGCGAATAGACGTTCAGACTGTTCGACCTTATTGACAGACAATAATTGTTATTTCCAAACCGTGCTTATCAGCGCGACTTTTAGTCTTCCTTTTTTCTTTAGCATGGTAAAATCATCAAATGAGTCCTCCCACCTAGGGCAGGGGGCGGGAGGGACTGTCAGACTTAACTGACTAAAATCCACGGTGTCCTTCAATAGCCCTTTATGTACCGGGGTCATGGTAATTTGTGAGTCCCGCAACCCCGGCAGGCATTGGCCCTCTACAGGCCCCGTCATTTTGCTGACACTCCTTGAGGCGCGCGTGGAACACAACGGGCCGTCGACCCGGGCACGGTCTTGCTTGCTTCGCATGCTTGCGTGCTTCGCAGAAGGAGGCGACCGCTTCCCACTCCGTCTCGCCCGGCCATGCATGGCCTCGACGAATGCCGGGCGCGAGAGGTCTCCGCCTATCGCCGTCGTGAGGACACGGCGGTGCTCTGCCCAAGCGGGGCAGTCCTGCACCGTATGCTCCACCGTGTCCTCCGGACGATCCTCGCAGTGGTGACACCCAGGAGTTTCTTCTCTCCTTATCAGACACAGGTACCTCCCGAAACTTCCGTGTTCGGTGAGGACCTGCGTAATGCGGTAGGTCGTCTGCGGACGCCGTGACGCCTATCCAGCCACTCCTCAAAGAGGGGTCTTACCGCCGCGATTGCGACGTGCCCGGACCTCGGTTGCGATAGTCGCTCCCTCTATACTGCCCTGAGATCGCCTGAGTAGGCTTTTTGCAGCGGTAACCGACATTCACGCGTGCGGAGCCGCGGGCGCCCGCTAGTTTATAGTAAACTAGCTTTTGCCCGCGACTTCGTTCGCGTGGAATAGTGAAAACTATCCTATGTCCTTTCTCAAGTTCCAAACTATGTCTGTACCAAATTTCATATAAATCGGTTCAGTAGTTTAGGCGTGAAGAAAAGACAGACAGACAGACAGACAGAGTTACTTTCGCATTTATAATATTAAGTTTGGATAAATAAATTAAATGTAGGATTATTTTTTCTATTATCTGTAGTTTAGTATCAATAGATGTCGCTGTCATTGGAGCAAATCCCCCGCTTAATGGACAACGTATGGACAAGATACAGTAATCCTTTTGTATAGCCGAAGATTATTGTTTGATGTCCCGATAGGAGCTAAATTAAGGGCCTTTTCTTACAAATGTTTACTGTGCGTAGATACGGAATGGTTTTCTCATGTCTACGACTATGGAAAGGAGATAGAATTGGTTTGAGGAAAATTGTGAGGTTATGTTACAAAAACTTATGTTTTTATATTACACACAAACAGCATACTAAGCTAAAAGGAATTTTTTTTTCCGATTTCAAAAAAGAAGTTCTCTAATTGGTGGGTTTTTTATGTAGGTAAAACTTAACTTTGTAGTTAAATTGGTGTTGTACATACCTAAGGTATCATATCTAAGGTTTCAAGTCCGTGATTCTTTTTTTGTTCGACGCAATTTATTTGTCGTTTGGCACCATGTAAAATGTGGTGGATTATGGTCCACTCCCTTTCACAGAGAGGAGGCCTATGTCCCAGCAGTGGGAAGTTACGCTGGTGATGATGTAAAGGGTTATCTACAAACAAGACAGAACCGAACCAAATAAATCGGCAAAAAAATATCTGACATGGCTCCAAATTGACTCTATCTGAACGGGTTCGATACTAAAGAGCAAACTTCACTTCCTAATTCAATATAACATCGTCACTTAATCAACGAGCCATTTTGTGGACATATTCGCGATCCAGAGACAAACTTATCGGTAAGCCGAGCTCGTTAGCAGGCCAGTAGCGTCGTTAATCTTTTTTAATGTCGTGCTACCCATTTCAGCCGTCCAGTTGATATGCAAACTGTACTGCTCGGAACTTGAGCGGACTGTTGGCCTGTTGGGCCTTGTTTATAGATTTGGGCGCTGCGACGGATTACTTGCGAGTTTCCTATATGACTTTTTTGAATTTACTATAGACTCGCGTAGGGTCACCATCCCGCCAGATTGTTTTTTTTAAGCGATAGGCTCGCGTTTGACCACTATTTCGACGGGGACCTCATTAGAATGCTGGCAGCAGCTTTGAGGCTGGCGTGGAACACGACGCGACGTTGACCCGGGCATGGTCCGTGATCGAACGGCAAGTCATCTATTACTCGCCGTCTGCATTCCAAAGGGAATTCCAATCCTTACCTGTGCGCACAATGAAGTTTTGTACGTAAGGGTGGGATGACCACAATGTAGGTGACCACCTATGGCGCATTGCCGTACGTCTGGTACTACGATGATGGAAAGACTTGCATGATGCAAACTCGCACGTCTCTTAATAATTCATAATTTCAAGCTTTTATTGTGAATTAGGTGGGTGATAAATTATGATAAATACTTAGCGACCTATTCACATAACTACTAAATATTTAAAAAAAATCTTTATTGCGGTCGAGCCGTTTCGGAGAAATGTTACCACAACAACCGCGACACGAGATTTTGATACATAACTACGCACATGGTTTTAGAACTATATTTTTCGGAATGGGACTCGAATGCACTCTGCATTTCCAAAATATTGCCTTGCTGCTACTGACAAATTAATAATGGAAAAAACCTAAAGTAGGTTAAAACCCAGGACTTTTAGACCAAAAAGCTTTGGCCTGACTTAACACTCTGTTCTTTCTCCACCTCCTCCCTTTTTTTTTTTTTTTATCGTGGTAAAATCATCAAATGAGTCCTCCCACCCAGGGCAGAGCGGGAGGGACTGTCAGACTTGTACTGACTAAAATCCACGGTGTCCTTCAACAGCCCTTTACGTACCGGGGTCACGGTAATCCCTAGGTCCCGCGATCCCGGCAGGCCCACATCCTCCCTTAACGGTCCTTAATAATTCAAGGCATTCTCAAGTTATTCGAGGAAAAAAAAAAAAAAATTTGAGATGTGCCGAGAAATCGGTACAGTCGACTACCCGACTTTTCCAGTTTTCATCATATCATGACTTCCAGTTTTTGTGACGTAAATTAAGTGTGCTCTCTATTGTCTATTGTTTTGGCGTGAAATTACTAACAAATGCGGTCGCGCAGGTCGCTACAGGCATGGGTGGGGCTCTAAATACATTTACCTAATTCCCGTTAAAATTCTACGAAATGCATGTGTGTTCTACAGTAGTAGAACGCGCGACTAATGGAGTGTTAAAACGCAGTAGGTAAATGCTTCAAGTACGTTGTAAATAAAATACATAAATCTCGTGATAAGGCCTTTGGTCACATTTCCAGTCACCGACCACTTCAGTCAGTTAAAAACGACAAGTCGACTTTTTTTTTGAAATCGTAAAATCATCAAATGATTCTTCTCGCCCTGGGTGGAGCAGAAGAAAATGTCAGACTTTTGCTGACTAAAAATCAATCTTTCAAATGCCCTTTGCGTTAACCCACATACGGTCAGTTCACACAGAGACGCGACGCGACGTAACACAACGATACTGCAAATGTGTATCTTTTCGTGTAGTAAATAAAGTTAGATTTTCAGTTGTTATTAAAATGCAGCGTGGTGCCACGCTGCGTCGCGCTGGCTTGCGAAAATTGTATCTTTTCGTGTAGGAAATAGAGTTAGATTTTGAGTAGCTCTATTGAAATGTGCGCGCAGCGTCGCGTCTCTGTCTGTGCTGACCCTTAGACTGTCCCGCAATGAGCGAAAAGTCGGCTGGGGTGATTAATACGAAATTATAACCTTCTAGTTAATATTTTGTAGGTTCTTATTATCTACCTACAATTTATAAAATAGTTAATCGGGTACTTCCCTTGGTACGGAAAAAATACTTTTTACGCACCCTTTAACACGGTTGGCACAGCAGTGGTAAAGCGATCTACCACTGCAACATGTGAACGAATATTTGTTTCTATAAGTAGTTGTTCCTGGCTTGACTACTTGTGTTACCTACCTTTAAAAAAAAAGAAATAATTTTATTAGTCTTTTTTTATAACGACGCGGAACTTTAAAGCGAGTGAGCTCGAGTGCATTGTACTATGTACTCAATGATGTAAAGCCTTTTGGCAGCCGACTAGTCGGCCAAAATCAAAGGTGGCCCATCTCTAATGATTATACAGCCTAACAAGGTTCGCCTTCAACCAGATATTGGGCAAAACCGTAAAAGTCACGGAATTTCGTTTTCGTGACCTTTAACCCTTAAATTATATCGGAAAGAAACAATACATGAAGCTTTTGACATTTTTAGAGCACCCCACACTGTTGAAAATTACAATCTACTGGTATTTAATTCCCATAGATACAGAACCTACATATTCATTTACAATCAGGTAAAATTTGAATTTGTCAAGTTTAAGCTCATTGTACTGCATTTAATTTAATTAATTTAATATTTGTTTTTCCTGCCCGCAGAATACGCGTCATAAGAAATATCATAAGGAAAAGTCGAATTTATTACTATAATATAAATACTATAATTAAACTACAATACTATTAAATAGAAACTCAATTCATATATTATCACTGAAATACTGTCCACGGTGATGGGGAAAATGGTAAGTGAACAAACAGGGTATGGATTTTTGTGTGTGTGTGTGTGTAAGCCTGATAGTTCCTTCCGCTCAACCCAGGCTAAGGCAGAAGAAACCATTTAAAGATAAAGATACAAAAGCATAAAAAAATACGTTTGGCACTTGGGGATTGCCGTGGTAAAGCTATTGCATAGCATTTTTTATCAATTTATTCAATTATAGGTAATTATTTATTTATTTTATTTTTGAAAAAAAAAAGAAAAATATCGCCTACCGCGAATATTTAACGAGAATATCATTCCATCCAGTTACTCTGTGGGAAGTTACTTTACTAATTAGGCTATGGTCAGCCATGTCAATCAAGTAAAACGTCAAGAAAAAAATCATTCTTTCAAATTTTATTCATTCACGTTGACATGACAGGAGGAGCTCGTGGCTAAATAAATACAGCCACACAGGCTGGTCTTCCGGGTTAAGCCGCGCTTGCCGAGGTTGGTCTGTGGATGGGTGACCATCTGTCATAGCGAGTTTCCTCCGTGCCTCGGAAAGCATGTAAAGGCGTTGGTCTCTGCTGTCATTTGTAGATCTTTGACAGTCGTTACTGTTAGTCCGAAGCTCTAAAGTCTGATAACCAGTCTTACCATGGGGTATTGTATTACCCAGTTACTGGGCTGCGGAGGTGCAACAGGCTGTCGCTCCATGTAAAATACTGAAATCCAGCTGCATCTGGTTTGACTGGAAGCCGACCCCAATAGTTGGGAAAAGGCTAGGCAGATGATGACGTTGACATGACAGATGTGACAGTGACTGTGTTAGGTTTATTTTCGTTACGAAATGTCTTGATTCGGTCGTCGCGCTCAAGGCCCGCGATAAAAGCTATGCAATAGCTTAAAAATTGCTCTTTTCTGAAATATAATTATGATCTCATTGGGATTACAACTTACACAAGTGTGAAGTTATATACCTATTTATACGCGATAATGACTGTGACGCGTCTTCGCAAAGATGTTTTGAGGAACGAAAAATTCAGTTGCGCGCGGGGCTCGAACCTGCGTCTTCTGAATAAGTACTCCAGACGCCTTACCAATTAGGCTATCGCAACCACCAATCTCGAAACTGAATTTCTCTTTCCCTTGTTTTTTAACGCTTTACGCGTTGCGCCATCTATTTGAAATAAATAAACTACTTACCAACCAACACGTCTGATATTGCAATGAAATCAATGGTGTATTAGAAAGAAGACGCAGGTTGGAGTCCCGCTCGCAACTGAAGTGTGAAGTTGCCACAAATTTAAGAGAATAAAACATTTCCTCAAAGTGACGTTCTTGACGAAAGGGGATTTTGGCATAAAACAAGGAATTGCCGTTAATTATGTTAATATGATAGGTTTATACGAACATTCAAAGGATATTATCACGAAAATTCACAAAATTATGCACATTTTTGCGACATTTAGCTAACAAAAATGCAAATTAACCACGGACATGTTCCCGGAGATACGTGGTGTAAGATTATTTTTTTAGAGCAAACGATTATATTATATACTAGCTGTACCCTGCCACGCTTCGCTGTGGCACAAAAAAAAAACTGTTTTTTCGCGGTCGCGGATATATATCATGGTAAAATTTCAGCTCAATCGGTGCAGAACTTTTTGAGTTTTTGAAGCGTACACAAACCAACATAACATTTTTATATATATAGAAGATATACATTTATTAATATAATCGTAATGACTTGGGTAAGTACTAAAAGTTATAAAGTTTTATAACTTGCTTTCGAATCATTATCTGTTATCAAAAATCAAAGGAACTTTCTGGAACCAATGCAGCATGGATATACCCGAAATTGGAACTAACAGCGCCATCTTGATTGATCAGCACCTATTTTTTTTTTATTCCGTAAAGATGACAAACAAGCATACGGTCCACCTGTTGGAAAGCGGTCACATTAGATATTGAAAGCGGTAAAGTCATCAAATGACTACTCCCACCCAGGGCGTACCGGGAGGGACTGTCAGACTTGTACTGACTAAAATCCACGGAGATCCTTCAATAGCTCTTTACGTTCCAAGGTGACGGTTACCTGATGATACAGTCCCGCGACCCTGTCAGGCTTTGGCGCTCCAAAGGGGGGTCATTTTGCTAACAGCTTTTCGAGGCTCGCGTGGAACACGACGCGATGTCGACCCGTGCATGGTCCATGATCGGATTCCGTTTCGGGTGAGGATCGTTGCCGATCCTGCAGTCACTTTTTCACGACTATTTTGAAGAACGCCACGTTATAACTCATTATCTCGTTCACGAATGTATCCTTATGCAAATGCCAAAATATCCGTGTGAGGTACGGGCACGCCGAAATCGCGGCGGTAAGACCTCTCTTGGAGGAGTGGCTGGATAGGCGTCACGGCGTCCTGACCTACCGCATAACCCAGGTCCTCACCGGACACGGAAGTTGCGGGACGTGCCTGTGTCTGATAAGGAGGGAAAAAACGTCTGGGTGTCACCACTGCGAGGATAGTCCGGAGGACACGTTGGAGCATACGGTGCAGGACTGCCCCGCTTGGGCAGAGCAACGCCGTGTCCTCACGACGGCGATAGGCGGAGACCTCTTGCACCCGTCGTTGGTTGAGGCTATGCTGCGGGGCGAGACGGAGTGGGAAGCGGTCGCCTCCTTCTGCGAAGCAGTCATGCTCGCGAAGGAGGAGGCGGGCCGCGTGAGGGAGAGGACAGCGTCCTCCTTCCACCCCAGCTGCAATGTTAGACGCCCACGGCAACGGACGTCGGCAGACGATCTCTGGCCACCGTAGGCGCGGGCATGCGGGCAGCGAGTAATGGGCGACTCGCTGTCCGACCATGGACCATGCCCGGGTCGACGGCGCATTGTGTCCCAAGCGCGCCTCAAAGAGTGTCAGTAAAATGACGGGGCCCCCCTCTAGAGGACCAAATCCTGCCGGGGTCGCGGGACTTACGAATTACCGTGACCCCGGAACGTAAAGGGCTATTGAAGGACACCGTGAATGTTAGTGAGTACGAGTCTGACAGTCCCTCCCGCTCTGCCCTGGGTGGGAGGACTCATTTGATGATTTTACCAAGATAGAAAAATGGCTCTGTATTTCTTTGCTTTCAGTAGTAGATAAGGTAAAAGTTAGGATGATTGACGGAAAACCATCCTTCAGCTAGAAGTTCACATCATTCTGGTATTTTTATCACGTAATTTTCCAGAAATAAAGTGAAACTTAAAACCAATTTAACTTTTAAAATGAAGTAAGTATCCAAATTACATAATTAACGATGTTAAATCATTAATGCTGAAATTCGAGGAATTAATGATGGGATATTTTGCTCTTTTTACGATATTTTTAATGAAAGCATCATTTGCGCAACGAAACATAAATGAAGGTAGAAAAGTTGAAAAACCTGATTCAAATGGTTCTAAATTATTTGAAACTCTCGGAATTTGGAAGTTTTCTCAAAAGTTTGGCTATTAAAATTAATAGACGCGGAAAGTCAACTGAATAAAAGGTTGTGTTCAAAGCGATAGCTATCAACCAGAGGGACTTTATTTCAGAGTTATAATGTGCGTGAGTATTTTGTTGTATGGCGGTGTGACTGTTCATAAATTACCCCAGGCTGATAAGTTTTTGGCATCAGTAGCGATCCCTAATCACCCCTTGATAGTTATTTTTTAAATATATTTAATGTACAGAATTGGCCTCTCTACAGATTTATTATAAGTATAGATGAAGGATATAAGTACAGTTCACCTCAAAATTACTTTTGGTTAAAAATACCCCTTACCCCTTTAACTTAAGGGGGTAAAACAGAATAATGTCAAACTACTCCTCTATTTATTGACCGTGTCTTTGTTGAACTTCATTCATATTTTTGTTTTTCATAGCTAGAAGGAAAACTATAATTTAAAACACATTTTATTAAAAAAACAGCATGCTATTTAAAAAAAAAAATAAGTTGAAAATAACTTAAACCCGACTACGAAACAATAGCGCACTGAAAAGTATACCTAGTATTTATTAGTCGGTCGCGGGACCAAGGGATTACCGTGACCCTAGTACGTAAAGGGCTATTGAAGGACACCGTGGATTTTAGTCAGTACAAGTCTGACAGTCCCTTCCGCCCTGCCCTGGGTGGGAGGACTCATTTGATGATTTTACCACGATAAAAAAAAAAAAATAAAAGTATTTATTAGTCAGTCAGTCAGTGTAAAAAAAAAACTTAAAATTAAAATTAAAGAGTTGTTTTGACCAAACTCCTACTTTTCGAGGTTCTTCCAATGTTCTATAAATGATCGGCTCCTGGGCATAGAGTTGTTTTTCAGTTTCAATTTTAGCGCCATCATTTAGTTCAAAGACCAAATTGCGGCTCAAAAGATTTGCATCGTAAATAGAGTGAACGATACTATACGCCTGGACAGGTTTTCACTCTTTATACGAGTACTTAACACACAATCCCGATCCTGGATTTCCATGCAGGAGCGCAGTTGAGCCATCCCAAAAGTGGCTGCAACACTCTACTAAGCTTCATAGCTTTGAAAAAGACTGCCTGCTTGTCGGTCTTCTACGGATTGTACATTTGTACGATCAGCTTCAGAGAAATCTCACCCCCTTTGGTAGTGATGTCAATAACAAAAGGGGTGAGTTTTCTTTGAAGCTAGCGTTTGCATACTTCGGACAGTAAGTGTGCCTAATAACTGCACGATCTCATCCCACTGCCCCCTTCTATCATCGGATATCTGGAGACACTGCAAGTTGCCATCCCTACCTTGTTGCTATTTCACCAATTCTCACTAAGCGTTTCCAAACGCCTTTTATAATGCGCACAGCAAAGCAAGGAGTGAAATTCTCTACCTGCGTCTGTGTTTCCGAACGCATACAACCGAATCTCTTCAAAGTTGAGTGAACAGGTTTGTTCTGGAAAATCTCGCTTCATATTCAGACTTTGTCTCTAACACCTCTGACCTAGTGTCGAGAATAAATCCCTTTAAAATAAAATGAATAAAACAAAATTTCCTTTTTCATACAAATGCGGTATGCTGACGGCGAGTAACGGGCGACTACCTGTCCGATCATAGACCATGCCCGGGTCTACAGCGCGTCGTGTTAGAGGGCCAAAAACCTGGTCGCAGGACTAACGAGTAACCGTGGCCTCGGAACGTTAAGGGCTATCGAAGGACACCGTGGATTTTAGTCAGTACAAGTCTGACAGGCCCTTACGCCTTGCCCTGGGTGAAAGGACACTTTAGATGATTTTACTACGTAAAAATAAAGTTCGCAAAAAAGGCAGGCAGGGATGACTAAACCTAAATACTCTCTTTGTCTAGTTTTATTCTGTTATGTGGCGACACCCCTGATTCCAGACCAAAGGTGACGCTAAAAGTCAAAGGGGTTAAGCGTCATTACGCAGAGATTGCGACGCTCACGATGCTGGCAACGCTTTGACGTTTGTTCGCGCGTAAATTATACTTACGCGCAACAATTATACGTGCTCATTTAGAAAATCGTCATGTAACTTTTACATTTACGCGCTACATCGCGTAAGGCGTAAAACGGAGCGGTGAAGGGTTGTTTATGGTGCTTTTGGCATCTGAATTAATAATTATGGTAAGTAATTTGTGCTTATCGTAAACATGACAAAGCTGCCTAATTTTATAAAAAAAAGAAACTTTAAACTGCCAAGTTGGTGAAGAAGAATAATTGTAGACGTTTTTTAGAACAAGATTAACACATTAAACTTTTAGCCGTTATGTTATTTACTAATAACAATGGGAGGAAATTAGAAGTAAAAAAAAATTAATTCTTTTAAAATTTACCCCGACAATTACAAATATCGCAAAAAATATTTAGTCGAATTGGTCCAGTCCTTCACAAGTTTTGCACTTAGCAATTCACTTACTTAGAATTCGTTTTAGAAATCTAAATGATGTGTTTCATTTAGATTTCTAAAACGAATTCGAATTCTTCGAAATAATTACAAATCCAAGAAACAATCTGGCAATACTTCCTAGAAAATCGGGAACCATTACGTTTACCGGGAATCCATTAGATTTTATTGATTTATACCGGTACCGCTTTCCGTCGAATAAAAAGGTAAAAAAAAAAACATGATAAAATTGCACAGAATATACCAAAATAACTAGGATAAATTGGGCTTAAGATTCGAGTTGGATGTTGAGTGTGCGATCGTGAAGCCACACACGTGCGTCGTGGAGTCACGCGTGACGCGTGTCTTGCATTCGCCTTAAGACTTAAGTAACTGCCCAATAACGGTAGACCCCCGACAGTTATACAGTTTTTGGTGGACATTGGTACTATTCCGTCGAAAATCGAAGGTCAATTGGATTGGTGACTGGTCTTATCTTCTTGTTCCTGAGCCTGCAACATATCCTTTGTGGTGGGCGTATTGTTTTACCTGATCCGGCTAAATTGTACGGTTGGTTGTAATTGTTATGTTATCATCAACTTGTTTATAGAAATGGCTAAGTAATTAGTTTTTCTTACATAAATAATAAATAATAAATAATAGTATGTATCTATTTACCACATAATCGTCATCATTTCATCATTTGACATACACCCACTATTGGACAATGTTAAGGACAAGAAATAATAAATTATAATTTAAAAAAAAAACCCATAACATAAGATAAAAACTTTTTGAACAAATGAAACCGAATTCAAAAAAAAAAATGTATTCAGTATTGATATACGACCAATTACCATGAGACCATCTGTAAAGTAAACGCTTTTAAACAAAAGTAGAATTTGCCATATCGTGTCATCGAAAAATCGGGTAACACAGATAAAAAAAAATCCAATGAATTGGGTACTTCCTCCTTTTTTCGAAACCCACCAAATACAATACCAAAATCCGTATTCACACTAATTCTGTTTTCAAATATTTCACACAAATCCAAGTTTAAAGCGAATAAAGTTGTAGTTGCGAGTACAACTCTTGATTTAATTGCACTAACAAGAGACCGTTCGCAAGTTGTGCATTTAATTATAACAATCTGCAAGACGGGATGCTGAAGTAAGGAGTTTGCCTCAACATCAAGTAAGTGTTCACCACTGTTTCACGCAGATCTGGGAACACCATGTAGTTACGATGTATTCGTGTTCCAAGTTAAAGGGATAAGAACAAAATTAAGATTTAAAATAGCGTAAGTTTTCAATCTGAGATGGTCTCTAACACTATTCACCAATATCCGCCCAGATCAACGCCGTAATATTGAAATCTCTAAATAAAGTTTCAAAGTGGTAAATATCTTCTTTTGTTGTTACAAAAACAACAAAAGGAAAGTAAAGCAAGTGGACCAAGTAAAGATTTCATCACCCAAAAAAAATAGGCTACTATTAATTGTGTCGATTCTGTAGGCTAAGTATGTTTTGTGATAGCTGGTGGTGATGATATTGATCATTCACGTAAACAATTCACATATCTGTTAAAAATATCGAATTCTGGAATGAAAACCTCTTTACCCAAACAAACTTCTTAGAACATCGACATAAAACTCCCACCATACATAACGAACTTCAACCATAAATAAAATTATATTGACACCACGATCTGCAATTTCCATATATTGAGGAAACTCTTACAATTTCGAAGAAATGCCATTAATCTGTAACGAAGCTCGAACGTTTGCTACATGGTTAAGCTCTTTGTCCTTCGACTTACGTACTCGTACATGTATGGGCTTGAGACAATGGCTTGCACTTGCCATTTGAATTTCCCGTACATGAGCAATCGCCTTTTCTTTTCCATATTCAGCGGTTGACTGCAACTGTTCCGCCTTCTTTAGCTCTTTGTTACATTTCTTTTGTTTACTAAAATATATATCAGAAAAGTATGGAATAGATCAACAAAAAATATTCATCATATAGGCAGTCCCATTAATTTGGGTCGAGTAGATATTAAAATTTTGTATGTTAGGACCATTGATTATTTATATTTTCATGAATGCGATGTATTTTTTCCAAGTTGTCCAGTTTAGACTGAACACAGACTAGAGTCAAGACAGTTCAATGACAGACTATCTTTACTAAAAATTATGGAGACGCTCAAATTTTCAAACGAAATGTCTCAGACATAGGTGTCCAATCCTTAAAAAACTGCAAGACTGACTAACGACTGTCGGCTTCCCTATAATGTTCCCTATAATACGAGAATGCACACCAAAGACAAAACAATCTAGCGACACTTCTAATGTCGGTTTTTCTTTTTAGTACACAAACGTTTCTTTTCAGTTTTAAAGCAGACTTGTCCATGAAACATCTCTGTCTTAAAACTGTTGTGTCTGTTCTCTCTTGTAGTCTGCGGTCAGCCTAATGGTTTAAATCACACCCGATTTTATTTTCAAATCTTCCTGATGCTTTTTATACAGGGCGGCCAGAACATTGACGTTCAAAACTATAAAAGTCTCGGAACATGCATTGGGGTGATTCGAATACCCCACGGTACTAGAGACCTTTTTTTAACGACTATTTTCCTGTCCCGATTCCTCTTTAGTCTTTGTTAAATTTCTTTTGTTCAGTATAGAATCTATAGTCTGTGGTAAAAGCTTTTGGGGGTCATTAATACCGAAATGTCATTATCAGACCCCAGTAGCCAGACCCAGGCCGGGTGAACTAATAGACCGCAACAATTAGTGAACGTGTGGACATATTGCCATAATTCGGTTTGGAAATTGAATTGGTGATAGTAGTTTGTTGTTGGTAGCGAACCGGAGTATATTGTTGTTTTGTATTGCTAAATGAGTATGCATCAACGCACCCACGGGTATCATTTGACACAATAAGTACGGAATTCAATTTCTACAATGTTTTAATTCCTTTAAAGCTTACTGCTTTGAGCTGTCCTTTGATACTATATCTTATTATATTTTCAAGACACTTTCACAAATGAACATCATCATTTGACTAGCCTCTTTTCACGGAAATTCGCCGCGACAAATGGTCACCCATCCACAGAACAATCTAGGTAAGCGTAGTTTATTTAGGTTATCTTGAAAATCGACCTGTGCCGCTGTAATTTTTAATCTTGAACTCCTCCTTTTTATAAAAGAATAGAGGTATTTTAATATTGTACTAAGGAAAATCGTCGTGAGAACCCGTGAATAACAATCCTTACAGTAATCCCAATTATAAAGTAATTTGAAATATTCGCCTGTATCCTAATCTCATATTATTTCCATACAATGTAAGCCCACAGTTCAATGCCCTATCGAGAATCAGAATCCTTTAGCACGATCGCATGACTTAAGGCGGCGCTGTGCCTCCGTCGCACCTTCCACAAGATTAATATTCGAAGCGAGTGATGGGCAACATAACAATGGGTGTGTGACCACCGCGCATGCATTTTCTATAATGCCCATATAATGTTTCTATAGAATTGGTTAGTTCGCGTGCTACCTCGACCTTAGTATCGTTCAAGACTTTCTTCGGGCATGTCTCGGTTTTGGGCAAAGTATTGACCCCTTTTTTGTGTTTTGTTTAAAAAAAATGGTTGAATTATAGTTAATTTATTCATCTAATAATTTCATCAGTGATTGTTTTTTTTGTGTCGTGTTAAGGATAACGTTGTTATGACCTTTCTCAACGTAAAGTCGCGTGTGGAGTTGCATTAAGTGTTTTTCTGACCCTGTGGTTGTGTGAAGGGTACGTCCCTCCAGGAAATGTTGAAGTTCTGTTCACCCGCGGCAAGGCGGAGGGAGCCCAATGCGGTTTGTAACTTACGAATAAAGTTATGGAGGTTACGTAAAGTCAAATATGGAAAGGTTTTGTTTACAACTCTTGCTCTCTCACTCGCTCTTTGGTACTTGGTGTATAGGTTTTCCACTTATTGACGTTAAGGGGTTGTTACTCTTTTAATATTGACATCCCCGTAACATACACGTAGCAACACAAAAAGGAACATCATACAATCTGGACTGTAAAGAACTGTAGTTACGTCAGAAGAAGAACAACTGGTTATCTATTATTGTATTGTATAAGGGGCTAGCGTTCGCAACTCTACGTCATAAGCGCGTATTTTGTGTGCAGTATTGGTTATCAAATTGATGGTTCTTAAAAACTGAAATGACTGGAGTCCTTATAAATTAGCATATATTTGCGTAGCTACCTATCATCTGCTACATATACGCAATTTGTTCTTGAAAAACTAAACAAGAATCATGCAAGGAAGATAAAAAACTAGTGTTTAAAAATATTTTTTAGGGTCAGATCCTTTATGTATGCTGGCGGCGAGTGCATGCGGGCGGCGAGTAATGGGCGACTCGCTGTCCGACCATGGACCATGCCCGGGTCAACGGCGCGTCTCAAGGAGTGTCAGCATAGTGACGGGGCCTGTAGAGAGCCAAACCCTGCCGGGGTCGCGGGACTCACGAATTACCGTGACCCCTGTACATAAATGGATTTTAGTCAGTCAAGACTGACAGTAGGGTGGGAGGACTCATTTGATGATTTTACCACAATAAAAAAAAGGTCAGATCCTTTAAAGTTACTTAAAAACAGATCTTGCTTTAGCTTTTGGGTATCTTCAACTGATCGATCATTAAAACAAAAAAAACTTCTCTTAAAATACTCTCTGAAAGCTAAGGTTTCCAGTACACAAATCAATTGAAGAATCTCAATGATCAATCTCGAATATTCAACCTGCGCATTCCAAATTACAACTTATATAAACACTGCTACTTATATTCTGGCAGGCGCTGTACCATCAGTTACAGATAGGTACTGTTGAACAAGAGATTGCATTGAACTGAAATTCCTCTAGCCAAGGAAGCCACAGGCCCTTTGTGTTTATGCCAAGCCAACTGTGCGGGCGTATAATATTATTGTGCAGGGTTGTCAAGTTGTGTAATTGTTGGGAGTCTATTCTCATACTCAAAACAGAACTTGTTCCAGTCAAAATAATAAAAATGACAGGGAGGACGCCCCTCTAGAGGGCCAAAGCCTGCCGGGGTCGCGGGACTTACGAATTACCGTGACCCCGGAACGTAAAGGGCTATTAAAGGACACCGTGAATTTTAGTCAGTACGAGTCTGACAGTCCCTCCCGCTCTGCCCTAGGTGGAAAGACTCATATGATGATTTTATCACGATAAAAAAATTATAGCTATGTGATTGGTGAATCGCGGCACAGCTCGCTCCGCACCGCTCCACTCCTCCTCACTGCCAATACTGAGACATGGGCTTTCTATCTATGTGAAAGAGGAGAGAGGGATATCCGCATGTGCTAAGCTTAATTCTTGCTCTATGCACGATGTGTTAAGTCCGGTCGCACTTCCGGCACATAATATGCACAATATGCAGAAAGTGTCCCTTTAGTTTACACTTGTTGAAGATATGACTAAAGCAACTGCATTAATAAGTTGAAAATCTGTACAGTCCGTCTGTTAGAGTATTGAAAAAAAATTAACACGTATATATTTTGATAAATTAAATAATATTGACAGAGATACGAAAATGCTTCGAAATTCGGGAGTGGGGGTTTGTGACGTCATAACACCTGTGAAATGATACCGATCGAGTGACGTTTTGTGATTTTTAGAAGCATCGTATCTTCGTCAATTTTGGTTTGCAAGTGGTTTTAAAGTGTTTCTTCCTGTATCTACTCTATGCCTCGATCATCTCCCATTTCAAAGAGATGAAATCAAAATTATAGCAGTGGAAATATTTTAGGTCAAATATAAAACTGAAATCATTAGACACAGTAACTTTAACTTTATTTGTCCCTCTTTTCAGGTGAATCCAGGACGAAAAGCATCGTTGAGCGGCATCCGGGAGGGTGACGTGATATCGTCCATCAATGGCCGACCGACTAAGAGCATGAGCAACGCGGACGCTCACGCCATGCTTAGGTCTGCTGGCCCCGTACTGAGGCTTGGATTGAACGAGTAAGTGGTTAAACCTTTAACAAACTCAAACATTCATATAATTAATTCTCTCGAGATCTAAAATGCCCACTGTAGCAGGGTAATAATTAATGTAAGTATGAATTCGCACGGGCACGCCACAATCGCGGCGGTAAGACCCCTCTTTGAGGAGTGGCTGGATAGGCGTCACGGCGTCCTGACCTACCGCATGACGCAGGTCCTCTTCGGACACGGAAGTTTCGGGAGGTTCCTGTGTTTGATAGGGAGGGAAGAAACGCCTGGGTGTCACCACTGCGAGGATCGTCCGGAGGACACGGTGGAGCATACGGTGCAGGACTGCCCCGCTTGGGCAGAGCACCGCCGTGTCCTCACGACGGCGATAGGCGGAGACCTCTCGCGCCCGGCATTGGTCGAGGCCATGCTGCGGGGCGAGACGGAGTGGGAAGCGGTCGCCTCCTTCTGCGAAGCAGTCATGCTCGTGAAGGAGGAGGCGGGCCGCCTGAGGGAGAGGACAGCGTCCTCCCTCCACCCCAGCCGCAGTGGTAGACGCCCACGGCGTCGGACGTCGCAAGACGATCTCCGGGCACCGTAGGCGCGGGCATGCGGGCAGCGAGTAATGGGCGACTCGCTATCCGACCATGGACCATGCCCGGGTCGACGGCGCGTTGTGTTCCACGCGCGCCTCAAAGAGTGTCAGCATAGTGACGGGGCCTGTAGAGGGCCAAAGCCTACCGGGGTCGCGGGACCAAGGGATTACCGTGACCCGGTACGTAAAGGGCTATTGAAGGACACCGTGGATTTTAGTCAGTACAAGTCTGACAGTTCCTCCCGCCCTGCCCTGGGTGGGAGGACTCATTTGATGATTTTACCAACATAAAAAAAAAGTATGAATTCGCGATAAAATTCCTAAAAAGGAATATTCAAATCTTATGCTAGAGCAATAGACAATTATAGAATAATTGTATCAATTAATTATTATTCTGTTAATGTACCACTTTTAGGCATGCACAAGCACTTTTGAATTATAAAACGAAAAAGTGACAGTGAGTAAAAAAGTGAACTTGTGAAAAGTGAAGCTGCGATCAGAGCCACATAGCTTAATAATTTGTTAGAAATAGCTGCCGGAATGACTACCTACACGATTGAAATGTTTGGATAATATTTGCCCTTCCTTTTACAATACTGTCATGAATCCAAAGTAAAAGTTAACGCAACGATGTCAAACAGGGTACACAGTTTATTCAAAGGTTAATTCTGAAACACAAAACTTTGATATTTCATTGCACCACTAACTAGTTGACTGGCTTAAACTAATCCTTTCTTACGGTCGAATTTACAGAAACGACGAACAATCCTAAAAAGTAAACATAACCATATATACAGTAAGCTCTCACTACAAACGCCTTACATTTTCACTGACAGCTCCGGTTCTCAGAAGGTTCAATTTTGCACTCTGGTTTTAATCCGATCGCTGTTCGGCGTTTCACACGAGAATCGAACAGTGAGCCGTCTGTACATTAGTCATGACATAAATTGGTCCTCTAACGTACGTATCTCATACAGACTTGCAAAATGGACTTGCAGTCGGCACGACAGAAGTCTGAACTTCTAATCTCTGTGGGCATTGATAGGTTCAGTTTTGTGCACTGTGTCAATAAATACAGTTCGTGTGCGAAACACACTTAGTCTATTTGGTAATCATACACTGTTATATTATAATTATTCAGTTTTGTTGAAAGTACAATGATATTATATTTTGACCGGTTGGATAGTATTTTTTGTTGTCATCGACGTGTCGATAACACAAGATTATTGTGCAATGATATGAAGTGGGTTAAATAATAAATCCTTATTTAACCCACTTCATCTTGAAATCCACATCTCTTCTCCACTCCGCCATGTGATTGGTAAATCGATGCACAGCTCGCCTCCGCTCTGCTGAGTTGTTTGATGATGATAATGTATAGGATTTAAAAAAATAGTTTGCCTAACTACTGTTTAAACAACTCGCTCTAAATAAAAAAAATAAGTGCCTACGTTACAAGTACAGTTGGTAACGTAGCACATAGCTACGAGCTTCGAAATAAAGTCGTAGCGGTCTGTAAAATTCTCGTCTCTACCTGATGGTTTGACAGTTTTCATCAAATCGAATAATTAAGTATAGCTGAAACTATCTAATTAGCCTTTTTATGATAATAATAAATTGTAGTTGTAGAAAAGATGATGATTATTTAAAATTCGAATCTGCAAAACTTTTGTGAAACGAAAAGCTTCACTAAAGAATATTAACTCAACATGTTTGTCGCTTTTCCGTATTGCTTGACACAGCATTTCTAGGAAACCTGAGAAGTAATACTAAGTTATATTATTTGTTCAAGTTTTTACCTTATTCACAAGTTTTAATCTAAGTTTTCTTGTCGCCAGAGACAGGGAGGTGTCGCCGAGAAGAAGATCAATTGGCAAAGGCTCCGAGTTGAAAAGTAAGTTTTAAGTAGATACATGACGTACTTGCGAATTTGTCACTACTTAGGTAGTACTTTTTTTTAGCGTAGTAAAATCATCAAATGAGTCTTTCCACCCAGGGCAGAGCGGGAGGGACTGTCAGACTCGTACTGACTAAAATTCACGGTGTCCTTCAATAGCCCTTTACGTTCCGGGGTCACGGTAATTCGTAAGTCCCGTGAGAGCGGCAGGCTTTGGCCGTCATCTTGCTGACTCTTTTTGAGTCGCACGTGGAACGCAACGCGCCGTCGACCTGGGCATGGTCCATGGTCAGACAGCGAGTTACCCATTACTCGCTGCCCGCATGCCCGCGCCTACGGTGGCCGGAGATCGTCTGCCGACGTCCGTCGCCGTGGGCGTCTACCACTGCGGCTGGGGTGGAGGGAGGACGCTGTCCTCTCCCTTGCTTACTTACAATATTTTACTAAACTTACAATATTTTAAAGAAAGTGTGCATGGTCTTATAAAAAAATCACACGAAATAGTAAACAATTAATTTGCACGATGTTAATTTTTTTTTTGCTTAATTTTATTTTCAAGTGACTATTGACAGAGGAGGTCATTTCAACAGAGCGTTCTCTTATTTTCTGTCGAATAGAATATACGTTTTAGGTTGACAACTCTTATGGGGTTTAGACCATTCAAATTGTGTCACTTGAGATGAGCCTCACGGCTGCTGTTAGATTTATAATATACTAGCTTTTGCCCACGACTTCGTTCGCGTGGAATAGTGACTTCTGGCAGATTTTTGTTTTTATTTTTTGTAATAAAAACTATCCTATGTCCTTTCTCAAGTTCCAAACTATGTCTGTACCAAATTTCACACAAATCGGTTCAGTAGTTTAGGCGTGAAGAAAAGACAGACAGACAGAGTTACTTTCGCATTTATAACATTAGTTTGGATGATAAGGAAGGAAGGAAATAATCTTTAGGTTATCCTCAGATTTATTGCGTAATGTGTGTAGCTGTACAGTATGATCATTTTCAGTTTGCGGCGTCAATTTTCGAGAAAAAAACCATTGATATTATGTAACAGAAACAATTAACTTAACTTAAATTAATTAACTGACAGACTAAAAGCTAGCCTGTTCCTGCAGATGCCCTTACGCGATATGGTATCTTAAGATAAAATATTACAGTATCTTAGCCGTGTGTGGCGCGCTTAATATAGTATACCCGTCACTGCACCGCGCTGCTGAACCCAGCGCTGACGAGCTCGACGATACGGTATTGGATGCACGAGTGTCCAATCCATTGCTTGTCAGGGGTGAGGTTCTTAACTTCGGCGTAATATTTGAGTCGCTTATAAATATACGAGAGACCTATGTCTCTCGTATATTTTGTCGATAACGTCCAGGATACTGACAGGTCAGTAAATAAATAAATAAATAAATAAATATTTCACAACTATCACACAACGCCATCTAGTCCCAAGCTAAGCAGAGCTTGTGTTATGGGTACTAGACAGCTGATAAACATACTTATATATTTCTAAATACATACATATTATAGATAAATTACACCAACCAAATTACAGTAACTTGTGGGCTCAGACTTAGGCATGTCAACGTAACAGTGGCCTCCTTCCGTAGCCGGGAAAAAATATTATTGCTGAGACCGTCAGTGAATATGGAGGGCGCTGTTTGTCAAAGCCTTTAAATGGATTTAAAGTACTACTGACCATAAACGTTTATCACTTGCCGCAAGTCTAGGGGCACAGGACTGTGTTCACCTATTTGAGGCACTCTCGGCCCTGTGGGACTATGGAGCCCAAAGTTGTCAAGGCTAGTCAAGTAATACACATTCATTCTGATAAAAACTCGTCAAATTACTAAGTTTGGTTTTCTTCACACCATTTATACAAAAATTACACGTCCGTCAATTATGCAGAAAATCATAGGAATATCGGATCAAAAAATGATTTTTTTAAATCCTGTTGTTGTTATCTTCTCTTAATATATATAAATCTCGTGTCACAATGTTTGTCCTCAATGGACTCCTAAACCACTTAACCGATTATAATAAAATTCGCACACCATGTGCAGATTGATCCAACTTGAGAGATAGGATAGTTTAAATCTCAAATTATAGTCGCAATTTTAATTTATTGCTAATTATTTGTCTGTTATTATTTGACAGTCACAATTATCTGTTAACTCCAAATGATTCTAACAGATGTCGATACCTTTCGACTGGGTTGAGTATTTTCATTTTTTTTTCTCATATTTCTCCCACAGCAACGCGTGGCCGCGTCAGCTAGTAATTTTTATATAAACTTGGGGTTGGGTTGGGGTTATAACAGAGTTGATTGTTCAGAGAAAAAAGTTTTTCATAAATGTTCTTGCCAGCTAAATATTACAAAAAGTAAATTAAAAAAAAACACAGATTGTCAAAAGTTTGTCATTGCGTTTGATTTATGTCGTCTAAAAATGTCTAAATCTGTGTGATGAAATTCGACTGTAAAAATCAATCAAAAAAATTGAAACTGTCGAAAAAAATGCAGTGACTAAAAAGTATATAATTATGAATTAATGAGTAAATGAATAAGAGGAAGGTATATTAAATAGATATGTACGTAATGTCTGTTTCGTCATCACCATAATATAGTCTCCTAAATCTTGATTGAAGTGAATACAATACAAATGAAACAATAGATAACAAGACGTACTAAAAACGAGTTGTGTATATAAAATCAGCATATATATAATTACCTTTATTATTTGCCTAACCAACCATTTTTTAAATGTTCTTTTCGCTCAGTACGCGCATCTTAGGCGTCGCTGTCTAAACGCGTCATTCTAGTCAAAAATTGACACTGTATGCGCCCTGGGCGCTCTGTATATTTTGGCAGTAGGTCATCCTAGAAACTCTTTGTAAATTGATCAAGTTTCTAATTGCCATACATTTTATGTTAAAAGTGACCCAGGCAATGCGCCCGGACCACTTTGTATATCAAGGCATTTAGGCGCTATTAATTACATCTTTACAGTAATTCGGCCGCGAGATTTATATATTTCAAGTGACCTATTATGCTAATTTCAATCTCGTATTTTGATTTTAGTTTGGAACCACGGTTGCTGAACGCTCAGAATCATTGAAAGAAGAAAAATATATATTAGATCTTGTGTATCAAAAACATGTCCCCACAATGTTGAGGAGATATTCGATAACTTATCTTTTTAAATTTCGATCCAAAATTGTGCCACTTGATCAATTCAACAGGCCCTTACTTCTCATTATATCATTTATTGGCACGATTATGAAGAAAATCTTTATACAGTTAAAGATTTTGGTGAGTTTTTACCCTTTTTAGTGTGGGTGAAAGAGTAACAAACATCCATACATCCATCTCTTTTTTACCGTGGTAAAATCATCAAGTAGGTACTCCCGGCCTGGATGCACCGGAAGGAACTTTCAGACTCGTACTAACTGAAATCCACGGTATTCTTTCAATAGCCTTTTACATTCCATAGTTAACTGTTGGACAGTTCTGTGACACAAACATACATCCATACTCACAAACTTTCCCATTTCTAATATTAGGGTACCGGGAACTGAAAATTTCGAAATAAGATTTTCTTCTTTTTTATTACTGTAATACGTTTCAAAGCATTTAAATACTTATCATGTCAAAAAGTTGTAAGATAAGGGTTTTGTACGTTTTTTTTTTTGTTTCTTTATTTTCCGGAACGAAATCATTTTAAACCGGCTCTGCTCTTTGCTTAGAACAGTTAAAACTGTGTATCGTACTTAGTGTTATAGATAATACTAATTTTGTTTACTCATCTCTTGTTTCTTAACTCGCAATAGTTACGGAAAGAGAATCGCGACAAAGCGGTAGAGGTCACTGACAAGGTTTTCCAAAAACTTGTAAGTTTAATTCTTTTTATTTTTTAAGCAATTGCATAGCTTTTAGCGCGGCGACCGAATCAAGAAATTCTGTAACGAAAATAAACCTAGCACTGGCACTGTCACATCTGTCATGTCATCGTGAATTAATAAAATTTGAATGAATGATTTTTTTTCTTGACGTTCCACTTGATTGACGTGGCTGACAATAGCCTAAATAGTAGAGTAACTTCCCATAGAGCAACGATGGGATGATATTCTCGTTAAATATTCGCGGTAGGAGATTTTTTTTTTTCATAAATATGTAATTAAAATTGCATAAGTTGATAAAAATGCTATGCTATTAGCTTTACCGTGGCAGTCCCCGAGTGCCACGCCCCACGTACATAAACTTGGGACATTGATATTCGTTTTCAATGACATCATTTTAAACGAATGTCTCTCGCAAAAGGAGTTATTAACACAAAATGTTTTCAGTTTCGGTTTGTCCAAACTTAGTTTGTTCAATTCTGTAAAAAAATGGCACATGCGGGGTCGCAACCCAACCCCTACTTTTTAGCTATTTGATAGACTTGGGATTTAGCCCAATTGTGGTAATAATATCAAAAAAATCTTAATAATTTTGAAATAAAGGGTAAAATATCAAATTTTTGTTGAATGTTCCTCGTTTCTCATGTAATGAAGATTTTTACAACATTCATATGGTATAATTTTATTGACCGAATTGAGCAAGCTACGTTGAGCACTTTTGTATGTCCTTTCAGATACAAACTATCGATGACTATTTGATTTCTTTCACTTAACACATTTAGTTACCTGTGATGGTGCGCCGTGACGGGAACAATTGGCTATTTGACAGTAGCTATAAATTACAAATATAAATAGTCCGTCATTTAGAGTTTAAAAAAATAACGGACAC
Organism: Agrotis puta; assembly: GCA_943136025.2. Classification (NCBI taxonomy): domain Eukaryota; kingdom Metazoa; phylum Arthropoda; class Insecta; order Lepidoptera; family Noctuidae; genus Agrotis; species Agrotis puta. The sequence goes on from OW964171.2 coordinate 6,185,814, forward strand.
GTATTTTTTCTTTTGTAAAATCAATGATTTTTCACCAAAATACAACGCATCAAAACTCGAGAGTGGGGGCTCGTGACGTCAGAATTCAACAGAAATTGTACTAAATTGTGTACTCTCCGTCAATTTTGGTTTACGAAGCAAAATAAAAAAATACGGGTCGAATATTTTTTGATAATCTAAGTGACGGACTAATTATAATTTTTCAGTCAAATAGCCAATTACTAGATTTAGGCAGTTTGTAGAAACCAAAAGCGGACACATTGTATATCATTTCACTAAAAGCGCTTTCTCTTTTCCTCTTAATCCTATAGGCCACACCTGAACGCAAAGATAAATTAAAAGCTCTTTTCGCCAGAGTTCCTCGACTATTTGTGAGTATTATCTCTTTTTGTTCCTTCATATATCCATGCCTGTACTATACAGGCCCGCTTGTATAGAATAGTGATTTAATCTCGAAATTCGAAGTCTACACCACAGGTTCCAGGGCCCACTAGGGAATGGGCCTTGGAGCTTCCCATTGAGGTAGAGTTGCCAAAATTTTTTTGTCTGACTATAGTTTTTCTTTTAAAAGCCATTAAAAATATAGTTGGTACGCTTCAAAAAAATTTTGCATTTTAGTAGGGAAGAATAAAAAATGGAATCAATATTTTTTATAAAAATATAATATTTTTTTATATTTTTCTTTGCACTTCTTGCATTTTTTAGACGACGAAGATACGTTCGAAAATTGCAGGAAGTTTTTTATTTTATTTTACCAATTTTAGTATTGCGAAATATAAACATTGAGCTATTGTACTGAAATATAGTATTTTCGCGTACTATATAATATTTCTTCAACAGTATATAGTACGGAGAGCCTAAATGCAGTACAATACTATACATTATAGTACGGTTGACAACCCTACATTGAGGCACACGGGTGGAGATGAAATACCTCTAGATATTTCAAAACGCGCCCAGAAAGATATTTTTACGAAAAAAAAAACATTTTATCTAGCCATCTAAAATGTTCTGCAGGACTGCTAAGCATGAGATCTCGGGTTCGATTCCCGGGTTGGACAGTGTTTTTGGTTTTTTCTATGAAGACTTTCGCAGTAGCAACCACTTATTCTGAATTTATGTCGAATTAATGCAATAGGCTCGCCCCAGTACTTTTTTATTAAGTGACTCAAGCATAACTGGCGAAATGTGGGTGTATTAGACAAGGACCCTTCTGCTTATCTCTTTCTCTGTTCCTCTGCTTAAAGCTTCACCTGGATTATCTAGCGTCATCCCAAGCCTAATGAGAAAACTCTACCATATTTGCGTATTTCACCGTTCACTATTGATTTGTATTTTAAACGACATTTTGTTTATGTATTCATAGCGGTACCTTTATTTACTACGTAAATGTGTTTGGCATAAGTGAAGAGGTAACTGTTTAGCGTTTGGTATTTATCTGTAATTTTCGTCACATAGTTTTTTTGTTATTGTTTATAGTGTTAAGCAGATTTAAGTAGTTACAAAAAAAAAACGTAATAAAAAGCATTTTCATGCATTGTGACCAAACAGTTACGTCTGGTCGTGCCGGTCGGACAGCTTGACGAAGACGATCCAAAGGAGGAGGCGGTACGCGTAAGGGAAAGGACATCCTCCAGCCTCACGATCTAGCCGCCTCGGCAGACTGCCATGGCTACGGACATTGCGAGGCGATTTCCGGCCGCCGCAATCGCGGGCATTCGGGCGGCGAGTAATGGGCGACTCGCTGTCCGACCATGGACCATGCCCGGGTCGCAGCATAGTGACGGGGCCTGTAGAGGGCCAAAGCCTGCCGGGGTCGCGGGACTAACGGATTACCGTAACCCCGGTACGTAAACGGCTATTGAAGGACACCGTGGATTTTAGTCAGTACAAGTCTGACAATCCCTCCCGCCCTGCCCCGGGTGGGGGTCTCATTTGATGATTTTACCACGCTAAAAAAAAAAACGCGTTAATTTATTCCGAAGCACATTGTAAGCAGCCCCAATTTATACGTTTATCAACGCATCTGTAGACTGTTTCCACTCATTCTCATTCATAATGGTTCGGCAAAGTGGTTGCACGTGATTCCGCATATTCACTTAATATAAAACGCAAAATTCAGCATTCCTAAGGCACCAAAACAACATAGAGAAATATCTCACAGTTATCCCATTAACCGTATGATAATCATACCATCCTCGTATGCTAATCCAAAGATAAGATAGACAAATACCATATGCACGCAAACTTAAGCAATACAACTTGTTATGTTGACAAAATATGAGCTTGCGTATAAATCAAGGAAGGTAGAATACTTCTCCGAGTCTGGAATATTCCTTTTGTGTAGTAGACATGTATTACTTTATCGCACGTCTGCATATGCAGAGCCCCATTGCGAAGCGGGGACTTTATCGCTCCTCAGTTTGCCAGGAAATGTTGAAAGGCACTACATCACTAACTCAACTTTAAGTTCGCGCAGCTAGGTTCAATCTCGAGTGACACAACTTCGTTTAAATGTATTGACAGGCTGAACTTTACGCGGCGATGTTCGTTTCTAGTTTTGTAGTTAGATTCTAAGTTTTATTTACATGGCGTACTGTAACCTGGTTTTATTGATATTTCAGGGCAAATAATGGCTGACGTGCAAGGAGGCAGAGCTATTCCCCAAGCGCCTGTGTACGCTACCATCAGGCCGCCTCAATCACCGCAAAATCGGCCGTCACCATCATCTATAAGGGCTTCTTTAAATTCTCTACCAGCAGCCCTGAACTCGACTCCACTGGTGAAGTCAGTGGCACAGAACGAAGAACCTCTAAGATTTCATCCGACGAATCCATTTTTTACTACTTTGCCTTCGAATTATTCAAGTGCGTCTAAACTACCGGTACCAAACGGCAGAGCGTCGCTCTCCAGCTTAGATAGAAACAAATTCAGAGACAATCCGTCGAATATTGAGTACAGCTCAGACTTGAAATCACCTACATTTTTTACACAAACATACGACTCTGGGCCTAGCAGTCTTCCATATTCTTATCACAACGAAAATAGTAATGGATATCATACTTATACACGAACAACCACTCCCAACGATAAATCTGACTTCTCTCATAGAAATAATCTAGATCATTTCCAGAATCAAAGTCTTCCTCACAACGCACAAACTAACACTAAGAATCCCTTTGAAACGAAAAGAAATAGTGATCCTTTTGAAAAATACTTGCGACCTGATAGCAAGTTAAATGGAAAATGTGAATATGATAGTAAGACTATGTCGAACTCCATCAGCGACAGTAATTTCCATTCGAAAGAGGAAATTACAAAACGCTCGACTATCTCTGAACACAAGATAAGCGAAGTTGAAGAAGTGAAGACTATAAAGAAGATAGTGCTGAATGGATGTGGCGATGCAGAGGACAGTGGGGAACGTAGTTTTAAAGTTGAACCACGATCACTGAACAAGAGTAATATGAACGGTTCTGAGGTTCCTCGCACTAAGAACATTGGTTCATTGTCTCATCAATCACTGAGGAATGAGCGGGAGCGAGCTACTCCGATACAGGAACAAAGTGACTATTACAGTACGTTCAATCAAGATGAAAGGAGTTACAGTGCTACAACTAGGCCTTATGAGTCAGCGTTCGAAGGAAGCAGATCAGGTTAGTGTTTTAGATGCATACAAAAATGATGAGCATATTAATTCTTTGATATCATGTTTTTTTTTCTATCTCTCAGGTATGTTTGACCCGTTTCACACATGTTTCATGTAGAAACAGTTTTGTCTATACCTTTCGGACAACTAAGTATGTTTGCGTTGCCATCTATATACGTTCAATAATTAGAATTATCCATAAAAGTAGAAAATAATAATGTTAAAGCATAGAGCACACTGCACTCTCAGAGTCCATAAAAAAAGTTGGATTTGCGCAGATTGTTAGAGCGGCTTATTTCGATTCGAAAAGAAGTTTATTGAACTGTATGTTGAAGGTATGTTCCCGAATACAAACTTCAGTGTACTGATATTGATTGCATATTAACTTATAATAACTAATAGCAACTTCTATCAACTTGTAGTGTTTTTTTATGTGAATAGAATCTCGCAGGTCAACCTAGTAGAGGTTGTGAGCTGCTTAACCGGACTTTTCTGTGGATGCCTTAAAGGACTAAGACCTCCAGCCAGGGGTCAACTTGTAGCGCCTGTGTGAAATACGTATATTGTTTACCAGTCTATTACACGGGTTGGCCCCCGTGTTGCAAATATAATAATTATAGGGAATAAGGAAAGAAAGAAAGAAAAATTATTTTATTTGACACAGACATCATACATACAACAGAGACAAAAACAAAAACATATTAAACAGAAAAAAAAATACAAATTAAATCAAAAACATAATGACAAAAAAAGAAATACATAGTTGTATGCCATGACTGTGACAAGAAAGGCGACCACTCAGCATAAAGGCGTAAACTATGGCGTAAATCCCAACTAAATGGTTTGGTTTATTAATTTTTCTCCTTAAATATTAAATTTTAAAGGTATAAAGGTTTCGAATGCCTCAAGGCCTTTTTTGAGAACTAAAAAATCACATCTTTAAATACGGCTTCGTTCAATAACACTTTTTCTCAGCCAAGTCAGGATTGTGTTTTTTTTATCGTTTTAAAATCATCTGTGTCCTCCCACCCTGGCAGAGCGGGAGGGACTGTCAGACTCGTACTGACTAAAATCCACGGTGTCCTTCAATAGCCTTTATGTTCCGGGGTCACGGTAATTCGTACAGTCCCGCGACCCGTACAGTCCCGCGACCCCAGCATTGTGTTTAGGAATAATTTGAAGAAGTATTATGCAAATTTTCAGCGTGTATCGAGCATTTTCGCATAAAATCACGTAGCTCTCCAGCTAATACTTGATTTGATTGGATGAGATATTAAACTTCTAACATATTTTTAAACAACTTCATTCTTTTCACTTTATGGATACAGTTTTGATATAAGCTATACATTAGTTATTAATATGAGTAAGCTTTTTCTCAGACCAAAAAAGAACATAGACGAGCTACTACTATCAATATCATAATTACATACGTCTCTCTTTGTTTACCCCTTCGGAATTAAAAGTGTTATACATACAGCTACCTATATAGTTAGTACGTATAGTTGTCTACGGTTCATTCATCTCACTTAAGGTCAGTTCACACCGAGACACTACACGACGCGACGTGACGTGACGATACTGGAAATATGTATATTTTCTATGTAGTAAATAAATTTAGATTTTGAGTCGCACTATTGATATGTGAAGCATCGCGTCTTGGTGTGTATTGATCCTTATTTTCATGAAAATCAGATAAGGTAAAATAAAGGTGATTTAATGTGATATATTACGTAATAGCTAGGTCGAATAAATTTAATGGAGCTAGGCCTACAAAATTATTTTACTTCATCCCTAGCGTAGGGTTTAGGTAACGCTGTTCCTAGGGGGTCTAAAACGGTCACTTTAGCTGAATCATTATACGAATTGCGATAATACTCGTATTATTCTCAATCTGTACTTATACTATAAAGTATTATAAAGAGGAAAGATTTGTATATTTGTAATGAGTAAACTCAAAAACTACTGGATCGATATTAAAATATGTGGTACCAATAAAATAAAAAGCTACATTGCTCCTGAGTGAAATAGGTTACAAAGGTTATGACCTAAACTTTATCAAATGTATAGCTTGAGCAATAGAATAGATAGAAAAAATCATTTTTTTATCGCAATTCATATAATGATTTCGATAAAGTGGCCTTTTTAGACCTTCAGCTTAGCTCGTATATTTTGGAAGTAAGCTTAATTTGTATGATATTTTGTCATGTCCCAAGCTCACATAAATACCTAAACGGAAAAATTCCATCTCACGGTTTTTTGTAAAAAAGGTTTTATAGTGAATTATGATAAGGTCGTTGGTAAGTAGGACAGGTTGATCCTCAAGGTTAAGCAATGCGTGCTGAGGTTGGACCTTGAATGGGTGACCATTCATTGTACTAGAGCACTCCGGGTCTCGAAAAATAGGTCTATCCTTACCTTTAATTCCTTGCGGGCTTTGTCGGTTTTACCTGGCCGCTAGTATAAAATACTAGTTGTTGCCAGCAGCTTCGCCCGCTACAACTCGAAAATTATCCCACAGGAAGATAAAATCTGGATAAAAACTATCCTGTGTATTAATTGAGGTTATAAACTATCTGTGTACAAAATTTCTTCCGAATCCGTTTAGTAGTTTTAGCGTGAGAGATTAAAAATCATCCATCCATCCATAATCACAAAGTTTCTCATTGATAATATTAAAGTAAGATAAGATATAGTAAGAAGTAAGATTTCTAGATTCAATTTTCAAAATTCAAACTCAACGTAATTTAAAGAAACTGTCGGGAACCATTGTACCTCAGGTTAAAACTTCAAAATCGCTTCGAACAGTTAGTGTCAGTTCACATCGACACGCGACGCCACTATACTAGAAATGTGTATCTCAGAGTCGCGTTTCAGTGTGAATTGACCCTTACAGTCATACTAGGACTAGGTAGGTAGGTAGGACTGCACGTCAAAAATGCTACCTATTTATTTTTAAATATCACATAAATATTATATATTTTTAATTTGAGGATGATCGGTTCAGTGGTTTAGGCTTGAAATTAACAATGTTATAAGTTAGAATAAGGTTAGGATATATTTTGTTTGTTCCGATACAGCTAACCTTTTGCTGTCAAGGTCAATAAATGTATGCTAAAGATTTGTTAAAACACTTATATGCTGAAATTGTAAAACTTATATATCTGTGTCTATTCTTTTTGATAATAGGTCAACTTATCGACACTAGGCAGTTCAAGTGATAGGGCAACATATTTTATAACTATATTACCTAAGATTATCTAAATCTGGAAGGTCTATTTACGTATTTAAACTCCACGGAAAAGTTCTACTACCTAAAGACAATGTACTGTACAAGACGTTACATATCGTTTCGTTCCTTTACCTACCTTCCAGCTCTATCATCAGTTCAGCTGCCACTGCATTGCAACACGATACCTACTCACATACGTGCAATAAATCACCTGACAATATGTGTATGTCATAAAAACCTGGATATGTGTCTTTAAACTGCAAGATTAGGTACAGACCGACAACGGGACAAGTAAAAATAAATAAAAGCTTGTCTATTTTCGTCTGAAAACTGCTTAAATCAATTATCTCTACATTCTTCATTAGCTGTGTGAATTCTTCTTGGTCTGGTGTTTGTTTTATGCCTCGGTATATACGAATAATGCTTCCGAGAACACGTTAAGCTGTTCCGACGCAACTGTTTTACGGACACAGTAAACATAGTTTTAAGATGTCAACCAGTCCTACGTTCTGGGACCGATATCTTGCGCTTTATTAGATTTTAAAGTACAGAGAGTTGTTACATCTGAATAAGATATGCTTTTTGCAGAGAAAACACGTGGAACGTAACCATAAGTAATTCTTAATTTTGGAAACGACAACGATTAATAAATTATTCTATTCTTTTATTTTTCATAACAATTCACCTAACGTAAATACGTTAGGTTAGGTTAGGTTATAAATGTAGTTTTCTAAATAGAAAACTACATTTATATTTTAAAATATTGTATCTAAACATTTTCTATTTAATTTTTAACAAAAATATCAAGAAAGGTCAAGGAAGCTTAAAACACTGGGAGTAATTAAGTGAAGAATATTTGTTAAGTAAGATACTTACCTAATTAAAAATCTTTTTAAAAGCTGATCACGTGTTGGTAGAAAGGTTCTTAATGCGAAGAAATAATTAAAAAATAAAAAGAAATATTTAAACACGGCAATCTTATTGATGTAGAAATGACCGTAAACATATTATTGGTAATTTTCCTTATACAAATGTTATAGCAACGTGTTTTGCCGCTTGCGTACGTTGCTATTATCTTTTACTAGGCGCTAAGAGTTTCTATTTTTAAAGACTCATCATTTGTATAAAAGTTCTTGAGCAGTGAGACGGATATAGACATTTGACCTATTTTTTGTCATTCAAACGATTATCTCTTGCCTTAGTAGTTAGTTTTTATGAATGTTTCCTTTGTAACGGAAATTGGGTTTCCTTCGAGGAAACTTAATAGGTAGCACGGTTAGATTAATTGACTTTGATATCAGATACGTACCAAATTAGGTATTTAATGGTATCTTAAAGAACTGTTATTGATATTTATGAGAATGTTTTCATTGATTGTTGGTTTATTTTTAGTTATTATTTCTCGTAATTTGATATAATCATAATGTACTTTATCGCAATATTTTACATATGGCTTCGTACTTTCATAATCAAATTAATGATACTTACTTGTAACAAAACAGGTATCTGACCACTGAAATGTAATTGATTAAGTATCAAATTTAATTAGAAAAACAAAAGTTCCAGAGCTTTCCGTTATGGTTTAAAGATAACTAGGTACTGTACTGTAGCAACGAGGCCTCAGAAAAAATAATACGTCGAATAGTCTTCAATACGAATAAAACAATTGCCAGAACAAAAACGTAGCCCAAGTAAACTCAATTCACCCATTTACAGTCGATTACCTCAGTCTCAGTCTGATTACGAGACGTTTCCATGCTATTTGCCATTGAACAGTCGTACGGGACCTAATTCAGATTAATTACAGCATCGTAATAAGTCGGGCCAAGGTCCTAGAGGCTTGTCTTAAGGAGCGGTGTCACGGTCTACGGCCCTCCTGGATAGAACATCATAAACTTCAAACAGTCACATCGCCGACTTAGCACAACGTTCTTCTGGACTCCACAGTGAATAGTCGTTCGGAAGCAGCTTATTAAATATCTAACATGCTAAGTCTCGTGTGTCCTTCCTAAAGCCAGTGAATTTCAAGACAAAATGAACTCACCCTGTTTTACGGGCAGCCCGTATATATTTCACCCTGTATCGGACACCTCGGCAACTGAATCGGAGGAGAGTGTAGACTCGGGTAAAGAGAAAACTGTCGGCGATGGAACACGAACGAAGTTCACCGATCCGAAGCTTAGAACGATTAACAAAGTCAGCATTAAGATACTGAAGGCGATTGAGAAGTTGACTTGTAATATTAAGATTAATAAGAAGCCGAAGAAAGTTGCTGCGCTGGTGCTTCAGGGTTAGTACCGAACTGGACACACGCCTTATTAGAGTTTATGTAAATTGCAAATTCTATGTATGTAATCTAATCTAATTATTTCTCGTTTAAAAAAAACACCTATAACTTAATTCCAACTATAGGTTTTCCAATTCACACTATTACTTAATGCTACTGTAGCCCATCTACTTAATCGTTATTAATCATTCTAAAACGACTCTCCGTTTTGATAAAGTAAGAAGAAATAGATTACCCACTTTGTATATCCTAGCACTTTACCAGCTGAGCAAATTTTCAAGATTACCTATTACAAATTTTTTAGCCTGATAAATAAATTGCCTTCTTCTAGGCACTCTATTAATTATCTTGTTTAACAGCTAAGTAATACATATAAAGTAGGAACATTTTAAAACAACTTGGCGCTACAGGTTTTACTGTGACCTACTTTTTTTTTTCGTGTTAAAATCATCAAATGAGTCCTCCCACCCAGGGCAGAGCGGAAGGGACTGTCAGATTTATACTGACTAAAATCCACGGTGTCCTTCAATAGTCCTTTACGCTAGTTAGTCCCGTGATCACTGTGACCTTCTTCCCATAAAATTTACGTTTTAGTACACTGCCGGCTTTCCTATCGTGGTTTAGAATTTCCATTTTTCACAAGTAAGAGGGTCATATTTTCGCGTCCGGGGCCGTAAATCAACCATTATTGAATTTGAATTTAAAAATGGAACGTTACTTACTAAGATTGCATTGTTGAATAACATAACAATTTAACCGATGTTTAACTTCAGAAAGATATTTGACATTCAGTGTGTATCAAACCTAATAGTGTGTCTAATTTTGTCCCACACCAGGAATTTTTCCTGTGTAGTACAAACATATAAACTCACATACACATAGAACCAGACCCGGAACAATTACATGTAGATTGTTGCTCCGGTGAATTGAACCCGCGACACCCAGCGCAGAAATCTAATCGCTCAGCCACTGCGCCAATCGTGTCGTTTAATGTGTTAAAAGGGCTTAATATTCGCTTTCTGCAATCCTTTTCCATGTAAAGTGCCATACATCATGCAGTGGACCAACTACATATTTTTTGTAAAAAGCGGTATATTATTTTCCATGCACGTTTTTTTTAACCTGTGCTGTCCCACTGCTGGGCAAATGTCTCCCCCATAACTTTCCACTCTTCCCTGTGTGCGGCTTTCTCCGACCAATTTGTCATGTAGGTGTCTATGTTGTCACGCCGCGTCGCGTTTCCTAGGCCTCCGTCGGCAACGTATTCACGTATTAACTAGAAAAAAACCGTATAGTTTCCTCTTTCCACCAATTGCAAAGACTGTTGATTGGATATTATGTCACATGCAAGAATCGTTATAATAGAATAAAGTTGCTAGTGATTTGTAGCTTAATATATCATTACAGGAATTTAAATGATTGGATTTTTAATAATCTCCCCTCATCAAAACACTACAGTAGGCAAAAACAGTTTTCTTTTTGTAGATATTGTGATAATCGGCAAAGAAATTGCAGCTTCGCCTACCTGTATTTTTAAAATTTATTCCACGGGATTGTACCTACTATTGGGTTAAAATTATCTTTTGTTTTAACACAAATGCGTCCGCCATTACTTAGGAGTGAAACAGACAAAGCTACTTTCGTTAATAAATATTCATGCATTTTACAAAAGGAACGTTTTATATACATTGTTTCAATTATTTACAGTCAGATTTAATGTACTTACTTAGGCAGTTCTTTAACCACTAAACGAAGTACTTACCTAAACGCGGTTTGTAAACGAATCGAAAAATTCCTCAAAACTCCGTCCCTTTAAAAGTATTTCACAAAACCTTTGCAAACAATTTTACCTTTTCCGAAAAAATACACAAGTGTCAATTTACCATGAGGTCAAATACCTTATTGACACTCTGATTAAACTGTAATACTAATCAAACGATACATGATACCCCAGCCAATCAGCTTTATTGTTTCAAACGACGTTGGTACTTGATTGAACGCAACGTAAAGCTCAAAATGCTTTGCATGAAACTTTAGTGTGATGGTATTATTTAGACGAGCTCGATGAGGCTTTGATATATAAGTGTTTGTACGTGTACCATACGAGATGGTATTCCATGGATACTACATTTCATAAAATTGCACTGTTGTATGGACATTAATATACGGTGCAGGTATTGAATTGTATTGAAAATCGGGCTGATTCTACGTCCAAGATGCGTATTCTGAGCAATAAATAGTATGCAAGTAGCAAATAGAGGCATTTTATCGGAATACTATCGCTCATTAACGAAAATTAGTTAAAATAGGTTAAACAGCGTACTTTCGGATTTACATTAAAATTTCCAGCAGTGCCGCTTCCAGAAGTTCCGGCAACCTGTTTTTTGAAACTTCTGATTTTCAAATTATCAGTGATGTTTGTTCGTCTCGCTCACGTAGAAGTTGTGTAGTTAGTGTCCCCTACTACAGGTCAATTTCTGGCCATCATCTAATAAATCAGTTATCACCACGAAGGTTATCAACCGAAGGTTTAATAACCTTAAGAATGTCACCTGAAATTACCAGCGAAACCTGAGGGAAAAAAAAACCTTGAATGAAGAAAAGAAACTGCGAAAACGTACAAAAAAATAACACGGTAAAAAAAATCTAGAACAAAAAAGCTTGTGAAACCTCCAAAACATACATACCGTTTTTTTAACATTCCAGCGCGTTCCCTCTTTCATTGCGTATTCGTAACAGCTCCTTCAATTTCATGGCTTATTAGAAACCATCGGCTTGGGCCAAAACTTCGACTCATTTTGGCTGAAACTGAAAGTTTGACCGAAGGCAGCTGAAGATTCCTAACGGAGTCGCGGGGCTGTCTGTGGTTAAAAAGATAGATAGAGATAGCTAGATAAAATATTTATTTGGTGCAATAAGAAAAAAGGCACCACGGCCCTGCAAAGCTAATGGTATGTGAAGGAACAGAGTGGATTTTCAGTCATTAAGATTCTGGCAGTAATCAGAGCTGAAGGGCTCTGATTAATTTTGTTGGAGGATCTAAGACAGTTAAATTCATACTCCAGGACACTTCCAACTTCATTGTATCGGCGACTTTTTGGTGGTCGCTAATGTTAATTCTTTCAGGAGTTACAGTAGTTTGGCGTTAGATGCGATCGGAATGCCACCATTAAAAAAAGTTCCTTCTACTCCACTCAGGACGAGAAGACTCATTTGATGATTTTACCACCCCAAACGCAAATTTTGTTTCTGTGGGATACTAACGATTTTTTTCCTATCCCCCGCCCTGCCCTGGGTGGGAGGACTCATTGGATGATTTTATCACGCTAAAAAAAAACCCCGAAAATACTAACTTTAACTTAACTTTGTGGAATACTAACGATTTTTTTCCTATCCCCCGAAAAAATTGGTCGCGGGACTGTACGAATTACCGTGACCCCGGTACGTAAAGGGCTATTGAAGGACACCGTGGATTTTAGTCAGTCAAGTCTGACAGTCCCTCTCGCCCTGCACTGGGTGGGGATGAGGACTCATTTGATGATTTTAACAAGATAAAAAAAGCCCCCGAAAATGGCTGCGATTCCTACGCTCTTGTTTACAGTGTTCATCGACTATCCTTTGTACAAGAAACTGACTAGCTGACAGACTGATCGATCAACGCACAGCTGAAACCATTGGTTTTAAAAGCACGAAACTTTGCACAAACGTTCCTTTGGTGACGTAAGAGTGCACCATGAACGGATTTAAGAAAATTCATCCGCTAAGGGGATTAAAAATAAGATCAAAGTTTGTACTCAAATTAATTTAAATTTCGCCTGATTTATTTGAAACTTCGAATGTAGATTTACAACTAAATCTATAAAACAAATTTAAAACATTTTTAGAAATTCAAACCCTAAAGGGGTTATCGAAAATTATACGTGAGAACGAAATCCCCGTGGATGAGGACTGCTAGTATACTCATATACAAGCACTTACCTACTAAATGTTTCCCGTTTAAACGTAACAATTAAAAGCAGAAACAGTATAATACAGCGATGTTCATAAACCAAGCAGCGAAGAGTTTGTTCTAAACAATCGAGTTTAATGAGAGGGTTCACCAAACTGTGTGGTAGGTAAGGTATTAGATACAAGTTTTGGAGTTTAACGGTTATATTAGGTAGGGAAGTGAAGCTATAACTGGGAACTGAGTCTTAACTGGGAACAGGAATCTAGGAATTAAGAGTACTTATCTCATATTTTAGCGTTACTTAAATCAGCCTGTAGTTTTTAACTAAATGAAAAAGGTCATTTATACGGAATCCCGGAGTGCTAAACCAATCTGAGCTCTGGAAAAAATGTCTATGGCAAGGCATCATAGAAATATCTACAATGTATGTTTCATTTCTGTGATGGAATCCGGAATTGGACTTTTAAGGTCCAATTCCGGAAGAATCTGTAGCAGTTCGTCGCAAATCGCTATCATAGACTGCAGCAGCATGGGCACCTCTAGTTTTCACATAATTATTATGTGTATATATAAAACATTTTTTTTCTTCCAAGACACTTCTGTAAATAATGAAATTACTGCATGTTGCCGTTTTTGTAAAATTACAAAGGTAGAATTAGCCTTATAAAAAGAATGACATCAAATAAATTTAGGTCCAAAATTAATATTTTATCTTAATCCAAATCTCGATCCATTTCCTTTGACAGTTGCTTCTGATTAGACATCTAGAAGCCTTTCGCCATTCGCCTCTTCGAGCGAATTCGGATGTTGACAGGTTACAGACAGAGATAGGGTACCGAGATAGTTTATTAGTTTCCAGCGTTAATAATCTGCTTTTACGACAATCTGTCATTCAAAATTAAAATATTTTATTTTGCATTGGGCTCAATGGGCACTAATAAAACGTCGAAAACAAAAATGGCACGGTTCGGATTGGTCGGTTCCATGGAGAAGAACCGACAAGAAACTCCATGGAGACCCGGCAAGAAACTTCATGATTTCAACTCTATTAGCTTAGCTTTGATTCTCAGAACTTGAACAGTTCAACAAAGTCCTGAAAACATTGACATAGTAATGCTTCGTAATTCACAGAAATAGTTCACGTAGTTTGACCTAGATAGATTTTAAATATCTACGAGTATATTTCGCTCCAACAGCTGATTTTTGGCAAAGATAAGATTTGTTTTGGCTCAAATTGTTCTGGCTATTAGGCGAAAATAACAACTACAGATGGAGTGTATGTACTGTCGTGAATGCATTCTTGTTGTGTAAACAGTTTAGTTTTTGAATCATTTTACTTTATTCAGATTATAACTAGTTATAAGTCTGCTAAAGCTATCTATTATTAAACTAGCTGTTGCCAGCTATTTCATCCGTAACAACTCGTAAATTATCGCATGGGAACATAAAATCGGGATAAAAAAAAAAACCATGTGTTAATTCAGGTTATAAACTATCCGTGTACCAAATCTCATCCAAATCCGTTCTGTGGTTTTTGCGTGGAAGAGTAACAAACATCCACTTAAACAAATTTTAGTAGGATTACTAGCGACCCGCCCCAGCTTCGCTCGGGATCATTTTATACAACATAAATTGTATCATCAAAAATCACAAAGTTATAAACTTGTTACGTTACCTGGTTTTCCGTTCAAAAATATTCTAATTTCACGGCGGTCCCCAGTAATCCCGCGCAACCCGCGCTTCCTGTTCCATTGATAATAGTTTGGCAATTGGTACTCAACCGTACGGTGATTGTATTGTAATTAACTGTTGATAAAATTTAATAATATAATTTTTGGGAAAAGAATTAAAATGGTGTAAAAAACATTGGCTGAACAAACTATATTCAGGTTTCGCATATACTAAAAATAATGTTGTATACTAAAACCTTCCCCAGGAACCACTCTTTCCAATGGTGAAACCAGCATGAAAATCGGTGCAGTAGTTTTTTTGAGTTTATCACGTACAGGAAGTCATGCCTAGTAGTTTTGTAGAACTCATACTAGCCTAGTAGGTACTTTTGTAGAACTCATGCTAGCCTAGTAGTTTTGTAGGAGCATGCCAACCTAGTACTTTTATGGTGTCACAATATGGCGTCATCAAACCATCCTTGTACATTTTGTCGCATAGGTACATAGTTCACTAATTCCTATCCATTCGATTCAAGATTGATGGAGTACTGTTTACTACGTATAAATCCCCGTATATCAACAGATATATTTAAATATATTACTGTTACATCAGGGGGTAATGAATTGTCTTTGAAGCAGCTAAATTGAATCGTGTAAGCCATAAAGAGAACGCTATGCCGGGAGCACCTTTTATTTCAAAGTAAATCAATTACAGTAGGTAAATCAATTTAGGTACTTTATTTGTTGCTATGAGACGATTCTAAATAATACCTAAAGCTTTTGTCAAACAGACAGGCGAGTCCGAAGCGATAACGAACCGATACGAGACGTCAGTCCGATAGTTGGGTCACGCTGTCGGATCGCTTTCGCTTTTCTATGTGACTTATTCAAACAATTACAAATAAAAACACCTCGCTTCGCATTCGCCACGCCTGTCTGTTTGACAAAGGCTTAAATGCGTGTTGTGATTGTGTTCCAAGTATGTATATCACTTCCACGTTTATACAACTGGAGATCTAAAAACGCCTCTTTAGTAATGTTGAAAACTTGTTATTTACCTATTAAATTATTAAATCGATAACTTGAGCAGTAGACTACCAAAGTAAACTACCAAACTTTAAAAAATTACGCCACTACTTTTCTAAGCTATGATTCTAATCATTTTATAAATATGGCCAAGGATATACAATGTAATGTTTCCGTGAATGATCGGAAACACACATTGGTATTGCTAGCTATTTATTTGTAAGGGGTTAACGCGCTCTCACTATGTTGCACAGAAATGCACATGGTTTGTTACGGACAATCCCGGCCAGTGCTGGCCAGTCCCGGCCATTCTAGACCATTTGACCCGTTACGACTGTGCCTGTAAGTATGTACGTTTGCCCGAAATAGGCAACGCATAGTTACATTTTGTGGCTATGCCAAACAGTTATTATTGGTCTTAAGTCTGTTTTACGGTGGCAAATTGCATCAACAACAGATTTTTTTGCAGAAATTTTACAAACATCGTTTCAATTGAAAATATCTTGCTTTTCTTTGGAGCTAGTTTGGTTTTGGTTGCATCATTATATCTGATTCTTTTTTTTATCGTGGTAAAATCATCAAACGAGTCCTCCCACCCAGGGCAGGGCGGGAAGGACTGTCAGTCTTGATTGACTAAAATCCACGGTGTCCTTCAATAGCCCTGTACGTACCGGGGTCAAGGTAATTCCTGAGTCCCGCAACCCCGGCAGGCTTTGGCCCTCTACAGGCTCCGTCACTATGCTGACACTCCTTGAGGCGCGCGTGAAACACAACGCGCCGTCGACCCGGGCATGGTCCATGGTCGGACAGCGAGCCGCCCATTAATTATATCTGATTCTAGACTACCTGTAAACTAAGCAAATATCATTAGGTTTGATCACAATCCAGTTACTTGGTAAAACCCTTCTGATCTTTTAATACCCGCAATGACTGTCAAACACAGAAATCTTAATAATATTATTAAGATTTCTGTGCTGTCAAAGATCTACGAGAGCTTATTAAATTTTCCTCTTATGTTATCCGTGTGCTCCATAGTTTCATATTATGGAATACGTAACGTGTTTCGTTTCATAAAACATAACATTCCTGAACGTGAACAGTCCTTAATAAAACGTTATGCAGGAAGTTTGTTTCAGTGGCCCATATAATGCAAAACAAATTTCTCTGTTTACATCGCGTGTATGGCAGCATGTGGCCCATGTGGCTCGTATTTATTGTAAATACCTAGTAGCCGCCTATTTGTGTTGTGTTGGTAGCGACATAGAATATGAAAAGATGGAGTATTTATGAGGGATCACATCATGTTCATCTGTAATGCCAATTAGGTAAACATTAAGTGCTTTTTTCACTAACTGTAGGTAGGTAACTATATTTTTTTTGCTTTAGGCACATAAATATAAATTACAAAGTAAACTTTCTCGTTTACTAAAGTATACAATCTTCCAAAGTACACTTCACTTAGTAGCTCATACTTGGGGATTAGTTGAATATTAGCAAAAGTTATAATTAATTAAACCTAACAGCTTACAGTTCTGTCGTAATAGATAGAACTTCCTTAAAATTAAATAAAAATATTGTCACCAAGCAAAATTAAATAATTAAATATGATTGTCTTGTCGCGCCATGATGGCTTATTTCCTATTCACGACCTGAGCACCGTTTACGCATACATTCTATCTATACTCTACATCATGACATTCAAAGATGGCGGATGCTACCTTATCTAGCCTAGACTATTTCCTAGGGAATGTAAGTCTCTTATCATTAGTTAGGTCAAGGTCGTGTAGATAAGGAGAAAAGATTGCTCTTCTATTTATTGTTCTGCAGTCATTTCTGATTAACTTGGCTAGTCGGGTTTCTTGAATGAGACTGTTTGTTTGCGTTCCGGGTTTCATATACATAGAGAGACAGCGATATTTAAAGCAACAGAAATAGATTATTTACTCATGTTTGCATTCACGGCTATTCGAACTTCGAGCGCTTTCAGCGCTGAGTACTTCAGAGCGTATGGTGCTTGAAAGCAATTACGGATTGAGTTTTAAATTCTCTCCGGTGTGTGCAGTGACAGGTTTCTGGCCCATTGCCTATACACAACACACAATTTCATCAGTTGATATACAACTATATTACGAAAAACATAATACCCGTAAACTTTATGTAACCACCGGATGGAATACAATACATTTTCGTTGATCCTCACATAAGGGTGCGGCCACGCATTGCGTTACTGTGATACCCATATTTCCGTTCTTTTGATTGGCCGAACGGACTCGACATGGTCCAATGGTACCGTACATTTACAACGCTTGCATAACTATGCTATTGAAGATTTTTCCCGCGCAAATAAATGTAACCACTTTATCGAGAGCTCTATTGAGCTAATAGATAGATTGGTGTAGTTGTTTTGTGTAGGTCAAGTTATGTTGTTAGTGGAAACTGGATGAAAGCTATCGAAAGGACACCACGGACGCGCCTTCCCACGTCGAATGAATTGTCATGATGTAATTGGGACTAGAATGTAGTACATTGAATGTTTACAATCTGTAATATGTACTCTATTTTATTGCCCCTCAATTGGCTTTGTTACATGATTTGTAAGTCTATGGGAGCTTTGCAAACTAAACGTATAGTACGGTAATTTGACTTCAGTACCTGCAGTTTAAATGGTTTGAAATTAAATAGGGTGTATCTAGTCTTTGTTACCTTTATACTTGTTTAGTTAAATGAAAGTAGATCGTGAGAGATCTAATTGTTCCTTTTTGTGATCCCTTGGAGTAGGTTATAGCCTAAGAGCTCGTCAACCCTCCAGTAACGGTTGTTCTGCAAAGTTAATTTGTTAGGTGATGAATTATAGTAGGGGAACAGTGTATAAGACCGTCGAGGTATGATGGGAAAGCACACACTTAATGCAAACTTAACACAATACTAACGTAGCGCAAGCGCCAACAGGACGCCATTTGTTAATGACTGCTTGCAAATGACGTACTGATGGTGCTGGCGCTACGTTAGTGTTGTGTAAAGTATGCTTAAAGAGTGTATGTCCCCATTATACCTCGCGTTTCCTTCTTATACACTGTTCCCTAATGCTAAGTACCTATAAGCATAATAAACATGACCTGGCTGTTTCAGCGCTAAGACCTTCCAGGTAATAGTTACTGTATTTATCATACTATAACTCATTACTCAAACAAATTTCTAGCCTTACGGGACGGTCGCGGGACTCACGAATTACCGTGACCCCGGAACGTAAAGGGCTATTGAAGGACACCGTGGATTTTAGTCAGTACGAGGCTGACAGTCCCTCCCGCTCTGCCCTTGGTGGGAGGACTCATTTGATGATTATACCACGTTTAAAAAAAAAGCCTTACCGGACAACCGTTACCCGGAGGGTTCACGATCTCGCAGTCTATTTACAAAAGAAAAATCCTTAGTTTTTGTAAATTAGACTTTTCCGTTGTCTATGACTAATCCAATGTCAGGAAAAATAGATAAAAAAGCAACAAAATAACAAAAAAAAAACAGTTTCATTAAAGTACAGCCTGAAACTGACGTAATAAAGTAACGTGTTTTTATTAAAACAGGGACATCACGTTTTTCCTAATTAGTCTTAATTAATTGATTGGGTCCATTAACTTAATGAATGATTTGCATTTTGTCGTGAGATCTTCAGCAAAACAAATACGTATTTGCCTTTTATGTGATACGATTTGTTTGCTTATTCATTTTATAACCTAAATTTTATAATGTTCATTTTTTTTACAAAAACATAAAATACACACCAAGATTTCTTTATTTATGTTTTTTTTAATAAAATGTTTCATTATTTTAACGTAAAAATTAAAAATAAACTTTGTTTTATTAAATTAAGTCTACAGGTGACGAAATGTAATTGGCTCTATAATGACTATAGTATAGACGTTAAAAAAAAACTATTCGGCTACGTCCGGCTTGTCTGTAAACCAATCCTTACATATTCGGGAAAAGGCAAGGCAAATGATGTTATTTTGCACGAGTTCCGTTTCCGTATTCCAGCTAAAATGCATTCTGGTAGCCTTTTACGGTCAATAATCAAATATTAGAGAGCTTTTTGAAAGGTTTCAGAGGAAAATACAACGCTGCTATTTTATTTTACTGTTGTAATTTTACTTTTACCGCTTCGCTCTGAGCGAGAAGACTCATGTGATGATATTTACCACGCAAAAAAAAAGGGTAAAAAAAAAGTCCTGCTAACAGTTTTTTTTTCTGTCCACAAAAAAAAAACTTAGAATAACCATTTAACAAAAAATATACGACGACACAGTACTCCTACACTGCCCTTAAACTTATAACAAATGCCTCAGGAGAATGTCGCCACAATCACCATGGATTAGTGATCAAAGTATGATTTTATTACGACTTTCCGGGTATTTTATTACGGATAAATGAGAACCGATGAGGTGCTTGGTTTAATTGAGGATAATAGCACAATTTATATGTTTGTATTATTATATAAATTGTTTGTCGTTTCGTAAGAAGTCTTTCTACAACTTGTGTTGAAACTAGGTACTCTTATTCGTTATGACCGCGCCTAAAGGCTTTATTTTTCCAATAAGAGTAGTGAAAAATCAGGTTTAAAGTTTTGTCCTACTTGCCTCTTTTATGGCGTTTTCTAATTAAGACTAATTTACATTTATTTCCGACTGTTCTATAAGTTCTGTTTTTTAGCCTTTATCGTCGTATTCCTGGGCCTTTTCACCTTTTGTCGATTGTATGTTTCTTGTCAATTTCCTTCATTTAGTTCATCATCATTATCATCATCCACAGCCCGTCTTCACCCACTGCTGGCCTCTCTTTGCTTGTGCCAAGCTACACGGTCTATCATTTAGTTACTTGCGAATAAATGCTAAGAGTATCTCCTAGTGGTCCAATATGATCTAATTGGATATGGAAATATTAATGTGTTTTAAACATTTGCCTCCCTTTGCTAAAAAAGGGTTACACAAAATCAACTTAATTTTTTTTAAATATAAAATAAAACTTTACGCCCTTATTTATATCAATCAAACTGACATAATCGTAGACGAGCACAGACCGCAAACAATTAATAAACAAGTATACAATGACAAATTATTTCGCGTTTCCGTGTCCCAGTTTTTGGTCGGCGTTGAATAGGCCAGACATGTATCAAAGTGATGGATGGTCCTAACTAAACTTTGGTCTCGCACAATTAGACTGACATCCACCACACCTTGCCATCGAACAATATATTGTATGTCAATCACTGCGAACACGCACGGAATTGTGCATTCGGTTTGTGGACGATCGTCTTTATGTGATACGAGACGATAACGATACGAGGAACGTTGACCATTGTAATAAAGCTTGCGAAATGTTCACTGCTAAACATGACCCTTGCAATGATCATGTTCGTAACTAAACGGAATTGGGAATCACCGCATCCGTTGGTAATAGGATGCTACAGAATCTTCTCATAAAACTATGGTTTCATGTCACCGTCAAGAATGACTTAACTTTGTTGCTGTAGTCTATTACGTAGCGCTTTTATTTCCAATCGAATCAAAGATAAAGACTGTAAATAAATGAAACCAATCCACTCAACTGTGTACTCTTAATAAACTACAAAATCGTTGTACCCATCAGCAATTACGGATGGGATGTTATGCATTAAGTCCAGTGCTGTCAAATCTAGTTACACCAAAACCAGATGCAAGTTATAATATCGGTGCAGTAACCGTGTCGTATGCTATAAATACCAAAAGGGCTCTTTAGCTACGCGAACTAGGCGTTCGTAGCTCCTATAGTCTTGCATTTGATGCTATCGCTTTTGTTAAGTATCGGTTACATGCTGTAAGCTGCGTTTATGCTCAGAACCTGATACATATCTCCCTAGTGTATTGTTCATTTATGTTGGAAATAGGTGATATAGCTTCGTTTAGGTCTAGAGTTTTCCTGTGTTATGTTTAACTATGGATTGCATTACTGTGTTTTCGTTATCGTTCACATCTGTGTTTAAATCTTTGGTTGTATTATTTTCACAAGCTTTGTAAGTTTTTCTTTTATGAGTTTTTGCGGTGACTTGTTAATAAACTATTTTACTTTGTTCTACGTTTGAATAGGACTAACTCTCTTTCTACTCTGGCTTCATCTAGTGACCTGTTGCAATTTGTTGAATGTTGCCACTAGTCTGCACATTCGTCCAATGCCTCATTACCAATTCCCTCTACCTTTCTGTCGTACGTTTTTGATTCCCCCTTATTCCTGTCGTGAATACAAACGTGTGACCGTATCATGCACCAAATAGAGTCAATATTCGCTTATAAAAACCAACTGTACCATAGATGACGTTCGGTGTTTAGTTTAGCGTGTCGCAATCAGAGCACAAAGCTGGTATTTTATTGTGATTTACATACAGAAAGTGTCCATTGTGAGTGCGCGCCCTGTCACAGTTGCCCTCTGGCCTCCGTAGGCCAGCGTGGTCTACTAGACCGTCGCCATATTAGGTCTATATTAACCCGCGGTAATTTGAACCCTAAAACATCTCGTATACATTAGTCGATTGCCTATCTCTCTAGTGTTGTGATTTCTTTTCGCGCATGTTTTTGCAAGTGACGTTCGAATACATGTAATCGGAGTTTTGTATATGTAAGTTTTGTTTATTATTTGTAGTTTTAATTAAAAGCTTTTGCGGCTTCGTGCGTAATGGCAGCTGCGGGATGCTATAATTATGGTTTATGAATTACATAAGTTTCATAACCGCAGTGAGATAACATTAATAGCAGTACACAAATTTACTGAATTGAATTGGCTTTAGGGTCAGTAACTATTTTATATTATTTTTAGATCTAATTGAGCAACTTTCAGCATACCTGGTTAACTATAGCTAACAAGATTTTAATGAAATCTTTTTGATTGGGTATTTAATCAAACTAAGATTTCAAATCAAAGTAAGTCTTTTGACTTCAAGAGCAATGAGTTTAAAAAAAATTCTTCAGTATATAAATAGAATCAAAACGAGTCTTAATTGAAAAGTCAACTGAAGAAAATATTTATTTGTTATAAACAATTACCTACTGAAAAGTGCTGAAATTTCTTCGTCAAAAGAGAATCGGAATTGATTGGGGCTTGAAGAATCGTTCAAAGACGATCCGTTGGATTTGTAATAAAGGGTTCATCATCCTTTTCTAACTAATATTATTATACATGCGAAAGAAAGTTTGTTTGTTACCTTTTTACGCTAAAACCACAGAACCGACATCCCGAACATTTTCCATATACACTGTCAGGTGTACAGAGATGGGCAAAGGGTACCTTTCACCCCGAAAAAAAGTACTGATCCCGAGAAAAACATAAGTATCTTTCATATGATAATAGATGGCCACATGTAGGATCCGAATAGATTCACAAATTCTAAATTAACGTGAGCCAAGTTACGTAAAAAGCTTGTTCTACCTTTAAAGACACAATTTTGGAGGTTTTTTTTTCGGCGGCGACTAATGTAATTAGTTGGTATAGTGGTTAAGTGACCGTTTTAAAGTGACAGCTATCTCACCCATTTGTAACTAAATAACCAAGGTGTTATTCTTTTCATGCTTTCCATTTATGGAAATGTTCTAAATGTGTATTTATAAACTCGGTAATATAAAAAGCTAACCAATAAAGCCTGAAATGATCAAACTTTAAGGAAAATTTCTTTATCCTCATAAACATCTACATAAATTTGGTGTCACTAAGCTCCATAAAATTATAGCCACAAAGAAACTTTGTTACTAATGGAAAAAATAATGATCTTATTTTTTTATAGTTTTTAACAAGCATTTATTAAGTGGTGGAGTAATACACAAGTCAGGGCCATACTGGGGCGGACCGTGGCCCGTTAGGGGCTCAAAAAATATCGGTGTGTATTTTTAAATATAATGAACTCGTTCACATACGTCCGTGTGCGGATCGGAGTGGTGACGGTGCTCAGAGCTGGCGATGTTTCGAGTCACGGGCCCATGACGTCCCGGATTCGGCCCTGTCACGTCCTGGATACGGTCCTGATATGTGTGGATAGACCTTTATAGAAAGAACACCGAATTTATGTTTAGTAGCGAATATTTTATTAAGGGAGACTAATATATAAAAAATATACCTATACCGAGAAGTGTAAAGAAAAACTTTTTGGAAAAAAAGAACCGACTTCAAAAACAAACGAAAAGTGTAAAATAACTTTTCTTTCGGAAGTCGGTGGCTTTGTTTTTTATTTCATTGACATTGTTTGGTTTTGAAGGCAGTTCCTTTTTTTCAAAAAGTTTTTCTTTAAATTTTACTCTATTAAGTTTATATACCTATGTAACAAAAACCTTCGTATAAACGGCGTCTTTGAAAATCCGCAACCCAAGTAAGCAAAAACGGATCCATGCGGGCAGCGTCACGAGATATCCATTAGTGTTATATACTTACCTTCTCCAGAATATGACAAACACTTTTGTGAAAACCGCATCAAAATCGGCTCAGCCAAACAGGAGATAATCGCAGACAATTATACATACATACATACAGGTCGAACAGAGAACCTACTTTTTTCTTTTTTTTTGAAATCGGTTAAAAATATCACAAATTGTTTTATTATTTTTGTTAAAAGCTTTCTCACTTTAGTTACATTATGATAGTTTGTTAGGGCATTTATTTTTTCCAATGAAACAGATAACGATCAGCACATTTCAATTGTTCTAAAGATTTACCTAGTTTCATGTTCATGCCGGTTTCCTTCACCTTTTTTGGAGCAGTGGTGATGAAATAAGTTACTCAAAACAATGCACCTGGCTAAGTTCGAACCCACGACTCGATACTCCACTCCGCTGCTCAAGCTCTCTAATTCCTCCATTCCTCATCTTCGTTCTTCTATTCATTTATCCAAAGAAATTAAAGTAGACGGCGCTAAAATAAAAATATGTGCTTTCTTCTACTAAAATGAACTCTTATTTTATTGGTTTCTCTTATCAACTTGCATTTCACGGAACGTGTTATGAAATATTTAGATTAATATGTTTTACTCAACATTCCATAAAATATCATATTCGCACTACTAGATGAGAACTCCGGTAACTCAAAATTCTTAATTTTTCAGAGATATTTAAAACCAGTTTCTCAGTGTTTTAATATCGACCGAAAAACTGAGAAACTGATATCGATATATCAAAAATCTAATGAGATTTTATAATTTCTTCAACATTTAGATGTAAGTAATTGGTTTAGTAACTCAACTTTCAAATGTAAGAAAAGCAAAGGTTGGCGTCATATTAAAGTAGCACTTGAAAGCATCTTTCGATGAGAAAAGTATCTAGGCACGCCAGGCCTTATTCACCTTATAATACCACTCGATTACCCGATACACACCTGTGATCGAAATAAAATGATTTATTTAAAGTATCGTTTCAATAGGTTGTTGGGACACAGCTCCGTGCCAAATGCCCCGATCACATCCACTTCCTGGTTCAGATTCTATACAGAGCCGTCGCGCATCGCATTTAGTTTAAACTCTGTAGTTAGTGGTCAGCTAATCGCAACGCACTGCCGGGAAGTGCTGTGGTTTGATTACAACAACACCCCTTATAAATAACAGTGTGCCGTGCCTAATTTTAGACTTATCGGAACCGTAGCGAAAATTAATCCAGCCGTGCTCGTTAGATGTATCGGAATCCAATTCAGTTGTTCTTACGTCAGTAAAATCTTCGACCGCTCCTGTTTCGTTGTTCGAATGACATTTCCTAATCGTATCGTTTTACTTCATTCGATATTATGGTAAGTGGACTACTCTTTCTCGGAACATGTGGGTGGCTATTTACGTTAACGAGTCGACTGTGCAATTCATTATATGATTCATTTGTATGAAATGTGTGTAGTGTAGTGACGAGATTTGGACGGATTATTGGGTGATCGATTCCTGTTTTGTTATTTTCTACGTGTATTTAAATTATGGATATTTGTTTTTAAATATATGGTGATAAATTCCGCAATCCACCAAGGGGCAGATATTAATTGAAAGCTATCAGTCTGTCTTTTACGATTCGGAAACAATTCATTCTCGAACTTCCATGAATACCGAAGCGACTTTTAATTTTTCATTTATATGACACGTCACACAACGCTCTCTCTCTTTGTCTCTAGTTGGTTAATAATATCGTCCATTTATTCACAAAGAAGAAATATGTTTCATGTTTTAGTTCTTGGAACAGTCATCAGGAAATATGATTCTTCCTTCGCCTTTTCAATGCTAACACAAATTTTCCGGTAAAATCCTTTCTTATTCAAATAGTGTTGTGTAATATTGGGACAAGTCTTAGGGTTGTCACGCAAATATAAACAAAGTGAGCACAATCTTCTGCTCTCGAATAATTTATTGTTTCTGAAGACGCGTCTTCAATCCTCATATTTGCTTTTATTTTTCCTTCTCCGTCTTACGTTATAGTGCTGTCCTTTGTGACAACGTTTGTTCAAACACTTTGTGCGATTACGAGTTTGCCCGCTGATGCTTTCTTGTTTAAATAAATATGACTAAACGCTTTTGATGTGTTTGTTGGGATGAAATTTGCGATATTTTGGCTTTAAGTACCTAATAAAGCGTTCAATAAACAAGGGAATGATAAATTCAGCTTCGAGATTAGTGGTTGCAATAGCCTAATTGCTAAGGCGTCTGGAATACTTATCCAGACGACGTAGGGTCGAGTCCTGATCGCAGCTAAATTTTTCGTTCCTCAAAATATCTTTGACGCAGGCGTTATTGCGTATGAATTTATAACTTTAGGTACCTTGTACTTTTAAGGCGGATTGGTTGATTGTTTATTTTGTTATAAGGATGTGGTTGGTCATTGCATTGGTTTATGCACAGCATTGCTTAGTCATAATACCTACATACTACAGAATGGAAGAATGATGTACACATATGTGGGTACTTATCAGGTGATCAAACTTTGGAAATACTTCACCGCCTACGTAAATTGGTCATTGGCAGCAGTACAATTACTCATCTTATTGATTGTGTTTTAAAATTGACAAAAGAATCTCTAACTGATTAATAGACTGTCTCCAAAAAAATTTTTTACTACATTTTCATGAACGAAATTCGATACCGAATAACCAAATCTCATTAAAATTTAAAGTATAATTCTAAAAGAATATCATTACCATTATTAATGCGATCTTTTTGTTTATAGCGGAGACGAAAGCCGCCGAGGTGGTCCCGAACGAGGCTGTGAAGTCACCGAACACGCCAACAGCGCCCAGCCCTTCACCGAAACGTGAGTAAAAACCTTTTTGTACTAAACGACCCGTTGTTTTCAACAAAAAATCCCATTGTTTTTACGTAACCTGAAACTTTGAAACAACACACGACCTAAACATTCAGTTATTTTGTTTTAAACGCAAAAAGTGTGAAGCTTACACCTACACTCTCGAGAACGACAAAAAGGTACTGTGGTCCGTCAACCACACATTGGTTGTAACAATTTGACATTCATGGCACCTTTATGTCGAAGCTATAAAGGCGATTTTCGTACTGCAAGTTTTACCACTGATGGACGGTTCACCAACATTGACCAAAAAGATTAACACTGAATTAGCTTTACATTTCTAAATAAAAGACTATGCAGATGTAGGTATAGAATATTACCCACATTCAAATGTTATCGAAATAACATCCGTTATCATATCACTAATCATTACCATCAATAAATTCTTTGACGCAACTGATTGACATTACGTAAATTCGTAACACACTACTGCAATATCTTATCTTATCAGTCTAGAAGATCGTTCCGCATTACAATGTTACAGCACATCATCATATTTTCATGATACATAGATCAACATTATTGAATCTGTTTTCTTCTTTGACGATTTCTTTTTATTCTCTGGAAATCTGTGTGAAAACTGGCGGTCATGATTTGGTAATGTTTTGAGCGTGAATGTGGATGACTGTGTAATAGTAGGGGAAAATAACTTTGAACGCACTGAGTTGAAGATGTCTACTAATATGTAAGGAAAAGAAGCCAGCATTACATCAACCCCAAATAAGTTAGGAAGAATCTCAATTTAATAAAATTGTGTTTATACTTCTCTAACTTTATAATATCGTCATAATAGTAGAATTATTTTTGAAGGGTTTTTGGAAGTTTAGTTATATCAAATACCCATACCACCGTATCTAGTCCTGCTCCAAGCAGAACTGTGTTTCGTTTTGTATGGTGTGCTTACCATCAGAGCCAGACACTGATACATTGAGTTTTGTCACGGAAGCCAAGGCATCAAGGAGGCTCATATTTATTTATTTATTTATTTATTATAGGCTTCTCAACAATGAGTATATATTCAGTTTTTGTCTTTTCCTTTGCTGAATAATAGCCCCTAGCTAGCTATGTAAATAATGCTTTAAAGTGTGTTGTTATCCACCAAATGAACCCAGAACAAGATGGTAAAATATGTCTCGGTAGACTCATATGCACTAAGAAAAATCAGTTTTACTTATCATTAGCAAGAACAAGTATCTGCAGGGCCGTTGCCAACACATGTGTTATTATTCAGGAGCTACGCTCTATTGATATACAACACAAATAGTAGTATAGTTTTGTATTGTCTTCGCATCTTTTATCTTCTGGTTTTGAAGATGTCCATAGATAACTCTCTACTCATCTGCCTAGCCCTTTCACAACTATTTTGGAGTCAGCTTCCAGTCAAACCAGATGCAGCTGCATATCAGTATTTTACATGGAGCGACTGCTTATCGGCCCTCCAAAACCCAGTGACTGGGTAATACGATACCCCTTGGTAAGACTGGTTGTCAGACTTTAGAATTTCTTACTAACAGTAACGGCTGTCAAAGATCTTTAAATGACAGCCGGGACCGACGGCTTTACGTGCTTTCCGAGGCACGGAGGAAACCCTCTATGACAGATGGTGACCCATTCTGAGACCAAACTCAGCAAGCACGGCTTAACCCGGAAGATCGGCCTGTGCGGCTGTAATTAATAAGACACTACTTTGAAATTAATTAGATACTATTCCCAACTGTTTACCAAAAAGAAAACCTCTTCTAAAATCAGCATCAGTGTAATTAACAACGCCGTCTCTAACACATAAGGCGTATTATAGTACATTGTTTAGAAACTAGGTTTTATCGAGATACAACACAAACATGGCCAGGTACAAGATAACAGGCTACATTATACCCTGGTCAGTGATATTAGCAAGTAAAATGGCACAATTGTCATGCGCCGACCTAACTTACTTGCCCCTGTTTTGGATGCATGCATCCTTCAAATGTTGTTGAATATAATTTCCTCCTTTATTTTCGCCTTTTTCAATATTTGCAATTAGGTATCATAGGTTTCAAAGTATGAAAGCAAATGTTTAATAACTCAAACATCATTTGATTTAGATTAAACACTGATACACAGCTCCAAAGCCAGTAATTCGCAACAGTAATGGATGAGTCGATCAAACGCTAATAAACACACACAGTGGCACTGTACACTTTGGCAATAGCCTGAAAATACACGGCAATGAAAGACAAGGTGCATACTCCAACTGTTTTAACAATACAAAAGCAAACACATATGTTCATTACTCCACGAACATATTTTAACCTTAGTACTCGAGGTTCAGACTCAGCTTGCGCGAGTTCCTCGCCCGCTCGTACATACCGGCCTAATTAGAAATTGTTAGCATGTACCGCAGCATTGAAGACACGAGTCTAAATGTATTTTTAAATGTAACAATAAAACACGTTGGGTTACTCACATTCACCTTATAACCTCTTGACTTGGAGCCAGAAAAGCGGCGCCGGAGTTAGCGGTCGCCGTGTCTTGGCACACTGGCACGGATCTATGTGGCGATTATGTCATGCATCAAGATCCCAGTTTGTTATTTCGTTCTCTCAAAAAAAATATTGGAATGGTGGTAATATTGTGGAGAAAGCAGAGGACGGTCGATTATATTTCTGGAACTTGGAAGGTCGTTGCATCGCCGTTTTGTTGCCAATTGCAGTTCGCATATTTGCCTCACCCACGTTGTTTAATATTACATACATTTTATATCCGTCAAGCTGTATAGTTTTCTCTTCACCTACCACAACTATGGGTTAGTCGTTCGAAAACTACTTAGGAATATACTACGAACTTTACCCACGACTCTGTCTAGCCTAAAAACATTATTTTTTCTTTAATCGGAATTATTCTCAAATTATAAATGCATCAGCAGACGTTGCATTCATCATTTAAAGATTTGCTTCGTTTTTGCAACACCCAGAGTCGAACATCCGGCAGTGCTCTTCAATAATCCGTATTGATTGATTCGATCTGAGGCAGCTAAACTTGAAAACATCAGCTGATCTAGATTGTAGCTCTGAAAATAACCGAGTATTTTGAATGAGAGTAAATCCCGATTTAAACTCGTTTAATATAAGAGAGAACGTGTTGACCTATTTGTATGAATGTGTTTTTCTTTATGACTTTGTTTCTTGTGTTATGATGTATAAATGTTTCAGTTGTAACATTTTCAAAGAATTGACTTGCAGACGACTAAAATTCTCAATTATTTTTTTGTTCTGACCGCGTCTTGTAATCCAATCAAGATGAATTACGTTTTGATTTATCATTGCATGCGAATTACAAATCATGACTTAGAAAATACAAGTTCCTCCCATTAGTTCCACAGCAGGAAACTAAATTATCGAGGAAATTTGATAATTACATTTTCACGTAATTCTGTGTAATCTTTGAATGAATCGTGTAAAAATATTTGATATTTCTAGAACAGATACTGTTTTATTGTTTACATCTTATACCTGGGTTTCAACGCTCATTATATTGTTTAACATATACATACTTTCAACACACAAAACTATTTTGAATTTTATTAAAATTACACTCTATTTCAAACATTTCATGACACACTGCGTAAATTTTTCGCGTAAGAATTTTCTTTTAGTTCGGAATGATGTGGGTACTTATGTCATCGTCAAAATGTGAATATTTGTTCCAGATATTTAGGAGGTATTATAGTCTCTAACTGCGTATTATTAAAAGCTATAATAGAGCGTTACCTCATCCCTGGCGTTAGGTGATTCGGCATCGAAAGATACGACTCAGTGGCACACTGGGGCGCTATTTTTGGAAAATTACCTAGGTTAAAGATTTACTCTTGTGTAACATGTAATCTTTGAAGAAATATGCTATGTTGGGCCCAACATATTTGCCGTTTGATTTGTGATAGGTTGATAAAAGAATGAAAGTTAATGCATTTCGAAAACTTCTAAGAAACAAGGCTTCCAAAATGCATATTTTTGTAACTCGTTGTTTGGATTTTACGTTTCGTGTCAGTCATAAATGACAGGCAATCAGTCAGTCAACAAAGATTTGTTGCATCAACAAATGAAAAGCAATATCTATACCCCCTTTGGGGCAATCTACAGATATTTTCAAAGGTAAAATGGGTAGGTAGGCAAAAGGGCAATAAAAAATAATGGGCCATTATGGCCCAGCCAATCAAGCCTCACTTTTTCATGAAAGTACGAGTTCAAGGCATGAAGTGACGTCAACGATGATGATATTGGTACCTAGATAATCTAGCAGCTAGTTTTTTTGTTTTATAGCTGATTAGGAACGAAAGGTCCGTCACACATCAATTACAGAGCCCAAGGCAGTGCACTTTTCACTATCAAAAATAATATCCAGAATCAATTAACACAATAATCAACTGAAGAGCACCGAAATGATATGACTTGTGTTAATTTGTTTTTGGATACTGTTTCAATGAAGACAAAGTTGATATTACTTAGTTTGACAGTGAATAATGCTCTGCCCTGCGCTCCTCCACATATTATGTGCGCCAACCTTAACATGAGAAAAACAAATGAAGTGCGCATAAATTGCAGGAATGCTCAATCAATTATGTAGTGCGTAAATTATAGTCATCTTAGGTAGTGATCTAATGATGACGTAGATGCATTCGATACCTAACTATTTATACAACATTATTTTTAGTATATGCGAAACCTGAATATAGTTTGTTCTGAATCAGTAACTGATTCGATTCCAATAATTTTTACACAATGTTATTTTTTTTTTCAAAAATATTTTAATTAAATTTTATTACCAGTTAATTACAATACAATCACCGTACGGTTAGGTACCTATTTCCAAGCTATTACCACGAGTGTATAACACAGGAGACGCGGTTTACGCGGGTGTACCGCGAAATGAGCATGTTTTTGAACGGACAACCAGGTAGTATACAAACTTATAACCTTGTGATTTTTTATAACATGGTTTTAAAATTTTGTACATAGATTCTTTACACAAAAATACTAGACAGGTGTATCGGGTTTCGCATAAACAAAAAATAATGTTGTATAACTAAGATTCTACGAATTGATTAAGTCGCTTGAAACAGCCACAAAGTCTTGATTTGTGCCCGGATCATGGCAATAGGCTCGCTTTCCATTACATGTGACTTACACATAAATTATGATATTTCGGTGTTCTGTTAGGGTGTTCCCCTAGAAAACCCTTTGGAGATTATAAGCCTGATGATATAACCTATGTTTGTATAGAGATCTCAAAACTACTCGAACAAACGTTTTACAAATCTTATCTTGAAATCCAACAAAACCCGTCGAATAAAGTAAATAATATCTACGTCAATGTCTGCAGTGTTGTTTACACAGTTCTCATGTTCAACACTGTATTTGTACATTGTGTGTACAGTCTTGAGTATTAGCAGGAACATTCAGAAGAATATTTCTCTTGAAATAACAATTGAAATTTCAGTATGAGTTCCAAAATACTAAATACGTTAAGACCTGACTTTTTCCCAACTATCTTTTAGTCGCCATCCTGTATTTCTCATGATGATTTTACCATCAAAATGGAAGACCGTCGCTGGGGGAGGTCAGCAAGGGATGGACTGTATCTGAATGATATTGTTATTTAGGGGTGAATTTAAAATACAGGCCCAGCATCACGCTTTGGGTCGACGGCGCGTTATGTTCCACGCGCGCCTCAAGGAGTGTCAGCATAGTGACGGGGCCCCTTGTAGAGGGCCAACGCCTGCCGGGGTCGCAGGACTCACGAATTACCGTGACCCCGGTACGTAAAGGGCTATTGAAGGACACCGTGGATTTTAGTCAGTCAAGTCTGACATTCCCTTCCGCCCTGCCCTGGGTGGGAGGACTCATTTGATGATTTTACCACGATAAAAAAAAGTCATCATCAGCACAATGTTTTCGTTCTAAAACCAATCTATTTGTTTTGTGGCAGTATGTTTTCTTTCTCTAATTCTTTTACTCTCTATAGATTTATTCATATTTATCTATATATTTGTCACAATATTTTACGGCATTGTTGGCGAACTGGTCCGGCGAAAGACTGGTGCTCGCGGGTTCTATTCCTGCGCAGGATAAACATTTCTTCTGATCTACAAGTAGGTAGTTGTTCCGAGTGTTTTTGTACGTGGGTTTAAATGTTTGTACGCGCACCTGCGACACACAGATATTTTAAGTGTGGTGCAACATTTTTTATTTTCAGTAAAATAGAAAATCTATACCGGAGTCTAATAAAACGAATATACCGCTAAAACATTTACTTTGACTGGAAATTGAGCCACAGCAAAGCTCAACACAAGCCTTCTCTAAAATTGACACATACTAAACATCGATTCCCATTAAATATTGGAATTTAAATGAACTCCAATGAAAAACCCACATATATGCAATAGCTCCATATGTAACCAGGACATACTGATTGGTTATAGCAACGTTGCGCCAGTGGAAGTGGTCAATCAGTCCACATGACCTGCAAATCTAGATAGTCTAGTATTCTAGCTCCAGGCTAGACCTACCTAACCTATTACCTAACTCGTAATATCCCGTCTTGACTTGTTATACAGTTACGTACACTGATTTTGTAGGAAACTAGCTTTTTCCTGTGGTTTTTCCTTACGGAAATACGGTATTTGACTTTTACTATCTATCAGTTGACGTTTGGCACGGTTCGCGCAGTGGCTGAGCGACTGGACTGCTGCGCTGCGTGTCGCAAGTTCGATTGCCGCACGGAGCAAATATTTGTATGGTCTACAAGTAGTTGTTCCAGGTCTGGGTGTTTGTTTATCTGAGTTTATATGTTTGTAAATGCACCCACGATACACGAGAAATTCCTAATTTGGGGCAACTACGAGTAATTTTATGAACTGGCTAAAAGAGACTCACATAACATATTCATATTCATTTATTGCGAACCATAATGTGTATAAAAGGTATTACACGAGGCTTAGAGCTAAGGTACAGTTATGGACCCTGTTAGGGCACAGCAACATACAATTAAAATTAAAGAAAAAATTAAAAATACAGAATTAAAATTAATAAATAAATAAATTAAATTAAGAAATTAGCCATAACAATAATAATCATAAAATAACATATCAGGTAGGTAGTGAGTTATAAAGGCGTGTACATGTAAGAATTTAAATGTCAAAATTTATTTATCGTTCAAGAATTCCTTTAGAGTGTAATACGATTTTAATATAAGCCATGGTAATAGCTTACCGTGACGTCACTAATACAGAGCTACTAAAAATATAACATCTTTTTTTTTAAGTTTGTCTGTTTTGCGGGCCTAAAACACCTAAACTATAGTTTTTAGAAAAAATGTGTTTTGGTATTACTAGATTATAGTGTCAAAAATTCAATTGGGGAATGTACTGCCGGAATAAAAAGTATGAAGTAGTACTATATTATCCCACTCTCTCCCAGCCATAGGCTGGTCTACCAAGTCACTTCTGCTCTACCTAGAGTGGGAGAGGACACCTTGGATGATTTTTCATTTAAAAAAATGATCTCCCCCACAACCATTCATTCTTTTCTTCAACCTTAATAATGAGCATTCTATCAATCTATTTATGTTACAATTTTCAGCAATTTTGCTCGATAGTTACGGTGCAACGAACAGACGGACAGAGTGACTTTTGAATTCATAGTGTCTATTAGTACGAATTAAATCGGGTCGCGTTTTTACTGACGTGGGTAGCACGTAATAGGATGCAATCTTGTAGATACATATTGTTTTCTGGGGGTCTAAAAAGGCCACTTTAACAGCTCCTTTTTTAACATGGGAATATCATCCAATGAGTCCTCCCATGTAATCTTTATTCTTTGGAGCGTAAAGCTGAAAATCTCTTTGAAATACTATGATACGAACGAAGGAAAACGCTTTGTAATCTTTAATAGATATTCATCTTTATCCCCAAAACCATAAAGTTAAAAATCTTAAAACCGTTTTTGTTCATCGTTTGTGACCTGTCTAGGCTCTCTGTACTCAATTTACCTACATGTATTATGTACCTAGGTATATGTGTTATCTTGCTTGCTGGAAACTTTGATAATGTCCAATGTCTTGAGATTGTTACTAGTTAGGTGTTAGTTAATAGTTGGATGTTCTGTTCGGAATACATTATGTATAAAGGTTGTTTATGTAGTCACCTACTCGTAGTTTCGTGATGAAGATGATTTTACTTGTAAAACTAGTTTCGCTTCGTGATTCGTGAAAAATGTTGTATGTCATGCATTGTGCTTGTCTAGGTTGATCCTGTCTTAGTTTGTCGCAGCACTGGAACGCAAAGGATAGAAAGAAGAGTAAATCGAAAGTAAGATTGAAGAAACAGGTATTTTCCTTCCGCTCCGCAACAAAAAAGTTAGTGTGTGACCTACACTCGTGTAGTGTTTTTTTAATAAACAATAAGAGAATTTATTTTTGTTTTTCAGCATTTTCATTACGCTTGTAATGTATTCAGGATAAAATAGTTTTCTCCCAATTCTTGCTTCAATGTTTAGGTCAAATCTTCTGAAAATAACCTTGATTTATTTTCCTAAAACTCAATTGTTTTCTTCGTGTAAGATCAAAGAGTTTTTGTAGAGATCAGCTATTTGCCTGATTTCGCTTGAGTGCATTTGTCATTTGTTTTTTTTTTACTAGATTTTAACTGAAGAAGTGTTCCGTAAAGCGTCGTTGCAATTCATTGAATCTATGCCATCAAAACTGTACACAGAACTGAAATATAATTATTTTTTCCAATAAAAGGCATTCAGAAACTGTTCCAAGTGTTACTAAAGACCACTATTGGATTAAAAATATTCTAAAACTGTTTTGAGCAATTTTGATGTATTATAAAGTGTTTTCTATTTATCTTTAAAGCACGTAAACCTATTCCAAACTTTAAAAATGCAGTTGAACAAAAGCCTAATTCTTTCGTGATAGAGTTAAAAATTCATTACATAGATATATCAGCAATAATATATAATGAATAAAATATATAGATTGATGAACTGATATCTGTACAAATGAAAATAGGTGAAACATTGTTATGTAGGCATACTTTTCAGTTTTTAACAAATTTCCGTAATGAGCAGAAGATAAGATTATTTAGCAAAATACGTAAGTCAACTATCTTTAACGATAAAAATACCACGTTTAAAATAACTTGGGCGAATCTTTCAGTAAAAGAAATTTTAATATTTAGTTTCTAT
This sequence comes from Agrotis puta, assembly GCA_943136025.2. Taxonomy (NCBI): domain Eukaryota; kingdom Metazoa; phylum Arthropoda; class Insecta; order Lepidoptera; family Noctuidae; genus Agrotis; species Agrotis puta. Next base: position 6,222,178 of record OW964171.2, read on the forward strand.
AATTATTTATTGTACGGAGTATTTATTTACTTCTTTGTTTAGTTTAAGCTAAGTAAAGAAGGAAATAAATAAATAATTTTAATTATATATGCTCGAACTGTTTTCTTATGAAAAAAATATTTATATGCGCTATTTAAATTATTTAACGATACATTAACACTGACGATTCTTACAAATCGAAATAAAATCTTTGTAGCTACATTTTGATTGTGATCTCAAGGTGAACGAGATAACATTGGTATCGTCGATTACTTCGCATATAAAATCATTGATGCTATCAAATTGAAAACCGTATTTTACATATAAATACAGGTTTCAGTTACATACATGAAACGAGACCGGCGAAGGTCACGATTTCCTCTTTTGCATAAAGGGTTTTCAAAGTTGTAATGTTATAGAATTGTATATAAACCACTACTGTATGTAGCGGCTGAAATCATTTGTAACTGAACCTCATACCATCACAATGTTTTCTAGAAAAATTATGGCAGTAAGACTCCATCTGATTAAATAATTCTTTCAGTTCCAACACCTATTTTTCACTTTAAATACTGCGCAAAAATTCACAACACAATACTATTTAAATACACTGAATCATCACAAACAACTAATTCCATACTTACCTAAGAGTTTTATTGTTTAGCAAATTAAACTTAGAATTTTGTTTGCGTCCTATCCAAATCCTAATAAGTAATAGAAGCCATTGTATTTTCGAGTTCCTTCCCCGTTATTCCTCCCTAAAATGGTTAAGATGCGTGTGTGCAATATTAATTAGCAATATACGATTTGAAGTGCGCTCGATGATAATACAGTCGGACAGTATTGGTAGCGGGCGGCGGCGCGCGGGCTCCCTTCGTAGTGTACCGGCGCGCGCGCACCACAAGCGTACACGTCTCCGCGTAAAAATAAAGTCCACGGACCGCGCTCTCGCACTTCAACCCATTTATAATTATCAGTAAATCGCCGCGCGAGTGCATGACTGCCGCGGCCGGCGACCGCTCGCCTAAAAGAAAATCACGATCGGTAACCTCGAACTCGAATCTCACGTCCCTATACACCGGGCCCTTGTTCGACAACGACGCGAAAACCCTAAAATACGTTTAGACGAACCTCGACGAATCGTCACTCCTACGCAATAGATGCCGGTGTCGCGAGACGCGTGAACCGACTGTGAATGGACCGTGTGTGTTTGTGATATGATTACGTTGTGCTAGTGATAACAGTGTAGCGATCTTCAACCATGCCTGAAAAACCGAAGCGCCGTAAAAATAATAAAAACAAGCGTAAAAATAAAAACAATAGACCTGATGCGAATAAAAGTAATAGTGACGAAATAAAATTAGACAACAGTGAATCGTGTATCACTCGGAATGACAACGAGGTGGATTGCACTGAAAGTGAGGTTACTGAAACAAAGGAAATAAAAGTCGAAATTTTGCAACCTTCAGTAGATAACCAAAACACGGCAAGTAGTACTTCTAACGATGTAGTTCATTTGAACGGTGATTTAAATAATAACAGCAATCAAGTAGTTGACGATGTGTTGCCAACACCAGTTGAAAAATGCCAAGATACTATTCATGAGATTGTAGATACTAAAGCTTACGTCGTAGAAGTTCCCGATCAATCCCGTCAAAGTAAAAATAAGTTAAATAGTAAAGTGAAAAGTAAAAGTTTAGATGATGACGAGGCTACAAAAATTATTGAAATTTCTGATGATGAAACTGAAGCTGAGTCGGGAAATGACCATGCTCTAGCTCTTATTGATAGTCAAAATGTAGTGGTTACTCATGTTGAATCCGATGTAGAATGGGAGAATGCTGCTGAACTTAATGAAATTAAAGTCACAACGCCACAAGAACTTGCTACTGGAACTTTGTCAGTTACTACGATTCCACTTAGTGTAGCACAGTGTGACCAAACTAAGTCATTGACACCCGATGAAGAAAAATCTTTAAGAACTTATTTAAATACTCTTAATCTAGCGACACATCCGGAGGGCTTAAACGCTATTGAAGTCAAAACAGAAATTGAAGAAATTATAAACCAAGAAATTAAACACAGGTTACGCAAAAAAGCATCAGCTGATGACTTTTTCTTGCATCGCATTGGACCTCCTAGGATGTTGGACGTAATTGATGAAGAAGGAAGTGGAAGTGGATCATCTATGACTTCACGTCGTCAGTCTTACTTAAGTGATAAGAGAAGTGATGTTGAAGACTTAGATGATGATGTATTTGAAGACAATAAAAATAAATTGACTAAGCAAAAGAAAATGATGTCTGTTGCGGTTCATAAAAAAACTTTTGGGCAGTTAGTTCCCCAAGAATGTGTTCTAGTTGGTGCAAAAATGAAAGAACCTGAAGTATCTGAAGCCAGAGGAGACTGGACTATGAAAACTGTCGAAAAGATGACCGGCGCTGAGGTAGTATACTTGACAGATACATCTAGCAGTACTAGTTCTCTTCATGAAATTGAAGATGAAGATGATGGAGTCGATACCGATGCATCAGTACGAATGATCACACCAACTATCGAAGTGACAGACACGGAAAATTTCCTCAAAAAGACATTCATTTCTAATGCTGAAGACAAAAAAATGGATATATTAAATGAAAGACAAGAAACAAAAGACGATAAAATCAACGAAAGCTCTGAAAAAATTAATGCATCAGAGAAAATGCATGAGGAAACGAAAAATAATAATACTACTTCTGAGCATATTATTAAAGTAGAAGTAGTAGACGGTGAACGTCACAACATAACAAATTCTGTGCCTATACCACCAGGTACTGAGAAGATCGTCAAAGTTGTTCAAGACGCAGAAACTACGAGCAATTCTCAAAACTTATTTCGTAACAGTAATGAACATATCGTAAAGATTACACGTGAGCAAGATCTGAAAGAAATGGATCTGCCTCCTACTGGCACAACCAATGAAATTAAAAATGAACACATTATAAATATTGAGTTTGATAACAGTACCTCAGAAAATAAAAAAGAATTAGAAAAGGTTTCTAATCAAAACTCTCATGAAATAGTTGTTTTATCGACAGATAACATTAAAACTAATTTGTATGTCAAAGATGTTGATGAACCTGTAAATAAAGAAAATAACAAAACGCAAACAAAACAAAACAAATTTGAATTAGAATCAAAAATTATTAAATGTGAATTTAATGATGCTATAAATAACTTGATAAAAGAAGTATCCTCTGAATCAGAAGAAACCAAAGAAAATTTGAAAGAATCGTTTTCACGCCAAGACTCCTCTAGCAGTGTGGATTCCTCTCAGTGTACTGCAAAATATAACCCCAATTATTCATCCCTTAATGACATATCTAACATGACGCATGATGAAACCAGTGTGAATAATAAGATCAATTCAGAACAATTGTCTTCAACTACGAGTCATGTCAAAGATGTATTTAAATGTGTTACAGGAACTTCAGCACAAACTAAAGCCAAAACTGACGATGACAGAGAACCCCTAAAACTCAGAGATCTGTGTGTCAGAAATATAGCAACATTACCTTATGGTAAGAAAATACTTGAAGAATTAGCATCTGTTTCTGAACGCTTGCAAAATATCGCACTTTATGGCATATCAGCAAAGACAGTCGATAAGCAAGGGAACGTCGCAAGTATGCCACATTATCAGTTACCTGATGTTTCATCAATTGATACAATATCTATCCCAACGAAACCAAAGGATCCAGTACCGCCACCTATTAAACCTCGTCGTTCCTCGTTGAGAAAATCATCACATGAGGAAGAGTATTGGACTGGTATACCAACTAAATCCGAACCCGTGTACGTTTGTCTGTCTCCTTCTCAAAAAATGTTGATGGAAAAAACAAACACCGTTATTACAAAAGATGAAGCTAGCCATCTTGTTGACATGCATAAAAAATATGTTGATCGCAGGGGCTACAACGAGCAATATAAAAATGAAAAGGAGCGAGAAGAAAATGAAGTCGATACTACTCCAATTATACCGTTTAAATCGCAGACTGGAAGTCGCCTGCTTGCTTTAATTCGTGACCCAACTTTAACAAATACCATAAATTCTTTGAACCAAAGGTTGAATAGTAGTACAGATGAGATACAAAAACAGCGCACGACTACAACATTTTCTAAAAGCAATCATGACCGGTTCCCAAGTCGAGATTTTTCTTTCAAGCCAATTCCTCCACCAAGACCAAAGAAATACTCATCTTCATTTTACGAAAGTGATGAAAGTTCTGACTTTACCGATAGTTCTATGCGTTCAATGAAAAGTGAGAGGAAATTCTTCCATTACTCTACTGGAAACTTAAACAAAGAAATAGAGAGTGATATTTCATCAATACAAAATATGCATCGCTACTTTACCGATACCAGAGATGAAATAAAAGATTTCAAATGTCCGAGAAGGCCATCACTTCCAAAAGACTTGTGTGAACAGCAAATGGAATATATCCGTCAAAAAGAAAAGGAAGTGGAAGCTGAAATTCAACGCCTTGAAGCATTAAAAAGCAATATACCACAAATGCAAAAACAAGGACCTAAAGCACCATTAGTATCAGAAAAAGAGATCATAAGTGAAAGAATAAGAGATGCAAATAACTATAGCATTTCACGTAAAAAAGATGTGGTTATAAGTTCTCAAGGATCCGAATCTAGAAGAGCAAAGTTGTCAGCATTCAGCAAAAGCCAGGAAGAATTACTTCGTGAGAAAATGTATTCGGAGTACGTATCTCAAATGGCAGAACGTGAAGAAAGGAAGCAACACAAAGTCATAAAAATAACTAATGCTCCAGCGTCTACAAACCATAATATAACAATTTCAAAAAGTATGCCAACACTCGACATTCTTGACGGGAAGGTCAATAATAGAATCGAGAAGGAGTTCATATCTAAAGCTAGGGAACGGTGGGATAAATTAGGTATTAAAGATCCCGAAACTGAAGACGAACGAGAAAATATTAATGTGTACAAAGAACCCAAAGTGATAGAACATAAAATTAAAGTGATTGAAGGTGGTGAAGAGAAGGACGTTAAAAAGTTACCGAGCCATCTGCAAGAGTTCGTTCGGTTTACAGCCAAAGACAGTGAACAGGGCAGGAGCAGCTCTGGTGAGTCCGACAATGGACCAGCATCCCCGCATCTTGTGATTTTGTGTGCAGTGATTATAATTGTGATAGCAGTTGGCAAATATTTTTTGCGATTGTTACGAAACAAATGACGACTAACATAAACATGTACATTGTGACTGATGCCCTAAATAATTCGAATGCTTTAGTGTGTATTGTTGTGTGTAGCATTGCATGAAATGTTAAACCAAAATTGTAACAAATTATTTATTTTAGTCCTATCATTAATCTAGTTACTGGACACTTCGCCAACATTATATTACATCAGCATATTAGAATAAACAGGTAAGTTATTTACATAATTTATAATTACGTATGCTTTACATGTCAAACATAATGCCCTCTACACTTTTTAGATTAAGTATCATTTTACGAGTTCCATTTTCTAAATGGAAATGAGTCAGAACATTTTTTATGAACGCATGAGTTTGCGTATTGTGTTATAAATATATCCAAAAATTCTAAACTTCTGTTTTATTAAAAAACATGCACCACACATTGTTATGTACAATTTCATGATCTCTGGTTACATAATATCCTTATTTTTAGTCATTTTATAAACGAAATAAATTAAAGGTGACCTACATGAACGCTTGCAAATTTCATTTCTAATACGCTAACACCCAATGTATTCAGCTAAATTATCAAAACCGAATCAAATTTTAATGAGAGCGTGAATGAATTTTCATTTTGGATCTGTTTCAAATTACTTCAGTATTTTCGTTTTACGATTCTAATAATGCCTTGGTCTGACTGGCCTGGTGTATTGGTCTGACGCAGTATAGTTATACATTATTCATGTTTAAAAACATACAGGGGAGAATGGAAGAAGAAAACGTGTTGCGACGAAACCAAGTAGAATGGGGTATGGAGAGGAAGGGGATAATGGTGTACCTACAGTTTTTGATCATTGACTCTCGTAATTCAACCTCCAGGAGATTGTCGACTGCTTAACCAGTTCATCCTGTGGGTGCCTTGCATCTGAGGATTATCGACACCTTAAAGGGATTTAATATACTCATCAACGCACAGCTCAAAATATTGGACAGAAAAGACAAAAAAAAATGCATATAGTTAAAATAACGAAGCACTAAAAATTTATAAGAAAATTCAACCCCTAATGCTAACAGTTTCACTAACGGAAAATGTCGTTAATTTCCGCAATAAAAGTCTTTAAATGTTCGTATGAACAATTATCCATTATCGCGATGATTAACGAAATTTCCCGTTCGTGTGGCCCCCGCATAAGCGTATGAAATAAAAGTTGGAAGTTTGTATGAAAATCCTTTACTGAATGAAGATGTTGTTGTTCGGTTAGCACGTCATTATTGTACTTTTATATTGTTACTGTAAAATATATGGCAGACAGAAATTCAACATTTAATATAACAATTTCACGGCGTATTAGCGGCACAGAGCAGGTGACAGACAGCTGTTTATTATTACGTCTGAGTCGCTGTGGACTGCGGTCACGAGATAACTCTTATCACAAATGCACACAATCACGAACATGATAATTAGATCGAGACCAAATTATATCGGTCGTACGTAATTATTTGATAAACATGTTTATTGCAAAATGATCATGATAATTAACTTCAAACTGTCACTTACGGGATGTCTTCAATGATTGTTAATTATTTTGAGCTCCCGATATTTCGATGCTGTGGTAAGCGCCATGATCGTGTGTTGATTCAACCCACGTAAGTGACATTTTAAAGTTAGTATCAAACCATGAAAGCTTAAAACAATCATATTAAAAAATCAATTATTTACTGCATTCCTTATGTTACAAAAATGATAAGAAATAAAATGGTACTAGATCAAGATTTATGGATCCTGTCGGGCACGCAGTTTATCAGCCTTTGACCGCGATTATTGTCGAAATATAGGTGAACTTTCAGGTACAGCTCTGTCTAACACTTTAACGAATTACAGGCGTGATGTTATAATGATTCTACAGAATATAGACTTTATAACAATACAATGATCTAATTCTTTGGACGATTTCAAAATAAGTGGGCGACTATCAAGCAATTTCAAAGAATAACTCTCCATGTGAGCAAATATTTGTGTCGTGTACAATTTTCGCTATATCAGACGAGAATAATTTGTCTGCCGAGTGAGGCAAGAGCGTCGTCCGTGAAAATATTTGGATCGTCTAAATCTGTGCTGAATAGCCTTTGGTGACTCAAACTCGCGAACGCATACCTTGTTACGAGTATTTGCACTACCTTTAAAATATGTATGTAATAGTCCATTAAATGTTTTAAACACAAACGAGAAAATAATTTATGTTTACGAGTGTATTCATTAATCTTACATTTATTATTAGTTTAAACTTGGCAGGAATTAAATCTGAGATAGATAGATAGAATATACTTTATTGTACACCAAAATTGTGAGATAGATTTACGAGTACTGAAACTTTACTCGTGTATTGATTTTCATTAGTTTCCACACACGCTACGTGAAAGTCACTAAACTTATCTACTTAATTGAATCCCTTAATCGGCCGTATCGTATAACACTGTTAACGTACTTTATAGCTTTAATTTATTCTACAATGCACTGCAATTAGAAGTAACAATTATTTTCTTCAACACAATTACGTTTTCTTTGTTGTTGAACTGAAACAATTCTATTGTGTTTACTTATGTTTTGCATAGCAACTGTGTTAATGTCCGTTGTTTATGTAAAAGAGTTTTATTTAAAGATTATTTTTTTTAAACAAATTTTTATTGGGTTTTTCCATCGGATATTGCGTTGTTGATGGTATTAGGCTAGCCCCTATTACGTGGGACTAAAATATATCTAACCACTAACTATTTCCAGCAGTTTCGCCTGCATGCAACTCGAAAATTATCCCACGAGAGACCAAGATAAACGGTATCCTATGTGTATTGCAGACTATCATATTTAACTCGAGCTTTTAATCAAGATCCGTTTAGCCATTCTGACGTCATTGAGTAACAAACATCCATCCTGTCCAAACTTCCGGTTTATAATACTAGCTGTTGTCAACGGCTCTGCCCCTACAACGCTCAAATTATCCCACGGGAAGATAAAATCGGGATAAAATCTTCTATGTGTTAATCTAGGTTATAAACTATTGCGTGTGCAAAATTTCATCAAAATCCGTTTAGAAGTTTTGGCGTGAAATAGGAACCAACAATCCATATATCCTCACGAACTTTCACTTTTATAATATTCCTCGTAGTAGGAAGGATAGTAGGATTCGTAAGAATTATTAAACTGTAGGTGTACTATTTAACACACTTCTACTAAACCGTGAAGGCTGAACAGGCGTTATATTACGTTTAAATAATAAATCGTCGACTTCAACGTCAGTGAGGGGTTCGGCAATAATCTGTATCTAAATTATCAATCAGCGTCAATTAAATTGTCCAATCACGACGCTCCGTCGGGGCGAGGGCAATAATGATGGCATTTCAATTAACATCAGCCGTTGCTATATTTATCAAATAATGTAATCAACTTATCCATGTTCACATACTGACTTCACGTTATATGAAAAGGATAAATGGAGTTTGCGAGATGAGATGACCTTTTTAACAAAGATTTGATATTTAGCTCGTTACTCTTAACTTCTCTACCAGGGGTACCCCAACTTTTTCCAACTTTTTTGAAGGGGTTTCCAACTTTTTCGGTTCGCGGCACACTTAGATACACTAACCCTGTTAGTGTATCTCGGCATCGGTCGATACCAGATGACAATGATAACTTGATGAACACTCCATCAAATGATGAGACTACAAAAGAATGCAATGGGACTATCTTCTTCTTGAACCAAACTCAAATATCATCGATCCACACAAATTTTACCTGGAGAAAGATCAACAGGAGCAACCAGGGCTCCAATGCGCACAGTATTTATTCCCTGGTCTTACCGTTTTAATCAGTCACTGGATTTTGAAACCTCAAATAGTGATATTACTGTTCAGATTCATCCAGTTAGAGTGGAAGCTAACCATATTTGGGAAAAAGCTTATCGGATTATGGTGGTCTTTACCAGCTCTAGACTGAGAAATTACTTAGACGGTACTGGCCAGCAATAAATGAGAAAGATGTTTTGAATTCCAGAACATGTTTGGGAATCGATCCAATTAGTTCCTGTAATCGATTAGTTTCGAAATCGGATTTGCGTCGAGACGAAAGAATTTTCTTTATAGGAATGTTTGAGTTGCCAGTCTAAAATAAACTTTTGTCACAATATGGTCGTGTGTTTTGCTGTTAAAATAAAACTTCTGTCGCTATGAATTCGACACGGTAGTTCAGTTAATATAGCTAAGTCGTGGTGGACAAAAATACTCCTGATGTTTTTCGCTTTACTCGAGCTGCTGTGAAAATATCAGTGAGCGAATCGCATATAATTCTGTATCCGTTTACGTCAAATACATCAACATTTTATTTATATTGCCAACCATCTGCAGTCTGTGTATTTTGCTTGCATTTTTCAGCATACACTGTAGACGCTACGTTGTTCGACAAATATTTCAGATTATAACTAGACATAGTCTAGGCTAAAAATATATGTGATCTGGAGGCAATGCTGTTTGCCAGAATTCCAGAAAATTTTAAATGATATTGTTTTCCAAATTATCAATACGAAACGTTACAAAAATGTTACAATAAGAAAACATTTAACAAACTTTGTTATAATATATTTATGGAAATGCTAATGAACGATAATATGAGTTTTTAATATGAATTACTATTATAACTGGTTAAAGATCTGCTGATAACATTTGCATTGGTCTCATGACACTTACTTTTATTATAAGTGCAAAAGTTTGTGTGAATGGATGGAACATCGATCTAATCTATTTGGATGTTTGGTACGCAGTTTATCTTCTTTTCTTCTTTTTAAAACGTAGCTCCTACACTTACTAGGAGTTTCTTCTGTATCGTGGGTGAGTTTACAAACATAGAAACTCACATAAACAAACACCCAGACCCGGAACAACTACTTGCAGATCATACACAAGTTCTGTGCGGGGATCGAACCCGCGACACGCCGCGCAGCAGACAATCGCTCAGCCATTGCGCCAACCATGCCTTCAAAATATATTTATAACCTGAATTAACACATTGGATACCACAATTTTTCAGTTACACATAGGCGAACCCGCTCGCAATAGATGGTAAAAGGTCAATGGTGGATAGGAGAACCATGTAATTCATAAGATACTAGCTGACCCCGCGAACTTCGTAGCGCCACAGAATCAATACTACTACACTACTAATACTACTACTACAACATTTGTTACAAAAAATGTGATAAATGAAGAACCGCTTGACCGATTTTGTGCAAACTTCACATAAACTATCTACTAAACAGTCCGAACAAAGCCTAAACATTTGGTTTGGATAGGTGAGCTCGTTCTTGAGTTATAAAATTACAACGAAAAGTGGCATTGATTTTATATATATTGATTACCAGACTTTGCTGCCAAAAGGAACCCAGAAAACTGTTCGCCAATCAATCATCAATGTAGCAACTTTAACCTCCCGATACACAACATCACTTACCAACGAGTTTCCGAAAATATCTGGAAACTAACAAACACGCTCATCTTAACAAGGATGACGTCGGAAGCTGTACGTCTTACGTAATCGAGAACTATTAGACAAGTGAAGTTGCTCAGTATCCCACAATAAACTTTTACTCATCTTTGAGAACAAAATACGTATTCGTTAATTACAGATTCATTGAATACGTGGTCGGCGCAGTGGCTGAGCGGTTGGACTACTGCACTGCGTGTCGCGGGTTCGATTCCCGCTCGAAACAAATATGTTTATGACCTACAAGTAGTTGTTTCGGGTCTGGGTGTTTGTGTATCTCACATACACAAACACCTTTACCTAATAGAAGGATTTTTTAGGGTGAGCATTGTTCGAAAAAAAAGAGAATTTCGTTTAGGCTCTTATTACATTTTTTGTAAAACTATCGACCTGTCCTGGCTTCGCACAGATGCAATTTAGAATATAGTCTATGTTACTCAAGGATAATGTAGTTTTCTACTGGTGAAACCATTATCAAAATCGAATCAGTAGTTCCAGAGATTAGCGTGGTCAACCAAACAAACTCTTATTATAATATTAGTAGGTATACATAAATAAAATGTAGGTATGTATAATACCATGCCTATTAAGTAAAAAAATAAATATATCTAAATAAAGATGTATGGATGGCGACAAAAAATGACCTTCCAGAACATTTCCATTTTCGTACTTATTGAAGATCATTTGAAATATTTTCTTCCTTTAGAAGTAAGTTTAATATTTAAATTAATAGGTGCGTGGGTTTTGGCTATATTTGGTTAACTTTTTTTGTCGCTTGACATTCATTGAACTCTCGCTAAATTCTTATGAATCACAACAATACTGTTTTTGGTAAAAAAAAGTAGGTATAGTCATGTTTTTGCCGTTTTTGCGTTTAAAATGGCGTGTTATTTTGTAACGACACACAAATAAATAAATGTAGATACAAAAGATTTGTTTATAATCGGTAATGCGTGTTTGGCTCAATTCCCGGGCTTTTATTAGATTTTTCCAACGGGAAATAAAAACGCAGTCGCCGTCCAGATCAGGAATTTGAGCTATATAATGTACTCAAATAATTTAACAACGGCTTTCAATCGGCGGCAAAATTACCCCGCGGTAACATTTAACCGAGAAAAACATGTTATTCCAATCTATAACCTATCGCTGACCCTTTCATTATGATTAGTTCAGCTATTCCGACATGATTCAATAACAAAAATCCAAACTTTCACAACATTAGCTAGATAGATTGAATCAATACATAAAAATCAATTCGTTATAATTTTATAACTCAAGAACAGGCTCACTTATCCAAACCAAATTTTTAAGCTTTTGTTGGGACTATTAAGTAAGTAGATGGTTTATGTGAAGTTTGCACAAAATCGTAATTTCGCTTTATACGTAGCGAAGCACGTACCCACCGTGTCGCTAGTAGGTAGATAATAATTATGACTACAAACTTCTGTAAGTATGACATAACTTAACTTAAATAAAAACGCAGTGACCTTGAACCAAACCGCAATCACTATTATTTGCAGTTGATCAAAGAAAAACCCACAATTATTGATTTAAATGTTTATTTACTTAATTTATTGGCATTAGACTAGTGACTAGTAGTTTACTTAAAACCATAAAGATGCGCAGGATTGCGGACTGCGAGTAATGGGTAAGTCACAGTCCGATCAGGGACCAGCCCCGAGTCGATGGCGCATCGTGTTCTATGCGAGTTTTTTAAATTTATTTGATAATTTTACAACGGTTATTCAAAAGCAAGAAGTTATTCTGTACCTACCAACCTTTAGGTTGAATAGGGACGAGTAAAATGGATCATAAATAATACCAAATTTTTGCCTTTTTTTTCATGGTAAAATCATCAAATGAATCCTCCCACCCAGAGACGGGAGGGACTGTCAGACTCGTACTGACTAAAATCTACGATAATCCTTTAATAGCCCGTTACGTTCCAGGGTCCCGGATGAGACAGTTCCGCGACCCGAATAACTTTTTGCCATGAAGAAGGCAAAAAGATCCTCAAAATTAATTACTCCACTCCTTTCGCCTCATCCACGTTCATACTTCCGGTCATACAAACATACCGGTTATTAACACTACAAACTTGACCTTTGTGAAGAACTTTACCACTATGATTGACGCCGTGGCTACTCGATTGACTGCTGCGCGCTACTCGAGTCTCGCTTACTCGATTTCCGCACGAAACAAATATTTTTATGATGTACAAGTAATTGATCTGGGTCTGGGTGTTTGTGTATGTGAGTTTCTATGTTTATAAACGCACCCACGATACAGGAAGTAATTCCTAGTGCGAGATAATTCACTCGCCTCCCCTCAACGAGTCGCCCATTACTCGCCGCCCGCATGCCCGCGCCTATGGTGGCCGAAGATCGTCTGCCGACGTCCGTCGCCGTGGGCGTCTACCACTGTGGCTGGGGTGGAGGGAGGACGCTGTCCTCTACCTCACGCGGCCCGCCTCCTCCTTCGCGCACATGACTGCTTCGCAGAAAGAGTTGGATCATTCACCTCAAAATAATCACACATGACAATACTACCCAAAGTCCCCACAACTTGGTTCTTCTGTTTGATACTAACAGTACCCTAGGTAAATTTTCCACGTGGCTAATCATACGAGTCATCCAGGAGATAATTTTACGTGTGAGTCTCCTAACAAAGAGAGGACGTCAAAGCGCCCGCAGGCGCGCCGGAAGTGATTTGACTGCGGAAGTGACATCACTGGGGGACACCCGACGCACACACGCGTGTTTTTATACAGGGGGATTCGGAATTTTGTCTTTTTTATCTCTTGATATTATCATCATAATCGTTTTAGTCTGAAATAATCCTTTCTAATTGCGGGTCGGTCGTCGGCATGTCGGTTTTCCAGGTATTATTTGTAAATCTGGCGATATAGCTATTGATGAATAGTAAAAACAAAATTGTCTTCAAAATAAGAACAGGAAAAATGCGGCAACCTTTTATAACATCAATTAACACTTAATGTTGTATATTCTTTCACATAGATACTCGTATCATAGAATAAGCTTCTATGAGCTTCGAGGCTGACACATCACTTAGGCAAAACAATTTAGTAAAATTTATTCCGACTTTAAACTTGCAAAGCTTTAAATAAATAAGGGAATAAGACCGGAACAGTAAAAAGTACAAACTAGCTTGTGGAGATCATATAGGCAGTCGCTCCATGTAAAATACTGGTATTCAGCTTTCAGTTCAGTTTAGACTGTAACCATAGTCCAACATAGTTTGACAAAGGTTAGGATTTAGAACAGTAAAAATCGAGCACTTCATCATCAACAGCCGGAAGACATCCACTGCTGAACATAGGCCTCCCCCTTAGACCACCACGCCGAACGACAATTCGCCACTTGCATCCATCGGTTGCCTACGACTCTCACGATGTCGTCGGTCCACCTAGTGGGAGGCCTGCCTACGCTGGGTCTTCCGGTCCGTGGTCTCCACTCGAGAACTTTTCTACCCATCGGTTATCAGTTCTACGAGCAATGTGGCCTGTCCATTGCTACTTAAACTTGCAAATTTCGAGCACTTGGAAGTATGTAATTCGGAAACACCCTGTATGAGTTGCTCTTTGTATGTTATTTTTATTGACATTGACTTTTGATTCGTTTGCGTACAAATGTCGTAGGTCATTATTTTGTTGATAAATGACACATCATGCGTCACTTACATTTTATTTATCGGTTTCGTACCTTCGGGTTCGGATCGCATTAAAATAATGTTGTCATTATTTTTAATATTGCCTTACACTTGGAATTTCTCATGTAACAGTTCGTTTATAAATATTTAAACTCAAAAACACAAACACTCAAACCGGGAACAACTATTTGTGAATCTCACAAATATTTTTCCCGTTCGGGAATCGATCCCGTGATACCGCGCCGTTAATATAATATACTAGCTTTTGCCCGCGACTTCGTTCGCGTGGAATAGTGACTTCCAGCAGATTTTTGGTTTTACCCACAAGTTACCGATCTCGCGGGATCTCTTCAAAAATGAAATGACTGTAATAAAAACTATCCTATGTCCTTTCTCAAGTTCCAAACTATGTCTGTACCAAATTTCACACAAATCGGTTCAGTAGTTTAGGCGTGAAGAAAAGACAGACAGACAGACAGACAGAGTTACTTTCGCATTTATAATATTAGTTTGGATTTAATGAATGGAGATATTAACTAAGGTTTAATTTTCTACAGAAAATTCTAAGGTACATCATTTACTACTTAAAACCAGGCTTGTTCCAGTGAGTGAACGAGGTGGCGCTAGACGACTTGTATAGCTCTGTCTCTTTCACTCACTGGAACAAGCCTGGTTTAAGACGTCATGGTAGGCCACTAGTTCCCAGTTGCTGGGTAACTTAATAACCCTGCCAAAACTTGGTTATCTTTTTATGGTTTTAAAAGGGAGTATAAAACGTAAAGAGCAACTGAATGATCAGGATGATTTTAAGTCAGTCAAGTCTAAGGCCGTATACAGAAAGAAAGCTGGAAACTTATAAGCGCTTACCGGCGCTTGACAGCGCTGGTCCGTTCTACACAAAGGAAGCAGATTGAAGCAGACCAAGCAAGTTGTTTATTAATTTTAAACGGCAGCGCCCAGCGCTGACCAGCGCGTGTTGAAGCTTGTCGGAACTTGTCAGCACCGTTCAGTGCTTATCGGCGCGCGTTCATATATTTTCCTGCGCGTGTTACCAGCGCTGTCAAGCGCTGGTAAGCGCTTATAAGTTTCCAGCTTTCTTTCTGTATACGGCCTTACGGTACCGGCAACTCCACCCAAAAGTGGAGGACTTATTTGTTGATTTTGAAAAAAGGCTTTTGACAACTTTTATCCTAGGCCAAAGCCTGCCGGGGTCGCGGGACCATCATATCAGGTAATCGTGGCCCTGGAACGTAAGGGGCTATTCAAGGAAGACTGGATTTTAGTAAGCAGAAGTCTGATAGTCCCTCTCATCCTGCCCTGGGAGGGGGGACTCATTTGATGTTTACACTACGTAAAAAAAAGGCCTGTCGCCTGTCGAATTCCTGAATATACCCACCTAATTCTTAGCTTGTTCTAGATTAATGTTCCTATTTAATTAGGTATCTAGATTACGGCGTAGTTACATTTGTAGAAGATTATACATAGAACAAACTGAGATCTTATTAGTTCGAAGAATTTTTGAGATACGATTAAAAGGTACAAACTATTGCGGCTAAGTGCACCAGCTAAGGTGAGAGGTCGTGAGTTTGATCCCGTCCCATTGTACCTATTAAAGCGGCGATCCCTCTCACGTGCTAAAAGTGAAAAGGGAGTAACTGGAATGCAGATGACATGCTTTTATGCGCTATACTGCGAAGTTGATTGTGGGGACTATCGAATCAATTGCAGGGCATTGTGACGGTCGCGGGACCAAGGGATTACCGTGACCCCGGTACGTAAAGGGCTATTAAAGGACACCGTGGATTTTAGTCAGTACAAGTTTGACAGTCCCTGCCGCCCTGCCCTGGGTGGGAGGACTCATTTGATGATATTACCACGATAAAAAAAAAAGGGCATTGTGACAGAGATGTGAACTAAGGGTTTTTATTGTTAATGAACATCAATCCAAATATATTTATAAAAAATATTATCAGGTTAGCAAGAATTTACTGATCTTATGTCTCCAAATAATATGGTCACGGCGTTGTCATCGCACACAGCCTATAAAAAAATGCAAGTTTTTCTTATTTAAAAATATTACACAATAACTAAAAATGAAAGATACATTTGGCACACTCCGTGTAAACTTATATTCATTTTCCGTTACTCACGTAACTAATTTTTTCGCAAATGTCTTTGTACTGAAATATTTTTTACATAAATATTGTGTCACGTCATTATGCTGAAAGCTTCCTTCCGTCCGTCTCGTCTCAAACTTCTTCATTCAAAACTTTCTTGTATCAGCGCCATCTATTTCTTGGAGCTGGAACTAAAGTAATAAGTTCGATGTATCTCCGCGAGATGTCTATTCAGTGTTGATTTGTATCGGTAGTTTTCAGAAACAATAATTACTACACTTTATGAATAGAAATCAGGTCAAAGTTATTTTAGATCTTCCGTGATGATAATATAACAGTTTTGGTTGTAACCAAACTCAACTAATAAAATCTGCATTAACGCTAGAAATTACTAATCTTATTCGGTCGCAATCCTGATCCCGATTTTTATATGTTAACAATCAACGACTTAATTGGCATTTTCGAGTTTTAAAGATTTGAAATGAGAAGCTGCCATTGCAGACAAATGGATTTGGATTGATATGTACTATTAATTTCGGGCGTAGGTAAATAAGTTAAAATTGTATTGACTTTATAGCTGGCACCGAACATACGAAAGTTGGTAATCTAACTTGGCGTTGTTTTTTCGTATTATTTTGTAATGGGTACAAAGGGCACCGATAAGATAAAAATAACTGAGGCGATAATTAATTAATCCAAGAAATAAGTTACTCTTATGAATCTTGAGCGATAAACTACAAACAACATTTATGTAAAGAGTAACAATAAATTTCAATAGGCGTGGGTGATTTTTTTATTGATATTTTAATAGAAATCTCGCAGAATTACTTTCATTGAGATACAAATAAGTCGTCTATTTATTTATAATATTGAACTATATTTATATAATCACTTAGACTTTGACTTTGAAAAAATATAAGTACTTATAACCTACTAGCACTTTTCCCGCGACTTCGTCCGCGTGGGTTACGTACTTTCCTAATTCCCCCTTTTCACCCCCCTTAAAGGTTAAATTTCCAAAAACCCCTTCTTAGTGCTCCCCTAAGACATTATAATAGGAAGCCGTGTGCAAAATTTCACATTCCTAGCCCCAGTAGTTTCGGCTGTACGTTGATATGTCAGTCAGTCAGTTCTCCTTTTATATATATAGAAGATAGAAGATGTTACTGAGCAATAATGTAGTTTTCTACTAATGAAAGATTTTTAAAAATTGGTTCAGTAGTTCCAGTCCCATTACTTTATATGTTTTTTCGAAAATATTACAAAATCTTAGTTTAATTTTTCTAACAATATCTATCTAAGAAATAATATGCTGAAATAATAAATAAAAAACAAGTTGATGACTCAATTAAGCTTTAACTTATTTCCACCATAGGTACGAGTATCAACGTACTTATACACAGCAATCTTTGTGGCAGTTTCAATTACAAAATAAAAATTATGTTGATGTAAGTATTGCTCAAAAGTATCTGTTATTATTTTGTAGTAGGTACCTATTTCATTAAAGGTTAAAAAAAAACAATAAACTGAGCTTGTTTAATTATAATCTGTATCTAAACTCAATTCTAAATGCTTTTCCATCATAAAACAAAAGTATTTATTTGAGAATTTAATTACTAGCGATTTCTTTTTCCAGTAAACTTTCTAAATTTTAAACAAAATATCAAATATTTAATTAACCTTTTAGATTATAAAACGATAAACCGAGTCCATAACAAGGATTTATTAAAAATCTGAAATAAAGAAAAATAAATAACATACCTTTTTAATTAAGAAGAACTGAATTAAGTTGGATTATTGTATAATCTATCTATATATATAAAAACGTTATGTTGGTTTGTGTATGCTCTTTTGAAGCATACGTTCAATAACGTTTTAACGCAAAAAGTTCTGCACCGATTTAGCTGAAATTTTAGCATGATATATAATCCGCATCAAGGATTGTTTTTTTTTTTTGAAGAAAGTTGTTTTGTGCCACAGTAAAGCGTGGCAGGTTACAGCTAGTTCTCTATAGATTTAAGTATTAGAAGAACGTTTTAATGAGAGCACTGAGAAGCTCGTGAATAAATAATAACAGCTGCGCTGGTTAACTATCAAAGTCTAAAAATGACAACCGGGATTATCTGCTATTCGTGCTTTTATGAGGCTTTAAGGAAACTTGCTTTTTTATGTTTTATTAATACCTTTATTTCAGGTAAATATAGGCCATAACATAGAATACATACAATTCATATAATAATTATAAATAATTAAGAGAGAAAACATGATAAATATCCCGTTTCAACGGTTTATTTACCATGTTCATTATTTGTTTTGAGTTTCCGATATTTGTTCATCCGTGCTCCGCTTGCAACAGTGCCGAAATATCGAAAACTCGAAACAAATAATAAACATGGTAAATATACCGATTTAAATCTTAGTAATAGTTATAGTGACACGTCAGTTTAAAAACTTATAATCCTACTAATATTATAAACGTGAAAGTTTGTTTGGATGGATGGATGAATGTTTGTTTGTTAATCTTTCACGCAAAAACCACTGAACGGTTTTTTTTAACGTGGTACCTAAATCATCAAATGAGTCCTCTCTCTCTCCACTGAACGGATTAGGATAAAATTTGGTACACAAATAGTTTATAACCTGGATTAACACATAGGATAGTTTTCATCCCGAATTTATTTTCCGGTGGAATCATTTTAGAGTTGTAGCTGGCAATAGCTAGTTATAAATAAACTTGAATGAATCACCTACAAACTAGACTTAATTATTATACACGAAGAGGCCATTGGTCGCGGGACTGTACGAATTGCCGTGACCCCGGAACGTAAAGGGCTATTGAAGGACACCGTGGATTTTAGTTAGTACGAGTCTGACAGTCTCTCCCGCTCTGCCCTGGGTGGGAGGACCCATTTGATGATTTAACCACGTAAAAAAAAATACACGAAGAGGCGGCGTCGTGTTTCGCTGACGTGATATCTTTCGGCCAGAACTCGACCTTGAGTAATCTCTTGAGACAATGAGTCTGTACCCGTACCACAAAAGACTTGAAGTTGGTTTCGCAGCTCCAACCTCTCGACATTAAAATTCCTGGAGTTCTTCACTCACAAATACTTCATGACCTCCTTCCTCTACCTTCGTGGAGTGATAATATATATAGTGTTATGATACTCGCAAAATCTTGAACAACCCAACTTACAAGTAACAATTTTTTTTTTTAATATTTGACCTCAATCTAGACTCAGAACCGAAAAAATCACCGCAGGTTACAGATAGGATGGCGAATAATGGGTGACTTGCCATCCAATCATGGGCCTTGCCCAGGTCGATGGCGTGTCTGTTAGTAATCCGACGGGGCCCCTTAAGAGGGCCAAAACCTGCCGGGGTCGTGGTGTACCATCAGATAACCGTGACTCTGGAACGTAAAGGGATCGAAGGATCAGCGTGGATTTAGTCAGTACAAGTCTAACAGTCCTTCTTCGTACCCTGGGTGAGAGGACTCCTTTACTCATTTAATTTTACCAGTATAAAAAAGGTGGTATAAGTGTTCTGCCAAACCCTTCACAAAAAATCAGACGTGGTACTAAACTTACCTACCTATAATCCTATAGGTAGGTAAGTTTAGTATCCCTTATTTACCATGAACAATATCTTGCAATTGTCAGTATATTCCACACTTCGTACACAATGTGGCGTTTGAATCAGATGAATAGACAGATTTATGTGATATGATAGCAGCATCTAGTCTCTAGTCCTTTGTCTCCTGGGACTTAGTGAGCGACGATGGGAGAAAGGCTGCGAGGTGAACGACCGAGCTTATGTGCAATATGTAGATGAAAGTACTATGCAGATCAACTTTTAAAATAGGTGTCAATGGCCTCAATATGTTAACTGTCAATTTAAAATAACATAATACTTACCTTTATTTCCTTATTAGAGACATTTCCATATGAAAATTGTTTATATAAAAGCGTGCAAGTGTTAATAAAGAGTGCATGACGTCATAAATGGCGTTTCAAACCTTCCATTCGTTTCACACTCTACTCAAGGAAATGTCCGATATTTTTCATCGGTTTTTGTCCAAGGTTTTCATTTTTGTTTTTATATGGACAAAAAATTGCAAGACCGCAACAAAAAACTTCCCTCAAGTTTTCAATGCGACCAATAGTTGGCCAGATAAATGCCATCTGCACCCCTTTTTCC
Source organism: Agrotis puta (assembly GCA_943136025.2). NCBI lineage: Eukaryota > Metazoa > Arthropoda > Insecta > Lepidoptera > Noctuidae > Agrotis > Agrotis puta. Next base: position 6,242,885 of record OW964171.2, read on the forward strand.
AAGATGGCGGCCAAAGGACAAGGGTTGCAAACTTGAATTGAACTGTACAGTAAAAAAAAATTTTTTTAATAAGTATTTTTCTTTTTTTACGTGGCAAAATCTTCAAGAGTCCTCCCACCCAGGGCAGGACTGTCAGACTTGCACTGACTAAAATCCACGGTGTCCTTCAATAGCCCTTTAGGTTCCAGGGTCACGGCTACCCGAAGAGGCAGTCCCGCGACCTTTACGCATACCAGTGAATTTACACTCACCCCAGGAATTTCTCCTGTGTCGTTCTTGCGTCTACAAACTAAAAAAATCACATGAACAAACACACAGATACGGAACAGATACTTGTAGGTCAATATAAATGTTAGACCCGTGCCCCGTGCGGGGATCGCACCCGCGACACGCTGCACAACCGTTGAACGCTCATCCATTGCACCAACCGTGTCGTTTGTAATGCAGGTCCTTTGAAATCAATTGCAATAATTATTTTAAAATCATTACGGTTGCTCCTGTTAATATCATCATCTGCCTAGCCTTTTCTCAGCTCTATTGGGTTCAAAATCAAAAGTTTTTATTTCACACAGCAGGTGCTCGGTTCGGGTTGCTCGATTCCATGGAGAAGAACCGGCAAGAAACTCCATGGTTACTCTTTTAAAATATGATATGGTTTTACAATCAGATTGTTACAGTTCGGTTTCCAGTCTAACCAGATGCAACTGAATATCAGTATTTTACATGGAGCTATTATATTAGTTGGTCCTGCTACCATTAAAGTATATTTCGAGCCATAGAATTTAACGTTTTAATCATGTTTAGCATTGATTCTATTTTATCCCTCTACAATACTAACTTCAAATGTGAAACAGTTGGAATATCGAATTATCGTCATTAGATTCAAAATTCACTGCTGTTTAATGCATAACACAATGAAGGGCGCTGGAATTCATTTGTGTTAAATTGGGTAGGAGCTAGAATGTTAATAACAACTTTGCATTTTCAATGTGATCTCTAATCTATATGCATTAATGACTAATATTGCAATGAAAACACACATTTGTATACATTAACGTCTTTTATGGGATTAGATAATAATCATGTGCATCGCATAGACCTTAATAACGTTAGGTTAGCGTTTCTTTTTATATATTTTAAGGGAGAGTTGCCTCATAAAAAAATATCATTTTTTCGTGTTTGTAAATGTGTAAAACACATTTAAGCTCTAATGGTGCCAATGGTTTGACCCGGAACAGACGACCCGGGTGTACCTGTTGGAGCGATACAAATCTATTACTACAAATAATTTCTCCACGCGAGAGTCGATCCCGCGACACGCAACGCAGCATCCAACAGTGTTGTCAAAAATGTGTTGAAAGTACTACTTACCAGTAACGTAACATAACTTCAGAATCCTGCCGGGGTCGCGGGTCTCTCTTATTACGTCAACGTAAAGGGCTGTTGAAGGACACCCTGCATTTTAGTCAGTACAAGTCTGACAGTCCCTCCCGTCCTTCCCTGGGTGGGAGGACACATTTGATGATTTTACCAAGATAAAAAAAAAACATAAATTCAGAAGAAAATTGTAAGTGGACAAAAAGCAATATTTTGACGTAACTAAGGCGAAGTGCCTTCTGTAGAAGTCTTTCAAAAGTTTGATCAAGAACTCAGTGTTTATTACGTTTCTATCTTTCTAGTTCTGTGGTTTACAAATTCGATTTCAGTATGGGTCAAATATTTGTACGGTCTACAGAGTGAGTTACAGTCTGTCTGTGATTTTCTAATGTCACGCACGACGCGGTGTAAGTCTAAATGTAAAGCAAAATTAGTTTTCAAAGAACTTACGTGACTTTGGAATTTCTCAAGAAAGCCCTGAAGCAGTGTTATCACGTTTTCGCCGGCGAAGTTTGGTCCTATTTATGATCAATCATTACTTTTGGCAACAAAATCTTATTTGAATCCTGAAAAGGAAAATAATGATGTGTGGTATTAATAAGGCTGTGTTAGACACGTTCTTTTTGGACATATAAAGCTATCGTTGAGAGGTCGCTAACGTCATGCATTGCAGTATGCGGGGTACCCTTTAAGAAAGCGGTACCGCATAATCACACTACCCGCCAGACGATGTAATACGCGAGGTATTTTCTCCGCTGAAATAGAAGCATAATTATCCTTATCATGCTGATTTATACTCCAAATAGTAATTTAATTATTAGATATTATGAGTAAGACTCCATTAGTGCATTGCGTTGCATCGCGTCAGATCGGAGATCGGATCAACGTATTTTATGGCACAACTACGTTGCGTCGACACACCGCAACGCAAGGTATGCAGGTAATCGCAGGCGCAGCGTCTCATACCAACCTAGCAGTGAAACACTATCATTTATCGCAACGCTGTCAACGCTGCTGCGACGACCCAAGGTATTAATGAGGATTTACTGAAAGTCGTGAGTGAACAGGTTACTTCTAGGCAAGCGTGCTTCACCGTCTACCACATCCTCGCTTACCATCAGGCGAGATAGTGGTCAAACAGGAACACGAATCAGTTAAATTAATTTGTTATGTAAACCAAAATGGTTGCAGATTATTTTTTTATCGTGGTAAAATCATCCTCCCTCCCAGAATTGACGAAGATAGGTCACTTTTAAAATTGACAAAACGTCAGAAGTAAGTACAATTTTTACTTCCTTCTGACGTCACGAGCCCCACTCTCTGATGCGTTATATCTTTGCAAATATGGATTGATTTAACGAAAAAAAAATACGTGTCCATTATTTTTTAAACTTTAGCAGACGGACTAATTAAATTTGCAATTTATTGCTGCTCTCAAGTTGCCTAATATTCAATGTATCTATTACATTATACTATAGATAGTTAGTCTTGGTAAGTAGTAACACATTACGTACCGAGTGTAAGTGCCCTTTGCGGGCCCACGTTGGTAAAGTACGACATTAATCAAACGTATTCTGTCATCATTATAATCCGATCAGGTTAACAGTACCCCATCCCACTTTACCACTAATATACCAGACTATATGTACATAAAACCTTGTATACATGTCTCCGGTAACGTAATTTAGTTTTAGAACGAACTCTTTAGTAGTTATATTTATGCTTAGCCCGAATTTCACCTGAAAATAGGTAAAACTAGTGTACCTTCTATCCTGAATTTAAACTCAAACATGAAACAGCTTTTCAGAACAATGTTGGAGTCAGTCTAACTAACCGAAATAAACTAAATAAGGTAATTTGTACATAGGATAACTGTATAAAAATATCAATTCAGTTGAGTCTCTAATGTCAGTGGGTCTCAAAGTTTCAATTTAGCAGAATCATTATTATGAAATAAATTGAGATAAAATTCGTAACATGGAATATTCTGCGGGCATGCGAGCGGCGAGTAATGGGCGACTCGCTATCCGGTTATGGACCACGCCCGGGTCGATGGCGCGTTGTGTTCCACATGCGCCTCAAACAGTGTCAGCACAATTACGGGGTTCCTCTTAGAGGGCCAAAGTCTGCTGTGGTCGTGGGACTAACGAACTGACGTGACCCCGGAGCATGAAGGGCTATTGAAGGACACCATAGTTTTTTTTTAGTAAGCACACGTCTGACAGTCCTTCCTGCCCTGCCCTGGGTGGGAGGACTCATTTGATGATTTTACAAAGCTAAAAAAAACCATGGAATATTCTATTCTTTTGCTTTAGCTATAGAACAGATAAAAGATTAATAATATTTATTTCGCAATTCGTAGATGATTCTTTAGTGGGTAGTTTAGACACCCTGATGTATTTAACTAATTACTACATAATTATAGCTATTACTATACCCACCCAACTAAAATAATCGCATTCAATGTAAATTTAATACTTTACGTCAAATTTCACACACTCCTCCCTTCCCGGTGCCATTTCGTAGAGAAAATGCGACTTAAATATTCTCCTTCAAATGTTGGTAATTTTTCGCGTTAGCAATACTGTAATCAAAACAATATAAATCATTAACGGTACCATATCCCCATGGGTGAATACCTTTGTTAACCCTCATTGATAACACGACACCCTTTGTTCTTTTCAGATATCTGATATTTACTGTATTGATCATCCTTTGACTTACCCCCTCTACTAAACAATGGAGACGTGTAAACTGAGCTTTTGGGTACTTACATACCAGATACATGGTACAGACAATCGCATTACTCTTCATGAAAATTTCGGTACTAACGCATTAGTACCGATAAGTAATCCTATTCAGTAACACACACAACTATAATACTAGAAATAAGGACCAACTAGTTCAGCCAGGTTTCAGACTAGCTAAACACATCGTTCATGGGGTACTGTCTAAAATGTAACAATAAAATCACTTTGGCCATATTCTATCTACGAGTATCTATCGGGCTCCGTTGGTTATGCAAACGCCTTTATACAGGACATTATGTGATAGTAGCTTCTAGGTAATGTCATTGCTATCATAATCAACAACACACGTCGTAATTGTTGTCACAAGTACCAGGGCAGAATAAATCACCGTCAGTAGTTTGTTCGCAATATATTGCGCCTCCGCACGCCATAAATATCTCACTGTGAGCTTTATGGAACCTTATGGAGGGAAAATTAAAGTCTAAGTCAATATTTTACATGAGGTCCCGGACACTCTTTGTCAATCATCAGAATTATTACAGAACCTTTGTTACATCATTCATCTTCAGATGGTACGTTATGTGAAAAAAATGTAACAAGTTTAAAGTGTCCTTAGTAATTAATTATAAAAAAGACAATTCAGAAATAAAATAATAATTAACAATTTATAGTTTTTAACAGTACATTCGATGACACTTCATGTTCTTTACTGAACATTCCAACTGGTTTATCAATCACTGAACGCTTCGTGAAAGCGCCTCTCCACGTGAATATGAGATATGAGAGTTATATGAATATTATTTTTCGTTTTGTGGGAACTGCGCGATATTCGTAGTTCCATATCGTTGAAGTAGGCATTCGGAGGAGCGAGTTTTATTTCATGAAAAGTATTGTTTTTATTTTACATAAACACAAGTAGGTAAATAATAGTAAAGAAGAGTAATAGGTTACTTCTAGGCAAGCGTGCTTTACCATCAACCACATCATCGCTTAGGAATAGGCAAGATAGTGGTCAAACGCGAATTTTTAACTTTAATTGTCCCACTGAAGCTCAAATCTTATCAAAGTGTAAACAGGGATTTAAAAATTTTCAATTTAAGCGATAAAACAATTTAACATTTATAAAACTCCGAAGAAAATAGCTGATAATGACGTTTATATTACGTTTATATTTATTATATCAAAAGATATCAGAATTTAGGGAGCTATCCTAAATTCTTAACTCATTGCGATAATTCTTTCATCACGAGACATCAACAAAAGAAGTTTATCTTCACTAATACAAAACACAGATAAAAGAGTAAATGGAACAAATAAAGAAAAATACGAGCTACAGAAATCTAAGCCGACGCCTGTGGCTACCTGCGAACATGTGCAATGTTCTTTGAGTAACGATCGATGATCGCCCAAGAGGTGACAAGACCTATGTACGGACGCGTCTAGTGTTTGTGCTCTGTCGATACATTTTACATTGTTTTCTTTTATAGAAAAAGGCGTTTGTTGCGCTTTTGTTTAGGGTAAAGCTACATTTAACTTTAAAGCTGTTATAATAAAGTATCTTCTCTAAAGTATCTTTCAATCTTTATTTAATTAGTGACATGGTCGCTAACGCTATCATTAGAACTTCAAAAAGGGAGATTTACCATGTTGTTTTTTATTTAAGTTATTAATGTTTCGGCACTGATACAAATACGGATCACGGATAAACTCATTATTTAGTAAGAAAGGACTAAAAGTTTAGAAAATTTAATTTATGTATTGTTCCGACTAACGAGACACACAGAGGCACGGAATTATGTATAGGTATAATAGAATCAGTGACAAAAACATTTTGCCAGCGAAGCCCAGCTCAAAATAAAATCAGTGAACTTTTTGTCTTTCAAATAACAATAAAGGTCAGTGGGGCAGACAAACAATCCACAACATCACTTTGCCCATCAATGTTTAACTTGCCATTTGTACACGGACGATTAACCACGACTTTTCCATAAACCCACACAAAATAGATGCGATGAGACAAACTAAAACATAGTTTAATATGACATTTACACGATTCAATTTAGGTTGTCAGTCCGTCCGGCAGGCTTTATGTAATACAAGTCATGTCAGTGGGAATTTGGTTGAAATGTGGCCACTTCGAATGGTAGTGCGGCGGGAATCCGCAACGGACAAGATTAATTAGAGTTGCGGTTAAATTAATAACAGGGCAAGCACGCACCCGTCCGGCCTTCAGGCTATCCAACACAATGGCTAATCAAATCGCATTATTGTTCATGAAAGTGCTTTACGGGAATATCCTAGGGATTATTTTCGCTTGTTATGATGGGAACTGCTGCAAAACTAGTCATGTGCTTAGAAGATTACTGTGATTGACCGACAGTGTTGGTTCCTGCTACGCTGTTGTTTATATAGCATGAGACAAATGAATTACAATCTTATATGGTCTAGGTTTAAGTGTAAGTTTCATAAAACGAATGGGTGACAATAAAAGAACGAGTGACGTTACTTGAGTACTTCTGGCGCACCCTGTGTAGACAGTTCCACTAGCAATCTTGTTGATTGGTCAATTTTTCCCTTGTGAGTTCAACTGCCTTGTCTCATAGCTAGTTGTGGCTAGAATTTAAAAACATGTCTGAGATATCCAGATGCCGCCCATCTGGATATCTTTCTTTGGATGATATTTTTATGAGAAATAGAAAGTTAAGAACAAAGTTTATGAACCGTGACATAATTAAGAATCCAGAACATGAACTCACTAAAGAGATTGCGTAGAAAGTCAAGATTGTTCAAAGAGCTATGGCGTATAAATAATTGTCATCGCTCATCCTCGCGTCTTCTTTCACTGTAATCTCACAGCAGCTATTCTTACGAAACTTTATAGGGCCGAGGTCAATATTTAGGGTCTCAGCACACATATGGGATCGGAAAGGGATCGTCACCGTATCGCCTCGAGCCGTTCAGAATGGTTTGTATTAAACTCCCTACTGCAACGCACACTAATCGGAATAATAACGTAATCGCCTCGCCTCGGAACAGGCTCCGAACTTGAATTCCCGTGCTTACGGCTCATCGTCCCCGCGCTTACGTTTCTCCGTCCCCGCGCTTACGTCTCTCCGTACCCGAGCTCACATCTCTTCGTCCACCCTTTCCCCTTTCCCCTCCCGCGACTTGCCTGCTAAAGACGAATAAAAGAGATATTTATTATATATTTTATTATAATGCTATAAAAGAGATATTTCGGCATATGAAAATAAATATAAAATTTCTCTTCATCATCCATCAAATGTTTTTTTATAGTCCGAAATTCCCCTTCAGTACTCCTTGCTTTATTCATACTGTGTACCCAATATCTTTTTCTTTTTTTCTTGCTATTTTCTTTTTCCTCTTCATCAAGTGCTATGGCTATGATAGCCAACTCACGTATTGTAAACCAAGACATAACCGTGCGCTACACTTAACGTTTGGATTCAAACTGATCTGGTGCCAACCAGGTCAGCCAGGGGGCGGCGAGGCGTAAGCGCGGTGTCGCCTAGCCGTAGCCGAGTTGACGTACAGGCGCTGCTGATACGCTTTCGTTACGTGCATACGGTAGGTTGACGCCTGGTTGACAGCGAGGCGAAAGGCGTTACGGTTACGATCCCTTTCCGATCCCATATGTGTGCTGAGACCTTTAAACGTACCTTGGGTCAAGTGAAGAGTGAATAGGATACTTCTAGGCAACCGTGCTTCACCGTCGACCACATCTTTGCTTACCATCAGGCGAGAGACCATATAAAAAAATATGGTTCGTTACTAAAACGTCTATTTATGGCCCCGACGCCAAAACACCATCCAATAAAATTTGCGAGCATCTGTAACAAACTGCATAGTAAATTAGCCTTGCATTCTACGTAGGTTGTCCGAGTCAATTGGCAAATTGGATCATTTGAACGGAACGAGGGGTTTAGCTAATCTGCCTCTTGTTGAAGCTAGCTATGTAGTATTGTAGCTCGATTGAAATCTTTCAATCGAGTTAATGAGGACTGTAATTATACCGTACTGTCTTAAGGTACTTCTATGATTAAACAAGTTTTTGGGTACAAATAGATCGATAGAATCAAATTTTTCGGTACAGATAGTGGGTACGAGTTTTGTTGACGGAATAATAGTCAAAATGACAGGATTTAGACTGATTTCTGTCGTTCTAAGCATGGGGATGTACAGTGTTCTTCAGTCGTAAAAGAATCGGTTGAACTCATTCAACCGATCTTAAATTCTAACTTCCGCGCGAGTTTAAACATACGTTCATTAAACATTCACTCAAGGTTTGAACTGAATAATGATGTGCAATCAGTATGGGAACGTCTCTAATGGCCACTATTACTTTCTCTCATCAGGAATTACTTATTCATCATACTTGTACCATTTTCCCATGTATTTCAAATTAGTTGTGCTGTTTCCCGTTACTTGCTTTGCATACAAACTTCGGTATGGTAAATTTCTCCCTTATTAAGAAACACTCTCCTAATGAAAAGTCGTGATGGCCCAGAGGTAATCACCTCGACTCTCATGTGAGTTCAAACCCGGGCAAATATCAATGTGTCTACGGTTCCACACGCGCCTCAAGGAGTGTCAGCATAGTTACGGGACAAAAAAACCTTCTGTTGGTTTTGTATCATGTTTCTGAGCCCAAAAAACCCTCTTTATCAGTATTGTAGTAGTAATAATATGAATAAATTGTGATAAATTTATTAAAACAGTCATGGATTAACAATTCAGAGTTCCTATTGTGATTTTGCAAATGCAGAATGAAAAAAATGTTTTAAGCTCCCAGATTGTCAGTCGGTTTGTCAAGAATTAATTTCATATGGGTTAACTAGCACTTCGCCCGCGACTTCGTCCGCGTGGGTTACGTACTTTCCTCTAAAAAATTCGAAGGCTGATTTTTCAATAGATAGAACATTTTCCATACAAACAAAATTCCCCCTTTTCACCCCCTTAAAGGTTAAATTTCCAAAAACCCCTTCTTTGTGCTCCCCTACATTATAATAGGAAGCTGTGTGCAAAATTTCACATTCCTAGCTCCAGTAGTTTCGGCTGTACGTTGATATGTCAGTCAGTCAGTTCTCCTTTTATATATACAGATTTCTAGTTTCAAGTCTAATCACCGTCCTATGATTAATAATATTCACCTAGAGGGAGCAATTTAATCTCCGCAACTAAACTAGGAGGATGAGGTATCCTAAAGTTGGACGAGTTCCATACTACCAAGCTACTGATACCGCCAATACTGACGAAGTTGGCTAAATTTCTGAGATACCAGATAGTATTTCATGTGAAACATTCAATCAATACAAGTCAGTCGTCAATGCAGTGGAATTATTGAACAATCTAATAAGTCTGTCACTTAGACATTTACATAAATGATTGAATCTCTGAAAATCTTCTGTGTGTGTTAAATAAAATGACGAAGATATACGCTTTAAAAATTTCATTTTAAGGCATTGTATTAATTACACTAGGTTGTGACGTGTTGTGACAACCTAGTATAATTTTTACTAGTTCTTGACGTCACGATTCTTCTCTCGGGCTTTGATGCATTTTATCTTTGTAAATATTAATTAATTTAACAAAAGACAAATACGTGTCCATTATTTTTGAAAACTCTTCTTGACGGACTAATTATATTTGCAATTTATTGATACTACCAACATTCGTGGTAATTTAATTTGTTGAGCTATTAGTTTCTTTGTTGTGATTATTATGAAATGGATCCCTTAATTAAGATTTGAAATAAAGTTTCTAGATGTATTGCTAAACCGAATTTAAAATTGAAATTGCAATAGGAGTTATTTGAAATCGGTAAATAACATTATCATTACCGTTTTATAAAAATACTAGCACTTTGCCCGCGACTTCGTCCGCGTGGGTTACTAATTCCCCCTTTTCACCCCCTTAAAGGTTAAATTTCCAAAAACCCCTTCTTAGTGCTCCCCTACATTATAATAGGAAGCCGTGTGCAAAATTTCACATTCCTAGCCCCAGTAGTTTCGGCTGTACGTTGATATGTCAGTCAGTCAGTTCTCCTTTTATATATATAGATATACGTCATACAAATAAAATGTCGTTTTCTTCCTCATTCATCGACATTAAAACAGTAGTACAATTTATAGCTTTACAAAGATCAAGGATTTTTAGTTATTCTCGCAAAGCTTTTCTAATAACAAAAATTTATATTAGAATATCATTTTACGACAATACTTTACCCGGAAATCTAACAACCAGCCAACCAGCGAACCTATGTACCAGTTTTACAATGGGGTATCGTCTTACCCAGTAACTGGGCTATGAAGGTCAGATAGACATTCTCTACACATTTTTTTCTATTTAACAATAGGCTTGCGCTTGATCCCTAACATGATGGTAAGCAAAGATGTAGTCGACGGTGAAGCACGCTTGCCTAGAAATAAACTACTCAGCTACATTCGGGTAGACTTGAGGTCGACCCGAAATTTTTTGGTATAAAGCTAGGCGGTTGATGACGGGTCGCGGGCAGCCCTAGAACAGAAAGGGCAATTATAAGCCGTGTAGTCCGCAATGAATCCGCCGCATTCACCAGGTCTGGACGCACCATAAAGGAACAGGGTTGTTCTTAATAGTGAAGTCTGACAGTCACTTCTATCCTAACCAGTCGTTGAAAACCTATTTGATGATTTTCCACCCCCAATAAAATAGACAGGTGATGACTACATAGGTATCAAATTATAAACTTCTGGTATCAATCAGTTGCTCCATTAAACTTTTAAAATGCATTAGATATCCCTTTTAATATCCCCTCCATGGCTAGGCATGAGCGAGCAGTATCAACTAGTTTCTATAATAGATTCGGAGCTCGCACGACACGACTAGCATTGGGATGCAAATTACATTATAGCATTCAATGATTATGAATGAGTTCACCCGTGTTCACTGCGGCAGATGGCAATGACCCAAGGTCATCGGAATTGACACTAGTTAATTGTATTACTGTTGATTTACGAATATTATGTTACCGGAAAGATTATAGCATTTGACGTCATTTTATGATTAAGAACAAATTTTGAATTGACAAATATTCTACCGATAAGATCCGTTTTGAATAATTTTAGGCGGGGTCTAAACGAGATTCAATTCGGTTTGATTTTCAACTCAATATTCATAGCTAAGAGTCGAAACTCCAATAATGCGGTGTTATTTAGGCATTCATTCAAATGTCGCTTAGCGCAGTCGGTAAAAACGGTCGTAAATATCGCAAAATAGATCGTAGAAAGATTTGAAGGTCTTTCTTAGACAGTCATTATATTACATCATTATGCGGTGAAAGGCCTTGGCCTGGTGACTCGATGACGTGTCACATTCTGCAATATTGACGGGACAAGGTCTTACACGGAAAAACCTGTGTGCAGTAAGGGAGGAAAAAAACATTTTGTCTGTTCATCGTATCCTATTTGCCTTTTAATCATAACTTTTGCCCGACAGGAGATTGGAAATCACCGGTATAAAATAGGATATCTTATAATATCCTAACGTAGGTCATGGAGTAGGTATATGTGGGCTTCATTTCATCTAATCCGGAGGTACTAGCACGAGTGTGTGACGTGAACGTAAGAAAATAGGTAGTTTATAAAAAAAATCCTTTTATCAAGACATATCAATGTACTCATTGTAAGTTACCTATTCAAGTAATTTAAAAAAAAAAACTAAAATTGTTTTTGATTCAATTCTGAGATCCGGCAAATGGCAAAGATAATAGGGTTATGCCATACCAGGAACCAGGTTCTAGGAATACAGTTTGTATTTGTGAATGGTAATGGGCGGAATGAGGAATTAATTGTATTTTTAGCGAAAGATCCTGCTAAACTATACTTGGATTTTCGATTAAAATCGGCGTATTCCGTTCACGAATTCGGCCTGGCGGGCGCTTCCATTTAACCGCATGAAAAGTTGACTTGACATACAGACAGGCTGTTGATAGACAGAAAGACAGACTGTTACTTTCGTGTATAAGTATGGATGTATGGACAAAGGACAGACTATCCATTATCTGCATTCATATCAAAATCAATATGACGCATGCACTTTACCCACTCATTCAGATTAAAAATCCAGCACGATACATTAAAAGTCACCATGAGTAGCCGAGTAGAGCAAATCGCTCACAATTTACCGAAATCAGACGAATCTGAAATGAATAATGCAGTTCATTTGGTGACCGAATGCGATGTCGTGTCTGTGACATCGATATATAGGATGTGGCTAATTCAGCCGCGGTAGCTGCAATAATAGACCAATTTATTTTAACCTCTGTTGCATTTCTGTACATTTTGTGTACGCGTTACGAATTTAATGAATGTACAATTCTAATTAGCCCGCAATTCATTTTGCTGGCTGTCGTTCTGACAGTCGTTTATGGAGCTGCAAGAAATATGGCTGAATTGCATTTTGTAGACTGTAAAAGCTTAATTATAACGTTGAGATATCAAAAGGCGAGGTGCTTGACAAAACTATTTCTCGTGAATACGGTGTTATTTTTCCCTTTTTAGGTACCTTTGAAGTAGTCTTTCGTTGAAATTACTTTTTTTTTCACTTCCTCTTTCGGACGAAAAACTAATCAAATCTCTTTTTACACGTAGGTAACGTTATTGGATATTTTTTCTGTTCTTTTTGTTACCAAAGGTAAATGAGGACACGGTCTACCTCCCTGTTATATAGATAAGTGGGTATGTTTCGGAGTTTTTCCGTATTTCCCTTTGAAGACGGATTACAGGAAGCTTCAGTAAGCTTATCACTGAATATGACCCGTTACCTACAAGATATTACTCACAATTTTGGTAATTTACATGACGACAACTCCAGGTTACGACTTCAATCCTCCAACTTCGCCTATTTCCATTGGGAACAGCCATTTTTAGTACCAGGGAAACTTGAATAAATTCCGCTCGGGATTCCATTGAAGTGCAATCCATGCTCGGGAAAGATTACGCACGCGTAGGTAAAATCTGTAGAATACCTACAGTGAGAGTATTTAGTTTATTGCCTACTACATTTTACTAACTATAACTGTGTAAACCATAATTTTACTTAAATGGAATAGAATATTTTCTATTTTAGCAACGAAATACCTTGGTTTTTAGATGTATATTTTTTGTTTAATTGATAAAGTTTTGGTAGTGTATTAATACCTTTATTCCGTTGTTTTTACTTATTAAATTAAACATATTTGTTAAAGACTTAAAAATATACATTCACATTCAATTAATCACAACCGTTTGACAAAATTCATTTGAAAAACGTTAAAAAGGTTAGAAGTATCAAACGCATGGTAGTTGGTGTTTTTTTTTTAAATTCATGTATTTTAAATCATTATTAACTCGCCTATAAAATATTTGCTATCGACACTCCGAAGGTTTAACTCCTCTGTCCTTATATTTTTTGTTAGAAGGGGCACAATCTTTTTACTTTACGTAATACGTACGCATATACAGATTATTATATTACACAATGTAGAAACTTTTCACTAAAATAACGAAAGCATTTAAAAGAAAAAAATGAAACCATCCAAAGATACTTCCATTCACTCATTCATTCATGATTTGTCTACGGTCGGTTTGCCCAACTGTCTCTAGCAACTCTTGGCGGATTCCGTCGAGTTTATTTCCAGATATTTTGTTCCAGTTTATTTTGGGGGCTTCCTGTCGCGACCAACGACGTGCGAATCTAAGGGCTAAGCGTTTCTATACGAATCGATACATAGAACAACGTTTTAGTATAATCTAGGCTCGAAAACATAGGCGCTTAGGTGCTTAGATAGATTTATAGCTAGCCGTTTTCATGTTTTGCGTAGAGTAGGTAAAGATATTCCCTAAAAAAAGAAAATTATGGAAACAAGTGTTAATATGTCAATTACGACTAACGAGCAATTTCAACAGTAGTTACAATAGAAAATCATTGTTCTAAGTATTTTTTTATCGTGGTTTAATCATCAAATGAGTCCTCCCACCCAGGGCAGAGCGGGAGGGACTGTCAGACTTGTACTGACTAAAATCCATGGTGTCCTTCAATAGCCCTTTATATTCCGGGGTCACGGTAATTCGTTAGACCCGCGAATAAAATACATACTTAACATAAAATTGGAATATATAAAGTAGAACGAACTACATCAAAGGAATTGCATTTTTAATCGACCCCACTAAATCCCAGCTGAAGTGAATCGAACAACAAACACTTCAGACGTTACAGGCGCCTCAAGTGCTGCATGATGGCCACTCTATTATACAGCTCTTTCCCAACTCCTGCCCTTAATCCGATGCAAACTGGAGCAGCGCAAGGCATTCTTATCACATTATATAACAACTAAATCAAATCGCATATAATCTCATTACCGTTATCTCGCGAAATAACCATAACACGTCGCGTTTCCATTGTTTTCCATTTTCCGTGGAGTGTCGTCGCGTTATCAGTGTGTGGGTTTAGTTGGCCGGCGGCCGCCACGCTCGACGCACGCTCGCTCGCCGCCATTTTCCTGTTTCCCGAGTTTCCCGCGCGCCGTCCGAACGTCGGCTCGTATCGAACCCGCTCCCCTCGCCCTATCGTGCCGCATCGGAATATGTCATCCTGATATCGAATTAACGGTGTGTATAAACAAGCAGTGTTTATTCCTACAAGTTAATCGAGTTAATGATAAGTTAATGTGTGTCGGCCCCGTGAGTGTGGCACGTGATCGGATTACTGAATCGAGGGATAATATTGTTTTTACTGACGTAAGTAGGCACCTTCAGGGATTTGTTAATGAATTAGATCGCGATTGTGTAAGATTAGTGATAAGGCGGCGGCGTGTCGAAGGTCGCACAGATTCACTTGTTTATCTTTTTATCGCTGTGTACCGACGCTATCTGTATGCTGTTTGTCGTACTTTTTATTATTTTAGGAAGGTTATTTGCTTTGATAGATTTTCGGTTGTTTATTTCCTGTTATAGAGACAGGCAATTTACGATTTAATCATGTTATAAATTATTCGTAAGACCCTGAGAATAATAGATATAAAAAGGAAGAAGAAATACCCAATTTATAACAATACGAAGGGTTAATAAACCTGACAGAATTTGGAGTCCTCTTTTTATATGTCACCCTCCCTACATGTGGGTGACCCCCACACCCTACGCTTTTTCCACCCTAAATGCGTATGCATATTTGGTTTATTGTGTACTGTGGTCGTGTGTCAACAATATGTCTTCGTATCAAACGCCTTTTTAAATGTCACCGTTATTACTTAACGAAATTATAGAGATGCGAACAATTTTACTCATATTTTTTTACGATATTCACCGGTAGGGGAATATAATATCAATAGAAAAGACGATATGGGTACTTTTACTGTGACATTAAGTTGCCGAATAAATGCTAGATTTTATTAAAATTTCATTTGATCAATCTTGTATCTATTACCACTTTATTTTGAACCTTTATCGAGCTTTCATGCAAATGACAATAAAATTATTAATAAATTATGCATCATGGCTGCTTACCTACTTATCTATTGCAATCGTTATATTTAATTGTATTTTATTACGATCTTCATGTAATAATAAATTCATTTTAAATGGAAATAGATTAAATCACACTCTAGTTTGACATTAACCTACATTGCTTGAATAAATTAAAATACGGTATTAATTATTATTTATACATATATCAGAGAGGTGAAACATCTGTATCAACTTGCAATATTAATCATTTCGTAACGCCTGTTTTATTTAAAGGGGTTAGCAGATGTCCTGGCTCATGTTTTGGCAGATGATTGTTTTCAATTTATGGAGGAGACAGCGACCTTTTCCTCATTTATTAATGACAGTAAGCTCTGAGTCACTAAAGCAAACTTTTTTATAACAAGGAGAATACCAAAATGATTATGGAGACAGTCAATGCCTTCATTAGCGATATATTTTACAGTTTAACAATTTATTTATAACAAACCATCTGCTGGATGCAAGCCGCTTCCTACCGGTCCTATTGAAAATCTATGGGGGAGGTCTACTGCTATATGATGATGGTAATGAAGCCATCAGAATTCTTCGGACTGCTCTTCTTACTTCTTAGTATAGGCCTCCCCCAGGGTTTTCTGTAACTCATGGCCGTATGGTTTTCTCCTCTAATATCCCTCCAGTAGTAGCTCATAGTCTTTCAATCTTTGAAATGGATTTCCACTACTCCACGATCCTTCTGTGGGGTACCACTCTGTTACGTTTTTATGTCCATTAGCTGTTTTTGTATTTTTATACTGTATCTTCAGCGATATAAACATGCAGCCAATTAGATCTCTTCGCTGCTACCGACAACGCGGTTGAAATAGCGGAGTTTTGGGCCAATAAAATATAAATACCGTCGTGCCAGCGACACGAAGAAGAAGAAGCGATATAATACCAAAATCAAAGGATTTTGATTATTCTCTTTCAATTACCTTTCATCACTGAGTCCCTTATTCATGAACATCAACAACATTGAATTAACACACAATGGTAATGAATACTATTTATTTACAAAATAAAAAAGAACAGCTGTACGACAAATAACAACAATAAAATCTCATTACCAAGTATTGCTTAATGTGTAGGGACGTAACCTTACAATTGACGCACCACGCATTTTTTTCGAAGAAAAACAACGTATTTTACATTCCTATCTCACAATCACGCATCTATTATACTAAAAAGGAGAATACGTTGGAGACTGTCCAGTTAGCGGGTCGTGGGCGATCAGTACCAGAGATGACAGCCGGTGGGTCAGGGTTAAACACTCGGCAGTGGTAGGGTTGAGAGTGTTGAGACTGCGGTGGTGGGTTAGAAATATTGTGAAGTAAAATAAAATATACTTTTCAAATAACAGCGAAGATAAATAACAGTTTGTTCTAGAATATTTCGTTGTAGAAAATATCGACAGGAGGTGTTAGACAACAAAAAGTCGCTTCTATTACAGTAGAAATCAATATGTTTACAAGAACGATGATGTTTACGTAAGTCTGTTAAATTATCAATTGACACGGTGGATTAATTATATTATAGGTACAAACTTTTTGTCGATTTAACCAAAAGAACATTCCATGAAAGACTTAAACTTATGTTAGTTAAAATAATTTACAGAAATAAATCAAAATTTCTCATCCCTGGTGAGCAATGTTATCATCAATCTAGAAGAATATAGACCGACTTCATATTATCTATCTCTCGTATTATCTACATTGACAGCCCACGTCAATAAAAATTTAGATAAGTGGGAGACATTTGCAACTTGTGACAACTGAATTAATTTGACGTTTAAGATTTAAGGTAGCTGATGAAATCGATTCTGCTAAATATGGGCATAATTAACTAACTTTTAAACTAACATATTTTATTTTATAAATAAACTGTCGGGTCTACCTCCGATTTATTTTCTTTTGTTAAAATTTAACTAATTTACCCAAATTGGTTTCTTTTGTATAGCTAATAGTCTTCTTGGAAATTTGAATATTTATCTATAGATTAAATATATATCTACATAAAAATAAATAGAATAAATGTTGAACATAATGTTGTCTAGAGATATTTTACAATTACTCCTGAGCTAATTTCAAAGTTATAAATATTTCTGCTAGCGGTACCATAATAATATCAAAATGGCACTGTCGTAGACTTTTATTAATGTTATTGATTTTATCAATATTGTTGCTACTTTCATACATGTGCATAGTGCATAGGTTTTATTAATTACTGTTATTTTTTTCTTTGTTTGCCTGTCTACGTCTTTCTTCTTTAATTTATACATGCTAAAATATGTTTTTTTTAAAACATTTAATTTTTACGCGGCAACTCAGCACTGATTGGTTAAAACCTCTTTATTTTTTACATAAAAAGCCATAGTTTATTTATTATGTTACTAGAATATAAATTCTCTAACAAATGACTCATGTTTTACTAAGATCATACATGTGTCACACAGTTGCTCGAGCGAGGAAAACCTCAGATACATTTGTAATTCGCATAACATTACGTGGACGGTCTAAAGGACACCTATATGCCTATTTCTTATGCCATAATTTAGTGACGTGTCTCACTTGAGACTAGTGTATGGTCATTAAAAAAATTCCATCAACATAATATACTTCAGAAGTATTCTGAACCTTATTCTGATTAAATAAGATTCAAAATTGTACACTATTTAGAACTCGACTGTACCTGAGCTGTTGAGACTTAGTCTGAGATCTATATAGAGCTAATTGAGATTAAGCTCAGTGGCGCTTAATCCTTATTAGTGCGAATTTATTACGCATACCGTATATAAATTTGCTTCTTAGAGACATGCCAATTTACGTCTAATCAAATATACAAAAATCACATCGCACCTTTAGAATAGAAGTGGCGTAATCTAAAATTCCAGTTTTATGGGAAATGTTATTTATTAATTCAATACCGAGTGACGCGGGGAAAGAACGTGATTTGAAAGAGACGGAAACAGTGCGTTATACCTTTTCTGGGCTAGAAAAGCTGGTTTCTTTTTACTAAACTAATAGAATACATGTTTATAAGTCGTTCGATGCATAAAATTCATTTTCTTAAAAATTTTAGTTAGGCCACTTTAATTCTAATGGTATTAAGGTGTTTGCCTCGAAAATGGGTCGGCCGATTTTATTTGTATGTGAATAGGCTGTAATTATTTTCACACCCTTAAGTAGCCCCACGAACTCCCATTAAAAAGAAAACAATAATGATTGACGTCTAGCGAAGTGGGCAAGAGTTAGCTAGTAAATCTATAATAACTTCGGTAAATATGATGTATAACGAAAAAGGCCAATATCACTGAGCCCTGAAATAGATAGAAAGCGTCGGAGATCTTTTAGAAATTGATGAAACAAGTCCAATAAACAAAGGCAAAACCGAAGATCAATGGTCTCATTGACCTGGATCAAAGAAACTGGAAACTATAGCTGAAAGCCCAATATCCAGCAATGGGATACCTCAGCTGAATAACAACAATAAAAGTAGGTGCTTTTGATGAAACACAAATAGCACAAGTTTTATTCCTCTTAGTAACCGCAAAGTTTACCACAAAAATCTGTAGTCAAAGTAAAGCAATATAAACTAAGTACTTTTTGAACTTCTACATAGTTGACATCCACTAAAAGCTGCTTTTTTGGCCTTTTACAATCTCTTGTTGATTTAAATGGGAACAAGTTTTGTACTCTATACTTTTTGGTCTCGGCTTCCCCCGTCCCCCGTTTCATTTCGACTCTTTTTCAAAGTTTAAAAATACGGCGGTTACTGTGTCAATGGTTATCCATCTATCTCTAAATGAAAATTCACCAAAATCGTTTCAGATTTACCCGTGAAAATGTAACAAATTCACTTTGGCATTTATTTGATTAAAACGGCCTTTGATTAAGAAAGAAAAGCCGGATGCGTAGTACTACTACTACTATGCAATCGGTGTGCTTGTAGGTATGACCAGATGTATGAATGTGGATGAGGCGAAAGGATCGTGGCAGGTAGCGCTCTGTAGTTTCTGCCAACCCCCATGGAGAGAAGGCGTGAGCTTATGTATTTATTTATTATATTAGTATAGCTAGAGGATTGACAGCAAGTCACCAATGTGTCTTTTTCAATTCATATGTTTATTCTAAGTTTATCTTGGCCATAACTGCCATTTGTGACGGAAAACATCGTGAGAAAACCTGGACTAATATAATAAATACATACAAGTCCGAAGCCATGTCAGAGGCCTGTGGTGTTCACCAGAAAGTGGCCTCCTCAAACCTCACACGAAAAAGAAAATTATGATAATGATCAAACTTTTCGTGAAATAATACTAGTAAAAAATATCATTTTTGTACTCTTTTCATCAAAATAAAGCTATCAATATTGAAACCCGGCTATCATCAAGTCTTCTAAAGTAAAACCCTTTAATAGGAGGTACCTACAATAAAACATTTCGTCCCCACGGCCCCCAAAATTGCTCGCAATATTTCACAAAATTACAGCTTCATTTGCCGAAACCATTGTGGAATTATTCAGTACACGCCATAAGTGCATTTATGAAATAACAAACGACCACCAGCAACTCATTAGTCCTTACAAACAATTAGTTGGACATTTATAGGACATGAATTTAATCTATCACTTCGATCGCGTAAATATATTTTAATTTTTGTACGCAAAATACTCGCATAAAACGTGGAATTGCGATTACCGGTCCGTTATATAATACAATACATCATAATGTTATTAAAATTAAGTATTCCTGCAAAGTATATACACCAACCCCTCCCCTATTTAAGCTTTATGCAAAAAGAAGTAGCTTATAACCTCCAATTTTCAGACGTGAACGCGTAACAAATAAACGAAAAAGCTCTTGTTACGAGTTATGATTCACACATCATTTTGTAAAATTAGAAAGTTAGTTACACTCGTAATAGAAAACCTTCTCCTGTTTTAGAAGTCCGTTAAAAATAATCAAAAATAAAATCAGAAAGATAAAAGCAAAATTATTAAATATTTCAGATTTCCCCAGAGAAGCACTCTTGGTCCCCTGTTGTTTAAAGTAATTTTTGTCCGTGGATTTTAGTCAGTACGAGTCTAACAGTCCCTCCCGCTCTGCCCTGGGTGGGAGGACTCATTTGATGATTTTACCACGATAAAAAAGTGCAGCTTTTTAAGAAAAGTGCTTCCGTCATTTTTGGTTATAAACGACTCGAAATCTAATAAAACTTCAATGCAATTTTAAACCATCGATATTCATTCAAAATTCCGCCTCTAAACACAAAATCAATACATTTCATTAAACAAAATTCCAATCTGAACGAAACTACATGAAATCCGTCGTATCGACCATTCATTAGAGAGATTGAAGTTCCGTATCACGGTCCAGAGACGAAAATAAATATATTATCGGTGTGTTTGGTAAACACACGTTGCAGGCAAGAACATCACGTAGAATTTGGGTCAGGGACTATCCACGTGGACTTGTAGACTACGCCCATCAAACCATTATAGCCACATGTTCGGCTAATCCCTGTCTATACTTGATCACTATGGACATTGTGTGTTTTAACTCCCCATTAATTGAGTAGATTGTCGGGTTTTAATATATGGGTAGACCTTTAATGGAGGGTCAACGCTTTTCAAGAATTAATTGATTCAAAAATTTGATATTGATTAGGTTAGCCGCTGTTGTGTTGTTTGGTAGTAAAAATGTTGTTAAACTCTTAAACTAGGTGCTAATTCGAATTTTAAATATTTTATACCCATTAACGCCTCAATCGGATTAGGAAAGCTTTGTATGGAAAGAAAAATTGACTGCCACCATTTTTTTTCTTGTTAACGCTTTTTAGGAAAAGGTTTTGCCATCATCAATTGCCAAAATTAGTAATAAAATATGGCTATTTTATTACTAATTTTCCATTTTAGCCTTCCACACTTTCCTCTGCGTAATTTTCTCCGTCCAATCCCGCATAAACGCATGTATGATGTCACGTCGTGTCGTCAGCTACGTACTAAACCTGTAGCCAAACCCATCCAAAGATCAAAAGCATGACTAAAATCTTTCATTATAATCTTATTACCCATGACTACACAAACAATAGCCCTTATTTAACGGCAATGAAGGCGATTGATCTTCCCGGCGCCTTTGACCAGCTGCCGTTACATCATAAATTGGCGGGTCAATCAATTTCCATGCCTGTTGTAGTAAATTGTAAGTCCACAGTTCCACACAAGGCTTTGGGAATCCTTTTATGGTGTTCAAAGACTAGGCTTTAGTCATAGGCTTGTCCTAATGTATGAAACTTGTATTGGCACATATGGATTGTGCAAGCCATGGTAATATTAGATTTTGTACCTTGTATTACTGTAAGTAATTCTGAATTTATGGCTGTGTTTATTATAATTGTCATTGGTATCGTTTACATGATTATTAACAGCTTCCTCTCCAAACAAAGAGATGTTTTTGATTCTAAAAATCATTAAATTAATTTTGAAAGCTGATTTCAATGTTGTTATCATTACAATTAGGATTTGGCTCACATTTCCTTGTTACCTATTTATTAGTACTGCAAACAAATCATTGTAATTTCTACTTCAAAGCTAATTTAAGGTTATTTTATTTTTACATCTAATCTAACCCTTCTTTTCTCATTTCTAAAAATGTCCATAGCAACACTATTATTATCAATTTAAATCTAAACAGTAATAACGCCATTGCCAGTAATACCTAGCTGGCAATAATTACTCCAATGCAGTACTACGGTAATCTCGGTAATTAGCAGAACACATTAGATGACCATCTATAATATCTGGGGATATAAACGGGGTCATACCAACCATATATAACAATTTCCCAGTAACAGCAGTAGTTGTATATTCTACTGTAATTAAAGTACCAGTATTAATGTGGAACGTTGAAGGGTTACCCGAAGGTTATACAGCCATTAATGATGTTATGATAGGTCCGAAGTGAAAGGGGACTGTACATTAAAGTCAATAGTCGTATTTGGTAATAACTCTCAATTTCTATGGTATGCTTATGCCAATATTATTATGTACGCACACCTTCGATGGTGATTGAGAGAAATTGGGGTAAAAGGTTTATGCGTACCTTGTATGCTCTTGTGGCTTGCGGCGGTAGAACTTGAAGAAATTGTCTAAGCAAAATATTATCATCTGACGTTGGTGAAGGAAAATGTAGTAAAGAAACCAGATTTAATATCAATCAATATAAGTCTAAAACAGTCAGTCAGAGGTTTCTCAGATTTACAGAGTCGACTTAATTAACTGTGACACTAGAGGCAGCAACTTATTCTCAGGAAAAAAGGTCAACTAGTAGCTTCTAACGCGATCATTGTAAAGTCGTCGTCTTTCGACGTAAGTAGACTAATACAGTTTTTATTTACCGATCACTTACCGTTGAAAGCAATACGCTTCAGACTACTCTACTATTCTCGATAATTGTTAGGCAAATACTCGGCGAATATAAGAAAGATCAACAAAACTGGAGTGGCCCAACACTCATGCATCACGTTCGCATAATATAATTTAACAATCCTGTATGGAATAATTTCTCGATATAAAATGAAACTAGGAATCGTTACAATAATCGATCATTCACTCGAATACAGTTCAAATTCATGGTAATTTTCTAAAATTAACACAATTTCAGTTTGTAGGTGCAAGATTAAACATCACGTTCGTACTAATTGTGAAATTCTTTGTTACTAAGTAACCTTAATAGGTGAGTCAGAGTTTAGTTTAAAGAAACGGAAGCATATTGTTTAGAAAATTAAGAAAACGTTCAATTTACTTTATTTTCAAAAAAAAAAGTAATTGTGATTATAGATTAAACACATAAGAAGGCAAATGTTTTGAAGTAAGTTACTCGTAATAAAGATTAAGAAATCTTGTTATAAATATTGAGTTAATCCGTCTTAATTTTTTTTATATCCATGGATATCTATATCTTTCCAAGAACTCTTTTCCAGCCCCACCCCATCGCAGTGTGCGTCCAGCTATGCTACTCGTATTCTGTAAAAAAACAATTTCTAAGCTTAACGCTACGACAAACTCACTTTTTAGACAGAGCCTTGAGATAGTGTCGTGACACATCGCTGCCAGTTGCTAAGCAACTACCAGCTGAATACCGAATTATAGCTGCATTCAAAGCAGAGCAAGAATAGCACTGCAGATCATCTCTTTCGGGGCCGACTTCAGCGGTGCCGTCCATTGAGACACCTATTGCGTGGGTACTTATTTTAATTATCAAATAAATATTCTCAAAAGGATATGTATCGAGAGTTTATCTACTAGCTAATAAATTGCTGCTATTAGTAACAGCTACACAAATGTTCATTTAGAGGCTTAACTAGCCGATAGACGTGACCCCAAAGCAGCCATTTTTGGTCAGACGAGAGCTTTCATTAGCTTTTACGATTATCCATTCTTGCGATTATCCCTTGATAGCAAGTTAATGTACGTACAATGGAAAAGATTGTATAAAGTGTAACGTTTCTCTACTGACATTAGGGTTTTTTCCTTTGAAAGAATTGCTCCAATGATTATTTTGTTACTTTTTCTTCTTTCTCTAGTATATCGTTAGCTTTTACATCAGGGTTTGTGATGTTTTAGGAACTATTGATGGTGATTTTATACTTTAATATAGGTAATAATAATAAAGCCTTTTGTTTCATCCATAACTTACATGCAATTTTAAACAATTAAGTTTGGAGTAGTTTAACAATAGAACACAATAGAAAATTATAAGTTTATTTTCCTTTTTTTTTAAGTTATGGCCCCATCTCGGGTATAGGCCTCCTCCAACTTTCTCCACTGTTTCCTGTCTTTAGCTAGATCAGTCCAGTTCCCGCCTGTGGTTTTTTTATCGTCAGTCCATCGGTCCCATGGTCTCCCCCTTTCTCTTTTCCCTTCTTTTTGAATTTTATACTGTAGAACTTTTTAATTATGACCTAATATTGTTTTACTTTCCTCTAGTTAATTTGTCCATTACAGCTTCAGTTAAGCTAGTTAGTTCCACAGTCATATGAAGTTTCATTTCATTTATATTTCTATTCTACTGTTTGCATTTCCTTATATACCCCGTTTATTTCCCTTGGCGTGTTCACGTAGGTAATAAGAGGAATGGCAATATGATAAGCCGTAGTAGAGAATACTAGAAAGCCAGAGTAGTTTTTAATTACGTAGCAAGAATTAAAAATGTTTGAATAAGAATTAATTCTGCTGTTACCTCGAGACAGAACCGATAAAGCATCAATTAGTCATCGTCATCTCAGCCATAGGACGTCCACTGCTGAACATAGGCCTCCCCTTTAGATCTCCACATATACCGGTTGGAAGCGACCTGCATCCAGCGTCTTCCGGCGACCTTTATAAGATCGTCTGTCCACCTTGTTGGTGGACGTCCTACGCTGCGCTTGATAGTCCTTGGTCTCCACTCTAGAACTTTTCGACCCCATCGGCCATCTGCTCTGCGAGCAATATGGCCTGCCCATTGCCACTTCAGCTTGCTAATCCGGTGGGCTATGTCGGTGACTTTAGTTCGTCTACGGATCTCCTCATTTCGGATACGATCACGTAGAGAAACACCGAGCATAGCTCTCTCCATAGCTCGTTGAGCGACTTTGAGCTTTGAGATGAGGCCGATAGTGAAAGACCACGTTTCAGTGCCGTACGTCATCACTGGTAACACACATTGGTTAAAGACTTTCGTCTTGAGGCACTGAGGTATGTCGGACGAAAAGACATTGCGTAGTTTCCCGAACGCTGCCCAACCGAGTTGGATTCAATTAATCAATTAGTGATTAGTTTTAATTGCGGTTGTTGAAGTTATGGAATTATTGCAAAGTTTTCCATCCTGTTCTGTTTTCATAATTTACCTCACTTTGTGGTAATGATTCAGCTCATTCATTAGACCGACTGTTATTACGTGAAGTGACGTAGAATTGTGACTCAATTGGTGTGTTGTAATATTTTTATTTTTGAAACTGAAATTTTACGTGTATTCTTTATTTAGAATGAGTGTTTAGTAATGTGTTCCATTTTTGTATTGTACGATATTATACTGTTGAATAATCATTTTCATGATATTGACCTCCCATTTTTTAAATTGATAAACTTTTACCGCCTTATTACAAAAAGGGGTTTAACTAAAAACCCAGGTTTAATCTTGTAAAACTACGGTTTACACAAACATTATTACAAATCGTGGTTTTGCGATAAACCATGGTCTAACAGTAGTAGCTGTCAAAGGTATGTCAAAGTTTCTCATAGCAAATTTTTCATTGTGTTGTAGTTTTTGTGTTATATTCACCCAAAATGGATTGAAACAAGGTAGATTTAATTGTTATTACTCATTGTGGATTTAATTGTTTAGACAATCGTTCAAATGGCGGTACTAAAGTCGACGTTTTATCATAGTTTTGTAATACCGACAAATTTAAACCATGGCTCTGCAGATAAGCCTGGACTTGATAGACCAGGTTTAAACCAAAGTGTATTTAGTTTTTGTAATAAGGCTGATCAACTACATGTCTTTGGCTATCTGCTTTATAGTAAAAGAAATTTTAAAAAAAATGAATTCTTTATTTGATTTCCATAACGCCTTTTATTTTACATCGTGAGCTAAAAGCTAAAGTGCATGTATAGGTAGACCCTGTAGGGTTAAATAAATATAATAAAATTATATTTGTTTAACCATAAATTAATGTTTAATACAAAAAAAAACAATCAAAAATTTTAATGTTAAATGTAACAAGTAAAATTAAATTATTAAGTTATTTAAATTCTAAGTAGTATAAAAAAAGACCTTCGGGTGCTATATTAGATATTAAAATAAAGTGCAAGTAAGTTCCAAACAAGGTCTTCGCAGTACAAATATTAGAACATCTGCTGCCAATTAAACAAGAAGTATGTACACACCGAACCATAGATAGATCTTCGAAACGCCATTGATGTGTTTATACGGTCATAACTACCATAATTATTATGTTTGCAATTAAATATTGTAACCATGTATAGTTTTAGCAATTACTTTTAACCTCTAATTGTCACAATGCCCTATTTTTTTTGGTTTTTATGTGGTAAAATCATCAAATGAGTCCTCCCACCCAGGGCAGAGCGGGAGGGATTGTCAGACTCGTACTAACAAAAATCCACGGTGTCCTTCAATAGCCCTTTACGTTCCTGGGTCACGGTAATTCTTAGAGTCCCGCGACCAAGGTAGTTTTACCATTAGATAAAGAAAATTACGTCCTAAAACATATACGAAGATATGAAAACAAAATACCTATCATAATACAAGAGAAAGCTTTTATTAGACTTACATTGACGATATGACAAAATATTTATTGTGAATCATTAATTCTATACTGATGTAATAAAAGTAAATGTTGGAGATTGCTTTAAGGTAAAATATTTTTTATAATCATGAAAAAACCAGATGATAGTATTATAAATGTCAGTTAAAAAGATTATTTACTTCTTTAGATGTGATAGGCGAGATGACAGAATGTTTCTAATTAGTCTGTCAGTTAAATAATCATAAATTATTTGAATCGTAGTTTTCTTTTGTAAAATAAATAAGAGCTTTTAAAATTCAGAATATAATTTTGAAGTCTGAATTCTTCTTGGTATAATTTTCAGATAATTTCGACGTCACGTGTCCCTTCTCTCAACTTTTGAAGTGTTTTATTTTTGTCCATATTCATTTATCTTCATTATTTCTCAATACCCTAACATGTATATAACATAAAGAGAAAACAGCTCGTTTTCCCTTTATGTTAATATACCCTTCTTAAACACTTTGTATATTTGCCATAAGCGACAGTAATTTCTCAAACGCGACATTTTTCTTCACCCTCTCAAGTAAAACACCCTTTCGCATAATTTTCCCGTCACCGCAGAATAAAAGTAGATACTATACGTAAATCGATAGCTTTCCTAGATATCATAAAATTGGTCATCTATCTCCTTTGGATTTAAATAGGATTCAGCTGTCTTGTATGGATTACGTTGAATTGCCGAGGGAGATTTGTTGCTTTTTTACGTGAACGGAAAATGGACGAGTCGTATAGGAGACTTAGATATAGCTTTATTTGTAGCTTTCTCTGTATTGATACTCTTTTGTGGGATAGTTTTTTTTTAATAATAATTTGGGCGAGAAATACGAAAAAGATGGTTTAAATGTGAGAGTCCTGATATTTCGGACGTCATCATCATTATTTGCTCGAATAACAACATCTGAAATAAAGTAAATTATGATGATTAACATTACTGAATGGAAAAAGAACTGTTGCACCCGTATAGGTGAGGGCACGAAGGTGGTGATGTCAACAGGTCAATAATAAAAGCATCTAATTTGACGTCGGGACAGCAAATCTTATTTATTCTTTAATCAAATCTGCCTTGCATTTTCCCTATTACGTATGAGTCGGGTTATAGTCCAAACGGATGCATCTAAGTAAGCGGGATTATCTTATTAGTTCGCTCCATGGAAGATTTCATTTCTCAACATTATATAAAACATAAAAGTCTCTGTCCCATTTCACACGATCTAACATCGACTCACAATCAATTCACTAGCTTCGCTTACTGTCAAACAGTCATTCATGCAACAAAAGTCAGAGGCATCACAGATAGTTTGATTGTGTGTGGCAACAGGCGCGGCATAGATCACATTCTGTTCAGGCTCCCTACTTCCACCACGCTACAAGACCACACACACTTACACACATACTTAAATCTGGACATATCTACTGAATTCCCCCTTAATTCTCTTTTAAATTTCGTACGCGTGTGTGTTGTGTATGTGTGCGTGGCTGTGGTTTGGTGTGGGAAGTTAAGTCCACGTAGTGTGATTGTGTGTGATGGGCGCGGCTGTTTCACACAGTACACAGGATCTGGGCTCTATTAGCTGCGCCGGCGTCCACTCGGCTGTGGAGACTCGCCCTGATTCATAAAAATAATTCTTGTATCAATGACGTATGGAGTTTTATAGTATGACGGAGGCGCCGGAAGTTTTTCTTTCGGAGTATAAAGTTTCCGATGCTTGAGAGTAGTTTGGGGGATTTGTCATCGTTAGGTTTCTGTTAGTGGCCTGTCTTCTTTGTAATAGTGACGTAACATAGATGTATTGAATAAGTTTTTTTTATAGCCTGTAAGACCTATGTTGTGGTCGCGGGAATGGCTCATCAAATAACCGTGACCCTGGAACGTAAAGGGCTATTGAAGGATCACCGTGGATTTAATCAGTACAAGTCTGACAGTATGGGAAAGAGGACTTATTTGATGATTTTATCACGATAAAAAAAAAACTACGTTGAATATTTTCCTGATATTTTGTCAGTTACTCTATGCATGGTACACGGTTGCGAGACTGTAAGAATTACCGTGACCCCGGAACGTAAAGGGCTATTGTAGGACACCGTGGATTGTAGTTAGTACGAGTCTGACAACGCGCTCTGCCCTTGGTGGGAGGACTCATTTGGCATCAAATTTCCTGTAAAGCATTATCAGACAATTTTCTTTTGCTTTAAAAACTTTATTTCAAGAATTAGAAATTATATCTCAATTTAAGATAATACCTAAATAAAGGTCTGAATCGGATAACAGGCGATCTTCTAAAACCAGATTTAATAACTATTGACTTGAGCTCAAGTTTGCTTAGACTTTTTTTTTTTTTTTTATCGTGGTAAAATCATCAAATGAGTCCTCCCACCCAGGGCAGGGCGGGAGGGACTGTCAGACTTGTACTGACTAAAATCCACGGTGTCCTTCAATAGCCCTTTACGTACCGGGGTCACGGTAATCCCTTGGTCCCGCGACCCCGGCAGGCTTTGGCCCTCTACAGGCCCCGTCACTATGCTGACACTCTTTGAGGCGCGCGTGGAACACAACGCGCCGTCGACCCGGGCATGGTCCATGGTCGGACAGCGAGTCGCCCATTACTCGTTGCCCGCATGCCCGCGCCTACGGTGGCCGGAGATCGTCTTGCGACGTCCGACGCCGTGGGCGTCTACCGCTGCGGCTGGGGTGGAGGGAGGACGCTGTTCTCTCCCTCAGGCGGCCCGCCTCCTCCTTCACGAGCATGACTGCTTCGCAGAAGGAGGCGACCGCCTCCCACTCCGTCTCGCCCCGCAGCATGGCCTCGACCAATGCCGGGCGCGAGAGGTCTCCGCCTATCGCCGTCGTAAGGACACGGCGGTGCTCTGCCCAAGCGGGGCAGTCCTGCACCGTATGCTCCACCGTGTCCTCCGGACGATCCTCGCAGTGGTGACACCCAGGCGTTTCTTCCCTCCCTATCAGACACAGGAACCTCCCGAAACTTCCGTGTCCGGTGAGGACCTGCGTCATGCGGTAGGTCAGGACGCCGTGACGCCTATCCAGCCACTCCTCAAAGAGGGGTCTTACCGCCGCGATTGCGGCGTGCCCGGACCTCGGTTGCGACAGTCGCTCCCTCCATACTGCCCTGAGATCACGCCGGAGCTCTTCCCGCCGCGCCTCGACTTGTCGAGGCAGCGGGGATTCGCCCCGACGCCGCGCCTCCACGCGCCACTCATAGACGCGCTGGAGGGCAGTCGCCTCCAGATCCCAGGGCAGCAATCCGGCAAGGAGGTTGGCCGATTCGCCGGCGATCGTGCGGTATCCCCGGATCATCCGGATGGCCATGACCCTCTGGCATGCGACCAGCTTGAGTGGTCGCGTCCGGATGCTTAGGGCCCACACGGGGGCCCCGTAGAGGGCCATGGACCGCACGACACCGGCGTACAGCCTCCGGCAGGAGGCATTTGGCCCGCCGAGATTGGGCAGGAGTCGCTTGAGAGCGGCTGCTGCCCGGTTCAGCCTTGGGGCCAAATGCAGGAAGTGCTCCCTGAAGTTCCACCGGCTGTCGAGGACGAGTCCCAGGTACTTCATCGTCCTCCCGACGCCGATGCGAACCCCCTCCACCGTAATGTGGGACTCTGAACGTGGCGCATTCAGACGACCATGAAAACACATGGCCTCCGTCTTGTGCAGCGCCACGTCGAGTCCCAACTGCCGGATCCTATTAGCGACTGTCGCTACCGCCTGCGTCGCCACGTCGGCCGCCGCCTGGTGCGACTCTCCCTTCGCCAGGACGAGCGTGTCGTCGGCGTAACAAATTACGCCGACGCCGTCAGGGAGGTCGCCGCGCAGCACCCAGTCGTAACCGATGTTCCACAGGAGCGGCCCCAAGACCGATCCCTGTGGAACACCGCACGACATCTCTCGCCGGTTCCACTCTCCCCGGTGACCGGGGTAGATGACGGCTCTGTCCGTCAGGTAGTCCTCGACCACACGACGGAGGTAGGTCGGCACCCGGTGATACCGGAGTGCCTCCCTGATGCAACTCCAGGGCAGGGTGTTGAAGGCATTGGAGATGTCTAAAGACACCCCCAAGACGACCCTGCCCCGGGAAACCGCATCCCCCGTCGTGAGGGCCCTCACGCGCGCGATGGCATCCACCGTCGAGCGCCCCTTGCGGAAGCCAAACTGGCTCTCCGCAAGGTCCGGGCCCACCCGATTCAGGTGCCCGACGAGGCGGTTTGCAATTACTCTTTCAAAGAGCTTGCCCACCTCGTCGAGCAGCACGATGGGCCGGAATGCGGACGGAGAGTCCGCAGGGCGCCCGGGCTTCTGAATCAGGACCAGTTTCCCCGTCTTCCAACGAAGCGGGAACTGGCCCCTCTCCAGGCACGCGCTAAAGAGCCCCCCCAGTCGAGGCCCGAGAGTCCCTGAGGCCAGGACCCAGGCTTTTCCTGGCAAGCCGTCGGGTCCTGGGGCGGTATTTTTGGCTTTGAGCCGTTGTACCGCCACTCTCAGGTCTACCTCGGTCACCTCCGGAGCGTCGTAGACGTCGTCGTCGCTGTGGTCCGCGTTTGCGCCAGCGTCAGGCACCGCTGGAGACGGAGCCATGGGCGGGGGAGTGTGCTCCTCCCGCGAGGGGAACAGGGCGCTCACCACGTCCTCCACGAACTGAGGCTGGAGACTCTGCGTCAACGGGGGAGCCCAGGGGCGGAGCTTTTCTCTCACCCACTTGTAGGGCCGGCCCCATGGGTCCCCGTCCAGAGCCTCCAGCATCTCCTTGCGGGCCAATTCCTTGGCCCGCCAGATCTCGTCGCGGAGGGCGGTCTTCGCTGCCCTGTAGCCATCCTGCAGCTCCGTCTCTACAGCCACCGCATCCGGAGGTCGGGTGCGGCGCCTGCGGAACCTGGTGTACCGGCGTCGCGCGGCAACGCACGCCTCGCGCAGCGCTGCTAGCTCGCGCGACCACCAGTACAGCTGACGCCGGGCGCGTCCTTGCTGGACCCGGGGCATGGCCACGTCACAGATTTCCGACATGGCCTCCTGGAACCACCCCGCCTCGTCGTTGATGTCGGCAGGCCTGTCCGGTGGTGACACCCAGGCCTGCACGATCGAGGCTTCCAGGAATAGCTCCCGGTCCAGCTGCTTCAGCGCCCATCGCGGACCACTCGGGTTCCGTCGGACCGGCGCGTCTGAGGTCTGGGCGGAGACGTCGAACCGGATATACCGGTGGTCGGAATAGGTCTCCACCTCCTCTACAACGCGCCAGTCTGCGACGCGCGGCGACAGGCCGGAGGTGGCGAACGTGATGTCCACCACCGAATCGCCCGTCCACCGCACGCACGTGGGGACGGAACCCCGGTTCTCGATGACTAGGCCATGCGCCAGGGCCCAGTGCTCGAGTATCCTGCCCCGCGTGTCCGTGACCCGGGAACCCCAAGCCACGTTCTTGGCGTTGAAGTCCCCGAGGACGAGCGCGGGGAGGGAACCGAATGCGACGGCGACGTCTCCCAGCTCCGATAGGGAGTCCTGGAACTCGGCGAGAGTTCGGTTCGGGGAGAAATAAACGCCTATTACGGCGATCTCCCCGAACCGTGCCGCGACGATCCCACGCCCTCTCTCGACGCGATCGAGGGGCGGGGTACCGGCGGCGGCCGACGAGATTAGGGTCACCGAGCCGTTCAGGTCCGCCACCCAGTCATTCCTGGGCGGTACAAAGTACGGCTCGGCGACCACGGCGACATTTATCAACCACTGCGCCATGCTCTGGAGCAATAGGTCCTGAGCAGCGGCGCAGTGGTTGATGTTCGCCTGGAGGAAGCGCAATGGGGCCATTAATTGGAGTCCATTGCAGCCTCCTCCAGGACCCTCTCCGAGGGTAGAGCCACGGCGGCGGCGGCGGCAGCAGAGGCGGCGGCGGCGGCGGTGGCGGTGACGGCGGCGGCAGAGGGCCTACCTCTGCGCCTGGCTTTGGTGGGTGGGGTGCAGGACTTGCCCCCGGCCCGGTGATCGGCCGGCTTGCCAGCCGCCGCACATGCGAAGCAGTGCGGCGGGGCAGTGCACGAGCCGGCCTTGTGACCGGGCTGACCGCAGCGGAAGCACCTATCGCTGCGGTCCACCTCCGAGGTGCAATTGCATGCCGCGTGGTTGCCCACTTGGCAGCGAAAGCACCTCAGGGGTCTGGGCTCCAGGACTTTCACCTGCGCAGACACCCACCCGACCAGGAGCCTTCGGCCCCCCTCAACTTTTTTGGCCGCCGACACGGGGCAGCTGACCGTGATGGTCTGCAGCCCCGCGAAGTCAGGACGCAGGGCGCCCGCCCTCACCTGATCGGGAGGGCACCCCCCAGTCCTGGCAACGGCAGCCACCACATCCTCCACCGTCACGGAGTCATCCAGACCCAATATGCGCACGTCTGCGCGCTTGGTGGGTCTGGAGACTCGGGCCTCCTCCGCATTTAAGGACGCTCTGAGCCGTTCGGCCAGAGCGTCAGCGGTTGGGCCGCTGGTCGCGCCGGGGACCTCCAGCATCCGAGCCCCCGTTGCGGTGACCCGGTAACGGAGGCCCCCGACGATCCCGAGCTCGGTGAGGTCCACCGCCTCCCGCGCCTTCGCGAGCACGTCGCGGTACGACACGCCCCTCTTGACCGCGTCCGGCTGCAGCGTAATCACTACAGCCGCGGTCTTTGGGGCGCGCAGTCGCGCCGCGACACCGCGCTCCTTGCGCCGCCGTCGCCTCTCACTCCGCCTTTTGGCCCTGGCCGCGCCGGCAGCCTTCCTCTTCTCCCCGGCCACTTGCCAATCGGCGCTGGCCGGGGGAGTCTTGGGCGGAGGCTGCTGCCTATCGGCCTGGGCTCCCTTCTTTTTTGGAGCCGACCGTGCCGGCCCCGCAGGCGTCGGAGTCGGGGTCGGCTTGGCTGGATCCGGTTTTCCCTGGCGAGGCTTGGCCGGGGCAGAACTAGAAGGGTCCGTCTTCGCCGCAGCCGTCCTTGCCGGCAACGGTTTGGTCGGGGTCGGGGGCGTGTTCGACGCGGCCACGGCCGCGTAGGAAGAAGAAGACGTCGCCAACGGGGGTCGCAGCACGCGGCTCTCCAAAACGGAGAACCGCTGCTGAAAGGCGGCCAGCTCCTGTCGCACCAGGTCGAGAACAGAGTTCTCCGCTGGTGTGGGCTGGCCTTTCTCCTGAGGACCCCGCGGCGGTGCGATGCGCCGTCCGCCTACCCGAAGCCCAGCCAGGTCCGCCTTAAGGGCGGCGTTCTCTCTCTGGAGAGCCTCCGTGGCGGCAGTCAGGCGGGCAATCTCCGTCCGCAGCTCGGACACCTCGTCCCTTGCAGACGGAGGCGCGCCGCAGCTGAGCGCGGCCGCCACGATGGAGGCCGTGGCCTCCCCGATCGCCTTCCCCCTTGTCTCCTTCATCCTCTTCCGGGTGACGGAGAGGATGGCAGCTGCCACGACCTCTGTCAGTCTGGCCTCATCTGAAGCCGGACTATTTCCGGGCTCTCCAGAGGGGGGAAGCCCCCTCCCCGAAGTCTTGCCTCGGCCCTTACCCCGCACGCTAGTGGGGATCTTCCGGGCCGAGGCAAGGCCCTCCTCCGAGGACGAAACGTCCTCCTTCGATCGGGGGCGCTTGAGGAAGTCCTTCTTCCTCTCTGCAGCCCCCAACCCCACGCTTCCAGAGGCTACGCTCCGGAAGCTCATGGCGTCTGATGCCGAGTCGGATTCCGACCCGGACACCAGAGCCATACCCGTCCGCGGAGCGGCACTCTGTGCCCGCTCTTTGGGTACCGGTGACGTGGACGTGCTGGTCCGATCCAGCGACTCCACGTCACGGGTACGTGAGCCCCCCTGGCTCAATGCGGCGACTGCCGGGTCAAAGTGATTATTGTCCCCCCCAGAATACGGTGGGACTGACCGGACGTGTCCGGTGCGGGATTCTCCAGCTGCGGAGCAGCTGGTACCCGCCTGGGGTAATCGATTCGATAAGCACTTTTTCATGGTTTTTTTAACTTTTTTAGAGAGGTGAGTTCCTCTTTCCCTACAACCCTATTTCCCCTCCCCTGATTCACTTCACGGTTACGTCTGATGTTCAGACGCATACCGGAAGTGAACCTTTCCCCCCCTTGACCCAATCTCTGAGATTAGGCCGCACGCCGCCTAGAAGCTCGAACTCTGCTCGATCCTCCAGGCGGCGCGCCTTTCCCCGGTGTGACCCTCTTGGTCTGGTTTCTCCCTCTGAGCCTGTCCGGCATGAGTGCACGAGTGCCTCTACCGGCAGGGGCCCAGAGATCATTGAAACACGCAAGCCCCACCACGACGACAACGTGGGGACACAGTTGGTGGGGAAGTTTGCTTAGACTTAGAAATAAGATATTGAATAATTTATAATCGTGATTAAGTCTTTAGCCTATAAAATCTACGCAAACAAAAGCTACAAATTAGCATTCCAAGGACACTTTAGACAATGTTAATAAGCCTAATAACTTTTATAAATGTATAAATAATCTTTCTAACTAGATACATGACAAAATGATGCAATAATTAGAGTACACGTATTTTAGACGTGACATTTTTATGATTTACATTACATTTTACCCTTGTTTCTTTGTAAAGAACCTAATCAAATTAACAAAAAAAGAACAGAAGCGGTTTCAGGAACCTAGAGGCAATATTCGTCTCTTCAGAGAAGTCCCATCTTTTCAACGATGTATTGACGAACTTTTCTCTACTCTTAAAATACCAAGTTACGCTTTACGAGTACTACGCAACTACGAGTACCTAGTCTGTACCTTGTAGGGGTAACAGTGTATAACAAAATACTAACGTACCGCAAGCGCCAACAGGACGCCATGTTAATGGCCACGTGTAAAAGACGTCCTGATGGCGCTTGCGCTACGTAGTGTTGTGTTAAGTATGCCTAAAGAGTGTATGTCCAATTTAGAGTGCATTTGTCAGAGGACGCAATTTAATTTGTTTAGTATGAAGGGGTGTTGCATATTAAAAAAGGGGGTAATCCTAGTTTGTGAGGTCGTAACTCTTGTCTTGTGACCGCCATGTTGATTATTATTTGACAATCATACATTTGACAAGATCCCTATCTTCACAGATCAAATAGGTTACACCTTCTTTATACCAAAAAGAATGTGGAGCTATTTAATCCCTCATAGAATACTTTGATTATACCAAACCAAGCGTGTTAAGGTCATCAAAGTGTGATTTTCATGTGTAATTTCAACTCTTGAAACATTTACACAGGTGATGTACTCAAAAAATATTTTTAACAATCATAATAAGTTTTTCCACTACATTTCCCTCATTAATTAAATATTTAAACTTGTATGATTCATTAACACACCTGCAAATTTGTATCGGATTCTCGTTTCAGCGGACAAGATATTATATTCTGCTTATTTTCGTATCTGACAGAGAGCCAATTCAATTTCACGGTCCAGCTGTGAATAGCAACACTGGTGGGCTGATTTGGCGTCCCAAATCATATTTTGCTCGCCCAGTCGCACTACCTTCGGCTGAGTAACTAAGTAACTGAGTAACTAAACCGATTGTAGTCAGCATCAGATGTAAATTGAAATTGTTCTGTGTAAGTTTACAAAGCATTTGCTCCAATAAACTTGCTAGTTCATTATTTTGTATATTGATATCTTTATCATGATCTTGTGTTAGTTGGTACTAGCTTTTCTCCGTCTTTTAGCCCCTGTACTCGTCTCCTATTGTTCATAGCGTGATGTTATATAGCTTATAGCCTTCACCAATTTTTTTTTTACTTGGTAATATCATCATATGAGGGCAACCCACCCAGGGCAGAGCAGGAGGGACTGTCAGACTCCTACTGACTAAAATAAAATCCACGGCGTCCTTCAATAGCCCTTTACGATCCGGGGTCACAGTAATTCGTTCAGTCCCGCGACCGGCCACCCCAATAAATGAACTATCCAACACAAAAATAATTTTATAATTCGAACTAGTAGTTTCTAAGATTAGCGATTAATAATTACAAACTATTCAACTTTATAATAATTACTTGGTATTTAAGGCACCATGCATTCTGACTTCTTCGTATATTACAAGAAAGCATACCTCGTCGTTATTTTAATCCTTTCATCATTTTTCTTTTTCTTCCTTTTGTTGTTAATAACTGACATGACTCTATAAGACGCCATCTAAGATCTTAGTACTGTCCCTGTTACTAGTCTTCAAACGATCTATTCACCACTACTATGGACTTCTTCTCTCTCTCCAAAATCCATTTATGTACGACCTTTTTTACCTATAAAGTATTTATATATTCTTTATTCTTTTGTTTGTCGCAATAGCTCGATTTTCTGCAATTTCCCTATACAATTTCGTAGAATGTCGTCATTCGTATAAGGTCATCGACAACTAACAGGGGCTACACAAAACGAAGCTATTTTAAGTCTTCGACCACAAAAGGTTCTATTTAGAGACATCTTATAACAAATGAAATTTGCCTTTGGTTTGTCTTTGGCCTTTTCTTTTCATCTCCTGTATCGTGGGTGCATTTTCAAACATTTAAACTAACTTATACATACATTCACCATACAGTGACAATATTGTAAAATGCTGTTTATTAATTTTGGTGTACAATGTAGTATATTCTATTCTAAACACCCGGTCGCGGGACTCACGAATTACCGTGACCCCGGTACGTAAAGGGCTATTGAAGGACACCGTGGATTTTAGTCAGTACGAGTCTGACAGTCCCTCCCGCTCTGCCTTGGGTGGTAGGACTCATTTGATGATTTTACCACGATAAAAAAAAACACACCCAAACCCGGACTAACCGAACCCGAACAAACTACTTATAGATCTTATAATCGGTCAGCCAATGCGCCAATTATGCCTTTATATTATTGATAAAAATATAGTATGATATGGAAGCTGTTATCACAAGTAGATGCTTCAATAAATCTATTTATACCTATCTGAGCAAGAAAGTGGATAACGAATGCTTTAAACAGAAGGAATAGTGCTTAGCAACCAATCATTTGAGAATAGAAATAATCCATGTTAAATCTTTCAAACCCTTTTACTGTAGGTAATGGATGATCGTTAAAAAGGTTTAATTGTTAATTAAACACTTAGAAAAGTAAAAGCGTCTTCTTTAACAAAAAAAGTGAATAGAATATAATTATAATAGCTTTACCCGACGGTTTCACCCACTACTCGGCTCCTATTGGTCATAGATTGATTTTATTTAGCCTGTAGCCTTCCTTGATAAATGGGCTATCCAACACAAAAAAAAAAATCAATTCGAACCAGTAGTTTCTGAGATCAGTGCGTCCAATGAAACAAACACTCTTAAGCTTTATAATATTAGTATAGATCTAGTATCAATTAAAATGCTGTGTGTTATATTTTGCGATGCTGACGTCATAAGAAACATTATTCAGTTCGATGATTTACATATCGCACCTTTAGAATAGAGGTGGCGTAATCCAAAATTCCAGTTTTTTGAGAAAATGTTATTTATTAATTAAATACCGAGGGACGCGGGGAAAGAGCGATTTGAAAGAGGCGGAAACAGTGCGTTTTTCCTTTTCTGGGCTAGCAGAGCCGGTTTATTTTTAATAAACTAATAGAATACATGTTTATAAGTCGTTCGATGCATAAAAGTCATTTACTTAAAATTTTTAGTTAGGCCACTGTAATTCTAAAGGTGCGATATATATACCTACCAGGTCATTACAAAAAAAAAACTGCACATCTTTGGAAAGATTTGCTAGTTACGGCTTCTTATCTCTTTCACACACTCCCTATTTGGTTCGTTGTACGTTGTGGTTTGTACGACAAGGTTAACTTACTAGGAAGCTCAAACTAGCCTGTATTTTAAGCAAGCATGATATTCCAGTCTCCTATCAACCTTAGTCCCTTTTCAACCTTAGTAACAAGAATACACGCAAGAACTTCAAAGTCTCGTCGTTATGATAAACACAAAAAGCATACAGATAGTTATAAGGTCCCGTTGCGTTTACCTAAAGCGTCCTAAATACATAAAGTGATGGTAATGAACTCAATTTTAAACACTTGCTTGTCTCGACTAGGGTTACCATTTTAAAAATAGAAGACTTATTTTTACGTTAGGTGTCAGAACACTTAAAGTAAAAAAAGTCTGGACAGTTTATTTTTTTTAATTTTTCGAACGAAAACCTCTAATATTGAAAAGACCGGACAAATAAAATCAGACCGGACGCAGTCCAGATGGAGGCTCCAGACATGTTCTATCCCGACAATAAAACCACATTTTTACGAATAGGTACTACTACGTTTCTCTTAGATTTAAATCCAAATTCCGAGTTCAAGACAACACAACGATTTTCGTCTTTGAAGCCCCTTTTTATAAAAGTGTGAGTGAGCGCAACGCACTTATTCAAATGTTCTCCTTAGATATATCCACTTTTTTTTACGTAGGAATCGAACGAAGGGATAATATTCTTTTTTTTAGCTTCACTTCGGAGTAGCCTACTAGGAATTTGGACATTTTATAATCATTTTTTTCTACTACTTTATTTTCATGTTATTATTTTTTAAAGTGCCTTCTTCTATTTCCAAATTGCTAGTAATGGTAACCCTAGTCTCAGCTGATAAATGCTCGGTACACTTTCTCTGCAATTATTCTGTGCGCGTTAATTCAATATTAGTTTAGCGCCGTTCTCGCTTTGGCCCACATCCTTCGCCTTCACCCTGATATTGTTAGGCTGATTGTACTTGGCTAATTTTTGTTGGTCACTGAGTAATTAATGAGCGATTAAGTTGGTCCAATTTTTCAGCTGAATATATTTTGGCCCCATTGTTGACACACTCAAGATCCTACTTCTTGGTATAACTTAGTAATTAATACAAAGACATATTCATCATAATATAGTATGTTCAACAGTTTTTCTGACCGTAGAATATATTTTCAAATTTAAAAGTCATCCAGATTGACGTCTTCAAAAACCTTAGAATGTTGATAAACAGCCCCAATCGATACGTCAAACTTGCATCAACTTCCATTTTTTTTTTGTCGCTACTGTGTACACTCGGTCCCCCTAATTAATTAAAAAAATAATCTCAACTTATTAAATACACAAGATAGCCTCACATTGTCATCATTAATTTAAACGAATAAATGAAATATTATGTTAAATAATAATGATAACGGACACTCACATACCAAACTCGGGTGGCCTTGCACAACGCTACGACAGATACGAGCGTCTTGTAGATAACGATGATATAATTTACTTTGTTTACATACAAGCATATAACCACTTTCCCTTTTAAAGTCATTACACGTACACTCGTAGGTTTGTTAAGTTAAAGAGATATAGAGGATATTCTCTTTTCTTTTTTAATTTTGGAATTTTTCCGTTGTTTTTTTTTTAATGTAGCGTGACATTGTGTTTCTCTCTATACTTTGTTTAGGATAATAATTTTATAGGTATTAAGAGTAACAAAAGAGGCTTTATATTGGCTCCAAAATACGCAAAGCCTGTTTGTTCCTTAGACGCTAAAAATGTCCTTTAGTTTGGCTATGTCAGTCATCAGAGGGCACACCAGCGAGCGATGCTCTTAATAGGCCTAAATCGGTCGGGATCATATATACTATACTACGACTATGCTACCTTTAGTTTGTAAACCTACAGTAATTGTAATATAAAAGAACTTCAAATCATTACACATACACTACCCACATTTAAATGTTGTGTTTTTCAAAAAGAGCACACGCAACTCTGACATTTCCATCCGGCATTTTGTTTTGTCATTTCTGGCTCTTTTTTTTGAGTAGTGTCATAGTTTTTAG
The DNA here is from genome assembly GCA_943136025.2 of Agrotis puta. Lineage (NCBI taxonomy): Eukaryota > Metazoa > Arthropoda > Insecta > Lepidoptera > Noctuidae > Agrotis > Agrotis puta. The sequence continues at coordinate 6,283,701 of OW964171.2, forward strand.
AATTCAACATTGGGCAGCCGCTGTAATGGCACCTGAGCTATTGGCCCCATAACTATTACACATACGGGTCCTGTCAAAAAACAAAAATTTGCAGGTGGCAGGCGCCCAATCTGGTATACCTCTATTTTGTTTTGTGTTGCACTGGTTTTATTTCCTTTCATAGTTTTAGTATCGAGTAGACTAGCCTGGAGTGTAAAGTTATTTAATTTAATGTAAATAAATTTATACAGTTGTAATGGAATACAATGGAAGATAAATAACGTTATAAATTTATTCTCTTTTAATACTTACATGTATTTAACAGATTGCAACACGACGAAAACGTTGTCGTATTTTATTGGATTGAGAGTACAAGTTTCAATGTAACTTTAACTTGATTTGAAAATAATTGGAGGTATGAAATTGATATGTTGCAGGACTGTCTAAGTCACGGGACTAACTTAGGCCACCATGGCCCTTAAACGCAAATTGAAGTAACATTGTGGTTTTGAGTTAGTAAGAGTCTGATAGTGCTTTCCGCTTCACTCAGGGCGGTTGGACTCATTAGATGACCTTACCACACTAAAATAAAAATCAAATTGACACCTGTTCCATAAATATAGAGGACCTACTTAAGTGATAACAAGCTCGAAGTTCTGGGTTCGATTCCCAAAAGGTTTTCACCTGATCAAACTTTCATAGCTAAATGTCAAGCCAACAATATTGTCGGTCATAAAACTTGTGACAATAGACGTCCAAAGGTGTGGGTGTAAACAAAAATACTTTTGATCGATAGCGGACGAACTTCGCCACGATTAGAGGCTTCCTAGTTATTTGACTAAACATAGGCGTTGTGGGAAAACAATGCTTACACCTTTGTCCTTTATAGAAGACAATAATCTCACTAAGTTAGTGACTTTTTTGACATCTCTTCTTTAGGACTTTAAATAGAATCAATGAATTTTTAAGGCCTCGAGCGTCTTTGACCAAAACTGGCCCATGTAATAAGGAATATGAACTACTAATGCCCATTTTCGTAGTTGTTGAAATCTAAATGAATGTCTAAACAAAAGCGTTCTCTTTAGTTTGAAACCTAAAATATCGACGAAAGAAAGTGCGATTACCTTTATTCATATATTTCACTTATTCGTTAAATTTTAAAATATTTTCACAAATACTTTGTCATTATTGTTAGTAAACTCTATTGTAACATAAACTTAAACTAGTCCAAAACTTATTCTTGATATATTTGATTGTGATTTCCAGAGACTGTCATGATTGCACCAACCTTCAAGGCGCGCTCGACCTCCCCAGGTACTGCTACAGTCCCCGGCGACTAACTGACCTGTTCCTGCTAGTTTATTGTGCCCTGGTACCTGTCGTTCATATGCTTTGATTGTTTTAAATGTTGGGTGGGGAAAGCAGTTATAATATGAAGTGAAAATGTCTCTCAGGAGACTTAGTAGTGATAATATATGACATATTCATACTTTCGTGACGTAAGTGGAAAAAATTATGTGAGTAATAGAAGAAAATAACAAGACATGTAATAATTTATTTTCAAAAGAAATACGGAGTAATTTTCTATGAGAAAAACGAAAAAGAATAAGCTCAAAGCTATTTCGGCAAAGTAAAAAGAATGTTTTTATAACTGTCACATTTAAATTGGCAGCCATCATAAGTTGTAACGTGGACATCGACCTGATTTGAAAAGGAAGACAATTTCAGATCACTTAATAATTTAAGGGAATCATTTGTTCACAGTAATTTTCAGAAATGTTTTTGTTACTAAGACGAATAAGTGTTAGTTAGTGGAAAATACACTCATATTCTACGAAACCCAAAACAAGATTATAACTAGGGCTGCCAAACAAAGACTGATCATAAACAGTCCGTATCAATTGCATACACGGAACCACTCGAGAAGTCGAATTGCATCAGGAGCAGTTGATATCGATTGCTGGACCATTTACCAATGGCAGTTTGGAGCAGTTGAATTTGACTGCTCGAACAGTCAATGTCTTCTGCTGCGTCAAAAAGTTTGACCGCGCGAAGCATTTCGATTGCTCGAGTGGTACCGTGAAAAGACAAGAAAGAAGCAGTCGATTTAGACTACTTCAGGCCTAAGCCTAAATGGGGCTAAAAAAGGGATAAACTGTGGATAAAATAATATGTATAAAAGACAGCAAAAACGCTCCCTAATAGCTGCTATTAGGCGGAATTTCATTAAAACTCCACAAACTACTAATAGCGCAAAAGTTTTTTTCTTTAGCGAAATAACTAAAGTTTCTTTCAATATCGGCTCTGTCTATAAATGAACTCTAAGCTTAAGCACTAAGAACTTGGATTATTAAGCCTAGAGTTTGTGAACTTTGTAGCTAAGTCAACAGACGGGTAAAATTTAACTCATTTTAAGTACAAAATGAGTTAAATTATTATATTATATATACAACAAAGTATGCTATGATGAAAAAAAGCTTTGAGTATGATATAACCTAGATTTCAATAAAATACACTCATTATTTTTCCACCATTCAGTAGGAATTATCCCGTTACAAAAATCAATCCAACAAAAATAAAAGTTTAAGCGTATTGACAACAAAATAAAATATGAAAATGTTGTTTTCATTCGCAGCTTTGCCTTTTCCTATAATACTTGGTAAAGTGGATTTTATGAAATCAAAGCTTGTATGGAAATTGCTTTTTCCAATCTCTGTTAAAAGTATGTTTAGGTTATTAAATAAATAATTTATTATGAGACATCAGAAACTGCTTTTTTTGCTTTTATCTGAAGAGAAATCTAAATTACGCATTTTTATCCACTTAATTTAAAAAATGCGATTTATGTTCGGATGGATGGATTAATGTTGTTATGTCAAAACTGCTGGACGGATCTAGATGTTTCGCTCCGAGATAGGTTATACTGTAGGATAACATATAGATACCGTTAATCTCGGTATTTTCATCCCTTGGGATAATTTCCGACTTATACGCTGGCGGAGCCGCTAGCAATAACTAGTGAAGTTCACCTATGTTGAGAAACACATCAAAGCATATGAATTTTTTGACAAAAAAAATGTAGAGATTTTTTAGTTCCTTCGTAAATATCATAAAAATGGTAAAATTAAATTAAAAAAGATTTATTTTTACCTTTCTTATGATATATCTGGGTCTTAAATATCTTGATTACGTTTGACAGTTTTTTTTTTCGTGTCGAGTGAATTAATGTTAACTGAGTGTTGGTGTTCTTTTTAAAAGGTTTTTTTTTAATATAACAACATTTTTAACAAAGAAATATCATGAAATTGTGTAAAATTACAGATGTTTTTAACGGTGAAATTTTAATTAATGTTTTAACTTGTGATTTGTGATCAAACTCGGTCGAATTCAATTTGTTGTCAAACTTAGTAAATTGTGTTTAACTAAGTTAGGTCTCAAATGAGTAGATGAATTCAGATCTAGACATCAGACAGATCAATCAGTTTCACAATATTTCTTTGTTTTTATTCAATTAAAACTTACTTTACCTACTTACTCAAATTATTTGAAATGAACTTGTCATACTAATTTGATATCGAAATGGAATGCCGTGTGCGGAGTGCCTTAACGAAATGTATTTCTGTTTGATGTGTTCCTTTGTAATTAACCACTTGATGTTGTATTTTTTAATGTTATGTACTTACGTAAGTATCTTACAATTTAATGTTTATAATTATTTTCTTCTTGGCATTTAATGGTGACAATAATATTCATTTTACTAGCGAATATAAAATTTACTAAATAGTCTAATAAAATAGTAAATTTTTTCTCAAAAAAAAACTTATTTTAAAGAATATACAAAGGTCCTTGAAGGGTTAACCTAAATGCTGATCCATATGAAAACGTTTATATGAAAAGTTCTTTTACGAGTGTCGACAATCATATACGAAATAACCATAAAACGAAGGGAAAGCCGTAAAACGGGCATTAGTCCCTCCATGTTTCCGCTGACGATGCTGAATTTCGGACAGGCGGATAGAAATGTTATATCTGACCAGGCATTTGCATATCGTTGTCATCCTTATTTTTAAAGTAATAGAGCCTTTTATGCCAGTCATGTCTATTGGCGCATATGATTTTTGAGTTATTATATTTGTTGAATTGATGTTACAATTCGTCTAAGTGATCACAGATTTGCGTATATTATGATAAAATGCTTACTTCAGTGACCTAAAATAATTCTCCTCAAAAATAATTATTAAGTATATGACATGACATATACAGGGTTTCACTGGAAGAATTGATCAAATTGAATAGAATCGTGAGGCCTGTCAAAACTATTATTTTTCTGAATACGACGGTGAAATTTTTTACAATTTAAAAGTCATGATTTTTTTTTATTCATACTGTATTTAAAGTAGTGTTATAATCTAGCAGGTCCAGGCTGTACCTGGACCTGCTATAGATTAAATACATCTTCCTGGTAAAGGATTCCAACACCTTCGAAACCAATTTTTGTATAGCATAAAAATTTACGAACTGACAGATCCAATCTTAACATAACAAACCAGCACAAAAATTAAGGGCACCTTTACAAGTTTTATAAAGCCCAACTTTCCACTGAATAAAACTTTATGCATATTCCAGAAAGTCACGTAAAAAACGTGTTCACAGTTCCTATGAATATAAAATGTTGTTACGACATCGTCACATTAGCGCGACAGCCCTGTTATGTGGAACTTTGCGCATACGCCTCTAGGGGGTTCTGTTATTAGAATAATTGAGAAAATTATGATATTCTTTGCCTAAAATAAGACAAAAATCACAGATTTTAATACCATGTGACTAGTCCTGTGTTCTAATCGTATAACGTGACCTTTAGTGAAAGAAATAAATCGGAAAGGTATTTTAAAAAAGGTTAAGTATCTAATATAGTTAGAGCTAAATCAGTCGAACTCTACGATCAATAAATAATAGGTCAAACAAATTACATACTGGCCGCGGACGCGGCCACCGTTCACTGATGGATACATCACAAGGATATGTATGGTGACGTCAGGGACTACGGGCGTCCGTGTCCGAAACTACGTTCGCTATTGATTCCGTATCGGTGCCTGAAGCATACGTCAACTTAAAAAAAAAAACTCATGATCATAAAAACATCGACTGAATGAAAAATGCGTTAAAATTTTCTATGAATATTAAATGTCGCGATATTGTCAAATTACGCGACAGCCCTATAATATAAAACTTTGCGCACACGCCGTGTGTGGCCTCTGCCTTACGTACAACGTGTAAAATGTAAATATTACGTCATGATGTGATAACGATAAAACCATGCACTTCCTGGCTCACCAGTCTTAGAATATAAATATTGTTCTGGAGTGGACTGTATTTTTTAATTTATCTCTCCTCTTCGATAGCTCAGTGTGTACTTTACTATCTCAGGAATAAAGGAACTTGACTTGGAATTAAACACTTCGACGTTTTAACACTTTATATTTACAATTACTAATTAACACTTTACTGATTTACGATACATAATCACAAGAACACAAATAATAACTTTAAAACAAACATGGGCGCGTGGGACTCACAATATAACAACACTTAAGCACTAGAACTTAAACACTAAACTGTACAAACTATGAACTATTCACTGTATCCATCATTACGGAGAACTAAAACTATTGAACTGTGTGGCCGCATAGAATGGCCCTACTATTATGTCAAAACATCGCATCGCAAGTCGTGGCGGGACCTTGCCATGTTTCTAGGCCCTCTAGCCAATAATAGCCCGTGAAAATGGACTTGCCCGGATCTATTCGGTCAGACAGGTTTCGACCTGTCTTCGAGGCCCCGCCCACAACGGCGATGTGATGCTTTCGTGACCATATTTGGTAACGTTTGCTGCAACGTGACTCCGACAGGTTGAGACACGATCCTTTAATAAAGAGTACATCTTTCCGCCTGTTGCGGACCTAGCGTTTTCTTTATTTACCTTATTATATTTATGCTATATTACAATCAAGCTCGTTGTTTGTTACAATATTTATGCTATATTACAATCAAGCTCGTTGTCTGTTACATCTCTCCCCCCGGCGCAGCCTGCGAAGCCTCCTTCTCCTTATGCAGCACGACGAGCTTGCTGACGGGACGCTTGAAGACGCCGGTTCTCGTTCGCACGTCGACCACCCTGATGTCGCCGTCAGGTCCCGGGTAGACTCTCTCGACGATCCCCATTGGCCACACGTTTCGTGGCAGCGTGCTGTCGGCGACGATGACGACGTCGCCGACCTCCGTCGGTCGTCGGTGGCTCTGCGGCTCGCCGCGGGGCACCAGCGTGGGAAGATACTCCCGCAGCCAGCGTCGCCAGAAGTGGTCGGCGAGGGCCTGGCTGGCCCGCCAAGCACGCCGGTCGGCCTCGTCACAAGGCCCGGTCGAGGGTAGGCCCATGGAGGACCCCAACAGGAAGTGGTTGGGGGTGAGGGCCTCTGGATCGGTGGGACTCACGCTGACGTGAGTCAAGGGACGCGCGTTGATGGAGAACTCCGCTTCCGTGAGCAGAGTTAGCAGCACCTCTTCTGCAGGCGCCCTTTCGCGCAGAGTCGCGGCGAGGGCAGTCTTCACGGAGCGCACCAGCCGCTCCCACGCGCCTCCCTGGTTGGGCGCGCCCGGAGGGATGAATCGCCACTCCATGCGGTGGAGCAGTCCCTCCTCCTTCAGCGCCGGTGCCCACTCCGCATACGCCGCTCGCAGTTCTTGATCGGCTCCCCTGAAGTTGGTCCCGTTATCTGAAAACATAAGCCGCGGCCAGCCACGGCGCGCAGCCATCCTTCTCAGCGCCATGATTGCTGAGTCCGTTGAGAGTGATGCGACGAGCTCGAGATGCACGGCGCGAGAGGTGAGGCACGTGAACAGTGCGCCCCATCGTTTCTCCCGGCGCCGGCCCACCTTCACCATCATGGGCCCGAAGTAGTCCACGCCACAGTTCGTGAACGGGCGGTGGAAGGGGTCCAGGCGGGCGCGCGGCAGGTCTCCCGTGGCCGGCGGCTGCGGCGTCGCTCGTAGCTTCCGGCAGTACGCGCAGGCCTTCTCGATGGCCCGCACCGTGGGTCGCAGGTGGATGATCCAGTATCGCTGCCGCAGGTCGTTCGTCACTCGTTCCCTGTTGGCATGACCAGCGGCGCAATGCTCGCGCATTACGATTAATTTACTTACCGGATGGCGACCATCCAAGATGATAGGTCGCTTGGCCTCCACTGGCGCGTTTGAGGCTTCAATTCGTCCTCGCACGCGCAACAGGCCGTCTTCGATTATAGGGTCCAGTCTGTACAGCCGACTCGCCCGAGTGATGGGGCGGGCAGACCGGATCCTCTCGATCTCTTCCGCGAAGCTGTCCCGCTGTGCCTTCAGCAGGAGCTCCCTCTCGGCGCGCTCTATGTGCCGGTGTTCCAGTCGAGGCGAGACGCGGCGGCACGCGTCTATGAATGCCAGCACGCGTGCAGCAGCGCGCACCAGCGTCTCGTATTTCGAGAAGCGGGCGGGATCGGGTAGCCAGCTCTCTCGTTCAGGGTCCGGCGCAGTGTGCAGGACCTCCTCTTCTGGATCTTCCGGCGCCGGCTTCCCGGGCCAATCTTCCTCCGGCAGGTGCAGGAAACCAGGCCCGCGGAACCAGCGGTCGGTCACGCTGATCGGCGCGTTGCTGAGTCGGGTGGCGTCATCCGCCACGTTGTGCTCCGTAGGCACCCAGCGCCATTCCTCCTTGCTGGTGAGCTCGGCGATTTCGCCCAGCCTGTGCGCGACGAACGGTGTGTATCTCTTCATGTCGTGATGGATCCAGTGTGCCACAGTAGAGGAGTCCGTCCAGTAGGTCGTTCTGTCGATCTCGACGCGGTGCTCTCTTCTGATGGTGTCGGCGAGTCGGGCTCCTATCACCGCGGCCTGCAGCTCCAGACGTGGTATCGTCTGGGCTCGTCGCGGTGCCACCTTCGCCTTGGCCGCAACCAGCACGACGTTGACGCTCCCGTCTTCGCTCACCGCCCTCCAGTAGGCCACCGTCGCGTACGCTTGCTCGCTGGCGTCGCACAGTATGTGCAGTTCGAGGCGCTGCGTCTTCTCCTTGAGGTAGCACCTGGGCAGCCGCAGTCCGTTCACTTGGTGTAGCTGACCCAGCCAGGCCGCGAAGAGCTCGTTCTCTTCTTCGGGGATCGGCGTATCCCACGTCGTCTGCAGGCGCCACAGGCTCTGGAGTACTATCTTCGCCCGTACTGTGAAATGGCTCAACAGACCCAGCGGGTCATAAATGGACATGACGGCGCTCAATGCCTCTCTCTTCGTGGGTGCGCGGATCCGTTCTCTTACCTCGGATGGCACTCGGTTCATAGACGTGTTGAATCCGAGTTCGTCTCGCTCAGCGTTCCAGAACAGCCCAAGTATCTTGCTCTCGGGTTGTTCTCCCCCCAGTTGCGTTGGGGCGGTGGCGTGGAGCGTCGGGGGCACGTCGCGCAGGACCGTCGCATCACTGGAGCTCCAGCCTCGCAGCGTGAAGCCGGCGGTTGCGTGCACCTTTCTTGTCTCTTCTACTGCCTTCCACGCCTCCTCTGGATCGCTGTAACTTGCCACGAGATCGTCCATGTAATGATTCTTTGTAATGGCCTCCAGGGCCCTAGGATACTCACTGCCGTGAAGCTCCGCGTTATAGTTCCGAACGTAGTGAGCCATGTATGGGGAACTCGCCGCTCCGAAGATCATGCTCTTCATTTTAAATAGGCGCGGGGGCGACGTCCGGTCCTGTCCTCTCCACAGGAACTGCTGAGCTGGCTGGTCCTCCTGTCTGATACTTACCCGCAGGAACATTTCTTGTATATCTGCGGTGACCGCCACTGCCCGCTCGCGAAACCGGAAGACTATCCCCGGCAGGGACAGCAGCAGGTCTGGACCCTCCAGCAGCTCGTCGTTGAGACACTTCCCGTAGCTTGTCGCGGCCGCGTCGAAGACCAGTCTCTGTTTCCCCGGCTTGTTCGGGTTTTGCACGGCGAAGTGAGGGAGATACCAGCAGACGTTACTTTCCTTTTCTGTCCCGTCGCATGGCACCGCGTATCCTTTTTCCAACAGATTGTCGACCTGTTTGGTGTACTGCACGGCAAAGTCCGGTGACGCATCCATCTTTTCCTCGATCTTTCTTAGTCTTCTCAGCGCCGCTCCGTAGCTGGGCGGCATGACTACGTCGTCCGTTCGCCACGGCAGCCCCACCTCGTAGCCCCCGTCGATCTTCTTGATCGTCTTCCGTACTATGTCCGCCGCCCTCTGGTCTGCCTCGTTCACTCGAGGTTTCCTGGCGACGCCCAGGGCTTCTATCTTGAAGTGCGCTTCGACTAGATCGTGTAGTTGTTCGTCTCTTTTCCCGGTCTCGATGACGTGCAGCACGTCCTCTTCCTCTGTGATGACGCTCCGTGGCGCCGTTCCGTGCACCACCCATCCCAGCTTCGTTCTTGAGGCGGCTGGCTGATTGGGGCCGCCGACTCGGAGTTCCCTGGTCACGATGCACTCCCAGTGGTCCGTGCCCACCAAGAGCCCCGGGCGGGCCTGCTCGTAGCAGACTTCTTCCTTCGGCAGGTCTCGCAGGTGCTTGTGTTCCAGCAGGGTGTCTGGGATGGATTGCTGGTGGAGCCTCAAGTCCTTGATAGTTCTCGCTCGAAGCTCGTGCGACTTACCGTCTTCCCGGATGCCTCTGACTTGCACCCGTACCGCTCTGCTGTCCCGCTCTTCTGATGACATGTTCACGCCGCGTATGCGTAGCGGGCGTGAAGTCCCTTCCGCTCCGATGCTGGTCGCCAGGTCTTCATCGATGAGGGTGACGGTTGCTCCTTCATCGAACAACGCGTACGTCCTTACCTCCCCCCGTGACCCGGTGACTATGATGGGACACATCTTCAGCAGCACTTTCTTCGGGCCGGCAGCGGACTTAGTTGCCACCGACAGTACTGCTTCCTCCTTGCTGGGTTCTGCGGTAGTTTTCGCGGTCGTCGCTCCTTCTTCACCACTGCTCGCCTTCTCTTGGTGGAGGGAGGCGTGGTGAGGTCGGCGGCACTGGTTTACGCCGCACGCTTTTGCCTTGCAGTTAAATCGCCTGTGCTTCTTCTCGGCACATCGGAAACATATGCCGTTAGCCTTGAGGTACTCCCACCGCTGGTCGACACTCATCGCTTTATACTTAGGACACTTGGTTAACACATGATCTTGTTTACAACTGAGGCACTGACCTTTTTCCTCCTGGCTCTCGACGGCTGTGTAGACGGGGCTGGCCTTCTTCTTTGATGTCACTGGCTGCCTGGTCTCCTTCTTCTGGCTGGCGGGCGCAGCGCTGGTGGGCGGGGCGTACGTGTATCGCAGCGCCCTGTCCGCTTCCCGCATCAGGAAACGAGACAGCATCACTATCTCCGGCTCCGTCGTGTCGTCGTTGTCACAGGCAAAGTCGCACCATCTTGACCTTATGTGTGGGCTTAACTTTTCCAACACTTCGCGGGTCAATAACGGGTTGTATAAGTATCCTCTTCGGTCGACCGACTTAATCACGCTCACTGTATTCTGCACCTTGATGGCGAAATTGTTCAGGTCCGCTGCTGATGCAGTGGGTTTCGTCATCTTCTTCAGTTCGTCGATGGCGCGATCGATGAGTACTTCCGGTCGGCCGAAGCACTGTTCGAGTGTCTTCATGATGACCTCTGGATCGGTGGCGGTGTGTAGGAGGGCGGATACCGCCTCCCTCGCCTCTCCCTTAAAGCAGCTCCTTAATCGCTGTATGTTCTCAGCAGGCGATATACTGTACATGTTGGTAGTGTCTCTCACGGCCGCTTTAAATGGCAGCCACTCGTTGACACCACCGGAGAACACCGGTAAATCCGTATGCCGCAGTCGGGGTCTTGCCATCCTTTCCAGGGTCGCTGCCAAGTTGTCGATGCTGTTCCTGTGCTTCGTCGGTGTCGGCGACCTTCCCCGTGGCATTTCGAATTTAATGTGTCTTGGGTCCTCCTGGGGGGCTCCCGTGCCCCCCTCCCCCCGTGCTCTGAGGGGATTCGTTTGAAGCCATTCGTCCACTCGGCTGTGGTGGCTTTCGTCCTGGGGAGCGATGGGCTCGTCCCGCAGGCTCTCCTGTTCATCCTGTATGATGGATACCTCGGCGGCTAATCTCCTCTTGACCAGGTCCGCTTCCAGGTCAAGAGACTTCTTCTGTATGGCTGCTAGCTTTTCTGCAGCCTCTAGTTCCGCTAGCCTTAACCGCGTTGCTATACTATTTGTTGACCTTTGTGACCTTTGTGACCTCTCTGACCTGGCGGGTGACCTCGTTCTTCGTCCATGGTCTTCACTTAATAGAAGTGCCGATGATGGTCCCGCCGTGGTCGTGTCCTCCGTCGTAAGAGGCGCGGTATTTAGTCGTAAATTAATAGTGCTCTGATCACCTGTTACAGCTGGTGATGCAGGTGGGTCTAGCGAAATCCTCCGTAGTCTCTCCCTTCGAATCCGTTCCGCTTCCTGGCGGAGAACTGCCTCTCTTTGCTCTTCTGCCCTCTTCTGCAGGGCCCGCCTCTGTTCCTCAGCCTCAGCAGCATCACCTTGACTGCGGGTGATGACCATCTTTCAAACTGATGGCACACTGCACGAGACTTAAGCGGGGAGCACTACACACAACAGTTCGTAACCCGGTTTGGACTTGTCCGGATTCGTTTACTACGACGTTTCACTTACGCGCACTTTATTATAATACGACTAGCCCTATGTACCGCGACGACACTATATACTTGCGACAGACGACGCGGCGCGCACTATATATATAGCGCGTGCTTATATACGACGCGTATGTACTGCTTATTACGAGACGTACGCGACGATTTAGTCGAGACGCGAACTCGTACTTTTCGCGACGCGGTCACTCCCGACGTTATATAACGACTTTACGTTAGTATATAACTAGCAACGCGTGCCGAGTCTATTTACACTTTTTTTTTTTTTTTTTTTTTTTTGGGACAAACCCACCACACTATTCCCTAACCACTGCAACTCCTGTGCGCCAGAATCAACAGTGGCAACCAACCAGAAAAGGGCCGAGACAATGAAGCTCGACGTGTCCCGAAGAATGAATTTACCTGTCTTGGATCCTGCAACGAAATTAATCAGAAAAGAATAGTGGAGGAGTAGGAAAAAATATATGTTTCCACTTCCCTTCATGCAAGCAGGAGACAGAACAAAACAAGGCCAATAGGCACAAAGGGACATTACAACTGGGAGAAGCCCAGTTGCCTAGCACCACCATCTATTTACACTTATTTCACTGTGAGTCCCACGGTTCTACCGGTCACTATAACGCGCACTATGATCGCGATTTTCGACACAGAGAACACCACTTTGCCCTATCACGAAACGTATTCACTCGCGATACACTTATACATAAGTTATTATTGTTCAGTACTTACAGTTTTTACATGTATCCGTTCACAACACTTATTTACGCGTTATACCGGCACTTTTTATCACTTATCCGGCCGAGAAGGACCAATTGTTCTGGAGTGGACTGTATTTTTTTAATTTATCTCTCCTCTTCGATAGCTCAGTGTGTACTTTACTATCTCAGGAATAAAGGAACTTGACTTGGAATTAAACACTTCGACGTTTTAACACTTTATATTTACAATTACTAATTAACACTTTACTGATTTACGATACATAATCACAAGAACACAAATAATAACTTTAAAACAAACATGGGCGCGTGGGACTCACAATATAACAACACTTAAGCACTAGAACTTAAACACTAAACTGTACAAACTATGAACTATTCACTGTATCCATCATTACGGAGAACTAAAACTATTGAACTGTGTGGCCGCATAGAATGGCCCTACTATTATGTCAAAACATCGCATCGCAAGTCGTGGCGGGACCTTGCCATGTTTCTAGGCCCTCTAGCCAATAATAGCCCGTGAAAATGGACTTGCCCGGATCTATTCGGTCAGACAGGTTTCGACCTGTCTTCGAGGCCCCGCCCACAACGGCGATGTGATGCTTTCGTGACCATATTTGGTAACGTTTGCTGCAACGTGACTCCGACAGGTTGAGACACGATCCTTTAATAAAGAGTACATCTTTCCGCCTGTTGCGGACCTAGCGTTTTCTTTATTTACCTTATTATATTTATGCTATATTACAATCAAGCTCGTTGTTTGTTACAATATTTATGCTATATTACAATCAAGCTCGTTGTCTGTTACAAATATTAATACATGAATAGCTACTTGTGTGGTTAATTTATCAAGTCGACTTATTTTGTTATTGTGTATAAAAATCTCAAGTATCTTTGGATACAACCCTATATTAACAAATGTAGAAATATGACCTTAAAAACATATTGAAGTTGGTCGATAAACGCATGATTTAAATTCTAAAGATATATTCCAAACAATTAACGAATAAATAGTCACAAAAAATGTCAATTTTCAAATGAACAGATCTCTGTATCGTTAATATTATTCATTGTTCCCGATATTTCGGCTGTTGCAAGCTTATTCGTGAACAGGGCGCTTGCGTAGGATTAAAAGAAGATCGTCCACAGCCACAACAAACAAACCGCGACTACCTTGAGAATCTGTAGCCCTGGTACAAACTTATATTGAGTTTTACGACATCGCACATTCCGGTGATGACAGACGTACTACCAGTAGCACAGCTGACATGAAATCATCAATGTAACCATTAACCTGACTTCTATTCGTGATATGTTTGTTTAATGACACATTTAGCAGGTTATTTTAACTACAATGTCATTTATTTGTGTCCTTTAAGTTTTTGATGACAATTTTCCTTAACGTTTTCGTTACCGGAAAATTATAAAGGCCTCAAAAGCGGATTTAGACAAAGAAATTGATCGCGGTTAGCACATTTCAAGTGCAGGTGGCCTATAAGAGTAGTTCCGCTGTGGGAAAACGACAGAGCTATACAAGTCGTCTAGCGCCATCTCGTTCCCACAGCTGAACTACTCACGCTTTTAGAGGTCATGGTAGGTCACCTGCAACTGACACTGAACTGTCATGAGCACCCTTGATCTTTCTCAATGTTTCCTAGCAACTTTACCTGTTCACATTATTAAAATAATCGGGTTAAGACTCGCGTAGGACACATTTTTATGCAGGTAATAATTTAAAAAGTAAAACATTTGCTACTATTGCCCGTGGTTTCACCCCCGTTACTCGACTCTTTTTGGTTGTAGCATGATATTTATAGCTTATAGCCATCTCAATAAATAGACCATCGAACACAAAAATAATTATTCAATTCGGACCAGCAGTTCCTGAGATTAGCGCGTTCAACCAAACAATTAAACAAACAAACTCTACACCTTTATAATATAAGTATAGATTAATTATCAAATAATAAGAAGTAGAGAAAGAATAAGAATAGGAAGATTAAGAATAGGCCAGAGGGCTGGCCTATTTCTTGGTCAAAGGATCAGCATTGCCATCCAACGTGGCAATGCTGCCAGCGTTCTGGGCACTTCTGGGTCCCCATTGATAGCGATGTGGACGAATTTTTTGACACCCTATAAATTTTTAATTTTAGTTTTAATTTAGTCATTTTTGTAAATATTTTACTTTTAATTTTAGTTTTTAAATGTAGTATGTAAATTAAATTAATAAGAAGTACAGTTTCCGTTCTCGCTTAAGATACGTTAAATAAATTATTCATTGTTAATTGAGACACATGACGTATCGCATCAATTAACCTTTGAGTTAGGTATTTCCTTCCAAGGTTTCTTGTTGTATACTTTATATAATCAAGGATAGGAATTACATATTTATGCAAAATGCGTGTTGACTTATTGGATTTATTAAGATTATGGATTTTATTAGCACTGGTAGAAGAGTGATTCCGTGTTAGATCGGTTTTTATATAGTTATACGTATATAAATCTGGAATTTTGTCAATAACATTTGCAGCTACAAACACCTCTTCAAAAAGCAAAAGAATTTAGAATATTCAAACTCTATCTTCTATAAAGTAACAATACTCAATAAATAAACACTAATTTATTAAAATAACCACTGCAAAATACCTTATTTGGAGACAAAAAACCAGGTCGATATGAAGATTTCCTTTTCTTTATAAATGGGTTTGGTTTGACCTCCATCTAGCCAAGAAGCAAAGATTCCTTCAGGACCTGGAATTCCTGAGCACTGACGGAACAGAGTAAAAACTTTCAACTTGACGAAACATGCTTTGGCTCCAAATTCCGCCAGGCTTCCTCTTAACTCATAAGCATGATGAATAGCCCCTAGGTAACTGATAATGAAGGCACGGTTAGCGCAGTTGCTGAGCGATTGGTCGGCTGCCCTTCGTGTCGCAGGTTCGATTCCTGCACGGAGCAAATATTTGTATGATCGACAAGTAGTTGTTTCGGGTCTGGGCGTTTGTGTATGTGAGTTTATATGTTTGTAAACGCACCCACGACACTGGAGAAATTCCTAGTGTGGGGGAACGTTTTATAAAAAAAAACTCGCTATTACTTTAATTTGCTGACTGGGTCTTTAAATATCTCTTATAGAGCCTTTCGACCTAAGTGCTGTTTTTTTTAACGTGCTAAAATCACCAAATGAGTCCTCCCACCCAGGGCAGAGCGGGTGGGACTATCAGACTCGTACTGACTAAAATCCACGGTGTCCTTCAATAGCCCTTTACGTTCCGAGGGCACGGTAATTCGTGAGTCCCGCGACCCCAGCAGGCTTTGCCCCTCTAGAGGGGGCCCCGCCATTTTGTTGACACTCTTTTAGGCGCGCGTGCCTAGGATTTTTAAGTAGATATTTTGTTTCGAGGTTCTAAAGAAAAGATCCATCTAATTATCCAAACAACACAGAACTGAGTGTCCGTATATCATAATATACATAACTAGCACTTTGCCCGCGACTTCGTCCGCGTGGGTTACGTACTTTCTTAATACCCCCTTTTCACCCCTTTAAAGGTTGAATTTCCAAAAACCCCTTCTTAGTGCTCCCCTACATTATAATAGGAAGCCGTGTGCAAAATTTCACATTCCTAGCCCCAGTAGTTTCGGCTGTACGTTGATATGTCAGTCAGTCAGTTCTCCTTTTATATATATATATATATAGATATAGATGATCATACCTACCTAGCTACGGTCTTTGTACATTGAAAGCCGTAACGTAACCCTTACGAGTCTAATTAAAATGAAAGCCGAGAGAAGGACATGCTTTTAATAATTAATAAAGTTTACTGCCTCTAGGTATATTTTTTCTTGTAAACGGAGATTCTTCTTGTATAATAAACTGGGTGCTAATTTTGATCAGAATACATTTTTCTGTGTACTTACCTATTTTTTTTAATGTAATATTTCTTTTAGTTAATGTCATTATTTCGACTTTATGAAAACGTTCCCAAAATAAATTTGATGGCTCATCAGAAATATCATTACACTAACAGAAGCTAATGTAAACCTTAAAGATAAGAAAAATCTTGAAAATTTTCCACAAAATCATTTTACCAGTATAAAAAGTATCCGTTATGTCCAAGTCTGTATGTCAAATCTTATCCAATTCAGTTCAGTAGTTTTTGTACAAACGCTCGGGTGGTCTACCATGACGTCATAGCCAGAGTAGTTCTAGTGTGGGAAAGAGACAGAGCTATACAAGTTGTCTAGCGCCACCTCGTTCCCTCACTCGCCAGATCCGTAAATATACAGATAAATCAGAAGTTCATCCTCATTTCAGTACAAACTTATCCTTTGCAATGTCAAGTGATAAAAACATATATAAACAGTTTAAAAAAACTACGTAAAAACAGAATCTTACATAAACAACAATATTTATTATGATCGTTAGCATACGTGTGACATACATCAGTTTGACAAGCCTCGATAATTTGCACTTACATCATCGCAATTTACGTACCTACAATATCTATAGAATTACAAGAAATTATTAAAAATGGCTGCGTAATTGACAATGTCACTTAAATGTTAAAAAACGAAAATAACTCTAAATGTCAAATCATTTATTTATTTGATTTTAAATTGTTTCGCGAAAATGTCAAGTTTGCTTTTTATTACACCCTGTATTTTATTGATAGAAGGTGTCAATTATGGACTTCTAAATTATTCTTGACATATTATTCTTGACAAATTGAATAATAATAATTATTATTGTTCAAGTGACTGTCTTCACAATGAAGAGGGTCTAATTGAAGTCTCGTTTCGCTTGACATTGGGTAGCGCCTTAACATTTCAATCTAACATATTAGTTGTTTAATCCTTAAATATATTTTTCTAATATTTTTTTCTGTAGGATACACAATAAAACACATAAAAAAAATATAGATAAAATACTAAACTCAAAAGTTACTTCGAAATTTACGGGGCCCCCTTTAGAGAGCCAAAGCCTACCGGGGTCACGGGACTTATGAATTACCGTGACCCCGGTACGTAAAGGGCTATTGAAGGACACAGTGGATTTTAGTCAGTACGAGTCTGACAGTCCCTCCCGCTCTGCCCTGGGCGGGAGGAATCATGTGATGATTTTATCATGTAAAAAAAAAGGGTAATATGAAAAAGAAATGTAAACGATTGCGTGGTAACTGCTGATAGTTTATTTTTTATTCCGTAGGAAAATTGCCTAAATCAATGCAGGCGACGCCGCGACTTTAAACTAGTAAATCATAAATTCCAGCCATTCAGACCCATTCACAGCTAAGTGGTTAACAGAAAAGGGTTTTTGCTTCCCCCAGAAAACATTTCCTCGCCCCGTACAAACAATAGACTGCACAAAAAGGGAACGTTTCCATCTGTATGAAATTCTTTTTTTTATATTTCTTTGCCCACAAAAGGTGAAAAATTGAACCTCTTATTTTCGGTATACAGCTGAGAACCGTCTGCGTGTCCCGTTTCAAATTATTTACTTACTGCTTTAAGGAGGTACTCGCTGAGTAAATATAATAATTATTTAATTCATACCGAATAACCGGAAAATTGGGCCTTCGGAAAGCTTGTATTTATTTATGGTCCAATTGATTTTATAATTGGATAAACAAATTCATTTGTACGAAAAAATCTGGAATTTATGTTAAGTGGTTTTATAAAAGCTGCCTTTGATAAGAAATTCGAATTTGTGCTATAATTTGTGGCAGCCAAAAACATAAAAGGCTACGATTTCTATCAAGGACTCAACACGTTCGTCACACGTGCTGAAAGTTTCAGATTGATTTGTGGAAGCGACACAAAAATCCTTTTACACGAATGTTCATCTCTCAACATAAAAAGTTGCGACCATACAGGCAGAGCTTTCTGAAACGGGAGCATAGTGCCGACACTCTTTTACTTCTTTTTATTAAATCTAAAACTGAGAATTCATGTCTTTCTTTTAGAAATAGTAGCGAAAATTCATTTGGCAGGTCCACTTTATTTCGAAAAATGCACAGTTTCATCTCAATTTGCCTGCAATTTCATCGCAAAAATTCAACCAGTATTTTTCTTGAACCAAGAACGCCAAAACAGGTTAATATTAAAATTATAAGCTACCGTCATGTTCGTTCATTGAACTTTTATAGGGTTGCCAGCGTCGGGGACTCGTCAGAATATTAATGGCACATAATATGTTCGAAATACTTGTTACAACTTTTCCCATTACGCTGCTCAGATTTACACCAGGAAAAATATGTTCGACGCGCCAAATTCGCTCAGTGAAACTCAATGAAAGTTAGCCGTGTTACAAGATGTAAGCGACGATTACGAGGGACTGTCATTTTTTTTATGTCGTTTTTATTTGGTGCTATTAGGCTCTTCATTTTTTATCGAGTGTCAGAGTTTATCATTCCGTTTCGTCACTTTATAATGACAGTTAAAGGACATGTTGAAGTCACATTGCACGATTGTTGGATGTCTGTAAATCTGGTTATAAGTACGTGGTACCTAAATTGATAACAATGAACATTCGAGTAGCTTTTATGAAAAACGTCATTTCACAATTCGACCTCGATGCAGTTATTAATGCGTTCCGAAAACAATTCTGACATAAACCTGGTGAGGTAAAAATTTAATTAAATTTTAAAACACTGAAATGACTGACGCTGCAAAATGCATGCATAAAAAATAATTATTGTACCGCTTTATTTGTAAACGACAGTAAACGACAAATAACACTTTATTTCCAGATATAATCGCTGTATATTATGTCAGACAGGAATAAAGTCTTACATTTGATAAAGAAAGAAATCGAAAATGGAAAGAACAGGTTACAATATTTCCCTCTCAATAAAATACTCTTTTTATTTGCATTGGCGTTACTCAAGAGCGCAAATGTGTTGGCATAGTCGATAACGCACTTATATGAAGTCTCTCGCGCGACTGGAACGCAGACAAAAGACTCGGTTTACCTTAAAAGCCCCGTTGTACCACCATTGTTTGGCTCAAGCCCACTAAAAGCATGTTAATCGAAGAGCTGACCTTTTTCTACTATTTATTGCGAAAATTAAAACGATTTTGTGAACAGGTTTTAATTTGCGAAATCTTTACCATGTTTTTTTTTTTATCGTGGTAGAATTATCAAATGAGACCTCCTTTCCAGGGCGAGAAAGGAGAGGCACTGTCAAACTCGTACTCACTAAAATCCACGGTGATCCTTCAATAGCCCTTTACGTTCCAGGGCCACGGTTACCTGATGAGGCAGTACCGCGACCTACCTTCACCATGATGTGGTAAAAGATGGAAGGCGGAGACTTTTTTCATTGGATATACAGTATCCTTTTATTTAGTTACTCTTATTAGCAATGCCTCGCTATTTCACTCGCAGTTTCTGACTTTCGTTCAACTTCCAAAGGCTCAAAAAACGCGCTATCAAACGTAAAAAAATAAACAAATCCGTCTGATAGTTTAAGAGAGTAACGCTTTTAAAGCAGAAAACAAATTGAATTGTATTAATGTTGATTAATATTTCTCAGTTTTTGAAGTATAATACAAACTTCCTCGAATTTGAAGTGGCTTTTCAGTCCAGTACCGGTAGGTCGCGTTCTAGAAAATTTAGAGACCTTCTGGGAACCTAATCCTAAAGGAAATGGTTCCGATACTTGCTTTGTGTTTCCCGGAATACCATACCTAATGTTTTCAGTAGCTACCTATATCTAACACAGGTAAATCGACTCATAAATCATAGAAAGAATAATTTATAAAGTCCACTCACTCATATGGTGTAGTGTTTTAGTTCTAAGTACCTTTTTTCTTTACGTGGTACAATCATCACATGAGTCCTCCCACCCAGGGCAGAGCGGGAGCGACTGTCAGAATCGTACTGACTAAAATCCACCGAGTCCTTTAATAGCCCTTTACGTACTGGGGTCACGGTAATTCGTGAGTCCCGCGACCCGTTCTAACTACCTATAATAATATTATAAAGAGGAAAGATATGATTGTTTATTTGTATTGAATAGGCTCCGAAACTACTGGACCGATTTCAAAAATTCTTGCACCAATTAAAACCTGCTTTGGTCCTCAGTGACATAGGCAATAAGCATAGGGGGGTGGGGGGGTAAGCAGACAAAGCCGCTAGCAAAAGCTATAATATTATAAATGCGAAAGTATGTTTGTTACGTTTTCTCGCACAAACTACTGAACCGATCATCCTGAAACTTTGCATATACTTGTCAGGAGCACAGAGACGGACATAGATAAGTACTGTTCCCGAGCAAAACAACAACACCGTATAATTTAATAGTACATGGCGCTACATGTACGATCCGAATCGTTTGTCAAATTCTTAATTAATGCATCCGAAACCACGGGCAAACGCCAGTTCTTTATGAAAAAAACTCGCAGAGTTCGAAAAAATGTAAACAACAGGTGTTATTTACCGATATTTACACAGAAATATATAAAATGTTATCAGTCTCGTTTGACATTGTCTGTTTATTGTACTTTTTATGATTTTGGAGGCGTATACAATTTAAGGTCAATGCACAGTTGTAAGCACTGTTCGGGATCAGTTTGGCCCCAATTCGTGCCTGTCCGGATTCGGTCTAGGTACTATTATTCGGTCTAAAACGAGCAGTAAGTTGCCTATAGCTCTGCTGCTGCACCCCAAAAGCAACGTTAATGATAGTAACAGCAACTATACTTGAAAATTAAGAATACTGTAATATTGTTTTATTTTATGTGGTAAAATCATCCAATGAGTCCCGCGACCCCGGCAGGCTTTGGCCCTCAACGGGGGGCCCCGTCACTATGCTGACACTCCTTGAGGCGCGCGTGGAACACAACGCGCCATCGACCCGGGCAACTGTGATATTGATAGCGAAATAATCAAACAAAAAAATATGGTAAAATAACTTTGAAAGGACTAATGTCGATATGGTTGCAGTGTTTATAAATGTGCTCCGAGCTTTACTGAGCGATATCAGAGCGTTGAATGGCAACGATAAAAATAGCGAGCACATGCGCTCCTACGCCAGATGCCCTGTGACCTTACGCTCGACGGCTCGGCCCGGTTTATAACCGACATATGCACCGCACACTATAAAATATATTGGCAGCGTTTCCCGTTTTTCACACTACATTAACATTCGGAACAAAAGCGCCCATTGTCTTTTCGACAGTGAACCTTGAAAGTTATTACATGAAATTGTAAACTGATGTCAAACTGTGATTTGAGATTGATGGAGCGTTACTGTAATGTTAGCATTTAGCTGGATATCAAGTATTAAGAATCTAAACATGTTATTGTATTTTTTTTGGTATTGAAATTTTGAATGTCTCTCTGTCTGTGGTGTTGTTCTAAACTACGCAATAGATTTTGATGCAGTCTTCTCCCAAAAATTTACTAGTTTTTATTACTGTCCCACTAGAGACAAATGTATGCCCCTTAACTTTATATTTCATTCTTTGCGCAGTTTTCTCCGGCGTTTTAAGACCTCTCTCGGCAACGGTTTCTGTATGTAAAAAAACTGTTTTATGTAAAAAAAAAAAATATAAACAATGTATAAAAAACGTCTCTGGTATCATTAAAATAATCACTTTTACCAGTGATACAAATGAAATAAAAAGAATTGATGAAGCCGTTGTCGCTAGATACCATACAAAGTAAACTAATCGATTTGTGGCAAGAACACAGTGGTCTACACTGGGATCAGTGACCTTTCTTCACGTTCAGAGCTTTTTGTGCCTCCGTGGTAAACCACGCTAAAGGGTTGAACTGTACTGGCAAATGTCAACTAACAGCGGTTAGGTGAAATAATAATAATATAGAAAACCGACGGCTAAACATAGTTCTGGGGATAATAAGGGACCCACCCAGTCTGTTATAATCATAAAGGCATAGGCATAAAGAGAACCTAGAATGAGATGGACACAAGGCGTCTTCTTATACCATGTATGTACCAATTTTTTCTAGGTCTAACTGACCACCATCATCATTCTTTAGGATTCAGTCGCTGTAAAAGTGTTTACTGCTGTAAGTCCGGTCGGTGCGCAGCAGTTCCAATTGCTTCTGGATGAGCTCGCTCCATCTAAAGTCTTATCTTACCTTCTTGACAAGATGGAGAATAATTTACTCTTTGTCTCTTGCCTTTATTATTCAATTTGGTTCTGTACAATAGTCGCTACGTGTGCAATAAGTACGTGATAGTTAGACTTCACGAATAGTGTGGATGCCCACTCCGATTTAGTTAGTTTAGAAAAAAATTATCTTCATCGCGTGTGACCAGACGAGATAAAGACTAAAATCGCGTTAAATGTAAAAAAAACGACGGGTTGCACTCTGGGAGTGCCGGCAGAAGTGAAAACTTCAATAGTAATAAACACACACGAACATTCGCGCAAGCGCCCTGAGCCGTCTTACGAATTTTCGACCAGGTCACGTGTCCTGACGCGAGTTTAACATTTTTTACCCATTCCAAAAAAAGTGCACAACGCCGCTAAAGAAGTTTTCACTTCAAAAATCGAAAAAAAAAGGGTGGTGACAACAACGGTTTTTAATGTTGGGCCCCAAAATTTTCGGAACAGTTTATTATGAAACAGTGACTGTTAGTGAACCGTCAGCTAGTTAATTATTCATCAGAGCAGAATATTGAATGGGAGTTCGTTTGCGCGCAATATTTTGGTTTTATTCATCCGTTCGACAATGAAACGCTATTCGGAACTTTTGAATATTCAAATTTTTGTTGTAGTTTTCCCGAAAATGCTTTTGGATTTAAGGACAAAGGTAATTTTATGGCCACACGAGTTTATACAGCGAAAATAAAAATTAAATGCAATATGGTAAAAGGAATTTGGGCTTAATTTAATGGAAACACGTTACAAGTCGTAGTTTTAACAGCTGAAAAATTAAGAGAAACTTTAAATGCATTATTTCTGGTACTTATTTTGATAATTACGTTCATGTTTAAATCGCCAGATTTTTTTCCGTCGCTAGATTTAGCTTCCTTTGTAGCTAGCTAACCCTTGGCAGTACAAATGGTCCAGTGGCTTAGCGATTAACAGCTGCGCTGTATATCGTGGGTTCGATTGCTGCTGTATGCTGTCTTTTTACCTACAATATTTTTTTGTCTGGAAGATATCTCAAATTACGATAAGACCGCCATTGTAACCCTAGAATTAGTAATGTTTACAAAATAGTCGTGGCACAATGAGGTGTACAATTAAGTATATTCTATCTATCTATAGGCAATTGTACTAATTTAGTTCGGAATATAGAATATAAAAAAATATTAGGACCCGTATCTTTTTTTTTGTTACGCAAACCAAAATTGACGAAGATACAACGCTTCTAAAAATCACAAAACGTCCCTCGCTCGGTACAATTTTACAAGCATTATGACGTCATAAGCCCCCACTCCCGAAATTAGAAGCGTGTGTCCATTATTTTTCAATGTTCTAACTGACGGACTTAACTAATTTTTAATTTATTTATGCAGTAAAATACCCTATTCCCCCATGCCGGGGTCTTTGTTTCCTGATAGCTACTCGTACAACCTCGGAATCTGTAAGTCAAGAGTAAATATATTTATTACTTTTGAGACCAACCAACGTGGGCCTATCACTACATGAAAGAGCAGTTGTTGAGCAATATACGTATCAACAACAACTACCCAACGAGCCCTGATGATGATAAATGGAGAAAACAAGCAAAAGCGTTTCTCCCTTAAATATTATATGAGGGAAAGAATTAAGCTTGCCGTATATCACTGAAAATACAATTATGATTAAAGTATACGCGGCCGACATGATTATTTATATGTTCATTCATCACATTTTTCTTTCTTAACCCAATGTAGAAAGCGCTACGTTTACACCTTCTAACGTGCACACGATTTTCACACTTCCTTTTGAATGTATAAAGCGGGTTTTCCCGTGTAATTCAAATACCCATGTGATATTTTTACACGAACTTATTTATAAATTCTGTGTATCACATTTGAGCCCGGTTTGATAATGAAATCAATTCTGATATATTGCTTTCGTAATGTGTAAAGATTGTTAATTTAGAGATGGATAAATGGGATTTTTACAGACGCAAACGTATCAACCTACCTCAATCAGTCAAATTTCTTCAAAAGATTTTCAACCTTATCACAATAGTGGAAGGTTAATGTTCGATTGGTAAAATTTGACAGATTCGGGTAGGTTGACCTGCTGGCGTACATGAAACACATGAAATCATAAATACGATGATGACGGACGTAATTTTGTATATCATATAGGGACATAGTTTTACCAACAGATGGCAATCAACTGAAATGTTTATTGTTTGACCACATGTGGCAATTTATAATTCTGAACTTAGATACTTCTAATTCCACCAGATTTTATTTTATACTAGTAGCCAGACACGGCTTCGCACGGAGTTAAATTTAACTACCCGGTGGATTTTCCGAAAATTTTCTCACATGCAGATTTTGTCCTGGCAATAGGGAATGCAATAAAAAAAGAATTTAAGTGCAGTCATTCGGAAGTAAAGCGCGTAAAGACAAACTTAGGCGACTTTGTCAAGATGACATTATTTACTATTTAACGGATAAAATATACACGATATTTAACGAGTTTTAATAGGCAGAACTGTGGCAACAACACTAACTTACAAGGCCTAATAAATATCTAAACTGAAATAACTCAAACTGAAAACAAACAAACAATAATCACAAAACCTTAATTTTTCAGTACACAAACAGTAAAAACAAATTTTTCAATGTCCAAAAAAGTTACATAATAAATATACGAAATATACAACTGTAGGTATATCGCCTAGTCATTACGAGACGGACAGACAGAAATAGAGTCTCTATTCGAGAGCCACAGATGTGTGTCAACACCGGCTTATTTTTACCGTCTATATTATTCATAACGAAAATTAAGGGTTCTGTGTTTGTCAAACGTATAGCTTATTAAAAAAAATGATTTTTTTACTACTCATAAAATTTGCTATATTTTAAACACAGTTGCTGATGCCAAAATGGTGATAATTAACAAAAAGGGTCGGTCCTCACTGAAGCATTTTTGTTATAATACGAGAGGTGTTTCAGTGACAGAACATCTTTATAATTTAACTACTCTACCAACACTTCCTAAGAAAAAAAAATGGAATTTCCTGCCATTTTTTGACGTTAAGGCACTACTTTTGTGAAAGGGAATTGACTATGTCCGATTGAGCTACTAGAGGTTGACCTGCGAAATGCCATACACAAAAAAAAACTATAATTATGATCCAGACCGATTTCGGCCACAGCGACTTGGATCTGCCTATTGAGAACATCGCTGGTGTGCCCTAATGGAATGCACTACAAAAGGAATGAAATACTAAAACCAATTCTTTTTAGTTACATATAAAGTTTGATATTGAACAGACTAGTCGAAACATATAATTATTTTGACTTTCACTTTAACTTTCATAAATCGGGAAGGTTTCTCAAAGTTATTTCAAAATTATCTTGTATAGGTAGTTACAACGTATATCAGAATTGTAGCAAACTTTTACTTGCAAGTTATAATCATTAAAACTTATCTTCAACAACTTTTGGAAGTTCGAAGACAAAATTGTCTGAGAAATTGAAAGAAATTAGTTAGTTGTAAAATTATACTTTTTTTTTTTTAAGAACCATATTGGAAGTTTTATAGTATAATTTATCGTTACTACTACTATAAATAATTCTGATAATAATTTATATTAGCGCCACCAATGAATCAATACTACGCGATAACTTTATCAATTAATTTACTATGTAGGTAAATGAACTAAAATAATCATAACTACTATCTTACTGATAAATATTCACTTACGATTTCTGTGACAGTAATCGTAATGAATGATAAGAACTGAAGAAACATAATAATTATCACTTTATTTAGGAGGTTCCTCTCTGATGAGCCCTGACCACCGGCAGCTTGAAGTAAAAGAATTAGGTACTAGTATTCGGGGCAGATTTTGACACTTTTATTTCGACTAGGAATTATAAAAAACATCTCTAAAATAATAAACTTATCTGTACCAAATTCGAAACTTCTTCGGTCTCGTACTTCTGGTAAAAAGTTTTGGTCTGACGTATTAATATTAAATATGTATTGAATTACAATGTACTCCGACCACACTACTTACTACATTACTACTACTTAATCACACGATATGACACAGTTATATAATACGCTATTATTGTAAAGTTTATAAGTAAGTTTGGATGTAGAAAAAAAAACTCCGAAACTGCTCACACAATTTCAAAAAATACTTATCTCTTAAAAATCCCCACATTTGCCTAGTGTCATAGAATATGTCTGATGTTATTTTGTCACTAACTTCACGAAAGTGAAGTCACGGGCAGTCACTAGTCCTAAATATAAAGCTAAAACTATTCCTCAATTTCTCTTCTGTTATTATTTAATTAAAATTTTGTTAGGAGCGTTAATTACTAGATTTGTTAGACATAAACAATAGAAGTAATTAAAGAAGATTAAATCTTTTACATTTCACAGATATTTAGTCAGCAATTGCTGCTGAAGGTTTAATGAGGTCGCCGAAATATTTATAGGCGAGACAATTTGACAGGCCTGTCGGTCTAGTGGTTAGTGACCCTGACTGCTAAGCCGGAGGTCGTGGGTTCGATTCCCACCCAGGACAAATATTTGTGTGATGAGCACGATCATTTGTTCTGTGTCTGGGTGTAATTTATCATTAATATGTATGTATTTAGAAATATATAAGTATGTTTATCAGTTGTCTAGTACCCATAACACAAGCTCTGCTTAGCTTAGGACTAGATGGCGTTGTGTGATAGTTGTGGAATATTTATTTATTTATTTATTAATTAAAATGAAATAAAATTACTTCTAATCTATCATTGTGATAAAAGTTATTGAATTAACTATTCATTCGTAACTGTTTTTACTGCAATATATTTTACCATTATTATTATATTGACTAGAAAATATAATTATACTTTGTAAATATACGTAGATCTAGTCTACAATAATTTCGACCTCAATGGAGATATTTCCCTCCCAAAAAAAAATAATAATATAAAAGTCGTTTTCCATCAAAACCACTATTCAGAATGGTTGTCCGACCGCATTCCTGTAAATACTCTAGTAAATGGTGAAACACGCCAACTCACTTCACCGATGTCCATTTCAATTCGACCGATATCGTCCGATATTTGTAATCTGGCCGCACGGGATCGCGCCGCATCGCACGATATCGGTCCGTACCGTACCGCAAATGACCCCATAATGTGCGCCTCTTTTATTACACTTCATTATCTGTCCAGTTATTTTTCCATTAACGATTCCCTTAATGCGACCAATAAATTCAGTCTGTCACAATTGTTAAAGGAAACTTTACGAGAGCCATATTAATGATATCAATTTATCAAGTACCTATCAATATTTTATTAACCACAAAAAGATTTAAATATTATCACTTATCGGATGCAGTCAAAAATAATAATCGTTTTGCATAAGCTGGATGTCAAATTGAATAATGTATCGATACAGACGAGATTGCTTTTATATCACTTATACAGATTTTTTTTTAATAACTGGTTGAGATATTAAATCTGGGACAAGTACGTCTGTGCAACTGTTTTTAGCCTAACCTTAAATCGTATAAGGAACGGATCGTGCTATCTCGTAGGGACATGAGTCACATCATGTGTCAGTCGCGTCACTCCTGAGGTCACAACACCTGAGCACTTGGCACACTGTCAAGTTACATAACCGACAAGCGTTAGCCGCGAAAACAGGAAACACAGACTATTTAAGAAACCATTATAAACCAACCTCTACACAAAATAATATACGAGCGATCTCTATGGGAAAACGACACGTGACTAATTCTGTTTGTTTTTTTTTTTGTTTCAGGTAAGTCTATCTACTAGTTTATTACTAGCTTCGGAGAATTGGGAAGGTAAAAGGTCGACTACGATGTGAGTACTTACGCTGAAAATCTACGAGGTTTGAAGTTTTATTTTTTAATGTGGTAAAATCATCAAATCAGTCCTCCCACTCGGGGCAGAGCGGGAAGGACTGTCAGACACGTACTGACTAAGATCCACGGTGTCCTTCAATAGCCCTTTACGTTCTGGGGTCGAGGTAATTCGTGAGTCCCGCGACCCGAGAAAGTCGGACAGCGAGTCGCCCATTACTCGCCACCCGACGCCTGCGCCTACGGTAGCCGGAGATCGTTTACCGTCGTCTGTTGCCGTGGCCGCCTACCACTACGGCTGGGGTGGAGGGAGGACGCTTTTTCTCTCCCTCACGTGGCGCGCCTCCTCCTTCACTAGCATAAAAGCTTCGCAGGAGGCGACCGCTTCCCACTCCGTCTCGCCCCGCAGCATGGCCTCAACCAATGCCGTTACAGAAAAGCACAACTTATTCAGAACAATTCCAAGCATATAAGTCTAAAACCGCAAATAATATTAACACAGGTTTCTATACCTACAAGCGGACGAACTAGAGACGCTTTATTCTACAATTACGTTTTCAAATTTAAGGTTTCTTTATAAACACACACATTAGGAATTTCTTTCAGTGGGTAGTTGATTTTATAAACTTAATTTGCTACATTTCGATGGCGATTAGTAAACGCACAATCTAAAATCTATGGTCAACATAATCATCAGATAGATTTCAAAACTCAATCCTTTCTCTAATCTTGTTTTCACGACAGAAGCCAAGGTCAATGTCGAATTATCTCTATAGCAACAGAAAAAATATATCTTTGAAGCTCTTGTTTCAACATTGAAATTTTATATCTATTTTTTATATTATGTTTTTTAGGATTTCGTCTTAAAAATGGCACGGCTGTGAAAAGCTCTTGTTTTGATTTGAGTAAATATTTATTTAATTCCATGTTTTTGGAAAATACTTGTAATAGGTACCTAATCTGTTCCTTATCTTAGAAGATTTAAAATAACAAGCTCTCCCAAAACAAATGCCAAATGAAAACGCTCTGTAATCATCAATAGATTTTCACCTTTACTCCTCAGACCATAAAGTTACAAATGATTAAAGACGATACAAACGAAAACGCTTTTTAATCTTTAATAGATTTACACTTTATGCCTTTGATACATTAAGTTTAATATCTATTATACTCCATAGAGCGCTTCTTTTTTCGTTTGCCACTTGTCTAGGCCCTCAGTTTTTTTTTTCAAGGCGTGACAAAAC
This sequence comes from Agrotis puta, assembly GCA_943136025.2. NCBI lineage: Eukaryota > Metazoa > Arthropoda > Insecta > Lepidoptera > Noctuidae > Agrotis > Agrotis puta. The sequence goes on from OW964171.2 coordinate 6,313,357, forward strand.
GGAACAGAACGACTCATCAGATAGTCAAAATTTAAGGACATTTGCTATTTTTGTTTTAAGCTTACCTGCCTCTTACATTTCATAACAGAGCATAGTGTCACTCAGTAAAGAGTTTAATCCAGAATTCCCCCCTGACAAATCCCCACCAGCGAGGAATGTTACTTTTTTCCAGAAATCCCCACTATTAAATAAATTCAGGCTAGTGGGGATTTCCGCAAAAAATCTCAGCGTGATATTCAGATTGATATTCAAACGTTGTTTACACACTCACAGCCAAAGCATTTTTCAAAAAATCGTATGTAAAAAACTGATAGGTATGGAATACTAACAGACAGGCGTAGTGAAATATCACAAGTTTACTTTTACATATGAAATTTGATACGTGCGATGTGAACGGTATGCCCCGTCTATTTTTCCATTGAAAGAGGAATATTTTTTTTTTGAGAAAACGGTTCCGTAGACTAGTAGAGAGCACTTCTATATATGGAGCAGGTGAATAAAAGTTGTAGAAATATCATAGTGCTATCATTTCGTGCTACACTATGTCAATTGCATTCATATGGAAGTTTGCTTTTTTTGCATTCATATCAGTTCGCGAACTGATGAAAACGGGCCTCGAGTATCCAAATAAATGGTTATTACAATTCACATAATTATACATATTTATAAAGATAAAGAATATGTTTGTAAGTAAACAGAAGGAAACTGCTGCTCTATTATGTATTGTCCTGCACTATGTCATTTACAGCACTCACTGATTAAAATGCAGTGGTTTTAAACATAATACCTTACTTACATATCAACTAAACTTTTAAATATTAGCTTTACCTACACCAATTTATGCCTCCATTAATTGCAATTTTCTCTGGAACTTTATTCGACTTTAATTTTAAAGCTTCAAATTCCACAAAATTAATTAGTTTAATCAACATAATTCAACAAAGATAATCGTCATAAATATTCTAGTTTAATTGCTAGATTTTGGCGACTATTTCAAGCGGATTAATCTATAAAGTTTGGCTAGTAGGGTGCTAAAATCTGTTCCAGACGCGTCTGTGGGATTTCGACAGTATCTTTGATTTAAAATTATTTGATCTTTGGGCCTGCAAATGCTCTTTTAAACCGTTAAAGCCTTTTAACATTAATGAGCAATAGAAAATAAAGAACTTCTAGATTTAGCTAGAACTTATTTCAATTCGATATTGAATCCTAAGCTTAAGTTAGCCAGCCAAGTCAGCCAGTTACTCGACTATAGATTTTACAAGGAAAAAGAAACCTTTTTAAAAATAAATGACTCGTACCAAAGAGAATATTAGAGTTGAGTGGTTGTAACAGAATTCATCTTCTCTGTAAAAGTATAAAGTAATAACAAATCCATTTACAACAAAAGTATTTAGTTTTAGTATGTTAGACGGCACATTTAGCGCAGTGGCTGAGCGATTGGACTGCTGCGCTGCGTGTCTCGGGTTCGATTCCCACACGGAGCAAATATTTGTATGATCTACAAATAGTTGTTCCGGGTCTTGGGCGTTTGTGTATGTGAGTTTATATGTTTGTAAACGCACCAACGACACAGGAGAAATTCCTAGTGTGGGGCGACGTGTTTAAAAAAAATTGTTTTGATATAAACAACCCACTTTTTACCCGACTGCTGCGCGAGGATTATGATTCCACGCCGTATGTAACTAACATGCGGACTGGAATCATAAACATCTGTTCTATCGTCCCTTTGAAACTACTTTAAAAAAAAAACGTTGCCTAACACTAGAAACTCACGTACACAAACAATCAGACCCGGATTATTTACCCGGTACCGGCCAGTAGAAGAAATAGTGTGATTAAATTAAAAAATAATATTTGGATTTTTGTTTTTATACTTGTTCAGATATATAGGTCGTTAGACAGAAGGTGCTAGCACGACTGAGTGACGTATATGCATCCAGAATACTGATTGTGCTTTTCGAGTGTACTATGTAAGTTTGACAAACATCTGCCTAGCCTTTTCCCAACTATATTGGGGTCGGCTTCTAGCCAAACCAGATGCAGCTGGATATGAGTATTTCACATGGAGCGACTGCCTGTCGGACCTCCACAACCCAGTAACTGGGTAATACGATACCCCATGGTATGACTGGTTGTCAAACTTTAGAGCTTCTGACTAACAGTAACGACTGTCAAAGATCTACAAATGACAGCCGGGGCCAGCGGCTTTACGTGCTTTCCGAGGCATGGAGGAAACTCGCTATGACAGATGGTCACCCATCCACAGACCAACCTCGGCAAGCACGGCTTAACCCGGAAGATCGGCCTGTGCGGCTGTATTTATTTAGCCACGAGCCTAGTAAGTTTAACAAACGGATGTGCGATTAACGCTTGTGCGACACAATGAAATTCGACAATCCGTAAAAAATGTTCCCGATCTTTATATGTTGGGCTTGAAGCCAGACTCCACCAAAATGCGTGTAACATAATATTCAAGTAAAATATCACCAAACCACCAGATGAAAACAGTAAAGTGATTAAAGCTTACCCTTTTAATAATTAATTTGCTTATAGTAAGGCTCAGGGTGAAAATTCCGACCTTTTATGTAACTAGGCGGATCACAACACACGAACTGTCCTTGACTCGACAAAAAATAGACTAACCATTAACTAGGTATAGTACTACGCCGTTTATTAAGTAAAATTAGGTCATTATGATACCTTATTACTATACGTATAGTACATAGGTCGTGGGGCAGTACGAATTACCGTGACCCCGGAACGTATTAAAGGACACCGTGGATTTTAGTCAGTACAAGTCTGACAGTCCCTCCCGCCCTGCCCTGGGTGGGAAGACTCATTTGATGATTTTACCACGACAAAAAAAAAGGAATAGGAATTTCTCCTGTCTCGTGGGTGCGTTAATAAACATAGAAACTCACATACACAAACACCCAAACCCGAAACAACTATTTGTAGGTCATTCAAATATTTGTTCCATGCGGGAATCGAATCCGCGACACGATGTGCAGCAGTCCAATCGCTCAGCCACTACGCCAAGCGTGCCGACGGCATTGAAATATTGGTAGGGATTATTTAGACCCATGCATATGTGATAGTTTTCGACATCATGGTATGGGCTAGTGAGCAAGTTCAAAACAGTTTTTTTTTTTGTATTCTATATTTATGCATGCTAAAATAATTATGCTGTATTTATGCACTTTTTAACTGTATGCTACATGCCAGTAACATGCAGCCAAGAATTTGGTTTCACCTCTGCTGCTTGGCTCCTATGAGTCGTAGCATGATGTTATATAGCCTATAACCTTCCTCGATAAATGGACTATCCAAAACAAAAAAAAAACGACGGGTTGCACTCTGGGAGTGCCGGCAGAAGTGAAAACTTGAATAGTAATAAACACACACGAACATTCGCGCAAGCACCCTGTGCCGTCTTACGAATTTTCGATCAGGTCACGTGTCCTGACGCGAATTTAACATTTTTTACCCATTCCAAAAAAGTGCACAACGCCGCTAAAGAAGTTTTCACTTCAAAAATCGAACCAGTTGTTCAGGAGATTAGCGAGTTCAACCAAACAAATTCTTCAGTTTTATAGTATTTGTATATCTATCTATCTCTATATATAAAAATAATATTTTGGTTTGTGTACGTTTCAGAAACTCAAAAAGTTCTGCACCGAGTGAGCTGAAATTTTAGCATGATATATAATTCGCATCAAGGATTGTTTTTATCTATTTTTTGCATCAGCCACAGAAAAAATTATAGTTTAAAAAAACTAAAAAAACACGCTTTAATAGCAATCGAACTAAAAAGTAGAAAATAATTTTTAAGTATAAAAGAGTTTCTGTTACTGCAATATAAAATCCAACAATCAATTATCATAATTAATTTAGAATAAGATTAATATAAATATTAAGATATTAACAAAAATTCAAATAAAGTGAAAAAGCGTGGGGTGCTTGATATCGAATGTGATGATCATTTTATTAGTTACTGTTTGCAATATCAGAATTATTATAAAAATATCATTGAGCAAAAACTGTCGAAAATCTCCCGCGTCGCATTATAAACCATTTGTTTCCTTTCAGTTTTTGCTTTTTCGTTTTAGTGATGACCCTATTAACATTCCTTAGACAATAATTTAAAATCTCCATAGACCTTTGGCAAAACGATTTGTGATGACATCTTTCTTCCTTTTTCACAGAATTATTCTTGACACTCCCATTTATTTCTCGTATTATTTTACGTCTTTTTTTTTGTTTTCTTTGTCCGTTATAAAGGCAATTAATATTCGCGATTTCAGAGCGGAATTGATGGTACATAAAATGGATTTTATCCTTAAATGAGATATTAACACCTTAATTTTAGTTTTAGCTCGAAACTCAAAGTATTTTTGCCTGTAGGTATCTGCCATTCCGAATAGACGAATGGAACATTACTAATGGAGTTCCTATACGGACGTCAATTATCACTTAACATGAATACAGCTAAATACTGTTAGACACACGGTACCTTTTGTGTTTTTACTTTTCTATTATATTCTCGTAATTTTTCATTGTAATTATGTGCCTAAGGCTTGCCAAATAAACTTATTTTCTTTCTTCTTTCTTTATCAGACTTTTAGACTCAATTTACAAAGTGTTTGTACAAAAAATGAATACCTACTAATAATTTATTTTCCATAGCCACCATACTAAGTAATTAAAGACACAAAGTAGGTGAAAATCCGTATTTTATCTGCTCATATCGCATGATTAACTGCATACCTACGTACAGTCAGGAATATCTAATTGTTTACACTTATCAGTTTTAGTTTTCCCACATTTAACACAACCACAACAACGCTTAGTAATTATTTTCTGAGCTATTCACAAGGAAAGCGCTTTTAAATTTTGGCTAATGTATAGGCATATACATAATACCTTATCTCCGTGTCTCCGGCGTGACAGTTTTATATTTTGTTTCCCAAAACAGGCACATATTGACGCTCGTGACTTTACATAAATAAACATGTAGGTGACGCTACTGAAATTTCATTTTAATGAAGTTCGACAACACATGGCTGGGTATGTAGGGAACAACATCGGATTTTAATATCGGACGGTCCCGTCCGATAACTAGATTGTTATCGTATGAATACCCGTGCCGGAAAATGGGTGGGCCGGAATTTGGCGGCGAAAAACATGCTGGCATCCGACCCGCTGATTTAATATCGTGTTCAGTTGAATTCCTGTAATGATATCGATAGGCTCTCGACAAACATCTGGTAATGATCCCTGAATTGGAAGTTGATTTCGGGTCCACTTATGCTCCACTTTTGGGGTATATGTTGGGCAGTAGGAAAATTATAAGGGACTACTTTTGCTTATTGGAATTGCAATGGATTTCAAACCGGATTGTTAGTGACTTCGATTTAGTTTATCGGCCTAACCATACCTAATCAGTCTTCCATTACACTACTATGCCTATAGCTTCGTGTCTGTGAGAGGAACAGAGCTGTGGTTATATATTTCTTCAGATAGGTCTAGAGTGAATTGGATGCCACGTGCATTCGCGTCTTTGGATTTAGAAAACGCCAGTTCCGTTTCGATGTTTGCCTTCATCATTTTAAGAGCACTATTGACGAAGTTATTTCCAAAAGTGTTAAAGTGTTCAAAGGAATACTCGGTAACTCGGGACGTATTAGTGCTCATTTCACACTTTTCCATTTTATCACAGCTGTTTTGTTTTAATAGGAGCTCATGACTAAATAAATACAGCTTCACAGGCCGATCTTCCGGGTTAAGCCACGCTTGCCCAGTTACTGGGTAGTGGAGGTCCGCCAGGCAGTCGCTCCATGTAAAATACTGATATCCAGCTGCATCTGGTTTGACTGGAAGCCGACTCCAATATAGTTGGGAAAAGGCTAGGCAGATGATGATGTTTTGTTTTAATATAATATATACTTTATGTCTCCAAGTAGCAAAGCTCTTATAAAACCTGTCAACTTAAAAAAATAGTCTCCATTATTATATTATTATTTTCTTTGACACACAGAAGCTCACATAAGCATGTTTTAATGCGTGTTGATTCGCGCGTTGCTTGTCTGGATAAAATCCTTTATGTGTAGCCTTTCTCGATAACCGATCGGTAATATGCTTCGATGCGGACAAGGTTTAGGGTATTATTAGAACTATCTTTTTACATAACACGTAATATCACGCTTGTTTCACCCCAAGGGATAATGTAGAAGGGTATTTGTTTCTAAGGGCTGTTTGCGTGAAGAAGTGTGAAATTGAAATATATTGAATAAAATTGATAGATTTTTAACGGATTTTGATACGACACAGGTAATTGGTCAAATAGAACCTTTTTCCAAGATTTAAAGCCCTTTTACACACTGCTAAAAACTGCATGCAACTTGCATGCAATTTTTACAAAGCGAACTTTTAATGTGTAATGAATTTAGTTGATCAAACAAATACCGCAATGTAGACAAACTTGCATGCAACTCGCATGCAATTTCTAGAATCGGCTTCCAGAATCATTCTACGTTTCAGGGGTTAAAAAAATATTTTCACAACCATGCAAAGAAATCAATTTCCTGAAATACCTAAATAGGTAGCAGAACGAAGCTTTTCAAACAATTAAGTAGTAATTAGTTCCACAGAAACAGTAACAACTGCATTTTTTGTACAAAACTGAACAAAAATCTTCCATAGTTGAACAATTACTAACATTCCACCAATTAAGTCCAGCCAGGCCGTACTTTACTGAATAATGTAATTATTGCAACCCAATTACGTTGTTGAGCGTCGGATACTTCTCAGTGTTTAATCTTATTCCACGGTTTAGGATTCCGTAGTAAATATTGAAATATACTTTATTGTAGATCTTATCTATACTACTACTAGTATAAATTAAGGGTCCAGGAACTGTCTAAAATGGATACCGTGTTTGTTCAAAAAATAAATCCTCTTAATTTATAATTGGTAATAAAACCGTACCTTGGAACGCAAAGGGCAAGAAAGGAACAAGGTTGCCTTTTAGTCAGTAAGAGTCTGACAGTCCCTTCCGCTGCACCCAGGTCGTGAGAGGACTAATTTTTTTTGTTGTCGTGGTAAAATCATCAAATGAGTCCTCCCATCCAGGGCAGAGCGCGCCTGCAGACTCGTACTGCCAAAAATCCACAGTGTCCTTCAATAGCCCTTTACGTACCGGGGTCACGGTAATTCGTGAGTCCCGCGACCCCGGCAGGATAAGCACAGATTTAATAGAATTTATCCATGACCCATGCACATGTGATAGTTTTCGACATCATGGTATGGGCTAATTTAATGAAAGCAAACAAAAAAAAAGTCACTTGTCAAAAACACAGCGCAAAACAATTGAACAACACCTCGTTATAAAACTTTACAAACTGGAACGGCAAAGCGCAAAATATTTTTGAATATTTGCGCACACGCTTCAAAAGTCAGGCTACACATCGCGACTTTGTTGGTATTTGCGTATTTACAGCTTTGTCTGGAGCGTACTCAGGGTAGGACTGGGGTTTCCACCCCACTGTCCGGGTGGTATCCTACAAGAACGCCGTCCAGTAATTTTTACAAGAACTTTGGAAAATAAAATCTTGTTTGTTACGGTAGATCATATTATCCTTTCTTTCTTTTCAGATTATTATTATTACAGGGTATTTCTATATAAAGAAAAGAAAAGATTTGACAAAGATATTTTTTTGAAAAAGTTCAATAAAAGAAAAAAACACATTATGCTAGTAATCACAAACTTTTTTTGATGTGTGTATGAACAAATCAAGTATCTGATTTAGTTTACAGTTTGGTCGCAAGAGTTGCAGATCTAGTCTTCATGGGACCCCAATCCTAGTTACCGTCTGGCTTGTGGCATGCCCGCTGGCTACCCGGTTTGGGCCCAGTATACAAACGCCACGTCGACTAACTCGCCAGTCCGACCCTGGTTGATTTTACGTTCTAAGCCGCAACTCTGTCCCTCCGTAATCAGTTTGGATCCAAGACTAATAGACATTTTAGATTAGAACTGAGAGCTAAACTATTTTAGTTGATTGCAATCAACAAACAGAGTTACCAGAATAGTTGACCTGCTTCTAATGATGTAAACTAGCGTTTCAATAACAAATCATCGTCAAAGTTTAACAGACAATAACGTACATTACTGACCATCTTTCATCAGTATCAATTTGTGTTAGTACTGGCTATCCCTCCTCTTAAGTTCTTTTTATGCTTGGCTTTTTTGCAGCATAAAATCTTCTTCAAGAATTGGACGACCAATTTCAAAAAAATTATAAATCAGAATTTCTGTTCTAGAGAATAGAGCATTCAAACAAAAACGACTTGTGATTCATCTGATCGATTTATCTTGTTGTTATTGTATCCTCTCTGTTTCTTTTCTGTCTCTTCTACGACTATTTCATAAACTCAACGAAGTTAGAGGAAAGTTCAAATGCAAAATGAAACACGATAAAATTTAAAAGAACGTTAACTTACTCCACCATTCGTCTGACTACGGAACCTTAAATTCCCGCTATTTTTCCCATCTCTAGCCGAAGCATTGTGCCTTGATTATCTCGGAGTAATTAAATCAGTGAGTGGATAATGTGGGTCCAAGAATGCGAAGTAAAAGACGGCCTTCTTTGGGAAAAGTGTTGAGATTGAATGTTGGGGAACGGGAAGAACGTGGGATGAAACTGAAGGATATAATAAGATTCTATTACGTTACTTAGGGATATTAAATCCTTCTAAATAATGTGTTATCTCGAATATTTTAAGAATATCTCAGGACCATAATCATGGATGTATTTATTTCTGTGTATTAATGTCTAAAATACTAAATGAACTCGTTTCGTATTTTAGACACTTTAAACAGGGTCTCTTCAGGACATTTTCATCTATTCAATGATGCTTTTACTGAAAACATACTGCTTGAAACTCAACTATTTCTATAAAGTAAAGATAATTTTACATTCTGGTCGTTTTCACAAATGACTATTTCAATGGAATACTCTAGAATTCTCCAGAGACTTTTGTATTCTCTCTTCTTAAATCAAGTCTCTCAAAATGTTTTATGCTCAGTGGATTACAGTACACAGGACGCTCCACATATTAACAACAACTATACAGGCACAAAGGGGACCTAATTGTGTCACAATTACTTTTCTTTTGTGTACACTACAGAGACTTTTGTCCACCATTTTTTCGATACATTTGTGATTTGCACAACCTTTACTACTTTTACGAAAATTACCAGTAAATGTCTTGGTAGCTAAAGTTACATTACTTTCAGTGTTCTGTAAGAGTGATAGATTGCAATTAAACAGGTATTAGTGTAATTTTTAGAAATCCGTGAAACATTCATAGGAGGTGGTCTATAATCCATCTAAAAACCATCGTTTTTGACTTTACAACACATTTTTGCTCATAATAATTGTGTATGCACTGTGCTATTTTCACGGGATATCAGTTGTAAAAGAAACGAAATTGCTAATAATGTTTATCACTTGGAGTTGCAATTCCATAATAACGAAAATAATTAACATACGTTAAATTTAAACGACAGGCTAAAGTTGATATTGAAAATATGCCAGTATCTTGACCAACAGATCAACCACAGCATACAAATAAAAATGATCACAACAGCTATCTCTGAGCCAAGACCAACAGTAATGAAACCCACACATATTACAAAAAGGTACCTACACCTAGTCTACACTATGACGTCACAATGCTATTGCCTGCCACAATAATGGACGACAAGGATGCCAGACAACGTGGCAAACAAAGTTGCCATACTTTCGTAATGCCATACCCATTTGTGAAGTGAAATATCACGACCTTTGATGTCTCGTAGCTGTCTGTCTGAAAGAATACTTAGTAAACTATATATAACTAGGTGTTAGCAGCAGTTTCGCCTGCTAAAACTTGAAAATAATCCCACGGAAACACAAAATCGGGATAGAATAGTATATACTTTATTGTACACAAAAATTAATAATCAGCGTTTTCCATCACCGTTTCAGAGAGCAGTGGTAATGCAACAAATTACACAAAGTAATGCGCCAAGCTGGGTTCGAACTCACAACCTACAACTCGTAAGTCCGGGCCGATACCACTGGTCCACCACTACTCTCTCTTCTCTGAATACATAACGATAAAACATTAACAGCAATATAACGGTGCCGGAATTTCTTAATTGGTTACCGCAAGTTTGGGACCCAAAGAAGAAATTAAAGGGTGGATTTTAGAGAGTTCTAGTCTGAGAGTCCCTTCCGTTCTTGAGTAGGAACAACTCATTTATTATGACTTCCCAACTCAAAAAGAAACATCAATATATAATGTATCATCAATATATATTGAAATTACCAAACAGTTTATAATCATTGTCGTAGCAAGGTTGCTACAATAAAGGTCTACGACGTAGCAGATTGCTACGAAGACACAGACTTGGAGCAAAGTAACTGCAACCCTGGAAATTAATAATCTATCGCGGTTTCTACCTTCGGTTGGATTTATATGCAACCAATCAACGACCGAATTTGCCTATCCCAGTATTTAAGGTGTCAAAAACGAAGGAACGGAAATCCAAATGGATAGAGATTAATTATTAGTTGAGGGCGTAAATAAATTTATTAATTTAACTTATGTTTTGCGGTGTGTATTAAACTTTAATTAGGAATATATATCACCTTTGGTTAACTGTTACGAAATTACAATAAATGTTTTAAAGCTAAAGGTAAATAAATTAAATCTTAACGCTCCTAGTATTAAGGTTCAACAACAATATTAATATTAATATATTCATTCACAAAGTTAACGTCGTAAATACGGAAGTGCCTAGCAAGCTATGAATGGTCCGGTAAACAGACTGCCCCTTAACGAGAAAAGTTATAAGAACTTCACTAGATGCAGCATTCGAAATGTGTTATACTTAGTAGAGAAACATGTTTTTAGACAAAACATTTTACACTTTGTCTTAGTTTACCCTGTACCGTTATTTTTTTAGTTGCACTAAAGTAAACTGGACAATGTGTTTGAAAAACACAGTTACGAGTAATTTTTATGTTTTTTCGGACGCATGTTATAATAAAATTCCTTTGCGTTTTTATTTCATGGAGACAAATTACTTTTTTCGACATTTCTGGAACAACATAATGACATAAATTGTAGGTAAACTATGACGACTCATAATTAAAAATAACGTTTCAAAACGAATTGTAGAAGTCAAATTAAATAAACTAGATAAACACAACAAGGGCAATAATTAGTACGCATTTGCGTCAAAATATCATAGATCATCAGTTCGGATATGAGCCAAACAGACTGGCAGTATTGCCACTCAATGTGGCCAAAGAAATAAATATCGACAAGACCGCGAGAGATGTAAATACATAGGAGACGTATTATCGGGCCCTATAACTCTAGCCAAGCACAAGTGCGCAAGCACGACCCCAAACGGCTCAAAATTGTAAATTTTATTACAGTATTTGCGCTGTTTGAAAGTCTCAACAAACGCAGCAACATTTCTAGATAAAGCCTTCCTATAGCATTCCTTAATAAAAGGACTATTATTCAACACAAAAAAATATTTATCAGTTAAAATCAGTTCCTAACATTAGAGCGTTAAACTAAACAAACTCGTTAGCTTTATAATATTAGTGTAGATTCGAAATTGTTATTATTATTCCTAAATAAGTGTTATCACAAAATTCACTTCATAAACTTTTAACGAGAAAACTTGCCTACTTTTAGAATATATCATTTTCAGTTTCACAACATCTTTCCTATCTCAAAGGAAATAAAAAGTTCCATGCGATATCCAGTTAAGTTTTTCTAGTTTGCTTACTTTCACATCTTCATTTGAAAAAGAAATACTATTTGTAACTCTTGGAGTACCAATAAACGTGAACTGATGATGTTTTCATGGATGCCACTTGTTTAATTAGACAAAATATTATACTTTTCAGTTGAACAGCAATTTCAGCTCACATGTGACACAAGCTAGAATAATAGTTTTCCAGTCGATTGGTCTCCTCATTCCTGAATCCTGTTCAACAATATTCTTGAGTTATAATTTTGTTTATCGCCGCTCCGTTTATCACTTTCCCTTTCGACCAATAATAATCTCCAACCAAAAGATAATAAATACCATTAAAATACAAAAACAACAGAAATACAACAAACAACAGAAAAAAGAAGGCCATATAAACAACAATCCGTTGTCCAAAATACGAGCGAGGTACCAGGAGTTCATAACACAATTAGAGGTAAAGGCTGTAAGTTAGCTGACGGCACGACCACCGCTCTGATTTGAATCCCTAATGGTCAAACGGAAAAATAAAGCCCCTCTGTGAGACACAGAAACGTGATGTATGAGAATTTTCGGAATTTATTTTTTGAAACAAGAGGTTAAAGCTCCACATCATTGGTCCGGTCGCGTAATTGGGTTTGTTAGAACTGTTAGAAGGCTTGGTTATAATCCGGGTTTGGAATTTTGCCCAGTTCATGTTCTTACCTGGCTTGCCAGTGTTCGTAAAATCGGACTAAATAGTCGTTGGTGTGAGTATGCTATTTATATTGTGTTATGTATTTAGAATATGCTATATCATGGCAATACAAGAATAGTCAGACGTTTTGTTAAGGCCATTTCCTCGCAATTTGTAGTCAGGGAAGATTCCACTAAACGTAAACAGACCTACTAACTAACCACTCTAGGATATTAGGTTTTGTGTGATTAACAGTGCACGGTGCAGAACGGAACAGTGGCTAGCCGCTGTTTGCGTTGAGCTCTCTGCGACAGTGACGCCACCATTCATCAGCGTTAAAACAAATAGACTGCACGCGAATTTAGACGCATATTTTCATCGCCCCAATCAACAAAAAACTGGCCAAACTGTATACAATGTGCAGCCCAGCAACGGATACGGCCATAAAAAAACTAAGAGTGGTCTCCCACGAGCTCTCAAATCCAACACACACATTTCACCTGTATACTGCAATAGACAGGGCGACTTCAACACGACGAAAAAACTGAATTTTTCTCCGTTGTGCCATAATTGGATTCGTTTTCAGCACACTTTTAATTTTATTTGCGTTCACTTTGATGTTGGCGCACGATCCTCGAGCTTTTAGATAAATAACCAATTATCGGATACGATTTAATCCTTACCGACTGCGGCCTGTGATTTGGATTTCGGCACATATTGTTGTGATGTTTTAATCCGTCTAATCATGGGAAGCAATTCGTAGGAAAGCAATGTTTATATGAAATGAGGATAGAATTTCAGTAAACGTTATTAAAGGCATATTGACATTGACGCTGAGTCCGGAACAATTTCAATTTTGATTAGCAAACGTGTATGCGAACCTATCAGTGCGTGAGTGAAGGTAAATATGTGAAGATCCGATGTGGGCGTGATCACCCCCCAGTCCTAACAGGCTAAGCGATTACGTCGACAGCAGGGCGCGGTACCACTAACCCAATTTGTTGAAAACGACCGAGTAAACACACGTCGATTCTACGCCCCACCGAGATTTATTGCAAGATCGTAAAATGCAGCTCTCTTGTGTAAAAACGTCCAAATTGAATGGAGTAAGTATATCATCCAGCCTTCAAATGATGCTCGTACTATGTTTTATGGAGCTCGTATTGTTTTGGACAGTCTTCAGACAATGGTGGATCTTGGTGATGTCATGAAAATATATGTTCTCCAATGAGGTTCATTTCAGTAGCAGATTGGAAAAAATTAAGATCGTAATTTTCAGAATATTATCATCTTTTTTCTTAAGACTGTTTCTTGCCCCAGTCTCGTTTACCTAGGTCGCGGGAGTAACGAATTACCGTGACCCCGGTACGTAAAGAATTGAAAGACACCTATTGAAAGACACCGTGGATTTTAGTCAGTACAAGTCTGACAGTAAGGGGTGGGAGGACTCATTTGATGATTTTACCACGATAAAAAAAAAGTCTCGTTTAATAACATTAAGTACAGATGCCAGCAGGTCAACCTACTCCAATCTCTCAGATTTTACCAATCGAACATTAACCTTCCACTATCGTGATAAGGTTCGGGCACGCCGCAATCGCGGCGGTAAGACCCCTCCTTGAGGAGTGGCTGGATAGGCGTCACGGCGTCCTCACCTACCGCATGACGCAGGTCCTCACCGGACACGGATGTTTCGGGAGGTTCCTGTGTCTGATAAGGAGGGAGGAAACGCCTGGGTGTCACCACTGCGACACACGGTGGAGCATACGGTGCAGGACTGCCCCGCTTGGGCAGAGCACCGCCGTATCCTCACGACGGCGATTGGCGGAGACCTCTCGCGCCCGGCATTGGTCGAGGCCATGCTGCGGGGCGAGACGGAGTGGGAAGCGGTCGCCTCCTTCTGCGAAGCAGTCATGCTCGCGAAGGAGGAGGCGAGCCGCGTGAGGGGGAGGACAGCGACCTCCCTCCACCCCAGCCGCAGTGGTGGACGCCCACGGCGTCGGACGTCGCAAGACGATCTCCGGCCACCGTAGGCGCGGGCATGCGGGCGGCGAGTAATGGGCGACTCGCTGTCCGACCATGGACCATGCCCGGGTCGACGGCGCGTTGTGTTCCACGCGCGCCTCAAGGAGTGTCAGCACAATGACGGGGCCTGTAGAGGGCCATAGCCTGCCGGGGTCGCGGGACTTTCCCATTACCGTAACCCCGGTACGTAAAGGGCTAGTGAAGGACACCGTGGATTTTAGTCAGTACAAGTCTGACAGTCCCTCCCGTCCTGCCCTGGGTGGGAGGACTCATTTGATGATTTTACCACGCTAAAAAAAAAAAAAAAAAATCGTGATAAGGTTGAAATTCTATTAAAGAAATTTGTCAGATAGAGGTAGGTTGATGTGCTAGCATCTGTATATTGTTTAACTTTCGTTCGTACTTCTTAGTTTTATTGAGTCAGTGTTGTTTTAGTTCGTCTACAGATTGACATGGGACCTCGGCAGTGTGAGGCGAGGCGAAATACGCCATAATATTTTATGAGTCCTATTTTATGAGAGCCTCTTTACTTCGTCTTATATTATTAATACCTGTTACTTTAATGAATAGTGTTACTGGCATTCTTCCATTAGTCTCAAAATATCTAGGTACTTATTTGTAAATTGTAATTTTATGAATGGTGTGTTGTGCTGGCTTGTTTATCTTTATTTAAATCTTTTGTTAATAGCAGCGATATTTCTCCATTTACAAAATCATTTTTTCAAAACCTGGGTTCACCCAATGTTGGGTGAAAATATCTTTCAAATCTCTACACTTTTGGTGGTTTTGTATTATGGCTTTTTTTATCGTGGTAAAATCATCAAATGAGTCCTCCATCACGCGGCCCGCATCCTCCTTCGCGAGCATGACTACTTCGCACCAACAGCGACACCTTCGCTTGTATTATGGCTATGCAGTTTCTTCTGGCTCCTTCGCAAAGTCTAAAGTAATGTAATCAAAACACCGTCGACACAAAAAGAAGATAAAGTACCTAAACTGGTCTCAGTATATACATTTATTTTTTAAATAAAATTACAACATAAACAAAACCAAAAAACGGCTTATTCCCGCTCGTATCATAACTTCAGTTTCCTAAACAAGCCAGCAAGACTATACCAACCCACGACCGTATAAAATGTAAGGTCAGACTGTAAATGAATACAAGATCTAGATTTACAATCGCACTAAAACTCTTTGAGCGGAGCGAGACTTGACTCATGCCTAATTTAAGAACGTCTGAGCAACTGCACCTGAGTCAAAATGCATTGTTGAAGTAGAACAGAAAGTTTATTTGTAACGATTCATAAACATAGGTTATTAATGGCTTGGTCAAGGTTATTTGGAATTCTCAAACATCTGTTGTCTGATGGAATAAAATATTGAACACTAACTGCTGCGAGTGACTTCGCTCGCGTGTTTCTTGAAAATTATTTCACGTTATCGTAATATTGACATAAATGGTGTAAGCCTATCACTCCTCGTAGCGGTAAGACCCCTCTTTGAGGAGTGAATGGATAGGCGTCACGGCGTCCTGACCTACCGCATGACGCAGGTCCTCACCGGTCACCGGACACGGAAGCTTCGGGAGGTACCTGTGTCGGATAGGGAGGGAAGAAACGCCTGGGTGTCACCACTGGGAGGATCGCCCAGAGGACACGTTGGAGCATAGGGTGCAGGACAGGGCAGGGTTTGGGTCGAGCACCGCCGTGTCCTCACGACGGCGGGACTCACGAATTTCCGTGACCCCGGAACGTAAAAGGCTAGTGAAGGACACCGTGGATTTTAGTCAGTACGAGTCTGACAGTCCCTCCCGATCTGCACTGGGTGGGAGGAATCATTTGATGATTTTACTAAGTTAAAAAAAACCGATCACTGCGCATTTCGTCTAGATCCGTTGATTCATTGAGCCATGAGTGAGTAAGAAACATCCATCCACCAAACATTTGCATTTAACTTAAAGACCTTCAGCACTCGACTCTGGCTGCTCACTAATACTAATTTGTATACTTCTTTGCATATAAAGTCCTGATAGCTCCTGGCCGGAGGCACTCAAGGCACCCACAGTATTGTCAGATTAAGCATTCCTCTTAATCTGAA
Source organism: Agrotis puta (assembly GCA_943136025.2). Taxonomy (NCBI): domain Eukaryota; kingdom Metazoa; phylum Arthropoda; class Insecta; order Lepidoptera; family Noctuidae; genus Agrotis; species Agrotis puta. Next base: position 6,329,976 of record OW964171.2, read on the forward strand.
CTGCAAGATGCCATAGCCAAAGAAGAGAACTATCTGATTTTTTTTACGTGGTATAATCATCAAATGAGTCCTGAACCCAGGGCGGACTCTCAGATTTGTACTGACTTAAATCCACAGTGTCCGTCAATACTCCTTTACGTTCCGGGGCCACGATTACCTGATAAAACAGTCACGCGATCCCCGACAGGCTTTACCCTCTAAGTAGGGCCCGTCAGGAACTATCTGATAACGTAGTTTTTTTTTATAGTTGAAAAATGGGTAGCTTCACATACAAGCAAACGACCGAACGAAACAATCTATTCTCTTTATTAGTTCAAAAGATACTCTTAAGTATTTTCTTGAAGAATATATATTCTTGGCAAAGGACAGAAACTGCAAGCACTTAAGCTTTAAAAGAATACACGATTGTCTTAAAACGTACGAGTATATGCCTTACTTATTTATTTGTAGTCGGTTTGCTATACTTGACTTAATTCTATTCTTCAAAAACAAAGAAAATACGTTTAATGGAAACCGTGATAGTATGTTGTGTGATTGCATAAACAATGCATAGATAATTATGCTATAGCAAAGATCGCAGTAAATTGAGGAGTTCCGTCGATTTCTGTGGAATCCCATCATCATATTCTGACCTGATGACCATGTCATCACCTGAGACGTAGGTACCCTTTCAGAGAAAAGAAATATAATATATTATTATAATATATAGAATTTTGCAAATTATTCAGGCATCTGTGTGTTGTCGAGGAACAAACATAAAACAATCGAGGTTTTCCCCAATTTATCTGGAATCCCATCATCAGATTTTGACTTGGTGACCAATGGGACCTTAGGTGCATGGACTTTCGAATAAAGTTTGCTTAATAAACTTTCTCTAATCTAATTTCTCATTTTACAGCTATTTGGAGGCCGGGCGCGCCGCCCCCGACACCTGGCAGCGCCGCGCGCAGCCCGGGCGCACCGCCCCCGCCGCCCCCGCCCCCCGTGTGGACGCCGGGCAGCGCGGGCGCTTCGCCCCAGACACCGCGCAAGACCTTCAGGCCAGTCCACTTCGAGGAGACGCCACCCAGCCGCCGTAAATTCCCGGTATGATATTGATATTAACAACTGTGTTAAGAGCACATAATATTTATTATGTGCTCTTAACACTGTAAGCATTTAGACTGTAAGCATTTAGAGTATCCATAATCCAGTCAACGGGGAATTTTGCCCTACAAAAGGTGGTGTATTTCTTTTTTATTTGTGTTGCTTAAGTATATGCTACTCGACCTCGAGGAGTGTTTGCGTCAGCCGCCATCTTGGATTAAAGGGGCTAAAATTGAGATAGCGGCTAATGCAAGGCAAAACTTCTTTTTTGTCCCCATTGACTGGACTACCAAGAATTCATCTTCTTTTCTTTATTATTCGATTAATGAAAGCGAAAGCTATTGGCTGGTAGTCTATGGTTTTGGCGTATTTACTTATTGCTTTTTTCACTATCCGCGACGGTCATCTGGCTCCTTGCAATTCCTTAGCTGCGTTCGATTTTTTAAATTTTATACAATACTTAGATCTCACAACCGAGAGCTTTAATTTGAGAGTGTTATGTTAATTACAAGAAGAAGCAATTTCGAACTTCAGTCTACTCTCAACGTGTCCTATAGGATTCCTGAGGATTATTCTAGATTAAAGAAATAGACATCCAAAATAAGGAAGAAGCCGTCGCTCTCATCAAACCTCCACGTTCTTTGAAGAGCCTTGATATACTGTTCCTTAATTTAATCCGTTGACAGCTAACAACTTAACGTCTAATATATCCGTAGGTACTCTATCTCTGGGGACTCGTTACTCTAATCGTCGCACTCTGAATGTCGCCGTGTAATATATGTATCTCAGACTTAACCTTCAAGCATCGCTGAAGATACGCCTGTGTTTGTAACTCGTAAAATATATTTAGGGACCATTAACTTAGCAATTCATCTCCATAGATAAAACTGGGTTTGTTTAATTTGATATTATGATAACTCTGAAACATCTAGGGAAATCATATAGATATCAAGCTTCATTGTATTAGAAAAAGTAAATAATATTCAGATAAAATATAAAATGAAAGCCAATATTTGTTTTAGCAGCCGATATTATTTGGTTATACTCTTTTCTAGAATTCTTACGCAGAGTAAATACCTTCTCTTTCATTTATTTACTTAAGGCTTTTCTCAATCCGGGGTCGCGGGAATTACGACTTACTGTGACCCCGGTACGTAAAGGGCTAGTAAAGGACACCGTGGATTTTAGTCAAAAGTCTGACAGTCCGTCCCGCCCTGCCCTGGGTGGGAGGACTCATTTGATGATTTTACCACGATAAACAAAAAGGCTTTTCTCAAACTATAAATACTCAAATAAAACCCTTAGGCGTCACAAAAAGTAGATTTCATGAGCCCTCTTGTGCAGTAAGTGGGTACTTCTACTTAAGGAATACTCTTAGCTGACCGCGGAACTTTGCTTACTTATTCATAAAATCCGCTATCCACATTTTATGTTATGGGAATTATAACTGTATTTATAGCCACACTATTGAATTAGGAAATTCCTGTAATGATAGTCATCACTATCATTACAGGAATTTCTTAATCGAAAAACAACCAAAAGAAGCATATCATGTTACTTTAAAGACTTAGTTTTTGACTACTTGGATTGGTCTTGAGCGATAGGTTTTTTTTATCGTGGTAAAATCATCAAATGAGTCCTCCCACCCAGGGCAGAGCGGGAGGGACTGTCAGACTCGTACTGACTAAAATCCACGGTTTCCTTTAATAGCCCTTTACGTTCCGGGGTCACGGTAATTCGTACAGTCGCGCGACCCTTGAGCGATAGGTGCTAATAATAATCAAATGTTATAAGATGTAGACGCACTCCTTGATGGCTGGTGTGTCTCTTACACACCAGCATAAGCATATTGGGGAAGTATTTGCCCATCTGTGGGACAATAACGACTAATAAAATGAATAAAAAAGGTTTTTAAAATTTGTTTAAAATTCAATCTTTTAGATGATCACAATAATAGTAGTGGTTATGGTACCGTTAAATATTATGATTTAGTATCTACTGTACTATACCAACATTATGTTCATTATTTAGTGCCTACAACAGAATATAAATTTATTTTATGTTTATAACTTAGGGTAATTATGTAAATTTTAATGTAACATGGACGTAAAAATTAACAAGTCTTAAAAACTCATTTAACCATAGGTATTTAGTACTGGTATATAATTATTAAAACAAGTTTTCTTATTGAAATGGCCTATATATTTCTTGCCGTTTCATTGCGGACTCATAAAACCTTAGAATTTGTGTACCATTGAGTAGAAAATTGAATAATTGAATTCGAGTAAACAGAACCTTTTATGTAACAAGTTTCATTTTTTTTGGCACATTTCAAAAAGGGAGAAACATCAAAGTCACGAATCTTTTGGACTAGCTTCTGGGAATATTGAAAGATGTAGAGTGGTCTTTTATACATATTTTATTAAGTTTCAGATTTATTTTTATTTAAGTTAATGTTTTTGATACAAACTTCGATGTATGTATTCAAAAACACAGGTAAAGAGCTAATCTTTAAAAAATGTGTCCAAGCGACAGACTTACTTTCCGAATCATAAAATACATATTTAACTCATCCTTCTACATTTTTTGAAGTAATATTAGTAGTAGAAGTGTAACTTGTACTTAATGAACGAGCAGGCGGGACGCGTGAGGGAGAGGACAGCCTCCTCCTCACGACCCAGCGGCCGCGGGAGCCCACGGCAGTGGACCTCGCGATATCCAGCCACTGTAGGTACGGACAATCGGACATGCAGAAGGCCCTCGGCCGGGGGAGTTATTTGATGATTTTATTACGATAAAAAAGAGCTTCATAATACTAATATAGATAAATATAAACTCACGTATTTTTCCCGAGTAGAAGCTGACGAACGCCTCGAATTTAAACATAGAACTTTAACAGTATCGACCCAACAATCAGATATCTCATACAGTATCCGTATTCATCCACAGAACTCAGAACAGAACGGTTGCACCAGTGGATCGGAGAGCGAGGGTCGGCTGAGGACGTCGCACAGCGCGCCAGTCACCGGTCTGAGCACCCTGGGTGGCGCCAACGTCAGCAGCCGCTTGCCCAAGGCACAGAACCCCACCGTCACTTTACTGCAGAAGGCACGAGGTAAGGTTTCTTGTTTCTAGATTCCACAACTTTTATTTAATGTTTTTTTTTGTTCGATAGTGATTTTACAATCAAAGGAGGTTAGTTTTCTCTAAAGCTGACTGTACGTGTTACTTGGTTCCATAAATATGTCATTCAGTTTGGCTTAGTAGTTTTTGATTTATGAGCATTTTTGGGTTATTCTTTACTTTTTTTTATATGGTAAAATCATCAAATGAGTCCTCCCACCCAGGGCAGGGCGGGAGGGACTGTCAGATTTGACTGACTAAAATCCACGGTGTCCTTCAATAGCCCTTTACGTACCGGGGTCACGGTAATTCGTGAGTCCCGCGACTGGGTTATTCTTTACTTGGACGATGTTATTAACGTTACTACGGATTACAAAATTCTAGTGCGGATGTTAGATAGTTATGAATAGGTAAGGCTAGAATTTGTGTTGAATATAAGTAAAATGGATAAATAAAATAACCGAAAGAAAATGTATCTCTAAGAAAACAATAATAAATTAAACTAATCCGTTCTGATACTTATAACCAAATCTCTTTTCAAAACTTTTGGTAATAACCTCTTTTTAATATGATCGTCAGAGACTAGATAAAGTTCTAAAACGCTTAGCTAACCGAGATTTTACTCACAGTACTGCTTCGAATATATTTTTAAGCAAAATAAGTTTTTTTAATCAAAATTATCAGCTGACATTATAAGAGAGAGTCACTAAAAAACATTTTAAGTATTATTGGGAAGGTAGGGGGATAACCCTAAAACTTATTGATAACTAACGATCAACACCTATTTATTGAAATTGGTGGTTGTATAGTTATGGAAATCCAATCAAGAACTTTAGCGGTATTTTAAAAAATGGTCTTTTTTTAGTTTGAAAAAACAATTACTTTCTTTCTGAAGTCGTTCTCCATTTAAATCACAAAACTTCATACTTCTCTATCCACCTCATTTTACGTATTACAATAAAGTCAAAAATCGCAAAAACGAGTATAGTTACTCGTTTTTGCTATCAATAGGCCACCAAACCTGAATAAAAAGGTACAGTTGGATATCCGACTTTTCAGCCCTAAGTTGTCTGTTAATAATCCAGTAATACCTCAAACTTAAACCTTCTTAAAGTATTTAATTGTATGCCCCGTAGGGGGTTAATCAAAACATGGGCATGATGCCAAGAACGTACAGTGAACACCTGTTCTTTGTCATTTCACTACATACCTAATGCTGTATGCAAATTGCTTTTACCCAACCTTTCTTGGAAAACCTTACAACCTCTTTACATAAAATAGTCCTAGATAGTCTCACAAAAACATGTACCATATCAGAATTACATTGCATTACTTTCAAAACTATTTGAATTTACAACGACCTTTCGCTTCATGTTAATGAATCGCCCAGGACCCTTATGTTGGCCCGCCCAAAATTATATTGCTCGTTTTAAACCCAAAACTTGGCAGTTCGTACTTACTAGAGGTACTGATGTAAGCGTCTTAAGACTGTAATCTATAATTAATCCAGATTAAGCTAAGAAACATTTAAGTTAAATCAAATTAAGGCGGAATGGTTTGTTGGTTATTCGGAAATGGAAAGACTTTGATTTTGTAGCTTTTTGTGTCGTTGCGTTTATGTTATTCCATAATTAGTGTCTATATTCTAAAACACGTCTGTCTTGTCATGTACAATCGGCAAAGTTGAATCATGACCCATTTTGACAATAAATTGTTTGAATCCGAAAATTGACAAAGATCAAAGTCGTTACCATCCATTAATTTTAAGTGTTTACGCGAATGTAGACCTAATTGTATTTGAATGTCTGTAAGAAAAAAGAAAGATAAAAAATTTATTTAAACACAATTACTATAAAAAAATTACTTGACAATGGAAAAGGAAGAACACAAAAGTAGGTATCGTGTGCCTCACGGCTGTGCCAAATAGGCTCAGTTCAGCAAAAAGCCAGGCTACAGGGTTGCTGACGCAGGTTTTCAACTGAGCCTCGTGAGACGTCACATAAGAATATAAGCATATTAGCAAAGCAATAAGAATATATGGTGGGTCATGATTCAACTTTGTCGATTGTACATAAGAAGATTAAAGTTCCACACATGTTTGTTGTCGTTATATAACTGGCCGGAAAAGGGGCATAAAAATAAAGTAAGATATGCACGAGGGAATCAAGATCAACATTGACTCTCAAGCCGCTTGAAATCATTTCTATGAAACTCCATAGATGCGAAATGGCACGCTTAAAAGCACTATTAATAAAGGCTTCGAATCAAGTAAAATGGGGTTTGATGCCAATACGGAGTAGTGCTTTATAATAAGTGCGCTCACTTTATTACATTCAGCGCATGAAAACCGTGAACCGAGCACCTATTATGTTACACCTCTTTTATTCTACGGTGTCAGGCTCATAAATGGTACGATAATATTAATAAGTAATATCAAGTGTTTGAACACTCCGAAATATCATCTTTTTTAATGGCCTGTATCACATTCGTTCAGTAATAGGACTTCTTTTTTTATCGTGGTAAAATCATCAAATGAGTCCTCCCACCCAGGGCGGGAGGGACTCTCAGACTTGTACTGACTAAAATCCACGGTGTCCTTCACTAGCCCTTTACGTACCGGGGTCACGGTAATGGGTAAGTCCCGCGACCCCTCAGTAATAGGACTAGGACAACTTTTCCCTTCTAATAGGTACTACAAGTACATATAAAACATCAAAAAGTTCCATGTCTACAAGAGACTTCTTTTCAAGAGATACGTATTAAAAAGTCTGGAGTTTTCGTAACCTACTGACCTACTGAACTGTTTCACACAGAATTTTGATCATCCCGAAATTCCAAGTACTTTTAATGAAACTTTGGCTTTCTTATGTCAGAAACATTTACCAAGTTTCCAAGGGTCTTTACGTCGTGTTGTTTGTACTTTAAGTGTTATTTTTAGGTTAAGTAGGCATTATTTTGTTTTCGTTTTAGATAATATTCAGCAATTTTCTCCGTGGAGCTTATATTTTCTTATTTTGCTCGTGTAAGCGACAGTAATAATGCCTTTTCTACGAGACTGTTTCCTCAAAAATATTTGCTATCTAATTAAATTCTCTCACTGAAAGCATAATTGAACTCAAACGTCCCAGCCATAATTTCTTCAAACATTTAGATAAACACAAATTATTCAAATTGCAATAGCACTCCCTTCCCGGCAGTATACTTTACGAGATAGAAAGGGGTACTCCCGGGTAGCTGGATCGAGTACCATAGAGTTTATAATGTATTCCGAGAGCGGGCGGCGAGAACCCGAGCTAATTGCCGCGAAACTTTCATTAAATGGCTTACGCATAGACAAGACACCGAATTTTTTATGCGGAACAAATATTTATTATGCCTCGTGCGTCAGGGACAGACTTATGTCCTGTTGACTGCCATAGAGTAATAATTTATGAATGATAAAGGTTAAAAAATTTAATATCTGTATTGTACCAAAAATAAAACCTATTGTTTGAGTTGGGTATTACTTACCTACTCGTATTTGTTATTCCAAATAATAAAATACGTTCCTTCGCTACGTAAAAAAAGAAATATTTCAACAATGCGCTGATCATTTTGATTTTACAACCGAATGAAAATATGTGTAGGTGTTATGTAATCTTTTGTAATGATTGTATACTCGAACTGTTATCAAATGTATCTACAAATAGTCGTCGAAAATCGATAGTGCTTGATGCGTTGTTGAAGGACGGTGCTCAAAAGGTAACTAGAAGTCAGAGCATTTTAGTAACACGAACATAAATGAATGTATTATGTCATTAATAGAAAAACATATTGTACATACGTGTGGAATTGAGAACCTCTTCCTTTTTTGTGGTTGGTTACTAACAACACTGAAATGGGAGTACACTGTCTGTACTTTTTAATTCAAATACGCTACGTTTTTTGGCTTCAATTCTCAATGGTCTACTAGGAATCTAAAAATTCTTTAATCTAAGATTGAAATAATAATGTTAAAATATTTATCTGTGTGTTTCGAAGTGTAAAACTCAATAAAAGATAGATGAATTAATAATCATTAGTATTTGTTGAGTTTTTATTGACAAGACAAAATTTATTTATAAAACAAATATTTATTTTCTTCACTAGCACCTTGCACGCGGTAAACCATGTCAGAGTACATACTAAAGTAATGAAAAAATAAATAAAGTTTTCAATGTTTTTGTTAAAAAATAAAACTTAAAAGAACAGATCACTTTATGTACAAACATGACAGAAGAAAACATGCCTTTTAAAAGACACATCAACTTTGCTTAGCAAGGACCCAAACAAACAAACTTCAAACTTAAACAGAATGCTCCCAAGTCAGATAAATCCGCGGTGTCATATCAAATACCTGGCTCACCCATCTAAGAGATGACACATCCTTATTTATACGAAGCCAATGTATAAATTCGAAAAAGATATTATGTCATCTATAACGTAAGTGACGAGGGTCGGGCTATGTCATAAACTTTGTACACGTGGGGACGACATAGTGAGGGTTGCAACTGTTACAAGTATAGGAAAATAGTGCTGATTATTTTGTTGGTCGATAAGGGATGGGGTCGAATGAAATATCAGGGTGGATGGTGACGATTTTCTAAACGGCTTGGTGCTTAGCTTTTAGACTTCAATGTATCGAACGTTCATATCAATAACATTTTGAATAAAGCCTTTATTAAAAAATTAAAATAGATAACCGATTTCTGTAATGAACAGTGGATATCTATCGTGTAGAATTATTTTGCAGACTTTTTTAAAACGAACCTAACGTTGTATTACAATGCTATAAAAATTCAGAGGGACATATTTAAAAAGAGACAGATCCGCTACGGAGCTATTTAGGCGGTTCTTAAGCATGTTCCAAGCGAAAGTTAGCACGGCGTTATCCGCCTATCCGCCCGCAGGCGCGGTGCAGCGCTGTCAAATGAGCTTCGGCTCAATAGTAGGAAGAACTCTGCAATAAGCTCCCAGATTCGGACAGAATTACAAAGTATCTTTTTCTTATTTCCAGAAGGTCAACTTTCCCGTGGCTCCAACTATATCCAGCAGGAGCGAGACGCAGCGCGACTGCCGCGCGACCGACCATCTCCACCTAGAGGCGACCCAGGTAAAAAAACATAATTTAGTTAAACAGTAATACTCGCAACCGACTGTTTGTATAAATAAGAAAAGAGTATGTAAGGACTGTAGTTCCTAAGTAAGGAAGTTGATGTATACATCAACTTCTCTCCATGACTACCCACATACATGTGGGTAGTCATGGACTCAAAATAGATTGAATAAATACAGTATGACTGCAATTGGAAAGATACAGGAGCTTTGGGGAGACCTTAGCGAGTATCTAGTGACTATTATCCAATGTTACACAAAGGAGTACTGCAAGAATACAGCCTTCTGTGCAGCAATACTCCAGCAAAACACTACAGATTTTAGTTGTAGTCTCATCGCTGAGGCAGCGCTGTATACAAGCCAGTATAGTGGCCCTTATAAAATAGCACTATTGATCTCTTAGGGCATACGAAGCAACCGAAATCTCGCAGTATGCATGCGTCCTCTACCTTTTAGCGCTGTTGCTCTGCTCATATTATTTTTCAAACAATTTTAGCGATTTAAACCGACGGTTCTAGTTTGATTTTGTTATTGTAAAAGTAAGTGATTAAATATCTAATTTCGGCTTTTACGACTCCCAGCAAAACATTAGCCGAGTCAATATGTAAAAATAGAATTCAACAAATGGCATTTGATTAAGCCCTGACGGCCCTCAGACTGCTATAAAAATGTGACGATGATACAATTTTCACGCAAAAGTTGATTTGATTGATGATTAGGATCTCTGATGATGGAAAAATAACGAATATTATAACCATACATAAAACCTGTGTTTCCTGAAGAGTTATTCAGAGGTGTAACCGACACAATTGACCGACATTATACCAATCATGTATAGGATACAATCCCACAATCGGCACAAATCCCGATTCCGGTCTGGTACTGAGAAATTCCTGCTGGGGAAACCCAATTACACATTGCCAAACTCAGATTAGTGTCTGCATAATTAGTATTAATTCGCAACGTTTGCCCACCTACAAACGACATCGTGAGAGTCCTGGGCAACAGTTGGTTGCAAGTGACGGATTGTCGTTAGTCATTGGCAGTCTGAAGTGCCATTGCTTAGCAGTTAACGTCTTCTAGATGATGATCAACGTAATTAATTGGGAATAAAGTCACGCGGCGCGATGAAAGGAATCATCGAAGTAACAATAATTGATGGAGACTTTTGTCCAGCAGTGGTACAATAGGCTAAGAAAGAAAAACACAATTTTCTTAACACTTAATTTAGGTATTTCTGTTTCAGTTCATGCGCTTCGAAAAGAATACGCGAGTGAAAGCGAGGCAGAAAGAAGCGATTACGAACGCGGTGGTGTCCGGAAGATGGCGGATGCCCACAGAAAAGTTGAAGGAATAGGACCTATCACCAAAGACGGCATGCCTGTCGCACTCAGATCTGTAAGTTTCTAAGTTAAAGAGAGTTTCACTGCGAGTTTTAGCCGTTAGTGGCGCTACAAGCGCATAACGCAACAACGTCAAGTGTAGCTTCGAGTGTGTAGTGTATGTCAACTTAATTATACAGTAAATAGACATTAAGCGCTGGTAGCGCCATCTGAGCCGAGCTTTTTTTTTTACGTGGTATAATCATCACATGAGTCCTCCCACACAGGGCAGAGCGGGAGGGACTATCAGACTCGTACTGACTAAAATCCACGGTGTCCTTCAATAGCCCTTTACATTCCGGGGTCACGGTAATTCGTAAGTTCCGCGACCCCGGATCAAAGACGAGCTTGGCGTGAAACTTCCCATTCAATTCATAAGAATTACCACAGCCAGTCTTACCGAGGTCTTAGGTTGTGGAGGTCAGATAAACAATCACTCGTATGTAAAATACTGGTAGTTAGGTTAGGTTAGGCTGAATGCTGTTCCAAAATTATTTGGGAAAAAGCTTGACAAATTAATGGTGATTTTAAAATATGGTGAATTAGTTCACAACTCTAGTACATTTTTCTATCATTTAGTATCAATACATTCCGAAAATTTAAAGTTTAAGTGATCTCAATGAAATTAGAACCACTACTTATCTGCTGACAACAGTCCATGTTCAATTCCATTCTGTAAAAGTTACACATACTGCCCTTCGCTCTTTGGCATAATTTGTCATCCACAAGCTAGAATAGCTTCCAGCACATCTATACTATAATAAATCTGTAGAAGGGTCAATTCTGTACAATGAAAATATTGAAAAAATAAATAGCGGGGGGTGTTGCTGGATCGATACCAAACCCAAATATATGATTAAAAAATTTTTTGTCTGTCTGTCTGTCTGTTTGTGCAGGCATCACGTGAAAACGAATGGTTCGATTTCGATGAAACTTGGTATAATTATTCCTTATTATCCTGGGCATAACATAGGATACTTTTTATCCTGGAAAAAATACGTAGAAAAAAAATCTTATTTTTCAGTTTTATTCATAGACGTTGTTCTGTAGAACCGCGAACACACGTTGCATTACCCGCAGTGGATTCACCGCCGTAATATTTATAAGATGTCATTGTCAGAGTTACTCAAAATGGGGAAATAAACCATCCACGCGAAGACCGACATCCGCGCGGACGGAGTCGCGGGCGGAAGCTAGTTGGAACTAAATGAAGACTGACAAGTTATATTACTTTAGTCACCTCTTGTTATCGAATGCTGAAAATCGCAGCTGACCATTAATTCTCATCAGGGGCCTTAGATCGCTATATATATATAAGCATTTGTTAACGACATTGTTAACAAATGCTTTATAATTTTTAGATAGTAAATGATTGCAAGCACCTTTTTTTTATAATAATAAGCGATAACCGAAATTGGGTGGTTTTGTTTAGGCGCTTTGTTTGTAATTTAATAGTCCAACTTTTTATTTAAACATTACGTTACAAATATACACTAAAAGCGGCAGCATTCGCCATAAATGTAACAACCCAAGTTTCAGTTATGTACAGGATTAAGAAATTGTATCGTTGTAACGATAGTTGCTATTATTATCATTACAAGTTATCGTAACGCTCGGTTCTCGTTACTCACTGAACCGAATCCAAAATTTCTGTCAGAATAATTTTGACGCTCCTCGCATACTATTAGATGATTCGGAAACTTTTACGTACTAAATGTATGCACTGAATGCCTTCCGGTAAGCATCAGAATTTTACTGACAAATCTCTTATGCCTTTGTCAAACAGACAGGCGAAAGCGAAGCTTTTCCGAAGCGATAGCGAACCGAAGCGAGACGTCAGTCCGATAGTTCTGTCACGCTATCGGATCTCTTTCGCTTTTCTATGTGACTGGATTCAAACGTCACGCTTCGCATTCGCCACGCCAGTCTGTTTGACAAAGGCTTTACAGTATGCGGACGCGCTAAATGTGAATGTTCCCAATTTGAGAAGTTTTTGGCAATCGAAAAATGAAAAGTGATTTTTAGATGTAACTTTTTTTAAGCACTCTTTTTGATATTTGATTACAGGAAGTCAAAGACCCCTCGAGGTGGTACAAAAAGATGTACGACACCATTCACAAAAACAAATACGATGGTAAGCATAAATGATATCTGCGGTTTTATTTAATTTTTATCTTTCATTAGGTTCCCTTTTTTTACAAGTACCACATATTGTTAATTTTCTTTTTCAGACGATTATGTGACTATTCGGTACAAAAGTCGTCGAGGTGATTATTCGTATTTTTTTTTCCAAATTTTTTGTTACATCGGTGGCTGTTACATCGCATATTTTGTGCCGTTTTAGCTTTGTTTCATAAATTTTTCGCCATTTTGTAAATATGTCATTGCTTTTTCGAGATATAAAACAATTGTACCATTTCGAAGTGTTTATTCTTATTTTAAGCATAAACTAATAAACAACAATGCATTTAATGAAAACATTTCAACAATTCGAAATAAAATGTAATTATTTTCTAACAAAACATAATCGGCTTCAAGGCTTAATAACTTAAAGTTAGAATTAACAAATTACAGCAAACCTTTAATTTATTGATCGAATGATAATAATTAATTATTAATTTATTGCATATAATAACGCCTATTCAAAATCGGCACTCACACTTGACTACTATTAATTGCCGTAAAAATATGCGCAGGCTCCTAAATGCCGCCTGTAAATAACAAAATTAACGCTTATTCAATTTATTGAATAGACAAGGGAATTAATAGCAACGCTTTGCTAAAATATTATGAATCAAATCATAAAGGTGTTTCAGGAGTGGTCTCATTTGCCAGATTTAAATTATCATACAAAATTAACATAAACATTTCTCTATAGGACAACCTCCGGAAAGGGTACTCAGCAACAAATCCCAGTATGCGTACTTTGACCCTCGCTCCGGGTACCTGAGCGAGCCCGAGGGAGGTCTAAGTAGACTGGGCACCAGCACATGGAGTGACGCATATGACAGCGATGTTACCACTGGTCCCAGGAGACGAACGGCTTCGGTACAGGAGGATAGGAGGTTCTCTGAAGTTAATTCGCAGTATATGTCTAATACTAATAAGTAAGTGGATTTTAATCAATATTTCGTCATTTAAGTTCCAACATTGCGTAAGTAAAGTTTTCGCGTTTTTGTCATTAACTTCTTCCTGGCATGTCGATGACAATCTAAATTGAGTCGACCCAGAACTGGGACACGAGTTTAGCACCATCAGCTAGAGAATACGCGATATTTCAGCCAATGAGAAATAAGCAACGTCGAATAAAAAGTTCTTTGAAATATATGATAATATTGCTGAAATGGTTTCTATGTAAAATCATGCAATCTTTTCAGTCTCTTGTAAAATTACTTCTTTTGACTTACTTACGCCGTGCTAGAACTTAATCGTCGATATCTTGCTTTTCCTTCTATTGAAACAGTCACAATTATTCTCAAGAGTTCAAAAATGTATGACATCTCTCTAAAAGGATTTTCACCCAATCTCTCAAATAAAATGTCTGTTTAGAGATTATAATATTAAGCAGATAATTATGGTCTTCTGTATTCGGCATCCTATGAATAAGTATCTTATGGCCGTTCATTAGCTTTTCCTTGTGGCCATTTTAACTATGGTATATATTTCATCAATTTAAACAAAATACTTCTTCCTTAAATTCTTATACATCATGAATTAATGGAAGCCTCGAATATAAAAATGTGAAAAATCAGATTTACATCATTATTTTAATTCTCAGATACAGCACACTAGCATCAGGTCGGGCAAGTCAGGAAGTCTACAAGAACCAACCAGGAAGGATAGAGAACTATGTGCCCGGGAAGTCTTCAGTCGTGGACAAAGAAGCAAAACAGGTATCTTTCTAACTTCCACGCTTGTTGCATCACATTGGGTCACATCTTTTGAATTGTCATCTTCATCATCATAAAGTCAAATGGTGTGAAATGCTTCAAGAGTTATTCATACACTTCCATAATATTCATCGTTTGAGTGAGCCATTAATTTCTCATTAGTATTAGATACGGTAAGAATTTAAAATATACTGTGATTCTACGTACAAGACACGCTGTTGAATTCATTTATTTAATTTTATAAAGATTTGGGCATAGTTAATACTGTCCAAAAATTTATAGTCGGTCAGACCATTTCCGCAATCCCATTGGAAACCAACCATTGATACGCGAAGTGCTCACTTTCATTGTCCGATAGGACGACCAAAAAGTCAGAAATAAATTAGCGGGTTTACTTCAGGACCAGAGGTCGCAGTAAAAATGATGTGATGACTTCTCTACTAAAGAGAAGATACAACTGGCATAAATGAAAAGCACGTCTAGTACGTAGAAGTTAGGATCGAGATTTCATTGGTCATCACCTCCATTCGGACTAACTGCCTGAATCCCACATCCCATGCCACATTCATGAAAATCAGCAAAAAAGATGTGTTTTTTTTTCTTTTCTAGTGGTGGGACGAGGTCATGGACATTTTTGACGGGGTACGATATTTTTTACTATTTCTATGTGTGTATTTGTTATAACTATTAATATTTTGTAACATTTTGGTATTTTGTTGATTATATTTATCAGGGTTGGTAACTATTTTTATCAGGATTAATAAGAACAAAAATATAAATCATGTTTGTCAAAATCCATTTTTTTCAACCTACCTACTTTTACCTACTTTTGTCAAAAGTGTCGCTTAGTTAACTTTTGATATTAAAATCGAACTAAATGTAAATATCCGTCAACTGATGTCCCCAAACCTTATGCTTCTCAAGCATTGTACTATGATCAACTAACGTATGTTTTCCATCGCTGTCTGGTGCGTGTGGTGGTGGCACTAACAGTGGCTAGATGACAACTCTCCCCTCCCCCCGTACACCACATTGCTAGCTCGCGCGATACAGAAGAGTGTAAGGCCCTTAACATGAATGCCTGCCTGTGTATTGTGAGCCTCTGTGTTTGCATGCACGATGTTTATGATGATACCTATGGATTATGCGTTCGGAATAAAAATTTGAATGAACTGCAACCATGTTGTGGTGTTCGGCTAAAATAAGAAGAAATAGTTGTATTAGTTCTGTGCCGTTTAAACGTATGTAACATGAGTATGAACATAAAATTGTTATGTTAATTTTTTTGTATTGTAATTTATTTAAACACTATTCATTTCATATCTATCGATAAATTATCGTAAAAAAAACACTAAAAGGTGTTTATATGATATTTTGAATTTAAAAAAAAAACGTAATATTTAACGTTACGTTCGGTCAAAACGACACAGAAAAATGCCTGGAGCAGTTTTAAACACTGGATATTAAAAGACAAATTGAAGAATTTGTCAATATCTTATGTCCGTAGCTATCCATCGCTAATCTGCAATGTCCTCAAGTTAATTTCGTAAGGAATATCAGATCAGTAATACCGGATTGCTAACATAACATCTATAAAATCTTGGTTATAGTCACTCTGATTCTTATTTCGAGCGCATAGAGTCCACCTGCCTTTGGTATTCTTAATTTTGTAACTATAAATTGGATTGTTGAAATATTAAATTACCAAAAGTTGAGTCAAAATTTTCCTGGGTTTTTTTTTGGGTTCTTTCAATCGGTGGTGGTCGTCATATCATGTTTATTTGCATGTTCTGTGGTGTGTTTGTTATCTATAAATTTTAAAGTAACTACTACTTGAAAATCCATAAATATTCAGGTGGGAATTAAACTTATTTAGATTTCCATATTTATTTTTAATCTCTCCGTGTGTAATCAATGGAGCTTCATTTTATCCATATTATGATAGCATGTTACAAGTATACTTTTGTAAACATAATGGAATTATTACTTCTTTTTGCATCATTGTATAATTTATTATTTTATTCAACTGTCAAGCATTTTATGCTTTGTAGCATGTTTAAAATTAATCTCACTAAATACTGTGAGTTGTATCATTATGTCTTGTTTTAGATTTATGATATTTAGTATGAAATAATTAAAAGTTTATGCTCCTCTTGCAGCAAAACATATCAAGTACAACATCTCTGCCTCAATCTTCGCCGAAAGATAAAAAGGATCTAACAACGACGATCCTGTCGAAATCGAACATGGCAAGGTAAATGTTATGAGTGTATAATCTTAAGAATAAACTGCTACTCCAGTTTTCCTGACTGAACTCCTCAAATCTTATATCCCCCTCAGAGAAATGTTTCCCATCCCGCTTAAGTTTTTCAAAACTCCAGGAAAAATCTAGGTAGGTAATACGCCCTTATACGACAAAATGCTCTACCATTTTAGCACTCAAACTCTCTGCTCGGAACCATACGCGAGGGTGGCCACTGATGGCGTATAACTTGGCCCTCTGCCTCGGCCATTATGTACTCCAACTGATTCCGAGTGCAGTAAGTTTGAGTGCTACAATGACGGGACGTTTTGTTAATTAGGGCGTATTACCCAGTTTTACCCTAACTCACTGGCTAATGGGCTAAATGGTTACAAAAACAATAGGATTTTTGCTAAAAAAATAGTCAATCAACGTGACCTTAAATGACTATGATCAGTGGGGTGTTGTTGATTAACATATATATATTTTTAACGAATATATTAATTCTATTTTTTTTTATCTCAGGGCTCTAAAAGAATCAGGGTACGAATCGGACTCAACATTAGTGTTCCGTCGTCGCGAGGACACGGAGGCGCCTTTATCACCAGCAGAGAGGCGCGCCGCATATAGGGATCTTCAAGCTGGAGGGGAACCTCCTCTCAGAGGGTTCCGATCCCCGGCACCACCCAGACAAGGTCAGTTTAGTTGTAGTCACCTGTAATAATTAAGAAATCTATTTTATTTTGAACTGATAACTTTCAGTGGAACTTTAAACGACATTTTACCATGTTTTTTATCCGTAAAAGTGGAATTTGCAAAGCTTCAAATAAAATTATAAGAAGAGTGGTAAATGTGTTTTAAGTTCTAATGGTAGCGTTAGTGACCAGACCCCCTAGACAAACGGCAAGTGATAAACGTCAACGCCCAGAATTCTTCATGGATTTTCAACTTAATACCAAGCGCATAAAGTTTAAAACCGATTAAAGGAAACTGAGCGTTAACGACCGGAACGAACGAAAACGCTCTGTGACCTCTTTAATAGATTTTCAACTTTATGCGCTAGGATATAAAGTTATGCATTAATGAGCTATGCATTCATTTTTCGCTTGCCGTTTGTTTACAGGGCCGTGTCAATTTTAACCATAATTGATAACGTCTTAAAAACAAAATGAAGATTAAGTAAAAAATTAAGCAGTATGAACGCGGTAGGCCACACACGTGGTAACAAAACTACGATAATCAAGCCTGTTACCTTACTGAAATTAAGTACTACATTAGGTCAACTTATAGTTCAAGAGTTACCACTTACGTGTGGCCTACTGTATCTAATTGATGAACCTTCTTACAAAACACTTTACCTACTTATTTTTAACATATAAACTTCCTACGTAGATATTAAGATATCTACTAAAAACTAACTTAACCTTAATTATAATTACTAATGTATACAAAGCCGGGAAAACTAATAAAGCATGGTTTTATGATATAACTCTGGTATTTCGGTGTCAGCGTATAACGTTTTTAACGTATAAATTGCTTACAAAAACTTCTTTGACTTATTTATCGGCTCTGTGGTGTTCGTATACTTGTATCTTCAATAAAATAAAAATCAAACAATCGAAGAAAAATCACATTTTCCATAAACTCGGCCAAGGCTACTGCAGACATACCTACAAATGGTAGAAAACACACATGCATACTGTCGGAAGTATCAACACAAGGCCGCCATATAATGACAATGATGCTTTTCAATAGCGCACATACTAGTCTACACTGTTATACACGAGAGGTAAGTCGAGATTTTTGCCTTTGCATGCTTTCATCTACTCTATATAATAAGGTGCTGGGTCTTCAGGCTGCTGTTACCAGGTAAAATTGCATGAGCACAAATTGACTCCAAAATTAAACTAGCACAGTAATAGTTGAACACGATACAAGTTTTATTTGCGGCACAAACGTAGTATCACGGTTAGAACTCAAAACATCGCTTACGAGAGACACAATTAGAACAGACGCACGGAATCACGTTTTCATCACTTCTAACGAGTGCAAACGAAAGAATACCATCACTGAAATGTGATTACATTTCACAGACGAATCGGAAATCGAATACATTCCGATTTCTTCGACACTGACGAAGATAAGAGTCCATAAGAAAACTCCTAAAGTGCACGAGGTCATCTGCTACCCAATCACGAGCATAGAAACAGGAGACCAAGTTAAATTCAAAAGACTTGGTCCATCTTTCCTGAGCATTGATGTCCCAAGTAACATATCTGACTTTCCACCTGCTCCTCCTCGAAGGATCTCGTCTAAAAACAGTCGAACTCTTAAGTTGGTGACATCAACAAGACCTGTATCAACATCGCCAAAAAGATCAACATCGTCGTATTCTCAATCTAATGTGGATTTCTTGAAAGATAAAATTAACCACAAGCTTTCTCGCCAGAATACGCAAATAATTAGCAAAACAGGCACTTCGACAGATAAAAGATGTGTCATAGTTGATCAAAAATTGCCAAAATCAAGAATTATGTCTACATCAGCACCTCCCGCTGTTAACAGAAAGTATAGTTCAACGACTAATTTAAAAAGCTCAATGAAATCTACAGGAACTGAGTCTAGAACTGTAGGCACAAGTAGTTTCGGTTCGTCACGTAGAATGCTGCTGCCTACTGAATACTCCAATTCCATGCATAGCAAGTATGGTGAGTCACACGCGTCAGTGGTGATAGAAGGCGGAGCTGGCAGGAAAACACCCATAACAAATATTCTTGACAAAGTAACATCTTTAGATAAACTATGGAGTGCAGAAAAAAGAAATGAACGTATTGATGTAACAAAAGTCCGTGCTAAATCTCTGTCTAAAGATAATACAAATAAATCCACTGCCATGAGAACAAGTGCAGTAACGCCGAGTACAAAGTCTCTTTCACCAACAAGCACTCACAAAAGTAGAGATATGATACGAACTGCTGAAAGAGTACAAAAACTTAAGATATCAAAACTTCACACTAAATCTAATCCTTGTTTATCAATTAAGACTGAACAGAAACTGCCAAAACCCAGCTCTCTTCAGTCAACATCAAGTATGTCCAAATCGTCATCAAACATTGCATCTGGATTAAAGAAAACAAACCAAGTAAAAACAGCAGTAGTCACAAACTTAAAAAAGAAAAAATCTTTAGAGAACGTTGTTATTAGACCCAGAAGTGTGCCCTGCCATGAATCATGCAGCAAAAAAGCTAAAGACAATGCTAAAAATGTAAAGAAAACGCCCAAAACTAAAAGTAACAAAAAGTCTTGTGTGAAAACTAATGAAGAATCTGAATCTGGTAGTCAATTTGGGGATACCTCCAATGAACCATCTAACTTTGGTTCTTTTGAAAGCTTGGGTGCTAGACGAATAAGTTCTAAAGATATTAAAAAATCCCATGATGCTATTGTATCTGACACATTTTTCCAGCATCTGTTTCTGGGAAGAGCTTCTACTCCAACTTTGGTTTATCCGATGTTAGAACAAAATACAACTGTGCTTCAAAAAGCAAGAATGTTCCAATCTCTTCCTCAGGATAATACATCACCGAAATCTTTAAACACTTATTTGATACATAGAAAACCAGTTTCTTTATCTCGTTTCAAAATGTGGGACAGATATCCCAGTCCATCGCGAGCGCGCAGTCCTAGATCAGTATCTTGGCCAGGACGTATGACTGATGAAATTCGTAAATTCGATAGTTTATCCAAGTGTGATGATTTTGGATCAAATTCGTCCTTAGCGACCGTTAGAAGTAAAAGTGAGCCGCCATGCAATAAATTGTATTTCTCACAAACGTCTCGCCCGAAATCACCTACAGTAGTATTTCACAAAAAAGATAAGCCAAAAGAAATATTAATAAGGGGCCCAACATCACCATCAAGATTGATTTTCACACAGACGAGAAGACCTACATCTCCTAAATTTCTTCATAAACGCGAGATATCTCCTCCAAAAGTACAACGTAAATCTGTGTCTCCGTCAAAAATTATATTTACTGAGACTGTTCGTCCTGTTTCTCCAATAATTACAAGACGTTCACCTCGTTTAGAAACAATGGATTCGAAGTCGGATCAAGAGAAATATCCCACGACAATATTTTTTTCTCAAACTTCTAGACCTGTATCGCCAAAAGTGCCCAGAAAAAGTGCAATGGCCAGTGTCAGCAGAAGTCATTCCACTTCGCCCGTTTCCATAAGATCACCATCTTACCGTCGCATACACAGCGCTCGTTTACAACATAATAAGCAGTACGCAGACACTATACCAAAAAGTGTATTTCGCACCCGAAGTGCTGGCGATGCTGAGAGGAAAATACTTTTGGATAGCTTTCCAATGAAAACAAAAAGTGATTCTAATTTACATGCCGCTGACCCAGATTATGACGAATACGTTCGTGACATGCAAAATACAAAAATGAGGTCAGAGCGGTTTAGGGAATTAAACAGATACTATACATATTTAGAAAGAGTGGCTGAATTGGAAAAGGCTACTTCCACTAGTGATCTACGCCATAGAAGGAAAGATGAAGAAATTATTGACTTTGATCGTTGGAAGAAAATTAGAGCTATAGAAAGAGCTGAAGAAGAACTTAACCATCTGTATCGTAAGTTAAAATTGGCGCAAACCGAAAAAGATGTTTTGTTTTATCCTCGTGACCTAAAAGATTTTCGTTGGAATTACGATACAGACAGAGGTCTACGAATCAAGGAAAGATCCGTAGAAGATCTCAAAGATCATTTTCAACAAGTGCCCCAGTACGATTCTATGGAGTTGGAACAACCACAATCCAGGGATACCTACAAACCTCTATGGCGCGGTACAAGTGTTGCAGAAACTGCCTTTTACATTAACAAAAAGAATGACAATGATAGATTAGAACAGCGGGTAACAGTGAAACCGACCGTAACGTTACAGCAAGAGACTTCTTTAAATGATCTTCGTAAAAAGATCGGTCTTGGCAGTCGCTTATGGAGTAGTTTGTCAATGGAACAAGTTAACGCGCTCAAAAATCAGCTAAATGCTATTTATAGTAAAGAATTAGAATCAAAATCTAACAAAGAGCCAGATGTAAAATATACAATTGATGTAAAAGATGATAACGTAGAAGCTAACCCGTCATTACACGTGAGATGTAATTCGCTGATTACTTCAGCATATAACGCAGAAAGAGAAATAACAAAACCAGCCAAATTAATCAAGTCTGACTCGATAGCCGCGATTTCTTGTCCAATCACGTCTGTTAAAGAACTCAAAAACAATGTTAATAAAATCCAAATGACTCTCAGTGAAAACGAAAAAAGAAAGATTTCCCAAACATTAAGTAAAGAGGTTTTAAATAGAATAAGTAAATTCGATAATCAAGCACCAGCTCCATTGTCTTTGAAAGAAGAAATAGAAAATTCTGAAAAAAAAGAACGACTTATTACTGTAGGAAGAGATGTAGTTGTTCACAAAACTTGTGATGAAAATGTAAAGCAAACAAATATCAGTATTGAAAATGATCAAAAGAGACATGTCGTATACACCAACGAAAAGATTGAAACACCTTGTCAATCTTCAGCTAGTGAAACCGAGACTGCTAGTTCTGATATATCCAATAAAACTGCCATTTACAGAGGTCCTAGTAAGGAAGTACAAAAAAAAGTTCAATATTTTGAATCGGTAAAAAACACGGCTGAACAAACAAAAACTGTTTACCATGCCAGAGAGAGCTCCGATGAAAAAGAAAATAAAGTCCAAAGCACTCCAAGTACCGTAATAGCTATCAAAGAAGTCGTAGCAACAAAAAACGATACAAAAGCAAATGAGCCGCATAAAAGTCAAATAGTGCAATCCCAGTCATGCACAAATTTTAAGGAACTTTTTGGGGAAAGCGAAAAAAATAAGTTTCTATCGCTTCCCCTGAAACCTGATCTACATTCTAGATCAGCTTCGCCTCATTCAGAGTTATACATTGCCGATAGACGGACGCCCGACACGCTACGTTGTTCAAGCGACGAGACAATCTGGCGCAGTCGGAGCCCGTCACCCGACCCGGAGAGGTATTGGCGCGCGTACCTTAACCTGGCGCGAGCGGGTGAAGTGCGCCGCCTCGCCCGGCGCTTTGACTCGCCCACGGCGGCTGGCGCCGTGCTGCGGCGGTATCGCAGCGATCCAGAGCTGGCACGAAACGCATTTATCAGCAGCTGGTCATCTTTTGAAAAGCTCTCATCACGTCGAGACAAATACAGAGCAGTACTCCCCGTCGCAAGAGTACCCTTACGAACCACAAATCGGTATATGCCCCATATTGATATTATTTCTAAATTAGCGGCTCTCCGTAGACGCACGACTCCTCGATCTAGGTCTGCAGAAGATGCATCAGAATGTCGCCAAGGAGAAGTGGACCGTATTCGGCGCAGATTCGAAACAATGTCGCTACTTGGACAGATATACGCTTCCGCTCCTGACGTGAGTGAGTTACACGACATGGCCCCGTACTTAGCAGGCTCGTGGATAGCACATCGCTACCCCAGACGTAGTGATAACAACAGATCTATAGAGGATCCCAATGTTCTGGTTCGCGGACGTACATCGCCTGTAAAAAAAGATATAAAACGACCAGTCCCTAAGGAATCCATTAAACTGAGCTCTATCCTAAAAAGTGACACGTTAGCGAAGCAAGAATTTAATCCCGCGGCACATCGGCCTGCGAGTCGATACGAGCCACCAAGAGCTCCGCCCCGTCCGCCGCCAGCTTCATGGCCCTACAGGCTCTCGCCTTACGTCACGCCATCACGACATACCGTCACATTCCAAGGTTAATTTCTTTCATTTCTAAAGTTTTCTTACAACTCAATTTAATTGGCGCGAAACCGTGTTTAATTTTGGAGTAAATTTGAATTTTGTAGAAGTTTGCATCCCCCATAAAAGATTTATTGATCATCGTTATGGGTTTCGCTGTATCGCGTTCCTGCTATGCGTGTTTACTGTGCGTGATTGCTGATCGCAAACAAGGATGGTTTGCAGTTCTGCATTAAATGTAACCATGTCACTTGATTTATTTTTGTTACTTTTTCTGTACATTATCAGGAGTTGAATACAATTAGCCTTATGTACTATTCCAATTGTAAATATTTGGTCTAAGCTTTTACTGTTATCACATAACGACTATCAATGTTTCTTTTATTGCATACAATTTTCATTTTACCATGTTTTTCTGTTATGTTTTTCCCTTACCATGTTTTATTACACTATTAGAGAGCGACTCAGCACCGGAGCCTCCACGCAGAGCCTCGCATGGGAGCTACTCAGATACAGGCAAGTACATGCTCAATACTCATACACCACAACTATTTGTGAAGTTATTTGTAAATAAAACTACCTCGAGGCGTTCGTCTCACTAAAACAAATAAAAAAATGATCTAACCTACTTTGGTACATTAGGTAACACTTTGCGCAGTTCACTTCCGAAAATTATTCAGTGTAAGCATCATGAGAGCCAACACGCTTATATTCCTTATGATTATATGCGAATAAAAAAAGAAACAATAGCCTTTGTTCACAACAATCGGCGCCTTAACTTATTCCCCTGACCATCGCCGTCAACACACGTAGTCTGACACGAGCAGATATTAGTCGAAAGTATTTTTAGAAGTGATTCTTTTTTACAAAGTTATTTACAATATCAGTACCTTAACGACCTTAAAAAACCATTCATATCGTGCGATTATCAGTCAGCCTCTCGCGGTTTACGTCATTCAATTGGATCGGACTTCCAAAACCTGTCCGTCGAGTTTTTTCAATTGTAAATAGTTCGGCTAGCCGCTTGATCACACGCGGTGTGCTTGTTGTTCGTGAAATATAATAAATAAAATTGTTTTGACGGAATTAACATTTAGGTTATAATATCGAACTGTATCGGTTATCGGATATTACTCACTGATATAATACTTTTATCTTTGTTATCAAGGCTTCAGTTTAACGTGGACCATCTAAGTGTGTGCAGTGTTAATATGATAAAATAATCACAAATCTGTGTAACGCCAAAATGAGCGTAAATTTTGTAAGTGACACTGGGAAAAAACGTAACAGTGATATTCCAAGCCGCGAGGATATCAACTACGAAGATGATGGATTTTTCAGTGACGTACCAGGGTCTGGATCGTTATCTAGATCACTGCTTGCTTTGAACAAATATGTGAAAAAGAATTTACTCTATGATGAGACTGAGGAGTATGAAAGTGACAGTGCCTATTTTTCAAAAGAAACCAGCCCTAATGAATCTCGTACTAAATATGATTCGGAGAGTTTAAAAAGTAATGAATCTGTGGAAGATAAATCTGGAATCAAAAAGACTACAGCCACTATTTCATACGGTGCTACAAGTGTCACGCAGCTAACAGATGACTACAAGTCAATGCAGTTGCACGATAAATCGTACAATGACTCTGATAATGATACAGTTTCAGATAATGCTGACACACAAAGCATAACAATATCCGAAATAGTTTCGGAAGCGACAGATATTCAAAATGAACCCAAATATCAATCAGAATACAATTCTGCTTCTATGCACAATTTAACGAATATAATAGAATCTGATGTAGAAGTTAAGATAGGAGACCAAGTAAAATACCGACTGAAGCCAACGAATTTAAAAAATGATGAGTATCGTCACACGCTACATGAATTTTCCAATTGGGGAAACAGAACAGATATATATCCAGATGTTTATGCTCCATTGCCATACAGTGAGTATACATATTCATTCACAATATATGTCACTTTTTTATATAACATTTTCTATGGGCGTCTCTATGGTAGCAAATAATGCTATTGTGTTTTCAAGGCTATTAAATAGAATACATTCTACAAGTTAGATATTAATGATATTGTGCTGTTTTCATCGATTACTGTTATAAGAAAAGTCTAATTAATTACATATATATGTACGAGTATAACATTCTCTCTACATTACAAGTGCACATTCACTTAAAGAGATAACGTTATCTGTATCTACCACAGACTCATCGTCGAGCAACGTGAATTCTTGACATCGTTAACGTGACCAAGTGATTTAAAATGTGATATTTATAAACTGACCGACCTTATTCATGAGACGTATGAAATACTTGACCTTAACTTTTAGCTTACGATAAAATATACAACACCCAAATATGCACAAAGTCATTAGTACAATTTTGATTAAAATCTTTGTACGCTATTGTAAAAAGTAAGTAGAGTACAGAAAGATGAGTATCTATAATACGTTTTGGTGGAATAATTACTCTCTAATCTATACAGCCAGATTTAATTTATTCATAACTTTCAACAGATTTTTTTGAATGGAACCGTACATGTAAACAATTACCAAATGTATCTGATAACAATATTACTGAATTACAACTATCCGTATGCCATTGAATTAAAACTGTAAACAATTATGGCATAAACATAATATGTAGACATATGTTTGAAGCAAAGCAAACGCTAGTAGAAGCGACATAACCGGCTGCTCTAGCGTCGGCAACCGAAATTGTTAAATAACATCTATGTTGACAACGCGTGCGTGCAAAGCGAAAGTACAAGACTTCAAGTCAGCGGGTTTGGCGGGAGATGAGGTTAAGGCGTCGATTCGAGTCGAAAGTGCATCTGATCTATCGCCACGGACAGTCGGTGACAGACGTCGTCCCCGACGTTGGGTGTGCGTGCTGTGTTGTGATTTTATTGTGTACTGTGATCTATCGTGTATTATGGGCATACTCAAACAAATCAAGAAAATGACCACTCATGGTTTGTTCCTCATCATCATCTTTATTATAACCATCTTCGTCATCAACGTGTTTATGTTCAACTAACCGAATGATAATGTTAATTTATGGCCACGTTTATTGTGTTAATATTATGTTCCTTCTATAATTATAATCTTCGTAATAATCAGTTTACTTTCTTAATCTCTTGTGCATTTGATCTGTGTCGTTTTATCTTATATATGATAACTAGGTTATTGATGTTAATGAAATGTAAACATGATTTGTGTCTACTGACGTTCGATAATTAATTAGATTGTGATCTTTATAATTTCACATCCAATTAATATTTTAATGTGAGTTAAATTATGACGTTCAGATATCATAAACCATTTTATAAGGCCACATTTTTCCGGAATTTTCAATGACACCTGCGCAACTGATAAATTAAATTCAGATTTGTTGATCAAAGATATTTCATCCAAGTTCTGCTTCAATGACGGATTATGAAATATTCGGAGAGGTCGAGCTGTATTAAGATACCGACTTACCTAATTGTAACTTGAAACGGTAATTAAAAGCGAAACTTATTGCAAAATGTCGCGTAGATATACAAGTATTATGAGTGCTTGGCTGTAATGCAACTTAACGAACTCAGAAGCAACATACTGGTATGTGAGAAATTCTATCTCAGAGATAAAATTTATCAATCAGCTTGTTAAGCCTTCAGAGAAATTTTAATGCAATTCGCTTTCAGATTTGTAGGTATGTAGTGACTTATGTAGAGTTAAAGATACCAATAATTTCGTTTGACAAACTTGCATCCAAAGATTAGACTACAAAAAAATGTATACCCAAATCATTGTAGCAAAATATCCTACAATCAGAAGGTAAATGTCTTTTACAAAAATTGTATCATTATAATGCTATTAAAGAAATATAAAAAAATGACAATCAAGTGTGTGCAATTATACGGAATTCATAAATAACTACCCAATGTCGGAATGACAATAATCTCAATTACCACAAAATTGTTGTTTGCCTATAGCACGATAATTTCAGTTCACTTGTACATTCAGCTTGTTCTAAACAATGTATATATCATGAATCTGTTTGTTTACAAATATTTTTACAAAACTAAACATATGACATTCTTTTTGTTTCTTTTAGTTGTTTACTTAAAATCTTTTCTTCTTTTGTATCATTGATGTATACAATATTGTCGTATATTGTTTTTCTTTTACTACTAGGTACTGAAGTAAATGATTTCTACATACAATATAATGCAATGAACCTCCACAAATTGTAACTTCTTGTAGTGTCTATTTAAATTACCAAGATTTGCCCCCAACTCCAAATATTTCTCCTTCTTCTTAAACGTTTTGCAAGACTCAAACCAGTTTTTTCGACCTACAAACCCAATAATTATTAGCATAAGTATCAATCTTCGCGATAACAATATACCTGATTCTCAAGCCAGTAGTAAAAACGCAAAAACTACTCTCAATGTTGTGCAAATGAAATTCCTCAAACAGCAAACGACATTTGCTTTTACCTCGTCAGTACTGGTTAAAGAATTCAGTTTTCCCTCATAGCATAAGGTACGAAATCCAACGGATACATATTTGTCCATTGTAATCTTATCGTTGGTACTCTGGGTGTGTCAGAAATACGTGTCGAGCATGATTATTTGTCTGTATTGTAGTAGAAAGTCAACGACAATTGTTAAGTTATTCCGTAGAGTTGTCGCCAAATTATCTAGACAAGAGTCTAGATGACGAAATATCTGAATCACATGGTTAAAACACGCCTAGGTACATACATGATTGTCATGGTATCTGATTATCCGCTAAGATTAGGCAAACTGAATTCCACTGAATCATTGTTCCTAGACCATCAGGTCACAGCAGGGCATAGTAATGGGGGGAACCCCCCAAGTGGCCTCCGACCTCCCCTTATAGCCACCCCAAGCCTCGCAACTGAATACTGGTCTGATTTGGAATCATATCTGAATTTGATCGCTGTAGGGAACACACACAAACACATCGCTAATATAGGTAAATCACTGAATCACAATATCAAGTAAATCTGGTGGAAACACATGCACTAAATATAAAATCACTCACCTGGGCACCGCCATCAGCAAGCTCCGATCGCAGCGGCCCTATTGCAAACTTTTTCCCGCCGCCGCGCCATAGAGTCGTACACAGGGCGCCGCGCGCGCCCTCTTTTGGCAACTTTACTAATTGAGTGAATTTCGTTTATCTGTACCTATTATTACTTCGCTTTCGCGACACTCCCGCCCAAGAAAGGAGATACATGAAACGTCGATTCTGATTGATTAATAAAACTGATTACAGCTGATCACAACTCTTTTCAACTGATTACGACTGATTCTAACTGATTTCAACTGATTACAACTGATTCCAACTGATTCCAACTGATCGCATCTGGTTACACGTGATCACATCTGGTTATAAGTGATCACATCTGATTACAACTGATTACACGTGATCACATCTGGTTACAACTGATTACGAGTGATCACATCTGATTACAACTGATTACAAGTGATCACATCTGATTACAACTGATTACAAGTGATCACATCTGATTACAACTGATTACAAGTGATCACAACTGATTACAAGTGATCACATCTGATTACAACTGATTACAAGTGATCACATCTGATTACAACTGATTACAAGTGATCACAACTGATTGCAAGTGATCACATCTGATTACAACTGATTACAAGTGATCACAACTGATTCCAAGTGATCACATCTGATTACACGTGATCACAACTGATTCCAAGTGATCACATCTGATTACAAGTGATCACAACTGATTACACGTGATCACAACTGATTACACGTGATCACAACTGATTACTGAAACAATCTGCTCATCAACTGGGATGTCCACTGCCTTACTTTCTCTTTAGCCCTTGCTGCTGATGCCCTGATTGGTCGTCTACTATCGTCTGGTATTGACTGAACTATGGGTACATCATTGGTAACTGGTTCATTGCCTTGAGTAACTTGAGACTCCTGATTACGACTGACTGGATAATCGTCTCGAACTGCTTGATTCTTGTTAGAATCCTCTGAATACTGACTGATTCTGACTGGTGAAATATTTTCTACTTCTCGAGATGATTCTGTACTTGGATCGTCAATCTCTAACGGAAACAGATGGCCTATTGATCGGGTTAATGTTTCTCCTGATGATAGTTTAACTTTGGCTACTCTAATCTGTCCATCCGATCCTCTGAACAACTCTACTATTTTCCCTACCTTCCAGTGTGCCCGGTTATTATCTGACTTTATCTGAACTGTCTCTGCTAACTTTGGTGGCCTATTGACAACGACTCTAGGTTGTTTGTGTATGTCCCTTCGTTCACGGAGGCTTGTTAAATATTGATTGGTAAACATTTTGGTGAATTCTGAGAGAATGATCTGACCTCGCTTCCATCCGTCAATCAGGTTAGTTTTAGTTAATGTAGCTGATTCTAAGAAATCTCGATCTGCAGTTTCAGTGGTCAAAGTTCCGCCAACGCGTAGGAAATCTGCAGGAGTCAATATGTGTTCCAACTCCGCGCCTACAGTAGTCAGAGGCCTGGTATTTATTACTGCCTCAAGTTCCTTCATTATTGTGCATAACTGGTTGTGGTTTAAGAGATGTTTGTCTAAAGTCCTCTTCATACTATTCTTAACCAATCCTACAAGGCGTTCATAAAATCCTCCAAACCAGGAGGACAAACAAAGGAGCTAACTCTGGGATAAATTTCCACCGTACATGGTTCTGTATGCAATATTCTGAAGTTAACACATCAGCGGTAAGCTTGAATTGAGTAGCATTATCTGATACGAATAATTGTGGCAAGCCCCTGACTGCGATAAATCTCCTAATGGCCAGCAAGCATTCTTCGGCTGTTAAGTCTTTAACGACTTCCAAATGTATAGCTCTAATAGTTAAACATGTAAAGAGGCATACCCAGCGTTTTTCTTTACTACTCTCTTCCACAAGCAGTGGACCGAAATAATCAAGGCCTGTAAAGGCGAATGGAAGACTGAGTTTGACTCTTTCTGTTGGTAAATCAGGCATGGGTGGCAATTTAAACGGACCCCCACCGTATTTTCTACACTGTGAACACTTTCTGATGATCTTTTGAACTGTTGATCGTCCATGCGGAACCCAATACTTCTGTCTTACTAAAGCTAAGGTATGAGAGACACCTACATGATAGTTTTTCTGATGTAATTTTTCTATTATTTTGTGCGTAAAATCTGAATCTTTGGGAAGAAGTATAGGCTCTTTTTGATCATGTGACAAATTCGTGTATCTGAATCTACCTTTGCATCTAAGAAGTCCTTCCTCGTCTTTATATAATTTCAGTGATCTTGATAAGTTAGTTATAATACCTTTAACTTCTTTAGGAAAATGTTTAGCTTGAATTTCTAATATGTTACTTCCTGTTTTATCTGAATCGTCTGTTACCATTGACTCTGTGATGCTTAAATTTGGTCTATTATTCTCTGAAATTGAATCCGAAGGACCCTCCCCGGCAATCGAAATTTGAGTGTCTACATTATTGTGAAATGTGGGCCATTGATTTGAATCACTCTTTAAAAAATTAGGTCCTCTGAGCCATCTATCGTGACAATCTACCCGTTCCGACCTAGTACCTACATCGGATGGATTTAATTCAGTTGGCACATACTTGAATTGCAAATTCTTGTTCTGTTTTATTTCATTTATTCTACGTGCTACAAATGGCGGAAGTAATTTATTTGACTTGAGCCAACTAATAACTATTTGACTATCAGTCCACAAAAATTGTGCTTTGATTTTTAAACGTAAAATTTTAGTTACGTATCTTATAAGTCTACTTCCGATAAGTACACCTAGCAATTCTAATCTTGGAATCTGTAAGTCATGTTGGTCCTTCAACGGCACTAGTTTAGACTTGCCAATAACAAAACTGACAATATTGTTAGTGCGTAAGGTACCACGTAAATAGATTACTGCTGCATAAGCTTGCATAGACGAGTCCGTAAAACAGTGTAGTTCGTATTCAATTTGCTCAGTGTCTTTGTCTCTAGTTAAACCTTGTGCAAAGTAACGATTAACGTTAATATTCTGCAGATAAACAAATTTTGATGCAATTTGTTGCCATTCTACAAGTAGGCTATCACTCAATTTGACATCCCACTTTACCTTTTCTTTCCATAATTTTTGAAAGAATAGTTTTGCCGGAAGTACTATCGCGACTGCAAAACCACATGGGTCATAAATTGAAGCAATAACCTTTAACACGTCTCTTTTTGAATGAACTGTAGTATCTGATTTTGTGCTATTAAAATTAAATCTCAAATGTAACTTATCGTTATGTATGTTCCACAACAAACCGAGAACTTTTATGTAATCATGGTCTTCTGCTCTCAATTTTTCTGGTATGGAAGAGACTAGTTCCTTAGAATTCGAATTCCATTCACGCAAATTCATGGACAAGCTATCGAATGACTCTTTAGCAGCAAGATACAGTTTATGTGCATCCGATATAGTCTGTGCACCAGTTACGATATTATCTACGTAAATATCGTCCGCTATTTGTTTCAAAATTGTATTGTTTGACTTAGTTAAATGATATCTGATCGTAGCATTCAGTAAAAATGGACTCGATATGACACCGAAAGGTACACGGCAAAAACGTAAGTGCAATACATTATCTGTGTGAGCAGTACTGTTTATATCTTTGAGCCAAAGAAAACGTGTTACATCCCGATCTGAATCTTGTAGGCCTAATTGTAAGAAAGCCTTCTCGACGTCTGCTACTATTCCTATAGGGTGTTCTCTAAATTTGATCAGCAATCCTGTCAGATCCTCTAACATCAGTGGACCTCTGTACAGGCATTCGTTTAAACTTGGGTTGTCTGCGGTTTTTGCTGATGCGTCATAAACAATACGAAGCTTTTTGGGCTTATCACGACTACGAACACAGTGGTGAGGGAGATAGTGAATTGGGTGAGTCTGTGTACTCTTTACATCTGGTACTATTTCAATTATATGATTCCTTAGCTGTTCCTGAATTACTTGGTCATATGCCTTTAAGTCTGCCTTATCTAAACGTTTTATTAAACTATTGAGTCGACCCCAAGCTAAGCCGAGATTATTGGGAAGATTTGGTGGCAATCCCGTCCATGGCCATTGAACGTAATATCTGTTGTTTTTGAACTGAACTGTTTGGTTAAACTGCTTAACCGCCTCTTCATCTCGAGTATTTTTTGGAGAATCTATGATACCTATCGATTCAAGATCCCATAACCGTTTGACATCATCCAACTTTAAAGGGAGATCGGGTTCATTTAATTTATTATCAAATAACCCTTCTGATTGAAAGTAAGTCAATACGGATAACTGATCAGATCTGTCAACGTTCTTACTAATTCTTCCTGACCACACCCAACCAAAATCTGAATTAACTAGGAAAAGATCTTGAGCGACCATTATCTTTTCTTGTGACATGAACGAATGATAATAATCGTTTCCAATTAAAATATCTATTTTGTCCCCACAGGACCCATCATCTGCTATTATGCGATCTTTAATTCCGATTTTGTCTAAATCGAAGAATATTGGTGCTTTTATATTCTGAGTAATATGAGGTACTACGTTCGCATGAATTAGGTGAGTAATTCCTGTTCGAGTGGTAATACTGAATTGTACTACAGGACTTTTAATAAAGTGTGGTGATTTGTTCCCAAACGTAAATATTGATAAATTAATTTGTTCAGTAATAGGTAGTTTAAGTAATTTAGTGTTATGTTCCGTTATGTATGAGCGCTGGCTACCACAATCGAGCAGTACCCTACATTGTAGTGTCAATTTAGTTTCTAAGTTTTCCACCGTAACTAGGGCTGTCTGCAACAGCGTGGTGCTATATGTATTACTGGTATGTAAGTTATCTGTTGGTACGGCCTTTGCCGGCTGCGTTAATTTGGTCGGACATAATGCTCGATTATGATTGCCAAACTTATTACAATGTCGACATTTCTTTTTAGCACGGCAACTGTCGGCCCTATGACCTTCCCCGAAACAATTATAGCAACGGTTTCCTAACTGAGCTTTTCTTTCCTGTAAGGTTTTGTGCACACTACACTCATCATTAAAATGATTCTGCTTACAAAATATACACCTAATTGCTCTCCTTTTGGGTGGCTCATCAGATCTTTTACCTTCATATGGTCGTTTTCGAGACGAAAATTTATGTTTAGTGTTTTGTCTATTTTCAAACTTCGGTTTGTCCCTTTTGAAGTTTTTTGTAGGTCTACCCCTTTTATTATTACTGATTTCTTCCGAACTAACATGTAATGACCCTAATGTAAAATTATCAGGTACTTGTTTCACTTCACTGGTTGTTGGATTTTTATTACCATCTGAAGTCTTCTTTAGTCTATTTGATGTTTCCCTAGCAGATATGATATACTCTAAGTATTTCCTAATATTATCAATAGACTCATCTTCGTCAGTTATCTTCATTCTTAACTCGTAAATAAGGTCCTCTGGAAACTTTTCTAAAATCATCACTCTAAGATGGTTATGATTTACATCTTCACCTAAAGAACTTAACACTCTAAGATGTCTCTCGATTTCATTAAGAACGTGCCTACAATCTTTGACCTGACCGGATTCCGCCGATTTAATTCTGTAAAGAGCTACATAATGAGCATCGATAATTACGCTGGGTTTGCCATACCGTTCCTTTAATGTGTCGACAGCAATACGATAGTTTTTGTCTGTTGTATCCAAACCATCGATTGCCTGCTTCGCGTCACCCTCAAGAACCGATTGAAGGTATAACATTTTATCGACATCATTTATATTTCTCTTATCAACGTTTGATGAAAACTGGTCCCAAAATTGATACCACTTTAAAACATCACCATCAAATTTTCCCAACTCCATTTTTGGTAATTTACTAATAGTGTTAAAATTATTGTCATTTGTAGGAACAGATGCGCGGTTTCGATTGTTCTGTTTAACCTTCACATCTATTTCTGCTATCACTTCTTCAGCTTGAATCTGAATAGATGTATACTGATTGATTTCTTCAGCGTCGACTTCCTTCATCATTTTACAATAATTGTGAATTTCAGAAACAAACATCTCATTTAGGCCTTTTAGTTTAGCACCAACCAGTTCTAACTCTTTATAGTTGAGGTCACTTTCTGTAAATTCCGTTAGGGCACACTGAGCAGAGTTTAGTTTTGATTGGAGGGATTCATAAATTGTTTTTAAACGAGATCGGATAATGCCTTCCATTTTATCTAATTAGAGTACCAACTAAGTAACTTCCCAATGTCAAAGTCACAGAGTTTTCTAAATAGTTCAATATCCCGAGTAATCTGGGACAATATATAACATGTTATGAAACCAGTCAACCAACATTAAAAGTACACCAAGCCTATTATAATTCAAATCTAAATAAAAATGTTTGGAACCAAGCCGGCCCTGCTCTCTAGCACAATGCAGGGTCCAAACAGAATCAAACTTGTTGCAATTTTAATTATATACTGTAATTCACCACTGTTATAATTATACATTACATAACAGATGTAATGTAACATAACTCACATGCTGGATTTCTTATTATTTGTAAAAATAATCAATAATTGCAACATTTTGTAAATATGTGAACACCGAGCATCAACCAAAACTATGTTTTTGTTTTTATTATTGTTCCCTTTGAAATAGGTGCTCAGTATCAGTTCAGATTCCCTGAGTACATTATTCTCACACATATGCATTTATATTTCAAATTCCTGCAAGCATAAAATTTGTAATACAATTTTTTAGAAGAGTAAGTATAGAGGCACTCGGTCAC
This sequence comes from Agrotis puta, assembly GCA_943136025.2. Lineage (NCBI taxonomy): Eukaryota > Metazoa > Arthropoda > Insecta > Lepidoptera > Noctuidae > Agrotis > Agrotis puta. The sequence goes on from OW964171.2 coordinate 6,365,496, forward strand.
TTCACTCTATAAAAATACACCCCTGTAAATGGGTGTAGAATCAATCCCATTTCTCTTTTGTTCCAATATGCGACACTTAAGAATCCTTTTGATGGTCTAATTGGAAATAATGGTTTGACTTTGACTTTGAAATTATGAAAACTTAATTGTCAACAATGCACACATACAACACACCTGTTGGTTTAATTGAAAGACTACTTAATAAACCAAGTTAATTCTCATTTATTTGGTTCAATTGACCTGGTCTTTCTATTAATTTCTTGTAGGAATAAATTTCATAACAAACATATAGGACTAAAGGTAATCTAATAACTAATAAACTTTTACTTAAATATCCTTGATCAATGATCACTGTACAAAGAAAAATAATGATAATAGGGCTTCACCAATGCACTACTGTATGCTCTGATTCACTAAATAAATGTTTATAACATTTTATGGTGATTGAATATTTACACAGTGAGAATGTTCAATTTTGTACCTACAACTTATTGGAATCAACTTGGCATGGTGTAGATACCTTCATTCATACTGTGCCCTGAATATAAGCGTTAAAAGCTGTCACTCGAATCTATTTATCTTAACTTTACCCTCAATCTCTATAGATTCCCTTCCAACACACTTTTAGGTAGTTTAGGGGCTCTAACCTAAGACGACCAACTGATCTTAATTTTGCTGTAAAAACCATTTAAAAAACTGTCTGAATATGTCACTATTAAGGAACTAAATTGTTCAACACTGAATAGCTCAGAACATCAATTTGTTTGAATGTAAAATAATTTCAAAACCTGCCTTGTTTTCTTTGTGGCAATGCAAGAAATATTCTGATCTAAAACTGTAACAGAGATCCCAGCATCTCCACCATGTCGCCAAATTATCTAGACAAGAGTCTAGATGACGAAATATCTGAATCACATGGTTAAAACACGCCTAGGTACATACATGATTGTCATGGTATCTGATTATCCGCTAAGATTAGGCAAACTGAATTCCACTGAATCATTGTTCCTAGACCATCAGGTCACAGCAGGGCATAGTAATGGGGGGAACCCCCCAAGTGGCCTCCGACCTCCCCTTATAGCCACCCCAAGCCTCGCAACTGAATACTGGTCTGATTTGGAATCATATCTGAATTTGATCGCTGTAGGGAACACACACAAACACATCGCTAATATAGGTAAATCACTGAATCACAATATCAAGTAAATCTGGTGGAAACACATGCACTAAATGTAAAATCACTCACCTGGGCACCGCCATCAGCAAGCTCCGATCGCAGCGGCCCTATTGCAAACTTTTTCCCGCCGCCGCGCCATAGAGTCGTACACAGGGCGCCGCGCGCGCCCTCTTTTGGCAACTTTACTAATTGAGTGAATTTCGTTTATCTGTACCTATTATTACTTCGCTTTCGCGACAAGAGTGTCTAATTCGACATGTTTGATGGCAGATCGGTAGCATACGTAGAAATTATATGCGTGTAAATTGCCTTATATGTTAGATACAACTATATGATTGGGCAGTATCGTTATATCAGTAGAATATGGAAATAGATCGCTGTCTAATCTTCTATCGTCTTTGTTATCCAAAATTTAGATTAGAATTATGAAATCGCTTTACGTTGAAGCTTTCTTGACTGATAGATTTTTAAATATAGGCATAACTAAATGATTAATGTATTAAAAACGCATAGTCAATATAAAACTTTTAATGTACATACATACGCTTCCTATTTTAGTTGCATACCAGACTTCCTGTTCCGTCCAAATAATCCTAATTTGATGCTTTTTGTATATATTTTTGGACAAAATAATAAAAATGCCGGTCGGACCGGAATTTCGTCCGCTTGGACGTTAATCACCTTATAAGCATAATCTCGTAACAACATAAAATAGAACACGTGTTTTTAGTTATAAAATCGAGTCTTCCGTTAGTAGGTCAAAATGTCTGGTTCCTTATTTTACCTATTAATAAAATTAAAATCTGATAACTTGTTTCGTATCTTTTCATAACTACTGGTATAAATTGTCGATTGATAAAATACGGTATTAATTAATTAAGCACCCAACATAGTAAATAATAATAACTATGATGCAATTATGACTATCAGTTATTTTCTAACTTCTTTTGATATCGATCAATATGTTACATAAACAGAAAGACATTTTTATACGTGTAATAAAGCTATTCAAGACAGAATAATTTTAAAAATCTGCAAAACCGACAAACGATACATACTCTTAACTAATAAAGAACTGTGGTTTTAACATCGCTGTTAAAAATCACAATGCTAATCTTAAGCTCTTTAGGTACATAATTGTACACAGTAGCGATCACGTGTATTAATTTTATAATCTTATACAATAATGAAAAATAATAAACCAAAAAATCGTAGAAGAGACAGAGTTCCTAACATGAAACGCTGCCTCTTACTTCCGGCGATATATTACAAAATGCCTTCAACCGGTTCTTACGTGTCATCGCATAATAACCACTTAAAGAAAATCGCCAATCACGGGGCATTACATCGATGGCTCGCCATAACATAACGTTGGAACACTTTCACTTTTGATGGAAAAGATAATTTGGGTGTGTCTTTATGTATTTTTTTTTTTATAAAAGGCTACGGCTGGCGGACTGATTTAGTTGTTAGTATTGTCTTCTTTACGCGAATCGTGATTAGAGAAAGAGAGAGATAAACGTCTCATTCGAATCGAATAATACGTTTTTGTTATGTAATGAATGTTATACTTTGTGGTAGAGATTATGTGGACAAGAATTGAATATGTAAAATCTATGTGTCACCGTGGTTAATAAATACCCCTGGTTTAAAATTTATCTCGCGAGATTGTAAACTGTCGAAAAATATGAACTGTTACAATTAAACTTATTCATTTTCGGTGGTTTGTAATATGTATAAGTAAAAGTGTGTGTGTCGCAGAAGTAGGAAAATATGACTTGATAATGTCACCATATTCTACATTAAGCATTTAAATTACTTTTCACTTTTATTCTGTTTAGGTAGGTACTATCTACAGATAACAAAAAAACGTTGCCCCACACCAGGAATTTCTCCTATGTCAAGGGTGCGTTTTACAAACATAGAAACTCACATACACAACACACCCAGACCCGGAACAACTAATTGTAGGTCATACAAATATTTTATCCATGCGGGAATCGGACCCGGGACGCACTGCGCAGCAATCCAAACGCTCAACCACTGCTCTAACCGTGTTATATTTAAATATAACCTCGAATATAAACGCGAACCTATCATTAAATAAAAAAAAACCCTAATCGTAGAAGAAAATGTTCACGTTTCCATAGAAAATGTTCCAAGCTAAGTACAACCAAAACTTTTCCTTTTACGAACAACTAAAGTATACATATAAGCCTGTCAAATAGAAAATGATGTTTTTCCTCAGCCAAGCCCTTTCTTCGAGGGCCACTTATTATCTATGCACATAAGTATGTTACGTGTTAGCGTTTTCAAAGGCAATATTTGCAATCAACTATGTACTTGTTATGTGAAAGCTGGAAAGTATATAATAACATTAGAATGTTACGTGTATAGAAAATATCCGGGAATCAAATGCTGCAGAAACGCGATTTTTATTACTGTAATATTCGTATTTTAATATTTTTCTGTGTTCGTGTGGCGTGGTTTACGAATAAGTATGACTAATTTATCGATATGATAAAAAAAGAGATAGCAGTCATAATTATCCTGTCAAGAATATAATAATCCATATTTCTATGAATATAATCGTAAAAGTATTTAGTCGTAAATTCAGAAAATCTAGCTACAAGATACTCGGCGTGAAATGGGTTTGCTGCAACTACATAAAATCATGAAAACAACTAAAATAAATAATCTCAGAATAGAAAACTGAAACCTCAAACTTTGCTATCTATAATTCGAGTCCACTACAACTATTCTTTTCCCCTATAGAATCCCCTCGGCGTTACGTGGAGAGCGACGTGAACATCCACTACAGATGCCCCGTGCGCCACGACCCGCTGCCGCTGGTGCCGGAGCGGGAGCTGGCCCGCCAGCAGGCGGAGCACATGAAGAGACTCTACCGGGAGCAGAAGAGGAACAAGTACTTACAGGTATGTCACGTACAACTCCCAGCGTTACGTGAACCACCGAAACAGCTATGCTATTCTGAATAAAAAATCACATAGCTGGACTCTACGATGAGCTCTTCGACGCGACGGCTCGAGATCGTCCAATCGCGAACGCTCACCGTTCGCGCCGCACAATTGGTTAGGGACGCTGTCAGTAGCTTAGAGCATAGCAAACTTAAATCCCTAGTGGCGTCAGCGCTGCGGCCGCGCGGTCACAAGGCTGTGTATGGAGAATAGCACTGCAGATGCCCCGTTCGCCACGACTACAGCAAACTTAGGCGCTACAGCTATGGATATGGCACTGAATAATTGGACTAAAATTCAACTGAAAAATGTGAAGTAGAAACATCTATGTCTTACCTTTTGTACATTACAAACCTTTCGACATAACCATGTAGATTAAGCCCTTCGTCAGAGGTTTTCCACTATTTAATAACAAGGTTACGAGTATGGCAACCAATAAGGCTACCGTCTAGTCATAATATGTCTAAAATATCAATCACCGATTATCTAGATTAATATTGCATTCAATAATATTTTATGTTATTATATTTCCTGAATCTATAAATACTAAATACCAATGTCGCTTACTAAAGTTTTATAGAAATCTATTTCAATGTTATGAACAAGATATTGATCTATCGTGGATACAGCTGATCTGTATCAGTTACGATAAAAAAATATGACATTTTTACGTTCAAATCCATTTGCGGTTTCTTTTAGCGGTCGTTTTTCTATTGTATCTTATATACTGTAGGTATTTTTTTACGTTTGTTAGACGAGGTGTGTGGAAGACTTAGCTAGCACAGAGGTAAATAATTTTGTCCTATGAAAAGTGGTTTGTGCTCTTTTTCTGGAATCAAAATATGTAACGCTAAAATCTCTTACAAAAGTATGATTACTCTTATATCAAAAGTAACAGTGGGTATCAATAAGTGAGCATTATAAAATAGGAGATATTTTATCAAATTAAAGCGCAAATTATTATAACTATCTGGTTCTGTAGGTTTTTTTATTTTTTTGTGATATCTAATAAACTTATTCTAGTCTAAATCTTTTATATTGATCGTTGTAACAATCTTTTGTTGTAATCCACTAAATCTCATCACAAAAGACTTTAAAAATAAAGTAGGTCATAACAACTGCAACAAAGAAACATAATTACTTTCAATCCGTTTCCATCGGAACAATTTCTCATCGTACCTATTACGTCTCGTTGCATGCGATCTTGACAATCGATTTTGAACCGAGCATCGGTATGCGCAAAAAGGCATAAGGTTTTGGCGTCTAGCAAACGATGGTATATTTTGTCCACTAGATAAACACATTAGAAAGACTATTGGACGTCAACCATCATTAGCTTCTTAAAACACGTTTTTTCTTCAATTCACTTGTTTTACTCCCTTTTCTTACAAATCATTCTTAAATCTTTATCTGGTCTCCATCTCTCACGATCCTTCAACATTTACAAGCAAATAAATAGTTCACTTACATAGTCATATTTTATTAAAAACATCGGGGGATTCATTCCATAAACAATTTCTGTTCGCCGGACATACGAGTCCATCGTATGCTCAGAGCCTTATCGGAATACGATTATCGTGTCAGTCAATGTTGCTGCGATTGCGATTAACGATTAATCTTGTTAAACTAGGCGCCGGCACGCCACTGCAGTTTGATCGATATCATGATATCCTCAAATTCATTGAACGAGAGACTTGATGAGGACTTAGAAAATAACATTGACGACATAAATCCTAAGTTGGAAAACACATTTCTCGGTAGGACGAGCGCTCTTCGGTATACATCCTTATTGCCATTATTCCTTTATGAAACGGTGAACGAAAATCTCTACAAATGTAAGAAATAAATTGACGAATAAAGGTACCTACTGCAGTTCCAAAACAAGCCTGGGAGCGTGGCGTCTCCTATAATACGCCTACTCGGAGGGAATGAGGGAAGCCTAGTCCTGAGTGTCCCATGTAGAATCGAGGTCTACATTAAGCCTATGGATCCCCCGGAGGATTCTGGGGGACGCAAATCATTTAAGGAGTGTAGAATGTCCAGAACACACAAAAAGAAAAAAAAACTGTGCGTGCATGCTGCGGAATTTATTGATTACTTTGATTGCACACTCCTAGGTAGACTTATCTGCCATGATATTACCACAAGTACCAACTATCTAATGTTTCCTATAACGCAATATCCATACCATTACTGACAAGTTTTATTTAAATGACCGGTCTACTACCTTATTTAGAATCTAATGAAGGGCTAATAACAGGAAAAGTTCAGACATTTATTATTTTAAGCAATAAAGCACAAGTATTGCGCCTTACAAAACACTTAACTTTTGAAACATTCAGTCTCTTTAGTGCCTTTGCAGGCAATGTAAAATTGGGGATTATTGAGTTGCATCCACTGGATCGGAATCACTTTCAAAGTAAGAGTTGCATCCAGCAATCAGAATTACTGTCAAGTATTTCACAATTCAATAAGGTACGACTTTTTAGTAGCTTTGCTCATACTAATTGTGTCTTTCCAATACACATAACTACATGAATACAGCTTTTCATTTCTTTACCAACATACTTATTCTTGCAACAAACAATAAACACAGATGGCATTGTGGTTTCTATATTTATTTCGATCCGAGTTTCCACAAGATACTGTATTGATTTACATGAATGTTACTGCCTAATGTTATGTATGTTATCTTTGTCTCCTCATGCTATCCTAGTACAATTTGAATCATACTTTGAATCACGTACATTTTGTTCATTCGCGTTAAAATACGAATTACGTGATTCATAATCGATTTATGAGTATTTTCAGTTTGCAAACTTATCGATGTATTTAATTCAATGTAGTTATGAAGATGTTGTTAAAATACGAAATTAAAAAAAAAACACATTTGCTCAATATTCTAACAATTTTTAAAGCAATTCAGATTGAGAAGAAGCAGGCTATATTGTGTTTCGCTTTCGCGTTTACGGTGAATAGATTTGACAGTATAGTTCGACGACGCATCATGAGGTCACTTTAATTACAACATGCATGAGTATCATTCATCATTTTCAAGTCACTTATAGATACCAAATTGACACCATAACTAGTTTCCCAATTAAAAAACACTTTCCAGTGTAACTCGCGCGTAATTATAAGTTTAAGTTCCAAATGACCGAACGCACATTTACGCATCCCGAACAAACGACACCGCTACTCCGGATGTGCACGCGCAGCGTTAGCATACGACCCACTTGTACCGCACAGATAGAAACATTTCACTGATTTCACTCAAAGTACTCACGGTGAGAATATCCGCAAATGATCAACGAACCACTGATCGAGCCCTTAAAGAGAAATCTTTATTTTGCCTTCACCATAATAGTGACCATTCGAGTTTTTATTAACATACAAGTAGTACCGCTTTTACTATAAATATCCGATAAGTTTAATTACGTTGGAAATGTTACTGTTGGCCAGCATCCTCCCTCTACTTGGCAAAGGCTTTACGATGTCTATATTAACATAATTGATCCAGGTATGTACTCGTAATAAAGTAAACCACTAAATTTTAATTATGTCCAGCGGCCCTATTTTGTCGTCTTAAAACCAGGCTTGTTCCAGTGAGTGAAAGATGTGGCGCTAGACGACTTGTATAACTCTGTATCTTTCACTCACTGGAACAAGCCTGGTTTTAAGACGTCATAATACGACCCCTGGTCATTTTCCTGTGGAGCCAGGCACAGCACAACCTAAATAAAATAATCTATACATATAATAAATCTGTAGAAGGGTCAATTCTGTACATTGAAAATATTGAAAAAATAAATAGCGGGGGGTGTTGCTGGATCGATACCAAACCCAAATATGTGATTAAAAATTTTTGTCTGTCTAAACAAAAAAACTAACGGTTCGATTTCGATGATGAGGATTCAGCGCCGTAATATTTATAAGATGTCATTGTCAGAGTTACTCAAAATGGAGAAATAAACCATCCACGCGAAGACCGACATCCGCGCGGACGGAGTCGCGGGCGGAAGCTAGTATTAGTATAAAAATTCAAATAATAATAGTTTATATTGAAACTATGTTTCAAAGCGAATAGTGAATCAAGTTTTTTCTTAGTAGAACGTTCACCATTCATACTAGCAATTATGGTAATATCGACCAGTTTCATTAAATAATCAAAAAATCCAAACGACCTTGTCTCCGCATACCAACGGAAAATCCGTTGACCAATTGACCACTAGTATTTTTGACTCCAACGCGCTTATTAAAATTTCAACCTTAATGACTTTAAATACGACTGGTTTTTATAAAAGAAATGTAGATGCAAATGTTTTTGTTATATAGAGGTATTCATGTATTGTTATGAGCATGGCACGGTTGTCGGTTGCCCCAGTGCGAGCGAAACATGCGCGGGAGACGATCATGATATGCGTGCAAATGATTTTCCAAAGAGATTACGTTCAATGAGTGTGGTGTGTAATTACGTAAATAAGTTCTGTGAAATGATTGTTACTCTATAGTGATATTAGTTGTACTAGTCTAGCTAGAAATAGTTTTTAAATAAATAGAAAATACGGCGATGTTAAAAATGTATTCAACGTCGGAAAATAGAGAGTTCCACCACGTTATGGAGGTAAAGTTTTTCAAATAAATATTACACATTTTCAGGAAAACGAAATACTACCCGCGGACATAGAAGCATTTGATGCCTCAATGAAGGTGACGTTTGAGAGAGTGTGTGAAAATTTCTAACTGATTCTACTGTTTGAGTTCATTCTGTTCTCGTTTATTATCAAAAACATAAACATGCTATATAACAATTTTTGGCCTAACTCATTTTCTGAAATCACTGTCCCTTGCACTTAGAATCATTGACGTGTAAAGAACGTAGGTCTTTAACAAAATTCAAAATTTTCAAAAATCCAAGCTTTCTGTATCATACGCCTTCACACTGAAAATAAACGAAAAAAACAGACCAATATTATTTAAATTTTGACAGGAGTTACAAGACATGCAGAACCGTCGACATCAAGACAACTTCACACCTTCGCAAAAGAACATACTGCCTCTAAACCGGTATGATGAAGCTGAGAAAGTCATCGCTAAGGCTTTATACACTTTCAACGGTCAGACTCCGAGAGAACTGAGCTTCAGGAAAGGAGAGATGATCCATGTTAGGAGGCAGATCGATAACAACTGGTATGAAGGAGAGTTGCATGGCAGGATAGGACTGTTCCCGTACAATTATGTTGAGGTAATTATAGAAACTCTAAACTGTTCTGATCCTTATTTAAATCTAGATAACACAGCGCTACTTTTGTTCATACTCCTATTATTTTACCATTTTCTTTAAAGTTGGTTGAGGATGCAATATAATGCTAAATCTAAATATCAAGTTTCTTGCAAAACCAAAAAACTCGTGCTGTTTTTATTGAAACCTAACGATTCGTTAATTGAATGTTAAATGTTGTTGAAGTTATGTACGGTTGATGCCTTTTCTAAAAGCAAATCAATCTTCAGAAAACTGAACTTCAATTAAATCTTCTTCCAGATACAAAAAGGCGATGTAGTACAAGCTCCTAAGAAGCCCGTGGTGGTCGAGGGTCGAGCTCGAGCGAAATTCGACTTCACAGCCCAAACGAACCTGGAACTGCCTCTGAAGAAAGGCGAGGTGGTGGTGCTGACGAGACGCATCGACCAGAACTGGTGGGAGGGCAGGAACGGCACCAAGACCGGGATCTTCCCTGATAGTTACGTTACTATCCTACAGGAACCCAGTCCGAGTAAACCTGGTGAGTGTAATGATAAGGTCCTATTTTTGTCCTGCCATTTTCTTTCTATATTGGCCCACTGCTGCGAAAAAGTTTCCCATTCATAATTTTAAATGAAATTAGCTAGCATTACTCCACTGCCGTTACTGGTATCTATATTTTAACATGATGAAGCCTGAACAAAATGGTGTTTTGATTTTGTTTTTTATATTATTTATTTTGTATTTTTTATATGATTGTTTAGAACTTTAGGGCAATCCTATTTTTTCTGGAACAAGTTATTTTGGCGTGTTATCACATAAAAAAGAAGTAGATTACATAATCAAAACCTAAAAAAACACGACAGCATTTTTGTGCCACTTAATCAGGAAATGTAAATTAATAAATTCGATTCGTACAATTTCGAAGCATCACATAACCACCCATCTTATACATACTGAGCTGTCAAAACCTTTTATAATAATGTTTTCGCTAATACCTCAAATTACGTAACTTTAATAAACAAATTTTTTTCCTAATGAGGCTAACTAACTGCTTCGCAATGTTGGATAGCATTCCATAATTTTATCTTATCTTTGAGTTGATGAATCATTGGATATCATTATTGTATGGAATATCCCACAAAGTCCTTTGATTGTGTAATCTGGAGATATATATAGTAACCTATATTTTTTAAGAAATAGCATTCACACCGGTATTCATGGATTGTAGTAATTTTATGGACACTCATCAAGTCATCATTTATTATTTTTCATCCACTCAAATTTTTCCCTTTATTTTTCATCACGGAAACCTCAAAAACATCGCCGTCCCCCGCCAGTAGAAATCGTTCTACATTCAGTGTGTGTAACAAAATACTAATACCAATCGTTCTCCTGTTTTCAGACCCTCATCCGATACTGAACAGTGAGAAGCCTGTGGCATCGCCAGCTGCTCACGGTCTCCTCAACGGCTCTGCTAAACGAAGCATGGGCTCCCACAGCTATACACCTCAACAGAATAGTCCTGCGCTGTCTAATGCACCACCAGCTACGCAGCCTCTTCCAGGTTTGTTTCAGAATAGATATGGTGATATATCACTCCATTATTTGTAACGTCCGTGTTCAAATCAAACACGTATAATACAAAAAATGGAGTGAGCACAGAATATCAACTTACTCTCACCGCCATTATTGCTCTGTGTGTTTAAAAACATAAACGTTATTTTCTTATTTAATATTTGACAGGCATAATATGTAGAGACATTTCCATAAACTATGTCATGTGTGTTTCTAAGCTAAAACTAAATACTTGTGCTCGAGTAACGTTATTGTGGTTAGGATAGTAGTAGACAACCTTATTGTTCCTGTTCCAGTCTGTGACGTGTATCTCAAGTTACGTATTGAAACCGGCGCAAGAGTGTCTTTGATGACCTACTTCGCTATGTACTGTGTGGTCCAGTATTAGATATACCTACTTAATTTATCATTGCTATGCTAATATCGAACTGAATCTAAAACAACATTCCACAGGTCATAATAACTACTCTACTTCCATCTTATCTTTACTATGATAACGGCTCATCTTATTGTCATTACTACCTACCGCAAACGACTGTGTCAAGTTACGTCACCAAGTTAGCAGTCAGATCTTTATCTGTAACGGCGATTAGCGCTGGCTGAGCGACTGGACTACTGCGCAGCGTGTCGTGGGTTCGATTCCCGCACGGAACAAATATTTGTATGACCTTTCGGGTGTGGGTGTTTTTGTATGTAAGTTTGTATGTTTGTAAACGCACCCACGACACAGGAGAAATTCTTTATGTGGAGCAACGTATAAAAAAAAAGGATAACGGACCAGCGCATTGTTTTATTGTAAAGCAGTGGTGGCCCAGTGTTTATGAGTCGAAGTTATGACTAGGTCGAAGGACCGAACATAACCAGTCACCACTAGGGTCATGTCACTTCCCCACATATTAGAGACTGATTATATTGTTATATTTAATTTGTTCTCATCTTCTAAAGTCTGACATTATATCTCAGGTTATGCGGCGAAGCCTGCGCAAGCGACGCTGACGCCGTCGGAGCGCGGCTACGGGCCGCCGACGGGCGCGGGCGTCGACCTTAACAACACTGAGCCCTTGTACGTGGACACCAATGCGGAGGCCATACCGTTAGTATTAACATGTCTTAATTTTAATCATGAGTCATGATTATGATATTTGATGAAGAAAGTTTTGATTACCTACAAAAATGTGAACGGGGTAGCCAAAGAAATCAAAGAAAGAAATGTGGCTATAAAAGGATGATAGTAGTCGTCACACCTTTCTAACCTCATACCATAAAAGTTTGGAATAAAATGTGTCGCCAACCCCAAGAAGGGCAGGAGAATAACGAAAATTTGATGAGTTTAGCCAAAAATCTAAAGAACTGAGTGTTATCTGTAATCTAATGAACAGTAACCGAAATGAAATTAGTAGGTAATCAATGATGTGTGAAAACATCTTTTGGATTCAATATGAACACACTAGTTTAATTACGCTACAAAACATGTAACTTTCGATGTTTAATGGAAAATACAGTCCTAACACACCGCTCATGTTTGTTTACGATTGGTAGACAGTGTTAGTTCTACGTTTACGTTTAAGTCTAACTCAACTCGATTATAAGGCGAATACAAAATATACGAGGCGATTATACAAAATATGTTAACAAAACGTTGTTTACGAAAACACTAGAAGGAAATGCCTTAGTAGGACCTATCCTGAGATCTTCAGAAATGATGAAATATGAAGTACTCACATGCAACTGAACATGTTTCGTGTACAGATGTATGAAACTGAGGGAAGCAAAAAAGAAATATAGAAGAAGAAGTATGCGATTTGTATTCAGAAAACGCATGAGTTTATTAGCCAGTGTATTTCTATAACAATTCAAATATTTTCCCATCAGATACCGCGCGATGTACAAGTATCGACCACAGAACCCCGACGAGCTGGAACTGAACGAAGGTGACACGGTGTACGTACTGGAGAAATGCGACGACGGCTGGTACGTTGGCTCCAGCCAGCGTACGGGACGCTTCGGAACCTTCCCAGGTACGTCAGACTTCTAGCTAATGGAGCCTTTATTTTTATATTTTCTCATGAATTATTTTCCCACTGAAGTGCACTGTAAAAGTAAGGACAACTTCAATTCTGGTGACGTCTGTCACCACAAAAAAAACTAACATGCTAGGTTTATCTTGATGATTTTTATCCAATCTCGTCTCCACCTTTTTGCAGCTCCAGATTGTTTCTCTAAATTATTTCCATCGATTTGTCATTTAAAATATTAAACATCATTCTTATACAAATTACATTTCTGTATAATAAAATATGTTGTCTTTCTCTACAGGCAACTACGTGGAGCGCATTTGATAGCGCGAGTCGTCGCTGTTGCGGCGCCTGCGCCGCGCCACGCTGTGTGCGCGCCGCCCGCGATAACAATCCACCGCACACGTATTCACTGACCATACTGCATTGGATAGACACACTTGACACGGACTAGCCAACAAATGAAACGCTAATGTGGGCAATGTGGGCAAATTGTGTTTTGCCACCAGTGAAACGTGTTTTGTGCAAGTCCGAAAATCTAGCACTCCATTTGTTCACTATTCCGTGACACAACATAATCAGTGAATATACATGAACATTTGAGTGTAACGAGTTAAACAGAAAAGTTTATCACCAAAATTTAATATTAGTTCATTAAAGCTATCCCAAAAATCCCTCTATCTACCTTCTCTATAATAGGTTCGTATACCCCGCCCCCGATTTCTACGTATTTATTACCCAATGTAGTCACATAAGGACATGATATAGTGGTGGAAGTATGTAAGCTCCGCTCTATGTTAAATATAACCGACTATGTACCTTAGATTCTATCAAATGATACCAAAATTACGCCATGACTTTTTATAATATTTTGTACAAAGAATGTAAGCTAAGCTGAAACTTCGGGAAGAGTTGGCCTTCGGTAAAACTCAAACTTGCTGACCAAAGTGTACCAATATGACGGCATTAACTCGACAGCCTAACATACTAACAGTAGACTATATTATCGGTGTACGTATATTTTCGCTTCATCTGTGAACAGACTATCTAACTGCATCACGTCAATGTAATCTATCCAAAGTTGTTTTATGCGTCCCAAAGAGTATGTTTATCTGATAATTATGATGTTGTATAATTGTAAAAAAATAATAAAAATACTTATATACTTGTAAAATTGTTTAGTGTAGTATTTATTTATAACTTAGGAGTGACTTGTTTGGGCTCGTCTTTTAAAAGTGATATTTTAAAAGAACGCAGCTAGATTACTAATTCTAAAATACTAACCGATTTATATACATCAATACATAAAAGTACATATCTGCAAAAGTCAAACTTTGGAGTAATACTTTTTAGAAATTTCCGGCGGTATCAAAGTTTAGACATTTTGTGAGCATTGGCATTGCAGTTGTACCTATAGCGTACAGTAATATATAAGTATGGGTATTAGTTACCGCGTTAATCATTATACTACATAATAATACTCAAAACTATGCAATGGTTATGGTTAGTATATAGGGCGAGTAATTTATTTGGCAACGGTTGACAATATTGTATGCTTAATTTAAATTTAGCTATATCGATACTAAGGAATACGCGTGCTATGTATGATATACTGGTGTCATGTGTTGACATCTGATAATTCATTTTTTTATATATCTTTCTATCAAAAATGTAACGGTAATGTACTAGTCATGAATCAGATTTTTGTAACAATATTTTTACAAATGTTTTTTCGTTTCATTGTATTTTCTACCTAATGTCGTTAATGTATACAATGTAGTGGTAGTAATTTGAAAGTTTTCTATGTACACCTACATGTTTGTAACCTCTTCGGTGTTACCAAAGTCACCCCTCGCCCTATGTCAATGCTTTGTTTGTGTAGATGCAAATTATTTTCACTATTTTTTAACCTATTGTATTGTTGTATTTACTTTTGTTAATTTATTTTTAAAGCACAAATGTTTTATTTTGTTGTTGACACCTCGACATACAATGTAACATTAACTGCTATTGTTCGATATCATCACACCTAATAAAATAATCTTTGTATTTATTATGTGTTTTATTTTTTTGTGAAACCTATGTCAAGAAATATTATAAATATTTTAACGTCGAAGTTATTAAAGTTTGTCAGACATAAAAACGAACAACAACTTTTAGGCTTTAGCATTCTATCGGTATCTTTGGCTATTTTCTTTACAAGGCAATTTAAAAAAAGGTTTTATTCAAAACCTCTTTTTGTTAAATAAATATCAGGCCATTTCTTCAAGAAAAAAAGTCGATTGGCCATTACAAATGAAAAAAAAAACTTTTTCTTCTTTATTACCACAAATGGCCGACCGATTCAAACCAGATTGTCAGAATAAAATAGATAATTTCCATAAATAAGTACTTACATGCTGCAACACATAAAATTAATTAATTTTGCTTTCGTTTATATTTTGATTGTTTTTTTTTTTTTTTTTGCTATTCCATTGTCTATGGCAGCAATGGCATAAAGCGTTGCTTAGCAACGGCGTGAATTACAAACATTATGTTGTGTTGGTTTACAACAGTGAGTCACACGCGCATTGCAGTTTTAAATTGATGAATTAAACTTAAAATAAAAGGCAACTTAGTATCAAAAATGGTGGAAACGGATTGGCGGGAAATATTAAGTTTCTCACAGAAGGAACTCACACAGTCAGACAAAGATAAATTATGTGAAAGTCTGTGTTGGATGGAAGCCGATGACATCGAACTCAATTTTACTGACTTAAAAACTCTATTTAGGCTTTCGCAAGATATTCTGAAATGGAAGAGCGAGCAGGTAAATGTCATTTATTTATCTCAAGTAAAATTGAAACAAAAAGGAGGTATTTATGATGAAGATTGGAACAAAGCTTTCAATGATGATTTCAAGGAATGTAACATGAATACGATAATGTTTACTATCAAAATAAATAATAATAAACCTTACACTTAGTGGTTTAAAGTTCAAAAACTTTAAACCACTAAGTGTAAGGCCTCATTTAGACTATGCAAGATATTGCATGCGAGCAGCGTTACACTCCGGACTATGGAGGGGCAAAAAATTCAGTTGGTTAAACAAATACCGCAATGTGCTCAAACTTGCATGCAAGTTTTCGCCTTGTCTAAATGAGGCCTAAGGTTTATTATTCAATAGAGCATATTCATTCACGGCTGTTAGTTTGTGGCAATTTCCATGTGCCTATACCAACATTTTTCCTGGTTTGCTACTCTATACGCAAAAACTGTTAAAAAGATTTAGATGATTCTTGGTATAATATATCAGCAGATATGGATCAACACATAGAATTGTTTTATTCCAATAATACTAGGTATACTATAATATGGGTCAATAATCAATCGAACATTTCACGGGCAAAGCTGGGGTCATAAGTTTGCAATTAATTTAACTTGATGATTTTACCACGTTAAAAAAAGTAAATGCACTCACGACACAGGAGAAATTTTAAGTACGCTTACTATTTAAAAAACAGACAAGGTCTAATCTACAAATCACCTCTATGTGCACCAAGCTAATTATTATTATCATAATGTTTCAACACTGCAGGTAAACAACTTAATCGGCCAACTAAAGTCAAGTCAAAAGAAAAGCGGCAAAATGAAAGTAGAGAGCACATATGCAGGTAAACAGTATAAATACTTTCTTTATTAGCCATTGCAATATTACCGCCAAGCGACATTATGGCATGGTGTTAAAAGACTTTCCCATTAACAACTTAACCACTTTGTTATGTGACTTGTACATTTTCCCCTATCATTTACCTGAGAATATAGTAATGGTTACAGCTACAGAAATTATGATTTTTATCTTATTTTTATATTTACGTATGATATTTTGTAAATCAAAGCTCAAAACTATTGAAAATTATAAATAAAGTATTTTAATAAAGTATCACATTTTGTTCATTACATAGGTCAAAGACGTTTACATTGTACAGACGCCAGCACATCAACATACATCAATCTGTCAAATTCTTTAATAAATTCTTTAATAGATTTTCAACCTTATCACAATAGTGGAAGGTTAATTTTCGATTGGTACAATTTGACAGATTAGACTAGGTTTACCTGCTGGCGTCTGTACTATAGGTAAGTGGTGTACAGACAACCACCTAGTGGTGCCAGCACAACAGCCTACCCTAATCTGTAAATTTTTCTCAATCGAACAGAAATATTCATGTATTGTGATAAGTAGGTTGATTTGGAACCATCTGTACAGCTGTACACTGATTGCTCAGTAGCGATTCAACAGCGACTGACAAGGGTTTCGCTAAGCGCGACTAATGTAAATTGGATATAATTAAACAAAACCCGGTAGCGTATAATGATAAAACAGTAATTTAAGACAATTTTATCAATACAGTATCGCCAACCCAGAGCAATGACAGTGCACTAGAAACTATAACTCACCAAGAAGAAATAATAAAAGCAAACAAAGAAATACTAGAACAGCTGTATGCAGATATTGCTGATCTAGAGTCGAAGAAAAGTAAACTAGAAGAAAGCCGAAGTAACTTTGATATGGACAGTGATTCCAGTCGCGATGTTTTATCAGAAATGAATGCTGTTGCTGAACTTGAACAACAAGTTACTATGAAGAATAAACATATAAGGAAGTTATTAAGCGATGTCAAAGTAATTATCAATGTTTTCCTCATTAATATTGAAATAAACATGTGTAAAGTTCAAAAATTTTCATCTTTGTATGATTTCTAGATATTAGAAGAAGAAAATACAAATTTAAAGGACAAAGTATCAGTTCTTAAGGATAAGTTAACTGAAGCTACTCAGCTGATCGATAATTTAACAGAGCAAATAATGGCCATTAATAACGAATGCAGTCAATTGAAAGGTAACAATGTAGCTGTAAATGTTCCTCATAACTTACAGCTCTTACGATGCAAAATTTAGCTGATCAGTGGTACTATAGATAGATGATTTTTATTTATATTTGTATTTTAGAAATATTAGGCAAATCGGAACAAGCAAAAGCAAATTTAGCATTTGAAATGGAAGGGCTGAGGAAGGAACTTTTCGAAAAGGACTCAAAAAGAGAAAACTTATACGAAGACATCAAATCTAAAGTCCAACATTGGAAAGTAAGTATCGACTTAAGATAACAATAGTTTGCGGAGTATCTGCTTCTAGGATAAAGATTTTATTAGATTATTTTATTTTTCTAATCTTATATCTCCGAAACCCTTAGAACATAGCAAAAACGAAGAAAGCTGAGTTAGACGCAATATCTAAGGAAAATACAAAACTAAAAGAAGATTTGAAAGAAGCTTCAAAAATTACTTCATCGCCTAAGGTGAGGATATTAAAATATCTTTTTTAATTAAAGAAAAGAGACTTTTTTTTTCTTTAACTTACAATTTCCAAATTTTTCTTCAGAAAAGTGATGCCGAAAAACGAAAGATAAAAGAGTTACAAGACAAATTACTAGAGGCTACAAATGAAATAGATCAAACGGCAAACCTTATTAATTTACTCAGGGCAGAAAATAAACAGCTAAAATCAATTATAGAAGAATTACCAGATTATTCTTTATCTGAAGCTAAGAATATCAGCGATGATACCAAAGAACGAACAATGATCAACAAATTGAAGAAGAAAGTTAAAAATTTAACTGTTAGTCTACAAAGCGCTGAAGAAATGATCGGGATTAGAGAAAAAGAGGTAATATCTCAGAATCATATTTTATTACGTATAATTTAAATCTAAATCTGTACTTAAATTATTTTGATTATAATACAGTTGACCGAAATAAGATCTCAAGTGCAACTTCTACAATCAGATGAAGGAATAAATGCGCTACTTGAAGGCTTAAAACATAAAAAGCGACAGCTGAAATTTAAAGATGAAGGGATCAAAAGTTTAGTGCAAGAAACAAATACTTTGAATAACTTAATAAACGAACTACAACTTGAAAATGAAACATTAAGGTAAGCGATCAGTCGAAAGCATATCGAAATCATCTTTGCTCAGGCTTTATCTATCTATTTATAATAATATATATCTATAATCTGGACCCATCAGTAGATTATATTATATTTCAGACAAAAATTCAACGTACCTGCTGAGGAAAAAATACCTGTCAAAGGCATTATGAAGGAATATCGTAATTTACAGGAAACAAATTCACAAATTAGTAAAGAACTAAAGAGACTTGAAAATAAACTCATTGGATTGGAATTAAATAACCGTAATCTAAATACTAAAGTTAGTAAAATGTCAAGTGTTTTAATTAAAATCGGCTATACGAAAGACAAAATACAAGAAATTATTGAAGACAGTGAAAGTGATGACAATGTGCCTAAAAAAGAAGATTCAACAGGGTAAAACTAGTTTACTTTTAATTTTAGTTTTTAAATGTAGTATGTATATATAGGTTTTTTTTAAGTATAGATTTAGATTATATAATTTAAGTATAGATTTAGATTATTAATTATATATAAAACAATAAAACAGGGTAAAATAATTATCGTTATGATCATATTGAACTTATCAGAGCAATTTAATTCAATAATATTATTTGTTTTAGAGTATTGGTACAAGAATCTGAGAATCAACAAAATGTTTTAAATCAACAAGAAAAACAGAACCAGGAAAAGGAAATGCTAGCAATCATAGAAGAAAACAAAGGTCTTCGGAAAGGCCTTCAAGAAATTCTGGATTTCTTAAAAGATAACAGTACGTACTTGTCTACAAGTCTTTCATTTGTCTACATGTTCCAATTTAAGAGAGTCGCTTTTTATTATTCTCAATTTCGCTATCATTATAAAACTTCAGGTAAGACTTCTTCTGGCGTACTGACATTACAATGCCCGAGTTTGGAAGCAATATTATTATCAATGGAGGCACGAAACTCAGCTGGCTGGTTCTCCCCACATATGTCAACAGTGATGGAGTTAAGAGCTGCTTTAGGTGGTAAGGACGCACTTTTAACTGCTCTACATGAAGCCAGGTACTGAACTCATCACAAAATGTACTTTAAACATTCCGTAGTTGTATACTTTTGTAACTTCATTATTCATTTACAGAAAAGAAACATTTGATGTAATGGCTCAACTATCTGATGCAACCAAAAAATCATCAGAACTTGAAAAGAGGTTAAATGAAATAGAAATCAAGAATAAAGAAAAGGAAGCCGAGGAAAAGCTTTTAGAAGAAAAATCCATTGACGTTGGTGAGTTTGGATCATGGATGTCAGAAAAAGAACAAAGTGACATTGACATTTACGATAAATCACAAATTGAAAAACTAGTGGAATCAGGAAATTTATTGTATGAATCTCAACTCAAAAAAGGATTAGAATACTTCCACATGAAATTCAAAGAGTTATTTAACAAACTCACTGCAATGGCAGTTCGAGCCAGTGATGACCTAAATAAATGGTCAATACAAGAAGAACAGTACAAGGCTGAAATAGAAAATTTGAAGAAGCGACTGGCTTATCAAGAAGATGATGAAGATGAAAGTGAAGATTCACCTGGAATAGTTCATATTTCTAACGTTTACTGTTTGGAAAGAAAGTGCTCTTACTTGGAAAAATCTTACAAAAACATCAGAACGTTAAACGAAAATATGAAGAGTGAAATTTTGAACAGAACAAGAGATGCAATGGAAGCGGCATCAGAATATGAAAACCAGATTCAAAAACTAATACTGGCGGTCGCTAATTTAACTGATAGATTACGTCACTCAATATCACTTGAACTGTTTTGGAAACAAAACTTTGCCCTCAGTGATATTCTTTCAAAATACAGAAAACTTGTAGAAGCTGGTTTTAGCAATCATAATAATTTCCAACGCTTGTTTAATCGCCTAGACGAAGATAAAAGTTATATAATTAATTTTGTTCGGCTGGAGGCTAGCCAACAAAGCGGTAAGTAGTATTTCAAACATTAGGTATATTTTTTAGTCCATCACAAACTTGTTGTAATACTAAAAAGTTTTGCAAACATACTAAATCGTAAAAATCAGCCTTTAATGCTTGGGACACAGGCCTCCTCTTTGTGAGAAAGAGTAGACCATAATCCACATTCACTGAATATTTATGTTACTTATTATCCGACAACATAAAAAACGACAAAAGTTATTTTCTAAAACTTATAAGTAATTTAAAAAATACCTTTTTAGAAAATACACAGCAAGAAATGGCGCAGAAGATTGAATCAAATATAGAGCAAATGGTACTAAAGAAACAAATAGAACAGCTTTGTTTTGAGATTGATGAGAAGAAGAAGAAAATTGAGAGTTTGGAATGTAAAATCGCGGAACTGCAAGAGATTCAAGTTAAAAACATGTAAGATCTGTTCTTTATTAAAAAAAAAAAATTTGTTTAGCAGCATTTTCCTCCTCCTGCTCTTATCCACTTTTATTCAATATTTTTCCATCCATCTCTATTACATGTTATCCCACCTTTCACGTCATTGACGGACGCAGCCCAGTCATTGTTCCTTTGGTCTAAGTATAGCTATTAAAATTTTAAATATCATTTTTGCAACTGGTTTAGAGACGAAAACTTGGCTTCAGTAACAAAACAAGAATTCGATATGATGAAAGAACAGCTACAAAAAAATTCAAGTGACACTCAATTATTCAAAGAACAGTATAATCGTATTAGCAATCAGTTGGACATAGCTCTCCTTCAGGTAATAATTTGTACATCCATATGCAAGCTCGCTGAACAACTCGCTAACTCGCTTGATACGTGTTTTTACAAATACACAAAAAAAGCAATCGACTATCGGACTCGCACTGGTTGACTAGAAATTGCAACTACAAGGTCTTTTGCTTTAAAAGCGTTTATTTACTTTATAATTCTGATTGTTTATGTATGATTTCAGCTAAAAGACAGTGAACTGAGACAAATGAGCAACGATATGGAAATAAATATGCTGCAGCACCAAGTGCTAGATTTACAATCTTCAAGTGATAGCAAGGCTATCATTGCGAGGTAATAGCCCAAATATTATAAATTCGACATTAGATCTGACCTGTTACTGTTTCACAGATAAACCGCGGGCCAATGCCTGTATTATTATAACTGTAACGAATATGTATAACTGACTGACAAAGACTAGCGCCGAGGGTTTTGCGTGATCGTCGAGTTTTTCACATTATTTACAATATTTCTCATAAAGCTTTCGTTTACAGACTAAGTGGCGAAATCCTCGTGGCTCATCTTCAAGCTTCAGAAAGTCACAATACAATTGAAAGACTTCACGCAGCTCTCAATAAGGAACGGGAGTTGAGAATAGAAGCTGAAGAGATGTTCAGAACACGGCAGAAAGTCTTTGACGTTTACGCCATGAGATATGAAACTAAATTCAGGTTCTAAATTCAAATAATGTATTTCATATCATCTTGATATTGAAGCTGGCTACTGGTTATAAACCAAATTCTCAACATTCTTATTCCCATGAACTCGCACCTTTTTAGAGATAAATTTATTAAAAGACGAGTTTTTTATTTTATTTAAAGACACTTCTTTATTATTGTTTATTAGTAATCACCTGTAGAGCATATTTAAACATTTTTATTCAAAGATTTGTGTGCTCACATATTATATTGCCACCAATTTAATTTTATTGAACATTGTAGATACATTTACGAAGTGCTGCAGGTTTTGCGACAGCAATATCAGGGAAGCTTACCGCTTATATCTGTTGAAAACTATTTAAACAAAGTAGAAGAATTTACGCGTAAAAACCAAGATGTAGACGCAAAACTCCATGAAATAGAAGACCTGCGAGCTAATTTGATTTCAAAACATAGTGTATTTGATCAAATCTTAGATGTATCCAAACATAAATGTTTGTTAGATGGAGATAGTTGCCCCCATAAACTAAAGTATATGATGGCGGTAAGTATGATACAAAATAAATAAACTACGAACAATAACAGCACAACATTTATTTCTAAACTTTATTATTTCAGGAATCTATAAACGCCCGAAAAATACAACATATTAACAAAAAAATGAAGGCTTTGGAACTATCACACGAAAACCTGATAAAGCACTGTAATGATATGGAAAAAACTTTGGTGTTAGTGAATCAAGGCTTTGAAAAGATCGCTATGAATGGCCAGCATAAAAAGAATAGCGAGGGAATCAAAGACCCGTCTATCGAATTAGAGGATGTTCAGTCTGATGATGACACAAGTTCTAGAAGTAATCCACATTTAATTTTGTCAATTTTATTATACCTATGCTACTACAATGTTAAGATAACAAAGTAACCAATCAATAAAAATTAATTTCAGGAAGTGCAACTGTTACATTAGTAAAACCACAAATACTCAAAGAACAAACAAAACACACACGTAATTCACCAGTGGAAAATGAAAATAAAGAGTCCTCGATAAAAACTATTCCAAGAAAACAGACTTTAGACTTAACTGATGCTGTTGTTCAAACTACTCCCATAGAAATAAGCAAAAGCTACAAATTAGTGCAGACAGAAGAAAACAGCAATGCAATAAATAAAATGAATGATCAAGTTAAATCACTTAAAGCGGAAATTGACAAAAAGGCTAAACAAATATACGATGCCATGACATTAGCACATAAACGTACTGAAGAAATCTTAGTTCTAAAAAATGAGAAAGTCAGTTTTGAATCTACACTAAAAATACTGAAGGATTCTAACGATGAAAAAGATGATTTGAATGAGAAATTGCAAAATACTATAAACGATTTAAGAAAACAACTTAACGAATATCAATTGAAACAGAAAACAGAAACGAACCATAAAAGAGATACCGCCAATGAAGAAAATAAAACTTTGTTGTTGACATTGAAACAATTAGAAGATGATAAAAACACTATTATGGCAGAATACAAAGAATTACTGAGAAACGAAAGAGACGAATATTCTAAATCTGTGAAAGAATTGCAATTGAAAATAATGGAGATGCAATCAAAGTTGGACAGGTAACTTTAACGATGTTTGGATTTACTAGCACGCCTCAAAAATATTCAAATCAATCATTTTTAACAAACTGATAACACGTTCATTACGTATGATGCTAATTATGCCACTAATCACTTATTTATTGCAGACGAGCTAGTGACACCAGTGTCTCTAATGGAGAAGCATTGAAGGAAGTGGTTACAAAGTACACAACACAAATAGCGGAATTAGAAAACAAGTGTTTTAAACAGCAAAGTGAACTCGATGAATGCAAGTCTGAATTGTTAGTATCCATTGGTTTATTGAAAATACAGAAAAAGTTAAATTGTGGTGTGCGATGTTTCAAATAATTGTTGATTTTTCGTTCAGGACTACATATCAAACTGAATCAGCACGTTGGAAGGAATTGGCAGCAGAGAGACTAACGAAGATGGAACAACTGCATTCTCAAATAGAAGAGCGACATTGCCATGAGGTAACACTTTTACTCTTGATAAAATACACGAAGTTATATTTCGTAACAGCGTCAACATTTAAATGATTCTCTGTTAATAGGTAAAGTCATACAAGGACGAGAACGAGCACTGGTTGACACAGCTCAACGATATGCAACGGGAGCACATGGATTTGAGGACAAGGCTTACTGAACAGAAGACTGTTTATCTGAAGCAGCTGTCGGATAAAGATGCACAAATTGAACAGCTACGCGTAATCATCAACAACTTGAGGGTTTGTTGGTTTTATTATTTTACTTTAGTCAGTAACCGGATAAAACAGGTTAACTGAAAAACTTTGAAAGGGTTTTTAAATTTAATTAGTACTTCTTATCGTTAAGATAATATAAAATTTTATAACTCGATTCGCCGCTGCGTTTCTCTTAAACCTTTTTACGGTTAACTGTGCTTGTTATCATTAGATTTTTAATCAGTGTATAATATCACAATAATCCCATCATGAGAAAATAATTTCAGAGAATGAAACAAACAGTTTCGAAAACAGAATGATACGGCAATGTTTTTTTACAAATCACCTTGAAGTTATGTTAATTCAAGATTATTGTTTACAGACTCAAGTGATGAACATGCAAACTCTGATCTCGGTGAATGACCCTAGTTTCGATTTGTCGGCCATTGTGGAGGTGGATGAGAGTGATGCATTATCTCAGCATGGATCGGAGAGACTTGAACTGAAGTTCGAGTCCACTGTCGATTTGCACGAGTCACATGACGATGTGGCCAGGATACCTGCTTCTTCTACGACTATTTGGTGAGTTTTTACTTAGTATGAATGATAGAGCGGAACGGGGCATATGAGTAAAACCTACCATTCAGTTTGAATTCGTGTGAGGATGCCAGCAGCAGTGAATCGACAGAAACATGAACTTTATAACGAATAATTTCCAAAGTCATGACTTAATTTTTAACAAATTCATTTCAAAAAGATATACGCGTTCATACGCAAACTGAAAAATATCAATTAAACAAACAGAATAGCGCTGACATCTCATAATAATAAATAAATTATGGAGTAAAGGTTTTAAAAACATGAGCCCTAAGTTGTCGCTGTCAAAATTACTGCAAAATAGTCCTAGTGTCACCTATCTAAGAAAGTGCCGAATCACCAATCACCATGTAAAAGCCACATGGTGAAGGCAAGATTTACTCTTTCAGGCAAGAGCCGGTCATCGAACGTCTTCGCCGTGAGAAGCAGCAAGCGACCAAACAGAACGCAATCCTTCGTCGACAGATCAAAGTGCTCGCTTCTAGAGAGAGGCGTGCTCGTCTAGACGCTCAGAACCTGAAGAATCAGGTGTTCAGAATGTATGTACATATTATTATTTCTCAAGACAAAAATTATTATTAAGCAAGTCACAAACAAATTGTTAATAGTTAAGTACGCACGAAAGAAATCATTTTTGTAGTTAAGACATTTAACTACCATGTAGTGGTTCGTCGCAATGTTTATGATTGAGAAGGGGAGGAAAAGCAAAAAAAAAAGGATTGTGTGAGAAATTATAATTATGATAGAAAAACGAATAAACGACTGCAATTGAAAGGCTGATAGGGAGAAGAAGACCGAAGAAACGTGAGACAGAAAAAAATCTTAAATTAAAGTAAAGTTAATGAATACATATTTTTTTAAATTGATCTTTTATTCGTTATTACCGTGACTTCAGAAGCACAACCGGCCACAAAGTAACGACAGCCGAGACTGCGGCGCTACACAACAAGATCGCATCGCTACAGGCACAGCTGACCAGCGCTCGGAGGGACACACAATCCAACCTTGCGCTCTGGGACAAGTGGAAGAGGTAATGTCATATTCATCACTTAGGGATATACAAAGAGCACGAGCGCACGCACGGTCAGGGCGCTCGCTGAAATAAAATGCATAGCGCCTAAAGTGATTTCATATATAAAAACCGCCACAAGAACACAGCGGATGCGCTACCCATCCACAACACAAGGTAATTGGGATTGTTTTAATTTAGCTTAGATACATAAACTCACGCCTTCTGCCCATGGCAGAAACTACAGCGCCACCTACTACGATCCTTACATACTCTTTTCCCCTCTTCCACATTCATACATTTCGCCTATTGTAACAAAATATACTTAACAGCCAAGGTGCACTTTTTTTAATTTTATATGGGTTTGCTCTTGGCTTTAGTCTAGATCAGGGGTGACAAAGACAAGGTCGACGATGGAGCGAGCTTACCCAGAAGAAGCCCGTTCACTCTAACTTTGAAGAGATTAGGCTGTCACGTATTCCTACAGTGACAATATTCGACACGGAATCGCGCAACTAAGACCCAGTAACAGCGGCCAAGAACCGTGTAGATACACGGGTCTCGGCCGCTGTCATTCTCATAAACGTCAACTGCTAGACAAAGACCCTTTTTCCTTACCATCGCGACATCGACTGATGCTGCTCTATTCATTTGTGTTCATGTACTGTATAGAACATGTTATTTTTGCGCCTATACAATCTGCGTTATGTTTTGCCTTCTTCAGTCAATCACTCAGAGAGCCCAATTCATAATTAAATCGGGTTTATAGTTGCAATATCTGAATTTGAATTCAAGTTCATAAGAAATGTGTTCGATGCTTCTTCGATGATTTATCCTTTCCGAATATTGTGCAGAGCGCAGCAGGCATCAGAACGTTGGCAGGCACGCCACGAAGAAAAATGCCAAGAAGTCATCAAGCTAGAGGCGTCCCTGAGCTTGTCCAAGTCAGCTGTGATACGACTAGAGAAGGAGAAACGAATGCTGCTTGCGAGACTTCAAGAACTTAAAAGTAAGAAAGAAAAGAGAACAAATCTTAAAATCGATTTTTTAAGACGGATTTTTTTTAAACTTTGTCTTCATTGGAGGTTTCTGTTGGTATAGCAACAAATAAAAACCCTGTTTTATATAAGTCCTTCTCTCCGTGATAGTAGCATCACCTATGCTAATGTTATTCTGATTCATTGAAAAATTAAACTGTTGATATTGTGGTGTTGATATTTGGATTGTTGATGTTTTTGTTTTCGAAGTTGAGTAAAACCCAAAGCCTATAGATTCTAGAGGCCTCTGTCTAAGTCACCTACAATATCACTCTTCGAAGCAAGATAAATGTTATGTGTGTTTCAAATCCCAAACTGAAACTTATACTTTTTCTTGTTTGTTTAAAAATCTTAGGTCAGAATTAACAAACACTGTATGCCATAAACAAATCTCAATATTCCGCATAAACTATTTACAATACAGACGAAAAATATTTTCAGATGAAAGCCAACTGGAAACTATAGAGAAGCAAGAGGCTGAAACTCAGGAGAAGCCAGCCCTGTCCAAGGAGTCTTTGTTCTCGGACGCGGCCTCCCTGCCGGTGTCCACCCAGGCATTGTTGGACAGAGTGCAAGCGCAGCAGAGGAGGATTGCGGCCCTAGAAATCGCTGAGAAGGTAGGCATTATCACTTAAGTTTTAGGATTTGTTAGTAAGCTTAGACCAGAGGCCTTATCATGAATTTCTAGTTTTCGTGATGTAAAGTAAACTGGAACTTTGAAATAAATTTCAAGGAAAAATTTGTTCCTTCTTCGTACACAACAAAATCTGATTTCAATTAGAGCCGTCTAAGTTGCAAACGCTAGGTGTCACGTCTAAGTCTTGCACGGTGCCAATAGGCAACATCCACCCTTTGGGAATTATAGGGTTGTCGTATGTCAACAACTAGTATAAATACCAGTATAAACACCAACACTTTTCTTTCAGGGTAACGAGCTCCTAGTATCGGAATACGAGAGGTCGCTAGCAGAAATCACATCGTTGAAAGGACAAGTGTTGAAACTGGAGTCAACGTTACTGGAATCGCAGATACGGGCCCCGATTAGAGCCGCGGGTGATGCATTGCCTGAACTTAATTACTGGAAAAGGTACATTTTGATGATATTGTGAATAATTGTGGCGTAAAAGCATCCATGACTTAGTAATTTTTGCTTTCTCGTCTGCCCTCCGTTTCTGATTATTTTCTTTTTGGGATCCAACACAATTAAGATCATTCCCCGAGGATTTTTTGGCCTTCTGGTGGTCGCCAGTGTTGATTCTGGCATTCAGGAGAAAGGCGGTTTTTCTTTTAAACAGCAGATCCTGGTCAACTTATGGGCAAAGACCGTCTCCCAATTCTGCGTCTCCTCGAACGCGGACATTGTTCTATAAAAAAGAAAAAAAAAATAGAAACAAGTCAACTTCAATATAGAAACAAGTTCGATCCCCGCACAGAACAAATATTTGTACGATCTGCAAGTAGTTCTGGGTGTTTGTGTTTGTGAGTTTCTATGTTTGTAAGCGCATCCACGGTACAGGAGAAATTCCTAGAGTGAGAACGTTTTTTAAAAAGATAAAGCTTCTCGATACATTTTAAATAAGCATCGATTGCACACAACAGCACCTACCACAAACTCTCCAAATTGATGCATATTTATTATAGTGGGAGGCTTTTAGATTTCCTTATATCATCTAAACGGCATGTATCAGAAAATTGTGGTCATGGATGTGATATGTGACTAATAAACAAGGAAACCTTTTAATAACTAAAAAGTATTAACAGTCCTATACAAAGCAATGTTGGGCATGGGGCACCATCGGACAGCGAGTCGCCCATTACTTGCCGACTGCATGCCCGCGCTTACGGTGGCCGGAGATCGTCTGCCGACGTCCGTTGCCGTCGGCGTCTCCCACTGTGGCTGGGTCGTGAGGTGGACGCTGTCCTCTTGCTCACGTGGCCTGCCTCCTCCTTCGCGAGCATGACTGCTCCGCAGAAGGAGAAGACCGCTTCTCAATCCGTCTCGCCCCGCAGCATGGCCTCGACGAATGCCGGGCGCGAGAAGTCTCCACTTATCGCCGTCGTGAGGACACGGCGGTGCTCTGCCCAAGCGGGGCAGTCCTGCACCGTATTCTCGCAGTGGTGACACTCAGGCGTTTCTTTCTTCCCTATCCGACACAGGAATCTCCCGAAACGTCCGTGTCCGGTGAGGACCTGCGTCATGCGGTAGGTCAGGACGCCGTGACGCCTATCCAGCCACTCCTCAAAGAGGGATCTTACCGCCGCGATTGCGGCGTTCCCGGACCTCGGTTGTGACAGTCGCTCCCTCCATACTGCCCTGAGATCGCGAGCCCTTACACGCGCCACTCATAGACGCACTGGAGGTTTGTCGCCTCCAGATCTCTAGGCGGCAAGCCGTCAAGAAGGTTAGCCGATTCGCCTGCGATCGTGCGGTATCTCCGAATCATCCGTATGACCATGATTCTCTGGCACGCGACCAGCTTTGCCGGTCGCTTCTGCATGCTCAGGGCCCTCACAGGGACACGCGTAGAGGGCCACGAACCGGACGACACCGGCGTGCAGCCTCTGACAGATGGCGTTTAGCCCGACGAGATTGGGCAGGAGCCGCCTGAAGGCGGCTCCTTTATTGTTTGTACCACATTCTCAAATTTTCTTCTTCTCTTCTCGATTTTCAAATATTGTGAGACCAATATGAACAGTTCTAACATTGACTTGTTAATGTGACTACACTTTTCTGAAACAAGCGTAATAGCGGGCTTTCTCTAGCGCTCAACATCGTTCACTCTTTTTCTTATCTCAACTACCATTAATTCACAATCAAATCTCCAATTCCTGAATTCACTAAACATTGCATGTATCATCATCAGTTATTGCGAGATGTTAAAAGAAGAGAACGTACAACTGACTCAGAAGATCAACTCCATGGAGACACACCCGACCACTGCACATCAGCACAGAGTCAATGATCTTGAGCAAACCGTGCTTACACTTAGAGGTATGTTCATAATAGTTCTAGTCTAGCATGTTGTGATGTTCATTGACAACGAGAATGGACGAAATACTAGCATGACACCGTAGAAACAGTATTTTTTGATGAAAGAATAGCAAATGACAGAATGTAGAATTTTATATCTCCTAAGCATGTATTTAAATTAAAATGTTTCTATTCTTCAATCGTTTTGCAATAACAGGGCAAAAAAGAATCGATCTATAGAATTAATTGTATCTACTGTGGGTAAGGATAAAAATGATCATGTATGAATACCTATTGATGGTATATAAAGTTTTATAACATTAGAACTTTTCATTAACAAAAGCGAGGGCAATTGGAACTTTAGTCTTCAATATAACAGGAAGGGCTGGCCCAGAAAAATAAAAGCTGCGAATGACGGCAACAACAACTTGCTTTCGGCTTCTTTAACCATCTTGAGAGCTGTGGTGAGCCAGTGGTGGATCGTGGTTTCGAACCCAGCCAAGCACGTTACTTTGTGTAAGTTATTTCATCACCACTGCTCTCATAATGGTGAAGGCAAACATCGTGAGGAAACCGGCATGTCCTAGAACCAAACATTCGAACCCATGGCCCGCACTGGGCCCGCGTGGTGGACTATGGCCTGTGTCAAACAGTGTGAACATTTTATAGGCTGATGATGAAAATGATGATGAATCAACTTTTTGTAACCTTTTTATCACGATTATGTTTTTTCAAACACTTACACTTACACACGACACTCTTCACTCTTAGAACATGTGAATTAGCTGCACTGAGTACGATGTTCCCCACAAATCGTTTCAGGAGTGATCAACAAGTTACAAGCGGAGCAGAAATCCGGGGTGACTCTCAAGAAGATTGACTCCAGACCAAGCAGCAGTCGTAGTAGTAATACGGATAAGGTAAAGCAAAATGTTCCATTCTTTCTTTCTTTTAATCGTGTGCATATAGTGACTATCGCATTATTGTGTCTTGACCTCGTAGCTAAATAATTACTTACAGCCGCACAGGCCAATTTTCCGGATTAAGCCGCGGTTGCCGAGGTCGGTCTGTGAATGGGCGACCATCAGTCATAGCGAGTTTCCTCCGTACCTCGGAAAGCCCGTAAAGCCGTTGGTCCCGGCTGTCATTTGTAGATTTTAGATAGTCGTTACTGTTAGTCAGAAGCTCTAAAGTGTGACAACCAGTCTCCATGGGGTGTCATTTTACCCAGTTACTGGGTTATGGAGGTTAGACAGGCAATCGCTCCATGAAAATACTGATATTCAACTGCATCAGGTTCGACTAGAAGCCGACCGCAATATACTCGTATTTGGGAAAAGGGTAGGCCATCCTGGGAATGTTATATTTTTCTTCTTAAAACTTACTATTACTGTTATTCGATATTACCATCCCATCACCAGGCAAAAGTCTTTCCTCTCATAAGCTGAAATTAAATTTGTCCGTCAATTGTAGTATCAAAAATATTTGACCAATATTTTTCTATTGTTTATGTTACGTAAACCAAAATTGACGACAATACAGTGCTTTTAAAACTCACAAAGCGTTTATTTTTAGTCCGTTAATAGTATTCATTTAGTGCTTTCTGTTTTGAAGCGTTTTAATTTGTTAAATATTTGTTGTTCAAAAATAAACAACATAATTATTCGCGCAAATATTTTTAATACTGTAACTGACCGACTAAATAGATGTTGCAGTTTATTGATCGCTATCAGCTAGACTATTGCTCTGTTTAACCTTTTGTGCCAGAAGAATACTAAGTATCATCATCATCTTCCTGCCCTTATCCCATTTTACTTGGTGTCGGCGCAACACGTTGTGTTCTTCCACTAGACGTCACAGTATCATTTACTCCTTTTTCTTTCATATCATTCCTCAAACAGTCCATCCATCTTTCTTAATTTCTTTGGCCTTTCTTTTCCTCTCCATCCATCAATATAAATCCGTGCTTATGATAAATTGATGATCTAATCCTAAACTGCCGAAATTATTTCCAGGGACGTACTCTATCGGAATCTCATCGCGTAGAGGTAGCAAATCTGAAAAGGACTATATATGACAAAGACATGCTTCTAGAAAGATCCAAAGAAATGCTTAAGATCGCTGCGGAGAGGGAAGATGAGTTGCTGAGAGAGGTAAACGAGGATTAATTGTTTACTTATACGACATACTTTCCAAATAGTATTATTTTCTTACAAACAACCGGCCCCGGCTTCCAACAGCAGCTCAAAATAAAATATTTATTTTATTCAGACAAACATATGTTGACAATTCGAACCGGTAGGTCCTGAAATTAGCGAGATCAACAAAACAAACTCTACAGCTTTACAATATTAAAATAGATAACCAATTTTTTTACATTTTATTTTACAGAATGCCTACTTACATCGGCAACTCGAAGAGATCACAAGACCAAAAGGTGGATTTTTGTCAGCGTAAATCGTTTTTGTTCATGTGCGTCATATTTTTCCTACAATACTATTTCTACCAACATTTTAGTCATTGTGGTAATACGATGCAATTTACGATAGTATTTGAAGTGTGACCCGACCACAGCCCCCGATCAAGATTTTGATTGAGATGCAATCTCAAGATTGCATCTCAATCAAATCTTTTGGGGTTATGTGAGTTTAGCTGTTCAATGATTTATTCAGTCATGACGACTTGACTTCCGCTGCAATTCCGATTAATTTCTTCAGCCATTATTGTTCTTTTTGTAGAATTAAAAACATTATGATTAGGCATATTTCCGATATATTATATTTTCAAACATGTCACTATTACTTGACAATATTGTTGTTGCATTGCCCACTTCGACGCACTTTTAGGCACTTTGTAACGTAAGTCAATTCCAGTCAAAAAAGCCAATGATTCCTAACAAATGTTGCCGAAATAAGGTTTCCACCACTGACGTCAAAGCAAGCGGCTTGCAAAGAAAAACTTTTTTTCTGGCACAAATGATTTTTGACCTTATATCAATAAAGTAAGCACTGAATTCAAATATTTTAACACGAAAACGTTTCACGGGACGAATGTGAGTTTTAAATACTTTAAAATCATGTTGAATCTGTCCTGTCGCGTCGGTCGGGGCGGTAGTCTTAGCGGTTAGAGCGAGCAGTGGCTTTCGTGCGATGTGGGATGTCACAAGATGTCATAGTATGCCGTAAAACGCCGTCAGTGGGAGCCAGCCCATAATAAGGTTGGTCTAACAGTAATTTATTTAAAATTGTATGTTGGTTAATTTGTGTGCTTGTAATAAAAAACAATACAATAATATTTATACTTCATTTATTTCCTTTTGAATACACTTTTTTTTTTGAACTTATCCTTAGCTCATTTCACATGATTCAAACGCAACAAGCTTGAAACCCAAAATGTGGGTAGTTAAAAAAAACGCAGGTGTAGGCAAAACACAACTGTCCCACCGCAGGCAACTAGCGAGTTTTAAACATAAAGAAAACCGACGTATAATAGACGTATAATTTGTGAGCTTTTACGGGAATGAGATTCCCGTAAAACCTCGCAAATTATACGGCTATTATACGTCGATTTTCTCCCTTGTATTGGTACGAGACCTACAGCATTTTTCTGCAATCTCGACTGTAGAAAAAAAAGACGGCGGGTTGCACTCTGGGAGTGCCGGCAGAAGTGAAAACTTGAATAGTAATAAACACACACGAACATTCGCGCAAGCGCCCTGCGCCGTCTTACGAATTTTCAATCAGGTCACGTATCCTGACGCGAGTTTAATTTTTTACCCATTCCAAAAAAAGTGCACAACGCCGCTAAAGAAGTTTTCACTTCAAAAATCGCTTACTGGTCTGCGATGGGACAGTACCTTACATAAGGCTCGTTCAAGAACACGCGAGACGTCAAGCGGAGCGGCGCGCGAAGCGGGTTACCGGATACACAGACATAATATGCCGATATAAAGAGCGCTTACGGTGAAATGGCAACAATGAATTGGCGCCATGCAGCCCGCGCCGCCCGAAGCGCCACATGTGCTTTGAACGTAACCTTGTATTCTTGCATACTTACTATTTTATAACACAGCCTATTTAATGAACTTATCTAAGTATTTTATCATTTCACAATTTTAACAACTGGTGAACGTAAAAAAAACTCGCAGCTACTGTTTGTATAGCCTGCAAAGTGCCTTAAGTTTAAAAAAAATGCTAATACTAAACTATACATTTCTAAATGCAACAGCTATCAACAAGTCACGATTAATACAATACATATTCGGTTTACCGATAAATGGAAGACATTCAACATCATATTTCTGTAAACACTTTTTGTTAAGTTTTATATTGTAGGTCGGTTGTATTTCTACGTCTTCTCCCGTGTTCTAACCCAAGCGACCATATCGAGAATGCACGATCATTTCAAATTGTAACTGATATTTAATAAATCTAATGATAGATAAATAGTATCTTGAACTGCAAAAGTGCTCATTTTTAAAACTACAAATACAACTTTTGTTTTTTTTTTTAACAGTTTAAAAGTATTCCAAAAGTGTTCAAAAGTAATTGGTTTTCAATAAAAATACACATGTTTAAAAAACATTGCATGTTCCATAAATTTTATTCAAAACTTGCGGGTCGTAGTAGTGAGTTTTATTTCTTGTTACATTATTGTATTTTATTAAGTAAGTACAACTAATTATAAATAGGATAAGTAATTTAGAATAATTTAACATCTCACCTAGATTATAAGTATCTATTTGCTAACAACTGCCAATCCACGAAATTTTAAGGCCTGGTTTTTTTCAAGTGTCCCTACTTGATGAACTCAGTTCCTCACATTACATCCAAGCCAAGTTCCCAAGTTTGGGAAAATTGTTATTGTCTACATTTGGGTTTATCCCATTAGGAATTTCCCAACCTTCATTTCTGTTCAGGCCTCCTACTATAGGTACGACATTTTACCACCTCTGCCTAGCCGTTCAAGGAACAAACAGGCGTAATGTTATTTATGATGTAACGATTTACACCCACACCAGTCGAGGTTGTTCTTGACCAGAAGTCGGTCAACATTTTGCCCAATTCGATTCCATTTTAGGTAGGTCACCTAAAATAGAATCGAATCGGGCAATACGTTGATTCGCGACTGTTACAAAAAATGTCAGTAGCATTTTCCTAAGAGTCTATATCATGCGAGCATTCGTTCATTGCTCAACAAAATATGCACAACTAATGTCTGTAAAGAAATGTATTGCATGCTCGCTGTATTTAGGTATCGCACTTTAATTTTGTCTATTCGTGTTGGAGTCCATTCACATTTTAATGCTAAAAATATTTTATTCGACATTTTTTTTCTACTTTTGCATTCATACATTGAAGTAACTCCAAAAAGAGTATTGTCAAAAGTTTAACATTCTTGGTAACAACTGAACCAAAAGAACTAATAATTTTAAATAAATAATATATGTAGTTATAAATAATTGTTTATTACCTACTAATTTTAATACTAATTTTGCTGGTCTCATCATTTAACAGTGCTTATTCGAATTTTTTTTCTCCTTTTGTGATATACAAATACTCAGCCGATTTTATTTTATTACCACTCATCCGCGCTGTGATGCCATGCAACTATACTACCGGACCGCGCAACGGCGCGGTTCTCCGCATAACCGCGCGGATATGCAATATCGTCTGAGAATCGTATTAGCTAGCTATCATTCAAGCTCAATCGTGTATCGTTTTGTAGTCATCGATATTTTAACTAGGTACTCGAAAATATATAAGTATAAAATCTCAAAAGCTTTGCTTTTCAAGTTTCAGAATGATCACTATTTGACTGTTCTCTAGCATGAAAAACAAAACTATTATACAGGCAAGGGTCTATCCCTTACCTATTGAATAGTTATGGATTACAAAAATATCCATCTGAAATATATTTCTTATAATTATAAACAATGTTCGTAAACTAGGAATGTAACAAACAACAGCAATAAATTCAAGAAAAAACAAAAATCACAAATATAAATTAAAACCTATTTCTTATTTGATAAACAAAATCTTAAAATATTTTTTTCTACTTATTTATTAAAGAAGTACAGTTTTTTAATCTTGAACGCCGTTCGATTGCAAGAGTTTACACTGAAAAAATGTAACAAATTATTATTATGTATTTGTTTAAAATATCCCAAATTAAGCAATCAGTTGGATATGATTATAAATATTTTTTATTAATATGCCAGAACCATTTAAAACTGTATAGATATTATTTTAAAGTTTATTTGAATAAATTAGTGTAGTTCTTAATCACAAAATTAAAATTAGAACAATAATTAGTTAATAAATAGTATTTAAAGGCAAAATTCAAAATCATCTTGCGTTCATGACAACCAGGGGCTCTCTTTATAAAGGTGACAATCCAACAATTGACATATGAAAAAAAGCGGCCATTTTTCTGTTTATAAAACTTACAGGGTGACATAATTGTCACGGCGGAAAAGTTACAAATATGTCGGAGTGTCGCTAAAATCTGTCATTTCTTTTGTTTCATAATTTATTTGATATATTTGTCAGCTTTATTAATAGCCCAACCGCGACAATTCTACAAATTTGTCATTTTTGACATAATTGTGAATTGTCAGTTTTATAAAACAGGGCCCATGACACTAAAATCAAAAGGATTGCGTGTTTAGGATTAATATTTACACATGCACATACAAGAAAATAAGTTTGTTTTTAAACGGACTGACTGACAGGCAAACGGTTCCGTTCATGCCACTTGTCTACGCAACTGTACATAACATTGAAACTGTTAAGGGACGGTTCCATCGCTTTTCGTTTTGTTCACGGTTACATAACATTTCATTAGAAAAAGAAGTAACAAAAGAGACCCTTAAATTATTGTTATTTTATAAACGTGCAATAATTTACATTAAGGTTAGCAGATTAAGAAACATGCTTATTGCTCATGCAAAGCCCCAGTATGTATCTACCATGCCCCGCAGCATGCCTTTAAAAACATAAAAAATACAGGGTGTAATGGACATCGTCGCGTAAACTGTTACTTTGAATTTATTGAAGCACTGTGAATATCTATAAAAAATCCAAGTCCATGTTGGACATTTTTCGTAGAATAAAATATACCTGTTTTTTTATACAATTGTGCAATACATTAAATAAATAAATATTGTGAAAACAATAATTTCAATTTTATTGTATGCGCAATGTTTATCTGGCATCATTAACTGATTGTATGGTAAGCCGTTCCGGCTTCGCGCGAGTGAGTTTACTAACGAAATTTTTTCAAGACTGCCTATTTTTTTATATTTTATAACAGTATACGCATCAAAGTCCTTCAGACCGTAAATTTTATTATTATCAACCTAAAGGTATTACACAAAATTACAAACCTTGAATAGTTCTGTCACAAAAGATGATCTACAGCTACAGTGATCAAAGCACACACGGTGTCATCTAGAAATCAAACTACCACTCATAATGATCACATTTAATTAATTTTATAAATATATTATGTATCTAATACTCATTATGTTAGTAGATTCTACGAAATTAGTTTTTGCATTTTATACGTAAGCTGCAAAAGGCTCCATCACTAGGCACACTCAGAAATTATATATTGGTAACCATTCGTTAAAAAATATACATCAGTTTAACTGATAGTTTAGAAATGTTGATCAATACAACGGCTCTCAAAGAAATTCTGTAGAATTTTCTACTAATTTTAGCAAGCCCCAAGATTTTGGCGATACTTACCTAAAGATTGTTGGTAAAACAATATTGTGATATGAATAGAATATTCAATATTATTTACATTACACCATTTAGATTTAACAATCAAAATCTTAACACGTCATAGTGTTTGTTAGTTTAGGAAATAAATGTGGCAAATGTAACAAAATGGAAATGCAAGCAATAAATTCAGTCGTGACAAAAGTTTTTTTGTTCTTTTTTTATTTAATTTAATGATAGGTTCGCGTTCTTCTTGGCTCATATCGTCCCACTGATGGGCAAAGGCAAATAACAACAAAAAAATCATAACACTTTCATTACCACGTGCTTTTTATAAAGGTAATAAAATTACTATTCAATAACTTCTCCGTTACGTTTACCATTAGGTATTATAAAAAAATTAGCATAACAGTTTAAAAATAAAGAAAATACCAAACGGTTATTTTTTGGCTAGATTAAGTTACCTATAAAATTAGTACCAATAATTTCTATGATGATAAATAAAGACAAGCTAAACTAAAAAAGGAGACAATACATTTACTGTGCATTGTGCGTCTACCGCTTTGCGCTAACTCTGAAAGAAACACCTGTTTACAACAAAGACCATAAAAATAACCACAGTACAGTCACGTGCAATAGTAGTATTTTTTTCTTACTTTTTTTAAACTTTGCCCCACACTAAGAATTTCTCCTGTGTCGTGGGTGCGTTTACAAACATATAAACTCACATACACAAACGCCCAGAACCGGAGCAACTACTTGTAGATTATACAAATATTCGCTCCGTGCGGGAATCGAACCCGCGATATGCAGCGCAGCAATCCAATCGCTCAGCCATTGCGCTAACCGTGCCTTCTGTTGATTAAACTTTTGCCTTTTCATTAGACTTCTTTGAGAGAGATTTCTATCTTGGAAGCCACACTATTACGAAATAGGTCTTATTTTAAAATGGAAACCAGTATTTCACGAGTAAACATCGTTTCAATTTTGTTAAGTGTATACATGTTATTGCTCGTGACTGTACATGTTAAGTAAGATCACAGGGCCCCAAACATAACTTATGGCTACTAAATACAGGCCTGTTGGTCTAGTGGTTAGTGACCCTGACTGCTATGCCGGAGGTCGTGGGTTATTTATTTATTTATGTTTATCAGTTGTCTAGTACCCATAACACAAGCGCTGCTTAGCTTGGGACTAGATGGCGTTGTGTGATAGTTGTGGAATATTTATTATTATTTATTTATTTATTAAATACGTATTCATTTTTAAATACATAATAATCATAACTTTTCCTAACAGCCAGTTTCTCATAACAAGGGGAAATATTTTGTTATTGTCGTGTTTGAGCAAATGTGATTCCACATGCAAGTGACAACTTCACTAAAAGCGAATAGATTTTTGCCACAAAACTAACGTCATAATGTCCCTAAAAATCTTGGAGTGCTTTTTTTACACATAACAAAGCGTTAACAGTCAGTATCGACTGCTTCACGCTGCTGCAGCATAGGAAACTAGTCTTCTTTGTATGTACAGACGCCAGCACATCAATTTACCTCAATCTGTCAAAATTTAATAGATTTTCAACCTTATCACAAAAGTGGAAGGGTAATGTTCCAATGGTAAAATTTGACAGATTCTGAAAGGCTGACCTGCTGGCGTCTGTACATACATACCCGGAAACATTCCAGCAGTCGAACTGCTTCAAGCAGTCGCCAGGCATACACTTACTGCCCAAGAAGTAGGTGTGTTCATCACTGGTTAATTGCTCAAGCAGTCCGTATATACTGTTACTTTTAATGAAAAAACTGGCCGTTAGTCACGTAAAAAATAAGTAACAACATGGAGCCTTGAAA
Source organism: Agrotis puta (assembly GCA_943136025.2). Classification (NCBI taxonomy): domain Eukaryota; kingdom Metazoa; phylum Arthropoda; class Insecta; order Lepidoptera; family Noctuidae; genus Agrotis; species Agrotis puta. The sequence continues at coordinate 6,405,316 of OW964171.2, forward strand.
TCAAGAACTTTAGGTACTATTCAGTCAAGCCGAACTACTCCATTCACTACAAGCGTCCATGCATTCTACGTTGCTTCGAAGCCAAGAACACCATCATGCACTAATCTACTCTTTGGTTACCTGCACATCAGGTTTCTCCCCATGTCTAGCTCTGAGAATCTTGGCTAGAGGGGGAGTGAAGAGTTCAGGGTCTGGGTGAGACTGTCCTGCTTTCTCCCAAGGTTGCTGCTGTCGCCATAGGAGAGATAACACTGTTCCCCAGAACAATACCCAGATGAAACCGATCTGTAATATGAGGAGGGAATTTTTTAGAAGTTAGTCAAAGAAAAAAGTCTGTGAACTGAGTTATTAAAACCCGGCCAAGTGCGAGTCGGACTCGCTCACGAAGGGATCCCGTTTGTTGGATGGAAGTTTTAATCTGTTTTTAATAGTTCAGGTATTGTCATTGTCTTTTCTTTCTATAGAATGATACTTTAGGTATTAAGTCTCATATATTTTTAAACAAAACTTTGCTCAACACCAAGATTTTGTCTACTGTATCGCGGGTACGTTTACAAAAATAAAAGCTCACATAAAGATACACCCTTTTGTCGTTCTCCGTAGAACACTCGACCCAGATCATCTATTTCAGTTAGGGTAAGGGTAAATTATATTAAAAACTTGACAGAAATAGAATCTGTATCTAAAAACTTAATAATGCACCGAATGATTCCGATGACTTTGGTCTGACTTATATATAGGTAATCATCACTGAACTACAAAATTATGAGACACAATATAACAAGATTACTATGCAATAAACAAATGAAATTGATAATGGTCCATAAAATATAAACAAACTAGCTTTTGCCCGCGACTTCGTTCGCGTGGAATAGTGACTTCCAGCAGATTTTTGGTTTTACCCACATAGTGGTGTTTTACCATCATAATGTACCATCTAAAAATGAATGATGTAATAAAGGTTTTGTAATAATTTTGGCGATCTAAAAAGAGTGTCCATGGAGTTTCTTGCCCGTTTTTCTCCATAGAGATCTACTTCTTGGAACGGGCATCTACGGTACATTCACAGTTTTTATGTTTTGTGACTGGGACTGTAGCACCATAATTTTGTAGTATTTAATTATATTTTTTATGTCTTTGACAATTTAAAAGTGCCTGTAACTGGTCTACTTGAAATAAATGCTTTTGATTTGATTTGATAGTTCCCGATCTCGCGGGATCTCTTTAAAATGAAATGTAGACGATATTCTAGGGAACTCTTCAAAAATCAACATAATAAGCTCTGCGTTTGAAGAGATGTACTTATACTCATTTAGGGCATTAAAGCCGTTTTGCCGATCGAAAAAGGCGAAAATGTTATTTTTCCCTTTTTTTCTCATCATTCTACTGATTTGGCATTTCAGTCCAAAAGGAAAAAAGACTGTTTCTCCCTTGACAAATTTTCTATTATTTTAGGCTTAAGAGATTATGAAAGTTTCTTACACCAAGACATTTCTGTTTACCACGTTTTTAGTTTTGCCATCCTTTGCAATAATATAAAGGTTTTGTGGTTTCGACACTCTTGAGCACGCAACGTAGAGTTGTCCATGGGAGAAACAGTCTTTTTCAAGATGTACCCCCGCAACTTTTAGCGTTTGCCCTTGGGCTTTATTTATGGTCATTGCAAACGCAGTTTACAGCGGAAACTGAACTCTTTTGAATTAGAATGGCAAATCAGTTGGAATGATGGGAATACGGGGTTACGGAATACGGGGGGAAAAGATTCGCCTTTTGCCATCCCAGTCATAATAACGGCTTTAATGACAATCCGTCCTAGATAGGTTATTTGTAACCGTATGCCGTTATATAGTCTTGGTGGATTTAGTTATATAGTTTCTCATAAGCATCACAGGAGCACCAATTATACAACGGAACTAATTAAAATTTACGAAACAGGACCAGTCCACATAAACTATTATACAACCGACAATACAATTTTGAAACCAACGCCATCTATCAATCCATAGTGACAACTCGCATTATTTATCTAAACTCCGTTCGGGCATTTTCTTTGTACTAAAAGTTTTATTATTTTGATATTATTTTTTTCATACCTTTTTACTATTTATTTACTTTTTCCGATGAATTCAAATAATAACATGATTCGAACTCGTGTAACCATCGACACCATTGCACGATCACTGCCATCTATTGACAGTTTAAGGAATTATCTATACTCCGTTAGAGCATTTCATAAATTTTATTTTTTGTTTTTATTTTTTTGTAATAAAAACTATCCTATGTCCTTTCTCAAGTTCCAAACTATGTCTGTACCAAATTTCACACAAATCGGTTCAGTAGTTTAGGCGTGAAGAAAAGACAGACAGACAGACAGACAGACAGACAGACAGACAGACAGACAGACAGAGTTACTTTCGCATTTATAATATTAGTTAGGATAGTTAGGATAAAGGTAAAGGACTTTAGAATTAATAAAACTTATAAAACTACGTAGACATCTATAAATAAAAACATCTTAGATGACATGCTTTATTTTGGAAATGATCGTTTTATTTTAAAACCAGTTAAACTTCAAATACAAGAAGTTAAACGGTATTTTTTAAGAACGTTTTTCCCTTCTAGGATTTGCTCCTATATCATGGGTGCGTTTGCGAACATTTTAACTCCGTCCTGGGTGGAGTAAAAGAGAATGTCGGGACTCGTACTGATTTAACTCCACCGTGTTCGTTGAATTGCCCTGTACGTTCCAATAACCTGCTTGGGCAGGTGTTGAGCCCTATGGGGGTCCCATTAGTTTGCTGGCAGCTCTTTGAGTCGCGCGTGGAACACGACGCAACACCTTTTTTTAACGTGGTAAAATCATCAAATGAGTCCTCCCACCCAGGGCAGAGAGGGAGGGACTGTCAGACTCTTACCGACTGAAACGAGGTCACGGTAATTCGTGAGTCCCGCGACATGCCCTTTGGCCCACTACAGGAGGGTCCCGTCACTATGCTGACACTCCTTGAGGCGCGCGTGGAACACAACGCGCCGTCGACTCAACCCGCAACACCTAGCGCAGAAGTTGATCGCTCAACCACAGCTCCGTGCCGTCAACGCCGTTGTGTTTGTGTGTGATTGAAGTTTCGTCTTTCTTCTTGTGTATTTTGGTCACTTCTCAAACACTACATCATCGTCATCATTAGGCCATTACTTTAGTTGTACAATTCTGCCTTATCCTTCTTGGATTACAGGCGAGGTACTATGTATATGTGATGATTTGGCCAATCCTCTATAGTTGCTGGCGCTTACTACTGTACTTGTCGAATGACCCACATACAGTGCAAATATTGCCATAATGTATTTTTAGCAAACAGGTTTCTATTAGCTGTTGACTGAGTTGAATACCTTGCTACCTATGAACACTTGTGATGTAATTCCGTGCTATCTAATGGCGAATAAGTGGTCGCCAAAAAATTTATAATATCTTTCTACACTAAATTTACCTAACTCATTAACACTTGCGGGGCGAGACGGAGTGGGAGGCGGTCGCCTCCTTCTGCGAAGTAGTCATGCTCGTGAAGGAGGAGGCGGGCCGCCTGAGGGAGAGGACAGCGTCCTCCCTCCACCCCAGCCGCAGTGGTAGACGCCCACGGCGTCGGACGTCGCAAGACGATCTCCGGCCACCGTAGGCGCGGGCATGCGGACAGCGAGTAATGGGCGACTCGCTGTCCGACCATGGACCATGCCCGGGTCGATGGCGCGTTGTGTTCCACTCGCGCCTTAAAGAGTGTCAGCATAGTGACGGGGCCTGTAGAGGGCCAAAGCCTGCCGGGGTCGCGGGACCAAGGGATTACCGTGACTCCGGTACGTAAAGGGCTGTTGAAGGACACCGTGGATTTTAGTCAGTACAAGTCTGACAGTCCCTCCCACCCTGCCCTGGGTGGGAGGACTCATTTGATGATTTTACCACGATAAAAAAAAACTCATTAACACTTTAAGGTTAAATTACTAATACTGCTGGCCATGATGGTATTAAACATTGGTAGGACAGATATTTTCGACTCAAAGTTACACATCAGTCTTTGCAAACAGATAAACAGCTAGTTTCCGCTTCTTATAGCATTATCTCTGTCGAAGCACTGACCAACCACAACTAACAATCAACCAACGAAAACGTCACCTAAGAAGTTTACGACATACCTAGATACCGCTCTACAAATTGCCGACACCTATTCGCTATGTGCAACCTCGATAGAGGACTTTCAAGTCTATCACAATTTAGTAGATATGTGCAATAACTCGGGACTTTCGGGAGGGACCTGTGTCAAATATATGCACCACACCCTTTCTGATTACTTTAGTTAGGTTTATTTAATTTACAAAGAAAATCAAGCCGAAATTGTCGATGAAAACATCTAGTTGCCATGAATTAACAGATCTTATGTCCCAAAATAATTTGTGATCACTAGGAGGCGTTGTCATCGTGCACACGGCCAATGGATAACTTATTTGAAACCCACAACTACATATTATTAGATAAACATAATTTTCCGGAAATAACTCAACACTCATACTACTTACATAAACGTTACTGATAACGTCAGATTTGTTATCAGTTACACAATAATCATACAAATCTACCCTGGCAACCTTTTGACCGTGTGACCGTGAGCTCATTCATACGCAAGACACTGATAACTCAACTTACAACTGAGCGACGAAATTGAATAACGTTTTGTGTGATGTAATTATTTGGTACTTAAACAGGAAAAACAAAACTCTATGGTTATGACTGCCCAGAGTACGTTAGAAAGAATTTGAAGTATAAGGTGCAATGCATGAATGCAGTTGCTTCATTATGTCTTCACCATCAATGATTGAAAATTTTCTGCCAGTCAACCTTTTATACAGAGCGAATTTTCGAACTTGGCGTAGTGCATAGGCTAAATCCATAATTATCCGGAATAGAAAAAAATTATAAAAGCAGTCTGTTGGCCGATTTTGATGAAAACTGCATCCTGGTAGTGTGTACTAAAAGGGAGGATCCTCTGACCATAAATAAATGCTGTCTGGTGATTTACAACCACGACAGTTTTTGCCAAATTGTTCTGTATTATCTCGCTTAGAGCTCAGATATCGGGATAAACGTAATAACAAAGAAAATAAATACAAAAGACACAACCCGGAACTTTCCTGGCTCAAAAGACCCCACAATACTTGTAACATTACCATTCTGAATAGTAATCACAAGGCTCCGATCTTAGATGAGGCTGCAGTATTTTTAGGACGAACCGTGCCACTATAAATCTTTCTTTTAAAATAAAACTTCTTGTTACTCACCGGACTCGTCCACATATACGAAATACGGTAGAGGTAGAAGTAACTATCGTGGTTGGCGGCGGAGACGACTGCTTGCGTCATGTTGGCACAACCCTCCACACTAAGAGGTAGCTTGGTAACCGGAGGACGCGGGCCTCCGAAACTGATCCAGAGTGTCATGGCCATGCCAGTTAGTAGGGACATTGAGACTGCCTGGAAGAGAAGAGGGAAAAAAATGAAATTATTTATGAAGAATATGCACAAGAGAGCACCAGCTGTAGATGCTTTGTTCTAGATATTTTTTTAAACCATACCAAATAATGATCAGAACGTTTATGCACTTTTTGAGTTGTCCACTTGCCTAATTCATATCACTGAAAATGTACTAGAATAGGAAATTATTGTCAGATCCATACAGAAAACTAAGTTCAGCACTGATTATTGATTCAGTCAATGTCCTATTCGTATGATACGTTTGATTACAATCGCTTAAAAGAATTTTGAATTTTGACATCATAAACGTTTATTACAGATGAAATACAAAAATTATCATACAAATTAACAATAATAAACCAGGGTTGTTAAAATATTAAACAGACTCTTCACAGTATTCAATTACAGAATACAGAGCTAATGTTATTAATACAACCATCCAATTATTCAAAACAATTATGTTTATGTTACTGACCCTCTCGTTCGCGTACGTCGTGAACATTCCAAGAGTGAATACTCCCAGCAGCGGGCCTCCAACTGCGCCGAATATTGTGAGTGCAGCTTGAAGGACTCCTCCAAGGTATTCAGCGATGAAGGCGAGAGCTAAGAAGACCAGGCCGTAAGCACAAGCGGCTAGCTTGGTCAGCCAGGGCACGTAGGATGGAGCGACTTTGCACCATCTTTAGGAGAAATTTTCAGGGTTAGAATTTAACTTTTATGGCTAAATGTTACTGACGCCCACGCTGTTCCGTACTACGTCGCGGGAAATCGCGAATGCATCTGTAACTAACGGATGACTAGAGCTGTTCAAAATTATTTCTATGTAATTCCATCCCAAACTGATATCGGGAAGTAATTAAGATGTGAGGAGTTATTAGTGAAACTAATATAGGACAATACGTGCGACATGCTATTAAAAAATATGATTGAAGGACAAAATACGAGATACGACATAGAAAAAAACTATACACTCTTCTAATACTATTCCTAAAGTTATTTCTAAAGCTATTTCTATTTTTAACGCATCCATACCTTTTATTGAAAATTCCACTTCTGTTTAAAAAGTGAAACAAAAATATTACTGAATTAGTGTTGGTATTTTTAGTCAACAAAAATAACAACAATACTAATAGGTACTCAAAATCAAATTATAATTGACGAACATAGGATTAGCCTATAATTTTCTCTCTGTAATGACACAGACCTCACTGTTTCAGATAGGGCCGTTCGGCACAAGACTAACCCAACCCTAGTTGATAATGCTACACTAAGAACTTCTTGAAGAAAGGCAGATAAAAGATACAAAAGATGGCTTTGTGGAAATCTCGTACCATTATGCCCTAACCACTGTCACTCCTGAAGGCAGGATCAACAGTGGTAACCACCAGAAAAGCGCCAACACAATGAAGTTGACGAAGTCCCGGGAACGAATTTAACTGTTTTGAACCCCTCAACATCATAAAACAATAGGCGAGGAGTAGGGAAAAAACATATAATAAAGATGAGTTACCTGCCAACGTAATCATGTAACGTAACAGCTGCCAATGCATTACATGAGGCAGATATGGTGGATAGAGAAGCACTGAAGATGCCCGCTACGAAGAGTCCTGCCAATCCGGGCACATCCTTCATGGCTTGCACCACGTAGTAGGGCATTAACTGGTCTATCTGTTGGGGAGAGGACACAGGATTTTAACTTAGTAAAACAAGAGTGCTTGGTGGCAGTTGTCTGTGGTAAAAAATCTTTTCAGAAAATATTGCCCTTTTTGGAAGTAGTAATATAATTTTGCGCTGATAAATGCTCAAAAAGGAAAGTTTGGTGCCTTTCGGGCTAGGTTTCCACACTTCCAACATCCACATTTCGTCAGTAAAGTTTTAATTCAAACTAATAAACTAGTTCCTAATCCTCGTGAAATGTATTGATATTTATTTTCGCAAGTTTAAAAAAACACTTTTACACATCGTCTTTTTACAAACTATATGAGGCCGATGTTTCGTATCTGACCATTCTGAGAAAAAACAACCGAAACAAACTCACAGGTCACTGTCTCTTGTATTATTTTGTCCAATATGGACGTTTAGTCCATATTAATCAAGGAATCCGGACTCCAAGCCAAAAACCAAATAAATTTTTGCCCGACCTGCCGAGTGCTTTGCCGCTAACTCCTAGACCATCTAGGATTTTTGAACAAATTTTCAAATGTGAAGGAGAACATGGAATTTTTAGGATTATGAGAAATGAGATGACATCATGGCTCGTTATGTTACACATGAAAACGTGTTTAATGGAACAGCTGTAAAGAATAAACAACTCACCGCAGAAATACTGCCGCTGATGAAGGGATCACAATCTCTATAGACAGCGTAAATGCCAAGCCCACTGATGCACGTCACTACGCTGAGGACCGAGAGGACCGGCCAGCTCCACCATAAGCACCACTGAGACCGCTCCAGGGTGTTCACTGTCTGCAACCTTTGCACCTGTGAAAAATAAGTAATTTTCAAAACAGTGTGCTTAATAAAGACTTTTCGCAACATTACGAAGGTCGTGCTTTCGATGAGACAGACAGTTATTTTTACGATTTCTAACCTAGTCCCGTTATAAAAGATGTTCGTAATGATGAGCAGAATTAGTAGGATGACCACTTGAAAATAATCTGGTAAAAAAACTAATGTATGATAACTATTAACTAATAATTAATTAGCAAAACATTTCAGTTACAAAAAAAAACACGTTGCGGCGCGTCTAAGGTTTTTTCAATGCGTTGCGATTCAACCACCCCGATCTGCATAAAAGATACACCTTAAGAAGACCACAAATGTTTCCACCACTACAGGATCAGCAATTCAGCAGTGGTGGGTCACTGGTACCTAACGGCTCCGACTTACGAGTTGTAGATCGTGGGTTCGAACTCAACCAGGCCCAATATTTTGTGTAAACATCACCACTACTCTCATACAGTGAAGGAGGAAAACATCATGAGAAAACTGACATGTCTTAGAACCAAGACATGTGACATTTACCATCCCGCACTGACGATTATGCACCAATACAGATTGTGTTTATTAAACTGGCTCTTTAACCAAACCAATCTACACTTTACCCAGTCGAGACTATGTGTCACGAAAATATTTCAGACACACAGTTACAAAATAACAAACAAGCAAGTCTTGTCCGTGAGACTATTCCGGAGTTGAAATGACCTGTTTAATAAATAAAGTCGTTCATTTAGACAAAGGTCAGACACGTGACGCGGCGACAGATTCATAACCCAAAACAATTAAGAAATAGAGACGGATCACGGAATAGCGCCATTCCGTTGTCATATTCTTTATTATTAAGGAATCGATCTTAGGGCCAGTTGTTTAGCCTGCCTGGGTTGCAGGACTGCCTCATCAGGTAACCGTGACCCTAATCGGCCTTATTACAAAAACTAAATAAACCTTGGTTTAAACCTGGTCTATCAAGTCCAGGCTTATCTGCAGAGCCATGGTTTAAATTTGTCCGTATTACAAAACTAAGATAAAATGTCGTATTTAGTACCGCCATTTGAACGATTGTCTATACAATTAAATCCACAATGAGTAATAACAATTAAATCTACCTTGTTTCAATCCATTTTGGGTGAAAATAACACAAAAACTACAACACAATGAAAAATTTGCTATGAGAAACTTTGACATACCTTTGACAGCTACTACTGTTAGACCATGGTTTATCGCAAAACCACGATTTGTAATAATCTTTGTTTAAACCGTAGTTTTACAAGATTAAACCTGGGTTTTTAGTTAAACCCCTTTTTGTAATAAGGCGGAATAAGTATAGGGCTATTGAAGGAAAACCGTGAATTTTAGTCAGTACAAGTCTTACAGTCCCAACCGTCCCGCCGCAGTATGGACACATTTGATGATTTTACATCGATAACAAAAGCGCCAGTAATTTGATCAGTAGTTAAATCCTTTCCTGCCCAGAGGCCACCCCGCACCTCCCATGATTTAGACAAGGCAAATAACAGAACAGTAGTACAGGTAAGGCCCACGCAAAGAAAAAGTAGTTAAGTAAACTATTAAATTGCTATTTTTGTTTAACCCTTCGTTATAAATGTCTAACGTTTAATGAATAGTTTTTTTACCTTCTAATCAAACGATAGGTAAAACAATATTTTTCCAACGCTAATGTATGAGAGAGAAACTAAACTTAGTTCTGACTTCAGAGGCGGCAACAGATTGAGTTGACTTGATTGATATTATAGAATTGATTAATGCTGATAATTAAAGCCCATTTGGGCCAAACAAACAGGTTAATTTAATAACCCCGAGGTAAGCAATTGTGATAGTTAAGTCTGGACAAATAGTTAACCAAACGGTTAACTCAGGAAATAAAGGTTTTATTACTAAATTCGTTCTAGAGATCTCAACCTCAGAGACCAGAGATCTTAAAACCAACAATGCGTTTTTGCTCAGCCATTCATTTAACTGTCCTCTAGTCTTAGAGAAATCAGATCTTTGTCAGACTGTTGTATGGGAAAATTCCATTGAATCTTTCTTAAATTCGTTTTGGACACTTGACCTGTCGAATGAAACACTGTATAAACACCTAATCACATTATTCAATAATTATACGGTACCTACCGTAACTAAGGTCATTGCCACGACTAAATCTTTAAACGCCTCGGTAACTATAACTAAAGCAATGGTGCTAGCCATTTCAGAGATTAATTTTACGGACGAAAGTTGAAGAATGTTTTAAGGTTAGGTACGAAGCTGCTTACGTTCGAAGCCGCTGTTTAAAAGTTTAAAATTCTTGGTTCGTCCACGATGAAATACTGATGACTATCAATATTGTCACGTAGTTTTACCATGGGTTTTACTGATAGTCTACGGTAAAATAAAGAAAAACACTAGCAAAAAACTTTTTATTTATTCCAGACAAGCTCACAGCTGGTCGCGGAACTGTACGAATTACCGTGAACCCGGAACGTAAAGGGCTATTGAAGGACACCGTGGATTATAGTCAGTACGAGTCTGACAGTCCCTCCCGCTCTGACCTGGATGAGAGGACTCTTATGATCATTTTACCACGTAAAAAAAAAAGACAAGCTCACAGCTGAAACCACTCTTTTAGTTAGAAGCATATTTAGAGCAGTGGTCCAGCTTATCGAAATTGGACAATCGGGTTTTTTTTATATACCTCTGCCCTTTGCTTTGCTTGAGCAATTACAGTTGCAAATGTCTACTTCTTTCTGTGCAAGCACGCTTGCAGAGCGATTAGAAAACATCAATCTTCTGTGATCTCTATTTCAGACGCTTAAACGGGTTAACCCTTTTAGGGCGTAAATTTCCAAAAATCCTTCCGCTAGTCCCTATGTCATGGATACAAGTGTATTAAATTTTTCATGACTTGCCATTGTAAACAACAACCACGTACTATTATCACGAAAAGTGTATGAAAAATCGTACCTACGAGCATGATATTTTCAAACAATACAAGATACGGTTGTTAGGTATCTATACACATAGTGTTGTTCATTTTCCTCTGATTTCATAAACATTATGGTTATAGCTTCTCCGATAAGCAGTTTATTGGAAACTAGCATTAAACCGCGGTATCTGTCCCTCCTTTCTTGTCTCCAATTCACTAACTACAAATTTAAAAAAAAAACTGTTTTCATTCATCTCTGCACCAATGGAATTCAAAATTGATTAAACGAGTTAAGCGTTAGAAATAAAAGCTTAATAACATTTTAAATAGCTAAACAGTTAGAAAGATAAAATAAAAATTAGTGTTTTTGTGGCATCTGATGAGACGGCATTAATCTGCCCTTGGAAAAGGTTAAGTACACAAAAAACAATAATATGTATGTTAATAACAACGAATGTACAGTCTGGTTCCAAATCCTCTTTTGAATCTTATTGTACATAATTTAAACATTCCTGTAGGCAGACTTGAAGAATGCTACTCTGTCACTACGATTGGCGTGGCTGCGTGCTGGTCCCAAGATATCTAAAAAGTCGAACCATTCGGTGTAGAAGAAAGAAACGCCTGTCTTGTATACCTAACAGCCTCTTTATAACATTCGTGTTTCGCGCCCACATACTCCCGAACCAAAAGATAGAAGTAAACGACCTTCTGATTATAATAACTAAAAACATTACCACCTCACGTGAGCATCTTACTGCAAATATTGATAAGAAACGCAACGACAAGTGTTCGGATTACAACTATTTGATAAAGCTGCAGACATACACTGGTACTTATCTTTGCTAATATTTGTAAGGAGACCAGCGATCCAACCCTGCGTAACACCACGTCACCGGGACCAACATCTTTCAAGTTTAAAATATCCGAACTCATTCACGAAATTTGTTCGTAAGTTTTTTTTTTCTAATTCTCAGGTATTATGGATCTAAGACCGTCAAATTCATTCTCTCAGACTTCATACAGCTTCGGTTTCGTAACTTTTCTGCTGACTTTTTTAGATTTCAAACGATTTTCTCGTTTTGTAACAGTATGGCAGACTTGTGGCGTGTTAAGATTTCCTTTCAGTTTGAACATGAAGTATAATTTGTATGGCTGTTTTTCCCCTACGGAGGAAAACCCGTGCACTCTTATGGTACAATTTATTATAATTATAAAGTTTGTAGCTATGTCATCATTATCCGATATCATGTATAAATTCATTCTTCACAGTATTTACAAACAATTCACTGATTCATTGTTTGATTTGTTAAGAAATTCCTGTGAGAATGAAATTAATTCTTGTGAAAAAACTTGATCTACTGGCGTATTTATAAACGAACTATATAATTGGTCAATTATTATCTAAGATGATAATAGTATGAAAAATTACCTGTGTGTGGTTTACAGCATACAAAGACAGGTAAGTCACCAATCCTCCAATGATCAGGGACCACCACGTGTGCCTTTCCGTAGGATCTGCACTGAAACTAAAGAGACAGACGGTCAAAATACAACCTTATTTTATGAAGAGCAAAACACATATCTGCTTATACTTACTTCGAAAAATCAAGACGACCACCTTCCCTCGCAATCACAAATATTTCCGTGAAGCCTCCTACTTGTTGCGATGCAAACACAACAACACTAAACACAGCTCCGAACATCAAAGCTGATTGCAGGAGATCAGTAAACAGCACCGCCTTCATTCCTCCTAACGTAGAATAAAACGTACAAACTAACCCTACCACTAATATAGAAATCAGTCTATCTAACCCTGTCACAGCCTCTAGTACAATCGCGGGAGCGTATAAAACTATACCATTGTAAAGCACCATTTGTAAAGTATATGTCAATGATGCCAGCATTCTGATCTGCGGGCCGAAACGCATCTCCAAGTATTCATAAGTACTGGTTTTCTGTAGTCCAAAGAAGACTGGTAAGTACAATCTGCTGGCGATTGGCGTGGCTATGCCGTATGATATGTTGATGACGACGAACTGCATGCCGTAGTAATAGTTCTCTGCTGAGACCCCCAGCAGAGTGATGGCAGACATGAATGATGCCATTAGTGATACTGCTACGGGGAATATAGACATGTTGCGGTCAGCTAGCAGGTATTCCTGAAAGAAATGAAATAGAATTATTGGACGTCGCCTTTGAGAGACCAAATTCTTGGACTGGTTTTTACAGTAACCCGAAAAATATAAGTCGATCCTTCAACTTTTTTTTACGAGAGACGTATAGGGGTACGGCAGGGTAGAGAAAGTACGGGAAAGAAAGATATTAAAGATGTTACCTCATTTGTTGCCTGTTTTCCGCCGCTGAAACGGAAATATAAGCCGATAGCTATTGAAGCGACCATCGTGGCCGCCATAATGGCGTAATCCCATGCTCCGAACGCTGTAGCCACCATTTTAGTCTGAAACAATGAAAAAGAAATATTGAAACAAATAATAGCTTATCAAATCTAAGCTTTCACTTCAGTTTTCTCCAACAATTATTGTGAGAAAGTGACACAAAAATGATAAATAGACTTTATTATAGAATTTATATTTATTATAATTTATATTTACGGGGCAACGAAGAGGCTGACACGTTGGCAAAATTAGCGGCTCGGAATGGAAAAGAAATAAATATTAGATTAGATTATTCAGAATTTCTACCAAAATTTAAAAATATTTGCTATGATGATTGGAAAGAATATTTTAATAAACGATCATTAGAAAAGGGTTTATGGTATAAAACCATACAGTGTGAACCTCTTCGCGTGCCCTGGTTCATGAATAGTAATATAAGTAGAAAACTGATTGTTATTGCTCTTAGACTCAGATCTGGACACGTTCCATGCAAAAAATTTGCCTTCATGATGAAGAAAATCACTTCACCCAACTGTGATGAATGTGGAGTTGTCGAAGACCTGCAACATTTATTGATGGAATGTGTCCAATATGAGTCCTCTAGAATTAGATTAGTAAGGTCCTTGAATTTGAACAGAACGGATGTAGGCATGTTCCATGCAATACTATCCCAACCAAATGGCGACGACGCAAAGAATTTGTTCAAATTCATGGCCCACGTGTTGTGAAGTATAATTGTTTAGGATACGATGGGACTGACATACGCTGTGCGTAAAAGCCCCTTTAAACAAATAAAGAAAAAAATAAAAAAATAAAAAAAATTATATTGAAACGAAAAGAAATTACTACAACTCACTTCCAACATTTTGCTATCACTGTGTTAGCAATAGAAATCTCTATATATAAAACCAGCAAACTAATGCCAAAAAATCACACAGCATTATCTGTTGACTTTTCCCTGGACTTCTTAGCTAACACTGTCGATGCTTGCATAGATAATATTTTGTCTGCCAACATTGTATGCATATATGTATATACGATTCTATAAAGATACAAAAAGATAACTGTTATCGTATAATAAGACCTTTATCTCAGATGAGAGTTGATACTGGCATGTGCAATAATGCAAACCACTCTAACTGGATCAAGTTGCCAAGGAGTTTCCGAAAGAGTTTCTATTAAAGAATAAATAGAACAAAAAAGAATGAATAGAACTTTTGTAGCAGTTATTAACAAAGAAGAAGCAAATGATATAGAATATGAGATAGCATAGACTAAAGAAGAACAGTTTGAAATAAATGTTGAGGTAGGTCAAGTACGAATATACAGTCTTTCTTTTAAACTGGCCACCAGGGGAATATCTGAATCCGTACGAGATACAAAAAACTGTGTTAGGAGACTATAGCTTTTTTATGATGATAAAAATGTTGGCGTAGTTTTTTTTGATCATGTTTTTAAAAAATATTCTGCTTTTGACCAACTTTCGCCGTCCCGATGTTTTTCTTTCGGTACAATGAAATGATACTAACATGGAAGAGTGTTGTGAAACATTGAAAAAAATGCATATTTCACACAAAAACAATTTTATTTTGCGAACAAAAGACACCTGAACAAAAAAACTAAATATGCCAATATTTTTAATAACAAAAAACAGCTAGTCTCCTAACAAAGTTTTTTCCTATGTCTTACGGATCGAAGCAGTCATACTCGCGAAGGAGTAGGCGGGCCGCGTGAGGGAGAGGACAGCGTCGTCCCTCCACCCCAGCCGCAGTGGTAGACGACCAAGGAGACAGACGTCAGCCTTAGGCAGACGATCTCCGGCCACCGTAGGCGCGGGCATGCGGGCGGCGAGTAATGGGCAACTCGCTGTGCGTCCATGGACCATGCCCGGGTCGACGGCGCGTGGTGTTCCACGCGCGCCTCAAAGAGTGTCAGCAATGACAGGCCCCCCCCTCTAGAGGGCAAAAGCCTGCCGGGGTCGCGGGACTTACGAATTACCGTGACCCCGGAATGTAAAGGGCTAAAAAGGACACCGTGGATTTTAGTCAGTACGAGTCTGACAGTCCCTCCCGCTCTGCCCTGGGTAGGAGGAGTCATTTGATGATTTTACCACGCTTCTTCTTCTTCTTCTTCTTCTTCTTCTTCTTATCGTATGGTTGATGAACAACCTGGTGTCAGAGTTTAAACCGCCCGTAGGCCTCTGACATGGCTTCACACACCGTTGAAAAATCTCTCAGGTGTGCTGGTTTCCTCACGATGTTTTCCTTCACCGTTTTTAGCAAGTGATAATTAATTTATAATACGCACATGAATTCTAAAAGACATTGGTGCGTGCCGGGGTTCGAACCTGCAACCTTTGACTTGGCAGTCCAATGGTCGTACCACTCGGCTATCACTGCTTTTTTTAAAAAAAAGAAAGATCCTGTATAAAGCAATCAACTGAAAAGTGGTGAACCAAGCAACAAGCATTTGTAGATAAGCGAGTAGGAAAACGTTATTATATGAATATGCGTTACATTAATAAAAATACGAAAATGATTAAACGGAACATAGGTAACACCACACAAATAGATCGATGAAGATTGTAAACTATCGTTGCATTTTATAGAGTCAATCTTTCTAGTATTATTTAGTTTCACCGGAAGCATTGTGTGATTACCGTGTACTTTATCGCTTTCAATGAGTAGATACCCACGTCTTTTAATGACTTGAATGACCCTGGCAGTTGAGATTATGTCATGCTCACTCAAATGTCTCGCTGATGGTGGCGCGTGTGTCGGTTCATTTAGTTCCCTTCGAAATGGTTGAGCTGAGTGATGCTGATGCATGTGTCATGTTCGTGAACGGGCGCTGTCAGTCGTGACTGGTCATCTCTTAGCAGCCGCGGTTTAATTTAATTTTATTGAATTGTCTTTTTTTATATTATTTTCCTATGGACACTTTACTTGCTACATCGTTCTCACATAATGTACCATCTCAAGTTGAATGATGTAACAAAGGTTCTGTTATAATTTTGGCAATTGAAAAAGAGTGTCCATGGAGTTTCTAGCCCGTTCTTCTCCATAGAGATCTACGCTTCGGAATGGGCGAAATGTTGTGACGACACTCTATGTCGAAATAATGATAAAAAGAAGCTGTGCTCGTATCGATCGATCAGAAGGCAGAATCTTTTAAAACGGAGTCACCTAATGACCCAGGGACTATCAGGAACTATTATCGAAACGATGTAAATAATGTAATAGTTGATTCATAAACGTAAAATATACACAATGGAAAGGTAACAGATAAATCTTGAATAATGATAATGAAAACTAAACTACGTCAATGAGATAAAAATGAAAACAGTCTGGAGTAGGCAACTCGGAAAGTTTATGAACGTTAGACAGCTAGACACTCATAACAAAATATTTCTTTTCTGATAAGTAGCAGTGATGGTACCGCTGATGAACTCATATTTTGTAGATCAGATCTAGATATAATAATTGCATTTGTGTATGCGACACCTAAGGATAGATTGTGAACTCTCATATATTAAATGAAGAAGAGATAGTAGTGAAATGCGAGCCTATTGCTAAATAAATAAGTGTCGTACACACAACTAATTTAACTCATACATCTATTCCGCAAAGATTTAACAAAATAGGTAATATGACGATAATAGCGCACATTACGTAAACGAATTCTCTAGTAGACTTAGTTACGATGCTAACAAATCAATAAAGCAAGTAAATGATGACATAAATAAATGGAAGCGCTGTTTCAAGCGGTCAGCAATATGGCCGGCTATGAAACAAGACGAATGCTGTAATAATCAATTAAAATTGATTGAGTCTTCATCAGTACTAACTGTTGTCCATGTGACTTGATCACGACACGGATTTTTTACAAACAATGCATTTTGACGCACACTGTCCGATTTATTGCAGATCGCTAGATTCGATTTGTAATATGATTTAAAAGTAAATACGTTTGGTTTGAAAATATTACTTGTAAGTCCTAATACTCGCGACTTTCAACAAAAGTATCGAAGTATACCTGGTTTACGACGTTTACTGTTTTATTTTTTGTCTTACGAAATAACATTTTAGATAGTTGTGGGATAAAACAGTAATGTCTTATTAGTATCAAATGATGATTCAAAGGATAGAAGACCTCGTGCCATTTTGCATGGATCATTGTTTGCTGCATCACTAACTGAGAATTTGCCGAGACTAAACAGCACATATTTTAAGACGAAGATAAAACTAATTCTAAAATAGACAAAGGTATTAGATAAGACTAACTGTTTTGCGTGTTACCAAAGATAAATAAACTACAGGAAGTATATTTGAAAATCGCTGTAAAAATGTAAAGAAAGAATTAAATGATAGTGTGATTTATAGAGATGAATGGAAGAAGAAAATGTGGTGCAATCAAAAGAAAACGGGACAAGGGCAAATCGATTGGCGGGATATATAGACAGGGTACCCGTTTTCTGGAATATGAAGGGCATCCGAAGAAACAGGGTGGTTTTTAATTACAGTCCCTCCACTTCACCCAGTGACCCGGCGCACATTTTATGATTTTACATCCTTAAAAATTAGCAGAAAGATGACGGAATTTTATTATTTTAACCGACTTCAAAAAGGAGCAAATCGTCGGCAAAATAGTCTATTATGAATTAAAAACAAAGCCTTCCGAAAGAAAAGTTATTTTACAGTTTTTTGTGGTGGTTTTCGAAATCAGTTTTTTTTTATGTCTTCTGTTCCTCTTTCATTGTGCTCACAAAATACCTGCTAACTTCGCATTGATATTTCTTTGTAGACATCGAAAACGAAAGCAGTTTATCCGCATTTTTGTAACGCAATCTTCATTCCTACGGTGTTTTGCCTTTTATTCTCGATTACAATAGAAATAGTTTAGATAGCTTAACTGATTTTATCGAGGACATTTCGCAGTCACGCTGATCAAAGACCAGCTAACGGTAAAACTTCTTCATTTTTTGCACAAAACATGTTACTAAACATCTTTGCAGATAGACACCTAGTGCTCCATGCGCAATTGCGCACGTCTCAAAGAGCTGTCTGTAAACTGACGGGAGCTATAGGGTCAAACACCTGCAGGGGTACGGGGACTACCTTAAAAGAGCTCCGTAGCCCTGGAACGTAACCGGCAAACGAAAGTACAAGGTTGAATTTTAGTCACTTCGTCTGACAGTCCTTGCCGTTACATTGGGTGGGACGGACTAATTTGATGATTGACTTGCCTTCGTTCTTCCTATTTACTTCTTTTTAAATTAAAATCTTAAAATACTCTTTCATCTTGTGGATGAAGAGGAAGAGCAAAGCAAAGATGGATTGATTGTATGAAGAATGATATGAATGTAAAAGAATTAAATAATGCTTTGACGTTTGATGGGGCAGGAAAAATAGAAGAAGAAAACGTGTTGCGCCGACTACAAGTAAAATGGAATAAGAGCAGGAAGATGATGTTCTTTTTTTTTATAAACGTTGCCCCACACTAATAATTTCTTCCTGAATCGTGGGTGCGTTTACAAACATAGAAACTCACATACACAAACACCTAGACCCGAAACAACTACTTGTAGATCATAAAAAAATTTGTTCCGTGCAGAGATTGAACCCGCGACATACTGCGCAGCAGTCGATCGCTCATCCACTGCGCCAACCGTGTTGTCAATTATATCTACTATATCATAATTACATCATTACTGACCTACACACACGATTTCTTCGTATCTCAGTTTATATTGAAGGCACAATCTGTCATACATACATATACGTTGACGCTTATCAAATTAATTAGTTAATTAACTCATTGATCAAAGCTCTCTTTGGTAGGTCACTACAATTATAAATGATAAGAGAAGTTTATGAAGTTGATTTAAAAGATATAAACATTTAAAGTGCATTGATACTCTGACCAGCGGGTCTAAAACGGCCACTTAGCAATATTCCTAATGATTCACTACGTGAATGAATAATAGAAGAATAGCCAATGACATTAACTTGCTGGAAATTCACGAAGTGAAATGTTAGGAATGTTATATATTTTAATGTCTTTGAAATCGGTTGCGGGACTGTACGAATTACCGTGACCCCGGAACGTAAAGGGCTACTGAAGGACACCATAGATTTTAGTCGGTACGAGTCTGACAGTCCCTCCCGCTCTGCCTTGGGTGGGAGGACTCATTTGATGATTATACCACGATAAAAAAAAAAAAAGTCTTTGGAATATTCCTAAATGGCCGTTTTAGACCAGCGATCCAAAAAATCTGGCCGGATAATAAATCGTAGATAATAATGTATAAATTATATAAATTATAACGATTTTTCCCAGTCATAGACTACGTTAAATGCGTTATATCATTATTAGGTATTCTTAATTCGACGTACCTATTTACCTACTGGTCTACGTAAGAGGATTTTCCCAAAAGCAAAAAGCAAAGAAAAATCAACTCTAGTTTGTCTATCATAAAATGCATCTTTCCCAAACCTGGGTCAATAATATTATAATTAGCTAATATAGGTATTTACTAATTTTTTACGATAAGTATAAAATTTGTTGCAATTATTTCCTTAATAGTCGGTATCGAAGCAGTATTCATTAACTATTTAAAATTAATTAATTTACGCTAAATTTAAATCCAGCGACAACTTTTTCAATTAAAATAATACCGTTCCACGGTAATTATTACATTACATTCGAAATAATTTAAATTTTCCCGCTTTTATTGAGACTCGATGAATAAGTGTGTAAACAACAATTTCATACTTTACGCATGGACTTTGTCATGCTTAAACTCCATGCATTAAATTAATTTTACGTAGATAATAAAGCTCAATGCATGCAATTGTCGCCTTTAACAACGCTTCAGCCGGTCTCTACATGTTATTGATAAACAAAATATTAAACTCCAATTAAATGTTACTTACTTTTTTTTTGTGGCAACAGCAGCTAAATTTAACTTTCCTCGACTTGCATCTAATTTTTCAGCAACAGATATATGTTCAACGCATCATAATTGTATAACAAACTCTTCTTACATAGTATTTACATCACTTAACCTTGGTTTTTTAAATAATACTTCGCGGTAACGTTATTTGGTAAATGAAAGAATGTAATTAAATGAATGTCACAACTCATGTAGCGTCCGTTTTGGTGAGAAACACCTGAGAAATGAATATTCCGTATGTTTGGGTCATGAGTGAATAAATTAATGTAAAGTCGTTCACTTCCTCGGCTCGCATTGAGTTAACTGTCAGCCTGTCGCCAGTGTCAGCGGTGGCGTGAGGTTATGTATCTATGATGGTCTGACGTCGGTGCGCGTTGGATTTTAGCCAATAAAGCGCTTTAAAAATTGAATATGTCTTGAAATGGATAAACGTTAATCCATTTACATTTTCTTCTTCTAAACGTAAAGTGACCACATCGGTCACTGATCGAAACTCGTATTATGCTTATAAACATAATGTGATGCACCTAGTAAAACAGGTACTACGGTGTCAAAACGATTTTAATGTTTATCTTTATAAGACACAGTGTTTATCGGTAGCAAAATTTCAGACCATTGTTTGGGGTTACTATACATTATTTTATTAAAAGCAAAGCAGTTATAAAATAGGACACATAAGTTTCAATTTATTTTATCTTTTAGTTTTAAATCTAGCTCAACACTCTACACTAGCTCCGCTTTACCCTGACGCAAGAGCGCGCTTCAGCGCTGTATTGTACAAGAATGCGCGCGCACATTTTAGCAAGGGAGAGTTCAAAGACTTTTTAATCAAACATTTCTTTTAAAAATTGTGTCTATTGTGCTACATAACTAGTTTTGTATTATACATAAATAATGTAGGTACAAACTTTACATAAAATAAGTTTTACAGTGTTTGATTCTGACTAGAATAAACTAACGACATCTATGTTTTGGGGCATTCAACTTGTTGCTAAGCAACAGACTTTGCCAAAGATATTTCTGTAGACTCAACAGTCTCCGGTGTAAACATCTTGTATCAGTACTATCAGTCGTGACTAAAAAATAATTATACGTTGTATGTTTTGTTATTTTCTTGTTACTTATTAAAAATGAAATTCTAAATAGGTAAAAAAAAAACATTACCGGGAGAAGTGGTATCCTGTATGTTATTCCAGACTATAAATTATCGCTAAGCATATTATGATAATCTGTTCAGCCATTCTAACGTGATTGAGTAACAAACATGTATCCTTCATCTATTTTAACTCTCTTCTTTATTATATAAATAAATAATAATAAATAAATAAATATTCCACAACTAACACACAACGCCATCTAGTCCCAAGCTAAGCAGAGCTTGTGTTATGGGTACTAGACAACTGATAAACATACTTATATATTTCTAAATACATACATATTATAGATAAATTACACCCATACACAGAACAAATGATCGTGCTCATCACACAAACATTTGTCCTGGGTGGGAATCGAACCCACGACCTCCGGCATAGCAGTCAGGGTCACTAACCGCTAGAGCAACAGGCCTGTCAAATAGGTATATATAGGTATATAAAGGTTAGATACTTTATATGTTAGTAATTATTATTATATTACTACTACTAAAGTAATGAATTTAAAAGCATATAATATGCTAGCAATTCCAAAATGTACCCGAACGGGAACATACTTTCATTTGTCCACTTTCTTATCTAAAAGGAAAAACATTACGCTTAACTATGTACTGTTTAGGTTACCTACTTACCACTTCCTATACTAACTATAGTTACAGTAGTAAACTTGGTCGAACCAGAAGTAACTACACTTAGTACTTAGTTTTCCACGTTTCACAATAGTTCACGATAATCCTGATAGGTGGCGCTACATAACGTGACTGTAAAAGCAATGTTCTCCACTTGGGCACTTGCAGTAGGTACCTTTTTCTATCGTGGTACAATCATCAAATGAGTCCTCCCATCCAGGACGTAACTGGAGGGACTATCAGACTTGTACTGACTAAAATCCACGGTGATTCTTCAATAGCCCTTTACGTTCCAAGGTCACGGTTACGTGATGAGACATCCTGCGACCCCGGCAGGCTTTGGCCCTCTAAGGCCCCCGTCAGAAGTCGAAGTCGAAGTTTTTTGGTGTGGTTGCTAAATCATGGAATAACGTCTCGCGTTCTAGGACCCACACTTTTCCTTCAACTGCTCGTGGTAACTCTTTCAAACTTTGCCGCAACCCTGGCAGTGTCATGGGTCACATACCAACCTAACAAACATATGTACTTCTCATAATATTTTTACTATGTACTAACGTTCAGGGTGCCTTTTTTTTTATCGTGGTAAAATCTTCAAATTAGTCCTCCCACCCAGGGCAGGGCGGGAGGGACTGTCAGACTTGTACTGACTAAAATCCACGGTGTCCTTCAATAGCTCTTTACGTACCGGGGTCACGGTAATCCCTTGGTCCCGCGACCCCGGCAAGCTTTGGCCCTCTACAGGCCCCGTCACTATGCTGACACTCTGAGGCGCGCGTGGAACACAACGCGCCGTCGACCCGGGCATGGCCCATGGTCGGACAGCGAGTCGCCCATTACTCGCTGCCCGCATGCCCGCGCCTACGGTGGCCGGAGATCGTCTTGCGACGTCCGACGCCGTGGGCGTCTACCACTGCGGCTGGGGTGGAGGGAGGACGCTGTCCTCTCCCTCAGGCAGCCCGCCTCCTCCTTCACGAGCATGACTGCTTCGCAGAAGGAGGCGACCGCTTCCCACTCCGTCTCGCCCCGCAGCATGGCCTCGACCAATGCCGGGCGCGAGGTCTCCGCCTATCGCTGTCGTGAGGACACGGCGGTGCTCTGCCCAAGCGGGACAGTCCTGCACCGTATGCTCCACCGTGTCCTCCGGAGGATCCTCGCAGTGGTGACACCCAGGCGATTCTTCCCTCCCTATCAGACACAGGAACCTCCCGAAACTTCCGTGTCCGGTGAGGACCTGCGTCATGCGGAAGGTCAGGACGCCGTGACACCTATCCAGCCACTCCTCAAAGAGGGAACGTTCGGGGTGCTAAGACAGGAAACCTCCACGTGCGCCCATAGACTGGAGTTCCCTCTCGGATACGTCCGGGGGGAAGACCAGTTTTTCGGGCCGGTGCACCCTGGGATGCGGGCAAAAACTCTTCCTTAGGCACTGTGTGCCTGAGGGGTCTCTTTGCCCGTATGCGAATGGCCTGTCGGGTGGACGCTCCAACGCGTGTCCCTCTGAATAGCAGAGGGCACAGCGGCGGAGCGGGCTTGCGGACGGCGAGTAATGGGTAAGCTCGCCGTCCGACCAAGGACCAAGACCAGGTCGGTGGCGCGTCGTGTTTCACGGGTCACCGACGGGGCCCCTTGCGGGGCCAAATGCCTGCTGGGGTCGCGGATTTTTTCTTAATCCAGGATACCGCGGCCCGGGAACGTAAAGGGCATCCGATGAAACACGGGTGGATTTTAGTCAGTAAGAGTCTGACAGTGGGCGGGAGGACTCATTTGATGATTTTGCCACCCTTAAAAAAAAAGGGACTGTTAGGCTCGAACTGACTAAAAACGTTACAGTCAGACCCAGTCCGAAGTCCATTACTGCTTGCAGTTGAACTTTGCGTCCTTTCTCCTTTGTTTGGTCGATTCTAAAAAGGGGTGGTCAGACGTCTGGCGATAAATATGGTCAGTCATTGCAAGCGATTTTGTTATAAAATGATTCAGTATAAATATAAATCAGTGTCCATTGTCCGTGTGGTGTCCGGACATAAAGCATAGTGCCACCCCATATCTTCCAATGGGTGTAAAAGGCGACTAATGGACCTTAAGACCTAGTGCATGCTATCAAGCACCTTGGGTCACCCGAATGGTTGCAGGTAAACCACCAACAAACGCATTCCCAAAGAGGGTTAGTGTCAAGCAGGCGGCCGGCTATAAAATCAAAGCCAAATCCTTAAGCAATATGTTTGGAGTACCAGGTTTTCATAGTCATGAAATTAAATTAACACTATGTAGACTAATATAACCCAAATCAGATAACCATTCTTAAAAAGAAAACAATTAGAGCATTCACACGACACCATTGTAGGGACCCAAAAGAGGACCGTTGCCATTAGAGTGCTAATTGATACCAAATTATATTAACAAATAAACAAAACATAATAGTAAAGGAAGCGGATGAAATAGGTTACTATTGGTATTAAAAAATAATTGGACAAAGTTTAAAGGGACTTCTGAATTCGAATAAAGTCGTTGGCAATAAAGTGAAGGAAATAAGAAACAAAGTCACCGACTTCCAATAATAACTTTTCATACAAAAGTTATTTTACGCGTCTTTGTGGTTTTTTTTTGAAGTCGGTTTTATTTTTTTCAAAAAGTTTTTATTTTATCCTTTTTAGTGGGTACGGGCGTAATATTTTGTTGTGTGATTGCTTGGATCGATAGGTACAATCTCCGTTGATTTGCTGTAATTTATTGAAGATTCGAGTTACCTCGATTTCTCAAAGATCCCGTCATCAAATCCTTACCTGGTTATGGGACCATCTGTATTCCGTTTCAAACAAAAGAAGAATTATCCAAATCGGTGCAGACGTGGTCGCGGGACGTAAAGGGCTATTGAAGGACGTCGTGAATTTTAGTCAGTACAAGTCTGACAGTCCCTCCCACTCTGCCATGGGTGGGAGGACTCACTTGATGATTTTACCACGATAAAAAAAATCGGTGCAGGTGTCATCGAGAAATCGGGGAACAAACATAAAAAAAGGTTCCGAGGAATTGAGCACCTCCTCCTTTTTTTCGAAGTCGGTTTAAAAGACGAATTTTATTATTCATAGATGTGGATGCATAATTATTATTATCTTATCTTTAACTGTCTACTGTACCGGTTAAAAATCCACCCATTTTCCTTCGGTTAGCCTTTGCGTTCCAGAGCCACGTTGTTATTGGAAGAAAGTCGTGCGCCCCCGGCAGGCGCAGTCCGCCTCCTCCTTCAATATTTCTGCTTCGCAGAAGGAGGTGACGACTTCCGAATGACCCTCGCTCCGTAACGTGACCTGAAACCTGAAAAATCAGCCTCTAGCTCGGACGATGGGATAAACAAGATTTGCTATAATTAGAAAGGGTCTCTTTTGCGACTCTTAAATGCTATTCTACGTTTAAATGTGTAAAACAACAAATTAATGCAATTAAAAGCAAACACAATGTGTACAGAAGACACCAAATACACGTTTGTTTCATTCTTAACTGTTATTTTTTTAAGCTTAGAGCAGAGAAGGTTAAAAGGTGTGTTCGAGATAGTTAAAAATGTTTTTGAAAAACAAATAAGAAAAGAGTGTTTGAAATTAAAGAGAACTTAATGTTGCATTTCTGTTTAACAGAAAGGCCTTTCTAGAATTGCACTATTATTAATTAAATCACAAGTAATCAACTGCGCAGAAACTACTTGGATCTGATAAAATAATAACTTGATTTCTTGATCGGCGGCCATTTATAACTTATTCAATAGAAATTAACACTTATAATGTCAATCCAAAGTGAAGACTAATAATTATGTTACCGTTGTGTTAAATCAAACCATCCTCACTTCATGAATACGTAATACAATGAAAGGGTACTACTACTATACAGCCTGATTTCAATTTCAACAATACGTTTTTTTTTCATTGTTTTCTACAAAAAAGGTTCGAACTTCTGTCTTTTGTTTCGAATTTTTGAAAGCACAGGCTGGTTCAGCCTGTGTTTATTTCCTTTTTTTTGGCGTTCCATTTCTAAAATAGCGAACAGGCAAAACTCTTTTGTTTTCTAATTTCAAAAGTACTGGAATGATTCATCTTTGGCTAAACTCATCGGGCCAATTAATCTAGCTCTAGTTAGCTTACCCACCGATCTGTAAAGAAATTCTAAATTTATACAGATAACCAAAGTGCGATTTTACTTTTTAACTACATAGTTGAACATGCTTCGCCGTTTTTTTTTAAACTCTCTTTCGAGAAATCGCAATTACCTGAGGGAACATAATCTGTTTACTGGGACAAATTGGCAAGCCTGGAGGAAACTTGTCTGTAGTCAGTGAAATGTAAATAAAAATAAAAGGTAAGTAGCAACTTTGTTATTTTTAGTAGTTTTAAGCTCTACTGCTAAGCATGAATTTCTGGATTTGATATCCAGGTCGGGCAAAGTGTTGTCGATTTTTTTCCATCACGAATATTTTAGAAGCCAAAGATTGCACTGGTTTCGACTGATGGCAATAAGCTCACTCCTTATTCAGATATACATGAGACCTCTCTAAAGTCAGTTAGGTACGGTCAGTGCCCATCATTCATGACCTATCTTATAAGGAAAAGCGAGTCAAGTTATGCTGGCCATTGACCGCACATGCCTCATGTTTTTTTTTTGTGCTAAGAGAGACCAAACTAGCTTGAAACCTCAAAAAAAAAAATACAAAATCACTATGAACTACCTGTGTGTGTTCTTTTTTTGAGAAATAAATTTCTTTAAAACTAAAAAAAAAACTCGCTTTCTTAAGACCGATTACCAATTTAAAATATTCTAAAGCTAGGGTAGGCCCTTGGAGACGGAACCGAAGATCACAATCAAATAACCGGGTAGTCCCGGGTTTCTATTCTAGTCACGTCACTTACCTTCGATCGTAGATAATACCCGGCGCTCATGACGGGTTCTACCTAACCGGTACTTACCGATTATAGGTACCTACTTGTAAAAACTAAGCTGGGGTAGTGAGATTTTCTCTCGGTCCTTAAGTAGGAGTGCGCTGATATTTTTCTTTCTATTTATATGGTTTTTCTTAAGAAAAAAGATTTTAGCTGCAAATGGAAACACAAAAGTGTAAAGAAAACCTATCTTTAATACAGAAAATGTTAGATTTGTATACTTGCGTGTAATCGAAAAACGCAAAAATAAATCTTAAAAAAGCTATACTTACCAAAAACGAGTAATATGTGAAGAAGTGGATCTGGAATTTTACCTTTGCTTTTTGACAAAAACGTAAAAAGTACTTATTAAAAGTCAAACCTTTTTTTTTAACAGCCAAATTAAAATTCAGTATTTTGCGCTTGCTGTTTACCAATAAACTGATTGCAAAAGTACTTACATGAAACGGCTATAATTATGAACCTTTTGATGAAAGTGCTTTATTGAAAAATACGTGTGTGCAACAACGTAAATCACGAAATTATTTACTACTTACAAAATGAAATAACATTGAAATAGTGAGTAAACACACGGCTACACATCAACCTATGAAAAACCAGTATAAGCTGACTGTAATTATTCGGAAAGGTCATACAAAGCGAGGTCAACATACACTGGTTATGTACGGCTTCATGTGTTAATATGTGTTACGCAATTACCACGCAGAATTGTAATACAGTTACTGAAACAGTACAACGTTTATTAGAACATAAAATGATATTGTTCACATTGTCCATTCAAAACACAACCACAACATTGTTACAGCATTTTCAGCTTTAATATCATTTGCAACATTCCATTTTGAGCTTTAAAACGAATTAAAAATGAAACTGTTTAAAAACGATGTTACTTTAAAAAATGTAGGTTGTTTGATCAATGGGTAAACTAACTATAGTTAAATATGCATAAATACATTTTTATTATTATTT
Organism: Agrotis puta; assembly: GCA_943136025.2. Classification (NCBI taxonomy): domain Eukaryota; kingdom Metazoa; phylum Arthropoda; class Insecta; order Lepidoptera; family Noctuidae; genus Agrotis; species Agrotis puta. The sequence goes on from OW964171.2 coordinate 6,433,277, forward strand.
GAACTAACACTTTGTTAAATCCATAGATATAATAATAATTCTACGGTAAATTAAAAAATAATATTTCTATGTTGGTTAAAGCTAATACATATTTTAACATACCATTTGTTAAAAAAAGGCATTTTAAATTTAGTTCAATATACAACTGGCCCTAAGTACTGATATTAAAACTACAAAATTGCCACAGCATTTTAAACTTAAATGTCATTGTAATTCTCTACATAACACACCACTTTAAACTTAAAAATAAAGTAGCTAAAAATAAAACTCTTTTGAAATGACGTCACTGCAGAACATTAGGTAGTGGTTTCATAAAATTCCAGGAGGTAAGTGGTGGGGTGCTAAGACAGGAAACCTCCACGTGCGCCCGTGGACTGGAGTTCCCCTTCGGATACGTCCGGGGGGAAGACCAGTTTTTCGGGCCGGTGCACCCTGGGATGCGGGCAAAAACTCTTTTAGGCACTGTGTGCCTAAGGGGTCTCTTTGCCCGTATGCGAATAGCCTGTCGGGTGGATGCTCCAACGCGTGTCCCTCTGAACAGCAGAGGGCACAGCGGCGGAGCGGGCTTGCGGACGGTGAGTAATGGGTAAGCTCGCCGTCCGACCAAGGACCAAGCCCGGGTAGGTGGCGCGTCGTGTTTCACGCGTCACCGACGGGGCCCCTTACGGGGCCAAATGCCTGCTAGGGTCGCGGCTTTTTTCTTAATCCAGGATACCGCGGCCCCGGAACGTAAAGGGCATCCGAAGAAACACGGGTGGATTTTAGTCAGTAAGAGTCTGACAGTCCCTTCCGCCCCGCCCAGGGCGGGAGGACTCATTTGATGATTTTGCCACCCTAAAAAAAAAAAAAAAAAAAAAAAAAAAGGAGGTAAGTGGTATCTTCTCGCTCACGTCATCCTTACTGTCTCGAGGGTACATAAGTGGTATAAGTACCTGGATTACCATATTTTACGTTCCGGTGTTAGCTTTCTTTGCGTTTTATAAAATACTGGCTAGCTTTAGCAAAATAATTTAATCCTTTTTTTTTTTTAATTCTCAGAATATTAAAAAAAGATTTAGAATTACGAATTTTGTGGTGGGAAATAATGTAATCTTTGGTAGCTTTTTACTCTATATATATTCTAGGCTTAAGAAACGTGTGAAGGACTCAAGGGATGAAGAAGAACCTCAAGGTATATGACCTCCCCTGGCTGGACCTGACCTTAAAATCAAGACATCTGCAGGATTACCCGGTTTAGCTATAAATACTAGCTAGGATGCGAGAAGCCATTCCCAAAAAAGTAATGTACTGGCCACTTTCACAGATCGTATTATACAAAGAGACGCTTACTTAAATAGAACAGAGACAACGGTCTAACTAAGCCTAACTATTAGACTTCGGTGTTCTATCAGTCATCCGCCTGATACGGGCACGCTGCAGTGGCGGCGATAAGATCCCTCTTTGAGGACTGGCTGGAGAGGCGCCTTGCATCCTCACCTCATGCCTGACACAGGTCTTCACCGGACACGGTTGTTTCGGTAGGTTTCTGAGTCTGATTGGGCGGGAAGAAACGCCTGGGTGTCATCACTGCAAGGATAGCCCGGAGAACATGGTGGAGCATACGTTACTGGTGTGTCCCACTTGAGCAGAGCAGATGACCTCTCGCGCCCGGCATTGGTCGAGGCCATGCTGCGGGGCGAGACGGAATGGGAAGCTGTCGCCTCCTTCTGCGAAACAGTCATGCTAGCGAAGGAGGAGGGCAGTCGGGCTTGAGGGTTAGTGGCAGGGGCGGCTGGACCTCAAGACCTAGCCGCCGCAGGAGACAAATACGGCAACGGACGCCGCGAGACCATTTCTGGCCAGCGTAAGCGCGGGCATGCAGACAGCAAGTTATGGGTGACTCACCGTCCGATCATGGACGTCACGCCGGAACGTAAAGGGTTTCTTTTTTTAATTTATTTGTTGCTATTTATCGAACCATATTTCAATCAATTAATATCAATTAATTAATTGTCCAAAAAGCAAAGCATGCAAGCAGAGCAAACTTCTTTCGAAGTAGTGGAAGTTTTAATCAGAGCAATTTGAATATTTGAGAACACTGCAGTTTATTACTGAGCTTCCTAGAAAATAATTATGTTCTACTATGTTGATTTATATCTTTTGTTTAAAAACATTTTGCGAATAGAGCAGAATTAATGTGGCGTTGATAGTCGCCACTTAATTACTTATACAGGGAAAATGAAAAAATAAATAAAATAATAATTCAGTATTAGTACTTTTCAAAAGTTTAAATCAATGAAGAAAGGTAATCAAGCTACAATAAATTAATAAGTTAAGGAACAAAATTGGTTTTTAACAACCTCATCTACAAAATTCTGGGCGTCCCCTAAATAGGTAATTACATGCACGGCCACTTTTTTCAGGCCAGTAAAAGCCAAGCGCCTGAAAATTTCATAATTTCGAATTAATGAAAATATGAATAAATGAGTTCTTATTTTTGTAACATTCACGAATATTTTGTGTTATGGCTCTTACAAGGTCGCGGGACTGTACGAATTACCGTGACCCGGAACGTTAAGGGCTATTGAAGGACACCGTAGATTTTAGTCAGTACAAGTCTGACAGTCCCTCCCGCTCTGCCCTGGGAGGACACATACGATGATTTTACAACGATAAAAGAAAAAATGGCTCTTACAAGATAAATATAACATTTTCAGAGAAAAAAAAAACCACTTCAAAATTCTAATTACAGGTGTCTAGCCTTTCATACCTTCTAACTTTATTGCGGTTTCTGCTCAATTGAACGCTGCACTAACGCGGCGCAGTCGTGCAGTCACACGGAACGCAGAAACGGAATGGCGCGCGTGTGTGACGTCTGTGCCGCGTCAGCGCAGCCTTCAATTGCCTCCAGAGGAAACGCCGGAACAACACAACGCCTACGCCGCTTTGTCGTGACGTATGCGCTGGACAAACGCTAGCGTGAAGGCGCTCTTACCCGCGATTGTTCTGACACATAAACAAACGTGACCACTGGGCCCAAATATGCCTTTTTTTTTAGTTGCTCTTGGCCTTAATCTAGCCCAGAAAGAAAGATGAGAACTAAGGTCTGAAACTCCTGCGCACCGACGAACACAGTAAAAGCTGATTGGCGCCGGACTCCGAGAGGTTGGTTGTCGTGAGACAGGTAGCCCTGGTGTAAAAACTGTTTTTTTAACGCACGTGAGCGAGAACCATGTACGAAAATTAATCATAATAAATCATCGCACTTATTTTGCTAGTACTTTCATGCAAAAAAAAATCTCAGTCACTATGGCGTCGTCTGTCTTCTTTCATACTATCGTCCAGTCTTCTCTATTTCTACTTACTGAAATTCGTCTGTAAAATGCCTGAATACCTGTTTTTTTCATCTAGCTGAGCGGAACCTAGACACAAAGTGACAATCTCGCGAAGTGCTACGAATGTAAAGTTTTAAACATCTGCAAATAGGTTAAATCATTTATTTTATTAAAGTTCTCTCCGCGTTGTTAAATACTGATTGGGGTAAAGCTTTCGAGACAGTGCTCCACAAAATGAATAATATTTTATAACTTTACCTATTGATTTTTAAGTAATTGTTCCACTTAATACAGTTTCTTCAATGCTGAAACCTTTTTCTACTCTGTTGTTTACCATAACTTTTTTTTACATTTCCCCACACTACTCTCCTGGGTCGTGAGTGCGTTAAAAGACACAGAAACTCACATACACAGACACCCAGACCCAGAACAACTACTTGTAGGTCATACAAATACACACATCAAAAGTGTCTAGGGATCAAGCATTTTTATGCGGATTTCTTGAGATTGAGATGTGGCTTTGTAATAAATTTATGATTTTATAAATTTATATGGATCCTTTTTGGTGCATTTCATAATTTGAATCAGGAACTGTGAATCAAATTCGAGTAAAAGATGAAAATCAGCTGTCAATATTTTCCCTATAAAAACATACAACGCATTGAAGACATTATTAGTGCTACTGTTTCCCTACTACTGATTAAAACCAACGTTATTATGGAGCGGCGACGTCATTTAAGCAGGGAAGAAATGCTCAGAGCCGTAGGAATGATAGAAGCTGGTTCCCGGCAACGTACTGTGGCTTTAGCTCTGAATACAAGTCAGAGTATTATCAGTCGACTTTGGACACGTTACCGAAGCACTGGTACCGTGGCTGAGCGCCATGGAGGACGGTATCGCTGCACCACACGGAGACAAGACCGATACATTCAAATCTTAACTCGAAGAGCTCCAACAATAACCGCCATGATGTTAGCCGTGAGGCTTCATCACTCTTCAGGGAACTTAATTAGCGACCAAACAGATAGAAACCGCTTGCATGAAGTGAACCTTCATTCCCGAAGACCGCTACGGGTACCACCTATAGCAATGCACAATCGTAGGATTCGATATCAATGGGCTCTTGAACACAGAAATTGGGCAGAAGAACAATGGCGTTTCGTGTGCTTTTCTGATGAGTCTCGTTTTGGTATGAGTCCGGATACAAGACGTATACGACACTGGAGAAGCCCTGGACGCCAACAGCGATTAAAATCCTGCCAGGAAGTCCATCCTTATAGTGGTGGAACCATCATGGTATGGGCGGGTATTTGGATCGGCGGAAGAACTGAGTTGATTTGGATCAGAGGCAACCTCAACGCTCAAATTTATGCTGAGACGATTGTATCAGACGTCATCGTTCCTCTACAAGTGCAAATCGGTCCCTTATTTCAGTTAATGCATGATAATGCACGACCGCACACCGCAAGAGTTGTAAGACAGACTCTCGCCGCAGCTAACATCAATGTCCTGCCCTGGCCTGCTCAGTCGCCAGACTTGAATCCGATTGAGCATGCATGGGATATGCTACAGAGAAGAGCTCTGCCGAATATGGAGGGTATCCAGTCGCAAGAAGACCTTTTTTTGTTGTTGCAACGAACATGGGCGGCCATTCCACAGCGTGATTTGGATAAACTCATTTTGAGTATGCCAAACCGATGTTCTTGTGTTGTTAGTGTTCGCGGTAGAAACACGGATTATTAATTGTTTAAGTTACCCAATAAAATTGTAAAGAAAACTGTTATTTCAGTCTTTTTTTCGAACTTTTGTGTTAGTGGTTCAAATGTCAAAAATCCCTTTATTAGGAAAATGGCAAATTTCTTTATTAATGCAAAGGTGACTTGGTTTATCGTTACTGTGACAAACGAAAACACTTTATTTGATGAATCCTTAATTTTTTTTTTAATTAATATCAATCAGGAGAAAAGTTATTGCAAAAATATATGTTGATCCCTAGACACTTTTGATGTGTGTATTTGTTCCGTGCCGGAATCGAACCCGCGACACGCTGCGCAGCAGTCCAATCGCTCAGCCAATGCACTAACCGTACCGTCAAACGTTATTGCAATAGCTAGTAAGTTCTAACATTTGTTTTATGTTTTTACGGCTATATTTTTTTATGGCTAATGTCATAGGGAACTCTTATCGAGCCATCTGTGTATTCAAAGACTTTTTAATTTCTGTTGTCCCTGCCTACACCAGTCTTGAACAGTATTTTATTTTAACAGTATTTTATAATACCACACAACAAACAGCTGTCTTATAATTTGTATATGGATAAGTATTTGTTTTTTGTACCAAAGTAATTTATCTAAACTTTATTTAATTCTAAATTTCCGGCAAGAGGAGGTTCTATAAATTAAGTGAAATCTCGGTGATCAACTGAAAACAATTGGTTTTAGACAACACTTATTGAGTATCATTTGCATCAAAAAAAACAAAATAAATTGTTCAAAATAAATTAATTTAATTTAAAATTTAGAACACCCCGTACATTACCCAAGAACAAAGTAATATTAATTATATGTCAATCATGACCCGCCTGCGACACAGACGAGAATATCACTCACAAACCTGTTTCGTGCCTAAAAAGTCATCATGACTAATTCTCGCCCAAAACGCTACTTCGGGTTTCATTACCGTGTCCTCCGATTCTTGGGACTTGGTTGGTGGCATCATCCTGAAGAAGGTAAAACAAACAATTTCCCAGGATGGTACCTCTACTACTCGATCCTCACGCAAGTGGTCTGGGTAGCTGGATTTGTCGGCCTGGAAACCATCGACCCTTTCGTCGGCGAAAAGGAAATGGACCGATTCATGTTCAGTCTCTCTTTCGTCATCACCCATAACCTCACCCTCATCAAACTGTACATCTTCTTCTTTAAAAACATTGACATTCAAGAAATAGTGCACACTTTGGAGATAGGAATGTACGATTACTATCAAAATGTTGCAAAGAACAGACGAACGGTAAAAATATCCAAAATTATAACTGGAGCCTTTATTTTCTTCGGATGGCTTACGATTGGCAATGGAAATGTGTATGGGACGATTCAAGACATCAAATGGAAGTCTTTAGTTGCTACTTTAAACGATACTGAAGCGCGTCCAGTTCGGACGTTGCCTCAGCCGATTTATATACCTTGGGATTATCAGAAAGATGCTTCATACATTCCTACTTTTGTTCTTGAAACTGTAGGATTGCTATGGACTGGTCATATTGTGATGACCATTGATACATTTATTGCGTCTGTTATCTTACATATGGGTTCGCAGTTTGATATACTAAACGAGGCTATAGTAACCGTGTATGATAGGACAATGAAGTCACTAAGGGAAGGCCTACGTCTCGATGCTAATGTTGTTCAAGAAAGAGAATCACTGGTATTGAGTCCAGAAGATAACGATGAGAAAATTGTGCAAGCTTTTGTACCAAGAGAAGAAATTGACGCTGCGTTGGAGACTGCTTTCAGGAACTGCTTCGTACAACACCAGGTTCTTATCAAGTGAGTATAAACTACGGTGATTGACTTTTTCACAAAAACTACTGAATGGATTTTAATGAAAGTTGTTGATACAGATATGAAAAATTAATATTTTATTTAAGGTTTATCTCAGTATGACGTACGTGAGTAAAGCCGCGTGTATAAGCTAGTAAATTACTAAATGCATGGTAGGACTTCAACTATTATTATTAATTAGCCAATGTCCGTAATGGTGACATCAATTAAAATCCAGCTTTATTTTATATCAAAGCAGTTTTACGACAGTCACCCTTAAATTTAACTCAAGTTGCAAGCTGTTGTCAAAGGGAAAAGACAAAACAAGTGAGGAATTAATTTTCATTTTTGATGAATTTCAATGATAAGCTATGGGATGTCCCCTTGCATCCTTTTAGGGTACAACAGAATACTATACAATTCCCACATACAGATTTGACACTTTGGAACGATTCCTCTTCATTTTTATTTAAAGACTTCTCTGATTCTTTCGATTCAGGGCAAATGTAGACTAGTCGAAGAAAACAGCATCGGTAAAAGTAGTAAAATATCTCTATAACAGTAACATCAAACTTTTCTTTCAAATAATGCAGTTCGCGCAATGCGAACTGTTTCCGAATACAGCACAAACTATACGTTTATGAAGTTCTAGTTTATTCCAAAAATGTTATAACTGCGGAACCCACTTTCTATTTAGACCACGATACACATTTTAATATACCTGAAAACGTAACCACAGATATTTCCGTATCATTCAATGAAATATGGATGTGAAAAGATAGGTCAAAAGTAAATAAAGATAAAGTAATATCGCGCTTTATATTCAAGAGACGTTCGCAGAGTATGGGAATATCTGTATAACGTTGTGTTAACCTTGGTAATCACGGCTACTTTGTATTCCAGTCTGAGTTTTCAATCTGTTTGCTCAGCTTTTCACTGAATTACATGTGGATTGTCTCGTTTTACACTTGTTTAAGGAGATAGAATGGTTTAAGGAGAGACTGACAAATGGGGTTCGACCGTTATTTTTCTGAAATGGCGAGTAAATCTTTGGGAAGGAATTTTCGAACAGTTGGAGTATTTCTGGATAAATATATGTTTTATCGTTGGTTGATCTGTAACACTCTAGTGTGTTCTTTATTTACTAATTTTCTAGTTTTTTTTTATAGGAGTGACAGAAATTAGTAGTAGGACAAGACGACTATGCTCACTAAATTATTTTAAGTTAGTAAAATGAAATGTTTTTACAAGTTGCCTCCAATATACGAATCATGTAGGATCCAACCTCTCAAATCTATTCAAATACCAACAAATAATAATTCGAATAATAAATTATTGTTTTGCTTAAATATTAATTTTGCTTAATCATTTTTAAATGTTTTTTTTTTAATTTCTTTTTTGTAAAAATGTTTGAAAATCTTATAGGAAAAAAATATAATAAAAGAAATTATTGTTGTGCTTATTTCACACAATATTTTCGAAATATTTGGTACAGATGTTTAGATATTTCGTCCAAGGTCCAAGTCACGCAACAAAAGCCTTGCTTTACATCAATTACTATTCGTATTCGCTATCCCAGACTCAGTACTACAAAGTTTTTGGCAGCCGACCGACTTGGACCAGCCGAACGTCCTAAACTACCATAAAGTGCAATGTGAATTAACTGGAAGGTTTGGCGGCGGCGTCCCGAGCCAAACTTCGGTGTACTTCGGCAAATAAACCAGTAAACTGCTACCAATTACATCGAAATACATGTCACATAAATAAAATTAATTTCCGCAGCATCCCACTTCTTCATGTTAGGGTATGAAGAAGAAGTGAATCAGAAAATCAATGATCGTTAAAGAAAACTTTATCTCCGATCTCAAGTAACCAACATCTGGCATAAGTTTGTTGAAACCCGGCCCGAACACAATGAGAAGTTAGCCGATAATGCCATATTATAATTATATTTCTTGGCTACTTAAGTGAACTTTTTGTAATCTCTTCTGCGCCTTCATAGTTTTAACAATGGTTGTACTCGTACTGTTTTAATCAAATCTTTGACCTGATTTTATCGAGAACACAAACATCTATTTACACTTATCCACCATCCGCCTATTTTCAATTTTAATACAATACGAACATCGCAATCGTCCCCGTAGTTATTGGAAACGTGCCTCCTAATACAAATACAGATATTTGCGGGGTCAATAAGGGATAGGTCTGAAAAATGATGGGTATCCCGCTGCGTAAAAAATGTCAATTCACAGTCGATACGAAAGCAATAAGGGGACGAGTTCTGTGGATATGACATGCTGCAATATCTCAGGATTACACCCTCAATATTGTCAGTTGGTTTGCCTTTTTTTCACACTTAGATCAACATAATCTGTGCTTTATATTCACCTTTCTGCGCTGATATTAGAATAAAGTTTTCACTCGGTATGTATATAGTAAGAATGAGGATATACATGAACGTTGCTGATTAAAAGAAGACGTAGTGACTGTTATTGAAAATACTATGCCTAGATAGTTTTTTCATGGTGAGGGAATGAGTGAAATGCGACTAACAAAAAGCATTTACGAGATAGATGTGAATGAGAACGCAGAAAGCGGAAGCCCTAGAAGCCTAGCCCTAATCATAATGACTTTGTTGATAAGGTTCTTCAGAAAGATCAAGTGTGTAAGTACTCACAACTGGAATGCTTGTATGACTAAATGTGAAAACGTGAAAGGCGAAAAGAATATTATCGTAGCAGGCGCTCTGTAGTTTTTGCATCCGTGAAAAAATGCGTGAGATTTTATACGTTTGTGATACTGTGTAAAGTCCTTTATTTCACTAGATATACTACAGTGACGAGTATTTTATATTTTATTAACTTTATTTCCAGTTGCGTGGAGAGATTCTCTAGAACTTATTCTTACGGCTTCATGACTCAACTGCTCTCGAGTATGGCGGCCATTTGCGTAGTAATGGTTCAAGTTTCGGTAAGATTCATAGATGTGCGGCTTTATTTCATCTCCATATTTTTGCATAACATTTTGTTATACTTTTACTTGATAGAATTTATTTCCTGACTTTAATACAGTACACCTGTCAAAGGGCCCGGAAGTCTACCAAACATGGGGCATCGTAAAGTTGTGCAGGTTACATTAACAGTAGCTACATGTAAAATACTGGTTTCCACATCCGGTTAGACTAGAAACTGACCCCAACGTACTTAAGAAAAGTAGAGAGAAGGCAGATGAAGACAATTACCATACGTGTACCTATTCTAACAAGTTTAGGTATCAAAGAACTAGACTCAGATTTCGCCATGTAACCTTTGTGTCTGACTATTTGCCGTTCGAATAAACCAATTACTTGTAGGTCGGGTCAAACAGTCATATGAAAATGTATCGAGAGGATTCCAAGAAGTATCTTTCTATTTATGTATTACACAATTCGATCTTCGATCTTCGATCATTAGTTCCTCGGACTACAAACTTATTTCTTTAAATTCATAATTCATTTATTCATTTTGTGAAACATAGGTGATTACAGGTGTTTTTCAATAGATCAAAGTACAAACCATGTCCCGCCGATAGGCATACAAAATCAGTTTTAGAAATATTAATAATATAAAATGTACGAGTATAATTATGCATGTCAAGTTATCAAAATTGTGTCAATAAAATATGGAAAATGTCATGAAATAATCAAAAAAAAATAAAAATGTTAATAATAATGTCAAAAGTACGAGTATATGCATGCATGTCAAATTATCAAAATTGCGTCGATAAAGTAGTGAAAATGTCATTAAAGTATCAGAAAATATAAATTATAAATATTCATCAGAAATTGTCATCCAAATACTCTTTGACTGAATAATATACCTTGTCATTTAGTAGCTTAAAGAGCTTATTTTTGAATTCATTATTATTCTTACTATTTCTAATATCACAAGGTAATTTGTTGTACAATTTAGGTGCCATTGCATAGACACTTTTATAAGCAAAAGCAGTCTTAGTAACTATTGTTTTTAGCTTATCTGAGCGACGTTGACTTTCTACGTGACTAAACAAGTGCATATTGTTTTTTACAAACATCAGAACCTCATAGATATACAGCGACGGTACTGTCAGAATATTTAAATCTCTAAAGTGCGGCTTACATGTATCTGTTGTTTTTAATTTACAGATGGCTCGGATACATTTTTTTTGTGCCAAAAGTACGAACGATATAATTATTTGCAGCATTACCCCAAAATATAAGTCCATACCTTAGTGTGGAGGCTACGTACCCGTGGTATGCCGTTAGGAGGGCAGTTTTGTTTGCGATTTTACCTAACATGTATAGGGCATAAGAGAATCGGTAGAGTCTTAAACAAACACTATCAGTTTGAGATTTCCATGACATATCATTGTCAATGTGCAATCCTAAAAACTTTGTGGTTTTGGATTCTAGTACTGCGTCTCCTTTGTACCTGATTTGGTATTGTGTCGGTGTTCTTTGTGTAAAGTCCTACCTTCATCTGTATCTTGAGTGCGTTTCATCATAATAATATCCACTACTCACCATAGGCCTCTCCCATAGACTTCTAACAGAACCGGTTCGAAGCGGCCTGCGTCCATGGTGCGTTTACAATAATTTCACATTTCTGGCGGTGTTACCAATATCATAAATGGAAGCGACAATGGAAGCGAAAAGATCCTTTTTTAAATTGATTTAAAACTAAGGAAACTCCACGCCTTTTTTTGTCGGAAGGCTGTTATTTGAACCGATTGATTGACAGTTAATAAACTTTCCTTGCAGCAAGACGCATCGAGTTTCAAGTCAGTGAGATTGATAACATCTGTGGCGTTCTTTGTGGCCATGATTATTCAGCTGGGTATGCAGTGTTTCACTGGCAATGAGTTGACGCTACAAGTAAGTAAATGAAAAAATATTAAATCAAAGAAACCAAATATTTAAACAATAAAAGAAACCTGTTCACTCTCGCTTTGTTTGAAGCGTAAAGTTCAATAGCTAAACTATTCGAAATTTTCTGTTGAAAGTTAGTGTGTAGTAAAACGAGCAGGTCTTTTAAAGAAAAAACTCAGTTTATTGACGACTTTGTCTCTATAACCCCTGACCGAGGCTAGAAGCAAAAGCAACCATAACTTAAAAAAGACACTCATACTTATATATTTTCAGGCCGAGCGTATTTCCGATGCAATAATGCAATGCAAGTGGGAGCGCATACCGCCCAATCACCGTCGGCCCCTGCTGATGATGATGATGAGAGCTCAGCGACCTCTACGGCTGACAGCTGCCGGGTTCACGCATATGGACAATGCTTGCTTTCTAGCTGTAAGTTACCTGCCAAGAGGGCAATAGAGTTCACAGGGCCTGAATTGTAGATCAGTATATATCTGACTTTACAAAGACTTTCTTTTTATGGCAGTCAGGCCTTTTTCTAGATCCGACCATATCGTGAGAGGCGTGGGCAACAGATAGATACAATTAGCGGATTGTATTGTATTCGGCGTGGCGGTCTAAGGAAGGTCTTTATTCAGCAGTGGAAGTCTTCCAGCCGATGATGATGTTGATTATTTATGGGACCGGTTAGTAGCAGCTTGCATCCAACGCGATGCTGTGGTCTTTATCAGAGCGTCTTGTGTTCGGCCCCTTCGGCCATCAGTTCTGCGTGCTACTTGGTCTGCTCAGTGCCTCTTCCACTTGCTAATTCGATAGAGATAGGCAGACGGTTTAGCAATATTGTTTGGATGGGTCACAATATTTTATCACTGCATTTCTGATCATCCGTTTTTTCTTTTTATCGCGATAAAATCATCAACTAAAATCCACGGTGTCCTCTTGTGATGAAAGAAATAAATATCATGATAATTCTCACATTTATTAACGTGTAGCGTTCGCCTGGGATTGTCTAATTCTAGTGCGAAACTCGTTTAAACACGATTTCATTACTACAATCTCATTGTGTCGAAAATGTAGGTTCCTATTTCTGTAAAATCTTGTTATATCGTCGATACTTTAGTATATGGTGGATATTTTCTCTTTTTTAGGAAAACCGATCTTCTGTATAAGTTTGGAAATTGGAGTTAGGAAATCAAGACATTATGTTACCCACACGGGTACAAAGGGGTATGCAACTTATTGGCATAATTTTTTTTTCTTTCGCCAGTAATGAAATGTTGGTCATTAGTAGACCGCAACCTAAGAACTTCGTAAAAAATATTTTAAAAATCTAAACCGTAAGCAACCAGAGATATAACGGATTTTATTTTGTTCTAATCGGGAGTAAATCACTACTGATTAGAACAAAATTAAAACCGCCATATCTCTGGATGGTTACGGTTTAGAAACTTTTTTTTTTTCTATGGACTTTCTTAGGTAGTAGTCTAATTGTGGCCAAAATTTAATCATAGGCGAAAACAAAAAAAAAAATATATTGATGCCAAGGTCCATACTAAAAGTTGCATGGGCTTTTGTGTTGCCAGTTCATTTTGATCATATACACAGTTTTATACCTCTTAATTAGTTTTATAATTATACCTATAGATTAGCATAATCAGCCTATAATGTTCCCACAGCTGGGACACAGGCCTCCTGTCTCATAGAGGGAGTGGTCTGTAACCCAACACGCGAACCCAGTGCTGTTTTCGTAGATGTCACATATCTATAATTTTTTTTTTTTTTTTTAATATTCCACAACTATCACACAACGCCATCTAGTCCCAAGCTAAGCAGAGCTTGTGTTATGGGTACTAGACAACTGATACACATACTTATATATTTCTAAATACATACATATTATAGATAAATTACACCCAGACACAGAACAAATGATCGTGCTCATCACACAAACATTTTTCCTGGGTGGGAATCGAACCCACGACCTCCGGCATAGCAATCAGGGTCACTAACCACTAGACCAACAGATCAAATTTTTGATTCTAGGACGTGCCGGTTTTCACACGATAATTTACTTCACCATTTTGAGAGCAGCAACAATATTCAGATAGGACTAACATTGCTTTTACATAACATGCTCGTATACTCAATTAATTTTGTTTGTTTCAGATCATGAAGGCAGCTTATTCTTATTACGCCGTTCTCAGCCAAAAGCAGCAATAATTTACAACTATTACAATATATTGAATTATCGACGAAAGTTAATATTTATTAATTGGCTATTATTTTTGTTTATCCCAGTTTCATATCTTCTTCTTTCAAGAACAACGTAAAACAAATTTAAACGAATTCTCTTTTTTTTTCTTTTTTGTAATTTTAACAGCTGTCTTAATAAAATATCTATCGTAATGTTTTGCTTTTTTTTTATTTTGATGATCCCTGTTCATTAAATTTGAACTACATTTACTACTGAATATAAATCATAGTTATGCCTACTTATTTGATTTCCAAGAAAACAAATTAAAATGTACCTTCTCGAAAAATCAATAGACATAACATAATCGATACTTTTTATTTAATTTTGTCTAACATTACATTGGACTTAAACATAATTAGCTTAATATGCGCATGTACGGTGTAATGCTACTATAATTCATATAAGGTACAATTTTACTTAGGCCAGTTGTTTGATCAATAGTTAAAGTGATACCGTCTAACCACAAAAAAGATTAACATCTGTTGAACATTTGTCCAAAAAAACTCTCAATGTCAAAACGACATTAATTCACGTTGATATGAGGGTCGTTTTGCTGTTACACTTTTTTTAGACAGTCGTTCTACAGATGTTTATCTTTTTGTGATAGGCGATTACTGTAAAGTTGTTAAAATCAAATACATTTTTTTAAGTCTGGGAAGTAATGTAGGTATGGACTGACACCATGAGGTCTGATTTTAAGTGATGCTTGACAAGGCCATTTGAAAAACTTGGGAGAGGCCTTTGCACAGCAGTGTGACAGTGTGGGCTAAACAAAAAAAGAATAGGACATTATAAATAGTTAGTTTAACTTTGATCAAACAACTCTCCCTTAATGACGTGATGTTATGGTACCATGATTTATGGTACCATAACATCACGTACCATAAATGCTTGATGGTAGGTACAACTCTGTTTAAGTATATTTATCATTTTTTTTTTCTTTTTTTGGTATAAGAATTACAATTGTTTAAGGACTCTCAGTATTGAGGAAATTATTATAAGGTACGTCTTCCTAGAATCATTGGTAGCTTAGACCCTATTCCCAATGTTGGTTGACTACTTCACTAACTTACTTCGAAAAAGGAGAAGATCCTCAATTCTTCAAAATCTTTCTTTTTTCTTCCATTTATAAATGACAAAAAAAAAACATGAAAACAAAAGGGAAAATAAAAAAAACTTACAGCTCTCTAAAAACATTTAAAAAAATATTTATTTAAGTTTAAAAGGTCTTAATCGTTGCAAGTAATAAAATTAATTATTTGAAGTAGGTACTATTATTAATTAACCATAACTTTGCGGTTAAAAATCATTAAATATGTAAATAACATTCACTTTCTAACACCAACGGTAACCAATTAAATAACATGAACTTTTAAATAACTAATTAATTTCGTCATCGGTTTGATATAATTTATTCAGGTGAAACAACCACTTGAACTGTCAGTTCAAGTTGAAGACTAGTAATTATTTTACCACTTTCATATAATTAAATTTATCAATCCTCAGTTTATGAATACTTAATTCTATATACAGCCTGATTTTTTCACAACCCAATAAAGTAGCACTATAAACAAGATTGTATTTTGACAGTTTAACCTGTTGAATAGACAAGGCAGCTTAAAGATACGTACTATGAGATACCTACCCATATTTTTTCTTTTGTAACGTAAACAAAAATTGACGATACAACGCTTTTAAAAAACACAAAACGTCACTTGGTCGGTACAATGTTACAAGGATTATAACGTCATAAAGTCACACGTCACTCCCGAATTTGGAAGTGTTTTATCTTTGTCATTATTCATTGATTTTGAAACAATAATAAAAAAAAAAAACAGAAAATACGTGTCCATTATTGTCAATATTCTAACTGACGGACTAAAGAGTTTTTTTTAATTTATGTATGCAATAAAATGCTCTTAAATGAACAATAATCGTGTGAAAATAACAAGGCAATTACGATTATAATGACAATTAATTTACGCTAAATATATTTTCTTCTAAACGTAAGTTTCAAGTGACAGTTGACAGATAGAAGTCATTGAAGTTTTTATTATTTTCGCCGCCGCATTTATTATAGTCATGAAGGGAATGATTTCCTCCCTTCTTTTTGAAGTAAGAAAATAAAGATCATTTCTCTATTTTGTTTACATTTTATGAACATTGTATACCATTTCAAACAAAACCCGACCACAGTGGACGTTGCTATTTGCAGATATATTTAGATCAAACGTAATGTTAGTTTTGATAAACTAAAGTATAGTAGCCCTACATTAATTCTTTATATCTGTTTGCATCATATAAAAAATGTATTTGGCCGTAAACAATAAGCCAGCACAGAAACTCATTAAGTCACTTTGGTTCCGCCTCTGTTAGTTTAAACAAAAAACTTATACTGCATTTCATTTGTAAAATACCTTTCTTTCTATCTTGCTGAACCCGCTGATGACAATTCTGCAAAAAGTTGCAAGTGAAACTAAACTTTTGAACTATCTGAATAAAGTAATTTGTTCTGTAATAGATTTTCAACGTTGTTTTTAACCAATTTTAAGAAAAGCTTTCGCCACAGTAAAAAACAAAATAGATATAATTTTTAAATGGTTTTTAAAAGGATTTTAGGCCACAGGGTAATGGCATTACAACTGCACCTACAATTCTACTCGATTTGGTTTTTATTTATCTATTACTTGTACATATTTAATAAATGTAGAGTAAACTTTGTACATTGTTGAGCAGACGATTTTGTTAAATACATGATGCAAGGAGCTCGAATTTCCTTTACAACTCTCGGATTGTGATCGAAAAGTGTATCGGTATCGGTAATAGTGATCGGTAACACAATTGGGGCCGCTTCCTGCGTTATCACGATTTCTATTGTGATCGTTTTTATTGCAGTTTTATTACGGGCCCCTAAATATCGCATGGCGTACTCTTATCGTGTAATCTGTATGCATTCGATAACTATTGACATTCTTATTGTTCCTGCCTTGGTTTTGAGCACAGTTTTATGAACTATTGGTCAAATTATTTTTGCAATTAAATCAATGAGTTTAACTTGCATACGTGGTTCTTTATCTTTTTTTAAGCGCCTGTTAAGGTATTTTTAGATAAAGAAATAAGCGGGCTCTGTTCCTGCTTTTTTTTTTTATCGTGGTAAAATCATCAAATGAGTCCTCCCACCCAGGGCAGGGCGGGAGGGACTGTCAGACTTGTACTGACTAAAATCCACGGTGTCCTTCACTAGCCCTTTACGTACCGGGGTCACGGTAATCCCTTGGTCCCGTCTGTTCCTGCTTAATAATAATATAAAAAGAACTAAATTTCAAAATGTAGAACAGCCTGTACTACAGAATTACGAAGAAGTATTTATAATTACCACCATAGGCCAACCTAGGTCACTGAAATACATTTACAAAACTGCAGTGCGCCTAAAAGTCACCATGGCTGATTCTCGCCCTACACAGTACTTCATCTACCACTATCGGATCCTACGAATCCTGGGACTGGGCTGGTGGCATCAACCCGAGGAAGGTAAAACGGCCAACTTTCAAGGGTGGTACTTCTATTACTGCATTTTGATCCAAATTGCCATCGTAGCCAGCTTCGTTATAATGGAAACTATTGACCCCTTCATAGGTGATAAAGACAAGGACCGATTCATGTTCTGTATCTCTTTCGTCGTCACTCACGATCTCACACTTCTCAAAATGTACATATTCGTGTTCAAAAACCTGGATATTCAAGACATTGTGCGCACTTTAGAGATAGACATGTACGATTACTATCAAAACATACCAAAGAACCGTAAAACTGTAAAAATATCTAAAATTATAACTGGATCTTTCATTTTCTTTGGATGGATGACAATTCTAAATGGGAATGTATATGGGGCAGTTCAGGACCTCAAATGGAAGTCTCTAGTTGCTGGGATGAACGACTCTTCTCTTCAACCAGTTCGGACGTTGCCACAACCGATTTATATACCTTGGAATTTTCAGAAAGACGTTGTGTATATTCCAACTTTTATCCTTGAAGATATAGGGTTATTATGGACTGGCCACATAATATTGACGATTGATACATTTATTGCGTCTGTTATCTTGCATATGAGCTCACAGTTTGAAACTCTATACGAGGCGGTAACGACTGCGTATGATCGGACGATGACGTCACTACGGGAAGGTTTACATCCCGATGCTGTAAGTTCTCAAAATCGAGAATCACCAACAATTTTGAATGAAGAAGAGATAAATGAAGAAATTGTTATAGCTTATGTTTCAAGAGAAGATATTAATGCAGCACTTCGAACCACCTTTAGGAACTGTTTTCGGCAGCATCAGGTTCTTATCAAGTTAGTTTATGAATGTTAATTTTTAGCCTAACTAATATTTAAAATGCGAAAGTGAATTTGTTTGCATCTCTTGGACCGAGAGAAGCAAAGCTCGCTTTGCTATATTTGGTAAAAAAAAAGGCTCCAGCTAGTTTTGCTATATTTTCATTTTAGGAATACTGGTGTTGTATATTCTTAGTCTTCATCTTTCTTCGCTCTTAATTAAGTAAAGATTTATTTAAATTGTTTTTTCAGTTGTGTGGAGAAATTCGCGAAAACTTACTCTTTGGGCTTCATGACTCAACTGCTCTCCAGTACGGCAGCCATTTGTGTAGTTATGGTTCAACTTTCGGTAAGATAATTATCTTGCTGTTGCCCTTATTATAACACTATCACTTATGTTATAATATCACCTCATAGAAAAGATTTAAAAAAAAGTTGTTCCGCTTTAAAGAAAGATAAAATAGAAGAATAGAAACATGCTTAGAAAAAATACAGAAGTTTGACAGCACTTGCGACGCGACGCAGGGAGAGTGCTGCCAAACTTTTGTATTTAAAAACAAAAAAAAAACCTGGCTTTAAAATGGCACAAACTTTAGATTCCCCAGGACTAAACTATAAACATGTTACCAGAGTCTGTTTCTATTTGCTCCCCGAGTAAACCAAAGTCCGTGTAGGCAACAGTTTGGAAGTCAAAGGGTGCACTCAAACGCTCGGCTTAAACGTCAGGAACATTCTAGAGCTTTAAATCAAAATACAAAGCTACGTCCTATAACAGATGAAAAGTTTATCAGAAAAGAGTTGGGATTTCAAAATATGGTATAAACTAAACTGAATAACTATCTTCATGGGATCATTACAGTTATCACGATAAATTAAAAAAATAATATAATAATACAATTGACTACCTCCACCTTTTTATTTTAAATTCGTACAGTCAATCCTAAGGTTGTCTGGAAGATATCGCTATTAGCGATAAGACCGCCATTGTAAGCAAAAATTTATCAAACAATGCAAGTTTCACCCGTCATTCGATAACTCGAACTTCAGAATCTAAATGGCGAAGTTTCCAAGGTAATAAGACCCATAAGCAGGAACTGGAGTAATCCGAAACTTGCATGAACGTGAGTGGTGTCCTACAAATGACAGTTTGATGTCTTCCCCTGGCAACGTGCCAAAAATAACGAGCCTCTTGTTAGACTTCAAATAAACCTTCGTTCATGTTGTGTGCTTAAAATTAATTACTTACACGCCTTTTGTGCCGATGTCAGAATGAGCCCTTTGTGGAGGTGATAAAGGAATTGTGTCAAGATGTTTGCAAACACCTTTCTGTCGGCTAATGATGACTGTGATCACCTTCGCAACGGTAATGAGTAGTGATTATGCTGAATTGAATTGTATCTTGAGCAGTGTTATTCCTTTAATATTGCCCGTTTTCTCAGAATAGGTGAGACATCTAAATAATTAATTAAATCGATATTATTATACAGTTGGAATTTCAAATTTTACTGAGCCAAGCGTTGAAAAAAAAGAGCTATAATTTAAGTATTTATTTTGGTGAATCTCCGTGATGCTCCATTTTTGAAAAAACGGGGCACAAAGAAGTGATCGCAAAATTCTTTTTTACTGTAATATAAGATTTATAAAGATTTCGAGTTACAGTACAGCAAATCCACCTCTTCTTTGTTCAAAAAGGTCCTTATAATGAATCCCATAGACTGAGTCGATGACTTTCCTTGCAGCAAGACGTCTCGGGTCTCGCCTCGATGAAATTGATGACATCTGTAGCATTCTTCTTCGCCATGATCATCCAACTCGGCATGCAATGCTTCACTTCAAATGAGTTGACGTTACAGGTAAGTTTCTTATAACACAAAAAAGTTATTACAAATGCTAAATACAAAGTTGCAACGTTTGTAATAGGAATTAGTAGTTTCTATTATTTAGAAGAGCCCTAATTAACTGAAATAACTTAGATTCAAACGACGTGTAATGGGTAGCTTGACGCCTGCTCAAAGACCAGGTCTACCATAACATCTTAAGGCGAAAGTGATTCCAGGGAGGGAAAGAGACAGAGCTATACAAGTCGTCTACCGCCACCTCGTTCCCGCACTGGAATTACTCGGTAGGCCACCAGTATTAAGTACAGTTCCAAGTCGGCGTGTCTCCAAGAGCTCAGCAAACTTAACGGGGTCTAACACCTGCCATGGTCACGGGATTCAAAAGGACACCCTGGAATGTTAAGACCAACAGAAGAAATATTATGGCTTTAATTAGTCAGCACATTCAAAATGATGTTTTTCTATTTTCAGGCAGAGAGCATATCAGACGCAGTGATGCAATGCAAATGGGAGCGCATCCCGGCGAGTCTACGTCCACCTCTGCTGATGATGATGTTGAGAGCACAGAAGCCACTGCGGCTTACGGCAGCTGGATTCACACAGATGGACAATGCGTGCTTTTTAGCTGTAAGTGATATTACAGTTTTAAGTTATGTCAGATTTATTTCCACCTTCCTGTCTCACATGTCGCAGAACTGCCTTAAAGGGTTAAGGTTGGTTTTTAATCATTTTTGCAACACCAAAAAAAAAAAATAAGTTAAAAATAACTAAAACCCGACTACAAAAAAATCGCGCACTGAAAAGTATAAAACAAGAACAAGCCGTGGTCGTATGCCACCTGCGGTTGTTTCACACAATCTTTATTGGCTAGGTGGCATACGACCACGGCTTGTTCTTGTTTTATACTTTTCAGTGCGCGATTTTTTTGTAGTCGGGTTTTAGTTATTTTTAACTTATTTTTTTATTTACACTATTTTGGGGTTATATTATTTGAAGTAAGTAATTTATGTTATATGTATAGCTTCTGAGTTGTGAATTGAAGATTTATCATTTGATACCCATGTTGACACTGTTAGAAACAGAAAATTAGCTAGTAAAAGCTATATAATGTACATATATTTCAAATGTGCTCATCAAGCCCTTTAATTTGATACCCATGTCGATACTGTGCAAAAAAATTGTTTTTTTCGGTATCTACTTCTCATCCCCTAGAGGGCGCCATATTGGATTTGGTGACACGTCACCTACCCTATAACCAGCGGACAACTGAGATGCTTCTAACGAGACCTCATTTGTCATGTAATGATAAGTAGTTTAGAAGTTATGAGGGAACAAACAAACATACATACATACATACAAACATACATACATACAAACATACATACATACAAACATACATACCGGTCAAAATCATAACCCTCCTTTTGGCTTTGCCGTAGTCGGGTAATAACACAGGGGAAAAAAAAACAGGAATTTTATTACCCGACTACGGCAAAGCCAAAAGGAGGGTTATGATTTTGACCGGTATGTATGTTTGTATGTATGTATGTATGTATGTATGTATGTTTGTATGTATGTATGTTTGTTTGTTCCCTCATAACTTCTAAACTACTTATCATTACATGACAAATGAGGTGTCGTTAGAAGCGTCTCAGTTGTCCGCTGGTTATAGGGTAGATGACGTGTCACCAAATCCAATATGGCGCCCTCTAGGGGATGAAAAGTAGTTACCGAAAAAAAAAATATTTTCGCATAATATCGACATGGGTATCAAATTAAAGGGCTTGATGAGCACATTTGAAATATATATACATTATATAGCTTTTACTCGCTAATTTTCTGTTTCTAACAGTGTAAACATGGGTATCAAATGATAAATCTTAAATTCACAACTCAGAAACTATACATGTAACATAAATTACTTACTTCAAATAATATGACCCCAAAATAGTGTAAATAAAAAATAAGTTAAAAATAACTTAAACCCGACTACGTAAAAATTGCGCACTGAAAAGTATAAAACAAGAACAAGCCGTGGTCGTATGCCACCTAGCCAATAAAGATTGTGTGAAAGAACCGCAGGTGGCATACGACCACGGCTTGTTCTTGTTTTATACTTTTCAGTGCGCAATTTTTACGTAGTCGGGTTTAAGTTATGATTAACTTACCTATTTTATCTACTTTCAAAGCATTCGAATTTTGATGCGTTCTATCTTGGTAAATATTCATTGATTTTAGAAAAGAAAAAAACACGACACTTATTTAAAAAAAATCTAAATGGACTATTAAATTTGTAACTTATTGAGACTGATAAATAACCAATTGAAACTTTGAAATGGAAGTATTTACTTAACGTTTTGCATCTCTGTGAGTGCGCCTGTGTGCTCACACTTTCCATCAATTTCATTTATCAAAGTGTGGAGTTCGATCGAGCCAGTAATTGAACGCTGGTGACGTCATCAGCCGCTATGATTCGCATTGATCAATTCAATAACTTGTCTCATTGGCAGTCGCTACATTATCAACGTAGAATGTGCATACATTTATTAATTGCAGCCAGGGACTACGCTATGTTAATTATTGTCTTTACCGATTTTATTTATAAAATAATTTATCAATAAAATAACTTTATCATAACCTAATCATAATAGGGGAATAGTGTATAAGACAGGGATGCGAGGTATATTGGCGACATAGCACAAGCGCATCAGGACGTCATTCGCAAGCGGCCATTAACAAATGGCGTCCTGTTGGCGCTTGCGTTACGTTAGTGTTGTGTTAAGTTTGCCTTAAGTGTGTGATTTCCCATCATACCTCGCGTCCCCGTCTTATGCACTGTTCCCCTAATGTTCTGCTGGGACACAAGTGTCTTCTTTAAGACGACACGAGATCGGTACGGGTTGATGGTTGTCACTACAAAAAAGTTTTGTTTGTGGTAAAATCATCAAATGAGTCCTCCAGCCCAGTGTGAGACGGGAGGGACTGTCAGACTCGTACGGACTAAAATCCATTTACCTGTTTAGACAGTCCCGCGAACCCGGCAGGCGATGGCCCTCTATGGGGGCCCCGTCAGATTGCATGTTCATTGGTGAGTTACCCATTAATCGCCGTCCGAATGCCCTCGCCTACGGTGGTGACCGAAAATCGCCTTGCAACGTCCAATGCCATAGATATCTACCACGGAGGCTGAGTCGTGAGATGGATGCTTTCCTGTCCCTCACGCACTCCACTTCCTGACACTCCGGTATGGCAACGGATTTTTGAATCTAGGGAATGCCATTCGTGCTGAATTATTGCTAAGCTGTACTTAAAAAAGAAACAACATGAGTACAGACCTGATTAACGAGTATATTACAATATTTTTAAACTCTCTATAATGGAGCTTGAAAGTCCAGATGCTAATAAAATCAAAAATTAAATCTTCATCGGTATAAATTAAGACTTTAAATTTTCAAACATCGATTTTTTTATTCATTTTTTGCTTTTATCAAGGGGTTTTATTTTAATATTGAAAATGACATCCCTCACTATTGAACAGAAACAAAATAACAATTTTAACTTATTTTAATAGCTTATATTAAAAAACTATGATAGAACTCAAAGTAATATTGAGTACAGACAGAGAAGAGTTAACTAAATAAATATTTATATGAAAATTAATACTTCAATGAAAACAACTTTGTTTCAGATCATGAAGGCAGCTTATTCTTATTATGCCGTTCTCAGCCAAAAACAAGAATGAAAAATAGTAATAAAAGGCAGACTTTTTTTAATAATTTAATTAGAATCTTTTTACCGCTGAACTTTGTCGCACATAACTACAATCTAAACTATCACAGTTTTTTCGTACGTATAAAAATTATAAAAGTAATAAATTAATTAGATGTAGTACTAGTTTTAACACCTACTTATACTTGACCAATGGAGAACAACTTTCAACAAATTTTTGACCAGAATATTAAATAAACGAGATATTTTACTTTACAATATTTTCTTACTCTATTTTTACATTTAAGTATAATTATTATATTACCTAATTATTATCAACCAGTTTAACAAAATTTTTTTTTTTTTTTTTTGAAGTACAACTTTCCAAACTTTTCGTTCTTTTTTTTAAATTTCATGTTTTACCAGTTGTATCAAGTTGTTCATAACTTCATAATGTCTTAAGTACAGCGTATTGGCATTGCCATAGGCGATATTTAATGAGCTAAAGTAGTCTAGCCTGTGGTCTAGCCTCGTAAAAACATATTTCACGAATCAAAGTTCAGTAATGGCGGCCTCGGGGTCGTTGACCGCGATCTGTCTGTGGTCTTTATGTCCAGCACTGTCATCTCTTCAGATCTGTGAATTAGAAAAAAATGTTAAAGTACTAAAAATATAAATAATATAGTGTACAACATTATTTTTAGTAAATGCGAAACCTGAATAAAGTTTGTTCAGAATCAGTAACTGAATCGTTTACAAATTTTTTTACACCATTTTATATTTTGTTCCAGAAATATTTTCATTTCATTTTATCGCCATGTTTATAATTACAATTCAATCACTGTACGGTTAGATACGAGCACCTATCGCCAAACTAATATCAATGAGTGTACGACACAGGAGGCGCGGGTTGAGCGGGGATACCGCGCCACGCCGCGAAATTAGCATATTTCTGAAAGGAAAACCAGGTAACATAACTAGCTTATAACTTTATGATTTTCATGATACAGTACAGTTTCATGAACCTTCTATTTTGGAAACCATGCTATCACGAAATAGGACTTATTTAGAGTAAAAATCAGTATTTCACAAGAAAATCACGTTTTAATTTTGTTAAGTGTATACATTTTATTGCTCGTGACTGTACATAGGATTCATTACACAAAAATACTAGACAGGGGTACTTCACATAAATAAAAATTAATGTTGTAAACAGGGTGGGGAAAATAGGCACCTATGGACGCTTGCAACACCAGAGGTATCGCTTTCGCTTAGCCGACCTTGCAACTTTTTTACGCTCTTTTTGTATATTTTTTGAGGATTTGTATATTTGGCACGAAAATAGTTTATCACCCCGTGTGATAAAGAAATTACCAAACTCAACGTAGACGAAGCCGCTGGCCGCGCGAAACAGCTAGTCTTATTTAATTACAAGTTTAATCAGAATTATCCACATAAATCGACAGAACTAATCATAATACAAGACAAAGGAATGTACACATACCTACACATACGTACTAAACTCATTTAGCGGTATGCTAATAAGTTTGCACTTCGCGTTAAGCGCTCTATTCAGAGTGCTATAGGAAATTACGTACACGGATACGGCAAGGTATATCTGTACCTTAACCGAGAAACCATCTCACACCGCATTAGCATTGTTGTTAGAAATTCAACTGGTTTATACACGGCTATCTTTTCCACTGGGTGGTCCGGACATTTGCCCCGCAATCCCTTAGGTCCCCGAATCCCTGTAAATGACATGGGCTTCCAGAAAAAAACCACAGGCTTCCCCAGCGGGGTTCTAAAATTATCGAGCTCGCTTCGATCGTTCTTTTTTTTAAACCAGCGAGCGTATCACCCGGCTTCGCACGGGTTCAAATTCTCGACCTATCCAGTGGATTTTCAATACTTATGTTTTTTTAGCTACAATTTATAAACAATGGAACAGATTTTAAATACCATAGCTCTGAAATTCCTCACTCCCAAAGCACCAATGCGGGAGCTGCGCAAAATCGCAAATAGTTATATTTATGGCTCCTGCCGAACTTTGAAGCTGTTTTGTTGCATTATAAATTATTTCATTATTGACGGAAATTCACTGGAATATTCAGAGGTGTTGTCGGTCGTTTGGATAAGTTATTCGAATAGAGAGAACATCTCATGAATAGGTATGCGTTTTGATTTCTGTGTTGGAGACCCTTACATTACTTACCTACTGGATCTGTGGAAGCCTGTTATTGGTATCATGATCATAGGACCATAAAAACATAATCCAACAGTTTAGTTATCGCTTTTACCTTCTGTGTAAACTATGCTTGTCATGCTATACAGAGTCATACTTTTAAATTGACCTATAGGGGGGAATTCTAATCCATAACAGATACGAAAAATCTTTGTAAAGAGACTTTATCTCTTTACAAAGATTTTTTAATGTAAACAATTTTTTTGGTCAACTGAATTACATAGCGCTACTATATGAAGATCGCTGATGTTGCATCCGCACCGATACTTATTATTGCCAATGCACCTATGACGTCAATCGATTTCGCAAACTGTTGTTTGTTCAATAAATTGTAAGAATGATCATTCTATTGTCCTACTTCGACTTGGAATCGTCATTCATAGGATTAATTTTGTAATATTCAATTAGTAATTAAATTAATTTAAAATCATTTCGGTTTTTTTTCGATCCTCCGATCGCAGCAAACGTAATTGGCGCAGTCGGTAGGATACTCGCGGGCCGGTTCGCGAATCGCGTTAGAATCAATTTCATATCGATTACCACGATCGCGAGTCACCTGGGCGACTATCAAGTCACGTCACGAGTATCCTGAACCTACGGACCTGCTGCAGACCAGAAGGAGAATCCAGCCACCGATTCACGAAGAGGAACCAGAAATGAGATACCTGTAAGTACACTTGAAACATTCTCGTGTTGCATCCCTTTGAATCTTAAACCTCAAGATTTATCACCCAAGGGCCTCCAGTGCGCGGGAGCCTGAATCGCGACAGGCTCGCCAACGTACAGTAGATATAAATAGAGATATAACTTTAGATAACTCAGAACTAGACAATATGACTCAAGCTCAGAATAACCCAGATACTATCTACAAGGCTCTTCGCCTTATTCCAGAGTTCGACGGCAACCCGAACATCCTTACCCGTTTCATTAGAATCTGTGATTCGTTAGCTGCGCAGTACTTAAGTAGTACGCCTGGCAGTGAATTTTCCAACTTATGTTTAATAAACGGAATACTTAATAAAATAACTGGGACCGCGGCATGTACTATTAATGCCAATGGAATACCAGAGAGCTGGCTAGGCATTCGAACTGCCTTGATTAATAACTTTTCAGATCAGCGTGATGAAACCGCATTGTACAACGACCTCTCTTTAGCCACTCAGGGTAATAAAACGCCACAAGAATTCTATGATCATTGCCAAACGTTGTTTAGTACGATCATGACTTACGTGACTTTACATGAGACTGTATCGACGACCATAGAAGCGAAACGCGACTTGTATAAAAAGGTTACCATGCAGGCATATGTCCGAGGGTTAAAAGAACCTTTAGGATCCCGCATACGTTGCATGCGCCCACCAACAATAGAGAAGGCGCTCGAGTTCGTTCAAGAGGAACTCAATGTAATGTACTTGCAACAACGCGAGACCCCAAAAGCCCAAGCTCCTCCTAAAGTCGCTCATCCCACTCTTACACCTGTAGCGTTTACCCCACGACCTCATAACTTCCCGACACCAATACCTAATTGGCCATTACCCATGGGCCAACGTCCAGCGGGGCCCGCACCTCAGCCTTTTAAATTCCCTGCACCAGCACAACATCAACAACGTATGCCAACGAGCACGCAAAGAATGTTCAGTGCGGCACCTCCTAATTATAATCCCCGTAGCAACCTATTTAGACTAACACCCCGAAATAATGCACCTCAAGGCCCTCAGCCAATGAGTGGTGTTCAACGATTCACTCCCAAACCCCTACCTCCAACAAATCAGCCAGCAGCCCATGATTGGAATAAGTTTGGAAATCCACCACCTTCGAATTATTTCAAAGCCCGAGAAATGAATATGAATGAGTGCATGACGTATGACGACTCATATTACAACTATTACTACGAACCGGTGTACAATTACTATACTGACTACAATGACAGTGTCTCTGACCCGAGTAGTCTCGCCGCTGACTCGACTCATTATAACGTGTCAATGAACGACCAAGTATTTGATGAATCGCAAGCGGGTGTAATCGACCGTGCTCAACAGGATTTTCAGGAGGCTTCGACGTCGCAAAAACCAAAATAGAATTAAACCTTCAGACACAGAGGCAACTCCCCTATATACAAACTAGAGACCCACCTTTAAAATTTTTAATAGATACAGGTGCTAATCAATCTTTTATTAGCCCCGAAGCTGTCGAAAAACATTTTGCCGAATACCCCTTGAATTTCGACCCTTTCGAGGTAACCAACATACACGCAACAAGCAGGAACGATTACTCTATAACCTTGCCATGTTTTGCGGAGTTTAATGACGCCAAAACCATGAAGTTGTTCATCTATCGGTTTCATGACTATTTCGATGGTCTCATCGGTTTAGATCTGCTAAATGATTGGGAAGCTCGCATAGATTTGAAAGAAAACATGTTGGTAACTCGATCTGCAATAAACCCTATTGTAATGTATAACTCGTGTAACGTAAATTTATACGAAGATATTATACCAGCTGGGAGTACTAAGGTTATCCGTATCCCCATTGATGTGCCAGAAGGCGACGTTTTAATTCGGGAACAAATTCTTTGCAATTGCATAATTCATGAATGTATTACTACCGTAAGTCGTAATCGTGGTTACTTGGAAATCGAAAATCCGACACTAAATGACGTAATATTTTCAATCGATCGCCCAGCGCACGCGGAATTATTCAATATCGAGTGCAGTAGTACTCAACAAACATCGACACGCGCTCAGGAAGTAGTATCGCGTTTAAGAACTGATCATCTAAACCCGGAAGAAAAGGCTAACCTGATAGCTCTTTGTTCCCGTTACTCGGACGTTTTTTATATTGAAGGTGAGGGACTAACTTTTACAAACAAGGTAAAACATCGAATAAGAACTACCGACGATGTTCCGGTGCACGCTAAAAGCTACCGGTATCCATTTGTACATCGCCAAGAAGTTAGGGACCAAATAACTAAAATGCTTGACCAAGGTATCATACGACCATCAGAATCCGCATGGAGCTCGCCTATCTGGGTGGTTCCAAAGAAGATAGATGCCTCAGGAAAGCAAAAATGGCGTCTCGTAGTTGATTTCCGTAAGTTAAACGAGAAGACCCTAGACGATAAGTACCCTATACCCAACATCAATGACGTTCTCGACAAATTAGGTAAATGTCACTATTTTACGACCTTGGATTTGGCAAGTGGATTCTACCAAGTGGAAATGCACCCTCAGGATGTAGAAAAAACGGCATTCAACGTGGAACACGGTCATTTTGAATTTCTCAGAATGCCGATGGGACTAAAAAATTCGCCGTCCACGTTTCAACGTGTGATGGATAATGTCCTCAGAGGACTCCAAAACGAGATATGTCTTGTCTATTTAGATGACATCATCGTTTTCAGCACATCCCTTCAGGAACATATAATTAATCTCGAAAAAGTATTCCAGAGGCTCCGAGAGTCCAACTTTAAAATCCAGATGGACAAATCCGAATTCCTGAAACTTGAAACAGCTTATCTAGGCCATATCATCAGTAAAGACGGCATTAAGCCAAATCCCGATAAAATATCTGCAATTAAGAAGTATCCCATTCCAAAAACACCGAAAGAAATCAAACAATTCCTGGGCCTTCTTGGTTATTATCGAAAATTTATTCCTGACTTTGCCCGAACTACAAAACCGCTTACTCAATGCTTGAAAAAAGGACGTAAAATTTCCCTTGACTCTGAATACGTCAATTGTTTCGAAAGATGCAAGACTCTCCTGACTAACGACCCTATCCTACAGTATCCAGATTTCAATAAAGACTTTAACTTGACGACAGACGCTTCGAATGTAGCCATCGGCGCTGTTCTATCCCAAGGACCTATAAACTCGGACAAACCTATCTGTTATGCATCCCGAACCCTAAACGAAAGCGAGATGAACTATAGTACCATAGAGAAGGAATTACTTGCTATAGTTTGGGCCACGAAATATTTCAGACCCTACCTATTTGGACGCAAATTTAAAATTTTCACTGACCATAAGCCATTACAATGGATGATGAACATGAAAGAACCAAATTCCCGTCTGACAAGGTGGAGACTTAGACTTAGCGAATATGACTTTTCAGTTATTTACAAGAAAGGGAAATCCAATACAAATGCTGACGCCCTTTCTCGCATTGAAATTCACACTAAAGAAGCCATGTCCTTAATAGATGAAATTGATGAACTAAACTCCTTAATGGGTAATCCATCAGAAACCATCCTTGGTAAAACAAACTCCTCAACCGAAACAGTACATACAAGTGTTGAGAACCCCATCCTAGAAGTTCCCATAACTGACGAGCCATTAAATAAGTTCAACAGGCAGATATGCTTTACCATTGTAAATGACGTAAAAAAACGACCCGTAGTTACCAAGCCATTTGACACCCATACACGTATAAGTATCCAGCTATCCGAATCTAACTTAGAGGAAGATGTGATCTGTGCCGTAAAAGAGTACGTTAACCCTAAGGTTAAGACAGCTATTTTAGTTAACCCACCTCTAGCCATGTACTCAATCATACCGATTATACAGGACAAATTCAAAAGTTCAACCTTAAAACTCGTTTTAGCTAAATCTGAATTAGAAAATGTCAAAGATTATCTTCGACAACAGGAGATAATACGACACTATCATGACGGTAAAACTAACCATCGCGGAATTACCGAGTGTCATTTAGCCTTATCTCGTAAATATTACTGGCCAAAGATGAAGGATCAGATAACCAAATTTATAAATGAATGTACAATTTGCGGTCAGGCCAAGTACGACAGAAACCCGATAAGACCTCAATTTAACATTGTACCACCGGCTACCAAACCGTTCGAGACAATCCATATGGATCTATTCACCGTACAGGGTGAAAAATACGTAACATTTATCGACGTATTTACAAAGTACGGTCAAGCTTATCACCTACGTGACGGAACAGCAATTAGCATATTACAAGCCCTTTTGCAATATTGTACCCACCATGGCGTCCCTATAACCATTATCACAGACAATGGGACCGAGTTCACAAACCAACTGTTCATGGAATTCACAAGGCTTCATAACATCAACCATCATAGAATACTAGCTCACTCACCCAACGACAACGGAAATGTCGAACGACTACACTCAACCCTTCTAGAACATCTTAGACTCCTTAAGTTACAGTTTAAAGACGAACCAATAATTAATCTTGTGCCCTATGCTCTAATAGCTTATAATAGCTCTATACATAGCTTCACAAGATGTCGACCCTTTGATTTACTGACTGGTCATTTTGACCCCCGAGACTGTAAAGACATTGACCTGACACAGCACTTATTACAACAGTATACGCAAGCTCACCGAGATAAAATGAAACGTGTCTATGACATCATTAACTCGTCATCACTGGCTAATCGTACCGCGATAATAGAGAAAAGAAATGAAACCCGTGAACCGGAGATAGAATACGCCCCCCAACAACAAGTATTTATAACAAACCCTCTTGCAAGTCGACAAAAAACTGCCCCTCGATATACACAAGACACAGTTTTAGCAGACCTGCCGATTCACATTTATACTTCAAAAAAACGAGGCCCCATAGCGAAGTCAAGACTTAAGCGTATACCTAAATCAGCAAAATTGTTACAGGATCCTACTGGTAACAATGCTCCCAATGACGCGATCTCAGGAGATAAGACTTGAGAGCCTCGACGAAGGACCCGGACTTCTACCCTTTAAACTTGGACAAATGAAAATCACGACTCATCACCATACCTTCATTCAGTACATACAACTAAGTAATATCGAAACCAATGTTCACTCCCTACAGACCCAACTAAGGAACTGTCAAAATCAAATGACTAACGACACTTACGCACTATATGAAATTCAGTTGGAATATCTTACTAGCAAACTTGGCAATGTCTTAAAACAATTACGATCTTTAGAACCCAATAGAGCCAAAAGAGGTCTTGTAGATGGACTAGGTTCAATAATAAAAAGCTTAACTGGGAACCTAGATCACGAAGATGCACTAAAATATAATCAGGCAATTAAGATCTTAGAACGTAACCAAAATAAATTAGTGACCGAATTTAATGATCATATTAGTATGAGTAAGGAGTGGATGTCTAAATATAATAGCATAATCACACAGATAGTACAAAACCAGAATAAAATTAATATCACTTTAGAGACTATATTACAAAGTAATGCACTAAGTGAGACAAGTTTAATGAAATATGCTCATTTTGCCCAATTACTAGAAATTATAAGCGATAATGTAGAGGACTTATTCCAGGAATTAATCAGGATAGAAAATAGTTTAGCTTTCATTCGTGCGGGTAGTACCCATCACTCCATGATAGACATAGAAATACTAGAGTCAATGGTAAGGAAACTTAGGACTATTTACGCTGAAGAGCAAGTTTTAGACCTAGAACTTAGAGATTATTATGATATTATAAAACCGGGATCATATTATGTAGATAAGCAGATAGTATTCGTATTTAAATTCCCAATTTTTTCTAAAGATAGTTACGATATCTATAGACTCTCTGTGGTACCTAATAAACATGCACAAGCTCTCATTCCACCCTTCCCTTTCCTTGCAACTAACGAGATGTCACATGTGTACATAGAGGCTGAATGCCCGAAGTCGAAAGACTGGTACCTCTGTGAGAAAGATGTTACCCACCAGATTCGCACCAAAGCTGACTGCGTCCACGAGTTAATCACCAACCAAGTTTTACAAGACTCCTGCAGGTTTACCACAGTCACCTTGATGAGAGAAGCCATGGAGAAGCTCGACGACCAACATTACGTCCTATCCTTTCCTCAAGAAACGAAGATACAACTAACTTGTAACCGGAAAGACTACACATCGCTTCAGGGTAGTTACCTTGCAACAATTCCTACCGGATGTTATTTGAAATCTGAAGAGTTCACCATTGCGAACGTTTATGACGAAATTAACGGCCAACCCTTGAAGTTAATGAAGATACCCTATGACGCTGAGAAGCAGGCCACCACAGCTACCCACGTCAATCTGAACTCTATTGATCTCCAAGGACTACACAGCATCCAGGACCAACTCATGATCCAGAATCCTGTCCAACTTGAAAACGTGGTCACAGACGGACTTTATCACACTACAATCCCATTCTATGGAATACTATCGATTGCAAGCGTACTCGTTATCATCGTTACGACCCGGCGCTACCTACGCAGGCGTACGAACACTAAGGAAAAGAAACAGCAACCACCAGCCGCAACCCGGGAAGAGAATGAAAGTTCTGGCGAACTTCCGGCAACATTTTCACTCAACGTGCTAAAATAGTCGCCGTTCTAAAGGGGGAGGAATTACATAGCGCTACTATATGAAGATCGCTGATGTTGCATCCGCACCGATACTTATTATTGCCAATGCACCTATGACGTCAATCGATTTCGCAAACTGTTGTTTGTTCAATAAATTGTAAGAATGATCATTCTATTGTCCTACTTCGACTTGGAATCGTCATTCATAGGATTAATTTTGTAATATTCAATTAGTAATTAAATTAATTTAAAATCATTTCGGTTTTTTTTCGATCCTCCGATCGCAGCAAACGTAATTACTGTGAGTCCACAAAAATGAATGTAAACACTAACATTTTTAATGCCTTTCGACTGTGTTTCATGTAAGGATTATTTCAACGTATGGGAAGAAAAAAAACGAGACGGCACGGCGGAAATTGCAAAAAATAATGTTAAGTTTAATTTATTGTTTCACTTATGAATACAGTAGAAGTTGGTCAAAAGTAATGTTTCTTTAATTGACATAAAGTCGTTATAATAGAAGTCCATATTTCATAAGATTTGACCCACTTCTGTTGCCCAGATATTTTAATTCCCCCTACAATGAAATTATCCTCATCTAGCTATTGAGTTAAAAGTACTAGGAGAGCATAAACTAATAGTACCTCTCATCTTCGGTATGACCGGCGTTGTAGAACACGTCGGGTAGTGGTGAATCATGCTGACTCAGCAGTGAGCTGCCAGCTCTCGGCGAGTGAGGACCATGTGTCGCGTATGGAGAGAACGGCACTGCTGCTCTTAAGGCTGCTAGGACTAGAAGCATGCCGCCTGCCAACAAGGAAACAAACACATTATATGGACATAGAGGCTTCCAACCGGCCCTATTGGAAGTCTATAAGGAAGGCCATGTTCAGCAGGTGGACTTCATACGGCTGATATATTGATGACGATGAAGATGATGGATATGGAGGCTATGTCGTCTTTTAACAGATAACCTAGGCTAATACTTAGAAAGAGCAATACTAGTGATTATACTTGAAGAGACCATGTCAAACTTACTTATTAACTATTTGGACAGACTGGTTAAAGGTATTTACGTGAGTTTTATCCCTGACTAAAATTTGTCTGGAATAATTTTGTAAGTAGTAAGTAAACCGTAAAATAAAACTTGATGGGTCCTACATTATGTTCAGGTGGGAATAATTCGGCTTTACTAGAATTATGTTTGTGTGGATCAGAATATTATTGAGCTATGATTGATGTCAGAATTCTATAAAAGGCGGCAACTGAATAAAAGCCGAACATATTTTGTAGTAATATTTAAAACCTCAATGCCGTGGCAGACCCAAATACTAGCGATAATGAAGACTAGACCGCTGTAGCGGGCAGCTGATAGTAAGCAATGGAAGATCCCGTTGAACATCAGAAGTAGGACAAAAAAAATCAGTTCGTATTTTCAATTCAATAAACACCGCCAAATCGATCATTCCGACCGACCTAAAACGATTAACACTCCTGATACATCGTTAGTGTATATTAACCCTCGAAAGACACATTACCTCCACCTTATCATATGTCAGTTACGCTTGTAATCTTGAAGGGTCACATAAGATTTATGTCTTACACCCGCAATTCGTCAATGACTGACGGTATTAGATTATGATAAAGGGCAAACTGTTTGGTACCCGGAAATGTAAATCGCCTTTTACAAATGGGATGTTTGAACCGAAGTATTTCGCTAGGAGAAGGGTAATTTTTACCGAAATTCTGGTATTATTAGTATAGAAGCCAACCCCAAGTTGAAAAAAGGCTAGGCAGATGTTTGATTTTTAATTTAATTTGATTGATGTGTAGGACCATGCACGGGTCGACGGCGCGTTGTGTTCCACGCGCGCCTCAAGGAGTGTCAGCATAGTGACGGGGCCTGTAGAGGGCCAAAGCCTGCCGGGGTCGCGGGACTCACAAATTACTGTAACCCCGGTACATAAAGGGCTATTGAAGGACACCGTGGATTTTAGTCAGTCAAGTCTGACAGTCCCTCTTGCCCTGCCCTGGGTGGGAGGACTCATTTGATGATTTTAACAAGATAAAAAAAAAATAAAAAAAGGCAGATGTTGAAGTGAAAACGACTTTTCATTTGACCTACCTCATAAGAACAGCAAACTTCTATGTGGAAAACTAGGGTATTATGATAGGCTCATCATAATTATAATTTTATTCCTGCCCATATCCCGACATTATATTACTAGGGTACTTTTACACGTCTACAACGAAGAAGCGTTTTTAGACAGTCAGCTCAAAAATGGGTCCTCCGTGCTGCACAGCATAATTATTAAGATTAAAAGTAAGTAAATTCTTGTGTCACACTTTTAAATTTTACGCAGCCAGTTTTTTTATCATCATCATCATCAAATTAAAATGTCGCTTACGGTATATCTTCCATGATTAACTACGAGTATTTGTTTGAATTCCCGATATTTCGACGCTGTTGCAAGCGCCATGATCGCGGGATGACTGTCAGTCAAGTGAGTTAGTGATATTTTAAATTTAGAAGCAAACCGTGATAGTTTAAAAAAGTGATTATCACCATCAGCTTATAGAGTTTTTGTAATACTTATATTCAATTTACTTACTTCTTCGTGATAAATTCAATTAACAAAAAGTAAAAATTCACTGTTACAATTCTTGAGAAGCTGCTTTTCTTCAGTACATAATATGTAGGTAGGTACTGACGCATGAATAATAGGGTGGTGAAGCCTACCCTACCGAAAAATGAAAACATTTTTACTGGCAAAACTTTCCTTGACCCCAAGTTCCAGGATCGTTGATGCTTAGTGAGCCAATGAGGCTGCAAAGAGTAATGGAAGTAGGAATACTTTTCTTCTTAACTCTCGTTTGCCCGTAATGCTAGGTAGTTACGTCTTAGCACAAAAACACGGCGCGTAAACATCTCTTAGGTTGCACAAACAAAATTCGGGTCGCGCGGTGACTGACAAAGCTAAAAGAAGTTCTGAAGTGCGGGAGTTTATCTTTGCGACTTGCAAACGAAGATAGAAAAATGTACACGAATGAATACTTAATGAATGATTTAAATTCAAGGATTATGAGAGCTACAAAATGGTATATAACATCAAGATTCACAGTCTTAAGTGCGTAGATGTTATTTTGTAAAAAGAAGAAAGAACGCTAAATTGAATTGCTCCTCTTTAAATCTATTGCTCCCTAGTTGTTTCATAATATCACAGAGACTAACAAGGCTTGTTATGAAAATAAAAAATTGTTATATGTACTCATGTATGTACTCGTATCATAACGAAAGTAAGAAAAAAACTCTGCGCTGCCGGAATATAGCTTTCAGACTGCGTTAATATTTTAATACGACCTACATACAGTAAAGAGCCGACCTTGCTGTCTGGTTAATTACCCAGGGTACTTAATAAACTGTCATAGACATTCACTCTATGTAAAGAGTGTAAAAACTAGGATGATAAAGATTTAATAACCTGTCATTGTAATAAATGAGCTTATGGCTAAATAATAAATGCCGCATGGGTCAATTTTCATGTTTTTCGCTTTAAACGATCCGGATTGTTATGTTCTGGAAGAAGGATCGTTTAGTTACAGACAAATTAAAGGGTTTAAGTCGCATTTTTTTATTTTTTAATGTAAATTCATCCATACCTGTCTGTTCTTTCCAACAAAGTTGTGGTTGGCTTCCAATCCAGCAGGACGCAGCTGAATATAATTTTTTTACATAGAGCGACTCCCTATCTGACCTCCATAACTTGTCTTTTAACGACTGTCAAAGATCAACAAATGACAGCCGAGACCAACGGCTTTGCGTGCTTTTCGAAGCACGAAAGAAACTTAATGCTATGATAAATGGTCACACATCCACAGACCAACCTCGGCATGTACGCCTTAACTTTAAAGATTTACCTGTCGGACTGTTATTAATTAGCCACGAGCTCCTCATTTAACTAAATGTAAACAAAAATTGTAACAACTAGTTTCTCGCCTTAAATAGAGAATGTAAAACTCAATTATCATTGATAAAGACTCACCTGAGATAGTAGCAAGCAGCGTCAAATGTGCGAAAAGAAGCGCAGTCGCAGCACACGCGTACATGGCTGCGCGGGCGCGTCCACACGACCAGCGGAAGAAGTCCCAGCAACGGAGGGACATCGTGTACTCCCCTCGGCGACAGAGGAGGTCCACGAAGAGGGCTGCCACCCACATCGTCTCCAGGATTAGGATCACTGCAGCTCCCACACTGTAAAATAAACTTTATTAGACCGGCAAATATTTTTAAAATTCCTCGTAAAAATTATGATCATGTTCATTTTTGAATTGATGATGTAGTACAAAAAATAAAAATTCAAACACAGAACGAGTTTGTTTTTTTGGGTAACCTTAGGGCTTCATTTCTTAGTGGCCTACTAGGAATTTTAATCTAAGTGGGTAGCATATTTTTACAAAAACCTTAGACCAAAAAAGTCGAGTGCGTTTTACTATTACTCCAAACTAATAGGTGATTTGGCTACTCAAGGTAAAAAAGCTTTTAAACATCTTTCAATTTTAACGAAAATCTGTTCCGGAATTACGTCTGTGAAAAATCTCTTGTCTAGTTGTAAAAAATTCTCTTATCCTTTTCAATTAAAATATTCTTAAACAGAAATGAACATCTTATTCCAATACAGCATACTTCCAAAATAACATATTATTTTCCATTCAATCCGAGGAAATACAACTACAATTCGACAAATTCTAATTCGATAGAAAGATAGAAAGACCGTTTTTGCGGAGCCACTACAATCAGGCAATTGGACAACATCATTAAATTGCAAATTGAATTAGTCCGTCAGCTAGAGTTTTGAAAAATAATAGACACGTATTTTTGCTTACGCATCAAATTTAGAGAGTGGGACTCGTGACGTCAAAGCAAATAAAAAGTGTAATTGCTTCTAACGTTTTACCAATTACAAAAGTGTCGTATCTCCGTCAATTTTGGTTTACGTAACGAAAGAAAAACCGGCCAAGAGACTCGCCCATAAAGGATTTCGTAACAGCAAGTAACGTTAACGTTAATAGCAAGTAACGTATAAAAGTTCTTGCAGTTGGTTGTATCTTTGAAAGGTAAATTTCGGTTTACGATTTATGACGTATTAAAAAAAAAATACTTGATCGCATTCAAACCAATTTTCGCTGGTAATTTGTATGGTCATTACCATGCAAAATACTAGCGAAAGTTGGCGAAATTACATCATATATTTTCTTTAGTTTTATCATTGCCCTATTTTAGAAGTTACAAGGGGGGGGGACACATTTTACCACTTTGGAAGTGTCTCTCACGGAAACTGTTCAGTTTAGAAAAAAATATTTCAGTAACCTCAATATCATTTTTAAAGAACTATCCATAAATACCCCGCACGTATGGGTTTGGTGAAAAAAATATTTTTTGAATTTCAATTCTAAGTACGGGGAAACCCCATTTTTTTTTAATTTTTGCTTATGAATCTTAATGCGGTTCACATAATACATCTACTTACCAAGTTTCAACAGGATAGCTCTTATATTTTCGAAGAGAAGTGGCTGTGACATACGGATGGACAGACAGACAGACATGACGAATCTATAAGGGTTCCGTTTTTTGCCATTTGGCTACGGAACCCTAAAAATACATGTCAGTTAATACTGACGGAATGTTTGGATTTTTTTCAGTGAAATACCCTATTAGTACACAGACCCAAAAAACAATTCTATAATTACTTAAAACATTACAGCTACTTAGTAGAAGTAGTGGAAACTATTCGGGGTAAATGACATTTACGAGCGTTAAGATTCATGCGACGTAAACTGGGAACAGACGTTCTACATACATCACCGGAATATATGCTCATGAGGTTAGATTTATTATAAAACTAGCTTCCGCCCGCGACTTATTTCCCCATTTTGAGTTACTCTGACAATGACATCTTATAAATATTACGGCGCTGAATACACTGCGGGTAATGCAACGTGTGTTCGCGGTTCTACAGAACAACGTCTATGAATAAAACAGAAAAATAACATTTTTTTTCTACGTATTTTTCCTGGATAAAAAGTATCCTATGTTATGCCCAGGATAATAAGGAATAATTATACCAAGTTTCATCGAAATCGAACCGTTAGTTTTCACGTGATGCCTGCACAAACAGATAGACAGACAGACAGACAGACAAAATTTTTTTTAATCATATATTTGGGTTTGGTATCGATCCAGCAACACCCCCCGCTATTTATTTTTTCAATATTTTCAATGTACAGAATTGACCCTTCTACAGATTTATTATACCTATTCATTATAGATAGAACTAGCACTTTGGCCGCGACTTCGTCCGCGTGGGTAACGTACTTTCCTAATTCCCCCTTTTCACCCCCTTAAAGGTTAAATTTCCAAAAACCCCTTCTTAGTGCTCCCCTACATTATAATAGGAAGCCGTGTGCAAAATTTCACATTCCTAGCCCCAGTAGTTTCGGCTGTACGTTGATATGTCAGTCAGTCAGTTCTCCTTTTATATATATAGATGTGTTTTTTTTTTTTTAGGGTGGCAAAATCATCAAATGAGTCCTCCCGCCCTGGGCGGGGCGGAAGGGACTGTCAGACTCTTACTGACTAAAATCCACCCGTGTTTCTTCGGATGCCCTTTACGTTCCGGGGCCGCGGTATCCTGGATTAAGAAAAAAGCCGCGACCCCAGCAGGCATTTGGCCCCGTAAGGGGCCCCATCGGTGACGCGTGTAACACGACGCGCCACCGACCCGGGCTTGGTCCTTGGTCGGACGGCGAGCTTACCCATTACTCACCGTCCGCAAGCCCGCTCCGCCGCTGTGCCCTCTGCTGTTCAGAGGGACACGCGTTGGAGCATCCACCCGACAGGCTATTCGCATACGGGCAAAGAGACCCCTTAGGCACACAGTGCCTAAAAGAGTTTTTGCCCGCATCCCAGGGTGCACCGGCCCGAAAAACTGGTCTACCCCCGGACGTATCCGAAGGGGAACTCCAGTTCACGGGCGCACGTGGAGGTTTCCTGTCTTAGCACCCCAGATAAAATGTGCTAGCACCAGTTTAGGGTTGATTTTTAAGCTAACTCTCTAGCCTAGTACGAAAATGCAGAGTTAACATAATGAGAATTCGTTTAATTTTTTAAGTTATAAGCACTCTTTCGCTCACTCATTACATTTTTGTTTTAGGGTTATTGATACAACTGATTGTCCCAGAGACAAGCTTTTTATTTGTTTGAGTTGAGATTGTTCTTGTCTCTTTTCTAGGACAGAGACAAGAGACGATGGAGTGAACTTACCTACAAAAACACTGTTTACTACATATGAATTTGAAGAATTCGGGTTGTTTGCGTTCGGAAATACAAACGCAGGTAAGGAGTCTAGTAAGTGACCTAAATCAGAAAACTAAAAAAAAAGTTTTTTTTTTATTTAAAAAATATTCTCGTAACCTAAGTGTCGTTGGTTTATGTAGGGCCCAAACATTCATAATATTCGCCTGGAAACTCTATCTTTATAAACCCACAAAAAAAAGAAAAACAAAGGCACAAAAATATATACAGAACCAAAGCCTTTAAAGCACTTTCGCATTTATCATCTAGGATAGCTTTTTGAATACAGTGAAAATGTAGAACGGAATTTTGTTTTAATCATTTTATTTTTCGTTAAAAATGAAAAGGACCAAAGTTCTTTAAAAGGAAAACATAGTGCAACATACGACACAACTTTTTCCCTTTCGGGAATTTCAATCTACAAAGGAATGGGGCCCAGACCTTTTTACGCACATACGCCATAATTATGATTTGTTTTTTAAAACCCCACATGAGCACGTAATACCTACATTGTTTAATTATAATTTTAATATTAATAAAAAGCAAAAAGATTCCGCGTAACAAGTAATTTCAGTAAAGCCTTTGTTATCCTTGTTTTTCTGAAAACTTTTTCGGAAATTGAAAGCTGTAAAAACATTTCACATCGCAGTTTTCCGATCTTACGCTAGGAGTCATAAATCTGAAGTTAGTCTTCGAGTCTGTTACAACGTAGAGAAGTAAACCAAGATGTTCTTTAGTCCGTACTAAGAAGTTATTAACGATATCAAATATGTTCTTATTTTTGTTTTTACCCGATATTGTTGTTCATTCGATGCAGGCTGCAGGCTTTTTAGTTCTGCAATATTTTCCAGAACAAAAAAGCCGACCCGAAGCAATTGCTACATGCATGTTTTCATTCAACTCGTGTCGATCGGCAATCTTCGCTTGGCATCTACCCCGACTGAATCACTCTCTATTCGGCTCTACATAATCCGAGCCAATAAATAAATATCTAATGTAGCCGGCTGGTCGTAAATCAAGCCTAGCATAAATCGCCCTACACACTAAGACAATTTTTTATCCGAAATATGGAAGGGAAATTTGTCAATGAACGAATATAGTATTGTGTTTACGTAACACGCGTTCACATAGCGAGGATATCGACATTTTATCTGATACAAATTCAATCAAACTTTGTGGGAGATTTTTCTTATGAAGACATTCAACAGGATAACTCTTCCGGGGCAAAGAGATTGAACTGACGAAGTTACAAACAACGATAAGTAAATAACTAAATGATTTGAATCAAGTATAAAAACTAGTTTTCCATATGGAGAGCACGTCCTGTAGTCCAGCAAACATTAAATGAGTCCTCTCGCCGGGGTGGTATAAATAAATAAAATAAATAAATATTCCACAATGCCATCTAGTCCCACGCCGTGGGGCGCCGGCTTAGAATTGCGTTCCCCCAAATCATCCCGTGGGTGTCGTAAGAGGCGACTAAGGGACAAACCGGAGGTCGGGCAGCAGCGTCCTCCGTGTACTGCACATCCTCACTGCGATCGCCAACCCGCCTGCCAAGCGTGGCGATTTAAGGCAAATTCCCCATGATTAGAAGCATAAAAACCAGGCCCCCAGTCCCCGGCAGCTCCGCTATCCCTGGCGCGGGTAGCAGTCAAGGTAACGGCGGAGCAGGGGGTGCGAAGAATCTCCGGAAGAGATCCGGCTACCCACCCCGACGACGGGCCCTGGTAACACACAACATACGCACAATGAGGACTGACGAAAAGATCTGCGAGCTGGAAGAGGAGCTGAGCAAATTACACTGGGACATTATAGGGTTATGCGAAGTCCGTAGAGAGGGGGAGGACACCGTAACCCTGAAGTCTGGTAATTTGCTCTACTACCGGGAGGGCGACCAACAGTCCCAAGGTGGTGTCGGGTTTCTCGTTCACAAGTCCCTCGTAAACAACATAATAACCATCGACAGTGTGTCGAGCAGGGTGGTATACCTAATACTCAGAATATCCAAAAGATATTCGCTGAAGGTCATTCAGGTATACGCACCGACCTCGTCACACTCCGATGATGAAGTGGAGACTATGTATGAGGACGTAAGTAGGGCCATACATAGTTCCAAAACCCACTTTACTGTTGTTATGGGGGACTTTAACGCAAAGTTGGGCAAGAAAAGCGGTGATGAGTTGAGAGTGGGGCAATTTGGATATGGGCAACGGAACCCTAGGGGGCAGAGGCTGGCCGACTTTCTGGAGAAAGAGGAACTCTTCATGATGAACTCTTTCTTCCAGAAGCCGCCTCACAGGAAATGGACCTGGTTGAGCCCCGATGGTTTCACGAGAAACGAGATAGACTTCTTCATGACCGACAAGAAACGGATATTCAGTGATGTCTCTGTGATCAACAGGGTAAAAACCGGTAGCGATCACCGAATCGTAAGAGGCTCACTGAATATCAATGTTAAACTTGAAAGGTCCAGCTTGATGAAGTCTACGCTCCGACCTACTCGGTCCCACATTCAAAACCCCGAAAGCTTTCAACTCGAGCTCTCTAATCGCTTTGCTTGCCTTGAGAACTTAGTTTCAGTGGACGAGATCAACGACGGGCTAGTGGAAACTGTCCGCACGGTAGGGTCTAAGTTTTTTAGACCCTGCCGTAAAGATAGACCTCAGAAATTGACCGAGCAAACCTTAAACCTCATGGCTGAACGACGTTTGCTACAGTTGCAGTCTTCCGATGACGCGAAGTCATATAGGCAGCTCAATAGACGTATATCTAAGTCCTTGCGACACGATCTGCGTCTCTTTAATACGAATCGTGTTAAAGAGACCATACAGCGAAACCAAGGCTCCAAAGTGTTCGCAAAGGACAAGTCTATTGGGCAAAGCCAGATGACAAAGCTGAAACGGGAGGATGGCAGCATAGCGTCGACCAAAGCAGAGGTTTTAGGCGAGATCGAGAGGTTCTATGGACAGTTATACACTTCGGTCGCAAAGCCCGTTGACAGCTTGGTAGGAGATCCAAGAGCCAAGCTGTCCCGACACTATACCGAAGATATCCCGGACAT
Organism: Agrotis puta; assembly: GCA_943136025.2. NCBI lineage: Eukaryota > Metazoa > Arthropoda > Insecta > Lepidoptera > Noctuidae > Agrotis > Agrotis puta. Next base: position 6,477,129 of record OW964171.2, read on the forward strand.
CAGTCTGTACGAGATTAGGATGGCCCTGAAGCAGCTTAAGAACAACAAGGCGCCGGGCGAGGACGGAATCACGTCAGAGCTTCTGAGAGCGGGTGGAACACCGGTACTTAAAGTCCTCCAGAAGCTCTTTAATTCCGTCCTGTCCGAGGGCAAAACGCCTGAAACGTGGAGCAGGGGTGAGGTGGTGCTGTTCTTCAAAAAAGGTGATAACAGCCTATTGAAGAACTACAGACCCATCACGCTTCTGAGTCATGTTTATAAGCTGTTTTCAAGGGTTATCACGAACCGTCTCGAACACAGACTTGATGACTTCCAGCCTCCCGAACAAGCCGGTTTCCGAAAAGGCTATAGTACCATAGACCACATCCATACGCTGCGGCAAGTTATACAGAAGACCGAAGAGTATAACTTGCCATTATGCTTAGCGTTTGTGGACTATGAGAAAGCCTTCGATTCGGTGGAAACATGGGCTGTGCTTGAGTCACTCCAGCGATGCCGTATTGACTATCGGTACATCGAGGTATTGAAGTGTTTGTATAATAACGCCACCATGTCGGTCCGAGTACAGGAGCATAGCACGAAGGCGATTCCATTGAGAAGAGGCGTAAGACAGGGGGACGTTATCTCCCCGAAACTGTTTACTGCCGCAATGGAAGACGCCTTCAAGCTCCTGGAATGGCAAGGACTTGGCATCAACATCAACGGCGAATACATCACTCACCTTCGGTTTGCCGACGACATCGTAGTCATGGCAAAGTCGATGGAGGAACTCAGCATGATGCTCGATGGCCTCGACCGAGTTTCACAACGGGTGGGCTTGAAAATGAACATGGACAAGACGAAAATTATGTCAAATGCCAATGTTGTGCCCACCCCAGTCTCTGTTGGAAACTCGGTACTCGAAGTTGTTGACTCATATATCTACTTAGGACAAGTAGTCCAATTGGGTAGGTCCAACTTCGAGAAAGAGGTCAACCGCCGAATCCAACTCGGTTGGGCAGCGTTCGGGAAACTACGCAATGTCTTTTCGTCCGACATACCTCAGTGCCTCAAGACGAAAGTCTTTAACCAATGTGTGTTACCAGTGATGACGTACGGCACTGAAACGTGGTCTTTCACTATCGGCCTCATCTCAAAGCTCAAAGTCGCTCAACGAGCTATGGAGAGAGCTATGCTCGGTGTTTCTCTACGTGATCGAATCCGAAATGAGGAGATCCGTAGACGAACTAAAGTCACCGACATAGCCCACCGGATTAGCAAGCTGAAGTGGCAATGGGCAGGCCATATTGCTCGCAGAGCAGATGGCCGATGGGGTCGAAAAGTTCTAGAGTGGAGACCAAGGACTAGCAAGCGCAGCGTAGGACGTCCACCAACAAGGTGGACAGACGACCTTATAAAGGTCGCCGGAAGACGCTGGATGCAGGTCGCTTCCAACCGGTATATGTGGAGATCTAAAGGGGAGGCCTATGTTCAGCAGTGGACGTCCTATGGCTGAGATGATGATGATGATCTAGTCCCAAGCTAAGCAGAGCTTGTGTTATGGGTACTAGACAACTGATAAACATACTTACATATTTTTAAATACATACATATTATAAATAAATTACACCCAGACACAGAACAAATGATCGTGCTCATCACACAAACATTTGTCCTGGGTGGGAATCGAACCCACGACCTCCGGCATAGCAGTCAGGGTCACTAACCATTAGACCAACAGGCCTGTCAAGTAGTATCAAAAGAGACTATTAGTTGCCCTTTATATCACGGTCGGTTACCTGACCCGCGAGTCTAGCAGGCGTTTGGCCCTTTGTGGGGGCCACGTTAGATTGCGACCCGGAATGGTCTATCATTGAACGGCGAGTCACCCATTACTCGCCGTCCGCATGACCGCCCCACGGTGGTTCTGCTCCATCAAGGGGAAAGACTCAATTGATGATTTTAGAAATGAGCTCAAGACAATAAAAATATCTATTATAAGACCTGTTCCGGTTCTGAAAAGGTCTTATTAAATACTGTTTGAAAATGTTGCTTTAAATACACTACAATGATACACTTGTAGACATAAAGTAGGTCACGGGACTGTCTCATCAAATAACCGTAACCCTGGAACGTAAAAGGCTATTGAAGGATCACCGTGGATTTTAGTCAGTAGGTACGCGTCTGACAGTCCCACACGTCCCGCTTTGGGTGGGAGGACTCATTTAATGATCTTACGACGTTTAAAAAGAAGGTAAGTACCAGTAATTCAGAAATGCACATGCAAAAGTAAATAGATACTCACAGTAGACCTGGAGCTACTTCGTATCCTAGAACCAGCAGCTCTGTGCCGGCACCGCTCATCACTGAAACAATATTGAAGTTTTTATTTTTATTTAGGTTTACTCTTGACTATTGTCTATCGTCAAAGTTGCGAGGAATAGATGGAAGAGGGACGCACAGAACCGAGAAGCAAGGCAAAAAAGGGAGAGGCCTATAAACAGCAGTGGGTGACTCCGGAGTTTATTGCCCGTGATAGTACCAGTTGTACTACCAGTAATACCACGGGTAAAAAAATTACCCGTGGTACTACTCGTTTACTATGCCGGGGTCGCGGCACTGACTACACAGTTAACCGTGACCCTGGAATGAAAAGGGCAATTGAAGGAACACGGTGGGTTTTCGTCAGTACGAGTCCGACAGTCCCTTCTACTCCACATAGGGCCAGAGGGCCTCAAATGACTGATTTTAAAAAATAAAAAAAAAACTGGTGCAAAGTAATAAGGAGAAGGTTTACGGAAGATTATACAGAGAACTGTGAAGTACCACGGGAAAATTTCAATTTCCCGTTGTACTACAGGCAATAAACGACTCCGGGCTGATATGATAAAGATGATGATTTAGTATAGGTCAAAAAAAAATTGTCTAGGTCTAAATTTTTATTGTTGTTTGCTTATTGTATCAGAAATAGGTTACACAGGTACAGATATACCTAATTTACATACCTAGATGAAAGTATACAAAAAGGCACGTATAATAAGTGACAGAGACAAAGCCTACGATAGAGCGAGCTTACGCAGAAGAGCTGTTCACTCTAACTTTGAAAACATTAGGGTTGTATGCGTTAAGTTATTTTTTTTTTCTATTTTTAAAACATTGCCCCACACTATGAATATTTCCTGTATCGTGGGTCGTGGTCGTGATCGTTTTCAAACATAGAAACTCACATACACAAACATCCAGACCCGGAACAACTACTTGCAGATTTTACAAATATTTGTTCCGTGCGGGGATCGAACCCGCGACACACAGGGCAGCAGTCCAATTGGTCAGCCACAGCGCCAAACGTGCTGCCGAAGTTATAGTAGGACCTCGTTAATCCGGAGAGGCAAAAAAGGGGTCTTGCCCTTGCGGATTATCGAGGCGTCCGGATTGTGGTATGTCATATTTAATGGTAATAAAACACATGTCTAACCTTAGTTTCTTTGATAAATTTTATAATTAAAGTTTATAGACAAAAATGAAAATGGTCAAAATTACAACTAAGTGACTGGTGTGGCGTGGCGATGGATTAGCCTGCAACGCGACAACCCTGCCCCCCACGAATCTTATTGCCCAGCCGGATTACAGCGATCAACGAGCAAGCGGGAGTCCGGATTAACGAGGCCCTACTGTATTTTTAGGTAGCATCCCATACAACAAACTAAGTATTTGGGACGCGGAAGATAGACCATGTACTCGTAGTCACTATTACTGTGGTGTTGATTGCTAGAGGCTTTTGTTTAAGGGTGGAAAACCATCAAATATGTCCTATGGGTGGAGTGGACACGGGTCGACGGCACGTTGTGTTCTACGCACGCCTCAAGGAGTGTCAGCATAGTGACGGGGCCCCCTATAGAAGGCCAAAGGCTGCAGAGGTCTCGGGACTCACGAATTACCGTGACCCCGGAACGTAAAGGGCTATTGAAGGACACCGTGAATTTTAGTCAGTGCGAGTCTGACAGTCCTTCCCGCTCTGCCCTGGGTGGGAGGACTGATAAGATAATTTTACTACGTAAAAAAAAAATGGGTGGAGCGCGGACGGAGCTGTTTAAACTAACCCAACTAAAAATCACTTTTTTCCTTCCTTCAGTTGCTCATTACTTTCTAGGGAAGCAGGACAATACCGTTAGGTTCTCGGTGCATGGTTGAGGTAAGAATACATCATTTTTAATGGCGACAAAAAAAAGAAAGCCACCATACTAAAGCTAAGCATTCGTTTACTAAAAGGAACGACTACATTTAACCTTCATTTATAAGAATTGTTGATTAGTGGTGTATTGAAAAAACATCATAGAAAGCATTTCCCTTATAAGGCTCATTGTTATCAAAGTAAATTATCACATACAGCACTAGTCACAGCGTAAATTCGATTTCATCCACAAAGGCTGTTCTCTGCAGAAGGCATTAAGTTAGTAGGTACTTATCCAAAGGTTTATATTCCTGTTGCTAACGCCTGCCTCCACGCGCCAAAGAACTCTTAAGGTATATTTAATCAAATTTATTGACAAAAACTAGGGTACTAAAGGTATTGTGTTTCAAAAGACACAATGAATAAATTCAAGATGGGAAGGCTCGTTCACATATTTCGCGACGATTGGAGGAGACAAAAGATCAAAGGATTTGTACAATTTATTATGGCCCCTTTCCACCATCATGACTCATGCTTAGCGCTAAACGCAATTATAACTTCGTGCTACTAGACCTAAATCCAGTAATACATATAATATAAGTCTACGATCTATATTTATTAATCATTTTTTTATCAGAAACAAATAATAAAATTACTCTTATTTGAACTACCTATGTTATATTAAAAGAGACAGGTAGTCGCAGGTCCATGTTTTTAAAAATGTCTTTGCTGGTATTACAGAAGTATCACTTATTTTACAGATGAATGCTACGCCATACCTATAGAAATATAAATCAAAACTTTTAACTAGAGTTCGTACCTCGACTGAAGTCCTTTTGAAACAGCGCTAGTGTCTATGATGTCATTACATCAAGTTGCATTAAAAAAACCTATTACCTCGAACTTCCCGCAGATCATGAGTGCGGTGACGGGGCCTGTAGAGGGCCAAAGCGGGACTAACGGATTACTGTGACCCCGGTACGTAAAGGGCTATTGAAGGACACCGTGGATTTTAGTCAGTACAAGTCTGACAGTCCCTTCCGCCCTGCCCTGGGTGGGAGGACACATTTGAAGATTTTACCACGATAAAAAAAAAAAAGATCATGAGATAGGGGCGCGGACTCTATGAATTAAAAAAATATATATTTATGGATATGCCAATCGTTAGATATCACATTATCGATGTTAAATAGTCGTGAAGGCCCAAATGTTAACCTCGCCTCTCATGCACGACGCATTATTATAAACCAGAGCAAGTACCCAAGTAACTTTGGTTTTTTTTTCAATGCATACGAAATTTCTAAGTTAGTCTTGGACATCACTGACATTGGCGAAGGAAAATCATCGTGGCGAAACCAGGGGGCCAACAATGACATATTTACACTGTGGGAAAGAGACAGAGCTATACAAGTCGTCTAGCGCCATCTCGTTCCCACAGTGGAACTACTCTCGCTTTAAGACGTCATGGTAGGCCACCTGGACTAACTTACTGTGAGTTTGTTGCCACCAGCGGGTTAATTAACACTGACAACAGAGTGTGCCCACACCCTCACACAATAAAAAAAGAAAAGAGTATCATATTATGTAACTGAATCCTTATGACAATTACTGTCATTCAATTAGTACAACAACAACCATTAAGGGAATGTGTCACACAATTATTAGACTGCCGAACAAACCTGACCTGCAGAATAATTAGTATACCTAGGGTACTTTTGGGACCTTACGTATGAATACTAGCTCCCAGACCGCGACTTTTAAAGTGGGTCATCAAAGGCTTCATGAACCGTCAGTTTCATATTTTTTATAGGATTGAAACAGAATATGCACTTCGCAAAATATGCACTTCATAAAATAAAACGATAAAAAAAAAATATAGCTAACTGTTAGACGTCCATATTTGGTAGTAAACTTTTTATTTGTAGATTGTTTTTACGAGTATGACGTCAATTAATTGAATGACATGCATACAGAATTACTTATTTGGTGCTCAGAATCAAAATCATCGTATTTTTTTACGACCATGAGAAATATTTCCAAGATGGTTGGCACTGTAAATGTTAAGGAAAAATGCAGTATTATAAATCTCCAATATTTATCCAATACCTTGACATTGGGCTGTGTATTTAACTAACAAAACACCACACTGGTTTTTATATGAGTCTAGTATAGGATAAGATAGCGAGTAGGACACGCTCAAAGTGATCCAGTAACTATAATTTAGTACAGCTCATACATTTTCCCTTTTTTACACTTGGGTAAAACCCTCCGCTAAGTGATGTAATAAATACTTATAAAGGTTTATTACTTTATTCATAAACGCTGGTTTGAAAATGGCAATCTTTCAACATCCTCTTCATATTATGTTTCCCAGAACAAAGTTTAAGTTTTTCCGAGGATTCAATTTAGCTAAATTTATTATTTTCTTTTATAAAACATAATTCAATTAATCTGTGATGTGTATGGTCTGTATGATAAAAAGTATTCTATTTATCTATCTCTATTTTAGTCATGTTCAATTATTTTCTCATAGTTCAGCATTTCAATTCCCGCGCATTCCGATCATTGACCTAAAACTCCGTGCGTATGGCAACCCCATCTTAACATAGCAACTTCGTATCTTACTTATCATAATTCTGTCATAGCCTCAGCTCCATTAGTCAAGGTGATGAGCTCTGAAACAAAGCAATGAAGCGAACAGAATCACAAACTTTGTTTAGCACTCCGTACCGAAAGCGTTGAAGATTGAAACATTAATTATTAAGTACCTACCTACTTACCATACCTACCTACATAAAGCCTTATTCCCTAATATTTGTTTACATTTAAAGTCGCGTTTTCACTAGGAGACATGTCGCAGAGACATGTCCCTCAAAAAAACGTAACGTAGCATGTCCCCGTGGCTTCTTGGAACGATATCGCTCGACATTTTGTCTTTTATGAAAAATGTCGACTTACGACAAGTCCCGCGACCCATAAATCGGGGACATAGCGCGACACAGTCGCTTTATAATGTCGACAGAATCAACACAGGCGACAGAGTCGCGAGACAAATCTCCCCTAGTAAAAACACGGCTTAAGCTTTTATAGCTGTATGGAAATTATTCTGAGAAAATGGCTCAGAAGCACCCGTACATTATTGGCAGCAGGCAGCCGTCTGAAGTTGTGCCCGGTTAATTGCAATAGGTTACCCCCATTATATTATAACAAGCAAAATGTATGTGTACCATTAGGTATATTCTGCCTAACCCAGGATTGATGTGAGTGGTGATTTGACGTTTTATGTTTGTGTTCAAATATCGGATTGAAATATATTATAAAATATATCCTATGTGCCAACCCTAGTGATGATCTACGTTAGTGCCCATAGCAGTCATGGCTATCCGGATGAGTCATGGCTATCCGGATGATCCGGGGATACCGCACGATCGCCGGCGAATCAGCCAACCTCCTAGCAGGATTGCTGCCCTGGGATCTGGAGGCGACTGCCCTCCAGCGCGTCTACGAATGGCGCGTGGAGGCGCAGCGCCGGGGCGAATCCCCGCTGCCTCGACAGGTCGAGGCGCGGCGGGAAGAGCTCCGGCGCGATCTCAGGGCAGTATGGAGGGAGCGACTGTCGCAACCGAGGTCCGGGCACGCCGCAATCGCGGCGGTAAGACCCCTCTTTGAGGAGTGGCTGGATAGGCGTCACGGCGTCCTTACCTTCCGCATGACGCAGGTCCTCACCGGACACGGAAGTTTCGGGAGGTTCCTGTGTCTGATAGGGAGGGAAGAAACGCCTGGGTGTCACCACTGCGAGGAACGTCCGGAGGACACGGTGGAGCATACGGTGCAGGACTGCCCCGCTTGGGCAGAGCACCGCCGTGTCCTCACGACGGCGATAGGCGGAGACCTCTCGCGCCCGGCATTGGTCGAGGCCATGCTGCGGGGCGAGACGGAGTGGGAAGCGGTCGCCTCCTTCTGCGAAGCAGTCATGCTCGTGAAGGAGGAGGCGGGCCGCCTGAGGGAGAGGACAGCGTCCTCCCTCCATCCCAGCCGCAGTGGTAGACGCCCACGGCGTCGGACGTCACAGGACGATCTCCGGCCACCGTAGGCGCGGGCATGCGGGCAGCGAGTAATGGGCGACTTGCTGTCCGACCATGGACCATGCCCGGGTCGACGGCGCGTTGTGTTCCACGCGCGCCTCAAGGAGTGTCAGCACATTGACGGGGCCTGTAGAGGGCCAGAGCCTGCCGGGGTCGCGGGACTTACCCATCACCGTAACCCCGGTACGTAAAGGGCTCGTGAAGGACACCGTGGATTTTAGTCAGTACAAGTCTGACAGTCCCTCCCGCCCTGCCCTGGGTGGGAGGACTCATTTGATGATTTTACCACGCAAAAAAAAAAAAAAAAAGTGCCCATAGCAAGCCGTTTAGCCGTTAACGTGTAAAAGAATAACAAGCAGACAGATACTTTCGTTTTTCTACGTATTCATTTCTACGACCTATTTTATACTCTGTCTCTTTATAAAACAAGCTTATAAAATCAACACCATTTCTGTTTCAATTAAGTCGATATTAAATGGATAATATTAGCTTCCATTTTCTGCCAACTAAGTTATTATACAAAGGAATCTTCCATTAAAATACTGCTGGAAGTGCTGGAAGCAATAATTGCATTCAATGCTGAATGAATTCTTTAATATCTTTAATCAAAGGCGAGTTATGAGAAAAAGCCTTTTTATTGGATGTAAAATCATTAAAAAAGTCGTCCCGCTCTGTGTGTGTGGGTGGACCGGAATAGAGTGTCAGACTCTTACTGACTTAAAACCACCAGTTGACCTTTGTTTTTCAAGGCCGCGGCATCCTGTTTTGACCCCGGCAGGCTCTTGGCCCTATCTCTGTCAGTTTTCTGACATCTCCTTGAGGTGTGCGTGGAACACGACGTTGATCGGACGGCGAACTACCCATGACCAGTAATCCCACATTCTTATTTTACATAGTCGTCATTAAAAAGAGTCCTAAGTAATTACTTCCTAAGCCATCACCGACGGTCGCGGGACTCACAAATTACCGTGACCCCGGTACGTAAAGAGCTATTGAAGGACACCGTGGATTTTAGTCAGTACGAGTCTGACAGTCCCTCCCACTCTGCCCTGGGTGGAAGGACTCATGTGATGATATTACCACGTAAAAAAAAAAGTAGTAGTTACTTCCCAAGCCATCACCGACAGTAAATGAAGAAAAATTACTCTCTTCCGATGAAAAACTGAAACCTTCAGAGGCAGGTGTCTACTTTCAGTAAAAGTTTCATTTCTTCCCAACTTCTAACTTTACGCAGCGTTTTATTCACAAAAATCTGGGGAAATCTATGTATTCAAAGTAAGTTCACGTCAAATACATTTACTATGTCTAATCATTAAATCTTTGCTACCAGAAGTAACACATATGTTTATAGTTGAGACATTTGCTAAACCAGCCTGTTTTCTTTTTCAGTTTCAATTGAATAGTCAATAAGATAAAAAGTCAATTCAGATTTTACTCATATTTGGAAAAGGAAATATAACAGTTCATTATCATTTAAATGAGTTCTTAAACTTTTATCTATTTGTAGTATTTTATTTGTTTAGCTAATTTGAATCTTTATAAAAAAATATGAGCAGTTTAAACTTTGACGCGCTTTTTGGTAAAATTACTGGTTTGCACATCCGCCATTGTTAAAAGCACAGGTTACTTATGTAATGGTGGTATACCTATACATACAATTTCTGCTCACTAAACCCAGCTACTCAGTAAGTAAATAAAACACTCAACAATAGAATTACCCACCCTTATCCCACGGCCTATGAGAACGAATGAAGTAAATTACCATTCACATTATATGGAGACGAGACCATAATACATTACATATTACATGGGAACTTTGAATTTACACGATTCAATGAAGACAAACTGTATTCAGTTTCAGTTACGAAGACATTTCTAAGATGAAGATGTTTCCTACTAATGTTAACTAATGTTAGGTAGGTATTACAGATAATTTCCATATGAATTTGCTGAATGTCAAGACTTATTCTGTCGTACCACAAATAGATAAACATCTGTTAAACACTTGTCTAAAAAAGTGTAACTGCAAAACGACTCTTATAACAACGTCAAATGCCGTTTTGACGTTGAGAATTCTTGCAAGCAAGTGTTCAACAGATGTTTAACTCTTTGTAGTAACACCGTTTATGTTTTTTTTTTTTCAGAAAATGATCCTGTAATAATTAGGAAAGAATTGTATTGTGACAATGTACTGTTTAAAACTAAAAGGCGATTATGATATTAATTAATCTGTAAAATAAATATAAAAAAACATTATCTACAAAAAAATCACGTTGACATCTGGTGACAGACGGACAGCGGAGTCTTTGTAATTGGGTCCCGGTTTACCCATCGGATACGGTACCCTAAAAAGAAGAAACGGACGAGCCGACTGACTGATCGATCAACACAGCTATAATTGGGTCTAAAAGCACGAAATTTTGCACAAACGTTCCATAGTAATCGTATGTTCGGGCACTAAAAACGGATTTTTGAAAATGTATTCCCTGAGAAGGTTGAAAATGGGAAGAAAGTTTGTATGACATTAAATAAATATACATAATCAAACAAATTGATTAAATACATATTTCAAAAGGTTTATAAATGCCAACCAAATAACCACATATTTCATTTTCAGTAATATACTTACATATCGTCTACTCTACCGCCTATCACAGACTTTTAAAATTTTCTTCATAAATCAAAGCTAGTTCTTATCTCTTCTCAATGTCAATGCATAAAATAACCGTAGAAATTAACATCTCTACAGTACATTCTATGTACCGTGAATACAGTAGACTGCCATACCCGTATTTATGGTCACCCTATATTCGTTAATCAGGGGTCAATCAACGCTTATTGACATTGAGGCAGAGCGTATATGTACTTGATTTTTTGCAACTACAAACTATATACACACAGTATCGCTGTAAACAAATCAATAAAGAGAAATTGACCTTAATCAGTAGCTTTTGCGTATTTTATGGAACACACCCACTATTATTTAATCATGACCAAATCAATCAGAGAAACTTCATTGCGTTGTTGAGAATATTATTGTTCTGGAAAATTACGTTGACACTTAGTAAATTTTGTAGAGTCTACGCAATCATATTCGTGACGGAAACATTCTTCGTGTGAGAAATGTTCGTTTTTTTTTATTGAATCGGATGATACTCACGGAAACCCATGACACGAGTTTTAAGCAGAGTATGCACTGCGATTTTTTTACCCGCAGTGTATATTGTTTTTCAATTCCCGTATTTCCAAAATTTAGTCCCAAGCTAAGCAAAGCTTGTGTTATGGGTACTAGACAACTGATAAACATACTTATATATTTCTAAATACATACATATTATAGATAAATTACACCCAGACACAGAACAAATGATCGTGCTCATCACACAAACCTTTGTCCTGGGTGGGAATCGAACCCACGACCTCCGGCATAGCAGTCAGGGTCACTAACCACTAGACCAACAGGCCTGTCGATATAAAAATAATAATAATAATAAAAATAGCAGTTAATCGAATATGAATATTACTAATGTCCGACCGAAGGTTCGGTTTCGGTTTCGGTTTCGGCCGAGTTTCGGCCAAAAATCAAGTTTCGGCGGCAGTATCGGTTTCGGCCAAAATACAACGTGCACGACAACTTCCGAAACTGATTTCGGAAGTTGTCGTGCACGCTCGCTTAACTTCGTTTCTCACGGCAACGCGGACGCTCGCGCTCGCGGCCCTGTTCGGGAATTGTCGTGCGCCGTTCGGATGTTTCCGATAAACATTTTGCTATGAGAACTTAATATGAAAAAAAGAATGATATGTTTTAATATTTTTTATATTAGGTATATCTATTAAATAAATGATTACAACAAACTTACTCCGTGTTATTACAAAATGGGGTTTAACTAAAAACCCAGGTTTAAATCACGAAAAACTACGATTTACACAAATGTTATTACAAATCGTAGTTTTGCGATAAACCATGGTTTATCAGTCGTAGCTGTCAAAGGTGTGTCAAAGTTTCTCATGTTAACTTTTTCATTGTGTTGTTATTTTTGTGTTATTTTCACCCAAAATGGATTTAAACTAGTGTCCGACCGAACGTTCGGTTTCGGTTTCGGTTTCGGCCGAGTTTCGGCCAAAAATCAAGTTTCGGCGGCAGTTTCGGAGTCGGCCAAAATTGGCCGAAACTTTTGCCGAAACCGAAACTGATTTCGGAAGTTGTCGTGCACGCTCGTCTAACTTCGTTTCTCGCGGCAACGCTTTGGCGGACGCTCGCGCTCGCGGCCCTGTTCGGGAATTGTCGTGCGCCGTTCGGATATCTCCGTAGCAACAAAACTTACTGCGTTTTCACCCGACTCAAACATTTTTTAGAGGTTATGTTTTGATGGAAGTGATTTTTAAATGTAAGTTTTTGTTTCGTTTCTGTACTTGTAGTACTTGAATGATTTATGTAGTTAATTAAATTAAATAAATATTGAGTCAGTAACTTTGTTTTGTTGTTATTAACAAATCAAGTTACATGTAAAAAGAGATTGTTTAAATGAAAAATGTGAAGTGTTTAATTTGTTAAATTACGTTGTTTACTTATTTCAAGTTTTACCGTACAATGCACCGAATTTCAGTATTTTAAGGAATTCTTATTTGACCACGTGAGTTTCGGTTTCGGTTTCGGCCGAAACTGAAGCCACTGCCGAATATTCGGTTTCGGATTCGGTTACGGCCGAAAAACCAGTTTCGGTCGGACCTTAATTTAAACATGGCATATTTAATTGTTATCACACACGGTGTATTTAGTTGCTTAGGAAATTGTTCAAATGACATTACTAAGGTCCACGTTTTATCTAAGTTTTGTAATACGGAGAAATTTAAATCATGGTTCTGCAGATAAGCCTGGACTTGATAGTCCAGGTTTAAACCAAGGTTTATTTAGTTTTTGTAATAAGGCCGACTGTGTTTCCATTTCATGTCCTAACTAATGCAGAATAATGGGTAAAATGCACCAAATTTCAGTATTTTAAGAAATTCTATACTTGACACGTGAGTTTCGGTTTCGGATTCGGTTTCGGCCGAAACTGAAGCCACGGCCGAATATTCGGTTTCAGTTTCGGTTACGGCCGGAAAACACGTTTCGGTCGGACCTTAAATATTACATAGTTTTTATAGCAAAAAAATGCCTCTATATCGAATGTACCGAGCCGTAGGTAACACTCGAAATACAGTCGCAAAGTTAATTGGAAACTAGAAACAGTAGGAATCGACGTTACGACGAACAAAGAGTTATGGGCCCGCCCACCTTTAAAATGTCATCAGCTATTTTCCGAGCAATATTCAGGTCAACTTCTAATTTGAATCGAACAACTGTCCTTGGTTATTAATAATTTTTCACACCACCTGCTCGAAAATGTCAAATTATATGTCAAGCAACCTTAACCTAAAGTGAGTCATTAGTGGCCGAGGGCACAGCCGGTCAATAATGTTGTACTGGATTTCATTATTACCCGCTGGTCAATAATGTGATTTGAATTTGGAATATGTTTATAAACAACAAACACCCTTTGGTGCCAGAAAGATTTTTTTTTAAATTTTCTTTTCCCTTTTGGGAAGACAAAGGGATCTATCTAGCCCATGCAGCCTAGATTTTTTTTTTGTTCTTTTCGTCCCTCTTTGGGGTAGGCAAAGGGAGCTGAGCCCATACAGCCAAGTCTGATTTAGTGTGCCAGAAAGAGGAAAGCTATTCTCGAAACCCTTTATTATTTTCTCACAGTAGGTGTAAAAAGTAGAGTATCCTCCTCTGGGCTAAAGGTGTCTTTGCCTTGGGCTAGCTTGAATCCCTCGCTGCATTCAGGATTCTTGTATTAACTCCCTCGCTTCGCTCGTGAGTTAAATCCCGAATCCTTCATTGCGCTCGAGATTCAATATGACGCCCGTGACATAAGACACAACTTTAGCCCCTCGGTGCATAATCTACTATTATTGTCTTTAATTATGTGTTACGTCGACTATGCAGTCAATGACCTGTATTACCTGACCCCTTTTCATCACTTCTGGGGTCGTACGTGAGAGAAATTAACCAGTCGAATGTTATAACACTACGACAGTGATTACCAAGGACAACCTCCACTCTTATCGAACAAGACCGCAATATACGTGAAAAATTACTGGGCCCATAGCTTGTGGATGCACTTTTTTATGGATGTACCATCGACATGACAATAAGATTAAAATTATAGGCAACACTCTCATAACTACAAATATTTAACATTATGGCTATTATATTGTTAATTCCAATATTAAAATTAATAATTTTTATTTTTCCTACTTATGCTGATATAAGTCGCGTACACCGTACAGTCGGTCGCGTATGTCAACAAGAAATACACATCAATGTTCGCATCGCTGACGTCAGCGTCGCAGTGTGATGCTGTATAGAACACAATGTATAATATAAATATGTCAGAATTGGCTATTTGACGGAAAAAATATAATTAGTCCGTCACTTAGATTATTAAAAAATATTCGACCCGTATTTTATTATATTCTTTTGTTTCGTAAACCAAAATTGACTTAGATACGATGATTTCAAAATTGGCAATACGTCACAATTTAGTACAATTCCTATTGAATTCTGACGTCACAAGCCCCCACTCTCGAGTTTTGATGCGTTGTATTTTGATGAAAATTCATTGATTTTACAGAAGAAAAAATACGTGTCCGTTATTTTTTTAAACTTTAAATGACGGACTAATTATATCCGTAATTTATAGCTACTGTCAAATAGCCTATTGATGGATAATCGCCATTCACTCCCAAATAATTACTCCTATGGTGAATAAAAAAAATTCTATTGCCTACGTATTCCTCCTACCGCTCCAAATACCCCGAACTAACTTGTTGCAATACGTTACTCAAGCAAATTGAAAAGGAATCCCGAAAACAACTCGCGCTAAGATTTATCTCGCTTGCTCGTATAAATAGGAGCGCATTAGACGCTTCCTCGAACGATATTTATAGCACCGTGTGAATTCCTAGACGGTGCAATGGATGGCTAACCCATCTGATGAATGCGCTCATTATCGGCCTATAGTTTTTCAAGGGTGAAGAGGGAAAAAAAGTTTCAAAAATTCATCATGGCCGTTCGTTTGTTGAAGAACTTTCGGAAATTCAACATGGCTGTCCGCTCACTGTTGTTGTTTGGTGAATAATTTTCCACGTTTTCAATTTTCCTTAATTTTCCCTCAGATGTAAATGAGAAGTACACAACGTCGTGGATACATATTATTTACCAAATGTTATAATAAACACCTTTGATTATAATGAGTATAATTAATTAGTTTGCGTTAAAGAACGTTGGGAACTATTTAAGTGTCTCATTGTCTTTTCCAGAAAAAATATTATTTGTTAGTTGTGTTGGTTGCGCTGGTCGCTTTAATTTTTTATTTACCTACTTTATTTTCAGAATAAAAATTATAATGATAACTTGTATATAATAATGGTTTTTATAAGTTCGAGAGAGTTCAAACAAAAGGTAAAAAGTGCAATATACATTAAGAATGTGTGTATTTTACGCTCTATTTTATCTGAGGTTTTACGTATTAACGTAATTGATATTTTCTACTACCTAAGTTTGGGTTCAGCTTCAGGACAAATCATATGAGAACGACAATAAGTGAGTAATTAAGAATTAATTCGCCACGTACGTTACGTGATATATATAATTGACATAACGTAGGGTATAGTCACTGAGCGATAAGCTGCTACTCTGCGTGTCGTGGGTTCTATTACCGCATGGAACAAATATCTGTAAAACCTTCAAGTAGTTCGGTGACGTTTTTTTTAAATAAAACCAACTTCTGATAGCATTAATTTTATGATGAAATCTGTATAATTTATCATTTATTTTTCTAGAATATGGCACGACCCGTAGATGACAAAAGAAAGAAACTTTTATTCTGTAGATTTTATACATGGCCATGCTTAGGACAATAGAAATATTTTTGTTATTTTTTCGATTCTTCCGTCGACAAACCCCGTTTCTATGGTGTAATGTTTTGCATGTTTATTGTGTAAGAAAACAAAGTCAGCCATTACAATTATAATACAAGTTTAACCAGTACAGTTGCTTACAGATGTGAAAACAGACGGCAACTCGTTTTCCTTGGAATGAGATAAAATAAATAGACAGATAAGATAACAACGGTACACTTTGAATTCATGACTTTTTATCATATTTAACTAAGTATCTATGTTTTCAATAACTTATAAATTAATATACCTCGGTCTTAAAAAAATATTTTTTCAAGTACCTACCTATCTTTGACTCTGACACTTCATTGCAGATTAGATCGTGTATGCTGCGCCTTAGGTCACGTATACCAGTATCAGTAAAACAATAAAACAATTTTCATTCATCAAGAAATTTAATTATTATAACACAATAAACACTTATTCACATACATTTTAGCGCAATTATATTTTATATATACAGAAAAGTATTCTCGGAAAATGAACTTGCAATTGCCATAATAACTACCCAAGGTTGCGAACCTTCTGTCCGCATTCCATCTATGTCCATCAACCCCCTTTTCTCTAAAATGGTTTTATGTTTAAAGTTGATGCATAGTTATTGAATACCGAACTGTAACGCTAACAGACTAACAGTTAGATTCCATTGAAACAAAACTAACTTTAGAAATTAGTTTCCTCTCATTGTTTAATGCAGGCATAAACTGTTCCACTCCGTTTTATTGAATTGTGTGAGAAACATTTCTGATTTAGAACAATAAATTCGCTGGCATTTCAATTAAATAACATCGTTGGTTCGTATTGAAGTAGCTGGTATTTAAGATTGTTCGTTTGCTCGCCTGGCTTGGTTAGTGCTAACTTCAAACCTCATTTTACCGTACTTAGAAGGCTTGGAGCTTCATGCACGTTGGCTCCCACGTACTTTCTAAGGATAAATTCTTTCAAACAACTTTTTTTCAAGAAACCTCTTTGTCTCTCTTTTTTTTTACGTAGTAAAATCATCAAATGAGTCCTCCCACCCAGAGCAGAGCGGGAGGGACTGTCAGACTCGTACTGACTTAAATCCACGGTGTCCTTCAATAGCCCTTTACGTACCGGTATCACGGTAATTCGTACAGTCCCGCGACCCCGGAATGACTCTCTCTAGGAATTTAAACTGTTTCCAGGTGATTAGATTCGAAATGTAATGGTTCAGTCGGTTGGTGGTATACAGGGTTATTTGTAAAACATTATCAACCTTTCAGCTGCAAGTACTTATGGTTACAAACAACTTTTACTATGAAAAAAACCCTGAAAGATTAGAAAAAACAGATGTTTCATACATTGCCAACGGAATAATATTCTATTAATATGAAAAACCTGTTTTTATTTTCAGCCCATGAAAGGTTGTTAATGTTTTACAAATAACCCTATATAAGTACGTTTGCCTATCTATAACGAACTTCAAACCTCATTTGACCCTGTTACTAGCTCGTACTTTCTTTAGAACATTTCTTCCAAACGTTTTTGTTTACAAATCGTTGCCTCAAACCAGGAATTACGAGTAACTTGCATCAAGGGTGTATTTACAAACATTTTAACACACCGTTCAATCCCCACTACTGGTTGCCTTAGTTAAGAAAACCTGCTCAAGTGAATGCGATGAGACCCCTGATGTGCAGTCTCTAAAATACAATTATAGACTACGTTACGACGAGCTCTTCTTCGAGTCAAAGCCTTGAGATAGTGTCGCGACAGAAAATACCAAACTATAGCTCCGACTCGCGACGCTGGGGCAGCGATGCACAAACGGCTGTTTTCTTAATGAATACCACTGCTATTCTGATATACTAAGTCTTCTTCAAATTAAGGACTCTAGGAACTGTTCCTTCAATTGACCTTTACGTTACAAGGTCAAGGTTACCTATCTAAACAGACCCGTGACCCCGCCCAGGCAGCAGTTCTGATGCCTGACTATACGCTACAAGAGCTGAGGGATGCTCAAAACCCACACAGTTATCAGTTATGTAGTTGTTTATTGTTTGTCACGCCATCACTCGCCACGAAAAATAATACTGTGTCGTCATTTTCTTAGGCTTGTGCAGTAATTCGGTCAAGGAAATGTATTATATTTATTTTTAAAAGATATCGTGATAAATTGAGATGAATCTTGATGAAACAGTGTTATCACTCATCAAGTTATCAGTGATTAACAGCCTTAATCATCGCGTCTAGTCATCTTTTGTTAAACAACTTAGGATTTTTTTATCTTTGCGCCAAAGGTTAAGGTGCTGATATACTTGATCATTCACTTTAAGGAGCATTCTTGCGAATGTTACATCACAGAAAAACAAACGAAAGCGTTTTAGCGAGCATCGTAACGAGGGTTCTGGCGAGTCGACTGGCAAGACTAAAATCTTCATGAAAAAAAATTTGACAACCAGCCACTAGAGCGTTCGCTAGAGATGTTTAGCTTTTGCTCTATGCTCGGCTCGGTTCGTTGTTCAGTTCTGCTGCTAATGTATAACCGTGAACGGGACAAAAGAAGTATGTTCTTACAAATTCTTAAGAAGACAGAGGCCTTATCACGAATTTCCACGTTTTTGCGACGTAAGATAAACAGGGCGTTTGACTTGTCGAGGCATTTTCAATTTCCATACAATTTACGTCGTAATATCAAATACGCTGTAGGACCAAATACTTACGTAAAAATGATGGTCCCTGAACACTACCTGCATCTTCTTCGTTATTTAGTTTCTGCCTACCCCCCAAGGAGTTGAGTTTATGTATGTAAGTATGTTTAGTTGAAATAAATAAACATTATAGGCTGATTATTCAGCTATTCATATAAATAATCCAAAAGTAGCAATAAGTATCTACAGAAAGTGTTCATAAATCCATGTTTACGACTATAGTACTCACATATATCTCTATAACATAATCTCTTATTCCATACTAGTGATCCGCCCCGAATTCGCACAGCTTTTACATAATTACAACCAGTGGATTTTTTGAAAACTTTCTTACATACAAACCTTGACCTGTTATTAAGGAACAACTCAAAAATTATCCCACGGGAAGATAAAATCGGAATTAAAAGTAGATATCTTATGTGTATATTATAAGTATCTTATCTTAGGTTATAAACTATGTGTGTACCACATCCAAGTCGGTTCTATAGTTGTACGTGAAAGAGTAACAAACATATATCCATCCATCCATTCATTCGTCCATCCATCATCCATGCTCTACTCACAAACTTATTACCTACATATTAGTAAGAAGTAAGATACTTAATAAAGATTATTTGTTATCTGTCTACAAACACTGAATGGAAAGATAGTATTGCAATTCGCAAGTCAAATAATACATGAAGTATCTGCTTACCCTCTTATGTACCTATATAATATTCACGCCCTTAAATCCCAAAGGGACAGACAGGAATGTGTGACCCCGAGATCAAAGAAGGCAGTTGAGTCTTACCCCGTCCCTATTTTACATCAATTCCTTAAAGGAAAACTTAAAGTACTAAAAGCAATTCTTAGCTAGGTAAATAAAATGGGTCGAACTCAAAGTTAAGTCTCGCTAGCCAAGGCCAGTAGATAGATGGGTGAGCATCTATCATATACCGAGTTTCCTCCATGTCTAGGAAAGCACGTTAAGCTGTTGATCCCCGGGCTCGGATGTTTCGGGAGGTTCTTGTGTCTGATTGGAAAGGAAGAAACGCCTGGATCACCACTGCGAGGATCGCCCGGAAGACACGGTGGAACATACTGTGCAAGACTGCCCCGCTTGGGCAGAACGCAGAACAGCGCCGTGTCCTCACGGAAACAATAGGCAGCGACCTCTCGCGGACATTGGTCGAGGCCATGCTGCGGAGCGAGACGGAATGGTAAGCGGTCGCCTCCTTCTGCGATGCAGTCATGCTCGCGAAGGAGGACGCGGGACGCGTGAGGCAGAGGACAGCGTCCACCTCACAACCTAGCCGCCGCGGGAGACGCCCACGGCATCGGACGTCGCGAAGCGATTTCCGGCTACCGTAGGCGCGGGCATGCGAATGTTCCACGCGCGCCTCAAAGAGCTGTCAGCAATCTGACGAGGCCCCTTTAAAGCCATCCGGGTTCGTGGTACTGTCTCATCTGGTATCTGTGACCCTGAAACGTAGCATTGCCGTGGATTTTAGTCAGTACAAGTCTGGCAGTCCCTCCCGTCCCGCCCTGGGTGGGAGGACTCATTTGATGATTAAAAAGAACCTCGAATTCAAAAATTCTTTATTAATAACTCATTTGAATCTCAATTAGCTTAGAAACCGTTCTTCGTAATTTATTTAAATCCATTTTGCCGTTTGAATTGTCTCATAGCGTCTAGGGCAATTGGATGTTGAATCTAAAATGTTGGCATACCGTGGGATGCCTGTGACAATGAGACGTAATCTATTCAGTATGCTATCAGACATTTCTGAATAGGGAGTTTTTAGAGATGCCGCGAATATTCGGTATTCGACCTATTTGGATACTTTTTTACTATTCGGTATTCGGCCGAATATTGCAAGTAATTTAAAGAAGAAAGGAAATTCTTTATTTATTAAATGGCAGAAATGTATGATGTAAAACTTTTCATGCGAATTAATTAATTTTAATTACAGTTTTTTTTTAGATATCCATATTAGTAATACCTACAATTTGATGTAAACATTAACAAATTATGGTTGTTGTGACACAAAAGAAATAAATACGCCCACGGGTTAGTTACCGCACTGTAATGATGCAGGTCTGTCACTCGCAAAATTTACTAAATGACGATGTTGCATCGAATATTCTTAGAGAAGTAACAAAAGAACTTCAGCTGATAGTCTAGCTAATATTCGGCATTCGGCAAAATCATTATTCGTGTCCTCTCTAGTATTAATTACCATCTATTTATGGTATTGCAGTGCGAGAATGAAACAAAACATTTTTGTCTTTAGAACTTTAGATAAAAACAACATCGCCTGTAATCCCCAAAGGGGTTTGTGCAGTGGTACCTTATAGACTTATCGTACACTCACTATTTATGTTTAGGTATTTGATCGGTGGAGCCTTTTGTCATCAGCCTGACACCAATCCAGGCTGCTGACAATCTTTTTTTGCTGACAATTCTGATGGGTTTGGCTATATGGTATTAGGTTTTCCCTAATAACAGTTTGCCTGATCTGGAAATCGAACCTAACCCCTACAAGAAAAGGACAGGCAGCTTAAAATAAGTATACCACCACGTCCACGGGCCCAAAAAGAACATTTCAGCGAAATCACGACGTAACTTAAATTCATAATCGTCCACGCGGGCCTTTTCTTTTTTTTTAATGGCATCTCGCAGGTCAACCTTTAGTAGGTTGTGTACTGCTCAACCGGACTTTCCACGCGGGCCCAGTGCGATTTGATAGATGTTACATGTCTCGAATATTTGGTTCTAGGACATGTCTCAGGTTTCCTAACAATGTTTTCCTTCACCTTTTTGAAAGCAGAGCAATTCCAATAATATTCGTCAAATAGTCTATTTTATTGATCTATTCTATTTCTTATTATGGCAAGCCCTTTTATAATGGACCATTGTACGAGCTTTATAGCAATTCATATCAGAATTCTGCTAAAATGGCGTTTAAAGAACCCTTGAGACCGTTTTGTTGTAGATAAATGTCTTCATTACCAAAGAGCGATTTTGTTCCTAAATACAGTTTTAACAAACCTGAACGCAAACTCTTGATGAATATTACAAAACGCTTTTTACTTCAAACAAAAATACTTCCACAAAAAGTTAAATATTGTTTTAAAAGTCATGATTTTAACTGACGTAATAATGTTTAAGTTGGCACCTCGTGAGAGTCAATAAACCTAATGAGACAGAAATTTCTCCGTATAGTACGCACTTGCCGAGCTTAGAAAATTGTCGCTTATTTTGTCCTGTCAATTTAACATCTATGTATCTATTTTTAAAGGCCGCGTACTAATACAGTACGGAACCATTTTACAAAGACTTAAATTCCTCTTACGACGCGCTTACTTAATTTTATTGTGGAAAAATAACGCACGCACTGCTGACGCCAGTGTCACATTAGTGCTTTATGGAACAGTATATAGATATATATACGGACGCGCGACCGACGTACGCGAGGAACATCAGCGTACGACAAATTCAAGCCTAACTCTGTCCGTCTGTCTGTCACAGAGCAGTAGGTATATCTTTTGAACCACAATTGGAAGCCAAATAACATGATTGATAGGTGAGTTGTAATAAAAATTAGTAACGCACTCACGATACAGGAGAATTTATGTGCAAAAATTCAAGGGACGGATAGAAAAACGCGTCTGTAGGCTCGACTACCACTTGGCCAGTTTTTATGCCCTAATCTACGACCGTATTGCTGAAAGTCGCAAAGTTCTACAATAGACCCACATTCCGCCAGTAATAAATCGCTTGTCATATCGGGGGTGAGCCTCTATTGCCAATAACAGGGCACAAGTACAGACTCATTGGGAATAGGAACCTAGGACATCAAGCTGAGCAGTAAAAGTAACGAGGGACCACTACAGGCCATTACACTTACGAACCTTATTTTTTTGCTTTGGAAAATCTTCAAATAAGCCCTGGTGGAACGGAAGGGAAGACTAGAACTGACTAAAAATTACCCTGTTTCTTCGGTTGCCCTGTACCCTGTTTAAACAGTCCCGTAGCTACAGTTATCTAAGAATCTTATTCTTAGGCAGCAATATACTTTTCATGCAAATAAACAAATTCTATTCTCTCTAAAGTTTTGAGAATAAATTAGAACAACATGCTTATAAGAAGAGTGATTCCCAAATCCCTAGGGCTCTACAAAAATCTTTATGGGGGCTCCTCGAAAATAAGTTGTCTTAATGAAATCCTAACTAATATTATAAATGCGAAAGTAAGTTTGTTTGTTACATTTTCATGCCCAAATCTTCCATCACCCTGAAATATTGCATATACGATAAAAGGTATTCATACACAGACGGACATATACCATCCATTCAGAAAAAAAATACTGTTCTCGAAAAAAACAACAATACCGTGTATTTATTATTATACTAGCGACACGCCCCGGCTCCTCAGGTGTCCAATCTCTTTTATATTTTGCATAATATGTACATATAAACCTTCGTCTTGAATCACTCTATCTATTAAAAAAACCGCATCAAAATCCGTTACGTAGTTTTAAAGATCTAAGCATACATAGGGACAGACAGACAGCGGGATTTTTTTGTATTATTGATAGGTATGAAAATTGGTTGTAAGGTACATAAAGAACCTATTTCTAAGCGATATATTTTTAAGTATACGAAATCGTAACCGCGCGAAAGAATACCATTATACTATAAAAATGCTTTTCCATTTCATTTAGAACTTTGTCAAAATTCATTGACAATAAAATTTAAGAAAATGCTGTAAAAGATTCATAAAAGTTAGTAGAACGGTAAAACTTTCCGCAAACAAACAATAATTGTAAGTACCTTGCAATCTCGTTTTGATAAAAAAAAATATTCAGCATACCTCCACGTTGATTTTAGACTCCAGACAAATTAATCTGTAGACATAGATATTGATCATATCATTGGTATTTATTTATCAGTCTGAATAAACAATCAAGACCCAAGATAGAGACCGTCTCATGCGCAGGTAGATAATATTCTACTTATCGTGATTAATTGAGTAATATCTGATCTAAGTATTTGTATAAGCACTTAGATTTTAATTAGATACTTTACCGGTGACTCTTCAATATTTGCCTTTCAAATAGAGGGTGAATCTTAAAGGACGGGGTGGAAAGCCAATGCAAAAATATGAGGAATAGCGAAAAATACTCAAAAGAGTCCCGTGGCAGAATTTGATGAAAACTAAATCTGCATCATTGGTATTATTCAAACCATAATATTTATAGCTAGGAATCGAAAATGTTTTGTATAAAAAATACAATTAGATAGGTATTTTTATTTAGATATTTTTGAAGCGTTTGGGGTTGAAACTATAGGGCCATGGGGTCCGAGTACTCACAGCCTTTCAGACATTTCCAAAAGACTTGTTGACGCTTCCCTCGATCCAAGAGCTGGCTTTACCTTGGCCAGAGGCTAAGTATTGCCATACAAAGAGGCAACGTCGCCAGTCTCTAGGGCACATTACCAGCTGACAACTTTGAGGATGAATTTTTCGATGCTCTATAATAGTTTAGTTTAGTTATATTTTAATTTAGTATTTTATATTTATGTATTTTTAGCTTCTATTAGATAGGTAGTATCGCTAATAAGAAACAAATTCTGGAAAAATTAATGTCGTGGGTCAGTTTATAATCCGATCGAATAGCTATACAGAATACCAATCTATGAATGTAAGTATGCTCTATTATAAAGTTGAACAGTTTGTTTGTTTGAAAGCGGTATCTCCGGATTTTAATTCTCTTTGCTCCGGAACTACTTGTTCGAATTGAAAAAATATTTTTGAGTTGGACAGTCCATTTATCGAGGAAGGCTATGGTCTATAAAACATCACGCTAGGACCAATAGGAACTGAGCAGCGGAGGTGAAACTACGGGGAGCAGCTAGTATTTTACATGGAGCGAAGATATACAATGACAGCCGAGACCAGCTTAACGTGCTTTGCGAGACATAGAGGACACTTACACACACATAAATATTATAAAGATATAGAACAAGTGTAGGGGAACAGTGTATAAGGCGGGGATGCGAGGTATAATGGGGAGAAACACTCTTAAGGCACACTTAACACAACACTAACGTAGCGCAAGCGCCATCAGGACGTCATTTGCAAACGGCCATTAACAAATGGCGTCCTGTTGGCGCTTTCGCTACGTTTATTGTGTTAAGTTTGCCTTGTGTGATTTCCCATCATAAATCCGTCCCCGTCTTATACACTGTTCCCCTATAAGTAATCACAGGAAAACTAAAGAGAGACGAAAGCCTCACTCATATTTACAGGCCAACTATCTATAAAGATAAAACGACATGACATACGTTTCCATTTCACAATCCTTATAAACACAATTACGTTATTTACCCATAACAACTATATAAGGAAACATCTGGAATAATTAGTGGAGACTAAACAATGAGTATCTAACTGGCGACTGCAACCAATTACATTCATATAGATATGGATAATTATGTATGTTAGTTTTATTACCAAGACTTTTGCGTCACAGTATTCTACTATCTTCTTAGTACACACACTTAGGCAGTGCCAAAAATAGAGGTGTGCCAATCAGGACGCAGTCTCTAGAAGGACGCAGAAAAAGCGAGACCAGAGCCACAACTGGCCAGACCAGCGGCCGTATACGTGGTAAAACCGGGCTTGTTCCAGTGAGTGAAAGAGACAGAGCTATACAAGTCGTCTAGCGTTACCTCGTTCGCTCACTGGAACAAGCCTGGTTTTAGGACGACATAATACAGCCGCAGGGCGCAGTTAAAAAGCTCACACTGAGTGTAAGGCTATTCCGTGGAAAATCAACCGAATTAACGCGCGGCCACAAAACAGTTAACAATCGTTTAAACACTAGTCTTAAAAAAGTGTCAGGTGCAATCGACGTTGATATAAGAATATTTTCGCAGGTACACTTGTCTAAAAAAGTGTTACTGCAAAACGGTATTGTGTTTGTAACTCAATCACGCAAAATTCTCAAAGGATTTATATTTTAATGTCCTTGTTTGAAACACAGTTATTTTATTACCAGTATACAATAACTTACTCCAATAGATAAAGCCCAAAAAGGCGAAGTAGCGGACATAAACTAGTTTGACATAACAGATGACGCCGAAATTGTTTACGAAATAATCTTGTATCACGCAAAAGGGGGACTCTTTTAAACAACTTCTGGCACTTGTTTGTTCAATAATCCTACAAAACTTTATTTCGGGATTACCCAATGACACGAGCAGATGTTTTGATTTTATTAAAATGTTCTCCAATGGATTGTAAGTACGTAGGTTAGTAGTGCAAGCCGTTTTTGAGACACTTTCCCCGTGCGTCGTTCTATGTAGGATGAGCTTAATTAATTTTCTTGCAACAGTCCGTGTTAGGGAAACGCTGGCGCCCCTTTTAGAGCCAGAATGTAATGTGAAAGTAGAAAAAGGCTGATCATAAATATTTTAAAAAACAAAATTTTACACATAACAGCCAAGCTATACAAAAGTAACAAAAATATACACGGATGTAGTGGTAATATCTACATGGATGGGAGGATGACGGAAAAGTTTAAATAAGTTACCGAGGCCCTGGAACACAAACAATTAAAGGAACAGAATGAGTTTGAATCAGTAAAAGTCTGACAGTCCCTTCCACTCCACCCAGTGCAGAAGGACTCATTTAATGGTATCCAAAAAAAAACAAGAAACACAGTTATTCAAATCAATTAAGGATCACACTTTACATAAGTCTTCAATTTTCACAGCAATTTTATAATGAAATAGATCAATAAGTTTACCTACATTTAAAAATATGATAATGAAATGACAATGGCTCCAAAATAAATAATATAATCCCATACTAACCAACAGCTGTGATCAGACCCCATATTCTGGCCAGGGGTTGTAATAAGTCCCATAATTTCGAGGCAGTAGACTTCTTAGGGGGTCCAGTAGACCTCCTTGGTTGTAGTTGGGAGGTGCTCTGCGTCTGAAGGTCCACCTCTGAATCCGTTTTAATCGTTGGCACATTCATGACAATGTCATTGCCTAGTATTTATGTAGAAAAAAGTTATTTACGTTTTCACTTGCACATAATGTCTAGTTTCACCGTTCTATACAGTATTTTTCATCTTTATTAAGGGAAAATGATGGCCCATTGTTTCATTTAATTGCAGATGCTTATTGTATTGTTCTTACTTTTACTATGACTGTTTAAGATTTTTTATATATTTAATTTAAATACCAATGACATCAATGTTTACTAATCACATGGTGATCGTCACAGAATTATATCAAACACAGTTTGGCGTATCGCCCGGGTACCAAAATATCTTTCCACCTTGGATATATGCATACGACCTATATATTTTTTTTTATTGTTGTTATGTCTTTTTTTAATTTAAATCAATTTAAAATTAAACTTAAAAGAAATTCACTGTTTTGAAAACGTAGTTTAATTTTTTTTTATTATTTTAAATGGTCCGGAAATTACGTCTCCGATTTTCGTGGACGAATTCTCGTTTTCAGCGACACAACCGTCTGCGACCGTGTATTGCAAGAAACTGAGGCAGGAAGGCAGAAAGCAAATATCTACCGTACTAATATCTACATAGCGTGCTCTCGAGAGTATTATACGAGTGTTCAAGAATCTCGTCGCGTCTCAATATCTCCCCTTTTTAGTAAAGTTCTTACGTACGCAGATGTATGTACATTCTCGTGCAGTGTTTGTCTTTATATTTTCAAATGATTAATTTTTTTTTCGTTATATCTGCTCAATAGATTTGAGTTTAAGTCTTAGATTGGTTAGTCTACGGAGATTTGAGGATGTTCTACATTGTTTTTGTCTAAACAAATGGCTCAGTTATAGCAAGCGCTACTGTGACACAGGTAGTTCTGGTTTCGATTTTCCATTCGCTGAAAAGTGACGGCACGGTTGGCGCTGTGGCTGAGCGGTCAGACTGCTGTGCCGTGTGTCGCGAGTTCGATTCCCGCACGGAGCAAATATTTGTATGATCTACAAGTAGTTGTTCCGGGTCTGGGAGTTTGTATATCGACGCAAGAAAGCAATCTTGTAGTATCTCGAAAAGTTGAACTTTACACCAGTGCCAAAAAACTATGTAATAAATTCGTTAAAAAAAAGTCAACGTCGTATCATAATAAAAAACGTCTTAGGAAAACATTGATAAGACCGTCAGACGCAGTATTTTTTTTCTGAATACAAAAGTGAAATAAAAAAACGACGGGTTGCACTCTGGGAGTGCCGGCAGAAGTGAAAACTTGAATAGTAATTGTTGGAAATATCTTGTGAACAGATTTTAGTAAAACTCGCAAAAATGGTTGACTTTTTATTTCAATAATTTTCCAATGTGACGTACATCTTTTATAAAAAATGTTACCTAGCAACGAATGTATCCAGCATACAAACTTCTTTAAAAGTAATAAAGTCACACGAACATTCACGCAAGCGCCCTGCGCCGTCCTACGCTTTTTCGGTCAGGGTCACGTGTCCTGACGCGAGTTTAAGATTTTATACCCATTACAGAAAAGTGCTCAACGCCGCTAAAGAAGTTTTCACTTCAAAAAGAAATTCCCATTTTTCGAGATACGACAAAATTGCTTTCTAGCGTCGATATGTTTGTACCTCGCAATATGCACTCTCGATACAGGCGAAATTCCTAGCGTGGGCCAACGTTTAAAAAAAAAAAAAAAACAACTTTTAGTAAGTAAGTAAGTAAGTAAGTAAGTATTCTTTATTTGCATAAAATGTGGTATACATAAGGTGTTACATTATATTTAAGTGCAGGACACATTCTGCCATAACAATAGCATGCAAAATTTAAACAATGATTAGGAACTAAGTGGTTTAAAACGAATATTAATATGAAATGAACAAACCAAAATTACAAAAAAAGAGTAAAATAAACTAAAACACATAGAAACAAAGGCACATACTCGTAAATTTAAACAACGAACAAACAAAACAATGGTATGAAATGCATACACACCATAGAGACATCAAAACATTTAACGAAATAAAATAAAATAGTAAAATTATATAATAATAGAAACAACACTAGTCTTTAAGGACACCATTATACATAAAATCTTAAAACAAAATAAAATTGAAAACGACCAAACAATTCAAAATAAACTATACTTTTATACACCAAGGAATAACATAAAATTTACAAACAATCATAAAATTTTACATTAAATTCGAAATCTCACAATGCATTTTTAAAATGATAGGAATGCGATGAGTATTTTTTTAACCGTCCTCGAAAAATGGAAGTGTTAATCAATTCGTGTTATACGGGAGGCCTATGTGATAGGGGAGGCAGTGGCGGCCTTAGGGGGTGGCGAACAGGGCAATCGCCCGGGGCCTCGCTCCTACAGGGGCCTCGCGCAACAACCCAAGCAAATTTAAAAAAACATACAAAATGTTAACTTTTTTTTTTTAATTAAAACTTTTGATTTTGATCCTTAATTACTTATTAAGGTTATAACATAACCGTAAATTAAGTTAGTGAACTAATTCATTAATTCAATACATAATTGAAAAATCCATAATGTACTTACACTGAGAGTTATTTTTCGATATCCGTAAGTATAAAAAATGACAAGTCCGCGATTCGAAGTTTATAATACAAATGTGTGTAAACAGTAGTAAACTTTTGGTTATTGTAACCATAACATGTACTTTATTCTATATTTTTCTTAATCTTAGTACAGTTTTACTTATCATAACCCAAAATTAACTACGATCTACGTACATTTTCACTTGTTAACTTCGAATCGCGGACTTGTCACCTTTACGTTAGTACTTGAATATCGCGCCTCGAAACACTTGAAGATCGGTTTTTTAAACGCTTATCACTTGTGAGTCGGGACATAATGTTCTTCTATCGCCATATATTCAGCCCTCGCTATTCTTTCAATCGAAAATGACGTAGCTTATTCGTTAGATTATTGTGCTTTAATTAAAGATTTTAGAATTTTAAAATTTATCATCTCTGTATTTGTTAATTTTGTAAATCTTTATATGTAATTAAATAATTTAAGCATTTTTCCTTAAACATGTAAAATACCTAAACAAAACAACCAGACCTACTTCGCATCACATACTTTTTATGAAAAACAAAGGGCCTCGCAAAGAACTGCCGCCCGGAGCCTCGCAATGGGTAAGGCCGCCTCTGAGGGGAGGCCTACATATGTTCGTTCAGTGATGGAAATCCTACTAGTTATAGATGACGATGACGAGATTTTTTGAATAAAAAAGAGTCCCTCTCCCAAACTCTTAGCTAAATAAGAGATACAAAGTGAAAACAAGTAAATTCTATAAAACTTAAATTCCGTCATTAGCTACTAGATAGGCAGGTATCCGGGGTCGCGCGACCAAGGGATTACCGTGACCCCGGTACGTAAAGGGCTATTGAAGGACACCGTGGTCACCGTATTTTAGTCAGTACAAGTCTGACAGTCCCTCCCGCCCTGCCCTGGGTGGGAAGACTCATTTGATGACTTTACCACGATAAAAAAAAAAAGATAGGAAGGTATAACGTACTTATAAGGGTCATCTTTATGGTTATGACTTTATGAGAGTCAGAGTTGGACTTGCCCTAAACTCAAGGCGGCGTATTCCGGCCGAGCCCCAGCCTGCGTGGGCCCCCACGGGCCTGCTATGCTATTTGCTATAAGAAATCACATCGGTGTACTCTACGATCTCTCTTCGACGCGACGGCTTTGAGATGCGCTCACCGTTCGCGACGCACGATTGGATAATATCGCTGTCAACTTATTGCATAGCACTCTTTAGTCCCAGCGTGTCGTGAGCGCTGCGGCAGCGCGGTCACAAGGCTGTATTTATAAAGAATAACACTGCTTGCTTGCCATAAGTCAGGTAGCAGGTCCTCAGTGGTAGACGACCACGGCGCCGAATGTCGGTAGACGTCCACCGTAGGCGCGGACAGCGAGTAATGGGCAACTCGCTGTCCGACCATGGACCATGCCCGGGTCGACGGCGCGTTGTGTTCCACGCGCGCCTAAAAGAGTTTCAGCAAAAATGATGGGACCCCCCTCTAGAGGGCCAAAGCCTGTCGGGGTCGCAGGACTTATGATTTACCGTGACCCCGGTACGTAAAGGGCTATTGAAAAACACCGTGGATTTTAGTCAGTACGAGTCTGACAGTCACTCCCGCTCTGACCTGGGTGGGAGGACTCATTTGATGATTTTACCACGTTAAAAAAAAAGGTAGCATAGGCCTGTTCAAGCAGGGTCTTTTCAAGAGCCCTGTTCTTTATAATTAAGACTAAAATGTATTATAGATCAGTTAATTCTGTCATACAGTTAGAGTGAAATTTAAAAAAAAATACTGGCCTAGTGGGTGTCAGACCACGCATAATGAAGGGTTCCGTAGTTGTTTACCCGTCATCACCATGTTATTTTAACATCATGGTCTTCTTATTTATTTTCCTGTAATCTACAAGCTAACTGTGATAAAAACTACAGATAATACTCTTTGTATTATCAGTAGTTTTATTCAAATTTATAGATTCAACAGTTTCGAGAAGGTCATTTTTCGTTTATTTTCGTAAATATCTTGAATACTATTTACGTTAAATTACAAAAAACACTACCGCCTTTGGGCCATAGGAATTGATTACCTATATCTACCACATTTCAACTTAAACGGTCAAGTAGGTTCGGGGAAAATTGTCTTTGAAGGGCGGACAGATTGATACTTTTCCTGACAAGCATCAGGGCATCTAGATAAAAACCCCTGCCTCCTGCTTTTTTAGCGTGGTAAAATCATCAAAAATGAGTCCTCGGAACCCAGGGCAGAGCGAGAGTCGGGAGGGACTGTCAGACTCGTACTGACTAAAATCCACGGTGTCCTTCAATAGCCCTTTACGTTCCAGGGTCACGATAATTCAAGAGTCCCGCGACCACGACTCGCGACCACGACTATGCCATAAACATATTTTTCATCTACAGGCTGATTTGTAATTGGGTGAATTGGGCGCACAAAGCCTACAGTATTTCTACTTTTTACCACCATAAGCGCTGCAATCGAATATGATATCCCTACCCAGTTCGCACCCAGTGCAGCAGCGAATAAGTCTATTTGCAATGTGACTTGAATTCCGAACGAAATTTATACATAAACACAAAAATCAGCTGACTGACGTCTGACAGTGACAGTTCATCTGTGGTTCATTTCTACTGACAAGCAGTGTCACAACAAACATGTGAATCTATTTTCTGGCACCTGTTTTTGTATTAATATTTATATTATTATCGATCTATCATTACTAATAAAATGCGCTTCATTGCTTCTACTTTATTATTTTCACTTCGGAAAACGTTACTTGTATGTAATGTACCCAAAACAGTAGTTGTACGGCATTCGAGCCACATGTCATGGTTTAAAGAATCTCTGAGCGGTGCAAAAAATATAGTCATTATCTCTGGTGAAGATATAAGTAATGAATCTGGTCTCAGGCCGTATGGCATACATGACCAGTGGAGGAGGTACCCAGTGTCCTCACTAGCAACTTCTGATGCTTTCTTGGCTTTTCCCAGTTTAATTTGGGAGTTTTATCACCACAGGCGAGAAATAGCAGCTAAGGCTGAGCCCAATGAGGTAAGGAAGATGTAAGATTAAATACTAGTTCTATTATTGTATACCATATTATTTTAAATAAACACCAAAATCTGAACCTTATTGGTCTAACCCAACTTTTGGTTTTATGAAAATATGATAATTCTTAAATTATACATTCTTCGATTCTGTTCAGGTTTCCTGAAAAATTTGCTGGGTAAAGAAAAACTATTACGTAAATAATTTGTAGTCCTTCATTTACCCATATTTTTGCTTCTTGATCTTGTGTCTGGTTTGTTGTGTCTGTGTACAAATGGTTGTCAGTGACGTGCTAGCACATAAAATTAAACCATTTGATTCTCAACTTTCATCTCTGATTTAATTACTAAAAAACCAAGGTGCCTTTCTTCTTATAAAGCTTATTACTTCTTTCAGGCTCACAAAGCTATTGCTCGGTTTGAAGAGAAGTATGGAGCACACAAGTCAATAACGGTGATCACACAAAGTATTGATGGGCTACATAGCAAGGCAGGCACTAAAAACCTAATTCAACTAAATGGCAGTCTATTTAAAACTAGGTGCATTAAGTGTAATGATGTTTTACCAAACAATGATAGCCCAATATGTGAGGTAAGTGAAGAAACAAAAAAAAAATTTGGTTCAGTCGCACACACAGACAAGGCAAAATGTGGTGTGTTCTATTCTATCTAGACAATTTTGTGCTCCATATAATTAGAAAATAAAAAAAGCACTAAAATAGATTTGTCTTTCAGGCACTAAGTAACAAAGGTTCCCCTGATGTGACAGAAACTAATTCCGATATCCCCGAGGAACTTTTACCACACTGCAGTAAATCCAGCTGTAGTGGTCTACTGAGACCTGACATAATATGGTATGGACAACCTATGGAGCCTACTGTAATTAAAAAAGCAGGTACACACTTCAAAAACTAGGTTGTTTTATCTAATCTCAGGAACTACTGGTTCAATAAGAAAACATATTTTTGTGTTGGATAGTCTATTTATCGAGGAAGACTATAGACTAGTTATTTATATTTTACATGCTTTTTTTTTCAGAAGATGCGATTTCGAAATGTGAAATATGTCTAGTAGTTGGAAAAGCTTCACAGATGTTTCCAACAGCCATATTTGCCTCCGATGCAATAGAGGGAGGTGCGATTACTGCAGAATTAAACGAAGAACCCACTGATAATATTAAATTTCACTACTGCTTTCATGGCCCCTATAGCAAAACAGTATCAGAGGTTCTAGACCTATAGACTATTGTATTGTATTGTATTGTATAACGGGCTGGTATCCGCAACTCCACGTCAAATGCGCGTATTTTGCGTGCGGGTGGGAAAGAAGTTATTCGATCCACCCCAGCTCCCCGAGGAAAGCCAGCAGCGCCTTCGTGTTGCCGACGATCTCGTGGAGAGTACCTGGGTTACCGAAGTACTTTGCCCTGTATGAAGCAATTTCAGGGCAGTGTAGGAGCACATGACCTGCTGTCTCGTCCGCCGCCATACAGGCTCTGCACAGGGGGCTGTCTGTGATACCTAGGACAAAGAGGTGTTTATTAAAGGAGCCGTGTCCTGTCAGGACGGCTGTGATTGTTCGTATCTGCTGTTTGGTTAACCTGAGCACGAGTTTGGTGAAGCGGCCATTGATGGCGGGTAGCGCCTCCTTGGCCTGTCTGCACTCCGCCTGATCCTGCCACAGGCAACGATGTAAGTTACCTGTGCGTTCCCTGACTAGAGTACGTATGTAGCCGAAGGGGAGTGGCACTATTGGTTCGGGTCCCACCGCCGTCAAGCCAGATCCCCTTCGAGCGAGTTCATCCGCTGCATCGTTGCCTCGGGAGTCGCTGTGTCCTTTGATCCACTGAATAGTTATGTTGTTATGCTCACCTACCTGGTTTAGGTTCTGGTGGCACTCGTATATTAGACCAGAGTTAACCGTGTGGCTGTCAAGTGCCAGCAAAACGGCCATGCTGTCTGATAGTATACGAATTGAGTGGTCCTTCACCCCTCTGGCTGCAATCGCTGCCGCCGCCAGGATAATGCCCATGCATTCTGCCTGGAAGACTGTGTTGTGGACCCCCAGTGATCTGGCAATGCGGATGTTGAGGTCTTCTGAGAAGACTCCAGCACCAGTGCCGCTACCTGTTTTAGATCCGTCCGTGAAGATCCGTAGCTCCGCCGGGGTCAGCCCCTCGCATCGGTGGTCCTCATGGAGCTGGATTTTGTATTTCTTATCAAAGATAAATTGTTTGGGTACCCGGTCTTTTATGGCCTTTGCCATGGGAAATTCCTCATAAAGTCCCTGTAATACCGAGGTGTGTTGTGACTCTCTCTTACCCCAGAGTTGTATTGTTTCGAGACGGACCGCCGCCAATGTCGCTTCTTGCTGTATGAACAGGTGGAGAGGAGGGAGGCCCAGCATTGCTTCCAGAGCTGCAGTAGGCGTAGTCCTCATACATCCTGTTGTCGCCATGCAGGCCAGTCTTTGTATTCTTTGTAGCTTGTTAGAAGCGGTGGCTAACCTGGTGCGAGGCCACCATACCACGGCTCCGTAGGTGATCATGGGTCTAATGACTGTACAGTAGATCCATAGTATGATTTTGGGGGATAGACCCCATTTCTTACCTATCATCCTCCTGCATTGCCAGAAGGTGATGCAGGCTCTGTTTAACTTGTTGTCTAGATGGCTGCTCCAGTTTAGCTTGTTGTCCAGGATGACCCCTAGATATTTGACCTCATTGGCTAACTGGAGTTCTGTATCAAATAGTTTAGGTAGGCGAAAAGGTCCAAGCGATCGTTTCTGAGTGAACATAACCAAAATGGTCTTTGTGGGGTTCACTGAAAGGTCGAAGTCCCTGCACCACCGCTCTACTATCCTTAGCGCTTGTTGCGTTAGATTGCAGATAGTCCCGGTGACCTTCCCCGAGATGAGGATGGCGAGGTCGTCTGCGTACCCAATTGTATAGAAGTGGCATGCGTTGAGCTTGGTGATGAGGTCGTTGATCACCAGGTTCCAGAGGAGTGGAGAGAGTACCCCTCCTTGGGGGCATCCTCTGGCTAACATGGCTACCTGCCTGTCTTCTTCAAGGCGAACCACTCGTTTACTTAACATATTAGTAATCCAGTCTACTAGTACCTGTTCAACTCCGTGTCTGCGGAGGGCGGCGCTAATGCTGGAGAAGTTTGTTTTGTCGAAGGCTCCTTCGATATCGATGAAGGTGCCCAGGCAAGTGGCTTTTTGATGAATCGCTTCCTCGATCCGGCCGACCACCAGGTGGAGAGCGGATTCAGTCGACTTACCCGAGCTGTATGCATGTTGGTTTGCATGGAGTGGAATTGTTTTTAGGGCCCCATCCCTCAGCTCTCTCTCGCATATCTTCTCCATGGTTTTCAGCAGAAAGGAGGTTAGGCTGATAGGTCGGTGAGATTTGGCGTTGGTGTAGTCACTCTTACCTGGCTTGGGTATGAATATGACTTTCACTTCCCTCCATCCTTTAGGAATGTATCTGAATGCCAGACATGCTCTCATAATGGGTACTAGCCTTTGAGCGACGGCAATTCCTCCCCACTGCAGTAGTGCTGGGAAGATGCCGTCCGGGCCAGCTGCTTTGAAAGGATGGAAGCACCGGATCGCCCATTGGATTTTCTCCAAGGTGATGACGGTGTGGGTGTAGCGCCAGTCATTGTCTGATGGTGTTTGGTTGATATCGGTCCAGTTGATTACCTGTGCGAAGGCGCATCCCGGGAAGTGAGTTTCTATAAGGACGCGCCTCGCTTCTTCAGGTGAGGTAGTGAGTGTTTGATCGGGCTTCCGGAGAGTGACGGTAGCAGGAGCTTCCTGCTGCGCCAGTATTTTCCTTACCCTGTTTGCTTGTTGACAAGATTCAATGCTTCCGCAGAATTTACGCCATCCCATGGAGCTTCTGAATCTGATGCATTTTTTGTAGCTGGATTTGGCTGCGTAGTACGCATCCCAATCCTCATCAGCACAAGTATTCATGGCTCTATTGAGCGCTTTCCTTACCTTACCGCGTTTGCGGTCCAGCTCTGCGCCCCACCATGGTTGTTTGCCCGGTGTTTTTGGCGGAGTGGTTTCCGGGCATGCGGCTTGGTAGCTGTTTAGTATTGCTGATGTGAGGCCGTTGATGTTCTCCTCAATCTGTGTTGGCCCCTCATACGTCCTCAAAACGCTACAGGGTGCGAGTATGGCCGTGAGGTGCCGTGTGTAGGCAGCGCGGTCTGTTTTCCGCGGATTGCGTCTTGGTAGCACTGGTGATGCACAGGTCTGGATATCAAAACGTATCCACCTGTGATCTGAGCAGGAGGCCTCTTTGGAGACCTGCCAGCCCGAGACGAGGGTCGCTGCACCCTCTGTGGCTAGAGTAAGATCAATAATCGTCCGGCTGCGTCTGGTAACGAAGGTTGGTTCAGAGCCGGTGTTTAGTAGGGTAAGGTTAGTGGAGAAAAGATAGTCAACTAAGGTCTTACCCCTGTCGTTTGGCGTGTCCATGCCCCATAGCGGGTGGTGTGCGTTGGTATCGGCCCCGATGACAACCTCAAGCCCGGCGTTCTCGCAATAACTCACAAGGCGGGCGAGGTCGTGAGGGGGCGGTTCTTCAGCCTCAGGCATGTAAGCCGAGGCCAGGACAAGTGGCACCTCCATGCCATCACGCTGTATGTATATCTTTATTGCTGATATGTCTCTGCAACAGAAGTCAATTAGTGACTGTGTCTTGATGTTGCTAGTTACGTAGATGCACGATCTGGGTTGATCATGTTCTGTAGTAACTAGAAGCTTACCTCCAAGATTTGTTAGTCCTTGGATGCGGCCAGCTCTAATCCACGGCTCTTGGATCAGGGCGATGGCCGAGTGTTGAGCCTC
This sequence comes from Agrotis puta, assembly GCA_943136025.2. Taxonomy (NCBI): domain Eukaryota; kingdom Metazoa; phylum Arthropoda; class Insecta; order Lepidoptera; family Noctuidae; genus Agrotis; species Agrotis puta. Next base: position 6,514,548 of record OW964171.2, read on the forward strand.
CATCCACTTCCGCAGCTGAGCCGTCGCGGTCTGACTGTGGTGGAGGTTTGCCTGTAGGACCTTACAGGCCGATGAAGGGGACGCCATCGTTGGTCGAACCCTCTTCATCCTCCTCCAGGCGCAACCCAGCAAACAGGTCGCCCTCGTCGAAACCACCCTCCCCCGGACGCGAGACCGGTGACAGCAGAATGCTATCTTCCGGCTCCCCATCCGACAAGATGACGGTCTCCACGGTGGCGGCGGCAGAGGCGGCAGATGTGCTCGCTGCTGCAGTTGCCGCTGGTGGGGCTGCGGATGCAGCCTCCAGTGCGGTGTCGGTTGCTACCTGGATGTTTGCTAGGGGAGGATCTACCTCCGCCTGTGTTGACGAGCTCCAGGAGTTCGTCGCGGGATCCCAACCCTGAGGGACGTCGCCGTAACGGCCGTTTGGACCCCGGAACTTCAGGTAGACGCGCCCCACACCAAATGCGAGGCGGCGTCCAGCCTTCATAAGGGTCGGTATTAGGTCCTCAGGGATGCCGACCACCACGAACCAAGCTGAGGCTTGTTTGTTGGCGTGCAGAAGTACCCAACGCTTGATGCCGGCCCAGGGGTTCTGGTAACTTAGAGCACGGCCTAAGAAGGTCGGCTCTTTAAAAACCCCCTGCTCGTCAGGGATGACGACGCCGCATCTGACACGCCGCTCGATGTCCGCCTGACTCTTGACCACTAGCGAGCTGCTAGTGGGAAGAGTCACGCCGGAAATCGTTTTCCTTAGCCAGGCCAAGGTTTCGGTGTTGTCGCACCAAAGTTTGAGGGCTCCCCCGGAGTACTGAGGCTTCGCATTGAAGATCGGTCCCGGTTGGCTCTGTTCGTCAGAGAGGCACTCGACGAGGATCTGCGACTGGATGGCAGCCAGAATTTTGACCGATTCCTCTTCGGTAATGTGGCCTCTCTGTTCGCAGGTGACTGCGACGTTTAGGTCGGAGCTAGCGGCTTGGGCGTAGCTCCGGTTTTCTGACCGCTTGGAGTGGTCCAGGCGCGGCTTCTTGCGCTCACCACGAGGGGAGCTTGTGTCGTTGAGCTCGCGTTTCGCTGTGGCTGGTTCACTCCTAGCAGGTATGGTAGTGCGTGGTATCTTCCTCGCGCTGCACGTTGGCTGGCTGGGTCCTGGGCGGCTAGTGCCTGCCCCGGTCTGCGAGCGCTTGCCTGCGGAGAAGGATACCTTACCGCCGTGTTGTTTGTCCGCGCTAACTGCGTTAGCCGGAGTGTTGTTAGCCTTACCTATCTGCTGGGCTAGTATCCTGTCTTTTTTAGACGGCCGGTTTCTTCTCCTGCCCCGTCCAGACGGGGCCGTGAGACTCGGACCCGTAGACTCGGCGCGCTGGCCGGTCCGGGCGGGTCTGCCCTTCCCACCGCCGCGCCTGCTCACCTGTACCTGCCAGGCTTGCGCGAACGCGTCGCCGGTGGTACAATCCTGCCCTGGTTGGCTTTTGACAGCCAGCGAGGGGGGGGAGACTTCTGGGGGCGGATGGATAAGAGGCACCCTGCCTCCGGGTTCGGTGTTGGAGGGAGCGGTACTGATCCCAGGCAGCGCCGCTATCCCTTGTTTAATCTGGGATTTAGTTTTGGTCGTGGCCACGGTTTTCGCCATGGCCGGACCTTTACCCGCACTGGAGCTCGCAGCAGAAGCCGCAGAGCGTCCGGGGGTGAGAGAGGTGTCCACGACCCTCCTCTCGGGAGTTTCGGCTAACGCCTCCGCTCCGGTGTGTTTATGTGATGTGTGAGTGAGTGTGTCGTGGTTAGATGAAAGAGTGTGTCGTGTGTGTGTCGGGAGTGTAACTGTTGTGTGTGTAGATGTGTGTGTTGTGTGCGTGTTTGTGTGATTAGGCCTTTTGTTGTCCATAGTTTCAATTTTGTGTTTCGTCTCTCTGGCTTCCCACCCTCCACGGAGCCCGCACCTGGGAACGTCTTGCTACAAACTAGCTCGATCGTTAGGACTACCAGAAGAGATATAGGAGCGCAAGGCTGGCTTAGGGTGCGACATCCGGTGCTTGATCGGGTTGGCGTAGGGGGGCCATCCCCTATGAACTGATCAACCCTCACTTACACCGTCAGCATGACCTTTGCCCACCACGGTGATCATCCGAGGATGACCACAGTGGACCCCACGCTCCTATAGACTAACTGAAGGCAGTTTTCTTCGAACTTTGAAAGTATATAGACGCCAATATACCAATCTACCCCAATTCGTCATAGGGGCTTAAAGGTTTTGGCCCTGTTGTCGCCCGCCATTTTGTTATTTTTTTACACAACGAAAGTTATCTAATCAGATAGAGGACATATAGACAAACAACAAAAAAAAATAGACATCAAATTTTAAAGCGTCAGGTTTGAGGAGTAATTCGCCAAAATACTAGTCTTCGCAGTACACTGCGATTCAGAAAAAAAAAATGTTCAAACCCCTTCCCAATCGAATATGATGAACCTTTTTGGGTTTCATATCCACAGGGTAAAATGCGACCCTATTACTAAGACTCTAAGACTCAGCTTACCGTCTGTCTGTCTGTCACCAAGCTGTATCTCAAAAACCACGTTAGACAGTTGAAATTTTCACACTAATGACAACCAAAGCAGTGAAATAAATTATTATTAGTAAAGGTGTAAAACACTTAGCAATTTTGATTCATTTATGAAAATAAAGTAAGTTTTATGTTATGTCATTCGTTTTCTTTTTCATCCTAGTTTCCTACATTGTTTTAGTTTTAAGGAAGGACTGGGCAAAAACTATCCGAAATTGACCACTCTGTAAAAAGAGACAATGAGATGAGCGGGTCATCTTCACTTGAGATGACTCAAGTCAAAGTTTGTCTGCGGCTCTCAATGAAGTAGTTCTAGTTTCGGGAAAAATCTTGTTTCATAATCTTTCGGTCACCCTATTAGAAAGTGACAGTAGCCACAGATCGTATTTCTGTCGGCACGTTTTTCGGCATGAGTGCTCAGTCCAGAGTCCACATTGTTTCACTATTCCATGGTTTGACATCTGACAGCAGTGGCTGAGCGAGTCATTTGACGTTGACACTTGCAATGTCACTTTTATCAAAGAATTTTGGATTATTTACATTTTGATTTAAATTTTGGTTGAACTTCGTTTAACTCATATTGTCTTATTAATTATGTGCATTAGTTTAATTAGCTCAATACGTAGAACGAAAGTGATTTCTAGTTTTCCCAAAATTATGGCTTCACGACAGTCAAGTGACATGGCAAAGTTTCGAGACGCCTTAAAATCGGCCAAAGATGTTGTGATCTTATCTGGCGCTGGTATCAGCGCTGAATCCGGTATCCCAACGTTTCGCGGTGCAGGAGGATATTGGAGGAAGTACCAAGCATCAGCTCTAGCTACCCCTGAAGCTTTCAGATCAAGCCCAAGTTTGGTGTGGGAGTTTTATCATTATAGACGAGAAGTTGCAGCGAAAGCACTCCCCAATGCTGTAAGAACTTTGATTTGTAAAAATGTCTTTGTATTTACCTCAATTTCTCATGTTGCACTTTCCGACATTCACATGGCAAGGCTCTTTATAATATACTACAGAACATAATAAAATAAATAAAATATAGATAGTAGTCATCATTATCTTCCTGCCCTCAACCCATTCTACTAAATGTTAGCAAAACATGTTTTATTCTTCCATTCTTCTCTGTCAGCTGTCTTACCATTATGACCATTACTCCTTTATCCTTCATATCATTTTCACTGAAAGATTCTTTGGCCTTCCTCTCTCTCACTAAAGAAATTATAAAAAGAAAAATTACCATTGAAACCTCATTCCATTTTTCAGGGCCACATTGCCATAGCTCAGTACGAAGCCAATAATGGAGCTGAAAAAAAAATTACAGTCATCACGCAGAATGTGGATGGATTACATGCTAGAGCTGGGACTAAGAACTTGATTGAGCTTCATGGCAATCTCTATAAAACTAGATGCACAAAGTGTAAGGAAGTGTTGGTCAACAATGATAGTCCTATCTGTGAGGTAAGTAATCATACATAATAAGGTTTCCATTATTTTCATTTATAATAGATTAATCAGTTTTTTTTTCAAAATCTACCTTTCTGTTGTTTTGCAAGAAGAGTCATACCCTCAAGATAGAGACGAGTCAAAGGATTAGGGGTTCAGGGTAGGCTTCGTCTAGAAGTGGGGCAAGGTTATAAATATCTTTGTTTATAGACAATTAATTTAGTAGGTATAGGTAGTTTAATTGTTTTTGTGTGAAAGAATAAATATCTGTTGATCCTCACAAACTTTTTGATAAAAATATCAGTAAAAAATAACCCTCCTTCTGGCACAGTCAGTCAGGTGGTAATGCCAGACATGCCTTGAATAATGAATACTGAATATTCGGTATGGCATCTCTAGTAATTACAACATAAAAAACGAAAATGCACTGATCCCGATTAGGGCCACATCAAGAACAGTCATTCTTCTTTATGTGACATTTATTAGCCCATATTTGGCTTGATGGCGCATGTCTCAGCAGTGCACAGTGTGAACAATTTCATTGTAGGCTAGAAAATATTATGCTAAAAGTTTCTCTATGAAATCTTACTTCATACTATGATATGGATGAATTTAAAAAATATCACTTTGTATGTTTCCAGGCTTTAGCAGGCAGAGGTGCTCCTGACGAAAATGTGTCTGGTTCAGATATCCCAGTGAAGTCACTGCCACACTGCAAGAAGCCTGACTGTGGTGGTCTACTCAGACCCCATATTGTTTGGTTTGGAGAGAACTTGGATGCTGCAGTTTTGGAAAAAGCTCGTAAGTCACTTTTGAATAAAAAAGAAAGAAATTAATAAATAAGTAATATACAAGATCATCCACCCTACACTTCACACAATTATAGTATTATTATAATATGCTAAAAAATTGTATCTTAAACCTTATTAAAAGCTCGGAGTTGTCAAGTAATTTGGACACTTGTAAATAAAATTATCAGGGCTCACTGATGGGGACCTTCTTTCCCATTTAGCCCACTCATGCAGACGTGTGAAGGGTGCCTGTTTACCTCTAGTGGCTCAAAACTGAGTCACTCACTCAGCGCTCAATAAAAGATTGGCAACTTTTATTATTTGAACGTAAGGTTGGGATGTCCACCACGTACCGAAAGCGCATTGCTGTACGTCTTGTAATCCGACGATGGATAGGGGCAGGTGAAATCAAATTGTGCAGTTCCATCGCACACTCTCCAAAGACAACTCGGCGTCGATGATCCCTGTTCAGTCTTTTCACGTGTTTTCCTTGTTGTAGGACACACAAATTATGAGCCAAGTGTATTTATTATTTTTCTAAATTCCAGAAGCAGCAATGAGCACCTGTGACATATGCCTGGTTGTGGGAACATCATCAGTTGTTTACCCGGCTGCCATGTTTGCGCCCCAAGCAGCTGAAAGAGGAGCTATTGTAGCAGAGTTCAACTTAGAACCCACTCCTGCTACATCAGACTTCCACTATTACTTCGAAGGACCTTGTGGCACTACTCTACCTCCGGCTTTGGCTGATAACTAGCTTTTTTGCTTATCATAGTTTGGAAAAATCTAAATGTTGTTAGAAAATATATTCTGAATATTGATGTGTACTAGGGGTAATAGCCGCGCGAGCAGGTTATAATGTTAGAGCACAAGTGTCAACTGTCACAGGCCGTCAGTTTCTGATGTATATGGTTGGCGCAGTGGCTGAGTGATTTGCTGCTATACTGCGTGTCGCGAGTTCGATTCCCACACAGAAAAAAAATTTGAATAAGTTGTTCCGGATCTAGCTGTTTGTGTATGTGTCTGTTAAATGTTTGTAAACGTACCCAGGACAGGAATAAATTCCTACACTAGGGAAGTTACGTAAAAACAGATTAGTTTTTATGGAAAGTATGTGCAATACTGTGTCTAGTCACTCTTAGATGTCTTTGTGCTTTGTGTACTGTGCCAAGAGTCTAATTCCACTAAAATTTTACAATTGCGCTTGCGCTTCCTCGAGTACGCGCTATGAGTCGTCTGTGTCGAATTTAAAAATGGGCAACACTGGCATAATTTATAATTCTTTAGTCAGTGACTAAAAAATGCGCAAAGAATTTTCCACTTGTTGGAAGTTGACCCTTATAGACTGTCTGTGATAGTGGACTTCATATAGCTTAATAAGAGTTTACCCTTACGATATTTATCATTAGATTTATAACAAGAAAACTTTTGTCATTTGTCGTTTTGTGTATATAATAAGTATATACGACTAGTAGGTAAGAGCACAACCAATGTAAATATGAATGTAAAAAATAATTTATTTATTTATGTATCACAATTTGTTTACCAATAAACAGCTTTACTCGTTATTTTTGTTTATGTCTTGCAAAGAACTTTGCCACATTCCCAATCGTCATGCCGAAGTTGCAATTTGATAATAGCGATTTCTGTAACAACATTTAATGTATTAATAAAATTTATTAGGATTTTTATTTACTTCTATGTTACAAGCGGCTTCGCCCGCTTACAAGGCATTAAATTATTATATGAGATCACGCTACGATCAATAAGAAGACGAGAAGCGGGTATAACAGCGGGGAATAGCTATTTTCTTCTTTTTTTGTATTCAAATATTTAAAAATGTTCTTGATTAGCCCAAAGGGCAAAGCATTCTTAACCAATCAAAACTGGAGTCTGCGTAGCTATGTCATTACATTTTTTTTTAATGTGTCACCTATTTTCCGCAGGATTTGGAGTCTTGGACTCTAGTTTGATGCGGAACTATACTTATCACTACATAGAATAAAACAAAGTCGCTTCCCGCTGTGTCTGTCCTTATGTATGCTTAGATCTTTAAAACTACGCAACGGATTTTGATGCGGTTTTTTTAATAGATAGAATATGTATGTAACTTGCATAATAAAGTAGTAATTACACCCGTGCGGAGCCGGGGCGGGTCGCTAGTATTATTATCAAGCAGAAGAGTTTGTTTGGTTTATCGCGCTAATCTGTGAAACTTCTGCTTCGAACTGAACAATTGTTTTTGTGTTGGATAGACCATCTAATTAGGTAGGCTATATAACGCTACGACCAATAGGAGCCCCGCAGCGGGGGTGAACCTTGGGTAATACAAAATTATTTGATTATGCCTTAAAAAAATACATACCTGTACAAATGAAGGCAAAGCGAACATAGTTTGAGGTCTTGAATATCTTTCATCCACTAACAATACGCAAGCATAGTCATTAGCATGTCTCACTGCTCTGCCTGTAAAAATATTTTTAATTTTTATTACATCTTTAATTAAAAGTATTGACGTATTCTTGTGTTCCTGATAATTTCTCGAACTGCAGGTGATTCCCTGACGGCACGGTTAGCGCAGTGGCTGAGCGATTGGACTGCTGCGCAGCGTGTCGCGGGTTCGATTCCCGCATAGAACAAATATTTGTATAACCTACAAGTAGTTGTTCCGGGTCTGGGTGTTTGTGTATGTGAGCTTCTATGTTTGCACGCACCCACGACGCAAGAGAAATTACTGGTGTGGGGCAACGTTTCTTTTTTTTAATAAAAAAGGAACAAAATAATATTTGTAGAACATACAAAATTTAGTGAATTTAAATGTTTTTAAACACACCCACAAAACAGGAGAAATTCCCAGTGTGAGGTAACATTTTTCAATTAAGAAGCCTACTATCAGACACGACGAAAGACACGGTTAGCGAAATGTTTATGGGTTATTGACTGCTGAGCTGCGTGTCGCGGGTTTGATTCCCCCACGAAACAATTATTTTTATGAACTACAAGTAGTTGTTCTTAATATGAAAGAAAAAGGAGTAAATAAAACTGTGACGACTGATAGGGCAGAATGGAAGAAAAAAACGTGTTGGGCCGACCCCAAGTAAAATGGGATAACGGCAGGAAGATGATGACCTACAAGTAGCTGTTCTTGGTCTCGCTATGTGATTGTTGATTTAAATGTTTGTAAACGCACCCACAATACAGGTATAGTTTCTAGGGGCTGTAAAAAAGAAAAGATACTAGACAATATATGATACTAACCAATACATTGATTCACAGCTTTCATACACAGATTCTCATAATAAATGTTGCCAGCACTACCACCAGCAGTTTTGTTCAAATAGTTCATCTTTTCCTGTAACTCAGGTGATTTTACATTTGGGTAAGGCATTCCAATTACCATGACACATCTTCCAAGATCGTCACTGAAAAATAAATATGCTTAACATTGGACAAAAGTAAGTTACCTCTTTATTTCTTGCATGTGTGTCAGGTCGCGGGACTGTACGAATTACCGCGACCCCGGAACATAAAGGGCTATTGAAGGGCACCGTGGATTTTAGTCAGTACGAGTCTGACAGTCCCTCCCGCTCTGCCCTGGATGGGAGGACTCATTTGATGATTTTACCACGTAAAAAAAAAACATGTGTGTCAAACGGCACAAAATCGCCGAAAAAATAATGATAAATTATTATTAGAGATGCAGAGAATATTCAGTTACTATTCGGCTACTTTTTAACTATCCGGCCTTTATTTTATTAATAACTAACGGCTCGTCCCGGCTTCGCACGGTTGAATTCATTTGTTACAAAAAATGTGATAAATGAAGAACCGCTCTACCGATTTTGTGCAAACTTCACATAAACCATCTACTAAATAGTCTGAACAAAGCCTAAACATTTTGTTTGGATAGATGAGCCCGTTCTTGAGTTATAAAATTACAACGAAAAGTGGCATTGATTTTTTTTAATATAGAGTATTCATTATTACCTGAAGTTCAATCCTTCACTAAGTTTACCTCCAACAACACTTAACAATAAGGCTCCTGTGTTTTCTCCATCTTTGCTTTTAACCGCTGATGCAAATTTATTAAGCACCTAAAAACATTAAAACAATACTTGAAAGCAAAATTATCTTTGTAACCATTGAAATAAAGTCGAAAATAAAGCCATCCAATAAAAAAACGAGCGAGCCTGTCAGTAGTCGCATAATAATATGATTTAAACATTTGACATGTCTTCTTGGTAATAAGTAACATGCACAGACTTACGCAACAGTTGCTTAACCTTGCTCACCCATCCGAAGATAGACCTCCGCTAGAGTTGCTACCATCTGACGGCTCACTCTACCACTGCGCTCACTCACTGATCAAATCAAATAGCGCCTGTGGTAACTCTTTTTCTCTCTAACTATATGTAGTGAAGACATAAGATTCAAATTCCTTTAACTTACTTGATCAACATCAGACGCAGATTTTGGCTCACGGAATATAGTTTTCTTCTTACTAATAGCTTCTATAACTCTATTATTCTTTAGGTGATCGTATACAGTTTGTTCGTAAGAATATGAAGGTAGGAAGCATACGACTCCTCCTGGTACTATACTGCAGATATTTCTTAGTATACGACCTACTTCACTTAGCTGCAATAATAAAATACAAGTGAAAATCATCCTTATTTATACAACATAATGAAACAATCCGATTGAATTACGTCGTCGTGGCAAATCTGTTTTTTTTTATCTACCCATAGGCAATCGCACGATTTTTATTGGCAACGCCTTTATGTCGTAGTAGTAAGGATGATTTTGACTTGTAGTTTAGTCGAATTTCATCGCATTGAAATATGAGCAAGCGTGCTTAGGGTGCGTTCATAAAGGAGCATCAGGTTTTCGGTTCAGACAGGTCGGTGCAGGGAAATAGATCAATTTTATCTTATACAACTCGCACCATATAGAGACACAGATTGAGACTTAGCAGATGTGGTTCCTTGATACAAGTTTTACTAGCACTGATCAATAATGACCCGTAGCGACCTGTGTACCGAAAACCTGCTAATGGAGCAATCTTTAGTCATAAAGCGAGGCAATAATGTTTCCTAAAAACACACTTTGCTTCTTTAATATAGTAGTCGGAAATGTGACTATTGAACAAAAGTTCTGGATTCGATTTCGAGATTGATTGAATTCATGAAAACACAATAACACAGCTTGGACAGTGTTATTGTTTTTTTTTCATCAGGGTTTTCTCAGTAGGTAGCAGACACAGCCTAGATGTTCCTCTCTAGTTAATACGGACGTGTTGTAACAGTTGTACGCACAGTGCGCGGCTTTAGCCTCTGCCTGATATTTCGCAATGAGTTCGCAACAACTTATCGCAAACGAGCTTTTGGCATTTATACAGAATGCCATCGATACTATGGACGAGGTGAGCATCATGCAGATATGCAAGTCGAACTTCAAAGAAGATGAGATTAGCAGAGGCAAGATGTTACTGTTCCAGACGACTGGGAAACTCAGTGAAATGCCATCTCGGAGGAGAGATGGTACAGAGAAGAGTGTCCAAGACATCATCACCTTTTTAAAGGTGACCGACCCTGACGACGTGCCGACTTTCGTAGCGAAAGAGCTACATAAGTTTACCGCCCGTCACATTCGATCACGTAGATGTCACCAGGCTCCTGAAGGATATTACATCTCTCAAGTCAAGCCTGGCCGAAGTGCAGTGTAAGTTGGAGAAGTCAGAAGATACCATCCAAGAACTACGTGCCGAGATAGTGTTGCTACGCAGTACTGTTTCGGAAAGTAGGTCAAATGACGGAGTCAACGTACACGAGAATTTTGCATCGGCGAAATTGGATTCGTCGGCGTTTGCAAATATGAAGGGCGATGCACCGAGCCCCGCTGCCCCCTGCCCCTCTGCAGAGAACACGACCCGCGTAGCTATGTCGAACCCCAAACTAGCTTACGCCGCAATTGCTGCCTCAAACAAACCTGCTAAAGGGGGAAAGCAGAACCGTCGCTATGAAATCCTTCGTAGCAATCCAACCCAGCCCTGTTCAGTGAAGCAAGTGTGTGATGAGGATGGCTTCATCAAAGTTCAGAAGAAGAAGAAGAAGCCTACTTGTCGCAATCAATGCGGTACTGGACTGACAGGACCAAATATGCTGCTACGTCCAGCGATACCTACGACGTTGCTGTATGTGTCCCGACTACATCACTCCACGAAGGTTGAGGAGATCGTGGAGTATGTAAAACTGAAGACCAACTGGACCTTGAGGGTCGTGAAATTGGAGCCGCATAGTATCACTAACTTCAACTCATTTGTGGTGCGGGTCCCAACACAGCATCTCGACACGTACCTCAAGGAAGAGTTTTGGCCGAAGGGAGTAGTCTACCGACGTTTTCGCGGCAGGCTACGCGACACCGCGCAGTGTAACACGACACCGTCACTTCGTGTGCAGTAGTTTAAGTTATTGTTATGTTGTTATATGTATTAGTATATTGTTTATATTTATTTTTTGTATTGTATTTTATATGGGCCTCTGATGCTTGAAATAAATGAAATAATAATTATAAACATTTTAAATACCACTCACCAGCTCATTAGACATCCGATGTTCATACGAGAAATTCAGACTAACGCTAGTAGGTCCTCTCGACATACACACTCCCAACACATTATCTGATGGCACCACATGTTCGCATCTAACTACGTTCACTATATTGTCATCAGTTTTTGAGTTACTTGTCAATAATGCTTGGAATTCTGCTATAGGCTCCATTGTTCCTCCAGCTACTATAACCTGGAAAAAAACAATGAAATTGTGGTGTGGATACACAGACGCTAGCAGCGACATCAACCTACCTCAATCCATCAAATTTCTTTAATAGATTTTTTCAAAGTCAAAGTCAAACCATTTATTTCAATTAGGCCATCAAAGAGGCACTTTCAAACTACGAATATTAACATGAATGCCTTTGTCAAACAGACAGGCGAAAGCGAAGCGATACCGAAGCGATACCAAACCGAAGCGAGACGTCAGTCCGATAGTTCTTTCACGCTATCGGACCGCTTTCGCTTTTCATGTGACTGGATTCAAACAATTCCATACATTACAAATAAAAACGTCACGCTTCGCATTCGCCACGCCTGTCTGTTTGACAAAGGCTTAAAAGAAATGGCATGGGATAGGATTGATTCTACACCAAGAAGAATGGGCAAGAAACTCCTTAATTACTCTTTTTTAAAATGTTTTACAATATTTTTATAACATCATTTGACTTAAATAATGATTATGATAAATTTTCAACCTTATTCCAATAATGGAAGTTTTCGATTGGTAAAATTTGACAGATTGGGGTAGGTTGACCTGCTGGCGTCTGTACAAGTTTGTAGTTCTTATTAAAGAAGTTTTAATGCTTAATTGATGTTGATATTTACCTAAACTAGTTTTAATCTATTTAATGGACAAATTTTAATACAAAATTGTTGTTAATTGCCAAAATTTAACACTGAATTGTTGTTGGTACATAAGTTTAAATCTAGTTGATTGACAAAGTATACCAGGAGCCGTATTATGACGTCTAAAAACCAGGCTTGTTCCAGTGAGTGAAAGAGACAGAGCTATACAACTCATCTAGCCGTCTAGCGCCACCTCGTTCACTCACTGGTACAAGCCTGGTTTTAAGACGTCATAATACGACCCCAGTAAATTGTTGTTAATGGACAAGTTTAACAAACTGTTGTTGATACACAAGCTTTAATCTACTTGATGGATAAAATTTACCACTACATGGTTGTTAATGGACAAGTTTTAACATAAAATTGTTGTTGATAGCCAATTTTTAACAATAAATTGTTGTTGAAAGACAAGTTTTAACATTACATAGGTACTGTCAAACAAGTTTTATTTGTCCTTTTATACTTACAGATCGACACTGTTTCACAACCTCACTGAAATGTTCAGCAGGGTTTAGTAACAAATACTTTAGCAGTCCTGTTTGGTCCCTTTGCGCTAATACTCGTCCGTTTTCACTTCGATCACAGAGCATCTCTAAGAAATCTAGAACTGCATATAAACCACTGCCTGCCGATGTTTCTGTTGGTACCTGAAATTACATAAATACTCAATATTCAAAAAAAATAATAATTCAATAATAAAGATATCATGATAGTGGCTAATTTATTTCATTTTAGTCTGTTTCCAGAAGTAAGGATGTTGGTTTTTGTACTCAGCATAATTTTTAAGGTTTAAATTAAAAAACTTCTGTAACATAATCTTGTTTGCAACTTTTAAGTTAGCTTTTACTCAATGGGGTTTCGCGTTTTTGTTTTTATGTATTTTTTTATTAAGGTAAGTGTTTGCCTCAAAAAGTGTCAGCATTATGACGGGGCCCCCTCTTTAGAGGGCCACACCCTGCCGGAGTCTCGGGACTCACGAATTACCGTGACCCGGTACGTAAAGGGCTATTGAAGGACACCGTGGATTTTAGTCAGTCAAGTCTGACAGTCCCTCCCGCCCTGCCCTGGGTGGGAGGACTCATTTGATGATTTTACTACGATAAAAAAAAGGTTATTGTTTTAATTTGGCCAGATGATCTTTTCTCATAAAAATAACTCTAGTTGAAAAATCATTCAGAAACAATGAAATAATTTTGTGGTGTAGATTTTCTCTTACAGGCAATTTTTAACTTACTATGAGTAAAAACAAATAAAGTATACCTACATTAACTTGAACAGGTACATTTTCTTTAACTTCCGATTCAATCTCTTTCTCCCCACCTTTTTTCTTAGCAATATTACTCATGAAAGTTTCAAATGAACTCTTTTTGCTGACAGTACTTTTCTTCATCTCTTCTTCGAGTGCTTGCTGGCTGTATCTCATAGAGAAACCATGCAGTTTCGGAGCTAATCTTGTGTTCCTACAGAACTCTACTAAAGGTCGTAAGTTCATATGATCAATTTCAGCCTTTATTACAAAGTCCTCAAGAGTGAATATTGTAGTTTCGTCTTGTTTCTTTTCGTTTGGTTGTTTGGGTTTAATGATGCCTGAAATAGGAAGAAATGTAGCGCTTGAGTTGACAGAGATACGGTTCACTATTCTATAAACCCAAAGTCAAGTATGGACGAAGACATTCAATAACTAATGGTGACTATATTATATATTGTGTTACTTTTTTTTTTTTTGATATTTGATTAGTACTGCTTGCTGTGTTTACCGCCATATATTGTACATAGTTTAAACCACGCCTGTATTTACAACTATGTATCATTGTAACAATTTTTGGTAAGCCAAATAAATAAATAACAAACTCTGTTACAGTGTTATACAAAATCGTACAAACTCTGTAGTTAACATCCAACAGTTTTTTTTTTGTTATAATGTACATTGGACTTTGCAGGTTATGTGGCAGAAAATAAGGTTTATAGTTTAGCAACAACAGCAAAAAATAAATATAACTAATTACCTAATAGTTTTCCCACTACAAAACTAATCTGATTCAACGTCAACAAGCTTCGACTACTCAATCTCGCTCTGTATTTATTAATATAGAACTGTAAGAACGTCTTCACTGAGCTCAGTTGCTTCACAGTCACTGGGGCTGAGTGAGCATTTTCTAAGGCTGCGGTCAGGCCATGAGCTTCGTCTAGTATTAGTATGTTGTTCTGTAGTTTTAGGGATATTCCAGAACGGGCACCAGAACTTACTATGCCTGCGTGACTTATTAGAACCACCTGGAAAAAAGAAAGGTGATTAAAACCTTGAATAGAACAGGCTATTTTACTGAAAATATGTCCGAAAGTTAGATCATCAAAACATATTTGACCCATATTTTTTCTTTTGTACTGTGAACCAAAATTGACGAAGACAATACTGGTCTAAAAATCACAATATTAATTTACAGGCTTTATGACGTTACAAGCCCCCACTCCCGAATTTCGAAGCATTGTATGTTTGTCAATATTCATTAATTTTAAAAAACAAAAAATTGTTTCCATTATTTTTCAATACTACTGGCGGACTAAACAGATTTTCTATTTCTATATTCTGTAAAATACCATATTGTCTCTACTCAACTTTTTTTATAGTCTCAACTATCTAAGATGTAAATTATTTATCAATTACTGGACGAGTAGTAAAATCTATTGTATACTAATAGGACACGGCCTATGTGGGTTTAAACGAGCCAATTCCAAACTCGCGCGACGGTGGCTCATAGGACACAGACACTTGATAAGGGTGTGGTTAGCAAGAAAATAGATACAGATTGTGTTACCTCAGCATCATCCATAGCCATTCTTGATGCGTAATACGGACAAGCCTTCAACTCTTTACCACATTTCACGAGGTCTTCCATATCCAAGATGTCAACAAGCATCCGTTCCTTCAGCCGAGTGATATTTGTCTGATTATAGTACGGACAAGCCGTACATGATCTTGTCTTGGTCTTTTTAAGTGGCCTACCTTCTTCCCCTACGGCAGTCGTTTTCGTTTTTGATTTTTGCATGTCCAAACATCTGTAAAAAATGTAGAGTCCTCCTATTAAATAAGTACAGTGTTTTTTCTTCAATAAAACAAGGGAAGATAAAGAACTAGTTGGTTCTGAATGTTCCCCGGTAAGTTCAATTTATTTGGGTCATTTTTTTTTAAATTTTGGAAACTTTTTATTCCTTAATCACCATTTATGCAGGTGTGATGCTATCCCTTTGATTTTACAAAATAAAAGAAAAAAAACTACAGAAACCTCTATTCAATGTCGAGTTCCACCTCTCCTGCCATCTACTAAAAGAATAATTACTCAGACATATGTTGCAGAAACTGACACAGGTATCAGCAGTCTACTAAAGATGCCAAAATTATAAATTCTGGGAAAATTCTCAGAGAGCACTCAGGGTTCTCCTACCTTTCATTAATAAGATTAACATTCTTCAGCCGAGTAACTTCAGAATTGATACAGTAATGTTGTCTGGAAGCCAGAGTAACTACTCTTGTATCTTCTTTGAATACTGTCCTTTTTATTTCACCAATGAACTGGGATAGCTGACTGTGCGTCCTGCTACTTATGTATATCTGGAAGATATAAACTTTATTAACATCAACCCTGATTGCCCTGAACATTGCCTAATTTCAACAGTACACATATAAATACTAAAGTCAATTTAGAATTTAGAGACCTAACTGCCAGTAGCTTGGACCCTGTTCCCGATACTGGTGGGCCACTATTATTTATATATTTAAATGTTGTTTTGTGTTCTTCTGTTTTTGTAAAAATATTTAAAAATATACTTAGTAAGTGAAATTAATGAATAAAGGACAAGTCAATTTTAAATGCTATGCTAATGTTATATTTATAGCCAAAGTTTTCTTGGCTATAATTATAAAATATATGATGGCTATATATATGATGATTATATTTATGCAAATGATTATAATTTTATGAAAATAAAACATTAATAAGTACTCTATACTTATTTCCAATGTTATTATATTCCTTTGTAATAGGAGGATAATATATTTCGGAGTAAAGCAAGGCCTCAAATTTATGTCAGACTATAACAAGTATAATATTTAGACATTGTCTTACTTTTGTTATTTGATCATCATTATCTTCCACAATTTCTTCTCCCTCAGAATCAATATCTTCTTTCTCCTCAGACTCTTCTAGAATAAGATCTCTATCTTCTTCCATCTCTGACTTCTCTTCCAATAGATTTTCTTTATCATCTCCAACTTTCTCACTCTTGTCTTTCTTATTAAAATAGAACTCAATAGTCTTGTTAGCTAAATTTGTTTTTTGTTTAGAAACTCGAACTTTCATTTGATCAAATAGTTCCTTTCGTTTTTTGATTTTGTCTAATTTTAGTTGTAGTGTGATTAAAGTCTGTTTCTTCTTTATGTTTTCATATTCTTCTGTTAGCCAATCTTCAGAAGCTTTAATGAAAATAAAATATCTAAAATAACTTTTTGCAATCAGGTTTAACTTAGTAAACACATATAATTATACTTTTTACCTGTACTATTGGATATTTCTACTTTTAATTGAGCAACTTCTTTTTCCAGCTCTTTTAAAATTTTGTCATTAATGTCCCGCAGCCATTTCAGAGCTCCACAACAGATGCTGAGTGATTTCCCCTGTAACATTAAAAATAATTCTCTTTTACCCATAAGGAAAAATTAAAATAATTTATTGCTGCTAAGGACTTCAATGTAACCTAAACATCCATATTTTTTTTAATTCTTTAATAGAGATACAGATTTATGAAGTAACTTCTCATTTAAAATTATGAAAATAACTTACCGTTCCAGTAGGGCTTTCAAATATCCCAAGTTTTTGTTCCTCCAAAGTTGAATAAAGTTCTTTCATAAACTTTTCTTGAATATCATATGGTTCATAAGGAAATGGAAATTTTGTCTCCATTTTATTTGAATTAATTAATGTGGTTAATATTATAGATTAAACCTGTCAAAACTATCGCCTTTACAAATACTAGTAGTTGCTTTTAATTTATAATCATTAATTACAGATAGAACAACTTCGCGCCTTTTAACCAGGTGATTTTGACTTTGACAATTTGATATCAGAAATGACAATGAGTTATTTTCCCGAAACTAGAGATGTCATTCTCTTAAATATCTGAGTCGAGAATCGAGATTTCAGGCCAGCATTCTATATAAACCAGCCAATGACGTTGCGAAGTGAATAATTAGGAACATTTCATAAAGTACTTACTGTATACGTAAGATACTATGTGATGGGCTGGGACTGATTGATTTCATTAATTTATTTACCTGGGTGAAGTGTCTTTTTCTTGCCAGAAACGACAGGCATACGCATGGGCGCAGCTCTTTCAGTTCGACTGGAAGCTGACTCACTGTTGGAAAAAGGCTGGGCAAATCAATAAATGTAACTGCATAAAATCGACGACGAGAAACTGTAAATAACTATTTCTTTCCTTTATGACATAGATAATGACACAGCAAATGACATGTCTCGTTTGCCTCTCTTTCTCACACTCCTGTCCTCTTTTATTTGATCCGTAATTAAGGAAGGCTTATTCTATTCTTTATGTCTAGTAATTGTAACGTCCACGTTACGTCATGTCGTGGCTCAACCGGTAAAATCGGTTTTACTACTAACAAAGAAACTCTAGTGCCTCTGACTGACACATATTGTCATTGTCAAAGTCAAATGGGTGACGAATTGGGGATGTCAATCGACTGAAAATTCGTAACTTCGAAATAATTTACAATTTGTTTTCCTTTATAAGTTTTAACGAATAACCATTCCAAGTTTCTTAACTTTATAACATGGCTCATAAGTAAGTTAAATTTCTCTTTCCAGACTTTTCTATGCATGATTTTATGAAAATAAACTCTCTTATATTCAGTATTTCATTTATTTTCAGCATTAAAATCCTTCCCGGTGCTACCGTTTGCGAGGATTGCACTCTAGAAGGTGATATAACCATCGGTGGAGGTACAGTTATCCATCCAAGAGTGACAATCATTGCTGAGGGTGGACCTATAATAATAGCTGAGTATTGTATCATTGAAGAGTATTCTACTATTATTCACAAGTAAGTTTTATTATGAAACTGATACTGATGCCTTTGATTACCTGAGCCTGTTCTCAACCTCTTATATGCATAAAAAAAAACTAACTTAAAATGGTTTAATTGAAAATCAAGTAATATAGAGTCCTCATCATCAGCAGCCTTACTTGTGCTTCTGCAAAGTACTGATACCATTACTTGTCTCATCCCAACCCACACTTCTGTTGCAGTCCAGTAATCTTGTACTTTATTATGTTTCAGAAAAAGTGATAAACAAGAGAATCCTCCCAAGCCCCTGTTCATTGGAGCTCACAATGTATTTGAAGTGGGCTGCAAATTGGAGTCACCATGCGGCCATATTGGAGAAAGCAATGTTTTTGAGTGCAGGTCTTATGTGGGTGAGGATGTCAAAATAGGAAGCGGATGTGTTATTGGTAATTTAATTACTATTATATTTGATTCCAATTTTTTTTTTGTATTATTTTCAGCCTGAGTAATGTGTTTCATTGGACTGACAAGTTTCAGTTGCCCATTTTAGTATATTTCATATTACAAGTTATTAAAACAATCAAAAGGTCATTGATTAATCTGCAAGTTGATGGAGTTGCGGCACTGGTCTCAATAGGATTCACAGTATAGCTCATAAAAATACAACATGACTTAAAACTTTGTTTATAATCTATTTTTTTTTCTCCTTACCATCTTGTTTAAAAATGACTAGTGGTTGCCCAGACTTTAAAGTTTAAAAAAAAATGTTTTCCTGCACTCCATTCTGTGCCTTCCATTCTCATCTGTCAGTATAAAAAGGAGTACTAAGTTTTTACTTCACATATTAATATAAATATAGATTAAAGGGACCAATAAACATTGTATGTATATAGTAGTAACATTAATATATTTCGTATTTTTCTTACAGGTGCAGCTTGTCATCTCTCAGCACCACAGACCCTAGCAGACAACACTGTAATATGGGGCTCCGATCATCACGTCAGAGAAGCACTTGAAAAGCAACCATCACAACTTTTGCAGCTAGACTTTTTGAGCAAAGTAATGCCTAATTACCACAGGCTAAGGAAACCAAATGTTCATAAAAGACAGCCTTCTACAAGACAATCTCAAGAATCATCCCCAAAACCATAAGAATAACCATATTTATTTTTAACTGCTGTATCATATTCATTCTGACTAATTTGTAGCTTATAATTCACTACATTAAGATTTATATTTATTTAATGCTTTCACAGAATAATCAAGTTTTTTGATAGTGAAATATTTTTATTTTGACCATGT
Organism: Agrotis puta; assembly: GCA_943136025.2. Lineage (NCBI taxonomy): Eukaryota > Metazoa > Arthropoda > Insecta > Lepidoptera > Noctuidae > Agrotis > Agrotis puta. The sequence continues at coordinate 6,534,182 of OW964171.2, forward strand.
TACTATTTGGGTTCAATTTTTATTCAACTGTGAATCAAATTCACACGAAAAATATACTACTTGACGGATTAATATTATTGGACACACCAAAGAGGGACACATAAATACCTCAATGTAGTCAAACTTGAATGCAACTCTCATTCTAAATGAGGTTGTATTGACAAGTGAGTACCCCTAGACCAGGGATGGCGAACCAGTGGCACGCGTGCCATTGATGGCACGTGATATAATATTTTGGGCACGCCACCGCCACAGATCGACAAAGTACGTAACACACTATGAAATGTAAGAAACGAATGCGACTGAACCTAGCTACGGTGCGGAGGAGTTGTTAGCATTGCTTATTTTCCCAATACTTACTAACTAGGTGAAAATTATTGGATGGCACATTTATGGTCTCATTAAACATTTCATTACTTTAAATGGCACGTTGATCCATAAAGGTTCGCCACCCCTGCCCTAGACTATCAGGGCAAAACATTAAACAGGGTCAAGGAAGATTTGAGATAGCGGAATAATTGCGCTTAAATAATTATTTAGGACCCAACAATTGCGATAATTATTGATTAATCTTGCCCCAGTGAGATGCTTCCCCACAAAATGAGAGTTTTTTTTTTATCGTGGTAAAATCATCAAATGAGTCCTCCCACCCAGGGCAGAGCGGGAGGGACTGTCAGACTCGTACTGACTAAAATCCACGGTGTCCTTCAATAGCCCTTTACGTTCCGCTCTGGTCACGGTAATTCGTACAGTCCCGCAACCGAGCAAGCGTGCTTAGGGTGCGTTCATAAAGAAGCATCAGGTTGTCGGTTCAGACAGGTCGGTGCAGGGAAATGGATCAATTTTATCCTATACAACTCGCACCATATAGAGACACAGATTGAGACTTGCATGGTCCATGGCGGACAGCGAGTTGCCCATTACTCGCTGCCCGCATGCCCGCGCCTACGGTGGCCGGAGGTCGTCTGGCGACGTCCGACGCCGCGGGCGTCTACCACTGCGGCTGGGGTGGAGGGAAGACGCTGTCCTCTCCCTCACGCGGCCCGCCTCCTCCTTCACGAGCATGACTGCTTCGCAGAAGGAGGCGACCGTTTCCCACTCCGTCTCGCCCCGCAGCATGGCCTCGACCAATGCCCGGCGCGAGAAGTCTTCGCCTATCGCCGTCGTGAGGACACGGCGGTGCTCTGCCCAAGCGGGACACAAAATGAGAGCAAAAATTATTAAAAATCTATCTCAAATAAACTTGAAATTGTAAAAAAGTAATTGAGAATTCCTATTCGGCTAAGCGCGCACTACGAAATTTAATATTGCGAAAATAAATTGCAAACTAGTTCACAAAATCAACAAATGAAACAAACGATTTATTTTCGTAGTGCGCAGATTTTAGTATATGTATGTGATGCACAGATTTACGATATTTTTTAAATCGTAGTTCATGCTTAGCCTTTTAGCCTTAGTGCGTAGCTTTAGTTCTGACTTTTGCCGCAAGTAAAGTATACTAGGAATTCTGTAGTTAATAATCTGTGTCGATAATGTTGCAAGTTAAAAAATATGTTATTTTCCGTGACTGTAGCTTAAGAAAAAAATCCACAAAATGAAAAATATTAGGATGTCGTCTCGGTTGGAGCGTCATCGATTTCTTTATTTTTGAAGAATTTGTTTCTTTTATTACGCCTGCCGTTGATTTTTATTTAAAATCATTTTAGTGTTTTTCGTTGTTTGTTTTTTCCACTCAAATCGTTGGTTACGTGTTGAAAAAGTTTGTAGGGCATTCAAAGGTTTACATACTAACTTTGCTTGTTTTATTATTGCTTTCTAATGCAATAAAGATTGATGAAATATCGTCGGCTGTGAGTAGATAGTTTTGTTGGGAATTGGAATAGGTGATTAAGAACAAGTGGTGTCTGTCTGCGATATTAATATTCGTTACGGACGCCATGTTGTTATTTACTTTGTGATTTTACTACGGGGAGGTAGTGATATGGGTATATTGTGTTGTGCCGCTGCATCGCGTGTGTGAGAATGTTAGAGGATGTACCCGTCCACGGAAGTCGGAGCGACGTCCGATCCCCCAAAGCCATGGCCCATCAGAGAAACCTCAGTCTGGATTTCAGGTATGTTAATATGTTCCGCTCACTGTTTTGATAACAAGAGATGAATGTGTTTTGGTGGAAGTTTTTATCGTCCAGAACATTATCATCACGTTTCTTGGCCTCGTGTTATAGATTATAGTAAACAGAAACTCAACAGTGAGGTAGGATATTGTTTACCTTTTTGTCTTTAGTGATCAGGCTGCCACTTGGCACAGGTAATACAAGTTCAGGAATTACCTTTGAATTTTTTTTAATCTTCTTGCGGATAATCAGACATTACATTATGATAATAATAATCTTTTATTCAGGTATTAATTTGAAAACCTGTTACACTTGAGAGCAATAAAATCGCACACGTTGACTTTTTCTTGTTAAAGCAGTTTTTTTCATAAATGTGAATACATATTAAAATAAAACTTACACTATTGGAATGTTTACTTCAGTACCTTTCTAATGATATCAAATACAGTGTAAAAAAAGTACCCATAGGGAGTTTTAGGGCACAAAACCCAACATACGGATAAAATTACCCAATTTAGCTTAACAAAGAATAAAAATAAAACTCAAAATGCTTGATCAAATTGTTTTTTAATAAGGTGTATTCCCTCCCCTAGCCTTGATTACAGCTCTTAATTAGTTTTTCATGGACCGTATTAATTTCACCATGAAATCTTGTGGTATGGCGTTCCACTCCTCTTCAATGGCAAGTTGAAGCTCTTGGAGGCGCGTAGGAGCAGGGCTTCTTGCTCGAACTCTTCTTTTTAGCTCATCCCAGACATGCTCAATCGGATTGAGATCAGGACTACGAGCTGGCCACTCCATCGCGGTGATTCCAACATCTTCCATGTAGTCGCAAACTGTTCTAGCGACATTCGGTCTGGCGTTGTCGTGCATTAAGAGAAAATCTTCTCCCATAAGCCACGCAAGCGGCCTCACATGTTCTTCGAGCACTTCTTCGACGTATCGTGCAGCCGTCAAACTTCTCGATCTCGGGCCGGTATTCGCCGTAGTGATGAATACAATGTCAGTTTTAGTGTCCAACATTATGCCACCCCAAAACATACACGATCCACCTCCAAAAGCCACACGTTCGCTTATGCAGCATTGTGAAAATCGCTCTGATGACCTTCTGTAGACCCTAGAGCGTCCATCATGACCATGTAAAGTCATTCTGCACTCATCAGAGAACATAACAGCCCGCCATTGGTCATACGTCCAATTTAAATGTTCCCTAGCAAATTGTAGCCGGGCTTGTCGGTGAGCTGTGGTCAATTTGGGACCATTTGCTGGGCGATGTGAAGTCATTCCTGCTTCACCTAGTCTTCTTCGAACTGTCCACCGACTTATATTGACATTGCGAACTTCTCGAAGCTGTTGTCCCAGTTGAACCGCGTTCAGTTGCCGATTTCTCAAAGACCTTGTCACAAGAAAGCGGTCATCACGCTCTGATGTTGTGCGTCGCCGGCCAGATCCTGGTCGCCGAATGTAGCCACCGGTCTCTTGGAACCTCTGGTATACACGACGAACAGAGTAGCGGCTCAAATTTAGCCGTCGAGCAACTTCACTTTGGTTATGGCCTGCTTCGAGCAAGGCAATAACTTGAGCGGCTTCTGCGGGCGTGGTATCCATATTTTTCCAGTAAATCCGTATGCTTCCAGTAGAGATGTTATCACGTTGACTGTCGGTATGCAACTGAATAAAAATTCCAATAAACTGACCTTTTTATACCTGCGGCTAAGGGTGCAAGTAGTGACAACGCAAACGCGTGAATTTGGGGAATTCGGTGTACGGTCGGTTTTTGTAAGTTACGTGAAGGTCAATGATTTTAATTTTATGTTTTTGTAAAGCTAAGCTTGTATGCTTTAATTTTGTCTAATGATTTTTACTCAATATCTTTCGATTTTAGAAAACAATCAGTAATAAACCAAATTACAAGGGGTGTGCGATTTTATTGCTCTCAAGTGTATTTATAGAGTGTAAATAGGCAACGAGGATTTAATGTTACTTCAAGCTTTGAGGATAATAGTTGTTTTCTCTTTGTGTTCTCCGTCAAAAGTTTATTCTTCTTGAGTTAATATTTTAACGTTGCTACCTATTCTAAATTAATTATTTTTCATAAAGTTGATCCATAATACGACACACATGGGAAGTTATACGCATCATCATTAAATTATTAGTTCACTATTAAAGTCTTAACCCATTTTTATGGGCCGTAAAATATTGATTACAATTATTAACATATTTTATGCTTGTACATACTTTGGTTAAAATTTTCTATGATACATATTGCCAATACCACACACATTTTGAATATCTACTAGGCACATGCAAATGAAATAGTACATAAAATTGATTGTTGAGTAGTACATGTAAATAATGGACTGTTTTCATAGACCTATGTTGGTATGTCATATCTCAAATCAGAGATTAAAATAGGTTGAATGTATTTTTCTTAACAAAATGAAACATTGATAATACAGCCCTGTAAAAGTTTCCCTCACTATTCTATAAATGTGAAATAGAAGTTGTTTTGTTACTAAAGATGTTGTTTCATGCTAAAAGTATGTATGTAACAGATTTTGATAAAATTTGGCACCCACTTATCTTAAAACCTGTATTTATTTAAATTAGACCTTGGCATATTGGTAGAGTCCTTATCTTATGTGACAGTTACCAAAATCCATGCTGGCCATGCCACATGCATAAACTACTCTTAGAATAAGTTTTAAATTCTATAAGAATACCTATAACCCTCCATTTTATTGGAAGCATTATCCTCATTGGTTTTACTTCTTTAAAAATACTCTATTCCAGTTACTGCTTATCATGCATCAGACTTGTACCGAATGTACTAAAAATGTGTAAAACATATGTTTTCAATAATTATAACAATACATATTAGTCATAACATAGCATTGTTCAACAATAGCATGATAAAGGAAAGTTAGTTACCTTCAAAACCACAGAAGATGGTTTTATCTCCAGTTAATGAATGATATCTTATCTAAATTGTCTGAGTCACAATTCACAATGCATTAAAATTTTAACAGATAGGGAAATTCGTAAATGATAACTTAGGCATTTGAGGCACAATTGAAAATGTTTGTATTTTACAAGCTTTTATTTAAATTGTATATTTATTTTAAATCTTCCAACTGATTTTTTAATGAGTTCCTCTAAACCAATGAAGTTGATCTTAAATTTTTTACACACACACACAGTTTTCGGTAATGGTATTAAGTTATAAAAAAAAAAACAAAGTTATTGGACTATGTTTCTGAAAACTGATTATTAGTATAACTAAATTTAATTACATTGATTGAATACTATAAAAACTCATGAGCAAATTTCAATTAAAATTAAAATCCAAAGTGGCTTTAAGAATAAAGCCACTTTGGATTTTAATTTTAATTGAAATTTTTATACATACAATTTAATATACATGTGTCAAAAAACATAATTTATAATTAGAAACAAAGAATTGTTTCTAATTATAAATTATGTTTTTTGACACATGTATATCAAATTAAATACAGATTGGTAATACAGTCATAACTTTATGATAATATGTTTTTACAATAACATTGAAATTTTAAGACCAGGGCATACACTGTTAATGGCTCAATTAATGCTCATTATGTTAATATTTAAGCATTACTTTACTATGTGAACCAGCCTTGGGATCTTGCTCATTTGTAATGTTTGATGTTTCTTTTTTACATGCATTACTATGTATAATGTGCAAAGTTTGTAAACTTTGCACATAAGACAAACTCAACATTGACTATTGCTTTGTTCACTTATAGTGTGTTGAAAATTCTACTACAAGGAACAAAATATAAAGCTTACATTTCAATGCTTTGCCGTGCATCAAATGTGTGTAATGTGCGAAGCCCCCTTCTCACACACAAGGAATGTTCTGCTCTGGTAACTTGTTGAACACCTGTGACTGATTTTTAAAGGAATGTAGCTATGAATAAAATAGTTGCAAGTGGAAATAATTGTTTGAATATGCAGCAAGCAATTAAACTTGCATTATGATTAGTGCATGTTTGATGAGACTGTCCTGGGGGTCAGAATCATGATATGAATTGCGATAAAATTATTCTTTATTTACTGTCTACTCTGTTGCTTCAGAAATCAAATAGGCAAATATTGCAATTCAATTTGTAATAAGTGACTTTGAATAAGTGACCTTTTTAGACTTGTTAAATGTTTTTTTTTTTCTGTGTAAATTGTAGTGCCTAAATGGTTCTTAAAGTATACAAGAAAACTGCTTCTGTCCTTTGACAAGGATGCAAGCCATTGGGCTTCCGATATATTTAATAATATTCCACCCCACTCTGGGTGGAGTGGAAGGACCTTATGACTTGTACCGACTAAAATCCACTCTGTTCCTTCAGTTTAATTTTGCGTTCTAGGGCTGCAGTAGCCTGTTTACGCAGTCCTGCCTAACCCTGTTTCGCTTCTAAAATCTTCATCAGAAACCTAGAAAGGTCTCAAATAACTTCATGCTATTAATAATCTCAAGATAAACTTCGTTGTTTGCAAAAGCTGCCATAATAATAACCAGTTTTCTGGCATTTGTTGTGCTCATCTCTGAGATTTATTTACAGTTTGATCAAGCAAATATCTTTAACAAATAAACTAGCTATAACTAAGTGTTAGTCACAAGTTTTAAATGCACATTTAACTGTACCCAATTAAGCTAATTGCGTTTTTCATTAAAGAAACGTAATGAGGTGTGATAACCATAACAGATTGTTAAAAGGGAGTTGCCTAAATCTGGTATAATTAGCATCGTGTATAACCTACTTGCTTTTTGACTCGTTCTTCCCGAACTGGAACACTCGATTGACAGTTCCCGATTTTGGTATTCTAAATCGATTAATCCAGTTTGACTGTTTCCAAGATACAGTGAACATAAAGCGGTATGTAGGGCGTCTTTGACCGCAGCTCTCTGCCCAGGTGAATGCACGGGGGTGAAAGTAAAAGTGGTCAGCGTCTCGAGGCTCGACGGAAAGCGGCTACCTCGAGCGGTTTCCTACGTTCTCACCTCAACACGCTATGTTTTTTCTCGGATATTACTCGTAGAACCCTTGACTTTAAGTAAACATACCGATATTAAACCGTAAAACATGCCCATAGATAAATGTAATACCTCAACCGAGAAATATTTAATTCAAGAACTTATCCGATTTCATACGTAGAATCCTCACGAAAAAAGTAATGTTATTTAGATAGGTATAAACTTTGCCGTAGGCGTTTAATATTATACGGCTTACGCAAAATTCGGGCCTCCAAGGAATATCTACTTCTATATCGAGCAAATTAATATTTTCCGAGCCAACTAGAGCTTGTAATGTTATTTCTGCCAAAGCTGAACTTTATTTATGCTTTGAGAATAGATTAGGAATCGAGTATAATGAACTTTAGCTGAACAAGTGTAGAACATACATTATTATTGTTATTTACTTCTGAAACGAATATTGTGCGTAGGAGTCGTAGTACTCATACTTTCATTGAATGTCGATAATGACCTGCTAATAATACTCTAGTTGAAAGAACCCATTTGTTCCGTACTTGGTTGGAAAGAGATTCTTGGTGCAAAAAAAAGGTACAATTCTCATCAGCATGTCAGTTGCCCTCATGACCGGTTCATTAGGTACATTGATTTCTATTTTGATTTCTCTATTTAACACGGTAAGCATACCAAATGCTAAGTTAGACTAACATGAAATATTATTTCTTTGCTGTCTTTGCAACTACATACTTGAATTGTTTGGATTCTATGAAAAGAAGATGGAAAACAAAACGTATAGCCTACATAATTTATAAGCAATGCATATCATTATTTTATTCTTCGTTCCCATCCATCACACTCATCACTGAAAAACAACCACTTTAAGTATTTACAAGTAACGAGACAACGCACCATGTAAGTATAAAGTACAGGCTATTTTCGTCATCTCGGTGACATTCGCTACCAATACAACACAAGGTTAGCAGATTGTCGTCAATCTTCGTGATCCGTAATTTATAAAAATAAATTCCTTTTGTGCAGCAATGAAGCCTTACCATTTTGCCATGCTTTAATGATTTCCTTGACTTTGTTTTTCCTCTCCGAACCTCCTCAACTGCGCTGCTCATCCGTGCTACTGAATACGTTAGCAGAATTAAACGAGACGTTTCAATAAACAATAGAGCCTGCTTCGGCGTCGTGTTTAATATTTCTCTCGGAGCGTAAATATTCACGAAAATCTAAAGCCCTGTTAACGATTTTGAAAAGATTAATCAGTGGCCTGGTCCAATGATTAATGGCTTTTTGTTCATGTTCCGCTTGAAACAAAAGCGTTTTGTTCGACTGTAATCGATCATTTGATTTAGAACAATTGATAGTAATATAGAATGTGTAGAGTTTAACCTTGTTTTTGTCACTTCAAAGCCAACAGTAGCACTGGTTTTGTGTGCTGAGTCAATAAGTAAGTGTTGGGAGACGGTCACGCCAACCGCCCGTAAAAGCATTACAAGGCTGTAATCCAACCCTGCCAGTGAAATTGTCAACAAAAAGCCATGATGAACAAGTGAATAGGGATCATAACTTGGTCTTGATTAGCCACGAGCGGAACTCGGAAGTCAACACATCGCTAGCCAAACTTTTTGCTAGCAAACCGAAGCTGGAGCAAAAAGTAGATAAAAGCAAACTCAGATCAAGAAAAATAGGCAGATAGAACGTGCGCGAACAACAAAGTGAAGCCGGTTTTTATTTTAGTGTGCGCGGCAAATATGGCGCGCCGTGTACGAACACGTGCATCTGTGTGCGTTTACGGTTGCCAGATATTGACAAATACTCCCACATTTTGTTCAGTTAAATTGTTCTCAATATTGTACCACTATTTTTTAAATTGGAAACGCGATTTTGCCTTATGGTTATACCCCGAGGGCAAAAGCGTGTAGTATTTATTATTTAACAGAATAATAATAAGGAATAAAAGTTAATATGCGTAATTACTTACTACCTATTTAATTAATTTATATCAGAACGGATAACACTTCATAACGCTTTTTAGTAATTTGATTAATAAACTATTTAAGGACAGGTTTTTTAGTTTAAAAAGATAAACAATTTGTTATAACAATCAACACATTTATTAAAATAATAATAATTTTACACACAATCATTAAACTTTAACAGCCTTAGTTCTGCACCAATTATATTGTACAAACATACTATTAATGTTTCAAGTTGGTAACGCGATTTTGCTTTATGGTTATATCCAGATAGCAACAAATAATAAAATAATCCAGCGGCGCGAGCTCGGCACATCCTTACAAGTACCGAATAGCTCAAAGGCATGCTCTCCGTCCCACTTTCTCACGCAAAAATACGAATACAGCCCCGCGCGCGGGGGTGCCATCCCGAGACGAGACCCGAAGTCTTTACGACCCGGACGGAACTAACTAGTGACCTTGTGTCATTACGACCACAGACCATACAACATTATTTTTAGTATATGCGAAACCTGAATATAGTTTGTTCAGAATCAATAACTGAATCGATTCCAATAATTTTTACACCATGTTATATTTTGTCCCAAAATTATTTAAAAAGGTTAGGAGTTGGACACCTATCCGCAATCATACGCGAGCACTACAGAGGTTACGGCAGATCAAAGCGATCAGCTGAAGTCGCGTGCGGCGGCAGCGCACAGGCAGCGGGGGACGTTTAACAGTCGCACGCGCCTATGACACAACGCGATACGCGAAATAGTTTAGTGTGTATCTGATAAGTGATCGTGAAAAAAATACTAGACACGTGTTTCAGGTTTCGCATAAGCAATAACGAATGTTGTATAGGTACTATAGATTACGACTGTGCAGTTGTATTGACGTATTTGATTGTTATTTTTTATGCACAATACACATTCCCCTAATTCAGGGTAATTTACCCGTCCTAAGCTAGCAACACAGACGATTTACTGTTAAGGTTTTGTGTTTCAAGTGAGCCGAAAATATTTTATGGAAAATAAATACCAAAACAATAAAAATAACAAGAGTTACCTGTGGAAAGATATTCCATCTTGTTTTCTTTGTTTTTGTGAACATTTTTTGCAGTGTTTAAACACACAAGACGGCAAGTTTTGACTTAAAATGGCAAATCACTAGTGACGTGTGAGCGAGACGATGCGTAGCTTGGTACTGTCGCGAGTTTGTATTATCCTTGGATTTTGTATTATCTTTGGTCGACACACTCGAGTGTTCTGAGCGCTCTATCTGCCTATTTTTTTTGATCTGAGAAAGCAAAAGTTAGTTGCGCAAACTATTATATAGCAGAGCACGTTTTTGTTCCACGCTGCTATCTTCTAGCTGCATGTGAAAAAGTACTGTCTGGGTTCGAGTAATCACTATTATTTTGTAGTGCAATATCAAGAACCTTGGTCCTTACCGTGTAATGAGTCATTTTCTGTCCACGTTAATTTCGTTCTCTAGAGTGTCCTGTCAGAAAGAAGCTTGCTTAGCCAATTACAACGCTAATTACGTTGACCCTTCATTGTTGCCAATCAACATCGGCACTCGAGGAATGCGACACGATACTGGCCAAGACGCCCGCGATTAATAAACGAGGTGGTTTATTGTTATCGTCCAAATTAACTAGACCCGTCTAGCATAACTCTTTTCTATTCAATCACAATACTCTTCAAAAGAGACTAAGGCTAAATATTAACAAGCAGTGATGTCTTTTCACAGCTCATAAAAATCTGGTTTTGAACTCTTGATATATCATAAGCATTTTTTGTAGTCAATCCGTGACACGATTGCATTCGTCGGTATATGATATGGGTACTAATTACTGGAACAGTATGCTTCATGCATTTTTCACTCGTATGTAATTGTACACGTCTGAATATAATTATGCTTGTGCAAATAGCTCTGGCGAAATGTGAAGATAAGATAATGTGGCTTATTTAACTAGTCAACGTCTCAGTTGACAATTACTTTTAGTGACAAGAAGTTGAATTTGCAAATTCAAATATCTTAATAACACAAAGACCTAATTTCTTTCATTTAGGTGCATGATACAATAGATACCCCAGTTTATTTAATTTTCGGAAGGTTTTAGAATCGAACGAAGCATCTCAACAATAAACTAAATAGTAGATCAAGAGTTCTATATTCCATTCTACTTACGTTTTGGCGCTGAGTCAGAATTGTATCATAGCGTCATCGCCATAGCGTCAATACAAAAAAAAAAACACTAAACGCGTCTAAATTCGGTCGTCTGATAAGTCATGAGTTTGTACTCTTTGAGTACACGTGCACGAAGAACGCTGCCGTAATCACGTGGCGGCCAATGAGTTCCAAGTTCCAATGTTGATAGTCAACTGTTTTATATATACTTTTTTTATTTGTGTTAAGTTGAAGTCATACTCATAATATAAGTTGAATTAACATTTTAAGTATTAATGATAATGAAGAATACACAGATTTAATTTGGCTTGAATTTCCATCCGTCAGAGGTTTTCCCTGTTGTTTGATACTTGATAAGCTTGGTTTATTAAGTTAATTTATTTGTGTATTGTTTTCAGCAGTTCTGGGAAAACGATGTGTATTTTAATTAAAATCACATTGTTACAGAAAAAAAAACTAAGCACCTACTTAATTGTTCAAATGGGGGATCTGGGAAACCAATAATTTGTCCTATTCAAAAATTCAGTTAGTAAATACAGAAGCCAACATTGCTTGTGTAATTTGTAACCCAATTGTTCCGTGAAATTAAACCGAACGAAATTGAATACAACTGCACAATTGTAATTGTATACTGAACCTCTTATGTTACGTTTCCCGGAGCTTGATATTGTAAAAAAATATTTGGAAATATGGCTGAATGAAGTTTAATATGACACTTAGTTCTTTTATTACAATGTTGTTCTAAGGTCCAAGTTGAACACGCTTAATGGTTCCGTACATAAATATTATGATTCATGTTGTTTTAAATTCTTGTTCACGCACTCTTTTTAATGGCCAGTGTTTCTCTGGAATGAGTTGTTTGCCATCAAGAATTGAAGGTACACTGCTATTTACAGTTTTGTATGTCATCTCACCACAAATTATTTAGAAGAGTAAATAAGTACTAATTTATTACATAAATAACAGGAAAGTTGCACAAATGACGTTGTTTAATGTAATTGACGGAATATTCACCACAGGTTCGCAAGGAAACTCGAGGATGCACAGGAATTTAAAATACTATAACAAATTAACGTTACAAGGAAAATCAAAATTACTTTAATAAAACAGTAAAATCAAATGAGTTAACTACTACGAAGGAAACTGTAACTAAATGATGTTGAATTTAATAATGAAAACATTCTTGTGGTCTCTCAACCGCTCGCGATCCAGAGCAAAACCAATAATATATAACTAAAGCCAATTTAGGTAATCGTTGTAGTATCAACTGGAGCCAATCTCAAAGTATGAATAAGACAATCCGTTACTAAGCTAGACGTATAAACTGCTTGATTTATCTACCAGTATGGGATGAATGGATTTACTGGAAAAACACGAGGTTCTGTCAAAAAAAGGTTGAAAAATGTGAATCAAAACAATGAGGAAACATAAAACTGTCGCTGCTGCTACTTTAAAGCTCAAACAACATAAAAAGATGAAGCCAACTAGTAAGATGCAGTTAGATGGCTTCCGTTTAGATGAAGGTCTATAGCTTGTCTTATATTAACTTGAAACAGTAACTTGAGCCAATCTCTCGTCACGGCTCAAGCGTTTATTGGCGGCAATCATAACGGATGGCATCGCATTAGCAATCTCATGGGACGTGTAACGGACCCAACGTATAGAACACAGACTCTATTGTGAGACAAGAGAGTCCATAATGAGTCTTCCCACGGATTCATATCGAGGTCGGACTAAAGGCTGCAGCACACGATCGATTTAAAGTGTCCATAGCAGTCGAGACATCTGTCGTTGTCAAATATAACTTAAAGAGTTCGTGTATTGAACGAGCATATACCTATGATGTAGGTTAATGTCAGGGACAATACGATACATATTCAATCTCTCATTGTCTGCTGATTTGTCACCAAGAATCGCAGACCGTTACTTACGACTACGAAGCATCTATCTACCGCTACACAATGTTATCAATTCAAATTATTTTACTGAATGGTTTTTCACACACTGTGCTGTAATCCTAATACGCCCACAGCTGGATATTAAAGACCAAGTAGCGTAGTGTTGATTAAAAATAAAGTCGTCTTATCTGGTTATAGTCCAATGACGCATTTACATCGAAATCTTAAAACTGAGAACTTGTGAGTGTGAAAAACACGTCATATTTTGTTGCGAAAATGTTATTTTCTTCTATTTCAGATAGGGTAGCAAAGAAACAAGGGTGACGAACTACGAAAACGAAAAGAAAGTATTAAAGCAAGGACACATGAGAGATATCCTTAGTGATGGCTGAAGATAATTTATTAAACAACATTAATTTGACTTTTTCTAAGTCCAAGTCATCTTAATAGAGGGTAGCAAAAAGCTTGAGTAACAATCAAGTTTCCTGTATGTTCTCAGACAGATTGTTTTATGTCAGGGCGATATTAATTCTTAGAACGATCGACGTTGACATTGAAGAGATGTCGGTCATGTAGATTATAAATCTCTGCTTGGTACTTGCTTTCTAAGTTTTATAAGTTTACAGAAAATGTAGCCTTAGGCTGCGGTTGCACTGAGGTGGAGCGGAGAGCAATCCACCAATCAGATGGCTTGAGTAGAGAAGAGATGTGGATTTCAAGCCATGTGATTGGTGAATCGCTTTCCGCTCCGCCTCAGCGGAACCGCAGCTTTAAGATGTTCGATACGTATTTTATCAGCAATAACATCCGCAATTATTTTTTGCTTCCCAGCGTTTACCAACACTGGAATTATCAGTCAGTTTTATCAATATATGGGTTCATATATCAACAAATCTACGCAAATATTAGGTGTATAATGTCCTGTTAGTCGTAGTAGCTTTAGCTTACGTCGCGTTTTATTTTGCAAGTTGACTCACACAGACTCTTATAAAATCTGTGTCTGTTACTTTTTTATTTCGTCTGTGATTGCTCAGTGTCCGGAGAAATGATGATGTCAGTTGATGATACAAAAGAGAATATAACTTAAAATATGACGTCATTTCCCTCGTTCCACAGCAATGTAGACATCATATTCCTTTGTTAGGATTTTGTATGATATGTATGGTAAATACCCTTGTTGGATATGAATATGATATACATATAGGAAGAATTGTACGTTGACCCTGTGAAATGGGGACGCCCCAGAAACTCTGAAATAGGTTATTATACACATGATATTTAAACACACCCTTAGATGCCATCAGTGTAGGTCGTAACACCATTTGTATTGATTTGAATTTAATTAACGTTTCATGATGAAGCTTGAATAAAATTGAATTTAATTGGTCGTCATCTAATACTCAAACCAATTACGTTTATATTTATCTGGAAAACAATTCTCCAAACTAACAACATGTCAGATATTTATAGAAACGAAGAACTTACGTCAGTTGATGATAGTCTATTTCGATGACATTTGTTACGGTGAGCGCTAAACGAGCTGAGTATTATAGGCCTGTGGGGTGTATAAAAGGGAGTGACACAATGGCCGGAAATTATCAATCAGGGGCCCTCACCCACAAGAGGGACACTGGCGTAATGGTCGCCCACAGTCCAATGCAACTGCCCCCTTAGTGTCTCAAGTATGATGATTAAATGTAATCTGCGGGTCAAGGGACTCAAACGCTATGTAATACGTAATTAGTCATCTCGTCTACTGGAAGCCAGATAAGGAAACAATGCCTACGAAGGTCGAACGATTAAAATAAAAGTTAGGCGCTACTAATTGGGTTTTGAAACCATACAGTGAAGGTTCTTGTGCATAAAAAAAGTAATAATTATTTCCTTTACACGTTTTCGGCAGTTAAAGAAATCCTAAGTTTGAAATCATTCTTAAAATTAACAGCACACGTTATAATTCTTTGATTCAGTGGAAAGCTCAAAACATTCGAATATTTCATCCAAACGTTGGAATAAATCTCAATGTTCCGTCACAGTAGCAAATTGCAAGAAATGTGCAGACGATTTTCCACGCAGTGGTTAGTCACGGTTGTTTTGGTAACCGTCAACCAAAACATTGTCCGGGGAAATCCTTGGAAAAGCATTTTTTTTGGCAGTGAATAAGCTGATCGATTCTATTCAGGATGAATACTAATGACTGCAACTGTTTAGTGTCTCGCTGGTTTCAATTGGAGCATTCGGATAATTCGGCGGCCGGCCTCGTTCGTTTAGTTCGGAAGTGGCAATTCATAGGTTCAACTCGCCTTGCACGCTACAAGGTCGATACTATCGTAAAAATTAAGCGGCCCACTTAAACGTGGGTTTTATTCGGTTTATTAGCGAAATGTTACTTGTTATAAATACGAGTATAATGGAACCTGTTATAAGTAAATCGATCTTCCTACGTCGCGGCGGCGTACGGAGCTTGATAACAGAATCGCCAACCGCATGAATGTTATACTTAGTACCAGAGCCCAGGCATGTGGTTTCTTACGCTATAAGTTTACCCAGTAATAGATCAGTAATAGTCAGTAAGTGTTAGCTCAGCAAACGATCAGTTATGCAATGAACTTCCACAACAATGTTTAGAGTAGATATCGATCTTTTGTTTTAAATCCAGGCGTTAAAATAGAAACTAATACTGTGGTAATTGCTAATATTATCAGCATGACGGGAAGTGAGCGGAACGAATAAACAGAATTTATCCGTTGCTGTTGAGATTTCAAGAAATATTTTGTAGGCCATTGTTGTGATTAGGTAATGGAGTATCAGGGTTTTATCCACGATCAGCAGCACGTAATGAACAGCGTATTTTCTGTAACAGTGATTACTTACATCGTTCCGGTAAATGGCAGGCTTTCTGTAGCCAATGAAATAACAATGAGGCCACTAAGAAACGAGTAGCTAGTAATACATTACTGGTTGATGTGGGTGTCTGTCTACGAGACGTCGTGAACTCGTGGAACATCGGCCTAATGGATATATTGTATTCTAACTAGACTGGATTATATTGCTGGTTTCTTTCAATCCATTAACTGAATTGCAAAGGTCTGATTTACTAAACTTTACCGACAAGAATCTGTAAAACCATTGTTTTTACTGGAGGACACTAATCAGGGCGTAGATCACATTCATGTTGTTAGGTAACAGCTTGTACAAATTGTCTGATGGAATTGGTGAATGTTGAATATGGTCTTGCTCCTAGACACTGCATTACGTCAAGACTGACCACCGTGCTTTGTAGGCACATTGGTGAGTGGAGTATGATGTCATCGGCAGATAGTTGACAGACCACCTTATGCATTGTACACTTTCTGTCTTAATGTTTATGGTAGAAGTTCTTAACTTGCTTGGACCTGTAGGATTTCGCCACTGAAATAATTTAATCCTTTTCAGAGTCCTGCTCCAAATGTTCCAAGAACTTTATTTATTTTATTTAATAAATCGTTTGGACTACGATATATTTTCTGTTTTATGTTCTATAGAATTACGTCTGTGATAGATTTATGATCAGACTTCGATTGCTTCTTATCTTATATTTTAACGTGACGTTTTTACGATCTTTTTATCAACTCTTACTATTGTTTAAAACAAAGCATGTTGTTACGTCACTATTGAAAAAATAATATTCAAGGTAATACGAGGCGAGATTGCAAGTCTATTTGATTCAGGATTGCCTTCTTCGCTGTCATTAAGGATTTTAAACTGATTAAATAAGTTTTCATATTCAATCATGTTGGACTACCTACATAAATAAGCACGAGTTGGCGTTTGTTATTTATAACTTGTAACAAAATAAAGTGTACACACCGGTAGTAAATCTCTGAATTATTGCCGCAGTAAAGAGAATCACTGTTCAATTTATGAATATCGTTCAGAAACAAAAACTTTTGATAGATAAACAACAGAAACGAATTTAAATAATATTAAAATAAATAGAAGCAGTGAAATTTCAGAATCGGTTTTTTGAAAACTAGTAACTTCGGTGTATTGAGGTAAATTAAATACTTGGCTATTTATTATTTGCTTTCGAACTCAGGTTTGGTCGTAGAATCCAGTTGTGTCACCCTCACTTAATCATTTTGCTTCGTCACGGCAAGTGGCTTTAACATTCTATTGTGTTTAGAGGAAACGGTAAAATTACCCTTGCAATGGAAGGAAGCGAACGTTTTTGAGTGTTTCGGAAACCACATTGTGTTGAGAGGAAAGCGATAGCTCCCCGAAGCGTTGTATATTTTAGGGTTACAAGATATTTTTGGGAAAACGCAATAGTTGTGCAGCTGTCTTGAAAACTACGTTTGTGCTACAACAATATGAATACGTGGTAGAAGTAAATGCGTCGAAATATACATACGTATATCGTCAATATAAACATCTTTAAAATAAACTACAAAGAGAGGACACCTCTATTCCACCATCACCAGTGAGAGATGATATGCTGATTACGGTATATGTACAATTGGGCTCGACTTGTTCCTGCTCATAAATGTAATTTAATATACTCACTAAATATTTTCTTAAATGCGTGACGGTATTGTAAGAATTCCAGACGTTTCTGGTCAAAGGTTATAAAATGGCGATGAGCGATAGCTTGAACCAACCTCCTTTCGTGGCAGTACTTTGGTCTTTACCTATAGGTCACCGTGTCACTAACACAAAGCCTTTTATTTGAAAACAAATGATTAGTTTGATACGCATAGGGAAACCAATGGCAATTTTCGCATCTGCCGTGTGTGCAAGAATATAAAATTAACACTATCAAATCCATGAAGTATTTGGCAATAAAGTTGCGAAATACCGTTAACGTGGAGCCGCCTTCCTACTCCTATTCTCCTAGTACTCAATTTGAGGCTCGCTGGGCTTTGCCGTGCCTGCTGAAGAGCTTTAAGGAGAAGCTCAACATGCAATTAAAAACTTAGCTGGCTAAAGACATAGAATGGGTTATGCATTTATGACATCTACTGCCGCAGTTTTAAAGCATTGTAGGGTTTGCAAAGGTGATCCCTTGCAAATCCTACTATGCTTTAAAAATTTAAGAATTATTTTCTGACTTCTGTGTTGTAATTTTGTGTTTAAGAAGAAAAAACGTGTTTCATCAAGTTTGTTATTTTATTGAAGTGTCAGGTAACCTAGTTACATAGAACAAGAAGAATTTTGAATACACAAAAGAGAACGCTATAAAGCCAGTATTATTACAACATTCGCCCCCTAATCAAAATTCTCACAAATAAATATCATATAAAAATGGACTCAAAATATACCAATTAAAAGAAAACCTTATAAAATGTATACTAAGTACTGAAGTAGGTAAACGTGTAAAATATATTTACACTAAACCTAAGCCCAGTACACATCTACTATGTGCGACACGCTGCAATCTTTTGGTTAAGATGTCAGCGGGCATATCACTTGATTTGGTATATTTTAAGTTTACCGAATTATCACTAATCTTTTCCCTAATAAAGTGATATCTGGTATCTATATGTTTCGTCCTATGGTGGTGTACCGGATTTAAGGCCAAACACTGTGCACTCTGACTATCGGTACAAATAGTTACGGTATTAGGTAATAAACTTTTGCCTTACCATAGGATCTGAAATTAATTCAGTGATAAACCTCCTTAAATAAATCGCTTCCTTCGTGGCTTCAGTTATTGCCATATACTCTGCTTCCGCTGAGGACAAAGCTACGGTTTGCTGCTTCCGCGAAGCCCATGAAACCGGACTGCCTGCTAATTTGAAACAGTAACCAGTATAAGAACGGCGATCTATATTACAGTTTGCCCAATCGGCATCGCAAAATCCTACAAGGCGCATACTTGATTTTTTATAACAAATCGAGTAATCTAAAGTGCCTTTTAAATATTGTAAGACTCTCTTCGCGGCTAACCAATGAGTCTTGTTGTATCGAGTATTGAACTGACTCAGGTAACTAGTCGCGTATGCGATGTCTGGACGAGTATTAACACTCAGGAACATGAGGCAACCAATTAATTCTTGATAGGGATACGCTTCTGAATTATGATCACTATCAATGCTAGTACTGACCTCCAGTTGTCCAGATAGAGGAGTTGTACAAGTTTTACAATTCTCCATTTCAAACTTTTGTAAAAGATTATTAATATAACTTTTCTGATGTACTTCTATTTCATCATTTTTCCTGGTTATATTTAAACCAAGATAATAGCTTAAATAACCCAAATCTTTTATTGAAAAACATTTTTGCAAGTCAGTTTTGACAATGTCAAACGTCTTGTCATTACTGTAAAAGACAATTATGTCATCAACAAAGACTGCAACGATAACCAACTCTTTTCCAAAAAGTTTGGTATACACACATGGTTCAGATGAAGTTTTCACAAAACCAAAAAATGATAAAGTTTTATCTAACTTTATATTCCAGGCACGTGGAGCTTGTTTAAGTCCATACAAGGATTTTTGTAAAAGACACACTTTGTTCTCCATACCTTTTACTTTAAAACCTTGGGGTTGCTCCATGTAGACCTTCTCTTGCAGATCTCCATTTAAAAAAGCAGTATCAACGTCCAAGTGACGCATTTTCAAATCCAACTCGGCTGCGAGAGCCAGGAGAGTACGCAAGGAGGAGTGCCGCACGACAGGAGCAAATGTCTCAAAATAATCTACACCTGGCGTCTGAGTGAATCCCTTGGCAACTAATCTTGCTTTGTACTTCACAACATTTCCTGCTGGATCTTTCTTTAACTTATAAACCCATTTACATGGTATAACTTTCATGTTTTCTCTGTCAACCAATTTCCACGTCTTCAGCTTCATCAATGAATTATATTCATCCGTCATAGCCATCTGCCACTTGTCAACATCATCAGCCAATATAGCCTCATTATAAGTTCTAGGCTCATCAGATGCTTGACTAGAAACTTGGTATGAGAAGTAATTAGGAGGTTTCCGGTCTCTTGAAGGATATCTACGTTGTCCATCAGTTTGACCAGTAGAAACTATTGGTTCCTCAATTGCTTCAAAAAATTGATCATTTTCAGCAGTCTGATTTTCAACGACAACAGTATGGCTTGGAGCTGATTCAACAGTAGGGCCTGGAGCTGATTCAAAAGACTCTTCAACTGTACTGGTTTCTTCCTGTATAGGCAGACTATTAGATAGTACTAAAGGTTCAGTAGAAGTCTTAGTATTGTTGACATTCCTATTATTTAAAGAAGAAAAACAATCTTCAAAAAATGTAACGTCTCTAGACTTTTGTAATGTTCTAGGACAAGATGAATTTCTAAAAAAATAACTATTAGGATCTTCTGTATAGCCTACAAATATAGCTTCATCAGCTTTAAGATCCAATTTCTTACGGTGACAAGAAGGTATATGTATAAGAGCTCTACACCCAAAAACTCTGAGATTACTTAGGTCTGGTTTGCAACCATTCCATAACTCATAGGGAGTTTTATTATTTAAGGCACGGTGTGGACATCTATTCTTCAGGTACACAGCCGTTCGAACAGCATCTTCCCAAAAAGTCTTAGAAAGATCGCTTTGAGCCATAAGAGAGCGTGCCTTTTCTACTATTGAGCGATTAGTGCGCTCGGCAACACCATTCTGCTGAGGGCTATATGGTACCGTAGTTTGATGCTGAATACCACAAGATCTAAGATAATTTGAGAATTCACTATTAACGAATTCCTTCCCATTATCAGTCCTTAATGTTTTAATTTGAGCCCCAATTTGTCCTTCAATCATAGACTGGAAGTGACAAAATCTATCCTTTACCTCTGTCTTAGAAGAAATAAAATAAACAAATATAGTTCTCGAAAAATCGTCTATAAAAATTAAAAAGTATTTATTACCCTGAAAGGAGCTAACTGACATTGGTCCACAAAGGTCAGAGTGAATCAGTTCTAATATTGAAGTTGCCCTTTTATAAGTAATCGCCTTAAACGGTTTTCGAGCTTGTTTTGCTTGAACACAAGCAACACATGGATTTTTATCCACATCCTTATAATCAATAACCTTATGACTATTTTTCAGCAGATTCATACCGACGCGACATAAATGGCCTAAACGCTTATGCCATACCTGATACTTAGAGATAGAATCAGAGTGCACATCATAGGCTCTAAATTGGGGAATATTCACCGCACAATCAAGTGTGTATAATCCACCACAGGGCGAGCCATGTAGAACCGCATCACCTGTAAAGGAGAAGGTTTTTGAATTAAATAGATTACAACCAGACTTATCAAACATTACAGTAAACCCTTTTTCTACTGCTGTCTTCACAGATAGAAGATTTGTTTGCAAGTTAGGTACATACATCACATCATTAATTGTATTGACGTTGTTTTCGGTATTTATGGATATTTTACCGATGCCTTCAGCGTCAATCTTAG
Organism: Agrotis puta; assembly: GCA_943136025.2. Classification (NCBI taxonomy): domain Eukaryota; kingdom Metazoa; phylum Arthropoda; class Insecta; order Lepidoptera; family Noctuidae; genus Agrotis; species Agrotis puta. Next base: position 6,555,775 of record OW964171.2, read on the forward strand.
TCCCGTTTGCAACTGTTACCTTGTTATCAATAGGCTTTAAGTCAACAAACCAATCTCGTCTCGAAGTCATATGTTTGGTAGCACCTGAATCAATGTACCATTTGTCCATGTCATAATTATTCGTTGCTCCTAAAGCAGACACAGAGGTAGAGTCCTTATTAGTGGGATTCTTCCTTTTCATGACCTTCTTTTTCTTTAAAGGACAGTTTGGTCTCTTGTGACCAGGTTCTCCACAACCATAACACACAATTTGTTTTGCCTTTAACTCAACAGAAGAGGCATCAACCTTTGACTTCATAGCTGTCTCCAGTTTTATCGAGCTTTCCTTGGAAATTTCGTTCAATAATTTGGACTTTACTATTTCGGTGGTAACTTGAACATTACTATTTTCAAGAGCCATAATCATTGGGTCATATCTCGACGTTAGACCACCCAATAGAATAGCAGCAATGGACGCATCATCTATTACTTTGCCTATATCCGCCAAATCTTGGGCAGTGGAAATAACAGCATTGATGTACGACTCAATATTATTATCAAAGTCTTCAAGTCTCAATCTGTATAACTTAACCTTTGTCCTCATAAGCATTTTGTAGAGCATTCCATGCTTCAGCTGCCGTGGTTGCACTTCGCACATGCGTAATTGCAGATGATTCAAGGGTAAGACAAATTTTTGTTAGTGCCTTCTGATCGCTCCTTATCTTTGTAACATTGGAAACGTTCATCCCTGTTGGGTAGCCACTAATCGCTTCCCACAACTCCTCATGCATAAGGTAATTACGCATTTTAAACTTCCACGTACTATACCCTTCTCTATTATGTAGGGTGAACGATGGAATTGAGGAACTACGCATACCTCTCTCATTTGTGTCTCCATTTGGTTTCGCCATCTCGAAAGAGTACACGAAGAACTATTTTGTTTCGTACCCAAAAAATTCGCACAAATATCACTTCAACAAATTATTACGAAAACACGCATATTTTTCTTGAATAAACAAATACATGAGCTATTCTCGTGCTGATAACGATTTGTTGTAATTTTGTGTTTAAGAAGAAAAAACGTGTTTCATCAAGTTTGTTATTTTATTGAAGTGTCAGGTAACCTAGTTACATAGAACAAGAAGAATTTTGAATACACAAAAGAGAACGCTATAAAGCCAGTATTATTACAACATTCTGAATATCTTATTCTTACTCTATCTACCAAATTATTAATTAACCATTTTCAGGGTGATAACGATATCACTCTGAGATTGGTAATAAACGGAGTATTAGAAAAGTAATACTTCGTTTACAAACAGTTAACATATTTGAAGGATCCGTTTCGATCATACGATAATCTTGAAGTCTACAACTAGATTCAGTTGGAAGAGAGAAAATTAAATAATAAAATTCTCATCAATAAAACATTATTAAAGTCTATAAATTATTTACTATCCTATTTTAGATGACAGCGTTAATTGAGGAAAAAAGTTAATACTTCGTAGACACGAATCATTTACCATGAAGTCGTGTTCGAAATGGTGTTACGAACTTATGATTTATGAATGAATCAGAATCCGCCAGTCCCTACGGCCCTGTTCAATGACCTCTGAGAAATACTTGTACATTGATTGCTGTATCCAATATGAATGTGGCAGACAGCATTAACATGAATGATGTACCAATGGAGATCAATTTGAATTGGGACAAATGTTTTATTGAAAAGCCAGATAAATTATATTGTTTCCAGTACCGCTCATCAGGAATCGAAAAGTGGCGTGGAAATGAATAATACATTCTATATTATAATAATAAATAAATACTCGTGGCAAACAGAAAACACTCCAACATACAATGAAGTCACTTGGCACCAACTAACTTACAGACCTATGGTCAAAGAAATCGTTATCGGTGGATACAATTTCTTTTATAGACATTTGGCCAACCTGCCAATACTACGAACACCTGTTTCTACATTCAACATACTTTCATTTTGCTTTGCGCACACACTTGTAGATGAATGCTTGTTTGTTTTGTCAGTAGAACCAGCGTTCATTTTCAAATATGAAGATTGTGTTGGTAAACTGGAAGCTGGAAATATACTCCGATTAGTCGTCAAGCGAGCAACAGCCAGAGTATTAGGTCAAAAGGAAGGACGTAGTCCGATGATAGATGCACGGTAGAAATAGTCTGATCCGGTAGGGAATAGGCGGAAATTGCATCGGTCACTTTGTCTGGAACTAAGGAGTTTAATGCCATGTTTGCTGTCGTTTTGTATTAGAGAACGCAGGGTTTCACACTTCAGAATGTGAAGCTACTGAATTGTGTGCCATCCAATCTCAATTTCCTGTTTTTTTTTATGAATGCCGTTTTCTGTTTCTCTGTGGCTTATAGTACTTACATTTATGACTTTATGCCCACAATGAGCTTAAAATAGTTTTTAATCAATTACATTATGCAAGATAATGTCCCCTTTAACCGCTACAAGGGGACTACTAAATGGAAACTGATGTTTATTACATGAGGGATTCCCTTATAATTAGAACCGTTATACGTGTGACGTCATGATAAATGTTGTCAAGAGCTAACCCTTCGACAAACATACGGGTCGATTGGATCCCCGATTCAATTTATTGAATTTTGGACCACAATAGGACCGCCACGCCTACGGTCCTTTTCTGACCTTGTTAACATTCAAGGTCTATTCTATTTACTTTGTTGAATATTTCATTCAATTTTTTTCCACAATACAGCTGGTGTTTACTTGAATCCTCAGGGGTATCAATTTGTGAGAATTTCGTTCAGATTGGTACTTAGTGCTTAGCCGTTTTATTTGTTTACTTTTTTACATGATATATGTTTACTTTTAATTTTTATATCAAGAGTGGTCTCTCGGCCGGTTGTCCGACAAATTTCCTACTGACAAATCGCAACTCTGGGTACATTTCAAGTTTAAATTTTTTGTATAAATTAATTACTTCTTTAATAATTATTAAATAAAATAAAAACAAGAGTCATTGCTCTCGTTATTATCTCAATTTCACAATTAATGGAAAAAGTGAGATAAATCTTATTACCTATTTTGGTTAAACTTTCTACTAAAAACAATGATACCAGAAGGCCTTGAGAACGTTAGCGGAGAAAGTCTTATTAAAATACGCCTACTGCTTTTAATTGATATGCGCGTCGACATAAACACTCTGGCTGGTGGCTCCACAGACTTTACTTACATAAAGGATGACACACCACTTTATTTCGTACATTCATCTGGCTTTGAAAGCAAAACAAAAACCATCAAGCGCTTCGAGCGGTTAGTGCTGGAGCACTCAGCGAGGCCACACTGTAACTAAAACCAAGTTATACCTATATATTTTGATACCAAACATTCACCAATATTTTATCAAGTTCGTGTATTACAAAACAGTTATTTTATTTTACTTATCGTGCACGTGTTCGATTTTATTTCATGCGTTAATGCGTCTCGTATCACAATGGCATTCCTTCCTCGGTGTGCTCACCAAACGCTTGATTTATTTCTCCTATGGTTATTCAACCAAATGGGAACATGTAGTCATCCAGGACAGTCTCTAGTTTTAACTAGCTAACTATATCTAGCTATTTACAGTAAGTTCAAAGTACAATTTGTTATCATTGCTCAAGTCTCTCTGAGTAAATCATTTCTGTGACGAATGTTAATAATTTGCTTGTCGTCGGGAGAAGTCATCTCTTTGAATTTATGTTATATCCATTCACACTATATTATCACTGTTTATGTTAGTAATCTCAATGTGACTTTACAATCTGCGTGTATTTATTTTGTTTCGAATATTTTTACATCCGTCGTTATCCACTTATCTGAGTTTGAAATCGAAACTAGTGGCAAATGGTTCGCGTATTCCCGCCAATCCAGGTCCGTTAAATTCGACAGATGTAGCCTATCCGCAGATGCAAACATTTGCGATTGCGGGATAAAGGCCGGTAGATTTTTTTTGCTCCTTCTATCCCATAAACCTAATTTTGCTTGCCAACATGTGCGAAATTTGCTGTTAATTGTCCTTCATTGTCTTCTCCAGTATTGACGTCACTATACCTACGTCTCTTTATATTAAGTATGTAGGTATTTGCAAATCGACCTTCAGACCTAAAACTAATCGTTTTAAATATTACTTCAAATGACTGCGCAAACAAATGGTATTACCTTAATTACTTCTCACGTATTCGTAGTTTAGTTGTTTAATTAGAATTGTGTTTGCTTAGCTGTCCGTAAAATAATAATTAGACAATTCTTAATACTTAATAGTCTTTCAAAAGATCAACATTCACTTGGATGCTTTGTTACTATAGCAGCCCACGAGTCGATTAATAGAAAGTTAGGATTCTATATATTATACATATAGAGTTATTAAATTCTTGAAAATCCTAAATGTTAGCTAAATGCTACACATTATAAATAGATTGCGATAACACGACTTAAATAGAACTTGTTATGATACGAAGAACAATCTCGGCAAATAGTGTTTTCTCTCTAAAATGGAGTTTCTTAGTACGTACTCGTTTTAGCTTAAAAGGTTGCCAAGATCTCACTAACATTTACTGTATCTAAATCTTAAGTGCTCTGTTGTGATCTAAAAACATGTTACTTCAATTTGTCAATCTGATGCTCAGACCCGGTATCCCCCAGGGATTGTCCCTACTTCGTTATAACGGTCGGACTTAGCGGGAGTCTTGGCTTGTTGAGATTTGTGTCACGAAATGATGAAACTTTTCAATAATTCTGCTTTTCTTTTGTGTAACATTTGTTTTTGAATGTCTTTGATTGAAGATTATTAACTTTACAGGTTTCTTCTTTACAATGCCTCGTCTAAATATTAGATTGTTTCTTTTAATACCAAATTACTTGATTGTTCTTCAGTAACGTTGTAGAGAACTAGACAATAAAATCGCGTAAAACCAGTGTTAAGGAAACCTTACAAGTGATTCAAGTGTATTGTACGTTGGTTGGTTAGAATCGTCTATTGGATTACTTGCTACCTTCATACAAAGTTAATAGTGGAGCACGTGGTAGTAAACATTTGCAGCTACTGGTTGGGTGTTAGCTGCTAATTAATTTATTAACTCTGTTGAAGTCACACGTGGTTTTGCAGCGTGACCGAAAGTCAGGCTATTTTTTTTATTTTGGTTAAATCTTCAAATGAGTCTTCCCACCCACGGCCGGGACGGGACTGGTCCATGATCGGACGGAAAGTCACCCATTACTCGCAGTCCGCATATCCACGCCTATGGTGGTCGGAAATCGCTTCGCGACTGCTGTTGCCGTGCTCGTCTCCCGCGGCGCCTGGGTCATAAGGTGGAGGCTGCTCCTTCACGCGTCCCTCCTCATTCGCTAGCATGTCTGCTTCGCAGAAAGAGGTTCTCTTCTCTGCTTCCCATTCCGTCTCGCCCTGCAGATTGCCCTCTACCAACACCGGGTGCGAGAGGTCGCCGCCTATCGCCTTCGTGTGGACACGGCGGTGCTCTGCCCTTGCGGGGCAGCGCTGCACCTTATGCTCCACCGTATCCTCCCTCGCAGTGGTGACACCCAGGCGTTTCTTCCTCTCCAATCAGACACAGGAACCTCCCGAAACATCCGTGTCCGGTGAGGACCTGCGACAGGTGGAAGGTGACGACGCCGTGGCGCCTCTGCAGCCACTCAAAGAGTGATATTACCGCCACCTTTGCGGTGTGCCCGAAGTCAGACCCATGAGAGAGGAAAACGAGTATATGACTTTACCTTCTTGTTTTCAAAGTCAAGATTTACAAATAATCTGAAGACGAATAAACAACAATTGGCGCTTCTGAACGTGGTTGTTATGGCAGGGGTTTTTATAGCATTATGCGGTGTCGGTTTGTGTAGTGACGTTTGTTCTTTTTTTGCCGGTTCTTAGCAGCGCAGCGTATTTCTGATGATTTGTACGATGAGTAGAACAAAACATATTTGTATACGAGACTCGTGTTAGCTCTGTCAACTAATAATTGGAATTCCTAACCGAACTCATTAGATTGAAAACATTTTTTAATCACACTAATTAGGAAAACTCCACTGATTGAATTTTCTAAGAACATATTATTAATGCAGAAATTATATAACGCTCTTATCTCTTTAGTTATTAGCAGTTAGTAGATAAAAAAATCACAACACAGCGTTCACAATATCTTGCATAACGCCAATATTACGGTCCAGGTGCCATTGAGAATATATTCGGTTGCCCAATCGCATTTTGTATTAGTTTACGACTCTTCGCTTGTATATGGCATGCTTGCAACAGTAACAGCTTTATGTAATTGGAGCATGCATCTAATCAAGCTGAGGAAGTACGGTAAAGGATAGAATAATAAATGTGCGGAATTTTCCAATGATTCCATTTTATTGGCGCGCTAGATTGGAAACAGCTTCTCTGTGAACTATTTTTCAATCTTCAAGGGCTTCGAATCCATTATTTTCTTCTATTTTACATTTTATTCCTTAGACTGACGTCGTAATGAAGTCGGATCTAAATCCGACTTCATTAAACCTGTTTTTTAAACGACTTCTAAAAAAGGAGGTTGACCGTTTATATGCTTTTTTATCTTTGTTCGCACGTAACTTTGTCTTTTACGAACCGATTTTGATGATTATTTTTTTGTTGGAAATGATATTTCAAAGTTGGTCCCTTGATAGGGAAGTCAGGGTTTGATGATGGCAGACCAGAGAAATCGAGGGGAACTTTGTGGTTGTTTTTGAAGTCGGTTATATATTTTTTTTTTATAATTTTCGCTGACTGTATTCCTCACTGACGTAATCATCCACGGTCATCCAGGGCGAAATATATAGTTGTAGAGTACTAAATTCATTAGTAGCATGCTAGTTGAAAAGATATTATTAATATTACCTAAGTCTGACCTCATTTCGGGCACGCCGCAATCGCGGCGGTAAGACCCCTCTTTGAGGAGTGGCTGGATAGGCGTCACGGCGTCCTTACCTTCCGCATGACGCAGGTCCTCACCGGACACGGAAGTTTCGGGAGGTTCCTGTGTCTGATAAGGAAGGAGGAAACGCCTGGGTGTCACCACTGCGAGGACCGTCCTGAGGACACGGTGGAGCATACGGTGCAGGACTGCCCCGCTTGGGCAGAGCACCGCCGTGTCCTCACGACGGCGATAGGCGGAGACCTCTCGCGCCCGGCATTGGTCGAGGCCATGCTGCGGGGCGAGACGGAGTGGGAAGCGGTCGCCTCCTTTTGCGAAGCAGTCATGCTCGCGAAGGAGGAGGCGTGCCGCGTGAGGGAGAGAACAATGTCCTCCCTCCGACCCACCCGCAGTGGTAGACGCCCACGGCGACGGACGTCGCCAGACGATCTCTGGCCACCGTAGGCGCGGGCATGCGGGCAGCGAGTAATGGGCGACTCGCTGCCCGACCATGGACCATGCCCGGGTCGACGGCGCGTTGTGTTCCACGCGCGCCTCAAGGAGTGTCAGCAAATTGACGGGGCCTGTAGAGGGCCAGAGCCTGCCGGGGTCGCGGGACTTACCCATCACCGTAACCCCGGTACGTAAAGGGCTCGTGAAGGACACCGTGGATTTTAGTCAGTACAAGTCTGACAGTCCCTCCCGCCCTGCCCTGGGTGGGAGGACTCATTTGATGATTTTACCACGCAAAAAAAAAAAAAAAGTCTGACCTCATTTTTTCGGACGTTTTAATTGATTAATCTGTTTGCACATGTGTTAGTCTGAAACAAGTCACATTATTGTGAATCTGTCATAGCTATTAGCGTGGTTAAGAGACGGGAATACTAAGATAAGTGGGCCGTGTATAATGGGAGGCATCCTTTAGGAGGTTCAAGCGCCTAGGGGATTAAATCCGTAGGACAAACAGTAGTAAATGTTGGCTAATACCATTGCACTGTTTGTGGTGATAATCCGTCTGCACCAACCAGGATATTATGTACTACAATATCGGCCATGTTCTCAGGATTTTGTTGATATTCAACCAACTATACATGCCATTTCCACTTGCAATGCAGATTTGTAGCAATTTCTGACAATCTTCGATTAGGTTCTGATTGTGAGTGCGGTTGTGAGTCTGTCTGAGTTGAAATGAACTCCGCTGGTGTCTGTAATTTTAAATTGTTGTTTTGGTTTGTAATTTTTTATATTGTGAAACCTTTTTTTTTTGTAACAATTTTGGTGTATAATAAAGTGTATTCTATCTATCTATCTATTGGTTGCTTACTTCAAGCTTAATTGTGTCTAGTGTGTTGGAAGGTAATAACTTTCTGGAAACTAAAGCTCTTCTTTGATCTCCAATTCTTTACTTTCATGCCTGAAATTTGCGTGCTAAGTATGCTTTTGTGTCCGATTCTAAGTTTGTGATAATGAGGTAGTAACGCCAAATGAATTCATTCATTTCTTTACTCCATTTTTTTTCGCCTAGTTGTTGTGTCAGTAGCGGATGAAGGATTAATAATCAAATTAGCCTCCAACACATAATCTACTGTCGTTGATGATATTCTTGATGATGAACGTAATGAATATGAAGGTGGTGATGATGCGATTGATGAAAAGATGGACTTTGGTGAAGACGATGAAGAAACCGATGATGTTTCATCATCAACACAAGGCATATTTGCCTGAATATTTTTTTTTGTTATCGACCTTATTAACATATTATTCCCACGAATAGCTAGAGACTAACGAAGTCGACCACAGCAGAGCCCTGCGTTCACTGCGGTAAGTGTGATTATAACTGGAGGTCCCCGGGCATCCAGAGGTGTAACACTAGCGACTAGCCTCTCCTCTAGCCATGCAGCCCTCGGCGTGCGCGACCTTGGCTTTGATTGTATCTCTTTAGTCTGGCCCCTCACCCTAGACGTAATCCAGCAAAGAAAACTCAGCCGGAACAGACCTAGGGCTCAACGGATCACGCAAGCCCCACCATGACGTTAACGTAGAGATACAGCGGTGGGGTTATTATCTTCATTATTAAAGTTACGATTATGAAACAAGATACAACAAGATACACTGATTCCACGTAATGTAAATACGGCCTACTTGGAAAATTACTAACTCACAAACAACAGTCAGTTGATTCAAGTAATCTACGAGTTCAACCAGTTGTATACGAAAGGTATTGTGGTAGCGTAATAAATATTTCAACTTAGTAGGGTAATTAAATTTTCACAATTCATAGAGTTATTAGTAAGCCTTTTATGAAGTAACGTTTATACGGCATGAATGCTACAGTACAATAAAATTATTTATTTTATTCGACTTGCAGACCAAAAGTTGGAAATATAAATACCTTTATCAAATCAGGTAAAATCTCATTGAAAAATGAAATAAGGTGTTTAAAAATGTCGGAAGCCCCGAACAAACCAGTCCATGGATTTCAATATTTATTATACTTCAAAGGCATGTTTAGAATAAACGTCAAATGATTATATTTTACTACATCACGCTCCCAACAGCGCAGTTGGCTTGACTAGAACTAACAGTACGCGGTATTATGGTTATTTCCAGTTATCTTCACAGACATGTTTTAAGTTTAAAGAACAATTTGTACTTTTAAACAATGAAATGTTCTTTTGTCTGGCTACAGACATCTTTGGTCCATAATGTTGGGGTTTGTGTATTTAGAAACATGTGGCAGCCAGTGTCATTACAAGGTCGAAGGAGGCGTTCACTTTCGCTACCACGATTTACCAAGAGCACACAGCACGATTTTCATGTTCCGTAGACAGTCGACACTTGGTGATCATTGCTTATAGAAGCAATTATACTCTAACGACTCTAACAACTGTTGCCACGATCTTTATTTTCATGTCTTTTATTTTCGCTCAAATTGCAGCATTTCTAAGAAACTTTCTCCATCTTCCCAACTTAATGATCATCCGCAGTGTTTATTAGAAATCTTCAGTGCAGTACAAGATTATGATGTAGAATTGAATTGAACCGACAAAGTTACGTTTCGAAATGGATTTGAACAGATACTTGCGTCGATAGATTAAATGCTTGCAATGACCGATTGTGTACAAAATCAGTTTGCAGAAGCCGACACGACTAGCTTTCACCAATATTCATACAATAACAACATGGTATGGTGCCGAATCGAATCAATCCGCCATTGTTTGACGTTGACGTCAATACGCGTCGTGAAATGTGTTCATAACGTGTACCTATACCAGTACTGAGGCCTTCAAATTTCTCGCTAGCCAAATGCTCGGTAACATTCACCTGTTATTTCTAAGATCGCGTGTCTCTATGTAAAATGACGCGTTCATCGAAGTAAGCCATTAAAAGCTTTTTTCCTAATGTACCGAAATCATCTGACAGATAGACGTCATTCAACCATTCGCTTTTACAATTTCCGAAACCTCGTCAAGGAACGCAGTTATTTCTTATGGAATGCTGTAGGCAATAAACGCCAACTGGCGTCATTGGCATCTATGAACAGTTCTAATTGAAATCAATATAGGAAGAATCGCCATAAGTGGTGTGTCAATTCATTTAGTACTTTTCATTGGAGGTGTTGTCAGAGGTCTTACGTCCAATTATTGTTTTGTTATGTTCAATGTTCTTGTTTTTGCAATGTCACATACGCAGATTGGTTTTATTGTTTTGGCATGGTATAAAGTTGTTAGAAATCGTATTGAATTTGTCGGGTCGTTTCTTGTCTGTTGGGCACGCGAGGTCGGAGAGCGGGTATTTGTAGAGTCCATCGGTCGTAGTGGGTTGACCCACTTGGGGTGATAACGTAAACAAGTTGTCACATAACACCGGAAAAGGTTTAAGATGTGAACGCGGCTTAAGACTCCACCTACACCACACCTCTTTTCAAATATTTTCCGTTAGATGTTTTCTACGTATATTTACAGCTTGACAATTCAATGTCGTTGCCTGTATCAAAACATATCGGGCTAAAGGTGAAATGACCATCATTAACTGACTACATGTCATTGCCGGACATAAATGCGATTCCGGAAAAGGAAATGCACTTTTTTTTGTAAAACGAACAGTAAAGTTGAAGGATTCTTGTTCAAGTCCTTGCTTTATTATCAATCAAAATCGTTTTGGATAGCTTACCGTTCCTTGGGAAGTGTAAGCGACGATTCTTTTTCTTTAGTGGTTTGCTCAAGCAATTGAACCTCTCGTGATGTGCCCGAATATATTTTAATACATCTTGCTCTATCTGTTGCCTGAATGCTCGATCTTTAGATTGTTGTAGTGGTAGCACTACAACGATTGTGTCAGGGATTTTGGTAGTATTTTGGTTATTCAAATTCTTTTTCACCCTAGCTGGACACTTGCACCTTGTTGGATATGTTCTAGACGCAGTATGATATGTTGGCTCTATAGGTCATGTTTTTGGTCTGAATTAAAAGGTCCCATTTCTCGACAAGTTTTATCGTAAATGCGTTGTATATATAGTTCACAATGCACGATAGTAGTACCGTCTCGTGTGGACGATATTTAATACATAATTGATCGTACATATTTAATGTTATGACCGTTACATTAAAATAGCGGTATGTTTACATAGAACATGTAGTAATACTAGTAACGGACCTACAGCGTTGGTTTCTAGTACAATGCACTTCAGAGTGAAAACATTCTTCTGATTATGACATTGAAAATAATCTCTCGAATGCACGTTTTTCAAACTTATAAATACCTATTTCACACTTCTACAAATGATAACGCAAATAACATTATCATTTCCAATCAAAGATCAATACATAATAGTATCTTGATTGGCTGATATGTTAATGGAGGTTTCCGTACTCCACGTTTTAGTGCTACTGTACGTCACTAAAATAGGTTTGGATGAATGGCTCCTCTCTTTCGATGCCTCAACATTGTTGAACGGCACATCTGTTGGCAGGACGCACCACATGCACGATTCCCGATAACGTTCCAAAAATAAACTAACGATAATTCGTTCACCACTCACGCTCCGTACGGAATGTTCACTCATTGAGTGGCCACTATACACACTTCCACTTCCTTTACTTTCTTGTGTGAATACACGGCCGCATTAAGAACGCCATCGCCACTTAAGACTGCACTGCGTTTCATGTATCTTCCGAGAATGATAGCTAATTCGGATGGACTCAGTGATAAACTTTTCGGGGTCATCGGCCGCTTTCTCCTACTTAGTGAGGTATGCCTTCTTGAATCTTGGTTATGTCACAGTGTCCGCTAGTTGTTGCAAAAAGAGCACAAATATGTGCAGAATTAATAAGAAGACTTCTGAAGTCCTAGATAAAATGTTTACGACTGTGTTTGTAACTGTAATCATCTCATTGTAATTCCTTGCAACATTAGCAAATACGCCGCGCAGTCTCATAAGGAACTGGCTTTAGTAATCGTCCTTTGAATATAAAATATGAGGCTCTAATGCCATCCTTTTACAATGCGCCGTGAAATTCTTCTTCCTTAAAGAATATTAAGTTATTGACCACTTAAATTTTCCTACCATTAATTTTACTGGTGACGTGACGTGATCTGTATCATGTAACAGCCAGTTACTGAATAAAGTTACGTCAGTTTGCACAAGGGTCTCGCCTGGTCTATTTAAAATTTAAATTAAACATAGAAATTGGTTCTACGTTTCCGTGAAAACGTAAACTCTGCATCGTAAACTCGGTCGACGAAATCTTTGGCCTGCAAAGATCTTTGTTTATACTGTTTCGAAGTTGTTTAGTTGCGTTTCGGCTGCGTAATCGAGGTGATCCTTATTCGAATGGTATGCGGAGCGGCGCGTCTATTTGTTGCGTAAAACAGTTTGCCATACGGCGTCGGCGGGGTAGGACGTGTGTGCTGCGTTTGCACAATGTTCATTGTTTAATTACGCGCTATGATATATCGCAAGGCTGCTCGCATTGTTTTAACGCTACGCCAGTGTTTGAGTGCAGAGCTACTATGTTTATGTGAAGAGGCTAATTAAATAGTCGTGATCTGTGTTCTAAATCAGTGTTGAGTTTCTGTGCGTTATTGTGTAAATCGAGCAAATGGTTAGAAAGATTATTGTTGTCGGCATACAGCATTACGAGGACCCGTTTTACAAGTACGTAACTTAAATTTCGTCTAGTTAGGGTTTTCTGACTTGTGATCCCGTCAAGAAAATTGTTAATCTAAAATATTTTTCTTTATGCCTTTTTCCTTTGTTGCAGGCATGTGACGGGTGCGAGCGGGCCGCCTGCAGGATGCGGCCACCAAAGAAACAGATCCCTGGACTCTGTACTCCAGAGGATACCAGAAGACATGACACCTACTTCGCCGGAGGGGGCGCCACTTCGAATCCCTATCGAAGTCCCCGCTCCGAGATTAGCGCTTCCACCAGAGGTGCCCACAGGCTCCGATGACTCCGGAATTCACACACCTCCCGACGGCAACGACGAGGAGCGACCGCAACCCCCAGCCGCTGCGAGGTCCAGAGAAAGCCTCGACTCCGGCAACCCAGAAGACTCAGAGAAACCGCCTGATCCTCCCGACACATTAATTGACTCAGCAGTGAAATCAGATATTTGTGCCGCTGAAACATCTAAAAACAAAGACTTTCTGCTTCGATTATTCGAAAGTAAACTGTTCGACATGAGCATGGCGATCTCATACCTGTTCAACTCTAAGGAGCCGGGCGTACAGACCTATCTGGCGAACAAATTATTCTCATTCCCATTCGAAGACGTGGATTTCTACCTGCCACAATTAGCAACCATGTATATAGAAATGAGCGATGTGGCGGACGTATTGAAACCGTATTTGGTGTGCAGGTGTAAACAAAGTGCTGAGTTTTCACTTAGGCTCGCGTGGTTATTGACTGCTTTCGGGGGTGACGCTAAGAGATCGAGAGCGACTAAACTAAGAGACTCTATATTGGCTGAAGAAATCAGGCCGGCGGCAAGGAGAGGTCATCATAGATCGCAGTCTGACGCATCTGCGTTAAGGCTAGCGACTCCCTCAGGGAGGCACCTCGGGGACTTGGCGTCTGGGAGGGCATTCGACAACGGATGCCTTTGTGGAGAACAGTGTTCCTGTGGGGCACCGAGATTAGCACCTCAAATACAGGTAATTACACAATATTCCATAAGAATCCCGCTCTATATGTATACAATAAGACGTCATGCCTAACTCTGGTGCATTTGTAAAATTTATAATGCTCGTAAGTGACTTAAACATTGATTATGACGAAACATATGGCTGCTGATAATGACGAAGTGCCTGCCTAGGTTGTTACAAGTTGTAGTTTTCCGTGTCACGTAGTGACACTTTACTTCCACTTTATTCCGGTTTCTTGTAAAGGTGCTTTGAATATAGCCATAGGAAATATCTTTGGAAACCTTTACAGGGTAATCGATAAAGTGTCAGATGACAAATAAGTTGAATTCTAAATACCTAATCGTTAAACTCATAACTAACAGTGTTTCCCATATTTAACTTAAGCTTATGAGAGACATTTCATAAGCATGGAGCAGTTTTGCTACGATACCAAGTAATTCCTCCAGTGTAGTGGCGAAATGTTTTGCAAAATCGTTAGAACTGGGTATTCACGTTCACATTCTGTAACACGCGTGTATCCGTGTCGTGAGCCAGTCGCCAACCTACGTAGAACCTTGGCTAAAGAGGCAGTAAAAATAATCATTAATTTAATAGTTACGACAGTTCTCATTGACTAGTAAGCAGAGCTTGGGGCCGAGTTGTATATGTACGTTTAAATAATATTACTAATATGGACGGGGCCGAGGAAGCATGACAAACTACGCAAGTCTCATTGCCCAGGCCAAATGTAATTAAAGAATACCATGTGATTTTATCCACTAAGAGTCTGTTAGACAGACCTCTGACTTAGGGCAGGGGAAATATGTGTGAATTTCGAAGGCAAAAAACCGGAAGAGTTTATTCATCAACCATTTCCCTTAATATCCTGAAAAGTGATTGACAAAAATACTACTAGACAGACAGCCAAACTTTCGCGTTTAATATTTAAAATTTTCTGTGTAATTATAAAACAGGTATAGCTCTGGGCAATTACGGAGGTCAGAAAAATAAGCGTGAATTTTTTATATTAGCAGTCGTCCTCGTACTAGATTAAACTAAATAGAACTCAAAGAATAATATGGTATACTAGACACTAACCTGAAACTATTTCATTGTCCTTAGATCAATAAACCATTCACTAAAATACTTAATTCCTAACTACTCATTTTTAGAATTTCTCATAACGTCATCGCCCGAGATAATATTACTAGCGTTGAGTGAAAAGAAAATTTTGTTTTACGTCATTGGTTAGTCCTGAAGTTAGTTCAGAAGTTATTTGTACAGCTGTTTTTGCAAAACTAACCAAGGTCTTTCAGTAACCTTCAGTTTATGAAACGAGCAAAGAAATTGTGTGGGCATTGATCTTGTAATGTAACTGACATGACGTTACGGATTTAAGAAGTAGCTTTTATCGCTAGGTCGCTTTACTTTCAACTACAAATTCAGAAATAATGTCTGCATTCTACGCACTACCATAATTTTTCATTACCATACCATTATATTTTCCTGCAAAATCTATAACTTAACAAGCAGTTTGTCTTTTTATGTTCAAATTAATTGAATTGATCAGCCGGACTACTGCAGGGTATTTGAAAATTACACGGATTGTATGGTACAAGTCTATTTGATTTTGGATTATTTTTGTAACAATAACTGAATTTCGCATAAAAATAAAACAGCTTTAAAACAATACAAAGTACTTAATTCACGTTGTATTTTCCTGTTATGACGAGACAAACTCATCTCAAACGTTAATAGGTATTTTGTAATAATCTAAAAACGTGAACAAGTACTATTTATACTGTCATGATCGAAAACTCTGGCTATCACATTTTCAATTCAATGTTTATTCAGCTTACGTTCCCCCTTTGTAGGGTGAAGAAGCCTTCATATTATTTTACATTATGTTTGGCCATTTAATATTTATTTAGTTAAGTAAGAGACACGTAGGAGAAAGTGGAATCTCTTATTTTAGTAGTGTCTATAAAAGTTTTTGGTGTACTACATGACCTCAAAGTAGACCTTTTGTTGCTGCTGCCATTTGTTGAATTTTAGACCTTATAGACAGAAACACACACAGTCCTTTACAGAAAATTTATTACTTTTACGAGCCTTTTACTGGCTGTAGATTTTATGATACGTTATTATACCTTAGATTGGCTTAGACCATACCCCTTAAAAAGAGGAAACATGTGCCTGTGCCCCTGTAATTAAACTATTAGACCGATTTTGCTGTTACGATAGGGCTTATAGTAACATGTAGTGATTAAGGCAATTCTTAAATTTTTACATTTATATAATTAATTTGAGCTTATTATTGAAAATCAGAAAACTCGCGACATTAGTGCTAGAATGGTCGCTCACTGAATAATTGAATATGAACAAGCTATATGACTAACGCCTTTTACATAGGTTGCTCTCATCAATGAAACCATATTTGGCGAATGCCCACTTAAAATTGTCTGGCCTCCATATTTGCATTCCATTCCATTTTCTATAATTAAGCTACTTCGAATAAGAATATTTAATTCCCCAAAATGTTCTTTAGTTTCGTTTTTCAAATACTGGCTCCTAGAAAGGCCTATACCCGGAATGGCCAGTTCTTGGAAAGTTAACGCTTCATTGGTGGTTCACAGTTTAGATATTCGATCAGTTAATGCCTTTGAATTGGAGAATAGACCCTAATGAATGAGGAAAGGGCCATTTTGTAAGTCAACAATCAGCAAAACATATAATCATGGCACGTAATGTGCTAAACTTTTGGAGTTCCACAAGGGTGACTGATGTGTCCTATCCTATTAATTACTTTGGGCTTACAGCGATAATTTTAATTTTAATTCACAGTAAGTATAGCATATGCGGATAAGATGTCTTCCTAATACTAGCCAACAATTCCATAGCCTCTCTTAGAAATATAGTTAAAACCATTTTTGGAGTTTCTAAATGCTGTAACTTTGTTCAAAGACTTTCATAGCCACAAATGAACATGACGCTTGCTGTTATATAACCATAGTTAGCTATTTATATCAACTCTATTTATGAGTAAAGAATTTAATTTGATTTAAATAAAAAATAATGCATTCAACGGTAGATTTCAATAAGATAGAAAGTTGCATGATAATTCTATTCACTATTGATCTGGTACAATGCTGTCGATATAATCACTATTAGATAACAAATGCACGCCTCTATCGATTTCGATAGGGCGATGAGGGCATGTTATTGCTTACCTGATGTATAATCTGCTATCACTGATAAAAGAAACAGTATTTTTCGGTTGATATACTGAGCACATTCGCTTTAACGCTTAGTTTCATTCATAAGTTATATTTAACATTTGTAATGTAAAGTCATTTAATAACACCTAAGATCCTAATTTTGGAAGCAGATAATTTTCATAAAATATGACTATTAGTGTGGCAATCGTCTCAAATCGAGTACTTGCAATGATATAGGCCTTTGCTCAATAGTTGGTCATCGACGGCTAAAAAATAAAAGAGAAGAGAACGACTAATTAAATGATGGATGGACTGTGAAGGATGATATGTCTAGAAAGGAGGTGACGGGTGAAGTGATGAGATACGAGAGAGAGTAGGACAGACCTCAAAGGAAAAAGGCCCTTATAGAGACCCCAAATGAATTGGAATAAGGGCTGATAATAATGACGCTCAGTTATCTACTTCAGACAAAAAGCCTTACATTATCTTTTACGTGTTATGTAAAGTTTTTAACACCAAATCTTATATCTTTAGTCAAATATTATCTATGCAGAGAAGTAAACGCAGGAAGGATTTCGTGAAATTCGATTTAACACGTTATTTAACTTGTGTATCATGTACGTGTAAATATTGCCATATAGTGGCGTCCAGCACACCTGGGCACAAGTAATTCTCAGGAGTCACGATAGCAATGCCATAGGCATGTATTTCATTATCTATTTGATTCAATTTTCCAACATATTTGTAATAAAAATAAATAAGTAGTAAGAGCTACATAACATCTATGTAGTATTTATTTATTACATTTAGATCAACACCAGCCGTTAATACTAAATCATTATATTTATTCTAAACATTTATTTAAAACTTGCACTTTGCCCGCGACTTCGTCCGCGTGGGTTACATACTTTCCTAATTCCCCCTTTTCACCCCCTTAAAGGTTAAATTTCCAAAAACCCCTACTTAGTGCTCCCCTACATTATAATAGGAAGCCGTGTGCAAAATTTCACATTCCTAGCCCCAGTAGTTTCGGCTGTACGTTGATATGTCAGTCAGTCAGTTCTCCTTTTATATATTTAAAAAATAATCATATTTTAATAACGAACGCAGGACAGCTTAATATTGCACGTTCGTAATATTGTTGCGTTGAATGAAAGCATTCATAAACCGTTAACACTTTTACATTTGAACGGGTTAGGAGGTACTACCTGATATCCGGCGGTGTAGTGTATGAGGTCATTATGAAAGTTTTCACACGCATACCTAAACATTATCCACTAGATAGCTATGCGCAGCCTTCTGGAGTGTGTGAAAAGGTACTTAGGAAGAGTATATTGTCATTTCGGCTATAGATAGATAGATCTTCCATTATTCTCTATTACTCGTCATCGTAGCTTACCTCCTTCTGGCTAAATAATCCTTTACACAGTTCATTCGTCTTTCTGTTTCCAAATCATCAAGAGCGAAATCTGACGTCACCTTGTTCCGGCCTTAGAACTCATGTTTTCTTTCAAAGCTATGTACTTTCTACAGCGCGGTTTCTAATAAAGTTTCTACGATGTATTATGTTTCCACTTTGAGAAATGCAGCAAACTTTTCATAGTTATATGCCCCACTTTGTTGTATTTTCCCGGGCAGCCCGTAGCGCAAGAGATAAACGAGTAAACAAGGTAAAGCGCTCAACCCACGTCATAGTTGTTCATAGACAGATTAATAGACCCGTTTTTAGTACAGATGTACTCGCAAACAGCTGTTAGTATCCAGGTTGACCTAGTTTAAAAGTCATGGCAATTCGGGCAACAATACAAGCAATACAATCAAACGAACTGGTTGCTGCCTAGGGCGCGGAAACCCCGCTTATTTAATGAAATTAACTTGCTTGTTCAACTATATTTAGATTTAATTGACTGAATAGGGAAAAATGATCTGTAAAGGACGTCCTCTGTTATATTTTTCGCAGGACTTTTCCTTATACGGGTTGCGTACTAATGTGCTCTGTACTGGTTTATTTTTATCCTGTCCTCTGGGGTGTCAAATGCCTACTAATTACGGGACTTGTGCTCTAATAAAGTCATCGTTGGAGTTGAGAAAACTTGTAGGAATAGGAAAGTGTTGAGTTTACTACTTTGTGCGTAATATATCAGGTATTCTCTGGTGTGCTAATAAAAGTGAAGTCTCAATCAGTGTTGTGAGAGAGACTTGATGGGTTTCCTGTAAAATCAACTTTACTTTCACTCAGAAAGATTTTCTCTATGCAGTCTAACGTGTGTGAACGAATAACATGGCCAATCTTAGAGCGCTTATGTATTAAAATATTTCCGAATTATCTAGATCAACACGTGTGGACAGTTGTTTGAAAAAGTTATGTTGTTCTACCGAGCTTATCGAGCAACCTTGGAATAACGACAGTCTGGGGCATCAAGAAAGACTAACGATATGGTGTTCCAGGCGTCCATAGGCTGTGGTGACCGCTTTTTATCAGGTGGGTCGTATGCCTGTTTGTCAGCAATATGGTATAAAAAAGCAAAAAAAAGCCTTCGTCCTCTTTAAAACACTATTTCGTTGAAATGTAAGTTCAATAGCTCATTAGAGAACATAATTAGGTAGTTCGTAACACGTGTCAAAGGCAGCAGCCGTATTTTACCTCCCCTATACTTGCGTGAGTACTAAAACACAATCGTCTGTAATATGCTCAACACGTTACGTAGACACGTGCCTACTAGGTTCTGATTCACATTGCCATTGCTTAGAGGTCTACAGTAAGGAGAAAAACATAAATGTACATAATATACAACTAAAAACCTAATAAATCTAAGGTGTCATGTTTTGTGTTGGTAGACGGTTTTTTATTGGCGTAAAGAACGAATGTTTTGTTTTGATGGTGTGTGAGCGTGGGTAAGGTTAACTTATTCAATTTATCTTGAGTTAGAACTAGAAGATAGAATTTTTGGTTAGAAAATCTAATCTACCTACACAAAATTATCATTTTAGGCAGGGGTGTTATCGTCATCATTGGTAGCTCTGTTTCTCCCAATGCTAAGTATAGGCTTTTCTTTTTGTGCTATGCTTCAAAAATCAGCGCAAGTCTTCCACAGTTTACCCGTGATCTTCAAAATAACGTCTACCCCGGCAGTGGTAGTAACAGTAAAGCTATCTAAATACCATTGTTTCTAAAAAAAATATGTCTATCGTTAGGCGAGAACGTTACCTACACAATAGAACAGCCTCGTACTTCAGACTTTTCTATTACGTAAAATAAACACACTATTCTACATTTCAGTTTCTGACGTCATTGACGAGTATCGGCCGTCGTCTGGCGGGGGTCGCGGACAAGGAGCGTCGTAATGGCCGACTCAGGGCCGAACTTGCCGCGCTAGACCTCAACCTGCCAGCGAGGGTGTGGCTACCTTTACATCAGAGACCTCATTATGTACTGAGGATACCACCGCATGCTGCCGCCGTGCTTAATAGCAAGGATAAGGTGAGGATTTTGAACTTTATTTGCATACTCAACACTGTGAAGGGTTTTCCTTCACCGTCTGGCGTGAGCGAGGAAAATCGGATATCCATGTTACATAGAGGTCGTATATCCTACAGACACTTTCGTACTGCTCGAATGATGAACTGTTGCCTTCTTCGTTGGCAGTCGATATACTACAAATTATAACCTGCCAGTATGTAGCCACTACTCCTGATAAAGAGGAAGCGTGTCTCAACAGCGGGTTTTTTTTTAGTTTTAGTAGCCTTGAAATCAAGTTATCTTAACATCCTGCTTTAATAACTTCAAGGCCTAATAAACATACAGGGGTCTTGCGCTAAATCCTAGACCTGGCTCTTGGCCAGATTTTCTGATGAATTAAGGTCATTATTATGTACAGATGCAGTATTATCAAAGAAGAGTTAAGGGTGTTGACATTGTCAAGGTCTTTTCAATAGATAGTGATTGATTTAATGATTTATTGTATTCCTTGTCTAGACACCAAGGAGATGACAGCGTGATCTATCTATACTTATCAAAGACCACAGTCTTAGAGGAGAATTCCTTAATTAAAATGAAAGATGACTATAATTAAGCCACGCGAATTTGTTGAGTGCCAAATCTGGACTTATACTAAGTACCTTTACTTGTCCGCTAAAAGTCACTACGATAAGTGCTTAATCTGAAAGCCGGGTCTTAAAAGTCACTGGCGATTTAAGCCAGAAAAAAAAAGTAAAACGAATTATCGTCAAAGAATTTTATTCGTTCATAGATCTTGATTATTAAACTATTGTATTTAAAAAACCAAGGTCGTTTACCTTCGATTGTGTTAGATATGATGCACGATACCCATTACAGCGATTGAATTCTTTTAATAATGAGAAGGTTGCGCTTTGCGCTTGGGTTAGCAATCAATGTAATAGCATTTAGTTCGAACTGCTTGAATATTGGTTTTAATGCATGCATTGTTTTGCATTTACGAACTTTGGAATCGGTTCTAGGTCAAAATTGGCTTGTGAAGTGCCGAACCGTCATTTTTGTAATGCATAAATGTTATTTAAATTACAGAATGCTGGCATTCTTTTTGTTAGGCCTTACTAAAGTCGTGTTAATGTCGATTTTCCCCTGATGTGTTTTGAATGGGTGTCTACTGATTATAAGACTTTAGCACCTTCTCCCCTAATTAGCAATCAACAACACTCAGTTTCAACTGCTGAAATTGCTTTGAAAACAATAAAGTATTGTTATTGCTTTTACGAACTTTGGATTAGTCAAAACTGGCTCAAGAAGTGTTAAATCGCTAGACTAGGCTGAGAATATTTGCATTAGTTCTAACGTCGGTTTTTCCCTAATGTCTTTTGAAATGGTTTTGTCTACGTAATTATTTAACTCTGTAGCACCTACTTCTATGTCTACACCTTTGTTACTTGTTCCAGTTATTTTTAAACACTAATTCCATTTCAATTAAAATTACCACCACAAGAAGTGTCAATGCAATCTTAATTTCAATTTGCTATCGGGTTTCTAAGCCTGTAATTGAAGCCTTTCTAAACAAATGTATAAATTGATAATATTGAATTTCGTTTAAAGTCTATTTACGAACTAACATTTAATCTGATTTATCTTTACGACTCGCGTAATTTATTAATATTCTTGTCACGTTCCAGGGCATTGTGTTTTCTCTCTTGTGGTGTAAAGAGTATAAATAATAACAGTGCGATGGTCGTGCTGGTAATCCCCTAAGGAGGTTACAGAGGCAGGCAATACAATTCTGCACTACCCTACTATTAAGACGTGATCATAAAACGCTTTGACGTAGATACGGGTTTTTTCAAGTTCAGTAATGCTGTTATGTAACATTCACGGGCTCCCTTCACCCAAGTAAGATACAATCGAACAATCGAACTCATTTATTTTAAGAGTAAATCATCGTCGGGCACGCCGCAATCGCGGCGGTAAGACCCCTCTTTGAGGAGTGGCTGGATAGGCGTCACGGCGTCCTTACCTTCCGCATGACGCAGGTCCTCACCGGACACGGAAGTTTCGGGAGGTTCCTGTGTCTGATAGGGAGGGAAGAAACGCCTGGGTGTCACCACTGCGAGGATCGTCCGGAGGACACAGTGGAGCATACGGTGCAGGACTGCCCCGCTTGGGCAGAGCACCGCCGTGTCCTCACGGCGGCGATAGGCGGAGACCTCTCGCGCCCGGCATTGGTCGAGGCCATGCTGCGGGGCGAGACGGAGTGGGAAGCGGTCGCCTCCTTCTGCGAAGCAGTCATGCTCGTGAAGGAGGAGGCGGGCCGCCTGAGGGAGAGGACAGCGTCCTCCCTCCATCCCAGCCGCAGTGGTAGACGCCCACGGCGTCGGACGTCACAGGACGATCTCCGGCCACCGTAGGCGCGGGCATGCGGGCAGCGAGTAATGGGCGACTTGCTGTCCGACCATGGACCATGCCCGGGTCGACGGCGCGTTGTGTTCCACGCGCGCCTCAAAGAGTGTCAGCATATTGACGGGGCCTGTAGAGGGCCAAAGCCTGCCGGGGTCGCGGGACTTACCCATTACCGTGACCCCGGTACGTAAAGGGCTTGTGAAGGACACCGTGGATTTTAGTCAGTACAAGTCTGACAGTCCCCCCCGCCCTGCCCTGGGTGGGAGGACTCATTTGATGATTTTACCACGATAAAAAAAAAAGAGTAAATCATCGCGGATTTTTAACGAGACACCGTTCGAATTTCGATCGTTTATTGTCTTTTAAAAAACAGAACGAAAGGCTTTACTATCCCCGATCGTACAGGCTAATGACAGGCTGTACTATACCTAATAGTACAGCCTGTCACATCCGATTTTGTACAGCTAAATATCTACTCTTAAGTATAACCGGGGTTTTCACGCTTTCACTGTCTTGGAAAACTCAAGCTTTTCTCAGTAAAGCTGGTTAGGACTAGTTTAATTAACTAGCAAAGACTTATTTTCAAAGAAGTTTGCCAAGACGGCTATAATTGGTCAATGAGTTCGATTAGTGCCCAACAAACACGTAAAATATAGTCACCCGTTAGTAAATTACCTTGACACGGTGTATATCCACATAAAATCCACGGTTTACGTCTAAAGGGTGGCCTCATTACCTCCAAGGTAGGCTTTAAGGCGTTGCATGTGATTTCCTCATACGATTTCTCTTCACTATTCTATTCGGTGTAACGGTAAACTTTAAATTGAGTAATATAAGAATATATAAATTGAGTAATATAAGAATATAAAATGCTCTTAATTTTGTTTTTTATTACGTTGAAGTATGTTACTGAAGGTAATTAACGATTTTTTTATTGTTATCGCATTTAATTACATATCGTTATATTATAAATGAGTGTTTCTGCTATTGCTGTCAGAAAAATTATGATACTATATATATATGATAAAATATGTATTACATATAACCTGAGATTCCAAAATCGAAGTATGCATTTAATCTCTTCCTACTGTGGGCTTTCAGAATGTACGTACATTCGTACAACAATCAATACAGCTGTTTATCTTAAAGATAGTATTAATCTGTGATTTTAATATGTGTTAATGGAGATAGTATTTAATACATATTGCGAATGCTATGCGTGTTACACAGGAGTAACTAGGCATGTAGCGGAACTGACTAAACAGGGTACTGCAACCGATGGTACAGGGTCCTTCCTTAGTCAGTACAAGTCGGACAGTCCGTTTTGCTACACTCGGGGCGGGATACGCATTTGATGATTTTCCAACCATAAAAAAGGATGAACCCGGCCCATTGTCTATTATATATAAAATTATTATATATAAAATTACGACAGCAACAAAATAGAATACGTGATAGCTCAATAGAAGTATTACCATACAATATGCTTCAATATTATTGATAAGGCAGTTATGCTATTCAGTCTATCAGATAACTAAAGATAAAACAGTATTTCAATATCAAATTGGTAATAAAAGGAGAATGCTAAACGAGCCAACTATTTGTACTGGGACGTCGTAATTGTCAATTAAGAACGCCATTTGTTAGGAAACGGTCGCTCCGAATTGTAACAAGACAGCTTTGGAACGATATAATTGTCTACGTTCCATTCACCGGCGCCAATTTTAATGGGCTTTGTTTATATCGTGCTATTAAAATTTGTTGTGCTGGTGCAATGACAACTGATTTTTCTATGAAACATGACAGTATTTTACGGAAAACTGCATGAGTTATCGGTCAATTTACTAATTGAGCATTAGGCCAAAGATAAGGTTCTAATCCAGGTCACTTAGTAATATTAATTAACCTACTTTTTTGGGATAGCTACGTTGGTTATCAATTTTTTACTATAGATTCGTTGATTGTGAGCTGCCTTTTTCGCTAAAAATAGATACGGATTTATTGTCAATTACAATGTAAGAATTAAGTATAAGTATATTAATCTCACTTATGGACCTGCCTGTGATCTATGGGCGTCGGCTCAATTTAAATTGCCATCGACCTTAATAATAAGAAGCAGGCTACTTTATTATTCTAAAATTGTTTCTTCTTCCACAGGCACCCTACATAATGTACGTGGAAGTCCTAGAAACGGACGGCCATGAGCCTCTCCCCCCGCGCCTCTTACCGCCCGCGCCGCCCGCTCCTCATTCACCCCCGATCAGACACACGAAGAGTGAAGAAAACCTCGTGCCTGAATGGCCAGCGCTCTCGTTATATTCGGGGCTTGACGATGGAGACGCGGGAGACTGTTGGAGCCATGATGATGAGGATCTGAGTACACAGTACTCGCATCGAGCGCCGGCGCCGGATAGTTTGTCACAGGTAATTAGTTTTTTTTTGTTGATGTTAATTCGTGAAAAAGTTCCTTGAAGGTTCCTTTATCACCAAACCATAGGTAGTTAGAACCATAGAGTCTATACTGAAGTAGCATTCCGAGTCGCATTGATGTTTACTTTGGGGTTGGGCCAGGCCCGGAATGTTGCCATCTCTATGTGTCATACGACTAGGGTATGCTCAGGTCCTACAAATGCCTTGAAGAATCAGAAGGAACCGGGAATTCCCGGTTCTTTCTGACTTCCATCGAAACTATGTTGAGACTGGCGATATAGAAATGAACTCGAAAAGCTATTACCATCCTATCAGTTTTAATTATGACTAAACTGGTATCTTCGTGCACCGGAAGGGTGTTTTGAGCATTAGTGAATCACAACATTATAGCTGTCAAGCGTCTTAAAAAACATATGACACATCCTCAACTACTACCCACATACGCTAAATAATAAATTACTGCTTAAACCATCGCGTTCCGCGCCGCCAACGCTTACTTACGGACCTCATTTGTCAATATTTAACCGACATCGGTGAATGGAGGTGGTTATGCATTCGACGAGTATCTTTTTTTTTATTAATCGTATGTTAATATTGACACACATTCTGCCATTCTAAAACGTAACCGGAACGGCTCGGAAACCAGCCAGTGTTTCAAACATGCAACTGAATGACATATTAGATATTTGGTTTTTGCACTTTCGTGTCTGACTGACGTGTGTACAAAGCCATTGAATTAAATTGGTCACTTATATGTACTTTGGACATAATCCTCCTATTTAGAAGATTCTTTTGTTAAGCTGGGTCTAATAGCATGTTTAGTGGAAAAGTAGCGTCTCTATAATACAAACAGTGAGATATTCTAGAACAATGCAGAATAAATCTTGCTTCAAACCGTTATTGAGTATCGTCGTTCCACGGACAAAATGTTTTACCAGTTACATAAATACATACATGAAAGAAGAATGTATTGATTTTCGAAAAACTGATTAGATAATCGAATAAATATGTGTTAATTACTTTTTAATTTATAACGCGATATCGAATATCGTTTTGATAACACATAATCATTGTAATTTGCGTTTTAATCGCGAAATTAACGGTTATTTTTTATCTTTTTGGCGTTGTTTTTATTTTTAAATTTACGACGCCAATTTCAGTTTCCTGTCGTGCAAACGATTGCCCTTGATTATGACGAAATGAGTACGTATGCACCTACGTATGAAACTCACCAATATATTATTATATTGCAAACTAATAAACAATTTTGAAAAAAAAAAAATCTTTGTTGCCGTGATGAAACTTTCCCAATGGTTATTTTCGTATTTATTTTTAAAGTAGCTAGGTACTTTGCAGGCAAGCGAAATACTTCAAAAATAGTGGATAGAGATACCAGCGGCTTCATCCACGGAACGAAATACCGGGATAAAAAGTATCCTTTGTGTAAATCCAGGTTTTAAAGTATCTGTGTGCCAAATTTCATCCGAATCCTTTTATTCGATTTTGTATGAAAGAGTAACAGACATTCATCCATACATCCTCACTTTGCCATTCATAAAATCTCTTTATCAGATTAGATACAAGGCCAGGTTTCCTCACGATGTGTTTCTTTACCTATGTCAGTGATGTCCAAGGTTAATTTTGAAAAGACATATGCATTGAAAATGTGAATACACATTGGTACTTGCCCGAGTTTGCACTCACAACTTCGTGCGGAAAGTCGGGGTGCTAACCCCTAGGCGCCCAGGGGTTAAGACCCTACTATAACCTGATTAATCTTCATCATTTAAATATTTCTGGGTGAACTTCTTACCCTAGATTACCGTAATATTGACCCTTAGACACTTAACGACTTTGATCTAGTCCAATACATATGTAAGTATACCAGATACTACCATAAATTATACCAAATAACAGTTGATTACTCACCATATTACCCTGTGTCTAGGTTCAATTTTTAATCTAGTCTAGAACAGTTCTTTGTCCTAGTTTATAGGTAAATGATCGTTCTAATGCCATTACACTTCACGTGCGTGATAAAAGGGCACGTGAGTTTGGAGAATGCTTTCTTAGAACCTTTGTAAAGTGAAAATTATACCTATTATCTCAATTGTTTCTACCTAGGGGTGGTTTTATTTATTGAGATTAAACAGTATTATATAGTAGTAGGTACTGCATTACTTACCAATTGTCCTGATTATTTTAAATTTTAAGTGCTTTAAGTACTAATGTTCCATCTGAGGCCTTATCACAAGATTTCTGTATTTTATTTATAGCGTACTTGAAGTATTTACTGCGTTTATTGTATGGAAAAATTAAACTAAGGTGCCTCTAGTGTACGAACGAGAAACTATTTTTTTTAAATTACCGTCAAAATTCCAATTTACGTCACAAATACTGGAAAAATCATGCTAGTGCCTCTGCATTTGTTCTGATTATACTGTCAATTTAATCCTTCTTCTTTTCAAAAATTAATGCTAAGATTCTTTCTCTTCTTAAGGTGTCCACTTTTGTCTGTTTTGGTTCTTGACTGACCATTTTCCTCCGGCTACTTAGCAATACGTCTTTCCACCTGTTCGGTTGCCTTTCCACAGTCTTTACTATTGCGTCACATCTATATTGAGCTCATGTCTTAGTCTTCAGCTCATATCCGCCTTGTTTTACGAGACCTGTTTGAACTCTTCTTTTCTATAAGTTAATTTGATTCTCAACACAACTTGTTATTTACCTGTTTAGGGGGCACGTATTTGTAGTGATAAATTGATTAGTCTTTTAAAGCATACTTTTGTTTTTAAACAACACCATTAGTTTATAATAGTTTACATATTTCTCTTTTCAATATTTCTTTATACAACTATATTAGGTATATTATGGCTGTTATTGTTAACAGCATGTTAACAGTCTAATCTACCACACATAATTTACCATTTCTAATTGTTAGTTGTTCTGTTTTGTTTGCTCCAATTCTTTCCTGTTCATAATATCCCGTATCACTCTGACAATATCGTCAATACACTGTAAATTAACAAATAATTGAAAACTATTTATGTATATCTTTTATTTTGTGAACATAAAAGATCTCTTAGAATTAACAAACTAAAATAGCTAAACAAATCTTAATGAGGAGGATAATAAGGTGGTAGTATAGTCATAACTATTTGGACTTACATAACAATTCTAAGTATCTTACATCGGTCTATAGACATCACAATGGTGTACAATAACCGGTACTTAACTTTTTTGTCCCACCTTTTTGTTTATTTTAATTCTTTAATTTATATGGCGTTAGTGTTTAAGCACTACTTTGGTTAAAATTTTTCGTTTTCAAAAAATGTTGCATGGTGATAAAAAATCTGAATAACTGGTTATTTATGTAATTATGGAACCGGCCGTTTTTTTTTTCTCTAGACAAGGTGGCAAGTATTTTTTTTTAGTTTATTGTCACGTTGCTTCGTCATGTTTTATTTCAAGAAGGAATAACAGGTAATAAAATATTTTTTATGTAAATTATTTGTATTAATTTATGATATATTTCGTGCGTTCTAGTAATATTTCAGGTTTAGGAAACGAATAACAAAAATATAACCACTTACATCATAGGTTGTTGACACCTCAACACTATAGCATAACTTAACTGTATTAAATACATAAATTGTATAAATAAATAACTGGAAGCTACAATAACGTCTAGAAGGTTGAAGCTTCCAAATTAGATCTATAATCAGCCCACATTGAACTAATTCATGTACGGTCAGCAAAAGAGAAATGTATGCATGCAGATAGCAAGTTTTAAATGGTTTTTCAATGCAAACACAACGTTATAACTTATAAGCTTCAATCTGTCTATGTTAAATATTCTTGGGCTGTATGTAGCATACCTTTTTTTACTTGGTAAAATCATCAAATGACGCCTTCCATGGCGGGACATGACGGACTGCCAGACTCAACTGAAAAGTTCCCGGGTCACGGTTTCCCGATGAGACAGTCTCGCGACCCCGCCAGGATTTGGCCTTCTGGAAGCCTCACGCTGCGACCAATAGGAGCCGAGCAGCGGGATTGAAACCACAGGAACAGCTAGTATAGCAAACAAGTAAAATGATTTATATCTGGACACATTTTTTTTTTCATCGTACATTTTCATTAGTAAATAGGGCTTTGATTTATATATTATTATTACTCAATTGAACTCCATTCAAAGATTGGGAAAAAGTGGGAGTCGAACAATTCTGGCATTGTTCAGCATAATTTCGTGGCATTCTACGTATTTCAGAATTATATAATGTTCTATTTTTACCTGGGAATACCTGCAATTGACTTAATATATAACCTGTGTTTGGTTTTATTTTACCTGTTGTTTTTCCTTTAGGTTCTTGTTAATGCCATAGTGGTTGAGGAAGTTTGACTACCTACGTCAAACATACACGCACTCACGTAAATGAAATGCACGTGCAAAAAAATGTACATATAAAAGTAGTATAGAATAATTTTAAATATAAGAATCTCGTATCACAGTATTTATGGTATTAATATTTGTAGGTAAGAGAAGGTCATAAACCTTTTTTTTCAGCATATGTCAGCTAGCAATAGTACATACAATCAACCTGCCTAGCCTTTTCCCAACTATATTTGGGTCGGCTTCCAGTCAAACCAGATGTAGCTGAATATCAGTATTTTACATGGAGCGACTACCCCCCCATGGTAAGACTGGTTGTCAGACTTTTAGAGCTTCTGACTAATAGAAACAACTGTCAAAGATCTACAAATCACAGCCGGGACCAACGGCTTTACATGCTTTCCGAGGCACGGAGGAAACTCGCTATGACAGATGGTCATCCATCCACAGATCAACCTCGGCAAGTGCGGTTTAACCGGCAACGTTAGCTAGCAAAAAAACAATAAATGTAGAAGCCGCAACTGACCGATAACTCTATGCTTTATTCTGTATAGTCTGTGGTTATAAACACGTTGCCTTTTAACTGAGGAAAAGCCCCGTTTACGACAAGATAATGATACAAGGAAATGAGTCGCTGTAATTACATATAAGAGAGAGGTAGTGCGTTCTCAATTTATACCACCCTTTCACCTGACAACGTGATTATTACTAGTGAAAAACAGTAGAAGCTTTTCTTGTTTAACAAGGCTTTGATGAGGTTGTGATTTCAACCCGAGCAAAGTGCCAAGACTATTTTTCAAAGATGTAATTATAAGTTTACTTGACATCGGTGAAGGAACGCATAGCGAGGAAACCTGGACCTACAGAATAAATATAAGTCTGAAGCCACGTTAGAAGCCTGTAGGGTTCCCAAAAGATGGGGCAGAGGGTGTCCACAGATGTCTTCCATCCCTAGGGTACCCAGAAGCGGCTCAATTAACTCTCATGAAGCTCATAAAACTCGCTAGTATTCGATACCATTTTCGCCGATCTTTTGAAATTTCAGGGTCACGGGAATGCCTTGTCAACTTTACTGTGTGTTGTCTTGTGGACAATTGAAGGAACCGATTGTTTTTTATTTTGCCAATTCTGACAGTCTGACTCTCTTCCGCTTCACCCAGATCTTCAGAATTCATTTGATTCTTTTCCAAACCTAAAAAAGATCCTAAGATGTAAGGTGGGGGTACTGGGAACTACTAGATTTTTTTACCCTATTTTATCTTGTTCTCAGGTGTCAGCAATATCAGCTTTATCCACATCATCATGCGGTTCCCGGGAGTCAGTGGCGGTTGGCGCGGGAGAAGTGAGAAGACGGCTAGCTGACGCGACCGCAGCACCACCGCCCAATGCCTTCAGACATGACCCCGCTGATCCTTCCGCTACGGCGCTTAAGGTGAATATTGTGTTTATTATTGAAAGGTATGGACCTTATGATATCTATTGATCTTTGAGTAAATGATCTTTTATTTTATCAGCAGCTTCGTAGTTTGGGCATTAACTGCCAACTAGAATGTAATCAGAATCAAAATTTCTAGTAGGTCATTTACAGGCAGCTTTGAATTTGGGGCTGCAATCAAAGTCACAAGACAATAACTGTGATACTGTGTATGTGTCGATTCCAAAGAGTTAGATCTGTATGGAGAACAACGGGCAAGAAACTCCACGAGCATTTTTTTTTTCAACCAACAAAATTAGAACTTTTCCTTGCCAGTGATTGCTTCGATATCTTAATGATTTTTATTTGATTGGCTATTTTAATAATATTACTTAACAAGCTTCTAATTGGGACTAGTTTCAGAAATGATCAGTTTATCGAAGCGCTATTGTCTTGAGCCAAAACATTACATTTGGTGTGGTTTTGAATCTCGTCGTCAGGTAAATAAAGGACGGCCAGAAAGGCTGCTTCCACACCGGTTCAAGCCTATTCTATTTCATTGAGTATGATAATGAACTACAACGCATCTAAAATCTGCTATCTCTTTCAGGAATCATGGGAGAGCAAGTACTTGCGCATGCGATCGTCGTCCCCGTACGGCGCGCTGAGCGGCTGGCGCCTGCTGGGCTGCATCGTGAAGGTGGGCGACGACCTGCGCCAGGAGCTGCTGGCCGCGCAGCTGCTGCGGCGGCTGCAGGCGGCCTGGGCGGCCGAGCGGGTGCCGCTGCGGCTGCGGCCCTACGAGATACTGTGTCTGGACAAGGAGTGCGGGCTCATACAACCGGTGAGTACCATCGTGAAGGTGGGCGACGACCTGCGCCAGGAGCTGCTGGCCGCGCAGCTGCTGCGGCGGCTGCAGGCGGCCTGGGCGGCCGAGCGGGTGCCGCTGCGGCTGCGGCCCTACGAGATACTGTGTCTGGACAAGGAGTGCGGGCTCATACAACCGGTGAGTACCATCGTGAAGGTGGGCGACGACCTGCGCCAGGAGCTGCTGGCCGCGCAGCTGCTGCGGCGGCTGCAGGCGGCCTGGGCGGCCGAGCGGGTGCCGCTGCGGCTGCGGCCCTACGAGATACTGTGTCTGGACAAGGAGTGCGGGCTCATACAACCGGTGAGTACCATCGTGAAGGTGGGCGACGACCTGCGCCAGGAGCTGCTGGCCGCGCAGCTGCTGCGGCGGCTGCAGGCGGCCTGGGCGGCCGAGCGGGTGCCGCTGCGGCTGCGGCCCTACGAGATACTGTGTCTGGACAAGGAGTGCGGGCTCATACAACCGGTGAGTACCATCGTGAAGGTGGGCGACGACCTGCGCCAGGAGCTGCTGGCCGCGCAGCTGCTGCGGCGGCTGCAGGCGGCCTGGGCGGCCGAGCGGGTGCCGCTGCGGCTGCGGCCCTACGAGATACTGTGTCTGGACAAGGAGTGCGGGCTCATACAACCGGTGAGTACCATCGTGAAGGTGGGCGACGACCTGCGCCAGGAGCTGCTGGCCGCGCAGCTGCTGCGGCGGCTGCAGGCGGCCTGGGCGGCCGAGCGGGTGCCGCTGCGGCTGCGGCCCTACGAGATACTGTGTCTGGACAAGGAGTGCGGGCTCATACAACCGGTGAGTACCATCGTGAAGGTGGGCGACGACCTGCGCCAGGAGCTGCTGGCCGCGCAGCTGCTGCGGCGGCTGCAGGCGGCCTGGGCGGCCGAGCGGGTGCCGCTGCGGCTGCGGCCCTACGAGATACTGTGTCTGGACAAGGAGTGCGGGCTCATACAACCGGTGAGTACCATCGTGAAGGTGGGCGACGACCTGCGCCAGGAGCTGCTGGCCGCGCAGTTGCTGCGGTCCTGAGGACAATGCGAGTAAAGGAACAGACAGTGCAACTGTGCCTGCGCACGTACGCGCTACCCAATATCTCCCGCACAGAAGAAGTGGCCGAAATTGATCAGGAGACTATAATAAAATTACTACTACAGCGCCACTATGACGCTTTGGACTCGAAGCAATTATTTCAATTTGACTATTAGAGGCACTTTTGAATTGTCAATGAAGCTACCGACAGTCTCAGTCAAAAGGCATAATAACTTGAAAAAATACTATAGTTGCCCATTCCAAATCTTAAAACTCTATGAAGAAGAATGGGCAAGAAACGTGTGCAAAAATGGGTGTCTGAATGAAACCAATCCGAACATTTGTCTTTCCCTTCTAGCTAGAGCTCGGTTTTTGAGAAAAAGACACATTCGCTAAGATCAGACTTAGTTACTTAACCCTTTCGCGAGCATTGGCAAAATAATTGCCAAACCACTTTTTAAAAGTTGCGCCGAAATGTATGAAGTAAATTGATTCATTTAAAATTAAACTTTTTTATGCCAAAAAGAGTGTTTTTATTTTTATAATAATAATGAAAATAAATAGCAAACTTAGATAACTAGGTGAAAACAAGCCATTGGCAACAAAAAATTGACAAATTCAAACTGGGCATTGGCAATATTTCTTTGCCAAATAAAAAGTCACAAACGGGCATTGGCAAAGATATTGCCGTACCCCAAAAAAAGGGGAGAGGGTGAGCAAGGGGGGGGGAATCTATTAGTATTGTTTTACAAATGTTATTTCACAATGTTTAGAATAAATAAAACCAAAATCGGAGGCGTAAATAGTATTGCTCGCGAAAGGGTTAATCGACTTTGTCGCTTCATACGGCAATAAGCAACCAACAACAAGTTTCCAAAGTAATTTTGTGCCAACGTTTTCAAAAGAAGCTCGCGGCAATAACTTGAGACGACTCTTGTTTACTTAGTTTGCATACATTTGTCATTATTTGTTTTTAATCATAAGACGATAATATAAACTTCGCGAATCTGATTCACCGACGGTCTGATTCACTTTGTATTATGCTTGTTTCTTTCATAATAGTGACTCATTCGGCTTACCTATAAAGACTTTGTTAGATAATAATTTGAATGAAATCCATATAATATCTTAATAATCTATACGAATATTTAATTACTTAATCTATACTATTAATATTTTTTGTACAGACGCCAGCACATTAATTTACGCCAATTTATTTAATAGATTTTAATACATTAGTTTAATACAAAAGTGGAAGGTTCATATTCGATTAGGAAAACTTAATAGATAGGTTGATATACTGCCGTCAGTACGTAAAGGGGGTTATCTCCGGAGCTAGTGATCCAATAAAAAAAAACTATTTCTAGTAGAAAGCTACATTATACCTGAGTGGTATAGGGTATAAATTATATTTATATCATGCATATTAGTCGAGTATTTACTATCATAATATTTATCTAGCATGTCGGAAAAGTAATTACGCTAGGGGCCATGTATTTTTTTACGTGTTAAAATCATCAAATTAGTCCCATCCAACCCAGAGCGACCTATGTATGGGACGCAATGTGGTGGGTCGGAGGCTAAAACTTTACTAGATAACTTTGTTAGATAATTTAAATGTAAACCCCTTATCATGATAATAAAAGATATAAGGGATAAAACCTTGCCTATTAGATATAAGGTAAACGAGAACTTGAGTACTTAAAATAAATATGATAATGTAGGTAAATGATCATGTATACCGACAATGAACGTTATGGTTTTATGAAAACAGGTTTTATTTATTATAGTTTCACACATACAGTGAAAATAATCACTTAGGCTGAGGTTCGACTGAGGCAGAGCGGAGAAGAGCGGTTCAGCGAGGTTCATTAATATAAAAGAATAATTATTCAATTACAAATTATCCCTGTATGAAAGAACCGTTTCTGCTAGCACAGTGATGTAGTAAGTTTATATGATAGTCATAATGTTTTTAAAAAGGGTAATTTAAAATTGTGCTACAAAAAGTAAGGCTGCGGTTCCATTGAGGCGGATTGGAGCAGAGCGGAAAGCGATTCACCAATCATATGACTTGAATGGAGAAGAGATGTGGATTTCAAGCCATATGACTATTATATAAACTTACTACATCATTGTGCTAGCAGAAAAGTTTCTTTCCATAATAATGGGATAATTTGTAACTGAATTATTATTCTTTTATATTACTGAACCTATACAATAAATATGGAATAATTTTATAGCATGATTCTGTTTAATGGTCTTTCTAGACCCCCTTGTTGTTGCTTTTGTCCAGCTCGTCTCGCTATCTTCTATGAGAGGGGTACTGTTAATTTGTCTTGTCTTATCCATGCCACAGTTAGGCAAACGCCTCTTCCTATGCCATTGTAAACTACTGGTTTTATCGACAATTAGCATAAGCATAATAATCAGACTATAACGTTCCACCTGTTGAGACACAGTCTCCTCCTCCTGTGAGAGGGAGTTGACTGTACTCCACCATGGAGGGCCAGGACGGGATGGTTAAATACAACTGCTGTTAGCAAGATCGCCGTTGTAACCATAGAATTAGCAATATTGTAAAACCGTTTTTGTAACAATTTTGGTGTACAATAAAGTGTATTCTACCTATCTACAACTTTTTTTTTTGTTCCAACAGGTATTGAACTCTGTATCCCTGCATCAAATTAAAAAGCAATCGGGCAAGACTCTCCGAGCTTGGCTGGAACTGGAGCACGGGCCTCCGAATAGTGAGGGATTTTTGAGAGCACAGAATAACTTTGTGGAGTCGGCCGCTGCGTACGCGCTCACTAGCTACCTGCTACAGCTTAAAGATAGGTCAGTATACAATAAAATAAATAATTTAAAAAAGATATTAAGAAAACATAAATATGTTAAATAAAGGTTTCTTAAATCTATGTTCAGTGCACTCTTGATTTGTGCCTGAACTGGGTTATCGTGTGTTTCAGGCGAATTGGAAGTCACATTTATGAATTAATCAGTTAATCTTATATACATATGTAACAAGGTGTATAAAATTATAGTACCTTTCTTAATTTAGCGTACTCGGCCCCGACAATGATATAAGACACGGGTTCTCGGTGCTTGGTCAAGACGAAAATAGTCTCATTGAACTCTCTTTTATCTGAAACAAAATACTAAACCCGTAAATATTTTATATCATATCTTTAATATGTAGACTTGACTTTCCGAGCTAGGCTCAGACCTGTCTCTTCTAGCGTCAGCTGAACTTACATAAGTGACAAAACACCTAGCTTAAAGTAAAAAAAAAACCACAATAATACTTAAATGTTTTTTCACCTAATTTTCTTTTTTGTTTCAGGCATAATGGGAATATTCTGTTGGACAGCACAGGTCACATTATCCACATAGATTTTGGATTCATATTTTCAATATCACCCAAAAATCTTGGATTTGAAAGCTCGCCTTTTAAGGTAAGAACTGTGTCCAATTATAATTGTTATAAACTAGCTTTTGAAGCGATGTGTTCGCACCCGTCTCCTATATAACCTATAACCGTCTCTAAGTTCCATCGGTCCAGCGGTTTAGACCTAAAAGCGTGAATAAAACACTCTCTTATTTATTCTAGACTCTTTTTAAACCCAATTCAAAAAAGAGGAAGTTCTCAATTTTTCATAACTGTAGACATACAATCATAAAATGAAATCCTTATATTTGTAGTTGACGCAAGAGTTCGTAGAAGTGATGGACGGCGAGAACTCTGACATGTTCCAGTACTTCAAGATTCTCATCCTGCGTGGACTCATCGCTGCGCGCAAGCACTGCGATCAGATCATACACCTCGTTGAACTCATGCGCATGGGTATGTACTCAACTATTTTTATTTGACCTTCAAAAGCGGTCATTCTCAGCCTAATTTGAATATGATATGACTCTATTTAAAATCTTCGAGATTTTAACTTGCTTTTGTCATTTTAATGTGTGCGATGACAACAGAAATCCTCACAATTTAGTGAAATCATAATGAAAAACTTTTAAGACAGTAAATATTCTGTTGGTTACTACTACGAGCCCAATCACCAAACAATTCTCGATATGGGATTCGATATGCTTCAAGTGTGAAAAAGACTTGGCGACTTACTAACCGATATCATTCCCCCCAGGAGGCCAGCTCGCGTGTCTCCGCAGCAGCAGCGCGGTGTCGTCGTTCCGCGCGCGCTTCCACGTGGGCCGCACGGAGCCGCAGCTGCAGGCGCTGGTCGACAGACTGGTGCGAGACGCACTCAACTCACTGTCCACGCGACTGTACGACAACTACCAGTACTACACCAACGGGATACTGTAGGCAGACTGTGCCATGTCACGTCATACATTTATATGCTAGAGCTGCATTGTCGGGGGAAACAAATGAGCATTGTCAATTTTCGACGAACTTAATCACTATCAAAATGTTCTGGTTTCATGTTTACCGTTGCTGCGAAGCCCGACAGTGTCGCGCTAGAGTTAGCGTACTCAGTTGTTCTTTAAATCCTCTGTCGTGCTTTTTGTGTAGTGTTTTGTCTCTTGGTAACCCTTTGATGGACTGGTATGTAAAATGAGCTGACGAATGTATGGGAGTTTATGCTGAATCTCGTTCGTTGGTGTTCGCCTGTAAGGACCAAACCACGAAGCTATTGAAGTCATTCGTTAAAGTTCGTTGGCTTAATGCACATATCCACTTCGCCACGACAGGTCAACAATTTATTGTAATTTTTGTAACGACCTCTTGTGGTGAATTAGACAATTGCATGCTTTAGTACTGAAGTCAACTGTCGTTGGAGGGTACTTTATTCCTTAATTTCGTTACTGTAGCTTTCAATATGAGCACTCTAGAAAATGACTAGTTGAAACAGATAAAGAGATTCTTTAGTAATATTTGAATTGAATGTGTTGTCGCTCTCTCACTGAAACTCATACTTTCTCATTGTACAGAGTGTTTTAGAGAGTTGAAATCGATCTTCAATCCACATATTGGTTTAGAAAATTTGAGATTCACTATGTTAACTTGTAAATTGTAGCTTACATCACGTAGATTTTGTAAATTGTAGTGCCATAACCCACTGACACACGCTGTACCTTGGAATCTTTGTCTTATTTGCTCAAACATTGACTCTCGATCATTCACGAATATGTTTGACCCGTCCACTGTAGATCCCGATAGTGCTTTGTAAAGTTAAACAGATTGACAGATTAATATTTTTCATGTATAAAGGTTACTGTGGAAATAGAATGTTAAAAAAAAACTAAAATTAAAATATGTAAATAATAAAATGAAATTATGATAATTTTCGCAATGAGAAGACTGATTGTTCAGGCGTGAAGAGTGGTTTAGGTTTAGGTTTCTTAGCCGATTAAATTTAAGTTTTATCCTGTATGTACATTGGAAGACGTGAATGCGAAACGAATGATAAAATTGCTGTTACTGACATGAATGCGAACGATATGCCAAAGGAACGTGTAAAAATGGCATTGTTTTAGATGTTAAATACTTTTAGAATAAGATGGAAATTGAAAATCTTATTGTTAAATGTCCAACGCTAGATAGACTCAGAGACACCAAAATAAATTAGGTGGATCTATATAACAAAATAGACGTTTTATGAATTATATCAATGTATGCATGATATATGGGGTTATTGTTATTCTGTGTTGTGGGCAGCGCTGCCGTTAGTTAGGTAATGGAACCAATATTGTACTATTAAATGAAAGAGTTAACATTGATTAGAATATTTTACCTCGTATCATTGACCTTTCGACATCCAAGGTTTGTAAAGGGAGTGAGAATGTTGCCAAATTTTTAACTATAGCAATGACGAGTTGTTTATATTTTTAAATATGTCCACTCTAATATTCCGATTTTCTCCTCAACTATAAATGACATACGATAAGTAAAGACATGCAGTAGAGCTCTGAATAACCTAAGTATTTGGGACTGAATGGAGAAAGATCTAGAAAACACTCTACCTTTGATCTGACCTGCTCTATTCCAAACAGGTTAATCAAATTCTACTGTAGTAATAGGAAAGTCAGTCACAGATATAATGCTCTTTATATAAAAAATATAATGCCTGATTTTACGGCAAGCAACGTTTGTCGAGGCAAGGATGTATATACCGTGCATTTTATTTTATGACGTCATATATTTTTTTTGTATTTCTTGTATAATACGATAATAGTTATTAAATTACAGTGTCAAGTTTTAGTTGACACAATTATACTATTTAAGGCCAGCTTACGTCGATGCTTTGATTTTCTTTGTGAAACTTGTAGAAATCAGCGTGTCGTAAACTTGTTAAAGCATATTAGTGTGATTTTATTCACGAAATTGTAAGATAATGGAGGGAGAATCAAACTATTGGAGACAGATAATGCCTTCCCCTATTGCACCACCATAACATGGCGATTGGGATTTAACAGAATGCGGGTATTACCTCTTACTTATGATTTACTTATTCGTAAATATATGGGATCTGTACATGAATCAAGCAATAATATGCCTTATTTCTAGATTGGTATAAATATATTTTTGCGCTTTTTGTGTACTTAGTTAGCTCTTCCGCTAGACGTTCTAGACTATCCTTCGTTGTAAACTGGCCTTTTAATGACGCTCCTCATAGTTTTGTATAAATTGCCTCTCAGCTTGAAATGTAGCCTTAATAAATCCATATTTATTACCATTATATTTGTGTGTGGGTGAACTATTGTAATGTCTCATTGGACAAATAGATAGTATATAATTGACGTACCTTTAAATATTATATTCAGTAAAGTCTCATATTTGTTTCAAGTTGAAAATTATATTTATATCTGTATATAAATGTTTT
This sequence comes from Agrotis puta, assembly GCA_943136025.2. Classification (NCBI taxonomy): domain Eukaryota; kingdom Metazoa; phylum Arthropoda; class Insecta; order Lepidoptera; family Noctuidae; genus Agrotis; species Agrotis puta. The sequence goes on from OW964171.2 coordinate 6,595,863, forward strand.
CGCTTACGGTCAATATTAAATTATTCTGTTTAAGAAAATATTGCAAATGTCCGAAACTAAGATAACTTTCCTCGAAATTAATTCGTTATTTATCATCATGTACAGATAATTATAAGTAGGTACTCTAACATCTATCGTTTATCTTAATTTTTTAAATATACATAATCATGATTTTTTATGCGACTTTTATTTCTCATAATGGGCCTACCACACGCACAAGCTTCAGCACATTTTGCGCGTACTTTCCTGTGTGTGTGGTTGGGCATTCAGTGCCGACCGTGTATTGTTTTTTCATGCGAGAAGCTTGCGCAGGCAAAACTGTGGTGAAGTTTGTGCATGTGGTAGGCACATAACAGCTCTGAACATATAATGAATCTTATTTTCTTAAGGCGAGGTTTTCCTGAGCACCGCAGGCATTCAACGCTTACCGCAGCGCCCGCAAGGACTAGCGGATACGTAATGAATTACGATGCGCGATGACACGCGCGCCAAAACTTGCGAAGTCTAGGTAGTAGTTACAGAGTAGAGCAAAGCAGTAAATCAACTTGAATTGATTACTATAGGCACGTTTGTATGTATATTTTTTTTTGTTGCGGTATTATTTTGAAATCAAATGATGTCAAGGGCAATTTTGTTCAAAATGAAATACTTATGACGATTAACGTATTTATTTGGAAATATGGATTAATATAATGTAAAACTACCTTCGCATATATTGCATTATTTTTGAACATACAGAATAATTTTGTTGGAAATATGATGTTTACAATCTTAAAATGTTACAATGTTAAAAAGTAAAAAAAAATCAGGACCTTTGGACCATTAGATAAATGCCGTTTGTATTCGACTATCATTATATTAAGTTGGTGATATGTTCGTATCGCAAATAATTTTGGTATTACGTTTGAATGGAGAAATTACTTGACGCCGAAACCTTAATCAAATAGAAGCTAATGAAAGCTAATATTATTTTTTCTCTAAAAAGTAACGGATATCATCAGTAGAATTGTTTTCATTAAGTACATTATAGTCACATACTCCTCAATTTTAAGATTATTCAAATGAACAAGTTGTAAAGTAATTAACGGAGACACCTTACGCCCTTCCGTATGCTCTATTCACCTATAATACAAATGTTGATTTTGATTAGTTCGTAATAATTACCACTAAATACTTTTTTTAATTAAATAAAAAAGTGGAGTAAATGACTCACTCGTTATCCCCTGAATCATTAGTCGATATATGCGCATTGCGCTTGGCCTGCAGCTGCATTGCTCTAAAATATAAAAAATCTAGGTAATTTTAAAGCGTGGAGGTGAATTAGGGGTCACGGCAGTTAATAACTAATATTTTTGTAGGAAATGATCATACTGTGTACACTTCCACACTATGACCACTACCTATTTCACATTTGGAGACAGTAAACCATTATAATAAGTGCGTTCACGGTGGCTTTATGAACTCTGACATAGGGTCTAAATTTAACTGTCTTAAATATTTGATGCGGTTGGTAAATCCGCTAGAAAAATAAACCAATATATTATATTCTGTGGTTATAGTCTAGGAGCCACTGAAACATCCCACCCGTTCTCCACAAAGCTAGATTTTTTAAAATTGTATTATTGAAAAGTAACGTTGTAGCAGGCATCTTTGTGGTTGCATTATCATTCCTCAAAACGGAGACAAAGTTATTTTGTTTTTGCTCTCACAGTATGACTATAATTTAAATTCTAACTTTGTGGAAAACAGGTAAGTCGGATGGTTCAGTAGCTCTCCTACTATTAGTAAAGAGAAATAAATATACAAAGGAGGTTTTAATAATTTTTCCAATGCATCCTTACCTTTTTTGTTTATTCAGCCTTCGAAGAGCCAGCGATGACAACTTCTTACTTTTTCTGCCCATTTGTTTACAAAATTATAACCTTATAAAATGAACAATATTACAAGTATTTTGAAAATTAATATATATACAGGTATTATTATTTAAATTAAATGTTTGTTTCTGTCAGTAATAGAACTAAGCGTGGTGGTGGGTTTGCAAAAAAATTGACGTACATCCGACCTCCGACACGGTCCAAGACCGACTAAATGCCACGAGTCGAGTGTATGAAAAGATGAAATCACCTAATTCTGGACTTACTGGTATGGTTTCTCATCCTTTTACAATAATACTGCTACATTCTATCTCATTTTTTATGCTCTTTAAGATGGTATAAGTTTTATTATTCAAAGCCTAGTATAACTCAAATAAAATGGTATCCAAACCATGAGTTGGACCTGTTTTTGCGATTTAATTGAATGCAGTAAAGTGCAAGCAATCGTGTATCGAAGAGCAGAAACCTGTAGACCGAAGACTGAAATATGTACAATGTTTTTTTCAAAATTTAAATCCCTTTTATTAAGGAATAATACACAATACAAAATGACGGTTTTGCGTCTCACATCGCCTTAATATTAGTTTTGTTCAGTTTTAAAAACCCATCCACTCGACTTGATATGACTTCCATGGTTGGCGCGGGTCGCGACACTGTCTCATGGTAAGTGACGCTGGAACGTAAAGGGCTACTAGAAAAGGACACCGTGGATTAAGTAAGTACTCGGTCCCTCCCGTCCTGCCGTGTGTGGAAGGACTCATGATGATTTTACCACGTTAAATAAAGGCACGGTTATCGCAGTGTCTAATCGAAGAACTTTTTATGCAACTTTTTTTATTGGCGAACGAATGAATGAACTTTTTTCCACCTCTCTACGATTGACTGTCATCTGTTGGCATAAAAGCCTCGAAGCCATACCAGAAAAATTAAAAAATATTGTCTTCTGTCACTGTCATTTTTCTGTGTGGTGAAATGTCATGTAAAAATAAAAACATGCTGGCATACTTCACGTGCGTACGATATAATTAATTAATTATGCGTTAAAATTCGTATTTATATCATTATAAACAGTGAAAATGGCGCAAAGCAAAGATCTGGAAGATCACCTTCCGGGTTTTGATGCCCCTGATGAAGAAGAAACACAAGATGATTCTCAAAGTAATAAGAAGAAAAAGAAGAGTTCTGGTGGGTTCCAGTCCATGGGATTAAGTTTCCCTATACTTAAAGGTATAACTAAAAGAGGATATAAGCAGCCGACACCAATACAGCGCAAGGTAAGTAGTAAAAATAAATTATTTCTTACTTAACCTCAAAAATATACTTTTGCTTAAATTATTGCAACATACACTCATAGTACTTATATTTAAAACATAAGTTGACGTAGAATCATTAATACTAAACTAGAACTTAAACTGAGAGTTACAAGTTACTTTTTATTTAAACATAATACTAGTATATAAATGTTTATTTATTTCAGACAATCCCTCTAGCATTAACAGGCAAAGATGTGGTGGCTATGGCTCGAACAGGTTCGGGTAAAACTGCGTGTTTTGTACTCCCGATTCTGGAGAAACTGCTGGCTCCCAACAGTAAACCTATGCCAGGCAAAAATTTCAGGGCCTTGATACTATCACCTACAAGGGAGTTGGCACTACAGGTAATAGAAGTTTAGGGCTTATATGAACTTGAAATTACTTTCTCAGACCTTTATTATTCTTGACTAAATTAATCTCTATGAAGAAGTAAGAAATTTCATTCGAATTTCCTTTATATTCACATACTCACTTAAAATTGGACATCAGATGAAACTAAGATTAAGAGAACTTAAAACAATTACTTTTGGGTTTTAATTTTTTTGTTTCTTCTTTAATCAATACACTGAACTGCTAAAAGACTTGTCAGTATTTTATAAATTTACTATGATACCAATTTTTTCCAGACATTAAAATTTGTTCGAGAACTGGGCAAGTTTACTGGCTTGTCTTCAGCAGCTATCCTGGGTGGAGAGTCCATAGAACAGCAGTTCAGTGTCATGTCAGGCACAGCTCCAGACATAGTGGTGGCAACTCCTGGACGATTTCTGCACATCTGTATTGAAATGAGCTTGAAGCTTGATAATATAAGTAAGGATTTTTTTTTTCATCTCTCGCTGTCTCTGTGCTGGGCAAAGGCCCCCCCTGTGTTTTTTCATGTTTTCTTGTCCAGCGCGGTATGAGTCCAACTCGTCTCACCACCTGTGTAGGCCTCGGTGGCACATCCATCTCCAGGTAGCCACTGTGTGGTAGCCTTCGCACAGCGGTCAATGTTCATGCAGCTGACATGACTTTTTATTTACTTTTGAATGTTTTAGTTTTCAACCAATAATCAATTACAATATGTCTTACCAATATTCAATTACAATATGTTTTACCCAGTTAGTGCTACTACTTATTAACCCCTGTTTGAGTGATAAATTATTGAATGTGTGGGAGGACTCAGGACACATTAATGATTTTACTTCCACTAAGGCACTATCACGGTGAGTTTTTAGTAAGTAAGAGTGTGATAGTCTATCACACTCTTACTTACTAAAAACTCACCCTGTTCCTTCTGCAGCCATTTGCTTTCCAGGGTCATGGTTACATTTACAGATGGTCCTGTGTTTGGTCCAATGGGGGCCCCACTGAAAACTCCTTGAAGAGCGCGTGGATCAGTATGTGTAATCGACCCAGGCCTGGCCTATGTAATCGAGGTGTGAGCTACCCACTGCTTGCTGCTCGGAATCCCGCGCCTATGGCGGCCGGAGGGTTAATAGCCCTATCAACATAAATATTGAAAACTTCTGATACTGATACTGCTAGCCTATTTCATCCCACTGCTGGGCAAAGGCCTCCAATTTTCGCGATCCAGGGATATATTGAAAACTTCATTCAATTAAAAATTTAACAGAATATTTTCCCTCATCTTTACAGGAGTCATAGTATTTGACGAAGCCGACCGCCTCTTCGAGCTGGGTTTCGGCGAACAGCTCCGAGAAATTGTTGCTCGTTTACCATCAACTCGCCAAACTTTATTATTTTCTGCAACATTACCAAAAATGCTTGTAGAATTCGCTAGAGCGGGTCTGACAGACCCCACACTAGTAAGATTGGATGTTGATTGGAAGTTACCATCTACTTTGTGGCTTGGTTGGATCGCAGTAAGAGCAGAACTGAAAACTGCTGCCTTATTGATATTGTTGGACAGAGTTTTAACTTCAAAAACTCCACAAGCTGTTGTTTTTGCTGCTACTAAGCATCATGTGGAGTATTTGAATCTGGTTAGTAAAAAAGTATTGCATAACATTGAAATGTATACATTGCAAAATAGTTAACTAATCTACATTTTCAAATATATAAAAAATGAATATTTGGATAATAAAAGGGAAAAGGCTTGGTTTTCGAAGCTATTTTTGTCACTGCAGTATCGTTTAATTACTTATTTCATTCCTCAGGTTCTGCAACAAGCAGGCATATCGTCAACATACGCGTACTCTGGTCTAGACGCCTCGGCGCGTAAGATAGCGCTCGGTCGCTTCACCAACCAGAAGTGTTCTGTACTCATAGTGACAGATGTCGCTGCCAGAGGGCTGGATCTACCGGCTTTAGATACCGTTATTAACTACAACTTCCCTGCAAAACCGAAACTTTTTGTGCACAGAGTTGGTGAGTTTATAGTGTATTTATTTAATGAGCTGGAGTCCGTTATTACCTTTGTATTATATCTGTGCATCCACCTCATTAAAAAAATATTTTGCATATAGTATTATCAATATGTTTTCCTAAAGCATTCACCATGGTATCAAGTATTTGTAAACCGCTTAGTGTCAGTTTTCACATTTTGTCGCGAAATTTCGCGTTTTATGGAATTGCTGTGCAAATCTCATACTCGAAGGTAAAATTTAAATCATTTGAGTAAATAGCTGTACAGCAAAATCACAATATTAAATCATAGAGTTATCTTGCAGGTCGCAGTGCCCGAGCTGGTCGCGCCGGTCGTGCGTTCTCCCTCATAGCTCCCGAAGACGTCGCCCATCTGTTAGACCTGCAACTGTTCCTTGGAGCTGAGATGATATCACCTGCACATGTGAAGGAGAGGGGCCTGGCGTGTCCTAGTGGAGTTTGGGGTGCTATTCCTACCTCGCAGTTAGAGTTACGGCACCAGGATGTCAGAGCTTGGGAGAAGAATTATTCGGAGATTGTAAGTATTTAGTAATATGTTTCATGGGCTGATGTTATCCCCTGCTTAACTGACAGAGATGGGTATCCGAAACCCCAGTTTGTGGATGAACCTTGACAGGTTGGATATGAGGTTGCGAATTATTCTGAAACAGATTTAAAAAAAAATGACTACTCAATGGTTGACATCATTATTTTTTATATGCCATATTTCTGAGAAATTAAACCCTCTTGCTTAATTACTGTACTTTGATCACGACCTATTATCATGACTTCGTTGGTTTGCTTTGATTCTTGAATATTGATTATTCATAAATCCAATGTTGCAGTAGCCTTTCAGTATTTTTCACTTATTGATTCGTATTTGGCCATCTACGCTTAGTTGGAAAATTGACGCCGTATAGTAAATTGTTTTGTGCTAATACGACGAATCGAATGACTAACATTCATAACTTTGCTAACAGGAAGACGCAGCCCGCGTCTGCGGCCGCGGGTGGCAGCAATACATAAAATGGCGCGAGCCCGCGTCAGCTGAAGCGAACAAGCGTGCGAAGATCACTTCATTCCCTGTACTGACGCATCCGTTCTTAGTGGACGAAAACGACAGTGCTGCTGTCGATATGATTGAAAAGATTAAGAACTATACGCCTAAAGGAGTAAGTATTAATTTTTAATGTTACTTATTGGCATGGACAGCGTCTTTATTTCGTAACAATAAAGGTGGTTTTCGTATTGCATGTGTTGTTAATTACACACGTGCCGTTGTTTATTAGATAGACTAAACTTTTACTACCTGCTCCATAATCCTCCAATTTTCACGTCTCTTTTGATTATGCCTATTCCGTTAAGTCATGTCTAAGTCGTCCACAAATACATAAAATTATGCAAGATGCTTTGGCAGACACTTTGTTAATTACTATTGTTTATCACTGTTTTTTAACGACTCTCTTTATTAATTGTTTCAGACAATTCTCGAATTATCAGCTAAGAACGATTCACCAATGTATTTAGCTATGAAGAAAAAGAAACAAGTACATGGAAAGACTGTACAGAAAGTTCGGGACATCAAAAAACTGGCGGTGAGACTTACTGCGATATTTTCTTAACTATTATGAAAGTATAGTTTTTTTAGTAGCTTGAGGCGTAATGTGATTAATAAAATATGCTATCAGAGGAACAATGTAGATAGATATGTCAAGATTAGAGGCCCATCACAAGTTTTCACTTTTTTTGTGACGTAAAGTAAACGCGAACTTTGACGTTAATTTGATGAATAAAATAAGTTCCTCTGTCTGACTGTATGACAGAGATTAGAGACTTGGTCCCTACATTTTAACGCTCACATAAAAATGTATTATGAAGATTTTCTACGTTATTCTCTTTTTTTGAGACCCCATTGGTGCGTTGCTTTGCATTTCGTTGCGTCGTAGTAACGGATCAACATATTTTATGCCTCAACTGCGTTGCATCGATGCAACGGTAGAGGGTAGGCGTCACAGTCGCAGGGAAGCGTTTCAGTTCAGCCTAGAAGCGGAACACTATCCGTCCCGTCTGTTGTCGCACCGCTATCAACGCTGCGACAATGAAACACACTAATGGGGCTCACTCATAGATAATAGATGCCATTCATACTCTTGATAGAGCACACAGGTGCTAGAGTGGAGACCGCGTATGGGCAAACAGTGTGGGACGATGGAGACATGATTTGAAGGAGGCTGGCAGTGGATGGATGCGGACTATTTAGGACCTCCAAACTGGGAACAGTTCGCAGTTTGGAGGCTTACGTCCCTTGCTAGTCAACACTCTCATTCATTCGTATAAAACTACGTTTCTAGGCTGAAGGCGTAGTACTAGAAGACGCTAGCAACACTAAACCAAGCAGACCTCCAAACGAGCCGCCAAAGAAGAAGAAGAAGGAAGTCGTTCGCGATGAGAACTACATCTCACATTTTGCTAGCGATCAGCATACTGAAATGGGGTAAGTGTCCATAGACAAGGTCGAGGGACTTTCTAAACAAGTTACCGAGACCCTGGAACGTAAAGGGCAGGTACGGTCTGACAGTCCCTTTCGCTAGTACGTAGTATTCGTGTTAGTACAGACGCCTGCACATCAACTTAGCACAATCTGTTAAACTTCTATAGATTTTGCACCTTATCACAATAGTGGAATATTAGTAATTAGTATTACCTAACCCTATCTTTTAAATTTTACGTTTAGTAAAATTTAAAAGATAGGGGTAGGTTGATATGAAATAGGGTCAGAAAACTGATGAAAAAACAGCAGTTTTCTTCTATTTTCTGTGGGACTAGTCCGAATAATTTCTTATCATACTTAATTTTTTAATATTATAGTGACGATCTTTCGAATGGTTTATACATAGAAGCCAAAGCCAGCACGTCAAATTACCCCATAAAAATGAACCTACTTTAATTGTGATATAGTTGAAAATCTACAAAAACAAACTAATGTGGTTTACAGAATGGCAGTAAACTTCGCAGTGGGTGCTGAACAGGCTCAACTAGAGTTACAAGCGGACAGCGGGGACGCTGCACGCGCCAGTAAAGCGATGCAGCGCTGGGACCGGAAGAGGAAGAAGATGGTGCATGTTGATCCGGTATGTGTGAATTTTACATATTCGTATTATGTTATACTGATAAACAAGTATTTTGTTTATCAGTATAACGTAAATGTTATGTTCGAGCGTGTTTTTGTTTTTTGATCCGTGGGGACATCCTTTACCTCACGACCCTGTTTAAATGGGAGACGTCTAGGGCGTCGGACGACGGGGAGCGTTTCCCGGTCACAGGAGGTCGAGCTTGCGATCGGCGAGTAATGGGCATGCTCGAGTCGAAGACGCGTCGTGTTCCACTCTCAAGAGCCGGCAAACTGTCAGATGCTTCGGCGATGTTCAGTGCCAAACGCCTGCCGAGGTCGCGGGCATGTCTAAGGGTTACCATAAACCTGGAACGTAAAGGAAGGTGAAATAACATTGGTGGATTTTTAGTCAGGGAATGCACAGTATAAAAATAAGAGTCTGACAGTCCATACCGCTCCACTTTGCAGAAAATATGCATCGATTTGCGATAGTAGCAATCGCGGTTTATTTGCTGGCATTTATTAAAGAGGTCTGTTGTCTGTTAAAAAATATAACCATTTACTGAATAGTTGCCCGGCCACAGAAGTAAAAACAAAATTAGGGGGGAAGCGTCAAATCAAAATCAAATCAAATCATTTATTTCAAGTAGGCCAATTACAGGCACTTATGAATTGTCAAAAGACATAAAATTAACCGTATAGTTCGGTACCGGGTCCTAAAGGACCCGAACACATAGACCTACGCCGGCTCAGTAGCGGGTCCTAAAGGGGCAGACTTTGTAGTCATACGACATCCTCATTTTAAATTGAAAAATAATAATATTCTGAGCGTTAAATCCTATGAGTGCGCATTAATTAAGAATGTTAAATAAAAATCTGATTTGTTTACACCATTAAAACTTCTACATGTAGCGTGCATTTTCTTAATTTACCATAACAAAATCCAGAAGTCTAGATACGATCGTCGCCATTTTGATGGCAGTGCTGGGTTGGGCTAAAAATCATAAAAAATGTGGTTTCGGGACATCTAAGGGATCATTATAGGAGGGATGAATAACTCGTCATTTAGTATTGTAACGAATTCATACATAATTCAACATAAATAAGCAGTGGTAATGAAGAATTTGATATCTGAAGTCGAAGTTTCGCGCCACTCGTGTTTGTTTACATTTTTATTTTTCACTTGGATCACACACATGCGTTTATACTCAATAACAATTACGATAAATATCATGTCAAATATTATAAATAACGTAAAAAAGCCCAGATCTTAGCGTAATTCTCTAATACAGAGCTAATAACACGTATTTTTCATTACCACTACTCAATTTGTATTCATAATAATCGACAAACATGCTTATTTTTTTTAATCGTAATGATGTGTGAAAGCGAATATTCTAATCGATTCCATAATTGAATTTTTCGTCAACTCGAATGAAAAAAATAAGGAATTGGAGGAAACGATTAATAAAAATTAAAATAAATTTGTTTTAAGCTTAGAATACAATTATTAATTGTTATAATATTTTTAAAGCTTTTATAATAATTTTACGTACATTGTGATTCCCAAAAAGCAATAATAGACAAAAGAATAATGTCAGTAATAAATGTTTGAATGCGCGCCAATTATTAATTCCAAAAATTGGATTTGGAATGCGCTTGCTGTGGTACTCGCTATTCAAAATAATAAATTTTAATTTATTAGCTAATTTTTAATGTACATTTTGTTTTGTACAGTAATATAATTAAGGTTGAATGAATATGGAATGCCTTGTCTTGATAGGCTTATTAGAAATGAGTTTGTTTCCCACCAAATAAAAGATAGATAAGTAAATTATTATATTCTCAAAATTGTTTCGTAACATTGGTTTGGCCATGTTAAGTATAGACGCCAGCACATCAACCTACCTCAATCTGTAAAATTTCTTCAATCGATTTTCAACCTTATCACAATAGTGGAAGGTTAATGTTTGATTGGTAAATTTTGACAGATTTGGGTAGGTTGATCTGCTGCCGCGCGTACAGATATTTAATCGTCAGTATTGACACCAGTATAATAATATTTTTATATAGGTACTTATTTGTTAAGGATACTTTAGATGTGATGCAGTTCGCGACTTAATTCCAGTAATCCTAACTAATATTATAAATGCGAAAGTAACTCTGTCTGTCTGTCTGTCTGTCTGTCTGTCTGTCTGTCTGTCTTTTCTTCACGCCTAAACTACTGAACCGATTTGTGTGAAATTTGGTACAGACATAGTTTGGAACTTGAGAAAGGACATAGGATAGTTTTTAACCGACTTCAAAAAAAGGTGTTATGTGGTAAAAGGTGGTATGTTTGTTACCGCATTACGACCGACTGGGTGAACCGATTTTCATGATTCTTTTTTTGTTTGTGAGCTGGTGCTTCCCGTGTGGTCCCATTGTCACCATATCAGTATCTGATGATTGGATCTTGGAGAAATCGAGGGCAACCCTCAAATTTTATAGGCCCACGCATCGTTTTTCGTAAATCTTATGAAGTAATTTAATTACTTGCGTCTGGTAATCATCATCTTATGTAGCTGAGCTGATGATGGAAGGAACAACTCCTTAACAGTAAGGAGTAGGCATCGACTGATTCATTGTCGCATATCTCCGGAACTTCACGTCCGATTTAAATAATTATTTTTTTGTGCTAGGGAATACTGCAAGTTTTATTAAAATCGGTTAAGTAGTTTTTGAGAACAACAAAGCCATCGACTTCCCAAATAAAAGTTATTTTGTAGATTATTTTACCCTTTTTTGTGGTTCTTTTTGAAGGCGGTTACTTTTTTTTTGAAAAAGTTTTTTATTATATATATTTTTACGGGTTAAGCCGCGCTTGCCGAGGTTGGTCTGTGGATGGGTAAAAAGCACTCGGAAAGCACGTAAAGCCGTTGGCCCCGGCTGTCATTTGAAGATCTTTGACAGACGTTACTGTCAGAAGCTCTAAAGTCTGACTGGGTAATACGATACCCCATGGTAAGACTGGTTGTCTTACCATGGGGTATCGTATTACCCAGTTACTGGGTTGTGGAGGTCCGATAGGCAGTCGCTCCATGTAAAATACTGATATCCAGCTGCATCTGGTTTGACTGGAAGCCAACCTCAATATAGTTGGGAAAAAGGCTAGGCAGATGATGAACGGAGTATAGATAATTCTATTAGTACTATATGTCGAGTGGTCCTTATGCTCGATAGATGGCGGTGATCGCGCAATGATGTCGATCCTTACACGAGTTCGGTTCATGTTATTGTTTTTATTCATCGGAAAAAATGTAAACAAATAGTAAAAAGGTATGAAAAAAATAATATCAATATAATAAAACTTTTAGTACAAAGAAAATGCCCGAACGCAGTATAGGTATATAATCCGAGTTGTCACTATGCTTGATAGATGGCGTTGTTAGTTTATAATTATCAAACTCTTATCAAAATGAATACATTTCTCGCATGAAGTATTTAATTTAGATAAACTTTGTCTTTCACACTAAGTAATTTGGCCGAACAGTTAAAAAGTTATCACGATAATATGATTGACTTGAACGGAGCGCCTAACGGCGGCGGCAGCACGGGCGGAGCGCGAAACGGCGTCGCGGCGAACAATGCAATCCAAGCAATTCGCTATTGCTCGCAATCGCCTCATCGCCAAGCGTAGTTTTAAAAATTGAAGCATACATAGGGACAAAGAAAGCTACTTTGTTTTATACTATGTAGTGATTAAATGCAAGTAACATTGGTCCGACCTGTTTATTAGTCAGTGTTTAGTAATCCGTTTGTGCTGGATAGGATAATCTCAAGCCCGGGGAAGGACATAGGGCTACTTTTTATAAACACATCATACAGGTAAAGATTGATGAAGAAACCACTGGTAGAATTTTGAAATTTGCAGAGTTCTATTATTATTATTTTTTATGGTGGTAAAATCATCAAATGAGTCCTCCCACCCAGGGTAGAGCGGGAAGGACTGTCAGACTTGACTGACTAAAATCTACGGTGTCCTTCAATAGCCCTTTACGTACCGGGGTCACGGTAATTTGTAAGTCCCGCGACCCCGGCAGGCTTTGGCCCTCTAAAATAATGAGCACTTAGAAAGGAATTCAGATAATTCCACCCTCAAGAGATTCCCTCTAAATATTAGGTATAGGTGTTCAAAGATTGTATGGAAACTAATTTTGAAGTTAGAAATCTGGGATGTACGATGTGAAGTTACATTAAAAAAAATATAAGTATTTAAAAAAATGTCACGTAACTTAATGAGGCAGACCAAATTCTACGCGAGCGAAGCCGCGGGCAAAAGCTAGTACTGTTATAATTTAAAAAACCTATAAATGATTCTCTCCTTGGGTGGAGCGGAAGGAGATGTCAGACTATTACTTACTTAGAACGCAAAAGGCATATGAAGGAACAGGGTGTTTACCCTGTTCCTTCATATGCCTTTTGCGTTCCAGGACCGCAGTACCCTTTTAATGATTTTAATACAATTCCGTTAGCCCGGCACGCGTTTGGCACTATTTTGTCCTCGTCAGTTCGCTGATAGTTCCTTAAAGCCCGCTTGGAACACGACGCGCATTCGTCTCGGGCCTAGTCCTTGATCGGACGGTGAGTTACCCTATACTCGCCGTTCGCAAGCCCGCACCTACAATCGCAAAAATTAAGTCTGCGTCTTTAGATTTTTGCTGGTCAGGAATAGAGCTTGTAAATGAAAAAAAAAAAAAAGAACGTGCTATATTTTTACACTATTTCATAGTGTCGCTGTTAAGGATCAAATTCGTAATGATATACGACAAACTACAGTAAAGTGATATTAATTTGGTAAAATATGAACTAATATTATACAAACAATTATTTAGTCATCGTACGCAGATCAAAATCAAAATTCGCGCCAATTCACTCAAAGTTTGAATTTCAAAAATTTCGTTAATGTATTTGTACCGCGAAGTGATTACTCGCAAAAAAAATTGAAATGAGAACACGATGTTGTGAACATGTGAGTGAGCTACGGCCATTGACTAAAGTTTGAATCGATTTATTAAAGAAAACTTTTTACTTTATGTTTGTCGTGTAGGTTGTGTGGGTGTCGTTGTAAAGGTCCGTAGTAATAACAAGACGACTCACAGTGGAAAGAAGAAAAGAGTTTATTCCACACACACGAATCACGCACACAGAAGAGTTCACAGACAGAAGGATAAAAGTCAGATAGATAGGATAGAAGATAGCACAGAATAAGCGGTAAGCAGAAAGCACATACGAATATATAAAAGCGCGGCGGATAGCTATAGCGGTATATAATAAATGATAGCTAGCACGCACGACGGGAGTTGTGGGCTCACTGCTCAACCGGCATCGGACTTGCGCGAGCGGCGGGAGCGAGCGCGACGGATGATCGTCCGTCTCGCTCACGCGCTAGGTACACACGCAGTGCGTGGCTGGTCGAGTCTCAACGCCAGAGCCAGAACAAAAGGCTACGTCACAAGCTTCGTCGCTCACCGATAAGGATTTAACTAATATGACAAAGTTTGTCCGTGTATGTTTGTTTGTACATATTAGTTAATCTTGTAAATATTAAATATTGTGCGATGATTCTATTAATGTAAATAATTTTAATGTTAGTTTTGATTTTATATAATGCTATTGTTTGTTTATTTTAGTTGTAATTATATAATATTAAGTTAGGTTAGTCTTATACAATAATTAGGTTAAATAACATTATAAACACAATAATAATGTGGTAGGTCACCACATCACTCCCCTCCAGAGACCGTCAAGGGCGATAATAATCGGGAAATCGAACGCGGCGTCCTGACCGCGTCGTTCTGATGACACCATCATCGGCATCACGTAAGTCCCGTTTTTCCGGGCTTGGAGTGTCCTGTTGAGTGTTATTGTGAGGAGGTATTTGTGATGTGTGGTGATGAATGTTTGTGATAGGTGGTGAGTATGGTGTATCTGGGTCACGCAGTATGAAGGCCGGTTTAATTCGGTCTATCGATACGGTAACCTGTTTACCGTTAACCACAATCTTAAAAACTTTATCCCCTCGTTGAATAACCTTATGTGGACCAGAATATGCCGGTTTGAAACCACCACCGGTAGTGCAGTCCTTAAGGAAAACGTGAGAGGACGTTGCTAATTCTTTGAAAATAAAGATTTTATTTTTGTTGTGCCTGGCTGCCGGTGATGGATTCATTTTGCGAACTAAATTCTTGATTCTGGTCAAGTAGTCCGTCGTGTCCATGTCCTCATCAGCCTGAGGGTCAAAAAATTCGCCTGGTAGACGCACTGGCTGGCCGTACACCAATTCAGCGGCGGAAGCTTGTGCGTCTTCTTTGTACGCGCTGCGAACACCTAACAGAACTAGTGGAAGAGATTCCACCCAACTGACATTAGCGTGGCAGGTTATTGCAGCTTTGAGTTGGCGGTGAAATCTCTCCACCAAACCGTTACAAGCTGGATGGTAGGCTGTTGTTCGGCGGTGTTGAAAACCAGCAATATTGGACAAACATTTAAAAAGTGCTGACTCGAACTGTCCACCTCTATCGGTTACGATATCCGATGGGCAGCCGAAACGAGCAATCCAACCGCTCAGCAGAGCCTTTGCCACTGTCTCAGCAGTAATGTCTGCTAATGGTATTGCCTCAGGCCATCGCGTAAAGCGATCGACGGCGGTGAGACAATACCGAAACCCTTGGCACAGAGGCAAAGGACCTACTAGGTCAATGTGTATGAAGGCAAACCTTGAAGAAGGTAGTTTGAAATTGCCTATTGGGGAAGAGACATGTCGTGTGATTTTTGCACGTTGGCAACTTAAGCAAGAACGTACCCACTCACGACAGTCTTTTCTAACTCCAGGCCAGACGTACCTGTCTGCGACCAACCTTGCGGATGCTTTGGTACCTGGGTGGCTCAAGGAGTGCAGGCTGGTAAAAATCGACCAGCGCAGCTCCTTGGGTACAAACGGTCTTGGTGTGGAGGTGCTGGTGTCGCAGTACAATTGACAGCTGGAGCCTGGAATACGCACCTGCTGCAGATGTATGGATGTGTCACCTGTTAGCAGTTGCTTCAGCTCAGGGTCCTCCAGTTGAGCAGCGGCGATCTTCTCAGCATGCACAGGTTGAGCAATCTCCTCTACGCGCGAGAGGGTGTCCGCCACGACATTGTCTTTGCCCGATATGTGTCGGATGTCCGTCGTAAACTGGGCTATGAAGTCTAAATGACGGAACTGTCGCGGCGAACTGTTCTCTTTACGAGAGTGATAGGCATATGTGATTGGCTTGTGGTCAGTATAAACGACAAAATGACGAGCCTCTAACATGTGCCTAAAATATTTGACACTCTCGTAAATAGCCAGCAACTCGCGATCGTAGGGAGAGTATTTGACCTGTGCTGGTGTCAACTTACGTGAGAAGAACGCCAGTGGCTGCCATGCTCCCTCGTTCAGCTGCTGCAGAACTGCACCGACGGCTTTGTCTGACGCATCCGTGACCAACGCCATCTTTGCGTTGCAATCAGGATGGGCCAATAGTGCTGCCTGACAGAGACTGTTTTTGCAGTTCTGGAAAGCTTCATGTTCCTGTGGAGAAAAGCTAACAGGGTGTGACCCCTTTACTGAGCCGGTTAAGAGAGCGTTCAGGGGTGCTTGAAGACTAGCTGCCTTAGGAATGAACCGGCGGTAAAAGTTGAGCATCCCAAGAAATCTCCGCAGCTCTCTTACGGTTTTGGGAGCGGGAAAATTTTGTATGGCTTCGACCTTGGAAGGCAGTGGCTTGGTACCCTCGGCTGAAATGTGGTAGCCCAAGAAGTTTACCTCCGACACACCGAACACACACTTTGAACTGTTGATGACCATACCGTATTCTTTGAGCCTGGTGAATAACTGTCGCAGGTGGAGTTCATGGGTCTTCTGGTCTTTTGAAAAGACCAGAAAATCGTCCAGGTAAGCGTACGTGAAGTCCAGACCCCGGAGCATTTCGTCCACGAAGCGCTGGAACGTCTGTCCGGCATTTCGAAGACCGAAAGTCATGTACGGAAATTCGAAAAGACCGAACGGCGTGGTGATAGCGGTCTTCGGGATGTCGTCTGGGTGGACCGGGATCTGGTTGTATGCTTTCACCAGGTCAATTTGCGAGAATACTGTACAGCCAGACAGGCTGTGCGCAAAGTCTTGGATGTGCCGGATAGGGTACTGGTCTGCGACGGTCCGTGCATTCAGCATCCTGTAATCGCCACAGGGGCGCCAACCATTGTCTTTCTTTGGCGCTAGGTGCAGGGGCGATGACCAGGGTGACTCGGACTGGCGACAAGTGCCACACTTGAGCATGGCGTCGAATTCATCCCTAGCAATTTTTAATTTATCAGGGGCCAGTCGACGAGGTGAACATGATACTGGTGGCCCAGGTGTAGTGCGGATGTGGTGTACCGTGTTGTGTTTGGGAGTGCGATGTATGCCAGGTGGACGGGTGATGTCGGGAAATTGCCGTAGTATGTGTATGTACGCGGAATCACCAAGACTTACTTTCACCGAAGAGACAGCATCAGAAGGACGGGCAGGCAAAGCAGGGGTCGCTAAGGTAGTGCACGCGTCGATTAGCCGCTGTCTTCTTATATCTACAATCAAACTATAATAGGACAAAAAATCTACTCCTATAATTGGCTTGGTAACATCTGCCACAATAAATTGCCAAACAAAGTCACGGCGTAAGCCTATACTTAATTTTAAATTAACATAACCATAAGTGTTAATAGCACTACCGTTAGCCGCACAGAGTTCAAACTTTGTTTTGGTACGGCGCTCTTTCATAGCCGACCTTGGGAAAACACAGACGTCACTACCGGTGTCGACTAAAAACTGCATCTTCGTGTGGTGGTCGGTCACGAATAAGCGACCTGTGCTTTGACAGTCGCCGGTCGCCATTACCGACTGCCCGCGGCTTTTCCCGCGTAGTCGCACGGTTTTACGCACCTGGTGGCCTTCTCACCGAACTTGAAGTGGTACCAGCAGTTCGGCCACCTGCGGTAATTTGAGTGCGACCTCGTTGACGATGATCGCCCCCGGCTGCTACTCCTGCTGGATCTGTGCCTCGGTCGCGACAGTCTGTTGACTTGCGAGGTCAAGGCTTGCACTTGCCGCGTGAGTTCGGCGATCTGGCTGTGCACCTGGTCCACGCTGCTTCCGGGGATCGCCGCCGGCGATGACGTCGCTGCCACTTGAGGACTAGCTGGCACCAGGTCCTGTATGCGGTCAGCCAGCTCGGCCACTTCTTCCAGACTCGCCTTGGCCTGTGACGCAATGATGGTCTGCGTACTGCTTGGAAGTCGGCTGGTCCAGATCGTGCGCAAAAAATCTTCCGGCACACTCGGTCCCGCTAGGTGGCGCAGGTGACGCAAGAATTGTGAGGGCTTCCGGTCTCCAAGCTCCTCGTGCGTCAAGAGCTGCTGCACCTTCTTCTCCTTGGACGCCGACAATCTTCTCACCAGCTCCGTTTTCAACCGCTCGTACTTGTCGGGGGCAGCTGGAGCCTCGACGATGTCCTCCACGTGGGCTGCGTATATGGGGTCTAGGCCACCCATTACGTGGTGGTATTTAGTGGCGTCGGAAGTGATGTTCGCCAGTGCAAACTGGCTCTCCAGCTGTGCAAACCATAGCGCCGGTTTTTCTGGGTAAAATGGAGGTACCCTCACTCCGACGCGATACACGTCGACTCCCGAGCCGTCATCGTGACTTGCACTTTTCGTTTCCGAATCTCGCTGCTGCTGACTCATGGTGTTCTGTCGGGGTCACCAATGTAGGTTGTGTGGGTGTCGTTGTAAAGGTCCGTAGTAATAACAAGACGACTCACAGTGGAAAGAAGAAAAGAGTTTATTCCACACACACGAATCACGCACACAGAAGAGTTCACAGACAGAAGGATAAAAGTCAGATAGATAGGATAGAAGATAGCACAGAATAAGCGGTAAGCAGAAAGCACATACGAATATATAAAAGCGCGGCGGATAGCTATAGCGGTATATAATAAATGATAGCTAGCACGCACGACGGGAGTTGTGGGCTCACTGCTCAACCGGCATCGGACTTGCGCGAGCGGCGGGAGCGAGCGCGACGGATGATCGTCCGTCTCGCTCACGCGCTAGGTACACACGCAGTGCGTGGCTGGTCGAGTCTCAACGCCAGAGCCAGAACAAAAGGCTACGTCACAAGCTTCGTCGCTCACCGATAAGGATTTAACTAATATGACAAAGTTTGTCCGTGTATGTTTGTTTGTACATATTAGTTAATCTTGTAAATATTAAATATTGTGCGATGATTCTATTAATGTAAATAATTTTAATGTTAGTTTTGATTTTATATAATGCTATTGTTTGTTTATTTTAGTTGTAATTATATAATATTAAGTTAGGTTAGTCTTATACAATAATTAGGTTAAATAACATTATAAACACAATAATAATGTGGTAGGTCACCACAGTCGCATGTAATTACTTCACATAACATTAATGGTTTGATTACTGGAAATTGATATTTCAAAAATTTAATTTTATGCAATGTAATTTACATTTTTTATCAAAATCGGCCACTATACTTCTTTCAGTATTTTTCGCTATTCCTCATAATTTCGAATTTAGCCATCCACGGCGCGTTGGAAATTTAAATTGTTTATAACTGCAGGGAATCATTTGGAAGTACTCCCATATCTCTCCCTCTAGCATTTGATCCGAACCCGGTGTTTGTCTTTTTTTACGTTGTTTAGATTCGTTTTATAAAGTGAAATAATCAGATAAAGTGAAATTAAATAAAGAAGACACAATATGGGTAAAAATATATGGTTGAATTTAAATTTAAAAGACACACACGTTTGGCCTCCAATGAAACACCAATATTTATTTCTATCCCAATCATTAAATTAAAAAATTAAATTATTTATTGCGTACCTAATAAAAAACTTATTTTCAAAACGAAATAATACTTGAAATATTTTACCAAAGAGTCTACAGATTCCGTTCCATAGATTTATTGCATGGAGTAAACATTCTCTAGTCAAATAAGCAGATAAATCGGTCCATGTATTTTGTACTACTTTTTTTCCATGTTCGATTATATTGCGAGTATCGATTAGGCTGAATGAACCTTTTCAATCGTTATATGAACATTGGGATTGCTGTCAGCACTAAGAAGTGTCATGTTGCAACATAGTTTTTGGTAATTTTTATCAAGTCTTTGATCGTTATTATTTATGAAATTGTATGCACACTGGCAAATCTAATAATGCATGTAGTTAGTTACTTCATTTATTTCACTGTTTAACCATTTTTTATCACGTGAGAAGCTTGTTTATGTACATATTTTCAGCACATCTAAATTACATAGTTTTTGGAACGACATAGCATTTTGTATGTTACACACATTTTACAGAGGAATGACGCAGTTTTAGTGACCTCAACACGTTCTTGGAGATATTGCTCATAAACTTATGGTATGAAATAACTGTAGTAACATATTTTTGATAAAAAAATCGAATGCTGAAAATGGACAAAAATCTTCAATATTATCTCAAATTTCGAATCACCCGGTCGACTCAGCTGATGTGTCATGCGTCAAAATGTTGTCGTGCAGAGTGGTTAAACTAGTACTAAAAATAGTTATGGTGCTACAGTCCCAGTCACAAGACATAAAAACTGTGAAAGTACCGTAGGTGCTCATTCCAAAGCGTAGATCTCTATGGAGAAGAATGAGCAAGAAACTCCATGGACACTCTTTTTCAATCGCCAAAATTTTTACAAAACCTTCGTTACATCATTCATCTTCAGATGGTACATTATGTGAGAACGATGTGGCAAGTTAATAGTGTCCATAGTTAATATAAAAAAGACAATTCAAAAATAAAGTTATTAATAATTACAAATTAAAATTGACCATGGCTGCTTAGAGATGACCAGTCCCAACTGACAGCGCCCGTTCACGAACATGACACATATATCAGCACCATTCAGCTCAACCATTTTAGAGGGAACCAAATGATCCGACATACGCGCCACCATTAGACACCACCGCGAGACATTTGAGTGAGCATGACATACTCTCGTCAGTTCTTTGTCCCTCGATCAATTAGGGCCTTCACTACGTTCGGCCGCGAAACCCCATCTCGAGACTAAAGAAGCAAGTAGTCTTACCACCCTTTGGATATCTATGTACTATTGTTTTACTAATATCACCATTTTTTTTCCTTCAGGATGGAGGTCGTAAAATGATCCGTACAGAGAGCGGCGGGCGTGTGCCGGCGTCCTATCGCAGCGGACGGTATGAAGAATGGCGGAAACGGAACGTGGCTGATGCAGGATCTGATGATGAACAGGGACACGATACTAATAGGAAGAAATCTGGTGAGTGTACTAGCTGTTTCAACCCCACTGCTCGTCTCCTTCTGGTCGTAGCGTAATGTTAAGGAAGGCTATACTTCCTCGATAAATGAACTATCCAACACGTTTTTTTCAAACATCCGTACAAACTTACGCTTTTATAAAAGTAATAACATTGTTATTTCAATCCCCACAGCATCAGAGTTCCGGCCCCACTGGGTGAAACACAACGAACGCATCGCGAAGAAATCAACAGAGGCCAAGTCTAAAGAATTTAAGAACAAACAACAGATCGTCAAGGAAAGGATACGGAAGGAGAAGATTAAGCAGAAACTTAAGTTTAAGAATAATAAGAAAAAGAAGAAGAAATAAGCCTTAATACATTGTTTTTATCGAAGATTAAATCTGTTTTATTTTTTACTACGCGTTTCAATTGAGAATAGGCCTGCCTTGGCGCCATATTGTGATTTCCTGCATGGTTTTCTAATACTTTCATGCTCTTAAACAATAATCATATGAAAATATAAGATTAACGAGATAAAAACGATAACAAAAATTAAAATTAAACGATAGCTACGATTAACGAAGTACAATAAGAAGCCAAGTTCGTCCTATTCTTAGTTTAATCGCATAATACGGACCACCCTGTTCCTTCAATTGTGTTCCAGAGCCAAGGTAACTCATAAATTCTGCTAAAGACGTATGCCCTGATTTGTGAGCGGGGCGCCGCAGCCGCCGCCCCAGCGGCATGATTTTATGCATATAAACAAATAAGCCTTTTTCTATCGTGGTAAAATCATCAAAAGAGTCATCCTGCCCAGGGCGGGACCGAAGGGACTGTCAGACTCGTGCTGACTAAAATCCACGGTGACCCTTCAATAGTCCTTTAGTTAGTCCAGGGTCACGGTTACCTAATGAGATAGCCCCTGACAGCCCTTCCTCATCACGTCCATGACGCACGGCGAGTCACCCATTTACTCGCCGTCCGCATGCCCGCGTATACTGTGGCAGGAAATCGCCTCGCAACGTCCGATGCCGTGGGTGACTCCCGCGGCGGCTGGGTTGTAAGGTGGAGGCTGTCTTCTCCCTCACGGTGCAGAAGGAGGTGACCGCTTCCCATTCTTTCTCGAACCGCAGTAGTCGCCATTGCTAGTTTATATCTGTTTTAGAATATCGCCAATTTTTTCTGTCAGTTGGCTGGGGAAGGCGCAGTCCATTCTCTAAATCAATGGATGCACTAGAGGTGAGCCTGGGTGAGCCACTGTTTTATGACCGGATATCTGATTGAACGAGAGATGAATAATTTTTGTTAATGGTTAGCATCAAAGACTTTTAACGTTTTAAGCATCAATTTATTGCTATCTCTTTCTAAAAAAGAAAACTTTTCTAAGTTTCTGTCATTGTCATTGATGACTTAGTTGTTATGTCACTTATGTCAGTGTCATTTTAAACAAAAGCATCCGCTAAGCAAAATAAAAATTGTTTTTTGTAGATTACTGTGTGAGTAATCTATATTATTCCTGGATATAAAGTAATACTAACAACTTTATTTTCGTCGGTCTTTCTTTGAACATTATTCTTTATTTTTTAGCAGAACAGTGTTTTGAAAATGGTTGGGCTCGATACTGACATGAACCGGGACGATGAATGCGACAATATCGGCCTGGGATGCGCTTTGGAGCACTTTTCAGAAATAGAAGATGTTCTAAATATGATCGACAATGTTAAAAACATCTATAACACGCCAGCTTTCGAAGTGGAATATGATAAACTATATGCTATTTTGAAACAATACTATGAGCAACCACATTTGCTTGATCCTCATTTGGACAAGATGTTGTCAAAGTTTCTGGTCCAGATCAAAGATAAGGACACGCCGTTTGAATTAAAGCATGCTACTTTCAACTACATGTATCAAATTATCAGAGTTAGAGGGTATAAAATTGTTATAAGGCACCTTCCACATGAGGTAAGATCTCTTTCAAAAAGTCTCTAACTTATTTCATTAATTTTAAAAATATTCTCTAAACTGTGTTGTGGACATCAGATTTGCTCCCTGTAAAACAATCTATTTAAGTTGGACTAAAAGCTAACCCAATATAATTGGAAAAAAGCTAACCATAATTAGTTATGATGATTCAATACTATCCTCACATATTTTCTTTATATAAAAAAACTAATATGTGGGATGATGTAGGCTAGCAGTATCAGTATTATTCCATAGAAATTACAAATGTTTTACATTTCAGGTATCCGATCTTCTAACAGTATTAACATTCCTGGAGGCTCAGGACCCAAATGACAAGGAGACGTGGAGGAGCAGATTTGTTCTGCTGCTGTGGCTCTCTATAGTGGTCATCATTCCTTTCCATATGAGCCGCCTTGATGGCTTTGCACCAGGACAACCAGGTAATATTTCAGGTTTGGTCAGTTCACACCGAGATGTGACCGTTTGGTGTGGGATGATACTGGAAATGTGTATCTTTTTGAGTAGTAAATAAAGTTCGATTTTGAGTTTCTCTATGAATTGACCCTTAGGAATCTACTACATTATGATTTAAAATGGGTTGTTTTCTGTTTCATGAACTACTAAGTAATAATAGTAACTACTAATAAAAAGTAATTTATACTGGCGCTTTTTGTCTGCATTGGTCCACTGCTTGTCACAGCCCTTTTTGATTTAGGCTGAAATTGATGTACTGGTTTTGCCCAGCATATAATTGGATTAATGGAAATAAATACTTTGAGTATGTTTTTATTTTAATCTGGAGGGCTTTTGTATCTCAATCTTTCTCACTATGTTCCACAGTATGAACTAAAAAGATTGATAGAATGACTTATTTTAGATGTTGCCGAAGGAGCCAAGAAACTGACAGTGATGGAGAGAATCTTTAATATTTGCAAGACTTATGCAATGAGCAGGGACTCATGTGCTGAAGCCAGTGCTTATTTAGCTTCCAAATTCCTTATAAGGTATGATTTACTTTTATTTATTTATTTAATTTAAGCCTTGCAATACCCAAAATTTACATTTAAAATTGACTAGGTAGGTAGGTAAATAATTCAGCCATTCAAAATATTAATAAGCTTCACAATGAACTTGACTTGATCCTTTTGTGACTTGATCCTTTTGTGCAGTGAAAGTGTGTCTAATTTTGTTGCTTTTTTTTTAAGTTTAGATTTTACAATCACGAGGTTTCTGAATTAAATTTTGAGATTTGTTGATTTGGGATTTACATTTAATGACCTGGGAACCACTACTTGTAGATCATAAAAAACTGTTTGTTTTGTGTGACAATCCAACCCGCAACACACAATGCAGCAATTGATGGCTCTGCCCAGCCAACCCAGTCATTAATCATTACCAGTCATTCAACAAAATCTGAATTACTTTCTTGTAGATCTGATGTAAAAGAGCTTTACATGGGCGCATTCTTTGATTGGGCCTGTGATCTACATTCCAATCTCCAAGAAGAGGAGACAATCCACTATGGAGTGCTGGCCGCAGTTGCAGCAGTTTTAAAACATGGGAAGAGAGATGACCTTCTCCCGTTGGCCCCAAAGTTACTCTCTTGGGTTACTAAACAGAACTATCAGCAGCATAAGGCGATGTTGGTCAGGAAGTATGGTGTGAAAATTGTGCAAAGATTAGGTAAGCAATCTTAGAAATTTTCAGCACTTATTTACATGTGAGCAATGAGACCATGTTGGTGCACAATTGTACTGCAATACCAGCTTAGTATGTGCACTGCTGGATTTCTGCACATAATGTTTGTGAACACATGACAATGTACATAATTTCTGGAATCGTACCCTTATAGAGGTCGCAAGTTTATCAGCATCGTACGCGCCGTATTTACTGATCGCAAATACGTACAGTACGCACCGTATTTACTGATCGCAAATACGTGCAGTACGCGCCGTACGCAAATCTTTTGGTATTTTCGACAGTGATTGCAGTTTTTTTTTCGTTTCCGATATGAATCAACTATTTCGTATACGCGCTTTATTATATAACGTTATCAAAATGCTACCTTCAATGTATATTCGGATGTCTACAGCATTTTACGAAATACGGCGCGTACGCTGACAAAATGTGCAATCAGTTAATATGTGTCAAAATTTTCATCAATGTATTAGAATAAACATAGTGTTAATGATTGTGTTAATACTGGAACATACACATTATTAATACTGAAATATTTTCCACCAAAAAATAATTGTTCGTCTATAGGTAAGGGGAAAATTGGCTTCTTCTAATAACCCCAGGGTTGTTGACTTGTAGATAACTCCGCCTTATGTATCACCATTGTACATGAAAGAGTAAATAAGTAGATAATTTCAATAAACCAAGTTCTCTTCCTTATTCCTATGATTTTTTCTATTTGCACGTCGACTTTTTGTCCTACATTATCTTAGGTCTAACATTCCTCCGACCGCGCGTGGTGTCATGGCGCTACACGCGCGGTTCTCGCTCTCTAGCCGTGACGTTGGGCGGAGTGGCGGCCGCTGGGGACACTGAACCTATTACCTCACCCCCTGATGATGATGATCAGGATATTCCTCAGGAGGTATGACATTAATAAATAGTCCAGACTATTGATTTCAATAAATACACTATGAAGGCTTGTAGATACTGGATCTTGTGTTACTACTGTACTCGTGGTTCGAGAAAGCCTCTGACTTTGTTTTATTTTGAACATTTTTTTACTCTGATATTAAAAACTTTCGTCTGTTTCGACTCCTGTGCCGGGTTATTTTTTACAATATTCAGCTTATATCAAGCAATAATAGTTTTTAGAGTAATAATATTCTTATTAATAAACATTTCCTTCTTCAGGTAGAAGATGTAGTAGAACTTCTCCTCTGCTCCCTCCGTGATGATGACACAGTGGTCCGATGGTCGGCCGCTAAGGGCGTCGGTCGCATCGGTGCGAGGTTGCCAGCTCTCGCGGCCGCAGATGTGTGTGACAGTGTGCTGTCGTTGTTCGCCGAGAACGAACGGGAGACGGCGTGGCATGGAGGGTGTATGGCTTTGGCTGAATTAGGTATGTTAGACATATTTTTAAGGACTAGAATTTAGTTGTGATGTCTAGTTAAGTGTTCAATAATAGAAGGACCATTCTAATTGATAACCAAATCTCCTATGCACGCGTGTATGTTTACAAGTTAAAGAAGAAAAATATTTGTATGACCTACAAGTAGTTGTTCCGGGTCTGGGTGTTTGTGTGTTTATGTGAGTTCTATGTTTGTAAACGCACCCACGACACAGGAGAAATTCCTAGAGTGGGGCAACGGGCAAAAAAAAATACAGAAAAAAATTTAAACCTAATTAAAATGTAAGATTTAAAAAATCACAGTCAAGAAATGCAATAAAAATAAAAAAATCAGTCAACGTTTTTCCATCCATAGCTCGTCGCGGCCTCTTGTCTCCAACGCAAGTGGGTCACGGTATAGCGAGCGTCGTGAGCGCGCTCCGGCGGGACGAGGCGCGCGCGGCGGCGGGGGGCGGGGGCGGGGGGCGGGCCGCGCGGGACTCCGCGTGCCACGCCGCCTGGGCCTTCGCGCGCGCGTACGACGCCACCGCACTCGCGCCGTATGCTACCGCACTTGCTAATGCTTTGATAAGTACCGCGTGTTTTGATAGAGAGGTGAGAATTATTTCAGTTTACTTTTTTTTTTGTTGTTACAATAGCTCACCTTACTCGTCACAAATACCAAAAGTATGACATATCTCTAAAAGAGCAATATCTAATGTTTCTCGGTTGCAAAAAGCCTGTGTGCCAAATAATCGAATTAGTAAGTAAGTTATTAGACCATCGGTTACATTATTAAAAAATATTTGACCCGTATTTTTTCTTTTGTACATACCTAAATCAAAATTGACAAAGACGAAGCTTTTCAAATTTATAACATGTCATTCCATTGTTAAAATAAACTGGCAGACTAATTAGATGTTCAATTTATTGATACTGAAAACTAAGTTTGCTTTAACTAGATTCCAATCTTTGCCTGGAACCAATCAATGACCGAATTTAGTCATCCCAGTCTTAAAGATGTTCAATCACAAGCACTTACTACAGAAACCCTTCTTCATCACAGATCAACTGCCGTCGCGCCGCATCAGCAGCTTACCAAGAGAACGTAGGTCGTCACGGGATGTTCCCTCACGGTATCGACGTCCTCACGACGGCCGACTTCCAGTCAGTAGGTCCTCGCAACAACGCCTACCTGGTGATCGCCCCGCAGGTGGCCTCCTACCCGGAGTACACGCAGCCTCTCATAGATCACCTCGTTGACTTGAAGGTGGAACATTGGGACTGCGCTATAAGAGAGATAGCTGCTAAAGCGCTTTATAAGCTGACTGAAAAGGTTTGTGTTTTTTTTGTTTATGCCTATTTTTAGTGCTACATGGATAGTATGGTTGTGAGTATGGTTGAGCTCCTTCAGTTATGAGCCAGCTCCACGATAACTGACAAATGCTTGCATTGACTGGACAGTGGACAGGTCCACTCGAATTTGTGTGGTTCTTTCTTCAAAAGACCATTTCAGACATTAACCTGCATGGTCCTCGTATAACCTGATCTACATATAATGTCTGGACTTTAAAAGATACTGTAACCTCTGAGTTTGTTTAGGCTGTTTCTTCGACTTCTCAGAGTAGTCAGGTACGAAACACCGGCCCCTCCTAATTTTATGAAAAGACGTGTAAAAGTGTTGATATAACCTACTTGCATAAATAAAACATTATTTCATTTCAGTAGAGTCCGCGCCACCACTCATGATCTTTTTTTTTTATCGTGGTAAAATCATCAAATGAGTCCTCCCACCCAGGGCAGGGCGGGAGGGACTGTCAGACTTGTACTGACTAAAATCCACGGTGTCCTTCACTAGCCCTTTACGTACCGGGGTATTGTCAGTCATGCGCCAAAAGTTCTTGGACTATACTAATGAAGTTTACCGTTAATAATTAAATTGTCTCGAAACTAGATTTTAGAGACCGCTATAAATAAAAGCGTAAACATACTTATGTTGCCACTTCTCTGGATCCAGTGCGGGATATCTATTATCGGATAATAATCTTCGTAGACATGACTTCAAATTCGGTTCATGATCGACTTCAGTACAATGACAGGCATACCATGAAAGGTTAGACAGAAATGAACCTTTATAGGAATGAGGAATTGTCTAAAGAGGAATTCTTGATGGGAAAAAAACATAGTACCACTTCGCCCTACCTGGGAACTATCTCTGGACTTCTTGGTGAATTGCGACCATTGAACCAACGGAGTAACCCTATTGTGTTGTTAAATCTGTTTGTTTTTTTTTTTTTTTTTTCTACCTTTGCCCAGCAGTGGGACAACCACTGCTGGGCAAAGGTCTCCCCCACAACTTTCCACTCTTCCCTGTGTGCGGCTTTCTCCGGCCAATTTGTCATGAAAGTGTCTAGGTCGTCACGCCAGCGTTTCCTAGGCCTCCCTCGACAACGACGCCCGTCCGGCACCCACTGCGTAACAACCCTAGCCCATCGATCCTGATGCATTCTATAGACATGGCCCGCCCAATCCCACTTCAACCTGGCAGTCTTGTTGCCCACATCGGTGATTCTTGTTTTGGAGCGTATTGCGTATATACTGATTTTATTATTACTTATTAAATTGTCTGACATGTTAAAACCAAAAATTAAAAAGCTTATTTAAGTTTTAAGATTTTGAACTTTTTGCCAGATTCACAACACTTTTGTATTAAAACTTCATTGCTGAACTCATTAATTGCATCAACTTGTTTATGGTTTATCTATAGCGTTTTAAACTGGCCGTCATATTCTGCAAGAATTTTCAAATTCAGAATTACCTAATTATAGCTTGACAGTTATTATGTCGTAGTTTCATTTTCTGTGCTACTTAGGTTATGTAGGATTAGTTTATTTTATAATTTTATTTACCTTTTTTATTTGATGTCGAACCCTTTTTTCGTGCCATAATTTATACTAAACATATTAATACTACTACTACATTCAAAATTTTTTGAAAATTACTAAATACTTACAAGAATGCGTGGTGTAAGTTGGTTTTCATAACTACTCAAGTACTTCAAATGTTCATTCTCAGGCTTGAATCCGACTTCCTTATGATTTAACCCCTGGGTAATATAATTATGCCGAATCAGCTTGAGCCTAAAATTTGTCCATACAATAAGCAAAGCGTTCGACGTAGTTGCGTCATCCGAACAAAAACAAGACGAATGATGACGATATTGGAAATGTGTATATTTTCGTGTAGTAAATAATGCTAGATTTTGAGACGCCCTATTGAAACGTACGCTTCTTTGTTAAAACACCCTATTCCGTGTGGTCATTCTCTTTACTGCTATCCTTTTTTAGATCCCTGAATACGTAGCAACAGAGGTGCTTCCGAAGCTGGTTAAGAAGACAGAGTCCATTGACCTGAACGTGCGTCATGGAGCTATTCTTGCCATCGGTGAAGCTATCTATGCGCTGTCTCAGGCGAAGCTGAGTAATGGTATGTTATTTGTTACTGCGTTTTTTGTGTAAAACCCTTCAATAAAAAAAAGTTTAAAATAATCTTTCTTTCGGAAGTCGGTGACTTTGTTTTTTATTTCCTTGACTTTTATGACACCACTGAAGAGGAGCGGAGATTTAGCGCAATCCTTTGGTTAACATTTCTCCATTTCTCGGCTCCGCAGCGTTGCTCCGCTCCTGTGGACAGGTAGCCTAATAGTGGCCCCATAGTATTACGTATTCTATAACAGACATTTAAGCGTGTTCTAGGCAGATGTACTCCAATGTCCCAACAGAGGTTGCCTTAGAGAGAGCTTGGATTCCATCCGCGAATTGTTTCAATTTGAATTACATCTATGTAGATGGAAGGCTTCAAGCAAGGTCATCTTTGTTGGGACGCTGGATTAAATCCGTCTAGAACATGCTATAAGTTCCGTCATTTCCAGGCAAGACCGCAGACTCTCTGATCTCCGAAGATGTGTCAGTGTCAGTCCGCGGGCTGGTGGCCTCTCTCCGCTCTCGTCAACAGTTCCGTGGTCTGGGCGGAGAGCTGATGAGACAGGCCTGCTGCCACTGCATCGCCTCGCTGTCCAGAGCCAATGCGCCTTACCATGGACATCCGATCATTGGTGAGTTTATTTTTAATTTTGTTTAAACCCAACATTATTTTTCTTGTACTTTTTTTTCAGTTGCCCCCACTCTAGAATTTTTTCTTGCATCAAGAGTGCATTTATAGATTTAGTACCTACCATCTACCAGAGACAATGCTTTCTTTTAATGATTTAAAAAAGAACTCCTGTGTCGTGGGAGCGTTTATAAACACTTAAACTCACATACATAAAGACTCAGATACCCGAAACAACAACATTTTTATTTAGTTTAAAATGCCGTGCGTCAAGTCATATACAACTACTTTCAAAAATGTTTCTTGTCAACGAAAGAGAACATGACTTGAAAAAAAGTGCTATGACCAACTTTCCTTTTTTTATATGGTATATTCATCAAGTAAGTCATCCCGCCCTGGGTGGGGCGGATGGGATTTGCACTGTTACTGACTAAGGATCCATCCAGTTCCTTCAGTTAGCCTTGGGGTTAACCAATCTGCATAGAGCAAAGAGGACAAAGGTTTTTCACGTAGGAACAGACTGTTACCATTCTTTTTATCTTGGTAAAATCATCATGAGTCCTCCCACCCAGGGCGAGACGGGATAGACTTTGACTCGTACTCACTCCAATCCATGGTGTCTTCAATAGCTCTTTACGTTCCAGGCTCACGGTTACTCGATAAGACAGTCCCGCTACCAACTGTTACCTTGAATCGAGTAAATGATTCTTATTTTAAAATAGTAATAATTTCTCATTAAATTCAAATTATTTCCAGACGAATGGCTCAGTCTTATCGAAGAATGTTTATCCCATGAAGTCCAAGTCATCCGTGAGAAGGCGATCTACGCTCTCCCCTTCGTATTCGAACACTATTTGAAAGATGACAACTTGAAGTATGGTGAACTGACTGCCAAGGAGAAACGCAAGCAGCTGATGGATAAGTACTGCGAACAGTTGAGCAATACTGGGGTCAATGGACTGGTACTGAGGATGGGATATGCTAGAGCTGTTGGTGAGTGTTGTTTAATGTTTTATTTGTGATTATTTATGTCAGTGAAAAATGAGATTTTCTTTTTAAGTGCTAAAAAAAATAAGTTAGGGAGTTTTCATGTTCTAATTTTGTCTTTCTGATATTTTGTGGGAAATGTTGTATAAGTTAGAGAAGTGACTTACTCGTATATAAATCTGATTTTATAAACTTTACACTTGCAGAACAGAATCATGGCGTACTGGTTCTTTTTGGGAGATATATGCTTACGGGCTCAAGTGTCAGCTTATAAACTTGTCCACACAAATATCTAGTAAAAAGATACGTCACGACGATCACGTATAATTCTGAAAAAAAAACGCCATACAGAACAACAAAGTTGTTCCCAATTAAACTTCTCATGTGTAATAACATACTTCAGATACAATCTTTGCAAGAACTTTTTTAATTGACATTTATTCATCTTTTCAGGTTCCCTCCCAAAATTCGTTCTAACAGAACATCTACCTACCGTGATCCATTCACTGATCAACTGCACAAAACTGACGGAAGGTACTCAGAAGTGGGCCGAAGCTCGTCGTGACGCAGTGGTTGGTTTAACTGAAGTTTGTCAAACACAAGGCATCGTGGGGGGAGTGGAGGACTATGTGGGGGAGATTGTAGCGGCCTTGTTGGACTGTCTGTCGGAGTATACTATAGATATGAGGGGGGATATCGGGGCATGGGTCCGGGAGGCTAGCATGACTGGTTAGTATGATGAATGTTGTTCATTTTTTTTTATCAATCAGTTTTTGGAAGTTGTTAAGGCCCTTAGGCCTCTTTCAAGATCACGCGGTGCCTATAGTTCGTCAATTGTTGTCATTTCTCCGTGAACGCTATAAACATTGTCGTATGTTTGTGTTTCGGTCGGCACGCTTCGCGCACCGCGCCTCTTGACGCCCCGCGTTTCTATGAACGAGTCATTAGAATGGATAAATATTTTAGTAGCCATAATGGTATGGTGTTGGTTTTTTTGTTGTATTGGATACTTATGTAAAAGTTACGGAAAATCGTATATCAACAGTTGAAAGTCGTCATAAAAAACTGTAACAATTTGAAAGCGAATCGCCGCATATACAATATGAGTACTTGGTAGATTATTTTATCTTAACGACTGTCCTAAGTCCTTGTCCTTGTCATGCAGTATGGCAAGCTCAGATAAATAGTCGCTTTGACACAACCTGGATAAAACTTCGACAGAGATTAGTGGAGCTTTTTTTTAGCGTGGTAATATCATCATATGAGTCCTCCCACCCAGGGCAGGGCGGGAGGAACTGTCAGACTTGTACTGACTAAAATTCACGTTGTCCTTCAATAGCCCTTTACGTACCGGGGTCACGGTAATTCGTTAGTCCCGCGACCACAGCAGGCTTTGGCCCTCTACAGGCCCCGTCACTATGCTGACACTCCTTGAGGCGCGCGTGGAACTCAACGCGCCGTCGACCCGGGTATGGTCTATGGTCGGACAGCGAGTCGCCTATTACTCGCCGCCCGCATGAACAATTTTTTTTTTGTGATATCTCTTAGGTCTCCTGTCCATCTGCCGCCAGTGTGCCGTGGAGTCTCCCCAGCTGAACTCTCCTCAAGTGATCAAAGAAATCATGTGCGGGGTCGCACAACAAGCGGTAGAGAAGATAGACCGCACGCGCGCACACGCCGGCAGGATATTCACCTCCCTCATTTATAAGTATGGAAATAACCCTCGTATCTATACTTTTATATTGAATATTATAAAGCTAGAGTTTGATTGCTTGTATTCGGTAATCTCAGAAACTACTGGTTTGTATTGAAAAATCCTTAATGTGTTGGATAGCCCATTTATCGAAAAAAGCTATAGACCATATAACATCACGCAACGACCAAAGGGAGTCGAGCAGTGAGGATTAAAACCCGGGGAATTGCTTTAAAAAAAGAAAAGAAAAAATTTGGAATTTATTGTTTTATTTTTAACCAGCTTCCGCCCGCGACTCCGTCCGCGCGGATGTCGGTCTTCGCGTGGATGGTTTATTTCTCCATTTTGAGTAACTCTGACAATGACATCTTATAAATATCTATTGGACCCAAATACGGCTAAGCCTATAATAATTAAGTAGATCCCTCTATTGAGCTACTGCTGTTGAGCTCGCGTTCTGTAGTAACTGAAAAATAAGATTTTTTTCTACGTACTTTTCCAGGATAAAAAGTATCCCATTGTATGCCCAGGATAATAAGGTATACTTATACCAAGTTTCATCGAAATCGAACCGTTAGTTTTCATGTGATGCCTGCACATACATACAGACAGACAGACAGACAAACATTTTTTTAATCACATATTTGGGTTTGGTATCGATCCAGCAACACCCCCCGCTATAATTATTTTTTCAATATTTTCAATGTACAGAATTGACACTGTTTTAAAAGTCCGAAAAGTTACTTTTCGGACTTTAAAACAGTGTTAAATAGTTACATCTTGTCCACAGCGATCCTCCAATTACCAACATTCCTCACCACGACGCACTCAAACGCATCTTTCCTTGCGAAGAAGTAGAACTGAAGCCGTCAACGAAAGAGTTTGAGGAGGTTGATCAACCTCCTACAAGTGAGAACTCAAACGTAGTGTTATGGCTGTTCCCGGGACATACCATGCCGAGATTCGTGCAGTTACTGAACTACCCGGATTATAGATACAACGTTATTAAGGGCTTGGTTGTCAGTGGGGGGGAGTTGACTGAGAGCTTGGTAAGTTATTTGTGTATTAGAATTATTAATAGTATAAATGCGAAGGTTTGGATAGCTGGATGGTTGTTTGTTACAAAATTTTCGTACTTTTTTAAACGTAACCCCACCCAAATCGGTCGTTGATTGGTTACAAAGGTCTGGATCAAGATTGCGACCGAGATACATTATTAATTTTGCGACGTTAAAAGATACAAAACTGTGGGATATATTGCACAAATGGAGATATTGTTTTTAAATAAACGGGTAGTATTTTTTTTTTTTGACACAAGTACAATGGCCTCTAGTATGTCGCCTACATTTGATTGGAACTTAACTTTTAGCTGCAGAATACAGTAACGATAATTAAATCTGGCAGCCAAGGTCAGAAGACGTACATTTACCCCGAAGTGTAGCATAGACAAGATTGGTTGATAAACAGATCAACAGCTTATCTTGTTGAACCCGACAAAACTGGATTATGGAGGTTAGATAGGCATCCAGATAGTAAAAGGCAGCGGACTCCAACATAATTTTGAAAAGTCTAGGCTGGAGATAAGCTTCCCTCTAGAGGGCCAAAGCCTGCCGGGGTCGCGGGACTGTACAAATTACCGTGACCCCGGAACATAAAGGGCTATTGAAGGACACCGTGAATTTTAGTCAGTACGAGTCTGACAGTCCCTCCCGCTCTGCCCTGGGTGGGAGGACTCATTTGATGATTTTACCACGATAACAAAAAAAAAGGCTGGAGATAAGCTTATCGATGCACAAGTGATGCAGACACCAGCAAAAGATTTGCTGGCAAAATATCAACTTACTATGAAGATCACATGAATTTGTTACTGTACAAATGAAGACGGTCATACCCTTCTGCCCAGGTTGCGGAAATGTTCGAAAAAGTTATTGCGCGCACATACCATGACGTTTTAAAGTGTGAGTAGTTCCGCTGTGGGAAAGAGACAGAGCTATACAAGTCGTCTAGCGCCATCTCTTTTCCACAGCGGAACTACTCACGCTCTAAGACGTCATGGTAGGTTACCTGTGTGTTGTGACTTCATGCAAACTTTTCCAATACTTACAAGCTCATAATTATAAAATAATTATACGAAACGAACATTGACAAAATATTTTAAACTTTTTTAACGTAATTATCGACACAATATGGCGCCAAGGAATAACATAAGGATAACGGTCAGTTAACACCGAGACGCAACGCGGCGCGACGTGACGCAACGATACTGCAAATGTGTATCTTATCGTGTAGTAAATAAAGTTAGATTTTGCTTCGCTGCGCTGCGTTGCGAAAGGTGTATCTTTTCGTGTAGGAAATAGAGTTAGATTTTGAGTAACTCTATTGAAATGAACGTCTGTCTGAGCTGACCATAAAGCGTATCTTCTTGTTAGATTTCTAAACTATTATTTTATTTTGTTCACAGGTAAAACACACAACTCAATCCCTCTACTCGTATCTGAACACACTGCACAGCGACAAGGAAATGCTGAAGGCCATCTGTGATACTATCATCAAGGTATTCGCTGACAACCTCCATGTCAAGAGAATTACTGGACCTATATTCAATTTCTTGGACCGGTTATTGAGTTCAGGTAAGATATTTGTAGAAAGGGTTTAAATATTTTGGTCGCGGGTCTCACAAATTACCGTGAACCCGGTACGTAAAGGGATATTGAAGGACACCGTGAATTTTAGTCAGTACGAGTCTGACAGTCCCTCCCGCTCTGCCCTGGGTGGGAGGACTCATGTGATGATTTTATCACGTAAAAAAAGGGTCTAAATAGCACGTTTTCTTCATCATCATCATCCTATAATGTTCCCACTGCTGGGACACAGGCCTCCTCTCTGTGAGAACGAGTAGGTCATAATCTACCACGCGGGCCCAGTGCGGGTTGGTAGATGTAAAAAAAAAAAATGTTTGGTTCTAGGACATGCTGGTTTCTCCACGATGTTTTCCTTCACCGTTTTGAGAGTGGTGATGAAATAAATGATACAATGTAATGCGCCTCTAGCAAGCGCAGCGTAGGACGTCCACCAACAAGATGGACAGACCACCTTATAAAGGTCGCCGGAAGACGCTGGATGCAGGTCGCTTCCAACCGGTATATGTGGAGATCTAAAGGGGAGGCCTATGTTCAGCAGTGGACGTCCTATGGCTGAGATGATGATGATGATGAACGCGCCTGTACACGTACAGCTCGTAAGTCAGGGTCGGTACCACTGGGCCTCCACTGTTCTTACACCACTTTTCATTTTTGCAATATTTCTGATTAGACACTAGTTTGTTTTAACGTCTTTTTTTTAACGTGGTAATATTATCAAATGAGTCCTCCCACCCAGGACAGGGCAGGAGGGATTGGCAGACTTATACTTACTAAAATGGCCTGTGGGCTTCAATACGTTTCGTGGTCACGTAAGCTCGTTAGTCCCGCGACCCCGGCAGGCTTTGGCCCTCTAAGGGGATCCTCCCCGTCATTGTGCTGACAGCTCTTTGAATCGCAATTTGACTCGCCGTCGACCCGGAGACACTGATATTTGGGAATGGAAACCTTCTAGTTTTGGAAATTATTCTTACAAACCATGTCTACCGGCATAGTGTGTGTAGGAACCTTATGAAAACAAATTCGGGGGTCATCGATCAGCTCGTTAATCGCCAGTCGCCTGATCTTAATTTATCTGCTCCCGAACTCTCGACCTTATGAACCTGGTATTAAGATAACTTGTAAAACGACAGAGAAGTACCAATTTTTTTTACGAATGTTTTTTTTTAGGTTCCATTTCACCAATTCTGGACGACCCAGAATCGACATTTGCTATGGACATTCTAAAGCATCTACAGTTGGAACTGCGAGGAGGGAAGAACATTTACAAACTCTTGGATTCCATCAACGTTTTGTGTCAATTAATTCAGGTAACGTTTGTTTATAACTCTTTTGTAAATCTTTTCTAAATGCAAGCTTTTTTGGCACTTAGACACTTTTGGAGTGTACACTGCTTGTATATGAATGATATCGCTTCGGTTTCATAGTATTTTAAAGATTCATGAAATGTATTCAATAAATCAAGATGGCGAGACGAGAAACCCTATTTCACGATACAAAACCTTATCTTCTATGCAGGTGGGAGGTTCAGTGTGCAGCAAGTCCCTGTGCCAGCTGGTGATCTACCTGTGCTACGCGGACCGCTACGTGCGGCGCTGTGCGGCCGCGCGACTGTACGAGGCGCTCACTCTGTACGGGGACGTGTGCTCCGTGCCGCAGGACAACATCGACCAGGTTACACATCTATGTCTGCTTAACTGCTAACCTAGTCCAGCTCGTGCTTCTTAACCTAAGCAAGGGGGCCGTTCAAGTATTACGTAAGCAGATTTATTACAATTATTTACCCCCCCGTCCCCCTTGTCAGCAAAAGTAAGCAAAGCACTTACCCCCTCCCCCCATGATTACGTAAACATTTTTCAATTAGTGTATTGTTTTTGCCTAAACGTATGCATTATTTGCGGGAATCCCCGAAAATGCGTTTTGTTTTCAACCAAAGACAATGTGAGGGTTGCCATTCGTGTAAAAAAGTAAATAACTACCGATGACGTAATCATCATCTAGACTCCCCTAACCCTCATGTCATCTAAAATAAGCAAATTAAAAACCCCCCGCCCCCCTCATAGTGCTGACGTAATACTTGAACGGCCCCAAGGTCGTTCTACTAACCTAGACCAGATCATGTGATGAACCTAGGCCTACTCCAGTTACTAACAAAGGCCAACTCGTGCCACTAAGATGGGCCAGATTGTGCTACTAACCTAGGCCGGCTCGTGGTACTAACCAGCTTTTTCCCTTTACGTTGTGGTAAGAGCATGTCCACGTCGTCAACGTGGAACGGTGCGGTAACATGCCACGTTACGTGCTAGTGCACGGCGCGTGTGAACTTGATGCGCTCACTCAGTTAATGCTTCATTATCTGAGCGATTAGTTGTGAGTAAAAAAATTCAGAATATTTACTGTTATTTATTGGTTTATTTTTTCAAAATTGAAAGATATGAGATGATTTTTTCTTCAACCTCTCTCTTCGACTATTAAACAATAGCAGAAGCAGAATACATCTTGTGCGGTCTATGTCTAGAACGAGACTTAGACACTTTAGTGAAAAATGTAGTAGGATTTTACAAGGCACAGCGACGTGTAACGTTGCTGTGTCGTAACCGTTCCACGTTGACGACGTCGTGATCAACGTGGAGATGTGGACAAGCCCCAATTCGTTGCGCCGACGCAACTTTTGTCAACCGCTAGTTAGAAGTGTTGCTAGTGGTGGCAACGTTGGTCGCGGGACTGTACGAATTACCGTGACCCCGGAACGTAAAGGGCTATTGAAGGACACCGTGGATTTTAGTCAGTACGAGTCTGACAGTTCCTCCCGCTCTGCCCTGGGTGGGAGGACTTATTTGATAATTTTACCACGTAAAAAAAAAGTGGTAGCCACGTTGTCAATATCACCCATGCGGTCAATAATGATGGTAAAATGTGTTCCGTGTGAATTCTACTATTTCTTTTTAATACAAATATGCGCCACCTCACGAATTCGCGTGCTAAGACACGTGCCAATCTGCTATCCAAAAGTAAATAAAGAGAACGTGTCATAGATTATTGTATAAATAATAAAATATAACAATAAACAACAATATTTTGACATGACAAAATGTCTATAGTCATCGGTCAAAAGGTTATATGTAAAAAAAAATGGCACATTGTTTTTTTATTCTCTTTTATTTATGTAACCAAGATATAATTGCGCATAAAACATATATTTGTTATGTAATATGTCAATGGCTGAAGATAAAAAAATCGTTAGATTCTGGATTTTTATTTTTAACGACTTCAAAAGAGCTAGTCTTTTAGGCTGCTCTTCTACCAGTGTTGCGAAGCGATAGATATGCGTAAAATTAACCAATAGCATAGCTGATTTAAGCTTAGAATATTTTATAATTTTATACATTTCTAAGCATCGGCGCTCGTCGTCATCGACTACTACACCTCTGGTGTTGCAAGCGTCCATAGCCTGCAACACCAGAGGTATCGCTTGCGTGTTGGCTACAGTAACCGCTTTCCAATAGACGATTCTTATGCTTCATAGTCACCAACACATATACCGTCTCCGTACCGTCGCGGGTTAAAATAGTGAGTGGCAAGTTCACCCACATTTAACTGAGCGAGAAAACTATCTGAACTACAATATCGCTGCTCATTTATTTCTAGTTCTCGCTTTTCATTCATCATCTGCCGTGGGGCATATACATTAGTTGCAAATAAAAAGACCATTACTCACAATCATTTTTCTTTTTTCCCAAAGATGAAAAAAGTCTAAGACGTACATGTACGTTCATTGACTTCTACATAATACGTCTAGTGTCGTCAAAAGTTCAATTATATTATGTTAAAACATTATGTAATATCTAGTTTGTAAAAATATTAAATCCATTCTTTCACTTAACGATATGAGAAAAGCTACGAAATTTAGAATTTTATAGGATTAACGTTAAAGAGGCTTAGAATATAGAATTCGATCGATTCGGTCGAGGATCCCACTCCTCTTCTTGTTCTGTCTGGTGAGCTACCCGACAAATGGCTGGTTTACTGCATAAATAAACTGAAAATATGTTTAGTCCGTCAGTTAGAATATTGAAAAATAACGAACACATTTTTATTTTTTTATGAATATTGACATATATAAAACGCTGGGAGTAGTGGCTCGTGACGTCATAACGCCTGCAAAATTGCACCCACTGAATGACGTTTTATGATTTTTAGAAGCGGAAAGCTTTAACATCACAATAGTAAGACCTTTTTTTAGTTCTTCAACAGTCCATAGATATCGCTACTGTTGTTCATTTATGTTTGTTAATTTTATTTGTCAGCTACAAATAAGTTTAGAACTTTTTTTTTATGAAACTCGATAGTTTTTTTATTTAAAGTAATTTATTTCTCAAAAAAAAAATAACAGGACTGACACTTTTTTGACTTAAATATAGACAAAAACTTTGACTTTCATACCAAGCGTTGTATTTTTAGAAACCGTTTACTTTTTTCTTCGCACGCAACTGTTAACATTATCAACATCATCATCATCATCATCATCAGCCGAAAGACGTCCACTGCTGAACATAGGCCTCCCCTTTAGACTTCCAATAGTACTGGTTGGAACCGGCTTGCATCCAGCGTGATCCTGTGGCCTTCATAAGATCGTCTGCCCACCTTGTGGGTGGACGTGGTCTCCATTCGGCCATCAGTTCTGCGTGCTATATGGCCTGCCCACTGCCATTTCAACTTGCTTATTCGTTGGGCTATGTCAGTAACTTTGGCTCAGAAATTAGAGTATATCACGCAGAGAGACTCCGAGCATAACCCTCTCCATAGCTCGTAAGACTATATTGAGCTTAATAATGAGGCCTATAGTAAAGGACCACGTTTCGCCATACGTCATCACTTTTTAAAATACAAGATTTCTAACAAAATATTCTTTTTTCACAGATAATGTCGGTCCTCGCTGAAACGGACTGGGAGAAAGAGGTATCAGAACTTAGGCCCATCAGGAACGAGCTATGCGACCTCATGAATATCAAGCAACCAGTCATGAAACAAAAGACGGGCGCATAAGGTTGAAGAAAACCAGTAATACGGTACTGAAATTACTAATGCTTGATTAAGTAGCTTTATTGTAGGAGTCGTGATTAGATGCCGGATTATTTTATAATTTTGGGATAATTTTAATCCTATTTCTTTTATCAAGGTTGTGTTTTTAAATCAGTATTAAGACTCTAGTTTGTTTGGAAAAGGAAATATGATACGTCAAATGGATTCTATCAGCTGTTGAATAAATTGATTTTGGATGGCACGCACGAAACTCAATAAAAATTAGCTAGCAAATTGCTGTTGATTTTCGTTGCACAAATACCCAAACCTTTTTTTTTCCTTCGTAGTGAAAATAAAATGATGTCTTGTAAACAGTTTCACAATGGCGCTGTTTTAAACGTTAAATATTTATTTGTAATAATTTATAACAACATAATAATTTATTATTATATTGTCATCTTTATGACGCTAATTTTTCTCATTATTCATGTATATTTCAGGAGATTTCTGTTTGAAAATAATCCGGTATCTAATGATGATTGATCATTTCTATTATTCAATTTTTTACTGCTAAAGAATTATTAACTTGCTAATGTGATAATAATATAGTGTGCTATAAACTTTTGTGTTAAGATACGTTTTTACTGCGCGAGCTAAGTTTTAGATCGAGTGAATGTACGTTTCGAATGTTTTGTTCTTGAGCGCTTGCTCGTTCGGTCGCGGAATAGTCTTAAAAGACCCGCAGCTTTGGTACACACAGGGCAACTGAACGAGGTTGGTTTTAGTCCGCCAGGTCTGAAAGTAGCTTCCATTTCACCTAATGAAGGAGGATATTTAAGAGGATCATTTGATGATTTTCCAAAATTATATATAAAGCGTGGTCTCATTTTTTAAACTGTTGGAGAATCTATTTACATATCTTCAGAACAAAATTTAGTTGTTCTACCCGGTGAAAACGTACCTTTACAGAAAATATAAGACTCATATTTTTATAAGGCTTATCAAATGACATTTGACATTATAATGATATTTTAACACGTTGTCAGATAATGATTTGTACACGTTCTGCTAATTTGTGATAACTAAGAGATTCTCACACAAATGTATTGGTTGATCTTGATATGAAATTATGCATTTATGTTACACAATGTAATGTTCTAATAAACTTATCTATTTATTTATATTTAGTTTTATTTACAATTATTTTTAGAGAACTACACATGTAAATATAAAGCAAGAACTTATAAAGTACACAAGTCGACGTCTTCAACCCTTGTTTTCTTCAACCAAGTATTTGTAGTTGCGAGGGGTCCTGTGGTGCTTCTGCGATGAGGTTCGACCAAAAAGTTCCGTAGTTCTTCAACACGGTTCCTCTGCGAACAGAAATATAAATACATTTACTCGTTGTCCTTGCCTGGAGGCTTTAGATTCACGGCACACCATACGATTTCAACTTCCTCTAGATTGTCTTGCGGGAGGACTCATTTGATGATTTTATCACGAAAAAAAAAAAAAGATTGACTTGCGAGATTCCATAAAAAAAAACAATAACGGCTTAGGCAGAAATAACATTGCTCCCTCTGCTACACATTTTACTCCTTATTTCCACGATCATACATTTTGTCATGCAGCATTTGTCTCGTAGGTAACAAATATGTAATAGGTTCAGTAGACAGTGAGTCTCGAAATATCGGTAAAAGTAAATCGAAAGAATTTCATTTCTGCGAAAAAAAATAATTAAATCGGTAGGATCGACACCACTGCGTCACACCGACATGAACAACAACAGACACATGTTATTGTAAATATTACTCATGCAAGTCATACAAGGAAAATAGAGTAATAGTGAATGTTTACAGAATCGTGGAGATGACGTGAGATTGATGGATTCTTGTTTATATTATAGGACTAGCTGTGTAGCCAATACTTGTACTCCTTCCAGAAGTTCCTGATATTGGCGCGTTCAACGAAACTCTCCAGATTTATAATATTAGTATACCTATAGATGACTGGGTTTAGTTTCTAAACCAATCCCTGCCTTGTTAACTTGACCACGCATATCGTGTTGGATGGCTAGAATTAAATTAGTCCATTGCATTACTTGTCTTAGACATATCGATTTTGTAAACGAAGGTTTTTAGTATGGCTTCCACTTGCTAACGTCAGACGCAAAGATGATTATTGCATGAAATAGTATACAACTCATGCAACGACAGATAATTAAAAAAAAAAAACTTTTCCAAAAGAAAATTGTAACCGCCTTCAAAAACTACCACAAAAAGGGTAAAATAACCTACAAAATAACTTTTGTTTTGGAAGGTAGTGGCTTTGTTCTTTTTTATTTCATTGCACTAGAATTTTGTAAACCGTAGCACCGGTAATAACATCGCTCATGTGCACAATAAGTTGATAAAATTCCCTATCTCAAAAACTACTGAACCCATTTTGGTGGAACTTGCAGTATTCTCTAATGAAATACATAATTTTCTTACATGTACACTAGAATTTTGTAATCCGTAGCACTGGTAATAACATCGCTCATGTACATAATACAATATAGGCTAATAAAATTCCCTATCTCAAAAACTACTGAACCGATTTTGATGAAACTTGCAGTATTCCCTAAGTTGAACGATACCTAGTACAACAAAAAAGAATTACTTAAATCGGACTTGTAGTTCCGGAGATATGTGAACGATGAATCTGTCGATGCCTACTCCTTACTGTTAAGGAGTTGTACCTTCCATCATCAGCTCAGGTACATGAGATGACGATTACAATACGCAAGTACTTAAATGACTTCATAAGATTTGCGAAAAACGATGTGTGGGCCCATAAAATTTGAGGGTTGCCCTCGATATCTCTAAGATCCAATCATCAGATCCTGACTTGGTGACTATGGGACACTTCAGAAGTATCTCCTTTCGAACAAAAAAATAATTTTGAAATCCACAATTGGCGGAGTAATTGCGTAACAAACACAAAAAATAAGAAAAAAAAACATACCGTCGAA
This sequence comes from Agrotis puta, assembly GCA_943136025.2. NCBI lineage: Eukaryota > Metazoa > Arthropoda > Insecta > Lepidoptera > Noctuidae > Agrotis > Agrotis puta. The sequence continues at coordinate 6,639,404 of OW964171.2, forward strand.
TTGATAACCTCCTTTTTTGAAGTTGTTTACGGACTCTGTTTACCCTAAAAAGTAGACGTCAATAGAAGTGTAACTTCTTACCAGCAAATGGTACCGTTTGACCTATATTTCAGTCTTATGTGCAGATACATATTCCCTGATTGTTTGGCTATCTAGAACACAGATCACGAATTTTGCACACAAAGTCAAAGGGGTACTTTGCACAGCTGAGCAGCTAAATATATTACGAGTCCACAACACCACTCGGACTTTGCCGAAACAGGTGTCTTAAAATGACGTCCTAAATAGTGAGTGGTTCCGCTCAGGGAACGAAATGGCGCTAGACGACTTGTATAGCTCTGTCTCTTTCCCACAGTCTAACTACTCACCCTTTAAGACATCGTGGAAGGCCACCAGGCCCGCCCCGTACACGTGTACAGCACGCTTTTAAACCAATTTATTTTATTTTTTGAACGTGCACACAACCGTTGACCTATTACACCATAAACACACTTGTTGAATCTAGTTTTACGACAATCATCGTCGGGTTATCACTTGTGCTAAAAGCTTGTGAAACACCCAAGGTACGTTTCAGTATCAAAAAACTTGCTGATTAATGTCCAATAATCGAGACATTACAAAACTGTGTGTCATATAAACATGGTCGTTACTCAAAACGCAAGTCACCGGATGGCCGACATCGCAATTACTTCAGAATAATAAATTCAAGGCCAATTATGTCTACGCTTTAAATTTATCTAGAGCAGTAGTTCCCAAACTTTTAACCTTCGCGCCTCTCAATTTTTGTGTTATTACCACGCCCCCTTGTCTAGTTCTAAAAATAAAATGCCTTATACTAGGAATCCGTCCTGTTTCGTAGATGCGTTTCTGATAAACATTACACTCTTATTGCTCTTATCCCATTTGACTTGAGCTCGGCGCAACACGTTTTCTTCATCATTCTCCCATGTCTGCTATTCCATTATTTGCTCCTATTTTATTTTATCATTCCTCCTCCTCTCCATCCAACAAAACGTACACACAAGTTATTCTTTTTTCTGATAGATTTTAAATCTGGAACTTTCGAGCGTGCTAGCTAAAATTACCCCACGCCCCCAACAGATGGGGCGCGCCCCACTGATTGAGAACCCCTGATGTAGTGTAATATATGATCAATCTCGATTGATACACATTCTACGTAGCCAGGGTTTATCTTTAAGGTCAATTTACGTTGACTAATGATCATGACAGCTCATTGATGTTGCGCAAGAGCACATATGTATCTGCAGTGAAAGGAGTAGCGCTATTAGGGCACGGGTCGACAACCTCATTATCACGCTGCCTCAAAATCCAAGTATGGCTCGAGTTAAGTACTTCAATTAACTTGTTGGAATTAGATTGACAGCTATAATTAAATCATGCGATTTCAAAACATCTCGGGATAATTGTGCGGGCTTAAGTTTAACTGCGACTCATACTGCACTGCTGCGTTTAGTAGAGACTAGTTAATGCCTGCGTCGTTGCCTGCCGTTGAATTTTAGTCGGGACGTTAAACTGGAATAAAATACCATCAGTATCCTAGTAAATCCAGTAGGTCTTGTGCGAAATAGTAACAAATATCATATATTTTCTCATATCTATATGAGAAAATATATCTTACAGAACGAACTCGATACAAAATACATTTATTATTTAAAGAGATAAAACTTTCAGTACCAATAGTACAACCGGAAGTAGAAGTCGGTATTATTTAGTGGAAGGAGTTGAAGGAGGCTTATACCAAGATGGTAGAAAGAGGCCGAAGAAGAATTATTTAGCCCGGTCTTAGGTCTCTCCTATGAGATACTTGTATCTCGCGAAATGTAAGCCTACGACGATAACAAGCTTATGCTTAGGTTAAAAATTATTCAATTTCGAAGGTACTCTTCAGTCAACTTATCAGAGTGCCATACAAAACTTACGTGAAATAAACCCTTCCTTGGCTATCCGGGGGTGCTCGCCACAGTAGCGTAGCCCTCGTCTTAAACTCCGGATCACCGTGCGTGATGGACGAACATTCTGGATGTATGGTCGTGTTGGGGGCTGGCTCCCACGCCCCTATCCAGTTGTCGTGTTCCACTGATCGAGCTTGGATGAAGAACCCTTTGAATGGCTCTGAACCTTCGATTGTGACTGGAATGCGAGAATTTTAAGTGTAAACTATGATGTTTGTTTGTTCAGTGAACTTTTTGTTCGTAATTTATATTAGGATTTGATGTAAAATTAATTAGAAATTAGTAGAAAGCTTATTTATAAGTGTAGGTGCACGACAAGCTTTTGCTATTAAAGGTACCTACTATACTATTGGAGTGACACACAGCACTCCACTCCCTTTGACATAAAGCCATTATAGTTTCAAAATTATAATAGCAAATATCTTAAAGTTAAACACATAGATTTTAGAATGTCCAGATTCCTAATAGGCCCCTGAGATTTAGATTTAGAAGCCAAAAAAGAGAAGAAAAATTAACCCCGTCTGTAGTTCGAGTGCGTGGAGCTCACTCAACATTCATAAAAATGTGGTTAAAACGCGACGTTTTGTTTTAAACACACAAGATAATATAGACTTCAAATTGTCCATAATGGGTTGCGAAACCGTTCCGTTTCGGGTACATTGCTAATTCTGGACCACAAAAAACTAAATTAATGTTTGCTTCTTTAAGCAACAAATTGGTACCCTTTCCTCTCCACTATATCCCACACTTCTTAATCTGCAGCTGCTATCTACAGTTTTCAAGGTCCTACGTTTGTTACCCTATTACCCCAATCCGTTTGGGGTCAAACCGGTCGAACCGCCATACGTCGTCTGACCTACAATACCATACGCATAAACGGTTTGCGTAATCGAACTTATGTGTAATACGCACTCACTGCCCACCGGTAGATTTTATCAATGAACGCTATTTTATAGCAACTTTACCGTCTGATCTAGTTATATCTGTTTAATTATTTTGTAATACTCAGAATCTGTTGCTTGCAAATAATTTTGGAGATACAAAATATTGAGTAATGGTCTGGATGCGATTGCGAGATGCTGTCTGCTGTTTGAGTTGGTATTAATAAAATGTTGAATGAAATATCGAAGTTATGAGCGTGTTTAGACTTTCAATTACCGGTCTTTTACTAGAACATTCCATCAAACGCGTGTGAAACAGAAATAATTGTCCTTGGGCGTAAGCTGAGCAAGCTTTCTTGAGAGTTTTTGTTCGCTTGCGAATGGAATAGAAAAAAAAAGATTTCTTAATTGCTTGAGGATAATAATTAACTAGCAGAGAAATCAACTATGATTTTTACTGCTACTTATTTTCCCTGTATTTAATGACGAAGCTTTAGTACAGACATGAGATGAAATGATGAATTAGTTGATTCTACATCTTCGTGCCCTGATTAATAACAGTGTCATTAACAACCTATCTGAATACACTATTGGGCAAAGACCTCTCTAGAATTATGCTCATCTTCAAGCTCTTGTTCGGTTTACAAAAATTTAAGGCGAAGTGCGGGTAGGTAAAAAGCTCCTATAAAGGTAAGGGGATATCGCTTCTGTTAACTCAAGTAGTAGGTATAAAGAGTCAAATCTATTTTTCAATCTATATTCCTGGAAACTTATCCTACTTGATAGTCTGAATCACCCTTCTATCAGTAAAAAATGTCAATTAACACGACTTATCTGCATCTTAGTAATCACTAGATCTTAATTACATCTGGGTACGTTTTATAAACAGTTCTCTGATTTTAAAATACGAAGTTTTAATCGACTTTTCTTGTTGCCTATACCTGTTTAATATAAACTGACTAATGAAAGAAGCGTTTCACACTAACTTATTTAAAAGATCTTTATCATACTTATTTACCATTCAAAATAATCTACCCCTTACAAAAACAACAACATCGTACCAGACAGTAATGCGAAAAGTGTATTCACCTGTGACGGGAGTATTTGGCCCGTAAACTAGCGCTGATGCGGCGACCCTGTACGGTAGGGTGGATAAGGGTTGCGTCCTATGTTGCCCATGATTGGGCTGATTTGCACGGCTCTTCACACACGTGTCGATCGGCGCCCCGTCCGGGAAACTTTGCACACCCCAGCACAGAATTAACCCTAACATCAACTTTGTAAACATTTTTTTCTATGCTCGCTCGTTCTGATTTGAAAGGTACGAGTAGCACTGCACACCTCGCGCTCGACTGTGCGTGAGTATGTTGCCGCATTTAGTTTTGTAAGCCGAGTTCGAAAGGATCTAGATCTTTGTGCCAGTTGATAGATCAATTAATGTTGTAGGATGTTGAGGTGTGCCGAAATCGACATATGGTTACTTTGATTGCGCATATGACGTTTTCAACTGTTCAGCCATGCTGAGAACGAAAATTTAAATGAAACTATCACTGAATAATTAATCTTTTTATTAAAGAAATAAACTTGTTGATACATAAGTTATTAACTTGATCTTACATGAAGTTTCTCTTGCATAGAATTCAGTATACAAAAATTTGATGAAGAAACGGTGAATAAAATTAACACCAATAAGTTGTTGATCAAAAAATACTGTAAATGTAATGTAATTGTAAAGTTTTCTTGACATTTAGTAATAAATAAGGTTATAAATTGATATTTATAAGCTTATGTATTCATTACTCAGTGGTGAAATAAATTAATGAAACCAACATTTTTATGTGCACAATAATTTTAGGCGATGTAATTACAAAAGTATTTGCGTAGTTCTGCTGATTTCGATTAGGAAATTATGATAAGTCTTATCATGTACATACATGTTCAGACATCTTGCAAAGATATAGAACAAAATTGATTTCATGATAATGTTTACAAGGTGTAAGTAATTATTCATTTAAAAATATAATTTTGTCGTCGTCAGGCCTATTCGGCGCAAGAACGTTCGGGTCTAAATCAGCTTTGGCTGCATTATCCGTTTTAATGTAATGCATTATTTCATCGAGCATATTTTCACAGTTATCGTATGGAGGTTCATCGTCCGGCTTCACAGTAACAGGATCTTTTACAGGACCACTCCCTTTTATAACATCTTCATTGGGCAAATCACTTCTGTATTCCGAACAATTCCAATTCGCTATCATCTGATCAGAAATCTTTTCACGATCTTCAGAAATGTCGCGCAGTTTAGAATGGTTCGGATATTTCTTCTCTAAATATTTTGTTTCGTAATCGTTCAAGGAATTGTTGTAAACGCTACTTGAAGGTGACGAAACGCACTGGATCCAGTCTTGGCAATTGATCGAAATGCTAGAAGCGTTTGTGAAGCCGTAGTAATCGTCGACTTTGAAATCTCTGTCTCTGTTAGCTATGAAGCCAGAATCGTTGTCTAAGTCCGATCTATCTAGTGAGTCGTATGCTTCGTTAGTTACTCCATTTTGTATAGTTTCGTAGACTGGTTCTAAGATTTCAGCCAGTCTTTCACTCGCTTGTATAGATATGATTTCAGCGACATGTAACCTTGGTGTGATTGTAGCGTATTGGTCTTTGGCGTCATCTGTCGGGCTAGGTAAATCGGTGCTGCAGGTAATTCTTCTACCCGAATTTTGGCCCATACTCGTTCTAGAGCTGGAGGAGTCTCTTTTCATTCGAGATACTAATGCACTTGTTTTTCTGTATGTTGCTTTGATTAAACCGTGGACCTGGTGGAAATAAAATTGAATGTCTTAAAATATCCTGAATTTCAATGTTATGTATTTAAGCGACGAAATTTAGGAACGGTGACGCTACCCTGTGACGACAATTTAGTTTAACAAATATTTTTGAATGATATTTATTATCTTTATAATGTATCCTGTTAATGTTAATTTGACATGATTATTGTTTATTTATAAGCGTGAAATTATAAGAAAAGCATGCGTCATAATGTGGCGTCATCAAACCTTAAATATTATCGCCTTATTGTCGCTTATTACATATTGATATCCCACCTCTCGATTAACATAGCAGTAAAGCATAGCCACGACGAGTCCCTGCAGACCCTCGACTGTGTAAGACACGTAGTAATACAACTGTTCCTCAGTGCAGTTCGAGGTGGAAGGTCTGAAGGCTGTCAGCAAGAATTGTGTCCCAAATAGCGGCATAAGGAACAAAGTGGCTTTGGCAGTGCTCCTGCAAAAGTAACAATCGAATCATATTATTTGTCCATAGCTGTTGCCCGCGGTTTTATCCCTGCTGCTCGGTTCCTATTTTTCGTAGTATGATGTGTGTGGGGAGCGGTCATTAAATGGGTTCTTAGGTCTGACAAACCCGGACTCATGCTTGAAGCCGCCACTGTATCGACGATTTCATGCTGCGACTAAACAACGTACAAGCTATAATCTTCTACGTAGTCACATACCTACACGGAATCGAAATTTAGATTATCAGTGAATCTTGCTTCATTTTCGGGCAGTTAGACTGCTCAAACAGCCCGTGTATAGGTGGCCTAAGATGCGTAATTGTATTGCTCAATACATCTTTAAGAGTACCTAATTCTCTTCAACGAGATGCAGTTCTGCTCTAATTCCCTTAGCTACAAGATTGTTTTTTTTTCTTAACTGTAATAAAAACTGCCAAAAATGTAGATGTGTAAAGTGTGTAAACAATAAAAGGCAAGTAATAAATGCATGTTTTGATATCTAGACACGAAAACCCCATTTCAATTATCTAAATCTGGCTTTGGATTATCAATGCATAAAGAACATTGTAATTACTTAAAACAAAATTTTCGATCACGAAATATAGCAATATTACACCAATAAAATTGTGCAATGTTCTTGGCCAAAAGGAGACGTATTTGTTGCACTTCGTGAGAGTTCATCATTGCAGTTCAAACATTAAATGTCAATGACATGAAAGTCACATGACGCGGTCTCATTTTTGCAATGACTAGTTTACAGGCGGTGTCAAAACTCAAAACAACATTTTAGAGTATCTACTTAAAGTGGTTGTCAGGGTGGAAAGTTCCCTAACCTCCATTGTTTACGTAGAATACTCCTATCAGAATGCAATACTTTAAGGATACAGACTTATGTCAGGACGGCTCCAGTGTCATTTGGCACACAGCTGAAGGTGATAAATAGATGATTTTAGTGCTTTATTGGTGCAGAGAACATCCTCTCTAAACAATTTCTTGAGTTCGCATACAAGGCAACCCATGCACGCCACACTTTAGTACGTTTGCCCACCCCCCACATGCAGTTAAAAGTAAGCTTAAAACCACTCACAGCTGATTAGCATTCTCCGAGTTCCGAATCTTGGTCATCAATACCCTCAGTATATCGATGAAGAGGCCAGTGTTGACCAATAAGATGGCGATTCGTGGTGCATCGAGTATCCATTGTATATGCGGCACTGTGTATATGAGCCAGCAAGAATGGTCGTTGTGCACCGCCATTACTATGGCCCAGGCTAGTGCAGGCGCCAGGGTTATTACTGGAAACGTTTCTCAGGTAAGTTCTATGAAATAGTATTATGTTTATCTTAAGGAAAATCATATCTAGGTACTTAGACAAGGTCAAATTAAATTAGCTAAAAAAATAAGTGCATGTAATCTTTTTTTTGAGGTTACCGGACCCGTCTTCATCTCCGGACTTCGAAAGTCGTTAAATTTTTCAGATCCGACGTTTCGATTGAAGAGCCAACTTGAATCTTCTGTTTGCTAAGAGACCATCTTGGAATCAGTAGTATTTAAACTACTGATTCCAAGATGGGGTTCAGCGGTTTCATCCGCTACAACTTGTAAATTATCCCATGGGAACATAAAATCGGGATAAAAACTATCCTATGTGTTGATCCAGGTTATAAATATCTGTGTTCCAAATTTCATTGAAATCCGTTTAGTGGTTTTATTTGCGTGAAAGAGTAACAAACATCCATCCATCCATGCAAACAAACTTTCATGTATATGAGTAGGATAAACAAAAATGTAGTGTCTCTCTCTCTCTTTCTCTGATGCACTAAATTACGAGGCGTGACTTTTCAACCCAGCCATTCAATTTATTTTAATAAGCATTATCATTCAGGTGTTAGTCGCCTTGAAAATATATTAAATGCAATCCGAGCTGAAAAACAACTAAAAAATAAAATAACATACCAGCTCCAATAAAATACAGCCCTTTCATGTTCAATTTCTTCTTGAACACAGCAACGATGGATCGATGTAAGTAAAGCCCCTCGATAAGCATGCACACAAACACAGCGTTGCCTGCAACTCTTTCTGCAAACGCCAATATTCGACATGCCACCCCATGCGATGACATCGCGGTCTCGCCGGCGTTCGTCAACTCGTCTATGTAGATCTATAGGTAAGTGGGTATTTGAGGATTTGTAGTTTAAACAAATGGCTCGTTCACATGTAAAGAAGACAGTGCCAAAACAGGGCACTTGACTGAATGCGCCTTTCAAGCACTAGGTCGATTTTTTGGAGTGTTTTTTGGTGGTCCCCAATTATTGACCCATTTATGGGCAGCTATAGTAGGTTCTTTCACAACTATTCTTATTATTGGGACTGTAGCTTCACTTCATTTTTTGTTAACAATCTAAAAGTCTACTTAATTTAAATAAATGTTTTGAGTTTTAGATCAGGGCCACAATAGAAACTTATTTACTGTTGTCTCATTGTTGTTAACTATTTAAATTAACCCAAGAATAATATTGAAACCAATGCCGAACATTCCTATTTCAATATGAAAGTCCTTTTTGGGCTAAACACTATCAATAGCGATTGTCTTGGCACTGACTCTCCACTGCGAACTCGGCTCACCTAATCAAAGCATTACTAGGTATTTTGTATAATTTCATTTATGTACTTTAACATTTGGAACTGAGTATTTAGAAAAGCATGAATTTTCATTCTATTACAGATGATAAAGTCTCTGAAAATATCCAAAAGTTGAAAGTATGAGGGATAAACGATGGATCACTTAGTTAACCTACACTTTGGTACTGAGAAACGTGAACTTAATCAATAAATATATTAGACTTTGGTCGACACCAAACTCAAAAATAATTTAAGGGTGTAAACATATTCAGAGCCCGTATTTACTAAACACCAAATTATTTTTGTTCAAGAATACAATCACACCGTACCAATGATCTCAGTCTAATTGTCTGTTACTTACCGTACTTCTGCTGATGATCACAAGCGCATTCCTAATAACGATAGCGATGAGAAGATTCCTGTGTAAGGCCACGCGGGTGATTCTCAGTCTCTTGTAGAAGCAGAAAATGAAGGCAGCGGGCAGACAGGCGACGATAGAGATCGCTAGGACGGCGATGTAGAACTGGTAACGGCGGAGAAGTCGCGGGGTGACACTGCAAGTGCCGTATTCTGTTTGGAGCTCCCATGTCGCATTTGCGAAGCACCGTTTGCTACTGTAGTCTGTAAAATTTGGTAAATGTAAGTCCTAATTCTGAATAGCACTATGCAAGACGATTTATACGATTTGATTAGTTGTGGTACACTCGTCATTTTGACTCTTCAAAAGGTCCCTAACAATAGCAGTGCCCGCATAATCCAAGAACATTGAAGTTCCATACTTAATCTTTTAATTGACCTGTTGATAACACTGCCGTTGTACGTAAGTAAACAAAACAAAAGGGCTTACCGAGTAAGAGATACCGTGTGCCTACGTAAAGAAAGTAAAGGTCGATTATTGTTATCAATTTAATAAATGTTTACAAGTCGTATAAAAATAAGACTAGCTTTATTAAAATAATGATGATAACTGATAAGCTACCTAGCCAGATATCTAAACGCCAGTAAAAATTGTAGACTTATAAATTCATCGTCGTCATTACTGCCTTTGTCCCTGTTTACCTGTTCTCTTTCATGTCATTTATAAAGCTTCGGTCACACATAGTTATTATTATATTTAATCACACAAAGTTTGTTATAAGCAATTAGTCACTCTGTGTGGCCGAAGTTTAACGCAGTCATAAGTAATGATATATTATTAATAAACAAAAAAACATACGATTGCAAGAAGGTCCAGTACTGGAATAGGCGAATTCTGAACAAATTTCGGTGACTGTGGTTTCTGTGAACGCTTCCTGCCAGCAAGTCCAGCCGTCGAACGTGGGTTCACATTGATTGGCTAAAAATATGATAATGTATGTTCTATAAATTTAGTAAAATGTAAAGGAGCAATATCAAATCCTACACAGCTAATATGAAAGTTTTACCAGAAGTATTGTAAGTTTCTGGCATATAATGGCTGCAGCAGTCAGTTGCCGCGTAGAAGCATCTCTCCCACCTCTCCTGCGCTGCTGGAATCAGAGCCTCATGCACCACCGCGGCCACCTCCTCCAGACCCGGGTCGAACGGATAGCAGCCACATGTGCCGTCTTCTTTGGCCTGTGATAACATTAAAGCTAGGAAAAATAATGGATGCACCGTGCACGCAGAACGTAAAGCCGAGTTTCCAGCAAACTGGAGACGAACAACGTATGAGACCTCCACCTTTTCGAGTGGCAAGGTCCCTTCCACTTATAATCACCTTTTCGTGCTTCGATTGATAATTCGAATCTTGGACGCCTCCTCGTCTCCGCTTTGGTGGAAACCTGGCTATAGTTTTCATTACGGAAGCAGTGTTACAGTTTAAAATTGCCACGAAAATGAAGATACGTATTTGACGGTGGGCAAGAAAAAAAAATGTAAAGGCTCGTATTTCGTAGGATTCATGAACTGTGCATTCGTATTATGAAAGCCTTAGGCATCATCGTGAATCCCCTTGGCTGCAACAACATCTACTGCTGATTTAAATTTTGGGTACAAGGTTGCCATATCAAGATATACTTACCTAAAGGTTGGATTTTATCACAAGTTCATATCTTTGGCAGTGATCCACTATCGCTGCGATACTCATCGCTACAATCACTTCTATGCGAATGGCTTGTAAAAAGTTGATGAATAAAAATAGCTAATTGAATACAACACTTAAGTAGATAAGCATCACTTACCTATTCCGGAAAATTCAGGGTGAAATATCAGATTATTCTTTTTTTTCACTTTGTTGTTTTTCTCAGAGAACAGATAGATAGGTTGAAGCTCGCATAATTTGCAAGCAACTCAAGTTGTACACATTATGGCTTGTAGTACTTAGAGATCGATTGCTAAGACTTTAAGAGCCTCCTCCTTTTTGAAGTCGGTTAAAAACAAAATGAATATTTTTCTGAATTTCGGTTCATCTTTGTTCTAGACCGAGCTTCTTAAAAGTCCATGTGCAAATCAGTTGGTACAGTTTATCTTGTATAAGACTTACGATCTCCAGGCATGGTGCGAACCAGTTCCCATAAAAGCATCCAGCGTTCAGGTTGATAGGATTGGCACCGGCCACGTATAGGAAGTCAGGGGTGTACAGCAGGCAACCTCGGCCTGCCACCCATCGGAACACCTGTTCGTGGTACCGCACATTGCGATAGTTGCAGGTCTTCCTCGTGTCTGGAGGTACCGTGTCTGGTGGCTCCTAAATAGTAAAGGGCAGGTGTTACTTATGGGTCAGTTTTCAACAAGAGGAGAAATCCGAATGTGTCAGTATTGCCTTAGGACTTTACTCTTGTCGAAACGTTTAATAATTTTGGAATCGTTAAGACACTTCGTCAGACTCTAATCAAATGCAGCCAAAAAAGGTATCCAACTTGATTCTATTTCAGTTCACATATTTTACGATTTGTTGTGTAATATCGACTCCAAATACTTTGACGTCGTTTTAATAGCGAGGCTATCCTATCAGCAGATCGAACAATATCTACCAATCAATCTGTGAATATCTGGCGAACGGTAGCAGATATCTTTCCAATTGCAAACCTGAAAGCTCATAATTGGACCGTACTAGCTTGTGTAATGCCTACCTATTGTGTTATAAGTAGAGGTATAGGTGTACTGGTTATCATCTCTCAAACAAGATATTATCTAAGAAGATTCAGAAAGATAAGGCTGTTATTTTTTTGTGTAGCGGTAATGGGCAACGGCTTTGGTTTCAAAGTCCAATTCGTTCCTGTTCTCTAAACTTCAGAACATGCATCCAAAGTGATTACTTCACTGCCACGTGCCCCTTGAACACAGCAAAGTTTAGTAGCAGTCACAATCAGAAGTCGTTTATTCAAAGTAGGCTGATTATTATCTGCACTTTTTGAAGATAGCTTTACACAAGGGACTGTCTTTTGACATGATCAAAAAGCCCGCCCTTCGTCACTTCCTAGTGGAATAAGAGGGTAGAGAAGAAGAAGAAGTGGTATAAACTCCCGATTCTGTGATACCTAAGTACTTAAACTCCAACTGAAGTCATGCTTTCGGTTATTAAATTAGGTCATCGATGCTGCTACAAAAGGGAAACTCCCAGTTAGTTTTTTCCATGACATACCTCACAAAAATAGATGTTGGGCCTTTCACAAGCAGGGCGCTCATTAGCCCGGATGGCGACCCTTGTGTCGCGCTGGTGCCACACGTCGAAGTCTAAATTCACCGGGTTCAGGACATCCTTGAGGTGGGCATCCACCTGCAACCAAATAGTAAACTGAGGATCAAGATTTTTATTACATAGGAAGTTACATTACAAATTATACATAACTAAAACTAGAAATTTACAAATGTTACTAACTAAATAATATATTATAAAGATACTGAATTAAAACTAATATTTAAAAATAAAAAACACAAAAAGGGCAGAGACATTTAAAAGGCGTCGATGTATTCTTCTGCATCGCTATAAATATAAACGAAAAAAAATGGATAATAAAAATTACACGTTACGCAGTGGGTGCCCGTCTTTGACGAGGAGGGCCTAGAAACGTTGGCGTGATGACTTGGACGCATTTATCCAGACTAGATGTTGCTAGCGGCTTCATATCATATCATATCCTCTTTATTTCAGGCTACTTCGGCCCATACGTATATACCTTATAGACACACATAATTATTATTAATCTAAACTAATATTATAAATGCGAGTATGTTTGTTTTTTACCTTTTCACGCTCAAACTACCAACTGAATCGATCGTCCCGAAATTTTGCATATATGTTGTCAGGAGTATAGACACGGATATAGGATATATCTTTCATCCCGAAAAACAGAAGAGAGTGGTTTATATTACTTTCATATTCCAGATAGCGCCACTTAGACGATCCGTATTGTTTCTCAAACCGCTCGTAATATGACGTGAACATATTACACTATAAGTAGATGGGATCCAGTTCTCTCGCTTGGTTGCAATTATCCATTTATTTTTTAAATCAAAATCTAAAAAGTAGTATCTAAAATTAATAAAGATAAGTTTCACAATTTATCAGATGTATCAGTTGTAATTTCTAATTATTAAAAACATAGATTTTGCATAAATAAATAGTTATAGGTTTGTTTTTTGCTTTATCGACAAGTGAGGTTGTTGTACGATTTGGAACATCACTTCTTAAAATCGTGGAAAAGGGATAGCGAAAAAAATACTGTCAAAAGAAAGGGACGCAATCATAGAAGACATCAAGTGTGACCAGTATAAGATGAACCCCGATAAATATTGTCAGTTTATTAACTAACTTTAACTTTAACTATTAACTTACCGATGAAATGTGATACCGTCTTTCAGGAAACTTGAAGCCCGGCTTTTTTTATCACACAAGCGTATTGTATACGGGGCCTTAGTATGTCTATTTTCTCGTTTTTTTTAAGGAGTAATGCGGAAGTGTTTACGGCTCATAGGAGTGGTCGAAACTAATACGAACTTGGTGAGTGACAACGGTTATAAGACTTTTTTGCCTAATGTGTTGACAGACATTGGTCGCCTGTTATTAGGAGTCTATAGGCTGTATGGTCGTTGCATACAAATCACAGATACTAACATACAGGTCGAACTGAGAACCTACTTCTTTTTTTGAAGACGGTCAAACATAGAAAACCAAGTGTATTTAGGTACAGACGCCAGTATCTGCCACGATCTGTCAAACTTTAATAGATTTTCAACCTTTTCACAATAGTGGATTGGGGTAGGTTGACCTGCTGGCGTCTGTACTTCATTACAGGTCGTTATCAATTTTATCTTCTTTTATAAGAATTTCAAAATGAGAGAGAGACCCAGGATATTTATTATTGTTATCAATCAATGAAGCAAGGCTGATAACGTTCGCCGCTATGAGAGACGTCTATTTTTATACGTTTCAGTGGCGTAGTAAGACTGAATCTAGGAGCAAGACGCATATCTGAGGCCCTTTTGTAATAATTATAGGAAATTGACTTTTTAACATATTTTTGCCCCTAGCGAAGTGTAAATCCCAACTAAATGACCTGAACTTTTTCCACTCTTTATATACATATTAAATTTTAAAGGTATGAAGGCTATTAAGTCTTAGATTTTTAAGTTTGAAAAGTTTAACGCGCAACGCACGCATTTAAATGTTTTCCTTGGAGAGGTTCACTTGTTTCACGTACGATTAATCGACCGACGGCCTGCTTGGGCCTGTTTTGGCTTCAATTCTCAGTGGCCTACTATCAGTCTTGCCGCACTGGTAGACGCCCACAGCGACGGACGTCGGCAGACGATCTCCAGCCACCATGGAACATGCTCGGGTCGGCACGCGCGCCTCAAAGAGTGTCAACAAAAACAACGCCCCCCCCCCTCTAGAGGGCCAAAGCCTGCCGGGGTCGCGGGACTGTACGAATTACCGTGACCCCGGAACGTAAAGGGTTATTGAAGGACACCGTGGATTTTAGTCAGTACGAGTCTGACAGTCCCTCCCGCTCTGCCCTGGGTCGGAGGACTCATTTGATGATTTTACCACGATAAAAAGCGCTGCGTCTACGCGGTCACAATTCTAGTGCACTGAGGACGCAGGACTTAGGTCTAGAGTAAACTATCGAACTTCTGCTATGAACTCAGAAATTTCTTGATTCAACATAGAATAATGTTTTTATTGTTTTCAAGGGCGAGATTATTTCCATTTTCCGGCTAACATTCGGTCGTAGATTACTCCGCTTATCACATAAATTTCAGACATCCTTAATACGCACGCACCTATTGCGTACCTACTACTGTTACGCCTTATCTACAAAATTGTGGGTAGGTACTAGTAATAGGTTTTATCTAAAAATAATACATTGACCTTTCAGATTAAATATCCTTGCCAAAGATAAATAAAATCAATCAATTGATTATTTGATTTATGTAAGTTCAGTACGTTTACAGGTGTTTCAGTAATTAGATTTATAACACTGTTGCGCAGTTTTGTGTCCAGCAGTAGTATTCTCTATAAAACTCAGTGCCGCGGCAGCGCTGAAGCTACAATATAAAGTTGAAAATCTATCAGCATAACTACTCTACACAGTGTGAAATTAGTAGATTTTTGTGGAAAAATAAAAGACTAGGAAGTTTCCTCTCGAAATTATCCAATAATTTATTTAAAATAAGTATATTAAAGTTGCATGCCTTCCCTAATGCCCACTTGTCAATTCTAAATAGGATAACCACATATTTATAAAGTCGCAGTCTCCTCGATTTCCTCAGTATTGTAACATTTAGTAAGCCTAACGTAGGTAGGTAGATATTCAAAGAAGTAAAGAAAATACCTGTGTCCCATGTGAAATTAAAATCCATATGAAACAATGAACCAAAGTCAATATTAAACGTTCTTGCATAATTTCAATAAAGCACTCTTTTTGCACTCATAGAACATTATGAATAACTGAGAATATTTTAATTAATTTTGAAGCACAATCACTTAACAAATCACTGAATTGAAAAACTGTTTCTAAGAACGTCGATTCGACTACACGAGACTACACGAAAGTGTTTGGAAACAGAATAGCATGAAACATTCCGGCGCGAAGAAAATCCAAAACAGCTTTGTTGATTGTCTTCAGCACTGAATGTATTTTCATTCGTGGTCACAGCTATACTAATTGTGCTAAACAACCTGCTCACTGTTTACAAATTATCTGCAGGCACAATCAAATTGATAACTATAAATTAATCACGTTATACAAATATATCTACATTCGGTTGCGATCGAAAATGGCGAAAACATGTGTTATTTTGACAAACAAAACGTTTGAGATCATTCAATTCTACGGCGAAATTGACACAATTGTTGATTTAATCTATTCTATCTGTTAATTTAATAGGATAGTTAATTTATAGGAATTTGCAACAAAATGCAACTGTCTTTGATTTACCTGACTTTATTGTATATATATTTTATGTTTTAATTGGATATTTTAAAGCGGCCTAATTTATTGTTATATGGTGCCCAGTGTTCCAGCCGCGTGTAGTGATTTGCGTCAATATCTTATCTTGGAATTAAAAATGTTATTCATCGTCAAGAATTCAAGATAAAACACCTATGTCTGTGAACGACGGGGACATTACATACGAAATAGATACTCACTACTTAAATACCTGTGTTTAATTAGCATCACGATGTGGTTACCCCCTTAACCTTGAAAATACCTTACGATGGAGGTGTAAACATTATCATGACAGGCTGACAGTACTGAAATAAAAACTGCTGGATATTTTTTTGTCTTTTTATTTTCCATGTATTAGTATGTAAACAATAGATATTCCTGGTAGGTTGGAAAAATAATTAGACAACAGTGTTTCCCTCAGTCACACTCATCTTCAAAGAAACGGAAATTAAATACGTTTTCAAGAATTGCCGAAATTTTTCAAAAAATGTATATTAAGCATTTCTTCTTGTCTACTAGATACTTATAAGATAGAGTTTTTCTTTATACGACATGTACCTGCAGTCTCGTTTTTCGTAGCATATCTGTATAATAGCTGTTCCCTATAATTTCACCCGCGCTGTTCGACTCCTATTGGTCGTAGCGTGATATTATATAGCCTATAGCCTTCCTAGTTTAATAAACTATCCAACACAAGAAGATTTTTTCAATTCGAACCAGTAGCTCCTGAGATTAGCGTGTTAAAACAAACAAACTCTTTAGTTTTATGATATTAGTATAGATAAGTAAAACAGTAGTCTTAATGGGCTCATTAAGACTGAGACTGTAACCCTGAAAGCAAATAGGCATGTAATAATAAGTCGTTCTTCTGAACAGGAACAAAATTATCAGTGTGCCATTCAGTGACCTTGTCGAAGCAGGGTTCAATGTCTTGACTCTTCGTTTTCCTTAAAATCACGTACGGGCCATTATTCGTCATTTCTGATAACAAGTTGATGTCATTTACTCTAGTTATATTTTATATATAAAAAGTAGCTTTTGTCTGCGACTTCGCCCGTATATATATTTCTAGAATTGTGCTACAGACACACTCGGGATAAAATGTAAAATATAGGTTAATCCAGGTTATAAACTATCTGTGCGCTACTTTTCATCCACACCCGTTCTGCCGTTGTTGCGTAAAAGAGTAAGAAACAACCATCCATCCATTCTCACAAGCTCTCACATTCATAATTGCAGTAAGATTAGCTTTTGCTCACAGCTTCTAGTATTTGACAATCATTTTGGGCTGTACAATCAAATCACTGCACGATTGAACGATCTTAAAGCCAAAGAAGGCATCGTAGAGATTTCTATGGCAATAGATTTCTTATAGATAATAACAAAGCTGGTCATACAAGCAAGCTCATTGCGAGTACACCCAACCTTTAAGTACAGCCGAAGTACTTCATCGATAAGGTGTCTTCCTAGGGCGTTACCCTCCTTGCTTTACCACTCACCTTTGGTTCAAATGAAAGTTTCATTAAAAATTTGAAAGGAATATTACACACATCAAAAGTGTCTAGGGATCAAGCATTTTTATGCGGATTTCTTGAGATTGAGATGTGGTTTTGTAATAAATTTATGATTTTATAAATTTATATGGATCCTTTTTGGTGCATTTCATAATTTGAATCAGGAACTGTGAATCAAATTCGAGTAAAAGATGAAAATCAACTGTCAATATTTTCCCTATAAGACATTATTAGTGCTACTGTTTCCCTACTACTGATTAAAACCAACGTTATTATGGAGCGGCGACGTCATTTAAGCAGGGAAGCAATGCTCAGAGCTGTGGGAATGATAGAAGCTGGTTCCCGGCAACGTACTGTGGCTTTAGCTCTGAATACAAGTCAGAGTATTATCAGTCGACTTTGGACACGTTACCGAAGCACTGGTACCGTGGCTGAGCGCCATGGAGGACGGTATCGCTGCACCACACGGAGACAAGACCGATACATTCAAATCTTAACTCGAAGAGCTCCAACAATAACCGCCATGATGTTAGCCGTGAGGCTTCATCACTCTTCAGGGAACTTAATTAGCGACCAAACAGTCAGAAACCGCTTGCATGAAGTGAACCTTCATTCCCGAAGACCGCTACGGGTACCACCTATAGCAATGCACAATCGTAGGATTCGATATCAATGGGCTCTTGAACACAGAAATTGGGCAGAAGAACAATGGCGTTTCGTGTGCTTTTCTGATGAGTCTCGTTTTGGTATGAGACCGGATACAAGACGTATACGACACTGGAGAAGCCCTGGACGCCAACAGCGATTAAAATCCTGCCAGGAAGTCCTATCCTTATAGTGGTGGAACCATCATGGTATGGGCGGGTATTTGGATCGGCGGAAGAACTGAGTTGATTTGGATCAGAGGCAACCTCAACGCTCAAATTTATGCTGAGACGATTGTATCAGACGTCATCGTTCCTCTACAAGTGCATATCGGTCCCTTATTTCAGTTAATGCATGATAATGCACCACCGCACACCGCAAGAGTTGTAAGACAGACTCTCGCCGCAGCTAACATCAATGTCCTGCCCTGGCCTGCTCAGTCGCCAGACTTGAATCCGATTGAGCATGCATGGGATATGCTACAGAGAAGAGCTCTGCCGAATATGGAGGGTATCCAGTCGCAAGAAGACCTTTTTTTGTTGTTGCAACGAACATGGGCGGCCATTCCACAGCGTGATTTGGATGAACTCATTTTGAGTATGCCAAACCGATGTTCTTGTGTTGTTAGTGTTCGCGGTAGAAACACGGATTATTAATTGTTTAAGTTACCCAATAAAATTTTAAAGAAAACTGTTATTTCAGTCTTTTTTTCGAACCCTTTATTAGGAAAAATCCCTTTATTAGGAAAATGGCAAATTTCTTTATTAATGCAAAGGTGACTTGGTTTATCGTTACTGTGACAAACGAAAACACTTTATTTGATGAATCCTTCAAAAAATTTTTTAATTAATATCAATCAGGAGAAAAGTTATTGCAAAAATATATGTTGATCCCTAGACACTTTTGATGTGTGTATTTATTTACGATATTTATAATTGTCTTAGTTTTTGATATTTTGTCGTAGACATGAAATTTTCTTAAAGACTAATTATACATATGCTTATCTAATCCAAATAGATAGAATTCTAATTTATACTAGCTATGTATAGGTAAGTCTGTTTTTTTAGTATTGGAATTATATATACAAAATAAACTGTTTGTTAAGAAAGATTTTTTTGAAAGTTATATCTCTGAAGTTTACTACTATTCAGTACCTAACTACCTACAGGAAATGCGTTACAAAAATAATAAAAGAAACAATTCTAAGTATTGTGCAAATACTTAGAAGTGGACATTACTAACCTACTTTGTATCTATTACCAAAAAAGAAAAAAATGTATAATGCAAATGTGAGAATACATATTATTATCGTAATATGTATGTTACACGTGAATAGACTCAAAAGAGTAATGTGCCGGTAATGGCTAAGCGGAGCGGACTTTGTTCTCATGAAATAGAGCTTTTCTACCAAGAAAGAGTTCAGTCGTCCGCTTCTTAGAGCGAGTTCATTTTTACACTTTTAGCCAACTAACTCTTTGTTGGTGGAAACTCATGTAGGCAGTTTTCTCTTGCGATGTAAAATAAGTCATTTGATCCGCTCCGCTCTCGGTGAAAACCAGGTTGCATACCACGTCTTAAAGCGTGAGTTGTTAGGCTGTGGGAAAGAGACAGAGCTATACAAGTCATCTAGCGTCATCTCGTTCCATGAGCGGAACTACACACGCTTTAAGACGTCATGGTAGGCCACCAGGCCTATGTGCCTACCTACATACAATGCCTATTTTTGGTCCATCTAGATCTCGAACACGACAATAACAATATATTGTGATTGTAAGTATTCTTAGTATACAATCACAATAAGTTGGTGCTTCTCAAAAGACCCATTGATACAAATCATAGTGCGTATTACGTTTAACATTGTAGGTAGTAATAATAGAAAAACTACGCAGCAAGATCCGCAAGATAAGAGGGGAAATAGACAAACAAAAATGGAAGTAAGATAGCTAATCTATCTGACTGAAAGATGAAATGCTAAGTAGTGACACGTGTGAGAGAGACCTTTAACCTTACTTACCATTACGAGAGGAAATTATCGTGGTTTTCTTGAGTAATTAGGTGGTTTGTATGAATATTATGGGTTTCCTTCCTTATGTACTCAATTTATTAAAATCATAACCCTCCTTGCTGTAGTCGGGTAAAAGTATTAGTCACATACATAGCTTATGAACGACTCTTGTAGACATTATGCTCAATTTTTCATTTATGTTTACTCAGAAGCTAACACGAGTGTGCGACGTCAACGTCAAGAAAAACAAAGGATTTAAAAATTGAATATTATGTATTAATTAAATGTTTTGAAATTATTTATATGTATGAGGAATTACAAAGTGTGAATTTCGCCAAAAACTTAACCAACTTATTTTCGATATACCGGCTTAGTTACCGGAATTTCTGATCATGTCCGGCCTCAGTTTGTCCAGCAGTTGCGGACAGCCAAACAGTTTTTAAAAATAAATCAGAGAGAAATTTTTATGGGGAAATTGAATTGAACTGAAACATTGAAATTGTCTTTGGCCAACTGGACAGTGACATAAATCTTAATATTATCGTTGGCCATCACTAGAAGACAACGAAACGAGTTTTTAAACATGAATTATGAATATGTACATTGTAAATGTATTTTGTGTCCACAATACTAGTGTGTAGGTGGACAGTGACACATTTTTCCAGTGATCACCCCTTGTAACTACATATATGTTTATAACTTTAATTTAATAGATGAGTACCTATTTTATTTGGATGTGAATAAGAAACATGAATAGGTAGATACTGAGTAAGTTTATAAAATAAAAAATATTAGGTATCTTATTAACCAATTAACACAGATATACGTTAATATTTGACGTAATTTATCTTAAACTGTTTTTTAAACAATGATGTTAATGAAATTTTATCGAATTATTGCAATGTAAATATTATTGGTCATCCAATTGCATGCAAAATGCCAGGTCACGAGACGACTTCATTATCTCCAAAAGTGGAAGTTAAATAAAACATAAGTTTATCTATCTCGTCTGAAGCAATGAAATAATTACTTATTACTTATTTCACAAGCGGTCGATAAATAAATATTTACCGGTAAATTTTAAGATTATTAGGTATCCGTCGTGGATAGTCTAAGATTTGAGAATAATATAATAATATTATATTAAGAGATTGATGATTTTTTAGAACGATTCGGACTTCGGAGAGATTTGCAAAATCTTAAGATTTACCACTCGGGCTTTTACAGTAACATAATATACATTTAGCAGATTTAAAAGCAATCTTACTCGTTAAATAAATTGAAGGCCTATTTTTCTTTTTAATCTAACCCAGAAACAAAACAGTCACTGTTCCGTAATAAAAACGGATACGGACAGTAATACTATTCTCAATAAGACATCTCTTCGATGGACTCTACGACGCGCTTTTCGACGTGGCAGCTTTGAGATCGTCCGATTGTGCAGTGCGAGCGGTGAGCGCAGTGTCCCTGTCAGTTGCTTAGTGAATAGCAAACTTAGAACACAGCGTGGCGTGAGCGCTGAGGCCACGCTTTTTTTTTTTTTTTTTTTTTTTTGCGTGGTAAAATCATCAAATGAGTCCTCCCACCCAGGGCAGGGCGGGAGGGACTGTCAGACTTGTACTGACTAAAATCCACGGTGTCCTTCACTAGCCCTTTACGTACCGGGGTCACGGTAATCCCTTGGTCCCGCGACCCCGGCAGGCTTTGGCCCTCTACAGGCCCCGTCAATATGCTGACACTCTTTGAGGCGCGCGTGGAACACAACGCGCCGTCGACCCGGGCATGGTCCATGGTCGGACAGCAAGTCGCCCATTACTCGCTGCCCGCATGCCCGCGCCTACGGTGGCCGGAGATCGTCCTGCGACGTCCGACGCCGTGGGCGTCTACCACTGCGGCTGGGGTGGAGGGAGGACGCTGTCCTCTCCCTCAGGCGGCCCGCCTCCTCTTTCACGAGCATTACTGCTTCGCAGAAGGAGGCGACCGCCTCCCACTCCGTCTCGCCCCGCAGCATGGCCTCGAACTGAGGCCACGCTATCACAAGGTTGATTTTATTATTCCGGCCACTGTGCTAAACGCCCTGCAGCGCGTTTAGCACAGTGGCCGGAACAACAGCCACGCTGCGTGTCTTAATCGGGTTCGTATCCCGCACTGAACAAATTTTTGTATGACCCACAAGTACTTGTTCCTGGTTTTGCTGTCTGTGTGTGACGATACAGCACAAATCCCAATGTGGGGCAGTTTTTTTTTAAGTTATACTTACAACATTATGAATTAGTAAGAGAAAATCACTTTTGGAATTTTATCTAAGTCTTGGCAAAATGCGATACTTATTATATAATATTTTAAAAAGTGATAAAAGTAACGAAACTATTCCAAGCCCAATGAAACTATGACAAACAATCTTATCGTGCTCGATTTCACAATGTAATATACCTACTTAAATACTTAAGTACTTATTTTAAAATATAATTTAATCCACATGTTATGAACTACATATAAATACTAACATAACAACTACAATTAAGTAGGATAGGACACATTTTCTTCAATTTAAAAGGGTTGATTAAAACAATATGAAAGCACCTGCTTAATTCATTAATCCTACTATTCATATTAAGTACACAATAAATAAATTATTATTATAAAATAAATAAAAAAATAAAATAATATTTATGCCCACAACTATAGGCAGGTATAGCCTAATTATTCATTTAAGAAAGACTCATTCATTTTTGAGGAAAATATACCCTACATCTATATACCCTAAATCTTACAATAAAAAGTTAATGTTCCTTGTCGGACCGAATCACGTAGCAGTCTCGTAGGTCGTAGGTCGTAGGCCTCGTAGCCCGTAGGCCCGAACATTCGGGAGCGTAGCTTATTTTTTTCATGACCTCGTTTTTTTTCGCTTGATTGTGGATTCGTTCGATGTTTTCTGAGAATTATGACGTATGATAATATCCAATGTTCAAATATTCGCAGGCCAAGAGTTCAAATGCTGAGGTCTTAGTATGTACGGCTTTTCACGTTTTTGTGACGTAAGTAAACGGGAACTTTGATGACAAAAAGTAGTTCCTCGTTCGTACACTAGAAGCGCTTTTTCATTTACAATACAATAAACGCTGTAAGACTCTTCGTACACAACCCGATACATGTCTCCGATACCTTAAGACTTATTGGTATACATTGACGCGTGCCTGTATACGAACCTCTATGGATTTTTATTGCGATAGTCACCTGGATACCAAAGTTGTAGGGTATCCTGCGTCACGTTGTGTTCGTAAATACTTCAAGTAAGCTGTAGGTAAAATACGGGAATCTTGTGCTTGGGTCTCTGAACTATGGCTGACACGTCATTTGCTTATCGTCTCAGTTTTTTATCTTATTACGAAAACAAAGATTTCTTGTGATAAAAGGCGGCTCCGGTAGCATGGAATTAACTAAACACAAATATCTGTTATCGTGATAATTGCGTTAATTAGGTAAATGGATAAAACGTATAATGAACTTTAGTGTAGATAACTGTAACAACATGATTTTTTTCCTGGTGTAAAATCATCCCGGGTTGACGGCGCGCCGTGTCTCACGCGCACCTCAAAGAGCTGTCAGCACAATGATGGGGCCCCTTTTGAGGGCCAAAGCCTGCCGGGGTCGTGGGACTAACGAGCTACCGTGACCCTGGAACGTTAAGGGCTATTGAAGGACACCGTGGATTTTAGTCAGTTCAAGTCTGATAGTCCCTCTTGGCCTGCCCTGGGTGGGAGGACACATTTGATGATATTACCACGCTAAAAAAAAGGTGTAAAATCATCAAATGAGTTCTCCCGTCCGTCGTCTGGTGGAGACCCAAGGGACTGTCACACTTAGCTAACTAAAAACCACCCTGCTCGTTCAAAAAAATTTAAACTTTACATTATAGCTTATGCCATGACACCTAACCATTCGATTCGACAAATTAAAATTTAATGTCACAGCTCAAATTAAATTTTTCACCGCCGTTCCGACGTCACATTAGGGTATATTAAACCGTATGCTTACGCACTGATTAAATCTTTGATAGCAAACGTGTGAACCATAACAAAAACTTCGTGTTACGATAAGAGCGTCGAACTAAGAGAAGTGAGCAGTTGACAACACTGACGTAATATAATATTATGATTTTAGTATAACCGAACCCTTTCAATAACAGCTTCAAGCGATAACTCACCAAAACTATTATTATTGTAAATAAGTTCAACAATGTTACGTAAAAACTTCTTCGAGTATGTTTGTCTATAACTCAATCGATATTTAACAAAAAAAAACAAATGTTCCAAAGTTGCAATGTTTGTTTTTGTGACAGCACGCAAAAAACGAAAAAGTGGCTGGATGATAGTTTCGATGTAACCGAATGCGACTGAAAACTAACGTAATAAACGAACTGCTTGCCTTCAAACTGCCGCCGCCGTGGGGATACCGGCATCCTAAATTTAAATCAGTGTTCAAACTGGAGTTCAGACTGCCTGTGCCCGACGAATATTCTAGCATGTCAAGCCTCAATGAGACCTTCCCAGGCTCTTCAAACCAGAGACCAATTATTGTGGACACTCTTCTATTGTCCAAGAGAGTACCGCAGTAAGTATATTAGCAAAAGAAACAGTCAAAATTCAGCTTCCCTATACTATTTAGCCATCAGAATTCTCTCACCTAACCCTGCTTGCAATTCAACAGTTTTATATCTACGAGTGCTATACTAATATTATAAAGCTGAAGTGTGTTTGGTTGAATGTGATAATCTCGGGAACTACTGGTTCGATTAAAAAAATAACATGCCTGTTCTTTTTTTGGACAGTCCATTTAACAGATATAGATCTTAGGCTATATCACATAGCTCTACGACCAATACGAGCCGAACAACGTGAAAAACGTAAAAATCACAGCTAGTTAAGAAACAAAATGTACCTGTTGACCCTAAATAATGTCTTGCCCAGGTCCCTAAATAATGTCTTGCCCAGGTCCCTAAATAATATCTTGCCCAGGTCCATAAATAATATCTTGCCCAGGTCCCTAAATAATATCTTGCCCAGGTCCCTAAATAATATCTTGCCCAGGTCCCTAAATAATATCTTGCCCAGGTCCATAAATAATATCTTGCCCAGGTCCCTAAATAATATCTTGCCCAGGTCCTTCAATAATTTCTTGCCCAGGTCCCTAAATAATATCTTGCCCAGGTCCCTAAATAATATCTTGCCCAGGTCCTTGAATAATTTCTTGCCCAGGTCCCTAAATAATATCTTGCCGAAGTTCTTAGTAGTTGTTGGTGAGATTAACCAAATGCAAATAAAATTGCGTCAGAATCAAAATATTTAACAATCATGATATCTTGGTATTTGAAAGTTTAAAGTTTATCAGTGTTTACTTTAATCAATGAGCCATTTGTTTTTGAATGACGCTAAATTGTCTGTGATGCCGTTTGGACTGTCGGCGTGGAACAGAGGTCTATTCTTGCCGGTGCTAATATCTGAATGCCATCATTTATCATGAAAAGCCGCCATTATTATGTTTTCAAATAAACAGACTTTCTCAAAAAATACGAGCGCGAACTGCGATTTTGTTCAGAAATTTTTCAGTGTTTTCTCTCTCTCTCTGCAAACATTGTCCGTATTTCTAGGGTTTCAATACAAAAACCTTATTTCCAATGTTTATATGCTTTCAACTTGAACAAAAACCGCCTATTTTGTTGAATCCCCTATTAATTCCAGGAAAATCATAAACACGATCGTGCCTATTAACACATAGGCACGATCGTGTTTATAATTATGACCTAGACGATATAAATTCATCAGCTAGGTAACCCCTAACCTAATAACAGTTAAATGCAGCAACAACACACCATAATCTCTACTTATATTATAAAGCAGAAGAGTTTGTTTGTTTGGTTAAACGCACTAATCTTAGGAACTACTTGGTTGGAATGGATAAAATATTTTTGAGTTAGATAGACCATTTATCGAAGAAGGTATAGGCTATATAACATCACGCTATTACTAAAAGGAGCGGATCAGCAATGAGAAATGTTTCAAAATCGTAAAAATGTATTCCTTTTCGAGAGCTTCCGTTGCGTGCCTTGCTGCCTAAACGATTAGAGTTACGCAAACAATATGTATTACGGAATTATTCCCCACGAAAAGTCCTAAAATAAAGTCCGCGAGAGCATTATCTATCTTTTAAGATTAAGTCACTAAATTTTTTTTTATGGAAATCAATGAATAATAATGCATTATTTGCAAAGGTATTTTCATTAACATGATATTAATCCTTATCCAAATAAATACATTAATCATCAAAGGCATTTAATTTTGAAAAAAATTGCCCTTGACATCATTTGATTTCAATGAATAAGTACTTATCTTAGGAGATATCACAGTTTCAAAATAATACCTGCGACAAAATAATGGTGGGCTGGGCATGTCACAATTATTGCGGCGATAAGATTCCTCTTTAAGGAGTGGTTGGAGAGGCGCTTCGGCGTCCTCACCTGACGAAAGTCCCAGGTACGGTATCCGTAAGTCCGGACATCCTCTACCTCTCGCCCCAGCCACCGCTGAAGACGACCAGGGCGTCGGAAATCGCGGGTCATATTCCAGCCGCTTGTGGACGGGGAGTAATGCGTAGCTCGCCGTCTGACCAAGGACAAGGCCCGAGACACGGCGCTTCGTGTTCCTAACGCTCCTCAAGGGAACTGATGGGGACGGGACTACAGTGAAACTGTAGTGATGAAACCGCGGGCAGAAGCTAGTACCTATATAGTATATACCTTGTTGCTCTATCGATTATCGCGATCGGTAGGTACCGAACCGATATAGATTTGAAACTCTGCTAACGAACGCTTGGTCTATATCTGTACCTACCTACTAATATTATGAAGAGATAAAATAGAAGAAGATAAAACTACATTGTTTCCAAGAAACGCAGACGTAAAAATATCAAATCAAAACATCAAAGTTGAGCTAAGCCACGAAGAGAAGCTCTATCTACAAGTAGGTAGATAGAAACCTTTTTAGCTTGTTAAAACAAACAAATAAATAATGATATAACGAATAATTTTTTAACAGTTTTTTCGCGGTCACGGATATGTGACTGATGTAAAAAATAGATAAAAACAATCCTTTATGCGGATTATGTATCATGCTAAAATTTCAACTCAATCGGTCAAACATTTTTATATATAAGAAGAAGATATAGAGATACCGAAAGACATACTACAAAAAAATACAAACATTTTTGAAGGCTCTCCTTCACGAGGGCATTCGTTTGTAATGTACCAGTTCAGTTTAAAAAAAACGATTTTTGAACGATATTTTACCCGGAATTAATTATAGTAGATACACCATAGATTATACTATAAGTAGTTTACACCCGTCTAGACCAGCCTTTAGGAATAGTTATTTATGCAACTGTTGTATAATCAGGGGTATTAAAACACGAATGTGGGTTTATCACACGAGGCGTAGCCGAGTGTGATAATAGTATCACATGAGTGTTTTAATACCTAATTATAACAGTTGCATACAAGACTTTATCTACAATCATGAATTCTCTATAAAAGATTTTCATACCATAGGGTGTTGTACAGAACTATGTGAATTCAAGATGGCGGGAAATAACACGATAAGACGA
Source organism: Agrotis puta (assembly GCA_943136025.2). NCBI lineage: Eukaryota > Metazoa > Arthropoda > Insecta > Lepidoptera > Noctuidae > Agrotis > Agrotis puta. The sequence goes on from OW964171.2 coordinate 6,667,413, forward strand.
GAATCCGAAATTACGAATTAGTCTACAATTTATTGTTCTTTTTTCAAAATGTTAGCGATCTGGTGGTAAAAATGTCATTGCATGAGAATGTTCTTTTTTTGAAATTCATTATAACACGCGTTTGGATGATATAATGATCATTATAGCATTGAGTGTTTTAATGTTGGCAATAAGCTAATTGTTATAGGTTCTTTTATAGAGGATTAATAGCATGATAGTAGATAATAGTTATTTATGCAACTGTTGTATAATCAGGGGTATTAAAACACGAATGTGGGTTTATCACACGAGGCGTAGCCGAGACATTTATTTATTATTTATTTTGCATACAAGACTTTATCTACAATCATGATGTGAATCCTCTATAAAAGATTCTAATACCATACCATATTCGAGTGAAAAAATGGCGGGATACCTATAACACGATAAGACGAGAATCCATCCATATCCAATCACGATAAGAAATAAAGGCGTTTATCTACTATTATGCTATTAATCCTCTATAAAAGAACCTATAACAATTAGCTTATTGCCAACATTAAAACACTCAATAATATTATGATCATTATATCATCCAAACGCGTGATATAATGAATTTCTAAAAAAGAACATTCTCATGCAATGTCATTTTCCCCACCAGATCGCTAAAATTTTGAAAAAAGAACAATAAATTGTAGACTAATTCGTCATTTCGGATTCTCGTCTTATCGTGTTATTTCCCGCCATCTTGAATTTACATAGTTCTGTACAACACCCTATGGTATGAAAATCTTTTATAGAGGATTCACATCATGATTGTAGATAAAGTCTTGTATGCAACTGTTATAATTAGGTATTAAAACACTCATGTGATACCACCCACATTCGTGTTTTAATACCCCAGATTAGCGGCTTTGATGAAAATTCACTTAGAAGACCTAATTAAGTTGTATTACCTAAGTAAGATGAATAAACTCTTACCTGCCTGCAGCCTAGCAGGAAAAAGCCCATCTTTCTCTGTTAATGCTCTCCAATAATTCATTTGCCAGTACAAATTGTGCCTGGGATTTTCCTGCTACTAAGGCGTATGATGTCAGTACCTAATAGAAATTATTCAGACATAATTTAAGACTAGTACTTTTCAAAAAAGTTAGGCTACTTTTTGAAAAATTACGGCTCCGTGACCGTACAAGCAAAAATTTCAATGAAAAATTCAGTTCTTCTTCTTAAAGCTTGCGTATAAATTATTACTCGTATAAATTGTTCGTGCATCCAATCTATATTTATTTATAAATTGTATAATACTACTTTTTTTACAATTCTCAGTTTTTTATATTTTTACAAAAACATTTAAAAATATGAAAAAATAGCAGTCCACCAGGATCGGGAACAGGGTCCGGGATACCGGTTGTTAGGGCTCCTACTAGGGGAACCTCCTAACATTATTAGTACTAATCTATCTCGTAAAAAAACATTATTATTAAGTTACAATAATTACCGAGTTTACCGTGTTGACACTTTATGTGATAATAAATCTGTTTGTTGAAAATATCCAACACAGCTCTTTACGAACGTTATGCAGACTATTTAATAAATTACATCAGAAATTATCTTTTATTATTATGTTACTTATGAATTGCCCTCGATTTAGTATTATCTCTAACTAGGTTACAACAAATTAATATACATATATTTTTACAAAACATATTACTAGAATCCTGGAACATACAGCTGCCCGATCTTGAATGACGCGTTTATTAATTGATCTTAGACGGACAACGTTCCCTGGCTTTGCAGAGATGGCATTTTTTGTTCTTTACTATTACTATGTAAGTACTCATTAATAATGCAGCTATCTAAGTGAAAGATTTTTTTATTAGGGACATTTAAAAAAAGTCTATAAAAATATCATGCTCCTTAAAAACACTACCTACTTATCGTTTGCGAAACTGGTGACAAGGAAAATAAATTGCAACAATTATTTAGAAACAAAAATTGACAAAATTGTTCAAAAATGATTAGTCTACAGGTGTTACTCACATAGAAATTAAACTGGACGTTATTGCCGGGTTCGAAAATGCAAAGATAACAATCTGTACTTACCTGGACTAGTAAGTCGGTTAAACTTCATTTTGTAGTCCTAAAAATGCTGCCTACTGAGATCACTATTACTGTCTGTACAGCAGTAGGTAAGTTCACTTGTTTACACTCGAAGCTGACCAGAGACAATGCATGTGGTTCCTCCGTGATAGTGTTCCGTAGGTAGACAGAGCAATAAAGCTTTTCGCTGTACCTCTAGAATACTCTAGATAATTCTAAGTATAGTTTCTATCGACCGGGCCAATCTCAACGGAGATTAGCCAACTACGCGGGAGATATTATAGTGCACAAGTGTGTGCAAGTGCTCATAGTTCAGAGAGATATTAGACGCAGGTCCAATGGCTTAACGTACTTTCCGAGACACGGGGGTATTATACCGCCAACTTCCAAACTCCGGGCAGCTACTTTTTGCCCGATCCGGGAATCGAACCCTGGACCCCACCCTCGTCAGCCACGCTTGCTCGTAAGCCTCGCAAAGCTGAGCCGAGGATTACATTTGATCTAGCGCCTGCGCTTCTGGCCTTTTCAAAAATGATTTGGTTACGTTTTATTAACTAGAAACGACTGGGTTGGAAAAAAAAATCAAAAGCCACAAAATGGCGTCTAAATTCGGCCCGCAATTTGGGACCCGGGCATAATGTATTCTTAGTTAATTTGATTTGTCTTATATACCTACTTACTCACATTATTAAATCCCAACTCTTAAATAAGTAAAACATTAATCTGAATTACAAAAAAAATGCAGTTATTTCTACTCTTGATATTTTCAGTTATGGCTTAACCTTAACTGAAAATATCAAGAGTGGAAAAATTCAAGAAAACTTAATAATTATATATCAAATAACCCCTGAGCCCCCAACTAACCAGTTAACCTTAATACCCATGAAGCTAAATACTCTAAATCTCTGTGAAGAAATTCAGTACCTAAGTGTTCCGTTTTGCTATCTTGAACACGGAACTCTGAAATAAGATAACCTTTCCGACAAAAAAACAAGTGACAAAAAAATAGGCACCTTCATTTTTCAACATAATGATGCGATAAAACTCGCGGGCTCTTAAATAAATAATCAAATGCATAGTCGTAGTATTTAAGTACATGAATCAACAAACTTGCCCTCAGTTGACGACGAGATTTCTCCTGGGAGACTACCCAACTTTGAAATTTACTCTTTACCAAATAAATAAAAATCGGATATTAGAAAGTGGTGTACTGTTTTCAGTATTATTTTGTGGTGAATCTACAGTTTACATTTGAAAGTAAAAAGGTAATTAAACATATTTTTTAATTTACTATCTATGTCATTCAATATTTACTTCATAAATTGTTTTTATGTATTATGTTTTAAGTTTTTGTTAGTTTTCTTTTAGAAATGTGTAGTTTATAACCATAGATCGGAATTAGGTAGAGTTATGTACTTACACTGATTTCATACAGATAAAGAATAAAGTGGATATGCCCCAAATACCGGAATTACTTTTAAAAAGCAGAAAAATATATTAAATAAAACAGTTATTTACTTTTAAACAATTTATTTGTCTAATCTATCTCTGGTGTTTTTATTATTATTTATTTGTAATACTGTCTTCCACACGAGATATATTATGTCTATTAGAAATCTAATATCCCGGGAAGATCCATATTCATATCAACATTTCGATGTAAGTACTAAAATAACTCTACCTAACTCCGACCTCTGTTTATAACAGTTAAAATATAATTAAGTGGATCATTAAAATAAATTTATATTTTACAACCTTTTTGCAGTCGGTACGTACTTTTCTAGATAATTTCCTGCACTGTTAGCATGAAATCTGTGCGACACATCTATGAAAACAGATTAAAGTTCAATAAATAAATTGATCATGTACATGACTTCACACGTGTGTAAATACGATAATATTCGCACAGGATCGATTTAAGAGCCATTATTACCATTATTACAGCAATACACGTGTGCCTGAACGTTTACTTTTTTTGCAGTAAAAAAAAACAAGTGCGTTTTTTTCGTTATCATTATAATGATAGAATTGATTTATGTTCAAAAATATTTAATCGTAAACAAGAAATTCGTACATCTGTTTTTATTTTTAAATGAGTTTAGTTTAGGTTCAATGTTATTTTAGCATGCGTTATTTTGCATCATTTAACTGTTAATATGAAATCGTATTGTAAACAAATAAATAAATTGTTTAGCTCTGATAAAATGAGATGTTTAAAACTTCAATGGTAGAATTGTGTTCAAAACTTACCGCGTTTCCATTTCAGATTAAACAAAATCAAAACAATATATTTCAACCAATAGCAGCATTCAGCACCATCGGCTGTGAGAATTCTGATTGGTGAATAGGAATTGCTCTGTGGCGCCGCACCGACCTTATAAATATCGGCGCGATCACAAACCAGACCTCTTTTCCACAGTGTTAATTCAAGGGGACTCTTTCGGGTTATTTTTGTGAGCTAACTCTAAATTCAGAATGCCGGAGACCTCAAAAATGAATGGATACGCAAAAACAAACGGACATAGCTATGATATGGAAGAAGGATCAGTATTTTTATTCACATCAGAATCCGTCGGCGAGGGCCATCCAGGTTAGTTTTCTTCAATAACTCTAATGCAGGAATTGTTCATTGAAAATGGCCGCCTTAGCATGTGCGTAGATAAAGTATAAATAGGATTCCTTTTGTTTACAATATTACTTATATTATGACTATTAAATCATTTGTTGTCCGGCAATAATACACACGGACTAGCATGCTTTTTAGTGGCAATGTTTTGTTACATCATGCTCCTCGCAGCTATTATCCGCAATTTACATTTGTCAAAATAATCGCAACACGTGGTCTGAGCCAAACAACTTTGAAATATTTATGATATGCACTCGCACTTTTACTTGTATTTACAATTTATGATGTATCTCTAATTTCAGACAAAATGTGCGATCAAATTAGTGATGCTATCTTAGACGCACATCTGAGACAGGACCCTGACGCAAAAGTAGCATGCGGTGAGTGTCATGAAATACCACGACTTCGGTGTAATATCTAGAAATAGCGATACCTTTTGCTAACCATAGTGCTTTATTATCAGAAACGGTGACTAAAACCGGAATGGTGTTATTGTGCGGTGAAATCACTTCTAAAGCAAATGTTGATTACCAGAAGGTTGTCAGAGAGACAGTGAAGCACATTGGATATGATGATTCCTCCAAAGGTATGTAAATATTATCCTTGAATTACTATTTGTTACCAGAGGAATACAGATGCAGCTCATTGGCTTGCAGCCAGTACTGTGTAGACAAACTCTAAATTCTAATTTAACTTCCCTCATAGTAATGGATGAATATTATTCCGTGCACACTAGGTTTTGATTGGCGTACACTAAATTTATTAGTGGCTATTGAAGAGCAAAGTGCAGACATAGCAAATGGAGTATATGTTGAGAGAGAGGACTTAGATGTTGGGGCTGGAGATCAGGTATAAATTGTACAAGACTTTGCTGCACGGAATAACTTGGGTCTATTGGCTATTTTGAAGACTAAACTTGGGCTTACATTCTGCATGGTTTACAGAATGAAAAGTGTTATCCATAAAACTATGGGTTTCCATTTCACTGATGTCATAAAATCCATATTTTGCCTATCAAATGCATCATGGTGGTCAGACAGCACATTTCCGATGATGCATGTGAACTTTGTATATCTTTGTTATGATGATGTCTGTCTACCCACTGTCACTTGATACTCTATAATCATAGTCATAAGTTTGCCATTAATTAGTACTAAAATAAGCATGTTGGGATCAGGTTTTGATTACAAGACCTGCTGCGTGATGCTTGCCTTGGACCAGCAGTCACCAAACATTGCTGCGGGAGTGCATGAGAATCGCAATGATGATGAAGTTGGGGCTGGAGATCAGGTATGTAATCATCTTGTCTCTTCAGAATTATTTATGCCATTTTAAGTAAAAAGTTAAGAAAATGGCAATAGCTGTGCATTAATAAAAAACATTTTCATTTGTTTTTGCAACACATTAGATTATCAATTCAGTCATGGAAATTTACTTCATTTTCTATTTTCCATTTAAAAATGATCTACAAAATTGTTATCAGACAATTATCACTTGAAACATTTCCTGTATTCATGTTTCATGATTGGGCTATTTCATTACACATTTATTAGAAAACATATTGTGAATAAGCATGATTCACAGGTATGTTTTCTTACCTTTACTTGGGAAAAATCCATGTGAACATTTTATTTCTATAAATTATGCAATATTGAGGATACTTTCATTACTTTTAACTAGCTTGCATGTGTCTTGTGAAACTTTTTTTTAATGCAGGCTTAATTTTGTGACCATATTTTAACAACTGTTTAACAAATACCTAAAATAAAGAAGAAAAAAAGTCAAGGTCTCTAGAAATGCTCAATCATCAATCCCAATTATTTGATCAATTCACTTATTATGTATCTCAATTTATAATACTGGATCAACTCTGTATCCAAAATGTTGTTCTTTGCAATAGCAGTCCAGTCCAGACCTAATTGTTTTATTGCCTTTTAATTTTTGTTAAATATTATCAAATTTAATTTTAAATTCCAGGGTTTAATGTTTGGCTATGCAACAGATGAAACTGAAGAATGCATGCCTCTGACAGTAGTACTTGCGCACAGACTAAACCAAAAAATCGCTGAGCTGCGACGAAACGGCGAATTCTGGTGGGCACGCCCTGATTCTAAGACACAGGTAAATATACACATTAAAGATTTTTTTAAATATCGATGGTCCCAACATACTAATGGACATTTCAAAAACAGGTTTACAGGAGACTGAAATTATTTAATGTACACATAGAATTATATGTGTACAAAGAATTATTTCTAGAGTGGTTTGAAAATTAAAAATTTTGTCCCGTAAACCTCGGTTTTTGACATATCATTTGTACGTAGGGACCGTCAATATATTGAGTGTTGTTTATATACAGGTATTCACACAGATTCAAAAAGGCAATGACTTGAATAAAATTAATTACATCAATATCTGAAACAAATGGGCTGATTAACTCTAACAGATAGTTTATCTGAACTTTTCAGCTATTTGGTATGCTCATGAGTGTCAAAGGCTAAATGTTATTTCATTCAAGATTATTTTATCATTATAACACACAATAGTTTATCTTGACGAAAACAAGAAAGAACTGTAGGCAGTATTCCAGTTTTGTATTTGTGAAATGGAAAAATTAATAGATAAATAAATATACATCCTAACTAATATTATAAATGCGAAAGTAACTCTGTCTGTCTGTCTGTCTGTCTGTCTGTCTGTCTTTTCTTCACGCCTAAACTACTGAACCGATTAGTGTTAAATTTGGTACAGACATAGTTTGGAACTTGAGAAAGGACATAGGATAGTTTTTAACCGACTTCAAAAAAAGGAGGACTGTATTTTTTTTTAATGTTTGTTACCGCATTACGACCGACTGGGTGAACCGATTTTCATGATTCTTTTTTTGTTTGAAAGCTGGTGCTTCCCGTGTGGTCCCATTGTAACCAAATCAGGATCTGATGATTGGATCTTGGAGAAATCGAGGGCAACCCTCAAATTTTATAGGCTCACCCATCGTTTTTCGTAAATCTTATGAAGTAATTCAAGTACTTGCGTATGGTAATCATCATCTTATGTAGCTGAGCTGATGATGGAAGGTACAACTCCTTAACAGTAAGGAGTAGGCATCGACTGATTCATTGTTCGCATATCTCCGGAACTTCACGTCCTATTTAAATAATTCTTTTTTTTTGTGCTAGATATCGTTCAACTTAGGGAATACTGCAAGTTTCATCAAAATCGGTTCAGTAGTTTTTGACATAGGGAATTTTATTAGCTTATTGTGTACATGAGGGATGTTATTACCAGTGCTACGGATTATATTATATGTATTTGGCAAGAATTTGGGTTGAATATTTTAACTAAAAAACGAAAAATAAAAAACTTAACTAAATAACTTTTATTTCGTAGGTCAAAAATAAAAAAACAATGAAATAAAAAATAACAAAGCCATCGACTTCCTAAAATAAAAGTTATTTTGTAGATTATTTTACCCTTTTTTGTGGTTCTTTTTGAAGGCGATTACATTTTTTTTTAAGTTTTTTATTATATATATTTTTACGGGTTAAGCTGCGCTTGCCAAGGTTGGTCTGTGGATGGGTAAAAAGCACTCGGAAAGCACGTAAAGCCGTTGGTCCCGGCTGTCATTTGAAGATCTTTGACAGTCGTTACTGTCAGAAGCTCTAAAGTCTGACAGCCAATCTTACCATGGGGTATCGTATTACCCAGTTACTGGGTTGTGGAGGTCCGACAGGCAGTCGCTCCATGTAAAATACTGATATCCAGCTGCATCTGGTTTGACTGGAAGCCGACCTCAATATAGTTGGGAAAAACGCTAGGCAGATGATGAACGGAGTATAGATAATTCTATTAGTACTATATGTCGAGGGGTCCTTATACTCGATAGATGGCGGTGATCGCGCAATGATGTCGATCGTTACACGAGTTCGATCGTTACACGGGACAAAGAAAGCTACTTTGTCAACATTGGTCCGACCTGTTTATTAGTCAGTGTTTAGTAATCCGTTTGTGCTGGATAGGATAATACAGGTAAAGATTGATAAAGAAACCACTGGTAGAATTTTGAAATTTGCAGAGTTCTATTATTATTATTTTTTTATCGTGGTAAAATCATCAAATGAGTCCTCCCACCTAGAGCAGGGCGGGAGGGACTGTCAGACTTGACTGACTAAAATCTACGGTGTCATTCAATAGCCCTTTACGTACCGGGGTCACGGTAATTCGTAAGTCCCGCGACCCCGGCAGGCTTTGGCCTTCTAAAATAATGAGCACTTAGAAAGAAATTCAGATAATTCCACCCTCAAGAGATTCCCTCTAAATATTAGGTATAGGTGTTCAAAGATTGTATGGAAACTAATTTTGAAGTTAGAAATCTGGGATGTACGATGTGAAGTTACATAAAAAAATATAAGTATTAAAAAAAAATGTCACGTAACTTAATGAGGCAGACCAAATTCTACGCGAGCGAAGCCGCGGGCAAAAGCTAGTATCAAATAAATATCACATCATCCTTTTTTTCTAAGGTTAAAAAACGAATATAAGGTCTAGTTTCTGAAAACAAAATAGTCTAAAAATTTCGATTTAGTTGAAAGCTAGATATTTAGGATGCAGTTGAGCTTTGTTCTGGACATTGTAAATGACTAGACCCACAGGTCATTTCAATAGTCAGAGGCTGCCAATCTGCAACTTTGTAACAAAACATTGTTTCGATCTTTGACCCAGTGCTGTGCAACATAAAGTAGCTTTGATTGATGCATATTGGTGTCGAGACTGTTACGCTGTCTTCTGACCAATTAACCCTTGTAAATCAATGAAACACTTCAATGTAGACGCCTTGTTAGTTTACTGATGGCAAATGTGTGGGTTGCTAACCGCCATATTCTCATATAGAGTAATTTTCCAAAAAAATAATCGTCATGGTCGCCTTTTCGCACGGACAGCCGTGCCCACAATGTGCCAGGTCAATATTTAGAATTAAGACTATCGAACAATATTGTAACGTGTGTATAAATAGGTGTATGAAATAAAAGAAGAATATAATGCTGTTACTGCTCGTTCTAAAGATCACATGACGTAATCAATGTCTAATATATCAATTGTTGTTTAATGACTGGTTGATAAAACTGACACCAGTGTCAAGCGACATTTGAGATCGGTCGATTAAATGCGGCGTGAGGTGTAATGTAAGCGACATGTGTAACAATAAGGACTTAAAAGTGCTGGTATTTCATAGACCTTTTTTTGTGACGTCGTCGCCCGCATGCATATTCCCAAAACGTATCAGAATAATTATTTTTATTTCAGATCACGATAATAATTAAAACGTCAATTCTACCTGTCGGTTGAAAACTACTATTACAAAAAAAACTTGTATATTTTAATTTTCAAAAACACGTCTTTATTATCGTTATTGTCGTGTAAATGTTATTTTTACGATAAAAGAGCGTGCAAGTGTTAGAATACCATGCATGACGTCACAATATGGCTCAACCCTATAAAGTATCATGGTTTCGTGCTTATAGTGGTCGCAAATGAGGGTAGGCACGAACTCGATCCTTACGTACATTATGGGCTTGTATTTGATAGATTATCAAAAAGTATTTGATACGTTATTTTTCTTTTTTAACCAAAATTGACGAAGATTTTTTTTTTTATCGTGGTAAAATCATCAAATGAGTCCTCCCACCCAGGGCAGGGCGGGAGGGACTGTCAGACTTGTACTGACTAAAATCCACGGTGTCCTTCAATAGCCCTTTACGTACTAGGGTCACGGTAATCCCTTGGTCCCGCGACCAAATTGACGAAGATACGTTGCTTTTAAAATTGGCCTCCTGACGTCACAATCCCCCCACGTTTGAGATTTGATCGTTTTTATTTTAATTCTTAGTCATTGGTGTCGTATATATTTGCTCGTCACGTCGCTAATTCCTTGTCACAATCATGATTGCAAAGTGTCTGTTATCAAATATTATTCACCAAGATGGTTAGATAATTTTCTGTGTAAAAATAATCTTTTTCATGTGGGGCTACTAACACAAAACAGTAATCATACTCAAGGATGTTTATTATGAACTGAAATATTTTTTTATCTCTGGAATAAAAAAAAAACAGCAATGAAGTTATTCTAAAATTTCTCTTTGTGTACAGTAGCTCTGCTTGGGTGGCCTTCCAACGAGTCGCGTAACAAATTTTTGGGTCGAATTTCAATCTTATCTTGTAGACCTTAGGCATATGCCCAGCATAGCAACAATGGAATGTGTTGAAAATAGTTAAAATGACACTTTAATTTGGTTTCAGGTAACATGCGAGTATGTCTTCGCTGGTGGCGCCACAGTGCCTCAGAGAGTACACACACTCGTCGTTTCGCTGCAACATTCAGAGAAGGTAAGCTCCCCCATCTTGCATTCCACTTTACTGATTCATGTACTTCGTAAAAATTCTACTACACAATCAGGACACGGAACATTAAAAAAAAAAACAATTATTCCTATAAAACCACGACATTTTTATTAAATATTTCGTCATTTATGTTTCATCATGTGTGAATAATTTTCTTAGCACACGAGTAATTTTCTTGACATAACTCACGCTCAACTAAATCATAGCATCACTAATGTAACCATTTCACGGAGATAATTTTTTGTAGGTTACATATCAACATATCACGTCATGGTTTTATGTAATAAAGATATACAATTTGGTAGTTCACTGTTCAATAATAAAGTGCTTGATAAAATTAGGCCATGACCTGTGATGATAGTGATTCATATTTGTTAATTTATAAACTTTAACTTTTTAGATAACTCTGGAAACCTTGCGCGAAGAGATTAGGGAGAAGGTTATTAAGGAAGTCATCCCAGCTCACTACATTGATGAGAAGACCGTGATCCACATCAACCCTTGCGGTCTATTCATCATTGGTGGGCCACAGGTAAGGCTATCAGAGTTTTTATGATAAAAGCAATCCAAAAAACATGATAAATGGACCATTTAAGGCGATTAACTTTAAGGACAGAGAAAAAAAATTGTTGCCATAACGTTATTTTTTACAAATATCAAAATTACATGATCGATTGATTTGACGAATGTTTATTCCTCAACTAATCTTAATTAGGTATTTAAAAAAAGAGTATGTAATAATAGTGAGAATATATTTTAGATTTCTTTCACTGAAATAAGAAAAGAATATAATGATTTGTCTGTGGCAGTCTGACGCGGGGCTGACGGGTCGCAAGATCATCGTGGACACGTACGGCGGCTGGGGCGCGCACGGCGGCGGCGCGTTCTCCGGGAAGGACTTCACCAAGGTGGACCGCTCGGCCGCGTACGCCGCGCGCTGGGTCGCCAAGTCACTCGTCAAGGCGGGGCTGTGCCGCCGCTGCATGGTCCAGGTAAGGCAATTAATGCTGAATATTCTTTTCATATTAATACATTTTCTAAAAGTTGAATCTTCTGTGATAAGCGAACGAATTTATCAACCGGGCTCATTACCTCACAGGCTGCTATTAAGCCACAGTTAAAAACTAAAAGAATCGCATATAAGAAAAAAAAAACCACGATCACCGACAGTCACGTGGAAACGTCATTGACACCTTTGTTTCGTTATCAATACTAATAAATAAACGCTAATTTATTTGAAACAACTAACGCCTCCCCCTTTCTCATAGTCATCTCGACTTGCACGGAACTATGAATTGAATAAACTTTGTGTATTCTTCATCCACTTCGAATTAGTCATCATACCATCATTTTACCTTCGACGTGGGCAGACAACCCAAATAAATATTGCGTCAAGTTGATGATTATCGTACGTCACGATGACGCGTCGCTGGCGCCGCGTTTCCGTTGACGTATGCGTCGCGACTCTCTATTAACGACGACTTGTACTTTACACCGTTCAATCATCTGTCCTTTGACTCGTATTTATTATGCAGATACAGATGATGATCTCGAATGTTCTACTTTCTATTTTTATCTACATTATTATGCGTTTTTATAACCAAATACTTTGCTGTTCATTGAAAAGTCACTAACCTCCTTATCATTGTTTCATTTCAATGTTCAGGCTTTAACGCCTTGCCAAAAGGTGTTAGCAATCAAGCGACGCGTCCAATAATTAACTTTAACAATAATATTGGCAGGATCAAACTTCTGGTTCTAACAAAATGTATTGTCATCGCCACTTGCCCGTCAACCACCAGCCTTGTAACACTAACCTTTTTTATTAAATTGTATAAGCGATTCTCGGGACTTTAATTTGGCACCATTATATCCTCCAAAGATATAACATGGTGGCCCATGAGGGGAACTACAAATAATTAAATCAAAATCCGCGAAAATAAGAATATTTCACCACAATAAAATTGGTACGAGTACGACACGCGCGCAGCGGCAACGAACTTCAAGAGTTGGAGCCTTGCAGTGGAGGGACAAAACGCCACGAGGTCCAGCGTATGGAGAACTGCCGCCTGGTCAACACGAGGAGCCAGGATTCGAGCAGTGGTGCAGCTAAAGCATCACATCGAACAGAACGTCGACGTGCCGTCTCAAAGTTGAGTGCCATCCTTTGTTTAATATCCATCATTTATCCAAAATATGCCTAAGTACCTATTCCAATATTGAGAATAGCATCTATTTGTGTAAATTAAAGAATTTTCGTGCATATTATTGCCGAAATTCCCTGAGAATTGCAAATTTAATCAGATATTTTTCCGTTATTTTCATATACCTTCAATAAAAATAAAATAATCAAAGGCTTAAAATACCGTTAGAATACCTTTTAAATCATAACGAATTCAAATTATGAGTTGAATTCTATTATTTTTGTTATTTTAAACACAATTTTAGGTCAGTGGGTCGTCTTAGGGACGGTCAATGACCTCGTCTATTGTTTTACATTTACGTTTAGCGTAGTTTGCCGACTATTCCAGGACACGTCCCTTCGAGCTTTACTGGCACCCCGGTCAAATGAAAACCTTCCTGTTGGCGAACAGCTGATCGTGCCCGCCCGGCTTCCTAATCAGTAGGTGACACCGAAACGAGGAACGTGAGCCCATTCATTTTATTATTTTGGTTGTGGGTATTGCCTAAACTGGTTATTTGAATATTATTAACAGTGTTAATTCACGATGGCTGAAAGTAAGCAGCGTTGTAAGGAATTGTTCACAAAAAGAGCGTCCGCTAAAGGACAAATTACTAAATTTAAAAATTATTTGAGTAATATTTCGCAGGAAAATGAGTTGAATGATATTCAATTAACGGAACTTAATTTAAAACTTGCAAAGTTTGAGGCATTATCCGTTAGGGTCGATGACCTGCAGAGTGAGATAGAGGTTCTGAGTCCTGAAAACATTGCGGCAGAAATTGACGAGCGCGATAATATTGAAAGAGATATAATTATTAATATAGCTACTGCTAAAAATCTGATCGCCATGTTTTCTCGAAAAAGTGAATGTGAGCAAAGACGCAATTCTGTCCATAATGCTTCATGTTGTGTAGATGATCATCGCAATGTAGGGTTGAAACTCCCTCAGATACAAATCACAAAGTTTAGCGGTGATTATTTCCGTTGGCTAGAATTCAGAGATACGTTTGAGAGTTTAATTCATAGTAATGATCAAATATCCGAAATTAATAAATTTTATTATTTAAATTCATATTTACAAGGCGACGCAGCCAGAATTATTACTAATCTCGAAGTGTCCGCAAAAAATTACACCGAAGCCTGGAAGTTGCTTTGTGACCGTTATACTAATAGCAGAATATTAATCGATCATCATCTCAATTCATTATTAAACATGAAGCAGCTTCCTCGTGAGTCAGAGCGATCCTTGAGATATTTAGTTGATCACATTAGAAAAAATCTACGCGCTTTGGTCAGCCTAGGACAATCAACAGATAATTGGGATGTTTTGATTATCTTCATACTGTCATCTAAGCTGGATAGTCAAACATTGCAGAAATGGGAGGAGTATCGCAATGAAATACCAAATGCGAAACCGAATTTAGAGCAATTCTTTAAATTTATTACAAATCGCGCGAACGTACTCGAGTCTGCAAACCGTAATAACAATCATTCTGACAATATCATGGCTTCGAAAAGTCCTGCAAATCCTCAGCGTTCTGCTCCTAATAATAAACAATTCAATCATAATAACCACGGTCAAAGAAGGGGTCAAGATAATGTGGTTAAATCATTTGCAAGTACTAGCAATAGCAATAAAAATAAAAGTTTTTTCTGTATTATTTGTGACGAAGGTCATAGAATCTATGATTGCCCAACATTCAAGTCGAAAAGTATTGATGAAAGAATGACGGATGTTAAAAAATATAAGTTATGTACAAACTGTTTAAGGCAAGGTCACTTTGTAAAGGACTGTCGCTTCAGATCCTGTCAAGAGCCCGACTGCAATGAAAGACATAACAGCTTGCTACACCGTCCGCCCACATTAGTAAACCAGCTCACCATGGTCGAGGCACCAGGTGAGATAGTATCAAGCTATTGCAATAAAAATACAAGTCAAATTATATTGTCAACTGCCATGATCGAGGTATTGAATCCATTTGATCAGCAAAAGGTCAAAGTTCGTGCTTTATTGGATTGTGGCAGCCAATCATCTTTTATAACTGAGTCCCTAAAGATCAGATTATCGTTAAAGTCTCATCCAATCGACACTATAAAGGTCATTGGCATAGGCAATACATCAATAACAAATATTATTGAAACCTGTAATATTAAATTACAGTCAATAAATAGTCAATTTAGCATAAATTGCTCATGTCTTGTATTAACAGAACTAACGGGCCGATTGCCAAAGATCCCCGTCGATGTTAGTTTATTGAAATTACCTGAAAATATCCAGTTGGCTGATCCGATGTTTTATCAGCCAGCCGACATAGATGTCTTGATAGGTGCTGACCTATTCTGGGATATTTTAGGCAATGAACAGCTTTCTTTAGGAGTCAATAATCCAAAGTTAAGAAGTTCGCAGTTAGGATGGATAGTATCCGGTCCAATTCAGTCAGTGATGCCGCAAAAAAGGGTACACTGCAATCATGGCATAGTTTTCAGAGACAATGACAAAGACCAGGGTCTTGATAAAATGTTGTCTAAATTCTGGGATTTGGAAGAAATTCCTGGAAAATCGATTGTGAGTGATAATGAAAGCGAATGTGAAAAGCACTTTCTCGCTCACACAACAAGAACTGATACAGGTAGGTTTTGTGTAAGATTACCGCTTAAAGACACTGCTGACTGTTTAGGCGATACTTACAAGTTAGCTAGAAGACGCTTTATTAATATGGAAAAACGGTTAAAACGAAACCATAACCTAAAAGTAGAATACGCTAAATTCATTAAAGAATATGAAGAATTAGGCCATCTAACGGTGTTAGATGGTAAATATGTAAATGGTAACTTAAGTCCAAGTTATTATTTGTGTCATCATGCAGTTCTGAAACAGGAAAGCGAATCTACTAAACTCCGCGTAGTATTCGATGGCTCCGCTCCCTCCACTTCGGGTTGTTCACTGAATGATATATTAATGGTGGGTCCAAATGTACAAGATACCTTGTTTTCTATTCTGATACGGTCTAGGCAGTACAAGTACTTACTCACCGGCGATATAGAAAAAATGTATCGCCAAATATTAGTACACGAAGATGATAGGCATCTACAGCTCATATTATGGAGGGGAGAGGAATCTGAACCAATTCAAACCCTGATGCTCAATACATTGACCTACGGAACAGCGAGCGCAAGTTACTTAAGTACACGCTGTCTGTGGCAAGTAGGGCAGGAACAGAATGATGACCTCATCAAAGAAATTATTCAAAAGGATCACTACGTTGATGATCTTATAACAGGAACGAATGATTCACAGCAATTAATACATATACATAAGGCTGTATCTGACGCACTAAAGTCAGGTTGTTTTAAATTAAGAAAGTTTAAAACGAATCATCCTTCCATTTTTGATAATGTTATCGTGAATGAACAAGATAAGTTAATTTTTAGTGAATCTTCAAGTACGCTAGGTTTGGGCTGGACGCCTTCTAGCGATACCTTACACTTTCCAATAAAGGGATTTTCACATGAAAACAATCAAATAATAACAAAAAGATTTATCATGTCAAACGCTTTCAAAATATTTGATCCTTTAGGTTTACTTAGTCCAGTTGTAATAGTACCGAAGATAATGTTGCAAAGACTTTGGCAACAAAAACTGGACTGGGATCAACCAGTCCCTCCGGAGATAAGAGATAATTGGTTTAAGTTTTCTGAAAGTATTAGATACTTGTCCTCCTTACAAGTGCCAAGATTAGTTCTAGGTGACTCATATAAATACATCGAGTTGCATTCGTTTAGTGATGCTTCGCAAAATGCATATGGTGCATGTATTTACATGAAAACGGTTAGCTTTAATGATAACGTCACTGTTAGATTACTGTGTGCGAAGTCCAAAGTGGCTCCATTGAAACCTAGCACCATACCGCGCCTAGAACTGTGTGCGGCCTTACTTGCTGCTAAACTAACAAGATCGGTAATTAACTCAATCCGGTATAAACCTGATAAACTTGTACATTGGTGCGATTCAACAGTAGTATTGTGTTGGATTCGTAGCGATATGAGTAAATTGAAAGTGTTTGTAGCTAATCGTATTGGTGAAATTAAAGAATTAACTTCCACTTCAGCGTGGCGTTATGTTCCGACCGATTCTAACCCTGCCGACTTAATATCACGGGGAGTAGATGCTAAACGCCTTATATCAATGGCGCTGTGGTGGACAGGACCTAACTTTTTATTAAAACATGAACTAGAATGGCCTCAGTTAAGCATCAATGAGTCTGAAGATATACCAGAATTCAAAATACATCATTCGGCAACAGTTGATCAATCCATTATTGACTTTGAGAAATATTCATCTTTAACTAAGTTACAAAGAGTATTTGCTTACGTTCGTAGATTTATTTTTAACCTTAAAAACAAACATAATAAGCGCGTAGGTATATTGTCGATTAATGAGCTACGTGAGTCATTCTACTCGTTATGCGTTATCTCTCAAGGCCAGATGTTCCCTATTGAATACGAGTCATTAGTGAAAAATAAACCTTTAAATAACAAAAGTAAGTTGTTATCGCTATCGCCGTTCTTAGACGAATATAAATTAATTAGAGTGGGTGGACGACTAGACGCGTCAGCTTATTCTTTTGAAAAGAAACATCCTATTTTGCTTCACGCTTCACACAGGATAACTAAATTATATTTCAAAAGGGAACATTTAAATAATATGCATGCGGGTCCGCAGCTGTTGTTGGCGTCTGTGCGAGAAGCTGTGTGGCCAATAAATGGTAGGTGTCTTGCGAGGCGCACGGTCAACAATTGCGTAAGATGTAGACGACTGCGAGGCATAACGCTACAACCTAAAATGGGCAATCTACCGGCCCAGCGCATAGCACCTGACTATCCCTTTATAACTGTTGGCTTGGACTTTGCTGGCCCATTTTATATTATCAACCGTAAAGGCCGTGGGAGTCGTGTAGTTAAATGTTACTTATGTCTTTTTGTTTGCTTGCGTTATAAGTGCATCCATCTAGAAGCTGTCAGTGACTTAACAAAGGAGGCATTTATAATGACGCTCAGGCGGTTTATCGCTCGTAGAGGTAAGCCAACGGAAATATTCAGCGACAACGGAGGCAACTTTGTGGCTGCCGCTAAAGAAATAGGGGCGTTCCTAAGAAATCACCACGAGCCTCTGTCTGATTTTGCAGGTCAGCAATCAATTACGTTTAAATTTATTCCGGCTTACAGTCCTTATTTTGGTGGCATATGGGAAGCCGGGGTTAAGTCGGCAAAATACTTTTTAAAACGTGTTATTGGCGATAGCCACTTCACCTTTGAAGAAATTTCAACTTTATTTGCACAAGTGGAGGCGATACTCAATAGCCGTCCCTTGTGTCCCCTCTCATCCAATCCTAACGACCTCCTTCCTCTCTCTCCAGGGCATTTCATCATTGGGAGGCCGTTGACCGCTTTGCCAGCACCTAACCTTGAAGAAGTCGAGGAAACTCAGTTGCGGCGTTATCAACGATTGGAGAAAACACAGCATCATTTTTGGAGAAGATGGCAAAAAGAATATCTCTGTGAATTGCAACAGAGAACCAAATGGCGAGCCGATACATCCAAGCTAGAAGTAGGAGATATGGTGCTCCTAGCAGATGACAACACGCCCCCTCTTGCATGGAAAATGGGACGCGTCTCTCGCCTTATATCTGGATCTGATGGAATATCCAGAGTAGCAGACATCCACACTAACAAGGGCTGCGTGCGGCGCTCGCTAGTACGGCTTTGCAGACTTCCCACAGCAGAAGAACTTAAGGATTGAAAGAGAGCTTTCAATGGCCGGGAATATGTTCAGGCTTTAACGCCTTGCCAAAAGGTGTTAGCAATCAAGCGACGCGTCCAATAATTAACTTTAACAATAATATTGGCAGGATCAAACTTCTGGTTCTAACAAAATGTATTGTCATCGCCACTTGCCCGTCAACCACCAGCCTTGTAACACTAACCTTTTTTATTAAATTGTATAAGCGATTCTCGGGACTTTAATTTGGCACCATTATATCCTCCAAAGATATAACATTCAATACATTCTTTTTTTTTTGTTATTTCCAGGTCGCATACGCCATTGGTGTGGCTGAACCACTGTCTATCACCGTATTCGACTACGGCACTTCACACAAGACCCAGCAGCAACTGCTCGCAATTGTACAAAAGAACTTTGACCTGCGACCGGGCAAAATTGTCAAGTAAGTTTGTTGTCACATCATTGTTTTGAAGTTGAAAAGTGATCCGATTTGCTGTTGTTCTGAATACTTATAATTCAACGTAATACTTACTTATGTATTTCTGTTACAGGGAATTGAACCTCAGAGCACCTATTTACCAGAAAACCAGTACTTACGGTCACTTCGGACGAGAAGGCTTTCCGTGGGAGAATCCCAAACCATTGGTTGTAGAATGACTTGCAACTTAAGCACTAGACCATTGTAAATATTTTCACCAGTATGTTATAAACACTTAATCTACGTGTGTAATTGTAGCGAGGGCGCAGGGAATGTCGCTGATGTCTCTCTTTAGACATTAATATGTACGTGACCGAACCTCGCCAGTGGAACTGTATGCGACGCTGTACGAACACGTGACGGTTGCATTTACGAGGTTCACTCTATATTTAAGTATTCTCTAGATTATTAGACACATAGGTTTAACATGGTGCCGTCATTTCTGAATTTGAGTTAGTTCAGGGGTTTTAATGGCAGTCCTATTTATTTAAGATTACGTGTTCTGTTTCCTATAAATAATTTTGTTTGCTTTTTACACTGCCTAATTGTTTTTATAGTTAAGTAAATGAACTTTCCAGTGATTATGAAGTAATATGATTTTATATTTATGTACAACTTGAATTGTGGGCTGCCTTCACTCTCGAATGTTCTTCACTTTACGCTTTACGATGTAAGTGCTATGATTTATCGGTAGAGTAGACTACTTCTCTGGTCGCGTCACAGTAGAGCGAGTGTCGGTTGAACGGCCTCGACGGGGTTGTTCCACTGTCCTTCGCTTCACTGCAAATATATTTATAGTGCTGCGTGGAGACGTTTCCTCCTAATGAATTTGTTAGGATTTACCAATATTAGCTGAAATTTACTACTTTAGTTAAGTTAGTACAAGACAATGTTGGTTCCATATCGCACGCAGCACAATTTGTGTTGTGTTTCCGAAAAGGATTGTCGTGGAAAAGAGCCATTTTGAAAACACACCGACAATACCAGGGCAGTAGTGCACTGTGCATTTACTCCTATTGTAATTCCGCCAGTAGATTTAATTAGGCGAAATGCTAACCGTACATTTGACATTAGGAATTAACATAGTTTTAAACTATTGCTTAGGACGGTTAGTGAGTATTTCCGATTATATTTTTTGATCTGTTTCATCTTCGAACTGTTAAAAGTTTCTGATTGAATTCTGTGGATTATCAATTTGTCAGATTGTGGAATTTAAACTTAATAAAATTATGTCCTCCCTGATAACTAGCGGGAGAAAAAAACACAAGTTTTATTTTAGACTCATCTGCTTCTTGAAAAGAAATCCACCTGCAAAACATTTCTAAACCAAAAAAAGTAGAGCATAAATCTGTACGTTGCTATGTGAAGGAGTACGTGTTGGTCCATGTGGTTAACGTTGCTTTGAAATAATAGTTTACATAACACTGCCGCTGATAAATCGCTCGAAGAGTTTTCGTGGCGTTTTGTGTTGATAAAAAGTTCACCTTGAACATGAGAGCAGTTTTTGTTATCCATTCGCTTCCCAATTTATGAGTCATCGTACTAAATGGCAACATATACTCCCAATATTTATTTTCCTCTTTCGTTATATTATCAATAAAATAACCTAAAAAGGGTGAACAAAAAAAAAAAACTTAGTAAATACATTTTCAAAATCTACAATTATTATTATAATGCAAATATATCGCTTCCTATGTAGTAGAGTTAGCCTCTAAGAGCCAAGAAGCTACGATTCTTCTTGCCGTTTGCTGTACGGCTGTCATCTGGATAGTGTCTGTTTCATGCCAACCTCGCATATCGAAGCAATGGGATGCCCTGTGATAAAAAAATACAGTAGAATTACTATCCAACCTATGAGTATTTAATTTATGATTCTATCGTCAAATTCTGTGGCCAAATAAGTAATCATTCGAAAACGTCGTTTTTATTACTATCGTGTACATTATCTCAGAGGGAACGAGCCCCATTCACAACGCTTGGGCACACTTGGCCCACAGTTCTCTCGCGTTATTTTCTTTTATCGTTTTAAAAATTTGTCGAGGAATTCGTGGCTAAATAATTACAGCCGCACAGGCCGATCTTCCGGTTTAAGCCGCGCTTACCGAGGTTGGTCTGTGGATGGGTGACCATCTGTCATAGCGAGTTTCCTCCGTGCCTCGGAAAGTACGTAAAGCCCTTTGCTCGCAGCTGTCATTTGTAGATCTTTGAAGCTCTAAAGTCTGACAACCAGTCTTACCATGGGGTATCGTATTACCCAGTTACTGAGTTGTGGAGTTCCGATAGGCAGTCGCTCCATGTAAAATACTGATATTCAGCTGCATCTGCACGATCCTGACCGGAGCTACCTTGAGGGTTCACGTGGTAAAGCATACTTACCCCACGTTCTAGTGCCCAACGACTCCTAATCTTTCAAAAAGACCTCACCTGTCTACTGTGAAAGTGGGTGAAGTCTCAGAGATATCCTCTTTGTAAACTCCAAGAGCTCTCCAGGGGTCGATATAACCGTGTATGTTGATAGTATTGTTCACTACCGGCTTGAGGCCGCCGAACACCAAGTTGACTCTGTCTGCACCATCTTTGACGAAGTCCAAGTTGAATCTGATGAAATAAAAAAATGTAGGTATGACTAAATAAAAAAAATATATAATAATTTATAGGCTTTCTATGCCCTACTTAGACATGCAAGATCTTGCATTGTTGGGGCTTTGCATCAACATCACTACATAGTATAAAACAAAGTCGCTTCCCGCTGTCTGTGTGTCCCTATGCTTCGATATGCGGAACGGATTTTGATGCGGTTTTTTTTTAATAGATAAAGTGATTCAAGAGGAAGGTTTACATGTATATAACATGAATAATATAGTAGAGATTGCATCCGTACCGCACCCGGCACCCGGGGCGGGTCGATAGTATTAAATTAAAAATCTTCAACTACCTACCTTTCATCGAAAATCTGTTTGCAGACATCGACGTAGAAATCCAAGCTGAGCCACTTTAATACGTCGAACACCGTACCAGAGCGTGGAGCTGTTTGATAATAACCGTATTCGGTGCAAGTTTGATAATACCAGGCACGGGCTGAAACAAATACCATTTTCAATTATTACGCTAATTCCCACGACGTGGAACGTCTACTGCGCGAAAGATGTGTGGAGTGGTTATTCGACAACCACGATCCGTGCATAGCTTAGCTGTCTGTGGTTCCAGTTCCTGACACTGGCTTAGCTCCCATCACCGATTTTAATTTTGATAACTCAAAGATTTATTCCAAAAGGGTTCGAAGGTTTTGATCCTATCGGTGGCCGTCTACTTTTTTTTTCAGAATTGCGGTGCACAACGAAATAATATAACATAATGTCATAAAGCTTCGGAAACTGAACCTTGGAGATTTTTTTTTGTGTTTATCCCTGCAGGCATACATACTGAATTACGACAATATAATTACATAATGTATGGTCGTGTTGCTGCTGGCTGTTTGATTTTGGCGATAAAGGTCAGATTCCAAGTAGGTAGGCCACTTTCTGTACCCTTTGGGTACCCTAAAAACTAGAGCATGAAGCGAAGATCTGTTTTTGATTAAATCGCTAATTTCTCAGAATTTATCGCCAAGTCATAGATTTATGAGTTCAATTTTTAAGGTATAGTCAAAGAGCTTACTCAATTCTAAGGTATCTGCTATAATGGTTGGAGACTTAATTGTAAGGTTTACAAAAGGAAGAAAATCCTATTATATCAATTTTAACATAGGATTATTTCGAATAAATGTACTTACAATTATTTGGTAAGTTGTAGTTTTCTATGAAATTATCGTAATTAATTAGCCAAGAACTGGTTTCGTTAAGTTCCCGAATTGTTGCAATGTAACCGCTTATTTTCTCCATGGGGGTAGAACCTGCAATGTGACATATTATTTGTTAAAACATTTTTGGTACTTACAACAATTTGTTAGTTGTTCACAATCTACCACCAAGCGTGTGTCACCCTTCAAGGTCTAGTGACCTGTGGTCCACTTTAATGTCGACAGTCAAAGTCCGTCAGAATGTTGAACTGTCGACATTGACATGCTGATAGCTCTTTGAGGCGCGCGTGGAACACTACGCGCCGTCGACACGGGCATGCGTCACGATCGGACGGCAAGTCACCCATTACTCGCCGTCTCCACTTGCCCATGCCTACGGCGGCCCGGGTTCGCGGGACTCACGAATTACCGTGACCCTGGAACATAGTGCTATTGAAGGACACCGTGGATTTTAGTCAGTACGAGTCTGACATTCCCTCTCGCTCTGCCCTGGGTGGGAGAACTCATTTGATGATTTGGCTGTGTTGTGAGGTGGACGCTATCTTCTCCCACATGCGTCCCGTCTCCTCGTTCGACCAGATTAAGCTTACCATAAGAAGAGGGATCGCTAAAGTTTCTGCAAATATCCTGAAGAGTCCCAGGTCTTGCCTGCTGCACGGAAGTGGAAAACGTCCAACTGATAAGACCCGCGAAAACGCCTAATTCGTACTCATTGTCGTAGTTCAGAGGCTGGTGTAATCTGCAAGAAAATAAATGCAATTTGATATTGTTAATGTTTAAAAGCAGATACATAAGAAGATCAACCCAACAAGTACAAGGATCTTCGGGCACAATTAACGCTGCTACCTATTTCTCAAGTCACAAGTCTAAAATAATGGCCAATGCTCTGACGTGTGTCGCGCATATAGTTTTGCCTTCTAAGCAGAATCTAGAGGAGGTTTTAAATGGGCGTATGACGCTGCTCCTCCCAAGGAGGAGCAGCGTCTTAAACGTTATGCTGAAGATCCTCGAAAGATACTTTTGAAATATCAGTCCTATTTAAGTAAATAATTTAATAGATTTTCTTATTACCTGACAAACAGAGAAAAAAAGGTTGAGATTTGAATTTTACCTATACGTTTCCTCCAAGAGGCGCCTTCCGCTTTCTGTCTCCATCGCTGCGACTGTGTCCTCTAAACCTCTTCTGATGATTTCTATGCACTCCTCACCACCCTCCAACATGAAAGCTTCATGAACTACCTCCAAATATCCTATGAAAAAACCCGCATTGCATTTCCAAACATGTAAGTAGGTACTGCCTTTTTTAAAAACTGCAGAAAGTAAATCGAGGTAGTAATCATAAGACTAGATTCCAGAAATATCTATACTACGTAATATTATAATTAATCTAAAGAGTTTGTTTGGTTGAAAATTCCAACCTCAGGAACTACTGAGTCCGAATTGAAAAAATCATTTTGTGTTGGATTGTCCATTTATCGAGGAAGGCTACAGGCTATAAAAATTCACGCTACGATCAATAGGAACTGAGCAGCGGGGTTAAAATCACGGGGAACAACTAGTAATTCATATATTAAATTGCTGTTAATCTAATTAGTTCGTCAGAGTTCAGAAAAATAATGGATAAGTATTTTTTTATTTTGTTAAATCATTTAATTTATTTTCATCACCACTGTTCTAAAATCGGCGACGGAAAACATATACCTACGTTTATAAAGAAAAATAACGGATCTAATATTTTTTTGATAATCTAACTCACTAATTGACTTGTAACATATATTATGACTTTAATATAATTTAGTTTCAACATCTAACAATTTATAAAAAAGTACTAACTAAAAGTACTCACTAATTAGATTTTTTTTTGTACACAAGCCTACATTATCGATTATTAGTGAGCGACACCTTAATTTAATCTATACTAAGTATGTATTACTATAAAGAGGATTTGTGAGTTTGTTTGTAGGAAATGATCTCTGGAACTCCTGAACCGATTTTGAAAATTCTCAAATACATAGGTATATACGCACAGGTGCAATTTAAAAAAAAGGTTTTAAAATCGGTTCTTTTTGTGTTGCATGAAGTTTTAAATAAGTAAATAAATAATTCCATAGACAACTTTCTACAAAAAAAAACTTAAAATTTTTACCTCTTTATTATAATACTAGCACTTCGCCCGCGACTTCGTCCGCGTGGGTTACGTATTTTTTAGAGGAAAGTCCTCTAAAAAATTCGAAGGCTGATTTTTCAATGGATAGAAGATTTTCCATACAAACAAAATTCCCCCTTTTCACCCCCTTTAAGGTTAAATTTCCAAAAACCCTTCTTAGTGCTCCCCTACATTGTAATAGGAAGCTGTGTGCAAAATTTCACATTCCTAGC
This sequence comes from Agrotis puta, assembly GCA_943136025.2. NCBI lineage: Eukaryota > Metazoa > Arthropoda > Insecta > Lepidoptera > Noctuidae > Agrotis > Agrotis puta. The sequence goes on from OW964171.2 coordinate 6,693,140, forward strand.
CCAAGTAGTTTCGGCTGTACGTTGATATGTCAGTCAGTCAATTCTCCTTTTATACACCGTGACTTTTTAGTCGTCTTACAACGGCAGCCCATTTCATCTATCCATTGACTAGTAAACGTTCATAATAAAAAAATAGGTAATTATGAGATTTTTATAATTAAAAAATAAAAATATTATTCATTATTATGAAACAAGGCGTAGTTAGAAACACCCTTGTCTCATAGAAAATGGCGATATGGGATGATCTGCTCAAGTCAAAGAGAATTAAAACCACTTGAGAGCTCATAGAGCGATTTCGCCTAGGTACACGATTCACCAGCGCGGGCCGGGGACCGGGGGATTGCGTCTTCCCCCGTTCCTCGGCCCGCGGTAGTTGTGATTGGCTGATGCAACAATGTCAGTAAGAAAAGTGATAACAAGTAAATCCAGCAACAATAATATCGATATCGATAAAATCGATGGCAATTAAGTCTTCTTTTGCTTTTTTCAATGTTGATTTGTATGTAGAGAAAAATAATATCCTTTATTTGTTATTCTTACTTATTTACTACATTTCTAAAAAAAATATAAAAACATTTTTTTAAATTTAGACAACTCAAACCCAAAATTATTTATTTCAAATAGACCATTTACAGGCACTTTTGAACTGTCAAAATTGAAGCTAATTTGCACGTTCCAAAGCGTAGGTCTCTATGGAGAAGAACGTGCAAGAAACTCCATGGACACTCTTTTAAATCAAATTTAGATTTACTGGCATTAATCCACTTTTCTTTAACTTCCGGAATATTTGGAAATCTAAATTAATGTAAACGTGAAAAATAACATTATTTTTTATTTACCATTAGAAATTATCGATTAAATAATTTATCAAAAATGTTTTAAGTTGTCACATCACTTCAGCACACAGCACAAAGTACTTATGGATAGAAAGAGACAGACTTATCTAATATTCTAGTGAAAGTAAAGGACTTTTCAAAAGACATCAACGCGGTATCCCAAAAGACATCAACGCGTAATCCTTTTTTCGTAACCAACCAGTTTAGCTTGAGCCCTCTAATTACCAATAATGTAAATAAATATAAACATATTTTACTTACCGATGAAAACTTATACCATCTTTATTATAACTAGATGTTTTAGATGATTTCCCGCACCATTTAATTGCACAGGTACTCATTTTTGCTTCGGTTTTATTCGATAAATGTTTTTTTAGGTTACAAAATTAAGGAATGTGCACAGATCCAACAACTGGTCAGTATTAAAACATTCATTCGTATCGGGATCTCATATAAGTGCTATTTCATTGATGTGTCGTGAGCCTGAGTCGCCCGTATGAGCTGTCAAGTGGTTATATTGTCATTGGCTCAAGTCATGGGCTAGCAAGGCATACTCTACAGTTTTATACGTAAACATTTTTAACAGGATGTTTCATATTTCTGATGGACCTACTTAATAATGATTAAGAATATTATAAATGATTAAAAAAAAAATCGTGCCTAGAGGTATTTTATGTCGGATACATTGAGTGGACCACTTTTGTAAGACGACTAAAAAGTCACGGTCTATATATAGATTAGTGTTGAATATAGATATTTGGATTTATATTATGTGATACTCCGTTGCCAACTCCCATAAAGAGATTGCATTTAAGCAGTTTGTAGTATGAAAAAGTACCTACCAGTAAAGTCAACTTTCGCCAGTATAGGGCCACTAGAAGCCACAGTGCCGAGCACCAAGTGGGGATATTTCTTCTTGAACCACATCACCATGTTGGCGGCGTAGGAGCCTCCGTACAGTATCACCTGGCTATCTGCAAACCGCGGCTGTTTCTTCATCTCTGTGATGAAATAAGCCAGGTCGGCGAGCGCCTGGTCGATGTTTAAGAAACGCAGATTTTCGGCACTGAAGTCCCTGTACAAAAAAATCGATACAAAAAGGTCAGATCAATATTTAAACGGAATTCATAGGTAAAAATTTCGTAAGTTAATCGGGTTTCGGGCACGCCGCAATCGCGGTGGTAAGACCCCTCTTTGAGGAGTGGCTGGATAGGCGTCACGGCGTCCTTGCCTACCGCATGACGCAGGTCCTCACCGGACACGGAAGTTTCGGGAGGTACCTGTGTCTGATAAGGAGGGAAGAAACGCCTGGGTGTCACCACTGCGAGGATCGTCCGGAGGACACGGTGGAGCATACGGTGCAGGACTGCCCCGCTTGGGCAGAGCACCGCCGTGTCCTCACGACGGCGATAGGCGGAGACCTCTCGCGCCCGGCATTGGTCGAGGCCATGCTGCGGGGCGAGACGGAGTGGGAAGCGGTCGCCTCCTTCTGCGAAGCAGTCATGCTCGCGAAGGAGGAGGCGGGCCGCGTGAGGGAGAGAACAGCGACCTCCCTCCACCCCAGCCGCAGTGGTAGACGCCCACGGCGTCGGACGTCGCAAGACGATCTCCGGCCACCGTAGGCGCGGGCATGCGGGCGGCGAGTAATGGGCGACTCGCTGTCCGACCATGGACCATGCCCGGGTCGACGGCGCGTTGTGTTCCACGCGCGCCTCAAAGAGTGTCAGCATAGTGACGGGGCCTGTAGAGGGCCAAAGCCTGCCGGGGTCGCGGGACTCGTAAATTACCGTAACCCCGGTACATAAAGGGCTAGTGAAGGACACCGTGGATTTTAGTCAGTACAAGTCTGACAGTCCCTCCCGCCCTGCCCTGGGTGGGAGGACTCATTTGATGATTTTACCACGATAAAAAAAAAAAAAAAGTTAATCGGGTTTTTGGGCCCAAAAAATAAAGTGTGCTTTTAGAGAAATTGTGTTTTGGAATTATGGGCTAGTAGAGTCAAATATACAATTGGCCTAGTTTTAGGCCTTCTTTACATACTTACGTGTCTACTCTCTAGGATCTACTTACGCAAATACTTTAGTTTCTCCATAGTACCGATGTTCAGTGTATACTTGGTACCCCTTGTTTTCTCTCGCCATCTCGTACATGTTACCACTAGCCAACCATCCAGGATGTATGTCCCATTCTCCGCCAACCATGATAAATATCGGAGAACCGTCACCGCCAAAGAATTCTTCATTATACATGAAACGCTGGAATTCAAACATAATTTTATGAGCATAGTTTGGCGTGTAAAGTAAAATTGATTTAATATGTAGGTTCCTATAATTTTTGTATCCCATCTTGGGTAAAGAGAGGACGCGGTAAGAAACGCCTGAGTATGACCACTGCCAACACTGCGAGGATCGCCCGGAGGACACGGTGGAGCCCCGCTTGGTTAGAGCAACGCTGTGTCCTCACGGAAGCAATAGGTGACGGCGATCTCTCGAGCCCGGAATTGGTCGAGGCCATGCTGCAGGGCCTGACGGAATGAGAAGCGGTTGCCTCCTTCTGCGAAGCAGTCATACTAGCGAAGGTGGTCGAGGTAGGAAACGTACCATATAGAATTTGGTAGGATTCTGCTGATCAAAATGGTCGAGCGGCATCGGTATCCAGCTGACGTAGACATTCCTGGTAGCCGCTTCATCATACCCTTCAGGTGGTTTCATGTCCACCTCTGTCATATACACCGCCCTTGGTTCCTTTGTCCATGATGGGGAGCACAAACTTAGAAATAATAAGAAGATAATCTGAAAATAAGTAAGAATGTAGGTACATCAAATCAAGGCAATGCGTTCCGTTCGGCCCAAAAATTAAATTTTCAGGGTATTACCGTATCACCGTATGTGACAAAACTGTACGTACTGCGACTCACTAAGTTCGAATGCACGCTAGTGCGACACTGTTCAAGATCACGCTGCATGCGACAAACGATTGTGAAACTATAGAAAAAGTCATGGAGAAATAAGGATGCATAAGTGAGCATACGTAGCGAGTTGGGAACTTGGGGCACCCAACAGGTTACAGGGTAGACTAGAAAATTAGAATAGTTAGTAATTATTTAGGTAGGGTGGTACAGGTTAGGTTAGATTAGTTAGGTCAATGGATCCCCGCACAGCGGGGTTCCATCGTCCTGGCCCGTGTAATGTTATTTTACTATTGGCTATAAAACAACATTCTTTATGTCTCGTAGAGTAATGTCGAACTTCAGTGCGTTGAGCATTCGAACCATATTAGTGAGGCCCAACAGGTACAGTTTTGGCGCATAAGCATGAATCGCACATCGTCCGTTTGTCGGACTTCAAATCTCAACCATAAAACTCAGCGTCTAAGTGTCACTATAAAAAAAAAGAAACTGAATAATAATTACGTTTACTTACCATTATTTTATTATAAGTGTTTGTTTTACACGAGAATATTGATCACACTTACTTTAAACCACTTACTTACATGTGATAGCCTAATTAAGCTATCTTTACCTAATTATTTGATAAACAAATACCTGCTTATCCTTATCATTATAGAAACGATTGAGATTATTATTATTTAGTTTATGTACAAGGTGTGCTATAAATCTGTAATATTTGGAAATAACAGATGAATAAAATCACCTGGTCAGCGTATATAATATTATGTATTGAACCACTTACCAAAGTAAAGCTAATTATTTTATCAAAAAAGGCTTTTCTAGAGCAGCCTGCTGTGTGCATATGCATGTACCGCATTTTGCAGGTGCAATTGCATGAGGATAGGACTGTATCCTGCGTCCGAGCCTGGAGCTGGACTTTTGTCTCGCGAAGCAGCGTTTGGCGATAAAAGGTTGTTTAGCAAAAAATTCCATTCGAACTATCTTACAGTCAATCGAACATATTATGACTAGAAGGACCCACATGAACCATCCTTATTTGTGATTTGAATGTACCCTAATCAATTTCTGTACGTATTATTATTTCATTGATCGTTATTTTCCGTGCCAAAATGTAAATAAGTTAGCAGCTAGGTGCAGAATAATTAAAATGATGGGTGCCTACCTACCTGCTAACTTATTTACGCAATGAAACATCCTGTATCAACGAATATTTATGATATGTGATATTGATAAGCATTATGAATCGAATTTATTGTATTGAAATAGGTACCAAAAGAAGTTTGACACTGTCCTGGTGAACGAATGTCCAAAATAATAATGAATTTTCTACTTAAATAGACCCTATTTTAATAACTTTCACACAAGCTTTCACTGTGTCGCCCGACTAACGAATACCGCGACCCCGGAACGTAAAGGGCTATTGAAGGACACCGTGGATTTTAGTCAGTACAAGTTTGACAGTCACTCCCGCCCTGCCCTCGCACCCAGGGCAGGAGCAGGCACTCAGACAATGAGTCTTCACTCATTTGATGATTTTACCACGCTAAAAAAAAGATTTCACTGTAGGTATTTTATAATAATTATCAAAAAATATAAATTTCCATGTAAGTAGGTACAGATTGCCAGCACATCAACCTACGTCAATCTGTAAAAATTCTTTAATAGATTTTCAACCTTATCACAAATCGTGGAAGGTTAATTGGTAAAATTTGTCAGATTCGGGTAGGATGACCTGGCTGGCGTCTGTACTTACGCGTGTTCGTGATAAAATTGATGATCTCCTAATCGAATTTCAAAAGAATGTTGGTCAGAATTCTTTTGATGTCATTTGGATGATTCTTAGGTATCATCGGTAGCACTCAGTGGGCCTGCCATTTGTTGTCGACATCTACGTCCACCAGAACCTATTTAATCACCTAGTTCCTTATTGATACACCGTTTATCGTAATTCAACTTGCCGATCGCCTGACAGACGTGATGACAAGTCTTTTGCAACCGATATCAATGAGTTGTAAACTGGCCGTACTTACCGCCGTACCCAGAGGGCCACAAGTATTAAAGGCCCCTGACGTTAAGAATAAAAACAAAAATGTGACTTAAGGGAATACTAAGGGACTGTCAGTTTCGTACTGACTAAAATCCACGGCGTTCCTTCAAAAGCCCTTTACGTTCCAGGGCGCCCAGTTTCCTGTTTAGATAGTCCCGCGACCCCGGATAAATGAGCTTCGATCAGTCTACCAGGGTTGTCAATTTCTAGCTCCCTTTCTAAATTCTGTTAATGGCATCAGTCATACGAGGTGCTATTTTGTTTATTCTGCAAAACTTTACACTAAGATTAGAAGGATCCGGTCGCGGGACCCACGAATTACCGTGACCCCGGTACGTAAAGGGCTAATTGAAGGACATCGTGGATTTTAGTCAGTACGAGTCTGACAGTCCCTCCCGCTCTGCCCTGTGTGGGAGGACTCATGTGATGATTTTACCACGTAAAAAAAAGATTAGAAGGGCCCTAAACAAGTTCTGATACGGGGTCCCTTCTGGCCTAGCTACGTCTCTGGTTTTAAATGAACCCTCATTGAAGTCATTATAGACAGGATGATATTAACTAAAGTTAACAGCTCGTATCGGTTACAATAGTTTTCCTCATCAGATCGCGTGCCAGCTGTCTTTTTATTAAGGTCAATACCTGGCAATGCGACAAAAAACTTAATACAGTCTAAAAATAGATGCTTAATTATAAAATTATAAATTATGAAATTACCTATTTGAAAAACGTTATCTCGTGTTCGTAATTCATTTCCTAGTTTAGAATAGATTCTTATGTGCATCATCAATGTTACTCAAGGTCATTTAAGTACTTTGATGAAAGTACCTAAATGTAAGAGTATCTAGGTAGGTACCGTCACAGGATCACTATATGGAAACATTTTTAGGGTGTGTGGGATCCACCACCTAGCCGTCCACCCCGGGCAACTGTACCACGAGACGGTGATGACAGCCACTGATTCTGGTAGGCCTCACCGGGGCGTATAGCCAAACGGTAAGATTGCATAGCAACGGCGAAAATTGTTAACACTCAGCAGTCGCTATTACTCTTTTTTCAATTGTATGCGCATAAAATTGAAAATATATTAAAGATGACAGAGCGTTTTCGATTGTTTCGTTCGCTACCACTCAGTAGTCGCCTGCCGGGGTCGCGGGACCAAGGGATTACCGTGACCCCGGTACGTAAAGGGCTATTGAAGGACACCGTGGATTTTGGTCAGTACAAGACTGGCAGTCCCTCCCGCCCTGCCCGGGGTGGGAGGACTCATTTGATGATTTCACCACAATAAAAAAAAACTGCTCAGTAGTCTCTGAGTTATAGAGTTGAAAATGTATTGGCGACTGCTGAGCTTTAACGATTAGAGCGAGCAGCCTCGCGGGGCATTTGCCGCGCGAAGCAGCTCGGTTAGTGTGGACGGAGATAATCAATGTGGGTCGAGCGCCCGAGCCATTCAGTGTCGGCTTTTTGTTTAGCACGCGTATATTGTTTCGTGTCTCTGTCGAGAAAAATTAGGCGCGTCCACACAGAGCGAGCAACCTCGCGAGGCAGGTTCCTCGCGCGGCAAATGCCTCGCGAGGCGCGCCTATTGCCGTTTGGCTATAGACGGCAGCTGCAGCGTCATGAGCCACCACACTATTGGGAGTATTGTGGCGTCAAGTTTTTACTGTCGCTGCGCAGGTGCTCCAGTGCCTTCTGGGTGAGCTCGCTCAATCTTAAGCCTCACCTTTATTTCTAGGTTACATTGAGGTCAAGAGCAAACCCATTTCAAATAAAAAAAGAACGTTTGGAAATAAATCAATGATAATGTTATCCTGAACTTTTAATATTCTCGCCAAAATTATTGTAGGAACTGAACTAAGAATGCTAACCAATTGCGTTGTTTGTTTTTGTGTAATGTGCCTCTTGGCATAGGCCCCTTCTAAAATCTTCTACTGTTTTCTTATTTTCTATCTCTCGCCACTCGCTTCTACAATTGGAAGCAGCTGATAACTTTCACTCATCCTCCAATCTCTTCCCTTGCCTTCCCCTATTCCTTTTACCATATGCAGTGATAATCTCGCAGTATATTTCCCGTCCATCTCATCATTGTTTGGATTATCTTTACAAGCACAAGGTTATAGTTTTTACTCTTATAAAGATGGAGGAATGTGTAGGGCAGTATGAATCATAATCGCAATCCAGGTACTTACTTATCAGATACATATACAGACTTATCAGAACCTTCAAAACGTACTCTAACCAAAAGGACTTGAATCAAACCAAACTAGCTACAAGGCGTTTTATTTCTGTCCGGGTGTGGTTCGGGTTTCTAATGCCAATCATGCTCCTTCATCTCAGTCATAAAGTACTGGTATTGATATCTATGTGATCTTATCTCAAAAGTTTGTTAGTCTGTAAAATTATTGACCGTACTCCACTGATCTACCTAGATGAAGTTCTACTGATAGGTACCTTGTGCTACTACTAGGCATAGGCCTATAAAAGAATATGACAAAAAGATGCCTGAACGAGGGTAGGATGCAAAAGCTAGCGTAAAATTGTATAAGACCTCGGAATAAGCTGAGTATTCTACATAAGCAGATAAGTTAATGGCACTATGTTTCTCACAGGAACTCGGGGTCCCTAAGGAAAGCGGGAACCAAGGATGGTATTCTCTTAAGAAACAGCCTTGTGTCAGCGCGGCCAGTGTTGGAACTACAGTTTTCTTTTTTTTTATTAAGCACGAAGTTGACAGCTATTGAAGACCGAAACTATAGTTTCGTTTACGGGCTCGATGATGACGACTTAGAGAATAGCATAGCTGGACACTTGCCCAGAGTGCTTATTAGAAAAGACGGCCCTGAACCTGTAGACATGGAGAGGGAAATCTCAATTAAAACACATTTTCCAATTATTTTAGTTTATTTTAGAAATAAATTACGTTTCAGACTTTAAAATACCGAACACTAAGCGCACAACTTTACATACATGATCCAGTCAAAGCGTCTCTGAAAGATCAGGATACTTTATTACACTTTGGTCCATATGGACGCTCGCATTTACTTTTATTTGCACATATTAGTTTGTTGCTTCGGCCATTACTTTCTTTATATGGTTTTTCTCCCAAATAATTACCTCTGTAACATAAAAGGGGTTGATTATCCTGAATGGAAAAAGCATTGTCTTCTTTATTATGGAAACAGAACAAGCATTGATAGTTTTAATTTTATTTATTATCTATATTTATTTGCATTCTAATGAAGAATTCGAAGCAGCGTAGTAACAAATCGCTCAGCCAACTAAAGCTTCAAATAAATTGTCTGACTTTGTTTAACGCATATAATTCGTTAATTAATTAGTGAAACTCACCCCGGTCCGTAGTTACAAACAACGAAGTACTTGTTCCACCCGTTCCTGAACGTTTGTGAGATAGCACAACCTACGTAAATGCTATCGGACCACACCATCTGGTAAAAGATAAACATTTTAATAAACACTCAAAATATGTCGCATGTGTGTGCAAGTTTTGTTATCAATCAAAATTTGAGCACAAACAACCGGTCCACTTTAGAGATATTACATTCATCATCATCATCATCAGTCTATAGCAGTCTACTGCCGGATACAGGCCTCTTTTTTTATCGTGGTTAATCATCAAATGAGTCCTCCCACCCAGGGCAGGGCGGGAGGGACTGTCAGACTTGTACTGACTAAAATCCACGGTGTCCTTCACTAGCCCTTTACGTACCGGGGTCACGGTAATGGGAAAGTCCCGCGACCGCGCCGGATACAGGCCTCAGTAGTGAAATGGCGTGGGATGTAAATAAATGTTTTTTTTTTTTTTCTATTAGGAAAGAGCTGGGGAACATAAAAAAACCGATAGCAGCCAATTGGCATGAAACGAAAATTCTTTTTTTGATTGTAATCAATCATCTAATGAGTCCTCTTCCCACCCTGGATGCAGCGGATAGGACTGTCAGACTCGTAATGACTAAAACCCACCCGGCCTTATTACAAAAACTAAATAAACCTTGGTTTAAACCTGGTCTATCAAGTCCAGGCTTATCTGCAGAGCCATGGTTTAAATTTGACCGTATTATAAAACTAAGGTAAAACGTCGACTTTAGTACCGCCATTTGAACGATTGTCTAAACAATTAAATCCAATATGAGTAATAACAATTAAATCTACCTTGTTTCAATCCGTTTTAGGTGAAAATAACACAAAAACTACAACACAATTAAAAATTTGCTATGAGAAACTTTGACACACCTTTGACAGCTGCTACTGATAGACCATGGTTTATCGCAAAACCACGATTTGTAATAACGTTTGTGTAAACCGTAGTTTTACAAGATAAAACCTGGGTTTTTAGTTAAACCCCTTTTTGTAATAAGACGGATAGTGTTCCTTCAATTGATCTATTCGTTCCACTAGGGTCACGATAACCTGCTTAGGAAGCCCCCCCACCGTGTCTACCCAAATTGGGTTTCCAGCGGGGGATAAACTGGCAGCTTTGTATCTAAAAACAAGAGACACTGTTCACAAACCTGCGTATAATGTCCAATATCATAGTCTTTGTCGAAGTCGCTAGTTTGTATGGGCCCAAAAGTGTAGTTGACATTTTCACTGAACCAGGACTGAAGAGCTGCATCCGGCTCCAGTACATAGTTGGGATTCGTTGTTGTGTACCAGTATAAGTTTTCACCCGAAGTAAATCTGTTGGAACCTGCAGGAATGATTATAGGTATTAGATCGTAGGTATTATGTATGAATCGTGGGACAGATACACTACCGCCAAAGTTACTACTCAATCTCTGGTACTTCTGATTGGCGAGTTTGTCCGTTAGTGGGTTACAGACAAAGTTTCAACCGGTTTTTTTTTTTAACCTTTTTCCCACTCTTGGAATTTCTCCAGTATTGTGGATGCGTTCACAAACATAGAAACTAACATACACAAAAAGCCAGACCGGATAGCAACAATAATAGATTATTAATTTCCAGCGTACGTACTATTATTGATCGAAGCAGCGTACGCACTTATGCAGGATAACGTAGCCCCGTAACGCAAAGGTCTGTCGAAGGAACAGGGTGGACTTTCAGTTGGTAAGAGTTTGACAGACCCTTTATTTTTTTTCTCTTTTAAAAAACGTTGCCCCACACTAGGAGTTTCTCCTGTATCGTGGGTGCGTTAACAAACATAGAAAATCAAACATCCAGATCATACAAATATTTGTTACGTGCGGGAAACGAACCCGCGACACAGCGCAGGAGTCAAATTGCTCAGCCACTGCGCCAAACTTGCCGGCGAATGAATAAATTGAAAATCTGTAGTCCGTCAGAGTATTGAAAAATAATGAACACGTATTTTTTCTTTTTGTAAATCAATTAATATTCACAAAGATAAAACGCTTCGAATTTCGGGAGTGGGGGTTTGTGACGTCATAACTCTTGTAAAATTATACCGAGTGTCGTTTTGTGATTTCTAGAAGCGTTGTGTCTTCGTCAATTTTGGTTTACGTAAAAAAGAAAAAATACGGCTTCAATATTTTTTGATAATCTATTTTTCGAACTAATATTTTTTTTTTGTAAAATAGCTTATTATCTAACGGAGACGTTATTCCAGGATAAGAGTACAGACGCCAGCACATCAACCGACCTCAATCTGTTAAATTTCTTTAATAGATTTTCAACCTTATCACAACAGAGGAAGGTTTACGTTCGTTTGGTAAAATTTGACAGAGTAGGTTGACCTGCTGGCAGATACCAGCACGTCAACCTCACATTCCAGATCAGTTTTTGTGTTAAGAAGTAACAAACGCCCAGCCTAACAAACTTCTGCATAACTAGGCATGATACTCAGATTATTATAAACAAAATATTTTAAAATACTTACTGACAGATTTATCTGGGTTGTGAGAGTGAATATTTTTATTGGCCCACTTAGATGCCTTGTTATACAACTCCTCATCCCACGTCTGGAAATCAAAGAGCCAGTTACGATCAATCAAAAAAACTGTTTACGTACAGACGGCCAGCACATCAACCTACCACAATCTGTAAAATTTCAATAATAGATTTTCAACCTTATCACAATGCTGTATATAGGTACTTTTCATATTTTTCAAGTATTGCACTTTTTTTTAACGTGGTAAAATCATCAAATCGTCGGGACTGTACGAATTACCGTGACCCCGGAAAGTAAAGGGCTATTGAAGGACACCGTGGATTTTAGTCAGTACGAGTCTGACAGTCCCTCCCGCTCTGCCCTGGGTGGGAGGACTCATTTGATGATTTTACCACGATAAAAAAAAGAATGGTGTCGGGTGTCTATTTATTCAGCTGCATCCAATGAGACTTGAAGCTGACCTCAACATGTTCGGTAAAGCTGCAAGTGATGAAGAAAATTGGCTATGTCGGGGCAACACTAATGGTCAATGCCGTTAATTATAGCGATTACGGGGAAAAAAAATGACTATTAATTATTATTTACGAAACAACTAGGTACTTGTGGATCATACAAATATTTGCTCCGTGCGGGAATCGAACCTGCGACACCTAGCTCAGCAGTCCAATCGCTCAGCAACTGCGCTAACCGTGCCGTCAAAGTTATTTTTAATTTCCTTATATTCGTTATGAAAACCACATTGTTTATCTAGCGTAAAAGACTTTTTAGTACCTTAATTAGCGTCCTCGTTTCGAGCTGTGTGAGCTACAAACCCGATCTCGGGACAAAATAAGTTACTTTCATCCCTAGGATAACAATGTTGTATTAAATGTTTGTATAAACGTCCATCATCGCGATAATTAACGGCATTCCCTTTCATGTGGCCCCAGAATTACAGGTATATAATATTAATGACACTACAGACCATCATCTTCATATCCGAACCAGCAGGTTGCCCTGCAACCTTTCCTTTGGCGACAAGAAGACGACGGAAATTATGCCCATCCACGAACGCCCGTATTTGATGGCAAGACAAAGATATCACTGAAAACATAACTTTATTTAAAAAAAAACCTAAACTCAAAAGATTACTTAAAATAGTTACAAAATTCAAACAATTACGTTATTATTGATAACAAGCTTACATTTGCATTGTGCGACAGCTACGAAACTCAAAATAAAAAGCAGTAATTTTAATTCCATTGTTTGAATGTAAGCACAACAACTGGCAACACTGACTGTGGACCGACTAGTATACGAGAACGCGTTTTGATTATAAAACATTGCTACTCGTACTTATACTACTACTATGTAGACCAAACGTCAATCAAACACTTGTAAAATGAGGCGCGGTTCCGTATGTTGACTTTAGAAAAAAAAAAAACTGGCCGAGTGCGTGTCGGACCACGCGCAACGGTTCCGTAAAATAATTTATTACAAAAATAAACTTAGCATTGCAGTTGATGGTCGCGGGACTGTACGAATTACCGTGACCCCGGAACGTAAAGGACTATTGAAGGACACCGTGGATTTTAGTCAGTACGAGTCTGACAGTCCCTCCCGCTCTGCCCTGGATGGGATGACTCATTTGATGAGTTTACCATGTAAAAAAAAAGCATTGCAGTTGATAATATGGATATTTGGGATATAGAAAAAAACAAATGACCAATTTTCTACCTTTTTTCTTCATGCCTTTCAAGATTCTAGGTTAACGGGTACTCTAAGAGTTTTGATTTACTTTCGAGTTTCAAAATAAGATGCATAAATTGTCGTATTTTTTTACTGTTTTGACCCTCGAAGATTGAGTTGGTTCTGGTCCAAGGGCTGCTCTCTTGGACCACTACTTTGAAGCCTTTGTATTTGGCATCAATTTCAACATGATACCTCCACGCGTGCCTGAGAAAAAGGGTTCTGATTGACACAGACGAAATAATCCTATAAGTTGCTTTTGAGGAACGGAACTCTAAAAAAAGTGATGAATCAGCTTTTATTCCGAACTTCATAGAGGTCAAAATCTAAAAATAAAACGATAGTATCTAATGTTTTGCTCGATATGAGGGTACCGGGTTAAGTGCATCTTAATGAGAATTCTCTAATACTGAGAATTCGGAGATAGTGTGGCTTTCACAGATTAGGAGATCTAAAGAGGCCACTATATCAGAATTAAGTATAATATGTATTACAATAAAATTCGAACCATGCAAGGCAAATTCAATTTCAAAACTCAAGCAATAGAGTTGATAATGGATCATTTAATCGCTATACTAAACTGGCATTTTTAGGGCCTTAGTTCGTTTTCATCCAGTGCTTCCATTGTACAGACCATAGACTATATACTATAAACTGAGAGTACAGACGCAGGTCAAATTTTGAGGTGAGGTTGAAAATCTATTAAAGAAATTAACAGATTGACATAGGTTGATTGAAAGATTGAGATTAAAAAATCTCAAGAAGCCATAGTACTTGAATAAGGTGTAGATAGGTACATAGTGAGTTGTTTCTATAATTTCCATAGCGTTCAATAGCATAAGGCAAAAGTTGGTACAATTTTATTGTAGTCACTGTATGTAAGTACACATAGCCATCGTAACTCCGAACAACACGGAACTCCGACGTGATGAGGAATACAAATTTTAAAATGATAACCACAACCACAAATTCAACCTGATCGATAAGAGACTCGTTACGAGTTAATAATGACAATATTAAGATTAATTGAATGTGATATCTCTTCAATGAAGATTTTTTTTTAAACGTTGCACTAGGAATTTGTCCTGTATTGTTTAAGAACATTTAAAGTCATGCACAAACGGCATGATTCGTGAAAACTACTTCGTGCAGGAATTGAACCCGCAACACGCAGCGTAGCAATCGACCACTCAACCACAGTTTGTGCCGTCAAACATGAGTTATGCCTAGTTCCCTGATGATTTTACAACGCTAAAAAAAGGGTTTCCATTTATTTATTTTGTATATATCGATAATATATTTCGAAACCAAGCATGCAAGCATAGTAAAATCTATACCGGCACATAGTATAATAATGTTCCCTCTATGCGTGGTCTAATGGAACATCGTGTAGGTTTTAGTGCACATTTACTTTTTAGGGTTGCTGTCATAAATTCAAATATTTCTAACAAACACAGCATTCCGCATACAAAACTGCGTTAAGATTTTATTCTAAACCCGAGGAACATTCGTACAGGCAGTTGACATAAATTCAAGGAATGTCTATTAACACAACAAAAAAAAAGCTATTCGTAATATTCCGCATTCTTCGTAAATACGATACGATTATATTTAATGCCCGTGGAATACATGCTCAAAATAATACGCAGCATATTTGAATGATAATTTTGTGTTTAATATTATAAAAACCTAGCTTTTTTGGTATTTGTAATGACATTCAGTTTTAGTCTGAGATAAGGTCTGACCATTTGAAGGACAAAATCAGGAATGAAGTTATCTGGAAAAGAGCTGGAGTGACTGACATAGCCTGCAGAGTAAGTAAACTGTGGCAGTGGGCTGACCATGTTTGTCGACGAACCGATATTGGTCGCTGTAGTAGACGAGACTTTTTTTTTAGCGTGGTCAAATCATCAAATGAGTCTTCCTACCCAGGGTAGTGCAGGAAGGACTGTCAGGCTTGTACTGACTAAAATCCACGGGTCCTTCAATAGCCCTTCTTCTTCACGGGTCACGGTATTCGTTAGTCCCGCCCGTGACATAGTATCTATACCTACCATCTACCAGAGAGATTTTTTTTTGGTTCTTTTCGTCCCTCTTTGGGACAGGCTAAGGGAGCTGAGCCTATACAGCCAAGTCTGATTTAGTTTTCTTTTTTCCTTCCAATTCTTCTATTCATTCTTGTCTTTCTATGTATATCATAGAAAAGGCCGAAACCATGTCTTCTTTATTTAATGTCTTCAATGTCCAATAGTCAGGCCAAAGCCAAGTCTTATTTTTTTTTATGTTGCCCCACTAAAAATATTTCTGTGTTGTGAGTGCGTTGACAAACATTTAAAATCGCGTACACATGCACACATACCCGGGAAAACTATTATTAATGTTTGACTTCACAGGAAGTAACAATATCTGATAAAGAAAATGAGTATGACGGTGATTGAAGATGGACCGCGTTAATTCTTTACGAGGGAAACGTGTCGTTTACTCTAATAAAAGATATCTTTGTGAGCACCAGATGTTTTTATTATTTTACGTTATCATGAAACTGACTTGCTAACGCTTCCTTATTTTTTTTTATGCTGCCGACCAAAATTACATCTATTCTTAACTAATGTACGCAGTAATTAAGATAACCAGGCATGTGTAAATTTAATAGTCAAAGTAGTATTGTTGTTATGCAAAATAAGATTACCTAATGTTTCCTATTTTTTTTCTAGTTGTGACCGACATTGAATGAATTAAGTCTTTTAGTGGCAAACGTTAAACGAAAACGCTTTGTTTACAAATAGTTTGAGCTACTGCTCGTAATCCTCCTAATAATGGATAATTTGAATTAGATGATCAACCTATTACCATTACAGTATAAACCCCTAAACTAGTACAACCTAATAAAAATAAAATCCCTAAACTAAATCTAATTAACCACTCTGCACGACAACATTTTGACACATGACGCATCAGCTGAGTCGACCGGGTGATTCGAAATTTGAGATAATATTGAAGATTTTTGTCAATTTTCAGCATTCGATTATTTTATCAAAAATATGTTACTACAGTTATTTCATACGATAAGTTTATGAGCAAGATATCCAAGAACGTGTTGAGGTCACTAAAACTGCGTCATTCCTCTGTAAAATGTGTGTAACATACAAAATGCTATGTCGTTCCAAAAACTATGTAATTTAGATGTGCTGAAAATATGTACATGAAGAAGCTTCTCACGTGATAAAAAATGGTTAAACAGTGAAATAAATGAAGTAACTTACTACATGCATTATTAGATTTGCCAGTGTGCATACATAATTTCATAAATAATAACGATCAAAGACTTGATAAAAATTACCAAAAACTATGTTGCAACATGACACTTCTTAGTGCTGACCGCAATCCCAATGTTCATATAACGATTGAAAAGGTTCATTCAGCCTAATCGATACTCGCAATATAATCGAACATGGAAAAAAAAGTAGTACAAAGACATGGACCGATTTGTCTGGTTATTTGACTAGAGAAGGTTTACTCCATGCAATAAATCTATGGAACGGAATCTGTAGACTCATTGGTATAATATTTCAAGTATTATTTCGTTTTGAAAATAAGTTTTTTATTAGGTACGCAATAAATAATTTAATTTTTTAATTTAATGATTGGGATAGAAATAAATATTGGTGTTTCATTGGAGGCCAAACGTGTGTGTCTTTTAAATTTAAATTCAACCATACAGTTTTACCCATATTGTGTCTTCTTTATTTAATTTCAATTTATCAGATTATTTCATTTTATAAAATGAATCTAAACAACGTAAAAAAAGACAAACACCGGGTTCGGATCAAATGCTGGAGGGAGAGATATGGGAGTACTTCCAAATGATTCCCTGCAGTTATAAACAATTTAAATTTCCAACGCGCCGTAGATGGCTAAATTCGAGGGCCAAAGCCTGCTGGGGTCGCGGGACCAAGGGATTACCGTGACCCTAGTACGTAAAGGGCTATTGAAGGACACCGTGGATTTTAGTCAGTACAAGTCTGACAGTCCCTCCCGCCCTGCCCTGGGTGGGAGGACTCATTTGATGATTTTACCACGATAAAAAAAAAAAAAAAAAAAAAAGATGGCTAAATTCGAAACTATGAGGAATAGCACTTTGCCCGCGACTTCGTGCGCGTGGGTTTCGTACTTTTCTAATTCCCCCATTTCACCCCCTTAAAGGTTAAATTTCCAAAAACCCCTTCTTAGTGCTCCCCTACATTATAATAGGAAGCCGTGTGCAAAATTTCACATTCCTAGCCCCAGTAGTTTCGGCTGTACGTTGATATGTCAGTCAGTCAGTTCTCCTTTTATATATATAGATAGCGAAAAATACTGAAAGAAGTCTCGTGGCCGATTTTGACAAAAAATGTAAATTACATTGCATAAAATTAAATTTTTGAAATATCAATTTCCAGTAATCAAACTATTAATGTTCTGTGAAGTAATTACATGCGACAAACATAAAGTAAAAGGTTTTCTTTAATAAATCGATTCAAACTTTAGTCAATGGCCGTAGCTCACTACATGTTCGCAACATCGTGTTCTCATTTCAATTTTTTTACGAGTAATCACTTCGCGGTACAAATACAATAACGAAATTTTTGAAATTCGAACTTTGAGTGAATTGGCGCGAATTTTGATTTTGATCTGCGTACGATGACTAAATTATTGTTTGTATAATATTAGTTCATATTTTACCAAATTAATATCACTTTACTGTAGTTTGTCGATTATCATAACGAATTTGAGCCTTAACAGCGACACTATGAAATAGTGTAAAAATATAGCACATTCTTTTTTTTTTAATTTACAAGCTCTATTCCTGACCAGCAAAAATCTAAAGACGCAGACTTAATTTTTGCGATTGTAGGTGCGGGCTTGCGAACGGCGAGTATAGGGTAACTCACCGTCCGATCAAGGACTAGGCCCGAGACGAATGCGCGTCGTGTTCCAAGCGGGCTTTAAGGAACTATCAGCGAACTGACGAGGCCAAACTAATGCCAAACGCGTGCCGGGCTCACGGAATTGTATTAAAATCATTAAAAGGGTACTGCGGTCCTAGAACGCAAAAGGCATATGAAGGAACAGGGTGGTTTTAAGTAAGTAATAGTTGACATCTCCTTCCGCTCCACCCAGGGAGAGAATCATTTAAAGGTTTTTCAACTTATAACAGTGTGTATTACTGGAGTTAAGTCGCGAACTGCATCACATCTAAAGTATCCTTAACAAATACCTATATAAAAATATGATTATACTGGTGTCAATACTGACGATTAAATATCTGTACGCGCGGCAGCAGATCAACCTACCCAAATCTGTCAAAATTTACCAATCGAACATTAACCTTCCACTATTGTGATAAGGTTGAAAATCGATTGAAGAAATTTTACAAGTTGAGGTAGGTTGATGTGCTGGCGTCTATACTTAACATGGCCAAACCAATGTTACGAAACAATTTTGAGAATATAATAATTTACTTATCTATCTTTTATTTGGTGGGAAACAAACTCATTTCTAATAAGCCTATCAAGATCCAAGGCATTCCATATTCATTCAACCTTAATTATATTATTGTACAAAACAAAATGTAGGTACATTAAAAATTAGCTAATAAATAAAATTTATTATTTTGAATAGCGAGTACCACAGCGAGCGCATTCCAAATCCAATTTTTGGAATTAATAATTGGCGCGCATTCAAACATTTATTACTGACATTATTCTTTTGTCTATTATTGTTTTTTGGGAATTACAATGCACGTAAAATTATTATAAAAGCTTTAAAAAATATTATAACAATTAATAATTGTATTCTAAGCTTAAAACAAATTTATTTTAATTTTTATTAATCGTTTTCTTCAATTCCTTATTTTTTTCACTCGAGTTGACGAAAAATTCAATTATGGAATCGATTAGAATACTCGCTTTCACACATCATCACGATTAAAAAAAATAAGCATGGTTGTCGATTATGAATACAAATTGAGTAGTGGTAATGAAAAATACGTGTTATTAGCTCTGTATTAGAGAATTACGCTAAGATCTGGGCTTTTTTAGGTTATTTATAATATTTGACATGATATTTATCGTAATTGTTATTGAGTAGAAACGCATGTGTGTGATCCAAGTGAAAAATAAAAATGTAAACAAACACGAGTGGCGCGAAACTTCGACTTCAGATATCAAATTCTTCATTACCACTGCTAATTTATGTTGAATTATGTATGAATTCGTTACAATACTAAATGACGAGTTATTCATCCCTCCTATAATGATCCCTTAGATGTCCCGAAACCACATTTTTTATGATTTTTAGCTCAACCCAGCACTGCCATCAAAATGGCGACGATCGTATTTAGACTTCTGGATTTTGTTATGGTAAATTAAGAAAATGCGCGCTAAATGTAGAAGTTTTAATGGCGTGAACAAATCAGATTTTTATTTATTATTCTTAATTAATGCGCACTCATAGGATTTAACGCTCAGAATATATATTTTTTTTAATTTAAAATGAGGATGTCGTATGACTACAAAGTCTGCCCCTTTAGGACCCGCTACTGAGCCGGCGTAGGTCTATGTGTTCGGGTCCTTTAGGACCCGGTACCGAACTATACGGTTAAATTAAAATAATAAGGAATTAATAACAAAATAAACGACTAAACGGCGAGTTATGGGTAGCTCACCGTCAAATTAAGGACCAGGCCCAAGTTAACGACACGAAGAGAATCGACGAGGTCCAACAGCGAATGTTACAAAAGGTTTGCAGATTAAACAAAAAAAGTTAAGAGCTGGTGAACCATTCTCTTTGAATGATGGTAATTTGATGCGACTCTTGCCCGGTGCATTCTTTATTGTCTATGGGGTGTACCATTCATGGAGAAATAAAAGAAAATAATATAGTTTTACACTTTATTTCGTTCATTTTTCACTAACAAGTATACTTAATTTTTTTCAGGTTATAATTCTATTGGAATATTTGTTCCACAGCATTAAGAAATTTGTTTTTTTTACAATACTAACGTCTTCGAGCTTGATTGTTTATTAGTATTAAATCTATCCTTAACATTAAGACTCACGTGACATTTTACAATAATTGGACATAATTTAGTTGTTGCAATCAACAAAATGTACTGGTATGTTTTTTATGAAAAAGGCGTGTACACTAAAACACGTGCGAATGCTCGCTCGTATATCGAAGTATACCCACCATTCATGTAAATGCATTAAGCGAACGGGCGCCTACGTGGTTTTACATATTATAATCGAGTGCACCGTCGCGAGGACCGGCGTGGATATCGCTGCGTAAATATAATAATCCGATTTTCTCGAACTCAATCGCGTTTGTGTCCGCATATACTCGCCACGGGTATCAGTCGTGGGCTTAACGCAATTTCGGACCTAAGGATATTTAGAAAAAGACCCCGCTCCGAGCAACCGCGCGAGTTTTAACATGAACGCCTTTAGTGACATAGTACTGACAGTTAATTATTTTAAATCAGCCGATATATTTAAACGACAAAACACTGCGTTCGACTTTAATAGATTAGTTTTAAGACATTATCATACAATTTACATATTTGTGAACAAAACAGCTGTGTAGCTTTCAAGTTATGATGGATGTTTTTAAAACCAACATTTTAGTGATATACACGTACAATGTGAAACACTTGTGTAAACACGCGTAATGTGTTGTATTATATACATACAGCCAGTTTTGTATGCATACACACTGAAACTTAGATAAATCTCAACATTGACATCTATTTGAAACTGGATGCCTGCATACGTTTTTATTTTGTTGACTGTACCTTCTCTTATATCGTGGCATACCCATTCACAGATAAGTATAACAAATTGTAGTTTTTTTTAAATATTGTTTATACATTAGTTACCATTGTGCGTCACGTGGTAAAACATTAAGTTTGTTTGAAAACACACAAAAAAAAATCACATAAAAGGTTCCAAATACACACCTTCACTTATAGCTATTTAATTTATGATATTCTTTTACAAAATCATTAATTCAGGTCTTAGCCGTTTTTACGGGTCAAGCAATAATCCATTTATTTTACTTGAACTTTTAACAAAATAGGTTATCTTTTAATATCCAGATTTAATTCAATTATTAATAACAGATAATTAACTAACGTTTTAAGTCTCCACATAGAAATATTCCTCATTGTAGCTGTTTGTAAATTATTATTTACCTGTTCTATATTATTATTTACCTGTAAAAGTAAGGGCACAAAATGTTTAGTTTCTTATTTCCAATTTTATAAAAGTAACATCAAATCTTCATCAATATTTATTTGTATAGCAAGTGTGTCGCAATCATTTGTTATTATATATGGCTAATATTCTAAATATCACACACATATATATGAAAACTAATTCAAATCAAACACTGTATACTCATAGAACATAATTATTGTTTACATTGATATGAAATATTGATTCAGTCCGGGGTTTGATCACATTAGGGTGCACTCACATCGGTCAACACGGTGCTCCATTTTAATTCTAAAATGTTTTATACCCACAACAAATAGTTTCACGTATTGTGCTTGCGACAATGTGAACGCACCAGTTTAAAGAGGTTATCAACATTCAAGAAGGAATAAAATTGCTAAAACATAGTAGGACAACGCAAAATCTCACATTTTTCACACTCTTTTCTCCCATCGGACTTACATAATTACAATAATTCGACACACATTTTTTTTTTACATCATTTTAATTTATTTTACGTCAATATACTTATGCCATTTATTTTTGTATTCGTGAATACAGACTGATCTACCTATTAGGTATACACTACATTCATTGTCACAAGAATGTAAAACTACTTAAAAAATAATAACAGAGATTGAATTGATACAAAAATAAAAAAATGCGCCAAAACAATTTCGATTTAACTTCTTAATTCAAAAATAACCTAAAAATTAGGTTGTGCACTATTCTAATCTATGTAATTTCCTAGTAATGATTATGATACGGTTTACAAAAAATTGCTAAGCTGTTCAGTTTGTATGGAGAAGATGAATGAAAAATTATACAAAAATAATCTCCAAATAATTATGATCATCTCTTTGATAACTAGTCATAGTCTTAATACCTTTTAAACCCGCATCAGTTTATACACGTAACAATAGTTTATGACGCTACTTGATAAATTAAAATAAAATGTACTTTAGATAAAACGGTAAAAACTTCAAATGTTGCATAATAAATTAAAAACTAACATGTCATCAAATTGAAACCTACTTACGCTTATCGTATAAAAAGTCTACAAATAAAATCATTTGTAGAGTAAAAAAATAAGAGGAAAATAGTTTCCATTGTTTTTGAGTAATATGCCTAGAAATGAATGTTTTGGGGTGTAATTGTTCTAGTTAGTGCTTGGGCTGTCTGTACCACTGCCGCTGTTCTCTGTGTTAGCTAGCGCTATTTTTGTATTTTTATTGTTTTTTTTTGCCGACTTGCTTAGTGTTGCAACCTCTTTTAGAAGATTTTGAATTTTGCTGTTCATGAGGCCGAATTTAGTCTCGTTGAGGCGATCCTTGTTTTTCATTTCGTTCCGCAGGTCCTGTGTGTTATTTAGGTGCTGGGCTTTGAGCTCCGTGATCTGAAACGATAAAGAATACTTTTGAACTAGCCTAAACCAGATAAGATTAACGTCAAATTCCAGCCGGGGTCGCGGTACAGTTTAAGCAGGTTACCTTGACCATTGAACATAAAAGGCAATTGGAGGAATATGGTGGGTTTAAGTCAGTAAGAATTAGATCCCTCCTGGTCCACCCAGCGCTGCAGGGACCCATCACGGATCCTAGCGATTATTGTATTCGGTGTGGAAATCAATGGCACTCGATCAAGGCAGGTTGAAAGCGCGTGTTTGTCGTTGCTGTTTATAAAAGAGCCCACAACCATAAAAGGTGGTATTTCGGGTTTTATTTATGTCAACATCATCTATTTTCTTTGTAAAAATTTAATTTTAATAAAGAAAAAGATAATTACTAGTTTTCGTCAAAACGTAGAGCAAGCTAAATAAAGTAAGTTAGAATTCAATAATACATACCAGTTTATCTTTGGCAAGTAATTCGTTATCCTTCTGCTGAACCTTCTTCTGTAGACTGGCGATGGTCTCCTTGAGCTGCGTCATCGCTACTACATGGTCAGAACTGTTGGGGTCCAGTTCACCTATGGAGCGAAATATAACTAAGAAGAAAAAAACAAAAGATTAGAAGACTCTTCTTTTGTATTTACAATCAGAGCTTTAGAATTTTTGCTTTTGTTATTAGTATTTTTTTGCCAATTGTCAAGAACATAAAGCCGCGAATAATGTGTGACTGAACACATAGCGACTAATCGATGTGAATGCCTACTCGACGCGAGTATTCACTGTATGTAAAAGGCTATCCGCAGCGAATAGTCACAACGATTATTTGCTGTGTGTAACCGAAGTTTTTGTAAACGTATTTTTATTTTACTCGAATTTTTCAACCATTCTTCAACCTTAGAAAACTATAATTACGTTCTTAATTTAAATTCCTGTGAAGTCTTCCGTTACCCTCTTATTATTTTAAAAGACAAGGACAGAGCATTTAAAGAATGTTATAAAATGTTAACATTTCAACAAGCTTTCACCAACCCGCACTGGGCTTGCACGTACGGCCTAGTCCTCTCTTACAGAGTGGAAACCTGTTTCCCAGCAATGGGAACACTATAGGCATTATAATATAAGCTTTAGGTACGTAACACTTACAGTGACACGTTTGGTGTGACGCTTTGTGTTGTCCAAAGGATCCTGCGCCTAAGTCGGTATAAGGTTCCGAGCAGCTTCAACCAACGGATGTAATCCATGCATTGCTATTCCATCACACAACCTTTGGAATGCTCCGTATATACGCTTATAAGTAAATAACCATATATTTGTTAAACACTCAGGGAGCATTTTCGCAGAGCATCGGAGGGCGAACTTATGTATCAATTAGTTAAATACACTGTTGCAATGGCCAAATTACCTACTTGAATGTCCAATTAGCAGCTTTATTATAATAAGTTAAAGATGATTATGAAGATGAGGAATGATTTGTGCTGCTACAAGAATGAGTAAACACTATAATCAATTAGAGTAATGAAAAATAATGGACACGTATTTTTTGTTTTTATAAATCAATAAACATTGACTAAGGTAAAACACATCAAATTTGAAAGTGGGGACTTGTGACTTCTGAATACACAAAAATCCAATACCACGGCGTGAGATTTTGTGAATTTAAAAGCGTCGTATCTCCGTCAATTTCGGTTTAAACACAAAAAAAAAAATACAGCTTTAATATTTTTTTGTTATCTAAATGATGGACTGATCAATTCTTTTACAACGGACTAGTCTATTCCAAGGAAGTCACTGCAGGCTGCTAAAATCAAAAATTTTGTATGGAAACAAAAATTCGAACTGCGACGTCCGAATTCAGTACATTCAATGCTCTTACCAATCGAGCCAACGAGGTTCTTATCTACAAGCGTCAAACGTTTCAATCCATTCCTAAAATCAATACGTATAATTCTGTTATTAGTAAGAAACGGTGAACAGAGTAAGGCTTACCTTGCAACGGATTCATCTTAGATTTCTTCTCCGACGGCTGTGAATCATTGAGGGAAGAATCATTGGAGTTCATTGATTTCATCATGTCGGACTTACGCTTCTCTTTGTGACCACTCCTGGCCCTGAAAAAATAAATACATATTAATACGAGCACTAACTAGTACTTTCGGTGGCAAGCATTACTTGACCAGCTTTAAATCTAATTCTGCCATATAACATGTCTCATGTGTCATGGGTACCAACGGTACTAATTTACAGTCTTTGCTGGAATCTTTGTCCCGAAAAAGCGCTTAATGTTTTTAACCTATCCTAGTAATATTAAATGAAAAGTGACTTTGTACAGAAAATTTAAAGCTGAATTTACATAGCAAACACTGTTGGCACAAAAAACTGTTGTTCTATGATTTTTTCCCATTGCCTTGGTATGTAATAAAAATGGAACAGAAAGTTCTTCGATTAACTTCCAAATGTTTATTTTCCAGACAGCCTGAGTTTCCTCTTCTCCCTCTTATAAGATACCTGTTTTCAAGCAGTGCAAATGTGATGGTCTGATTATTGGTAAGCAAAGTGCACTTTGATGTGATGTTTAATGTCATGTACACATTAGTGTGTACATGACAATATACATCACCTTCATATCGTGTCCAAATATAAGGTTATGCCAATTTTAATACCAAAATAGATAATAACTTACTTGTGTCCCCTGTGCTTATGTTTGTCAACAGATGACAGATGCTGCTTGGTTCTAGCCAGTGCCCTTTTGAGGGACTGGGTGCATAGCCAACATAATAGTTTTCCATCCACCTGCAACAATATTAATCATTTTTTTCATTGTAGATGGTACTGTGCAAAGACACGTTTGGTATATAGGCAAACTAGAAACTAAACTAACAAAACAGATGAGGATACAAGAACTAAACTAAACAACACATAGTATTTATAAAAGTGGCAGTATTTGAAGAAGAAAATAAGTTTTGAAATAATGTTTATAGCGATCAAATAAATATCTCCACAAAAGCTCATAAACTTATAGTAATGTCTCGCCATGCTCGGCGGTTATTGCATATGGCTATAAGCAGTGACAATGGAGCATAATACTCGGGCGGCAAAACACAGTGGCATCGTGTCTAGAAATCTTAAGAATAGCCAAATGTTGCTAGATTGAAATTATAAGACTATTTGGCGAATCGTTTGAACCGTCATTAAGCAAACTGCCTGTTAAAATCCGATACATTTTTTAAAAGATTTGTTAAGTAAACGTATACGAATTTAACAAATAGTTAGCTTAACTACTGATCAAGCGATTGGCCCTAACAGCCAGTTTCTTCATCAACAGGTCACGTCAAGGTCAAGTGAAAGTTAATTTTTACTGGACCATTCATTACTGATGCTAGAGCAAATGCGATTCTTATGAAGAAACTGGCCGTAAGCGACTCACATTCAATATTAATTTGCACGTTAATTTGATCCTTTATATTTAAGGCGTAATCTCAACTGCACGATCCGTATAAACTCGGTTCCATTTAGTAAGCTGTAATTTTTTTTTCTCGTCCATCAAATTCCTCTAACTCTTTCAAGGAATTACTTGGAATTTCTTGGCTTCTTAGAAGCGCTTCAGGATTTATCCGGGCTCCATACAAGTCCGTTCCATTTGTAGTGGAAGTCCAGGTCAAGGATTTTATCAATTGATGTAAAAAATACAGAATTAAAGCTAATAAAAAAATATGAAGTAATACTAGCAGATATACTTAGAAAATGTTTCTATCTTCGCAGTTTACCATTTTAGTTGCCACAAGGTTGCCACTTATAGTTGAATGTTAGACTTAATAAAAATCTTGCCGTCGGTATAAATGATATGTTTATTTTTTTAAGTTTTTGTATGCTTCACATTATTTAAAGACCTAGAAGAGAGCCTAAACTATTTTTTTTTATTTAAAAAAAAAACGCCGCGTCAAAATATCCTGTATAGTGGCTGTGTTATAAACATAGAAACTCACACATACAAACACCCAGATCCGGAACAACCCGCAGGCCATACAAATATTTAGCCCGTGCGGGGATTGAACCCGCGATACGCTGCGCAGGAGTCGATCGCTAAACCACTACGCCAACCGTGCCGTCGAAATTAATTTAATTTGTCTTGGATCTTACAA
The DNA here is from genome assembly GCA_943136025.2 of Agrotis puta. NCBI lineage: Eukaryota > Metazoa > Arthropoda > Insecta > Lepidoptera > Noctuidae > Agrotis > Agrotis puta. The sequence continues at coordinate 6,720,330 of OW964171.2, forward strand.
CGAAATTGATGAGAAAAGAATAAGAATAGTGAAGGAGCAGGAAAATGTGCAATTGCCACATCAGTTTATGTATAGTTTTTTAAGTCCAGAGATTATCTTGATTTGAACACGTGAGGTCCATTTCCCTGAAGTTCAATATATTTAGCAATCTACTTTTTTTTTAAACACTAGCACTTTGCCCGCGACTTCGTCCGCGTGGGTTACGTACTTTCCTAATTCCCCCTTTTCACCCCCTTAAAAGTTAAATTTCCAAAAACCCCTTCTTAGTGCTCCCCTACATTATAATAGGAAGCCGTGTGCAAAATTTCACATTCCTAGCCCCAGTAGTTTCGGCTGTACGTTGATATGTCAGTCAGTCAGTTCTCCTTTTATATATACAGATATATATAGATTAGTTCTGTTAGAGTATTTTTGGGTTAGCATGTAAGTACCAATGTAGAATACCGATTCAGATGTGACAAAGCCGATATACAGTGACACTGTTCTTATCGTATATTATCAGAAGGTTGAGGATAATAAGTAAAGTCGATCTCAATTACCTTTGACATTAACATTTTCCTTATAAAGAAATTCGACGGCGAACTTTCTTTGTAAAACATTGTGAAGGAAAAGAAGACTTTCAAAGTTATACAACTTTCTCTTTATTACCAGTACAGTCTACTGTTTAAGAAATATTCAAAGTAAAAAATCATTTATTCAATAAAAGCACTTTTGAATGTCGACTATTAAAAATAAAGGAAAAGGTTTTTTTTTTTATCGTGGTAAAATCATCAAATGAGTCCTCCCACCCAGGGCAGGGCGGGAGGGACTGTCAGACTTGTACTGACTAAAATCCACGGTGTCCTACACAAGCCCTTTACGTACCGGGGTTACGGTAATGGGAAAGTCCCGCGACCCCGGCAGGCTATGGCCCTCTACAGGCCCCGTCATTATGCTGACACTCCTTGAGGCGCGCGTGGAACACAACGCGCCGTCGACCCGGGCATGGTCCATGGCCGGACAGCGAGTCGCCCATCACTCGCCGCCCGCACGCCCAAGGATAAGGGATGGGATAGATCCTACACCCATATTACAATCCGTGATATACAATTTACGTTATGTTGTGATATGGTCCACAAGCTGTAATATAAAAAAAAATGTTTATAATGTTGGGGCTTCCGGAAGTTGGCCCCGTGGGAACGTGCCCCGCCCGCTCCCCTAGATTAGGCACTTATTCCGAGTATTGTTATTATTTTATTAAGTCACATAAAGGGACCTCTATTTAATTCTCGCTGGTTTAAATTCTAAGAAACATAGTTGATATTACAGTTTACAACACTGTCAACCAGTGTTTGTAGCTTTGAATAATAACAAGGAAAACCTTATTATAAACAAACTCTATATAAATATAGACGGCAGGAGATGATGGCTGATGAACAAGGAAAATCTACTTGTGAATGTGAAGATAATTAGTAGTAGGCTTTAACATTATTACAATATTTTTACTGTCATTTGAATTTATCGGGCAATCAAATGCAGGTGAAGCTGTAGGCAAAACCTAGTATTTTTTAATACATATTATTTGTTCCAATTTTGAACCAGAATTTGAAAAATGCCACATTATTTGAACTGGTACAGTTTTAAAACATTTTAACTTTTTTACAACACTGTTTATGCTAGCCTTGACTCATGCAACTTCTAGGTCAATACTAAAACAATGTAGCACTAAGTAATGTACTTGGACAAATTCAAGTGGCCTTATTGCAGTGTAGTAATGCAATTATTGCAATGCTGAACGAAAGTACACTTTATTTTGGTACACCTGATGAGCTATATTGTATGGTTTCTGTAAGGAATGATATTGAAGGAGTAAATTATGCAGTAACATTTGACAGAAGAAAATGTGTTGCGCCGTCTCTGCGTACTTTTAGAAGACTTGTGACTTTTAGAAGCGCTGTATCTTCGTCAACTTTGGTTAACATAACAAAAGAAAGAATTTAGGGTTTTCTAAAATGTCTGAATGATCATACATAAATGATCATTGCGTTCATACGGTCTGGTTTATTTAGTATTTATTGTATTCGTACAGAAACACTAGTGATTGATTATGAGAAAACATCAACATTCTAGATGACACCTGATACTGTATGAGTCTCTGTATCTGCATAGTCCTTTCCCAACTATGTTGTGGTTGAATTCCAGTTGTATCATATGCAGTTGTCTATCAGCATTTTACATCAAGTGATTACCTATGTATCTGACCTCAACAACCCCGTAACTTTAAGTAAGACTGGTTGTCAGACTGGAGGTCAAAGATCTACAAAACGAAAGCTAGGACCAACAACTTTCACCTCTTAATACTGTATGATGGATGTGACTTCTGGGAATAAAAATCTAAGAATGGACTTGTTTAGGTTAATGGACATAAATTGCCCAATGAGAACTATACTATTGTCTATCAGACATTACTGGAACATTTTTAAATGAGCCATTTAAGTACCAGAAGCATTGAAATCATTATTGTAATATCATATTACAGAATATCTAATTATTAACGACGAATGTATAATAATAGTTATTAAACAATGAAATTTTTGACTTATATTCTGTTACTTTTAGATATTATGTTTAGTTATTGACATTGATAAACTAGAGATGTCCCAATGCTTTACTGACTGTGGAATATAGTGATTTATTTGAAAAAATAGATTTAAGTGTTTCAATAGACATTTCAGTTTTATATTGATATCGTCTTATCTTTGACATTCTATACTTGACTCAAAACTTCATATTTTGGAAATGTGCCACTGCCGTCTCGATAGACAACCTGAAGTACTTTTCAATAACAAATTATATGGAGCCTGTTTAAAAAAACATAGGTTGCTTAAGTTATTTAACAGATTTTTTTATGAAACCCAAGACACTTTATTGAATTTTATACCTTTTTGGTATCATCATGGCGGTCAAAGGCGCAGCGTTGTTTGCACTGCTCACACGTGACAGCTGGCCCGTACTTGCGCTCGGAGTTAGCACATCGTTGGCATTTGTTACCTAATTTTTAATGAAGTGTCAGTACATAGTTTTCATACTGTAATCAAAAGATCTTCTGCAATGTTGACTCGGATTACAGGTTATATTGCTAACGGGCATTTTAAACACCTTCAGTCTTTCATATAATTTGTATTTACTGATAATTTGTTTGAAGATTCTACAATATTCATGAGTAAAACAATTAAACAAATGAGTCTGTGACACTTTCTGGGTCAAAGTAAAAATATCCCATGATCTACAAAGGAATATTATTGTATTTAAGACTGAAGATGTGTACATTAAATTTGTAACAGAGCTTGTTCGTTTTTGGTGTTTGTGTTCATAATAAAGATTTGTTTTAAAAATTACTCCTTTATTTATTATGCATGTTAAATTGAAATCTATAGTCTACTTGTTGTCTATGAAACTGAAAAATAGTATTTACAGCAAGCTATGTACAAATAATACCCCAATAAGACGAAACAATGCGGAATGTTGAATTTATAAGCTTACCAATAAATGCAGCAATGATGTTGCAATATTCACATGCTGTAGGCTTGCCGTAGGCCTTAACATTGGCTTCGCACTTCTTACAAATTGATGAGGTGTTTGATTTGCTACAAAAATAAAGTGCATCATAACATTTTTTGTAAGGTAATACTAATAAAAATCAATCAGCATTCTTTATTAATAATGATTGAGAGAATTTGTAGGTATATTGAACGAAACTGGAGCAGTAAGGAAAACAAGTAGGTATGTTGCTAAGTCAGCTGATTAAGATGTAAGTGTGAACAATGTTACTAGTCCCAGAAAGTTATGATATATTGAAAGTTATGTTGACTTAAACCCTCTACCATACTGCGCAGTTCTTTCAAGCCTTGGCAGCCGACACTGACCTTGTTTGTTGGAACTCGGAGCGGCAGTACGTGCACTTAACGACAGGGAATGATCCGCGACATTCCTGAAATATCACACAACAAACGCGTCACTTTCTGACGTCAAAATAACAGTCATTTATGACGCACATTTGTAATCCCTGTCCCCAACAAAAAACAATAATAAAAATAGTAAATGATGAATCGATCAATATGATATTTTAAATTCAACTATTGTGACGTACGTACCTTACAAAGTTGTTCACCAGTTGATAATTCCTCGAAAGGATGTCTCGAGAAACAACGTGAACAAGCGAAAAGCGGTGTTGATGCCGTGTTACTCATGGTTATCAAAAACAAATTACACTGTTAATACTCAAAATTTATTTAAATTAGGTCCACTGAAACACTACAAAATTATAAACGCGTATTCCTAACAACTGATATTGAAAAATGGCTTCCAATAGCAAATATGGCGAATTGGCGTTACAGTTGTATGCCAATGTCAGTTGTCACTCAGCTGTCAGATTGTTGAAACTAGTCGATTTTTAATTCTAAAGGATCGCGTGCACTAGGTGCGTCGACGTCTTTCTAAATGAATCGCAAAGTCATTTACTCTGAAATTGTCTCCATTCAGAGACAAACCGCGAGGCACTGAATCACATCGATTAGGCCGGGACTCCACCAAAGCGGAGACGAGAGGAGGTGTGTTTGAACAACCAATCAGATTTCCACCGAAGCTAAGCGGAGAGGAGATGTGGATTTCTGATAGGTTATTCAAACACATCTCCGCTCATCTCTGCTTTGGTGGAGTCCCGGCCTTACGCGCATAAACAGAGCATGTAACTTTCTGTGATGGAACGAAGAATAATTTTGTTTATGCCGCGCACAAACTGGGCCAACGAACGCCTTTGTTGACTGTCGACACCGAGTTGGATTGGATGGTTCAAATTCTTTGATGTTACAACCACATTTCGGATCGCCGACAAGGGCCAACAAGCGATCTTTGGCGTTAGGTAAGCCCTCCATCCTCCATACAAAAAGGCCAGCAAGACTTATTCGTTGGTCCAGTGTGTACGCGGCATTACAGCAAGGGAAGGGAAGGGAGTTCATGTTCTAAGCGCGACCGCATAGATCCGTCAGAAAAATCTGAGTCCGCGCCACTCGTCTCACGATCCAAATCCGGCGGAAAAATGTTGTACATTTTTAAATGAAATTTGATGAATCACGAAAGGAATCTTCAGTCGTCGAACGGACTCTATATGGTTGAGCAGGTGGTCAATGACCATTAACCCATTAGCTTGCGGGGCCAGCGCCAAGCGGCGGTAGCGGTAGCGGCGACGCGTCCATTAGTGCGGTAGACTAGAATACAATCTGCGATCAATATTAATATTTTGTTTGATAAAATATAATTTTCTAATAAAAAAAAATCATATTTATATTCAAGGCATAATAAAGTAATTAAATGAAATTTTTGACTCGAACTGAATTTTTGGTGTCTCTAAATTTTTCGATTTATTTTCGCATTTTCACCACTCTATCTATCTGACGTGGTGCTGTCGACAAGACGACAACAGCGAAAGGCGATAACCAAAAAATAAAATACTTTCCTGTAGTTGTTAGGATATTTACAGAAACCAAAATGTTGGACAGCATATTCGATGATGTAAAGCGCATGAACAAACGGCAGGTAATGTTTCATTGAGAATTTGTAAATTTACGCTAATCCTACACCGGCTGTTATTTTACCTTTGCTCCGTTTATTTTTCAGTTCATCTACCAAGTATTAAGTTTTGGTATGATAGTGTCTTCAGCCCTCATGATATGGAAAGGTCTAATGGTTGTGACTGGCAGTGAAAGCCCGATTGTAGTGGTTTTGTCTGGTAGTATGGAGCCTGCCTTCCACAGAGGTGATTTATTGTTTTTGACGAATTATCCTGAAGAGCCCGTACGTGTGGGAGAGATTGTGGTTTTCAAAGTAGAGGGACGTGACATTCCAATTGTTCACAGAGTTCTAAAGCTTCATGAAAAGTGAGTAGTCTGTTATTTTTGTATTTTCTCGCAAATATTTCCTCATGTCCTAAAAGATGTAGTTTTGGCGTTCCTCATTGAACAAATGTCAGTCTCAGACTGGCAAACGTGGTTTAAATGTCGGTTTACTTACTGGTTTATCTATATTATGTTTTGCTGATCAAAGATTGTTATCTTCTTCAGGAACAACGGCACCGTTAAATTCTTGACAAAAGGAGACAACAACAGTGTGGATGACCGAGGCTTGTATGCTCAGGGACAGCTGTGGCTCACCAAAAAGGATGTAGTGGGTCGAGCTAGAGGTTTTCTACCTTATGTTGGAATGGTCACAATTTATATGAACGAGTATCCAAAGTTTAAGGTATATAACATAATATTGATAGGTTTATTTTTATTGGCTCAATTTAAAGGTACTCACTCTTTTGTTGTTCTGAGTATTATTTATCTTTTTCGTTTCAATTGAACGTAGCTTTGCAAAGCTAGAATTGTGACTGAGTATTTTTACTCTTCTGAGTAAACCCAGGAGATGTCCAATAATACACTGCTTGTAGAATCTCAAATTTCTCTATTTCTTTTTTTTACAATATTATTTGACTTTCTTTGGCAAATGAACTGACCGTAAATAGAAGGTTGGTTAAAGAAAATTATAAGTACACCATGAATTTATTTTACAACATTGATATGACTTTTATGTCAACGTGTTGGTGAGGTAGTTTGATAACTTTACAATAGATGGCACCAACATCACTATAAGACAATTGGAATGTAATAAAGAATTGGGCCCTGTGAGCATGACTGCGATCTCAGCATCTGATGTACAGAATCAGGAGTTTGCTGTTTCAAATCTGGCTTATAATCAATTCTCATTGCAGGAGTTAATGTGTATAAAATATTAAAAAATTACAATAAGTGTTAGGGAGCTTGCCCATGATTCGATTCATGCGGTTTGCAATTTCTAATAACTAAAAATGAAAATCGTCCTTGCTACTACGATATAAAGATGCAATTCGACTGACTTACGTCATCGTGGCGAGAGTGTTTTGTTTTTTATCTTACCATAGAAAACCGCACGTTTTATGTCATATGTCATACAACCGACTGCAGACAGTCTAGAGAGGCGGTACCTGCACTAACACCGCGACTGACCAGCAGACTTCTCAGCCTCCAGCGAACAGACTTACGAGTTGTGGTGGGTATGCTCACCCAGGAGACTTCTGAGCCTCTGGAAGGAGCTGGGTTGGCTCACATAGCTCACCGTCCCACCTCTCGCATAACGGACCACCTACGAGTCCAAATGCGGAAAAGGGAGCCCTTAACAATAAACAATATGTCATATGTCGTAGTGGTAAGGATGATCTTCACTTGCAGTTGGAATTGGTCGAATTGCGTCGCATCGCGTCATCAGTAAGGCTCCCTTACTCTTTGAAAACCTGTTCAAAGAGTAAAGGAGCTTACTCTTTGAACAGGTGTTAATGTGTAGTCATCACTACTTTAACAAATAACAAAAGAAATATAAAGATACTGAACTCATTTAAAATGTTTATTTTGATTCCAGTTCGCGGTTTTGGCGTGTTTAGCGATGTACGTGTTAGTGCACAGGGAGTGACAGCTTTTATTTGATCTGAAGTGTTGTTAAGAAGGCCGTCTGAAGAGATACTATTGGCTCTGTGGATGTATTTAATTTTATGATTAAATGAAAGTTCTCTCTAGTGTTACTTAATGTAATTGTTTTACTTAAATATATTTTGAAGTGTTTTTATTACTTTTTCAACCATTTTAAGAGTTTTTTTTTGGGGTAGGGATGTGGCGTTCAGAAATCTTGCTCCAAAAACTATAGATTCAGATTTGAGGCTACTACACTGCAACTCCTGTTTAAAATTAATATAATACATGTTTGGAACTCTGCCTTGCCTTGCGCATTAGCAAAACCTCTAAAAACCATCTACTCGTAACAGCTATGTAGAAGAAGAATAATAACCAGATTGACGATACCATGTTACTACTAAACGGGTTTGGAATAGCGGTACTTCGATACTTCGACAGTGCCATTGATATTTTAGTTATAGGTAGCGCAAGTTCTACAATGCCACGTGCAGGCAAAGCTATTGCATTGCACAGCTTTGAAAACATCCGTACTAAAACAACAATAGCACATGTTTCAAAGACAAACATAATAAGCTGAATTACGTAGCCACTATTTTATAATACCTATTACTGCTTGCTGTTAATCTATGTTCTTGTTATTGACAGTTTAACACGATCAAGCTATGGTACCAGGTAAACTAATTAAATGTCAGAATAATGCCTAATGTATGAACTAGACTACTTCCATACGCGACTTATATCTTGGGTTCGATTCCCGATGCAAGCAAACAAGCTGTGATTTATGGGTCACTTCGGAGAGGGAATAGTACATTGTTCACCAAGAGGAGAAAGTGGCCTATAAGCGTCGAGGGTGTCGTTTGAATCCCGAGCCGTAGGCGAGGGCTTTAAAACACCCGAGATCGGGAATCGCACTTTCTCTCGAGTGATACATAGTGCTTTATACTACACCTGTGTGGAAAGTACCTTGATACGGGGAGAAAACGCATCTGAGCGGGAGAGAAAGCGTTTTCTCCCAGCATATTTGTTCGATATGCAATGACGTACTTTCTACCGTAAATTTGATAAAGTATCAAGGCACTTTCCACGCAGGTGTAGTATAAAACTACTTTTTTTGTATGTTTTACAAATTAGGAAAAAACAAAATACAAAAGTAACATCTCCAAAACCTCAATAGGTTTGTCATGTCATGTCATGTTGTCTAACTAAAATACATTTTCTAGGCTGTACGCTAAGAAGATCTCGTCGTAGAGTCAGGGCCTTTTTCTTTTTTTAAAGTGGTAAAATCATGAAATGAGTCCTTTATGACAGGCCTGTTGGTCTAGTGGTTAGTGACCCTGACTGCTATGCCGGGGGTCGTGGGTTCGATTCCCACACAGGACAAATGTTTGTGGGATGAGCACGATCATTTGTTCTGTGTCTGGGTGTAATTTAGGAGTATCTATACTATGTATGTATTTAGAAATATATAAGTATGTTTATCAGCTGTCTAGTACCCATAACACAAGCTCTGCTTAGCTTGGGACTAGATGGCGTTGTGTGATAGTTGTAGAATATTTATTATTTATTTATTATTATTATGTTCCGGATCCACGGTTACCTGACAAGACAGTCCCGAGAGCCCGTCGGGCTTTGGCCCTCTAAAGGGGACCCGTCATATTGCTGACCGCTCTAATCTTTGAGGCGTGCGTGGAACACAGCGCGCCGTCGACCTGGGCATGGTCCCATTACTCGCCGTAGGCGTGCTCGCGCCAACGGGGGACGGCAATCGTCTCGCGTAGTCAAACCCTTAAGACAGTGTTGCGACACGAGATTCGAGTCTGAGGCAGCGCTGCACCTAAGCCTGTGGAATAATAGTTACCTACAGTTTCCCAAGGCTTCAATCAAGTCGACGTCGCCAGCGGTCGCCTAAATAAGAACAAGAGAGGTATCTAATAGGTAACCAATTATTTAAATAGAATAAATAGCCTATGCTGCCCCACTCGGGTACGCCGCAATTGCGGCGGTAAGACCCCACTTTGAGGAGTGGCTGGATAGGCGTCACGGCGTCCTGACCTACCGCATGACGCAGATCCTCACCGGACACGGAAGTTTCGGGAGATTCCTGTGTCTGATAGAGAGGGGAGAAACGCCTGGGTGTCACCACTGTGAGGATCGTCCGAAGGACACGGTGCAGGACTGCCCCGCTTGGGCAGAGCACCGACGTATCCTCACGACGGCGATTCGCGGAGACCTCTCGCGCCCGGCATTGGTCGAAGCCATGCTGCGGGGCGAGACGGAGTGGGAAGCGGTCGCCTCCTTCTGCGAAGCAGTTATGCTCGTGAAGGAGGAGGCGAGCCGCGTGTGGGGGAGGACAGCGTCCTCCCTCCACCCCAGCCGCAGTGGTAGACGCCCACGGCGTCGGACGGCGCCAGACGATCTCCGGCCACCGTAGGCGCGGGCATGCGGGCAGCGAGTAATGGGCAACTCGCTGTCCGACCATGGACCATGCTCGGGTCCACGGCGCGTTGTGGGAAAGAGGGTCAGCAAAGTGACGGCCCCCCCCTAGGGGGCCAAGGCCTGCCGGGGTCGCGGGACCCCGGAACATAAAGAGCTATTGAAGGACACCATGGATTTTAGTTAGTACGAGTCTGACAGTCCCTCCCGCTCTGCCCTGGGTTGGAGGACTCATTTGATGATTTTGCACGATAAAAAAAAATACTGTCCCACTGCAGGACAAATGCCTTACATTACCTTATGGATTTTATTTAATGTGGGTAATAGATACTTAGGTACGGCACAAGTTATTCTAGCAAATTATATTATTTAGGTGCTCCATGTTTCACCAAGACACGCATTTCCTAAGTCACAACCTGAAAATAACTTGAACAGTAAAGGTCCGACCTACTTATAAAAGTTATTTTTTATTGCACGGTCATAATGCTATCTTATTTTAAGTAGACTAAGTTATAAGTGGGAATCTGACAAGAAAAAATGTGTTGAAGATCGCAAGATTGATAGTTTTTTCATCCAGGGCCGACATTTGTTGGGAACTGCTAATGATACGGATCACTGATCTGGTTTAAACCACCTTGAGTAGAAAAATGCTCAATCATTACTCACTTATCTATCGAGTCGTAATAAGTAGGTACGAGTACCTATAGATAATATTTCAAAAATAACGTAGAGTACGTTTTATAAAGCAGTGCTAGGTATCATTTCTGCTTTATTCTATTTCATATCTGGGTTAGTACTTAATCCTAGCTATTGATTGATCGTTATGACCTCTGGTAGTCTAGACCAGTGTTTTTCAAAGTGTGGGTCGCGACCTTCTGGGGGTCGTGGGTCACGGAGGGGAGCGAAGGATTCAGTCAAAAACAAAACAACATTAAAAAAATACGTAATAATAAGAAACATTATTTTGGCCAATAACAAAGTGCCTATCAACAAAGTACCTATCAATACAAAAAACAAAAACATGTGCTGCATTCTTAGTTGATGTGTGTGCCTGTTTTTAAACTGGCTGTCTGGTGTCAGTTGTTTGATGAAAAGTTCAAGTTACTATTGTTAAAACCCCATACACTTTTTTGACAAATAGTTAAAATATGTAAAGGGTTTAACGAATAGTTTAAGTACCGATCAAACAACTAGCTTTAAGGCAGTTGTAACGGGGAAGGGTAGGTATTTTAACAGAAAAAAATCTGTGATTGTTTGTTACAAATATTTTAATTTTAATTTAATATTCTGTTTAACTAATTTGTTATTTCGATTGTAAATGTTTGCATACCGAATGTTAAAATATGGCAGAACAACCTTTATGAACTACCCATGTTTGCAAAATAAAAATCTATTCCATTCTATTCATAGGGGTACGTAAAATATTGTTCTATACTGAAGTACTGCGTATGTCACGCCATGAAAAAGTTTGAAAAACACTGGTAATGCTTCCAGACCTTTGGTCCAGACTAAACTAACTTGAATAACACGAATTTATTTGTTCTTTATTTGTACCTACCTATCTTTTCCATCTAAGTATTACCATAGCAACGTACATGCTCGAATTACCTGGAAGGACACATATTGTAAGTACTGTTTGTTTTAAAGATTTCCGAATAGAATGGAATATACTCTATTTATTTTTAATATGGACATGCCTCCGGGATTCCGGGATTTTAAAGTGATTTTGCCGCAATTTTAAAATTGTTAGGAACGTACGATGAAGACATATAAGGGTATAAGCCATCTTTATTTCAGTTTTTAAATCAGTTAAAAATCCCGTAAGTTTGTATTGAAATGAAATGTCGGGAAAAAGGCTTTTCCATGTTATGATTTCTATAGTTCGTGATATAAGTACATAAAATCAATCTACCTACTCCGGGTTATGTTTAAAAGTCATATTTATATATATATGACTTATAAATTTGTCGATCGATACCTAGTAATGATACTAACAAGTACTTAAGTATTGTCTTAAGACAAAATCTTCTAGCGAAAGCTTATTACTTATATTTAGAATCAGTCACGCATATAACAAGGATGTCTGGAGAACAACAGTCGACGGTAAACGAATATTGTAACGATTGTAGAAGAGAACATTATTTATTTATTTATTTTACTATTTATGTACACACAACACAGGATAAAGTGGGGTTTGACGCTGATTGTGTACTTCGCAAATTGCGCACTTGACGCAAAATGTGCACTTCGCAAATATGCACTTCGCAAATATGCACTTCGCAAAATGTGCACTTCTCAAAATAGTAATTCGCAAATTGTGTCAACAAAGATACGGGCCCGTACAAAAGTAACTCGAATTAATTGATTTAACCCTGCTCATTATTTTCGAATTCATGACTTTGGACAACACTTCGGAAGTAGGGACAATTGCCTAATCGTGTTGTATATAATGTAATACATAGAATATAGTATAGAATACCTAAAGTACTCACTAATGCCGTGTTATTTAATTATAAGTACCTACTTATTAATAGCCATAGGATTTTTTTGGCGCCAACCGTGCCCTACCGTCGTAATTGCAACAATAATGATGCGTTAGATAAATCAATAAGAAATTTGCCATAGTGACCCCGGTACGTAAAGGGCTAGTGAAGGACACCGTGGATTTTAGTAAGTACAAGTCTGACAGTCCCTCCCGCCCTGCCCTGGGTGGGAGGACTCATTTGATGATTTTACCACGATAAAAAAAAGGTATGAATATGATGGATCATATCTACAGTCAACTTAATGGAATCATAAGACAACATTATGCAGAACTTGCACAGTAATTACTGCACACTTTAGACGTGCCCGATCTTTAGTGATAAGAGGCAACTCACTAAAACCACCCCGGTGATCAAACGGTAACATGCAGTGATAGCCGAGTGGTGCGACCGTTGGACTGCCAAGTCAAAGGTTGCAGGTTCGAACCCCGGCGGCACGCACCAATGTCTTTTAGAATTCATGTGCGTATTATAAATTAATTATCACTTGCTAAAAACGGTGAAGGAAAACATCGTGAGGAAACCAGCACACCTGAGAGATTTTTCAACGGTGTGTGAAGCCATGTCAGAGGCCTACGGGCGGTTTAAACTCTGACACCAGGTTGTTCATCAACCATACGATAAGAAGAAGAAGAAGAAGAAGACCATCAGTACATGGAGGAGGACACCGGGAGCTCTTAGTTATTTACTTATGTACACAGAACACATAGGTACAAGGAATAACATACAGATAAAAGAGCACAAAGGCACTGAATCTTAATAAAAGACCAGAACACCCCTGAGCAACGCTTATTAAGGCACATCTCTGGGAATTGAATGCACCCCTAGCGTCACAATACAATACACCCGGTACATATAAAAACCTAGAATATCTTCCACAATTTCGTACTTGAGCCGGTTTCGTTAAAGCTTAGCGCAAACTCGCGCGGGCGTTTACGTGGATTCGTTGGGGCGTGTGAAAGTTCTTTGTAAAGAACACATTGTCGAATATCTAAACGTCTGCTCTACTTGCATTACTGGCGGACTAAATTGGGGAGATATTTTAAAATTTCGTTTCAAATGTTAAGTAAAAGTCCCTGGTAGAGTAGACTACCAACTACTAAGGTAGGTAATCTTACTAAATCATATCTATACATAGGAATAAATGAAATTGGAGTGTCTATTTGTAATATTAAACTAACCCCTTTTTAATACAAGCATATTGTGATTATATGTAGGTGAGGTATATATGGTGATTATATATACGGTAGGTACATATAACAAAATATACAATACATTATACATACATTTTTATAATTTTTGTCTGTCCGTCTCTCATAAACGGTTAGACCGATTTTGACGGGACTTTCTCTCGCAGGCAGCTGATGTAATAAGGAGTAACTGGTTCTTTGTTTTTAGAAAATTTTCAGTTAATATTAAAATTATGTGAAAGTTTGTGAGAATGGATGGATTGATGGATGTTTGCTACTCTTTGACAAAAAAAAAATATAATTAAAAAAAGTGAATTAACATTTAGGATAATTTTTATCCCGATTTTATGTTACTGTGGGATAATTTTCGAGTTGTAGAGGGCGAGGGCTGCTGACAACAGTTTGTTTCTAAATTGAAATAATTTCTTTCAGTTGTACATAATCATTTAAAACTGACAGTAGATAAAATTAAACCGGTCAGTTTAATTTTATCTACTGCCAGATTTGACCTAGTAAACATTTTATTTACAATTAATCTAACATTATAGGTAACGACCAACAAGAGCCTATTTGCGTTATTAAGTAGACATTAGTTTCAACTATTCAGGCAAATGCTCACGTCGTCAATTTATTATTCATATACAAATAGGCACTTTTTGTATCAAAACATGATACACGAAACCATTAAATTACAGTATTCAACGGACATTACAAATTTTACTTGGACTTCAGTGAGTAGGTACTTATGTACCAATAATAGTACACAAATAGTTTATTTCAGTATCGAAGGAGCTTTTAAAAAAGTGTTAACTGTAATGAAATGAAATGAAATGATGTTTATTTATACAAGTAGGTTATATCACCACTTTTACACTTCTTTTTATAAAACTAGAAGGGGCCGGTGTTTCGTACCTGACTACTCTGAGAAGAAACAGCCGAAACAAACTCAGAGGTCGCAGTCTCTTTTGATGTCCAGACATTATATATAGATCAGCCTATACGAGGAACATGCAGGTCAGTGTCTGAAATGGTCTTTTGAAGAAAGAACCACACAAATTCGAGTGGACCTGTCCAGTCAGTGCAAGCATTTGTCAGTTATCGTGTAGTTCGACTCATAACTCAAGGAACTCATCGAGTATGTAAACTCACATGCTCGAAAACTACACTCGCGAGCAATAGTATGGAATCATTTACTTCAATTCTGCGCGATCTTGAGTATTTAATTACTAGTTAAGAATAATTAAATGGTACAATTTTAAAGGTTTCACTGTTAACTTTAAAATGATACCAAATTCATACAAATCACGCTATTATTGCCACACTTTTTTTTTTTTTAACGTGTGAATATCATCAAATGATTCCTCTCACCCAGGCAGAGCGGGAGGGACTGTCGGACTCGTACTGACTAAAATCCACGGTGTCCTTTAATAGCCCTTTACGTTTCGGGGTAACGGTAAATCCTAAGTCCCGCGACCCCGACAGGCTTTGGCCCTCTAGAGGGGGGCCTCGTCATTTTTGCTGACACTCTTTGAGGCACGCGTGGAACACAACGCGCTGTCAACCCGGGCATGGTCCATGGTCGGACAGCGAGTTGCCCATTACTCGCTGCCCGCATGCCCGCGTATTATTGCCTCACACTAGGATTTTCTCCTGTGTCGTGGGTGCGTACAAACATATAAATAAAACTAATTTATATAGTTACACTAACACCCAAACACACATTAATTGTAAAAAAGGCACTTGTTTTTACTGGTACTAGGTAGTTTTTAAAAAGCAAACAGAAACTCCACACCAGTAGGTAACACAGTTCGGGTAGGTGCATCAACAATCAATTACAAAAAGATCATCCATAAAACCACGAACCCCGTTCATTGAATGATGAAAAATGACCGACAGGCCTCGAGCGGGAAATCGTGTCTACGTCGAAAATGAAACGAACTGCCTGCATCCGTAGATTTGTTCAGCTCGAACACGTACGGGCTGGCTGTGTTGCTGTGTACGTACACAGTGTGTACAACTCGTAGTTCAATCTGTGCAACTCTACTCATCACATGGACACTGCCGATGATTTGATTGCCTTTCGAATTTCCATGTTTTGATCTCCTTATTTACTCTGTCCGTTAGTGGCGTAATAGGTTTTTTTTTCACCGTAGCCTGATTACTTCGTTCATAACTTTACGAACGATTTTCGTTGAATTGTTTAAAAAGTTTTGTCTATAAAGGTTCCCACTTCTGGGATAAAGCCTTCCTCTCTGTGAGATCAGTGGGCCATAAACCGCCACGCGGGTCCAGTGCGGGTTGATAGATGTCACAATTAATGTCTTCGAATTTTTGGTTTTAGGACATGTTTGATTCCTCACGGTGTTTCTTCATCGTTTTGAGAGTATTTGCGATGAATTTATATTATTATTACATCAAACAGTAACTTAAATATCCAAAGTTATTGATTAAAACTTACTACCGTTTGAACGAATTTGCTCTCCAAAAATTGAAAGATGATATACGGTCTCCAAAAGAGGGGATTACAGCACTATGTTCTCAAAATCGTTCACTTGGCGACTTCCCAGAATATTAGAAACCTCGTATGCAGCATTAGATAATCGTTAACAGGTTGTATGCGTCAGTTAACAGCAAACTACTAACAAAGAGTAAAAAATGAGTTTGTTCTTTCAATATAAAACTTTGTTACGTTTAAAAATAACGCAGGTCATCATTTATTCGGATGGTCGATCCCCAGGCGGTGGCCGTATTCATAAACAAGTGCAGCGGAAGTTTGGCAGGGAAGTTTTTGTGTATTTACGGTGTCGCGCGCCGGGCCGCCCCGGTGCATCCCAATTCCCACTCTCTATCATACACTACGTAGCTATGTATTTGCACTTGGCAAACGTAACCAGTATTTGGGAGTAAAAATTGTCAATCGGTGTTACAATATGTATCTATCTTATCTGCTCGTAAAAATGTAGTCTGACTATGATTTGTTTTCAGGATTCTTGGTTAAGAATTTTTGTTTTGTGATGGTTCATTTAGTGTTACTGCCTTGTCCAATGACAACGTTTTTGTTAGTTTCTTCCTACTGCGATTTAACCATACCATTTTGCCAATCTCTTTAGGAAATTAAATGTTAATAAATATTTAATTATTTATTTGATTGTATCCTTTAGCATAACTCGGTCTTCCTCTTTGGGAAATTATGTGGGTGTGCAAGAGCACCGCGGACCTGGAACGCAGAGGGAAAATGGATAGTTTGACATATTACGAACTGGTTAGTTTTTACCCAGTCAAGTCTGATGGTCCGTTTCACTACACCTAGGGCGGAGACCACCATTCTGAAATTAAAACGTTATGTAGAGATTATAAGGTTAAATTCCCAGTAACGAAACTAGTTAAGATATTAATCTCTCATTAATAGATATCTAACACACTGATCCTAAATATTGATTTACTGCCTAAGGTAATGGACGTTAATTAGTAGTAATTATTATATTCAAAAGAAACTGGATATGACTTGTTAGACAAAACAACAACAACTGTTTGTGGATGTTGTCGGCCGATGGTTGAATTAGCCACATCATGATATGCCTAGTCACATCGTGATACCGGCACTTCATGATGTGCCTAGTAAAAAGTCGGGCTGATTGACGTAAACAACGTACTTTTTGCTGATAATTCCCTGTTTCGTATTCAGTGATCTATTCTCGGGGTAGGCTGGGCAGGGTATCTATTCTCGGGAGCGGATGCAGATGTACGAACGTAACCAACGTCAATATCAAATTGCGGACGGATAATACTACCATGACTGAAGTCATTATGATGCGGCGTTAGTTTCGATGTCATTACATCAAATTGAAATAAAAAATGTGGTACCACAAATTTACGCAGTTCATGGAGTGGTGACGCAGACTTTAAGGAGCTATCTGTGAAATCGTAATATCATGCATTCATAATTCGGGCTCGTTGCCGAAATGTCTGTCACTAAGGCCGAAATTTCACGGATTAGCCCCCCTGATACGGACCCGTACGAAAGTAAGTCAAAACCTTTGAAAGAAGCTTATCCCTATTAGTTTTGAATTCTTAGGTATAAAAAACATCAAATTAGACCACCTTTCACATCACACACACATCTAATAATTAGAAGCTTTAAAGAATTTAATAAGTGGTGAAGTTCTTTACAGTCGGTCAAGAAACAAATTCAGAGTAAGAAAGTATATTTCCCCAGCGACGGCTTACAGAGTCAACAAGCTGTAACTTGGGAAATAAATAAGGGAGAGCAGCGATTAATATTAAACATTTGCATTTTAAGTGATATTCGCTTGAATGTGGTTTTCTAATCAATTTTTATCTGGTTGTTAGTGAAGATAAGCTGTTTATTTTTTAGATTGTTACTTAAGAAAATTCCGGGAGTGGAATAAAAGCGAAATGATTTTGTGGCACTGGATTTTCATTTGTGTTTTAGTTAATGTATTCCCATACCTTTATTAATTTTTTAACATATTATTTTGCAGTTTTAAATATTTAAAAAAAAAAAAATATTTAAAAACATAAAAAAATAGTGGCCCACAAGCATCGGGAACAGGGTCCACGCTGCTGGTGGTTAGGGCTCCAGAGAAAGGAACCTCCTCACTATGCGCACCGTGTCCAAGAATACTGCTTTTTGCATCAATCCCTTGAGCCAGCTGCACAATGAGAGCCTTTTAAGGTGTTGGTCAATGTTTAGTTAATGTTATTGTTAGTCTACACACTTTGAAAAATCTCCTCCTTTTCGATTCTTTATTTAAAAATATAGATTTAGTTAATATAAAACAATAAGATAGTTCAATAGCTTTTCTATTTAAAAAATATCAGCTTATGCTAGTGACCACAAACTTTTTTGTGTGTATGCTTTCCCACACCCAGCAGTGGTTTCCACGACTTCCAGTTGTTTTACTCCATAAATTGGATTGAAGTGTGTAAATAAAAGTAAAAGTAAATAGGTAAATAATTTAAATAACCAAGTTATCAACAAGTTATTATGTAGGTTCCCGTCTATAATCTTATTCCAACCTGTACACGTGTATATCTCTATTCTAACAAGAATAGACAAAGTAATTTATATAATATTCGACATTTTATTTGCTTAAGTATATGACGGATCCGGGGTCGCGGGACTGTACAAATTACTGTGACCCCGGTACGTAAAGGGCTATTGAAAGACACCGTCTATTTTAGTCAGTACGAGTCTGACAGTGCCTCCCGCTCTGCCCTGGGTGGGAGGACTCATTTGATGACATTACCACGATAAAAAAACACATTTTTTTAAGTTGCTGGTTATCATTTTACATTCTAAAATGATAAATTATGATACAAATCTTTCTACATTCCGTTGGTTCTCCTGTCGACAAAACTCCTTTCTACGTCTGTTGCTACGACTCGTAGTATGTGCTACGCGTCGTAGCGTGTGCTACGTGTCGTAGCATTTGCTGCAAATCATAGCATGATTCTACCTACAAATGCATGAAATAATAATACTGAATCCTTGTAAATACACTCATTTATCCCGTTCAATACTAAGTACTACTTAACTTGTAATTCGAGTTAGAAAACAATAAACACATCCAATTATCGCAGCCATTTACGTGAAACAATTCAGCAGCTCATTAAGTACAATACGCGCAGCCAAAGATGAGACCCGATGGATCACGTGGTCACACCTGCGCAGTAAACATTTTGTAGAGCATTTTGTACAAACTGTTTACTGCGCAGGTATGACCACGTGATCCGTCGGGTCTCATCTTTGGTTGCGCGTATTGTATGTGGGGGACGTTAAAGTAACCGCTATGATGCGTTATGTTCCCTCAACAGAAGAGCAATGGACACTCTAATGATCGCCGTTTTGTTCCCTTAATGTTTAAACAATAGTGTTCTTCATTCTCGGGTGCTGCGAGGGAGTTTTATTGTTTCTAGCTTTTATTGCTACCGTCTTTATTATTGTAACTCGTGTAAATTGTTAAGTGATCTCGAAGAAATGAAGGAGACTATTTTCTTTCTGGAAAGTTAAGATTTAAAATTGAAGTTGTATTGGATACAAGTTTTTTGGGTCTAATTTTCTGACAGCGATACAGATTTTATTTGTGAGCTGAGCGCTTTTTATTTTTTTATAGTTTTCAATAATCTTAGGTACTTACTAGCCTATTGCAGTGACTTCTTCTACTTGGAAATATTTAATTGGCCCTCGACGGCGCCTTGGCTTCCACGCGCGCCTCAAAGAGTGTCAGCAAAATGACGGGGCCCCTCTCTAGAGGACCAAAGCCGGCCGGGGTCGCGGGACTTACGAATTAACGTGACCCCGGAACGTAAAGGGCAATTGATGGACACCGTGGATTTTAGTCAGTACGAGTTTGACAGTCCCTCTCGTTCTGCCCTATGTGGGAGGACTCATTTGAGGTTATACCACGATAAAAAAAAAGAACGTAATATCGGTATAAAAGTATTCCTCTACAATAGGTTATGAACTTTCTGTGTACCAAATAACGTCCAACTAATTTTGACGTGATTTATACATTCAACTTTTGCATTCAAAATATTAAGTAAGATAAATGTTTACGTATTTATGCTTTTCTTTCCCAAATAAAGAAAATTTCTTCAAAAGAGCACAAAAGGCCCGCTAAAATCAGGCAACTGTTTCGGGTAGCACGTTTCGCTTCATTGGATGATCCTCACTAAAATAGGATGCCGAATACGTCGGGCAAAGCGTGCCGACGAGCTAATTAACTGGGGCAAGAAAAGCTGCCTTTAAACTCCTCCTTGCAACTCTTAAGGCACCTTAATTCGCTTACAGTGTTCCGAATTAGCAGCTCTAACATACCTCCTGTCTACTGAATCCGAGGAATGCTGTGCAGTTCAGTGTACAAATAGATTGTGTAGTTGCACTTTACATTATACATGTATACACTCGTGACCCGCATGTGATATCTCTGTTTGCAATCTTTAATTGTTTGTGTTGTTTTTTTTCGTTGTTTTGTGCGTTTGTCGGGCACTTCGTCCACTTTAAAATTGAAATTAAAAATATGATTGCGATGGTTCTTTCTTCTTGTTTTTACTTGTCATAGTCTATTTTAGTTTTGTCAGTGATATCTGGACAGAGTTAAGTGTTAATATGGCGGCACGATTGGTGCAGTGGCTGAGCGATTGGACTGCTGCGCTGCGTGTCGCGGGTTCGATTCCCGCACGGGGCATATATTGTACTAGCACTTTTCCCGCGACTTCGTCCGCGTGGGTTACGTACTTTCCTAATTCCCCCTTTTCACCCCCTTAAAGGTTAAATTTCCAAAAACCCCTTCTTAGTGCTCCCCTACATTATAATAGGAAGCCGTGTGCAAAATTTCACATTCCTAGCCCCAGTAGTTTCGGCTGTACGTTGATATGTCAGTCAGTCAGTTCTCCTTTTATATATATAGATGTAACTACGAGTGGTTGTTCCGGGTCTGGGCTGTTATGTATGTGAATTTATATGTTTGTAAACGCACTCACGATTCAGGGGAAATTCCTAGTGCGGCGTTTTTTTTTAATATGAGTTGTGTACTTTGCAGCAAAGATAATATATTTTGGTAGCGAGGTGATATTCAACTGTGTAATGGATTTATGACAAATCAATACTACCTTTAATAGAGTAACAGGTTTTACTAATATAGTCAGACAGTACCTAGGTTCCAGGCTAGATATTAATTATGAATCATAGTCTAGAGAGCAGATATATTACGAATTTGTATGTTTTCAGACACATTTCAGTAACATGTTACCCGGCGTATCCTAATTCAGGATAAATCAATGTTATTTATGGAATTAGATCCTCATTTATTAATCATCTTTGTTGGGTTATGTACGCATTAGTAATAACTTTGAATTGCATTAGTGTTTAGGTCAAATAAGCATTAAGAAGACAGTTAAATATATTCATTAGATTAATTAAAAGCCTCTTTGGTTTAAATGTAAAACCGTTGGACCGGAACATAAATAAAGCAACAAAGTTTTCGTGTGGAATTTCTGAAAGCTTGTTAAACCATTTTTTTAAGCAATTTCACAAACATCGTGCTCAAACATTGTCGTTTCATGAAAAATAAATAGGGACAAGCCTTTTTCTGTGTATAATTTATAATATTTACCTACAGGAAATAACTTACAAATAATAAATGTGAAAGTTTATGAGAATGGATCCATAGATGGAAGAATGAAAGATGACTTTTGCGCAAATATCACTAAATAATTTTGGATGAATACCACATAAAAGATTGACATGGGATACTTTTCATCCCGGTATTATTATCCCTTACGACAATTACCGAACAGAGGGTTAACCCGCAGGTATGGGCACGCCTAAATCGCGGCGGTAAGACTAAGACCTCCCTTTGAGGAGTGGCTGGAAAGGTGCCACGGCGTCCTCACCTTCCGCCTGACGCACGTCCGAACTGGACACGGATGCTTTGGAGGTTCCTGTTTGATTGGAAAGGAAGAAACGCCTGGGTGTCACCTGTCACCTGTTCTGGAGGACAAGGTGGAGCATACGGTGAAGGTCTGCCCGCTTGGGCAGAACACCGCCGTGTCGTCACAGAGGCGATAGGTGGCTCCCTTTCGCGCCTGGCATTGTGTCCTCCAGACCTTATTTGATGATTTTACCACGAAAATAAAAAAAAACAAAAGCCGTAAATCTAATAGTTTACATAATTTAAAAAAGTTATAGAAATTTTCTTTTACAAAGCAGGAAAGCTCATCTCTAAACTAAAATCTTCAGATGTAAACTAACTTTTCTATTCACGTTCGAAAACAAAACCTATTACTAAAGCAGACACTAAGTTTTCGCAGATTAATTTCCAGCAGGTGTACTATGAACAATTTATTACCGTATGCCAAGTGCCAACCGTTACAAAATGTACAGCGAAGAAACTTTACGGAGCAAATAAATTATATATCTATGTACATTCGCGCACATATTTACTAGTTGGTTGTACTACTGTGAAATGCCATCTGGCTATGAAATGACTTTGTCTGTTATTTGTAGAACTTTGAATGCAGCGAAACCGCTAATTCAGTTAAACCTTGTGTGTGATATGTGCTGAGATTTAAATGTCATCTGCTGAATTTAGATATTAGTTAGTGGGTCAAACTAATGAAAAACTATTATGACTGCCCCGAAAATTTTAGCATTGGAAGAGCATAACTAAGTTTAACAGTCTCATTGATAGGGAAGTCGCAAGCAGGAATGTCGATCGCGAGGTCGTGGGTTTCATTTCCAGGCAAGGCAAGGTGGCGTTGGGCTTTTAAATAAGGATTCTTCTTGTTGGGTTCCAGGTCTGGACATGTGCCTAGTTGTGTAGTTGAATATACGTATGTGTGTATGTTACCGGAAATGTATGGTATATAGAAAATGTATACCGAAGCTATTTAGGAAATGTAAAAAAGGTTTTACGTGTACAAGTAGACGGAGCCCCGCCGTGCGCGGCTCCTATTTCCGCGGCAAGGTTTAAATGAACCTAGCCAAACCGAACCTCGGGGTGCCCAAGAGTTGTTGGTGCCTTTGAAAAAAGACGTCGAAGCTCGGCTTGGATAGGTTTCACACACTTCCGGGCGATTTTAGAAATTATATTCATTTCCATAAACATACAGATAATTAGACTTGTTACATTTTCGGATCCAGAGATAAAAAAAAGTACTTTTAAAATCAATAATAATATGCTTTGTTAAGATTGCATGTCAGACTTACGAGGCATGACCACCTGTAAGGACTGTCAAAGAATAACAAATGACAGCCGGTACCCACGGTTTAAAGTGCTTTCCGACGCATGGAAGCTCACCATTCACGTACTACGCAAGCATGGCTTAACCATGAAGATCGACCTGTGCTGCTGTTATTATTTGACCATTTAAAAGTGTATGTCAAAAACCTCGACAGCCTTATACTTTATAATATTAGGATAGATACGAAAATTAAGATAGTTCACACAAATTATCCCACGTAAGGGCATAACTATTTAGAGAGTAGTATCTGGTAACACTGAAAGTCGACCTGATACTCAGAAACGCGCTAAGAGGACGTGTTAAATGGCAACACCATGCGCCACGTTTGAGTCGTGTTTCCGCACTCTTGACGCTTGGCCGATGTTCAGCAACATTCTGAAACTGCGACACAAGTGCACGACACTCGTCTCGCTATTTCCTTACACCCACATCAGAAAATACACAAGTGAAATATGTATAAAGTAAATTATTTTCCTTCAAACTTGTTCCCTCGCCTTTTCGTCAATTTCTTTAATTTTTTTTCTTAAAAAAAAAAACTTTGCCCCACACTAAGAATTTCTCCTGTGTCGTGGGTGCGCTTACAAACATATAAACTCACATACACAAACGCCCAGACCCGAAGCAACTACTTGTAATTCATACAAATATTTGCTCCGTGCGGGAATCGAACCCGCGAAACGCAGCGCAGCAGTCCAATCGCTCAGCCACTGCGCTAACCGTGCCAATGTTTGACATCTGACTGTGAATATGAACAATCAGCACATTATATTCTATGGGAGTGTATTCTTTGGCAGAATTAACTATTAGACTACATCTGGAGTCATTTACTACTCGTACAAAATTCCGTGCGTTCAAGCGTTTTTGCCATACCTATTTTGGAATCAAACAATTTAGGACCCAGTAATATTAGTAGTAATTTTTACCCGTGGTGCTAGGCAACTGGGCTTATCCAAGTTGTAATGTCCCTTTGTGCCTATTGGCCTTGTTTAGTTCTATCTCCTGCTTGCATGGAGGGAAGTGGAAACATATTTTTCCTACTCCTCCACTATTATTTTCTGATTAATTTCGTTGCAGGATCCAAGCCAGGTAAATTCATTCTCCGGGACATGACGAGCTTCATTGCCTCGGCGCTTTTCTGGTGGTTTCCACTGTTGATTCTGGCTTTCAGGAGTTGCAGTGGTTTGGGAATAGTGTGGTGGGTTTGTCCCAAAAAAATGTGAAATATGTATGTTAAATAACATACCTAACATATTATACAGGTCTTGTAATCAGGGGGTCTAATCACTAAGCACGAAAGCCATGGTTTCGGCCTTAGTTACGGTCGTTTCGTTTCGACGAACAAAACTAAGAATGAATGATATTACGATTTGACAGAGAGGTCCTTAGAGTCCGCGCCACCACTCTGGACCTCCGTAAAATTCGTAGTACTACTATTTTTATTCAGTTTGAAGTACTGGCATAAACACTAGCGCCGCTTCAAAAGGACTTCAGTCATGGCGGTATTAGCCGTTCGCAGTTTTGGTTTTGACGTTTGTTACGTTCGTACATCCTTGTTTTTGTCAACGGACTTAGAAAGTAGACTCCCTGGTTAGACAGAGAAGTACATACACTTTGACAGTTATGTTTTAAGTCCCATGTTATAGCGGGAGAACTTATTGCTTTCAACTGGGCGTACAATATCAGACATCGTGGCTTTTACTGAGGAAAAGCACTTGAAAATCGAACCCAGGACCTCCTGCTCAGCAGTTCTTTGTACTTGCGGCCATTTGACTATATATATACATCGTTTATTTATTAAAAGATGACAACATTTCTTAACAATTAGAAAAGTGCAAAGTTCCTAACTAAACCTAAACTTTGTTTAAAGTGATACGAGCTAGACAGTACATAAAAAACTAATTAAAGTAATAAATAAGTGTAAAGTACTAAAATTAAAACTTACTTGAAAGTAAAACTGCTTGTTAGCAAGTAAATCTTTTGTCAGTGCGTGGTTGGTGAACCTTTTATTAAAGGGTTCGTAAAATATTGACCATTGTTTTTTGTAGCTAAATTAATCTAACTTATAGAAACATAGTTTACTATTTGATCCATTGTATAAAAAAGTTAAATAGTTGTTTCATGGACGAAAAAATATTTAATTAAATTAATTCCGATTCTATGAAATTACACTGAGAAGAAAAGCGAAACGAAATTCTATGTTTCTGTTTGCGAAACAAGGGGACCGTCTTTACCACTACATGTTCCCCGCGGTTTCACTCGCTGCTCGGCTCCTATTGATCGTAATCTGATGTTATATAGTCTACATAGCTTTCTTCGATATTTTTTTTTTTTAAATTAAATTCGGGCCAGTTGTTCCCCGGATTAGCGCATTCAATCAAACGAAATCTTTAGCTTTATAATATTATAGAACCTATTGTTTATAATTAGAATATTATGTAGTGCAAAGCGCCTACTACTTTTTATTACAAAGCACTTCACACGTAAGTGTCTTATTGCGTCAACAAACTTTCAGTTTTTATCAATTATTTATGTATACCGTCTAGTTTTTAGTTTTTTGTTCTCTTGAATTTTCGCAAGGAATACAAGCATTATAACGTTGTTGGAAGATTTTATTTAAAAATAATCCTAATAATCCTCAACACCTATAGATTCCATAGGATTTTTTTTCGAAAATAACGTGAGAAACCACTTGCAAAAGCTAGCAGTGAACAAACTCGAGTGGACTAGGAACAATTTAATTTGCCAAGAATAGCCTGGGTAGCTCAGGAAAAAACATATTCCACGTTTTCCTACTTCATTAATAATTTCTGAACTCAAAATAACTCAGGATTTGAAGCTAGGATTTCTTTTTTTTAGCTTAGCTTAGCTAACGACTTAATTACTCGCAGGGTTTGGCATAATGGTATCGTACCTATTACATTGATGTTTCGACAGTTGTTATGGAGTGCTACCATATTGTCTATTGCCTAAGCATATAGCTATTGAAGGATCAGCGTGGAATTTAGTCAGTATGAGTCTGAAAGTGGGGCGGGAGGAGTCATTTGTGGATTTACGCTTTTAAAAATCACAAAACGTCACTCAGACAGTATAGTTTAACAAGCGTTATGACGTCACAAGCCCCCACTCCCGAATTTCGAAGCGTTTTATCTTTGTTAATATTCATTGATAAAAAATAAACAACAAATATATGTTTAGTTTTTTCAATACTCTGACTAACGGACTATGCAGATTTTCAATTTATTTAGCTATAACGTTTGCCCGAATATCATTTGCTCGACCTGGGAATCGAACTCTTCTTTTAAGCAGTAGCGCTTGCGACCTCTAGGAAAAATATAAGTCTAGTTATTTCAACTACAAGTTTGAAAACCTGACAACACAACCGTAAAAAATGACTAAAGTAGTTACAAAGCGAAAAAGAAATCTTGTTTCTGACTCAAGGTTCGGTTTTGGTTTGGGCCAGTTTCGGCCCAAGAATCCGGTCCGTCCGAAAAGCACATTGTTTCTCATACACGTAAAAACTGCGCACTAAGCCATAAGTCCCCCAAAATACTAAAATACTTAGTTTGCAATGGTAACACTAGTACAAAGTAAAGTAATCCTCCATTTTATGATGTAAAGTTGCCAAATACGCGCCGACCAAAATATGCCAAACAAGGTTGTGGCTAGTTAGCCGCTGCAAGATGAAGTTTTAAATGTTTGAATTTAAACTGTTTTATGATACTGTATCACAGTGCTGCATACAGAATTACAGATGTAACTATCTGGGGAATATTGTATGTTGAGACTTTGTAATGTGCTGGATAATAATCAGGCTTTTACGTTGTAACTTTTTGGATGGAGGATCTCGTGGCTAAATAATTACAGTCACACAGACCGATCTTCCGGGTTAAGTCGCGCTTGCCGAGGTTGGTCTGCGGATGGGAGATCATATGTCATAACGTTTCGTTTCCTCTGTGCCTCGGAAAGCACGTATTGGTCCCAGCTGACAATTGTAGATCTTTTTTGCAGTCGTAACTATTCGTCAGAAGCTCTAAAGTCTGACAACCAGTCTTACCATGGGGTATTCTATTAGCCAGTTTCTGGGTTATGAAGATCCGATAGTCAGTCGCTTCATGTAAAATACTGATATTCAGTTGCATCTGGTTGGACTGGAAGCGAATCCCAACATATTTGGAAGAATGCTAGGCTGATGATGATCTTTTAATTCTTGGGACAGAGGCCATCTTTCAGTGACTTTGTAATAGTCTTCGCACCACTGGTAGGTTGGTGGATGTCACATGTATTTATATAAAAGTCTTGCTCTAGGACATGCCCTTTTGGGTCGCGGAACAGTTTATATAGAATACCGAGATCTGTGGGCAACCGAAGAAACAGTGGTGGACTTCAAGCTCTTTCGTGTACAAGGCGACACTAGTCTCCGATACCTTACGACTTTGGTATCGAGACGACTATCGCAATACAAATTCATACAGGTTCGTACACAGGCCCGCATCAATAAACTCCAAAGTCGTAAGGTATCAGAGTCTTGCGTCGCACGCAGAGGCTTGGATAGTAAGAGTCTAAGAAACCTTCGGAGGTCTACCCAGGGCGCGAGGACGCATTTGATGATTCTTAACGATGTTTTTTTTGAGCGCCTACTTATATTTAATTTTTCTTTTACTTTTGTTTCTAAATTTTTAGGTAATCGTCGTCAATCAACGCTATCCAATGATATAGATCGACATCAATACATTTATTTTTAATTTTCTAGAAAACACAGCGTTTGATCTTAATTACATCCATTGAAATCATCAATGACTTTTGTTGGGTAACAGCGAATTGGTAGAACAGTTGAACTAATATATTTTTATATTTTTTTAACCATTTATGTGAAATATGGGATTTTAGCAATAGTTAGTTAAATTACTGCTCAAATAATTCACCCTTAAGAATACACACATACCTCAACAATACACCTCATCCAATTATGCACGTTTTCGATTCACAGTACAACCATAGACTTAACTTCAAGTTTTCTCATAAATGTTGCTTGTGCAAATAAATAAGAAATATTTACTAGTAGCAACACACGCCACATATATTACAGATGGCGGCAGCCATTCTCAACACATTACGAGTCTCACGGTTGCACCAAATGTATCCAGCTCAGCATATGTCGGCAACGGGTGCCCGGCTAATGTTATCTAGGATAGGTGAGTTTATTTACTGTACATTGTCAGTCCTGCTTTTAAACTTAGCTTTTTATTATCTTTTTGTAAAACTTTATAGCGCATTTGTAGTTTTACTGCGATTATTGTATGGAAAACTGAAAAAAAAACGCCTCTACTGTAAAATCAAATCAAAGTAAAATTAAAGTTCTAGTTTACTTTACGTCATAAAAACGCGAAACATGGTAGGGCTTCTGAAAGACTGTCAAAAAAGTTATTTACTTCACATCGATCAACATTGATTGACTTATGAAATTCACACATTTATTTATTTGTTTACAATGAAAAGATTTCAATTTACCGCGACAATTTCTTAAAATGGCTACCATCTCATTAGGCGACAAGGCTTGTATGAATGGTGGATCAAAGGGATGCTCACGTCAAGGCGCCACTTCCAGTTCAAGTGGTCGTTACCCAGCCAAGCGCACTCTTATGCTTTGACTCCCTTTTAACATTCTTGATTCTGAAAAACGCGAAATTGATTACGTAGAGTTGAGATCTATTAAAACTCATTTAGATGTTCAAACAAGGTACTGGTTTACTGGTTTTCAAGCAGTCAAGAAGTTGTAAAATTGGTTACTTGACCTACAAAAGGAATTGTTAGACTGCTTCCTTGGTTGCAAGAGCTACTGCTAAACATAGAGACCTGAGTTCTTTTCCAGGTCGGGATAAGTATTTTTATTATTTTTCCATTAGTAATTTGAGTGCCTACCAAGTTTTTAAAGAACTTCCTATGTATAGTTGACTTCTCGCGTGACCAGCGGGCTGGCCAATTTCTTGGTCAAAGAATAACGTTCGATGGCAATGCTGCCAGCGTTCTTGGTACTTACCCGTAGACAGCAGTTAGTTACATTACTTATTTTTAGGTCATATACTTAAATGTAAATAGTAAATTATGTAGGTATATCTAAATTTAAATAAAAATATACGTATAATATTCAGAATTTCTCAGTATCAACCTTGGGGTAGTATATTTACTCCTAATTGATTCACGTCAGCTTACTTTGATAGATCAAAAACACTTAATTTCTAATGAAAGTTCTAATTCCCTGAAATATTGGTAACTTAGAATAACAAACTTATAAATATTACAATCAGTTCACAGAAAGCCTAGAATCAAAGCGTTACCACAAAAGGTTTTTTAAAGGAGACTGGCCACAAATACAATCTTTAATTAAATCTAATAGATCCCACCTCAAATTGAGAAACTCCTTATTGCGCACGTGATAAGGAAAAGGTTAGTCAGTTGTAAAGATAAGAAAATTTAATTTTGAAAAAAGTTCCTCTAAGCATTTTTTTACAAAATCAAGTCGCGAAAATGAAAATGGTATTATCTTGGCTTCTAATCTTGTTTTTCGATATGGAATTATTAACCTTCAAGCTTTCGTGGTTATAGACAAGGAATTTGAATTTTGACTAGATGCAAAGGCATTATCATGAGAGCGTAGTGTAAACGTTTCGACATTACGAACTATTTAATTACTGAAAAATAAACGTTTCACATACAATATTGACGGTTCGGATGGCACAGCTTTTTTTTTACGTGGTAGGTAAAATCCTCAAATGAGTCCCACCCAGGGCAGAGCGGGAGGGACTGTCAGACTCGTACTGACTAAAATCCACGGTATCCTTCAATAGCCTTTTACGTACCGGGGTCACGGTAATTCGTGAGTCCCGCGACCCCGACAGGCTTTGGCCCTCTAGAGGGGACCCCGTCATGTTGCTGACACTCTTTGAGGCGCTCGTGGAACACAACGCGCCGTCGACCCGGGCATGGTCCATGGTCGGACAGCGAGTTGCCCATTACTCGCTGCTGGCACAGTAGCTGAACGACCGCGATCGACTACTGCACTGCATGTCGCGGGTAAAATTTCTGCACGGAACAAATATTTATGTGATCTACACTACAGGTTACTATGGTCTACAATTTCTGGGTCTGGGTGTGTTTTGTATGTCAGTTTCAATATTTGTAATCGCACTCACGATACAGGGGATATTCCATCTGTAAGACAGCTGTGTCTTCGTTTCAAAAAACGTTGTACATATTTACATTTGAACCGCAAGCTCGTGCTAAGGCGTTTGATAGTACTATTAAAACGTTTTGAAATTGTAATCATAGTCGGAGAGTGAATATCGACAATGAACCGAGCCGGAATAAATGCCGCAGACAGGCTGTTTTCTTGGGATGGTCGTTGGTAACTTTTAGGATGTCTGATCGTGCAGCCGAGGGACTCATAAAATGAGATTGGCTCAATCGACGACGGTTTATTGACTTATTAAATCGATCTTTGGCTCGAATACTTGCTGAGAATCGTGTGCACGGATTTCAATTTTGTGTATAAGTATCCACGCTACAAGATTTTACGTGTTTCTGTATTTATTTGCTTTGTTATTTGAAACATGGTAGGTATCCTTTTCAGTTTTGCATATCCAATGAACACGTAGCATTTTGTTAAACGAAATTTCTAACATGAGATATCGGTAGGAGGTGAACTTACTCTAGTATGTAAACACATCCTGTTCATAATAAAATTAGTGGTTTTTTGGTCCGACATCGGCCTTCGTCTCCTAAAAGCAACATCAACTTTTTAACGGTAAAGCTTAAAATTGCTTCCAGAATTTTAACCGGGCTCTCGGCCGTGATCCGGCAATTTTTCTGTTATATCCGGACGGTAGACGTTCAGCCGGTCCAGCGGGCCGTGGGTGGTATGCTAGCACATTATTAATTACGATCTGCCCAAACGTTTAATATTTTACCGGAGTGCAGGATCGCCCTCAACCCCAGCTTTAAGCCACACTTAATTCCCCATATTTCGGCATTTCCAACTTTAATTCGTTACGGAAACATATTTTTATTTTTTGTACGATTACAGTACGTTTAGCATTTAGTGGCATACATTAACATAGGTTTAAGCTGACATGGATGTATTAAAATGTGTTCTGAATTTTGGGTTAATTAGTAATTTGCATTAGTTGGCCCCTGCGTAAAAAGTATATTGCAAAGAAGGTATATTCATTATTCTTTATATTCAGCTCAAAAGTCATCTTAAGAAGTGAAAGAATAATAATAATAATATACTTTCTTTGTCCTTACATTTCATTGTTATGAGTAATGGTCGTGTATCTATTTAGGAGTAAGACGTATTTAAATTTCCGATTCAAAGAGCCCAAGCTCGCAGATTTTCTCTTTACAAAAACATAGATTTTCCTTTTACCAATTTCGCTTATAGGATTATCCAAACAGGCTGATTCCCTACTGCGTTAATCTTTATAGTTCCGAGTGCTGCATGAGAAAGAAATATACTAATACGGAAAGAATAGTTTACATAGCATCGATCTAACTGGAACGCTCTCGAATGCAATATCCGCTTTTAAACGAGTTTTTGGTTCAAAAAACTATTCGGTCTAGTTCAGGTAAACGTTAGAAACGAAATACGATACGATTCGTTTAACTACTATTATTCGGAAAACTGAAATATGTAAACGTGTCAGTTTATTCAGGTTTTGTGTTACCTAAATTTAGGTATATCTATTTCATGAACTGGAAACTGTTTTAAGTAATTTTATGTGATTGTTTTCATTTATATCGGCTTATGATTTGTTGCCAAGTTAGGTATATTTTGTGAAAGAGTATTTTTTTTTATATCGTGGTAAAATCATCATAAGAGTCCTCCCACCCAGGGCAAGGCGGGAGGGACTGTCAGACATGACTGACTAAAATCCACGGTGTCCTTCAATAGTTCTTTATGTACCGGGGTCACGGTAATTCGTTAGTCCCGCGACCCCGGCAGGTTTTGGCCCTCTACAAGCCCCGTCAATACTGACACTCCTGATAATCCTTGAGGCGCGCGTGGAACACAACGCGCCGTCGACCAGGGCATAGTCCATGGTCGGACAGCGAGTCGCCCATTACTCGCTGCCCGCATGCCCGCGCCTACGGTGGCCGGAAATCGTCTTGAGACGTCGACGTCCGTCGCCGTGGGCGTCTACCACTGCGGCTGGGGTGGAGGGAGGACGCTGTCCTCTCCAAAGAGTATGTATTAGGGAGGCAAACTAAACAAAGAAGATCGTAACGTTATTTTTCAGTGATTAGAAAATGTCAGACGAGTGTGACATTTCATGTTTACTGCTTATCCCATAAGGGAGTGTTCGTGAAGTTATAAATGAACCAGAAGGCGTCCACGTTTTCAGTTTATTCGACCCTCGTCACTGCGGCAGTCAACATTTTAATGTTTGAATCTAAACGAACTCATGTTTTACTTATCGCACCTTCCGGGGCTTAATATTTGAAGAACGCCTTTTTTTACCACACTTTTGAAATTTTGGTGTTTCATTTGGCTCGAGAGATTACAGGAAGGCGGGTCTAATTGAAACAGATTCTAATGGGCTTTCTGTGATGGCACAACAACGTACGTTAATTGTCTGATATAATAATTTAGAATTTAATAGAAGAAATCAAGCCTAACTTAACTCGATGGGATTGGTCCTGTTAGCCGAAAGGTTCCTCCTAGTTTGGCTTCAGATGCTAAAACATTTGTGTACATAGCACTTAACTTTTATTTGATCTATGTACTGTTTTTATGGCGTGGTGTCGATCGCAGAGACGTAGCTTCGCGACGAAAATGCTGCTGCCCATCCTCGCCCTGTGCCATTTACTATTAATTATATTATTAAATACTAATGAGCTGTTAATGGTGAATGTTGGTTTAAATTCCAACGAATTATATAGTTTGATATAATATAATATCAACGTTTAATCAATCGTATTAAATAATGACACTGTTATTCTGTTTCAGAAATTCCTAGTGTTGGACAAAGTTTTCTTTTAAAAAGAAAAAAAAAACACGTAGATTTATTTATCGACTTTTTTTTTACAATAAAGCACAACTTTTCACTTTTAAGATTTGTTCAACTGTTCAAAATCGCTCATACGAGCAGTGAAATGTACGAGTATGTGGGGCCATTGTTGGAAAGAAACTCACACTTCAACATCAAGTTTCACTCTTTTCACAAATACGAAAGATAAAATTGTAACTCTGTTTTTCTTTTCTCCGTTTCAAAGACATTCAACTGGGTTTTAAAAGTGTATTTTTGCATTTTTATTCGCTCTGCCTGTAAATTTAAATTACTTGTGAAAGCTAGTTTTTATTCAATAAAACTGGCTCTTTTGACGTCTATCAAAATACATTTGAATCGAGGAAAATACGACAGACGTAGGACGCTTATTAAGGTCAATAAGTCTAATCTAAATTCTAGCTAATGTTATAAATGCCAAAGTTTATGATGATGGAATATAAATGGATGCTTGTTACTCTCTCACACGGAAACTACTGAACAGATTTGGATGGAATTTGGTAGGCACACAGATAGTTTATAACCTGGGTTAACACATTAGACTCTATCCCAGTATGACATTGCTGAAGGATAATTAGGAAACTTTATGCGAGCAGCGCCGCGTGCATAAGCTAGTATCAAATATAAGTATCTAAGTTTTCACAGCACGCCACTCTAATAATGTAAATAAATTTGTTAATTAAACAAAATTCACAATTTACCAAGAGTTACTAGTTTATTAGTTTACAACTTGTCGACGGCAATAAATTCACGGGATCGTCCTCTGTGCATGTAAAAGAGTTACACAAGGTATCTACCAAAAAAAGTGATAAATTTTTCAATTTGTAAAAAAAAAAAAAACAGTTAAAAAAACAGAGACCACAGTTTCTTTTGCACAGAGCGGAGAGTGAAAAATATCCCCCTGCTAGCAGTGAGTCAACGATCTATTCGAAAATAACACGTTAGAAACTGAAGGAAAGTGATAACATGCACCAACTAGTAGTTGCAATCCCCCATAACCGTTTCTAGGTTCCTATGTATCTCTGCACAAACATTCTTCAAAACCGGTTCAGGCGTTTCGACGGGAAAAACGAACATACATACATAGATGGATAGAATACTCTATTATGCACACCATACAAATTAAAGATATATCCAATTCACAATATCTTTTAAATAAGCTGACACAATGGGCGGTCTTATCGCTAAAAGTGATTTTTTCAAGACAACCTTTGGATTTTTTAATTGTGGTAAAATCATTAAATGAGTCTTTCTACCCAGGGCGGGGTGGGAGGGACTGTAAGATTGTACTGACATAAAATCCACGGTGATCCTTCAATAGCCTTTTGCGTTCCTGATGAGCCAGTCCCGCGAGCAACCTTTGGATGGATTTAAATTAAAACAATAGAAATAAAAACATACCTTTTCCTATTTATAATATTGAATAAAGATTTATTGTTGTTCTACTAAAACTCCATATAAGATTAAAAATTCTTTCTAAAACCAACATTTTTGTATTCAATTTGGAATAGATTATCTTCTTCAACTCGAAGTGAAAAAGTTCTGACAAGACCAAGACGTAAAAAGATTGAGACATGATATAAGATTCGATAATATGTCAAACCTTTTCATAAATGTCTTTATATCATATAGATTTTTTTGGTTGTCGATCAGGGGGTCTAAAAAGGACACTTTAGCAGAATCTTAATATGAATTATGATAAAATTCTGTTCTGATGTCGTTGTTCTCTATTAATCTTTCACTTTATGTATCTGTATATCTCTCGTTATTCAGTGTAATAGATAATATAATAGATCTGATCTAATCTAACTATAATTATATTACAAAATAATGCGAAAGTTTGTGAGGATGGATGGATGGATGGGTGTTTGTTTGTCACGTTAAAACGGCTGAACAGATTAGAATGAAATCTGTATTAAAACATAGGATACTTTTATCTTTTCTGATTTATGCCGTGGGGCGCCGGCTTAGAATTGCGTTCCCCCAAATCATCCCGTGGGTGTCGTAAGAGGCGACTAAGGGACAAACCGGAGGTCGGGCAGCAGCGTCCTCCGTGTACTGCACATCCTCACTGCGATCGCCAACCCGCCTGCCAAGCGTGGCGATTTAAGGCAAATTACCCCCTCATGATAAGAAGCATAAAAACCAGGCCCCCAGTCCCCGGCAGCTCCGCTATCCCTGGCGCGGGTAGCAGTCAAGGTAACGGCGGAGCAGGGGGTGCGAAGAATCTCCGGAAGAGATCCGGCTACCCACCCCGACGACGACTGGCCCTGGTAACACACAACATACGCACAATGAGGACTGACGAAAAGATCTGCGAGCTGGAAGAGGAGCTGAGCAAATTACACTGGGACATTATAGGGTTATGCGAAGTCCGTAGAGAGGGGGAGGACACCGTAACCCTGAAGTCTGGTAATTTGCTCTACTACCGGGAGGGCGACCAACAGTCCCAAGGTGGTGTCGGGTTTCTCGTTCACAAGTCCCTCGTAAACAACATAATAACCATCGACAGTGTGTCGAGCAGGGTGGTATACCTAATACTCAGAATATCCAAAAGATATTCGCTGAAGGTCATTCAGGTATACGCACCGACCTCGTCACACTCCGATGATGAAGTGGAGACTATGTATGAGGACGTAAGTAGGGCCATACATAGTTCCAAAACCCACTTTACTGTTGTTATGGGGGACTTTAACGCAAAGTTGGGCAAGAAAAGCGGTGATGAGTTGAGAGTGGGGCAATTTGGATATGGGCAACGGAACCCTAGGGGGCAGAGGCTGGCCGACTTTCTGGAGAAAGAGGAACTCTTCATGATGAACTCTTTCTTCCAGAAGCCGCCTCACAGGAAATGGACCTGGTTGAGCCCCGATGGTTTCACGAGAAACGAGATAGACTTCTTCATGACCGACAAGAAACGGATATTCAGTGATGTCTCTGTGATCAACAGGGTAAAAACCGGTAGCGATCACCGAATCGTAAGAGGCTCACTGAATATCAATGTTAAACTTGAAAGGTCCAGCTTGATGAAGTCTACGCTCCGACCTACTCGGTCCCACATTCAAAACCCCGAAAGCTTTCAACTCGAGCTCTCTAATCGCTTTGCTTGCCTTGAGAACTTAGTTTCAGTGGACGAGATCAACGACGGGCTAGTGGAAACTGTCCGCACGGTAGGGTCTAAGTTTTTTAGACCCTGCCGTAAAGATAGACCTCAGAAATTGACCGAGCAAACCTTAAACCTCATGGCTGAACGACGTTTGCTACAGTTGCAGTCTTCCGATGACGCGAAGTCATATAGGCAGCTCAATAGACGTATATCTAAGTCCTTGCGACACGATCTGCGTCTCTTTAATACGAATCGTGTTAAAGAGACCATACAGCGAAACCAAGGCTCCAAAGTGTTCGCAAAGGACAAGTCTATTGGGCAAAGCCAGATGACAAAGCTGAAACGGGAGGATGGCAGCATAGCGTCGACCAAAGCAGAGGTTTTAGGCGAGATCGAGAGGTTCTATGGACAGTTATACACTTCGGTCGCAAAGCCCGTTGACAGCTTGGTAGGAGATCCAAGAGCCAAGCTGTCCCGACATTATACCGAAGATATCCCGGACATCAGTCTGTACGAGATTAGGATGGCCCTGAAGCAGCTTAAGAACAACAAGGCGCCGGGCGAGGACGGAATCACTTCAGAGCTTCTGAGAGCGGGTGGAACACCGGTACTTAAAGTCCTCCAGAAGCTCTTTAATTCCGTCCTGTCCGAGGGCAAAACGCCTGAAACGTGGAGCAGGGGTGAGGTGGTGCTGTTCTTCAAAAAAGGTGATAACAGCCTATTGAAGAACTACAGACCCATCACGCTTCTGAGTCATGTTTATAAGCTGTTTTCAAGGGTTATCACGAACCGTCTCGAACACAGACTTGATGACTTCCAGCCTCCCGAACAAGCCGGTTTCCGAAGAGGCTATAGTACCATAGACCACATCCATACGCTGCGGCAAGTTATACAGAAGACCGAAGAGTATAACTTGCCATTATGCTTAGCGTTTGTGGACTATGAGAAAGCCTTCGATTCGGTGGAAACATGGGCGGTGCTTGAGTCACTCCAGCGATGCCGTATTGACTATCGGTACATCGAGGTATTGAAGTGTTTGTATAATAACGCCACCATGTCGGTCCGAGTACAGGAGCATAGCACGAAGGCGATTCCATTGAGAAGAGGCGTAAGACAGGGGGACGTTATCTCCCCGAAACTGTTTACTGCCGCAATGGAAGACGCCTTCAAGCTCCTGGAATGGCAAGGACTTGGCATCAACATCAACGGCGAATACATCACTCACCTTCGGTTTGCCGACGACATCGTAGTCATGGCAAAGTCGATGGAGGAACTCAGCATGATGCTCGATGGCCTCGACCGAGTTTCACAACGGGTGGGCTTGAAAATGAACATGGACAAGACGAAAATTATGTCAAATGCCAATGTTGTGCCCACCCCAGTCTCTGTTGGAAACTCGGTACTCGAAGTTGTTGACTCATATATCTACTTAGGACAAGTAGTCCAGTTAGGTAGGTCCAACTTCGAGAAAGAGGTCAACCGCCGAATCCAACTCGGTTGGGCAGCGTTCGGGAAACTACGCAATGTCTTTTCGTCCGACATACCTCAGTGCCTCAAGACGAAAGTCTTCGACCAATGTGTGTTACCAGTGATGACATATGGCACCGAAACGTGGTCCTTCACTACCGGCCTCATCTCAAAGCTCAAAGTCGCTCAACGAGCTATGGAGAGAGCTATGCTCGGTGTTTCTCTACGTGATCGAATCCGAAATGAGGAGATCCGTAGACGAACTAAAGTCACCGACATAGCCCACCGGATTAGCAAGCTGAAGTGGCAATGGGCAGGCCATATTGCTCGCAGAGCAGATGGCCGATGGGGTCGAAAAGTACTAGAGTGGAGACCACGGACTAGCAAACGCAGCGTAGGACGTCCACCAACAAGGTGGACAGACGACCTTATAAAGGTCGCCGGAAGACGCTGGATGCAGGTCGCTTCCAACCGGTATATGTGGAGATCTAAAGGGGAGGCCTATGTTCAGCAGTGGACGTCCTATGGCTGAGATGATGATGATGATGATACTTTTATCTCGGTAACATCATTTACCGCGGGATAATTTTCGAGATACACGCGGGTGAAGTCTCTGACCAAAGCTAGTTTATTATAATTTAGTATCAATTCATATTATGATTCTGCTAAAGTGGCCCATTTTGACCCTTAGTTCAAAGTTTTAACAGGTGTCGATCTTTTCGCCCTGAATAATTGAGACATGTCCGAAGAGATACACACTAAGCTACTGT
This sequence comes from Agrotis puta, assembly GCA_943136025.2. Classification (NCBI taxonomy): domain Eukaryota; kingdom Metazoa; phylum Arthropoda; class Insecta; order Lepidoptera; family Noctuidae; genus Agrotis; species Agrotis puta. The sequence goes on from OW964171.2 coordinate 6,759,185, forward strand.
TAATATATTTATTACTTAGAAACTTCTATCTAAATCTGATAGTTTTAATTGACAGTTGAATGTGGTGTTAGTGTATTTCAGTTAATAGATAACACGACTTGGTATTAACTTTGAGAGTTTCGATAGGTCAACAAAAACAGTACCCGGTGCGTGTTCAAATAATACACACATCAAAAATAGTTTCCGATCACTTGAAAAATCTAAATCTTTTTGTTACAGTTTTTTTTCTTAGCAGGGTAATAACATCGAATGAGTCCTCCCACCCAGAGCAGGGCAGGAAGGAATATCAGACTTGTACTGACTAAAACCCACGGTGTCCTTCAATAGCTCTTTACGTTCCTGGGTCACGGTAGCTCATTAGTCCCGCGACCTTTTTGTTACAGTAGATTACGAGTATGATTTCTTAGTTTTATTTTTTAATTTGGAACAGGGTATTTCTATCTAAAGCCAACACAAAGAATTAACCTAGATTAAGTTGAATTTATTTTTTTATAAGCTTATTTATGCTCCGGGTCGACGGCGCGTTGTGTTGTGTGTCAGCATAGTGACGGGGTCTGTAGAGGGCCAAAGCCTGCCGGGGTCGCGGGACTTACAAATTACCGTGACCCCGGTACGTAAAGGGCTAGTGAAGGACACCGTGGATCAGTACGAGTCTGACAGTCCCTCCCGCCCTGCCCTGGGTGGGAGGACTCATTTAATGATTTTACCACGATAAAAAAAAAACTTATTTATGCTAGTGATCATAACTGTTTTTTCATGTGTGTATTGTGCGTTGATTTTATTTTCCCTTCTTTGTTTTCGGAATTGAACGTGCTTCACCGTTTCTTTTTAACGAGTTATATCTCCAGTTCTAATGAGACTTCCTCTACAAAGTTTATTTTAGATTTTCTCTTTTAAAACAGATGAACTACACTCCTCTAAAGACCAAGGCACTGTGCTACTTGTATTGAATTTTTAACCGAACGAACTAATTGAAATGAGCAGCGATATTTCAGGATTTGTACGCGGGGCTTCATCTAAAAGCCAACTCTATTTTTTATGTGACCCTACTCGAATAAATCTCTAAGAAAACAGCTTATATAGAATATATTTTCCTTCGTGGCCGGGGCTTAAGGTTTTAACAAAACCAAGTTACAATGATTTGTCCTCACGACTAGGGTCGGGAAAACAAGGCGTTATTTAATAAAGAAAGGAAATGACGTTATCGGCAAAGTAGATAACGTTAATTGCTAATGAACTTTTACAAGAAGATAGTTAAGTATCGGAAGGGTACTGTTTACGGCCTCATTGGTGTTTCTCTTGACGTGTGATCGTAAATTTTTTACGTCACGATTGAATGGTCCGCCCTTAACTAAAACAGGGAATAAACTTTCATGATTCCGGTTTATGGTACCATTCGTGTTCATTTTATAAATGATGTGCTTTAGTATTGCCCTTTATCTCTTGTCTTTTATTCAACACGTCTTTTTCAGGATTTATCCACAAGAATTAAATTTAATTTCATCATGACACAGTTGTGTTTTATACTCGTATTGTATCTTTCCTATCGATTTTCTGTTAAGATTCGGTACTGTCTGCCATTCGTTGATGGGTGGGCCGTTCAACGTAACATTTTACCAGATGTTTGGCAGAAAAAGGTAGATATCACGTCTTCGGTTTATTGCACGTTCGTTACGTTGCTCATTCTTCGTGACCCGTTGTTTCGAAATACGTGTCCGAGGGGTACTAGAGAGTCGGTCGGTCAAATCGGACTTTACTTCTGGAAAAACAATAGCCAAAATAAAACACCGATTAAGCTCAGGGAACGAGGGATCAGAGAGGATAAGTTTGATTCTCGGGTTGGGCAACTTCTTATTAGAGTTTTGTCACTTAGAATATTTCAGTACCAGCCAGGAGTTTAAATTCGACCATTGTTAATCTGAAATAATCTAAATTAATGTTTGAAACAAAAAGAAAACATTAAAAATATAGCTTTCTACATGCCTTTTCTATACACAATTTCTGTAAATGTCTTTCTTCTTTCTTCTCCAAACGCCTTATTTTCGAACTAAATCAGAGTATTGAATAGTTTTTGCTATACCTAAATAATAAATTGATACTAAAGCTGACTTTACTTTTGGCATACGTTACAACGCTCAAGTGAATCTATGTACAATCAAATAGTACGATTGACTCACTACTAAACTATTCGATAGCTAGACCAGAGATTGTAATAAAATCCTCAATTATCAGAAAATGTTATATAGAAATAACTTCTGTCTACTCTTCAGATTTTCCGTAAAATTTAAGGTAAAATAAAAGCAAATAACATAACTCAGAACTCAATTAAAATAGTACAAAAGAACAATAAAAGCACGCCAGTTTAAAAGATTTATCATTAAAATAAATTCATGACTTAACGGCCATGTATTTCGATACATAAGTATCGACAAAATGTCGATTAAAATCTGATATATTCAGCCGACGACGACGTGGCGTAACGACAACGCTAACGTGGGAGAAATTTTGAAAGCTGGATGTGTGAGATTCTGAAAATACAATAATAATTGTTATGATGCTATTTAATATTTTATTTATATAACTAGCTCTTGATCGCAACTTTGCTCGCCTGGCTTTTGTAACTATTGCCTGTTACCATCTCCAGGGCTCCATCTATTTCTGTACTCAAAATCTATACTAATATAATAAAGCTGCAGAGTTTGTTTGTTTGTTTGTTTGTTTGTTTGAACGCGCTAATCTCTGGAACTACTGGTCCGATTTGAATGATTCTTTCAGTGTTCGGTAGTCCATTTATCGAGGAGGCTATAGGCTATATTTTTTTTGTTTCAAAATGATTTGAAACAAAAAAAAAACGAATTGCTATTTTGTAACACAAGGTGTAAAATCCAAAACCTATTTTTGCGTGCGCTGCAAAAACTATTGACAATAGAACACTACGGGTTTGTGGATCCCATTAAGACCTACAAAAAAGTCCGCGAGAACATATATCTAGCTATCATGGTTTAATCACAATAACCGATTTTGTGTTCAAAATAATTATTAAATCGTCTGAAGAAAAAAACTACGTTAAATATGTATCGTAATATTGATCTTTATCGAAATTAAGCATTATGTATCAAGGGTATTTATGTAGAAGTAAAATACTTTTTGTTTCATCTCAATCGGATATTTCGTTTAAAAGTTATCACGCGTGTAAGATGTTAAGAGTTGGTACCTATTAATGATTTATGGGCCATAGAGTTTTTTATCAACATAAAATCCTGTAATAATCTTTTTCGAAATATATTTGTTGATGATTGTAAGTATAAGATCTTAAAGTTTACCCAGATATCGTCGAAATAGAAAATAAAGATTATCAATGGATGTGTCAACGAGCAATATTGGCGGCAAGAAACAGTAGTTTTGACGAAATTAACTATTTAATTTTAACTAAACTGCCAGGGGATATAGTCACCTACACTTCTATTGATAATGTAATGGATCAAGAAGATGCAGTCCATTTTCCACAGGAATTTCTTAATTCCCTAAACCCGAGTGGCCTCCCCCCACATTCTCTCAAGTTAAAAATTGGTGCCTCAGTTATTTTACTTAGAAATCTTAAGCCACCAAATTTAGTTTCGGGAGGTACCTGTGTCTGATAAGGAGGAAAGAAACGCCTGGGTGTCACCACTGCGAGGATCGTCAGGAGGACACGGTGGAGCATACCGTGCAGGACTGCCCCGCTTGGGTAAAGCACCGCTGTGTCCTCACGACGGCGATAGGCGGAGACCTCTCGCTCCCGGCATTGGTCGAGGGCATGCTGCGGGGCGTGACGGAGTGGGAAGCGGTCGCCTCCTTCTGCGAAGCAGTCATGCTCGCGAAGGAGGAGGCGGGCCGCGTGAGGGAGAGGACAGCGTCCTCCCTCCACCCCAGCCGCAGTGGTCGATCTCCGGCCACTGTAGGCACGGGCATGCGGGCGGCAAGTAATGGGCGACTCGCTGTCCGACCATGGACCATGCCCGGGTCGACGACGCGTTGTGTTCCACGCGCGCCTCAAGGAGTGTCAGCATAGTGACGGGGCCTGTATAGGGCCAAAGCCTGCCGGGGTCGCGGGACTCACAAATTACCGTAACCCCGGTACGTAAAGGGCTACTGAAGGACACCGTGGATTTTAGTCAGTACAAGTCTGACAGTCCCTCCCGCCTTGCCCTGGGTGGGAGGACTCATTTGATGATTTTACCACGCTAAAAAAAGACACCAAATTTATGTAACGGGACTCGACTTCAGGTTAAATTTCTTCGCAATAACGTGATCGTTGCAACAGTTTTGACTGGTCTAGCGGTTGGTCAAACAGTACTTATACCTCGGATCCCAATGATTCCAAATGATTTTTCATTTTAAAAGAGTCCAATTCCCAATTAAATTATCTTTTGCCGTAACGATAAATAAATAAATCACAGGGGCAAACATTTAAACATGTAGGATTAGATTAACGGCAAGACTGTTTTTCGCACGGTCAACTATATGTCGCGTTGTCAAGATCAGGTTGCGGAAACAATCAATATATTCTTCTGCTACAAGAAAATAAAACGAAAAATATAATTTACTCAGAAGTACTTTAAAATAATATTTTAACCCGGTTTAAAGTGGACGGACACTCCCGCCTGTAGTCTTATGTGTCTGGCTGAATGTCGAACAGATAGACAGCTATTGCCTGCGACTTTTATACAATTTAACTTAATCTATATTTTTCTTAATATTATAAAGCTGAAAAGTTTGGTTGTTTGTTATGAACGCGGTAATCTCGGGTAATACTGATCTGATATGAAAACTGTTTAAATATTCAATAGTCCATTTATTGAAGAAGACTATAATATAGGCAATATTTTATCTCGGTATTTCCACGGAAACGAGAAAAACGCGGGTGAAACCGCGGGGCACAGCTAGTCATAAATATCTGTACAGCGATTTAAGCCTAAAACCGTATCAAACATACTCATCTACCACCTATTGGTAATTATATTGTTATAATTTTCATTGGCATATCACACGAATAATTTGCCAATGAAAAATAAAATAGTCTATACCCAAAGGCTTAGGGTGACAAGCTTGCCCTGGGATCTGGAGGCGATTACCCTCCATCGCGTCTATGAATGGCGTGTGGAGGCGTAGCGCCGCGCCGGGGCGAATCCCCGCTACCTCGAGAAGTCGAGTCGCGGCGGGAAGAGCTCCGGCGCGATCTCAGGGCAGTATGGAGCGACTGTCGCAACCGAGGTCCGGGCACGCCGCCATCGCGGCTTGTAGACCCCTCTTTGAGGAGCGGCTGGATAGGCGTCACGGCGTCCTGTCCTACCGCATGACGCAGGTTCTCACCGGACACGGAAGTTTCGGGAGGTGCCTGTGTCGGATAAGGAGGGAAGAAACGTTTGGGTGTCACAACTGCGAGGACCATCCAGAGGACACGGTGGAGCATAAGGTGCAGGACTGCCCCGCTTGGGCAGAGCACCGCCGTGTCCTCAAGACGGCGATAGGCGTAGATACTCGCGCCAAGCATTGGTCGAGACCATGTTTCGGCGTGAGACGGAGTGGGAAGCGGTTGCCTCCTTCTGCGAAGCAGTCATACTCGTGAAGGAGGAGGCGGGCCGCGTGAGGGAGAGAACAGCGTCCTCCCTCCATCCCAGCCGCAGTGGGAGACGCCCACGGCGACGCACGTCGGCAGACGATCTCCGGCAACCGTAGGCGCGCGGGCATGCGGGCAGCGAGTAATGGGCAACTCGCTGTCCGACCATGGACCATGCCCGGGTCGACGGCGCTTTGTATTCCACGAGCGCCTAAGAGTGTCAGCAAAATGACGGGGCCCCCTCTAGAGGGCCAAAGCCTGCCGGGGTCGCGGGACTTACATACTTACCATGACCCCGGAACGTAAAGGTTTATTGAAGGACACCGTGGATTTTAGTCAGTACGAGTCTGACAGTCCCACCCGCTCCGCCCTGGGTGGGAGGACTCATTTGATGATTTTACCCAGGATTAAAAAAAAAATTAGCTAATTTGAACGGGTTTATAAATCTGAAAATAGGTTAAATCTTCTGTTTTATAATTCCCAACGTGATTGTTCCTAAATATTCTACGAATTTATTGTTATTGTTTATATTTCTACGAATGGCCCGGTAAACAAAAGTAAATGTAAAGTACACAAAAATAGGTTAAAAGCGTTCCTTTTATTAAACTTCAAAAACACAACAATGTGTGATGTTGTAAGGTTTTATTAGACAAAAAGAATCCAGTGAAATTGCCTTTGTACTACAATCTATACACGTTGAAAAGTAAATCTACAGTTTTTTTATTTTCTTTGGTCTCCTGAAAGCCCGCGCTTTGCTCGGGCATAAAAGCTTGTTTTAAATATTGCGTCCCGATTTACCCTACTAAAGCCTCCTTACACATATTACCCAACATGGGAATTACTTTAGGGAAATACATATTTTCTGGATCGGGGAATTCTTTATGAAGCGGTACGACATTAAATATACGCTTTTTATTATCTGTGCATGCAAATAGAAATCACTGTTGTTTTATTTATGGCGTTTTAAATTCAAAATGTATTCGTGCTGGTTTAAATAAGATTAACAGGCATAAATCAATGTCAAAGAGGTAAAATTAAATAAATTATTAACTCTGGGTAACTTATTAATTTGTGACTCAATAGTATCTTTTTATATGTTTTGTATTTTATCAAAGAGATATTTTCAGTGCTTGCCTATTATTATGTGTAAAATAGCTTGAAAAAAGTTCAACCATTTCGGTTCCTAAGACTTATTAGGCAATAAAAACCTTAAAAGTTATCATCATCTTCCTGCCCTTATCCCATTTCACTTGGGGTCGGCGCAACACGTTTTTTTCTTCCATTCTCCTCTATCAAACGTCACAGTATCATTTACTCCTTTTTCTTCCATATCATTCCTTATACAATCCATCCATCTCTTCTTTGGCCTTCCTCTTCCTCTCCATCCATCAACATTCATACTCATCACTCTCTTAGTCACATGAGTGTCATCCCTCCTCATCACATGTCCATACCAAGACAGACGATTCCCTTTAATTTTTTCTGTAACAGGCGCCACTTTCAAACTTCCCCTTATAAACTTATTCCTTACTTTATCCATTCTTGTCACTCCACACATCCATCTTAACATTCTCATCTCCGCTACATGCAACCGTTTCTCATCCATCTTTTTCACAGCCCAGCATTCCGATCCATACAATACAACAGGTCTAATCACGGATTTGTATATTTTCCCCTTTAACTTGAGGGGCATCCGTGGGTCGCAAGTTGTTCCGGTGACCTGTCGCCATTTCATCCATCCCGAGTTAATCCGGTGTGTAATGTCCCGGTCTACATCGCCATCTCCTTGGACAAGCGACCCGAGGTACCGAAAGTCGGAACAGACTGGTATGGGCGTTCCGGCAAGTGTAATGGGCACAAGACTGGAGAGACCGCCAAAATCGCAAAACAAATATTCCGTTTTGGTTCTGCTCAATTTCAGGCCAACGTTCTCCAGTCTTTGCCACCACGCCTCCAATCTGCTCTGGACCTCTAGGCCGCTCTCGGCAATAAGCACAATATCATCGGCAAACAGCATACACCAGGGGGCCTCCTCCTGAATGTCCGACGTCAGAGCATCCATTATCATCAGGAAGAGGTACGGGCTGAGAGCAGACCCTTGGTGCAAGCCAACCGCCACATTGAAGCTGCCGCTAGTGCCCGCTGTAGACCGGACTTGGGTACTGCATCGACTGTACATAGCACGGATCAACTGCACATACTTCCCAGGCACACTTTTCTCCTTAAGGGCCCACCACAGAACCTCACGGGGCACCCGGTCGTATGCCTTTTCGAGGTCGACGAACACCATGTGCAAGTTTTTATGAGCACCTCTGTATTTCTCACACAGTTGGCGGATAGCGAAGATGGCATCCGTCGTACCCCGACCAGGCATAAAACCGAATTGGTTCTGTGAAATTTCGCTCTCCTCTCTCAGTCGCCTTTCAATAACTTTCTCCCAAACCTTCATACTGTGTGACATCAGCTTTATTCCTCTATAATTATTGCATTCCAGCACATCACCTTTGTTTTTAAAAATGGGCACTAGCGAACTATTGCACCATTCGTCGGGTATGGCTTCTTCCAGCAACAGCTTATTGAAGAATAAAGTTAACCATGTCCAACCATACATCCGCAATATTTTCCACACTTCAACAGGTATTCCGTCCGGTCCTAATGCCTTACCATTCTTCATTCCACTCACTGCATTCCTCACTTCATCCACACTTATTTTTCTTACTAATCCCTTATTTACTGGTTTATTTTCAAGCATACCATTCCAGTCATTCTCCTCATTCATCAGTCTTTCAAAGTAACCCTTCCACCTATTCACAATTTTCTCGTCTTCCGACAGAATCATTCCAACATCGTCTTTTACGCACTTTACTTGACAAACATCCTTCGCCTTTCTCTCCCTAGCTCTAGCAAGCCGGTAAAGTTGTTTTTGGCCTGCTGGAGTATCCAAAGTGTCATATAGCTTTCCTTGGGCATTTGCTTTTGCTATAGACACAGCTCTTTTGGCTTTTTTTCTTAAGAGCATCATACTCCCTCTTTCTTTCAGCTTTCAAACTAGCACGCTCATTACCAATGCTCTGCCATTCCTTAAATTTCTTCTTTTTTTCCTTCAAAACATTCTGTATCTCTGTCGACCACCACCATGTATCCCTATCTATCGTGCCCCTTCCTTTCGTCTCTCCCAAAATATCTTTTGCTGCGCTCCTAATACACCGAGCCATCTCATTCCAACATTCATTTACGCTTTGGTCGTTCATATCACCCATCTCAATCATTTTATTTACCACTCGCTCTGGTCGGGAGGTTCCTGTGTCTGATAGGGAGGGAAGAAACGCCTGGGTGTCACCACTGCGAGGATCGTCCGGAGGACACGGTGGAGCATACGGTGCAGGACTGCCCCGCTTGGGCAGAGCACCGCCGTGTCCTCACGACGGCGATAGGCGGAGACCTCTCGCGCCCGGCATTGGTCGAGGCCATGCTGCGGGGCGAGACGGAGTGGGAAGTGGTCGCCTCCTTCTGCGAAGCAGTCATGCTCGTGAAGGAGGAGGCGGGCCGCCTGAGGAAGAGAGAGCGTCCTCCCTCCATCCCAGCCGCAGTGGTAGACGCCCACGGCGTCGGACGTCACAGGACGATCTCCGGCCACCGTAGGCGCGGGCATGCGGGCAGCGAGTAATGGGCGACTTGCTGTCCGACCATGGACCATGCCCGGGTCGACGGCGCGTTGTGTTCCACGCGCGCCTCAAAGAGTGTCAGCAAATTGACGGGGCCTGTAGAGGGCCAGAGCCTGCCGGGGTCGCGGGACTTACCCATCACCGTAACCCCGGTACGTAAAGGGCTCGTGAAGGACACCGTGGATTTTAGTCAGTACAAGTCTGACAGTCCCTGCCGCCCTGCCCTGGGTGGGAGGACTCATTTGATGATTTTACCACGATAAAAAAAAAAAAAAAAAAAAAAAGGCATACTTAACACAGCACTAACGTAGCGCAAGCGCCATCAGCACGTCATTTGCAAGCGGCCATTAACAAATGGCGTCCTGTTGACGCTTGCACTAAGTTAGTATTGTGTTAAGTTTCCCTTAAGTGTGTGATTTCCCATCATACCTCGCGTCCCCGTCTTATACACTGTTCCCCTACTTCTTATTTAAAACAGATATCAACCAAAAAAATACATTAAATGTCTTCATTATCTTGATTCCATAATGGTATTTTTTTTAATTTGCATTTTATTAATAAATCTCTATTCAACAAAATAATGATTGAAAATTTGCATCTTCTAGTGCAGTAACATTTTGTAAATTTTGCTACTGACACTGTTAGCAATAACGAACATTTTGTAACAATGTTTTCTTTTATAAAGATTTTATTCAAGATTTACGAACGCATTTTTCCCTGTTATTCTTGCGCGGGCTACCGTAATTTTGCATGGTGCGTGGTTTCAAGGTTATTTTGCTCATGAATGCGCCTTAATGCAATCACCTATTCCTTGGCTATTTGAGCTAGTAAACATAGCCTATATTCCTATAGCAGGTAGGTACGTAAATGTCTCCTGTGAATCGGGTTTCAGTCCAGCGTCCAAATCTATTGCAGTACTGTTTGCTCTCCGATCGATCCCCTTGGCGAATTTGTATAGACATCCCTATACAAATTAACCAATTAAATTTCAGTGAATTTAGTATTATATCGGTAAATTACACACAGTATAAACGTACCCTTTACGAAGTCAATCGAGCATACTGCAACTTAGTAACATAAAAAAATACTTTTTTTATTTGATAAATGACTATTTTCGATAACACTCAAGCCTTTGTCAAACAGACAGGCAATAGCGAACCGGACCGAGTCCGAAGCAATAACGAACCGATACGAGACGTCAAACTGCAAACCGAGGCGTAGCAGTTGTATTAGCTGGCTTTTTACGAATGACGTTGAACATAGCAAATACGCCTTCGCCACGTCTTTGCATCGGTTCGGTCACGATATCGGATCGCTTTCGCTTGTCTATGTGACTGGATTCAAACAATTCCATACATTACAAATAAAAACGCCTCGCTTCGCATTCGCCACGCCTGTCTGTTTGACAATGGCTGAAGACGCTCTCAGAACATTATTCTGATGAAAAAACGTTTCCCCCACACTAGGATTTTTTCCTGTATTGTGGGCTTGTGGGTGCGTTTACAAACTCACATACACAAACACCCAGACCCAGAACAACTGTTTGCAGGTCATTTGTGCGGGGATAGAACACCGCGACACGCTGCACAGCAGTCGCTCGCTCAGTCACTACACCAACCGTGCTGTCAAAATGGCCAGAATGAACTTATCAAGTGTCTGTTAAAGCCCTATTAACGTTGTTTTTTTTTAATGGTCTCTAGTCTCCGACTGTTGGGCAAGGACCAACATTTATTTTGTTTTTATTTTTTTTATTGCATTAACACATACAAACATTATTTTAATCCATACTAATCCTATTCGCAATATAAATAAATAAATATTCCACAACTATCACACAACGCCATCTAGTCCCAAGTTAAGCAGAGCTTGTGTTATGGGTACTAGACAGTTGATAAACATACTTATATATTTCTAAATATATACATTTTATAGATAAATTACACCCAGACACAGAACAAATGATCGTGCTCATCACACAAACATTTGTCCTGGGTGGGAATCAAACCCACGACCTCCGGCATAGCAGTCAGGGTCACTAACCACTAGACCAACAGGCCTGTCAATAATAAGGTTAGGAACAATTCAGACTGTCCCAAGATAGGTGCTGTTATTTACTTACTGTCTCTATCCAATATGTTTTTAATAAAGTTTGAAACAAAATAAACATTAATATTTTGTTTGTTATTTCAAGATGCTTAATAATTTGATCAAAATGTTTGGCCAACCATGTCTATACTTTTTAGGGTTCCATACCCAAAAGGTAAAACGGGAAACTATTACTAAGACTCTGTTGTCCGTCTGTCTGTCTGTCTATCCTTCTATTACCAGGCTGTATCTCATGGACCGTGATAAACAGTTGTTTTCACAGATTATGTGTTTCTGTTGCTGCTTTAACAGTCAATACTAAAACCAGAACAAAATAAATATTTAGGGGGGCTCCCATACAACAGACATGTATTTTTTGACGTTTTATAGACGGTACGTAATACGGTTTTTATTTATGTTGGTAAAATCATCAAATGAGTCCTCCCACCCAGGGCAGAGCGGGAGGGACTGTCAGACTCGTACTGACTAAAATCCACGATGTCCTTCAATAGCCCTTTACGTTCCGGGGTCACGGTAATTCGTACAGTCCTGCGACCGTACGGAATATGGTGCGGAACAATTCATGTGCGAGTCCAGCTGTGACTTGGCCAGATTTTTTTATGATCTGTCTCATCATCATAATGTATTAAATAGATATTGTATGGTTATTAAGGTATTATTGAGTTATTTCTGAAATCGTGTTTCCTGAACTGCAAAATATGAATCGATCGAATGTTATTGATACATGGATGTTTTTAATCAATCAGAGTGTTAAAACACAAAACATTTGTTACAAAGCAATTTCTCATAAAGGTGTAAAATTATTTTCAGTTTTCATATTTCGTAAGAGTTAACTATGGTTTCTTTTTATTTTTATCAGTGGAGACTTTTACTTTCGATGTTACGTAAATGTATTTAAAAAACACTTTGTTAAAATTATGGTTTCCTTAACCGTCAGAGCAATAATTCAACCACGAATTACACGCCTCCATGTCTAGGGGAGAAGTAAAATTACAGATTACAATAAAGAGCAGTTTTTTACGTAACATAATGTTTTCAGACTTTCCAGACAACCTGTGAGAACGTATATTTTGATAATGAATTAACTGATTTAAGTTTCCTGGCATTCATGTTTTTCTTTTCATTTCTGAGCTCAGACACAGATCTCGATGTGTTTGCGGAGGAATGGAAGATGATTCTGTCAGTATCTTTTTCCATTCATTCATTCAATTCATCTCAAATTTCAAACAAATTTTGTAAGATGAATGCATGACCCGGGGTCGCGGGACTCAGAAATTACCGTGACCCCGGTACGTAAAGGGCTATTGAAGGAAACCGTGGATTTTAGTCAGTCAAGTCTGACAGTCCCTCCCGCCCTGCCCTGGGAGGACTCATTTGATGATTTTACCACGATAAAAAAAAAGATGAATGCATGACTGTGTTAAATAAATGATATGGTGTAAATAACCATGTATGATTAAATATTGTAATTAGCTTCGACCGTTCTATTTACATAAAAAAAACGATTTACTACTGAAGAAATTAAAACAAGGTAAGATTTTAGGGTCAGTTTTAGAACAAAACACATCACTTATTTTTTAAGAACTTGTTTAGTTAAAACAGTGTCCGTCCTTACTACAAAAAGTTAAACACCTGTTGAACACTTGTCTAAAAAACGTGTAACTGCAAAACGTCTCTTATATCAACGTCAAATGCCGTTTTACAGTTCACAGTTTTTTTAGACAAGTGTTTAACCGATGTTTCACTTTTTTTTAGTAAGACGGACGTCGCTGTTCTAACTTAGAACATACCCAAGACATGGAGCCGAGCATATTCTTTACCCAACTATGTATGTAATATGGATACCACTGAGTCGTATATCTAGTTATGTACGTAAGCCATTGCTTACTTACGCAAATCGCTCGTTGAATATGCAACACCTAGTTTAGGAGCTCAGTAAGCATGTGCTTAGACTATTAAGTTCCTACATCTTGGGGGGAATTATTTTATTTCATCCCCTTTAATCCCTTCATTGGGCGACGTAGTCTACCCCGATATGAAACAATTATCGGGGACTGAATATTGTTTCTATATGAACTGAGATTTAACGTCATCCTTTCCGACGATAATGGAATTTTGTCTGAAGAGTTGGAGAGTTGGAAAGTGAGTTTGTTGGTGTTCTAGAGATAGAGATTGGTGTTCCTGATTGACCTATGAGACTCAACGGGTAGACCTTTCATAATATTTTTTTACTTAACCCACACCAGCTAGGGATAGGATCCCAGCACCTTCTAGCGGTCCAGCGCCAACAGGACGTCATTTGCAAGTGGCCATTAACAAATGGCGTCCTGTTGGCACTTGCGCTACGTTAGTATTGTGTTAAGTATGCCTTAAGTGTGTGATTTCCCATCATATCTCGCGTCCCCGTCTTATACACTGTTCCCCTACTTACAATTACCCTAAAAGTAAACTCTTTTATAACGGGAAGACTTATTTGATGATTTTATCACCTCAATAAGCTCATTCAAATAAAATAAAAACACTCGATTTGGTTCCACACACACGTATGTACATAAAATTAAATTAGACAATAAAAAACATTTAATCAAATAACGAGCATCACGCGTACTAAGTCGCAGGCAACAGCTAGTAAAGCAGTAAAAATAAAAACAATGGTTTTTAAATATTTATAAAAATACACATATTCACATCAAGCCCCGTGTGTAAAAGTTCAAAACTATATCAATACTCGTAGTATTCTATTGATATAACTGGAGTATCGCATCAGTAACATATTGTGTTCAAATATGGCAGCATATTGCAATTGTAGTAACTTGTTAGTTCGCGAGCAACAACTGGAGCGAGCATGATGTGCAATTGATCGTCCAGACTAGAACATTCCTTTTATATTTTGAAGGATTTGACGTAATTGGCATTCTATTTGAAGTGGTCTCGTGAGACTCGATTCGTACCCTCGAAGTACCGTATCCACAAACTATTATGATCAAGTCTTCAGTTCGGTTTCAATATGGGAACAACATTAATATTGCAGCAAGTTGTACGCAAACTGCCTCGGAGTGTACATGTAGTGTGTAAGTGCAGTTTCATCCAGGATGGTTCCTTGACGAAGGGCGCGGGGGGAGGCACGGAAAATCCAATTAGTTGGATAAACATCCGATTAAACTACACACTTGAGATAAGCTCTATTTACTTGTTGAAGATGGTACACCCCGATGATTTGATATCACGTAAACTGTTTGTTATTATGACCGCAGGATTACTTCACAAGTGTTTCGTGCGTGTGTTTATCGACTTAGTAAGTGGTTGTTGATGAAGATCTTATTGGAATACTTTGTCTTTTAGTAAGATACAAGTTCATTACACACTTTTGCGAGTCTTTCGCGACTAAAAAAAGTCGTAATTTATAAACAGGATAGTTGTGGAACTTTTCAAATAAATAACTGCGTGTCTCCCGGACAAAACGAACGTCTTCCTTATATCGGATATCCGACCAAATTCTCATATTATTCTTGTTCCGTTATACCCGCATGGAATGTAAGACCCTCGTCAGGTTTTACCAAGATGTAATTCAATCTAGGCCTGGCCATCAATCTGTGAGTTCTCACGCATATATTTCTGTTGATTTGACAAATGAGAAGGGTGTGCTAGAGGTGGATGAGCTACCGACGCCTCGCAACCGTAAAACTTTACCTATCGGTTTATGACTTTCGGTATTGAATGTCAATCTGGTAATCTTGTAGTTTATGCTAGAAGAAACGACTGTATATTTTTATTGAACATACAATACGTAAATGTGTCAAACCCTATGTAATTTATTTAGGTAACCTAGTTACCCTCCTAGATTTGGTAAGGTGGGATTCCTTTTCATGATTTTTGGTACATGCATCATGTTAAAGCGCACCGCTTAATATTTTTAATGAGATGGGTAGATATGTAGGTGTTCCAACTTTAAATTAATATTTTTAATTTTGATGACATAACTTAGATTGCAGTTTGGCTCAGGGACTTTCAAAGTCCTTGAATCAAATTCATTTTACAAGACATTGAAAAGTTTCTGTGTTGCAAGCGAAGTCGGTACAAAATATAATTATATTGGAACTGACCTCCTTTGCAAGAAGTCCTTTGACAAAATGGTATAGTATAGTTAAATAGTTTGCAAATTTATATGGAGTGCCAGTTGAGCTACAAAGTGAAACATTTAGTTTGAGAGCTGACGACACTAAACCTAGTATTATAAGACTCCCAGTTGATACATGTATAATAAGCCAAATCATTAAAGGGGCAACTCGAAATGCCGATGCAAAAAACCTGACAAATATTTGTCAAAAGTTATTATGGATTTTAAAGTACGATAAGACTCATAATGTTTCGTTTGTTCCTCGCAACAGGGAATGGTTAAGACTATACGATAATGCAATGCTGGAAGATTCTCTGACTGTCCTTATCAGTGGCAGCAGCATGAGAAGCAACGCCTCGTAGGCTATCTAGTACGATTGACAGATAAACTCATATGAAAGATAATTTTTTTGTGCAAGAAAAACCTCTGCTGCATTTTCCAAAGAGTGCAGAAAGTGGTTGCTGCAGCGATTGAAGTCCACGCAGATGGATTCGGCGTTCCTTTGTCAGTTTTGTCGGCAATCACCTGGTTTCTTTTGATTCTTTAATATGCACGCAGACATTAATTTGAATTTTCAGCCACCAATAAGCATTATAACAGTCATCGGGTTGTGATTTTTTTTTATCGTGGTAAAAACATAAAATGAGTCCTCCCACCTAGGGCAGGACGGGAGGGACTGTCAGACTTGACTGACTAAAATTCACGGTGTGCTTCAATAGCCCTTTGCGTACCGGGGTCAAGGTAATTCCTGAGTCCCGCGACCCCGGCAGGCATCGGGTTGTGATAGATAAATTCTAAATAATTATACAAACTAAAATACACTACAAAAGGTTTTTGTTTGATTGTTTATTACACTTTCATGCCTAAATCTCGGAACCGATTTTCATGAATATTGATTGACGAGACTTTGGAGCTTAAGGAATGGGTTGCAGTAACTTCTTGTCTAATTAAAATAACACACGACAACTAGTCTATAGAACAGAAGTAGAAGAAGAGAAGAATTTGAAATACTTCATTTTATTTTGTTTGCTCTTATGTGTTTTTTTATAAGTCATTATTGTCCCATTGCTGGGCTATAATGATAGTGCTCTTTTCGAAAAGAAATTAAGATGGGAAGAGAAGAATTTAATTATTTGAGATGGGTTCGCTCTTGACTTTAGTCCAGGTCAAAGGTGGTTGAGACAAAGCCTACGATGCGACGAGCTTACCCAGAAGAAGCCTGTTCACTTTAACTTACATCAAAAAAAAATTGAAACAACTTTCATGATATAAAAACTGTAAACCGTGTTCAAACATATTTTTTTAATTGGCTTTTTACGAGAGAAAAAAGTTTCGAAATTTTATTTTTTATGCATATTGTGTGAATACTGGATATAATAATTTAACTGAGATAACATCTCTGTTTGTGCGCTACTGAGTTCGGAAGTGGTGGCCAAGTCCGTAATGTATGTATGACTAGCTTATGCCCGCGGCGTCTCTGACTTTCGGTATTTGGTCCAAGGGATTTTACTGGATACCTGGATTAAAAGTATCCTATGTTAATCCAATCTTTCATCATCACCCAGTCCACTGGGTGGGATTTTTATGAAAGATTGAATTAACATTAACTGGGTCCACCCAGTGTAAACACTTTTCCATCGGAAACCATTAATTGTATTGGAATTGTCGGAGCAAAAAAGTTTCTAACCACTTCATTTTAAGGCAAACATTTTTCTTAAAACAAGTAGAGTCGTTAATTAGAATGGTTTAGTTGCCTTTCTGCCTATTTGAATCTACCTTACAAAACTGACAAACTCTTCACTTAATGCACGCAGTCCAAATACGCGTAATAACTTCAAACAGTTGCACCCTGAGTTCACAACCGCCCCTGGCGCCCCCTGGCCGTAAATTACGCAACTCGCCCTCATTACAGCGGCCGCCCATCCGTGGATGATACGTGGGGTGAAGAGCCCTCACATTCCCTAACTGTATATAGCCCACACGTAGATAACCGTGTATGAGTGGTGCATACTGCTGCTCGCAGAATCAGTACTCTGATCCCTCTACGAACTACCACTCCGCCACTTCCCATCAATGTTTCACATTTTAATATTCTTAATGGAGACATGATAGAAATATTTATTTTAATACATTAAGCAAGATGCAACATTGATTAATGACGACACATTCCTTGTTTTCAATCTCGGCTCTTTATTCTAATGGCGTATCTGAAGTTTTAAAATTTATTTTACATTTATATAAAGTTTTGGCACAGAAAACTTGGTCGGAGTCGATACAATTGTTGGAGCTGAGACTGGAAGCGAATAAGATGAAGTTAGCAGGATGACTTGAGAAATTATGCAGTCTACGTAACCGTTAGCTAACCAAGATGACGAAAATGAAAAGTATTTTAGTAGAAAAACGAAGAGAATGTTTAGACGGCGTGTTCTTTAGATCGGACGTTACTTTATAACATACATTAAGTAATTGAAAGTAGATTTAAAAAGCCACTAAAACGATGTGTCATTGTAAATAAAGTAAGTTACATTACTTGCATTCTTAATTTCTTAATAATCTTTCTGATTCTCGATCTCACTCTTAAAAAAAGCGGAAAAAAGCGCAAAGACCAAAAAATTTGGAAGTTACTTAGGTACTTATTCCCTGTTTAATAATATTTTGCTATTACATAATGGATTACAAGTCAAGAGCAAGCTTAAATTAATCCATCGACGTATTGGAATGTCTTGATTAATGAAAATAAATAGAATAATGGATTTTCTTAAGTGATTAGTTACAGTAGACACCCCTCTTGCACATTGATATTAATTGTTTTTCTAGTTGTTACTTGCGAATTTATTCGTGAGTAAAAAGTTTCATCCCCTCTTTTCACGACCCTTAAAGGTTAATAAAAGCCCTCTATTACACCCTCTATCTTTGAAAATTAAATATATTTCTATCTTAGACGACTGTTTACATCGTACTAACTTATACGTGTTTTTTTTTATCGTGGTAAACTACAACAACTAAAACAGGGCAGGACGGGAGTGACTGTCAGATTCGTACTGACTAAAATCCACGAGGATACTTCAATAGCCCTTTAAGTTCCAGGGTCACGGTTACCTGATGAGCTAGTCTAACGACACCAGCAGCCTTTGTCTCCCCCCCCCGTCAGATAACTGACAGCTCTTTGTGGCGCGACTCGCCGTCCGCATACCCGAATTTTCCTGTGACTACGTACGCATGGTATCGATATTTTTATTTTTGCAAAGACAGTTGTATTTTTGGGCGATTAAATGGAGCCTATATTTTAAGTTTGACCAGTAGCAAAAAATACATCCGTGACAAAAACATGTGCGTGTATAAACAAACAGACAAAACAAAGATTCGAAAAACTGTTGCTTTGGCGTCTGTTTTTCTAATAACGATCTCCCATAGTATTTTTTCTAGACTTTTCATTAAATGGATAGATGATGGTAAGATACGCATTGTCTTATAAGGTTTCGTCAAACTGGTTTGAAGATATTGCGGTCGGTTACGGACATTGGACACTGACAGGTACATCAGTACATTAATGTTCATAGTCTTTTTTTTTACGTGGTAATATCATCAAATGACTCCTCCCACTCAGGACAGGACGGGAGAGACTGTCAGACTTGTACTGACTAAAATCCACAATGATCCTTTAATAGCCCTTGTTCATAGACTGGAGTCGTGTCTGCAATTGGTCTGTATTTTTTTAACCGACCGGTTTAGCTGAAAATTAAATAGTCGGCTTGAAAAAGTCAAAATGATTATTTATAAATTTCAATAGAACCAAACTACAACATACCAAATTCCTACTCATTTTGACTACAACTGTACTGACCAATATATGCAAATGCACACAAAATTTCACGTTACGAAATCCCCCAACACAAGCACAAAAAAAAAACAGAAATTATTTGACCATACCAATAGCTGTAGCGTTTTAAGCAGTCGTTAAATCAGTATTATTTACATGGGTACCAAACTACGCGGGTTTGGCGCGTGGTTCAAACCTAATCCAATATGTTATTACGTGAAATAAAACGTGCCACAACGGTCCCGACTTTGAGTCAACCATATCGTTACCGTCGTACTTGCCTTATCGACGGCGGCATGAGCACGGTGCCTTAATTAAAATATACGACCGCCATTTAAGAATAATTTCGAATGGAGTCGATATTCTTTCGACCACCTTAATAGAAATTTATACGAATTATTTTATTGAAATTTATTGAGAGAAGTTTGTTAGAATGTTAATAATGCACTTTTTAGTTAATGTGTGTGTTTATAGGTCATCTGATAAAAAGGTATTTTTAATACCTTCTCTTTTTTATATTTTTAGTCAGTCTGCTTAAAGGAAGGTTTTATTTTATTAACTAACAACAACAAGACAATGAGGCAGTAGTAGCTAATTAATTATATTGTTTTAATATTGAATACATTAACCTTACATTTTAAAACGCTCTGGAATGTTCAGAGGTACGATGGGGTTGCCATATCGGTATCGATAGAAACTCCTTTTTTTATCGTGGTGAAATCATCAAATGAGTCCTCCCACCCAGGGCAGGGCGGGAGGGACTGTCAGACTTGACTGACTAAAATCCACGGTGTCCTTCAATAGCCCTTTACGTACCGGGGTTACGGAAATTTCTGAGACCCGCGACCCCGGCAGGCTTTGGCCCTCTACAGGTCCCGTCACTATGCTGACACTCCTTGAGGCGCGCGTGGAACACAACGCGCCGTCGTCCCGGGCATGGTCCATGGTCGGACAGCGAGTCGCCCATTACTCGCCGCCCGCATGCCCGCGCCTACGGTGGCCGGAGAATCGATAGAAACTCCTAAATAAAATAAAGAGTATTAAAGAAAAACTGACGGACACTTAGATTTTTTCAGGTATCGGGCCTAAATTCTATGCATTACATTTAATACTTATTTAAAGTCCCATACTTAATCACAGTTAACTACCTTTGATATGAAATGCGATGTAAAAATACCGAGAATCCCCGTAAAGTTGTACATTTCTTGCAAGTTTGACTTGGAACAGTCTTATTTACAAACAGCCGTGTAAAGGATTGGCTCTGCAACTTAGTTTACTTAAGTAGCAAAATAAGTTTAAGACCAAGTAAGCACTAGGGCTAATATTTTATTCGAGGAAAACTGAGTAACGAGAAAACCGTCAATTGGATACCCACCAAAGTATGTGAATGGATGCAAACGTGTTTGGCAAACATTGTTGGCCATTTTTTTCAGTGTGGTATTATCATCAAATTAGTCCTCCCACCCAGGGCAGAGCGGGAGGACTTTCAGACTCGTACTGACTAAAATCCACGGTGTCCTTCAATAGCCCTTTACGTTCCGGGGTCACGGTAATTCGTGAGACCCACGACCAAACATTGTTGGCCATAGAAAAATGTTTGGCAAGTATTGTCGGCCATAAAACATGTAAACAATTGTCGGACTGTAAATTCTGACTCTAGTTAAACTGTAACAGATGAGACTCGTATTTTGAAAGCAAGAATAAACTGCAGTTAAAATCAGGTGCACGAAACTAAGTTTCAATATTATAACAATAATATTAAATATCTTCGTTTGGTTGTACGAATTTGGACCTAAGTTCTTTGTTCTTGGTCGCGGGACTGTACGAATTACCGTGACTCCGGAACGTAAACGGCTTTTGAAGGACACCGTGGATTTTAGTCAGTACGAGTCTGACAGTCCCTCCTGCTCTGCCCTGGGTGGGAGGACTCATTTGATGATTTTAGCACGTAAAAATAAAAGTTCTTTGTTCTTTCGGGCAAACGATGGCCACACTAGGAATTTCTCCTGTGTCGTGGGTGCGTTTACAAACATAAAAAAAACCTGGAACAACCACTTATAAGTCATAAAAATATTTGTTCCATGCAGGGCTCGAACCCGCGACACGCTGCGCTGCAGTCCAATCTCGGCGCTAAAGTCAGTCATTCTTAAGTCAGAGATATCTACCCGCTGTGACCAATTGCTATAACTGGGCTATGAAAAGGTCAAATAGGAAATAGCTCTATGTCAAAGTCAAACCATTTAAAAAGCACTTTGAATACTAAAATACTAGGTAAATAAATAGGTATTCATCTACATACAGTTCTGAAGCTGACCCTAGAAGGCTAGGCAGATTTTGATACCGATACCTAAAGTCCAAGTCTGACAGCCCCTCCCGCCCTGCCCTGGGTGGGAGGACTCATTTGATGATTTTACCACGATAAAAAAAAAACATAGATCCGTGAGTTTTAAAAAAAAAAAACGACGGGTTGCACTCTGGGAGTGCCGGCAGAAGTGAAAACTTGAATAGTAATTGTTGGAAATATCTTGTGAACAGATTTTAGTAAAACTCGCAAAAATGGTTGACTTTTTATTTCAATAATTTTCCAATGTGACGTACATCTTTTATAAACAATGTTACCTAGCAACGAATGTATCCAGCATACAAACTTCTTTAAAAGTAATAAAGTCACACGAACATTCACGCAAGCGCCCTGCGCCGTCCTACGCTTTTTCGGTCAGGGTCACGTGTCCTGACGCGAGTTTAAGATTTTATACCCATTACAGAAAAGTGCTCAACGCCGCTAAAGAAGTTTTCACTTCAATAAGAAAACGCCCGAAAGTGTAGCCGAACTTACGGGTTTCGTTTTTAGATAGTAGTCCCCTGTTAGTACCGTTCCGTTAGCACCCCAAACAAGGTAGATGATGGTCCCGCTCGGCTGGTTACTTTTCGTAAAATATTTAAAAAAAACCCTACCTATATCTTTCCAATGGCCAGGACCGTGAAGGTCCCTCGTCAGCGCCGCGGTGGTTACCTAAGCACCTCCATATAATTACGTAAAACGTTTTAGATCCCATCACTTGTAAAGGTATTTTTTCGTAAAACTGTCAGCGCCGGTCCCGAGAGTAATTCCGATAATGTTTTCAAGTGTCACTTAGATTCACGCTATTGTACTTAAGTAGAAATAGAAAGACTATTTCTTAGAGAAAGTTTTTCAGTTTTTAGTACTCTCTCACGTATGTATTTATAAAATAAAGCGCTTAGCTCTTGACTTACATTCGTGGAGTTATAGGGAACCCTATTTATCTTCGCGCGATAGTACAGTCTGAGTTGTCCAAATATTTATGAATATTAAAATAACAAAGTGAATTAAATTGTTTTAAGTGAATTCAATGTGGTGTCACTAAAACAATTGAATGTATTGTGAAGGAGAAGTGCACGAAAATAACCAATACATGTTGGAATTGGACATTCGATGATTGTCATTTTGATTGAGCGTGGACTCTGAAATATTAAACCAATTCACAGCAATTCCAATAATAGTGTGATAATGGTTTGTCTCTCTAGAGCTCTCATATTTCTAGACCGAGTAGAATATTTTATGTCAAAGTACACAATTTTGTTAGTTATATTTATTCAATACCTGAAGCAATGCGTGCTCAAAAATCATGTGTCGCCTGGCCTTGTAGCTCGTAGCCTCGTAGCGTTCTGCGTAGCCGCGCGTGCTACGAAATACTTACAGATTCGTAGCGCTTTTACCAAACTTTTTATTGCTTAATACTTGCGGTCAAAATAGTATTAGACAAGGTTGATACGTAAATTGTGATTTAGTATTATTATTTAAATTCTACGTTGACGTACCCGCGTAGCTAAGCGTCTGACTTTACACCGATTTTCGATATTCGTAATACCTATACTGTACGAATGTCACGCTGAGACGTTTCAAATAAGGAATGTGTTCGACAGCGCTGTCACGTTCAGATGGCGTGTTCGGGTGCAATTTGCTAGGTCGCACCGCCTACTGTAATAACGACTTCCGTACCCCGTCGTGGCGCCTCCTCAAATTGGTCGCTTATCACCAATCTATGGTGTAGAGTAGAATACCAGTTGGGCCGCTCGCAATTTGTCAACAGCGCGCGTCAGTTAGTTGTTTCTCGTTTACAAATTGTCGTATTGTCGAAGTTGTTTGGATGATCGATTTTATCAAGATTAACGTGCTTTTTGGAATGTAGTTTTGTTTGTGTTTATTGCGATATTACTGATGTTCTTTTATATCACTCTTTTAGTACACGCCAATAATATAAGAAGTAAGACACAAATTATTACCTCAATGCTAAGTATTCACAAGTTACGACTCGCGCTGAAAACTTTGGTATATTTCTCCGGAGTATGTTCCAACTTACTGGTTTATTGCTTCCCGAGATATTATTTCAAAGAACTCCGGGAATTTATTCCGCACATTCGTCTAGGAAAGGTAATCCCAGAGGCTGTTATTCGGCTACTTAGTTCAAACAGTAGTCACATGTGGATATCAAACATCTCTTTGTACATATTTAAACGTGGTTTAGTATGTTTATTTTCCTCATGTCAATTGAACGACAATCTCTTGGTTTCTAAAAATAACATGGCTTCGAATTAAAGGAAGAGAGAAAATAAATTAAAGTTGGAGTTAAGTAATTTTGGAGTTTGAGGAATATATTCACTGCCCTCTCGTCATGACCTGAGAGTGAAATGACTGGCCAAAAATGTTGGATCCTCCCGTCACTCACTGCTGTTATCAATCATAATACATGAGAGGGCAGTAGAGTGCTCCCACTGATAGTCCCAACTCCTTTTTTAACTGAAAATCTATTGAAATGTTTTTCTACGGTAAAATTGTATGATTCGGTATATCTATTAAAATTCAGTAGAGACTATATATTGTATTTTTATCTTTTTTATCCGGATTTGTTTTTCGAATGTAGCTACAATTGTTATAATTGCCTGAAAAAATAGCTCAGTTGTGCTTTGTTTTACCTAATACGTAGCATTATCATATGAATCGTTAAAATGTACACGGAGGATTATACGTTCAAAACAGAATTGTAATAATTTAGTAAGCCAAGTTATGTTTTTTTTTTAGCGTGGTATGATCATCAAATGAGTCCTCCCACCCAGGGCAGGGCGGGAGGGACTGTCAGACTTGTACTGACTAAAATCCACGGTGTCCAGGTGGCGACGTCCGACGCCGTGGGCGTCTGCCACTGCGGCTGGGGTGGAGGGAGAACGCTGTCCTCTGCCTCACGCGGCCTGCCTCCTCCTTCACGAGCATGGCTGCTTCGCAGAAGGAGGCGACCGCTTCCCATTCCGTCTCGCCCCGCAGCATGGCCTCGGCCAAGTTATGTTAAGCCAATATGAATTTTGTACTTCGTTTTTAGCAATACAGTAATCGTTGTAAGTGCTGTAAAATGGTACAGGTGCTCGTTCTGAAACTTTCAGTACGTTTGACATTAAGCTACGGTGTATTCGGAATTCATGATGCTGAAACATGAAATAGAGTAATACATTTTCTTTTAATTTTCATTTTTTGGTGTGACGTTTTTTTGTGTAAAGAACACACATAAAAAAAATGTGATCACCATAAAGTGATAAAGAAAAAAAATATGGAAAAACATCTGAACTCTTTTATTGTTTTATATTCTAAAGCAATCTTTTCAATTTAAAAAGAAGAAGGAATCATAACAATTATAATCTACCGTAACAAAAAGATTTGGATTTTTTAAAGTGATCGCAATTTTTTTTAATGTGAATTTTGAAAATTTACGAAAGATTATCTAAGACCAATTGGCTTTGTATTAAAAAGAATGACTGTGGATGATAAGGAGTCTTATTAGCTAGATGGAGAAATATTATAATTGGAAAAGTTTATGAGGATGGATGTATAAATGTTTGTTAATTTTTCACACAAAACCACTGATAAAAATACTCTGTATTTTGATTATTCTCTCGAAATGACGTTTCCATGGGATAAATACGTTCACGCAGGAACGCCGCGGGTCAAAGCTTTTTTTATTGTGGTAAAATCATCAATGAGTCCTCCCAACCACGGCAGAGCGGGAGGGACTGTCAGACTCGTATTGACTAAAATCCACGGTGTCCTTCGATAGCCCTTTACGAACCGGGCACACGGTAATTCGTGAGTCCCGCGCCCGGTGAGTCAAAGCTAGTGGAAAAATATTATTTTAATGCTGCAGTTGTCAGACATCGAAAGTAGTTGACAATGCCGTACCCACGACTTGTGATATTATTGTATTATTAAATCATATGTTTGTGTGGCACGCACGCGTACCTATAGTTAGTCAAATCATTCGTCGCAGTTAACTTTAGGTTAGCATCAAATACATAATTTATCGACGATATTCATGGTAACACAAAAAATATTGGATATCTGTAGGTTCTCATTTCATCAGTATAATGTTACAAGGTTATTATTTTTTGTTGGTAAAAGAATCATCTGATGGAGATCTGAAATTACTTTTTTTTTATCGTGGTTAAATCATCAAATGACTGGGGACTGTGTACTGATTAAATTCCACGGTGATCAATAACTCTTTACGTTCCAGGGCCACGGTCACCTCATGAGTCAGTAACACGACCCCGACAGACTTTGGCCTTTTAAGAAAAGCTTGCTGACAGGTCATTGAGGCACGCGGTTCATTATCGAACGGCGAGTCATCCGTTACTCGCCATCTGCATGCCTGAGCCTAATCTGAAATTACTTAACTGAAACGATCCGTTCAGAAATGTAATAGACAGACAGGCCGACTGACAGAAAGACAGAAAGAGTTACATTTCATTTGTACTAATTATTATTGCAGAATTATTCCCGTGGGATCCCACTTTTGAATTCCACTAGAATATGTTTCCCGATGAATACTACAAAAAAAAAAAAATCAAAAATGATTAGTTTATCACAAACCTAATATTATTTGTTGCCAGACAGTGTTTTATTATTTGTTTCAGCTGAAAGGCCTTTACCCCAAAGGCGCGATCCGTCCCGGCGATCCGATTTGGCGATACGATCTGATCGTATGCGATCTCTGTAACCTATGGATCTCCATTATATATATACATGATCTTTCTCACTAGCGGCGTCAGATTGCATCGCACTCTGCCTTTACAGAGATTACGGGTTCAGATTTTATCTCCAGATCCTTAAATAAAAGTTCAGTTTCATTACAAAAACATACCCTTATTTGTACAGTTGTAAATTAATAAATAGCCAGGAGCAAAAAAAGCGTAAAAAGATCAAGTAGGCAAATAATGTTGACTGTGGTAAAAAAAACTATTTTTGCATAGCGGCGGCGTGCATAACGAAAGGGCTCGTGATGTGCTCGAAACTCGGTGTACGGAACCGGGTACCTGGGACTAGGGTTGCCAATTCCCTTGTTTTAGCGTCAACTAGCTTTCGTCAGCGGCTTCGTTACCTAATTTTAAACTATTGCATAGCCTTTATCGCGACGACCGAATCAAGAAATTCCGTAACGAAAATAAACCTAACACTGTCACTGTCACATCTGTCATGTCAACGTGAATGAATAAAATTCGAATGAATGATTTTTTTTCTTGACGTTTCACTTGATTGACGTGGCTGACCATAGCCTAATTAGTAGAGTAACTTCCCATAGTGCAACAATGGGATGATATTCTCGTTAAATATTCGCGGGAGGCGATATTTTTATCTTTATTTTCATAAATTAAATAATTATATTTGCATAAGTTGATAAAAAAGCTATGCAAGAGCTTTACCGCGGCAGTCCCCGAGTGCCACACGTATTTTTTAATTATTTATCGCTTGTGTGTTATTCTGATGTAAAAGCTATATTACTGTTAAGTTATATAAAATCTGGCCTTTAGATTTTGCGGGAGTATCAAGCACCTTTCCATTAATCGTTGTAAAATATTGCTTTCATTATTATAATATCTTAAGTTATTACTAATAAGTAAATATAATATAAGTAAGATTACTTTATTTTGTGGTGCTTGAATTATTTTTATTAAATTATTGTCAAGAAAAATTATGGGGAAATTGTATTGATTAACAAGATTTCGTTTTCAGATTTGGAAAATATACGTTATCATGACAGTAGCAAAGGAAGGCCCGTCGTTGGATTCCTACGTAAAACAAGTAAACATTTAAAAAATGTGTGCGTGGCGCGCACGCACACATTAAAAAAGTGGTTTCACAAAAACGTTACGTTTTGTTTCAATCATGGAATCTGGAAATTTTATAATCTGAGCTTTCAGTGTAGCGGGCATGCGAGGAGCGAGTAATGGGCGACTCGCTGTCCGACCATGGATGCGCGTTGTGTTCCACGCGCGCCTCAAAGAGTGTAAGCAAAAATGACGGGGCCATCTAGAGGGCCAAAGCCTGCGGGATCGCTGGACTTATGAATTACCGTGACCCCGGAACGTAAAGGCCTATTGAAGGACACCGTGAAATTTAGTCAGTACGAGTCTGACAGTTTCTTCGGCTCTGCCCTGGGTGGGCGGACTTAATTAAAGATTAAAAAAAAAGTTTTCAGTGTAGACAATTTGACTGTCTTCTGCAGTAAGCGGTCACCCTACTTATGTGGACAGTAAATCTTGAGAAAAGCTTGCAAGCTTGCTTGTTGAAAAGGAATATCCTGCCTGTTGTCTTTGTTCTGCGACGCGCCAACGTAGGTCAGGACTAAAATGTAGGTCTTACAACTTTTTAACCTATATTTTTGTTTGGAGAGATTTAGACAAAAGCTGCCTTTTGAGTTACGAGGTAGCTGTGTAGAATTTTGTAAAAGTAAATAAAATGATGAACAAAAATCAATAATTTTCTAGTCATGCACACTAGTGGAGCACAATAGATGTTATTAACAGAAATAACAATACCAAAGGTTACCGGTATAATATGGAAATAAACCTGAAACCGACGGTCTTCATTATCAATAATATTAATTACGCAATATCGAACTGTACACGTTCCTATAAGATACAAGTAAACACGTGAAGTCTGTTTTTTACGTTCCAAATAAATACGCGTGCGATTTTAATTAAAAAGGGAACTTTAACAAGTGTAAGTACCTACCATGTTGGCAAAGTTAATAAAAATGCTTACAACCTACAGTTACGTACTGTTTTTTGTCTTAATTATGCCAGTAACTTGTGCGCAGTTAAATTACTTCGTGCACTTTATGCCCGTTATTGTATCTCGTATTAAAAATGTTATCGTCGTAACGAACTTCAGATATGCATGCCAGCTGCACTTCATTATTGAATAACTCGACCGTAAATGGCCTTTGTTCATTTCCTTTGCAATCCAGAATAAAATTAAAGCACTCTTTCTCCCCTGTTATGCCCCCTTAGCGTGACGTCTAGCTCCGTCAACCTAGAATTAGAAAGTCATAATAAGTAAATATCTTAAGATTTATGTTCGAAATAATTAACTGAATGTAATAGTATATTTATTCTCCTTAATTCCTGGCTACCGATACGTATATATTTGGCGGTTCTAATGTCGTGTTTGGGCTTGTAATTGGGCTTAAAATAGTCCCGACATAGCCACATATCGCCACGATATTGTTGCCTACTTTGTTGGCATAATAAGGGGCTATTGGTAACTTTGCTTATTTATTTTTTTGGACACGCTAGACGAATTTGGAGGTTATGAAATTCGTGGTAAGGGTTTCTACGATACTATAATTCAAAACATGAGTTTATTGCTTTTGTTGTGGTAGTTGTGTTAAAAGCGATTAAATTATTTTTGTTAGTAATCGTATCGGCTTAGCTTACATCTGAAGAGGTGTCAATATAAAGCCTTGTTAAGTCTGTGCTGCCTCGCGGAAAGTTCTCCCACGAGCTCGTGCATAGGGCTGCCCCAAACAATGGAAATCTTTTGATACAATGAGAAAAACAAACAAAATATAACTTACATTACTTTCTCACAATACCCTGTGTTTTATTTGAAGTATTTATTGTATTCAGAATAGAACATCAAAGGAGTTGAATGCCGTACTTCTAAACCTGACTGCTGCGAACATTGTATTTTATTTAACTTTTGTTATTTGAGTTTGAAGAGCATCATTTTATTTACAACTTTTACAGTATTTATATTTAATTTGCGTTCGAAGAGGGGAGACAATAAGTTTTATCGAACCTTTTCCAAATCAAGATGAAATGATGAGTCAATCAAATGAATACGTTTTGTTATTTTCACAGGGGTGCAAAACATTTCGGTATCGCTGTATGTAAGGGCGAGCGTGCACGTTAAGAAATGTCAAGATGCTGAGAGCGTCGGATGTGACGTCAAGAAAGTAACATGGCGCGAACACGTAACGTCAATCTTGTGTTGTTAGGCGTCGAAGCGACAGACTGTACAATTGTGTATATTACGTATCTCTGATAATTAAGATAATGCTTACAAATTGTGTTGAGAAATCATTTTAATTTTTTAGTAACCTAGGGGTGAAAGTAACTTATTTAGTACTGATACGGGGTAGAGAGGGTGCTAATAGATCGAGGCATTAAATAAGTCTTTAAATTAGCTAAAGAAAAAAAAAAGAACGGATCAGCCGCATTCACGCCAATTTTTTTTTTATTGGGGCCGGCCATTAGTTTCTTTTATTTCATCATTGAAAAAATGTTAAATATTTTATCCAATTACATGTTACTCAATAATGAATATGTAATTAAAAAAAAAACTTTAATTAAACTTACCTTAAAAATGTAAAATTGAAATAACACAAAGTTATTTCAATTTTACATTTTTACACAAAGTTATTTCAATTTTACATTTTTTGTTTAATGGTTGCATGGAAAGTGGTTCAATAGAATAATCAAAATACTTTCCTTTTTATTTGACTTCTATCTGTTTAACGCGATACTCTCAAGGGCTGAAAAGTATTAATTACAACAAACTCCTAAGGCATGTTTAGACCTAGTTACTTTCTGTGTAAATGAAAAGCATAGTATTTACCCGGGTAAAAGACTTATTAAGTCCCTCAAACTATCAGCGCCCTTGCTTCTTTCGAGCACCAAACCCAGTCTCGGGACTAAATAAGTTACGTTTAAGCTCTAGGTTAATAATGTACTGTTTTGAAAAAATATTAAAATGAATGAATGAGCGACCAGTATTGTATACGGGTTTTTACTAAAATCGGTCAAAAAACTATACTCTCTAATATAATAGTGGTTGTTCAATAAATTCTAATAATGTATATAGATTATGATTTCGTTATGTGTTAATAATTATTGCAAATTACAAAATCATGATATAATTGAAGAGCTATTTGGTGTATTTGGTGAATGCAATCATCTGTTAATAAATGACTACAATGGGTCGGATCAGTAGCGTGCAGTGGTTCCAGACTAAGGGTAGGCCAGGAAAAAAAAAAACTACATTCTCAATACTGACGATGCGAATGGAAGAAAGCTTCGGCCCACTTCAAAACTTATAATTTAAAACACTCACCACATTCTTCACGTAAGATTAATAATCACGATATTCTGACGATTCAAATAGAAGATCTTTCACCTCAAATATCTTTCCAAGTGGGTGATAGTTACAAAACACGTCACTTGCAAGAATAACTCTCGAAGATTGAAATTGTTGGATTAATTCTCGTAACATATAGACAAAACTTGAAATTTAAACGAAAATATTAGTAGTTCTTCCTAAGAGTTGTGAAAAATAAGTTTTCACAACTATCGTAATCAGTATAAACACACATTGTCAGCACAAGTCACACAAACTAGGACCATTTTAAGTAAACAAACGAATCTTCTTTAATATTTACACTACTTTTTGTTTCAAAATGTATTACTTATAGCTAAATATGATTAAATAAAAACAAAAGTGCAAAACAATAACTAATTTTAGCCGGCATAAACTGACACTTGCACACGGAGTTGCCAGTATTAATTTACACAATTCCCCAAAAACCAAATTCGAAATAAAATTCTTACAGTTTTTAATTATTATAGGTCTTTGCTATTCCTTAAAATATAACATTTAATTTGAAATGTATAGATTTGACAATACTACTCTGTTTTTTTAATTGTCTTTATTAATCTTTTACGAAATTGTCGTTTCTTTGTGTAATCTGTTTCCCGAATTGGCAACTCTGTTTATTTTACCCGTGCGTTTTCATTCATAAAACGCGTACTCGTCAGCTACAGCGAAAGGAGCTGCGTAGTAATTTATACATGTGTGCGGTTTCATATACACGAAAATATGAACACGGATGCATACATATGCATGAATTATTGAATGAATTTTAGAATTTATGAGACCACAGGACCGCTTGCCTTCGGTTATAGTAATCTGGACGTGATGACGTCACACGGCGGCCGCGCGGAAATTTGCTAATGCGTTATGTGAGGCGTTATGTTTTATATTTTTGTTTTATTTTATTACAAGGTTACAATAAATGCGTTTGTTTTTTTTATGCGATTTTGTGGTAGGGTAGGCTTGGCCTAAATCAGTACTATGAGAGACCGCCCCTGGGTCGGATTCCGACGCCAGTTTTATTGGTAGTATCGGAAATACGATATTCGGCCGTGTTTTTAAATTTACACGTAGTTTGAATAAAAATGGAGGATTTTTAGAATAGGATTACTGCTATCTATTTACACGATAACCGACAAATGCTTGCACTGACTCGACAGATACACTCAAATATGTGTGGTTCTATCCTCAAAATACCATCTTTGACACCCGCATGGTCTTCGTATGACGCCTGGACTTTTAATAAAGAGACTGTGACCTCTCAGTTTCTTTTGTCTGTTTCACACCGACCTCTTTCAGCTTTAAAAATACTGGTTGTGCCGTTTATAAGTGTCATACTTCATAACCAACTTACAAAATTAATATATTTTATCATTTACTTAGAGAATTAGAACTATTGTTTTTTTTGCTCTACTTAATTTATGATGTCAAAGTTGTAATCGAAGAAATAATCGCGGCTGTTATTCAATTATATTGTCAAATAATTATGTTATAGATTAAAAACGATAAAAGGCATTCTCAAGCAATAAAACTGCGAATTTAAGACGATAACATCTAAGTATTTTGCATACGTAAGTGACTAGTAGATCGTTGACCTATTGACATGCAAAATGCGCCTTTCAGTCCCAACCACAGGCTGAAACACATATTCAAAAACGACATTCTGTACTTCCTAGCTTCGCACTTTTTAACTATTAAGCCTTTGTCAAACAGACTGGCGTGGCGAATGCGAAGCGTGACGTTTTTATTTGTAATGTATGGAATTGTTTGAATCCAGTCACATAGAAAAGCGAAAGCGATCCGTTAGCGTGACCGAACCGATGCGAAGACGTGGCGAAGGCATATTTGCTCTGTTTGACGTCGTTCATACGGCTTTCTTCAGCGTTTTTCAACTGACTGTCTTCCGCTCAAATTGAACTACCCACTTTCTGTCGCAGAGAACGAGAAAGTTATAACTCAAACTTTATTTTTTATACAATTTTCCTCTTTGCAGATTAAAACTTTTATAGACATAAAATTAAGCATAGGAGTATGTCTTGTTAACAAAAGGTGGCTTATAATGACCATATCAATTTAAAAATACCTAATTTAAGAGCAAACAAGATCTTCCATCAATGAACACGGTCGAGGACGCGCGCGCATTTCTCTTTGTACAAAGCTAGTCCAACTTTATACTGTCTTTTTGGAATCATTATCTTATAAGTGTATACAGTCCACTTACTTTCATTTACGAACCTTTAGCTAGGTCCTTAACAATCCTTATGAGAAACAGATTTGTTAAAGTGGGACTAGGCCGACTAAGTTTGACGTGTGCTCAATGAACTTTGGACCAAAATAACAACTTTATAGAGCCTTGACAAAGCTAGAAGGTGTCGCTGTTGACCTTATAGAATCTGCACAAAACAAACGACCAGTGATCTACTTTGGACCTTTTTAATCCTGGTTTGCGGCGGCTGGGTCGTGAGGTGGAGGCGGTCCTTTGACTTACGCGTCCCGCTTTCTCCTCCTTCCTTTCCTCTAGCACGACTGCTTTGTAAAAGGAGGTGAATCTACTTTGGCCTTGGATTGAACAAATTAGAAGTCAGGATGATGTAGGCTAGGTTATACTTTATAATAGGCAAATTAATGGTTAACAAATAAATTAACAATGTTTTTTACAGTCTACATGTTAAATACAATCGTGTCAGGTTTTAAGTACGTCGCTCAAGCTAAGTTAATTCGCGTGCCGTGCACCGGATTGCCGCTAAAACTTTTAACGGCGGAGTTACAACTCAACTTTATATTATCAGTCGTTGGAAAATGCACGCTTTTTAAAGGAATTCCGAATAGAAAAACATAAACAAGAATATGGTACAAGTAAAAGGAATGTTTTTACATGGTAACGGTTGTTAGATAAGATTATTTAGATTGTAGGGCATTACCCTGTGCTAAAAATTAATCATTCATAAAAATAAAACAAAATTTCGCGACTTAGGGGTCTAATCTCTAAGCACGAAACCCGAAGTCGCGGAACTTATGATTTACCGTGACCCCGTAAAGTAAAGAGCTATTGGACATCGTGGATTTTAGACAGTAGACACACTGAGTCACAAGTTCAGTTTTTATTTCTACGCCATGACGGTCCTAGACAGTAAACACACTGAGCCGGAGGAATCGTAGTATATAATCTACAATAGGTCATAGTATAATAATGTACTTAACATTTAGGGAATGTGAAAGTCAACCCTGTGATGTTAAGGCACAAAAGACAAACTTACAGATCACAGCTTGTAAATCTTTCAAAAAATATACTCGTAATATTGTTTATGCATTTTCAATACACTACCTCGAAAACTGGCACTTATCGCACTACGATTAGGTTAAACGTGTATTGCACACGTGTGTTTTTTTCTTTTCTTTGTCGCGCTTGTGTGGAAATTTTCACAGATAATTAAGTCCAAATTGGTTCAATGCCTATAGATGGCGGTGATTGTATATATTTTTTAATTTAATCATAGTTCAAATATTTAAATCGTGTTAATAAATAACATAAATTAACACGAGTATTAAAGGAGTAGTGGAAAAAAGACAAAATTAATGTTATAGTTTGCAATATTTTTCACTCTGTTATTGTAGTTCTTTGGAAGCACTTGTTAATTCTGTTCCCGGCTGATCATCCTTGCCGCTGTAGGCTCGGGTGAGTATTTCGCCTCGAAAGCAATAACGCAATAGCAATAACTTTCCCCACTTGTGTCGAAATGTACTATTTCAGTCATTTCATATACAAATGTTTCGTATGACCTAGTTGGTTATCCTCATCAAAAATAAAATGTAATTCGACTAAAAACTCTCCGACATCGTATACGTCCGATTGTTACGCTAATTGCAAAAGTGTATCCATTCGATAGCACAAACAGTCGCTTTGGTCTATTGTCCACAACTCTAGTGTTTACGCACCGAGCGGCTAGATGCGTCCCCTTTCAATCATCGGCCTAACTATCGTTTGGTCAAGCCTTCACTGCTTTGTTTAGATTATGTAATAGGTATCTGCCGGTATCCATTAGGGGATATGACGACTTGAGTATCGGGTTAAGAGAATAATAAAATACAGCACTTCTGTTGAAAACAACATTTTAGCATAAGAGAAACAAATTGCGCACAAAACCTCAGCAGTAAAACCTGATTGACGTGTCTAATTGTGTATGCATAGAGGGCATGTAAAGAGCTCTGAAAGATGCCGCAACAGCAATATAAAAAGCCTGTACAAAGGGTTATTTCAGTTCCTTCATAAAACTAACAACGTTCGCGGTAACAAGACGCGAGCGTTTCTCTCGAGCCCATATTCTCACAGTCATTGTCTCGTTCACTAGACTTTAGGGGCTTGAGCTGAGTGTTAGATTCAACAGACCATTGTTTAGCTTCCTTCACCTGGCAAGACGAAGCCCACACAAAGGCAACGCTCGTTTCTGCACTATTGTTTATTTTTGTTATGCAATTGTAGGTTTTCGAGCACGCCACGGTACGGCGGATCTTCGCTTGTTTGTGAAGTGGAGTAAAAGCAGACGACACCTGTGTCGCACACATTCGACTATGTCGCAACAGAACATTTTGTTATGTACCTCGAATCATCGATCGGGTTTAAACTGGTGATTACTGTTTTAGCTTGCACTTCGCATTTCCTTTTTCATCGCAACATTAGCAAAGGCCTTTAAAGTGGAAGAATTTGGAACGAGAAAATCGAGTGTCTAAACCTGTTCAGATTCGTGTTCGTAACCAATTTACTTGAACATCGTCCAAATTGTCTTTTAAAATATCCAAGCAATCACCATTTTGGTTAAAGAAGTAAGTTGAACTCTAATTGCGAGCACATTGCCAATCGCATTAGCTTAATAGCTAAATATCATTTTACAGTGTGGTGACGACTGACACGTTGTCAGATTAATTAATAATTTACGGACTGATTAATGATAGCAGTAATTATGTGATTTAGATATACTGTTCATGATAGTGCTGTCTGGAGCACAGTCTCAGGTGTACAGCTTGATGTCTGGTCCAGATGTATCTATTAGTTTAACACATTGCAATATATTATCCCTATAATGGGAACGTCGATAATGTTTCAGTATCAGTGTAAATTTATCAATTTTAAGTGACTTTATTTTACTTTACACAGAGTTGTAAAATTGACATTTTACATACATATATTAAGTCCTTATTTTTCGAAATGACTTAACCGATTTTAATGAAACTTTGTGTGAGTATGATTCATACGTAAAAACATAATATGTGAGAACATTTTTGAAAAAACATAACTCTCCTTCTGGTGTAGTCGAGTAAAAGTAGCCTTATTACATAGTGTAAGATACACCGTTCGGCGTAAACGCTCCTAAACAAAATTGCAAAAAAATCCAATTATACTCAATACTCAATTCTTTATTGCATTCCATATGTTACAAAGACGGTAAAAAATAAAAAGGTACAAGATCAAATATGGACCCTGTCGGGCACGCAAAATTAGGATTACCGAGTTACTTGTTCTAAAAATGTAGTGTGGCTTCAGTAACATACTCAAACACAGGGTGTTATAATGTCAGAGGGTTGGATGAAATGAATTGATCGCCTCCAGTAAGATGGAGTGTAGGAACTCTATACCCATGGGTCCTGAGTTCAGAAAACACGGAGCAACGAGGTTTTGTTAACAAACTTGTTTACACTAATGATGGATAATGAAAGATTGATGGCTTCTATAACAATCTATTGACGATATGGTTATATTTGTTGTTCTCACTCTGGATATTGTTATATTACTGACAGAAAAGTACTATTCTGGTGACGTGTTTTTACTGACTGTACGTTGGTATAAGTATTTTTCGTGATATTCTGAATAATGTTTTATATGTACCTTTGAAGAACCTACTTATAATAGGATAATTTACGGCATAAATAAATTGAAAATCTACTTAGTCCGTCAGATAGAGTATTGAAAAATGATTAACACGTATTTTTTGTTTTCTTTTTTAATCAATGAATATTGACAAAGATAAAATGCTTCGAAATTCGGGAGTCCGGCTTGTGATGTCGAGTGATGTTTTGTGATTTTTAGAAGCTTTACGTATCTTCGTCAATTTTGGTTTACGCAACAAAAGAAATAATACTTGTCAAATATTTTTGGTAATCTACGAGTATCTTCCAGACTAATTTTTTTTTGAGTAAAATAGCCTATTTGGGACGAAAAGCAATATCAATAATGATATGTGCCGAATCGAGTTTTTAGGATGTGGGCCGAAACTTCGGTCCAAAACAAGAATAAATTATTTTTAAGAGAATAGATAATTAGAGCGTCCTGTCTTAAGAGTCTGTCCTAATCTGTCTGCCTTGTCGTAATTTTTTCCATCTTATATAGATGGTCGCGGGACTAACGGATTACCGTGACCCCGGAACGTAAAGGGCTATTGAAGGACACCGTGGATTTTAGTCAGTACAAGTCTGACAGTCCCTCCCGCCCTGCCCTGGGTGGGAGGACTCATTTGATGAATTTACCACGATAAAAAAAAATCTTATTTAGACACATGGTTTGTCTCCAGAACTATGACAGCTGAACCAAAAGCCTTAAAATTCAGCGTTATATGAGCTTTGACACATAGCCAAGATGAACTGAGATTCTACTTTTGGTGACTCATTTTTGTCGAATATAGTAAATATTATAATGTACAAAATGTGAAAGTTTGATTATTTGGATTTTTGTTACTCTTTAACGCCAGAACGGCTGAACGGATCTAGATGAAATTAGGTTAGATAATAGCCTGAAATGGCACAAAAGAGTCCACTTTATCCCGGTTTTAAGTTTCCTGGGATAATTTTCAACTAACATGCGGTCGAATCTACTGGTAAAAGTTACTATAATATAAAAATAAGTAAATAAGTTCTTCATCTCATTTTATAGTTTTTGAATTAAGTTTCCGTTCCAGAAGAAGTTTGAGATGCAGATGTTTGTTTCCACTTATAGTTCTTTTTATGACGAAACAAGATTATTTTATAACTCCGTTTTCTTGAATTTTTACGGATGAATTTTAAAAGCGTCTAAAGAGTTTTTAAAAAGCTAATCGAGACAAGAAATAT
Organism: Agrotis puta; assembly: GCA_943136025.2. Classification (NCBI taxonomy): domain Eukaryota; kingdom Metazoa; phylum Arthropoda; class Insecta; order Lepidoptera; family Noctuidae; genus Agrotis; species Agrotis puta. The sequence continues at coordinate 6,797,087 of OW964171.2, forward strand.
TGAGTAAAAAGCTATCAACCTGCCGGGGTCACGCGACTGTCTCATTAGGTAACCGTAACCCTGGAACGTAAAGGGCTAATGAAGGATCATCGTGGATTGATAACGACGATTTAGTTAGTGAGGGTCTGACAGTTATTCCCGTCCTACCCAGTAAAAAATCTAGCGTTTCACACATCGTCAACGGAAAATATTCAATTTTGTATGAAACCCCTGGTTTTTTTATCTTTCAGGATTAGTTTCATAGTACTTAATTTCAGCCCATGAAAAATTGTTAATGTTTTACAAATAAACCTGTATATATTTAATTCCTCGTGATTGTACACCTTTGTCTAACTCTATAGGAATTACAGGCGTTACATTATCTCACAAAAGAGGTTTGTAGCAAAGCAAGACGGTGACCATCTGGCAAGTGTCAGACTGCAGTCTCCGGTACACCCACCGTAAATCTAGACAATTTACAACCTTACAAGCAGTTCCTATCTTTTCTTATACGGTATATGTGACTGTTTCACAGCTTGAATATTGGATGTTGATACCTTTTTATCAGTTTCTTTAGCTTTTAATTTAGTTTTTTTTTTATGATAGAGAAGATGAGTTCGTTCTTATGCCTATGTCAAACAGACAGGTGAAAGCCAAGCGAGTGCGAACCGATACCGAACCGAAGCGAGACGTCAGTCCGATAGTTCTGTCACGCTATCGGATCGCTTTCGCTTTTCTATGTGACTGGATTCAAACAATTCCATACATTACAAATAAAAACGCCTCGCTTCGCATTCGTTACGCCTGTCTGTTTGACAAAGGCTTTAACCTTAGTCTAGATCAAGGGTCACAGAGACAAGGTCGTCGGTAGGGCGAGCTTACCCAGAAGAAGCCACTTTAACTTTGAAGAGGGATTAGGGTTGTATGCGTTCGGAAACACAGACGCAGGCAGAGAGTTCGGAGGGTAACTCTTTCGCTGTTCGCATTATAAAAGAATTTTGGAAACGCATAGTGCGAATTGATGGAATAGCAACAACGTAAGGATGATAATTTGCCATGCGTCTAGATGTGCGATGATAGCAGGGGGATGGTGGAATTAGGTCGTGGAGTTCTTGGGTACATTCATCGAAGTAACGACGGGCAGACAACATTGTGGCGATGGGTCAAGCTATGAAGTTTGACTTATTAAACGGTAGGCTCACGTTTGATCACTTATTCGCCTAATGGTAAGCATAGGTGTAGTACGTTTGCCTAGAAGTAACCTATTCACTCTTGACTTAAAGACCCCAAGGTTGTGGCTATCAGGAAATACATACTCATCCTCAAATGCTGCAGTTAATGACCAATGAGTCTGGTTTCGGTCTGTACAAACTTAAATGGGAGGTTGCTTTTTTTTTCTTACGTGGTAAAATCATCACGTGAGTCATCCCACCCAGGGCAGACCGAGAGGGACTGTCAGACTCGTACCGACTAAAATCCACGGTGTCCTTCAATAGACCTTTACGTACCGGGGTCACGGTAATTCGTGAGTCTCGCGACCCCGACAGGCAAATGGGAGGTAGCTTGCTCAATTCTCTCAATTAAATTTTTCTACATGTGGGGTCGGAAACCAACCTCTACTGAATGGTAAAAGTTAAAAGTTATTTTAGAATCTATAATCTTTTATAGAATAGTAGTCGATAAAGATATTCCTTAAAACTAGCTTGCCAATATCAGTCACCTTGCCTGAAAATCTTGATGTGAAATGAGATTATAAAAGTAAGATTTACGGTGCTTACCTAATAAAATAGATTTTTTTTCAGGCAACGTGAGTATGTCAATACTCACGTAATTTAAGTACGAGTATGTAATATGTCACATTACCAGTTGACAGCGTTTAGGAAAAGTTTATTGATGCAATTTATTAGTCTAGTTTATTATTTTATGAAATAAATGTATATAGTTAAACGTCGAACAATTTTAAACAAATATGTAACGAACCTACATATCTACGTATTTTTAACTATCTGGATTGTGCCTTTACACGTTGTCTTGAGTGAATGAGTCGGGAGGGCTTTGGATGGAGTGGAAGGACTGTTACTAATTGAAAATCCAACATGTTCCAATAAAAAATATCGTGGTAACATAATCAAGTAAGTCCTCTCACCCACGGCGGAGCGGGAGAAGCTGTCGGACTTATACTGACTAAAAGCCACGGCATTTCTTGTAAAGGCCAGCCCTTGAGTCAAGGCCGTGGAGTGCCAACTGCTTGCCGGGGTCGCGGGGCTGTCTCAACTTGTAACCGTGACCCTGGAACGATCCTGTTGCTTCAGTGGCCCTTTGCGTTCTAGTTTCAAGGTGTGATATTTAAGAGACCCAATGACGAAACGGAGCGTGTACTAAAATCCTCATACCCGCTCGTTTGCTACATTGATATACAAAGTCTAATAAGGGGCAAACGCGCGAGGGAGCTATGTATGTATGTAGTCAAATTTTATTCACAAAATCGTATAAACTCAACAGAAAAACCTTATAAAAATATCTCTTTACTCACATACCGATTTAAGTTAACGTAGCTAAAACAGAACCGTTCACCCGTCTAACCGACCTTAAGTAACCCCACATTATTTTGTAGCAAATAAATAAAATGTAAATAGCATATGGAACAGAACAAAGAGTATGATAATTTGCATAATTCTGTTCACCTTTTAGCTCCGGACATGGCTGGTTTTGGCCTGGGCTCGTGGGTTTGGCCTGGGCTTGAGCCAAGCCAAGTCCATTTAGCGACTTGTATGAAGATTATAAGCTTAGATCCTTTGGTTACACTCCGTGTGCGTTAACCTCGGAAAAATAGAGAAAATCCACCTTTCGCGGTGTCCTTTGAATTTGGAATACGTGCCATTTTCCTTCACATAAACAAAGGATTTCGTATCGATGTAGTGTTTTTATGTTAATGTTTGGTTTACTGAAAAGAGAAAGTGTATAAGTAAATGTTGCGAGGTTTTAAAGGTTGACTTATGAATATTGAGATTCAATCGGTTATTTTAATCAAATTGCTGTAGTATTTCTAATGTTTCTTGAGATAATACAGATTATAATAGAAAAAATAGACTGTTCGAGTAATAATGGTGTCTTTTTTTTATATAAGTAGATAACTGTAAAATCAAATTAAAATAATTTGTCCTACCGCCGTGGGTAGAGCGGAAAGGACTGTCAGACCCGTACTAACAAAAATTCAACGTGTTGCCATTGTCCTTTGCAATTGACCTTTACGTTCCAGGTCACGGTTACCCGGTACCTTCGTTTGTAAAGTTCCACGAAAGCTTATGACATTAATACAGTTTTATTTAAATATATCAGTACGTTCCTACCTTCTTTGTCAGCATTTTCATAAGGATCGTTTAATATGAAATATTTATTTCATTTTCAGAGGAATTTCAGGTTGGTAATTCCAATAAAGACTTCAATATTGGTCCATAAAGATGTAAATACGATTACATCAATGGACCGATGACGGTTCGAACGAATACAGTTTCAGATATTTTCCAGGTTATCTGAAAAGTTTTGCAACTTTTAGTTTTGAAATTATTCAGTAATTGATAAAAATGAGGATCTCTACAAAGAACAAGATATGTACCTAATAGAGATCTTGCGAATATTCGCATTCTCATATATTCTCTTGTTTTTTGATATTCGCATTCGCATCCGCATGAATCGATGCGAATGTTTGCGAATATTTCTGAAAAAACGTTTTTTTAATTTACTACTACTATGATTTGAATATGGAAATTATTTGTAACGTTATAGTCTTGAAACAGACAACTAAATTGAAATAGTACCGCAACAAAATTCCTTTTCATAGTGATAAAATCAATAAATGAGTCCTACCACCCAGTTACATTAAAAAATAAACTACATAATTATGCATATAAAAAAGAGCTTAAAAACTCTATTCAAATTGAAAAATATAACTATCTTATCTAAGTCAAATAAGTTTTATATTACACTAAATGCATTTTTATGCTCAGCAAATAGAAATTAAGTAAAAGTAATCTTTTTATTCCTTTTTTGAAATTACTTATTTTAATTTTTTTTCTGATAATTATTTATGTTTAATAAAATTAATGAATAAAATAAATAAGATTTTATTTTGATTGCCTTGTTGGTCCCTCTGTCCAGGTCGAGCAGTCTTATTGGGTTTCCTTCAGGAATTTTTTAATGACACAAGACTTGTACTGACTAAAATCCATGGTGATTCTTCAAAATGTCTTTAAATTCCTGGGTTACAGTTATCTGAGACAGTTCCGCGAATTTCACAGTCATGATAAATCTATAGAAAGTGTTGTAAATTTTTGACAAAATAAAACAAAACTTTATTCACCAGAAAAATACCCAAGAATATCATCTTCTTTAAAATGGAGTGCTCACGTTCTTCAGCTGCTGAAAATAATTTCATCCGTCCCCAACACAGACGAGAGTCACAAGTTCAGTTTTTATTTCTACGCCATGAAATATGGCTGGCAGGAGACTCGTTAAAAAGAACACGATATAGTATTACAGTGGGTGGTCGGGCAACGGCTAACCCGCTTTATGTGCACTTAAAACTGTTTCCTACACTTGTTTCATCCTCTCAACGCGAATCTTAATTTAAGCTTTAGTAAGTAAACAAAAACAAGAAGTTTGGTTCTTGCCAAATCGAGCGCCAGCGAGGCTGTTTAAACGCTGAAAATTATTATTGAGAAATGTGCCTAAAATTTTGTTGTGTTTACTTGTTTTTAATAAAAAGAGTTTTGAATATTCAAGTTATTTTATAAAACATTATGATACCTGAGAGTTTAAGAGGGTCAAGAGGCTATTAAAGGTGTATTCTTAATTTAGATGTAGAATATCCTGATGTCTTAGCACGAGTGCGAGATGTTAACGTCAAGTCAATACTTAGATTTTTTAAATTAAAAACACACACTATGCGGTTGAATTAGGAAGGAATGTTTGCTGACGCCATATTGTGACGTCAAGCTAGCTTTACTGTGTTTTTTAATTATTTTTTTTGTGTCTGTATCGCACCAAATAAATGGTTATTACGTAATAATAATAGGATTTCAACATAGCCATCGATAGGTGTGTGTAATATTTGGATAACCTCTGCCTAAATATTCAAGGTATACAGGCGTGATGTTATGTTATGAAACTGTGTATTTTGGTGTGGGCGTATTTTACAACACGTAAAATACTTTTTATTAATGAATTAATTTAATTAATTTACGTATTATGTACGCTGTAATTTACATAAAGCTATTTAGGTACTATTATTGGGATATTTCGGGAATGTTAAGAAAAGTTATTGCAGACCTAGAACGCAAAAGGGAATTTAACGAACGAGCGGGTTTTACTCAGTGCGAATCTGACATTATTTTTCAGGTTACTTTCATAAAGAATATCAAAATAAATATCATCTTATATCCTACTAATGTTATATGTGAAAGTTTGTGAGGATGTATGAATGGGTTAGTCATTCATGGAAAAACTACTGAACTGTTTTGGATGAAGTTTGATATACAGATAGTTTATAAAATGGATTAACACTTAGGATGGAACTTACCCCGATTTCATGTTTCCGTGGGATAATTTTCGAGTTGAAGCGGGCGAACAGGCTGGCAACAACTAGCGTTGGACAAAGCTCTTCAGATTTGTTGTGAATCTCTCTGTTCAATCGAGCGGTACGATTACTATTATATATGTTTATCTTTTGTAGTTGCCTTGTGGACGCAGGAATTACTATTCAGCTAGCGCTCGCTCGTGTATAAACTTTAGCAAATAACATAATATCAAGTTTCATAGTTGTATAAAACACTAGTTTCTGCCCGCGATTTCGTTTGCATGAAGTTTTGGCCCCAGTTGAATGACAACGTCCACTCGCGGTTTTACTTTTTCCGCGATTTAAAAAAATCTGATTGCTCGGCTAATATGCATAATATTGTTGCCTCATATTATGAGTTTCTCCTGTATCGTGGGTAACAAACACTACTTTTACAATATTTTTTAAACTCACATACATACAGATCCCGGAGTTCTGATCCCTAAACTCGTGGTTTCGGCATTAGTGACGGGCGCTTTGACAACGAGCCCGAACTAAGAATGAATGATATTACTATTTGACAGATAGCTCCTTAGAGTCCGCGCGGTGGCGCGGACTCTAAGGAGCTCTCACTTATGAGCTGCGGAAAATTCGTGGTACAACATTTTTAATGCAATTTGATGTATGACATAGACACTAGCGCCGCGTCAAAATGACTTCAGTCGTGGCGTTATTATCCGTACGCAAAGTTGATTTTGGCGTTTATTACATTCGTACATCCGTATCCGTTAATTCCCGTGTCTTCCTTGACGGTCTTAGAAAGTAGATACCCAGACCTGGACCAACTTCTTGTAGATCAAACAAATATTTGTTTCGTGGGTAAATCGAATTTGCGAAACGCAGCGCATCAGTTAATCGGTCAACCATGTTGCAACCGTGTCGTCAATCATTCTTCAATCAATCATCGATTATTTTCGGTTTACAAACAAACAAACACATTTATTTTTTCATAATAAGTACGGATTGTTGCTAACCTCCAATCCAACCATTGAAAAGTTTCCAATAGAAACTTCTGAATTGATTAGTGCTAGCAATAGTTGGGCGGAGTTATCCCCGATTCAAATAACTTTCTTCCTATTAACACTTGAGTTAAACTGGGACAGGTGATTAGGCAATTGTTACTGTCACGGCATTAGGACTTTTGTTTTCTTTTTACTTTTTGTTCGTCGTAAGTAAGCGTACAAGTTAATTGAGCATAAGTCCGACTTGTGTCAAATGTTAATTGAAAGATAAGTGCCACCAAATAAAGAATTTTCTCGTATTTTTCCTCTAGCTCTGTTCCTCAAATCTTTTACTTTGTTCCGACGGCATCTGCCCCTTTTCAACTCAAGTTAAACAAATTTTCCGTAACAGACTTTTTCGAGATTCACCTCGAGGATTTGGGGGATATACGAGGTTTTGTTTTTACAGTTTCCTTTTTGTGTATTTACCTTGTGTGTATTTTTTACTGTATTGTGAATTGTTAATATGTGACTGTGTTTCTACAGTATAGATATAATAATATAGCTGAAATAATATGTTTTTGAAATAAAGATTACTTAGTTATATCATCATATACCCGTTTTTAGGGTTCCGTAGTTAACTAGGAACCCTTATAGTTTCGCCATGTCTGTCTGTCTGTCTGTCTGTCCGTCCTCGCTTAATCTCTGTGACCGTTAGCACTAGAAAGCTGAAATTTGGTACCATTATGTATATCAATCACGCCGACAAAGTGCAAAAATAAAAATTGGAAAAAAATGTTTTTTTAGGGTAGCCCCCCTATATGTAAAATAGAAAGTGATTTTTTTTTTAATTTCAACCCTAACGTGTGATATATCGTTGGATAGGTATTTAAAAATGAATAGGGGTTTACTAAGATCATTTTTTGATGATGTCAATAGTTTCGGAAATAATCGCTCCTAAAGTCAAAAACAATGTGTCCCCCCCCCTCTAACTTTTGAACCATAAGTTTAGAAAATATGAAAAAAATCTGGAAAGTAGAACTTTATAAGGACTTTCTAGGAAAATTATTTTGAACTTGATGGAAAGAACAGTTTTTGTGCAAAAAAAACAAGAAGGTGGTACAAAATTCCTGGACTAAGTTTGTAGTATAATCAATTATTTAAGTTTAAAAAAAGGCTATTTGTTAACACTTATTGTAACGGACGGGAAACTACGGAACCCTACACTGAGCGTGGCCTGACACGCTCTTGGCCGGTTTTTAATATTGAGTATCACACATTCCTACAGTTTACTCTAGTCTTTGTTACCGGCTAGTTTATTTACATACAAAACGTAGCGGAAATTTGAATCAGCAGTTTCCGTCCGAAAGTCTGTAGCAATACGTTATGACAACGCTCGTATACGTTACGTTATAACATAGTTTTAATGGTAAGTTATGGCTTCGTTTCTAATAAAAGGTATTAGTATTCACGAGGTACGGACGGTTTTCCGTAAGTGCCATGGCGAATGTTTTCGGTGTAACTCATCCTCTCCAATATCATAGAGATTGAGAGGTTTAAGTTATAGCAGTAACAATTTCGTATTGGCCAATAAAACCTCACTTTCGCTTTATTTATACGCAGTAAAATGATCAATATTCGATATTGCCTTCAGATGGTTACACACATTTACATACGTTTATGGACGAGACGTTTTTTTGTAATTTCTTTCGAGTATATATATTATTTAAGAGATATGGGTGCCACACGTAACCTAAAAAGGATTAAAACATTAAAATAATGTGAACAAAGCAATTTTTATAGAATTTGACGCAGAAAAAAAGACTAAACAAGATCAGCCACGGAGCCATTAGGCAGAAATGGACGACATACCTAAAATGATTGTCAGAACAATCATCCTTGCTTTCGCACCAAAAAAAAAACCGCAAAATGAACAAAAAAGTTCCACTAATTAAAATTCAACAAAGAGATCGTATCAAAAACTTGGCGCGTCCATAAAGAACGGTTTTTTCCCACGTTTTCACCGGCCAGTCAGTCTATCTACCATCATATGAGTTATACTGGCTGAGATAATGATAAGCCGCGGATTGGGCGCTCGAGTCCACATTAAAACCTCGTTAGCCTTAGTGTAAGCTTTTACTATTGTTCAGCACCAACTTGCTATATCATGAGAGAATAACGTTACATATTCGTACGTATACACTGAGCCAATTGCTAATGCATAGCGGTTGGAGTTGGCAGTTTGTTTTGAAGCTCCTGTTTGTCAATGAAGTTCTGACAGTTTTGGCGTGAGCATTTTGTAAGTTAGAAAATAAAAATGTTCATAGAACTGACAGCTAGCTAAGCCATCATTATTTGAAGACAAAGGCTTTTTAAACTAGATGTCCCGTAATTATTTGAAGATAAAAGCTTACAAAACATCAATATTATCAGCCTATAAATGCTCCCACTGCTGGGACACAGGCTTCCTCTGAGAGAAAGAGTAGACCATAAGGCTGTATACAGAAAGAAAGCTAGAAACTTATAAGCGCTTACGGCGCTTGACAGCGCTGGTCCGTTCTACACAAAGGAAGCAGATTGAAGCAAGTTGTTTATAATTTTAAATGGCAGCGCCCAGCGCTGACCAGATGATGAAGCTTCGTTCAGTGCTTATCGGCGCGTGTTCATACCTATATTTTACTGCGCGGGTTACCAGCGCTGTCAAGCGCCGGTAAGCGCTTATAAGTTTCGAGCTTTCTTTCTGTATACGGCGTAATCCACCACGCGGGCCCAGTGCGGGCTGGTGGATGTCACAATTCTTCGAATTTTTGGTTCTAGGACATGCCGGTTTCCTCACGATGTTTTCCTTCATCATTTTGAGAGCAGTGGTGATAAATTACACAAAGTAATGCGCCTGTCTTACTTTGTGTAATTTATCAATTACACAAAGAATTTTTTCGTTCCGGAGCCTCGGTTACCCGATAGTCACGCGACCCCGGCAGGCTTTGGCCCTGTAAGGGGGCCCCGTCTAATTGCTGATAGCTTTTTGAGGCGTGTGTGGAACACAACGCGCCGTTCGATCCGGGCATGGTCCATGATTGGACGGCATGTCATGAGGATTCTTGTAGATTTTAATCAGTACGAGTCTCTCTGTCGCTCCCGTCCCGCCCTGGGTGCGAAAACTCAATTGATGAATTACCACAATAAAAAAAAAGCTATTCTATACCGTATGTTGACGACACTCAGCGCATTCGAGACTAATCCTAGATTAGACTTAATGACTGATAAATGGTCGGCGATTATGTTAATTTTTTTGTGTTTATGTGAGAATATAGAGTGATTGTTATAAAAATAAAGATCACACTAATTTTAACAGTCCTATCAGAAACAGCAATTCAATATCAACCTTATCCTCACGGTTATACAGACGACTGTGCTTTTAATTTTTATTTGTAATGCAAACCCAGGGGTAAAAACTGTGGAAGGATTGTAACATTAATACCGGGACATAGGGACAGGATAGAGGAGTGCCGTCACGCAATCCCGGACAAGTGTAGCATACGTATCTACATAATTATGAAAGTTTACCACCGCACTGAGGATTGTCGCGTTCATGTTATAAACGACGTAATTATTATCTTTGCTGTAGATACTTTGTTAAACAACTTTATTTTTCAAAAAAAATTAGACTATCCTTTTTTTTATCGTGCTTAATCATCAAATGGGCCCCACTGACTGAAATCCACGGTGTTCCTTCAATAGCATCTTATGTTCCAGGGTCACGGTTACCTGTTTAGAAAGACCCGCGGCCCCAGCTGGCGTTGGGCCCTCTCCGGGTGCCCCGCCAATTTGCTGACATCTCTTTAAGGCGCGCGTGAAACACGAAGCATGGTCCCCGAGATCGGACGGCGAGTCATTAATTACTTGTCACCCGCATGCCCTTTTAGACTATCGTGTGTTTTATTAGGGTTAATATACTATTTAAGCTTTTATTTTTAAGCAGTATTTTTCTAGGTTTGTTATTTCAGATATTTCTTGTGAGCCATTTTGTTTCAATGTAAACTCACATGACTGTTTTTTTTTGCCGCGACGTTTTTTGCCGCCTTTGCCTTTAATTAACTAATTAGAGTAAACAATTAATGAAACGGGTATGATTTGAAAGTAATAAAAAGCTCTTTTTTATTTTCTTGCCATAGTGTATTGCGTCAAAGATTTTAATTTAATGACATACAATCTATTAGATATTAAAGTTTTATTTAAATTAAAATACTTTAAGCCAGACTAATGGACAGGTTTATATCTCAAGGTACAATAGACGGGCATGCGGACGGTGAGTAATGGGTGACTCGCCGTCCGATCATGGCTCATGCCCGGGTCGAAGGCGCGTCGTATTCCACGCGCGCTTCAAAGAGCTGTCAATCTGAGAGCCCCCCTTAGAGGACCGGGGTCGCGGGACTGTCTCATCAGGAAACAGTGACCCTGGAACGTAACGGGCTATTTGGCTTTTTGATTTGATTTTAGTCAGTACAAGTCTCTCAGTCCCTCTCGCCCCGCCCTGGGTAGGAGAACTAATTTGATGATTGTACCACGATAAAAAAATAAAAAAGAGTACTATGGACGTAAGTATTAATGTATTGTAAAGTTTTCTTGATGCCATTCATATTATTACAATACTAAGTAAAGAGTAAATAATGTACATCAATGTGTAAGTGATCATTAGTAGTTATTTATACACAGTAACTCCCCTTGAAAACAATTTTTAATCACACGCTAATTCAAAGTTAGGTGTGATAAAATAACGCTGCATGGCGTGTCGAAAACTTAACGAATTTCATATCCATTTATGGCCGTAATTTGAAGGATAAAAAGAATAAAAGTTTCTTGTGCAACGACAGCTTTTATCTCGACAACGAAATCTGGGACAAGTCCAGGCTTTGAAACATAAATAAGCGCTATATATTTATTTTATGTAATAAGTCGCCATCAGATTTACTTTAACTTTAATGTTCAGTGAACGAATTCCTTTTTGGATTCGATGCAGAGTTCAGTAGTGTATTATATGTATTTGTTTAACTTTACATTTGTATAAAACCGGTGAATAATTTCTTGCCGTTAGAGAGACCACGCAATGACAACATGTCTCATTTTCCTCTTTAAATTTGCCGCTTGTTTTAACTGAAAACGGAAAATAACAGCTTTTACCAAAAAATATTGTTGTGTTCACTATCAAAATTAAAATTGGTTTGTTAATAGTCAATTATTTCGAAAACAAGGGGTTGGCGACAGCGTCATATTCGAAGTCCGTAATCAAAATGTGGCGGGTTACCTTAGGGCTCATGTACACGCTGCTGCCGCGCCACCACCGCTCTGCCACCGCGCCGCTTTTATGTGTAAACCTTTGCGACCGCGCTGCCATTCGCTAGTGTTAAAGGATTCGAAAGTGTACACAGTTAAGCAGCGCGCTGGCGTAGCGGTGGCGGCGCGGCAGCGGCATCGTGTACAGGAGCCCTTACGACTCGCGTGACTAATGTTTTTTTTCCATTTCTTATTGTTTTTCTGTAGGTGACCCTCCATCGACGTTCGTTGGCGGTATCATGGCTAGCTAATTATACCACTAAAATGATTTATTCCATACGATTGTTATGCCAGAGATTGTTAACCTACCAAATTGGATTACGGTTCATGTCAACGACGCATTTAGCTCAACGATATGATTTAGCTGTACAATCAAATGGTTAACGTTAGAACTTTGCTCATTATTGTTTAAAACCACGTACTTATGTTCATGAGTACGGTTGGTAATTAAATAAAACCGATAATATACTGACTAATGGTTTTTGTGCGACTGATTTAGTTGGCGATACTGAGTTAGAAGTGTATTTTTAAACTGTGTTCGTATTGATATTCATTTGTATAATAAGCTATTTAACTTTAAAAAAATATTAGTCCGAAAGATAGATTATCAAAACATATTATCCCCGTATTTTTTCTTACGTTACGTAAACCAACATTGACGAAGATACAACGTTTCTAAAAATTACAAAACGACACTCACACACAAGCATTATGACGTCACAGCCCCCGCTTGTGACGTCATAACGCCTGTTAAATTATACCGACCGAGTGACTTTTTGTGATTTTTAGACTCCCTAATTTCGAAGCATTTATCAAAACTGACGGACTAAACAGATTTTTAATATAACTATCTTATTTTCCATCACAATGAAAAAGTACCTATTTGTATCCGCTTTTTGTGTGCATTCCAAGAGTTGATTTCGCTCGATTGTCTCTAGACTTTTCTACCTCTTTGACGGTAAGCTTTCTGTGATCCAGCCAATGTTGAAGCACTGGCTTTAGACGGTCGTTATTTTAAAAAGCAACCGAGGATTCCAAAGAAAAATATGGCTCAAGATTTTTGTATTTCCTCTCGAAACAGGTAGTGTTCTCATTAAATCGATATCTACGAGCATGAAGCACAGATAAGACACATATAAATGTTATTTTACTGGTTATGTTAGTTGAGTTTAACAGAAATGAACCCGTCTATTCTAAGAAGATAGTTTTTACGTATTTTATTTAAGTTTTCTTATCATGCATGCATGTTTTCCAGAAGATATTTTCCATAGCGCATATATTTTATAAAAATAACAGTACGAAAGAAAAATCGGAATTTTCCGATTTTGTTTTGGTTTCTCGTGCACTGCGGTTGACCGTCCAATCTATGTGGACTCAGATATCCGATATAAAGGAATAATACATGACTATCTACATTCTACAGTGTTTGAGATTTGCAATCCTAGAATTTTCTAAAACATCTGTATTCTGTATAAACTGGTTTAGGATGTCAAGCTGTTGCTGCAATTTCAAGATCCATTCAGTCTTTTTTTTTCTATCTTGGAAACTCATAAAATGAGTCCTCCCACCAGGGGCGGGACGGGAGTGGCTGTCAGACTTGTACCAACTAAAATCAACGATGATTCTTCGATAGTTCTTTACGTTTCGAGACTAAGACAGTCCCGCGCCATTCAGCTGTTCTGATGTGATGGAGTAACGAACATCCATGCATCCATCTAAACATCGAAATACATACATGACTGAAGATATTAAAGGCTGTTTTAAGTCTCTACCAGCGTTGCCAGATTTATTTTATGCTAAGTCGTGATTTTGAATATTTTGAGTGACAAAAGCGGGACATAGTAAAAAACGAAACATATTAGAAGGTTTTAAATGTTTGTCTTTTAATTTGGGTTTAAATTTCGTTTACGTGGCAATATAAAGCAAAAATTGTCATTGAAACGTATTTTAATAAAAATTGATTGTGGAAATCAGATTTCGCGCTGGACATTTAATTTTGATTGAAAAATCGGGACGTCCCACCAAAATCGGGACGTCTGGCAACGCTGGTCTCTACCTACATTTCAAGTATAAGAGTCTTAAAACAGAACCTACTTAAAACGCAACCTGTACAATTTTTCACAGAACTGCAACTTAAATAGCAATAAATGTTTCCAGCTCAATCCTATTGCAGTTTGCTTTCACAGGTAAAGTGTACTTTATAGTATTATCCTACGAGTCCCGGGTCAAACTGCATTTTTCACGGGATCCCAGGAAAAGGAGCAAAAATGAAGAGCGGCCTTAACTATGTCCCGGGACTGCGGAGATAAAAGTCCCAGCCTCTTATTTGAGTTATGGGACTTTGACCGGGCCATATCACTTTATTATGCTGGAGTGCTTCTACGCGGTTGCTTTAGATTTAAAAGCAGTCAATTGACTGCTATACCGGCCAGCAGTAAATAGGTTAACCACACAGAAATTGATTGAAAAAAAGAAAATGTTTGTTTTTGCTACGAGTACTTTCGACAACGGTTGGCGCAGTGCCTGTATATGTCACTGCGTGTCGTGGGTTTGATTTTTGCATGGAAGAAATAGTTGGATGGCCTACAGGTAGTTATTACAAGTCTGGTTGTTTGTGTGAGTTTTCATGTTTGTCAACGCACTCACGATACAAGAAAAAATCCTAGTGGGTTATTTTAAACAGTAGTGCATCGGGTTCCGATTTCCGGCCACCGCAGGTGCGGGCATGCGGACGGCGAGTAATGGGCGACTCACCGTTCGATCATGGTCCATGCCCAATGGCACGTCGAGTTCCACGCGCCAAGAAAAACCCTGTCTGCCCTACTAAGTAGTTTAGAAAAGGCTACGTTGGAGGGAAAGTGAGTTTGTTCCTAGCTTTTCTACACCTAAAATACTGAAACGCTTTTGATGAATGTTGGTACAGAGATAAATGACCCTGGAGTCGCTTTATGTTACTTAAGCCTTTGTCAAACAGACAGGCGTGGCGAATGCGAAGCTTGAAGTTTTTATTTGTAATGTATGGAATTGTTTGAATCCAGTCACATAGAAAAGCGAAAGTGATCCTATAACGTGACTCAACTATTGGACTGACGTCTCGTATTGGTTCGTTATCGCTTCGGACTCGCCTGTCCGTTTGACAAAGGCTTTAGAGCGAGAAATTGGAGGGAGCGAAGTTGCAAGCAAAAGCTATTCTTTAATATAACAAAGAGACGGATAGTTAATTAAATAAATTATTATAAACCAATTTAAGTACTTAGAAGTAACTTGTTGTTCGTCTAAAAGGTCGTTTCACTTACCACAAGTCCTAAAATTGTTTATCCTAGGCTAAGAGCACTTATATTCTTGACCTATTGGGATCCTACGATGAACAGTAGGCGTTTATAAGCTTCGATTATCTCTATTTTTATAGTATAAAGTTTCCTTCATTTTCATCATCATCTTCTTCGTTGTTTTTGCAAGCATTTATTTAACTTGCAATGTATTTTATAGGTAGTGATAACAGAACAGTTTTGCATGAAAACAGTTATTATGTGCGTGCAATTCACATAGCATTTGATCGAGGCGCTTGCTGCACGTGTAGCATAACCGGGTGGTAGAGACGAGTATCGTAGAGACGAGTTTTATCGACGGGAGAATCGACAAAATGACAGATTGAAAAGATCTCCATCGTCCTAAGCATAGCGAAGTTTGACACGTACATAAGAAATGTTTCTTCTCTACGATTGACTCAAATCGCAGTTGAAGAAGACATTGACAAAGCGTTCCAGTAGTGTAGATTGGCGCACTCCTGCATAAGCGAAAGAGACAGGTAACACGAAGATAATTATGTTAAACCTAATGCTTAATTTGGGTGCTTATCTCACAACAAAAACTGTGTGATGAAAACACGTAAATATGGTCGCAGCGAGCTTGCACATGCACATGGCGAGATCCGTTCGCAATTTCTACTAACTGAAAATGAAAATCGTCCTTGCTATACGATATAATGATGCAATTCGACTGACTGTTTGACGTGTTTTGTTTTTCATCTACCCGTAGATAACCGCACGTTTTATGTCACATTCTAAGTCCGTCAACGAAGACATGGGAATGGATACACATGTACGAAAGTAACTAACGTCAAAATCTTTGCGGACGGATAATACCGTCAAAACTGAAATTGTTTTAACGCGGCGCGGCGCTAGTGTCTCTGTTATTAAATCTAATTGCATGAAAAATCTAGTACCACACATTTTCCATGGTAGTGCGGACTCTAAGAAGCTATCTGTCAAATCGTAAAGTCATTCATCCTTAGTTCGGGCTCGTTGTCAAAATGTCCGTGACTACGGCCATAACCACGGGTTTCGTGCTTGGAGATTAGACCCCTGGTTAAACGTGTATGAGACTTAAACCGCCTTTTCACAAAAATATAAACATCAATCTGTTGAAAACTTGTCTAAAAAAACTGTCATCGACAAAACGACATTTCACGTTGATATAAGCGTCGTTTTGAAGTTACACTCTTTTTAGACAACAGTTTAACAGATGTTTATCTTTTGTAGTAAGGTGCTAAATGTTTGAAAACGCACCCACGCTACGATACAAGATAAATTCCTAGTGATATATGATAATGATAATGATATATATGATAATGTGAAGCTACTTTTACAAATGCGTAAGTGTATAGATACTGTTTTTGTGTCCTGTTTTACGTCAAAACAGATTTTGATGAATCTTGATATATGAGACCCTACTGACTATAGAGACGGTCATAGGGATAAGGGGATCAAGCGAAACCGCGGGCAACAGCTAGTTAGGTAATAATTTACCTGACACGTTAATTATTATTTAAAATAGCTGTAATATTATAAGAAAAAAAGGCTTATAACATAAGTCTTGACGTCGTCTAACGCCACGTCTACTTGTTTGGTTGACCTCCAAGAGCAGCCCAAAATAGAATACAATAAACATGTTTGGACAAAGCAGCTTATACTTTACCTTGGAAACAATACTGCGTACTTACCCGAGTAAAAACTACAATGCTCTATAAAGAACATAACAAGATACACAGTTTACGACACGAGAGACATTCGCGAGTCAATCTCAAGCTGTTCGCGGATATGGTAACATTCGGATGCAGTTACCCGCCAAATTGGGCGCTTCCTTCGTTTTCTTCAAGTTCCTCCGCTGTATCGCTCGCTCCGTGAAATATAATCAAGCTAGAAACGTTAAATAAGTTTGATAAACGACTTCAGAAAGTAGTCGAGCGCCAGCTACCTACTTGGGTTTATTTTTATTCTCCCCGGCTTGGCTTTATACAGTATTTTGTTAAACAGAAGTCTGCCATTTTATGGTAGCGCGGTTTGTGTTATGCTGCATTTTTTATAAAGGCATTCATCGGTTCGTGTTTTTCGTTTAAGAATTTTTGGTTCGTCATCATTTAGTAATAATATTTCCATTTTCCGGGTACGCTTGATATTTGTATTAGAAATAGAAGGGATTCAATTTTATAAAAAGGAACATATAATTTGATGTAATAACTTCAAATGTCGGGTTTCGAATATACGTTAGTAATCCTATCTGGTTCTACAACGAAGTTTTCAATTTAAAAAAATTAAGCATTGCTCATAAATTAAACAGACTTCAAGTAGAAAAATGTATTTTAATATTTTGGATAGACGCGAGTCTCGCCACTTTCACAATAGCAACAATTTACAAATGGCCGACACTCCATAGATTTTATCGGTGATACGGAATCATAAACTAAATTACACTAATGTCACCGTGATGTCACTTCCAGGTACTTTATACCCTCGCGCCAGGTATAGTGTGTGCGTTGCCTGTGAAATATTTTACGATTCCTGAGCCATAAGCCGGCGGGGAAGGGTTAAACATACCCGTATTTGTCCCTATTTGGTGATTTGTAAAGGTAAAGCCGCCAGAACATATTCTATTTCAATTCTTTGCCATAGATTTTCGTGAATTTTTTAAAATGTACTCTCATATATTCCGACGTAGGTTTGTTTTTGATTGAATTTCAGACGTTTTCAACAAAATATTTCAAGTTTGAAGTACTTTATTGAAGAGCGTTTTGTAAAGCTGTTCAAACGTTTTGAATTCACGTGAATTCGATTAAAGGTTTGAGGTTTAACTGTAGTGGCAACTTTTGATCTTTACATGGACTTTTCGTGTGATTTATAAAAGAAAAATAATAAAAGCTCGAATTTGTATAAAACTGCAGTATTTTAAAGGTGTCCGATGTCTAGTTACAAGTGAATGAAACTCTATTAGAACCTTAACAACATGTGTGTAATTTACTTATTCAACAAAAACAAAAGCATGTCGTGACGACATACTAAAGTGACATAATATGATGAACATGACTTTTACGACTCAATCAAGCATTATGCCAACATAGCTTCTCTTCATGCTAATAATTTACAAGATTCGGCACATGGTTTACCTAGTCTTACTGTACACTTGTTACTGTCTCTCATCTTACTTCTTATTTTAATAATAATTATTCCTTCTATCTTACTAATATTGAAAATTGGATTGTTACTAATTATACTTAAATTAGTTTTATTTTAAATTTCGTAGAAACTCTCACAAACACCCAGACCCGAAACAACTACTTGCAGATCTTACAAATATTTGTTCCGTGCAGGGATCGAACCCGCGGCACGCTACGCAGCAGTCGATTGCTCAGCCAGTGTGCCAACCGTGCCGTATTATAACTAAGTTTTGAAGTTTGTTATTTAAAGCCAGAACGACGCAACGGATAGATTATATACAGATTTGGCCCAGAAGTAGATATAGTCTGGAATTACACATATTTATTTATTTATTTATTTATTTATTTATTTATTTATTTATTTATTTATTTATTTATTTATTTATTTATTTATTTATTTATTTATTTATTTATTTATTTATTTATTTATTTATTTATTTATTTATTTATTTATTTATTTATTTATTTATTTATTTATTTATTTATTTATTTATTTATTTCATGGAGGACTTACAGCTAACAAAATCATAACAAAACAAGAGGGGAAATAGTCACCAGACAGCCAATTACCAGTCCTCGCGTTTAGAAACATAATAAACATAACATAACATAACATATACTATTATAACGCGGGCAATGCCGCTGCCAAAAGCTAGTAATTCAATAGCAATACATAATTTATCTAGCTATACTTGTAGTACTCAGGAGTACAGGTATGCATTCCGTTGTACGTAGCAGCTGCTCAATCATGTTTACCAATTGCTGAGGCGGTCAAATTAATACCTTTGTGATTTGACTCCACTGGAATAGTCCGGTTTTGATCGGTTATATACACTTGAGAGTAATTCCGGTTAATTTATTGGTATTTGGTTATATGCATTACGGGAGGAGCTCGTGGCTAAATAATTACAGCCGCACAACCCGATCTTCTGGGTTAAGCCGCGCTTGCCGAGGTTGGTCTGTGGATTGGTGACCATCTGTCATAACGAGTTTCCTCCGTGCCCCGGAAAGCACGTAAAGCCGTTGGTCCCGGCTGTCATTTGTAGATCTTTGACAGTCGTTACTGTTAGTCAGAAGCTCTAAAGTCTGACAACCAGTCTTACCACGGGGTATCGTATTACCCAGATACTGAATTGTGGAGATTCGACCGGCAGTCGCTCCATGTAAAATACTGATATCCAGCTGCATTTGGTTTGACTGGAAGCCGACCCTAATATAGTTAGGAAAAGGCTAGGCAGATGATAGTTATATGCATTACGAATTTCGAGATAACACGCTGTTAAATAAATAAATAAATATTCCACAACTATCACACAACGCCATCTAGTCCCAAGCTAAGCAGAGCTTGTGTTATGGGTACTAGACAACTGCTAAACATACTTATATATTTCTAAATACATACATATTATAGATAAATTACACCCAGACACAGAAAAAATGATCGTGCTCATCACACAAACATTTGTCCTGGGTGGGAATCGAACCCACGACCTCCGGCATAGCAGTCAGGGTCACTAACCACTAGACCAACAGGCCTGTCAAGTTAGATTGCTCAGATACAACACTATACTTTAGTTGAACCGATGAACTGTAGCTACTCTATACTCTATAGGCTATACATCCTAGCTATTGCCCGCGTATCAAAATCGGTTCAAGTATTTTACCGTGAAAACAGTACATACAAACAAAGAGACAAACACACTATTTTACGTAGTAAAATCATCCAATGAGTCCTCTCACCCAGGGCAGAACAGAAGGGACTGTCAGACTTGTACTGACTAAAATCCACCGTGTCATTTAATAACTCTTTACGTTTCGGGGCCACGGTTACCTAATTAGACAGGCCCGCGACCCCAAATGATAAGGCCTAAGATGGAGGCCGCTCATCCACAAGGAACTGGTAATCTGGGAACACAGTAAAGCCTTTGTCAAACAGACTGGCGTGGCTAATGCAAACCGTGACGTTTTTATTCGTAATGTATGGAATTGTTAGAATCCAGTCACATAGAACAGCGTAAGCGATCCGATAGCGTGACAGAACTATCGGACTGACGTCTCGCTTCGGTTCGGATTCGCTTCGGAAACGCTTCGCTTTCGCCTGTCTGTTTGACAAAAGCATAAAAGCTGTTCGGCGCCGAACTACGACAGGATGACGGGACAGAGCCTAATATAGAATATGTTGTTAGGATATCACTGAACTTCTGTAGTACTACGAACACTTTTTTAAAATCATTATATGTATTAAAATCAAGCTGTGCATTTTTAAGCATTTTGTAGCTATTGGAAATCGGGGAGATGATTTCCTTCGACTGGCAGATAAAACGCAATACTTATTTAAAAACCAATATTCTTAAAATTGACGTAATTTGCCTTCAAAAAACTGCCATCTTCATTTGTATTTATTTTCAGGTATAGAGCATTGCACTTTTATACAATTCTATGCTTCGAACCTATTACCACGTCTTCAACACACCTCATAAAACAATTGAATGTGCAAATAAACAAGTACCAAATGACCGAGTAACATAAAAGAAAACAACATTTTACCGAGACACGGGGAGAAACATATAAATTGAGGTAGCAAACGTAAAAAATAATAACTATCAAAAGTTCCCTCTTTAACATTTACTTAAGTGGAGGAAGGAAAATAAATTGTTAGACATTTTTGAGTGAATTATTTTACCCCCGGGTGCATAACTAAAGTACCCCACGCCCTTTGGCAAAGTATTTCCACTTAGGAGTTTACACACCCTATGTAGGGTATTTTTATTACTGAGGTACTACAAATTACCAAGGTATAAATATAGTAATGGGTGAAAAAAAAAACATTCAATAACGGGAAACAAGCCAGTATACAAAGGTGTGGGTAATTTTGGAAATTGTTTATTTATCGATTCAATATCGAATAACATAATGAACAAGACAACATAGGTAAGTAGTCAATAAACCAATTTGCCATATTACCGGGGTTTAGGAGGAATATAACTTGAATTTTTTAGTCATAAGTAAACTCGTGAATGTAATTGTGTAGTCATAAGTAAACTCGTGAATGTTTTATCTTTTTGAGGTTGAATGACACTTCTAGGGTAGCTGCAATGTCTTAAGACGTAACCTCGGCCCTAGAGTGCTAAGGGCAATAGCCAATTTGAAAGCATCAATAAATTGCAAAGGATATTGCCAAGTTTCCTTTGAAGCCTCAGCAACACCCAACAAAGATGAAGTATATATTTTCATTAAAAAGGAAAACAATTATAGAATTTAATAGTATAATTAGTTTTCCATAAGAAGTAGATCGAAAAAAAAAAAGATTGTATAGACTTGACCACTCAAAACTTCTAACTTTAACGTTAACATAAAATAAACTTTTAAATGATTTTTTGCATATTATTCTCGCATTATTATTGTTTTATTTTCTGAATTTTCTTTAATATAGAACTTCTGTTGGACGCAACATGAATCGGGCCGATTCTTGTCATTCCCCTTTAATTATTCCGTCAGCTAGAGTTTCGAAAAATAATGGACACATGTATTTTTTTTTCCTTAAACCAATGCATAGTTACAAATATATAATTCATCAAAATTGGAGTGTACGGGCTCGTGACGTCAGAACCAAGTAAAAACTGTACTTACCTATGACGGTTTTGCCAATTTTAAAAGTGTCGTATCTTCGTCAATTTTGAGTTACGTAACAAAAGCAAAAATACTTGTCAAATATTTTTTCATAATCTAACTGACGTGACGTGCTAATTAGATTTTTTCAAATACCCTATTGATGAAACAGGGTGGTTTTTCTGATCAGTCCTGACTGCTGACAGTTCTTTCCGCTTCACGATTTTCCTTGACCCTAAAGCCTTTGTCAAGCAGACAGGCGTGGCGAATGCGAAGCGAGGCGTTCTTATTTGTAATGTATGGAATTGTTTGAATCCAATCACATAGAAAAGCGAAAGCGATCCGATAGCGTGACCGAACTATCGGATTAACGTCTCGTATTGGTTCGTTATCGCTTCGGACTCGCCTGTCTGTTTGACAAAGGCTTAAAAAAATATTCAATGACACCTGCATAATCTACGTCACAAAAAGACGTGGTTTTTTTTTTTTATATAATTATTGTAGTTCGATGGTTTTTTTTATTTTATTGCAGTTTTTATTTAATTATGATTGAAATGCAACACTTTCCACATTTGTCGTTTTTTGTTCAGAGCAGTGTTCTTTTTCTTTATTTGTCGATATTTTTGAAAATGTAACCTGACTAATATGCGTATCGTAGTAATCTGCAGAGGGCAGAGATGATGTGTTGTATCATATTAACTCAAATCGTTTTATCTATAAGTTGTAAATGAGGACTTTTTCGCTTTTATGGCATGAACTTACAGCTCTTTCTGACCAGTAAGTCGATACTGAGTCATGTTCACCTTCTGTCACTGTCAAATTTGGTAAGGCAATTGCAATGTCCACTTTATATTTCACTTTATTTTCATTCCTGTCATCACTTTTGCTCTTACCCACACACTTCACCACTCAATCTTCATTAACTTTATAGCAAAAGGAAACTAAAACCTTATCTACCTTATAAAAAATCAAGTGATCTGCTACCCAATTGATTCAACGTGGATGTACTAAAACAGAAATCAGGATTAAACCTTCAGATATAAAATGGCTTCTTGCCCATTAAAGTAATTGATTCGATAAGACATGGGAAAAGTTTTATTTGACAAGGGACTGGACTCTATGAGTTACGTCGGGAAATGGGAAATAGTTTTAGCTCCACGGTGTTTATTTTACAAAATAATAGATGAATGTTTCTGCTTGTAAAAATGTGAGCGATCTCATGTGAATGAAAACATTATTATTGCGCAATTCGTTTTTGTTTTTCTGCCCGTTGTTAGTAGTCGAATTCGATGTTTGAGGTAAAAATCTTTATTTAACATTCTTCTAGTACACATTTAAAACGGTTGTTTTTTATTACGTAACCTATAAAGTAAGCATAAATCTGTTTAACATACAAAGTTCAAGCAGAAACAGCCGTATTTTTGAGTTCATACTGGTTAAAAAACATTGTATTTTTTACGTGAAAATCCCCGCGATAAAAACAGTAGGCCATACAAAAATAATGTAGGTAACATTACTGGAATAAAAGAGTAAACTAACTAGAACAAAAAAACACGAATGTTTGGAACATATCTAGTTTTGTTTTACGGCCGACAAACACTACCCTTTTGCGGAGCAGAACAGAAATGCAGTGAAAATATAAAAATATTGTCCGTAGTGAGATGCGAGTTGCATCGGTTCCCTGCGGGCACGATTTGGACGGTAGACGCACTATGTGCAATAACTGCTGCGGGATGGACCGCTTTTCTTACCTTTTGGTCACTCATTACGCTCAACCAACACGCGTTTTGTGACGAAGTGGCTACAGAACAAACCATTGAAAAAAGTTTAGATTATGCAACGGCTCAGTTGCAAATGTCACTTTAACAAAAAGTCCACAGGTAGCCAAAATGCCCCTTTCGCATAATAAAATAAATTTCGGGACATTTTTCGAAAGGGTCAGTTTGAGAAAGGGACATTTTGCGAAAGTGGCATTTTGCGACTGAGCCACAAGTACAGTCGCTACGTCTAGAGCACATTTTACTCACCTTTGTGAGTTAATTACAATTTTAGTCTGATACCATTCGTCCTCAAGGTACTCACAACAGCTAAATTAAATTGTCATTCTCATCAATCACATAAACCAATCAGCTGATTACTTATAAAATTAATTAACAACGATTCCCTCGCAGACTATATTTAACTCTGATGTCAAAATATTGAGGTAATTTAAACGATATGTAATTGAAATGGAACATTTGAATGGATGTATCTGTTTTAGTAAATGTTGTGTGTAAATGAAACTTATAATAATTAACATCGCAAAATCATATTGAAATTATATAGTTGTGCGTATTTAGGCACTCTATCATTAATTATATGTGTAAAGGCTGAATATATTAATAATAATTATTATGTAATAGCGATCACAAAAAAAACATATTTTAACTCTTAATAGAAAATATATGAACATTATTTATAATTGATTATTACAGTCTGCAATGAATTGCATGGCATGAATTCCTTCAATCATAGCGTGTTTGATTCCTAGTGCGTAATAGATATAGTCGGCCCAACGCGGCCGTAACTTCACGCGCGGCCGCCGACGGTAACGAGCAGCCACATAAAACAAAATGCCAGCAGAGAAGGGATCCTCTAAATTTGCTTAAATGCCAAATAAACTGCGAATTGCTTCGCCATTTATGAAAAAGACCCTAGGATTCGGCCTATTTCGGTGCCAGGAGATCTTGTTTCGTGAAATTATCTCGATAAGATTTCTTTACAGAATATAAAACGGTTACAATCTCAGTAATTTACATGTTAAGAGTTTTATTGTCTAAAAAAATAGTACCTAGACGAAAATAAACGTGTAAAAAATGTTCATTGCATAAAATAAAGCAGTAAGTTGCACGTAGATACATGCTTCACGTAGCGTAGGGGCAATTAAAACGGTGAACGATTTCATTTCACTGTAGTTATTTTCCCCTGAGTAATCTGAAGGTTATTTTTATATAGATTGCGTGCTATATACCTAAAAACTGGGTGGGGAAATTAGTGGCAGCACATAAGCGGTAATAAAGCGAAAATAGACGTATCGTAAATACAAAGCGTTTTATAACGCCTTCCCCGCGTGAACGGTGAACCAGCCCTCAGATTTGTAACAAAGATTACGAAAAAGTTGGACGAACTAAATACAAAATAAAGTTTGCCAATCTGGAAAGTGGAGCATCGTAGTTTTTTAATTATTTCGAGTCTGCCAACAAACTGTTACCTATCTCTTGGTATAATAATGTCGGAAGTGGTGGTGTATGGCTTCCAATATAATCCTTAACCACTTCCTTCGAGTGTTGGAAGAAATCGAACATTGGATAGCCAACTGCATGTACACTTGACACATGTACACACATCAAAAAAGTTTCCGATCACTTTGAAAATTTTGTGTTCTTTTTTGTAATGGTAGATTGCAATATGATTTCTTCTTCTTTTTATATTATTATTTCTGTCTAAAGAAACGCACAACAAAGATTTTTTCTTGATAAAATTCTATAAAAAAAATATTATAAGCTTATGCTAGTGATTACAAAACTTTTTGATGTGTGTCTTTTTTTGGGTCAGTGCATCTTTTTTTGAATGGAAGTTCATCAAGTACTACTCCTGCCCTGGTCAGAGAGACTGACAAACTAATACAGACTAAAAACCACTCTGTAATTTCAATTGCCATTTGCGTACTAGTCGATAACCTAAGAAGACAATCCCTTGACGCCGTCAAAGTATTAACGACTAATAAGTTATTGGAAGTCAGAAATTAGTATTTTTCCATGAAACACAGCTTTTCTGCACTTGTTGTGTAAAATAAGCTCTGAAAAGCTGAAAGATAAGCGCGTTTGTTTTTATTCTTAGACGTCTACTACACGCTACTTTTTCATAAAATGTTCTCAGCTTTCGATGTGCTTCATAGAATCGCAGATTACAGTCGGAAATAGATTTTATTTAACCGATTTTTCTTTATAAATAACTAGCTCTAGTTAGATAAATATCTCACGGCAACGTCATACCAAGATAAAAAAAAATTCTATTTATTTATCCAGCGTAAACCAACAATTCGTACAGTATGTGCACCAAATTAATCACCTCCTATCTGTATACCAAATTTCAACTAAATCTTTTCATTAGTTTTTGTGTAAAGAGTTTTTTTTTTACGTGGTAAAATCATTAAATGAGTCTTCCCACCCAGGGCAGAGCGGGAGGGACTGTCAGACTCGTACTGACTAAAATCCACGGTGTCCTTCAATACGTCCTTACGTCCCTTTACGTTCCGGGGTCACGGTAATTCGTATAGTCCCATGACACCGGCATACAGTCCCGCGACCCCGGCATTGTGTAAAGAGTAACAAACATTTATCTGTCCTTACAAATATTCGCATTTATAAAAGTACTAAGATTGACATCAGCCGTAAAGTTGCTATCATTTGATGAATTGGTGAGTCAGGTTGTATTAAAACATGGCGTTTAACTCAAACGACATCAAGACAAATTATAAGAAAAAACTTTTTAACCAAAACATTTTGATCCAATAACTTCAAATGTAGCATCGACACAAAACTTAAAGCGATGCATTTCACATTTATTTTATACGCTGCTATTTTTATATTAAGTAGAACTGGTGTAAGAGTACATAAATCATATGTCACAGTTTAATAACGCTTGACAGATTCGAGGGCGCAGCAGAATCGAGCAATATGTCACATATTCACAACGCGAAGCTATCCTGGCGCCTCCATCTCTGACGGCAACTGCGAGCTACGAAAACACTTGATATCTGCACGCGAAATATTATACCCGGACCGTTTGCAACTGCGTTCATTTAATTGAACCACTTTCGAACAAGTTTTCTTGGTTTCTCAATTATTATAAGCCTGCCGGGGTCGCGGGACTCACAAATTACCGTAACCCCGGTACGTAAAGGGCTATTGAAGGACACCGTGGATTTTAGTCAGTACAAGTCTGACAGTCCCTCCCGACTCATTTGATGATAACACCACGAAAAAAAAAAAGTTGTGGATGAAAAGACTGAACTGTAATTAGACACTGTTCGTTAATGGAACGCTAAGTTTTTTATTTGAATGTTGGCATTCGACATTTTTTGAATACAGTGTAATGTTTGAATATAAAATCTACCTTGTTCCTTCATACTCCCTTTGCGTTCTAGGGTCCTGGAGCCTTTTTAAGACAGGCCCACGACCCCGGCAGGCACTTGGCTATAAGCCAGCCGCGGTTGCGGGTCAGTTTGATAACACCTCCGTTAAGCTCGTGACACACTGGTCAGGCTCTTGATCGAACGGCGAGTTACCCATTACTCGCCGTCCGCAAAACCCGTGCCAACGTTCAACAAGATCAAGAATACATTGTAAAATTTATTCAATACCGTTCGCGTTCGGTTTGTAGTCAGTAACAAATAAATATTCACATTAATACTTGATTTCAATTATTTCGATATCATAAAACAAACTGATTGAATGATCCTTGAAGTATTGCAATACAATTGTTTTTATTGTGTTTACCACTGAAATATAACATAATAATTATCTTTTTTATTGAAGAATATTTATTATACCTAATTAAAGTATCTGTGTGGTGAATGAATAATATTTTAAAACAATATAATACAGTAACAGACTGTTATTTTATATGTGGTTTACAATGGATGACAGTATTATTTAAAAAGTGGAAACTAAAATAACTGCCAATCAGTTACTATAGGAATAAACTCAATAATTAGGATAACTCTTCATAAAACATAAATTATCGAATTAAAATAATTCGTCTTAATTATACAAGCAGTCACTTTCCAAAAAAACATTGAATTTTTGCTTCTGGTTAAAATTAAAAAAAGCCTCCTGTTTGGTATAAGCCTTTTTCGCAGGACTGTCTGAACAGAGTAACGTGGCCCTAGAACGCAAAGGGCAACTGAATACGGTAGTATTTAGTCAGTACGAGTCTTCCGTTCCACCAAAAGACTCATCTGATGACAATATAAAAAAAAATTGAGCTGATCGTACATTTCACGCGCCGCATATTGTAAAATATGCGTGATGACGTCATATAATACGTCACGTTGGAAAATTGATTCACACCAGAGGTGAAAAATAACTGCAAAAGTTGTTGGAAATACTTATAGATCCGCGTACGCGCGTACGCGCGACCATGGGCAAATGAGGTGCGTACGGCGCGTGCGTCACGAACGATGCTGATAAAATTATGTACGACCAACTTGAATGAGGCTATATGCATTTGAGAAATGTTATCTGCATTAATTACTGAATGTATGACGTCTTCTACATCTGTGACAATCCTAGTAATTGGTGTTATGAACAGTCAGCGAGATGCGATACGTTCTAGTGAACACAACGTATCTCTTTATGTATACTCGGAGCAACATTGTAAATCTATATTTATTAATTATCTTTACATTTTCATTAGACTTTTCTGTCTTGTTGTAACCCCTAATGTAATTCGTACTCTCTTTCATAGTATTAAGAAATCATTTTGTTTAATTAGATGATTTCAAATATACAACCCAAGATTTACATTACTGAGCAGAAGTCATGATTGTATGTAGAGTTCTAAAAAAAAGAGATGAGAACGAATAGAGTAGTCTACGGCTTTAATAAATTGAAAATGTGTTTAGTCCGTTAGTTAGAGTATTGAAAAGTAATAAACACGTATTTTATCAATTATATTATATTATAATTATATTATTAATCAATGAATATTGTCAGAGATAAAACGCATCGAAATTCGGGAGTGACGTCATAACATGGTAAAATACACAACCCGGGCGTTTTAAACAAGTTGGGGTTGTGTGTACCAGATGGGTACGTGGGACGGCGGAGGCGGCCGCCGCTGCTGAGGGAACCGCCCGCTCGTACCCACCTGCTGCAGCATGCGCCGCTGACGCGAGCGTTGCGTACACTCAATATGATATCACAACGGATTGACTGTTTCGATTGTAATTTGAGTGAATTCACACGGGCTGCTTTTTGTATAATAGCTTCAGGTTTGTAAATAATATAATATTTTTATATGTTTGTAATAATAATAATATGATACCTGTAATCATAACTACAACTACACTATTGTATTAGGTTAAGCCTGTGATGATAGCTGTATGTATGTGTTTAAATAAATAAATAAATAAATAAAACATCTGTAAAATTATACCGACCGAGTGACGTTTTGTGATTTTTAAAAGCGTTGTATCTTTATCTATTTTAGTTGTGTTGAGATCTAGATCATTAATTTGACCCAACCGGCATATGTTGGGTCAAATTAATGATCTAGATCTCAAAGACTTGATGAATCATTGAGTAGTATTCCATATTAACTAACAATTTACATTTAACTATTCCATATACTCAATACTCAATTTTTTATTGCATTCCATATGTCACAGAGATGGTAAAAACAAGTTAAAGATACAATATGGACCCTGTCGGGCACGCAAAAATTAGGAGAGAGGAAGAGGGCTGAATAGTAGTTTAATTATTTTGTATTGCATAAGAATGCATAATTATCATGAAAAAAAAAGATCTTATAAGTATTTGCTACAATATATAAATAAATATTAAATTATGTAGAAGTTTAATTCTATTAATTAGATAAATTATATTATATTATTATTTTTTTTTCGTGGTAAAATCATCAAATGAGTCCTCCCACACAGGGCAGGGCGGGAGGGACTGTCAGACTTGTACTGACTAAAATCCACGGTGTCCTTCAATAGCCCTTTACGTACTAGGGTCACGGTAATCCCTTGGTCCCGCGACCCCAGCAGGCTTTGGCCCTCTACAGGCCCCGTCATTATGCTGACACTCTTTGAGGCGCGCGTGGAACACAACGCGCCGTCGACCCGGGCATGGTCCATGGTCGGACAGCGAGTCGCCCATTACTCGCTGCCCGCATGCCCGCGCCTACGGTGGCCGGAGATCGTCCTGCGACGTCCGACGATTATATTAGATTAATTATATGTTTTATTTTAATAAAGTAGGTAAAATTATTTGTGTCTTCATGTTTATATTTGAATTACTGTATTCTGTTTTAAATTCTTTTTATAGTGGTTTGTTTTAGATAATTTCATTTTCCAATCGTTTTATCATCTAGAAACTCCTTAACTGTGTAATATGCTTTGGATTCTAGTAATCGCTTCAGTTTTTTTATAAATATGAGTGTTTTGCTTACTTCTCGAATTTCATTTGGCAATTTATTGTAGATTTTAATGGACATAATTAGAGGACTAGTAGAGTGCATTTTGATTCGTGATTGAGGTTTATTTATTTTGTTTTTGTTATGTCTAAAAGTGTATCTTTTTTGTGTCTCTTCGCAAGTTGTGTAGTACTCTTGATGTTTTCTGAGAAATTTACATAGTTCTAAAATATATAAACAGGGAAGTGTGAGTATTTTATGTTTTTGGAAGTGTGGTTTACAGCTGTCTGTTTGTTCTATGTTGGTTATTATTCTGATTAACTTTTTTTGTAAGACAAATACGGTTTGTGAGTCTGTACTGTTACCCCACAAGATGACCCCATAACTGAGCCATGCTTGGGGGCATATGCGTAGTAAGTAACAAGTGCAGTTTGAAGATTTGTAGTTTTTTTAATTTCGCGTAAGGCGTATGAGAATTTTGATAGTTTTGCTCTTATTTTCTGTATATACGGCTCCTATCAACGTTTTTCGCAGATGCCAGGTGCCCAATGTGGAATACCTTGATACCAATCATAATAATATTCTTTGTTTAATCTTGATTTTAACGGTTGTTTGTTTTTAACTAAAAAAAATAACTGACTTTCTTTTGTCTCTTGTTTCTATGTTTTTCTTTTGCATCTGTAAATGAAGTTTTTATACAATCGGATAGTTTAACATTTCCTGTTGCAGTTTGTCTCTCTATATAGACACATCATGCGGGCATTCGATAAATGCTTGTTGCCAGTTCTCCAGAAACCCACGCTACATTTCTGCCCAATCCAGTCTCTCTCCTTTGAAGTTTAAAACGTGACAATTACAGTACCGATACATTTCTACCTCCTAGCTCTTGGAACGTATGATGTGGTTCCGTTCCGTTCCATTCCACGAAAGCTCCAAGTACACGTTGTGTTACATTACACGCATTCCGTGTGACGATGTGCGTCTGATTCAAAGGCTGATGATAGTATTGTGTCATCAAGTAGACATTGTTTAATGTTCGTGCTCTCGAGGACTCTCCACGGGGATATTTAGTTGCAAGTGCGAAAATGGATCAAGGATGTATTAAAAAGGTAGGTTTGACAGTTTGGCGAAATGATGCTGAAAGTCTTAATTAAATCCAAAAAAAAAATATTTTATTGCAAAATGATGGAACTTAATTAACTTTGGATTCCTGAGTGGACCAAGAATTTTACTCAGCACTGTCTGTGGTCCGCACTGGTGGGTCTAGTGCGGGTAGGTAAATGTCACATTCATGTGCATGTCTTAGAATTTTTAGACCTAAGGATTTCTCTACTTTTTAGACAAACTCTATTATTTTATTTTTTTCTCTCTAGTCCAAAAAGATTTAGAACTCGCTATGTCTATGAAACAATTTTTATAAAATTGTGAGGTTCTGATTTATAAAATAACTTTTTTGGTTCGATTTGTTTAATAAAATATGTTTTTTTTTGGATATTTACAATTTAATTAATAAGTATAATGGTGACTGTTATCGATCAAATGAACTGGCAACATTGTAACTATTCAAATATTTTTCATATTATCTATGAAAATGCTGGCCGTGTGATGGCGGGAAAACGCTCTTTAAAAAAAAGATTGGACAATTTTGATTTTTCAATAACTAAAATTACTAATTGTGCCTATATAAAGGAATCTAATATTTGAAAACAGATTTTTTTAGCGTGGTAAAATCATCAAATGAGTCCTCTCACCCAGGGCAGAGCGGGAGGGACTGTCAGACTCGTACTGACTAAAATCCTCGGTGTCCTTTAATAGCACTTTACGTTCCGGGGTCACGGTAAATCGTGAGTCCCGCGACCCCGGTAGGCTTTGGCCCTCTGGGGGGGCGTCATTATGCTGACATTCCTTGAGGCGCGCGTGGAACACAACGGGCCGCCGTCGACCCGAGCATGGTCCATGGTCGGACAGTGAGTCGGCCATTACTCTCCGCCCGCATGCCCGCGAATATTTAGAAACAGCAATAATTTAACTTCTTTGTAATTTGATACTTGGTAAGAACTTTTTAT
Source organism: Agrotis puta (assembly GCA_943136025.2). NCBI lineage: Eukaryota > Metazoa > Arthropoda > Insecta > Lepidoptera > Noctuidae > Agrotis > Agrotis puta. The sequence goes on from OW964171.2 coordinate 6,829,304, forward strand.
TAAGTAAACACTTTTACTGGAGAGAAGCTGTTTTATTACCAAATGAATATTTGAACTAATAAATCAAATACAGGTATCCGATTCAAGAGAAAAGTAGCCCCCCTCTAAGCCCCTGAAGCTATCGCTATACGATAAAATCTCTCGGTGTTGCTTATATACTACTGTAGTTAATTACTCCAACAAACATTTAGAGAATCAAAGAACTGTAAGTCAAGAAAAACAAATACATAGCTAAGTGATACTTATTTTTTAGGGTTCCGTAGTTAACTAGGAACCCTTATAGTTTCGCCATGTCTGTCTGTCTGTCTGTCTGTCCGTCCTCGCTTAATCTCTGTGACCGTTAGCACTAGAAAGCTGAAATTTGGTACCAATATGTATATCAATCACGCCGACAAAGTGCAAAAATAAAAATTGGAAAAAAATGTTTTTTTAGGGTAGCCCCCCTATATGTAAAATAGAAAGTGATTTTTTTTTTAATTTCAACCCTAACGTGTGATATATCGTTGGATAGGTATTTAAAAATGAATAGGGGTTTACTAAGATCATTTTTTGATGATGTCAATAGTTTCGGAAATAATCGCTCCTAAAGTCAAAAACAATGTGTCCCCCCCCCTCTAACTTTTGAACCATAAGTTTAGAAAATATGAAAAAAATCTGGAAAGTAGAACTTTATAAGGACTTTCTAGGAAAATTATTTTGAACTTGATGGAAAGAACAGTTTTTGTGCAAAAAAAACAAGAAGGTGGTACAAAATTCCTGGACTAAGTTTGTAGTATAATCAATTATTTAATCATATATACAAGCATTTTTTTTAACTTCGTTTACGTATTTTATTATTCTGAACGTATCTTCTTTCAAACAAAAAAAGAATTATTGAAATCGGTTCGCGCATTCCAAAGTTATATTTATTAACACTTATTGTAACGGACGGGAAACTACGGAACCCTACACTGAGCGTGGCCTGACACGCTCTTGGCCGGTTTTTTTTCTAGTGTGAAGTGAAATGGGAACAGTACTTTGCCACCTTATTATGACTTCTGACATTCATAGGGCTTCATCCATATTTTCTAGTATTGTCAAGCTGTTTGTTATCCATAGGTACTGTAAAGACAAAACTACCTTTTTTGTTTTTTTTTACGTGGTAAAATCATCAAATGAGTCCTCCCACCCAGCGGAAGAGGCAGAGCGGGAGGGACTGTCAGACTCGTACTGACTAAAATCCACGGTGTCCTTCAATAGATCTCCACCCTTTCTATGTCATACACATAACGTTGATCAACGGGCAGCAACAGATTGATATCACCGACAACTTATTCAGGCAAATATTTATAGAAGTACCGAAAAAGGAATAAAGATATCTCCTATCGAATCGAGTGAGCAAGAATTACGTATGTCGGTATAAATATTAACGGTGTTTCTAAGTAATGGGCGACTCGCTGTCCGACCATGGACCATGCCCGGGTCGACGGCGCGTTGTGTTCCACGCGCGCCTCAAAGAGTGTCAGCATAGTGACGGGGCCTGTAGAAGGCCAAAGCCTGCCGGGATCGCGGGACCTAGGGATTACCGTGACCCCGGTACGTAAAGGGCTGTTGAAGGACACCGTGGATTTTAGTCAGTACAAGTCTGACAGTCCCTCCCGCTCTGCCCTGGGTTGGAGGACTCATTTGATGATTTTACCATGATAAAAAAAAAAAAAAAAAAAAAGGCCGCTTGCCGGTGACCTAGGGGAACAGAATCAACTGCAAGGAAATGCCCCTCCATTCGCAGAACTCAATTCTGTGGCGCCGGTCGGACCGACGTTATTTACTAGGAAACAAAATAAATAATAGGCACGTTTTTAGAATCCCCTCATACGTACGAAGAAATAGTTTTGTTGCGAAAATGATGGAAAATAATGTCGCGAACACGAATATTTCTTTTTTAGAAATCTTGAGACGGTAGTTTGAAAAGGATTTCTGTGAAAGTTGTTTTTTTGAGGGACCAGTTTTTCAATCAATAGTTAAGCTAATTATAGCTGTCAGTTTTCAGCCATAATATGCAGTTTTTGACGAACGGTTATTTAATACCTTTTTTTATCTTAGTACTCGAAAAATTATCAATTGCGTCCTCCCGCCCAGGGCAGAGCGGAAAGGACTGTCAGACTTGTACTTAATAAAATCCACGGTGTACTTCAATAGCTCTACATTCCGGGGTCACGGTAATTAGTTAGTCTCGCGACTCCGGCAGGCTTTAGCTCCCAGCAGGCTTTTAACCAATACCTAGAGTAAGTAACTAATGAACTGACCATAAGTTACCCGATAACTTATAGGTACTATGTTGTGTATGTTTCGTGTTCCATGAATCATTGTTTTCAGTCGAAGAACAAGTCGTTACTGACGTCGTAAGTCAAAGGGTAGTTATTATTAAAAAATCAATGTTCAAAGCTAAGCATTTGCATGGTTTCCCGCTGTTGTGGTTGCGGTTCGAGGTTCGAGTCTAATGAAATATTATTCGTCAGTGAAAGGTACTCGAATTACTTACAGTTGCCGATAACCGAGTGAAACCTTTTGAAATTGTACACCAAGAGAAATAACTAAAGGTATAGTAAAGTTATTGGGTATTTGAGATCTTTATCTACTATTTTTTTTTGATGTTATATACTCATTCGGATACACTATCGTCACATGATCATTTTTCAATAAACTAAAATAGCGCGTGCCTTCTTAGGCTTTTTTTTAGCGTGATAAATTCATCAAATGAGTCCTCCCACCCAGGGCAGGGTGGGAGGGACTGTCAGACTTGTACTGACTAAAATCCACGGTGTCCTTCAATAGCCCTTTACGTTCCGGGGCCATTGTATTCGTTAGACCCGCGACCCCGGCAGAGTTTTGCCCTCAAAGGGCGGGGCACCATCATTGTGCTGACACTCTTTGAGGCGCACGTGGAACACAACACGCCGTCGACCCGGGCATGGTTCATGGTCGGATAGCGAGTCGCCCATAACTCGCCGCCCGCATGCCCACAATGGCCGGAGATTGTCTAGCGACGTCCATCGCCGTGGGCGTCTACCACTGCGGCTGGAGTGTAAGGTGGACGCTGTCCTTTCCCTTACGCGTCCCGTGGTCGCGTTAATGTGCTGAAACTCTTTGAGGCGCGCGTTGTGACATTGGTCGGAAAGCGAGTCGCCCATTACTTGCCGCCGGGCACGGTGGCCGGAGATCGTCTTGAGACGTCTGTCGCCGTGGGCGATGTCTTCTAAGGCATTAATAATTTAATCTACAAACCACTAGACAGAAAAAAAGAATAAGTTTGCACATGCAGCACTCGCATACATTTTGATAAAAGCATTTCCGTTAAAGTTCAACCGTTAGTATTGAAAAATCAATACATTTAATCACATACTCCAAATTACTAACTCCCGTAAATGCGTCTAGTTGAAACAGGAATTTAGATTAAATCTTCGAGATAGAACCTCAAGATTCTAGGCTGAACATTGTGATTGACATTCAACAGTTCGTATTGGTACGAGTATTAACACAAGAACGAGTTAGCCAATAAACTCAGTACTTTTCCGTATTATGAAAAGAAATGTCAGAATCAGAAGGTTAATGAATCGTACGCTTGTGAGAAAGAGACCGCAATATGGAGGCGGTGTCGCTTTCCGCTAACACCGGTATAACTCGTTTGCAACAGTTATCTGTGAGTCCTCGTCGGGGACGGTCGCGTGCGAGCCGCCCGGCGGATGTCTCGTATCAAACTTTTCACGGGATTTCGGGAAAATATTACGCGCTCTCCGGGTTGACCGCCCCCTTAATCACTTTTTTGCGTGTGTTCTATGCAATCTGAAGGAAAATTTACCGCATGTTTTATGGTTCAGTTTGTTTATTTCGATTTTTGTCATTCTCAGAAATAACTAGGCTGTAGGTAATAACATGTCAAAACTATTTTGTAACCAATTATGGTGACATGTTGTCGAATCATTCCATGGCCCTTGTAATTTACTCTGGAATTGGTTTGGCGCCCAACGTGGGCCCGGAATAAGTTGATTTATTTCAAACTAAAACTAAAGTAGTTTGGATTATTGTAATTTAAAATCATAATCACGATGATTTTATTATACAGACTGTGTTTATGGAAAAGTGGAAAACTGTTATTGGCGCTGTTTCTTTTGGATTGGCTATTTGCTGCCTCTACAGGCGCTACCACTCGTAAGTATGATTTATATTTAATTATCATAGGTCAGTATCACTATATTCGCTCTAATAGCTTTAGTTTCATTTTAACGAATAAGTTTACTTTAAAAATAATCAAAAACACGTTGGTATGAAATATACCTTCAATATTGGACTATTTGAGAACGAAAACCTGACAAGGAAAATAATCAATCTTGCAGTTTTCTCTTTACGTATAAGACGAACCTGCTGCCGTAGTATTGCAGCAGTGAAATAGCATAGCGTGTAGTTTATGACTAATACCGAACCGAACTGACGAACTTGCTTTATTACTTACTTGCTTTTTACTTATCAGTTTAGCACTTAGTTAAGCTTTTGTAGCAGTGATCAAATTAACCACAAATTACGTGTCAGTTATCGAAGATCTTATCGTTGATTTCATAGTGTATCTTCAGTTTTGCACAAATATTGTACCATTATTTTTGTACGTACCCTATTTAGTGTTAATAAATAATTTTGACTTTAATTGTTCAGCAAGTAGTGAACATTACCTTCTTTGGAGTATTCACTAATCATAATAATCATAACACGAAGCTATTTTAAAGCCATACGCATCACGCAGGGTGAATTTTGAGACAGAAATGCAGGGTCATTATTTGAGTCGTAAATGCAGAGGGATTTTTTGTGACAAAAATGCAGGGTGAATTTAAGTGTCATGTATGTGTAATGAAATAAAAAGTTAAGTAGTTCGAAGGAAAGCAAATGGTGAAAAACTAATATTATCATGTTTGCATGAATAAATGTTTGTCACTCAGCTACGTCAGAATAGCTGAATGGATATTGATAAAATTTGGCTCAGAGATAATTTATAGTTTGGAATAACCTATAGGAAATTTTTTATCCCTATGTTAAGTTCCCATGGGAATAATTTCGATATGCACACGGGTGAAGTCGTCGGCAATAGCTCGTTAGTTAATGTTTTGTTTTACAGTTAAGCAATCATCTTCAGTAAAAAACTTGCTTCACTGCAAATATTTACATCTTAAATGGACTTTAATAACAATCGACTCTTGATTATAATGGTACGTGATGTTTTAAAGGTTTTCTTAACAAATGAAATTCATTAAGATCGTTGAAATCTAACTAGATGTGTGACGCTCGTTAAGCTGATTGTCTAATCGTCTTGTCCAAACTTCTGGCTGAAGAACGCTGAAATGTCAATGAACTCACTTATAATACTGCATTTTCATGGGCTAACGATACAGTAAAAACTGAAATTCGAGTATGCTATTTACTGGCACAGTTAGTGTGAAACAGTAATGGGCAATTCAAAGAATTATTTTGTTGATTATTAAATTAACGATAGGTTTCAGTTTTGCACGTTAATTACAATGATGGAATTTGAATAACTGTGGGTTTTTTGTGTACAAATACTGCGAAATTAAATGTTGTATAGTATTTTTTATGTACACGATTGAATTTAACGATAATTTTATAAACAACATAATTTTTAGTAAATGCGAAACCTGAATATAGTTTGTTCAGAATCAGTAACCGAATCGATTCCAATAATTTTACACCATGTTATATTTTGTTACAAAAATATTTTGATTAATTTTTTTTCATCAGTTTATTACAAGGGTTAGGTAGGTACCTATTGCCAAACAATTATCAATGTTTGAGCGGGTGTACCGCGAACCGCCGCGAAATTAGCACGTTTTGGACAAATAGTAAAGCTTATAACTTTGTGATTTTTATATAAAAAAATTGAAATTTTATACATAGACTAGCACTTTGCCCGCGACTTCGTCCGCGTGGGTTACGTACTTTCCTAATTCCCCCTTTTCACCCCCTTAAAGGTTAAATTTCCAAAAACCCCTTCTTAGTGCTCCCCTACATTATAATAGGAAGCCGTGTGCAAAATTTCACATTCCTAGCCCCAGTAGTTTCGGCAGTACGTTGATATGTCAGTCAGTCAGTTCTCCTTTTATATATATAGATTCTTTACACAAAAATACTAGACAGGTGTATTCGATTTCGCATAAACAAAAAATAATGTAGTACAAAGATCATTTTATACATATAGCGCAAAAAAATCTATGAATAAACTGAAGAGGGTTTCGAAAGCAGCGATTAAAGCAGTTTAGAAAATTATTCAATGACTTGAAAAGCTGACCGTTTATATGAAAAATGGATATTGGATGAGTTTTAATGTCATAGAGTACAAATTTTTCGATTGTCCGAACACTAAAACGTCACTCAATTTCCAGTATCATATAACTTTAAACTTTATTGCGATTTTTGTATATTTTATCGATTTCAATGAATGGTTATCGCAGTACAAAAATATTAAAAAATATTTTTCGTGAAAAACTGGATGAATATTTGCTTCATTTTAATTGACTTCAGAACACTGTTAAAATATGAATGAAACACAATTTCTTTATAAACTGTTTCAAAGGTCTATTTTGGACTGGACTAGACTGTATCTAGTTTTTTTTAATAACACAAATAAAATTGTTGCACTCCTTTCATATGTTCAACTATTTCTGGAATCTTTCCTAATGTAATAATTGCAAAAATTCAGACGTATGTATGGATAAATGTTACTGAATCACATTCAAAAGGGTTTAACAGATCTTGATAAAATTTAGTTTAGAGATAGGGTATAGTCTGGAATCACACATTAACATCGTTTATCTGGGTATTCCGTACCTGTGAGATACTTCTTCGCTTCCACGCGGGTGAATCCGCGGGCAACAGCTAGTCAGGTAAAATTTCGCGGCTATCTATTCGAGCTTACATCTGAATTATATTTTTTGTGATACTAAATAGAATGGGATATTTATCTGAAAGAAACTAATTAGTTTGTCAGTTGGATTTCCAAAATATATTTGACACGTATTTTTTCTTTCGTTACCGATACCAAAATTAACGAAGATACGACTCTTTTAAAGTTGCCAATACGTCACAAGCAAGTATAGTTTTTTTTTTCAAAACTGCAGCTAGACTAATTAGATTTGCAAGTTATTGATGCGGTCTCATGTCTATTAAAAAAGATATGCTGTCGTTACCACAAGCAACTATAAATCAAAGGTAAAGGTAATAAAATTTTATTTCACATAGGCTTCAATGGGCACTTATAAAACGTGGAACAAATTGCATGGTTCGGGTTTGTCGTTTCCATGGAGAAGAACCGGCAAGAAACTCCATATTATTGTTACAGTTTGGTATTACATAATTTTGGAAATCGGTATTACATATAAATTCAATCAATTGAGGAGCTCTTGGCTAAATAATTACAGCCGCACAGGCCGATCTTCCGGGGTAAGCCGCGCTTGCGGAGGTTGGTCTGTGGGGGGTGACCATCTGTCATAGCGAGATTCCTCCGTGTCTCGGAAAGCACGTAAAGCCGTTGGTCTCGGCTGTCATTTGTAGATCTTTGACAGTAGTAGAAGCTCTAAAGTCTGACAAACAGTCTTACCATGAGGTATCGTATTACCCCGTTACTGGGTTGTGGAGGTCGGATAGGCAGTCGCTCCATGTAAAATACTGATATCCAGCTGAATCCGGTTTAACTGGAAGCCGACCCCAATATATTTGGGAAAAGGCTAGGCTGATGATGGTATTACATAGAAATTCAAATATTCGCTCCATAAAATGCAAATATCTTCCCAAAGTTCTAATGGAGCTATCACTATCTCACATTAAATCTTAATCTAGTGTCATCATATGGACTATCACTTTCCAATACGTAAACGTCCTGAATGTTCCTTAAGACGGGAGCTCAGACCGCCATTAGTTGGCTATCAAAACTAGCGAACCAAGCAATGCTTGTGTTTCCACGCTAAGATCGCCGACATTGGCGAACTTGGAATGTAATCAGTGGTGTTATGCAACTCTTGGAGCGAACATCGGTTCATGTATACTGTTTTATCAAAAGGATGGATTAAATGCTGGCTTACTGTTCTATGTGCAATTTGATCAAGCAGATTTAAAAGGATGACATATTAAATACTCTTTTTTTTTGGAAGGGACTGTCAGACTCTTACTAAAAACCACCCTGTTCCTCCACATGACTTTTGTGTTCCAGAGCCGCGGTGTTCTTTTAAGATACTCCCGCGAATACCAGTAACACTAAAATGAAATGAAGCAGAATTAAAAGAAAAAGTTACAAATTGTTTGTTTTCTAGAACATTAAACTACGAGTATTACTATCGGTTCGATGGTGTGGTATTTGCCAAATTTTCTTTGAAATCAAGGCACATACAAACTCACTAAAGATAATAGGAGGGTAACTACCGACCGAAGAATAAACCAAACCTAAATAAAACACCTGACATGCATAGTAAGCATCATGATAAACAGATTTTTAACAGCGATCAACTTTAGTAAATCACCGTTAAAAAGGTGTGAATCTAAAAGGAATCGGTTTTGACTTGTATTTGGATTATCGCGGCGAAACTTGACGTGCAGTCAATTAGTGTGGCACGGTGTTCGCCGGGGCGCGTTCCTAATTTGTCAGTGACAACGTCGGAAGTTTAACAAGCCTAGTTTTAACAATATCAACCACTATAGCGCCATTTAGAAAACATTAAATCAAATTGTTCTGTCACGGATTTATATAGCCATAATATTTATGGCTCAAGTTTCCATTACGTCGATTGTTTATTAGGTATTTAGTGGCGTGATTTCAACTCTGCCTCGAATTTAGATTCAATTCCCTATTGTATTGCCGCTTATATTTCGGTAGTTCAAGTTACTGTATTCGGATGACACATTCATTTTCGAACTCACTGATAAGGGAGTTGAATGTCTATTTTATGTATTGAAGAGACAGCATATAGTCTCTTGGATAGCATAAATTACTAACTTGACACATAATTTCTACTCGGTCGCGATTGTCCCTAGCCTTCCAAAATTTCCTGAAAACTTTTGAATACAACCGAACAAGTTTTTTAAATGAAATGTAGGAAGTTGTGTTGTGTCCCCAGACTGGACTGACCTAAATTTTAATATTCACAGTTAGAAATGGAAGTTGCTGTTTATTATTATCTATTGTAGAAATATTTATAACTTAGTCAGTCACTTCATCATGACGGGGATAGAGGGCCAAAGCCTGCCGGGGTCACGGGACTTACGAATTACCGTGACCCCGGAACGGGCTATTGAAAGACACCGTGGATTTTAGTCAGTACGAGTCAGACAGTTCCTGCCGCTCTGCCCTGGGTGGGAGGACTCATTTGATGATTTTACCACTCTCTCAGGCAGTCTCATCATCAGCCTGTACTATCCCATTGCTGGGACACAGGCCTCCTCGCTGTGAGAGAGTCTGGGCTAGAATCCACCATGTGGGCCCAGTGCGGGTTGGTAGATGTCACATGACTTCGAATTTTTGGTTCTAGTTCATGCCGGTTTCCTCACGATGTTTCCTTCACCGTTTTGAGAGCAGTGGTGATGACATTGATTACACAAAGTAATGTGCCTGGCTGGGTTCGAACCCGGGACCTAACTAAGAATTTTGTCGTATAAAAAGAGCTCCTATATTGACAAGAAGTGAATATAAATTCAGATACCAATTTAAAAAAATATTTTTTTTTATACTCTAATGATGGCAGGACTTCGTTTAAAGTTCGATTAATCATAATTTATTACAGGCTATTATATGGTTTCGTAGCCATGTTATGAATTAATGATAAGTTCCTGATATTCGAAGTTGAATGGTGTTGTTGTTATGACATAAATATTATCATTGTTATATTAATAACAGCTGATTTTGCCGTACATGTTGTCATTCTCCTGCCCTTGTCCCAATTTATTAAGGGTCAGCCCAATATGTACTCTTTCTCCATGCTTTTCAATTTGTTGTCATAGTAGTCATTACTAACTCCATACTCTGATATTACTTAACTGCCCCGTTGCGCTGGTCTCGTGGTCGAAAGAGAGCGTGGGGTCCTGAATTAGATTCTTGGCTTCAGTATAAATGCTTGCTTTTAGCTTGAAATATGGAAGTGTAAGGTTTGGTGTTTCTGAAAGCATGTTAATCGTTTGATCGGATCGGCGGGCGCCTGGGTGTCTACTTTCTAAGTCCGTCAACGAAAACACGGGAACGGATATGGCGCAAGCCGATAGGGACCGCATGCCGTGTGAAGTGTGTAGAACGCATGCCACAGGGCCCGCATTCGGGGAACCGTTTTCATAAGTCGATGGCCCGTGTGCGGGGTGTAGGAGAGCTTCCAACAAGAGTGACATCGACTGATGAATTTCATTGGATGGATATTACGGTCGGTATAAAGCAAGTCGGGTAATCACTGCAGACGGTGTGACGAACACGTATCGACTGCGCCAATACAGATGTACGAAAGTAACTAATGTCAATATCAAATTGTGGACAGTTAATACCGCCACAACTGAAGTTATTTAGACGCGGCGCTAGTGTCTATGTCAATACATCAAACTACTGTTAAAAAAAGGTAGTACCACAAAGGAAATCAACCAAAATAGGCTAACCGGTGAACAACCTTATTGGTAATAAAGAAATTCATAAATAATTTAGTAATAACATTTAGTAAACATTGGTCTCTATTCGGGAGTGTCAAAATAAATAATAATTATTAAAAACGAATAAAAAAGATTATTTCATTACTCATGCGGGAATGCGAAAATCCGACCAATACTCATTTTTTCTTTAGCTAATAATTTATGTTCTTATTTTTAATTTCCTCGTATTCGTAATGAAAAGCAGTGTTTACCTCGGGTAAATTACTTATTTAGTCCCTCGAACTATTAGCGCCCTCACTACTTTACGGGTGTCAAACCCCGTCTCGGGGCGTAAATAAGTTACTTTCACCCCTTGGATAACAAACTACTATTAATTAATTATTTTGTTTCTGTATGGTGACAGTTGCGGTGCAGCGTGCGGGATGCATTGATTTAGGGTTGCCAAAATAATAACCCAGAAAAATTACACTAAAAAATTAAATTATTTTGTTAAGAAGCAGGTACTTAGCTATATTCTTATAATATTATATAAACTTATTACATGTATATTATGTAACACGAAGCGAACTTAGAACATCTCTTACCAAAAAAATATAACAAATCGAAAGAAAACTAGTTTATTATAATAATCGTACGTATGTCAGTTTTGACCTGATTACGTAAAATTTTAGTTTCGTGGATCGCGTGCCTCGGAACTAATTTAATAAAAACAACACAGTTTATTAAAGGGTATTTTGGCATTGCCGCTCGCATTTATGTCACACACTAACCTTCTTAAGTTAAGCACCTTATCGTATTACATGTGATAATAGTTTTAAGTTCATGAGAGAATAGTAAATGTGGTTTGAAACGAGATTTTCAAGGAAAATTTTAAAGCTTCAGTAATACCTTCATGAATGTGAGTGGGTTGAAAAGAGGCTTTGAGATTTAATTGAGAAGATTCAAAAGAAAATATACTAAACTAGCACTTTGCCCGTGACTTCGTCCGCGTGGGTTACGTACTTTCCTAATTCCCCCTTTTCACCCCCTTAAAGGTTAAATTTCCAAAAACCCCTTCTTAGTGCTCCCCTACATTATAATAGGAAGCCGTGTGCATAATTTCACATTCCTAGCCCCAGTAGTTTCGGCTGTACGTTGATATGTTAGTCAGTCAGTTCTCCTTTTATATATATAGATCATCATCGTCAGCCTTAAATGATCCCATTAATAGGACGTAGAATTATATCCATGAGAGGCATGTGCAAAATAGTTTCTTTTAATTTAAAGATTAATTAAATTTTTAGACTATCACTTAATTTGTAAAGCAACAACATGAAGTAGATTCAATATATTGAATAATAAATATTTCTGTCTTTCATAAGATGAAATTGTACCTTTTACTAATAACATAGATCAGCTGTTTAATCAATCTGTTTACTTTGTTTGGTTGTCAAATTATAATTATTCATAGTTTTGGGTTCTTGTTATTTATTATGTTGTCACACTGAATCGTAACTAACACACAGAAGAACCAACACAAGTATTTGGGTTAGAGGTTCCAAAGATATTAGATTAAGCCAGAACCGACTCGTTCTCTTTTCTTCGTCCGCCATGAACAGTAGAGAATTTAGAAGATTCAATCTGTTTACAAAATACATGGGTACTTAAACTCACTCGTTGGGATTAGGCTGAAACGAAAGAAATCACTAGTTACTAATCCTTAATAACTATTCCTATAGTCTCGACCATGTTCACACATCTGTACATACAAGTACGCTGGTCGCACGCGCATCTGACCTTTTGGAGGAACCCTAAAAATATTATAAATAAAGGTTGCTATTTAAAGCGATTTCTATTTAATAACATTATTGTCCAATAAAAAATTACATTGGTCATAAAATTACGAAGTCAGCCACGAATCAAATAAATTGATTGATCAGCAAAATGTACTGCAAATGTGAGCCAAGCCAAGGCGTAGTTGATGGTAATATGTACAACAATCGGAAATCTAGGCATCGAAGCATATATATATATATACATATAGCATTCCACATCGCCAAGAAATTACCTACCTCAATAATTAGTCGACTAGATTGTAACAGAAGCATGTTAATTCATGAGCCATCTATTGGAGTCCACTTAATATGCTATAATTTACAGTAATTAATACAAATAGGATTGTAGTACACTAGATTATCTATATATATAAAAATGTTATGTTGGTTTATGTATTCTTTAAAAACTCAAAAAGTACTGCACTGATTGAGCTGAAACTTTAGCATGATATGTAATCCGCATCAAGGATTGTTTTTATCTGTTTTTTGCATCAGTCACATATCCGCAATCGCGAAAAAACAGTTTTTTTAACAATCAGCTCTGTACCAGTGACCGCGCCATCTACCGGAAGCGAGAATAACACTCGCTGACAACCGCAGTCGTAATGACGCAGTCACATGAGAAGAAATTTTAGCATGATATATAATCCGCATCAAGGATTGTTTTTATCTATTTTTTTTTTGTTAAAAAAACAGTTTTGTGCCACAGCGAAGCGGGGCAGGGTACAGCTAGTATACATATAAAAAACTTAACATGCGGGCCCGTATTTTTAAGCCTTTGTCAAACAGACAGGCGTGGCGAATGCGAAGCGCGCCGTTTTTATTTGTAATGTATGGAATTGTTTGAATTCAGTCACATAGAAAAGCGAAAGCGATCCGATAGCGTGACTGAACTGATGCGAAGACGTGGTGAAGGCGTATTTGCTCTGTTTGACGTTGTTCATAAAAAGCCAGCTAATACAACTGCCACGCCTTGGTTCGCTGCACCGAGTTTGACGTCTCGTATCGGTTCGTTATCGCTTCGAACTCGGTCCGGTTCGCTATCGCCTGTCTGTTTGACAAAAACTTTACTTCTAAGGCCGAGGTAAATAGTCGTACCTAAGCAACAGCCAAAGTCAGTGCTTAGCGACGTTCTAAGCATACATTACGTATAAATAGACAGTTCTTTAGTATTTACTTTCGATGAAAGCCAACCCATTACTGAGGCAGTACTTCGCTCAGCCATAGTATTGATTTTCGAGAACTTAGCACGCCCTAAGTATGGATTTTCCAAGGTATTATCATAAGTGAGTGGTATTTTAAAATGCGTTCAATAAATTCATATTTATTTATTTCTAGACTGAAATACTTTTATAATATTTTAATGTTTTTAAATAATGATTAATCTTAATTTTACTTGATAAATTAAAAAAAAAAACTTTATTAGGCATAAGAAACAATCAACAAAAATGCACTTACCCTAAGATACATTAACACACTAAACATTACGGCACTTTATTAGGCTAGCAATTCGCCTTTGAAAGCTTTTTAAATATAGATTAAGACCGGTTATAACATAAACTTGACACAACAACTTTTGGAGCATATGGAATAATGTAAATTATTTAGAACATATAATTTTACTGCTGGCATGTAGGTATGTCAAAAGTATAATAACAAAGAACTATGATCACTCGGTGCGCCCGACCAGTTTATGTCCAGTGGACGGAGCCAAGAGAAATGTATAATAAAATAAAGCGAATTTGTTTGTTTATGAAATTAAAATTATCCAGTATATTGAGAACGCTTCTGAAACATGACAGTAAAGTATTACTTTCGCTTGAACTATGACTTGCCGGTACTATGTCAAGCAATGCCCAAAGAAACGTTTATTTTTCCCAAATCAGATACTTGGCTTCGCTTAGCCGAAGTAGTACTTCCTGAAGTAATACTTTGACGGATGCTTAGCAACGACTATTTATCTCGGCCTAAGTATCTTGTTGCTTTTATTTTCTATACTTACATTTAGTTTCCTATTCAATTTAGCTTATATTTTTGTGTCAACTTAGATTTTTTGTGGTCATTATTATTTTTATCCAAGTCAATACACTTGACAAACATACTTTTTACATAGACACCTCAGTATAATTTCATGGATAGTATTACCTACCAACTACCGCAGTTTACAAACAAAGTTAGTTTCATATCGAAAAAATCTCAGTTACAAAATACTCGAAATCAATTTATTTTTGCCCGAAGCACGCAACTCTGTTCTGACCGTCGAAAAAACGTCGTATTCACGTGCTACAACTACTGCATTTGTTGGTACCTAGAGGCCTGTGGAAAAATCAAAACGTTTTTTGCTCTTGTTCCGTTCATCTCTATGGCTTAAAAGTCGGTCGCGGGACTGTACGAATTACCGTGACCCCGGAACGTAAAGGGCTATTGAAGGACACCGTGGATTTTAGTCAGTACAAGTCTGACAATCCCTCCCGCTCTGCTCTGGGTGGAAAGACTGATTTGATGATTTTACCACGCTAATAAAAAAATATAGGTATTGCAATCACCTGAAAACCAAAAGGCATTTTATTGGTAAGCCCTAGAGGATTCGGAGGGGAAAAAGCCGAGGCTTATAAAAGTAAAATGGCGCCTGACAGATTTGATTAACGACGCCTTAAAGGGTTATTGAGTTAAGTTACCAAAAATTGCCTAAATGTGGGTATTTGGTACCGTGTAAACTAAATCTGAACATAAATAATTAATGCAGGCTAAATTTATTTTTTCATTATTAATAACGTAGGGTTTATTGGAAAAATTAATAAATTTAAGTGTAAGTTATGTTTTTTTTTTTGCTCCTAAGAGTAACAACAAAAATCAATAAGGTTTGAGTCATATGAGTCGTATAATATTGTACTATTTAGAATGAGGAATATCTTACTGCTTTATAAATGCGAAAAATGTTTGCAAGTTTTTTTAGTTAAAACTACAAAAAAAAACTTTACACTGACATAAGGTTAAAAAATAACATATAGATTAAAATTCATAAAATTATTGTGACAAAAAAATATGCAACTGAAGCCACGAGTTAGTATACGTACATGTCTGCCTGAAACGATTTTTTTTTGCCAATATGAAAAATATACAACTGCACCAGTACCATGTCCCCTGGTCCACTATAGTGGATGAACACTATCTAACAGAGACGAAATCCGTGTCCCTGGAGTGGGACACAAGTTTCCTACGTCATAGGTGATTATTCTGACCTCTTTTGACCTCGAATCTGTCCTTAAAATTTATGGCTTTCGTCAAAACAGCAGACTTTCATTAAAAAAAACTGGCCAGTTACGAGTCGCGCACGAATGGTTCCGTACCATTATCTAAAAAACCGGAATAAAATAAAATTAGTAATATATGCGCCTTTTTTTGTTTTTAGTGTTTGTTGTTATAGCGGCAACGTTAATACTTTATCTGTGAAAACAACTGTTTAACTATCACGGTTCATGAGATACAGCCTGATGACAGACGGACAGACAGACAGATGAACAGCTAAGACTTAGTAATAGGGTCCCGTTTTACCCTTTAGGCACGGAACCCTAACAAGGTTTGTTTAAAAGGTAGTAATCAGAATTTCGGAAAATATTGGATATCGTAAGAAATTTTCTTGAAATGTTCTATGAAAAGGAAGTTGTTCAGCATGACGTGTTGGACCCTTTAAAGTTTACTGACTATCAAATAACAGTTATTAGCTAGTTTAAAAGAATAATTTTTCGTACTAGTATTTTATTACGAACCTGATGTGTTTTCATCAAATGAGTCCTCCCACCCAGGGCAGAGCGGGAGGGACTGTCAGACTCGTACTGATTAAAATCCACGATGTCCTTCAATAGCCCTTTACGTTCCGCGGTCACGGTAATTCTTACAGTCCCGCGACCAACCAGATGTGTCTTACTGTAGGTTAAAAGCATTTCTTTCCCCTTTCTACCTTTCTCTGTCTATAGACAAATAAAGGAATACATTTAAAATTTATTCATACAATACTGACTCATCTATTCGTTTTGAAACGTAGAATTTGACGAAATGACCAATCGTCGGCAATGGTCCACGCTACATTTCACCTACTGACCAATTATGGCCACAGGTTGCGTGTCATGTTAATGCCAACACTGGCCTAATTACCGTCATTACATGATTTCCAAAGACACAGTTGTTAAATGGAACTGGACACCAGCGTTCAATTGGTAATTTATTTATCTATTAAAACGGTTATTAAAATAAGCATAAATGTTATGCCATCATTTTGTGTGTTTATTGCTGTACTTATGTAATTTAAAATTGTCGTAATTTTGTTTGTAACAATTTTCTACAATCTCTTCTAAATAATTGGTAATTAAACTGTTACTATAGACGTATCATATCTGCATTTACGAATTAGCATTTCATATTGCGACTAATTTATTATATGAAGACGAGACTAAACCATATAGGTACGCCGTCTCATAATAATAAAAAAAAAAAAAAAAAAAAAAAAAATATTCCACAACTATCACACAACGTCATCTAGTCCCAAGCTAAGCAGAGCTTGTGTTATGGGTACTAGACAACTGATAAACATACTTATATATTTCTAAATACATACATATTATAGATAAATTACACCCAGACACAGAACAAATGATCGTGCTCATTATTATATATATACACGAAACTAATTCTAGTCTCTTATTCTAATAACATTAAAGTAGAAAATCTTCACTTATATGAAACCACAATTACGATAAACCTTTTGTTGTTGTAGACAGTTAATTAACTAAAATTCAGGAATCTTAATTAGCAAACGTTGTTATTGAAACTTAAAAATATGGTTTAACATTTTAATCAGGCACCTACATGGTAAATCAATAAGACCCTCTGAATAAACGTTCTTTACAAAATTGGTTAAATTTAATTAAAATTTCCACTCCTGTTGTTGAAAGCAAACCGAACGCGATTTCCCAAAAGGTGAAAACATCAACATTTATAGGAGTGGGTTTGTAGCTAATATCTGTATCTTTACGAGCTAATATCATCTAACATTAAAACAAGTCTATTCTATACCAAATAAAAGACACGATACGCGTGATTAACTGCCGTAGTTTGTGCGAAGTCGTAAAAAAAGCAATGAGTTGTGTTTTGGCACAGTTCCGCGAATTTTCTTTCCGTGAATCAGGTGTAGGTGAAATGGTAGGTACTGCGGGTCTAAAACGACCACATAGCGATATTCCTAATGATTCAGTTCATGAATAAAAAATAGAAGAATAGCCAATGACGTTGCTGGAAATTGACGAAGTGAATCATCGGGCATATTGCTTAATGTGGCCGTTTTAGACCCCCTGGTACCTGAACGTAATTCATACGTCTAATATTCCAGTCAAAAATGAGATCTTTACGCTATTAGTTCCTAAGGAATCAGAGCCGCCGTTACCCTATTTAAGCAAAGGAGCCTTACACCGTATGGGAAACGTTTAAACAAAAAATTTACGTGATTTATAACGTTTTTTGAAGAGCTATAGAATCATACAAATATAAGATGCAACAGCGATAGATAATTTAGATTCATAACTAAATAGCTCACTAGAACTCAGGGCTCTTAAAGGTAGTGGGTCCCTGGGCGTGTGCGTAGAGTAGGTACCCTTTGGAGAAGACGGCCCTGTAAGTAAGGTGCCGTCAAGGTTGGCCCAGAAAGACATGATGCGGTGACGCTTACCATAAAAGCGGATTCGAAACGGTACCAAAAAAGAGTTTCATGGAAAATCAGTTTTAGTGGAATAGCACCTTTGAAATAATGCGATTCCAAGTCTGTAAGAACACACGTGTAACTGATTATAAGTAGGCTAAAGCTTTGATAAGTCAACTTATGTATCAATTTTCGTTCTTAGACAATTAAGTCGTTTGTTATCAGTAATTGACTTAATAATGAATACCTTCATTGATTGTAATAAAGTCACTTTTCGTGGGTAAATGTGACCGCATAGATTTTATAAATAACTCAATAGACGTTCATGAGGGTATTATATTACTTAACTTAGATAAATGTAGCACAGAAACCTCAATTTTTAGGTATCAATATTTCAAAACAGTTGAGAGAAATTGATAAATATCGTTAATATAAAGTATTTATATTGATAAAATATTGCTAAATAACTTGGAACTTGCTTTACACGAAACAGAGTTGAACGTCGTGAAATAGCAAACACATTAATAAGTATAACTAACGGTTGTGCATTATTTTATAGCAAATTGTTTCATAGAATTTCGTTACACATAAAATTTTACTGTATGGCGGGGTCTAAAAGTCTTTAATCCTAACTTGTACGGATCGCGTGCCCAATTACCGAGCTTGCTCTTGGATATTAAGGTTTCTATGCCTTTTGGATCGTAAAAAAAACTCCGAACAATCGATATTCGTCAAAGAATAATTCTATTAATTGATTAGTTTGAATAAAGAAAAGGGATCATGAAATGACATGACATTTAATTGTGTTTCTACGAAATGTTATGTTTCATTCAAGTTAATAGTCGGTTAAATAATAATAATATGCAAAGTGAAAATATAAGGACCAAATTATTATTAGTACATTTTCTGCGAAACGATATTCTATGAAAGTTTTGTTCTCAAAATAAAGATAACATCACAAAACAACGATTTTCATAAAATAACTGTGAGATACCGAATTCTTCGACTAGCCGATCTTTATCGTCTTTTTTTTTTTTTTTTTTTTTTTTATCGTGGTAAAATCATCAAATGAGTCCTCCCACCCAGGGCAGGGCGGCAGGGACTGTCAGACTTGTACTGACTAAAATCCACGGTGTCCTTCACGAGCCCTTTACGTACCGGGGTTACGGTGATGGGTAAGTCCCGCGACCCCGGCAGGCTCTGGCCCTCTACAGGCCCCGTCAATTTGCTGACACTCTTTGAGGCGCGCGTGGAACACAACGCGCCGTCGACCCGGGCATGGTCCATGGTCGGACAGCAAGTCGCCCATTACTCGCTGCCCGCATGCCCGCGCCTACGGTGGCCGGAGATCGTCCTGTGACGTCCGACGCCGTGGGCGTCTACCACTGCGGCTGGGATGGAGGGAGGACGCTGTCCTCTCCCTCAGGCGGCCCGCCTCCTCCTTCACGAGCATGACTGCTTCGCAGAAGGAGGCGACCGCTTCCCACTCCGTCTCGCCCCGCAGCATGGCCTCGACCAATGCCGGGCGCGAGAGGTCTCCGCCTATCGCCGTCGTGAGGACACGGCGGTGCTCTGCCCAAGCGGGGCAGTCCTGCACCGTATGCTCCACCGTGTCCTCCGGACGATCCTCGCAGTGGTGACACCCAGGCGTTTCTTCCCTCCCTAATCTTTATCGTCTACACAATAAATACTGATATAATATAAAATGTACTATAATACCGATATATAATACCGTTTGAGCAAATAATTGACATTAAAATTTAAAGACAAACCCTCTGGGAGTTGCTGTCTACAAAAGCGGTTGTAATTGAATGAAGCTTTGAATAAATAAAAACTATAACACTTCAAAGTTATATTTATATATCGATCACTGATTTAAAGTAAACACTAGCTGTTGCCAGCGGCTTTGTCCGCGTGTAGTTCGATAATTGTCTCACCGGGAATCTGAATCAAAAGTATATTTTGCGATGAATGTGAGAAATGTATTTCTAAACGCCAAACTCGAGAACGGCTGGACCAACTCGGCTAATTAATTAATTGTCAGGTTTGTATGCATGAAAAGTTTCTTTAATAGTAAATTGCATCGTGTTAGAAATTTCCAAGAGCTGTTTAACTTTATTTACTGAGACTATTTTTTTTTATCGTGGTAAAATTATCAAATGAGTCCTCCCACCCAGGGCAGAGAACTCATTTGATAATCATACCACAGTAAAAAAAAATGACAGTTCGCTGGTCGAGTGTCCATTACTTTACAATACGTCTAAAATAACAGCTTATTATTTTAGGTACTTAATACTTAAGTACGGCTCGATGTGAGCCGCTGTGAGCGGTGACTAAGAGCGGGCGTTGAACGTGAGATCAAAATGTATAAAAATGTTTGAAATACGCCTCGAAACGTGGTAGTGGCGAATTCTTCAGACTTAGTAGTTGGTTGCTCCGCTCAACGCTTAGATCATAGTCGTGGACGGCACGTTTGGCGTAGTTGTTGAGCGATCGACTGCTGCGCAGGGTGTCGTGAGTTCGATCCCCGCACGAAACAAATATTAGTAAGACCTGCAAGTAACTGTTTCGGTTTTGGGTGTTTGTTTAGATTTTTTCTATGTTTGTAAAGTCATCTACGACAAAGGAGAAATTAGTACAGGGGCAACGTTTTTTTTAAATGTTTGTAAACGCAATCATAATATAGGAGAAATTCCTAGTCTTCCCACACTACGATTTTTTCCTATATAGGTTTTTTATCCACTTATTTGAGAGTAATGGTTTTTGTAATAGCCATGTCTTAACGAATTAAAATATAAACTTCAATGTTGAATTACTTTTTGACTCCATAAACAGGATGTAAGTTGTAACTCGCTGTAAGTCGCATAACTTCAACCTACGCTATGACGGAAGGCGCAATAAATACATACATTGTTTCAGACGAGCCGGGTTTCAGCGCGCCGATCGCAAATGTGACCGCACCGCTCGGGCGAGAGGCGATTCTCGCGTGCACTGTGCACAACCTATCCACGTACAAGGTTGGTAACATTGACACCTATACCTACGAGTATATTACAGCCCAGACATCGAATGACTGGTTGCACTCGTGTTTCACTGCAGATATTTTGTTTACTTTAGGAAGGGTACCTGCGGAGAGAAACCTATCTGCGGGTATACCCGCTTTCCCAGACGTGGAGACCGAATCGTTTTATTTATAATACGCAGACGGTTTAAATAAACTTTACTGGCGCGATAACTGGGCTTAAAAGTTACTGGGCTTAATGACACGAATTTTTGTGGCGATATTTGTGGTCACTTCCTTAGGTATGCTAGGGCCGGTCGCGGGACTCACGAATTTTTGTGACCCCGGAACGTAAAGGGCTATTGAAGGACACCGTGGATTTAGTCAGTACGAGTTTGACAGCCCCTCCCGCCCTGCTCTGGGTGGGAGGACTCATTTGATATTTTTGTCACGCTAAAAATAAAAAAAGCGTGGCCCTAGCATACTTTTTTCTTTCTGGGGTCACGGTAATTTGTGATTTCCGCAACCCCGGCAGGCTTTGGCCCTTTACAGGCCCCGTCATTATGCTGACACTCCTTGAGGCGCGCGTGGAACACAACGCGCCGTCGACCCGGGAATGGCCCATGCTCGGACAGCGAGTCGCCCATTACTCGCCGGCCGCAACGGGAAATTGTTGCGATGATAGACGTTAATAGGAACATTTACCGTCTACTACAAAAAGGTTAAACATCTGTTCTAAAAAACAAACTTATATAAAAAAAGTGCAACTGTTAAAAGACCCTTATATCAACGTCAAATGCCGTTTTCCAGTTGGTAGTTTTTTTTAGATAAGTGTCAGCACTTTAAAAGACGTTCGACAGGTGTTCAACTTTTTGTGGTACTACGATTCAAGACTACCTATTATCGCGAAAGTTAACGGCATTTCCCATTACTGTGACCCCCACATTAGTCAAATATTTAAGACTGATCATGGAATTCATTCTAAACAGAAATAACATTCATGCAGCTAGATTTCAGTGAATTCCTGAAGACTGTTACAGTAAAGAAGTTGAAAGCTTATGCTACATTCCCAGCAAGATATTGCATATGCTAAATAAAAGACGACTAGCGACTTAGAGAATTTAGAATCCTACAGCTCTTATCTTGAAGACATTGCTGAAAGCGCTTAGACGAATACAGCAAGTTTAAGTAGAGTGCTGGGGGAAATCCAGCATTATGCTTAAAGCTGCTGTATTTGTTAAGAAAGAGCTTCTGAACTATTATGTGGAGTGTGTAATTATGAACGATTACGATTAAATTTCTGATGTGGGACAGAAGTCTATTTTGTTTGTAACATAAGGCGTCGTCTTACTGCCACGTGCAAAGTTAATGAAGACTTTTACTTGAAATGTGATTTAAAAGGGGGGGCTGGGACTGCAAAGAGAAACTAAATTGAAGAGACGACACGATTAGCACAGTGGCTGAGCGATTGGACTTAAGTGCTGCGTGTCGTGGGTTCGATTCCCGTACGGAGCAAATATTCATATGTACATGTAGCTGTTCCGGGTCTGGGCGTTTGTGTATGTGAGTTTATTATAAGTGTTTGTGTTGTAAGTGTTTGTAAACGCACCCACGATACTGGAGAAATTCCTAGTGTGGGTAACTTTAAAAAAGAATATAATTATAGGAATACTATAATTCGATTTTAAAATTGAATATACTCGATTTCCGAATTTGTTATTGAATAATACAAGGTTAGTCGATGACGTTGCTAATTGAATCATTAGGAATATTGTTTAAAGTGTCTGTTTTAAGAGCGCGTATTCTGAAAGTTGAACGTCGCAAATAGTTGTCAAATATTAACAAGTTTTATTTAATTTGGCAATGTTAATGTATGGAAATAAGAAATATGGCTCTGAAGTGCACAAAAAAAAATGATTAGGCAATATTGTATTGGCAACACCGAATAAACAGTTTTAGTTGTAAAAAAGTTTTTGGAAACTTTCCTAATATTTTTTTTTACACATGAAACGGTCACAACATCAAATTCAGTAATTTAATGGCATTCCTATATCATTTTTTAGTGCACTACGGAGCCATATTTCTTATTTTCATACAGTAAAATTAATTACCAAATTAATTAAAACTTGTTTTTTTGACAGCTATTTGCGATGTTGCCAACTTTCTGGTAACGCGTCCTTAAACCCTCTGCTCATAAGTACACGCAAAATTGTTATTCTAATAAAGACTCTTAAATTACAAATTGGAAGTGGAGTCTATTGTTATCTGAGCCTACACGAAACGCCGGCGTCGATGTGACAGGTCGCGACTATACGATCTCAAATTAGTCCTAATGGCCTTAAGAATAGATTCACGGGATTGCTTTTAAGTCAGGAAGACTATGCCTTTTAACCATGATGTATCCTTACTGCAATACTGGTAGCTAATTTTTTAAATTAATTTACTTATTAAAAAAAAAAACCTTTTATGGAAAGATAATATGACTACTGTCATGAATTCCTCTCGCAGTCAATAACAAATCGCGAAAAATAAATAAAGTTAAAGGATAAAATATCAAATATATGTATAAAAAGTGTTTAAATCAAGCAATGAATGTGGTTATTCCTTAGCTACCTGATCCATTAAAGTCGCGAAATACAGTTTCTGATAAGTTTATCAAGTTTCCCAACTATATTAAAGTTACCATACAAAACATCGTAATGACTTAGTACCAACAGTATCGCATATCAAAGTTCCCTTACGAAACTCCTAAGAATTTCATTGGAAATTCGTAGAAACTTTTTCAATTGATGTTTGTGTATGAGCGTACGAAAGCACAGGAATGTCGCATTACTAACAAACTGGTAGTTTATCGAACTTATTTAGATTTTTATAATAAGCGTCTTGTGGTCGTAATGGTGTTTAAAAATGGCCATAAACATTTGGTAATAGGTTGCGTGGCTGAGGGTTGACACGCAGACCATTCTCACAATCCACACGCACGTGATATCGAGGAGTCGGAGGGTGGGGGTGACCCACAGCGACCACCGGACCTGGTTCCTGCACATCAGAGAGCTACGGGAGACGGACAGAGGATGGTACATGTGCCAGATCAACACGGACCCTATGAAGTCGCAATTGGGATATTTGGATATTGTTGGTAAGTTTAATAAAAATAATAGGTTGTTTTCTCGATTTCGATATACTTAGAGCCTACATTATTTCTACATCGATTATGATTATCATTATTGATTGCAGCGCGTACGCCTATCAAGTACTTCGTACTCAGCGAATACGTTTGCTTCTCCTTCAACCAAGCGAAAGCAAAGCGCGGAAAACAAGAAATTTGAAACCATAGTTGGCTAATAACACTGCGTTACACTTTTGATTTTGGTAACCGCTTAACCGATAGCCGGAATGAATAACTGATTAGTCATATAAAATAACAAAAACTACGAGTGTCTAGTTTTCGAGGTATACGTTAATCAACATTATTAGTGTCTAAACACACTATGCCGAAGTTACGCGACCGAAGTTCAGCGTCTAATTTTACGTTCCGACGTATTTGGCTCATAGGACACACCATAAGTGCCGAACTAACGCGGCAGAAATTCGGCGCTGACGGCTCCCTGCTGCTCCCCGCCCCCGGATCTTCGTCGGTAATCGAACCGAAATTTGGTCACGTATAATGTGTGGTCACAGAATAAGTTGCCGCTGAACTTACGCCCGACCGAAGTAAGGCTGTACGCTATGATGCGACGTAATTTTGGCATAGTGTGTTGTCAGTAATTCAAATAGCATTGCAGGCGTAATTATGCTGAACTTCGGTCGCGTAACTTCGGCATAGTGTGTTTAGAAACTTAAATTGATTCGATTGATGATGATTGAAGAGTTTGTTTGTTTGAACGCGTAAATCTCTACAACTAGCTGTCGTATTTGAAAATATTTTGTTTATATGATAGCTACATTTATGAGAAGGAGTAAAATCTATTTAACATCACGCTGCAAGTCTTGGGAGCTGAGGAAAGTATTATACCGCGGGAATTAGTTACTGATTCTTATACGCCCGCTGTGGCACCTACTGCTCAGCCCCTAAGAGTGGTAGCGTGTTTTGAAAAGCCTTATAACCTTCCTGGAGACATTAAATTTGTAAAAAAGTAATAATAATACTCGTAAATGTAATGTGTATTTGATGATTTAGATTTTTGTATGATAATGATTGCAAATCATAATGTTGTTGAGGGTAAAGCCCTCAATAACCCTTGTGAAAAATTTAAAGCCGCGGATATTAGTGTACCATTATTTTTAAATAATGTGGATATAAGTACTTCGGAAAGTGATATACTGGCTTACATATTTAATAAAACACAGGTTAAAGTATCTTTGCAGAAGATTAAAGCGAAGATACAGCGTCAATACAACGCGTACAAAATGTGTGTGCCAAAGTCAAAGCTTACACTTTTCTTAGAAAGTAGCCTGTGGCCGGAGGGAGTTTCCATTAGAAAGTTTGTAGAATACAAAAATATTAATGGCAGACAAACCAACAAGGAAAAATAATAACACGACGTTTGTCAGCTTCAATTGTCGATCAATAACAAGATCAATCGATTGTGTAAGATCGTTATGTCAAACAGCTGACATAGTGTCACTACAGGAAACATGGCTCCTGCCCCATGACATTTCATATCTGGCAGGAGTAGACCAGGATTTTGCCTATACTGGCAAATCAGCGGTGGATACGTCGGCGGGAATGCTACGGGGCCGGCCGTATGGCGGCGTAGCTATACTATGGCGCAAGAGTGTGTACCCGTGTGTGTCGATAGTGGAGTGTAAAAGTGTGAGGCTCACAGCCATTAAAGTAACGTTAAACGGTCGTCAGTTTTTGGTATTTTCGGTTTATTTGCCGACGGACTCAACAGAAAATATGACCGAATTTACGGACTGCCTGGCAGAGATTAGTGCAGTGATAGACAGTTGTGCTGTAGAAATGGTTTACATACTTGGCGACTTTAATGCACATCCAAGTGCATCTTTTGGTAAGGAGCTTATTAATTTTTGTAACGAGCAGTGTTGGGAGTGTGCGGATATTGACTTTTTGGGATTGTTATCGGACTCATATACATATATTAGTGACGTTCATGGTACTAGGTCATGGTTGGATCATGTTGTAGTAACTGAGGCTGCGAGGCGTTCAATTTCAAAGGTCGAGATTAAATACAATATCTCATGGTCAGATCATTTTCCTATAGAGATAACATGCGACATTGATACGCTTAAACCTAAATTTAACTTAAATAATGCGGGGAAGAATAGTATTGTTTGGGGGAACAGGGATTTGTCGCAGTTACAACAATATAACCAATTATGTACACGTAAGCTACGTGATATAGATTTCCCACCGGAATTTAGAAACTGTGCAGATGTTCTTTGTAAAAATTTTGACCACAGGAACGTAATAGACAAAATGTATGATAATATTGTAAACATATTAAGTGATGCAGCATCAAATTCTTGCAATGAAAAATTAAATAATTTTCAAAAGAAAAGACATATTACCGGGTGGAATAAATATGTGAAAACGGCTCATGGAGACGCTCGACTTAGGTTTCAGGAATGGGTTATAAATGGAAAGCCCACCTCTGGTCCGCTCTTTGAAAGTATGCGTAGGTCACGTGCTACATTTAAATCTAAACTTAAATGGTGTCAGAACAACCAGACGCAAATAAAAATGAATATTTTAGCAACGCAGCATACGACTAAAAACTTCGTTCAATTTTGGAAAGAAACCGGTAAACTGAATCCGAGGTCGGGCGTGCCAGTGAGCGTCGGGGGTAATAGTGAGCCCGACTTGATTGCCAACTTATTTAGAGAACACTTTAGAGTACAAACGCCTTTGGTTCCCAGGAGTAATGGAACCGAGCCACATGAGGCTCGTGTCGGGGACAAGATTATGCGTATCACATATAAGGACGTTGCACAGGCGGTGAAAGGCATGAAAAGAGGAAAATCCCCTGGCCATGACTCATTAAGTATTGAACACTTGCAACATGCAGGAGAACATTTGCCAAGGGCGCTCGCCATGCTTTTCACCTTCTGTGTAGGGCACTCATACCTGCCTGATGCGATGATGAGGACTGTGGTTGTCCCAATTATGAAGAATAAGACAGGTGATGCTTCTAGTTTGACTAACTACAGGCCTATATCTCTCGCAACTGTGATAGCTAAGATATTGGATAGTGTGATTGATAAACATTTAGATAAGCATGTTAAATTACATGACGCTCAGTTTGGTTTCCGAACTGGGTTGTCTACTGAAACAGCAATACTGAGTCTCAAGCACACTATCCAGTATTACACTAGCAGAAACACGCCTGTTTATGCATGTTTCTTAGATTTATCAAAGGCGTTCGACCTCGTTGTGTATGACAAGCTGTGGCAGAAATTATCGAGTGAGACTGAGCTTCCCGACGAGCTCACATCGCTTCTCAAATATTGGTATGGCAATCAGTATAACAATGTCAGGTGGGCGGGGTCGCTATCGGACACGTATAAGCTGGAGTGTGGAGTGAGGCAGGGGGGCCTGACCTCACCGAAGCTCTTTAATCTGTACGTGGATCGGCTGGTTCGTGAGCTCAGCAGTACTGGGGTAGGCTGTTCGATTGATGGGGTTTTTGTTAACAATATCAGCTACGCCGATGATATGGTGCTGCTGAGCCCATCGATCAGTGCCCTCAGGCGCCTAATAAAAGTGTGTGAGTGCTATGCGGAGGTCCATGGGCTCAGGTATAATACGAGCAAGAGCGAGATGATGGTGTTCAAATCCGGTACGAAGAGCTATGACACCGTCCCGCAAATTACACTGGGCGGCAGCGCACTTAAGAGAGTGCCGCAGTTCAAGTACCTGGGCCACTGGGTCACCGAGTCCCTCACAGATGATGTGGATATAGAACGGGAACGCAGGGCATTGTCAGTCAGAGCTAATATGCTGGCGCGTAGGTTTGCGCGCTGCACTGCACAGGTGAAAATAACCCTATTTCAAGCGTACTGTCAGTCTTTTTATACATGCAGCCTATGGGTGAGGCATACGCAGAGGACTTATAGTGCCCTGCGTGTCCAATATAATAACGCGTTCAGGATGCTGATGGGACTGCCACGCGCTTGTAGCGCATCAGGCATGTTTGCAGACGCACAAGTAGATGGCTTTACAGCAATACATCGTAAGAGAATAGCGTCCCTGATGCGTCGCCTGCGGGGCAGTCCCAACAGCTTCCTGAAACTCATAACGGGGAGAATGGACACTGACTGTTGTTTCATGGAGTACTGGACAAAACAGCATGCCAGGCGTGCCACATCCATGAAATAATCTTAGTGTATATTTGTATTGTTTTTATATTATTTAAAATTATTGACATTTTATAAATTATTTTGTGTTTTTAGTGTTTGAATTGTATGTTTGATGATTATTATTATTTATTTCTAATTTTATTGTTTATTTATACTTGTTTATTTTAAAATTCAAATTGTACTATGGACTATGTCTGAATCAAATAAATAAATTAAAATTAAACGTTTTTCGGTAACATTGCAGTCGGTTTTGTATTTCCTCAAAAACCTTTACGACATTCGACTTAGGCGTTAAGCCTTTGTCAAACAGACAGGCGTGGCGAATGCGAAGCGTGACGTTTTTATTGTAAGGAATTGTTTGAATCCAGTCACATAGAAAAGCGAAAGCGATCCGATAGCGTGACCGAACTATCGGACTGACGTCTCGTATCGGTTCGTTATCGCTTCGGACTCGCCTGTCTGTTTGACAAAGGCATTAATGTGTATTAAATATTATCCTCCCAGATATCATCTAATATAATGTTTTCCCCCAGTTCCTCCTGATATTCTCGATCGAGGCACGAGCACTGACCAGACAGCGAGGGAAGGCGCTTCGATAAATCTAACATGTGCTGCCACGGGATCACCGCATCCACAAATTACTTGGCGAAGAGAACATTCCAAACCTATTACTATCTCAGACGGAATGCAAGGTAAACGCTGTTTTAAAATATTAACTGTATAGTATGAGATACGTAGCTTTTGCACAAAATTCATGGTATACATAAGTATCAAGGTGTGCGGACGGCGAGTAATTGGTAACTCGCCGTCCGATCATGGATCATGCCCGGGTTGTTGCTAATTTCATTTTGATATTACGAGCCGACCGTGACCGTACGTGATCGACATCAGCCTCACCACAGGAATACAGACCTAAAAAAAAATTACAAATTACTGCCAAGACCGATGGACAATCCGACTGTAAGTCAATACTATTGAAAGACTAGCTGATCCGGCAAACTTCGTACCGCCTCAGAATCATTTTTTTAACATTTCCATCTCCTTCCCTTGACTTCTAAAAATAATTAAAAACCAAAATTAGCCAAATCGGTCCAGCCGTTATCGAATTTTAGCGAGACTAACAAACAGCAATTGATTTTTATATTCATAGATTTGTCGTTATATAAATAAATAAGAAACGCTTTACATAACCACCAACTTATCTGTTCCGATGAAGGTGTCTCGGTCGCTTCGGTAGTGGAGAGTTTAGTGTTGAAACTAAAGATGTTTTCAAACTGGGAGTTGCCGGGTCGATGGCGCGTTGTGTTCCACGCGCGCCTTAAGGAGTGTCAGCATAGTGACGGGTCCCACTGTAGAGGGCCGAAGCCTGCCGGGTTCGCGGGACTCACGAATTACCGTGACCCCGGTACGTAAAGGGCCATTGAAGGACACTGTAGATCCAATATTGACCGTTTGGGCCAGCTAAGTTTATGGCACTATACGTATAGAACCGATTATCCCTTGATGTCAACGTGTTATTTATGTTTTGACGAGCAGCCGTAAATTGGGAAAGGCCTTGTTCAAGACCAGAATCAAACAACAATAGGCTGTGCAGACTGATTGATAAGAAATTCCGTTTTACTAGAAACCAATTTCAAATACTGATCCAATGTGGTTGGAACAGCTCCCGGAGAGTGTGTTCTCGTGAGAATTGGGATAAAGGACGGTAATACGAGTATCAAGTGGTCATGCAGATTTAGGAAAATGACTTTGTTTCTCCTGGGAAATGCATGTCTTGCACTACAAAAGATCCTGCAACGTTAGGACGCTTTATGTTCGGATTTACATTGTTGTGTTAACGAGAAATAATGAGATCTAGGTAACGTCAAGGGCAACTGAATAATCAGCTGGATTTTAGTTGACGATTGGCGCAGTCGCTAAGCGATTGAATTCTTAAGCCTTTGGCAAACGGGCACGCCGCAATCGCGGCGGTAAGACCCCTCTTTGAGGAGTGGCTGGATAGGCGTCACGGCGTCCTGACCTACCGCATGACGCAGGTCCTCACCGGACACGGAAGTTTCGGGAGGTTCCTGTGTCTGATAGGGAGGGAAGAAACGCCTGGGTGTCACCACTGCGAGGATCGTCCGGAGGACACGGTGGAGCATACGGTGCAGGACTGCCCCGCTTGGGCAGAGCACCGCCGTGTCCTCACGACGACGATAGGCGGAGACCTCTCGCGCCCGGCATTGGTCGAGGCCATGCTGCGGGGCGAGACGGAGTGGGAAGCGGTCGCCTCCTTCTGCGAAGCAGTCATGCTCGTGAAGGAGGAGGCGGGCCGCCTGAGGGAGAGGACAGCGTCCTCCCTCCACCCCAGCCGCAGTGGTAGACGCCCACGGCGTCGGACGTCGCAAGACGATCTCCGGCCACCGTAGGCGCGGGCATGCGGGCAGCGAGTAATGGGCGACTCGCTGTCCGACCATGGACCATGCCCGGGTCGACGGCGCGTTGTGTTCCACGCGCGCCTCAAAGAGTGTCAGCATAGTGACGGGGCCTGTAGAGGGCCAAAGCCTGCCGGGGTCGCGGGACCAAGGGATTACCGTGACCCCGGTACGTAAAGGGCTAGTGAAGGACACCGTGGATTTTAGTCAGTACAAGTCTGACAGTCCCTCCCGCCCTGCCCTGGGTGGGAGGACTCATTTGATGATTTTACCACGATAAAAAAAAAAAAAAAAAAAAAAAAAAAAAAAAAAAAAAAAAAAAAAAAAAAAAAGCCTTTGGCAAACAGATAGGCGTGGCGAATGCGAACCGAGGCGTTTTTATTTGTAATGTATGGAATAGTCTGAATTCAGTCACATAGAAAAGCGAAAGCGATCCGATAGCGTGACCGAACCGATGTGAAGACGTGGCGAAGGCGTATTTGCTCTGTTTGACGTCGTTCATAAAAAGCCAGCTAATACAACTGCCACACCTCGGTTCGCTGCACCCATTTTGACGTCTCGTGTCGGTTCGTTAACGTTTCGGACTCGGACCGGTTCGCTATCGCCTGTCTGTTTGACAAAGGCTTTAGTTCGATTCCCGTATGGAACAAATGGGTATTTCTATCATCTACCATTAGTTGTACCGGGTGTGGGTGCTTGTGTATCTGATGACCCTGAACCACTACAGTAGGTCATAAAAATATTTATTCCGTACGGAACTCGAATCCGGACACACAGCGAAGCAATCGTTCAGTCACTACTCCAACCGGATCGAATCATCTACTACACCATAAATATCAGCCTTATAATAAGTAGTTTATTTATTAACTAGCGACCCCTCCCGGTTCCGCACGGGTGCAGTCTCTACTATATTATGAATTTAATATACATATAAACCTTCCTCTTGAATCACTCTAACTATTTAAAAAAAAACACATCAAAATCCGTTGCGTAGTTTTAAAGATTTAAGCATACATAGGGACAGACAGACAGCGGGAATCGACTTTGTTTTATACTATGTAGTGATAACTGTACTGTTACCAGGACCATGCCACACCGTGGATAGTTTAAATATATGAGACAGAGCAAGAAAAAGTCCGGTTAAGCAGCCCACAACCTGTTCTAGGTTCACATGCGAGATGCCATTAACAAAAAAAACGACGGGTTGCATTCTGGGAGTGCCGGCAGAAGTGAAAACTTGAATAGTAATTGTTGGAAATATCTTGTGAACAGATTTGAGTAAAACTCGCAATGTGACGTACATCTTTTATAAACAATGTTACCTAGCAACGAATGTATCCAGCATACAAACTTCTTTAAAAGTAATAAAGTCACACGAACATTCACGCAAGCGCCCTGCGCCGTCCTACGCTTTTTCCTGACGTCCTACGCCTTTTCGATCAGGTCACGTGTCCTGACGCGAGTTTAAGATTTTATACCCATTACAGAAAAAGTGCTCAACGCCGCTAAAGAAGTTTTCACTTCAAAAAAAGACAGGGCAAGACAGAACCATGCCCAGGATGTATAATTTGCCTGTTTACATTGACCGTAAAGCATCCCAAGTCTCAGACTCATCTCAGCTTGTATCTTACACATCCTAACTCATACGTACGCGTTAACGTTTACATACACATGAACTGTACTGTTTACTCTGCATCTGTTGTAGTTTGCATAACTTAGTTTGTACTTAGTATTATAGAATCTACAACTTTATAATATTGTTTAAAGCGGTTTGTAATCAACGTTTAATGCATTGCGATAAGATTGCGATAGTAAGTTACCGTGATGAGTTTTAAAGAGTTATTTTCTTAGGATTCAGATATTTTTTAACGGTACCTGTGTGGTAGCGTGAAATAGAGCGGCTAGCACGAGTGTGCCCCCGGGTCGCGGGATTGTCTCATCAGGTGAACGTGACCCTGGAACGTAAAGGGCCATTGAGGGATCACCGTGGTTTTTAATCAGTACAAGTCTGATAGTCGCTCCCGTCCCGCCGTGGATGGGAGGACTCATTTGATGATTTTACGACCATAAAAAAAGTCCAAGTCAGAGTCAGTAAGAGTCAGCGTTAGAGTCATCGTAAGAACTGATTGATATCGAAGTCTAAGCATTTTTTTTGCATCCAACATCAAAGATTAGATGCTCTCGTATTTTCAATTCAAAAATCGACACTGTACACTCATGTTAGTGCCTCCGATAACTATTCGGGTGAACGTGTTGTTAAGTGGAGACTACAAATCGGAAAGCGTAAGATTGCTCTCCAGTTAGAGGTCAGAGTTCCCGTTTGAATAGTGAATAGAATAGAATAGAAAATCAGTAGTACAGAAATATAGAATACGGCGTGCAATAGGCGAGATGAATGAAAATATCGAATTACTTACTTAGTTAGTCTTAGGAGTATCAGTGAGTTATTTTATCAAAAAAATATCTGATCCGAACGTTTTCTTTTGTTACTTTAATCAAAGTTGAGGCATATATGACGTTTTTTTTTCGTGAGATATAGCGTGGTGACAGACGGACAGCGGAGTCTTAGTAGGGTCCCGTTTTACCCTTTGGGTACGGCAACCTAAAAAGAGTCCATTATTTTTCAATACTCTAACCGGACTCTTATTTATTGTTGCTATCATCATACTTATTAAGGAAGCATGTGTCTAGTAGCATTAAGCTGAAAATGATGATGATAAACGATATAAATCAGCATCTGACTCAAAACCTTTCTCATAGCATTTTAGCTACAATTGGATATTACCCAGGTTTCAAAGCATATTTAAGTCTATTTTTGGGGTTTTCCAGTCAAGAGTGAACAGGTTACTTCTAGGCAAGGTTCACCGTGGTCGCGGGACTTACGAATTACCGTGACCTCGGTACGTAAAGGGCTAGTGAAGGACACCGTGGATTTTAGTCAGTACGTGTTTGACAGTCCCTCCCGTCCTGCCCTGGGTGGGAGGACTCATTTGATGATTTTACCGCGCTAAAAAAAAAGGCAAGCTTCACCGTCGACCACATCTTCGCTTACCATCAGGTAACATAGTGGTCAAACGCGAACATATATCTTAAAAAAATAATTGTATTGTTAAATTTCATTCTGACAACCAATTTGAGATTTGATTTAAGTCCGACTCCCAAATCGCTGATAGTCTTCGTTTACTTTTTTTTTGGTAAGACGACTATTTTTGTTCCAGTGACGTCATTTGAAGGTCCGGAGTTGAACATAACTCGGGTAACGAGGCAGCACGCAGGGGCGTACCTGTGCATCGCCTCAAATGGCGTGCCGCCGACTGTGAGCAAGAGAATTATGCTGACAGTGCAATGTAAGTAATGTTTACTTAATTAAGATCACATCATAATGATGTTAGTATATCCCAGATGTTATGCGAATTTCGTGTTCATTTTGTTCGGTGAACTTGGCAGAGACCGGTTTTCAGAACTAATATTATTATATTAGTTCCCAAAACCGGTCGTCATATGAACGGGAGCATCGTGGATGGATGCGCGTGAGCCTTTGCTTCCTGCCAAATATCAATTCATTGTCAACTATATACATAGTAAGTTCTAAATTCAAGTATTTAGAACTTCTCCTCTCTTCTCCCCCTCGATGCATAGTGTACCGCTCGATAAAATTAATATGAGATGCGTTGAACGTTCCATCAAACACATTTTCGATATTTTACACAATAGATGTATTGAGTGATCATTACCCATTCGATATTAAGAATCATAACCATCACCATATTTATAATATCGATGTATCGTGGTCGTTAAATTGATATTCGATGATTTGTCCTTCGATTGGGCGTAGTACACCCGAATATGGGCAGTGAACATTAATGTGAGTAGTATTTATTGTGGCTTACAAGAATAGGTATGACTTAATGATGGAACGACTAGCCGTTAAATTAGTATCTGTAAGCCCCTTCGTACATAACGCGACGCAAGTCTCCGATACTTTACGATTTTCGTATCCAGGCGACTATCGCAATACAAATCCATAGAGGTTCGTACGCAGACACGGGTCAATGGATACCAAAGTCGTAAGGTATTGCAGACTTGCGACGTGTTGTGTACGGAGGGCCTTATCGATAATTGCCACAAAAAATAGTATCGGTTATGAACCATCAGATTAAGGATTTGAGGATTCCGTTTGTAAGCTGCGTGAATGCACAAAAGCATTCTGTTGGTTGCAGAGAACAATTGGCAGCTATCTCTGAATTTGAGTTCAATTTTATTGTATTGTATTGTGTATGTATTTGAAAAAATCCAACCCAAGTTCAATAGAAAAAAAGTCAACAAAATTTTCTTCTTTTATCACGTGTTTAAAACTTAACTAAACTACAATTATTTTCTCAGTTCCACCAGTAATAACAATAAGGAATCAGCTGGTGGGGGCCGCGCTAGGCACCGAGCTAGTACTGGAATGTGAGACCGAGGCGTATCCTAAACCAGTCAGCTACTGGAGTAGAGATAACGGCGAGATCGTTCCCGTTGGTAAGAATACATTTTATCTACGTTTTATTTAATACTTGTAATAGAGAATTGTCTTAACCTGCACTACCATTCTTTCTTTATTCTATCAAGAATAGATACGCTAACGGAAATGTATGTAATCCGTCATTGTATACGATTCCTAGGAAATGTATGTTATTTCTAAAATCACCAGGAAATGTGTGAAACTTAACCAAACCGAACAGGGGCAAACCCCCTGACGTTTGTCTACTTTCGAAGGCAACCAACCAACCAACAACTCATGGGCACCCCTAGAGCTTGGGCACTTCTTTCGCTTTGGTTAGGTTCCTTTAAACGGTTATGGGCTATGCCGGGTTCGCCGGGCTCCGTCTACCTGAACACGTGAAACATTTTTCTATCCATTTCTATAGCTTCGGAATTATATACATTTTCTAGGAGTTTTATACAATTCATTTCAAGTTACATTTTCGGTAACATCTATACAAATTGAAATTTTATTTGCCCGGTCGTGCCATAAGACCAGATGACATTTTTTCGTCACAGAAATCTTTCTACATTCTGTCATTTTGTCGACTCTTCCGTCTACAAAATCCGTTTTTACGGTAGTCATGCTAAGTGTGCTGGTATAATAAATATCTAAGATGCACGGATGCGAAGCGAGGCGTTTTTATTTGTAACTAGCGACCGGCCCCGGCTTCGCACGGGTGGACATTTATTTTTTAAGCTCTCTGAAAAAATATTTTTCCGGGATAAAATATAGCCTATACGGATTCGGAAGAATCCCTCTAAGTAATGGTAAAAGAAATTTTGAAATCGGTCCAGTAGTTTTTGAGCCTATTCAATACAAACATACAAAAATACAAAGGTTTCCTCTTTATAATATTAGTATAGAAGTATAGATGTACTGAATTGTTTGAATCCAGTCACATGAAAAGCGAAAGCGATACGATAGCGTGACAGAACTATCGGACTGATGTCTCGTATCGGTTCGTTAACGCTTCGGACTCGCCTGTCTGTTTGACAAAGGTATTAGGGACATAACCGAGCCAAGTGGTACTGTTCAGTTCTTTCATACAAAATTATAAACAAAACTGTTGAATAGGTATTATAGTGACAAAACATACGCGGTATTTTTAATAAACATTACGTATTTATATTAGACTACCTTACTTTGTAAGTGGATGTGATAGAATATCAAAATATCCTGCATCACACACAAGCTATCCGATCATCGTGCTACCAAATCAGTTTGAACGCTGTGCACATAAAGTGTGAAAGTTTGTGAGGATGGACGGATGTTTGTTCTTCTCATTTATAACCTGGATTAACATAGGGAATACCTTTTTATCCCGGCCTGACGGGGTAATTACCAAATTTCAACGCTTGCAAGTAAACGAATGTAGGTAAATCGTAATTGCGAAGTTAATTGCAGCGATGTAGGTACGATACTGCGAAAGTTTGGCACTGCGACGTACATTATCGCGAAAGTTCGTTGCTGCGATGTACTGTATCGCGAAAGTTCTTTACAGCGTCGATTTTTTTTTAAATTACGAAGCAAACAACTAGTAAATATTAAAATCTAGTAGTTTCAGATGAATATTTATAATTGTAAAAGTTTATAAAAGGCAGAGAATCGAAAAGCCGAAATATCTTCCATAATTCCGCGGTTGCTGTAACGCACTTCCAACATAAATGATTCAACAATGAAACGAAGCAAAGAGCTTGTAACATCAAAGGTTAGGATTAAAACGCCAAGTCGAATATCTAAATCAGTAAATTTGTTTGGAAAACACGGTCATAGTTCTGAATTGTGGTTGAATAATGGCGGGGTCGAATATACGCTTTAAAATGCTAGTAAAACATGATCAAATCCGGTTCAGTGAAATGTCAGATTGCGGTCAACGTGATAAGTATGTTTCGAGATAATTATCATGAGTTAGGTCCTATTTTAGACTTAAAATAGGTTTCTCGTTTATTTTTACTTCGAATTTCTAGTTTGAAAGGTATTATTATCTTAATGATCCGCAGATCTACGAAAGCCCACAAAAAATCGACCTAATGTATTTCTACCCGCATCGGATTTACGTGTTCAGACGGCCGCTTACGTTAGCCTTCACTTAAACATTTTTATTCGTTTTGTTTGGTGCGCAATTAAAACGAGTACCCGTCCAAAAGGATACTGGGATGCTAGTTATGTGCTGGACAGATATTCGCATAACACGTGGACATTAACTTAGCGTTTTATCTAAAATAATAAGTATCATGTATTCTGGGTTTTACGTGGCTCTGCTACTCGTAGCTCCCATTGTTGGAACCAAATTAACAAATCCTTTGTTTACCTCACACTTTCATTACTTTTTCATTTTCATTATGCGATAATGTTTTATTTTTATTATTTGTTATACGTACGCTGCTCTTTCTATGTGATGTCGTAATTTGATTAAAACTTTGTAATTCTAATATTTTATACTAGCTTCCGCCCGCGACTCCGTCCGCGCGGATGTCGGTCTTCGCGTGGATGGTTTATTTTCCCATTTTGAGTAACTCTGAAAATGACATCTTATAAATATTACGGCGCTGAATCCACTGCGGGTAATGCAACGTGTGTTCGCGGTTCTATAGAACAACGTCTATGAATAAAACTGAAAAATAAGATTTTTTTTCTACGTATTTTTCCAGGATAAAAAGTATCCTATGTTATGCCCAGGATAATAAGGAATAATTATACCAAGTTTCATCGAAATCGAACCGTTAGTTTTCACGTGATGCCTGCACAAACAGACAGACAGACAGACAGACAAAAATTTTTTTAATCATATATTTGGGTTTGGTATCGATCCAGCAACACACCCCGCTATTTATTTTTTCAATATTTTCAATGTACAGAATTGACCCTTCTACAGATTTATTATAGTATAGATAGATAGATGATTGTATTATTAGCTTTAGAATGAAAAAACGTATAACCATTTATTGACCTAGTCTTTATCATATTTACGTCTGCTTATTCTTATCTTTTCCATTTTTTAATTATTACTATAGGTTTTAAACTGATATATTGTTAGTAATTATAGTTTCGTAGTAGAATTGGATTCTGTAAATTATTACATAGTTTTACAATACAAAAAAAAATATGTAAATATAAACAATAGCACACCGGTATCGAGAACAGGGTCTAAGTGGAGTAGTGGATCATTATTATGTTTGTTTTTTTTTTTATTCACAGCAAGTAGGTACAAGTAGGTATAACTTTCAAAGTAAAAACGTTTTTTCATAGAAAACCCCATGCTATTTGAAAACATGATAATTTATCGCGATATTTTACATGGGTTTGATACATAGGTTGTTTACGAAAATAAACAGCAATTAGTTGAGTTGCATTCGGAATTCCGTTGGCGTAAACATGATTGTCACTGTCAACATCTAGTGGACCACTAATAGCAATTTGCGAGTAATCGAATACACACGCGACAGCTCCTGTCGTTTAGACGTAGCGTTATCGAAAATATAGAAAATCTGGCTTTTCTCGCGTTTTAATTTGATGTTTTTCAACGAAACGTTTTGAATATAGCAAGTTAGTTTTAGAATTTGAGTTACAATCTAAACTTAAAAACGCATACAAATTCAAACTATTATAATGCAATAGCTGTTCCCTCATGGTTTAATTCCCGCTGCTCGGCTCCTATTGATCGTAGCGTGATGTTTTATAGCCTATATAGCCTTTCTCGACAAATGGACTATACAACATAAAAATATTTTTTCAATTCGAACTAGTAGTTCCTGAGGTAGGCGCGTTCAATCAAACAAACAAAATCTTCAGTTTTATAAGATTAAGTAGATATTAGTATTGATTAAAATATAAGTATTTCTGTATCTTAGTTAGTTAGGATTATCTAGCAATTTGTAATCTTGAGCTTCTCTTATGCAAAATCCGAAAGTGGAGCTTTTCGTTTACACTTTCATTTATATTCCAAGTTATTTTTAGGTCTTACCAAAGTTTTTCGGGTCAATCATCATCAAGACTAAGAATTAAGAAATACAAATAAATATTTGAACAGACTTTTAGACGAATCTAAAATATAAGCAATTTTGTTGGCCAGAAATAAATAAAGAGCAAAGACATGTTGTGGTATTGACTAACCTAAGAGAAATAAACGGTAACTAAGCGACTGAAAAATTGCCTGGTTGAAAACAATATAGAAAAAGTAATCCTTCGCAACACAATGGCTGGTGGTTTTTGATACTAAATATACGTTGGTATTAACAAGGTCTGGCATCCATTCGTTTGTTCTGTGATGATGGCAATATTGATACCGTTCATCGTTCAGCCAGCTGGCCACGCTTTTTTTTTAACATGGTAAAATGATCAAATGAGTCCTCCCACCCTGGGCAGGCCGGAGGGACTGTCAGACTTAACTGACTAAAATTCACGGTGTCCTTCAATGGCCCTTTACGTACTGGGATTACGGTAATTTGTGAGACACTAACAAAAATTTCTAAAGCTCTTGCTAAATCGACCGCTAACTTTGCAATGGTAATATTTAGACAGCCAGTGATTTCACTGTAAGTCTGAAATAGCTCTTAATTAAAGGCTTATTTCATAAGCTTTTAGGCAAACTTAGCGATGTAAATTCTAGCGTAGAGGACATGCAAAATGCAAAACTAATTCATTTCAAAACTTGGTGTAGACACAAACTTTTTGGGGCAATGACTTTGTAGTATCACTGTTTTTATTGTGCTTTTAGTCAAAACGTGGTTATTTGTGTTCGTGACACGAGGTAAAAATCTAGGAAAATGTGATTAATGATTTCTTTTTATTCTTGGTTGCCCTGTGGCACGGTTTTGGAAGTAATGTAGACTATGTTCATGGCGACTGAACTCGCGTTTAGCGAAGCGTTTTAAGATAAAATGTGAGTACTGAGCAGGCAACACTAGCAGCTTGGGGGTGACCCCCATTTGATTCACATTAGGGTGGCATCGCGTGTTTAAAGGAAGACTTTCTAAACAAAACAGTGCTTAAGGGGTGACGGGGGTGCTATGACTGTTGTTACTCTTTCGGTTCAACCCTTAGTTGCGTCATGATACCTATGTTTAGCAGTGGAAATGCAGTGAAATTAACATAATAAGCTAAGCTTATCTTTCTGTCTTCGGATTTAAGTCTGAAGTTCAAGTTGCTTGTACTTATAAAGTGTTACGATTGCTTTAAAACTGAGAAGAGTTTTCAGCTCAGATTCACATCGATACGGCGCAATGCGCTTATTCCCTAGGTCAGTAGTGTACGCCAGTCTGTCTATTATTATGAAATACTTAGTAGAATCTACCTTACTTATACATCCCACTCTTGAATTTCATACATTTTGCCCACGTGGAAGAGTGCAATCGGATTTGTTAGACAGTTTAGAGACGTTGTACGTATGAGAATAGTTTGTAAGAATAGGGTATTTTACTGCAGAAATAAATTGAAAATCTGTATATATTAGTTTTCACTTAAAATATTGAAAAAAAATAATGGACACGTTTCTTTTTATATCTATGAATATTGACTAAGATAAAACGCTTCAAATTTGGGAATGGGGGCTTGTGACGTCACAACGCTTGTACATTTGTACCTACCGAGTGAAGTTTTGTGATTTTTAGAAGCGTTGTATTTTGAGATCCTGTGTTTTATTCCACATTATAGCCTATCTCTGTAACCATAGAAATCCGTTAAGTGATGTTTGCCTGAAAAAGTAACAAATATCCATTTCCTCTTTTTCTTCGTCGTGTCGATGATTCCTTTAAATTATATGTTTCGACCAAAATCTGCCACAACCACGGCGTTGGTGGTGGCCTCGGACAGTTTTATTAGATTGCAGGTGGAGTTAGTAGGTAGTTAGGAGGTGGGCTATCGTTTGTGATGAGGCTCCGCAGTCACAACTTTCTTCATCAGAGTACCCCCACACGGGCCTTGTTGTAAACATCCACTCATCCGGACAAACTTTCACATTCAAATAATAATACTTAGTGAGAAGGATAAGAAATGAGCATTACCCTAAAAGGAAATACCATAACTCTCGTAATAAAGTTAGATAGAAAGGTAAAAATACAGGGCTACTGCAATATCTAGACTTCTAAAGTAATTTGTGAAATTGACGGGTACACCTCGGTACTTCAAACACCGTATTTTATTAAAAGAAATGGACCATAAATATTTCCACTTTGGCTGAAAGTACTACACTGAGCCACGTATTCGGGCTGTATTTTACATATAATGGAATTATTTCTTTGAAATTGTTCTTTCCTTTTTTTCTTTAACATAATTTAAGTAATGGCCGTTCGTTTTGTAAAAATTAAAGGATTCTGAGTCATATGGGTTAAGGTTATTTGAAAGGTATTATTACAATTTATAATATATGAATTTATTGGTTCCTAAATATGTATTTCACATAACATCGCGCCTTTAAATTAAACCGTAGCGGGATCAAAGGTGTAGTAGATAGACATTTCAACATTTACATTTATAAGTACCATGTAGAAGGGGCCAGTGGTGGCCCAGTCAACTTGCTGTCCGACCATGGACCATGCCCAGGTCGACGGCGCGTTGTGTTCCACTCGCGCCTCAAAGAGTGTCAGCAAAAATGACGAGGATCCCCCTCTAGAGGGCCAAAGCCTGCCGGGGTCGCGGGACATATGATTTACCGTGACTCGGTACGTAAAGGGCTATTGAAGGACACCGTGGATTTTAGTCAGTACGAGTCTGACAGTCCCTCCCGCTCTGCCCTGGGTGGGAGGACTCATTTGATGATTTTACCACGATAAAAAAAAGTGGTGGCGGTGGTGTCGTCCCGACTTACCCAGCCAGGCGCATTACATTGTGCAATTTATTTTATCACCACTACTCTCAAAACGGTGAAGAAAAACATGGTCGGGAAATGGAAATGTTCCAGAATCAGCACTTTGTTCGACCTGGATATTAGCCAGTAGCTTGTTCTCAGCGATACCGCTTGCCACTACTATGTATTCTGTATTTGTGCATGTCAAAGTTTCGTATACCCTTGACAGTAAAATACATAGATGAGATTCCAATAATATTATTATATTAGATGCATTTCATCCGCTTGGGGGCTAGCATTAAATATCAAAGCATTTCTATCCTTTGGGATCGTCACTGTAACTCAACTGACAAGAATTATGTTGCACACGAAGTTGTTAGTATATTAAATTCATGAGCATCACAAAATCAGTTTAAATTCACAGACAAGCAGCTTTGTACTTAAGGGATTCATGCGTACGACTTTAATTAATTAATAACTTTAAAAAATACGAGAAATTAATGACATAGGAAAGGCAACATTGCTTCAAATTGAACAGTACTGAAATTATATTTGCTTGGTAAAAGTTATCCATTTTAAAATGTCATGTACGGATTCCGCCCGAAGAAGCATAATACTAATAACATTTTATTAGGATATGGAAACATTTAGTTAAAAACATAAAAAAAAAACTGTCATCTGCAAAACGGCATTTGACGTATCAACGTCAAAGTATCGTTTTGCAGTCGATATCTAACTTTTTCATAGTAAGACGGAGAATGCCAAATAGGATTAATAATTATTTTTAGTTGATCCAAGTAAACTTAAATAAAAACTGATTAAATAACTGCTAATTCTTTACTGTTACATGAAAACATATCACTTTAAAAAAGGTTACTTACTCTACAGATTTTTTGTTCGTACTAACAATATGTTATTTATCTCCAAATTATTGAGGTTTGAGAGATTGACGTAAATATATTAGCAAAAAGTGTTTAACAGCCAAAACATTTTACCTCATAACTTTCCCAATAACGAGGTACCCTATACATATATCTAAGTATTGTATTTTTATGTAATATGTTAAATACATTTTCATGTTATACAGGGGGAGGTCTAGAGCCGCACAA
This sequence comes from Agrotis puta, assembly GCA_943136025.2. Lineage (NCBI taxonomy): Eukaryota > Metazoa > Arthropoda > Insecta > Lepidoptera > Noctuidae > Agrotis > Agrotis puta. Next base: position 6,872,625 of record OW964171.2, read on the forward strand.
GATAGATGGGTCATATCGATCAGTGCTAAAGCTCGCGATCCGTCGAGTCACTAGTTCCGATTATGGAACCTATAAATGTGTTTCGAAAAATTCCCTCGGTGACACTGAGGGGACTATTAAATTGTATCGTAAGTATTAAAGTGGTATTCTTTATATTTAATTTTAATAGCGTGATTAATTTTTTTTTACTTCGGAGTTCAAGTGAGGAATTGGCAATTAGACTGAAAAATTATAATTAGTCCGTCACTTACATTATCAAAACATATTCGACCCGTATTTTATCTTTTGTTTCGTGAACCAAAATTGACGGAGATACGATGCTTCCAAAATTGGCAATACGTCACAATTTAGTACAATTTCTATTGAATTCTGACGTCACGAGCCCCCACTCTCGAGTTTTGATGCGTTATATTTTGGTGAATATTCATTGATTTTACAAAAGAAAAATACGTGTCCGTTATTTTTTTAAACTCTAATTGACGGACTAATTATATTTGTAATTTATAGCTACTGTCAAATAGCCAATTGTGCGATAGCCATTTTAAAAAGCATTTTCAACAATTTTAAGTTCTTTTTGTTAATAGGTCACCTTTCGTGAAGAAATTATATCATGGACTAATTGTACAGTCAGATGTTATTTAGTAAATAGACTCCCCTTTTTTAGGTTACAAATAGGTTTAATTCTCACTTCAAAAACTCAGAAAAGTTTCTAAAAGCCAGTTTACCTCATTTGTTATTTACTTTATGCCTATTCACAAAAATCCTTTGAAGGAGACATTATAATCTTATAGCATCTGATTGTATAAGGAAATCGTTACGTTACTAACATTTTAATACCGTTTTTCTGTTGACAGCTATGCCTCTACCGCCGATGGAGAATAAAAACGGTAAATATGAAGTATAAAGCAAATATATAAGCCTTTGTCAACAAACAGGCGTTCCGAATGCGAAGCGTGACGTTTTTATTTGAGATATATGGAATTGTTTGAATCCAGTCACATAGAACGGCGAAAGAGATCCGATAGCTTGATAGAACTATCGGACTGACGTCTCGCTTCGGAAACGCTTCGCTTTCGCCTGTCTGTTTGACAAAGCCATTAAAGTATTTTGATCGCGTTCTAATGTGTATGTTTTGACAGTTGTCCAGAGGTTAAACATCATAGCCGACAAATCATCGGAAAGTACGCCCTTCGGTACTCAGGGTACGTATTAACCGACAGTCAACAACTATTTGGACTTAATATCCAGCAATTACATACAAACTCAGCCTGTGTTTATATTTTAAATATCTCGATTTAAATAATAATTGTCATGTTGGGGTTAATAGCTTTGTGCATATACTCGTATATGTACATTGGACATGTGTCATCGTGTGTACGTGATCAGAATACCTACATATTAATTTCGTGTACACATATAAATATTGACATAGCACGAATTGCATTAAATACATTGATGATTTTAAATAAAATGCCCCCTAGCGCCTCTTTTGAAAAAAATTCCAGTGCTCCATAAATACCTACATGTTTTATTTTATTTTTTATTTTTATTTTATTTTTATTTCTTTAGGACAGCAAACAATTGCATAATAAATCTTAAGTCTATTACAGAATACGATACAATTATGTAATTACACAACCAGCACCGCTATCCACAAAATAATGTGGTACAAATTTAATCAGGTGGGTACACGCGGACTTAAGCAGACACGAAAAAACAAAATTGACAATTATCTAGTTATTCTATTCTACTACTCTTGAAGGTGGAAGTGTGAACAGTTCTTTCAAGGATACGTTTCTTAAATTGTGAACGTGATAAAACAAACAAGTCAAGATCAGCAAAGTTATCATTGTAAGATTTCATAATGCGTCGTAAGGGAGCTCGTTCGCCTGCGTTAGTCCTGCAAGGCTTGGGAGCAAATAATGTATGAGCATAAGTATCACGAATACGTTGGGAACGACTAGGTATGCGAATATAAATTTGGTTTATGAGGTTAGAGCAATCAAATTCATTACGACAGATCTTAAATAAGAATGATTGATCGAGATACAGTCTCCTTAATTTAAGAGTTGACAAGGTAAACTTTTCAAGAAGAATATGATATGATGACCGTTTCTTGAAAAATGTGTAGTTTAGAAAACGAAGATATTTTTTTTGCACCGATTCTATCTGGTCACTGTATTTATCGTAAAGTGGATTCCAGACACATGTGGCATATTCTAACTGAGATCTAATGAGTGACTTGTATAGAAGCATTAATGTAGAGGGTTTTTTAAATAAGTTACAGGTGCGCCTTATAAAACCGTAAAATTGATAACCTTTAGCTGTGATGTGATCAACGTGAGCATCGAAGTGTAACTTTGAGTCAAAGAGTATACCCAAGTCTTTAATTAAAGAAACTTTTTCTAAAGGTGTCTTACAAAGTGAGTAAGTAAAATGAATGATATTAATTTTTTTGGTAAAAGTGATAGATTTACATTTGGGAAGACTCAATTGTAATTTATTTGCTACACAGTAGGCAGATAATCGATCCAGATCCTCTTGTAATTTAACACAGTCATCAATAGAGCTTATTTTGCGGAATACTTTAAGGTCGTCAGCATATAATAGAAAACTACTGTTAATAAAGCATGTGTTTATATCATTTATAAACAACACAAAAAGCAGCGGACCTAAAATCGAGCCCTGCGGCACTCCAGATGTCACGCTGATCACCTCAGATGAAAACCCCTGTACTACAACCTTTTGAGTTCGGTTTTTTACATACGAAGTAAACCAACGTAGCAGACTCCCACGTATCCCATTAAATTCGATTTTTCTCAAAAGCATAGTGTGGTCCACCTTGTCAAAGGCCTTGCAGAAGTCAGTATAGATTGTGTCAACCTGCAATTGATTGTCCATATTTTCGAATAAAAAATTTGAGTATAAAACTAGGTTGCTTACAGTGGAGCGACCAAGAACAAAACCATGCTGCTCTGGGATAATGATGTTGTGTAAGATAGGATAAATTGCGTTATGAACCAACCGCTCCAAAACCTTTGACAAGGTGGACAACAATGAAATTGGACGATAGTTGGTGACGTCGTTTCTGGTACCACTTTTATATACAGGCGTGATGTGAGCAGCCTTCCACACTTGAGGCACAATACCCTCCTTCAGACTACGGTTAAATAAATAAAGTAACGGTACGCCCAACGACTCAGCAGTATATTTTAGAAAAAAAGGTGGGATACCATCCGGCCCACAACCTTTGGTTACGTCTAAGGATTTGAGTGATTTAACTATCGTGTCTTTAGAGAATGACAAATCTGTTATGGTTACATTGCTGTCTGACGACGATTCAGGTTCCCCATCAATATTGTTAGCTGTAGGTTCATAAACTGAGCCAAAAAACTTTGAGAATAATTTACAGACGTCCATAGGCCCGTTACATTTCTCACTATTATAAGACATGAAATTTGGTACACCTGTATTTCTTTTATAGCTTTTTATAAAGGACCAAAATTGCTTTACGTCTTTTTGTATGCTAGTTTCAACAGATTGTAAATATCTTTTAAAGCAATCAGCAGAAAGCACTTTAAATCTCTTGCGATATAAAGAAAACTGTTCGTAATCAGCACAGTTTTTGTATTTCTTCCACTTACACCATGCTCTTTCTTTATTTTTAAAAATGTGTATCAGTGGGCGAGAAAACCAGATCGGATATTCATTAGATCTAACTGGACGCATAGGTACATGAGTCTTTATGATTTCATAAATGGTCTCGTAAAAGCACTGAGTAGAAGAATCAATTGTGACTCTGTCAAGAACAGAAGACCAGTCAATCTGATTAATATCTTTGTTAATAGCAGTGTAGTTGGCCTCCATAAAACGATATCTTGGCACCGAGCATCGAGCCATGGGCGCAAGTGTTAATTCAAAAGAGACCGTTGTCAGGAAAGGAGGGTGGAATGAATCTACAGGTATTAAATTAATGGGCGCTGGCTCACATACGCAGACGTCATTTGAAATTAATAAATCCAAAATACGGCTTAACTGATTTTTAGTATTATTATATTGTTTACAGTTTAAAGTCGAAAGAAAATTTAGGAGTAGGATTTCTAATGCGTTGTTGTTATTGTGAATACAAGGCATGAGTGCAGAAGAGTCATATGCAACCCAATCGATGTGCGGTAAGTTAAAATCACCAAAAATGTACATATTACCAATAACAGGGTTAGACATTTTCTTTTCAAGCAAATAAAATAGCGATTGGTAGGTATTTAACGTTTGGTTTGGTGGAACATATACGCCGCACACAGTGTGATATTCATTAGCAGTTTTAGAGTAAAACTTTAAAAGTACGTAATCAATATTATGAGGCATAGTATGATAACAGTCGTCCTGACAAAGCGCCGTCATTAATTCACAACGTATTGCACTTAAACCACGGCGAACCGCTATCAAAACACCCCCGCCATCAGACTTACCACTCAATACACGGTTTCTATCACAACGATACACGGTATATCTTGAATCGATGAATTCGCCATCGTCAATATCGGGAATCAGCCATGTCTCTGATAAAATGATAATATCGTGGGAGTCCGCTAGAATATTATTGTATAACGTATTTAATTTTGTTCTTAACCCTCGGCAGTTTTGATAGTAGATAGTGATATTACAAGTCATTAGCCTGAATAAAAATGTAAGTAAAAGTTACTAGTAGAAAGGTAAACAAGTGACTCATTATCAGTGCGTAATAATATAATCTATAGCCAACATACTTCGTGGTTTTAAATAATACTTGTTTGTAAGTATAGGCACAATAAAAGTTGTAAGGCATGTTATCAGTTAATTTAACATATTGTTTATATATATCAGTAAGGAATGAATGTAATAATTGTAAAGCAAATAAAATACTAAAAAATATAATAAATGTAACTATGACGGTGGAAGTAGAAACTAGGAAATAAGATATATTCGCATACCTTGTCAGGACGCAGAGTAATGAATGATCCAGAGCCCGCACGCGGAACGCTGAACCAATCTCATTGCTCACAGTACAATTGACGCAGTTCAAGATAAGTTCGCTGATATCTTTAAAAAATAATTTAAACACAACAATTAGTACGCAATCAAATTCCCGGTACTTGAGGAGCGAGTTTCGATATATCCCTTTCTGAGCGAATGGCGATGACAGCGGTGGTGACGTCGGCCCTGGCAAGTATAACTCCGTGCTTGATCCAGACAAACTTAAATCCAATTTCTTTAGCGGCATCCCTGACTTGGCGAAATAATTTCTTGTTTTGTAATGTAAGATGTTCGTTCAAATATATTTTTTGTGGGGCACCTTGTATATTTATTTGCTCCGACGTAATACCTTTGTTGAGGCGCGCAGCTGATATGAAGTTATCTCTAATAACTTGACTACTAAATTTAACTATAATGTTCTTGGGCCGTGAGTTATTTGGATTGGATTGTGGTACACGATGAATCGTGATCACATCACGGGCAGATATTGGTTGCTTCAACACATTAGCGACATTTTCAATAATAGTTATTAAGTTTTCTCCACGTTTTTCAGGTAGATTACTAATTTCCAGGTTACAGTTACGTGCTCTTTGTTCCATAGATTCCAGTTTCGCTTCCAAGTCGGCAAGCCGTCGTTCGCTTGTTTGGACGTTTTGATCGATAACCTGAACACGATTAATGACTGCCTGTGTACTTTTTTCGAGGGTATCATATTTGTCCGTTACGAATTGAATAGATTTTTTCACAGCCTCAAATTCCACAAATAATTTTGCGAACTTGTCGTCTTGCTTCGTGAACCAGGTCTCCAGCATAGCTAGCATACAATCTTGAAATGACTTAAGTTCTTGACGGAACTCAGACTCGTGACCGTGTGAAACTCCCTTCCGAAACGTGATGTAAGGCGGCGGTGATTCCTTGTCGATAAGCGATCCGTCTACACTCATTTCACCCTGCCTAGGGTCATCTTCAGATTCGCGATTGAAAGTGCTATTTATTGTAGTCATCTTGGTGATTGCGACCTCTGACTCCAGACTACTCTGTGTAGATGTTTTTGTAGTGTAGGTAGACGCACAAAAATCACTCGGCGTTGGATGAGCGCGAACGCAGTCACTGCGAACTGGGAGTGAGCGAGTCGAAAAATAGCAACCGATCGTGTCCCGCGGGGGTGAAGCGTGTCCCCGCGCTCGCTGCGCGCTGTACTTAGACACTTGCACAGGGTTATAAAGTCATAAATCACATAGATTATGTTCACACCAAAATAGTTATTATTTGCACTGACATATGTGTTCGAATTGAGGAGCGGTAATTAGAATTTTCGAATATAATTAAGTACACGTCTGCTCTAGACTACGGTCCGGCGATCAAACCTAAAAAAACCATTACATCCTCTAAAGTCCATGTTACAACTTTAGAGGATGTAATGGTGCCAATCAAAGTTAAGAAAAAAAAAACTCCGAAAATTAGCGAAATCAGATTTAATATACGATGAAGTTACACGTACAACGGTTGTCAGGCAAGTGAACGATGACATTGATTATTGCTAATACGTGCCGCCACGCCTATGCAAATTTTAATAATTAAGTGTTTTTACAACTTCTTGCTATTTATTTAGACCAGGCGTTTACGCCTGAACATATTCCGGGGCGTTGAAAGGTAGCTTTCAACCGTTTAAGTCTTCAGCTGTGGGAAGTTTGCAGAGTCGCACAAAGGCGCGTCGCACGCAGCCCTTGGTGGTGAGGATGTCTGCTACTCTGAAACTGTAACACCTATCATGGGACAGTTACCTGAACAGAGATTGCACGCAAACTTTGTATTCAGTGACGTAGGTGTCGACTACGCAGGGCCAATAATGATCAACAACCGTAAGGGGCGTGGAAGTGTACTTATTAAATCTTACATTTGTATTTTCATCTGTTTTGTAGTTAAAGCTGTGCATTTGGAGTTGGTTACAGATATGACGACAGAGTCTTACATAGCAGCAATTAACAGGTTCATTTCTCGCAGAGGTAAACCAAATAATATTTATTCAGACAATGGGAAGAATTTGGCGGGTGCTGCGCGTGTGATCACCAACTTTCTCAAAAATCACAGTGAGTCAATTTATAGTTGCGCTGCAGAACAAGGTGTAAACTTCCACTTCATTCCTCCATATTCACCCCACTTCGGGGGCCTATGGGAAAGCACTGTTAAATCAGTGAAACATCATCTAAAAAGAGTACTTGGGATGGCAAACCTCACATATGAGGAAATGTACACATTGCTAGTCCAAATAGAAGGCATTCTTAATTCAAGGCCTCTCACACCTCTTTCATCCGATCCATCTGATCTCTCAGCTCTCACTCCCTTTCATTTTCTAATTGGTCGTACTCTAACTGTTCTACCTCATCCACAGATGTCCGACTGCGACGCGGCACGGCTACCGCGTCATCAACGAGTCGAACTTCTACGCCAACATTTTTGGAGACGCTTTAATAAGGAATTTATTTCCCAGTTGCACCAAAGGACGCGCTGGCAGCGCTCACGTGGCGCGCTCACAGAGGGCTCATTGGTCATCGTGAAGGACGAGGCGCTACCGGTGGCTCAGTGGCCGTTGGGACGTATCGTGAAGCTGTATCCGGGACATGACGGAGAAGCTCGGGTTGCGGACATCAAAATAAAGACTGGGTTAATCAGACGGGCTTTTCATAAAATATGCCCATTGTTGGATGGACCATCAGACTGATCACGAAGCATGCTTCATACATCGTCATCATCAGCTGGGCTGGCCTTTCCACGGTGGCCCGGGAATATGTTAACGCACACGTTAACACCTCAACAACACACATGCGTCATCAAGCAGAGGGGAGCGGGCGGCGTGGTAGCGCAACGGCTCGACGACGGCTCGCGCGCCCTCCACACACTCCTTTTAACAACGCGACCACGATCGCATCGATTTTAAATAATTAAATATTGACCGTTGTAACTACCTAATATTATAACCTAGAAATACAGTCCGCTTTTTATTCTACCTGGGCCTGTCCATGGTATGTTATGTACTTATTGCCTTTCTCAAACAGACAGGCGAAAGTGAAGCGATACCGAACCGAAGCGAGACGTCAGTGCGATAGTTCTGTCACGCTATCGGATCGCTTTTGCTTTTCTATGTGACTGGATTCAAACAATTACTTACATTACAAATAAAAACGCTTCGCTTCGCATTCGTCACGCCAGTCTGTTTGACAAAGGCTTTAATGTTGTTACCTCTTTTGAAAGAACAAACATACATTTTTCGGAATTTAAAAGAATGTTCATGTGGTAAAAAAATTACAAGGAAAACGTTTGCTGAAGGTAACTAGGAGGACGAAGACGACCTGTTCGCTAATTAGAAAATGTTTTCAGATTTCAGGTTACAAGATTACAACAGAGCGGTCTCGACAAATCACTGCTGCCATGTTTTTTTGTCCTCATTAATAATTATAATCCAGATAGCAACATCTTGGGGTTAATGTTCCTCTTCAACTTTAGCGAATAAGTAAATTATTATACTTCCCCGTACAGTACAATCGTTAAGATGGGAATAACGCTTTGATGTTTTGTAAATTTTCGATTTTAGCCTCAAGTTCTGTTTTGCGAAGGATTGCTTTAATTATTGTAACGATCTTCATTACGTAGTCAAAGTATAATTTTGTAAACAATACAAAATAATTGTTTTAGTTATTTTTGATGAATGAATCATAAAATGACCATAAAAGGCCGAGATTTTATCAGGAAAAGTGTTTAAAAAATGAACAATAAAAATAGCCATTTTAAAAATCAGAATTTGTAAGTGATCATATGAATAAAATATACCTTCACTTCTGTGTATTACTGAGGCATCGTGTAAATAAAGGACAATGGGCATAAAAAAATGAACAAGAAAATAAACCAAACAATCACAGTAGTTGCAGTAAATGTTGAATGTAACACGAATGTAATTGGTTACCGGATAGCTAGCTCGAATTAATTGCCCAATATTGTTCGATAGGTGCAAAAGCAGATGAAGTCAAAAACGGTATTTAAATATACACTATTTTTCCAGCAACCTTTACTGTTTGCACTAGTTCAATAAGTTTACTAGTTGGCTTACTGTATTCGTTAATGCAGATTATAATTTGGCGTAAGTCAAACAGTAATACTGATACAATGTTGAGTATATGTGACGATTGTACATAACCATATATGTATATAAATAACTAAGAATTATGCTTCACAATAATAACAACTTTTACGGCGTCAACCTAGTATTTTCGAGTACTAGATTTCAGCTATAATTAAAGCCGTGTATTTTGTTCACATAGGCATAACTATTGAATAGTCGTATTCGTATTACTTTTGTTGATTACTCAGGAATGATGATAAATGAGATTTTATTTTGTAGCATTCCTCGTTCATTCTATATTTTATAATCTGATGTAATAATACGGGTTACAATGTTTAAGTCAAAGTATCTGCAGAATATTGTAAGGGAATCATCTGTTGGATTCCATACCCTAAATCATGAATTTTTAAATTAAATTACTAGTATACTTTGGATTTCAAGTATGAAGTTGTCTTCGTATTTTGATGTATTGCCGTAAGAGCAATTTAGTGATGGTGGTAAATTTCTTTTAAAACGATCACTTCCGGTATGCCCCAAGGTCCCCACACGTGGGACCGATCCGTTTCGAAAATTTTCCCGTGACATTATTATTAAACAATATTTTTATGGACGTTACACAAAATAATTTTTTATTTATCTTTCTTTGTAAACACGTTTCTGCAGCCCAACTCGCATTTTAAATCATGTGTATGTTTAATAATATTAACCGAAACCCAACGTTACCCAAATTCACTATAATTAACGAAAACTCCGATTATTTTGAATCAGAAACCGTTATTTTAATACTATTAAGTTATTACTTTTGCTAGATCTACAAAGATTATCAGATGTGTAGATAATTCTATTAATTTAACCTTATTAAAAACTTTGTAATAAGTTATAACATATCCCTTAGATCTCATAATAGACAAATTATATATAGGTGTAAGTAAATTTAGATAAATATATCTACTAATTATGTCAGAATATTAAATTAAAAGTATTAATAAATATAGACTGAAATCCATGAAATAGGCTTGTATATATTGAAGAAAATTGTAATAAGTAGGTAATGTGTAAGTTATTTATGCTAAAATTTAAACGGGAAATCTGTTAAAGGCAGTCAATTACTCGGGCAGAACGTCAAGTATACATGGGATCAGATTGCTTTTATCGCTTTTATACTAGGAAAGTAATTTGCCGATGTTATAGAACATGTGAATGAGGCACGAAATTGTTAATCAAAAGTAATGGAAATACTATATTGTAAGCATTTCTTCACCTGCCTTCGTCATCATTGAGCTATGTTATAAATGTGCATGACAGTGTAAATAAAAATGTTTTAGTGAAACTCTGTTTTAGCCCTAGGGTGTCAAAACTACTGTTGTAACGCGGACCACTGTCGCTTTCCGTAAAAATTAAATGATTATTAATTTATCTTGGCTTTTTCATTTTAATAAAGATAATTAAGGCGCCTCTCACCCAGCACCGCTTTATCTGCGTCGCGCAGTGAGGCGGTGTTGGCTCCGCTGTAACCACCTGTGTAAGATACAAGTATCAACAGATTACATACAGGGCAATGCGACGAAAGTTGCTTTAGTGTAGTGGTCTCGTGTGAGAATAACCTTACTATTAATACTGTTCCGATGAATTGTGAATACATTTCTACCGTTATTGGTTTTCTACGATTCACTTATTTTCTCTTCTCTCGGAGCTGTAATTTGAAATTAGATTCCACAGTAATATATCTGAGTAAAAGAAATGAATGAAAAGAAGTATATATTCCATTGAAAAATATAAATTCATCTGGTAAAAATCCCGTGGCTTCTGAAATATTAACCGCAAAAGTCGATATTACCGGTGTAGTGTGAATTAGTTTTAGATGCATATCAATTAGAGCAGCGTTCTGGTTTGGTTAATGACCGCTAAACGATTCACTGGTATATGTGGGTTACTTAGCTACATGCTTGAATCAATGTCCCCGCTGGATACGAAATGGAATAACAAAGGGTCGCTGGAATTTCTGAGAACCAATACCGACGTAACCATGGTGAACGACAACAATATTCGAGCGATGTGCGGTTTTGGTAAATTGGCAGGCAACGAGACTTACATAGATAGAATATACTTTATTTTACACCAAATTAGTATTAATTTGGTGTAAAATAAAGTATACACATGTTTATAGGATAGATAGTTGTGTATACAACTATCTATCCTATAAACATGTGTTCTTTGCATATTAATGAAAAAACATCCTTAATCATTAGATTCATAACATTTAAGATTCGTGACGAATGCTTTAATGCATATATTTTTTTTAATCCTTCATACGAAATTCAGTTATTGCGAAAAATCAATCGCATAAAAAATGAACAGAAAATCCTTTGGAGATTTAAGTCATCTGAAAATAAAATAAAAACTATGGTACAACGACCAAGTGCTCTTGAAAGCTTATCTCTCGTAGATAGGGATTCAACCGAGTCAAGTGGTATGGCTCAGAACGGGTCACATTTATTATTAATGCTTTTGTCAAACAGACAGGCGAAAGCGAAGCGAGTCCGAGGAGATACCGAACCGAAGCGAGACGTCAGTCCGATAGTTCTGTCACGCTATCGGATCGCTTTTGCTTTTCTATGTGACTGGATTCAAAAAATTCCATACATTACAAATAAAAACGTCTCGCTTCGCTTTCGCAACGCCTGTCTGTTTGACAAAGGCTTAAAAGTACTTATCACATACTTTTCCGCAAAGGTTGCTGCAATGATGAAGGTAAGCATTAAAACTGAATTTCAAATAATTCAGCTAAGAATTATACTTTCGTATTTCACTTAAAGAGCAGTGGTGGCTACCTCGAAGAGTGTCAGTAAAATGATGGGGGCCTTTGGCCTCTAGAAGGTCAAAGCCTGCCGGGCTCGCGGGATTCACGAATTACCGTGACCTTGGAACGTAAAGGGCTATTGAAGGACACCGTAGATTTCAGTCAGTACGACTTTGACAGTCCCTCCCGCTTTGCCCTGGGCGAGAGACTCATTTGATGATTTTACCACGATAAAAAAAGAGCAGTACTGGCCCAGTGGTATTGGCGGCTCCTCCGGGCAATCTTCGTAGTCGTGACACTCAGGCGTTTCCTCCTTCCCTATCCGACACAGGAACCTCCCGAATAGCTTACAACTTGGATTAGAATGTGAAAGTAACTATGCCTGTCTGTCATTCACCGAAAAGCTGAATAAATCACGATGAAACTTGGATTACAGATGAATCATGGTATAGATAAAATACATGATATTTAATCCCGACATAAAGTTACCGTGAAATAATTCCCCTGTGACTGACATTTTTTAGCACGTACCATCAATATATCTACAGTTTCCGAATTAAAAATAGAGATAGAATACCTTTCCTTTAACAAGAAAAAACAAATATAAAGAATTCATATTTTTCGTAGTTAAGATTTGAACACGAATAATAAATATATATATGTCCAGGTCATCGAACACATTGTAATAATAACCTGTACTTAAACCCCTGTTTATTTGTATATACTTCCAATAAGACCGTTTGATAAAAAAAAACATAATTATCACAAATGCTCTGAGATATGCCTATTATAAACCTTATTATTTATTCTATGAAGTTTTTACGAAAAATTAGAAGATTTTTGGTTTTGCTTATTATTTTGTTCACAAAACTTTTAATCACGTAAGAATATTATAATAACAAAATCACAAAACCTTTATATTAACAATTATTCTTCTTTATTTACACGTGCTGAAATTTCCTAGATAATAATCTCACAGTTACACTTGTTGTTTCAAAAAGTTGTTTTGTAAGTTACATTTTCACAAAGTATGCCAATTAGCAGATGTATTTAAGTTAAACCTACAACTGACGACAGACGAATATAATTAGGTATCTACCTAATTACCTATCTACAGGTGGTATCTACTATAGCCTGAAGGAAAATAATTAATTCTCTGTTCTTAACCAATTATAGATTTCAAAGCGTTATCTCACTATATGAATTGATTTGTCTTAAACAGTAGGCATAGTCGAGTGGAGGTAATTGGTTAATTTACTGGTTTAATTCAAAGAAACAGTCAGAACCATGAATTAACTTAGAGAAAAGATATATGCATGGATAGGTGCTTTTTACTATTTCACACAAAAACGACTGGAATTTGGTATTATCTTTTTATCGTGATAATTTCATCAAATGATTCCTACTGAGGGCAGGACGGGAGGGACTGTCGGGCTCGAACTGATTAAAATTCACGGTGTCCTTCAATAGTCCTTTAGGTTCCAGGGTCACGGTTACCTGTTTAGTCCGTCCCGTGACCCCTGCAAGCTTTGGCCCTCTCAGAGTGTCTTCTCTCTCACGCGTCCCGCTTCCTCCTTCGCTAGCATAACTGCTTCGCCTTCGCAGAAGGAGGTGACTGCTTCTCATTCCGTCTCGCGACGCAGCATGGCCTCGTCCAATGCCGGGCGCGAGTGGTTGCCGCAAATCGGCTAACAATAGGTAGGATATAATTTTGTGTTGCTTTTACATCTTTATAGGATATTTTTAAATTACCACAACATCGAGGCCATACATTTACATTATTATTAACATAATTCCACACACATCTTCCTTTTTTTTTAAATCAATACAGGATGTATGCATGGGTATTGAATACAGCTGATCCTGTGCACTAATTCTCTTGGGATTTTCCTCTCTAAACACAGAACTCTTAACAATGCTAACATAGCTGTACAATACTAGTCGATCTGAATAGAATTGCGGGAGAATTTATGGAGATCTGGATAAATTGTTATTTATTAAGATCTAGATGATGTTTATTAACTGTCTAGTTGGTATAGTGAAATGAAATGATATTTATTTGTGCAAATAGGTTTTATGAAACACTTTTTTTTACAAACTAGGTACTACTGACTAGTCTAGATACTCTGTTAGTAATTCTTCTTCTTAAATTTTCTTATGGCGTCGGCAGTGGTCGCGGGACTTACGAATTACCGTGACCCCGGTACGTAAAGAGCCATTGAAGGACACCGTGGATTTTAGTCAGTCAAGTCTGACAGTCCCTTCCGCCCTGCTCTGGGTGGGAGGACTGATTTGATGATTTTAACACGCTAAAAAAATAAAAATGGCATCGGCAGCACCGAAGAGGTCACTTTAGGTGCATGTATATGTTACCGGAAATGCATGATGTCTAGGAATGGTATATAACTCCTAGGAAATGTATACATTGACGACAAGGTTGGCTGCGCAGCGTGTCGCGGGTTCGATCCCCGCACGGGATATAAATAATTGTATGATCTGCAAGTCGTTGTTCTGGGTCTGGGTGTTTGTGTATGTGAGTTTCTATGTTTGTAAACGCATCTACGACACAGGAAGAAATTCCTAGTGGGGGCAATGTTTTTTTTTTTTAAAGGAAAAGAAAATTCCGAAGCTATTTAGGAAATGTTTAAAAAAGTGTTTTGCGAGGTTCGGTTTGGTTAGGTTTTATACATTTCTGGGCAATTTTAGAAATAACAAAAAAAAAATGTTTTTTTTTTTTTTTTCTTGTAGATATTATTCCTATGTTATGAGTTTCCAAACATTTAAATTCACATATACGAACAACCAGACCCGATACAATTATACTACTTTTAGTGTATTAGACTCATACAAATCATAGACTTAAATACACACGAACGACGAAAATCATTCGTAGGATATTTTTTTACTTTTTTAGTGCAACTCAATACCTAGTATTGATTTTCCGTCAAAAGTTCGTCAGTTCTATTTATATAGAAAAGAAAAATATAGTGGTGGAGAGGATTTCGAAGTTTTTGTTAGAAAGTACAATATGGAACACAAAATAATACTCGTAACATGAAAACCTCTGCTGTCTTTTGTTAACAGCACTGAAAAACATTACCTCATTTAAAGAAAATCACATAATTTCACGTAATGAGATATAATGTTTTTCAGACACAATTTTGCAGTACTAAAAGGAGTTTTCAGCTGAAAATATACTTTTTATGGACGTAAAAGTTGAGAACATACGAGTATTAACTTTGTTGACATTTTACAAAATAATGTGCCTCGGTTGTATAACAAATTTTACTAACGATTTTACACATGCTAGGTGGGTAGATAAATTAATAGGAAACTACCCCAGAAGTTGGAAAATTATTCATTTAACCGAAAAGTTTTATACTCAAGATGGTTAAATTAAATGAAAATAATGAAGCTTTATTAAAGAGTAAAATAATAATTATGTTTGTAAGTAGGTATTGAAAGTATTTGCTATAGTCTCATCAGTAATCTCAAGATAGACCAACGAGAGAGCTATTTTCGGAGTCTCTGCGTGATCCAGACAAAAATAAGGAGATTCGTAGAAGAATAGCAGGTTGCCGTCATAGCCCAGCGGATTAGAGGGTCAAAGCCTGCCGGGGTCGCGGGACTCACGAATTACCGTGAACCGTACTCCAGAACGTAAAGACTATTGAAGACCGTACACCGAGGATTTTAGTCAGAACGTGTCTGACAGTCCCTCCCGCTCTGCCCTGGGTGGGAGGACACACTAATAAAAAAAAATTTGAAGTTTCAACCTGACTTTCCCCGGACGTAACACCTGGCGCATTATTATTATTATTGTACCGAGGGTATGTTCGTGTGGCAAGGTGCCCGGGCGCTTGCCTTCGCCGTTCAATAACGCCTATTCTTGTGCTAGCATTAAGCAATAGTCCATAAATTAAAATACCACAAGAGAGGTTAAAAATATAAATACTTATATTATAAATGCATTAATAATTTACAATGTCTGTAAGTTTTTACATTTTTGCTATAGTCACTAAACTGTTTGTTCACGATGCCATTCTTCTTTGTCATTTTGGTAGTCTACTTAAGACTTATAGAAGCAAATACTCGTATACCAATTCCGTATTTCCCGACAGCAATAAAACCATGCTTCACCACAACCACATCTTAGCTTACCATCAGGCGAAATAAAAAAAAAACAGGAACTGAACTTTTCGTAGTTCATAAATAAATATTTGTAAAAAAGCGTACAAAGTCGAAGGTCACAGCTATCCTTTATATCCTTGCTCTCTTAATAATATAATACTATGAAAGCAAGTTTGCATGTTTGTATAGATAGATAGATTTATTTATTACTCATGCACGTCAGAACGACTGAATGGACCTTTTTTTTTTTTGCGTGGTAAAATCATCAAATGAGTCCTCCCACCCAGGGCAGGGCGGCAGGGACTGTCAGACTTGTACTGACTAAAATCCACGGTGTCCTTCACGAGCCCTTTACGTACCGGGGTTACGGTGATGGGTAAGTCCCGCGACCCCGGCAGGACGACTGAATGGACTTTGATGAAATTTCGCGTAACGCAACGGTTGTTAGTCGCAATTGCAACGCACCACAGAACCGCCAACGCGCTACATCATCGAGACTGTATCGATGCAAACGCGCGACCGTATCGAACGATATCGGCGAGAGAACAGAGGGAGGGTGGCGCGTGAGTAGAGAACTAGTTACAGAATGGCGTTTGCATCGCGGCAGAAGCGCAACGATAATGTGAGAGACGTGGTGTGTGCGAGTGCAAACAGCTAGCGACCGCATCCCTACAAAATATTCGACGTGCACCAGGGGCCTTATAACTTGGATTCACACTTTTAATCTTAATGGTATAATCTCCTGGGACAATTAATTCAGGCAGGCCTAGTTACTGGCATATATGGCATATACAACGTTTTTTTTCCGTCAAGTTCTCAGTGTCAGGTTTATTTTCAGTTTCAGCGCTGCTAATAAGCTGCACTACTAATTGGCAAACAGTTTGAAAGTAAACACGATTTCACTGAATAGAATGGAACATTTTTAAACTACATACTTATTTCTGTATTTATTTCTTATTTGACGCTTCCCGTGACCCAAGAGCTGGCTTTTACTTTGGCCAGAGGTTAAGTATTGCCATACAAAGAGGCAACGTCGCCAGTCTCTTGGGCACATTACCAGCTGACAGCGTTGAGGATGAATTTTTCGATGCTCTATAAAAATACGCGAAAATACTAAATTCAACAAAACTCAAACTATTAAGTTTAGTTTTATTTTAATTTAGTATTTGTATATTTATGTATTTTTAGCAAGATAATTATAAGTCTTACTTCTGTTACACATCCGCAGTTTTATCTAAGCAACGGTTCTATTTATAAATAGGTAATAATAGTTATTTAAGCATTCGCGTTCATTTTGTCTCAGTGATGCTCCGAGTAAGTAGATTTTTTTTTAATTTATTTAGTTTCTCTTATGAACGAAAAACAACTTTCTTCGTTCACTTAGTTCACGAAGAAGGTAAGTTTTTTTTAGAATAAATTTCTTTCTTCGGAACGGATCGAGTAAAAATTAGCTGATGTAAGAGTCTAAACAGTCAAGCTAAAGTGGGAGTGGACGGGGAACGTTAAACGAATGCACCCAGAAAGGTGGGCAAAGATCGTCACTCACCGGATGCCTGAGAGAGGACATCTCCGTCGAGGTCGACCGCTGCGGAGGTGGTGTGACGATCTGATCATGTTCGCGGGGCAAACATGGCCAATTAATTGCCCAAAAGGTTTGGAAGGAGAAACGAAAGGTCTTTACCCAGCAAGGAGGCACAGAATAGGATTTGAAAAAAAAAAACCCGGCAGGCTTTGCCCCTCTACAGGGGGGCCCCGTCTCTATGCTGACACTCCTTAGGTGCGCGTGGAACACAACACGCCGTCGACCCGGGTAGAAATGTACAGACATAAGGAAATAATTACCGTCGGTAACTTCAATTTTAAAATTCTAAAGATACAGTCTTAGATCATGATGCAGTATTCAGTGTAGTTTCCTATCACAGAGGTTGACTGTCAGTCCGTTTGTCAATCGCGAATCCTCATAATAGAGTCCCCTTTATGTAGTGGCGGTGTGTATTAGTGCTAGTTAATGCCTTCTTGTGCTGATGCGGCTCGTCATTAGTGATTACGTATTGTTTGGTTCCGCATAGTTCAACTGGCTAATGGGCATGTCGGTTATACATGTTCGAATTTTGAGATGAGGACGTTTAAGTAGGTATCTTAATCGGGGAAGATAAAAAAAAAAACACTCTCAGCACGCGTAGATTTTTGTTCTTTAGCTTGGTAAAATCATCAAATGAATCCTCCCATCCAGGGCAGAGCGGGAGGGACTGTCAGACTCTGAATCTGAATGTGACCTTATATGTTTGTAAACGCACCTACGACTCAGGAGAAATTCGTAGTGTGGGGCAACGTTAAAAAAAACCCATGAGGAACAGCAAGTACACTTATATTATCTTAAATTCCCAAACTGTAAGTTTCTCAAAACCGTGTATTGAGAACACACATTTACCGCCCAATATTCGCCGATGTTGCCGTTGTTGGAAATTGTTTAATTAAACTCCATTTAGCATTTTCATCAGTTAGCTAGTTTCCATAATCCAAGAAGAACAATTTCAGTTTATACACAAACTAATGCATGTAGTTAATGAACTAAAGTTTGTCCGCAGCCGTATGTATCCAATTAAGTTGAATACGATTTCGTAGAACAACAAAAATAATAATCATTTTGAAGTTTCTCGTTTTAATATCCACTTTGCCTTTGACGTGGGTTTTTGTTTGGTTAGAGGGCATAATACGCTATTTAACTCAAAAATAATAATTAGTCCGAATGATAGAGGATAAAATATAGTTAACCCCTACTTTTTCTTTTGCCACGTAAACCAAAATTGACGTTGATTCAACGTTTTTAAAAATCACAAAACGTCACTCGGTATAAGTTTCCAGGCGTTATGGCGTAATAAGCCGACTGTTGAATTTCGAAGCGATTTATCTATGTCCATATTCATCTATATATATATATAAATGTTATGTTGGTTTGTGTACGCTTCAAAAACTCAGAAAGTTCTGCACCAATTGAGCTGAAATTTTAGCATGATATATAATCCGCATCAAGGATTGTTTTTATCTATTTTTTGCATCAGTCACATATCCGCGACCGCGAAAAAACTGTTTTTTTGTGCCACAGTGAAGCGTGGCAGGGTACAGATAGCTGATTTATAAAAACAAAAAATACGTGTTCATTATTTTTAAGTAATCTAGAAACAGATTTTCAATTAATTTTTGCAGTAAACTACCCTATTGTGACGTAAAATGTTGATGAAGTGAATTTAATTACTTATACTTGGAGAGTGGAAAACTCATACGACAGACTTTTTTTTATATTACGTACATACTGAAGTCTCAAGCTAATTTTGTTAATTTAAATTTTATTGTATAAAAAAAAAACTAGGTTGCACTCTTCCAAAACTGCTTGTCCGATTTCAATAGTTATTAAAAAAAGCCTTAATTAATTATTTGGTGGGTTTCAGAATAGGTTGTTAAGTATTTTACAATATTTTAGACCCAAACCCCATTAAAAAAAAGTTTACGTCTTAGCGTAGAGGGCACGGTTCAGCTTGTAGTAAAATAAAACGCCTCGTCTCTATAGATTTGCTTTCGGGGAAAATATTTCAGTAACTTTGTCGCCTGATCCAAAATCCTCATTGAAATAATTTATTCTATAACCCCAAGAAACTAAAACCGTCCTGAGAAGGAATAACAACTTGGAAGTATCAACAACTAATCGACCAATGCCGGGCGCGAGAGGTCTCCGCCTATCGCCGTCGTGAGGATACGGCGGTGCTCTGTCCAAGCGGGGTAGTCCTGCACCGTATGCTCCACCGAGCTACAACAGTACGAGGCATGATTTCAAGTCGCTAGACAGTGTTTTCGTGGGTCATCGTTGTGCCATCTCACATGGGTTGCAACCGCGGTGATCCACTTATTGGATCAATTTATGTGGTTTTTGTGTAGTGCAGTGTTATTATTATAAATGTTACTAATATAATTATGTAGTTTTAAGTCTCACTAATTTGTTGAGTCATGTTACTTGAATAAATATAATTCTATTCTATTTTATAATATTTCTCTCTCGTTACCCTGTACTATCCCATTGTTGCGTAAAGGCCTCACCCAATTTCTTCCATGAGCTCTTTTCATATCTAAATTTATCTGTATTATTAATCTGTTTATATTTTTAATGGTCATTAATTTTAGGATCGTTTTAACAGGCACTGAATATCATCAACAATTAAGACAATATACCCCCAGGACTGTTATCAGTCCATTATACGGAACTACCCCAATATATTATCTGGCATAGTGACGTACTGACGTTGATATATTAATATGTAGTTGGTGAGTCTATTGACATATCTACTATACTGGATAGAATATGTCAATTAAAAACTATTTTAATATATTTAAGAAATAGTTATGGGGACGCGGGACTGTCTCATCAAGTAACCTGGAACGTAAAGGGCTATTGATCACCGTTTATTTCAGTTAGTACAAGTCTGACAGTCTCTCTCGTCCCGCTCTGGGTTGGAGGACCCATTTGATGTTTTTACATGGTTATGGCCCCGACTTACGAGTTTTAGGCCATGGGTTCAAACCAACTCCGACGTATCACTCTACAATTTATTTTACCACTAGCTTTTGCCCGCGGCTTCGCTCGCGTAGAATTTGGTCTGCCTCATTAAGTTACGTGACATTTTTTTAATACTTATATTTTTTTTATGTAACTTCACATCGTACATCCCAGATTTCTAACTTCAAAATTAGTTTCCATACAATCTTTGAACACCTATACCTAATATTTAGAGGGAATCTCTTGAGGTTGGAATTATTTGAATTCCTTTCTAAGTGCTCATTATTTTAGAGGGCCAAAGCCTGCCAGGGTCGCGGGACTTACGAATTACCGTGACCTCGGTACGTAAACCGTAGCACTGGTAATAACATCCCTCATGTACACAATAAGCTACTAAAATTCCCTATCTCAAAAACTACTGAACTGATTTTGATGAAACTTGCAGTATTCCCTAAGTTGAACGATACCTTTTTTTTATCGTGGTAAAATCATCAAATGAGTCCTCCCACCCAGGGCAGGGCGGGAGGGACTGTCAGACTTGTACTAACTAAAATCCACGGTGTCCTTCACGAGCCCTTTACGTGCCGGGGTCACGGTAATCCCTTGGGCCCGCGACCCCGGCAGGCTTTGGCCCTCTACAGGCCCCGTCACTAAGTTGAACGATACCTAGCACAAAAAAAATAATTAAATCGGACGTGAAGTTCCTGAGATATGCGAACAATGAATCAGTCGATGCCTACTCCTTACTGTTAAGGAGTTGTACCTTCCATCATGAGCTCAGCTACTTAAGATGATGATTACCATACGCAAGTACTTAAATTACTTCATAAGATTTACGAAAAACGATGCGTGGGCCTATAAAATTTGAGGGTTGCCCTCGATTTCTCCAAGATCCAATCATCAGATCCTGATTTGGTAACAATGGGACCACACGGGAAGCACCAGCTTTCAAACAAAAAAGAATCATGAAAATCGGTTCACCCAGTCGGTCGTTATTCGGTAACAAACTACTGTTAAGGAGTTGTACCTTTCATCATCAGCTCAGCTACATAAGATGATGATTACCATACGCAAGTACTTAAATTACTTCATAAGATTTACGAAAAATGATGGGTGAGCCTATAAAATTTGAGGGTTGCCCTCGATTTCTCCAAGATCCAATCATCAGAACCTGATTTGGTGACAATGGTGGTCCCATGGGAAGCACCAGCTTTCAAACAAAAAAAGAATCATGAAAATCGGTTCACCCAGTCGGTCGTAATGCGGTAACAAACATAAAATTGATAACCTCCTCCTTTTTTGAAGTCGGTTAAAAACTATCCTATGTCCTTTCTCAAGTTCCAAATGTCTGTACCAAATTTCACACAAATCGGTTAAGTAGTTTAGGCGTGAAGAAAAGACAGACAGACAGACAGACAGACAGAGTTACTTTCGCATTTATAATATTAGTTTGGATCACTGCTCTTAAAACAATAATAATAAAAATCAGAGCGTTTATTAATTTAAGCAACTTAACTACAAAAAAATACAATTGAAAACCTGTTTTTTTAAGTCGTTTAAAAATAAGTAGGTTTAACAAATCAAAATCACTGGAAGGCAGTTGTGATTGATCTTTTGTCTACACTTGATCAGTTTTATAAGAACAATTAAATATGATTTCTAAGAATGTTCACATGATTTTGAGCTTTAGCAGACACTAGCTTTTGCTCGCAGTTTTAGTTGATCTATGATTGGAAATAATTATAAGGGGACGTCATGTTTTTTTTGTACCATAATGCCTTTGTCAAACAGACACGCGAAAGCGAAGCGTTTCCGAAGCGATACCGAACCGAAACGAGACGTCAGTCCGATATCACGCTATCAGATCGCTTTCGGTTTTCTATGTGACTGGAATCAAACAATTCCATATATTACAAATAAAAACGTCACGCTTCGCATTCGCAACGCCTGTCTGTTTGACAAAGGCTTAAAGATGACAAGCAAGCGGCCCGTCTTTATGGAAAGCGGTCACTGTAGCCTTTAACGTTTATTGCCCGTGGTAAAAAAAAAAACACGGTAAAGTGCTATTGAAGGACTACCGTGGATTATAATCAGTACGAGTTTGATAGTTCCTTCCATCTCGCCCTGGGCGGGAGGACTCATTTGATGATTTACCACGATAAAAAAAGAGATATAGAATAGCGCCGATCTGAAAAAAAAAACAGGTTTAATAAAGATTTTGCGGCATCGGATCAGGTGTTCCGAAGATTAACTTCTACATCCAAACTCACAAACATATTTCTCTATAAAATATTAGAATTGATGAGTAAAGAATTTCCCTTCTAGTGTAGAGCTCTTTGAATGTACTGTTAGTAGTTATTTGTTGGTGATACCCGCGGGTAATATCGTTCACTCAATTTCGTTAACTTCGCCAACTTGTAGAACTTACTTTTGCCCTCTAGAATTCTTCTTATTATAATTTTATACGGATTACAAGAAATTTTAAGAGGTTGTTACTTTCTCGTTTTTTTTTTGTCTTTATGTAATTGCATATTCATATACAACATTATTTTTAGTATATGCGAAACCTGAATATAGTTTGTTCAGAATCAGTAACTGATTCGATTCCAATATTTTTTACACCATGTTATATATATTTTTCAAAAATATTTTAATTAAATTTTATTACCAATTAATTACAATACAACCACCGTACGGTTAGGTACCTATTGCCAAGCTATTATCACGAGTGAATAACACAGGAGACGCGGTTTACGCGGGTGTACCGCGAAATGAGCATGTTTTTGAACGGACAACCAGGTAATATACAAACTTATAACCTTGTGGTTTTTTATGATACGGTTTTAAAATTTTGTACATAGATTCTTTACACAAAAATACTAAACAGGTGTAACGGGTTTCGCATAAACAAAAAATAATGTTGTATGTATAAAAAAACGTTTTCCCTTATAAACTTACTTTTACTAACTTTACTGTTGTTAAAAATATAACAATTTATCTGAATAGGTACTAAATAACTCCAACCGGATACTCATGGCGATTTTCTACAGCCTCAATTAACACCCTTTAACAACTTTTTACTCGACCGAAATTTTATCTATGAGAGAAAATAACTCAATACGTGTCTAAATACACAAAACGTTACGTTTAACAACACCGTACGTTACAATAAGGTAACAACACAAACGGAAACACTCTTGTAACGTTTCACATTTAGGATTTGACGTCGACGCAGCATGAAGTGCAAGGTAATACAGAGGAATTATGTAACATCATGCGAGCGCGAATGTTAATCCGGTCGGGATAACATTGGACTCATTAAACCAAACCCTGGATTATCAACTTGGAATTGCTCGACCGAGCAATATGAATATTGTAACGTAAAAAGCAATGAAAACTCGCTTTAAACCCTCCTGTATTTCACTTCCCATAAAAACTTGGGATTCCGTAAAATATATTAGGGAAAAAAGGCCTACACGCTCGATCATTAAAGGTAAATTGCTCTGTTTTATATCCGTTGAAATGTAAAGTTGAAAATGTTTGAATGTCTCGCTTGAGTTGACACAACTCTTCCGACTTGTCCTCACGTACTCAGCCTTTGTGACGGACTCTTATTTTTACTTTTTTTTGACCTTTATTTATCATTTTAATTATTTTTGCGATGATGCCGCACTTGACGTCAGGGGGGAAGTATGAAAAAAATAAGGTAAAATAATTAACTTTTAAATGAGGCAGCAAAGTAAGTATTTGAGGCATTCCATTGTCACCTCTGAAGTAGGCCGCTGAGAATTGTAGACAGGAAATCCAAACGATAATGATAAACGTGACTTAACAGAACAAGTAGGTTAAGGAACTCTACTTCGAATTATGTAATACTACCACTTTACCTACCTACCCAGTTACGTTGTTGGAAAATCATCAAATGAGTCCTCCCACCCAGGGCAGGGCGGGAGGGACTGTCAGACTTGTACTGACTAAAATCCACGGTGTCCTTCAATAGCCCTTTACGTACCGGGGTCACGGTAATCCGTTAGTCCCGCGACCCCGGCAGGCTTTGGCCCTCTACAGGCCCCGTCACAGAACTCGAGAGTAGAGCGATAATCTTGCAACAACAGTGACGATGTCCTGACCAAATGAAATGGTCAGAGTGGACTTTCACGAGATGAAAACTGAACTTTCCTTAGAACCTTTGTCAGATTTTCCAGTGAAGCGTATGACTTGGAAGGTATCTAAAGAAAATAAAATCTTTGTAGTTTTTAGTCAACAAATGACCATCCAAACCGGTTTACACGGACCACTACTTTCTTCCACATTAAACGCTGAAAAGCTAAATGCCCAATTCAGTGTAAACCAAAGTTTGTGTTCACAGGTACCTATTGACCAATGAGCACGTTACATATAGATGAGTCACCCCAAACAAAAGTAGTCAGTGACTTGTTTTGCGAACTTTCGCCAAGTACGTGAATAAATGCCATTTTGTCTAGTTTCACGTGGTGCATGGTACTGAAATAACTTTCTTTTAGTTAGATTTGTTATGGCTTGTATATTTTATCGTTAAGCAAGCGTGTATGTATATCTTTATGTGTGCAATGTACCTATATAGAACCACGTTCACCTTTGTTGATTAAAATGAAAAGTGATACGGCAGAACGTATTTTACGATACGGATATTATTTTCTAAATATATTATTTCATTGAGTCTTTGATGAGAGTCTTGGCGTTTGGAATAAATATCGCGTGTTACAATAGAGACTACTGATTTGAGTTCCATTTTGAGGCATTGCGATATCTGTGTTATTAAATAACTCTGGGTGAGTGAACAATTATATATAAAACGCCAGATTGAATTGTGTTACAAGATACAGGATATTTTTTTATGTAGTGCGAATATTATTCGCTATGTTTTAGTATTAGAACACTTTTCCATATATTTTATTGGAATTTTGGATTTTTTTCTGTGTATCGATAATTGTATCCTCCCGCACCGGGTACAGCGTAAGAAACTTGATTTGCTCAATAAACAACCTGTTTTTCAGTTGAACTTTACGTTCCAGCTCCGCGGTGTCCTTTTAAGATGGTCCGGAAACCTCGGCCAGCATCAGTAAACAAGTCTCACATGTAAAACTGTTTTAAAATAAACGTATTTAAAAGATTAGAACTTGAGTATTTTTTTGGGAAAAATAAAAAAAAACGTATTTATTAATTTTCAGACAGCAATGACATACTTACCTATGTCTTACTATGGGGTATCGTCTTACCCAGTTACTGGGTTGTGGAGGTCCGACAGGCAGTCGCTCCATGTAAAATACTTATATCCAGCTGCATCTGGTTTGACTAGAAGCCGTCCCCAATATAGTTGGGAAAAGGCTAGGCAGATGATGAGAGCAATGACATACTAAAATTTCCGCACTACATAAAAAATACCCTTTATTTATTAACTTTTGCGATATACAATACGCAAAAGGGTTATAATTTTCCGATAAGTTCGTGAAGTCTCCAGAGTCTACCGCTAAGTCACGACAGTTAACACTAAGAACTCATACAAAATCCTTGAACAGTCACGAAGGACATAAATACTGTCTTAGTTACCACCTACGTGTTAGTAGAACTGTTTAACAAAAACTCTATGCTAGTTAGTAACGTGTCTTTGGCTCCGTAATGAGTTTTTTTAACAACCCATGTAAATTACATTGCACGAATGAGGCACGAAATAAACAAACTTTACGGCGTTTGTAAACATAAATAGTCTTGCTTGAACCCTCGGAATGACAATCATTAGTTCATTAATCTATAAACGGTAGTACTTGTCGCGTAAATCGTGGCAAGTGTATCATTTGAAGCGGTCGAAAGCGAACAATAGGCGGTAATCAATAAGACGCCGGGTGGCTATTGTGTCCCTAATGTGTAGGAATTAGCTATTTACTGCTTGACGAAGACAAATTATATCCCTACTTCGATTAATTACAGAGCTTAACTGTGTTGTCGATATTAACATATGAGGTGTAGTGAGCGTCACTGGTCTTAGGTGTTTGGACAAGCATGAATGGAATCTATTTCGGGTTGTTTGTTTTTTACTGTATAGCTTTAGTTAAAAATTAATTATGGTAATATCAATGGTTGTTTTTTTTCGTGGTAAAATCTTCAAATGAGTGGCACCTAGGGCGGGACTGTCAGATTCGTACTGACGAAAATCCATCCAATAGCTCCTTTACTTTCCAGGATCACGGTTACCTGACATACGGATACTGAGCGTAAGAAAGTCCCGCGACCCCGGCAAGCTTTTGTCCCCTAAGGGGGGGCCGTCAGATTGCTGACAGCTCTTTGATGCGTGCGTGGACAACGCGCAGTCGACACGGGCATGGTCAATCATCGGACGGCGAGTCAACCATTACTCGCCGTCCGCATGCCCGAAGGTCAATGGTTACATAACTCAAAATATTGTTATTATTGTAACTGTGTTGTGGATTTTGTATGTAAATAAAAGGCGTTCATAATAAATTCAGATACATAATTATTTTCCGATAATATTTTTACATGTTAAAAAAAAGAAATGCCCAATTTTTTGATCTTTCTTACACTAGGGCCATGTTAATGGAAAATGTCGTTAATTATCGCGCGATGGACTTTTATATGAACATTTAAAGGCTATTATCGTGAAAATCAACGGGAAATGCCGTTAGTGTGCGGCGATTAGTGAAATACTTATAATGTGCCAAACATTCTTCTCAACACAAAATTACATAGAAATTGTAGCTTATGTACAACAGCATTTGTCTTTATTGCTTGAATTTATTTTTTCCATAAAACCATCCTTTGCATGAGTTAAACTCGAAATAAAACAAACCTCTTTCAATATTTTTTTACCAAAATAAAACAGCCTGTAATCTGGTGAAAAGGAAGCAGTTCCTAGGTTTACTCGTATTAAATAGTTAACTTGCATTTTTTGTTTCTTAAATACTGCAAATTACTGCTATCCCTCTCTTGGACAAAAGATTACTCATGATTCCTTTTCGCTCCTTCATAAATAATATAATGTTAATTTTGTGAGGAGGAAACACGAAAATACATGTAAATAACACCTCCAGTCTGCCACAACTGATTAAAGGATTATCGCCGTAAGTCAGTTTAGAGCGGCATTGTGTTTGAAGTCGGCCGGCAGCTGCTTGTAAATTCGATTGTTCGACGCTGCAGTGTCAGTGGGTAATACCGCTGCTATATCAATAATGTACAGGGATGCGCCTTTATTCAGATATACGAAGTATTTTAAAGTTTCGTAGAAATCTTATTTGGGATTAACATGTGCAGTATAGTGACAAAACATAAAGAGAAAAAAAAATCCTTTAATTTGATAGGCACAGCACAGTTTTTTTTTTTCGTGGTAAAATCATCAAATGAGTCCTCCCACCCAGGGCAGAGCGGGAGGGACTGTCAGACTTGTACATACGAAAATCCATGGTGACCTTCAATAGCACTTTACGTTTCAGGGTCACGGTTACCTAATGAGACAGTGCCGCGACCCCGGCAGGCTTTGGCCCTCTGAGGAGGACCCTGTCAGATTGCTGATAGCTCTTTGAGACGCGCGTAGAACACGACGGGACACCGGGCATGGTCCATGGACGGACGGCGAGTCACCCATTACTCGCCGTCCGCATACCTGCGCCTATTTACCATGGGCGTCTCCTGCGACGGCTGGTAGACAGTCCCGTGATCCAGTACATCTTCTACTGACTTTATCTTAGTCGGTAATAACAACGGAATATAGTAAAAACAGACAAACATGAGCTATCAAAGTCGTCATTTTTGTAGATTTTAGAAACAGGCAAAACTTGAACTCGGTTTAATTATTAAATTGATCGCGTTCAGTATTTGTAATCTAATATGTTCTAAGAAATGAGAACATTCCGTTCACAGTCTTTATAAGAGCAGCCTATGTAATATCTCTTTGTTTGATAGACGGATCCTTGAGTTTCTGTTACATTAAATTGTAATTACAAAACGTCTAACTTTTTAATTAAGTATGATTTTAGGTACCGTGCAGGTTATCCAGAACTTTGTTCCAAAATTCTTTGGAACACAAATGCGAACACGTCCTGTCCCTTATAATCATTGCACATAGTTTTTTTTAACGTTGTAAAATCATCAAATGAGTCCTCCCACCCAGAGCGGGACGGGAGGGACTGACAGACTACTAAATAAAATCCACGGTGATCCTTCAATAGTCCTTTATATTCTAGGGTAACGGTTACCTACGGCCGTATTATGACTTCTTAAAACCAGGCCTGTTCCAGGGAGTGAAAGAGACAGAGCTATACAAGTCGTCTAGCGCCACATCGTTCACTCACTGGAACAAGCCTGGTTTTAAGACTTCATAATAGGGCCCCTGATGAGACAGTCCTGCGACCCCATAACATTTCTTAATAACCGGATTGCACATGGTTGGCAACAAATATGAACGAAAATGAACTTAAAGTCAAAGGTTTTCTAGCCATTGTCGCTTACCTACTAATAGCTGTCAGTCAGGTAGCTGTCATTAATGTCAACTATCAGTAACCACAAATGTCGGGAAGTTGATTCAGGTGAGTCTGTAGAGTTTGTAAATACTCTTTTCGACTTATTAGTCCTGCTACCAGAGGATACTTTTTTTTTTTTTTTTAGCGTGCTTAAATCATCAAATGAGTTCCCCCAAGCAGGGCAGGGCGGGAGGGACTGTCAGACTTGACTGACTCAAATTCACGGTGTCCTTCAATAGCCCTTTTTGTACAAGGATTGCGGTAATTCCAGAGTCCCGCGACCCCGGCAGGCTTTGGCCCTCTACAGGCTCCGTCATTATGCTGACACTGCGGCATGGTCCATGGTCGGACAGCGAGTCGCCCGTTACTCGCCGCCCGCATGCTCGCGCCTACGGTGGCCGGAGATCGTCTTGCGACCAGAGGATACTAGTATGTTGTTATTGTAGACAATGAAAATATTAATTAGGTACCTGCAAGAACAAATTGAAGAAGCCCCAACCAAGTTCGAGTTTCGATAGTAGGCGGTTATAAACCCAATCAAAATCCTTGTGTTTGTGTTCCAATTGTGTGTGTTTTGTAACAACTTGGACGTTCAGCAATTAAAGGCTTGTTATGATCTCGCTCCGGTGCCGATACTCTACTTTGAATTGTTTACTGCTGCGGAGCTTAATTAAAAGCAACTAGTAGCTATTTCATATGTGTCTGCATAATTATGGACTATTTGTGAAGGTTTATTTTACGAGAATTGAGATGAGTAAGTTATATAACGGGGATTTTCAAATGCATTGTTGTAGACAATGACTGACAAAGGAACAAAGAAAAGTGTATTTCATATATGTATTGTAATGTACCCAAGTAACATTAGATAAAGGCATGAATTCGATGATGATGCTGTAAATGTTTTAATATAAAAAATATTAAATAGCGATTTGATAATGTACCGACATTATTTAGATTACTTTTTAGTCTAGGCTAGAGTTGAAGGTCGCGGGACTCTTGAATTACCGTGACCCCGGTACACCGTTGATTTTATTCAGTACGAGTCCGACAGTCCCGCCCGCTCTGCCCAGGGTGGGAGGACTCGTGTGATGATTTTACGACGTAAAAAAAAGGCTAGAGTGAAAGAGATAAATTCGAAGATTAGTCTACCCAGAAGAAGCCTGCGTTTACTCTCACTCAGTAGAGTTTAGGGTGGATGCGTTCGGAAACCTAGATGCAGGTAGAAAGTTCCGCTCCTTGATCGTGCGCGTTTTGAAAGACGTTTGGAAACGCCAAAAGACAGGGATGATAATTTAATGTATTTAACGTAGGTACTTGGAATATAATAACAGTACTAGCCAAATAAAATACTAGAGTAACTACATACCTAAAATAATATCTAGGTACTTTAAAACTTTTTGTTCACACTATAATTAGTAAATTTTAATTTAATAGACACTTTGAAACTTTGTAAAATCACCGCTTTTGATGTTATTTAACCTTCACTAAAATATTATTTTACAATTGTAAAGCAACTTTTGGCCGTTCCATTTAAAGCCGAGTAAAAATAAAATTGTAATGGCAAGAGGTAATAAAATGGCCTTTATTGAGAAATGTCAATTGAAAGACCAACTTCGAGCAAAAACTTTTTGTTATTAAACTCTGTTGTTCCGTTTGTTGTTCGATAACTTCAGTCTTGTTAAATGTTAAAGCCATAAATCAAAATTCAGGTGAAATAATCTCGTAAGGTTGAAATAACTGAACAATATTGGACTACAAGTTAACAGAATATTTGAAAAACAATTATATAGGTACTCTTATTAACAACTAGCTGACTGATAGACAATGAAATGCGAGTTATTTTAGCTAAATTATTTATTAGATTTAAACGATGTCAATCATATTTAATGTTAACTGATAGTACTTTATCCAGAGGAAATATCCGATATAATGATCGAATGTAATAAATTGAAACTTCCCACGTAATTGGAAGCGTAGGAAGTAAGCGGGTGTAATTTAAAATTCATTTTCAGGACGAAAGTTGAAAGTAGAATGATGAAATTGGACCTATGTTAAAACTCATGAAATATGAATAATTTTTAGTTTGTAAATGGAGATATTTGAAAAAGTGTTTCACTGAAATCGTGTGGAAATTAAAAACCTCTTTTTTCCTGCCGTGGATCCTAAAACGAGGGCAATGTTTTGCTTTTATTTTCAAACAAGGTTGTTTCGTAAACCTCTCGTTCCCTTAGTCGGCCGCAAACTGTTGTGAACCAACACCGAGTGTAGTTACCACCGACATACCGGATACGTTAGGGGCTTTTCTCCTAGAGCGAGCTCTGAACAAAATTTATTGGAATACAATATCACTACTGACTTAGTTTTTTACGTACTATGTTGAGGTATAGGAGTATGTATGTTTGGTGTCGGTATAACCAGACTTACTGAAAAAAAAAAGACTGACGAAAACTGAAAATGAAAAAAAGACTGGAAGAAAATGCCTGAGGTATTAAGTCCGCTTTTATACTCCCATGTGCAAGAAGATTTAAATAAATAAATAAATATATTATTGTCACATCGAGTATTTTTTAATGACTGACGATGATTTTTTATTGTGTAGCATGAGGCTGCTATTTCTGTCTGCAGGGTTTATAGGAATCTAACCAAACCGAACCTCGGAATGCCCCCAAAACTAAAATTATTGGCGAGTTGTAATATTCTTGGCTGCGTTAGTAATTTTGTGGCTCGGTTTATTATTTATCATAATCTTTTTAGTATTTTTACGTTATAAGTAATCACATGCACAATATAAGGTATTGTCACCTGGCAAACATTTTTTCGACTGTTGGTTGAAATCTTTCCGATCTAATCTAATGCAGCTGAACACCTTACAATATTTTATATGAAGCGGTTGATACGATACCTCTTTGGTAATACTGGTTGACAGACTTTTAAGCTACCTTTGTAACGTCTGTCAAAGAACTTGATTGTCAGTCGTGCTTCAAGGCATTGCGTAAATTCCATATGGTATGATGGTAGCCACGATATGTGTCGCTTAAACTTAAAATTCGACTCTTGAGGCTGTTAATATTTACCAGTGAACCCCCCATTCATTACTTAAATCCCCCATTTATTGCTTATTAATAATGTTATGAAGATAATAATTATAGCGATGTGAGGATATAACAAGGTGTTTTTCTAATTTTGTGCATGCTTGTCGGTGGGCCATAAATTCGTTTAATATAATGCCTGTCTTCTTTAATATATCCTTAAGCTTACAGGAAAGTGTGTAATATCTACGAGTACTTATGTACACATTTATTACGTGTCTATTATAATGAGACATTAGAAGAAATAATTAAATGGTTTATACACGATAGAACGTTGATCTTTGAATTTAATAATATAAAGAGAAATAAAACTAGAATATATTTTACATGTAAAACCGATATGTAAATTGACGACAGATAAAACTCACAGTCTTCTTTGTAAACATTACCCGAAGAAACAAAACTAAAAAGTTATGGAAATCCCCGTAGAACAACTTCGGTAGTTTCCTAAACACTTCCTTTTATACTATGTAGTATTGCATTGGTCATAGGTACTTGCGAGTGGCTGAATTGTGACAGTTATCGTCTTGGGACTCATAAAAAGAGATTGCTTCCAGTCTGCCGGCGTTTTATTGACTTATTAACATTGATATCAGATCGTAACACTTGATTCTTTGATCTTCGTCAAATATTTACCCAACATTACTATTATACTTCAAAAGTAATTTGGTTTACTCATTTTACGGCTAGTTTAGTGGGAGCGATTATGTTTCAAAGTATAACATTGTAGATAACTTTGTTCTATGTTTTCGCCCGCGCACGTTGTCAAGGACTTTTGTTGCTCTTTGCATGTACAGTTTTAACAACGTATTATGGTTCTTTTTCATACTGAATAGGAGAACAGTGTATAAAACGGGGACGCGAGGTGTGATGGGAAATCACACACTAAAGGCAAAATTAACACAATACTAACGTTGCGCAAGCGCTAACAGGACGCTATATTTTGTTATCGGTCGCTTGCAAATGACGTCCTGATGGCGCTTGCGCTACGTTAATGTTA
Organism: Agrotis puta; assembly: GCA_943136025.2. Lineage (NCBI taxonomy): Eukaryota > Metazoa > Arthropoda > Insecta > Lepidoptera > Noctuidae > Agrotis > Agrotis puta. The sequence goes on from OW964171.2 coordinate 6,905,834, forward strand.
AGTATGCCTAAAGAGTGAATGTCTCCATTATACCTCGTGTCCCCGTCTTATACAATGTTCCCCTTAACACCCTCACAAATAAAAATAGGCTTGTTTAGTGGTTATTTATTTAACTTTATAGAACGGATTCGGGCCTTGTATAATTTTAACCTTAACATTACATAATTTGTAATAAATAGAGTTATTTGGATTCTCAAACAGTAATCTGATCTTGATAAAAGTTTTCGTCTGTAATTTTCCAACTCAATGTTAGAAAAGGCCGCTAACCCCCTGTGAAAATTATTCCATTTGTTTGTCTAGAAAAAAAAAAACAAATATTGGAGGGTTAAAAGTGGCTTTATATTTGATTTAATCTTCGAAACCGTTCCATACTCGCACAATTACACTTTCGTGCGAAAGTAATTGCTTTGAATTGTATTCACATGAAACAGCTGATCATTTTACAGTGCTGGCATATTTATAATGAAGTCTTAAAACAAAATTTTGAGCAATAAAAAGCCCTAATAGCAAAGTGCACCGATACGTACGGGGAAAAGAAATTTTATGCAAAATAGGCTAGCCAAGTAATTTGAGCTACGTTCGTGAGAATATGCGCGAATATTCTAAACCGTCGGTTATACATTACATACTTCTTTTTTATGCTAATGCGAGGCATCCGTCTCCTTAAATACGTTATGCATATTTGCCTATGGATATTGTATGGCCACATTTAAGGTAAATACTTATTCAATTCTCAACTTTTTTGAGACCTAGTACTTATTTTTTTTCATTTTTAGTGTGGTAAAATCATCAAATTAGTCCTCCCACCCAGGGCAGGGCGGGAGGAACTGTCAGACTTATACTGACTAAAATCCACGGTCTCCTTCAATAGCCCTTTACGTACCGGGGTCACGGTAATTCGTTAGTCCCGCGACCGAGACATAGTACTAAGGAAAAACGTGAGGAATGTATATTTTTTAAGTAAAAAAAGATTTTCTTTCAGTGTTTCAATACTGAAATCATACATTTTGAATGGAAATAAAGCAAGTAAGATAATCTCTGTTTAAAGTTAATCGTGCGTGTCCAAACAAACAAATCGTTGGCGGCGAGACGACTGCGGGACGTCCGCGGGACGGTGCGGCGGCGGGGCGGCAACGGTCGGAAAATGTGGGGATCGTGCGTGCATGCACGAATTGTGGTATCCTTCTCACAATTAAGAACGATTTTATACACGTTTGTTTCTTTATGTCCTTCGTGACGTGTATTCAAAAGAACAATCCTTTAAATATTTTTTGAAAAAAGCGTCGAGGGAAAGTTTTGCTAGCAAAATTGGATAAAACAACACAAATATATTTTTCCTTCTTTCGGACAGAAAGTTTGGAACTTTATTTTTTTCTACTACAAAGCTTATAATAAGGATTACACTTTTTCACCAGTCTAGCTTGCAATGCCATTTGCAAGATTTTACTCTCGAGTTATGTTTAAATCGATTGAAGAAATTTTATAAAGTTTCCCTTGGCAATGACACCTAAGTCTTCAAAGCACCTTCTATGTCTCCTTCTTAGCTCATAAGCTAAGTTTCCAGCAGTTTCCTAGAATTTATTCTTTGTCAGAGCATGTTTAGTCGGTGGAAGCTCTTTGTAGCGAGTTAGAAAGTCGGCAAAGTTTCCCAGCGCCCGTTAGCGGTAAGTAAGTATATGATAGGGCAATTTGCCTGGCTGCGGTAATAATATCGTTATCTATTACGATTTTCATAAATATTTATGATGTGTAATTTTGTAACTTTTTTAATGTAAGAAGTAATGTGTTGTGGTGAGGTCAATGGTGTAAGTTTTGAGACAGTCAAAGTTGCGCAAGTTTGTAATAATTCATGATGTTCTCTTTATACCCACATCAGTTTAGTGTCGAAACTGTAAACCTACTGTATTTTTTTTTAACCTGGTAAAATCATCAAATGACTCCTCCCACCCAAGGCAGAGCGGGAGGGACGGTCAGTCTCGTACTGACTAAAATCCACGGTGTCCTTCAATAGCCCTTTACGTTCCGAAGTCACGGTAATTCGTGAGTCCTGCGACCCCGGCAGGCTTTGGCCCTCTACAGGGGGGCCCCGTCACTAATGCTGACACTCGTTGAAGCGCGCGTGTAACACAACGCACCGTCGACCCAGGCATGATCCATGGTCGGACAGCGAGTCGCCCATTACTCGCCGCCCGCATGCCCGCGATACACCTACTGCATTGCAAAAATTTCGGAACAATATTCAGATACTGAAGAAAATCTGTTAATGGGTTTCATTGAATACTGCTACCGACGATTTAAGCCGTTTTAGGCATTTTTTGTTTCTGAATAGTGAACATTAAATAAAGCAACACTAGTTGTGAGTACCCGCGTATATCATCGCAAGAATGTGTGAAAACCCAACCCAAATACATTGTAAGCTCAGTTGTAAATATGGAGTAATTTAGCTTTATTCCACAATTAATGACCATAAAGATTTCTTTCGAGATTTTATTGCGAGTCTTTAACAATTTTAAGGGTAGGACGTTAAGTGTTAGTTGTGAGGGTAACATCGTAAAATTATTTATTTATACGACCCAATTTCGTCGGTATGCTGGTCGACAAAAGTATTTCGGGGCTTATCGAGACCGAATCAAGGGTCAACGCTTCAGCGCACACTTGCTGGGGGACGACATTATGTTATAAGGACACAAAATTCCTGTAGTTTGTATTGAAACGCCTTCCGAAATATTTACATGACACTTGAGACGGTTTTGGATTATTTTTCTAAGAAAACCTTCCTGAAAGCGTGAAGTGATTCTATTTCCGGTGTGATTTAAAGACGAATAAGTCACTCAGTATCTCCGTTCAGTATGAATAATTTTTAATTAACTTTATTTACTAACAAATATTTTTACGTAAAATGGACATGAATTTCTGATCGAGAAAACAAAAATGCGCTAGTAGTTCATATTGAGCTCCGAAATATGTAGGTGTATTTTAAATTCAGGCCGCCCGCATGCCCGCGCCTACGGTGGCCGGAGATCGTCTACCGTAGGCGCGGGCATGCGGGCAGCGAGTACTGGGCAACTCACTGTCCGACAGTCCGTTTTAAATTCAGGCAGTTTTGACAGTTATTGCAACAATTTTCTTTCTAGTGAATAAAAATATGTTAAGAACTTCATATCTCGTAAATAGTGGTGGTTGCATAAAGCGGCCCACATAACAAGGCCTATAATGAGCCGTAACGTTCGATCGCGACCTAGGTGAGCTTTCGTGTTACAATATTACTCTGAATATGTGCTACCTATATTTTGTTCCAACAATTAGCTTTGATATACCTGTACTATTTGAATTACAGTTCATTTAACTAGTCTGATTGATTGAAATAATAAAATACAATATAAATTTATATAAATGACTTACCTAGAATAACAAATTACCCGATATCACTTTTTGCTGACGACAGTACTGTCACCATAAACTCTAACAATAAACATAGTTATGAAAGTGAAATTAATAAAACGATAAATTCAATTATCAACTGGTTATCCAACAATAATTTAAAAATCAATTTAGATAAAACAAAAATTATGTTCTTCAGTCAACGCTTACCGTCACTCAATCTCAATATTAATTTTCAAGGAACAGTTATTAAAGAAGTAGACTCTGCTAAATTTCTGGGTGTTACAATAGATAAAAATTTAAATTGGAAAGAACACACTGAGCATCTGAATAAAAGGGTTAATTCTTCCGCATACGCACTTTATAAACTTGCACCTATTGTAAATACTAATGCACTTTTAACTGCCTACCACGGTATAGTCGGATCCATATTAAGATTTGGCATCATATTCTGCGGAAACTCTACCAATAAGGAAATGATATTTAAATCCCAAAAAAGATGCATTAGAGCTATGTTTGGCCTAAAAGTTACAGATAGCTGCAAACCATATTTTATTAAACACAATATTTTAAATTTACCTTCTTTATTTATATATGAAGTTGCTAATTTCGTCCAAACGAATCCTAAACTATTTAAAAAATTGTCAGAAGTTACGATTCGCAGTCGTCGAGACAATAATAGATTAGAAATAATTAGGCCAAGTACCTACTGCACTAATGCATAAAAGTATATTTTACTTGGCACCTATAATTTATAATAAGATCCCCAAAAATATTAAGCAATTACCAAGTAGATTCTTTAAAATACAGCTTAAAAAATTTCTCATAAGTAAATGCTATTACAGCCTATGTGATTATTTAAATGATTGAACAATAATTGCACCGGCAATGCAATTGCGGCATTTCTAAAAATTTTAATTATTTCTAAGATTTTTTTATCATTTAAAATTGTAACTTCTATTTTTTAACATTACATGCCTACTGTTAAAAACTTTAGCCTATACTATACATTTTGTATGCCATAACTAAATGGCAAAACATGTAGCTACTTTATTTTATTTTAGACCTGTATCACTGTATACGCTCACTCATGTTTTTACAAAATAAATATATCTTTATCTTTACTTATTTAATATACTAAGGCCCACTTGCACCACAATCACTAAACGGGTTTAGCGCTAAACTGCCTTAGAATATCACTGTATCCCTGTCAAATTGTTTGAAGTTGACAGAGACAGAACGATGTTTAAAATCAGTTTTGCGCTAAACCTGTTTAGTGATTATGGTGCAAGTGGGCCTTATAATAATCTCTCCTCCTGCCTTTTTTGCAGAGCGGTTAAGGGTGTTTTATCACCGTCATCATCATTTCAGCTTATTGCAGTCCACTGCTAGACATGGGCCTCTATCAGTGAGTGCAACAGCGCATAATCTCCCTCTTTTTTCATCCATCTCCTGCCAGCTACCCTTTTCAGGTCATCGGTTCGTCTTGCCGGTGGGCGTCCCATCCTACGTTTACCTACACGCGTTCTCCGTTTGAGATTCACATTTCGACATTCTTACTCCACCTTTCCTCGGTTCAGCAGCAGACATTTAACCAGTCCACTGCAACTTCAGCTTGCTACAGTTTTCGACAATATCTGTAACTTTGGTCTTATGACCTCAAGTATGTTAACCTTTTTTTTTTTTTTTTTTTTTTTTTTTTTTTTTTTTTTTTTTTTTTGCGTGGTAAAATCATCAAATGAGTCCTCCCGCCCAGGGCAGGGCGGGAGGGACTGTCAGACTTGTACTGACTAAAATCCACGGTGTCCTTCACGAGCCCTTTACGTACCGGGGTTACGGTGATGGGTAAGTCCCGCGACCCCGGCAGGCTCTGGCCCTCTACAGGCCCCGTCAATGTGCTGACAAGTATGTTAACCTAAAGATTATTTATCGGCAATTTTATCGTTTTTGGTAGTTAATGAAATGGAGTTCAATCAATATACGGGGTTCTGAGAGTAAAGTGGTCATACAGCAACATTTCATTCGTTTAATCTTCATCAATTTAAAAACCGATTTGAATACAGATAACGTAATGTCTGACGAGAGTATCAGTTGGCAAAGAAAGCTTATACGAAACTGTGTGTGTAGCTATTGCTTTTCGGTTACCTCCGCTTCACAAATAGCTCGTAGAGACACTGACATGGTTCCTGTTTTACGGATTTAACCGCTACTGCCTACTAATATATGCCACGTGTGGTGATTGTCGCTTTAAATGAATCTAGTATTTATATTGCCTGTGTTACAATTCATTTCTGTTTGTTTAAATGTTAGCCATTTTTTGAAGTTGAACTTACGGACCTATACTTTAGTTAATGGTTTTATACCTTAGCTGAATATTTTGTACCAACCTATACTTTAGCTAGGGACTAATGTTATTTTTAAGCTCTACTATGCGTGAGATTAAGAAGGTTTACTTATCGCGATTTTGTAGTTATTTTTAAGCAAATAAAATATTTTCCACGTTGTAATATTTCAAGCTCTGTGTTGTTACAACAATGTCTAAACCTATGTTAACTATGTCGGCTAATCGAAGATTTATATGGTATATTTTTAAGTTAAAAATATTACAAAATATCTTCTGTTAGTAAATTAAATCAGAAATACAGGGGCATGGCCGTTAATACAGAAATGATAGAAATAATCATCCACATTGATATTTCATTTAAGGCTGTATTTTAAGTTTTCAATCTAGATAGGATAGTCGAAGGCTAAAAGGACCAGTAGTGTATTTTGTATAAAATATTAATGGCCGAAAAGTAAGTTCAATATGTTCGAGAGCGATTTAGAAAACGTAGCGGGAGATTGGCTTAACTTGTCCATGAACGTATTGTTGGCGACTAGCCACGAAGTTTGGACGTGTTTGGACTGACTTTTCATACTGAGTTTGGTACTTGCTATTGTTCCGAATAACACTTTAAAATTATTATTTTTTTTCGCATTAACGCATGCGTCGCATTACGTTTTATTTAATCATGGTAAAATCATAAAAAGAGGACTATATAGGTAATAGGAGGCCTTCTAACCAGGGCGGGGCGGGAAGGACTGTCAGACTATGACCGACCCTGTCCGACCGACCTTGACCCTGGAACGTTAAGGGCTATTGAAGGATCACCGTGGATTTTAGTCAGTACAGGTGTGACTGTCCCTTTCATTCCGCTCTGGGTTGAAGGTCTCATTTGATGATTTTACAATGATATAAAAAGGAAATCTATACTAACCTATTAAGCAAGTTAAATAAAAGCTTGAAAAAAGAAACATTGACCTTATGAAAATGTTGAAATTATAAAACAAAATTCAAATTCTTTATTATCAAGAGATCTATCTATGTATTGTTTTAATAAGGTAACATAACAAAACACCTGTATGTGATCATTTAAAGGTTACGTAGAGGTGTACTTAGTACACCCACATTTCGTTACATTAAAAATATTTTTCTCAGTCAATACCAAAAGGCAAAAGTTCAGTTTACGGGCTGCTACATTTCCAAAACTAAGGAGAAATTCAAAAAATGTGTTGCTTTTGAATTGAAACCAAGAACTTAAGCCTTTGTCAGACAGACAGGCGTGACGAATGCGACGCGAGGCCTTTTTATTTGTAATGTATGAAATTGTTTGAATCCAGTCATATAGAAAAGCGAAAGCGATCCGATAGCGTGACCGAACTATCGGACTGACGTCTCGTATTGGTTCGTTATCGCTTCGGACACGCCTGTCGGTTTGATAAAGGCCTTACCATGCACAGTAGCGTCAATAATAAACAAAATTAGATTTACTCCTATTGATTCCCAGTGTTTGATCCCATTTTATAGTTATTCCTGACTTATCCCATTATCTATTTCTGTTGAATCCTATGCTATGACAACATATAAGTACAAGTACTATGAAAAAATAAAAGAAGAACACTGCACGTTGATGCATGGATCGTACAGTGGTTGAGTCATCGACTTCTGCGCTGCGTGTCGTGGATTCGATGCCCGCACGGAATAAATATTTGTATGACCTACAATTAGTTGGTCCGGGTCTGGGTATTTGTGTATGTGAGTTTCAATGTTTGTATACGCACCAACGATTGAGGAAAAATTTCTAATGAAGGGCAGCGTTTTAAGAAATAAACGAAATAAATTCTTAAGACTGTCAAACAGAAAGACGTCGCGAATGCGAAGCGAGGCGTTTTTATTTGTAATGTATGGTATGTCCAGTCACATAGAAAAGCGAAAGCGATCCGATAGCGTGACAGAACTATCGGACTGACGCCTCGTATCCGTTCGTTATCGCTTCGGACTCGCCTGTTTGACAAAGGCATTAGTTACACAAAGAAAAAACACCGAGACGTAATCTCAATACAATATGTAACATAAGTAGCCAGTTAAGTAAACGTAACTCATCAAAAATAATCAGAAATACATTACCGTAGCAAATTAATATGATTTCGCCCACTTCTCTAAGGATGATAAGTAAAAAGCGGTTTTTCCGGTAAATGTGATGATCCCTGTTCCATTAGGCATCGGTTATGATTCGTTCTTGGTCACGCGATGTTAGCATTATCAAGGTGAACATGTTATTTTCTGTATACACGTTTTTTTTTGGAATCTTGGAAAAGGAAGATTGTTAGAAGATTACGTTTCTAATGTTTCGCGTGTTTATAATTTATCGGTGGAATTATTTCGTTGTTCTATGCGAGTATATATTAATACATATATATTATTATAAATGCGAAAGTGAGAATGTTTGTTACAGATAGCACCCTGGAGACTAGGCTTCTACTTTTTGCATAAAACTTGTAGGGGACGGATTGGGTTGGGTGTGGGGGAGGATAGCCGATGATAAAAGCTAGTAAGTAAGTAGATTTATAAAACTAACAAAAACATGACCGTGAACTTATTGTGAAAAAATAAATTTAAACATTTAGCTAAAAAATATTGAAAACCTTAATAAATTAAACGAACCTTTTCATATTTGTACCGACTGTAACTATAGGATACTAAAAGTAATAGTTTTTCTGTTTTTATTTCTTAACAAGTCTAATGTGCCTGTAATTAATGCCATTTCCCAATAAAAAAAACTTTTTTTAGTTTGTTCATTGAATTACTAACTGATGACGAATACTTGTAAGTGTTATATTAAAGTACTAGTCTACATAACTTAGTGAGGGCACGATGTAAATTCTGGAGTAAATAAATACTCATATGCAGAAATTCTTTGCCAATTACCAAGAAATGTTTTTTTTTTGAGATGGGTTGGCTCTTGACTCTAGTCCAGGTCAAAGGTCGAAGAAACAAACCGACCTTACCCTAGAAGATGCCTGTTCACTCTAAATTGGAAGATTCACAGGAAGTGAATGCGCATCATGAACGGAGATTGAAAGCCCTAAGTGAGCCCTAAGGTTGAATGGTAACTAAGTATTGATGATTATTATTAGCAGTACGTCTAGAAATCCGATGGTAGAAGGAGAATTATACGTTTCACGGACTGGTATCCGCATATACACGTCATATGCGCGTATTTTGCGTGCGATTACCAAGTAATATTCGTTTTCTATTGAAGGTCTATTTCAGGAATCAATTAGATGAATGTTGCGTATTTATCAACAGGGTTTTATAAGCAGTTGTTTATATTTGTCTTTTATGAATAAAATTGTTCTACTTATTTGACTATGTTCCGAGAGTTACAAATTACTAATAAATGCGGTTTTATTGAAAATCCTTTTCGTATTTGATTCCCGTTTGTTAAATACTGTTAGTAATATATTAGTCTGTTATGAGTGTCTGTGTGAGTGTGTAGTCAGAGAAAAAAGTTGATTAAATTTAATGGTACGTTCAGACTTGGCGAATGAGTCGCTCGCAAGCCGCTTGCAAACTGCACGCGTGTTGCTCGCGTGCTGTTACTATATTTGGTGCTCTAGTGCAGCTCTAGCAAGGCTCAAGTGGGGCGTGCGTGCAGCACGCTCGCAGCTCGCGCGTACATACGCGTGAACTATGATCCTCAGTTGCGGGTGAGAGACGTGAAACGTGGGCGGCAGTCGCGGGCCGCTCGAGTACGGCGAGTAGCATGCGGCGAGTAGCATGCGGGAGAGAGGCGCGCGGACTGCGTAGACGCTTCGAACATGAAATGCAAGCACGCAGTTCTGATGCATTCACGAGCCGAGATTTCCAGATGGGCCACTGAATTGAAGAAGTGAGGAGGGGTGGGGTTACTTCCTCTCCAGAGTTCACATCTCTCATCTGACGCATAATTTTTGAAGAAGTTGTAAGTCTCAGAAAACTTTTACGGCTTTTAAACGTGAAGGCGATTGACGTAGGTAGCGGTAGCGGATAGCGGTTATCTCGCTCTTGTTTCCTCTTTTGGGTTGTTGTAAATTTCCCACAAAATTAATTCCCCACGAAAAGAAGTATGTATAAATTAGGCAAAGGATTTTGTTTTTTTAATTTTGATTATTGTAAATTCACCCCATTTCTATATTTCGGATATCAGTACAATAATAAAATACAGCACAAAACTACCGAAAACGAGGGCAGAATGTGGAATCTGAACAGAAAGTACTATACTTTTTTCGAGGGAATTAATTTTGTGGCGAATTACATCAACTCCCTCTTTTCAATGCGCCTAGCTACCGAACGTATGGTAGAGCTATATTACTGTCAAAGCCCGGGACACAGTCTGGTTATGCTTTTATAACAAACATTCAAAATAAAAGGTCTATCAGAGGTCTAATCACAAGATTTATGTATTTTATTTACGGCGTTCTTGAAGTAATACTGCAATTATTGTACGGTAAATCGAAAAAGCGCCTTTAGTGTACGAACTTTCCATCAAATTGACGTAATTCTTGTTTACTTTACGTCAGAAAAACGTGAAGCCATGCTAGGTTTGGTCGTTCACTGTGCCACTGCCTACCTAAGGTACAAGTACCTATAAGTTAAGATTTAGTTCTCAAACGTGACCTTTTCTTTCAGTAGTAATAAAGATAAGGATGATTGAAGGGTACTCGAACATTCAACGTACGTGATCGGTACATCTTCAAAAAGGAAAAAGTATCGGAACTGCTTTTGGCTTCAACCTATCTCTGTATGTACAAGTCTACTGTTCCTTTTTCAGAAATCTAGGACTAAAACTGCCGTATGGTTTTTTTTTCGCAATGTTTCAGAACAATATGAATTTTAATGTATGTGAATATTTATAATAAAAATGTTTTATTTAAAGTTCTAATTAGGTTTAGTGGTTATAGGCATGTGACTTATAATGTTTCATAAAATTAATTCCAAATATGATGAAATAAATTACTTACAGAAAGTAATGCGTCGGCTGGCTTCGAACCACTGCTCTCTAATTTGCGATAACACACGTAATATATTTATGCACATGAATAACATGAATGAGCACAAAACTTTTTACGTCAATCGGTTCCTCGAGGACGTACTCCCCGAAGAGTCGTAACAACTGTGTAGCTGTAGCTCCGCGGTCGCGGGACTTATGATTTACCGTGACCCCGGTACGTAAAAGGCTATTGAAGGACACCCTGGATTTTAGTCAGTACGAGTCTGACAGTCCCTCCTGCTCTGCCCTGGGTGTGAGGATTCTTTTGATGATTTTACCATGTTAAAAAAAAACTGTAGCTCCGCGGGCAAGACCGCGGGCATAAGCTAGTTAATTATTTCCACGCTCCTGTCGGCACGGTTGGTGCAGTAGCTGAGCAATCGGCTGCTGTGCAGCGTGCCACGAGTCGACTCCCGCACGGAACAAATATTTGTATGACCAACAAGCAGTTGTCCCGGGTCTGGGTTTGTGTATGTGTGTTTCTATGTTTGTGAACGTTTTCATGAAAAGAAGAAATTTCTAGAACAGGCAAAAAAACAACAAAATTAAAATCTATTTTGAAGTACTTGCTTACTTTAATGGGAATTTATTCGTATCGATTTCGAAAGATCATAGAAATGTCCTGTTGGAAAAAAATTGAATAGAAAAACATGTTTTTATTTAAATCCGGTTTTCCTGATAAAGAACAATTGTGTTTTTTTTGCCAAAATACCTACATACTTTAAAAGTATACAACACATTTTTTGAAATATCATTGTACAAAAACAGTGGGTTGTTCATAAATACCGCTCTTTTTATTGATTTTATTTTCTAGAGCGTAACTACGATTTTATATGTCACCAGTATATTGTTTTTGTAAATAAAATCAAATTGCTAAGTTCTAATTCCTCCCTACTGAAGTATGATTTTAAATAATGATTTTTAGACGAAAAATTAAATTTATTTGCTCGAGAGTATTTCTGTTAGACTTCAGTATCTTCAAGTTTTTAAGTATTTGCTGTTATTTGTAACTCTTATAAATATTTAGTACGCTGCCTGTGCGGGAGTCAAATAAACTACGTAATTCATAATATGTTAAACAGGTCCATTTAATTAATGTTTCGCTGTGTTATCATTAATCGGTTTTAGAATTTTATACCTACGTAGTTATATTAAACTGAAAATTTGTTTACATAATAAGTAATTAAAATTAAGCTCTATTGGCAAATAAAGCTCTCATAAATATTATAATTTAGGTTCTTTTAATTACACATTATTTAAGGTTTACGTTATTCCTTGTTTAAGCATTAGGTGATTTGAAAATGTAAGCAGGTTTAGTTTTGATAAAGAGTTTATCGGTTAATTGAGTATCTACTTGTTACGCAGAACCGCTAAGCTCTAGGTACTATTCTTTTTCTTAACTTAAGCAAATAAATCGGTAATCTACGTATTATAAAAAGTACCAGACCGATGTCTCTCCGAAGCCTGCCGGGGTCGTGGGATTGCCTTATCAGGGACCTTGTTTTTTTTTTTACGTGGTAAAATCATCAAATGAGTCCTCCCACCCAGGGCAGGGCGGGAGGGGCTGTCAGACTTGTACTGACTAAAATCCATGGTGTCCTTCAATAGCCCTTTTCGTTCCGGGGTCACGGTAATTCGTTCAGTCCCGCGACCTTATCAGTGACCTTGGAATGGAAAGGGCTATTGAAGGATTACCTTGGATTTTAGTCAATACAAGTCTGTCAGTCCCTCCCGCCCCGCCCTAGGTGGGAAGACTCGGTCGCGGGACTCACGAATTACCGTGACCCCGGTACGTAAAGGGCTATTGAAGGACACCGTGGATTATAGTCAGTGCGAGTCTGGGAAAACTCCGTTCGTCCGCTTTTCCCAGAAGTGAAACCATCACTATTTCCATATTCCAATTAACAAAGAATTCAAAATGAACTCGTATTCCAATTTACAACAAAACTATCGCATTACCCCCAACTTAGCTCCCGTGGCTCCGCAATTGTTTCGATGTTATCTCGCGGGCCGAAGTTGGCCGGAGTTGGCCGAAGTTGGCCGACAACCCACGGTAATGTGCTTAAGTGAACGATGTTACCCCAGCGAATTCAACAACGGTTCTACCCACAATTTGATGTTTTGTAATGTGTTTTTATTAATACTTTTTAGGAGCGTTAATTTGTTTGGTAAATGATTTTCGATGTCTGAGTTTTAATGTTTTGTTTTGTTTATCATACGTTTAATAATTTTGTTATGTGTATCTTTAAGCCTCATAAGTCTATAAAACAATTAATTTGCTTTTCAATTAACGGAATATTCACATAATATTTTCGCGTAAACTGTTTTTTTAATACTACTAGGTTTTTAATCCTAGTAATGATTTTGATAAATTCAAGTTTGAAAAAGTCGTAAAAAATTAATACAATTAACGAGTAAGAGATCTTAATATTATGAATCACTTTAACAATAACTAAGTTAAAACTTAAAATAATACACTAGTACTTGTATTAAAGCTTTTTAGTTTGACTTTGAGATAAGAAAGTGTCACAGGTCAAAAAATTAAAAGCAAACATTAGAAAACAAACCTAGTTCAATTAGATTTAGATCTTAAACTAAACCTTGCTTGGGCTAACACGCTACGCATGTAGCTACGGCGTAGCGCCTGTGCTACGAACAAGCGGCTACGAGAATTAGTATTTGTATGTTATTTTTTCCACTTAATGGATTATCTTATGTTGATTGTTTTGACTGTAATTCAGTGATGTATTTAATATTAGTTTTACAGTTGGACATAATAGAGTTGAACTCCAGTTTGTTTCAAACCATACCTACCACACATTTTAAGTATTTTCATTGCGAATTGTAAAGCCTTTTTGACGTTGAATCAGCATTCAAGGTCATCGTAAGCAGGAATTGATGTCAAAAGTCGACGCTTGCAGGTAAGGTGGTTTGGTTAGATCTTACGACCTCTGGATTCAGTACATCCGACGCAAGAGCGACGTAAGAAAGTTGGATGTAAAAACCGTCGAAAAAGTCCTGCTCGTAGTCGATTTTTTTCCCACAGAAAAGCATTACATACTTACCATTCCATTTTTAAAAACTTGTAGATAGAGATAATTATTTCTATAATAATCTGTTTTCTAATTGAGTTCATGTAGATCTGTCATAATAATTGGATAGGGGTCGGCATCGCTGGCATTGTGAAATGTTCAGCTGAATGTCTCTGTTGGAGAGATGTCAGTCAAGTTGGCAGTTGACTGAACACTTACATTTATCTTTTCTAAAAGACAAGGGACGTGGACCCGACATAGTTGAGTTTTCGTTAATTTTAATGGATATAAGTTGAAGCGTTTGCTTAAGGATAAAAATTAATGTAGAGGGCATTGAATTTTTGTTAATTAAGTTAAATATAATTAAAGTGGACGAATTTTTTGACGCCCTATAAATTTTTAATTTTAGTTTAAATTTAGTCATTTTTGTAAATATTTTACTTTTAATTTTAGTTTTTAAATGTAGCATGTAAATTGAAATGAAAACACAGATATTATATTAAACCTATTAGTCAACCAATAAATATAATAAAATAAAGTACTTTCGAAGTACGATTTTACTTTATAAAATAATACAAAAACAGATTTAGTTGAAACTAAAGTCTAGTTAACTAAGGTCTACTTACTTGTTCAAAACATTGAATAAGTAAACAAGTACCTATTAGTTTTCGTGTAATGAACGAGTATTGAAAATGTGTCAAAAGGCTTAATACTCAATTTACGGTATTTGTGAGATATCAAAAAGTTTTATATAGTTAGTTGGAGGGTGTCGTGATCACTTTGACATTGATTTCGATAAAATTATATTTACTATACTTTTTATAGGTTTTATAGGTTGAATACTACTGAATTTTCAGCCATTGTACATTATTTTACTCAGGTGCAGTTCCTGCCGGGGTCGCGGGACTCACAAATTACCGTGACCCCGGTACGTAAAGGACTATTGAAGGACACCGTGGATTTTAGTCAGTACGAGTCTGACAATCCCTCCCGCTCTGCCCTGGGTGGGACTCATGTGATGATTTTACTACGTAAAAAAAAAGTTGCAGTAAAGATAATTTATAACCTTTAGTCTGGATGTTTGTGTATGTCAGTTTTAATGTTTGTAAACGCACCAACGATACAGGAGAAATTCCTAATGTTTTGTTAGCAACGTGTTTTTCAAATGGTGTCGGGTGAATACATATACGCAAGATAGATTATAATTTTAAAAGTTCATATCTCGGACACATAACGCATCAGAAGATTTTCTCCCATACAGAATATTTCGGATTGAGTAGCGCAAATTTTAGGTGTCTATTTATGACCGTTAACTATTTCAATAATAACTTGATGTAACTTAGGTTGACGACGTTATATACAATTTCAATTTCAGTCCATTTCTTGTTATTCTTATTGAAAACACTGTTATGTAAAATATTTACTGTCAGACTTTTACTGACTAAAATGCACGATGTCAGGTACGGGAGCTCGTTAGTTTGTCCTCGTCGTTGTGCTGACAGTTCTTTGAAGCGCGCGTGGAACACAAAGCGCCGTGGACCGTTGCATGGTCCATGATCGGATAGCGAGTCACCCATTACTCGCCGTCCACATGCCCGTGCGGTATTCTATCGGTTGAAGTGTAGCCGTGTGTACTACTTGTAACTACGAGTTTTTGGGCAAGGGATCTAAGAGCTTTCCCACACATAACTGCGCATTCACATAGCATCGCAAATATCAACGAGCTCGCACGAATGCACCGCAAGTACTTCCGATTTGATTCGCATCGCGCGATTTTACATCACAAATAATGGCGGAACACGACTTGCACTTTTATAAGATTTTAAACTGAGGATTTAGTAAGTCATAACAATTATGC
Source organism: Agrotis puta (assembly GCA_943136025.2). Classification (NCBI taxonomy): domain Eukaryota; kingdom Metazoa; phylum Arthropoda; class Insecta; order Lepidoptera; family Noctuidae; genus Agrotis; species Agrotis puta. The sequence goes on from OW964171.2 coordinate 6,921,457, forward strand.
TTTATCTATTATCTAGAATAGAATATTCCATTTTACAAATTTCAATTGTTAAATAGCTTTTGGCATTGGTTTTTTATGACCACCCAGATGTATCGTTATCGTGGATAAAAAAAAGTTCGTAAGTACCATAACAAGCGATGTTCTAAAGTTTCTGTTAACCACGTGAAAAAACAGCACGAGTTCATGCACGTACATCGTTGGCATACTCTAAACTACTTCTCGCCTTTTTTTTTCTTTTATCTTCACCGTCACAGTCGCGTCGCAACACGTGGTTTGAGCGTGTACCTCGTAGCAAACAAAGAATATTAATTTAACTAGTTTATTGACTGATTCAACGTCACCGAAAACCAGAGACAACAGAGGACTGATTAACTGTGCAAGCGAGACATCCTCTGTCGATAAAGAAATGATATGTCTGTCCTCGTTTCTAATGTGCGCTGGCCTTCACTGTTTATAAATGAGTATCATATTGTATGTTTCAATTCTGTGTGCGTAAAAAATATTAATATAATATTAAAATATTATATAATATTTTTCTAAAAAAAATTCTAGAAAAATAGATCGAGAGATTTTTAAAATATTTATTTATGGTGGTGTACTTTTTTTTTACGTGGTAAAATCATCACATGAGTCCTCCCACCCAGGTCATAGTGGGAGGGACTGTCAGACTCGTACTGACTAAAATCCACGGTGTCCTTCAATAACCCTTTACGTACCGGGGTCACGGTAATTCGTCAGTCCCGCGACCCCGGCAGGCTTTGGCCCTCTACAGGGGGCCCCGTCACTGCTATTTCTGCTTATATATAAAAAAAAGAATAGGAATTCCGAACTTCATTGTACTTAATTAAATGTTCGGTTATTTTGTCATTATCTTCATATCCGGATTTCATATTTTCATTTCACATTTTCATGTTCGGATAAAATTCTTACTAACGTAGGCAGACAGGATACCTAACCTTCTGTTAATTTTTAAAGGTTAAAACAACAAGGATTACCGTTTTCTAGTTATCCCATCCAACTAAGCTCCAAAGAGCTTGTTGTGTGAGTGGGTGTCTAGATAAATAGGCAGAGTTTGCGGTTTCCAAGCCTCTGCCGCCATTAGGATATGATAAGAAAATACATAGCAACAGCACATCAAAAACCTAGCCCATTTAAGATGGTATTAGGTTTGATAATTACTCGAGTACTGGCAAATTATAAAGTATTAGCTGTTCCCCGTGGTTAAGGGGCGATACACACGGCTTAGATACTATAATATTAATTTTGATTTTAAATTACATCCGGATGATCCGAGGATACCGCACGACGCCTATCGGCCAACCTGCTTGCCGGATTGCTGCCCTGGGATCTGGAGGCGACTGCCCTCCAGCGTGTCTATCAGTGGCGCGTGGAGGCGTAGCGCCGCGCCGGGGCGGAAGAGCTCCGGCGCAATCTCAGGGCAATATGGAGGGAGCGACTGTCACAACCGAGGTCCGGGCACACCACAATCGTGGCGGTAAGACCCCTCTTTGAGGAGTGGCTGGAAAGACGTCATGGCGTCCTGACCTACTGCATGACGCAGGTCCTCACCGGACACGGAAGTTTCGGGAGGTAGCTATGTCTGATAAGGAGGGAAGAAACGCCTGGGTGTCATCACTGCGACGATCGTCCGGAGGACATTGTGGAGCATACGGTGCAGGACTGCTCCGCTTGTGCAGAGTACCGCCGTGGCCTCACGACAGCGATAGGCGGAGACCTCTCGCGCCCTGCATTGGTCGAGGCCGCAGACGAGACGAAAAAAGAGGGGATGGTTTAGACCACCAAAAGAAATACGTTATATACACTTTTTGTTTGCACCACGCTTGAAGAAATGGTCAGAATACTGCGGAAACAGTTGAACAGAGAGGACAATAAATGTGGTACTCGTACATTTGTTTTGGGCATGTTTCGTAAATCAGCGGGCAAACGGGCAGTAGCAACGGAGAAGAGACATGAGACCCATCTGTCTGTCGTGTTACATTCATCATCTGCTTTCTTCTTCATCTCAGCAGACAACTTATGAGAAAAAAGAATGCTAGAGAAGTATAAAACAGAACGTGTGAGGGAGAAACAATCGCTCACTCATGCCTCAACCGCTGCAGAAGACGCATTAAGCGTCGGGTACCACGAGGCTATTTCCAGCCACCGCAGGCGCGAGCTATCGGACGGCGAGCAACGACAAACGACTGATTTTAATGATTCATTCTACTTCGCACATCTCCTCTCGTCTCCTCCTCCTCTCAGTGGGGTAGAGCCCTTACGACGTTATTCCACAGCTAACAAGAGCATTGAACAGGATCTTAATACAACTTACCTACGGATATAATGATACAAACTCTCTTGTACAAGTTACACTTGAATCAAATCGCGTTTGTTATAGATATATTATTAAATTTCGACAATATTCTCATCCGTATCGCAATATGACGCTTGTTTTGTAATTCCACGTGTGAGCCGGATTTAAGGTGGTGCTAATACATGAAAGAAATAATCTGTCGTATGGTATTGTTGCTATGTTGACATGGGGGATTTAGTTTGTTTATTATTAGTCCAAGTAACAGGGCTGGTCGGGGAACGTAAAGGTCTATTGAAGGACACCGTGGATTTTAGTCAGTACAAGTCTGACAGTCCCTCCCGCTCTCTACCCTGGGTGGGAGGACTTATTGATGATTTTACCAGTAACAGGACTACGCCGGTACTTTTCTATGAAGGAAATACGCATAACACGTCTTCGTCCACTACTAGTACTTTATCCCAGTTTGAACAGTTGGAAAAGTACAAGAAAAATTAACTTCATTAGAGAGTTTTATAATAATATTTGTTTATTGTTTAAACCTATTTGTTTACATTTATACCAAAAAAAAACATTTAAAAGTTTAAAAAATTGCAGTCTACCAGGAACAGGGTCCGGGCAACCGATGGTCAAGGCTCTTGAGAGAGGATAATTTAGAGGAACAGAGAATTTCAAAAACACATACACAAACACCCAGACCCGGAACAAGTACTTGTCTTTTACACAAATATTATCAACGTGCGGGAATTGAACCCGCAACACCACCAGTCAGTCCACTCAGACAGACCAGTCCAGCGCAGCCATTGCTCAGCTCAGCCAACTTATTTATTTTACAACTAGCTTCCGCCCGCGACTCCGTCCGCGCGGATGTCGGTCTTCGCGTGGATGGTTTATTTCCCCATTTTGAGTAACTCTGACAATGACATCTTATAAATATTACGGTTCTACAGAACAACGTCTATGAATAAAACTAAAAAATAAGATTTTTTTCTACGTATTTTTCCAGGATAAAAAGTATCCTATGTTATGCCCAGGATAATAAGGAATAATTATACCAAGTTTCATCGAAATCGAACCGTTAGTTTTCACGTGATGCCTGCACAAACAGACAGACAGACAGACAGACAAAAATTTTTTTAATCATATATTTGGGTTTGGTATCGATCCAGCAACACCCCCCGCTATTTATTTTTTCAATATTTTCAATGTACAGAATTGACCCTTCTACAGATTTATTATAGTACTAGCTTCCGCCCGCGACTCCGTCCGCGCGGATGTCGGTCTTCGCGTGGATGGTTTATTTCTCCATTTTGAGTAACTCTGACAATGAAATCTTATAAATATTACGGCGCTGAATCCACTGCGGGTAATGCAACGTGTGTTCGTGGTTCTACAGAACAACGTCTATGAATAAAACTGAAAAATAAGGTTTTTTTTTTCTACGTATTTTTCCAGCATAACAAAAAACTTTTTCAAAAAAAAAATGTAACCGCCTTCAAAAAGAACCACAAAAAAGGGTAAAATAATCAACAAAATAACTTTTATTTCGGAAGTTTCGGAAGCTTTGTTATTTTTTATTTCATTGTTTATTTTTTGCCACCGACTTTCGAAATAAAAGATATTTTGTAAATGTTTTTTTTGTTGTTTTTTGTGGTTCTTTTTGAAGGCGGTTACATTTTTTTTGAAAAAGTTTTTTATTTTTCTCTTTTTAGTTTAAATATTCAACCCAAATTCTTGCTAAATACATGTAATATAATCCGTAGCACTGGTAATAACATCCCTCATGTACACAATAAGCTAATAAAATTCCCTATCTCAAAAACTACTGAACCGATTTTGATGAAACTTTCAGTATTCCCTAAGTGGAACGATACCTAGCACAAAAAAAAAGAATTATTTATATCGGATGGGTAGTTCCGGAGATATGCGAACAATGAATCAGTCGATGCCTGCTCCTTACTGTTAAGGAGTTGCACCTTCCATCATCAGCTCAGCTACATAAGATGATGATTACCATACGCAAGTACTTGAATTACTTCATAAGATTTACGAAAAACGATGCGTGGGCCTATAAAATTTGAGGGTTGCCCTCGATTTCTCCAAGATCCAATTATCAGATCCTGATTTGGTGACAATGGGACCACACGGGAAGCACCAGCTTTCAAACAAAAAAAGAATCATGAAAATCGGTTCACGAAGTCGGTCGTTATGCGGTAAAAAACTACTGTTAAGGAGTTGTACCTTCTATCATCAGCTCAGCGACATAAGATCATGATTGCCATACGCAAGTACTTAAAATACTTCATAAGATTTACGAAAAACGATGGGTGAGCCTATAAAATTTGAGGGTTGCCCTCGATTTCTCCAAGATCCAATCATCAGATCCTGATTTGGTGACAATGGGACCACACGGGAAGCACCAGCTTTCAAACAAAAAAAGGATCATGAAAATCGGTTCACCCAGTCGGTCGTTATGCGGTAACAAAATTAAAAAAAAAATACAGTCGAATTGATAACCTCCTCCTTATTTTGAAGTCGGTTAAAAAGTATCCTATGTTACGCCCAGGATAATAAGGAATAATTATACCAAGTTTCATCGAAATCTAACCGTTAGTTTTCACGTGATGCTTGCACAAACAGACAGACAGACAGACAGACAGACAAAAATTTTTTTAATCATATATTTGGGTTTGGTATCGATCCAGCAACACCCCCCGCTATTTATTTTTTCAATATTTTCAATGTACAGAATTGACCCTTCTACAGATTTATTATAGTATAGAAGATATAGATAGAAGAAGATAGATTCCTCCTCACGCACCTGTCACCACGGAAGACGGCCAGGGCGTCGGACACCGGGTGATTTCCGGCCACCATAGGCTTGATTGCGGACGGAGTAATGAGAAGCTCGCCGTCCGATTAAGAACAAGGCCTAATTCGACGACCCTAAGTAAACTAACGCGGTCTCCATATGGCTAAACACACACAGGTAGTTTAATTTATTAGTAAAGATATCTAATTAATTTCCTCCGATAAAGAAAACAATTTATTTATGGCATAGACTAACAAATTCTATTGAGAATGTAATTCAAGATTGAAATTACGCACTGAAGAGTCTTCGATAGCTGTTGGAATAAATAGATCTAGTATAATTAATTCTTTAACCTGTAAATGTCAATGACCATTGTTTTAAACCCAAAAAACAACACATACAAATTAATAAAAATGGAAAAATAAAAAACTTTTTTACAAAAAAAAAACCGACTACCAAAAATACAAACGCCCCACCTAAAACCACTAAAAAGAGAAAAATAAACTACTATTTATCTATTTCAGAAAACAAAAATGCACGTATTTTTCAAACGAATTAAATAAAAAACTTATTACCTACCAATTCTAAATCAACTTACAATATTATTTTATTTAACAAACAAGATATTATGTATTTACAAACAACCTATAATGATTTATTTACAAAATTACAATGTGACCATTCTTGTCTAAACCTAATTAGCTATAAATTTAATTATAATATTTTTATAATGTTGTGTGCTAGGCACCTACTGATCTGTTTGAAGTCGGTGCCAAGCCAAATAGGTATTCCATAGGATACGCACGTCTAGCCCCGTCACGCCATCACGCTACATCTAAATCACACCAAATCACCCTGCGCTTGCGACCGAACGCGCGATCGTGGGTCGGCAAGTCTTGAGCGATTCAAAACAAACGGGCAGGCACGAGCAGGCAGGCGTCTTCGACGGTCGTCTTGAATGCAATTAAGTTTTGATGCGTTATAGTGCTGTTGATAGATTTTGTATTTTTGATAGTCGCTTACGTGTTCGTAGGTTCCTATTTGTTTATTGATAAAAATATTAGATGTTTTTAATTATAACCCTGTGTGTATTATATTACTAAGTATTATTGTTCTCTTTATTTTTGGCTTGGCACCGACTTCAAACAGATCAGTAGGTGCCTAGCACACAACATTATAAAAATATTATAATTAAATTTATAGCTAATTAGGTTTAGACAAGAATGGTCACATTGTAATTTTGTAAATAAATCATTATAGGTTGTTTGTAAATACATAATATCTTGTTTGTTAAATAAAATAATATTGTAAGTTGATTTAGAATTGGTAGGTAATAAGTTTTTTATTTAATTCGTTTGAAAAATACGTGCATTTTTGTTTTCTGAAATAGATAAATAGTAGTTTATTTTTCTCTTTTTAGTGGTTTTAGGTGGGGCGTTTGTATTTTTGGTAGTCGGTTTTTTTTTTGTAAAAAAGTTTTTTATTTTTCCATTTTTTGTATAAATTATCGTAGGTACGTATGTATTCGGGCACGCCGCAATCGCGGCGGTAAGACCCCTCTTTGAGGAGTGGCTAGATAGGCGTCACGGCGTCCTGACCTACCGCATGACGCAGGTCCTCACCGGACACGGAAGTTTCGGGAGGTTCCTGTGTCTGATAGGGAGGGAAGAAACGCCTGGGTGTCACAACTGCGAGGATCGTCCGGAGGACACGGTGGAGCATACGGTGCAGGACTGCCCCGCTTGGGCAGAGCACCGCCGTGTCCTCACGACGGCGATAGGCGGAGACCTCTCGCGCCCGGCATTGGTCGAGGCCATGCTGCGGGGCGACACGGAGTGGGAAGCGGTCGCCTCCTTCTGCGAAGCAGTCATGCTTGCGAAGGAGGAGGCGGGCCGCCTGAGGGAGAGAACAGCGTCCTCCCTCCACCTTAGCCCAGTGGTAGACGCCTACGGCGTCGGACGTCGCAAGACGATCTCCGGCCACCGTAGGCGCGGGCATGCGGGCGGCAAGTAATGGGCGATTCGCAGCCCGACCATGGACCATGCCCGGGTCGACGGCGCGTTGTGTTCCACGCGCGCCTCAAGGAGTGTCAGCATAGTGACGGGGCCTGTAGAGGGCCATAGCCTGCCGGAGTCGCGGGGCTTGCCCATTACCGTGACCCCGGTACGTAAAGGGCTAGTGAAGAACACCGTGGATTTTAGTCAGTACAAGTCTGACAGTCCCTCCCGCCCTGCCCTGGGTGGGAGGACTCATTTGATGATTTTACCACGATAAAAAAAAGGTACGTATGTAGTAAGTTAACTTTGTCATTTTCTTTTAGTTACATTTAGTAATTTATAAAACCCTTTGTCTTGATACCCCATCTGATCAGTAGGTTGTTTTTTTTTTTCTATTTTTATTTGTGTAAATATCGTAGGTACGTACGTAGTAAGTTGAACTACGTCATATAACTTGAGTTATTTTTCTGACTTTTAACCGTTAAGGAATTTTACCTTCCAGATTCCATCATCAGATCCTGACATGGTGACAATGGGTGCTCCCATTGTCACCATGTATACTCTTTCTAACCTCGGGAGTATACTCTTTCCAATGAAAAAATAATTTTGAAAATCGGTCAACAATTGACTAGACTTACTTCTGAAGTTATTTTTCACTTTTTTGTGTTTTTAAAGTCGGTTTTATTTTTTGCAAAAAAAGTTTTTTTTTTATTTTTCAATTATTTTTATTAGTTGTAATATCCTATACAAATATTTGCTATGCATTTATTTTACATTGTTATTATTAACAATATTTTTCATGGTAATAGGCTTATCCCCAATAAAATGAAACTTAACATACCAAACTGTCGAAATATGGGTATACTGTACACATCTGCGTACCCCCTCAGAGCATACAGGCGTGATGTTATGTTATGATGTTGCGTAAACAATAAACATCCAAGCGATTGCAGCAATCACGACAGATTTGCTGTCTATTATTGAAGAGTTCCGTTCCATATCTCCGAAGTTCGTGATCAGATCATGACAATATTTCTATGGGACCAACTTGGAAGTATACCCTTTCAAACAAAAAAAGAATTTTTCAAATCGGTTCAGGCGTCTTCGAATAATCGGTGAACATACATAAAAAAAAAAAAAAAAAAATACATACAGCCGAATAGAGAACCTCCTCCTTTTTGGAAGTCGGTTAAAAATTGAATGTCACGTCTGTATTCCTCGAAGGGTTAGAATAATCTTATTATTAAACACAACTTTGCTGTACGGCTTTAGAGCATAACAAATATGGCGGTACAGCTTTTTTTTTGTATTGTGAAAAAAATAAAATAAGATATTACATAGCCTGATGTATTGTTATTACTTTATGAAAAAAAAACGGCCAAGATCCGGACAACTGTTACTGCAAAATTAAGTTTAGCAAAAAAATACTTGTGCAAATAAATTTTCAATAAGATAAATTTGTTATTGTAATTATCCTGTCATTATTGTCGTATGGTCTTTTTTATTTATTAAAGAGTGTGCATAAAAAATAGCATGACGTCACAACATGGCGTCATCACTGCATTGTTCATACCGTTGTCGTTAAGTAGATTTTTGATCATCAGCCTTCATTAACAGTTATAAGTAACTATCTGTTTCCCGTGGTTTCAACCCTGCTGCTCTGCTCTTATTGGTTGTAGCGTAATGTCATATTATTATACAAGATAGGACTGCTGCACCACGACACAGGAGAAATTCTTAGTGTGGGACAAAGTTTTTATATAAAAAAAAAACATTTCGAACCCGTTGTAGATTAGCGCGTTCAACGAAAAACTCTTCAGCTTCATGATAATAGTATATAGATAAATAAATAAGACATCTCGCAGAGAAAACAAACCAACAAATTAACAAAAACAAACCACTACAGCACAAAATAAAGCGGAATCAACACTGTTATACTTGATGAACAAAGTTCGTATTCGATTAAATTTCGTGATAATTAAATAAAACAATGTTGTGCACCGCTTAATCCGGCCCCGAGCCAACGATGACGTAGATATTTGTATTTCAGCTGTGATATTAACGCTAGAGTTGCACCTGATCTCGGTTCGTGCTAACTGTGAATAAATCTATCGTTCCCGTCATATACGGTTCACAAGTACGCGACTTACGGTTACTCTGAGATATGACGTCTAGTCACGTTACTAGTTTGAATGTGGGAATTTTAGACGGCTCTGGAGTCGCGGTTTGAGCTTCGATGTGTGACGGTTTTTTTTTTTTATCGTGGTAAAATCATCAAATGAGTCCTCCCTCCTACCCAGGGCAGGGCGGGAGGGATTGTCAGACTTGTACTGACTAAAATCCACGGTGTCCTTCAATAGCCCTTTACGTACTAGGGTCACGGTAATCCCCTGGTCCCGCGACCCCAGCAGGCTTTGGCCCTCTACAGGCCCCGTCACTATGCTGACACTCTTTGAGGCGCGCGTGGAACACAACGCGCCGTCGACCCGGGGGATGTGGGACGGTGGAGAGAAGAAGGAGTGTTGACAAGTAAAAGTTTTTGGTAGTTGCATTGACATACATAATTTTAAGTTGATAAAGATATTTTTAGTTTTCAATTTAATGTGACGTCATAAATTAATAGCTTACAATAAAGATGCTTCTAGATTTTTTTTAATTGTTATAAGAATTTGTGAAAGAAATGATGCACATAACACATACCGTTAAAATCATAACCTTTCTTTTTTCTTCGTCGTTATAAACAAATATGATTATGTAATTTATATACAAAGTCACTGTTTGTTACTAAACAGCAAACGTAATGATAATATCTCAATTTTCGTAAGACTCGTCTCATAAAGCACAGTAAGGCAACATGTGAACATCTGCTTGCGAATGTACTCTGTGGTACACAAGAGAATGTTTGTTATTGTTGTTCTACATTATACGAGGAAAGCCTTAATTTCTAACAAAATATTTGCGTTTTTAAAACAAAAGCTTTGTATGAACCAGAAATTAATTCACAGTTTATGTATGTGTGGGTGTAAAAGTAGAAATAATATCCACCTACTCGGAGTTTTCAAGAGACGTTGCGGTATATTCGCCGTAGAGAATTTTATGAGGAACGTAGATGCTGAGAAGCACAAGTTCAGAAACAAGCATAAAATATACTTGAATACCAGCACGAATAAAAACTATTTTCAACAAAAACTCTTGCACTTAAAATTTAGGAAGTACTGAAACAAACCTGTCTCCTAAATCATGGTCCATAATCAAATAAAGGAACTCTAAAATATTGAATAGGCATTGTCATTTGCCGCGCCACAAAAATATATTATCTCCGACCCGACTCTATTCTTGATTTTCTTATTCTGAAACAGCTAAGGTAGAATAAAAAGTCCGTAATAAACCTGAGTAAAACCAGGCCAAAATTGCAACAATTTATGAGGACGATTCCACTATCCCTGCCGTTTATTTCTAGAGCTTTTTATTTAATTGAATACAAAAGTTAAACGCCCCGAGTAACTTTATTCTCGGGTGAATATTTGTAAAGTCCATTTTCTCTGGAAGTAAGCATTCAGAGCCAGCATTTTCCTTTGTTAATTAATTGTAAATTACATGACTATAGCTGTGTTAATTCGCTAATTTTGGTATTAAATAAACTGATCTTTGGGTTGTAATTAATTGTGGAACGATCTGGTTCTTGAGTTAGGTTTTGGAATTCAATTTACTGTTACAAAGACGGATTTTACTTAAAATTCATAATTGCTTGTTGAGATGAATTTGATTGTCGCGAAATACAGTATTATTTATGTCACGGGACTATCTCATTAGATAACCGTGACCTTGGAACGTAAAGGACTATTGAAAGATCACCGTGGATTTTAGTCAGTACAAGTGTGACAGTCCCTCCCGCCCCGCCCTAGGTGGAAAGGCTCATTTAATGATTTTTACCACGATAAGAAGGTATTATTTATAAGCAAGTCGTTTTTTTCTGTAAATCACATGTATCCTTTTTTATTTAATGATAGCATCGCGTTTGACCACTATCTCGCCTAATGGTAAGCGAAGATGTGGTCGACGGTGAAGCACGCTTGCCTAGAACTAACCTATTCACTCTTGACTTGAAGACCCCAAGGTTACAGCTATCGGGAAATACAGATCCCCTCAGGGAATTCCACTCCTTCTGAATTCATCTTCTGATCTTATTCAGTTATTTATTTTTAACATGATGTTATCACTTATAATATTCCTGGAGTTTTTCGAAGGCACAGATGGCGCAGTAGCTAAGCGAATGGCTGCGTGTTGCAGGTTGGACTCCTGTCTAACCTTAACCGTTTATTATTGTGGTTACGTTCCCACGATACAGGATTTTGTTGTATCAATTCCCCACACCCAGGTGGGGAATTGAAAAAAAAAGCTCTTGGAATCTAACTACACAAAACTGGTATAAAAGAGCTTATAATTATAAAGATCGGACTAACTTACCAAGTGACGTCCGATCCTCAATTATGTGAAGTAATGTCGTCTCCATAATTTTATACAGTAGTATGCAAATCTTTGCATGCGCGTTGCCACATTATTAAAAGATGAAGCGAAAAACGCCCATCTCTATTTCAAGGTAACATCCCTAGTGCTCCAACTTTATCTGTCATTGTTTCAAAGAATTCACAACTTTCGTGCAGGGTTAGAATCTGAAACATATTCTGGGTAGGGTCGGGAATAGGATGGAGACGACATTACTTCACATAATTGAGGATCGGACGTCACTTGGTAAGTTAGTCCGATCTTTATAATTATGTTCCGTAATGTCGTCTCCATAATTTTATACAGTAGATGTTTAAAGAAGAAAGTTGTGATAACACGTTCAAATTATTTAACCACCCTTTCATAATTTGAAGACTATTATAATTAGTCAACATAAAATTTGCCTTCTACATGTTGGCTAAACATTTAAATTCTTGTAATCAGTCTTTTGTGAAATATAATTTAAATCGTCCGATAACCGCTTAATTTTTTCGTTAAGATCTAGTACAGTTTGGCTGGTATTTAATGATGTGTTTGGCAGACTCATCATAGTCGCATCAAATAATGTCGAACTGTCTTTGCTGATATCATTTAGAGAACTGGTTCTTTGTATTTTACGGTATGTAATATTATTGCTTTCTTCCCTTATAATAATATGCCAAAATAGTAATATCAAATATTGCAATTTAAATCTATGTGAAATGGAACGTCGTCCCAAAATGCTGATACTCAATACAATACAGTTAGATTTCCGAACGAAGATAAATATGTCCGATCACAGCCAACTTTGACAACAACTTACACAATGTGAAGAATGTTACAATCAGTCAACATAAAATTTGACTTGTCTATGTTCTACATTGAAATCAAAAACTTATAATCAATCTTTTCATTTTACACCATAACATCTGAATCATCATTAAGGCCACACCAAGCAAAATAGTTTGGATCACTTATGATAAGCCTTTTACAAAATATAGTAGATATTGAGTTGTTGTCCCAACCTGCTGATTTTTTAATTATCTTAATATTAGCACCTGAATCAGAAGCTTTTGGAGTGGCAGTATGCGTAAGGCATGAGCTGCATCTGCTATGAGCAGCATATTTAGTGACATCTAAACCACTAACAGATAGTATTTGTTTAATCCATTAACTAATAGATGTTGATGAAGCTGAATGACAAGGTTTCTTAATTAATGTTGGTAATAATATAATTATGGTAATATTATTAATTATCACAATTGTTAATTCTTATGTTTTTAGTTGCATCTAAGTAGGGTAACAATATTGTTTGATAGGACAACAGGACAGTCATTTGTTTTCTTAAAAAAAAAATGATAATGGTAAAAGACATCTGAATTACAGTCATATGTCTTAACAGAGGCTAGAATCTTAATTCAAAAATTATATTATATATAATAAAATTCCTTCATTTACACGAATGTTTTCTATCCTTATAAATGGCAGGGTTTGCACTCAGTGAGCGGTAAAGTTTTGATTGACATCATCCTTTGGAAATCTTCCTTCTATCATTGACTTCTATATGTGTTCCTATAACCAGTTGTTGCTACAATGTTGATCTTATGGAATTGAAAGGACTATAGTACAATGTAATTCCTCTCCTCATGAAAGCTTCCCTGATAATACAGTTGCTGTATAAGTATCAAGTGTAAGGGGAACTCTGGAAGGATATTTCAAGTCTGGTGAGATGCAAGGACAACGTTCACAGATGTAACTATAGATTCAAAAGGTGGATACAAGGTTGTGACAACCACCTCACTACATACTACTACACCCCCCCCCCCTCTCTTTTTATTTGAAGGGACCTACTTAATAGGGCAAACAGGGGAAATGTATTAAAGAATATTGCATCTCACTTGATGATTAAATCATCAATGGATAAGGTATCTAGTCCGAGTATCATGAAACATGATTTTGGTACTTAGCATTAACTCAACTGGCAAATAAGTCAACTTAAAGGCTACCTAACTTTTCAACAATTGTATTTATTTATTTTTTGTATTTATATTTTTAAGACGTTGCCCCACACTAGGAATTTCTCCTGTGTCGTGGGTGCGTTTACAAATCACATACACAAACACCCAGACCCGGAACAGCTACTTGTAGGTCATACAAATATTTGTTCCGTGCGGGAATCGAACCCGCGACACATTGCACAGCAGTCCAATCGCTCAGCCACTGAGCTAACCGTACAATGGGTTTGTATGCTTTAAAAGAAGTTTCTTCAAAGCTAATAGAACATGCTAATCTAGACTATAAGATGGGGCGCTGTGTTCCACCTATCTTATTGACATGATATGGCTGTAATGTTGTCTATACTCAGCAATATTTCACAATTAGATAGATTTGACGCAATGTTTTCAAGTCTATAAAAAACTGTAATCAATTCAAGGTAATTGATGTGATACATTGTGTCATGGTCTGTCCAGTACTCCATGACTCTTCATGTCATTACAACCAAGACCACAGTCAGTTAGCAAGGAATCAGAGGAAATCTGTGATATAAAGTAGAACTCTTTTATTTTGCAATTAGTGAGAAAGTAGGATGTCCACCGTTGTAAATCCTTTATGCCTTTGCTGTCTAGGTAACAGTTTGCAAAATTGTTAAACAGGGCTATTGTTTTATTTCTTTCAAGAACTTTTGTATATAACCAACCATATTCCGCTGCTGGGCATGCTGTAATAAGTAATCCAAGTAATTCTGCAATATAGTTTTACACTTGAGATCTAATTTTATATTTTTCAGAGCTTTCTGTAATTGTTTCATTTTCAGTCTCAGGAAGTGATATAGAAAGCAAGATGGCACCTAAGAATTTATATTTTTGCTTGGGTTGTAAACACCTTTTCTCCCCATTTATTATGAAACCTAAGTTTTTCAGTAACTGTACAGTAATCTCTAAATTTGACATATTTACTATCAAAACTTATATATTATCATCTAGAATAATCTAGGTGAAAAACTGGCTTAGGTCTTTGGGACCACAAGTAGGACATAATTTAGTGAAAACATATGATGCTATACTAAGGCTAAGGAGAAGAGAAGTAATTTCACATATCACAATATGAATTTTAACCCTTAAATATTCCTTGAATGTTTTTCCACAGATAATGAGCAATATGCATTTTTAAGATCCATGTTTGTCATAAAACCATTTAGACTTATCAGTCTGGTGGCCATTCTTATGTCCTAATTTAAATGTGTGTGTATTAATACTTATGTATTGATATTAAGTTATTAAGCTTAAAACGCCATGTCTCCTCTGCTTTAGGATGAAAAAAAAAAATACTAGAAGGAACTGGTTTTATATGGTTTTACAGCAACACTACTTCCTTTTTGGAAAAATTATAGATTAGCCTTTGTGAAATTTGAGTGTTCACATTCAAATGCGATTTTATATCTTGGTCACAAGTAGTGGGACTAGTGTTGATACTATCCCAATGACAAAGAAATGGTTCTACGGTGTGTCTGGTAGTGCTGTTGATGTCTCAGTAGAGAATGCCCACTCAATAGGCAATGGTAGTCATTGAGAGCCCGGGAAGCTTAAAATATTGTTAAACTTGAGTCTTAATGGTTTTGATTTTAGCAGCAGACTTCTTTACTGTTTGACAGACAGCCAGCTTATCTTGTAATTTGTCCTCAGATTAATTCAGAAATTATTGAATTTTCCATAATTCTTTTAGTTCTTTGTTTAGACCTAGGGGGGTTAGTGACCTTCTAGTTAGGGTGTCACTGTGTAAGATGTTACTCACACTAAATAGTGTGAGTAACATCTTTATGTTCCCTCATGTTCTGTTGAGATAGTATATATTAACTATTTAACAGTTGCCCGATTGCAGACAGTAGCGGTCAAGATGACTTCTTTGACACTTAGTCTCTTGTTTAAGCCCACTGTGAGTCATGGCTTCAGCTAATTCTTCAGTATTCATCAACAATCATTTAGGATGTCATATTCCTTCCATAAAAAAGGGGAAAGAAGAGATTGAGGAGGCTTTAACCCTTGGGTACAACATATGAGGAAAAAAGCTTAATAATATTTTTTTCCTTTACAAAATCTTGCGTTTCCTTTAATTTAGCCTGTAATTTAAGTATTCTCCTTTCTTTCCCAGTACTAGACCTTCCTTTTTCAGGATCTTGCAGATTTCTTCAGTCTCCGGCATTAACATATGTACACATGAATGGTTGTTGGATCCACCGTGGCTCCGAGCGTGTGTAGGGCTCCAGGTACGTGAACTGAATTGAATATTAAGGTAGGTACAGCCACACTGCCGGCTAACCTCTCGTGTTAGCTCTCTTGGCAAGTGTTGAGTAAGTACTCATGGCTTCCCACGACTGAGCTCTCATAAAAGCTCTAGGGCACTGAATTATGTCAAGGTGGGTACCTACAGTTACACCGCCGGCTATTCTCTCGTAATAGCTCTTTCTTGGCAGGTGTTGAGTACTCATGGCTTCCCATGGCTTACATCTCGTAAAAGCTTTAGGGACACTGAATTGAATATTAAGGTAGGTGCAGCCACACTGCCGGCTAACCTCTCGTGTTAGCTCTCTTGGCAAGTGTTGAGTAAGTACTCATGGCTTCCCACGGCTGAGCTCTCGTAAAAGCTCTAGGGCACTGAATTATGTCAAGGTGGGTACCTACAGTTACACCGCCGGCTATCCTCTCGTAATAGCTCTGTATTGGCAGGTGTTGAGTACTCTACGTACATATAATGAACACATTAACTTTATTGTTTTGCCGGTTAATTTACATATCCGAATAATGGACTCGCCCATAGTCTAGTTAATTGCATTAACAATTATTATACCCATGATTAGCCTCTCGTGATAATTCTAGGGTTAATTTGCCGTTAATTCCGATGCTTAATACGTTTAAGCAGATTTTAGCTTGTTTTGCCGGTTAATTTACATATCCGAATAATGGACTCGCCCATAGTCTAGTGAATTGCATTAACAATTATTATACCCATGATTAGCCTCTCGTGATAATTCTAGGGTTAATTTGCCGTTAATTCCGATGCTTAATACGTTTAAGCAGATTTTAGCTAGATCAAACGCTTTGTACGACTTACCGGAACAGCGGCACTTGCGACTTCGCTCAATTCCTTTTTTGAGTCTATTTAGTTCTTTATGGAGTCTTTCGATGGAGAATTTGTAGTCACTGGGTCGTCGTTGACCCTTTCTTATATCCATTACTAACAATTTTCACTTATTATAATATATATTTCGAGAAAACTTTGGATTGACGTGACAACGCAACGCACAAAAAAGTACAATGACAGATAAAGTTGGAGCACTAGGGATGTTACCTTGAAATAGAGATGGGCGTTTTTCGCTTCATCTTTTAATAATGTGGCAACGCGCATGCAAAGATTTGCATACTACTGTATAAAATTATGGAGACGACATTACGGAACATAATAATATTGATATTAAGGGTAGGTATCTTTCGTAATATATTTTCACGGAAATATAATCGGAAATACATTGATTTAGAGGTTTATTATAATCGGAAATACATTGATTTAGAGGTTTATTGAATAACAATAGAAATAGAAATCATTTTTAACAATTTACTGTATTTAATGTTTCAGCTGTAACCATGTAAAATGTCCTAAATGTATTTTATCATTACATGTTTATTGGCTGATACTCCTGTGATACTGATGAATTAATAACAAAAAAAACGGTTATCACTGTGCCGAATGTCGTAAGAACCAATGGCTTGATAGCCAAGAGCTTCGACGAACATCTTTTGAGGCTTTATTTAGGGGATTTGGAACAGGGTTCTGATTCAAAAGGCAGTTCTTCTCGATACGGCTCGTATTGTGAGAAAGTTCATATCTCAACTTTTACCATCGATAGCTAAGACCCTACTGCCACACCAGCGAGTCACTTTTTATTTGAATTAAAAAAGTACCGAACAAACTACAAAAATAATTTAATGACCAAACTAACAGTCACTATTAATAGGTATATTCGCCTTGAGGAATCGACCCAGAATGTAGTAGATATATTATTTATATTAAGTTAATTTTTATTTTAAGATGATTAGTATTTATTGTATCTGCATAGTGGCGAAAATATTCACATTTTCTTTAAATAAAGATTTAAAAAATAATAATAATAGGTAACATAACATAACTTAACCGTCCCGCATGACGAGAACCTCGTGAAAGCTGAGAAAGATAAGTAACTCAAGTATCTTGATTTGGCTCACGAGGTTGTCGATATGTGAGGAGTGGATTCAGCGATCATTGTGTCGATAGTCGCATTGGCCATGGCTTAATTGCGAAGAGCCTCGACCAACATCTAAGGAGGCTCTCGTTAGGCAGTTGGATCAAGGGCCTGATTCAGAAAGCAGTTCTTCTGGACACGGCGCGCATTGTTAGGAGGTTCCTTTCTTTAGAGCCCTGACCGCCGGTAGCTTGGACCCTGTTTCCGATACCGGTGGGCCACTATTATTTATATTTTTATTTTGTTTTTGTAAAACTATTGAAAAATGTATATAATAAGTAAAGAAAGAAAATTAATAAAGATACAGGTATATGTATAAAACAAAGTACCCTCGCCACATCTATCTGTCTGCATGTGATGCGCCAATGAATGGAGTTATTCATGAGGAAGGTTCTGTTTTAATTGGATTAAATACGTTGATGTTGAAGATACTCGTATTTCTATATATTTAAAGGAAATAGAAAGCTTTGAATGGGTACACAAAGTTCTTAGGATGCGTCCCGTTTGATATTAAGTTATTTGATAATAATATATTTTCATTTCAATAACCACCAACAGCTGAAATTGTGGTGAACATTATTGTGGGTTATCAAGTGGGACTAAATGAAATCTAATTAGCTAGTTAGCCATTTTGTTGAACTGAACAAAAAACAGACCCAAGCATATGGCCTGTTTCTTGGATTTTTGCATATCGATTGGATTATTGCATAGCTATTGCATAGCTTTTAACCCGGGCTTTGAGCGCGGCGATCGAATCAAGAAATTCCGTAACGAAAATTAAAACGAAACGAAAATAAATCCGTAACCTAACACTGTCACTGCCACATCTGTCATGTCAACGTGAATGAATAAAATTTGAATGAATGAATTTTTTTCTTGACGTTTCACTTGAATGACGTGGCTGACTGTAGCCTAATTAGTAGAGTAACTTCCCATAGAGCAACGGTGGGATGATATTTTTGTTAAATATTCGCGGTAGGCGATATTTTTTTCTTATTTCATAAATAAAATAAATAAATAATCATAATTGCAGAAGTTGATAAAAATGCTATGCTTTACCGTGGCAGTCCCCGAGTGCCATACGTATTTCGTATATTATAAATACCGTTTTAATTGAACACTAAGACTCTATTGTACAATGCTTTACTAAACTTAACTTACTAAACTACAGAAATGGGTCTATCGAATAGCAGCTGCGACAAAACCGCATAGTCTTGATTTAAAAATAACTACGTAGCTGCCTAAATACATACGGTTAGCAGTAAGGTAGTTCTATTATCGGAATTGTGATTACTCGTTGTCAGAGTACTCCCTAGTACTCTATTTGGTACTTACGAATTCTAACTACAATTATATTCTGACAAATATTACAAAATATTATTCTAACAGGCCTGTTGGTCTAGTGGTTAGTGACCCTGACTGCTATGCCGGAGGTCGTGGGTTCGATTCCCACCCAGGACAAATGTTTGTGTGATGAGCACGATCATTTGTTCTGTGTCTGGGTGTACATAATTTATGTATAATATGTATGTATTTAGAAATATATAAGTATGTTTATCAGTTGTCTAGTACCCATAACACGGTCGCGGGACTAACGGATTACCGTGACCCCGGTACGTAAAGGGCTATTGAAGGATACCGTAGATTTTAGTCAGTACAAGTCTGACAGTCCCTCCCGCCCTGTCCTGGGTGGGAGGACTCATTTGATGATTTTACCACGATAAAAAAAAAGTACCCATAACACAAGCTCTGCTTAGTTTGGGACTAAATAACGTTGTGTGATAGTTGTGGAATATTTATTTATTTAATTAGTGTCCTTAAAATCAACGTTCGACTATACTGTGAAGATTAACTAGATATTGTATTTTATACGAGCGAACACAATCCAGAGTGTAGGTTAAAGTTAGTGTAGAGGCTGATAGACATGCTAAGTCATCCATGATGGCGAGGCGATGACGGCGAGCAATGGCAGTCTCGATTGTCCAAAAGGTGCCCACGCTCTTCACGTACCCACTTCAGGAAGGTATTCTAGCTAAAGGGCACGTACCTCATCATCTGCCTAGCTTTATCTCAACTCATTCTTAACTCGACGGCACAGTTAGCGCAGTGGCTGAGCGATTGGACTGCTGCGCTGCGGGTTCGATTCCTGCACGGAGCAAATATTTGTATGATTTACAAGTAGTTGTTTCGGGTCGGGGCGTTTGTGTATGTGAGTTTATATGTTTGTAAACGCACAATCTACAAGTAGTTTTTTCGGGTCTGGGCGTTTGTGTATGTAAGTTTATATGTTTGTAAACACACCCACAACACAGGATAAATTCCTAGTGTAGGGCAACGTTTTATTTAAGAAAAAAAATATAGATGTGGGAAAGTACCTGCATAATATAGCTAAATCATTCATCACATCATAACACAAGATGGTTGAGAGTGCTGACAGCTCTTTGACCCGGGCATGGTCTATGATCGGACGGCGAGTCACGCATTATTCGCCGTCCGAATGCCCGTGTGTACGATGGTCGGAAAGCGCTTATGACGTCCGATGCTGTGGGCGTCTGCCGCGGCGGTTGAGACGTGAGGTGGACGCTGTCTTGTACCTCACGCATCCCTCCTCCTCCTTCGCTAGTAAGACTGCTTCGCAGAAGGAGGCGATCGCTTCCCATTCAGTCCCGCTGACAAACGTCATGTTAATTACACGCTTTTACTTTGTGTAAAAAAAAAAACAAGCAAAGCTTAACAAAGCCTGACAATACCGAATCATTTGTATAGAATATTGAAATAACAGCTAAAAATTACGTCGAACCACTGTCACACGAATATTTCATTTAAATTTATTCAAAAACTGTGAGCATACATTCGCGGATATTTTGTAACTATAGTGGACTAAAACATTGCATATCAATTCCATCGATAACCGCCACATGTGTCATGGCCGCTCAATGCGGAAATTAAATGTTTTGTATAGGACATTAAACATTATTTATGATTATAGTCTAGCAAACGATCTATTCAGTGCTGCATTGTATTCAAATTTGGGTATGGAAAAGCTAAATTGAATAAAAAGGGCGAAAACTCCAATTATATATGTACTCCAATACAAATTTTATGAACATACTAGCTGCTGCCAGCGGCTCCACTCGCTTATAACTCGAAAGTTATCCCACGAAAACTTAAACAATACTAATATTTTAAAGCTGATTAGTTCGTTTGGTTTAACGCGCTAATCTCAGGAGGTTCTGGTTGTAATTGAAAAAATCTTTATGTGTTGGATAGTCCATTTATTAAGGTAGACTACGGCCAGTTAGAGCCAAGCAGTGGGTGAAATCGCGGGAAACAACTAGTTACAAGATGAAAAAGTATCAAAGGACGCTTATTTGTGTGTGTTATAATTTATCTGTGTACTAAATACTCGTATCCAAAGCCATACAGTAGTTTTTGTGTGAAAGAGTTACAAACTGTCCGTCTTCTCTCACAAAACATTCGCATCTATGATATTAGACAGATTAGAAATGATAAAGTGAGTCTGTTTGTTACGTTGTGACGCATATTCATCAAATTCGCTAAACCGGTTTTAAAGAATATTGGTACAGAAATAGATGAGACTATGGAGACGATTATAGGCTACTTTTTTACATGAAACCTTTAGAGGGAGAAAAAGGACCGCGGGCTAAAGCTTATTCTAAAACAATTTACTATTCTTATTTCTAGAAAGCCCACAAGACAAGTTAACAAATATTTTCATATACTTAACTTGGTCTTATGTAAATAAATTTCCTAATCTTTTACTCGGGTGAATTTTCTAGAAACGGCCGGGGCCTACCGCAGCCGCTCAACTACAGATAATACGATTAGTTCTACGATTGCATTCAAAACGTATTTTAAATTCATCACCAGCTTTGGGTATGCCTTTTTTTATCGTGGTAAAATCATCAAATGAGTCCTCCCACCCAGGGCAGAGCGGGAGGGACTGTCAGACTCGTATTGACTAAAATCCACGGTGTCCTTCAATAGCCCTTTACGTACCGTGGTCACGGTAAATTATACGTCCCGCGACCTCGACAGTCTTTGGCCCTCTAGAGGAGGCCCCGTCATTTTTGCTGACACTCTTAGAGGCGCGCGTGGTCCACAATGCGCGGTCGACCCGGGCATGGTCCATGGTCGGACAACGAGTTGCCCATTACTCGCTGCCCGCATGCCCGCGCAAGGCTTGTGACATAACGCTTTTTTTTTTTTTTTTATCGTGGTAAAATCATCAAATGAGTCCTCCCACCCAGGGCAGGGCGGGAGGGACTGTCAGACTTGTACTGACTAAAATCCACGGTGTCCTTCAATAGCCCTTTACGTACCGGGGTGACGGTAATCCCTTGGTCCCGCGACCCCGGCAGGCTTTGGCCCTCTACAGGCCCCGTCACTATGCTGACACTCTTTGAGGCGCGCGTGGAACACAACGCGCCGTCGACCCGGGCATGGTCCATGGTCGGACAGCAAGTCGCCCATTACTCGCTGCCCGCATGCCCGCACCTACGGTGGCCGGAGATCGTCTTGCGACGTCCGACGCCGTGGGCGTCTACCACTGCGGCTGGGGTGGAGGGAGGACGCTGTCCTCTCCCTCAGGCGGCCCGCCTCCTCCTTCACGAGCATTACTGCTTCGCAGAAGGAGGCGACCGCTTCCCACTCCGTCTCGCCCCGCAGCATGGCCTCGACCAATGCCGGGCGCGAGAGGTCTCCGCCTATCGCCGTCGTGAGGACACGGCGGTGCTCTGCCCAAGCGGGGCAGTCCTGCACCGTATGCTCCACCGTGTCCTCCGGACGATCCTCGCAGTGGTGACACCCAGGCGTTTCTTCCCTCCCTATCAGACACAGGAACCTCCCGAAACTTCCGTGTCCGGTGAGGACCTGCGTCATGCGGTAGGTCAGGACGCCGTGACGCCTATCCAGCCACTCCTCAAAGAGGGGTCTTACCGCCGCGATTGCGGCGTGCCCGGTGACATAACGCTAGTAAAATTATACCGACCGAGTGACGTTGTTTCTTAGTCAATTTTGTTTAACGTAACAAAAGAAAAAATACGGGTCAAATATTTTTTGAAAATCTATTTTTCGGACTAATTATTATTTTTGAGTAAAACCGCCTATTCAACATCTCTTCCTTTCCCCACCCACACAATCAATTCAGCCTTCCTCTTCCTCTTCATTCACCAACATAGAATCTAGAGAATTACCTAGTGATGTAACTAAATAAAATAAAAGTGTAAATAGAATTTCAATTGACGGATTATGTTCAAGGATAGTGGTTTTACATAATGCTGTCTCACAACTCATATGGGGAAGGGTTATTTGTGTTTCAGTTGGGGATCAAAGGGAATTAAAACTCCAGTAAATTATGATCATCGTCATTTTACGCAACATTCTATGACCTAGTGATAAACTCGGCTCTTTAGCATCAGTCTGCCCTAGTTTTCATTAATCTTGTTTAGGTCTTTTAGACAAGTTTAATTATGTCAACGAACCATGTTGCCATTCGTCTTCTTTCGGTCTGTGCAACTTGTATCTCTAAGAGTAATGATTATTTAGATTTATAGATAATGGTTAAGAACCCTTTGTATGAATATACAGTTTTTAGGAATAATAACTAGGTACTACCTGCTGGGGAACACATAAATGACGTGTTATTAATTATTTTTTGTAGCATTTTTATAAAGATAGATGCATACCAAATACATATTAATTTGCCTCTTTCAATTGAATCACTAATTTGCAGTAATTACACACAGTGGTTATTAAACTGAAAACCATTGGATACAAATTAACAATGTAGGTATATGTGATGAAACAAATTAACACAAACAAAATATGTTTACAAAAAATAAAAACGAAAAAAAAAGTCTTGTAAACAAAAAAGGTCCCAACCATATGTAACAAATCTCAAGTTTACCTGCAAAGGTTCCAAATTATACGTATTTTAGTGCCAAAATGCTAATTAACACGACGAAAACGAGGGCCGGGCAAATGAGCACTCGCCGTCGCCAGGAATCACGAAGAGAGCGGTCCCATTAACTTTTATTATTCGTCGTTTTAAAGCGTGTCGTCGAAATTAGTTGGCCGTATTCGACGAACATCTTCCTTCAGCCCAGCCGCCCTCATTACAGGAATGGCACTCCAAATTAATTTATTTATTGTTGACGTCAAGATTATGAGTTATTTTCTTCCGTTTACTTGATTTAAAAGATGTTGCGGGAAATTAAATGTCTTCTTATTTGGTTATTTGTTAAATAGGAGCTTCGAATTGGTTTAAATTTAATTAAACTGATAAATTGTTGTACTAGTGAGATCTGATCAAGAATTCGGGGGAATTTGGTTGTTGTCTAAAGATGTCACGGTTTCTTAGTACTAGATAATTTTGAACAAGAAATTGAGGATAAGAATATTAACTAAATTAGTAATGGCCATAACACTACTTTAATATAATTATTATAAAGAAGTTAATGTTAACAATAGGTAGGTATATATAGACGCCAGCAGGTCAACCAATCTGTCAAATTTTACAAATCCAACATCAACCTTCCACTATTTTGAAAATCTATTAAAGAAATTTGATAGATTGAGGTAGGTTGATGAGCTGGCATATGTACATTATTTAAAACTATTCCGAAAAAAAAAAACATTTACTTCAAAATCAAAATCAAAATCAAAAGTCATTTATTCAAATTAGGCTGATTTATCAGCACTTTTTGAAGGTCAATTTTTACATAAGACAGTCCCCCAAAGCGCCCCCCCATTAGACACTTCCTAGTGTTTTGGCTGGGAAGAAGAAGTGGCGGAACAAACTTCCCAGCAACACATCTGTCTGTACGGTTAGAGGAACCAAGATTGTATACAATTTAATAGAACATTCACATTATACATCAATCCGAAATTACATCCCAACCGTGACTAGAAGGCACAATAGATAAACTAGGACCAATCTAGTCAGTCAATTAGTTTATTTCTGTAACTGCAGGATTCATTGGTTATTTATGATTTATTTATCTATATATATAAAAGGAGAACTGACTGACTGACATATCAACGTACAGCCGAAACTACTGGGGCTAAGAATGTGAAATTTTGCACACGGCTTCCTATTATAATGCAGGGGAGCACTAAGAAGGGGTTTTTGGAAATTTAACCTTTAAGAAGTGAAAAGGGGGAATTAGGAAAGTACGTAACCCACGCGGACGAAGTCGCGGGCAAAGTGCTAGTTTATTATACACATTATACTTTTACAGCTATAATAAGCTATTTTACTGAAAAAAAATTATTAGTTCGAAATATAGATTCTAAAAAATTATTAGACCCGTACTTTTTCTTTTTTTACGTAAACCAAAATTGAAGATACAACGCTTTTAAAAATCACAAAACGTCACTCGGTTGGCACAATTTTACAAGCTTTATGACGTCACAAGCCGGGGTCTTATTTACCTTTGTCAATATTCATCCGTGTCCATTATTTTTCAATATTCTAACTGAAGGACTAAACAGATTTTCAATTTTTATGCAATAAAATACTTTATTACAGCTAAATAAAAACCTGCATATTTTCTAAATTCAGTATAGCAACACCTAGACCCCTTTTACTAATAATTTATTCAATTCCCAACTAGCACGACATTTATAACCGCACTCTGATAATACCTCCCTGCCTGTCGAAGTTCCTTTACTGCTTTTCAAACTATTTCAAGCTCCGTAAAAAGCATTCCTAGGGGCTGATTGCTAACTGGGGCAATATCTCTCTATCTTGGGGTACCATCCAGACATATAAGCCTTTGTTAAACAGACTGGCGTGACGAATGCGAAGCGTAACGTTTTTATTTGTAATGTATGGAATTTTTGAATCCAGTCACATAGAAAAGCGAAAGCGATCCAATAGCGTGACAGAACTATCGGACTGACGTCTCGCTTCGGTTCGGTATCGCCTCGGAAATACTTCGCTTTCGCCTGTCTCTTTGACAAAGACATTAGGGTATTCACACATACAGTTCTCTAAACGTTCATTTACTTCACTTTCCTAATTGGATTAATTTGATCACTCAAAGATATCATTTTGCCATCAATAACTATTTCCAGTTCTGTACTGTATAAGTTTTAAGATTTAATTTAAAGTCTGTAGAGAACTCGCCAAGTTACTTTATTTAATTTTGAACTGAACTTCCGGAGAACCTTCAGACTAACTTTGAAAGTGTTGTCCTATTATTGACCCCGAATATACTTGTATCATATTACTGGAGATGGTGGTGCCCCAGTGGTATCGGCCCCGACTTAGAAGTTGTAGATCGTGGGTTCGAACCCAGCCTGGCTTCAAAACGGTGAAGGAAAACATCGTGAGGAAACCGGCATGTCCTAGAACCTTCAAATTCGAAGACATGTGACATCTACCAACCCGCACTGGGCCCGCATGGTGGATTATGGCCCACTCCCTCTCACAGAGAAGAGTCCTGTTTCCCTACAGTGGGAACATTGAAGGCTGATGATGATGGTATTACTGGGGTGCTGCTTTTTATCAGCTTGAAATTGAAAATTTGACCCTCATTCCATTGAGTTCAATTAATGAATTCATAAATTTTTAAACTAACACACTTATAAAATTGTCATGAACTTGACCATTCATAACATTAACTAATTTACAGTGTCCACTATTCGCACAACACAATTTGCAACATTTCCAAAATTCATCATTCTTAAGGTATTTTTAACGGCATCTTCGGTACCTAATCTAAAAATTTTAAGCCTAAATTAGATTGTAAAAAACAAGACACTAAAACCTAGGTATTGCTAAATGCCACAGTAATAGGACACTGTAAATTAGTACATACACACAGACACGCGCACGCACACACACACACACACACAAATAAGATAATTAATACCTAGTTTTAAATACCTAGTTCATATTTTGTATTGCTTAGCAGGCATTACTTGCTCACAGGGGAGCTCCAAGCACAAAAATTATAATAAACCATTATTTAATTGTAATAAGGTACCTACTTATTTTGTTTTTTTACCTATATGGTTTTGGTCGCGGGACTTTCCCATTACCGTGACCCCGGTACGTAAAGGGCTAGTGAAGGACACCGTGGATTTTAGTCAGTACAAGTCTGACAGTCCCTCCCGCCCTGCCCTGGGTGGGGAGGACTCATTTGATGATTTTACCACGATAAAAAAAAAACACCTATATGGTTTGACCTATGGTATCAATATTAATTCGACGCTTTTACGGTTTTCTGTGAGTTTGTAATTATTGATTTGTTTACATATCTGTATATGTAATCAGTAAACATCGCTGTGGTTTCAGTACGTTAACTAATACCAAATTAACATTATTTTTGATATTCACGATAAATAAAGCAATTTACACACGTTTTTTTTTTTAACTTTGCAAAAGCGGTAACAATACAATACAAATCGGAGATAGTATTTTTCCTGACCATTTCAGTTTTGGACGCCTGTATCGTAATCGTTATGCTTAAACATAGCCTCACCTTTGAAATACATTTTTTTTTTGGGACAAACCCACCACACTATTCCCTAACCACTGCAACTCCTGTAAGCCAGAATCAACAGTGGCAACCAACCAGAAAAGCGCCGAGACAATGAAGCTCGACGTGTCCCGAAGAATGAATTTACCTGTCTTGGATCCTGCAACGAAATTAATCAGAAAAGAATAGTGGGGGAGTAGGAAAAAAAATATATGTTTCTTTCTGATACATGCTTTATATCTACCTTGAACAAAAATAAGGCTACACGTAGTTTTATCTTTACAAACATCGTAAACACATGACGTAGGCGTACACCCCTCGTCATCAGAACATCTAACTCAACTGCGTGTGGTGGCGTGTTGCATGCTATTAGGTGAACGATTGAACGATTGTCAGGCGAATGAATGACTGAAGCAATCAAATCAACAACTAAATCACGGGAACTGACACGACGAGAATACATACGTCACGGATTGTAATGTTGTAATACTCTGGGGTTTTGGAGACGATTTGTGTCAATAGTAGATATAGTAGGGCAATACAAACGGTACTTCAAACTTATTTATCTATTCGATAAAATATATACAAATTATCAGACATCTAAGGCTTTTTTTTGATTATCGTGGTAAAATCATCAAATGAGTCCTCCTGAGTTTTTACTGAGTAAAATGCATTTTTTTGCCGCCAAGACTCTCAAGGCGGTTAAGTTTTCGCAGTGATGTGATTATTTCATGTTTCAGATTTTTTTCCTGATCGTCGCCGGTGTTAATAAAGCCAGTGGTGACAAATGGGGATATATGTTTTCATTTATATACTCGTATTTATATAATTACAGGTGTGAGATGAGACCTCAACCTTTTCTCGGATCTGGGTCCCTAATCAAAAGCATATCACGAAACTATTTGAATTTATAAAACAACAATTGTTAATGAACTACTAACGTTTACGCCACATAGCTAGATTGCAAACTATTTCCATTTATATTCTTTGGAAATGTGGCGAGATTCAATGCCCCCATTCGTCTGAGTACAAATTTTTGCTTGGTTGCTTCACGTTTACTTTGTGAGAATAATCTCTCCAAAATTTATTTACATATTGATGAGTAAATGCGGTCTTCTCCGTCGGGTCGAATCAATCATCTATCAGCATATTTAATCAAATAATTCCATAAAGTTTGAATTGTAAATATTGAAAAAGAACAAGTTTCACTATTCGTAATCTATGGTCGTTTAGTTGAGGCGTGCCTCTTTATAAACCATTTCATTGAAAAAAAAAACGGTGTGATAAATTCTATTTAGTGCATTATTGTTTGTGGATTAGGTACGGTTTCAAGCACAATTAGATAGTAGATAGGATAGATATACTTTTTGTGCACACCATACGAATTACAGGTATTTTCAATTCACATTATCTTTTAAACCAGTCTTATCATGGGGTATCGTATTACTCAGTTACTGGGTTGTAGAAGTCCGATGTAAAATATTGATCCAGCTGCATCTGGTTCGACTGAAAGCCGACCCCAATAAAGTTGGAAAAGGCTAGGCAGGTGATTAACTTTTAAAATTAGTGACACAATGTGGTCTTATCACTAAAAGTGATAATTTCAAGACAATTTTTGGATGGGTCTGAAAAAAAATAGAAGATAAAACACACGTAGCATATCATTTTCTACATTTATTCAGTAGTTTAGGCAAGTTAGAAAATATCATATTCAGTTTATAGATCTCGTTTTGAGAAGACACTCGTTACTTAAGCTTGACGAGTTAATTACCAAGCTAATAGTTTAGCGAATAATGGTTCAGCGAAAAGTTTCATAAGTTAAAATTCAGTCGAAGTCAAGTGTCTCTTCTCTTTAACAAGATCTTGAGATGGCTTCCCAATTTCATCCACAAAGGGAATCTCTTGTAATATAACAAGGTAACAGTGCTTGTGTAAAATATTCAATTGTTGAACATATTTTTATTATTGTTTAAAATCTGTTTACACTTTAAAATAATTGAGATTGAACACAATTTTTTTTTATTAATAATTGTTATTATATCTCAAAAGTTACCTACATGTCTTGTATATAAATTGAGACAACCCCAGTAAGTAAGTAAGTATTTTAGTATTTTAAGTAAGTAAGATATTTTTAAGTTCTTCTGTGTAAATTAAATTTAATTGCTGTGAATATATCGTGCACAATTTTATTATAAAACATACAATACTGTTTTAAAACATGATTTCCTCTTCTCAAAATTTCAGAACGCGTCTAACGATACCGACAAACGACGACGATTCTTGCAAGAATAAACAAGTTTCTATAACAATATAATAATGCAACTCGTTTTGTTTTATACAATACTTCGAACACTTTTGTGGGACATTCGACATCGCATTCGAAGTTTCGTGAATCCGCGCCACAACTGATGTCCTGCGAAAATTCGTGGTTCTACTTTTTTTTAAAGCGATTTGTGTTATGACATAGATACTAGCACCGTGTCAAAAGGAGTCTTTAGTCGTGGCGTGGACTCTATTGCTACAATACCTCTCAAAATTATGGACAAATGTTATCTATAGTGGGTAAAATTAGAACAAGAACCGGCAATTTTAAAACATCACTGATTTCAACAAAACATACATTCTCCAATAGCGACTACGCCGTTGTCGGAACAACTAAGTTGCCCATAGAACGTATTGTCACTTAGGACAAATTAAAAAAGTAAGTCCATACCCATATACATTTTGATTTGTACATCATAATTAACATTGTCAAATGTCATGTATGTCTACCACAACATTAGTGCGAACAAACGTGTCTTATTTTTTTGTTAATCTAGTGTTAACGATAGCACCATATGGACTGGTTGGACTAATTACACGGTCTAATAGGTTTGTCTGTCCATCTGTAACTGCGGCTCCGTGGGACGCTCTAGTTAATTAGTGTCCTAACCGATCCCAATGTGATTTATTTAACGTTTAAACAGTTTTAAATTCTGGATTTAAGATTTTAACTTGGTTTTGGAAAATTTAATTGAATAATATTTAATCAGATTATTTTAGTATTAATTGCCTTGTTTTGTTTGGCAGTATAAATATATTCTCTGGTGCGTAAGATGATTTGGCTAGAACGGAGCTGACTGAGGAGTAATAAAAATATGAAAAAAAATATACAATTTAATGATGAATTGGAATGGAGAAATAAGAATGGTGAACTTAGCAACATTTGGAAAAATATTTAATCTCATTTTATCCTACTTTTACGTCCTTGCGAATTACGAACATCATCATCATCAGCTTGTATTCGTTCACTGCTGGACATAGGCTTCTCCCAATGTGCGCCACTGAGCCTAGAGCTTTCCTGAGCCAGTCTCTGCCATCGCTCCACCTGGCCGGCGGGCATCCTACACTATGTTTGCCAAATCGGGGTCTCCGCTAAAGGACATGAGGCAATCGTTCACGTCCCTCTGAACGATGCCGCAATAATATATATACAGGAGCGAAGAGTTATGGGACAATAATTAAGGAAACCACTACAGGTTTTGTATTCCGTTCATTTTCACAGCCCCAAGGGTGGAACCCTTTATCAGGGCAGATAATATTCCAATTATTTTATTACAGTATTTAAACGTTCATTCCAGTTGTAGGAAGCACACAACACATAACTTTAGATGCAGAACAGCTGTAGCTTCTAGCCGAGGTAAAATTGTACTGATCAAAAAAGACTTCAAGATGACACAAATGACAGAATGAAATTCGAAATATGAGTATTCAAAAAATTTAAAAAACAATATAGATCCAAAAGGAAACAGGTTGAGACAACAGATGAGGTGGGATACCCACTCTGTTATAGATATGTCTATACCCCAGCGGTTATCTGTCCTGCAAAGATGTGGCCAGCCCAGTGGCACTTCAGCTTACTAATTATTTCTGTTATGTCAGTTGTATTCGAAATCCATTTGCAAATTGTAAGATTGTTTTCTTTTTAGAAAACAATTTCTAAAAAGAAAAACTATTCTAAAGGTAAATTGACTTTTTATAGCAGAATTTTCGCTAACAAACTGCACTTTATAGAATTCATTGATACGTGAGATGAAACATCAAATATTTAACTACTAAACTAGTTGAAGTTTTAAAAGGAATGGTCTGTTAAAAAAATGCTATTTAATTTTTGGGATAAGCCTGTACAGATTTAATATTTTCTTGATAATGTAATCTTGCCAAAGTGGCTTTTACAAGCTCCGAGAGCTAACTTCAATACAAAATCGCATTATTTACGTCTTCGACAGCGAAGTAATAAGGGTAGATTTGTCACCTGTACTTCAATGTTCCGTACACCTGCTCCCTAGAGTGAGGTCTACTGGAATAATATTTTTATTAACTCTCACAATTCGCACTAATATCTACTTTATATGCGAAAGTACGTATGTACGAGTATGACAGTTTTTTTTTTGCGTGGTAAAATCATCAAATGAGTCCTTCCACCCAGGGCAGAGCGGGAGGGACTTTCAGACTAGTACTGACT
Organism: Agrotis puta; assembly: GCA_943136025.2. NCBI lineage: Eukaryota > Metazoa > Arthropoda > Insecta > Lepidoptera > Noctuidae > Agrotis > Agrotis puta. Next base: position 6,953,349 of record OW964171.2, read on the forward strand.
AAAATCCACGGTGTCCTTCAATAGCACTTTATGTTCCGGGGTCACGGTAATTCGTACAGTCCCGGATGTATTATGTTTTATGCCATAACGAGTTAAGATAAGGCATAATGATAAACCAGTGTCGTTAGTCTAGTGGTCGCATGCGCGACTGCTGAGCATATCGTCCCGGGTTCGAGTTTTTTAGTAGCAGCCGCGGAGTCTGGATTTGTGCCCAGTTGATGGCAATAGGCTCGCTTCTAATTAATGGTACTTAAACATACATAACTGACTAAATATGGGTGTAGTGACAGGTACACGTCTGCTTAATGTTTGATTAGGAAAACGTTGCCCCACTCTTATAATTTCCCCTGTGTCGTAGGTGCGTTTACAAACATTTATATTAAAGTACACAAACTAACAGCCAGACCCGGAACAACTACTTGCAGGTCACACAAAGTTTCTCGAACCCACGATATACAGCGCAGTAGACGATCGCTCGGCGACTGCGCCAATCGTACCATCAAACAAATGTTATAGTTACCGACCATATTATGGGTAAATAATTAAATATATAAAATAATATAATATAAATATAAATATTCCACAACTATCACACAATGCCATCTAGTCCCAAGCTAAGCAGAGCTTGTGTTATGGGTACTAGACAACTGATAAACATACTTATATATTATATTATATTCCACGTCATAACTTTTTGGAGATCGTTATTGATTTTGGTAATATGAAACACGGAAAACGGAATAATCATCGAAAAACAAGTGGGCGAGCCGCGGGCAAAAGTTAGTAAATAACAAAACAAGAGAAGGAAAACAAACGAACGTAAATAAATAAACTTTCTGAACGCAAAAAAGAAGAAAAAACACCGTAATAGCCTCTCGACGGTACATAAGTGTCCATTTAATTATTATTCGACATGAATAAATCATTTTTACCGTTTCCAATATGTAAGTGAGGAGGTCAGATGGCAGTCGTTCCAAAAAATAAGATAAATTGAAGACTGAATTGGTAGCTTCTGGACGAAAATTTTACAATACTGTCTGTTTACCAGTTTTGATTCCCAGACGGAACTAATTATGGCCTCCGAGGGTGGATGTTTATGTTTGTAACAAAAACTTTAACATTTTCTTTAACTAAACTTTTATGGCCATTCATCATCATTCTTTTTTCAATTTTACATTAATTTCATACATATTATTTTTTTTACAAAAAACAAGAAAAAAGGATTTAAAATATAAAAAACAGCAATCAAACAGCATCGGGAACAGAGTCCGAGCTACCGGTAGTAAGGGCTCTTGAGATAGGAACCTCCTAACAATATGCGCTGTGTCCAGAAGAACTGCCTTCTGAATCAGACGCCTAATCCAGCTGCCAAGCGAGAGCCTCCTCAGATATTGTTCGAGGCTCTTGGCAATTAAGCCATTGGCCAATAGGAAGATAAGGCTGTAGTAATTATTCAAAAATTCAGATAATTTATATATTTTTTATATCGTGGTAAAATTATCAAATGAGTCCTCCCACCCAGGGCAGAGCGGGAGGGACTGTCAGACTCGTACTGACTAAAATCCACGGTGTCCTTCAATAGTCCTTTACGTTCCGGGGTCACGGTAATTCGTGAGTCCCGCGACCAGATACAATTACATAGTACGTATAAAAAACGTAACCCTTCCACTGTCGCATTCGGGCCAAAAGCACCCACGCGGCCCGGGTACAAGTGCGGGTTTTTTCTCTAAAATCCTTATAACTTAGGTTCTCATACCCAATATAGGCACACCTAAAATATTAATCTTCTATCAGAATTCGTTAATTCCAATATAACTTCGATATTAAGATGTAAAAGTCCTGTAATTACTTGTTAACCACTTTTGAGAGCTGTTATTAGAATTATGTGGTTTCAAGTACCCTGTTATTGTAAACATGCGCCACCCCATTACTAGGCCAAGGCCTCTTAACTTCAAATCCAGGGTAAATAGTGGCCACTTGGGCATGCGGACCGTAAGGGGTGAGTTGTCGTCAGATCATGGACCATCGACGGTGCGTCGTGTTACACACGCCTCTCAAAAGTAATCTGACGGCCAACAAACAAAGCCTGCCAGGGTTTGTCTCATCAGGTAACAGTGATCCTGGAACGTAAAGGGCTATTGAAGGATCACCGTGGATTTTAGTCAGTACAAGTCTGACAGTCCGTCCCGCTCTGCCCTGGGCGGTAGGAAAAAATGTAATTCTACCTATCTGGATTTTTGAATAAGTACTACAGCCTTGGCATTGGCCAAAGGCTTAATAGCCAAGAGCCTCGAACAATATCTGAGGAGGCTCTCGCTTGGCAGCTGGATTAGGCGCCGTCCCGCTCCGCCCTGGGTGAGAGTACTCGTTTGCTGAAAGTGCCACGATAAAAAAGAAATGGTGACCACCTTGTCATTGGTTTCGTCCATCTTCTTTTGTAAGATGGAGTTTTAATGTGTTCCGCTTAAATTCAGGACAAATTTAAATAAAATGAATAAACAAACACTTTAATAGCTGTAGGCTTTAAAGCTATCATCCATCACTTTGTATCGAATGCTACAAAGCCTAAATAAATGGTGTTTTGACGTGATGTTCAAAATTTGGTGAAAAACTTTTAAAAACTAACCGAATTTGTCTTAGACATTCTTAGCTACCCTTACTTGGCGCTGACACTATTTCGATTCCTCAGAGTGGCGCAGTGATAAGGACCCAATGACACGAGACATAGGTTGGAACCCAGCCAGACCCGTTAAATTGTGTAATTTATTTCATAACCATTGCTTAAAAAAAACTGTGAAGGAAAACATCGTGAGGAAACTGGCATGTCCAAGAACCAAAATGCTTTTTACACATCCGGTAGGATGACGGACGGAGGAGGCTACAACCCGGTAGGTTGGGTTGTAGCCTCCTCCGCCTTACAGAGAAGAGCCTAGGTCCCAGCAGCGGGAACTTTATAGGCTGATTATATTGTTTTATATTTTCAAACCTTTCTATATAACGTGATTTTAACAATAATGTAAGTATAAGTTAGATAAAAAATACTTGATGTGCAAGTGCATCGATCAAATCTAGACAACGAAATAGGCAGAAGTTGTTATTTTATTTTAGAATTGCACCACAAATAAGTCGACAACACTGCAACAGTTGCTTTTCTGTATAATTCAAATTAAGGTGACTACATACGAAGTCATTTTATGCTCTAACTCTCAGACGGCACAGATTCTAAGGGAAAACTTTATTCTTCAACTGGATTTAGCACATTTGTATTGTGAACGCACCTGTGAGTTTTATTCTGTACATTACGAGTTTGTTCACATTATTATTTTTCTTTGTTTTTGTGACATCCTAAAAGCAATTTGAAGCAAGCTGCCCTGAGGGTCTCTATAGAGATGCGTGTGGTTTACTTCTATTGTCAAATAAAATGTGTTTTTAGTTATTTTGTAATAAAACTGTTATTTGGCAGCAGAATGGTAACCAAGAGGCGTTTGAAGAAGAAGACGACATTCTGGAGGTAGCTGCTAAAATCTGGTTAAGAAATTAAATTATGGTCTTCACTTAGCAGTGAACAATTTGAGATTATCGTCGTTGTGTCAATATACGTGTAAATATAAGTGTAAAACACACTAATGTTTTCACAAGAAACTTTTTTTTTGACGGAGTAGGGCACAGTGGCCCAGCGATCGACTGGTTTTAGAACGGAACTAATATTTATATGATCTAGTAGTTGCCTAGTCTGTGATATTCAACATTTTCACAAAAAAAAAAAACTCATAATGTGACGCGATGGAAACGTCATAGCACTTTGCATTTCTATAAAGGTTTTCACCGTGGGAATCTGCTGCAACATTTCTTAAGCCTTTGTCAAACAGACAGGCGTGACGAATGCGAAGCGAGGCTTTTTTATTTGTAATGTATGGAATTGTTTGAATCCAGTCACATATAAAAGCAAAAGCGATCCGATGCCGTGACCAAACCATCGGACTGACGTCTCGTATCGGTTCGTTATCGCTTCGGACTCGCCTGTCTGTTTGACAAAGGCCTTATTGATAAACTAGTTACCGGTCAAAGAAACATAACAAGTAATAGATGCGCTAAGCACGGAGAAAAGTCATCACCGTTGGAGCAATTTCGCAACACACTCGGTAATGGCTAGGTATCGTTGTCTATAAGTTCCATTACCCTTTCGTACACCTCTAGAAACCGCCACGCTAGGCGGAGTCACGCGATGTTCACATTACAACGCTGAAAGATTTCGTTTCCACTTACAAAATCACTTTGTATCTTATGTTCTTTGACTTTTCTTTGGAATCTCGATTTTTATTCGCTGGATAAGGATTTTCACTTTGCAGTTTCAAGATGCTTTTAAATTTTAAATGGATCGAGAGTCCGGAGCGTTTTAACTTGGCCTATATTTTTTTTAATTGACGTTCAGTAATTTTTTTTTTTTTTTTTTAGCGTGGTAAAATCATCAAATGAGTCCTCCCACCCAGGGCAGGGCGGGAGGGACTGTCAGACTTGTACTGACTAAAATCCACGGTGTCCTTCAATAGCCCTTTACGTACCGGGGTCACGGTAATCCCTTGGTCCCGCGACCGACGTTCAGTAATGGGATTATTTTGGAACTTTTTAAGTTTTCTTTTTGCATTATGTGGATATTATGTGCTTTTAGACTTTCTACAAAAGTTGTCTCTTCGAAGAGCTGCTTGAGGATCACTTTCCTTGGTGCGAGGTCAAAATCTAAAGCATGATTTCATATTGTTTTTAATCGCACGCATTAGACATTGGACATTGAGCATCCGCTTAATCAGCACCTGAGTGAATGACACATACGTTCCAAACACACCTTGGCACCTATGGTTTGGGAGAAGAATATCAGAAACGCAAAATTACATATTAACGAATTGTCAGGTGTAGGTAAGTATTTTATCAGAAACGCAAACAGAGGGATTAGCCAAATGACAGGTTCGATGTTTTCCAACAGCGCCAACATCATCGCCATGGCAGTGCTAAAAGCTCTTTCTAGCACATGAACCGGTCTAACTATTCTATCTTACAGTTATTTAAAAGAAACTGTAGAGTTAGATCAACATAATAATCATCATACTACCTAAATAGCATCAAGTTACCGAGAGTCGCATATTGAGTGCAGTTTCACCCCAAGTATTATATGAATACCGTTGGATTTACGATTTGCGTTCAAAGAATAATAAACATTATGTTCTGAGGCTGAAGTTTTGTACTATACCGCAACCAGATGGCACGAACTATAAAGCAGTTTTGCTCAGAATTCTTTGACCCACTAGTATTGGTATTGAAAACTTTGAAAATATTTTAATTCAACGTAAATACATATTTTCTGCATGTTTACTTTTTATATAATAAAAAAGATCATCCTAGTCTTTTCCCAACTATATTCGGGTCGGCTTCCAGTCAAACCAGATGCAGCTGGATATCAGTATTTTACATGGAGCGACTGTCTGTCGGACCTCCACAACCCAGTAACTGGGTAATACGATACTCCATGGTAAGACTGGTTGTCAGACTTTAGAGCTTCTGACTAACAGTAACAACTGTCAAAGATCTACAAAAGACAGCCGGGACCAATGGCTTTACGTGCTTTCCGAGGCACGGAGGAAACTGGCTATGACAGATGGTCACCCATCTTCAGACCAACCTCGGCAAGCGCGGTGCAACGGTGCAACGTTGTTGACGCCGTTTTCACGGCCCTTTAGTAAATATAATACCGGAAGGCATCATTTAGGTTGACTTTTAATACATGCCTTTTACGGTCACCAAGCTAAAATAACAAGAGCATGGATCGACATGCTTCTTCAAGACGGGTCGGTGATATATGCTTCAACGAAATGCAGCGATGTAAAGCCACATACACACATCCATAAAAGTTTGAGATCACTAGCATAAGCTGATATTTTTCTTTAAATTGTACGGAAAAAACAATTGAAATGTTTTATTATTTTATATTCTAAATTTATATTTCAAAATAAAGGTTACTGTGACCCCGGAACATAAAGGGCAATTAAAGAAACACATTTAATTTTTAGTCAGGCACCGTCTTACTACAAAACAGTTAATTATCGGTTGAATACTTGTAACAACAAAAGTGTCAACTGCAAAAAGGCATTTTGATGTTGATGTAAGGGACGTTTTTCAGTTACACTTTTTTTAGGACAAGTGTCTAACAGATGTTTAACTTTTTGTAGTATTGCAGTAAGAGTTCTTTGACCCTGTAAATTTTTAATTAGAGTTTTAATTTAAATATAGTATGTATATCCATTGACTTAAATTACTTCTTGAATAGTATCAAAATAATGAAATATTCTTTCTAAGCGTTCTGTAACTCCCAGGTCAGTCTTAAGGCCGGGCCACACTAACGGCATTTCCTTCTGTTTTTCATTTTTTATTTAAATCGATTATATAGTCAGTCTTTGACAGTGGAACCTTTTTAATAAATCAATTGTAGAAAAAAAAATGCGGTTCTATTTCGGTTCCCGGTCACACACAACCTACCTCAATCAGTCAAATTTATGAACAAGATTCTCAACCTAATCCCAATAGTGGAAGGATTAACCTTCGGTTAAAGTTCGCTTGATAAAATTTGACAGATTCGGGTAGGTTGACCTACTGACCTATTCAATGTGTTTTCCACACAAAAACAGTAAATGTCGTTCTAAGAAAGATACATAGAAATAGTTTCCAATATCGCATTGCATTTCTAGTAATCCAATAGATTCGAAGTAAGCTGCGGTTGGCGTTCAGTGGTATTAACTAGAACAGTTTCCCAGAAATTATTTCCTTTTTAAAGATACTCTGATCAACATAGAAACAAAATAACAGCTAGTACGTGTATGAATGGGAGAGCAATATCAGCCTGTTTCTTTTACATATTTGGCGCTTACACAAACATTCTAACTGATATACACGAACAGACAGACCTTTTTTTTTTGTTTGGGACAAACCCACCACACTATTCTCAAACCACTGCAACTCCTGAAAGCCAGAATCAACAGTGGCAACAACCAGAAAAGCGCCGAGACAATGAAGCTCGTCGTGTCCCGGAGAATGAATTTACCTGTCTTGGATCCTGCAACGAAATTAATCAGAGAATAATTGTGGAGGAGTAGGAAAACCACGTAGCGGAGACCCGTCACAACCTGTAGGCTATGCAAATATTTATCTCGTGCGGGTATTGAACCTACGACATGCAGCACATTGACTAGCCACTCCACCATCTGTACGTTATGTCATAATCACTTCGTGTGTTCTGTCTTTATAATTCCCAGAACTGAGGCCTTATCACAAGATTTCTGTATTTTATTCACAACATACTTGTAGTTTTTACTGCGTTTATTGTATGAAAAATTGAAAAAGGCTCCTTAAGTTACGATAGAGGACCCGGATCGACGGCGCGTTGCGTTCCAGGCGCGCCTCAAGGAGTGTCAGCATAGTGACGGGGCCTGTAGAGGGCCAAAGCCTGCCGGGGTCTCGGGACTCACGAATTACCGTGACCCCGGAACGTAAAGGGCTATTGACGGACACCGTGGATTTTAGTCAGTACGAGTCTGACAGTTCCTCCCGCTCTGCCCTGGGTGGGAGGATTCATTTGATGATTTTACCACGAAAAAAAAATGCATACGAGTCTATTTATTCTTATTATTATATCTTTATTCATCTTTTCACTTATTTGTTACATTTTTAAACATTTTTACAAAAATTAAATAAAAAACATTTAAAAATATAAAAAAATAGCAGTCCACTAGCACCGGGAACAGGGTGCGGGCTACCGGTGGTCAGGGCTCTTGAGAGAGGAACCTCCTAACAATATTGAGCACATTTGTTTTTTACGGTACTAAGACGAAAACATGCCATAAAACCAACGGTTTAAATACAAATTTTCATTGTGTTGTTTAGTTTTTGTTTTTGTAATGGGTTTATTCTTTGGTCTATTAAAGGTCAGAGGTGACATAGACAAAGTCGACAATGGACCTAATATTTAAGGAGTTAATTGTTCGTTACGTTTGTATAGCATTTAAAATCGACAAAGTTGAATCATGACCCATTTTGACAATGACAAAAAAAATTGAATCCGTCAAATTGATTAAGATCAAAGTCGTTACAATGGATATGTAAATGTATGTTTACGCGAATGTAGACCTAATTTTATTTGAATGTCTATAAGAATATAAGCTTATGGTGGGTCATGATTCAACTTTGTTGATTGTACCGATATGTATGTTCGTTGCCTGCGGCACAAAATCTTAACGTCATTACGTTGCCAGTCCGGTGGCACCTCGTAACAAGCTCTGGAATGCCTCACAATTTAACCCTAGTACGCAGATTTAAATCATAGATTTGCTAAAAAATGTTCCGGTTTTCATATTTACATGACTTGCATTATTAAAAAAAATGTTTGTGTCTGACTGGTTGTTTCAGATAATATTTGAAACAACTCGACTGATTTTGACGGGACTTAGGGTAGGTGACTGATATAAAGTTCAGTAAGCAACATTTTTTTTATTTCTTTAAATGAAATCGTTGCTCCACACTAGGAATTTCTCCTGCATCGTGGGTGCGTTTAAAAACATAGACACTCACATACACAAACACCTAGCCCCAGAACAAGGGTTTTTTTTTTCTGTCGTGGTAAAATCATCAAGTGAGTCCTCTCACCCAGGGCAGGGCGGGAGGGACTGTCAGACTTGTACTGACTAAAATCCACGGTGTCCTTCAATAGCCTTTTACGTACCGGGGTCACGGTAATCCGTTGGTCCCGCGACCCCGGCAGGCTTTGGCCCTCTACAGGCCCCATCACTAAGCTGACACTCTTTGAGGCGCGCGTGGAACACAACGCGCCGTCGACCCAGGCATGGTCCGTGGTCGGACAGCGAGTCGCCCATTACTCGCTGCCCGCATGCCCGCGCCTACGGTGACCGGAGATCGTCTGGCGACGTCCGACGCCGTGGGCGTCTACCACTGCGGCTGGGGTGGAGGGAGGACGCTGTCCTCTCCCTCAGGCGGCTCGCCTCCTCCTTCACGAGCATGACTGCTTCGCAGAAGGAGGCGACCGCTTCCCACTCCGTCTCGCCCCGCAGCATGGCCTCGACCAATGCCGGGCGCGAGAGGTCTCCGCCTATCGCCGTCGTGAGGACACGGCGGTGCTCTGCCCAAGCGGGGCAATCCTGCACCGTATGCTCCACCGTGTCCTCCGGACGATCCTCGCAGTGGTGACACCCAGGCGTTTCTTCCCTCCCTATCAGACACAAGAACCTCCCGAAACTTCCGTGTCCGGTGAGGACCTGCGTCATGCGGTAGGTCAGGACGCCGTGACGCCTATCCAGCCACTCCTCAAAGAGGGGTCTTACCGCCGCGATTGTGGCGTGCCCGGCGGAACAAGGGCTTGCAAATATTTGTTCCGTAAGGTGAAATTTACTTACCAACTTGTCTTTACTTCTATTTTATAATTACCGAGCTTCAGTCATTTTAATTACATTCACATTTTAATTTACACAGAGCTAAGCTAAATCTCAATTTAGACACTACTTTGTAGTAGGTACGGAGAGAGCACATCTATTATTTAAATCATTGACATTTATGCCAGGGTAATATTCGGAACTTATGACGTCTGTCCAAGAGTACTACGTCAGCTTGACGTCTGCAAGCCAGATACAATTTCACGCTTTGTCAAGTTGCAAAATTCATTGCGAAGTTCTAGTTTCATCCAGAATACGGATGATGGTTGCTGCTAGTGTTTAACGTTTACGTTGCATGTCTCTTGTTACAGTAAGTGGACGGCTAGGATCCGACTATATTACAGTTGAGACCATTAGGTGATTGTTTGCATCTTGGAGTACTCTTCATTTGCTTATTGTATTATATGTTGTTGCGCGGCTCCCCTACATCTGTACTTCCTAGTTTGAACATGATGAATGGACCAACTCTTGCAAAAGTAAGTTTTCAAGTGCAAAAGTAATACTATCCAGAGCTTTTTTTTAAAGATTGTGCAAAAACCATGGAGACTTATTCGAAGTTGCTAACACTAATATCTGCTGAGGCATGAATTCTATGTTATTGGTCGTACAGCATACTTGAAGTATTACGACGTTAATAGTATGGAAAATTAAATAGCGCATCTAGTGTACAAACGAGGAACTGATTTCATCCATCCCATTAACTTCAAAGCCCCGTAAATCCAACGTCACAAAACGAGAATCTTGTACTAGGGTCACTGTTATATCATTTCAATCACTTCTTGAAGTATAACATTTTAAGACCTTTGATGTCTATGAAACATTCCTTCAGTCCATTTCAATCAATGTACTACTTTCAAAAGCCCTCGAGGTACTTGAATACAAGAGCATTTCATTTGACAAGATCTGGACAGTTTATATAGTTGCGTTTGTTTTATTTATGGAACTAGTACAGACAGGAAATCGGAATGACTCATTGATAAATTTATCTACCAACACAATATTAAAAATGTATTCTATAAATCTGTCTGTTAAGATATTCGTAATTTAAGTTGGTTTAGCAACAAAATATTAATCAAAATAATACTCTTTTTTACATTAATTTACAAACGGTACGTAAAAATGAAGTACCTAATAACATCAATCTACTTAAAAGCAAAGTCTTTGTTAAGAAATTAAAGAACACCTACCAATTCAGCGTTAACACCTTCAGCTTTAATAGAACATTGGAAATTTCACTGAAAACGTCTCATTAAAAATGCTAAAGCTGGCTAAGAAAAGTGGATAATCTGTTTGGCGTCCGGCGAATATTAAAGAAGCCGACAAGTCCGGAAGGTCGTTTGATCAGATCAAAGGACGCCACGGCTTTTCTAATAAACCTTTGCATTATGATGGAGTCACAATTCACCTTTGTCTATAAGATTTGAACGACAATCCCGTCTCTCCAAACCCCTTTTCTTTATCCACTTTGTTTCAGGTGTCATTCCTGTAGGTCAGGGATGGCTGACATCTGAGACACGGGATCACCTTTCTGTCTACTCACAGTCGGTTGATCATTTCAGTTCCATTTTCTAGTGAGCTTTCTATTTCTGACAGGTCGTGGGTGTTGAAGATATTTATACAAATCACTGGGAGGGAATAGTTTCAGTATTTCCATTCATTATTAAAGGTTAGATTTCTGGTGGGAATATTTTAAAATAACTGCATGTTTTCCTTTATATTACGCCGGTAATGCAACTCTTAGTAGTTATTTTCCAAGCGCGCCTCAAGGAGTGTCAGCATAGTGACGGGGCCCCCTGTAAAAGGCCAAAGCCTGTCGTGGTAACAGGACTCACGAATTACCGTGACCCCGGAATGTAAAGGGATATTAAAGGACAACGTGGATTTTAGTCAGTACGAGTCTGACAGTCCCTCCCGCTCTGCCCTGGGTGGGAGGACTCATGTGATGATTTTACCACGTAAAAAGTAGTAAATATCAAATAACAAAGAAAGAAAGTTGCTAACAACTACATTAAAACATGTCAAGAAAATAAAATTTCAGGATATTGCAATTAAAATACCTAGATCAGACATCCAATTTTCTTCGTACTAATTGTGTAAGTTTAAATCTTTTCATAAGAATACGAAGTGATTGAACTCGGGTTTTTTGCATTAGTTTTCTTGGCCTCTGTACTTATGATTGAGTCTTTATAATGTGTTAGACTTGCGTGTTCATTGCCGGGGTAGCAAGAACCTGGGGTGGAAATTCTCTGGAAAGACTGAAATGTAGTGTGAAGTGGAAGGAATTGTCGCTTTTCTTTTGTAGAGGTGGGGCATGCCGGGCACGCCTCCCGCCGCCAAGGCACCATGAAGGCAGTTCCGGGAACTTTCTAATAGTTTCCCCGAGTTCATTGTACAGTACAATTTGACTTGTTTTAAGTTTTTATTTCTAAAACTCGATTTGTTGTTTGAAAAGACCACCATATTTAATTTAAAATTTTGTTGGCAGTTTCCTTTGGGAGAATGAACTTGTCGTTTGATAAGTGAGAGAGGTAGATTTGTCGTTCAAAATATATTTTTTAATGGTGATATGTGGAAACTAAGCCTTCATATGTTGATGGTCTGGTCTAGAAATCTCTGGTTCTGTGGTGCGTGAGATCTTTACATAGAGAAGATTACATTATGTTTTATGAAATGGTCGCGGGACTGTACGAATTACCGTGACCCCGGAACGTAAAGGGCTATTGAAAGATACCGTGGATTTTGGTCAGTACGAGTGGGTGGGAGGACTCACTTGATGATTTACCACCACAAAAAAATATATATGAAAAAAAAAATGTAATTAGGTACCGTACATCTTTTTTTCTATTTTCTTTTAACCACCTCTATTATTATTGATCTCTAAGTGAATCTATACTTAATATTATAAAGATGAAGAGTTTGTTTGTTTGTCGCGCTAATCTCAGGAACTACTGGTTAGAATAGAAAAAATAAATGTTTTATATAGGCCATTTATCGAGGTAGGCTATGGACTACATAACATCCCGCTACGCCTAATAGGAGCCTAGTAGCGTAGGTGAAAACGCGGGGGGGCTAGTATAATATAATAGGTTTACGATTTCAAAATACCTGTATCGTTTACTTATAGCGAGCGTAGACATTCGTAGGCCGTAGACGTCTGCTGCCTACGAAATCTGCTACGAAGACATAACAGCATAGATCAATGTGATCGACAACTAACTAAAAATACTTTTTTTTATCGTGGTTTAATCATCAATTTTTTTCCTCCCACCCAAGACAGGGCAGGAGGGACTGTCAGACTTGTACTGCCTAAAATCCACGGTGTCTTTCAATAGCCCTTTACATTCGTTAGACCCGCGACCAATTGAAAATACTTAATATTACATTTTATTTACTTATGGGTTTCGTGTACTTATTTAAGTAGTAAAATTTCATAATGATTGTTTCAGAGGTTCAGGCGTGAAAAGGTATAATAGCAAACTTAATTTCGCATTTAAGTATAATCAGGGTAAATAAGAAATCCTACTAATATTATAAACGTGAAAGTTTGGATGGGTGTTTGTTACTCTTTCATGCAAAAACTACTGAATGGATTTGGATAAAATTTGGTACACAGATAGACTTGACCGCTTGTAAGTAATAAAAAAGTAATACAGCGACATGTTTATAGACCTTTTTTTATTTAATATAACTATATTATACACACCCACGATATGTTTATTTTAATATAATAAGTAAAAGAAACAAAATGTACGACCTTTTTCGTATAATTACTTAATTAAAAGGATGCTTTATTCTATACGCAAAAAGATAGAAAAAGGTAGGTATGTAAGTACCTAATTACTTTGATTAATAATCATTGGGTCATGTTTGGTCTTGTTGGTCGGAATCTATACTTATAAATTAATAACGACCCGTCCCGGCTCCGCACGGGTGCAATCTCTACTATATTACTCATGTTATATACTTATAAAAATTACTCTTGCTATATATTAAAAAAAACCTCATCAAAATCCGTCGCGTAGTTTTAAAGATTTAAGCATATATAGGGACAGACAGACGGCGGGAATCGAGTTTGTTTTGTACTATATAGTGATAATACTGCAGAGTTTCTTTGGTAGAACGTGCTACCCTCAAGAACTACTGATTCGAATGGAAAAAAACCGGCCAAGTGCGAGTCGGACTCGCCTTTAAAGGGTTCCGTAGCAGCAAGTAACATTATATAAAAGTTGGTTGTAACTTTGAAAGATAAATTGCGGTTTACGATTTATGACGTATTAAAAAAAAAATGTAAGTTGGTACGCACAATATTGAGTGATTTACCATGTTATTTTAATATCATGGACTTCTTATAGGTTTTCCTATAATTTATAAGGAGAAAACTAATTTCTGTATTTTTTTCAAAATTTTAGGTTCAGTAGTTTCGGAGATAAGGGGGGGGAATGGTCAATTTTCCTCTATTTTCTTGAATAACTTGGAAACTATTTATTTTAAAATAACAAAAAAATACATTTAAGATCTTCTCAACAAGACCTTTCATTTGATATGCCACACGATGCAGTTTTCAGAATTTTTTTTTTTAATTTTCTCCTTCCCCCCCAAAAATGACCCCCCATATACAGATTTCATCTGCTCACGTCACACCTCTGTGTTTGGGTCACAGGAATTGATATGTGTACCAAATTTCAACTTAATCGGTCTAATAGATTCGGAGATAATTGACTGTAAGCGACGGACGGACAGACACACGAGTGATCCTATAAGGGTTCCGTTTTTGTATTCAGACGTACGGAACCCTAAAAATCTTTTATTAGATAGTCTATTTATTGAGAAATGTTATGTGCTTTATAATATTACGCTACGACCACTAGGAGCTAAGCAGCGGGGTTGAAAGCACAGGGAAAAGTTTTTTTTTATCGTGGTATAATCATCAAATGAGTCCTCCTACCCAGGGCAGGCCGGCTTGACTGAGTAGAATCCACGGTGTACTTCAATAGCCCTTTACGTACCGGGTTCACGGTAATTCGTGAGTCCCGCGACCCCGGCAGGCTTTGGCCCTCTACAGGGGGCCCCGTCACTATACTGACACTCCTTGGGGCGCGCGTTTAACAAAACGAGCCGTCGACCCGGGCATGGTCCATGGTGGGAAAGCGAGTCGCCCATTACTCGCCGCCCGGCGCAAATAGTAGTAGTGCTAGATTTAAATGTCATAGACATCAGCTTTGCGAGGCCTCATTCAATTCCCACTCACCGGACACCACAAACATAATGAAGGCCATGTTAATTTGTTAGCAGAAGTTACTTGTTGTACTGCTTTACTATTAATAAACATGTGATCGCCGTTGTCAAGATTGTTTTTATCTCTAGGCGCGAGGCCCCTTCAGGTGCGAGGCCGGGGGCTTCGCCCCCGCCTGGCGACGTCACTGACATCACACTACGACTATCGGTCCCAGAACCTCTAGCTCAGCGGTCGCGCTTGCAACCACTAGATCAACGATCAGTCCACGTTTATAATATTTTTGCTACTACTTAAGTTTACAAGAACACAGAAGAAACAAGTGCCTCCTTTCTCATTATTAGTACTTTCTAGAAGCATTCAAGTTCTGAGTACGAAGCTAATGAAGGTTAATCACTTTCTTTGAATTGTATGCCGCCGTATTGTCTGAAGCAACAGTACGTTACCTATATTGCTAATACAACCTTCCATCCACTGAAAGCAGTATTGTATGAATAATCTGAATATATTTTTAAGGATTCAATAGGGTAATTTACTGCATAAATAAATTGAAAATGTGTTTAGTCCGTCAGAGTATTGAACAAGTCCGAAGCGATACCGAACCGATATCAGACGTCAGTCTGATAGTTCTGATACGCTATCGGATCGCTTTCGCTTTTCTATGTGATTGGATTCAAACAATTCCATACATTACAAATAAAAGCGTCACGCTTCGCATTCGCCACACCTGTCTGTTTGACAAAGGCTTAAAGGTACACATAAATACCCTCATTTGTTTTTTTTGATAATTATTCATAACATACGCCAGAGACTCGAACGACAATATTTTAATAATGAGGTTGCCTAATTAAATCGCGTACCGATAATTTTAATTGAATTGACATAAATTATTGTCCATCAGCTACGAGTATTTGCTACAATAAACATCAAGGAATGAAAAAAATAATGGATTTCCATTTCTACCTCTGACCAACAGTTAAATTACCATAATTTCTTAACCGGATCCCGAACCATACCTACTCTAAAACTGCCGATTGTGATTTTTATTAAATCAAACCTTACCGTTCATATTTCCGGGGTCGCGAGACTGTCTTATCAGGTAACCGTGTCCCTGGAACGTAAAGGGCTATTGAAGGATCACCGTGGATTTTACTCAGTACAAGTCGTTCAACCCGTCTCGTCCCTTCCTGGATGGGAGGAGTCATATAATGATAACCACGATACAGAAAAAATACCTACTCTTAAGCCTTTGTCAAACTGACAGGCGATAGCGAACCGGACCGAGTCCGAAGCGATAACGAAGCGATACAAGACGACAAACAGGGTGCACTGAACCGAGGCGTGACAGTTGTATTAGCTGACTTTTTATGAACGACGTCGAACAAAGCAAACACGCCTTCGTCACGTCTTCGCATCGGTTCGGTCACTGGATTCAAACAATTCCATACATTACAAATAAAAACGCCTCGCTTCGTATACGCCACGCCTGTCTGTTTGACAAAAGCTTTAACTCCTAAATAAAAGCAAATACCACCAGCAAGGTGATAAACTATGACACAAGAGGTAACAAACTGCCTCTATTAAGAGAGAGGTAACGTGGGTAGTCAAATCATTATCCTAATTGCTTGTTATTTATGATGCCTAAACAAATATATGGACATTTCTTGTGAGCCAACGGATGTATTATTCATTGGAGAGTAGACGTGGATGGATCCTAAGTTGGAAAGAAAAGATTTGTTGGGTACGCTGCACAGATTAATGGTACACAACCACACTATCGCGTCTCACGCTGTTTAAACTTGAATGTAACGGTTTTCGTAACGTATTGGAATTGTTTTTCTATGGAACATTATTTCTATTATTTTTTTTCGGATTTGTTTTGTTTTTGTTGGTTTGGGGGCTTTTAAAATAGAAATGTAACTGAAACTGAAAATATGGTCGACTAGTTGGTACATCAGTTCTAATAATATCACTTAGATGTGGAAAGTAAAGCAACATTGTCTTTGAAAATAAAAATCGGCTGCTTGAATTTAAACCTGCGCTCGATGTACGGATTCTCAATTTTACTGGGAACCTATGTTTTTCTCTAGAACTCGTCGAAAGTTTTTCATTCGATTTATGTACGTTTTTCCGCCATCAGACACATTCTCGACTTATGTTACCTCATGTATCTTAACTGCATGATTTGTATCTATACCTATATATATTTGTATATCCTGACACCAGAATAATTTATTATTTTCGTTTTAAAATGTATATCAGAGTGTCAGCACAATGACGCCCCCCTCCCTCCCTTAGAGGGCCAAAGTATGCGGGGGTCGCGGTAATAACGAATTACCGTGACTTTGGAACGTAAAGGGATATTGAAGGACACCTTGGATTTTAGTTAGTGCATGTCAAGTGTGGGTGGGAGGACTCATTTGATGATTTTACCACGCTAAAAAAGAAGTCATTTTGAAAAGTAAGGAATACAAAGTTTGTTTGTAAATCCGTAAAGTGTATACGATCTTAAGATATTTGCATCCCAACAAGAGTTCATTAATAATTAAAAGATTAGTTGGTACTTCAAACCGACCGCCTCAATCCGAGACAGGTAGAGCTTTAAGCTATTAATCTTATATAAGCGCTTAAACTATTAAAGTTTTCGTCGGATAAGCTCCAAAACTAACAGTTTAGACACGGACAGCTGTTGATCCCTTGAAATCCATTAACATTTAAAACATTCAAATTAAATTCTTATGAGCTTTTAAACTTAAGTGGCTTTGCTTTGACCTTTGATAGTTGTTTAAGTTAATAGAATAGAGAAAAAATTTGATTGCACTACCTATGTGGTGGCAATTAAATTCTTTGAGTTATTTTTACCAATTTCATAAAAGGGAAGAGGATCTAAATTCGTCTTTAACAATGACCGATTGGACCGATTTGGAAAATTATTTATTGTTTGAAAGTGTGAAATGTTCCTATGATCATCAGGTCAGGATGTGATGATAGGATTCCGGAGAAATCATCACAAATTAATAAAGACCTAATAGTAGCAATATCAGTGTCATTCCATGTAAAGCCGAGTCACTTGAATTGAGTGCTTAATAAAATTTACTAGATCTTATCCGCTCAAAATAATTTTTTTGTGTTACACTCTTTTTTTATCCTGGTCAAATCATCAAATCATCAAAAGAGCGGGAAGGACTGTCAGACTCGTACTGACTAAAATCCACGGTGTCCTTCAATAGTCCTTTACGTACCGGGGTCACGGTAATTCGTAAGTCCCGCGACTATGCATGCTCCACTAAGGTAAAATAACTTCTACACTTTTTTGTATTGTTGTCGTAGAGTAGAAGTCGATTTTTTTTTATGTTTTCTCTGATTGACCTTTCTCACTCATATTTGCAAAATCTGCTTATACCTAATGATCCTACTTCTGCCAAAATATTGAACTCGACTCTGTGTGAGAAAGCTAATGCTCACTACGCGTTTAGTAGATCATGTTTCATATTATGAAATTGTTTCATGAGGTGTTTTCCTACACTGCTTTGAGAGCAGTGGTGATGAAATAAATTACACAGAGTACGCCTAAATACCGACCGGTGTCCGAGTTTGAATCCAAGATTGAACTGTACGAATAGATAATTATATAATTTACAATCAAAATGTAGCTTCCTACCTATAATTTTAGATGTATTGAAACCTGTGTAATAATTGCAACGGAATCAAAACAAAACCCTTCTGTCGTTTAAGCCACGTACACTTTTTTTTTATTTTTACGTGGTAAAATCATCACATGAGTCCTTCCACCAGGGCAGAGCGGGAGGAACTGTCAGACTCGTACTGACTAAAATCCACGGTGTCCTTCAATAGCCCTTTACGTACCAGGGTGACGGTAATTCGTGAGTTCCGCGACCCAGCCACGTACCCTATAAAAAAAAGGCACTATTTAAAGAATTTTCAAAGTGACCAATCATTAGAAATTCATTTATTTATGTTTCTTCGTGGTAACAAATCGATAGTTGACGTTGCACTGCAATTGATGTCGTCACAACTTCAGGGAAAAAGCCTGACTTTTCAGAAAGCTACAACGTCTGGAATGTTTGCTTTGCCTGTCGATTGGGCGCCTAGTTGCCTGCACAATGAAATAACAATGTTACTGTAACTTTTGCTGTTGAAAATTCTGGGAGGCAGATATAAACATTTCTATCTTTTATCTATTTATTATATTTATCCATTTAAACATTTCTGAAGAGCTCGTGGCTAAATAAATACAGCCGCACAGGCCGATCTTCCGGGCTAAGCCTCGTTTGCCGAGGTTGGTCTATGGATGGGTGACCATCTGTCATAGCGAGTTTCCTCCATGTCTCGGAAAGCACGTAAAGCCGTTGGTACCGGCTGTCATTTTGACAGTTGTTACTCTTAGTCAGAAGCTCTAACACACAGTCTTACCATGGGATATCGTATTACCCAGTTACTGGGTTCTGGAGGTCCGACAGGCAGTCGCTCCATGTAAAATACTGATATCCAGCTGTATCTGGTTTGACTGGAAGCTGACCCCAATATAGTTGGAAAAAGGCTAGGCAGATGATGAGGTATAAACATTTCTATGTAATCTTTTGCGAATCTATCAAAATATGAAAAACCCACTAAAAATAATAAAGTGGTCGAAACGTAAACGTGCAAAGCAATAAACCGCTTATCTTTTTTCGTCTGCCTATGTGGGAGCCTTCTAGTGTTCAGAATTATTTATAGAACCGCCTCTAAGAACCCCACACTGATATGACTGTGACTGAATTAATGTAATGATTATATGCATAGGTCTACCGATGTGAGTATCAGTGATTTTCCATTATAAACTTTGAAAAAACAGACGCCAGCACATCAACCTACCTCAATCTTTCAATTTTCTTTAATAGATTTTCAACCTTATCACAATAGTGGAAGGATAATGTTCGATTGGTAAAATTTGACAGATAATGTTGACAGAGTATGTAGGTGGACCTGCTGGCGTTTGTACATACATTTTGAAAAATACACATTTCCCTGGCTTAAACGACATTACGACAGTTAAAGATATAATACACTCATAGGTATTTCATCAGTTATATTTGATTTCGATGTTGGTAGTGGCGTGCGAGGCAAATTAATTCCGAGAAATTACTAATGCCTTTGACAAACAGACCGGCGAAAGCGAAGCGTTTCCGAAGCGATACCGAACTGAAGCGAGACGTCACCGAGACGTCAGTCCGATAGTTCTGGCACGCTATCAGATTGCTTTCGCGATTCTATGTGACTGGATTCAAACAATTCCATACATTACCAATAAAAACGTCAGACTTCGCATTCGCCACGCCTGTCTGTTTGACAAAGGCTTAATGGAAAACTTTGTATGACACTTTTAGATGAAATATGAAATTATGGGTTTGATTCTTACAATGAAATTCATCACAACCATTGTCACTACTAAATCAGTCCGTTTAAAGAGGCATTGTATTACCCAGTAACTGAGTTGCGGAGGTCAGATGGGCAGACGCTCCAAATAAATATTAAGCTCACACGCATATTTAGTCAACCGGTTCCTCTCAAATTGGACCCTCGAGATGAATTCACTAACTCATAAGTTGTCAAATTTATCACGGGACATGGTAACTTTAAAACTAAATTATTTTCCTTCAAGCTTGTTCTCTCGCCTTTTTGTCAATACTCGTCATCTGCCTGTGAATATGACAATCAGCACATCATATTCTATGGAAGTATATTCTTTCGCAGAACGAACGCAATATTATGTTGGACACCGATAAGGCTAAATCTGGAGTCATTTACTATTCGGACCTTGGTGAAACTCGAACAAACTTCTGTGCCTTCAAGCGTTTTTGCCATACCTATTAATATTAGTAGTCATTTTTACCCGAGGTGATAGGCAACTGGGCTTCTCTCGGTTGTAATGTCCCTTTGTGCCTATTGGTCTTGTATTGTTCTGTCTCCTGCTTCCATGGAGGGAAGTGGAAACATATTTTTCCTACTCCTCCACTATTATTTTCTGATTAATATCGTTGCAGGATCCAAGACAGGTAAATTCATTCTCCCGGACACATCGAACTTCATTGTCGTTGCCACTGTTGATTCTGGCTTTAAGGAGTTGCAGTGGTTTGGGAATAGGGTGGTGGGTTAGTCTCCCAAAAAAAAAAACCTCAAGTTAAATATTATTTTATTCTTTAGTCGATTGTTGATCGAGGGTCTTTGCGATTAAATGACGATAGTTTATTTTATTATTAAACACGAGCATCACTACTTAATCATAAACAACTTTCTTATTTCAAAAATAATTTAAACTGCACCTAAAGAGGCTTTACTAAAGGTCAAAGGCAATGTTTAATAAAAGCTTGCTACTCGTATTGTAAGCGCCCTTCACAAAGTGAAACTGTCTTTTCAATAGCTACTTGATGGTTTCTTTGTAACTCTTTTAATATAATAAATTATTTCTTTTTTAGAGGTTTCTTTAAAGAGATAATGGCTTTTGTAGGTGACATAGAGTGTTTATAGATTTATGGTTTTCTTGTGAATTTGAGGTGTGCCTTCCGAGTTCGTCTATGGTACTCTCTCTTTTCCGTATTGCAAGGTCAGAGTTTATAAAAGGGTATACCTTTCATTCATAAGCTGTAGTTAACACTGGAAACACTTTTTATTTATTGAGAATAAAACATTGTAGTTAATATGGAAGTGTACACTTATAACGAGACTTTTCATCAGCAGTAAATAAACACTCTAATAAAAGAGCTTTATAAAATTTCGCGCAAAGAAATTATTTTGTAACATATTGCGTAACTAGGAGAGTGACGTGTAAAACTAGATTAACCTGCATACTCAAAATAGATTTAAAGTTCCAAGAAAGTATCACTAAAAGGCAGAGGTTTACTGGCAAAACCATTTATCTTTTCAACACGCTGAGAATATCAGTTTTCTAAATGTAAACATTGTCAGATAATGAAGAAATATTTACAAATTTAAGCCCAATTATTTTTTAAAGACTGTTATATTATTGAAAGTGTAGATTTAATATTTATTATACACATACAGCTATCATTACAGTTTCCCAATTCGATAGTGCAGAAAAACATATTTAACAATAATTTAGACATAATTTACATTGCAACCACGAAAATAAACACAAAGATTACGAAAAACAAGATGTGTCATCATTCTTATAGACTCGCTCATTTATATACCTACCTACTAAACCAAACAAAGTCACTTAAAATGATCTAAATCAGTTGTTACGACGTGTCAAGTTAACCCCACTCGTTCTGTATCGGCGTCCAATCTAAAAGGTATAAATCGCAGTACCATCAGATAAAGCGCTCCGAAGCGTTAAGTGGAAAACTTGCACTATGTAATTAACTATCTAACAGTTTTAGACTGTATCAGGAAACCTATTTACGTTAAAGTTACTTGAATAACACGTCATAATCTGAAAAGTGAGAATTACTCTATTTAAATACTGTTAGCGCAGTGGCTAGGGGTTCGATTTCCGCATGGAACAAATATTTGTATGATCTACAAGTAGTTGTTCCGGGTCTGGATGTTTGTGTATGTGAGTTTCTATGTTTGTAAACGCACCCACGAAACAGGAGAAATTCCTAGTGCGGGGCAACGTTTAAGAAAAAAAAAAGAAAACCGTCATAAGGAGCAGTAGTGGTACAGTTGTAGCAGTGGCTCAACGATAATGGTAGAGCAGGGATGGGGATGGCCTCGAGTTTCGAGTTGTAGGTCCGGATTCGAATTCAGCCAGGCCAGTATGCATGGTCGCGGGACTAACGAATTATCGTGATTCCGGAACGTAAAGGGCTATTGAAGGACACCGTGGATTTTAGTCAGTACGAGTCTGATAGTCCCTCCCGCTCTGCCTGCATCTGGGTGCGAGGACTCATTTGATGATTTTACCACGTTAAAAAAAAGGCGATTATGCATTGCTCTTAAAACGGTAACAACACACTGGGACCGCGAGTTGGATATAATTACAGCTCAATCGCTCTCATCGAGAGGAGTCCTGTTTCCTAGCTATGGGAATATTCTAGGCTGATGATGTAACCATCTTTTATTATTCTTCTGCACTTGTCGCTATTCAGTTGGGGTCAGCGCTGCATGTATCCTGTCATACTTCTCTTTTACATCGTATACATGTTAATACTGTAAACATATTCATGTCTATAATGAGAGCAGATATAATAAAGGGATTAACTACTGAGTATTAATAAAATTATCAATTTTGTACCAAATATTTGGGGATGATTTCTTTGTTATTCGTCATCTTACTCGTCCTTTGCAACCATATCTCTTTCACATAGTCTATACATCGTTTCTATATTCTCCTCTTCTCTTGTACCCATATACGTTCACTGAATACTCCAAATTTTCCTCAAGAAATTTTCCTCAAACCTCCGTAACACATACCCCAACCATGACTACCGATTACCATACAACTTAACAAGCGGAAATTACCCAGGTATAAAAGCCTACAAACAAGATGTATACTACTACTATTACTACTATTACACTTGTGTATAATATTTACTATACTTAATAATACAAAGAGGTTCAGACGCCAGCAGGTCTACCTACCTGAATCTGTCAAATTTTACCAATCAAATATAAACTTTTCATTATTGTGATATGGTTGAAAAACTATTAAAGAAATTTTACAGTTTGAGGTAGGTTGATGTGCAAGCGTCTGCACCTAAAGTTAGTAAGTTTTTGAGATTTTTTAAAGTGATATCTCGAACTATTAAACCAAATTTAAACATTCTTTTACTAGTAAAATCTAAATTATATTTTTGAATTTTATTGTACACAGAAGCTGTTGGTGAACCTTTTTTTTAATCAATAAATAAATAATTAATAAATAGCATCTTTGCGATGCCAGAACGGTTCCCTTTTTTTTTTTTTTTTTTTTTTTTTTAGCGTGGTAAAATCATCAAATGAGTCCTCCCACCCAGGGCAGGGCGGGAGGGACTGTCAGACTTGTACTGACCAAAATCCACGGTGTCCTTCACTAGCCCTTTACGTACCGGGGTCACGGTAATCCCTTGGTCCCGCGACCCCGGCAGGCTTTGGCCCTCTACAGGCCCCGTCACTATGCTGACACTCTTTGAGGCGCGCGTGGAACACAACGCGCCGTCGACCCGGGCATGGTCCATGGTCGGACAGCGAGTCGCCCATTACTCGCTGCCCGCATGCCCGCGCCTACGGTGGCCGGAGATCGTCTTGCGACGTCCGACGCCGTGGGCGTCTACCACTGCGGCTGGGGTGGAGGGAGGACGCTGTCCTCTCCCTCAGGCGGCCCGCCTCCTCCTTCACGAGCATGACTGCTTCGCAGAAGGAGGCGACCGCTTCCCACTCCGTCTCGCCCCGCAGCATGGCCTCGACCAATGCCGGGCGCGAGAGGTCTCCGCCTATCGCCGTCGTGAGGACACGGCGGTGCTCTGCCCAAGCGGGGCAGTCCTGCACCGTATGCTCCACCGTGTCCTCCGGACGATTCTCGCAGTGGTGACACCCAGGCGTTTCTTCCCTCCCTGTCAGACACAGGAACCTCCCGAAACTTCCGTGTCCGGTGAGGACCTGCGTCATGCGGTAGGTCAGGACGCCGTGACGCCTATCCAGCCACTCCTCAAAGAGGGGTCTTACCGCCGCAATTGCGGCGTGCCCGGACCTCGGTTGCGACAGTCGCTCCCTCCATACTGCCCTGAGATCGCGCCGGAGCTCTTCCCGCCGCGCCTCGACTTGTCGAGGCAGCGGGGATTCGCCCCGACGCTGCGCCTCCACGCGCCATTCATAGACGCGCTGGAGGGCAGTCGCCTCCAGATCCCAGGGCAGCAATCCTGCTAGGAGGTTGGCTGATTCGCCGGCGATCGTGCGGTATCCCCGGATCATCCGGATAGCCATGACCCTCTGGCATGCGACCAGCTTGAGTGGTCGCGTCCGGATGCTTAGGGCCCACACAGGGGCCCCGTAGAGGGCCATGGACCGCACGACACCGGCGTACAGCCTCCGGCAGGAGGCATTTGGCCCGCCGAGATTGGGCAGGAGCCGCTTGAGAGCGGCTGCTGCCCGGTTCAGCCTTGGGGCCAAATGCAGGAAATGCTCCCTGAAGTTCCACCGGCTGTCGAGGACGAGTCCCAGGTACTTCATCGTCCTCCCGACGCCGATGCGAACCCCCTCCACCGTAATGTGGGACTCTGAACGTGGCGCGTTCAGACGGCCATGAAAACACATGGCCTCTGTTTTGTGCAGCGCCACGTCGAGTCCCAACTGCCGGATCCTATTAGCGACTGTCGCTACCGCCTGCGTCGCCACGTCGGCCGCCGCCTGGTGCGACTCTCCCTTCGCCAGGACGAGCGTGTCGTCGGCGTAACAAATCACGCCGACGCCGTCAGGGAGGTCGCCGCGCAGCACCCAGTCGTAACCGATGTTCCACAGGAGCGGCCCCAAGACCGATCCCTGTGGAACACCGCACGACATCTCTCGCTGGTTCCACTCTCCCCGGTGACCGGGGTAGATGACGGCTCTGTCCGTCAGGTAGTCCTCGACTATACGACGGAGGTAGGTCGGCACCCGGTGATACCGGAGTGCCTCCCTGATGCAACTCCAGGGCAGGGTGTTAAAGGCATTGGAGATGTCTAAAGACACCCCCAAGACGACCCTGCCCCGGGAAACCGCATCCCCCGTCGTGAGGGCTCTCACGCGCGTGATGGCATCCACCGTCGAGCGCCCCCTGCGGAAGCCAAACTGGCTCTCCGCAAGGTCCGGGCCCACCCGATTCAGGTGCCCGACGAGGCGGTTTGCAATTACTCTTTCAAAGAGCTTGCCCACCTCGTCGAGCAGCACGATGGGCCGGAATGCGGACGGAGAGTCCGCAGGGCGCCCGGGCTTCTGGATCAGGACCAGTTTCCCCGTCTTCCAACGAAGCGGGAACTGGCCCCTCTCCAGGCACGCGCTAAAGAGCCCCCCCAGTCGAGGCCCGAGAGTCCCCGAGGCCAGGACCCAGGCTTTTCCTGGCAAGCCGTCGGGTCCTGGGGCGGTATTCTTGGCTTTGAGCCGTTGTACCGCCACTCTCAGGTCTACCTCGGTCACCTCCGGAGCGTCGTAGACGTCGTCGTCGCTGTGGTCCGCGTCTGCGTCAGCGTCAGGCACCGCCGGAGACGGAGCCATGGGCGGGGGAGTGTGCTCCTCCCGCGAGGGGAACAGGGCGCTCACCACGTCCTCCACGAACTGAGGCTGGAGACTCTGCGTCAACGGGGGAGCCCAGGGGCGGAGCCTCTCTCTCACCCACTTATAGGGCCGGCCCCATGGGTCCCCGTCCAGAGCCTCCAGCATCTCCTTGCGGGCCAATTCCTTGGCCCGCCAGATCTCGTCGCGGAGGGCGGTCTTCGCTGCCCTGTAGCCATCCTGCAGCTCCGTCCTGGTTTTGGCGGGGGGCGCGCAGGCCTTGCCCCCTGCCCGGTGATCGGCCGGCTTGCCAGCCGCCGCACATGCGAAGCAGTGCGGCGGGGCGGAGCACGAGCCGGCCTTGTGACCGGGCTGACCGCAGCGGAAACAATTGTCGCTGCGGTCCACCTCCGAGGTGCACCTACATGCCGCGTGGTTACCCACTTGGCAGCGGAAGCACCTCAGGGGCCTGGGCTCCAGCAGTTTTACCTGCGCGGAGACCCAGCCAACCAGGAGCCTTCGGCTCTCCACTATCTTTTTGGCCGCCGGCACGGGGCAGCTGACTGTAATGGTCAGCAGCCCCGCGAAGCCAGGGCGTAGGATGCCTGCCTTAATTTGGTCGGCAGGGCATTCCCCAGCCCCGGCGACGGCGGCCACCACGTCCCCCTCCGTGACCGAGTCGTCCAGACCCATAATGCGCAAGTCAGCGCGCTTAACGGGCCTGGACACCCGGGCCTCCTCCGCGTTTAGGGACGCTCTGAGCCTTTCGGCCAGAGCGTCAGCGGTAGGGCCGCTGGCCGCGCCGGGGATCGACAGGAGTCTGGCCCCCGTCGCGGTGACGTGCACCCGGAGGCCCCCGTCGACTCCCAGCTCCCGGAGGTCCACCGCCTCCCTCGCTTTAGCGAACACGTCGCGGTACGTTACGCCCCTTTTGACCGCTTCCGGCTGTAGCGTAATTACTACAGCCGCGGTCTTGGGGGCGCGGAGTCTTGCCGCGACGGTTCGTCTTTTGCGTTGCCGCTGCCGCCGTCTCTGCCTCTTGTTGGCAGCCTTCTCTCCAACCGTCTGCCACTCGGCGACGGCTGGGGGAGCCTGTGAAGGCTGTGAAGGCGTGGTGGGTTGGGACGGCCGTCCTGCCGCCGCCGCCGCCGCCGGGACACTCTTTTTTGGCTTTGCCTTCGCCGGGGCCGATGCTGGGGCGGAGCCCGGCGTGGCCGGTGCCACGGGGGCCGCCCTGGATGGACCCGGACCCGCCCTTGCCGTGGCCGCTTTCCCCGGGGGCTGTCTCCCTTTCGCTGGTCTCGCCGCGGTTCGGTTCTCCGGGGCCGGGGCTGGAGCCGGTCTAGGCAGCGTGGAAGCCGCGGCAGCCGCGTAGGAGGTCGCAGCAAGCGGGGGGCGCAGGATGCGGCCCTCTAAGACCGCAAAACGCTGGTTAAAGGCCGCCAGCTCTTGCCGCACCAGTTTTAGGACAGCGTCCTCTGTTGGCGCGGCCTGGGCCGGCGGCTCCCTGCTCCGCCTCTGCGGGACCTCCTCCCGGCGGCCTGCACTCCGCAGCCCGGCCAGTTCCGTCTTCAGATGGAGATTCTCCTGCTGGAGAACTTCCATCGCGGCCGTCAAGCGGGCGACCTCCGCCCGCATTTCAGACATTTCGCCCGCTGCCGTCGATGATGCGGGCGGAGCCTGGCCGAGGCTAGCCGCCGCCACTGCCGCCATAATCGTGGCCGTGGCCGCGCCTGCGGCCCGATCTTTGGTGGCCTTTTTCCCCGACTTGTTTGAGGCCAGGGTGCAGACGGCGGCCTTGATCGTCTCCTCCAGCGTGGGCTCTGCGCTGCCTCTTCCTCCGGTCCTGCCTCGGCCTTTACCCCGCACACTAGTGGGGATCTTCCGGCCCGAGGCAGGCTCGTCGTCCTCGGACAACGAATGGGGCCGCTTGAGGAAGCGTTTCTTCCTCTCGGCGGCCCCCTTTCCTCCGCACCCAGAGCCATGGCTCTGGGCGCTGATGGCGTCTGACGCTGAGTCGGACTCCGACATCGAAGACGGCGTCAGCACCATCCTCTTTTTGAGAGCGGCACTCTGTGCCCGCTCGTTCGGTGCCGGTGAGGCGGACGTGCTGGACAAGTCCAGCGACTCCACCTCACAGGCACGTGAGCCACCTTGGCTCGCTGCGGCGACTGCCGGTTGGGGGGGGGGATTTTTTTAATTTCTCCATACAATTCCCACGAGTGTGGGGGAAAAAACGGTCCATCTAGGCAGAGACCCCTGTACCTAGATAAGCCTACAACATTTATTACTCGCCAGAGGGTCGGCCGGTACCCTGGCGAGGGTAGCACTAGCGACTGATTTGTTCAAAAGAACTCCCGTCAGCCATACATCTCCTCGCGGTGCTCCGCCGCTTGAGATTCGGGGTGACTTTTTATAGAGGTTTTCTACCTCGCGGCCCGGGCGGTTAAGCCAAGGCCCTCGACCCCCGTCGAAAGTCAGAGACGTGATCCTGACAATCTTCGGGGCTACGAGAATAGCGGTGACAAGAGGAGGTGGGAGTGCAATACCTCCTCCTGCCTGCCCGGCGGCAGGGTAAGTGCACGCCGTGCCCGCTCTTGCTCCAACCACTGTGCCATTTGCTGAGCAGAGGGACACGCGTTGGAGCGACGCGACAGGACATTGGCATACGGGCAAGGAGACCCCATAGGGGAGTACTTGCCCGCATCCCGGGGCGCACCGTCCCGAGAATCTGGGCTTCCCCCCGGACGTATCCGGAAAGGAACTTCCAGCCTCGGGCACTCGAGGAGGTTTCCTGTCCTTAGCACCCCAGAACGGTTCCCTAGCTCTAGAAAACAAAAGACAGCGCATGTTACTGAATTATAATGTAGAAACAATATAAACATTAAAATATTATTCAGCTTAAAACTCAAATGCGATCCGTTTTAAAACTTCTATTCTGAGAATAAAACAAACTTATTTTGGACATTTATTCAAAGACAGCAATAAATGTGAAAGATTTTAAACATACGGTTAAGTAGTTTTCCAGTCTTATTGATTACAAATAAAACAAAAATCTTCATCATTCTCTTTTTGAAATATTACTTGGACTATGGAGATTTAATGCAGTTGATACACTTTACTTGTGCGGGCTTTTGAATACGTCTTGTCCATTTCGAAAGACGCTGTCCAATGAAGAAACGAAATACAATACTGGGTGTCATATACCCATCACAAATCTGTCAGTACATCAAACTGGTTTTGGGACTTACGAATTACCGTGACCCCGGAACGTAAAGGGCTATTGAAGGATACCGTGGATTTTAGTCAGTACGAGTCTGACAGTTCCTCCCGCTCTGCCCTATGTGGGAGGACTCATTTGATGACTTTACCACGATTAAAAAAAGTTAAACTGAAAACAAGTGCTGAGAAAATAAGTTTTACTTGCATCGAAAATCTTCAATAATAGTTATTTATGCAACTGTTGTATAATCAGGGGTATTAAAACACGAATGTGGGTTTATCACACGAGGCGTAGCCGAGTGTGATAATAGTATCACATGAGTGTTTTAATACCTAATTATAACAGTTGCATACAAGACTTTATCTACAATCATGATGTGAATTCTTTATAAAAGATTTTCATACCATAGGGTGTTGTACAGAACTATGTGAATTCAAGATGGCGGGAAATAACACGATAAGACGAGAATCCGAAATTACGAATTAGTCTACAATTTATTGTTCTTTTTTCAAAATGTTAGCGATCTGGTGGTAAAAATGTCATTGCATGAGAATGTTCTTTTTTTGAAATTCATTATAACACGCGTTTGGATGATATAATGATCATTATAGCATTGAGTGTTTTAATGTTGGCAATAAGCTAATTGTTATAGGTTCTTTTATAGAGGATTAATAGCATGATAGTAGATAAACTTTTTTTACATGAATCTGCAGTAAGAGACCTCCCTTATTACGTAAGTGAGCACTCTTATTATAGCGAAAGATATTTTTAATCCCGTTAAAATACTTGTTTTAAAATTACGAAAAGTCAAATTGTATCGGGAAAATTCCAATTTTAACAATTATTATAATAACATCGAGATGAAATGAAATGGCTTTAAAAGATATTTGGCGAACAATGAAGGTACTTTAATTTTATTGTTTTAATTTTGTAATCCAAAAATCATATAACAGAAAGATTTTTGGCATTTAATGCTTTTCGGATACAATTTTCTGTGTGAATTTAATATAAGTAATTTTATATTGAGCCTATTTCAAAAAGTGTAGCGATAATTGGAATCGTTATTATAAGTAAAAAATCGAAAATCGCTTAAAGATTTTTAAGAAAATGTAATATCACTAAAATATATCAAACAAATATATTATAAATTACTGTGAAGGTCCTGTAAATATACTTTGATATCAACGAAAATAAAACGAAATAAACTACTATTTCAAATCCTAAAGTAACAAAAAACTGAGTATTTTGTGGTTGACAACAAGATCCGGCTACTGGAACTTTAGTTGCAATATTGGAAACGTCAAATTAAATAACAGCTGATTTAATTTGATGTTGCAACCGAGTCGCAACCGAGGTCCGGGCACGCCGCAATCGCGGCGGTAAGACCCCTCTTTGAGGTGTGGCTAGATAGGCGCGCGTTGTGTTCCACGCGCGCTTCAAGGAGTGTCAGCATAGTGAAGGAGCCTGTAGAGGGCCAAAGCCTGCCGGGGTCGCGGGACTTACGAATTACCGTGACCCCGGTACGTAAAGGTCTATTGAAGGACACCGTGGATTTTAGTCAGTATAAGTTGACAGTCCCTCCCGCCCTTGTTCGTACTTTTCTAATGGATCCGCGAAACTTAAACTCGGACATCATTCCATATCGAAACCTCTCACCATGGGCTGTCCTCAAGGTTCGGTTATCGGTCCTTATTTATGGAATCTAGGCTTCGATGATTTCCTCGCGATTCCACTTCCAAGTGGTTGTTCTTTAACTGGTTATGCGGACGATGGCCTTCTGCTCATTCAGTCGAGTACTCGTGCTGGACTCGAGAATTTGGCTGACACTTGCCTACGATTAATATCACAGTGGGGCGATCGTAACCGTCTGACCTTTGCACCACATAAAACCTATCAACTCATTTTAAAAGGTGACCTTAAATCGTGGCCTAGTATTAAATTCAATAATGTTCCCGTTAAGAAAAAGAAATCGGTGTGCTATCTTGGTTTAGTCTTAGAGAGGAATTTCACATTCATAGAACATATAAAAACAGTTGGTGAAAAAGCTAAAAATAATTTTTATGCCCTAACGAGAATATCCAAATCTACTTGGGGTTTGTCGTTTTTAACCTTAAAAACTATTTATGGTGCTACTTACTTGGGCTGTATGTGCTACGGAGCACCTGTTTGGGCCGATAGGGCCACCATAGGGGCGGCACGACGTAAATTGCTTCAAAGCCAGCGCTTGGCTTTGTTATTCTTAAGTAAAGCGTATAGAACCGTCAGTACTGAAGCTTTACCGGTACTTGCTGGTGTTCTTCCAGTCGATCTTGAAGTACAGCGACGTGCTGCAATGTACTTTTCCACACGGGAGACCACTGATGCTGATTTTCTACCTCAACGTGACCGTGATAAGATATCTAGATTATTCAAACCCCAGAGCGACGTCTGGGAGGATCTTTTATCCGAATGGCAAAGTAGGTGGGATAATTCTATCAAGGGGCGGCACCTCCACCAGTTCTTTCCATCCGTTCGTGAGCGGCTGGCTAGGACGTGGCTGGAGGTGGATCACTGTGTTGCCCAATTTCTCACGGGACATGGTAACTTTAAAAGTAAATTATTTTCCTTCAAGCTTGTTCCCTCGCCTTTTTGTCAATGTTCGACATCTGACTGTGAATATGAACAATCAGCACATCATATTCTATGGGAGTGTATTCTTTGGCAGAACGAACGTAATATTATGTTGAACACTGTTCAGACTACATCTGGAGTCATTTACTACTCGGACCTTGTTGAAACTCGAACAAACTTCCGTGCGTTCAAGCGTTTTTGCCATACCTATTATTGGAATCAAATTTAGCAGCTCACAATTTAGGACCCATTAATATTAGTAGTCATTACCCGTGGTGCTAGGCAACTGGGCTTCTCCCAGTTGTAATGTCCCTTTGTGCCTATTGGCCTTGTTTTGTTCTGTCTCCTGCTTGCATGAAGGGAAGTGGAAACATATATTTTTTCCTACTCCTCCACTATTCTTTTCTGATTAATTTCGTTGCAGGATCCAAGACAGGTAAATTCATTCTTCGGGACACGTCGAGCTTCATTGTCTCGGCCCTTTTCTGGTTGGTTGCCACTGTTGATTCTGGCGCACAGGAGTTGCAGTGGTTAGGGAATAGTGTGGTGGGTTTGTCCCAAAAAAAAAAAAAAAAAGTCCCTCCCGCCCTGCCCCGGGTGGGAGGACTCATCTGATGATTTTACCACGCTAAAAAAAATGGTCTTTCGCTAAGCAAAGGTCTTTCTCATTGCGTTCCACTCTTTCCGCTATGCAGTTTTAAATTGTATAGGCGCGTCAAGTTGTCCATCGTTTCTAAGCTCACTCAGCAAAGCCGCCCATCTTCTGGAACGCACTACGTGACGAACTTGAATGACTTGAATTTCTATACATTTTTTTTATTATGTATGGATTACGAACATTTGCCCTAGTTTTTAACTTCTTTTTTTTTACGTGCTAAAATCATCTTATGAGTCCTCCCACCCAGGGCAGAGCGTGAGGGACTGTCAGACTCGTACTGACCAAAATCCACGGTGTCCTTCAATAGCCCTTTACGTACCGGGGTCACGGTAATTCGTGAGTCCCGCGACCCTGGCAGGCTTTGGCCCTCTACAGGGGGCCCCGTCACTATGCTGACTCTCCTTGTGGCGCGCGTGGAACACAACGCGCCGTCGACCCGGGCATGGTCCATGATCGGACAGTGAGTCGCCCAGTACTCGCCGCTCGCATGCCTGCGCCTACGGTGGCCGGAGATCATCCTGCGACTACTGTTGCGGCTGGGTGCTGCAGGTGGACGCTGTGCTCTTCCTCACGCGTCCGCCTCCTCCTAACTAACCAAGCGTCTTAAATATTTTCTGTGAGACTTTTGACACACTCAGTAAACTACAACTACAAGTTCATTGTCACCGTCAGCACATCAACCTGCCTCAATCTGTCAAATTTATTAAATAGATTTTCGATTTTCGGTCAGGGTAGGTTGACCTGCTGGCGTCTGTACAATATCCCTCTTCTCATGCTTAGCCGGAGCAAATTAAACATTGAAACGTTAAACAGGTGTAAGGTTTATAATGATGCAAGTGTAATTATCCTGATAGCTAGTAATTAACAACCTAGGTTAAACGCTTCAATTTACCTGCCCGATGTACTTTACAAAATAATTAAAAATCTAAATTATATTTTTGAATTT
Organism: Agrotis puta; assembly: GCA_943136025.2. Lineage (NCBI taxonomy): Eukaryota > Metazoa > Arthropoda > Insecta > Lepidoptera > Noctuidae > Agrotis > Agrotis puta. The sequence goes on from OW964171.2 coordinate 6,986,694, forward strand.
TATTGTACACAGAAGCTGTTGGTGAACCTTTTTAATCAATAAATAAATAATTAATAAATAGCATCTTTGCGATGCCAGAACGGTTCCCTAGCTCTAGAAAACAAAAGACAGCGCATGTTACTGAATTATAATGTAGAAACAATATAAACATTAAAATATTATTCAGCTTAAAACTCAAATGCGATCCGTTTTAAAACTTCTATTCTGAGAATAAAACAAACTTATTTTGGACATTTATTCAAAGACAGCAATAAGTGTGAAAGATTTTAAACATACGGTTAAGTAGTTTTCCAGTCTTATTCATTACATATAAAACAAAAATCTCAATCATTCTCTTTGAAATATTACTTGGACTATGGAGATTTAATGCAAAAGCCCGCACAAGTAAAGTGTATCAACTGATACACTTTACTTGTGCGGGCTTTTGAATACGTCTTGTCCATTTCGAAAGACGCTGTCCAATGAAGAAACGAAATACAATACTGGGTGTCATATACCCATCACAAATCTGTCAGTACATCAAACTGGTTTTGGGACTTACGAATTACCGTGACCCCGGAACGTAAAGGGCTATTGAAGGATACCGTGGATTTTAGTCAGTACGAGTCTGACAGTTCCTCCCGCTCTGCCCTATGTGGGAGGACTCATTTGATGACTTTACCACGATTAAATTAAACTGAAAACAAGTGCTGAGAAAATAAGTTTTACTTGCATCGAAAATCTTCAATAAACCTTTTTTACATGAATCTGCAGTAAGAGACCTCCCTTATTACGTAAGTGAGCACTCTTATTTTAGCGAAAGATATTTTTAATCCCGTTAAAATACTTGTTTTAAAATTACGTAAAGTCAAATTGTATCGGGAAAATTCCAATTTTAACAATTATTATAATAACATCGAGATGAAATGAAATGGCTTTAAAAGATATTTGGCGAACAATGAAGGTACTTTAATTTTATTGTTTTAATTTTGTAATCCAAAAATCATATAACAAAAAGATTTTTGGCATTTAATGCTTTCCTGATACAATTTTCTGTGTGAATTTAATATAAGTAATTTTATATTGAGCCTATTTCAAAAAGTGTAGCGATAATTGGAATCGTTATTATAAGTAAAAAATCGAAAATAGCTTAAAGATTTTTAAGAAAATGTAATATCACTAAAATATATCAAACAAATATATTATAAATTACTGTGAAGGTCCTGTAAATATACTTTGACATCAACGAAAATAAAACGAAATAAACTACTATTTCAAATCCTAAAGTAACAAAAAACTGAGTATTTTGTGGTTGACAACAAGATCCGGCTACTGGAACTTTAGTTGCAATATTAGAAACGTCAAATTAAATAACAGCTGATTTAATTTGATGTTGCAACCGAGTCGCAACCGAGGTCCGGGCACGCCGCAATCGCGGCGGTAAGACCCCTCTTTGAGGTGTGGCTAGATAGGCGCGCGTTGTGTTCCACGCGCGCTTCAAAGGGTGTCAGCATAGTGACGGAGCCTGTAAAGGGCCAAAGCCTGCCGGGGTCGCGGGACTTACGAATTACCGTGACCCCGGTACGTAAAGGTCTATTGAAGGACACCGTGGATTTTAGTCAGTACAAGTTGACAGTAAGCGTCTTAAATATTTTCTGTGAGATTTTTTCCTTGACACACTCAGTAAACTACAACTACAAGTTCATTGTCACCGTCAGCACATCAACCTGCCTCAATCTGTCAAATTTATTTAATAGATTTTCGATTTTCGGTCAGGGTAGGTTGACCTGCTGGCGTCTGTACAATATCTCTCTTCTCATGCTTAGCCAGAGCAAAGTAAACACTGAAACGTTAAACAGGTGTAAGGTTTATAATGATGCAAGTGTAATTATCCTGATAGCTAGTAATTAACAACCTAGGTTAAACGCTTCAATTTACCTGTCTGATATACTTTACAAAATAATTACTTGGGAAGCCTATCAATAGCCGCCACGAGTGTAAAATATTTAACAAGTTACATCAAAGAATGAGGATGTTACATAAAGTATCTGAATCGATTTTTTATAGATATTCTACGAATTGTCTCGTGAAAGAATATTCAGAATGTCCGACAGAGGACTCTATAATGTCGATACATTAAAGAATCCTTTGCCGTACGTTAGTTTCTTACATTTCGATAAATGTATTACCTTTTGATACATTATGTATATACCTTTTGATACATTTTCCGACTAATGAATTAAGTAGGTATTATGTATGGAAAGTTTGAATGGTAAATATGGATAGGTTCGTTTTAATTAGATTCGTAGATTTAAAAAACAAGCTAATAATATCTTATTTAGATTATTTTGTTTTATAAAAATCAAAATCTATGAATCTTGATTGACTACCTACTAAACAAATATTTATAAAAAAGAAGCTTAGATTAAAACTAAAATAATTTATGTATACATCTCTATTTAAAACTATACATTACAAGTCAAAGCCAATATATTTAAAGTCAATATGACTATTTTAGAACAAAGTTGCTTATTGAATTTAAAAACAAAAATTCAATACAAATGCATCGCCAGATTGGGACAGGGCTTTAAAACTAGAAAGACGTTTTCTATTCCACCAGACCATTCTTCATTCTAACGACTTATGAGCCTGGTCACATTTTATTTCCAGATTTTCAGCAGTAAAAAACTATGCAGGAATCAGATTCAAAAATAAAAACTCCTGCCTGCCAGATTGGAGTCGCAAAACCGGTTTTATTTCCCTTTTTCTCGGCTGCTTCTTATTGAATTTTAAATGAGCTGAAAAATGCATCGTCTACTTAAAATATATGTCTACGCGGAAAATTAATGACAATTGCCTGATAGTTGGTTAGAAGTGAGAAATTATCAGTTTTATAAAACTTTATTATCACTCAATACCAAGAGTGTAGTATAATTTGGATGATATTTCATTAGTTTAATAATATGTCACTTTTCGAGCAGCATTACAATCTCATATCCACCTATCAGTAAGCTTTATACCGTCAGACTCATATGACTTATAAATATCATGAAATGTAGGCAAGGATTTTGAAGGCTTTTTTTTTTTTTTTATCGTGGTAAAATCATCAAATGAGTCCTCCCACCCAGGGCAGGGCGGGAGGGACTGTCAGACTTGTACTGACTAAAATCCACGGTGTCCTTCAATAGCCCTTTACGTACCGGGGTCACGGTAATCCCTTGGTCCCGCGACCCCGGCAGGCTTTGGCCCTCTACAGGCCCCGTCACTATGCTGACACTCTTTGAGGCGCGCGTGGAACACAACGCGCCGTCGACCCGGGCATGGTCCATGGTCGGACAGCGAGTCGCCCATTACTCGTTGCCCGCATGCCCGCACCTACGGTGGCCGGAGATCGTCTTGCGACGTCCGACGCCGTGGGCGTCTACCGCTGCGGCTGGGATGGAGGGAGGACGCTGTCCTCTCCCTCAGGCGGCCCGCCTCCTCCTTCACGAGCATGACTGCTTCGCAGAAGGAGGCGACCGCCTCCCACTCCGTCTCGCCCCGCAGCATGGCCTCGACCAATGCCGGGCGCGAGAGGTCTCCGCCTATCGCCGTCGTAAGGACACGGCGGTGCTCTGCCCAAGCGGGGCAGTCCTGCACCGTATGCTCCACCGTGTCCTCCGGACGATAAGGATTTTGAAGGCTAACGCCTGTACGACATTGATAAAGGCAACCAATTTTCAGAATACAACTCACTTCAATGAAACTCTACTTACAAAGCTTAAAGTCTCTCAAAATCCTGACTGACTACCCTATTCAAAGTTGTAAATTTATATTTTGTGATAAAAAGGACACTCATTTTATCCAACTTCGTTATTTTGAATATTTAGTGGGCTGCTAATTAGACAACTTTTCATCCCTTCTTCATGGGTGCCTGAACTTTGTAGAGCACTACAGACAGGTTGCAAATATAATAGGCCTGCCTGTTAGGTGGCCGCTAACTGCTTCCGGGAAAACATGCCACTGTGATATCATTACATAACTCATCAAAGCTTTCAGGAAGTTCCCATTTAATACAGAAATTAACCAATTGTATACCCATTTTTAAACCAAAAGTGTTCATTATGCCAAAAAGCTTTTATTTCTTGAGAATTAATTTTATTCAGCGATAATACCCCACTGCAATGCAAACCCAATCAAACTCGACAAACTCAAACAGTGAGGGGTGTCCCGTAAACGAGTAATCGAGTGTTCAATTGAGCAAGATCTCGATTATCCAGAAATTGAAAACGAATGCGGCTGGCGAATTGAAAACGAATCTTCAATAAGTATAGTGGTTCTTCTTTTTTCTTCGCTTTTAAACGCTTGAAGCGCTAAAACAGTAACAGTGCCGTCTTTTGTCCGTCCTTTATAGAGAAAAGAAGCAATTACCGCCTTTTATTACTTACGTAATAAACTTCCTTAGAAGTGTTCTGCTGTAGATGAGGTACCGTGTACCTACATTGTTACGTCAACATCAGTTCTAAGACTCTGCTTATTAATAAATTAATTGCTAAGCTATTCGTTACAGTGGGGATACTAGGAATGTAAACTTTAATTCGGATGGCACAGATGTCGTAGTGGCTGAGCTATCGACTGCAGCGCTGTTTGTCGCGGGGTTCATTCTCGTTCGGGATAAATTTGTTAACCTTCAAGTTATTGTTCCGGGTCTTGCTGTCTACATTGTGAATATGAGTTTACGATTTTTATTGGCTGTACTATTTGATCTTTATAATTCGGGCTTGAGAGCGGCATATGCTGAAGAGAAAAGAGCGGTCGAAATATGATGATAGAAATATTTTTTGTGTTAGGATGTAGCAACCTTCTAGTGTCAGAGTTTATTAAGTCACCTCTGGGAACATAAGAGGAATATGACATGGCTTTGGACTTATTTAAATTATACATGTAATTCCAGGTTTCTTCACGTGTTATCGGTCACCGATGTCAATGAAAAATTGTAAAATACATGTATATTACAGATTGGTAATAAAGGCTGACTCTTACAATATCATTTAAGTTTCCACATGATGACCAAAAATTGCCAACTTTATCCCAATTGGGATAGTCAAGCCGCGTTTTGAATTCCATTAATAACTTGAAGGGTCTATTGTAATGTTTTCATAAAATTATTTCTCGATACTCCTCCACATGTTTTCAAATACATGGGTACATTGTTTTATTAAACTCTTCGAGATATTACCTACAGCTCTCAAAGAACAATATAAACAAGATTTCAATATTACGAGTATTATCATTTTGTTCGAAATACTTGAAGGTTTAATATCGTCGGTTGCTAGATCACAAACAGTTTAATTTTAATTTTACGATTACCTCCTGACGCCCACCCTTTGCTGTGTTTAACGTCAATTATTAACCCTCTTAAATAAAATATTAAGGGGACTTTACCCTCAAAACATGAATATAATGTTGTTCAGGAAATTATGGAGGTTCTATGATTTTATTTTGCCACTGAAAATGTTTATCACATAGTCCAGTAGATTTTTATTTTTAAAGATTAATTTAAGTATTTACGTTCCCCCGTTTCAAGCTTTCGTATAAACATACGCAAAAGAGGATTACATTATTTCCTTTAAAAGTACGTAAGCTGTACTGAATCGAAAACCTTTTTTGTGGCTTAGTTTAATTTTCTTTTTATTTTATTCCATTTTTACACCTTTACCACTGAAAAGAAATGTGAAATTACTTGCTTACGACCAGTATAACAGGTTATGTGCTGGATAACATTACAGCCATGAATTTGTGGGTAACTTTATGCTAAAACAAATGTAAAAAGGGTTTCAAGTAAATGTATATAATCTAGATATTCGATTTAGATTGCACGCTATTTTCGCGTTAAATTTTCGCCAGGAATTGTTATATTTTGAAAATATTGTGACAGACAACACACGTTTCTTTTCTCTTTTTAGGGTGTAGATTATGTTTAATGGTCTGATATTTTTTCGTAGATAAGTCTATGATATTTAGTAACTTTAGCTTAGTCCATTTTTTTTGTAAATCACTCTAGATTTCTAAGTCAATTGCACTAAATATAATATTCTTAAAAAAAAACATTGTCACATATCTATATTTGCACTTTATTTTGGGATTTGTAAATTGAGAACTGGATCTAAGCGACCTTAGTCAGGGCTTCAGAGAAAGGAACTGCCTAACAATGCGAGCCGTGTCCAGAAGTACTACTTGGTGTCTTGCACTAGCATAAGGGTACCTTCAGGTTACGCACATTATTACTAGTCGAAGAACCGAGTCTATCCTTTTCTATTTGAAATAATGTTTGTGTATATACATATGTATACTATCATCTGCCTCGCCTGTTCCCAACTATTTTAAGGTCAGCTGCCAGTCAAAACGGATGCAGCTGAATATAAGTATTTTACATGGAGCGACTGCCTATCTTACCTCCATAACCCAGTAACTGGGTAATACGATACCTCTTGATAAGACTGGCTGTCAGACTTTAGAGCTTCTGACTAACACTAACGACAGTCAAAGATCTACAAAAGACAGCCGGGACCAACGGCTTTACGTGCTTTCTATGACACAATAAAACTCGCTTTGACCGATGGTAAGGCTCTATATCTACAAATCATTTACTTAATATTATTGTGATGGTCAGTTTACAAAGCCGTTCTGGAAACCCTCTCTAGTACCTCCTCACTGCACTGGCAAACGACAGCCATCCACAAATTTATAAAAATATTGTGGAGATTTACAAATACTTCACAAATGTAGCAGCAGCATTGTGGGGTAGAAGGGAATCGAAACAATAAATAAATAACGGCCAACAATCCCTCGAGCTAGTCTAAATAAACCTCAGGCTACTGGATAGTGGTGGGAATTAAAACTATCGATGCGTCAATGAACAACATGCTTAGTTCCAGCCAGCCAGTATTTGGAATTTAGTAGTGAAATTGTAGAAAAAGTTGTGAACTTAAAAAAACATTAAGCTGTGAATTGTATAATTCAAAGTCAAATCATTTAATTTTAATTAGGCTATTAAAGAGGTGCTTTTCGGTTTCGGTTTAAAGAGTTTATTCTCATAAAAGAACACAAACAGTTCACTTAAACTATGAGATATACACAATACAATCATGCAGTAGTAAAATAAAAGAGCTCCGTGAGTCGGTGGTACTCGTAGGGAAACAAAATAATAAAATTAGGGTAGGTATACAACATTTTTGTTATACATTTTATATAAATCTGTTATTTATTCTAGTTTTGTAGGCAATCTTTTTGAACGTATTGTCTAAGCATTCTCTTGAAACAGTTAAAATTTTTAGTAAAACGCCGAATATTAAAATTAAAGGAAATGGGATTGGATGGGATTGATTCTACACAATCCTATCCTACTTCTTATAATCCTACTAATATTATAAACGTGAAAGTTTGTTTGGATGGATGGATGTTTATTATTCTTTCACGCAAAAACTACTGAACGAATTTGGATGATATTAGATACACAGTTAGTTTATAACTGGATTAACACATAGGATAGTTTTTATCCCGATGTTATCTTCCTGTGGAATAATTTTCGAGTTGTAGTGGGTGAAGTCGCTGGCAACAGGAAGTAAGGTTAAGCAAGTAAGGATCTTCCTATTTCAGACACCTTTCTCTATTTAACATTGTACAAGTTAACCAGTGCCTGTAATTTCTTGATGTGGAGAAAAATAAAGACTTATGATAAAGATTTATATTTGAGTTGCTACTGTCAGCGTTTAACAATTGTGAAAGCACTGAACGTATACCTACTGAAATTAATACATTATGATAATTTATGTCAGCATTATAATATCTGCCGAACAAGACATCGAAGGTACCTAAATTAAATAACAAGTGCTTGGATGATTTTCAACCAGCAATACGTTTTCCCTCCCCAGAGCATTTTCACTTTCACATTGTTCTTCTCTGTTATGTTTGCTAAGGGCCTAATTACCCTCCGCTTGTGTTTTGTTTCGTACAACCAAGGAATAATACAGCCAGTACAAATACTGGGAACACTCAAGTTTAGCTAATGTCAATGAAACTGTGGCTGGCTGGACGAAACAGACTGGAACTTTACTTGTTAACAGACAATTTAGTCAATTAAGAAGAAAAACAAGGAAAGAGTACTTTTTTGTACCTTGTGTTTTTTTTTGTATTTTTATTTGAAGTTTTTCTTTTGTTGTCACTTTGGCGACAGTAAAAATTGTCGGTCAATCTTACATGTTTCCTTACTTTTTTTTTAGCTCGGCTACCAATCTACTAGATGCAACTGAACAGGCGCATTTTAAATGGAGTTACTGTACACAACCTAGTTAGTACATACTAGGCAAGACTATATCTTTAGTGGTAAGACTGGTTGTCGGATTTTCAGGCTACTATATACCTCTACTATATAATGAGTAAATAATCCACCAGATAATTGAGAAGTCTGATGGTACATCACATCAATTACAAGTGCAATGATTTATTTTAGTTAGTAAGCATTCAACTTGTAATCCTTCACTCCTCGAATAGAAGCGTAATGAATGAAGAATTCGATGGATTCAAACCACATTTACATTAAAGCAATCAATCTTAATTCAAGACATTAATCGTATTTCAAAGGTCACTCAGCATTGTAATATATTAATCACCAAGAAAACTGCGTACGTCTGCGAGAGAATCCAATACAATATTTTTAAAGTAATCTCCTTACAAATTCCCTCCTTTATTTCACCAGTTGCTATTGTTAAACCCCGTTGAGGGAATATTCAAATCAGTTTATGGCAAAGTGTAACCAACCCGACAAAAGAAAGAGTAATAAAATGAGAAAACAAGCAGGGAGGGAGTGCAATTCGGTTCATGTCGAGCGGGAACCGTTGTTTCCGCAGTTTTGCTCGAATAACTGTCTTGAACACGACTCTAGTACTATTTGCTTTAGATTCTTGTAACTTTACCCAATAAAACGTTGCACAACGTTTTTACATCGGTTACTACGGTTTACATACCGATGTAAACCGTAGAATAAAATAACTTTGTGAATAAATACATGACCATAAAGTGTAATATAACTTTTGATATTAATTTTACAAAGTTTATTCAGCACAGTGTAGAATAAGTAACCCAGCAACAAAGCTATGCAGATGTGTAATATACTTAGACGTCTGTTCACACATGACTTGAGAAACAAGTTGTACTCAGAGACGGGGACGGTGAACAGGGAATTTCTCGACGTACGCATTATATATGAAGAAGCGAAGCGATACCTACACAAGTACACAACCGAGAGTGGCGTACTGAGGAATACGTACTGTCAACATTGAATTAATATGTTTTGCTAAATGAATGGATACACATTGAATATGTTCCTTTTGTTTTATTTTATACAAAGGACAATAGATGTTACGTGGATAAAAAGTATTTTCTCCGTGCTCATTTGCAGATCTTTGACAATCGTTACAACTATTCATTGATCTATAAACCGGTCTTACCAAGTGGTATCGTATTACCCAGTACTAACTGGTTGTGGAGGTCTATAAGGCAGTCGCTCTAAGTAAAATAGTGGTATTTTGCTGCATCCACTTAGCCCTTTCGTACACAAGGCGACGTAAGTTCTGATGTCTTACGATTATGACATTCATTGAAGCGTGCCTGTGGACGATAACTATAAATTTGAATTGCGATAGTCGCCTGGATACCAAAGCCGTAAGGTATCGGAGACATGCGTCGCCTTATGTACGGAGGGGATTAGACTAAAAGGCGACCCTAACATATTTGGGAGGAAGGGTGTAGGCTGAGATAATGTCAATGGATTGATCCATTGACATTATCTGCCTAGCCTACCTACACACTTTTTTTTAAAGAAGACTACCCTAAAAAACAAACTTTTTAATTGAGAACTACGTTTCACCAGAGTTCTACAATTAGTCCAGTTCGTAACATTTACAGTAATTAGTAACTTTAAACCTATATCTCCAACGTAGCTTTATAATCGCTTGGCCTCATTCAACCCGTAACCTGAACTTCGCTTATCTCGTTTAAGGGTTAACTATCACGAAAAGGGTTACGTATGCTGGCTATTAATATGTCAATCCGATTAATTACCCTTTTTTTGGGTGGTCGTAAATCAGCATCAAATAAGTCCTCCCGCCCTTGGTAGAGTGGAAGGGATTGTCAGACTCTTACTGACTAAAACTCCATCTTGTTCTTAAGGTTGTCGTTTGCGTTCCAAGGTTGCGGTATCCTGTTTAGACATTCCTGCGTCCTTGACGGGCCCTATCCCCTTCAGTTCCCTGATAGCTCCTAGAGGCGCGTGTGAACCACGACGCGGCGTACACACTGGCCTTTTTTATAGTGGTAAAATCATCAAATGAGTCCTCCCACCCAGGGCAGAGCGGGAGGGACTGTCAGACTCGTACTGACTAAAATCCATGGTGTCCTTCAATAGTCCTTTACGTTCCGGGGTCACAGTAATTCGTACAGTCCCGCGACGGACCACACTGGCCCTTTCTGGAACTTAAAACATTTACGACAATTATTGTATAGGAAATGAAAAAGAACCTCTAGTATACGAACGAGGAATGTTTTTTAAGCTATTGCATAGCTTTTATCGCTGGCTTTGAGCGCGACGACCGAATCAAGAAATTCCGTAACGAAAATAAAGCTAACACTGTCACTGTCACATCTGTCATGTTAATTGAATGAATGATTTTTTTTCTTGACGTTTCACTTGATTGACTTCCCATTGAGCAAAACGATGGGATGATAATCTCGTTAAATATACGCGATTTTTTTCCATAGATAATAATTATAATTGCATAAGTTGATAAAAAATGCTATGCAATAGCTTAACCGCGGCTGGCCCACACGGCTGTGCCACACGTATTTTTTCTATCAAATTCACGTCAAAGCTCCCGTTTTCCGTACATCACAATAAGTGAAAAGTTATGCTAGGCCCTTGATCAGACGTCGAGCTACCCAACTGTCAACCCTACGGATTAGAAAGTAAAAAATGTGAAGCCACTCAGTATAATATAGAGTGATATATCTTTATTATCAGATTGTAATTCATCAAGTGTCTATACAGTAATGAAGTACCCTCAAAGTCATTAAAGAGTAATTAATCTTATTAATTTAGAACGACACTAAGAGAGAGAGAATGTTTGTAAGCCTGTACGAGTGTGTTGGGTTACGAATGGGTACGTTTTCAAGTTTAAGCAACTTAAATGTTAAGTAAGAGCGGCATGCGGATGACGAGTAATGGGTGACTCGCTGTCAGATCATGGACCATGCCCGGGTTGACGGCGCGTCGTGTTCCACGCGCGTCTCAAAGCGCTGTCAGCAAACTGACTGGGCCCCTCTTAGAAGGCAAAAGCCTGCTGGGGCCGCGGAGCTATCTCATCAGATAACCGTGATCCTGGAACCTAAAGAGCTATTGAAGGATCACCGTGGATTTTAGTCAGTACAAGTCTGATAATCCCTCCTGTCCAGCCCTGGGAGGACTCATTTGATGATTTTACCACGAAAAAAAAGTAAGAACAGTGGTGGCACAGTGCATTGGTCCCAAGTAACGAGTTCATGAGAGGTCATGGGCTCGAATACAACCAAGCGTATTTGTTTGTGTAATTTATTTCATCACCACTGAAAGAAAACATCGTGAAGAAAACGGCATGTCCCAGAACCAAAATTTCGAAGATACGAGTATGTGACATCTACCAAACCGCACTGGGCCCGAGTGGTGGGTGGATGGATGTCTCAGAGGGTCGTGGGACTGTACGAATTACCGTGACCCCGGAACATAAAGGGCTATTGAAGGACCGTGAATTTTAGTCAGTACAAGTCTGACAGTCCCTCCCGCTCTGCCCTGGGTCTCATTTGATGATTTTACCACGATAAAAAAAAACCTTGAGGAGGATGGCTGTGTCCCAGCAGTGGGAACATTACAGACTGAATGATGATGATAAAATGTTTCGTATTTTAATATTACCTTCCCAATTCAGGGCCTCTTCTTAAATACTGAACACATTGATCAACACTTTGCCATTAACCGCGCATATATACGAACTCCGTGACAGCTACTGAGAAATTCTTATTGGAAAAACCCAATTACCCTTTTATCGACCTAGGAATCGAACTTCATACTTAGCTGTCACGCTTGCGAGTTAATACTCATTTTCATTAGTTTTTTCAAATATTAGCGTCTCAAGCAAAAATTAGTAGACTACATCAAAGAGTGGTTTCATAAATTGTTATATGTATTAGTATATTGTTTATATTTATTTTTTGTGTTGTATTTTATATGGGCCTCTGATGCCTGAAATAAATGAAATAGTAATAATAATAAATACTTGTGGACGCCAGCAGCGGTTCCGTTGGTTTTTTTGAAGTGAAAACTTCTTTAGCGGCGTTGAGCACTTTTTTTGTAATGGGTATAAAATCTTAAACTCGCGTCAGGACACGTGACCCTGACCGAAAAAGCGTAGGACGGCGCAGGGCGCTTGCGTGAATGTTCGTGTGACATTCGTTGCTAGGTAACATTGTTTATAAAAGATGTACGTCACATTGGAAAATTATTGAAATACAAAGTCAACCATTTTTGCGAGTTTTACTAAAATCTGTTCACAAGATATTTCCAACAATTACTATTCAAGTTTTCACTTCTGCCGGCACTCCCAGAGTGCAACCCGTCGTTTTTTTTTTTTTTATCGTGGTAAAATCATCAAATGAGTCCTCCCACCCAGGGCAGGGCGGGAGGGACTGTCAGACTTGTACTGAGTAAAATCCACGGTGTCCTTCAATAGCCCTTTACGTACCGGGGTCACGGTAATCCCTAGGTCCCGCGATCCCGGGGCGGTTCCGTTGGTGGAATAAGCAGCGGTAGGACTCCAAACATCAACGAATCTTAATAATACTAATAATACAACTCTCTGATGTAATATACTAATTATAATTTGATAGGAAATCACCGACAAATTTGGTCCTAGCCCCCGTACCTCCTTTGTGTGTCTACATCACGTTTCGTCACTTTCCCGTTTCATCAACTAAACAAAAGACTCTTTTTCAATTGTTTTGCACGAAAACAATTGAAAAAGAGTTCCGTTCCGCCACAATTTTTACCATCATACACTCAGTCCCATTTCTACACTTACCATTTCCCAGTTTTACATTGGCTACCTTTGAACACTGGCTTACCTAATAACCATGATTCAAAAATAGATAACAATTAATATGCATGCAGAATAAATATAAATAAAAACAGTGCGTCATTGCTCGAATATTTATTTACCTTAAAACTATGTATTACAGATTTTTTAGTTTTATATTTTTATCTTTATTACTACAAATATAATCGTAAAATAAGCAGAAAATCGAGATAACTATGAAAATGAGCCATAAAAACTATTTTTTTAATAAAATTTAATACTACAGGCTGTTTTTGAAAGACAAAAGTAATGAAAGCTATTTATTTCTATTCTATCGCGTAAAACTGCTAATGGTTCATTGTATATCTAACTCAAAATAACTTATTTTTATCTGAAGCTGCGGGTTGTCGGATAAAATCAACATAAACGTTAAATATTCATCCATTCTGTTTCACCCCATGTCAATCGAAGATTTCTTTTCACCGAAAAAACCTTTTTCAATTCATTCGTTATAAAAAATTGAAATGACACTCGACTTGAGAAGTAACGAAACTAATTTAATTTCAATTTCTAATTATACACGACGCGGACATAAATCTTTGCATCCAAATTTATGCAAATAAAATGAACCATTATGCTTCGTTACACAGAATCAAGCAACTAAGAAGGATTGGAGAAACTTCGCCGGATTTAATCGCAGATTACTTTTTTATTTTACATAATTTTAAATAAAGTTTTCGCCGTGTTCCAATAAAAGTATTGAAGATATTTTTTTAGGCATGGAAAAGAAAATAAAGGTGCGAAAAGAAACATTTTATCTTACGTTGATCTCTTTATTTTTATTGTCAGCTAAGACGGGGGAGATTTAAAAAAAAACGTAGAAGATTTTTCTCCGTAGCGTGTTTATGTTGAAGCGTCATAATAAAAATTCGTCGATCTAGGTTCTATTAACACATTTCTTTTATATTTTATCTTAAAGAAAAGTAGAAGCTTCGTTATTTGTATTTTTACAGAACAATGTCAAAATATAACCTGATGTATGAAGTCAGTTGGTAATTATATGGGTGGTCACGAACAGGAAGTGTTTTATTTGTCTATCAGTGTGTTTGTATTACCATCCAGCTTTTCTATTATTCAATCAAACAAGCATTACTTCGTTGTTTATAGCCTCTTCCCCTAAATGATGGTCGAGTACACGATCGATCGCTACACTTTGGGGAAAAACCATGAGTCGTAACAGAAATGACAAAGGAACCTAACTTACCTGAGTACGATACTTCGCTTCGATTTGTCTTTTAAGGTTTCTCTCTTCCGTGGAACTAACGTTGATTTTGTTTACCGTAATAGATTAGTTCTGTTTATTGTGTACGCTTTTATTTTTATTTGAAAACCAAATAAAATTCAAATGAGTTCAAACTCATCTGCATGTGGAATATTTATTTTACTCCACTGGTGTTTAGTTTCTGTTTTGCAGTGCTTTGACGTATTTTGTTAATTCCGTACATTTTAGTATGTAGAGTTGAGTTATATTCTGCCACTGTCATGTTTTGAAAGTTAATAAATAATCTACTACATTGGCAGACAGAAGAAACAATGGCCGGTAATCCGAGACGATCAATAGATTACTGCGGAACGCTCCAGCAGTATATCAGTATTTGCTTTCCAAAGCATAATGTCTGCTTCCTGTTGGACCCTTGAGGAAAATACTTAGAGATTGATTCCGAACCTCGGTTTACAGAGCTGTCGAAGATACGGCCGATAGCGTTCCTCACTATCTGTGTTGCAAGTAGGTGCTCACGGGACGAGAGCGGCGGCCGGCGACCGGGCGAGGAGGGCCGTCTACGAGTTCCATTGTAAACACATAACAACCAGCACGAATGTTCCCGACACTGTAAATTGAGTATTCAGCCTATTGTTTTGTGTCTTTATTAAGTTTCACTCCATACAAACACACAATGCCGCAATAACAAGATGTTCTCGGCACAAGTACAAAATAAAATGTTCACAAAGAATAAAATCAAGCGTGAACGCCGTAGAACATTTTATACTGTCTTAAACGGCTGAAGAATCGTCTTCGTCGAGAAAATATACCATTGGGATTCAAAAACTGTTTCTTAAGGGATTCTCTCCACATTAATTTGGGGGATATTGCGGGAAGCTCCTTCTCAATATAGCAATGGTGCAAGTTGTTCGTGCAAGCCTTCTTTACGTATATTAAATTTTGACTGAATTTTGTTGGACCTTAGCGTATAAATTAAAATGAGGATAAAAAAACAGGACAGGTTCGTAAATCAAAAGTTTGCATTACTAACAAATCAGATCAAGTTAAAACGGAATATAAAGTTTGTTGTGTTAATTATCAAAAATACTGTATCTGTGTCTTTGTTTTTTTTTTCGCTAAAATAAAATTATTCAAAGACTAAACAACAAACAAAAACGTTTATAAATTTGGAAGTAATAAATACGCCGAAATTTGGGTTAAGTTAACTTTGAAAGGAAAATATAAACAGCCTATAAAGTTAGGTATTTGTTAAATACATAATGTAGAAATACTTTCGGGCAGGTGTATTTACGCACATTCGTTCAACTTAGTAGGATTCAAAAGCCAAAAACGGGATTAGTCTTGAGGCCTTTTAAGAAATCTACAGAAATAAAGACATTGCCAACAAATGTTACAGAAATGGTGAATTTATTTGCATAATTCAGCAAACCTAAATCCTTTGTCCGCAGTTCGCTGCTCAAATAATAAATTTACTCCATGTTCTACACCCCAAATGGTCTATCTGAATAAAATTATTTAGCTATTTGAACGCCGCTTCTTTTGCGATCTTAACTGTACATTTACGAATAGCTTCCGCAGCTCTCTCGTAGTTCAGAAGATTGAGTTTTATTACAGTTTAACTCTCATATTTATTTAGACACAGTAACGCAATAACACGCCATCTTTTATGTAAGTGGCATTGTAACTATAAGTATCTGATATTTCACCCTATCGCATTGAGTATTCTGATCGTACGCCACTCCGGCGATTCTGCCGAGAGCGAGAGCACAATATGTGTAAATTTAGAAAACGTTTTCGGCACATTATTACGTTTAGGGATTTTCAAGAAAATTGCCTTATTACCTTTTTGAGTTCGATTCCGAACTAGGATTTAGTGGGATTTGCCGCACGCTTTTACAAAATATTGTGTTTGCTTAAGTGTTATTACTGTAGTTATACCCAATGTCATTATCGTGCGGTGTTACTCGGCTTACAGCTAAGTAATTTATAGTTCTTGAACATAATAGTATTTGGAAAATATTCAGGGGCTTGTAGTTTTGCAGATTACTTTCTGTCTAATGCTGGCTCATCGCCAATCCGGAAATTCTTAACCGGACTTACAACATTTTGTGCTACAGCTCTTGAAATTATTTATACACGTTTAAGTTTAATGGCTGCCGACTTTAGGAATTAGGCTGTAGCTAATCTTTGTAACGAGTTAAAACTTTCCTTTGGCGAATTTTCGTGTTAAAGTGGACGTGCGTACGTTTTTGTTCCCATTTTGGCAATTGAGTTAAGAAATCACGCCTTTTTCTTAAGATAGAAAGTTAAGAAGTAGCAAAATAACTCTTTACTTCATTGCCGAGTCATAAAAGACAAAACGTTGACATCCCCTTCGCAAATGCTCTTGTTGGATATCACCAGGGCAATTTAGAAATTAATGAAGCTTTAGAAATGTACTTTACGCCTACGCAAGATGCTAAGTCCTACGTCGAATAAAATAAATCTACTGAAATGTGTGCAACATTTAAAGCATTTTATCGATTCTGATTTTTATCTTTCTAGTGATTTTTCAACCTGTTTTACTTGGGTAGGAGATGTGAAGTAATAAATAGTTTCTGAGGGCGTTAAACTATAGTAGCTAGTTTTGGGCCAACTCAATCTAGATTACCATCGACACGCTAAGAAGAATCAAATTGTTCTTGTTTTAAAGTTTTATATTTAAAGATAGATGCGCAATTTATTTATATTGGTTTGTTTCCATTATGTAGTATCGTATTACTCAGTTACTGGGTTGTGGAGGTCCGACAGGCAGTCGCTCCATGAAAAATACTGATATCCAGCTGCATCTGGTTTGACTGGAAGCTGACCCCAATATAGTTGGGAAAAGGCTAGGCAGATGATGGTTTGTTTCCATTAACTCTGTGCTGGTCGACGTTGCTACATCAAACATATAATTATTATCGTCCTGAAATATGGAAATTTAGTGTGAAACATAATTTAATTGTTATCAGTAATTAATATTGTAATTATTATAACCTGCAATTACTGGTACAACTTTCACTTCTAATTGCGCAAAAGTTCGCTGGAGATTCCAAAACTCAAACAATACAAATTAAAACTGATAATATGAATGTAAACATAACATCACGCGTGTGATCTCCAAAGGAGTAGGTAGACGAGTACCCACATTTTGCTTTTTATGTTTAAGTCCTTTTTATCGTGGTAAAATTATCAAATGAGTCCTCTTCGCTAAGTAGTCATGGACCGGGCACGCCGCAATCGCGGCGGTAAGACCCCTCTTTGAGGAGTGGCTGGATAGGCGTCACGGCGTCCTGACCTACCGCATGACGCAGGTCCTCACCGGACACGGAAGTTTCGGGAGGTTCCTGTGTCTGATAGGGAGGGAAGAAACGCCTGGGTGTCACCACTGCGAGGATCGTCCGGAGGACACGGTGGAGCATACGGTGCAGGACTGCCCCGCTTGGGCAGAGCACCGCCGTGTCCTCACGACGGCGATAGGCGGAGACCTCTCGCGCCCGGCATTGGTCGAGGCCATGCTGCGGGGCGAGATGGAGTGGGAAGCGGTCGCCTCCTTCTGCGAAGCAGTCATGCTCGTGAAGGAGGAGGCGGGCCGCCTGAGGGAGAGGACAGCGTCCTCCCTCCACCCCAGCCGCAGTGGTAGACGCCCACGGCGTCGGACGTCGCAAGACGATCTCCGGCCACCGTAGGCGCGGGCATGCGGGCAGCGAGTAATGGGCGACTCGCTGTCCGACCATGGACCATGCCCGGGTCGACGGCGCGTTGTGTTCCACGCGCGCCTCAAAGAGTGTCAGCATAGCGACGGGGCCTGTAGAGGGCCGAAGCCTGCCGGGGTCGCGGGACTAAGGGATTACCGTGACCCCGGTACGTAAAGGGCTAGTGAAGGACACCGTGGATTTTAGTCAGTACAAGTCTGACAGTCCCTCCCGCCCTGCCCTGGGTGGGAGGACTCATTTGATGATTTTACCACGATAAAAAAAAAAAAAAAGTAGTCATGGACGCGTGTTTTGCCATTAACCGAAAATAAATACAAACTTCGTAACTGAGAGATTTTAACACATTGAATGCCGACTACGGATATATCCGTATATGGTTTCTATGCAGGACGCCGTCTACGGATAGATACGTAGGACTTTTATACGAGTTTCAATAGAATCTACAGTAGCTGGCCTCACCAATAAGATATTTTTACATAGGTTGACATAGGTACAGCCAATTTCGGCATTCAATGTGTTAATGATGGAATAACCCAATATAACTGCACGATCTGGGTATCAAACCAAGAATCTCATACATAGTCGCGCCTGCAACTAATAAATCAACGCCAATATTGCGGTAAGGGTGCGTACAGATTGTCAAATGTGGGGGAAACGCGTGTGATTTCTTGATGCAGCTCACGGGAGACGACGCGCGGGTGTTGCATAAACATCCACGTCAACAATATAAAATGAGATATTCGTGGGCGACGCGTTGAGGCTTGCACGTGGCACTTACACGGCGCGCGTTGGCTAATGCGGATGTACCCTTAGGTTAGAGTAGGAGTGATATTATTTTTGAATTTCAGGAATTGAACATAACATGTAGTTTGATATTTTATCTGGGTAATTGGCCTAGGGCAAATCTCACTGATTAAATTGAATGTGATCTGCAGACTAAAGCGCGTTACAAAGAGATCGAATCAAATTAACCGCAATGACTATTGTTATATTTGAAGCCTAAAACCTAATAACAATATGTTCCTTATTTTTGTGATGATTAGGTACTTATTACGTGTATAATAAATGTGAAACGTTGGAAGGAAAGATCTATGTTATTCAACCTCGCCAGATAAGCTAAATCTAAAGCTATCCTTATTTTTTATATCGTGGTGAAATCATCAAATGAGTCCGCCCACCCAGGGAAGGCAGAAGGGACTGTCAGACTCGTACTAACTAAAATCCACGGTGTTCTTCAATAGACCTTTACGTTCCGGGGTCACGGTAATTCGTGAGTCCCGCGACCCCGGCAGGCTTTGCCCTCTAGAGGGGAGTCCCGTCATTTTGCTGACACTCTATGAGGCGGGCATGGTCCATGATCGGACAGCGAGTTGCCTAATCTAAAGCTATCTGGATGAAATTTTACATATGCAGCAAATAGTTTGGAATAAAGGAAACTATCTGTTAATACGGTAACCCCCGTGGCATCATTGTCGATTAAGAAGAAGGCGCTGCCAAAAACTAGTAGGAAAAAAAGCGCTTCCATAATAATATATCTGCGAAAAATACGAAGCATCCAATGAAGACGTATAAAATCGCGATAGCTGCTAACACCGACTTACAAGCAATACAGAACAGTCATCGCATCATAAACCACGCTTTACCGTTGTGAAGGAAAGTGCAGAAAACTAAGTCCGTTTTGTTGCTGAGGTAGATTTAAAGGATGCAGATTGTCATAATAAAGGAAAAATCGAAAATTGCAAACGTTTATTAATCACCACCTGGTGGTCTTATAGCGTGAGTAGTTAGGCTGTGGGAAAGAGACAGAGCTATACAAGTCGTCTAGCGCCATCTCGTTCCCTGATCGGAACCACACACGCTTTATGACATCATGGTAAGCCACCTGGTATTTTTAAAACTACATCATCTTCATCAACTGCCTAGTCTTTTTCTAATTCAAGAATCGGCTTCTAGTTGAACCGTATTCAGCTGAATATCAGTATTTTGTATGGAGCGCCTGCCTGTCTGATCTCCATAATTCAGTAAATAGGTACCTACCCCTTGCTGAGACTGGTTGTTGTTGGTGGTTCGAGCTTCTGACTAACATAAACGACTTTCGAAGATCTAATGACAGTCGGGACCAACGGCATTACGTAATTTATTTTTTAACCGACTTCAAAAAAGGAGGAGGTTCCCAATTAGTCTGTAGTTTTTTTTATGTTTGTTACCTTATAACTTACGACTGGCGGGACCGATATTGATGTTTTTTTTTTTGTTCGATGTATCTGTTATTCGCTATATCTGTCATTTGGTTCCAATTTTCTTTTTTCCTTTCAATTTGGTTCAGTAGTTTTTATTTTATGAGCATTCTGTACTTTGATGATGTTATTAGTTATAACCGGTAATACGGATTACGTGTTTGACAAGAATTTGGGTTAAAAATTTTACTAAAAAGGGTAAAAAGAAAAAATTAAAAGCCTTCAAAAAAGTATAACATAACAAAAAATCTTTTAGTTTTCTTTTTGAAAATGTTTTTTTAAACCTGGGAACAAAATAAGTAGGATGGCATTCCTAACTCATTTTCTTTCATCTTTGAATCGATAACATATTAATCGCTGCGCAAACGTCACCATCACAGTCAATTTAAGGCTTCCAATTCAACCGGGTGCAACTGAATACCGGTATCACATTTGTAGCGTTTCATATTTCTATGACTTTAAATAGGTTTTACTAAAACAAGGTAGTAGGTAGGTGAGAGTCACGCGGGCATGCGTGCGGTGAGTAATTGGTGACTTGCCGCTCGATCATGGACCATGCCCTGGTCGACGTCGTGTCGTGTTCCACGCGCGCCCCAAAGAGCTGTCAGAGTTCTGATGGGACACCCTTATAGTGCCAAAACCTGCCAGGATCGCGGGGACTGTCTCATCAGATAACCGTTACCCTGGAACGTTAAGGGACATTGAAAGGTCATCTTGGATTTTAGTTATTACGAGTCTAAAAGTCCCTCCTGTCCCGCCCTGGGTTCAGGACTCTTATGATGATTTTACCTCGAAACAAAAAAGGTAGGCCCAATATATGTATTTTTTTCAGTCCTCTTACAGCTATCGTTAGAAGAATGTCATTTTGTCCAGGGCTTCGGGATATATATCTCATGTTTCGATACCGTCTCACGTGAGCTTTTCGATTGTTAATGTCAATCCAACCCGATCCATTTTCCATTTTTTTTTCCATTAGTGTTATCGTTTCTCACGTTCGAGAAGCTTTCGAGCCTTCTGATCAATGATTTTTCTGCCTCTAATCTGCCTTACCAGGATCCAGCTTGTCGGATTCGCAGCACGTACCCGTCTGGTATATATTGAACAAACTAAACAGTTGTAAGAATACCTCAGACTGTAGGTAAATTGTTTCGCTAGTTATTTATGTTTCGCAGCTTGCTAATACGTGCACGGTTTTATGAAGGGCCCGCACTGTGCGTATTCGTTTTCACTTACTGTTTCAAGAGTTTCATTAGCTGGCGGTGTTTTTGTGACTATCTCTACGTGTAGATTTGAACAGCTTATAAGCATACAGTTAGTATTATAAGTATACATGATTATAGTATTTCAAGCATATATTTATATATTTTTTTTATCGTGGTAATATCATCAAACGTTCCGGGGTCACGGTAATTCGTTCAGTCCCGCGACCTCAAGCATATAGTTAGCATTAACATTGAGCAATAGAAGCTTTATTGGTGTAGCTACAGGAATCTGTTCCTAGCAGGCATTCCATGGTCGCGGGACTGTACGAATTACCGTGACCCCGGAACGTAAAGGGCTATTGAAGGACACCGTGGATTTTAGTCAGTACGAGTCTGACAGTCCCTCTCGCTCTGTCCTGGGTGGAAGGACTCATTTGATGATTTAACCACGATAATAAAAAAAGCAGACATTCCATAGCTTTTTGAACTGTGGCTCTAGTTAGTTAGGCTTATAATTTAATCCTACTTTCATCCACAATTATTACAATTTCTTTTGAAACTTTCAACACACCACCGAAACTGGTAACTTACGATCCATAATTTATATTCTATTAAAGTGAAATAAAACTATAACGACCCCCGTACTTACGTGCACTAGAAAGTCATGAAATAAGGGGAGTTGAAAATAATTAGGTGGCTGGCTCCTTCGAAAAGCGTGAATTACTGCTGCACACGCGAACATTTCATATTATTTTGTAGTTAGAGATGTAATTAAACGTAAATTATAGCCAAATTATTATCAGATTACTGATTTTGTGGTGCGACTGTTAGCTATGTATGGAAAGCGAAGTAATAATAGAAGTTTACGTCGCTTATTTGTGTAATTGAAATGGTATTAGGGCTGTTTTTTGTGTAATCTGATATAGGTTTACCTACCTCATTGGTTAAAGTTTGAAAATTAGAAGCAATAAGGTTCTGTACATGTTCAAAAAGTTTTGATTCTGTTGGATCTGTGCACGACTTTAGCGCCACCTAGCGTTCGCAACTTTGATGGCTCTGAAGGTACTAATTAAAATCATGTATGAGAAAAATATCAAATAGAGAGTTTAAATGAGGAAATGATGTTAATTTTTTTTTTTCTCTTGACGGCAGCAATCCAATTTCTGCATTGTTCATCCTTCCTAGAAGCGCTCGGAAATCAGTAAAACTGACATTTACTATTTCTGTGCCAGTATTTTTGCAGTTTACAACATAAAAACTACTGTGACCCATTTTTGTAGGCGATTACTGAAAATTACGCATAGATATAAAAAAAAATGATTTGAAATTGACAGATGACAGAGAATGTACTCTGTAAAGCCTTTGTCAAAAAGACAGGCGAGTCCGAAGCGATAACGAACCGATACGAGACGTCAGTACGATAGTTCGCTCATGCTATCAGATCGCTTTCGCTTTTCTATGTGACTGGATTCAAACAATTCCATACATTACAAATAAAAACGCCTCGCTTCGCATTCGCCACGCCTGTCAGTTTGACAAAGGCTTAACAGAGCCTACATTATGTCTACTTTTTGTCACCATGACTGCTGTAATCGATTATGATAGTACTATAATCATTATTAAAAAGAGAAGGTGTAAATTGTTGAATTCACACTACAATTACTATTTTCATTGAAGTAAGTATTTTGTTGTTCGCACACAAGATACTAAGGATATTAAATTTACGTTTTAGTGAAAAGCACGTTCTGCTATAACAATAGCATGCATTTAAAAAAAAAAGGTTTGTTAAAACTCATTTGAAATGAACACACACAAGTAAGATGGAAAAACAGTAGCAAGTTGAATTATTTTATTATTTATTACAACTATCGGGCTTTTAAATAACTCAACAGTTTTTTTTTTATATAAAAATATAACGGTTATTTGCATGCATGTTTCACCAAGCAGAGTAAATAAAACATCGTCATCACGAATGGAGCATAATCAAATAGTTGCCTGATTGTGTCGGCTCGTATAAAACAATCGTTATGAATTTTATCAACTCGATTATGAATTTATTTATAATTGTATTTTTTATGAAAAAGTTTTGCCAAGTATAGTATAATAGCACCAACACGTACCAGCGGCAAGTCTTGATGGCTTCACCTCTTATGTTCGAGGTTCCGAGCAAGACGAGCAAGTATCAATGTGTGATTTCAATACTTTCTAAGTTTAACCTACTTTTTTTTTCGCCCCACGGCTAGGCGTTGACCAATGCCGGGTGTGAGAGGTCTCCGCCTATCGCTGTCGTGAGGTCCATGGCCCTCTACGGGGCCCCCGTGTGGGCCCTGAGCATTCGGATGCGACCACTCAAGCTGGTCGCATGCCAGAGGGTCATGGCCATCCGGATGATCCGAGGATACCGCACGATCGCCGGGGAATCGGCCAACCTCCTTGCCGGATTGCTGCCCTGGGATCTGGAGGCGACTGCCCTTCAGCGCGTCTATGAGTCGCAGCGTCGGGGCGAATCCCCGCTGCCTCGACAAGTCGAGGCGCGTCGGGAAGAGCTCCGGCGTGATCTCAGGGCAGTATGGAGGGAGCGACTGTCGCACCCGAGGTCCGGGCACGCCGCAATCGCGGCGGTAAGACCCCTCTTTGAGGAGTGGCTAGATACGCGTCACGGCGTCCTGACCTTCCGCATGACGCAGGTCCTCACCGGACACGGAAGTTTCGGGAGGTTCCTGTGTCTGATAGGGAGGGAAAAAACGCCTGGGTGTCACCACTGCGAGGATCGTCCGGAGGACACGGTGGAGCATACGGTGCAGGACTGCCCCGCTTGGGCAGAGCACCGCCGTGTCCTCACGACGGCGATAGGCGGAACCCTCTCGCGCCCGGCATTGGTCGAGGCCATGCTGCGGGGCGAGACGGAGTGGGAAGCAGTCGCCTCCTTCTGCGAAGCAGTCATGCTCGTGAAGGAGGAGGCGGGCCGCCTGAGGGAGAGGACAGCTTCCTCCCTCCACCCAAGCCGCAGTGGTAGACGGCCACGGCGTCGGACGTCGCCAGACGATCTCCCGCCACCGTAGGCGCGGGCATGCGGGCAGCGAGTAATGGGTGACTCGCTGTCCGACCATGGACCATGCCCGGGTCGACGGCGCGTTGTGTTCCACGCGCGCCTCAAAGAGTGCCAGTTTAGTGACGGGGCCTGTAAAGGGCCAAAGCCTGCCGGGGTCGCGGGACTAACGAATAACCGTGACCCCGGTACGTAAAGAGCTATTGGAGGACACCGTGGATTTCATAAACTTCGATTGTATCATATTCTACATAATTATATTTTATGTAACAAAACTCTATGTTAGACTCAATTCATTATTATTCGATAACCAATTCAAACTGTTAATTACAATCTATTGTTTCTGCTTACCATAATTGTACTGAATGCAGTGATTTGGATTCAATTCTTAATTATCTTTTTGGCAAGCTGACAGCTAGTGGTTAGGTGTATTTATTCCAGTTTGCACTTACACCTCAATAAGGCTAACTGTTGTATTTTAGACTCTCAGCCAAAGGCGATGAGTTTAAATTCAAATAGTGCAGTAATATTTAGGCATTGATTAAGGTGTTGGTGAAATCATGCAAGTTTGAAGAGTTGTAAAGGCTCTTTTGTTCTTGATCAATCAATTTATTGTAGGCATTGTAGTCTCGTTCTATCTACTTGGTTTAGTCGTATTGAAAATGTACCCTTTATTCTTTATTACTTCTCCTTTGAAGTGAATCGTGTGTAGTTTAGTTTTAATTCTGTGCATGTCCAAATTGCTTGTGGGCTTTAGAGGCACATAGAAGCTATGATTCTTATGGTCTTACTACATCAAAGTTAAACATCTATTGAACAAAAATTCTAAAAAACTGACCATGTCAAAACCGGCATTTTACATTGATATTAGATTCGTTTTGCAGTTACACTTTTTTTTAGACAAGTGCTCAACAGATGTTTTACTTTTGTGGTACGTACGGTTATAGTTTTATTTATTGATGCTTTTCTAAATAAACCTTTTATGTTTTTGTAAAATACTCTGGCTAAATATCTGGGTAAAAAAATCTACAAAGTAGTTTTGACAAAATTGGAAGACTTTTTTTAAGCGATAAGCTGTTTCCAATTAAGACTTCTTTTTTTTATCGTGGTAAAATCATCAAATGAGACAAGTCTGATAGTCCCTCCCACACAGGGCAGGGCGGGAGGGACTGTCAGACTTGACTGACTAAAATCCACGATGTCCTTCAATAGCCCTTTACGTACCGGGGTCACGGTAATTCGTTAGTCCCGCGACCCCGGCAGGCTTTGGCCCTCTACAGACCCGTCACATGCTGACACTCCTTGAGGAATTAAGACTTCTACGTAAAATGATACATGTGCAGTGGGCTTTATCAATTGGGCATCCCAGGGACGAAGGTAGCTTTCAGGGGGTGCCTACATCATGAATCTGACTGTACAACTAAGCTACTATACAAGCAGTTTACATTGTTTTACTGTAAATTAATAGCCATTGTTATCATAACGTCTTCCAATACAGTAACTTGACACTTACTGTAATTATCCAATCATGTATCTATTTATGTAAGTTAACGCTTGCACACAGACGTGCATAAACTAAAGTCTGATTAAACCAACGAGGTAGGATTAGTCGGAACGTAATTGAACATGTTTATAACAACGGTTTCTGAGAATTTATGTCCAATGATGAGAATTTTAGCTTGAAAAATTGTGTTTAAAAGGGCACTTGGTGATAGCTTCCTCCCAACATCTTACAACACAGACGTGTCATTCGAATCGTCTAGAAGAGGAGTTGTACTTTGTAGCACGTCTATGGACGTAATCTTTAAAACGTTTGATCGTAATAAATTCCTCTTCATTTGTGCTATTATATACCACTGGTCGCGGGACTCACGAATTACCGTGATCCCGGTACGTAAAGGACACCGTGGATTTTGGTCAGTACAAGTCTGACAGTCCCTCCCGCTATGCCCTGGGTGGGAGGACTCATAAGATGATTTTACCAAGTAAAAGAAAAAATATATATACCACTATTAGAAATTTTGTTCCTCTCAATTACCGTAGATATGGAGGTTATGTTAACAATCTTCCTTCTCAGCACTACCACGCCAAAATTCCAGCTGCCATTGAAGTTGATGGAACGGGAGCATGCCTAATATTTTGTACTCATTATATACTCCTATTTCATTTTTTTTTACGTGGTAATATCATCAAATGAGTCCTCCAACCCAGGGCAGAGCGGGAGGGACTGTCAGATTCGAACTGATTAAAATCCATGGTGTCCTTCAATAGCTCTTTACGTACCGGGTTCACGGTAATTCGTGAGTCCCGGGACCCCGGCAAGCTTTGGCCCTCTAGAGGCTGAGGCCCCGTCATTTTGCTGACACTCTTTAAGACGCGCGTGGAACACAACGCGCCGTCGACCTGGGCATGGTCCATGGTCTGACAGCGAGTTCCCCATTACTCGCTGTCCGCATGCCCGCACCTACGGTGGCCGGAGATCGTCTGCCGACGTCCGTCGCCAATCCTCTTTCATTACTGATATATTGTAAAAAAAATTTTAGCTATAGTCTTGATTGCGATTTGCCTTAATAGGCAAATCGCAAGTTAAGATTATCGTGAGATTAGATACCACTAACAAAGCTGCTATTCTGTAGTTGTAGTGCAACCCGTACTTTATTGGCGGAATTATGACGGCCGATACAAAGTGACTGCTCATGTAGAATGTTCATAAGGGTACTAGTACTGGGAATCGCAGTGGTATCTACCATATATGCCCGGGTCGACGGCGCGTTGTGTTCCACGCGCGCCTCAAAGAGTGTCAGCATAGTGACGGGGCCTGTAGAGGGCCAAAGCCTGCCGGGGTCGCGGGACCAAGGGATTATCGTGACCCCAGTGCGTAAAGGGCTAGTGAAGGACACCGTGGATTTTAGTCAGTACAAGTCTGACAGTCCCTCCCGCCCTGCCCTGGGTGGGAGGACTCATTTGATGATTTTACCACGATAAAAAAAAAAAAACCGATAGACGTATAATATGATAGATATAGGATGAATTTTCCAAAACTATGAGAATTTGTGAAATATACAGAAAAGAGTCTCGAACCCGATTTTGATAAAAACTTAAACTGCATCATTCGATTTTTGAAAAATCAATAGTCCCCGCCAAGAATTGACCTCGTTGATATTGGAAAAAAATCACACCTTGTTTTATTTTAGACATCGACAGTGTCGCTAATAAGGATTAAATTCTGGGAATAAAATCGGCCTTGTGACTCTTTTTTAGTATTTTTCGATACTCAATTGATGACTTTACCACGATTTTAAAAAAAAGTCGGGGTCGATACCACGCCCGGGCCACTAATACTTTAGATTATAATCCATCTGTCTCCTAAATTTCATCGACATTTTTCCAGAAGTTTTTAGATGAAAAATAACAACATCAATCGTTACTTACTACCAAGTACTTAGTAGGAATAAATCAGACTGAAAAAATATCTCAGTTGATTATTCTTCAAAGACAGCGGTGATTTGAAAATGAACTCACTACACCTGTAGGTGTTTTTTTATATACTAGGTATCTACAATTTTTTCGATTAGAAAACTCGAGTGAATATATCGACTATTGACATTCGATTAAGAAAGTCTCTCTCCGCCTCGCGAGGGAATTAAAACACGGAGAAAACTAACGTTATCATTGCACTAAAATGCTGCTGTAGAATGCAGCGTGTTAGCAGTACTGAATTATTTACTTATGGTATAATCTGTTTTGTTTTGTTATTTTGAAAGTCTATTAATATTGTAAGCTGCGAGATTGGAAGTCTGTTTTTATTTAAAACTAGGTTTCGCCCGCGACTCCGTCCGCGCGGATGTCGGTCTTCGCGTGAATGGTTTATTTCTCCAGTTTGAGTAACTCTGACAATGGCATCTTATAAATATATATTGGACCCAAATATGGCTAAGCCTATAATAATTAAGGAGATCGCGGTTCTACAGAACAACGTCTATGAATAAAACTGAAAAGTAATTTTTTTTTCCACGTATTTTTCCAGGATAAAAAGTATCCCATTTTATGCCCAGGATAATAAGGTATAATTATACCAAGTTTCATCGAAATCGAATCGTTAGTTTTCACATGATGCCTCCATATACAGACAGACAGACAGACAAATTTTTTTTTAATCACATATGTGGGTTTGGTATCGATCCAGCAACACCCCCCGCTATTTATGTGTTCAATATTTTCAATGTACAGAATTGACACTTCTACAGATTTATTATATAGATTAAAAAATAAGATAAAATAAAATCTGTTGATTTTTTTATTGTTTCGATTATTTTTCAAATATTTCTGTCAGATTGAGGCGTTAACAATGTAACTATTTAAAAGTCAAAGTATTGCTTTAAAAATAGTCTAGTTGCAAACACTTTTCAATAGAGAAATACATAAAGGTAAAGCTACTCCAATGTTTGGAGTTAGTAATTTATTGCTGTGTAATAATTTTGGTGTATAATTTTTGAAATAAATAAATGTATTATGGCAGCGTGAAGTGATTCACTTCATGGATTACAAACAAGTCCATAAATTAAATTGAACTCTTGTTTCAAAATCAATAAAACACGGTTCGAATGTTTTCAACAGTCATTTGGAAAACAATGCGAACTCGAGAATCTCAGTAGTTTCATTTGGTTTTGGAACAACAGCGCTTACATTGTCACAATATGTAGTTTTTTTCAACTCTTTTTAAATTCAGGGCCTCGTCCAACTTATTACGGTAACGGAATTCCGCGCAATAATATTTCATTGTTGCGCATTGTTTGTATTCAAAATAAAAGTAAGAATTGATTTATGTATTTTTAAAACAACCTTTAAAACAATGTTTGCGTACCCATAAATAAATTTGTATTCGGGTAGGAGGCGATTCCCGTTGATTGCTTGTGTTTATTTTATAGAGGAAAAAAAAATGTTTGGTTAAAAGTGGTCCATTTTTTTTTATCGTGGTAAAATCGTCAAATGAGTCCTCCCATCCAGGGCAGAGCGGGAGGGACTGTCAGACTCATACTGACTAAAATCCACGGTGTCTTTCAATAGCCCTTTACGTTCCGGGGTCACGGTAATTCGTACAGTCCCGCGACCCCGGCAGCAGCAAATGTAGTCCATGGATAAATTATAAAGGTACTGCATATCTACTCATGTGAAGTGTTGCATGGGTTTGAGAATCTAGACAAGTTTAACATTAGATCAATGGGCATAGAAAAAGAAAGATGCCTAGTACTCAAACTTAAAACTACAAATAATTAGCCCGTTATGCTACTGCCACACAGGACATGTGAAGTGGGTGGTATGTTTCACCCATGGGCCCAGAGTGGGTTGAACATTAACCGCCTTACCACAAAAGAGAGTTAAACATCTGTTGAACACTTGTCTAAAAAGCTGTCAACGTCAAAGCGATATTTAACGTTGATATAAGGGTCATTCTGCAGTTACCTACCCTTTTTTTAGCCAAGCGTTCAACATATTTAGCGCAGGAACACTGAACCGAAATCGCAGAAGCCCGTCATCATCATCATTCTTCTGCCTTATTCCAATTCATATAGAATTGGGGCAACATGTCTTCTGCTTCCATACTACTCTAGTTAGCTCTCTCTCCTTTTTGCCGTAGGTGTAATCCTTCCATTGGTCGAGGTCATGCTGCGGGGCGAGACGGAGTGGGAAGCGGTCGCCTCCTTCTGCGAAGCAGTCATGCTCGTG
Organism: Agrotis puta; assembly: GCA_943136025.2. Classification (NCBI taxonomy): domain Eukaryota; kingdom Metazoa; phylum Arthropoda; class Insecta; order Lepidoptera; family Noctuidae; genus Agrotis; species Agrotis puta. The sequence goes on from OW964171.2 coordinate 7,017,046, forward strand.
AAGAAAGAGGCGGGCCGCCTGAGGGAGAGGACAGCGTCCTCCCTCCACCCCAGCCGCAGTGGTAGACGCCCACGGCGTCGGACGTCGCAAGACGATCTCCGGCCACCGTAGGCGCGGGCATGCGGGCAGCGAGTAATGGGCGACTCGCTGTCCGACCATGGACCATGCCCAGGTCGACGGCGCGTTGTGTTCCACGCGCGCCTCAAAGAGTGTCAGCATAATGACGGGGCCTGTAGAGAGCCGAAGCCTGCCGGGGTAGCGGGACTTACGAATTACCGCGACCCCGGTACGTAAAGGGCTATTGAAGGACACCGTGGATTTTAGTCAGTACAAGTCTGACAGTCCTGACTCATTTGATGATTTAACCACGATAAAAATAAAGAAGGTATAATCCTTCACCTTGCCGGAGTTACAAAGTTCCTGCAAGTGTTGCGGGACTCCTGCCTGGGTCGCACACACAGTTACTCCTGCTTTGGGTGGGAGGATTCATTCGATGATAAAACAAAATAAATAAAAAAAAGTATAATCCTTCACACCCGTCCATCTTTTTTTTTTGTTTTTCCTCGAAAGTCGTAGTCATCATTCGTATTGAAAACTTTCCTCACCACATTGTCCAGCACAGAAGCAAATACCGTAAACAAAGCCAATATTTACTCACATTTGCGTTATTACTTATTACCCGAAAAGCCTTGAACTTGATTTAGACTCAGTGTTTAATGTTCCAAAGTTTAGGAAACTCAACTCATTTTGATAGTCACGTATTATGTAAATATCTCATATTTCAGACTAATGTAAAACACACCACACATACGGAATATGTTCTCTCACTCACAATTTTCATTTCATTCCCTTTCAGCACGTAAGGTCGATTTTTAAAACCGGTTGTTGTTCTGGATTGAAAATTCGTTAACACGGAGGAATATGTTCATTCACTAGAAGGATTTGTGCGGTGGAAAAACCGATTCGGACAACCAAATAAATTGACTTGAAGTTCTAACAACGCTCTAAATAAACGAATTAGTACGAAGAGGGTTTGAAACGATTCCCGTTCACGTTTTCACATAGTTTTCACGGTTATTGCTGAATGAGAGATACTATGTTATCGAGTGTTTATCATTGATGAAAAATGTAAAAGCATTTTTTTTTGAAAAACGGTATTAAAATCTCTGTGTGAACGAATCCAATGTTATGTTATGCTTTCAAGTTTAAACAATTGGTTGAATCATGGTTTGTTGATTAAAATGGACTAACATTTTACTTGAAATAATTAGGAGAAAACTTATTTTGTATTTAAAAGCCAAATTAGGACAACGTTACTAAAAAGTTCAAATTAGGACAACTTTACTTTATTAAACTAGTTTTCACAACATAAAATAAACGTAGCAGTTACCAAAATCTTTGTGAAGCATTTTTCTCAACAGAAACTATTTATTAAAAAGCGCTCGCCTTAAATCAAAAAACATTTTCAAGTTCTTACACTTTTTATATTTTATAAGATTCTGTCTGAAATTGCTGTAATTAATCCTTATCAGAGCGAAACTAATTTTCTATTCCATCTGGTACCGGGTATTATACATTTTGTGCAAATTTTCGGCAAGGGTTGATTTTTGTTAGAGAACATCAAAGTTGATGAGAATTTAAATTATACCTCCTTACAAATTATGCAAACGAATATCGGATGTAGACGTCTTTTTGTTAAAGGCTCTTTTAAATTTTCATAATTATAAGGTTTGGTGAAGTTTAGGACCGGTTAAAATTAATTTGTCACTTCTACTTTATTCCGGCTGTACCCTCGTACCTTGCTACTTCTATTAGAGTCTCTAGATAAAACACGCTACGTCTTATTAACCGACTTGAAAAAAAAAAGAAAAAGGTTTTCAATTCAACTTTATTTTTTTATTTTAATTTGATACCTCATAACTTGCCACTGGGTAAACCGATTGTTCCATGCAGTATTTCCGTCATTTGGTCCCACTAAAATGTCGTTTGGTTCAGTAGTTTTTATTTTATGAGCCTTTTTCGCATTTTGTACTTGGACGATGTTGTTACCGGTACTAAGGATTAAAAAGATTTTTTTTACATATGCTGTGTTCAAAAGAAGGGTAAGGTGTATAATTATACGGGTTAAGAGCTGAATAGGGAACAGGGAACTTTGGAATGCAAAGGGAAGGGGGAAAGAAAAGGAGGTTTTTATAGTCAGTCTGTACGGTTTGCCACTTCCTTCCGCGGGGTCGCGGGACTTCGCGTAAAAGGCTACCGTGGATTTTAGTCAGTACGAGTCTGACAGTCCATCCCGCTCTGCCCTGGGTGGGAGGACTCATTTGATGATTTTACCACGATTCAAAAAAAAAGTCCCTTCCACGGGCTGAGAGCGGTAGGACTCTATTGAAGATTTCCAAAAAAAGTGTGCGTGAATATAGAAAGTAAGCAACTTTCTTGATGTATTCGATACTACTATTTCTTGAAATATTTACCCACGTTCTCCTGTCTCCTGAGTGCGTTTACAAACATAGAAACTCCCATACACAAACACCCAGACCAGACCATGCAATGTGGAACAACCTTGCACATTGTATAAATACTTCTACCATGCGGGGATGAAACCCTCGACCGACCGTGCCCGTCAACGTTACTCAAGCTTTTGTAAAATGGTGAAGGATTTAAAAAAATACCAAGGGCTTTTTCTCAGAATAAACTAGCTTAAAATTCACAGGTTTTCAGTGCATCTAATGAAAAAATATCTTTAGAGATTAGACTCTCCTAAAAATTGTTGAGATTAAACCTGTAAAAAGTAAGTTCAAGACAAGACTCATGTTAGTTCTAAGGACAATTTAATAATAGGTAATAACTTTTAGACAGTGTTCGGCAGAATAATTATATTAACATGATTTAATCGATTGAGAGATATACCAGAATTGGGGTATACTAGACTCATCCCAAACACAATGCCAGTGCGGAGCGTCTGTACAGGACATGTCCCACCTCCTTTCGTGCCCATCCTGCCCAACCACCTGCACCTTCCAGGATTTGAATGAGGCAAATGACAGAGCTGTACTACTACAGTAGCTACGTATTGGTCGGATGCAATTTGAGTACATCGACACGCAAAGAAGAAGAAGAACATGATTTAATAATAATTATGCTTATTGTAGTTCTAAATAAGTCCAGTCTATGTTCACAGTTCCCTGTCTACCTTCGCAAGAAAAACACGTTAAAAACCCATGTGGCAAGAACTCCATTTATTATTACATCGTTTTTAAAGATGAAGAAAACTAATAAATACAGATCTTAAGTCTCCAAGGAAAACTCTTAGTAAATACATAACATTTTATAATTTCAACACTCTTAGGTTCAAACATTTAAGAGCTTTAGCTGAATGCTATGCTTACCTAAGTCTAGTTTTTCATTAGTGGCAAATCCTAAGGAGAACAGACTACTTACGGAAATGCAATATCTTCTTTGAACGTTCTAAAAGAAATTTCCGAAATGCTTCCACGTTATTTTCGGCCACTCAAAGCAGGTAAAGCTTCTAGAAAGATAAAATCTTCTACAGCAAAAGATCAGAAAGATGCGGGAAAAGGTGAAATAAATCATTTTTACATAATACAAGTACTCAATGTACTTTGGTATGTTTGCGTCATGAGCTGTAGGAAGTGGACTATAGAAAAAAATGTTGTCAATAGACACTCTCAACCGATACTTGAGAACCGACCAATATTTATATTTACCTATATTTATATCCTTTTCCTATTTGTTATGAGTATCTATTTTCAGAACCAGGTTACAACAAATATCATTCATAACAATCTTGTTGCTCTTGGGAGTTCCAAGAAATCGTTTCAAATCGGGAAAATTTTGCCGCTACGACAACTGTTTTGGTTAATTTTAAGACGCAACTTTAAAACTTAAGCGAAGTTATAAGGTTACGTATACATTGTTCGCGTAAATTTTGAGATTGATATGAATATTTATAAGGAATGCTTTTCAGTATATATCAAATTTAGTTTTTCTACATCTATAAGAAAAAGACTAGAATATTAATATAATTATGCATAGATGGGGACTTACGTCAGATAGTACCCCATGATCATATAAACGTACTTATAAGAATAGTTTGATAGATTAAATAACTTATGTGGCCAAGCCCAAATGTCTTCTTTTTTATATTGTTCAAGTCGTTAAGCTCTGACTGGACAGGTCAACTCAAATCTGTATGGAACATTCTTAAATAAAAATACCATTTTAGACACTAACCTGCATGGTCCCCGTATGACTTGTCCAATATAATGTAAGTTTAAAAGAGACAGTGACTTCTGAGTTTGCTTTGGCTGTTTATTCTCAAAGAAGTCAGAGACAAAATACCGGCTTCATCTATTTTAGAAACAAGACGGTGTGTTTTTTTTTTTACGGGTAAATCATCCAATGAGTCCTGAACCCTGGGTTGCGTTGAAGGGACTGTCAAACTCGAGTTTAATTCACGGTGTTCCTTCATTAGCCCTTTACGTTCCAGTCGACAATCCCGCGACCCGGCAGACTTTGGCGCTCTGTGGGGAGATCGCTCGTGATGGGCGCCAATAATTTCACGAGCCGACGATGTGTAAGTCTTTTTTTAACCTAGGTACTTGCAAAAATAAATACAATTTCATTTCAATGGCAGTCATACAAATTATACAATTCTGCAGCTATTAAACATTTGTTCCTACAACCAATTTCTTCACGCCTACTGAAATAACCATATACCATGATAAATTAAACGTATGTTAACACCGTTATTAGATTCAGATATTTATTGCTGCTATCGAATCGCAATACATCAGGATAAACGTTAATTAAACGGATCCAGGCGTAACGATCCGTTTTGTTATTGGCCCCCCGTTTATTGATGTCCGATAATTATTGAAATAAGTATTTATTACTTATCTTCTTCGGTTTGGCGTGATTAATATTGCCCGTCAACGTCTTCGGCCCGTGAAGATTTTTCGCTGCGTCATGGATTGGAGATTGGGCGGGATGCGGGCCATAATTAGAAGTGGAGATAATTTTTGTACGTACTGATTAATTACTTTTTATTGATGAAGTGAAAGTACGTGTGTAAGTGTATGTATTGTTAGGAATATCTATACTTTTTTTTATCGTGGTAAAATCATCAAATGAGTCCTCTCACCCAGGGCAGGGCGGGAGGGACTGTCAGGAATATCTATACTAACAATAAAAAGCTGTAGAGTTTTTTTTTGAACGCTCAAATCGAATTGAAAAGTTATTTTTGTGGTTCATAATATATTTATCAAGAAAGACTGAATAACATCACGCAACGAGCAATAGGAGCCGAGCAGCGGGGGTGCTGATCTAGAAGTTTGACTATGCTAAGAAGACTTTTTTATCGTGTTAAAAGCATCAATTGAGTCCTCCCACCCAGGGCAGAGCGGGAGGGACTGTCAGATTCGTACTGACTAAAATCTAAGGTGGCCTTCAATAGCCCTTTACGTTCCGGGGTCACGGTAATTCGTAAGCCGTGTTGTAGTGTTTCAGCAGGTATCCAAAATTTATCAAATTCCTCTACCAATCTAAGTATCAGTCATGTTCATGATGTCGAGAAAATTTATGAAATTCTCGTTATGAAAAACCACAGGTAGCTGAAAATATAGAGGGACATTTAAAAAAAAAACCTTAATAAGTGACATCTCTGTTAAAATGGCAATACTACGTTTACCATCAATTTCCTCAAAGTAGTGTACAAGCAGTTCAGCCGACGCTACGCCGCGTAGCACCTTCGTAGCGGTCCGTTTCATGCTGTTAATCACAGATGGCGCTGTTCGCAAAGATCGGTTTTCCGCCAATGAACATTGTCGATAGATAATTGCTGTCAGTGATAAGGGTGCCTTTCTAACAGAGATGTGCTATGCAGATATGTTGCGAGAATGTAAAAGCTGAGGCCGCTTCACTGATGCTATGCTATATAGCGCGGCTGCGAGTAAGATGTGCTATGAAGATTGCCGTTGCAAAGTAGCTGTGCGAGGAAGATGCGCAGCTCGAGCTATATAATTTATCGATAGTAGGGAAGACGACCCATAGGCACCCGTAGCAAGCATCCATAGCATTATTGAGGTAAAAATAATGGTTTTTCGGTTTGTAATGGGCGGAACTGCTGGCTGCAGCTGGTATTTTTAAATGTATCTATAAATATTTCACATAACGTGTGCTTACCACGTAAACGATAAATTTCTATAAATGTGACCTCTTGACCGTTAATGTATCTGTAGTAACAATATTGGATAGTTTACCTTAGCAAAATTACGTCTTTGTTATTCTTAGAATTCTCATAAATGCACTTTTTCTATCATTATTTGTAACATCATTTTTCTCTTATAAAGAAGTGAGACATACGATAGGTCATAAGCTGTTTATCTTAACAATGTCTATTGTTTGTAAGTGTTACTACTAGTAGTATGTAATTACTATTGAGTATCACGAGACCGCTATATATATATATGTATACAAAGATAACTGTATACATATTTACAAACGAAGGCCTTTACAATCTATCAAAGGTAAACAAATTCTTATAGAATATGTAATGAATTATAGTTTTTAAATAATAGTCGACTATGTGTGTACCTGCCTTTGATAAACTTATTTTGATACCCTGAAAAGAAAACATGCGACACTGCAAACGCGACGATATAATTATTGCGAAAATTGCACGACTCTAACGTCCTACATTTACGAACGCCAATCAGTTTACTAATAAACGTCAACTGAGTGCGGTCTGACGCGCAGCTGACGATTCTACCAGCTGCACTTTAGCCACATTAGCTAGCTTAAAACGTGATAGACATGTCAACAGAAGGAATAAATAATAATAATAATGTAACGAGGCCTGAATGTCTACATAACCCCTTGGCCACAAGCTATTAGTTCATACGACATGCGTTTTCGAGGATCGAGATTCTGCAATAGAGCAAAATGAACACTTTTCAAAAATACTACAGGTTGCAAAATGTCCTTTTCTCACGGTATTGTGTCTTAAATAAATTAAAGACGTTTTATTAAGATGCGAGCACCAACAAGTTTGCAGGTTGCCTCAGTAGCTGCGTGGAGGCATTCGTTAGTTCTATGTCAGATGCATAAAATTATGATAGCGTGCATATAATATGCAATTAACGGTGCAAAAGCGACTGCGGTGTCACACGCGCAAGAGACGCGAGCGTGCGTGTGTCACTTGACGGAAATCACGCTCTAGTCGCGTCGGCCTGGTCCCTGAACAGGGCTTAATAACTTCATACTTCTAAAAACCGATAATTATGTTAGCACCGACATGTGACTATAATTTTCTATGTATAGTGACCATTTTCGTATGATTATCAAGTCGGGTACCATTTCGCTGTTGCTATCTGGGTAATAATTATGTCAACAAAGTTTTTCGCACAGTATGGTACTAGTTATTAATTTCATATTGCTTCGGTATGATATTAAAATATTATGTAATACTAGTACTTGTTAAGGTGTGATTATTAAGATTTCAAATATTGTGGAGTAAGCAAAGATGTCGTTAATGTAATATTTATAGAGAAGAGTCATTTAAAATACGATTGTCAAATAATACTAAGCTGCCTTAAATTGTGATGTTCATTTTAATTAAAATTCGGAATAATGGTGAAAGATTACGGTACTTCTAATATAAACCTTGATTCTTGTTTTTTTTTCTATGTGCAACACTAACCGAGTAGGTTTTAAACATTTTTGCATCTAATAATGTTTTAGAAACACAAAAACCTAATGTAAACAAACGACACCGTTAAAAAATAAACAATAACAAAATAATAATTATTATTCCACTAAAAAAGAAACATAAACAGACTGTCCAATTTTTTTTCTGATTAGACAATTCCACACATATTTGACTTTCAAATATCTTTAGCACCCAGCTAAGATAAAAAATCTATAGATTTTAATTATTATCACGTTTTGTTTTCAGCAGAGAGGCCAAAGAATAAGTTCCTAGGCACATTGCAGTGTCAATTTGTTGTCCGTTGTCTGGCAACACACATTTTTTGTAATGTTACCATGTTTGGTGATCTGTGGGAGCATTGGAGTTCGGTATTGTTAATAATTAGAATCATTTTTGACTTGGTTAAACTGGTCAGATCAATATTGAACTAGATTTTGTTGATGTAATATTTAGCAATGTAGGCATTCATTTAACATCTGTCAGTCAGTTGTAGACATTGCACAGCCTAAATCTCTGGTACTAAGAGGAAAATATTATAAAATTCTCAAGGTTAAATGGTTTGTGAAACATGACAATATTAATTTTGTTATAGGTTTGGGTGTCGAAAAATGGACGGCACTACCAAGACTAGACAGGAAGGAGGTTACGCGATGACTTGAACACATACTGCAAGGACTAGTTTTACCGCAGGTAGAGCGGGAAATGTTGTTGTAGGATAGACTAAATAAAGATATTCACTTTTGAAGAATAATAAGCATACAATTTACAAGAAACGTGTAGAAAACACGATGGAACTGCGCAACTCGATTCCGCCTAGCCCTTTCTATCATCGAACTACAAGACGTACGGTAATGCGCCATCGCTATATAGTGGACATCGCTCGGGTACGGACAAAGCGTTTTGCCAATACTTTTATTGTGCGCACAGCTAAGTAGTGAAATTACCTGCAGGTGTTGGTATTTTCCGACAGCTATTACCTTGGGGTCTTCAAGTCAAGAGTGAATAGGTTACTTCCAGGCAAGCCTGATTCACCGTCGACCACATATTAGAGATCGTATCGTTAAAAAAAATACTACTACCGAAGCACGAAACTCGTAGCTTCGGCAGAAGTTTCGGGCATGTTCAGAACTGATTCCCGATGTGTTGTCAGAACTTATGAATTTAAAACTAATAGGGAGTAGGTCCGCTTAAAAATGTTGAGTTACTTTCGTACAGGCCGGTATCTTTGTTGGCGGACAAAGACAGTACGCAGGGCACTCCTCGATCTAAATTGCTTGTACGTAGTAAGGCATTAGGTTAGTGATGACTATGGAACTGACGATGGTCAGTTCATCTTATTTACTATTGACACGCAATGATGAAGAAATACTTAAAGGCCTGTTAGAATAACGTGACGCGTTGATTAAGGAGTAATTAAATATGGCTTACTCTCTAACAAAGATCGTTTTGAGATTTTCACACAATAATGCCATTGTAAAACAAGTGTGTAATTAAAACAAAAGTAATAAATGAAAATCTGTCTTAAAATTATATACCTTTTTTAATCGTGATAAAATTATCAACGGCTACATAACATCACGACAAGACTAATAAGAGTAGAGTAAAATTAAAATGTCTTGCGAGAGAGGTCTCTCTTAAGTCGTGAGAATGGTCTCTTAAGTACTTAATGACAATACTCAAAAAAAGTTCGTCATTCACAACACCAAAACTATACGTATAAACAAAAATCAATAAATAAAATATCAATAATACCGGTAGCGTTAAAGTTAACGAAACCGTCAGAAGAGTACAGCCGAACATTAAAACCTCATCTTTATTTCCTTTTGTGTGCTCTCTGATACAATGTTTAACGCATTTCAGAATATAAAAGGTTATTCTGATAAAGTAACAGTATCAATAACATTGTAAATAACTAGCCTTTAATCGTATCTAGGCCCTCTCTATCTTTATACCAAAAGCTATCGAAATCGGTTCTGCTGTTTTGATGTAGAAACGGAACATAATCATTTTCGCGTTTATTATACATTTTGCGAAAGGGACATTTCGCTACCTGTGGAAAATTGCGAAAGGGACTGAGCCGTCAAATAATAACTTCCTCAACAATTGCAAATGAACAATGAATCAACAATGCCTTTCCCTAAATCCAATGATTCACTCAAACATTCCTGATTGTCACTTACTATATTTTATGGAGCAAATACTTAACATTTGACCCAATGACTCAGATCTTCATTAGTTTTTTGTTACATTATTAAAACCGTAATAAAATTAAGAAGAATTGAATCTATTATCTCTTGACATTTGAACTGATTTCATGCAGCGATTTGGACTAGATAATAAATTAATTCTTCAATAGTATTTAGAACTCACTGCCATGGTCGTTTTATACAGATGAGGGTCAAGTTCAAAAAAGTTTTGAGGGCAATGTCAAGTCTATTTTTGGAGTGTACATAGGTGAATCATCGTGAAGTAGTCGGTTTATTATAACTGTTCCTTCCGGTTTTTTTTTTTTGATAAAAAAAGAAGATACTGGAAGAGTACTGTCATGTTTAGTTGACTTCTATAAACATTTTGGATTGAAAACCTATCGAACGTTATGTATGACTTAACACATTTCCTAATAAACCAGTTGTACTACAATTAATATTACCAAAAAATTAATAAAAGAATCACTTTAAACATACAAAAATATCCTAACAGGCTAGACCCAATTCGATATTGTAGCACTTAGTCGCTTCATACACAAAGCGACACAAGTCTCCGAAAACTTATGACTTTGGTATGCATCGACGCGTGCCTGTCTACGGACTTGTTTTGCGATAGTCGCCTGGATCCCAAACTCGTAAGGTATCGGAGACTTACGTCGCGTTGTGTACGTAGGGCCTTAAAATTCAATAGTTCCACTGTTTTACCATAAAAAAAATATTGTTGCTGTTCTAAAAAGTTCTACCAGAGAGCAACAGAATACATCAAAGTCATCAGCAATGTGAACACTATGTTGAACATAGAAAATATACGTGTGCTGCCTCGTCAAATAGAAAAAAAAAAACATTTAAATTCTGCTTTAACGATGTATTTTATATTGCAACCACGTTTAAACTAAGAACAGAAATTTAAGTAGGTATTTAAATCCTAATACAAGTAGGCAAGTTAGTAAGAAAAAATGGCTGAAGTTCAAAGTTGCACGAAGCAGAACCACAAGAAGATCTATTAAAAAGATGTACTACTCAGTTTGCGAACACTATAATTTTCTTCGTAATAACCAGTGTTGGAAAATGAGCACTTATTGTCGGGAAAGATCCAGTTCCTGTTCTTTTTTTCCTAATGTAGCAGCATTATTTTTCTTTTTAGTGAATTTCTTTTTTTTCCACACACATAGATAGCTATCGGTAAAATCAACTCAATCTATTGCAGTTCAAAGCTAGATATGCCTTACCGATTTACGTCAAAAACACTGTCCTTAGATTAGCCTGTTCTAATCAACTTTTCAAGATGTTTTCTTTGTCAAAGTTAGTTTATATTTTTTTTAAGATGACCGAGAGATTATTTATATTATTTCGATACATATCTAGTATTTTGATGTAAAGAATCTATGTACAAAATTACAAAACTTTATCATGAAAAATTACAAAGTTATTCGTACAAAAATATGCTCATTTCGCGGCGGTTCACGGTATGCCTGCGTCTGCGCAACCGGTGTCTTGAGTGTCGTACACTCATTGATTATAATAATTTGGCAACAGGTACCTAACCGTACGGTGTTTGTATTGTAATTAAATGGTGATAAAAATAACAATTAAATATTGTGGAACAAAATAAAACCTTTTTGAAAAAAGCATAGGTAGAGAATCAGTAACTGAGTCTGAATAAACCATTCAGGTTTCGCAAATACTACAAAATTAATGTTATAGACAGTCATATTTGCATATACTTTCATCCTGTAAATCATTTGCAAATGGAAACAGTTAAACCAAAAAACACATGAGTTTCCTCTACATAAAAAGATATCTATATCCTATATGATTATTTAATTATCGCCATCCTTAAGTGACTGCTTGATCATGTAATGGGCACCGTGTTCAGAAGCACAGGTGTCAGTACTTTATTTGCATTGTTTTCTAACACTGTTATCAATTCATTAACTCCGTAAGAGGACGGTGTGAATCGAAGTGTATTGGTTTTAACACTTTATGTTTGACGAATCGCACTTAAGGGTCAGTGCACACCGAGACGCGACGTGATGCGACGAAAAAACGCGCTCGGGTATCGTTGCGCTACGATGTTTTATCGGTGGAATGCGTATCTTTTAATTTAGTAAATAAAGATATGAGACGCGACGTTGCGCGCACTTTTCAATAGAGCGACTCAAAATCTAACTTTATTTAGTGCACGAAAAGAAACACGTTTCACCGGTGACGCGATGCAACAAGGCGTCGCCGTCGCGCGCTATTTTGAATAGGGACTCAAAATCTAACTTTATTTAGTGCACGAAAAGATACACATTTCCCGTGACACGTTGCGTCGCGTCGCGTCTCGGTGTGTACTGACCCTAAGTCTCTTCGTAGAGGTCAAGGACATTTGGTACATACCTACTCTTGATTTACATAACATTCGAGTTTCTGTTCGACCTCTGGCTAACTTATGCATATGTACATATTTACTTGTTAATCTTGTGGTCCGTCTTTAATTTTGTCTAAAAGCTTATGATCTTCTTTGGAATGTAATACATGAATATTTTAATACATAATTGTGGTTTAAATAAAAAATCTAAATATATTAAAATATTTTGGCGAAGTGAATCGATAACTCTGTCTTCTATTGACCGGGAGAATGGAAAAAGAAAATATGTTACACCTATGGGCCGTTTTTACGTGGTCAAATTATCGAATTAGTGAGGGGACGGAGGTAACGGGAGGGACTGTCAGACTTGTACTGACTAAAATCCACGGTGTCCTTCAATAGCCCTTTACATTTCAGGGTAACGGATACCTGATGAGACTTTTTTCAACTAACACGGGCCTGAATACAACGTTTTTCTTTTATTTTTATTTTTGTACATATTACTAGTTTTTTTTTTTAATTTATAGTTAAGATTAAGAACGTTAATTAAGTCTTTCAGAACTAAATAAATTGGTTTAGCGAATAAAAAAAAGTAACAAGTCCCAATGTTTTCCAAAAACAATTCAATTAATAAACACTGTTTTTTTTCAAAGTTTCCAAGTTAAGATTTTCCTTCCATAATTGTTTAACTTAAATCAAAGGACAGGAAGTATATTTTTTTCTCGTAAAGGTTACCTTTCATTTTGGTGTGTTGTTAAGGAAATATTCTAGAAAAAGCCATAATAAAAACAGTCGGTATTTTCAGCAATAATTTTGTGTACCCACATAAGTACCTATTTAATATTCAATCCACAGTATGTTTGACTACACACGGTATGTATGTTATATGATAATAGGCAAATAGTAGGGGCGTCAGTTAGAAATAATATATGTTTAGTTGTCTCGCCCGTATGTGTTTTGTAAAGGTTGAAGTACTTATACTATACTACTGTACTATGTACTAATATTTAAAAAAAAAATATATATATATTTTGTCCCATACAAAATTCACCGTACTCGACTGAAAGTAATGGGGCGGCTGATTTTTTTTTCGCGATTACATTGTTGTCAATTCGTAGAAATAAATCTGTAAATAAAATTTACCAGAATCTGTCATCGCGTAGACTGGTGCTCTATGCAATATAGTATACCAACATTTCGCTAGTTATTTTCAAATCCCAAGTAATTAATTTTTTTATTCACTTTTATTATAGTTGTTGACAATTTCTATAGCTAGATACTTTTTCTCTTCCTCACGTCATAGCTTGGGAAAATTTGTTAATAGGTCCAGTTTAACCGCAACAATTGTGGGAATTAAAAAAATGCAGGGCGCTGTGAAAACAAAGTTCAATATTTTTTCTACTTTTTAGATTTTCTGATCTAATTGTTTTTAAACTGGTTCGGAGCGAGATCCGGAAAACACTGTTTTTTTATTATTATTAATGTATTAAGTAGTTAGTGTTAAAATGTTAGATGGTAGAAAAATCTTGTTTTTTTACCTCACTCTGTCTTACGTTCTTTGTACTTTCGAAATCTAGCAAGCTTTTTTGTGATCCTATTTGAAGAAAATGTGTGCAGTACATCATACACCTTTATGTCTCCCAAACAAGGACATAGAATACTCTTAGCCCCCGATAAGAAGATCTCAGATTTATTGTTAACTTAAACAAAATATTCCAAGCATAGCTATGCGATAACGGCTAGCTTACAACTTACTGTTCTTGTGCGACATGAACTTTCAAAGGAGTATTGCCCTTAGTTACTAAGCTAGGTGAGCGGGTTGCTGACCGCTCAGCCTATACAGTTTATTTCTAAAATAATTTAATTTTATGCGAACATCGAGTCCAACTATATTAACCCACTCATCTATAAAATCTACCGACTGTTTCGTCATCGCTTTTATTTAAACATTATAAAGAATCATAATTACGTATATAGGAATTACATGATGATAAATAAAAAGAAATATAAATTGTATTAAGGAATATTTATTTATTAATATAAATATAAAATCTATCTAAATAACAATTCGCTTACATACTGGCTAATACTAGAAGGCCATCTCGACAGCATCGCAACTTTAACATAAAATCACCAAGACCTTCACAATGTTGGAAATTCAATACATTTAAAGAAAGAAGCGAAGAAAACTTACTTTAAGTTCCTTGTAAAACCAAGGAATAACAATATCATACATGGTTCCGAAAGTCTGCCGTGCAGATTCGAATTTCAGTCGAGTAACACAACTGTCACAATAATTTACAAACAATACTGCAATGTGTGTGCATTCAAGGAGGATCTATAGGTACACGGTGCCAATTCTGACCTGGGGCTTCGATTTGAAAAGGTTGGAAGCGGTCTTGATGATGCTAATGATAGGTCTGAAGGTGGATGTCTCTTGACGTTGATAGAAAGACGTCGGGGCTGGTTGCTGGTAACTGTACTGATACTGGTTGTTGTATTGGTTGTAGAACTGGTTGCTGTACTGATAGTTGAAGGCAGGGGTGTCAGCGGAGCTGTCGGGGATGGCATTCGAGATGTAGCTGTTGCTGTTGTCCACCGTCTGGTAAGACGAGGAAGCTGCGTAGCTGGCGGCTGTAACAAGGCAGACATAAAATTAGATTTATTTTATGGGACAATAAAGTTTACAATTGTATGGAGCATAAGAGGATCGTAAAAAATCTGAAGTGTTTAATTTACGGAACTCAACTAAAGCTAGCATAAAATTGTGGTTTATTTGATGTAAATCAAGTTCTGAGATGGTTTGTTTGTTGAGAATAAAATATATTTACCGCAAAGGCCGGAGTATTTGCTCGACTCAGTGAGGCCGAAGTTGGTGCATGATGGGTAGCCCTTCTCGTAAGGCTTGGATCCAATAACGTTTCCGCCAGGACCGTAGTTGCAGACGTAAAGCTTGGTGTAACCCCGGGTGGGGTCGTAGTAGAAGGTGAATCCACAGCCTACTTTGGATGTCTCGCCCCAAACCAACTGAAAAATAAGAATAACGTTACAAACTCGTTCTAATTAATTTCCAAATAGGTTGGAATAAAATATGACCACATAAGTCCCGCTTATGAAGGCAACAATGAATTATTATGTAATCTACGAAATTAAATATATCACATTTAGCAGAGAATCGATATGGAGATTGGCATAATTATTAAATTGTTGAATTTAAATTGCTAATTACCTGTGAGTAATGCCCGGTGCCGTGTCCTCCAGTGATGGCTTTGAAGCCGTAGATACGGACTTCAGCGAACCAAGCATTGATCTGTTTGTCGAATTCGGGTTCGGAGTCAGCGTTGGAGCTTGGTGGGCGAGTTGTCCAGGTGGCCGCGAGGTTCTGACCCACGGGGAAGCGGCCGTCTTGGCGCTGGGAAGCAAGGTCGTGAGCAGTGATGCATTGGTCCGACCAGTGCTGAGCGCCAGCGGCCAGTCCTTCATCCCATACCTTTACAATAAGAAACATTTTGTTAGCTTAGTCAACACGTTCTCGAAACGTTTCGAGAACAAGGTTGTTTGTTTTTCATTAAATATTTGAAACATCGGGCAGTGAACTTTTACAAGTGTCACTTGTCTGTGTTTGGCGAAGAGTATCAATTGACATTGTGTGTTTTATATTTGCAACAAATGTTCGCCGATTAAGAATGATTGCAAGATTTTACTTATCATCTCTGTGTGTTATTATTACGTTTAATCTGACATTATATTACCTAATCAATATAATCTTGAATTAAATAATAACTCCAGAGTCGCGTATCAACTGGGTAAATATAGAAGACTAGTATAACTATCTCAAGTATTTTAATACAATTTATATGTCTCGAATACCAGACAAGATATAAAAATGTCTTTGGAATATGAGATTAGCAATTTGCATTACATAATATGTATTGGACTGATGTCACTGCTTTAGAGGTTTTGTATTTTATCACCCCACTGAATTAAAATATGTGACAAAAATGTCAAGGAATAATGGTCAAGATCAAGAACGTATCTTTATTCGTAAGGTTGTTTTTCGTTTGTATAAGACGTACCATTTCCATCATGTTAGCCGCTGGTGGTTGGCTGGAGACCTGTCCTAAGGCAACGGATTGCCTCAGACGATTGTGTGCGTCGACTATGGCTTGCTTCTCGTACGCCGTCAATCCTCCAGATCCTAGAAAAGGAGAAAGAACAACTGTAAATTTAACTTCATCAAAATCCAACTCTATTGCTAAAATTATAAGAGTGTGTCAAGACGATTTATTAGACCGGTGTCTGCTAATACAGGTTTCAGTGTCAATAAAATTTTACGACCTCGACCCATACCGATATGTAAAATAGGAGCATCTTTTTGAAAGAACTCGTTCGCGAAATACAGACTGGGTGGCGGCGAGGAAATATGGGTTCTCGTATCATTAAGGGCACTTTATAAATTTAAATGTGCTTTAGACACTTTTGGAGTTTAATGAATAGGCATGTAAATATTCGAGCAAGACAATATCGGACTTTAATAGTCTGATTCGAGATTATATTCAATAAGTTTCTCGAATATACTAAAACTGCTTATTTATGAGTTTAAATTAATTATTTAGTCGATTAAACTTTTTATGGTTAATTAAATATTATTTTTAAATGAAGATAAGCTTTTTGACTCAATGTAGTAAATGGCAACCGAAAGTAGGAGATTAAACTATTTAATATAATTATGAAGGCGAGCCTGAAGATAGCCAATTAAGGCCTGAAAATATTGAAATAGACGCTGAACAAATGAATGAAGGGTTTGAAATAATTAAAGGGACTTAGACTTACGTAATAATCGTTTTCCAGCAGTGCAGCTGCCTTCTGTCGTTGCGAGGAGACCTCCAATAACAAACAACACTAAGGACATCATCTTGAAGGTTCAAAAGTTAATTCACAACACTTTTATAACTGAAATAAATTCACGCGTAAAGTTGAGATTCGTAACTAAAGACTTTGTCACTTATAATTTACGAAACTTCAAACTTATTTAATATTTCCCGGTGATCCGTAGCACGATGTGCTGCGCGCTCTCCAGGCTTTAGCCGTGTGTGCGGCCAGCGGCCCACGCGCGCGCTTATGTACTCGACGACTCGTTACCATGGAGACGGAGCGACGCCGGCCGCCCGCTGCGTCTGCGCATAGCCGCTCGCGCCGCTCGCTCGACACAGCTGTACCGCACACGGTCACAATACACCCTTAATTCGTAAAACCAAAAAGATATTTAACATATTAAACCAATTTATCAACCCCCTTTTTATTCAATTTAAATGAGACTATGTTTAACAATTATGATTGGCAAACAATACCCAGGATGCTCTATTCTTCGATCGTGTATAGTCTTCAGTTATGAAATAAAGAAAGGTTATACGAACATCGGCCAGCTACTTTTTATCTGCAGTAATAATTTAAAACTCATTATGCTTCAGACGGTGGTTGTCAATGAAATCGAGTTCTTGTGATGTGTCCGAGCCGAACGTGGAAATATGTTGACAGATATTGGTCGGAACGGAAGTGGTCTTTAAGCGAAATTATACGCAGCTAAAAACAAGGAAAGAATAATCTGTAATCACCCTTTTTTATGTCAAAGGCTACTTAATTTTACATTTTTGGAATGAATAAGAATAATTTGCCTGACAATGTAAATGATTCCAATCATTTTATAAGTTTAGATAGGAAACCAATTTTTGCTTGTCGTTTGTGGAAAATGTAAATAATTTAAAGTGGCACGATCATTTTTACGTCGCAGTATACCACATTTATTTTAACTTGTTCCATTTAAGAGGCCATTCTAAAAAAAATACATAAGTTCAATTGAATATATTATGTTTTCCGATAAATGATGGTGAAATGAATCCACAATTATATTTAGATAAGATTACAATTCGGCTAATGAAGCGAAGATGGTGAGTCGTTAATTAGAGTCAAAAATTGACCAAAAAGTTTGAGGTGACAAGTTGTCTGTTAGCAACCAATCCGGTTTACCACCTGACGCGAATTTTCGCTCGATGCTTCAATATTTGCATATTAATGACTTTTATTTATTGACTCCTTTTTTTTTCGAAATTTTATACTTGCTCAGGATTATTATATTTTTAATTAAAACCAGTAACGTAGCTTTAGATGTTACGAAATTAGAATCAAGTTCAACTGATTTTAAGATTTCTGAATTTTCAATGTCGTCTCCGTAGCGCCACGAAATATTAGACAGGCCCCTTATATCGAGTTACATTAGTTGTTTTTATTTTTCTACATGTATAATTGGTAAACAAAAGTATCATATTTCAGAATTTGAATCAATTAACGCTTCATGTCAATAAATATGCGAATACAAAAACATAAACTAAAAAAAGAAATTGTTTCTATGGCACCTATTTCGTTAAAATTTGATAGTACATTAATTCATGTTATTTATTGTAAATGTACTAAAAATAAATCTACTACTCATATTACGAAGGTGGAAAATTTATGTTTTTGATTCACACAAGTTTAAAAAACATAAGTTTACAAAAACCTTACCTTATTAATTTATTATAATAAAACGTTTCAAAACGATTGTTTTAGACTTCTGTAAAACTTCATAATCCTCATATCCCATAAAGCAACTGATTTAAAAATAATATACTTACTCATAATTTTTTTTTTTCTCATAATATTTGATTTACTAATATTGAAATTATAATATAAACCTGTAATACATAAATAAATAGGTTGATGATACCAAAATAGTATCTATAAATATGAAAAAATTATAGAAAAAAATTTAACATGATAATTTTGTAGAGGTAGACGAGAATTTGCAATTCTAAGTATCCGCTATGATCAGGGCCTTGGCAGTGGGCTTTCTTGACCTTGATAAATGAGACCTCTCTAAAATTGATTCATGAGGTGCGGATACAGATATAAAAAGAAAATAATAATAATAAGGAATATAAATGTGAATATCGAAGCATGTGAAGTTAAGCAAGTGTTGAAATAGTAAGTATGTATTGAAAAGTCTTGAAAAATTTGGCGACACCCTAAAACTTAAAATATGATGTTTGTAAAATTATGTATAGAAAAAAAAATAGAAAATAAAAGAAGAGGATTAATGGTCAGAATAAAAATTTGATGTGAAAATAAAAAGTTTTTTTTAGTTTTTTTTTCCGTGGGTCGGAAAATCTATTAAATTATTTAGGTATCCATTTGTTTTTCTACCTAATCTGTGGCCAAAAGAATTCACACTGATCTTTTATCATAGCAAAATGACGAAAAAGATTAAACTCAAACCAAATATCAATCGCCTCGAAAGCGCCTCATTGACTTTTGATATTTACAGAACAGAAAAAGTTAAATTTTTATTTATCTTTTTACATATAACAATATAATATTCTTCGCAATTTGTTGCCTTTTTACCCTATTTGCTTTTGTCCAGTCACGTGCCTATAGAATACATTTCTAATGCTCATGTCAAAGTACAAAAATCGATGTAAATTATCATTGAATTCAGAGCATTAATTTCCTACCATTTTTTTTTTACGTGGTAATGCCATCAAATGGTGCATCCCACGCAGAGTGGGACGGAAGGGACTGCCAGACTTGAAATGACTAAAAATCCACGGTGTTCCTTTAATAAATCCTCCACGTTTTAGGGTCAAGGGTACTTGAAAAGACAGCCCAGAACCTTTTTTGAATGAAAAGTTGGAAATGAATATGTTGATAATCAGTTTAAAAAATGATTAAAAAAAACTTTTGATTTTAATTATATGAAGTACTCAGTACCAGCTTGCAATACTAGCTATCTATCAATTACTTGTAAGTATTGTTAATTGCAATTACATGTAAATATTAATTAACTGAATATTGAACATTTGGCTTTATATACAAAACTGCAGTATATAATAATATTCAGCAGGATGCGTCAAATCCCTCACGTGCACGCTTTATCTTTGATAGTAATAACCCATAAAATTCTGTCGAACCCATCTTGAAAGTCAAAGCCAGTTCATTTGACCTTTAAATAAAAAGCCTTATTAATATCATTACAGTCAAAACGTCCTGGTCTACCATCCAGGAGAGAGAATAAAAAGTACAAACGAAAGCATGACTATGAAATATCTAAGATTAGAACCTCATTTCCGTAATGCGTGCTCATTTTAACAATAGTTAGTTTAGTTATTATAAAACAACTGTCCCCAAATATCATTAAATCGTTGAGCTGAAAGTCAACCATATGAATGAAATGATTTGTTTGTATCATTATTAACTGAAGTGGTGTGACTTACATAAAAGATAAGCATAAATAGGTAAGCGGCTTTACAATAAATCAATCGTAATGATGACAAGAGATTTGACAGTGTGTCATGGCTGGTGCTAATTTTTATTTAGAGAACGATTTGTGGTTAGTTATCATTTTGCTTTGTTTTTTTTTCGATCGTCAAGATAAGAATTGTTTGCGAAAATTTGTACCTATATTTTGTAATTTAAGTCGATATAGATAGTTGTAGGTCCTGTCCCAATTACAAAAGCAGTGAATACGATTTTTCATTGATGTTTATTCAGTTTTTATTTTGTTGAATAACACATTTTTATAACAGATTTACAACCAAAAACATTAATTTTAGATATTGACAACACTATACTCAACATTTCAAAAGTAAGAAAATCATAAAATATCATGTGACTTTTCCATCTTAGCGTCTCGGCGACCACAAAGAGGCAACTTTCCGACGCTGATGTATAGGTATGGAGCCGGCTTCGCGCCGCCAGACAAAGCGTCGGCCGACGCGCCACAGTATCATTGCATGAATCAAACACTTGTATATACTCGTAAGTGTGCATTGCAATGAATCCCAATGTCAAAACAGGTGATTCGATATTTGCGTCGTTTCCGTAAATGTACGTTAAGTAAACTTTGCGTTAACGAAAGTATTGTTCGAGAATCAAGGTGTTCATTTATAAGGTGAAGATTGGAGAGAAGTTTCGTCGAATTAATTGTTTTAAAAACAGGAAAATGCAAGGTGACTGAAAAATCTAATTAGTTTAGCAGTTAAATTAAATAAAAATTGAGCCTCAATTTTTCTTACGTAAGCCAAAATTGACGAAGATAGGAAGATTTTATAATTCACAATACGTTACTTCTAGTTATAATTTTTCATAGTTATGACGACAAGAGTCTCTCCCGCTTTTGAAAAATACTTGTTCATTTTTTTTTTCAAAACTATGACGGACTAATTAGGTAGATTTGCAATTTGCTGTCATTATGCCTATTATGATTTGTGAAATGAAATGAACATCTGAACCAAGTTCAAGAGCTGTCAATGTCAATAATCCGTGTAATGACGACAGCACTTGACCACGGTAAAGGTGTGCTCATGCTAACCGCATTTACCTGCAATGGTTGAATCGGCCCTAAGTAAACATGACAAAATCAAGATTTGAATCAAGTTGATTGCTTTTATAGTTGAATCGAGTGGAATAAATAAATACTTAACATGAGTTTTTTAGTTATTATAAATATTGACTGCCAACACTTACGGTAATTAACTAAACTCATTTTGATTAATTTATTTATATTTATTGCAAACTGAGATAATTCATGGTGACCATTACCAATATTAGCGTTCTCTTGAATATCAAGAAGCTTAAAGAGATACGATATCGTGATTCTTCTTAAAAAGATGCACAGGATTTAGTACCTTAAAATGAATAGCGTAAAGGTTATAAAAGAGTGTAAGATTTTTGATAATTTAAATTCTATGAATTGGTCAAGTTGCCTCGTATGTTAGCTATAGCAAAGTTTGTTCTTAATCAACATTTGTACATCCTGTTAACAACTCATATTAATTAAGGAAAATCCGCTATATAATAAATAATAAAATATTATTTTTCGATAGGATTCATTGAAGATATTCGTTGCCGAATTTATAAACTAGAAAAATGGTAATTTTTCTAAAAATAAACATTCACTACAGTAAATGTCCCATTAAAATATTGCCGTATTAATAAAGTTGATAAGCTTCAGGTTATAAGTTCATATGATAAGACCCGTTTTAGTAAGGAAATATGTAGAGGTTTATACAACTTGTTTGACTTTTAGCTGGAGATGAACACAATATAATATTTATACTTTTTGAAACATTAATGGTGCGCCAAATATAGTTTTATATTTATATATACATATTAACTAAATCATATAATCAATAATATGATTTAGCTAATTATGAATAATTATTTTCAGAAAAAAGATCACTCATTTGTTCTAGATAGAATTATATATTTAATATAGGTTGATAGCATTGATGTTTGAAAAGGATTTTTGCCATTAAGTGATGAGGAGGTAAAATGTTAGATTTATAGTAATAAAATAACGAAGGCTTATCATCTGTTGTTAGTCAACTTTTTATTCCCACGATACACAGACCAAATGTGGACGGCATTGCGGTTTTTACTAAGAAATTGAATCTTGAAGTGTGTGTGTGAAAATTGCTTCCTTTTGAGTCAATCATCTAAGAACATAAGACATGTTTATGATTTACAAATGATTAATGTATTTCGTCATATGCCCAGCCTTTTCTCAGTTCAGAGTCAGCTTCCTGTCTTACTGGATGCCTCTGAATACCAGTCATTTATAAGCAGCGAAACTTATCATTATTATATTTTATCGTGGTAAAATCATCAAATGAGTCCTCCCACCCAGGGCAGAGCGGGAGGGACTGTCAGACTTGAACTGACTAAAATCCACGGTGTCCTTCAATAGTCCTTTACGTACCGGGGTCACGGTAATCCGTTAGTCCCGCGACCCCGGCAGGCAGCGACACTTATCATACTTGGATAGTCCAGTAACTTGGTGATACAATACTTCGCCTGCTAGGTTCGCAGAACTGTTTTATTAGGTAACCGTGACCCTGGAACATAGAGGGCTGGCAAAGGATCACCGTGGAATTTATTTGGTACACGTCTGACAGTAAAACGTGTCAGACTCTCATTTGATGATTACATATGATAAAAAATATACGATACCTCTCGGTAAAACTGATTTCAGAATTTTGGATTCTGTCAAAGTCGGACTGGGCCGGAAGCGCATCATTTTGAAATTTTCACAACTACCTTCAGGGGTAACTTGCAAACAATTTCATTGTTTTTTTTTTTAAATTTAATTTATCTATAATTTTATGAATGAACTATCTGATCTTGTTTAAATTTAGGTCGATTCGTTTGTGGCCCCGTAAGTCAGGACTGGGGCCCGCGCAGTATGAGGCCTGGGTGACAAACGTCCAGTATGTCGTAGATGGCCACCAATTCGCGGCAAGCAAGCAAGCTCGACAAGCATTGCTTCCTTGAAGATCGATCCTTGTTATATTATGTAGCCCCGAGGCTCTCAAATGTGATAATTAAATACGTGCGAAAATGACTTCCTTTTTAGTTAATTATCTATGTATATTAAACATTACATACGTAAATTAATATCTTAGCATGATTTATCCTAACTTCCTAACTTTAATTAATATTAATAACTCTTTATTCATTTTCCATATAATAACATTTTTAAATATTTTCATAAAAGTATATTAAAAATTAAAATTAAAAATTATAACAAATAGCAGCCCATTGGTATCTGGAACAGAGTCCAAGCTACAGGCGGTCAGGGCTCCAGAGAAAAGAACCTCCTATGCGCGCCGTGTCACTCCCTTGATCCAGTTGTAAGTGTATTTGTTACTTTTTATTAAACCACTCAACTAATCATCCTGATATTTTAGCAAATACGTTGTCAGATGTACTTTCATCCCAAACAAAACCGCTTCCAGGGAATACGACAATAACGTATTTATCATAATAGATGGAACCACCTATTGCAGAACTTATTGTTAAATTCTAAAATACCTCGAGTGAATCCGTAAGTAAAGGCTAGTGTTTCTATAATTACGAAGTAGGAAAATCTGGTTCGTCACCAATACCTTCATTGATTTATAGTATTTTTAATAAAAACCGTGACCTTTTTACTAAATTAAAAGCTCGTAATATGGTATAATGCAAATTGATTTTGACAAATGACTCAAAGATAAGACTCATCATGATCCTTCATCCATATGAACGTTTACGCAATCATTTTTAATTGCTGAGATAAGCAGAGGTCATCATGTTCTATGATTTTCTATTCTAACTATGTAGTCATTGGGTGTGTCAGATCATCTGACAAGACCTTTGGTTATTTGTACTTAATTATTTATTTGTTGAGATATTTTCGAGCAATAGTATGTATACACTAAGCAGTATTCAAAAGCGGTTTTCTGCTACCATATTGATTAAACTTTTGCCTTTCCATTAGACTTCTATTTTGGAAGCCATACTATTACGAAATAGGTCTTATTTCAGAGTGTTAGAATTTTGTTAAGTGTATACATGTTATTGCTCGTGATTGTACAGTAAAAATGATTTCAATATGTACAAATACCACCTACGATAGTGCAGGTGGTTTAGTGCATGTCCTGGTAACTAAATGGTTTGATACACCTGCCGCGATGTTCTCGCTGGTGGAGATGGCGTCTTAGTCACTTCAGTGTGGCCACAAACGGCGATATCATACGTTTGATATTTCTGCGCCCGCTGCCGCCACCGCGCTAGGCCAGTATGTTTGAGCACTAGTCAAGTCTATCAAATAATCCAAACTAATATTATAAATGCGAAAGTAACTCTGTCTGTCTGTCTGTCTGTCTGTCTGTCTGTCTGTCTGTCTGTCTGTCTTTTCTTCACGCCTAAACTACTGAACCGGTTTGTATGAAATTTGGTACAGACAAAGTTTGGAACTTGAGAAAGGACATAGGATAGTTTTTAACCGACTTCAAAAAAAGGAGGAGGTTATCAATTTTATGTTTGTTACCGCATTACGACCGACTGGGTGAACCGATTTTCATGATTCTTTTTTTGTTTGAAAGCTGGTGCTTTCCGTAGGACCACCATTGTCACCAAATCAGGATCTGATGATTGGATCTTGGAGAAATCGAGGGCAACCCTCAAATTGTATAGGCCCACGCATCGTTTTTCGTAAATCTTATGAAGTAATTTAAGTACTTGCGTATGGTAATCATCATCTTATGTAGCTGAGCTGATGTTGGAAGGTACACCTACTTAACAGTAAGGAGTAGGCATCGACTGATTCATTGTTCGCATATCTCAGGAACTTCACGTCCGATTTTTTTTTGTGCTAGGTATCGTTCAACTTAGGGAATACTGCAAGTTTCATCAAAATCGGTTCAGTAGTTTTTGAGATAGGGATTTTTATTAGCTTATTGTGTACATGAGGGATGTAATTACCAGTGCTACGGTTTACGTACCGAGGTCACGGTAATTCGTAAGTCCCGCGACCCCGGCAGGCTTTGGCCCTCTAAAATAATGAGCTCTTAGAAAGGAATTCAAATAAAGATTGTATGGAAACTAATTTTGAAGTTAGAAACGATGTGAAGTTACATAAAAAAAAAATAAGTATTAAAAAAAATGTCACGTAACTTAATGAGGCAGACCAAATTCTACGCGAGCGAAGCCGCGGGCAAAAGCTAGTAGGTATATAAATGTGAAATTTTGAGAGGATAGACGGATTAATTTTTGTAACTCAATCACGTCAGAACGACTGACTGGATCTCGATGAAATTTAGTTCAGATTTAGGTTGTCAAGTCTGAAATAAAACATAAGATATCCACAATCTATGTACATAAATATTGTCTAGGCGTTTTACGCCGCTGGCAACACCTACTGATGAAAATGACTTGTAAATAATTGCTCGTACTGTATGTACTTAGGTTAGGTTTTTTATTGCTTACTTATTTTTTTATAAATGCTGAATCATGTGGTTAGCTTATACTCGTATAGTAGTTTTATTTGTTAAAATTGTTAACACGTAATAATTTTTTTGCAGCAATTGAATGCAGAGCTTTATTTGACAAGTACCTGATTATTTTTTATTTAACAGAGATTTGTACTTGACACAAGTTGAATATCTTTATCATTCTATCTAATTAAAGTTTATTCTTTGCAGCTAAAGAATCTATTTTTAACTTTATTAAAGACTTTCGTCTAATTAGTTATTTTTTCTTTTTATAGTTTGACAACCAAGGAGTCGTGTTACAAAT
Organism: Agrotis puta; assembly: GCA_943136025.2. Taxonomy (NCBI): domain Eukaryota; kingdom Metazoa; phylum Arthropoda; class Insecta; order Lepidoptera; family Noctuidae; genus Agrotis; species Agrotis puta. The sequence goes on from OW964171.2 coordinate 7,043,483, forward strand.
CATTAGTCGACGTCCCGCTGATTTGTATGGTATATTATAAATGTTACATTTATAGGTATAACTTCGTATAATTTTATGGCTAGACTATACCAGTTTTTCTACTTTCGTCTAGTAATAATTTGTTATAATCTGGTATAACTCGAAACGGGGGAATTTATAGGACAATCCTGTCCAGTTCTTTATACATGTGTGGTGCTATCTATGTATATTTGTTAATTAGATAGGTATAATTAAAAATCGAGTTTGCTAGAATCCGAGAAGACTGATATGTTAGGTCAAAGTAAGGTTGTTTCTGCCCATTAGTGCCTTTGCACTGGTCTTTGGTCTAATTTAAGCGTTTAGAACCGCGTAGCAGTGCGTAGCAGTGCGTAGCTACGCTACGTAGACGCAATAGACACGCTACGCCATATTATACGGTCGAATGAGTAACCTCCTTTTTGGAAGTCGTTTAAAAAACTGTCAACGTCAAAACGACACTACACTTTGATATAAGGGTCGTTTTTAGAAGTGTTTAACAGATGTTTATTTATTTTTGTGGTAAGGCGGTGTCTTGTTGTGATGTTACATCATTTGTTACTGACCATTTTAAACACAGGACACAGGAAACATTTTGGGTGGCCATTTCAACTAATTTTGAATTATTAGAAAATGCTAAATCTGAGTATAATTTTAATAAATTTAATTTAATTGACAAAACAGTTACAGACATAGTAAAGTAAACCATTTATAAATTGGGATAGGGATATCTTTCGTGATTATGTAGAATTATGATATAATTTAGTAATAAGCCGTGATTAAGCAGATTAAAACAGTATTTATAAATTGATGACTTTTGATTTTATAAACTCAGATCATGGGATTTAGTGACGTCATGGACGTCACACCACTTTGAAAATTTGCTGGTAATTCTCAGAATCAAAAGCAGACTGCCATACGGTAAATTAATAAATTGATCAATTTATCTTCTGTGTCTCAAATCATTGTAATTATTTACCATCTATCTATATAAAAAGCTTGTCTTCTACTCATGTAACATTTTCAAAGATTTACATAATTAACGGTGTAAAAATGTAATTATTTTAATTTATGCTAGGCGATCACTGAAGATTTATTGAAGTGATGTGACAATGAATATTAATACTCGTAGGTAGCAGATGTGAATAAGTAGGTGGACGAAATAGATTTTTATGTAACATTACAGTCATTCACAGTCATTCAGCGCTGTGACAATTTTAAAAACTACAACTTTAAGCACAGGACTAAATTATTTTTTATTAGTTTTACCTTTTGTCGTTTTTCTTTTATATATTTTGTTTCCTTTGTTGGTTTTATTCATGTATTTTTTTTTATCTGCCTTTGTGTGTCAATAAATCTCTTTTCTTTCTTTCTTTCTTTCTATTCAAATGGAACATAAAAATAATTATGTGTAAATTATGTATTTTGGAACGTAAGATGCGTTACTTTTGTAACTTCCTTAAAAACATTCTAAAAGTTTTATTTCAGGTGAATTAACTACTAATTAATTGAATACATAGGGTAAAATAGGGTTAAGGTTAGGGTTTTATACATAGTATAAAACCCTCATCTTTTTAATCAACATAGTAAGTAAACAAACCACTTGTTGGCTACTGCACTAAGTAAATAGGAAGGCAGGCATATGTTTTCACCTGTAATTAAAGTGACGAATTGGGCGAGGACAAAAAATATGTATTTAATTCGTGCTTAATGTATTTATGTCTGTGTTTTTAAGAGGACATGAATGAATGACAAATTCGAAAGATAAATGAACTATTCTCTCTCTAAATTTCAATAAGTTATAATGTTCGATCGTTAAAAAGTGTTTTTTTTTGTGTTCTAAAAGTATCAAACTTTCATTTTAATTGATATTGAATATTCGCATTCGCATCCGCATTCGCATTCGCGAATGTCAAAAATCATAAATTTGTAACATCACTCATTAGGAAAATAATGTTAAGCTGTTGCCCGTCGTTTCACTCGCTGCTCGGCTCTTATTGGTTGTAAAGTGTTATAAGCTATATAACACTTTACAACCAATTAGAGCCTCAATAAATGGTCTATCTAACACAAACTCATTTTTTCAATTCAAACCAGTAGTTCCTGAGATTGGCGCGTTCAATCAAACAAACTCTTCAACTCTTTAACTTTTTTTTTAGTATGTTTATCAGTTGTCTAGTACCCATAACACAAGCTCTGCTTAGCTTGGGACTAGATGGCGTTGTGTGATAGTTGTGGAATATTTATTTATTTTATATTAGTTTAGATAATGATGAGTAAAATCCGTATACTTATTTTCACCACGCTTTGTTCTTGTATGTTTAAAATTCATCATTACCAGAGCAAAGCCGGGGCGAGTCACCAGTTATGTATTGATAAGTATGAAATAAACAACATTATTTTTGTAGTACCAGTAGAGTATCATCACATCAGATTTCGTAATACAATAATATGGTTTTTTTCCTGTTTCATTTCTTACATTTCTTTCGATCATGTATACCCGTAGTATGTAGACAAATAACTTCTTAGAAATACTTTCGATATTGACTCTTACCTAAGTATAATCAAACATTTTTTTATATATCTCTCGTCAGTTCCAAATTCTTTCACTCTCGCGATTTATTTTGATAAAATGAGTCATATTGTTGACCGACTTTGACTTCACGTCCATTTATATGTTTATTATTATTTCGAATCACATTTTGCGAAAATATTTCCGTACTTGTTCGTAAAGGAAGGCAAAATCATGGTGTAAATGTGTGAACCTAAAGGTGAATTGACTATAGAAAACCTTTGCGACAAACTATACGTATAGTCGTCTTGACCGATTTTGGCCACGGTGGGCAATCTCAATGGAGGTTTGCCATCTGCGCGGGACATATTACAGTGCACAACTGTGTGCGCAGACACAGGTGCACTCTCTGTTTCTTTACTCTCATTGTCCGATGGGACGGCAATCCCACACGACCGACAGGCGCACTGCCAACGGTTTATCGTGCTTTCACAAGACTTTTTTTTATCGTGGTAAAATCTTCAAATAAGTACTGACTAAAATCCACGGTGATCCTTCTATAGCCCTTTACGTTCCGGTCTCACGGTAGCTCATTAGACCCCGGCAGGCTTTGACCCTCTAAGGAGGCCCCGTCATATTAATAACGGGGCCCGAACACGACGCGCCGTCGACCCGGGGGCATGGTCCATGACCTGACGGCGAGTCACCCATTACTCACCCTCCGCGTTTCCGCGCCTGCGATGGCTGGAAATTGCTTCAAAAGGCTGCTGACTTCAATAAAAGGAGGAGGTTCTCAATGCGTTACAACTTACGACTACGGCTAGGTGAACCGATTTTGATGATTATTTATCTGTTCGATGCAGTTTATCTGTCATTTGGTCCCATACTCGTAAACGGTTCGTTATTTTTTAATTTTATGAGCATTTTTCACTTATTGTGTACTTGGGTGATGTAAGTATCGGTACTGCGGAGTATTAATTTCCAGTAACGTGAAAATTAGGTATTTGACATAAACTAGATTGAATATTTGAACTAAAAAAATCTTCTGGAAGTACCGAATTCCATATTTTACACGTTTTTGTGGTGTTTTTTGACGGTGGTTAGTTTTTTCCGTCGACTGTACAGTTTTAAAGATTAATTGGTTACATTGTAGCTGTCATTGCACCTGTAATTATGTTTTTTTTTCTATAAAAATCATGTTTTTGAAAACATGTTGGAATCTAATCTTACTTATCTTAAGTTTGGATGCATGGATCGATTATTACTCAATTATGTTAGAACGGCTGAACGGACATCGGTGAAATTTTGCACAGAGATAACAGGTTCCCGTTTATTCCGATACAACATTCTCGTTAGTTATTTGTGTAGTTACATGTGAGTGAAGCTCCTAGTTAGTAATTAATAATATGTTTAATTATGCAATCTATAAACATTTAACAATACTTGACCAACTCACGCATTCCATAAAACAAAAACAAAACAATTTAGTAAAGTAAATTCACTCAAAGAATGACCACTAAAAACAAACAAGTGCCCAGTATGGACAAACAATTTCACTGCCTTTCATGCAGTGAATCGTAATGCACGATGAATCATGGCAAATATGCCACAGGTAAAAAAAATCGAGGTCATTGGCCGAGCTTCGCGAAACTTCAACTTGCTGTCACAGCGGTAAGCTTAGTGCAGAGATGGCAAACCTTCGTACTTACTGTGAAAATTGTCAAGTTTGTATATCATATTTATGTCTGAGAATATGTCAAAATGAATTAATTAATTTTGTCAGACAAAAATATATCAGATACATTAATGTATATCACATTTTTTTTAAGGAAGGCAAATAATCAAATATGTGTGGACTGTCAGACTTGTACTGACTAAAAACCACCGTTTTTCTTCAATTGCCCTTTAGGTTTCATAGTCATGGGTGGTCATAATTTTGTGTGATCGTAAAAATAATCAAATCAAAGCTCAGTGTTTGAAAAATGTTATAAAAAAGGTTTTGAACGTAGCTTATAACTTCATAGAGAATATTATGACATGTAATAACCGAATAATTAAATTATAGATTTACTGATGATAAGAGTAAGCCTTTTTTTTCTTTGCCATCAAGCGGTCAGCATCCGAATTACACGTAATTCGGATTTTACCCGGTAATTTAATTCTCGTATTACTAAAGATTGGAAATGGGCTTTAGAAATACAGTTTGTTTACAATTTATTTACGTCTTCCATGTGTTTACTATCCCTGGCATTAAGGAAAATCAATTGTATTACTGTTTTTAATAGTATTATAGTTATGTTTTATTGTCCGAAATGACCGTTAACTATTGATTCATAACTCGGTAACCCAGTTTTGGAATTAAAAAATAACTTTTATAAGCTTTGCGGTTATTATCGTTATTACTATTATTTAGTATGAGTAAGCAATATTGATAGGCAAGTACTTGAAGCTAGTTCATGCATAGATGGAGGTATTAATCATATTGCGTTTTTTTTTAAACTCCAAAGTGAGCAGTGAAGTGTTGAAGGTTTTCAATTAGCAAAAACCAAATTTCCCCTCGAATTTTTCCTCTGATTTTGTTTCTATAGCTACAATTTCTTTTTGAATGTCTTATTTAAAAAAATGCTCTAATCTATTTTTTAATCATGATAATTTTGATATCACCATTACTTTTTATCTTTTGTCGCCATGATGATCAGAAATAATGACACTAACTAAGTATACCTATACTTATGCTCACTAGGTTCGTTCACACGCTCAGAAGGAAGTTTTTAAGCAAGAATAAATCATGGCAAGTCTCCAATTAAAGTAAAAACGAACTGATTTATAACGCGACCGGTAGACAGTCTGTCGCTTCACCAATTTAGTCATCTCTATGTTAATTCTACCATTTAATTTATATACCCGATCCGTTAAAACGATAAACTCACTCCAATTTATAACTCTTAACCCAGAAACTCCATAAAACAAAATAAAAATCATATTTTATCTCAAAACCCACACATAATCCGCAAATTAGTTAGAACGACGTTTAAGTTAAATATTAAAACGATATAATTTATATTTACGTACCTTTTTTTATATAAAAAAATGATTTACCACACACAGTGGTAAAAAACGTTGACAGATAGAAAAAAAATATACAAAGAAACGAAACGGTTTCTGTGAGCTTCCTTTCCACGCTAGCCATAGGCTGAATATGAACAGAACAGTGGATTCATTATAAAATAAATATTGTTATGTTAATGTGCAATTAAAACAAATAACCTTCGCGATCACAGTTTTAACTACCGAGATGGCACTGTGGGACGCGCGGGGTCAAAGGTGTTCACTATAACTGTCGTACTAACTGTTTATCAGATTTTTACTATCAAAGCATGTGTCTGCATACAAATTAAATTATTAGATTGTTAATTAAGCTCTTGTTTAAACACACTCTGTGATATCACAAACAGTTAAACATCTTTTGAACACTCTTCTAAAAAACTGTTGTGTACTTAAAAACGACCCCTATACCTGGTGTCTGAGTGTAATTTATCTATAATATGTATGCATTTAGAAAGTATATAAGTGTGTTTATCAGTTGCCTAGTACCCATAACACAAGCTCTGTTCAGCTTGGGACTAGATGGCGTTGTGTGATAGTTGTGGAATATTTATTTATTTATATCAACGTCAAATGCAGTTTTGAAGTTGACAGTTTATTTAAACAAGTGTTTAACAGATGTTTAACTATTTTGTAGTAAGACGGATCTTCTTTTGGTTCCGACTTTGTTTACGTGAACATTGGAAAAAAAGGTAGGTCTTTTAATCCACTAGAAGTATAATAAGGTCCCATAAGGATTGAAAGGAACAATCATATAAAATACTTTCGTAAGTAAAATAGTAAAAGTTAGTATAAACGATCACGAGATGGTAAAATATAAGACGTAGCATCATTTTTTAGGTGGTATATAAGTATACACCTTATTTTCGTTGAAATTTAGATTTTTGGTCACTGAGCTGTCTACAAAACTCTTTTTTTTTGTGGCTAAGAAAACACATATATAAGAAAATAGCAACATTAAAAATATGAGTCTTACGGTCTTTTTTAACCAGCCAAGCATACAAAGTGTTAATCTAGGATACCACAGAATTATGGTGAAGGAAAAAATAGTAAGGACATCTGGAATTGATTCATACTTTGTCGTCAATCATTACCAGCAAGCAAATAAGTTAGATTATGCGGTTTCAATGTGAAACATTTATGTGCAATATCTCTTTCATTTATTATGGTTTCCTGAGTATCTGTAATTCATATTATGAAGCTGAAGAATATGTTTGGTTGAACGCGCTAATCTCAGGAGCTACTGGTTCGAATTGAAAAAATATTTACGTTTTGTGTTGGATAGTCCATTTACCAGGGAAGGTTATTGGCTATATAACATAACGCTACGAATAAAAGGAGCCGAGCAGCGGGGGTAAAAGCACGGTGAAGAGCTAGTTATTGTAAATTATTATAAGCCAACCGCTGAAAACAAAACAAGTAATTTTATTTTAAAACTAGCTTTTGCCTGCGGCTTCACCCGCTCCCCCCCCCTCCCCCCTTAGTGATATTTTTTTTAAATAAGAGCCTAAGTTACTCCTTATTACATCAGCTACCTACTAATAAAAGTCTCGTCAAAATCGGTCCGGCCATTTTACAGATTAGCCGTTACAAACAGACAGACAGGCAAAAAAATTGTAAAAAGGGTAATTTCAATATTACAAACAGACACTCCAATTTTATTTATATGTAGGTATAGATGTTTTAGACAATTTCACAATATTGTAGGACTGTTAATATAATTTTATTGTTATTTTTCTCACACTTTGAATGTTGTGCATGCCTGTAAATGATGCATTTACACAGCACTGATTAGCTACCTGTAATTTAATCATTTCTTATTTATTTTATACATATGTCGTTGGTGTGCCTTGCTAAATAAAATAGCGTTCAGCACTGAACTCCTCTACGTTGATGTCGGTTGCGATCGTGTGCTGCGCGTACAAGACTGACCGTACGCCTTGTAACTCGTAGTTTAGTGTTATTATATTTTAGTCTTTTATATTCCTACTGTTAATTTTGTTGTATGTTATAAATTTTAATCTTTTATATCTTCTAAAACAATGTAATTTATCTTTTATGACTAGCCCAGAACTCAAAAACATAATAAATTAAAATATAATAAACAAAAAAGTGCGACTTTTATTATATGTTCAACATGTCATCTGATTTTATTGTTGCACAGAAAATTATATTGCAGAGTGATATGATTTACGATTTGTTATTATTCAAGACATGTGTTGAAAGTTGAAAAGGTCAGTTGATTAACTTGAAAACTTTTATTTATCTAATTTTCGGGTAACTAAGCGATGTATTAATGACTAGTTGTTTCGTGTCACTTTGTTCACTCTGAAAACACACACACAATTTCAGCAGCATTCGGTAACATTTTTATAAACTCCTTTTAGTAAAATCAGATGAGTAACTTTGTCTATTAAATATTAATATAGATAGTTAAAATAATTTTATTAACGCAAAGTAAACCTTGACACATTGGAGGAATTGTTTTCCTTATTAGTGACCATCGACCCTGAAGGTGAACCCTTAATCATAACTAGAATCGAACTCACTTTGTAAATCGATTGAAATAATTCTGTATATTTCCTGTTTGAGCACTTCACGTGCAATAAATCAGACATTCTTTTTAAAATTAATTAAAATTTATTTATTTGAAAAAGTGTATAAATAATAATTCATATTGACTAATTTACGAGCTGTGATCATCAATTTCGTGAGATATTCGAATTTTCGAAATGTTAATGTTATTGCATTGATTGTTTTTAAAACTATTAACGTCATTGAAATTCGATAACAAATTCTCGTGTGTGACAAATTGATAATAATTAATTGCAAATGAATGCTCAATTCATCTATATCTATCTATCTATATATATAAAAATGTTATGTTGGTTTGTGTATGCTTCAAAAACTCAAAAAGTTCTGCACCGATTGAGCTGAAATTTTAGCATGATATATAATCCGCATCAAGGATGGTTTTTATGTATTTTTTTTTTGAAAAACAATTTTTTGTGCCACAGCGAAGCGGGGCAGGGTACAGCTAGTTATTTTATAATGCAGGCATTCGTATTCATAACTGCCTCGTTGATTTAGTGGTCTGAAGCGCGACTGTTGAGCATGATGTCCTGGGTTCGATTCAAATTTTTTTTTTGTAGCATTCAAGTAGTGTGGATATTATGTCCGGAAGATAGAAATAAGCTTAAATTCTAAAAACAACATATTACTTGGCAAAATGTGATTGATAGTTAGGAACACAGCATCTTTTTATCAGTGCAGCAAAATTAAAAGGGTTAAAAACTAACCTCATAATTCTGCTTTAGCGTGTCTGTATGGTCGCGGGACTGTACGAATTACTGTGACCCTGGAACGTAAAGGGCTATTGAAGGACACCGTGGATTTTAGTCAGTACGAGTCTGACAGTCCCTCCCGCTCTGCCCTGGGAACTCATTTGATGATTTTACCACGATAAAAAAAAGCGTGTCTGTATATAAAAATTCTATAAATGTTTATCCAAACTAATATTATAAATGCGAAAGTAACTCTGTCTGTCTTTTCTTCACGCCTAAACTACTAAACGGATTTGTGTGAAATTTGGTACAGACATTGTTTGGAACTTGAGAAAGGACATAGGATAGTTTTTATTACAAAAAATAAAATAAAAAACAAAAATCTGCCGGAAGTCACTATTCCACACGAACGAAGTCGCGGGCAAAAGCTATTTGACCCATAAATCACGTATTTATTTGCATTGAACCTACATATGTCATATATTTTAGAACTTGCAAAGTGACCGCCTACTCTCATTATCACTGTGTTGGTCCCAGCTTTGGTATTAGCAGATCTCTTAATAGGCAACGCTTTTAATTCCAAGGTTTGTTTATTTCCGCTTTTGAGCCAATTTTTATGGGAGGGACTGAATTAAAAATAAAATTTCAAGGATCTATGGCATAAATAAGTCAGTATAATAATCTGGAAAAATAGCAAAGCGGTTAGATTACCGTTACGGTTTATTAGATTTATAATAATTTTACTTTTGAATTGTCTTTTTTATATTTACTATGGACACTTTTTAACTTACTACATCGTTCGCGCATAATGTACCATCTGAAAATGAATTATGTGACAAAGATTCTGTAATAATTTTGGCGATTCAAAAAGAGTGTACATGGAGTTTCTTGCCCATTCTTCTCCATAGAGATCTACGCTTTGGAAAGGCACCTACTGTATTTTCACGGTTATTATTTCTAGTGACTGCGACTGTAGCATCATAACTAGTTTTGAACTGTTTTTATTTTTGCCTTTTGACAATTCAAAAGTGCCTGCAGTGCGCGCAGCAGTTATGAAACTAGCAATACGATAATCACCCTTAGTTTACAACTATTGGGTAAAAAACGTAGGCGAATATATTATCAAGGTGTATTGATTTTCTGTACCTCTAACAAAACACAAGTTATTGACCAATACAATAAAAAATTAAGTTTATTAATCTTCCTCATTTCACCGTTACAAGACATTCGCTCTTAAAATAGACAATAATTTCTGTGAAACAAAACATATTGTAAACCCAAATATAAAACAATAAAAAATACAAAATTAACAATTTTATTACATCGTAAAGATTTTAACACGCCTGTTGAGTATAATTAAAATTATTATAAAACAATAACCTACGTAAATAAAGATGACTCATTGGTGTCAAACTTCTTGTTATTGTATCTTCCTATTATTTTATTGAGATACGACATTTTGACCGACAAAGATTGATTTAAAAGTTGATCACCTTTATGCATTCATTCACTAGCGATCCGCCCCTGTTTCGCACGGGTGCTAACTTGCACTAATTTTATTTATAAACCTTTCTCTTGAATTTCACTCAATCTGTTGATGAAATATCGCAATAAAATCCGTAGCGTAATTTGAAAGATCTAAGCATGTAGATATTAAGGATTTGCCAAGCGCTGCACTAAACATGCTATAAATTGTTGATCGTGCGTAGGATAAAAACTTGAAACATTTAATAAATTTTTATTTTTGTTTTTGCTACGCACTAGGAATTTCTCCTGTGTCGTGGGTGCGTTTACGAACATATAAACTCACATACTTTCACAAACGCCCAGACCCGAAACAACTACTTGTAGATCATACAAATATTTGTTCCGTGCGGGAATCGAACCCGCGACACGCCGCGCAGTAGTCTAATTGCTCAGCCACTGCGCCAAACGTGCCGTCGAAAAATAAATAATATTATAAATAATGTCGTATTAAATTGAGTACAATAATGAACTAGCAAAACAATAGGCATTTTGACAGTATCAATAAATTGCAAATCTAATTGGTCGGTCATTACAAGTACAATTTTCAGGTATTTGAGACAAATGTCTGAAAATTTTACTTGTAATTCAACATCAGGTTGTATGTTGATAATTGATTGATTTGCAAATGCAAAAAGTAATGTATTCACATCAGTAAATTATAAATAACCGACGCTTCCACCTTAAGAATAGTACGTAGTTACCCAAAGTTATTTTAACCCATGACTTTGCATTTTTGTATTACATAATTAACCTTAAAATCAACATAGAAATGAAGACACATTTAGATAATTATGGAACACACATTTGCTAAATCCCAAAAAAAAATAGAATAAAAAAAAATTAAACTTTTCTTAAATGTTTTAATGCAAATCAACATTAATTGGGCTATCATCTAAAACATAATTGTGTATTATTTATTGGCCATGCTTAATTAATAGACATTAGTTGTCGGAATTCAAAACACACGTTCATTCATCACTGTCATTCCTTCCTAATTCTTTAACATTTTATAATAGATTAATAATGTAAACATGTGTTTCATAGTATTATTCTTTTGTAATATTAAACGGTGATAAAGTATTAAATTGATAGTTGTTCCTTATAACTATGGCCCTATTGACTTTGATAATACATATTATGTCTCGTGGCCGTGACCCAATGGTTGACAGGTTTAAGTAAATACGGATGCAGGTCAAAACCTGGTAAAATCACAAGTCGATATCCGTCAAGATCATTATTTTGACTTTCGTTTTATATTAATACGATAAGGTGAACGAGACTTGATCAACAAATATTTACTTACTGTTAAGATATTTCTGTTTATTATTTATTTCGTTGTGTGTTTCTGTTTAGCCTTGGCCTCACGCTGTGCATAGAGCTTGCCATAAAGCATTTCTCTTTTTATGTTTTTTCTGAGGACGAAATATTTTAATATTTTTGTTATAAAATTAATTAACATGTTAAACGGATATTTAATCTGCCTGTATTATTTATAATGGCTTTGAAACAAAAGAAAATAGAATTTCCAATCAATGGCACTACATTCATATAATTATTTTAAGAGACTACTTGACACTCTATGAATTTCTCTTGGGTCGTGGGTGCGTTTAGAAACATTTAAACTCACATAGACAGACGCCCAGACATGGAACATCTACCTGTAGGTTATACACATTTTTGCTCCATGAGGGAATCGAACCCGCGACACGAAGCGCAGCAGCAGTAAAATCACTCAGCCATTGCGCCATCCGAGCCGAACTAAATGTAATTTATTGTTATTTATTTTGTTTCTTTTGTTAAGCATTTATACATATTATGAATTTTGAAACAAAATATAAAAGATGGTTGTTCATTTAAATAAAAAGTATGTTTAATTTAGGAATAAACGTTTTAATTGTTTTCGTATCAAATTATACCTTTTTCATTTCAATGACGATTAATCAATTTTAAAACTGGCTTTATCTACGTTTCTTAAAATATTTTTTTTACTAGGAATTTAATTTGATTGCTAGTAAAACTATTTTAAGTCTAAAAATATCTAAAGCCTAATTAAGCGTAACGTTTACGTTCTTAAATAATAAATCACTTGTTAATTTTGTTAATAAATTTAAATCTAAATTGACCGTATCGTACTATTTAATTATTATTTATTATTCATACATGCAATCGAACCGCATCAAAGTAAGACATTTGAATAATCTAAAGTCGGTGAGAAAACTGTTGTTTGACCTTACCTACTTTGTTTTTGTAACGTAACAAGTAACTTAATAAATTTAGTACAAAAAACGGTTATTATAGGTCATGTCTAATAACCACTCTGTTCCAAAGATTTATGATGCGATGATGGCGGAAGCATGTAAGTCATAATTATTGATAAAAGTGTTAATTATATTAATCGTCAATTAAAAGGTCGTTTTTATTTATAACTTAATTTATTATTGTATTTTGGGCCGTGACTTGTTGCTCTTTTACTTATGTGTTTACTGGTCGGATTTACTTTACTTTCTCTTTCATAGAATTGAATATACGTAATTATTGTCTCGCCTTGGAGATCAGAACTGTTTATTAAATTAACAAAGAAACTGTATTTAAAAAGCATTTTAGTGTAAAATAAAACTGGGGATACTATTACCCCATATAAACTACATATTATTTAAAAAACATGGTTACAAAATATCTACCCTTTTTTATCTTGGTAAAATCATCAGATGAGTCCTCCCACCCAGGGCAGGGCGGGAGGGACTGTCAGACTTACGTAATTCGTGAGTCCCGCGACCCCGGCAGGCTTTGGCCCTCTACAGGGGGCCCCGTCACTATGTTGACACTCCCTGAGGCGCGCGTGGAACACAACGCGCCGTCGACCCGGGCATGGTCCATGGTTGGACAGCGAGTCGTCCATTACTCGCCGCTCGCATGCCCGCGCCTCCAGTGGCCGGAAATCGTTTGCCGACGTCCGTCGCCGTGGGCGTCTACCACTGCGGCTGGGGTGGAGGGAGGACGCTGTCCTCTCCCGCACGCGGCCCGCCTCCTCCTTCGCTAAAATATTTACTCTAAATGAAAACCTAGAAGTGTAACCTTTATCAGTTATAACCACCAGTCTAATATTGTTTTTTTAACTGAACGACGTGGACGACACGATTAGCGGTCGCGGTTTCGATCCCGGCACCGAACAAATATTTGTATGACCTGCAAGTAGTTGCTCCGGGTATGGTTGTTTGTGAATTAGAGTTTCTATGTTTGTAAACGCACTCACGATACAGGAAGAAATTCCTAGTGTGCAGCAAATAAAAAAAAAAGGAATAGATATTAAGTCACAGTCATTTTAGTAAATATCCATTGACAGGCCTGTTGGTCTAGTGGTTAGTGACCCTGACTGCTATGCCGGAGGTCGTGGGTTCGATTCCCACCCAGGACAAATGTTTGTGTGATGAGCACGATCATTTGTTCTGTGTCTGGGTGTAATTTATCTATAATATGTATGTATTTAGATATATATAAGTATGTTTATCAGTTGTCTAGTACCCATAACACAAGCTCTGCTTAGCTTGGGACTAGATGGCGTTGTGTGATAGTTGTGGAATATTTATTATTATTTATTATTATTATCCATGTATAGAATCCTACGTTTATGCTATTATGCTGAAAATAATTAACCATCGCCAACATCATTCTCTTAAGGTGACATTTTTTCTTGAACATCTCGAACAATTAACATTTTTTCCTCGAAGAACATAGCGGCATGTATTTCTTGTTAATTTAATACGAACGGCAACATAGCAGCTTCGTATGCCAGTGATAAATACCGACAGTAACGGTGACAGCAAAAGTTAAGGTCACAACTTGGTCAAAAGTTCAATATGTCGAATACCCATCTGAATAAAGGACTACACGTATAATTAATCATTGTTGTTTCTTTATTAAACTGTTTAGCCTCTCGGAACAAGTAAATTAATCAACCATTTTGAAATTTGTCTCTTTAATGGATTGTGTTACGTTTCTTGATTTATTTTCAATCCTAAGTGACATCTGATTGAATCTGTTTGCCTAGGTGATTGTTTAAGCGGTAACCTTTGTAGTTTATTCATTTGAAATTTTAATGTTAACTTCCTCGTACGTAGTGTTATATCTTTCCTGTATGTTCTTTTGTAAATATAAGAAAAAACCGTCTCTTGTTTACTTTCCATTTTATTATTGAAGGGCGTAATAAGATCAATAACATAACGTTTTACCACACCTTTGTTAAACAGTGTTACCAACATTTGTATACATTAAGCAGGTGAATGATTATAGGTCATTTTAACACTGTAATCTATACTTATAATAAATCTGTAGAGAGGCCAATTCTGTACATGAAATATTAAAAAAAAAATAACTATCAAGGGGTGATAAGGGATCGCTACTGATGCCAAAAATGCAATCAGTAAAATTTTTGTCTGTCTGTCTGTCTCTCTGTCTGTCTGTCTGTCTGTATGTTCGTTATAGAAACAAAAACTACTCGACGGATTTTAACAAAATTTGGCACGATTATTCTTCATACTCCTGGGCAGGTTATAGTATACTTTTCATTACGCTACGATCAATAGGAGCAGAGCAGTGAAGGGGAATATTGGGAAAACGGGAGAAGTTACTCCATTTTTTAAGCTTCCGTCGCGTGTTCAGCTTTAATGGTTAAAGCTACATAGAAATCATGTATGACGGAAATGTTTTCCTTAAAATTATATAAAAATATTCCTTGACAGCATATGTCTATCTTTTATGGTTGACTCACAATAACACGTGAAACTCCCGATAGCTTAGCAATTCGGAGCTTTCTGATTATATTTGTCTACTGTGGCGTTTACAACACTCTCACTCATCCCTAATTTAAAAAAAAAAATAACATTATTACCTATTCAATAAAAAAAGAATCATGTAAATCGGTGTAGAAACACCAAAGTTATACGTGAAATACGCTAATCAGTCATCGCGCGTAAATACAGAATCATGCTATAAGGATTATCTTGGAAAAAAAGCGCGCGTGCTTCATACAATATTTGGCTGTTGATGCGAATAGACGTTCAGACTGTTCGACCTTATTGACAGACAATAATTGTTATTTATAAACCGTGCTTATCAGCGCGACTTTTAGTCTTTTTTTTTTGGCGTGGTAAAATCATCAAATGTTTTCTCCCACCCAAGACAGGCGGGAGGGACTGTCAGACTTGACAGACTAAAATCCACGGTGTCCTTCAATAGCCCTTTATGTACCGGGGTCAGGGTTATTTGTGAGCCCCGCAACCCCGGCAGGCTTTGGCCCTCTACAGGCCCCGTCATTATGCTGACACTCCTTGAGGCGCGCGTGGAACACAACGCGCCGTCGACCCGGGCATGGTCCATGGGCGGACAGCGAGTCGCCCATTACTCGCCGCCCACATGCCCGCGCCTACGGTGGCTGTAGATAGTCCACCGACGTCGGTCGCCGTGGGCGTTTACCACTGCGGCTGGGGTGGAGGCAGGACGCTGTCCTCTCCCTCACGCGGCCCGCCTCCTCCTTCGCGAGCATGACTGCTTCGCTTCGCAGAAGAAGGCAATCGCTTCCCACTCCGTCTCGCCCTGCAGCATGGCCTCAACCAATGCCGGGCGCGAGAGATCTCCGCCTATCGCCTTCGTGAGGACACGGCGGTGCTCTGCCCAAGCGGGGCAGTCCTACCCCGTATGCTCCACCGTGTCCTCCGGACGATCCTCGCAGTGGTGACACCCAGGAGTATCTTCCCTCCCTATCAGACACAGGTACCTCCCGAAACTTCCGTATCCGGTGAAGACCTGCGTCATGCGGTAGGTCAGGACGCCATGACGCCTATCCAGCCACTCCTCAAAGAGGGGTCTTATCGCCGCGATTGCGGCTGGCCCTTTTTAATTTTTAGTATTTGAATAGTTTATTTTTAGATTTGTTTTGTTGTTATTTATGAAATAGGTATAAGAGGTTTTGGTAGTGTTTAAATATATTATTAGTTTACATTTTATTTCTTTATAGTTGAAGCAATAGTAGGTACGAATATCAGTTATTTTGGTAGTGTTTAATTATATTAATAGTTTACATTTTATTTCTTTACAGTTGAAGCAATAGTAGGTACGAAATTAGTTATTTTGGTAGTCTACACTAATATTATAAAGAGGAAAACTTTGTTTGTTTGTTTGTAATTAATAGGCTCAAAAACTACTGGACCGATTTTAAAAATTCTTTCACCATTCGAAAGCTACATTATCCACGAGTAACATAGGCTATATTTTATTTTGGAGAAAAATAGGGTTCCGTAAAATATTTGGGTTTTTCGGCCACAGGGTGTAAAAAATCATCCAGAAAAGTTACTTATTTTGCGTACGCTGCCTAAACTATAAAAGATAGAAGCATAAAATGTTCAAATTAATTGTTGATCTTATAAATATCTCCAAAAAAGTCTGCGACACACTATGTCTATCTATGTCGAGTGTTTGCGATGACTGCGTCGTCGATGTTAGTGTCGGTGTCTGTGAATAGACCTGGGAATCATGTTGCTGACCGTGTCTTTCCTGAGTAGGCTTTTTGCAGCGGTAACCGACATTCACGCGGACGGAGCCGCGGGCGCCCACTAGTCCGTAAATATAAACTTGTGATAAAGTAGATTACGTCTTGATATTAAGTAAGTAAGTAAGTAATAATATTTAGGCTCCCTATTTCTACCTTGAGTTCCAAGTTTCAAGTGTCAATGCGGGCAGCGAGTAATGGGCGACTCGCTGTCCGACTATGGACCATACCCGGGTCGACAGCGCGTTGTGTTCCACGTGCGCCTCAAAGAGTGTCAGCAAAAATGACGGGGCCCCCACTCTACAGGGCCAAAGCTTGTCGGGGTCGCGGGACTTGATTTACCGTGACCCCGGTACGTAAAGGGCTATTTAAGCCCTGTGGGCACTGTGGATTTAAGTCAGTACGAGTCTGACAGTCCCTCCCGCTCTGCCCTGGGTGGGAGGAGTCATGTGATGATTTTACCACGTAAAAAAAAAGTGTCAAGTGTCAAATACATCCCGCGATCTCTTATCTGTGATGTGATGAGATGGCGTTGAATATTACCCGGGATATGCTGAACTTATTTCGTCAACGTTGCAAAAGGATTTTACGTTTTTTTTTTTTAATTTAAGAGCCTTTGCGGTGCTTCTTCAGGACAATGGCCTCCCTCTCTCCTTCCATATCGTAATCTAGTGTCAATCCTTCAAAAATGAGAACATCTCCTCCTCCCGTCTTTTCTGGGCCTGAAGCTTTGTTGTTTCCTCCCTGCTCCTGCTTTCTCTGCTCTGCCGGCCTGATCTTCCACTGAAGTGTTATTTTAACTCATACGTATCCGATATGAATTCTCCAAATTATGCGATGATGCAAGTCTGCTGTCTTACAAGTCTCGTTGATACCGCTAAACTTGATCTGACATAACTTATGTATTTTTATATCTACTTTATTAGGTGTGACTCCGTTAGAAATAATCAAGTTTTTGTGTCAATTTTGGAAATGTCATAACACTAATAATATTCGACGATGACATTAATTGTTTGTATATCTATTTTATTTTATACCAGCCCCTGACTCGCACGTGTTTTATCACTTGACGAAATGTTGAATGAACCCGGAATACATTCTGTAAATGAATGTGAAAAGAGTATCAAAAACTGTTGCGCAGTTTTAAAACAACTGGGTCACCCAAGTATGTGGAAGTGAAGAGCTGGTGGCCAACCATGACGTTTTAAAACGAGATTAGTTCCGCTGAGGGAAAGAGACAGAAACACCCAGACCCGGAACAACTACTTGCAGATCATACAAATATTTGTTCCGTGCGGGGATCGGACACGCGACACACAGCGCAGCAGTTCAACTGCTCAGCCAATGCGCCAAACGAGCCGTCAATTGGCTTAGGATCGCAATAATTGTAAACTCATGGGGAGAAGTACTTTCCCTTTTAAAAGTACCCAAAGGGACTCTATTTCTAAGAATTTGTCTGTCTGTCTGTTCGTCTGTCACCAGGCTGAATCTTATGAAACGTGATAGTGAGACAATTGAAATTTTCATAGATGATGTAGGTATTTCTATACAATAACAAATACTAAACAGATTTATGTAAATAGTTAAGGGGGTCCCATATAACAAACTTGAATTTTTTGCTCATTTTTGCTCGGAATTGATAACGGCAACTGAATTTTTTTGTGATATAATCATCAAATGAGTCCTCTCGTCCTGAGTGGACCGGAAAGGATTGTCCAACTCTTACTGACATCGCCCTGTTGCTTGCCCTTTGCGTTCCATGGTCTTGGTTACCTATACAGACAGTCCCGCGAACAAGCATTAGTTTTTTCTCTGCAGCGGAAAAAAGCAGACCAACAGTTACATAGGAAGACATTCTAATTACTACTAAAGAACAGTCAAAAATGGTTTGGTATACCTGTTTTCAGTAGACACATTTGAATTTAGCAAACCAGTGCTAATACTCGATGTAAACAACATCCAACTGTATTCGGTTCATCACTTCATATTGCTGTACATTTCTGTTTTTGTAAGGAAAGTGATAATGTCGTGTCAACTCAAAAAGGCCATGTAAACAGTCTATTGAAAACGTTCCACTATGATATATAAAAATATGATGGTACTAAGTAACAAATATTTAAATCGTTAGATGTGCCCTCATGGTGAGGCTGAGACCATGCTCACACGATCAACAAGTTTATCATAATTATCTGCTGCTGCGCATACACCTCTCCCTGCGATACAGCATCTTTCGTCTTCCAACTTGAACATCCCGTATAATATTACGATCTCCAATCCAGGACTCCTTGACTCTCACGGAGGCGATAGGCGGCAGCGACGTACTCTTGCGAACGTTATTGATCGAAGCCAAGGCGACACGGAATGGGAAGCGGTCACCTCCTTCTGCGAAGTCGTCATGCTAGCGAAGGAGAAGGAGGGCGTCGTGAGGGACATGACAGCCCGGCCCTTACGACCCAGCCACCGATATCCGGCCACCGTAAGCACGGGATACAGACAGCGAGTAATGGATGACTTACCGTCTGATCATGGACCATGCCCGGGTCGTGTTCAACGCGCGCCTCATAGAGCTGTCCGCAATGTGACGTGCCCTTCCCTAGAATACCAAATTTCGGTGACACCAGCATATTTACGACATAATTTTTTAGACGCAGGTTCGAATCTAATGATCTAAATTATCTCTAAGGAATGCCTCCTTAGGAATCTAAGTTATTTGTTTAACTATTAGTATGAAGGTTTATATGAAGGTTGTTGACGTTTCTAACACACGTTTATTGCTAATAATCATATTTCGCGACAAAGAAGTTTTATGATGTTAGCGTGTTGCATCACTAGGTTTTGTTTATTATGCGTTGTTATTAAAAGAAGAAGGTCTAATTTGATGATTTTACCACAAAAAAGTACTACTATCAATATTTTTTTTAATGTAATTTGAAGTAGCAACCTTTTTATGTGTCTTTTAAGATTTTATTTATGTTTATTTATTAACTTCATCTAATCACATAAACGCCACAGAGGGGTTATATTTATTTGGTAAAAGAATACCTACATTTTTTCTACTGCTTTTCACCCCGACTGGTAGTCAGTGGTCACCAAATAGGTGTTGTTGCTGAACGCATACGCATACGCTACATAATAAAAATACAGTATAGTAAGCACCTTGACTTAGTATAATAGAGAGGCATCCTCTTCATGTTTCTTCATTCGATTAATACGAATATATCTACCAGACTGTAATGCCTTTGTCAAACGGACTGGCGAAAGCGAAGCGTTTCCGAAGCGATACCGAACCGAAGCGAGACGTCAGTCCGATAGTTCTGTCACGCTATCAGGTATCAGCTATAAGCTTAAAGCCTTTGTCAAACAGACAGGCGTTGCGAATGCGAAGCGTGACGGTTTTATTTGTAATGTATAGAATCGTTTGAATCTAGACACATAGAATAGCGAAAGCGATCCGATAGCGTGACAGATCTATCGGACTGGCGTCTCGCTTCGGTTTGGTCTCAATTCGGAAAGGCTTCGCTTTCGCCTGTCTGTTTGACAAAGGCATAAGTCTTCGGCAAAGCATTAGTGTACCCACTACAGTTGGAAATGTGTTCTTCGTATTTTTTTGTCCTCCTGTCTTTTCAATGTGTAGGTGTAAAATAAATCTGGTCTGGGTCTGGGTGTTGGTATATGTGAGTTTCTATCTTTGTAAATGCGCTCACGATATAGGAAGAAATTCTTAATGTGTCCATTGTTAAAAGAAAAAGAATATTAGCAGTATTTTTTTTACTTTTTTTGTGCCACAGAGTATTTTTAAAACCACGTTTATGAGTATATTGATACCCCAGACCATAAAAATCGAAAAAACATAAAATCTAATGAAGCTATAAATTAATTAAATAATGTGCACTGATCTTGAATTAATAGATACCTAGAGTTTAAGTAATAATACTACAAAAAAAAAACATTATCCGACTTTGTTTGTTTTTCATAAAAAGTACTTATGGAATATTTTTAGTCTGGTCGCTAAGGTAGGAAAATAATAAAAAATATAGGTAAGAATCTAATCACCGAAAGGTGGATTGTTGAAATCAAGTTCTCAAATCATAATAT
The DNA here is from genome assembly GCA_943136025.2 of Agrotis puta. Lineage (NCBI taxonomy): Eukaryota > Metazoa > Arthropoda > Insecta > Lepidoptera > Noctuidae > Agrotis > Agrotis puta. Next base: position 7,064,565 of record OW964171.2, read on the forward strand.
GTGAACCTTCTGAATTAAAAATGCAATCAAAGGAGAGGAAAAATTTACCTAAAGGAACGTCTTTCACAAATATCTACCTTGTTTTTTTACAACAAACCTGGTACCATGACGTCATGTCCAAAACACCAACTCGAGAACGAGATGGCGCTAGAAGACTTGTATAGCTCTGTCTCTTTCCCACACTGGAATTACACTCACTTCAACACTTCATGGTAGGCCATCTGTGTCTACGGTTGACGTTGCACAGCGTTATTCTGGAGTTGATGTTTTGGGGGGATGTAGTGTCCTTTCCTTTTCACTGAACCTGTGATGTAAGAATCTCATTATCTTTTTTCGTATTTTCGAAAAGCAATACAACAAAACGTAGTTAAAATTTATAAAATCATCAGTGCTTTTTGCAATTGTTACCTGGGCAGTCCGATAAATTAATTAATAAGGCCCTTGGCAACTACCGAAGTAAATTTTTTGCGCAACAGGTGTTAGACAATAAAAGTATGTATTAATGATACTAAAATTATATAAAACCACAAGATTTTCTATGTTATACCGCCTAAATACTCGTATTATTAATTGTCGACCGTTTGTCAGAGATTAATCATATTAATTTATTTGTTTGGATTATTTTATTATATTTCAAAGGCATTAAATCAATAAATCACGTTATTTTTAAATTCGATCTGTTAAAGATATACTTTTAATAAATTTATGATGCGATTCTCATTACGACACCGGCCATCCGCGCGGATTATGAAATCCGTCTTACTAAGTATACGTAGACCGCCCGTCCGCGCGGAGCGCTGTCACTAAATCCTTTGTAGCCTCTCCCGACCGCGCGGACAAATAAATAAGTTTAAATGGCAACACCATAATTATCTAGCACTGTGTTTTTGAGGTCATTTTGAGGGCAATCTATGAACATTATTTTAAAGTTCAGTGTGCCTACGAATGAAAGGACAGACATATGATAATTTTCGCAGTGCACTGACATCAGTTAGTGTTAATCTTCCATAGATTTTTCGGTGACATGAGACGTATTCTGTTCGAATTTTGCTTAGGTATTTATTTGAATTTAAATTTGAAAGTATGTACGTTTGACTCGTTTACAGGTTTTGTATGACTTTAACTACCGATTGCCGACCGAAGACATACCTAGACTTTTCCTAACGATATTGGGGTTGGCTTCTTGTCGAACAAAATGCATCTGAGTATCAGAGTTTTACATGAATCGACTACTCTAACTGACGGACTAAACAGATTTTCAATTTATTTATGCAGTAAAATACCCTATTCTTTAAGTTTTAAGCTTTTATTTCAAGGGAAGTTATTGTTCCTGTTGCCTGTCTCAGGTTGATCTGTCCTCCACAACCCAGTAACTGGGTACCAATGCCCCTTAGCAAGACTGGGTAACATTCGGTCAACGATCATTATGGCATCTTGATCTATCTATCTATGTTCAGTGGGTCTAATACTAAGCGCATAGGTATGCTTATCTAAAAATATAAAACCGAATGAATTTATCACTTACCACCACACCTAACATTAAGTATGACTAAGATCTGAATGAACTACGCGACCCCTTCACCAAAATTATAATAAATAATTATCATTATTTCCTTATTTTATTGTTATAAAATACAATAAACCATCTAAATTGAGCAGTGACTCAGAATCAATGAATAAAATACTTTTATTATAATCATTAAAATATTCTGTTTGTCTCTTTTGACTAGCGGACGCGAGCGTTTCTGCAAACTTGGGTTTATTTCCCAGGCCGAACATAATGTCATTGAGTTTTTCATCAGAAAAACTCAATAGCAGTCGTGGAGTCTAGATTTTGGCTTGATGGCAATAAGTTCATTCCCTGTGACGGATATTTCTTTTTTCTTTTTTTAGGGTGGTAAAATCATCAAATGAGTCCCACACCCAGGGCAGAGCGAGAGGGACTGTCAGACTCGTACTGACTAAAATCCACGGTGTCCTTCAATAGCCTTTACGTTCCGGGGTCATGGTAATTCGTGAGTCCCGCGACCCCGGCAGGCTTTGGCCCTCTAGAGAGGAGCCCCGTCATTTGCTGACACTCTTTGAACACAACGCGCCGTCGACCCGGGCATGGTCCATGGTCGGACAGCGAGTCGCCCATTACTCGCTGCCCGCATTGACACTTGAAACTTGGCAAGATTTTTCAAAATTGCTCGAGGTAGAAAAAGGGAGGCTTTTAGACGTCACCCGGGGTGACGGTGACGGCGCGTTGAGCAGCGAGTTTACTCCTCTTTACAAAAATTATGCGGGCACAGGAGTATAAATAAAGTTTATACGGAGAAGAAGCTCACATTTTCATAAAATAATGCTATAAATTAAATTAAATTTAAAAAATAAACACGTTTTACAAACGCTGTATATTAAATGTCTCATTGATTGTACCTCTTAAGTCAAACATCGACTAAAGAGGTACAATCTTTGACAGTGGGACCTTAAAATGTTAGAACTTAAAATTTAAATAAATTATGATCGTATTTCGACAACTGGGCCACTACTATTATGTATAAATTATCATAATTGTTATAAAATACAATAAAATCTAAAATTGAATAGTGACTAAGCATCAAGTTACTTTTACGACATAGTATTATACATGCTTAAGTTATTCTGTTTTCAATTAAGATGATTATTATGAATCATTGTAGGCGCAGACGCTCGTAAACGCTAATTGAACATTACATATCGATTATTTCAGGGCTGCCAAGACATCTTCATACATAAAACTGGTTTTGTTTAGTGCATTTGAAGTACTATAATTATTATTAACTGCTTTATATTACACAAGGAACCAATGATTGTAGACTCGCGATCTGAGGAGAATTATCTCCTCATGTATTATTAGGAGGCTCTAAATTTATCCGTAATCATGGCGCTTAAAATGATGTCGAATAATTGCGTAAGCATTTTCTTGTACTCTACTTTAGGGTGATGCGGAACTGGGGTCTAAGAACTGTCCAGAGGGTAATTATGATCTGGGATGAAACGTAAAAGGATGTTCATGGAACACGGTGGACTTTAGTCAGTACGAGTCTGACAATCCCTTTAGCTGCGCCCAGGGAGGACCAGAAGGACTTATTTGATGATTTTACTTCCTAAATAAAGGGGTGATGCGGAAAGAATCGTGGGAATGTCTTAAGGTTAGGATTGCACGGGCACGCCGCAATCGCGGCGGTAAGACCCCTCTTTGAGGAGTGGCTGGATAGGCGTCACGGCGTCCTTACCTACCGCATGACGCAGGTCCTCACCGGACACGGAAGTTTCGGGAGGTTCCTGTGTCTGATAAGGAGGGAAGAAACGCCTGGGTGTCACCACTGCGAGGATCGTCCGGAGGACACGGTGGAGCATACGGTGCAGGACTGCCCCGCTTGGGCAGAGCACCGCCGTGTCCTAACGACGGCGATAGGCGGAGACCTCTCGCGCCCGGCATTGGTCGAGGCCATGCTGCGGGGCGAGATGGAGTGGGAAGCGGTCGCCTCCTTCTGCGAAGCAGTCATGCTCGCGAGGGAGGAGGCGGGCCGCGTGAGGGAGAGGACAGCGTCCTCCCTCCACCCCAGCCGCAGTGGTAGACGCCCACGGCGACGGACGTCTCAAGACGATCTCCGGCCACCGTAGGCGCGGGCATGCGGGCAGCGAGTAATGGGCGACTCGCTGTCCGACCATGGACCATGCCCGGGTCGACGGCGCGTTGTGTTCCACGCGCGCCTCAAGGAGTGTCAGCATAGTGACGGGGCCTGTAGAGGGCCAAAGCCTGCCGGGGTCGCGGGACTCACAGATTACCGTGACCCCGGTACGTAAAGGGCTACTGAAGGACACCGTGGATTTTAGTCAGTACAAGTCTGACAGTCCCTCCCGCCCTGCCCTTGGTGGGAGGACTCATTTGATGATTTTACCACGATAAAAAAAAAAAAAGGTTAGGATTGCAAAGGAAAATTGAAGAAAAGGTATTATGTAGTTTTTAAATGTCTAATATACGTTTATATGTGGTTATATTATGTTTTTTTTTTAAAACATTGAGATTTTATATACAAAAATGCAATATAATTTGATGATTTTTCAGGGCAAAAAAGGTTGATGCAGAGAACTAAACAAATTTGTTGCATTACTAACAAAAAATTAGCTGTGTTCCATTTGCTTTTTCGATGTTTCTTTTCATCGGCTATTAAATATCTTTAAAAAAAACTGACTGATAAATAATTATACATGATTAAAATCCAGTATTCTTCTATTACTAAAATATTTCAAATAATGATTGTATTTTATGTTCATTCAAGTGCATTAAACGGCAAAAAAAAAACAACAATCTATTAAAATTAGTATTCATCTTGTATTTATTACTAACATTGAGCAATTAATTATTTAAAGAAACACGTTATAGTTTTACATAAAGAGACCGATTCGGTCGATACATATAAATGCCGAATATACATATAGGCAGATTACATAAGGATAAAAATTCTTAAGTGCTGGCAATTAATATGTAAATATGCACTAGATATATCCGAATAGCGGTGAGATATGGTTCACTATTTCAGCTTAAATTGACATATATATAGTCCACGTTCCGATAGACGAGGAGCTAATCGAATTAATTTATTTATTATCTGTCATAAGCGCCATTTTAGTCAGTTTAAAGGTGACAATATGACACATCTATAAATGGGCAATATATTCATATAAACCTGCTAGAGTCTTAAAAATCATTGCTTTGTCATGAAACACAGATTTCATCTCTTCGAAAAATTAAAGCCACATTAGGCTTCTTCGGAAGTTGTAGAAAATTATTGCGTGGAAGTTTTCCTTACTGAAATTTATTTTCGTAGGTGACCTGACAGGTTTAAAACAACGCTGTGACCAAACATTTGCATTAATTTTGTTTTGATATTCTATACTACAATATTTTATTTTATAAAAATTTCGAAATTCGCGGGAAATATTTAAACGACAACTTAAAACGCAAACTATAGTATTATTTTTAAATTATGAGAGATAAGGTAACGGTCTCGGTCTTTCTGACCATAAAGCTGTGTCGATTTAAATGGTCATCAAAGAGGTGAAGGTCAAATACGTTTTCCAAAAGAATTATGGGCTTACTGATGTGTCTATTGATCAACTGAATTACTCTCAGTTAATCAATTAATTGATTTAATCAACTAACAGGCGATTTAATACACGAACACGTTTTATCGTTATTTTCTGCCAAATAAAATAACTTAAATTTTACATTTCCCATGATCCTTTTGATTAGTCTAATCAAACACACGGTTTAACATCGACGGTATCGGTATCACAAAAAGTTAAACATTATGTTTGACACTTGTCTTAAAAAAAGTGTAACAGTAAAACGACTCGTCAATTTTTTGCTGTTTTGTAGTTGACAGTTTTTTAAACAAGTGTTCAATGGACCATGCCTGGTTCGACGGCGCGTTGTGTTCCACGCGCGCCTTAAGGAGAGTCAGCATAGTGACGGGGCCTGTAGAGGGCCAAAGCCTGCCTGGGTTGCGGGACTAACGAATTACCGTGACCCCGGTACGTAAAGGGCTATTGAAGGACACCGTAGATTTTAGTCAGTACAAGTCTGACAGTCCCTCTCGCCCTGCCCTGGGTGGGAGGACTCATTTGATGATTTTACCACGCTAATAAAAAAAAATGTTCAACAGATGTTTATATTTTTTGTAGTAAGACGCTTAATGATTCGCTCGTTAAACATTTGGGAACAAACTATGGGATTTATATTATAAGAATAAACCACTTTAATCTAATTGATGGTATCCATTAGCAACTCTAATGTACTAACTACATTTTGTTCTTTATAGCACCTTTCAACGGTTTGATCATCCGTTGCTCGTTTAGAGATTATACGAGCTTGTAAATTATAATAAACTAAAGAAATGTACAGGAAATGAGACGTAAAAAAATAAAGTAACATGTTATCTTTCCTCCTTTTACCTATTTAGTAAAATTAGTGAAACAATTTTTTATCTTAATAAATTAAAAAAGGAATGGTAAGATGTGTAGTCACATGTTTCTGCTAATTGAATGCTCAACGGCTTGAACGCCATATTGTATTTGTGTTTCAATTTTGCAATGCGTAAACAAACATAATACGTCTTCGGAGAATAACAATGCGTGGGAAAACAAACCACTAACACTATGTCATTGGTTTTATCTACAACCTAGATTGGTAAAAAACAGGAAAATTAGCTTTACTCATTCAAAAGTCAGATGACAGGATGTCTAGTTTATTTATTTTGTAGTGTTATGTACGTCAATCGCAGAAAACTACGAAGAAGCAACTGTCTGTGATAGAAACGTTAACAATGATCAAATATTTTGATTTACTGAATGCGCATTTGACACTGAATAGAAATGTGCTGTGACGTAGATAGTAGTTAGCTCAAAACATTGAATGAACTCCTGAGACAAAATATTTACTTGTCACAAATAAAAATTAAATTAGCAACAGTGTGCGTCTGTTTGGAGAAGATAAACAGAATTAATAATAATTTTGGTCTTACTTGCGTATGTTGTTTTTTTTTTGTAACAGGAAAAATATTTTGTTTCAATATTTTTTTTTCCTATTACAAAAAAAAAATATATTGAAACAAAATATTTTTGATTGACGCGCTGGATAAAAGATCAAAAGTCAAAAGGTCAAAATATAGTACCTGAAACTGGGCTATAAGATTAATGAAAAATATTAGGTTTTTGAGATGTACTAATTGAGGTGAAAGAATTAATGTAGGGTGAGCGGGTAAAAATACTATAGCTGTATGGATGACCAGCATTACCATCAAGGAGTTTCCATGATAAATAATTTGTTGGTAGCAAACGACAAACAAACTTTTCGTCATAGTTCCAACCACATAATTATAAAATATTGTAAAGGGCATCGTTACCACGCAGCCATTGGCCAGACGAATGATCACCTTATTGAACAGATATAAAAAGTGGATTGGTGTCAAAATAAACACATGTCCTTGTCATCAATATATTTGATAAAACATGTGTTTTTAAAGAACTTTGTGTGGGTGTAATAGATCGTATATCACCAGTTACATTATTGTAATTCGCTGATAATATTAGATTTATCTATTCATACTATTAGGATTGGAAACAATGACGATACGACGTAGTATTTTTAGATAAAATAAAAAAGAACGTCACATTATTTTTCGTTCTAGTTATTTTCGAGTTTATTGTTTTTTAACATAACCACGATACAGGAGAATTTGCTAGTTAAAGAGAAAAGAAAATTACAAAAAAAAAACTTTTATTTTTATTGCTACACTGAGTATTAATTTCGTAATTATTACGCAATCGTAAGCGATGATTGTAAAGGGTTTTTAAATATTAAATAACTCAAGGTGCTGATTATATAATAGTGATTCAAGGCAATAAAAGGCAAGTTAATAAAATTCATGTTGAAAACAATGACTAATATGTAAGTATAATGTTTCGTTGATATAAAACATACTCGCATAGGTCCTATGGTAATTTCAGCATTACGTCAAAAATAAAAAATAAAAAACATTTTTTATTAACATTCCAACCACTTTGGAACAAGATGGATAGCAAAAGGTAATCCTAATGTCCATCCGAGAAAGATAAAATTATTAAAAATAAATTTAATGAGATTTAATACACAAAAAGCAAACTGGATTAAAAATAAAGATAAAGATGCCTTAAATCAGAGAGCCCAAAAGTAGGCCTAGTGTATATTATAGTTAAATTCCCTCGTAATTTATATGAAAACTAGAATCCCAACAACGAATAGTCCTCGCCGCCATCACCGTTAGGCAAACTGTCACAAAGATATAAATTCAGAGATTTGCTTAATTTAGAAGGTCTTTCACCGTTCACTCTTTTTATAAAATTTGAATTTACTTTTTTTTATCTCCAAAAATTAAAATGTTCATTGTATTAAATGACGTTTTAATAGACGATGACTTCACATTGAGATATGATTGTATGAATATTTATTTTCGCTTTTACCAGAACAGTAGTAAATTACTATTAGAATATTAGGTGGGGTACACACTTTAGCAAGCGTGGTGACTCAGTATGAGAAGAGAAGTTTGCCCAGTACTGATACAGTAATAGGCAGGTATAACTGTTATAATTTTTTAAATCATTGGCTCTCCATATCGTATCTACCATTGGTGAATTGAGATCGGGTCGGCTCAGCATAATTCGAGCTAAGTTGATCGGATTTTTGAAATGTATTATACTTATACTGGATACTCTAACCAGTTCTGGAGCCAAGGTCTCAAACTGATGAGGCAACAAAGAATTACTTATTTGTTTTTGCCGACTTTCGTTATTACATAATACCGACCCGAATACAAGTAATCAAGATGAATAAGTAATCCATAATTCGGTTAGTTGACAACAGATGGTAAATGGTTAATAATAATAATAGGTAATTTAATTATAATTAACCCACTTTATATGAATATTTAAATTACAATCTACACAGCTCCAGTTTTAAATAAAGTTCATAAAATATATTTTTTTAATTCATGGTAGACCAAGTTCATTGACCCCGAAAGCCTAAATGGGCTTAATTTTAACATGGAAGTGGTGTCATTAATTTCTTACTGTAATAAATTGGTCACCTCATCTCATCGTGTAGTTTTTCTATTGAGGGACACCGTGGATTTTAGTCAGTACAAGTCTGACAGTCCCTCCCGCTCTGCCCTGGGTGCGAGGACTCATTTGATGATTTTACCACGTTAAAAAAGCCAATATTAGTGTGTTCTTTGAAATTATTACTTTAATTTACTAAAGCATCTATGGAATATAACTAAATGATCAAAAAAATATTATTTACGGTAGATTGCTTCCTTATTAGGTATGTATTACAATCAACGTAGTAAACTAATAAGTTACGCTATTTTTTCCTAACCGTTGCTAAAATTAATTTTTCACGTAAACATGTTATCTATACTCTATACTAATATTATAAAGAGGAAACCTTTGTATTTTTGTATGTTTGTATTGAATAGGCTCAAAAACTACTGGACCGATTTCAAAATTTCTTTTACCATTACTTAGAGGGATTCTTCCGAATCCGTATAGGCTATATTTTATCCCGGATTTTTATTTTTCAGAGAGCTTAAAAAATAAATGTCCACCCGTGCGAAGCCGGGGCCAGTCGCTAGTTATATCATAAAAATAAAAGTTTGTTTGTGCTTAAGGACGTTAGTTGCGAACGATCAAAAAGTTGTTTAGTTTGCATTTTTGCCGTAGTTTGTTCATATTATTAAATTTTAATACTTTTTTTTAGAGAAAAGAAACATTGAAAGAGCTGCCAGTTAGATTTGGACACCCGACAGTCAGGTTTTTATTTTTTGCGTTGTGGTAAATTAACATAATTATGACTTACCCTGACTTTGGGTGGAGCGAAAGTGATTGTCAGATTACTGACAAAAAAACCCTGTTCTTTCAATTGGACTTTGCATTTCAGCACCACGGTAACCTCCAAAACATTTAAATTAATTAGATTTAGGTAACTGTTAAATGTTATTCAGACGTTTATTTCTTCATGTATCTCAAATTCTTAGAAATAGGAAATCTTTCTAGCTATATTCGTCAGTATTCAAGTAAAATACTCGTGAATTTACATGATCGTTTTTAGGTTTTGAGCAGCACAAACAAAAAATGTTAATTGTATTTATCCTATTTAGCACATTGTTTATTACACTTTTTTAGTTCTCCCTTTAAGCTGTAATGTATGCTTGCTTTGTTTAATTTAATAGTTAAGTGGTATGTTTTGCTTACAAACAGGCTTTTTACCATACATTTATCCCTCAACAAAACACAAAAGAAAGTCCTGCACATAGATAAAAGCTTCTGATAAAATACCAGGAATCGATAGGAATTTCAAAGTGTCCATTGTGTGTTAATAAAAGTTCTGCAATGCATACATGGATGACACATAATGCAGCATACAAAGGCATTCGTTGTCCTCATTTTGACGATGTTTACCACAGAGGTACTGTGAATAATGAACATAAACTGGAATCTCTTATGCCTTTGACTAACAGACGAGTCCGAAGCGATAACGAACCGACACGAGACGTTAGTCCGATAGTTCAGTCACGCTATCGGATCGCTTTCGCTTTTCTATGTGACTGGATTCAAACAATTCCATACATTACAAATAAAAACGTCACGCTTCGCATTCGCCACGCCTGTCAGTTTGACAAAGGCTTTAAGGATTACGCAGAGTATGCACCCACATTTCGCCATAATTTTAGTGATTTAGTAGCTGAGGCATGCCTATTGCTTACGAGGGCAGAAATCGTCATCGTCAAATCAGCTGATAGCCGTCCACTGCTGTTCGTTAGCCTGCCCCTAAGAGCACCAACCATTCTGGCAGTTAGCATCCATCTGCTAGCAGCCACCTTCTGCCGCAGTGCGTTTCAAACTACGTGTGCATACGCTTCACTCTAAAGCCTTTGTCAAACAGACAGGCGTGAAAAATGCGAAGCGTGACGTTTTTATATGAATGTATGGAATTGTTTGAATCCAGTCACATGGAAAAGCGAAAGCGACCCGATAGCGTGACAGAACTATCGGACTGACGTCTCGCTTCGGTTCGGTATCGCATCGGAAACGCTTCGCTTTTGCCTGTCTGTTTGACAAAGGCATAACACATGTCTGCTCCATCGACTGTGTGCCAGTCTACCGATATGGGTCTACAGACAAAACTCCAAAATACTGCAAAAATCCTGATGGAGAAACCCAGTGACACTTTGTTTGACCTTGGAGTCATGAAATGTACATTAATTTGAGGGATTTTTGTGTGGTTGTGGTTTTAATTGTTACACTACAAAATGTAATGACAATAAGTTTCGTCAATTTCCTGTCTTCCTGGTCATTTGTTAAGACAATATAGGTGACTGAATCACAATCACACAAGTTATTGGAAATACCATAAAACACGGCATGATTTTTACCAGTGTATTAGTATGTTTTTTACAATAATATATAAAAAAAAATGTAAAATAAAAAACTGATGGCTAAAAAATAATAAATAAATAAAATAAATAAAATCATTTTATTTCGAGTATCATTGACTCATACATTGAGAAACACACTAGCAGTCACATTACATTATACAATAATCCCATAAAAATAAAATTCCATTAGTCACATTACATTAAAATTAAATTACACAATCACAAGTCATAATAAAAAATAATAATAATAATAATAATGTGTTGTTCGAACTCCTTCCGCTTGTGATACACAGGTATTTATACCTACCTACTCCAATTAGAAATGACGAGGAGGAACACCGTGTATTTAAGAAGAGGGAGACAATCATTGAAGGTGATAGAAGTCCCTTATTCATACATTTTCATATAAATATCAATCAGTTACCGAACAAAATGAATGCTTTTGTCATTAAGGTCAGCAATAAGAAAAACTCAATACTCTTTTGATACTTCGACCTAGATCACGTTGAGTATCTCATATTATTTATAAGTACATTAATAAATTATCCTATTAGTCCAAATTCGTATTAGCCTATACCTTTAGAAATACCGTTGTTTGGTTAAAGAAGTCAGAAGTTAGTAGGTTACCGTTAAAATAGTAGACATTTGGTCTACTCAGCTTTATATAATCTGTGGTTACTGGTTAGTTTGATCAGTTTTATAATTAAAACCTCAGACCAATAAAAAAGTATTTTATTGGTGTGAGATCAAAATATAGTTTTTGCTTAGTGTTTGTATTCAGCATAATTTAATGGATTTGGATTAAAACGAATCTTGTTTGAGTCGGGAACTTATTTAAAAATCTATAGAAGAATCTAATAGAAGATTTATTTTCTATTAATTCAAAATAATTTTTGTTTCATATTTAAAGCATCATTATTCTGCTCCACATGATTTGGGGTCAGTGCAACACGTTTTTTTCTTCCATCTGTCACTGATCATTTATTAATTATTGTTTTATTTCGTTTGTCACAAAATAAGTATATCCTCTCCTTCTCCGACCATCAATTTATAATTTAGTCTACGGTTAAATTATAAAAATAGATTAGCGAGCAAATGTATGGAATCACTTACTTGGAATTGATCCGGGATAGCTCCTTAAAAGATGGTGTGATTTGAATGAATTTAGTATACATTTAAAGTTAATAGTTAAAGCTTTAGAATTGTATTATTTTTATTATTCTTTTTAACTAGTTATTAAGTACTCAAGATCGCGCGGAATCGGAGGAAGTGATTCCATAGTTTGCTTGCCGTATACTGTGGTTTTATTTTCCTTGAAAATATAACGTGTAAAAGTGAAAATGGATTTGAATACAAGATCTGTTTTTAGAACTACATATTTGGGGTTTCTTGTAACCAATATTATTTTAGGAAAATTGTATTTACCGTTTAAAATGCTAAACATTTTCATTATGGAACATTTTCTAGTCACCGTTTTCCGATTCTGTAATATCCTAATAGTAAGTAATTTCTTTTGACTCCATCGATCCATCTTTTACGACCAAATTGTGAATTTTGTTTTATATGGTTCAAATTAAAATTCGACGATGATGATCCAAACAAGAATTCAAAATTAAGATAAAAAAGTTAATTTACATTGAATCTGAATATCGGAAGGTGAATCTGCGGACATGGACACTGATGTCTAAAATTGTCTCCTCTGAAATTGTTTGAAAATTGAACAACTCTTAGAAATCTATTAATATATTAAGCTTGCTAATGAGAATCAGGATTAGCAGGTGTCTGATTCACAATGTAACGGCGTTTTTTTTTAATAATTTATAACTTTTTTATGGGATTATTTATAATTGTGGATCAATATTACCATTTATAATTTTATATTATAACTAGCTTTTGCCCGCGGCTTCGCTCGCGTAGAATTTGGTCTGCCTCATTAAGTTACGTGACATTTTTTTTAATACTTATATTTTTTTATGTAACTTCACATCGTACATCCCAGATTTCTAACTTCAAAATTAGTTTCCATACAATCTTTGAACACCTATACCTAATATTTAGAGGGAATCTCTTGACGTTGGAATTATTTGAATTCCATTCTAAGTGCTCATTACTTTAGAGGGCCAAAGCCTGCCGGGGTCGCGGGACTTACGAATTACCGTGACCTCGGTACGTAAACCGTAGCACTGGTAAGAACATCCCTCATGTACACAATAAGCTAATAAAATTCCCTATCTCAAAAACTACCGGGCACGCCGCAATCGCGGCGGTGAGACCCCTCTTTGAGGAGTGGCTGGATAGGCGTCACGGCGTCCTGACCTACCGCATGACGCAGGTCCTCACCGGACACGGAAGTTTCGGGAGGTTCCTGTGTCTGATAGGGAGGGAAGAAACGCCTGGGTGTCACCACTGCGAGGATCGTCCGGAGGACACGGTGGAGCATACGGTGCAGGACTGTCCCGCTTGGGCAGAGCACCGCCGTGTCCTCACGACGGCGATAGGCGGAGACCTCTCGCGCCCGGCATTGGTCGAGGCCATGCTGCGGGGCGAGACGGAGTGGGAAGCGGTCGCCTCCTTCTGCGAAGCAGTCATGCTCGTGAAGGAGGAGGCGGGCCGCCTGAGGGAGAGGACAGCGTCCTCCCTCCACCCCAGCCGCAGTGGTAGACGCCCACGGCGTCGGACGTCGCAGGACGATCTCCGGCCACCGTAGGCGCGGGCATGCGGGAAGCGAGTAATGGGCGACTCGCTGTCCGACCATGGACCATGCCCGGGTCGACGGCGCGTTGTGTTCCACGCGCGCCTCAAAGAGTGTCAGCATAATGACGGGGCCTGTAGAGGGCCAAAGCCTGCTGGGGTCGCGGGACCAAGGGATTACCGTGACCCTAGTACGTAAAGGGCTATTGAAGGACACCGTGGATTTTAGTCAGTACAAGTCTGACAGTCCCTCCCACCCTGCCCTGGGTGGGAGGACTCATTTGATGATTTTACCACGAAAAAAAAAAAAAAAAACTCAAAAACTACTGAACCGATTTTAATGAAACTTGCAGTATTCCCTAAGCTGAACGATACCTAGCACAAAAAAAAATATTTAAATCGGACGTGAAGTTCCTGAGATATGCGAACAATGAATCAGTCGATGCCTACTCCTTACTGTTAAGGAGTTACCTTCCATCATCAGCTCAGATACATAAGATGATGATTACCATACGCAAGTACTTAAATTACTTTACTTTACGAAAAACGATGCGTGGGCCTATAAAATTTGAGGGTTGCCCTCGATTTCTCCAAGATCCAATCATCAGATCCTGATTTGGTGACAATGGGACCACACGGGAAGCACCAGCTTTCAAACAAAAAAGAATCATGAAAATCGGTTCACCCAGTCGGTCGTTATTCGGTAACAAACTACTGTTTAGGAGTTGTACCTTCCATCATCAGCTCAGCTACATAAGATGATGATTACCATACGCAAGTACTTAAATTACTTCATAAGATTTACGAAAAACGATGGGTGAGCCTATAAAATTTGAGGGTTGCCCTCGATTTCTCCAAGATCCAATCACCAGATCCTGATTTGGTGACAATGGTGATCCCACGGGAAGCACCAGCTTTCAAACAAAAAAAGAATCATGAAAATCGGTTCACCCAGTCGGTCGTAATGCGGTAAAAAACATAAAATTGATAACCTCCTCCTTTTTTTGAAGTCGGTTAAAAACTATCCTATGTCCTTTCTCAAGTTCCAAACTATGTCTGTACCAAATTTCACACAAATCGGTTCAGTAGTTTAGGCGTGAAGAAAAGACAGACAGACAGACAGACAGAGTTACTTTCGCATTTATAATATTAGTTAGGATAAAGGATGACGAGAACCTTGACGGTTTTATTATGGAAACGTTTGCCAGAAAATGAGAAGATTTTGTAATTTTATGGCAATTTTATAAATACATTATGCGCCACAAGTTTTTTTGTAATAAGTTTACATTCGCGAGGACACGTGCGCACTGATAGGTATCATCAGCCACAAAAGTGGTTAAACACGTTTGACTATCACTCTTCATCTTTCTTTCATGGCGTATGACTAATATGTACTCGCAAAGAATTTTCTAGAAGTCATTCGATTGGTCACTTTAATGTTTGCCCCCGAATAACTAAACAAAAAAAATACGGAATATTCCTTTAGTGCCATTTACAAAAAATATTACGGATGAAAGATGCAGCACTATTTTATACCAATCGAAATCAAAATGCAGACATTACCTCACTCTTTACCATTTTTTTACATTGTTTGACATTGTATTAGAGTTAGCAGCTGATCATTAATTTATTGTTAAACAGGTCATATAACAGATTAAACTACTAAGTTCCACGTGTTAAAAACACAATCAGCTTAATGATACTTTCACCAAAGAATATTTTATTTATATCCAATGTTAATAAACAGATTGTTGACCTCCGTGGCTAATTAATATTTGCGATTAATCGTAGAAATGGCGTGAAATAAATCTCGTTGCCGATATTTATCTTATAATCTCAAGTTATAATGGTCAGGTGGCCAAAGCGTTATGTTTCCTTTTTATTTTGTCATTCGAAATTTACGATTAATGTTAATTTGTCCGACGATCACGTTGTGGACACGGTACTTATGTAAATTTTCTACTGGAGCCGCAGACAGAGTGGCAACAGCGATTCAGACTGTCTACTTTGCTTATTTGCCTTAATACTTTTCGTTTACTGAGCTGTGCAAAGTTTAAGACTGCCAAGATTCTCGTAATGATCACGTTTCACAGCATGTGGGTGGTGCATAGGCTTAAAAATAAAAGTATATTTAGGAATATTTCGGCTAAGCACCAATTTATATGACACTTCGTAATGTCAGCTTTAATTTATCATAGTAAAGTCGCCGAATAAAGATATTATGTTATGTATAGTATTATAAGAGAACTAGGTGCCAACAATATAATAGGTAATGCTAATATTATTTTTTTATATTAATATAGGATCATATTACCAATAATATGATCCTATATTAATATAAAAAATAATATTAGCATTTCTTTGGTATAATTTACTACTAATATGACTGCGAATACCTGTTAGAGTGGATAGATGTTTGCTACTACATTTACAAACTGAATTTCAAATATAGTCAAGAAAAAACTACTGATTGAACCTACCGAAAATACACAAAAATGCTCAGTTTAAAACCTGTGTCATTACACATAGGTTTCTACAAATATTTTTATAAATGCAAAAGTGTGTATGTTTGTTTGTACAAATGTATGTTCTGTAACGAATTCGGATGGGTACCAACTCAGATAAATCATAAAATGGATTAATCTCGCTAGCCTAATTTTGTTAGTGACGGGGTCTGTAGAGGGCCAAAGCCTGCTGGGGTCGCGGGACCAAGGGATTACCGTAACCCTAGTACGTAAAGGGCTATTGAAGGACACCGTGGATTTTAGTCAGTACAAGTCTGACAGTCCCTCCCGCCCTTTCCTGGGTGGGAGGACTCATTTGATGATTTTACCACGATAAAAAAAAGCCTAATTTTGTGGGATAAAAACCAACCTCCATGGTGATTTTGTTGCCGTAAACTAGCTTACAAAATATATAAATGGTTTTTTTCCCTAAAACAAAAGCATTCATAGTTATAAATTTCAATCGAGTTTTCGAATCGAATCCTTAGTTATTTATATACAAATGTGATAAAATATTATGATTACGTAAACGTATATAAATACAGTATATACAGTAGTATATAAATACAAATTGCTTACGCATCAGCCCTTCCATATTTTTCATTGCATTTGACAAGTTGAAAATTTTCGATCGTTAATTTTTTATGAGTGTTCGGAATAGCGTTTACTTTAGCACCTTGTTAGCCTTCGATATTTCTTGTCCAGTTATCTGTTGAACAGCCACCTACCGCAGACATGCTTATGGATTCTATACATATAAAGTTATCTGTTTTGTATGTTTTTATTTTTATTTTAAGTTGTTAATCTTTTGGTGATTTTTAAATGCAAAATAAATGCGAAAATGAGTTTGTTTCACTATATAATCCGTATTTTAACAACTCGACCCATTTTAATGAATTTTGGTACAGAGTTTTTTTAGCGTGTTAAAATCATTAATGCCTTCGATATTTCTTGTCATCCTCTTCGTGGTTATTTTTTTTAAACCACCCAGAAGTAAGAGCCCCGCTACGCGGGGCTCCGTCGACATGCTGCTTTATTGCAATGAGAAACGCGCGAATCCAACTTCGGGCGCTTTCGCCTGCTTCGGCCCGCACGATTTATCTCGAACATTTACGACCGCTCTAAATCAGTACGGATTTGATTCGAATAGACAGGTTAAAAAATCGTGTTCAGTTCAATTGCACATTATTGTGTAAAACTTCATTTAACGTTGCTTGATCGCAAAAGCGTGCTCAGTTGCCGCGAATTAAACACGGGCTCGTAGAATTCCGTAGTAAAACAAAAGCATGTTGATTTCGCGAGACCGATGTCGCCAGTTGAACACGGAAAGGGAATTACGCGATGGGGACGCGAGGTATGATGGGAAATCACACGACAACAGGACGTCATTTGCAAGCGGCCATTATCAAATGCCGTCCTGTTGGCGTTTGCGCTACGTTAGTATTGTGTTAAGTTTGCCTAAAGAGTGCATGTTTACATATTACCTCGGGTTCCCGTCTTATACACTGTTCCCCTATCAGGTTTCTCACATTGTTTTCTTTCACCTTATGTCGTAAACGTTATCTATATACGTGACATATTACATATTTTTTATCTCAGTATTTAACTAGTAGGATCAAAATATCTAATCAGTTGGATCATCTGCTTTAATTGTTATGTCCCTAGCACATAGCAGCACATAGTGTAACATAAATATTTGTCAAGTTATTTAATCTCTGGTTTTTCCCGAGTGTAGTTTTTAAAAGATAGTGAAAGTTTTATAATGTAATTATGCTATATTATCCTGTCTTATAGGTATAATTTTAAGACTAGAGTTTTAAAAAGGAGACAGCTTTTTTTTCATACATTCAAAAAGGGCGCGGAAAAGTTACAAGCCTGGCGACGCGCTGATTAAAGTTTTATATATTTGTACGCAATGACGCCTGAGATTCAGCTTCAAAATGAGTGGTTGCGATGGCCAAATTGGTAAGGCGTCTGGCGTACTTATCCAGAAGACGCAGGTTGGAGTCCCGCTCTCAGCTGAATTTTTATTTCGGCACCTCTGATGTTGCAGACAACAAATTATGCTACGGTGACCGCTTTCCATCACGCAGGCTTGATAATCCTTGCTTGCTACCTTTATGGTATAAAAACCAAACTAAATCAAAATTTATCTTTTGCAAAGGAAGAGTCGCGAGGTAGACTTAGTACGTACAGCCGCGCAATTCCTTTGTGATTTTTCGTACATGACTTCACAGCACATCCCTACCGCAGTCTGACGGAGGTAAATTGACTTCCATCTCATTGTAAGATGTCATAAGTACTGGTGGTCTACCGTGACATCTTTTTTTTTAGCGTGGTAAAATCATCAAATGAGTCCTCCCACCCAGGGCAGGGCAGGAGGGACTGTCAGACTTGACTGACTAAAATCCACGGTGTCCTTCAATAGTTCTTTATGTAGTTACGGTAATTTGTGAGTCCCGCGACCGCGGCAGGCTTTGGCCCTCTACAGGCCCCGTCACTATGCTGACACTCCTTGAGGCGCGCGTGGAACACAACGCGCCGTCGACTCGCCAAACATCTTAAAGCGAGAATAATTCCAATGAGGGTAAGAGACAGAGCTATACAAGTCGACTAGGGCCATCTCGTTCTCACACTGGAACTACTCTCATTTTAAAACGTCATGGTAGCCTACCTGAAGCAATTATCAGACCATTAACTGCTATTGGGATATCCCAAATTGCTGTAAATTGGATGTTTATTTGTCTTCTTTTTCCTAAGATAAAGTTCATTAGTACAACGGAATTCAGATTGCAAAAAAAAGGATTTTAATATGTTTATTCTCTTAATTGATCTTTTAACTTATTGGTTACTTTTTTAAATATTTTTACAAAAAAGAAAAAAAAAACATTTAAAAATATAAAAATAGCATTACACCAGCATCGGAAACAGGGTCCGGGCTGCTGGTGGTCAGGGCTCCTGAGAGAGGAACCTCCTAACAATACGCCCGTGTCCAGAAGTACTGCCTTCTGAATCAGGTGCCTGATCCAGCTGCCAAGCGAGAGCCTTCTCCGATGTTGTTCGAGGCTCTCGGCAATTAAGCTATTGGCAGACACGACTATCGGCACAATGACTGCCATATTCACGTCCCACATGTCAACAACTTCGCGAGCCAGATCGATATACTTGAATTGCTTATCTTTTTCTGCCCTCACGAGGTTCTCCCTTTCGTGGGATATACAGTCTCATCACCGACGACTGTGGATGATTATAATATATAGCATCATTATTTGCTCTTAAAAGAGCTTTTTTTTTAATGGTGTTATAATTTGAACTTTATCAACAAAACTGGCCATAATCATTATTTCAGTCTAGTCAACAAATGAAATCGAACAATCAGAATAACTTTGATTTAAAATCGTATACTCTGAAACCTCTACAATTAAAAGCTTTTTCATTCAAGTGAACCTTTAATCTGACTCTTTATTAAAAGAAGTCACAATTTTGATGTTCTAAACTTACGTCTTCTTGTGCGGTACAATAAAATTAATGTTAGTTACATCAATATTTAAATATAAAGCCGTAAAATTGTTAATACACCAAAAGATGCGACGATTATGAGATGAATCGCTTTTTGATTGATGATTTTGTGTTTTTAAAAATCTTGGACTATTGTAAATGTAATTGTAAGCGTTTCATAAAAAAGTAGAAGGCAACACAAACCGAATGATAAATCAATCATTGATCCTATCAGTATGGTTTTAATTGTCAATCTTTTTTTATAAGAGTTTAAAATAAGTATGAAACTAATAATTGGAAGTGAGTCTAATATTTTTTTCATGTTTTTTTGTTTTTAATTTTTTTAGTTTGAAGAATTCTAAAAAAATATATAAAAGGTTAGAATTAGTTGCTAGGGTCCATGATCTTTATAAATCTAAGATGTGGTCATCTACCCACTACTTTGTATAAGTATTAGGCTACTTACAAATTACGGTGTATTTAATACTTTTTGTTAATTTAAGAACGCGTTGATGTAGTTTTTTAGATAAACTGGTGAATAGTGTTTGCACACTGTTACTATGTAATATTTTTATTTGAGCCTTAATGTTTTCGGAAAGATGGACAGTGCTGAATAGAAGCTAAGCTGAATAATCAGCACTTTTTACTAAGCAAGGACATTCCGTACCATAAATTAACTCTTTTTGAAAATTTATTGAATACAATTATTGAATACACGGGACTTACGAATTACCGTGACCCCGGAACGTAAAGGGCTATTGAAGGACACCTTGGATTTTAGTCAGTAGGAGTCTGACAGTCCCTCCCGCTCTGCTCTGGGTGGGAGGACTCGTTTGATGATTTTACCACGATAAAAAAGAGACAATTCTCCATACTGCCCAACCTTCCTAATACTTCATCTGGGAAGAAGAAGCGGTGTGACGAACTTCGCAGGAAATAAAATGTGAAAATTTAAGATAAATGAGAGCGTATCCAATTTCCTTTTAGATTTATAATAAAACTAGCTGGTACCCTCGCTACTCGGCTCCTATTGGTCGTATCGTGATGTATATCGTGGTATATATACCTCTAGCGTTCCTCAACAAATAGACTAACAAACACAAAAATAAATCAATTTATACCAATAGTTCCTTCCTTTCCTGCTTGATAATATTAGTATAGATAAAAATAGGTTTCCCTTTTTGAAAATTTAAAGGCTATGCTGTGTGATCAAGGTCTAATTGCATATTCATAGTTGCTGCCACTTTAGCTTGACCCGAAACCGTTAAGGTAGGCATACAAAAAATAATTTGCAATAACATTAAGGCAATTATATAGGAAAGGAAGTAGGAAAAGGGCTTGTTTTTGATCAGACTCACTGGCATTGACTTTTTTATATATAAAAAGAAAATATTACAGTGACTCATTTTACTGTATCATTCGATTTAATAAACTACTTAATAAACGGCGTGCCTAAAATCGGGTCCAGATTCTCGGGTCACGGGTTCAAGCGCAGTATCAATAATTCTTCCACTTTTAACATTACGTGGACATTAAATAAAAGAATATATGATGTCAGAAGAATGACTCACTTCTTTAAAAGACTTATTAACAAGATTTTACAATAAAATCGGTTATCTACACGTAGACTCTCAAATAGGCGTGTGGAGGTACAATATATTATTATGACTCTATTTTGGCCTTAAAAGCTATATGAATAAGCGGGCCTGGCCCCTTAATTCGCATATGAATGAGCTAATAGTAGGACGATCTAGAAACCACTTTGACAATATTATTTTTAAATATAGAGCGTGTAAAATTTTATTACCGGCTTAGCGCGGTGACTTTTGGTCCTTAAGAAATAAAATGTCAAAGCGGTATCGTAACTTTGTCAAAAAACTCAATAATGGATTGATGAGAAAATCAATAATCAGGGAATTAATGGATTTGCCTTTTCAGTTCACCACCTGTGTGTGACATAATGTTGATTTATATTGATACCTATTGAGCATTGACGTCAAATACAACAATCAATTTTAATAGTATTTCTTTCAACGAGATTTTGGGGGACCATATTAATGTTTGAGCTTTTTAATTTAAATTTAAAAAATATTAAAATAAATCATGAATACAATGTTAAAATGCAAATAAACGAACAATATGTATGTAAGAAGGATTGACTGGCCTGTTGGTCTAGTGGTTAGTGACTCTGACTGCTATGCAGGAGGTCGTGGGTTCTATTCCCACCCAGGACAAATGTTTGTGTGATGAGCACGATCATTTGTTCTGTGTCTGGGTGTTATTTATCTATAATATGTATGTATTTAGAAATATATTAGTATGTTTATCAGTTGTCTAGTACCCATAACACAAACTCTGCTTAGCTTGGGACTAGATGGCGTTGTGTGGTAGTTGTGGAATATTTATTTATTTATTTATTTATTGTCAGATATTCACAATAAAAGGAACACTGAATATTGTAGGTACTCGATTGGCAATAAGTACTGCCAATACTCTGTAAACACACGAAGAAGTTATCCTCACAAATATTCCATGGCAGCCCTTTGTGTTTATTTCGCATGTGCGGTGGCTGTAAGCACGTGTAAGAGTGCACATGCATACGGTGTTGTGTGTATACACGGAATCAGGAGGCATGCCGTAAGAATCTTAATAAAACGCCACATAAGGAACGAAGAGACCGTGCGTAATTGTACAAAACAAGCCAATCATACGGATTTTTTTGCATTTTCATGCTACTTTGACATTTATCAACACCTACGTAAACAAACACTCTTCATGAATAAAGACGTAAAGACTTTATAGGAAACGCTAACACGAACAGATAACAAGACATTTGCAAAAACCTGTAAATAGCAATCGTTGATTGATTGAAAAAGATAAATAGATACGCGTGCGTTTTTATTTTGATACAAAAAGACGAGTCCAAAGTTTTGGCGCATTTTTTTATGGTATAAAAGTAAATAAATATTGATGTCGGAAGCGTTGGTGCGGCTTTTTTATGTTTGAACAATCATTAATTAGATGCGTTTTATTGGCTCTTTATCGATGAAGATCCTCTGATATGTGCCGAGAGACAGATTTATTACTTGTACAAGGTAATGTTTTGTCGACTCTTCCGTGTTCATGATATTTTGTGCATCATTGTTTTGTGCCTAATTTGCACAAACCTTATTAAAACACTTTAAAAATCCACATTAAAATTCTAAAAAAGGTAAATTAAAAATGTCATAAATCAATCACAGTCGTCATAGTGGGTATGTCGATAAATAAAATGGGCTTGGCGAGGTTTTTGATTATAATGGTCAATATACTTTGGCAGACGTCGCAGGTGTTAAAAAATAGAGTTGACATTAAAAGTTAAAGAACATTTTAAAGGGCAGTGTTAAAAACATACTCTAGCTAATCAGAGGATAAAAAAAAGCTGGAGGGAATATTATTAATTACGCTGAAAGAGAAAGGCGTAAACATGAGACAATGAGATATGGTAAGTAATGCATATCGTCCAGTAAGTGGCAGAGAGTTCAAAGGCGGCCGCCACTGAATTGATACTGTGTTCCGTTTTGTAATCGATGTGTCGCATAATTCATGAACTGACCGCATGTAGTGCTATGCTTCTTTTAGATCTGACACTAGTTGACAGATTTATTGAGAAAATATTACAATAAAATTAATAAAATAAAAAGTAGTTTTAGCTTTAACGAGGTTCTCGTCCCGCATGACGAGAACCTCGTGAAAGTTGAAAAAGATAAGCACTTCAAATACCTACCTTGATTTTGTTAGCGAGGTTGTCGTGACAATATGTGGAATTTGGATTCAGCGATCATTGTGCCGATAGTCGTGTCGGTCCATGGCTTAATTACCAAGAGCCTCGACTAACATTTAAGGAGGCTTTCGTTTTGGCAGCTGAATCAGGGCCTGATTCAGAAAGCAGTCCTTTTTGACATGGCGCGCATTGTTAGATGGTTCCTTTCTCTGGAGCCCTAACCACAACCACAAAAAGAGGTGTTCATGTTTAGATTTCTTGATTTAATATTAAAGTACAGACAGAAGTTTTAAAAATATGAAAGACTTATTAAAAGTTTCAAAAATCAGCGAGTTAATTATCTCTTTTTTGTCCTAAGTACTCGTAGAAGGCGAAGGGCCTGTCAAGTCTAATCGGTACATACAACTACATGAGGAGGCAGCGTCTGCAAGTGACTGTGTGAAAGGTCAGGGTGGCTCAAACTACACGGTAATTAAAGGTTATTTTTGGCGATAACCATCAGTAAAACAGTTACCTACGTGCGTGAAGTAAAAACCCACTGGTTCCACTTCAACAAACCTTGGGATCCGAAAAAGCCTTGGAGTGCATAAAGTCAACGCATTTGTGTATCACTTAAGACAGAGTTGAGGGCTGAAGGGAACTTTTTTTGTGGCCACAAACAGTTCCGTTGTGCTCTCCAAAATCAGCACCCAATCAAGAGGCCACTTACTGTTCACTTTATTTTGTCTCTCTTTTTAAATTTTAACTGATCCTCAATAAATACCCAATAATAATTTTATTTAAAGAAAGCTGTCCGTGGTACTTTCAGCTCAGGAGAGCACTCTGTGATACATCACCCTTTAAATTGCATACCCAAGAATTCCTTTCGAGTCAAGGGAACACTGTGTGTGACTTCTTAAAGCGAGTAATGAGAACGCCTGATCGATACCCAAATAAATTCTCCAAAGTAAATGACAGTACAACAAATGATCAATTTAACACCATTCTTGCTGAATCATCATTTACCTGTTTAACATTACAATATTACCAACAGAGATCTGGCTGTAACTTCTGATCGAACATGTGATTATACCTCGATGTTTATAACACGGGTTTGGGATATGAACTCGGGTCTTAAAAGTGTCAGGTTTCGATACAATCTAAAATAATAAAAAACCACAACGAAAAGGTCAATTAAGATATTCTTTCGAGTGCAGATTTAGATACAGCAGACACCTGTGGAACAATTATAATATACGAAATCAAACTAAAACGAAAAATATTTTTAAATTTGCATGTGTCAAGGTAGTTAATACAGGGTGTGTCAAAGCTGTGCCGCTGAACGCTAGCGCAAAAATAAATCGGTCGGCGCAAATTAAAGAAACGCATTAAAAATTCTGATTTACAACCAAAATTATAATACAATGGACATTGTTAAATTTATATCTCTTTATTCAATGATCCTGCAATACAACGTAAGCTTACGTTTTATTGTAAATCTCTTAAGCATTTATCATTTTTACGGAGTATGTTTATTATGTAAAATACATTTGAGTTCGTTCGCAATTTTTCTCAAAAAGAATTTTATTTTACATAATGTCTTTTCGTTAATGTATTCGGAATTAAATGGCCTAAATTGAAATAGTGGTGTCATCATCGCGGGCAGACGCTTTGGCGTCGAGCCGTGGTATCTACTGTTTTATTATATACCTATTAAGTTATTTATGGTTGGTTGTTTATGGTTTAATTTAGGCTTGTAGCACTATGTGACCGAGTGATCTGTTCGAATGAATAAATTCATGGTCCATAGATATATATGGTAGACCCATTAGATCAGTCACGGGAAGTAGATCTAAACACTCACTAGTTTGTTATTGGACGGGAATGGCTGATTTGCGATACCCGAATTTTACATTAATTATTGTTTTCATATTATGTTTTACTAGTGAGAACAGAATAGTAATAATTCACTTCAAATTCAGCTTATTCAATTTTACTGGACTGCATGTATGTCTAGTTCTTTAGTTTTATCCATCTTATTGATGATATGTAAGTGATATTTAGTCTGTTATTTATTTTTTATAACGCAGTATCTTCATTATAACGTATGAAATAAATTGATTTAATTCAGTATTTTGTGTCTGTGAGGCAAAGGCTTTCATTCCTTGCTTCCTTCAATTTATCTTTATCTATCGCTGTCTTTAGCTTTATTTGTCCAGTTCGTACCATGGTCTATAGTCTATGCTACTGTCCAGTTCCTAACAAAGAATATTCTCAAGTGATGTGACACTATAAAGTCTGTCTTACATACTTCATTATTCATAGTATTTAGTTACAGATTTTGAATAATCGTTGGTTACTATGATATTAATGTAAGTTCTATACATTATTCTAAATTCACTCATACGAATGCATAGACACGTGGCTTTGAATTTCTTTTTTTCATCAGTTACCAAATTGCAGTCATTTGAATTAATCTAACACACGTTATGTTAATTTGAGTCTTTTTTTCTTTGCGTTTCTTTTTAAATGTGAAGGAGTATAAGTAAATGATTCACAGTCATTTTATGTCTGGAACTCGAATTAAATTGATATTTCTTGAGGTGACATACGTGACCCCGGAGTTTGTTTAATAAATTGCTCTATTCTTTTATTTCCCACTGTCGATATCAACATACAATAAATTATGAAGTTACGTCTGTCTTACACAATATTATTCACGAATATCAGCTAATGAAGAGTATAGAAGCTGCATAAATGCATAGATAATTGCTAGCTTTTTTTTTCTGATGGCAGGTGATTGAAGTCTTGGTTTTTTTACCAACTTCCTTGTTGTTTAATCGGAAGGATCTTGATTAAACGGTACAATTATAATTTAAAATAGGAACTTTTTGTATGTTGTTGTATTACGACGCCTTTTAAGATATGTAAAAATGCGGATGATAGCCAAATAAAATATTCGTGATATAATGTAAAATAACTGGCAGAGAATACAAACGAAGTCAGAGGTGAAAATATGGTGCGCAAATAAAATATGTAAGAATTTATAAAGAATCTATTTTAAACACCTGAGCCATTTACTTTCATGTTTCTATCGTGTTCAAAGATAATTAAATAATAATATAGGGACATGCTAACAAAATGTAGAATTAAAACTGTCTAAACGTTTAGAATTTATGCGATAACTATTTAATGAATATTGTTACAGGTTTACTCAAATAAATAAAATAGAAATGGCTTTATAATCTATAAAAATAAAATGAGCTTTGTAATTTTTAATTAAAATGATTTATGTTTACTATTTTAAGTAAAGGCTAATTGATTTTTGTGATCGAAGATTTAGGATCAAGCCTTGATAAAGTTTGGAAATCGTTTTTTTTTATTTTGTGCCCCACAAATCGTCTGCATTATGCGTGCATTTACAAACATTTAAACTCACATAAACAGTCACCCAGACCTGTAACAACTAATTTGTATATCATACTAATATTTGTTATAGCTCACCCAACTTTACCGTCAAAAATTATGCGTCAAAAATTGAAGTGTTTGATTGAATGATGAAATAGCGACCACATTCATAAACATTGAGTCTGTTACTCATGTATCAACACACTTATACATTGCACCGGAAAGTATGGAATGCACTCGTCCGACTGATTACGTCAAAATATGAATGTCTGAAAAGCCCTACATAACGTTTTTTTTTTTACGTGGTAAAATCATCACATGAGTCCTCCCACCTAGGTCAGAGCGGGAGGGACTGACTAAAATCCTCGGTGTCCTTCCATAGCCCTTTGCTTACCGGGGTCACGGTAATTTGTGAGTCCCGCGACCCCGGCAGGCTTTGGCCCTCTAGTCCTACATAACTTAATGTAGGTATTAAAATATATCAGGCTGGTGTCGGCAACTCTTGTTGTGTTCATTGAAAAACACTATTTTGTAAAATTACACACTACTACTATGTTTAGTGTGTATCCAAATGAGTATTCGTGTAATCAGAACATAATTAAATAAAAGTAACTTAGATTGGTTATATTTCCGCGCCATCTACATGACCATTATACAACTGGGTAGAAGACAGTTTGACTTAAATATAACTTGACAAGTTGCGCTGTTGAATCAAGTTTTTGACTTGTAAGTTGCACCACAAGATGGCGCTTATGTCATGCGACATCTATCGGTGGAACTTTGAATCTGAAATTCTCCTAGATTTTCATCCACAAGGGTGCGTTGCTTGGTTATCTCTTTATTGAAAATGTAACCGGCTTAAATTTATTTGGCTAGAGTTGATAAGGTCCAAATAATTAGGTGTTCTTGATTTATTTTTCAATAAAAATCAAAAAACTTCAAAATAAAACATTTATTCATTAGAAAACTGTTAAACTCTAAAAAATAACTAATTTATCAATAAATAAAATAATTTAAACCTAAAGAACGTTCAATTAACGACATTCTATAAAAACTGGGAAGCAATTCTTCATCTCCTCATCAAACACGGCCCTTGCTAACGGCTCATGAGTATTTCTCATTTTTATGACCGTACTATTATTTAGTATAATTTCGTTGAAGGGGTCTACAACGAAATTATTATAAGGGTGGACTATGAAATTCTTCATCTCTTGGATTTGTTTCGCATGACCGCTGAAGAATCCTAATTCTGAGCAAATCGCTTCAAGTTCGGACTTGGTATGGTTTTGAGAAGCATAACACTTGGAATGCCAGACGCCATGGGAACGTACTATTACTTGACCTGTTCCATATCTGAAAAAAAGTAAGATTATGCTTTGTGCTATATAACGTTTGCTATACTACAGAGTTTCTTAATTGTCTATACTAATATTATAAAGAGGGAAATTTGTTTGTTTGTATGTAGGGGGTAGTAATGATCCGTTTTTAAAAATTGTTTCATCGGTAGAAAGCTGTATTGGTCCTGAGTGACATAGACTATAAGGGGGGGGGGGGGGGGTTGGAGCGGGGGAAGCCGCTGGCAATGGCTAGTATATAATAAATGCGAAAGTATATTTAATAAAATAAAATATGTAAACCATTGAACCGATCATCCTGGGGCTCTAGTCTGCTATTTTTATTATTTTGTCATTCTTACACGATCCCAATGTCATTTTGCTAAAGTTCGTAATCTGCTAAATTCATAATGTCGATCAACGTTCGGTCAGTGGTCTCGTAATAGAATTGTGTGATAACGACATTTGAATAATTATTCATACCACATTATTTATATGTATATTTAATTTTTCACATATTATTTATTAATGTTTCTTGCAATCTGAAGTAGTAAGAAGTTCGTAAATAGAAAAAAAAACACATTTGTACGATATTACTATTCTATCCCATTTTATTCAATGGAGTGTTCAGTGATTGACCATTGAAAAGACATAATGACGCCATTATATTGGTAGATTACCAAAATTTACAAAAACAACAATTATGAAATCAATGATAGACTATTCTGATACTATTGTAATAAAGGACTTGAGGCCCTGATTCTTGCTCATACGTTGCCAGGTGTGATGGTAGATTATGAATATACTTACGGTGTGCCGTGTGGAGCGTTGAGCGCCATGCACGTCTGTTCGTCTTCTCCATTAGGACAGTCCCGAACACCGTCACACACCGTGTCCGGAGCCACGCAGTGTTCAACACCAGATTTTGATCCACATCTATAAGGAAAATGTGAAAGTTAAGTTAAACAATCTTTTTAAAAACAATTCTTTGTAACCAGAGTGTCTAAAACAGCCACTTTAAGCAATTTTCTTAATGATTTGTGCCTTTCCAGCAACATCATTGGCTATTAATTTACGAAGAATCATTAGGAATATTGCTAAGTGGCCATTTTAGACCCGCAGAAAATTAAATATAAATTTAATTATATTCACACATATAATATAAGAATATTATATATAAACTATAAATAAAAACTTGTACTAAATGTAAAAAAAAATTCAAAGGGTGTCGTATATTTACACAGCATTTACTCGTAAATGGCATTTTACTTCTTAAGCGTTTTTCAATTTTATTTCCTTCGATAATAAAATTCCTTTGAGGGATAGTTATTATCCTAATAATATCCTTTGAAAGGACAACACACTTTTTCAAGAACTCGGCTACCTATAAATTTCTAGTAAACTAAGTTGAAGTCTGTACATAGAATGCGCTCTTTGGACGTGAAGTTATGATCACCAGGCTGATCTACATACCATTTATATAAAGATGAATAAAAAAAGGTTCAAAACGCTAGTGTAAATACATCTTTTGATGACCGCAATTTTTTTTTAGCGTGGCAAAATCATCAAATGAGTCCTCCTATCCAGGGCAGAGCGGGAAGGACTATCAGACTCGTACTGACTAAAACGGTGTCCTTCAATAGCCCTTTACGTTCCGGGGTCACGCTCATTCGTGAGTCCCGCGACCCCTCTGAAGAGGGGCCCCGTCATAATACTGACACTCATTGAGGCGCGCGTGGAACACAACGCGCCGTCGATTGGACATGGTCTATGGTCGGACAGCTAGTCGCCCATTACTCGCCGCCCTCTTGCCCGCGCCTACTGTGGCATACATATATACATGGGATATTTTTTATCCAAGATAAACTAGACAACTACCGTACCTCAACTGAGTCTGTAAGTAAGTGTGAGCAAGTAAGTGTAAGTAGAAGTAAACAATATGTACTCACTTATAGTTTTTCTTCGCAAAACATTTGCAGTACACCGGATCCTCATCACTTCTATCATGACAGTGCAGAATGCCGTCACACAATCTGGAAGGCATGACGGTTGCCAAATAGTCCTTGCATATAGTCTGGCCCGGCTCATCAGTACCGTCACCACAATCATCGTGCCCGTCTCTGAATAGTTCCTTTGATATGCATTTACCGTTGCGACATTTCATCTGACCCACTGAGCATTCTGTAACGTAAGTGTAATGGGAAATGTTAGAAAGAAAATACTTTTGTTAAACAAAACAAAATAAAAATGGAAACGGCTTCAAAAACAAAAAGTTTAATAACTTCTTTCACATTTGACACATTTTTGTGTTTTGTGATAAAAGAATGAGTCCTACAAGTAGTCGCAAGGACGTGTAACACTAACATTTGACAGCTCACCGCTTAAGTTTGTCACCCATCCAAAGACTGACCGCGGTAAACGTAACTTTACTTCGGACATTCATCCAAAGACTTACTCAACCATCCATAGACTGATGTCGGCAAGAGTTGCTTAACTTTGGTAGCAAATTAGTACATTAAAAAATATACCTCACTAACTTTATCTGCATACCAATATTCAAACAATTCTCAATGACAAAATTACTATGTTATGCAACTGAATTCATTGAAACGATATTATTAATAAATTAAAAGTATTGGACCCGTGATGAAAAATCGTTACTACCTATTGGAGCGAACTGACCCTTTTACACCTCTGAAATATGATGTTCTCAATTGAGATCGGAAACACCCATTTTAGTCGATAAAAAAATTACATTTATCATCCACGAGCTGAGATTGATGTATGGACTGAATGTAATAACGTTACATAATATGGGAAATAATATATATCTATTTTTTTTATTTGTTGCCCCTCACTAGTAACTTCTCCTGTGTCGTGGGTGCGTTTACAAACATTTAAACTCACATACACAAACGACCAGACCCGGAACAACTACTTGTAGATTATAAAAATATTTGCTCCGTACGGGAATCAAAACCGCGACACGCAGCGCAGCAGTCCAATCGCTCAGCCACCGATCAAGTTTAGTAAATGAAACATATTTGTTGCTAAGTTTGCCGTTTTTCAAATCTGTCAATGAACAATTCATCAGAAAATTAGGTACAGTCGCAAGAAGATACCTGGTCTTTTAGGTAGCTGGTAATTCACTAACCATGCAAGGTTTAGAAAAAGAAAGTTACTCTCTGTACAGAACGAATTTTGTTGTTGTTTGTAAATGAGAGTCGTTAACAGAAATACAGATTCAGTCCATAGCTACATCAAAGTTCACTTAGATATCAAAACAAAAGAGGTTTTGGCATTACTCTTTGCCGATAGAGCATAAAATTGCAATCATACGCATGCGAACCGAAAGTGACGAGTGATGACACGGCAATATCATTTCAATAATTGAATTTGGCTTTATGAAGGTGTGCTCACGTATAGCATATTTTGAATCAATATTTAAAAAAGTTACATGATCTCTGCCAACCTCATCATGGAATATGACACATTTTTAAGAAATAAAAAAAGGCTTCAAAATATGATGAGTTTTTGAAAGCAGACAATCGAATCGAGAACTAGATAAAAATGTTGTCATTTTTATTCAGTTCACAGAATAAGAAGGCTGATGTGGAATGGGGTCATTAGTCGTAGAACTGATGACTGTTAACGTGGACGTATTCTTGAGTGGAGCAAACATCATATAAGTGAGGTATCATTAGTGCGCTGCGCCGTCGCAGCATTGGCAGCGGTGCGACGAAGGGCAGTGTCCACGCTTCAGACGCTTCGCTGCTACTGCTACGGCCTGCGTACCCTCTAGTATTGCATCAACGCAACGCAGTCGTGGCATAAACTGCGTTGATTCGTACCTACGATGCGACGCAACGCGAACCAATGCATTAATGAGGCGTCATTCCATGTTCACAAGGTCGCTGGCAGCAATTGGATGAGAGTTGATTTACCAAGATTCGAGTTAAATTGTTCGTAATTGAATAGGCTTTAAGGCCAGTTATGGACTTCTGTATGTTGATTTACAAGTGCAGACAGAAAACTTTGTGTGACTTACCGCATCCTTTGTGGTAAGGATCTTTGTCACACATTGTATTCTTCCTCTCACAGGCTTCCTCTGCTTCGTCTTTGCCGTCTTCACAATCTCTGACACCATTACAAACTTGGTTCAAAGAAACGCACCGCCCTCTAGCACAACGGACTCCTGGGCAGTCGTCTTCATAATCCTTATCTATTAGCGATGCTAATGTTTTTTTACCTGCCAAAACAAATATTTAAGTATTTTTACTACCACGCCAGTATCTCCAAACGGTAAAACAAAGACGATTTGTAGTAAACTTTCTATTTTTCCATTATGTTAAAGTATCATGTGACGGAGACAAATAATGCCATCAACTGGGCAAAAATGTAAACTCCGGGCAAATGCTGAAAAATTGATTACAAGAAAAAAAAAAACATTTTGTATAACCCTTGTATTCAATCCAGGATTTCATGCTCAGTTTTATCGCTTGTCTGTCTCAAAGATGTTTAGTTAATTTAACTGCCAATGCGAATTGCTATGTAGTCTTTGCCTTACCATAATGATGCTTTATTTCGTTCTTAAGGTTTTCTATGTCTGTAGCATTGATGTGGTCTCCAAGTCCACATTCTCCTCGGCCATCAACGAATGTCGCTGCGGGGTACCAGCCCAATTCTGTGTGACAGCTCACTACGCCAGCCCAGTGACGATGAGATGTCCCGTCCAGCTGGTAAAAGAGTAGGTAAATTTTAAAATGTCAAGGTAATGAATATTATGTAATTACTACATGGTCTTAGTCATTCTATGGACGAGTACTACTATTCATTAGAAGATGTACGGGGATGTACATGAGCCCAAATGCCCAAATGGTATTAAGGCAATAAAATGCAGGTAGAAAAGTTACTAATTTGAGTGAGTTTCCAATTACTAGTTTTCAGAAAGTAGTAAAATGTTTTAGGTTTCTAATTAATGTTTACTTACAGATGTATTTGGAAAAATTCTTTGCCCTACCAATAGTATTGTAAACCTTATTTTGTATGTGCGAAAATTTTGATGAGTGTTTATTACTGAAAAACGCCAGAACGACGAAATGGATTTTGATGAGGCTCGGAAATAGGCTATAGTTAGGCTTAGGATCATTGTGATATCACGTTCCCTTTTTTTTATTTATCGTGGTAAAATCATCAAATGAGTCCTCCCACCCAGGGCAGGGCGGGAGGGACTGTCAGACTTGACTGACTAAAATCCACGGTGTCCTTCAATAGCCCTTTACGAACCGGGGTCACGGTAATTTGTGAGTCCCGCAACCCCGGGATCCCTTGTTGGTTTGGTTATCCCTTGGGATAATTTTCGAGTTATGAGTATAACTCGGACGAAGTCCCTGACAACAGCTAGTTATAACATTATGTCATAGTACTTACTGGACAAATATTTTCAGTTGATTTACGCTTGAAGCAGCGATTGCTTGGATGACAGTTTTCACTGGTTTCTTCTAGGAACACGCTTATCGTATTATTTCTGTTATCCTGACCAACTGCTACACAACTCGATTGTTGCTCTGAAGAATAGCTGAAATAATAAGTACTGCATGGATATTAATAATTTCGCATACTAAAAATTATGACCCTCCTTATCCTTTCCTGTCCACCTGCATCAGTATTCGCCTATCATATAATTGTGCTTGTGGTGATCAACATACAGGTCGATAAACAGTTAGTCCATAGCGATGCAAAGAAGACTATATCATTACAAAAGATGAAGTTAGAATTACTATGAAGTCTGGTCCTACTTTCAAAAGTCATCATCATCACCATCAATACATCGCTACTTAGTCACGTTACTAAAGTTAATATCCAAATTATAGTTCGTTCAGGGTTACACATCATCAAAGAATATTATCAGTTTAACAGTAAACCAAAAGTTATATATTATATACCCATATACTACAGTATTTTAAAATGATAAATAAACTTTGCTTTACTTAATATTATAAACAAAACTTTAGTAAAACTTACGAAGAAGAAACCACCATTGGCTTGACGAGATTGGAGTAATGTGCTGGTTTTCTTAAATGCAATAACGCCGCTTTGCTGCGATAGACATCCTTCTTGGCATCTACTTGATAAACTTGTTCGTGCAAACCGTTCATACCTTCTAAAGTTCTGTGAGATCCTAGTACAACTGTTATGTAGTGATGGGACAGGCTGAAATAATGTTTTAATTAAAAATGAATGCGGTGTAAATCTTCTGGCACTACACTTGATTGACATATTCAGAAAGACACTGTTGATAAAAATGTATTGAAGTATAAAAATGGCCACTTCCCAAAATAACCATGAAAAATTAAAAAGAATCACTTTATTGTTCGATACTTACGTAGAATCCCAAAGACATGAGTCGCTAACTAATACCCAAGTTAAGTTGACCAAAACTCCAGTACATCGATAATCTCCTTCGACAAACACCTTAGCAATCCAAGGCCATGTGTGATTACTAACAGTTTCTGTTTCTCTCAAGAACATGTTATCAACTTCAGAATCTTCAAAGTTAGTAAATAGTGAATCGTCACAGAAAACATACAATGATTTGCAAGTTTTTGTTATATTTGGTACACATTGTTCTTTTATTACTTGCGGATCTTTTATAATGGTGTGGCGAGCTGTATCATTTTCAACACTTTCTTGCCTGTAAGCAAAGTGTATAGGAACTCGTTCTACAGTATCTCGTCGCATCCTTTTGTTCTCTACACTGCGTGCCGCGATTTCATCTTCTTTGAGGTTTATGTATTTTACGTTGAAGTCATTTGCGGAGCTGTAATGGAACTTTGTATAATATTGAATGAAGTTGTGTTGAAATTAGTCCAATGTTAAAATATTTTTATGAGCTTTATATAACTGAGTAAACATTAATAAATGTATAAAATGATGTATAATGAAAACAAATAATGTGATTTGAATTTAACAAAGTAAATTGCTTCATTGCACTGTCTTGGAACTAATTACCCGACTATTTCTAAGCTAAAAGTAAGGTTATGTTTTGACCGGTATGTAAAGTTGTCCAAAAAAAAAAAACACGTTTTTCACCTGAATCCTAAGTAGCGGCAAATATGCGTAGCTGCCTCTTCTTGCTGCTCAGGCGATAGTTGATCGTCACAAACAACGTGCCAATCATTCTGGCGTCTCTTCGTCAGATATCCTTGTAAGTTCACTAACGGTCTGTCGTCTAGATCGAATTCCATTTCTTTACCATTTGTTAGTGCAACTGAAATTAAATAATAATAATAAATTACTTTATTTCCAGATTTTACAATTTTATGCGACAATAGGTAGAACAATTTACATAAAGAAAATTGCGAAAGTACCACTAAGATTAAACCTCTGGCACCTAAGCTAAGATTAAACTTGTGTTATGGATGCCATAAATAATTAATAGTTGATACCGGGTCAAAAAGTGTGAATAGGGACGCAGGGGCGAATCGGGACAAAACTTTGAAAGGGATTTTAACGATAAATTATGATGTTATGTTGCCAACAAAGTGTCAAAATAATGTAGTATTATTCAATAATATAAAATTAATTAGGTAGTTGTTGGTAACACATCAAATTATTTCAATATTAAAATTCCTGTTAAAGTTTTGTACCGTTTCACCCCTGTGTCCATATTCACCCGTTTGACGGCACAGTTTTTACTTGGACGTTTTATAAGTGCCCATATAGGCCTGTGTGAAATAAATATCTTCGTGCGAGTTTACTTCAAGTACAGTCAACAGCAAAAGAAGATGATCAAAATCAGAAATTCAACACTAATGAACGGAGTTCGCGTCAGAACTGTGTGGCTTCGAATTGATTCAAAAGAATGTGATTGTAATTTACCACACAGGTCTGACGTGAATGACTGTATTAAGAGTTTTGTCAAAATATTGCATCGAAAATAATTTACTTATACACATTAAATAACTTCACAAGCTTCTTGAATCATTTAGATCTATCTTGAAATCACATAAAACTCGGAATCAACAGGAAAACTTTTTTCAGATTTATTAAAATAATACTCACAGCAGTTAAGTTCATCTTCACCTTGCGGACATTCTGCTTTTCCGTCGCACACATGTTTCTCAGGTAAGCAAATTCGGCTTGTTTGGCACAAGAAGTGACCATCTGGACAACTAACTGAAATATGGGATTATTCTATAAGTAATATTGTAATAGCACATCGCTTAAGTCTTTATCAAAAAGACAGGCATGACGAATGCGAAGCGTGACGTTTTTATTTGTAATGTATGCAATTGTTTGAATCCAGACACATAGAAAAGCGAAAGTGATCCGATAGCGTGACAGAACTATCGGACAGACGTCTCGCTTCGGTTCGGTATCGCTTCGGAAACGCTTCGCTTTCACCTGTCTGTTTGACAAAGGCATTAGTACTGAAAAATAAAAAAAAAATGCTAAAATCCAATGGTAAAATCCAAGTATATCGTTTTGATGGAAAACTTAAAATTGTATCTTAAAACCCGGACATGAAAATCACGGGACAATTAACCTTTTCCTTGAGAATTGGAAAGACCATGCAATTTATTATGACTAATGCATAGTATGAAGAGAACTTGAGAGGCTTTTGCTTAGCATTTGTACGCTACTGGCAATTATATGAAATACTTACAGCAATCGGATTCGTCCTGTCCATCTGCACAATCTATAACTCCATCACAAATAAGTTGCTCGTCGAATGTAAGTAAGAAGTCAGTACAGGTACAATCCAGTTCATCAGTTCCATCTTCGCAATCTGCTTTACGGTCACAACGGTGATGGTAAGGTATTGATTGTTCTATACTGCAAATTGAAGAATGAAAAGATTGAGTTGATTTAAGATCCTTTTTGAAATAAACATCGTTTTAATCTACTACTGGTTATAATTTTGACTCACCGACGGCATTCAAATACGTTGGGAATTCGATGCTTTCTTCTTATTTTAGCTGGCTCTAGCTCGGAAAAAACAATGTCTTCTATTTGATTTAGATTATCCTTGATTTTTGGCAGTTTCTCTGATGACGAATCCTCATGATCATCAATGACTGTAAAATTGTTATCATCATTTATAACTTCTGTTTCTGTGACTTCCTGGTCAGGTACTACTGAACTGGAGTTTGGGAGCAATTTTATTAAAAGACCTGATTTATTCTCATCTTTATTTTCTACATCGTTTTCTTCCTGTACTTTAATTTGGTTCATAGGAGTCGTTGGCTCCTC
This sequence comes from Agrotis puta, assembly GCA_943136025.2. Classification (NCBI taxonomy): domain Eukaryota; kingdom Metazoa; phylum Arthropoda; class Insecta; order Lepidoptera; family Noctuidae; genus Agrotis; species Agrotis puta. Next base: position 7,102,000 of record OW964171.2, read on the forward strand.
CTTTTCCATCGTTTCTATTAAATCTTTATGTGTAAAGACAGACGTTGAAGTTTCTAATTTGTTTTGCAATACGTTTTCAGTTTTATTAATCTCTCTAATAAACTCACTATTTTCATTATTTTCTTCTGTAGGTTGTTTTTCTGTTGTTGTTTCTTTTAAGTGTTCTAGTACTGAAGATCCTGATTCAAGAGATTCTGCGGAAAAATCTATTGTGATCATTTCAGTATCACCGCGGCTCGGGGAAGTTGTTTCTGTAATAGTTGCTCCTTTCGGATCAGAAGTCACATTTTCTTCAGATTTCATAAATATCTCCGGGCTTTCATTTATCATTTCTAGAGTTGATGCATGATTAAAGTCTGGCGTTCTGGCTTCTATTGGTTTGTTCGGTTGTGAATGACTAACAATATCTTCTTCATTTTCACTATCATGTTTTTCGGTATCAATTGCTTCTTTAGTCTGCACGTGATTAATAAAACTTTCCTCATTAAAAGAGTCCAGGTTTTCAGCTTCAGTCGATTCTTTTGACTGTACGTTATCAATGGAGGTTTCCTCATTTTCAGAGCTCAGGCTTTTGGTATTCATCGATTCTTCTGGTTGTTGGTCAAAGTTTTCACTCATTCGGTCGCTCGTATTTTCGTTATCAGTTGATGTAATATTCTTTTCAGTTTTAGGCTTGTGTGTGGGTGAATCAGAACCCTTCTTAGATAGTGGTGTATCTTCTTTATTTTTGTCAGTGTTTGAGGGTAAGATTGTTTCCGTTTGTACTTCCTTTGACTCAATTAATTCCTCTAATGAGCTATTTGGATCTACGAATATACTATCTGCTAGCGTAGAAATTGATCTACTGAAATCACATTTAGTTTCATCTTCTCCGTTTAGGCAATCTACAATCTTATCACATCTTCTTTTGAGTGGGAGACATTTTGAAATACCTGTTTCACATTTAAAACCGGGACACTCCTGTATCGGTCGTAATTTAGGCAACGTTTTGGACGCTGAAATGAAACAAAATGTTGTAGGAGGAAGATTCTAAGATGTTTAAAAAAAACATTATTTACATCAAAATATGACTCACATATATGATATTTAATCCATTTTACGAATAAACTAACTCGTGTGTAAACACCAGGCTCTCCTTTACGACCGCACCCGTCTCCATGACTCACGATCCCTGCCATGTACCATTGTTGAGAATTCAAAGGATTTCTGCATAAAAGCGGCCCTCCACTATCACCCTGAAATAATCCAACGTGTTGCCTGTAGGCTGCTATTTACATAGATGAATAATTCAGGGACTATTCATAATTGAAGTGATGTATTCTAGTTAAATATTGTATAGAAGGTATTGCTCTTGCTGAAAATACAACTGTTATTTATGAGAGGAATTAATTAATAACCTGGAATCAATCACAAGCTTGAGTACCAGTCGTAAAAGGACAGTAACCCTTAAAGGATTTTTTTATCATGAATGATCGGTATTATTAAGTTATTACGCATATAGAAAATGAGTATAGGAATTTTTTTTAAACGTCTTCTATACTCTAGTATTTTTCATACATCGTAGGTCGTAGATGCATTTTCAAGTATATAAACTCACATTCACAAAGAGTCAATTCCAGAACAACTATGTACTTGTAATTCATACAAATATAAGTTCCGTGCGAGAGTCGAATCTTTGACACTCAGCGCAGTAGTCAATCGATTAGCTACTGCGCCAACCGAGCCTTAAAAATTGAAAGTATAGTTGCAGCCCACTCCCTCTCACCTGTGTCCCAGCATTGGGAACATTATAGGCTGATTACTATGACAAATCTTTATACCTGGATTTTTTTTTTGGGACAAATCCACCACACTATCTCCTAAACCGCTGAAACTCCTGTAAGCCAGAATCAACAGTGGCAACCAACCAGAAAAGCGCCGAGACAATGATGTTCGACGTGTCCCGGAGAATGAATTTACCTGTCTTGGATCCTGCAACGAAATTAATCAGAAAATAATAGTGGAGGAGTAGGAAAAATTGTAATAATTATACCTGGCAAGCATCTCTTCCGCCTTCAACTAATCCTGCACAGATTTCATTTCCAGCACGATCTTCTCTGTGCTTACAGTTTCCCCAAACAGGCACCTCCACTTCTCTCATGTGGTCAGCTAAATTAATACAAAAAGAAAAACAAATCATTAGAACAAACTATCAACATATTTTTGTAACTTAAGTTGATTCATTTTTTTTTTACCGTGGTATAATCATCAAATGAGTCCACCCAGGGCAAGGCTGGAGGGACTGTCAGACTTGACTGACTAAAATACACGGTGTCCTTCAATAGACCTTTACGTACCGGGGTCATGGTAAAAAGTGAGACCCGCGACCAAAACATCTCTGATACGGAAATGCTGTATATTTCCACAACATATTTACTCGCGATGGTTATTTTTATCAAAATTTATTGTATCGTATAAGTCGTCAGAGTATGTTATCAATATAATAAACTCATTACTTACGATCGGGTCCGTGTTCTGTAGTTGCTCCCCAACCAACGGATGTACACAGTGTGCCAGAAGGAGGTCCCCAAAGCCAATCAGCACCGGCCGTATCAGGTCCCGGTAAACATATCGGTCGGACCCAACGGCTGAACTGAATGGCGGGTTCGACTTTCAAGAGAGATAGATCGTTTTTCATGTCAGACTGACTGTAATGTGGATTGACTATGACGTGTGTTACTTTATGACTTTGTTCTTGCGGCGAGAATGAAAAGCGGCGCAGCATGCCCACTTGCACTTCGTAGTAATGGTCCCAGAATCTGTGGATTGGTTTAAATTCTGTATAGAAACAGGTTAAAGAAAAGAAAATATTTAACGCAAAGCAGAAATAAACTAAATTTGTGTGCTTCACTTCACAAAATAGCATACTGCTATTTTGTGAAAATATATGAGACATGGCACATCTTCTGGTTTACGGAGACAGCGTGTTCGTTTTATACTTTATAAAACCAATGTATGTATTAATCAACGTTACAGTTAATAGTAAAATATAATTCTTACTTATGGACGCAATGAGCGGCAGACACCACCCAGCTATGAGTTATAACGACTCCTCCGCAATGGAACATGCCATTCCTGTATATGGCAACCATCCATGGCCAGGCCGCTGGCTGGCTTGGCTTCCCCCCGACCACTCTGCTCTCCGTCCTTTTATTCCTCTTTGTATCGAAATTATCCCTCTTCGATCTATCGAATTTAATTTCGTAATTTGTCTTAGTGCCAGACCCCTCTACATCCCTTTTCAAGCGATTGCCATAAAACATCAAAGGATAGGGATGGTTCTTCAGTAGAAATCTTTTGTTACGCCCAAACAGATGGTTTTCGATAGCAGCGTTCTAAAAATAAATAAAAAAGGTTTTTTAATGATCGAATCTTTTGTGAGATAATCCGAGATATCTGATTCACTTGCTGGAACAGTAATAAAAAGATTTGGATTTACTTGTTATAATATTTAGTTTTCTATTTTTGGACCCAATAAAATCTTTTTTATACGTCTGAAGTTTTTGTACAATAGAATTATTCCAGACATCTTTGTAGGAGACAAATTCTATTTCAAAACGAAGATTTCTTCGAAGAATTTTTGTTTCTGAAAATAGCTCATGAAGTGAAAACTAGTTTGTTCCAACATTATTTTTAAGTACGCTACCTCTCTAAGTAGCTGTGACGTGGTCTGCACTCTCGTCCCACATAGCAAGTCGGGGCACGTGACGTACACTGCTGAGGAGTTCATACAAGTGTCACTGGTTTGTATCAACCCGCCAGGACCAGTGTTCAAGTAGTCAATCTTCATCATCGGATCTATTGGGACTATTTGAATGAATGGAGGCCTGAAAAAAAAACAATTGAAAGATAAACTTAGTACTAAATTGTGAAAATTTAGATAGACGAGGACGGTTGCGGGACTTACGAATTACCGTGACCCCGGATCGTAAAGGGCTATTGAAGGACACCGTGGATTTTAGTCAGTATGAGTCTGACAGTCCCTCCCGCTCTGCCCTGGGTGGGAGGACTCATTTGATGATTTTACCACGATAAAAAAAGGATAGACGAGGGCGGCTGGATGTTTGTTAATCCTTCAAATAAATATGCAGGCAACGCCGCGGGGATAAGCTAAACCAATCTTTGTTTTAAAATTTATTTATTTAAGGAGAACCAACAACTATAGCATGGATGATAATGTAGTCTTATACCTGATTATGAGTCCAGTTTCTCTTCGACAAGCATCATGAGCCCACATGTACGGATTCTTGCAAACCGCGTACCAGTCTCCTTTGAAATTTCTGTGTAAAAATCCTTCAGTATTCGAAATGGCAAACATCTGAAAGTAAATATTATGCTCAATTTATACGAAGTTATTTTGTTCGTATTTACAGTGTTATGTTAATGAGTTTCATTGTTTTTCATAAATGAAAGCTCAGTTTTATTGTTTATATAATTTTAATATTCTGTTTTAATTTTCGATTTGAAAATAGCACGGTTTATTTAAACCCTGAAGACGTATTTAATTTAAATGATTTTCCATAAATTCATTTCTAGATAGATGTTTTCTTTTGTCTCCATATCTTCACCGATTGATTGGAATCGGCAGAGAGTTTGATGCAATTTTGTGTCCCTAAAGTGAAGTGAAATTGGTGTGTCTATCATCCGTCATCTACAGTTTTGATGTATTGGATGGGGAAAAACGTTTGTTTTCGGACTGTGAACATGTATCAAATTGAAATGCTGATGCCATTTTTTATTAGAAAAAAAAAACAATCTTTAGTTTCACGAGACTAATTTCGCAAGTGGAACTGAACGCGATCAAGATATTTATATCGTGTTACAAAACTGTCACTTTAATGCCTTTGTCAAACAGACAGGCGAAAGCGAAGCGTTTCTGAAGCGATACCGAACCGAAGCGAGACGTCAGTCCGATAGTTCTGTCACGCTATCGGATCGCTTTCGCGTTTCTATGTGACTGAATTCAAACAATTCCATACATTACAAATAAAAACGTCACGCTTCGCATTCGTAACGCCTGTCTGTTTGACAAGGGCTTAAGACAGTAACAACACTTGAACGTAGTTAAAAGTCAAATGAGATCATTATCATACAAATCATAAATTATTAAAATTAATTAATTCATTTCATCACTAGTCATTAACATGAATGATTAAACAGTGCTCATGACAATAGATGTTAAAAAACTGCCTAATACTGTCAAATTTAAAATATACGTACTGGTTTCTTTAGAAGACTCGGAGCCAGCATATTGCATTCGACTTCATCTTTGTGGTTAGGACAGTCGACGACATTGTTGCATCTCTGCTCTTTGGTGAAGCAAGTACTACGGGAGTTAATATCCAAGTCCTGACAGCTGAACATAGTTTCGCTGCAACCTGAAATTAGTATTCAAAGTACAAATTCAAATGATATAGTTCAAGTAATTATAATTTCATTGGGTGAAGCGAACTAGTCTTTTTGGCATTAAGGATGTGGTTATTTATTGTGAACTATCTGTGATCACTGATAGTGCACTGTCCACGTCGTCAAAACTTATCTATTGCTACTATAAATATCAAAGAAATATCATTTGTACAGACTAAAATACACTTGTAACTGAACATTGGTCCAATTTTTTTAACAAACAATTACAATATGTCAAAAGCAAATGCATATGATGTGCTCGTTTCACATGTGACGATATCGACACAAAATCGGTGGGATAGGTAGTTTCATACATTTATAGGAAAAATGAGCGACAGCGAACGATATGCCAATGTCGTGTTGTTAACATAATCGTCTAATCTGAAAACACTAATTTCATTAATTCTTTTTTAATAGCAAGCTACAGAGACCGGAAGATGGCACACTGTACCACCGCACTAGGTTTAATAAATAAATGGCGATGAACAACGAACTGCCACAGACGAAAATAAACATGAAATTAGCAAATAAAAAACCACTAATGCTAAGCAAGATATCCCTAATTTTCTTATCATCACATATTCATACATAGAAGCAACTATATTTTACAGAATTCAAACACAAATGTTTTTACCATAACATCCCATTTCATCTTCTCCAAAAGGACAATCAAAGTATCCATCGCAGAGACGGGACTTGTCTACCCTCTCTTTGCAAGAGCATCTTGCTTCATCACTGACATCTATGCAGTCCACATTGCCATCACACCATAGCTTCTCATCCACACACCCATCTCCATTGAGGCAGGATACAGTGCCTCGTGGACACCGCTTTTCCAGAGATGAGTTTGCAGCGCGGGCTGTAACTGGTGGTTCAGTTCTGTGGGCGATTAAATAAACATGAGACGATGGTTCTATTTTGGATTGCAGATTTTGTTAAGATGACGTAACCAAAACTAGGCTCGTGTTCTAATGAAATGAAGAAAACCTATCTTTTCCATTTCATTTGAACACGAATTGAACAAGAAGGCCGAGCACAAACGAATAACTAAGCGTTTCCCAACATATTTTATAATGCGAACAGCGAAGGAGTGGAACCTTCTGCTTGCGTGTATTTCCGAACGCATACAACCCTAATCTCGAATAAGTTAGAGTGAACAGGCTTCTTCTGGGTAAGCTCGCCTCATGGTCGTCCTTGTCTTTGTCACTCCTGATCTAGGTGAAGAGCAAACCCATCGGACATAAAAAAAGAATACCTATATTCACATACAGCAGCGCCACAACTTAAAATTAGACCCCAGCGGTTACATAATACAATACTAGTAACAAATCTTTCTTGTAATTACGGCCTGTTAGTAATGAACATAAGTATCTCAAAAATAAACAACGATATTGCTAATTCTATTTTGATTCAGTAAAAACACTCACGATGACGTCAAAAAGCTCATAAATATTTCAGCATCTTGGGGATGAATTTTACGTCGCCGAAACTCCACATCACGTTCTTGGAGGTACGGAGCACGCATGGCGGGTGAGAAATACCTGCAAAATTATAAAGTAGGTCAACATTCCTTAATGAAAACTAAGTAGGTAAAGTACTTTTGTAAAACTCAGTTCCATACCGGCTTTGAGGAAATATCGGATGCTCTTCATAATGTGGAGATAAATATTCGGGAGACGGGTCATAAGCTTCTGTAAATTAATAAAACAAGTTAGAAATTTGTTAAACCTAAAAGTTAATGATACTTTAGCTTCTTATTACAGCACCTTTTGAACGGGGATAATGTTGTTTCAACAGACGAGCCATTAGACAGGTTTCAGAAAGATGCTCCGGAGATACCGAGTGAGAGTGTGGTGGTACTTCTGCATATGGGACAGCATCTCTTGCTTCCATGTGAAATTCAGGAACTGATTCTAAAATGCTATCGAGCTGTGCATTGGGTAAAGTTTCTCGTTTCGATAAATCGGTAGTAGCAATATCGTTTTGTTTTACTTTACCATCATCATTAACTTTTAGCTTGATTCTGGACGGATCTTCTTTTGCTTTGGATTCATCATGGTTTTCTACTATCGCTTTCAATTTGGTCACAAAGTCTTTACAGATTTCTTGTTTCTCTTCATTGTTGCATAAAACATCGTGTTTTAATATTATTTCTCTGGCTTTTTGGAGTTGGTCATCATTTAAACTTAAATTCTCATCTGTTGGTGACATGGGTGGATTGTTTGAGTTCCTTTTTCTTCTTTTGACCTTTGGTTTTGGTTTTAATTTTTCATCGGCAGTTTCATTCTTTAGTTGCAGAAATATTTCCATATTGTGAACTGTCACGTTTGGAATTTCATTGTTCCCTGTGAGGATGATAATTTCAGTTTTTCCTGCATTATCTGTGAAACAAATTTAATTATTTCAAAATGATTAAAACCAATATCAGTTCACAACAAAATTATTGACTACGAACTTAAAAGTTTATCTTACCATACTTATCTGATAACTTTGTTAATAGAACGTAAGTTCCTACCCCAAAAGTTGTAAGTAATAAAAGCATTACTAATTTATGTAATGAGGGGATCAAACATTTGTACATTCCACTATTATCTCGATCTGAAAATAAACCAATATGTAAATAATTATTAAAATCGTATTATTTACTATTAAAATGCTAAGAATCAGCTTCGTGTGATCTGTGCATGCTTTGAATCATTATTGTAAATCAACTCGTTAATTATAAGTTCTAGAAAAACATGTTGCTGCAAAAGAAAACAACGGTGCACCGCGGAAATTGTTTATACTTTTTTTTTACGTGGTAAAATCATCACATGAGTCCTCCCACCCAAGGCAGAGCGGGAGGGACTGTCAGACTTGACTGACTAAAATCCACGGTGTCCTTCAACAGCCCTTTACGTACCGGGGTCACGGTAATTCGTACAGTCCCGCGACCCCGTCAGGCTTTGCCCCTCTACAGGAGCCCCGTCATTATGCTGACACTCCTTGAGGCGCGCGTGGAACTCAAAGCGCCGTCGTCGACCCAGGCCTGGTCCATGGCCGGACAGCGAGTCGCCCATTACTCGCCGCCCGCATCTACGGTGGCCGGAGACCGTCTGCCACCGTGGGCGTCTACCACTGCGGCTGGGGTGGAGGGAGGACGCTGTCCTCTCCCTCACGCGGCCCACCTCCTCCTTCGCGAGCATGACTGCTTCGCAGAAGGAAGCGACCGCTTCCCACTCCGTCTCGCCCCGCACCATGGCCTCGACCAATGCCGGGCAAATTGTTTATACTTACTATTATTGTCTGATGATGACTCCGCCAGCTCCATTGGTGGAAGGCCCAACTGGTCCCAACGTTCTTTTGTTATATTTTCACTGGTCATCTGAAATGTAAACAAATACTATGTAATTTTCGTATTTATTTTATTTTTAATTAGTTTTGCAAACTTAGTTTGGCATTTGATTATTTTTTACGTCAGTTAGGTACGGACAGACTCATAACATGTTTTAATATTTCAAATAGTTATTTATTGTTAGTATAATAAGCATGGTTGCGGGACTGTCTCATCAGGAAACCGTGACCCTGGAACGTAAAGGGCTATTGAAGGACCACTGTGGATTTTAGTCAGTACGAGTCTGACAGTCCCTCCCGTCCCAGAGAAAAAAAAAGATACTAAGCATAATTAACCTGGATACAACATTCCCACAGTAGGTCTTTATAGGCCTTTTTTGTGTGAAGGAAAGTGGGCGATGGAGTGGGTCCACCTACACTATACTAATATCATAAAGAAGAAAGATTTGTATTTTTGTGTGTGTGTGTGTGTATGTTTATAATGAATTAACTCAAAAACTACTGTTCCGATTTAAAAAAAAATTTTCATCATTAGAATGCTACATTCACCTTGAGTAACATAGGGTATATTATCATGTCCACTTTAGTAGATAATTAAGATACTACGTGTCAAGTACATCGTAAAAGCCAAAAACATTTTTGTATTCTGATTTCCAAAGTCAAATAATTTATTTCAATTAGACCATCAAAGAGGCACTTTTGAACGTCGATTATTAAAATTAAAGGAAATGGGATAGGAAGGGATTGATTCTACACCCATTCGCAAGGGTAGTTTTGTATGGAGAATAATTGGCAAGAAACTCCATACTTACTCTTTTTCAAAAATATTTCACAATGTTTTGATATCACAAATTTAAAAATAAATGTTAATGCGATGTACCTATAAAGTCTAGACCATTTAAAAGATAAAATACAAAAAACAAACAATAATTACACAGCTAAATAAGATATTATACTATAGAACTTAATTATACTATGTACAGATATTGACAGTACACGAGAAATCTCTATTCTAATATAAAATAACATCTCTTAACATAGAAGATAAATAAAGTGCTCAAGGCGAAAAGTAATCGACATTACTATATTAAATGGCGATCGTATCTTGTTGCTGTCATATATTGTGATAATAAAACGAAGATCATCGTCGTGTGGGACGCGCCTAATATCGGTAATGGTACATAAAATTAAGGGTCCTTGACCCCAGCATTAGACAAAACCTACCTATAGAAGAAAGAAAAAGCTCTATGGGATCTATACTAATCGGGTTCCCTAATAATATTCTAAATAGGAATGTGTGTATGTATCGTTTTAAAATTAAAACAACTGTATCGATTTTGATGAATTTTGGTACAGATATAGATTAGACCCTAGATATGGCCAAAACGCACGCGTCTTAGTCTTGATTAACAGCCAATGGGCATATCTTGTAAGTAACTACGTCAAGGAAACATTTGCAGTGCAATAAATTTATTTTGCTATATCTTTACTTGGTCGCGGGACTCACGAATTACCGTGACCCCGGAACGTAACGAGCTATTGAAGGACACCGTGGATTTTAGGCAGTACGAGTCTGACAGTCCCTCCCGCTCTGCCCTGAGTGGGAGGACTCATTCGATGATTTTACCACATACTACACCATGAGATTTCAAATCAATTAAGGACTATTTGAAAGGCCAACCGTGTCAAAAAATAACAATAGGTATAGGAATAAAAAAAAAATAACAATAAAAATTCCTCATAATTCACATGATTCAATTAATGTTATTAATTTTTACAAACCCGTTTTTTGAAAAAAAGAGTCTTCAATTAAATACAAACTGCAGATTCGTTGACAAGCTCGACGATGACGACTTAGAGAATAGCGTAATTAGGAGATGTGTTCATTGCCACGTTGGAATTGCCACGTTGTTTAACATTGGCCAAAGTAAAGCACAGCCATTATTAGATCATTGTAAACAAAACAGCAACAGGAAGTTCAATATAAGTAGTTCCTCGTAGCAGGTGCACAATTATGCACTTAAAACTTCCCCGGTACAGGGAATCGAATTTCCGCGTCCGAGGTCAATGTAACTTTATTAAACACATTGAAATTGAATTATAGACGTTTTCCTGCACGAGGCATATGCTTGTTAATTTTTTTAATTCTTTTTTTTAGCTTGGTAAAATCATCAGATGAGTCCTCCCACCCAGGGGCAGGGCAGGGCAGGAAGGACTGTCAGACTTGTACGGACTAAAATCCATGGTGTCCTTTAATAGTCCTTTACGTACCGGGGTCACGGTAACTCGTAAGTCCCGCGACCCCGGTAGGGTTTGGCCCTCTAAACCCCGTCATTGTGCTGACACTCTTTAAGGCGCGCCTGGAACACAACGCGCAGTCGACCCACAACTCAACGTATCTATTTGTATCACAACTCAAAGCTTACAAAAACAAAAGACGGGAACATAAACAAACTACATGCCCATATTTCCGACAATAATTTTCTTAGGAAGTGTCAATTAGATTAAACGTAAATACGTATTATACTAGTGAGTAGCACTTTGTTTACGTTATTTTGTCACGTTTCCTGGTACTTAATGGGTGGATAGATGTTATCATTGAGTTCGCAAACTAACTGCGCCATAATATCCAAAATAATTCCTATTATTGTTTCTAACATTAGCAACAATATTACCAGAATTATTTTTGCACACTGACGATATATCTTTTGCAACGTCAGCAACGCTGAGATGGTGGAAATTTACAAGCGTGGGAGGAAAAAACTAGAGCGAGGAGCTTGTGTATCGGCTTCCTCAAGTCAGAGTCTCTCAAACCCATCGAGGGAAAAGTTTATCAGGTTGGACTATTGCAAAGTGGCTGCTACCTTTTCATCGTTTACCATCTACCTTGAAACAATCAACGGTTGAATGGAATGGAATAGGTATTCTATTCTCTTGCTAAAGCAATAGAGTAAATAATTGACAAAAAACAATTTTAACGCACTTCTATATGCAATATTGCTAAAGTGGTGGTTTTAGATCGTCTGTGGTTCGACGATGTTCGTGTTAAATGGCCAAAGACTTCTAAAACTTTGCGGGGACCAGCCATTGAGAGTCTAGTCTTTATTTTGAGCTCGCAAAGGATGGATTGGTTGGTGCGGAATGCACACCTGAATATCAAAATATCGAAGTCTTTAATAATAACACGAAGCCAAAATACCAGCAATGTAAGGTAAGATTCTCGAGTATAGGACAAAGGTCTTTTCTCATACAGAGAAGGCACGAGTATTGTTCACCATGGTTGCTCAAGGCCAATCACATTTCTAATATTGTTATTATTAATTATTGGTTTTCTAAAGAGCCAAAGCCTGCGGGGGTCGCGAGACTGTACGAATTACCGTGACCCCGGAAAATAAAGGGCTATTGAAGGACACCGTGGATTTTAGTCAGTACGAGTCTGACAGTTCCTCCCGCTCTGCCCTGGGTGGGAGGACTCATTTGATGATTTTATCACGACAATAAAAAAAAATGTTCCATAGCTGATATTAATGACGTACAAGGTAAACTAGCTACATACATAATATGTGAAATACCGTGGTAGTGGTAGATAAAGTAAATTATGTTAATATTCATTTCAAATAACTAGACTAAAATAATAAACTATCAGAGGGATTAAAAAAAAGTCTTCCTCAATGCCGTCACTACTGTCAGCAGGTTATGTGCCCAATAGACTGACGACTTTGCCTAATACTAATTTGTAAACTTATTTAAACGTCAAAAAGATAAATTATAATTCCACAGCAGGTGCGGTATTTTTCATTTGAGCGTGGAAAGTATTTGAGTTACGAGTATTTGAGAAACAAAGTCATTTAAAACATTTAGAATTACACAAGTGTCATAGACCGCTCGTTGAGTTAGCTAAATCGTAATATGCCTAGGCACACCGTGATACGTCGGAACTCTAAGTGCTCAGTAAAAAGTCAGGTGGATCTGGGTTAATTCAACCTTTATTACTAATAAAAACTAACTATTATATTACAAAACTAATATAATTATGCAAACTAGAAATAAAAAAGCTTAATAGTAATACCCGTTCCCGATGCTGGTGGTATGCAATTTTTTTTTAAATTCTTTTATGTAAAAATGCATTATTGTGCAAAAAGTAAAAAAGGGAAATACATTAATTGCCCCGTTGAATGGCAATGCTGATTCTTTTTAGTATTGATAGTGCCGGTTCATATCCACTGACCGTAATCCGACAAGGAGAGAATAGTGTCCCAACTGTGTTGCTTCGGAGACCACATCTCCTTCATGTACCTATTGTAAAGGTTGTATATAGACAGAACTCATTTATCATTAGAGCATGTAAAACTTTCAATAAGGTATGCCGTGAGAGTGAGCTTGATTTGTTTAAAACTAGTGTCAAGGAATTAAAGAAAGTATTATGTACATTATTCTTTGAAAACTAAATTTATAATTATCTTGATCATAACTTTTGCATTGCTTCGCGTGGTATTTTTCATTGTTATTTGTCACTTTCCGCTTTTTTGTCAATCTTGTACATTTGTTAATAGTGGAAACTTGTAATTGGCTTTCTTCTGTATACTTTAAATTTTTAGACAAATGTATTAGCTGTAAGTTTCTTAAAATTAATAAAATAAAATAAATAAAATAAAATAAGTTTTAAGGGGGTGGTGGGCTAAAAATCACTCCAATCCGCCATCTCTTTCGTGGTTTATTTTCTTAAACCACCTAGATATAGGAAACTAGCACTTTTCCCGCGACTTCGTCCGCGTGGGTTACGTACTTTCCTAATTCCCCCTTTTCACCCCCTTATAGGTTAAATTTTCCAAAAACCGCTTCTTAGTGCTCCCCTACATTATAATAGGAAGCCGTGTGCAAAATTTCACATTCCTAGCCCCAGTAGTTTCGGCTGTACGTTGATATGTCAGTCAGTCAGTTCTCCTTTTATATATATAGATAAGTGCCTCGTTTCGTTTCAATTGTTCCGGAGTGTCTCAAGTCGATATGCCTAGGCATATCTCGATATGGCTAGTTCAATGATCGGCCGGCGACGTACATACGTATCACAAATTAGGGCTCGTTTACACACGGCATCCGTATTTCCAGGACCGTTTTTAGCAGATCCGTCACAACTGGAGTTGATGACATTTACAGGTCCGTTTTTAAGGCACCCATCGGAAACGTATTTCAAAATGGATCAGTGTTTTTAATCCGTTGTTTTTTTGAACTCGGTCATAAAATTACATACAGCATTATCGAATAAAAACGTACATCGGACGGACGGACCAATATAACGGACTGCTGGTTAATTTAGTGGATCACGGGCCGTATTACGTCGTCTTAAAACCAGGCTTATTCCAGTGAGTGAACGAGGTGGCGCTAGACGACTTGTATAGCTCTGTCTCTTTCACTCACCGGAATAAGCCTGGTTTTAAGACGTCATAATACGGCCGTAGTACTTTGAACTGGATCGTTTTACTGTCATATTATGTGTGAACACAACAAAATAATGTCATCTCCGAATAAAAACGTAATCGACAAAGTGGACCTGTAAAACGGACCTAGGATAGGTGTAGGGCTCGATCACTAACAAAAATCTAGATTCACATTTGTTCGAGAACAATTATCGAAGATAATACAAAGAAATTCAGCAATGAAAGTACACTGAAATCTACATTAGAGCTCATTAGTTGAGGACGTTTTTGAGATTGATTGTGTATCTGGTTCTTTATTAGTGATCGAAGGTATAAAGCGTCAAAAATACTCACGGTTCCCTCTAAGTACTAAAAGTACTTTCACTCACAATTCACAAGAACATATTTCTTTGTAAAATAACAAAGTTTAATGTCACACCACTGAGTGAGTGCATCCGGCACACTGACTCAATGCGTCAGCATGTACCTGACAATTCGCTGATCAGCAGATTTCGGGTAGAATCACATTTGTTGATTTGACAGATTTCGTTCGACGTAAACTTGTTAGTTTCGCAATGTGAATAGTTGTTTTATTATTTTTATGAGTTAGCTTAAAATAAACTTAACATTATGCCAGCTCGCGTGCACCGTACAAATGGATTTTATCTACGGAACAATAGAGAAAATTTATGGGAAAGAGACGCTTATACGCAGTTCAGGAAATGAAGAATTTAAAGTATTCTGTATAACTCTTTTCCTTCTTCATTGTATTTATATCATTATTGGTAGAATAGAGATAAAATGGGTCATGCTACGCGAGATGATATGTAATAATATCAATCTATGACACATAATTATATATTGCAGCATTTTGTTAGATCGATGTGCTATTACAAGTACTAGTTATTGATAAAAATTGAATAGAATCTTTACGAATTTTATCTTGAGAATCTGGTTAAGCATTATATGAATTAAAAAAAATGCTATGGTGCTCGTATTGTTTCCTCTGTTAGCGTAAAGACATAATTATGTACAAAATGTGGGATCAGTGCATGGTAGTCAGAATTCTATGGAGTTCCGGAAACGGCAATACAACTTTTCACTGTATGAAAAATAAAAACGCTTTGGTCGAAATCCAAGTTACATTCTATAGCTGTATAGTCGTAACGACGCAGTGTCAACAAAACAATCCATGCAGCTCAAAACGATGACCCGATTATTTCGTAATATTGATTTGCACTTACATTTTTAAATCATTATGCATTTGCATGCTTGCAAATACAAGAATTTAATAAAAGTAGGTCTTGCGCCTGATCAGATTTTGATGACTAGGTGTATCTGTAGTTTCAGAGTCAGTAGTCAGAAATTTCTTTACTGTCTTTTGCTTAAAACTGATCATCTTATCATAATAATTAGTTTAAACATATTCTAGAATTTTCTTGAGAATTTAAAATTGAAATTAGAATTTTTTAGATTTTGAAATGTGAGATTTTTTAACTATTTTTAAAAGTTTTTACGTATTTTTTTTTATAAATGCAACGTTGAAAGTTATTGTAAAGTATGAAATTCATCTCAGTGACATCACACACGCTTATTTCAAAGGAAAAGGGACCTTATAGCCATGGTAAATGTGTGTTTATAACAACAATGTTTCAGAGTACACATCTGGCTTACTCCCCACATTACGGAGATCACAAAACTTATCTCTTTTGTTATCACAATATTTTACACTTTTTATAATGAAAACGAAAAAATATATACATGTGATACATCCTAAGTTATTATTTTGTAAATTCAATAAGAGCGTTGTTGTTGAAAAACTGCATCGAATTTAGATACAATTTATTATTTTCTTTGAAATTTGCATGGACAAATTGTTTACAAAAGAACGGAGATCAATCACTTAAAACGTACAAAGTTTTAATTAGATCACACGCACAGCCAATTAGCATTATAATTATATGTTTTCATATTATGTATTTGTATATTATTTATAAATAGCCATAGTTAGATGTAGTAGATTTAATTTTTTCATAAGTATTTTTGTACCTATTCCAAATACTTCTCCTTTTGACCCAAAGGTTAACTGGTAGATAATCTCTTGCGGCATTAAGTCCGCCTTATGTTTCAAAATTACTGTACGTATAAGTGTAAATAAATACAACTAAAAATAATTCTTGATAACAATGAGAAAAGCTTCTCAATAATGAAAACTTGTAATCTCTCAATCTTCTTCTTATCGTATGGTTGATGAACAACCTGGTGTCAAAGTTTAAACCGCCCGTAGGCCTCTGACATGGCTTCACACACCGTTGAAAAATCTCTCAGGTGTGCTGGTTTCCTCACGATGTTTTCCTTCACCGTTTTTAGCAAGTGATAATTAATTTATAATACGCACATGAATTCTAAAAGACATTGGTGCGTGCCGGGGTTTGATCCTGCAACCTTTGACTTGGCAGTCCAACGGTCTTACCACTCGGCTATCACTGCTTTCTCTCTCAATCAAAATCCTTTTTAGGATTCTTTACCTTGTAGTGCACAATAAAACCCTTAGGAGCACTCGTATGTTCGACATTACCTAACACTTCTTGTGTGTGTTCTTTGTTCACAACCCAAAACATTTTTCTCGTAAATGTTTCACTTTTGTAGACCACAGGAGGAGCTCGTGGCTAAATAAATACAGCCGCACAGGCCGATCTTCCGGGTTAAGCCGCGCTTTCCGAGGTTGGTCTGTGGATGGGTGACCATCTGTCATGGCGAGTTCCCTCCGTGCCTCGGAAAGCACGTGAAGCGGTTGGTCCCGGCTGTTATTTGTAGATCTTTGACAGTCGTTACTATTAGTCAGAAGCTCTAAAGTCTGACAACCAGTCTTACCATGGGGTATCATATTACCCAGTTACTGGGTTGTGGAGATCCGACAGGCAGTCGCTCCATGTAAAATACTGATATCCAGCTGCATCTGGTTTGACTGGAAGCCGACCCCAATACAGTTGGGAAAAGGCTAGGCAGATGATGATTTTGTAGACCACAGGCCTAAATTTAATAGTTATTAGTCCTCTCTATAACTATGCAGAAGTTCAAAATAAGTGTGAAAAATAAACCATATTACTTATTCATAAGATTCATTTCATATTGAACCCTCTTCACGCTTCACAAAGCACATTATTCCAGGAACCGAGCTAGTTGTCACAAAATATGAATATTTGCGACAGTCTTCGCTCCTTGCGGGTAGTTGGATACCCAATCTGACAGTTTAACGAACTTAAAAAGGATCTGTCGCATTTGAATAAAAATCGTTTCCTTTTTTGCCCTATAAAAAAAGATTCAATTTGTTTTTGGTCACCGTCCTCATTGACAACCGCTTTTTTTTTTTTTTTTGTTTATGTTATAAACATTACCCCGCACTTAAAAAATCTCCTTGAAAACGCTTGCATTTTAAGATTTTTTAATATTAATTTATCGAGTTAAATTGAGAATGTTTCATTTTGGAAATTTGTCCTTAACACTTATATCATAAAATCGATTACTGATTAAACAGACTGTGATTTCTAGCTTTGCTCTGCTGCTAGGCAAACGTAGGTTCCATTTATAGACAGTCTAGGTTTGCAATCACTTAGTGAGTTTATCTTTAGTCTTGCTAAGAGGCTTGAGTTCAAACATCGTCTTATGCAAAGGTGCGGTTATAAAACAAATCAATTAGCTAACAATCCGAGGCACATGTCCATTCCATTAGTTAATTGATCTTTATCCCTTTACATACCCTGTTTAAGCATACGGTTTTATGTTAGTGAAATATGGGTCAAATATAATTATTTTTTGTAATCTAAATAACAGACTAATTAAATTTATTGCTTCTGTCATCTTTATTGCTTTTTATTGCCATTAATTATTATAACGATGAACAAAATAAATGCTGAATTAATCATTGAGTAAATGTAAACGAATTTCTGAAATAGTGCGCCGTAAGAAAGTCTAGATTAATTACTTATCTATTTAGCATTTGAGTCTTCAGGCACTTTAGCTGTTGTGTATAAAGCTTGAATTTGTGCGTCTAATAGGTTGCTAAAATCACTTGAGTTTAAATGTAATATAATAACGAGCGCTGTTTTAGAATATCTTTCAATTTAACCTCTTTCTTTAAAAGGTACTAAAGTACGGACGCGAAGCAGGAGCAATATCGTACTTTAACCTCTCTCTCTCTCACACTTGCTCGCATTCGCGGCTCTGTGCGAGCGAGACTCATTTTATATAGGTAAGCGAGAGTGACAGAGATGGGTAATGACAGGTTTAAGTACGAAATTCCTTCCTGCTTCGCGTCTGGACTTTAGCTATTCCCCGTGATTTCACCGCCGCTGCTCGGCTTCTATTGGTTGTAACGTGTTTTTGTATTTATTATAGTCTTCCTTGATAAATGGACTGGCCAACATCGAAAATATTTTTCAATTCGAACCGGTAGTTCTTGAGATCAGCGCGTTCAATCAAACAAACTCTCATGCTTATGATATAAATGTATAGAAATTGATAATAAGAAATGCAGTTATCAGTTTTGTTTGTTTACTTTTTTATGGAAGATTTCGGTTCAATTTTGATTGTAACTTAACTGGACGATCTCAAGTGTATCTTGAATATAAAGCCCATCCAGCCAGAGGTTATACAACTCTTCGTCGGGACTTAGTCAAGCTTCATTGTTTTTTCTAGTGGTCTTCAAGAGTTGCAGTGGTTTGGGAATAGTGCGGTAGGAGCTCGTTTTAAAGTCGCGGGCCTATTATCATTTATCAGTTGGTTTTTACTCCGTTTTTCCGCTCTTTCTAGAGCAGAGGACTCATTTGATAATTTGCCAACCTAAACAAAACGAAACTCTTTATTTACTGTCATACCAACATCATAATATCTCGTTGTTAAAAAACCAAGCTACTGTATAGTAGGTGCTTGAACGGGAATAAAATCATTGTTCTAAACATATAGGTGCCCTAAAAATAGTTGCTCACACGGGAATACCTCACTTGTTTAAGATATTGACGAAACGTCATTGAAAATAAAAACGACCATCATCACTATCCGAATTCAACCAACTTTTAACGTGGACTAAAATACTCATGAAATAAATGTATAATGACCAAAGGACGCGATTACGAACCATTAGGCCCGTCATCTACAGTGCTACTTCAAACTCAAACTGTAATGCAAATGTTTGCAACCAATCACAAACTAGTTAGTAACGCGTTAGTAAGTCGCACCGTGAAGGACCCCAATTATATTAGAACAATTTAGTGCTGTGACTATGCTGTTCTGGATACTTCGGGTTAGTAGTTTAATTAGTAGTTGAGTAAACTATTAGTTAAAATACTATTGATATTTATCCTTTAACGAATTTGACTATTGGTGGCCTACGATGTCGTCTTAAAACCAAAGTTGTTCCAGTGAGGGAACGAGATGGCGCTAGACGACTTGTATAGCTCAGTCTCTTTCCCACACTGGCTTTAAAACGTCTTGGTAGGCCACCTGATCAAACAACTGACGCTTAAGCGATATGAGTTTGTGTAATCTAAATGCTCATCTGCACTTCAGACTATGTATTTTATAAAAACTGAATACAATTTGACTAGTTCAGTCTTTTTTTTGGGCCCTCTACAGGCCCCGTTACTATGCTAACACTCCTTGAGGCGTGCGTGGAACACAACGCGCCGTCGACCCGGGCATGGTCCATGGTCAGACAGCGAGTCGCCCAATACTCGCCGCCAGCATGCTGACTAGTTCAGTCTAGCAAAATAAAAACGTTTGATCGCGATCAAAGGTTTGAATAGAAATGAACTCGTTTTTAAAAAGCTATTACTTTGTATTATATGTTCCAATTTACATTTCAAAGAGTTTGACTCAGGTCAGTTTTTCACTTGCTAAAAATTCACATGTAGATTTTCGATCCTTGGTTTCACAAAGGTTCTATGCTTCGATGAATGAGTGTTTTCACTAAAAAATATTACTGCCTCATAAAATTTGGCAGAATTTTCACGTCCTTAACCCTTTTCATTTTTTCAATAAAGAATACTTTATTGTTTTCTTATAATAAAGCGCTAACAGCTTTATTATACAAACAGAAATGCTAAGTAAAATATCCTTCTGTCTTTGACGCAGACGTATGAAAAGCATAAATCAGCTGTAAAGATAAGTATTTTTACAACATGCAACTTTGAAGCGCTTAATGAATTCTTCAGCGTTTTTTGTAAAGACGTATTTGATACAGGTTAGAAAAACATCAAACAGCGTTAATCACTTTAAGAGACTCTTGTCAAGGTGTTGGGTCAAGGGCCTGATTTATGAAAGCGGTGTTCATGGACTCGGGGTGTAATTCGACGTATTCCGCTTTGGGTTTATGAACGCCTGGTATCTTAGATTGGAGCTTTTACCAGGCAAATTATTTAAGCTACTTAAAGAACAGACTTTCACCGAAGGGCAGCTATCTGTCCTTCTTGTTTTGGTCAGTCTTAAACAACTTTTTTTAAAGATTTTGTGTAATCCAGAACGATGTTGCGATCATTGAACGATGTTGACAAGCCTGTTGGTCTAGTGGTTAGTAACCCTGACTGCTATGCCGGAGGTCGTGGGTTCGATTCCCACCCAGGACAAATGTTTTTGTGATGAGCAAGATCATTTGTTCTGTGTCGGGTGTAATTTATCTACAATATGTATGTATTTAGAAATATATAAGTACGTTTATCAGTTGTCTAGTACCCATAACACAAGCTCTGCTTAGCTTGGGACTAGATGGCGTTGTGTGATAGTCGTGGAATATTTGTTTATATTTATTTATTAACCTCTATCATACACGGCCAGTTCTTTATCAGACTGATGTTGTCGGCAGCATGTTGTTGACGTTGTATAATTATCATTATAATTAGGTTCCTCTTGTTCTTCTTAGTCATAATTATCATTATATATAATGTTGCAGTCCACTGCTTAAGTACAAGGGTCTTTCTCAAAGAGCGGCACAGCGCACGATGTACCATTTTTTTTATCCAGACACTGTCAGCTAACTTCTTCAGGTTACCCGTTCATCTTGCCGGCATCATACTCCACACTACGTTTACCTACGCATCGGTCGCCATCTGAGTACCTTCCTAATCCACCTTTCGTTGGTTCTGCGACAGAAATAAACGTCGTTCTTCGTAGCGCGTTGTGAAAATCTAGATTCAGTCGGCCTAAAACTAGAGTACGAGTTTACCGTTTTTACAGGGGGTTATAGTTCCTTTATCAAACTATCGATAGGACACGTAGAACATAAAGTGCTCAATCGTTCCCGAGACGTTGACAAGCTACACAATATAAAATAACACCTTTTCAATAACGAAATGTCAGTCTAACAATTCTAGGACGATAAAAGTTTTCCAAAGAAGCGGAAATAGGGAACAGAGAACAGTTGGTTCCAAGAACGAAAAATACTATCCATTTTATTGGAAAACTACTGTCATAAAGACAGCAATTTAAAGCAAAACAAAATGGTTTTCTTGAAGAAAACTTTAAACATCGTATAAACAATCATGTCGCTGTGCGTCACGGTTCTGAACGAACTCATATGAGCCTATGGTCATTCATTAACATGATTTGGTCAGTGGTCATGTAGAAAATTGATCGCTTTCCATTATCTACGGGCATATAAGGTAAGGGGGTCAATCATTTTCCGCCATTTATTGTTTGACCTTGACCGAAGACGAGTGTTAGCGTGTTTGTGGAAATTATTTAGAATAAAAGTGTTTCTTTGATTGCTTTAAAACTCCTCTTTAATTCTGCGTAGGTAAGTTTTGATTTGAACATATTTTCTCAAGACTGAAGTATTCATATATGCCTCATCCTATAAATAACATATTTAATGCTACAACGTATTTTATATTTCAACATAATAATTCCAAAGTTATTTTTTAACTTGCCAATTGAATTCAATTTATGATGATAAAGGGGCACTATATTTAAAGACTAAAATTAAAATATTTACAAAAATGACTATGTTAAAAATAAAATTTATAGGGCGTCAAAAAATTCGTCCATATTGCTGTCAATGGGGAAAGTGCCCAGAACGCTGGCGGCATTGCCACGTTTTTGACCAAGAAATAGGCCAGCCCTAAAGTTATTTTGAAAAGGGTAATTTCAAACTCGAAATATGTCTTCATTGTAACTTTTACTTCCATTAATTCAAAGTAGACGTTAAACTTTTGATGTGATAAATAGTATCCATACGTGAATTTGAATAGGCAGGGATGATTCATTCATCCACGCCTACTGAAAACGTCAGAAAGGAGACAGTTTGCATAAGACCTCATCTTTAAACGGAAAGGATAAGTGCTTACATAATTTGAATCTTGAATCTTGGTACAAAATATCTAAGAGTCAGTATTAATATCACGGCGCGTTGTGTTCCACGCGCGCCTCAAGGAGTGTCAGCATAGTGACGGGGCCTCCTGTACAGGGTCAAAGCCTGCCAGGGTCGCGGGACTCCCGAATTACCTCGGTACGTAAAGGGCTATTTAAGGACACCGTGGATTTTAGTCAGTACGAGTCTGACTGTCCCTCCCGCTCTGCTCTGGGTGGGAGCACTCATGTGATGATTTTACCACGTAAAAAAAAAGAGTCAGTATTACGGATCAATAAACGAGCTGAATGTCTTATAGAGTGATTTTGCACGGAAATATTGTTTTCCGGAGATTGAATATGGAAAGCCATTAACTTTAGATAGTATTTAGGCGGGGAAAGAAGTCACGAGTACGACATTGCACGACCGTAGGAAAAGGTTTTGTCGACGGATGAATAGACAACATGACTATGTAGAAGGATTTGCATCGTCCTAAGCATGGCGCAGTTTAAAAATAAAAAAAATGTTTTTGTTCTTCAGTCACCTGCAAAAACCTGCTAAAAGAAATCAAGTGTATGAAAATAACTTTGTCTACCATTGATGGTACAGAATTAGAATCCTAACTTACTAACTTATGTCATAAATAGGAAAATAAGTTTTCTACCTTTTCACGCTCAGACCACTGAACCGATCATCCTAAAATTTTGCTTTATCAAGTGTATATAAACGTAGTAATGCATATATAAGGTACCTTACATACCGAAAAAAAGTACTTTACCCGACAAAAACAACAATAATGTTCATAATGATAAATAGATGGTTCCAGATGTACGATCTAAATTGTTTTCAAATAAAATTTACGCAAGTGAAGCTTCGGGCTAAAGCTAGTTTGTCATAATACACGAGTAACTAAGGAAAGCGTTGAGATAAAGACTTAGTCCCTTTATACCTTACGACTTTGGTGTCCAGGTGACTATCGCAATACTAATCCATAGAGGTTCGTACACAGGCACGTGTCAATGAATACTAAAGCCGTCAGTAAGGTATCGGAGACTTGCATCACCTAGTGTACGAAGGGCCTTATACTCGTAGTCACGTACAAGTTGGCTTTTAAAACTTCTATTGTCAGCGCTCTTTTGCCTGTTCTCCTTTTCACAACTTATAATTGTTTATTAAAACTTTCTCATACATCAAGCAATAAAATAAGGGAGAAATTTCTGCAGATAAAAAAATGTGGCCTTTTTTATTAGCCAATGACTTTTACATTCAATTATTTTCAGTATTGAGTAAGTTTATCTCGAAAAATTGTGTACTAACTTAAGAATCTTAAAAATATTCAGAAATAAGAAAATCAATGTTACATCACACTTTTTCAATTCACTAATAGACTGATCCTGTGTAGGTTTTTCGATAACTATCACAACGAAATTCTATTCCATTGAATTATTTATAAGAAAAGCACCAATTATAAGTAACGCGTGAGCCAGACGCCTCATTTTCAGATATTTTCTATCACTAAGGGTCAATGCACACCCGAGACTCGACGCTGTTGGCACATTTCAATAAAGCGCCTAAAACTTAATCTTATTTACTTCATTTCACTAATGACGCGACGCAGCACGGCACCGCGTGTATACATATTGATAGTGACTTAAAATCTAACTTTATTTACTACAAGTAAATATACACATATCCAGGGTCGTTGCGTCACGTCGCGCCGCGTCGCGTCGCGTCTCGGTGTAAACTGACCCTTACAAACATGTTAGAGCGTGTAATAATGTGTCTTTTTATAACTTTCTTTTCAGTAACGAAGCTTTATTCCTTCAAGAAATGGCAAGAGTGTGGATATGAATTACTTGACAATGCATTCTTCCCTCCTCACAGTCGTATCTATATTAGTCCTGACCCTCACAGGGTGTCATGGCGATCAAAAACAGACCGATACTGATTCATATGTGAGTCAGCTGATCGCAGATTTATGGCTTGAAGGCGCTGATGTTATCAGGATTATTTGGCGAGATTGTTCTAAGAAGGTAAGTTTTAAATAGTTTTTCAACAGGTAACATATTGAGATTGCTTACTCCAAAGCAGTTGAGATAAAAAAACAGGAGTAGTAGTTATTAGCAAAGTTTTGTTTAAATACCTATGAAATACTTGTTAAAAAAGGAATCTTTGTTTTTGCAATTAGTTAAGATCGTATAGGTAGGTTCAGGTAGATAAACAAGATGATGGTTTTATATTGAGAACATACATACAATCATGTATTTTTCTCACATTTTCACAGGAAAAGCTAAAGGTAGGTTGGACAAAGTGTGTCCTACTTTTCTATAGTACCTATTTTAGATAATGAGGAGTTTCCTGCACAGCACTGTACTAACAGTAGTCATTATGGAGCATAGTACCTACTTCTACGAAGCGTTGAAGCAACAGTACAATTTGCAGGACAAGAAACTAACTAAAGAGACAGTGGAACAGTGTGTTGGTATTTTTCTGTTTATTCTTAACTAGTTGTTCCCTCGATTTCACCAGCTGCTCGGTTCCTATTAGTCGTAGCGTGATATTATAACCTGCCTCGATTAACAGTCTATCCAACACGAATTGTTCAATTGAAACCAGAGTTTTCTGAAGTGGAAATGTAAAAAAAAATCAGTTACGTTTTCTTAGAAAACTGTCGTGTCACTGTGAATAATAGTGCTTGTCACAACACAATAAGGTCCATTATAAGGTACCTAAATTCCTAGGTAGGCGACTTCAAGGACACTTTTCCTTAGAACCTCCCTCATTGTTATTTTATTGTCCAGTACACACTTAAGTAGATATTTCCCATTAAGTTTATTTGTGGACATTCAACAATGTCCTTAGTCTACCCGCGATCATACCTCGTATAAGCCTACAGTAGCCGCTCGAAATCACCTTAATCGGGTTTGCAAACAAACGCTCCGTTTATATACAAACGTATATATTGGAGTACATAGTGCTTAAAGGTATAATTTTTTCTTATTATGTGTCTTCTTGCCGGATTAATGCCGGAAATTAGTAATGTATCTCAGCCGCAATCTTTGCCAGTAACGAATCAACGGCGAATTTAAATATGTCCAATCATAAGCAGCCATCAACGGAAACGGATCGGCTTGTTCCAGTGAGTGAACGAGGTGGCGCTAATAACTTGTATAGCTCTGTCTGTTTCACTCACTGGAAAAAGCCTGGTTTTATGACGTCATAATACGGCCCCTGATCCGTTTCCGTTGACGGCTGCTTATACAGGGGTACCTATACTATGTAAGCACAAAACCCGTAGCTTCGGCCGAAGTTTCGGTCGTTTCTTATTCTTTATCACTTACGGACATAAGATTAGTAATTAGTGATACGAACTAAGAATTGGTGTCAACGTGATTGACAGTTGTCCCGACTTTCGAAGTTTTGAATTCGGAACTAATTGGAAACATCCAAAAGTTTCAAGTAAGGGCCCATATTTTCAATGAAAGACTGAGAGAGAGGACTCCAGGATTGCGACTATTGTGACTTATATTATAATAATTACGGGCGTTAGAAGTTAATACCGAAATGAAAATAAACGATAGGATACTACAGTCTACACATCTTTTTGTTGAAAATAAAAATGGGCAGAATCTCTTTTTTGTCTGATTGATTGAATGATCTTTTGATTAATTTGTAACAAAAGTTCCAGAATCTTTTGTTTCTTTATACTTCATTTATCAAACAACCTAGATACCAGTTATTTAATTTAAAAAAGACTTACTTTGTAGTTTAACAGTTATTTAGAAAAATGCTAGTACGTCAAGTAAACGTCTGGCTGAATTATTTTCTTTCTGTTTTTGTTTTACAATTTTTTTTTAGCAAATCTTTTTTGTGTACGTAAGCAAGGAGCTTTATACACAAAAGTCTGTGTAATGCTGAGTTAGTTATAGTACCTTACTTAAACACCCCGAGGTAAAATTTACCTCGAGATTAATTTTCTCATTTTGGAGCAACAAAATGCTAATTTTTGTAACAAATATTTATCACACGCTGGGACTTTTAACACATTATAAAATTATGGTTCTACAACAACTTTACCAAGGGAAGGATTCATAAACGAAGATTTAATATGATTATGTCACAATACCACTAAACCGCGCGATCGATCGGTTAAAACGTGGTTTAGTTATCTACGGATTCCATACAATTATGTTTATCGTTTAAACTACACTGTCTCCCAAGTCACGGGTGAAAAACTAGGCTTCCAAGTCAGGGGAACTACTTCTTTGTCGGGTTTCCGCCTTAGGATCTGGAGGCGATAGACCTCCAGCGCGTCTATGAGCGGCACGTGGAGGCGCAACGGTGGGGCGAATCCCCCCTGCCTCGACAAGTCGAGGTCATGTTGCGCGGCGAGACGGAATGGAAAGCGGTCGCCTCCTTCTGCGAAGCAGTCATGTTAGCGAAGGAGGAGGCGGGATGCGTAAGGGAGAGGACAGCGTCCACCTCACGACTTAGCGGCCTCGAGAGACACCTACGGCAACGGTCGGTTTGTAGACGCGGGCATACGGATGGCGAGTAATGGGCGACTCGCTGTCCGACCATGGACCATACCCGGCTCGCCGGTGCGTTGTGTTCCACCCACGTCTTAAAGAGCTGTCAGCAATATGACGGAGCCCCCCTTAGACGGCCAGCCCTACCAGGGTCGTGGGACTAACGGGTAACACTGGCCCCGGAATGTAAAGGACTATTGAAGGACCGTGGATTTTAGTCAGCACAAGTCTGATAGTCCCTTCTGCCCTGCCCTGGGTGACTCATTTGATGATTTCACCACGTAAAAAAAAGCCAGGGGAACTATCAACAGGAAAACTAGTCAATTCTTAGATCTAATGTTAGAGTTCAAACTTACACAACACATAAAAAAACCCACTCGTATTACACAAACTTCATCTACATGTTTAGATTTAATATTCACAAACTGTAACAAAAATAAAATATTTACAAAAATTTAAGAATTTGGTTTGTCAGACCATAGCGGAACAATAATTCAAATCTCCGTACCACATGTAACCACATCTCAACCTACTTGGTACGCAAAAAAGAGATTATTTAACGAAACCAATATTTCAAAGTTTAAGTCTGCATTAAAAGTCATAGACTGGAACAAAATAATAATAGAAGACCAAAATATGAACGATAACTATAAAGCATTCAATGATACGCTAACTAATATCCTAAACAAATGCATACCCGTATGTAAAATTAAATTAAAATCAAATTTTAAGAAAAAATGGTTAACCAAAGGTATCAAAACCTCCTGCAAAAATAAAAGATTATTAAAAATACTTACACTTAGAACAAATAACCTAATACTATCACAACACTATAAAAAATATGAAAAAATATTAAAAAAATCAGTAACGACAGCAAAAAAACTACAATACATTGACAAAATAAAAAAGTCCAATAACAAAGTCAAAACAATGTGGAATATAATAAACGAGCGAACCAACAAAACAATAAAAAAAGACAAATTTAACATAAATCTACAAACCAATAATAATAAAATAACCGCGGAGCCTAAGGAAATAGCCAATATGTTTAACAACTTTTTTGCATCCATCGGTGAGTACCCTCACCGATGGATGTTAAAAAGGTGTTCAGTACGTACAAACGATGAGTCGAAAAGTATACCAGTGCTTTCACATACCGAAAATACAATGTTCCTCACACCACCAGACCCTTACGAAATAAATATTATGATAAAAACACTAAAAATAAAAAAAGTCACGGCATAGACGAACTTCCCCCCTGTTTACTCAGACAATGCGCTGATGAGCTTACACTACCATTTTATAAATTGTTAAACCAATCTTTTGAAGATGGCGTATTCCCTGATCAGTTGAAAATAGCATTAGTGAAACCTTTACATAAGAAAAATGACAAAACGGAGCCTAGTAATTACCGTCCAATAGCGTTACTGCCTACAGCTTCAAAGATTTTCGAGAAAGCGATGTGCAATCGCGTGTACACTTTCTGCGAAAAATACAAAATATTCGATGAAAGCCAAAACGGCTTTCGGAAAAATCGATCAACGGCATTAGCAGTCTATAAATTTATACAGGAAGCTCTAAGCATAATAAATAATAAAAAATACGCAGTAGGGTTAATGCTTGACATGACCAAAGCCTATGATAAAGTACAATACGATATTTTATTAAAAAAAATATATAGATTAGGAATCCGAGGTAAAGCCTATGAATGGTTCAAATCTTATCTGGAAAATAGAGCACAGCTAGTAGAAATAGAGTACTTCAATAGCACGATAAACGAACTTCAAAAGTACCGGTCGGACAGAAAGGCGATTAGCGCGTCAATACCACAAGGAAGTGTTATTGGATGTCTGTTGTTCCTCATATACATAAATGATCTCCCAAAATTTATAGCAGAAACCGGACCTTGCGTTTTATTTGCGGACGACATCTCCATCCTCACCCAATGTCATGACAACATAAACCTAAACGCTACCCTTAATGAAATTCTCAGCAAAATAATAACCTGGATGAACGAACACAACCTTGATATCAACTTTTCAAAGACTAAACTGATAACTTTCCATCCCCACCAAAAAAATCCGTTAGATGTATCCTTTTCTTTTAATAATCATATTATAGAAACAGTCAATGAATTCAAATTATTAGGCATAACCATAGATAAAAATATAAATTGGAAATCACACGTACAAAATATAAAATCAAAACTTTCAAAATTTATATACGCTCTTCATGAAACCAAATAGACCACAAACTTACAGACTGCCCTGGTTGCATACTACGCCTATGCTCATGCCTGGCTAAGCTACGGCATCATAATGTGGGGATTCAGTACAGATGCACTAACACTGTTCACCGTTCAAAAGAAATTTATCCGTATCCTAGTAGATATACAACAGATAGATAGCTGCAAACCCCATTTTATAAAACTAAATATTTTAACTCTGCCGTGTATATATATACTAGAAATATGCAAATTCGCTCACAAACACCAAGACTTTTACACCAAACGAGAAGACATACAAACAAGATACACACTCCGACACAAAACACGACTCAACCTACCATCATCCCGCTTAAAAATACACTCAACAAGTCCTCTGGTTATGTCAATAAAAATTTACAATATGTTACCTGAATCAATAAAAAAAGAAAAAAAACTCCATTTATTTACAAATAAGTTAAAAAGGTTATTATTGAGAAAATGTTACTACAGCGTCAGCGAATATTTACATGACAAATCCTTAAAACTTGAAAATTAATGTTTTATTGATTCAATGTCCATGTTATTAGAATAAGTTAAATTATAAAAATCTTGTGTTTAGTTCATTATTCCTGACATGCACGGTGCACTTTGCAATAATAATTAAAATGTAATTGGAGAACTAACTTAACAACATCAATGCACTAATTTGTATACCCATGATTGTTATGATTTTAAGATTATTGATAGGTCCTCTCCAAATTTCTTTCTTTTGCTGTGCCCGACAGGGTCCATGATTGTTACAATAAATGTTTTACCACCTAAGCCCACATTGTGGAACGCAATAAAGAATTGAGTATTGAGTATTGAGTATCTGTGGGCAGAATTTCTGTATGTAATTCATCATAAAATTTCGCCAAAATGTGTTGAAATAAATAATTATATTCGTTTAATCATTACTTAAACTAAGGAGGTACTTGCTTTTAAGGCGAGTTTCCATTACGCAAGTCTTGCATACAAGTTTGACGTCACATTGGTACACAAGTTGCTTTACCTGAAAATAGAACATAATCTACAGTTTAACCCATTTGGCGCTGCTGTACCTGATCAGGTACAGCACTAAAAATTAAGATAGCTGTTAATTTTTTATAACAAACATAATTATTTGTCTGTTGTTGGTAAGAAGACATGCAACGCTAATAATCAATCACTAATGTTGGAGGGTAGGTACGGTAAAACTGTCAGATCGAGGATTGTAAACTTCGAGTTTTGCGGCGATAATGAGTAAATAAGATCAGATTTATATTTCTTTTGTTTAAAATAAGATATTTGTATTTCAGTATATGTATTTTGGAAGCATTTATGCCTAGCTATAAAATAAATATTGAATAAGAGGTTTGAAACTTGTTTTGAAAAAAATACATGCTCTGATATACTACTGTACCTGATTGTGTATAACAAACAAATAAACAATATTTTTTTATAACAAACATAATTATTTAACTATTGTTGGTAAGAAGACATGCAACGCTAATAATCAATCACTAATATTGGAGGGTAGGTACGTTAAAACTGTCAGATCGAGGATTGTAAACTTCGAGTTTTGCGGCGATAACGAGTAAGTATGATCAGATTTATATTTCTATTGTTTAAAATAAGATATTTGTATTTCAATATATGTTTTTTGGAAGCATATATTCCTAGCTATAAAATAAATATTGAATAAGAGGTTTGACACTTGTTTTGAAAAAAATACATGCTCTGATATACTACTGGACCTGATTGTGTACTGAGGGGGGTCCTCAAGGGGAGCCTAATCATGTTTATTTTTAGTTTTTTTGTACTTTTGGTTTGTAAACAATATAAAAATAAACATTTAATCAATATGTTATGGCTAATTTCATTTTGGCGGTTAATGGGTTAAACTGTTTACTTGTAACTTGTATGCAGGTTTATTCAAATTACTTGTACTCGTATAATGGAAACGCGGCCTTTAGAAAATTTCGCTGTTTGAAAGTTCTACTAACTTCATTTCGAAGTTCTAAAGACTCTTAGTAACATGTTACTTATTGTATTATCTACAACAGGTAGGAAAACATGTCATGTTAATTCAATCTTCGTTCTTCCTATTCCGAACGAAGTTACTACTGGAAATAGGTAGCTTTGTTCTCCTTATATCACAAGGCAATCATGTACTTTCGTTCAGGATTAGGGAAGTTACACCTTACTTGTTTTGTTTTTATGTATCTCTTAATAAACATGGATGGACGACAAAGATTCTTTAAACAAGGTTGGAAATAAGTCTAAATATTATGATCTGGTCGCGGGACTTACCCATTACCGTGACCCCGGTACGTAAAGGGCTAGTGAAGGACACCGTGAATTTTAGTCAGTACAAGTCTGACAGTCCCTCCCGCCCTGCCCTGGGTGGGAGGACTCATTTGATGATTTTACCACGATAAAAAAAAAAAAAAAATATTATGATCTCGTGGGACCGTAAGATATCAGAGACTTGCGCCGCCTAGTGTACGAAGGAGCTAACGGGTGCTTACCCGTTGTGTATGCAATCCCTACTTCAAAATAAATACTCATCCAAGTTATATCGTGGCCATGAATAGTCATCCTTACACGAAGCATTATACGCCACACGCATTTTTCTATGCAACCTGTGTTATTTCCCAGTATTAGTTTTTTTGTGAATCTGAAAATTACTTTTAATAGTTGGTGGACGTGAAAGATGTCATAGATCACAAGGAGTACTTCCCGAAGTTCGTGAGGTGCATGAAGAGGAAGACTCTGAGGGCTCTCGACCGGTCACTGACCCCTGATATCGTGCCCGTCGCCGATGGTATCAACTTGGTACGTTTCGAGATGGTCGACAGATCCGGCAATGTAATGCCTGAGAATGAGACGAGGTAAGACCTTTTTTCTTATAATTCACGCTTTGCGACTTGTAATTCTGTCGTACTTTTAAAAAGAGATATTATGCAATAGTTTAAAAGGGTCATATTTCAGTGACTACACCTGAGTCTTCACATCAGGGTCACTAGTTATTTGAGATTCGGTGTTACACACCTGTTTTAAAATAAATACAGTGATATTATCTTAGGGTATGTCCTTGTATACAGCGCTATTCATCCTCGTTTGGTATTCATTAAGCTACTAAGAGCGACGTGTCGTGACTCCATCTCAAGGCTCTGTCTCGATGACAAGCTCGTCGTAGCATACAGCCTAGAAATTACCTTTTAGAGAATGACATTGCCGATTTCAAAGCACCTTATGTCTTTGCAATTAAAGCGAATAGTTTGTCGCAGTGTCGCACTGAAACAGAGAGAGTGAGGTTTTTTTCATCAATCAATATCAACTCAGCCTTTCGTCCATTGCTGGACATAGGCCTTTCCCAGGTTACGCCACGTCACCCTGTCCTCAGCTTTCTGCATCCAGTCTGTCCCAGCCACCTTTTTAAGGTCGTTGGTCCATCTAGCTGGGGAGTGTCCCCACACTACGCTTGCCGGTACGCGTTTTACACTCCAGGACTCGTTTGCTCCATCAGCCATCGGTCTTTCGACAAACGAGGCCAGCCCACTGAGCCCCTTCATAAACTAAGCGACGCAAGTCTCCGATACCTTACGATTTTGGTATCCATTGACGTGCCTGTGGACAAACCTCTAGAAAGAAGAAAGAAGAAAAAAAACGTTTATTTGGGTAACCATTACCGGAACACACGACATAAACAAATAGAAAAAGAGAAAAAAAAAAGTTATAAAACTCTATGGATTTGTATGGTACGTTAGTCACCTGGATACCGAAGTCGTAAGGTATCGCAGACTTCCGTCGCATAGTGTACGCTGACACTTCAGTTTGCTAACACTTAGATGAATAATGCTTTTATCATGCAAGTTTCACTGACACTATGTCTATAGTAAGGTCGAGTTTTCTTTGACTCTGAAAAATATAAATACTGTAACTCAACCTTTTAGAAAGGATTCTTTACCGACCCAAATATTCTGACCTTATCTTAATAATCTCAATTAAGGTAAATTCACCTCTAATTATAACAAAATGCGGTTGAATTATAATAATTTTATACAGACTCGCTGTAATCTCATCTTCGCAACCCAATTATTAGAAAATACCTACCTTTATTGCTAGGATTCTGATGACTTGTATAAACCTACCGCTGTAGCTTTGGTCTGAACTATGAGATTTACTCGAAATATTAAATTAATAATGATATCTAATGGTATCTTAATACCAATTATTTTATTTTTAAATAAGTCTTAGTCTGTGTTTTTATTATAATAAAAATTTTAGTTTTAATTTTAATTTTATATATAATTATATAAATGTTATGTTGGTTTGTGTGCGCTTCAAAAATTCAAAAAGTTCTGCACCGATTGAGCTGAAATTTTAGCATGATATATAATCCGCATCAAGGA
Organism: Agrotis puta; assembly: GCA_943136025.2. NCBI lineage: Eukaryota > Metazoa > Arthropoda > Insecta > Lepidoptera > Noctuidae > Agrotis > Agrotis puta. The sequence goes on from OW964171.2 coordinate 7,135,707, forward strand.
TTGTTTTTATCTATTTTTGCATCAGTCACATATCCGTGACCGCGAAAAAACAGTTTGTACCACAGCGAAGCGTGGCAGGGTACAGCTAGACTTATATAAATAATTATTATACGATTTTGAGTTTTCACCGTAGAAGAAGAAATAAGAATGTAAATTTTTATGCTATATGCTAATAAATTCGTGGGAAAGAGCTAGTTAAAAAGAAATTGATTATTCACTGTTTTATCTGAAGTTTTCTATATAGACGTAAAAGGTCAAAACCAAGTCATTAAAATGATTTACGAGATGAACAGTTTTATCTCGTTAAAAAACTAGTAGACAATTTATAGTAATTATACAGTATACTCTAACTAACATCGTTAATTAATTACACTCCAATCTGACGCCGTAATTATGTGTCATCAAATTAATAACATATGATGGTCATTAAACAACGAATTAGTCGTTATTTAATCACCATCATATTATAAACTAGCTTCCGACTCCGTCCGCGCGGATGTCGGTCTTCGCGTAGATGGTTTATTTCCCCAGTTTGAGTAACTCTGACAATGACATCTTATAAATACACACATCAACAGAATCTAGGGATATCTTAATCGTAAATTATTTACGATTGTTTAGTTTAAAATCTTTTTAGTTTTCATAAAAAGTTTGTATACAGATTGAAACCTCATTTATTCTATTTTCAAAATTTAAAGAATAAATATTTAAAAAAAAAGAAAAAACAAAATACGGTGGCAAAATTGTTAGTGATTCGTTATGTTACGGAAAATTAAAATTGTTTTATTAATATTAATTAATGAACAGGGATTAGATTGGTATTCTTTTTTAATTTAACGTGTCGTGTGAGCTTTAGGAGTCATGTCACGTCGTCATTTGAGTCGAGATGAAATGTTACGAGCCGTGGTCATGCTATAAAATGGTGCTATTCAACGCTTCGTTGCTGAGGCCCTACACACCAGCCAAAACGTGATATCAAGGTTGTGGTCACGTTATCGCAGTATTGGGGATGTAGCTGAACGGCACACGGGTAGATATCGCGTTACTACGCAGAGACAGGATCGATTTTTCCAAATAACTGCTAGAAGACAACCCAATATCACAGCGATGCAACTAGTACAAAGGCTCCAGGAGGACCACCAGCTGCTGGTAAGCGACCAAACCGTGCGAAGGAGGTTGCATGAAGTTGGTCTTCATGCTCGAAGACCGCTACGTGTTCCAGCATAGCGACGTGGCAATCGCGGTCGGCGGCTTTCGTGGGCTCGGGAGCATTTACCATGGAGTGACGAACAACGGTCTTTGGTGCTGTTCACCGACGAGTCCCGGTTTGGGTTTCATCTGGAATCACGAAGAACACGCGTTTGGAGAACTCCAGGGACAGTTAGCCGTCTAAGGCACCCTCAGGAGGTCCACTCATACCAAGGCGAGACAATCATGGTGTGGGCAGGAATTCGTCTTGGCGGACGAACCCAGCTCATTTGGATCCAAGGTAGCATGACTGCACAAAAATACCACGAGGAGGTAGTGGAGCCTGTTATTGACCCACACAGAATTCAAATGGGCCAGAAATTTCTACTCATGCACGATAATACTCCTTCCCATACGGCGCGGCCGGTGTCGACCGCTCTCCGAGACCACGATATTCAAGTTTTGGATTGGCTTGCACAGTCGCCCGACTTAAATCCTATCGAGCATGCCTGGGACATGTTACAACGAAAAGCTTTGAGAGATTTCCCGCCAAATTTGCCGACACAACAACAACTTTACGACCACTTGCAAAGAACATGGGACCTCATACCGCAGCAAGACATTGACAATCTAACTTTAAGCATGAACAATCGATGTTGATGTGTAATTAATGTAAGAGGTGGCAAAACTGATTATTAATAATTAGATTTAATAAGATTTTTTAAATTTTCATTAAAATTAATAGCTTTATAAGAAGAAATGAAGTTTTTTACCATATTAATTTGCTACGGCGATTAAAATAATTAACATTTCTATTTAAAACAAAAAAATCACGATATGTTTTTTATTTTTTACTGTACACCTTAAAATAACCTATCATTCTTCCATTTACTATATGAGAAAATTCTTCATAGATTTTTAGATATTTGATGAAATATAAAATATCCCTAGATTATGTTGATGTGTGTATTACGGCGCTGAATCCACTGCGGGTAATGCAACGTGCGTTCGCGGTTCTACAGAACAACGTCTATGAATAAAACTGAAAAATAAGATTTTTTTTACGTATTTTTCCAGGATAAAAAGTATCCTATGTTATGCCCAGGATAATAAGGAATAATTATACCAAGTTTCATCGAAATCGAACCGTTAGTTTTCACGTGATGCCTGCACAAACAGACAGACAGACAGACAAAATTTTTTTTAATCATATATTTGGGTTTGATATCGATCCAGCAACACCCCCCGCTATTTATTTTTTCAATATTTTCATTGTACAGAATTGACCCTTCTACAGATTTATTATAGTAATATAGATTTCCCCACATAGTTATTCAGATTTCAGCTTATTGTATTTGTCTGACATTATTATTCATTTACATTTTGTTTGACACATAGCTGAATTTGACGAAATACAGGCAATGCCTAGTTCGGCCACACAAGCTTAAATCATCTGCTTATGAAAACGTTGTACCTAGCCTAAGTTATAATTGTTCTATTTGTTCGCGGGACTTAATGAATTACCTTCATCCCGGACCGTAAAGGGCTATTGAAGGACACCGTGAATTTTAGTCAATACGAGTCTGAGAGTCCCTCCCGCTCTGCCCTGGGAGGGAGGACTCATTTGCTGATTTTACCACGTAGAAAAAAAAAACTAAGTTAATATGAAATAAAGATTATTACGTTATGTTATAGCAAACTGTATAACCTGCACCACCAGCAGCACTCGTAAGTATAGTCACGTGTAATGTTAATCCAAATTTATATTATAAATGCGAAAATAACTCTGTCTGTCTGTCTTTTCTTCACGCCTAAACTACTGAACCGATTTGTGTGAAATTTGGTACAGACATAGTTTGGAACTTGAGAAAGGACATTGGATAGTTTTTATTACAAAAAATTAAAAATCTACCGGAAAACACTATTCCACGCGAACGAAATTGCGGGCAAAAGCTAGTAGTCTTATATCTCAAAGTATGTAGAAAACGTCATTTCATGCGAAATTTATCGGTTTTGAATATTGTTAAGAGAATACATACTCATATCTCGTTGCTGTATTTTATACAATTTCTGTCTTATCCCTCCATGACGTTTTTGACGAGTCCAAAATAAGTATTTTTTATTAATAGTTGTCAAAGAAAGTTCTCATGCAAAAACAACCAGATCCAGAACAACTAACTAGATCACAAATATCTGTACAGAGCAGGAATCGAACCTTCGACATGTGGCACAGCAGACGATCGCTCAGACACTGCGTCTATAAAACATACAATAAAAAATAATAGTAGAAGCTGCCTTTGCCTATTGCATTAACACTAACTTATTTTATAATGTTACATCAAACATACTCGATCTTCAATCGCATAAAAAGAAACCCACAAGTCAGACCAATGACCCGAAAGCAATTCGTCAGCGTCTTTCAAAGTCGAGGCTCGTATAAAATTGCGCAATGGTCTCCTATTTCTGATGTTTTGGCGAAATAACCAGCATGTACGTAGTACTTGTACTAATAACAATAAACTTATAAAATAATTCACTTATCTACGTTGTAAATATGTAAAATAATATTTTTACTGTGAATTTACCTTTGTAATGTTCAGTACTAGCTTTTGCCCGCGGCATCGCTTGTGTCAAATTAGAACTTGTGAATTAATTCGCATCAGGAATGCAGGAGTTCCAGTAACTTCTGGGTGAGCCTGCTTCTCCGTAAGCTTCATCTTTACTAGGCTAAATAGAAGCAGTGAGCAAACCCATTTTAAATAAAGAAAGCATAACATTTAGGGCTGGCCTAAGGTTGAGTGTTACAATTACATTACTGATTTTATATCTCCTAAATGGTGTGTATGTCGCAGGACAATTATATAAACGGAATTTTCGCAAAAAAAATTAAGGACTTCTTGAAAACACGGATAATTAGAAAATGTCTATCATATTTTTATGTTGGGCATGCGGCAAGCGAGTAATGGGCAAGTCGCTGTCCGATCGTTGTGTTCCTCAAAGAGTGTCAGCAAAAAGTGACGGGGTCTCCCTCCTCTAGACGGCCAAAGCCTGCCGGGGTCGAAGGACTTACGAATTACCGTGACCCCGGAGGGGCTATTGAAGGACACCGTAGATTTTAGTCAGTACGAGTCTGGCAATCCCTACCGCTCTGCCTTGGGTGGGAGGACTCATATGATGATTTTACCACGCTAAAAAAAAATCAAAACAATATATTTCTATGTTACTAGGGTTTTTCAAAAAACGTCGCTTTACCAAGTAAGGTTTTGGAGACACATCGAAGTTCGGTTTGGTTAAGTCTAATCCTGCAAACAGAAATAGAAGCCCCGCTGAAAATCGTCGACTTAGCTTGAAAATTTAGGAGTCTTAACATTTTATAATTGTCCGTGCTTCCGCGAAAACCCTAGAATTTTTGCGAAAATTCTGTTTGCTAAATTATCCTGCTACATGTAAAGTGAAACAAATAAACCCAATGTCACTTTAGCTTAGGCTAAAAACCTTTTCCAACAATGCGCATGATTTGATTATCCTCTTCGTTTTCACAACGCCCGGCTGCGCTAAAAGGTTTAACTACTAGAAATATCAAAAACCATAACCGTAAAACTTTTTGCGTAGTCCTATACAAAACTAAATTATTGTTAAGTAATAATGTAATTTATTGAATATTGTTTTGGTCCTAAGTGCTTTTACGTATTTTGTTTGGGACAAAAAACATTAATTACAGTTTTTTTTTTGCAAAATTATTTGTCATACAGTCCATCAAAAGGTTGTCTGGAATATATCGCTATTAGCGCTAAGACCGCCATTATAACCATAGATTAAGCAATATTGAAAAGTAGTAGTTTTAAAATTTTGGTGTACAATAAAGTATGTTCTATTCTAATTATTGTATACTAGGTGACCCGGCAAACTTCGTACCGCCTCAGATACTATTAAAATAAAAAAAAATACCCACCTTTTGAAGCCAAAACCAAAATAAGCCAAGTCGGTCCAGCCGTTCTCAAGTTTCAAGCCTTTGTCAGACAGGCGTGGCAAATACGAAGCGAGGCGTTTTTATTTGTAATGTATGGAATTGTTTGAATCCAGTCACATATAAAAATGAAAGCGATCCGATAGCGTGACCGAACCGATGTGAAGACGTGGCGATATTTACTCTGTTTGACGTCGTTCAAAAAGCCAGCTAATACAACTGCCACGCCTCGGTTCGCTGCACCCAGTTTGACGTCTGGTATCGGTTAGTTATCGCTTCGGACTCGGTCCGGTTCGCTATCGCCTGTCTGTTTGACAAAGGTTTTAGCGAGAGCAACGAACATCAATTGGTTTTTATATTATATAGATAATACAGGTTTGGTTCAATAAACCTATGTTATATGTATTATGGTTGTTTAGTATGAACGCCCCAAATCAAAAGGACCATGGGCCATTATCTAAAAGGACCTACTCTAGTTTTCCGTCTTCAAAGAAGTTGTCTTCACAATGGGACAAAGAATCTTTATTGTACCTTCGGACATTATTGACTAGTGTTATATAGGCTATAGAATATACTACATCAATGATAGGTACTGAATGTTTCCTTACAACATTCTTTACCAATTATGGTTTTGCTTTATTTTTATGATGTTATAAGTCAAAAGCCGAAAATTCTATATTTTAAGAAAGTCCTACCATCAACTGTCTGTAACAGAAATTATGTGCATTAGACCATTTAGTGTCTTGAACCTAGCCAGGCGCATTACTTTGTTAAATTTATTTCATCACCAATGCTCTCAAAACGGTGAAGAAAAATATTGTGAGAAACCGCCATGTCCAACCCAAAAATCGAAGACATCGAAATCAAGAACATCTACCAAATCCACACTGGACCCGCGTGGTGGATTAAGGCCAACTCTCTCTCACAGAATGGGAGGCCTGTTATGTATCCCAGCACTGGGAACGTTTATGGGCTGATTGCTGAAGGTGCCTGACTGGGTTCTAATCCAGGACCTACGTACCCAGTCGTAAGCCTGGGCCGAAACCACTGGTTCTTTCCTCCAAAAATATTTTGTTGTATTCACCGCTTATATTTTGTTATATTTTTTTTGTCAACATTTCAAAAAACATTTCTACATCAAAAGCGTCTCCGCGTATTATTCTTCTTGTGCTGCTCGTCCATAAATACGGTACATTAAATACACGGATATAGGTATGTCATTATTCGTTTTCCCGGAAAATTCTAACGCAGGCTTTCATTCCCGCGTAGGTAGACGTGATAAGGCCGAATATGCTACTGTCAACTCGGGTTTCACGTAACTTCTATTAGATCAGAGGTACTCAACATTTGGCCTTTGATATATTAAGAATAATAACATGAATATAGAGTACTTTTTTGTTGGTATGGTTGGCGAAACTGATTGTAGAATATAAAACATTATGTTGTTTCATGTTCTCGTTTTTTGAGGAAACGGTAAAGGCAAACGGCTTCCATCTTATTCATAATCTTAATTGTGTCATATATTTTACATAATTCGAATTGGTGGTAAGCTAGGACAAATATTTGGGTAAAATACATAAAATTTACGACACGGTTGCTTTGTGACTGAACAATCGACTGTTGCCCAGCGACGACGACGCGGGTTTGATCCCCGCACGGAACAAATATTTGTATGATCTGCAAGTACATGTTCCGGGTCTGGGTGTTTGTGTATGTCAATTTTTATGTTTAAATGCACCCACGACACAGGACAAATTTCCAGTGTGAGGAAAAGAAAAAAAATTGATCTAATGTTGCAGTTGAACGGACCAATGACTATTTTATTTTGTAAGATCTACAAAATATTGTCTAATAAAAAAAAGGTTGAGAGTACCTGGATCGGATTGCCCATCGCCTTAATTTTTTGTTTTAGTGGAATTCTCAGTAAGTTTGGGGGAATTTTCCTATTTGTGTATTAACTATCAAATAATTATAACATTATGTTTTTCTTTATTACTATTGATTTCTTTTTCATATTATTATAATTATTAGGCCCCATGAAGTTATCACACTTCACAAAAAACAGTCTTTTGTCGATGTCTATTAAAATAGGCTTTTAATTTTAATTAGTTTTGAGAACCGATCAAACTGTGACGCATTTTATTAAAAGAGAAACCGTACAGTTTCAATATGGAGACTTGGTCTTTTATTCATTTTGAATAAAGACAAAAATATATTAATTAAACTAACAGTTTTGTAAACAAGATCTGATATAGTACTTAAGCGGTGAAATTCATCTGAAACCAAATAAGTGCATTCTCAATGAGCTTAAAGCTTTATGGAGATAATTAATTTTAACGAGTCGAAAATAACTACAAACGAAATCAAAAGAAAATTGTTCTTATTTATTTCACATGGGCCTCAAAGGGCACTTATAAAACGGCACGTTTGGCGCAGTGGCCGAGCAATTGGACTGCTGCGCTGCGTGTCACGGGTTCGATTCCTGCACTGAACAAATATTTGTATGATCTACAAGTAGTTGTTTCGGGTCTGGGCGTTTGTGTATGTGAGTTTATATGTTTGTAAACGCACCCACGACACAGGAGAAATTCCTAGTGTGGGGCAACGTTTTTTTTAAAAAAAAAAAAAAACGTTGAAAAATTGGCACGGGTTGGTCGTTTCCATGGAAAAGAACCAGCAAGTAACTACGACTACTACTATGACCTTGCCTATGTCCTGCTTTTCTGACATATCAGGGGTGAAATTGATGATCCTGTTAGTAAAAACAGTGCTCATCATTACATGACCTGTCTTATACGCCAGAATAAGGGTAATTGGGTCAATTAATGTTGGCCACAGACCATGCTTTCCGCGTCACGATGTAGTCACCTCCCCTCCCTAGAAGCTCCCAAGTTCGTTTCAAAAGTAACCAATTGGGGTGCTAAGACAGGAAACCTCCACGTGCGCCCGTGGACTGGAGTTCCCCTTCGGATACGTCCGGGGGGAAGAGCAGTTTTTCGGGCCGGTGCACCCTGGTATGCAGGCAAAAACTCGGGTGGATGCTCCAACGCGTGTCCCTCTGAACAGCAGAGGTCACAGCGGCGGAGCGGGCTTGCGGACGATGAGTAATGGGTAAGCTCGCCGTCCGACCAAGGACCAAGCCCAAGATTTTGCTACCCTAAAAAAAAAAAAAAAAGAGTAACCAATTGACGAAGCCTATTGTACTCTCGAAATCTGTAATAGTTTCAACTGCCGGTTTTCAACTCCAAACTCAGCTTTTAAGTCAAACCAGATGTAAATTCCCGTAATAATACGGGAATTCTTAAAGGAGCGACTGCCTTTCTGATTTTCGAGTTTCTGACCAATAGCAACCCTGTCCAACTAAAAATGACAGCCGGTGCTATCAGCTTTACGTGATACCGAGCTAAGGAAAACACTTGCTATGATGATGGTCACCCATGCAGAAACGAACCTTGGCAAGAGCTTCTTAAACTTCAAGATAGACCTGTGTGGTTATTATTATTTATTCGAGAACCACTACGCGAGAAAATCGCCATTTCTTCACGAAACGTATAAAGCTTACAGTGGTAACATAAATAAAACTGTCACGTTATTTTTAATTACAGTTCGTGGACAGAAAAGGAATTAGAGGAAGGTGAATGGCGAACGCTGGCCGTACAAAGAATGGCGAAAGTACTCAGAACACATGTTGTCAAATTTGACTTTGATGATGGGAAAACTATTGAGAAAGGTTCGTATTATTAATGAGGTACTAAGCAATCGGCTGGTTAGATACAGAAGGTGAAGTTTGAATGGAAATGTAATAACTTATTAGTTACAACTTGTAATTAATAAATTACAATACCAAAGGGTTTTTATTTAAGTACACAAATCAAAAAAAGTGTACGACGACACAAAATTCAAAATATCTTTTACGGTAGATTTTATTATGATATCTTCTTCGTTTTAGATTTTTAAATAACATTATTGATTCAGAATATAAAACAATAAAACGGTTCAATTGCTTTTCCATAATATAAAAAAAAATCAGCTTATGCTAGACATCACACACTTTTTGGATGTGTATATGTATATTTGTTAGGCACGGTCTATCGCGGGCATGCGGGCAGCGAGTAATGGGCGACTCGCTGTCCGACCATGGACCATGCCCGGGTCGACGGCGCGTTGTGTTCCACGCGCGCCTCAAAGAGTGTCAGCATAGTGACGGGGCCAGTAGAGGGCCAAAGCCTGCCGGGGTCGCGGGACCAAGGGATTACCGTTACCCCGGTACGTAAAGGGCTATTGAAGGACACCGTGGATTTTAGTCAGTACAAGTCTGACAGTCCCTCTCGCCCTGCCCTGGGTGGGAGGACTCATTTGATGATTTTACCACGATAAAAAAAAAAAAAAAAAGGCACGGTCTATAGCCAAACGGCTTGATGGATTTTAGCTTGAGACCTTGTCTTTAAGTTCATCTAAATTGTGAGAGTAACACTCATTTATTAAAAAAGAGAATTCAACATAGGAAGTGCTTATTTATGGGTGCTAAGTAAAGCGGCTCCTGTTTAATAACATTATTGTCCAAAGAAAAACTAAATTGGCCACAAAATTACTAAGTCAGCTATGAATCAAATAAATTGATTGAACAGCAAAATGTACAAAAATTGGCCAAGCCAAGGCGTAGTTCGCCCGGAGTACACCGTGGAGCAAACGGTGCAGGACTTGTCCGCTTGGGCAGAGCACTGCCGTGTCCCCCCTGTAGAAGGCCAAAGCCTGACGGGTTCGCGGGACTCACGAATTACCGTGACCCCGTAACGTAAAGGGCTATTAAAGACACCGTGAATTTTAGTTAGTACGTCGTAGTCGTAGTAGTCATATTCGTGGTTGAGTAAGTAATTTCGTGGTTTGGTTTATTATTTCACTTTATTAATTACATAAAACTTTCGAAAAAATAAATTACATAACTATAACATCATTAACATCTTTCACAGTTGAATACCGAGGTCGTCGCCGCCACCAGATGATGACGATGATGATGTTCGGCATCGTCTCCATCGGCATGGTCATGATACCCATGGGCTTCCAATTCCTCGCAGTCTTGGGAGGAAAGGCCCTTCTGCTCGCCAAAATGGCCCTCATACTCGCCTCGATCCAAGGACTAAAAAAGGTAGGCATCTATACTTTTTAAACTTAATCCAAAAATTGTAATTCCAGAACAAAGTCGTCCCTTGTGAAGACTTTTAGAACTAATACTTAAACAAAATGGTAATAAAGTAACGCAAGTCTTTATTAGGTTTCTGCATGAAGAAGAAAGTAAACAACTTTTCGGAGCAATATTGTATTAAGTCTATAAAAGTATTGTTTGAGATACTAACATAATAATACATTAATTAATCCTTAGTAACATTATAAATATCATCAAAAACGCAGAGCTGGCAAGTTAACATCACTCCACTAATTTATAAAGTAATTTTACCAACTAACAGAAACAATGTATTTACATAACAGCATTCTCTTTTAGGTAGACCTTAATAATCATGACGGGTATCATGACAGGGGGAAGGTATGAATTTCCATAATCGATCTTACTTCTTTCCTTATCACTTAACATAGTTATAATTAAAGTAAATCACACGTATAGGCTTTAACGCACCGGTACTAAAATCACCGGGATAACCCGTTAACAGATGTTCTGTTCCAGATCGCTTCAAGTCCGGTGAACTACGGTTTCTACCACTCAGGGTACCCTTACGACTATTACGAGAAGAGGAGTCGGGAGGACTGGCCTCAGCCAGGGATCATGCCTGCCACACCCCCGCCTACGATGTCTGTGCACAACCCCTGGATGGACACAGAAATCATCAAACGCGATAGAATACATATAGCAACAGACAAAGTACGAAAATCGAATAAAAGTCCAGAAATAGTGACGTGGAAACCTCAGTTACCGAAAGCTGTCAAAAAGGAATCGGAGCCGAGAATTTATCCGATTTACGCTGGACCTTCAGACGTACCAAGCGTTTTCACTTCTATTGATGCGCCGACACCGCTTGCAGACTTGACAACTAGACCTGGCGATGTGCAAGCCGATTATGCAATCGACTTGCCGTTCAATCGATTTCATTTTCAAAGTCCCACTACTGTCGTTTCAGCTTGATGTGTTCATCCAACTGTTTTATGCTTTGTATCATGTAGTTAGTGGTATATACTCGTATATAGGACAAGTGCTATATCCTAATAGGCATGTTTTTTATTCTAATTACTAATAGATTAATTTGTAAGTAGTGTGTAGTTGAAGCAATCATAAAATAAAGAAAAAGTATACGTGTGTCTGGTAGTATTTTTATTCCACCAATCAAATTATAACCTGCTTATCCCCAGAGATAAAACAGTTTAAAAAGTAAAACCTTCTTTTAATAAGTTTGACTCAAAAACTAATCTACGTGGTCCCACTCACGGAAAGCATACTCCCTCGAGTTTTTAGTTTCTCGAATTAAATTATATTTGACTTACCTAAAGATAGAAAGTGAGATCAAAAGACAAACACTATCTATCCCTCTTTAACCTTCAGATAGCAAACCAATTGTACTACCGTATTCAGTCGAGTGTGTCAATAAAGCAACGGTAGCTAAGTCACGTAACTGGCAATCAATGTAATCACTAGCTATTTCCTTGTCAAAGGAAGCAACCGCTGCGCCTTGAATATATGAGTGAAGTTCATCTTTGATTGGAAGTTGCAGTCCAAAGCTTTGCACTAGACTGAATAAATGCATTTCAATCAATTTTGAAATTGAAAAAAAACTAGGTGAGTATGGAATGAGATAAAAATGACCGAGAGACCATTGAATGTTTTTGGTAAAGTATTCTATAATATTATTTTAGAAGGTCATCACACGACACCACTTGCCCGCGTGTTCTTATGAAAGTGGGTTTAGCGTCGCTTATTATTACATACCTTGTATGAAATCCGTTGATGTCCATCAAAATAGGTACTCCGCACGACCGCGTGTACGCGCGGAGCTCACCGTATCTCCGCGCTGCAAACAACCAATAAATCCGTTTCGCCGTATTCGCGTGATCACGCGAACCAGCTGTGCCGTGTGAGAATAGGTTTAGAGATGGATACGATAAATACGTGAGTTTTCAACTTCTCAACAATTTTTAACTTCAAAACCCGAATTAAGTAAGCAACAACGGGAGTATTTTATAAAATATCTTTTAAATCACGTTCTTGTTAACAAAGTGCGGTCCTGGGTGCCGGTAGTGTTTAGTTGTAGTCTGATTATGCCGACTCTGCAGCAGGTATCGGTCACTTTGTAGTTGACGAGTTAACCGCTTCTCATTATAAAGGCTAATGGCGCATTTGCCTTCGAAAATGACGTAAAGCATTTGTTGCTCACATTTACGTACATTTCTGACATTAAAGTGCATTCAGAAATCTACGACAGAAATTATGAGCTGTGAAACTAACATATAATATCTCATCTTATTTTTAAGTAAAGGTAAATTAAGATCTTTTCAGTTTGTATAAAAAAAATCTATATATATATACTTTACTACTTTTAAAGTTATCGATTGTTTGGTTGAATGCGCTCATCTCCGGAACTACTGGTTCGAATTTATTGTTTTGTTGGATCCATTATCATAGTACATTTGTCGAGGAAGGCTACAAGCTATAAAACTTTACGCTACGACCAATTGGAGCCGAGCAGCGTGGGTGAAACCACGGGCAGCATCTAGCTCTAAGTATGAATTCAGAAAATAGGTTAGCTACCTAACTTTAATAAGATAGGTAAACATAAAAGCCACATATTAATCGTGTGTATGTTCAAAGCTAATAAAACATAGTATAACAAAGGAAAAGTTAAACATTCGTAGTTGAAAAACTAATTAGCTAAACCAATTATTTAATGACCGTCGCTTTTTCAATCTGTTTGTAGAACTTATTGGTTCAGCTAAACCGCTGCATACATTGTGATGTGGTTTTCATTATCCTAATATATTTCCATGGTTAGGTACGACCTTTTTTTATCGTGGTAAAATCATCAAATGAGTCCTCCCACCCAGGGCAGAGTGGGAGGGACTGTCAGACTTGTACTGACTAAAATCCACGGTGTCCTTCAATAGCCCTTTACGTTCCGGGGTCACGGTAATTCGTACAGTCCCGCGACCGCGGCGGATACATTGTGATGTGGTTTTCCTTATTCTAATATGTTTTCAAACGATGAACTGGGAATCAAAGTGGATAGTGAAAGAAGCAGGAGCTTGTTAATAGTATGCTCATAACTAATTAGTTTTGTAACAAGTCCAAACCTTATAATAGGTAGTAGAACAATTTAGGACCCATTAATATTAGTAGTCATTTTACCCGTGATGCTAGGCAACTGGGCTTCTCCCAGTTGTAATGTCCCTTTGTGCCTATTGGCCTTGTTTTGTTCTGTCTCCTGCTTGCATGAAGGGAAGTGGAAACATATATTTTTTCTTACTCCTCCACTATTCTTTTCTGATTAATTTCGTTGCAGGATCCAAGACAGGTAAATTCATTCTTCGGGACACGTCGAGCTTCATTGTCTCGGCCCTTTTCTGGTTGGTTGCCACTGTTGATTCTGGCGCACAGGAGTTGCAGTGGTTAGGGAATAGTGTGGTGGGTTTGTCCCAAAAAAAAAAAAAAATTGGTAGTAGAAATAATATAATAAAGCCGAAGAGTTTAATTGTTTATTTGAACGCGTTAATGTCTGTTAACCTAATATCTTAATTAGCTATCATCTATTTAGTATTTGAGTTTTTATAGTTAACTAACGGGTTAACGATTGCAAAAAAAAAACGACGCTTTGCACTCTGGGAGTGCCGGCAGAAGTGAAAACTTGAATAGTAATAAACACACACGAACATTCGCGCAAGCGCCCTGCGCCGTCTTACGAATTTTCTCTCAGGTCACGTGCCCTGACGCGAGTTTAACATTTTTTACCCATTCCAAAAAAAGTGCACAACGCCGCTAAAGAAGTTTTCACTTCAAAAATCTTACAAGGAAGGTTCTCTATTCAAAATCTGAAACCGCGGGGAGCAGCTAGTACTTATACTAGACTTCAATCAAAATATAATTAGAAGTGAAAATGGTTGGTATCAAGAATTTAATTAGGTTATTCTATTTTCTTCTAAATTCTAAAGTTCTAAACGATTTATCACGGAGATTTAGGAAAGTTTTCTTAATTGATATTGTCATTAATAAAGGCCATTTATCAGTAGACATTGAAGACTGATTAAGTTTTCAAGGGCAACTTTTATTAAATCTTCAACTTTTTGATCCTAAACAAAGGTCCACTTAGGTTCACAAATATTATCTAAAAGTAACTTTTGCCCTTGAATTTGCCTGGTTAGGAATAAGCTATTTTACAAAAAAAGTTAAAATTAGTACGAAATATCATCAAAAAATATTTGACCCTATTTTTTCTTTTGTTGCGTAAACCAAAATTGACGAAGATACAATGCTTCTAAAAATCACAAAACGTCACACCGTCGGTATAATTTTACAGGCGTTATGACGTCACAAGCCCCCCCACATCCGAATTTCGAACCGTTTTATCTTTGTCAATATATTACATTTATTAAAAAAAATACGTGTTCATTATTTTTCAATACTCTAACTGACGGACTAAACAGATTTTCAATTTATTTATGCAGTGAGCTACCCTATTGTCTCAAGCAAAAGTAGACTATCCAATATAAAACTATTATCATCATCAGTAGGAAGACGTCCTCTACCACCACGCTGTAAGACAATCCGCCATTTGCATTCATCGGTTGCCTTCATATCACCATGATATCTACTTACCTAATTTCTTCGAAACATGTTTGAGCATGAATATAGTCTTTCAGAAAGAGAATCACGATACTTGAATAGAATTTAAATCATTAACTGTTTTATTGTAACTTATTCCATACCTTTATTTTTTCAGTTTTCATTTCGCTTAAGATTCTCTAAGGAAACATAATTGAAGAAAGAAAGAAATAAAACTTCTAAAAAGTATTTGTGGTGCCTTCAGGCATATAAAACAAACCAGGGTAAAATTGTCGTTTACCTTGTCAGGAAATTCTTAGAAAATTGTATAAGTGACGTCACACACTGGGCGACAGAGTTCTCATTCATTCAATCTACAGATAGTCCATTATTATGTTGCCGTTCATTTTATGCAGGGCAATAAGTGACGTCACCGATATTAACTGACATTATAGAGCGTAAGAGAAATTGTATTTTTTAAGGATTCACACTGACATTATTCTTTATAGATTGTAGGTCGGTAACGAAAAAAAAGCATGCTTCGTTGCCTCTTAGAGACAGTGCATCTGATCGTGCAACTATTAAAAGGGCACCGTGACCTTGAAACGCAAAGGTCATGTGAAGGAACAAGACTTTTAGTAAGTTAAGAGTCTGATAATCTTCAATTCCACGCAAAAGCTCACACTTTTGATGATTTTGTCAAAACATAATAGAAAAATAAACGGACAGTACATGAAAAAGTGACGACAGTTATAATTGTGTTCCGATTTGATAACAGTGATGATTGTTATATCGCAACCACTAGTGGTCAAGTCTGCACCAACACTTAAACTTTTCATACATAAGCTACTGTTAGAAATTCAATCATAGTAGCCCTCAAGCCAGCTATTATTTATATGAGATACAGCAAAAGCAACTCTAACTTGATCCGGGGATTAAATGAAAACAAAACTGTTATGATAGTTTCCATCAAAGTTGTGGTGTTTTGTACGAAAATAGACGAATATTTGACAATTAGAGTTATATGAACTAATCCTTACCTTTTAGTGGTGGAGAAAGCAGTACTTTGTTGAATAGGCTATTTGACTCAAATAATTCAATTCGTCCGAAAAATTCTAAAAATCGAAAGACTAAACATATTTTCAAATTATTTATCCAGTAAAATATTCTATTGTAGTGGTTAGAGCCAAATTGTAGTAGCTACAGCAAAATTATAGCGACCAGAGAAATCAACAAAAAAAAAATCAAAAAATTAAAAAGGCGCTTCTTCTAATGCCTGTGGTAATTCAAAAGTCTTGCTTTGAGTTTTTCTTTTAAAATACTGGTTATTCAGCCGCAACTATACAGACTAGAAGCCTACCCTAACATTGCTGACGTATATGATTTGCAAGTTAAACAACTGGACTGCTACGCTGCGTGTCACGGGTTCAATTCGTATGATCAAATATTTGTATGATCTACAAGTAGTTGTTTCGGATCTGGGGGTTTGTGTATCTAAGTTAATATGTTTGTAAATGCACTCACGACGCAGGAGAAATACATAGTGTGGGGCAACGTTAAAAAAAAGACAATTTTATGACATTATTTTTATAACGTAATTAAAAGTCCGACTTTCGTTTCTGTTATGTAAAACTTGGCTTTTAGCCCTGATTTTGAAAACAGCTTCTTTGCCCTCGGTTTTGTGGGCGATATGATACAGTTAAAGAATCTTAATGAAGATTATAAAGGAAAAGGGAAGTTATTTTTAGCACAAAGGCTAAACTCCGCTGCATTTATTTTAACAATAATGACCTTCTTTTGATACTTATGAAGCTCAATATGTTGCTGGTTACAATTATTGTTCTCTTGTTTTAAACAAGCAACATAATGATAGCTGTGGGCCAAAATAACCACTTTATGCGAGCCCTGACACAACCAGGAGGCGTCGCGGCAAACCTCGTAGAAGATAGCTGGACGTGCTGGACAATGTCAACTATCTTTTGTCCACCTTTTTTTAAGTGGTAAAATCGTCAAATGAGTCCTCCCACCCAGGGCAGGGCGGGACGGACTGTCAGACTAGTACTGACTAAAATCGTCGATGTCCTTCAATAGCCTTTTACGTTCTGAGGCCACGGTTACCTGATAAGTCAGTCCCGCCACCACCACTCTGAATCGTGGAAACTGCAAGTCATGGAGAGAAGCCTTTGCCCAGCAGTGGGTTGAAATAGGTTAGCATTATCAGCACATTTTTTTTTATCGTGGTAAAATCATCAAATGAGTCCTCTCACCCAGGGCAGAGCGGGAGAGACTGTCAGACTCGTACTGACTAAAATCCACGGTGTCCTTCAGTAGCCCTTTCCGTTCCGGGGTCACGGTAATTCGTACAGTCCCGCGACCAACATTATCAGTACATAAATACTTTTTAGTGACAGTGTCCTGTATCGCACTTTTCAAGGCCTCCGCGAGAATAGAGCATAATTATATAGAAAATCGTGATATTGATTGCCGTGCACAAAGGTACTTCTAGGCAAGCGTGTCAACCACATCATCGCTTGCCGACAGGACTTGAGATAGCGGTCAAAAGTGAGCTACCACTAAATAAAAAAAATAAACTAAGAAGAGTGCCCAGATACAACACCCAAGAGGTAGGAGGTACTTTATTAAAAGAGTGCCTCTATGTACCTAAAGATCAAACTCGCAACCTGTTTTGTAATCCTAGAAAATACAGTTGCTACACGTGTTGTATCTCTTTCAATTTGTTCTAGATAGTATTATCCGTATTAGTTAACTCGATTTTGAAATTAAATTCAGAATTGGGTTTTAAACATAACTGGTGTGTGTTGGTATTTATTAAACTGCCAAACCTTTTGGGAATTACAGGAGTGATGTTATGCAGAGTGGGTAAATCCCACTACACAAATGTGGGTATTTTCTTACAGCGTCCAACTGGGTTTCGTCACAGTTGAAGTAGCGTTTGCTAACCGGGCCCTAGCCTGCATGGGCCCGCCCGGCTTAACCCAGGTTAAGGGGCTTTTCAAAAACCAGGCAACAGGCAGGACCAGGGGTTGACGAGTAATCTCTTCACCTCTTTATGTAAACTAGGATATTAAAAAAGAAAAATTAAATAGGAAACATCGAAAAGGTGAACCTAAGTATCCATAAAACAATTTTAAAATGTTCTAAACGTCAATAACCCGGGCTTGTGGGAAGCCAACCGGGCCCTTCCGGCCCAGTCCGTCCCTGTTTGTTCGGATATTTTAATAAATTAGGTTGCTAAAATACTATGTACCTTATAAACTAGGTTCCAGCTAAAGTATGTATCATTCTATTATTTATTTTATCAATTACTAGCGACCGGCCCCGGCTTCGCACGGGTGGACATTTATTTTTTAAGCTCTCTGAAAAAAAAATCCGGGATAAAATATAGCGTATACGGATTCGGAAGAATCCCTCTAAGTAATGGTAAAAGAAATTTTGAAATCGGTCCAGTAGTTTTTGAGCCTATTCAATACAAACATACAAAAATACAAAAGTTTCCTCTTTATAATATTACTAGCGACCCGCCCCGGCTTCGCACGGGTGGACATTTATTTTTTAAGCTCTCTCACAATTTTAAATTCGTAATATCTTTTGAATGGATAAGGATTAGTATTTGACGATAATATAATCAATAAACATAGGCTAATAATTTTAATTACTTTTATTATGGAAAAGTGGTTATAATGGCTAAAATATAAATGTTTGGTTTATACTATCGCGGACTTTTTTGTAGGCATTATTGAGTTCTACAGCTTTTCTATAGAAGTCAACCATACATCTCTAACCATTTAGGCAGCGTTCGCGAGAATCGTTAACGTACGGCAGTTTTTTCGACGCCTTACTCCACAATTTTCACTACCGCGAAAAATCCTATCTATTTTCCGGCATAAAATATAGCCTATACGGATTCGGAAGAATCCCTCTAAGTAATGGTAAAAGAAATTTTGAAATCGGTCCAGTAGTTTCTGAGCCTATTCAATACAAACATACAAAAATACAAAGGTTTCCTCTTTATAATATTAGTATAGAAGTATAGATATAGATTATTACAGGTGCCGGTCACAAAGATTTTTTTTTATTTTCTTTTATCGTGGTAAAATCATCAAATGAGTCCTCCTACCCTGGGCAGAGCGGGAGGGACTGTCAGACTCGAACTGACTAAAATCCACGGTGTCCTTCACTAGCCCTTTACGTTCCGGGGTCACGGTAATTCGTACAGTCCCGCGACCGCCGGTCACAAAGATAGCACAGGAATATTTATAAAGAGATTGGTTAGTTACAGCTTTGTAGACAGTTATTTTTATCCCAAACACCCATATAAAAGTAGTTTTTATTGATCGTAGTAAAATCATCAAATGAGTCCCTCGTGGGACGGGAGAGACTGCCAGACTTGTACTGACTAGAATCAACGGTGATCCTTCAGTAGTCCTTTACGTTCCAGGGTCACGGTTACCTACCTAATGAGACAGTTCCGCGATCTTCTCAAAAGCAGTTTGTAACAGAAATAGAGATCCACCAAATAATAGACGTAAACGGCGCAATATAGTGCTATAATAGACTACCCGTGGGCGCGGACGGGCGATATCAGCGTAAGAGGAATTCATGCTTAATAATGACATTTTCAAATTTGCGGCTGTAGTTTCAATTATCACTATCCCAACAGCTTGGTCGGTGGTATTTTAGCGCTCTATGAAGCCAAAACTGTCTACCATTATGCATGTGCATTTTTATGGCCGATAAATGCATGCCTATGAAGTCTCAAGTATTTATCGGAATTGCGCACAAATCAAAAATTGTGATTTGTTGAAACAAACCATTTTATGTGGGTCGTTAGAATGATTACGAAGACTATATTTCAAACTAATAATGTTACAATTGTGAAAGATTTTCTCTATGTCTTTTATGATGGAATACTGGTAGATAACTTAACTGATCTCCATAACTCAGTTAGTACTAGGTTACACCGTGCCCCTTTTTTTTACGTGGTATAGTCATCAAATGAGTCCTGCCACCCAGGGCAGAGCGGGAGGGACTGTCAGACTCGTACTGACTAAAATCCACGGTGTCCTTCAATAGCCCTTAACGTTCCGGGGTCACGGTAATTCGTGAGTCCCGAGACCCCGGCAGGCTTTGGCCCTCTAGAGGCCCCGTCACTCTGCTGACACGCTTTGAGGCGCGCGTGGAACACAACGCGCTGTCGACCCGGGCATGGTCCATGGTCGGACAACGAGTTGCCCATTACTCGCTGCCCGCATGCCCAAATACGGTGTCCCTTGGTTGTTCTTTCAAAAGGCATTTGACTGAAAAAATATAATTAGTCCGTCAGTTAGATTATCAAAAAATATTTGACACGTATTTTTTCTTTTGTTACGTAAACTAAAATTGACAAAGATACGACAATCCCAAAATTGGCAAAACGTCACAACCAAGTGCAGTTTTCACTTGCTTCTGACGTCACGAGCCGACTCTCGAGTTTTGATGCGTTTTATCTTTGTAAATATTCATTAATTCAACAAGAGAAAAAATACGAATCCATTACTTTTCAAAACTCTAGATGACAGAGTAATTAAATGTATTGATGCTGCTTAATAGCCTATTGCCATTTGCGGTCCTGGACCGCGATAACTCGTTAGAACACCAGTCCAGTTTCTGGCAGTATTGTCACCTTACGTCACCGTTTTCTCATTGAAGCTTACGGTCCGCGACAATTCTAACAGTGCCAACTAATTAGAGCGCTTGTTGCACCGAATTCTAACGCATAAATTGTAATAAACCTAATTGTTCGTAAAGGCATTTCTAGTCTGCGCTGACGTGTTAATTCGTGCTCTGTGTATCTAACAAATTGAGTGGAGTATGACAGGCACTTTGCAGGTTTCTATTTTCAAATTAGTATTTTCTTTATTAAAAAAAATCTCGCTGAAATAGCTGAACCCTCTTGCACCATGAAGAAACGGGGTATTGGCATTATTCTGCTAGTGTTTTAGATAAGAGGTTCTAGCATGAGTAAAACTCGATTACATGTTTATATTTATTTTGCTTTTTTATTATAAATATATATAAACTAGCTGTTGCCAGCCTATCATCCCGTGGAAACATAAAATCGGGGTAAAAATATATACTATCCTATGTGTTAATCCAGGTTCTAAACTATCTGGTCGCGGGACTCACGAATTACTGTGACCCCGGTACGTAAAGGTCAGTGCCTCGCGCTCTGCCCTAGGTGGGAGGACTCATGTGATGATTTTACCACGTAAAAAAAAAGATTCTAAACTATCTGTGTACTGAATTTCAACCATACCGTTCAGTGGTTTTTGCGTGAAAGAGGAACAAACATTCATTCATCCATCTAAACAAACTTTCACGTTTATAATACTAGGATTGATTCGACCAAATGGTTACTTGTATTTAATTTTATTTAAATCGGCTCCGCATGTTCTGTATGTATTCTTTCCACGTTGATCGGATTAACTTTCAGGACCATGAAAACCTTTTAATTCAGGAACTCATAATTCGATTACTTTTCCATTATCTTTCTCCGTTACCTATTAATATAAATCCATGTAGGGTTTAAAAGTTACTGAATAGTTAATAGCTCATTCGTTTACTGATCTAAACTTCCTATATTGGCTTTCATAAATTAATAATAGGATAATCTGACTAGGCTGTCTAGTAAATGTAAATCGCTTCTTCAACAGTTGCCATAAAAATAATGATAGGAAATTGATGTTTTTTACATATTTTTGCGCCTTGCGAGGTGTACTCGTAAATCCCAAAGATCACCATCTCTGCCTAAGCGGGGCAGTCCTGCACCGTGTCCTCCGGGCAATCCTCACAGTAGTGACACCCAGGCGTATCTTACCTCCTTATCCTACACGTGTACCTTCCGAAACTTCCGTGTCCGGTTAGGACTGCCTCAAGCACTTTCGCAAAAATCTCAGCTCTCCAGCTATCAGCGCGGGCAACATAGAAAAGTTCTCGACCACCCCACAGTTTTTAACCGACGGGAGGACTCATTTGATAATTTTTCCACGACATTTTTTATCATTCATTTGATTTAGGCATAAAAATCTATATTGCTATTTTGTTTTTATTTCTTTTCTTTGTTTCCTGTTGTATTTTAAAATAATTTGGTTTTGTTCAGATTTATGTTGTTTTCTTGTCTCGTGTGAGTCCAATAAAAATCTTTTCTTTCATAAAATAATGCCGATCACGGGCCGTCGCGGCCGGCGACGGCCCGCTGTCCGCAAAACTCAAGGCACAGGCCTAACACTGGTTCAATTCAGTCTAGTTTCCGGCTCAGCTACTTATTTCCACATACTATTTATACATACCTTTCATAAAATTCCATTAACATTAATTTCATATCTGAAAGCATACGTGGGCGAGAACTGGAAATTCAAATATGAATACCTACTAACATAACATCATAAAAAGTTCGGTTGCTCTTGAACTGGTTTTACGTGAAGTTCTATAAACATACCATTAATGAGGCAGGTTACCCAAGGGCAAACAGAATTAAATATGTTGCTACAGCTCGCCCGCGGCGGATAAGTTAAAATAACACAGCGGTTGTTCGAGGAAAACTGATTTTGTTATATGTATAGGTTGCGTCCTGTGTTATTTAACTTAGGAACGCGTATAAAAAAAAATTGTAACTGCCGATAACAATCCATTCGGCGTCGGCGCAGTAACTTGTCATAAGTCGGCAGTCACTTCCTTTATAGCCATATCATTCATTTACTTATAAGTTTTAGAAATGAAATGATGTTTATTCATACAATTAGGTTATTATAAACACTTTTACACGTCGTCTTTTCACAAACTTGATGAGGCTGGTGTTTCGTTCCTGAGAAGAAACAGCCGAAACAAACTCAGACGTCACTGTCTATTTTAAAGTCCAGACATTTTAGTCATGTCATACGAGGACCATGTAGTTTAGTATCTGAGATTGTCGTTTGAAGTACTACACAGATTTGTGTGGACCTATCCAGTCAGTGCAAGCATTTGTCAGTTATGGTGTAGCTCGACTCATAACTTAAGGAGCTCAAGAGGAGAGAAAATGCTCAGTCTTTCATGAAAAGAAGGTTTCTTGATTCTAAATAAATATTGTTATAATCGCATTCTACAATTGTAATGTGGACCAAAATTTGGGACTTAAAACCTGAATTAAGGTATGTTTAAAATTAATGATATTGGCATTAGTAACACCATTCTTGCTTTTCCATGTTCTGATAAAGCAAAACTTTTATACAAACTTGTGTTAAATAGGTCTTAAGCTAGTGATAAGTAACGCGTTTGCAATTTATCGAATTTTGTTTTTCCCGCACTGGGCGATGTGGTCTCTAAGAGACAAAGCCCTTTAAATAAATTAAAAAAAAGGTATGTTTATTGCATATGAAAGTGTAACAAATCAGTAATGTCTCGAACTTTAATTCTGCTGTCTTTTATATTGGTATGGCCGCATTTGTATCTACCTACGTTCTAACTCCAATAAAGTGTCCACCAAGCGATATCGATGAAGATGTCGACACGTACTGCATTCAACACATCTAACGGGGTCAACGACACAGTTCGCTTGACTCGAATGCACAATAGCAACGCCTGTGACACTTACTGAACATATTGGAACTGATCTATACTTATTTAAACAGGGTATTCTTTTTAAGTTGGCCAACGAGGGGAAAACGTATCCATAAGTGATACGAAACAACTTTGTTGAGGAGACTTTAACTATTTATTTTTTATATTTATTTTTTGGTCAATTGTGAGTCGTCCACAAAATTAAAGTGCGGCATTTCACACAAAAAGTATTATTTGATATATTATCATTTCAATAACGTTCAGAAGATATAAAAAACGTGTGTTACACCAACGGTTGATATAATTTCTGAACACATAATAGATTCAGTTGTTATATCTTGTAGTCGAGGGTCGAGGCCATGCTGCGGGGTGAGACGGAGTGGGAAGCGGTCGCCTCCTTCTACGAAGCAGTCATGCTCGCGAAGGAGGAGGCGGTCCGCGTGATTGAGAGAACAGCGTCCTGCCTCCACCCCAGCCGCAGTGGTAGACGCCCACGGCAACGGACGTCGGCAGACGATCTCCGGCCACCGTAGGCACGGGCATGCGGGCAGCGAGTAATGGGCAACTCGATGTCCGACCATGGACCATGCCCGGGTCGACGGCGCGTTGTGTTCCACGCGCGCCTCAAAGAGTGTCAGCAAAATGACGGGACCCCCCTCTAGAGGGCCACAGCCTGCCGGGGTAGCGGGACTCACGAATTACCGTGACTTCGGTACGTAAAGGGCTATTGAAGGACATCGTGGATTTTAGTCAGTACGAGTCTGACAGTCCCTTCCGCTCTGCCCTAGGTTGGAGGACTCATTTGATGATTTTACCACGCTAAAAATAAAAGTGTGGTAAGAGCACATATAATGATTAGAATTTTTGCTACAACCTACATCCATCTTTATTTGAAAAAAAAAGTCTTTTTCTACCTGAAAAAGGTTACAAATTACCACCTTTTTAATTTAAGCAGTATCTTCATAGTCCTTTTAGATTGGACCGCGTAAGCTGGCGAGAATACGCACATAGTTCTTTGCATAATGTTATGAATATTATGCAAGTTAAGTCTACGCCTGCCTTACTCTATGGTTAGCAAAACTGTGTGTACTTTGGACCTATTTTATACGAGCGACAGAAAATGTAACAAGAGTTTAAACTATGTTGAAAACGAAAATTGAACCCTGGTTAAATATTATTGCCTTTTACGTTCACGGGCCACGAGACTAGAACGTAAAGGGCAATCTATTGTATGTATTTTGTTGTACTTAGTACATAATAGAAAACACCCACGTAGAACAAATTACTTGAATGAACAATCTGTTTGTTCTTGACAACTGACTAAAATGTTTATTTCATAATGGAATATAAAACTACGTCTTTCCCATAATATTCTCACTATTTTCCAATTTTAACAGTGTTCAGTTTTCCTTTTGTAAATTACTTGTATTGTACAATTAATTAACCGTTCTGTACGTTTTTATTTTAAATGTGAACCTGATTTAAATAACGAAAAATAGTTTCCAGATTACAGAAATACACATTTTGTTTTGCCTTTGTCAAACAGACAGGCGTGGCATGCGAAGCGAGGCGTTTTTACTTGTAATGTATGGAACTGTTTTAATCCAGTCATATAGAAAAGCGAAAGCGATTCGATAGCGTGACCGAACCGATGCGAAGACGTGGCGAAGGCGTATTTGCTCTGTTTGACGTCATTCATAAAAAGCCAGCCACGCCTCGGTTAGCTGCATCCAGTTTGACGTCTCGTATCGGTTCGTTATCGCTTCGGACTCGGTCCGGTTCGCTATCGCCTGTCTGTTTGACAAAGGCTTTAACAATATACTCGTACACTTAGTTACTAGCAATTGTATGTTTACATTTAGCAGAATTCAAAGCCGAATGCCAGTTTCAGCACTACTCCTTAGTTCTGTTCTATAAATAGGTGTTTGAACTGTAATGTCAATGCTGGTTCTCATTTGAATGTCTCAACAACCCGTGAATGGTAAACACAGTTGCTCTGAAGTCCTTATGTTTACTTAAGCATATAATTACCAATCCTACTATTCAGTATTGCCAATTATGAACAGAGAAATGAAATATACTGGAATAACAGACTTATTTCGCAAAGTTGAACTCCAAAATGGAGATGGATTCGCAAATAAAGTGTCGTTCATAATTTAACAGTAACTGTAAGATATTCGAGAGGAATTATTAATTGTTAACTTCTTGCTAACGCTTCTGGCTATGACAGTGTTGTAAAGTTGTGGTTTTTCTTATTTAACTAACGAACTTTGGAGAGCAAATTACTACTCCGTGAAATTAGATTACAAGATGAAGATCTTGAGTATAAAACGCCTGGGTGTTACCACAGCGAGGATCACTTTCAATTACTCAAATTTAACTGGCAATCCATCAAAAAACTACTTTACAATGCTTTGTCATAATTTAAAACTTGAATGACTGGTAGAACAAAGCTGGACTAAACGTATGATCAATTTTTTAGTCTTGTATTGCATTTGACCCAACATCCTATTAAACCCAACATAAATTTTCCAAAAAAATATTTTTCGTAGGTTTTTAATTTTTTTGATAATATGTCCAAAAACTGACAACGCATATTCAGAAAATACCGTCTAAATATTTCCTTTGCTTATTTCTTACCATGGGTTCAAATTAACTACGTCTTACTTATTAAATTATTCAAGCTAATACGGGACCACCTACGCATTCTGGCAGAGACTCCCAAAAATAACGCGAAGGGATAAATAACAACATAAGGAATGCGTGGGTGGAACTCACACATTTATCATTTCTGCACTGTTGTGATGTCAACACAGAATTATCGCCTTGTGTGGGTGTCATGCTCACAGAATAAGGTGCTAAGTATGATCTTCTGTTGAGATTTGTTTACGGGAGTGACACATCATACATAATTATGACTCATGACATTTATACTGGTTTTTTTTTTAATTGTGAAAAAGTAATTTGGCAAATATGATCCTGATCCTATTATGTCAGACGTTCATCTGACGGACATAGCACACACTGCATTAATAATCAAAAATTATCGACTAAGGCCGCTCTCCCACTAGCGGTTTAGAAGTGTTTGCGTCTCTCCAACGTTTGCGCAGCGTCAACGCTAAGCAGACGTGACGTTGATGCCGCGTCGTCGCCTGACAAGCGTTAATGTTCGCCAACATCACGTTAACGTTGCGAGGTATCAAGGCAAACGCTTGCCACTAGAGAATCGCGACGTCAACGCTTGTAAAACGCCAGTGGGATAGCGGCCTAATAACATATTATTTTAATGGCTGTTGTATTATCTGACTGTTTCGAATACGATCTCCCACCCTTTTCATCCAGCTGCCTTCTTGAGGTCGACGGTACGTCTTGCCGGGGACGTGAACTCTACGTTTACATAAACTATTGTAAGATTGGATGTAGGGTTAATCTTTGTAACTGCTGAACTGTTTCCGAAAATTCTTTCACTAACAGGAAGATATACTGAATGTCCTAAGATATAAAAGACGTTATTGTTGTTTAAATTTCGACTGTAAGTGGGTGAAACCGTAGGTAAGATCTAAATAATTATAATTCAAGACAGAAATATATTACCCCTGTAAAAATTAGAATGCTTTTCATGAAAAAAACATGAGAATTCTCAAAAGAAAAATATTTACTACTACTTGAGTAAACCAAAGCACGTTCTTTCTTTCAATCAGGAGAGGCTAGTAAGAAAATAAAAGGTGAAAATAATTTGGAATAAAACTTTAAAAAAGAAAAATTCTATTATTATTTATTATATTTTTTATTTGGCTGGGTTTCATTCAATCCAATGTACATTTTTTTACTTATTTAAGCGTTTGGCTGTAATAACGCCTAAATCACCGCTAGTCGCTGCAACTAAGGGTTAATTCACACCAAGACGCGACTTTACGCGCACATTTCAATAGAGCGACTCAAAATCTAACTTTATTTAAGTACTACTCGAAAGGATACACATTGTCAGAATCGTCGCGTTACGTCGCATCGCGTCGCGTCGGTATGAATTAAACCTTATACAAAAAAAAACCTACAAATTGAAACGGCCAATATTGTTGTTTCCCTGTAAACGCTCATGAAATGGTTCATAACAAGATTTGATTTTTAATGGCCTTCGGTGCGTAGGCCGCTCGGTTATAATATTACATCGTTTTAAAACGTCATAATCTTCCTTTTTATACCAGCTTTTTCAATAAAAATGGTAACTGTTTTTGACAAGCTGTGGACAGTGTGCTTTAATATGGAGGTTAGTCAAATATTTACGCCCTCCTCTGCTTTTCTTTTTTTTTACGTGGGAAAACCATCTTATGAGTCCTCCCACCCAGGGCAGTGTGGGAGGGACTGTCAGACTCGTACTGACTAAAATTCACGGTGTCCTTCAAAAGCCCTTTACGTACGCCCCCGTACGTAGCCTGCCGGGGTCGCGGGACTCACGGTAATTCGTGAGTCCCGCGACCCCGGCAGGCTTTGGCCCTCTACAAGGGGCCCTGTCACTATGCTGACACTCGTTGAGGCGCGCGTGGAACACAACGCGCCGTCGATTCGGGCATGGTCCATGGTCGGACAGCGAGTCGCCCATTACTCACCGCCCGCATTCCCGCGCCTACGGTGGCCGGAGATCGTCTGACGACGTCCGTCGCCGTGGGCGTCTACCACTGCGGCTGGGGTGGAGCGAGGATGCTGTCCTCTCCCTCACGCGGCTCGCCTCCTCCGTCACGAGCATGACTGCTTCGCAGAAGGAGGCGACCGCTTCCTACTCCGTCCCGCCCGGAGCATGACCTCGACCAATGCTGGGCCCGAGAGATCTCCGCTTATCGCCGTCGTGAGGACACGGCGGTGCTCTGCCCAAGCGGGGCAGTCCTGCACCGTATGCTTCACAGTGTCCTCCACCGTGTCCTCCTGACGATCCTAGCAGAGGTGACACCCAGGCGTTTCTTCCCTCCTAATCAGACACAGGTACCTCCCGAAACTTGCTTGTACGGTTGTTAGCCCGGTTGACCGAACTAATGCAACTTTTTTGTGGCAATAGCTCGCTTGATAAAAACCAACCATCTAATTATACTATTTAATGGCAGTAGTTTGGTTCACAATGATTGAAAAATAAAATGGTACTATAAATGATTATCATGGATAGTTATTTTTCATTAGATAGTCAAATTGTAGAAACTAAATATATTTTCTTTCTAATAAAATGGTAATTATTTGAATAACATTTCTATAATTAACTTAATTTACATAACATTATTTAATCAGCAGTCTGTTTTATAATTACGAGATGCGAGATATGATTATTCAAAGACATAGTTATTATCAATTTGAAGACAGACGTTTATTTATGGCTTGTGTTTGAACGCCTACCAGAAAAGAACCTATTTTAAAACCAAAAAATCGAAATACCTGAATTTTTGTATCAGAAGAAAGAATAATAAAATAATTCAAGTTCAAAGAAAAACCTAAGATGTCATCATCTTAGAACACACACATAGTAATTATCAATTCACAAAGCGTAGCATGTAGCAATCTCCTATGGGATCGTCTTTGTACTCGTAGCGGTCTCGTAGGCGACTCGTAGCGGACTCGTAGCTAATTGGCTACAGCGTAGTCGGCACGATCTTACAAGCGGCTCTTTACGCAATGAGCCGAGGCTCTCTTTTGTACTTTTCTGGTTTTTTTTTATCGTTGATTCAATATCTTTGCTTCTCAATTATAAGGCTCCTCTTTAGTTTTATTACAATAGGCTTTTATGTTCCTCTACTCTACAGAGTCAAAGTATTTTATAGGAAAGTATTGAAAATGCTTATAGAAAGCTGATCGGTGATTTAAGTCTAATGCCTTTGTTAAACAGACTGGCGAAAGCGAAGCGTTTCCGTAGCGACACTGAATCGAAGCGAGACGTCATCCCGATAGTTCTGTCACGCTATCGGATCGCTTTCACTGTTCTATGTGACTGGATTCAAACAATTCCATACATTACAAATAAAAACGTCACGCTTCGCATTTGCCACGCCAGTCTGTTTGACAAAGGCTTAAATTATTAAAAGTATAGATTTCTCTTAAATACGAAAATAGAAATCTTTTACTTAATAGACGTTGGACTATTTCGAATAATTATTTTAAGAAAATGACTCGGGCATTTATTTAAAAATTGATTATGTCTAACGAGTAAATTTTTAGAGCAAAGAAAAAGCAACCGGCTTAATAAACCACCAGGTAAACAAGATAGTACTAGTTAAGTAAGACAAATGAAGGTTTCACTTCGTTATTTTATCGTAATATATTTTTCGCCAACACTAAATATTCTGTTACTGGAATTTATACCTCCCTAATTTACTTAACTAGACCTCGCTCAAAATTTCAGGAAAAAATATATTTTTTCGATATTATTTTTGCATGTCCATAATTTATTTTACCGGAAACGCTTACAGGCAAAGGCCTAAAAAATATGAAATATCCCTGTTACAGATACAACATAGAATTATACATAAAACTGCAAAAAGTAAAATTGAAGTATGAAAATGTATTTATGTTTGTCGGTTAATTAGCAATATCCCAAATGATTCACTTAGTGAATGAATAGCCAATGACGTTACACACAAAATTAATCACACACAACACAAAGTTAATCATTAGGAATATTTCTTTAATTGGACCTTTTAGACCCGTACCGTGTATGGACTTAGACAAGGCGAAGAGAGTGAGGTCTGAAGTATCTAGTCTCTGCCTTCCCTCATAAGAGAAACTCACAAACATACACATTTTTATTACATTGTCCCACACTAGAAATTTCTCCTATATCGTGGGTGCGCTTACAAACATTGAAACTCACATACACAAACACCCAGACCCGGAATAACTACTTGCAGATCTGACAAATATTTTTTCCGTGCGGGGATCGAACCCGCGACAAACAGCGCAGCAGTCCAATTGCTCAGCCAATGCGCCAAACGTAACCCTTAAAACATAACACTCATTTTTTGGATATTAAAGGCTTGGGTATATTTTTATACCAGCTATTGCCAGTGGCTTCACTCGAAACATAAATACGGGATAAAAAAACTATCCTTTTTTCTATCCATTTTAGCGTGAAATAATAACAGACATGCATACATCCATCATCACAAACTTACACATTTATAAGATAAGTAAGATTAGCAATATTGTAGGTACTCGTATGTATAAAACTCGACGGTAAATAAAAACAAGCCGCAAAATACCAAAACAGAAGGTAAATAAAATTACAAACAGTAATAAAAAATACGTGTCTGAAACGCGAGTCAATATCAAAGGCTTTGTTTTTTAGGTAGGAATGCCAGTGTACCATCAGGATAGTATTTCCTCAAAGGAAAGTTTTCAATACGTTTTCTCCTGCTTGCATTTTTCCGACAGAAAAACATCATTGAAATTGGATTCGAAGCCCTGAATTTGTAGTGTTTAATATGATCATAATGATCATTTCTAGTTTTTTTTCACAATGTGTTTGTGTTTTATAAAAACTGAAAGTAATTAGTTCGAACAAGAATTCTTGAAACATTCTGGTACAGCGGAGTAGCGTGTTTCTCGAAAGCCTTTGTCAAACAGACAGGCGATAGCGAACCGGAACGATAACGAACCGATTCGAGACGTCAAACGGTGCAGCGAAGGCGGCCGCTAAATTCGAGTGACAAAAAGTCACTGCACAAAAAGTCTCCAGTGAGCAGCAGCTTGTACTAGTACATAAAAATGCAATGCAGTTCATTTATCCCAGTTGAACATCCGACTTTCCGTCTTCCGTCCGTGCATTAAGGATAAACAGTTACCGTAATTTTCCTCAACTTCAGAGTTGTCACAAACACAAGGCATTAAAGACATTAGCCTTTCGTTCCTTCATCAAATACACTAAATATACTTTGAACTTAACACAATTGAAGATAAATAGCAGCTGTCTACGTATACCACTTTTGTTCGTGAATGTACGCTAATGAGGGGAAATCGTAAGCGGTAAAGGTCAGGGAAGGGACTTTCTATAGTACAGGTGATAAATTGTGCTTATTTGTACCAAGTGTGGACAAAATGTCTTTTTCATTAAATTAGTGTGGGGTAAAAGTTGACAGACATAATCATCAAAAAGTCAGTGGCTTTGTTTTTTATTTCATTGATTTTTGTTATTGTATACTTTTTGTGGTTGTATTTGAAGTCGGTTAAATTGAAATATTAAATTTAAAAAAAAGTAGTACTTTTTAGTTTAAATATTCAACACAATTTCTGAGACAAGTATGCTACATCGTACAAAATAAGAATAACAGAAATCGGACCGGAAACCTTGAATTAACATTGTATCCTCCAATTGTTTTTGCTTCCTATAAAAGCAAAGTTGGTTAGCTCTTTGTATTTTTGGGTATCCATAGCAAAATGGTAGAAAAAAGTAACCTTTTGGTTAAAATTTATATGTCTGACCGTCTGCTGATGTGTTTTTTACTAAGTTACTCCAGTTGTGATTCTAACTCACTTTCTGCTAGTTATTTTTGATAACTTTTAGACTATGGTTTAACTATCACTTCAAGTAAATGCATGTGAAAGAACAATTTTTTTTTCAGCTAGTAAGAGTCTAAAAATCTCTTCCGCTCCATCTAGGTCAAGAAGACTCATTTAATTATAAGGTAGGGCATTTTTATTGGTAAAGGAAACCGTGGAAACGACATCTTTATTATCAGCCTATTGCCGTCCACTGCTGAACGTACGCCTTCTCCGAAGAGCGCCAACCGTCCCGGCCCTGAGCAGTCCGCATCCATCCGCTGCCAGCCACATTCAAATCATCGACCCATCTTGCCGCAGGGCGTCCTACACTACGTTTGCCCATTTGCGGTCTCCACTCTAGTACATGTCTGTTCTATCTACCATCTGTCCGTTGACAGACGTGGCCGGCCCACTTCTACTTCAGCATGCTTATTCTACGCGCAATGTCGGTTACTTTGGGTCTCTGGCGAATGACTTCGTTCTGAATTCTATCCGCCAGAGAAACTCCGAGCATTGCTCTCTCCATTGCATGCTGAGCAACCTTGAATTTGTGGACCAGGCCTATGGTAAGTGTCCCAGTTTCGGCTCCGTAAGTCAATATACCTACACTCTGTTACTCGTAGTTATAAAGACATCTGCAGTAAATATTTTGTCTACGAGGAAAAACAATATGGTTATCCTCCTTTTTTTTACGTGGTAAAATCGTGTGAGTCCTCCCACCCAGGGCAGAGCGCGAGGGACTGTCAGACTCGTATAGAAACCAAAAATCCATGGTGTCCTTCAATAGTCCTTTACGTTCCGGGGTCACGGTAATTCGTACAGCCCCGCGACCATGGTTATCCTCCTAAGTAAAGCTTATTACTCTGTGAACAGTTTAACTTAATATGAGGCAGATTAATATACCATTATTGGTTGTGGTGGTATTGGTCCATTAAGGCGGTTAGCGACAATTGGTTTGGCCAGCAAAGGGTAATCGATTTATAATAGGAATTTCTATTATTATAGTCACACAGCTTGACTTTTACGGTATCAATAAACAAATGGATTCAAATAATTTATTTGTGATGAAGGGTCAATTGTTTGATCAATAGTTAAACTAACTATTGTTTAAATACTATATTATTTTTTGAACATTAAAAAAAAAAGTTTACTACAAAAAAGTCTCAGTCTCATCTGACGAACACTTGTCTAAAAAAGTGTCACCTGCGAAACAGCATTTGACGTTCATATAAGAGTTGTTTTGCAGTTACACTTTTTTAGACAATTGTGCAACAGATGTTTAACTTTTTTTAGTACGACGGTATATATTTAACAAATGGTTAAAAATGTATAGGATTTAGCAAATAGTTAGTGTAACTAATGATCAAACAACGTGAACTTGGTGAAAATATATTAGCCACCTGTTTTATGAGAGTAATGACGAGTGAAATGTGAGTGTACTGTTTACTTATTTTCCCATCAGGTATCGTATATATTTATATCTTCAGCATAGTTTATAGGATTGACAGATTGCAATCTATTGTTCACTATGGATGTATAAGGGTACTGTTTGCCTAAAAGTGAGTTTACTTCAAATATAAAGTTTTCATCCCTTAAAATTTTCATTAAAAATAAATGAAATCTTTTAAAAGAGTGCCAATAGATTTTCTTCTCTTCCACTTACTTATGAAACTGTTAATTAAGAAACTGGCATCCATTCAATTTCAATAAGTCATGTAAAAGTATATTTTAAAATTCTAATTCAAATAAAAGGTTTGTTTTTACATAAATCCCTATATACTATCCTATGAACACTATATCCATGAAAAAAGTTACATCCAGAAAATTATTGCCGTTTGGAAAGGATTAGCAAAAATATGTAGGATTTTATCTAAGTGCACAAACAATGATAAGAAGACTCCCCCACACGCAGCCTCTATCTAAGCAAGTAACACTGTTGCTTAGCTATAAAGCAATAAGAAACATATTTGAATCGTGACGTACTGACATGGCATTTAAATACGACACGAAGAACCCAGTTCAAAGTTTTTATAATTATGATAAGCTGAGAATCACTCAATTGAAACGTGGGAAATATTCAATGAAAGAGGAAGTTTCTTCATAAAGTTTTGTTCGTATTTCCTGCTCTTATCAATGAATACAAATTAGACATGTTAATTAGAAACACACTGTTCTACTCTATTATAAAATCCGTATAAATGGAACGTTGAAAATATTTGCTAATGAAAAACAAATACGAGACACTGATAAATCCGCTCGTGCGGCAAACAGATAACACATTATAACCAGAATAATTGTACTGACAACGTGTTTCACAAACAACGGTAAAATGTATCATTTTGATTTAAAAATAATGCTTTTACCGAATATTTGTCGGTCAAAAAATATAGCTACGAACAATTTTTCCAAATAAAAATATATTAAAGTGATTTTCGGATTGATATTCCACATATAATTTACTATTGTCAAATAGCTTTGAATTAAAAAAATACGGAAGTGACACGTGTGTGTGAAAAAAAGAAGCAAGCGCAGTACAGGGTGCGCAGTAACTCTGGCTAGCCCTATAAAGGGAAGGGAATACGCGACTCATTCACAAGTAAGCCGACGCCGACGTCACTGCAAAGTTGGGAGTACCGCACAACTTTCGGTTGTGCTCCCGAATTTTTTCGTGAAGTGTTACTCTGTGGTACTTGGACAATGAAAGCGTTCCTGTATATGGTTGCTGTGGTACTGGCGTGCGATGTCGTTAATTCTCTGTTTTTACCGGTAAGTATTTTATTTAAAAAACCTAAAAGTCTATAGAAATCTTTTAAATTTTAGGATATACAGTTTAGAAATCAAAATTGCATAGAAACAAAGTTTTGAACGTTTTATATTTTTGTTTTATAAAACTTTTAAGTAAATTATTTTCAAGTAAAACTTCGAGCACAAGTTTTACACGCAATTTACACTATAGTAAATTCTTTTACTACTTTTATATTATAGCAGTAATTAAAATAATCTGTTTGCTTAATGAACTATCTCTGTTCTTATCAGGTATATTATAGATATAAGAGTAGTTAAAGCTTTATTTGTCGAACGATTTAACTAGCGCGTCACGTGTACGTAGTAAAACTTAAAAGAGTTTGTATTTAATAAAATTGTATGTGCTTAGATTTATAAAGCGATAAATTATACTATCAGTGGTTCATCTTATGACACTTGCATCGTATTCTCTTTTTTTAAATCGAAGTAGTAATTAATCTGACACAGGCACGTAAACTTAGGTTTATTTTTTTATCTTTATGTGCTCAAAATATGATTTGAAATTGGAATTCCGTTGGTTAGATTATTTTTTTAAACAAACAGTGAGTTCATTGGTCAAACTTGTTTTGCACAAATTAATTAGGGCAATGAAATAGTGTTTCTAATTTCGAAAAAAGCATACGCAGGTAGGCAGGTATTTTACCTATTTAATTACGAACAATATGAAGAAATTGGAACTAATGAAATTCTATGTAATTGTTGAAATACATTTTTAAGCTGCGAGTAATAAAAAGCAGTTGATTTTTTAATGTGATAAAATTATTCCCGCTTTGAGAAATTTTCAGTAGGTGATTAAAAATGTTAATTTGACCTATAAATCGTTGAGACTTAAAATACTTATTAAAATATGTGTTAAAATATTTAACTATTTTTAAGATCGTTATTTTTTAAATCTTGATCAATTCATCAATCTTATTTATCAATATTTTTAAATCTTTTAAAACACAGCGAATTTGAAACGCGGATTACTGTCCACCACTTGATAAGCCGCGCTTGCCGAGCATGATCTTAGGGTGGGGGACCTAATGACCATCATACCCGCCGAGTTTACTCCGTACCTTAGAAAGCACACTAGAAAGCTCCGTACCTTAAAACCGTTGGCCCCAGCTGTCATTAATAGATCGTTGAGTTGAGTTGTTAGGTATCGTTAGTCCGGACACGTCGCAATCGAGGCGGTAACACCTTCTTTGAGAAGTGGCTGGAGAGGCGTCACGGCGTTCTTACCTTCCACCTGACGCAGGCTTTCACCAGACATGAATGTTTCCGGAGTTCCTTGTGTCTGATTGGAAAAGAAGAAACGCAAACGCATGGGTTGCGTTTCGCAGGCGTTTGCGTTTCTTCTTTGTTGAAATCCCTATTTGTGTGTGCTTTTTTGTGGTGACCCATTGCGAGGATCGCCCGGAGGACACGGCGGTATGCTTCATAGTGCCACCGGTGCTAGTTTGTCCCGCGTAGCTAGAGCACCGCCGTGTCCTCACAGAAGCGATAGGCGGCAACCTCTCGCGTCTGGCATTGGTCAAGGCCATGCTGCGGGGCGAGACGGAATGGGAAGCAGTTACCTCCTTCTGCGAAGCAGTCATTCTGGCGAAGGAGGAGGCGGGACGCTTGAGAGAGAAAACACCCTCCACATCACGACCCAACCGCCTCAGGAGACGCCCACGGCACGGACGTCGCGAAGTAATTTCCTGACCACCGTCAA
Source organism: Agrotis puta (assembly GCA_943136025.2). Lineage (NCBI taxonomy): Eukaryota > Metazoa > Arthropoda > Insecta > Lepidoptera > Noctuidae > Agrotis > Agrotis puta. The sequence goes on from OW964171.2 coordinate 7,172,235, forward strand.
CGCGGGCATGTGGACGGCGAGTAATAAATAGGTGACTTGCCGTCCCATGATGGAGCATGCACGGGTCGACAACGCATCATGCGCGCCTCTAAAAGCTATCAGCAATCTGAATGGCCCCCTCTTAGAGGGCAAAAGCCTGTCAGTAACGCGGAACGGTCGTCGTCTGATCAGATAACTGCATACATTAATTCATAAAAAATAGAATTCTACGTAAATAAAGTTCTCATAAGTGTGATCGAGAGTCTTTTGAGTATAATCGATCAGATCGAGAGATCAAGTAATCTGACTTATTAAAAATAGACTAAGAAACAATTGGTATGTGCCTCCATTCATTTACAGGCATCGGCATTGACTGAATAGATACAGTTTAAAAATTGTTCAATAAAAGTTCACTTATACAAATTAGATCTTCCTATTAAGTTTCCAGCGCGCTTATTTCTTGTACCATTTATAGAATGAAAACAATTTTCTTTTTTCCATTGATAGTCGGCTCAATAAAATACTAAAATAGAATCATTCGTAGAATGTATAATACCTTATTTGATTTAGTTATTGAAAAGAGTGTCAAAAATAGCTCGTAAATAGAATGTAAATTCAGTGTCTCGAGGTATGGAGGTTCTTTATAGAACGAACTTGAACGAACTTAAATTTAGCTCAAAGTTAGCTCAGTCTTGCTTCATACAAAAATAAACTTAATTAATATAAAGTTAAATGTGCTGCAAGCGACTGCTGTCGATTTAAACATATAACTAACAATATTAGTTTTATTCCAATATGTTTCATTTTTCGTTAGATTTCACACCAAAAAAAAATGAACACGAAGAAAACCTTTAATTCTGTTAACGTTTACACGTAACGTTTTACACTTGCGTGATTTCTATCGTCGCACACCTGTCGAAATCCAAGTGCATATCAGAAACGGGAACATGTCTAAGTTAAAGCACGAGTAAAGTCAAGCTAAGTGCGTTATTCCAATATCTGATAACGCCATCTAAAATGTAGGTTAAAAAGTGCTTCGTCCCCCACTTTTCCCTCCCAAGAAATAAAGTGAGGTGACAATGTACCACTCAACATCTTTAGTTACCAAGTTGAAGTAAAAGGAATTCAAGTTAAATAAGAAGTCCATTAACTTTGTTTATCACGGTGCTTCACTGAAAAAAACATGTGACGAGTCAATAGAAAACTGTGAAAGAAATTTGTAATGGACTAAAGCTTGCATATTTATGCAAGCTCCCCGGTCCCTCCTAGTTTCGTTGTTTTGTTATGCACTAAGAAAGAAATAGACTTGTTCTGTTAAAAAGTTCATCCTCAGTGAGAAACTGAATTTGTTTATTTGAAACACTTTGGAGCTTAAAACACCAAAAGATTTTAAAGAATTTTAAAAGGCCTTACAGACTGTTCGTTTTAAGATCATTCTTGCACAAACCCCAGTTTAAAATATATTGTTGTGTTTCTTTGCACAACACCAGCGATTACGTATCAATTTATAAAATAATAATTAGACTATCGTAATCACTGCAATTTCAGCGGTAAACGATTACAGGCTGTATGTTGTGTGTGAGTCCACCTTTCAAAATTAAAATTATTTTCATAAACATTGTGTCAAAACATTTTATTTATTGTGTACTTAATTCGTTTTGCCGTTCCCTTGCATCTCACGATATTAACGGCTTAATAAAACCACGATTTATTTTTATTACAGTCACGTTAGTTTAATAACAATTTATTATATAGGTGCATTAATTATCTGAAATACAAAGTTTGAATGATGGTGAACATCGCACCAAAAATGGTTTGGCCAGAAAGACAGCAAAAATTACCTTTTCCCGCGCCATCGCGTACGCGGGTCTAATTTGTTTTTGCTGAGACAGTTGTATTTGCCTGCGATACTTACTATACATCTATTAATACATCAGTGAAAACTTAATTCAATCCCATTCACTTGTTTTTGACATATTCAAAGACAGATAAAGACAGATATTATAAACTGTTTTAGTTTCAGTTCCTCTAGTAAAAACTGCATTTTTTGCTGGTAATACGAGTATCATCAAATGAGTACTTCCACCCAGGGTACGGGAGGAACAGTCAGACATGTACTGACTAAAATCCACGGTGATCCTTCAATAGCCCTTTAGGTCACGGTTACCTGATGAGATAGTCCCGCTAGTTTAGTATTTATAGTTTTCTTCTATAAATATCTATATTTTCCTCTGAACAGACATTGGCCTGTTATAATTTTATTTATGAAATAGACCGTGACCTTATCTTCTTGCAGGCCAATACATATCTTCCGGAGGACACGGTGGAACATACGGTGCAGAACTGCCCCGCTTGGGCAGAGCACCGCCGTGTCCTCACGACGGCGATAGGCGGAGACCTGTAGAGGGCCAAAGCCTGCCGGGGTCGCGAGACTTACCCATTACCGTGACCCCGGTACGTAAAGGGCTTGTGAAGGACACCGTGGATTTTAGTCAGTACAAGTCTGACAGTCCCTCCCGCCCTGCCCTGGGTGGGAGGACTCATTTGATGATTTTACCACGCAAAAAAAAAAGGCCAATACATATCTCATGAGACAATATTCAAGTAGTGGACATATTATATACCTATGGTAAGTAGGAACATCATTACCGACTCCCCTTGACTCTGGTCGTTATCGAATCGGACCAACTCGAGTAAGGACGTTGTTATCCCAGCGCATTGAAATCCATGAAAGTACTTACCTGCTTTGTTCGAATTCCACGTTGGAGGAATGTGGAATTCTTCGTAACTCAGATCTATACACGGTGAATATAATAGTTAATTTCAATGTTGTTTTCTTTTTCGGTTTTAAGGCATGTGTTAGCTGATTTGTGGCAAGTATTTTAAATTAAGGTGTTTGCGTAGTAGCCCGCGAAATTGATTTTACTTTGGTTTTTTTGCAATTTTCAGATCGTTGTGCAATTTAAGTTAGCCATGTATCTTAATGTATACGCAATCACATTAATGTATACTGTTAATGTTTTATTGTTCAAAATCTTCAGTTTTTTATAACCGTACAGACAGATGTGTTGCTAAAGAGTTTGTTTTCCCACTTCTTCTTTCCAGAAAAAATACTAGGAAGTGTCGAAGGGCGGTCCTTTGGGTGAATGTCTTATTCAAAATTAATTTCCAAAAAGTACTGATTTTATCAGTCTATTTTGAAAAGAACTAAAGCAAACGAAGTGACTACTTAGTTGATTTCTTTGTAAAAAATAAGTTGGTTTATTCCGGACCATTCCGAGTCATAAATTGATTTTTAAACCTATTTAACAGCGATTAAAGACAAAATTAAGTTTGATAGCGTGTCAAACTTTGTAATATTCCCGTCAATCTTGATTCCAACTTATTCAGGAATATTATTAGGCTTTACAGGACAGACAGACAGGCGGACGGACAGTGGTCCATTATTAGTTGCGTTGATTTTCTACCATTATCATTATTTTCATATATTATTAATCATGACAAAATAAATAATTACTAAAATTTGAGTTACATGTGCTGTTAAATAAAATAAATAAAAAATAAAATGTGCTTTATTTCAGACAATCTTTACACCGTCCATATTATGCGTACAATCAAAAGGAAAAAACATTATCAAATAACCCTCTTAACCAACGATCTCCATAAGGGGGATGATATCCTATTCGCTACCGTCATCAGGATTTCATTGCGGCTGCCACGCACCCTGTTGATTAGGGATACGGTTTTCTTGCGCATGATGGCATGGAAGCCATCAGTATGGTAAATTGCGAACATCCCAGACGCACTACAAAAACGTGGCAGCCCCAACAACATCCTGAAGACGTTATTATACTGGATGCGCAGATTATCCAATTATTATTGTTAAGATGAATAGCATCAAGCAAGGTCACTTTGTATGATACGCTGGATTAAATCCGCCTGGAACATGTATGCTTTATAGTATTCACATGAATACAAGATATATCTATTAAAAGGACTGACATATATACAGAAATTCACCGCTGTTCCTTATAAGGCAGAAACTACATGTATATAATATACAGGTCCCTATAGAACAGTACCCATGAAGTTACAAAGTGACACATGAACCCAGACCACAAAGTTCAAACTCCTGTTTCTAACACGTCGAAAATGGACCATTAACCTTTAGTTTTAGAGTGTATGACACTTCTTAATCAGCCTGAATTGTACCGGGTGCCATCTTGACGAGGAAAACTTTCGTACGCTACTAAGCAGTGTAGCTTCACTTTTTTATGAAATATTGTGTTCCTAAAGATGAACCTTTTGTTTTTTTTTTAACGTGGTAAAATCATCATATGAGTCCTCCCACCCAGGGCAGAGCGGGAGGGACTGTCAGACTCGTACTGACTAAAATCCGCGGTGTCCTTTAATAGCCCTTTCTTTCCGGTGTCACCGGGGGGTAATTCGTGAGTCCCGCGACTTAAAATATTTATGTAGTTTAGCTTTTTATATACCTTGTCTCTTTAACCGAATCCGGATAAAGTAGGATGTTCTCAGTTCGTCAGAACCTTTTTTTGTACTTACCATGATTTTCGAAAATTGCTGGACCGGAATAGTACATAATGATACAAGTGAGGAAAGTTTGTGATTGGATTCGAGGGAAAATCGACTACCAATATATAATAACTTTTGTCTCGGTAGTCGGTGACAATTAATTCACTGACTTTATTGCCAAATATAGTGGGCCCTTTTTTATATGCAGCTGACTACCACTATAATATTGTATAAGATGTACATGGCCTATCTAACCTCCACATCCCAATTAGCACTTTACAATATCAGGCTACTGACATCCTCTAAAGCCTTTGTCAAACAGACAGGCGTGGCGAATGCAAACCGAGTCCGAAACGATAACGAACCGATACGACACGTCAAACTGGATGCAGCAAACCGAGGCGTGGCAGTTTTATTAGCTGGCTTTTTATGAACGACGTCAAACAGAGCAAATACGCCTTTGCCACGTCTTCGCATCGGTTCGGTCATGCTATCGGATCGCTTTCGCTTTTCTATGTGACTGGATTCAAACAATTCCATACATTACAAATGAAAACGGCTCGCTTCGCATTCGCTATCGCCTGTCTGTTTGACAAAGGCTTCGGGACTACCAAATAAATATTTACGAAATAACAGCCGGACAATGTAAGGAGTAGACTCGGTATGTAATATATGGTTACCCATCTATGGACCGACCGAGACGAGCGAGGCTTAACTTGAAAGATCGACTGATGTGACTGTGATTATATTAGCACAAGTACCTTAGCTTGATCTTTACTCTCGAGTTATTAACGTACTCATTAATATGTTAATAAATAATAAGAAAATTTCAAGGCTTAGAATTATTCAAATGAACTTAACAAAGTTTGTATTTTACTTATGATATACATAACTTAAGATTACTGTCAACAACGGCGATGACAATATAAATTTATTAATCCTAAGTTAACATACTTATTCAAGAGTTTGTAATGGATTATGGAGAGATTGAGTTGGGTTTACGTGAAAAATAATAAAAAAGGAAATAAATAACATTACTTTAAAACTTGTGTTTATCAAGTAAATAATGGACTATTTGCTACTACTATACTAGTTTTTTACATGCGACTTTACTCGCGTTTATGTAGGTTTCTGTACGCTTTGAAACGAATAAGAGGACCTAGACAAGTGGCCCTGTAGTCTTTATACGAGTTTCAGCTTTATGTTCTAGAGCATAAAGTTTAAATCTAGTAAAGATTACTCCTCGTTTTCGTTCGTTCATATTGTAGATTTAATAGATTTCCAACTTTATGAACTTAAGAATAAAGTTGAAACTATATTAATGACTACAGTGCGTTCTCTTTTATCTTCTGCCATTTGTCTAGTCCTCATTTCTCCTCAGTAGCATTTTGAAAATCACAGAAAGTTGAGTAAATTAAAAAAAAAATTGAGCCTTTAAAAATATCCTGATATTGCAATTTCACAAGTAATCCAACTACAAGTAAGATTCAATATCGTCCATCCAACGAAGACTTACAAACGTGAATTCAATTCGATACGGTCATATTACTTTCCTTCCATCTGATTGCAGGTGCAGAAATGGCTACTACAGAAGGTAATTTGAAAGAAATGTCGATTCTTTTTATAGTGGTGAAAATAGTAATTATGTTTACCGTTTGTTTTTGTAAAATTTTATGTATGTCGAACGCAAAAAACGGACAAGAAAGAGGGCTTTTCTTTTCTTTTTTATCGTGCTTAAATCATCAAATGAGTCCTCCCACCCAGGGCAGAGCGGTAGGGACTGTCAGACTCGTACTGACTAAAATCCACGGTGTCCTTCAAAAGCCTTTTACGTTCCGGGGTCACGGTAATTCGTACAGTCTCGCGACCAACAAGAAAGAGGGTAGACCGATTTGTGTGGTCATAAAACTTCTCCCGCAATTACTTGAGTTCATCCGTGATCATGGCGCTTATAACATCTTCGAAATATCGAGACTCAAAACATGGTAAATATCGCGTTTTAAATCCTAATACGAGTAATAGTGTATGTATATTTAAATATATACCTAGTTTAAAAAGTTTCTTTTATATTAATTACTGTTGTACAAATATCTCTAAAATAATATTGTTTTAGTAGATGATTGTTTTTGTTATCTAGGTCAATATGAAACCATTTTCGGTAATAAACTGAATTCGGTTTTTGAAAATAATTGAGTTTGGAATATTAACACCAGCTATTGTTGAAAAAAGTTCGAAATAGTGAGTTTCCAATTCAGAGTCACGCAGAATATAATCATGCTTAAATTACATTTCATTACTGTAACACAGAGTTAACCTAGCTCCCGTTTTTCGACGAACTCTTCTAATATTGAATAAGCAAGATTATTTAATAATCGCGTGTGCCATATAAAACTGACGAAGAATGTAAGGTAGTACTTACATTACCACTCACGGAGCACTTAAGCTTTTTATGGCCCGATGTCACTCTTGTACCAACTGTGACGACCATGGTTACCCATTTTTCGGGCATTGAGGCGCTGACATTTTTATATACATAATTTATGGAAGGAAATATTCGGTAGTTTTATGAAGAAAACAACCAAAATAACTATTGGGCTGCTTTGTCATATCGCCGGATGGAAGGCTTAGCGCGAATTGGCGGTTAACACATGTCTTCTTCTCTGGTCTAAGACATATGTCGGTTGACTCAAGATAATTTGCTTCCTTGTTTAAAAATAAATGATGCTTAGTTTAAAAAATATAGTGTCAACTCAAGCTTGCCACGCCCCATTCCATACCATTATTGTAGACATGTTGACATTGTTATGATTTGTTATAAATTGTCAGAAAAGTCGACGACTCGAGAGCTTTCATATGAAATCATTTTTTGAAGTGAAAACTTCTTTAGCGGCGTTGTGCACTTTTTTGGAATGGGTAAAAAATGTTAAACTCGCGTCAGGACACGTGACCTGATCGAAAATTCGTAAGACGGCGCAGGACGCTTGCGCGAATGTTCATGTGTTTTTATTACTATTGATGTTTTCACTTCTGCCGGCACTTCCAGAGTACAACCCGTCGTTTTTTTAAAAGTATGCCTCGACTGCGAATAAGAATACTAGATATGGTATTAGTTATGAGCCGCTGTCATGACGATTGAGTCGAGCTCAACTGAGTAATTTTGTTAAGACTGGTCTAGAAAGATGAGTATCGGATATAAACATCTATCGAAATTACATAATACGTAAAAAAAGTCATATTTAATTTATTTTATACCGATGTTCCGGTGGGCTATGTCGGTGACTTTAGTTCGTCTACGGATCTCCTCATTTCGGATTCGATCACGTAGAGAAACACCGAGCATAGCTCTCTCCATAGCTCGTTGAGCGACTTTGAGCTTTGAGATGAGGCCGATAGTGAAAGACCACGTTTCGGTATTGTACGTCATCACTAGTAACACACATTGGTCGAAGACTTTCGTCTTAATATTGTTAAACATTTTTAAAAAGAGTAAGTATGGAGTTTCTTGCCCATTCTTCTTCATACAAACCTACCCTAGCGAATGGGTGTAGAATCAATCCCATCCCATCCCATTTCCTTAATGTTAATATTCGACGTTTGAAAGTGCCTCGTTGATGGCCTAATTGAAATAAATGATTTGACTTTGACTTTGACTTTGACTTTGACTTTCTTGAGGCACTGAGGTATGCCGGACGAAAAGACATTGCGTAGTTTCCCGAACGCTGCCCAACCGAGTTGGATTCGGCGGTTGACCTCTTTCTCGAAGTTGGACCTACCTAATTGGACTACTTGTCCTAAGTAGATATATGAGTCAACAACTTCGAGTACCGAGTTTCCAACAGAGACTGGGGTGGGCACAACATTGGCATTTGACATAACTTTCGTCTTGTCCATGTTCATTTTCAAGCCCACCCGTTGAGAAACTCGGTCGAGGCCATCGAGCATCATGCTGAGTTCCTCCATCGACTTTGCCATGACTACGATGTCGTCGGCAAACCGAAGGTGAGTGATGTATTCGCCGTTGATGTTGATGCCAAGTCCTTGCCATTCCAGGAGCTTGAAGGCGTCTTCCATTGCGGCAGTAAATAGTTTCGGGGAGATAACGTCCCCCTGTCTTACGCCTCTTCTCAATGGAATCGCCTTCGTGCTATATATATAAGTCACCGACATAGCCCACCGGATTAGCAAGCTGAAGTGGCAATGGGCAGGCCATATTGCTCGCAGAGCGGATGGCCGATGGGGTCGAAAAGTACTAGAGTGGAGACCAAGGACTAGCAAGCGCAGCGTAGGACGTCCACCAACAAGGTGGACAGACGACCTTATAAAGGTCGCCGGAAGACGCTGGATGCAGGTCGCTTCCAACCGGTATATGTGGAGATCTAAAGGGGAGGCCTATGTTCAGCAGTGGACGTCCTATGGCTGAGATGATGATACCGATGTTCTAATAGTTGTTTACAGGTTTAATGAGCGAAAAGTAATGTTCTCTTCTGCCGCACAATTCATAAACGCAGTAAGTACCACTTACTGCATTTATGGTTGTATTAGATATTCAAGATGCTGACATTAAAATCTATAAGAATCAAAAACCCATTTTTTTCTATCTCTATTAGAAAGGCAAATACATATTAACATAAATGCAGTAAAGAGCAGATTTAAGATTTATGTACTTAGTATAATCGCAGTAAGAGTACTTAATAACTTAATATTACGTGAAAACTCATGCTTACTGAACTTGCAACATAACAATTATGCAGTATGTGCCAATTGCGTCTCTCTTGTTACGTTTCTACAATTATTAATTTAATTTTGCACATAGTATATGCGCAGTAAGTTCACTTAATCACATATGGATATGTTTCTATAGTAAAAACAGATGACTCGTACTTAATATTAATGCAGTAATTACAATTATACTGCGTATATATTAAGGTTCACCGGAGTGTTGTATAACTGCAACATGTTACAAACGCAGTGGCATGCCCGACATATGTCAACCGTGCCATCCTTCACAATGTATTTCCGGTAGTTATTCGTCATCATAACTTCGTCCATAATTGCACATACAAAACTTTCGGTTTCCCCAAACAGGTCACCGAAGCGTAGCCAGGATACGGACGCTAAAAAGTCTACATGGACCATGTAATGCCCGGTAAAAGCGTCCGTGAAGCTCCTTGCTCTGCCATACCTCCTTACGATCATTAGTGTCTAATACTTTAGGTTTGCGCCAGTTCTCATTAGCCAAGGAGAGCGGAGTAAGACCCTTGTCCACTGTGACCACATCTCGGTGCATCCCCACGTCGGTTTCTAGGAAATATTCCCTAAGACTGCATACCTCACGGTTGTGCAGGGTCTTAGCATTTAAGAAGCCACGACCCCCGCACTTCCGCGGGATATACAGTCTCATCACCGACGACCGTGGATGATGCATCCGATTTGCAGTCAGCGGTGAACGGACTCTCCTATCCAGGGCGTCAAGTTCCGTCTGAGTCCATTTGAGTATGCCAAAAGAATACATCAATACCGGCATGACCCAACCGTTGAAAGCGCGCACCTTATTGCCACCCGACGAAAGACTGTTAAGTACTTTATTCGGGCGGCCAAAGAAGCGCTCCCTCAACGATTGTTTCATGTCAGCATTATTGATGCCTAATGCTTCCGACATACCCAAATATTTGTAGGTCTCTGTTGAAGAGAGAGATCTAAGGTGTATAGAATCCGAGAGTTGAGTTCCCTCGGATTCCATAATCTCCCCTCGCTTCACATGCATGACTGCACATTTGTCCACACCAAATTCCATCCTGATGGCGTTACTGAAAGTTTCTGTTACCTTCAGTAACTTCATCAGTTGCAAGTTGTTGGGGGCAAAGAGTTTCAGATCATCCATGTAAACAAGGTGAGATATGACCTGACCACCTCTCTTCAACCGATATCCTAACCCCGAACCCTCCAGCAATGTGCTGAGCGGGTTCAAGGCCAGGCAGAACCATAAAGGACTCAGACTATCACCCTGGAATATGCCGCGCTCTATCCTTATCGGTTCGCTGCTACCTCGGATCTGTCGACATCTTGGATAGCAAAGGACTGTTCTCCAGGTTCCCATACACGAGAACAGGAAGGTACGTAGAGTTATATTAACTTTATACAACTCTAGTACCCTCATGAGCCATGTATGGGGTACCGAATCATAGGCCTTCTGTAATCTATCCAACATGCGGACAGATCTTTTCGGGAGCGACAAACCTGTTGGCTAATGGCCATATCAATGAGGAGGAGCTCCTTAATACCGCGGGACCCGTTCCTGCATCCATTCTGAGAGGCAGACATGATAGAATTAGTCACAATATGTTGAGTGATTTTAACTCTCAAAATGGATGTAAGAACTTTATAGACCGTTGGTAGACAAGTAATCGGTCTATAATTTTTGGGTTCCGCAGTACTACCCGATTTATGGAGCAGGTGGGTTACTCTTGTTGTCAAAAATTGGGGCAGCGACCCTGACTCTAAGGCTAATTGGAACTGGGATGCCAAGCGAACGTGTGATCTTTTAAACCATTTTATCCAGAAATTGTGCAGCCCATCAGGCCCTGGTGATTTCCAGTTAGGCATGATTCAAAATGTATCGCTCCACTCGTCGCTTGTACCGACGAATACGGTTTGCCCATGCACAAATCTTCTGCTTCAGGAAGTCGATACGCTCTGTGACGCGGGACAAATATTCACGTGGACTAATATCAATCCCTGAGAACGCCCGCCTCACAAAGCGCATCACTCTAGGGCGAGTATTATTACCCTCCCTGAAGCAGATCAACATACCAATGAGTGCTCTAGCCTCACCGATACGCCGCTCAATCCTGCACTGCCAAGCTGGAGCAGCTGATTTTGGTCGCGTAGGTCTGTCACTATCAAGAAATTTGACATGAGCTACACGACACGCCGCTACAGCTCCACAGTACAATATTGAGTGGGTATCAGCGAGGTCTTTGTTATCAAAATAATTCGACAACTCCGAGTCTAGAGCACACACCAGCGCCTTGTTTTTATAGTGCAGAGGTAAACGTGGTCTAAGTTCAGGAGGTGTTGAACGGTACTCCCGAAACGCACACTCCAAAGCGCTCCTCAATTGTACGTTGCACTGAGCTCTCACGGATATAACTTCGTCATGATCCTCTTCACCAACGTGGTCAGACCGCGGCGGTACACTGGATATGTTTTGTAGTTGCACCGCAATCAATGGCAAAGCAGGATCAGTAACTAGGTTACTCCGTGATTCAGAGCGTAGTCATCCGTAGGCCATCAGGCAGGGGCAGGACGTGGAGGACCTGATCCTCGACGGGCTCCAGACATTGCTGTCCCTTTGCAATGGATAGCCCGTTGAGGATCCTCCACTAGAACGCCCGCGGCCTTATACCCAAGGTCGCCCCCCTCCGCCTCCTCCTGAACACCGGACTTGACAACACCAGGGTAAGTCGTACCTACCGCTACACGCGACTTACCCAACAATAATACTCCGCATGCACGACATACGCTGATGCGCGCCGTGTTCTAAGTTAATATAGGCACGACGCGCGTCACTACTGACACCCGCTACTCCACAAGCGCTCTACTCACGCGGTGACTGTGTGGCTAAAACGTGGGCCCACCTTCACTCGCATACATGGGCGGTGTTACACAACACAATGCCGCCCACACACACACTCCGGCTCTCAGCCTGCGCCGCTACCGGCTCGCTCTGGAAAACGGGGCAGGCGAGAGCCGCTCCTCCTTTGCAGGTGCGTCGTAAGTCTGCGCCCCTGTCGCTGGTCGCTTCCTGCCGGGCCTCCTCCAGGTAACTGGGGGTCTCACCTGGCAGGGGCAGACCGCCGGGACGCAGTGAAGCAAGCGGTCACTGTCCGACAGTGCCGTAGCGCCTGCAAACAAAACATTAGCAGCTACATACCCCGGCGCGCGTCTCTAGCGCGCGCGCCCGCAGGATTTTATGGCTATACAGGCCCACCCAGCGCGTGTGCTCGCCGTCGCGAGCACAACACCCGCACCCGCGGGAAAAGGGCCCAGCCCATACCCCGCCTGCCGCGTTCCCATGCGGGGACGCAGCGACTGCCAGTTCGGTCAGAGCGTAGTCGATCAAGTACAGTGTCATTCAACATACGATTACGTTGAATGACCCGTACCTGATCCGACAATCGTTGCGCCGTTACACTGACATCTGGCTCCAGCACCTGAAACAGAGACAGCATCCGACCACGGTACGCAGTCAAATTGCTTCCCCCCTCAGTAGCCCCATAATATGCACGCATGACATTTTCATTAATGGACTGAGTCCATCGCATGCGCGACACATTTCCACCGGCAGCGGGGACCCTGTTCGGGGCCTTTTGACCTCGAGGTCCCAAGCCCGCTGGTGGCCGTGCTCTTCCTCGTCGTCTTGCTTGTGGAGGCATCGGCGGGGAGTAAAACTCGTCTCTTGAGCTCGACGCGGCTGCAACTACCGGTGACACGACGTTCACGGGGGTGGCGCGTCCCGGCGGCTGCGAGGCGGAGCTCAGCGACGAGCCCGGAGATGGTAGGTGTGCTTGTAGTCTTTGTGTCCTGCTTCTAGTCAGCATTCAGAACCGTAATTTTTGACATTTCATGTTCCTTATTTCTGTTTGTTCTTAAGTATCAGAATCCCTTTTATGATGATATGTTTTTAGTTTTATCTTTAGTTTTGGTGTTGATTGTTGTTAACAACATATTTATTGTCCAGTTATGTACGTTTTAAACAATTATTTTCTTGGAAAAATAGGAAATTCCTGCAATTATTATTATCCTTGTTTCATTTACTGATTGTTCATTTGGTGAAGTTCAATGTGGAAGTGGTATTGACATAAGATAAACGCAGTATAATTGTAATACTACTGCGCAGTAAAAGTTTTGAAGACTTATTTCGTTTCTTGTTCCTACACATAAATGCAGTAACCTGTAAAAATACGGTGCATATATTATGTTGTAGGATCTATCATTACATTGAATCATCTAACATATGTGCCGTAAAAACAGGAAACTACAGATAAATGCAGTAAGCAACACTTATACTGCATTCATGAGTAGTTGAGTATCGAGTGTAAACCAAGTGAAGCCATAACAGAAACAGTTTTTTTAATATTTTACACACAAAATACTAAATAAAAAGCAGAAATCCAATATCAACTTCATCTTCTAAAATTGCTCTTTGAGCCCATATATATATTTTTACTAATAATTGAGTAACAAATTGCAAGCAACCAAAAATAAAATTTCAACTTTGACCGCGTTTTTCTCGAAACCATTCACATGTTCTTTACTGCGTTTATAAATTGCGCGGCAGTCTTGTCACAAACAATATTTTCAAATTGACAAGATGTTTTATTCTTCGAGACGGTATAATTATGAATTTTTGTTGTTTTAAGTCTACTTTAGTCTGTTGTCTCGTTTTTATTTTGAACTAGCTTCCGCCCGCGACTCCATCCGCGCTGATGACGGTCTTCGCGTGGATGGTTTATTTCTCCATTTTGAGTAACTCTGACAATGACATCTTATAAATATCTATTGGACCCAAATACGGCTAAGCCTATAATAATTAAGGAGATTCGCGGTTCTACAGAACAACGTCTATGAATAAAACTGAAAAATAAGATTTTTTTTTCTACGTTTTTTCCAGGATAAAACGTATCCTATTTTATGCCCAGGATAATAAGATATAATTATACCAAGTTTCATCGAATTCGAACCGTTAGTTTTCACGTTATGCCTGCATATACAGACAGACAGATAGACAGACATAATTTTTTTTAATCACATATTTGGGTTTGGTATCGGTCCAGCAACACCCTATTTATTTTTTCAATATTTTCAATGTACAGAATTGACTGTTCTACGGATTTATTATATGTATAGATAAATATAGGCTCCCTTATATTTTTATTGAAATATAAATGTGTTATGCGAAAGAAAAAAGATATCTAAGCACAAGTTTTTATTTATTTCTTGTTTTTATAAAACAGTTATTTTGTACAAAATTTAAATGAGCTCCACCTGACTTTCAAAAATATATTCAAATACCGCCAACGTGGACTTTTCCTTGTCCTCAGTCACTCAAATACAATTATTTCATCATATTAAGTAGAAACCCTATGAAAGAAAAACAGGTGTAATATCGTCACTTTACGAACCTTTCGTGCAGGTGGGAAACATACTCATTCTAGAAAATTATCATATTTATTGAATACTTATTTCGCGAATAAAATCCGTGGAACGCCTTTAGACTCCTACTGCGAAGTAAGGAATAATGTATGAAGGTCTTAATGAATTATTTCGAGTTGCAGTTGCTCTGCTTGCTTGCGGGTCATAACTGCATAACTGCTATGCCGGAGGTCGTGGGTTCGATTCCCACCCAGGACAATTGTTTGTGTAATGAGCACGATCATTTGTTCTGTGTCTGGGTGTAATTTATCTATAATAATATGTATGTATTTAGAAATATATAAGTATGTTTATCAGTTGTCTAGTACCCATAACACAAGCTCTGCTTAGCTTGGGACTAGATGGCGTTGTGTGATAGTTGTGGAATATTTTTTTTATTTTTTTATGTTGAACGCATCAATAAATCTAATGCTAATTAGTCCGGTCGCGGGACTCACGAATTACCGTGACCCCGGAACGTAATATATCTAACAATAGCCCTTATTGAAGGACACCGTGGATTTTAGTCAGTACGAGTCTGACAGTCCTTCCCGCTCTGCCCTGGGTGGGAAGACTCATGTGACAAAAGGATAAATAATTGTATTTTATCCGTTTGGTGATAAGTACTGTAGATTAAAACTATTTGGTTTTTAAAAGCTATATTAGCAATCAGTAACATGCGCATACTATTTTTTTATCTATTAACCGTTAAAGCGGGAAGTTTTTGCCGATGATTTTATAAAATTCAAAATAATCCCATGTATCAGTTTTAATTAAGCCAGGACCATGCTAACTCATGTTACTGAAATTGGACTAGTGAAAGCTAATGAATACACCAGTTACAAATAAAAAAAAAAGCTCCAATATGGAATAAAAAGAACTGCATTCATCGGTTATTTTCCAGCTCTTATTAATCAAGTTTTTCACAGCGAAATGGATTCCAAACATGAACAATATTTATTTTTGACCAACGTGCCTATTAGTATGTTGGTCCCAAATATTGGTGGTGCGTTCATTGGTGTTAGTATTTGTTCGGGTCAAATACTAATGTTGGTTTAATCTACTCGAGAGATGTGTAACGATCGAGTTTATTCTGATAACGATTCTGGCGACTTTGTAACTTATTTGGATAATATTATTAGACCCTGATAATATTTGAGATATTTATGTGAAAATTGAGTCCTTGTGGAGCTTTGGGATTTCCTGTATCGAGTTCTGATATAGAAGGAAATTAGTATAAAATAAGAGTTATTATGATTCGACATAGCTATCCAATTTTATCGCAATGATTTATAATAGAAAAGTAGACCATTTTTTTTTAATATTTCATAAATTTTGTGCATATTTAATGAGGCCTCTCTAACCATCACTAGTTTTTATGTAATACATAGTAAAATACCATTTTTCAACAACAAAAAAAACTCTCGATGGATAAATGTCGTTTTCGTAAAAATATTCGATTGATGAAGTGTTGATAAAACATTGTAACTCGGAAATTCTAATTGAAAAATAAACATAAACGAAATATCTCTTTAACATACCTAACTAAAATTTAAGACCAACTAAAATTCTCCAGAACTCTATCGGGCCGTTCAGGACCTTACCGCTGTAAGTGGTGACTTAAGCCTTTGTCAAACAGACAGGCGTGACGAATGCAAAGCGAGGCGTTTTTATTTGTAAAGTATGGAATTGTTTGAATCCAGTCACATAGCAAAGCGAAAGTGATTCGATAGCGTGACCAAACTATCGGACTGACGTCTCGTATCGGTTCGTTATCGCTTCGGCCTCGCCTGTTTGTTTGACAAAGGCTTGAACGCGGTAAGGCGGGCGAGCGGTGAAATCAAATGTACAGAAATGTTTGAAACACTCCACGAGACGCTACCAGTGGTGAATTCGCGTGCTTACAAAGTAATATAATGTCTTATTTGCGCCACCCGTAGCTCTGCTCACTACTTAGACCAAAGTCGTGAACGGGTCGTGTAACAACTTTCTCAAGTTCACTAACTTAGCTAATCAATATGTACTACATTTTCAAACATGCTATAACAACATCGTATATTTAACATACCTACCTTTCCTACTAAATGAGACAACGTTATTACACCTAGTCCCCTTTATATCAGAAGTTCCTTCAACTTCATCGTAACTTGAAACGGCTCAGTTACATTATATCAAAGACTAAGGCTACGTACACACTTGCAGTTGGCTTGCTTGACACCTAAAGCCTAGCCTTGTGAGTAGGAGAGAGTACAGTGATAATGACGTTCTAGAATTTTTGTACCCAGCGATGCAAGCTCAGCCTTCACTAGTTGCCCTCTCCGTGTATTCTAGCAACTAACCAATTGTTTAGGCGCTTAGAAAGGCACTTCGGGTCACACTCTAGCCTTTGTCAAACAGACAGGTGTGGTGAATGCGAAACGAGGCGATTTTATTTGTAATATTTGGAATTGTTTGAATCCAGTCACATAGAAAAGCGAAAGCTATCCGATAGCGTGACAGAACTATCGGACTGACGTCTCGCTTCGGTTCGGTATCGCCTCGGACTCGCTTCGCTTTCGTCTGTCTGTTTGACAAAGGCATAAAAGAGTGTGACCTCTATATTTGTTTCGGCTGTTTCTTCTCAGAGTAGTCAGGTATGAAACACCAGCCTCATCTTGTTTGTAAAAAGACCCATGCCGTCTTTATAATAACCTACTTGCAAAAATAAATATGATTTAATCATATCATTTTATTTCATCATGACTAACACAATCCAATGTATTTTTTATACATATTGTATATACGTATGTACAATTTCGGGTTTTAATTTATAACGAAATTCCCTATGAGTTTCAAATAAGTGTGATTAGTTTTTTTTGATATAAAAAGTTATTTTTATATCTCCTTGATTTTGTTACGCAGAAAAAACAGACCTGAATAAAATTGGGATCACATTCTACATAATTATAATACAAGCTTACAATGAAGAAACATAATCTTAATTTGAACATAGGTAGCTCGTTTTATTTATCGAATTTATAATTCTACTAATAATTACATTTATATTTCGGTTATATCTTAGCAACTTGAAACCTGTATTTGATTCTGCCTTTTTTTTCTTTTTACGTCGTAAAATATTCCTTTCATAGAGAGTAAATCTATATCGAATTAAAAGCAAAAAAAAATTGTAAAGCTGTAAATTTCTAAACTTCAAAAAGAAACTGCCTTTTACAAAGACCTCACTAAAATATTTTATTCAATGAGTACTTATTAGGATCGGTTCTGTTCAATCGCCGTTATCCGGTTTAATCAAGTACCCTTCATTGAATCACCATCTAAAATGTCCAACGAAAATTCTGTAACGATTCAAAACGTAAATTGTTTTTTTTTTTTTTAAAGAGCTGTCCAAAATTTCAAAGCTTAGGACGGCATTTCACACTTGAATAATTTTGAAAAAAAACAGCTTTGCTAAGAGACTGCTAGGTATGAAAAATCTGAATTTATGTAGAGTGCAATGCATTTTACACTTCAGTAATTTTATGCATTCGTTTCTAGACGAATATTTCACGTCCTTTCTGAGACATATTAAAAAGAACAGATAAAAGATGCGACGCTCCGTTTACAGTTATTTTACCTAAAACAACAGCAAGTCAACTGGAACCTTCCACGTAAGAAAATAAAGATCATTTTCATTTTGATAGTCTAAAAGGATAATATAAATACCTCTTGAAAGTTAACGATTATTCCTTTGAACTGTTCAAGACATTGATCTCTTCTTTTTTCATTTTTTAAGCATTTATCTTAAATTATTTCTTATTAGTCCAAAGTTCATTAATTTTCGATCCATAGTTTCGAATTAAGTGGGTAGGTACAATTAAAACGATGATGATTACGAAACGGAACAAAACGAGTGTTGCATCAATTTCGATTTCGATTCGCATGTAGTTTAGTGTCAAAAACATAACTCGTCTGCTGTATTAACACCCCATTTCACGAGTTTCCGCTTCATTTAGTACTTGAATATTTAATAATGTGGTGTAGCCCAATATCCTAACTATGAACAAAATCAGAGAAGAGAACAGTAGATTATTCAATAGCCAAATAACTTAATTGGGTTAAAAAAAGTGTTTATAACTCTAAACAAGAACGCGAAAGTATTGTAGGTGTCATTCAAAAAATTATAGTTTAAAAAAACTAAAAAAACACGCTTTAATAGCAATCGAACTAAAAAGTAGAAAATAACTTTTAAGTATAAGAGAGTTTATGTTACTGCAACATAAAATCCAACAATCAATTATCATAATTAACTTAGAATAAGATTAATATAAATATTAAGATATTAACAAAAATTCAAATAAAGTGAAAAAGCGTGGGGTGCTTGATATCGAATGTAATGATCATTTTATTAGTTACTGTTTGCAATATCAGAATTATTATAAAAATATCATTGAGCACCCCACGCTTTTTCACTTTATTTGAATTTTTGTTAATATCTTAATATTTATATTAATCTTATTCTAAGTTAATTATGATAATTGATTGTTGGATTTTATGTTGCAGTAACATAAACTCTCTTATACTTAAAAGTTATTTTCTACTTTTTAGTTCGATTGCTATTAAAGCGTGTTTTTTTAGTTTTTTTAAACTATAATTTATTTTCTGAATTTTTAGTCTCAAGACGACAATAAAAGAAATAAAAAAATTAAAATACGCAAGCGCGGATGCGCGCGCACTATTTCGGTAGCAGTGACTAATTATAAAATTCGAGGATTGAGAACGGATGATCGCGCAGCAATCGTCAGCAGCGACCAATAAAGAAATTTGTCTTTTGAAAGTGGGAGAAGCCAGAGAGAGGAACAGGCCGTGTGCAGCAGAGAGCCAATCGGCAGCAAAAGACGGAGAATGACATTTTCATAGGCGATAACATGCTCACTAATCTAAATATATTTTTTACTATCACTCCGCCGGCGACTTCGTCAGCGCGTGTTTCTAACTTCGAACCCGAAATATTATTGAAGACAAACTGACTTTACAATGTTCTTCCGCTAGGGGTTGATTTTTGAAATATAGATAATTACGCATCCTTTATTCGATTGGGAAACTATTTATGCCAAGTTTTGGGTTTGTCGAAGCAAGCAGCCTTCACTTAAAACTTAATCACCCTTTTTCACCAACTTAGAGGGTGATTTTCGAAAACCCCAAAAACACGTGTTTGATTATTTTTTATCTAATTTTTATATACTGAGTTTAAAATTTATCGGTTAGCGCGTTATGATTTTCCCACACAAACTTTAACATCGTCTAGATTACCAAAGGAGGGTAGTTTTAAAAAACGAATAATTCCGATCTTTTTTATTTACTTTTACTCATATTCGTACCAAGTTTCAAGTTTATAAACCTAACGGATAAGATTTTACATACAAAGGTTTTTACCCCTTTTCACCCCCTTATAGGTAGATTTTCGCAAAATCCCTTCTTAGTGATCACCTACATAATGTATCGCACCTACCGTCCAAAATTCAGGTTCTACGTTTAGCCATTTTAGATCCTTCCCTTTAAACTTGAATACCCCTTTTCACTAACTTGAGGGGTGATTTTCGAAAAACCCAAAAACACGTGTTTCATTATTTTTGATCTAATTTATATATACTGAGTTTTAAATTCCTCAGTTAGCGCTTTATGATTTTCCCATACAAACTTTAACATCGTCTAGGTTACCAATGGAGGGTAGTTTTAAAAAACTATTAATGTCCATCTTTTTTATTTACTTATACTCATATTTGTACTAAGTTTCAAGTGTATAAACCTAAGGAATAAGATTTTTCATACAAACATTTTCACCCCTTTTTCACCCCCTTAGAGGAGGATTTTAATATAAAATTTATGAGATTATTGTATTGTCATCGGCCCTTGACCCTTGTGCAAATTTTCAACTTAATCAGACTGCTGGAAGTGGGTGAAAATGAAGTTAAAAGATTCCGTTACATACATACATACATACATACATACAGGTCAAGCTAATAAAAGCGTGTTAAAAACGACACTTACGGTACTTTCACAATTATTATGTCTTATGACTGGACCAAAGAAGAAAAAAAAAAACATATATAGTTTTCTTTTTGTCTTTTGACAATTCAAAAGTCACTGTAGTTACAGGCACTTTACGTAGGCCAGTTGACTTACTTACTCTTGAACAAAAAAGGGACGTTTTTTTTTATAATAATGTTTCGTATCAATATTTTGGTGTACAGAATACAGTATATTCATTTTATTTATTCATTTAAAGACTATGGAAGACTTACAATTAAATAATAAAATGAATGTCAGATTATTATAATGCTCGTAATCTGACAGCAAATTAGAAGTTTTCACGTCTAGTACTTGTCTGGTATTAAAGAACTGGGGAGCAAAATGCTAAATGATGCCAAAAAAATTATTATACAGGTCAAAGACGCACATAATATTGTACACAAGATTAATATAATTGGAACAGGTAAACCAACGAAAAGAGAAAGAATAATATAAAAAAACCTTACGGCGAACTTTGATAAGAAACCTCAAACAATTGATATGCAAGGGTCAATGTTAGTATTATCAAAACATCTTCTAAGACATTCATTTCCAATTATACCTACGTGGAGGGCAGCGAAGGATTTTTCAACAATATTACTCATAACTACAAATATGAACAAGTTTTTGCAAAAAAAAAAATGGAAAATAATTGAGTTGACATGACATGGGCTAGATTAAATTCTGATACAATTAATCTGGTTTTGAGGCACAACTAGGGCTAAAGCTATATACTATTCGGAAAATTGGAATAATTTAAATCCGGATTGGGATATTTTCAAATTTTGCAAAGATGGGCTAGTCATCTATGTGTACTTATGTATTTGTATGTCACTTTGCGCGGTAGATAATTATGGTGAAACAAACCATGGCACCACCTTCGTGCCTGTGCGCGTACCGTTTTCTATGAGTAAACATCTTTGTCTTTACACAATTAAGGTGTATACCTCGATCGAACCGACATCGATGTCACTAGGCCATCGCTGCTTCCTATTTATTTATGACTAGTAACTGTAAATGAAAGTACATACAAAACTACATAACAAATACGTAGGTCATATTTTGCTCTGCATTTCCTTTATAAAAAGGAATAATTACTTGTGTGTGTGGGCAACGTTTCTATTAAAAAAGAAAATTTCCATTAAATCTAATCTATAAATTATTTAGCTCTACCTCTAGCACATTCTCTTTTTATTCTAATTAAGATTTCTTAGTAAAATCTCTGTAAGCTACAGGCAAATACAATGAGCTACAGTATTAATTGTGCAGAGTAAAGGATTTGCGCGTAATACCGCAGGAAAAGCTTTAATTAAAACATTATGAAGGCGGAGTTACTGGACTGTTCAGAACTCCATACATAATCTAGTTGCAGGTCGGTTTGTGAAAGAAACTTGTATAGGTATTATAGCTAACACGGGACTTCGTTAGATCTGCAATTAATTACGTTATCGATATACTTAGAACCTGATAGTAACGTGTTAGAATTGGATATTTGACACTATTAAATAATTTTTCTATATTTTAGACTCTAAAACATGATTGATTAACTTTCATCAAACTGTTAAATTGTATTTTTAGGATCTAATATCATTAAACTAATAAGTTAGATACGTCACAGTGTGATATTTTCATTCAAATAATTAATCAAATTTAAGGGAGAATGGCGTTTTTGACAGCTCATAAAAGTAAGTTATTCGATCGGCGATGCAAATTCCGAATTTTTTTTTCACGTCACATTAATCGAAAATGAAGAAATCCGTGTTTCCAAAAATAATCCCTGGAAATAAAAAAAAGCTTCAAATTGATGTGATCTTTTAAAAAGTAAAAACAAAATGTCTGAAAATAAATCCAATACTTAAAATACACTGAAATCAAATTGCGCCCACCCAAACGAGGGTGACTGTCAGATTGGAATTTGGTCACGTTCACCGGTGACCGAACCCTGTCGTCTTTACTAAATCATTGAAAACTCGTCTGTCAGTTCTCGACGCGAAGCAAATTGTCCATGTCAGTCATTTCGGACTGACATAGCTTTAGATTAACGGTGTTAGCAGGTGATTTACTGCGTAGGAATAATCGGATATAAATATGGTTCGTTTAATGGCATTAATAGCTTTTTTTTACGTGGTAAACTTATCTTATGAGTCCTCCCCCACCCAGGGCAGAGCGGGAGGGACTCTCAGACTCGTACTGACTAAAATCCACGGTGTCCTTCAAGAGCTCTTTACGTTCCGGCCAAAACATTGTGCTACACACGGTGTGAATAAATAAATAATAATAAATAAGTATTCCACAACTATCACACAACGCCATCTAGTCCCAAGCTAAGCAGAGCTTGTGTTATGGGTACTAGACAACTGATAAACATACTTATATATTTCTAAATACATACATATTATAGATAAATTACACCCAGACACAGAACAAATGATCGTGCTCATCACACAATCATTTGTCCTGGGTGGTAATCGAACCCACGACCTCCGGCATAGCAGTCAGGGTCAGTAACCACTAGACCAACAGGCCTGTCTAATTATGAGGAATGTATAATTATGGCAGTGGAGAGCTCACCAAAGTAACGCTTTAAATTTATGAATTCAGTTACATGCTTCAAAGTACACAGAAATAATTAAGAAAAAACGTTGACAACTAAAAGTTAAAAGAAATGATAGTAAGGATAAACAAAACAAAAATACTTTTTTTGGTCGTTCTATGATTGGGCAACCGTCTATTACATACGGAGACCACTCTGTGCCTCGTAATTTTGGCTGTTCTTTATCGATCTTTGTCACTCTTATGCCTTTGTCAAACAGACAGGCGAGTCCGAAGCGATACCGAACCGATTCGAGACGTCAGTCCGATAGTTCTGTCACGCTTTCGGATCGCTTTCGCTTTTCTTTGTGACTGGATTCAAACAATTCCATACATTACAAATAAAAACGTCACGCTTCGCATTCCCCGCGCCTGTCTGTTTGACAAAGGCTTTAATGTCATTTTCAGTCTTTTAACTCGTATAGAGATCTGAAAGTTTAAAGGAAGTCGGCAATCAAGCAAAATTGGAAGATATCCTGATATAATTAGTAACATGTAGACAAACAGATAACTTGGAAGTTTAATTTATGTAGTACCAAACCTTGTTTAACTATAAATTTAATTAATGTTTGTATGACAGTTTGTTTGTTTGACAGGCCTGTTGGTCTAGTGGTTAGTGACCCTGACTGCTATGCCGGAGGTCGTGGGTTCGATTCCCACCCAGGACAAATGTTTGTGTGATGAGCACGATCATTTGTTCTGTGTCTGGGTGTAATTTATCTATAATATGTATTATTTAGAAATATATAAATTATGTTTATCAGTTGTCTAGTACCCATAACACAAGCTCTGCTTAGCTTGGGACTAGATGGCGTTGTGTGATAGTTGTGGAATATTTATTTTTTATTATTATTTATGCCATTTTTATGAGGAAATGTGTTCGTTAGTAGTAGTAAGTTCAGTGCCTTATCTAGTAAGTACCTATACGGTAATTCAGTAAACGTCTGCCGTCACTAGTGTTTTTCTTATTTCCTGTATTACTCGAAGGGGTGTTCACACAATACTGTTTGTATTATGCTCTCATGACAAGCTTATTATTGAACATTGTTGCTTCCAGGCTACAGTCAATTATATGAGCATGTTGCCAGCAACCTGTGTATGTAATTAAGTTAGGTAAGGTACTCAATGTAATGGCAATGTATATATGTAAAGAGACTGGCTCTCTTTATCTTTAAACCTTTTTGCTGCGCTTTGCGTTTTGACAGCTGAAACGATTGCTAACGGTGACAGATAGAAGATGTCGTGTATTTTCATGAAAATTAATAGAAATTGAATAAATAATCTTTAAATGTCGTTTCTTTGTTTTACAGGTAATTATTAGTGGATAATATGTGAAAAGTGTTACCTGTATTGTTTTGATTTGTATATTTTACTAATAAAATGAAATCTTTGTTTTACAGAGCAACACATTATTGGTTTATTTTCTATCTAGAGAAAGATATAGTATTCTTATTATAAAACGACATTTTGGTTTGAAGATTGTAATAAAAAATGGAGAAACTGCGCTTTGAATTTAATTTGCTACCTGGAAGTGATGGAAAAACGAACATTTTTTGCGTTACTTCAATAACAACTAGTGACAATAAAACGTATGTCATACCGGAACATCTTCAATCAGCGGGTCTTCATACGGGATTAATAAAAACAAATGCTTTTGCCAAAGTAAAAAAAAGTTTAATAAGAAGATACCAAAAAAGAAGAGTTTGGATCAGTTTAACAGATGACATTAGAGATACCTACCTGGATGAAGATAATAATGTTCAGTTTGATGGACAATTTTTGGAAGAATTAGATGATGACGAACCGGTTACAGGACAACAAAAAGATATTTGCTCTTTGGAAAAACTGTTTGAGAGAATGTTAGAAAATACTCAGGAAAACAAACAGCAGAGTCTTAAAAATGTTGCAGAAAGGTTTGTTATTGATAAATTCACTAGCAAAAATACGAACGCTAATCAGTGGATTGATACTTTTGAAAACGAATGCATGCGTTTTAATGTAACATCAGATGAGAAGAAAATTGAAATCCTTCGATTATTTATGGATAAAACCTGCGTAGACTGGTATAGCTCTATGATTGTAAAATTAACAATGAACTCTGAATGGTCAACATGGAAAGAAAATTTTTGTGGATCATTTACAAACAAGGGGTGGAGTCTGTTCAAATACAAAGAAGGTTTATTGTTAGATTATGCTATTAAGAAAGAAAAGCTTTTACTAGAGATGAGAAAATCAATTGATTCAGGTACAATGATTGACCTTATTGCAGCGGGTTTACCAGAATTCATACTTAATAAAATTGATAGAGAAGCAATAAAAGATACAGTAAGTTTATTTAACGAGGTTAGCAAGTATGAACATATGACTAATAAGAAAAATTACTTTCCAAAGAAAAGATATTATGTTAATTCTAGAACAAATAACATAAATGACGAACATACGCCGTGCAACAATTGTCAAAAATTAAATAAGGGTACTCGTTATCACCCCGAAGCTACATGCTGGTTTAAATCCAAGGAGGATGACAAGATAAAGAAAAACAACATCAGACATGTCAATAATACAAGAATTGAAGCAGAGTTAAACGAGTCCGATCAAAAAAACGAATAGCAACACCATTAATAAAGGTCAAACTAGTACTAAATGATAAGTTTGAAGTATATGGAGTGTATGACTCAGGTTCAAATGTATCTCTGATAAATTCAAAATTACTTAAACTCAGAGGACAAGAAACCAGCTCAAATAAAACAAACTTAATTACGATTAATGGTGTCAAGAAAACAAGTGGTTTGACAAACTTGAAAATAAGAATATTGGATTTGGAAAAATATGTTGATGTGTATATTATAGATAAAGAAAATTTTGCTTATGATTTTTTAATAGGATTGGACTTGATAGAGTCATTCCAATTAATACAAAACGAGAACTTAAAAATAACACAAAAATTGGACATAGAAGAGCAAAGAAAATCTACAGATAAAGGAACAAACACAGATATTAAAAATGAAAAGAAATACTGTACGTCAATGTCATATGAAATAAATTTCAATGAACATGTTAAGGTGGAAGACTTTCAAATACAAATTAATCATCTGAATGAAAATGAGAAGACAGAGATAGATAAATTAATACAAAAACATGAAACAGTATTCGCAAAAAATAAATATGATGTCGGAAAAGTTAGTGGATATGAAGCGAGGATAGACTTAATGATAGACAAATATTGTAACAAGCGGCCTTACAGATGTACACTAGCTGACAAAAAAGAAATAGAAGAACAAATTGCGAAGTTATTAGATAACAAGTTAATAGAAGAATCTCACAGTCCCTTTGCTGCACCTGTAACTTTGGCATACAAAAAGGAAGAAAATAAGAAAAGTAGGCTATGTATAGATTTTAGAGACTTGAATAAAATAGTGGTACCACAAGCTCAACCATTCCCGCTCATAGAAGATATGGTGATAAAAACCAGGAATTGCAAATATTTCTCAACTTTGGACATTAATTCTGCGTTTTGGTCAATACCACTAAGAATAGAAGATAGAGAAAAAACAGGATTTATAACGCAGGAAGGACATTTTCAATGGACATGTCTCCCATTCGGATTAAAGACCGCATCAGCAATTTTCCAGAGAATCCTAAGTAATATATTGAGGAAATATAAATTAACAAATTTTGCAGTTAATTATATTGATGATATTCTTGTATATTCAAAAACATTTGATGAACATATTCAACATCTATCGCAATTGCTGGAAGCAATCCAAAAAGAAGGATTTAGGTTAAAGTTTACAAAATGCACATTTGCGTCCGACTCTGTGAAATACCTCGGACACATTATTCAAAATAATTCAATAAAACCATTAAAGAATAACCTGATTTCAATAAAGGAATTTCCAGTACCAAAAACGCAGAAAAACATAAGGCAGTTCCTAGGAAAAATAAATTTTTACCATGAATACATTCCAAAAAGCGCAATAATTCTGGATCCATTGCACAATTTACTTAGAAAGAATCAAAAATTTGTTTGGTCAGAGGAATGTCAGAAAGCATTTGAATTGATAAAAAACCTATTATGTTCCCAACCAATTTTACAGATATTTGATCAAGATTTGCCAATTAACATTTACACTGATGCTTCCTTGGAAGGTGTAGGAGCTATTCTGAAGCAGAGACAACCTGACGGAAAAGAAAAACCAGTGGCTTACTTCTCCAAAAAACTAAATACGGCCCAAAAGAAGAAGAAGGCAATATATTTGGAATGTTTGGCTATAGCAGAAGCAGTGCGATATTGGCAGTATTGGTTGATAGGCAAATCATTCACAGTATATACGGACCATAAGCCTCTTGAAAATATGAACCTAAAATCTAGAACTGACGAAGAGCTTGGTGATTTGACATTGTATTTATCACAATACGATTTTCAAATTAAATATGCACCAGGTAAACTAAATTTAGAAGCAGATTGTCTAAGCAGGAATCCTGTATTGGAATCGAGTGAGAACATGGATGAACAATTAAAAGTTGTGAATCTAATTCAATTAAATGATATTATTGCAGATCAAAATAAAAATATAGAAATACAAAGAAATAAAGAAAACTTAATTGAAAAACACAGATTATATTTAAAAAAGTTTGGAACAAAAGAAAAAATAATACTTACAGAAGAGTTTTGCTTCAAATTATTAAGAAATGTACATGAAAATCTGTGTCATATTGGAATGGGACAAATGCAGAAGACAGTTAGTCCATTCTATGCAGCCAAAAATTTAATTAAAAATATAAAAAATGTTTGTAGCAGCTGCGAAATATGCATAAAAAATAAATCAAGAGGACAAAGCAAATACGGTTTCATGTCACATTTGGGCCCGGCCACAAAACCTTATGAAATAATGTCTATAGACACAATTGGAGGATTTGGAGGTTCAAGATCCACGAAGAAATATCTTCATCTGTTGGTAGACCATTTTACTAGATATGCATTCATTATAACATCAAAAACCCAGAGTGCAAATGACTTTATAAAATTAATCAAGGATATAGCAGAATCTGAAAATGTCGGCATGCTCCTCACCGATCAATACCCAGGAATTAATTCCAAAGAATTCAAGGATTTTTTACAAGATAAGCAAATACCAATAGTATTTACAGCTGTAAATGCACCGTTTTCGAATGGTCTAAATGAAAGGTTGAATCAAACATTAGTTAACAAAATTAGATGCAAAATCAATGAAAAAGATAATAAAAAGGCCTGGACGACAATTGCAAGAGAATGTGTTAATAAATACAATGAAACTAAACACTCTATTACGGGTTTCTCACCGAAATATCTTATGTTTGGTACAGACATCTCAATATTACCAAATGAATTTAAATTGGAAAAATCACACAGTGACTGGATCATAGACAGACAAATAACATTAGAGAATACAATTAAATCACACAATTATAACAAAGCACTATATGACAAGAAACTAAAAAAATGGGAATTTAACGTAGGAGATATGGTATACATAGAAAATGGAAACAAACTGAACAGAAAAAAATTAGATGAACTAAAAGTTGGACCCTATAAAATAATTGAGAAGGTTTCTAATACTATATATAAGATAGATACAGGCCACAGGAAGACGGAATCAAACCTGTATCATATCACTAAACTGATGCCAGTACCTATACTTTAAAATAGCTGTATATGAAAGGATGATTATAATAGAGAAAATTTATGAAAATTTTCTTCCCTTGGGAGGGAGATGTAAAGAGACTGGCTCTCTTTATCTTTAAACCTTTTTGCTGCGCTTTGCGTTTTGACAGCTGAAACGATTGCTAACGGTGACAGATAGAAGATGTCGTGTATTTTCATGAAAATTAATAGAAATTGAATAAATAATCTTTAAATGTCGTTTCTTTGTTTTACAGGTAATTATTAGTGGATAATATGTGAAAAGTGTTACCTGTATTGTTTTGATTTGTATATTTTACTAATAAAATGAAATCTTTGTTTTACAGAGCAACACATTATTGGTTTATTTTCTATCTAGAGAAAGATATAGTATTCTTATTATATATATATAGAGTGCATGCGTCCAGGCAAAGTATGAAAACTATTGATTAAAATTGCACGTCGATCTTTAGAAAGAGGAAATCTGTTAGTTTTGGTTTTCGTAGAGCGTCATCTCTTTCGCACGAAACACTAACCAACAGCAACAAACGATGACAATAATCATAATATATTAAGTAGTGTGCGACAAAACTGGAATGTGAAATACCCATGTAATAAAATTTATTATCGTGTTCTCAATTCTATTGAAAACACTGTGTTTCAGCTTACAGACGCGGATTTGTAACCATAATGCGGGTAAATCCACAATCAGCGTATCAACCACAAAAACCCTACTAATGTGGGATATTTCCTTTGTAACCCAATAAACTGGCCATAATTATAATGGACGTATATATATAGTTTATTGGGCACCAACGCTTGCCCTTTTCTACTGCTGTGACATAAACGTATTTTTATGTAGTGACCTTTGCCACATTAATTTGTCTGTATAATTTTACTTGATATTTCAGCCCAGCCAACGAATGCTCAATAAAGCTATAGAGGGGAAATGCTCAAAACACAGTTTTATACTTCGTAACTTTGCCTGGGCTAGTTAGGAGGAGAATATTTCAAAACTTCTTGCCCCTACTACTTTAATGGAAAAAAAAACTTTAAAAAAAATCGACTTCTAAAAAAACATAAAATAACCTTTCTTTCGGAAGTCAAGGGCAACTAATCAAATAATAAGAAAATAAGACAATTACTACTACTTTTTTTTTCTTTTTCTCAAAAAGTATATTTTTTAACCTTTTTAGTGGGTACAGGCGTAATACTATGTTTTTTGATTGCTTAAACAATGCATAGATACGCGATGGCAGCAATTATCAATGATTTGCTGTCGTTCATTAAAGAGTTCCCTCGTTCCCTCTTTTACTAATTGGTCCAGGCATCATAGAAAAATCGAAAAAGTATACTAAAAACATTCCAACGAATTGAGAACCACCTCCTTTTTTAGTCGTTTAAAAATAAAAACAAACCAATTTTATAAATTTTTGAACGAAAAACGAATTTTATAAATTTTTGAACGAAAAATTTAATAAAAACCCTTTCGTTTCTAACTACACAAGAAACAAAACGCTTTTCATTTTTTTTTGTCAAACATCGATGTACTTATTCCAAAATACCTGTACGGTAAATTAGTGTAACCGAGATTTCACGAGCTCTGTACCAAACTCATATACATTATTCAAGAGCAATCCAAATGTAAATGGGTACCGACAGACGGACAACCACCTTTAAGAATGGGCATTATGCCAGAAAAAAATCAGATTTCACCCGCACCCCTGCTCTAGTACCGATAACAACCACGGGCGGCGTGACGACTCACACTACAAAACTTCGTGCTAAAAACAAAACAACTACAGTACCACAGTATAATATTATGTACGTGTGTGATTCGGCCTCTGTTCTTGAAATAAGTGAGTACAGCCGCGCGATACCTTCGCACGTGGTAGGGCTGCATTTTAATTTCATTCAATTAGTTGAGTTTCTTTGTAGTTTCGTGATTGTAAATATTATATTCTTTGTTTTAAAATTACATTTATTGTGAATGATGTAAGAAGTGTTCAATAAAAATACATGTTGCGTGTTTTGCTCTACCTTTGTACTATGCAAACGGCATTATAATCAACTAATTTATCGCATGTGCGCTACCTGAAACCTGGACTTATGTATTAAATATCAGTCCAAACAATGTCAGAAGCCTGTGGTGTTCCCAGATGCGACTTCATTAACTTTGCTAGTAAAGAAAGTGGCCACATCTTCACACGAAAAAGAAAATTAAATAAAGTCCATAATTACAGATTGCCATTGCCAAATTGAATAAAAATTTTATTTAACACGCGTTCCAAAATGTTTCATGTTCGAAAACACAATACTGTATCATAATTATTATTATTGTGGCAATGCCGTTTATAGTATATGTCATGTATTCCTTACAAATAAAAGCCCTGAGCGTCGGTTGCTTGGACACTGTTCCCGATACCGGTGGGCAACTATTATTTATATTTATAAATAATTTCTCCGATAGGCCTTCATGATCATGTTCTCCTAGTACTTTTGTTCAGATTCCATATTGAATTCCGGCACTAGCACCTCTTTCATGGTCCTGTTCTCCTAGTACAATATAAATATTAAGTTGTCCGTTGCTTTTTACATCTATACTCTATACTAATATTATAAAGAGGAAACCTTTGTATTTTTGTATGTTTGTATTGAATAGGCTCAAAAACTACTGGACCGATTTCAAACTTTCTTTTACCAGTACTTAGAGGGATTCTTCCGAATCCGTATAGGCTATATTTTATCCCGGAAAAAAGATAGGATTTTTCGTGGTAATGAAAATTGTGGAGTAAGGCGTCGAAAAATCTTCCGTACGTTAACGATTCTCGCGAACGCTGCCTAAATGGTTAGAGATGTATGGTTGACTTCTATAGAAAAGTTGTAGAACTCAATAATGCCTACAAAAAAGTCCGCGATAGTATAAACCAAACCAAAATAAATGTCCACCCGTGCGAAGCCGGGGCGAGTCGCTAGTAGGTGATAAAAGTCCACTAGATCGGGGAAGAAAAGTCACCTTTTTTCACCGAGGTGATATTTTTCCGAGGTGATCAAAGTGGACAACTTTGGTGTCCTCAATATTTTTCCGAGGTGGATTGAGGACACCAAAGTTGTCCACTCTGTTCACCCAGGTGAACAAAGTAGAATAAACCATCTGGTAAATTAAAAAATTAACTTTTTAAACTTCGGTTTTTTATTTTTTTCTCTAATAATATTAGGTACCTCACTACGGTTTTTTTTTATAAGTACGTAACATGAACAGATCTATAAAAAAACTTATCAGAATATTCTGAACAAACGGACCTCATTACATAGTGGTGAAAAAAACTTGACCCTTAACAGTACAACTGATTAACTGTTTATTTTGCGTGCACTGTGGTAAATGAAATTTCAGAAAAATGGTTTTCGGCTATTTGAAATTATTTTAGTCTTAAAATATGTTAGTTTTCGTATTTTGGTTGTATTATGTGTTGTTTCTCTTATTATATCAACAAAATTATTATTATTTTAATAGCCGCCAAGCGCGGAACAAACTGTCATAAACCTCCCGTCTCAATAGAGCGGCGCCGACTGACGAGTGAAACAAAGTGATGCCTGAAGCTAAAGCCCGTGCCGCGACTGAAGTCGTTTTGACGTGGCGCTAGTGTCTATGTCATTACATCAAATTGCATTAAAAAAATTTAGTACCACGAATTTTCCGCAGACCTTCACTCGTGACGCGGAGTCTAATGTCACGCGAAATGGAAAATAGCATTTTACACGGTTTTAAACTGTCGTAAGCGCCGAATGCTATGAACAATGATAACTTTTATTATAAACAATATTTTACAAAAGCGCCGCTAGCGTCCCTCGATTACGTATTTGTGTTCATATTTATCTAATTTGTAGTTCTGTAGGACGCACCAAAATAGAATGATATCGAAAAAACGTGAAAATTGGAGGTAACTTTGTGATCGTTTTCTATCGAGAAAATTTTGTCTTTTTATGTTTTCCGTCGGACACCGCCCTCGAAAATATAGTGAAGTTTCCTAGCATATACTTTTTTCCCGAATTAACCATGATTTAGTACTCTAAAAATCCAATCGAAAATTGAAGATTTTGCTTTGGGCGCACCCTTAAGGTACAGAAACAGTAGCTACTGTAATACAAGCTGCCCCGTACAATCAATTTAGTATAAAGTGTTGTAGAAGTGTGTTCATACTTAGAAATGTGATATAGATATAGACCACCAAGCTGAGCAACTTCTTTGTACTTTTTTGATTTTTTATATTAGCGTGGTAAAATCATCTAATGAGTCCTCCCACCCAAGGCAGACTGCAATTACGCATTACTGTCTAGCGACATCCGTCGCCGTGGGCGTCTACCACTGCGGAACTTCTTTGTACATGCGAAAAAATACTCAATTTTGGTTTTTTGTTTTATGACATAAAATGTGGGGGTGGTAAGAGCAAAAAGTTGAAAAAAAAAAAAAAAAAAAAAAAAAGAGCTGAAGTTGAGCTGAAGTGACAGGGTGAATTATAAGTCAGTAAGAGTCGGACCTCTTAGTGACAAATAATTCAAATCCCCTTTGTGATCCAGAGCCAAAAATATCCTGCTAAGAACGCGGTCCACTTAGTAGCTATCAGCTGTACAGATATTCAGACATTTATCAGTATTTTACAG
Organism: Agrotis puta; assembly: GCA_943136025.2. Taxonomy (NCBI): domain Eukaryota; kingdom Metazoa; phylum Arthropoda; class Insecta; order Lepidoptera; family Noctuidae; genus Agrotis; species Agrotis puta. Next base: position 7,205,908 of record OW964171.2, read on the forward strand.
TTTTAGCTAATTTTTTTTCTTATATTTTGTATGTACCCAAACAAAATTATCTCTCTGGGGCTCATGTTTTTTAATTCTCCCTCGTTTTAAAAACCCATCAGATGTTTTTTTCAATATTCCAAAATCAAAACACATTGATTAGAAAGCAAATTGTTTTAGCTTTAATACAACAAAGGCTTTTAATACTTTAAGCTAGGTATCCCCGTGTCATGTCAACCATAAAACCATTGTTTCCATTAATTACTTTCAAGCTTCAATTTTGTTCATTCAACAAGGTTTTGTATTGTTAATATTGTGCAAATAACACCGCTAGAAAAATTCCACGTCTATTTTATTTAGACTTCAATTTAACTATATATGTCTAGGACTGCGGTCCTCGCAATCTTTTGAGTCCATCTCAAAGCTTTGTATGCATTGTGGACATGAAAAGAATTTCTCGCCATAAGGATCGTTTGTGTGTGGTTCACGTAGTGGACACATAAATGTGGCCAACCTACATTAAAATCACTCTTCTATGAACATTTATCTTGACTTATAAGTGACATTTTTGTGGCTCAAATCCCACAAAATTAGAAAGCTTTGAGCTTCCTAATGTCTTTTCCCGCGTCGATCATCAATTAGGTGAGGTTTTAGTGTTTATTCCAACATCACACATGTCGGCATCAAATATTTCGCACTGAAGAATATTATCAACTAGCTTCCGCCTTCGACTCCGTCCGCGCGGATGTCGGTCTTCGCGTGAATGGTTTATTTCTCCATTTTGAGTAACTCTGACAATGACATCTTATAAATATCTATTGGACCCAAATACAGCTAAGCATATAATAATTAAGGAGATCCCTCTATTGAGCTACTGCTGTTGAGCTCGCGTTCTGTAGTAACTGAAAAATAAGATTTTTTTTTTATTTTTTTTATCCCCAGGATAATAAGGTATAATTATACCAAGTTTCATCGAAATCGAACCGTTAGTTTTCACGTGATGCCTGCACATACAGACAGACAGACAGACAGACAATTTTTTTTTTTAATCACATATTTGGGTTTGGTATCGATCCAGCAACACCCCCCGCTATTTATTTTTTCAATATTTTCAATGTACAGAATTGACCTTTCTACAAATTTATTATATGTATAGATAAATTCAAAAATTGTTCTTACTGATGCACGTTCGAAGTGTTTTAGCACCTGCCTGACTGACCTTTCACTCATCCTCTCATGACTTATGTCGTCGACCAAGCAAGGATAGTTTGAGCTTGTACGGCTGTCTACAGGTACAATCGTTTGAGCAGACGCGACTGTTTCGTCAGGCGTACACTGCTTGAGCTTTCGAATGCTCTCTAGCAGTTACTTACGTCCGCACTCTTCGTTTCACGTCGCGCGTGCCTCCTACTTGCTCACTTTTTGTATTGAGTTGTATTTTTTGTTGACCAAATGATACTCAATGCTGCAGCAGTTATAAGTTAGGCGGCCTCAATGATTTGAATTATACTGCACGAGCACACCGTGTATGTTGATCACTGCCAAACTGCTTAAGGTATCAGTGTAATGCCGGCTTAAGCATACTCTTTCCATGTTATTAGTTTTTTTTTTCTATTAATTTAGCGATGGTGTCGCGTGAACACACATCTCTCCTGATGGTAAGCGATGATGTGCTTTCCTAGATGTTACCTTTTGTGTTGTATTGTGTTTCAAATCTTCGTTCCTTTTTATAGTAATAGGCATCTTCAATTCAATTAGTGTCAACTCTTATTAGTGTCAGGAGAGTCTCTAGGGAACTATCCATCGAACTGTCTAATCGCTTCGGACATGCAAATATTAATTAGGTTAAGATGTGAGACCGCGTGTTGTGACTACTCACTGTTTAATTTTTTATTCGTTTTAAAACCGATGCTTCAATGTTTTTTAGTATTATTCTCTTTTTGAATATTAATCTACCTTTTTAATTTTTTTTTACTTCCTGTAAAAGAACAACAGAAATGATATAATACAAAAAGATACAATAACAGGGCACGGTCCTGGTTAGTGCTCACAATGTGAGCTGAATCATCAAAGAATATTGCTTCCTAAATCAGACCCTTGATCCAACTACCTACAGGGATCCTTAAAAGATGTTCGTCGACGCTCTTAGCTATCATGCCAATGGCTGTTGCTACGATTCCCACACGAATCAAATATTTATATTACCTGCTAGTTGTTCCGAGTCTGGGTGTTTGTGTATGTGAGCCTCTATGTTTGTAAACGCACCCACGACACAGGCGAAAAAATGTGGCCATTTTTTTTTTGTAAATAAAGTATTCCATAAGGTATTTATACACTAACAAGCCAGTCTCCTCAGTCACTCTCTCGTGTTCTAAGATCTTCCGCCATTATAATGGGACCACGAACAAGTACCTACAGATTCGATTGATTAACTTGGCATATCTGGTCACTAATGTCCTGCTCCTGCTCCCAAAAGTTACGTTTAACTTCAAGCCAGACATCCTCCTACAGCAATTAGTTATAATTAATATTAATGGTAAAGTAAAGATGATAGAAAATCCTTATTATTACATGAAATAAGATATAATTTTATTTGTTAACAGGGCAAAGAGTATGGACAAAGGAGTTCTGCATCAGCACTATCACGGTTTTCAAGGATACGGCGACTGCCTAGACCAGCTCATCGCATTATCAATCCTGATGAAGGTAAAAATTATAGCAAAAAACAAAAAAAATGCAATAGACGCCCACGGCAACGGAGGTCGCGAGGCGACTTCTGGCCACAGTAGGCATGTGGACGGCGAGTAAATGTGGACTTACCGTCTAATCATGGACCATACCCAGGTTGACGGTGCGACGGCGTCATGTTCCACGAGCGACTCAAAGAGTTGTCAGCAATCTGAAGGGGCCCCCGTAGAGGGCCAAAGCCTGTCACGGTCGCGGGACTGTTTTGTCAGGAAACCAGAACCCGGGAACGTAAAAGGCTATTGAAGGAACACCGTGAATTTTAGTCAATACGAATCTGACAGTAACTCCCGTCCCGCCCTTGGCGGCATTGGATGCATTTACTACGTAAAAAAAGATATCATAATTTCAGAGTTTAACGGAGGTGTAAATAAGTCTATTACAAAGTCAACAACCAAACGTTATGTGACAATCATATAAAGTTAAGTAACATTAGTATTACTGTGATCCGAATTTTGTGCGAATAAATTAATCATGTTTTGAATTGTACGGTCATGGCCTACTTTTCTTTTCACACTTTTCTTTAATCTGCTGTATAAAAAGAGTCATGTGACATATTAAAAAAGAAGTACTGAATCTTTGACCTTCAATATTTTTGTAAATCGAAACATTATGAGTCAGTTTATACCGAGACGCGATGCGAGGCGACGCGACGTGTCGCAACGATACTGAACATTACTCGTATATATTTTTTCATGTAGTAAATAAAGTTACGGTTGTGAGACGCTATTAAAAAGTGCGCGCGACGTGGCGTGTATGTGTGAATTGACCCTAAACAAGAGAGGGTTCAGAAAAAAAAAACGCATTTTGGTTTTGTTTTGGATCTGAACATAAACCAGTTAAGAGTGCAAAGAGTTTGAGAGAGAATTCAATTATATTATTTATAATTCAATTATAATTTTGTTAGTTTTGTTTACATTTTTTTAACAAAACCAGCAAAACATTACTTTCAGTTTATTTCGGTATTACAGTTAACATATTCCACAAATTCTCGGTCTATAAAGTATTCAGGAGGCTGAATAAATTATGTTCATTGTATTTTAATCATTTTTGCTATAATAAAATGTTATTACTGAGCCTCACAAAAAATCATTAATAAGAGCCATTCCTGGAATATTTGACATAATATTCCAGGAATTTGAGTTTGTTTCTGCTGTTTTTTCAGCAAAAGACGTGTAAACGTGTTGATATAATCAATTTTTTTTTTTCGTGGTTAAATCATCAAATGAGTCCTCCCGCCCAGGGCAGGGCGGGAGGGACTGTCAGACTTGTACTGACTAAAATCCACGGTGTCCTTCACTAGCCCTTTACGTACCGGGGTTACGGTAATTTGTGAGTCCCGCGACCCCGGCAGGCTTTGGCCCTCTACAGGCCAAGGTTCAAGGAGTGTCAGCATAGTGACCTATGCTGACACTCCTTGAGGTGCGCGTCCACAACGCGCCGTCGACCCGGGCATGGTCCATGGTCGGACAGCGAGTCGCCCATTACTCGCCACCCGCATGCCCGCACCTACGGTGGCCGTAGATCGTCTGCCGACGTCCGTCGCCGCTGGAGGTAGGACGTTATCCTCTCCCTCACATGGTGCGCCACCTCCTTCGCTAGCAATATACAATAGCTCGTGAAGCGGAATTTGACTGACTTAAAATCACCCATTATTTTGACTAAAAACACGATTTCCTCTGATACCCTTTGCGTTCCAAGGCCACGATATCCTGCTTAGACAGGTCCGCAAACCGGAAACAGTCCCAAGACCCCGCAGAAAGGCTACGACCTCGGAGCCTTCGCTTAACCTTGCAATTAACTTTGACATTAACTAAACCATAATAAAATTGTCGAAATAAATTGCCTCCTTTGCTCATTCTGTATAAAATAATTATGTAATTTTCGCAGATTGTTTCCTGGTGACGTCGGAAGAAGGGGAGTTATTTTTTAAATCACCGTCCGATGACCCGGTCGTGTGCGGCATCTACATGATAGCCGACCCTGATAAAAGGATCGAGGTCATCTTTAACTACCTCGATGTACCCTGCGAAAATGGAGGATTGGTCGCGGTAAGTTATCTGATAACGAAAATATGATTGATTTTCATTATCATTGGCTTTTTTAATCCTGTTAAATTAATCAAATGAGTCCTCCCACCCAGGGCAGAGCGGGAGGGACTGTCAGACTCGTACTGACTAAAATCCACATTGTCCTTCAATAGTCCCGGGGTCACGGTAATTCGTACAGTCCCGCGACCATTATCATTGCCTATACATTGTTTTTCTAGTTTATAGTTTTCGCAGCTCACGTTGATTGTAAGAAAATCATATAGCGATTATAAGTAATGAAAATCTCTATATTTATAATTCGTCGAGAATTATTATACAATATTGCTGAAAATTACGTAGGTACTCATTAAAAATACGCTTCGAGGAAAAAAGTATTAAAAAAATCTCGATTTCTATAGGTATTAAACCTTTTAAAACAAGATATTTGGAAATTTTTCATTTAAAAATGTTAAACCCCTAATTGGCTTCTATGTTATGTAATGAAATATTTTAGATCTGAAATTATGAATCTGTTTCATTTATTTTAAGCAGGCAGATTTGGTGTTATCCCACATGTAAAGTTTAGGACATGGTGTTCACAAAAATTTAAACTTCTGTGATATATATACATTTTGATCCTAACCTTCATTTTGTAAGGGACTATAAATAATGACCAAGATTTACAAGCCTATAAAGCATCAACAAAATTAAGTAAACTCGTTAACAAAAATGATTAAAATAACCCCATAACGGATGAAGTATTAAGTCTGAAACTGTCGTAAACTTTTATAACAATAAAGTGGTTAAGAAAACTTTAATTGAATTTTTTTGCTGGCCGTACCCGCTGGTGTTAGTTATTACGTTGTAGCTTGCCTAGATCAGCTGTTTTCACTAGACTTTATTAATTCTACGGGCCATTGAAGGCGGTTTTGCTTAGATCTTTACTTTGCCCTGCTCTGAATTAAGATAATGTTGCCATAAACTTAATCTTACGGCTTTATCTTAGCGTTTGGATTATTTCTATCAGATGATTTTTGAGGAAAGAAAAATTCAGTTGTAATTTGAACCTGCGTCTTCTAGAGAAGCATTCCAGACGCCTCACTACTTAGGCCATCGCGTCATCTTTACGATGCGCGTCGCATGCGTTATCGAATTTAAAAATAATTAATATTTGAATCTGGTAACATTACAGAACCCAAAAGGAACTTTTCGAATTTTAAGGGGTGTTATCTTCTAAAAAAAAAAAACATAATTATACGTTTATTAATTATAGCTTTTTTAAAGACTTCCAAAACACTAACATTCTTATTGCAGTCGAATGAGGCAAAGAATATTGCAAACCTCTCGATTCCTTATTTTGGGTAGTAGTGTAACAAAAACAAAATCTATCTTCAAGTTGCTGAAATAGAACTTTATTCCAGTGGGTGGACGGCTGGGAGTTAAATGGCCAGGTGTGGCCAGCAGACACGTGGGACGACGACCGAGTGGTGGAGTCCTGTGACCAGAGACCAGCGCGGAAGCTGGTCTCCAGACAAAATGCTGCCTTAGTGCAGTACCGAGTACCTGCAAGGGGGAAGGGATTTGCTGTTACTGTACGACACTTGAAGAACTCGAAACGTAAGTTCTTTGCATATATTACCTTCTTTTTATCATTTCTCTCGCCCAAGGCTGGACGGGAGGGACTGTCAGACTCGTACTGACTAAAATCCACGGTGTTCCTTCAATAGACTTTTACGTTGCAGGATCACGGTAACTTGTAGGACAGTCCCGCGACCCGCTTATATAACCTCCTGCGCTATTATCTTTCTTGTGGATGGCTATAGGTATAGAGGAAGGCCAAAGAAATGATGGATGGACTGCGTGAAGGATAGCTATAGTTGAGACAGCTTAACTGTCACCTCCTCCTCTTTCATACAAATAGGAAAGGCAGTTGTAGGCCTCACCAGGACCGTCTGGCTCGCAACATTAATCCTGTAGGGATCTGGCGCCGGACTGTTTTTACTGTGTTTCGTCGATCTTCAGGAGTTCCAGTTCTGAGCGGTGTCCATCTTAGGCCTCATCTTTTCCTTTAGGCTTTTTTTTTTTTTTTTTTATCGTGGTAAAATCATCAAATGAGTCCTCCCACCCAGGGCAGGGCGGGAGGGACTGTCAGACTTGTACTGACTAAAATCCACGGTGTCCTTCACTAGCCCTTTACCACGGTACGGTGGCCGGAGATCGTCTCGCGACGTCCGACGCCGTGGGCGTCTACCACTGCGGCTGGGGTGGAGGGAGGACGCTGTCCTCTCCCTCAGGCGGCCCGCCTCCTCCTTCACGAGCATGACTGCTTCGCAGAAGGAGGCGACCGCCTCCCACTCCGTCTCGCCCCGCAGCATGGCCTCGACCAATGCCGGGCGCGAGAGGTCTCCGCCTATCGCCGTCGTGAGGACACGTCGGTGCTCTGCCCAAGCGGGGCAGTCCTGCACCGTATGCTCCACCGTGTCCTCCGGACGATCCTCGCAGTGGCGACACCCAGGCGTTTCTTCCCTCCCTATCAGACACAGGAACCTCCCGAAACTTCCGTGTCCGGTGAGGACCTGCGTCATGCGGTAGGTCAGGACGCCGTGACGCCTATCCAGCCACTCCTCAAAGAGGGGTCTTATCGCCGCGATTGCGGCGTGCCCGTTTCCTTTAGGCTAGAGTAAGGTGAAGAAAAAACCCATTTTTAATTAAAATAGAAATTCCTAATGGATATGTTATTAAAAAAAAAAAAAAAAAATCCCCACATTAGGAATTTCTATCGTTTACAAACATAGAAACTCTCATACAAAAACACCCAGACCCACCCGGAACAACTACTAAACTGTACTTGCTTGTGATGTTTTGCCAAATTTAAAAGCACAAGTCACAAAAGAAAAAAATACGCGCCAAATATTTTTTGATTATTTTGTGTCGAGTGTTGATTAAAGCTGAATATTGTATAATTATTTAATTATGACAAGATTCATCAGGTTCTCCACAAACTGGTGATGAGAGAAATAAAACTTCTGTACCTCTTATCTCAATTTTTTTTCTAACTGAAACATTTTTCTTTGTTAAGTATTGTTCGAAATAGGTTATAGAAGTCGAAATGTAACAGTTTTATTTCTAGGCAATATACAAATAGCTATCAATCCCAAATGACTTCGAAACAAACTAAATTTTTCTAACGTACGTAATAAAAGTTAATCCAAATGGCTGAAACTAAAATCAAATAGCTTTATCACATGTAATAAACGGCTACAAGCGAATTAACAAAACTAATCTTATTTAACTTTTCTTATCTCTTCAGATGGCTATAAACATAGACATTAAAAACGTACACTTAGCACTACCAGATTAAAAAATGGTTTTCTTTTAAAATTATTAGAAAGTGATTGTACTCGTATCTCACACAAACTTAAGTTTGGGATTTAGTTGAAAAAAACCATCTTTGTAAAAACCTTTTCGAATTTAATGTTTATTTATGAAATTAGTTATTTCATTTAATTTATTTTATCGATAAAAAGATCAAAAGTTCTGCGTAGTTTTGATATAATTTGGACAAGATCAGTTTTAAAAACTTCAAAGAAAATTATTGATTTTAAATATAGTTTTAGTGTTTCTTTTTAGATTACAGTTGGAATGCCTTTTTTTTATCGTGGTAAGATCATTAAATGAGTTCTCCCACCCCGGGTGGAACGGAGCGCGGTCATGCGGGCGGCGAGTTACGGGCGGCGAGTTATGGGCGACTCGCTGTCCGACCATTGACGTTGCCCGGGTCGACTGCGCGTTGTGTTTCATTCGCGCCTCAAGGAGTGTCAGCATAGTGACGGGGCCTGTAGAGGGCCAAAGCCTGCCGCGGTTGCGGGACTCACAAATTACCGTGACCCGGTACGTAAAGGGCTATTGAAGGACACCGTGGATTTTAGTCAGTCAAGTCTGGCAGTCCCTCCTGCCCTGCCCTGGGTGGGAGGACTCATTTGATGATTTTACCACGATAAAAAAAAGGTAAATTCGTCAGGTCAGGGGTCTATCTAGCCTGTGGACTTCTAACACTATATTTACCTACGCACGGTCTCGATTTGAGAACCTTCCTACTTTCGACGGTTCCACGACAGACATGATTTTACCACGATAAAAAAAAAAGGTTAGGACGGACAGGAGGGCCCGTCAGACTCGTACTGACTAAAATCCACGGTGTTCCTACAATAGCCCTTTACGTTCCAGAGTACGGTTACCTGATGAAAAAGTCTTGCGACCCCAGCAAGTCGGATGGCCTGTGGCCCGAGATCCCTGCAGGCACTTTCCTGTCACTTAGCAATTGACCATTTATTTTTGAGGTGTAGAAGAACATGATTGTGTTTGTTCACAATAAAAATTAAAATAACAAAAATATGAATTAATAAAAAAATACTGCTACAGAAAAGATTATACAAGAAAAGCACTTTTGAAAGTTTGTACCTATTATGCCTGTGACTGTACATTTATGTTTACCTCAGCGCAAAAGATATTAGTTTAGTCAAGTATCTCGGTGTTGCTAACTTATTTAAAAAGTTTTACTTATAAAATGCCAACAACATGGCGACATGATGAAATTAATTTTGAATACGTATTGTATAGTAAGATTATACAGCGATTAACATTCTTTCCTAAATTTTTTTTTTTTTCTTTCAATTACTGAAAGCTTGTTGTTGACCGAGGCTTCACTCGCTTTTTTGTCTGAAAATAATGTTCAACGATTTATTTTAGTTAATTAACCTTTGCGACCACCGCAGGCCTCTAACGTGGCTTTGTTCAACGATCATGACAGCCGGGGAAGATCTATTTTCTCATTTGTGATAGAATGTTCGCAGAAGCGGGCATAGATGGTTTTCATGCCATCATACGAAAGCGTTGCGCCTCCATCATGCACAGGGTACGCGTTAGCCTCAACAGCATCCTGAAGACCATAGCAGACAGGGATAGCCCCATACTGAGGCATTGGATACGCCTGCATGCCATTGTGGCGTAAAATATAGTGTTTTTGTTTTTCCTGGTAGTTTTTAAGTACTAACAATAGTTTTATAAGTTGTTTGTATACTAACCAAATGGATTAATTTGTCTGAAAATAAAACAATTATTATTATTATTATATGAATTGCAATAAAATAGTCTATTCTTTTGCTTGCCATTTAAATAAAATAAAACCCAAATTGATTGTCACATTTAAAAAATTAACGCGAGCTAAAACGCATGGAGAAGCTAATTTAATACACAGTAAAATCTATGTAACATTTTGCAATGTTAGTTCAAATATCGGAACAGTTTTCATAAGTTATGAGTACAAATAACTGGTATTTCTAGTACTCGAACCGTGGGCAGTGGCTAAATGTTAGTAGAATATGAATTTTGTATGATATGCATATGCAATATGGAAATCGAACAAACTAGGCACGTTTGTATGAAAACGTATAAATGCCATACCCTCTCGAAATTGATCCAATTGTGAATGAAATGTACGTAAAGGAATATATTTACTTCGGAGATTAGATTTTTCACCAATTGGAGATGTATGTTTATTAAGGTCGTATGTAAAGCACCCATATAATATTATGTATGTACATAGTGAACGTTAATCGAATCTTTAACACAGAATAAGTTCCTACTTGATGGTTATGTCTGTAAATACTATTAATTCGTATTAAAGATATCCCTCTCCCCCAATTCCTCCCTTGAGCTCTTTTCTCAGGCCACTTCAAATCAGCCTCCTTGGTACTTGTCTAGGTCACCTCGTCATCTCGTTCTGGACCGGCCTCCGCTGCGCCTTCCATCGTCACCCGACACCCCGCTTTTGTCCATCGTTCATCATGCATGTGGCTGAAGTGACCCGATGATTTTACCACGTAAGAAAAGGGGCCTTTTTTATGTAGTAAAATCATCAAATGAGTCTGCCAGCCCAGGGCGGGACGCGAGTGATTTTCAAACTCGTATGGAGTAAAATCCACGGTGTTCCTTCAATGATCCTTTTCCATAGTTTCCTGATAAGACAGACAGACTTTATTTCTATTTAAAACGCCTGTCATGTCTTCACTTCCCACAACTGACACTTTTAAAATGAACATCATTAAGGTCAGTGTGGTCATCCAGATTTATCGTCACTACTAATTTCTTCGTAAACCAGTACATTAACCACAGCATTTACCAGACTCACCCAACTAGCACCGAACGATAAGTTAATGTTTTCACTAGAACTTTTTCTCTCTTCGTTTGTTTTATGACTTACATTAACATTGCGAAGATGAACTACGAGAGCATCCCGAGAATAAAACTACAAAAAGTAACTCGATGATCTCACTTAGTCTAGGAAACTGCTAATGTTATAATAAAGGATCCAGTGTAAGTAGGATGCTTTTATTATTTTGTCTTTTTTTATAGTTAAATGTTTGAACATTTTTTTGTCGTGCTGTCGTCCATCTTCTTTTCCCGCTCTAAGTATAGCGGACCGACACTGTCAGAGTCGAACTAGTGTAGGTACAAGTTCCAAACAAACCCAGACTCGGAACAACTATTTATAGGTCCTACAAATATATGTTCCGTGCGGGGATCGAACCTGCGACACGCTGCGCTGTAGTCAATCGCTCAGCCACTGCGGCAACCGAGTCATCAGTAAGTTTAACTATTGATCAAACAACTGGCCCTTACGCTGGGGCCACAATAACGGGAAATGTCGTTAACTATCGCGATGATGGTCATAAAATTATTATATCCGAACATTTATGCCTTTGTCTGTTTCCGAATCGAACCGAAGCGAGACGTCAGTCCGATAGTTCAGTCACGCTATTGGATCGCTTTCGCTTTTCTATGTGACTGGATTCAAACAATTCCATGCATTACAAATAAAAACGTCACGCTTCGCATTCGTCACGCCTGTCTGTTTGACAAAGACTTTAAAGTCTATTATCTCGAAAATTATCAGCATTTCGCATTAGTGTGACCGTAGTAGTGGACAAATTTTTGTCGTAATCGAATTAACGGTGTGGCAGCGCACAAAATACGCACAGACACATTTTATTTTAATATTATCTTTCATTTCATTCTTAGTTATGATGACATGTTTATTTTCGTCTACACGTCATTGAGGCTGTGTAAGAACCTTTAGCGTACGAACGTATTTTTTGTATTAATATTATGTTGTTATATCTGATCCGTCTATAAATATATATCTACGCCTGATATTTACGTGTTAACACGAGAATGTCACTCAAATAAATAAAAGAATGTATTTACTTTACATATACCTACCTGAATAGAACATAAGAAATATTACTTTTCTACTTAAATGCTAAACTGAGTACGGATGAAAGAAAGTATGTGTGTTTATTATTTTTTTACGTAAAAACTTAAAAGGGTTTGGACACGTTATTTTGTTACGTAAACCAAAATTGACGAAGATTTATATAAAATTGGCTAACGTCACAAACAAGTACAGTTCTTTTGCTTTTGTCGTCACGAGCCCCCCCACATTCGAATTTTGATGCGTTAAATCTCTGTAAATATGCATTGGTTTAACGAAAGAAAAAAACATATCCATTATTTTTCAAAACTCTAGCTGACGGACTAATTAACTTTGTTATTTATTAATGCTATCAAATTGCCTATTATATTACCGCGAAAAATACTCGGGAGCATGCAAGATTGCAAGTTATAGATTGTCATTCGGACTGGAGGCCTAAAGAGGAGGCCATAGTTCAGCAATTGACGTCTTCTGACGATAATGATGACGGGAGTACAGCCATTAGTTACAGTTATTAGTTCATTACTTTATCAATACATTGCCACTTTTACCCCGGATAAGTTTATACCAATATAAACACTGTCGCACCCACTATTAAAGTTCACAACCCCATAACATGTTCATAACAGCAAAACTCTAGTTTCCGCAAGGTCGGAAGTCATACCGTGGAAGTTTTGAATAAACTGTAGACTTCAGCGGAGTGAAAGGAAGTGGGTGTATGTTCGAGACTGCAAAGTAGCGTACTGGAAACAAGTTTTTCTTTAAACTAATTACAGTGGAGCTAATTTTAAATTGATTAGATTACAATTTAAAATAAAAAGTGTGTTTACTGGTTGGCTACATACATAGTGTTAGAAAAACTTCATTCATATTCTTATAATGTCCAATCAAATTATTTATTTTTGTGAAAAATACGGTTAGTTAATGAGGGAAAATTGTTACTAAAGTCCATATTTCTACGTCTTCTCGTACCAATAATACGTAGTTGAACAACGACAACACAAAATTATTACTTCATATTCGGTCAGCCCATTAAAATCGCCAAACCTAATTCCTAAACCTACATTCGAGTCGGTTCATCACTATTTGAGAGCGGATTTTTTGCCGGGCGCATATCTAGGTTTACTCGATTTGCTGTCTGGCTGTACCGAATAACGTTTAATGGAAAATCTATTCTAATATTATAAAGCTGAAGAGCTCGTTTGATTGAACGCGCTAATCTCGGTTCAAATTGATAAAAAAACTTTATGTGTCGGATAGTCTATTTATCGACAAAGACTATGTATCACGCTACGGCCAATAGGAGTGGAGCAGCGGACGAAACCGCGTGGAACATGTGACCATACATGAATACATATTTAAAAGGCCCATGCAACTTTTAGTATGGACCTTAGCATCAATTTTTTTTTCTTTTCCAGTGATAAATTTTGGCCACAATTAGATTACTACCTAAGAAGACCATAGAAAAAAAAATTAAGTTTCTAAACCGTAACCGACTAGAGATATGGCGGTTTTAATTTTGTTCTAATCAGGAGTGATTTACTCCCGATTAGAACAAACTAAAATCCGTTTCATCTCTGGTTGGTTACGGTTTTTTTTTTATTATTTTTTACGAAGTTCTTACGCTGCGGTCCACTAATGACCAACATTTCATTACTGGCGAAAGAAATAAAAATTTTGATGCCAAAAAATTGCATACCCCTTAAATCTGTCCGATACTAACCGACATAAATAACCTACAGAAGTCCATACCAGCTTCATATCTCAGACTTTAATAAACTTCAAAGAACCCCAAATGAAACATAAAATCACCTGTCTCTTTTTCTACAGCTTGCAACGTGATGCTGTTTGGTGCTGAAGGCGTCTACACTCTCCGCAACCATGGTGAGACCGGCAACTGTTCCATGCTGGCCGTGTCTCCTGCCACGGTCCAAGTACTAGACCTCAACGTGGGAGTCACCATCAAAAAGGGACGACTCATTGAAATGGAAACTGGGACCATTCATCACGTAAGTTCAATAGTTCTTCATAATCATCGTAGTTCAAAAATATTGTATACTAGCTTCCGCCCGCGACTCCGTCCGCGCGGATGTCGGTCTTCGCGTGGGTGGTTTATTTCTCCATTTTGAGTAACTCTGACATATGGCATATACGGCTAAGCCTATAATAATTAAGGATTTTCGCGGTTCTACAGAACAACGTCTATGAATAAAAAAAATGTTTTTTTTTTTCTACGTATTTTTCCAGGATAAAAAGTATCCCATTTTATGCCCAGGATAATAAGGTATAATTATAGCAAGGTTCATCGAAATCGAACCGTTAGTTTTCACGTGATGCCTGCATATACAGACAGATAGACAAAAATTTTTTTAATCACATATTTGGGTTTGGTATCGATCCAGCAACACCCCCCGCTATTTATTTTTTCAATATTTTCAATGTACAGAATTGACCCTTCTACAGATTTATTATATGTATAGATATAAACTTTTTAGTTTGGTTTTTGAATGAATGTTATTATAGGGTTCGCAATGTTTGGTTAGGGCACTTGACTGATTATGAGAACGAAAGTTAGTTAACATCCAATTTATGAAGGAATAATACGGTTCTGTTTTCCTTTAGTATTATAAATGTGGATTCCTAAAATCACTGGAAACATATAACAGGTTAGACAAGTGTTGTATAAGGTAAAATAATTACATGACTTATAAGGAAGTGATGAGGAGCTCGTGGCTAAATAAATACAGCCGCATAGGCCGATCTTCCGGGGTAAGCCGCGCTTGTCGAGCTTGGTCTGTGGATGGGTGACCATCTGTCATAGCGAGTTTCCTCCGTGCCTCGGAAAGCACGTAAAGCCGTTTACCCGGTTGTCATTTGTCGATCTTTGACAGTCGTTACTGTTAGTCAATAAGCTCGAAAGTCTGACAACCAGTCTTACCATGGGGTGTCGTATTACCCAGTTACTGGGTTGTGGAGGTCCGATAGGCAATCGCTCCATGTAAAATACTGATATCCAGCTGAATCCGGTTTAAATGGAAGCCGACCCCAATATAGTTGGGAAAAGGTTAGGCAGATGATGGTGATGATAAGGAAGTGATGAGTGCTTTGCCCCTTTTCCACACTTATGCAAAAATCACCTGACTTACCTAGGTATACTGTCGGGAGTCTTATTCGGCTACAAGTTTCACACACACAACATTTTGATAAAACGCCTGCTGGCGATAGCCCACGCAACATAATTTATGAAACAATTAGTGGCCACCAGTGGCTTTTCGTGTGACACAATGATAGACAGACGCGGTTGGGAGCATTGTTTCATAAAATTGGGGAAGGTTCTATCCGTTTTGCTAACGTTTCGTCAATTTGAAATGCGGAAAATTTAAGGACAATAATAGGGTGTTTAAAAAATGTAATTAGTCTATCGGTTAGAGAGCCAAAATCTATCGGTTAGCAAAAAAAACTACGTGTCCAGGATTTTTTCAAATTCTAAATGACTGTTTAATTAAATTAATGCAATTTCTGTCAACACTCCTATTTTTTTAATATACATAAGTGTGAACTGTCTATGTGAAAAAAGTGTTGGTGTTGTATGAGTTGGCACAATTATTAGACAATAAGTAAGTTATGGTCATCTACCAAAACGCACTAAGCGCGCTGGGTTACAGCGAATTCCTTCTGACAGAGGCCAGTGTCCCAGCAGTGTTAGGTTGTTGTACAGTGTACAGACTATTACCCATACAGAGATTTAGTTTAATTTTAATGTATGAAAATTCATCAGTAATTATCAAGTAATCCGTCGAATGAAACACCAAATTAGAAGGTAATATAAACAAAATAAAAATAAGAGGAAATTACAGTTTTTAAATGTTATACGGCCGGTATAAAATTGCTAATTATAATTCTACTTCAATTAGAATTAGTCGCAGTAATTGCTTTAATGTCACTGAAAGCTAAGACATCGATATTTACATAATAATGACTGTCGAGATTAACTCTAGTGATACATTTTTGTGAAAATTGAAGTTCAAAAACGAGTTAAACTTTATTAAAAGGTTCATCAAAGTAAACCAATCTATTTTGTGAGGTAGTAGCTGTAATTGGCGTATTTCGTTGAAAATTTTGGAAACAGTTTAAATATTTTCGCTTTATTTTGTTTTTGTTTACAAAGCCGGGTTTTTTGCATTACTTTCTTTTTCGATTTTTCTTTTGTTCTCAATATTTTTTGCTCTTTTGGTCTTATGGTCGCCAACGACAGACAAGATTGCTGCGGTTGCTCATAAACTGGTGCACTATAATATTACTCGGGTATGTACCCGACATTTAATTGGAATTTATATTTAGCCTTGACTAATCTCCGTTTAAGTTGACCGCTATGACAGAAAACGACCAGGCAGACGATATAATATTATAACACTATACGTATTAATTATTTTTCAAACTTTAATAATAATCTTGCCTCGACGTATAGTCATAATTCCCGAGGAGAGACAATTGCAATAAGTCATTATCTGAAATAGGCTGGAGATGGTTGTGTGTTCGTAATAAGTTTTATTAGCACCCCACAGAATTTTCCGATCATCTCTATATTATTCTTTTCACGATAAACAACGCCCACGAGGAAAGAAGGTTATCCGTTCAGAGTACAATCAGCAAAAGAATTTAAGCATTAATGCCTTTATCGAACAGACAGGCGAAAGCGAAGCGTTTCCGAAGCGATACCGAACCAAAGCGAGACGTCAGCCCGATAGTTCTGTCACGCTATCGGGTCGCTTTCGCTATTTTATGTGACTGGATTCAAACAATTCCATACATTACAAATAAAACGTCACGCTTCGCATTCGTAACGCCTGTCTGTTTGACAAAGGCTTAAGGGTACACTGCACCAAGTTTTAAACAATGTTCTTGTATATTATATGCATGTTTTGTGCTGTATATATGCACGTTTTAGATGTATACTACATGACGCCAACGATTTTTGTATGTAGGCACATCGAAACGTAAATCACAAGATTGGAATACCTTTTCAAAGTTGCTGCCTGCATACTTCACTCTTTATGTGAATGTACATTCGGAAGGGTTGTATTCTTAATAATCCCTTGTTTTACTAATTAAAAACCTAATCATTATCACGCTCAAGCACGGGATATTGAGCTTTGAACATGTAAATACAGGAGGATTACACGAAATTCTAATAGCATTCAGAATTTGTAATTACAACCGCAAATCAAGTAGGACATAAAGCGTAGGCCACAACTGTAACTACCACAATACGCCTAACGTTACAATTTCATTGTAATTTTAGGCGTATTCTGTTGAATATGACTATAACGGGTATTAAGAGACACATAATGAAACCAAGCATGTTCATTTATACTGCGATAAATTTCAAATACTGTCATTAATTTCAATTCATTTTAAACGGGTTTCTTCTAAATAATAAGGTATTTTAGTGTTTAAAAAATTGAGTATCTGTTTATTCCGTCAGTTAGAATATTGAAAAATAATGGTTACGTATATTTTTGATCTACAAGTAGTTGTTCCGGGTCTGGGTATTTGTGCATATGAGTTTAAGTTTGTAAACACACCCACGATATAGGAGAAATTTCTTGTGTTTGGCAGCGTAAAAAAAATTTTTCCAGCATTTTTTAAAAACGTATTATTTATTAGCAACTAATACATTTTGGTATTGTTTTTTAAGGATTCCGTACGTACGAATGAAAAAAAAAACCCTAATAAGATCACTCGGTTTTCACCGTTTTTTTTTTGTATTAGTTACATATTATATTTTACCGAATACTATATTTATCATCTGAAATAAAAATAGAAACGTAATCTGTACGTATATCGGTATATTCATACATCTTTCTCAATTCTATACCTCGATGTCTCACAACGGCTATGTGGATTCGAGTCTTATAAGAATAGGCGTGTGGTCTATTGTCTTTCAAGTCTGCTTTGATCATAACAATTTTCTGATCGGGAATTCTAGGAATGTCTTGACGATTCAGTAGCTTGCACCATGACTAAGGAATGTGACGACAAATCTGGCTTCATTGTCTGATAGACATTACTTTGAACATAAAATTTTGGAGCAAATTTCCAAGAAATAAGCAATACTCAAGTAGTGTACTTCATTCCTATTTTAATCTTTTTATTTCTTACTTTTATCACAATGGTAACGACCTTGATCTTTGTTGTTTTGACGGATTCCGAATCCAGTACTCTTAGAAGTCAAAAAATATATGAAAATTACGAATCTTCAAACTTGTATAACTTTACCGAGAGCAATCCTACAACTTTTGTGCTGTATTAACTATTGCTCCAAATGATAAATGGTACTACTCGTACCCATAGGTACTACTATTTTTCTTTGGCCGGCACTTTCAGAAAAGGTCCAAAGTGTATGGAGTGTGAATCCCTTGTCAATTATATATACTTGTGTATGTACAATTGATAAAATTAAATCCTGACCCACCATAAGCGTATGTTCTTTCAGACATTAAAACCCATCTAGGTCCACATTCTTATAAAGATACATATCTATAGTAACGACCTTGATCTTTGTTATTTTGACGGATTCAAACGATTTATTATCAACATAATAAATTTGTTGACTGTACAAGAATGTATATCGATATTTTTTTCCGCAGTGCACAAAGCGCGGCCTAACTGATTACCTGGACATCGGAGGCGCTAACGGACTCGACCACACCAAAATGGAGGTCCATGATAGTGTGTGTGGACTTGACTCTAATGAAGGTAATACTAGCTTAGTTACGTGCAGTCGGTGCACTGCATTACTTCACTCCCTTTCCTCTCCTTTTCGTTGTCTGTGTCTATCTCTGTACCAACATTCATAAAAATCAACTTTTATTTATTTATTTATTTATTTATTTCATTAACACATACAATTGCTATTACAGGTAATACCCAAGCTAACAAAAGTAGTCATAAATTAGTTGAATATCCAGTCCCAAGTAACGGGTCTCGGTAAAAGTACACGTTACGTAGTGGTCAACTCACTAAGTGTCACCCTCTGGAATTCCGCCAAAGAGCAAGAAAATAAACTTAGTGGTTTAGGTATGACAACGTAATAGACAAACTTATATTCGAATTTATAATATTACTAAGGATTAGGATGAGTGTATCAAACTTTCTACTACATTTTTTTATTTTATCGTGTTAAAATCATCGAATGCTTCCCCCATCAGGGCGGGACAGGAGGTACTGTCAGACTTGTGTTGACTAAAATCCACGCTGATCCTTTAATAGCCCTTTACGTTCTGGCGAGACAGTCCCGCGACCCTAGCACGCTTTGGCCCGTCAGAATTTTTCCTCCATATTTTACTTTGTTTTCATCGGAGTAAAGAATGTAAATGTATATAGTCGTAGTAATAGTAGTTTTCCCTTGTGTGTTACCAAGAAAAATAACATAAGGCATTTTGTAAGAAAATACGGCACTTTCATCTTCGATTCTCGGCGACAAAGAGCGAAGTCTCAAAGCGAAATGTATTTTAGATTTCCTTATTAATGCTTTTACTAAACAGACAGGCGAAAGCGAAGCGAGTCCGAGGCTATACCGAACCGAAGCGGGACGTCAGTCCGATAGTTCTGTCACGCTATCGGATCGCTTTCGCTTCTTTTCTATGTGACTGGATTCAAACAATTCCATACATTACAAATAAAAACGTCACGCTTCGCATTTGCTATGCTAGTCTGTTTGACAAAGGCTTTGTCGTGGTAAGTGGCGGTATTCATATTCCAAACATATCGACGGTTATGAATAAGGGCTTCTGTGGAAATTGACAATTTTATAAGGAACTAGCTGTACCCTGCCCCGCTTCGCTGTGGCACAAAAAACGGTTTTTCAAAAAAAAAAAGTAGATAAAAACAATCCTTGATGCGGATTATATATCATGCTAAAATTTCAGCTCAATCGGTGCAGAACTTTTTGAGTTTTTGAAGCATACACAAACCAACATAACATTTTTATATATATAGATATATAGATAGATATGTCTATGTGTGAAGTCGGAATGAAGTACCAGCGTGTCAAGTTTAATATACAAAGTATTTTTTTTAGGTTTATTTATTTTTTGTTAAAAAAAAATATAATCAAAATATGTAGTAGGCATTGGCCAATTGACAGATCTCGTGTCCCTGAATAATATGGTCACAGGACCACACAGCATAATAGGGTATTTTACTGCAAAACTAAATTGAAAATCTGTTTAGACCGTCAGTTAGAATATTTAAAAACAATGGACACTTATTTTCTTGTTTTTTAAATCAATGAATATTGACGAAGTTAAAAAGCTTCGAAGTTCGGGAGTGAGGGGTTGTGACGTCATAACGCTTGTAAAATTGTACCGACCAAGTGACTTTTTGTGATTTTTAGAAGCGTTGTAACTTCGTCAATTTCGGTTTGCGTAACAATATTATAATTTGATAATGTCTTTCGGACTATTTTTAGTACAACAGCCTATTATTGAAAATTTGTTAATTTGTACATTGACCCTTAAACATACATAGAACCCATCATTGTTAGTAAAAATCAGTTATTTTAGGTACTATTTTTTTTTAAAGCAACTAGAAAGCAAAAGTCAGAGATATAGTTTTTATCATAAAGCAGTTTGTGCCTACATGTTTTCACGGTCAAATTACCAATCCGAATTGATAAAAATTCTCAAAGTGAACAACCTTTTTATTGGTTTATTTTCTGGGACGAAAGGTATCCTATGTCCCGGAATATTAGAAAAAATACATATGGGTCCGTAACCTCTGATAGTCAATCATCAATTACTAAAGTGGCGTTATTTCTTTTTACTTATATGATGACTGTACTTGCAGATTCTGCCAAAAACAATTTACTCGCGTACCTATACTTTTTCGAACTCTATAACATATTTACGGGCGCATTGCATCAATGAAACTGGGCCCGAATACCTCCGGGCTACCACCGGCCCTAGCCCAGGGTCGCGGTACTGTTTCCGGGGTAGCGGGACTGCCTTATCAGGTAAATGTGACCCTGGAACGTAAAGGGCTATTTAAAGATCACCGTGGATTTTAGTCAGTACGAGTCTGACAGTATGGGCTGTGACAATTTTACCACGATAAAAAAGGGCCTTTTTTTTTATCGTGGTAAAATCATCAAATGAGTCCTCCCACCCAGGGCAGGGCGGGAGGGACTGTCAGACTTGTACTGACTAAAATCCACGGTGTCCTTCACTAGCCCTTTACGTACCGGGGTAACGGTAATCCCTTGGTCCCGCGACCCCGGCAGGCTTTGGCCCTCTACAGGCCCCGTCATTATGCTGACACTCCTTGAGGCGCGCGTGGAACACGACGCGCTGTCGACCCGGGCATGGTCCATGGTCGGACAGCAAGTCGCCCATTACTCGCTGCCCGCATGCCCGCGCCTACGGTGGCCGGAGATCGTCCTGCGACGTCCGACGCCGTGGGCGTCCACCACTGCGGCTGAGGTGGAGGGAGGACGATGTCCTCCCCCTCACGCGGGTCGCCTCCTCCTTCGCGAGCATAACTGCTTCGCAGAAGGAGGCGACCACTTCCCACTCCGTCTCGCCCCGCAGCATGGCGGTGCTCTGCCCAAGCGGGGCAGTCCTGCACCGTATGCTCCACCGTGTCCTCCGGACGATCCTCGCAGTGGTGACACCCAGGCGTTTCTTCCCTCCCTATCAGACACAGGAACCTCCCGAAACTTCCGTGTCCGGTGAGGACCTGCGTCATGCGGTAGGTCAGAACGCCGTGACGCCTATCCAGCCACTCCTCAAAGAGGGGTCTTACCGCCGCGATTGCGGCGTGCCCGACGATAAAAAAGGGCCTAGCCATTTTTGAGACGTAGACAGAAACTTCGACGTTAATTTGGTGGAAAAAATAATAATTTCGAATTCAGCTAGTGCGCTTTTTCATTTCCCGTACAATAAACGCCGTAAATACTTTAAAGCCTTTGTCAAACAGACAGGCGATAGCGAACCGGACCGAGTCCGAAGCGATAATGTCGGTTATACGAGACGTCAAACTGGGTGCAGCGAACCGAGGCGTGGCAGGTGTATTAACTGGCTTTTTATGAACGACGTCAAATAGAGCAAATACGCCTTCGCCTCGTCTTCGCATCGGTTCGGTCACGCTATCGGATCGCTTTCACTTTTCTATGTGACTGGATTCAAACAATTCCATACATTCCAAATAAAAACGCTTTGCTTCGCATTCACCACGCCTGTCTGTTTGACAAGGGCTTAAGTAAGCTGTAGGTAAAATACGGAAATTTTGTGCTAAAGCCTGTGCTAACACTGGTTCTCAAAGCCTTAAAGAATACTGTCACTCAAGTGGGCCGATAAGCAATAAATGTCTAAGTTACTGATTTGCAAAGTAGAAGAAAATACATTGAAAAGTTTCAGCTAATTTTCTACCCATATCATGATTGTGAATTTCCGAAAATAAATAACGTTCAAGGAGAACGTTACCCAAATTGCCTTTCTGTCAACTTAAACCCTTTATTGCTTTTTATTGCCCTTCGACATTCTAAAGGCCAAAACAGTTTATTGTATGTTGTAACATGCAAATGTGTAGTAAAAAGTTACTCAAAGGGTTTCTTTTTCAGCGCGCCGTCCGACGTTCATCGCTTGTGAGGACACCGTTGTCCGACTGGTGTCCAGTGGACGTTACCACAACTCTGCGACCCTCGCCTTCGCCCCCCTTCCCCTGGAAGACCTGGAACACGCTGACCTCATGTGCGGCTTAAACGACCTCTAAATGAAAATACGCGCTCATTGAAAAGTAGCCTCTCGACTACGGCTCCAGGGATGACATTTGAATGCAAGATTAATTTACATATATGAGAATTCACGTTCTACGAGTTCAATCGTTTCGGTACGTGAAGTTTGTAAACTAACTGTTGTTTTTATTGTTTTTAAATAAATAAAACAAAAACTTCTTTATTCGTAATTTAACTGATTGGATGTAGATAGAATAGAGTATTTTAAAACTGACGTCAATACGACTATATTTATCGCTACTCATAATGACGGTAGATTATCTGTAATAGAAATTATAAGGCCTAGATTAGATTGATCAATCAATTAATCAGAGAAAGTTTGCGCTTTGGGCTTAGCCTGTCGATGTCGTCTTAGGCGCAAACTTTGATCAAACAATTAGTCTCTGTTAGAGGTAAGTTGCAGTACTTAGTGTCGACGCCAGATTTAGACAGGACCCTTCACTGGACGCGCTCTCGCATCCAATCAGGGGATCAGACGCAATAACGGTCACAAATCGATACCAAACTATGTAACTTATTCCTGAATTTTATCAAAACCGTGTCAGTTTTTTAGATATAAGTTAATATAACAAGTAGGCACACATCTTAATGTAGCCTTAAGAAACTAATAAGGTAATAAGTTTTCCCGTAATGTTGCGTAGTTCGTGTCTTACCGAAATAAAAAAAAAATACCAAATTCAGTATCACTATTCTAGTCATGCATTAAGACGATCGCGTTAAATGTTAACGCTCTAGCTATTTGTCAATAAATAAATGTACATGATGGATTGTTTTATTTCTACTTTATCCCACAATTACACCTAATATACAGTAATTGAGCCAGCTGTAATTTAAAAGTTCCTTCTTACATAAACAATGCACTTCAAACCAAAAACATCAGAGCCACCGCTCACTAGAAACTTTTTGTGACGGTGACTTTTTGTAAAAGTTATTTTTGCCACGGTGACTTTTTGTAAAAGTAACTATTTTAAACGGTGACTTTTTGACACCCAGCCGAATGTATCGGCTACTAGAAACTATTAATTACCATAATCAGCACAGGATCGTCACAGCACTCGACGGGGAAATAAAGTCTCCACGGCAAAAATTCATTAGTGAGCGGCTGGCTTATTCTCAGTTTCTTTTTATGCTGATTGTAATTGTACTTTTCCTTTATACCTATTTTTTTGTGATGTCGCTCCGCGTAAAGATGCCTCATCGACACCACTACGCATTTATATACTCCACTACGAGTCCGCTACGAACTGCTACGGCAACGCTTCGACAAAGCTACGAGCTACTACGACAACGCTACGAGCTACTACGACAACGCTACGAGCTACTACGCCAACGCTACGAGCTGCTAAGACGAGTCAACGACCTATTCACATTCCAATAATTATTATTCTTCTGCCGCGTTGATAAACAGTAAGGAGGCAAGCACTACTACCAAGCGAGGTCCTGAGTTTAATACTCAAATCGGCAGCAACTGTTGTAAAGTTTTCTCAATTTCTCGGTAGCAGAAGTCTATTCTAAACCCCTATTATTTTCGAATTCATTTCGACTGCTGCGCTTGTCTCAGGTTCGATATCGCACGGAACAAATATTAGTATGATCTGGAAGTAGTTATTCCGGGTCTGGGTGTTTGAGTATGTAAGTTTCTATGTTTGTAAACGCACCCACGATACAGGAAGGCATTTATAGTTTGGGTCAAAGTTTAAAGAAAAAACTTTTCATTCGTGCATCTATTAACTAATCTTTTACCCGTAAGTAATATTCTGAAGCCGATCGCGGAACTTACGAATTACCGTGACCCCGGTACGTAAAGGGCTAGTGAAGGACACCGTGGATTTTAGCCAGTACGAGTCTGACAGTCTCTCCCGCCATGCCGTGGGTGGGAGGACTCATTTGATGATTTTACCACGCTAAAAAAAAAAGTAATATTCTGAAACTTCAACCGAAACTAGCATTGTGCTTTAGAGAGTAGAACCATAGACTCAGAATAGAGATTTGTACCCGTTTGATGGTATGAGACTCACGACTCCCTACTAAATGTAACTTAAATATCACCTGCCGTGTTCTCCTCCACAACCGTTGATTGACTGGTAGTGTATGCCTCAGGCATTATGTCCGCCTTTTTACCTTTATATAGGTATTTGTGACACAGGCCTCCTCTCTGTGAAAAGGAGTGGGCCATAATCCACCACGCGGGCCCAGTGCGGGTCTGTAGATGTCACATATCTTCGAATTTTTAGCCCACTCCCTCTCACAGTGAGTAGGCCAGTGTCCCAGCAGTGGGAACATTATAGGCAAGAATATGTTGCATGATGATGATGATAGGTATTTGAGAAAAACTTTGTAGGCTTATTAGTTCCTGCCATTATGTTAGATTGTAACCTAATTGGCTTAAAAGATAAAGGCTCTTGAGATTATAACATTAATATTTTAATAGAATTCTCACTAACTACGAGTATACTACTTATATTAATAATTTCGAGTATATATATTAGGGAATGCAATAATTAATATCGTAACACCGAATAAATAGTTTTAGAACTAAAAAATGAATTTAGAAACTTTTCAAATGCTTTTTTTACACCTGAAACGGTTACAACATCAAATTTAGTTGCATTCCTATAATTTTTTTTAGTGCACTATTGAGCCATATTTCTTATTTTCATCCAGTAAAATTACCAAATGAATTAAAACTTGTAAATATTTGACAGTTATTTGCGACATTGCCAACTTTCTGGTTACGCGCCCTTAACTCGGTAGTAAGTAGGTACCTTTACTGCAACGACCTCTGTAAACTTTACACTAAACTAACGAATAAACCTTATACTAAACTCACGATATTCGTCATTATGAGATCTCCGGCTGATACAATATAGTGTTGTATGAATAACATAGATGTCGCTGTAACCCAAAAAGAGTGCCATTATTAGATTATAAAATGTCCGAATTCCGTGTTCGAAACAAAATGTAACGTTATAAGTGAAGCCACTTTTTTATAAATGCGTGAGTGAGCGCTACATATACATATTTTCCATAGAGATATTCAATTGTTTTACGAAGGAATCGAACGAAATGAATATTTTTTCTTCCGTTTTTTTTGCTTCAAGTGTTAGTGGCCTGCTAGAAATCGGAAGATGCCAATATTTTGTATTTACTCTGTTCTGAAGACTGCCTGAAGCCTGTTCTCATAAGCATGTACCTACTGTTGCAATAGTTGTGTTTGTTACTAAGAAAAACAGATACGCACTCTATCGACAAGACAATGCATTTAGTCAGTATTGAATCTTTTACTTTGGTTAGGTTACTAACAAAAACGACCTCTGTCGGCGCGAACATAACGAAAGAAAACATAAAATACAAACGACTTTAAATACTCGTAAGATTCAACAATAGTTTATTGTTTTTGAAGTGAAAACTTCTTTAGCGGCGTTGTGCACTTTTTTGGAATGGGTAAAAAATGTTAAACTCGCGTCAGGACACGTGACCTGATCGAAAATTCGTAAGACGGCGCAGGGCGCTTGCGCTTGTGTGAGTGAGTCTGGGAGTGCCGACAGAAGTTTTCACTTCTGCCGGCACCCCCAGAGTGCAACACGTCGTTTTTTTTTTAAATAAGCTTTGAATCGAGGAGTAACGAGTTTTAACTAACAACAGAATAAAAAACACCAATTTTAATTAAATTTTATTGAGTAATTTTTTGGATAGAGATAATAAACAAATACTTATTTAAAAGCAATATATACCACTATTGTGTAACAGTATTCTGACAAAAATAGTTTATTCCCGCTACAGTGAAATAAATATTCGTGCAACTGTACAAACGAATTTACGTAATAATAAAAATATACTAGATTTTATTCCGACATTCAAATTCTATGACAATAAGAACTAATATCGATAGTAATTTTAGCGTTACGATTAAGATGAACGTATAAAGAAAAATAAGATTATAAAAACGTTGTTTTATAATTTCACCTACAGAAAGCATTAGGGCACACGACACCATGATCCAACATATAAAACACATATTGTCGACGTCATTCGGATTTAGTATCCAGTGATAAAACAAATAAGTGCACACTCATGTATACACACATTTAAATTAGCACCTAATTTGTAAAGCAGTATCTACTATTATCGTTTGCATAACAGATATAAGCTTTTACACAAATAACATTAAACATTTATTTTATCTAACAAATAATACCATTGTAGATTGTCCTAATTGACTACACATTTAAGAGCTGTTTTACATACATACATTGTTATTGATTATTGTTACTTTACGCATCTATTTTCACATATTTCCAGATTCATAGTGTAGATAGTCTGCCTATATATGTAGATAGATAAGAGAAAATAAGAGAGTCCAGTATTAGTTACATAAAATTCTAATGGCAATCACATCAATTCTAAGTCTTATATACTATGCTATACACTACGCCTAATGAGTAGCTTATTCAACAAATATATTAACAGACAGTACGTATCGATATCGTCTCATACAGCGATAGGATGTAGGATTAACCCTACACATACCTTAATTATAGATCTATGTGTGTAAACCAAAATTTAGGCCTATTGAAAACAAATAATGAAAAGGTCTCTGTACCCCGCAACAAAAAGCCACATTCATTGCGCTCTTTGGAAAGAGATAATTTGCAAGTATCGGCTTCATCATATAAGCCTGTATTCGTCCACTGTTGTACATAGGTTTTTCGCAATATGCGCCACACATACGGTCTTAAACTTTTTTGATCTCAGGTCGTCGCTACATATAGCCAGCACGTCATCGCTATACTAAGTTTCCTCCACTTAAGGACACATCCACTCCAACAGTTGTTTTTCCTACGAGGGATGTAGCCAGCCCACTGCCACGTAACCTTACTAATTCTTTGAACTATGTCAGCAACTTTGGTGCTCTGACGGATCACCTCATTCCGGATTTTAACGTTCCATAGCTCGCTGAGTGATTTTAAACTTTTGAACTAGCCTCATTGTGACTTTCCGCGATTCAGCACCGTAAGTCATTACTGACAGGACGCCCGCTGTATATATCTTGGTAGCATGACTGACCAACCAGTGACAAACGTAATACAGATAAAGTGTAACAGAGATAACATAGACAATAGATTTTCTCTTTCTAAAAGGCGCGATCAATCCGTATTCTTTTTTGCCGGGAAAGAAAAACAAATCGTTAAATATATTTTTAACTACAGTCGGTTCATTGTTTATGAAAAAATGATCTATTTTACATTTGTTTTTTTTTTATTTATTTTATTTATTTTTTATTTTATTCGTTTTAAGAAGGCTTACAGACTAATAACAGAATAATAGGTAACAAAAATATATAATTAAGTTGCTAATAACAAGCCTCCACAGATATTATAAAAAAAAATTACGATTTACTAATGCCTAAAAGCTAAAGTTCCGATATTTTATTTTATTTTAAATCTTACTTTGCTACATGTGTGTTTGAGTACCACCAGCCGGTGCCTCATTGGCAAAAAATGATTTGGCTAAAAGTTTTCTTGCCACGCTCGTCTTAGTGCAAAATAAGTCAATGTCATACTCGTGAGATAATTCATTAAAGCAACGAGCGCTTCTCATAAGATAAGCATTACGCCTATAATTAGTGGAGGCAGTAGGCACACTCAGAAGAGGCCTCCGACGCAACCCAATAAGGTTAGTTCGAAATGCCAGTTTTGAAACGAGCTCAGAGCAGTCAATCGAGCCATTCGCTATGTTAATCAAATAACAAATATCATTGATGAGCCTCCTGTAATCAAGTGGTAGAAAATGGTACTTTTTGCAGCGGTGCTCATAATCTATAGATACTTGGTGCGCTTTGTAATCAAGATATCTAAGAAACTTTTTCTGAATACCCTCAATACGCAACTTATAGGTCTCATATTGAGGGTTCCAGACTTGAGATGCATACTCCAAGTGACTGCGTACGAACGAACAATATAAAACTTTGATTGGCTTTAGAGAACGGAAACAGGCTGAGGCTCTAATTATAAATCCTAATGCTTTCGCAGCTTTTTTTACAATACCCTCGATGTGTTGATCAAATAGTAATTTGCTATCCTGTATAATGCCTAAATCCCTGATACTATTAACTTTACATAAGGTATGTTGGTTGAGAGTATAGGTTGAATTCACCGTAGACTTCTGACGCGTAAAGGTCATATGGAAGCATTTAGATACATTTAGTTGAAGCAGATTACGTGCACAATATTCCTCAAATCTATTAAGATCAGCTTGCAACTGGTGAGTATCGGATATGGTACGTATAATTTTATGAACCTTCATGTCGTCAGCGTATAGTAACACATAAGAATGCTTGAAGCAGTTTATTACGTCAGCAATAAACAGGGTGAAAAGTAGAGTCCCCAATACTGAACCCTGCGGTACACCTGAGGGAACCGAAGTCCAACCCGAAGTGTACCCCTGGAGAACCACAGCCTGACTACGATTCTCGATATAAGATGAAAACCATCTATACAGATCACCGTGTATTCCAGCTTTAAACAACTTTTCCAAAAGCAGCCGATGGTCAATACGGTCGAAGCACTTGCTGTAGTCGGTGTAGATGACGTCCACCTGCGCACGCTGTTCCATACCCCCCGATATAAACTCATGCGATAATACCAAGTTAGACGTAGTACATCGTTTTTTGATAAATCCGTGTTGTTCATCCCCGAAGTTACTTTCCATTGCAGCGTATACATTATCATATACAATACGCTCAAGGACCTTTGAAAATAGACATAACTTAGATATTGGGCGATAGTTCGTAATGTCAGATTTGTTACCTTTTTTGTGAATTGGGGTAACAAATGCTGCTTTCCATATTTTAGGAACTATACCTTCAGATATGGAACGAGTGAATAATATACACACTGGAGTAACCAGACTATCAGCACATTGCACTATAAATTCTGGAGGTATAAGGTCCGGACCACCAGATTTAGAAAGGTCCAAGGACTTAAGTAACTTCAATACTCGGGAATGAGTTATTTCCAACGAGCTGATGAATGCACCACTATCAACACTACTGGTGGTGTCACTACTACTAGAATTCTGCAAAGATGATGTACTGGGGACTGGATCAGGTTCCTGGAAAGTGGAATGGAAATACTTCGCAAATAGATTACTAATATCTTCACCAGTGCACGCGGCGACGTCATTATATTGCATGAAATTAGGCACTGCATTGGAAATTCTTTTGCTTTTTATGTAAGACCAGAAATTTTTTGGATTTTTGATTATCGACGACTCTATTTTATCCATGTAAATATTAAAACAAGTTTTTTCCAAATTAATTGCCCTACTTCGCAACAGTGAGAAAGAATGAAAATCGGAGAGATTACCATACGTTTTGTACTTGCGATGATACCTATATTTCTCTCTCAGTACTTTTATTAGAGCGGGACTGTACCAAAGTGGATATGAAGATTTTTTAACACATTTAAGAGGAATATAATTGTCTCTCAGTTCATACAATTTACGGTAAAAGGTTTCAACAGCACTATCCAACGACTCAGAATTCAAAAAGTCAGTCCAGTTTATTTTGTCTAATTCAGATCTAATGGTCACATAATCTCCCCTGGAAAACATGAAGCGACGCGTTATATTATCTGTCAATTTATGAATTTCAACGAAATCAGCCCGAATCGATAACGGTTTATGATGTAAATCAACCGGCAAAGCTAATGGATCATGACATTCACTAACCTTAACAGAGTCATTAGAAAAAACTAAGTCCAATATCCTTCCGTTAATATTCCTTTCACCATTATACTGAGACAAGTTAGAAGTAAGAATAGCGTCAATAAATTCACTTAAATGTTGGCACGTAACGTTTTGCGAAATCAATTCATTGCTACCTGCATTGAGTATCCAGTCTACGCTACTGCCAAAGTTAAAATCTCCTAATATTATGAATTTGTCCAAAGGGTGTGTTAAAATTAAGTGTGTCATATTATCAGTAAAGTTATGTAATTGACCGTTATAAGAGTTACCAAGATTTTGTTTACAAAGATAAAGGGCACAGATGTGTAATTTATAAGTGGTAGCCGGCCGAGACCTTTTTAGAACAAGCGACACCCAAATGTCCTCAGCAGAACTACACCAATCACGTCTCTCAACTACAGCAAGTTCACTTCTTACCGCTATTAAAACACCCCCACCGCGCTGTTGAGCGGTGCGGGAGTAATCACGATCACGTCTTAGCACCATGTATCGACCATCAAACATTTCACTGCTAAATATGTCATCTACCAGCCACGTCTCGGTAAAAACAATCACATCATATGATCCTAGTAGTATTTTACGGTAGACATCGTTCGTTTTCGTACGCAAGCCACGTGCGTTCTGGTAGTATATATTAAGAGTAGTCATCTCTAAATCTAACTAAAATAAGATGATATAAACAACTACTATGCTCGAATAAAATTATGTTATATAGCAAAAAGCGCAATACGTTAATTTCCAGAAATAAGCACACTTTGAAGGTAGAAGCTAATAACTCGCAATAAATAAACAGAATTAATAGTGCACAGTGTCCGGCAAATATTCTCCTTAAAAAATGTACGCATAAAGACTCATGAATAGACACAAAAAGTGACGGACGAAAACAAGATAAGAAACGCTCGGGGCAGATGGTTATAACAGACACAAAAATGCATTCTAATTTCTGCTGTAAAACCGTAAGCAGAAGATTGTAATTAAATTGACACAAATGATATGAGCAACAAGACTTACTTTTTAGCACCGTAAAATGACACAATGTCATTTGGAAAACGCTAGTAGCACACTGCTGTATGTGGTTCTCAAACTTCACATATATCAAAATTAAGTTGTTTATGGAGTTTCCTAGCAAAATTACGTAATTTTCGTAAGATCCTTTTCCGATTTTACAAAGAATACTGGAGAAGTGTCCATTTTTCTTGCGTGGATTTTTGCATATATAACTTAAGATATTCATAATTTTGTTCATGAGAAATGTTATTCACAAAAAGTTCGGTGTTTTTTTTTTGTTTTGCATTTGTTTATTTTAAACAGCATAAGGGCTAATTGCACATATAAGTTTGACACAGGTAAGTAACAAGAATTTCTTAGAATAAATGTATTTTGCAGTTAAATTCAAAAGTTAAACCGTGTTTAAAATTAAGTGCAATACTCCCTTTATAATAAGTCAAATGTGAATGAAACGTATTTCCTATTTATATTTCTACAAAATATATAATATAAGTATATTATAAAATAATTATCTGTAAACTTTTAAAGTAATATTTTGGTTAAAACAGATCTTAATATTATTTGAAATTGCTACTTATCATACAATCCTTATTTAGATCACTTTACATCTTATTCTTACTAATTAAAGCTATCCCATACAACTTCTCAAATTGTGCTTAATTCAACAAGAAAGCGAGTGTTGTGCACATTTGCCAATGTTATTATATTTCCTATATTTTGTTAATAAAATCCAAATACACTGTCAGGGGTAGAAATAATGTAAAGGTGGATTATCAAATGATGATACTACTTCGTGCTTATAAAAGGAGCTTTGTGTGTTTAGGATAGTTCGGAATACATTACAATTAGGGAAAAGGGTTACCTTGATGTGATTCAGTCCTAAATCAACATATTTCTTGTCATTTTGTGTAAGCATGGCCACTTTCTTCCAATAATCCACCGCTTTTCCATCTTGTTCAAGGATAGTAATTGACGATCGCATAGGTATAAATATTTTACCGCTAACGTTTTTTTAGTACAAATATTATGTTAAAAGTATAAAATTGTTACTAAGTTCATAAGATAATTTTTCACTTAAAGCATTATTAAGCTACAAATTACGTACTGTTTCGGAATTCACTGCTATTGTGAAGACGAATACGTTCCTGTATATAATTTCTTCATAGATATGTTTTACATTAGTGATATGTATATCGATTTTAATATGAAACGAAAACATACTCAACCGGTGTTAACAATAAGTATCAGAATCGTGTGACTTAGTTTTACTAAATTGATATTATACGGTATATTGTGCTTTGCCTATAAAATACAATAAGTAAGGTACAGATAAGTCTACTCAACGCTCAGAATATCGCAATCTATCTAAAGAAGGGACTATTCACAAAATATACTATTATCTGTTCGAAGTCATAAGAATTTGGAGTTCATAAGATCCTCAAGTGGTACGAATTACATTATTAGCGTCCTAAATACAATAGTAGTAAATATATTGATAAAAATTCATCTCACAGTATACACTCGACTTCTATATTACCATTTAATATATAAAATCGTAAAATTTTGCTACGAATAAGATATGTCATTTTGCTATTTAAGCAGAGGCACACTTTGATATGTATAGTGATTTTTATCAAACTGTCGTGTGTGAAAGCTTCGCTTTAACAATGAAAGCCGACGTATAAATACTTTCTCTAAGTATAACTTACGTTATATACGCACAGGTATTATAATAATCCGCCGACATTTATAATTTTCATACTCATAACATGAAATACACATTAACTAAATATATGAAACATCAAACATACGAAACAACTAGTTACAGGAACATCGTAAACTAAATTATTTAACATTCAACATACTTCTTCTACGATATTATTATGATACAGAAAATGAAATATATAATAATCAGCTTTTATTTAACGTCCTTTCTTCACTTTCCACGTACAAAATCACATCACGATTTCACTTTTCTAAAAGTTTAATTTTGTAACGTTCCATATATTGTTCATTTTACTTCATTTCACGTTCCACACACCAGTTATTTAATTTAGATTGTGATAAAATATATTTAATTAATACAACAATTACTTCTAGTACTTTAGTAGCCAATATTAAAATTCGAAATGCAATACTCATCTAAGTTTTCATAAACATTTATAAAAAGACAGTTTTAATGAGACAAGATTGTGCCTAGTTATTCCAACATCGTCTCAATGAAGCTGTAATTTAACAATTATTCGTGAAGTAAAACATCTTTTTGCATTGTTATTGTACTAGTTTGTATAAATAATTTGTCTACTCTTCGCTACTGCGTAAATATTCATTTGACTGGCTCAAGAGCGCTGCCATGCCCTGTTTACAACGCGACAGTGGTGGCGAGCGTCGTCAGCAGGACTATGGGCAGAGTGGTGCCCGCGACGCTGCTGTAAGGACCGGTGACGGCCCCATCACATGGCATGTGCTCCAGTTCTGAAAAAATATAGAAATCTTATGAGCATAAGTTTGTATAACATTTGGTAGTCATAGTATGGAAATGTAATGGTAGAAATTTTTGTAAGAGAAACGACAGGCAGTTTGTATATCTTAAGCTTACTGCTTTTTAATAGTATATAGTCGACGGAAGAAAATACAAGAGACAGAAAATAGAAAGATTTTATCGTTTTAAGCATGGCAATGTAAAATATAAAAAAAACAAGTAATAAGACGCTGCGCAAACCCCAAAATAAAAATGGTATAAGAACGAAATGACGAAATGTAGGTGTACACTGTACAGTAACAAAGAACAATGTCCCCTCTTCAGAGATTTTTTTTTTCATAACAGAACATAAATATCAGAAGAAAAAAAGGCAACCAGTATCATTAAACTAACATTAAACAGGAAAAGAAAGTTGGTAAGTTTTACTAAGCAGAACCAGAACAATACTTAACTGTGAGTCTTAATATAGACTTAATTGCCTAGTTAAAACTGTCGCCGCAGTCATAAACTATGGTTCTAACAAATACGTAAGTGAATAATAAAACTCTACTGTAGTTCCTAACTTGCTTAAAGTAACTGTTAGTAGAAGTTTTAGCGCCTTGAATGTACAATTTTACTCCAGTTTTAAACCTTTGAGTGGTCACTTAAAAGTTTTATAAGTCTCTTGGATGATTGTTTTCGAGTTAACAGACACATGTAAGGATAAACTTGTAGCACTATATGAAAGAATAATGAAGTTTTGTCTGGTCAGGAATTTCATAGCTTTGGCTAGTGAAGTTGGGAATCAGGTTTTGGCCTTTTGGCATTTGCTAACCATATTTTTGTTGTTGTTAAGATCAAAGTTTTTTTATATATTTTGTGCATACGTGTTGTGAGCTAGATTAAATTAATTGCTTTTAATTCAGTATTAAGAGAACAAAGTTAGTATGTTATCCATACCGTTTCAGAGATTGTTTATAAAAAAAATCTATAACTGTTGGAATTCGGTTAAAAAGTAAGACAAAACTAGAGTAGAAGGATAGAAAATTAACACAAGCTTTTACGAGTAAGTGTGCAATTACAGTCACTACTGGGTTTCATACCATTGAGCTTATTGAGGAAGTCATTCCAGAAGGCGCATGCGGAGGCGCGAGGTCCGCGGGGCCCGGCGGGTCCGCTGGTCCCGTCAGCCGTGTACGTGTAGTAGTGCGGCGACGAGCGCGAGTACAGCGGCCACTTCTCGTCTGGCTTGTGGGGTTTACTGGAAAATGTTGACAAAAGAAATTAGTTTAATTTTAACAGTGAAATGTAGTAGATATATTCCACTTGACAGCACAGTTGGTGCAGTGGGCGATCGACTACTGTGACACTTCTGACAGGGCTCGATGCTAAATGTATGTCAGGGTCGCTGGGACCCTACAACGCAAAGGGCAACTGGGGAAACAGCGTGGAATTTAAACATTACGAGTCTGACAGTCCCTTCCGCTCCACCTAGAGCGAGAGTAGAAATTTGAAGACTTTCCATCCAGTAAAATGCAAGTTATTGCAATTGGATTGAAAGTTTGTTCGTCATGTCTCAAATATCAGATGAAATGCTATGGCGACTATAACACAGAGTGAAATAAAAGCAAAAAATTGTTGTTTCACTGCAAATAGTGAAATTTAAGCATTTTTAATGCATATACTCTGGTCTAGTATAAGTTGATACAAATCGATGAAGCTGACCTCTGAGTAAACTCGCTTCATCGTTGACTTTGACTAGCCTAGAAGCCTAGTCACTCGTTCGGTGAATTACATATTTTGACGCCGTTTTGTGAATAAAACATTTAATGAAGCAAAAATGAACATCCGATCGAACCGTGGGTGAACCCAAGCAAAGCGACCGATATCAACTTAAGGGTAAATACTATTTTAAGTCAGGCGTTAGTTAGAAACTATGTCACGGAGGTACTACGGGTAGGCCCTCGAGTGCTATCGATTACGTTGATGAATGGGCATATCGATCCCAAAGATTATCGAACCGTAAGCAAGTTACTTGATACTTGATTGGACGACAAACCCAAAGACACATAAGAGCGCGTTTCCATTAAGCAAGTATGACGTTACATTGCGTAACAGTAGCTTGAATTGGAAACATGTTTTCAAGTGCGCAAATTTATTTGCAGTTTTTACTTGTACACAGTTGGCGATGTTCCCAATTGAATAGTTTAGAAATGGTTGCGCGTTTAATTTTTCACGTTATTTGAAACAAAACAGGGACAGACAGACAGGGACGCGAGGTATAATGGCGTCCCCATTATACCTCGCGTCCCCATCTACAGTCTTTAGGCATACCTAACACAACACTAACGTAGCGCAAGCGCCATCAGCACGTCATTTGCAAATGGCTATTAACAAATGTCGACCTGTTGGCGCTTGCGCTACGTTAGTATTGGGTTAGTTTGCCTTAAGCGTGTGATTTCCCATCATACCTCGCGTCCCCGTCTTAAACACTGTTCCTCTACTTGTAATTTGCCTGCAGGTTTGTTCAATTGGCATACAAGTTGTAACTTGTTTACAAGTAACTTGTATAATGGAAACGCGCCTTAAGGTTGGTAAACCCCGAAGGGAGAGGGCCGGAAAATGCTTCTGTTTAAATCCCATCATGAGATCAGTCTATTAATATAATCCCAGCAGTGGTATTAATATCACAGTGGGAATATTACAGGTTGATTAAATCCTATCCTAAATCCTATATACATTCGGCCAACGTTTTTTTTAGTGCATATTGCACTGGCTGAATAAATTTTAATGGGCTTTCTGGTATTAAGTTCCGCCAGTATAATAAATTTTCGATTAACACGCGAGTGAAGCCACTACCGAACGCAAATCCAGACAAGAGATTAAGCCATCTCAAAAATACATCATTATTAGTACTGAGACCTTAACAGAAGATTTCTGTATTTTACATTGAGCGTACTTGAAGTATATACGGTGTTTATTGTGCGGACAATGAAAAAGCGTCTCTACTCATCATCTTCCTGCCCTTATCCCATTTTACTTGTGGTCGGCGCAACACGTTTTTGTCTTCCATTCTCCTCTATCAAACGTCACAGTATCATTCACTCCTCTTTCTTCCATATCATTCCTTATACAATCCATCCATCTCTTCTTTGAACTTCCTCTTCCTCTCCATCCATCTCTCTACTGTGAAGAAATAATTGTTCCATCAATTTTTTTTTTAAATTTGCCCCACACTAGGAATTTCTCCTGTGTTGTGGGTGCGTCAAACATAGAAAGTCGTATGCACAAACACCCAGACCCGGAACAACTATTTGCAGATCATACAAATGTTTGTTACGAGCGGAGATCGAACCCGCGACACGCTGCGCAGCAGTCAATCGCTCAGCCATTGGGCCAATCGTGTCGTCATTCCGTGAATTTTACGACACAAAAACGTAAAAAGTCGTGGTAGGGCCTCGGACATCAGAAAAACTAACGTACATCGGACAGCAGCCTCATGTAGCCGTTTTAAAATTAAGATCGATATTCCAAACTTAGAACAGTCAGTTTGGTATAAAACTGAAACTTTATACCTGTCCTAACAGATTTAGGGTATATTAATATGGTGTGAATAGTACATATCTTTGTACTATCGCAACCCGCAACGAAATACCGTATTTGACTGAAAAAATCGAATTAGTCAGTCTTTTTTTTTATCGTGATAAATTCATCAATGAGTCTTCCCACCCAGGGCAGAGCGGGAGGGACTGTCAGACTCGTAATGACTAAAATCCACGGTGTCCTTCAATAGCCCTTTGCATTCCGGAGTCACGGTAATTCGTAAAGTCCCGCGACCAAAGTCCGTCAGTTAGATTATCAAAAAATATTTGACACGTATTTTTCTTTTACGTAAACCTAAATAACGAAGATACTTCACTTTTAACATTGCCAATACGTCACAAGCAAGTGCAGTTTTTATTCACTTCTGACGTCACGAGGCCCCAATCTCGAATTTTGATGTTAAATCGATTTAACAAAAGAAAAAAATACGTGTCCTTTATTTTTTTTAAGCTCTTGCTGACGGAATTATTAGATTTGCAATTTTTTGATGCTGTCAGCATGCCTATTAAAAGCGAAAGAAACTTACCCGGTGAGCGCAAATCTGGTGAAAGACTGCATGATGTGTGCAGCGAGGTCACGTTCCCTGGTGTGGTACTGAAGGGACATGTTCAGTGGGTGCCCGAAGACATACTCCATCTCATCACCGTGCATCACGCCCATCCATTCGCCCCACAGGCTCGTACTTGTGCGCTAGAAATGTAAGAAAAAGGTAAGGTTGAAAAAAGATCTGCCGTCAATAACAGACAAAGTTTAAATTATGTACGTTATTCGAATGTGTAAGAAATATAAAATGTGTTCAAATATAATTTTATTTTTATATCTTTTCGTCATTCATTCACTATAATAAATCGCACATGTGTGTTTCCATTTCACTCTAATAATTGACAAAATGTTCGAAATTGGCTTAAATTGCAATTTTTTTTTGTTGGTCACATAGTCAATCTCCACACATTATTAATGAATGCAAGAGTAAAATCAGATAGAAACACTTATATAAATCAATATAATGCATTTCTGCCATTTCGAGTGAAAAATAGATTTTTTTAAAACCTTTATTTAGATATCTCCAAACATTAAAAAACTACGTCGTAAGTAGAAAAAATAATTTTACAACCAACATAGTATGGTGTACCCTTTAACATAATCTCCCATTTATCGCATCAGCTATCCCCCAGAAAACACAAACAAGCGCCCAGTAAATTTTGACAGGTGGTGAAATTACGAACAAATTAAAAATGTACTGCGTTTGACGTTTTATTGACATTTACCATAACAACCAGCGCCACTGTGAATGGCAAAATAAATTGGCCGACGGTATGTATGCGGTAGAAGTAAAGTTTTACTACACCTATTATTGATACGGAAGGATTCTGCTCGTCATTTTCTGACCATCACGTTTGTTTCAGTACACTTTTAGGCCTTTGTCAAACAGACAGGCGAGTCCGAAACGATAACGAACCGATAGGAAACGTCAGTCCGATAGTTTGGTCACGCTATCGGATCGCTTTCGCTTTTCTATGTGACTGGATTCAAACAATTCCATACATTACAAATAAAAACGTCACGCTTCGCATTCGCCACGCCAGTCTGTTTGACAAAGGCTTATACAATATTTGGCCGCCAAGTATCAGAAGCGGACGAACAATCAGAATTTTTCTTACAGTATTCGGTATCCAATACAAAATGTATGCAGCGAGTGGCTTTTGGCGACCATCACAATTTTTCTGACAAAAGAAAATTTTTAGAAATAGCATGTTGAAATATTATTCAATCATCAGTTTCCACTAAAATTATGGGAAACCATACAATCCAAGCACCCAAGATAATGTTGAATCGCTATATCACTCACAGAAGCTGCTGCCAAGAACAGAAAGGGTATGATTTCCTTTGATTACACCACGATTTATATCCTAACCCAGCCTGAGCTGTAAATTGCTAATTCCGAACTTAGCGTCGACGTCGTGAAACGTTGGGGTTAGATCGAGCCTTAATGGCGTTCCAGGCTAAACCGCATGGCGGTTTCATTTGTTCGTACCATGACGCGACGTTGCTATATTGTTGTTTACATCAAATTCTGGTTTAAATGTTACTTGGATTACAACGGTAAATAATTATTCATTTATTAAAGGCAACAGAGCCCATAGAATAACTTAACCTAAAAACATATATTTAAAGTTATAGTAACAATGTAAACCTAAGTTAGTAACACAATAACAACAGAAACTTATTAATACGGTTATGTTGTTAGTATTTAGTTACTTTATATGTAACATCTACAAAAACATAATAATAATGATTACATTGACACCTCAGCAAAAATTGAGGGAAATAAAACCTTTTTAACAAAAAATTAAACCGACGAAAGATCGAACTGAAAAGCATAACATTTTTTGCGGCGCCAAAGAAACAATCAGCTAAGATGTACCTAGCTCAATTCTTCGTTTTAAATAAAATAAGTTAAAAATAACTAAAACCCGACTACGAAAAAATCGCGCACTGAAAAGTATAAAACACGAACAATCGGTGTTACAGAATTTTTCAAGTAATAGACGTGGTCGTGTGTCACCTGCGGTTGTTTCACACAATCTTTGTTAGCCAGGTGGCTTTCTGTAACACGGAAAAGGTTTTATTTTTGCTTTTCAGATTCATACCATGATTAGAGTGTTTAACATGTGGAGAAACCCGTCTTCACTTTTGTCATTATCAATGTAACCGTCACATTAACTACTGCATTAACTGTTGAGAACCTTTTGGAACTGAAGTCTGCACTCTGAGATCGTCGACGACTGTCAAATCCCAGCTATGTCTAAAAGTCTCATCACGATAAATAAAATGAGCCCAAATACGATATAGTTGCTGTTAACTGTTGAGGACCTCTTGCTCCTGCCTTCCGTCTCCATCCCCAGGCCCTCGATGGCAATGTTACCCCAGCTAGATCTAAAGTCCTCATCAAGATGAGTGAAATGAGCTCAAACATGATATACTTGTTGTTAACTGTTGAGGACCTTTTGGAACTGACTTAGAGACACCATCATTTTATCATGTCCAGATCTCTGCTATATAATAGTGTTTTCAAAAATACATACTATTTTAGGATAATTTCAACAGAATCGGTTCACAATTGGAAATTCTTTAGGAAAATTGACAATAAATTGCTTTTTTTTGAGACCAACTTTCAGTAACACTCCAATAAAAAATTATTTTTTTTAAATCGGGTCACGCTACGAAAAGTTACGTAAAAAAAAATACATTTCGAATTGAGAACCTCCGCCTTTTTTACTATCAAATAAAGCGAAATGCATATGTCAACCGGGCTAAATTCAGTAAAATACTAAACGCTTTTGAAAGACGTGATCACTATTTTTTTATCGTTTTTTCCCACTAGTAATTTCTTATGAATTGTGGGTGCGTTTATAAAAATTTAAACTCACATACACAAACACCCAGACCAATTAACGCGCGAGTTATCAATCAACGTGGGCGATTGTGAATGAAACCAATCAGAATGGATCCAATTTCTCCATATCTTGGATTACCCTATTATAAATAAACCCTTCGCATAAATTAATAATAGCAATACATTATTGTCTCTCATTTATGAATAGATTAATTGGTATCCCTTAATTGCTGTGATCATAATCAGTACCTAAAGGATATAGTTTTAATATCTAAGGACGGATTTCCCATAATTATAAAGACCTTCAGTGCTATTCTCTAAGGAGCAGCGCTGCCTCAGCATTGAAACAACGTTTAAAAAAGAAACTGTTTAGTAAACACTAAGGTACTGATAGCAACGCGTCGTGACCTTAATAGCATATATATAGAATAGCATATCTGTCCGAGTCAATTTTCCACATAAATTATGAGAATGAATAGCTTTTGAATGCGTTTCTGATGAAATTATGACTGTGTTTGGTTTTGTTGGTGAAATTAGATCAAAATAGATAAATATCATCAGATTTTTCTTCTTCGTGTGAGGGTGTGGCCACCTCTCAGGTTTTCAGTTAATTAGTTTCGCTTCTGGGAACGCCACAGACCTCTGACGTGACGTGACGTTTGAACAGATATTTATTATGTAAGTCTAGGTTTACTCACGGTGTTTTCTGGCATCGATGTCAGAGGTTCGTTGTATCATGGGTGCGTTTACAAACATAGAAACTCACATACACAAACACCCAGACCCGAAACAATTATTTGTAATTGAAAAATAGGCAGTTCATCAGATGACATTTAAAAATTATAGCAGCATTACACTAGCAATCAAAATTAAAATATTCCCTTCCTGCCAACTCATCAAAATGGACAAACATTTAATTGCAATTTGCTGATAAGCCATTGAAAAACAATTCGGTGGAAACCGAATCACATCAATATATTTTCGATTCAGCGTTTTTAATCAAAATAAGTTGCCAATTAAACTGATTAATGTTTTCGTTAATACTTTGCATTTAAATATTGTTTTTTTAACCAGTATCTCAGTTATTTACCTCACTTTAGATCAGGTTCGAAAGAAATAAGTTGGTAAAGAATATTATTAGAAGACATAAAACATCATAACAATGATCAAATAGTACACCCACATTTCGTCAGATATTACTTGGACTCATGTAGTATGGCGTTAGCTTATTGAGATCAACCGGCTACGTCCAGGCTCTTTGACTGTTACTGAAAAATTCCTGATCTGAAATCACACTTAGCCCGACCCAGAAACTAAACCCAGAAGCCCATACTCAACAGTCCTGCTTACAACTATTTTTAGAAAAATACAAAGAGTAACTTTGTAATACATTTTTTTTAACGTGGTTAAATCATCAACTGAGTCCTCCCACCAAGGGCAGAACGGGAGGGACTTTCAGAATCGTACTGACTAAAATCCACGGTGTCCTTCAATAGCCCTTTACGTACCGGGGTCACGGTGATTCGTGAGATCCGCGACCCCGGCAAGCTTTGGCCCTCTATACTACGTCATAAAAAATATAGTCGAATAGAGAAATGTTAAATTTTTTGAAGTCTGTTATAAAGACACATTCATACTTTATACTCTTTATACGCCCGGGTTTGAACTCAAAACATCGTGCATGAGAGGTGAGATGTTATACTATGGGACATCACTTCAATTCTAAACTAACAGCGACAAAGGAAGACAAAACAGTCTGAAGTGCCTACTGTAACCCACACATTATGTGAAAGTAGCTAATTAAACATAGCTTTAACGAATTCTGGCATTCCAACAATTCGTATAACTTCGTGTAGAAATAACACAAAGTGTTTGTAAAGGCGGTTCAAATGAATGAAATACAACACGCCTCGAATTAAGTACATGAAGGTTCGTTTAAAAGCTACTGTTGGACTTACTGTAGAGGTATGCATAATCGTATGAGCTAGACATGAAACAGACTTTCAGTGTACTTTGGGGCTAACTGGGAAATAGTACTTTGTAACCCTGCCGTAGGTTATATTTAATCAGTCATGGTTACTATTTTTAAGCTTTGTTTTGTCTACCCTATATGTCATGTCTAATTTACTGTATGATGTGTAGAAGGAAGGTAGGATTTAAAATTAGAACGTCAAGTTAAAAGATATTTATTAGATTTTATGTAAGTTTAGGTATTAACTGGGCGTGGATAGCTATATCCGAAACTGTATCGAAAAATACTAAAATCAAAATCGGCCTCGAGACTCCTTTCGTCTCGAGGCCGATTTTGACGAAAACTAAAACTGCACAGATTTTAGAAAAATGCTAAATCCTGGCCGGGAATCGTACCCGCTGATTGTGGAAAAAAAAATCACAGCCTGTCTTATAACACTATTCGATAGTGTCGCTTTAAAGCCTTTGTCAAACAGACAGGCGTGGCGAATGCGAAGCGTGACGTTTTTATTTGTAATGTTTGGAATTGTTTGAAACAAAGAAAAGCGAAAGCGATCCGATAGCGTGACCGAACTATCGCACTGACGTCTCGTATCGGTTCGTTATCGCTTCGGACTCGCCTGTCTGTTTGACAAAGGCTTAAAGGATCACATTCTGGGAATAGTATACGGCAAACTTTTCATTTTATTTCGTTTTTTTTATTATTATAAAATGGTTGAACTTCTGCAGGCCTTTCATGAAACTACTTTTAAAAATTTCTTAATCCTGAACTCGGGCCCTTCCTCTGTGCCTACTTATTTAATAACGAATTCTAAATTAATAGCAATGGCAAGAAAATTCAACAGGGCCTAAAAAACAATGATATCATCCTCAGATCAAATTGAACATCCTTTAAGGAACTAGAGAAAAAAAACTACTCACGTAAATGGATAAAATCCTACTAATGCCTTATGTGGGTAGTTTCCATGTTTCTTTCAGCTTACAAAGGCAAAGCTTCTTTGTGCTATAGATAATTTCACAGCGACATCTGGTGGTTCGAAATAAAAGCACTAGTTTGACCTCTTTTGTGTTTTGCGGAACAAGGAACGAAATTTGATAATATTGGGTGTGTACCAAAATGTATATTTTGTTTTATGATGCATCTTATCCTTTCTTAGTTTATGTTGGACTTCACTAACATCGGTAAAAGAAAATCAACGTGAAGAAATCAGGAATTCTGCCCTGAGATGTGAACTAGAGTTAGCTTGGATAATGGGTCAGTTTTAGCTCAGTCGTATACTCCAAATACTCCAGTTTGAATCTGAAAGCTACTAATTGACAATACCCTAATGGAAATTGTATCTAACATAATTAATCGATGGACC
The DNA here is from genome assembly GCA_943136025.2 of Agrotis puta. Lineage (NCBI taxonomy): Eukaryota > Metazoa > Arthropoda > Insecta > Lepidoptera > Noctuidae > Agrotis > Agrotis puta. The sequence goes on from OW964171.2 coordinate 7,250,283, forward strand.
GGCCAACTGGATCAATCTAATCTAAATCTTGAAAGCCCTCATCAATATAAAGTTAGGTTATCTAACTTCAGCTTGTGCTACGAAAACGATTTTTTTACATAGTTTTGTTATTTAGAGATCTATCGATATTTTATATTTCTTTATAGAAGGTTCTCCTCACAAAAAGAGAAGATAGATTATGGTTCTAAGTAAGAAGACTCAATCAAGTTACTTTTTAGTTATGGAAGTTCTTATTTCGATATATAGCCTTTCTAGATAAATGGTTTTTTTTTTTTCATTGTGAACTAGTATTTCCTGAGATTATCCAAACATACAAACAATTCAGCTTTATAATAATAATAGATAATATAGATAATAAATCATTATACCCTTGTTCTAATTCCATTGAATGTAAAACATGGAGCCTTTTTTGTCTTCCAAAAAGGCTTTAATTTCAAATTTACTATTTGGATGTAACGAATATTTTTCGATCGCTCGAAAGGAAATTATTTTATCTTTTAGAACATAAACTTAATAGGATATTTAAATTGTCAAAAAATATTTGTCACGTATTTTTTTTTTGTTACATAAACCGTAATTTACGAAGATACGAGTACTACGCTTTTCAAACTGCCAATACTTCACAAGCAATTACAGTTTACACTTCTTTCTGACGTCACGAACCCCCACTCTCGGATTTTGATACGTTATATCTTAATAAATGTGCGTTGATTAGACAAAAGAAAAAAAAAGGAAGCATTATTTTTCAAAACTCTAACTGACGTTCCAGGGTGACGGTTGCCTGATGAGATAGTCGCGCGACCCCGGCAGTCTTTAGCCCTCGGGGCCCCCCCCGTCAGATTGCTGACAGCTTTTGAGACGCGCGAGGAATACGATCTGCCTTCGACCCGTGCGTGGTCCCAGATCGGCAATTCACCAATTACTCGCCGTCCGCGTGCCCCCGTAAGAATCGCTTATAAGAACAAGATTTTTTTTTTTTTTTCGTGGTAAAATCATCAAATGAGTCCTCCCACCCAGGGCAGGGCGGAAGGGACTGTCAGACTTGTACTGACTAAAATCCACGGTGTCCTTCAATAGCCCTTTACGTACTAGGGTCACGGTAATCCCTTGGTCCCGCGACCCCAGCAGGCTTTGGCCCTCTACAGGCCCCGTCATTATGCTGACACTCTTTGAGGTATAAGAACAAGATGGACAAAGAAAAGTAGCCATTTTCTTTTTAATTAACTTTTGGCTTCAAGGCATACTGTGATGTTGAAAGCGCAGGAGAACAGTTTCCTAATCTGATTCTCTATACTCGTTTCCTATCTATAAACTTTTACATTGTCAAAACAAAGTTCGTTCAGCCATGATGCCATTTACGCCACCGCACCGTGCAAAGTTCTGTTGACATTAAATAGTTCAAATTCAATAAGGAGTCTAAAGGCCATCCAAACTAATATTATAAATGCGAAAGTAACTCTGTCTGTCTGTCTTTTCTTCACGCCTAAACTACTGAACCGATTTGTGTGAAATTTGGTACAGACATAGTTTGGAACTTGAGAAAGGACATAGGATAGCTTTTATTACATTAAAAGAGTTCAGTTTCCGCTGAAAACTGCGTTTGCAATTACCATAAATAAAGCCCAAGGGCAAACGCTAAACGGGGGTACATCTTGAAAAATACTGTTTCTCCCATGGACAACTCTACAAGAGTGTCGAAACCACAAAACCTTTATATTTTTGCAAAGGATGGCAAAACTAAAAACGTGGTAGGTATACAGAAATGTCTTGGTGTAAGAAACTTTCATAATCTCTAAAGCCTAAAATAATAGAACATTTGTCAAGGAAGAAACAAGGGAGAAACAGTCTTTTTTCCTTTTGAACTGAAATGTCAAATCAGTAGAACGATCGGAAAATAATTTTTCGATCGGCAAAACGGCTTTAATGCCCTAAGTGAGTATACATCTCTTAAATTCAAACGCAGAGCTCATTATGTTGATTTTTGAAGAGTTCCCTAGAATATCTTCCACATTTCATTTTTGAAGAGATCCCGCGAGATCGGAAACTATGTGGGTAAAACCAAAAATCTGCTGGAAGTCACTATTCCACGCGAACGAAGTCGCGGTCAAAAGCTAGTAATAGTTATAAATACACGGTACACCCATCACCAGAGTTCTTTAAGCATTGTTTGGTGTCAATCCAGTTATAAAAGCCGGAGTGGCTGATGAAGCCGGTGATGATTTTTAATAATAAAAATAACATGTTTTAAAAAGTAACATGTTTTTTTTTAAGATTATGTTTTGTCAACATGTCTTGATGAAAGTTTCAAGAATGAGTGTGAGACCAAAGAAGTAATGAAAGGAAGTGACCACTGACTGAGGTTACCACGTAAGATATATAAAGGAAGTATGGACGAAAAACAATTTAGGATAAGCGCAAAATAATCAAATCGAAAGTTTTATGTAAAGCTTACAGCTTTGATATGTATACTTGATTTAATATAATTACTTTTTTTTTTTTTTATCGTGGTAAAATCATCAAATGAGTCCTCCCACCCAGGGCAGGGCGGGAGGGACTGTCAGACTTGTACTGACTAAAATCCACGGTGTCCTTCAATAGCCCTTTACGTACTAGGGTCACGGTAATCCCTTGGTTCCGCGACCCCAGTAAATTACGTAACAGGAAAAAAAAAATGTAAACATAGATTTTTCACTTCGTCATTAATTTGTTACGTTGTGCTGTAAACGTTCTACGACATTAAATCATGAAACCTACAAATTACACGTTACTCGAAACCCAATAATTTTTTAAAAAAGTAACGCATCGATTTTCACACCAATGAAATTATCCGAACTATCAATCAAACATTCGAACAATTACCTTTGTTTAATGTCTGTCAAAATTCATGATAAATGATAAGGAAAATCACATCCCTAGTCCACAAAACTCGCACCTAGTCGTAGATAAGGTAATTACTCCGTTACGGTCCACAAACGAGGGGCCTTAATTGTTGCCACATTAGTTTGGCAGTCAACGGATACCCCGATATCCCCAACAAAGCTAACTTTTGAATTTAAACCTTAAAACAATTCCCTTGCGCTTAGTAACGTTTTTATACGCAGACATTAAATTAAAAGCGGTCGTTTGGTACGTGAGGGCCTTTTAATAATGCAAGCGGTCGGCAGCCAACATTATGCGTTGTCATGCATGAGTGTGACGTAGGTAGCCATCTAAAGCTGCCTTGTATCCTCCCATGTACTCGCGAAAGGTCAGCGCGTACACAAAGTAACATACCTTCCCTACATAACTTCACAGGAACTACCGAATATAAGGCTATCTCTAGCACTTAAAATATCACTGTCTCTCGCAGTTAGCAAAATGTCATTTTGACATGTTCGCATTTTGTACGAACATGTTGTACCAGGTGAGATCGTACAATATTAACGTTGAAAAAGGTTTATTACCTAACAAATGGCCAACCTACGCACACGTCATAACAATGCGTATCGAGGAATAACCGTGATTTATTTCAGGGACACATTCTGAACTAATCTGTGCTGTGTATTACATAATTTGTAGGGAAAAGAAGCTATATTTTTTTGGAGAAGATTAGGCTACAAAACAAATTGAACATCTACTCGTAAAATGCCTCTGGAGTGTGTGTAATCTGGCGGCATATTCGCTGAAAAGTCTTCGTACAACGTCTTAATCGTTTCGCCGTGCGAGGAAAATACGAATGTAGGCCGAGGTCAGGCAAAATTGAATAATGAAAGCGAATTCTACATGTGTGTTTCAAGTTTTTCTTTCTGCGAGATATGTGAAAATATATTTCTGAGTTTGTTATGCCAAATTTATTTTTGAGTTGATTTTAGATAAACACTTTTTGGTAAGCCAATCTAACTTAATAGTAAAGAATCCTCTAGGTAACCGCCTTGATCTTGTCCTAAGTACTAATCTTTGCTTATTTCATACTTATTATAATGCAGAAGTATTTTTTTTTTTATTTCTTTTTTCTCGACGAAATTGCTGAACTGATTTAAATATTTCAATCAGTTATATAGTTATGATCCCAAATAATACGCCTTTACTGTCTCACTGTTGACCAAAGGCTTCCCAGCCGCATTGGTAGACGCCCACGGCGACGGACGTCGCTAGACGATCTCCGGCCACCGTAGGCGCGGGCATGCACGCGGCGAGTAAAATGGATGACTCGCTGTCCGACCATGGACAATGCCCGGGTCGACGGCGCGTTGTGTTCCACGCGCGCCTCAAAGAGTTTCAGCATAATGACGGGGCCCCCCTTTAGAGGGCCAAACCCTGCCGGGGTCGCGGGACTTACGAATTACCGTGACCCCGGTACATAAAGGGCTTTTGAAGGACACCGTGGATTTTAGTCAGTATGATTCTGACAGTAAGGTGGGAGGACTCATTTGATGATTTTACCACGATAAAAAAAACGCTACCCAGCCCCGTTTTAACCTCTTGAGTGTTGGGCTATGTTGAACGACTTTCCCGAATAATCAACCAAGCACCATTTAGAAGTTAGAAGTATCTACAGACGTGAAGTGGATATGAATTTTGCTAACCAACTTGTTAGCGGAAATCAAGTTCGCCTCTCTGTAATATTTTTACTTGAAATTAGGTTATCGCTTGTCAAGCGTACTATTGGCAGAGTAAACGTTGTTACCATCCGCCTACATACGTCGTTTTTGTGGAATTATTGATACTAGCTGTCGCCGCGGATCGATTTAGGGGAAAAAATGAGAAAAAGTGTTTTTTTTATTATTATTTTTAAGTCACCACGGATGATGTCTTTGTAATTGCGTCAAATTGCATTAAATAAATGTAGTACCATGAATTTTCCACAGGACTTTAGTCGTCTCGCGGACTTTGGGGTCCACAAATATATTTATAAAATTAAAGATTGAGAAACAGATCATCATCATCTTCCTGCCCTGATGAAAATATATGTAAATCTTTACTTGTCCCACTTTAATAAAAAATGAAAACGCTACTACACAATAGGAATTAATCTTGTATCGTTAGTGCAATTTCAAAAGTTTAAACTTAAATACACAAACAGCAACAATAGCTCACCACACATCCAGTACAATTACTTGTTTGTAAAACCACTGGGTCAACCGCCAAACATGTCTTAATTTTTTGTTACAAACAGTATGAAACAACATCAAATATTGTTAGCACGTTAGAATGAACATACGCCATCCAATTTGTAACACAAGCACCGATGTCTACGTTCAAGTAATAATATTGTGCACCTCATGTAGGTTTGTTTACACGGTAGAATTTCAAATGTTAACATTTCTGAACACTATAAATTTAATTCCGTGAACTAGTGTAATAAAACAGAGAGTACATAATGTACACTAACTTCAAGCGCTGCCTGCTGTGTGCAACTTAAAGTAGGATCGTGTTAAACATTTATGTTGTAGTGTTGTAGAATGCTGAATAAAAAAGGTTACATGGTCAGTCACTACATGGTAGACTTTTGAAAAGACTTGAACACAGACGTCACTTGAAAACAGAAGTGCAATTCGAACTCGTATCGTCGTCATCTATAACAAAACAGGCTTACTGTATGGGAGCCCCCTAAAATAAATGTTTTCATTTAATTTAATTATCTATTTTTATAGTCAATATATATTATGTTGTCGTTATCAATATCGAGCAAAAAGAAAACGACCGAAAAAAAGTTTGTTGTATGAGAGCCCCTTTTTTTTCGTGGTAAAATCATCAAATAAGTCTTCCCATGCGAAGCCGGACGTTTTTATTTGTAACGTATGGAATTGTTTGAATCCAGTCACATAGAAAAGTGAAAGCGATCCGATAGCACGACCGAACTATCGGACTGACGTCTCGTATCGGTTCGTTATCGCTTCGGACTCGCCTGTCTGTTTGACAAAGGCTTTAAACATTATAAAACACCGTTTCAAATTATATAGGTAATATTTTTATATTAATCCGAACTTATATCCAAAGTAAAAACTATTCTGAATATACGAGTACTCGTATTATTCCGCAGCCAATCCATTATTCCACTATCTAAGGACGAAAAGGCAATTCCGCTTTCTGTACACCTAAGCGGGGAACACAAATCGATTGTTTTAATGGTCCCATCTAAGATATAGAGGAAATAAAGCTATAAAGTGAAATAGACGCATTGTCGGGAGCAGAAATGGAACGGCGACGGGTCACAACCGAAAATAGCTTGTTGTTAATCTGTGACCTTTGACATCCCGACCAGGGCTGACCCATGCCTAATTTATTAAAGGTGCCTACAGCCGTTTGTTACGGACATCTACACGTCGTCTGGTTTGCTACTTATCTCATGTTAATTTTAGTGTAGAACCTTGAATCGACAAGGTTATAATTGTTTTTTAACTGTTGATTTATTTGGTGACAAATTGGAAAGTAGCGTAAGTGTTACCAAAGACTGGGTATGCGGGCGGCGAGTAATGGGCGACTCGCTGTCCGACTATGGACGGCGCGTTGTGTTCCACACACGCCTCAAAGAGTGTCGGTATAATGCCGGCCCTCCCCCTTAGAGGGCCAAAGCCTGCCGGGGTCGCGGGGCTAACGAATACCGTGACCCCGTAACGCTATTGAAGGACACCGTGGATTTTAGTCAGTACAAGTTTAACAGTCCCTCGTGCCCTACCCTGGGTGGGAAGACTCATTTGATATTTTAACCACGCTAAAAAAAAGTGTTACCAAAGACGTAACGGGTCTGCCAAAGCAGTTCACCTGACCTTGGAACGTAGAGGGATAAGGGAAAACGATGGATTTTAGTCAGTACGTGCCTGACAGTCCCTTCGGCTCCAGGGCAAAAGGACTCATTTCATGATTTTCCAGTTTAAAATAATGGTTACCAAAGAAAAAATGTGGAAGTTTTCTCAGTAGCGGGTCAAAACATGTTAATTACTTAATCACTAAGTTCGCTAACAGTCTTAGTAAAATTTATAGCAGCTTGATACACATACCGACAAATGCGAGCAAATTAACTTAAACCAATTACTTACCCATCATCAATAATTAATCGATGATGAAGCGTCCACAGACTTCAAAGGGAACTTACTTAATATTCACAATGTTTTATAGCAGAAGCCAGAGGGTTAGTTTGTTTGTGCGCCGTGACTTGACCTACAAAGTGGTTTTGATGCCGCCACTGTCCGTCAAATCGTTATTTCTACGACAAATCGCGAGCTCGGTCGAGTCGTGCCGGCCAGCTAACTTCCTGATTTATAGTCGGCCATTTATCTCGATATTCTTATATCGGGATCATTGTGGACACTTTTTGCATATTAAGTGGACTTGCAGATGCGAGATTCTCGATTTTCTTTGAGATTTTCGTGTTTTTTAACGGATAACTTACATGGGCAGAAATCTATTTAGTAAATTATGTAGATCAGCTAACAACTTTAGAAAACCTTATACAGCCTCTGATGTTTCTGGTAATGAGACTCACATCCCATCTCGGAGCATTTTAGATAAAAAAATATATATTTTATTTGTTTTAAATATAACTGCGGTATGACGGTAATTTTTATTAACAACCAAATATCATTCATTTTATCACGATTTTATTGTTGGTTCGTCCCAAAGTCACACGAGCAAATACAAGAACGTGACAAGATAACCCTTTCATTGCTTTCACGATATCGTTCAAACAAATAACTATCAAAGCGTCAAATATAAACAAGGATTTTATCTCCTTGAATTTGTGCAAAAAAAAAGAAAATAAGTCAACCAAAGAGTTTTTACCGCTTCAAAGGAGGAAAGGTCACCTCAGTTATAGTGGCTACCTATCTACCTGTAATATTTGGGGTTGGTAACTACCTGAGTTTGTTATAGACCTCTCCTTGTCGGTCAAGTTAAATGAGTGGACCATTTGCTTAATAATTCTAGAAGCGGATTAAAATAGTAAGACGGGATACCCAGACATGAATCCATTTTCTATATTTTCACGAGTACAAATCTTCATATCTACTAACAGTACTAACTCTGTAAAAGACTGAAACTTTTTTCATGATAGAAGGATTTTAAAAAGGTGCACAGACTTAGGACATAGGATTTTTACACCGAGACAATCTTGCCTAGGCATAGTTTTCAACTATCATCGGCAGCAGGCAAAGGGTTTTTTTTTATCGTGGTAAAATCATCAAATGAGTCCTCCCACCCAGGGCAGGGCGGGAGGGACTGTCAGACTTGTACTGACTAAAATCCACGGTGTCCTTCAAAAGCCCTTTACGTACCGGGGTCACGGTAATCCCTTGGTCCCGCGACCCCGGAGCAGGCAAAGGGTAGAAGTGATTAAAACTAATTTTCTCTTCTAATTTCACTATCTTGGACTCAACATAAAACATGTATTTTAAAACCGTATTGAACTCGCGACCCATCTTTTTTTAAAGAGTTAACATCGCCTAAGAACTATCTTAGACGAAAAACACAACAGTATATTAAATAACATAAAATTAATAGTGACTGCGCCCATTCATTCATCGTGAAAATGTAGCATTCTAATGCCTTTATCAAACAGACAGGCGAAAGCGAAGCGAGTCCGAGGCGATACCGAACTGAAGCGAGACGTCAGTCCAATAGTTCTGCCACGCTATCGGATCGCTTTCGCTTTTCTATGTGACTGGGTTCAAACAATTCCATACATTACAAATAAAAACGTCACGCTTCGCATTCGCGACGCCAGTCTGTTTGACAAAGGCTTAATGGCGAAATGTTTTTTTGAAATTGGTCCAATAGTTTTGAGTTTACTCATTGCAGACGCACAAAATAAAAAATAAACTTTCTCCTTATAATATTATATTATGTATAAAAGATATAGATTATTCACGTTGACCTCGGCTCCAATTTACGGATTCACAATTCATGTGCCTCTTCATTTGCGATTCACCATCGATCTAGTGAGTTTAATACTTAATCAGTTGCTTTTATTTCTGAAAGGCCGGTTAATGAATTAGTGGCTGCGTACCGGCTCATCGAATATTAAATTAATAAAGAGTTGCATTGGGATAATATATTTTACAACACAGTTTCAAGCGATGACCGAATTTATCTGTTGAATATTGTTTATGGAAAGGTCAATAGTTACTATAAATCCGCCGTTTAATTAGTTGGTTGGTTAGTTGATGGTTGATGCCTTTTTTTAGGTGGCAATGTCATCAAATGAGCTCCAGGTGTAGTGGAAGGGAAAATCCACCGTGTTCTTTAAATTGCAGTTTACGTTTCAGAGTCATGGTAACCTACGCGCTGGCACTGTCACCCTATTAGTCGTGGCCCGCAAGTCCGAGCCTACGGAGTAGCTGGATAAAGCCGCTGGATACCCGACGCTCTGGGCTTCTGTCGCGGCGGCTAAATCGTGAGGTGGAGGATGAGCTCTCCATTACGTATTCCGCCTTCTCCTTCAAGGAAATATGATTGGTACCATCTAGCAGACTTAAGGCAGTGGACACAGTGACTGCATCCGATACCTTACTAAGGTTAATTTCTTGAGGTTTAATTTTGATTCGCAAAAACATACCAAAACTATTCGGGGGTACCATTCCCTCATTTCCCACTAAGAATTACGAGATTTAAGAAAAAAGAAAATTTTATCAGGCTAGGGTAATTTAAGAACAGTCACATGTGTATGTCCCGCGAATAAGAAATCAACAAAAACTCAACCTCAGCTTATTCTACCCAACATCTTCCATAATTGGACCATTCAATCTCACAAGCTTAACTTCACATATCTGCCCACATTTTTGACTAAAGACAAACGTGAGAAAAATTCTGACGCCCACAATGGGAGCATGTTGAGTGGTTATTCTACAGAATTGAATGACAAAGGGAGTAAAACTACGCGAGGGTGGAGTGAGATGCCCGGACAATAGCCAGATGTCAGTGCAATTGAATACCGCACTTGACGCGCCCATGAAATATGTATTGGGTCCATCGCTGGTGTCAGTTATGGTAGGAATAAACGTGACTTGGGTACGGCTTGTGCTTCGAGTCCGTAACGTGTAGAAGAGTGACCACAGTCATCGAATTGGTATACACATGAACTGGTTTGGGTTGGAAAGAGTTTTATATCTATTTCAAGATTTCTCGCTACCTTTTCTGAGTATTCGGTTGCGATTAGTCCTGTTGATTGGTTGGTCGGTGAATTCGCATTCCGCGTCGTGATAACCAAGGATAGTACAATTTGTCAACATCTACACAGTTTAAGGAAACTGAACTGAATTTTTCAGCAAGTCCCGATGCATACCTCACTTGATGCACCCATAATATTGTATTGAATCGAGTTAGTGTCAGTTGTAGTCAGCCGTGGCTCAGTTAGCGTAGTTATGCGTGACTACTGTCTAAGTTTCTTCAAACATCGGTCATGATGCGAGATTTCTTGACGCATTATATCATGGAAACGTAGTAAACAGCAAGTATAATGGTCAGAATGTAAGTGGTAAAACGTAGAAACTGAGAAAATCAAGTGTTGGGAGAAAACAAATTGTCTACATCTATACATTCTGTGAGACCTAAAAATTCACGAAGCGAGCCCTTGCGAAAATTGCGTCTATATTTTAGTTTCCTAAAAGAGTTTTAATAGACCTTTCTGGAACAATCTAATTTTATGTTATATGAGAGACTAGTTTGCTCGTCCGAAGTTTTATCGAGAGGAAAGTTTTCGTAACCGCCGTAGGTGGCGCGTTGTGTTCCACGCGCGCCTCAAAGAGTGTCAGCATATTGACGGGGCCTGTAGAGGGCCAAAGCCTGCCGGGGTCGCGGGACCAAGGTATTACCGTGACCCCGGTACGTAAAGGGCTAGTGAAGGACACCGTGGATTTTAGTCAGTACAAGTCTGACAGTCCCTCCCGCCCTGCCCTGGGTGGGAGGACTCATTTGATGATTTTACCACGCAAAAAAAAAAAAAAAAAAACCGCCGTAGGTATTGCCGGCCTATTATGGAGCAGGTGGTAGAACGTTTTAGGTACGCTTTACATACAGGTAAGAGTCATAAAGTGAGCTTCTAAGTAGCTTTTATGAAAACAAGTGGCTTAAAACTTTTTTTTACAACATTTTGTGTACCTAGGCTATATCATAAATAAATAAATAGAAAAGGAAATAATACATGTGCAAGCATAAAATATAAACAAGTATAGAAAAGAAAATTAACAAAGTTAGAGGACGTCAAAAAATAAAAACTTTTCAAGTTTATTGTAATTTATATTTTTCGGATCTCTCTGTCTAGTACGAAAATATTTCAAGATCACTGCTGCCACAAGAAAGGTGACATTTTTCCAAATCCGTCAATAAACCTCCATCTGCGAAGAACCCTCCTTCTGCGAAGCAGTCATGCTCGCGAAGGGAGAGGACAGCGTCCTATTTCCACCCTAGCCGCAGTGGGAGACGCCAACGGCGACAGACGTCGGCAGACGATCTCCGGCTACCGTAGGTGCTGGCATGCGGTCGGCGGGTAATGGCGACTCGCTGTCTGACTATGGACCACGCCAGGGTCGACGGTGTGTTATGTTTCACGCGCGCCTCAAAGAGTGTCAGCACAAAGCCTGCCGGGGTCGCGGGACTAACGAATTACCGTGACCCCGGTACGTAAAGCGCTATTGAAAGACACCGTGTATTTTAGTCAATACGAGTCTGACAGTTCCTCAAGCCATGCTCTGGGTGGGTGGACTCATTTGATAATTTTACCACGATAAAAAAATACCTTTTTAGTGATTCTTTAATAGACAACAGTTTGCAATCCGCATCCGCAGTATCGGTACACATATTTGTTTTCTTTTTTCATAAATCTTGAAGTCCACGTGCTTCTACTTATTAAACAGCAACGTTTAAAAAGAATTCAAATTAATTAACCCTCTTTACCGTGCAAAAAGCTTAACACTGCGATAAAATAAAGTAGTATCTTATATGTATAATAAAGAATAATGAACACTGCGTAACCACGTAGCGGTCATATTATTTCTTGTTCTCTCTTTGTCAACATAATCAAACATTGTTCGTCATTATCATCTATCTTCCGTTATCCCAAATTATTTAGGGTCGGCACACTATGCTTTCTTTTTCGTGACCCACTTATATCTCTATCAAGCGATGTACCATACGTTTCAACTAAGAACAGGATGACCTTTCCGCCATATTGTGACGAGGTGCACGCTTTTTAATACTTACAAGCTCTTAAATAAACAAAAGTCATATGTAAGTAGCATTGACATGATAATATCGATATTATTTTTGTAATAACTCATTTGTCGTCATAATAATTATGGTGCCAAGGTCATGCTATTCTAAGTTGAAACGCATAGTAACAGTGATGAAAATCTTGCAATAATTATTATTTTATTTTCTTGGACCACTGCTGGCCAAATGTCTCCTCCGATTCCTTTCATGATTTGTTTTTAGCTAAAGAATTTCGTCGACGGAATAAAAGACAAAATGACAGAGTGTAGAAAGATTTCTGTGGTCTTATGCTGGAACTAATATTCAGCCTACGTGTCGTGCAATACTCGGGCAAAAAAAAACATTCTAATTGTGTAATTATAAGCAACTTTGTCTTATTAGTATAAAAGAGGACATAATTGGCTATTATACGCGTGCAGCTAAAGCCTAAACCCCGACCTTGCTTTACACGGCTTTATCAACTTAATTAGATGTTTAAAAATTTGCAACCTTACAGTAACATTTTTCTATATTATGCAAAAAAACCGCATCGAAATCCATTGCGAACTGTAAATTGCGGTCACAAAAAAACAGACACAAAATATCCGACTTTTATTTTATAACATTATTTATAGAAAAAGATAAATCCATTACCACAGTGTTCCGTCACGAAAACAATAATGTCAAAGTCAATAAAGTAGGTTGAATTCACATTATTAAATCGAGTGACCTAATTTGTGATCCGTTTATAGGCAGCTGGTTTCCCTACCGATATATTCATTGTACAAATTGGTATCTATCCAGTCCAAGTAGTGTTGCATATTTAGTATCGTTTCATCGATTTCAGCTAACAACAGGGTCAGAGGAAAATAAAAGTCAGAATCTGACTAAAAAGCGCCAAAAGTAATACTTCAATTGACGTTTACGTTCCGGTAGCCGGGGCTGTAGCCGTGGTAACCATTTGAGACAGTCCCACAGCCCTTTTTTGGAGCAAGTCTCTCGAACTATTAACGTACTAACGTCTCGGGAATAAATAAGTAACTTTCACCCCTTGGATAACAATGTACTATTTAACGGCAGTAAAAAAACGGGTCCTAAATTATAAAGTTTCGGACAAAAGTATTGACCCGTTTCGAATATTGCACATAATTTTATTTTAAAACATTACGCCAACACACTTTCCTGCCCGTTCTTTATTCAAAAGTAGTGCTAAAGCAAAAAGCAGATGTTTCTGGCTTTAAGGGCACTCGAGTTTGGTTCGTTAGCTAAATTAACGTGTTAGCCCCTAGACCGGTTTTGCACTTTCAAGTGCGTCTTCGTCACAGGAATTTCTTTGAAATGTTTAACCTGCATGTCTGTTGCCCACTACATTTTGACTTTGTCATTTAGTTAGGTATTCCAATGTAATATTTTATATAATGTAGTAAAGGTTTGTTAAAATTGGACAGACATTTTGTGTTACCAACAGTTTTATAACTTTAGGGAGAAATTGTGGTAAATGAACCTCCGTCTTGTTTATGACATGTTGGTAATTGTTCACAAAATCGGGAAAGCTTTACATTTATAATTAGAATTTTCCATTTGAAAATTTTCTGACCACTCCTTTCGTTTTTTTACCCGAAAGATAAAAATATGACATCTTAATTTTGGACTTGAAGTTAATCAATCAACCATTTTCTTTTAAACACTGTACGAAAACTTTTCTCTTTTTACATAAACAGATCTCCTAACGCAGATTATGTTGGAATAAATAAGCGTCACCATTGTGTAATTTTTTTTATCGTGGTAATATCATCAACGCAAAATACGCGCATTTGACGTGGAGTTGCGGATACCAGCCCGTTATACAATACAATACAATCATCAAATGAGACCCCGCGCGACCCCGGCAGGCTTTGGCCCCCTAGAGGGAAGCCCCGTCACTATGCTGACACTCCTTGAAGAGCGCGTGTAACACCAACGCGCCGTCGACCCGGGCATGGTCCATGGTAGGACAGCGAGTCACCCATTACCCGCTGCCCGCATGTCCGCGCCTACGGTGGCCAGAGATCGTCTGTCGACGTCCGTCGCCGTGGGCGTCTACCACTGCGGCTGGGGTGGAGGGAGGACGCTGTCCTCTTCCTCACGCGGCCCGCCTCCTCCTTCACGAGCATGTCTGCTTCGGCAGAAGGAGGCGATCGCTTCCCATTCCGTCTCGCCAAAGGTCTCCGCCTATCGCCGTCGTGCCCAAGCGGCAGTCCTGCACCGTATGCTCCACCGTGTCCTCGTTTCTTGCCTCCTTATCCGACACAGGTACCTCCACAGGTACCAGTAAATCTGGACGCCGTGACGATTATCCAACCCGATTGTGGCATGCCCTACCATTGTGTAGCTTTCTGTTTTTTTCCTTCCTTTCTGTATTTATTGTGTATCGAAATAAGTAAATTATAAAAAAAAACTTACATGAGTGAAGTAATAATAGTAGACATCGACTCCGGAATCCGCCAGTATTTCTGCGAAGTAGTTAGTGGGGCACACGAAGAAGTAGTCGCCAACTACGTCCGCGATCATTTTCTGGTTCAGATAACCATCAGTAATTTCCTCCCAGTCCGTGTACTGGAACAGAAAAAAAACGATTAAGGGTTTGAAATAAAAAAAAAAACAGAACAAATGAACACCGATTCTTAACTCACGATGTATTTTACAGTTACCAAACTAAAATACACCGTGAGTTAAGAATCTATTAATTAAGTAGTTAACTTTCAAACTAAATTCTATCATTTATTATGCTGGTTTCGTAAATGTGCACTACAGTTTAATTTATGACAGAAGTTCGATTTGTAACACGACAGTGATCATCTCTGTAACCTTAAACATTTTTTTTCTACAACTTTCGTCTTCTTGCATTCTTCCGTGTAGGACGACACGTCATCGTTTACTCCTTTTCTAATATGATTCCTTATACAATACATCCTTCTTTTCTTTGGTCTTTCTCTCTACATCTATCAACATTGTTGTGCAACAACCACTCAATAACAGACTTACACATCCCTAAAATACCACAAAGTATTTTATCTACTATCATGCTATTAATCCTCTATAAAAGAACCTATAACAATTAGCTTATTGCCAACATTAAAACACTCAATGATATAATGATCATTATATCATCCAAACGCGTGTTATAATGAATTTCAAAAAAAGAACATTCTCATGCAATGACATTTTCACCACCAGATCGCAAAAATTTTGAAAAAAGAACAACTCGTCTTATCGTGTTATATCCCGCCATTTTTTCACTCGAATATGGTATGCGAATATGGTATGTTATGAGAATCTTTTATAGAGGATTCACAGCATGATTGTAGATAAAGTCTTGTATGCAACCGTTATAATTAGGTATTAAAACACTCATGTGATACTATTATCACACTCGGCTACGCCTCGTGTGATAAACCCACATTCGTGTTTTAATACCCCTGATTATACAACAGTTGCATAAATAACTATTATTGCTATCGTACAGCCAGCAACATTAAGGCCGACCATGAACGTCGATATCTCTTTAACAGGTAAATTAGGAACACAATGTGCAGCAATGAGAAAAGTATTTTCGCATTATTGACGCTAATTTGAGATGGACATCCTTTTTAGTGGTCAGGATGTGATGAAATCACACAAATTTCTACGAACAAAGTATTGGAGCGTGCACTTAAGTGCTTGTATTGAGATTACGAAGATAAGGTCAACGGCTTGTAGGAATTAGGTGGTTGTTATACCCCCTTTAAGTTTGCTAGGTACTGTCAGCAAAATGACGGGCCCCCCCTCTAGAGGGACAAAGGCGGTCAAAAATTAAGTACTCGTAAAAATGAAGAACTTTTACTGTGGAATGAAATGAAATATCCCAAATAAATCAATTGCTGGGCTCGAAAAGATAGAGAAAACAATATTTTGTGTCTTGTTTGCTCGTATTTTTTAGTACTTCACTCTGCTTATAAGTATATATTACTCTCTTTTTTTTATAAAGCAAGTTAAATAGCTTGTCATTAATTGATCAATTACCCAAAACGTCCTCGTCATTTTTATGCCAATCTCTCAAAAAATAGAGTTGACAATATAGATACTATGACAGCAAAAAAAGAATAACATTAGCCATGTCATACTCATGACGAGTTATTTTTTAATGGTTATAATTTGTCGACAACACGCCAGACACATCATTAAATATTCAGACTGTCCTCACACAATCGATACAAAGACAAGTAACAAGGAATAACAAGTGAGACTTTCATTGTTTGTCTTTCAAATGAATGTTAATTACACACGGTACCCCAATTACATACTGTATTAAAGGTCTTGACCCTCATCATAATGGAGAAACTTTGTTAAATTTTAACAACGTAATCCTTATAACGTGACCTTTCAACGTTCATATGAATTAGTTATTCACTCTCCGCTGTGCACACATCACTTACTTGAAAAACGATGGCTTCGCGCTTAATTTTGGTGAAATCCTTGAAAATTGTGTCGACGATTTCTAAAAACTTCTCACGCTGCAAAAAACTGGGCCCGTCCTTTTCAAAGTAGTCGAGGAAATCGTAGAGCAAGAAATACGTTCCTGAAACGAGAAATACATAAAATTTATTATGTTAATGTTGCATTAAAGATGGACCGGCTATGCAAATGCTAAAGATGAAAATGTTGTAGAACCATCAGGGACATGGAACGGTGTTTTTTTTTGTTTCATGGTATTTTTTTTAGAGCAGTCAAGACGGTGAATTCTAAAGAAGTTGTCAAATATATTTAAACAATTTTACAAAATTTAATAATTCAGTGTCAAATACAGACTACTGGATATTTTTATATATTTGCTTTAAAGATCACGATTATACCAGGTTATTATTTCATTATAATTTTGAGATACAACTGATTTCTGCCGGAGCTGGTTTTTTTTCTATGAAGCGTGAGCATTCTCCTTTGGTTCGTCTACAAATCTCCTCATATCTGACTCAATGACGCAGAGAGACTCCGGGCATAGCTCTCTCCATAGCTCGTTTGGCAGACCACGTTTCAAGTGGGACAGAGGAATAAAGAAAAAGAGAGCGAGTGAGAAATATCGTGAGATGCAATGGAAGTGAGAGAGAAAGCAGGAGATAATTATATGTAGTATTACCAGATATGAAAGCATACCTGAAAAATTTTAGAGCAAAGAAAACCGATTTATTAAATCACTATTTGAATCTCAAACAAAAATATATTTGATGTTTAGATGCATTTATCTACAGACTTCATGAGTTTTGGTTTGGTTTTGGTTTTGGGTAAATGAATACGAAACACCTAACGTGGAAAATTAAATACTTTATAATGGTTTTTAATGGGCATGTTAACAGCATCAATAAAGCCTTTGTCAAACAGACTGGCGTGGCGAATGCGAATCGTGACGTTTTTATTATTAATGTATGGAACTGTTTGAATCGAGTCACAAAGAAACGCGATCCGATAGCGTGACAGAACTATCGCACTGACGTCTCGCTGACGTCTCGCTTCGGAAATGCTTCGCTTTCGCCGGTCTGTTTGACAAAGGCATTAATCGCAAATTTAATTAGTCCGTCTGATAACGCATCAAAATGCGCAAGTCCGTGACGTCAGAAGCAAGTGAAAACTGCACACTTGGTTTACGTAACCAAAGAAAAAATACGTGTCAAATATTTTTTGAAAATCAAACTGACGGACAAAATAGGATTTTTTTAGTTAAATACACTCAATGAAATTACATATTGCAATTCATCATAAATATCTTAAACGCCCACAAAAAAAAATCGTTAAATCAAAAAAATGTCGACCAAAGTGGTTTTTGCGGAGCATCCCTTTTGCTGTCTTAATCTAATTAAATCATCTACGTTGGAGCGCAAATAAAATTAGGTTCCCGTTCATTTCATTCCGTTTGTTTACGTCTGTTCAAAAGCTCTAGCTTTGACTTGGTTCCCACTTTTATTTAGTTCATGTTCTTTGTTCATTTTCTCTTTACCCACTTTTATTACCCACTTAGGTGTACCAAGAAAGGTATTATTAAACCATTTATTCCTAATATTATGAAGTATTTCTCAATAACAGCCGTGTAGTTTGGATTTGTGAACGGCTTATGTCAATAGGTTTATCCCTTTGCATGGGGTATAAACATAACTAGCGAAGTGTGGATGTACTATATTATTTAGGTACACCAAATAGTAGGTACATCCAGATTTCACCAGCATGCTAAGTGTATTATCCACTCCTGTCGGGGTTGCGGGACTAACGAGCTACAAGTAACTCTGGAACGTAATGGGCCATTGAAGGACACCGTAGATATTAGTCAGTACAAGTCTGACAGTGCCTTCTGCCCTGCCCTGGGTGTGAGGACTCATTTTTTTTTAACCTTGCCCCACACTAGGAATTTCTTCCTATATCGTGGGTTCGTTTACAAACATAGAAACTCACATACACAAACACCCAGACCCGGAACTACTACTACTACTTGACTACGCCAACCGTGACATTCGATGATTTTACCACGATAAAAAAAGTGTATTATCCACAAAGAAGTTTGGCACGTGTATCGTGTATTTTGCTCATTATTTCACTAAACACTGATAATAAGGTGAACCTATTGACATTTCCCGGGCACAATTCCAACCCACTTAGAAACTCTCAGGTCGGACGCACTTCTGACCAAAAGAACAATAGCCACCTTTTCGAGAAGTCATAAGTGCTTTTGCTATATTTTTATTTAACAGTAACTTTTGCCCGCGACTTCCCTCACGTTAATTTAGAATATGATTCGGAACGGACATATGCCTCAAAACGGGATGAAGTCCTATTATCATCTGCCGGGGTCACAAGACTGTCTCATCAGGTAACCGTGGCCCTGGAACGTAAAGGGCTATTGAATAATTTCCGTAAAGTTTAGTCAGTACAAGACTGACCGTATGGGTTCAGGACTCATTTGATGATTTTACTTACTTTAAAAAAAAAGTCTTTATTATCATAATAAACGTTATTGCTGTTTTCCTCGGTAACAGTACTTTTTTCGGCACAAAAGGTATCCTATGTCCGTCTCTGTATACCTGACAACAAATCATCGGTTCAATATATATAATCGGTTCAATGGTTTGGGCGTAAAAAGGTAAAAAAGAAACTTACTTTTTGCTCATGTAATTGAATATTAAGTTAAGTTTAAGTATAACGCCTACTTTTACGTACTTAAAGGAAAGACAGAGATTTATTGGTCACTCGCATTTTGTTTTCTTTGATGAAGACCGAAGCCTGCTACTAAGCTACGTACTGGGCTTGTCTTTACCCCACGATTTTATTTGATAAGTCGTGTCAAGTGTAAAGATTCAAGCTTAGCTTAAGATAAGACTCAAGCTTAGCTTAAGGTAGGCTTATCTTAAGCTATGCTATGTATATTGTATATATAAATTATGTTAACACATGAAGAAAAAGTTTGCGATCACTTTTAAAAAATCGTTACAATAGATCTTTTCTGTTACAATAGATTATAATTATGATTTCACAGGGTATTTCAGCAGTGCCCTGTAGTATCGGCCCCGACTAACTAGTTGTAAGTCGTGGATTCGACCCAGCCTGGTGGTTCTTTGTGCAATTTATTCCATCACCACTACTCCCAAAACGGTGAAGGAAAACATCGTGAGGAAACCGGCATGTCCTAGAACCAAAAAAATCGAAGACATGTGACATCTACTGACCCGCATTAAGCCCGCGTGGTGGATAATGCCCACACTCTCTCACAGAGAGAAGGCCTGTGTCCTAGTGATCAGGGATTTTTTTTTTTGATGTTTTTTAATCAATAGACTCATGTCTATTCAATTAAAAAAACATACAATGTATACCTCACACCCACAGATAAAACCTGGACTTAAGTTTTTTTGAAGTGAAAACTTCTTTAGCGGCGTTGAGCACTTTTTCTGTAATGGGTATAAAATCTTAAACTCGCGTCAGGACACGTGACCCTGACCGAAAAAGCGTAGGACGGCGCAGGGCACTTGCGTGAATGTTCGTGTGACTTTATTACTTTTAAAGAAGTTTGTATGCTGGATACATTCGTTGCTAGGTAACATTGTTTATAAAAGATGTACGTCACATTGGAAAATTATTGAAATAAAAAGTCAACCATTTTTGCGAGTTTTACTAAAATCTGTTCACAAGATATTTCCAACAATTACTATTCAAGTTTTCACTTCTACCGGCACTCCCAGAGTGCAACCCGTCGTTTTTTTTTTTTTTTTGTCGTGGTAAAATCATCAAATGAGTCCTCCCACCCAGGGCAGGGCAGGAGGGACTGTCAGACTTGTACTGACTAAAATCCACGGTGTCCTTCAATAGCCCTTTACGTACCGGGGTCACGTTAATCCGTTAGTCCCGCGACCCCAGCAGGCGGACTTAAGTCATACATTAATTATTAATAGCAAGTATTAGTAAACGAAGCTGTTGTTACACCTCTGTATCCTTTGAAGGTTACAGGCGTAACGTGATGTTGATGTTGTGTTCAATCAACTATAGTAGATATAGTATTGCGTAGTAACTTAAATAGTAAACAAGTACACGTGTAGGCACTTAAGTTTGTACTACAATATTAAGTCGATGCGCGATGTATCTAAGGGTCACGACACATCTGCGGGACGTACCACGCCGAACGTTCAGTCGAATACGCTCGTAGTGTTTTTCAAGTTCCATAAGACACATCAGCTGAATTTACGTCGTGTGTCTTATTGCCGGGCCACATTTACGTCAAAAAGTCTTAAAATGTTCGTATAATCGTTAATTAACGCGATAATTAACGGCATTACCCGTTCGTACGGCCCTAGTGATAGGAAACTTCAAAACACTGTGATTGCGAGCGTATCTAACCGAACATTCGACGCGGTACGTTGTGCAGATCTTGCTGCGATCCTTACGCAGCGTCCGCACGAGTAGGTAATTATGCACGGGTAAGCAAGCCGACTTAGTTTGGTATGAATATTTTAAGCTACATTAGCCAACTTGACGATTTTTCTGAGGTTATTCTTTATAAGAGATAGACTTCGCTTGTGTGATTAGTATCTTGGGAACTCTATTAGTTTTTTACCTTTTTTACGTTTCATCATCTTTTAGGGTCAAACTGGGCAATACGCCCTATTTGACAAATCGCCCCGTCATTCTAGCATTCAAACTTACTGCTGGGACTTACACGGGAGGGTGGACATTCTTGGCGTACAACATAGCCCTCGGCCTCGGCCATATTATACGAGTACGCCAACAACGGTCACACTTGCTTGGGGCGATAACCGGGGCAACAATGGGGCGTATTACGTACTTTTACCTGACATGAGACCTCAACAAAACTGGCTATATGGATGTGTTATTAGGTGCAACTCTATCTAACCCTTTGAAAATTAAGCACGTTATGTTTTGAAATTGTTTGGAAATGGTTTTTGCAAACCAGGGTATCTATAAATGCTTCTTTAGCAATAATGAATAACATGAGTTTGTTGATTAAATTCGTAAAATGGAATACATCTTTTTTTTTTTTGTTAGGGACAAAATACAGTTACCTACATGCCAAGCTTAAGTAGAGGATCTAAAACTAGCATAATATATCTTTTTTTATAATACATAAATTCCTTATGTATTTAAATATACATATAACCCAAACTATTGTCCACGAATTTACAAAAATACAAATAAAAGAAAACAGACATAGAGTGTGCATCATAAAAGAAGATAAAAAAATAGAAATTATTAAGATTTTAGTAGCTCTATAATTGCTCCCGGCTTAAAACGGTTTTTGGATAAGGTAAATACCTATGTCAAGCTCCATAAAGTATACTCGTAAGTCATCTAGACATGCGAATTTATTTTTTTAGGCCAACGTGTTAGATACCTACAGGCTTGATTTTTTAAATGGGGCATCAAGGTTACTTTAACTAAAATAGTTACAAGAAAAACTAATGAGGTGATAAATTTATATGATTATCCAACTATAGAGTCATTTAATCCTAATTCACGACAACAGCAATCAATTCGCGCTATGTGGAAAGAAAATACGCTTTACTATAAGCCCTGATGTAAAATTCACCAATGTAATATTCATCCGGTATAATTACACACACAGTACCTAACACTAATATGGAAATCTTTAGCCATACATAACTTTAAGAGGCTTAGCTCAGTAATCATCACAATCACTTAATATACATATTGTAACAGTTCCCATAACGATAACTGGCATTTTATCTCAACCCTGAAAAAAAGATCTTACGCTCCGAATCAACACGAATACCTTTTATTCCGTACCTTTTAAATTTTTAATGAGCCGTGTTTACGAGGCCTTGATAAAAATGACAATTATAACTGAAGTACCTTTGGTACCAGGGCCGTATTTTCCAATAGGTACTCTGGGCACTTGCCCAGGGCTCCACTATTATCCTTAGGGGTCTCAAGTTCCAAATGCTACTCTCGGTTGTGTTAAAATATTACAACGGCCCTGGACTACATACTTCAACTGGAAGCACAGGTTTGTTTTCAGTCAGTCAAGTATGACAGGCTCTTACGCTCCACCAATAGAGGGAGGACTCATTTGAAAAGAGGGTGCTCACTTTTGCATCTGTAGTAGGATGTGACGAGCTTAGTGAGCACCCTCTTTTCCAATACTGCTTTAGCTTCTATTTACAAATCGACAGTTATCACATAATAATTGTTAAATTCAACGACATAGCTTTACAAGGTTAAAGTGATAATTGGGCAGGCGACATTGCTCTGGTGTAGAAAAGTTCTCAAGTGGCGACCACGAACCGTCACGATAAGACGCAGCTTAAGCGAGTCTCCTAATAAATGGATTGACGATGTTACACACGCGGGCAATCGATGGATGCAAGTTGTGGATTGTCTTTCGGAGTGGTGGTCTAAGCCTAAATGGGAAGGCCTTTGATCAGCAGTGAGTTTCTTCCAGCTGATTTCGTTGCAGGATCCAAAAAATTAAATTCAGTCTCTGGGACTTTGTCGAGCTACATTACTTTTTTAGTGGTCATCACTGTAATTTTTGGTTTCAGGAGTTGCAGTGGTTTGGGAAAAGTACAGTCGGATTTAATTTAATTTCATGGTGATAGTGAAGTTAACCAGGCTCTCTGGGACTCCATTGTCCTAAACAGCCCAAGGCCCCAACATGACGGCCCTGGTCGGTACAATCACGAGCAGTAATAATAATTATCACACACAAAGCTTTTTTTAAGTGATAATCACAAAACACACGTAATACTAACGATTCTATGTAATTATGTGTTGTTTCGAACATTTAAAAACGTTGTTAAAATTAAATAATAAAACATTTTAAAGTAGTAACGAAAGAATGAATGTTGGAGGTCTTGAGGCGTATAAATAATTTGCGACTTCTTGATAATTGAATTTTGGTTTATTTTTCGTATTTTTACAATTTTCGAGGTGCGTTGGGTACGGGAACAATGCGTATATTAAAAAAAAAAAAGAAATGGTGACGACGACGGCGGAGCTGTGGGCCTCTCATTGGCTGCCGACAGATATCACGTCATTTTGAACCAATGAGAAGCCTTGGAGATGATGTGATGCGATGATGGTCCCCCACCGTTAGGGTTGCTAGATGGGGCGTAGGGTTGCTAGCGTAAACATGCCCCCGGCCTTGGAAGCATTGGCGTCCAACAGTCACTCTTCAGTAAACAGCGGACAAATGCGTGGGAATGCGCGTCTGATAACTCCTGATGCAGTCTGTATATCAGCTACTCTGGCCACTCCATCCTTCCCTGGTCTTATGGAAATGATTCGTCCCAAATTCCATTTTAATGGCGGCGTGTGATCTTCTTTAATGACGACCAATGTATTAGGTTGAAGATCAGTTGTGTTCTCCTTCCATTTATTCCTGACCTGCATTTCCGAGATGTATTCCTTGCTCCAGCGATTCCAGAAGTGTTGTCGTATCTGTTCTAGCCTCTCGTAGCGTGTTAATCGATGAACAGGAACATCAAGCAGCTCTGTAGATGCCGGCGCTGTGAGGAGACGACCAACCAGGAAATGGGCAGGAGACAAAGGAATGAAATCGTTGGGATCGGTAGACATGGGACTGATAGGTCGGGAATTGAGAATGGCTTCGACCTGTGATAATACCGTACTAAATTCTTCAAATGTAAGGTGAGCATTACCAACCACTCGTAGCAAGTGATGCTTGCATGATTTGACTCCAGCCTCCCACAACCCACCAAAATGAGGCGCATAAGGGGGAATGAAAGTAAATTGTATGTCTTGGCTAGTCGCATAATCAATAATAGCAGGGGAACAAGTAGATAAAAACTTTGCAAATTCGTTTGCTACACCTACAAAATTTCTACCATTGTCCGACATAATCTCAGCCGGTTTACCGCGTCGAGAAATCAGTCTCTTTAGCGCTAGTAGGTAAGCATCACTGGACAGGTCACTCACCAGTTCTAAGTGCACCGCACGAGTCACGAGACAAACAAATAAACATATGTAACCCTTCATTAACCTTGAGCCTCTGCCTTTGCGATTTAAAATAAAAATAGGCCCAGCGTAGTCTACTCCGCATCGTAAGAAAGGAAAAGTTGGGGTTATTCTTTCTTCAGGTAAATTTCCCATAATCGGCGACAGGGTTTTGCCTCTCAATCTGGTACAGATAACACAATTGTGTACAGTGCGCCTAGCCAGGTCCCTTCCCCCTAGCGGCCAGTATGACTCACGCATGTTATACAACAACGACAGCGGGCCAGCGTGCTGGAGCTGTATGTGTTCATAACGGAATAATAATATTGAAAACCTATGTTTAGACGCAATTAAACAGGGATGTTTTTTATCAAAACTAAAGCTAGGTGAGTATTTAATTCTTCCCCCAACTCGTATTATTTTACTGCTATCCATAAATAAATTAAGTTTACTTAGATTATGTTTCGATTTTAAATAACTATTATTTTTTAATAACTTATATTCGTCTGGGAAAGACTCTTGCTGAGACAGTCTTATGAGTGTTAAATTCGCTTCCCTCAGCTCATCGACAGCAAGAGGTCCACGGCGAACATTATGTGGATTACGTGTGTTATGAATAAAGCGTAGGATGTATGCACACGTGCGCTTCATACGGTTAAATTGAGAAAATCTATCGAAAGGGAATAATGAGATCTCACTCGCTGTGAGTAATGAGTAAACCACCTTTGACTTGATTTCCGGTAAATCATCTGTCCGTAATGCATGGGTCCTTTCTGATATTGCCTGACTGGAACAAAACTTTGGATCGTGAAGGAAGGGAGGTCCCTGCCACCAGAGTGTGGAAGATTGAAGATCGTCTAAACTAACACCTCGTGACACAAGATCCGCAGGGTTCTCCTTACCACTTACATGACACCACGGAAGATCTTTTGCGATTTCATGAATTTCAGCCGTACGGTTTTGCACAAATGTTTTTAATTGGTTGGGTGACATACGTAACCAACCCAACACAATAGTTGAGTCACACCAAAATATTACAGAATCAACCTGACAGTTAATGGACTCACGTACTTTATTATATAACTTAGCGCTTAGTAACGCCCCGCATAATTCTAGCTTCGGAATACTTATCGGTTTAAGCGGCGCAACCTTTCCCTTAGAACAATATAATCTAACAGTGATCGATGAGTCACGATTAACTGTGCGCACATAAATACATGACCCATATGCAGATTCCGACGCATCCGAAAAAATATGCAACTCCACTCGTTCAGGGTCACTGCCTATGACATGCCGCGGTACGCGTACATTGTTGAGAATATCTAACGAACCACAAAACCTATTCCACGTTTGTATGACGTCAGAAGGAACTTCGTCATCCCAATCTATTTTCAACAACCATAAGCTTTGCAATAGTATTTTAGCTGACATAATCATTGGACTTAGTAACCCTAAAGGGTCAAATATTTGCGCGACATTTGACATGATATAACGTTTAGTGATCTTATCGTTATTATTTTTAAATTGCGTACTAAAATTAAATTCATCACTCAAGTTAAACCAACCTAAACCTAATATTTTTGCATTAACATTTTCGCCCAATGTTAATTGCTTACTTATTTCAGGTAAGTTGTTTTCCGTGTTATCTAACTTAAAATTAAAAATCCATTTACGTAGGGGAAAACATCCGGAACTTAAAACTTTACTTACTTTTCGACAATCCTCTAATAATTTACCTTTACAATTATTTGACGTAATTAAATCGTCAACAAAAAAATCCTCGTTTATAATTCTACTGACGTCACGATCCGCGCAATCAATCGCTAACTGTTTTAGACACCTGCAACTTAAGAATGGCGCCGACGCGGTTCCGTAGGTTACGGTATTGAGTCTATAAACGCTAATGGGTTCAGACGATTCATCACGCCACAAGATTAGTTGAAGATCACGCTGATCTTCATGAGTCAGGCACTGTCTGTACATTTTTTCAATATCAGCGCAGGCTGTATATTTATGTTGCCTAAATCGTAATAAGATACTAAAAAGGTCACCCTGTATCGGCGAACCTACCATCTGCAAGTCATTAAGCGAAATGTTATTACTAGACGCTGCACTAGCGTCAAATACCACGCGTAACTTAGTCGTGGTGCTGTGTTCACGAAATACGCCGTGATGAGGTAAAATATAATGAGGCGTGCCATAGTTGTCCACGCGACTCATATGACCTAGGCTAATATATTCGTGAATAAAGTCCCTATAAAGCGTTCTATAATCATTATTGCGTAATAAACGCCTTTCAAGGGCTAAAAACCGACGTTCTGCTAAAGAGTATGTTTCACCTAATGTATCGGGCGATTTCTTAAAAGGTATGCGTACGCAGAACCTTCCGTCACTATTGCGCGTAGTATTGTTGACGAAATGTTCCTCGCAAGCAAGCTCCTCATCAGTGCGCGTATCCCGACACACAGACACCTCTTCAAGTTCCCAGAACTGCCGTAATTGCGCATCAATTGACTGATTAAAATTACACTGAATGTACCTATCATGCGAAGTAGAACAAACAGGCCCAGAAACTATCCAGCCCAGTTTTGTGTCTAATAAAAATGGCCCACTAGGTAATTTAATCTTCTTATTATTCATTAAATCCCAAAACTTGTCAGCGCCTATCAAAATATCAATACTCTGAGATTCGAAAAACTGCGGGTCAGCTAACTGATAATGTTTGGGAATATTAAAATGTGTAAATCCGATTGGCATTGCAGGCAACGCCGATGTGATGTTAGGTAAAACAAAACATTGTAAATGCGTAAGGAAATTACAGGTGCGTGACTTAATCTCAATATCACAGATTTGCGTAGATTGTGTGATCGAGTTGCCGACACCTCTTATTTCGTGAGTGGACTGTACAACTGGCGCTTGTAATTGATCGCATAAATTTTTAGTAATAAAACATCGCTCACTACCAGAATCAAGGATCGCACGAACGACGTGATAATTATTGAAACTATCGGCTATCTCGATTAGCGCGGTCGACAACAAAACTGGCTTCACTACAGCTGATTGAGTACATTGAATGTTTATGTGTGCCTTATTCGCTTGTATTGTAGATGTATGCGAAATCATGGAAGAGGTGGGCTCGCGCAGGTCAGATGCCACTGGAGGGGGCACCGCACCCGCAGGCGCGGCCGCGGTGGCCGCCGCAGTCGACACCTCACTCGCGCGAGACGTATGATGTGTAACTATCTCCTGCGACTTAGAATGACTATCGGAATGCACCAATGAGTTGTGTTTTTTGTT
Source organism: Agrotis puta (assembly GCA_943136025.2). Taxonomy (NCBI): domain Eukaryota; kingdom Metazoa; phylum Arthropoda; class Insecta; order Lepidoptera; family Noctuidae; genus Agrotis; species Agrotis puta. The sequence goes on from OW964171.2 coordinate 7,278,222, forward strand.
GCACATTCTACACGGCCCGAACCTACAGTTCTCCAAATTATGACCGGCACGTAAACAATTCATACACAGTTTTTTGTCGTTAATGAACTTAAGTTTTGATTCTAAGTTATAATCTATAAACTTCTGACACGAATACAACGGGTGATTAGCGTTACATAACAAACATAGGCGCGTAGTGACCGTACGGTTCCGTTCTTGTGGCTTATTGCTGGAAATGTTGCAGTGAACTTTATTATTGTGCGAATTGTGTGTTTTACTATCACTGGTGCTTTTGTTATGCGAAACTTGCAATGTTTCCAGCATGTCGGCTCGATCTTTGAGGAACTTCACTAAATCAGACACCTTTATACGTTTGTTAGGTTCACCATTTGCGGAAAATAATGTGCCTTTATGTTGTTCCCATTCACGCTCTGTAGTTTGATCTAACTTAGACACTACCATGTATATAACCAAGGTATCCCACGAGTCTATAGGCTCACCGAGAACTTGTAATGCGCGTAAGTTTTTAAGTACGGTGTCTATTAAAGTTTTAATTGAAGTTGATGATTCCTTGGTTATATTTGGCATCGTAAATAGAGATTTCACATGAGTATGCACCAACAATCTATTGTTATTGTACCGATTGAGAAGCAATTCCCATGCAACAAAATAATTATCACTAGAAAATTCCAATGAATTTATAACTATCTCCGCGCTGCCTTTAAGCGATGATTTTAAATAGTGATACTTTTCTATGTTACTCAGTTCACTAGAATTATGCACCAATGCGAGAAAAGAATCCCTGAACTGTGACCATTGCTCATATGAGCCGTCAAATGTGGGCATAGTAATAGTAGGGAGTTTAATTGTTCGTGACTTGTGAGCACACTTAGTAGAACAGTCTGCAGGGCTATTATTTTTATTCAAAATGCATTCTGCTTGCGACATTATGACATAGTAGTTGTCCTCAAACTGCTCCCGTTTAGTTAGTTCCTCGTCCACCAGCGCTTCAGGGACCGATTCCTCGAGCTGAGTTTGAATATTATTGAATTCATCGAATAAATTACTTGCCCCTTGAATCCTTAATTTTAAATCTATGCGGTCTTGATTAGAAAGGTCTTCATTTACTAGGCTATGTACATAATTAATAAATCTTGTAAACCTTCCTTTTACTATACCCCTTTTTTTTACTAGATCCTTTAAGACTTTGTCATTATAAACACTAGGTATAGGGGATTTATCGCGAGATTTGCTAGCCAAGACGGGATTAGGGTCGCTTATTTTCACTAGGGGAACTTCAGAAACGCTCATTTTGGTAGGCAATAGGAAGACAGAGTACTCACGGTTAAAATGTGACGCTGATGCTGTCGCAGATTGCGGAGTAGTTGGCACGCCACGAATCAGACACACAAGTTCCCACTGAAATTATTACACAATAGCACGGTATTACACAGTGGAAATGGAGTCACAGGGGAATTAGGCAGGATGGTTGACCGTACCTCCAACGGGTATTGCTGTGCTGGTCTGCTGGACTGCTGGTTCCTTTTCTGGCGCTTTTATCGTTGCTCCGGCTCAAAGGACCAAAATGTTGGAGGTCTTGAGGCGTATAAATAATTTGCGACTTCTTGATAATTGAATTTTGGTTTATTTTTCGTATTTTTACAATTTTCGAGGTGCGTTGGGTACGGGAACAATGCGTATATTAAAAAAAAAAAAGAAATGGTGACGACGACGGCGGAGCTGTGGGCCTCTCATTGGCTGCCGACAGATATCACGTCATTTTGAACCAATGAGAAGCCTTGGAGATGATGTGATGCGATGATGGTCCCCCACCGTTAGGGTTGCTAGATGGGGCGTAGGGTTGCTAGCGTAAACAATGAATAATTATTAAAAAAGAAGAATTCTATTCCAATAAAAAAACAACTTTTGCGAATGAGGAAGTAAAATCAATAAATACTATATTGCCTTTGTCAAACAGACCGGCGAAAGCGAAGCGTTTCCGAAGCGATACCGAACCGAAGCGAGACGTTAGCGAAACGTCAGTCCGATAGTTCTGTCACGCTATCGGATCACTTTCGCGTTTCTATGTGACTGGATTCAAACAATTCCATACATTACAAATAAAAACGTCACGCTTCGCATTCGCCACGCCAGTCTGTTTAACAAAGGCTTTTCTGTGGAAAGTTTGAAATTCGAAAACGCTTTTAAATGGCCTAATTAAAATAAATGGTTTGACTTTGAAAGGAATACCACGTATTAAACGTTGTATACTAATGAAATGAAATGTTTGATTATACCACACTTATTAAACAGAAAGCTATGGAGTTTCTTCACGATTCTTTTCCAAACTAAATTACTTTCTGCAAATGGGGCGACTTTTATGAAATCTATTTCTTTATAAAGTTACCTTACTAAACTAACTAGTTTAATATTTATTGGCTTTGAAATTAGGTATTTTTTTGGCTAAAGAATTAACATTGCCATTCAATGTGGCAATACTGCCAATTTTCTGGGCACGTTGCCAGATGACAGCTACAGATAATACTTTGACTTCTAGAGCCTACCTGCTGGCCCTTAGTGTTCCTTTATCGTAATTTTTTATCATGTTATATTTGTTAGTTTTTTTTAGCGTTGTCTTATTAAATCATTCTAATATTTAGTTAGTTATTAAGTTTAAAAACTCTATAGATACTTTCAATTATTCTTTAAAATCAATAGTTTGAACCTTATAGGTATTATTCAATAAATTTCCAACAAGAAAATCTACCGATGCCTTTAAATTATGGCAAATATAGCTGTATAAAACTATCAAACATATTTACGTTTATTACCTGTAGTGTTAATAGTATACGGTTCGATAAGTAGGTCACGTCGCAGGAAAGAGAAATATTAATATTTGGACCTAGACGGTGTTGACACCTGAACTAATAAACAACACGAAATGAGCTTGTCACAGCGTCGTCGGCAAAACTAACGAAGTATCGTACACAGCGGGCCAACAAACCGGAAAAATCTTGTTGCTACTGAGAAAATACAAGCTCTATTGTTAAGGGAAATAGTTTTAATGAGAACAGATTTCTGGCTCCATGCTTGCATGTTAGTTTAAACATATCATTATTTAAAAAGCAATAAAAATCATATTAAAATAGTGGTCCGCCGTTGTAGGAGCAGTGTCGCATCTACCGGTGGTTAGGGCTCCAGAGACAGGAACCTCTTCACAATGCGAGCCGTATCGAGGAGTAGTCTACTGAATCAGGCCGTTAATCCAACTACCCAACGGGAGCCTCCAGAGATGTTCGTCGTTATCTATACATATAATAAGTCTGTAGAAAGGTCAATTCTGTACATTGAAAATATTGAAAAAATAAATAGCGGGGCGTGTTGCTGGATAGATACCAAACCCAAATATGTGATTAAAAAAAAATTGTCTGTCTGTCTGTTGGTATGTGCAGGCATCACGTGAAAATTAACGGTTCGATTTCGATGAAACTTGGTATAATTATACCTAAAAGTACTAAAAAGTATCCCATTTTATGCCCAGGATTATAAATCCTGGGCATAAAATGGGATACTTTTTATCCTGAAAAAATACGTAGAAAATAAAAATCTTATTTTTCAGTTTTATCTACAGAACGCGAGCTCAAAAGCTGTAGTTCAATAGAGGGATCTCCTTAATTATTATAGGCTTAGCCGTAAGAATCAGAGTTACTCAAAATGGAGAAATAAACCATCCACACGAAGACCGACATCCGCGCGGACGGATTCGCGGGCGGAAGCTAGTTATTAATATTGTTGGTTGGAAAAAGGTTTATTTTTTTAAACCTAATCGGCCTTATTACAAAAACTAAATAAACCTTGGTTTAAACCTGGTCTATCAAGTCCAGGCTTATCTGCAGAGCCATGGTTTAAATTTGTCCGTATTACAAAACTAAGATAAAACGTCGACTTTAGTACCGCCATTTGAACGATTGTCTAAACAATTAAATCCACAATGAGTAATAACAATTAAATCTACCTTGTTTCAATCCATTTTGGGTGAAAATAACACAAAAACTACAACACAATGAAAAAGTTGCTATGAGAAACTTTGATATACTTTTGACAGCTACTACTGTTAGACCATGGTTTATCGCAAAACCACGATTTGTAATAATGTCTGTGTAAACCGTAGTTTTACAAGATTAAACCTGGGTTTTTAGATAAACCCCTTTTTGTAATAAGGCGGAATGAGTTCCACATTCTATTCAAAAATTTTCCCCACCACAATTGTCTTATTAGAACGCTTTTGCCACAATTCCTGCGTAATAGCGAAAGGGCCCATTGCAAACCACAGACTCGGGGTCACAATCATAATTTTATTCTTCACCTAATTTCCTGATTCAAGTACGTTCGTACCTAACAGGTACTTAGTTCTTAATTACACTCTTCAACTCTGTTAAAGGTTTAATGTCCTAATGGTCCATGTGGCTCAGATTTTTAACAAGCTTTTAATGGAAAAGGCTTTTCAGTGTCTTCACCTTTTTCTTTTACCAAGTGGTGGTCTACTCCTTACCTTGTATATTATCTGTTCCCCCCGATTTCAATCTCGCTGCTCGGCTTTTTTTGGCCATAGTGTGATATTTTATAGCCTTTAACGATAAATGGACTATTAAACACAAAAAGATTTTTTTCAATTCGAACCAGTATTTAATTAACTAAACACGTGAGGAGCTCGTGGCTAAATAATTACAGCCGCACAGGCCGATCTTTCGGGTTACGCCGCGCTTGCCGAGGTTGGGCTGTGGATGTGTGATCATCTGTTAGCGAGTTACCTCCGTGCCCCGGAAAGCACGTAAACACGTCACGCTTTGATTGTCGCAAAAAGCACGCTTTGATGGTTCAAAGCGTGCTTTTTGCGACTATCAGTCTTTCAGAATTGTCAGTATTTTTATGACTAACAGTAACGACCACATTACTGTTAGTCAGAAGCTCTAAAGTTTGACAACCAGTCTTACCATGGGGTATCGTACAACTCAATTACTGGGTTGTGTATGTCCGATAGGCAGTCGCTCCATGTAAAATACTGATATTCTGCTGCATCTGGTTCAACTGGAAGCCGACCCCAATATAATTGGGAAAAGGCTAGGCAGATTTAACGAAGTTAGTTAACCAAATGCACAATTCAGCTTTTTTTTTAAAAAAAAAACACGGTTCGTCTAGGCACTAGGAATTTCTCCTGTGTCGTGGGTGCGTTTACAAACATAGAAACTCACATACACAAACGCCCAGACCTGAAACAACCAGCGATCATACAAATACTTGTTCCGTGCAGGAATCGAACCCGCGACACGTTGATATAGATATTCTCGTTTTATTATATATTCGTTGTATAGATATTCTATCTTTCAAGCTGACTAGAGCCATACAGACACATGTACAAAATTTTATCGATTACAATTAAGTGGATTACGAGATTAGTGTATGCCTACGAACACGTGATTCCATGTATACAAAACTAGCTGTTCCCATGGTATCACTATCCAACACAATTTGTTAATGGCCGCTTGCAAATGACGTCCTGATGGCGCTTGCGCTACGTTAGTGTTAAGTATACCTAAAGAGTCTATGTCCCCGTTATACCTCGCGTCCCCGTCTTATAAACTGTTCCCCTATGAAATCAAAATTAAGAAGAAAACAACCACTAATTGTATTCATCATCATCCTTTCATTTCGGGATCATCTACTATCGTGTTCCCTTCCCTGTTTTGTACCATCCTGCTGTATTCGTCTCATCTCCACGATTTTGACGACATCATCGTCCACCTAACAGGATTTTGGGCAGCCTTGGTTCCTTTAGCCAAACCTTGGTCCCCGTCACTAATTTTACAAATAAAACTTTTTAATATTTATATTTTAAAAAATATTTAAAGGAATAATGAATTACCTTTTATTATCTTCATAAAAGACAAAGATTCGCCTGATATATCTGAATATCTGACAAAATAATATTCCTAATAAACGAATATGTACCTAATACCTAACGAAGACAAGATCTGTATTTGTTCAAGTATCGAATCGCCTCAAGCAAGACAAACCGAACCACAGATAATTAACAATAGGACTGTGTGGTTAGGATCTGATTCGGATTTATAGATAAAGTTTTCCAGATTGTTATACATTGAATTGCTTGTACTTAATGTTGATTTATTAATCACTATGTTTGATTTAAATCGGTCTCCAATCTTTTTTTTTACCCTGTTCTATTCATACGACTAGCTCAGTGTCAGTTTTATCATCGTAGCGTAGGTGCCGGGGTCGCGGGACTAACGAATTACCGTGACCCCGGTACGTAAAGGGCTATTGAAGGACACCGTGGATTTTAGTCAGTACAAGTCTGACAGTCACTCCCGCCCTGCCCTGGGTGTGAGGACTCATTTGATGATTTTACCACGATAAAAAAAAAGGTATTTCTTGGTAGATCGATCCCCAGACAAATTCAGATTGAAATATGCTATTCGCAACAGTGGATTACGATACCAAGACTTTTGTACTAGCGTGCCATTCCAACAGTTTTTCGAATCAGCGTGTTCGCGACAACGTCATTCGATATAGCGGTTTTCGACTTAATGTGTTTTCGAACTGGCGTACCACTCTTAATTTTTACGGAATAGCGTGTGTCGCAATAACGTCATTCGAATCTTCATATCACTCCCACAGTTCAATACTCAATATACTACTGCAATCTTTCTCCAACCCAAAGGTTGTCTGCACGCGTAGCACGTTTAATTCTATCTCTATTCTACCAAGAATAGACAAAGTTATTTCATTTTTATTTCTATCAAATCTACTGTTTATTTGCACAAGTATGACACGATTCGTACACGATTGAAGAATAGAAACATTTCTTTCCTATACTTTAAAGATTGCCGTGCTTTAAAACGATAAAAATCATACATTCTGTTATTTTGTCTTTTCTTACGTCGACAAAACCCGTTTCTATGGCGCCATGCTACGCGAACAGAATCTTGCTGACCAAAAGTCCAACCGGTTCTTTTAAGTGCCCTTTACATTCCAGTGCCTGTCAATGGTATACTAATTAGAGAGTCCCCAACAAAACTAGTCTCTAAATAAGTGAATCAGTAAGTTTTACTGCTTTATATTTATTTCTCTAGTCAACAGTATTCTCCTTTTAAGCCTATTCCTAAATATTTATCACCTAAATTTATATATAACAAACAGTAGGTACACACTACACAGCCAAAGCATTTAAAGCCTGCCTATATCAAATCAACGTGTTCTATTTTGTAAAACCGCCTTTGTTGTATTTCACCTTGTGTGTGGAATTTGAGCTGCCCACAAGCCAATACGAATGCCGTGTAAACGCTGGTTTCAACAAAGGTAAAATGGAGACAAAGCTGACAACACAGCTTTCAATATTTGAACGTGAAATCTTGCCAATCACTTTTGATTTTTTGAATGCTAGGTAGCTGAGGTTTAGTATTCCTGATGAAAATATTCGTCTGCTAAAAACACCTAAGAAAATGGCGGCACGAATTGGACAGGACCAACAAAGAATCAGCATGCTGAAATGGACGGACAGACGGTCGATGTAGCAGACAGCTGCTAAAGTAGAGACCGAATGGACAAACGTAGTGTAGGACGGCCTACGGCAAGATGGGTCGATGATTTGAAGAATGTAGCTGGCAGAGGATGGAAGCGGACTGCCCAGGATCGGGGGAGTTGGCGCTCTTTGCGAGAGGCTTGCGTTTGCAGTGGGCAGTAACTGGCTGCGTATAAAATAATAACGACAAGTGGTCTTCATTGGATCTGGATCGAAACACTTGGAAGTTATTGGGTAAGGCTTTCCATTTCACTGGCAATATTTAAAATTTACCCATCCTCAGATCGACCTTAGCACGCACGGTTTAACCTCAAAGATCGACCCGCGCAGTTGTTAATATTTAGCCACGAGTTCCACCAACCAAACATATTTGACCTATTTTATATCTGGGTCAATTATCTTTGTAAACTATCCATCAAGATCGTGAATGTCTCTTATCTGAACAAAAATAAATGTTTTTATTAAATGTGGTGTAAAGAAATTAGATTTCCATCCAACGTGCTTAGGAGATTAGCGAAAAAGAAGTTAAATAAGTAAATTAAAGAATTGTCAAGAAAAAGGTTTTTTTTAAAAGAACTTTGGCCTACAAAAGTTGTAATCAAACGAAAAATACCTAGCGAACGGCAATACGAGTACATGCAGAGAAAAAACATTGTAGAGATTTGTGGATTCCGCCTTTTTTTTTAACGTGGTAAAATCATCAAATGAGTCCTGCCACCCAGGGCAGAGCAGGGCAGAGAGGGACTGTCAGACTCGTACTGACTAAAATCCACGATGTACTTCCCTTTACGTACCGGGGTCACGGTAAATCATAAGTCCCGAGACCCCGACAGGCTTTGGCCCTCTAGAATAGGGCCCCGTCATTTTGCTGACACTCATTGAGGAGTGCGTGGAACACAACGCGCCGTCGACCCGAGCATGGTCCATGGTCGTACAACGAGTTACCCAAAACTCGCTACCCGCATGCCCGCGCCTATGATGACCGGATGCCAACGTCTGTCGGTGCGTATGCACTTAGGTTCCTTTAAGGTTGTGAGTTATTTATTTAAGTAAAAAGATTTACTCATCACCACAAACGATTCACCGAAGCATTTTTAAAATAAAATTAAAATTTCCCAGTGTTTGATATTATTTGATTAAACCTAAAAAAAAGAGTACTAAATTTTTACTTCACGAATTAAAACACCGTCACTCCTATAGAATGTAATATCAAAACGATTTTAACAACAAGTTTTACCAATTTTAACCAAATAACTTCACAGTCTTTCCATTAATTTAAAATCTGTCAAAGAAGCTTAACTTTTCAACTGTTTGGTTCCAAGTTATAACCATGAAAGGCAGACGGAGAGTGACAGACATGATCAATAATGTAAGTAGATTCCAAGTTTCCACTACGTCACATCTAAAATCAATAAATCGAGTCAATATTAATACAAGAAATCGTCCCTACGGACCTTGTAAAGGATGCTGGAGAAAAATCTAACGACCAGCACGATCCTTTAATAGCCCTTTACGTTTCAGGGTCACGGTTACCTGATTAGACAGCCCCGCGACCCAGCATTGCACCGTAGAAACGAGTTTTGTCGACGGAAGACAAAATGAAAGAATGTAGAAAGATTTTTACATGTTTGAAACATAACAAAAGAAATGATTTTATTCTTCAGTGGTATACGGATTGTGGCGTACTCGTATATGATATAACTTTGTCTGTTCTTGGTAGAATATACATAGATAGAATTGGTCATGCTACGCGTAAATTGGTTCTTAAATTATTTTTGGATCTCCAAGACGAATAGAAGTCATGGGTTCTTTGCCCAGCCTTGGGGATGGCACAGGCCATTAACAGTAATATTAAAAGTCAAAACAAAATGCATAATCGCTTCGCGCACGAAGGGTTCCGTACCATTATCATTTAAAACGGCAAAAAAATCAAGTCTGTTGTATGGAAGCCCCCTTAACACGTTCTATGCCAACGCAGGTCAGTGCTGACCGACAATGAACTTCCTCTTTAGGCCAATAAAAACTCGGAAATATGTTAAAATTTTGCCAAACAATTTTTTTGATTAAATACTTAAATCTCTACTTATAATTAAATATCTAGATGTCGACCAGCACTGACCGACGTGGCTTGAATGGTAAGACGCGTTTTTTTTCCTGGCAGCCAACGTGTTAAATATTTATCTTATTTATTGATATCACTATCACGGTTCATGAGATACAGCCTGGTGACAGACAAACAAACAACCAGACAACGTTGTCTTTAATAGGGTCCCGTTTTACCCTTTGGGTACGAATCCTAAAACCGAATAGAGTTCACATAACATCTTTTTTTTATCGTGGTAAAATCATCAAATGAGTCCTCCGACCCTGACCTCAAGACCTGTCGGACTTGTACTGTCTAAAATCCACGGTGTCCTTCAATAGCCCTTTACGTTCCTGGCTCACGGTAATTCGTTATTCCCGCGACCTCACATAACACCTTGACAAAACTTCATAATAAGGCGCTTAGCGCATTACACTATGATTTATGTATCACACACGCGATAATCACGTAAAAATGGCCGCCAGCTTATGGCGGGCGACATTGGAACTTTGCAATCCACGTCGTACGGCCAAGGTCAAGGTCAAATACAAGTGGGCACCCGGGGTGGAATGTTCTAGAGAAACGCTTTATAACAATTCTCATATATCAATGGAGAATTTTTGCAAGGTACCTATTTTAAACCATGTGCATTTTGCGACTAGCACCAATTTTCTTGATGGAATCTGAATTGAAAATTAAGTCAACAAAAAGTAAGAAATGAAATAGAAAATATGTGCTTTGTTGAACTTTATATTTTACAAAGAGCAATAAAACTGGTTCATTGAAATTTTATTGCTAGCTTTAAAAGCCTGTTGCTTACATAATAGATTTGTTGTTAAAGTGGATAAACAACAAATATAAGCACAATCAAGTTGGCAAAAGCTCGTAATAATACAATGTGTTTACTTAAACTATTTCTGTAAACAAGTATAAAACGAATACTTTGATTTAAATTAATGATAATTAAACTGAAATCAATAGTAAATTAAAATATTTTCAAATCAAAAAGCGGAAAAGAATTACACGGTGTAATAAACTCGTCAATATGTTATCGCTGTCAATGTCTTTCAAATTTTCTGTATTTTTTTTAAATGGTCGTACATCTACACTCTCCCTCGAAAGAGGATTCATTTAAATAAAAAAAAAAAGAAAAGTACCCCGACGGCTTGTAGCATTGCTGCCGGGACCCACAAAGAGGGCCAAACGCCTGCCGGAGTCGCGGGACTGTGACGGTACTAGTGGATTTTAGTCAGTGCGAGTCTGACAGTTCGTTCCGTTCTTGTGGTCGGGAGGGCTCTATTAAACAACGGTAAAAAAAGCTTTGCCACCCTGAATGTCAATGTCATGTCGAATGAATTGTCTTTATTCAATTTAATTTAGTATTAAATCAAGATTATGAATTCGCGTCAATCTAATACTACCAACGAAATAGTATTACCAATAAAGATTATTTTTTGATATCATCTACATGTCTCATAGTATCTATAACAGATGTATGATGGCTGACACAACTAGACGACCGGCAGTCTTCTTTCATTTAGGATTCCAGTAGCGAGAAGTACTGGTAAATCCATTCAAGTCTGAGACGTGCCCGTTGCAATATCCGACTAGTACTTTAACGGATACTACACAAGGTTTAGAAAACTGTCTGTTTATTGCATAACGCTACTCCCTGCAGTTTCTCCCGCTTATTCATACTCAAAGAATATGATTTTATGTTTTCTGGCTACGTTTCATATTTCGTGCTGCGGAATATTAAGTTTATCATGTCTGTCATGATGTTTTAGTACCGAATTTGAGTTGTAAAGTTGGTGAACTAGACGTTATCAAGCTGAAAATTAATTGTCTATTTCTGAATGTTTGATAAAGCTGTACTTGTCTACTTGCAATGCATTCGAATTTGTTATTTGTATGTACACGCAATCAACTGCTATGGTGGTAATTCGTGAAAAGTAACTTGAGTGGCAAATGTTAGAAAAAAAAATGCCATGGGACAAGAAATATTCTTCAAAAGAATATTAACTTGTTTTCGTTTTGAAACTTCTTGCAAAATCATTATATAAGTTGGTTATAATTCAGAAAGAAGTTTATTAAGTATCCTAGTTGTAATTTTTCTTGTTAGATAAACCAAAACTTTCTTCTTTTACGATCCATCTCACAGGTCTACCTTTCGTACGAGGCTTGATCCGTAGTTTTTAGGTTGTTTTAGATTTACTGCTTAAGCGGAATACGGTAAGCACAGAAAGCTTTCAGGCGAATTTATGATCTAGCAAGATCTAGTCTCAAAGGTTTTCAATTTCGCTGATGATGACTCTTGCCTTTTCGAAAATGCAAGAGTGAATAATTATTCTGTCTAAAATAAGTTTATCCAGTTTAGATTGACAGTTCGTTTAATATTTTGTATTATTTGTCACTTGATAGACAACCAAGTTCATCTCGTTAAATTGTTTGCTCAGTAACTTAAACTTGTTGGTAAGTTGTTAACCGCCCGCTCTTCAAAATCCTCGGAAATCTTATCAAGCCTTCAATTTTATTATGCCTAATGTGGTTTATAAAAAAGGTAATCTCAATAATAATTTTCTTTACAAAAGCATCCATCATCACGCTCTGTTTCCAATTTCACGAGAACAGGACGAAGCTCGGAATAAAATCAGGGGACTTAAAAACCCGAGATTTGTTCTACTAGTTTAAGGCAAAGCTCCAGGTGGCAATAAAATATCTCATTTTCTACAAGCTCGAGTAGCAGGGTGCGTAGCAACAGAACAGGGTTGGGGTGGGGAGTTGGGGCAGGGGGTGCGGCGCCGGTACGTGGGCGAGTCTGTAGTACTTGGTAGTACGAACGGCACGACTCGCATCTACAGCGTGTTGTTGTTGTGTCTACATAGATTTGCGCAGGCGCGTCGCCCGCTACTTAACTACGTACCGATGGCGATGTGCGGACTACACGAACGACCTCGAACTCCACACCAAATATTGATAAGTCGTACTTAAGCTTTTATTCGTTCGTTTTGTAATTGTGTCTGGCTGAACTGTCACTGCACCGTAACAGGTTTCGTCGGGGTATGTGCTACCTTCTTTAACTTCTTTGCTACCTTCAACTACGTTTGTCGTGAACTCACAATAGTCGCTTCGTGTTGCTGGAGTTTTCTTGATTGTTTTATTATATTTTTCGGTGTTTGTCCCTACCTAATTTTTTACGGTTTTTCTATAAACTGTGTGTTTCAACCCACCCCATCTACCTACTGTTTTTTTTATTCACCCATAATGTTCTACAACAAATTTATAAGTTACTTTGTTTATTTACATGACACAAACATCCAAACTCTCTTTGATATTACTACGAACTACGATTAATTTATACTGTGCCAGCATCAAAGTTTTAGCTACACCGCAAATATTATTCAACATCAAAAGCTAACTTAGTTGATTAATGTTATGATTCTAAATCTTTAATTAATTTTGCTATGGAGAGATAATTGCTACTTATCTCGAGGCTGTAATTTATAAAATAACAAAAGCGCTTGTGACTACACGGAGGCACGTCAGGAACAGCAAAAACTTACCTTCGTCTTGATTACTTCCAAGAAGAACCTCGGTATTATGGAAATTGCCTTCCTTCATCATTGTGTCCGGGTCCTTGGGCAAAAACACGCCATCCACGGTCGGCGCTGACGGGAATCCCAATATGCCAGTGTAGGAATTCCACTGCTGTACTGATATAGTTTTCGCATCAACTCCACGCATGCAGTCCATCACTAAGCTTGGATCAGCCGCAAGCAGGCTGCTGTTGCAGTTACAATCATCCACTAAAACTTTCCCTATGTCTTGTGCTCTCTCTCCTGTCATCCAACTCCACGGGGCGTTTAATGTCCCCGATTGCAATATACCTCTTTTGAATAATCCCTTCATCTCCGGCGAAAGCATATGCAAACTCACGCTGCCTCCGCCTGCCGACTCTCCAAACAAAGTTATCAATTCTGGGTCACCACCAAAAGCACGAGCATTATCTTTAATCCAACGAATAGCGAGTTGTTGATCCCATAAGCCCATATTTCCCGGAGCTTCTTCACTTCCCGGCGAGAAATATTTATTCAAGTATAAAAATCCGAACGCCCCAACCCTATATTGCATAGATGCTACTATTACATCACTGGAAGAAGCCATTATGTCTGCTTTATATAGGTCGAGTGTAGCCGTGCCACTCATATAGCCGCCACCGTAAATCCACACTAGTATTGGCACTTTGGGCCTCTCGGTTAGAGGCTTATCTTGATGATGACGGACTCGTAAGTGTTGGGGAACCCAAATGTTAAGATATAGGCAGTCTTCTGATATGTTTGTGTTTGGATTCCACATTTCCTCTCCTTCGAATCCGGGGAAGTATTCGTACCGTTCTTGATAGCAGCTGTTCGGCATAGCCGTGGCTTCAAGTACTCCGTGCCATGGGTCGATGGGTACCGGTTTGCGGAATCTTAACGGTCCTAGAGGTGGCTTCGCAAATGGAATGCCGGTGAAGATGTGTACCTCCCTACCCATAACTGTTTTAGCGTAGCCTTTGACGAGGCCACTTTTTGTTTCGACGATGAGTGGATCATTGTGAAAGTTCTTTGGCGCTTGGCTGGTGGTGGGGGTGGTTTGTGTGGTGGAGGTGGTTGTGTCGTGGTGGTTGGCCCATGACCGCGTCCAGGCGCCAGACACGAAGCAACAGAGCAGAAGCTTGGTGAACACGATCTTCGTATTGCTGATCATCTCGAATGTTGTTGTTCACAAGAGTATTAACGAGACGTGTCCGAGAACAATCTGAAGTAGTCCGCCAGTTTGATGAGATACTTATTGAAACACATTTCTAGTGCCACTTGATACACTGTTGTGGTCGTACCTGTAATAGAAAAAAAAAGTTTTAGTCAAGTATAAAATTCAACAGTTTACATTTCGTTGTTGTGGGAAAGTATAAATGATATTGTATAGTTTTCAACATAATAATCAAGTTTAAAATTACACAGACACACATTTACTCGTATATCCATCATTGTTTGGGTTTTTTCCTCCAAAAGTTGTAGAAAGATACACAAAATCTGTTTATAAAATAAATTGGAAATGACACGAGTACGATTTCCGTACACAATTTTAAAAAATACCTAACTAATGCCGTTAAAATTATGTATCGTTTACAGCGTTAACGCTGGCGTAGATTAATTAATTACTCGGTACAGCGGGTGTAAGTAACAAGGCTTTAGGGATATCAAACTTTATGCCTTTTAAAACTTACTCCTATCAAGTTAGTTGAGATAGTAGATATTGATATTGTTCTTTGTGCTATCTCGAACAGTAACTTATTTAATATCAAGCTGTTGGCAGCAGTTTGGTCCACGTTTAACTAGAAAATTTTCCCGTGGGAAAGTATCTCATGTATTGTTCCACACTTTACGACCGTAACCTATCAATCAATGAGCCAAACATCAAGAAAACGGATCGATTAATAAACTCCATCCGTCCATCCATAGCTTCGAATTTATAATATTAGAAAGGATTGAGTATTTTAGCACTTTTCTTGTTACATAAACTGAGGCCTCCTCACAAGACTTCTGTACTTTATTTACAGCATAGTTGACATATTTACTGCGCCTCCAGTGTACTGGTTTTACCTTCAAATTAACATCAAAGTACCAGTTTACTTTACATCTGAAACTATCCTATCTCTAAGCCAAAATTACCAAGTACGGATTCTTTGAGTATCTTAGCACTTTGATAATTATAAATCTAAACTGAATAACAAATCAACGAAAGTTTTTGAAAAGTACTCTATTCATTTATTTGTAACTAGCGGCTGGTCCCGGCTTCGCACGTATGGACGTGAGATATAGCCTATGTTACTCAGGGTGAATGTAGCTTTCTAATGGATAAAAAGTTTTGAAATCGGGACAGTAGTTTTTGAGTTTATTCATTACAAACATACACACACAAAAAATTAAAAATCATTAATCTTTATAATATAAGTGTAGATAAATATATGGTAATAAACACTTATACGATAACATTAAGACTGTATCCCATTTCTGGGAAGAGGCTAATGCGACTCTATACTATTTTTTTTTGTGAATTAGCTACCTTATTCTTAAAGCCGGACCAAACTGGTGGACGGCACACGAGCGTTACATGTGCCGTCCACACCTAGAATTCACGTTACATTACACGGTGGATTACATTACACGTTACACCAGGTGTGCTATATTTATATTGTGATATAGTTAACATGTATGGAGACGAAATCGCAAACAGACGTAAGCAAGCCTTTTCATATAATTTATGTACTTTTAGAATGTATCTCTGAACCTACTTAGGTTACTGTAACGGCTTTTGTACGATACACAAATCTAAATAGATAACCCTTCCTAATCCCTTCAGTGTCGTAAAATGTTGCTAGTAGGAACATAAAATGTGTAGAGTAGGCAATACGTAGCGTCAGTATCGTAAATCAAAATATGTTGTATGATTCAAAGTCTCATACTACAAATATAATTATTATCAAAGATTTTAATAATGTTTGCGATAATTATAAAAATACTCGTAAAAACTATTATACCTTTATATGTTTAATTAAATGGACATAATTAGACTATAAAACCCGCACTATACTGGCTAGTATGACCAGATGTATGAACATATAGACGAAGGGAAAAGAGTATGTTGTAAGGATTGTAGCAGGTGGCCATCTGTGGTTTTTGGTAATCCCCATGAAGAAAAGTTGTGAGTTTACATATGTATGTGTGGATCATAATAAACACTGTCCTAGGGCCAGTTGGCGGAAGTGATGATATTATTTTAATTCTAAAAAATGTTGAAAACCCATTTTACTTCATTTTAATGTTAGTAAGTGAAAAATATCACAGAAAGTAAACTGACAGTTTTCTCGATAAAGCCATTTACTTGAAGTGCAACCTTAATTTCCCTTCGTTTGGATTCAGAAATTTCTTTATAAAATTTAAAGCCACCGCGTTCCTTCAAATGCCATTTCCAGTTCGAAATCAAGTTATCCCTCACATAAAAGTTTCTGAGACTAAAAGAAAAAACAATTTGTAAGCTAGGCAGCAACAAGTTCACCCCGCCGTATTTATTAACCCTTGACGAAATACAACCTTAGGTTTACCCCAAAATTAGAGGTTAACCCTATAAATCGTTCGTTTTCGTTTAACCCTAGATTTGTATTCTCTCAGCTCCAACGTCCTTCAATTTACCATTCAGTGACAGAAATTGATTGAAAGGCACTCGTACACAAAGCCCCGATTTGTATAATAGTAGAGTAGGGTTGATGTATGGGGTTGTTTGTCGAAAAAGTGGTTTGTGATTAAAACATCGATACGAGAACACCATTCCATTAACGAAGCTCTTTTGAAGTTGACTTTTTTCGAGATTTGGTTTTAATCTTTTATTGGATGACTTTATAAGGTTTTCCAGAAAGGTTAGGTGCGTCGCTCTAGTGACATGACACTATGACTGACAAGATTGGCGCAGTGGCTGAGCGCTCGATTGCTGCGCAGCGTGTCACGGGTTCGATTATTGCACAAACCAATTATTTGTAAGGCCTCCAAGTCGTTGTTCCGGTTGGCAGCTTTGATGACCATGGACAAGATAATGACTAACTAAAAAATAATAATAGGGTATTTGACGGAAAAAATCTAATTAGTCGGTCAGTTAGATTACTTATAAAAAAATATTTGGCTCGTCTTTTTTCTTTTGTTAGGTAAACCAAAGTTGCCAACACATCACAAGTAAATACAGTTACAGCTACTAACGTTACGAGCCCCCAGTCTCGAATTTTGATGCGTTACATCTTTGTAAATATGCATTAATTTAACAAAAAATAAAACATGTCCAGTTTTTTCAAAATATCTATTCAGATACAATTCAAGGCAACGCTAATTGGTAGTCTAATCTTTGTTCCGAAAGTTTTCAAAGATAATTCAAAGAAAAAATTATCTATTGTTGGAAACATTAAATTAGTCGATTGCCTTTTAAATGATTATGTTATCTGTGCCATTCTATTGTAAAAGTTTGGTATATTGTCTGTGGCCCCTCTCGAATAAACTGCGAACCTGAGCACACGCATTTTCATATTTAAAATCCTTAAAATTGCTCCTACACGAAGAAAACACCAGAAACCAATTAAAACGGCCTTGTTCATGGTCCATCGAGCCACCCTTCGTGTTGGTGTCAAGAATTTTCAACGAAAAAGTTGCGTCGATTTTGTGGTCAGGTTAGTGGTAACTGATTGGCATTCCAATCGGGTCGCCATTTTTCGCCGCTTCATACCGGCTGCGTCGGTACAGCAGTGCTGCGCCGTGCTGCCCTCTATCACCGCAACCTAGCGTCGAGCGACGAGTCGTCATCTGCGCGCCAATAGCCGCACGGATCGCCTATGAAGACGCCACTGTTGCCAACATAACGCGCCAATTTCATTCTCGCATTCGTTCATTTCATCGATTGATTATCTATGCTCACGCGACTCCACCGCGTACTTACACAAAGAAAAGGAAACTTCGTAGCCATTTTTGAACGCCATTCACGAAAAATTTCTTCGTAGTCGTATTTTTGGTGTGCAAAACTAAGTGAATATGGCAGAGTCAGAACCAGACGTGAAAAAGTTAATCCAATCCAGAGGGATATATAAAGGAACGCTTACCAGAATGCAGAAGCGCATTGATAGCGGCATTTCAAATATGCCTATGCATACAATAACTTTATACGAGGAGAAAATAATAGCTATTTTTGGTGGGTACGAAAAGGTCAACAATGAGTTGTGTAGTTTGGATAGTGCAGAAGATCCTACGCAAACAGAAGACTGCTATTATGAATGCATGTCTAAGTTGCATGCACGCCTTGCCGAGATATCAAAGCCCGCGGAGGCCGAGGGTACAAAGTCCACGCCTTCATCGTCAACGTTGAAGCTGCCACAAGTATCTATTCCGTCATTTGACGGCAAATATGTAGAATACAAACCATTTATTGAGTTGTTCAATGCTTTTATACACAATGACAAAGGTTTAGATGACATTCAAAAGTTCTTCTATTTAAGGGGTTTCCTCAAAGATGAGGCATATGATTTGGTTAAGAATTTGCCTATTTTAGGGTCTAGTTATAAGGAGGCTTTGAAAATACTGTCGGATCGCTATGATAATGAGTTTACTATAATTCAGGATCATTTGAATGCTTTGCTTGACTATCCTGCTATGAGCAAACCTAACATTTCAACATTGCGTTCTTTAATATCTCATACAAAACAGCATCTGTCTGCGCTTAAAAATCTGGGTGAGTCAATTGAAGCATGGGACAATTTCCTTATTTGCCTGCTTGTGAAGAAGCTAGATCCACACACAACCAATGCCTTCCATGTCACACACAATCTGAACAATAAATCCTTAAAGCCAACCTATGATATGCTTATGAATTTTTTAGAATCAAGGGCTTTAGCCTTAGAAAATTCTGGGCGAAGCAAGGAGCTCGGTAATGCTAATGCTGCCAAAGCAGGGACAGTTAAAGTGGTCAATGCAGTGTTCACCAATAAGGAAATGAAATGCCTCTTCTGTGGTAAGTTGAACCATAAATTATTTAACTGTCCTGCCTTTTTGCTAGCTTCAATCAGTGAAAGATTAGAATTTGTTAATAAAAATAAATTGTGTAAAACTTGCCTTAACGCTCATCAAAATAAATGTAAATTTCATTTTAAATGTAAAAGTTGTAAACAAAATCACAACACATTGTTGCATTCTATAAATGAACAAGAATCTGCTCAAAGTACAACGGTTTCCAATGTTAGTAACACATGTACACCTAGCAGCAAAACTGACATTTTGTTACCTACAGCTAAGGTCAAACTTGTTTCAAAGGATGGCCAAGAAATCATAGTCAAGGCATTATTAGATTCCGCTAGCCAATCTTCATTTATCAGTTCAAGTACTGCGAAATTAGTAGGTAAACAGCTTATGCCCAATAATACTAATATAGTAGGTATAGCTAATACAGAAAAGAAGGTCCAATTTGCCATGCAATTAGACATATTTTCTTGTGTTTACCCTTATAAAGTAAAGGCCAAACTTTTAGTAGTGGACAAAATAACTTCTAACTTGCCGCAGCATTCTATTGATTTCTCAAAGCTTAATTTACCTAAAAACTTAAAGTTAGCAGATGATTCCTTTCATATCACCGATGAAATAGGTATCTTACTTGGTGCTGATATATTTTTCCAGAGCCTGTTGCCGCGGGATGAACACATGCAATCATGTGATGCAGCACACCCTAGTATACTTCACACCCAGTTTGGTTACATTGTAGCAGGTAATATTTCTCGCAAATTAACACAAACTTGTTCTGATTCTTATGTAACACTTTTTTGTCAAGAATGTGAAACAGATTTAAATAGTAATATGAACAATTTCTGGCAAAATGAAAAAGTACCAGAAATATTTGTTGAACATACTTCTGAACAACAGTATTGTGAGAAATATTTTAAGGAAACAGTCAAGCTGGATAATAATAAATTTGAAGTTTGCATGCCTTTAAAGGTACCACTTTGTGATATAAATAATATACTAGGAGACTCGCTAAGTTTAGCTTTAAGTAGATTTTTAAATCTCGAGAAAAAACTACAAAAGGATAGTCAATTGTACACAGAATATAGAAACTTCATTCATGAGTTTATCGAGTTAGGTCATGGATCATTTGTGGATATTTCTTTATATGATCTTTCAAAGGATCCAGTTTATTTCTTTGCTCATCATGCTGTTATAAAACAGGATGCTGTTACAACAAAACTAAGAACTGTATTTGATGGATCTATGAAGACGAGCAATAGAATATCTCTAAATGATTTGTTACTAAATGGGCCAATTGTTCAACAAGAATTGTTTGACATATTATTATTGTTCAGACTCCATAAATATTTCTTCGTCTGTGACATAAGACGCATGTTTCGTAACATAAATATTACAGAAGAACAAAGATCTTTACAAAATATAATATGGAGGGACAGCCCTGAGGAAACTCTCAAGTGTATACAACTATCTACTGTAAGTTATGGTCTTAAAAGCTCATCTTGGCTGGCAACCAGATGTTTGTTTGAACTGGCTACTAAATTCAAAAATGAATACCCATTAGCTAGTCCAGTATTGCTAAATTCAACATATGTTGATGATATTATTCACACTGATAATAGTTTGGACAATTTAATTGAAACTAAGTCACAACTAATTCAATTATTAGGTAAAGGAAGTTTTGCATTGCACAAATGGTCAGCTAATAACAAGATGATCTTGAAAGACATTCCTGAGCAGCAGCAACATCCTTTTGATTTAGAATTGAATAAGGACATTAAAACATTAGGTTTAAAGTTTGATATTCAAACAGATTCTTTAAAAATACAATGTCCTCCCTGTAGTAAAATACCTAAAACTAAAAGACAAATACTTAGTTATATTAGTCAATTCTATGATCCATTAGGTATAGCAGGCCCAGTCTTTGTCAAAGCTAAGATAATTATGCAGAAACTATGGCATTCAAATGTAGATTGGGATTGTACACCTTCACATATTCTGCAAAAGGAATGGCTCAATTTTTTCAATGATTTGCAACAAATGAAACCTGTTCTTATATCTAGAAATATTTGCCCAGAAAACAATATATTAATTCAATTAATGGGTTTTGCAGATGCATCAATAGCAGCCTATGGTTGTGCTATTTACTTGAGAATCATTGACCAGCAAGGCAAGGTAACTATGTCCTTACTTTGTTCTAAGTCGAGAATTGCGCCAAAATGCAATAAATTGTCAGTGCCACGTCTCGAGTTAAATGCTGCTCTGCTCCTTGGAAAATTAATAACAAGGGTACATAATACTTTAAATAAAAGAATTACATTGGAAAATGTAATGCTGTTCAGTGACTCACAAGTGGTACTAGCCTGGCTTAGCACTGATCCAGCATTGTTAAATGCATATGTTGCAAACAGAGTACAAAAGATTAAAAAGGATACCAATTCATATCAATGGTTTTATATTAAATCTAGTGATAATCCAGCTGACTGTTTGAGTAGGGGTATTCATCCTACAGAGTTGCAATGTAACCAACTGTGGTGGTTTGGACCACCTAGTTTAAATAGTTCAGATTTTAAATTTGAAACTAATATTTATGATTTACCTAAAAACTTACCAGAGGTAAAGCCTTCCCAAAGGGAAAAACTGGTGTGTGCAGTATCACAGGATCAACAGGAATCGTTATTAAACTATTTAATTAATAAGTATTCTTCTATTACCAAAATGGTCAACACTCTTGCCTATATTTTAAGATTCTGTAATAATTTAAAACCAGGTTCAATCAAAATTAAAGAAAACTTTATAACTTATGCAGAAGCACGGGAGGCATTGCATTTATTAATTAAAAATGAACAAACTAAACATTTTCATGCGGATCTAGCATTGTTACAGGTGGGCAAACAGGTATCATCCTACTTAAAGTCGTTTAATCCTTTTGTTGATAGTAAGGGCTTGCTCAGAGTAGGTGGTAGATTGCAGCATGCATCTTTACCATACAGCCAAAGGCACCAAATAATTTTACCCAAAGAATCTGCTGTAACTCATCTCATTATTAAAAATGAGCACTTGAAACTATTTCATGCTGGTCAAAAACTTGTTTTAAGTAGCCTTCAGCAACGTTATTGGATAGTTAATGGTTTAAGATTAGTTAAAAAGTTTGTTTATAAGTGTGTCATATGTTTTAGATTTAAAGGTATTACTGCCCAACAGCTGATGGGGTCATTGCCCGCTGATAGAGTAAATGTTCACAGATGTTTTATGAAAGTAGGCATTGATTTTGCGGGTCCAATTATGATTAAACAATCAAGAATAAGAAGTGTTATTACAACTAAGGGATATATTTGTGTTTATGTCTGCTTTGTAACAAAGGCCATACACATTGAGTTAGTTTCAGGCCTAGATACTCAAACATTTCTTGCTAGTTTTAAGCGATTTATTGCAAGACGTAATGTCCCGTCTGATGTCTATTGTGATAATGCAGGCACTTTTAAATCTGCTAACACGCAGTTGTCAGAATTGTATAAACTAAATAATTCTAAAAATCACCAAACACAAGTACAAACTGTAGCTTCAGAATTAGGTATTAAGTTCAATTTTATACCCAGTTATTCACCTGTTTTTGCGGGCCTCTGGGAGGCTGCTGTTAAAAGCGTAAAGCATCATTTAAAAAGAGTGTTAGGCTCTCAAGTTTTAACTTATGAAGAACTTAATACTGTATTAATTGAAATAGAAGGAATTTTGAATTCGAGACCAATAACTCCATTGTCATCAGATATTGAGGATCTTTCCTATTTAACACCTGGACACTTTCTCACAGGTGCTCCTTTAAATTGTATTCCAGAGCAAGATGTCACTACTGTTCCCACTAACAGACTGAAATTTTGGCAAAAATGTACTGCTTTAAAACAACACTTTTGGAGATATTGGTCCAAACAGTATTTAAATATACTACAACACCGTCCCAAATGGCAACATAGGACACCTAACATACAAGTAGGTGCTTTAGTTATCTTGCGTGAGCTTGATACTCCGCCTATGACATGGCCTATGGCCAGGGTAACTAATGTATTTGGGGGCCAAGATGGTCTTGTTAGGGCATTAGAAGTAAGAAAAGCTAATGGTAATGTTCATAAAACGTCTATTACTAAAGTATGTATACTTCCAATAGATTAGTTTTATCTTTAATTTGTTATTTTCTAAGTACCTTGCCTACTTGATAAGCATGTAAATGCAACATTTTGTTTAAACTAAGCGTTAAAGAACATTTTGTTACTTAATTTTAGCGATTTTAAATTGGTTAAAGGTGTAAAAGGAGTTTTGTTTTGTCATAAGCTCAATTATTTTAAGTTACCTATGTACAGGTATAAAATTATCTATTTATACTTAGGTACATTAAGTCATGTTTCATAGGGTACTGCCACAGATAGGTACTTATACCATGTTATTGTCTTGTTTCAGTTCAGTTTTACTTAAACATTTAAATTGCCACCATTGTTAGACAAGCAGTTAAGGCAATTTGAACATTGGTATCCTAGTTATTCATATTGTATAATTATCGTTTATAATGTTCATTTTACAGATAAACAAAGGCATACCACATTGAGTCATATTTTCTCAACGTGTTTATGTAACTTTACTAGTAGTTTTCTAACAGTTGTAACTTGAATCTAAAAGGCTTTATATGCTGACCATAACTTGTAGCATCATAATATCATTTTCAAAAATCTACAGTCCACTTTATAGCCTTATAATATTGTGTATGTATACGGAAAGGGAATAGGTAAATGAAAGCTTATGTATTTTTTCAAAGATTTATTAATTAAGTTCAGTCACATTGTCTTTCTTTGGGCGGAGTATGTTGGAAACATTAAATTAGTCGATTGCCTTTTAAATGATTATGTTATCTGTGCCATTCTATTGTAAAAGTTTGGTATATTGTCTGTGGCCCCTCTCGAATAAACTGCGAACCTGAGCACACGCATTTTCATATTTAAAATCCTTAAAATTGCTCCTACACGAAGAAAACACCAGAAAGCAATTAAAACGGCCTTGTTCATCTATAAAAGAAAAACCTTGATTCAATAAATAGTGGAACAACTTAAAAAAGCAAATACACAAAGGAATTTCGTGAAAGTAAGTCGATGAACAAATAAATGAATGATAGGTTCGCGGTCTGATTCTAAGAAGGATCAAAATTAGGCAAACAAAGATGAATTACTCCCCAACGATTTCTGAAGGGTTGTTCAGGAGTGTACGTATTTGTTTTATACACACGGTTATCTGTAATTGTGTTAAATCAATTCCAACCCAGCTCAAGGTGTGTTGACTGAAAATGTTCACACCGAAATCTTTCGACATGTTTTGGATAGAATTCGGATAATCAATCATCTTATTTGCAATATGGAAATCATGGACAGATTTTCTTACTTTTCTTTTTTGTTTACTTTTTAAGTGTCAAAAAGCATACCGTCCGACTTATGGAAAGCAATAACCGTATACTTATGGACGTCTCCTGCGCGTTGCCAAACCCTACAGAAACTTTCTCAAGTCCTTTTTTGACAGCCCAGCCGCAGTGGTAACTCCCACGGCGACGGACTTCGCAAGACGAGCTCCGGCCACCGCAGGCGTGGGCATGCGGGTGGCGAGTAATGGGTGACTCGCTGTCCGACAGTAGCGTTGGGTTCCACGCGCGCAGGGCAATTGAAGGACACCGTGGATTTTAGTCCGCACAAGTCTGACAGTCCCTCCTGCCCCGGCCTGAGTGGGAGGACTCATTTAATGATTTAACGACACTAAAAAAAGTCCTTTTTGAAGAGCATCATCGTAAAAACCCAGAAAAGGAAGGTCATTCCACGACATTATCGTTCTTTGAAGGAAATACTATTTGGTGTGAAAATTAAAACGTAACGTCGAAAAAAGTAGACAGAACAGTTTCCCGAGTTCGAATTTAATTACCGCTAATTTTAACGAGTATCGATTCATTATAATATTTCAGTGATAATCGTAATATAGCACAAGCGAATTTTATTTTCAAACTGCTTGTACAGCCTATGGTACTCGCTGATATGTTTCTACTTTTAGGTGAAAGAAAAAAAAAATGTTTAAACATCTTTTAAATAAAAATGCAGATGTTAAATTATTTGACACACATTGACTAGTTTATGAATTTATCTATCCTTGTATTTTTCTACATGAAGAACCTTATTTTCTTTTTCAGAATCTATCGGATTTTCCAACTTTAATACCACTAATTGTACACTGCGGAACTCAAGATCTCACCAGCAATATCGAGTTCAAGAAAACTGTAAGCAGTATTATCGATATTGCGACTTGATATCACTATAATATATCTTAGTATTTATTCTGTTAGTGATCGCAAGAACTGAGTATAAGTTGTTTGTTCAATTACCAGGTCAGCGGTCTCTTTAAAGCATAAAATAGAAGAGAAAAACATTTATTTGATATTGGACACAGAAAACCATATAAAAAATAAAATAAATAAATATTTCATCTAGTCCCAAGCTAAGCAGAGCTTGTGTTATGGGTACTAAACAACTGATAAACATACTTATATATTTCTAAATACATACATATTATAGATAAATTACACCCAGACACAGAACAAATGATCGTGCTCATCACACAAACATTTGTCCTGGGTGGGAATCGAACCCACGACCTCCGGCATAGCAGTCAGGGTCACTAACCACTAGACCAACAGGCCTGTCGAATAAAAATTCAATAAGAATTTTGCTGAGCATGTCCACACCAAAAAGGTTACCAACATTTACTGTCCGAAAGACACCCAGCGCTGGTTTTCAGTTGGCAACCCGCAGTGACATATGGATGAGGGTAGGCTACATTGATGGTTGATAGCAATACGGTATGTGCAAAGTCTGTGAGAAGGGACTATGTGAATCAACGTAAGCGTCCGCGGAGAGAAGAACTTGTCAATTTTGCACCACAACCTTTTTAAGTCGATTTAGGTTTTATTATTTTTTATGAGAAACCAACTAAAAACGTTTATCAAAATATCTAGGGGCAAGAATTGGCAAATCCCCAATAATGTGGTCATATACAGCGTATAGACTAGGTCTTATAACAAGGCTTAACCATAACTAGCTGAATACCTCTGCCGTGTCCTTTGGTAATATTAAGTTACCTAAAATTTTCTTTTCACAAACATAAAGAGAAGATGAACCAGAAAATGTGTTTAGTTGAAACCATTAGCTGATTCAAAAACAAAAAGAGCCGACATGTCGTGGAAATGGTAAATCAATCACAATCAAATGTTCGACCGTGAGTGGATTGTCGAAGTAATGACGCTATTTATACGATGGGTAGCAGGGCTGGCCGTCATTTTCTTTATTGAAAAGATTTAAAGTAATTGAAAAGGTAAAAACTGTTTAAATTTTAACAAAATTTTAAGAGTTACAAAATATTTTTTATGCGTGATGTTTAAAAGTATTAAGGATGATTCACGCTACACCGTGCCGTGTCCGGGCCGTGCCCCGTCCGTAACCCGGACGGAGCACGGTCGAAGATTGTGGTGTACCTTTTGTTTGAAGCGATTCATGCGTGACACGTCTGCGGCACGGACGAGGCACGGTTCTTATTTCACGACGAGGGACGGCACGGTGTAGTGTGAATCACCCTTAACGACATCGCTTACTTAAAGAGACGTAGTGGATCTTAGAGATTAATGAGAGAGATTTAACAGTCATTGGAAGATTCAACAGATTTAACAGTCATGCACAGTAAACTGAAACTGATATTTTTAATGACTGACTTAGCTCTAATCGAGCTCATCTACGCATTTAAGGCGTTCGGTGCTTGAATTAAGCTGAGTTTGACTTCATTACCTATACGCATTCTTTTTTTTAACTATCAAGTCTGAAGATCCACTAATAACGTCTTAAAAATACAATTTGAAGGGAGTTTAGAATCGTTGTCTTAACTAACTCGTTGTGTTAATAAGTCTAACTGAGGTGAGTAATAAATTGACTTAAAACGAGTCTTAAACTTTAACTGCTAAAGTTCAGTGTTCAATTACGAGGCATCAGTATTCTACAGAATCACGCACAAACAAAATCATCAAGTTAATTAGGCTATAACATTACCACTATTGGGACACGGCTTCAGTAACAAGCATTGGATCACATAATCCACCACGCGTGGTGGATTATGTGATCCACCACGCGTGATGAAGTGGCTTAGTACGTATTTGACATGCCAGTTTTCTCACGATGTTTTAAGTCACCGTTACAACAAAATATGTCGAAGAAGAACACAAGAAAAAAACAAGTAACATAATTTAAAAGAATTACCTTCCAGTAATGCAATGCAACGGTGATTGGCTAGAAAACTATTAAACACGTACGTAGCTTCCATATTACTTTAGCCATAAAAGATAACGTTTATAAAGAAGTTTGCCCCCGTTTGACCTTAGGAATACACAGACAACATGAAAATTAAATGATCTTCGTGCAGTCTCATAGGTGGTCTATGAATTAATTTAGAAATTGTTTTGTGGACCCTAAACAAAACACACAGAAGACTTTAAAAAATGCTGCAGTAACTGTAAATACTTCTTTAGTACATAATAGATTAGGTATTCTTTTGATAGCTTATAATGTATTATGCTGCTGGCAAAGACAAAGGTTAGGTTAGGTTTTGATTAAATAAAACTAAAAGGTAGAAAAATTTCTAAGGAGTACATTTTTAACATCCATACTTCTTATTATGACGTCAAAATTAGATTTTTTACCATAAAGCAGAATTATTTTTATATGACGTTATATAAACAAAGTGTTATTAAATAAAACGGAGCCTCGGAAAGATAGTAATACTACGGAGGTTTTATTCTGCTTGATGGAAGTAACTGGCTGCTGCAATTTAAACTTACTTGCCATTTGCTTGAACCTGTTTGGAACCCCAATCAATCAAACCAAATACCATAACCGGATCCTTCAAACTGGAATAACAAGTTCAGACAAAACATTCATCAAGATTTAGTCAGATGCAATTTAAGATACAGGTTCCTCTTTAAAAAGACGGAAAGATTTATTTAATTAAACTTTGATGAACAAGTCTACAATGCCGCAAAATTACTAAGGAAGGTATGATGACGCCATATTGTGACGTCAGACACGTTTTTCTTATACTTACACGCTCTTAAATAATCAATTAAGAAAATAACTTTAACAAGATATTAACCAGTAACATAATTTAAAAAGTCACTTCCCGCTGTCTGTGCCTATGTGTGCTTCGATCTTAAAAACTACATAACGAAATTTGACGCGACTTTTTAAAAGATAGAATGATTCAAGAGGAAGGATTTATTATATGTCTTGCATATTATAGTAGAGATTGCACCCGTGCGAAGCCGGGTCGCTGGTGATAACATAGACGCTGAACATTATTTTCAAATGACAGTTGATAGATGGAGGTCATTGATTCCTTAGAAGTTGTGTCGCATAGTACCTACGTGTCATCGATTTTGATTTTAGAATCTACTAAAGTTTCATCTTCATATCCATGGTTTAGATACGGTAATCTCATTCGAATAAACTGGCGGTAAAAAAATACGGTCACATTTCATACGGCGCGGCGTATAAAAGTTGACAAATAAAACGAAACATTTTTCGCCGTAAAAAGCCGTCATTTTTCTAGCTTTCATAACCGTGGTTCCACACGAAGAGCATAAACTGTTATATTAGGCGCAATACCGTTCGGTTAACACATAGTTACAACATTCAACAGATAGTCAATCGAGGGTTATTTTCTATTCACTTGGCTATGAGGCCGCGCTTATCCGACGATCTCCGTGCCGATCGGTGATCATTATTTCATCGGCCGCTCGTATGGGCCGCAGGGGACACATAACCGTTGACTGCGGGCACCGACCGCGCCGAGTGAAAATAACGGCCGGTAATAATATTTCTTTCATGGTGATTTTTATTGTCAACCCTTGTAATGAGAATTTGAATGGATTGAGGTTTTGTTCTACATAACATGACTTATGACTTTGCCCCTCTGACCTAATTTATAGTTGTTGCCAGCCTCTTCGTCCGCTTGTAATTCGTATATTATCCCATGTTAACGTAATACCGGTATAAAAAGATACATTATGTAATAATCTAGATTGTAAACTATCTATGTACGAAATTTCATTCAAATCCGTTCGGTAGTTTTTATGTGAAAGAGAAAAGAGTAACAAACATTTATAATATTGATACCTACACGTTATTTTTCTTGCCTTTGTTTCAAAAATGAGGAAAGTAGAGCCTTTAGAAATTGACGTAACAACAACAAATCAGCGGTACGAAACAAAGGGTGATTAGCAGCAAGGTATCATTTTGAGGGTCGCGATCGCAAACCTTGTTTTACGAAGCAGAAAAAGGACGAAAGAGCTATTAGTCGAAGCCTTATAGTAATTTGTAAACAAATGCCGGCTAATTACTAAAAAGATTTGTCGGAAATATAGTGAGCAAACAAGAGCTTTGACCCGAATTTTATCAACATGTTTTATTTATACGGGCTAATATTTTAGTAAAAGAAATGGAACGGAATGAACAGTAGGAAATATCTTGTGAGTAATGTAACTCCATGATACCGTTTTTTTACTTGTATGAATTTTAATTAAAGTAGTAGAAGATGCAAGAAATCAACCGACAACCATACCTAACGTCTTACTGTTAGGATACATGCGTTGATGTATATAACATTTAAACTATTAAGAAGATTATCGTATAGAAATATAGATAAACAGTTAAAAACAATCTAAGGCGTTTCATCATTATACGGGTTGAATTTTACAACCGGGCGTGCATGGCTATATCCGAATCTATCCGTAATATTTAAAAACACTTAAAGGAGTCTCGAGGCAGATTTTAGCAAAAACTAAAACAGCATCATTGGATTTTAGAAAAATCAATAATCCTGACCAGGATATTCCTCATAGTTTCGGATATAGCCATCTACGCCCAGGTGAAAAATTCACCCTGTATAACACAGTGGAATAATATTCCTATCTACGATCTACGCACAAACAGTCTGGACCATCAACACGTGTAGGCAACAGATTACTGATCGTAGTACGGTGTTAATACCCAGTTAGATTCCCTGATTGTCCTCCCGTCTCGTACTGTAATCCCTTAGTCGGCTTTTACGATGGAAGTGTTTGTGTCGGCAGGAGGTTTACTTTCTAAGGCCGTGAACGAAGATACGGGTACGGATACGGATGTACGATCAAATTTGCGGACGGATAATACCACCAGGACTGAAGTCCTTTTGACGCAGCGCTAGTGTCTATGTCATTACATCAAATTTCATTTAAGAAAATGTAGTACTACGAATTTTCCGCAGGTCTCTAAGCATCGGGCACGCCGCAATCGCGGCGGTAAGACCCCTCTTTGAGGAGTGGCTGGATAGGCGTCACGGCGTCCTGACCTACCGCATGACGCAGGTCCTCACCGGACACGGAAGTTTCGGGAGGTTCCTGTGTCTGATAGGGAGGGAAGAAACGCCTGGGTGTCACCACTGCGAGGATCGTCCGGAGGACACGGTGGAGCATACGGTGCAGGACTGCCCCGCTTGGGCAGAGCACCGCCGTGTCCTCACGACGGCGATAGGCGGAGACCTCTCGCGCCCGGCATTGGTCGAGGCCATGCTGCGGGGCGAGACGGAGTGGGAAGCGGTCGCCTCCTTCTGCGAAGCAGTCATGCTCGTGAAGGAGGAGGCGGGCCGCCTGAGGGAGAGGACAGCGTCCTCCCTCCACCCTAGCCGCAGTGGTAGACGCCCACGGCGTCGGACGTCGCGAGACGATCTCCGGCCACCGTAGGTGCGGGCATGCGGGCGGCGAGTAATGGGCGACTCGCTGTCCGACCATGGACCATGCCCGGGTCGACGGCGCGTTGTGTTCCACGCGCGCCTCAAAGAGTGTCAGCATAGTGACGGGGCCTGTAGAGGGCCAAAGCCTGCTGGGGTCGCGGGACCAAGGGATTACCGTGACCCCGGTACGTAAAGGGCTAGTGAAGGACACCGTGGATTTTAGTCAGTACAAGTCTGACAGTCCCTCCCACCCTGCCCTGGGTGCGAGGACTCATTTGATGATTTTACCACGATAAAAAAAAAAAAAAAAAAAAAAAAAGGTCTCTAAGCATGATACCCGTGGATTTGGCCTTAGTTACGGACCTTTTCTACGCCTCGTGACATCGAGCCTGAACTAAGAATCAATGATATTACAATTTGACAGATAACTCCTTAGATTCCGCGCCACCACTCATCACATGTTAAAAATTCGTGGTACATTTTTTTTTTGGAATTTGATGACATAGAGATTAGCGCAACGTGAAAAGGACTCCAGTCGTGACAAAATTATCCACAAATTTGATTTTGACGTTATTTACGTTCGTACATACGTATCCGTACCCGTGTCTTTTTTCACGGACTTAGAAAGTAGATCCCCAAGATTTGAATCAACTACCATCGATAAATAAAACCAATTGTAAAAAAAACGAAACAAAGTGTTACAAACGTTATTCATAAAACACCAGTAGTTATAAAATTTGCTCAGCCGACAAAAACTGTTCGTTTTACGTAGACATTTCGCTGGTGGCACAATAACACAAGTTTTCAATTCGAAACGAAATTCTATTGCTATTTATTTACAACGAGTGATTCGAATACAAAGAACATGAAAACTTGTAAAGCAATCTACAAACGATAACCTGTGGGCCCAAAGCCCACGAGAAAAGTATCTTGTTAGATTTTAAGGGAAAAAAATGCAGAAGTTTTCGAAGAACTTTTTCTTGAACCTTTACTGAATCGAAAATATTGTCGTTGTTTCTGAAGACTTGTCAAGACGTCAGTCTTGTTAGATGAGTAATATTGTTCTGATAACTGACATGAAGCAATTTCCACGACTTGACTTTCAAAAATCCAACCATCCAAACTTCCTCATTTAGTGTATTTTAGTAATGGGTTCGCCAGTCCTTATAGTCACTCAAGTACAATACTACTGAAAGAATTATCGAAATCGGTGCAGTAGTTAATGACTTCATTCATAACAGACAAATATAATCTTTCCTCTTTGTAATACTAGTAGCTATTAAGTTTTATTGTTAGATTACTATAGATAAAAGTCCCCAAAAGGTGACGAGGCGATCTGGACGTGTACAACGAAGACTGGTTATTGATGGACGGTATTGATGGAACAGTTCATGGAAGACATTAGGGGAAGACTTTACCCAGCAGTGTGTCCACACTGGAAGCCTAGGGCCTATCGCTCGTAGCCATCGTGCTTGATTCCCGCCTTAGTCATTTCAGTGTGGCCACAAGCGATTTTATACGTTTGATATTTTCGCGCCCGCCGCCGCCACCGCGCTAGGCTCGCAGTATGTTTGAGCACATAGATTTGTTTCAAAACAGGCATACATAGCTTGTGCACGTTAGCAAGAAGGTTGCCAAATAGAAATTAGTGGGCCTCGTGTGTCGTTTGCGGGAAGACCGTTTGGTGAAGATCTCCACAACTATTGTGTTAGGTGGTCAGAAAGAAGTGGCGAGACCTGGACGCGTATCACGATGGCTGGTTTCAATAGGCACGTGATAAGAGCTCTTGAAAAGTATTGGAGGAAGCATTTGCATCACTGGGACAGTATAGGCCAGAAAAAAACATAGCTTCGAACAAGACCGCAGAAAAAAGTTAACTATCTCATTTTTAAATAGATTCCCCTTCATTGATCTACAAGTCGTAGGCGCGACCGCGCGGAATCAGAAGTCAGCTGAGTGTTAATGGGTTTTTTTATTGATCCTCCTCTTCTTCTATTGTCATAAAGGTCATAAACGATTAAGTCAGTCAGTGACGATAATGGCAAGGTTAACAGCTCAGGGTGCGTTAGGCAAAGTTAGTTTATACTTTTATTAAGGACAGATTTATTTTCTAAAGGCAAATTCTGGATACGACTCCGACTTAGGCTGTAATTTGTGAGTATATGATCACAGCATTACTTTGTGCTATTGATTTCATCAGTACTGCTCTCAAAACGGTTAAGAAAAACTAGGCGAAGAAACTTGCATGTCCTTGAAATAAAAAATCTAAGATGTGACATCTACCAACCCGCATAAATAGGAAGCCTGAGTCCCAATTGTGGGAACAATATAGTCTGTTTATCACCTATCTTGCCTTTTTTTTGTAACTATTTTGAGTGAAGTCGAACTGACCTCGACAAATTTTTGGGTAAAAAACAATTCCCTTAATTGCCATCACATAATGAAAAAAGAATAAGTACGTTACAGTACAGAATTACCTAATGATACACGTGTCACTCTGTTTACAATATCCACGCTTTAGACGGCGGAAAACTTTTGCTTTTTGAGAACAAAATACTCATCACACGAGCGTACGAATCGATAATTAAAAAATTGATTTTACTTTCCGTCTTTTTATAAACATAACACGATAGCACAAGTATTTAATCCCAGGCAGAGATCTACAGACGCCAACAGGTCAACCTATCCTAATCTGTCAAACTGTGTAAACTTTTACCAATCGTGATAAGATGGAAAAGCTATTAAATAAATTTGACAGATTGAGGTAGGTTGGTGTGCTATTACCGTCTGTACCTGAAAGTACACTCATATTTCAGTTATATCTAATAACGAGCGAGACTATTGCCAACCAAGCAGTTTAATACAGGCTTCGTGACTAAGAAATTCATTATGGAAAAATCCAATATAGGACCCAGGAATCGAAACCAGAACCTTACTCGGCAGTCGCGATTGCGACCATTCGGACAACAATGCAAAAATTAAAAGAAAATCTTTGACACCAGCGTCTGCCTTTTTTTTTCGTGGTAAAATAATCAAATGAGTTCTCCCACCCAGGGCAGGGCGGGAGGGACTGTCAGACTTGTACTGACTAAAATCCACGGTGTCCTTCACTAGCCCTTTACGTACCGGGGTCACGGTAATGGGTAAGTCCCGCGACCAAACCAGCGTCTGCCTTTCTGTTTGTTTTTTTTTTTTTTATCGTGGTAAAATCATCAAATGAGTCCTCCTACCCAGGGCAGGGCGGGAGGGACTGTCAGACTTGTACTGACTAAAATCCCCGGTGTCCTACACTAGCCCTTTACGTACCGGGGTCACGGTAATGTGAAAGTCCCGCGACCCCGGCAGGCTATGGCCCTCTACAGGCCCCGTCACTATGCTGACACTCTTTGAGGCGCGCGTGGAACACAACGCGCCGTCGACCCGGGCATGGTCCATGGTCGGACAGCGAGTCGCCCATTACTCGCCGCCCGCATGCCCGCGTCTACGGTGGCCGGAGATCGTCTTGCGACGTCCGACGCCGTGGGCGTCTACCACTGCGGCTGGGGTGGAGGGAGGACGCTGTCCTCTCCCTCAGGCGGCCCGCCTCCTCCTTCGCGAGCATGACTGCTTCGCAGAAGGAGGCGACCGCTTCCCACTCCGTCTCGCCCCGCAGCATGGCCTCGACCAATGCCGGGCGCGAGAGGTCTCCGCCTATCGCCGTCGTGAGGACACGGCGGTGCTCTGCCCAAGCGGGGCAGTCCTGCACTGTATGCTCCACCGTGTCCTCCGGATGATCTTCGCAGTGGTGACACCCAGGCGTTTCTTCCCTCCTTATCAGACACAGGAACCTCCCGAAACTTCCGTGTCCGGTGAGGACCTGCGTCATGCGGTAGGTAAGGACGCCGTGACGCCTATCCAGCCACTCCTCAAAGAGGGGTCTTACCGCCGCGATTGCGGCGTTTTAGTTTTAATTTAGTATCTTTTGTAAATATTTAGTTCGTTATATTTGTAAATTTTTAGTTTTAGTTTTGTATATATATTAATCAATGAATAATAGTTATTTTAAGGTAGGTAAAAATATACTATTACGTAAAAACAAAGAAACTCCCGGTTATTCAAAATGGCACAGTGTTTAAGATCACCTTTTAGACCTCATGATTGGAACAAATATTTGGGGTCTATCACAAATGTTTGTAGAATTGATAGCGTTGGTTGCGGACAATGAATTAATGATGACGCGGTCGGCACGGATCCCGGATCAGCTGATGGGTACGACCTAGTTGTAAGTAAGACCTATGATGCTGTGCGAATCAACACTAGTATGTAGTAATAAAAAATATACAGCGGAAGCGGTTATAGATGCTATATATTATTCTACTGTTTCACATAGGTATTTACAACTTCGCCCCAAAACGTTGACAACCTTGTCTGCAAGTATACAAAACTGGAAAATTTTCTAACCTTATAAGATTAGATAAGTTACGGAAGAACTTTGAAGCCCTCTAACGAAAGAAATCAAATAAGAGAAACCCCACAAGACTAAAGATCTCATGTAAAACGAAAACCACTTTAACTTCAGCATTAAAGGTTGTGAATAAATTCCTTTCATGTATGACGGTAGCGCATATCAAAGTACGTTTGTGGAGATCAGTAGCGGCTTCTCTAGGGAGTAGCCCGCGCTCTAAATTAACTTAGACTCACTACGTATGCAGACTGTCGTGTCATCTAACGAGGTCCAAGACGACACTGTACAAGTTTACCAAACGACAATGTGCCGCTAACTTATATAGCATACATCGCCGTTAAATTTTCGGGTCCTAAAGGTGAGAGTTCTGAAATCTCTTGTGAATAAACGTCTGTCATTATTACCGTCATCACACTTTAAGCGATATTATGTGTCCTCTCAGCTTTTCATTCGCGGAAAATTTTTAGTTTAACTTCAAAGTTGAAACTAATCGAATAAATTGAGGTTCTAGCCAAAAAGTCTCCGATTACACAATTTGAATAAATCTCGGTTCTATTTAACACGATATTTAGCTTTGAAATGAATAAGGACACTTGTTTCATCAAAATCGATTTAGTGTACATTTTATTATTCAGGGTGATTTTATCAAGCAAGTACAATAATTCCATTTAAAGTTAGTCGTCACGAAGTCTGTGGAACAAGCAGTGCTTTCCAAATATTTTTTCAACGTCGCGAAATGAACGAGCTCATTATTCAGTGTTGACTTCCAGTTTGATGGTTCTCTTTTCTCTAAAAGTTCGAGTAATCCGTTTTGAGAATACCTCTTGCCCTATATACCTTTTCAAGTAATTTTTTGTTCTCTCTCTTATAAAACTGTGCCAGAGAAAATAATCTACCTAAAATGATTACCTTTCTTGTAAAATGTACAAAGAAATAATTGTAACCGTATTTCCAGAACACTTGAAAAACGAGTGTCGTAAAATTGATTTGTTGCTGTTCTACGTTTGAAATGATATTACCTTTTTTAAATCTTTATAAAATATTTAAGCGCAAAATTATGATTATGTTCTGAGCAATTTGTTTTTCTTCAAAGTAGATACCTACATCATTATCTTGAGTGCATTCCATTAAATTTAAATTGACATAACAAGCAAAAACTATTGTGAGCAAGCACATACATTAATCTTAAAATTTTAACCCTCAACTTTCACCGCGTTAACAAACCAAGCAATATCCGTCAAAGTAAAGCCAAAACGTCTTACCTGTAACTTCAACATTCCGCTCACCGCTGTCGCCTTAGCTATGAGTCCGCTATCTTATAGTGGGGAAAAGAGGTGGCCGGGGAGCGGGAGGCTACGAAGAGGCCGGCGCGCGCCGCTCGATAAATCGATGTGGGTAATACAATGCTATGCGGTGGGACGGCCTTGGGAGCTTGCAGCCTGCAAGACACACCCCCGCTCTACTTTCAAGTTCATTACCAACGCGACGTCTTAACTCGGCAACGAATGAATATAATCTGACCTAATTAGTCAGTGACGCATGATTACTGTTTGTGTTACGGTAGGTGATTGGATCAAGTGCTCCCACGCGCGGCGCCTGAGTTGCTGTGTTGGGACTTGGTGTTGTCTTTTGAGAATATTTTCTATAATTTTGCAGTAAAGTGCATAATTATTTTGGAATGCTTTACAGATTTTCTATAGCAATACAGTAGTAAAACACTTCTTTTTTCAACAGTCTACGAATAAATTGCGGACAAAAAATTGGCAACAAATCAAATATTTTCCAAACTAACACGCCATAAATGTAAAATAGAACGTTTTGACCAAACTGTCGCATATATACAAAAAAAACACAATGAATAGCTTTTAAAGTTAAGATGTTAACAAAATACGGCGAGGAGAATTTATTCAGCTTTAAACAGTTCTGTCCGCATTTGAATAAAATTAATAGTAGAAATAAAATAGTGTTCAGTGCTTTCTTTTAAAGGGAGCAAACGTTAACAAGTGAGCAGCCATTTGTTAACGTCTCTGGGCACCGTGACACTCTATAAATTGCAGTAGTCTTTGAAGCAGGTGATATAAAATACGAGTATAACCCAGGACTGAATACTCTAGTCTTGAATAAAATTCTGTTAATACACAAGTACAGCATCTATACTATAATAAATCTGTAGAAGGGTCAATTCTGTACATTGAAAATATTGAAAAAATAAATAGCGGGGGGTGTTGCTGGATCGATACCAAACCCAAATATATGATTAAAAAAATTTTTGTCTGTCTGTCTGTCTGTCTGTCTGTCTGTCTGTCTGTCTGTTTGTGCAGGCATCACGTGAAAACTAACGGTTCGATTTCGATGAAACTTGGTATAATTATTCCTTATTATCCTGGGCATAACATAGGATACTTTTTATCCTGGAAAAATACGTAGAAAAAAATCTTATTTTTCAGTTTTATTCATAGACGTTGTTCTGTAGAACCGCGAACACACGTTGCATTACCCGCGGTGGATTCAGCGCCGTAATATTTATAAGATGTCATTGTCAGAGTTACTCAAATTGTCAGAGTTACTCAAAATGGGGAAATAAACCATCCACGCGAAGACCGACATCCGCGCGGACGGAGTCGCGGGCGGAAGCTAGTAATAAATATAACTTTACTTTCTAGTCTTTATTTATCTTTCTTTCAAGTTCAGTATCTCGTGAAGCGTGATAGTTGAGATTTCTACAGATGACATATTACTTTTGTCGCTATATAACAGCAACTATTATAAAACAGAATAAAATAAATATTTAAGGGTCTGCCATACAACAGACATGTTTCATTTTTAATGCTGTATAAACAGTTAGAACATGGTTCAATAGAAATGTCAAAATACAACTAGTTTTTTTATTTTCATTGGCAACTTTCAATTGAAAGTGATTCTCCCTAGGGCTGCAAAGCATAACTTTCAACTTGCTCATCAGGCATGTTATGATCTACTTTCAGAGTATGAGTTATTAATAAAAAATTACCTAATCATAAATCGCAATTTCATTGGAAGTTTAAAATTGTTGTAATTGAGTTGTAAGACTTTTACTTGATCTTATGAGCTGTCAATGTCACAACAGGGAAAGTTGATGAAATATTTGACTTGGATGGCTTGAAGAATAGAACGATGAAGATCAGAGAAACGATGGATGAACTGTATGAAGTGTGATAAGTAATGGAAATGAAAGAATTAGACATGCTGCGTCCGCACCAAATAAATTGAGATAAGACCCCGAGGTGTAGAGATAATAATAATCTCATAGATGTATAATGTTGATCACGTTAGTAATATTGTCTGAGCCTTAAGAGAACGGAAAATTCCTCTGTTAACAGAGGAAAAAATAATATGTTGTTACAATTTTCTCATCTATGCATTTTTATCTGTTTTTAATTTGTATATACTGTTGTATGTATGTATTCATTATAGTATTTATATATTTTCATAAATAATTTTCATGCTGCACCTACTGTGTTTTTTCTCTGAATCACCCTATCACGGGTAGAAAATATCAAAGGCATTAAGTTCGACTATGTACTTTGTGCATAAAGTGATGAAATAATAAATGAATAAATAAATAAAAAAGTATCCACACTTATTTTATCGACCTCTATGAGCCAAAATCTATATCTTAGAGGAAGTAATTAATTCTACGGGATATAGCAGAAAATGTGAAAATCACTAAGAAAAACACAACCTCAGATGGATTTCAACCCAATGGGCCACTTATTATGGTTTAATATAGAAAAAACCTGATATTAGGTACAGCAAGAAGTATTTACATAATACGGTTTTATTAAATAGCCGTGTTTCGCTAAGAAAAGGCTTCCTCTCGTGTACCGGAGATGTCGTAAGCAGCGACTAACGGCTTATGTCAAGAGGCAGACAAGCATACTTCTCACCGTTTATTTTAATAAAAGCGACTTACATAAGATACCTATTTGTTTTGTTAAATACATGTTGTGCAAATATAAAAATGGGTCAGATGCTATCATACATCATTAATTAAAAATCTTACCAAGTCATCATCTGCCTAGCCTTTTCCCAACTATATCGGGGTCGGCTTTCAGTCGAGCCGGATGTAACTGAATATGAATATTTCACATTGAGCTACTGGGGGCGTATTATGACGTCTTAAAACCAGGCTTGTTCCAGTGAGTGAACGAGGTGGCGCTAGATGTCTTGTATAGCTCTATCTCTTTCACTCACTGGAACAAGCCTGGTTTTAGGACGTCATAATACGGCCGCTAGTCTCTGCAACCAGTAACTGGGCTATACGATACTCCTTGGTAATTCTGGTTGTCAGACTTTCGAGCTTCTGATTATCAGTAACGACTGTCAAAGACAGCCGAGACCTAGCTTTACGTTCTTTTCGAGACACGAAGGAAAAACCCATCAACAAACAAACCTTAGCGAGCGCGGCTTAACCTTGAAGATCGAACTGTAGGGCTGTTATTATTTAGTCACGAGCTCCTCTATGAGCAAAATCTGTGCTATAATTTACGACATAAGTATACATAGCTTTATGCTATTATACTAACTATTATTATTAATTAAAAATCTTACCAGGTAATGTCGAGTTCATTAACATATTGATGTGATTCATTAATATATGACTGCTTTATTGTCAGTAACATGTCTACCCAAAGGGACCTGCATTAATATGAATGGCAGTTTTTGATCCCATATTTTCGTGTCCATTGGATAATTTTAAAGTAAAGTAGGGGAACAGTGTATAAGACGGGACGCGAGGTATAATGGGGACTTACACTCTTTAGGTATACTTAACGCAACACTAACGTAGCGCAAGCGCCATCAGGACGTCATTTGTAAGCGGCCATTAACAAATGGCGTTCTGTTGGTGCTTGCGCTACGTTAGTATTGTAGTAGTAGTGTTAAGTTTTCCTTGAGTGTGTGATTTCCCATCATACCTCGTGTCCCCGTCTTAAGATTAAGTTACAGCTTTGTAAGGTACTTAACAAAACCATTTCTTCTCGCTAAATCAATAAAAAGGCTTTCATAATTCAGGGAACAGCCTGTATAACACGAGAGCTTAAAATCTTTTGATCCGGGTAAGACCAACTAATGTACTCTTCTACTAAAATCCTTTTAAGACCTCTTTGGTACCACAAAATCTTTTTATTAGACACAGATCATCTGGAAATACGCTCCTTTTTTTTAATGTGGTAAATTCATCAAATGAGTCCTCCCACCCAGGGCAGGGCGGGAGGGACTGTCAGACTTGTACTGACTAAAGTCCACGGTGTCCTTCACTAGCCCTTTACGTACCGGGGTCACGGTAATGGGTAAGTCCCGCGACCCCGGCCGTCGTGAGGAAATGGCGGTGCTCTGCCCAAGCGGGGCAGTCCTGCACCGTATGCTCTACCGTGTCCTCCGGACGATCCTCGCAGTGGTGACACCCAGGCGTTTCTTCCCTCCTTATCAGACACAGGGACCTCCCGAAACTTCCATGTCCGTTTTTTATAACCAAGTTACAAAATAAATATCAATTATTACAGCCTCCCTCTCACAAAGAGGCCTGTGTACCAACCGTGGAAATAATGTAGGTGTTTTTTTTTTAACTTTGCCCCACACTTTGAACTTCTTCCTGTGTCGTGGGTGCGTTTTTAACCATAGAAACTCACATACAAAAATACCCAGACCCGGAACAACTACTTGCAGATCATACAAATATTTGTTCCGTACGGGGATCGAACTCGCGACACGCTGCGCAGCAGTCGATCGCTGAGGCACTGCGCCAAGCGTGTTGTCAAAGGTTGATTTTAGTAAGGCATTAATTCGAGCGCGATACAGCGCTTTAGCCTATGACATGCAAAAAGCGCGCGAAGATTGTTTCACTTGCCAAAAAGGGACCCATGAGAGTTAAGGAAGGACATTTAAAATAATAATAACGTTCTTCTGAACGGGCGTTTTGTTGGCTCCGTGCCAGGACTCGTTTTACTTTTTTTTTATCGTGGTAAAATCATCAAATGAGTCCTCCCACCCAGGGAAGAGCAGGAGGGACTGTCAGACTCGTACTGAATAAAATCCACGGAGTCCTTCAATAGTCCTTTACGTTCCGGGGTCACGGTATTCGTTAGACCCGCGACCTCGGCAGGCTCTGGCCCTCTAAGGGCCCCCGTCATCGTGCTGACACTCTTTGAGGCACGCGTGGAACACAACACGCCGTCGACCCGTGTATGGTCCATGGTCGGACGGCGAGTCGCCCAATACTCGCCGCCCGGATGCCCGCGCAGGACTCGTTTTACTTACTGAAAATGATGGCCCGTTGCCTATTCCTTATCAACAATGGGGCGTTTTCTAAGCTTTATGAGCTGCGATTGAAAATTGCATATTTTATGATCTGTAGATACAGAATCTACAGATCATAAAATATGCAATTTATACAAAGTTTTAAACCCAGAAACATTATACAAAGTTTAAAAGTTTAATTTTGCGATAAAAGCACAAATGCATTTTTATTTATCGTGGTAAAATCATCAGATAAGTCCTCCCACCCAGAGCAGGGTGGGAGGGACTGTCAGACTCGTACTGACTAAAATCCACGGTGTCCTTCAATAGCCCTTTACGTACCGGGGTCACGGCAATCCGTTAGTCCCGCGACCCCGGGAAAGCACAAATGCATGGAATTTTTTTTACGGTTTCAGGAGTCATGTGTCGCGGAAACGTGTTAAGTAGTTACCACGGCCTTGGAACTCAAAGGGTAACTACAAAAACGGCATGGTATTTGGATAGTCAAATCTGATAGTCCTTTCCGTTCCACACAGGCCATTTGATG
Organism: Agrotis puta; assembly: GCA_943136025.2. Lineage (NCBI taxonomy): Eukaryota > Metazoa > Arthropoda > Insecta > Lepidoptera > Noctuidae > Agrotis > Agrotis puta. Next base: position 7,320,564 of record OW964171.2, read on the forward strand.
ATTTTCCCAATTTACTCTAGGTAAATGAGGCAAACATCTGAAGAACACACAAACACAAGTAATTAAAAACAAACATAATGTAAAAAATATAACGTTAATAAAATAAAATAAAATCAACGAACCACAAACGATTACTTTAGTAATATTTCAAAAATGAAATAAAGAGCTGCCAACGAACCTTTGTTCCAGCATTTACCATATTTATTTGTCATGAAGGAAAATAAATGAAAAATAAACCAAATGTTGTATGGGAGAGCGAAGAAATTAATTTAAACAACTTTAATTTATGCATGACACTAAAGTTAATCGAGGCTCTGTCTTTAAGATATTTAGAAGCTGAAAGTAGACTTTTTTTTAACGCGGTAAAATCACCAAATGAGTCCCACCCAGGACGGGAAGGACTGTTAGACTTGTACTGACTAAAATCTACGGTGTTCCTTCAAAAGCCCTTTACGTTCCAGGGTCACGGTTACCTGACAAGACAGTACCTCGCTATCACGCTCGCCTTGCGCGGGAAGACTCGTTTAATAATTTTTAAACGATCAAAAAAAAGAAAAGGGTGATGGCAGCTCAATATTATGTTACGTAAGAAAAAAAAGGAAAGCTCCACAAAATCGATATCGTTATCGACAGATCCTCATTAAAAACCCAGAAAGTCACTTACCGACTTCTTTTCTGTCAAGATTAGTTTTATGTACTTTTCAAAGCGTAAACAGAACGTGGAGTGAAAGTTTCAGCCCTAGCATCGTAAGCCAATCTCATTGCTGTATTGAGAATTATGTTTTCTTAAAAGAACTTTAATATTCTTTTTTTTGGGTTCCGTACACAAAGGGTAAAGCGTCCGTCTGTATGTCTATTCGTCTATCACAAGGCTGTAACGCATCAACCGTGATGGACAGTTTAAATTATCACAGATGATGTATTTCTGTTGCCGCTATACCACCAAGTACTAAAATACAGAATGAAATAAATATTTAAGGGGGCTCCCATACAGCAGACATGATGTTTTGCCACTTTTAAGCCTTTATCAAACTAACAGGCGATAGCGAACCGGACCGAGTCCGAAGCGATAACGAACCGATACGAGACGTCAAACTGGATGCAGCGAACCGAGGCGTGAAAGTTGTAGTAGCTGACTTTTTATGAACGACGTCAAACAGAGCAAATACGCCTTCGCCACGTCTTTGCATCGTTTCGGTCACGCTATCGGATCGCTTTCGCTTTTCTATGTGACTGGATTCAAACAACTCCATACATTACAAATAAAAACTCCTCGCTTCGTATTTTCCACGCCTGTCTGATTGACAAAGGCTTTAGAGATTACGGTACGGAGCTTTTCTTGTGCGAGTTCAACTCGCACTTGGCCGATTTTCACAAAATACCGAGTAAGCACTTTAATAATTCTAAAACTTTGTCATTATTTTACTCTAAGTTAAATGCTGAGACGCACAAAGTATTTTTTGTGACTGCAAAAGCTCACTTCTTATTTTTATTAACTACATTTCAGTCTTATTATTATAATGGAGTTTAATGTACGCTCTTTGTAGATCGTAACGATAAAATGCTTGAAGCATTAATGCTCTTCTCGCAATTACGTTTATTTATTCTTGTTTATGTTTTTATGACTTCATTCGATATTTATGTAATTATGACAGTATTTAACCACCAGTTCTTAGAGGCTTAATAAGTATTTGATATTATTACTAGATCGATTAATAATAATTATACTTCGTTATATTTTAAGCTTACCGCAGAATAGGAGAATAGGTTGCAGTATACTCGTAGGTAAGTGAGGTGTGCGCTATGTATTAGACAAAACCATTTCTTTTTTATTTTAAAACTGTCGTGACTCCAGTATGCGTTCAGGCCTTAATTGCAAATACGTAATTCAATATTTATCTTTCAAAAACTATTTTAAAGTTGAGTTTGCGCTACAACTTCAAAATTAATGACTTTTCTAGATTTTGTATTTGAACTTTTTAAATCAACTTAATTTACATTTTTTAAATGTTGATATAACGTTAATTTGGTACAAGGTGTTAAATGTAAAGTGCAATAAGCACCTAAAATTACAAGGTATTTATTGTAATCTTTAACTTATTCGTTTACAACCCACAGAAAGAAACAGATACCGTTGGGGGTCCCATTTTGAATCTGTAGGCAGACAAATGTGGTTCAACGTCCTATAAAACCCACACAATACTGAATTTTTAAGAGGTAATTATTCTACACGACTACGGTAAAAGAAAAAGGAAGAGTAGTAATGATGATCTAGAGATTATCACCTTCCCACTTTTTCTGCCTTTGAACTGTTTAGTAGGACAAAATAGTTCTATTAAACAGTTCTATGATAGAACTATTTATTTTCTCAGTACTCCTTCAATATTGCCTGCCGGGGTTGCGGGACTCACAAATTACCGAGACCCCGGAACGTAAAGGGCTATTGAAGGACACCGTGGATTTTAGTCAATCAAGTCTGACAGTCCCTCCCGCCCTGCCCTGGGTGGGAGGACACATTTGATGATTTTACCACGATAAAAAAAGTCCTACAATATTAGGTGTTACAAAATAGTAGAACTAATGGAATACTTTATTCCCATTTGTTCTATTCTACATTAGTTAAAACCCGGACGAGTATTGTAGTGTCTTTTTAATGCATATTATGTAGTCCTTTTATTTTTTTTTTATTTTTTTTGGACATCACTGACATATGTGCAGGAAAACTTCGTGAGGAAATAAGGACTTAAAGATATAATCAATACATAAGTCTACAGCCAAGTCACAGGAATAAACCTATGGGGTCACTAGAAGCAGCTTAATTATCTCGAACACTAGAGGCCCTTTTTTTTCGTGGTAAAATCATCAAATGAGTCCTCCCGCCCAGGGCAGGGCGGGAGGGACTGTCAGACTTGTACTGACTAAAATCCACGGTGTCCTTCACTAGCCCTTTACGTACCGGGGTCACGTAACTCGTAAGTCTCGCGACCCAGGCAGGCTTTGGCCCTCTACAGGCCCCGTCATTATGCTGACACTCCTTGAGGCGCGCGTGGAACACAACGCGCCGTCGACACTAAAGGCCCTAGCACAACTTTTCGCGTTTTTCTGACATATGGTAAACGGGAACTTAACGTTCAAAAAATTTGTACCTCGTTCATACACTATAGATGCTTTTCATTTTCCGTATGATAAGCCGTAAATACTTCAAGTATGCTGTAGGTAAAATGCGGGAATCTTGTGCTAAGGCCACTGAATGTGGCCATAACCTCACACGAAAAATAAAAAAGGAGAAAAGGGAAGTCTTTATGTTTTTTGTAGTATATGTACATATTTATGTCATATCACATGTAGATTTTTCTAATACATGTCATGTTTAGTAATGACGTGAGCCTCTGGTTATATGAAAATCGAAAATACTGACATGAATGTCTTGTACAAATGTACATTTTTTATTATGCTTTTTGTCACAAGCGGACTTTAGACTTTAACTTTAAAAGAGTACTAATGATGACAGATAAAGGTATCTTGTTTCGTCAAATTAATTATTGGTGGAAAATTAATTATGTATACTTTAAAAGAAAGTTCTTCAGGTCCATTAATCGCAACGATTTGATATCTTAAAAAAAGAACGCCGTCGAACAAATTGGTTGTTTTAGTCAGTAAATTCTAAGTGTCCCCTTCGCTCCGCCCAGTGTAGGGCATTTGAAGATTTTCCAGCCTAAAAAAAGGCCAAATGAATCTGTTGAGAAAACCGTGTCAAGTATACAACAATATAACACTATCCCGCGCACGAAATAAGCCAGAAAAATGTCCGCTAAAAGCTTGCGACCAAGAGCTTTCAGGGCGAATATCTCAAGTTTTTTCTCTAAGTAAAACCGACCATGTCTAACGAAAGCGGCCTCAAAGAAACGACCTTTATTCAACATTATGTTTGATTAAGTTTAATAAATCAATATACACTGATGCATCTGCCTCATCTATTATTCATTTGGAATCCGATTGAACTCTAGCCTTTCTATTTACGATATAGTGTCTAGGTATGTAGACAGTATCTATATACATATAATCCTACCTACTGTTTAGTAAATAAAGCCTGGAAGTACAGCCTATATCAAAAAGTTTTTAGCTTACCGTATGACCTCGTTCCGAATTTTATCCCATATGCGCGGCTAATGGGAGGAGCTCGTGGCTAAATAAATACAGCCGCACAGGCCGATCTTTCGGGTTAAGCCGCGCTTGTCAAGGTTGGTCTGTTGATGGGTAAAGCCGTTGATCCCAGCTGTCATTTGTAGATCTTTGACAGTCGTTACTGTTAGTCAGAAGCTCTAAAGTCTGACAACCAGTTTTACCATGGGGTATCGTATTACCCAGTTACTGGGTTCATTGAAAATACTGATATATACTGCATCTGGTTTGACTGGAAGCCGACCCCAATATAGTTGGGAAAAGGCTAGGCAGATAATGATGCGGGGCTAATGGGAAATCCCGCTAAATATCGCGATAGTTAAATGTTTTATAAACGCGATAATTAAAGACATTTCCCGTTAGTGTGGCCCCATAATAGCGATTTCCCAAAAATAAACCTTTCCATGGCATGCTGCGTGTTCAACTGTCGTGTGTGATGTGACACTCTGAAATATGGCCACACTATTCTGGTACATACTAGTTGTTCGTTTGATAATAAATAAATCCCTTTGCTGTAATATTTAACAAGCGAAAATGCAAGTCGACCGTTACGGCGTACATAGTAAATTATACCTCAAACTCATGACTAAATAAATAATAGGGATTACTGTCTCTTCTCTACTTTTACCGCTTTTGTTAAACCAAAATGGACCTTCTTAACATAAAAGGATACAACTTTAAATCTATCTGACAATAAAGACCTCATCTATTTGTCATAATAACTTATTCTCTTAGGAATAGTACCTATACATGTTTCTTTTTCTCCAACGAATTATGTGTACACGAAATATTGTCAGGTAATATATCTGCTTCGTCTACAGGGAGCAAAAATACTATTAAATATATCTATTTTACTTTTCAGCAATGTCAATACGAGTAGTCTACGAGTTATGCTGGTCGTGTTTCATCGAATGATTGAAAACAATGCAGACAACACGAAAATGTTCATGTCATTTTAATACAGAACTATTTGTTTAGTTCTAAACTGTTCACATACCGCACGAGTTTATCCTCGACCATAAACAAAAGCAATATATGCACATTGTAGAAATAACCATATTTGCATTTAGATCAGATATTTTAAGCTGGAAAAGTCCTTCAAAGCCTGAGTCGTATAGAAATAGCAGCAAGGCCGAGGCGACGAGGCCACAACGTCATGTACCTATATTTTAGTTAATAATACATCTTGGTTACCTTGCAGAGGCTGATAAATACTTGAACAATACTTTGTAATTACAAGGCTTGCCGCCTTATATGTAAAACGGTGGGTTACATCACGTCTCGGCTCCATCGTACACTGCTTAGTATTTTCGTCCCGTTGTAAAAGGGAATATAAAATTCTTATCACGATCTCTGAAGGGTCCTACTCACTGCTTATCTTAATACTATAACAGTCTCTTAAAGAAAATGTTTACTGAATACGAAAAGTAAATGATGCTGTTCTGGGCCGATGATGACAGATAGGGACAGCATGAAACTTCTAAATCCAAGAAGCTTTTAAAAATGGCCGAAAATATTGAATGGAGGTCTTCTGTGATCACAATCGAGTACTGTATTCTCAGTTGTTTGTGAAAAATGTTAGGAAGACCTACGGGTTCAGAAGTGAGTACAGAGTGAGTTTTATACACAGTAGACAGGTATTCCAGTGAACTGTTCATGTACGACCACTTCACATGGAAACAACGAAAAGTCATCCGCTAAAAAAGCCTTTACAAATTGTGAGTTTCATGTTTGTTTTTATTTCAAGGGACTTGCTAGATACGTCTTTGTTCAGTTCTTATTATTTATATATTTTTGTTTTTCATTTTTGTCTTAGACCAAACATTAAACCTTACAGATGGAATATCCTTTTCTTATGAAATGAGAACAGAATTTCTCTTTGCCGTATTTTAGGGTTGTAATCCTTCTTAATTTAATATATGAAAAGGATGTTTGTTACTTAATAAGTTCAGAATGGCATAACATAACTGGATGAAATTTGGCTCAAAGATATGTCGTAGTTTAGAAGAATACATAGATTTTTTATCAAGGTGTTATATTTTTGAGTAAACGAAGCCGATGACAACAGCTAGTATATATTACATCTGAAAGTTTGTGTTTGTTACAAAACGGCTGAAGTGATTTTGAAGAAATTTGGCATATGGTAAAACTAGGTAATACGCCCTAATTGACAAAAAGCACGTCATTTTAGTACTCAAACTTACTGCTCGGAATTGGACGCGAGGTTGACCGCTGTTGGCGTACATAATAGACCTCGGCCATTTTGTACGCCAACGGCGGCTATCAACACGTTTTACCCTACAGTTAGTTTATAACATGAAGTCCCGTAAGAAAATTATCCAACTACGCTGTCGAAGCAGACTTAAGATAACTAGACATAGATCTTAGCAGTAATCTGTCCTAGATTACGTATTTATTGAACGTCTATCTTCCGAAATGTCATCACATATATTGGTATAACGTGGGTAGATAACATATATCTATATTAAAAAAAAAACACTTAAGTATGCCTCAAAGGGACGTCCAATCCCCTCTTCAACAACTTCTCCGAAATCGACAAATCCTTTCCACGTAAGACAATCTAGTATCACGTTTCAGGGGGTCTACTTTCTAAGTCCGTCAACGAAGACACGGGTACGGATATGGATGTATGAAGGTAACCTAAAGTCAAAATCAAATTGCGGACGTATAATACCGCCACAACTGAAGTAATATTGACGCGGCTCAGCACTAGTGTCTATGTCATTACATCATATTGCATTAAAAAATGTAGTACCATGAGCTACTGGTCCATGAAGGAGCTTATGAAAGGAACTATGACACTCAAGCGGAAAATCATGGACATGTGCATTCTTCCCATTTTGACCTATGGATCCCAGACTTGGTCTTTGACAAACATTCAAAAGTCCAAACTCAAGGTTTGCCAACATGCAATGGAGCGTAGTATTCTAGGCGTCAAAATATCAGACCGCGTACGCAACACAACACTGCGCTCCAAAACACAATTTGCTGACGTTGGCTGCCGCATGTCTTTGTGGAGCCCTGACACAGCCAGAAGGCGTCGTGGCAGACCTCGTAGAAGATGGCGGGACGAGCTTGACAAAACCGATGACCAGTGGCCCACTTTGGCCCTGGATCGTGAAAACTGGAAGTCATGAGGAGAGGCCTTTGCCCAGCAGTGGGATGATGTAGGCTAGGAGTATCAGTATCAGTACCATGAATTTTCAGCAGGTCATGAGTGGTGACGCCAGGTGCGGACTCTAAAGAGCTATCGGTCAAATTGTATTATCATTAATTCTTAGTTCGGGCTCGATGTCAGGTAGAAAATGTCCGTAACGAAGGCCGAAACCACGGGTTTCCGGCTTAGAGATTAGAGCCCCCGATTCGTAAGGAGAACCACGTGTTTGTAGCAGGTTTCGTAGTACTAAATGTGATTAGACCCCTGACACGCACAGCTGTTGTTGACGTTTCAATCAGGCTGTGTGCTTTACTAAGTTTCAGATGGCCAAAATTACTGGACAAATATTTAAATTCGATAATTGGTTTAACAGACATTTTCTCGCTTTTAATTTATATTCAAGGTTTCTTGATATAGGTACAAATATTTTAAAGACGTTTAAAACAGCGATGAAATTCATTCAATAGACATTAATTGTGTCAGATAAATAAGGCGGATTATTTATATTGAGATGTCCGGTTAACGATAACTTTAGCAGACTGACTGGACGATGTAACCGTGTCCATGGAACGTAAAGGGCTAATGAACGAACACAATGTATTTTAGTCAGTACGATTCTGATGTACCCCGTCCCGTTCCGTCCCGCCGCGGGTGGGAGGACTCATCTGATTAATTGACCTCGATAAAGAAGCCTAGTCGACGACTAGCCAACTGCTTTTTTGTGTCCTCCCACCTAGGGCAGAGCGGGAGGGACTTTTAGACTCGTACTGACTAAAATCCACGGTGTTCTTCAATAGCCCTTTACGTACCGGGGTCACGGTAATTCGTGAGCCTCGCGTCCCCGGCAGGCTTTAGCCCTCTACAGGGAGCCCCGTCACTATAGGTACTGACACTCCTTGAGGCGCGCGTGGAACACAACGCGCCGTCGATCCGGGCATGGTCCATGATCAGACAGCGAGTTGCCCATTACTCGCCGCCCTCATGCCTCTTCCTCACGCTTATTTTTAACTTATTTTTTATTTACAATATTTTGGGGTGATTTGATATAATAATAAAAGCAAAGTAGCAAGTAAATTTCAAAGGTATTGATTAAACCTTTTCATTTGATACCCATGTTGACACTGTTAGAAACGGTCAAAGTAGCTAGAAAAAGCTATATAGAGTATGTATGGTGAAAAGCCGACAAATGCGGACTGTGGCAAAATATAAGAAATTACTTATTAAAAAGAATAAACACAGTAGTTATCCAGTTTTAAATTCTTATAGTGTTAGTGACCATGTCGGTTTAAAACTTTATATCAAAAGATTAAATAAATCACATTAAGCTAAGTACCTCAAAGCTGTTTTGGTTAAATCGGGTAACAGCAAAGAAGTACTAAACACATTTTAATGCCAATATAATCGTTTTCATACAGTTAGGTGGCGCACAAATTGACTACATAATTACATATCACTAGTGTTTTATTATGCTTATCGTCAATACGTATCTTTTTTGAATATCAGTAATAAAGCTAATGTGATTGCTTTAATTTGTTTAATTTTATGGTAGGTATTGTTTTTGACTATTGTGTGTGTCTAGGACCATAGGTCTTGAACTTGAGAATCAATTCATACTAGAATTTTTCCACAGCTTCGCTCGCCCATTTAAGCGTATAAGCCTATATCCACCTCAGAAGTTCCAACTAAGTCTGTTTCAAAATCATTCAAATATGCTCAGCCGTTTTGACGTTAAAACGCTTACGTTTGACGTTAATACGTACAAACATACACATTTTTGTATGTATTATGTAAGTAGAATTTAGTTACATAACTGATAACAAAATTCATAATGAAAATAATAATAAATAAGTATTCACAAAATAAACTTAACCCTTCTACAACCAAAACCTTAAACGAAAATAATAACCGATGATACCGAAAAACGGTAAATAATAACCGTAGGTACAAATAATTAGCAATAACGATAAAATAACTAACGATACGGTTGTCGGTTATACAGTCGGCCTTGATAAATGTTTCCCTTGACATTAATACGGACTGTTCAGTTTTGAATCGTGGAGTTATACAGGGTGACGCCTTGACTTGTGTCGTTCAGTCACGATAGGGGGTTATGCTAAACATGTTATTATTTACTGCCTGATTAATGTATTAATACTTGTGATTACAGTTTTACAAAGTTTGATTTCTCCTTGTCAACACTGTGCGTGTATGTTCTGTGGCTAGACCAGCATTATGGAAATGGGAATGTGAATGCTCTACATACCTAACCTAAATGTAATATTTTTTTCATCCAATTAAACAGAAACCGTAACATTTTAAGTCATATAAACTTATGATTAGGTACATATGATTTTAGTTATCACTAATAAAACACAAACAGAATGCTACATTTGGCATGGTTGGAAATTAACTTTTATTTGGTGGGTCATAGCTCTAAACAACGCATTGTCTTTTATAAATAAAAAAGATTTTTTTGTTTTTTTTTCTTAAATTATTGTTTTCAATGATCAGCGAGTCACACAGTTATAAAACAATTCGTTCACCATCATAAAAACGAAAAATGTTTGGACGGATGGATGAATGGAAAAATGAATGGATGTTTGTTATTCAATCTCGTCAGCATTACTGTAAGCGTCTTTATGAAATTTTAGGGATAGGTTAGTCTGCAATAACAAATAGGAAACCCATCATCCACACAGGCGAAGCTGTTGCCAGCGGTTGATTTTTATAATTATGAAATACTAGCTGTTGAGCTAGTATTTCTTAATTCTAAAAATCAACCGCTGAACATTAATTTTTCATAAGCCATGTTATTAACGGTATTCAAATCGGAAATGCCGATAATATCAGTAACATTGAACTCCTACCTACTTATTTAATATTAACGTGTTAATTTAAATAAATTACTTCGCCTATTAAGACATTTACAATTATGTTAGGTGAAAGGGTGCTTATACACGACACGAGCGACAGACGGTAGAGCTTCCGCAACATTTTAAGGTGAGTCTAGTCTAGAGAGCCTAGCACGAGCTGAGCACAATCCGAGTTACTCAACTCGCGATGTCAAGTGAGTACATACAACGGGCCTACAACAATCACTCTTCCTCGAACGCATTGCAAATCCTTTTTGTGTTCGTCCAAAAAACCAACGATAGGAGATACTCGTTCGAGGCTTGTAAGTCAACCCACATTACAAGATTTTGTACTCGTTTCTTGCTCCGTTCATGCTCGGCTAGACCCACTTTGACAAGCTTTATTTACTTGCACTCGTCCTGTTGTCTTTAATCAAATCTTGTAAGTTACATTTGACACACTTCCCGATATCTGATTGAGCTGAAATTTTGCACGCATGTGTATATTGCATGACAATACAATATTTTGATGACATGGAGCCGATCTGATATTGGAGCTGCAAGGTGGCCATGAGAAATCTGCAATGAAACGGCGAAGCCTCATCGAGTTTGAACTCCTTTGATTTGTCTTGACGAGGAGTACTTTTACTTTAGATAGCCGTTCTTTTTATTAACAATTTTTAAAAGCCTGTTTTTTAATATATATTTTTTTAAATAATATTTGCATATTTTTTGAGTAACAAAGCTCGAAATAATTACTTGATTTAAAATTATTCGCTTTGTGCCGACCAACATACTCCGTTTGGCTACGTACGTTGAATTTCCATGGCTTGACTAAGCCTTGCGTTTCTATCCCATCCATTGTCCATGGATATTCATCAAAACCATCCATTTCCACCTACTCATTCCAACCCAAACTTATATGTTAATCCTACAGTGTACAGTTATGAATGCGTAAAGTGAATAACCATGTATGATAAGGACGGATGGATGTTTGTTGTTCTCTTTCACGCTAAAACTACTCAAAGTATTTGAATGTTTCGCGGAAATGTCTAAACAGGGCCTCCCTGTTACCTGAAGAAACACGGTGGATTTTAGTCAGCGTGAGTCCCACAATCCTTTTTACTTCACCTGGGCCGGGAGGACCTATTGGCATATCTACATATGATTTATATCCCGTTGCATGATTATATGAGACCCAAGCGAAACTACAGGCATAAGCTAGTCTTCTATACACATAATAAGCTTACCTGTGCATAGGAACAGGCAATTATATCGCGCCCTAATTCTCACACAGAAAGCAGAATGATGAATACGTCTAACACAACAGTGGGGTAGAACAATGCCCTTAGTATTGAAAGGCTATTCAATCTATGTATGTACTAGCTGCTGCCACTGACTTCGCCCGTTACAACTCGCAAATTATCCCATGGGGACATAAAATCTAGATAAAGACTCTCCTATGTGTTAATCCAGATTTTACACAAATCCAATCAGTATTTTTTGTGTGAAAGAGTAACAAACACGCACACACACACAGATACTCACAATCTTTCGAATTTATAAATAAGTAAGATATAACAAATAATTAGTCAGAAGTTAGTAAGAAGATAATGAACCTGGGAAGTTTGATTGATTTCTTGTTTCTTTGTTTGAATGCGCTAATGTGTAGAACTACCGATCAGATTCTAAAAATACACACATCAAAAGTGTCTAGGGATCAAGCATTTTTATGCGGATTTCTTGAGATTGAGATGTGGCTTTGTAATAAATTTATGATTTTATAAATTTATATGGATCCTTTTTGGTGCATTTAATAATTTGAATCAGGAACTGTGAATCAAATTCGAGTAAAAGATGAAAATCAGCTGTCAATATTTTCCCTATAAAAACATACAACGCATTGAAGACATTATTAGTGCTACTGTTTCCCTACTACTGATTAAAACCAACGTTATTATGGAGCGGCGACGTCATTTAAGCAGGGAAGAAATGCTCAGAGCCGTGGGAATGATAGAAGCTGGTTCCCGGCAACGTACTGTGGCTTTAGCTCTGAATACAAGTCAGAGTATTATCAGTCGACTTTGGACACGTTACCGAAGCACTGGTACCGTGGCTGAGCGCCATGGAGGACGGTATCGCTGCACCACACGGAGACAAGACCGATACATTCAAATCTTAACTCGAAGAGCTCCAACAATAACCGCCATGATGTTAGCCGTGAGGCTTCATCACTCTTCAGGGAACTTAATTAGCGACCAAACAGTCAGAAACCGCTTGCATGAAGTGAACCTTCATTCCCGAAGACCGCTACGGGTACCACCTATAGCAATGCACAATCGTAGGATTCGATATCAATGGGCTCTTGAACACAGAAATTGGGCAGAAGAACAATGGCGTTTCGTGTGCTTTTCTGATGAGTCTCGTTTTGGTATGAGACCGGATACAAGACGTATACGACACTGGAGAAGCCCTGGACGCCAACAGCGATTAAAATCCTGCCAGGAAGTCCATCCTTATAGTGGTGGAACCATCATGGTATGGGCGGGTATTTGGATCGGCGGAAGAACTGAGTTGATTTGGATCAGAGGCAACCTCAACGCTCAAATTTATGCTGAGACGATTGTATCAGACGTCATCGTTCCTCTACAAGTGCAAATCGGTCCCTTATTTCAGTTAATGCATGATAATGCACGACCGCACACCGCAAGAGTTGTAAGACAGACTCTCGCCGCAGCTAACATCAATGTCCTGCCCTGGCCTGCTCAGTCGCCAGACTTGAATCCGATTGAGCATGCATGGGATATGCTACAGAGAAGAGCTCTGCCGAATATGGAGGGTATCCAGTCGCAAGAAGACCTTTTTTTGTTGTTGCAACGAACATGGGCGGCCATTCCACAGCGTGATTTGGATGAACTCATTTTGAGTATGCTAAACCGATGTTCTTGTGTTGTTAGTGTTCGCGGTAGAAACACGGATTATTAATTGTTTAAGTTATCCAATAAAATTTTAAAGAAAACTGTTATTTCAGTCTTTTTTTCGAACTTTTGTGTTAGTGGTTCAAATGTCAAAAATCCCTTTATTAGGAAAATGGCAAATTTCTTTATTAATGCAAAGGTGACTTGGTTTATCGTTACTGTGACAAACGAAAACACTTTATTTGATGAATCCTTAAAAAAAAATTTAATTAATATCAATCAGGAGAAAAGTTATTGCAAAAATATATGTTGATCCCTAGACACTTTTGATGTGTGTATGTTTAGCCTCAATTATGAGGAAGGTATGCCTATACCTTCCTTCTAAATAAGGCACGCTGCAACACTTACAGACTGCGCAGCTGGTAACTCTGCGCGGCACAGACCAGGAATTGCAATCCGGCCTCATTTTCAATCTAGCCGGATTCACCAATCATCGGATTACACCAATCCGACTGGATCCGATCGCGTTTTGAACTAGCCAGGATGACTTATCGTTCCTTGTTCATTCCAATATGGACTGGTAAAAAATTGTAAAAAAACTATACTTTAACGAAATCAACTTAATATACCTAATCCTATATGCTACTAAATTCGGATACAATAAGTAAATTTTAATACCTGTTCCGCCGGATTACCGGATCTGGTCTTCCGGATTGCAATCCCTAGCACATACATATAGTACTATAAATAAATAAGCAGATTTCGTTATGCATTGGTTTTGTATAATACTAAATCACATCTGTTTTACGTAAAATGCCCTGAAAAGGCTTTTAATTGCGTTTAAAAAGCGTAGGTTCGCATTAATTAGGGTCCAAAAGTGCGGTGAAAAAATAGGGAACGTTTGTAACACCAAATTTAAGCGTTGCGAGATTAGGAATAAACGAGTAATGAACGGACTGAACAGATTTTCAATTTATATATGCAGTAAAATTTACATTACTTCCAAAAACATGAAAACTACAAAATAAATAAATAAATATTCCACAACTATCACACAACGCCATCTAGTCCCAAGCTAAGCAGAGCTTGTGTTATGGGTACTAGACAACTGATAAACATACTTATATATTTCTAAATACATACATATTATAGATAAATTACACCCAGACACAGAACAAATGATCGTGCTCATCACACAAACATTTGTCCTGGGTGGGAATCGAACCCACGACCTCCGGCATATCAGTCAGGGTCACTAACCACTAGACCAACACGCCTGTCAAATAGTACTAATTAGAAGTATTTACATAACTTAAACTAGAAATTTATGAATAACTAGCACTTTTCCCGCGACTTCGTCCACGTGGGTTACGTACTTTCCTAATTACCCCTTTTCACCCCCTTAAAGGTTAAATTTCCAAACACCCCTTCTTAGTGCTCCCCTACATTATAATAGGAAGCCGTGTGCAAAATTTCACATTCCTAGCCCTAGTAGTTTCGGCTGTACGTTGATATGTCAGTCAGTCAGTTCTCCTTTTATATATATAGTAAACTAAATATTTACAACAAAATAAGCTAAGTATTTGCAGTAAAATAGGTATGATGTACTAGCTTTTGGGTCCATATCTTTTGACTGCGGTTCCGCTAGCTTTAGTTCAGAAATTGACAATAAATTAGGTTCGTAGAAGTGGCGTATCTGTTATCATATGAACGTTTTTGTATCATGGCTTTTCCGGTTTCTCTGACACCTTTGAGGATGCCCCCGGCAATAAATTTTATCAAGTTACCTCATGAGACATTCCTGCAATATGAATAGAAAAGGGCCGTACTTAGATATCAATGGATGTTTTACTAATTTTTCATATAAAGGGACCTATGTAAAAGATACTGAATTAAACTTTCAACTTCACAAGTTAACGTTTACTAGCTGTTAAACCCGAAGCAAAGTTACCGAACTTATAACTTCGTTTTCGAACAAAGCACTGAATAAGCACATGATCGCTTTTCCACCAGGGAAAATTTGATTCACGGTCCGGTAAAACAAACGGAGTTTTGTAAAATATAAACGATTACACAGAAAATGTATTTACCGTCCTTCATACGGGACACAGTGAAGCTCGAATATTTATTTACGGAAGTAAATAAATATTCGAGGATAATCTCTTTGAATTTTGCATTTGTTTTTAAAAATATAAAATTTGTTAAACATTGAGGAATGTGATTGATAAATAAAAATATTTCATTCGTTTAAATTAAATCGAAAGTTTAATGGAATATTTTAAGAGAAGTTTTCTGTTTTATTGTTTTTGATATTATGAGGTTTTTTCAATTCCAAACTGCGACCAAACTATACTTTAATTAAGTTAAAATATTACAATAGAATAAACAATTAACGCAACTAGTTTTTTTACCCCGATTTTCAAGGTCAATTTTCGGCACATTTAATTTATTCTCTAAAACTATTCATAAGGGCTCCTGTTTAAGATGCCTGTATGCTGTAGTGTCGACGCAGCGGTGGTATTGTGTACCCTTAGACAGGAGCTTTTAGACACTATACAGGATCTGTACATCGTCTTAGCAAGTATTTTTGATAAAATAATGTCAAATAACATCACCTTTTATAAAAGCCCGGATAAATTGAAACACCTACGATTGAATTGATACCTTGTCGAGATCAAATTTATACACCCACACGTACGACACGTTTTATATAATAATAAGAAAATAAATAGGTTTGCCCAGTTTCTGAAAAGTCCAATATTGAATGAACGTAACTGTACAAACATTTAAAGAAACAAAACGAAAAAGACACGTGTTCTATTTCTGATTGATACACCTACGTCAAATTTACTCTTAGAAAATTGTATTATTTGATCCGTACCTCAACAGTAATTTGCTTAACAAACTAAATGGAACCACAATAAATTAATACATTTGTGAGTTTGTATGTTTGTAAACGCACCCACGACACAGAAAAAAATATGAATGCTGAATTTATGCTCCTTAAGCCTAAATTGTTATTTTTTTGTTCCTACACCTCTTTTGAAGATCTTCAACCTTTTAATGTTGTTATCCATGATTCTATTCAATTTGCAAAAGGATAAAGATAAGTAAGTGAATGGTGGGCCTAGGTTGCGTGCCCATTATTATTATGACTAAGGAAGGCTCGATAGCCACCGAGATCTTTGATAACAAAACATTTTCCATGATAGAACACAATTTCGCTTTTATCACTACATAATACGACTTGATTTTAAATACCGTGTTGCTTTTTCTTTGACATTTATATAATGAGGCAGATAATCTTCGAAACTCAAAAAAATATTAAAAAAATTCCAAGTTAAATTTTCCATTTTTAAAATTAGTTTAATTTTTTAAATTCAAAACTTTTTCATCAGCCAGTATTTGCTGATCACATCCTTCGCTCATTTGAATGATCGAACGAATGACAGTGAAGAATAACACCAGACAGAACTAGCCATCGTAAAAGTAGATCGCTCACTCACGCAAATAAGGCGTTCGAGGCTACAGTGGCTCATAAAAGTAATAAATCACACTTAATTCCGACTCCGAGACCCACTTGTCCCAACCCCTCACTCGTGGACGGAATGCTTATTGAGTTCTTTTTATATGGAAGACATCTTTTTTTCTAGGGCCATCTTCTCAGAAGCCAAACTAATCAAGACACGCCTAGTTTTCCATGATTCTGAGACAAAAAGCAATACAGTCCTGAGGGGTCAAAACCGCCACTTTATCAATATTGCTAACGAAATAAAAATTGTAATCTGAATATTCTCTCCATTTATAACGAACAATTCTTTCGTATTTCAGCAACATTGCAATGTTGTATTTTTTTGTTAATAATTTTGTTAAGCTTTAGAGAATTCGTAAAGCTTATAATTGTGTTGTATGTAGAATTAAACGATAAAAGAAAACATTGTTTTATCTTGTAGAAGGAATATAATATTTTTCGTATAAGTGACAAGACCGATATAACAAGCATTGCTAAGCAACGAGACCATCGATATAATACGAAGGTTGTATATCTTCACAAATTTATTATATTCTTTGAATAGAATTTCATAATAGTATTAGAATATTATATAATAGTACATTCCGTTTTACGAATATTATCACAATGCATTTATTTTATGATGTTGCAAAAATGGTCCTCTTAGACCCGTTGTATTATTTTCATTTATAAATCCTTTTCAAGAAAACATGTTTTAAACATAAGAGAGAGCCAACCTTTTTCTGTAAATGAGCCACTTAAGCAGAGTTCCTCGACGAGTCAATACTTCTTCATAAGAAACCTCGAACTGCCCTGAGGGAATCGTTCAGAATCTATCACCATTTTACGTAATCTCAGGCTTCGTGTACTTACCTTTTTTTTTAGTTCAACCTACCGGGCGCAAGATTGACTTTAAGGGAACATTTGAAACCACAAGAGATATTAGGATTTTATACAACTACCGCCTTTATATTGTAAATCAGTTGACTCAACTTATCTTTATCAAAGATAGATAAATTTTGGGAAAAGGATAGCTTTTCCTCGGTATTACATAACAGATAGGGCAACTGAAATTGAAATCACGAAAACCGGTTTTAGTGACAACCCATTTAGATTTCTGATAGCGATTCAATTGGCATCCTAGCAAGAATCGGTTTAGTTGACTAAATATCCAATTTCAATTTGATTCCGTGTGTATTTGTAGCTAGCGGCAGTTTTTCCGCCGGGAAAACCCAACGGCAATTTTTTTTTTTTGAATAATGTTATTATAAACTGGCAACTATTATACGGACTACACAATGGTCGCCATATTAATTTGTCGCTTTGGAACCGTAAGTAATTAATTTACGTGTCGCCGCTGTCAACTCATAAAGCGGTCGTTATATTATCAACTGGATTATGTTGTTAACTAATCACTGTGTTAGTATGTGTCACCTACGATGTTCATTTATGACAGATATGATAATTACAGTTAATTTGTTGAGATATTTTGATTAAAAATCTTTTTTTTTTTAAAGTGATTTGTAAGCTTATTTTAAACACTAATGATACTAGTAATGAAGTAGATAAAACGTCAACATTGTAAAAAAAAAATGATAATAATGACTCTTGACAAATGTAACACATGGTTACAGAACAGAAGCTGTTCAAGTTCAGTTTCAGGTTCGATTTCTGCCCGGAACAAATATTTCATAGCCTTCTGTAGTTTTTCCAGGTCTTGTTACATAAGTATGTGAGTTAAAAGGTTGGTAACGACACCTATTCAAAACAAATTCCCAGTGTGGAGAAATGTAAAAAAAATTAACTCTTAATCACGTTAAATTTATAAAAAAAAATTTACTAATCAACAGTTCCATAACTACCTAATTTATTTTTTTAGCGTGGTAAAATCATCAAATGAGTCCTGCCACCCAGGGCAGAGAGGGAGGGACTGTCAGACTCGTACTGACTCAAATCCACGGTGTCCTTCAGTAGCCCTTTACGTTCCGGGGTCACGGTAATTCGTGAGTCCTGCGACCCCGGCCCTTTGACTCTCTAGAGGGGAGCCCCGTCAATTTGTATCTGCGTCACACGGTAGGTCAGGACGCCTATCCAGCCACTGCTCAAAGAGGGGTCTTACCGCCGCGATTACGGCGTGCCCGTATTTTATTGGTAGGTACTCAAATTATAAATATTTTCTGTGTAGGTGCTTTCTTATCCATATACCTAAGCTCCTACATATTACAACGCATCCTGCCTGAACTCAACGAATGAGCACATTCGTAAATATTGTATCTAACACACGCACGAATCGTAACGTACTAAATCCCGGAATACAAAGGCTACCTCCCTATAAAAACGCACATTATTCCTTATTTATGTGAAGCAGGCTTATTCTGATCTCGGAAACATCTAATTTCCAAAACTTTTTATTTCTTTCTTTTCCATCATTTTCATAAATGTTTTAAACTCGCTTTTGGTAATATGATTGGCTCTGTCAAGCAGGTAGGAAAACTTTTTGGAACACAAAAGGGAAATTAAATTCGTCTTCTCTGTTTCGGTATCATTTATCTATGCTTTTAAAACTTCTCTTTTATATTAGATGGCAACTTCTTATTGTTTTGAAATCAGAATTTTTGTTTTGATATATCGTAATTTTTAATTTAAGTAGGTGCAACATTGGATAAGAAGGCAAAAATATAATTAAACGGTGTCCCCGTTTTTTTTGCACTTAAAACTTACTATTACATTTTACAAACAATTCACCATTGGATCACAATTCAGAATTATGGATATTTCGTATTCAAAGTAAAAAAGACAATGCCAGGAGATATTTAGAGCTATAACCCAACAAATAAAAGATGCTAAATTTAGCATTCTATTACTGCTTTATTAGTAAGAACTAAAATCATGTTTATATGTCTTTAGACTTGCAGTTTCTGTTTAATTGCATAAAGAAATGTTAGATTTAGGTCAGGCATGTCGAACATTGACATTCCCATTTTCACAATGCTGGTTTAGCCACAAAATACACACAACACAACTCTAACACTCTTGCCGGATTAGAGCTTTAATCAAGTAACCAAGGGTCCTATTTTCATTTGACAATTTTCATTAACGTATATTTCCTGGACATTACTGAAACGCATTGTTATTTGACCTATACATTTGTAACACCCGCTTTTTCAGATGTTTTTTTCGTTCGTTATGAAAATTGAGTAAAACTCTGTCCAATCCATTACTGCCGCTTCCTACATTAATCCGTATGTTGAATCCCGAAATAAAACTGGCCATTGAACGCATCATACATCCAATAATAGGGATTATCAAGATATCGATTCAACAGAAGCTTTTACCGTAATTATAATAAGGTTCTTAAAATAACTTTACATCTGCCCAACAAAGTAAAATGAACAATGTTGGATAACACTTTATTAAGGTAATGTTTTTGTTCTGCCCTGATACGCTAAAAAACACTTATACGTTATATATGAATATGTTGCCTTTTTGGTTATTCCAAACTTATAGAAACATGACTGCCGCTACATAAAACTAAAAAAGAAACAGAAACAACGTGTTTTTTTTTTATCACAAATGTTTTTTTTAATTTTCTACACCTTACAGCTAGTATCTACGTGATAAATACATAGACATAATATAGTATAACCGATAAAAATATGAACAATCGAAGAGGTTGAATATCCAATTTTAAACTCCTAACTCGTCTTAAAAATTATTTGATACCGTAAATCTGTCACAAATGAGTCCATAAAAGCATCGTGGATTTTGGGTAATTTTTGAAAGTTCCAAAAATATTCTGTTTCATTATACAGAAATATCAAGCTGTGTTAGTTTCTACGCTCATATATCGTTAAAAAAAAGCTATCCTTTCCAACTCGACTATAATCTTCGCCATTTAAGCTTGCCCTCGAATTTCTTCAGAACGAGTGGGCGTCGTATGCGATCATCCATTTTGTCTTTAAGCGAATTGACTGCCGCGTAAAGTCATTGAACCCTAACAGGAGCATTTTTCAATTTTTCCCTTTGTGACATAATCATGAACGCTGTGCCCAGTCACCTGGCAAAATCCTTTAGTCTTCCCTTACGTCACTGAAAAGAAATAGGGACGTTTATTTTTAGCATTGGACTTTGTTATAATTTTTATTCTTAAATCAATTGATATGAAAAAATACAGACATCATCATTTTTATTTCTGAACTGACTGCTTTTCAATACCGATTTTTTCTAATACTGGCAGTTTTTTGACACTCAAATGATTAAAACAGACTGGTTTTCAGGACGGTTTGTATCACAATACTGGCTGTTCTATGACTTACAATATTCTTAAGATTGACAATGAGACCAATCATGAAAAGAAAAGTCACTCAGGATAAGATTCTTCGAGCAAATTAATAACTTAAAACTAAACTCGATTATGTACCGACAAGAGAGAAGAATAAAAACTACTGCAAAAACACTCGATATATTTTCCACCAAAAGACCACTTAAACAAACAGTTGCTAGGAAATCCTGCCACAACCACACAGTTTCAAATAGAACAGCCAACAATTACTTTGAAAACAAAAGACGTCCGCTCATAAATGGCTATAATGCTATCCCTGTTTTGTACCAGTTAACAAACTTGTCATAAAGTAATGAAAAATGCATCGTCCACGCTTCTATTTAATTATGTATATTCCCTTGGGTCTAAGTCAGTTAACCGTAATGTGTTTGAAACTTCCTTAAGCATTTCTTGGGGAACTTCAAGGAGTGTTTGAAATACATAAACGCAAAATGGAACCAAAAAGTTTACATTACAATTAAATTAAAAACCAACAAGAGCTTTTTCTTTGAAACGGCAATAACATAATAATAATTTATGGAAAAAGGGACTTAATTATTAAAAAAATAATTAACGCGAAGTTTATTATTTATTTGTTTAAAACTTCATGCAACGCAAATGGTACATTTTTTTTAACGTGGTAATATCATCAAATGAGTCCCACCTAGGGCAGAGCGGGAGAAACTAAAATCCACGATGTCCTTCAGAAGCCCTTTACGTTCAGGGGTCACGGTGATTCGTGACCCCGGCAGGCTTTGGCCCTCTACAGGGCTATGCTGACACTCCTTGAGGCGCGCGTGGAACACAACGCGCCGTCGACCCCCGGCATGGTCTGTAGTCAGACAGCGAGTTGCCCATTACTCGCCGCCCGCATGCCCGCGCCTACTGTGGCCGGAGATCGTCTGCCGACGTCCACTCCATCTCGCCCTGCAGCATGGCGTCGACCAATGCTGGGCGCAAGAGATGTCCGCCTATCGCCGTCGTGAGGACACGGCGGTGCTCTGCCCAAGCGGAACAGTCCTGCACCGTATGCTCCCCCGTGTCCTCCGGGCCATCCTCGTAGTGGTGACACCCAGACGTTTTACCGCCGAGGGGTCTTACCGCCGTGATTGCGGCGTGCCCCAACACAAACGGTATATAGGCGGAAGTTCGAAAGTTTACCAAAGGTTGGTTTCTATTTAAATAATAAATAATAAACGCAAAAGTCACTTTTTTGCTAATTTGTTACAGTTGTCACATTATTCTATCTCCATTTTACTTTGTATAACATAAAGTCAGAACTCCAACTTGATGGTGGTCGCTCAGCTTACTACACTTAAGCGAACGCACATTTGCAGATCCTAAACGAATCAATGAAATAACTTTTCTTAACATTAAGTTCGAAATAGCAAACGGTCCAGTCTCACTGAAAATCCGCGATGATTGACTTGACTTCGAATGTGCAGTCGGGTGAAGTAAGCTCGTGAAAGTTATAGAAAATTACTACTGTTGATGCCTTTTTTTCGTCATCAAATGAGCCCTCCCACTAAAAGCGGGAAAGGAGTAGCTCCAATCCCGCTCTGAGTGGGAGAGCTCATTTCAGTCAGACTTATCTTTTACTGACTATAAATGTAATAAGTCCCAAGGATCCTTTGATAGCCCTTTATGTTCCAGGGTCACGGTTACCTGAGGAGACAGTTCCGCGCAGGTAGCCTGTGGTGCCGTTGCGCGGAGTGGGCCGCTAGGACATGAATCCCACAAAAATCAAAAGATTTACAAAAATAACTCGAAAATTTCATCCCGTTTATAACAAGTCTGTCGTTTGACATATCAATCAATTGTAACAACCCATCGCTTTTGAATATAACAACAATATTTATTAATGAAACATAGCTGTTACGATAAGTGTTGCTTCCGGAGCCCGACTGCTCGACAATCGCTGCGGTTCGCCGAGTTCCGTGTGGGGAGGCTCGATATAGATTTCACACGTAGAGGTGTCATTTATTGGAAATATGTACAGTCACGAGCAATAGTATGTATACATTAAGCAGTATTCAAAAGCGATGTTCTGCTACCACATTGATTCAACTTTCGCCTTTTCAATAAACTTCTATTTTGGAAGCCACACTATTACGAAATACCTTAGGTCTTATTTCAAAGTGGTAACCAGTATTTTACGAGTAAATTGCGTTTCAATTTTGTAAAGTGTTTACATGTTATTGCTCGTGACTGTACGTCTCTTAAGCCTTTGTCAAACAGACTGGCGTCGCGATGCGAAGCGTGACGTTTTTATTTGATATGTATGGAATTGTTTGAATCCAGTCACATAGAAAAGCGATAGCGTTACAGAACTATCGGACTGACGTCTCGCTTCGGTTCGGTATCGCTTCGGAAACGCTTCGCTTTCGCCGGTCTGTTTGACAAAGGCATAAAGGTTTTGTGTAAGTGGCTGGCATTGGCTTTGGTAAAAACGGGGTGTGAAGGGATAATTATCGCAAAAATTAACGAGAAATGCCATTAGTGTGGACCGGCTTATAACGTACAATATGTAGATTATACATTAAATGACATTAATAAGTACCTATAGGTTGTTTCTTCCCTGTTCTCACTTAAATTTAACTTTGTTTCGAGCAGAATATTTGGCTAGGTAGTAGTAAAGTCATAGGTAAAATAGGTTGTAAAATCAGCAAACGTACCTACCCGTTCTTGGTGAAGTGGAAGAGTCTATCACACTTAACGCGGTGTTAGAGGTCAAAACAATTGACATTTGACCATATCGGCGCGCCATCGACTTGAGCACTGGGTCTTCGATCGAACGGCGGGCAACACATTCTAGACGTCCGCAAGTCCGCGCCTCGACGGCTTAAAATCCCCCTGCGATCCAACGCTATGTGCGTCTCCCGCAGTGGCTGGATCATGAGGAGGAGGATTGGCTCTCTCTGAATCGATCCGCCCAACATTCTCTAGCATTACTGCTTCGAAGAAAGAAGTGACTGCTTCCCATGCCTCTTCACTCCAAACAATGGCCTGGACCCAAAGTCTTATTTCAAAGTTGTAATTGATATTGTACGAATAATATCAACTTTTAAATTTTACTGAATGATGAGAACATGTGGGATGTGACTGCTTCACCTTTCAGAAAAACAGGTGTGCTTTATGTAGGTACAAAATAATAAACCTTCCAAAAAGATATTCCGTTTCAACTAAAAGATATTGAAAAGACATTTTCTGAACTGAAATAAAAGAATACCCTGTGAGCCGCGCCGAGCGTCAGTACAAATTACATAACGAGCACTACGTATAACCTAACTTCGTTACGCTTGAGCAAAAAGACTAGAAGCTCTCAAAAATCGGAAAAGTAGATTTCTTTGGTAGTTGGAAATATGAACTTTTAATATTTTTGGATGGGGATATGGGCACACTCTATTATCAGAGTAATTTGACCCACCTTTGGGAATCACATAGGTCTCTAACATGGCTTTCGAGAACATAGTCCCTCACAATATTAGAATTGTCTAAGATAAAATTCAAAAGCACATATCAATATTAAAAAGGTTTTTTCTTTCTTTTCTATACAGGCATACAACTGTTGAGATAAACTTTAGCCTGATCCTCATCTGCCTTGCCTTTTCCCAAATATTTAACATTCTAAATAAAACCAGTATTTGACATAGAACGACTGCCTCTATGACCTACTCTGTCCTGGTTAGGTAACATGATAAACCTTGGTAATACTGGTTGTCACACTTTCGTGCCACCTGTAATGACTGACAAACCCAGAAATGAAAACCAAAAGCTTTAACATGAATTCTAAGTACTTTGCAGTACAGCGTACGTGGATTATTATGACGTAAATATTATGGAAAATTTGAAGGCGCCTGTAGTGTATAAACAACGAACTAATTTTATTTGTCAAAGTCGTGATATTTTGGCTTTAGGCTTTGATTATTTGTTGCAATAAATAACACAAAAATGTATTTCGAACGTACTCCAGTTTAATTCAATTTGTCTCATGACTAAGCATAATAACTAAGCTCACTTATAAATTAACTGTAAAATTTCAAGGGTATATTCCGAGTAATCTAAGCAAGCCATAATTTCTTTCATTATTGAATTGATTTCTGCAGCATAAATATTTCAGTAGTTAATTTGCCCTGACCTTGAAACTTACAATGCGTCGATGTGACGTCTTGGAACTATAATGGAACTCCAATTTAGTAGTTCGTTCTTAATGGGTACTTCCTAGAGTTATCCAGTTGTATGCGTTGCGTTCCATTGAAAACGCAGTTCACAATTGACTGAGCACAACGCTTTTAGAAATGAATGTCAAGGTCAGAGGTCAAGGAGACGGAAACAATTTTAGTTTTTTTTTATCATTACAGGAGAAATACTGCATAAGATATGATGAAATGAAATGAAATGATGATGAAATGATGTTTATTTATGCAAGTAGGTTATATCAACACTTTTACACGTCTTTTTATAAAACTAGAAGGGGCCGGTGTTTCGTACCTGACTACTCTGAGAAGAAACAGCCGAAACAAACTCAGAGGTCGCAGTCTCTTTTGAAGTCCAGACATTATATGTAAATCAGGCTATACGAGGACCATGCAGGTCAGTGTCTGAAATGGTCTTTTGAAGAAAGAACCACACAAATTCGAGTGGACCTGTCCAGTCAGTGCAAGCATTTGTCAGTTATCGTGTAGCTCGACTCATAACTCAAGGAGCTCAACGACACGACGAACAATACCAAAGAAAGGACACTTGTGTAGGCCGCTTAAGTTACTCAAACTGTCAGACAATCACTATGATTATAAAAAAAAAAAAAACCAGCTTGACTCGCATGGGTCCTCGCATTCACAAAGAATAGAAATAAAAATGTATATATATATATATGAAAAAATAATAATAATAATTATGTCAGTTTGTATAAACAAAAAAAAAATCATACATGTCAGATTGTAAAAAATAAATAAATTCGTACATGTCAGATTGTATAATAAAAACAAAAAAAATATGGTAAAAAAAAAAAAAAAAATATGAATAAATAATGATCTAACAATCGGAAAATTGTTTCGTCAACACCTGTGAGGACCATGTAGGTTCTCGCCTGAGATGGTCTTTTTAAGAAAGAACTGCAAAGAAAACTTTTAGTGGACCTGTTCAGTCAGTGCAAGCAGAAGCAGAGAAAGGAAGCTCAACTCAGTACGTAAGGAGCTTAACGACCTTTGAAACCACATATTCCTCACATTTTCAAAGAATTAAAAAACAGATACATCCATTCTAAAATAAATAAAAATTGAAGCATGAGGGTGCATTGGGGCAGCTTACTCCCAGGCCATTTTGTCATCAAGGTATTCTTTGATTTTATAGTAACTTTTTTTACATAGTTGCTGTTTAATAACTGATTTAAATTTGTTTAGGCTTAGTTCTTTAACACGGTTTGGGAGTTTGTTGTAGAAACGTACACTTTGGCATTTAAATGAATTACTAATTTTATGGAGTCTACTCGCGGGCACTTTTAGCATGTCCTTGTTTCTTGTATTTATGCTATGAATATCGCTATATTTTGTGTAAAGATTAATATTCTTTTTAACAAAAATCAAATTTTCATACACATATTGAGATGCAACTGTCATTATATTTATTTCTTCAAATTTATCCTTCAGTGAATGCCTGCTACCTAGGTTATAAATTGCTCGAATGGCTCTTTTCTGCAGCACAAATATAGCCTGGATGTCGGCCGCATTTCCCCACAGCAAAATGCCATACGACATAACACTATGAAAATAACTGAAATATACTAAACGGGCTGTTTCTACGTCGGTTAAATGACGAATTTTATATACCGCGTATGCTGCAGAGCTGAGCCGTTTCGACAATTTTGTAATATGAGGGCCCCATTGCAGCTTCGAGTCCAGAGTAATACCCAAAAACACAGTGGTGTCCACAAGATTCAATTCAGCACCATTTACTAGTACACTGGTTTCCACCTGCTTAACGTTAGGTGTCAGAAATCTTACACATTTAGTCTTTTTCTCATTTAAAAGTAAATTATTAACACTAAACCAATGCACTATTTTAGAGAGAGCGGTATTTACCTCATCAGTAACGGGCTGTTGACGTTTAAGTTTAAATAAAAGTGATGTGTCATCTGCAAATAACACTATATCATGATTTCTCTTTATAAGGCAAGGAAGATCATTGATATATATAAGAAATAAAAAGGGGCCAAGAATTGAGCCCTGTGGAACTCCCATGGTGACAATAGAACCCGGAGATCGTTTACCATTAACGTCCACTCTTTGGATCCTATTATCCAAATAAGAAATAAGAAGATCCAAAGCAGTATTTCTAACACCATAGTGATGTAATTTCCTGATTAATGTGTCATGAGAAACGCAATCGAATGCCTTAGACAAGTCGCAAAAAATACCCAAGGCATCCTGTGAATTTTCCCACGCTTCAAAAATATGTGTAAGTAGCTCAACACCAGCATCGGTTGTCGAGCGACCCCTCGTGAAACCGAATTGTTTACTATTAAGTAGTTTATATTTAGTAAAATGTCTTTGCAGTTGATCTAGCATCAATTTTTCGAATATTTTACTAAATGTGGGAAGCACAGAAATTGGTCTAAAATTTGTGGGGTCTGATGTGCTACCGGATTTAAACAATGGTATTATTTTACTATTCTTCATTAAGTCAGGAATCACACCACACTCAATACATTTGTTGAAAATAATTGCCAATTCAGGCGCTACACTCTCTATAATGCTTTTGGTAATCTCTACGGAGTTTCCCCATAGATCAGCAGTTTTTTTTACATTAAGGGTATTAAAAGTTTTAATAATATCTTTATCATTAATAAAATCGAAATTAAAATCATGCTTACAGTTTTCAACATTTTCTTTTAATATAGACTCGGCTTCAATAGGTGTTGATTTTAAAAATTTTGTGGTTGAAACTGGAATATCTGCAAAGAAACTTTCAAAAATTGTTGCTACTTCTACATCCTTATCAATTATTTTATTATCAATATTTAGACTAAAGCCAGTGCTACGCCTTTTTTCTCTTCCAGTTTCATTGTTGATTATTTCCCAAGTGGTTTTTATTTTATTCTGGCTATTTTTAATTTTTGAGCTTATATAACGACACTTTGCTTCTTTGCAAACTTGTTTAAATAATTTAGAATAATTTTTAACATATTCATAAAATTCTGTACTCTTATTAAAGTTTTTTTCTTCATATAGTTCATAAAGTTTCATTCTACTGTTATGTATACCTCTGGTTGCCCATTCACTGAAGGTTGTGGAACCGTTAACTGAGATCTGCTTGGGTATGAAAGTCGAGTCAAATTCTGTACAATATAGGGCAAAAAAAGAATTGTACAGTTCATTAGGATCATCACTATAAGGTAAGTAGGGTAATTTACTAATGAGTTTATTTTTGAATTTCTCCAAGCGACCTGCAGATTTAGGAACCACCCTAATACTATGCTTAGCCACATCTTTATTTAAATATATAGATTTTATCGCCTTGAAAAATACGTCAAAAATCATGGTAAAGGTGTGATAAAGATAGTCACCAGAACAGTCAGATCAAGTTCACAAGATTTCGTTGTGTTTTCTAAACAAAGCGCCATACATGTTGATACCGGCGCGACCAAATAACTCTTGAATTTTTCTCGGATCGGTTACCTCCGACAAAACAAAATACGTTTCTGTCTAGGCCTTTTTAGCCGAAACGGAGATAGACTTCGAGAGATCCAAATTGCTTCGGACTGAAATTCCAGTACCTTCACAAATAAAGCTGTACACAGAACTGTGATACTATTTGACATTTTATTCTAGTTTAAACCACTTCTGTCTGAATCTTGATCCATACATAAAACATTCTCACTTATACGAAGTATGTTCTCCACCCAAAGTTATGTTGGTTTAAAGAGCATAATTTCCAGTACCTAAACATTTGTCCTAGATTACTTGTCTTCTTATGTAATCAATATAATTGTGATGAATAGTTTCTTTTTTAATAATTTAATTGTAAAGCTGTAACCGCATCTGTTCACTTTTTTAGAAAATTTCCCCTAGAAAAGCAGTTTCTCATGGAGCAAACGAACAAATGCTTTTCTAAGTAATAAAATACTCATATACTCAGTAGAATGGTAGCCACTAACAATACTACAACTACCGCCTTAATAAGAGAAGAAAACAGAACTATGTTTTGTACTTGTTTCGTTACAACGACACTTCGACCGTCTTTTGTTATTGATTACGTAACTCAAAAGACACTAATAGGATAAGAACGCTTGAAGTGGAAATATAAGATGCTATGGGTGCTAATAAATTGTGGGTTGGAACCTTTTAGTTCGTTCTATGGGCCCAGTTGCGCCACCCCTCTTAATATTGATTATCCTTTCCAACACGAGCTGTCGGATCGAATCCGTTAGATGGGCTCCGGTGATTGCGTGAACAATGTCTTCAATAAGTAATTGATGTAGAATTGAAGAAGATTTAATTCCTTTACTCTTTATTTTACAGAAAGCTTACGGATTAATAACGGAATAATGTGATAAGCTTATGGATAATTGCTAGTTACAAAGCTTTCACATACATATTATAGTTATGTTTGCAAATAGCGAATATATTATTGACATTTGATGAGCATAAGAATAAATCGGCCGGGTGCGTAGTACTCACAATCAGCGTGCTTGTATGACCAGATGTATAAATGTGGACGAGGCAAAAGGAATGCAAGGATCGTAGCAGGTAGCGCTATATAGTTTCTGCCTACCTCGTGGGAAGAAGGCGTGAGTTAATGTGTGTGTGTGTGTGTGTAAGAATCATATAATGTTAAAAAAATAAAATAAAAGAATAATGAAATTGTGAAAAGCCGTGAGATATTGTCGCATCTATTTTCTTTCATGACCAAAACATTCCCAAAGCTGTTAACAGCGGCTACGCCTCCTGTCACTCGAAACTTATCCCACGGGAACGTAGTACGAGGATTAACAGTGTCTTATGTTTCATCGAAATCCGTTCTGCGATTCTAATGTGTATGAGTAAAAAACATCCATCCAAACATCAACGGCATTATTACAAAAACTAAATAAACCTTGGTTTAAACCTGGTCTATCAAGTCCAGGCTTATCTGCAGAGCCATGGTTTAAATTTGTCCGTATTACAAAACTAAGATAAAACGTCGACTTTAGTACCGCCATTTGAACGATTGTCTAAACAACTAAATCCACAATCAGTAATAACAATTAAATCTACCTTGTTTAAATCCATTTTAGGTGAAAATAACACAAAAACTACATCACAATGAAAAATTTGCTATGAGAAACTTTGACACACCTTTGACAGCAACTACTGTTAGACCATGGTTTATCTCAAAACCACGATTTGTAATAATGTCTGTGTAAACCGTAGTTTTACAAGATTAAACCTGGGTTTTTAGTTTAACCCCTTTTTGTAATAAGGCGGCAAAAGTCTGTATTTTTAAACTAGCATGTTTTTGTGACGTAGAGAATACGGGTACTTTGACGTTAAGCCCGTAATTCACATGCCAGTAACTTGCACAAAAGTAAGCTTGTAGCTTGCATGCCATTAAGCTCTATGACTTCTGATTGGTGAATGACACAATGGGATGCCAGCTACTTGCATCATTTTATGCAAGTTACTGGCATTGTGTGTTGCAGGCCTTAGGCTGCTTTTCCACCAGAGATCGTATCGTTTTTATTATCGTTTTGTAATCAATGATAGTTATTTTTGGTGTAGAAATAAAAATTACAATCTCGCATTCTCGCCTAATACTACTTACTACTACAATCAAAGCCTACGTGGGGGGATATCACTATCATTATGCCAGTGAAGAAATATATAATTTTAAGTTTTTGTGTTTCATGGACTAGATTCAGGTTAATTGTTAAGTTTTTTTTTTAATGCCTGGAATTATTTATTGAACCTGACTTTTGCTTTTAAATCGACAGTATAAAAATAATATTTTCATGACCTCCTAGATTTTTTGAGTAGTGTTTAATTGAATAGCTGAAGGCCCTTGAATTATTTGTCTACCCACAAAACCAACTTGGGTAAGGCTATAACGATAGCAATTCCCGGTATTACACGTTTTTAATTTCATTCACGTGAAAAATGTCTATCGATTCAATCTTTTTTGATACAAAGGTTAGTTATTTCAATCTTATTCGGTCAACCATCGCTTATTTTCCGTCACGTGTTTTTATTTTGGGAATGTTGTAAAGGTGACGCAAAAATAGAATTTTTCGGGGATAAAGATGGACCTATGGTTTTGTGTAACCGATAAACCAGGAATATTATGAAATCATTGCCTAGATCATGCACTTGGATCTTCCATCAGGATTTATTTTTTCAAAAGAACTAGGAATATCTCCTGTATCATGTGTGTGTTTACAAACATAGAAACTTACATACACAGATACCCAGACCCGGAACAACTATGTATTTGTAGGTCGTACAATCAGTTGCTCCGTGCCGTCGTTTCTTACGAGTGGCCAAAAACAGAGAAAATTGCACCTCTATTACTTGAGGCGTATAGAATCAAAGGCAGCTAAATCCGTATAGTAACTATACGGGTTTAGCTGCCTAAACCTTACCATCAAACTTATTGACAGTTATCGATATATTTATGTATATAACAGGCTGGATGTTCTGTTGTTATTTTGAAATATTTCATGATGTTGGTACAAAACATTAATGCCCCATTTCACTGTGTGAAACAGCTATACAATTCTAGCCAAGATCTATGTCACATCAAGCTGTGCAAAACCAGTTAATCTTGGCCAGGTTTTACTGCAACTTTTCGCACAATGAACGATCAGCTTAAACTGGCTTTGTATACTTTGATGTGTATCCGTTTGTACTACGTACCTAGGAATGCGCGGTCGACAGAAGGGAGCTGCTCTCGTAAATTCCAAGTTCACCCAATGAATTATGGCTGAATGTGGCGAATTTAGTAGTAGCTAGCTTCTTGCCTTGATTTTCATAGATCTATAACATTTAGAAAACAACGTGTATTTCAACGCATTACAATCTCGCCTAATACTACACTTTCTCTGCTGAAATCATTAACTAACAGACAGCCTTGCATTTGCAATTTTACATCTTAGTTTTCAAAGAAAAAGGCCGTCAGTTTTAATAAGATTGCAATAATTTCAGCAGACAGGTTTTAGAGTTGCTTTTATAGTTTTCAATTAACAATAATTGATACACTTATAAAAGATTGGTGTTAGTATAAAAAAATACTTTATGAAACAGTTTTTTATTAAAGCATAAATCTATTATTCGTAATCCTCATATTTTTTAGACGGGAGGGACTGTCAGCCTTACACTGACTTAAGTCCACCTTAAATATCCCTTTACGTTCCGGGGCCACGCGACCCCGGTAGGCTTTGACCCTCTAAGGGGGGGGCGTCATATTGCTGACAGCTCTTTTAGGCGCGCCGGGAACACCACGCGGCGACCCGGGCTTGGTCCATGATCGGTCAGAGAGCGAAATAAGCAAGTTATAGGCACCTAATTTGTAAGTGAAGTTAATTTGACGATTTGGGACCACAATAACGATCTATTTCCGAACATGGTAACAAGACTCTAGGTCTTAATCTATGTAATATTCGAACTCGGTAATTTGTTACAACTTTTAAGTAAAAAAAAATCTATCATCGATCAGAAAGGCCAAGTTCTAAATCTTTTTAGTTTTTGTTTCAAAAGAATTAGTTCTAAATGTTTTGAAACAAAAACCATTCATCAATCATAGCAAATTTAAGTTTGAGTAAATTTATTAACTGTAGTTAAAGAAAATTAGCATCATATTATAAACTCGCAAGTACAAAGATTAATGTACTTTACTTAGAAGCAGCACCTGGTTACGTTAAATTTTAACATTTAATTTGAAGTAATAAGTACATTAGCTTGGAGATTTTGATGGGTGAGATACTTAAAAAATAATATTATGTTAAGAGATAATTTAGACTTCATTATAATCAGTAGATACTAAACTTAATAATTAAGGCTGTAATTTGAATTTATTCGAAGCTGAAACTTTAAAAACTTAATAAAGTTGTTATAGCGTAGTATATGCAATATCTGCGCATACTTTTTAGCAGTGTATTATGTGTTGATAGTTCAAAAGGGTCGACAAAAATTTTTTCATCACACTCATCAACAGACCAAAAAACATAAGACAACCTGTGTAGAGAACAGAAGAGAAGTAATGAATAGAAAAAAAAACTAGAGAAGAAATAAGCTTACTTGATCCGATCAATAGGTGCATCTGTTTGTCAAAAAAAAAATTAACTGCCCTCGTCGGCTTATCAATACTTTTTTTTTACGTGATAAAATCATCACATGAGTCCTCCCATCTAGGGCAGAGCAGGAGGGACTGTCAGACTCGTACTGACTAAAATCCACGGTGTCCTTCAATAGCCCTTTACGTATCGGGGTCACGGTAATTCGAGAATCCCGAGACCCCGGCAGGCGGCTTATCAATACTTTGTATAAATTTTTTGGTTTGTTGGTTTGCGATACTCTCAGAAACGAATGGGCCGAATTGAAAAATAAAATTATGTGTTGGATAGCCAAGGAGCCGAGCAGCAGGGGTAAAACCACGGGGAACAGCTATCTATATATATAAAAATGTTATGTTGGTTTGTGTACGCTTCAAAAACTCAAAAAGTTCTGCACCGATTGAGCTGACATTTTATCATGATATATAATCCGCATCAAGGATTGTTTTTATCTATTTTTTGCATCAGTCACATATCCGCGACCGCTCGTTTTTTTGTGCCACAGCGAAGCGGGGCAGGCAACAGCTAGTATGATATAAAAATATTTGATTTTGATTATATGACCAAGAAAAAGTATTAATGAAGGAGAACACAAAAGTCGAAAGATTCAGTGAAAAAGTTGAACATTTCGTGGAAAAATAGCAATACACCACCAAGCCACTTGAGGCCCAATCATAAATTTCCAGTTTTTGTGACGTAAAGTAAACTGGAACTTTGATATTAATTTCAAGGAAAAAATTTGATCCTTCTGCGTACACTAGAGGCGCTGTGCCATTTTTCCATACAATAAACGCAGTAAATACTTCAAGTACGCTGTTAATAAAATACTGAAACCTTGTGATCGAGCTACTCGTTGGCACTTAGTAAAACCAAAGTAAAACAAGTTGATGATGATTACATTTAACAAAAATCTGAAGTCTGAAAACTTTGAACAAAACCTTTATTCTACAGTGTACGTTCATTATTTTAATTTGAAATGTGTATCTTTCAGCAACAAGTCTGCTAGGTTAGATTTTGTTTCGAGAATGTACCTGCATTTTCTTTTAATTATTATGTGAGCAAAGGCGAGGTAAAATTCTAGGGAGCATAATTATATTTTCGTTTCTTATTTCCATGTAGAAACATTATCTTTTTATACAATTATTATATCAAAATCATCCTCTAAACCGTCACTGTGGTTAATATCTATAATAAGTCTACGTCTTTCATCCCCGCATTTTATTAAGTAACCCTGATCTCAGTGTTTGTTATTATTTTTCTGTTCACCCATACTTATCGCCACTTATATAATCCAACCAGAGTATAAAATGATATTTTTCATCATAAATTGTCCGTTCAACATTTTGTTACAGCACTACCTGATAAATAATAATCAATAAAACCTTTTTTTAATTTACTGCTACAAAACCGAATGCCCATGAAACTTTAAGTTTTAAAGTTAATTTACGTGTCACGCGAACTTGTCAGACTATACCCAAAGGACAAGGGAGGGTCTACCATCACCTTCGATAGAAATTTGGGCAAAATATAGAAATAGCGTTCGGCATTTGATAAAGCTTTTTCAAACTGAAGTGACATTAAAGTGACGATGACATTTAAACAAGTTCATTCAAATCCAAATCAAAGATCACTGGAACATTGTGAATGACTGAGTGATAATAAATGGTAAAGATGGTAGCGCTCTCCATTTTCATCACTCGCTACGCTCTCTTGGATCGCTGCACTCGCTCGGCTCGCAGCTCGGACCGAGTGCAGTCAGATGTTATAACCAAACTTAACCTATTTGTCGAAGTTCTGTAACTCAGTTACTGAGGTCATCTCAACTGACTAATAGTTTTAGAACCAGAGAGAGGTAGTTTGGCCTAGCAAGTGAGGTAGTAGGTGCTTAGTCGAAAGGTTAGATTTTTAATAATCTTCCAAAATCTGTAAAAGAAGCGACTTCACTTGTTATTTTCAAAAACAAATTATTGAATTATATCTATAACAATGAAGCACTTTATTGATCTACTCCAAAAATGTAACATCTTTTTACTTGGGCCACCGCCTTAACGTTGGAATGCAGTGAAGTCGCTCCTTGATACTCGTACTTATGATGGCAACTAAACTTATTTTACCGATTACCCGCACTAGATTTATAATTAGTTTAAAATTTATTTGTTCTCATGTAAGTGATAATGTAAATTGTCTTAATGAGAAATAAAGATCTTTAAACCGAAAGGTTTAGAATTTTACTGGAATATTAAAAGTAGGGAGTAATATAAAGCAAACGATGTGTCCACTGGTTATTTTGTTTTAGGAACAGATGGTGGTACAGTCCCCGAGCTCGAACAATAAAATGTAATTATAATGCCGGAGTGATAATGATTTGTTT
Source organism: Agrotis puta (assembly GCA_943136025.2). NCBI lineage: Eukaryota > Metazoa > Arthropoda > Insecta > Lepidoptera > Noctuidae > Agrotis > Agrotis puta. Next base: position 7,356,201 of record OW964171.2, read on the forward strand.
GCGCAAGTAAATACTTTAGTTACCTATTCGTTATAGGTACTGTTTATTGTTTCTGATCGCCACATTAATTAGGTACTAAATACTCGTAGCCTCGTCACAGAGAATGTACAAAAAATACTGGCCGATACTACTTTTTAATAAAAGTATTGCTTGCAATATAGCCTTGCATAATTTAATAAAGCCAGTTTATTTAACTTGTTTTTATCTGATTTGACATGGATTTAGACTTGCCTCTGGTCTAGGTTAGAGTAAAGTGAAATCTACGATGGAGTGAGCTTAACCAAAAGAAGCCAGTTGTATGCATTTGAAAACACAAACACAGGTAGACAGTTCCTTCAGATATCTGATGGTAAAGGGGAGGCGAAACTTCACGCGCAGATGCAGGACAGATTTTTCCCACCCAGGGCATAGCGAGAGGGACTGTCAGACTCATACTGACTAAAATCCACGGTGTCCTTCAATAGCCCTTCACGTTCCGGGGTCACGGTAATTTGTGAGTCCCGCGACCCCGGCAGGCTTTGGCCCTCTACAGGGGGGGGGGGGGGGGTCACTATGCTGACACTCCCTGAGGCGCGGGTGGAACATAACGCGTCGTTGACCCGGGCATGGGCCGAGATGCAGGACAGATAGGTCTAAAAAACATTACAGAACGTTTTCGAAAACTAGTGTTGCAGAAACTAATTGACAGATAATTAACTGTCCATAGCAACAGGGATTAACTTTTTTTAGATAAGTTATTTCAAAAATGTTCTCTAATAACTTTTTAGAGCTATGTATCCTACATAAATACGTATAGATTCTCATTAAAATAAATTCTGATGTTTCGAAAAATAAGGACTTTATAGCTTGCAAATGAAATTCCGTTCGGTAAACACGCTCTTAATACAAATATATTTAACAATATTCCTTTAAAGTTACCCCAGTATTATTCATGTTGCCCCATCTAACACAGCTTAATAGCCGTAGGAGTGGATGTACTCGTATATCTATCTTTTACGTAGTTACGAAGCGGTGATGCAGTTGTGTCAACAACACTGCGGGTGAGCTAGACTCACGTGTTCCAACCGCATGTAGTCTTAGTGCTTCCCCAATGTCGATAAGATTTATTTACCTACCTTTATTATTTACAAATTTCCTATCCTATATTTTGCTTCAAATTCTGCCCATATCTGTTACACAAACGCTACTTGAAATGCTTCCCACATTTGGAAAAAACACCGTTGTTTTTTTAAATTATTAAACTTAATTTTCTAAGGATACGTAACTAATACATACAATTTTCTTTTCAAGGATTCAATAAACATCATCAAAGTTTTTGAAAGATTTTTTTTTCTCTTTGTAATTCTTGTTTTCAATAGCGCCGAGCCGAACGCGGAATTTATTGAAGTTGGCTTTCATTAATGGAATCAATTTATCAGTGGCTGAGAAAACATTTTCGGGAATCCGCGAGAATATTTTTCTTTTTGGGGTAGAGAACTAAGTACTCCATTAGAAGATTGCCTTGTAAATTAACCTCTGTTTTGTGTATACAAGAGTACTATTTCGACCTTTACCCCAAACTGTCCAGGGATTATACGCTAAATAACAAAAAAAAACGATAAGCATAGTATTTCATTACAGTAGAGGATACTCGAAAACTTTCAACGTGAAAATAGAATAGTATTAACAAGTCGAAAGTTTTTGGACAATGTGTGTTACCTATGACCACCTATGTTACTGAAACGTGGTCTCTTATGGCCTCATTATTAAGCTCAAGATAGCCCCCCAGACCCGGAATATGTAGGTCAAACAAATATTTGTTCCAATCGAACCCCTGACACGTTGCGCAGCAGTCCAATCAGCTCAGCCACTGCACTAAAGCCTTTGTCAAACAGACAGGCGTGACGAATGCGAAGCGTGACGTTTTTATTTGTAATGTATGGAATTGTTTGAAACCAGTCACATAGAAAAGCGAAAGCGATCCGATAGCGTGACAGAACTATCGGACTGATATCTCGCTTCGGTTCGGTATCCCTTCGGAAACGCTTCGCTGTCGTCTGTCTGTTTGACAAAGGCATAACCGTGCGAACCCAGCGAATTTACAAGTTGAAGTGGCAATGGGCAGGCCTTATAACACGCAGAGCTGATAGCCGATAATAGTAACGTAAGGTTCTCAAATGGAGACCAAGCACTGCGTAGAACGTCCACCTACAAGGTGGACAGACAACCTGATAAATACCACTGTATCGATGTGAGCTGCTTCCAACCGGTATTATTGGAAATCTATAGGGGAGGCCTGTCTACAGCAGAAGACAACCTACGGCTGATATTATGAACTGCAGTCTGAACTGTGGGCCAAGATAATCATGGATGACATATGGAGTCCAGACTCAACCTAAAAGCGTCACGGTAGATCTCGTAGAAGACAGCGGTATGAGCTAGACAAAACTAACAACCTGTGACTCTTCTCTACTCTTAGTCCTGGATCGGAATAGTTGGAATACATAGCGAGAGGCATCTACCCAACGGTGGGATGACAGTAACATTAATACCCACAGTCATAGGATGTTCTGATCTGATCGATCTGTCTGAGAATGAATGAGTTTATAAGGGGAAGTTTGAAAATGGCGCCTGTTACAGAAAATGTGATGCGGAGGGATGACATATGACTAAGAGAGTGATGAGTATGAATGTTGATGGATGGAGAGGAAGAGGAAGACCAAAGAAAAGATGGATGGATTGTCTAAGGAATGATATGGAAGAAAAAGGAGTAAATGATACTGGGACGTTTGATAGAGGAGAATCGAAGAAAAAAACGTGATGCGCTGACCCCAAGTAAAATGGGATAACGGCAGAAAGATGATTAAAGATACTAGAAAAATGCGCTCACCGAGAGAACTTTAGTATCCCAGCAATGGAAACATTATCGGCTAATGCATAAGAATATTTCGACGTCCCCGGGGAATAAACCGGTAATCGCAAAAATCAAATTTTACAGGAAAAATGATTTAGTGTTTTTGGGGTATATCTCTTCAACAAAAGGTAATTATGACAACATTGTTATATGACGGAAAAGCTAATTTTTACCCGAAAAGTTTAAAGTATTAAGTATAACTATTAACGATACACAGAATTAGTTATTCACCAAAATACATATTACCGAAAATGGTTTCCTACTATTTTTAGGGTATTGATATCTTACCACCCTGACTTAACAATATTATTCCAGTAATGTTTACTTACCGAATTATTCTTGTAAATTTCTTAAAAGTCATAGGCATAATATTGCTTTACTGGATTATTAAACGTGTTTTTTCGTTACAGAGAAATATTGTAACGTTCAGTTACCGACTTCTTATAGTAAAATTTTAAATAACCATAAATGGGTAAAGTAGTGTAACCCTTATTTTACAGAAAATTTTTGGTAGTCATATTATTGTAATCATTGAAAACCGATTAAGTAAAATAAATTTGTCGTCGGTATCTCCGAGGAATAATTATAGGAAACTCACAAGAATTATTAAAATTACAACGTTTATGGAGAACAAGGTTCTCATAGAGATCAGAAATTACAATTAGTAAAAGTATAACAAAAGAAGGCAATCTAAAAATTTAATAACTAATCGGTATTGTCAGTGGCATCATCAGTATCACCGCGATCATCACTATTTTCTACAGAAATTAAGGATTCATAAAATGCATGGTAATACCGTGGAATCGCTCCACTATTGCACAAAGACAGTAAATCTGTATGCAACGCCTTCCTTATAGGAAGAGGTTGATGATAAGCACGTGCCAATACAGTATCTTCTATAAAAGCATCTGTCTTAGGTTTACGCCCACGTCGTTTGGTTTGAAATGAATTTGAAATATGCATCATCAAAATCATATTTGAAGAAAACCTTGTCCTGTTGGGATGATGACGCCAATGTAAAGGATTTCCCAATTTTTTAATTCTAAAATATCTGTTTGCTCTAATTCTTTCGTAGTATATTTTTCTCCCGAGACTTTGGAGTTCAGAATTATATTACATATTTGATCAGGTCTGTAAATAGACTTATTTTTCATGTTCCTTTCAATACAGGCATGCATCGAGTCCCCTTCGTTCTGGCTATGTCCAGTATTGAAAAATTTGTGCGTTATAAAAAAAATTAAAGATTTTGCTGCATATGCATGTAAAGCAAAAATGTATCTGTTTTATTTTGGCCATAACAACCATCTAAATAAAGATATATCTTGTCAACACCTCGCTCCTGTTTCTATTCAACTCCTATTTTCTATGAAGCCTCTTTTTGCGATTTGGTAATGCCATACGTAGCAATAACCTTTTTTCCGTAGAGTGTCAAAAATAGTAAAATTGTACACATCCGAGTTTGAAGTTAAGCGACACATATGGCGTTTTCCCACCAAAAAAAAAGGATCGCGAGCCATTCAGGTTTAGAACCGCTGGTTTAAACTAATACATGTAGAATGTTGAAAGCAAAATGATAATAGAAACATTTGTATTGGGAATTTAAGAAAAACCTCGTTCGTGCCTTGTTAGCAAAGGCTTAATTTTAGAGTGAGCGGAGCGAGCTCGATAAATTGTTATTTCAAGACCGCGATGAGTAAAATTTTTGCAAATTACGTCTACGTTGTCCTAGGGCGTAGTTACCGCCGTTTTTTGTTTTCAGTAATGGCTGGGGGCCCTTTAGGTAAGGTTCAGGTTAAGGTTCAAAAATGGTTTATTCTGAATAATTTAGTTCTTAATGAAAAGAAAACTAAATATATTAGATTCACTTTGCCAAATGTTAGAAGTAGCGATTGCGACATTTTATTGAACGGAGTAAAATTGGAATTAATTAATCAGACAGTTTTCCTAGGAATCACGTTAGACGATAAATTACAATGGTTCCCCCATATAGCATCTCTAGCGGGCCGTCTAAGCTCAGCCGCTTAAGTTGTTTACTTCAGCTACTTTCACAGCATTATGTCTTATGGCATTCTACTGTGGGGCTGGGCGGCTGACATTCAATCTATTTTTATTTTGCAAAAGAGAGCCATCAGAGTCATTTACAATCTACGTCGTCGTGAATCTCTTAGAGAACTTTTTTAAAAGATTAATATAATGACAGTGCCTTTTCAATTTTTTTTTTTTGAAAATATAATGTATGTTAGGAAAAATCTTCATCTTTTTAATAAAATAAGCGATAGACATAATTTTAAAACTAGAAATAAAGATAAAATTTATCAATCTTATTTTAGATTGTCTAAAGTCAAAAAATCTTTTATGGGGTACTGTGTTAATTGTTACAACAAAATACCTAGCGAAATTTTAACTCTAAATAAAATAAAATTTTAAAGTTACATAAAAATACACTTGGTAAACAAGCATATTATAAAATAGAAGATTATTATTATTCAAGATAAAAATGTTTGGAAACATGCTGGTCCTGCTCCATAGTACAATGTAGGGTTTAAACAGAATCAAGCTGGTTGAAATTTGAATGCTCACACATTTAAATTTTATTTATAAGATAGCTGTAGGTAACTGCAATATTTTGTTAAAATGTGGACACCATGTACCTTTTTGCTATTTTTTTTTTATTATTTCTTATTGTTTTATTTTTATAAATAATATTTAGTCTAGATTTAAAGAATGCAGTATTAGTATTAGTGTGCGTAAAATGCATTACATGTAGAAACGCGTCCTTGAGTCGCCGAGCGCGAGCAAGTTACCGCCAATGCGTATAGTAGGTTTACATTTATATCCCAGATGATAACTGTTACGGTGCATTACCGAAAATGTCTACCACAAAATTTACGATAATAAACCTGTAATCGCGTTAACCAGAAATTTAGCTGAAATATTTTACAGTAATATTACTTTACCGAAATGTAGCCACAGAATTTAATTTGTAATAACGTATTTCGTTATTGTTCTAGTAAATTAAAAATGAAAAATTTCCAAAGAACAAAAGTGTTTTAAGAAAAAACGTTGGAAATTATCGCAGAAAAAATTTGAAAAAAATTGCATAGGTGTATCCCGACCCATAGATACCGTAAATGGTATAACAGTAAAAAGTCAGTAATAGTATAATACAGGTTTATTCCTTGGGGGCGTCGATTTAGAAAATGAATAAAGAGAAAAATATTGCATTAACGAGTTTCTCATGGCCTTAGGGAGTAAAGTAATTATTTTAATTGTAGAGAAACGTGTGTAAGCGTCTAATTATTTCTGAGAATACTCACTAAGTTTTGAAGTTTAACATGAAGAGAAGTAGCAAGTCAAAGAGATCGTGGATGGGTTATGTTAATGTTGACTAAAGGTAATGCGTCTGTACTACATACAGAAATTCCTACAAGAGCTGGCATTGGTAATTGCAGCTTGAAGAAGCACTTTACTTAAACATGAAATTAATGTAAGGTTAATTGTGAAATTAATGACTCCAAAGACAAAGCTGATGACATCTAACCATATTCGTAGAATCTAGTTAACAAAGCACTAAACAAAAAATATATTTTGCACGTATGTAACAGAAAAAAAGAAAATGTAGATAACACAAAACAATAAATAAGATTTCCTTTTAACAATATTCATTAAAACAGCTTCGAATCCGATTGTCATGAAAATTTTGTTTCGGTTTCGGGAAGTAAGACGTAAGATTTAATTTACAGAAACGTCATAATGTAAAACAGGTTTAATTTGACGTTTATACAATATACTTTCCTCATCATTATCTGCCTAGCCTTTGCCCAACTATATTGGGGTCGGTTTCCAGTCAAACCAGATGCAGCTGAATATCAGTATTTTACATGGAGCGACTGTCTATCGGACCTCCACAACCCAATGGTAAGACTGGTATACAATGTACTTTCGTATTGAAAGGAAAAATGGTGTTTTCAAAACTATAATAATATTTTATATCGACATTAGTACAGATAAGCACACCAGGAAAATATGAGACAAAAGGAAAAAAGGATAATATGTATTATCATCCCGAAAGATACTGAAAGATGTAGGCATAAACCTAAGTAAGAAAAAAATGTGATAAATTCCCTTGATCACCTAATTACTTTATTTACCCGTAACGACCCAAGAAGGGTAGAGGAATTATGACTTTAACACCTTACAATATGGTATGTTTTATTCCTTCACTGACCCTTTACTACTAAAGAACTAAAGGACCGATGATGTGGCTAGAAAAGCGATAATTACTGCGATAAAGATTAATTTAGAAGAACAGGGTCAGATTAGATTAGGTTGGAAGGACCGGAGTGTATCCCCACAAACCTGGGTAATCGCCGTTCAGAATTTTTTAAACTAGTTTCAGGCATAGTCTTCTGGGGTTCAACATGAATAGCTTTGAAACTTTACTGATCAGTATATCTGCCATTTATGATAAGTACCGGGGTCGAGGGACTGTCTCCGTGTCTTATCAGGTAATCGCGATCCTTAAACGTAAGGGGCTATTGAAGGTCACCATGAAAATTAGTCAGTACGAGTCTGATAGTTCCGTCCCGCCCTGGGTGGGAGACTCATTAGATTATTTTACTACTCCAAAAAAAGTAGGTATATAATAAGTAACGACACTATCAAGGTGTGGAATTTTCTACGACGATATGGCATGTAAGAAGTGATTTCTGAGATGACGAGTAATTTTTTTTTAACGTGGTAAAATCATCATATGATTCCTCCCACCCAGGGCAGAACGGCAGGGACTGCCTTAATGCCTTTGTCAAACAGACAGGCGAAAGCGAAGCGTTTCCGAGGCGATACCGAACCGAAGCGAGACGTCAGTCCGATAGTTCTGTCACGCTATCGGATCGCTTTCGCCTTTCTATGTGACTGGATTCAAACAATTCCATACATTACAAAACAAACGTCACGCTTCGCATTCGCCACGCCAGTCTGTTTGACAAAGGCTAAAATGCGTTATTATTATAAGGTTTCAAATTTACGATATCCTATTTAATTTATTTTTGGGAAGCAAATTCATCAAATGAGTCCACCCGTCCTAGGTAGAGTAGAATGGAAGGAACTGTCTGATTCTTTGTGACTTAAAATCAACCCTGGTCCTTTAGTTCCCCTTTGAATCCCAGGACCACGATGCCCCGTTCATACAGTCCCGCAACCGTCAAAAAAGCTTCCGTCAGTTAGTTGACAGCTCCTTATCTTCTACCTAACCGAAACTTAATAATCATAAATAATACATCCTATTTCGGAAATTACAAAAAAACCAGTAACATCTCAAGAAGAATCGCACGCAGACGCTCAACCGGCCCAACCGCTCTAAACGCACTAAATAATTGCCAACCGTTTAAAACAAAAACGTTTAGGCATCCCTATTTCGTAGTAGCATAAAGTGAGACTGCCCTCAGCTCAACACGAGATTTAATTGAATTATTTGAATGAGCCCGACGCTTCCGCCGGCTGGCTCGGCCAACTGTGCAGGATACACCAATTGCCACTTTAAAATATGTATTTCTGTTTGTTTGTTTGCTATATGAGTTGTATGATGTGTTTTTTTTATAAACACTAGGTTTTGAGAGCTATTTTTGGTGTTATGTAACTGTTAGCAGTAGACGAGAGTGTAGTAAATTATGATTTACGTGACCTGGAATTGTGCTGATATTTTATTCCTCGCTTCTGTTTTCTATAAATAATTTAATGTAGTATTTAGATGTATAAACTTTTGATAAACGGAAGATTATGTCAAAGCCTTCCAAGAGGCTCCTTTGAAGAACAAAAAACCGGGCAGTTTTAAAATTTGAATTAACGGCGATGTTCGTTTGGCTAAATACCGTAATCTTGTAGTTCTGACACTCAAATATAATAGTGATATCTACACAGTTACCAACAAATGGACTGACTCGACTGTCCTATAATTTAATAGTAAATCGATATGACTATTAAATCCGTAATAGTTAGACTTTCGATGGTATCTAAAGCAATCACAAGGTCACTAAATTAAAATAATTAAAGCCCTGAAAAAAAAAACAATATTTTAAACGGTGTTTTATCTACGTCAAAAAAACGTCAATCATACTAACTACAAGACATTAATCAGTAGTAATCATCTAATTGTCGTGTAAACGTGACATAACGTAATTAATTAGTCAATTAACGTCCGCAAATCAAGTCCACATCAACATAAGCCAATACTTACAATGTTACACAATACTACTGTTCATTTTATTACATATCGACGATGAAGAGTCAATATATAATATCTAACATTTTGGCCATTTTTGTTTTATTGCATTATTTATTGTAGAATAGAGTAATGCACATGCTGGCAAAGATCTTAGGTCTGTTTCTTATTAATTTTGCAAGATAAACAATTATTGCAATATATACTAAGTGGTGTTACGTCATTTACGATGGCAACAAATACTAATAAAATCTATCTAAAATATATCTAAAAACTAATAAAATCATTGATTAATATATTAATATTGTAGTCATAAGCATAATGTTGTAGTCAGTTTACATAAAACATTTAAAAAATCAAATATACTAAAAAAATAATTAAACGGACTTGAAACGTTTTTTACGCCTCCTGTAAAGTTGCGTTTTTGTAGTTATTATTTATTGACTCTTCATCGTCGATATGAAATTACATACATATAGTATATGAGCACAACAGGTGTCAAATTGCTGATGGATGACCTTGACTGGATTGTCCGAAGCGTAAGGATCTCGTGGAACCGACACTTAAAGTTGGTATAAGTTCACAAGCACTCACTCGCGTTTTGTATATAGTAATAAAGTATTATTTTCGGGAGAGCACGACAGCGATGCGACCTCACCGACGTGCCACAGAAGACTAAGCGCCCAACTGAAATTGGCCCGGTGCCTCTGAGGGTTGCAAGCTCTCAGATACGTTTTCCACTTTTCCAATAAATCTGAAGTTTAGCTTTTCGCTTTTATTGATATCTGATGCGCGTTTTATGATAGTTTTGGCTTTTAAGGTGCGGCGTTATGGTTTTTTGTTGTTGTTTTTTTGTTTTTGTGAAGTATTGTATTTATTACCCAGTTTAAATCGAAGGATACACGCAAACATCGTATTTAAACATTTCTTTTTGTGTGTAATTCTAAATAAAAGTTGATACAACGGTTCAATTGTGCAGTTAACTACGTAAAAATAGCAGTATCGGTGTGTACATCGATAAGAATAAAAATTAAACTTAGGAAGCCAACATTTTATGTTATAAACCAATTAACGCATAATCCGTTTAATATGGGCTTCATAAAATGCTTTTGAAACATTCAATAAGCAGAAGAACTAAACCGTTAAATTTTTGATCATTTCAGGGTAATTCTCCCAGTTTGCCCGCACTCAACGTGGATGATCACTCTTCCCCGAACGGTATCGCGCCCGGGGCACCCCATACGATGACCTCTTACTGCGTCCTCCACAGAACGCCCCGCCCAACTCGCGTCACTTCCATTACTCGTTTCATGAACTTATACCATTTACTATTCCATTACCAAACTCCAATGTACAACGAACTAGTTGGATTACACGAGGGATCGCCAATATTGTTATAAATCCACAGTTTCCGTGGAGCAACACCTCGAAAACGATTAAATAATTGCAGATTCGCGGTTGTGGTTCGGCTCTTTCGTGAAATTTCGACGAAATTGGGGCATTCGGTGGGAAGTTTCTTGATTACATTGAACCTAATGAATAAATAATGGAGTGGTTTTGAAGGGTTTTGTTTTCAGTTCTTATTTGCGGTGTTTAGGTATAAAGATTTTAGCAAGTTAGGCAAGCCTTGTTTTATTGGCCTATTTTTATCAAAAATTTGTTAAGTTCCTCTGCCTCTATTAGCGTGATTAAGCCAGTAGTTAGCTCAACAAAAACGGGTGTGTTTTCCCCTCATCTGTATTTTTCCCACGTTCCGCACAAAATGTGTATAGTACGTTAGATTTAAATTTGCTAGTTGCAGGCCACGCTCCGAGTATCATTGTAGGGCCGCGTACGTGCGCAACGAGCCACTATGTCGCCTCTAGTCGTTGCATCTACCTCGCGTATACTAACATTCTTATTCATGTATATTTTGTATTCATGGACAGTTTCATAGGGGCGAAAATTTACTGAGAATCACAAGTTCTGAGAGATATGTTAGTTTTAAGTGAGCTTTAGAGAATTGTCAAGTTTAAATTGAAGATTAAGAAAGTGTAAGAGAAGAGTGTTGGTGGTTAATTGATGGAACAAGACTTGGATAAGTTCTGGTTAATTTAGTTCGTTTTGGTTTGAAAACAATCGTTTAAAAACACGAAATACTCTAAGTCAATATCGCATCTCAATCTAAATTATGATCCGGGTTCGTTAAGAACGAGTTCTTTAAGTTCTTTAAAGATTCTTTGATAAAGAACAACTCTTTGGTTGGACATCTTAAAAACTCAGATTGGCAAATTCGCCCGTTGATTGAGAAACAAACATCAGAAGCAAGATCGAGATTGAAAATACATTAATAATTTCCGACACAAATGAACGACATCTCAGAAACATACTTGATTAATAGGTGCGTGACTGCGTAGTAGAAGTTAGTTAGGTTCACGTGGGCATGCCGTCGGCGAACAATGAATAACTCGCCGTCCGATCATGGACCATGCCCGGGTCGATGGCGCGTCGTGTTCCACGCCACAAAGAGCTGTCAACAATCAGACGGGGCCCCCTTACAGGGCTAAAGCCTGCTGGGGTCGCGGAACTGTCTCATCAGGTTACCGAGACCCTGGAACGTTAAGGGCTATTGAAGGATCACCGTGGATTTTAGTCAGTACGAGTCTGACAGTCCCTCCCGTCCCGCCCCGATTGGGAGAACTCATTTGATGATTTTAACACGATAAAAAAAAAAATGAAACCAAATCTTAAAATAAATCGCCTATTTTATGGTACCATGTATCTATTGTATATGTATCACGTCCTGGGCGGGAGGTCCGCGTCCCCAGCAGGCGTACATACTCTTAGCTTACATGCTGTAAAGTATACACAACGAAGCAAAACAAGTATACTACGCGTAGACTACTACCTATGAGTTATAGTTTTCTTCGTAGCTCCGTAGCATATTCTTAGCACGTTTACGTAAGTATGTTTTGTTGGTTCTACGTTTACTTCTTGGTCAAAAAAAGTACGTACGTAAAACTATAGAATACTAGCTTATGACCGTGGCTTTGCATGGAGTGCAGTAATGATTTCACAGGATCGTATTACTGGGATAACAAATATCCTAAGTTTTAATCCAAAAGCGTACAGGTGTATCTATATATTAAAAAAAACGACGGGTTGCACTCTGGGCGTGCCGGCAGAACTGAAAACTTGAATAGTAATAAACACACACGAACATTCGCGCAAGCGCCCTGCCGTCTTACGAATTTTCGATCAGGTCACGTGTCCTGACGCGAGTTTAACATTTTTTACCCATTCCAAAAAAAGTCCACAACGCCGCTATAGGAGTTTTCACTTCAAAAAATGAACACTAGCATAACATCACGCTGCAATCTTCTAAGGATTAGGCAACGAACCTATTGCCATCAACCTTGCACTATTCCAGACTCCGCGGCTGTGACTGGCAATTTCTTAGTTTAAATTATTTTCCCGATCTGGGATTCGATCTGGGAATCGAACTTCCCCATACTCAAAAATCGCGCTTGCAGCCACTAAACGACAGTAAAAGTTGTTCTTTTTTCATCCACTAATAAAAATCCGTTTGAAAACAAGGAAGTCATATAAAATCAAATGTTTTATTTACCACGATTATCATACACGGCATAACAATCAATACTAAAACTTTCTAGGAAATATTTAATACCGTACAGCTGTCAAAGAGACAAGGTAACGTGGTATCGATTGATACACATAGTATGAACTCCTAGCTACCTATGATCGCCTGGTACCTTGTTATAGTTTACCGATATCATTATTAGTTTTCGATACGATAGGGGCATGCCTATTATCCGTTGTCTGGCACAATTTAACCCTTAAAGGGGTTGTGGGCTTCTGTAATCTGTCCTTAGTAACTAGATTTCTTTTAGCGGTTTATTGAACAAGTAGGGACTTGTCAGTTCATTTCTAAACTGGATTTATAAGAGAATGATTAAGGGCATTTTGTATTTCGTATTGTATTTAAATAATTTGATATTAAAAATCTAGACCAGAGGCGTTAGCACAAGATTTTTGTATTTTACTTACACTGCGAGAAATGGGTGACTCGCCGTCCGATCATGTTCCACGCGTCGTGTTCCACGCCCTCCTTAAAGAGCTGTCAACAAACTGACGGGGCCCCCGTAAAAGGGCCAAAGCCTGTTGGGGTCTCGGGACTGTCTCATCAGGCCTGGAGCGTAAAGGGCTATATTATATATGGATTTTAGTCCGTACAACTCTGACAGTCCCTCCCGTCCTGCCCTGAGTGGGAGGACTCATTTGATGATTTTAACACGATAAAAAAAAACTTATCTTAAAATATTTAGCCTATATTATGGTACCATGTATTTATATGTACCATTTTATTAGATACCATGATAGCTTCAGATACAGGACAGTTATGAATCACTCTTTACGTTTGGCCATCTGGGTCGCAAACTAAAAAGTGCTTTAACTATACGATATATACGCTTTAAACGACAGTGGTGTGTCTGTACATTTTTAATCAAGTTTAACTCTTGACCTGTGGCGATATGCGCTGAATATGTCAGTTTTTTTACGAGTGAGTGACTTAAACGTTTTATTAAGTAAATAATTTGATTTTAAAGTTGAAAATACTTGTTTACCATATTATATTAATTGAATGTTAGGGATTTATTTATTTCATCGTGTTAAAATATATTCAATTAATTTTCCCGCCCAGAGTGGGACGGGAAGGTGTGTCGTTTTATACATTCCAGGATCACGGTTACCTGACGAATTCGATTTTTTGGCCTGACTATCCTTTTATAGCAAGATTACATAAATACCTACAAATGTATGCATCCAAACAAATTTGTTATTGCATTTCCTATCATCATTTAAGCCATTGTCAAACAAACTGGCGTGGCAAATGCGAAGCGTGACCTTTTTTATTTGTACTGTATGGAATTTTTTGAATCCAATCACAAAGAAAAGCGAAAGCGATCCGATAGCGTGACAGAACTATCGGACTGACGTCTCGCTTCGGTTCGGTATCGCATCGGACTCGCTTCGCTTTCGCCTGTCTGGCCATTAATTTTTATTTAATTGTCAGGCATTAAAGATATCTGTATACTCTGTTCAGTCACATGCCCAAGTTCTTTGTAAAAGCGCTTCTTCGTACCATACCAACCCATAGCTCTATTATTATCTTCCATCAATGCCACAAGGTAAACCGTTGGAAAACCTAAAAAGATGCTCTAAAAATAAAAAGGTTTGGGATGCAGAAAAAACCCTTGCATCGACCTAAAAACCGTTGGAATAGTAGGTTAATGAGCCGGGAAACGTTCATAACTAGAGCATGAATAAATGGAAAAAAAATAACATCTCGACACATAAACTGGCAGACAGACATGTCTAAAAAAGTATTTGACTGAAAAGATCTAATTAGTCTATCAGTTACATTATCAAAAAAATGGCCCCGTATTTTTATTTGTACTTTTTGTACAAACGAAAATATTTTATAGAACTAAAAACAACCCAGTAACTGGTAATAACCCATTTACTGGGTTGTGGAGGTCCGATGGACAGTCGCTTCGCGTAAAATAATGATATTCAGCTGCATCTGGTTCGACTGGAAGCCAACCCCAATATAGTTGGGAAAAGCATAGGCTAAAAATTAAAACCGTGCTTTCCTGAGTCAGATGAGTCAGTCCATAGATGGGTGACCATCTATTATGAACATCGCCCTTTACGTTCCAAGATCATGATCAGCTTAGACAGTCCCGCGAAACTGAGAAGTCTGATAACCAGTCCTAACGAGGGTATCGTATAACCCAGCAGGTACCTACTGGGTTGTGACGGGAAAAGGTAGTTTCTACATGTAAAATGTTGGTATTAAGTTGCATCCATTTAATCAGGAAGGCAACCCCAAAGTTATTAAAAGGTGTAGATGATGAGGTAAATGAATACTTTACTTTTAATACTTAATTAATTATAATTAAGCAATCTCGCCGTTTCATCAAGTAATTATAATCCGCGAAAAACGGAGGCCCTTTGTAAGTAAAGAAAAAAATATAATATCATGCCGTCGCTTAACAAACTTCTCAACGGTCGTTCTCTTGAGAAAAAGCAGGTGTTCGAAATAAAAACCACTTCATTTTAAGTTTCAGAACACTCAAAATGACGTGTCTATCTTTGGTGACTATAACGAAACAGCTTTTCGTCTGAATCGGTTGGTAAAGTGCTCCAATGATCTTAATATTGTCAAGACTGATCTAGTGGACGCAAGCGTAAATGCTGACCATGAGGTCCATGCTCAATAAACAATTAGATAGCACCAATAAATTACACATTTAATTAGTCAGTCGGCTAGAGTTTTGAAAATTATTGGACACGTATATTTTCTTTCGTTAAAGCAATGCATATTTACATAAATATAAACTTAAGAAGAAGCAAGTAAAAACTGTATTTGCTTGTGACGTTTTGCCAATTCTAAAGCCTTTCTCAATCAGACTGGCGTGGCGAATGCGAAGCGTGACGTTTTTAATGTATGGAATTGTTTGAATCCAGTCACATAGAAAAGCGAAAGCGATCCGATAGCGTGACAGAACTATCGGACTGACGTCTTGCTTCGGTATCGCTTCGGACTCGCGCGTGTTTGACAAAGGCTTTCAGACAGGCGTGACGAATGCGAAGCGTGACGTTTTTATTTTTAATGTATGGAATTGTTTGAATCCAGTCACATAGAAAAGCGAAAGCGATCCGATAGCGTGATAGAATTATCGGACTGACGTCTCGCTTCGGTTCGGTATCGCTTCGGAAACGCTTCGCTTTCGCCTGTCTATATGACAAACGCATAAAAGTGTCGTATCTTCGAAAGTTTTGATTTATGACACAAAAACACGTGTCAAATACGTTTCGATAATCTGACTGACGGACTAATTAGATTATGTCAGTCTAATATCCCATTTAGACCACGCAACGCTAAAGCCTTTGTCAAACAGACTGGCGTGGCGAATGCGAAGCGTGACGTTTTTATTTGTAATGTATGGAATTGTTTGAATCCAGTCACATAGAAAAGAAATCCGACAGCGTGACAGAACTATCGGACTGACGCCTCGCTTCGGTTCGGTATCGCCTCGGACTCGCTTCGTTTTCGCCTGTCTGTTTGACAAAGGCATAAAAGATCATTGTATAGCTATACCTAGGTAGATACATTTATTCCCTACTGAATTACTAATTTTACGGCGGAAATCAGGCCAAGTCTCGATCGCCGGAAATTGCGACTAAACCTTTTAATATTTTTACTACGCTATTATTATGTGTTGAAGGCCTCCCAGAATTACGTCGAAAGGTTTTGATTTAGTCGTTAAAATGTGTTATTTTAAGTAAGAAATACGGACTTCTTTGTTAGGTATTAGTTCAAAGTAGAAAGTAGCTCGTGGCTAAATAATAACAGTCCCCCACCTTGTGGCTTAGAAAGCACGTATAGCGCGACCGCATACTGTAAGAAACTTCTATCGGAAAAAATCTGATCTTCGTCGGAAGGCATTCGCTGCATACATTTTGTAAGTACTTATTAGACACCGGTGTGAAAGAATCTGTCTGATCGTCCGTTTCGGATGTTCGCTTGAAGGAACTCGGTGCTCACATTTTGTATCGTAAAAGTAGCCGAATCAATATAACTGATAGTATAGTGTGAAAGTGCATCGGAATCAGCATCAGAATTTTTCTGACAAAAATTTCAACCGTGGGTGTGCGGTCGCGCTAAGGCCATTGGTTTCTTCTGTTATTTATATTGTTGATGGTCGTTACTTATACCTCTAAAGTCTTCCAACCAATCTTATCAAGAAGTATCGTACCTATCTAACTACTGGGTCCTTACAGGTGATTAACTCTTGCTTTAAAATCCGTCTTCCCTAACATAAAAGTGAAATCATCTTGAACATCGCACCGTAACTTTGTACCCAAGTTTCGTCACTATTTGTATTCATGACACTGAATTACACGGAATCACGTCCGTGCTGGGAAATTATAACGTTCTCATCAATTTGGAATAGACACGTAGACGTGTAGGTAGGTAGACTCTACCGTCTTGAGATTATTAATAAATAACTTACTACGCTACAAACTTCGTCATCAGCATTGCCTTTCCTAAGTATATGTCCCTGATTAAACGTAACATGGCTGTGACTCTATCCTACTATCTATTTGTATCGATTAGCCAGAGCATAAGTATACACTGAACGAATTTGGATGTAATTTGGTACAAATAGGATGTTTTATCCCGATTTTCCCGTGGGATAGTTTTCGAGTTTAAACCGCTTGACACAGCTAATAATATTTATATTCATATTATGTTTATCGATTAACCAGAGCATACATATTTTATATTATTATTTTGTTATTTTTCATGTCTATAATTATTTAAGTATACTTAGTTTGTTTTCATACACCCTGTCTTTTTCCAATTATATTGGGGTAGTATGACCAAACAGTTAGACTGGAATAACTATAACTATTTAAAGCAACTGCGTTTCTCAAGTAACCCGAACCTTGGTATAACTAATTAATTGACAGCCTGGTTATACGGTTTGAATTATTTAGGTACAGACAGCCAGCAGCTCAAGCTCAGCTCTATCCGAATCTGTCAAATTATACAAATCGAACATTAACCTTCCACTATAGTGACAGGGTTGAAAACCTATTAACCGCTCGGGCGCGTTACATAAACCCGGGTGTACATAAGCGAAAACGCCCCAGCGCCTTACGTACACACGTCTGTACATAACAGACAGTCGCTCATTGGACGTTGATTTTTATCATTTTCAATTATAAATCGCCCGAGAGGTTCAAGATTTTTATAGATTCAGGTAGATTGATGTGCTGGCGTCTGTGCCACATTAAATACTTACTTAATTTAAAAATAAACGAACTTATTTTATCCTTAGACAAAGGTTTCATAATCAAACTCAAAATATTTTATTAAACATGGGCTTCAATGGGCGTTCATGAGACACTCTACCTAAGTCATCATTCATATCTACCTTCTGTGACTATGGCACGCGTAGCATGACACCGTAGAAAACGGTCTTTGTCGACTGAAGAATAGACATAATGACGGAATGTTAAAATATTTCTGTCGTTTTAAGCATCAAGCACGTAGAAGAAAATATATTGTTTCTATTCTTTAGTCGCCGCTACGGGTCTTGACATGGTCAATAAAAAAAACTAATATTTGTACAGAAATAACTAAATTTTTGGTAAGAATAGAGATATAATTGGTCATGCTAAGCGTGCTGGAGCCATGAAGTTGATAAATACCTACTGCTGATATCCCACTTCGATCTTCACATTGAGTAAAGTGTAATCTGTGGTTAAGTGCTGTTATGCTTTTTCACTAGCAACCTTAAATATCTACATTTCGTAGATAACGTAAGATTTTGTTTTGAGGAGTTTGCAAGTCATCAAGTCCCTCAACGAAGACGGGCCCGTACGAAAGTAACTTGTAAACTTTTGAGTGAACCCGACTCTCTATTACTTTCGAATTCACGAGTTTTTACCCGACTACGGCAAACCCAAAAGGAGGGTTATGATTTTGACCGGTATGTATGTATGTATGTTTGTTTGTTCCCTCATAACTTCTAAACTACTTATCATTACATGACAAATGAGGTCTCGTTAGAAGCGTCTCAGTTGTCCGCTGGTTATAGGGTAGGTGACGTGTCACCAAATCCAATATGGCACCCTCTAGGGGATGAGAAGTCGTTACCGAAAAAAATTTTTTTTTCGCACAGTGTCGACATGGGTATCAAATTAAAGGGCTTGATGAGCACATTTGAAATATATATACATTATATAGCTTTTACAAGCTGATTTTCTGTTTCTAACAGTGTCAACATGGGTATCAAATGATAAATCTCAAATTGACAACTCGGAAACTATACATATAACATAAATTACTCACTGCAAATAATATAACCCCAAAATAGTGTAAATAAAAAATAAGTTAAAAATAATTAAAACCCGACTACGAAAAAATCGCGCACTGAAAAGTATAAAACAAGAACAAGCCGTGGTCGTATGCCACCTAGCCAATAAAGATTGTGTGAAACAACCGCAGGTGGCATACGACCACGGCTTGTTCTTGTTTTATACTTTTCAGTGCGCGATTTTTTCGTAGTCGGGTTTTAGTTATTTTTAACTTATTTTTTATAACAACACATTGGGAGTAGGGGACAAAGATACAGTACCTACATTAAGTGATATGGAGTGTAGGAAATGCCCGAAACGGTTTAATACTTAGAGTGGGAAAGAAATATACATAATACGGTGTTTAATTAAGGTCTTACACTGAACTAGTTCAAATTGATTTGCAACACAATGTAGACTCTTAACATCTTTTAAATTTTATCAAGATCGAGATAAAAGAAATAGACTAACACTAAATTCGTATCATTTAAAGTAGGTCAGGAGTATAATAACCATTAGGTCAGAATAGTTTATAAGACGAGTGGCCCATCGCAGCGTTACGTGTCTTATTCGCAGTGGAGTAAAAAAAAGTTAATTGTTTCCAGAAATAACAGTTCTGAGAAATTGTATTTTAAGCTTTTATATAGTTTCGCCAGTCCAGATCGCGAGTTGTCACGTTTTTGTGACGTAACGTAAAAGGGGCTTTGGTACTCATTTGATGAATAAAATTAGTTCCTCGTTCTTACATGTCGTAATACTTCAAATAAATGTGGTAAAGTTCATAGTGGCTTCTGGTGTCTGTGTCTGATATCAAATCTTACAAGTCGATTTTCTTTTTCTTTTTCTGGCGTTCAATGTACGGGTCAAAGTTGAGTATCGCTAAACGTTTTTCCTTAAAATTGTAAATAATTTATTTTTATTTTTAATAGAGTACCTAATTGTTGAAATCTATCAAAAAGCTCAAATTCTAAGCTTATTTTGAGAAAACATTGGATTGAAAGTCAATTAATCAGTATCTGTAAACAATTTCAATTTTAAAACATTTCCAGGAGGAAGGTATTTAGGTAACCATGAGGGTAGGAAAATATTTTAAAAGGAAAAATAAAAGAACATCTATTAATGAAACAAATATATTTCATTATGAAATTAATTACCAACAAATCCATTTTCAACACGTTTTCAAACCATTTTCAATATGATAGGGAAATGTGCCTTTTTTATAAGTGCCAAATATTCATTTAATATGCTGTGCAAATGCAGCTGCGGGTAATATTTTGAGATCATTGTAATAATTAACAACATAGAGTGGTCGACACGACAGCGTCGTCCAATATTACCTATAGCCACAGTTGCCAAGCTAAAAATTTTACGCCTAATGGTAACACTACAACACACATATTTATTGCACATTTAGAAATTTCGTAAAGTGTTTTTGTCTTTTTTTTTCTTATTTTTAGAGATCCAAGACATTTACTATAATTTTGCACATCGATATTAAAATGAAATAATATACACAATAGCGTTTAAATTTAGACTGTGGTATAATACACATCCAAAATATGGAACTATGCCTAAGTTAGTTTGGACAATGGACAAGATATTATAAATTAAATGGACTATTATATAGACGAATAGTCATATTGCAAAATAAAAATCTTGAAAACAAGTAATAGTTAATCACGATAAAAATATAAAACGATCTGTATAACAATAATAATTATCTGAAATATACAAGTAAAAAAAATATATTATGTAACAGTATGTATGTACTATCAACTAGGTTTCGGATAAACTGACCCAAGATAAAAATTAAGTTTGTCAACAAAAACCGTTCGTCGAAGATATTATACATAGATATATACAATATACCACCGCTAGTGCCCGCCATAGGCACATACACACTCCAAATATCTGGAAATACGAATTATTTATTTAAAAAAAAAAAACTGAAACCAATTAAATACTTTTTTGTCCGATTTTCTTTACTTTAACAGGTAAGAAAGTTTTATGTTATTACTATACATACAATTTATCTCGAAATAACGTTATTTTAATAAGGCCATAAAACAATTTACACATAATATTCCAGTATTGTTTGAGAGCCAATACTTCTGACCAGCCAAAACCTAATGAAAATTTACTAACTAGCATTGTCTGCATTACGTTTAAATACATTAACGATCTCGCCTTATCATGAATGGTAATAAGACTTGGACGTATTTATAAGAAATAATTAATTAAAAACCTACAATTTTAAAACTCGCACCGCCACGTCGATGGCATTTGGTCGACTTAAATCTCATAGAAATAAATTACAAGTGAAAGATACAATATTAAAAATTGTGGAATGGTTACACCATCAAAGACTTACGAACACAATTCCTTACATTATTGGATACTTTGGTTTCTAAGAGACACATTCGACCAACCACATGACACCTTTAAAATACTGGACAAAATAAATCCTTATGCAATTACCTAAACCAAATTATTGCTGTTGTGGGTATATCATGTAATGTGACTATATTATTACCTATGGGAGCTTCAATAAATAAAATGTCTCTGAAGAATAGTTTCTATCACATATCATTACACAATGTAGCACCACGCGGTTAATAGACCCATCTATGTCTACACTTACCTCTATTCATTGTTGTATATGGAGATGTATAAAAATCAATACATCTGAAAAATAATTTAAGATTGGTATATAAAAGATTCTGTATAATTATGTTTAAAAATTAAATAAACTCTCTTATTGTTTTATGTCGTAAGCTATTGAAACTGTGTTTTGGCTTGTAAAACATTTTTTAAATCAACACCTATTTATAAATATTATTTATTGACTGCGAAACTTCTGGCCTACTTTACTTCTACCCGAAAATCAGTCTATCTACGTTCGATCGTCGTTGGCTGTTCCATGAGAGGCGCGTGTCTCATTCCCTCATCGCCTCGTCATAAAATAATATCACATTCGTTGCCTTCTCCATACACCATTATTAACTACACTCAATAACCTACAGTTGTCATTAGTTGTGTGTGCTAACAACCTCGGCATGCGCTCGTATCGACGCTTCCTTGTAACACTTCCACAAATAAATCTTGGTACAGACAGAGACGTGACCGTTGCCTCACATCATATAATTAACTAAACCCACCAGATAACCTCAGCTACATAAGATCGTCAGTATATTATTCTCCTATTGCAGTACATAAACATTTAAAAACTTGTAATAAATAGTCGTTGTAACCGTATTTTATAACCATTAATCCTATGTGTCTATTGCATTAAAGATGTTGAAACAATAAATATTAAATGGAACAATCAGTAATCAAAATTTGACACTACAATGCCATCAGTCGGTGAAAGTAATGAAACAAGACACACAATATTTAGTGGACGGAGATAATATATAAAACGCTTTAAAAAGTGTCAAAATTGTGCGTCACTGTAACACTGCACGTTCTTACATTATTCCAGACTGGCGCAATCTTACTTGTCTATCTACCCTCCCTTCACGGAAGTTCTCTTAAGATGAAGACTATAAAAAAGTAGTACAATAAATAATGCCCGTTAATCTCACAGTCGACGATTAAAAGAGATAATAATGAATGTTCAAAAATATTACATGCCCACTCCTTATACCAGAACTGAAGATATGGTACCGCTTCAACTCATAATGGTAAAATGTTTGAAAATCTTTCCTGTTCTCAACTTAATGAAAGATCACTTAAATCCTAATTTATCACATTTGACCTGGTTAGCACATGCATATTTACATAACGTTCGCTGTGCTCTCTATATTTTAGAATCTGATTTAAAATTAAATTATCTAATATATATTAAGAGTTAAAATGTATGTTACACGAACAGATATAAAGAATACCACACCAATTTTAACACTACGAGAATTCAAAATTATGAACCACTCAAAGTAGGTACAACATTTTTGGAACACCGAAACGACATTTATATTTAAAACTGGCCACTGACATACATCGCACATAGACACTAGCATTAATACTTTGAGTGGTTTATGACCTTAAACCTATAAGACACTAAATTACACCACAACATCAAGTAACTACCGCTGATATACTTATAAAAACAGTCAACATCAATTTTGAATAATATTTATATTTTAAATTTGAAGTAATGGCAAAATATCTACATTATACACAATGTGAATGCATTACATTGTTTATTTGATAGTATTGTATAAACTCGTCGAGAATGAATACGAAAACTGGCTGTGAAACGTTACAGGATGGCAATGTCTAATACAACGTAGTTATACTTAATAAAAATCGAGTTCTTTCATTAATATATTAGATGACGAGTCTCCGTATTCGCTCCTCTAGCAATTAGAGTATTCCGGTAGTAAAAATAAAAATTCAGAGTATTGCTTCTCGTTTATACTAAAAGTTTTCGACTACCTATCTTACTTATTATATCCCTCTGGCAAAGTCACTATTATTTTTTAATACACTTTATTTTATCTGCATCATGTGTAACAATTAACAAATAAAACTATAAAAAGCCTTTTAATAGTCTCAGTTAAAACCGGCTTATGTTAAAAGTACTAACTAAATCATTTATTCTATGTTAAAATGTTTCGATTAACATTTCCTGTACCTGATTATTTCGTTGCATTGTCTTCCTATCTAACTGTAGCAGAATGTAGGCATTACATAGACACGAATAGTTTAACACTCGTTCCAAATATACATTGGAAATATTCGCCCGCGATGTTTCCCAATAAAAATATGTGGTTATTGTAAGATATAGACAGCATTTCACTTATCCTAGACTTAATTGACAGTATTTTATACAGTATCATAATAGGCTCATTTCCGGACAGAATACATATAGATGACAATGATTAAAATATTATTTTTAAAGAATAAAGCTCTGTGTTGTACATTTACCGTTTGAGGTTAAAAATTACAAATTGAGGATAATCTTAAGAATTGAAGGGACACTGTGTGTCACTGAAATAGAGGAAATAATTATTAACAAAATATATATAATTAATTATTTAAATTATAAAAACTAAGTATTCTATTAATATGTAAATGTATATGATGAATGAATATATGTAAAATATATATGATTTTAAAAACACTATTTTGTGTTATAAAAGTGTCACGAAAATTCAATGTCAGAAAAAACTAATTTTAAATACTTACGCTTGATTTTATAGATTATTTAATAAGTACAGTATATTTAAATCGGCACATACTGTATTTATAGATTATATCACAAGATCGGCAGTTAAAATTCATCTTGAAGAGATTATTATTAATAAATAAGTAGTATTAAAATATAACTAACTTTACATAATATTACGGATTAAATAAATAATGTTATTTTTTTTAATTCTTGTGAATAATTTCTTAGAAATCAGAAAACATTGATATAAATATAATTATGATTCTTATAATTCGAAATGGCGCGAATTATACGGGACGCATCTCCTGAAACATGGCGGGCGAATATTTTCCAACCTAATAAAATCCATAGACAGTATAATCTAACCTTTAGGCTCGTAGAATTCTGCAGCTGTCTGAGCAATCAGTTTGTCTATTTATATATCTTGTAGTCGATTATATATCGCAGTGGTATTCTGTACTGTAACATCAAATCTAAAACAAAATGTGTATAAACAATCATTGTTGACAATTAATTTATCTAATTCACTGTTTATTTTTATGAGGTACATATTTTGGCACAGAGAGATTTCTTAAAAACTATAGTTAATTAATACATCAGTATATTAATTGTTAGATAACGTTATTTTAAATTACATAAAACATTTTTTCGATGTTCTAAAACTTGTTTGACTGGTCTTAATCGTACGAATCACAGTTTTTGCATTCTCCTAATAACCTATCGTCACGACTACCAATTTTCTAGTTCCTCTTTAATGGAATGAGTTATTTAAAAACCTTATTATACGTAGGCATACAAAAATATGGCAAAAGAAACTACGTTTAAGCCTTCATTGAAACGCAATGGTGTGCCTCGTTGTCACCGGTGGATGTTCATCGTGATCGATCGGACTTACACCGCAGGTTGAGATAAACAGAGGTTGTAATCAAATACTCGTGTTCATGCAAAGCGGGTAACAGACATGGTCTCTCATCTTTAATAAAATACGCTTCATTGCATAACTAAATCATACAAACGATGCTAATTACTGGCGTGATGAGAAACAAGCAAACACTGCCGCATTAGTAATGCAAAACTCTTAAGTTAAAGATTCAAATGTGCACAAACTTAAAGTTTTGACCTAAAACAGCAAATTAAATTAAATATAAGCATTTTGTCCAAGCCATGTGTTTAACACAAAAATAAAAAAAATTGCAGCATGAAAAAAAGCCGTTACATTTACTATTATTGCTCCGCGGTAAACGCAAATAGTTTCCATTCACTATTTGTTTCCAGAATAAATATGGAAAATTATGTCATAAATATACATAAACCACTCCAAAACGAAAATTGTCCTGTAAAATTCTAATTAAACCTGCTTATATCAATAATGTTGTAAAGTTTAAAAACGTTTTTAAAAAATATTCCATTTACTGTTACAATATGACTCGGTCATAAACTATAGAGGCACAATGTAACTACCGACTCCATACAGTAGTTCATGGCCTTGCATAGTGACGCTCCCCTGGAATATAAGCAGGGTTGCCACACGACACGAATAATAAATAAAAACGCTCGTCAACCTCAAATAGTCGCAATTTCGTACGACAGAACGCGCCAGCCTAAAGGTCAAGTCTTGAGGAAGTCAGGATGAGACATCAGCCCCGACCGTTTCATCCCGCAAACCCAGCACTATTACTCTGCAATACTGTATGGAGATCAGTTATATTGTGCCAGAGGTATGCGAAGATCGAGAAAAGGACGGCGCGTTCGTAGATCAGCGTGTGTTGTGTACGTGGGTGGTGAGGTGCTTGGAGAGGTAGTCGGCGCGCGCGAAGCACTTGCCGCACGCCTCGCAGTGGTAGGGGCGCTCGCCCGTGTGGATGCGCAGGTGGCGCGTCAGGTCGCTCTTGCCGCCGAACGCGCGCCCGCAGAATAGGCACACGAACGGACGCTCGCCTGTGTGCTTGCGCACGTGCAGTTTCAAGTTCTCCTTCGACCTCACGCACTTCCCACAGAACGGGCAAGCGAATCTCCTCTCCCTGTCCCTCTGTCTTTCGTCATTTTGCATAAAGCTTAGGATCCCGGAGTGCGAGCTCGAGCTCTCGTGCTTGCTGCTATCAGCACGCGACTCGTTTTCCGAACTGTCAGCCATTGAGCTGATGCTGGCAAACGAGACAGGCACCCGCCTTTTCTCCTCGGAAGTCGTGTCTTCATCTCTTTTGCTCTCACTCTCAGCGCCTGAAGTACGACAGTCTATTGAATCGTCTACGGTCACGACAGAGTCTGAAGCGCCGTTCGAATCGACGGTGCTGTCTTGTTCGGCATCCCGGATCACCTCAGGAGGCGTCTTCGCCGGATCAGTTCGATTTTTTTTCTTCATGGAGAGATCCATTTCACCGCACTGACCGATCAGAGCCTCGTTAGTGCTGGAGACTTGATCGGCTGCGTCGGGTGCGTCGGTGTTCTTGGTGTGGAGTCGTTCTAGAGTGTGGTTGAGGCGGTGTTTTTTGAATGATTTGAGATAGCGGAACTGCATGCCGCAGACGTCACAGGTGAACAGTTTGTCGGCGGGGAGGCGGGCGCGGTGGTTCTGTTCGCGGTGCTTGACGTATGCCGAGCGGTACCTGTAGCTCTGTCCGCACTGCTCGCAGACGAAGGGCTTGTCGTCGCAGGGGGTCTGCGAGGCGTGCTGCAGTGCGGCGTGGCGCTCGAGCAGCCAGGCGGACGGGAAGGACGCGAGGCACACGCCGCAGCGGCGCCGCTCCGAGTGCAGCATGTGGCGGTGCTGGTACATCATGCAGTCGTCGCTGAGGTAGCGGCGCAGGCGGCAGGCCTGCAGCGCCAGCAGCGGGGACCACAGCGGCAGCGCGGTGGGGGAGCGCGCCGGGATGGGGCTCGGGATGCTTGGAGACACGCATGACATATCCAAGCACATCTGGAATTGAATAAGGACCCGTGAAGATTTTGAATCAAAAGGTAATTTCTTAAAAGAATTAATTTATTTTTATACCTGTGACAATCCATGAAGCAAGCAGGGTGTCAATAAAAGAATAGGTCTGTAATGATTGTAGAGCTTTTATTTGTCAAAATTGTATTTTTACAGCTATGATATGCTTATATTTGTTTCAAAAGTTACAATGATCAACAGCGATGGGTCTCTGTTTAGATTGTTGCAAAATTGACAAAACATTACACCGTTTGATCCTTGATCCGTTCTGATATACTGTAACACTTTTTCAACAAAACTGTACTGCTCTTTGTTACAACATTATGAACTATTAATAATGTTAAGGCAAAACAGATTTTCTCTAATCTAAAATGTCAACAATGTATGTTAAATAAAAGAGCTTAAGGGGAAACAATCATCGTTTCACTGACGAAGAAACGACAACTATATTATTAAGCTCTATAAATAAAGTGGACCTACGTTATTTGAACTTGTGCTGAAAATATTCTATACCAGCATAATATACGAAGTTTATATACCTAAAGACATCTTAAATCCAAAAATTTAAACAGCAATGATTAACATTTTGAAAGTCACTACGGGAACTGAAGCGACTAAAACCTAGTCGTATATTATGCCAATAAAAATATTAGTCACGAAAGTTTAACTCTAAATAATTTATAATAAACACATTATAATTATTAAAACAAATTGTACCGATATACAATAATTAATACACCTACAGGAACTTAGAAAAATTGCAATATAAGTTCTATATTTAGGTATGCCACTTAAATAAAATGGTAAGTTAAATTACAATGAACCAGTTTAGGTTGACCTCTAGCTCGATCATGTCGGACGAAACTTAACAATACTATCTAACACTATACAACACAACTGTACGATATATTGGTCAAGAACAGAATCTAGCACTGGTTGTCCGTTACTCCGGTACCGCTCGACTGGAATGCGCTATCAAGTACCTGGGTAAATCGCCTCGGCGTACAAATCATAGGATAGTAGAGTGCGCAAGTCACATATCATAACGCAACTTACAATTTTCACCATAAAAATTACAGTTTTTCTCTATCTGCTACAAATTCTATGTTTAATCCGTGATTTGCAGCCTTTATATAAGTCTTGTATAGGCAAGAGGCACTCTAAATATAAAACTGTGGTCACAATTTATGATAATATAAAAATGAATCTACGTCGTATCTATTTCAACACATGAAATATTTCGTGCTAGTGTTTTCTTAAAAGTTATCATGCTCTGTAGGTACTTAGAAAGTTACCTACGTAAATTTAAAATATAGATATAATAAAGTTTATCAATATATATTTATATATTATATAAATGTATCATTTATTTGTGCTAACGGCGTGAGAACTCTGCGGGGACGTGGCAACAACTGGCAAATGTTAAAATTTGAATAACTGCACTTGGGGGTAGTATAATCTATTGTTCATGTACCTACTTTATATTTCACTAACAACATTTACCACATTGCCTATATACACGTAAATACATACATATAAATCTATTTGAATATCATTATTTTAATAATAAATATTACCTCTGAAAGTTAGGAAACAAAATAGTATTTTAAACTGCATTCTGTATTATTATAAAAAACTATTTCGATAAAAACTCGTACAAATTTGTTAATTCGCATCATTATTAACCATTTATTTATTGCTATTAAGTATTTCTGTAAATTGTAAATATTTAATCTTTCTTAAAATAAGAAGAGGAACATTAATCAAGGTTTCAATATTGCTATACAGTTTGGTAACGGTCGACTCTGATAAAAACAAAAACGAGTGCAGCTTTTCAAATAGCAACATTCTGATGTATCATTTTTTTATAATTTTTATTGAATTTTATTCATTTCTCATGTCTAGCTCCGGAAAGTAGCGCATCTACCAATCTATTTATCTAAAATGCATTTTATATACTGTGTGAGTTTTAACAATAGACCAACATTATTTTTTTGCTTTCCCAAGTTAGTTTCATAGTAAATTCGCTAAACTTTACAAAAGAGTGTTCGAAAATAATATGTAGATATTTAAAGAATTCACATGATCTTTCAAACATGTTTTAATTTACTTAAAACGCCGAAGACGTAGTCAAGTTCTAGCAAAAAAGAAACACTGTAACGGAAACATGATCAAACTGGGCAAGTAAATTTAAAACTGGTAAAGTATCGTAGGTAGTCGTCGACAACAATTGACTGGTGTTTGGAATGTAAATTATATTGCTAGTAATTTTTCAAATCACTTCGATCAATATAAAGCACACATCCTCATCAACCATTTTATATATAAACAATCACATAATAGTCGGAAAACATGTGTTATTTACCACGTGCTGAAAGAGCTTCCACTAAGAACACTACCACATCATTAATTCAATAACTATTATCGTAACATTCCATTCAAACAAAATAAACTTAGTTTATAAACGAGTTTGAAATGCCCCGGTACTCACGGCGTTCATACTTCAGAATTTTGACATTTTATATTAATTAGCTCATATAATATTTACCTATAATGTATCGGTGGCATTTATTTTATAGTAACCAAGTTGACACTGGAATAATTTTGGAATGTTAGGCGTTCGCAATCCAAATATGTATGTAGAGTTAAAATATAAGTACTTTTGATTTACCAAAATTAAATCAACGAATAGCATACTGGCCTTAATTTCTACATGATGCCTAAAGAACTTATAAATAGCAATGAGATCTGTTGCAGAATTTTTGTTTTCCTAATTTTAATGTTTCTCGTCCCACAGTTATGCGCTTCTTTGCACTTACAATTTGAATTTTAAAAATAACGATTTTTTCATTTTGAATGTTGCTAACGTTAAAAAATAATTCAGGTGGCAACTTTTAATCATTAGAAGCTAATTTCTTGACGAAAACGAAACGAAATTAAATAATAATACGATTTAAGATCTCAACTGTGTGGCCTAAAATCCTAAATATTTGAAATCACATTCTGAGATCGCATCATAAATTCCCAGATGTAATACCCTTACTTGTATTAGACATATATCACAGATCTTTTTCTATATTACCATAATACTTTCTTTTGAGTGAACCCAAAATTATGAATCACTAAATATCTAATTTATTACAATCAAAGATATTTAAACGCCTACATTCAGAACGAAACGTTTACAAAGAATTTTCAATATCCTACTTTAAAATATATATTTATAAAATAAGTGTAAGTCACCCTTATTTTATCCGTGAAATTTATAATATTTTTATATAAAAATGATATGTTCCATGACCAAAAGATTATGAAATGATTAGGCAGTTCAGTCTATCTAGTACTAGTACGTTACGTAAACCATTTAGGTACATTAAGATAATGATATAAATTTCTATTAAGATATTAGTGTGCTGTAGCCAGAGTACCGTGGGCAGATCAACATTATGTATAAGTAATTTTCCATTGAACTTACAGACTATAATGAGCCAACATCCAATCAGTTCCAAATCAAAGCTTTAAATTTCTCGGTTGTGATGTTGAAATATGAAACTTTGTATAATACAAACAATCATTTTCTATAAATTCTGAGCCCAAAAAATAAAGGCTATGTTCTAAAATCGTATTACGAACAAAAATATGGTGGTGTTGAAAAATAATGAATCTTACGATCAATAAAATATCCCTGTATTTGACTCTGTTGAATTTATTGAACACAGCGATTATCGTGAACAGTTTCAAACTCTGGGCACATCTGTCAGGATCGAATGATCAAGTGATTGTCTGATTATATTTAACTAATGGAAAAAGGGATTAATTCAGACGATAAAATCTAAAGTGCGGTGCTTTCATTAATAAACGTCGACATCCGCAGGGTTTGAAACTTTGGGATAATCATAAATCAATGTGGTTCTGCAGTATGAAAATAGATAGAAAATTTGATATATACTTATATGTATATGCCATGCCTCTTACGTTGTGGGGTACCAGTTTAGACAGTTTTGTTTTTGACAGCAACGGCACCTTAAATAAAGATGTGGGCGAACAGAGCGGCCTGGCGGCTGGCACGACGCGAGAGGCAAGGCACCCGGACAGAACAGAAACAGCGCTTAAAGCTTTGATTCCCATGATCACATCCACAACCCTCCCCGTGTATACCGAATACAGAACTACCGAAGCGTTTACATTCTAATAAATTTCCTAAAAATCCGATATTATCAAACTATATGTTATTTACATTTATATGTCATAATATTGCTTTTGAATTACCTCAGGGGAGCGTGCGTCGTTAACTTCGAAAGACATAAAATTAGTAAAAATCTCAAATCCCTAACTTCTTAATTGTTACCAACTATGTTGAGTGCAATTTTCGTATGGTCTCTAATAATAATAATTAAAGCACTCTTAATCAATCTTTAATTTTGTTTATAAAATCAACTCTGACAAGATACTACTATAATAAATATGCAAGTCTCTAAAGATTATGCCAGCTCTAAATTAATAATGATATTTTACAATTTCTTCATAAATTTCGGTAATTTTCAAAATTGTAACCAATGCGACACTATTGTAAAACATTTTTGTACAAGCGAATATAACTAAAAAGCAATTGTTATTATCTCGACTTTGAAAGTATAACGTTATTAAAAGGATTCATACTTCTCTAGCTAACTTTGGCTATGCCGTCTAATGACCCATCGTAGAATGAGTTTATTTTTTACTAAAAACTAAAGCGTAAATAAAGCACCTAACGTTCAAAAACTCTTAAGAAAATGAAGCAAAACAGAACGAGACTGAAAAATGTTCAAATAAATTTAAGAAGTATCAACTTTAGTGTGTCAATTATCTATTAGTGAAATATCAAATATTATTCATATCATTCAGATCACAGTTGCGGCGTTTTAATCACATTCTTAACTAATTACAACATATTGTCCTCCATTTGTTCATTCAACTATCACTTCTCGCTCACATTGACTATTTCCAGTAATAGTTTGTGTTACTGGTTAATATATGGAAGGCTAATTGTGCACTAGAAAGGTCCCAAGCTCATTGATGAGGACTCTCCTCTTCCGTGTCGACTGGGCTGGGCGACAGGAACTTGCGAGCGTACTTTGGATAGTGCGTCTTCTCGTGCGCCTTCAGAATAGTCGACCGTGAGAACGTCTTGCCGCAGAGCCCGCAACGAAATGGCCGTTCTCCTGAAATAGGTAGGTTTTTTTAATGATAAAGATAGTAGGTAAGTACTGCCTAACTTTAATTCAATATTGAAAAATGCACTGAAACTATTTAAAAATAAAACTAGCTCAGTGGCGATTAAACTAGCGAATAACAATTATTTTTCTAAATGACGAAATTGCTGTATAAGAAAAGGATGGAAATTGAAAATGACTCTATTCTATTGGTCTCTCTCCAAGTACTTTTATAACAAAGTCTAAATTTTGGTATAAGCATTAAAATATATTAAGGTATTGTAGAAGTATAACAGACAAAAAAGTTAAGACATTGCTTACCCGTGTGAACTCTACAGTGATCCTTCATGTGGTGTCTTAATTTAAACGCCTTGCCACAGAATTCACACTTAAACGGCCGGTCCCCCGTGTGTACAGGTAAATGTGTTATTAACGACGACACGTCCGGGAAGCTCTTCCCGCAAAACTTGCACAGTACTACATTCCCGGGCTCCACTGCACTTATGTCCAGCTCTATAGGGGACTCTTCAGCGTGCATACTCATGTACGTGGGGTCACTGAACTGCCCTATCATAGGCAACCCGATAGGCCTGCCCAGCAGTGCGTCGCGATACTTCAGCGTGTCAAGCGTATGAGTCGTCAGTATGTGCCGCGTCAGTTTGCTCTGATGTGGAAACGCCGCACCGCAGTGTATGCAAGGATACCCCCTCTCCCCTTCATCAATTCGCCCCCTACCGGACCCATCGTACTCCTGCAACCACAAAAAAGAACATCAACTTCTTTTTTCTTGTTCCATTTTACACGGATCAAACTGTGTGCAATATGTCTACCACTACTTTCTAAATTGAGATGCAGTCTCGGTATATTTTTAATTTCCACTATCTAATTAAGAAGTTGACGCTCATTTTTGCCCAAAAAATGTGCAGGAGTGACCCGGGAGCCGGCTACGCGTAATGCCTTGTTGTTTAGCAACGCGCACGCGTACTGAATCACAGATTCGTACCAAAACGTATGCATGTAATATGGCCAAAATTTAAAATAAAAAACTGCCCAAAATATATATCAAACAAAATGAATGGAAATAAAAATGATGGCCAACAAAATGAAGGTCAACTTCTTGACAGCAAGGCATAATACTCGATGTTCAAATAGCGCAGCATATCAAACAAGCATGCGTGTAACTAATCAATTTACACATAAACACCACCAGCCAAATTAAATGTAAGTAACATTTACAGGATCTTCACAAGACTATGTTAGTTAGTTACTTTATTTTGTGCCACCACTTAAATTAGTTGGCATACAGACAAAACTATGTTCCTGACATATATTATTAATCAAACAGCCACTCACAACAAAGTCATAACACAAATTAAATAAACTTATTGAAATATGACAAGCTTGGCAGTCTGAACTTTCAATTAATTGGGTAATTTTTTTTTCCAATTTATATTAAAACACTGTTTTGAACAGTAAGGACATAAAAACACTAGCTTATTTTGGCATCATTTTTAAACTTTATGTAGAAACCATCAAATATTTTATGATTGTGGAAAAATAAATGAAACATGCAATACAACACAGATCTATCATTATATACAGAGACATTTATTACAAGATACTTATACACACATGCATTATTATCTACATACTTTAAATAAATACATACATAAATATTATTAAATGTCACAATATACTACAAAAAAAAAAGTACCTGGTGACATTCATCAACATTTATAAGAACACAATGTAAAGTAAAAGTAACAGGTGTAAGCCAAAGATAAAATAAATTAAGCCCCCTTTTTTTTTTTCTTAACTTCGTTATGCTGGCTCTTTGTTCATGTTCTTTGCCTAACCCTTTAAAGATTACAATAATGATTTTATGTTCAATGATTTTTTTATGAAAAAAATATATATTGTGTGTTATCTAGTACCAGTTATCTTCAAATTTTGGTATTAAAACGACTGTTCTATCCCATATTTGACTCAAAAAAATTTACCCAGGCTCAGCAATTTAAAAACAAGTAAAGAAAATAATTGAGACCATTTTTTCTTCTCTCGTTTGTCAGTAAATAAACAAGCTTTAAATTGTGTTCTATCTACATTAAAAACACATCTTTACACATTTAACATAAACAGTTTAACTTTACTCACAGATTCATGTTGCATTCGGTAGTCTGATGATGTCTCCCCAACCTTCTCTTCATTGCTCCTGTCCCAATCAATCTCTTTCTTCAAAGACTGGAATATTTAAAAATTGGTTTTATATAATCGTCATCATCTGCCTAGCATTTTCCCAACTTCATTGGGGTTGGCTTCCAGTCAAATCAGGTGCAGTTGGATATCAGTATTTGGTGTAATTGTAATAAGTGATTGATTTTATATAATAGGAATTATAAACCATAACTCAAATTCAATGGATAAAATACTATTGTTTTAAGGCCGATTTTAGTTTTTTTTTTTTTAATTTGTCATAATACTTATGCTGTGATAAATAAATTGCATTGCAATGGCCAAAAATGAAAAATTGCAGTGCAACGACAACAAAACGGGCAAGCAGATAGCTTACAGTAAATCTCAGCAATGGAATTGAACACATTGTTTTCTTTTACAATTATTCAATTGAACAACTGTTTTCAGGAGATGTCAGAGTTATCACGGTATATTGCCATCAGTAATTCTTGGCTACATTATACTGACTGTGTTCAATTTCATAAGCGAAATACGCGCATATGACGTGGAGTTGCAGATACAAGCCCGTTATGCAATACATAATAACTTTACAGGATCTGTTTCACTCGCAAGGCACTTGCTTTATGAGTACATAAAGTGTGATTCTATCAGCCTATAATTTCACACCATTAACAATTTGAGACATGTGACTGTGAGACCATAATTTACTAATTTACCATGAGGGTTGCTCTATTACACATTGGTAGACGTCATGTTTTTGATTTGTGAATTTCAATGAGAAATACTAAAAATTAAAAAACATACCAGGGGTACTTGTTGAACAGGAGGCAGTCCAGAGGGGCCTGCAATAGGTTCACTCCTCGGACTAGGCAATGATGCATGGGAAGGGTGAGTCAATCCAGGGTGTGATATAGTATTCAGCACGCTTAACCGCTGCTCCACTGGAGAGTAATGGGCTCCTAGTACGCTGCTACTGCTGTGACTGTTTATCGTCATATTTAGTCCTGGAAAAAAGGAAAAAAAAAGTTTTGATCTTGTAGTTAAAAAAAGTATCAAAAGCACACTCAAAACTTTGTGGTATTATTAGCCTAAAAATTATGGTATCAAGTAATGTGTAAATATATTGGTAAATTAAGACGACACTGACCCTACAGTCGGTAATTTGAGCTAAAATATTTGAGATGGCGGTCAACTTCATTAGTGTTTTTTCTTGTTATATCCGGTAGAGTTTAAAAATTTTTTCGCCAAAGTAATCACGAAGTTATAGGATGAAATATAATGACCCTATAACATCAATCTACTTGCTTCTTTCTTTACTTTTTAATACAAAGATTTTACCTTTCGTCAAGTTACTGCACCGATGTTAAATATTGGTGTTACTCTTTGTTTTACAGAGTTTAGACTGAGAGAAATCAATGATATCATGTTTAGGCTAGGGGTCATAAGTTGGAACAAATAAATTGTGCTAGACTTTCCACAAAATAATATAATTAAATCCATGTAAAAAATAAACACTTGACTGTACAGTAAACGTCATTTTCAAAGTCAAAACAAGTTAGTGATGTAATTTCTGTGAACCATAACTGCTCACTTAGTCGATTATTAATCTCTATCGAAATTAATCGATTAAAATGTGAAAGACTTTTTTTCTTTATTTCACTTCATGTGTAACGTTCAAAGCGTATACATTTACAGTTAATTTAGTTGTATTCAAACTCTCAGCATTACTAAAAAAAAACATGTTTTTGGAAAAAAAAAGTGTATTAAAAAATCATCAAACTTAATGAAACAACTCGGATGAAAATCAAATAATAAATAAATGATGGAAATGTATGTGGTAATATCCTTTTCTTTTAAGATGGACACATTCTTGTTTTAAAACTGCTGTCGGTATACTACCGTGTTTTAGTCGATTAATTTGCTAGTTATTACTGTCTTTTACAGTAGAAAGTCCAAATGCACAAGTTAGCGGCACCGTGTAAAGCTAAAATAAATAGTATACTAGGATAGTTTTTGTAATAAGAAGGTATTTAGTATCGCAACTTTTACGTACCGATACTTTCATTTTGTGCTCCATTCGATCTAATCGAAACCGTATCGTCTTCTGGTGACGATGATCGCATGGGCTCATCAGGAGGCTCATCTTTTGGGATAGGAGGGTGTGAGAGGGTTGGAGTATCACCCGTGATGTCAGGCCTAAATCGCCGAACTGAAAGCAACGGGGATATCCTTGGGGGCGATGCTTCGGGCATCTCTCTATGATCACGAGTTTCTCGAGATTCACGTAAGTCCCTGGGGTCCCGAATCTCTCTCAAATCTCGTGAAATATCCCTAGATGTGGACTCTCTGGACTCTCTGTGATCCCGCAGTTCGCGGGGATCCCTCAAGTCTCGAGGATCTCTTGGTTCTCTAATGTCTCGGGATTCTCTTAAATCCCGTGGTTCTCTTGGTTCTCTGTCTCTGTGTTCTCTTGGTTCTCTAGACTCGCGAGAGTCTCTTGTATGACTCTCTCTAACGTGCGTTTCTCTGACGTCTCGAGTCTCTTTGCTATCTCTTTCACGGGTTTCCCGTGTGTCTTTCAGTTCGCGCCTTTCCTCTTTCTCCCTGTGCTCTCTGCCTTCCAACTTTTCATGTGTTTCTGAACAATCCCTCGTCTCTTGTGGCTGGCACTCTTCCATTGGTTCTTGAACTTTTCTTGTTTCAATGCCGGCAGCGCTTAGGGTAGTCATTTCAGCAAGTCCTTTTACCTGGAAAATGTAGATATTTTTATTAAATACTTCTATCTGTCTAATATTAGTCACTCGCATAACGCTAAATAGAAAATTACAGTAGGTATCAAAAAATAGGCGATGTAGTGCTCACTCGGTAATTGAAATAGACTTGACCTTAATATTTTATTTGCGATTGTAGACTGACTGAAAACTAGTTTGAATAGAAGCTAGTTTTATTATTTTATTCGTAGTTATCTACACGTGTTGGTGACACCTTGCAAGTCGTGTCTGTCGTGTGCATACCCGCGACACACAGAACAGCAGTCCGATCGCTCAACTAATATTTTAGTTTTATAAGAACCTAAAAGCTAACTACTAAGAAGTTGAAGTCGGTATTACCTGAAGGCTCTCAGCAGTTTTGAGGAGAGCAGGCAGCTGACAGTACTGGACGTTGACTTCACCCTTGTACATGAAGTCGACCAGGGTCCGAAGTTCCTCAAGACCCACGTCCTTGAGAATCACGATGGGATGACGCGACGGGTGGTCCACGAACAGAGATCGGAAGTACGATGAACACGCAGACAGCACTACCTGGAAATGATGCAAACATTCTGCATTATCATTTATTTTAATTAAAAGATGTGTGTGTTTATCAGCGAATAGAATAGGGTAGCTGCTATAATTACTTCATCACTCAAACATGTACAGATAACGCAATGTACTCGTAACTCATGATTTCAAATTAAGAAATAGACAGCTCCCAAAAATAAAGAAGGGTAGGAAGAAAAGAACATGTGCAAAATACAGTGCGCGCAACTGATGTCTGTCTGTCATAAACCACAATATAGGGGGGCATAATTGAGAGAAGTTCCGATTTTGACCACACGTAAAGTTCTCTTACGAACATTAGAAAGAGTTTACCCGCAGAATTGCGATGTGCAAATCGGAAATGATCCTACTGGAATTAACTACCGGTATAAATTTTTATCCATGGAGCAGACATTGCGTAAGTGGAGACCGCATATGAGCAAACTTATTGTTATCCTGAAGCACGATGCATCGAAACCAAAGAAACACAGCCATCTCGGTCCTGGGCAGTCCAAATCCATCCATTGTGAGATGACTGACAATGGATGGATTTAGTCTGCCCAGGACCGAGATGGCTGTGTTTCTTTGGGGCTCGCTTACGTCCAGCAGTGGACGGCAGGCACTTGGTTGAAGAAATAAAATTGATTCTAACCTAACCTAACCCAAAATATAGGTCATAGTAGCAACAGTGTATTAATTTTATCGAATGTTCTGGTAATCCTATAAAGCTGGCCAGTGTTCATACATTCTTTGCTGTCTTTTGTTGGGTTTTAATCAATTCGCATTCTCTCTCTCGCAGACAAGCCTACGCATTAAAACGCCTTTACTCTATCGATTCACAGAAACCGATCGAGTTTAAGATGAAAGTATTTCCTCGTATTCCCTATTAATGGCTACTAAATCTTAAAATGACATCATTTCCATTGATGTCGTGCCTTACACTAGTGTTTAATTTAACGTGTAGATTAGACACATTTTTATGAAAATCCCATGTAATAAGGGGTGAGCATATTGGCATCAACAAACTCTGCCTGGCTGCTATTGATGAATTTCAGATGGAAATATCTAATAGCACTTGGCCTGACCTGGGAAATAAACCCGGAACTCTTGTTTAGCAGTGGCAATTTCAATCACTTGACCAACGAGACCGTCTGTCATTGATGATGAAATTACGATTTTAAGTCTAATAACAAGTTCTGTACCTTCAAGTTATGAATATAAACAAGAGAGACCCGATAAAACGAATTCTGCTAGCTAGGATAATCCTCAGTTAGCTAACCAGACTAGGATTGATGAACAACTTCCTATTCCTAATAAGAAACAAAAGATGGTCACTTATTCGGTGAACGCAGAGTTCGTGATTGTAGAATTATTATGCAATTAATAATAATTTAATCGCATTGTCATGCAATTATATTCTTGCATTGACAATGTCGTGTTGTCAAGACATGCATACTAACAAAAGTCGGCTTACTTTAAAGGGAGTTAGGTCCGGTATCTACCAAAGCCGGGATGTGTTGGAAAACTTTATCGTCTACATAAACCTCTCTTACCTCCAAAAATCAGTAATCAGTACGACAACCTGCACGCGTAGCATGACCAGTTTTATCTCTATTCTACCAAGAAAAGACAAAGTTATTTTATAGTTATTTGTATACAAAAGCGACTGTTTTTTGCACAAGTATGACACTATTAGTGCACAATTGAAGAATAGTAACATTATTTTTCTATATTTTAAACATTTTCATGCTTAAAACGGTAAAAATCTTTCTACGTTCTGTCATTTTGTCTTTTCTTCCGTCGGCAAAACCTATTTCTACGGCGCCATGCTACGCGTGCTAGAAATACTACGGGCAGGGTGTAGATTTGTTTTACTTTCTATCAGCAGTAATTCAAATTAACTTTATCTATCTCCTTTATCTTGCCTTCTCACTTTTTATGGCAGTACTTTTACACACTCCGACTTTTTACGCGACCTTCGCCCAAGTCCGCATTTTAACTACAAGGAAAACCTCATAGCTTTATCTATGAGCAATGCAGGCACATGATTGAACGGTGTAAACAGGCCTTAAGAGCATTCAGATTAACAATAGGTACGTAATGGGTACAAAGTAATGAAATGAGGCGTAACGAGAGGTTTCTACACGTGCCGTACTAAACAGAAGTCATTAAACTTATACGGAATCACTATCGCTAACTCAATACCTTGATGTGCCAATACGAGAATTTTGTTGGAAAATCAAAGGACCGTGTGTGCGCAAACCTTAGAGGATCGTTTAGGTCCAATCTAATAAATTGTTTTTAGGTAACCTGTCACAGCCTATCAAAGTTGATAGTGGCGATTAGCGATTACCAGAGCCGTCTCGAAGCCTTTGGCTAGCTTCACTAAAATTGAGCCCACTAATGTTACTTATCCTCTGGTAATCCTTTTGGTAGGACTTATGCTTATTTATTTATCGTTGGTAATTTACCGTGTTTGCTTTGTAAATTCTCATACAAAGAAGCCCTCGGGGCGAAGGGGTCAGTCTGACTTCCTTCGCTTGGGTCGAAGTGGTAGAGTTCCCATTTGCTGATGTATGGTGAAAAAAATAAAATAAAAAATATGTAGACCCCGTCGTCCCACAGATGCATGTGCATAAGACCCGGGGATATTTAATTTCCAATTCGTGAAATTCACGAAAATTGAATCAGAAATTCCCCCAACAACTAAACTTAAAAACTTTGCCTCTGTTCAAGCTGATTACTCGTAGTTTGGGTGCGTTCTTTGAAATGGGTAATACAACGACCATACAGCCTAATGGTCGTTGGAGTAATACAAGACCTGATTTGCCAACAAATTTAACCCCGGGTATCAGGGGTCCAAACTTGCTTGATGTGGAGATATCGAATCTTTTAGTATTTTTCGAAATAATCTATCTCTCCCCTTAAATAGAAGATGAGAAACTACCTAACTATACTAATGTTATCTCAGAAACTAAAGTTTCAAATTGAAAAATTATTTTGTGTCGGATACCTCATTTATCGAGGAAGGCTATAGGCTATAATGTAACATCATACTACACCCCATGGAAGCCGAGTAGCGGTTAAAACCGCGGGGAACAGCTAGTTAAGATATAGAAAGGTACAGTAACATGATTCTTACTTTGTGAGCCCTAATGGATGCACCCTCGGAGCAGGCTAGCGTGACGTCGACCAGGCTCTCGTCGTGCAGCAACTGGCTGAATACTCCCAGCAGGTTGCTCTGATGATTGTTCCACCTTAGGCAATAGTGCTCACTTCCCATGTCTGAGCTAGCTCCCGCCGCTGTAACATTACAAATAAGGTTCATTTTAATAATATATTCATTATCAGATTCAAATAAAATACGAGTAGATTTAAAAAAAAAAGCTGATACTTTCTTGGCTCAAATGTGGCACGAATATATACTTTTTTGACTGTCCATAATGTAAAAATGCTGTCAGTCAACATTGTGTGTAAATGAATAAATTCGTTAGAAAAAAGCATGTTCATTTTGAAATTTATTCCACTCAAAATAATCAAGTATGCAAAAAATAAAACTACAAAATTACAATTGCTACATAGCTACTTATGTATAATATACAATCTAGATACAATCAGCTTATTAACCAACCAAAACAAATTACATAAAATATTAATCTCACGGTGCGTCTCGTATCCGCTTCGGCACCGATAAATAAATAAAAAAAAACATCACGTGGTTCTTTCTATCTAGGTGAAATGTCCCGCTTAAGATAACAACTTCAACCTGAGCACCTAAAATACATTAATCAATGTTTATAATATATATAATCTACTAGCTGTACCCTGCCCCGCTTCGCTGTGGCACAAAAAACTGTTTTTTCAAGAAAAAAATAGATAAAAACAATCCTTGATGCGGATTATATATCATGCTAAAATTTCAGCTCAATCGGTGCAGAACTTTTTGAGTTTTTGAAGCATACACAAACCAACATAACATTTTTATATATATAGATATATATAAAAGAACAGGGTTTTTTATTAAGACTCGACTACAGCCGAAACCGCTAAAGGCAGATACTTGAATTTCGGACAGCAGTTGCAGTCTACCATGTAGGGGGGCAATAAGACGGGATTTTGCGAAAGTCCTCCTCTAAGGGGGTGAAAAGGAGTGAAAACTGTTGTATGAAAAATCTTATTCCTTGGGTTTATAAACTTGAAACTTGGTACGAATATGAGTATAAATAAATAAAAAGGACTGGCACTATTATTTTTTTTAAACTACCCTCCATTGGTAATCTAGACGATGTTAAAGTTTGTATGGGAAAATCATAACGCGCGAACCGATGAATTTGAAAATCAGTATTCAAATACTAGATCAAAAATAATTAAACACGTGTCTTTGGATTTTTCGAAAATCACCCCCCAAGTTGATGAAAAGGGGTATTCAAGTTTTAAGGTAAGGATATTAAACGCTAAACTTAGAAAGCTGACTTTTGGGTGGTAGTTGCCGTTAATTATGTAGGTGAGCACTAAGAAGGGATTTTGCGAAAATCCTCCAATAAGGGGGTGAAAACCTTTGTATGTAAAATCTTATCCCTTAAGTTTATAAACTTGAAACTTGGTACGAAT
This sequence comes from Agrotis puta, assembly GCA_943136025.2. NCBI lineage: Eukaryota > Metazoa > Arthropoda > Insecta > Lepidoptera > Noctuidae > Agrotis > Agrotis puta. The sequence goes on from OW964171.2 coordinate 7,398,644, forward strand.
ATAAGTATAAGTAAATAAAAAAGATTGGCATTATTATTATTTTAAAACTACCCTCCTCTGGTGATTTAGATGATGTTAAAGTTTGTATGGGAAAATCGTAACGCGCTAACCGTTAAATTTGAAACTACCCTACACCCCCTAAGTTGGTGAAAAAGGGTGATTAATTTTTAAGGGTAGGCTGCTTGCTTCGATAAACCCAAAACTAGGCATAAATAGTTTCCCAATCGAATTAAGGATGCGTTTTTATCTATATTTAAAAAATCAACCTAGCGGGCGAAATTCGGAAATTCAGTTTGTCTACACTAATATTTCGAGTTCGAAGTTGGAAACACGCGCTGACGAAGTCGCGGGCGGAGTGCTAGTTTCATATAAAATAGGCACAACATCTAAACTAATTCTTCATAGCCAACATTAGTAGCGGTGTATCAAAATAATTGCGGTGCAAATGCACAAAACATGTTTGAAACTTTATAACTTTATAACCGCTGCCAATAATCTCCGAACTAAGATGAGAAGTGTAATTGCCATGTGGATGTAGTGTTCAAAATGGTGACGCGTCATTTCCTAGGTGATATTTCCAACCCTGTTTCGACTGTCAGTTGTCGGGTCGAAATATACGGGAACCGGATCTGAATCTGTCAGCCGCGTAGGCCGTCCCAACCCTATAGCAGTTTAAAATACATAGGTAGTCATGGTTATCGCTACACGTGTATTTGCGTCTGCCACAGACTTATGTGTTATCAATTTAAAGGCCTATTTTCAACACCCGTCACGACTTATTATTCATTTACCGCTCATTAGCTGATACAGTGTTACTGTGTACTTCAACACTAACATGTTAAATCATCCACGAACAGTCATATATGTAAATACAAAAGGTATTGTGTCTAGGCATAATACTAGTTTATATGTGAACATAAATCGTTTTAGTCTGCAACGTTGGAAACATCGTGGAATAATATAAATTAATTTTGTACAACATAGCCTCGATAGGTATGCTAAAAATATTTAATCGTCTCATTGATAAGTCCTTTAGTGCTCATGTTTATTTCATCTACATTATAGTTCCAGTTGCCATGTGATTGATGTTCCTTTAAATATATTTTTTTATACCGGAATGTTTTGCAAGTTGAAATTCATCAACGGTAAAACATAATGCACCGTTGGAGATGAACTTAAAATCAAATTTCGTGCGCATGCGTTCACTAATTACAACATTTACCTACCCGACGCAGCAGCCGGAACACTCAGATTTGCTAATAAGTACAAAACGCCACTTGTGTATTATTTTTTATTCTGTGATTACTGCTTCGCGCCTACATGCGCGAAGATAAATATAGATGCGAGTGTACCTAGTATTTAAACGTAGGTGTTGTGCGCACACGCGTGCGGCCGCGACGCAGTCAAGATCAAGGGCGCACGATTGCGCAAGAGTTGGCGGTCGCACCGCACTGCAACTCCGTGTGATGTCATCGGTCCGTCTGTCTCCCCCCAGCCCGCCCCTCCTCACTTCATCACACGATCGTTGTAAAGGCCGCGAACGCGGAACATTCTATTTTAAGTTTTTGACCGTACGCTTTGTGTTTAGTTTTTTTTTTTGCAAAAGCCTTTGGGATCCTTTTCTCATCGCATCTATCGGTTCTCAGAAAAACGTCATATCATTGTTCTAGACTTCGTTAATGGCTACAGACTATAATGAACGACGAGCTTGTGTTGATGGTATCTTGGACAATTTACTGTAATTTTCAGGAACAGGTTATCTGTACCTAGCTGCTCGAACTGTTTTAAAGTTATTTCCTGTTAATTACTTGCCGAATATTACTAAACTGAACACTTATTACTAAACTGGATCGAAATAATAGTTATTTAAATCCAGTTTCTCGTTAAATATTTTACCTGTTTTATGAAGAAACTGTTAAGGAGCACAGCAACCTAAGAAAACACTTGTACATAGTAAATAAGTACTTAGAAAGTAAGGCATTGTATAGACGTAAGATTGATAAAACCTTTTAAGTTACTAAGTATTTGTTACCCCTCCCTTAGTTCTGTAACGTAGAGTTTAGATTTAGACATTGATATTTTGATAGTGTTTTGTGTGTTTGTAATAGTATATAAGAACAGTGTAAAATACCACGGCGAAAAATACCACGGCGACAAATATAACGTGGTGTTTTTCTAAACAAAAGAGCGATGTAACAATAGAACAATAGGCAAAAACACCCCGCGCTACACATGTGCGCAAACGCCGAGCGTAGACGGACGAGAGGAAGGGATAGCGTGGGGGCGATCCACCCCCACACACCCCGTCTACGGTCGAGCGTATAAATATAGCGCGGTGGAATATAACGGGGCAGCCTGGAATCGCAAGCCTCAAGAACAACAACAACAAGTGTACTCGTGAATATAGCACCTTTCAAGCAACCTCAGTGTTTATCTTTCTGATTCAATGAATCCCTGCGCCTGAATATTCTACAAGTTTGGTCCTTCGTTAGCCGGATCAGGAAGATAGCGTGAAAAGCGAAAAACGTGAAAATGAGTGAGAAAAGTGCCGTCACAACGAGAAGCAAGCTGAGGCGTTTAGAAGAGGACGTCCAAAGGAAGAGGGCTCTCGAAGCGGACTCCGGCGTACCCTCGGACAGGGCTCCAGGCTCGCCGTCAATCGCGCCAACTCTACATCCGGAACGAACGCAAGTCATCCCACTGACGAGTCCCGGTCGAGTCATAGACTACCGGGAAATGTCGACGTCAGTGCGGTCGGTGACAGCGCGAGGAGTAAGATCCGGTACCAGCATGACCTCGTCAAGGAGCGGCCACAAGAGCGCCGAGTACCTGCGACGACGGGCCGAGTATGAGGCTGAAAAAGAGTTGGTTCAAATGAAAGAAAAATTAGTGCAAAAGAAGCTAGAAGCAGAATTAGCAGAGATCGACGCGGCCGCCGAGGAAGATTTGTGCTCCGAAGCGGAAGAAACAACCGCGTGCCGCGTAGAAGAGTGGGTCACGCACACGACGCCCGTCGTGACTCGTCAAGAACAAGTTTCGACGTGTCGGGACATGCCGCCACGGACACAGCCCCAGGTACCAGTGTCTGAAATATTAAGTGAAGTATTTCAACGCCCGCCTGCGAACGCGCCGCCGCCACCGGTACAGCCCGAGCGAATACCTGCGCCTCCGATCAGTGCGCCCGCGCCCGTCCCGAACCGCGAGCCCGCGTACCCAGCGACTCCGACAGTTAACGCTGGCACCGCACGCGCATCGAATCGCGACGCACCCGAGTGGGACAGGGGCGCCGTAGAAGACGACAAGGCCGGGTCTACACGCGACATTAAGATTGATCAGCTGGCGGAAGCGATCGCGAGCCTCGCGCGGCCGCGACCGGTACCTAGACAAGCCTACGAACTGCCAACGTTTAAAGGTGACCCGGCGGAGTGGCTGTCCTATAAAAACATGTACCACGACACGACGGATATGTACGAGTTCAAGCCGCACGAGAACCTCGCAAGATTGAAAACATCGCTACAAGGAGAGGCGAGAATAGCGGTGGAAGACTTACTTCGAGCATCGGCCAGCCCGTCAGAGATCATAAAGACTCTGGATGAAGAATACGGGCACCCCAACCTTATTTTAGAGTGCGCGTTGAAAAAAGTACGCGAACTACCGAGAGTGACAGAAAGCGGCCGCGAGTTAAGAAGATTCTCAACAACGGTAAGAAACTGCGTGTCGCTGCTGAAGAGTGTGCGTGCTAACGGGTACCTGAATAACCCGCAGCTGGTGAGCGAGCTACTGAATAAGCTCACGCCGGTGCAGCGCGCACAGTACGGAGACTTCGCGATGGGGATGGCGACGAGTCAAGGCCTGGACATGAGGGTGTCTCCGAGTCTAGAGATGCTCTCAGAATTCCTAAATCACCTGGCACGTGCATCGTCATTCTACGTGCAGCTGGACATGCCCGCAGCCGCGCCGAGCAAACCGCGAGCTAGCGCGCCACCAGCGAAGACAGCCAAGAACATACAGCGGCTGCACGTACACGCCAACGATGAAGAAAACACGCGAGCTCCGACCAGAGAAGATTCGTGTCAGCTGTGTAAAGAAAAACACACGCTCACAGCCTGCAAGCAGTTCAACGATCTGGACGTCAACGAGCGCTGGGCGTTCGTCAAAGAGCAGAAACTCTGCTTCAATTGCTTGGGAGGCAGGCACTCGAAGAGAGTGTGCCGCAAGAAGAAATGCGCCACCTGCAACTTTGCGCATCACAATCTCCTACACGTCGACAAAAAGCCCGAGAGTGTGACGAACGTCAGCGATTATAACGGCAAGGCGCTTCTCAAGATCATGCCGGTGCACGTCATCAGCGAAGGTAAAGAAGAAAGCTGCTACGCTCTGCTGGATGACGGTGCGACGGTATCGCTGATCGACAGCGCCCTGGCCGGGAACGCAAAGGGCAAACGTGTGCCGCTGACAATCAAAAGTGCGCGTGGACAACAAATAACGGACAAATCATCGCGAGTGATAAGTGTGGGAGTGCGCGGACCCAACGGACAAGTGCATCAAGTGAAGTGCCGCACGTTAGTAAACATGGACTTGCCCTCGCAAACAGTGCCCGCCGCCGTCATGTCGGAGCATGCCCACCTACGCGACTTGGGCTGCGAGGAAATGTGTGGAGCCAAGCCGCTGTTGCTACTGGGCCAGGACAATTGGGAGCTGCTCGTCGGCAGGGAGATGCGCCGGGGCAAATCAGGTAAGCCAGTTGCCTCTTTGACCTCGCTAGGATGGGTCGTGCACGGACCCTTAGGTTCGACTAGTTATAACAATCAATTTGTAAATTGTTTAAGTGAAAGCAGTGCGGATTTGCACAATTTAGTGAAAAAACAGTTTGAGTTAGAAGCCATAGGGATATCGGAAGTACCGCGGAAGCACGCAGACATCGAGCGCGCCAACCACATTTTGGACGCCACTAGCCGCCAGTCAAACGGTGGAGCTTGGGAGGTAGGTCTGTTGTGGCGTCAGGACAACCCTCAGTTGCCTGACAACTACGTCAACGCGAAGCAACGTCTGTCGGGAATAGTGCGCCGGTTCAAGAAAGACGCGACCTATGAGAAAGCTTACACAGCTCAAATAGAACGACTGTTAAAGGAAGGGTACGCCAGCAAGGTAGAGAGTAAAATCGACTCAGAACCCGTGTGGTACCTGCCCCACTTTGGGGTCACTAACCCCAACAAGCCGGGCAAGTTACGTTTAGTGTTCGACGCCGCCGCGAAATACGAAGGTACGTCGCTAAACGATCACCTTTTGACTGGACCCGACCTACTGAACCCATTGTTAGGGGTACTATTGAAATTTCGTTTAGGCCCTGTCGCGTTCACAGCGGATATTGCCGACATGTTTCTCCGGGTTCGAGTCCGGGAGCAAGACCGCGGGGCGCAGCTGTTTTTGTGGGCAGAGGACAGCGATAGGGAACCCGAAGTATATAAAATGAACTCGATGATATTCGGTGCGGTATCGTCGCCTACATCCGCGATTTATATATTAAATAAAAACGCGAATAAATACATTGAAAGTCACCCCGATGCAGTGTCAGCGATCAGGAGTAATCACTATATGGACGATTACCTCGATAGTGCGTGGTCTGTCGGGCAAGCCGGTCAGCTGATTGAGGACGTGACCCACATCCACGCCGAGGGCGGATTTGTGATACGGGGGTGGGTCACAAACTCTCAGGAGCTGCGCGACAGGCTCCGCACTGAGATGCCAGACAAGGTATCGCTGGACAAAGGGGAGGACGGAGTGGAACGGACGCTGGGACTCACGTGGTCACCCACCACTGACGAATTGGCTTTTGATCTGTCCTTCAAGAGATTGCCGAAGGAGATCACGGAAGGGCGGGTGGTACCCACGAAACGAGAGTTCCTCCGTTTCATCATGTCGATATTTGACCCACTAGGATTTTTATATCCGTGTGTCATTCAGTCCAGAATCTTAATGAAAAAGATCTGGAGCACGGGCATCGGCTGGGATGAACAGCTGAAAGAAACTGAGGCGCGCTGCTGGTTCGACTGGCTTGACAACTTGCAGCACCTCGCGAGCGTATCGGTGCCTAGGTGGTACGGGTTGTGTACAGACCACCTAGAGCTGCACGCCTTCGGAGACGCGAGCGAATCCGCGTACGCAGCGGTAGTCTACCTAGTCGGGGTAGACGTCTCCGGGGAGAGAAACGTCGCGATTGTGATAGGCAAGGCCAGGGTGGCCCCTCAAAGGGTGGTCTCGATCCCACGGTTGGAGCTGCAGGCAGCCGTTTTGGCCTGCAGACTCGCGGAAACCGTCGAAAGGGAGCTAGGAGCCACCATACGGAGTAAGTACTTATGGACGGATAGTAAAACCGTATTAAAATGGATTAATTCAGAAGCCACAGAGTTTCAACGTTTCGTATCTCATAGGTTAGCTGAAATAGATAACAGGTCAAAGAGGTCGGACTGGCGCTGGGTTCCCTCGGCGCAGAATCCAGCAGACAAGGCAACCAGGTTAGACTGGCCTAATAACAGCAGTGAGTGGCTGAGTGGCCCTCCGTTTCTTCGCTGTCCACAGGAGCAGTGGCCGGCGAGCGACGACGTGAGTGGAGTGGCAGAGGCAGACCTGGAGCGGGTGCAGTGCGTGCACGTTGCGAGCACGCCACCTGAGCCGGTGCTGACGTACGCCCGGCTGCCGACCTGGACGCGCGCGCTATACGTCATGGCGCGCGTACTTATCTTCGTGGCGCTCTGCCGTAAACGACGGCAGACGTGTGCCGTAACAGCTGCGGACCTCGATGAAGCGAGGTTACACCTACTTCGCCTAGCGCAGGCGGAATGCTACGCATCGGACATCGCGGCCCTGAGAGCCGGCCGCGCGCTGCCAGCCGGCAGCAGGCTGCGCGCGCTGGACCCGATGCTGTACGGGGATGGACTCCTACGAGTGCGCGGCAGGCTGAGAGCCTGCAGCGAGCTGAGCTTCGGTGAGAGGCACCCCGTCATCCTGGACGGGAGGCACGAGCTCACACGCCGGCTCATCAGACATCACCACGAGGCGGCGCTGCACGCGAATCAAGAGGCCGTCGTGAACAGCATCCGTGAATTGTACTGGGTCACCAATTTGCGGTCCTCAGTGAAAGCCGTCACGGCGAGCTGCCAGCGCTGCCGCATTGAGAGAGCGAAGCCAAGGGCACCAAAGATGGGTGACCTACCGATCTCCAGGCTGGAGGTCACACGGCGAGCGTTCGTCCACTGCGGGGTCGACTACTTCGGCCCCATGGAGGTGGCCATCGGACGGCGGCGAGAGAAGAGGTGGGGTGTGTTGTTCACGTGCCTCGCCACCCGCGCCGTGCACCTGGAACTGGCATCATCTTTGAGTGCCGACTCGGCAATCCTTGCCCTGCGGCGCCTGATTGCGCGCCGCGGGCGACCATCGGACATGTACTCCGACCGGGGTACCAACTTCGTCGGGGCGCACACCGAGCTACGCGCTGCCCTCCGTGAGATGAATCACTCACGAGTGGCGAGCGAAGCTACAGGCCGCGGCATCGCGTGGCACTTTAATCCTCCGGCGTCCCCACACATGGGCGGATGCTGGGAGAGACTGGTGCGCTCTATAAAAAACGCGCTCAAGGCGACCCTGCGCGAGCGCGCCCCTCGCGAGGAGGTCCTCTACACCCTCCTCCTAGAGGCCGAGCTGGTCGTAAACAGCCGGCCACTCACCTATGTCAGCAGCGACGTCGAGCAACCGGTGGTACTCACGCCGAATCATCTCCTGCTGGGCACTGCCGCGGGGGATGCACCGTGTATGAGGGGCCACGCCCGCGACGAGGATGCGCGGCGGATGTGGCGCCGGGTGAACGCGCTGGCCGACCTGTTTTGGCGGCGCTGGCTACGCGAGTACCTGCCGACGCTCCAACGACGCAACAAGTGGTCGGCTGACGAGCCGAACGTGAAAGTTAACGATGTGGTAGTGTTAGTGGACGAGAATAAGCCACGAAACCAGTGGACTAAAGGGATCGTGCAAAGTGTTTTCCCGGGTGCGGACTCTATTATAAGAGTGGTCGATGTACGAACGAACCATGGGGTCCTACGAAGACCAGTTGTGAAGGTTGTTGTGCTCCCGACCGATGGAAGTATGGTCGGTTGAACCCTCATACGGGGGGTGGAGATGTTAAGGAGCACAGCAACCTAAGAAAACACTTGTACATAGTAAATAAGTACTTAGAAAGTAAGGCATTGTATAGACGTAAGATTGATAAAACCTTTTAAGTTACTAAGTATTTGTTACCCCTCCCTTAGTTCTGTAACGTAGAGTTTAGATTTAGACATTGATATTTTGATAGTGTTTTGTGTGTTTGTAATAGTATATAAGAACAGTGTAAAATACCACGGCGAAAAATACCACGGCGACAAATATAACGTGGTGTTTTTCTAAACAAAAGAGCGATGTAACAATAGAACAATAGGCAAAAACACCCCGCGCTACACATGTGCGCAAACGCCGAGCGTAGACGGACGAGAGGAAGGGATAGCGTGGGGGCGATCCACCCCCACACACCCCGTCTACGGTCGAGCGTATAAATATAGCGCGGTGGAATATAACGGGGCAGCCTGGAATCGCAAGCCTCAAGAACAACAACAACAAGTGTACTCGTGAATATAGCACCTTTCAAGCAACCTCAGTGTTTATCTTTCTGATTCAATGAATCCCTGCGCCTGAATATTCTACAGAAACAGTTAGGAATTTTTTTCATGATAAAAAACCTAATCTGTCAACTTATCAGGACAACATAGTCCGTGATAAAATGGCTCTACTATCTTACGACCTTCCTAAAATGCACTTGATAAAAATGCAATAAATTACCGCTAACACGCTACGCAGATATTTTGATGTTATCTGTTCAGATACAATCGACTAATGGCGTGAATTCATGCGTTTTATTCATAAATTATTCAACGGAAAAATCAAGGAATACTAAACTTGTTGCAGTGGTTCTAGTTTATTCACGTAGAAACTCCTTTTCATCTGCACCCTTTCATTGGGCTTTTTAATAAAAAAAAATATCGTGATAAAATCATCAAATGAGTCGTCCCACACTGTCAGACTTGTACTAACTAAAATCCACGGTGTCCTTCAATATTCCTTTACGTTCCAGGCTATCCGATGAAACAGACCCGCGACCCCATTTCATTCGGCTTGGAAGGATTAGACCTTTACTTTTACTTCAGGCATATCTATGCATACTTACTACAAACATGGCTGGATGGTGATAATAATGTTCTTAACTGATTATTTTCAAATTCGCAATTTTCAGTGTCAAAAATTCAAAATAGACCAAAAATGGACTGTCGCGGGACTTTTCCATTACCGTGACCCCGGTACGTAAAGGGCTAGTGAAGGACACCGTGGATTTTAGTCAGTACAAGTCTGACAGTCCCTCCCGCCCTGCCCTGGGTGGGAGGACTCATTTGATGATTTTACCGCTTTTTTTATAAAAAAAAGACATGTAATGTTTTTGTGGGATTTATCTTATGATCCTTTAATTAATTTATGTACTACATTGTGAAACCAGTGATATATTCTATACCTATATTATGAACTATAAAACTATATTCTTATATAACCTTTTCTCACATCTCAGCCTTTATCAATACACCTGTTTCTAAAAGACACGTCTTACAGACAGGTTAACAATTAGACATCAGCCAATGAACATACATTTGAACAAATAATTGTTTCTTGTTACTGCTAAGTAGCAGACATTCTTTGCAATAACTTACTCTTTCAAGATCTAACTTTGTTTCTCAGTTTGTTTTGTGTTTTTTTTTGTAATTAAGTATATCAATTAAGGTCCTATATGAAACGAAAACTGAAAATAATGAAAATTCTTGACCATTACTGGTTTCGGTTTAAAATAAAAGTTGCCTGCAGCACAAGATTTCCGTATTTTACCTACACCATACTTGAAGTATTCACGGCGTTCATTGTATGGGAAATGAAAAACCGCCTCTGTGTCCGAACGAGAAACATTTTTTTATCAAATTAAGGTCTAAGTTCCCGTTTACTTTACGTGACAATAACGTCAAAAGTCGTATTAGGGAAGAAAAGAAAAACGATTTTCACCTTATGAATAAAAACTTAATAAGCCTTTAGAAAAATGTTGTGGTTATTGATTTACAGCAACACTGATTCATAGTCTCATTTTTTCATAATGGCAACTTTCTATACTTTTAAAATCAAGGCGGTTTAACGTGCAAGAAAATACATAAAATAGAATTTTCGTCATCAAATCACTAAGTAAAAAAAATGGAGGACACAACATGTCATCAATATAATCGAAGAGGAAGTGAGATTAGACCGCTTAGCTCAAATGCTAGCGCACATTTGTAAACCTAGTTAGGTATAGCTATGGCTGACCTTCATAGCACAATAGTCTAGCAAACATGTTTAAAGGAGTGTACACACGGACGAACGATACATTGTGTTTCTTTTATATGTATGTATACATAGGCTTAATTAACTCGGACTGTTGTTAAGGTCGTTCATTATTTTTGAGTGATGATAGAACATGCAACAACGCATTTGATTGGATGCATACGTTTGTAGGTTTTTATATAATGTTGCTATAGGATAGTCTGGCCAATTATATTTATGTTCGGCATAAGGAAAAAATGGCGGTACCTATATTTGGACACAATCGTACATTTAGTAACTGCAATATTATTTTGATACGTCTTATTTTGGCATTTTACGTTTTTGTGACGTTAAGTAAACGGAAACTTTGATGTAAAAAATTAGTTCCTCGTCCGTACACTAGAGGCGCTTTTTCATTTTCCATACAATATACACAGTAAATAATTCAAATAGTTACGCTGTTAGTAAAATAAGGAAATCTTGTGCTAAGGCTTCAGGTGCTTAAAAATAAATAGAAAAATTGTGAGTATCAACACTTTTCGAACAGATTGTACAGTAATTGCCTACCCGGCCCATGATTTTATTTTTCATGTTTTGTAAAAAATATTTTAAAATGCTCAATAAAGCTATTAACAAAGTCTGGTCCCAGGGCGGGACTGAGGAACTGTCAGACTTGTTCGGACTAAAATCCACGGTCATGATCCTTATAGCCCTTTACGTTCCAGGGTCACGCTTACCTGATGAGCCAGTCTCGCGACCACGGCAAAACGAGGTATCCTCAAGTATAAGAAAAAACAATACCTACCTAGATGTTAAAATAAAGTTTTTGTAGTAGCAATCAGTGTGCCCTTGGCTTAACGATGCAGTTCGCATCATGAGCTGTCCTATGCTAATTTTATGGTACATTAGGTGTCTTTCACACTTATATGCCATTTCATACATTTTGCGTGTGTAGTTTCCTATGGCGTATACCTAGGACTTATGTCTAGAAATATGGTCACGTGGCTCGACCGATATAGGCATGACCAATAAACCTAGGCAGAGTTGTGAGTGCGAATCTCAGAGCTAAGTCTTCCTTGTTAGGTTGCCTAGGTAATCTATTAATATTAGCATGTTTTTTATCATTCCTGAATATGCTAAACTATTTGTTAAAAAGAATAAGTACATTTCTTAACCACTTGTTAAAGAATGTATGGGATTTTAATTAAGAATTAGCCCAACTTCTGATCAAACAACTGCAACTGTATTTACAACGTGTAATGCCAAGTTTTAAAAACGCATGTTATATTCAAGATGTTTAATTTATTTTTATTTAAGGATCGGATGTGCGACTAAACTGGTTTATTAATTCCTTTAATATATTTAAATATAATTACTTCCCACTTTCGCTGTCAATTAATCTTAAATCCTTAATTAACAATGGAATTCTAAAACAAACGAGAATCATCCTTTTAACTTACTCATATTACGTTGATCTTTTTCATTCCTAATAACTGCATAAAACATTTTCTATTTTTGTTCTGTTCTCCAATGAATAGGGTGACGTCACACATTGTCCTGAAACTGCAATGTGTGGTACTGGCCTTACGTAACACGCGCGGCTCGGTCGGCGCGGCGTGGGGATCAAGGCCACGCGAAATAACGCATAATATGCCCGGTGCAGGTCGAACGCACGTCGCGCGTTCTCAACGGACGCGATATCTTCGGCCTTACGACGTTTCCCGACGGTACCCGACGCATGGGCATCCGGTCGCGCCTAAATCTGTACCTAACTCGACCTAACTCTTATCTAAATGTCAGTTTCAATAGGCTAGCTTCCAATAAATTGAAAATCTAATTACTCCGTCAGTTAGAGTTCTGTAATGGACACGAATTTTTCTTTTTTTCATCAGTGAATATTCACAAAGATGAAACGTATGGGCTTGTGTTATCAGGAAGCACTAAACTGACACGGCAGCAAGACGTATTGATTTTAAAAGCGGTATCTTTGCCAATTTTGGTAAGTTCACGTAAAAAAAAAATAGGGGTCAAATATTTTTGATAATTTAATCTAACTGACTAGGTAACGCACTACTTAGATTTTTTAGTACACAAACCTATTGTGTGTATTTCTTTTGTCCTCTGCCTTTTCCGCATAAAATTTCCAGTTGCGTTCCATTTTTGACTCTATAGCAGAAAAAAATATCATCATTAGGAATTTCATATTCTTGTTAATAACCACAAACTGCAAAATTTTCGTTTCAATATAATATGCATGCGGTTTAATAATCTAGGTTTAGATATTTATTTTGGGCCTTTTTTTCTCAAAGATGAATGTATTATATGTAATCGGAAAAGTATGAATGTATACAATACCGAAGCTATTTAGGAAACGTGCTATAAAAGTGTTTTACGTGATTAGAAAGACGGAGCCCCGCTGAGCGGGGCTCCTATTTCCTCGTGCAAGGTTTAAAAGAACCTTAACAAACTGAACCTTGGGGTGCCCCAGAGTTGTTAGTGCCTTTGAGAGTAGACGTCAGGGGCACTACGAGGTTCGGTTTGGTTAGGTTTCACACATTTCTGAGAGTTTTTAGGAATTTCATACATTTCCTAGGAATTGTATACAATGACGGATTACATACATTTCATAAGTTTTGGTTGGTCAAGGATGAATGTCGACTTAATTTGTTGAGGTTATGATCTTTCAAACTGATCTATAAGGGTTTATTTTCGACTGGCACTCCTGCTCAGCGTGTTGCGGGTTCGATTCCCGCACAGAATAATTTGTTTGTATGACTGACAGGTATTTGTTCCGGGTCTGGGTGTTAGTGTATGTTTGTTTCTATATTTGTAAATGCACCCCCTACACAGGATAAAATCCCAGTGTGAAGCAATGTTAAAAAGAAATCTAACTAAAAATGACAACTTTGATGTATCTAAAATCACAAAAAATTTACTAAAAGTTCAATTAAGTAAAAAACTGAAAGTAAAGTAGGCAGTCTATCTAAGAATATTCTATGTTACGAATTTTATCGCATCCCATAATTATAACGATTTTGCTAAAGTGGCCTTTTTAGCCCCCCCCAGTAAAATTGCGAGTGAGAAAGTCAGGTTAACTTTCACGATTGAATTGTAAGTTTGTGGTTAATACTTATAATTACATTAATCAGCCATTCAAGCTTATTAAACAATTAATTAAAAGTTTCACTTAGAACCAGGCGGGGTCATTTAATTAAATAATTAAGATTAGTGTAGCTTGCATATTATTAAAAAAAATATATATAAAAATTAACTGTCTTCTTTTTTTCTTATATTGTCATCATTAAAACTAAATTATAGAATCAGGCTTTACTATACGGAAATCCGTCACTAGAATAATGAAACTTGCTAATGGACAAAGAATGTTCAAAATCGGTTCAGTAGTTCCAGATATTACTTTCTACAGATAAACTAACAAACTTTACCTCTTTATATTGTTTACTAGTGTAAGTTAAGAAAATAGCGAACTTCGTAGCGAAGAAATTCTAAACACTCAATGCAGTATGTTTCGAATTTAAAGTGATTTACGTCACTATATGCGTAGCAGAGTTAGTACTTGGTACAGAAGCTTTCAGACTATAAACATACGTCATAGAGTTGATTTACACTACCTAATTTGGGAAAAAGCTAAGCATCAAAATCATTTTAGTCCGACAGTTAGATTATTGACAGGCCTGTTGGTCTAGTGGTTAGTGACCCTGACTGCTATACCGGAGGTCGTGGGTTCGATTCCCACCCAGGACAAATGTTTGTGTGATGAGCACGATCATTTGTTCTGTGTCTGGGTGTAATTTATCTATAATATATATGTATTTAGAAATATATAAGTATGTTTATCAGTCGTCTAGTACCCATAACACAAGCTCTGCTTAGCTTCGGACTAGATGGCGTTGTGTGATAGTTGTGGAATATTTATTATTTATTTTATTTATTTATTATTATTTATTATCAAAGAATATTTGACACGTATTTTTTCTTTAGTTACGCAAACCAAAACTGACGTAGATAAGACACTTTAAAAACTGCCAATACCTACGTCACAAGCAAGTACAGTTGTACTTCTTTCTGACGTCACGAGCCCCCAACAGTCGAATTTTGATGCGTTATATCTTTGTAAATATGCACTAATTCAACAAAAGAAAAAAATACGCATTAATTATATTTTTCAAAACTTTTACTGACGGACTGATTACATTTGCGTTTTATTGATGTTGTCAACATGCCGACTGTTCGACTTGATGCTGACAGGTAAAGCCTAGTTGTCTGCCTAAGCATCAACATTACGATATGGTGGAACTAGCTCATAACACAACAGGCTGTTCAGATAGCACAACATAATCAGCTTAAAATGTGGAACATTGACCTGCTTGGACACAGGCCTCCTCTTTGTGAGATGGAGGGACTGGACAGTAACCCACGAGGCGAGCCTAATGCTGGTTGGCAGACGTCACATGTTTTCTCAAGTTTTTGGCTCTGGGTCATGCCGGTTTCCTTCACAATGATAATGAAATAAACAACACAAAGTAATGCGCCTGACTGGGTTTGAACCCACGGCAATCGGGATTGTCACCACTCAGCCACCACTACTGCTCTCAATTCGAATTTGCTTATCCGAGTCTTTAAGATGTCCAATCAGAAGCAACCGTCAAAAATAAAGTAACAGGATTTGGATTAAGATTGAATACATTAATTTCGAGCATTAAATTATGAAGCATACAAGGTTATAAGGCTAACCCAAGGTTGGATATTACGAAAGCACTGCAATTTGTATTCAAATAATTTTAACATCATCAAATGAGTCAGGTTGGGAGCAACCAGGGCGGGACGGGAGGGACTATCAGACTTGTATTGACTAAAATCCACGGTAACCCTTCTTACGTTCCAGGATCACGGTTACCTGATGAAAGCACTGCCATTAGTGCAGCCACACGAAAAAAGACTAAATACTAAAGGACAACGTGAAGAGGAGCTTGTGGCTAAATAAATACAGCCGCACAGGCCGATAATCCGGGTTAAGCCGCGCTTGCCGAGGTTGGTCTGTGGATGGGTGACCATCTGTCATAGCGAGTTTCCTCCGTGCCTCGGAAAGCACGTAAAGCCGATGGTCCCGGCTGTCATTTGTAGATCTTTTACAGTCGTTACTGTTAGTCAGAAGCTCTAGTCTGACAACCAGTCTTACCATGGGGTATCGTATTACCCAGTTACTGGGTTGTGGAGGTCAGGCAGTCGCTCCATGTAAAATACTGATAACTAATATAGTTAGGAAAAGGCAGGCAGATGATGAACGTGAAGAACCCCATTCATCCTCATTCCTTTTGGATGCTACAAACGACGCGATTAGGAAAAATCGCCTTTGATCGTTGCATCCGTCGTAGGAAGTTGCATGTTCAGTAAAGGACATTTCCAAGTCAATAATGGTCTGCGTAGTTTAGACTTCCGTCACTGACAGTATCTGTCAGATAAGTGAATGAACACACATCATTTCATCCGCCTTTCCCACGCTTTGGTTACCGGATAACCGACAACAGACTGTCACCGCATTATTCAAAGGAAAGCCGCTAAAGTCAATGTTAATTTCAATCGAGTTCATTCATTATCTATGCAATCGGCAAAAAAGTAATGCCTGTTGTATGGGAGCCCCCTTTAATATTTATTTTATTCTGTTTTTAGTATTTATTGTTATAGCGGCAAGACAAATAAGTCATCCGTGAGAATTTCAACAGTCTAACTAACACTGTCTAACAGGCTGGTGACAGACGTACAGACAGAAAGACGGACAGCGGAGCCGTAAAAAGACAGACAGAATTTTAGTATTAAAATCCCGGACTGAGCCTTTGTGAAATGGTGACTGCACGTTAGTGTGGGAGAGTAGCCTTCTTCCTAATGTAGAGTTCTTTCAAGCGTAGCCTACTCCGTAATGTAGACCTAGTGTCCTAGTCCTGTAGCCCTAGTGTAGCCTAAGGTGCGACTGCAGAGACTCATCACAAACGATTGTCTACCTTCTGTCTTGTTCTTATGCTCCACCTTGAGAGACCTGACCGCTCCACCAACACCTTCAATGTGGCTAAGTTTTGTTCGTAGCTAATTTATTCATAATATTGGGAATCATTGACACTACGAAGATTTTGTATTTCGTAATTTAATCTACATTGTAGTGTTTGTTTCTACTCTATATAAACTACTTCTAGTATAGTATACGTTGTATACACTGCTCCCTAGCATAGTCTACTCCATAACTAGGCCTGCTTCCAAGGATGACCAGCTGTGTGTTGCAACCTCGTAGA
This sequence comes from Agrotis puta, assembly GCA_943136025.2. Lineage (NCBI taxonomy): Eukaryota > Metazoa > Arthropoda > Insecta > Lepidoptera > Noctuidae > Agrotis > Agrotis puta. The sequence goes on from OW964171.2 coordinate 7,415,365, forward strand.
GTAGTTTACTCCCTAGCCGAATAAATCTGACCACGTAGTACCCTACCTTTAGGACTACCAAGATTTTACAAGTCCTACTCATGTTGCGCCGGCTAGCGAATTTAAGGAGCGTCTAGTAGTGGTTACAAAATTGGTCCAAAGTCTATGCGGGCTTGGTATCTAAGTGAGTAATGACCCTCGGTGGCAGGAGTCTTGTCATGAATAAGCTTCTATTTTCATTCGCCTTCTATACAGGCAGGAAAAGGTCATTAAAAACTTTTGTAATTGTATTTTTTTTATGCACAGTAAAATTAAGACGCTTCCCTATAGCGAAGGAGGCGGGACGCGTGAGGGGGAGGACAGCGTCCACCCCACAACCCAGCCGCAGTACGACAGAAGTCGCAAGACGATCTCCGTCCACCGTAGGCGCGGGCATGCGTGTGGTGAGTAATGGGCGACTCGATGTCCGACCATGGACCATGCCCGCATCGACGGCGCGTTGTGTTCCACGCGCGCCTCAAAGAGTGTCAGCGCAATGACGGGGCCCATCTTCAGAGGGCCAAAGCCTGCCGGGGTCGCGAGACTAACGTATACCATGATCCCGGAACGTAAAGGTCTATTGATGGACACTGTGGATTTTAGTCAGTACAAGTCTGTCAGCCCATCCTGCCCTACCCTGGATGGGAGAACTCGATTGATGATTTTACCACGCTAAAAAAAGGCGCTTCACTGAGCAAATAACCTTAAGAAAACGCGCCATACAAAATCAATAACAGGGAAAAGGTCGCCTGGAATTTAGAATAAAATCTTTATAAAATGTAGCACGTATATAGAAAAATGTTGCAAAATGATCATTAGGTATTAAATTGTGTCAGTAGTAAAATTAAAATAATGTTACTTCACGAGGAGATGCACGTTTTTAATAATTATTATTTCTCATTTAAATGGTTTCGTTGAATGGAGATTAATGGCCTACCACACGCACAAGCTTTACCACAGTCTTGCCTGCGCAAGCCCTGCCTGCGCGTACTTGCCTGTGTGTGGTTTTGCGTTCAGTGTTGCCGACCGTGTATTGTTTTTTCATGTGAGAAGCTTGCGCAGGCAAAAGGTGAAGTTGTGCGTGTGGTAAGCCCATAACCGGCCCGTAGTATATACTCGTATGCCCCAGCGATACACGTGCCCGACCTCTCCCCGTAGGCCTCTGCTTCCTCAACGCCAGACAGACGCCTTAATACCCATACTATAAGTACCTAATATATATGCATAATTATATTTCATAAAAAAAATTCCAACAGTAGTTTGTTAAAAAATTCCTATGGCCTTGGTTCTAATCACTCTCAGACTAGTCGGGCAACGACTGACATGCAGTTGCCGGTATTTGCATTTTCTGAAGGTTGCTCATTCTACACACGTGTATATAAAAAAATGGACAAGCATGAGTCGGTGTCTGTGAACACTAACACGTCTACTGATTTTGTAGGCAGCCAATTGCAGAAGGACAAAAAAATACTTTGGTGAAAAAACAGATATTCTTTTATCAGGGATGTTCTGTATGTTTATTTACTAGCTTTTGCTTGCGACTTCGTTTGCGTAGAGAACACCTACTGGCACTCGACTTTAATAAATTACCTGCCAATGGTTTTTTAACCGTCTTCAAAAAGGAGGAGCAGGAAAAAAAATCTCAATTCGGATGTTTGTTCGCGCATAACTCCGTCGCTTTCCAACCGATTTTTTATATCGAGGAGTTCTGACATTCTCTCTAACCTCATAAATAAACAATTTAACAAAGTTACTGTAGATTCGCTGATTGCAAAATGTTAACAAAACGTCGTAAGTACATTTTATATCACAAAACTCGTTAATTTTTGTATTATTCCGCAAGAATTCGTTAAAATCGCCAGAGAAAAATTCGTTAAAATTGAAAAAATATCAGGTGCCTGAACGCGGTAAATAACCGAATGCGGGATAACGACCACATGTATGCGTATTTGCTTATTATTTATCTATAGGTAGAGATGGTCTATCTGTTTTCTCAGCTTAGTGATTATGCTTACTATCCTGCTAAGATCATTCTTCTAGGGGAGTTGTGGTCATCAGCAGAGCGAGGCGAACTTGCACGATATTAGTAGCACATTTACATTTTATTTTGTATGTGATGTAATTATGAAGTATAGGTAGTTATGTGGGCGTCAACCATTTTTTTGTTCTAGAAAGAAAGAGGAGGGATTAATAGTTGTTTAACCCGTTCTGTTACGTTAGATAGGTATTAAAATGAGTTAGAAAGAAAAAGCTTTTAAACACAAAATATATTTTCATGGAAAAAACATTTTATAATTTTTATACATGGTCCAAATCCTTGTAAAATATTTTTATTTGCAACGATGACCATCATCTGCATATTATTTTTCCTAACTATGTTGAAGCAGGTTTGCAGTCGAACCGCATGCAGCTGAATTTACACACTACTGCATTTTTTGCCTCCACAACCCAGTAACTGGGTAACCCCTTGGTACTACTGACTATTAGAATTTCGAACTTCTGACTAACAGTAACGACTGTCAAAGATCTGGAAATTATTACAATTGTTTTACCGAGACGCGGAGGAAACTCGCTATAATAGATGTTTACCCATCTACAGACCAACCTGGGCAAGCGCGCAACGATGACCAATATTTAATTAATTAACTGCAGAAGAGCAATATTTCAACTGAAAAAAAACGTCTTTTCGTACAAGACATAAACAATTTAAAAAAATAAACACTACCTACTTAAAAAGAAAAATAGTTCTCTCACAGTTCTCGCGACATCCCATTAGTCAAGTCAAGGAAAAAGGCATAATTCTTTACACGCTTTTCAGATGGAATTTGCACTGGGATTGCGCAACAGCAACGGTTAAACATATCATTTATTTTAAAACATTTTCAGGCTATGTAAAAGTATGGCGGTCAACAGTGTTGTAAGTTATGTTTTTTCCCAATGCTCATTTCGACTTTTTATTTTAATTTACAAAACTATATTATACGTTGTTGAGAGTAAGACTGCGAACCTAAAAATAATCTTGACAGATGTCGATTCTCGGAAGGCTTAGATCTCAAGTGTGTATGCGGCATGTCCCCATAGACAATAGACCTCCGTCCAAAACCGGCCCTGTTATTTGATGGACACCTGTATATTTGATGATCTTATGACTGCATCAATGAGTGGAGTTCATATAGTTGAATTTTGGGCCAAGCGTGTATATTCATTTTACCATCCACACGAAAAGAAGCCCAGAGGGTCTAAAACACCACATCGCAATATTCTAAATGAATTTTTGAAATTTGAATGAAAAAGAAGTGAATGAATAATACAAGAGTAGCCAAAGACTTTACTGGAAATCACTGGAAATGCACGAAGTTGGTGCATTTCCCGCAACGCCATTCATTCACCGCTATTCATTCACGAAGGTGATGATTCTGTTCATATGATGATTTGGGATATTGATACTCGTGTTATATATATATATATATATATCCTCAGTTATCGGCCAACTTAATTTAGTAATCCTTAGGGCCAGTTGTTTGATCAGTAAATACTAACTTTTTGACTATTGTTAAAATCCCTAACAAAATGTATAGTCAGCAGTTAAACTGACTATTTAACAAACAGTCAGTTTAACGACTGATCAATCTACTCGCCCATATTTGAATTGGTTGTCAAAAGTTGTAATTACAAAGCGCCCGCGCGCCGCCACCACTGCCGCCCGTAGCTAACAGCCGAGCACACTTTCTCGTAGCGCTTTCGTAGAACGTGCGTAGCAAACTTTTACATTGATATTATTTTTACGTGTGTAGATAAACATATATCATTTCAATACACCGTGACTCTTTAGTCGTATTACAACCCAGTTCATGTATTCAATGACAAGTAAACATTCATATTAAAAAAAAAACGACGGGTTGCACTCTGGGAGTGCCGGCAGAAGTGAAAACTTCAATAGTAATAAACACACACGAACATTCGCGCAAGCGCCCTGCGACGTCTCACGAATTTTCGATCAGGTCACGTGTCCTGACGCGAGTTTAACATTTTTTACCCATTCCAAAAAAAGTGCACAACCCCGCTAAAGAAGTTTTCACTACATAAAAAATGGTATTTATGAGATTTGAATAATTTAAAATAAAAATATTATTCATTATTATGGCGTAAGGCGTAGTCAGAAACTCCCTTGTCTCATAGAAAAAGGAGACGGAATGATCTGCTCGACTCGTGCGCTGAGTATACTCTACAGTTTGATACGTAAACATATAAACAGGGTATTTCATATTTCTAATGTACCTATTTTTTAATGATAAAAATTATTATTAATGATAATAAAATAATCGCGCCTAGAGGTATTTTATGTCGGATACATTGAGTGAACCACTTTTGTAAGACTACTATAAAGTCACGGTTTATACTCGTAGGCGGTTCAACAAATGATAAGCCTAAGCTGATCACTTCGACAAATTGCGATAGTACTAGAGGTCTTTATTTTTGACGAATGTGAGAAAATGCAACATAAAAATAATATAGCGACAAAGAATATAGGTATTTGGTGATAATAATATAGGAAACATCAGTTTAAAAATATCGAAAGAATATTAAATATTTTCGCATGTTTCAGACGATTTGAAATGCAAAATTTTTTAATCGATTTTGCAAGAGCTCAACGGCCATACGAAAGGTCACAACATACAAGGTCTTGGAGAAAATCTTTTTAAAATGTATTTTACTTTTAACAGTCCGTTGGTAGCAGCTGAAAACGGCATTCATAATTTACGAAATGCGGTTTAGCTTAAACGTTAAATCTTGGCAGTAAATTCATAAATAAACGTTCATATTTTATCTATTAATATTTTATCTTTTTTTAGACCACTAAGTAATGAGCTTGTCACTCTTTTTCACCTCTGTGTAACCTTGTTCTTAACAGCTATCTTTTATGATATGATTTATTAGTTTTATTGGATTATATCATTAAGTTATTATTTAATTTGACCACTTTTCATCGTAATCATTATCATTCTGAAGTCTGTATGCCCATTTATTTGGCTGAATTGAAATGTCATATGTATACGTGCTGCATCACAAATCACATAAAAATAAGACATCACTACGTACGAGTTCAGTGATGGAATACACGAAGTGCGCGGGCGTAACATATGTTGCGCCTACGCAAGATTTTTGCACGGAACGCCGCCTATCCGACATCGTTGCAATAAATCCACTATTATTGTAGGAAACCATGTCACAAGCTTGGGCGTGACACTGCGAAATGTCCGATTTATGTCCCCCTCATATTGATACGGTTACAGTTTGATGAATCACATTATGATTCTGTGTCCGATGATATATTTTGGGAGACAGAGAAGAGTAAATAAAGGTAGAATATCTATTCTATTCCTTTCCGTATTTGTAGTTATCGAAAGCAGATCGCACATGTGTATGATTAAGTCGGGTCATTCACATAAGCTTATTAAAAACTTCGAGATAACATAATGTAAATCAGAAGCCGAAGCGTGGAAGCGTGGGAAGTATCGCTTCCTGGTTGAATCGAAAGTTCTAGAAGGATTATCTTAGTACTTTCAAGTTTTAAGATAAAGTGCCTTCTTTGGAATTCATAGTAACAAGCATGTGATTACTATTGGTTGTAAATTTGATAATTGGATTGTTCGATAATCTCCGGAAGCGTGTTATACCTACTCAATATGATTGCTTCCTAAATCTACGAGCGATAATAACATAAACGTAGCTAAAAAAGGCAGAACATTGGATACATCTTTTTAATAAATCAAGTCAATCTACGAAAGTTTTACATTAGACAAATAAGTCTTACATACGAACAAAAAAAGGCGCGTTTGGTCTCTAAGGTATTTTTCCGCATCCCTTTTCCTCAAGAGCAGCCCTTTTGATTACAGCAGTTGAACAGTTCTCTAAGAATTACAATAGAACACCTTTCCAGCTAGCATTTTTTCATCTCTTATACCCACATTATCGTGAAATCAAGTTTTTTTAAATAACATTATTACAATGATTTACATTCTTACATATACAAGGATGTAAATCGTATTATATATATATATATATAATCGTAATATATATATTAGGATTTAATTATCAATTATATACATTTAATTAGCCTGCACTGTCCCACCGCTGAGCAAAGGCCTCCCCCAATTCCTTCTCATGCAATATATATAAATGCATTTAATCGTACGATATTAATCTAATAAATAAATTGTTAAGGCCGTGAAAGTTCATGAGATGGCTGCATTCTAACAAGTCTAACATGTCTTCGTGCAAGCATATTGGTAGAACTAAATAAATTCGAAATGTGAATCATCAAGAAAAAATGCGGCTACACTTTAATATTCTATGCTACTAATTCCAAGACGAGGAGATACAAGAGTACCTATCGTTTTAAGTGATTTGTGAAACACACTTTTATTTTATTTTTTTAGAACTGGTACTTCGAACTTAAAATAAATGAATATTGCTTGCTACTAGAACTTAATCTTTCGTGTGGAAAGAAAAAAACGACTGCGACGGACAACTTAATATGTTTAGCTTGAAAAACACATTTTTAAGTTTCTTTATTTCGTTATATTAATAATTCCTATGAAAATGTTCATCTTTTTTTGTAAAAGAATTTTCCATTTTGTCCACTCCGCGACCAAGATCTTCTAAAACGGATCCTCAAATTGCAGTTCTTAATTTTGAACCGTGTGTGGTTCAATTTGTAATTGAACCACACGAAGTTCCAGTCAATGAATGCACCCGCTCCGTACCAGTTTGAATATTATATATACTAGCAAAAACTTCTATAAATAAATTATTATACCAACGAAGATTTCGGCTGGTTTTTTGTTTATACTCTGGCGCGTAAAACCTGTCTAGCCAGCCGACACTTAGACGAAACGTAAGCAGTTTAATAACATTTGAAATTTTAGTTCAAAAACAGAATTGATATATTATATCTTGTTCAGGATCTAAAATAAATTTAGATAACTAATTAATGTAAAAAAAATATGTGACGTGTGGTCGCGGGACTAACGAATTATCGTGACCCCGGTACGTAAAGGGCTATTGAAGGACACCGTGGATTTTAGTCAGTACGAGTCTGACAGTCCCTCCCGCCCTGCCCTGGGTGGGAGGACTCGTTTGATGATTTTACCACGATAAAAAAAATGATGTGACGTGTGTTCTACTAGATCTATAAAGGATTGTTAACATTGATCCAGTAGATGGGTCCAGCCGTCACTGTATTGAAACATAATAACATGTTCAATTCTGATCTAGCACTGGATAGGCTGGACGCTGTGCTGGATTGAAACATGTTTACATTATTCCAGTGCCAATCCAGTGACACTGGATCCAGCTACTTGATCAATGGGAATCAGCCTTAAGGCTGCAAATTTGAAAATAGAAGACCGAATAATGGTAAGTTATCAGTTATAGAAGTTATCAGTTCAAAAGTGCCTCTTTGATGGTCTAATTGAAATAAATGATTTGACTTTGACTTTAGATATTTATTCGGTTTTTTTTTACCGATACCGGATACGGCTTTACAAGTACATTCATTTTTCCTCCTTTCTTTAAAAGTTTATTCATATTTTAATATCAAATAAACTCTTGTGGTTTTAAAATGTTACTTCTTTAGTAGTAAGTGCTGTGTTATTATTTCTAAATTATAGATCAACAACAGCTCGGAGGTGGGATTCCCAAAGTATATGAGAACGACAAAAAATTTGGCTGGCGAGGTCGTCGCGCCAGTTATGCGATGAGCAATAAAAGGAACTTAACTTATTTACTGGAAGTAGATAATCTATGTTTTATATCGAGTCTGTTAAACTGGCAATACCTGTCAAAGATACTAGTTTATAGATACTGCTTTCATTAAAATAAGATGCAGTCTAGAGCCTTTAAATATTCTTTAGTTTATTTGAAACCTTATTTTTAAATGAGCATTTCACTTTAATCTAGCGTGTTCAAAGCCAGAATTTATTTAAATAGAAAATCGCTCGAAGGACTAATTTCTGAAAGTGTTTGTTTTATTTCTTTAAAAAAAAATGTAGTGGACATTTTTATTTGTTGAATATTTTTTATGATCTCATTTAATTTAGGCAAAACGCAGCCAAAGCCTTTGGACCCAGGGCCAGTATATATTTTATGTAAAATTTGACCAGGTCATCAACTAAGGATCTGAAATTCAATTTGAATTCGGTACGCTAACATTTTGTCAGCAACAGGAATTAACGCACCGAAATTGTTGCGATAACACTACATTTGATATAAATATGAAAATAACAGTAACACGATAAAAAAAAGATAAGCTCGTGACCTTATTCAATGATTTAGCTCAACAACAGCATCAAAACGTTTTAAGCCCGACACTTAACAATACATGGCGTTACTGCATACAGAATTATGTAACTACAGAACTACAGATGCTCGCGGGTATGCATGTGTGCGTCTAAGACAAGAAAAATACACGCTCGTGACCAGTGGCGGCCTTAGGGGGTGGCGAACAGGGCAATCGCCCGGGGCCTCGCTCCTACAGGGGCCTCGCGCAAAAACCCAAGCAAATTTTAAAAATATTAACAATTTTTTATTTATTTAAACTCTTGATTTTGATCCTTAATTTATTTATAATTGAAAAATCCATTATGTACACTAAGAGATTTTTTTCGATAACCGTAAGTATAAAAAATGACAAGACCGCGATTCGAAGTTTATAAGTACAAATGTGTGTAAACAGAAGCTTTGGGTTATTGTAACCATAAGATGTACTTTATTCTATACCTACTTTTCTTAATCTTAGTACAGTTGTACCATCATAACCCAAAATTAACTACGATCTACGTTTTTTCACTTGTTAACTTCGAATTGCGTGACAAGTCTGTCACGTTTTGTGCTTGCGGTTATTGAAAAAAATCTCTCAGTGTAAGTACTTCAATATAGCGCCTCGAAACACTTGAAGATCGGTTTTTTAATCGCATAACACTCGTGAGTCGGGACATAATGTTCTGCTCTTCTATCGCCATATATTCAGCCCTCGCTATTCTTTCAATCGAAAATGACGTAGCTTATTCGTTAGAAATAAAGATTTTTAGTCTTAGGAAAAGCCGCATACATCAATTTTAAAATTTATCATCTCTGTATTTGTTAATTTTGTAAATCTTTCATTGTAAAATATTTTAAAACTCAAATTTGATTTATTTGTATAATTTAAGCATTTTTCCTTAAACATCATGACAAATACCTAAACCAAACAACCAGACCTACTTTCGCATCACATACTTTTCACGAAGGACAAAGGACCTCGCAAAGACCTGCCGCCCGGAGCCTCGCAATGGGTAAGGCCGCCTCTGCTCGTGACCAACGCGCACACGCAAAACCCTTCGCCATAGCGTTGTTATAGTGATGCGAATAGGCGCTCATGGAAATAACAGTTATACGTTTTTTATTATACATATAGATAGTTCCACAAGCTTGACTACTGAACTTGTTTGAATTAACAAAGGAAGTTCAAAGCGCCGACATTTTATTAGTTCCTCAGCTAATTAAACGTTAAAGTTCGCTGCAATTATACATACGCAATGCGTAAGTAATAAGCACGTTCAGGACAATTTAGTGTCGGACAATTAGTTACCAGAACATCGGCGTTTTTATACGTTCGCGTATCGAGTAGCATTGCATCGATTAGAATCTTATTTTACTCGATTTGCATGTTTAATGTTATGACATTATAATCACGTGAGATAGCATATTGCGTTTTGAACTTAGGGAATGTATAATGGGAGGGGAAAACACGAGGAAACCATAATAGTGCAAATAAAAGTTCATCGTTTGAAAACGTGATAGTTCGATGCTTTCAATTGTGGAAACTAGTGATGGGCCATTCGTAGTAACCGTAGAAAATCAGCTTTAATTATAGGAAGACATATCTATACAATTCATTATCGAGAATCAAAAACTTCGTCCGCATTGGTTCCTTCTAAAATTGCAACCTACATTGCCACGTTGGATGGGTATGCGGATCCCATTTATAGGAGAAATTATCTACACGATTTACATGTTTATAAAAAGACCCCAAAATTATAGAATTCAAAGGAATTAGAAAAATTGTACGCAACGCTGTCAATAGGAAGTGTGCCCAGCGCCAATTCTTTGATAAAAAATAAAAAGCCGAAAATCGAAATAACGTTTACCTCTGTTGTAAAATTGAAATTGCAGAATCGATATGGGGTTATAAAGAGGGTATTTTTATACCATTGCTCTACATTAGTTATTGTTTCATAGAATTCACTAATAATTCATAATGATAATTGCGAGCGTTGAGCTGATAATTACGCTGTCAACACCTGTTATAGGGAAGAAATATCTCTATAAACGTTTCAAATGAGAGAACAAAGATATTTTACGAGTATAGCGCCAACTGTCGCTTCTGATGGTAGCATTATGGTGTGCCACTGGCGATTCTTTAAACAAGTAATTGTTTTTTTTTTGTATATTGTCAAGACAAGGGCGACCGGGGGGGGGGGTGTTGAAATGCCGCTCCCCCCCCCCCCCTGGAAATCTCGCAGAACATGGTTGTATGAACTCGCCTAATTACTAATCAAAGTGTAAACGGAGCGTTATGCTCTAACTTTTAAAAAAATCGCGCAGTAGACAGTGGCAACTGTACAGTACAATTGCAAAAAACCGGACGATGGTGGTCATAATCAAAATTGACTTTTATTTATTTAACTACCTATAAAGCAGGATCATTTGCGGCTGTTTGAGCTCAAACTGTCTTCAGGATAGGATAGCCAAGTTAACCAGACGATCGCCATCTAGTTTGATCTGCTAGATGTCAAATAAAGACAAGCTAGTCAGAATCTGACTGGCTTGAACTTGACTGCTTCAGCAGTCTGTATTAACTGCTTCTGAAGCGGTTAAGAAAAGAAAAAATATGAATTCATCATTTTAAAAAACTCTAATGCCTTTGTCAAACAGACCGGCGAAAGCGAAACGCTTCCGAAGCGATCCCGAACCGAAGCGAGACGTCAGTCCGATAGTTCTGTCACGCTATCGGATCGCTTTCGCGTTTCTGTGTGACTGGATTCAAACAATTCCATACATTAGAAATAAAAACGTCACGCTTCGCATTCGTAACGCCTGTCTGTTTGACAAGGACTTAAGTGATCCGATTTGCACTTTATTGATGCTGTCAACATCATCAGAACAGATTTCTCCGAAAAAAATTCTTAAAAAAACTTTGAAACTATATTTCCAAATCATCTTCTGCTTAGCCTTTACCAAGTTCGGGTCGTCTTCCAGTCTAACCAGGTGCAGCTGAACAGTATTTTACATAAATCAAATGCCTATTTTAAAGATAAATCATCATAATTAACGCAGCCTTTATCTTCAAGTTACATAAGAGCTGTAGTGGCAATGGTTTATTTTTAGTCGGGCACTGTCATGGATTTTCCTAAGTACCTGAGATGTCTATGGAAAAAACTCTGATTGGAATTACGATATCCTAGAACAATCGTTTTAAACACCTATTACCTAGCTCCTTATAACCTATACTAGCTTTCCCGCGCTATCACTTACTGCTGGGATCCTTTTGGTCGAAGCGCGATGTTAGATAGCCTATAGCATTCCTCCATAAGTGGGCTATCCAAGACACAAATATTTTTTGAATTCGAACCAGTTGTTCCCGATATTAGCGCGTTCAACCAAACAAATACTTTGTTTTTGTCTTTTTGTATTTATATAAATATCCTTATAGGAATAAAATTAACTATAGAAATATAAAATACTAAAATAACTTACTCTTCAGCTTTATACCAATACTACACGTATAAGCCTTTGTCAAACAGACAGGCGTTGCGAATGCGAAGCGTGACGTTTTTATTTGTAATGTATGGAATTGTTTGAATCCAGTCACATAGAACAGCGAAAGCGATCCGATAGCGTGACAGAACTATCGGACTGACGTCTCGCTTCGGTTCGGTATCGCTTCGGAAACGCTTCGCTTTCGCCTGTCTGTTTGACAAAGGCAATAAGGTGATATCATAAAGTACTACTGCGACAGACAAGCATACGGCCGCCTGATTGAAAGAAGTCACCGTAGTCTATGAACATCTGTAACACCAGAGGTATCGCCTGCACGTTACCGATACTGCAGAAACTCTTTCACGGCCTTTTTCAAGAGCCCTATATTGTAAGTAATTGAAAAATCCTCGGATGGCAGTTCATTCCACAGCCTAATCGTTCTCCCGAGAAAATACCTCGGGAATCTGGATGTACGGTGACTATTTTGTGCTATAAAGCTTGAGCGATGGCGAGCGTAGCGATGATAGAACATTGCTGTGGGCTACATGCTTAATGAGGGACATTTCCCCGTTGACAAAAACCTATCTAAATAGCCTATGATGCTTTTTTTTTAGCGTGGTTAAATCATCAAATGAGTCGCCCACCCAGGGCGAGCCAGGCGAGCCAGGCGACTCAGGGCAGAGCGGGAGGAACTGTCACACTCGTACTGACTAAAATCCACGGTGTCCTTCAATAGCCTTTTACGTACCGGGGTCACCGTAAATCATAAGTCCCGCGACCAATACGATATTTTCAGATACGTGATATGGATACTTTTGTGTCTCTACAAAAGTACAATAATATCCGGTTCTGATAAAAAAAAAATAAGTCAAACAATTTGTTTGGTATTCCCACATTTCGTTAAACACTTCCAAAACATTTTAAAGCATTAATCAAAAGTCAAGTTAATAAAAAAGAAGTCGCAAAAAACTGCGCAGACGCACAATTTAGTCGTACCTATATAGATAGATGAAGGTACAGTCTGTTCCAACAAGATGTAAACAGCGACAAAAATGAATTAGTATTTGAAAAATATATTCGGTGCATACCTATATTTATTTATTTTATAATTGTAACTGCCCATTGATACATCATTATGCCACAGATTGTATACAATCAAATAATTTCTCCTTGAAGTATACATCCTTTTTATTCTTCTATGAACTGAATACAATGAAAAAACACGGTACTAGTTTCAAGCCAAATTTGAATCTAGCGGAAAAAGCTCAACTGTGCCTTTGACTTGGAAACTTGAATGCTTATTGGAAATAAACGACAAATATCACATAAAATCACATAAATTCCATCTTTCGATAACTGCACTAAACGTTTTGCAACGTTAATCAGATGTCAACCAGATACAATAGAAGTCACAAAAACTGCGCAGGCGCACAATTTGGTCACGGGTGTTTTGGAACAGACGCTAGCACATAAACCTACCCCAATTTGTCTTTCTTTAAAAAATATTCAACTTTACCGCGAAAACAGAAGGTTTAAATTCGCCTGTGATAGTTTAAATGTTGAGATTGGTTGTTATGCTGGCGTCGGTACATAGAACATAATGAGGCACGCTAGAAGTGACGAACGAAGGTTAGTGTTCCACGTCATAGGCTTTTTGCTGAGCTGCGACCGAGAACATCGCGACTTGCTGGCCTTGAGATTTTTTAATGGCTAACCGAAACCATGACATTACCTACCTGGTTTCTCCAGACTAATATTTTATAATAAACACGCGTAACAACCTAATTATGAATGAATAAGTTGATATAATTAGGAACTTTGCATCCTATTGGCTTTTTAGTGGTCAAAAATGTTATTCATGTCAACGTGTTCTTCAAATCAAATTATGACGTAATTTGTGACACAAATTTATATCTGCATATCCGACAATCACGGTTAGGTCATTCTATTTTGAACAAAAGCCGTTAATATTTAAGTGTTCTAAAAATACACTGAGTAACATGATGATTTTTGGCACGGCAACAGCACAGAATTACGGTATTTTCGATAGAAACAAAAAGTGGTGCAAAAAAAGTAGTTCAATCTTTGTCCGCTTTTGCTTCTCGCATTGACTACCTATCCTTAGGCTTTTTCACACGTAAATCAACCACACCACATACACGAAGACAGGCGCTTATTATTCAGTATCGAAAATTAATAGCAGAATTTATACAAACCACGTTTTGCCGTCATTATAGACCGCGTGGGTAATACTGACCATAAAGCAACGTCCAGAGACTACACATAACGTTGCGTCGACGCAAGAAATAGCGCGTGCGCCTTTGCACTACCTCTGATTTATCTGCATTGTAGTGCATACCACACGACGTAACCACATCGCAACTTCATATTAGCAACAACGTAACCACGTCCACATTTCGCACGTACCACAACGCAACTGCAAAATACTGAAACGATACTGTCCACTGATTTACCACCTTATGTCTTTGTAATGTGGTGAAGTTGTGGTACGTGTGTAACCAACCAAAGGAAGAAAGACACCCTTCATTAGACATCAACGGGTGAACCAAAATAAAAACTACCGTTTTTGGTTCTTTTTATCTAAACTTTTTTAGATGTTTATAATTACGTCACTATTTTAAATTGATATAATTTTTTAAAACTACCATGGTTACCTACCAAAACTATCATTATAACTTAAAACCTGATTTAAGTGACGCAAAAAATAAAAACATGAGGAATATCCTGATTTTATTCAGCATTGTAGCTAGAGCCATTATCAAGGATAATTTCAATAAAAACGTATAATATTCCGTTTTAAGTTCTATTTAAATATTAATAAAATTTTAAAACGGGCTTAAACATTTTTTTAACCGATTTGCTAAATTTTATTGGAAGTTTTTTGTAACAAAACTTGTTTGCATCTTTCAATAGTCAAGATTATTAATAATATTATATTAAATTAGTGTAAGTTGTAGAGCACACGAAGTGGTGTTATTAATACTAAATCATTTATGTCAGATTTCTCCAAACTTTCACAGGCTATTTACTAAATTACGATTATAATCGTGTTTTTTTTTTAATTTAAATTACTGTTATTATTCAAATTGCTTTTCATAAACACCTTTCTAATTATGTCTTTATTTTGTTTACAAGCGTTATTTATTTATAAAATATATCTTAAAACTATCATAAAATTTATATTTATTATTTATTATTATTATTATTATATAAGTTTAAAAAAATAATTCCAAGATACGAATCGCGGTCGCGGGACTTACGAATTACCTGACCCCGGTACGTAAAGGGCTATTGAAGGACACCGTGGATTTTAGTCAGTACGAGTCTACTATGGTAGAGGTCATTATAAACAAACTGTTTAATCTAGTTTGCATTTAGATTGCAAGGGCCAAGATCTAGCCTGCGTTTTTTCAAAGTAACTTTCCGAAAGCACACACGCAATCGTTTTTGCAACATGCAATTCAGGTATCACCGACTTAGTGATTGATTCGATAAGGTATCGATAAAAGTGAGTTTTGTAATACTTACTATCGATACCCTTATCGTTAGGTACTGTAAAGACGTTGGGAATTATTGCTAAATCAAAAGCTGTATTACAGAAGTAAAAATGGTGGTAAAATGAGCTCTGGTTGGAGCGAGAGGTACTGTCAGACTAGTGTTTCTTCAATTGTCTTTAACGTTCTTGGCTCACGGTAACTAGACAGTCCTTCGACTACGGCAGGCAGCAAATAACGCCTTTAATTTTGATCCTTTAATTAATTATAACAAAATATTGTATCTTTCCGTCGAAGAAAGTATGTTAAGCACTAAGTTGGTCCAGGTTGAACAGTCGTAACAGATTATCAGAAAATTGGAATTTTTATAACCAGGGGCTAATCTCTTAGCACGAAACCCGTGGTTTCGGTATTCGTTATAACAACGAGCCCGAACTAAGAACAAATGATGTTACGATTTGACAAATAGATCCTTAGAGTACGTGCCACCACTCATGACCTTTTTTTATCGTGGTAAAATCATCAAATGGGTCCTCCCACCCAGGGCAGGGCGGGAGGGACTGTCAGACTCGTACTCACTAAAATCCACAGTGTCCTTCACTAGCAGTTTACGTACCGGGGTCACGGTAATTCGTAAGTCAAAATCCCTTCAGTCGTGGCAGTATTATCCGTCCGCAAATTTGATTTTGACGTTAGTTACGTTCATACATCTGTATCCGTTCCCGTCTCTCGAGAGAAAATATTTTTTCTTTAGATTACTTTGATGATATATGAACCTTCTTGATAAATATTGTATTGTTGATAATTACATAGGAGTTCAGATAATCAAACAATATCCGCAAATATACGAAACGACAGCTAACTCGTAAAACCTTGAACGCGTATTCCTAACTCACATAAGTGTCGTAGTAATGCAAGTATGCTTTTCAAAACCAAATGAGAATGCGTTGAGGTAGGTTCTTTAGTAAAAATTACTACGCAGGCATGGCATTATGATGTTCATTTATGCAAAACTTTATAGAAGTTTACTCTTCCGTATTATACAAAATAATTCCGTAATAAACGCTATTGTCCAATTTTGCTGGTACTAAAACTAATGCTAATTTAGTACTGACGCGTGACACGTAGATAAGATTATTATACGAATTTTATGAATACCTTCGAACGAATTTTATGCATACCTTCAATACCAAATTAGGATCAATCAGCAAACCACATAAGCATTTTTCACTTAGATGTGTTAACGTAATTAACTTACGACCAGTATTACCAGGATTTTGACTTTAGGTACAATTAATAATATTTATTTATTTATATTATAAAATAAAGGGTTGTGGAGGACAGCTATAATGTTACAGCTGTAACAATTTGGGCTGGAAACAACACAGTGGAGAAAATATTAGGCATATGTCGATTTCAAAATCTGTCATGTAATTTACTCGAAATTATGAATGCAAATTAATAGAATTTACATTTCAAAGTTTAAAAAGCTTCTGCGTCTTGAAATATTAATCTTCGAATTTTTAAATTGCGACAAAAATTCTATCTTCGAATCTAGAAATAAGAGAAATCTGGCAATGTCTTATAAAGCACTTATATCACCTTAATCGATATCGATTAAGGCGATATAAGTGATTTAAGTGTGTGGATTTGGAGCGATGAAATTCTAATATAAATAATGGCATAAATCGCAAGAATTAGAAAAGCGTTAACAAAAGGTGGAGGAAGTGTTACTAGTTATTGGGATTATTTTGAGTTTTCGCCTACATAATAAATTGTCTTACAGTCTTATCCTTTTATGTCCATTTTTTTTCTGTATTTCATTTATTGTCATGACTTAAAGGAATTCCCGTCTACCTATTTTTTATCTTTTTTTATATATAACATTATTTACTACGCGTATTACAATACATTAAAAAGTGTTTGATCAAAAATCCTAAAGCTACAAGGTTTGTATAGAGCTACAAATGCAAAACAAATATGAATAAAATCGAATAAATTTACTATAACATTGACATAAATGTTATAAAATAACTTTGATGAAATAATAATTTTAATGAGATGAACAAGGAAGTGCATCGTATCCTTAATGTACTTATTTATTAAACATAAATACATTAATAGGAATAACCATATTCATAATAGTAGTATTAGTTTCGCTGTAGGTATACATGCAAACTTTTCCAAAACCGAATAATTTGGTTTGCATATTATTTTTTTCAATCGAATTCAAATATCAAGGCCATTCCATGTCTACAAATGCAGACTAGTGATAATTGATTCACTATGTGCATGTACAGAAACATATACAATTAGTGTATATAATGACGTCATCAATAATTTCTACTTTCGGAATAATACACAGCAAAACCTTTTTTTAAAGATGACAGATGAGGTCTTCATCATGGCGCCTCGTTTACTCAGTTCATAATTCTTTGTTTATAAAAAAATCACCATTAAATATTATTAGTACTACTTACTAAAACAATGTTTAAAAAAATATCGGTCTACGTGATCTTAACTAAACAGGAAAACTTGAGTGACGTATGCTAATTGCTAAGCGGGAACGCCACTAACCATAGACTATCCACTATAGACTAAACATAGATGATGTAAAGTAAGACTAGTATAAATCCTTGCCCTTGTGAATTGATGCAGATAACATGTTTGACAGCTAAAGAATTACTAGTGGTCGCCAAGTGCCTAAAACTCGACCGTAATTCATCTACTTTTAAGTTGGAACGTTTTTTTAAGATTCTATTGTCAAAGACTATACCTACCTCTATATTCGATGTCGATTGTTGACATTCAGTGTATGTCAAACGCATGATTTAATAGTCTGTGTCATTTATTACATTATTTTACAGGAATAATAGCCACATAGCATACCTATTGATTATGTAAAAGTAAGTAGTAAAAAAATACAACAGTGACTTTACACAATTAATAGTTGGAACAGTAATCTTATCGTTTTATAATTAGCTATGGTATTTAATTTATTTTAAATGAGATTTAAAGATCAAGATCAACGTAACGTCATAGAATTAGACCGTAAAAAGGCAATCATTCAATCTATATGTAATTTATTTGAGAAACATTTAATTATAATTACAAAAAAGTTAAATAAAACAAAATTAATTAAAGAATGCAAATTCAGAACCTTATCTTGAATATTTTTTGTAACGGCACAAAACAACGCGTTAAAACCATGAAAGTGTCAAAAAAATAAATTATTTTCATTTGACTAGACAAGATGAATAAAATAACGATCAAGCTGGCGGATGCAACTGTTTTTTAAATATGTTTTTGGGTTTTTCCACATTTCTTACGTTCATTTGCTCTTAATTTAGTCATATAAAACCAATTGTGTGGCGTGTGTGTACTTAATACATATATGTAATTAGGAAACTTGTTCCCAAAAATGATTTCGTGTCTATTTTCTTTTAGTATGTTTGAGTCGTGTTTTTTATCTTGCAATTATACTTCATCTAAATAATCATCTTTTTTGTGCTCAATCTGTTGCGAACCAGGTCTGGCGAACCTTAAAACAGTACAGGTTACCATGTAACCTAGCTATAACGCCAGATTCCATTACGTTGATTGTAACTTATTTCCTATTTATCCTTAAATTGTAAAATCATATTGTTTTATTGTTACAGACTGTACCACATTTTGAAATAAAGAAATTATTTAGTTTATCTATTACGACTAATTCATCAAGTTTCTCTCTCAAATTCTTCTTGTACCATAAAATGCTCCATTCCTGTAAATCCTGGAACTTCGTATTATGGCAATAAAATTAACGATACCACAAGTTCACAACTATCGACTAAGGAGGGAAACACATAAAAGGCCTTCAAGTTACCTAGAACTTGTACAAGGAACTTTTGATAAAGATGGTATAAATTGAACTAATCTAATACGGGGAAGGCAATTGTGTCGGCGCATGCGATCGTACAATCGAATTCAAGTTTGTCTACACTCCAGTCTGACTAATTCGTTTGAAGTCTACCACTCTGTTCGCTGTCACTCTACGTGACGGTACTCTAGACGGATTGCGTAAGTGGTGTGAAATAAAATATTGTTTAGAATCTCATTAAAACTTAGAGCACACGTTCATGTAGGCAAAAACATTGCTGGTACTGAAAGAAAACGTTCCTTTGTAGTTTTTCATTTTTGAATCAAGAAAAAAATCTCCAAACAACTGAATTTTGAAAACATGAAAATTCTACTCTAAGATAAATAGGCTCGATACATCGCATGAAGTGCTGCCAAAACTGTGATTGCAGAATATTCATTTTATTTTTGTATTCGATATAAATCTGTAAGAACGATATGAGGTCGTTGACGGACAAACGTATTTCGCTACAATAGCCTTAGAAACTAGATAAAATTATCATTTCTTTGTGTTACTCTGAATGTAATTTTAATATAGTTTATTGCATTTTTTACAGCACAATAACTATTAAAATCGAAAAATTGCAAAGTACGTATGTCATCGCTGAAACCTGCCAACGGTTTATTCAGGTTATCATTTTTTTATCAATGCACCAATTCGGTGTGGTATTATCTAGCGTTTCGCATGCGTTCAAGGGTAAAGTCTGTGGCGGGACGCACACATGCATGCAGCGATGTATGTGTGTAGACTGGTATAAACGATACCTATATACCTAGGCCTATTGTGTGCTGCATTCACATGTGTTAGTGTTTGCCTGTGTGGGTGCGTCAGAGGCGGCGGGTAACTTTTTCGCTTGCAGATATAGTTGCTATGCCCGAAATATAACACGGATGAATTTCGCGTCAATGTTAATTGCTAGGCATTACACTGAGCGGCGGCGGCGCCGATGTCAGACGGCAGGCAGCGCAAGCGCACCACCCGCGCGTTTTCAATAATTTATGTAAACTATTATGAGTTACATACAGCGCTGAAAAGACTTTTTTTATTTATTTATATTACAACTGCTGATCTTTGTCCGATATAATTGTTTTTTTTTAATGATTTGTTTTAATAAAATGTTCATAACACTTGAATGAGTTAGAAATTCCCACAATCATTGGTTCTTACACGATGATTTACACCAAGAATTCGCATTGTACTTGGGTCTCACATAAGTTGTTTAGACTGAACTATAAAACAACATTTTAAAATAAAAGAAATACAGATGTTATATTATTGTTTTAAAATTTTTCGTAGACTATACAATCTCTTCCCGGCCGTTATTTTAAAAATTTCTGCGAAGTGCAAAAAAATC
This sequence comes from Agrotis puta, assembly GCA_943136025.2. Taxonomy (NCBI): domain Eukaryota; kingdom Metazoa; phylum Arthropoda; class Insecta; order Lepidoptera; family Noctuidae; genus Agrotis; species Agrotis puta. The sequence continues at coordinate 7,435,952 of OW964171.2, forward strand.
GGCATTTTATTTTTGCCGTTTGACGTCCAGTTGCAACTTACAGTGGTTTGTATACCTTACTAATAGTTCCTATCGTAGTACATTGTTTTATGTATTTACCGATATAATAGGATGCAGTTGTGTATATAATAAGGTGTTTCTATTAGCGGACGAGCTCTTCATCACATGTTTGTTTTCGTTTGCACCTTTCCTGTCCCACGACAACGTTATGATGTAATTATACATTACTGAAAACACAACATAAATGTACTTATCAAATAGGTGCAATAACAGTGATCGGCACTGACTTACGATTTGTAAGTCGTGGGTTCGAGCCCAGGCAGACGCATTACTTTGTGTTATTTATTTCATCTGCCACTGCTCTCAAAAACGTTAAGGAAAACATGGTGAGGAAACCATGCTGGAACCAAAAATTCGAAGACATATGACATCTACCAACCCGCACTGGGGCTGCGTGGTGGATTATGGTCCATTTTCTCTCACTGAGAGAAGCCTGTGGCCCAGCAGTGGGAACATAGGCTGATGATGATGAAGATATCGTAACTAGGCTATCATAACTATTACCCAATGGGCAACTCGCTGTCCGACCATGGAATATGCCCGGGTCGACGGCGCGTTGTGTTCCACGCGCGCCTCAAAGAGTGTCAGCAAAGTGACGGGGCCTGTAGAGGGCCAAAGCCTGCCGGGGTCGCGAGACTAACGAATTACCGTGACCCCGGTATTTAAAGGGCTATTGAAGGACACCGTGGCTTTTAGTCAGTACAAGTCTGACAGTCCCTCCCGCCCTGCCCTGGGTGGGAGGACTCATTTGATGATTTTACCACGCTAAAAAAAAAACATAACTATTACCCAGTACGTTGTGAAGGTCAGTTAGGCAAAATATGTATGTATAATATACTTTTATACAGCTGCATCCGGTAAGACTGGATAGAAGCATCGCAGTTATTTTATTTCATCGTTCTAATTTTAGTCATGAAATTTTAATAGTTATTTTAAATTTTTTTTTACACTTTTAATAAATACGTCAACAGGGTAATTTGTAAAACATTGACAACCTTTCATATGCTGAAAAAACAAAAAGGAATATTGTTCCGTTTACAATGTATGACATTTTTTCTTAAATTTTTCTTGGTTGGTTTCATTGTAAAGGTTGTTTATAGCCGTAAGTACTTACAGTCCATGAAATTTTGTTAATTTTTACAAATGCTATATGTGTTAAAGAAAAAAATGTGAGGAAATAGCTGTTAAAAATTGTTAATTAACTTTTTTTTCTTTTTCTAGGTAAATTAAAAAAATACAACAGTTAAAAAAAGGCCATTATGTTTATTTTGAAATGTATTATAATGAATGCGTTTGCCTACTTCATTTAAATTCGAATGTTTACAGGAAAGTTAAAAGGAGTGCTGATTGTGCCATTGACATTCAAGGAAAAGTTAATCAAAATGCGTTCTAATTAAGTGTTATGCTATCATGTAGGTTTTTAAGCTTTTTTAATTTAAGTATAGGTACACTAATTTGATTTTGAAAAATTTGTACCTACATAAGGTACAAATTTTTCAAATTCGAATTAGTGTATTACATTAATAATTATTCACTATATTTATAAGTTTTCTAATAACTTTATTAACAAAAAACATGTTTTTTTTTTCGAATTGTATAGTCCATTTGTAATCGATCATAATTTTTGTATTAGGATTATGTTTTTACACAAACCTTATTTATTACTATGCATGTCGCATAATGAAAAGCCAAGGTTACCATAAAATATATTTAAAAAAATACGTGTGGCACTCGAGGACTGCCGCGGTAAAGCTATTGCATCATAGCATTTTCTATCAAATTATGCAATTATAATTAATTATTTATTTCATTTGTGAAAAAGAAAACATTATCGCCTACCGCGAATGTTAAACGAGAATATCCTTGCTCTATTGGAAGTTACTCTACTAATTAGGCTATGGTCATCCACGTCAATCAAGTGAAAAGTCAGGAAAAAAAAAAACATTCATTCAAATTTTATTTATTCACTTTGACATAACAGATGTGTCAGTGACAGTGTTAAGTTTATTTTGGTTACGGAATATCTTGATTCGATCACCGCGCTTAAAGCCCGCGATAAAAACTATGCAATAGCTTAAAAATATGTGAAATATAACTAACAATACGTTTTATTAAAGAATTTTTAAAACAGAATATATCTAGTCAAATTCTAACTAAATATTTACTTTGGCATTTTTGAACGTGATTCCTTCACTTGCATGTTAGTTTTTACAAAAAAAAAAATATAACCTTTTCAACTTTTTTCCTTAAAATTAACCATACAAGTATTCAGAAATCTATTAATGATTAATCTGTGAAATTGTTGAAGACTGATAAAAGTATATTATTTCATTGTTGTTATCAGCCAGTTTGAGTATCAATTTCTTATGATAATCTAGTTTAGCCTGCCGGGGTCGCGGGACTTTCCCATTACCGTAACCGCGGTACGTAAAGGAATCCAAAAATTTAGTTAAGCACGGACAGGAGGTCGCGGGACTAACGAATTGGACACCGTGGATTTTAGTCAGTACAAGACTGACAGTCCCTCCCGCCCTGCCCTGGGTGGGAGGACTCATTTGATGATTTTACCACGATAAAAAAAATAATAATGATAATCTAGTTGTGACATTTATTACAAAATTATTTAAAGTTTGCAATGAAACATTCACTATCTTACTACAAAACGGCATTTGACGTTGATAGAAGAGATCGTTTTGCAGTTAAACTTTTTTTAGACAAATGTTTTTAACTTTTTGTAGTAAGACGGTCATTATTTATTATTGAGTTAATTCAAGATTGCAAAAAAAGAATAAAAATTGAATAAGGCCTATCTGCAAGTATTTATTACTCAAGTACTGTTGATTTTACAATGTAATAATATAATTAATAATATATGACAACATAATTTTATATTGTCCTATTGTACCTAGTTCTCTCACTGGAACAAGCCTGGTTTTAAGACGTCATAATACGGCCACTAGGCGGGTGTTTAGATGTCACAATAATGTCTTCGAATTTTTGTTGATAGGATATTCTGCTTTACCGTTTTTTTTTTCTCAACTCATAAAGTATAATTATTCGTAAACTCTGTTAATATTGAGCCACCCCACTCTGAAAATAGCTAGACAATATAAATTATGAAGGTCCAGGGTGCATCGAACTTAAACGCACTCTTTTATAAGAGAATCTAAAAAATGCTATTTTGAAATGAAAATAGAATTATTAGTTACTAGCTGTTGCCAGCAGCTTCGCTCCAAATTATCCCACGAGAACGCTATACCAGGTTGAAAAGTATCCTATGTTTAATCCAGGTTATAAACTATCTATGTACCAAATTTCATCTCCACCAGTTACGCAGTTTTTGCGTGAATGAGTAACTAACATTTTTTTTTAATCGTCGTAATATCATAAAATGAATCCTCCCACGCAGGGCAGGGCGGGAGGGACTGTCAGACTTGTACTGACTAAAATCCACGGTGTCCTTCACTAGCCCTTTACGTACCGGGGTCACGGTAATGGGTAAGTCCCGCGACCAAACTAACTGAGTAACTAACATACACATACTTTAAAACACTCAAACAACACATATACGTATTTATAATATTAATAAGATTACAGTATTTAGCTTTCAAAGTATTCTAGGCGTACACTGCCAAGAGACAAATGAAAAATATTAGTAACAAAACTCAAAACGCTGCTGTGCTGAAGAATACCTGCGCCGGCTACATCTGTCTCATACCCAATGTGCTGTGGTTGTGGAACACAGTCAGAAGCTCCTTCGAACACATCGCGACGTAAATCTCTGATACCTTACGACTTCGGTATCCAAGCGACTATCGCAATACAAATCCATAGAGGTTCGTACACAGGCACGCGTCAATGGATACCAAAGTCGTAAGGTATCTGAGACTTGCATCGCCTTGTGAAGGTACTAAGAGCCGAAGACGTTACGGTAGACTTTGTGGAAGATGGAGGGACGAGCTGGACAAAAACAATAACCATTAGTCTGATTTGGCCCTGGATCGAAGAGCTGGCGGTATCAGTATCGAGAATTTGGATGACTAGTCGTTTAATTATTTTGAATAAATATTCAGTTTGCATGTTTTTCGGTAATGTTGGGTTGCAAGTTCAATGCCTCATGTTTGCTCTGGCATTGTTAATGTCTGAAACATGTATCATGCTATAGCAAAATTTATCAATATTTATAAGAAATTCAACAAACACGTGTATTCAAATAAGGCGCGGTTTAGAATTCGTTTTTTTTTTGTTTAAAATTTAAATGACCAAATGTCAATATTAATTCTTTGCAACTTTCGTACGTAATTGTAGAAAAGGCGTGGCTTAATGTAAAATCACGCTTGTTAACTTAGTGAGGGTTAGGCAGACGTAGTACCTTACTGACAACTATCTTACATTTCGCCAGCAATTTAAAATATCTACCATCTAATAGGAGCAAGCCTATTGCCATCAATCTACTGAGTTTCTGATAGAAAATATTTAAGTGGTTTACTTATTTAAATATGTTATGTAATCGTAGCATTGTTGTTAGAATAGAAGACGTAAAACGAATTGCTTTTGTAGTTACGTGTGGCGGGTGCGATTCCCGAACAGACCAAATATTTTTAAGACCTTCAAGTAGTAATTCCGGGTCTGGCTATTTAAGTGTGTCAGTTTAAATTTTCGTAAACGCACCCACGACAGAGGATCGATAGATCAAATTTTACTAGTATTTTTATTCTAGTTCCCTATAACCGATTGAGCTTAGGTAAATTTTGCACATAGCTTTGGTTTTAATGACATTATATTTTGAGGACAGACATCACCTGATCTTGCAGCATGAAAAAATGTAACAGTTATTAGCATGTGCACGAAAACATTTTTACGCATTCAATTGTGAAAGGTTAATATATTTTCTTTTAAAGGTACTTACATGTAAAAAATGAAAAAAAGTAATGTATTATTTGTTTTTATGTGTTCAAGCGAACAAAACTAAATAAAAAGGGTTCATGGGTGGTTTTTTTTGTAAATATTAATATTTCATTAATTGTATTGTATAGTTTTAAAAGTCACAGTAAATAAATATATCTTTATTTATTTACTGTGACTTTTAAGTTAAAAAATTACACAAAATTATCAAAAAAAAATGAGAGCTTTTTCCTTTGTATAATTATTACAAAAAAAGGATCTTATTGCATTTTTTTATTATTTCTGATATTATTTCACTGTTTATTAATAAAAATCTAGTGAATAAAACGTAGTCGATCAAAAATCTAAAAGAACTATACAGCACAATAATTATCAAATCAAAAATAATAGTTTTGTACAGCTCAATCATCCGTAGGCACTTTAAAACCAAATGCTAGGAATGCATACTGTCTAGACTGAAGCCGTCGGCTCTATAGTTTTTTAATTACATGGTTAATTTTACGTGAAAAGCGGCTGCTTTTAATCTCAGAAGAAACGTAATTGACCGACACACGGACGATACTATAAGACGTATTGTTTGAAACCATCTTTGATAAAAAAAAATAGAACTAACGAACGTAATGTTCTACCTGAATAAGTTCGACAAAGTATTTAATTACAAATGCATGTCTGGGTCTAAAATACTACTTACATTTAAGTATGTTGAGTAATTGAACTAGTTCTTTACATTGTCGTATAGTAGACATACGCAATAAAACTAGATTTTGCATAAATCGGGTAATAATGCGTTACTCAAAAAAATATATTTCAATGAGCATTTTTTTTTTTGTTTAGCTTGTACAGTCCCGAGCAATTATTTACAGGTATATATTTTGATTAACTTTGTTCGTTTTCATAAACCATTTTATTACAAAATAGGTCTTATTTCAAAGTACAAAACAGTATTTCACGAAAAAATCGCATTTGAATATTGTTTTTTTTTGTGTAAGTATATAATTTATTACTGGAGACGGTACTATCCCAATGCTGAGTTTCTGTTCTTTTCTATTATCTTCAAACTCACGCAATAAACGTTGCAAATTCCAACGGAACATTTTATGCGCTCAAGTCAACATACCATTAACACGTTTATGACATAATACATAAAATATGTATAGTTGTCACCTGTACTACACAAGTGCACAAAATTTTTAAATAAATAATCATACTTTTTTTTTTACGTGGTTAAATCATCTTATGAGTCCTCCCACCCAAGGCGGAGCGGGAGGGACTGTCAGACTCGTACTGACTAAAATCCACGGTGTCCTTCAATAGCCCTTTACGTTCTGGGGTCACGGTAATTCGTACAGTCCCGCGACCAGGTAATCATACTATTGAAAATAACTGAAAATTCGGTTACATAATTTGACTCTTAATTTAAAAAAAAAGATAAAAGAAAAATATCTGAAAAAATTAAAAAAGTACGTCTTATCTAGTTAATCATGCCTTTTATTACTGTTCTATACGTCAACCGCGATTGGTTCATACAGCAGACAGGTTGTTTTGAATAACGTGCGTAAGTATCAACCTTTTTTGGCACTTAGTTCTTAACAAATGACACTTACGGGCAAAACGCTACTACAAAATCATGCGCAAGCGTAACCTTAAGCAATTACCTGAAGTGGCATGCTCGTATTAATTTGAACGTCTATACAAATGATAATCATTGTTCTAACATCTATTTTTATAACAATAAACAAGTAATTTTACTCGTATAACAGAGTTCCTAACTAAAATCAAAAGTAACGTTATTGGACTAATAATGAATTGTTAATAGCCACCATAATTAGTCGATGACTGTTTTAGACTGTCTAATAAAAGTTTCATTAATTGAGGTTTCACTTTGACATTTGACATTCAGTGTGAGTCAAACGGTAGCAAATGTTGTTTTTATTAATTACATATATATTTTAGAAAATAATACTAAAACTTTTAGCTTTCTGGGCACTTCTTCACATAAACTTTAACTGTGCCAAATTACATATTCCTCCGTTCCTTAAATTTTTTAAAAAGGTGTGTGTGCAGTTTACACTTCATATGAAAAACTGCCGTCAATCAGCATTTACATAAGATCATACACCAAAGCGCCTTTCCATCGTCACTTCCTAACGTTTTAGCTGAGAAAAAGTTGCAGAATAAATTTCCAGGAACTTACTATTACACTTGAAATTTGTTCCGTTAAGAAAAACTAATGTGCAGTCATGTTTATAACAATCTTCAAATAACTATTAATTCTAAAAATATATTTATAGCCGAAGTTCTAAAGAAAGCTACATGAATGAGTATGATTAAGTAACTTTCTACAGCAATGTCTCAAGAAATCGATCGGTCGGTTATTATTAAATATTATTTATTTCGGACAATTATTTCGGAGATACTGCGTTCTTAAAATTACATCAAAGCTCAGGTAGGAGTAATAAAGAAGGGTTTAGGCGCAAAAAGCCTTATTCGCATAATGGCAACCTTGTCGCAAAAGGACAAGTTCTCAAAATGGCCAATTCTCTAAACGCTTAATTCTCAAAATGTCCAATTCTCTAAAATCCTTTTCGCAAAATGGCAAATGATATTGTCAAATACTATATAGATACTCGACGGTGATTTCAATAAGACTTTTATTTTGACATTCTGTGTATGTCAAACATTATGGTAGTGTAATGTTGTATATTAGTAGTGTAATATTAGCTTTTTCGCTCCTTGTCCACATGAACCTTTACTTTGTCTTTTAAAGGGAAGAGACATAACATGTTCGCTTCACGTTATATGTTTTTTAATAATATATTAAAGAAGTAAAGTTTGTAAGTTAACCAAACTTAAAAACGTTAAATTACGAAAATTCTATTTCATCTAAAAAGTTACGTTACCCTGGCGTATCGTAGGCTATCCCGATCATAACGCGAGCGGAATCGCGGCTAAAAGCTAGAGTTTATAAATAAGTAAACTTTGCCTCAAGCCTTAAAACGTTATTAGGTTTAAAAAGGTACAAGTAAAGCATACCTAATTAAAATCTGTGTTCCACTAAGCTTATTGTTCTCTTTATTTTATTATTTTACTTTTTTGCGTAATCGTGGTGAAAAAATTATAAAAAACAAGCATTAATCTGCATCTGTAAATACTGGAAACCGGCCCTATCAAAGCAAGTAAAATACCTAAGTAAATGACACAGATTTCTTCTGAAAGTACATATTTCTTTGTCTCAGAATACCAAATAAAAGTTCACAAGGTATTTTTTCTTTGATTTCCAGTCAGCAACGAGTAGTTCTGTCACTTGAGTTTTTTATTTCAGCTTTTGTTTCTTGATGAATTGTTTCGTTATTTATTTAGTTTAAGTGTATTTATTTTATATATATATTTATTTTTTTGATATTTGTAGGCAGCTAAACTTTACATCAATTTCGGAGTTCTAAAAGATAATGCCAACTAATCATCGTGTGTCAAAAGTATTATCAGATAACGTGTTCATTATTTGTGATGTAATTATTATAAAATAGACAATATTGTGATACGATCAGTAAACATTTATTAGCACTATACCGTACCACAATTATTTATTGATAAAGTATCCATTTATACATTGCAATGTTCATATTTTTTTTTATAACAAAAAGGATTTTGATCCATATCAATTTGATTCTTAATTATCAACTTTATCACCACATTTATTCATTGATAAAACCATCCGTCCATTGAAATTTGAAATAATTATTTTTTAACAACAAAAAGGATTTTGAACTAAATTAACGTGGTTCTAAATTATCAAGTTATATTATCTTTAATTTTATTTATGAATTTTTTTTTCACAAATAATCTTTTTCTGTAGCTTTTTCTTGTAGCGTTATAAAATTCAAAATACAGTTAATTTGTTTATGACTACTTAACTATCACGTTCTCAATATTAACGCTTGTTGGACAGTTGATCAGTTTTACAAGTTCAAGTTAAAGATGAAAAACCTTTAATAGTTCAAGTAAAAGTTGATAGAATAAAGAAATTATACATAAAGTGTTTTCAAAGCAAATTTTTCTAAGAATTCTTTGGTACATTTACCACTGGCTCGCCACAAGGAAGCTACTAAATATTACAGATATTTATTAAGAATTATACCGACGATAAACTTACCGACGATAAAGTTTTTGTGAACTTTTCTTTAGAAGGAAAATTATTTAATCAATGTACACGAAAAAAGGTCTGATTAGACAGCAAAATACGCATGATTGTAAAAAAAACACATAAAATTATATCTAAGTTTGCTTTCCTTTGTTCTAAAACATGTCTAACTAATTTATAAGTTAGTAAAATTATTTATTTTAAGTTGGCAGAGGACTTTAAGGTGAATTATTGCAAAAACCAGTATATACAGTGAGTATTTAAACTGAAAGCTACAGAGCCTCCACGTTCACCATTTAAAATAATTACTAATTATTTAAAACTCTGCGTAAAACCATCTATGGGTTTGTTGTTCGAATAATTGTAAACCAAAGAAGTCTTCTTTGTTCATCTATTTACTATTTGCTCTGAGCTTTTTACATTACTCTTTCAAAATTAGACTTAAACTTTACACCTTTTTCAATAAACGCGGAAGAAAATTACAACCAGTACAGCCTTTGCATTAACCATGCATACATTTTTAAAGATTAACTTTGCCATAACTTCACACTTAGAAAATACTTATCTGTTTCCTTTTACATTAAGAACTCGTAAAAAAACTGCTATAGAAAACGATCAATCATCTATGGTGACCGAAAACTATTATCTTCATGATATGAAACAAAAGCGAATTGTCTATAACTTTGGTTTGATTACTTTTATCTATAGCAACATTAAGTCGGAAACAAAGACAGGACAATGCTCTTATAGCTTAAAAACAAGATTTACTTATTTATGACAATTCCATTCTTCGATGGCACATTCCATTAATAATGTAGTTGTAATCAAACTTAAATGGTTTTAGAACGAAAATCTATTTCTGGCGGCAATGAGGATTTTCTTCAAGTCATTACATGTGAACTAAGAAATTAAAAACATAATGATGGTAATTCATCTCTGATATTCAATGACATAGGTATTAAAACGTAAAATTGTGGGTAGACAAAGAAAATTCAGTTTCCTTTCATGAAAACGGTAAAATTTGAAGTTCTGGTTGAAAGCCGCTTGGTATTTTGAAACCACTCAACAATGCAATGTAATTCACATCGATATAATCGTTTAGCCAAAGGGTAAACCCATCGCTACATAGACGGGAGGTAGTATTTTTTTCCAATTCCTAATGTCACGCGATGTATGCGACGGACTAAAGCTACTTTTTAAATATTGACTGTACGTGCGATCGTCGTACCCTCGTATATGCGACACGCACAGTTCCACCTGCATGCACTTCTGTTCGGTCAATAGTCTACTCATAACAAACTAATTAATTAACCAATATATTATACCAATTGTATACATATTCTATACAGTAAATAACAACTAGAAGCAGTCCAATTTCGCTGCATGCTCCGCCCGGTGCGTTGTCATGTTATTGACTAACACTGACTCACGGACGATTTTTTGCATTAAACACATCTATGTTCATTGTAAATGTTTGTATTATCTACTATTAAAAAAAAGTCTCTGACCGTCTAATACTACGAAGGATAATAAACCAGTTTGGCGCTAAATACACAAAGGCGGGAAAACAACTCCTAAACATCTAAGAAAGGCGCCAGATCACAACGATCTTCATCGATTCAAATACTTCATTGATGGATTCAGCTTTGATTTTCTTCAGGATGCATGTAAGTATGTTTTCAGGGAAACTGTTTCACCGAAAACGGCCTGTTGGATTTAACATGAGTCAGTGGCTCGTGGCGAGTGGGCTCTCACGTGTTTTCGACCTACCTATGTGTTACAGTAGTGTGCGCGAACAGCTGAAGTACATGGGTGCGCTAGGGCGCGCTGGATCGTCGGCGGGCGGCGCACTAACACTCACATTCAAATATTCGTCTAACCTTGATGCGAATCGGCGCACTCCGGGTTCCATCCGACGACTGTCGTCAATACAGACGGGCTGAAGGGCTCGCTTCAGGTGTAACAGTGAAAGTGACACTGGTGAAGATATTGCGGATCGCGGGGTTGTGTCGCGGCGCGGGCGTCGGCGTCGGGCCGGGCGGCAGGCGCATCGGCGCGCCGCCACCGGCGGAGTGTCGCGGGGCTGCGGCGCGGCGGCCGCGCTACATGTCACTGTGCGGCGAGCGCGCTCCTCGCGCCGTGGTCACCGACTCTCAGTGGCGTCGCCGTCCTACTGTCTGCCCGTCGGCCGGGACGGCGGCGCGCGTTGCACCGCCCCGCTGCACTCCGCCTGCCCCCCTGGCGCTATGCCCCCCTCGCTCGGCCCCCCTCCTCCCGTCGCACTACACCCGCCCCGCCCCGAAGAATTTTCCGCATCGGGCGGGAAAAATCGATTGTGCAGCGAGCCCCGAATAATTTCGGCAAGACGCACGGCGCCCTTGCGTCCTCTCCGGCGGCCGGCGCTGCCGCCGAGCTCGCCGCTACGCCGACGGTCAAGCGCATCGCCTTTCACTGTTCGACGTCGCCGAGCCGCACAGTGTGCGCTGCCACTTAGCCGCTGTGCTATCTCTCGCTACTATTCGTTTATATAATATCACTGATATTATAAACATGTTATTGCCAAGGTTAGATAAAAAGCCACAAAGATATAAAACGGCATAATTTTTATCACTTCCAAAAAGCCGATGATAAACTATCTGAAAATTGTGCATGTGCATTTAATAGTCACATTTCATTCTTGACCTTCACATCTAGTATTCATATTCGATTCTTTTGTGACTGGCGCCACTAAACTTATGGCTGAATATTATAATGCAACAACAACATTAAGCAGTGATAGCCGAGTGGTACGACCGTTGGACTGCCAAGTCAAAGGTTGCAGGTTCGAACCCCGGCACGCACCAATGTCTTTTAGAATTCATGTGCGTATTATAAATTAATTATCACTTGCTAAAAACGGTGAAGGAAAAACATCGTGAGGAAACCAGCACACCTGAGAGATTTTTCAACGGTGTGTGAAGCCATGTCAGAGGCCTACGGGCGGTTTAAACTCTGACACCAGGTTGTTCATCAACCATACGATAAGAAGAAGAAGATAATGCAACAGGAAGAATACTTGAAAACAATGTTTTGCACGTTTTTCTTTAATACGTTTATTGTTCGGTATAGGAAGCCAAGCGAATTTCAACATACTCAAAAAGTTGTTTTAAATTAGTCACGCCGCAATCATTTGCATTACAACTAGGACATACTGTTTTCCATTTATAACAAAAATGTGTTTGAAAATGGTAGAGTAGGATTGTATTATATTTAAATTATTTCTTCTAATTCAGGATTACCGCTGGGTATACTCAACTGTTTTGGGGAAATCCTAACTTAAGCTTACGAAGGACTGGTTCCAAAGACCTCAGAAATGCACTGCATAACTTATGTAAATTGGGTATAACAAAACAATTAAAAAGAAAGACACGTATGCCCGTACTTTATTGCGTACAAGTAGTAAAAGACGGGTTAAGGAAATTGTGCTCGTAAACGATGGACTAACTACCTGCAACAACAATCTTTGAACTTTACCTCCTGAACGATTGAATTTGAGGAAATCTGAAAAAAGTGGCGATAAGTTATTTGAAAAGGTAAGTAACGTACATACATGAATGATACTCGTATTATTAAGAAAAAAGCAGATTACTGAAATGACAATCAAAAGCATTTCATGAAAGCAAATACATGTCATATATGCGGATAAGGTCTGAAGATGAAATGATATTTGTGTGTAAAAAGGTTAAGAGAGAGAGGTTAAAAAAAACACATTTTGACATTTCTTTCTACAAACTGGATGAGGCCGGTGTTTCGTACCTTGGGTTAGGGTCACATTTCCTTTTAAAGCCAGACATTATTATGACACGGTGATTCACATATATAAAGTTCAACCCTCAAACCTTATTTATGAAATCTAGAGCGGTCTAAGTTTAAAAACACCCGTTAAAGTTTATTGTTGCATGTCTTGTATTTTTGACGCCACATGTGTTTATACTCTTTTTTTTCTTTAAATACTTATGTCTTTTTCACTTTGAAGGTCGGATGTGTTGTTAAAACTACAGGCATTATGAGACTTCAAAACTTTATCTTCGCCGTTTGCAGTAACAACAAGATCTGAAAAAGTCTTAAGTCTTAAGTTGTGGAATATTTATTTATTTTATGAAAAGAGGTCACCACCATACTCTCTCTTTCGTAGACAATAGGCAACGTAAGCTGAAAAAAACGAATTAGTCTGTCAATTATCAAAAAAAATTACCCGTATTTTATTTTGTTACTTGAGCCGAAATTAACGAAGATACGACAGTTTTAAAATTCACTAATTCTTCTACATATGATTTTCCATAATTGTGATGTCACGCGCCCCCACTTTAAGTTTTGATGCGTTATATCTTTAACAATATTCATTAATATAAAAAATAAATAGGAGCTCGTGGCTAAATAAATACAGCCGCACAGGCCGATCTTCCGGGTTAAGCCGCGCTTGGAGAGGTTTGTCTGTGGATGGGTGACCATCTGTAATAGCGAGTTTCCTCCGTGCCTCGGAAAGCACGTAAAGCCGTTGGTCCCGGCTGTCATTTGTAGATCTTTGACATTCGTTACTGTTAGTCAGAAGCTCTAAAGTCTGACAACCAGTCTTACCATAGGGTATCGTATTAGTATTACCCAGTTACTGGGTTGTGGAGGTCCGACAGGCAGTCGCTCCATGTAAAATACTGATATCCAGCTGCATCTGGTTTGACTGGAAGCCAACCCCAATATAGTTTGGGAAAAGGCAAGGAAGATGATGATTGATATAAAAAAATATGTGTAGTTAGTTACATTGTTTTTTCATAATTATAAATGAGGGACTAATTCTATGCTGTCATCATATGATGACAGCATAGAAATTCGAAATTCTAAAAATAGATAGTCGAAGAAGAGATATCTGTTCTTCGACTATCTATTTTTTGAATTTCGAATACACATATTTTTTTTTTCTCTTAACCTTTTTACACACAAATATCATTTCATCTTCAGACCTTATCCGCATTATGGCATGTATTTGCTTTCATGAAATGCTTTGATTGTCATTTCAGTAATCTGCTTTTTTATTAATAATACGAGTATCATTCATGTATGTACGTTACTTACCTTTTCAAATACCTTATTGCCACTTTTTTCAGATTTCCTCAAATTCAATCGTTCAGGAGGTAAAGTTCAGAGATTGTTGTTGCAGGTAGTTAGTCCATCGTTTACGAGCACAATTTCCTTAACCCGTCTTTTACTACTTGTACGCAATAAAGTACGGGCATATATGATGACAGCATAGAAATTCGAAATTCTAAAAATAGATAGTCGAAGAAGAGATATCTGTTCTTCGACTATCTATTTTTTGACAAGTGGCAAGCTTTACAGCAATAAAACGAAGTTACCGTATAGACACTGGTATTGATATACATCTTAGAGGTGATCAAACTGTTACTACAATCGATCTGTTAATAACTGTCGACCAAAACCTAGACAGAGAAAACTCTCCGTGGCATAAAAAGTGCGTTAGACAGTTGGTTCCGTCAAGCTTTTGTAGGATCTAAGACGGTCGTTGACAAAGCATCGGAAACCCAAAATTCTTGCTATTTTTCACGAAGAGGTTTTGTTTTGGCAAGTAAGAGTAGTGTTGATCTAATAGGCACTGTAAATATACGGCACCTATTCAGGTGCATTTGGGTCTACTTTCTATGTTCGTCAACGAAAACACGGGAACGGATACAGATGTACGAACATAATTACGTCAAAATTAAATTGCGGACGGATAATACCGCCACGACTGAAGTCATTTTGATGTGGCGCTAGTGTCCATGTCATTACATCAAATTGCATTAAAAAACTGTAGTCCGCAGGTGAGCATGAATGGTGGCGCGGACTCTAAGGAGCTATCTGTCAAATCGTAATATCATTCATTCTTAGTTTGGGCTCGTTGTCAAAACGTCTGTCACTAAGGCCGAAACTACGGGTTTCGTGTTTAGAGATTAGACCCAGTTAGATTGAAAGTCGAGTCTTATGTGGTTTGGATTTTTTCTCTTCTTTCTTTCTTGATTCTTGCAACAGATATCATGTAATAAAATATTTTTATACATAAGGCTGCATTTCCATTATACAATTTACTTGTATACAAGTTGCAATTGTATGCAACTTCAACAAGTTACAAGTAGGTAATTTGAACTCTAGATTGTGTTTTTTTTTTAATTCTAGCCACTTATATACTATTATGACGTCATATGTCTATGCAAAACTTGCCTAATGGAATCGCGCCTTTAATGCAACAAAACACAGTATGCGTTGATGAAGTTACATCATCACGCGTAGCATGACCAAATTCTATCTCTAGAATAGACAAAATGTTTTATGGTTATTTGTATACTAATCGACTTTTTGGCACATGTATGACACGATTTGTACATCATTGAAGAATAGTAACATTTCTTTTCTATATTTTATACATTTCCATGCTTAAAACGGTAAAATTCTCTCTACTTTCTGTACATTTTGTCTTTTCTTCCGTCAACAAAACCTCTTTCTACGGCGTCATGGTACGCTTGCTGCAGTTCATTCACAATATCACACTCTTCTCGTGTAACACTATGTACCGTTCTTATTTTTTAACCAGCAGTTTAAAAAATTTAATACACTATACACGTTCTGGTAGTTTTCGAAAATGTTACTGCAAAAACCTGTAAGCAATAACATAAATTATATTCAAAGACTAATAAAAAAATGCACCAGACGTTTGTTTTTTCATTCACAAAAACAAGTTAAGTAAGTTTTGTAACTGTTTATGCAGTTACGAAACTAAGTTTTGCTTATTTTAAATTATCTTTCCTAACTGGATATTTGAAGTTAATTTGTTAATTATCGCGACATCGGTTGCGCCAACGCCGCCTGTAAAATTGAAACGGTGTTTTCAATTGCCAGTTTTATAAGAAAAAGTTGTTAATCCTACAGAAAAAAAAACAAGCGTTCATTTGCTCAGCCTTCCAATGGGTGTCTCGCCGTCCAATCATGATCCGTCGAAAGCGCGTCGTATTCCACGTGCACTTCAAAGAGCTGTCAGCAATCTGACGGGGATCCCTTTATGGGCCAAAGCCTGCCGGAATCGCGAGACTGGAACGTAAAGGGCTATTGAAAGACACTGTGGATTGTAATCAGTACGAGTCTGAAAGTCCCTCCCGTCCCGCCTTAGCTGGCTTTTGCCTCATGCATGCATCGGGGAAAGTTAGGAACTATCATGTTCTTACTTCATGAGTACCTATCACATCTGATTTCCAGGGCGGATTAGGCATAAATACTAATTAATATAAATACTTATATATTACTTGTATTTACATAACTACTTATTTATAATTTATATGTGTACTAATATTTATTTAGGTAAACATTCATTTATCTCATATTATTTTCTTGTTCTCACACACTACTGTCTACATTTCTTTTTTCACTCTTCCTGTCGCAGGTCTGCTGGTAGAAATTTCTTATGAAATAAGCAGTGCCTTTGTACTTTTAAGTTTTGGTGTGTCCTTTATTTTATATTGTGGGTACATAAATGATTAAATAAATAATAATAGGTATACATTACATCCAAGTTCCAGCTAAATAATCTCATCTGAGTCAAAGACTTCAAAGTTTGGAATAAACATATAGGATACAGGGCGATCTTCCTTGATCACATAGATCAGGATTCGGTGCATTGAATTTGAATCAAAAAGCTATCACCACATGTAGGCAACAAAGCTGGCAGCCCAAGTAAAAGCTGCAACAAATATCCGGATTTAATTTTATCGAACAGGAAAACTTAGATTTTTACAGATGTGAGTCAGTCATCTCAAATCAGGCGAGTGTGCGCCAATGATGTTAATAAACACTTGAAAAGTATTACAAGAGTTCTTTACAAAACATCGTAAGAGACCTCAACATTCAACAACTACTAAACAATTAAAAAGTTTGCTGTTTTTTTTCTGTCTCTATGGACACACAGTCTTATGCTAGCTTCACACGACACGCAATGTCACAAGTCGCAAGAGTCACGACGAGCCCCACATCAGCGTGCGCCCGCGCCACCTTGAGTGCGATCCGACGTCTACGGATCGGACACTGCAGCCCGAGCTGCGCAAAACCACTGCTCGTTGCAAGTGCGGAGCTCGGCACGATTCGTAATTTACGCGCCGTCTGACGATATACCGCCTAAAAACAAGCAACTAGTGTGAACATACCGTATGGAATGCAAATAAATGAATATTATATCAGCATTAAGTAGACGCCAAAATAAGGATGCAAAGAAAAGTGTGCTTTTTAGATTTTTTCTGTAAATTGTTAAAGTGAATTTTTTCACAAATAAAAGTATTATAATACTTTTTTTTTATTTTATTTTTTAAGTTTTAATAAAAGCATAGGTAAAAAAAACATTTAAAAATATAAGAAATAGTTGCCAACAGGGTTCAAGCCACCGCGGTCAGGGCATTTTGCTGGATTGATATGGAAACTTTTTTTTTTAATCTTTTAGCTTTTTGAATTCTTCTGCAAATCGCATTAACAAGCCTGAAATTGATAAAATAATAAAGTAAAAATTGCACCATTTCTTACTTACCTAGAAGTACCAGAATAGTAGACAAATAGTGCATTAGGTATGATTATTTTGCATCAAAACGGTTGGCGTCAAAAATTTAACATAGTCATAAATTTAAGGCAAGCACATTTCGAATTCTTAGAACATTACCACATTTGTGTGGTGTTTTGTTTCGTATTTATAGGTAACGAGTTGTTTATATGTGCAACAATTTATTTCTACGTACTTAAATACTACTAAAGGTTTCTATGAGAACTGCGAACCATAATTAATCTATGAGCTGACGAATATTCAATATATACAACATTATTTTTTGTTTATGCGAAACCCGATACACCTGTCTAGTATTTTTGTGTAAAGAATCTATGTACAAAATTTTAAAACCGTATCATAAAAAATCACTAAGTTATAAGATTGTATATTACCTGGTTGTCCGTTCAAAAACATGCTCATTTCGCAGTACACCCGCTTAAACCGCGTGTCCTGTGTTATACACTCGTGATAATAGCTTGGCAATAGGTACCTAACCGTACGGTGATTGTATTGTACATGACTGGTAATAAAATTTAATTAAAATATTTTTGAAAAAAAAAATATAACATGGTGTAAAAATTATTGGAATCGAATCAGTTACTGATTCTGAACAAACTATATTCAGGTTTCGCATATACTAAAAATAATGTTGTATATTAATTTACCTGCTTACTTATCAAAAAAACAAACACTTTTTTAGACATACTTATTTAATAAACCAAAGTTTCACTGCATGGCAGAACTTCATTTAACGATTTATGGACTACGAAGAAAACTAACATAGATATAATAATAGTATACAATGGTACTGCTTATTTCTTAAGAAAACACAAGGCTTATTTTGTTATTTTGCATCCATCGATCTAACATGGACAAAACGATGCAAAATAATATTCTGAACGTATTATTATACTCAGCCCGTGCTGAAATAAATAAGCTTAAAGTAAAATGTAAAATTACAAAGAATTAAACAATCAGCACTCGTTATATATCTTTATCAAATCATCGTCCCAACTTCGAAGCAATGCCCTGCTATCCTTTGCGTCCTTCGGGTGCGCTGTCATTTAATAACGTTATGAACGAATTATTATCTAAGGTCTTACATCGAAAACTCAGTCCGGAACCTACTTACCCTGTCATCCCTAGTTGTCAAAATCCATTGACATTTGAAGGGTTCATTGATCTTTTAAGATCAACAAAGGACTATTTCTTTTTAAAATACATTATCGTTTTATTAATAATATTGAGAGATTTGACGACACGGTTAGCGCAGTGGCTCAGCGATTGGACTGCAGCGCTGCGTGTCACGGGTTCGATTTCCGCACGGAGCAAATATTTGTATGATCTACAAGTAGTTGTTTCGGGTCTGGGCATTTGTGTATGTGAGTTTATATGTTTGTAAACGCACCCACGACAGAGGAGAAATTCCTAGTGTGGGGTAACCTATAAAAAAAAAACACGGTACTTCATAAGTCCCACGACGCCAGTAAGAGTTTTGAAAAATTATTGATAATATCTATTTGACACATATTTTTTATTTTGTTAAATGAATATTTACAAAAATAATCAAAAATCTAATTTCGAGCGGAAGCGAAGTTCGGCTTGTGACGTCAGGATGCACTAAAAAAGATACCACGTCATGACGTATTGTGAATATTGTATAAGCGTCCTATCTTCGTCAGTTTTGGTTTACGTAACAAAAGAAAAAATACGTGGCAAATTTTTATTAATACCTAATCTAATTGATGGACTAATTCGATATTTCGGTACACAATCTGAATAATTAATTTTCTAGACTTATATAACAAAAAAAAACAACCACTGGCATTTCTTAAGTATATTATTTATAATCTAAATTAAATATGAATTAGCATATTATTTATAAATAATTAAATTAATTTATCTTGGAAAGATAAAAATATAAACAATTTTCTAATTTAAATATTATTTAGAACCTATTTAACATAATCCGCCTGCATTGATTAAAAAATTAAAACTTTCAAATTACAAATTTACAGTTACCGTCTATTATGATCTGATAGAAGTCGCTCTGGTCAATGTATTGGGATTTCTACAGTCTACAAGTTGAACCAGTTTATAAACTTTCATTCAATCACGCTCGTCCTGTAGGAAAAACAAAACTTGCGTTAGTCTCTCGTACCGAGACTAGTTTTCAGCAATTAAAACTGTCACTTTATGTGTTTTTTTTTCATGGTAAAATCAAATCAAAGGAGCCGACCCGGAGCAGGACGGGACGGACTGTCAGAGTCGTACTGACTAGAATCCACGGTAATCCTTCAATAACCCTTTATGTTCCAGGGTCACGGTTGCCTGATGAGAGTGAATCCCGTGAATCCGGCAGGCTCTGGCCCTGTTCTGGGTCGCGGCACTTACTTTATGTGTTAAGATAGAATTTCAATTTTTTTTTTTTTTTTTTAACTGTCACACAACGCCATCTAGTCCCAAGCTAAGCGGAGCTTGTGTTCTGGGGTCGCGGGACCAAGGGATTACCGTGACCCTAGTACGTAAAGGGCTATTGAAGGACACCGTGGATTTTAGTCAGTACAAGTCTGACAGTCCCTCCCGCCCTGCCCTGGGTGGAAGGACTCATTTGATGATTTTACCACGAAAAAAAAAAAAAAAAAGCGGAGCTTGTGTTATGGGTACTAGACAACTGATAAACATACTTATATATTTCTAAATACATACATATTATAGATAAATTACACCAAAATTACAATTCAAAAGCTAATCTTATGTTATATTGATTGTTGGTACTATAATGTAAGAGAAACTTTGTGAGGATGTTTGTAGATTTTTCACGCAAAAAGAACTGAACGAATTTAGTTACTGACGTCACGGTTTCTTTCTCTTTAGTAATTTCTCACGTATCATGGACGTATTTACAAAATGAAATGAAATGATGATGTAGGTCATACAAATATTTGTTACGTGTGGAGATCGAACCTAGGACATGCTGCGCAGGAGTCGACGCTCAGCCACTGCGCCAACCGCGTTTGTTAATATGTCAATTCATTGGTATAACTACCCTATTTGTAATGATGGGTACTTAAACATTTATGATGTCTGTTTTTTCGAAAGATTTAACAAAAACAATATATTTAGTAGGTAACCCAGACTTAGTTACTAAAAATTAACAAATGAATATTCAAATTCTATGTCAAAGGCGGTGACGCTGAGTAACAATAAGTATTAAGAGGTAACATAACATGCCTATTTCAAGCAATAATATTATCAATCTCATGCAAATATGCGAAGCAATTAAACCATTTACTTGATAGCGTTCCCCTCTCCTGGTTTTTCAAAGAAAATTGAATTGTTAGTTTCGATACAATTTTCTCCTACTCAGAGCTTATTATGTAAAAACAGATATAATAGCGAAGTATATAGATGTTATAACTGGCTACAGATTTTAAAGAGGCGAACAAGTACCTGTACAATAAGATGTTTTTGCAACATAATTATTTACCTTCTCTTGTTTTCGATATTGTGTTTCTTTTTTCTTAGGTACGAATTAATACTGGTTGTTTTTGATAAGAATATATGAAGTTTTTCTTCAGTCTTCTTTTTCGTTTAACCCCGATGCATTTCGAAACATGTTATTAGTTTGATTACCATGTGTGTGTCTTTCTTGTGGCACCGTAACTATAAACGGGTAAACCAATTTGAAAGGTATTTTAGCGATGGTTATTAGCTTTTCATCAAAATCAGTTCAGCCGTTTCAATGTCATTAGCTCTTTCCTTATAGCTTGGGTTTTATTTTATTTTATCGATTAGCTTAAAATTTATTTGAAACTGGGTAGGATAAGTATGTATCGCCTATCGTCGTAAAAATAATATAGTTCGAGACTTATAGAATAATGATGATAATGATCTTTAATTACTTCGTTTATTATTAGATAATATTAATTAGAGAAAGTTTAAAGCAAAGTGTTACTGCAATTAAGATCTGAAAAATACAAGTGGAGAGGTGGGTAACTCTCTACAACAGTACAATATGTCCTGGGGATCTAAAATGGACACTTTAGTAGCGTTTCTAATATCAGTGTTACTAAATATTATCTTTATAGATGACTACTGAATTGCTTGAACAATATAATGGAACATTCCACGTTACGAATTTTATCGCAATAAATATACAAAGTAGTTATTTTTTGACCGGCTGGAAATAAATCCTCATTGTAATGATGGATGTTTGTCGGATAGGATAACTTTCATCTCGATTCACGTTCCCGTAGGATAATTTTCGACCTACACACAGACGAAGCTTATGTACTTGGCCTATATCTAGTCCAGAGTTGAGTTGTCCAGATCTAAGATGGATCGAACTCACCCAGAATTAACTGGAACTACTGCGTTCACACATAAAAAAAGTTTATGATCAGTAGCATAAGCGGATATTTTTTTTTTAGTATTATATAATTTTTAGAAAAACAAATGAACTGTTTTATTTCTTTATATTCTAAATCTATATTTTTAAATAAAGAATCTAAAAAGAAGAAGAAATCATTTTTTTTTTGATGTTTTTACCTATGGAACAAAGTATAAACAGGAGAAAGCCGTCTGAAAATCTTGAAAATTTTATTAATAGTCTAAAAAAATTGACAAAGGTGCAGTCCGTATTATCAACATTTAACTAGGAGCTCTTTCAGTTTTTTAGTCCCTGTAACTTGCTTTGCAGTTGACAAAACACTTTCAATCATAGCTATTCATAAAGATCGTGACGGAATAGTAAAATTTAATTTTGTATGTTTTAAGCCTTTGTCAAACAGACTGGCGTGGCGAATGCGAAGCGTGACGTTTTTATTTGTAATGTATGGAATTGTTTGAATCCAGTCCAATCCAAACATAGAAACGCGATCCGATAGCGTGACAGAACTATCGCACTGACGTCTCGCTTCGGAAACGCTTCGCTTTCGCCTGTCTGTTTGACAAAGGCATTACTGAAGAAAACATCGTGAGGAAAGTTAAATGTGAGTCTTGATGGCTATGAGGGACGGTAGAATGGCTGAAATAAATAGTAACGATAGTTTGGACTGTGATAAAAATGATGTGGCCAGAAGATAATGAATAGTGTAATGAATAGGCAATTTGAAAGTCATCAATAAACTGCAAATATAATTAGTCCATCAGCCACAGTTTTGAAAAATACAAGTATATCTTTATTCCTTTAAACCAGTGCATATTTACAAAGATATACGACATCAAAATTCGAGATAAGGGGATCGTGACGTCAGAAGCAAGTAGAAACAGCACTTGCTTGTGACGTTTTGCCAAGTTTAAAAGGAAAAAAAGAAGAAAGAAAAAACTAAAAACTAAGGGTCAAATATTTATGATAATCTAACTGACGGACTTATATAATTGTATCTATGTACATTTTTTTTTGTTTTTTTTTGTATTAAGATAAATTTATTCCTAAGTATACATAAATATAAAAATACAAAATTAAAATAAAACTAAACTAAACTACATATTATAGAGCATCGAAAAATTCATCCTCAACGCTGTCGGCTGGTAATGTGCCCAAGAGACTGGCGGCGTTGCCTCTCTGTATGGCAATACTTAGCCTCTGGCCAAGGTAAAAGCCAGCTCTTGGGTCACGGGAAGCGTCAATAAGTCTTTTAGAGATTTCTTTAAAGAGGCTGTGAGCACTCGGACCCCATGGCCCTATAGTTTCAACCCCAAACGGCTCAAAAATATAGTTACTACTAAGGTTGCTATATTTGCGCCGTTTGAGGTTCTCAGCAACCGCAGCAGCAGCGCCAGCAGAGCACGATGAACTTGGAAGATGAGATGGCGCAAGAGTATCGACACAGGTTGCGTCCCACACTAGAGGCCTACCCATCTTCCAAGGAAACAAAGACATACCGTCAGGTCTTTTGCCATCTTCGCGTGCCAAGCCGTTGGGTTCTAAAACAGCTGGAACGCCGACGGTAACAAGAGCTCGTCGAATAATGTCGTTTAGGTTCGCGTGCCGCGCAAAACGGCCAGCACTACGGCTGCAAGACAGGCCATGGTGTCCGAGGCTATTGACAACTTCACCACAGTGACAGCGATGAGGAGAGCAGAGTGGGGCTCCGATCCGGAGAGAAACAGCGAGGCGGAAGGTAGTGTCATCGAGTAAGGTACCGATGCTCGACGACGGCAGTGCGTGAAGCCAAAGACCCGACTCCCACCTACCCACAGCCAGCAGGCGCGCACGCTCAGCAGTAGTAGCAGATGTGTTAAGTAGATTATTCTGAACTACACTGCAGAGCGGTTCATCCCACTGACGCTGGGAAGATGGGTTGCCGGGTTGATCGGTATTCGGGGAAGCGATTTTCCAAGCGTCCAGAGCCTGAGAGAAGCACGGTACATCAAAATCAGTCAGTGTGGAAGCCAGGATATTCCTGACTAATTTTTCAGTACTGTGAACTGAAGAAATGAACGCCGGTAAACTGATACTAGAAATTTTGCGGACGCCGAGACCACCCATGCGAATGGGAAGAGTAGCTTGAATCCAAGCTCGGTCGTCCAAAGCCACATTTAAAATGGATGACAGTGTATGTCTGATAATGAGGTCAATTTTGTCCAAAAGATGATTGAGCTTCCATAAATGGGAAGCACGAAGGAAATATATCAATTTAGGGCCAAAACAACAATAGCGAATTATAGTAATGGCTGAATGCATGTTAATTTCGAGCAATCTACCTGAAACAACACGGAAATTTTGAATTTTTTCGTCAATAAAGTCAGGAAAAGAGTTGTCAAAAATTGGCGACCCTAGGAGGCGAAGAGACGTTTTATCAATAATTTTGATGTCTGGGGCTATTGAGTAAAATTTAGGAATTGTCAATTGTCTGTCGGTGTTGTCCGCTAAAAAAAGTTCACATTTCGAAAGGTTGAGGTCTAAGCCAATGGAATGTAGTTCATTCTTCAAGAAAATGAGATCATTCAGAACGGTGTCAACATCGCCACCCAAGGTCCCGTCATCAAGGTACCAAACGTTAAATTTAGAATTTAGCTGACGAACTATTGGGTGAATAGCTAAACTAAAAATCACTGGCCCGAGGGGGTCACCTTGTTGACAGCCAACAGCAGATTCTAAAAGGTTGTCCCGATACAGTAATTTAGATGGGTGTCTATAACATTGCCAAAGAAAACTATAGATTTGGGGTAGTTCTTTTTTAATTTATTAAAAAAGAACTACGGACTTATTAAATTTTCTCAGTCAACTAACTTATTTTTTAATAGGGCACATTTTATTTCAGTGCATGGGCGAAGCTGCAGGCACTGTAATAAAAAGTGCCGCATATAAGTAAATACAGAGTCATTATTCAATACACAGAATTAGTTCATCATCCGTGTTGCAGCGACAAAAAGCGCCCCCCACTGCAGCAAGCACGAACCAGCGGCGCTTCCGACATTTCTGGCATACCAAGCATTCAGCGTCTTGAACATCGGTATAAGTTTCCACGGTACAGCATACCTACTCAAGAAATATTCAAGTGGAGTAAACAGCAATTATTCACGGTAAAGTAAAGCTTGGTGCGAGCATGCGGATGGCGAGTAATGGGTGACTTGCCGTCTGATCATGGACCGCTGACTGACGGGGCCCCCCTTAGAGGGCGAAAGCCAGGGTCACGGGACTGTCA
Source organism: Agrotis puta (assembly GCA_943136025.2). Lineage (NCBI taxonomy): Eukaryota > Metazoa > Arthropoda > Insecta > Lepidoptera > Noctuidae > Agrotis > Agrotis puta. Next base: position 7,461,321 of record OW964171.2, read on the forward strand.
TCAGGTAACCTTGAACCTGGAACGTAAAGGGCTATTAAAGGATCACCGTGGACGTGGATTTTAGTCAGTACAAGTCTGACAGTCCCTTTCATCCCGCCTTGGATGGGAGGACTCATTTGATGATTTTAACACGCTAATGGTAAAATTATCAAAATGAGAAAATGGTAGTAGACAAAACGCATGTAGGACGCACGCTTGTAAGTCATGAGTCAACCCAGCCAGCCGGATTACTTTGTATAATTTATTTCATTAACACTGCTCTCATAACGGTTAAAGAAAACATGGTGGAAAGACGTCCTAGAATCGAAAAAACTGATAAATATTACACTTACCCGCACTGAGCCTGCCTCCACCATGATTATGGCCCACTTCTTCTTACAGAGAGGAGGCCTCTATCCAGTGTAGTCTCTTTGACTAGTATTTATATCATTACATCAAATTGCATGAAAAATTTTCCGGAGGTGAGAAGGTTGCGCGGACTCTAAGAAGCTATCTGTCAAATCGTAATATGATTCATTCTTAGTTCGGGCTCAGGGCGTCTCCAGCAGCGGTTGGGTTTCCAACACACAGTGGCGGATGTTCTCTGCCTCACGCCTCCTTCTGAGCTAGCATTACTCCTTCATGGAAGGAGGTGACTGCTTCCCATTTCGCTTCGCTCCTTTTTTGGTAACGAATACGGTAAGAATATACAAGATATGATATTTTTGCTACACACTGGTGATTTCATTAAAAGCTTTTTTAAAGTAAGTTTTGAGTAGCGTCGTGAACGCTTGTGCTATTACACTGAAAAAGTCGTCTCATCGCTTATTGCAAGCACGGCTACAGACTTTGCAAGGTTTCAATTCTGAAAAAAAAAAATAGAGAATACTTTAGGTGTCAAATGCTTTTTTCTGCATAATTGAGTGGAGCTGTGAAGGACAGACCTATTTCTTTACTTTTAAGGCGAACTTTGGAAAAAAGGTCACCTTTTTCATCAGATTATTATCAATACAGATGCTTATAGTTTCTGTATCAAAAGGTTAAAACGAGCCCCTATTATCAAGACTTCGCTGTCCGTCTGTCTGTCTGTCACCAGGCTGTATCTTAAGAACTAAAAAAAAGATCGATTTCCACTAGGACCAATTATTTGTATGGTTTACAGTTTTAATGTTTGTAAACACACAAGAAATTCCTAGAGTGGGGAAACCCAAAAACTCTCACTGAAACTAAAACGGAAAACCATTCCCAACATATCCCAAGAACTTAATACCAAAACTAATTCGCAAAAACAACAGTTATTCAGCCCCAATAATTGCACGGCAGTTTACGTAATCGCAGTGACGTGGGTGGCAAACGTGGCAATTGCAAATCGTGGTGGCCGTTTCTATAGGTGGCAATGCCACCTGCTAAGTCAGCAACACAGCTTCAAAGAAAACCTGACGTGAGACTTGAAGACACCGACCAGATCGTATTTAGTTTTATAAGATAATCCTTATTACTTCCTCCATCTCGAAATTGAAACGCTCCAAAATGGTGAAATCCTTCCCTATTTTATAGACTAGATAAAATAAATATTTGTTGCAATCTATTTGACGACTCGCTTTTGCCCGCAGATTCGGTCGCGTTATTCTGAAACTTGACAATGAATTCGGCGATACGTATCGCCATCTATTTATCATACAAACATATACGAGTATTTACCTTATGGCGGCCATGCACGTTAAGCTGGGAACAAACTATCAGACGCGTCCGTCCGACGCGGCTGAGAGACGAGGCTTATTGATATCTAGCTAGTACATTTAATACTACACTGTGCTGACTATCAGTCGTAAGCCACAGACGTGACCTTGAGTCGCCCTTGAGAGTTCGGATGTCCGAACAGAAATTGGCCGGCTGGATGTTTAAGAGTATTAACCCTTTACGTTCCGGGGTCACGGTAGCTCATCAGTCCCGCGACCCCGGCTATATACGGTCTACAGTCATTTTATTCACATAATATATGCACTAAAATAAACTACCTACCTTTGCGTTTGTTTTTCTTATTTTTATCTTAATTTTGTCTAGACCACTTAAATGCTGGTGAGCCAAGCGTGCAGTGTACCGGTGCTAAAATTGCATTTTTAAGTGTTATCTAACAAATTGTAGATACGTACTAATTATTTGCATACGAAAGTAACAAGTTTTAGAATTGGTCTTTCTTTAAACGCGAATTATATCGGTAGGTAAAAGTATTCCTGAAAATATTTTTAAAGAATAAAGTTATTTTTAAAGGATATCGTAATAGTTGAAGACATCAATCAGGCTTTTATCTTTCCATTGTTAAATACAATAGTAGTTACTCTATCGTTTGATACGTTTTTGAATATAAAAGGAAAAACACATTTAAGAAACAAAAAATTATAGCCCAACTACCATGAATGGGGCCCAAGATACCAGGTCGCAGCTGTCATGGTTCCAAACAGAGGAATCTCTTAAATATGCACGACGTGTCAAGAAGTAGGGGAACAGTATATAAGACGGGGACGCGAGGTACGATGGGAAATCACACACTTAAGGCAAACTTAACACAATACTAACGTATCGCAAGCGCCAACAGGACGCCATTTGCTAATGGCCGCTTGCAATGATGTCCTGATGGTGCTTGCGCTACGTTATGCGCGCGACACACGACTAAGATACGATAATATTTTATCTTAAGCTACCATATCGCTTGCCATACAATTCAATGGACCATCACACACGACGAAGATATCATACATTTCATATTTTGGTATCTTAAGATAGAATTGTATGGCTGGCGATTTTGTATCTTAAGATAAAATATTATTGGTGGTCGCGCGAGCTAACATGGCTGCGCGAGGCGTGCGTGGCCGCGCGACGCCGGTACACCAGATTCCGCAGGCGCCGCACCCGACCTCCGGATGCGGCGACTGTAGAGGCGGAGCTGTACGAGGGCTACAGGGCAGCGAAGACCGCCCTCCGCGACGAAATCTTGCGGGCCAAGGAATTGGCCCGCAAGGAGATGCTGGAGACCCTGGACGGGGACCCATGGGGCCGGCCCTATAAGTGGGTGAGAGAAAAGCTCCGCCCCTGGGCTCCCCCGTTGACGCAGAGTCTCCAGCCTCAGTTCGTGGAGGACGTGGTGAGCGCCCTGTTCCCATCGCGGGGAGAGCACACTCCCCCGCCTATGGCTCCGTCTCTGACGGATTCTGACGGAGAAGCTGACGCAAACGCGGACCACAGCGACGACGACGTCTACGATGCTCCAGAGGTGACCGAGGTAGACCTGAGAGTGGCGGTACAACGGCTCAAGGCCAAAAATACCGCCCCAGGACCCGACGGCCTGCCAGGAAAAGCCTGGGTCCTGGCCTCCGGGACTCTCGGGCCTCGACTGGGGGGGCTCTTTAGCGCATGCCTGGAGAGGGGCCAGTTCCCGCTTCGTTGGAAGACGGGGAAACTGGTCCTGATCCAGAAGCCCAGGCGCCCTGCGGACTCTCCGTCCGCATTCCGGCCCATCGTGCTGCTCGACGAGGTGGGCAAACTCTTTGAAAGAGTTATTGCAGACCGCCTCGTCGGGCACCTGAATCGGGTGGGCCCGGACCTCTCGGAGAGCCAGTTTGGCTTCCGGAGGGGGCGCTCGACGGTGGACGCTATCATGCGCGTAAGAGCCCTCACGACGGGGGATGCGGTATCCCGGGGCAGGGTCGTCTTGGCGGTGTCTTTGGACATCACCAACGCCTTCAACACCCTGCCCTGGAGTTGCATCAGGGAGGCACTCCGGTATCACCGGGTGCCGACCTACCTCCGTCGCACGGTCGAGGACTACCTGACGGACAGGGCCGTCATCTACCCCGGTCACCAGGGAGAGTGGAACCGGCGAGAGATGTCGTGTTCCACAGGGATCGGTCTTGGGGCCGCTCCTGTGGAACATCGGCTACGACTGGGTGCTGCGCGGCGACCTCCCTGACGGCGTCGGCGTAATATGTTACGCCGACGACACGCTCGTCCTGGCGGAGGGAGAGTCGCACCAGGCGGCGGCCGACCTGGCGACGCAAGCGGTGGCGACAGTCGCTCAAAGGATCCGGCAGTTGGGACTCGACGTGGCGCTGCACAAAACAGAGGCCATGTGCTTTCATGGCCGTCTGAACGCGCCACGTTCAGAGTCCCACATTGCGGTGGAGGGGGTTCGCATCGGCGTCGGGAGGACGATGAAGTACCTGGGACTCGTCCTCGACAGACGGTGGAACTTTAGGGAGCACTTACTACGTTTGGCCCCGAAGCTGAACCGGGCAGCAGCCGCCCTCAGGCGACTCCTGCCCAATCTCAGCGGGCCAAACGCCTCCAGCCGGAGGCTGTACGCCGGTGTCGTGCGGTCCATGGCCCTCTACGGGGCCCCTGTGTGGGCCCTGAGCATTCGGACGCGACCACTAAAGCTGGTCGCATGCCAGAGGGTCATGGCAATCCGAATGGTCCGAGGATACCGCACGATCGCCGGCGAATCGGCCAACCTCCTTGCCGGATTGCTGCCCTGGGATCTGGAGGCGACTGCCCTCCAGCGCGTCTACGAATGGCGCGTGGAGGCGCAGCGCCGGGGCGAATCCCCGCTGCCTCGACAGGTCGAGGCGCGGCGGGAAGAGCTCCGGCGCGATCTCAGGGCAGTATGGAGGGAGCGACTGTCGCAACCGAGGTCCGGGCACGCCGCAATCGCGGCGGTAAGACCCCTCTTTGAGGAGTGGCTGAATAGGCGTCACGGCGTCCTTACCTTCCGCATGACGCAGGTCCTCACCGGACACGGAAGTTTCGGGAGGTTCCTGTGTCTGATAAGGAGGGAGGAAACGCCTGGGTGTCACCACTGCGAGGACCGTCCTGAGGACACGGTGGAGCATACGGTGCAGGACTGCCCCGCTTGGGCAGAGCACCGCCGTGTCCTCACGACGGCGATAGGCGGAGACCTCTCGCGCCCGGCATTGGTCGAGGCCATGCTGCGGGGCGAGACGGAGTGGGAAGCGGTCGCCTCCTTCTGCGAAGCAGTCATGCTCGCGAAAGAGGAGGCGTGCCGCGTGAGGGAGAGAACAGTGTCCTCCCTCCGACCCACCCGCAGTGGTAGACGCCCACGGCGACGGACGTCGCCAGACGATCTCCGGCCACCGTAGGCGCGGGCATGCGGGCAGCGAGTAATGGGCGACTCGCTGCCCGACCATGGACCATGCCCGGGTCGACGGCGCGTTGTGTTCCACGCGCGCCTCAAGGAGTGTCAGCAAACTGACGGGGCCTGTAGAGGGCCAGAGCCTGCCGGGGTCGCGGGTCTTACCCATCACCGTGGCCCCGGTACGTGAAGGGCTCGTGAGGGACACCGTGGATTTTAGTCAGTACAAGTCTGACAGTCCCTCTCGCCCTGCCCTGGGTGGGAGGACTCATTTGATGATTTTACCACGCAAAAAAAAAAAAAAAAAAAAAGATAAAATATTATAGTATCTTAGTCGTGGGCGGCGCGCTTTAGTATTATGTTAAGTATGCCTTAAGAGTGTATGTTCCCATTATATACTGTTCCCCTACCTACTGCTTCCTGAATCATACCCCTGATCCAACTGCTTACGTGAGCTTTCTCATGTGTATAATACAGCAGTTATTAGCAGAGCGTCATCATCATCATCTCAGCCTAAAGCAGTCTACAGCTGCTGCACATAGGCCTCTCCAACCGCACGCCTTTTCACTCGATCACCGGCGAAGGTCGTCGCTCCACCTTGCCTGAGGGCGTCCTACCTTACGTACCTTTTTAGAAGAGTGAAAAAAAAAACAAATGAAAAATCTGCGCATTTACTAATTCATTTCAGTTTTTCTATATTTTTCTAAATCTGATCACTCTAATAACCTAACAAACCTCGTCATTAACCTGCTCTGTACACGAATTCAAACACAGTCGCCTACTAAATTAATCGCATCTACAAAATCTGTCCAGTTAACTTCTAAAACCTCCAACATAATAGACTCAGTTACTATTGTAGTCGCACAAACATAATCTTTTTGCTACAAGTTATAACCTAGGTAAATACAATCAAAGTTGGTTCGTATACATCCGTATGTGTAGGTCGCGACGGACATTCTCGTTGCACGTCTGATGCCGTCGGAATCATTTTTTGCGCTCTGTCTACTTCTTACCGCTTAAAAAGCGTGTTGGGCATCGTTTTTTCTACAAGCCCGTCGCGTCGTGACCTCGGCTGACATTAAAAATGGTTATGCTATGCGCACACGTGCTACTTTCTGCTGAAACAGGCTTTGATATGTCTGCTTCCATATTATCGGCGGGATTCAGACGTTTTCTTTCACGTCACCAGACGTCTGAGCCGAATATAATGTGCACCTGTCCTAACAAATGCTTTCTACAGCAGACAGAAAAATAAATGTCCGTAGTTCCGTATAGTCATTGTGTTGACGTTTCCTTATAATCCTTGTTGCTTCGTGTTTTGACATTCATTATTTGAAGCGCTCGCGCTCGTGGCTCGGGGTACACTTTAGGCTTGTTCAATGGTAACTTATTGTTTCAAAGCGGCTTTGGTATATTTTATTCTTGTTTTCTGTCTTCTTTTCTTTTCCTTCGTAATTGATCCATTTTTTTTTCAGTAAACGAGTGCGTCTTCTATTGTTTCATTGGTATTAAGGATTTCTTTTAATTGTGTATCTAACTTGGCATAGAATATAAAATGGATAGAAATGTTTAGCTTTACGGTACAAATATTTGTATAACCTACATTTAGTTGTTTCGGGTCTGGGTGTTTGTGTATGTGGGTTTCTATGTTTGTAAACGCACCCACGAGACAGAAGAAATTCCTAGTGTGGGACACCGTTTTTTGAAAAAAAAAGAAGAAAAAAGAAAGCTTCGTTCAGTAATAAATTAACTCAATTGATTTTGTTATAATAAAATTAAAAATATTTGAAATAATACTGTATTTTAAACTCAGTCTTTCTTATAACAAGGCCAAATTCGGAATTTTTCCTGAAATATTATCATTTTATTTAAATGTATTGAATTGCCATTAATATAACTTGGTAATGATACTTATAAACGGTTTTTTGGTCACCATTTTTAATTAGAAACTTTATAAAATAATATAAAAAATATACATTTACAAAAATCATAAATTAATGCATGATGACTGCATTTATGCAAATGAAAGTAAGTGTAATTATATTTTGAACAGCTGCTACTTTCTTTAACGCGTCAATTATCTATTTAAAGAGTTACAAATTTTGAGCTTGCTTTTAATTTGAATGATTAAGCCTTAAAATTGCTGTTAAATATTTGATTAGTTATCGTCAAATTAGGATTAGTAATTTCTATTAACAAACATCATTAAATATTTCAATAAGTAGTCTAAATTATGACTTGTAACTTTTTTCTTATCTAAATAAACCAATTTTTTTGCTTTGTTTCGGTTCTTGGCTTTTTGAAAACGGTTTTTTATCTAGGCCTTGTTAGTAAGCACAGCAAAACCAGATGTCAATGACATATTGAGGAAAACTCACCGATACTTGTCTATAAAGAGCATAAAATCTGCGTGACCAATCTGATGATTTAGCACTACGGCTTGAATTACTTCTAGTTGACTCACAGCGTGGATTTCAAGTTGAACTGACACAGTAACTATGAGAATTAACTTCATAATATACATTTATAAATAGCTGTTACTTACAGCTTCGCTTGTCTCCCTCTCTTTCTTGTATAGCCTATAAAAGTCCCTAAGATCCCGATTATCTCTGTATCAAAGATAAATACTATTTTAAGTAGGGTTTTTTTTTGTTGTTGCTTACCATGGGGGCCCTAAAATGGCGTCTTACAGCGAGAGTAGTTCAACTGTGGGAAAGAGACAGAGCTATAAAAGTCTTCTAGCGCCATCTCCCACAGTGGAAATACTCTCGCTTTAACACGTCACCTGATCGTGTCACTCTGGTAGGCAAAGTCTCTCTGCTTCCAAACGACTCCTTCTGCAGGTCTAACCATGTATCGCCGCAAATACAACTTTAGCATAACATATTTTGCTTTAACACACTTCTTAATTCTTTCCAACTATGGGATGATAGAATTCTAGTATAACTGAAACTGAATACCAATATTTATTTAAAAACCTATTTACTAAAGATATTACCTTTTATTTGAAACAAAAACAACTGTGTAATTCGGTAGACCTTGGTTATACTGGTTTAAATTTTTCTTTTTTTTTTTGTCAACCCGTAACAATTAATTATCAAATATAATAGAAAATATTTTTCTAAAGTTGTAAAAGACAATGTATTGTAGCTAAGATAAAAGTAAAACCTTGTGTAAACATATTAATATAGTACTCGTGTACTAAATGAAAATCGATGAATGATTTATTCAAAAATAGAAAATTAAAAACCGTGTAACAGCAACCGTATCTTCGCACACATTAGTGTAGAATTAACATAATAATTGTTCAATAAACAAGTTCTCTATTCTAGTTATAGTTTTACACGTGCCTGTACGAATTCTGTTTAGTTTTTAGAAAAAGAACACTGAAGACTTCAAAAAAAAAAAAGAAATAGCATAGATAGCTTTGTATTTAAATATTTTCAGTACGTATCATGCGTTGAACATATTGTATAGCTACTAAGATACTATATATAGTACTAGACGAATTCATAGACAGACGTCAAGGCCAGACTATCTTTGCCGGTCAACGACCCCGTGTTTCGTCGTCTGTAAGGCAACCGTTAAATAAAAAAAGAATTAAAAAGCGCAAGTTTGTAAATTGTCTGCATTCAAGCCGAAATTATTTGTTTAGTTCAATAAAGATAATTACACAAAATCGCTAATTAGGTGAGGGTGCCTCGTTTCATGATTGATTTTAAAGTTGCATAGCATTTTTGACCTTATAGTTGATTTTAAAAGTCATATTTTTATAATATGACTATTATTTTTAAAGCCACACGTTTCTGAATAATATATCTATGCAATCTTCCCCCGCTTCGAACCCCAGTTTCCTTCTTCAAACTTTATACAAAAAAAAATTGCTTATTTATAAGTAACTTAGATGAAAGCATAACTAACTTACTTCCGCATGTTATAAAACATTAGTTAAGATTATAAGAAAATATCTCAAGGCATACGTAATCTTTTTTGCTACTAAAATACATCCAAAAAGCTCTCCACAAGTTTGTTCACCGTCCACTTTTTATACGATATTTTGCAAAAATTTCCAGATCTTATACTAACAAATCATTGACTGAGATCCGTATCGAAAAACCGGCTACAGACGTAATAACTATGATACAAATAATAATAAAGTCCCTGCGAGGCATACAAATAGATTCCTACTTTGTTTTTTATCGCAGACAACAAAGCGTTTTATGGCTATAGGCGTAGAATCATAACTAGTCATAAAAAATTGTGCCTTAAATAACAAACATGGTTTAGAAACTGTATTATGAAAAAAATGTACCAAAAAATTGTACGATGGACAAATTACTTTAGTGGCAATTTGTGACTGTTTTTATCAGTTTATGTCTTTATTACTATCAAAACGTCTCGAGTAAATTAATTAAGCGTTTTATAAGACATTAATTATTCAAAACGGTGATAACAATCTGGTTGCTAATGAATTTTTAACTTTCGGTACTCGGCCAAACATTGAAAACCCCACAGCACGCTTTTATTTAGGTATTATTTTAAGTGTTTGTGCAGTGTTGGTGGGAACGGGGCATAAACACGTTAAATACAATAAAAGGATTGATAGGAATACACAGTATAATATATTAATTATTTCTTAAGCAAATTATTGTCACTGATCCAATTGGTATGAACTAAGCAAAACTTTAAGCTTGTTTAAGCTAATCTAATAACTGACTCATAAGCATGTCCACTTTTTCAGCATTCAATGTCCTTTTAATTAATAAGAACTAATAGGATAACTTATAATTGGCTTGTTAGAAAAAAAGAAAAGTCTTTGTAAAAAAAATCTTTAATTGGCTCCGATTCAGGAGGCTGTCCCGAAGCTTTTTTTTTTTTTATCGTGGTAAAATCATCAAATGAGTCCTCCCACCCAGGGCAGGGCGGGAGGGACTGTCAGACTTGTACTGACTAAAATCCACGGTGTCCTTCACTAGCCCTTTACGTACTGGGGTCACGGTAATCCCTTGGTCCCGCGACCGACTGTCCCGAAGCTAGAAAATAAAGTGATCAGAAATACTTATTTTGACAAAAGTTTACCTAGTACTTTCCAGGATTACCAATTTACCATACGTTTTTTTTATATTATCAAATGTGTCCTAAAAGAGACTGACAGTCTCTTTCGCTCCATCCAGATTGGGACTTAACTGACTAAAAACCAACCTGTTCCTTAAAATGGCCTTTGCGTTTCCGGGTCGCGGTAATCTCTTTTGACATTCCTTCATTCATTGAGCCCCTTAGGGTCCCCCCTTTTTTTTTCCTTTCCAATAAGCCACAGGAACCTACCGAAACATCCATGTCCGGTGAGGACCTGCGTCAAGCGGAAGGTGAGGAAGCCTCTCCAGCCACACCTCAAAGAGGGGTCTTACCGCCATGCTGCGTCGTGCCCTCTTAGATCCCATCTAGGTTCTTGATCGGACGGTGAGCTACCCATTACTCGCCATCCGCGAGACCGCGGCTGCAATAGCCGAAAATGCGTCTTCCATTATTGACGTTGTAGACTAGACATACTCGTACAAACATTTTAAAATTGAAATACCAAAAAACAATATCCATCACAAGAACTGCTATCTACTTTTCAAAATAGCAATAAAGTTCCTCCTTAATTGCTATTTTCAAAAGTAACGGTTCTTTTTCTGTTCTTAGTATCGATTAAAATCTGCTGTCTGAATTCTTTGGCAAAAAAACCAGACCAAACTTTTATGCTTTTTATTTAATAGTGTCTCTATTCTACAAAATTACAATAAACACCAAAATTATTATTCTACAAATAATAATTTTGGTGTTTTTGACGGTGTTTCTATGCAAAGAACAGACGTTAACTTAACTCAATAGATAGCAGATCTGATGTTGGTAAAGTCAAGCTTTTATCATATTCCAATCAATGCTTATGTTATTAATTTCAATGATGGTCATCAAAGTTCATAAAATGTATATTTATAAGAGAGACATACTCACAGCATCGGACTAGTTATTGAGATAGATACTTGAGGCGGCGATCCAGCCAGAGCCATAGGTTTTGCGATCTTGGTTTACGGGGCCCGTGTAGGCCAGCGCCGGTCTTTCGAGTTAACCGTATGTATAGAGAGAAAAGAAATAATACATCGAAAAACGGTTGAACCTGGGTTTCTACTTTCTAAGTCCGTCAACGAACACATGGGAACGGATACAGATGTCCGAACGTTATAAACGCCAAAATCAAATTGCGGACGCATAATACCGCCATGACTGAAATCGTTTTATCGCGGCGCTAGTGTTTGTCATTACATCAAATTAAACGTTAAAAAATGTAGTACTACAAATCTCCGCAGGTCATGAGCGGTGGCGCAGACTCCAAGGTCTTCCGTCAAATCGTAACATCATTCATTCTTAGTTCGGGCTTGTTGTCAAAACGTTTGTCACTACGGCCGAAACCACGTGCTTAGAGATTAGACCCCTGAAAGTCGCTGAATACCATTATTTCAGAAAAAGCAATTGCCTGTATGACCTTCAAAACTCAGTTCATAACAAGTTATAAGATACCAAAGCCAGATTAACAAACTTTCAGGCCATTGGCTCTAACGACGCGGTGAAATATCTACGTATGATAGCCGAAACTAACACCTTAACATGCTTTCAGAGGCACGAAGGAAACTTATTTTGTAATTAAGGCTCATCCGTCTACAAACAAACCTAGGCTAGCGTGACTTAACCTTGACAACTGTTTAAAGCTTGTATGATTTTGCGACTCGCTCGTCCAGACAGTCGCGCTCATATAGCTACTAGATACACGTGTTTAACAGGCCTGCGAATGTTTTGATACTAGTACAATCTTATGCTAACCTAGTAACTGCGTGACGATAAGTTGCAAGCTGCAATAACAAGCCCAAATGTTATTATTTAAAATTAGATTATGTTACCTAGTAACTAGTAATTATAGTGCATTTGCACTTCAGTCAAAATATTTTTTCTGTGCCCATAATTATAGATTGGAGCTTTGTGTTTCACAATATTTTTAATTTAATAATGTACTTAAATTCCAGAGATATTTTCATTCTATAACAATACCTCCTCTCCCTATCCTACAACCTAAACTACCTGCAGAATCCCACCTATGTCTGTTCATCAAAATTGGCCCAGCAGTTTAGGCTAAAAGTCTAACAAAGTCACTTTCACATTGTATCGTAGGTAGTTAGCTAGGCTTAATAAGAAGGCAAGTTTTATACAAAATTTGGTTCTGTCAGGTAACAAAATCCTCACTTGATAAACTTCATTCGATGACGAAATTTGCAAAAGAAACATCTTAAATCCTCCGTCACCCTTTACAGTTAATGGCGATCCAATCTAGAATGATGCATTTGATTACAGTTACCCAAATCAAGATGACCAATGTCTGTAAAGCAAGTTTGCATGTTGTTCGCGCTGCAGACAGAGACGCATCTAATAGACTATATTATTAAATAATTTTATAACGTCCGAGTGGCCGCAAATGTATTCAAGTGGGTCGCCAGACGCATTAGCGCGAATTCCTAAAACCGACTAGACGTGTTCATATGGCTTCTTTTGTTAGATGTTTTTCGGCCCGTCTGGCCGGTCACAAAGCCTAGAGATCGACTCACACATCGCCAATCCGCTTAGAAAAGCCTGCCTTTTTGTAAGCCCAGAAGTAACATAATTATTCTTAACACAAAATTATGTACGTAACGGCCGTCGCTCAGAAGGATCCTAGTGCACAAAAGAAATAGCTACTAAAAATAATGTATGCGCCAGACGGTTGCACACATTTTGCAAGTGCGAAACCTGTTTCTGTCGCAAAAAACTAACGAATATCAAAAACAAATTCTTCTTATTATTAGGCAGGCAATGCCGCGATGTGTAAATACACTATAGCGCATCGACGTAACCAAACGCGCCGCAAAACCTGAAGTAATTAGAAGGCATGATCAACGACTTCCCTACAGACTATAGAACTAACAGTTTTTTTAATTGATGATGATTTTAAAGAGAAATATTTCGAATGCCCGCTGGCCATAATATTTTAAAATAAAGAAACAGACACTAGATCTCAGACGGAAATAATTAGACGCCTCTTCATATGCATTTGTTTTATTGCCTGAATTTCAAATCAGATTACAAAAAATCTTTGATGAATTCTTTTGTTATTTTAACAGTGCGAAAAAAGTGCAGCGTCACCCATTTCTAAGTGACAGGTGTTGAAACATGGAGTAAGATAAATGAAAGAGGAATTAGCGGAGTTCCAAGCTCTTCAAGACAATCTTGATCTATTGCAGTATCTGGTTGAATGCAATACGGAGTTCAAGCCAGTATCTTTTGGTAGGTAAGTGAGTGTTATCTTTGGGCTCGGCTTGACTGTCACTAAAATAGCCACGAAGCATGATAAGACTTCGTGATACCTGCGTTCGCGAATTATCTAAAGAAGAATATTTAGTACGCATCCACAAGAAAAGTATACAAGTCTGTTCAAACAATTATAGGCCTTCAATGCCAGATGTATTGTCTATAGCAAATAATTTACTCTTGCACCGTGTGACGGCTGTTTCAAAAGAATGGTAATAAAATATGAGGTAAATATTTCGACCTTGAATGAAAATTTGGAAGTGCGTACGTGATCGTGTAATTCAGACGCGTCGTGAAATTATCGGTGCAGTTAGTAATCTATTTGCTGTTTCAATTTGATATTAAATGTAATTTGATGTCAGTCTTCTTTGATTGAACTCCAGTCACAGTCAGGACACTTTGAATTTAAATTTATTGTAGAAATTATAATTCTTAACCGTAATAACTTTCATGGTTCAAACAACTAATACTGTAATCTGAATAGCTTAACTAAAATATAAATAACCTTTTTTTCACCAGAGTGAACTTTCAAACTTAATTGTCCATCCAGCCAGCCAGCCTGTATCATCCCTCTGGAATGTGATAAACCACCATTTTCCATATTGCTTTGAAATAAATTACTATTTATGTTGCAGATCAGTCCTTTACCTTTTTAGTTGCCCACGCAGTTGATGTCGGAGCTCTATCTTCTCGTTTTCCACATTCATACTTATATGTAGCTTCTTCTTAACTATGTAACAGTTGGCTTCCAGAATACCCGTATGTTTAATGGATTACTTATTTCTTCCACAGCTGATAGAATTGGTAAAAGACCCTAGTCTCGGTGAGACAGGAATTCTGACTTCAACCAACGAAAGTCATGATAGTCAGGACCATCATTTACTTGGGTATATTAAAGTGTGAATAATGGCACACGAATTCCTTGGTGAGCTCTATGGTATACATTCTTAACTCGTCTCTTATAGAGATAAACATTATATGGAAGTTCATAAATTATCACCAACGGGAAATCCGATCAAGCGCACAGACATATAGTGACGGGGCCTGTAGAGGGCAAAAGCCTGCCGGGGTCGCGGGACTTACGAATTACCGTGACCCCGGTACGTAAAGGGCTAGTGAAGGACACCGTGGATTTTAGTCAGTACGAGTCTGACAGTCCCTCCCGCCCTGCCCTGGGTTGGAAGACTCATTTGATGATTTTACCACGCTAAAAAAAAAAAGCGTACAGACATCTTCGAAATCGAAATAAAAAGTATATTAACTTAGCCTCACACTTTAGAAAACGTGGCATCTCAATATTGTAACCTACTTTTGTGTACTGATATGCAACTTTGCAGACTCGGTCTAGTCTGACAACGTAACAATATTACTGCGAGTAACTTTGGATATCTTGGTGAGATCTAGAGCTGTCTGTGCTTAGAGATTTTCTGTCAGACTATGTTACATATTTGGGTGCTAAGTCAGAAACAAAAAAAAAACTCTTTAAATTGCTTCAGTAGTTGTAACTCGCTCGTATCTTACTATGGTGAACATTTTTATTTACGCACGTAGTTAGTGACTATTCGACTTATTAGCCCAAAATATTATCTATGATCTATTTTAAATCCCGTACAACGATTTTCGTCAAAGGACCAGAGTCATCGACATAACTCTTAAAGTTTTCAAGTTGTAGTGACAATGGGCAGGACACATCGCTCATAGACCTGACAACGAAAAGGGTAGAAAAATTTTCAAGTGGCAACCACGAACAGGAACACCCATTAGATGGACCGATGACATCATTTGAGACGCGGGCATCCGCTGGATGCACTGGTGGATTATTGTCTAATGGGGAGGCCTTTGTTCAGCAGGGATGACCACTGCTGAACACCTTCCAGCTGATGATGAAGATAATCTTTGAGATATGCATTCTACTGTGCGAAATAAAGCATTTGTTTGAGTAACAATCATACCAATCCTCAAGTAAAGTTTTTGAAGCAAATCTTAACAGTCACTATTCTCTCACACAAACCTAAAAACAATTGTTTGTGTACCGCCTAAAAATTTGCTCAGTGCGGGAATCAAAACCGCGCCGGGTGCAGAAGGCAATCACTTAGCTTCTACGGCAACTGCCTACTACTGTAGAGTCTTCAATTTATTTAGTTGTATTGTTTGTGTTGCGTTCTGTGATTTGATCGGACACTTTCATTGGCCAGAAATGCTTCAGCCATAGATTAGAAATAAGAGCATACAGAAAATGACATTCCATGAGCAATATAGACGAAAGAATAGTAAAAAATCTATTGGTTTAACATACACTACCATAGAGAAAGATGGGAGTATTTTTTTGAAAAAGGAAACGAATGTCATCTGTATATCTATTCCATTCTTTGATGAAAGCTACGTAAATATGAAGTAAATTAAGTGAAAGATTAAATATTTGATACAGGAATGTCTCTAAAGGTAAGCAAAGGACAA
Source organism: Agrotis puta (assembly GCA_943136025.2). Lineage (NCBI taxonomy): Eukaryota > Metazoa > Arthropoda > Insecta > Lepidoptera > Noctuidae > Agrotis > Agrotis puta. The sequence continues at coordinate 7,477,279 of OW964171.2, forward strand.
TTTAAAAAACAGGGTGTCAAGGGATTTAGTTCCACCGAGAACGGTTAATGATTTTTGTCCTGCATTTGGGAAGTATTTTATACTAGTAGATGCAAAACGCGTTTATCCTCCCAACTGAGACTACGACTCACCTTTCCCTTGATTGTTGTGCTCGCTTTCTCACAATACGTGCACTGCCAATTTGAGGTGCAGTCAAATACCACCGGTTGCAAGACTGCACACCTCACCATAGGAGTGTTTAGTTATACGACTCACCTTGTCTCTATAACGCTATCTTTTAATGCGTACTGCCAATTTGAGGTGCTATCACAATATCGAAGTATTTCATGCGAGTGGATGTAAGACGGCACTTGTCGCCTTATCAGTGACTACTACTCATTTTGCCCTGTTGTAGCTCGCTATCTTTTAAAGCGTGCACTGCCAATTAGAGGTGCCATCACAATATCGAAGTATTTTCAATATGCGAGTGGATTTAATACAGCACTTGTCACTGTATCAGTGACTACTACTAATTTCGCCCCTGTTCTAGTTCGCTATCTTTTAATGCATGTACTGCCAATGTGAGGTGCCATCACAATATCGAAGTATTTTCAATATGCGAGTGGATTTAAGACAGCACTTGTCACTGTATCAGTGACTACTACTAATTTTGCCCCTGTTCTAGTTCGTTATCTTTTAATGCATGCACTGCCAATTTGAGGTGCCATCACAACACCGAAGTATTTTCAATATGCGAGTGGATTTAAAACAGCACTTGTCACTGTATCAGTGACTACTACTCATTTTGCCCCTGTTGTAGCTCGCTATCTTTTAATGCATGCACTGCCAATGTGAGGTGCCATCACAATATCAAAGTATTTTCAACATGCCAGTGGATTTAAGACAGCACTTGTCGCTGTATCAGTGACTACTACTCATTTTGCCCCTGTTGTAGCTCGCTATCTTTTAATGCATGCACTGCCAATGTGAGGTGCCATCACAATATCAAAGTATTTTCAACATGCCAGTGGATTTAAGACAGCACTTGTCGCTGTATCAGTGACTACTACTCATTTTGCCCCTGTTGTAGTTCGCTATCTTTTAATGCGTGCACTGCCAATTTGAGGTGCCATCACAATATCGAAATATTTCATGTGAGTGGATGTAATTCAGCATTTGTCACCTTATCAGTGACTACTACTCATTTTGCCCCTGTTGTAGTTCACTATCTTTTAATGCGTGCACTGCCAATTTAAGTTGAATTCAGTAGGTTCGAAGTATTTTATACTAATGGATGCGAGACTTGTCGCCTTATCAGACACGACTCACCTTGCCCTTGTATTGCTTGCTATCTTTTGATGCGTGCACTTCCAATTTAAGGTGCAGTCGTCAATGACCCTGAAAAAGTCCGGACTTTAAATTATCTATTAAAAACACTTTACCTCAGAATGGATTGAAGAATTACTCAGATGATGGAATTTCTCCTGTACTGTGATTGCGTTTTCAAATATTTAAAGTCTCACTCAAGATCACGAAGCTAACAACTGTCTGAAATATAAAATATCTGTCATTTGTGTAAAAAATATATTTGAACTCTCACTCAAGATTACGTAACTACTCGTAGCATCTATCTCAAATAAAATATCTGTCAAAAAGACAAAGAGTTATGAAGCTGGGAAATCCAGACATCAGACTCTTACTAAGAAAATCCTGCGTTTCTGCACGGTGATTAATACTCTCACAATATGCTACTTCCATATTTTATGGGACTTAAATATAACTTACTTATTGCGGTTTCTGTACCTAACCTTACAAACATAAAAACGTCGATCGTATTACGTTATGGTTAGATAATATTACAAAATGCACCACCTTGAGGTCATTTCTTAACTGACTAAAGTTTTTTCTCCAACTTTCAATAATATCACCTTGCATAATATATCTATTTTCGTTAATATCTTTCAAAACTGCATAATGAAGATCCAAAATGGCCTCCAATAATTTCATAACGCAGCATCAAAGATATTGTTTTAAAAGCATTCTCATGAATCGCGTGACGTCACAAGTGAAAAAGCGGGAAACAAAATGCAAAACTGCGAACATGTGAGCTACTCGTATGGAAAACGAAAGTCTTTCGACGGGAGTTTCATTCAGGCGAAGTTGGCTCGCTCGCGGCTGCTGAACGACAATGTTGGAAGCAACTGTGCACACGAATCTCTTGGACTCGGCAAAGAAAACAAAACACACATAAAATAAATCATGACATCTCAAAGTACCTATTTGTAATTTATCAGAAATATACACAATATTTATCGCACCAAGAGAGAGGATTTTTTTTTAGAAGGTAAAATCATCAAATGAGTCCTCCAACCCTGAGCGGAGGGGAAAGGACTGTCAGGCCATTATTCGCCAAAATCCACCGTTTTCCTTCAATTGCCCTTTGCGTACCAGGGTCACGGTAACCTACTTAGACACTAGACAGTCCCAAGGCGACACCGAAGAGTCTTTGTGTGCTTTAGGCTGCTTTTCCACCAGAGATGCGCTATGCCATGCTATGCTGCAAATGCGTTTGATATCCACCAATCATATTCATTGGTTTACATAGCACAGCACTGGTGGAAACGGATTCAACTACGATGTATTTTTTATATGAAAGGATGTATGCTATGGCTGCGTGCTATTGCTATGGGTCGTCTTCCCTAGTATCGATACATCGCATAGCTCGAGCTGCGCATCTTCCTAGCGCAGTTACTTTGCGGCGACGCATCTTCATAGCACATCTTACTCGAACCGCTACATAGCGTAGCATCAGTGGAAACGGTCACAGTTCCGTAGCTCAGCTTTTACATCCTCGGAGCACAGCTACATAGCACATCTTTGGAAAGGCACCCTTATAGTCCATTTATCGTAGAAGGCTATAATATCACGCTACGACCGATAGGAGCCGACCAGCGGAGATGACACCACGGGAAAGAGCAAGTAATTAAATAAAGCGTTGAACCTTTAATCGAACTCAGGAATATAAAGATACAAAATATCATATTGAACAAATATATTATAACCTCCATTCATAATGGCGACCTCGGAAGTAATTAATGTTCACCCATCCATATTCAGTCTGCAAGCTCGTCGAGATTTGCAAGGAGCTTCCATTTTTTTTACAAATAGAAATAGAACGACATGAAAGAATGATTACTTTTTTTAACAACGTAGGGTGCTTTCATTAAGAAGCAGGTCGGTACGGATCGGTACTGATCGGTACAGGTAAATCTTGTATTAAGAAACCGGAAAATTTGCCAAGTCGCATAAACTCGTATTTGCAAACTGTATCGCATGGCTTGAAAGGGTTTGCTTTGAGAATTGTATTTTTTCTTTGGTATTTTATAATAATTCGTTTCAAACTATTTAAGAAAATTGACAAAATATTACGGTTCCGCGGTTCCCTTATCTCCGAAAGTACTAAGTCTCCTATTCTGGAAAAAAAAACAGATAATATAAAAAAACATGGGGATCGGGGGGCAGTACGGAAAACTTTAAAAAGATTGCAAGCTGCATCGTGTATTCGTGTGCTTATCAAATGAAACAAGCCTTGTTTGGAGCATTGTAAATTGTTTTTGTTATATTAAAATAATTTGCATCAGAGATGTTCAAGAAAATTGACAAAAATGAACGTTCGTTAGATAAGGGGCATTATCTTCGAAACTACTGAGTGAGAGACCTATAGTTTACAGGAAAATTATATAGAAGTCCATAATCTTTAAACACAATTTTTTTCTAGCCTAGGAAGGAAATAGCTCTCACGACAGTTATTTTTTATAGATAATGGTACGAAACACTTGGTTCCTGCATTACGGGTCCGTTTTTTTTTTTCAAAAAGATACTGAGTGCCAGAGAAAACGTGAAAAACCTAATTTTTTATCACTCATAACAATTCGGTAAAATTGCATAGTAATTCGCATTGCATTTTGTTGCACATTGTTATACAACTACTGGGTGTCACCGAAACCCACACCTATTTAAACGTTTTGACTCAGCAACGATTCTTGAAATACTAACAATGCACTATGACAATTTGGGCGTAACTTATCGTTAGAGAAAATAGACATAAATCTTTTTTCCGTGCTTAACAATTTTTTAAATTGGTGACACATAAAGCCATATACCTATTTAAAAGCACAGTTTTAACTCAGCAACGATACTTGAAATACTGACAAAGCAAATAATAATTAGGAATTAATTTGGGTATAACTTATCGCTAGTGAAAACAGACATTAATCTCCTGTCCGTGCTTAACTAAATTTTTGGATTTCGTTACAACCGTTCCCTTGTAATCAATACGTGTAAATATCACGCCTAAATATAACAATTATCACGGATTTAACCTCAAAATCAGTATCAAGTTGTACAAGAATGCTTGATTTTGTGCAGATTAGTCACGTTTCTTGTATCATAAGATTTGTCTATGACTCTTGTCGAAAAAGAAAGTAATATTCCATAAATTAATGTATTTCGTTTTCCTGCTATTTTGTGTAAAAAAGGTAAATCTTTAGGCTTTTTTTAAGGTAAAAGTAGAGGAAATAATTTTACTTAGAAAAATTATTACTGATGAAATTAAATTACCGTTTTAACTCTAAGTAATCTATATATTTCAGACTAGCTGTTCCTCGTGGGTTCATCCTCGCTACGCAGCTCCTAGGAGAACAGTGAATAAGACGGAGATTCGAGGTATGACGGAAAATCACACACTTAAGGCAAAGTAGGGCAAGCGCCATCAGGACGTCATTTGCAAGCAGCCCTTAACAAATGGCGTCCTTTTGGCGCTTGCGCTACTTTAGTATTGTATGTGATTTCCCATCATACCTCGCGTCCCCGTCATCTAGTACTCCACTTTTGTTATTAGCCTAATGTTTAATCGCCTACAACCTTCCTTGGTAATGAAAGTGATGGTTATCACAAAAAGCGGACCAGTAGTTCGTGAGATAAGCGCGTTCAACCAAACAAACTGTATCCTTACGAATATTATAATAGTTTATGTTACGGCTTTACTACTTTTTTTTTACGGCGCAAAAAGCCTAATTCGCAAAATGACAATAGAGTCGCAAAGGACAAATTCTCAAAATAGCAAATTCTCTAAAAGACTAATTCTCAAAATGGCAAATTCTCAAAAAGGCTGATTCTCAAAATGGCAAATTCTCAAAAACCCTAATTCTCAAAATGGCATATGATCATGAAACAACTTAGTTAAATCGAGGAATAGAAATCTTTTATTTAGCTGAATATACTTCAAATTGTAGAGAATTTTCCATTTTGATCATTTGCTATTTTGTGAATAAGACTTTGAGGTTCGTGGAATTTCGGATCACAGACTTCGCTACGCTAACAAAATAATGTTACGATTAAAAAAACCGTCTGGAAATTCCAAACAAAACTATTACTTGCTTTCCAAGAAACAGGTATGAATTTCTAGGAATCATTTTCTAGATCACCAATGATGGTTTTTTGCCGTGTTTTTTCTTTCTTTGAACAAACAAAGTATTTTTTAAAGAGTTTTACTGTACAAACACTTTATTTGAAGTCGTTTTTTTTGTGGTTTAAAACCGGTTTTGACTGAACAATTTGTCAATCAAGCTGTGTAACGAAATAGCAATATTACAAAGACATTCTGATTCTGTCTAAACATTCTACTCGTAATTCTTTCGTGAAAATTTCAGTTACTGAATCTAATCATATTCAAAGCTTTTTTTCGGTAATTCTAAAAAAACTTTGAAAGCAAAGAAGGAGCTTTGTGTTTTGGCAATTTCCGACCTAAGAAATATGTAATATTTTTCTTCAGACTTGAATATTAATTATAGTTTGAGTTTTCCCAACTATATGGGTACCTATGATCGTATAAATCTGAATACGGAAAATTTACTAGAACGACTACTTATCACACATTTAAAGCTTCATTAATTTAGAATTACGTAAGAAATCAAAAATATGGGTCAAATGTTTTCTTTTTATCAAATTCCCTATTCTGCGAATCATGAAAAGTCTAATAATTATCCTAAACAACGTAGTCAATAATAGTCATGGATTTCATTGCCGTATGGATATTTACTTAAAATTACAAACTAAGTTACTATCTACTTATTCTCTTTTTAAAAGCCGAGTCAATCTTTTCCTACATCGTTGTACTGAAACTTCGCCAGACTCCTAACTTACTGTTTAATAAACCGCCAACAAATTATATAGTAGTGAATGTTGCGTCTGCATTGCCCTAGTGCTCCAGTTGGTGTTAAAGTTTATGATAATTATTGATGAGGAAATAAATTACAAGATTTTTACAGGAAAAACAATCATAAATATAAAAGGAGACGATTGCTTTTGCCCTATTGGTATAACATAATACAATCTGCATTTAATGGCCCCACTGCTGGACAATGGCACAATGGACACTGGCCTCCTCTATGTGAGAGAGAGTGGGCTGTAATCCACCTCGTGGGCCTGGTACGAAGTATTTTTTATCGTAGTTAAATCATCAAATGAGTCCTCCCACAAACCTGTGACAACTACCAACTCGTACCAGGCCGGTCGCGGGACTAACGAATTACAGTGACCCTGGAACGTAAAGGGCTAATGAAGGATCAACTTGGATTTTAGTCAGTACAATCGACAGTCCCTGCCGTCCCGCCCTGGGTGGACTCATTTGGTTATTTTACCACTTTAATAAAAAAAAAAACAAGTAAAGAAATGTATGCCACCTAACGCTGATTTTCAGTTGTACAACAAAATGACAATAGAGTTCACAAGTCACGGGTAAAACCCTAGTTCTATCTTAATATCTTTAAAAGTTTTGTCAATGTATTGAATTTCTATTTTTATTTTATGAGAAAACCTCAAGAGATACACTCATGAATATGGGGCAAACACCTTCTTTTGTGTTGGGCTGGAGGAGATGGAAGTTATGGAGCCCATGTACGGTCATTGATTCGTTGCCCAGCAGTGGAACGGTATATGCTAACAATAACAGTATAATAGGATACAGATAGGAAACAAGGCGTCCTGTGAAGGACCTCCATACTGGAACTGTATTTGGGATGGATGCAGAAAACCCACGATTAATTAACGAGTAGTAGTAGTCATGATCTCGAGAAGAAGAAGTAGAGTCAAGAAACATTAAAATGAATCATTATTTCAACTGAAACAAAACAGAGTTCAGCACGATCTCCACTTTAACAAAATAAAGAAAACTTAGAGAGAGAGAGAGAGTTAAGAATAATTCGACTCTTATGCAAATCGATCACTGAGTCATAAAGTCGATAATTGAGTCGAGAGTCACTTTGGGCAGTGTATTGTATTGAATGCCTTGAAAATAATTCAGTCGTGCATACATTAGCTTAGATTACGCACAGCTTGTCTTTGGCTCAAAAATATATGAATTGTTTAGTGCCCGAAGTAACAATCCAAATTAAATTAATGAATGGTACAGAAATCAGAGAAATAGTCCAAGCAAACTTAGATATTGTCCATTACTACTATCACTTTTTTTTTATCATGGTAAAATCATCTAATGAGTCCTCCCACCCAGGGCAGAGCGGGAGGGACTGTCAGACTCGTACTGACTAAAATCCACGGTGTCCTTCAATAGCCCTTTACGTTCCGGGGTCACGGTAATTCGTAAGTCCTACGACCCCGGCAGGCTTTGGCCCTCTAGAGGGGGGGCCCGTCATTTTGCGGACAATCTTAGAGGCGCGCGTGGAACACAACGCGCTGTCGACCTGGGGACTACTATCACTTGACTACTTAGGAAAGATTGTTTATGTAAGCAACAAGACCAAAACCACAGGTTTGATAAAATTAAATTATGTAATATTTGCGTCGGGTATAACCAACAAACATGGCGATAGGAGTGACAGTGCGGGGTTGTTTCAATGTCACGAATTGGGGGCTCCCCATATATTATGTACTCATGCGGTATATAGGTGTACATAGATAAGCACATAGCACTATTTCTATGAGCGCACCCCACCGATTGTAATCTGGGTGAGGGGCGAGCGGTTGAGGCGGACGGACCAATCGCTGTGCTCCCGTGACCAGAAAAGGGGGAGGAGTTTCGCACCCCTAGTTTTCTAGGGGTTAGTGTGCTTCCGCGGCCAACCTAGTTTGCCGTAACCCTCCGCGCGCCGCGCTCTCCCCGTATCCACTAATTTAGGGTTGATCAATCGGCCGCGCGGCTGGCGTTACGTAAGCGACACCAGACAAATTTCATGCGATGCAACGGTCGCTGCGCCGTCGGGCGCAGACAGGCAGACAGCCAGTGAGCGGTCACAGCCTACATAACGAGACAAGCTTTCGATAAAATTAAACACAAATTATTTCAATTTAATTTGCTAAGTCTTTTGTCTGAAGATTTATTTTTCAGTGATCCATTGTTTCATTCAAGTCATTTCGCTACTTTTTTACAGCCATTGTTTCAACTTTCATTTTCATTCAAATAGAAAATATAAGTGTTAACACGTTACAGCTACTAAATACTTATGAAAAACTGACACCATAAGTCATGACTTTCGTTTTCATTTTGTCATCCTTTACTTCTGCAAGTGTCGAACGTGTTTGCGCATTTTATTTGAATCTAGGTTAATGAGAATACTTTATTTCAATACTTGATTTGCATAGCTAAGCAAAAAGTGGCTTCAGAATTGAAAAGTAAAACCGCTTAGCCTATTTTGGCAGTGCTGCCAACTTGTAAAAGCGTAGTTTCAAACAATCTCTTCATGTTTTGAGTATTGATTTTGTCGATTGGAAGTATTCTTTGTTTGTTTAGGAAGGTACATCTAGACATGCGTAAGTACATCACGGAGCTGAATGGCCCATTGAACTATGCATACTTATTGCAGCCGGAATCTTAATTACTTTATTGTTGAATTTCTTTATCCGAATTATAGTTTCCTAAACATACGTTTTCATTGTCACTGTTCTGAAAGACAAAACATGTAAAATAAAAACCAACTTGCTCAATTTAGCGAAACTAATGTTTTAGAAATGACTAACAATAATATTCACGACAAGGAAATAAATTGGTCGACCAAGAAAAAAGGCCACAGGGACTTTTGTAAACCCCCCTCCTTTTCCCCCGTAAATCTATCGCTCGTACTCTTCGAAAAACAAACTTCGGAGAATGTTCCAGTCCCGCATTTATGCAAACTATCAACGGACGGCGACCTCAGCGCCACCTATGGAAATCCTTTGATACAGTTTTTATGCGACGTCGCACTTTGGAAATGAAAGATTTTACCGCTCGTTTTCTTTTTTTTTTCATGCTGTTAATTTACAAAGTTTAATGTAATGCGCGTTGTTTAATCAGTAAGTAGTTAAACAAAGTATTTGTTAAATTATCATATATTTTCTAACCATTGGATAAAAAAAAATGTATGGGATTTTCTCAATAGTTTAACTACATATTTTTCAGACAGCTTGGTTAGATCATTATTAAAAAAAAAAAAACATTCTGTGAAGGGTGTCGTTTTTTATTAGCCTCTAATGGACGAAGGCATTCCCTCCCAACTCCTCACCTTCCTGTGTCCTAAAAATGTAACTTTCCCGAAACTAATTGCATTACCAACATGTAATTGGTTTAAAAAAAAATAGAGTCCAGAAAATGAATTCAATTGAACTGTTACAAAGAAAAAACCTTTTTCCCCAATTCCAATATCCATAGTTACCGTGTCATTAAATAATAAAGGCTGACCATTCACTGAAATCTATTAAGTAGCTAGTAGGCGCTTGCAAAATCTATGTAACAGTAGTATTCCAAACATTTTTCCTTAAACGAGTGCCGCTATTTTTACAATTGACATTTTTGGCCGCTCAAGTGGAAAAAAAATCTAAGTATATACAAAAAACGTGCCTACCTGTCTAAACGTGACAAAAAAGAAGACAATTTAGGCCATCGGACATCGCCAAGATAAATGTGACTTCGTAAGGAAATATAAGTACGAAATTTGCCAAAAAATCGTAACTTTAAGGTGTATGAATGGTAGTGGATGGATAGAAATTCTGAATTGAGTTTGTTCTACTTTTTGTGTCATGCTTTTCAGTTGTATTTTTTTATGTTCACAAACATAACAGAACTCTGTCATTTAATAACTGTATGGGAATATTAGTTTTAGGTTAAGAACCTTTGCATTCGAACCCACTTAATTTTTTTGAAATAATGAGTTTTATTTAAATAAATTAAGTGCGTGAGGAAACTAGTGGATAATATAAATAGGCACACAAGATTTGATTTTTCTCAAGATTTTGCGTGTAAATATTCGCAACTAAAAATCGTAAAATGAAAAAAGAATAACCGATTTCTAAAAAAAACACAAAAATTTCAAAATAATTTTCTTTTCGGAAATCAAGTGCAAAGGAGCTTGAGGAGCTTGAGGCTCGTGGCTAAATAAATACAGCCACACAGGCCGATCTTCCGGGTTAAGCCGCGCTTGCCGCGCTTGCCACGGTTGGTCTGTGGATGGGTGACCATCTGTCATAGCGAGTTTCCTCCGGGCCTCGGAAAGCACGTAAAGCCGTTGGTCCCGGCTGTCATTTGTAGATCTTTGACAGTCGTTACTGTTAGTCAGAAGCTCTAGTCTGACAATCAGTCTTACCATGGAGTATCGTATTACCCAGTTACTGGGTTGTGGAGGTCCTACAGGCAGTCGCTCCATGTAAAATACTGATATCCAGCAGCATCTGGTTTGACTGGAAGCAGACCCCAATAAAGTTGGGAAAAGGCTAGGCAGATGGTGATGAAATCAAGTTCAAAACTAATTTTTGTGTTTTTTTTTTCAAAGTAAGTAAGTTATTTTTGGCACAAATGTTTCTTATTATATTAATTAATCTACCTCGTGTAAGAGCCTATTAAATAATAAATGTGGGTTGCGACCCATATCGGTAGATTAGGTGTAGTTAAATGAGGTTAGTAGGTAATATTATGGCCATAAAATATAGATCACTGTTTCTAGGTAATTTTATGACTAGCTGACTCTGCAAACTTCGTACCGCCTCAGAATATTTTTTATATCATATTTACTCACCTTTTAAACCTTTAAAACCAAAATTAGGTTATTGCTAACGGTACAAAAGTAAAAGAAAAAAACATAGGCAAATCTGAAGATCGTGTACTACAACGCTTTCTTTGGAACGTACATGAACTGAAATCAAATACCTGGATCTTGAAATTCGAGTTCTACCCGAGTTAAGAAAATATAGAAAAATCTAAATACAACTCGTGGCCAGTATACGATTCATATAACGGCAGATCTTCATTTTTTTTTTAATATCGCGGAATTAATACCCTACCCTGAACCTTAAATCTAAAAAAAATCTTACGTTCAGTAAATTATTACTGAGCGTCCCAAGAATCCCGCAGTCCGGACATACACATTTTTTTAATGCCCGGCACTAGGAATTTCTCGTGGTGCGTTTACACACACGGCTCTGTCGGGCTTCGGCAATAAATAGCGGCTGCTACTTTTTATAGCCAAAATATTATAAAAAAATATCTGCTCTAATTTCATTCGCGATTAAGGCGTCTACCGACCATCAAAAGTAATTAGAAAGTTACTGTTAATCAAAAAATATAGTTAACGACGCATCATTTATATGATGTTATTTAACTTTAGGTGGTTTCAATTGTTGAAGTGAAAACTTCTTTAGCGGCGTTGTGCACTTTTTTTGGAATGGGTAAAAAATGTTAAACTCGCGTCAGGACACGTGACCTGATCGAAAATTCGTAAGACGGCGCAGGGCGCTTGCGCGAATGTTCGTGTGTGTTTATTACTATTCAAGTTTTCACTTCTGCCGGCACTCCCAGAGTGCAACCCGTCGTTTTTTTTCTCCCATATCAACTTATGCTGGTTATGCCACTGCAATCAGGCTTGATCTTTCCCAGCTATGCTGGAATCGACGACGTCCTATTAGGATGCAGCTGATTAGCAGTATTTTACATAGAGCGACTGCTTAAAGATCTCCACAACCCAGTAGTAAAATCAAGTTTTGTAAAACTCAAAAGTTATTGGAAAATGAAATACTCATAATTATAACACCTACTGCCCTAAATGATTCTGTAGAAATGATACATAGCAATAACCATTATTTTATTTGTTTTAATTTTTAAAATAGCTATATATAATATATATTTATATTATAATTATAATATATACTTTACTTTGTAACTAAAATAGCTTTAAAAACTAATTGCTAATTTCGGTCATAACTTTTAACGAGATCTAGTTAGGGCTTTGCCGATTAAATATTTTTACTACAAATAGCCTCAACTATCGCTCTATTTTATTTGATACTCGATTACCCACCCATTATAAATGAAATCTGGTATAAATAAATGTTCAAATGTCATTATGACGCAATTATATTAAGAGACCATTGACCTACCAATGATCGACTAATTAATGTAGCAGATTACAAACTTTTAGCAAAAAAAATTTTAGGATCGTGTTGGAATGACTAATTTATAAAAATAAAAGACTTGGACAAAATCTCCTCCTTTTTTGAAGTCGGTTAGCTAAGAAAGGTATCCCATGTCAACAATTTATTAATTCAGTCATTATATTTATACCGAAACATATATCGACACAATCAACTATCTACTTGATCACTTAAACTTTATTACAGCTCAAAATAAGATCACAAAAAATGTATCGGATTTTCCAGTTCACTTATTTTTTTCTGTGTCATCGAGTAATTAAGTTTGTGGGTAAATTTAGCTAGCATTGGGTTTTATTTGAGCTTGGACGGTACGCGTTTTACATCTTTAGATTTCCCCCATTTTATTATCATAATCTGCCTAGCTTTTTCCCAAATATGTTAGCGGCTTAGCCCCTTCGTACACAAGGCGATGCAAGTCTCCCATACCTTATGACTTTGGTATAAAGGCGACTATCACAATACCAATGCATAGAGGTTCGTACACGTATGTGCGCTAATGGTTGACATGTATACCAAAGTCGTACGGTATCGGAGACTTCCGTCGCTTTGTGTACCAAGGGGCTTACAGTCTGGTACAACCGAATGAGAGCCACTTGGCGACTGCCAGTTCGCCTGCTGCTCGGTAGACAAGCTTCGGCTTAAAGCTTTTCCGTTGAACATTTTAATTATGCCAACCCTGATTAAGAATATCTACAGTGTACTAGAGTTCATTCAGTGAAAATTCTCAATGTTCACAAAAAGAATATTATAGTCCATAGACGTTTTTCTTTAACTCAAAGATTGTTGGAAAAGTTTCCTCAGGTCGACAAAGCCAATTAATAATGGTATGGTTGGTGAAGCCTGATAAAAGCTGTGGCTCCACAGATATCGTCCTCCGAATCACTACGCTGAGCCTGCAGAAAAGCTCCTAGCAGGCCACCAACTACCATGGCTCACTTGGAAAACTTTAAACCAATTGTGAAGACAGGTCGGTCGCTGCAAGTACAACACGGCCCGATGGGTATGTATATATGGTATATTGATGAAGGGTGCGACTGCGGAGCCTCATCACAAATGATGAGCCACTTTGTAACTTGCTCTGTGTAATTCTACCTGCACTTTAAGGTACCTCTCCGAGGTCGCGGAACCGTCTCATCAGATAAACATGAACGTAAAGGACTATTGAAGGACGGATCTTGGTCAGTACGAGTCTAACAGTCCTTCCCGTCCCAACCTGGGTTGGAAATCTCATTTGATAATTTTACCATGATAAAAAAGTATGTAGGTAAAATGTGGAAATCTTGTGCTAAGAAAAACTCTGGAATACAAAGTAGCCATGTCATGTTATTTAAGGATATTACATCATCATCTACTTATGTTTATCTAAATCTGCACTTGCTGAGATTCCCTGCTCATCCATACCGTAACCTAATTTAAGCGTCAGCAAAGAAGCCGCATGCCACCTATTTATTTTAAAATTTTAGGGTTCCGCTCACATGAAACCTGTAAACGAAGATTTTTATTTTTGTTGAAGTAAAAGCTCCCGAACAAAATATTTTTCTACACTTATGAATATTTTTGATGACTCAAAACAAAAGATCTAACAAAAATATTAAATAAACGAGTATCAAAATAAAATACAAAACAATTGTGCGAATCTTAACGTTATTATTATACATCCAAATACTATATTCGCTTACGTTCCGCCAATAGAACTTTCATTATCTTTCTACGGCCGAACTTTCTTTTTGAATAATGTCTGGGTCTTCTTACGAAAGATAACAACTGAAATATTTGAATTTCTCAAGTCAAGATAATAAAAAATTAAAAGGTTTCAATAAATTTTATGAGTTAAACTTGCTGTTCAGTCGTGAACTTGCCATGGTGATTTGAAATAAGTAACTGAAAAATAAAAATAGATGTCACTAAAGCAGAAAGGCTGCCCCGAGCCGTCAAAATCTAACCACGTTTATTGAGAAACCCTGTATAATACTTGCAGAAGAGGTAAAATTGTAAAAACAAATAACAGTTCTCTATTTTGCAAGTTTATCGATACTGGTCGCGGGACTTACGAATTATCGTGACCCCGGAACGTAAAGGGTTTTTGAAGGACACCGTGGATTTTAATCAGTACGAGTCTACTGACAGTCCCTCCCGCCCTGCCCTGGGTGGGAGGATACATTTGATGATTTTACCCCGATAAAAAAAAACGATATCGATACTAATATTATAAAGCTTAGAGTTTGTTTAGTAGAACGCGCTAATCTCAGGAACTGCTGGTTCGAAATAAAATAAAACATTTCAGTGTTGGATAGCCCATTTATCGAGAAAAGCTATAAAACATCACGCTACGCTTAATAGGAACCCAGCAGCGGGGCTGAAAGCACGAAGAACAGCAAGTATAAAAAAATATTATGCAAAATTGTTTGTTTTATGTATATTTCTTGTAAGGAACCATCCTTAGTACAAGAGCAGTACATGGCCATTTTTTTTTCTATCATTAGGAGCGTCTTTTATTTGGCACGGATAGTTACGCTCTGCTGGGTTAGGATTTCCCCTGATCGAGTAAGCTTGGGTCAATGTACTTGGACTGTCTACACTAACCCAAAACAATCCTCAACCTGCTACCAGCCTCCTAATTATAATTACGTAAGTAACAACAACACCACATTACTCTATAAACGTTTTTTTTTTAAGCTATTGCATAGTTTTTATCGAGGACTTTGGGAAATTCCGAGAATATAGAAATTCTGTAACGAAAATAAACCTAACAATGTCACTGCCACATCTGTCATGACAACGTGAATGAATCAAATTTGAATGTTTTTGAAACGTTTCACTTGATTGATGTGGCTGACCTTAGCCTAATTAGTAGAGTAACTTCCCATAGAACAACGATGCGATGGGATGATATTCTCGTTAAATATTAGCGGTAGGCGATAATTTTTTTCATAACTAAAATAAGTAAATTATTATAATTGCATAAGTTGATAAAAAATGCTATGCAATAGCTTTACCGTGCCGTACCGTACCGTTTTATTTTTCTTTTAATTGTACATATTTATGTACACACATCAACAGAATCTAGGGATATCTTAATCGTAAATTATTTACGATTGTTTAGTTTAAAATCTTTTTAGTTTTCATAAAAAGTTTGTATACAGATTGAAACCTCATTTATTCTATTTTCAAAATTTAAAGAATAAATATTAAAAAAAAAAAGAAAAAACAAAATACGGTGGCAAAATTGTTAGTGGTTCGTTATGTTACGGAAAATTAAAATTGTTTTATTAATATTAATTAATGATCAGGGATTAGATTGGTATTCTTTTTTAATTTAACGTGTCGTGTGAGCTTTAGGAGTCATGTCACGTCGTCATTTGAGTCGAGATGAAATGTTACGAGCCGTGGTCATGCTATAAAATGGTGCTATTCAACGCTTCGTTGCTGAGGCCCTACACACCAGCCAAAACGTGATATCAAGGTTGTGGTCACGTTATCGCAGTATTGGGGATGTAGCTGAACGGCACACGGGTAGATATCGCGTTACTACGCAGAGACAGGATCGATTTTTCCAAATAACTGCTAGAAGACACGCCAATATCACAGCGATGCAACTAGTACAAAGGCTCCAGGAGGAACACCAACTGCTGGTAAGCGACCAAACCGTGCGAAGGAGGTTGCATGAAGTTGGTCTTCATGCTCGAAGACCGCTACGTGTTCCAGCATAGCGACGTGGCAATCGCGGTCGGCGGCTTTCGTGGGCTCGGGAGCATTTACCATGGAGTGACGAACAACGGTCTTTGGTGCTGTTCACCGACGAGTCCCGGTTTGGGTTTCATCTGGAATCACGAAGAACACGCGTTTGGAGAACTCCAGGGACAGTTAGCCGTCTAAGGCACCCTCAGGAGGTCCACTCATACCAAGGCGAGACAATCATGGTGTGGGCAGGAATTCGTCTTGGCGGACGAACCCAGCTCATTTGGATCCAAGGTAGCATGACTGCACAAAAATACCACGAGGAGGTAGTGGAGCCTGTTATTGACCCACACAGAATTCAAATGGGCCAGAAATTTCTACTCATGCACGATAATACTCCTTCCCATACGGCGCGGCCGGTGTCGACCGCTCTCCGAGACCACGATATTCAAGTTTTGGATTGGCTTGCACAGTCGCCCGACTTAAATCCTATCGAGCATGCCTGGGACATGTTACAACGAAAAGCTTTGAGAGATTTCCCGCCAAATTTGACGACACAACAACAACTTTACGACCACTTGCAAAGAACATGGGACCTCATACCGCAGCAAGACATTGACAATCTAACTTTAAGCATGAACAATCGATGTTGATGTGTAATTAATGTAAGAGGTGGCAAAACTGATTATTAATAATTAGATTTAATAAGATTTTTTAAATTTTCATTAAAATTAATAGCTTTATAAGAAGAAATGAAGTTTTTTACCATATTAATTTGCTACGGCGATTAAAATAATTAACATTTCTATTTAAAACAAAAAAAAACACGAAATGTTTTTTATTTTTTACTGTACACCTTAAAATAACCTATCATTCTTCCATTTACTTTATGAGAAAATTCTTCATAGATTTTTAGATATTTGATGAAATATAAAATATCCCTAGATTATGTTGATGTGTGTATTTTAATCTTTACAGTTTAACTTTGCCCCACTGTAGGAATTTCTCCTGTATCGTGGGTGCGTTTACAAACTTAGAAACTCACATACATAAACACCCAGACCCGGAAGAACTGCAGGGATCGAAGTTGGGACACGCTGTATAGCAATCAATCACCCAGCCACTTTATGCCGCTTTATGGCATTATTGGATTACTTTGGTGTAAGAAAAAGGATTGTATCTCAAATACAATTCTGAAAACGTCAATTGTAATGGAAAATATTGCTGCATGATATATATAAAAATTTAGTTATCACGCACGCAACCGGGGTCACGGGACCATCGGGGTCGCGGGACCAAGGGATTACCGTGACCCCGGTACGTACGGCTATTGTACGGCTATTGAAGGACACCGTGGATTTTAGTCAGTACAAGTCTGACAGTCCCTCCCGCCCTGCCCTGGGTGGGAGGACTCATTTGTGATTTTACCACGATAAAAAAAAAAAACACGCACGCAACAATAATCTTGTATTTTTTGACGGCACGGTTGGCTCAGTGGCTGAGTGATCAACTGCTGCGTAGCGTGTCGCGGGTTCGATCCCCGCAAGGAACAGATATATTTTTATAATGTGCAAGTAGTTGTTCCAAGTCTGAGTGTTTGTGTATGTGTGTTCCTATGTTTGTAAACGCCCGGCAACTTTTTGTACATATTTTTTTTTATATCTACTAAATCTTAACAAGTTTTTAATATTGAGTTATTTTTCGAAAGAACAAGTTTACCCGCGATCTCTCCATAAGTGGTGCTTTTCAGTGAAATGTAAAACAAACTTGAAGCGAACTTACATCGACAATCGCGGCAGAAGAAAGTTGTTCAAAGTTTTTCTCGAACAAGTAGGTAAGCTATTTAAAAAAAATGGTATCGAGAATTCGAAAAACAAAAAAAGAACTTAGAATTCGAACGCTGTTTTTGTGATAAAGCCGATAAAATCAAGACCGTCACATTGGAAATTTCCGTGGGGAATCCCCAGAAGTAAAAGGCATTTTGGACATTCACTAGACACGCGTAGACAGACCCCGTTCTCAATTTGGTTTTTGGTTGGGGCCAGGCCCCAATTATCGGTTACATCTCTTGGCAGCGGTTTTTCTAACAAAAAGAGCGTTTGTATTCATCGTTATCTGATCCAATATATTTTGATAATATTAACTACTTTAATTACAATCTTTGATCATGATAATATCGTAGTGCTTCTGGCAACAAAAAATGCCGCAAAAATTGATTGATTAGTGAGGTTCTGCTGTTATCAGTTGATGCGTGGATATTTGAATTAGCTACATAAAGATAACCGAAACACCTACAGACCATAAATAGATTTTTTTTTTTAAACGTTGCCCCACACTAGTAATTTCTTCTGTGTCTTGGGTGCGCTTACAAACATATAAACTCACATACGCAAACACCCAGACCCGAAACAACTACTTGTAGATCATACAAATATTTGCTCCGTGCTGGAATCGAACCCGCGACACGCAGCGCATCAGTCCAATCGCAAAAAAAGGCATAAACAAAAAATTGCAATAACATGTTGCATGTTAACTAATCGCATATTGATTAATATAATTAATAATATACCTTTATGTACTTAATTTATCATTGTTTCATATTTATTACGTAGCGAGTTGTTATGAGGTGTGGCCATCGCAGCTGCATAGATAAGATAAGATATTATATTATAAAAATCAGGCGATCGAAAAGGTCATCAGTACTTATTTCTATTTAGTGGAGCTGTAGCTTTCTTTAACTAACTAATTATTTTATTGCACTTGTTATGTTTACATTTTTATTGCAAGTTTTATATGACGGAGTAGATTTCATAACCGATAGTAACATTATTTTAATTGTTACTGCAAACGTATTTTTTGCGAATTCAAAAATTCATTTACTAGCGACTATCCCTGGATTCGCACAGGTGTAAAAGTCATGTTCCCTGCCTCAATAAATTGAAAATTAATAAGTCCGTCAGCTAGAGTTTAAAAAAAATGGACACGTATTTTTTTCTTTTGTTAAATCAATGCATATTTACAAAGATCCTCCATGCCTCAGAAAGCACGTAAAGCCCGTGGGTCCGGCTGCCATTTGTAGATCTTTGACAGTCGTTACTGTTCGTCGGAAGCTCTAAAGTCTGACAACCAGTCTTACCATGGGGTATCGTATTACTCAGTTACTGGGTTGTGGAGGTCATGCATCTGGTTTGACTGGAAGCCGACCCCAATATAGTTGGGAAAAGGCTAGGCAGATGATGATATTTACAAAGATACGAGTATAACAAATCAAATTTCGAGAATTGAGGCTCGTGACATCAGAAGCAAGTAAACTACTACTGTACTTGCTTGTGATGTATTGGCAATTTACTACTACCATCAACCTTAAAAAATCTGGACTCCGAGACTCCTGATGGGATAACCCAAAACCACTTTGCCCGACCTAGGAATCGAATAAAAGACCTCTTTCTCAACAGTAGCACGCTAGCGACCGCTTGAACAACGAATCGGTACACTTTCGTGAGTCATACTTTAATTGAATTAAATTAAAATGTAACCAGTTCTAGCTATGACGTCACAGTTGATCAGGTACCTACTTACCAACCTGTCGTTCTAATCTAGAGCTAGATACTTATGTAGATCTATGAGTGTAGACACATTACTTTTTGTTTATGCGAAAGCCGATACACCTGTCTCGTATTTTTATGTAAAGAATCTATGCACAAAATTTCAAAACTGTATCATGAAAAATCACAAAGTTATAAGCTTGTTATGTTACCTGGTTACCCGTTCAAAAACATGATCATTTCGCGGCGATCGCGGTACCCTGCAACCCGTGCCTCCTGTGTCGTACACTCACTGATAATAGTTTGGCAATAGGTGTAATATTCACGTTCGCAAATATTCGCTTACGCATGAATCGATGCGAATGTTTGCAAATAATGTAATTTGAATGTGGAAACTATATGTAACGGAAGAGTCTCGAAGTAGACAACTAAATTGTAATCGTTCTATTAGTGCAATTAAAATATTAACAGAATCGCAACAAAAATGACAAAATCCCCCCTCCTCACTTTTTAGTGAAAGAAGTGTTCCGCTTTCTCTGATCAACACTTTGTTGTTTACCGACATCGGCGCGAATAAAGTCGACAGCACAGCTAGTTGCAAATACGTCATTTGATGGTACGGTTGAAGAAGATACTGAGTGATCCTGCTACGTTGCGAGTCGCGGGTTCGATTCCCACACGGAACAAATATTTGTTCGCCCTGCAAGTGGTTGTTGTGGGTCTGGGCGTTTGTGTATTTGAGTTTAAATGTTTGTAAACGCTAAAGTTTTCTGTATCGTGGGTACGATACAGAAAACACTAGTGGGAAGAGAACTTTATTAAAATGAATAACGAAAAAAAAATTGTTTCTACTGCTAAAATAATGACCAATTTTAGACAACAAAAAAATTGCACCATCTTATAATAAAAATATGAGCAGACAATTATGTATGCAAATGTCTTCCTGAAAAATAAAACAAATTACTCCCACTCGAACAAGGCTGCGAAAGATGATGACTAAGCAAAGACCACACATTGTCCTAAAACAATGCACAAGACATAAAATGTTTAGTTACATTTGAGTTAAAAAAGATTCTTTAAATGCAATATATTAAAACACGCCGAAACGTTCACGACAGGTGAACTCCGCTTTATCCACGATTGATAACAGAACAATCATTAGCTAACCTGTCTAGACAGAACTATGACTAGCTCGTCTAGACACTCGTAACACCTAGAACGCCTAGACCATTCCAAATACCTACCAAATTACATAGAAAGTATTCAACTGTCAGCTAAATTGAGTAATAATATATTTACGCGCCGCACATCCCCAGGCCACGGCAGCGTCGGACCGAAATCGATTTAGACTAATCCGTATTAGGTCAATAGTCTTTACGTCGCAAATGCTGTGTGCGCACTGGGGTTGTATTTAATAATATTATAGTTCCAATATCGGCATCGGGAGATAGTGGAGATCGTGACGCGGCGACTGCGACGCGCCTTATCGCTGCATCGCCTTCGTGGCCGTCGTAAATAATGTGCAACTTTTCCCGCCACGCCCCCACCGACTCTAGAACAAAAAACCATGCAGTCGCTAATAAGCGTTTTCATGCGTAACGTACAAGTTGTCCTTGCTTAAATCTCTAACGATGCGTGTTGCAACGTCTGAAGGCTAATGAATAATATTTGTCTACTATAGACGTTGCAAAAATATTACTTGTCACTATTCTATTCATGCACAAAACTCATTTTGTTTTTGAACCACAAAGTTTTCTAAGAATTCGATGTTTTTCTATTCTTTGCTCACGTGTTTGTTTGCATACTAACCTACATATTGCATAACCGGACAGTAGTTACTGTTGATGCATTGTTTTTCGTAATCTGGTAGCTGCTTTATTTTTCTTAGAGGTTTAATACGTTTTTTCTTCAATAACATACGTGTTTAGCAAGTTTACGTGAAACGATGCATAACACAAACAATTATGGAACCGTTTAAAGAATCCTTGCCTAAGAGTTCCATATACAGTAAGTAACATAACGGTGAAAGAAATTACTGGAAAAAGTAGTGGCGCAAAGATTATGAGCATGAGGCCGTCTGCGGAAATACGAATTGACGTTGAGACGTTGAAAAAAGACTAGGCATAGTAACAACTAAACTGTGAAAAAACCAACTAATACAGACTGCATCATTGTACTCGTATTAGCGTTCTAACTGACGTAAATTTTCACATCATACTTAAGTAAATAAATCGCTTCATTGAACAGCTTAATTATTGTGCTTCTTGGATATTAATAAATGCATAGATTACAACACAGATCAATATTTATGTTTCCTTTTTACATAGTAACCGTACGAACAAAAGAAAGCTTAGGTCACAGGCGGCACTAATATTCTGACACCTTAATTACGTTCTAATTGAGTATGATTAGCCTTTTCTCATTTTCCTAAACCTACAGTTCATAACTTATTCATAACTTTACCAACAAACATTGAAATGAAGAGAGGCGGCTTAATCTCTCGAGTAACTTCTGTACGAAACAGCAGACATTCTTCTAAAATGCTAAGAATATGAGGGAGGTGATCCGAATACAAGCCATTATCAAATATTTAACTAAAAAATAATTTTAACTATCGATAAATAAGATAAAGCGAAGCGTAATCAACTAGCCATTGTAAATTGAAGGATAACTGGATATTGGTAACGTGATAAAATTGGCAATTATGTAAAGCTGAAGTATTCCCATTTGAGCGCGATGCAATGAAATAAAACATAATAAGTTACCAATTTTCTTCTTTTTTATTTGGAGCACCAAGCTACATGTTAACTTTGATGGATTCGTCCCATCAGGTTATCGTATCCCTGGAATGTAAAGTGCTATTGAAGGACACCGTGGATTTTAGTCAATACAAGTCTGACAATCCATCCCGCCTTGCCCTGAGTGGGAAGACTCATTTGATGATTTTACCACGTTAAAAAAAGCTACATGTCAGCTTCATTAAGGTGTGTGATGTCTTTTTTATTAAACAAATATACGACCATTCTTTTCCAACCAAATTCTCTCTCCTATTCTAAAAAAGCAGAAGTCCAAATGACTACACAGTGTTGCTCTATAGATTGTCTTATTCCTAACAAGGCGTGCGTCTCCACGTGTTCCCTGTTCCAGGCTAGACAGTGCAGGTCGGTCAAACCGCGGCAACACTCGCAGTCGTGGCCATAGCGTTGTTTTTGACTGAAAACGGTGCACGCGCGCTTCATGCTTTATAGCGAGCCACTAAACTTATACGAGCGCAGCGATCTGTACGAGTAGTGTTGTGCGATGCGATTTTATGGTCATTGCTTTGTTTGGAGCGATTGTCGTAATCGAAAGTTTGCTCTCGACTTTAACCGTCTTACTACAAAAAAATTCAACATCTGTTTTGTGAACACTTATCTAAAAAACTGTCAACTGCGAAAGGTTTGACGTTGATATAAGGTTCGTTCTGCAGTTACACTTATTTTAGACAAGTGTTCAACGGTTTTTTGAAGTGAAAACTTCTTTAGCGGCGTTGTGCACTTTTTTGGAATGGGTAAAAAATGTTAAACTCCCGTCAGGACACGTGACCTGATCGAAAATTCGTAAGACGGCGCAGGGCGCTTGCGCGAATGTTCGTGTGTGTTTATTACTATTCAAGTTTTCATTTCTGCCGGCACTCCCAGAGTGCAAACCGTCGTTTTTTTTTTGTAGTAAGACGGCTAATTCTTATTTTTTCATTTTATTGTGAGAAGAAACCTTATTCTTTTTTTATGACGACAACAGCGCCATCTATCGAATTCCTCTGTCTAAAAAGTATCTAATACTATTCAGTCGTTTTGGTTCACATTTCTTTTTTTAAGTCAAAAGTGAATAAGTTGCTTCTAGGCAAGTGTACTTCACCGTCACCTTTATCACTTTGTCACCGTCATCTTTGCTTACCATCAGGCGAGACGGGGGTCAATTTTTCTTTTTTAATATTCATTACTCCAGTAGTCACCCCACTAAATATTATCCAAAAGTGTCATCTCGAACCTTCGTACTACGCCTCGAGGTCTCCAGAAAACGGTGATTTAGAGTTAGAAATTCTTTCTATCTAATCCATACTTAGATAGAAAGGAATACATGTTTAATAATGTCAAGATTATTGACAAAGGGAACAGCAGTATATCGAAATCAATATGTCACATGATCAAAAGTTATAAATGTATGAAATTCGTAAAAATACAAATATAATTTTGAATCCCATCATCACGTGTATAGGCTCTCTAGTGTAGTCACATTTTACAGACTAGAAAATGTTTTAGATTAAAAAATACCTTGTACGGAATGTACAAGGTTTAAGCCAGTTTTTAAGTAAGTTTTTTCTATTGCCAATATGCATCAGACATATGGTAAACAAATTTATTATTTTTGCACAAAGCGAGGTCAATGCCAAACCAAAAGGAGTCGGGGCGTGGTGTACACGATGATTCAAAGATATTAAGATACATGTTCCACTAGTTTGTATGTCTATGAGAAAAATATACAATGTTATAAAAACTTAAAGGGAAGTTTGACAGAACTTAGCGAGCTACCTCCCCTTTAAGTTTATACAGATCGTAACTGGACACCTTTGATATTTATTTTGATGAAGACATAACAAGGTTCTTGAGGTACACGAGGAGGCATTTTATGAGGCCAATCATTAATTCAACAGCAATTTTAATGTTTTTCAAATTCTGTTTTTTTTTTTGCAAATTCAAATTTTTACTGTTTTTTTTTTAAATTTATTGTTAAAAAAATCTAATTTCATTCAAATGAATTCACATAAATCTAATTTACAATAAATAACAAACAATAACTAAAACATACATCTATTTGATAATTGCAAAAAAAGATTTTATTATTTATACGAAATTACTGGCTGATTATTTCCAAAGAAAAAAAAAACAGCTTCCAAGTTCGAATCCTCGCGCGTTGTGGCCCGCCTTTAGCCTTACGACGCGACTCACGAGTACGGTCTAGTCGTGGCCCAATACTGCGACTAAACGCGCTTGTGTTTACACGACGTACTGACTTCACTGACCACTAGCCAGCGGCTAAGAACAAAATTCTATTCGGATATTAAATTTATATCGACCAAACACCCACCTTGGTCATCCATGCGCTCGTCTACCTACTTGTATAGGTGCATGACGCATCTAGATGCTGTATCAACGCTATGCAGTAGGTGGACTAACTGTATCTTCGTTTTGATAATTAATGTACGTCTGTATTTTTTTATCGGAACTAAAGTTATTCACAGATTACGTCAGACTGGATATCTAATTTTGCTTCTTTATTTGTATATTATTTTATGCTCATTATTATTATTTTTCATGCACAGAAAATCTGAAATTAAAAAAATGTAAAAACGTGCTGTTGTTCATCAGAATTAAATTGAAAACAAAGACAAAGCTATTTATCATTTTGATTAATTTTCTCACGCGTAAATAGACGGCATTGAATTTAATTATAAAAATATATATTTATTTGAGAAAAAAATAAACGCATTACAAAATAAATGCTATGCGCTAGCTGTTGAATATTTTGCCTCAATCACAAGTTTAGGTACCTTGAAATTGGAGAAATTTTAAAATGAAAATGAGTGTCTGTATTAAGTGACTATGTGTGTATTATTTTCGGGTATTTCATTGTAGCATCAAGTAATATTTAATAAATAATATAAAATATTTATTCATGGTACCTTAGAAACCAAAGTAAGCTATTATGCTTTTTTATTGTGCTAAAATCATAAACGGAGTCCTCCCACTCAGGGCAGAGCGGGAGGGACTGTCAGACTCGTACTGACTAAAATTCACGGTGTCCTTCAATAGCTAACGGGCGTACCGGGGACACTGTCATACGTGAGTCTCGCGACCCCGACAGGCTTTGGCCCTCTACAGGGGGCCCCGTCACTATTCTGACACTGCTTGAGGCGCGCGTGGAACACAACCCGCCGTCGACCCGGGCATGGTCCATGGTCGGACAGCGAGTCACCCATTACTCGCCGCCCGCATGCCCGCGCCTACGGTGGCCGGAGATCGTCTGCCGACGTCTGTTGCCGTCGGCGTCTACCACTGCGGCTGGGGTGGAGGGAGGACGCTATCCTCTCCTTCACGCGACCCGCCTCTTCCTTCGCGAGCATGACTGCTTCGCAGAAGGAGGCGACTGCTTCCCACTCCGTCTCCCCTCCGTCAGCATGGCCTCGACCAATGCCGGGCGCGAGAGGTCACCACCTATCGCCGACGTGAGGACACGGCGGTGCTCTGCCCAAGCGGAACAGTCCTGCACCGTATGCTTCACCGTGTCCTCCGGACGATCCTGGCAGTGGTGACACCCAGGCGTTTCTTCCCTCCTTATCAGACACAGGTACCTCCCGAAACTTCCGTGTCCGGTGAGAACCTGCGTCATGTGGTAGGCCAGGACGCCGTGACGCCTATCCATACACTCCTCAAAGAGGAGTCTTACCGCCGCGATTGCGGCGTGCCCAGTCATTAAACAATAGTTTTAAAAATATTTGTCAATATAGCACATAAAAAAATATGAAAAAAAGTATTGTCATACACAGTTACTGGGTTATGGAAGTCAGACAGGCAGTCGCTTACAGATATATACAGCTGCATCGGTTATACTGGAAGCCGATGATAAAGTTGCCCTGGTTGAAAATAATGACGGGTTAGACGCAAAGAAGGTAGGTAGGGGAACAGTGTATAAGACGGTATAATGGCGGGGTATAATGGGAACATACACTTCTAGGCATACTTAACACAACACTAACGTAGCGCAAGCGCCATCAGGACGTCATTATTTGGAAGCGGCCATTAACAAATGGCGTCCTGTTGGTGCTACGATAGTATTGCGTTAAGTTTGCCTTAAGTGTGTGATTTCCCATCATGCCTCGCGTCCCAGTCTTATACACAGTTCCCCTACGGTCACCAAAAGATATCTGTAGGTATCCAGACAGCTAATATTAAATGATTCTGTGTATGCTATATGCTGTAGGTATGTGCTCTTTGGTTACCTATATGATACAGCCAAAGAAAAAAGACATATATATACGCAGACACATTTAAATTTACAACACAACCTTTGAAAACCAATGAAAAGAATGTGTTGGCATTACTTCAAGCTTAGTAAGAATTGTTACTGTCTGGATACTTATGTTCTTTTCTGACTGTACTTTTTACATAATTCAATTCGAAAAACTTAACTGTAAGACACGCTAATCTACATGTGTGGCGTGGCTTTACAATTATATGCACAAGTAATAATTGAATAAAGTCTGTTTTTCGACGAATACTTGTTGGCCTTCAAAGTCGGCTTGAATAAGACTAGACTAACCAGTCTGAACCTAGGCTGTGTCTAACACCTAAAAACGCTCTGGCAACGACCAAAAATTTAAATTTGAATGCATCTAAGGTATTTTTTTTTTGTATAAAATCGTTAGTTGCCCAAGCAATACTCGTAGGCTAATGTATTCAATACCGAAATTTGAATGAATGAATGTTCGTTCCTCATTAAGCCAGAACGGCTGAATAGATTTCGATGAGATTTGGCAGCACACATTGGATCTTTTCTCCCGATATAACGTTCGTATCGGTTCAGTGGTTTGGGCGAGGAAAGATAATAAACCAACAAATTACTTTCGCATTTATAATATATGATATATTATAAATGCGAAAGTATTTTTGTTACACGGTTGCACGGTTAGCGTAGTTCCGAGCGATTGGACTGCTGCGCTGCGTGTCGCGGGTTCTATTCCCACACGGAGCAAATATTTGTATGATCCACAAGTAGTTGCTTCGGGTCTGAACGTTTGTGTATGTGCGTTTATATGTTTGTAAACGCACCCACGACACAGGAGAAATTCCTAGTGTGGGGCAACGTTTTAAAAAAAATCGTTAAGGTACTCGTAGATTAATAATAGATATTTTCGTTTCACATTAAAGTTGTAAGACCGAGAGCGTTTGCTTAAAAAGCTGATGCTTAATTTGCTGTTCATTTTCCCCATCTTTATATTTTTCCTCCCTTTTATATTCTTTATTTCCTTTTTAAACACATACAGGGTGCCCAGTAAATGCACGTCATACTTCAGGCGTTGATAGCTTGCAACAATACCTACCATAACACTACAATATGACTGTTCAGCAAAATATGAAATGTTATTATTATATTCATTTAGCGATAATTGCTTTTTAAGCTGTATCAAATGTATTAAATAAATTACGGTTTTTGAGTTATTCAAACTTGTCTGAAATATCAAAAATTCTCTACTTTGAAACATATTTTTAATCATCTCGTAATGAAAAATTACTTTTCTAGTATCTAGTTTACATTAAATTGTTCGTGAATAGTTGCTCTACTCATTGGTATATAATAATTATTTATCTAATTTTAATAATTAATCTTGAATATTTTTCTATTAGTGTATTATTGCACCTACTATGTTTTTTTCTCCACATCACCCTAGGGTATGACGGGGCCCCCTTTTAGAGGGCCAAAGCCTGCCGAGGTCGCGGGACTCACGATTTACCGTGACCCCAGAACGTAAAGGGCTATTGAAGGAAACCGTGGATTTTAGTCAGTACGAGTCCGACAGTCCCTTCCGCTCTGCCCTGGGTGGGGGAGGACACATTTGATAAAAAAAAGGTAAACTGGTTCTTGTTATTTTGCACATAAAGTACAAATAAATAAATAAATTAGTCATTATACATTCTTCGTACTTTTATTGGCTTCATTGCACGATATTTATATTGGCTTTTAAGCCTCGGGCATAGTTTGGTCGACATCCGATTTTAGCCAGACAGTTTCGGCTATTTATATCACCATCCGTTTCCGGTCAAATCAAGCCTACTGTCTGATGCGTATATTCATAGTAATTTACCTGAATATTATAGCAACAACGTGTCCTCCTCACTCATTTCATGAAAAAGTACCCTAGTCATTGCCGCGAGACTGTCTTAATAAGTTACAACGGCCCTGGAATACAAAGGGCATTTGAAAGACCTGGTTGATTTTTAGTCAGTCTATGCTGACAATCCCGGGAGGACTTTTCACGATTTTCGAACCCAAAAAAAGATACCAATACAATTTTAATTGTCGGCCATTCCTACTACCTATTTTAATTAATATGTGGCATGATGTTTCATTTATATTTATTGACTTGATGTGATATATTAGACAGTAAATTTATTATTTTATGAATGCATATTTAATGAATTTTCAAAATGTCATGTCATCCTCACTAATCTAGTGGTTATTAGCAAATTTCTCTTAAGCTATTTTATACTTATTGCTACAGATTTCTCAAAGGTTTTTTATTGTGTTATATACAGTTCAACTATGAAGGAGACTGTCAATGACCTTTGTACTTTTTTTTTTGACAAGTTTTGCGCAGTGGCTGAGCGATCGACTGCTGTGCAACGTGTCGCGGGTTCGATCAAACAAATATTTATATAATCTGCAAGTATTTGTTTCGGGTCTGGGTGTTTACTACTGTATGTGAGTTTCTATATTTGTAAATGCACCCACGATACAGGAGAAATCCCTAATGTGGGGGCAATGTTTACAAAAAAACAGCTAACTCACGTTTTTTAAAACCCCTTTTTTGGGGTCGCAAATCATCAATTGAATCCTCGCCTGCCCTAGGTGTGGGGTGGTAAAGACTGTCCGACTCCAACAGTCTAAAAACTAACCTGTTCCTCCACATGCCATTTGCGTTCCAGGGCCACAGTCTCCTGGAACAGAACCGCGACACCGGCGGGCAAGTACTACTCATCGGACCTTCCTAATCAAACTTTCTGTAAAAAAAACATGTTTACAATACGCTTATAAATATTGCTTAAATTGGAGCAAGCTTACAAGAACCTTATTTCTAATTGAATAAAGTTCACTGTTACAGCGATGCAAAGACTATCCGACATAGTACAATTAATTCTAGTCAGACAGGTCTACTATCTGAAAGTAGTTTTTACACCGAAATGTAATTATATGTACGAAACTATTTAAACAGGTATTTGTAGTACTATGACGCACATGAGTACAGTAAACTGCAGACAAAAGGTAGCACTTTTAGTAGTGACATCACTACCAAAGGGGGTTACTTTTCTCTCTGGTTTACTGTACCTCCTACCGCTGTTTAGCAGGCAAGATTGACGCAGTGATTGAGTATTCAACCGCTGCGTGTTCGATTCCCAAACAGAATAAATATTTGTATGACCTACAAGTAGTTGTTTACGGTTTAGCTATTTGTGTATGGTTGCGGAACTGAAAAAGTCCACAAGATCATAGAAGAAAAGTCGCCTTTATTCATCCAGTTGATATTTTTCCGATGTAAACAAAGAGGGCAACTTTGGTGTCCTCAATTCACCTGGGTGATATCACCCAAGTGATATTTTTGACAGACACCATTTAAAATAAAAATTTTAAGTGTGACACGTCCTAGTCGCGGGACTAACGAATACTGGCACCCCGGAACGTAAAGGGCTATAGAAGGAACACCGTGAATTTTAATCAGTGCAGGTCTGTAGGTAAGGACTGCCTGTCGGACCTCCACAACCCAGGAACTGGGTGATACAACACCCCATGGTAAGACTGGTTGTCAGACTTTAGAGCTTCTGACTAACAGTAACGACTGTCAAAGATCTACAAATGACACCCGGGACCAACGTCTTTACGTGCTTTCCGAGGCACGGAGGAAACTCGCTATGACAGATGGTCACCCATCTACAGACCAACCTCGGCAAGGTCGCTTAACCCGGGAGAACGGATAAAAAAAAGCCTAGCCTAACCTATCGCCGTCATGAGGACACGGCGGGGCTCTGCCCAAGCGAAGTAGTCCTGCACCGTATGCTCCACCGTGTCCTCTGAACGATCCTCGCAGTGGTGACAGGCGTTTCTTCCCTCCCTATCAGACACAGGAACCTTCCGAAACTTCCGTGTCCGGTGAGGACCTGCGTCATGCGGTAGGTCAGGACGCCGTGACGCCTATCCCGCCACTCCTCAAAGAGGGGTCTTACCACTGCGATTGCGGCGTGCCCGGACCTCGGTTGCGACAGTCGCTCCCTCCATACTGCCCTGAGATCACGCCGGAGCTCTTCCCTCCACGCGCCGCTCATAGACGCGCTAGTTCCACCGGCTGTCAAGGACGAGTCCCTACTTCATCGTCCTCCCGACGCCGTTGCGAACCCCTCCCACCGTTATATGGGACTCTGACCGTGGCGCGTTCTGACGGCCATGAAAACACATGGCCTCTGTTTTGTACAGGGGAAATAAAGGATGCGCAGACTATGAAAATGTAGTTGATAGCCATCAATTAAAGGAAGATGGAAAAAATGTGTTTTACTGTCCATTGAAGGTCGAACACGGAAACATTTAGGGTTCAACATAGTAAGGGGTAGAGATTGTGGTGGTTGAACATACAAACATAAAAAAGGAGTAAAAAAACATTCGTTATTACGCCTCGAACATTGTAGGTACGTGTCTAATGACATAATTCAAGATACCACGCAGTTGGCATTTGCTCCGAGGGAAGTACAATCGAATGCTCGTAGCGTTATTTTTTTAGACTTTTCATAGGCAGCAGATGTTGGCAAAGGGCACTGGACTAGGCATGAGGACGATTAACGGTTATACCACACGCTTTTTAGAGTACCCGAAGGGTACCACGGGACCCTATTACTATGACTTCGCTTTCCGTCCTTCTGTCGGTCTGTTCGTCTGTCACCAGGTGTATCTCATGAAATCTGATAGTTAGACTTTATTTCACAGTTGATGTATTTCCTTTGCCGCTCTGATAATAAATACTAAAATACAGTATAAAATAAATATTTAATGGAGTATAACAACAAACGTGATTTTTTGCTCGTTTTTGCTCTAAATTGATAACGGCAACAGGCACTCGCTTGAAATATTCACAGAATATTTAGATAGATAGATAGATAGAATATTCTTTATTATGCACACCATACGAATTACAGATACATGTAAATTGGATACAGATTTTGCCAATTGGTGACACAATGGGCGGTCTTATCGCTAAAAGCGATCTTTTCAAGACAACCTTTGGATGGATTTGAAAAAGAAAGGAGAAACAATACTGTAGGTAGTCTACGGTGTACAATTTACCAATATACAAAAATACACATACAAACACAAAAAATATAAACTAATTAAGCAAAATATATAAACTAAAAAAATAATTCTGAAATATCGCAAATAAGCGTTAGAGTCACATGTTCAAGAGGAAAGGTAGTGGTTTTTGACCAGATTTTTAAAAATGGATAAGCTTTGAGCGCGCCTTACTGATTTAATTATATATTCACTTTTAAAATGAAAAATAAAAAAATGAAGCAAATATTTAAGCTCTCATACAATAAACGTGTCTTTATGTCATTTTTAAAGATAATGGTACAGAACCCTTCGTCCGGGAATCCGACTCGAACTTTGCCGTTTTTTTTTCGAAATACATTTATGTTTCAATTATTGCTAGCATTTGTGTTAGCATCCATATTTGGTTTTTTTGAACGTGCAATAGTTTGTTAGCGTGTGTCGCAGTGTGTGTAGTAAAAGGCCGACGTTTACCTAAACTTGTCGCTAAATTATGTTAATTAGGAAATAAAGATTTTCCGATTTGGCGAGACAGTGCAGTTTTACGAATATATTAGTCTGGCAACATTTAATTAATATTAAAAACATGGTCATTAAAAGAATGAGTCAAAGTTTCAAGGTTTAATTTTTATTAAATTTATAAAATATTAAATTTTGAGGTGTGTGATTTGAAAAAAAAAACTGTTTTTGTATTTTAATGAATTGTATGTTTTTCCTCTTTTGCAGAGGTATTCCACATCGGGCACCCACTGAAATGGCACCTGAGCTAATAGCACCTGAGATATTCCACTTACGGCACCTATCAATATTTTTCGCAGGTGCCATAAAACATAAAACCATATTTTTAAACGATCATTATAATGGGATTTACTTTTTTTTTTGTAGAATCCCTTAGGTGCCATTAGCGTAGGTGCTATTTCAGCGGGTGCCCACTGTGAAATACATCCTTTTGGAGGCTAGAAAGAATAAAACAAATTAAGTACATCACACTTTTGTTCTCAAGGCTTTGTTTAACTACAAAAATGTTTAGACGCTATTTTACTTCCTAGATTTACTTAGATGTTTCAAATACCTAGGAAATGACTCGTCCCACTTATCCAGTAAACTTTGATCCCCATTCATAAACATGAGACTTTGTTTGAGCCGAATTTATTCTTTGAACTTATTATGCTTACAACAAGTATCAAAAAGGTGTGGTTAAGTACCTACTCTTTTATTTTTTTATCGTAGTAAAATCATCAAATGAGTCCTACCACCCATACTTAGACTTGTACTGACTCAAATCCACAGTGATCCTTCAATAGCTCTTTACCTTCCAGGGCCACGGTTACCTAATGAGGCAGTCCCGCGACCCCTGAGGGTTTAGAATCAGCCATTAAAGTGAACATCTTTCTTAAAATCGATAAAATTATCGCGAAAAAAATCTTCTGACCCACTTAAAACTTTGCAGCGCATATAATTAGGCTATCAACGAAAATACTACTAACGACATCTATGGAACAATAGAAGAACTAAAATGCAATACAGGTGGTAACGTGGTAAAATCAAATGAGTCCTCCCACACCCAGGGCAGAGCGGGAGGGACTGTCAGACTCGTACTGACTAAAATCCACGGTGTCCTTCAATAGCCCTTTATGTTCCAGGGTCACGGTAATTCGTGAGTCACGCGACCCCGGCAGGCTTTGGTCCTCTACAGGGGGCCCCGTCACTATGCTGACACTCCTTGAAGCGCGCGTGGAACACAACGCGCTGTCGACCCGTCGGGCATAGCATAAAATAATTATGGGAGTGAGGAGGAAGAGCACTGGGTGTTTACTTCTAATACAAAAAAAAAAATATTGCACATTTTCAATATCATACATCTTATCAATGCAGAAACAGCGTTTACATTATATACTTACATATATGCTGGTCCTGCTCCATAGTTCAATGTAGGGCTTAAACAGAATCAAGCTGATAGACTTTTGAATGCTCAGACACTGCTTATATTGTATTTGTTAAATAGCTGTAATTGCAATATTTTGTGAACACCATGTACCTTTTTACACTTTATTTTTATTTTTAAATAATATTAAACCTAGATTTTTAGGGTACATCGCTTTCACATTACTTATTTCAAATTATGTTATAAAAATATTGTAAAACATTTTTAAAAAGAGTAAGTATGGAGTTTCTTGCCCATTCTTCTCCATACAAACCTACCCTTGCGAATGGGCATAGAATCAATCCCATCCCATCCCATTTCCTTTAATTTTAATATTCGACGTATAAAAGTGCCTCTTTGATGGCCTTATTGAAATAAATGGTTTGACTTTGACTTTGACCTCTTTCAGTAATTTCATTTTACACCTATTCGACCCAAATGTATGGAAAAAGGACATTCTTTTAAATACCCTTGACTGCCTGCAGCTTGGACCCTGTTCCCGATGCTGATGGGCTGCTACTGATTGTATATTTATAAAAGTTTTTATTATAATTTTAGTATGTGTTTGTGTGAGTGTTTGTGTTAGAGATCTATGTCACTATAGAAAATGCACTAACATTTTTTTTCCACAAATTTAATTATATAAGCTATATGCTACTAAGTAGCAACTAAATATTGAATGCAAGATATCAATATAAATAACAAAAATTAATCAAACTCTTTGATAAACTGTATTGCACATAGCGAGCGTCACAAATGTACAGACGCCAGCACAACAATCTCCACACCACAATCTGTCAAACTATAGTAGATTTTCAACCTTATCACAATAGAGGAAGGTTAATGTTCCATTGGTTTTGACTGATTCAGGTAGATTCACCTGCTGGGCCTGTACGATATATTATCTTTACAATTTTATTCTTCAGATAACCGAAATCCCTTTGATTATTAAAAATATGAGGTAGCATAAGTTACTTATTGAAAATAAAGACGTCAGCGCGTCACAAATACAATATAAATAATTTTGCATCTAATGATCTAAAAATTTATTGTAACGGTAGCCTTTTTAAATTTACAGACGTACAGATACCAGCATATCAAGCTGCCCCAATCTATCAAAATTCTTTTAATAAAATCCAACTTTATTGCAAATGAAGAAGGTTTATGTTAGACTAGCTTCCGCCCGAGACTCCGTCCGCGCGGATGTCGGTCTTCGCGTGGATGGCCTTCTGACAATGACATCTTATAAATATCTATTGGATCCAAATACGGCTTAGCCTATAATAATTAAGGAGATTCGCGGTTCTACAGAACAACGTCTATGAATAAAACTGAAAACTAAGATTTTTTTCTACGTATTTTTCCAGGATAAAAAGTACACCATTTTATGCCCAGTATAATAAGGTATAATTATACCAAGTTTCATCGAAATCGAACCGTTAGTTTTCACGTGATGCCTGCATATACAGACAGCCAGACAGACAGACAAAAATTTTTTAAATCACATATGTGGGTTTGGTATCGATCCAGCAACACCCCCCGCTATTTATTTTTTCAATATTTTCAATGTACAGAATTGACCCTTCTAAGAAAGAAAGAAAGAAAAATTATTTTATTTGACACAGATTTATTATATGTATAGATTCAGAAAGTCAATGAAAGTTTGACAGATTCTGGGAGTAGTTTGGTATGTTGGCATCTACACAATGACGGCACGGTTGGCGTGACCCTGGTAGGTGGAATAGTGCGACCGCAGGCAATTTGTAGTGACTTGACACCTCATCCGACAAATAATATATTAAACCAATAAAACATTTTACAGTTACATAATAAAAAAAGAATAATAAATAATTTCTAGAAGTCCCCGACAGCAGGAATTAATATTAAATGCATCGTTATTGCTGCAAAAAATAAAAAAAAAACATCGTCACGGTATGTATAAAATCGTAGTTAAAAAATAAAATTCAATCAAATGCAGCACCGAGGGTTCCGTATAAATTAGTGGTATGAACTCATTCTGTTTGAAATAATACACAATTTTTAACAATTGTTTCTGCGATATACTGTAGGGCAATAAAATAAAATAAAAAATAGTTATAAATTACCAAATTCGGACTTATTCCTTTAATTGTACTGTAAGATTGATACTTCTTGCCAAATTTCATGAATCTAGGCCAACGGAAAGTAGTCTAGAAGTAGTAGGTTTTGATTCCGTCGCCAGTGTCAAAATATGCGATCTTTTTATTGCAATTGATTTCTCTGCATCAAGGGATTACTGAGTATTTGATATTAATTTCCGCTTCATATCTCTACACCTTCATAAGAAAAAGGGTATTTATAGACAGACAAGCGGACAGACAAACTGACAACGGGTGCCGTTTATTCTTTTGAAGTTCGGAACCCTAAAAACATCCTTTTTATCGCACTAAACAGGTCGTTGCATCAAAGTTTTGCATAACCGGATCGCCCGATAAGGCAAGACTTGAAAAGAAGGATGTTTAAAAAATGTTATAAAACGATTGTTTATGATTACTTACCTTAATAGCTATATCGACTCTCAAATGTTTGAAAAAATGCAGTATCATAGGTAAAAACCGCTCAAAAGCCAAGTGTAACTAAGGTACTATAGAAATCATTCCAAAACTTAAAGCCATAAAATATTCAAGAGATGTCAGTTCAGACAGATCGTTTCATGAACGCTATGGTCAGGCATTCGCTCCATATAAAATGCTGACCAGTATAAATCTATGTTCAGTTAGACTGTAAGCCGTGTAACTATTCAAGTGATCAAACATTTTTTTTTTTGAATTCAGCTTTATAGATCTATGTAAAATACGGACACGGTCGGGAAAAGTTAAACAATTTTCCACCATTACCTCTCGATACAATTCATGAATCTCTCAGTAGCTACTGATTGAAGCACCGTATTGGATTTCATTAGCGATACTATACTCATTCACACTGAATTATTAACGCTTAACGCCTGTATTTTTGTGAAGTAAGTAGTTACGGCATTGCGAACACGTTTATGTACCTTTAGCTTTTGGTTTAAATTCCTGTGACGCTGATGTGCATCACGTACGTCCGTCACGTACGATATTGCGCGGGGCGCTGACGTCAGCAGCGCATATTAGTCCATTTAACTTACTAAAATAACCGATTGACCGTACGCAATCGACGTCAGCGCAACAGGAATTCAAGCCTTAAACAACCGATATCCTCCAATTACCAAACTTAATCGGGGATATATTGATCACAGAATGATTGGCTGATACGATTGAAGAGTTTTGGACAATTCATCACGTAGGGAAAATGTAGGTACTAGGATTGGAAGGCCTTTCTCAAAATGGACCGGTGACCCGGGGTGGCCTCGTCGCGAAGACCACCCCCGATAAAAGCACATAAAAAGACGATGCTTCCACACTTGAGCAATGTTATGTCCAGCAGAAACCGTTTCGTGCCTCATATTATGATGATGACAGTGTATTTGTAGTAATAATACCATAAGGTTTTTGGAGTGTTTCATGCTCCTAATTATCTACTATAAGTGGAAATAGGTTACAGAAGTAATCGCCTTTTTGGTTGAGATGTGGACCATAAGACGTTTTGGCGCAAAATACCAAACTTAGATCACCACAATCCCATGATTAGATATTTATATAACTATCTACTAATTTACTTCTGTAACCTATTCCTACTTTTTCAATTAATCCATTTTGTTTAGAATAGGTAAAGTTTGTTAGGGCTAGAGCCTTCCAGGTAAGTCAATAGAAACTAGGATTTCCGATACTTCTGTAGATAAGTGCCATCGCACACAGGATATAATCCGGAAGCGTCGAACTAGGAAATCGGAACCAATATGTAAGTGCACAAACGTGCATCCCTTGTGGGATTCAAACATTCGTTCGGAAACGCAGATGCACTAAGCACGTCACTGGTTGTGCTCCGTTTTTTTTTTAGACGTACCTAACGTTACTTATAAAAAAATATTATTTTTGTCTGTTAACGAATCATAATGCTATGACAAGGATTTCAGATACTAAATGTAATATATTTACTTATTTAAACGAAAGCTTATAGACTACTAGCACTTTTCCCGCGACTTCGTCCGCGTGGGTTACGTACTTTCCTAATTCCCCCTTTTCACCCCCTTAAAGGTTAAATTTCCAAAAACCCCTTCTTAGTGCTCCCCTACATTATAATAGGAAGCCGTGTGCAAAATTTCACATTCCTAGCCCCAGTAGTTTCAGCTGTACGTTGATATGTCAGTCAGTCAGTTCTCCTTTTATATATATAGACTAACAATTTTAAATATTTGCGTAAACAAATGACGAAAAATTATAATAATTTGCGTAAATAACGTATTGGTGTAGTAGTTTGACAGTACTTCAATAGATAGCGCAATGTCACCGAAAAATGTTTAACAACAGAAAAAAAAATCGACCTTGCTTTAGTTAGTTAAGCGTCTGGAGTACGACTACTCCAGAATACCTTTACAATTCGCGACGCAGACGTTTTTGCGTATAATATTAACATTTAACAATCATAAAATATACTTCACACATAAAACGTAAGTAGGGACTTATGAATTATTGACATTGACTAGTTACAGCTATTTCAGTAAGTAATAAATAAACAAATTACAATGAGTCACAAAAAAGTTCTCTATCTCTAAAATTGTTCCATCAAACAGATCCCTGGTCGCGGGACTGAACGAATTACTGTGACCCCGAAACGTAAAGGGCTATTGAAGGACACCGTGGATTTTGGTCGGTACGAGTCTGCCAGTCCCTCCCGCTCTGCCCTGGGTGGGAGGAATCATTCGATAATTTTACAAAGTAAAAAAAAAAACAAATAGATCCCTGTGAGTTTAACGTTGCTACTGTAATTAAATATAATATACTAGGTACTGCTAAGGTATGATCGCAGAGAAGACGGTAGCACCGTGATCAAATGCTATCTACACAGGTCAGGGAAGACACATTCAGTCTCCTCCAGGATGTGCATAGAGAGAGGGGTTCTGAAGTTGGCCAGGTTTTACCAGGCGATGCGACATAGGAAAAAATAGGAGATCTGTTTTTAATAATTCATATTTTTATGAAGTGAAAAAGTGTCTAAGTAGAACGCGCAATGACACCTGTCACATTTAAAATGCTGCCTGCCACATTTTTTTTAAACATTGAATAAAATGATGTT
This sequence comes from Agrotis puta, assembly GCA_943136025.2. Classification (NCBI taxonomy): domain Eukaryota; kingdom Metazoa; phylum Arthropoda; class Insecta; order Lepidoptera; family Noctuidae; genus Agrotis; species Agrotis puta. Next base: position 7,516,198 of record OW964171.2, read on the forward strand.
AAATAATGTACAGACGCCAGCAGGTCAATCTACCTGAATCTGTAACATTTTACCAATCGAATATTAACTATCTGCTAGTGTGAGAGGGTGGAAAATCTATTTGAGATAGGTCGATGTGCTGACGTCTGCACAAGCATTATTTATTTATTTTAATCGATCATTTTAAACACAAAATAATCCTACGGTACTCAGAAATTACCATGACCCCGGAATGTAAAGGGCTGTTAAAGCTCCCGCTCTGCCCTGGGTGGGAGGACTCGTTTCATGATTTTATCACGTTAAAAAACTAGTACGGCCCTAGTTATGTTTCGTACAGTATTTAAGACAGTTGCATAGTAGGTAACTGTTTTTTATTTCATGTCAATAACCGAAGACGGTCTCTTTTTATGATTTTTATTTTGGACAGTATTTCAGTAATAATTTATTCAAATTGCCTCATTAAATGCAGACGGATGACCTAAGTCTAAACATGGCTTTAGTGAGCAATACCGATGCAGTTTAACCGGATCTACTCGTAAGTTGTTCTTTTGGGAATTTTCACCAACGGATTTAATTCAAGTAATATTTCGTAGTGTGGGGCCACTTTTTGGGGTTCCGTGCCCAAAGTGTGAAACGGGACCCTGTTACTAAAAAAGACTTCGCTGTCTGTCTGTCCATCTGTCTGTCACCAGGCTAAAGTTGAAATTATCACAGACGATTTATTTCTGGTGAGGCTATAGCAAAAAAACTAAAAAAGAGAATAAAATAAATATTTAAGGGGTTCCGTTATTAATATTATCTATAAAAACGTTCAAAAAGTCATGTGTGTTGTCATGACTTTTTGAACGTTTTTATAGATAATATTAGGGAACCGTTCGTGCACGAATTGGATTCGCACTTAGCCGGGTTTTTTTAAGGTGAGTTCTGCTCTAAGCTATCACCTGTCAACTGAGGCGGAGTGGGAAACGGTCGCCTCCTTCTACAAAGCAGTCATGCTAGCAAAGGAGGTCAGCAAAATGACGGGGCCTCCCTCTAGAGGGCCAAAGCCTGCCGGGGTTGCGGGACTTACGAATTACCGTGACCCCGGAATGTAAAGGGCTATTGAAGGACACCGTGGATTTTAGTCAGTACTAGTCTGACAGTTCCTCTCACTCTGGTGGGAGGACTCATTTGATGATTTTACCACGATAAAAAAAACACCTGTCAACTATTTCATCCAATAATAATTACCTTAGAGAATGGGTAAGAATAAACTAATAATTACTTTTCTTTTACTTCCACCTCTGGGTTCAGCAGGTACCTAGGTGTGTAGTAAAGGCTTGCATGCGAACCCCGGCCAGGTAGACACGCAGTGCGCTACGAACTTGCGTGTGCCTAATGTTTGCATTTAGGTTGCACCGGGTCAAAGATGGATTTTATATGAGGTAATTATACTCTTTGCTATTTTTTTTTCCTGTTGTGTTCCATGACATGACAATATTGTTTGACACTTTTGTATTAATTATAGCTAGGTTATTTAGGATTCCGTACCGAAGTATTTGTTGTTTTGCCTTCCCGGAACGCCTCCACTAAGTCTTAAACTTTATGGTATGGTATTAAAGTTCAAATTGACTTTTAAGTATTATTAAGAATCTTTTGTATGGGAATATAGAAAAGTATTGTTTTTAGACTGTTTCAGGCAATCTCTCCGTAAGGATAATCCTCGTACTTCAAGGAATATTATAAAAAAAGAATTTGCGAAATCGGTTCCGCTGCTCTCGAGATATGCGCTCAACAACACATTCAGCGATTCAATTTTATATTATAGATGGTACGGAACCCTCCGCACTTGGTCGTTTTTTTTTTCATGAGGAAACCTTTAAATGTGGCATTTTTACCTCACGGAAACCAGGCTGCAGGTCAAAGTTCCGCTACGAGTATATGCGGCGAAGCACCTTATTCTCTTAAAATACCAGTTCGGAATCTCCTCTGTGCAATAAATAAAGGCCTAAGTTCATCATTAGTGCTAGGAGACTTATTATTTTTCTAATATAAGAAAACTCGATAACAAGCCTCCACGTTCCATTGCACAAGTTATTTGTTTGTTTACTTTAAAACTGCGTTATAAATAACACTGCATAAGTACGTAAACATGCGTTCACGTTCCGGTCTATCGCTTCAAGTAATTAGAGAGTTAGCATTCGCACACGACTTCATAGAACTTTTTTGTTTAGATCGATAATAAATTACACGCCTATATGCATAAATAAAATATGTAATTAAACTAATTATTATTTTTTTCAACACAGTCTTACTACAAATGTGAAAAATAAAAATGTATAAAAGAATTACGTGTCGTACGCATCAATAACGATCCTTGGTACACACAGCTACATTTCAAGCTATGAAAAACCAGCATAAGCTGACCGATAATTGTGTGGAAAGACCATACAAAGCGGGACCAAGATAAACTGGTTATGTATAACTTGATGTGTAACCGTGTGTACCTATTTATATACACCTGCTCGCAATTCTGTTAGAGTTAGATGCTCATTTAGTAATTTCTTCGTCCTAAACATACGTTAAACTAAGCCTTTAATGTGTACGTAAATATCAGTAATGTGCATTCAAAAATGTTGAATTAAAAATATATAAGTTAACACTAAATTGTCAACATTCAAGTATTGGCGATAACTATAACATTAAAAGTTGTAAGGGTGAAGTAAATCTTGATGCCGGCAGAGGGGATCTAAACAGGCCACTTTATAAGAATTTTAATATGAATTGAGGTAAAATTCCGATCAAATGGAATGGAGGATTGATCATAAAGTTATATAGAAGAGAAGCCTACCCTACCACATAAAAGTACATATTTTCTTATGAAGACCGATAAATGAAAATGATACAATAGGTAGGTATATGAAATCAGGACTCACGCGAAGGTCAGTCATCTCTCTGCCCTGGTCTATAGTCTACCGTGGTAGCGTGGTACGTATACAAAACTTACAAAATAGATTTCACAGAAATTTAGAATCAATAAAATCTACTTTGAAAAATCAACATGGAAATATCTTCTACAACTCTACATTATAGTACACCTACTTTTTTACACATGATAAGATTAAAAACGTCATGGTTTATAAAGGAGGTGAAATGAACAGCCGGCAGTTCCTCGATCAGCTGTTGACTCCAACAAGGATTGAGATTCTGTACTTTCCAGAACAACACAGGACATTCATAATATCGCACCACCTCACCGCGGAGATGGTCGTGCGCAGTTCCCATGGTGCCTGGCAAGCGCGCACGTCCGCAACCATTATCAATTAGGCGGCGCGCGCGCGTGCGGCCTGTCATTACTGCCAGTGCACGACCACGCACAGGGATGCGTATTGCCGTACTGCACTAATAAATGAATCTTAAGACAACCTTTAACTTTTAGTACAACACGTCAAAATATTGGTCGGTGCTGAAATGGAAATACAATCGTTGCTCTAAACATAGGTTTACCATTAAAAAATGTTGCTCAAACGGATGCTTGCTTGGTTGCTCAAATGTAGAGTTTGGGTCTCTTCAAAATGATTTAAACTTTGCTGGTAAGCTATCTATCTTACCAGTAAAGTTGAAACATTTTGAAGAGACCCACACTCAGCATTTGAAGATAAATAGAAAAAATACTGGCGTACTGAAACTGTATAGCGGAAATCGTAAAGGTAGTACATGCATGGTCATTACTACAACCTTAAGAGAATTCTGTAGTGTCTTTTGCTATTAGGGTTAGGATCTGATGATGAGTATCAGAACAATATCAATGTTTTGCAAAACAAAAAATCTACAATAATTCGGTCCCGATACAAACAAATTCATAGTCAACATAAAAGCTAATAACGTTTCACACTTTCTATATTAGATATTTGAATTCTAATAACAGAAACATTAACAGTTTAAATTAAAACAGCCCTAACAAAACCATAATCGAGTTCAGAGCATCACACAAGAAGCATAGTTCGCTCTCTCGCCGCCAAGACGTTGGATGCAAATGGCGAGATCGCGAGATACGTCGCGACCCGCGTGCATTCACCAAGAAACGTGTGCGGTGGCCCTTACAGGGTTTAAGCGACCATCTGATATGACGTCTAACCATTTAAATTAAAACATTTTTACGAGACATTTAAATATTAGAAATATGTTTATAATGCAAATATAAGAAGCCTGTGAATTAGCATATTTATGAGGTCTCACAAGTTTTTATACGTGGCATCTGCTAAGTCCTGCTACTTACTTATTTTATTTTAATTAGTAGACTAATTAAGTCCCATAGTTTCAGGTATGATAATTGCTTTATGTCCATTATCATTTTAATTGTCATCATCAATTACAATTATTATCCGTAAAAAGTTCAATAAAATACAGTCTAATAAATATAGAAAAATAAATAATTATAATAAATACAAATACAGTTTATTATGTACATTGACATAAAAATTATCACTTTAATTCTCATCATATTTTATTATTATAATTTGTAGGTAATCGTAATCGAAAAGAAATCTATAAAGTTTTCATTCTTTTAAGTTTAGTCAATTTTATGTCAAAGTGATTAGGGCTGCGCCACACAACATACCGTCAATAATACACCTGTAATAGTATAGAACAAGCTGTCGTGACAATAAGAGCAAATAAGGCCGCGTTACCGTAAAACTAACACTACGTTGAACGTTAAAATAATGGTTCTGGCACATGACACACGCAACTCTGAAATTCAATATAAAAAATGCACCTTTTTATATCAAGTACTACAGTTGGTATACAGGTAGATAGATAGAATATGCTTTTATTATGCACACCATAAATGATAGGTATTTACAAATAGATTTTATAAATAATATGTTTTATCACTAATGCCTTTGTCAAACAGACAGGCGAGTCCGAAGCGATACCGAACCGATACGAGACGTCAGTCCGATAGTTCTGTCCCGCTATCGGATCGTTTTCGCTTTTCTATGTGACTGGATTCAAACAATTCCTTACATTACAAATAAAAACGTCAGGCTTCGCATTCGCCACGCCTGTCTGTTTGACAAAGGCTTAAAAGTAATCTTTTCAATACAACCTTGATTGGATTTCAGGAAGTGAAGTATAAAGAAGTACCAATGCCTGTGTTTCAAAATAATATCAGTCTCTTTTGAAACAGAACAATCAGAATTCTCCGTTGGTCTAGTGGAGACAAAAGCTATTGTTGAGGTTGAGATTCAATTCCTGAGTCGGGTTAAGTGTTATTCGGCTTATAATACAGTAACTTTAAACATTAGAGTTTGAATTTTCTACAGAGACAGTTCTAGTCCCATATTGCAGCAAATTAAGTCTTCTTAAAAAAAATTCCAGAGAAGGTACTATCAACAACTAATCCAATAGGTTTATAATCTTCAAAATTTCAAATATAAATTCGAAATTTTCGCAGGCTTGTCGATTTTTTATGAAGTTGCGTTCGGCGTATGAGGCCTCAAACTTGGAATATTTATTGGGCCAATATCTTGAATAAGTCTGCAAAAATCAAAACCACGGGATTTGACACAAACTACCACGTATATACAGGCGACAAAGTTACTGGACATAGTAGCCTGGTGTCTGTGTTTGATGGCAATGAGCTTGTCCCCATCTCATATAACTTAAACATAACCCGTGAAATATGTTTATAGTATACCTAGAATATACTATAGCCTCTTAAAATTGTAATCAAAACTAACTAATTATGGTGCGGTACTATAATTGGCTATTTGACAGTAGCTATAAATTACAAATATAATTAGTCCGTCATTTAGAGTTTAAAAAAATAACGGACACGTATTTTTTCTTTTGTAAAATCAATGAATATTCACCAAAATACTACGCATCAAAACTCGAGAGTGGGGGGTTCGTGACGTCAGAATTCAATAGAAATTGTGACGTATTGCCAATTTTGAAAGCATCGTATCTCCGTCAATTTTGGTTTACGAAACAAAAGAAAAAATACGAAATTACGAATATTTTTTGATAATCTAAGTGACGGTCTAGTTATAATTTTTCAGTCAAATAGCCAATTGTGAAAGTTTGGATTGAACGACGTTTGTTACATTTTCATGTCTGAACTACTAAACTGATCTTGCCGAAAGGTTCAGAAATAGTTCGGAAATAACACAGAATTCTGTATATCCCGGTATATAAAATCCCGGGTGATAATTTTCGAGAAACACACATCAAAAAAAGTTTGCGATCGAAATCTTTTTCGTTACGGTAGATTAAATAATAATAAAATTATATTTGAAGAAAAGACAACAAAGAATTTCATAAAGTTAATTATTATCAGATTATGCTGTGAATATGCGGGCGATAACTGCTAGTAGTTTTATATTATTAGTAGTTTTATATAGTAGTAGTATTATATTATTATTGTCCCGTTGTGTTACATTATGATAATTTTTCGTGATCAGACGGTCGAGCTACCATTTCCGGGGTCCAATTTCATCCCACGATAATTAAATCATTCTCAAATTACAGCGACTAAGCATGATCTAGGTCTTAGGATATACTTAAACGCAGGTTGTCTCATTGTTATTATTTGCAAAACAGCTAACTAGTACTGATGATATCAATGTCAAACGAGAAAACCGTGAGAGACTGCAACGCGTTGTGAACACAACTGACACTGATTTTAATAAACACAGAAGATCCAGTCAAGGCAAAATCAGCCTATTATGATCACACTGCTGGAACACAAGCCTCCTTTCTGTTAGAAGGAGTGAGCAATAATCTGGCCCAGCGCGGTTTTGCAGATGACACATGTCTTCGAAGGGAATGCCAGTTTCCTCAAAATGTTTCCATTGACCATTTTGGGAGTAGTGGTCATGAAATAATTTACGCAAAGTAATAACCATTTTTTTTTAGCGTAGTGAAATCATCAAATGAGTTCTCCCACCCAGAGCAGGGCGGGAGAGACTGTCAGACTTAACTGACTAAAATCCACGGTGTCCTTCAATAGCCCTTTACGTACCGGATTCACGGTTATTTGTTAGTCCCGCGACCAAAGTAATAAGCCTGGCTAGATTTCTAACAAACTTACAACTCGTAAGTCGGGGCCATTACTACTAGGCCACCAGTGCTCTCCAGTCAAGGACCAAATGTAATAAAACCAAGACATGCCAACCGCCACCAAAAAAGCCCTTCTGCGGTTCGGTGCACCAGTCACCATCTTCTTTACCGTTGATAAACACCAATTTTTTTTCTGCACAAATTTTCTCTGTTCTTTTCGTTGTTGGTAACCGAAGTTCTCTTATTGCATTTTGGGGCAGAGACTGAATGAGATTTTTACTGCATTTTACAATAGGTAATAGTCCAATTTTGAGCACAGAATCTAAGCAACTATGCAAATACGCAACACAGTCCCCTGTGAATACTCACTCGGAGTCAACTTGAAAAAATGGTAGCTGTTGCTACCAAGAAAATATTACTGGTACCTGGTAGTCCTTTAAAGACTTATTTGGGATGAATTCAAAGAAGGCTGATTCTTAGAAATCCAAATCATAATCAAACGATAATCAATTTTAAAGTAGGTATCTTCTGCAAGGTTTATACTACGTTTTTTGAAGACTTCAGCTACATTAAATAATTATGCAGTCAACCTTCTGTACTTCACTTCCTTTTCACAAAATGTAAGTCCACATATTTTTACGATGTACGTGTTTTATAGTTTTATGTGTTAATAATCTTTGACTGCGTCGAACAAGGAAGGATCTACAGGCATGCTTGAGACAAAAAGACTTAGAAAGCAGATCTGTATGAGACCCCAAACATGGGCAACACATATAGCTACAAATTCTTTGCTGTCTCTTTCTTGTAAGCTCGCCTTAGAATGTATGGAATCCAACAATTGATAAATTAAGTTCCTTTTACATCCATACGTTGATAATCTCTGACTCAGCTCAAGTCAAGTTCATCGAAGTCCAACACTTTGACCATTAAATTTTTATGAACTGTTATGAATGAACGAAAACTTCCATCCCTTGCCAGTTTTCATATAAAATCATCTGTCTTTGAGTATACGCCGATGGCGCCTATGAATACCACTTGAAGTGCGTTTTGAACGCGTTGTCATGACGACCGAGTCTATTTGACAGTAGCTATAAATTACAAATATAATTATTATAGTCCGTCATTTAGAGTTAGAAAAAATAATGGACACGTATTTTTTCTTTTGTAAAATCAATGAATATTCACCAAAATACAACGCATCAAAACTCGAGAGTGGGGGCTTGTGACGTCAGAATTCAATAGAAATTGTACTAAATTGTGACGTATTGCCAATTTTGAAAGCATCGCATCTCCGTCAATTTTGGTTTACGAAACAAAAGAAAAAATACGGGTCGAATATTTTTTGATAATCTAAGTGACGGACTCATTATAATTTTTCAGTCAAATAGCCAATTGGCAGTTATCAAACGCATCCATAGCAACGTACCATAGCACAACCTAGGTGAATAAGCACCCTAAGAAAACGTCTTGAAATGTTATTGTTAGTTATCTCATTGATTAATTGTGGATTTAATAAGGCTCTTAAACGCTGCCTTTTAAAATGACCATTTCAATCTCAATTCTAAAGAAGATGCCAACCTGTATCTAATAGAGCTTGATTAGAATATTGTGTTGTCAAACAACTCTACAACAAGTTACTTTTACGTATTCAACAACATTGTAAGGCTTGTTGCCATTATTAGTCCTTAATAGGGTATTTTACTGCATAAATAAATTGAAAATCTATTTAGTCTGTCAGATAGAATATTGAAAAATAATGGACACGTATTTTTAATTTATTTTAATCAAAGAATATTGCCAAAGATAAAACGGTTCCTAATTCTAAAGTGGGGGCTTGTGACGTCTTAACGCTTGTAAAATTGTACCGACCGAGTGACGTTTTGTGTGAAGCGTTGTATCTTCGTCAATTTTGGTTTACGTAACAAAAGAAAAAATACGGGTCTAATATTTTTTATAATCCATTTTTCGGACTATTTTTATTTTTTCAGTAAAGTAGCCTACTGAATTGATCTTCAAGTCAAGAGTGAATAGGTTATCTAGGCAAGTGTGCTTTACCGTCGACGACATCTTCGCTTACCATCAGGCGAGATAGTGGTCAAACGCGAATCTATAATTAAATATAAAAAGATAGGTGCGACTATCTATCATTTGTTCGGATAGAGCCTTATCATGAGTTACCGGTATTGTGGTGTAAATGGCCTTCTTTCACTAATTTTTCAAATATCTGTAACCTAGCTATAAGTTCTCTTTTAAGATAAAAAAAAATATCCTCTGTATCATAAAATAACTGTTAGTTTAGTTATAAAATCAATCCTAATAAATGATTGAACTGTAAAACTTATAGCATAAAAGGTAATTACTTCCATTAGCCATCACACAAAGTCACGCGTGCTTGCAATAATGTTGAATTACCCAAACGACTGTTAACTCAAAGCCTGCCGGGGTCGCGGAACTGTACGCAATACCGTGACCCCGGAACGTAAAGGGCTATTAAAGGACACCGTGGATTTTAGTCAATACGAGTCTGACAATATACAATGCTCTGCCCTGGGTGGGGGGACTCATTTGATGATTTTACCACGTTAAAAAAAAAACCCAATGACACCCAACTCAATAATAATAACATTTCTGTAATACTTTATTTGTTCTGTATTAACATATGGAAAGAAAAAAGTCTACTTACTAACTAAAAAGTCTACTTACTAGAAATTTCTCCTGTGTCGTGGGTGCGTCTACAAACCGAAACACGCACATACAAAAACCTAGACCAAGAACAACTACTTGTAAGTCTTAAAAATATTTGTTCCGTGCAGGAATCGAACTCGTGACATACAGCGCAGCAATCGATCGGTCAGCCACTGCGCCAAACGTACCGCTGAAATGTTAAAGTCTTTAATAAGTGGTCGATTGGAAACCCATCCTCAGATCAACTTTGTTAAGCGTTGCTTAACTTTGACGACCGACTGTTTTTACTTAGTCACGAACTTCTCTTATTTATGTATTTAATTAAGTTTCATTAGCAAATTAAAGCATCGTATTACACACACTAATATTAATAAAGTAAATAGTTTTTTTATATGTCAATAAGCTTTAAAATTTATTTTTATTTCTTTAGTTTACAAGCAGTAAATGAAAGGAAATTGTTAACCGGCCTTTAAACCCTGCAACATAAAAGAGTTTGCCGTGAGATGACCAAACTCGAAGACGGAAATGTAATCATTGCCTGTAATTTCAAGGATACCTAAACTAACTACAGTATTTTAACAGATTTTGATTTTGCTCTTTCCTGATGATTCCCGCTCATGCCGCCATTTTGGAAAAATGGCGCCGAATACGAATTTTTCCACAATGTCTCCTTTCCTCATTCTTCACTTGTATACACAGATATCAACTACAATACATTAATAAGTCCAAATCCACAGATGAGCATAATAGCCAAAGCGCAAATAAAAGTAGTATTTTTTTCCAATTCCATCAAAAGTCTTCGAACTACAAAGCTTTTCTAGTCACCCATTCGTGAAAGTTACGTACCTATCACGGAGAAGAATGACCAAGATACTCCATAATTACCCTTTTAAAAAAGCGCATAAAAGTTCAGGGAACAAGCTTCCCTAATCCAGTGCATCCGCACTCGTAGAACTTGCAACGGGCATCCGAAAGCGGCGCGTGGTCGTGCACGCTGCGCCGGCGCAGGGCTGCGTCGTGAGAGCGCGCCAGATAAGTGCGAGGTCGCGACGCGTCACGAGCGGGCCTACCGACGCTAACAATAACGATAGATAGTACTCTACAGGGTATAGGGTATGGAGCAGCTTATAATTAGCGGATTTATCGGTTCAGGTTGAAGATCTCATAAGTACTGCGTGGGATCTATGTGTGGGTTTGTTAAGTAAAACCCAATAATATATTCAAATTCATGCATTATGTGTATTGCCTCCGGACCACTTTTACATAACTTTCCTATGGATTCCGTTTTTAAATATTTTTCTATTTGAGCGGTGAGAATAGTAGAATAATTACTCCAGCCTGTATCTTTAAAAGGATTGACTGTATAGCAAAACCTTCACAGTAAAATACTCAGTTAATAGTAATTAAAAAAAATGTAGTACAAGAAGAGGTATAACTCTAGAAACAAATGAATAGTTTATTTTAATGTAAAAACATCTTCGTGAGACTTTATCTGAAAAAACTTTATCTAAAAGATAACCATCTGTTGAACATTTGTCTCAAATATCGATTTGACGCTGACAGTTTCTTTCCACAGATGTTTATCTTTCTTGTGCGTGATTTTCATTTTTTTTTTTTAGCTATGTATTTATGTCCCACTGCTGGGCAAAGGCCAGAAAAAAATACCTGAAAAAACGTAAAAAAGGTTGTGGTATACATACTAAACATAACACACATCTACGCGGGAGCGCCCCTTACATAAAAAATAATAGTCTAAGTTAGTAACGATGACGGGGGCCACTAGAGGGCCAAAGCCTGCCGGGGTCGCGGGACTTACGAATTACCGTGACCCCGGAATGTAAAAGGCTATTGAGTCTGACAGTCCCTCCCGCTCTGCCCTGGGTGGGAGGACTAATATGATGATTTTACCACGTTAAAAAAAATGTGACTGTTTCCACGGATTCTTGTAGCTGAGCGAATTTATCGGTTACATTACGAAGAGTGTACGATGGAACTGCACAACTTGATTCCACCTGGCCCTTTCCATCATCGAACTACAAGACGTACGGCAATGCGCCATCGTTATATGGTGGACATCCATCCGGTACGTACAAAACGTTTTCGCCCGCTCTGCCCTGGGTCTCATTTGATGATTTCACCACGCTAAAAAAAAAAAAGTTAGTAACGATATATTTCAACCTGACTCCGTGGAACGTTAGTATTATAATTAAATAATTATAGAGTAATCATTAAGGATTTATGAGGATTTGGCAAAATCACAGGTAAAGTTGCCCAGACAGACAACAATTTGAAGGTTATGGTAGGATGAGACTCCTTTTAAATTCGGTAACCAGGAAGATGTCATCGCCATCATCTGCCTAGTCTTTTCCCTATTTACGTGGGGGTCTGCTTCTAGTCTAACTATCCGGAAGCAGCTGTCATTTAACGACTCGCAGTGGTTGAGCAATTGACTATTGCAGTGCATGTCGCTAGAAAGATTCCCAAACGGATGATTTAAGTAAAAAACTCAATTAATGAAAAAGTCAGTTAGATTATCAAAAAATATTTGACACGTATTTTTCCTTTTGTTACGTAAACCAAAATTAACAAAGATACAACACTTTTAATGATGGGGCCTGTAGAGGCCGGGGTTGCGGGATTCACAAATTACCGTGACCCCGGTACATAAAGGGCTACTGAAGGACACCGTGGATTTTAGTCAGTACGAGTCTGACAGTCCCTCCCGCTCTGCCCTGGGTGGGAGGACTCATGTGATGATTTTACGACGTAAAATAAAAGATACGACACTTTTAAAATTGCCAATACGTCATAAGCCAGTACATATTTTACTTGCTTCTGCACTCTCGAATTTTGATGCGTTATAACTTTATAAATATGCATCGATTTGACAAAAGAAAAATACGTGTCCATTATTTTTCAAAACCTTAATTGACAGACTAATGATCTACAAGTAGTTGTTCTGGGTCTGGTTGTTTGTGTATGTGAATTTAAGTGCTTCTTGATGAGGAGAAATTCCTAAAATGCCCAATGTAAGAAAATAATGTCAATATTTTACATAAAACGACTGCCTGTCTGATCTCCACAACCTAGCTAGTACGGGCTTGTAATGTATGAAATTGCAAAAAGAACAATGGGCAACCAAGTATGGACCTCGGCTCCAATTGCATCTCATATTATAATTTTCGTTATGGACTTCGTCAGTCTTTATAAAGTTTGAAGAGCTTTGAACTCAATAAATTCAAAGCTCCCTTCCTTAGCGTGTTCCTGCTGAAAAATTACATTACAAAAAGCGTAATTTATCTAATAAAAATTATACCACTCGCGGTCCCCATGCCGTTCCCACAGATATCTAGAATGCAGAGTGGCGCATAGTTTTCAATTAGAAGGTAGAAAAGCAGCTGTACACAATGGACAATTACTAGTGTTTGTAAAAACATCAGTTCATCCGTCCTTCTGTCGACGACATTTTACATCTAAATTGGAGGGTAATTTGCGAACCTTTCCCCGATGACAATTTCGTAATTAGCCCTGGACTTGTTTATTTTCTTAGCCACTCTTATTCGCTTCCTCTTTTTGATGAGAGGAGAAACGTGAATTGCAACTCTAGAAACAGCCCTTGATAACAGATTAAAAAATAACGATCAGTATTTGGTATGTAAGTAGTAGTAATTTATATTATAAATGCGAAAGTATGGATGGATGTATGTTTATTAAGGCACAATCACGAGAGAATAAATGTATCTGGATTAAATTTGGCACAAGCTACAACACCATTGTTGAAGCTTGTGCCAAAGTGAATTTTTCATCACGATATAGATACCGTGATGAAAAATTCCGGTATTATTTTCCTGTTTAATAATTTTCGGCTACCACACGGGCCAAACCGCCAAGCAAAAGCAAATAACCTATGGAAAAAAATTATCATGTTCTACACGGTACAAATATTGATGTGCAAAGAATATAACATAATCAAACATTGTCACCAACGTTTTAATTAACCTTTAGCAACAAATAATCGAACATTTCGTTGTCACTCACGTAGGTCCATCTTCGCGTTGTCATACAAAAGCATTCAATCCTTTGAATAATAGATTACAAGTCATAGAAAATTACTAACAATTACAAATTCTTCGCGCTTTTTTGGCCCCTTCGATCAACAGGCGATGTAAGAATCCAGCCTGTATTGCAATAGGCGCCAAGGGCCTTGAGACTCATTTACACACTGAAAAGAAATTGCACGCGAGTTGCATGCAAGTTTGGCTACATTGCGGTATTTGTTTGTACAACTGAATTTATTGGCCATTGACAGTCCGTAATGTAGGTAGACTTGCATGCGACTCGCATGCAATTTATGTATAATGAGGCTTTACTATAACCCTGCTATATGGAATGCTTGAGGTATTACAGGGGGCCTAAGGCAAAGGGACATAAGACAGCAAAAAGTATTTATTTAGACCTCCAATGACGCTTCCACAACCTGAGTTAATTATAAAAGACGTGTTCGAGTAAAGGTCATACTTTTTCACGATAATCCGCAATTATGCGTGAGTGGCTCTGCTTATATAGGAGCAATTAAAAGAATTAGAGCTATTACGTTTAATGTGCCCGCTAAAGATTATAATAATAAAAATGTTTCCGTTCAGTTGAGCGTTTAAGTTACCGACATGGCTTATAGAATACTAACTGTATCTCATAAAAACTTTGCCCCCACACGCATTCTCCTTATCATGGTTGCGTTTACAAACATTTAAACTCACATACACAAACATCCAGACCCGGAACAACTACCTTTAAGCAATTCAAATATTGGATCCGCGAAGGAATCACACCCGGAACACGCAGCGCAGCAGGCAGTATATTAACCACTGCCCAACCGGGTTATCATATTTTAATAATCTTACTAGTATTTTTAACGTTTTCACACTGATTTCAGACGTCACACACGCTATTCCGCTTCCGTGTGACGTCTGCGCTGCGTTAGCCCAGCATTAAATTGACTCCAGAGGAAACGCTAGAAACGCGACGCCTGCGCCACGGTCTCATACATTTATAGAACGCCTGCGCTGGACAAACGTTAGTCTGAAGGCGCTCTAAATGCGTTTGTCAGGATTGATTTTAGTTACTCAATTACGGATACTGTTTTTCCCGGTATTTATTACGTTTCTATGGGATCATTTTCAAGTAATACTCGAACAAAGCCACTGACAACAACTAGTACTACATAAGTGAATGTAACATCCTTTCTTATTATATAACCTATCAAATTAAATTGCATCGGATCACCGGTATGAATGGCAGCTTCCAGCGAAATTTGCAACTCGAGTGACTATGGGCTGTTCGATTGAAAACCAATATAGACCCATAGGAAGTTCTGCGACTATAGTCAATAATACCAACATAAAATTTGTCATTTGATTCTTTCGATCTGAGTGGCGATCGCGTGCGACGACATGTAAGTACCATATAGAAATTTAAACCGACTTTTCTTTGGTGTTGTCGTGTTCTGTTAAATACAATGCTGGTGATGTATGTTAGATGTCACTCAAGGCTATATAGTGTCGTCAATGTATAGTAAAAGAGTGAATTTAAAGGTTTGTGTTCGATTTCAATTTATAGTGTCGCATACTATGCCGCATTGGTACCATGAATCGATTGTCCACTGCAGTTACGACCTCGACCACCTAGCAAGCACGCAATCGTCTCGTTCAGGACCGACTAATGATTACAAGTACATTTTTGACGTGACGCAAACGTTTACGCGGCCATTTTCAGTGCGTTTATGTGTAATCATATGTGTGTTAGTTAGTTGCATTAAAAAACATAACAGAACGTTTGTAATCCCCAAACGATTAGGCACAGGTGTACCTAATGGTATACTCACGGCAGTTATGTAATTCAGACCTTATAGGGTGTGAGCCTAATGCCATCATCCGAGTCCCAATTCAGACTCCAAGGCTTCTACTGAAAAAGTCCTGATGGTAAAACTTTTAGTGACCTGCGGGTCTAAAACCGCCACGTTAAGCAATATTCATAATGATTCATAGAACAGTATTATGTGCAGACATTATAACCCTTTCTTGGCAGTCGAGTAAAAATCATAACAAGAGAAGATACCCATAAACAAATCAAAATCGAATGCGGATAATCTTCAAGCAATTTACTTGTTTAAGCAAACACAATTAAAGTTGATACTTGACAGCTTTTTCTAACGAATTAACAATGGGCACCATTGTCATTGTAAATATGCGTTATTTTAATATCGGTTCAACTTGAACTGGAAACTATTGACGAACGTTTAACGTTTTTATTATGTCGCTAATACTGAATACAGGTATTTATTCAACTAATTGTAAATAATAGATATTCAACGGACAGGTCTAGTAGGTACTGTGTTTATTTTGCACTTAGCACCTTCGAATCTCTAATTAAATGGCGTCTAAGTTAATGAATCTGATGAAAATGAAAACAAAGATTCGGCGATGAAAAGTATGTACCGAGAATCATTGGCGCGCAATATTTAGATCTTTTTTGAATAACAAAATCATATAAATGTTTACTATCAGCACCCTCCTAACCCTCCTAGAGCAGAGGAGGGATAACGGCCCCTCAGCTTACGAGTTATAGGTCATGAGCTCAAACCCAGCCAGGCTTATTACTTTGTATTTATTTCATCAACACTGTTCTAAAACGGTAAAAGAGATAGAATGAAAAATTCAAAGACATGTGGCGGGACCAAAATTGAGCCTGCATGGTTGATTACAGCTTACAGGTCAATCACTCATAGAGAGGAGACCTGTGTCCCAGTAATAGAAGCATTTTAGTCCGATTATGCTGCTCCACTGAACATTACTCGAACGCCAAAATATCCCTGTGAAATACATAAAATTTACTCAAAGCAGGTTTATACAGCAACGCTGTTAAAGAGAGTGTGAACTAAACAACATATTATATCAGTTCCTCTTATCGACAGCTACAAAATAATGATATCATAACATTGTTACCCGCGCCTTGTAAGTATAGGAAATTTATTATTTCACCCGAAGGCGGTAATGTTAACGCCTTGAGAAAAGAAAATCTGCATACAATACATGGGACACGATTATGTTTGGTCGCGAGCGAGCCTACGGGATCTTCTCGTTGATTTATGTAAATAAATAATTACATTCTTACACCTGCTGCATTGTGTAAAACCTCCTTAGGTTTACTAGGTACGTATGGCTTAGTTACTAAGCGATTCATAGAATTATGAATGTTGGTGCTTCCTTTTGTAAGATTAGGTTTTAATTTACTGGTAATGTAGCATGCTTATATGAACGTGGACAGGGTAAAGGGATATCTAAGGATCGTAGCAGGTGGTGTTCAGTCAGTTTCTGCCTACAACCACGGGATAAGACTGTTCAATTCCTTTCACACAAGTTTCGTCGAAAAGACTTACTAAATAAGTCGGCAGACATCAGTAAATACCTTCTTAAATACCTACTTCCGTATCTGGTGTGTAAAATGACCATCTCTTTTTGAAGATCCCATTTAACATGATTTCAAAATTACATAATAGCCTGGCTTACATTAAAGCAAATATTTTCAGCAGTCAAGTAAAAAAACAAGTAATTACTGCTCTACTTACACATACTTATAATTTGGCTTCCGCATCAAGCTTAGAAAGCAATAACTTATAACTGGAATTACCAGTACCAACTTACCATTCATTCATAGTACCCAACTTCCGTTTACCGGACACTTGCATTACAAGCCTTTCGATACTTTTATTGTAACTTAATTCGACGTTCACACGAACATGAGTCATTCGCAATGTGCGGCCGTATTCACAAGTCCCACTCGATTCCCGATACCGAGATGCTGACTCGATACATTCTCGGATCGCAAAGGAATCGAGTGACACAACACCTGCGCTTGATTCATTGCACCAGTGATCACGTGCGCTCATATCGAGTGTAATTTTTTAATTATTTCCATTATCAGGTAATGAATGGAGATCATATTACCAGATGCCAGCTGGTTGGCAGTTTGGGAAGGTGGCAAAAGTGGAGTAAAATTAATTGATGGGGGAGTAATGGAACAATTACTTGAGTGTACCGTTATCCTTTGATAGCTGCCGTCTTTTTAAGTAAGCTAAAAGGCATCGGTCATCTACAGCAATTCCTAAATGGACTTGTTTGATCAATGGTTTTGCGTAGAGCCAGTTATAGGTCATTCTACTGAGTTTAAAATGAAACAATCGCAAAACCAAACAGCCGTGACTGGGTTTTGTTAAATCTATTATAAAAGCTATCGGTTTTTGTAACAGAAAAAGTAATCAACATGAGAACAGGACTCTTCTACTCATCATACCATACCTAATGCTATAAATCATGTTTTTTCTGACTAAAATTCACACATTGATGTGCTAACTCCTTAACCTGTCAGTAAATTGTTGAAAAAGTGAAATTATCGGCTATTTGTGTCGATTTATAAGTAATGGGGCATAAAGTTTGGGAAATTTTCAATTACAGTTTCTTATTCGCCATTGTAATCTTAGAACCAGGGGCGTAGCTACCGCTGTATGAGCCTTCTCAATAATATGGGGCCCGCAAGTGACAAGGCCCCCTGACGTAAAAATGGAAAATATTACATAATCTTAACCACAATCTCAAACTCCTAATATTATTAACAATAATTAGTAAAAATTAACTTATTGTGGCCTACAAAACTGCAAATATGCGAGCTCGCTTCGCTCACTCTTCAATGTGGAAATCGATTGAACGAGATACAATTTTTTAAAATTTTATCGGTTCTTAGTCCTCACAATAAAAGTTAGGCCTTCCTTTTGGATGTCGTATGCGTTCAGGGGGCCCCCACTATGTATACATGGCCCATTTAGTGCTAGCTACGCCCCTGCTTCGAACATAAATGTAATTACGCTTCACACATGAGTAGTTTTCACTTTCATACTTAACACTACGGTGTAATAAGGTAAATTGCATAATTATAAATAAAGCCATAGAATGCCTAGAATTAGCTTAGAAAAATAATTATGTAAATATAACTGAAGTTAATTAATATATTGCTTCTATTTCAAATACATAGTACTTTATAAAAGACTAGCTATTGCCAGCGAATTCGCCCGTGTGTAACTTGTTAATTATCCCACGGATACTTAATAACAGGATAAACGATGTCCTATGTGTTACTCTAAACTATAACCTATCTTTAACCCGTTCCCAATATCTTCAAGAACCACCTACGTCAATTTAAATATATTTAAAATGTTTCCACAAAGTGCGCGGTCTATTCTACTACAATACTACCACTCCATACTACATCCATTCATCCTAATTCATTTCAGGTCAAGACGCAGCATGTCTTTTACTTTCATAGTTCTCTATTACTTGTCCACACTGCAATTATAGAAGAATAGAAATACACACTGCAATTAAAGAAGGTTTGTACCATGTTCAACCGAAGTTTATCTAGAGTTAGTTACCGTAGCAACTCAATTTCAGTTTTCTCTAACAAGGAACACCTAAATAAAAGTGCGCTTTTGAATTTTGAACATTCAGTCCAGCATCGAAGATTGATTGTTGCTTTTATTCTCAACACAGTAGCTAAGTGGTAAACTACCTACATCAAAATGAAATCGTTTTCCTGTTAAATTTGCACGTTAGTCAACTGAAGTGTTAAGTCATTGGGACTTAATTCGGTAACAAGAGATTTTGTCCAATAATCGTTCAAAGAAGAAAGATTGCAAAATATCATCGTCACCTAAATTACCTATATTGATGACAAATTAAATTAAATAAGGCCGGCCATACACGACTCCAAGCTGGGACTACAAAGCAAACTACAGTCATCAACGTACACAAACACGAGGAGCGAGCATTCGAAATATTTCGGGTGTTCGGACTGCTTTTTTTTTACGTGGTAAAATCGTCAGATGAGTCCTCCCACCCAGGGCAGAGCGGGAGGGACTGTCAGACTCGTACTGACTAAAATCCACGGTGTCCTTCAATAGCCCTTTAAGTTCAGGGGTCACGGTAATTCGTACAGTCCCGCGACCCCGACAGGCTTTGGCCCTCTAAACGGGGGCCCCGTCACTCTGCTGACACTCTCTGAGTGCTTGATGTACCTAGTCTTCTCGCATACACTGGCTGGGTGAAAAGTCCGTGTATGTGAGCCTAACGATGACCACCTTTTGCTTATTGATCATTCTCTCGTCATAAAAACTAATGATTGTAAGTATAGTCTAAGTATCTATACTAAATTACTAACATACTAAAAATATATTATTTGTAGTCATCCGATTTCAAAAAATGATACACTGTTAACGTAAAGTCGGTGGCAGAAGCTTTTTTATTTAAATCAAAAATGATTCCACCCTGCTTTGGGTGCAGCGGAAGGTATTATAAGACTACCAGACTAGATTGAATAACCCTTAGCATTCCAGGGCTGCAGTATCCTCTTAAAACACCTCATGAAAAAATGTTGACCTCCAGCCTTTTTGATAAGCTATTACAATAACTAAGTCTAGTAATGTCTTAAAAAAAAAAAAAACAAAAAAAAAATATAACAAGAGATTTTACAGATTACTCATACAATTTACCCGCTACTCCTTTGTTAGAATCAAAACTTTTTTTCATAGAAAAAAACTTCTTACGTCTGACCTCAATTGCCGCCTATTCAGTAATATGTCGGAATCAAAAGATTTGTATTGAATGTACACAAATGTTAGCGAATTCGGAGAGTTTCTTTGAATGTTGTTCTTGAAGCATAATGGATTTAAATCATGTTAGTTCAAATCGAATTCGTTTAGTTCATCGTGGTAAAATCATCAAATGAGCCCTCCCACCCAGGGCAGGGCGGGAGGGACTGACAGACTTGTACTGACCAAAATCCACGGTGTCCTTCAATAGCCCTTTACGTACTAGGGTCACGGTAATCCCTTGGTCCCGCGACCCCAGCAGGCTTTGGCCCTCTACAAGCCCCGTCACTATGCTGACACTCTTTGAGGCGCGCGTGGAACACAACGCGCCGTCGACCCGGGCATGGTCCATGGTCGGACAGCGAGTCGCCCATTACTCGCTGCCCGCATGCCCGCGCCTACGGTGGCTGGAGATCGTCCTGCGACGTCCGAGGGAGGACGCTGTCCTCTCCCTCAGGCGGCCCGCCTCCTCCTTCACGAGCATGACTGCTTCGCAGAAGGAGGCGACCGCTTCCCACTCCGTCTCGCCCCGAAGCATGGCCTCGACCAATGCCGGGCGCGAGAGGTCTCCGCCTATCGCCGTCGTGAGGACACGGCGGTGCTCTGCCCAAGCGGGGCAGTCCTGCACCGTATGCTCCACCGTGTCCTCCGGACGATCCTCGCAGTGGTGACACCCAGGCGTTTCTTCCCTCCCTATCAGACACAGGAACCTCCCGAAACTTCCGTGTCCGGTGAGGACCTGCGTCATGCGGTAGGTCAGGACGCCGTGACGCCTATCCAGCCACTCCTCAAAGAGGGGTCTTACCGCCGCGATTGCGGCGTGCCCGACATTACACTGATACTTTCGAATCAGTAACCCGAAGAAGAAGAGTGGCAACTGAATTTGAGCCCGATCGATGGCAAAAGACTAGGAATTTCTCCTGTGTCGTAGATGCGTTTGCAAACATTTAAACTCACATACACAAACAGACAAACCAAAAACAATGTAGGTCATAGATCTGTGCAGAAATCGAAGACACCCTGCGCAGCAGTCGATTTCTCCGCTTCATCAACCGTGTCGTCATTACAAACTCGTGAAATGTGACTAATACAGTAACACCCACCTTAGTTGTCCAGGAAACACAGGTGTGACGTTACAAACATTAATTCATCAAACTTATTGCTACCATTAGCAGAGTATAGGTGTTGGATCAGATTACTTCACATCGATAAACACACGCAAGTATGATTTTTAACGCATAAATTTGTGTAAGTATATGTTGGAAAAGATTACTCCATTATAAGTAAAAGCACGCAAGTCTGATTTTAAACGCATAACGGTCGGATAATTATAGGAATCTGACAGTAATGCGTTACCAATCGGTTTTTTTAAAGAAGGTAAGTGGTAGGCAAATGTCGACGCGAAAATTAACATAATTAATCGATGTTTTGCGTGTGCAGTGCATGCATCACGTTGTTCTAGTCAACTCTCGCGAAAATGGAGCAAAAACACATTGTTCATGGAGTAACGAAGGCCTACTATACAAGACATATTAATTATCAGACATTTTGCACTAAAAAGTGACTATAGTCTTGCCACTACGTTCCACAACTTTTTTTTCATTTTGTGACCAAACTTTTTATCCGAGAAGAAAAAAAAAATCAAAACTAAACCTTATTGAATCTTATTCTTCGCTTACGGGATTACACACAGACAAAAATGACGACTTTCAGGAACACTTCCTTAGTCCTTACCATTCGTGCTGCTCAGAGTTCGTGAGCTGTCATGCTACCCTATCGAAACTGCTGTTTGTTATAAGTGTTCGCATTCCTTATCAAAATTAATTAATTTTAGACTTTTAAAGAAATAAATCAGAATTGGAAAGGAAATTACATTTTACTTCTTATCCATTTAATCAATGTTTTATTGCGCTATTATACCGCCAAACGACAAATTACTCCATCTTTAGGTATTATCTCGATTTCTGTACATAAAAGATATTGAAGGAAAACTGATATGGGAATCTTTTTAAATCAACAGAAGGCAAAACAAGTTTTTTAAAATTTGTCTGTCTGTGTGTCTATACACGCATAATACAAACAATATTGCTTGGACTTGAATGTAGTTTTCACCGATATATGGCTAGAGATAAATTTTAACACATCGACTCCATTTTATCACAGGAAACTACGAGTATCTCATTCCGATTGTTTTCAAAAGCTAGTTAGTAGATTTCATTTATATTTATATTATTACTAATAAACCTTTAGTTCCTGACATGTGTGTTTTAACTCAATGTTCGATATAATGAAGGCGAGCGAATGATTGAAAGGCGTGAAGTTGGCGCCGCCTGCGCGGGGCGGCGCGTGCGCCTGTCCACGCAACTGCGCCTGCGATGGGACACACACTACTTACGTTTATATTGACGGGTACGCTCGTTCATGATTTATTTATTATGGAAATAAGTTAGGGTTGTATTGCTTTTTCTTTTTGAAGTTGGTTGAAGGGAATTTGGTTAAATACATAGACACAACTTCAAACATTCGTTAAAACTTTTCATCTAAATTAGAATCAGTAACTGTAAAAATATAATCGATTAAAGCTTTAGTCAGTACAAGTTTTGCGACAGTTCCTCCTGTCCCGGTCTTTACTCATTTGATGATTTTATCAAGATAGAAAAAAAAACCTTCAGGATGTATTAGAAAGGCGAACCCATCGTTCAAAAAATTAAGAACCTAAATATAATCCGCAACTTACAACAAATCTAAACAGTTTTGTCCATAATGAAATGCGTAAAAAAAATCGGTAGATGAACCACTTTGCCTATGTGCATTTTCTTTATTATGATCTACATAATAATATTAACTTGTGTAAAAAACACAAATGAAACAGTTTTAATGTTCGGCTGCGGTTTCGCATTATTTTTTTTCTAACATTAGTCGGTGAATGTCTACAGGTCTACGCACACGTATAAGCACAGCTTCCACATTGCACACCGTTCAAAATTCTTTATATGAAACTTTATACTACATCGCACATTTATCACTACCGTAACGGCATCAGATCGATACCCAATACTTAAAATGAACTGTGGGCCTAAAATGAACGCTATACAATTACTAACATTCGTAAAGTGCTCTTAAATCGAGGATTTAAATTATGAATAATGTTTGCAAAATTTTTGTTTCTGCGGATCCGAAGGAGAGAAAAAAAAAGCAAGCCGTTGGTTCGGTCTTGGTTTTTTGTTATTTATACTTCTAGACTACACTACTACCCCTTACTGGGTCTAACCAACCAACCAACGTAGAAGAAGACTTCAAGATAACGGGACTTATTTTTCAGTTTCGATTTTTTTTTAAGGTTTTTTTAAATTAGATTTTCATGATTTGTGATGTAATTTATATTAAAAAAAAATGTATTCTACCACGATTTCGCAACGGGAGTTTCAGGCCCAATGTAGCCAATTGATTCAGTGCTTATATGTGTGCTATGAGGCTGCTACGTAGTGTACGTACCTAGCTAAGTTGGGTATTTCCCACAAACCGTTAAAGAGAGCGGTGTTGAACCCACGCTACGGTCACTGGACTGATGATTACAGTATGATGATTATTATGTTAACATAAAAACCAGCCTGCCAGATTAATATGGTCCATAAGATCAGGGATTGAAGACTTTTTTCTAGGTCTTAGAGGTCAAGGGCCTAATTTATAGGACGGCTTGGAACTTAGACTCGCACTTGGATTTTTTTCCTGTGTCTTCAGTGCGTTTACTATCATTTTATTTTATCTAGCAGACTCAGACATCTAAACCCAGAACAATTATTATATGTAAGTCATACAAAAATTTGCGCCGGCATGCGGGCAGCCAGTAATGGGCAACTCGCTGTCCGCCCATGGACCATGCCCGGGTCAACGGCGCGTTGTGTTCCACGCACGCCTCAAAGAGTGTCAGCAAAATGAGAGCCAAAGCCTGCCGGGGTCGCGGGACTCACGAATTACCGTGACCCCGAAACGTAAAGGGCTATTGAAGGACACCGTGGATTTTAGTCAGTACGAGTCTGACAGTCCCTCCCGCTGGGTGGGAGGACTCATTTAATGATTTTACCACTATAAAAAAAAAGAAATAAGTCACACAAATATTTGACCCGTGCGTGAATCGAACTTGCGATTGCGATACGCAACGCAGCAACCAATTCCTCATCCACTGCATATATCTTCAAGAATCGCTGCAAAATAACCAACAAACTCCACCTTCTTTTTTTTTTTAGTTGTCATACATAAATGTTATAATTTATAGCCCGGTTCCCATAGCGTGTGTTCGACCGTGTACTGTAAGGAACTTCGTTTACCGCTAGGACCTTCAGAAATAACCTTTAATTATGTAGACCTCTAGTTGATTTAAAGGTTGTTTTTTAAGGTAAAAGCGTAACCTTATTGAAGATTGATAGATATCTATCATTCTTCAACCAGTCGAACGCCAGCACTCCAGCCTATCCCAATTTCAGAATCGACAGAGAACCTTCTTGTATCTGTAATACAGTTGAAAATCTATTAAGGTTTGACAGATCGGGGTTGCAGCTTGATGTGTTGCATACCGAGCCTAGGCATTTTGACACGTAACTTCAAGGCCGGAACACAGCCCCAAAACACGCAAAAAATTTAATTAATGAGCCTAAAACAAGATGAACGAAATTTTAGGAATGTGAACTATTTACTAATTGACTTCGTTCATTAAAAGCTGTCAAATGACACGCTCGCAGCAGCTGTCATTATATTTCCGAGCGTGATCATGTTTTACTCGCATATTTTTCGACGATGTGTGTGTCAATTTGAGCTGCTAATATTCTAAAGATAATTCTATGTGTGTATGTTGAGTTAAGGGTGCGTGTAGAGCATGCAAGGCCGTTTAATTGCGTTTATGGTGAAATTCAAAAGGTTAAGCCTATTAGAGTCGGCCATCCTGTTTTTGTAACATTTTAAGCATAGTTGTAAGTAAACCGCCTTTCTTGTATACATTGTTATTAAAGTTTTATACGATTTACATATATTTATCATTGTTATCAAATTGTGTTCGGCGACGACTGTTAATGTTTTAACTTTTGCGCAAATTGTCTTTTTATTGTCTAACGTTAAAACAACATAAGTTTATTACACCAATTAAATAGGTGCATACCTAGTTAAGACTATTAACAAATAATTCCAAGACCCATTTATAAAACACTGATTATTTAGAAAACTAAAATAAAAAATAAGTTAAAAATAACTAAAACCCGACTACGAAAAAATCGCGCACTGAAAATTATAAAACAAGAGCAATATTCATTTGACCGAGTAATAGCCGTGGTTATATGCCACCTAGCCAATATTTTTTTTCTAAAACAACCGCAAGTGTTACCCTATAACCAGCGAACAACTGAGACGCTTCTAACGACACTCATTTGTCATGTAATGATCAGTAGTTTAGAAGTTATGAGGGAACTAACAAACATACATACATACCAATCAAAATTATAACTCTCCTTTTGGCTTTGCCATAGTCGGATTATCACCGAAAATTATATTCAAATCAAATCATTTATTCACACAGATTTTAATTTCAGTTGCTATGAAATCAAGAAATAGTCAAGTCATTGAATTGACAAATTAGTGATTAGTCACGGATTGCTTTTGTTACAGAATCTCTGAGAGGAATCACGTTTTGACAAGTCACAAAAAGTAAATCATTTGGCCGTTAGTGTAAACCAACCTATTAGACCACTTCATTAGCCATAAAAAAAATAAAAAAAAATTTGTCTGAAACTATGACGGTGCTCAAAAAAATGCATTGTGCTCACTATCTAGATGAATTCGCCGACTGGCCCACCTTGCCAAAATTAACCGGGACCGTTAGCAAATCAATAAACAGACTCCGGCAACGCTGACCTAGTGCAAACTGGAACGATACTATTTATAAATAAAACAGCTTCGTCTGCAATCTGTATGTTATTCGCCCATTTCAGTTTTAGTTTTTATTCGATTATTGAATACGAACATGGAAAAGCGTTTATTTTAAACTGATTTTGTTATGTTTTATTGGTTAAATGTTTCTTGATTATAAATGATGATGACGTGATCCAGTCAATAATTGCTTGCATTTATGAATTTCTGATAAGCAGGAAAAAATATCTATATTTATTCAATCAACATACATCCTTTCTCCTTGTCGTTGGGCGCAAATCCAAAAAAAAAAATTCCTCTCGCTTTCCTGTAATTAGTGGTAATTTTGTGGTATGGAACAGAAGTGTGTAACAGGAATCCGGGAAAACTCGCGTTATTTGATTTGACCAATGGGCGCGCGTAGTTGACAGTTAGTGATGGTAGCAACTCTTGCCATTTTTTAAATTCAAATACTCAATACACTTTTCAGTAAATTAACAATTAACTCGGTATCGCCGTTCGTTCCACATGGGATAATTTTCAACTTACGGACTTAAGCAAGTCAATAAATAAAAAAATGAAGCAAGCACACCTCTACCCACATCTACATCGGACACCTCTATTCCAATTCACACACAACGTAGATCGGGTGACCTATAATCACAAACGTGCTCTAACCCAATTAGACATCGATCCTGGGATCAAAACAAATGCGGCGCGGTCGTGTGTGTCCGCTGTTGCCCTCTTGTGTCCATCCGTGTCCATCGTTATCCGGGGGTGTCCGTAAATTTGCGCTGCCGCGTGAGCGCCGATCCGGCTCATGCATTATTAAACACATCAAAGGAGAAAAATCGAAATGTGCATCGACTAGTGAAGCGGTTTTCCGGCCGATTAGAGGCACACGGATGTATCAATTATCATGTGCAATCTAGCCCCCGTGATACGCTTTTAAACTTTATTTTATAAAATAATACCACAATGTTTTTATACCTAGACAAATACTTGCTTTTATTATTTACTATCTTTTGCCTACGACTTCGCGAGCATTTATTTATAACTAGTTCATCCGCTACAACTCGAAAATCATCCCGTGAGAACATAAAATCGGAATAAAAATTAATGTTTAAATCCAGATTATAAACTATCTTTGTACCGAATTTCAACCAAATCCGCTCAGTGGTTTACGTGTAAGAGGAACAAACATCCATCCATCCGTCCAAACAAACTATGACGAATAATATAATAGGTAAGTAGGATTAGTAGGACAGTCACTCGGCGACACGTTGCGCCATCTATATTATCATTAGAATGTTATTACACCCGCGCTCGCCTCAGGCTTAGGCCCCCGCGCATTATATGGACACACACTATTTATGTTATCGCTTACTTTGTGTTATTGCAAAATTATAACGGGATAATACCATGCAACACGATTCAATTCGTAAAATACTCGGAAATTGACACATTTAATCAACTGCATACAATTCCTAATATGATTCACCTAATGGCTTTTTAAGTCCCATGCAATTCAAATATAAAAATATGTTATCAAAATAAAAATTCGCAGTTTTATTGTCCATTGAATAAGACACCAATAAATTCATAGATCAATCGATATATCAGAGACAGTCTATCAAATGACAAATATCAATGATAATGGACAAATTATGAGTCTGTTGTCAATAACAATCATTGTTTTCAATTGACTGCCGCATAAATTAAGATACATAAGTAAGCAATATATCAAAGAGACGGGAAAAAAAAAGAAAATATAATTCAAATACAGAAGAATTAAATATTATGAATCTAGATACTGGTTGTTTTATGACTTTGAAGATAGGTTCTGTAGGACCAAAAAAAACATCTAATGGAAGGTAATGATAAATGTTTCATAATCTACCTTTATAATTACCAATGAAAGGTGTTATGGCCAATATAGCATTTTAATTGTCCAATTAAATACTTTTTTATCATCTATGTTTAATTGGATATTATAAATGATCACACGTTGGCCGCAATGACGCTCATAACGAGGTTATTAATATGTATTCGTAATAATTCCTTTTTTTTTATAATTTTAGTAGCTTAGAATAGAAAATGGCATCGGGTTGTTTGAAACCGACTTTTATCAACTGGTTTTTTAATCTCCGAAATCTTCTATGAATTAATTTTAACGTGCATTAAATTGTCTCTAAGGTAGGTTTATTGGTTACAAAGTGGACAAATTTGGTGTCTTTTGTTCACCTCCGAAAAATATAACCTGGGTGATATCACCCAGGTAATATTGAGGAACAAACCCTAAAGGTATACTTTAGGGTTTGTGTATTATGTTGCTTGCACAGCACCTTACAAAGCTCACTTAAACTTGGTGCATGGACAGGTGAATAATAAAGATCATATTTGTGATGGGTATATTTCATTAGGATTTAAAAAACTTTTGATCCTCAGATAAAAGTCTAATTTAGGAATCAGTGTTTAATCTGATCTGAATAATATGCCTGATTATTATTCACAAATGATTTAATTTATTTAATGGGTTTATTTGATCATAATACGAATAGATCTTTTTAGCAAAATACTTATCTGTTTAAGTAATATGTAGATGATGTTTTGAGTGTTGGATTTGTTTTAAAATGCGGTGTTTTGGTTGCCAATTAAATTTTATGTTATATTTGAGCCTAAAAAATAAAAAAATAATTACAAATAATATATTCATAGTAGCATAAACTCTAGACATATAACACTTATCTCTACATCTATTCTCAAACGTTTAACCAATGAAGCAAGAAAATGCCTTCGATACGAAGAAACGAGCATTTGCATATTATAACGATATATATTAATAAGCCACTAAAACTGAAAACAATGAAAGAACATTCACATTTTTTCGCATCCTTTCGCATTGTAAGGGCAGTTTTACATACATTATATTGTAGGGAAATGCGAGGAAGGCAGCCGTCCACGTCGCTACGCGAATGGAATAAAGTCAGTAGAATGGTTTATTAGTGCATGAAAATTGTTAAGTCATTACAAAATGTATCGACATTGTGGAACTTTTTAGAGGTGTATCTACTAGTGGAAGAACAAGCCGATAGTCGGCCATATTTTTAACGAATAGTCGGCTAAAAATGCCGTGTCGAGTCGGCTGTGGTTTATTTGATACGAAATTTAAACCTTTACTGATGATATTTTTAATATATTATACTTTTAGCGGCCTCTTTGTTGACACTCAAAAATTGAGTAGTAGGTTCTAGTATTATTAGTAAAATCAAGAGAAAAAATATGTTCTAAGAAAAAAAAGAACTTCTATGACCACACACCGTGTGCAATTGAGTGTATTTTATGATGATAGCGACTCAGTTCCACATTAAATACCACAGACATAGCTTTGCCGACTAGTCGGCTAGGCAAACAATGTAATGTCGGCACATCTCTATAAATTATGTTTTTGTCACCACAACTACGTGAAGAAGATTTAGATAGACCTCGATGCAACTATATGTTTAACATTTTTATATAGATGTTGTTGAATAGGGAACAGTGCTATAAGTCCACATTATACTCTTGAGACAATTTATGAGTGACATATAAACAATGCATGTTCAAAAGTTCTTGGCTCTTGCAAAAATCAACTGTATATGGGTGAAAATAGGGTTACCACTAAATCCCGGTCCTATGGTATCCGGCTTTTTGGAGCTCCGTCTGGACTTTGTCCAGCCTTGTCATTTGTCCGGAATATTTCTGCCCAGAATTTTTATCAGAAAACTAGAACTGTAGATTACTTTTCTTTTAAAATTAGGGTCTATAAGTCATTCGGTTCATTTCATTGCTTTGCTCTACCATAATTTTGTAGTTAGGCTCGCTGTATACCTGACTCAACTCAGATCAGCCTGATTTTACCTATCGTATGACTAACTACCGTATTTGTTATTAGCCTAATAAAAAAAAAAAAACAAATATACATCAAGAAAAACAAGGCCCGTTGTGCCATATTTCTAGTCATTACGTTTTCGCACTGGCAACCCTTAGCGAAGATGATATTTTTTTATCATTACCACGAGTTAATCGCTTGCGTGCGTTTAGAACGTGCGTGCGCCGCTCGAGACGCGCACGCCTATTCAATTACGAAAAGGTCACGCCGTTTGTAAGCGCAGGCGCAGTGCAAGATTATCGTGGCTCACCTGTCGGGGCGCGCGCATTGGATTAATAGCCGCACACTACCGCACTACCCCTCACCCCCGCAACCCCGCGGTAAGCGCAAACAGCGTTTAGGTTATTAAATATTCTCGTTAGAAACGAAAAAAATGCATTTGCAAGTATGCGTGTATGCTGACTACATCGGTTGAATTTATCTTTAGGTTTTTGTTGAATTGTTTTTCTTTATTAATTAATGGATAACTCTTTAACAGTTTGAGTGTAATGAGATGTGAAATTAGCATTAATCTTCTAAACGATACCTTATTTTACAATCAAGATTTATGCCAGTTTTCACTAACATTATTTTTAATTTTCGTAGTCGGAAATTTAGCTCTCTAACCTAACATTGAAAATCCAAGACTGAAGAATGGCGTTAGAATATTAAAATCAATTGAAGATACCAAAACTGGTACCCCGTAACTAAAAGTAAGATTAAATTAATCCAAAAACCATGAAAATAATGATACACCTGATGATATTTTACCCTTAATGATCAATTACTTTCATAAAGTTATCTTTCTAAGATTATTTTATACGTAATGCGTTTTGGTCTCACCATTAACAAATAATAGCTAATAATAGAACTAAACCTATAATTTTGTAATATAATACTATCATCGTTTGCAGGCACCTCCATAAACACTTCAAATAAGGCGAATGCAATAAGAGTCTCATAGAACTGCGTGTGGGCAATATTCGCTACACTAATGCCATCTGGTTGGTTTATATGTGCATTAAAATACAGTTATATACTTATCTTAGTCGGAGGTCTGCTACTGAACGAAGCAGCCAGTCGTATTAGTATCACAGCTGCTTTATAAATGCTGGGTCCCGGGATCAAATCATGGATTTTTTGAGGAGACAGACACCCACGGCATCTGACGTCGCAAGATTATTTCCGACGACGGCGATTTCGAACGGCGAGTAATGGGTGACTCGCCTTGTCTCTAGATTATTTTCTATTTTACTCAATAACTCATGAAAATGAAATTTTCTTTGACATCATTTCAAAAGCTAGTATCAAACGTAAGGTTTACTCGGTGTTTATCGGAAAACTTCGCAAGGATAACATAATCGAAAGGTTCCTGTGTCGCATTGAGTGGGACGAAACGCTCGGGTGTCTCTTTCGTCCGGCATTGGTTGAGGCCATGCCTCCTCCACCTCCTTCTGCGATGCAGTAATGCGAAGGAGGTGACCAAGCTCTGTTAACATCACCATCATATACCAGTTCATAGTTACCCACTGCAGAGCAAAGACTTCCCTCCACTCTTTCCACTTCTGGCAGCTATAGTCCTCGATAAAGCGGTCCAACTAGCCATCTACTCATCATCTCTGTTTGCATATTTCAAATAATTCGTTTGCAAGTTGTATCATAAGTAAAGCGACTTAGCCATTTGGCATTTTAAGTTTTAGCAAAAATTGGCTTTTGGCCGATTTATGACTAATTAACGCAATTCTCTAAATATCAAGACTGAATTTTAGAAACAAGCATTCTAAAAATGTAGACATATATGCAAAAAAATCAGGAAAACTAAACACCCATTATGAGATCATTATCATATTTGACCATAGAAAATTCTAGAATTCGCATATCAGAGCCGAGACTAAATACAAAACAGAAGAATTAGTAGGCAAAACCGCTGAACCGCAACTGAAATGACGTATAAAAACATTTCTAACAATTAAAAATTTGAAAAGATTACAATTATGTGTGTGACTAATGAAAACTGTACAATTAAACAGCCTTGAATGTCTGCTGCGTTTGTAGTGTCAATTATTAGCATTAGTTTGCATAGTAGATACGTTTTGTACAAGATGTGTCTGTCATTTTAAATCGCAAGTCTGTATTTCAATGTCACAAATATGCATTTAGATAAATATCGGATGTGAAGCTAGATAACCAGAAATAAAAAATGTACACCGTTTTTTCTTCTGTAATTTACGAAAATTTAAAACAAAGGTGATTAAAAAACTATGACACACGTTAGTCGTAGATATCATTCTAATTAACAAACTTATGCATTTTTTATTAACTTTATTTCATCCAAATTAATGCCTTTATAAAAACTTTTTGAGTTTTGGACGCTAGGCTCTTGAGCTGGTATTTTAATTTCCATCAAAATCGACTCCAGAGGGTCTATAAGGGTGCCTTTCCACCAGAGATGTGCTATGTAGCTGTGCTGCGAAAATTTAAAAGCTGAGCTACGAAACTGTGTGGCCGTTTCCACTGATGGATGCTACGCTATGTAGCGGTGCGAGTAACATGTACTGTGAAGATGTGCCGTCGTAAAGTAGCTGCGCTAGGAAGATGCGCAGCTCGAGCTACTTATGCGATGTATCGATAGTAGGGAAGACCATAGCACGCATCTATACCACGCATCCAGAGCACGCATCCATAGCACGCATCCATAGCACGCAGCCATAACACGCAGCCATAGCACGCATTCTTCCATATAAAAAACACATCTTAAATCGCGCCCGAAAACAATACTGAGGCCGTATCATGAATTTCCAGTTTTTGTGACGTTAAGTAAACTGGAACTTTGACATCAATGCCTTTGTCAAACAGACAGGCGAAAGCGAAGCGTTTCCGAAGCGATACCGAACCCAAGCGAGACGTCAGACCGATAGTTCTGTCACGCTATCGGATCGCTTTCGCTTTTCTATGTGACTGGATTCAAACAATTCCATACATTACAAATAAAAACGTCACGCTTTGCATTCGCCACGCCAGTCTGTTTGACAAAGGCTTAATTTCAAAGAAAAAAAAAACCGGCCAAGTGCGAGTCGGACTCGCCCATAAAGGGTTCCGTAGCAGCAAGTAACATAATATAAAAGTTCTTATAGTTGGTTGTATCTTTGAAAGGTAAATTGCGGTTTACGATTTATGACGTATTAAAAAAAATATGTTCTCCCACACATTCCACCTGCAAATGTAAGTTGGTACGCACAATATTGAGTGATTTACCATGTTATTTTAATATCATGGACTTCTTATAGGTTTTCCTATAATCTATAAGGAGAAAACTAATTTCTGTATTTTTTCCAAAATTTTAGGTTCAGTAGTTTCGGAGATAAGGGGGGGGGATGGTCAATTTTCGTCTATTTTCTTGAATAACTTGGAAACTATTTATTTTAAAATTACAAAAAAATACATTTAAGATCTTCTCAACAAGACCTTTCATTTGATATGCCACACGATGCAGTTTTCAGAATTTTTTTTTTTAATTTTCCCCTTCCCCCCCAAAAATGACCCCCCATATACAGATTTCATCTGCTCACGTCACACCTCTGTGTTTGGGTCACAGGAATTGATATGTTTACCAAATTTCAACTTAATCGGTCTAATAGATTCGGAGATAATTGACTGTAAGCGACGGACGGACAGACACACGAGTGATCCTATAAGGGTTCCGTTTTTGTATTCAGACGTACGGAACCCTAAAAATTGTTTCTTCTTCGGACAGGCGCTTCGTAGAGGCGCTGTTCCATTTTTCCATACAATAAACGCAGTAAATACTTCAAGTACGCTGTAAATAAAATACAGAAATCTTGTTATCGAGCTATTGATTTTGATTTCACAATCCTATTTACTTTGGCAATCTTAAAATGATTCATCTCTCCTTATAGGAATCAAAGATGATGAAATGTCTAGCTTTTGCCACCAGCCACCACACGTGGCGCCATCTGTTAAAGAATAATAGCTGTTGTTTTCCTCGAAAACTACTTTTTCGGGCTGAAAGGTATCATATTTATGTCCGTATTCGTACACCTGAAAACGTATACCTATCTACAATTTCAATAAAAATGGTTTCAGTAGTTTGGGCTTGAAAAGGTTACAAACTTTTTTGATTATAAACAATGCTGCGCACGGCTACGCATCAAGCTATATAAAACTAGTATATCTTGGCCTCGTTTTATATAATCTTTCCACACATAAAACGGTCAACTTATACAAATTTTGCATAGGTTGATATGTAGCCGTGTGTACCAATACAAAATGAGGTTTTGTTTTTAAAATTCAGTACCCGTAAATGTTTAACATCAAATACAAATAGTTATTTCACTCGTATCACGTGCATTTACAGCATTTGGTGGAGGCTACGTTAGCGTGTAAAAATAAATTAAATAGTGTACTTTTACGTCCTCGACAAACATCAAAGAAACTGTTTTCGGCACGTGAAAGATTCGAAGTTGACGTGATTAGATTCCTCATACATCAAACGATTTATGAGAAATGATTACATTATTTAGAACACTACAAAGATTAAAGTGTTAATGAGTAACGTTTCCGAATTTTAAATTGAATATCTACGGCCGAAAAAACATTTATTTCTCACGTATTTATGAATCGTACGCCTGAGTTGGTATTAATTTCTTCATTAAAAAAAAACATACGTGACTTCTCAATGAGGAGTGACGGAAAAGAAATTGATTGCTTTATCCCTTTTTTATTTTAATTTTCTTTTATTATACATGCTTATCGATGCTTTGAGATCTTTATTAGTTTTTCTTCGAGGTCCTGGAGCTAACGTGCTGCACGCTCATATTGACTTAACAATCATTTAGTGGCCAGTACTTGTGTTTGTGACCTAGGCACGTTATTAATATTCTAGCTCGGATGCTAATGTTCTTTATTAATTTAATCATCTGTTTTTTAATACAACCTGTTTTGTAGTCAACACACTTTTTTTAAACGTTCAGAGGCTCGAGCATGAGTGCGCGATGTAATAGTAGGTACATTGTTATCCAAGGGGTGAAAGTAAGTTATTTAGTCCTGATACGAAGTTTGGCGCCCGTAACGTAGTGAGGGCGCTAATAGTTCGAGGGCTGCCTTTGAACCCGCTCCTCAGGCATGTTTAGACCTACTTACATAGTATATGTAATGAAAAAGTAAAATAAATAACTCGATTTATAAATTAAAAATATTTGTTTTGTTTATAAAATGTTGTTATTGTTTTAAGGCGTGTTTCAATTAGGCTAATCTTGCAAAGTAGTATGACCTCACATTTTTATACAAATTGCTTAAATTGGAAAAAACGCATACAATTTGCAACTTAAATACAAGGAACTTCTATTATACCGGGTTCTATATTATACCCGTGAGGCATAACCTATTGTGACTTTCACTTAAAATGGGACCTTAATTCAAAAAATATAGGTAGTTATGTCAATTCGAAAATTGGTATTCGAGAAGTACCTAATTAAATTCCGATAAAAATGTTATTATAAGCTAAAGTAGGTAGGTAACTCTTAAAATTATTCACAAAAACACAAACAAACATAATGAATAAATTGACGACCATAACTCATGCATGCAATAAGGTAAGAGCTTTCACTGAATTAGTTTAATCTAACACTTTGTTAAAATTAATAATCCAAGATGAAAACTCCATTTTGCAAGGCGGTTCAAGCTGCGTTCGTTGCTTGCGAGGTCGGGCTCGATGACCCGAAATAAGGCTCGTGGGGTGGTATTGCACCCCACCCCGATGCACCCCCCTTTCACCCCCAGGGCCCGAGCGCCGACCTCTCATTCATTACGCAATAAAAGTGTTCCGTTAACTTCTATGCACAGAGGGACTGGGACCTTATTTTGACTTACAAATTTATATATTTTTTAGGGAATATTTTAATTAGGAATATGTCTGCTTATGTGTTAATTAAAAGACCATTTATAGCAGCAGGTTCAGACCCTTTTTTTAGGGGTTAATATCATCAAACGAGTCTTGCTGCCCTAAATTTATCGGAAGGGACTATCAGCCTTCTTTTTTTTTCCTTAGCCGGTACTGCCTAGGTGCCCTGGATGGGAAGACTCATTTGATCATTTACCCACGACAAAAAAATAAATAAAAAGAAACCTGTACTGTCTAACTGCTTGGCAAAGGTTCCCACAGTTCCTACCATAAACTCTTCTCCTGGTCTTAAACTGACTAAAATCGATAATGTTCCATCAAATGCCCTTTACGTTCCAATCACGGTAACATGAATAGACAATCCAACACAGCCGAGGTCCAGAACCTGTCATTTGTCAATTATCAAAATAGCACATATTAAACTACTTAATATTGGCTATAATAGCATATTTTTTTTGTATACAGAAGGACCTAACTTATCCAAATGACAAAAATAGCTCACAGAAAGTATGTATAAAAGCTGACGTTGAATCCATTGGCAATCCTTCAAGGGTGAAAGTGCTCATAAGTAAGGCCAACTTTTAGTAGAGAGAGCCAACTCGAACAAAACGGGAAAATTAATACTTATAGTTTTAAGCTTACATTTTCAAAGAAAAAATATTGTGACATAAGGTACAGACGCCAGCACATCAACCTACTTCAACTTGTCAAATTCATTTAAAGGATTTTCAACCTAATCACAATAGTGGAAGGTTAATGTTCGATGAAAAAAAACGACGGGTTGCACTCTGG
The DNA here is from genome assembly GCA_943136025.2 of Agrotis puta. Lineage (NCBI taxonomy): Eukaryota > Metazoa > Arthropoda > Insecta > Lepidoptera > Noctuidae > Agrotis > Agrotis puta. The sequence goes on from OW964171.2 coordinate 7,553,119, forward strand.
GAGTGCCGGCAGAAGTGAAAACTTGAATAATAATAAACACACACGAACAATCGCGCAAGCGCCCTGCGCCGTCTTACGAATTTTCGATCAGGTCACGTGTCCTGACGCAAGTTTAACATTTTTTACCCATTCCAAAAAAGTGCACAACGCCGCTAAAGAAGTTTTCACTTAAAAAAAACTACTTACATGTTTTTGTTAAACATCATCGTTCCCAGCAATTTAATACCAATAATGATACAAGTGCTAAGGTATAAAGTATCAGATGACAACGTGACGACTCAATGTCTACCGTTGTCGATGCGTTATCAGCACTGTCATTCATGGTAAATCGTAGATAGATAAGCAGTTTCCAATTTCTATAAGACTTCGAATTGCAATATCTAGAAACTCTACGCCCATGGAATACTTGGAAATCCTTTAATGTTGATAAAATTACAGTGAAAGGAGATGCGTTCTGTTCGTTTGTTTACCTATTTTTAATTTTTTATACGTTGTTTTTTTTATAAATCGAAAGGCTCGCGTCCGACCACCATCATGCTTGATGTTAAGAGAAGATGTGGTCGACGGTGAAGCAAGCTTGCCTAGAAGTAGGTATCCTATTTATTGTTGACTTATAGACCGTTAATTATGTCAATTATTGTCTTTCATTTCTACTTTCTATTTGTCATTGATTTGAATCGGTACGGTAGTGTAGTTCCTAAATGCACAACGTTTTCAAAGAGGAATGTTAGAACCTTATTAAGTACTATTTTCATACCCTGCAATAGTATTTTTAATATTGTCAGAGCTGGGTTTCTATCCAAAGTTCATGTGTCATAACTCACGCTCACATTTCGTGAAGTTTATTTAAATCCTATATATAAGGAGCTAGCCTATTTCCGTCAACTAGGCACAAATTATTACTTTTACCATCAACGGATTCTGGACCCGTGACTGCTTCTGTGAAATTCCTAGTGGACTAATACTTTTTTAACCTTTATGGAGAGTGTGAAGAAAGTAGTTAGCCGTTGTGCTGACAGCTAAAGGGACAAAAGTTTATATGAAACTAGCACTATGCCCGCGACTTCGTCCGCGTGGGTTACGTACTTTCCTAATTCCACCTCTTCACCCCCTTAAAGGTAAAATTTCCAAAAACCCCTTCTTAGTGCTCCCCTACATTATAATAGGAAGCCGTGTGCAAAATTTCACATTCCTAGCCCCAGTAGTTTCGGCTGTACGTTGATATGTCAGTCAGTCAGTTCTCCTTTTATATATATAGATGTATTTCGGTAAAACTAAAGCAAAGCCACGGCTTTAAGCTAGACGAGTTGCGTCGCCAGCTCTTTATTACAGAAGAATTTCATCCATCATTTACGACCGACTGGGCAAGGAAATGAAAAGTCTTTACATCTCCGTGTGATGTCATAATTCACAGTAAACTCATCTAAAACACGAAGAGACAAACGACGATCAAATTAAGAAAATCTAAGGAAGCTTACCTTTAGATGGATTTCTTGGGGAAATTATTACACTGAAAACATAAGATCATCTTCTGAAAAGCTTTTTACCAACTATGTCGGGGTCAGTCAATGTAATTATTTAGTTTTTATCCAAAGTCTACATTTTATTCTAAAAACAATTTACATGGTGTAAAATAATTAGAATCGAATCAGTTACTGACTGAACAAACTATATTCAGGTTTCGCATATACTAAAAATAATGATGGATGTCGCTTGCCAAGGTGTTTATCCACGGCTGTCGTTTAACAATTTGAACTGCAGCCAGCCCAGCCCTGGGCCTTTTTTTTAGCTTGGTAAAATCATCAAATGAGTCCTCCCAGCCAGGGCAGAGCGGGAGGGACTGTCAGACTCATACTGACTAAAATCCACGGTGTCCTTTAATAGCCCTTTGCGTTCCGGGGTCACGGTAATTCGTGAGACCCGCAAGCCCGGCAGGATTTGGCCCTCTAGAGGGGTCATTTTGCTGACCCATAGTGACGGGGCCTTCACCACGCCCTGCGCCGTATGACGAATTTTCGATCAGGACACGTGTCCTGACGCGAGTTTAACATTTTTACCCATTCCAAAAAAAGTGCACAACGCCGCTAAAGAAGTTTTCACTTCAAAAAAACGACGGGTTGCACTCTGGGAGTGCCGGCAGAAGTGAAAACTTCAATAGTAATAAACACACACGAACATTCGCGCAAACGCCCTGCGCCGTCTTACGTATTTTCGATCAGGCCACATGTCCTGACGCGAGTTTAACATTTTTTACCCATTCCAAAAAAAGTGCACAACGCCGCTAAAGAAGTTTTCACTTCAAAAAAGGTCTTACGTATTATAAACGTTTACTAACTGACGTCTTTTTTCCATAGATGCAATTGACATGACAACATGACATGAAATTGACAGATCTAAGTAGACAATGCAATTACATTGATCGTCACATGGCACTGGCACAGTAGCCAAATCGACTCATCGCCAAAGAAGAAATAAATAAAAAATCGTTGGCATGACCTGGTATACTCCTTGCACACTTTTTGCATACTCCATGCGTAGCAATACTTCTGAAACTTAGTCCACTTTGATATATCAGAGGCCCTAGCATGACTTTTCTCACATTTGTGACGAAAAGTAAACGGGAAAGACGTCAATTTGATGGAAAAATTAAGTTCAAGTTCTTCATTCGTACACTAGAGTTTTTCATTGTTCATAGAATAAACGGCGTAAATACTTCAAGTATTTACGCCGTTTATTCCGCTGTAAGTAAAATACGGTAAACTTGTGACAAGGTCTCAAGTCAAAAACTCACGCCACTTCCATTCAGCAACCTAACCCCACACTAACGTTTGCCGATTGTCGGCTTTCACAAAATTCATCGCAGATCCCACAATTTCCACTGATTGTTACAGACAAATCTCTTCATTTTCACAAATTCGTCACAGACAATATTGACTTTTGATTATGATGTTTTGTTTTGGCCATAAATAGCTAAAAATGGGAATTTTCTATCCGGCTGTAGCTACTGTGATTAACTAAAGAGATTGGTAATTATTGCTTTATTACTGATTATATCTATACAGGGTGGCCTGTTGATTGACGTCCAAAAGAAAAAATGTATTCTAGGTGATAGGTTCCTCATACCGTAGAGTATCCGAATGGGAGTGCCCACGTGCATGTTCCGCGATTTTTTATATTACAGTGGAACCCCGGTAATCCGGCAAACATTATGCAGGGCAGTGTCGGACTATCGAATTTGTCGGATTATAGAGCACTGCCTAAGACCCCTATAGTCCGGATTTTTTTACGAAAGAGTACCTTGTAATCCGACAAATTACATATCTAATGACAAGAATCTATATATTATACGTACATATGTATATACTTTGAAGTACAAATCAGACTTAATTTATGTAAGTCGAATTTAGTAAATTAAATAACAATTGAGAGCTTACGTTTTATTATAAAATTAAGCATAAATGCACATACGTATCTACCAAAATAATCAAGAATTATTAATCAAAATCATATAGTGAATCATAGTGAATACTATATCAAATTATGAAGCTTTGAAATATTCATCAATTTTTTTTTGTTTAAGGTTGTTATAACGCTAGATCAGAGCTTTGTCCCTCAGTCTTCTCAAAAGTAAAAGTTCGTTGTAGGATGTACCATTCTCTTCAGCCCATTGTAAACCTAGCTCAAAAGCGTTAACTGCGTCTTGATCGAGTTGTGACCTGTTCAAACCTGCGTGATCTATATTAGCAAAGATTGTCAAACATACATGTCTGTAATTCTAAGTCATGTCGGATTACAGGGGGCGCCGGATTAGACAGGGGCCGGTTTATCGGGGGTCCACTGTATTCATGTTTTTGTGAATGTTTGCGTTCAAAAAGACTGCGGTGTGTTCAGTGAATTATGACTTAAATCTTCAACTTTGAATTAGAAACTAAATAGGCTCCAAAGCTTGAAGTTGGAAGTTATAATTAAGCGAATGTTAATTTTATAGTTTAGACTAAAATGTTCGTTAATTCACAAAAAAATGAATAACTCTAAAACCATAAAAAGGCGGAACATACATGGTAGTGATTCTGATACCGTGGGGTATGCGGAGGGACCTATTATTTTCTTTTGTATGTCAATCAACCGGGCACCCTGTAATATCTTGGCTGTAGTCATAACAATGATATTAGTTACGGTAAAGAATAATAACTCAATAAATGGCAGAATGAAGAAAATCAAAAGATATTTAAGGCTATATTTATACATTATATATAAGGCAACAGGTTATACTACCGATAAGAGCGGAGCAGCAATGAAAAATATTCCAAAATCGGGAAAAATCTTCGATTTCGAAAGCTTTCATTGTGCGTGCGCTGCGTAAACTGTTACAGTAACATAAAAATCATGTAATTGTGTCTTCCTAAGTTCTTTAGGCAGGTCACAATTTTGGCGGTAAGATCCCTCTTAGAGGAGTAGTTAGAGAGGCGCCACGGCGATCTCACATTTCGCCTGACGCAAGTCCTCACCGGACACGGTTGTTTCGGGAGGTACCTACCAGAGAGATTCAGCGGCAGGCGAGGGAAAAGGATAGCAGAAGAAACGTTTAGGGCATCGGACATCGCAGGGCGAATTGCTTAAACACTGACTCGCGGACGGCGAGTAATGGGTAGCTCGCCGTCCCACCAAGGACTAAGCCCGAGTCATCGGCGCGTTGTGTTCCACGTGTTTCCCAAGAGAACTGACGGGGTAAACGTTTTAGCAGACAGACAGAAATTTTTTTTGAGGTACGAGATCCTAAAAAGGCGTAAATGTATGTATTATGTATGTAATATACACATTTCTCATTATTAAAACAGAATCTTTTTAATTTATCTTACACACTGCAGGCATATCAGAATCATTTTCAATATATTTCATTTCGTAGACTTGAAGGCTCTAAACAAGATAGGCATATCCATGATTGAATCGCTGCAAATTGTAGGCCTAGGGTCCGGATGGCCGCCATAATGGTATTAGGCTCTGACGTAATAAGAGCCAACGTTTGACCTGCGGGCATAGACACTGTAGTGACCATTGATGTCCTGTTATGGCATTACGAATAATGGCTATTCGTTTTCTTGGCATATGATTTGTTTGGAAAGAACTGGAGAATTTTTGTCAAGTATCTAAATCTACGCCTGCCGGGGTCGCGGGACTAACGAATTACCCTGACCCCGGTACGTAAAGGGCTATTGAAGGACACCGTGGATTTTAGTCAGTATAAGTCTGACACTCCCTCCCGCCCTGCCCTGGGTGGGATGACTCATTTGATGATGTTACCACGATAAAAAAAAACTAAATCTATCTTACGGTCAGTTCACACCGAGACGCGACGCAACGCGACTTGACGCAACGATACTGCAAATGTGTATCTTTTCGTGTAGTAAATAACTTTAAATTTTAAAAATATCCTTTTTTGTCCCACTGCTGGGAAAAAACCTCCTCCATCTCCTTCCAAGTACTCTTTCCTAGTGCCACTTCGGACCAGCAATCAAGATGCGCATCTAGATCGTCCTGCCACTTCTTTTTAGACCGGCCTCAGTCGTGGAACGAAATTGACATTTCAGAGTCCAGGACGGAAAGAGTGGTCGCGGAACTCTCATCAGGTAACCGTGACCCTAGAACGTAAAGGGCTGTTGAAGGAACACCGTGGATTTTAGTCAGTACGAGTCGGACAGTAGGGGGTGGGAAGAGTCATTGGAAGATTACATAATCCAGAAGACTAAGAGTTTGAAACGTGTCACGTGGGAATTCTGGACCTAAAACAACTGATAAAATATGGGTGTATGGGAGATAAATCCTGCCTATACTGGCAAAGACACTCACATGCGTAATGCATGGTAACTAAAAAAGAAATAATAGACAACTTTTTTACAAAATAAAACAAACGATTTGATATGAAAACAAGTACTTCTCTGAATAACCTTCGCCCTCACTATCGATTAGTTTACAAGTCTACGATGCCCAAAGGTTAACATCCTTAAAAGTGGCGGCCATCTGTGCTAAAAGAATGTAGGCGCATGCCTATTGATTCTTTTAAATTTACCATTTTATACCTACCTATGTTTAAAGGTCGCGGGGCTGTACGAATTACCGTGACCCCGGAACGTAAAGGGTTATTGAAGGACACCGTGGATTTTAGTCAGTACGAGTCTGACAATCCCTCCCGGTCTGCGATAGGTGGGAAGACCACGTAAAAAAAACCTATGTTTAAAAGGGTAGACGTATTCGGATTGATAGTATTGACTAAGATAAAAAAAAAGATGTTTAGCTGAATTATCTTTACACAGTTTTAAACAAAGGCTCGTCATTCTCGTAAAATTCAACGATTACGTCGAAAATTTGAACCTGTGCAAAGCCCAGCAGACCGCTAGCGAAGTATTTAGTAATATTTACAACATGAGAAGACATAAAAATACTATAAAGAATGTGTCTTATAATTATCGAGTTAATATAGGAAGAAATCACGCTTCGCCGATTCCAAAATCAATTGGGATATGGGCAGGCAAATGGTAAATGAATAGGCAAAGGACCTGGCAGTGTAGGACGTTGAGTAGTCTTGTTAGCATTTTTTTATGTTATCTTCTAATAATTTCATGTAAAATCTAAAGATGGATAGCAGATTTTTCATTAAACATGACACTGCTTGTAAAATCACCAGAACTGTTCATGTAAATAAAATAGACACTACTCTGTTCTCTTTGTATTCTTCAGGAATACCGATTCCACCACATAAGAAGCTTAGAGAAAAATTTTAAACTTCACCAAAAATGTGCAAGCTACCGACCCCAAAATATTAAACCAACAATTACCAACCCTTTAAAAATATCCAACACTACAACACAAATGTAGTTAGTTACGTTATATAAGGCATAGTACACAATATAGATGTCAGCTTGCCTAAACTGAGCGTCTAGGTCCGTTCACCTTGCACGCAACGCTATCGGGTGGTATTGCCCCCTATGCAGGAATTTTGGAGCCCCCCTTTGTGTCAATGCCTTTATGAGTCGCGAACATCGTTCCAATTGCAGCATGGGCAACGAACTTGAGTTATCCGTGTATTTGTTTATTGCCCTTTATGTTAAGAAAATTTCGTTGGGAATTTTCCAATTGATTTTCGCAAAAGCTTTTATATATAATTTCTGGTGGACTTTGAAATCGAAGATTGTTCAATGTGTCTGTTTTTAGCTTTGTATAGTTCTCTTTGGAATACTTATATTTTGAATAATTATCTACTGTTTGGGACATATCTCTAGAAAAATTGTCTGATTTGTCCAATGTTGAAAATACTCATACTTGAAATAACAATGGGCACTTACAGTTAGTTATCTGACTTTTTATCCTATTTTTTTTTTTATAAAATGCAAAGTTTTGTTCAATTATGCAACACAAACAACACTCATGATACGCCAGGGTAATACTGGACGCAACTTCAAAACATTTTTCCAACTAACACTTTCGAAAATTACTCAAGTTTTCTCCAACATTATCGAGGAGACCTCATTTCTATTTCGTGTGGCGAACAATATCTTGACAGAACACGTCATGAGCTATTTGATGGCGTGCACCGCATCGTGTCGAATCTTATCTCAACTTTTAATAACACCCCTCACCTAACCGTATAAAAATTCATGTAAAACTTAACTAACATGGAAATGTGGACGGAGCAGAAGTTCCACTGCTTTGATGTGCGAAAAGTGTTTAATTAGTTTGGTTTTTTTTAGGTTGAATTTTGTTTAAAAATTGTTGTATTAAATGTATTTAAGAAAAGCAAATACCTAGGTACTCAGAATTTGACATACCTACTTGGTGACCTGGCAAAGCAGTCTTAGACCCATAAAAGAAGAATGCGCACAAGTCACATGGATGGCACCCTATGGTGACTTATGGCATATTCTGAATCGAAACAAGGATTGATATCAAAAACATCAAAAATATGGTGCAATTACTGACATTATCCCAACAAATAGGTACAATAGAATTATCTCAGAGCTTGTCGGATCTGTGTCCTCTGAGTAGTTAGAACTGAGGGTAGTAAGGTTTAGATTGGGTGCGGTCGTGCGGCAGGGTCCGCGACCCTGCGCCCTCGCTCCCGATCCAGGTTATCAACTTCATACCTCCCACTACTTCCACCCCCGTAGTGCACAAATGCTGCAGGGATTTTCTAGAACATTATGTGGAAGACGCTCCTAACATAAGAGAGTGCGTTGACTTCTACCTACGCTTGGAATGTTCCACGATAACTTATTATTTTCTTGCTCTATTTTACATTTTCTGCGCTCAACTTGAAGCTTTGAGCAAGGTGAATTATTTTCTCATGAAAATATGTACGGTTTAGCTATTAATTTATTTTAAATTCAATTTAGATGTTGTGAACTTGGTAATTTCTACATCGTATATACATCGTCCTCGTTTTGAAAAGTTCATTCTCCCTAAGTAATTAATTGATACTAAGCTTCTACTGAAACACTTTTCAAGTTGGAAACTTTTTGGAAAATTAAGTTTCTCCATTACGTATGTTGATTCAACAAATATCATTCGACGTCCAAACAAAACTTCTAAAGTATTAAGAAACATTTCATGCGAGCTACATATCTCTAAAGAAATTGTTCTAAATTGCCGAATTCCTGCTTCAGAGCAGCTTTCTTGTCGCTGCAACTTTAAAAGAAACGCAAAAATGGGACTCGGTTTAAGATAAGTCGACGTTTAACCAAATGCGATTTCCCTTGAGGTTAAAGTTTCATGATAGATCTTTTCCTAATCTTCTAACGTACGAACTTTTTACTAGAAACACGTAATTGCCGACTCATTACATCGTTACAAAGAAGTCTAATCGCTCAATTTATATTGTAAAGGGGCCATGCTTATCTAATTAAAATGTAACGATAGAGAATAACCTCTCACCGTATATAGAATAGCACAATTCAATAATTATAATTTATACGGTATTAATTACTATGATCAATCATGAATGTGTTTTTCACCCCTATGCAGGCATGTACATTAAAATGGCGATATTGCATGACACTAGTTGGCCGACGCGTGACACCACATCGTCCATAACGCGTTAACGACATAACAGTTAAATAAAGTAAAAGAATCTCATATATATAACATGTTGCGATATAAAAAATCTTATAAATATGATATGTATGTGCACGCACTAACGATACGCATGATAAAGGTCAGTGAGGGTTACATATGTCATGTGCAAGCGCACCCTTGCCTGTGTAACGGTGAGACTGTGGGACACGCAAACACCAATTAAATTGAAAATTGACTAGCACCACAAACCAATAATATAACGAATATTCCGTCGTGTATGGACATAAAACGTTATTTTATCATTATATCCGTATATTATATTTTATATTTCATGTCGTGTTTTAATTGGGAAAATAAACAAACCAAATGTGGCTACATAAGGTTATCGCGTTTAAGTGCGTAGTGTCATTTATAATTACGATAAACGACTGAAATACTTTTTTTAAAAAAATAAGTTTATAGTTTTTAACAATATTTATTGTAAACTAGCTGTTCCCTGTGGTTTCATCCCTTTTTATCGTGGTAAAATCATCAAATGAGTCCTCCCACCCAAGGCGGGGCGGGAGGGACTGTCAGACTTGTACTGACTAAAATCCACGGTGATCCTTCAATAGCCCGTTACATTCCAGGGTCTTGGTTTCCCGATGAGACCTCCCGCGGCCCAGGCAGGCTTTGGCCCTCTAAGGGGGCCCTCCTAGGGGTTTCACCCCTGGTATGTACTCGGCTCCTCTCGGTCGTAGCGTGATGTAATATATCCTATAGTCTTCCTCAATAAATAGACTATCCAATACAAACATATTTTTTAAAGTCGAACCACCAGTTCCCGACATTAGTGCATTCAAATAAACAAACTCTTCAGCTTTACAATATCATAGATTTCTGTTAAAAGTTTCTCCAAACTCATTCCCATAGCGAGGAGGCCAATGTCCCAACAGTGGGATCATTAAAGGCTTGTTTGTACATCTGGAAGACTGACTCATTTCGAAAAAATTAAATGATGAATTATTAGTTTACGGCTCCTGAAATATAATACATGTAGCATCAAAATCACGTGACAACAGCCGTATTGCGTGCCGCGGCATCCGTGCGTGACTCCGAATGCACCTAATGCACACAGAACTTCGGGCTTTTCAGTTTTTTTTTAAATTTTAATGGCCACGCTATTGTGAAAATTGCGGCACTAGGCACTAACCTATCAGTATAAGGTTGTTCTACAGGAGTATAATTATGTATCTTTTCTTAGGTTCAGTTCATACTGCGACACGAATACGACTGGCGAGATAGTGGTTAAACGCGAACTTAATGCTTTTTACCTTCCTAGCCTCAATCTCCACCGCGAGTGACGCCCACGTCATCGGACATCGCGAGTCGATTTCTGGCATCTATAGGCGCGGGCATGCGGACGCCGAGTAATGGGCGACGCCGTCCGATCATGGACCATGCCCGGGTCGACGGCGCATCGTGTTCCACGCGCGCCTCAAAGAGCTGTCAGCAGAGGGCCAAAGGTCACGGGGCTGTCTCATCAGGTAACCGTTGCCCCGGAACGTAAAGGGCTATTGAAGGACATCGTGGATTTTAGTCAGTACAAGTCTGACAGTCCCTCCCTTCCTGTCCTGGGTGGGAGGCCTCATTTGATTATTTCACCACGTAGAAAAAAATAACAAAGAGTTTACATTTTCGTGTAACAAATAAAGTTAGTTTTTGAGTCGCTATTAAAATGGGCGCGCGGTTTTTCGTCTCGGTGTGCATTGACCTTTAGGTATGTCCTGTTTTTACAAGTCGTGCTTTTTCTTCATCAGTATAAAATAAACACAGACGTTAGATAAATGATGGCAAATATACCTGATGCTTATATTTGGTGAATAATACTAATAGTAATATATCACAATAATAAACCTGTATTTAATTATGTATTTACAACTAGCACTCCGCCCGCGACTTCGTCTGCGCGTGTTTCTAACTTCGAACTCAGTGAATTTAAATGCCCGGTCACCTTCCTTATAGGATACTTTTGGAAAATCTAAAAATGGTCCAGTAGGTACGGAGCCTAGTCAATACAAACAAACAATCAAATCTTTCCTCTTTATAATATTAGTGTAGGCAAACTGATTTTCCGATGCTCACCCTGCTAGGGGTTGATTTTTGAAATATAAATAAATACGCATCCTTTATTCGATTCAAAGATTATTATTTAGGCCAAGTTTTGAGTTAATCGAGGCAAGCAGTAAAATCTTTCTCTTAAAACTTAATCACCCCTTTTCACCAATGTAGGGAGTGATTTTCGAAAAACCGAAAAACACGTGTTTGATTATTTTTGATCTAATCTCTATATACTGACTGTTTCAAAACGGATCGCAAGTTATGATTTTCCTATACAAACTTTAACATCGTCTAGATTACCAATGAAGGGTAATTAAAAAAACTAATAATGCCCATCTATTTTATTTACTTATATTTGAACCAAGGTTGAACCCAAGGAATAAGATTTTACATACAAAAGTTTTCATCCCTTTACACCCCCTTGTAGACATAATATAGATATTTTCGCAAAATCTGGTCTTAGTGCTCACCTACATAATAAATTGCAACCCAAAATTAAGCTCAAAATTCAGGTTATACGTTTAGCGGTTTTAGATCCTTCTCTTTAAACTTGAATACCCCTTTTCACTAACTTGGGGGAAGATTTTCGATAATTACTAAAACACGTTTTTAATTATTTCCGATTTAGTATATAAATACTGATTTTCGCATTCATAAACTCACGCGTTATGATTTTCCTATACAAACTTTAAAATCGTCAAGATTACCAATGGAGAGTTGTTTAAAAAATTAATAGTGCCAATCTTTTTTTATTTACTTGTGTATAAGAACATGGCAAGTTTCAAATGCATAAACCTTAGGAAAAAGATTTTTTATACAACAGTTATCACCCCTTTTCACCCCCTTAAAGGAGGATTTTCGCAAAATCTCGTCTTATTCTTAGTCCTATTCGGCCCCCCCCTACATGGTAGACTGCAACTTAGTCTTACAAACCATACCCTGTTCATGTATATATATATAGATAATCTGCACTTCTAACGTATGCAAGTATGCATTAGATATACCAATATAACATTTTTATGAGAGCCATAATTATCTAACGAGTCTACCAGGGTCTTAAGATGTTACAGCTGCCCTGGAACGCAAAGGGCAATGGAAGGAACTTCGCTCTACCCACAATGGAAATAATAGTTTGCAAATTTTTCTAATTCCAAAAAAAAAGTATGTATACCGAATATAACATATTGTCGAAAACTAGCAAGCTGAAGTGGCAGTGGACCGGTAAGGTCTAATCAAATCAAATCAAATCAAATCATTTATTTCAAGTAGGCCAATTACAGGCACTTTTGAATTGTCAAAAGACATAAAATAAACCTATATATAGTATTAAAAATAGTTATGGTGCTACAGTCCCAGTCACAAGACATTAAAACTGTGAAAGTACCGTAGGTGCTCATTCCAAAGCGTAGATCTCTATGGAGAAGAGTGCGCAAGAAACTCCATGGACACTCTTTTCCAATCGCCAAAATTTTTACAAAACCTTTGTTACATCATTCATCCTCACATAATGTACCATCAGAACCGACGAAAGGTGGAATAGGAAGGTTCTCGAATAGAGACCGCGTGTAGGTAAACGTAGGGTGAGACGTCCCCGGGCAAGATGGACTGATGACCTGAAGAAGGTAACTGACAGTGAGTGTAAGAAAAAAGTTCAGATCATGCGCTGTGGCGCTTCCTGGGAGAGGCCTATGTCCAGCAGAAGACTGCAATAGGCTGAAATGATGATGATGAAAAAAAAAGTAATTAAAATGCATATTTGACTTTTATACCATAAAAGTGACAAGCATACGGAAATAGACCGTAGCGTGTCTGGTTGCGGGACTGCCTCATTAGGAAATCGTGACCCTGGACGTAAAGGCATATTGAAGGATCACCGTGGATTTTAGTCAGTACGATTCTGACAGTCCCTCACGTCCCGGCCTTGGTGGGAAGACTCATTTGATGATTTTACCACGGAAAAAAAGCCTATGGACGCCTATAATATCAGAAGTATCATTTGTGCGTTGCGAGGACCGTCCGGAGGACACGGTGGAGCATACGGTGCAGGACTGCCCCGCTTGGGCAGAGCACCGCCGTGTCCTCACGACGGCGATAGGCGGAGACCTCTCGCGCCCAGCATTGGTCGAGGCCATGCTGCGGGGCGAGACGGAGTGGGAAGCGGTCGCCTCCTTCTGCGAAGCAGTCATGCTCGCGAAGGAGGAGGCGTGCCGCGTGAGGGAGAGAACAGTGTCCTCCCTCCGACCCTGCCGCAGTGGTAGACGCCCACGGCGACGGACGTCGCCAGACGATCTCCGGCCACCGTAGGCGCGGGCATGCGGGCAGCGAGTAATGGGCGACTCGCAGCCCGACCATGGACCATGCCCGGGTCGACGGCGCGTTGTGTTCCACGCGCGCCTCAAGGTGTGTCAGCAAATTGACGGGGCCTGTAGAGGGCCAGAGCCTGCCGGGGTCGCGGGACTTACCCATCACCGTAACCCCGGTACGTAAAGGGCTAGTGAAGGACACCGTGGATTTTAGTCAGTACAAGTCTGACAGTCCCTCTCTCCCTGCCCTGGGTGGGAGGACTCATTTGATGATTTTACCACGCAAAAAAAAGTATCATTTGTGCGTTGCCGACCTTGCAACTTTTTCACGCCATTTTTGAGGGTGTGTTTACACCGTACGTGTTCACACATTTCTTTATTAGGTGTAAAACTATTATTTCAACACGAATCCACAAAGTTACTCTACAAGCTCCCGCTGTAAAAAAAAAGTAAACCACCCCAACAAGTTTCTGACAAACATATAGAATGTACAGGGTGGTTATTTTTCGAGTGGAGAAAGAACGTCGGTTGCAATGCACGCTATGATTACAGTATTGCATGACAGCACTGTGACACCCCCAGCGCCCGCTTAATGTGACGACAAAAAGACACGTACTTTGCCATATTTTTTTATTAATAAATACTTTACTTTACTTTTTATTAACCCCATAGAGACGTTCTATTTAATATTATTTTTTAGCCGGCTCCTCCCACTCCTGGGCAAGCTCCTCTCTCTACTCCTTCCACCTTTACGATACTGAGCGTCCTCCTTCCAGTTCGGACGGAACCTGTTCAGTTCGTCCTGCCATCTCCTACGTGACCTGTCACGACCTCGTCTCACTGTCTCACTGTATTTATTTTTAATTTATTTATATAAAAAGAGAAAGAAATTCTATGGTTTTGTAAAATATACATTTAAGATGTTATCCGAGGAACTCGTTACTATCAAATTGAACAGTTACACTTTTACGATTTAATTCATCTTGTGCTGTCTATCGCACCAAACAACTTACGTTTATTTTAAATGTCTTCATACTTTCGCTGAAACGGCTAAACAATTGATGTGATACCAGTTCTTAGGTCGCGGGACTTTTGGGTAACCGTGGCTCCGGAACTTAAAGGGCTATTGAAGTACACCTTGCATTTTAGTCAGTACAATTCTGACAGTCCCTCCCGTCCTGCCCTGGATGGGAGGACCCATTTGATGATATTACCACGTAAAAAAAGGTAGAGCATTTCAGAATTTAAAATACAGCCTAACCATAGATAAAAACTCCTGGGCCCATAAACAATGCATAGAAATGAAGTTATTCTACTTTAACAGTAGAATAACATCATCATCATTTGACAGGCCTGTTGGTCTAGTGGTTAGTGACTCTGACTGCTATGCCGGAGGTCGTGGGTTCGATTCCCACCCAGGACAAATGTTTGTGTGATGAGCACGATCATTTGTTCTGTGTCTGGGTGTAATTTATTTATAATATGGATGTCTTTAGAAATATATAAGTATGTTTATCAGTTGTCTAGTACCCATAACACAAGCTCTGCTTAGCTTAGGACTAGATGGCGTTGCGTGATTGTTGTGGAATATTTATTAATTTATTATTATTATTTATTGTCATCACCATCATCATAATATCAGCAACGACTCGTCAAACAAACAATTGTTATCCACTTTTAAATTACCCACCCACTGAATTCTATTATTAAGTATTTTCATAAGCTTTTGCAAAGTGATGGAAAAACAGGACATACGTGTACTATTCATACGATATTACAATTCAATGAAATTCGACGTTAAATTATTTCAATACGCGCAAAATGAAGCCTTTTGCATTCGCCTGTAAATATTTATAACAACACCATAATTGGATCTTCATGTTTATAGAAAATGGAATACATCAGTTTTCTATAAAAAGTTATTAACATTACCTTACAATATTCAAGAATGCCAGAAATACATGTTTAGAATTGTAGAAAAATAAATGATCGCCATCTTTAACATTTTGTTTAAGTTTGGGTAATGGTGTTGTAGTGTTGGTTTATGGTATGATTTGTTTTATGGTAAATTGTGAATGAGTGACACATTGCTTTTGATTGTCAGCCATTACATGAGTTTTGTGATTTGCTTGTTTTAATAAGATTCTTCCCTAAATACACAACAATTGGCGACGAGTAGTTATTCACGTGTGTTATTATTGTCTGGACACTAGTTTTTGTGTGTTCAATGACCACGGCGGAGCAAGCAAAATCATTTAATATGGCGTTTGGTGGCAATCTCTCATTTGATCACCGCATGCAGGAGTGGAGCATTTTCAGGAGTCGTTTTATCCAGTACTGTACGGCGAACGACATTGGAGACGACACCGATAAGACTGGAATTAGAAGACGAGCTCTTCTGCTCACTGCGTTGGTGGAAGATACTTACCGCGTCGCAAGAGATGTAGTTTTTCCCGAAAACTTGGACAACGTTGACTATAAAAACTTGTTAGAGAAATTGAACGTCCATTTTCAAGCAAAAAAGAGTACGTTCGCTGAAAGGTACAATTTTTATAAGGCGGAACAACGTCCTGGGGAAGATCTAGCGGAATGGGCGGCGCGAGTGCGCAATTTGGCACAGTTCTGTGGTTTCAAGTCTGAGTTAGATACGGCTTTACGCGACAAGTTCGTTTTAGGGTTAGAAAATACCAAGGAAAAGGAAAAATTGTTCGCAGAAAGCATTGAAACCCTCACATTTAATAAGGCATTGGAGATGGCGCAGAGCGTGCGGTGTGCGCGCGCCGCGTTGCATGTTGCGCGAGCAGGCGTTGTAGCAGCCGGCACGGCTGGCGGGATCTCTGCGGAGCCGGTCTTCGCACTGCAGCGGCCGAACGGTTTTTCTTCTTACGATAATAATTCGCGAGTGTCTAAGAGTTGTGAAGTGTGTGGGTACAAAAATCACTCGACGGAAAAGTGCCGTTTTGCTAATTTTACCTGTCAGAAATGTCATAAGAAAGGTCACCTGAAAAGGATGTGCAAAGCTAAGATACGTGATAGCCATTTTTTGGAAACGGGTGACGATGATGTTGATGACGGAGGTATTTATAATTTATTCAATATTAAAAACGCTATAAAGGATCAGCCCTTTTCACGTAATGTCATGTTAGATAACAGGAACATCTTATGTGAAATTGATTGTGGCAGTGCTGTCTCCGTTTTACCGTTTATTTTATTTGAGCAGCTGTTCGGGGCTGCGAACAATAGTAAATATCGTTTACAACCATGTGAGGAGGTTTTTAACTTCTATACAGGAGAAAAAATTGCACCATTAGGTTGTTTGTCATTGTCTATAACCTACGAAGGCCGCACAAAACTAATTTCTTTTTTCGTTATCAAAACTAATGAGAAACGTTTGCCTCTTTTAGGTCGAGACTTTATGAGTTTGTTTGGTATACATTTGTGTAGTTTAAACTGTAACAATGTGGTACTGGATAACACGGGGGAAAGGTTATTAAAGAAATTTTCAACATTATTTTCTGATGAGTTGGGCAAGTTCAATAAGTATAAGGTAAGTTTGAAAATAAAACCCGACGTACAGTTGAAGTTTTTCAGGCCACGCCCCGTGCCTCTAGCTTTAAAGCCAAAAATTGAGCAGGAATTGGATAGATTATTGGCAGCAGGTATTATCGAAAAAGTTGATCATTCTGATGTCGCAACGCCAATAGTTCCAGTTTTACGTTCCGACGGAAATATCCGAATTTGCGGAGATTTTTCGGTAACGTTAAATAAAGCGTTATATTTAGACAATTATACTCTTCCTCGGATCGAAGATTTGTTTGCCAAACTTCATGATGGAGTAGAATTCAGCAAGCTAGATTTGAAATTGGCTTATCTACAATTAGAACTCGATGATGACTCAAAGAAATGGTGTTGTATTAATACTCATAGAGGGTTATATAGATACACGCGCCTCGTGTTTGGTTTAGCTAACGCTCCTTTTATATTTCAACGTACAATGGAACAATTATTAGGCGATATTGACGGTGTATGTATTTATTTAGATGACATATTAGTAACTGCTCCTAATAAGTCGCAACATACAGATAGATTGGAGCTCGTGTTGAAAAGATTATTAGACGCAGGGTTGAGATTAAAAAACGATAAATGCGAATTTTTCAAAAGTTCGGTGGAATATCTTGGTTACGTTATTGATAGGAAAGGATTGCATAAATCTAACCGTAAAATCGAAGCTATCGTTAAGTGCGATCCTCCTAAGAACGTCAATGAATTAAAGTCATTTTTAGGGATGGTGAATTATTATCGCTGTTTTGTTCCGAATACATCATCGGTTCTTAGTCCTCTAAACAAGCTGTTAAAAAAAGACATGGAATGGGAGTGGGGTAAAGATCAAGCAGAAGCTTTTGATAAAATTAAGAAAGAGCTGTCTTCTGATCGCGTGTTGGCCCATTACCATCCGGAATATCCGACAGTCGTGACTTGCGACGCCGGCCCGGCCGGCCTCGGTGCAGTCTTGGCGCAGAAGCAGCCCGACGGTTCTGAACGCGTGGTTGCCTATGCCTCGCGTACGTTGTTAAAATCCGAACTAAACTATGCGCAAATTCAGAAAGAAGCCACGTCAATTGTATTCGGGATTAAGAAATTCAATCATTATTTATATGGCCGTACAGTGCCATTTGTATTAAGAACGGATCATAAACCGCTACTTTCCATTTTCGGGAAAGAAAAAGGTGTGCCCGTTTTGGCAGCTAACAGATTACAACGTTATGCTTTATTTTTATCTGCCTATAATTTCACTATCGAATATGTAAAGAGTGAGGAAAACGTTGCTGATTTTTTATCGCGCTCGGTGCCTATTCAATCAAATGAGCTCGAAGTGGCTCAGGACATGGATCTCTCAAGGTATATTAATTTTATAAGTGACTCTGTTTTACTACCCTTAACCTTGAGTGACATCAGGATTGAAACAAACCGCGATAAAGTTCTGCAAAAAGTAATAGGATTTATAAAGAATGGTTGGCCTACTAAAGTGACTAGTCAGGATTTACGTCCATTTTATTTATGTCGTTTGGATCTGGCCGTGGAGAATGAATGTATATTACGAGGTCATAAAATCGTGATTCCTTCACGTTTTCGTGAAAGACTGCTAAATGAGCTGCATAATTCTCATTTTGGAGTAGTCAAAACCAAAACGGAAGCTAGAATGCGTATGTGGTGGCCTGGCATCGACAAACATATTGAAGAGAAAATAGGTTCCTGTAGTGTTTGTAACACGCTGCGTAATAACCCACCTAAAGTGCCGTTAGCTCCGTGGCCATACCCAAAACGCGTCTGGGAGCGCGTGCACTTAGATATGTTTTTGTTAGGGGGGAAACAGTTTTTAATTGCTGTAGACGCTCACTCTAAATGGGTGGAATGTTTCATAATGCAAAAAACGGATAGTGAATCTATTATTAGTAAACTTTGCGAGATGTTTAGCAGATTTGGTTTAGTGCGAACTTTGGTTACGGACAATGCTACAAACTTCTGTTCAAACGAATTTGATACCTTTTGTCGGTTAAACGGTGTACAACACTTGACAGGTGCGCCCTATCATGCTATGTCCAATGGACAGGCAGAGAACAGTGTCAAAACAGTAAAAAATGGTTTAAAAGCTATTTTAAACAAAGACGTCACACAAAAAGGATTGGTGAAAGTTTTAAATAAATTTTTGTTCGATTATAGGAATTCAATTCATTTGACTACTGGATTTTCTCCAGCGCAGTTGATGTTTGGACGTCCTCTGCGGTGCAGACTCGATTTATTAAGATTTCCTTCACAAGAGATTTCACCATCCTCGTCATCCGTGGCCAAAGCTAACGTCACAAAAGCACAAATGAATCAATGTAAACATTTTGGTGGGAAACGAAATGTGTTTTTCTCTGTTGGTGACAAAGTTTTAGTAAAGCAATATTTTAATAACGGTACTAAACATATTTGGAAGCAGGGTACAGTAAATGAATGTTTAGGGTCACGAATGTTTTCTGTGTATATTCTAGGCGAAAATGTAACTGTAAAGAAACATATCGACCAATTATTGCCTTACAAAGGGAACTCATCATTTGAACCGGATGATGATGATTTCAGTGTGTTGGGTGGTGGTTTCCCTGAGGAGATCGGTCAGTCAAACGAAGCTGGTTTTGTATCAGAACCGGTTATGTCATCACCGGGACAGGTTTCTGATAGGGAAGAGGGGACGGTCTCTGATGATGAGTTTGTTGACGCAGACTCTCAAGAACCTGAAGTCCGCCGGTATCCGATAAGGAGCACCAGGAAAACATTAAATTATAAATGTTAAAATATGTACTTTTAAATATTGTTGGAGGAATGTAGTGTTGGTTTATGGTATGATTTGTTTTATGGTAAATTGTGAATGAGTGACACATTGCTTTTGATTGTCAGCCATTACATGAGTTTTGTGATTTGCTTGTTTTAATAAGATTCTTCCCTAAATACACAACAGGTGTATAAATTACTTTTTATTCCTACATCTAGTAAACATTACATAATATATTTTTAAATTGGAACTACGGGACACCCGTTAATGGGCTCTTATTTTTTTTGAGTATTTCTGGTGAGCACACACATGCACAAACACCCAGACCCGAAACAACCACTTGTAGGTCATACAAATATTAGTGCCGTGCGGGGATTGAACCCGCGACACGCTGCGCAGCAGTTGTTCGCTCAGCCACTACGCCAACAGTGCCGTCTTATGATGATAATTGGAACGACACGATACGACATATCGTCCTACATATCAAAATGTATGTAACTACTACGCATCCCGACAACCTATCCCGACGATATCGTGTCCTTGTTGATATCGTGTCGTTGCAGTCATCGTCTAATGTGAAAGCGCTCAACATTGCTGAGTGCGATAGATCTAAAATTATCCGAAATTAATCTCTAAATTACAATAAATAAGTAATTTTGTTATCTATACCTATAATCGTAGTATCTAATCCAGATGTTTTGAAGACTACTCATTTCTAATTTTATATTTTTATGATACCTACACGGATTTACAATGACCCCAAAAATGCAGTTCTCAATACGAAATGTGTAGAAAATATATTTTTTAATACAGTTGCATGAAAATTTACATTTTATGGGGGAGTTTTCTGTGCGTAAAATGCAATTTCTCGCACTAGTCAAATAAAAACCGTACTACCAACATAATAAATTAATATGGGCTCTCTATGCAACCAAAGAGACTTTAGTCTAATCTTTTTTCATTTTTACTAAAGTATTAATTCTATAATTTTTTCTTCGTTACAAGACTGATAATAATCATGCAAAAAAAAATGAAATTTGTTATTTATTTGTTCAAATAATAAAGCAATATTAGTTTCGACATAAACAAAACATTGGATGTATGAGTACACTGCCTTTTTGTATGATGACAAAAAATATACTTGGCGCCATTTTCATAAAATTTCAACGCTAAGTGAAGTTAATTTTTTATTATTAAAATTTTTATTTCTTCGCAACTGTATTAAAAATAGTTGTTCAATACACGTGCGAATCTGTCTTTACAACTCGTTCCAGCTATTGACCCTCGCCTACGGCTCGGCTCAAAAGTTGGAACTCGTTCATAAAGACAGACTTCTCGCACTTGTATCGAAAATAACTATTTTTATAAGGCAAGCCCGCGGCTTCAATAGGATTTTTTAACCACCAATCAATAATTGATATATGTATAGTACATTATAAGATCTCTCAAAACGCGATTCTCCTCTAGAATTTGTATGGTAATAGCAAACTGTGACGTCATTAAACCGTTAATGATCTAATACTTTATTGATTTCAGAGCTACAAGAACTTGAATTTAAAGGTTTTTTTTTCAAACTAAATCGGGTTTTTTTTTCTTTATTTTTAATAAGGGGTTTTTTTTCAAAAATCGGGTTTTTGGCCTTAAATAGTGTGTATTTAGAGAACTTGTATTTTGAAATTATAGGTAAGTCAATAGTGTTAAATATCCAATTGATACCTCATCTTGGGTAGCGGGACTGTCTAAAAAGGTACCGTGACCCCAGAACATAAAGGGCTATTTATAGAACACCGTCTATTTAAGTCAGTACAATTCTGAAATTCCCTTCCTCAGAGGACTCATTAATGCCTTTGTCAGACATGCGAAAGCGAAGCGTTTCCGAAGCGAGACGTCAGTCCGATACTTCTGTCACGCTATCGGATCGTTTTCGCTGTTCTATGTGACTGGATTCAAACAATACATTACAAATAAAAACGTCACGCTTCGCATTCGCAAGGCCTCTCTGTTTGACAAAGGCTTAAATATGATTTTAAAACGATAAAAAGAAACCTCATCTCATGATGAGTGCTAGTATCATATACGTGTATTCTCCATCTATTACTTACATAGCGTGATGCATTTTGTTCGGGTGCGAATTAATTTAGCTAAGCATCCATGTAGACGTCTAGATGGCGCCACTGTGCACAACTTATCCCCTTTACTGAGCTTCTTTACTTACACAATACACACTGAATATTTCAACATTGTTTTGTACACCCTTTATATGAAACTGTATGAGTAGAAAAATCTATACACAATTACACACTAAAGGGTTTATGAAAATGTGTGGCATTTGTCTATAGTCTTAGACAATGCAAGAACTTGCATGCAAGCACGTGTATGCAAGAACTTGCATGCAAGTTTGGCTACACTGTGGACTATTAATGGAAAAAAATGGCCTACTTCGAACAAGTGCTTCTTTTTTTAATAAATTCAGTTGATCAAACAAATACCTTATAGTATTTCAAAATATAGTGTATCTAATACAATTGATGTACAGATAAAATCATCAAACCAGTCTTCCCACTCTGGGTAGAGCGAAAGCAACTGTCAGAATTTTACTGATTAAACTCCACCGCGTTCTTCAATCGCCCTTTATGTTCCAGTGTCACGGTAGCCATACGGTGCAGGACTGCCCCGCTTGGGCGGAGCACCGCCGTGTCCTCCGGCGATAGGCGGAGACCTCTCGCGCCCGGCATTGTTCGAGGCCATGCTGCGGGGCGAGACGGAGTGGGAAGCGGTCGCCTCCTTCTGCGAAGCATTCATGCTCGCGAAGGAGGAGGCAGCCGCGTGAGGAAGAGGACGGACTACGGCTTGGGTGGAGGGAGGAGCGTCCTCCCTCCACCCAAGCCGTAGTGGTAGACGCCCACGGCGTCGGACGTCGCAAGACGATCTCCGGCCACCGTAGGCGCGGGCATGCGGGCCCGAGTAATGGGCGACTCGCTGTCCGACCATGGACCATGCCCGGGTCGACGGCGCGTTGTGTCCCACGCGCGCCTCAAGGAGTGTCAGCATAGTGACGGGGCCTGTAGAGGGCCAAAGCCTGCCGGGGTCGCGGGACTCGCAAATTACCGTAAGGGAGGACGATGAAGTACCTGGGACTCGTCCTTGACAGCCGGTGGAACTTTAGGGAGCACTTCCTACGTTTGGCCCCAAAGCTGAACCGGGCAGCAGGCGCCCTCAGGCGACTCCTGCCCAATCTCGGCGGGCCAAACGCCTCCTGCCGGAGGCTGTACGCCGGTGTCGTGCGGTCCATGGCCCTCTACGGGGCCCCTGTGTGGGCCCTGAGCATTCGGACGCGACCACTAAAGCTGGTCGCATGCCAGAGGGTCATGGCAATCCGAATGGTCCGAAGATACCGCACGATCGCCGGCGAATCGGCCAACCTCCTTGCCGGATTGCTGCCCTGGGATCTGGAGGCGACTGCCCTCCAGCGCGTCTACGAATGGCGCGTGGAGGCGCAGCGCCGGGGCGAATCCCCGCTGCCTCGACAGGTCGAGGCGCGGCGGGAAGAGCTCCGGCGCGATCTCAGGGCAGTATGGAGGGAGCGACTGTCGCAACCGAGGTCGCGGCGGTAAGACCCCTCTTTGAGGAGTGGCTGGATAGGCGTCACGGCGTCCTTACCTTCCGCATGACGCAGGTCCTCACCGGACACGGAAGTTTCGGGAGGTTCCTGTGTCTGATAGGGAGGGAAGAAACGCCTGGGTGTCACCACTGCGAGGATCGTCCGGAGGACACGGTAGAGCATACGGTGCAAGACTGCCCCGCTTGGGCAGAGCACCGCCGTGTCCTCATGACGGCGATAAGCGGAGACCTCTCGCGCCCGGCATTGGTCGAGGCCATGCTGCGGGGCGAGACGGAATGGGAAGCGGTCGCCTCCTTCTGCGAAGCAGTCATGCTCGTGAAGGAGGAGGCGGGCCGCCTGAGGGAGAGGACAGCGTCCTCCCTCCACCCCAGCCGCAGTGGTAGACGCCCACGGCGTCGGACGTCACAGGACGATCTGCGGCCACCGTAGGCGCGGGCATGCGGGCAGCGAGTAATGGGCGACTTGCTGTCCGACCATGGACCATGCCCGGGTCGACGGCGCGTTGTGTTCCACGCGCGCCTCAAAGAGTGTCAGCATATTGACGGGGCCTGTAGAGGGCCAAAGCCTGCCGGGGTCTACCACTACTGCGGGATTTACCCATTACCGTGACCCCGGTACGTAAAGGGCTCGTGAAGGACACCGTGGATTTTAGTCAGTACAAGTCTGACAGTCCCTCCCGCCCTGCCCTGGGTGGGAGGACTCATTTGATGATTTTACCACGCAAAAAAAAAAAAAAAAAACCCCGGTACGTAAAGGGCTATTGAAGGACACTGTGGATTTTAGTCAGTACAAGTCTGACAGTCCCTCCCGATTTGATGATTTTACCACGCTAAAAAAAAATGTGTCACGGTAGCCCGCTTAATCAGTCCCGCAACCTTAGAGATAAACGTTAACAGAAAAGCATAAACAGAAAGATAAAAATAACTGCGACCAGAACTCAAACCTGCCACCTTTTAGATGAAAACTCCCGATGCTTTACCTTTCATTCCAGTATAAAAGTATTTCGATGACGTTTATACAGATGCACGCAGTTTCGAGTCCTGCTCGCAGAAGAATCTCTCCGCATAAAAGATATTCTATTCGCGACGCAGGCTTTAATCCTATAAAATATTTAAAAATATAACCATATTTAGTCTCAAAAGTAGGTATGTATAAGTCCTCGTCGCATAACTGCGAAGTTGGGAAAAGGCTAAGCAGATGATGGTAATATACAATATGAAGATGCAAAAGGCTACATAACAAAAGTATGAAATAATACGCAAAAGAGCTGGACAAGAATGCTTACAAAATTGAAGAAGATGCAGATTTTAATTGTTATTTAACAAGAAACGTTAGCAGATGCGCAAGAGCATCAGGCATTGTTTCCACGCAATTTGACACGTGTGAAGTTCAACAAAGTAATACAAACAATAAATGTGTAATCACGACACACGAACGTTACACACGTATTTTTTATAACAATGTATTGAAAATCACACCTTCAGCCTTAAGTACTGAAACTACTAACGAAGTACACGTACGCAGTAACCTTTGAAGATAAAACTTGAACGCTTCGAAGGCGAAGACGCGGCAATAAATAAACAATAGTTTGCAACATTTATGTGCCAAGTCACGCAAAAAAAAACTATGTTCGAACGCCGATGTTACAGGGCCGTACATGTACACAGTTCTAATATTAACATAACTATCAGATATTTGCGGGTAGAGCAATAGAAAATAATTGTATCGACCATTATTTATATACGAAGCTCGGCTACCGACGACGGTAATTAGCGATTTGCATGTAGTCGATGGTCAATTAGTCGTCTCCGCTCCACTTGCCTCCACCCCCCATTCCTACTTGGCTTGGCGTTCAGATTGCGAGGCCAAACGCTTAGCAACGGCCACAGAGCAAAATAACTTGTACCAACACGGTAAAATTATTTGCAGTACGACGGCAAACAACAACGATATTACTTTTAGACCGTCTACATTTTCTCCTTCCACATTCTTAGGAGTTTACTTGTCTACCATTGTGGACAATACGAAAACTGCCGGATTTTACGAGCACTTGCGACTTCTAACGACATTCGTCTCCCATTAAGTAGGGAAATAGGAAGGATAATTCCCGAATGCGCTGCAGTTTGTGGATTTAAGTTTAGGTGGTACGTACATAATTGATGGTAGGTTTAGACAATGACTTAGGACACGAATGCCGCCTATTTGTTGTTATAGTTGGTGGAAACTTTGTGGGTGTACTTCAACTGTGAGCTAGGTACTATTGCAACTGACAAATGACAGTCACAGTGAACTTGAACGACTGTGTATGACAGCGTATCTACGCATAATCCGATAGGATATCTCGGGAACCGATTTGGAGCTGAAATAGAATATAGATACAAGATAGAATACACGAGCAAGCAATACTCGTGAAGTCCTGTTCCGTTACTAATAGTCATTGGATTATAAAACGGTATTGCAGCTTGCAGGCGTCGATAAGCTACCGTGACCCCTCTCCATTAGCCGGGCTGCAGACTTATTTGTAACCTTCATAATAGTAATAAAAAACTTGATTCAAGAGCATGTCTTCATCTGGCCAAAAACATAGCTCACAATTATTCTGTATCGCAGTTATATTAGTAATTAGCTGTTTAAATACCACGAAGCAAATAAATGCTCACAAAATAAAAACTACTAAACTGGATGAAATTTTTAGGGAAAAAAACGGTTACACTGCATCGAACAAAAAACGTATCACAGAAATCGGACCAGAAACCGAAGTAATCGGGTTTACATAAAAATAAAACCCTTTTAGAGTCGGTTAAAAAAAACTAGACATAGGAGTAGAAATACCTAGTCTAGAGACTTAACAAGAAGCACCTACACATGAACCTTGTTGGTATGTAAAAACACAAAATTCCTATTTAAATTAGATTTGTCTAATTATATGTGCATGATTACCTGATTTTGATAAAACTTACACCCAAACTAAAACGATCCTTTTATCAACGTCAAATGCCGTTTTGAAGTTGACAGCTCTTTTAGACAAGTCAGTGTTCAACCGATGTTTAACTTTTTCGTAGAAAGACAAACAGTCTTTTGAGAAAGAAGTAAAGATTAAAATATAAAAGTTCAACATTTTACAGAAGCCGAAGCCACTTTTGTAGTTGGTTGAAAACAAACTGTTTTATGTCCGGTTGAGCAGTACACAACCTACTAGAGGTTGACCTGCGAGATCCCATACAAAAAAAAAACTGTTTTATTATGCAATTCGTTTTTAGTAAATTAACCCCTTTCTTACCTACCCTTTTTTGAAACGACACTTAATTCATTTCCCGGTCTTTGATTCTACAACCATCCCCAATACTTTTCCGTCAGTCTTGTCACTGTACGCTACGGGGCATTTTATCGTAGGAAGTTAGACAGTCTGAACGCCGCGTGTTAAGGTGCTCAGGGCGCCATCTAGACGTCTACATTGGCGCCCTGCGCGCTACCCGCTAAATTAATCTCGTGAGGCAGAAGGTGGGACATCCAATCTGATAGATCTATGTTTTTTTATGTCGTCAGTTTGGTGGCTTAATCGGTATTCATTTGTTGATGAATGGAGAGGGAGAGGAATATGAAATGTGCAAAAAGTAGTAATTTATTAGGTACAAAGAAAAAAATGTTGTGCCGCCACTAAGTGACATGGATTGAGGTGATCTTATCATTAAGTTCTAGACTTTAAGAACAGAAGGTAACAAACTTTTAAACTGAAATACACAAACAGCCAAACCCGGAACAAATAATTAAAGGTCAAACAAAATATATTTGTTCCGTGCGGAGATCGAACCCACAACAATCAGCGTTGCAGACAATTGCTTCACCAGTGCGACAACCGTGCCGTCATCATCATGTGCCTATCTTCTTCGTTGCTGGCTTCAAGGTGGGAGTATACATGTTAAAATAGAGATCCTATTCACGGATCTCCCACAAACGAAGTTCACAATCATCAACAATACGTATAAACACAACACATTACGTCAAATTACGATCCACGTGTTTCAAATAAAATTTTATATCCACGCCTGTATTCTATAGGACTATAACTCTAAAAATATATAGGCGATTCTTATATATGCGTAGGTACTCACACGTTGACATCACAATGCACCTTATGTAACGTATTGTGTCATGCAGGATACCGAACGCATCATGGTCACGTTGTAAATACAATACATCCAAACTAATATTATAAATGCGAAAGTAACTCTGTCTGTCTGTCTGTCTTTTCTTTACGCCTAAGCTACTGAAACGATTTGTGTGAAATTTGGTACAGACATAGTTTGGAACTTGAGAAAGGACATAGGATAGTTTTTATTACAACAAATAAAAATAAAATCTGCCGGAAGTCACTATTCCACACGAACGAAGTCGCGGGCAAAAGCTAGTCTTCAATAAATGTCAATTTTCGGATCATCTTCTTTGTTGAAGATATTTCCCACCTGCGTAGGTTTAACGTTTTGCTGTAAACTACCAATCGTTAGTTATATCTGTGTTTTGTAAGGTAAGTAGTTCTTCTTATCTCGTGCATTATAAGCAACTATTTTACTCGTAAGTAATTCTATTACTTCGGGCACGCCGCAATCGCGACGGTAAGACCCCTCCTTGAGGAGTGGCTGGATAGGCGTCACGGCGTCCTTACCTACCGCATGACGCAGGTCCTCACCGGACACGGAAGTTTCGGGAGGTTCCTGTGTCTGATAAGGGGGGAAGAAACGCCTGGGTGTCACCACTGCGAGGATCGTCCGGAGGACACGGTGGAGCATACGGTGCAGGACTGCCCCGCTTTGGCAGAGCCCCGCCGTGTCCTCACGACGGCGATAGGCGGAGACCTCTCGCGCCCGGCATTGGTCGAGGCCATGCTGCGGGGCGAGACGCGGGGCCTGTAGAGGGCCATAGCCTGCCGGGGTCGCGGGACTTTCCCATTACCGTAACCCCGGTACGTAAAGGGCTAGTGAAGGACACCGTGGATTTTAGTCAATACAAGTCTGACAGACCCTCCCGCCCTGCCCTGGGTGGGAGGAATCATTTGATGATTTTACCACGATAAATAAAAAAAAAAGTAATTCTATTACTCTGTTAGTGATATTAAATATCGTCAATATATTAAACAATGTGATTTATTATCATAGATATTAATATTGTTAACAAAACATAGTGAAAATGCAACTATTAAAGTACCAAATCAGACTGTACCCCGGAGGCATGAGTTTTCACGTTTTTGTAATGTAAAGTACTTAAACGGAAACTTTGACGAGTTTGATGGAAAAAAAATATATATGTTCGCTCGTAGGAACGAGAAACTAATTTCATTGATTGTATAGAAAATTTTAAAAAAAACGTCTCTAGTATGTACAAGAATAATAGAGACGTTTTTTGAAGTGAAAACTTCTTTAGCGGCGTTGAGCACTTTTCTGTAATGGGTATAAAATCTTAAACTCGCGTCAGGACACGTGACCCTGACCGAAAAAGCGTAGGACGGCGCAGGGCGCTTGCGTGAATGTTCGTGTGACTTTATTACTTTTAAAGAAGTTTGTATGCTGGGTACATTCGTTGCTAGGTAACATTGTTTATAAAAGATGTACGTCACATTGGAAAATTATTGAAATAAAAAGTCAACCATTTTTGCGAGTTTTACTAAAATCTGTTCACAAGATATTTCCAACAATTACTATTCAAGTTTTCACTTCTGCCGGCACTCCCAGAGTGCAACACGTCGTTTTTTTTTTAGTAAATATTTATAAGTACGCTGTAAGTAGATTTTTTGTCTTTTAGCGTGGTAAAATCATCAAATTAGTCCTCCCACCCAGGGCAGGGCGTGAGGGACTGTCAGAATTGTACTGACTAAAATCCACAGTGTCCTTCAATAGCGCTTTACGTACCGGGGTCACGGTAATTCGTTAGTCCCGCGACCGCTATAAGTAGAACACGGAAATCTTGTGATAAAGCCTCAAATTGACAGATAACATGAAACCTCTATTAAATTCTGGTATCTGCAAACCAGTCCACACATTCGGAGACGGAATAATTCACAATATTATGATGATTAATTATATAACAATCCTGATACGGAAGTTCGACAGAGAAATACATTTTCTCTATTACTACACTAACTCAATTTTCATGTAAAGATAGACCTGCTTTGGGGCTTTAGTTAGTTCGAATCACCCAAGAGTTCTTTGTGGTGGGTCGATTCGGACCGCGGCGGTGTGAATCGCACAAAAGCTTCTTTTTTTTTAAATCGGACCTCTGTTCTCTTTTTAACCGACTTCAAAAAAGGAGGAGGTTATCAATTCGACTGTATTTTTTTTTTTTTTTATGTTTGTTACCGCATAATGGACCGAAAGGGTGAACCGATTTTAATGATTCTTTTTTTGTTTGAAAGCTGGTGCTTCCCGTGTGGTCCCATTGTCACCAAGTCAGGATCTGATGATTGGATCTTGGAGAAATCGAGGGCAACCCTCAAATTTTATAGGCTCACCCATCGTTTTTCGTAAATCTTATGAAGTAATTTAAGTATTTGCGTATGGTAATCATCATCTTATGTAGCTGAGCTGATGATGGAAGGTACAACTCCTTAACAGTAAGGAGTAGGCATCGACTGATTCATTGTGTTCTTTTCTTGTTTGAAAGCTGGTGCTTCCCGTGTGGTCCCATTGTCACCAAGTCAGGATCTGATGATAGGATCTTGGAGAAATCGAGGGCAATCCTAAAATTTTATAGGCCCACCCATCGTTTTTCGTAAATCTTATGAAGTCATTTAAGTATTTGCGTATGGTAATCATCACCTTATGTAGCTGAGCTGATGATGGAAGGTACAACTCCTTAACAGTAAGGAGAAGGAATCGACTGATTCATTGTACGCATATCTCCAGAACTACACGTCCGATTTAAATAATTCTTTTTTTTTTGTGCAAGGTATCGTTTAACTTAGGGAATACTGCAAGTTTCATCATAATCGGTTCAGTAGTTTTTGAGATAGGGAATTTTATTAGCTTATTGTGTACATGAGAGATGTTATTACCAGTACTACGGATTACAAAATTCTAGTGTTAAAATTATGTATTTGGCAAGAATTTGGGTTGAATATTTAAACTAAAAAGATTAAAATAAAAAACTTTTTCAAAAAAAATGTTACCGCCTTCAAAAAGAACCACAAAAAAGGGTAAACAACCTACAAAATAACTTTTATTTCGGAAGTCGGTGGCAAAAAAAAACAATGAAATAAAAAAAAACAAAGCCATCGACTTCCGAAATAAAAGTTATTTTGTAGGTTATTTTACCCTTTTTTGTGGTTCTTTTTGAAGGCGGTAACATTTTTTTTGGATAGTTGAATTCAGATAATAACTCTTATATACGGCCAGGTATTAAAAAATTGAGAAAGTGAGAACTCGTTATGGAATCTGAACAGAAAGTAATATGAGAACAGAATCACGAAGAAAGTGTTAGTGCCGCCCGTCTTAATTACTAAAAAAAGATATTTTTACTGAATACCGACAAATACTTGTCACGTACCAACGTTTGTCTGAAAATCGTATACCTAGTGCCCAAAATAATAATGCAAGCACCCGTAGAATTCACTGAAATAGTAATTTATGAAGATTTCCATGAAACATGGTCAGCTTGCAGCATCTGTTCCGAGGCTTCCGAAGTGCGCCCGCCGCGACAAGACTAATACTGTTTGTGGAAGACACATTTGTTGCCGCCTCCACTCATTTAGGATACGTTTCACTTGTACGTTTTGTGGTGTACTTATGACTCGCAATCATATTTAAAATACCGTTAAATCCTGTATAATAATGAGTTTTTTTTTTGCGTGGTAAAATCATCAAATGAGTCATCCCACTCAGGGCAGGGCGGGAGGGACTGTCAGACTCGTAGTGACTAAAATCCTCGGTGGATCGGTCGGCTAGTGAAGGATTCACTAGCCCTTTACGTACCGTGGTCACGGTAATTCGCGACCCCGGCAGGCTTTGGCCCTCTTCAGGCCCCGTCACTATGCTGACACTCCTTGAGGCGCGCGTGAAACACAACGCGCCGTCGACCCGGGATAATAATGAGTTTTAACGTAGAATTTCGGTGGCTGGTTAGATAACAGTTTCTGATGTACTGAATCAGATAGTCGCACACATGCTACTCGCAATCGATTTTTTCTTTTTACAATAAAAGCTTTACTATTCGCGACACGGGCTTTAATTTTAAAATTTCAGTTTAATGTAATCGGGTATTAGTCCTATAATGGCTAAAATAAACATTCTTCGTTGTATATTAAAATTACCTAATTGTTATTGATGTCTCTGACAGTTATCCAAACTTGAATGTAAATAAAAATATTATAAAACCTGCTCCTCTTTTAGTCGAATAAAGGAAAGGCAAAATAAGACTTATGTATTAATATGTAGGAAATCTCCACGAGCGCCCGTGGACTGGAGTCCCTCTCGGATACGTCCGGGGGGAAGACCAGTTTTTCGGACCGGTGCACCCTGGGATGCGGGCAAAAAACTCTTCCTTAGCCACTGTGTGGCAATCACTGGAGGCAATGTTACAACGATCTTTTGGCGACAAGATGACATTTACAGTGATATTATTATTGATAAACATTTATGAAATATACAGATATATTGAAAAATTAATATGACAGTATTAATTATTATTTGATCACGCCCACAAATCAATTGATACTACAAACAGAAATTGAATAACGTACATCAAACACCGATTTGTATTTAATAATCATGAAATTCATAAAAAACACACAGAGATAATCAAATCCGTCTTAGCTCTCGTCATAAGACGTTATCTCGAACGAAAAAGATCGTTAATCCAAGTATTACATGGCGTGAGCACCAAGAAAAATCCTTGGCCAGTTTTTCTCCATAATCTCGCGTCTGCCGGGTCCCGGGCCCCCGACATTGATCGATGCAGGTGAACAAGAAATGCCTTCACTCCTGAACATTACTGCAGCCAACTTTCGTACTGTTTGCTCGAAAACGTGAAGCGTTGCTTTTTTTGTGCAATGAAGTGTACGGACCGAACGTACACTTCATTTCAGTTTATGGTGGTTTATATAATTGGAAGTGCATTTAATGTAAAACTATGATATTCGATTGTACCCTCGTAGTTTGGAAGCTGACCTCAGCAAAGTTAGGAAGAGGGTTGGCAATCACTAAGTATATTGTATCCTTAGTCAGAATCTAACTATTACTGTGCCTATCAACATTCTTAATGTTTTCACGAACATTAAAGTGCAATAACAATTAAATCCTTTTTTTATTTATGAGCTGCATCAGATCTATTGAAAGGAAACGTTTTGTTGTTAATATTTATTTCCTATTGATAGGATTGCAATCCCTTACCTATTGGAATATCAATAGTAACCTATACCTTAGCAGGCAAGCCACAGAGCAACTGCAACTCTGAACAAAGCGACCAGCTACGGCGGGTCCAGGCTTTGCCAACGCTTGACGTATCACAAAGTCTTTGAGAGTGTGATACGAAGGCGGCAGCTCGGCAGTCGCCTTAATGATCACGCAATTATTTTAGACGTAGGACCGTAGTAGGTCTTGTCGGGATGGGTTGGACTAACGACCTCCACAGCATATGATGAGATAATACTCTCTCTTTGTTATTTCTTTTTCATTATAGAAATGGATTGTTAGACAAGCCCGGATAGATGAAAAAGCAATCATAGTTTTTTAAAGTGAGAAATTTTGAAAGAAATTTGCCAATGGCTCCCTAAATATTCTTAAATTTCCTGTATGCGAATTAGGTATTTAAGTTTTATGTAAAAAGATATTTCTTAACCAATTATATTGCATTTACCGATCTATCTTGAGGAACATTACGTAAGTATAAGCTTGTTGCCAGGTTTGCGGGACTCACAAATTACCGTGACCCCGGTACATAAAGGGCTGTTGAAGGACACCGTGGATTTTAGTCAGTCAAGTCTGACAGTAGGGTGGGAGGACTCATTTGATGATTTTACAACGCTAAAAAAAAGTATAAGTTTGTTGCGAAACGCGGGAAAAAATCAGGAATGTAAAACATTTGATGCTTTCCAATTCCAATGCTTAGCAAATTCAATTCGCGAACAAGAGTCAAGAACCTTAGAAATTTCGTCTGTGTTTCATATTTTATACTTTCATACAAAAAACCATTACTAACAGCCGCTGTAAAGTCAATAATACAATGCAACTCAGTGCCAATAATTCAAAACTTTCCATTAATTTTCTCTCACAACTTTCCCTTTCGATTGAAACTTTTCATTTACTTTACAATCTCTGTATTCATAGTTTATAGAACAAATAATGTTCTCAAGTTGTGTGCATGTTTATATTGCTGACTTTAGGTCTCCCGGACGGCGACGTCATAGGTGTCAAACTGTCAAAGACATGTACAAAGTGGAAAGGTAAGCAACTGTCACCAGGTTTAATGGATTGAATTCTTTTATGGGACGAGTGTAAGTAGGTAATCGAATGGTGCAGCAGAGAAGTACGCACATTTAAAATACTTCTATGGAGGTTATCAAAAGGAAATCACAGAAAAAAATAGAGATGTGTGCAGTTTTAAGTTCCAACGCTATGATAGACATTCATACGAATATTCAAAGTTCATTATCGCGAATTAACAGCAGTTCCAATTAGTGTGGCCCCGAATAATAATTTCACTTCAGCTTTGAATTAAAAATAGCATCACCAGCCCTCAAAGTTTTTTCTTCTGTTTTCCTCTTGTGAATGCCACACTAGCACTCTCTTTTCTTAAACTATGAAACACATTAAAACAAAAAATTTTTTTTTACTCTCGGTGAACACCCGTCTCAGAAAAGTCGTGGTAAATGAAAATCTCTATGCTAAATTACTCATTTTACTTGAATATATAATGTACGTGTACCAAGATCACACAAACTCGCAGAATTAATTTCCTACGAGTCCTCAACATTTACCTTTGTTAATTTATTTACGTCGACGATCTGACTCAGACTGGAAAATCCTTTGCTGCTTTTAAACTTAATTCCTATTCACTTTATCAACTAAGCAAACCGCTTTAAACCTCTCTTACATAAAGGGAGCAGCCAAACTGGACACCCCCGTGAGAAATCGTTTTAATACTCAAAATCCGCTTGGAGTTTCAGCGTTTAATGAATTACGTCGGGTGCAGCCTCCGGCGCAAGACGTGCATCGATCAACGTCGCACCCCCGGTCGCACTCAGCACCCCCCGGGGGGGTTCAACCCCCGGATAGGCGCGGGGAGGCACGGGGCGCGGGGGTGACACGTCCCCGCACTGCCCAAATAAAATATTCGCAGCACTGCACTTGCAAGCTTAGATGTGACACCCGTTGTCACGTGTCAAAGTTGGTATTTGACCAATTGTATTAGTTTACCGAGTTATATTATTCCTAAACGAACTTCATTCGTTTAGGAATTAATATGACCCCAATAGCGTGGGAGATACTTGAGGAAGTGGTCATTTTGGGTTTATATTTTTACATACTTTAGTTTACCTACTTTTCGAGTTTCGCTATAAAACTTTTTGAAATTTAATTAAAGGAGATATAATAAATCAAGATAGTTCAATTCATATAAACTTTGAGTTGGTATTTTAATTAGTATTTGATAGCAGCCAATTGCGGTAACTTTCAATAAACATATAGAAAACCTTCAAAGTAGTATAAAAAGAAACTCCAGTAAGTAGAAAAGCGCAACACTAAAAATGAAATAAAAGCTATGGAGTTGAATAAATTAAGCAGCTCTAAAATAATTAAAGAATTCTTATCTTAAAAAATATATTATTTTAAAAATATAGCGTTGGATTCAAACCAATTTTCTTATCTCGCTTTATAGGTGCGGGCGTGAGATAAAAAGAGGTAACTGCAAATTCGCTGGCGTTCTTGTGTAGCCGGGCTTTCAGCCTGGGGCTGCGCTACATATAGTCTACGTGACGCTTCTGAATTATAAGAAAATGCATTTACGACGCTCTGCCGCAGAGCAGACGGCACCGCGTTTTCGTGCCCAGTGCTCGCTGGGTTTTACTAACATGATTCACGTTTGAATTCTTTATTACGTAGGTATAAAACTTATTTCGAAGGTATTCTAGAATAGAAACCTTCATTTCAAAAATGTGATATCTTATTTTAATATCTTACGTAGACGTGTTTAATAAAAAAAATCACGTTAAAAAATAACTCAATCAAAAGTTATTTCTTATATTTTACCCTTTTTAGTTTGGATGTTCATTCCCCAGAATGCAACGAATATTTTTCTGAAAACCGAATTTAAATCGTTTCAGCCACGGGATATTCATTATTGTTATGTACTAAAACCTTTTCCAGAATATAAAACACTTTTTTGAAAACCGCATCAAAATCGGTTCAGCCAAACGCGAGATAGTCGCGGACAAACATACAGATCGAACTGAGAACCTACTTTAATTTTTGAAGTCAGTTAAAAAAATAAACGAAAATTATGTAAATCTATGGCACGTGTAACCTGAATAAACATGAGAATGACTCCGTTATCACGTGGTCGCTAATATGCTATATACAGGTTGTTACAGAATAGTGTAATACTTCATAATACTAACAACATCAAACTGTAGAACTTCAGGTAAGGAACAATGGCGTAATGGCAAAGCGAATCGCAGCTGCATTGCGTGTCGCGGTTCGATTTCTATATGAGAAGTTTTGCGCTTTTTCTGTTACATCCTGTATACGTGTACAAGTAGTGAATGTCACACGTTTGTTTAAAGCGAGCGGCCACCTAAGAGCTTTCATCTTTTAACTTAAAGGTTATTATAAACACTTTCTATAAACACATTCCTGCGACACGCAATTCGAATGAACGAATTTATTTACTTTGGATTAAAGGAGATCGAGTCAAAATAATGACAGTCGCACAGAAACTTCAAAGTTAAGCTGTGCCTACCGTGGTTAATCTATTGATGGGTGACCAATGACCATATATCATAGAGACCTTCCTCTGTACCTGGGAAAGCTCGTTGAGTTGGTGGTCCCGCATAGTCGTTACCAGTAGTCCGAAGCTCGTAAATCTGACAACCAGTCTTACCAGCATGTATCGTATTACCTAGTTACTGCTGCGGAGGTCAATAGACAGTCGCTCCATGAAAAATATTGATATTCAGCTACATGCGGTTCGTCTAAAGTCGACTTTGAAATACTTTTTTTTTAACACTAGGTATTTCTCCTGTGTCGTGGGTGCGTTTACAAACATTTATAAACTCACATACACAAACGCCCAGACCGGGAACAACCATTTGTAGATCACACAAACATTTGCTCCGTGCGGGAATCGAACCCGCGACACGCTGCGCAGCACCAATCGTTCAGCCACTGTTGAATGAGTAATGTATTCGAAAAAGAGCTAGACAGAAAGTGATGTAGATACCTTACTATCCCCAATCACTGAACAATTCCTGAAAGCCAGAAACAACAGCGGCAAACACCAGAAACGCGCCAAAGCAAATAAGCTCGATGAGTCCCCAGAAAAGTTATAAAACTGTATTGGATCCCGCACGAAAGTATACAAAGAATTTCAATGGAAACGTGAAAAATACTATATTTCGACACAAGTGGGGGAAGTTTGTTTTTGCATTCGGAAGAGAGGAGACGGAATTATCAGCCGAGCCCTTGGCGAGGCTAATTAGGAGCCGAGAACAGGAATAACGGAATGCCCACGTGTATCGGATGACGATTTTCAATGCACTTTCAAGGAAATAAAATACTATAACGAAAAATATAATTATGTACATACTAGTAAACTATGGTTTTAATCTGGGGGCACGGCAGTGCCCCAGCCAAGTCTCGAGCAAAACGGGCACGGCCGTACCATCTTTTCTCGATGCGATTCGCGGCTGTTTCGCCCCCCCTATATCTTCGACGTGGACAAAGCTAGGAGTTTAGGTTTTCGGTGAATAATAGTAGGCATTAGAACAAGCTTAAGTTCGAAATTACATGCCAATTGAATTAATAGTTTAGGAGTTACGGTCGATCAAAGTTACACCATTTTGTCACTCACTCACTGACTCACTGACTCACTGACCGATCATCAAAAATCTAAGGTACTTCTAGCAGACTTAGAAACTTCAAATTTTGCACCAAGATAGGTCATTAGCCACATATAAAGGAAAAATTATAAAAACATTAAAAAATAATATACCATAGAAAACAATTTTATATTTGCGGTTTGGCAAGAACATTATGTATGGATTTTGACTGCATTGTTAACTTTGTTCGTTGTTTAAGTATTCAATTGGATGAATAAATACATGGAATAGAAAAGAATAATAAAAATGTAATACATAGACTATAATTAATTGATACATAAAGTTCATAATTCATTAAATTAATAAAGCTAAAACTCCATTGTATTGCGATAAATTTCGATTGTATGCGCGCTCGATAGATGGCGTTGTACCTGTCTGAATCGCGCTATGGTTTCGTTACCGAGCGCAGTATAAGTAGTACTTTAAAATAATTCGATAATTTTCATTTGATAGCGCCACCTACCTATGAAAAACCATTTCGAAACTAAAAAAATATTGTAGCTATATTCGGAGAACTTAAGTTAGCCGGATTAGATAGTAGATTTATTATTGTTACTGAAACAGTTATTTAGGCGAATAGTTTATTAATATAACATAGACATAGGTAGTTACAATATCTAGTTGTTTACGTGTTATTTAGTTTAGTTATATTTATTTTGTAAGTTAGTAGATTTATGTTTATTTAGCTCGTTGAAAAGAAACAAAAGAGATAGAGAATGGGTTCTAAGCAAAGCAGTAGCTGAAGTCCAAGAAATTATGAGGTCACCTAAAAAAAAAGAAAGAAATACACTTACAAAAAATAAATGAGATCCCACCAAAAACATTAAAATAATGTAAAAAAATGCCAAGTCTCTCGATGCAGTCTTTCCATCGTAAAAAGTTTTGAGATCTCATAGAAGCCAAGTCCTATTCAAATTATTTTGTAGTTATAAATCAACATTTAGTAATTGTATCAATAGTTTTCT
This sequence comes from Agrotis puta, assembly GCA_943136025.2. Lineage (NCBI taxonomy): Eukaryota > Metazoa > Arthropoda > Insecta > Lepidoptera > Noctuidae > Agrotis > Agrotis puta. The sequence goes on from OW964171.2 coordinate 7,591,568, forward strand.
TTATATTATAATTATAGTGACTTGGCAATGAGCACAAGAAGAAACAAAACGGCATATTTGGTGTTGAAAGTCACACACCGCATGCGTAAACATTAATATCACAAAATTAATTTTCTTTTGGTTTATCCGTGTCGTCCCAACCGAATTTCGGCAACGGCAGTCAGTCTCATCCAAGACTAGTAAACTGCGCAGGACATAAATTATAATGCACAATTGCACAAGTGTGTACGCAAACACTAGTGTTAGTGTACTCTCGGTTCATTTACTTTCATAAAGCAATGGCCCGTAAGGTACTTATTTTTTATTATTGCATTGGAGCATGTAGTCGGTAGTGATCTGATCACAGGTCTCGTCAGTAACATTTGCACATAATTCCAGGCAGCAAGCAGCTTTTAATTGGTGCTCATTGCCAAGTCACTATAATTATAATATAAAGAAAACTATTGATACAATTACTAAATGTTGATTTATAACTACAAAATAATTTGAATAGGACTTGGCTTCTATGAGATCTCAAAACTTTTTACGATGGAAAGACTGCATCGAGAGACTTGGCATTTTTTTACATTATTTTAATGTTTTTGGTGGGATTTTCTTTTTATTCGCTTTGCTTTCGCCATGTTGAAGGAGAAGCAAAGTTATGAAGCCGCTGCATAGCCTAATATGAACATATGAAACTTTTCATATTTTTGATCTTTATAGATCATAAATAAATGTTAATTTGTTCATGAAAGGAACTATTATGTATCTGAATATTCAAAAACACGCTTTCTCTCTTTACTGAAATATAAAAAACAATCACCGCCGACTGAAGGCATTGAACCAACTTGGACTTAGTTATCTGTGTTTTTTTTTTTTTAATTTTCGCACAGAAGATGACATACTCGTAAAAGCACGGGTGTGAAATATATTTTTAAATATATTCATTTTGAACCTAATCGTAGTGCGATAAATGCCAGTTTTCGAAGAATTGTGAATGTGTATTAAAACACATTATTTCTATTACATCCTATCCTATCATCCTACTTAAGCTTTCTAATTTCTGATTCCTATTATCCTATCCTATCCTACTAATATCATAAATGTGAAAGCTTGTATGGATGGATGTTTGTTACTCGTTCACGCAAAAACCACTTGACGGAGTTGGATGAAAGTTGGTAAACAGATAGTTTATAATCTGGATTAACACATAGGGTAGGTTTTATCCGGACTTTATGTTCCCGTGGCGTAATTTGAAGTTGTACTGTTGGCAACAGCTAGTACATACATAAACTAAAGCCTTTTTTCCCCACATTGTTACACAGAAACTACTGAACGCCACCTGCTCTTCTCGCCTTGTCCACGCTCAATCTTAATTTCCACTTTCCTCCATATCAATCAGGAGACAGAAGAGATGCAACCACGACATACTATCAATCGACACGTGTGATGCGACAGCAAATACGAGAGAAATAAATGGAAGAAGTTGGTTATAGCATCCCACGATTCACCGCGACGTTATTTGCGACGCGTCGGTGCTCACACCAAGGCTAAAGTGACTTACACGTGTTTCAATTTAGGCAATCGCATCGCTTGAGGTTGCGAACTAGGCGTGTACGTTTATTTTATAACTAGCTTTTGCCCGCAGCTTCGCTTGCGTTATTTTATAATTTGAGAAACAATTCGGATCGTGTAAGTGGCGCCATCTAGAATCTAAAAGTTACTGTTGTTTTTCTCGGCAACAGCTCTCTTCTGTGTTTTGGGATTAAAGGTACCCTATGTCCGTGTCTGTACTTTATAAAACAACGTTACTCGCTTTTATAATATAAGTTTAGATTAATAATATTATACATTGTTTGCACAGGAGGTCCTTGTTTGAGCGATGGTTAACGAAATGGTATGAAAATGTCGAATCTTCGAACTTGTGTAACTTGGCCGAGCGAGAGTCATCCTACAACTTTTGTGCCATAGTAACTATTCCTCCAAATGACTAGTACCACCCGTAGGTACCATTTTTTTATTTGGCCGGTTGGCACTTTCAGAAAAGGCCCAGAAAAAATTATGTCCTTTGACAGACATAAAATTATACTTAAACTACTTAATAATAACCAGTCTTGATAGCCAATTAAAGTCAATAAAATTTAAGTAATAAAAGTTTTATGCTTGTATTTTCTGTGAAACATAATTTATGTATAGTAATTTTTGTTTTAATTAATTATTTAAACGTTTTTACAACTACGTAACTAAATTCTCAAACAAAAAAAAATCATATATAAATTAATTATTTGTACTTAAAAAAATCTTGGTTCTTTGTTAATTTTATTTGTGTCAGTTTCATCTCATTGCCTAGTCTTTTAGACTTACCTAACGTGTCTGACCTGCTTGCATGTAGGGTTGCCATCTCTAAAATTTGAAAAGCAGGACAGGAGGACAGGAGTCCAGAACCCGGACATGAGTCGAAATGCGCACCGTGGCAACTACGTCGAGAGGGCGGAGGGGCGGACGGTGAAGTGTGCGTGTGTCGCGGGCGGACCAAGACTTTAAATTTTTAAACCCGGACTACAAATGAAACCCCCCCGAATGCCCTCTAAATTAGGACAAATCCGGGGAGACCCGGAAGGATGGCAACCCTAATTGCATGCGACTGGAACGAACGGATGCAACAGCTACCATTTTTACCGTGTTTTCGTTATTGCTTAAGTAAGTAAGTAAGTAAGTAAGTAAGTATTATTTATTTGCATAAAATGTGGTATACATAAGGTGTTACATTATATTTAAGTGCAGGACACATTCTGCCATAACAATAGCATGCAAAATTTAAACAATGATTAGGAACTAAGTGGTTTAAAACGAATATTAATATGAAATGAACAAACCAAAATTACAAAAAAAGAGTAAAATAAACTAAAACACATAGAAACAAAGGCACATACTCGTAAATTTAAACAACGAACAAACAAAACAATGGTATGAAATGCATACACACCATAGAGACATCAAAACATTTAACGAAATAAAATAAAATAGTAAAATTATATAATAATAGAAACAACACTAGTCTTTAAGGACACCATTATACATAAAATCTTAAAACAAAATAAAATTGAAAACGACCAAACAATTCAAAATAAACTATACTTTTATACACCAAGGAATAACATAAAATTTACAAACAATCATAAAATTTTACATTAAATTCGAAATCTCACAATGCATTTTTAAAATGATAGGAATGCGATGAGTATTTGATGGTTCTCGTTTTAATAGTTGATATCCCCAGCAAAACTGCAAGAAAAAGTAAATTAATATAGATAGGTACACCAGTGGGTACATTAAAGTAAATAAATTATATAAATACTGACTTACGTTTCATCTTCTAACACTTTTGCAAATCCATTTAAATGCAAGTATTTTTCCTCAGACACAAATTCCTTATAAACATTTAACTAGCCTGGAATTTGTTAAAATATGACCCACACGTTGCCATCCTATTGATCGGATTATGTAATTGGTTAGTCCACTGCGTTTGGATGTTTGTGACGAAATGCGGGAATAATAGTTGTATAATCGTAAACAAGAAGTCTGGCAACGTGCGAATCAGGTTTTTTTAAAAGAGTAGGTAAGTATATTGTAATGCGTCCGTCCTATTTGTTTTAAGTTTGTACACTTTTTTTATTATCATGCTAGTACAATCACGAGCAAAAACGTGAAATACTGGTTTCCAGTTTGAAATAAGACCTATTTCGTAATAGTATGGCTTCCAAAATAGAAGTCTAATGAAAAGGCAAAAGTTTAATCAATATGGTAGCAGAACATCGCTTTTGAATACTGCCTAGTGTATACATACTATTGCTCGTGACTGTACACATGCATATTTTATTTATTGTTAAACATACTCGTATATATATTTGTTTATATAAATATTTATTTCATACACAATGTTTCTTTTTTACTGAAGTCTGGTTGTCAGACTTTTGGGACCAACGGCGTGTATTAAATAATTTTAGATTGTGGGTTGTTATTAAAATATGCGTGTGGCATTGCGAGGCGTGCCCTGGCTGGCGGCCTCAAATTCTTAAAGCATTCACAGAAAAGTCCGGTTGAGCAGTACACAACCTAGCTGAGGTTGACCTGCGAGATGCGATACACAAAAAAAAGTCGTCGCATTATCGGTGATAAGTGTATCTTTTCGTGTAGTAAATAAAGTTAGATGATTTTGAGCTGCTTTATTGAAATGTGCGCGACCGCGTAGCGTAGCGTCTCAATGAGAATTGACCCAAAGAATTCTTACCCATCCAAAGACCGACTCTGGCAAATGCTGATTGACCTTGAAAATCTACACGAGCGGCTGATAGTATTTAGCCATGAGCTACTCTAATGCAAAACACCAAGGTTTGAAGGAAAAAAAAAACTACACGTGTAAGTTGTTATTTCTTTTTTTGTTTTGTTTTGACCTTGTATAACCAGTCGCAAAAAAAAAATAACCGTACGTATTTTGAAACTATAATTAAAGCTTCATTCACATGTAACTAAGGTAAGAAAAAAATAAGACATTGTCGGCTCCCATCCCCCTAAAGCGTAATAAATGAATGAATGCAAAGTAAGCTTGTTTGTCACCTTTTTACGCCTAAACCACTGAACCGATCATTGTCAGGTGTACAGGAACGAACACCTTTCATCTCCAAATAAGTAGATACAGTTCCCGCGAAAAAAAAACAAAAACAATACCGTTCAACAATAGATGGCACCACGTGTCTTTCGAATCATGACTTCAATATATTATTACAAGCAGAGTATAGTAGTTACAACCCGAATTGATTGTTAAATTCTAAATTAATGCCAACAAAGTCGTCAGCAAAACCTAATAAAAAGTATAAAGGTCCTGTTTTAGCGTCCGCCCCTAAAATCCGTCCCAACTGCTACCCTCTGTTACCCTTAACCTTGATTGACTTGTGTTTGGATAAATCGGTCAAGGTCAGGAATATTTTTCGAGGGTGCGTGTGTCAAGGTCAGCGTGAGGGGTGCGTTGACAATGAAGGGCATGTGGGCCAGTAGGTCAAGGATATTCGTAGGTTGTTGATCAAAATACGGTGTACGAAATGGTATTTATCTTTAATTTTTTTATCAAATACGTGTGGCACTCGGGGACTGCCGAGGTAAAGCTATTGCATAGCATTTTTTATCAACTTATGCAATTATAATTATTTATTTATTTAATTTATGAAAAAAAAAAATATCGCGTACCGCGAATATTTAACGAGAATATCACCCCATCGTTGCTCTATGGGAGTCAATCTAGTGAAACATCAAGTAGAAAAATCATTCATTCAAATTTTATTCATTCACGTTGACATAACAGATGTGACAGTAACAGTGTTAGGTTTATTTTCGTTACGGAATTTCATGATTCGTTCGCAGCGCTCAAAGCCCGCGATAAAAGCTATGCAATAGGCCTTTGGTAAAAAGGACCCAAAAAAAACAATGGACGAGATCACTCGACCCTATTGAATTTGGAATGAGTCAACTTGAACCACTACCCATTTTAATTATAAGTACAGTCAAGGAGAAAATACCTATCTATTACTTTTATAATGTCATATTGCAACACATTCATTTTTACCGCATTTCATATTTTATCGGCAAGCGCACCGTAAGACGTCCACCTTCAAAATGGACAGACAATGACCTGATGATGATCACAGAACGCACGGGATGCAAGCCACTTCCAACCAGTCCTTTTGGAAATCTAGGTGGTTACCTATGTTCAGTTGACATCCTACGGCTGATATGAAGATGTTAATTTCATTTTTCTGAAGAATAAACCTAATTGAATTGCATTTTATTTAGCAACTAGCTTCCGCCCGCGACTCCGTCCGCGCGGATGTCGGTCTTCGCGTGGATGGTTTATTTCCCCATTTTGAGTAACTCTGACAATGACATCTTATAAATATTACGGCGCTGAATCCACTGCGGGTAATGCAACGTGTGTTCGCGGTTCTACAGAACAACGTCTATGAATAAAACTGAAAAATAAGATTTTTTTTCTACGTATTTTTCCAGGATAAAAAGTATCCTATGTTGTGCCCAGGATAATAAGGAATAATTATACCAAGTTTCATCGAATTCGAACCGTTAGTTTTCACGTGATGCCTGCACAAACAGACAGACAGACAGACAAAAATTTTTTTAATCATATATTTGTGTTTGGTATCGATCCAGCAACACTCCCCGCTATTTATTTTTTCAATATTTTCAATGTACAGAATTGACCCTTCTACAGATTTATTATATTTAGCAACTAGCTGCTGCCCGCGACGTCATCTGCGTAAACGCTATACAGCACCAAAAATACCTACGATAAAGTTCACTGCTCGTTCCCCGTGGGTGATAGCGTGATAATATGTAGCCTATATGTTGACCCGATCTTAATAATATTCTCGCCAAATTTGAAGTAAATTCATGCAGTACTTTTTGAGTTTGTCCCGGACATACATACAGACAAACAGACAAAATTCTAAAAACTATATTTTTGGCTTCGGTATCGATTGTAGATCACAACCCAAGTATTCTTTAAAAAAATATACAGTTTTGGCTTTCCTACCATTTTATTATATGTATTGTATAGATATCGCACTGGCAATAGGTACACTATGCCGTTTGTTGTTAAGCATACCTACTAAGTACATACGGAAACTCAAATATGAATAATGTCACGTAATGGAACTCGTGTACATTTAAGTACATCATAAAATATAGGTAAATAGTGGTTGCTCAGTGTTCGCATATCGAACTCAATTCGTTTAATTTGAAGTACAAACTTTTGTAAGGCGTAGAACTTTAACAATGACAAAGACTATAGCCATTTACTACAAAAAAAAAGGTAAAAATCTGTTGAACACTTGTCTAAAAAAACTGCTAATGTCAAAACGACATTCCACGTAGATATGAGTCGTTTTTCAGTTACACTTTTTCAGACAAGCGTTCCATAGATTTGATTCCTTTTGTTGTAAGGCAGTAGTTCTTTAATCGATCGATTTGTGACTTCACATTTGATATAGTGTGTATTAAAACGCATAGTAGTGTATGTGATTTTAAATTTCTAACTCACTCATTCCTGTTAAAAAGATATATTTTAAGAAGAAATAATTAACATTCCTTAATCACTCACTACAATTAGACAATATATTAAAAACGAAAAGATTATGCTAGCTGGAAACTGTAGCAAGAAATGTATGCAGCTTACTTGCATCCGAGCTTATCGCATCTATCAACGTCCGAAGGCTTTCACGGAAGGCTTTGTGCGCACGGTGTGAGCGCCCCCCCCCCGCCCGCCCTGGCCGCCTCCCCGCCCGCCCTCAGACGGTACAAACAACTTCAGCTAACTCCGACAGCCGCCCAACTTTCTTTGTGGGTTGATAGCCAACCGAAATGTAGCTCATTTGTTAGTTAAGGTAATCATAATGGTGATATGTTACGATGTTTTTGCACTTTGTTTATTTTTGGTTTGAAATTGAGAGTGTTTGTTAAACGTACAGTGTACAGAAAGTAAATTAAGTATTTCTTTTCAACAAAAACAACACGTCTTTTCCAGTAAGCAGTAATAATTTTAACTACCTAGTAATTAAATACATCTTTACTCTTTTGACTTAACAATTAGCTTCTCATTACGATAAATTATATTGATGACACCACATAAGAAAAAAAATCCGGCTCGCTAAAATTACGTGCATTTTTTTTTTACCAAAAACATCGTAGCACAAAAGCTGACGCACGCTAGTTGGCAAGAGGGTGCATCTGAACGTTGCAGGGCGTCCATCGATCAACGTCGCCCCGCCGACCGATACTAATGGCGGCTCAGACCAAGCCTTGGAAACCTAGCCTGCCTGGAAACTCCTCCCCGGTTTTAACGAGAATTATATTTCAAATGATATGGTGCTAATGCTTCAGGGGAGAATGTTTGTGAGTGCTTTTTCCAAACGATGGTTTTTTTTTTGCTCTCAAGTTTGTGGATGATGAGATGTTTTGTGGGGGCGTGATTTATGAAGGAATTTATGATATCATTTCATTTTTATGAATGTTTTTGATAAGTAATGACATTAACAACTGGCAAAACATTTTTTTTTGGATACTAGTTTAAGATTTCGACGAAAACTTTGTATCTAATCTCTGTCTCAATCAATTACATACATTAAAATGACTTTCTAACTTTAATAACAACACATCAGCTGGTTACAGGATAGCTTTTAGGGATATGGTTAACACAATACCCCACAATATCAACCAACAACAAACCATGTTATTACCACTTCAGGCATCGAATGTGACATGTACGTACAGACAAGGCCTTGTTACAGTAATAAAGCTAATGCGCTTTACCGAAGCCGTTTCGGATGCGGCCGAGGGGGGGTGAAGGAGGGAGGTCGGCGCTGAAGGGAGGAGGGGGGGTGGCGTCGCGAGCGCGCATCGATCACACCGATACGATCACCACCCACCACCGCAAGACTACACAGCCGAAACTCCCGAATTAATAGATAACAGGGTTTTTTATTAGCAGCTGATATGGGAAACGAAAATGCTGGCGTTTTTATGGTTTTCGGTAGGTTCCGATGTAATTGATAATAGTTTTGGGCTGTTATATTATCAGCTACAACCAGTTTTGTTTACTACCTTCGAAAGAAAACAAGGAATTTTCTTTTTAATATCTATAGACGCCGTGCCATTTCAACAACAAACATCTCGTTACCTTACTTACAAAGCTATCATTAATTAATCAAAACCACGCATTAAATCTAGATAACACCAACAAATCATTCGCAACGAAATTGGAGCCCCGATAAGGACGCAGACAGATCGCGAACTCTCAGTCAAAGGGATCCCTGGATGCAGGCGAACGTTTCATCCTTCTACGTCGGGCGGGCGTTTAATATCCGAACGGCCGTCTCTACCGTCTTTTTACTGTACGCCGAGCGAAAAATAATTGATCGATTTCACCATTCCACCGTAATGGCGGTATGACGTAAAAGGAACGCGTATTCCAGCGAATCCGGATATTCTGTTTCACCTGCTTTGAAATTTTGAACTAAATGTATCACGAAACCAATTTGGTTGTAAGCCAATTTTTTTGTGGGGAGCTGATAGGTTTTGTGAGTAATCAGCGTCGTGGGATAGGTCGATCTCGTTATGATTTCTGTTTCTGTAATTGAGAGTAGAATTTTCCGAATTCAGAGTTTTTTTTAATCAGGCTTAAAGTTGCTTGAATTGTAAAAGCTTGAAAGATTATGATGGGGTATTCTAGGTGCTGATTTTAGAACGTAATGTATGAAATTATCTTTGTATCAAGTTCAGGTAAAAGGTCTTAATATTACAAGTATCATTAGACTTAAAGGGTTGTTTATCATGTAAACACCAAGCTAACATGGTAGTATCTCGTTTTCAGTTCCAACAACAGTATTATTGATCATGTCAGTTTAAAACTTAAAACCGTAAAGCATCTGAAATCGTCTTAAAAACCTGATCAAAGTTACAATCTTCAACGCAACGTGTCCCACTCGTAGCTCAAGAAGCTGTCAGCAAATAGGCGCGGCGTGGTCTCTATAGGACGAAATTGCCAGGAACTGTTCTAAAAGACTTGAGTTTTTCACGGCTCAGGGGGTCTAATCTCTAAACCCGTGGTTTCGGGCTGAGTTACAGACGTTTTCTACGCCCCGTGACATCGAGCCCGAACTAAAAATGAATGATATTACGATTTGACTGATAGCTCCTTAGAGTCTGCACCACCACTGAAAAATACACCACCTGCAGAAAATTCGTAGTTTTACATTTTTTTAATGCAAATTATTATAATCACATAGATACTAAGCGTCAAAAGGAAGTCGTGGAGGTATTAGCCGCCCGCAGATTTTATTTTGACGATACGTCGTTACGTTCGCATATCCGTATTCGTACCCGTGTCTTCGTTCACGTACTTAGAAAGTAGACCCCCAGGAACGCAAAGAGCAGCTGAAGGTCAGGTTGGTTTTTAGTCATACAAGTCTGACAGTTCCTTCCGTTACGTCCTCCCGGGACGGATATTATATAAATCATTCAAGGACCAAACATACTTGTTTGTGTCATGAACCAATCGCAGTCAACAGAATCTTTTCCCTTCAAAACATAACAACAACTTTCTTCCTAGATCCCAAAAAAAAAACATTCAGACAAACAACCCACATTCATGAAATTCTAATGCCAAGCATTTTTCCCAGTACAAAAGACATTAATTCCGAGTTAAAAGGGATCCAAATCCAGCATTCCTTAGGCACTAATATAAAATTCCATTGGTAGAAGTGCCGGTGGTGAGACGTTTGATGCAAAACAGCTGGTAGCAACGTTCGGTATGCCAATAACACAGATTAGAATGCTGCAAGATGTCTAATGGAACAATGATTAGACGTTAGTTATGCCGCCTGTAGGTGCATTGAATTTAACGGCCAATCGTTTAAGACTGTGCTATGCGGGTGTCTTGTTATTCGGTTGTGATCGTGGGGTTAGATTGCATGCACTTTTGTAAGATACGAAAGGCGTTCAGTTGCCAACAAGTTTCTAAGAAACTTATAGAAGGAAACAAACTAGATGATGCACTTAAGTACAGGCTGTCTGGAGTTCAAATATGACCTATAAGTAATTTAATTAATTAATATGTTTGTCTGTAGTGCTTTTAATTGTAGTATATTTTAAAATAAATATTAATATGTGACCTTAACTTTAATTGTTTGTAATAGCACAAACATGAAAGATACATTCTTACCGTCTTACCACAAAAAAAGTAAAACACCTGTTTTACACTTGTCAAAAATTGTATACTTCAAAACGGCATTTGTTGTTGATATAAGGGTCGTTGTTCAGTTACACTTTTTTTAGAGAAGTGCTCAACAGTTGTTTAACTTTTAGTGGTACGACAGACGGTAAGTGTGGGGCAATGTTTTAATGAATAAAAAAGTCTGATAAAATCTCCCATCATTTGTAGTTAATTTGATTATGAACTAGCAATCAACCAATCAACACGTTTATATCGTTACGATTCTTCTTCTTTGATATCCAGATCGTTCAAAAAGCCTGAAGTTCTATAAGCTTTAATAAAGCAAAACCCTACGAAAGCTTTTCCTCGGAAAACTTTAACAAGTCCCCAATACCGACACAAGGCAACTACCAATAAAGATATAGGCACCTATTATCGGCATGACTAGTAAAGGCTCACGGCGCGCTATCGTAGTATCCAAGATACAGTGCCTAGGTCGGGAGCTCGCGGCCTTTTGAGAGATACGGGCCATTGTCGGCCCATTGTCAAGGAAACAATGGCTATTTCAACACCTCACAATGGGCCGAGTTAGCTCCATGAAAAATTAACGCGCCCGACCTGCGTGCGATGAACGTTGCAACTAGCTTCCGTGCCTTACCACTGTCGGTGAGAACTGTGTGAAGTTTTCGTTTATGACGCCTGGTAATGAGAGCTGTTGAATAAGTAATTACTTTTTTCCTGATTATCCTGCCTCCTGCACTTTTAGGGGTTCGAAAGGAATTTAAATGATGAATTCTTTTCTTTTCATCGTTTTATAGGAAAAAAATATATTGAGAAACTAATCAATGGTATTCTAGCACGCAGAAAATGAGGTTAATGAACATTTGAAAAGGTTTTTGCTCAGCAACGGAGCGGTCAACGTTTTGTTATTTTTTTTTATGATTAAAATATTCACCCAGTAACAATTATAAGGTCTAGCATAGCACTAACCCTTTAGCTGGTAAATATAAATTGTCGAAAGGGCAGATTACGGGTGAAAGAAACGGTTCCTATTGACGTGATATGTCACAAGCCACCTAATATAGCAGTCTCCCAACTATGGATATACCGTTATACCTTTATTAAGCCGACCAAAGATTATTGATACGAATGTCGCCAATTCTAAAAAAAATTCTCATTTCAAAACGCGAAGCTTCGGAATTTGACCTTTTGTGACATTTCTCCATTTGTAACGGAGACTGCTAAAGACTCCTGCGCACATCAACAGTTGAAATTCATAATAGAACGTGTAGTCAACACGTTTGGAGAAACAGGTGTGGTAACACAAGTTCTAATTTACTTTATTTATGTGCATGCATTGTCACACTTGTCCTTTTGTCGGTCAACACTTCGTGTCATTAGTGTATAGCGAGGTTGTTTTTTTCGAAATAAGTGGGTTAAATAGTCAATATTTCGAATTGCATTTAAAAAAAAATGTAAGTGACATGAGTGGTGCGGTAAACTCCAAGGAGATTATCAAATTTTAATATAATTCATTCTTAGTTCGGGCTCGTTGTCAACACAACCGTAAAAGATCGAAACCACGGGTTTTGTGTTTACAGATTAGACCCCCTGAGCCAATGTAATAATTAATTTTGTCTAACTCATCCCGCCATGCCATCACCTAATCATAGGTACAATGTCTGCCATCTGCCTGTATAAAATGTAAAATTGAGTGATAAAAAATTTGTATACCTACATCAAATGTGCTGAATAATGCTAACATAAAGTAATTCCAACAACGGTTACCGAACTAATAATATCGATAAGTTACATTTTTTTTTTCATTAAATATCTTCAAAGCCATCGTCCTTCATAAAGCCTTACATAAATTAAATTAAAATTGAACATAAAAGAGCATCCAATCTGCTCACAGAAAGCCTACATATTCACCTCAATGGTTCTCAACGAAAATTAATATATTTATTTTAATAATTTAAACTGGCTTCAGCCAATGAAATAAGTATTAAAGCTCACAATACCTGAAATATCGATACGATAGTGCCGTTGCGGTCTCAATACAGCCCAATTAGTCTGCACTGCCTTCCGCACGTTTTTGCCCCAACACTAATAGGCAAGATCTTGGTTTAAAGACTTTTATATGAGCCGACATGTTTGAAACAAAAAAATGAGTTTATGTTTGTCTGTGTTAGGGGTTTGTAGCCGATCGCAGGACTCAATATCGTGGAGGCAGGAATTACCGTGACCCCGGTACGTAAAGGGCTATTAAAGGACACCGTGGATTTTAGTCAGTCAAGTCTGACAGTCCCTCCCGCCCTGCCCTGGGTGGTAGGACTCATTTGATGATTTTCCCACGATAAAAAAGGGGTTTGTAGCTAAACGCCTAACGGGGTCGCGGGACTGTCTACATAGGTAACAGTGACTCTGGAACGTAAAGAGCTACTGAAGAAACACCGTGGATTTTAGTCAGTACGAGTCTGGCAGTCCATTTCGCTCCACCCAAGGCAGTGTCCATCAAATGAGTCCCATTTGATGATATATCCTCGCACATGTAAAGGGGTTTGTAGCAGCCGTTGGAGTAGATCTTATTCTTCTTTCTTATTATTTTTTCTTCTTTATTATCTTGAGTACAGTTCAAACTGCAACGATAAATCTACATGTGTGTATGAGAAAATCTGTAGATTTATCGTTGCAGTTAGACGGTACAGTTCACTGTACCGTCCAATCGTAAAGATTTTTCGTTACTTGTGTAGCAGCCGTATGGGTCACCATCCGTTATATACCGAGGCCCCTCAATGTCTCGATAAGCACGTTAAGCTGTTGATCCCGGCTGTCATTTATAGATGACTGGCGATACTGGGACCTGACAGCCCTTTGTAAGACTGGTTGTCAGAATTGAACTTTGAGTACCCTTTAGCGACTGCCAGTCTGGCGCCCAGTATCTGGGTTTTTTAGATCAGACAAGCAGTAGCCTCATTTAAAATATTGCTATTTTGAGCATCAGTTTGACTAGAAACCGACTCCAACATAGTTTTCAAACAGCTAGACAGAAGATAATAAAAGCGGATGATAAATGTGAAATAAACTTGAGTAGGTGTTTGTATGTATGTCAAGTGTGCGTGATCTTTAGGAACTGAAAGGTCAGTCGAAGTGTTGTTGACACTCAGCTTTGTTATTGTTAACTAGTGTTGACACTCCAGTTATTGTTCTGACATTTGGATTCGAAAGATCCTCTTTGAAGATTATGTCGGTATGCAAGTTCAATTATACCATCCAATAAATTTATCTTCAACTTTTTTATTATTGCAACAAAGTTGTTGATTGTTATTTGTTTGCTTTTTGGTTATATATTTTTGTTGACAACAACAGACACTAGCAGATAATGAAACGTTTGCCTTGAAGTAACATATTTAATTCAATTCAAAAGTGCCTGTAACAAAACGAAATGAAGGGTCGTCGTGTTCCACGCGCGCCTCAAAGAGTGTCAGCAAAGTAACGGGGGGGCCCCGTACGGGGCCTGTAGAGAAAAAAAGCCTGCCGGGGTCGCGGGACTCACGAAATACCGTGACCCCGGAACGTAAAGGGCTATTGAAGGACACCGTGGATTTTAGTTCGAGTCTGATAGTCCCTCCCGCTCTGCTCTGGGTGGGAGGACTCATTTGATGATATATTATATTACCACGTTAAAAAAAAAACGAAATGAAAAAAAAATGCTGTGTATCTTGATACTTTTCACTTAACGTAAAGGGACTTTGACATTAATTTGATAGAAAAAATAGTTTCTCGTTCGTGACTAGAGGCGCTTTTTCATTTTCCGTACAATCAGTCATAATACTTCAAATACGCTGCGGTAAAATATGGAAATCTTTTGCTAAGGCCTCCGGTCCTCTATAATCGTGAGCTCTAAACACCCCTACAGAGTAGTAAGGTATTATAGGCTCGGCTGTTCGGCTCAGCACACAATTACGCAGGTCAAGCGTGCGCGCTCCGTAGTGCCACAATTCACAAAGCTAACGCAGACGACTATATACATACGTATTGCTATTTATTGAGGCTCTTCCTTGAGAAGACAATGCTGTGATGTTGGCTTTGTTATAATTGGTTGAGCTCGTTTTAATTTTCTATGTTTATAATTCAAAACAGAAGTCTTTCTCATCAGTCAGTCTTAAGACTATCTTCTTAATGTTTTTTTTTAAATTAATTTCTCTTGGCCTCAATTTAGCTCAGAGGTAAATATGAGACTCAAGATGGAGGGAGTTCACCCAAAGGCTCTGTAACTACTGCTCTGCAGCTACCTCATCATCACGTACCCTATCCCAATTCATGAAGATTCCAAATACTCGGTGCAACATGTCTTCATCTTCTTCCTCTATACTTTTCAGTCGAGAAGTATAGAGGAACAATACTCATCATCACAGTAGCTAATCCTGTGTTGAATTAAATTCTTCTGAAAGTGAACAGTGGGCCCAGCAAGCAACCCCACCGCCAACATATATAACACCGACCAGCACGCGTAGCATGTCCAATTCTTTCTCTATTCTACTAAGAATAGACAAAGACATTTTATGGTTATTTGTATACAAATCGACTATTTTTTTGCATATGTATGTCACGATTGGTACACCATTGAAGAATAGTAACATTTCTTTTCTTTATTTAATACATTTCCATGCTTAACACGATAAAAATTTTGTTAATAAACGTTTTGTAATTTTGTCTTTTCTTCCGACGACAAAACCCGTTTCTACGGCGCCATGCTACGTGCGTGCTGGTCGCGTGGGGATCTTCCGTATTCAATAGAGAATGATAAACTGTATATCCTGTTCCTCACTCCTATTCCTCCTATTCCTACTCCTGTTCCTATCCTATCCTCCTCATCTCTAAAGTGGCTACTAAACTAGTAAGCCAGCCTTGTATTCCATAGAAACTCCATTTTAGTCTAGGTCAACTCTTTAGTCTTTTGATTTTCTTTGAAAAGAAATCAGTACATCCGACGCTCTTACCAACCGAGGACGGTTACTACAGATCAAACAACTGATAACTACTTATTGTATTGTTAAATTTTGCCCGCTGTCGATTTCTTCTTTCCCCAAAATTCTTGAGGTTCGCGACGCAGGCGTTAATGCGTATAGTATTTAAAATCTAGGACAACGTGCCGTCTATCTACCGTAGCTCCTGTAACCAGATCATCAAACGATCTTAAACCTAATGACTTTGTAAAACAGAGCAAGATCCCGTAAACTCAGCATAATTTCCATCCAAATATTAATCAAGTACCGCAACAATGAACTACAAGGAAACGCACCAACGTGGGAACAGAAAGAGCTGTAAAGGGGATGCTATACGAGTGACTGTTGTTAGCGCGTTGAGTCCTCACAACACTGTCCAACGCACCGGATTCTACTACCGAACAACTCTGATATCGTAACGCAATTACGCCGCTTATTACTTCTTCACAGCATAAAAAAAAACCTTAAATCCTTTTAATTCATTAAAAATTAATTAAACAATACTGAGTTCAACTGCGCTGCAACCCTCTCTGCCTCCTCACAATAGAAGTTCTTCGAAGCACGCGCGTTCCGTCACGTTTCAACGCCCCATGTGACATGTGATTTGTACTTGTAGGGGGAGGCCTATGTTCAGCAGTGGACGTCTTCCGGCTAATGATGACTCGATGGATGCAACATCACCGCTCCGACATTGCAACACATCGTGTGGTATCCCTCTTAGCTTTAACGTCATAACATAACCGTCGATCCATTTCACTTAACTAAGGCGTACGCGCTTAGAAGCGTTCTTGAAATATGCAAAGCGTACTCACGACCGACCCGCGTAATAGCGCGTGATATGCTCGCAGCAAAACCTCAGCTCTAAGCTATGAACGAAAATCTAGATTCTAGAGTCTCATCGTGCCGCCCATACATTACGAGCTATTCTTTGATGATACACTTAAAGTTGAATCGGGTAATGGCTTTTTAAAATGTGGAAAGATTTATAAATCGTGGCAGTACCCTTTCGAGGTTGTCGTAATATTATCATAAGCGGTTTAATGATACGGCAAGAACCTAAGAAAATACGACATCTATTGGTGATTTAGTAATTCAAAGTTACTTTCTTATTTACTTCTTAATTACTTTTGAGACAGGAAGTAATTCAAAAACATAACGAAGGCACGTTACAAAGGCGTAACGACAGACTAGACTAATGAACTCCAACAGAAAACTAGACCACAGCCTGTCATCCGCCACACAGTAAACCAAGGAAATACAATAAATCGTAGGACATAAATAAGTAAAGAGCAAAGTTCTCGTTTGTATCACGCACGGCGCGGCGTGGGTGCCTAGGTACCTCTCGCCGATATGTCTCGGATATAAAACAAATAGCGAGGCTGCGTCGGCGCTGCGTGAATCGTGACAAGCCCGCACACCCGGCGCGGGACCACGACTGTGGGGATACTGGGTGCTAGCTATTGTAGGCTATGATCTAGTGTCGGCTATGACGTTATAAAGATTCGCGAGGAAGGTAGTCTGGGAATATAGTTCCGAAGTGATTTTATACAAATAACTAGCTTTTATCCGTGACTTCGCTCCCTCTGTCCCCCATTTCTCCCCATTCTAAATTGTAGAGCTTATAACCGTTCCATCTATCTCCGTACCAAAATTCATCAAAATCAATCCAATTGGCACGGCTGCGCTTGCGTGGTTTTCATTAGAGAAACTTACGGCCCATCGGCCATCAGTTCTGCGTGCTTTATGACCTGCCCACTGCCACTTTAACTTACTAATTCGTTGGGTTATGTCGGCAATTTTGGTACGTCTACGAATTTACTCATTTCTGAGTAATCACGCAGAGAGACTTCACGCATAACCCTCTTCGTAGCTCGTTGGCCCATCTTGAGTTTACTGACTAAAATCCACGGTGTCCTTCAATAGCCCTCTACGTTACAGGGCCAAGGTTAACCGTTAATCCCGCAACCTTGACAGACTTTGGCCCTCTAAGGTATGATGACCCGGTCACAGTGACCGGGCATGGTCCATGATTAGACAGCGAGTCGCCCATTACTGCGGTGGCCGGAAATCGTTCTGCGACTTCCGTTGCCGTGGGCGTCTCCCACTGCGGCTGGGTCATGAGGTGGACACCCTCCCTCACGCGTCCCGCCTCCTCCTTCGCTAGCATGACTGCTTCGTAGAAGGAGGCGACTGCTTCATCCGTCTCGCCCCGCAGCATGGCCTCGACCAATGCCGGGCGCGAGAGGTCGCCGTCTATCGCCTCCGTGCTCGGCGGCGGTGCTCTTCCTAAGCGGGGTAGACCTGCACCGTGTGCTCCATCGTATACTCCGGGTGCTCCGCAGTGGTGACACCCAGGCGTTTCTTCCTTCTATATCCGACACAGGAACCTCCCGAAACTTCCGTGTCCGGTGAGCCAAGAGACCTGCGCCAAGCGGTAGTTCAGGACGCCGCCGTGACGCCTATCCAGCCGCTCCCCAAAGAGGGGTCTTAAAGCCGCAATTGCGGCGTGAACGACTAATGAGGCCCATAGTAAAGTAGTAAGAGACAAACTGAAAGCGTAACAAAACAGAAAATAAAATACATTTTATAAAATTATCTCTAAAATATTATGTAGGTATGTAAAATTATCCCTAAAATATTATGTATGTATTTCCATTTCTCTCCTGTCAAAATCGAAACATTACTTTGAGATCTTCAAAACGTAAGACCACGGTAATAATACGATAAGACAGATGTGTTTCTCCCTTTAAACTCCTATGGGACCTCTTTTTTTTTCTTTCATCTATATAACCACTTCACAGATACGGGCAAGTACCAAGTCTTATAGGTTTATCCGGTCAGTCATCCGGGAACTAACTACTTCCTGTTAAGCCCTTTGATGTCGTTAATGCACAGCCTCATATGATAGTCTGCCTTTAGAAGGATAGGATACTAGCTTATCTATCCCCTTTAGTCTGCAACGCATATAGGATGATTCAATGAAGTCTCGTAATTCCGAAGAGCTTGTGAAACAACCAAGACAGTTTTTCTTTGAACAATACGGGTTAAAAGGAAATTCATAGATTTTATAAAAGGGTTCTGATTTATGTAATTTGGCTACGTAATCCCTAAACTCATCCCTTCAACACAATTTTAAGTGTTAACTAGCTTTTTTAATAATAGCTATTACATGACTGCGCTAGGAGTCCCATAATCATGATAAGCTATGCCCAACTCTTAGCACTTAATAGTTTAGAAGTCGATATATCTTGCACGAAATCTACGTGCAAAAAAACCCAAAACTCACATCGAACGTACCGTGACACGTAGATTTGGACACTAAATGATCAGAAACATTTCTACTATTGGACATATAGACACATTGCAAATTCTGTGTTTCCAAATACATACAACCCGAATCTTGGTCTAGGTAAGCTCACTCCAACGTCGACTTTGTCTCTGACAGCTGTGTCCTAAACTAGAGTTAAAAGCAAACCCGTCTGATCAAAATTGATTTCTTCAATAAGTATAAAGCAAAAAGTTTAAATCAGATTGTCTTAATTACATCCTAAAGCTTAACTCGTAATCAAACGCTTTATTATCTCAACAAATTCTAAACACTAGCCTAACAAATTATTATCTCTGAAATCGTATGTAGCAGGCAAGTCCGAAGCAGTAAATAAAATAAATTAATAAGCTCACCACTCGGTAGTTAGGTTTGTCTTATCGTAGGCTGCGTCTGCGCACAAAATACGACTGGCTGGCGCGCCCGGGGCCTAAATAAAATAATATTTATTTAATTTACCGAGATGTTTATCTGTTAACGTTACTGTTCCATGCAATATGGGCTTTATTGTATTGTGATCTTCGTTTTTGATGTCAATGGTTTTAATTTTAAGGATATTTTGCTGTTAATAGGTTATTGTTTGTTTTGTGACCTTTAATTTCAGAGAAAACTTCTACATTTTATGCGTGTGTTAAACTTAAAAGCTACCCAATTTTCAAGGCAAATTGTGCGATGGTTAACGTATTTTCCGAATTTCTGATTTCCTAGATAGACCTTTTTTACATTTGTAAACAATATCTGTTCATAATTCTCATTTTTAAGCACCATCCACACTCTTATGCCTTTATTTTCTTTAAGTAAAGAATGCCGCATGCCGCAACAGTTTACAGTGCATAATCTTTACATGATGGCGCCGCAACCTAGCGCCGAAACGAATTGTGCTTAAGTGAGCCCAAAAAATATTAAAGATCGACAAAATATCTCTATCAACATACTTTAATTTTATCCCAACTATTTTCCCAGCCTAGCTTCAATTAAAGCCTACATCGAGCGAGTTGCGCGTGCATCGATGGGCGATAGCGCAAAAGGGCGTAGAGGGCGGCGCGCGCGCACACTCAGGACGCCCACGCTCCACGCTCCACTGCGCCTGCGACTAATAAACGCAGTTATGACGCCGTATTACCATACTAAGATAGACAGGGAAAGTTTTTGTTTAATATTTGTGTAAAATCTACTATCTATGGGAAGTGGGAGGGGTCTTTTATGATGTGTTTTGTTTGTGTGCCTATGATTTATGGAGTCGACGGAACTTGTAAATATTTACTTATACATCTACATTTACTTTGTGCAATGGTGTCTCGCGTTTTTACAATAATGAATGTTTGAACAACTTGTTGGTGCGACATATACAACTATATTCTCTTTATCTTCTTATACTTAAGCGAAGCCGTTGGCAACAGTTAGTATTACATTTATTTGTTACTAGCTGCTACCCGCGACGTCGTCTGCGTGAATGCGTTGAAGAAATAAAGGTTCACTGCTCGTTCCCCGTAGGTGATATCGTGACAATATGTACCCTATATGTTGACCCGACTTCTTAATAATATTCGTGCCAAATTTGAAGTAAATCCATTGAGTTCTTTTTCAGGTTTATCCCGGACATACATACAGATAAAGAGACAAAATCTCAGAAAACTATTTTTTGGCTTCAGTATCGATTGTAGATCACACCCCAATTTTTTTTTTTTTTTAATATTTAATGTACAGTTTTGACTTTCTTACCATTTTATTATATGTATAGATGTATAGCTTAGGTACTGCTAGTTATTAGAAGCGACAACAGCCCAAAGGCTACGTTCCTAACAGGTAATAGAGAGGTCGTAAGTTCACGCCCTGGCCCGTTGAACTATTATTGTGGATTATTTTCTTGAAGATATTGAGCCGATACTCAAATTATTCTAAAGGTAAACTCAACAATTTTCTCTTAAAATTGCTAAAGCTTAACAAAGTTAAACCTGTTCTATAAGCTACTTAACCGTACCTACAGTAACAGTTAGTCAAAAAACTAGCCCTTTACGTACCGGGGTCACGGTAATGTGAAAGTCCCGCGACCCCGGCACTAAAATAATGCTTAGTACTTTACTTACTCGACTGTTAATTACGAAGAATAAAGAGCCGAATTCGAGTGCATTAAAACAAAATCAAAATCAAAAGTTTTTATTTCACATAAGCCCATGAGGGTACTTATTTATAAAACGTCGACAGCAGCTGCTCGGTTCGGGTTGGTCGATTCCATGGAGAAGAATCGGCAAGAAACTCCATAGTTACTCTTTTAAAAAAAAAGCGATTTTAGTCAAAATATGGAGATGACATTATCAAGGAAATATTATATTGGTAATTTATAAGAAACTGTTGCAAAGAGCTGTAAACCATGGACAGGAGAAAATTAAGTAGATTTTTTTATCGTTGTAAAATCATCAAATGAGTCCCACCCAAGGCGGGACGGGAGCAACTGTGAAACTTGTACTAGCTAAAATCCACGGTGATACTTCAATAGACCTTTACGTTCCAGGGTCACGGTTACCTGATGAAACAGCCCCGCGACCCCGGCAGGCAAATTAAGTGAGTACAAATTGAGTTAGGGACCACCAAATGATGTGTTTTGAAAACTAGCTGCTGCAGTTTATTAAAAGTTTTAGCAGTGAAGCCAACTACGCTAACTACGCTATTGTAGACCAATTAGTTGGTCGCGAGCTTCTATTTGCAGAGGCCATTTAACCGCCAATTTAAACCACCATTTGGTCTCACTAATCTAATAACATTTATTTTTCTGGCTACTTCAGTAATGTAAATTAAGAACTGGGTAGCTTTCTAACGCTTAGCTTACGTTTAATTTTTAATTTAAATTTTTGTTGTACTTATACTAAATTTTTAGGGTTCAACGGTCTCCGTCTGTCTGTCCGTCTGTCACCAAGGTGTTTCTCATGAACCATGATGGTTAGACAGTTGTTCATGGATGACGTATTTTTGATGTCGTTATAAAAACAAATTCTAAGCAATAGAATAAAATAAATAATTAAAGGGGCTCCCATACAACAAACCTATATGTTTTACATCCTCTGTAGTTGTGAGTATTTAATCGAAAATCTGGTTATTGTCTTACTATGTTACCGGTATCGTGCTACCCAGAAATTAGCCATCAACGAAACCATAACATCACCAGCCAGCATCTAACTGATCTCCATCTGAACCCATTCCATTTGTTCTAAAATTATAATTCGCTCTAATCTAAAAGTATAAAATAAAAAAGTAAATTAAAATTAAAAAAAAAACTCCGACCCGTTCCCTTTAAAAATAAATTTTAAAAAATAATAATGAAACTCAACTCAACCGATTTTCTTCAAACATGTCCAAGAACACTCGCACGTAAGTCACCTTTAATAAAAAAAAAAACTAAATTGAAATCGCTTCATCCGTTCGGGCTCTATGATGCCACAGACAAACAGACACGTCAAACTTATAACACTCCTCTTTTTCCGTCGGGGGTCAAAAATACTGGAATTCAGCCACATCCGGTTGAAGTGGAAACCATACTCAACACTATTAAAAAAAATACACAGATGATGATTGTTATGTACGTGTGAATGAAACAACGAGTTGCTTAGCACTGACAGTTTATTAAGAAAAGAAGTGACATGTGTCTGAGGATGCAACCTAAGCAGACTAAACCTCTTTTCACATATATAACACCCCTCCCTTCCAAGTAATGACTTTATCCTAAAAAAACTGTTTATAATCTACATGAGGACGATTACGTTTCGCCCTCTCTTGTGGGACTGAAGGTGGTATATCAAATCCCAGTACTCTAGATTCCGTTGACACAATCCCCTCGTCTGTGGCAGTCGTAACTCCGCCCTCAGAAACCACTGCTGACGATTCTTCGCTGTGAGTCTCCATCTCCTCCTCCACAGCACTAGTAAGATGAGCGGTGGTAGTTGGTTCCGACTGTGATGTGATTTCCGGAACAACTTCAATTTCGGATGCGTCGGAAACACTGTCGGTATCGGTATCCCATGTTGAAGTCGTGTGCTCACATTGGTCACTATGATATTTTCTTATCTGATTCTTGTGTCTTGTTACATGGGAATTCAATTCAGGAACAAAAACTTTATATACCACCCTGCCTATTTGTTCTACTACTGTTGCTCGTATCCAACAATGTTTTTTCTTATTTAAATATTTTTTAATTAACACTTCTTCTCCTAAGTTAAAGTCTTTACTCTTTTTACCACCGTAATATTTACTCTGTAATGATTGTTTACATTTTACTGCTGCAGCGAGCTCCGGCGAGGAAGGCAAAGGAGTCGGTTTTAATAAATCTAACCTACACCTGAGTTGGCGGCCATATAACAACTGTGCTGGTGATTTATTTGTCGAGCTATGTGTTGAGTTACGATAATCAAATAAAAACTTATTTATTCTGTTGTCTAAGTTTTTCCTATCATGGCATGTCAATAATATACTTTTGATTCCTTTTTTTACTATTTTGACGGAACTCTCAACTTGACCGTTACTGCTAGGATGGTATACGGCCGAAAAAAGTTGACGTATACCATTCAATCTACAAAACTCACTGAATCTTTGTGACGTGAAGGATGAACCGTTATCACTTACTATTATAGCAGGCACTCCCGTCCTAGACATCAACTCATATAAACGCTCAATTACCGCGTCTGACGTGATGGTGGACCTCATCGAAAAGCATTCAACCCATTTTGAATAAGCATCGACAACTATGAGATACATGCGATCATTTAATGGACCTAAGAAGTCGATGTGTATCCTATGAAAAGCATGTGGTGGGAACGGCCATGGCGCAAGCGGGACGCGCGGCGGAGCCGGACGCAACTGAGCGCACACTGCGCAGGCGCGCGCCGCGCTCTCAATTTCAGCGTCAATTCCCGGAAACCATAGCCGCGCACGCGCTTCGGACTTCATTTTAACGACACCTAGATGCGAACTATGTAACTCCTTAATCACTTTGCCGTGTAATTCTGCTGGAATTACAATTTTATGCCCTTTCATTAGACACCCATTCTCTACAGATAGTTGCGTCTTGCAAAGATAGTAAGGTTTTAAATCAGAGTCCGTAACCTTTCGCGGCCAGCCGCGCTGTATGTACCCCACTACCTTTTGCAATATTAAATCACGGTCGGTAGACACACGAAGTTTATCCAGAGTGACCGGTAAATCTCCCTCAACAATAAAATAGACGTAGGCCGCCCGATCCTCACATTCGTTCACCTCTTCATGCAAGCCCAGGCCCGTACTCAGTTCACCTGTGCTTGCAATTGAACGTGACAAGAAATCTGCTATATTATCGACGCTGCGAACGTAAGTTATTTTGTAATTATAAGCCGCTAAAAATATTGCGTAACGCTGTAATCTGTTTGCTGTCACTTCTGGAATCCCTTTGTGTGACCCGAAAATCGACAGTAGGGGTTTATGATCAGTGCGTAATATAAACGGATCCTCCCTACCATATAAATATTGGTGAAACCGTTTAACGCCAAATATAATCGCGGTCGCTTCTTTTTGAATTTGAGAATATCTCTTCTCGGCTGGAATCAATGAGCGAGACGCGAACGACACTGGCCTTTCAAGTCCGTCCCTGTCAATCTGCGATAACACTGCCCCGAGACCATACGGTGACGCATCGACTGTCAAAATAATAGTTGCGTTCTGATTAAAATGTGCTAATACATTATCTGAGATTAAATGTCGCTTAATTTCGCTAAACGCTTGTTGGTGTATGTCTGTCCATGACCATTTACTATTTTTATTTAATAATTGGTACAATGGACTAAGTATTGTCGAGACCCTAGGTACAAAATTCCTATAATAATTAATTAATCCTAAGAAAGATTGCAACTCAGTTACATTTGTTGGTATCGGGGCGTCACGGATTGCTTTTATTTTCTCTGGTGATTTACGTACACCATTCTTGTCTATTATGTGTCCTAAATAATTAACTTCATTTTGGAAGAAAACGCACTTGTCCTTCCTTAAAGTTAACCCTGCTTCTGCTAACTTTGCTAACACTGTTTTCAGCCTGTCCAGGTGCTCCGATTTGTTTCTACCTGTCACTAAAATGTCATCCATTAGACAGAGAACTCCATCTAAACCCGAAACAATACCTTGCATTGCCTTTTGGAAAATGGCGGGAGCACTAGATAACCCAAATACTAACCGCGTATACTTAAAAAGCCCTCTATGCGTGTTAATACATGTTATTAATTGTGTATCATCATCTTCCGCCAGTAATAATTGATTGTAAGCGCTCAACAAGTCTAACTTGGAGAACTGCTCACCCCCGTGTAACTTTGCAAAGAGGTCATCGACCGTAGGCAACGGATATTTTTCAATTATAAGTTGTTTATTTATAGTTGCCGAGTAATCTGCGCAGATCCTGATTTCCCCGTTCTTTTTAAGGACTGGAACTATCGGCGATGCGTGATCGGAATACTGCACCTGTGTTATTATGCCTAAAGACAATAAGCGATCTAACTCGTTATCTATTTTACTACGGAGTGCGTGAGCTACCGGCCGTGCCTTGCGAAAAACCGGTTTGGCGTCAGGTGTTAACGATAATCTTATTTTGTATTTAGTGAAACAACCAATTTTTTCTGAAAACACCGATGGGAAGTCATTAATCAGTTTGTCTAATGAAATATTGTCAGTTTCCATGACACAATATTTTATAGGGGATATTTCTAATCTAAAAAGCCTTATAAAATCTCTCCCCAACAACGGGGGTCCACCATCGCGCACCACGTAAACATTGAGCGTGTGAGTGTGACCTTGGTACGTCACCGGCACCGGCAAAACGCCTAAGGTAACAATCCTACCTCCACCATAACTTTTTAAAATTTTAGCTGACGGTGATAACGGAATGTTAGTAAAATATTTATGATAAGTTTTACTAGAAATAGCTGAAACGGCCGCTCCACTATCGATTTCAAATTCTAAATACAATCCGTTAATATGAATTCGCTCTGACATTGGCTTCGACTCCGACTCACACCGAATATTACTGATGCATTTGACTTTACCTGTTTTGCCTTCCCCTTCAGAATTCTCTTCGACGTATTTCACTGAACTAGACGTCTTATCAGAACACATACGCCGTAAATGCCCCTTTTGATTACACTTCCGACATGTAAAATTTTTAAAACGACATTCGATCGATTTGTGATTTTTAAAACCACACACTGCACATTTTACCACCTCCCTCACATTCCTATCAGTAATTTTGAACACCGCACTAGACGCCGACACAGCCGCTGGAACCGCGGTAGCGGCGGCTGCGCGCGCACAACGCACGCTTTCCGCCATCTCCACCGCCTTCGCCAACGTCAGCTCCTTGACATCCTTCGAAAACAGCTTGTCGCGCTCGGGTCCATTCATCATACCCATGACGAACCGGTCTAGCAACGACTCCTCCAAGTTCCCGAAGCCGCAGTGTGCCGCTAGCCCTCTTAATCGGGCTGCCCATTGCGCGTTACCTTCATCTGCCCTCTGAGACGCCGCGTAAAATTTTGAACGCTCGGCGAAACCATGACGCTTAGGTGTAAAATGTTTATCTAAGACGTCCAAAATGTTCTGGAACTCTTCTTCCTCCAATTTCTTAGGCAGCACGAGGTCGCTTGTGAGTTTGTAGGTGGACTCGCTGAGTGTCGTAAGCAATATCGCTTTGCGTTTCAGACCCGATTTGTCAGATGTCACAAGGTCGTTGGCGATATACCACTGCTGAAGACGGTGTTTAAATGACTCCCAATCTTGAGAAAGATGATCAAAAGTATTTAAAATACCGAAATAATTGGCCGCCATTTTGCACGCGTTATAATTTTTGTATCCTCGTCGCCACTGTTATGTACGTGTGAATGAAACAACGAGTTGCTTAGCACTGACAGTTTATTAAGAAAAGAAGTGACATGTGTCTGAGGATGCAACCTAAGCAGACTAAACCTCTTTTCACATATATAACAATGATGATGGTTGCCTCCCTCCCACAAAGAGAAGGATGGGTCACAGAAGTGGGAACATTGGCTGATTATTCTTATGCAGAGCGCATATTACCTTTTTTTTTTTGCCCCACACTAGGAATTTCTCCTGTTTCGTGGGTGCGTTTACAAACAGAATCACACATACACAAACACCCAGACCCGAAACAAATACGAGTACTTGCAGATCATACAAATATTTATTCCGTGCGGGGATCGAACCCGCGACACGTTGCACAACAGTCGATCGCTCAGCCACTGCGCCAACCGTGTCGTCGTATTTATTTCTACTCGTCAAGATTTTTCTAATAAGTTCTGCAGGTTGTTTGAAGCTATAGAAAACAGGTACCTCATAAAAGAAAACCAATACCAATTAATAAGTGAAAATTAAAATGAACGTCGAGATTAATTATTGGAGAGGAATTCCGGGAAAACAGGGTTCCATTACCTTCAATGCTACCGGGTTTGTTTTATTGAATTCTTTACAGTGCCTTTAGAAAAAAGAAACCTCAGAGAAAATTGTTTTTATTATTATTTTCAAGGAAGTCTGCTGCAAAAGCATAACTTTGCTGCTTTTATAATTTTCAATAATATTCTTCTAGTGAAAATATTTTTAATTAATATTTTTTTGCTTTTGAAGGTTTAAAATTACTAACGAAAAAAGACTGATTTTCTGTTGTATGAAATTAAGTACTAACAACTATTTGTATGCCTGGACCTTCTGCGAAGCAGTCATGCTAGCGAAGGAGGAGGCGTTCGCCGTGATGGAGAGGACAGCCTCCACCTCATAACCCAATTTATTTAATTTGCACATAGTATTTATTGCTAGACATTATTTCAAGTGTCAGTTGGCAGATGAAGGTGTTGGCGATTTTGTTCTTATCTTGGTCGCTTAATACTTACACACATAACAACTGAAAATAGACCTTTTGCTCTTTTCTCATTACTAAGACAATTTACGTACAATTTAAAATCATATTTAGTTAACAGGGATAATGAAACAAATAAACAAGCCCTTTATTTTCAAGTTTTTTAATTTAAGTAATAGTCGTGAAGATCCATTATAACGAAGGACCTATTAGATAAAAGCTATTTGTTTTTTCAATTATTTTTATAGATGTCCGTTAAAATTACGAGTTTTTACAGAAGGATATGGGTCGGTGATCGTGGTCGTAAAAAAGTTAATTTATCTTATTTAAATTGGCAATTATTTACAACTCTATTAGGCTAGGAGTCCAGGACAGGAACATCCAGCTGTACTATTGTTTAATTGACTTAATGTAAAAAAAAGAAGGTTCGCCGTAATTATCGTTGAAATTGAATTGGTACAAATGCTTTGTATGAGAATTAATTGATGAGATATCATTAAATTACGATCCTCTTAGACCAACATGTAATTGTTTTACTACGAGGACACTCCGACAAATGCAACAGCAAATTTTTTAGTCATTTTTTATACAATTTAATTATTTCTTCGACTTTTATTGGCTCAATTAATGTTTTATAATTATTTTTATCAAGAATTTTACTTTATGTTTTCGTATGCATCGCAATTTTTAAAATATATTTTAAAAAGACATTCATAGTAGTCATATAATCACACAAAATAGAGAGAAGTAGTATATTGTATTGTCATATTTGGTCTATCTACATTAGGTGTTATTATGACTGTGTAGTGTGTATTGTTTTAAATTAAAATTAGAGAATAAAAACAAAATATCCATCATAATATTTATAATTTTATTTTACTTTCCCATATCTGTCTTGTGTCTACTGTCTTATTTATCGTAACTTTGTCAGTGAAAACTTTTAAGTGGCTTTTTTCACGAATGTTCAAAAAATAAGTATTCTAACTGTAAATTTTCTCAACGTAATAAAATAAAAAAATAAGGTGTATATTATGATGTTAGATGTGGGTGATAACATTTAAGTATAACCGTTCATATTGTCTTAAAATATTTTACAAGAACAGTAACGATTAGAGACAAATAAAAGTTATTACAACAAATCACAGCAATTCACAAAACGGTTCCACTTTTCAGCCAATACGCGAAAGTACTAAAACGTTAACCAAAAAAAAAGAATAAAATAAAGCTTCATTATAACCTTGTTAAAGAAAGATACATGCTGGCCATAAAAGTCGTTAGCGTTTAAATTGCGAAGCGGCTGCACCGACCGAACGCGCCATTACCCGGGTTTGTACCATTCTGCAACAATTAGCTGATCTATGGACCAGTTTATAGTTTCGCGCGCTTTTATTCCACTACATCTATATATCCTGTTATTGCCCATAAATGCTCACCATTGAACAAATTAATGTTCTCTTCTCCTTGAGAGAAAGGTAAACTATTATCGTCAATGATTTATCGCCACACATTATCACGAAACGTATCTAAAAATCCTAACGTTAGATCTCGGCTAGGAAATATTGCCTGCCATTTTATACCCTCTAACTAGACAGTGTGAGCCTTAAAACTATCAAGACATCACGTTTTTGTGTGTTATGTGGTGTGAAAATTATTGTAAGAAACCTCTTGGTGCCTTTACAAAACTTTGAACAAAGAAGTTCCAACTTCGTGCGTATGTTTTCACTTTGTATGACAATATGTTTTTACAACAAGGAAGTGTGAATATTTATCTTCAACTTTGCCTTGTCTCTTTCTGAAAATTTCAGAAGATTATAATTGCTTGGAATTTTGTAGAATAAGTTACCTACAGAAACTACTATAGATCATATCTCTCTTCAAAGACATTTTTTTACTAACATGGAGTTCTAAATTGACAATAATGTTTTAATGAAAGTGAACAGAGCTAACTGAAAAACCTTTATCAGCACAATGCATCAATTACCCAGTACAAAAACCGCCACCCAAACAGTTATTTTACCAAAATGCGATCGTAAGCCTGGCCGCTTTTCCAACGCAGCGGTTATCTGTAATAAAACTTCGTTACATAGACAACTCGTATTATTTTCGATTCTCTGTCGGTGTCCGTAATAATCGACATCGAATCATAGTGCGTCGGAAAATATCAACTTTGGAATCCCGTTGTTGCAGAGACTGGCAACACTAGAAAGAAAGAAAGAAAAAAAAAACACAAGGGACACTTAGATCAACATCTTCGATTATAAAGGTAACACGCCGTACACAACTTCAACTTAAAAAAAAAATGATAAAAACCTACCTGAACCAGACCTGAAAGAAAAGGAAGGAAGAAATGAAATACCTAATTCAATGTTCAAATTTTCGAAGTAAAAACATACATACATAAACTAGCGCCACCTACTACGATCCTATCATACTTGCGATTTTCTGAGTAATGTAACAAATATAATGTGTTGTAGCTTTTTAAGAATGTCCTAAAAATGTTATGGACCTCTGCAAGTTAAGATTGCTGTCATCAAGAAAGTTAGTTGTTCGTCATCTGGCCATCAGTATCGCTTTAGTAAACTCGGCTTTGTCCCAACGAAGATATTTATTTACGGACTTGAAACGCTTCCTATACGTGTGAGTATATCTAAAATCCAATTAGTAAATAACTTTTGTCGTTGTAAAGTATCGTATAAGCAAATATCATAAAATAGTAAACCATTGTTACCTTAACAATTTTTATTTCTGTGTATCTGTGTTTTCTTTGCAGGCCCCAAGACAACACTGGACAGAAGAAATGTTCTCTAAATCTGAGGTCTCTTAATTAAGAATGAGTCATCAAATACACTCTGTACTCATAATTTCGAACCCCAGTTTGAAATTATGAGTCATGATTTTATGACTAATAGTGCAACAAAGCGAGTGACGGTACTATCAAGTGCAAAAAAGTAAGCTTTAAAGCTTGCCCTTATAAACTAATTCTTGATTATTTCAGGGTTTGACAAGTCTGCTGCCTTCATGCGCGGTAATATTACCTTGTAAGTACTCCACTGCAAAAACACAACTCTCTAGAGTTTTACAAAACATCATCGTGTAATCTTCAAAGGATTGGCCAAAGGTATCAAATTCTAAACCCACATTTCGGGAGTTATATTACTTATGTTTAAGTACCATGTAATAGCTCGTCCCGAGCTTAATACCTTCAACCGGGCACAAATCTGTCTGTCGCTGCTACTGGAAAATTTTATATGACATACAGGGTATGGATATGCAGGGATTTTTTTTACGTGGTAAAATCATCGATTGAGTCCTCCCACTCAGGGCAGGACGGGAGGGACTGTCAGACTTGTACTGAATAAAATACACGGTGTCCTTCAATATCCCTTTACGTTCCGGAGCCACGGTTACCTGATAGACCCCGGCTGATAGCTCGTTGAGGCGCGCGTGGAACACGACGCGCCGTCGACCCGGGCATGGTCCATGTTCGGACAGCGAGTCACCCATTACTCGCCGTCCGCATGCCCTCGCATCGCGGGATGAGCTGAATTTCCGTAGAACAAAACATATCAAACAGAAGAAGGCCGACGTCGTGCTAAAACAAACTCGGCCCGCAGCGGTGGGCGTGACGGCGCGATGGTAAGGCACGCGCCGATCCACTAGATTATTTCGCAGTTCGCTATACCAATCGATGCACCTTTTGCGAAACTAACCCGTTTCTGGTCAACTTTGTAAGTATGTCGCTTACGCTTCCTACAGTGTGGGTTGATGCAAGAGTCAATGCCAAACAGTTAAAAACTATTAATAACATTTCTTTCGGAAGTTGGTGGACTATTTTTATTTCATCGATTTTTGCCAGCGACTTCGGAAAACATATTTGTTTATGAGGGCGGTTTCTTTTTTAAATCAAAAGTTTTTTTTTTACCCTTTCAGTTCAGATATTTAAGGAAAATTGGCCCAGGAGTCTTTGTATAATCAGCGTCTTGGAAAATGCGCCATCTAAATAAGCAATAACGGGTTCATGCAGACGACGTCACAAGATATCCACTATTGCTGTATACCTTCTTCAGAAAGTAACAAATACTTTTCTGAAAACCACATCAAAATCGGTTCAGCCAAACGTCAGATAATCGCCGTAAACAAACAAACAAACGTACAAACAAACATAAGGGCTGCACTATGAACCTGCATTTTCATATTACGACCTAACAGAATACTCTTGCAGAGTTCGGTAAACCTCGGTAAAGTACCTCTTCATTGGTAGACACACAGACAAAACAGGCTTTTTTCTATAATATTATTTTTTAGATAATAAAACATGAATATTTTACACTTATTATAAACTAATGCATAAATTCTTGCTTAGAATTACACCTTGCGTTCTCTATGTTTATTTTCAATTAGTAATTAGGTATGCCATTTTTATGTCTGCTTAATAAAAACTAGTTTACTAAAAATAAATATAAATTTTATCAAGTCTGTTTAGTTAACACCTGTATATTAATTTTATCTACATCTTAAATATACATAATTTAAATTTTAAGGACCAAATGCTAATAAGGTAGGTAATTGTTGCACAGTAACCAAATCTATAAAGTTAGAATACAAACGACACTTTTTATATTGTGGATGCAGCTATGTTATCCTCTATGCCGTCGTCAACGACGAAACAGCAGTTCTGCAAACTCCGCCATTTCCACCGCGCAGGTAGCAGCGAAGAGATCTGTTTGGCTGCATCTTTTTGGGCTAAGAGGGCAGGATAGGAGGTGAAGAATGATTTGTGACGCTTAAACGCCTCTTAACTTTAATCAGCGCTTATGAATAAACCTCTTCTTTACCTCCTGACATTTATAGCAATTAGCATTGAAGTGGTGTATACGGTTATACAGGAATTAACTGTCACTTTTAATATTAATTTAAATCAGATAAACTTTTTCGTAATTAGAAGATTATTATTGACTTTCACTATAATACACCTAAATAGACTAGGTATCTAATTATTTACTAAATAAACTATAACTACAGATGTGATCATAATTAGAGTAATGACATTTTAATTATCTCAATTACAACAGTTATCTCATTTCAAATTAAAATTGATTCGTCTTATATAGCCATAACATTCAATAACTAAGTAATATCAATACGATAATTACATAAATGAATTGGACAAAGTGCTTAACTAGTGAAAATTAAATAATTAACTTAAACGTAACGCATAAAACTGCAATTCGAGCGGCCATTTTAATAACTATTATTAGAACCTGTCTAAAAATGACAGTTAAGATGATAATCGTTTCGCAGAGGGCGCTAGTGGACCTTGCAGAGTCATTTAATTAATTATAACCTCACATTCGCTGATACGCATGTATTAATCCAGTGTGGCAAGCTAAAGGAGCTAAGTGCAATCACTAATCTAGATGCAGGTGCCTCCCAGGTGCGTCGGTTTACTCATTTAGTTAAGTGCACCTAGTTCGAACGCGGTATCACCAATGGAGTAAACAAAATTAGCGTTTTGAACAGTGTTTACCAGTTAATTAGCAATCTGTCTATGTCTAGGAGTCGGCGACTGCCTTTTAAATATTTAATTGGGTCCAGAAAAGGATGTGCGATCAATTATTTGCCAATAAAGCGTTTGCAGTGTAGGGTTACCCGTTGCATATCGTTTATGCTAACCACTAACTCCCCTAGCAACATTTTTACACACGGAAATGAAATAAATAACATATCACACTTTCAATGAATAGGTAAAATTATAAATATAAAACAACATAAAGATAGGTGTTTTACCATAACTTTTACAAAAAATGATACATTTCTAATTCATAAGTATTCATAGCTAACAGTTTCGCATACATATAGCAACAATTTTTGGCAAACAACGTTACCTATCTATAACTAAAATGCGTCCTATCATATTAACTAATTTCATAAAACAAGTATCTATGTAGAAAATAAAAGTTGTTTATAGTTTTAACTCGAACGGAACTCCGTCTAGACAGACAGGAAACCCCGTAACCTTTTAATTTACCTTCCAATCGTGTACTGGGAAACAAAGCTCAAAGAATTTCAAAATTAAGCCGTCTGGACAGAGTGATGAAGACGTTCCACCATACGTCAGTCGCGAGTCGTGTGGAAATCGAATTAAATCAGTCACTGGCTGAAAAGAATCGTTTCTTGGCACGAATGGACAACAATGCCTGTTATTAAAAAAAAGAATGGTGATAAAGAACGTATAATTTGTTCAGTAATTAATGCGGGACGGTGTGACGGGGCGTGAGTAAAGCTTCTCATTTCGCATGTAGAAAGCCGCGTCCGTCCGCATACTGGCTTAAAGTTACGTCGATATTGTTACGATAACAACGTGCTCATTTGTATAATTAATTGTGACTAATTTAGACGTATTTAAGTGCACAAAATGTGTATGTAAATTAAATAATTGGAGGTTAAGCAATTAGGGGTTGAATGGTCGTGTTTCGTGGTATAACTGTGCGTATAGTAACGGATTAAAAACGATATGTTGTAATTGTCTGTGGGCACGCGGGAATGACTGCTGGACAAAAATCTCATCTGGAATGAAGCCGCAGACTGGCATGCGAATTGAATTGCATTGTCCGATGTCACACGCCTCAACCCTAGCTGACACGATTCAAAATGGCGCTCTCTATATGACTATAAGTGATATGACACAGTACACTTAAAAACGTGTTTATTGGGATTTTCTATGAACTCGTTTTTGAGTTCCGTGAAATAAATAATATATATAATTGGCCAATATTTACTAAATTAATTAGTGCATCTTGCTTCGATTCGTACGTTTAAGCTTATTACAAAATAAAATGGAAACCGTGATCTAGCTAATTCTGAAACTGTGATCATGATGCGAAGAAGAAAAAAAATGCATAAAATACAATGACACCGAGTGATTACGGAATGATACGTATATTAGAACCCTTTTTTCTCTTAAGGCACCTATGTACCCATATTTAAGCAATACAGCAATAACCTAAAACATTACGCAACAAAATCTGACGCAATTAAACCAAACATCGTATAAAAATACTAAATTAAAAATATAAAGGTTGTGTTCATTAGAAGCGAAGCGGCACGTGTAGGCTATACGCACAATCGTCAGTTAGGGCAGTAACAGACAGTATACGGCATTCGTTACCGCGACTGACATTCCAATAGAGCCTGAGAAGCCGCCAGCTGTCGTGAACCCAGCCTTATGACCACACTTGTAATACGTACTTTATGAATGAATGTGTTGAGTGTAGGCTAATGAACAGGATTTTGTGCTGATTAGTTACGTTACAAATTGATTTTTGAAATCGGAATTTAATGACAGAGCTTTTTGTTCTTGTTCCATTTTTAAAACAAAGAAAATATCAACGTGCACTGTGCACATGATGTGCACAGCTATATTCAAGAAAACATAGACTAGATTTTTAAATTGTTTTTTGTATAATGCTTTCATCATCAATGAAAAGTCATCCTAACTTTTTACAGGCGAAAGTGAGTTTGTTTACTTTTTTTCTATTTGTTTGTTACGCTTTCACGATTTAATCGCTGATGAATTTTCGTACAGAGATGGATTGGGAGGCCCTGAAGATAGTACTTCTTTTTGGATAAATCTTGAAAGGGGGAAACGAGACGTACGGGGCAAAAAGCCGTAGGCAAAAGCTAACTAAGTACATTTAATGGATATTAATCGATTAATGATTGACCTAATAATGTACGAGTATACATGTAATTAGTCCTATCATAGTGTCAATAAACAAATTACTGATAAAACAATAGGATGCGGACATCAAATATAAATTACATCTGATTAATATTCGTTTTATATATGTAACTATATGAAAATGATGTCACTTCCCACTGATCGGGGAGAACCCACGCAATCGTAATTAATATTGGCATAAGAAGATTCTAGAATGACAATTAGATATAAGTATGTATAAAAAAGCATGGCGTTATGGCATTTAAATTCATTTGAAACCTGATATCTTTTCAATAAAACCTAGCAGTGATAGCCGAGTGGTAAGACCGTTGGACTGCCAAGTCAAAGGTTGCAGGATCAAACCCCGGCACGCACCAATGTCTTTTAGAATTCATGTGCGTATTATAAATTAATTATCACTTGCTAAAAACGGTGAAGGAAAACATCGTGAGGAAACCAGCACACCTGAGAGATTATTCAACGGTGTGTGAAGCCATGTCAGAGGCCTACGGGCGGTTTAAACTTTGACACCAGGTTGTTCATCAACCATACGATAAGAAGAATAAAACCTAGACTAAAACGATTAAGCTTGTTCAAAAATACACCAAACTAATATTCTTACTTGAATTAAGTACAGACCAATAAATTGTAGACTTTCTTTTCTATTTTTACCGCTAACGTTATATTTTGCCGAAAATAGCTTTCTATTTTTGAATGCACCCAAAAATAATCTTTATCGCATAAAAAATCGCGTGGCACGGTGTTTGTGGTTGCACTCCTGCGAAACGATTCGAACTCTACCGGGTTGATCGTATTATTTTTGTTTATTTTTGATAGGTGCGAAAATAGTTCGTTATAAGTATTTTTCACTCACAATTTTGCCTAGTTTTAAGATGTGTTTTCTTTCACTCTTCTGCATATTCAATCCCCCATTTTTTTAAGTAATTTTTGACGCCCACCACATTGGGCACGAGTCCGCTAATATTATAGAAAAGGAAACATTCAGTTTCCTTTTCTATAAAATTAATCATGAACTAAAACTCATGTGCTAGATTCGAGCACGTGCAGTTTTAATACTCTGGCAACACAGTCTTAAGTGAGAGCCCTATTTTACTTGTTTCTGCCTCAAATCTGGAATAACTTTGCATAGCATGAATCGCAAAAAGCGCGCTGTACGTAAAAGATGCATGCATAGCCGACCAGCGTCCTGATTTAATAGAATAGAGGGCCATAGATGTAGAGGAACATTGTGTACTCTTACTCACGCGTCTCTCCATTTTATTTTGTTCTAGTGATTCGTTGGTTTTACGTTGTTTACATTGATGTTTATATTACTATGGATTTCTTTTTTTGTTACACCTTCTCTGGAA
Source organism: Agrotis puta (assembly GCA_943136025.2). Taxonomy (NCBI): domain Eukaryota; kingdom Metazoa; phylum Arthropoda; class Insecta; order Lepidoptera; family Noctuidae; genus Agrotis; species Agrotis puta. The sequence goes on from OW964171.2 coordinate 7,628,620, forward strand.
TAGAATTTAAACATAACTGTCGAAATGTGGGTGTACTACTAGGCACACCTCTGCCTAAATCTTCGGAGAATACAACGTTTATATTTAATACGAAATGGAAGCGAGTTCTGGAGGCGAAGAGTCATGAAACGAAATGGAACCCACAGTTTTTGAGCGTGGTTTGGGGCAAGAGACGATTTGAAAACAAACACACACATTAGATATTTAGCTATCAACTGTATTGTGTCAAATAAGCTCAGCAGAAATATACTAAATTCCTTATTTAGGTACTTAAATTGCCTACCTGTTATTTCTAATAACATCAAAATCCACTTCCATACTCTTCCAGTCTCAATGTACAGAGTTCTAAACAGAATATCGTTGTAAGTGATGGTGGTAGGGGTAGGGTCGCGCGTGCGGCCTCTGTGGTCGTTTTGCGGCGCGCATGCGTCGTGACCGCGCGCGCGCTCTCGTCACGCGTCCCGCCCGGCGCAAGCGCACACCACTATTTTATCGCATTAATTATTTGGAAAAGGATTCCCGAAGAGCTAACATTCTTGTGGGCTTGTCAGTTGTGGGAACCGGGTTTAATGTTTAGATTTCAGTTTAATATTTTAATAGAGAAATTATTATGTGGATGTATTCTAGGAAGCTTGGACACAAGAATGTTAAATGTGAAACGATTTTTAGAGAGTGCAATAGATTTTTTTTATCGTGGTAAATTATAAAATGAGCCCTACCACCCTAAGCGGGTTGGGAGGAACTTTCAGACTTGTACTGACTAAAATCCACGAGGTTCCTTCAATAGCGCTTTACGGTCCAGGATCACGGTTATCAGATGAAACAGTCCTGCGACGGATACGACGGAGTGCTTTAAGTAAGAAAAGTGGGTAATGTTAGTCTCTCAATCCTGATGATAATTTAAACTAAATGTTGAAAAGAACAAGTAATCTACTTCTTTACAAAACAAGACTTCATTTTTTATTAAATTTTCTTTATATCCTCGTACATCATTTTATTTTCATGTAGAAAATGATCAAATGGGTCCTCCTAATTTGGGTAGATCAAACAGGTAGGTACTGTCAGAGATATCTGAAAAAAAAACCAACCTGTTCATTGTGAATGTGCGTATCAGTGCAGGCGCGTTATTATGACGTCTTAAAACCAGGATTGTTCCAGTGAGTGAAAGAAGTGGCGCTAGACGACTTGTATAGCTCTGTCTCTTTCACTCACTGGAACAAGCCTAGTTTTAAGACGTCATAATACGGCCGCAGGGCCGCGGACCTTTTAAGAAAGTCTCTCGATTACAAACTACTATATTTTAGCAGATATAGCTTTTATGCATTGAAAATGGTAATTTTCGACATACGTTTTCACCAGAAACCAGACAATTTTATTATTAAAAAATGAAGATTTTAGATAGATTGAAATCGCAGGAGTTCAGAACACAAATATGAAGTACTAACTGTTCCCCATGGCTTCACCCCCGCTGCTCAGCTCCCACTGATTGTAGCGTGATATTATATAATGCATTCCAACTAAGAAGGTCAATGTCTATGGTCAACGAACACTTCAAAAGTACGGTTTATATTAGACAACTGCTTCGATTTGACAGGTGTGACGTCAGTAGAAGGTGACCTTCTAAGTTGGATCGCACTATATAGCCTTCCTCGATAAATGGACTAAAAGATAATTTCAATTCGAATAAGAAGATCCTGAGATTAGCGCGTAGCTTTATAATATTAGTATAGTATAGATAGACAAAGTATAGTAGATTATGCAATCTCTGATCTAATATGCGGAGCAGCAAATACGCTGTAATATTAATGACCGAAATATATTCTAAACCACAACAGTAGCCAGTCGGCTAATGGATTTATTGATGATGAGGTAAGTTCATTAAACTCGAAATTAAAATTCAATCTCAATCCAAATCCCGTTCCTTTATTTTTGACGACTGTTTCGTCTTTCTTTCGCAGGTCTGCTGAACTACTTTGCTAGCGGCCGGCCCCGGGTTTGCACGGTTTCTAATTTTCGAACTACTCGATGGATTTTCCGAAAACATTCTGACATTGATTCCCCCCTAGCTCCGTAACATGACCTGAACCAGAGGGTCTACTTTCTAAGTCCGTGAACGAAGATATGGATGTACAGACGCCAGCACATTAACCTACCTTAATCTGTCAAATTTCTTTAATAGATTTTAGAGTCGAAGGTTAATTTTCGGTTGGTAAAATTTGGCAGATTCGGGTAGGTTGTTGACCTGCTCGCGTTTGTACAGAAAAGTAACTAACGACAAATTCAAATCGGTGCTCGGATAATACCGCCAAGACTGAAGTCCTTTTGACACGACTCTATTGTCTATATCATTACATCAAACTGCATTTAAAAAATGTAATAACACGAATTTTCCGCAGGTGATTAGTGTTGACGCGGATTATAAAATGGTATCTATCAATTTGTAATATCATTCCTACTTTGTTCGGGCTCGTTGTCACGGAGCGTGAAAGACGTCCGTAACGAAGGCCGAAACCACAGGATTTGTGCTTAGACATTAGACCCCTGGTCCAGATGTGAGAGGTCGCCGCCGCCTATTGCCTCCATGATGGTGCTCCAACCAAACCCAGACCTCCACGTTGTACTCAGTCGGTCCATACAATAATGTTACCGGGTCGATTCCCCCCGCCCCATTCCGATATAGGTACCTCCCGAAACAACCATGTCGGGTGAGACTCTGCGTAAAGCCAAAAGTTTAGAGACCACCGCCGAGGAGCCTCTCCGACCACTCCTCAAAGAGGGGTCTTACTACCGCGCAGCGTACCCGTATATTGACCCCTTAAGAGTTATAGTAGGATAATCACTAAATAAAGGAGTATACATTTATTCATCCCCAGTTTCCAATATATGCACCTATATACATTTAAAAAAGTAGCTACTAACATAAAGCAATTTATTTATGCTAGCATAATATCGTCTATACCTAGAACACACGAGCCATATACAATAAAAACTGAACTCATCAAACATGTACAGAACGCTGCATTGTATACATTGTAACTTGAACCGATATCTGTTTACCTTCCTCTGTTTACTTTAACATGAAGCTTTCACCACAGATCAGTCAGTTTCGGTGTTATCCCATACAAAGTTTATGTACTATATAATAAATTCCGGGTTCCTAAACACGGGCATAGAAAGGTAAAAACAAATAGCTGTAGACCGTGCGTGTAATTCCCTTATTATTGATTGTAGCAATCGGTTAGGACGCGTCTACAATGAGGAATTGAAGTAGTGAACGATTTTGACACGTGATTTTTTTAGTGCCCAGAAAAAGATCTCGGCGTATACTATGTGGGCAAACTTAAAGCGGCGCGGGCAAAGAGTTCATGGAAGGAAGAGACCTTTGTTCAGGAGACTAAGAAAAAAAAGTTCTTAATGACACAGTTCTTAACTACCTTATTTTCGGCAAATAAATATAGGAAATGGTAGTTTTAACTAAGATGGAATGTCATTGACACATGTTTAAAATATCCATGTCTAACATACAAAATAGTTATGCTTTGCAAATCGTTAAAAATTCACTATCACTGTAATTTTCAAATACAATAAAAAATACGCATACCCATATTAACACAATTTATTACCTAGTAGATTTACCTCAATAATTATGCTCCCTTCGCTCATAAGTGTCTCATTAGATATTTATGAATAACAGCTCGTGTGTCATTACTTTTAGTTTATAGGTACTCAAAGTCGAGGTGGCCTATGATAGTTGGTTTTCTGTTAAGATGTCTTTTAGAGGAGATTTTTGTAATAAACATCGTGGCCTAGATTTTTCCTTTAATAACCAGGACTCTCTGTCTTCTCTCCTGCTTCACTAATATGAAATATTTCAAAAAACCTGGCAAGTTTTTATTCTCTATGACTATTCTACATCTAAAATACTGTGTTCTTTTCTATTTTACACACACACGGTTAGCGCAGTGGCTGAGCGATTAGACTGCTGCGCTGCGTGTCGCGGGTTCGATTCCTGCACGGAACAAATATTTGTGTGATCTACAAGTAGTTGTTCCGGTTCTAGGCGTTTGTGTATGTCAGATTATATATTTGTAAACGCACTCACGACACAGGAGAAATTCCTAGTGTGGGACGTTTTCTTTACAAAAAAAAAAAAAAAAAAAAACAATCAAAAAAATCCAAATACTTACTATCAACATCACGCTGATTAAGAAAAATACGAGTTTTTCGAATTTTTCAACATTGAATACGAATATTTTCAACTTTGGCACGGAACAAAAAAATACGAGTAAGATCATTTTGCCGCACTAATGTGGAACGGCCCTACTTGTGATTACACGGGACTGATGCAAAAACGAACAAGTGTGTAGGCCGGTAAGTGGCCGCAAAGTGCAAGCTTACACTGTGTCGGTTACAGCATTGTATGCACTGTGCAGTTACTCCACTTCCATGTCTTTATACACTTGATGCTGTATTAATGAGGAGTTGTTCAGAGGTAGGATTACTTTAAGTAGATTTATGTTTTTTTTAGTCCGTGAAAACGCGTTGAGACGTCGCTCCCAGCTGTCATTTGTAAATCATTGACAGTCGTTACATAATTTGAGAGTGCCCTGAAATTCTAGCCAAGGAGTATCAAAGGATGATGCAAATTTTGTTCCCACCCTCCAATAGCAACATGTAATACGTCATTTGATAGGTATTTTCAAGCTGAATAAAAAATACTGGCACCAAGTCTGAAATCTTAGTCCGTACTGAAGTCGTTGATTACGGCTGTCATTTGTAGATCTTTGACAAATATCTACAAATGACAGCCGTAATCAACGGCTTTTAAGTGCTTTCTGAAGCACGGATAAAACTCGGATAGATGGTCACCCATCCATAAACCGACCTTGGCTAGCGCGGCTTGATATGAAAGATCGACCTGTGCAGCTGTAATTATTTAGAATCGAGCTCCTACCCCTCCTCCTGTGGACCAAAATGTAAAATGTTACGAAAAAACATTATTTGGTAATTTTTTGAACTGCCATATTAAATCAAACATAGCTCAGAACGGACTAAGATTTCAAACTTGGTGCCATAGTATTTTTTATTCAGCCTTGAAATACCTATCCAACTCATAGCTATTGGAGGGTGGGACCAGATTTCATACAAACCCTGGCATAATCCTTAGTCATATTACCCAGTACTATGACCAGCAGTGGCCCTGTGGCATCAGCACCGACTTTCGAGTTATAGACCGTTGTTTCGAACTAAGCCAGACATTACTGTGTAATTATTTAATCACCAGTGCTCTTAAGGAAAGGAAGGCAAACATCGTGAGGAAAACCCAAATCTTAGAACCAAAAAATTCAAAGACATGTGACATCTACAAACGCGCACTGTGCCCGCGTGGTGGATTGTAATCCACTCCCTCTTCAAGAGAGGAAGCCTGTGTTCCAGTTGTGAGAACATTATAGGACGATGGTGATGAGCCAGTACTAGATTGTGGAGGTCAGATAGGCCGTCGCTTCATGTTACATTTAGCTGCGTCTGGTTAAGTTGGAGACGGACTGCTGCAACGTGTCGAGGGTTCGATCTTCGCACGGAACATTTGTATGATCTGCAAGTAGTTGTTCCGGGTCTGGGTGTTTGTGTATGTGAGTTTGAAGTTTTTAAAAGCATCCATGATACAGCAGAAATTCGAAGTATGGGGCTACGTTTTAAAAAGAGAGTTTAACAACATTTTGCCACACTTAGCCATGTTACTAGTGGCTAACAAACATTGAGAAAAGGCAAAGGCAAATATTTCCTGATGTAGATCAAAATGTCTCTTTTACTAGACCAGTTTCTAGTTTAATTATTGCTCTATTAAATGAATCACATCCCGCACTAAATATATACTGGGGTTCCTTGCAGCTTTTACCTCATTTCAACTTCTATAAATTGAGCCTCATTACTCTCCAAAATAAATACCTATTTCACACATCCAAAAACATCATCAATTTGAGACCCAAATTAAACAATAAGTTAACATCGACAATAGACCCCTCAGGCGCTGTCAATCAAGTCCTCGATAGTCTACAATAACAATTCATTGGACAATAGACAAATATTCGAAAGCCAGACTGCATGGCATACATTTAATCACTGAGATACTAGTTCCACATTGACGACCTTACCCACCACTACTCTATCCCAACGTGCCCAGACATTTTACAAGAGTAAAAAGCGTATAGGCGCCAGCACACACTCATCAAAATACCGTAGAAAAAGGGCAACCAATTAACGCACGCTTAATAAATACCAACAAAGGACAATCACTGTAAACTTTCACACAAACATTATAATTACTAAGAACGAAACTCAAGAAAGATTCCAAGTTAGCAATACCACGAGTTACAGCACTATTACTTTGCAAACGGATAATACCTCCTAGTCGTAACTAGGCTTCGTTTCACAATATTTTCTTAAAATATTCGTATGTACGAATATTATTATGTGAAGCTGCCGAGGCTATCCATCTTCAAATACCGTCGTCGCAGCGATAATCATAAACTTGGAACACACGACTAGTTTTATGAACCACCTAAAGCATTGCACTGCGGCTTCCTTACTATTAAAATTAAAATATTTTATATTTCTCGTAACTTTGGAACGTGCTATATAAATCATGATCGTGTGAGTCTATCTCGAGGAAGATTCTCGTAAGCGTTAAAAAGTTTTAACAATTTTAAAAGCCCTTCTGAAAATTTTTGGTCACGGCTGCCAATCTCAGCTGAGCTCAAAAGTGTGTGCGCAGACATAAGATGTGACAGTTCGATGTGAATCTCACTTACTAGAGAGAGACAAACACAAGTCACAGAATTTCGTGATTAAAACGAATTTAAAACAAATTAAAACCACGCCAGAAAATACTTTAAACAGCATTGACTTAGCTAGGAAAGTCGATCGAACGGTTGTTTTTATTTTATTCTACTGCACACACTTAAAATGCAATCTCCTCGTCCCATTTTCAGTTGATGCAAACTTGAACGAATCCGAAACTAGGTAAAACTCATTATTTATGTATCACTGAATTAATTTCAGTTAGAAACCGAAAAACTAAAGATAAAAATACACTGAAAGAGTCATGGAACTGTCTAAACGGGATACTGAAATTCAAAGGGCCTGTGAAGGAATAGTGTGGAGGTACGGCAGTCGTAGCGCAACCGCATGCGGTAAGAAATTTCTATCAGAAAAAATCTGATGCTCTGACAGAAATTTCTTATAGTATGCGATCGTCAGTAAGAATCTGACAGTCTCTTCCGCTCTACCAAGACTCGGGAGCAGTCACTGGATGACTTAACGCCGCATAAAAAAGTAATACATTGAGAACAACTGCAACTGATAATCATAAAAAAGAGGTATAATTTAGAGACTAGACCGTTTTCAATTAATATCAGACATGACAAAAGTTTAAAAGCAAATAGAACACGGCAGTCTGTGTATTCATCGTCTGGCTCAATAAATTAATCAAACTGGTATTTTTTCCGATAGCATTATAGTGTGATCACTAGCCAGACATCTTTTTTGGGGTTTTTTTTATATAATGATACATTTTTTGTTAAGTGACTGGCATTGAATAGAAACTAGTTAAGATGCACTTCTAATGCCTCGAGGACTGCGATATAATGGCTCCGTTATGATGAATGAATAAGTGGATAGGCACTTTTATTTTATATTGTTTCGATTGTAATATCTGTCCACAGGTTCTCTTTTTAGTACTTAACAGTAATGACTGATAGCCTAATAAAACCAAGCTGGTTAACCATTGGCGACTGTAAATCTAAAAGTATTAAGCAAGAGATTTAGAAAATAATTTCCTAACGATGTTATCACGAAAAAATATTAAGGTTGCAGTAAAAAAATCACTTGTACGTTGCGATATAAATTAAAATGTCATTATAATTGTTTTGTCATTTGGAATTCAAGCTTCAATGAACTTGTATAACTAAATATTACGTATCAATGTTTTTACGGTATGGCAAAACATCGACATTGCTGGAAGTTCAATAATAATGTTTTACTTATCCTTATAATCCCCCCAAGTCATTTTTTTTTGTAAAATTATGGAAAAAACTGTTACTAAGTTAAGATCAGATGGTCACATCTGCAGAAACGAAAAGCGTTCAATATTGTACCCATACTTTTCGGTCATTAATAAAGAAATAGTTACACAATCAGCGTCAAAAAGCCTACAGAAAATGAACGCCAAATCGAAAGTTTTTGTACACTTTTATTGTTGTTCAATTTGTAACTACAATTGCCTGTAATTTGAATTCTAAGAGAATTCGCGGAAATAGAAAATAAAATGTTACTGCGATACTGAAATACAAAGGGCCTTAAGGGGTAAGGAGCACGGTGGGTTTCAGTCAGTACAAGGCTGGCAGTACCGTCCAAAAAATAATAATTTGGCAGTCCAAATTATTATTCTTTGAGTCTGATACAGTTATCAGACTCAAAAAATAATAATTTGGAATTACATCCAAGAATATTATCGTGCGCCATTTTTGAGGCAAAAATGCACCGGTAGCCTATATGCCTCCTCGGATCTCAGATGAGACTGATTGATTCGCGAAAGTAAAAAAATGTGGACGAAGGAGCTCTAACAGTTCGACACTTTTTAACTGGTCTAATATTTGATCAACGTAACAACGAACAAAGAAATGTCTAGACAGGTGACGAACAAAAAACTGCATTGTGCTTGTGCTCTTGTAAATTATACTCCCAGACACACGATGCATTTTTACTTTGACAAAAGCTGTCGCCTTGTAAAATAAACTTTTTTATTAACAAAAGTTAATAACCTAATCATATTTCTCTAAGAAAGTCATCTGCAATTTGCATGGCTAGTTTTTCTTTCAAATTGGGACGCGGTATACAGGGTGGATTTTTCAACAGGGCGTGGTAGGCTATATCCGAATCTAAGAGGAATATCGAAAAATGCTGAAAGGAGTCTCGAGGCCGATTTTGATCAAAACTAAACCTGCGTTATTAGAGTTTAGAAAAATCAATCATTCTGACCAGGAATCGAACCCGCTGTTTTTGGATTAAAAATCACAGCCTATATCATTACAGATTGCTCGCAGACCAGATGGCCGAAGGGGTCGAAAAGTACTAGAGTGGAGACCACGGACTAGCAAGCGCAGCGTAGGACGTCCACCAACAAGGTGGACAGACGACCTTATAAAGGTCGCTGGAAGACGCTGGATGCAGGTCGCTTCCAACCGGTACATGTGGAGATCTAAAGGGGAGGCCTATGGGATGATGATATCATTACACCATTTGATAGTGTCGTGTGGTTCAATCTTGAGCAGTGGTAGCACAGTGATAACGGCCCCGACTTATGAGTTGTAGGTCGTGGGTTTCGCACTCAGCCAGGTACATACTTTGTGCAATTTTCATCACAACTAATTTCAAAAGAGTGTAGCAAACGCCAGCTAGGGTCGCGGGGTTATCCAAAAAGTTCACCGTGTGCCTGTAACGCAAAGGACATGTGAAAAAAACGACCCTTATATGAACGTCAATAGCTGTTTTGCAGTTGGCAGTTTTTTAGAAAAGAGTTCAACAGATGTTTTACATATTTGTGGTAAGACGGAGTCTGACAGTCCTACATAAAAAACTTCTTTCTAATATCTATGAAGAGTAGCTTATGATGATTTATTCCGCTCAAAAAAAAATGATGAAACTCCCTACTCAGTTGCCAAGTTTATCAAAGCTCCCGAAAGCAGAATAATACTTAACTAAACGTCACAGTTTTCGTTAAACAGCTTTTAGAAAAACTTTTAGAAAGAAAATAGGTTTATTTGACACGCCTTAGGCACACAATTACAATGAAAAATTACGAGACAATGGAAAAGAAAGAACACGTAAAAGTAGGTACCGTGTGCGTCACGGCTGTGCCAAATAGGCTCAGTTCAGCAAAAAACCTGAAAAGCACAGGGTGCCTGATGCTGGTTTTCAACTGAGCCCTGGGAGACGTCACAGATGTAAATCAGCTTTATAGTGTGTGAGTTAAAAATAATTAAATAAGAACCATTTAGCAACCGTCATAAATAAATACATAGAATCTCTGAATGTTCTCCTATCCAACCTATAATTAATTTGTAGAGTTTCAAACTACTCTGCCCACAAAAATGCCAATTTTGCCAGTGTAATCCAAAGCTATACATAGCCCTGAATGACGTAGTTGACCGTACTGCGTTCTTGAAATTTTATGGAAAAAGCACCTTGTACGAACGAGAAACTAATTTTATCCGTCAATTTCAAATTTGAAAGTTCACGTTCACTTTGCGCCACAAAAAACTTAAAAACTTGTGTTAGTGCCTCTGTAACAGGGTGGCTGATAAACCTTGTTCACATTTACCTCCCATTCTAGGAAAAACTTATCTATAAATAGCTTTATGTAATACCAGCTATAATGGTAGGGAAACAGTGTATAAGACGGGGACGCGAGGTATAATGGGGACATACACTTTTTACGCATACTTAACACAACACTTACTTAGCGCAAGCGCCATCAGGACGTCATTTGCAAGCGACCATTAACAAATAGCGTCCTGTTGGCGCTTGGGCGTTGTTTTTATTTTGCCTTAAGTGTGTGATTTACCCATCATACCTCGCGTCCCCGTCTTATACGCTGTTCCCCTATTTTTGTAATGGCATCAAAGGTCAATAAAAAGGTAATAGCTTACCAAAATGTTTAATGATTGAAGATAATGTCCGCATATTCAAAGTAAAGTACAACAAAATCGTTAATTGAACGATCAAGACTAATGAATCCCGCCAGGAAACCTACAAACGTTAGTTACTGGAAATTATACTCACTATAAAATATGGGTGAAATACTAAACACTGACGACGTTTTAAGGGAAACTTACAAAACAATAAATGCGAATATGAAATATCATAGAACAGTCATAGAATTGTCCATTTTATACCTACAATCAATAGCACATTTTATAGAGTTAATGAAACTCCTAAAATCAAAACTGCATTTATTTATGATTAATTAAAAGAGTACAAACTATTTCAGCGAAATATTCATAAACACGGTGCCACTTTACCTGGTAGATAAGTTTCAGTGTGAATACACTGAATAATTAGCATTAGCATTCATAAGCGCACACTGTTTTTAGAAATAGCTACGCCCGGAATATCTATCATTTTCGTGATGAAAACTGTGCAAATGAATTCAGCATAACACAGTCCTGAAAAAGTAAAGCTGTTATGACAATCAAAGTTTTTCTGTTCCCCATCTTGTGTACCCGACGTCATTGGTTATTGAATTCACAAACATCGTTTTAACTATTTAGTTGTTGTCAATAAGTGTGTTGGGCATCACATTATATGCCTCTCACAATGTAAAAGAGATACAAGTATCGGAGCACCTACGCAGAAAAACAAATGATGGCCGTTCGTAGCAAGAAAAATTTTCCAACCAACAAACACGTCCCAAAGTACAGAACTTTCCAAAATAACTTAAAAGTAAAATATCTAACTGCAGTTCTCTTACATCCTTAACACAAAGGGTACGCACACAAAATCAGCGTGTTTACGATGAGGTTTAATCGTGTGTAGTCCACACGGGAGCTCTGGTCTACGGCGTAGCTCCAGGTCTACGTCCGGCCGTTGAACTCGACGTGCCGGCGCCGAATTCGCATGCACCCTTCTGAACTTAGCACACCTTCACTTGCGCAGGTCAAAGAGTAATGTACTCCATTCCATCCCTAATATTCGTAGACGATAATTGTTATAGAAATATGAGCGTACACAGACCACACCTAGCTACCTTACGACCCGTAGTAGCGCTAAGCTCGCAGGCATAACAACTAAACTGGATAACAAAGGATAAACTCATCATGCATCTAATTCATATTTTACGACACTATTAACCAACGTATTCAACGTACCGCCTAACAAAGAAGCCTTACTTATCACTACAACTGTCCTGAAACCATCGATTGTGAGTTTGTTCTAATCGTTCATTTTTATCGAGTCGGGCCTCGGGCGTGATAGATTATCCTTTAGCTTCCTTTTTCCTTTTAGAGAGCGTCGACCGTCGGCTACGAGGGGGCCCAGGGGGGGAGACGAGGGGGGGCACGAACCACTGCACCGAACCGCCAACGTCATTGCCCTGTCAACTCAACAATACTAAGCAGACGATGTTACGTATACCGAACAATACGGAATAGGTGCTAAACTAAAGAGGGATCACTGAACTCTTTTGTGCAAAACATAGAAACACTTTTTGTTTGACACGTTTAACCAACAACGACGGCTACTTGCATACGACGCAAAAACCATCACAATGCCAACAAAAACTTTAAGCTTCAACATAGAAAGTTGTCCAACTGATTAATGAGGTGTGCGGCGCAAAATATTTAAATACAAATTGATTACAAATTAATTATTAGATGGTACGTATATTTAGAACAATAGTGATAAGGGATTAATTAGTGGTTCGTGTTGAGGTGGTAAACAAGTGAACAGCTGCGGTGCAATGAGGCGCGCCCTCTAGCTTCACTTATAATAACATAATGTCTAGACTTCAGACTACAGCCATGCGTCACCCTCGTTCACACGCAACGCTTTGAAAATAACCGCTCTCCGCCTTTTTGTGCGCTCCCAGTAAATATAAATGATTATCGTCGTACTTTTGTATGTAAAGATATGAAAAACTACGATGGGGACTTCTCATTCATATTCCATTCAAATTGTAATTTAATGTTAGTACAACTAAGTACATTAATCTAAATGTACGAGTACAAGTAAACGGAATAGACATCTTTTTTGTTTGACCACACAAGTGTATTCATAATAATCAATATTTAGTAGGGCATAAAAACCAGCAATAACTCAAAAGAAGCAGTAAGTAAAAAGAAACTGCACATCCATAAATATTATGCAACGACATGAAAGTTAAAGGATTAAGTAAATGTACAAAAACAGTCTTATCAATAAATCATTCAACCGTAGCACGCTCTATTTAATCCACTTCTAATAAATTATTTCGAGGACGAGAACTCTGATACCGATCACCAAATATAAAGGTAAAAACGTAATATCAACCTGAATATTTTCCAATTGGAGGCGAATTCCCTCCTCCCATGCGAAAGAACGGGCATTGATTAAAAGATACCTCGCTCAGTGTGAGCGACAAAAAGGGGCAAAAAATATGCCCTGAAACATGCCTTGTTTTGCAATAAAAGTGAAAACGATACAAGAAAACTGAGTTATATGACTTTAGCACTCTTTTAAACTCCATGACTATCTCCTGAAACAAACACTGGACAAAATATATCTTGTCTTTGACGCATTGGGATGCGTCATAACAAATTTCTGGAGCCGTAGCTAACTTGGTGCATGCCCACGAGACCGGCGGGCGAGGAGCGGGGGTAGGGTAACTCCCCCACCACCCTCTATTTCCCACGCAACGACCTTTGTGCCTCGGCGATGCACTTTGACAGACTTTACTAATTCAATAGATGGACGCTGTGTGGCACGGCTCTTTCCGTTACATAATTATATACTTTGTTTAACTTTGCGTTACGTTGATAAGGGATAGGTTTATACCTACATAGTTTATTACATAGAACGTTAATCAGTGGAGCGTTGAATATTGTAATTATTTTGTAAGTAATTTTCCGACAAAGCTTTTTTGCCTAACCCACGGAAATTGCTTTTTAAAAGATAGTTCAGTAAAAAGTCTTGAAATAAAGTAGTTCGCAACTTTGTTTTCTACTTCTTAGTACTTATCTGACTAACGAACCGAAAAATAGACGAAGTAATTTTTGGTTCAGTGGCTTCAACAAAAATCTAAAAATATAGCTATCTTATAGCCAACGTACCTAACGTGTAAAACAAGACATCTGTCCAATTCATAAACAAACATTAATAGAGAATACACCAATTAGCAACGAATTATAACAAGGAGTTATCTAATAGTCGTATCTCCAGCGGTGTATCTATTTGTTCAAGTAAATTGGTGTAACTACAGTGTACGACACACGGGAACGGTGCGACGTCGAATTACGACTATATTGTACCTAGCACGTGCGAAATTACTTCGCAAATGTATTCTGTTATCGTATACCTGCAAGTAATTAATATGTAAGGATTTTTTTTTGGTGAAGCATTACACATTATACATTCTATTTTAAAGTTTTACATTATGAACATGGTATCCTGATTAATTACGGACTTCGTGACAGTATATTTGTATTGTATATCTAGTTTATGATCGAACAACCAGAGTTGTTTGTCGGTCGAGGTACCGAAGAGGAAAAAAATCATAAAAGAAACTATAAATTGGTGGGAAATGTTGTAAAGAAATCTACCTTCTTCTTCTTCAGTCGCACCATCTTCATGACATAGTGCCAACAATGACATACATAGCTCTGAACTTATAAGATTATCTCTTAACAGAAATCATATACTAAGACAAAATAGAAAATGGTCTCTAAAGATTGGAAGAGCAGACGCACCATAGGAAATGGACTGTTGACTGGAATATTCGGAACGGAAATCGGAACCGGGATCCACACTCTTCAGTTAGCTAACAATAAAAACCAATAATATTTTATTCTTACGGAAATGGTGAAGGAAATGCAGTAAGGTTGTACTTTCCTACTTTACTATTTGCACAATCTTCAATAATTTGTGAAACCTATGTTAGACTTACCTATCTGAGAATTTGTGTTTGTGTTTTCTGTGAACACTTTTCAATGATCAAAATGAAAACGTACATCTGTAATATAATATTTAATTTTGTAATCCATTGCCTTTCAGTGCACTTCCACAAAGACGATAGAGGACATAATGGAAAAGGAAAACAAAACCGCTCATGTTTTGGCTACCAAAATAATTTAACAAAATCAAATGAAACATATTGGAAACATAGAACACATTTACGGGATACTTTCGATGTCATCGTTAGTAAATCCCCGTACCACGTTCTAAACATTATCCTAACAATCCAGTACGTCAAAGAAAACCTTCAACCAAAAATTATTACTATAACGTATTATATCAAATAAATTGGGAGGAGTCCCCGTACCACAAGACTATCGGGACAAGGTAGCGACGAGCATCGTTTGCGCGGTGGGTTCGGGCGAGGCTCGATCCGTGGGGAGGCTCGCTTGTTTTGGTCTGTTTGGGCTGACGACGGCCGCCACACAAAGACGACGACCGATCCGCACACTAATTCAAAGGAGATCGATAGTGCACCCACCCAGTATGCCCTTTCATGCAGATCCCATCATGCGCCACGATAATTAAAATGTTTTGCTCTCGATAAATATTTGGTATCGCTAATTATTATGAATGTTGTTTCAAATTAATATAACGTTAAAACACTTAACATTAATTGTAATAATGCATTTCGTTATTGGCGCCCAACATATTTTTGGATGTTGGGCGCCAATAACAATGATATTTACGGAAATTAATTTGGTCAGTTATGATTAACTAATACAATTTCATATACAACAGTATGCCTACTATATATTTTATGGATATTTAGAGACATTTATTACGTCGTACAAGTCAAGGTTTGATAGATTTAAAATAATAAAGTTAACATTACTATAAAATAGAAGGTGTGTTTTTTCTTAACGAAAAAAAAAAGTCGTAAAGAAAACTATTCTAAAGTAGTTACGTCGAATAATGACAAGGTTTATAACAAGTACTTAGCCTGTCAACTTGTTATTCTAACAAATTACCTGCACATTGAAAACGTAGAAACCATCTGCTTTGTATTTACCAAGCATTACAAGTAAAATGGAAATTTCTAGAAGGTATCATAGTAATATTACAAAACGTAATATAAAATGAAAGTGTTTTAGTACAGCAGATTCATTTCTTCTAAGAACTTTGAACGACCTTCGAGGAGGGTGGTTGTGTAAGTTTCAGTTTCAGTTGTAGAGGGCTCTCCCACCCATCTTGGAAAATTTGCATGATTAAACGCGCTGCTTTAAAAGAACGCAAGAAAAGTAGATTCAACTAAATTAGGTATAGAACAAAGTGGATGCATCTAAGCTGAAGGATACGTGTTTCAATAGGTACAGCCGGGAAAATAAAACAACTAGGTTTATTTCGAACGATGATAAAAGGAAAAATTTACAACAAAACGAAAAATCTAACTGTCAAAGGGTACAATCCAATAACGTACAACAGAACAGGTACATGAAATTCTTAAATCGATACGGCAATAAATTAACGGCAATATCGGCAACATTTTGCTGTTCCAAAATTGGAATCCACAACAAAGGGACGTCAAAGAAACTAGCAAGTGCACGCGTGCAAGCGGGGCCGGGTATAAAGAGTGAGCGCAGCACGGCCGAGGAGGCTCGTGCGTCCATTACCCCCCTCCCAGTGGGGGGCTGGGGGCTGCCGAAAGTACGGGGTGGCAAGTGTCTCGCTCACACCCAAAGATGCATCGAGTTTCTGGACGAAACCGCACTGCCGCTGCATATAATGGTAATGAATTTCGTCTCCATTTTATTTAGTACGTACCTATAAGTTAGCTATTGATTTTTCCTGAAATTTCGCTGAGTCTGTTGCAAGTTTTACATTTGAAAATCTAACTATGTACTTAATTAATGTGTTAATTATTTACTTCAATTAGTTTAGAAATGTATTGACATTATATACGACAAGAACAGAAAGATTATCATCTTGAAATGTCCTGTGTATATATTCGTATAGACGAGATTATGTGTACGGCCATATACAATGGTCTTTTACTTATAGAGGTATGTCTATCTGCCGAGCATTCTAACTAAACTTACAATGCGCTTTCCAAAATAATTCAATCCTTGAACACTATCCTTGTCTCCACACACAATGACATCAGTACCTACCTACACATACTCCTATTTTGTTAAAGTACCTACCCCAGTCACGACATGCCCCTGCACCGATAAATCGCATTATGGCCCACGTGTAGGGAATACATTTTTAATCTTGTTTCCTTTATATCATGCCGCTTAGAAAAGCTGTGGGTAGGGACCACTGAAAACTACTCTCCTAAATGCGAGTTTGAAAAACTGGACGGGATAGATATACGAATTGTTACCTAACTGTAATCTGATTAAGGTAAGTAGGAAATTATTTTATAAGAAGGCACTTCCTCTAACTTTGTAAATGGCTCTCAGGTACAGAATATTTTATTATACATTATTATAAATTACGTCACATACTTATTTTAAATGTGAGAGCAAAAACATCTTATTACTTACATCAGTTTTGCAAGTACTTACTTGCTGTCTAAAACAAAGCTAACGCGGCAGACTAAAATGGAGAGCACATTCAACACGTAAACATATCATCAACGTTACCAAAAACAAACACGTGAAAACAGCGCGGTAACGTTAATAACGCTCACGTTGCCATCCATAGCTCTTTTCATTCGGCACGAGCCGGTGCAGGCTGTGTCAAAGCACGTAATTAGTATTTAGGAAGGTGGTAAGAAAGGCGAGGTCGTGGGCCAGACGTCGGCTATCGATCCGACGACCTACCCCACGTTCTACCTCCCGAAAGGGTGGGAAGGGGAGCCACGCACATCGAGCCACCAATTGACACACTTAAGGTAATACTTGGCACTTACGATGTCGCCTCGACATACTGATGGCCAGCGGAAACAATACTGATATGCCAAACTACTTCAATATCGAAACGTTCACCGACTATACGAAAGTAAAGTAAATCGGGAACAAAGAAACTGCGAGTCACTGCAAAAATAATCAGATAAAGCGAATCATATTGCATCTACGATTATTGTTAGCGGAATAGCAGAAGTAGCTGAAAATTACAGAAAGCTCGACCCAGTTGGCTCTGAGCCCGCCCGTACATCGCGCACTTGCGTATAGAAGATATGTATCTATTTATTTAACCTTGGAGAACTGTAAACAAATTATTCTGCATTTCTATGACTGTATCTGGATCAATTTATATGGGATTACTACAATAAATGAGTGTAAAGTAGAGTTCGATCTACCATACGGGTCGGAATATTATGATATCATCTATGAAATAATAGTAAACTATTGAACTCTTTAGGAATCTCCTAAAGAGTTGAATAGTTTTTAACAGACTTCAAAAAAAAAGGAGATTATCAATTCGACCCGTATGTATGTAATATTTCCAGAACTGCCCAGTTTACGTATATGTTAGTCTATATCAGCATCTGACCAAATGTGCCAAATTTCAAAAGTGTATGTATATTTTTATGTTTGTGTTCACATATCTCCGGAACTACAAGTTCGATTTAAGTAATTCTTTTATTGTTGTACTAGGTATTGTTCAACTTAGGGAATACTGCAAGTTTCATCAAAATCAGTTCAGCATTTTTCAAGATAGGATTTTCATAGTCGATTGTAAGTTTGTTCGCGATTATCTCGCGTTTGGCTGGACCGATTTTGATGCGGTTCAAAAAAGGGTTTGTTATATTCCGGAGATGATTTTAGTATATAACACTAGTGGATATTCCGTGATATTGCCCGAATGTATCCGTTTTTTGTGCTTACTTGGATTGTAGATTTTCAATGGATATTATATTTTTTTAATGGATATTCCGTGATATTGCCCGAATGGATCCGTTTTTTGTGCTTACTTGGATTGTAGATTTTCAAAGACACCGATTATACGACGACTTTTGTTGAATATCTGAACTAAAAAATAAAAAACTGTTTTGTAAAAAAAGAAAACGACACAAAAAGTTTTTTGTGTTTTTTTTTGAAGGCGGTTACATTTTTTTGAAAAAGATTTTAGATGTATATCTGGTCTGGAGTTTCCCTATAGTTTTAATTATTATAACAATGAAGTAGGTATCTTTGTAATTACATAAAATGCTTCAAAATTATCAACACTGCTATTGTTTAATTAATCTAACGTTAATTAATTTACTAAGCAGATTGGTGAAAGCTTCCTAAGATTATTTGCACGATATGAGCGAGTAACACCAACGTATCTCTACACATCCATAGTACATAGGTTTTCAGTATAAATACCTCTAGAGACAAGACAACCTTCATGAATATATAAAGCTGCACGCATATAGCTGAGACACCTCAACCACTGTCTGAATATTAGTAAGCCTGCGCTGCAGGTACCTTTGTTTTGGCATATTGTAATCATGTCTTGTATATACATTTGTCGTTTGTAATAATTTTGAGTGAACTGTGGAGTTTCGAGATGATAATAAATGGAATATAAGTATAAATACTAACTTTACTTTGTTATATATTACAATATAAGGTATTTAATACATAGATACCTACCTAAAATGTTTATTGAGTAGGAGTTTTGACCGTTTTAAAATTTCATGAATATAAAAGATACATAGGCGGACTTAATGCTGAGACATTCTCGGCATCAGGTACATAAAAAGAATGACGTTATTAAACAATTTAATAAAAATAAATATATTTATATATGCATATAAATACAATATAAGAAAGAGGATTGAAACGACTCTACTAATTATGTAGAAAATTAAATTAAGAGAAATGTTTTAATGCATATAGAAAGCCAAAAGGCCGTCCTTATAACGAGAGGACTCCGGAGAATGGACTGAAAGCGAGGACTCCGGCGCATTCCAGAGAATGAACTGAAAGCGAAAGGAAGAATGAATAAAATCAGAACTAAGAAATTAAGAACAAAGTAAAAGAATATTGTTGGACGAACGCAGATTCCTAGCATGTGAAGGACTTATATATTGAAAGTGAGGGATAAGATTAGAAAGAGGGATCGGAGAGTTGAGTAGGGAGAAGAGCGTGGTATTCGTACCTATTTCTACCTTTTTTATTTTACTTGCAGGTTTTAGTCATTAAACTTTGGAATAGGTACCTTGAAAGATATCATTAAAACCACGTACCTTCCTACTTA
This sequence comes from Agrotis puta, assembly GCA_943136025.2. NCBI lineage: Eukaryota > Metazoa > Arthropoda > Insecta > Lepidoptera > Noctuidae > Agrotis > Agrotis puta. The sequence goes on from OW964171.2 coordinate 7,648,522, forward strand.
ATTATAACCACATTTAATTCCTTTTATCTCGCTTTTCTCAAAACTAAATTCTCTGTTCTTTATAAAGGCAATTTCCGCAAAAGGAATTACTGGTGAAAATAAGCAGAGCACGCAGATTGTCCGGAGCGACGTCGCGTCGGCGCTGCACTTTGGGTTGAGGGCCGGAGGGGGCACAGACATCGGGGTGGTGGGTGGTGTAAAATCACCCGCAATCATTTATACCCGAACTGCCTGCAGAATTACTAGCCGTCACTAAATTCACGACACCACCCCTTGCGCCAACGTTATTATGGCTTTCTCTTACAGTATAAAATTGAAATTGATAGGAATTATTATTTCTTGGAAGGTATTAAGGTGGATTCAGTTACCTAAATGTACTTAGCCTTTGTTTGTTGATCTAAATGTTTTTTTTTTTGAGTCTTTTTAGGTACCTTATAAATATTTTTCTGTGCAGGTTTTTAACTGTTATTGTAAGCAAACAAAGTTCATAACATGAATGCATTATTGAGCTTACGGATTAGGTACCTAGACACTTAAAATGAATGTTTTTCTGCGATAGATGAAATATAAAATACTAAAACTGTTTAGTTAGGTACTAAATATTACGATGGCTTATAATTAACAAAGCTGAAATACTTTCCGCACTTAATAACCGAGGAAGATCAAATTATTCTGCTTTTCTTTGTCTTTCTTTTGTTCGAAAAATAGAGATGAAAACTAGTTTTTAAAGTATCTCCATGGCAGCCAATTAAACGCAGACTACGGAAACTATGACTTAAACTAAACCTTAACGAAAGTTTTAATAACTACCACAGTCCCTTACCAAACGTACTTAGAAACCTAAGTTTACACAACTACCCTCAATCTATATACCGTCCCCACACAAGTAGGTAGGTAAGCACCTACGTTTGCACATTGACAGCATTTGAGAGGCAACGCGAGGCCACGTGGTGAGATGCGACGTAGCTATTTGTGTCAGGAACTGTACCCGTGACCCACTTCGCAAACACCCCTACTGCCGCGTACTAGCGAACAGCGAGTACCCGACACTGCCGTATATTTTGGTCTAGGTTATGTCAAGTTATATTGCCGCCATTACAGTGTTTTATGTTATCCTTGGTAATGTCTTGGAAGTGGGATGGAAGTTGAATAACGGTGCAAGTTCTGGTAGAAGATTCGTAAAGTCAAGAAAATACGAACTTTTATACTGTTCATATATAAATTAAATGTAACGACACCAGTTATAGATAATTTATACGATATAATTAGCCTATGAGTCTTTGCATCGGGCTGCGACTGAACTTGTTTTACAAGTCTAACAGTCCCTCCTGCCCTGTCCTGGGTGGGAGGACTCATTTGATGATTTTACCACGATAAAAGGACCAGATAGCAGTGACGGGGCCCCCCTTTGAAGACCAAAGCCTGGCGGGATCGCGGGACTAACGAATTACCTTGACCCCGGAACGTAAAGGGCTATTGAAGAACACCGTGGATTTTAGTCAATACAAGTCTGTCAGTCCATCCAGTCCAAGATCATCAAATGAGTCCTCCCACCCAGGGCAGGGCGGGAGGACTCATTTGATGATTTTACGACGTAAAAAAAAAAAACAGAATAGCAAACTATCTCCGTCTTACTACAAAAAAGTTACACGTCGGTTGAACACTTTTAAAAAAAAAACTGTCAACTGCAAAATGGCATTTGACGTTAATTTACGTGTCGTTTTACAGTTACACTTTTTTTAGACAAGTGGTCAACTGATTTTTAACTGTTTGTGGTACGACGGTATATGTTTTATGGTGAACTGTAAAGTTTGGAGATAAAATTTCAATGCTGTAAAATCATCCTGAGAGCAAACTTATTTCTGTACAAGGTAAAACATAAAAGTTAATTTCGCTCAAATTATAATAGGTTGTGAATGTTATGGCTGACCGAATTGTGATAGTGAATCTTAATTCGAGTACGCGGCTCGAACATGGCCGGGGATTTTCTGCTGAATGCACTGGAATCATATTTAGCATACAAAATTACACGTCTACTACAAAATCGTGGCAAGATGCACTTTTACGAAGAATGCGCTTGAGCTAACGGTTCAAATTAGCATTCATAATGGATGGTTCGCACCGGCGGTGGTGTCACGATAGCCACTAATTGTGATATCTAATTAAACTGAATATCATTATAATTGCACGCGGCTCACACCGTGCGGTGATCAGACCGGTAAATTAGACGCGTTCATTCGACGACTGGATAATTGATTAATTAGTTTGTACATGTATACTTCAATTTATCGTTACTGCTTATTTAGAACGCCATAAGCTTATCTTCTGGCGCTTGAAATAGATTTACAAGGGGGTGTTGACAGTATTTGTGTGTGTTATCCTTTTACGATTTCAGAACATTTTTGTTTACGTTGGAAAATCATAAAACGAGGACTTCCCGCCCTGGCTGGAGAATAGAACATCCTGGGTTAATAATAAATTAAACAAGTTTGTAATCTTATAAAATATTTTTTTAATTAGAAACATGGTCAAAAGTCGTGTCTTGCACAAACGTAACTATTTACATAAACTTATATTGAACTGTACAATCAGAATGAACTTATATATGTGTCTTACACATATCAATAATAATATACTTTTATAACACTTCGATTAGTTAAATACAAATTAATAATAACAATTGTCCACCAGTTTAATGTCAGTTAACAACTAATATTTTATAACAAGTCCGCTAAGGCCCGTGGAGTTTCTTTAATACTGATTCAATATCAATATCCTGAATATTTGTAGAATTAAATAAATATTGTGTTTCTGGTTTTGTTTTCTTGCTCTCATTTACAGCCTCCTCAGAACTATTACTACTTTGTAATCGCTTCTTTTTCTTAAAGTCATTAGTTTTATCCTTTTCATGTACTTCTTCTTCGAAAACTATTTCTATCTCAGTTACTTTCTGTTCTCTTCTGTCTGGACTATTCAACTTTAATGGTGTATCCAAACTTGTGAGAGTAGAATCAAATATTTCGAAACACTGCTCTTTACGATCTTTCATTGGTGTGTACAGTTTTTCTATATTTGATATTGAACTTACCGCTACTTCTGTTTCTCTAAAACTATATCCTAACTCTCCTTCGCCTTCTGGATCCATATTAAATAACATATTGAAGTTTGTTGCTCTTAATCTAATCGCAACTCCGTCATCGATGCACACTTCCATATTAAACTTATCTTTTAATTTTATAGGCTGTTGCTTGCATTTATCTTCTTTGGTGTCACTATTATATTTAATATAATTATGACTATTTTCATTACATTCATAAGCAGACAATTCAAATTCATCATCTGATTCGTCAGCTTCTTGAACTATCTGCAATTCACTTGTAACACTTGTGTTTGTTTCAACACTCTTATCTAATACACTTTCATCTTTTCTTATTTCAGTGACCTTAACAGGACTGGGACGCGCAGAGACATTTACAGGAGGCTGATCAAGCAAATCACGTTCTATTATTTTTGCAGTTTCAGCGTCAAATCCTCTTTTAATTAAATCTCCATGCAAAGTGCCTGCATTATCATTGTATTCCGGTTTACTATTAACGGTGGTTTCAATATACTGTTGTATTTTGGAAATATCCTCGATTTCGGCCTCTTTTGGCTTTGCGTCTTGGGAACCGTCATCGGACCATCGTAGCGCTAGTTGCTCGTCATCATCATGGGAAGAAACCATTGCGGCTGTATTCTGAGCACGAGTTACGGTGAGTTTAACACTAGCGTTAATATCTGGAGATTCGTGGCCAGAACTTTCAGAGTTAAACGTTTTGGTGCAGTGAAGTTTTCTGGGAGTCGACGATTTTCTACGTGACTTCGTTGGAGCAGGAGTCACTACAGGGGTTATATGAATATTCTTTTCTTTTGCAGTATTATTTTTATTTGCTAGTAATTTGGATGAATTACTTGGAGAAAATACATCCTTTTTCCACCTAGCTCTTTTATTTGTACTTTCTTTCGTTGGTGTAGGACGCCTTGGTTTTATTTTCATGAATGAATTTGACTTATCTTTTTTCATTGGAGATTTACGTTTTTTACTAGACTCCAATTTTTTCTTTGAAGATTCCGATTTTGCTGTTGATTTAAGTTTGTTGTTTCTTGGTGTTTTCACAGTAAAATTTTTACTGATCTCACTAGAACTATTTGCCATTGTAGTATCACTACTAGATGATGCAATCTCAACTTTATCATCAACAACTTTTTCTTTAGTTTTGTTACTTACATTACTACTATTAACATATGACACATTCTTCGTACACTTTCTTACTGGTCTGGAACTTCTTTTACTGGAACTTGCCGTTTCTTTGGGCACTTCCTTCACCACCTCAACTTCAACCTCTTTTGATGATGTCACTGGACATTCTAAGTCAGCTATTCGTAGGTAATCTTGGTCATCAGGCTTATAGTAAGAACCCCCACTTGAATAATCTGTAGGTCGAGATGAATAGGATGAAGGCGTAGCTAGAAGTTTTGGAGTATCAAAGAAACGAGGAGTAGGTATACTCATAATTTTAATATCCGATATTGGTTCATCTGGCAGAACAGAATTTAAAAATTTTGGCGTTTCCATTTGGATGTCATACAAAACTTGTTTATAAGGTGTTTCAAGAAATTCTGATATATTTAATCTTGCACCAATTTCATTGTGCAGGGATAGCCTTTCTGCTTCTGGGGTTTCATTATTATCATCATTATTTGATTTATTTTGGTTTTGAATGACTTCAGGAACTTTCTGTACAGGCTCTACGTAAGTATTAGCAGCCACCACATTGAAAGTTGGTTTAACTGTAGGTTTACTTTCAGTATGTATTTCTGATTGTGCATATTGTTCTTCCTCTTCTTCTAGTTTTCGCCTCTTCTTTGATTTCTTAGGTTTAGGAGATAATTTTCTCTTACTACGCGGCTTTTTTCCGTCAACGTTTCCTGTTGTATCCGTTGTTTTATCAGCATTTTCAGCAGTTACATCGGTTTTTTCAGTAGTAAAGTCGGCTTTATCAGTAGTTGCATCGATTTTGTCTGAGGTTTTTTCTGTACCGTTATCGGTTTCATCTGCTTTATCAGTGGTTTTATCCTGTTCAGACTTACTGTCAGCAGCTTTTTTATTCTTCGGCTTTCTAGGCCTGGGTTTCGGTTTTGCTGGAGGCTTGCAAGCATAACCGCTCGCTGTGGCTAAAGCACGTAAATCAGCGTCCCAATTAACCTTTTTCTTATTTACAACTGTTTGCTTATTATCACTATCCACTGTTAATTTATTGTAATGACAAGATTCTATCTTATGAACTTTAACATTGCTCAAATCAACAATATTATTTTGACTATTTCCTGTTTCAGAGAATATCAAATTAGGACTTCTAGAAACAACAACATCAACAGGTTTATCTTCAGTTTCGTTAGGAACTACTTCATTTATCGTCTCATGTAGTATTCTCCTGGGAGTTGTAAAGTCTAGAACTCTGATATGCGAATTTCTACGTGGTGTGGAAGATGACTTCCTGACGGGTGGTAACACTTGAGGAGTGCTCGTTTGGAGAGAACAAGCAATGACATTATCTTTAGGAACAGATGCATTCTTTATAAGATCAACTGTTTTTACCAAACCTGGTTCTTGAACAGGTTGTATCTGGTCTATCTGTGGTAGCTCAGCATCAGGTTTCTTTGTTTCTGCTGCACTACTTGACGAAATATCTATGACAAGAGGACCAAGCAATTTTGGCGAAGATACCGACGTCGTTTTGGGTTTCTGCAACTTGTGTGCTAAAACAGGTTTAGATTGAGAACTGTTCGGTGGGGGACCTGTAAAAAATACATACATTAATTGTTACTTCTAACTGACTCCATGTGTATATAGCGTCTGACCGTAAGTCGATTCCTAGCCCAAGCCGAAGGATTATGAAACTTTAAATTTTCAGTACAAGATTGACTTGCCGGTGAGCCAGTGTGATTCATACGGCTCGCGCCATCTTAAACGTTCGTTTGATTAGTTGTTAGTAGAATCTTTTAGCTATGGCTAAACTTTGACCAAACTGAAGGTGGCCGAAACCGAAAGTTCAGTCGGACACTAAATAAATTATTCAACTTAATTACATTATCATTATTTACATAAAGCAACATCTTACCTGATGCTGGCACAACTATAATAGTAGGCATCGCCATAATTTCATCTTTCGTGTAGTTGTTGTTTACAATAGGTAGCTTCTGTTTATAAGCCGGTGTACCATTTATAACAATGGTTTGCATCAATGGCGTCGAAGTAGTTGCCTTAACGTTGCTCATTGAAGGAAATGGCTTGTCCACTTTTATGTCCGAAATTATTTTAATTTTTTGATCCTTACATTTAGGTTTTATTCTAGGATATGGATAGTTGCTATACTGATGAGATTCTAAATCAGTATTTTTTGCTACCTCATTCAAATTATTACCGAAACCTGTATTTGTATTGTTAGATACTGAAGCCCTGAAAATATAGAAATTTGAAGAACTTAATTACCACACCCCATTAACATTAAATTTTGTTTGATTCCTTTAAAAGCTTTTCAAGTAGATAAATATCCATAAATTGCATGTATTCAAAAAATATATCAGAACTTACAGAGCTATCGAATTTTCCGACGTGCTCGAATCTGGCACAGGAACATTCCGATTTTCGTGACCTGTAAAATAAATAAAAAGTTATTAATTACAATATACAAAGAGTAGCCTTGCATATGACACGAGAATTTCAAACAGACGCGGTGCTCTACAATGCATCTTATTTTCAAACATTAACTTTATAAAAAACTAGCTTTTACTTCCTTCATCGTATCTTCTAGGTCGTAAATTATCCCACAGGAACTTTTGTCTACGACAGTGAAACTTCCCATAATGATTGAGTGAGTAATTTAAATACAGGGGTTTTAGTCATAAGTCTGACAGCCAATTCCGCGACAGAATGAGAGAATTTAATTGATGAGTTTTGCAACCCAAAAAACACAATAGATATACCTACCACCAACTCCAGATGCAAAATCATGGAATGAGCTTGCATTAGGAATACTATTGTTCAGACTTTCAGCTTGAGATTTGTTCTTACAAACATTCTTCAAGATAGTGTTAAATTCTTCTATTTTGTCTCTGCATTCTGGTGTGTCGGTGGGTTTAGTCTGCAATGACAAAAGCCACTAATATTTTAAATGCAAGGGTTTGTTATCGTTTTAATTGGATAAAAATAAAAGCAGGCATATATATGCAGTTAGTAGGACAATACAATGCTCACCAGTCGCAGTGTTTTAGAAACAAGGCAGTGTTATTGACTCAATTAGAATAATTATTAAATAACTGTAAATTAACACACCCTCTAATTTGTGAGTGTTTACTACAACGCATGAAAAGAGAGATGTGGTGCGGGATCGGTCCTGGGGCCGTTCCTGTGGAACATCGGTTACAACTGGGTGGTACGTGGCGACCCTGACGGTGTCGGCGTAATATGTTACGCTGAAGACACGCTCGTTCTGGCGGAGGGAGAGTCGCACCAGGCGGCGGCCGACCTGACGACCCAGGCGGTTGCGACAGTCGTTGGAAGGATCCGGCAGTTGGGATTCGAAGTGACGCTGCACAAAACAGATGCCATGTGTTTTTGATGGCCGTCTGAACGCGCAACGATCAGAGTAATACAAAACGGTGGGAGGGGTTCGCATCGGCGTCGGGAGGACCATGAAGTACCTGGGACTCGTCCTCTCGTCCGGTGGAACTTCAAGGAGCACTTCCTGCGTTTGGCCCATAAGCTGAACCGGGCAGCATCTGCCCTCAGGCTCCTGCCCAAACTTAGCGGGAGTCAGAGCTTCTGTCGGAGGCTGTACGCCGTTGTCATGCAGACCATGGCCCTTTACGGGGTCCCCGTGTGGGCCCGGAGCATGCGGATGCGATCAGCAAAGCTGGTCGCATGCCAGAGGGTCATGGCTATCCGAATGATCCGAGGATATCGCACGACCGCCGGCAAATCGGCCAGCCTCCTTAACGGATTGCTGCCCTGGGATCTGGAGACGACGGCCCTCCAGCGCGTCTATGAGTGACGCGTGGAGGCGCATCGCCGGGGCGAAGTCCCAATGCCTCGACAAGTCGAGGCAGTGGCGTTAAGACCCCTCTTTGAGGAGTGATTGGATAGGTGTCAAGGCGTCCTAATCTACCGCTCTGCCCTGGGTGGGAGGACGCATTTGATGATTTTACCAAGATTTTAAAAAAAGCATGTACTAAACATCCAAGAAAATAATTTTGTAACACACAAGACTGAACGGTAAAGTCAAGTGTGGCAATGCTCCAACACACACAATTATGCAATAACTTACAAATAGTAACAGATTATTTGGATGCCAAATAAGCAAAACAAAAAAAAAGTGGTACCTTCTCTGTATGACAAGAGGCCACTGACTTGCACCAAGTCAGTTTTATGTCAGGTACTTTTACCCAACAACGGAGGGTAATCTTTTTTTTTATTATATTGCCATCAATAGCAAGCTGACTAAAAGTCCCCTTCACTATTTATTCAAAGGACTGCATTTTATAACAAAAAGAAGTTTTTATGCTCCAGTTTTGGCCACGGCACCAATATTTGTATAACCGGTTTTACTAAGGGTTAATACTATTAACTGGAATGAGAGGATCAGGTAGGCAGTTGTCTCATAACCTATTCAGCTGCATCAGTTTTAGATTGCCAACTGATTTCTCCATATGATAATTTAGGTTGGGAAAAGATTAGGCAGATGAGATACAAAGAATTTGTTAATACTACAATAATTAAATATACTTACAATTGATGACAGAGGTAAAGAAGAATTGTCACTAGGTTTGATATCAGAACAATGAGTATTAGAATTTAATGCATTCAGTCCACTGCCACTGTTGTTCAAGGCACTTGAAGATTGCTTTGTACTCTCATTTAAATCTAAGTTGGCCTCTGAAATACTGTTCTTTTCCAGCACTCTGACATGTTTCTTTCGTGTTGTGACATGGTTTCCTGTAAAGATAAAGATTAAGACTTTAATTTAGTTGTGACTATTTGCAACTGGAAATTGCAGGCAAGATCTGGGTAAGATTGACACAGACCCGGTAAAAGGCCTATTTTATACACAGTAGTGGGTGGCAACAGGCCCTCCATCTGATGTTTCTCTATAGACAAATTTATACACAAAAAATGTAACATCATAAATTTCACACTATCAACAAACATACACTATCAACAACATATTTACTTAGGTGAAAGTTCACACTATCAACAAGGACAAACACTTTTAAACCAAGAGAAGCAGTGAGAACATTAAAGTACAAACCTGGTAAATCTTCCAATGCTGTGGTTTCAACAGAAGACTCCAAGCCACTGGTTTCCACATAGCTGGCTGAGACATTTGATTTCTGCTTACTTTTACAGGAACACCCTGATAAATTTGATGAGTTGCACAGCTCGCAGACATTTTGTTTGGAAATTTGTGATGTATTTTGTTTGACTAGACTGAAAAGACAGAAACAACATGTGCTAAGAGCTGAGAAGCATTTTACATGCAATATTAGGCTTTAATGTTGTCAGAATATAATTGTTTTTAAAACTGCAATTGATCTGAACATCAAGTCTTGTTATGAACATTGCATTTATAACCTAAAAGTGATGTTGAAAATTAAAAGTTGTTATCCTTGTATCACCAAGTGGTTATACTACAATATGGTGTACATATTAGTTACCTGATATTTTCAACGGAAGTGTCTTGCACTTGTATCTTGTTTATATCTGCAATATTTGCAAGGAACTTCACGACATCTAAGAGATTTGAACATTGAACCAGCTTCTTCCTCAAAATAAGGGGTTTACATGTTTCCACTGAAAAGGTGATGAAAAATATTACTCTATATGATAATATAAGTAGATTAGTAGAGTTAGCTATGCAAAGGCTCTCACTTTATCAGTAAGACATAAGTTACCTTACTTAAATATTTTTATGCTTTAAAAATTATTATCTTTACAAAACAATGGATCAAGTATAGCAAAACACAATGTCAGAAAGCAACTCAGTAAAGGCCCATGTACAAGCTACAAGAAATTGAATGTGAACTGCAGACTTAATCAACAAAGAATTCAGTTGATCAAATAAATACTGCAATGTAGTCCTTCAAACTTGCATGCTAATGTCATGCAAATTCTTGTCTCAATGAGGCTTAATTGTTATGCGTAGGTGAGAAACTCAGATAGGCCGTCAAACCATGTGAAATACAAGTTATTAGAAATTGGATAGGATGTCAAACATGACATAGTAGGGAAAAGACTAGGCAGATGGTGATACCAAGATGTGACCCTTATTTATATTGGTCTAGAAAAAGGCCTTTTGATTGGCCAAGAAATATCCAGACTGAATGCTTACTGGCAATTTTTGTTATTGTCAATTTGTGATGTTCAACAATGGATTTAGCAGGTGGTGCATATTAATAAACCATCAGAGTAAACAAGCTTTTAGTTGCAGCTTTAAATTATAGGGAAAGCTTTGTCCAAAAGTACTATTGAAGCATTTAGATGGAATTATTTATCATTTACCACACAAAAATTAAAAATGTGGAGTTCAAAAACTTATTTGATCCATTCTAGTAAGAAGATTATGAAGCATAGTTCTTTTAAAACATTGTTATTTAATTCATGCTTGAGTTTTAAGTGTTCAGAACTTGATTTAAGTATGGTAGTTCCTACCATGACCCTCTTATAGCAACTTTCTATAAAGTGTTATTTTTTACAGCATATTAGATGTATGTACATTCAAATGGTACAGTAGATTTATGTTTAAACTATGGGTGCGTTTCATTTATAACATATATGTACTGCTACTTAATATTATGTGTGACATGTCTTACATTGCGTGTTAGTAGGTAACATGTTTTGCTGGATACGATCAGCAGACCAGAACATCGAAAATATCATACATAAGGGGTGCCCATTTTATGGTAAACAATAAAAAAAAATGAACACAGAGGGAGAGACCCCACGGTACCAACCATATATTTTTACAGCCCTATATTCTGCCAGAATGTTCCTCAGTGATGTCATAAATATCCTGTCATATTCGTTTCTGAGAGCGTCCAAGTATGGACTCGCTTGTAGAAACTCATCATAAGCAGTCATAAGCTGCTCCTCAGCCAGATATCCTAAAACACAAAGAACGTAATTATCAGTCATCCCGTCCGTTATTTGGGATCGCAGTGTTCCCGCCAAATAGACAACATACCAAGCACTAGTTTTGCCAAATCTTGAGAAGGAAACGGTGGTAACGTCATTTTTTCACGTATTATGAACACTGCACTATATTATTTAGTAAGAACCACATTAAACTCAAGGTGATTTAATAACAAAATCACAAATTATAAACAGTGCGAACTTGCTCCAAATTCACGCACAAACACAATAGACAAAACACAGTTGAAAAAACAACATACTGAATGAACGAATCCATGAACAACGAACGCCTCTTCTACTTCTTCTTTTTTTATATGTTTCTGGTATGGCTTCAAGGCTTTTAAGCTAAATCAAACTGTGAAGCAAACTGTATAGATATTACCATTAGCGTGCCAACAGGTGCCGACCAAACAATACCGATACGATACGATCATTAGAACATCGAATAATCGAATCATGATTATTGAAATCGTGAATTCGACCATAGATTCAAACAGAACCGAGTGATCCAGGACATCTTTCACGCGAGAGAGGTCTCTATCACGCTTGCTGCAGCTTCTTTCGCTAGCATTACTGCTTCGCAGTATGATTTGACTGCTCTCCAGGCCTATGTCCGTACAATCGCCTAGACCAGAGAGGGACGCTAGAGATCGCCACCGCTGATCGCCTCCACAAGGAACAACCGTGTTTCTCCTGAAACAAACGTGTCCAGTGAGACTTGCGTCAGGCAGAAGGTGAGGAAGCCGCGCGCACATTTTACACATAATAGCGACTCAAAATCTAACTTTATTTATTACACGAAAAGATATACATCTCCAGTTTCGTCGCGTCACGTCTCGTTGTGAACTTACCCTTAGTTAGTTCTTCCGTCAAAGTAACGGGAATTCTGCAGAACACTTCCGACTTTTTTTTATTTTTTATCTTGGTAAAATCATCAAATGAATCCTCCCACTCAGGGCAGAGCGGGAGGGGAGGGACTGTCAGACTCGTACTGACTGAAATCCACGGTGTCCTTCAATAGCCCTTTACGTTCTGGGGTCACGGTAATTCGTACAGACCCGCGACCAGAACACTTCCGACTAGAAAATATTTATAATTTAGTTTTTGTGAGATATTACAAGATATTTTGTTTTTTTTTTTCAACTGTTCCTCCACACTAGGAACTTCTCCTGTATCGTGGGTGTGTTTACAAAATATACACCAGCAGCCAGACCTGGAACAAGTATTTGTTCCGTGCGGGAATCGAACCCGCGAGACGCAGCACTAATTTGCCGACATAATTGTAGTAAAGATCTTATCTTACTAATATTGTAAATAAGAAAGCTGGTGAATATGTGTTTGTAGTAACAAACACATATTCATTCATTTTCAGGCAAAAACTACTGCTGAACAGATTAATGGATTAACGCATAGGACAACTTTAAAAAAAAAACCTTGAAATCATACAGCCACTGCGCTAACCATGCCGTCACTTTTATCCCGATTTTATAATTTTCGTTGGATAATTGTCGAGTTGTAGCAGGTGAAACCGCTGGCAACAGCTAGTTCAATATAAAAGAATGAATCACTTGAATGCGTTTATTCATAAAGTAAAAAGCTTAAACATATTGCCCTATTACATATGCAATTTTGAGAGTAGAATATTCTTATCGCGCCATTTCAACATCTTGATTTTCCAGAAACTTCAGTTTTATTGTAACAGTGTTAGGGGTTGTAATGTCGGCCACCAAGATATCAGCACCATTGTATAATCCTAGTTCTGTTACTTTCTTTTTCAAATTATCCCTAGTTCTTTCTTCAATGCTTTTTATTGATGACATGTATAATGTCTTGTTACGGCCATTGATGACTGTTGTTATGCCTGAAATAAATTATATTGAAAACATCCAATCCCTTAAAAAACAATTACTTGAATGGATTGTTGATGAACATTACAAACCTGGACTCTTCATTAAAAATACTGGATCTTCACAAAGCTTATCATAAATTGTCTGCAAGGTTGCATCTGGTTCAATCTCCACAACTCTTGTGGTGTTACTGCAAGCAACACAATCAGGCCTCCTCTCTGCATTGAATGTATATGTGTACACTCCATCAGCCATGTTCATTACCATGTAGTTGTTCATGTTGGCACAGCAGGATGAGGCCAGCTTGAAAACCTGCAAAGAGTTTAAACATTAAAAGAAAAAAATAATTAAAGCTTCTGAATTTGAATAATTTTGTTGAAATAATACCTCTGTAGCACAACATGCAGCAATGGCAGCATTAGTACTAGCTACTGCTGGAATAATATTCTTTAAAACTCCCTGAGTCAGTCTATAGGTAACATTGGATATCCCATGCTTGACTGCTCTATCTTGTGCCTTCTCAAATACCCAAGCAACATGCTGAGGGTCATCACCATCAAGAGCTGTGTTGGCACCCCATGGGTTTTCTTTGGCCCATTGAATGACTTTAACATATTCAATGCAATGCTCTGGTAATCTGAAATGTGAGAAACAATTTAATTTTGAAAAACAATAAAGTACAAATTAGCATGAAGAAAATTTAAAATTTAATTATTACCTTGGAGTATTAGCAATGGTACAGAGAGGAAAAGTTTTCTGTGGTGGATATAAGTCCAAGGTGCACTCAATACATGCACTCATGCCTGGCAAGATTACTCTTGCATTGCCTTTGAATCCTTCAGTGCCTCCATCAACCAGGGGAATGATGCTACTTTGGTCTAGACTTCCTGAAAATTGTGATACTTGTCAGTTAATCACATTTTTTTTTAAACACTTCTTATTGTCTCAAACTAGCATCAAATCTTTTAAGGCAGCTAAATAAAAGGCTTGGTACTTAAAGTTAGTTTTTGCCATTAGCATGCACCACCCTTCAGAAGTTTCTAGGCATAGAAACGAAACTAAACTACTTAATAAATCTTTAGGAGATACCCAGACATATGAGTGAAGAATAAAAATCAGTAATTACTGTCATCATTATACTGCAATAGAGACATCAGCATGCCATTGAGCCAGCGCCTTGCCACAATAGAATCTAGACCACACACAACTATATGGAACTGTCTATAGAATCCTTCATCTAAGTCTTGGATAGCACAATGGTGAGCTACTGCTTCACAGCCAGGTATTCTGAAATGAATTAGTTACATAGTTAAATAACTGTAGTAAGTACTAACTTATTTATTAACTTATTTTAGTAATAAAATGTTGAAAATAATACAATTATACATGCTTACCTCTTGTTAACAAATTCTACAGCACATTTAGCTTTAGACAATCCAATATCATGCTTCCTAAACAGAAACTGTCTATTTAAATTGGAAAGCTCTATGGTATCCATGTCCACTATATGCAGTTTCTTGAATCCCATCAAAGCCAAGTCTTTCAATAACTCGCAGCCTAGGCCTCCAGCGCCAACAATTAGCACTTTACATGAATCCATTATGAAGTCCAATATTTCAGGCGATGGCTCGAAATCTGGATGGCAAAAAGGACCAGACCTTTCCAACAGTTTTCGTATATGATACCATCGTCTTTGCTGGTAATCAGATGATGTTTGATTCTCACCGGATGCCATTGTTTTACCTTCTGATTTTTTGACAACAGCCTTTTACCTTCTGACAACAGCAGATCTTGAAATTATTTATATGCCAGTAATAAACCAATTCGAGCTAGCCGGTTTGCAATCAGCAAAATTTAAAATTACGAAATCTAGCTCGCTTCTGTAGTCTGCTACTTCACTAAATTGATTTTTTTTTTTTATTGCTTTGTTGATTTTTTTTTTTTTTTTTTTTTTTTTTTTTTTAGTTCTAAATACATACATATTATAGATTATATACAGACTATAAATAAAAACTTACTAGTAATATGTACACAAAAAATAAATAAAACAAAAAATAAAACATTCAAAGGGCGTCAAAGAATACGTCCACATCGCTGTCAACAGGAACAGTGCCCAGAACGCTGGCAGCATTGCCACGTTGTATGGCAATGCTGATTCGTTGACCTAGGAATAGGCCAGCCCTCTGGTCACCTGAAGAGTCGACTAATCGCCTGGCGATGTCCTTAAAAACGTTGTGAGCACTCGGACCCCATGGCCCCAGAGTTTCAACCCCAAACGGCTCAAATACATTGCTACTAGCTAAGCCAATGTATTTGCGCCGTTTAGAGTTTTCAGCACCTGCAGCAGCAGCACCAGCACAACACGCTGAACTAGGAAGATGGGATGGCGCAAGGGTGTCGACACATGTTGCATCCCACACCAAAGGCCTACCCAGCTTCCATGGCATTATGGTCATACCATCTGGTCTCTTCCCATCGTCGCGTGCCAAGCCACTGGGTTCTAAGACGGCTGGCACCCCGGCGGTGACAAGAGCACGACGGATTATGTCATTTAAGCTAGCGTGTCGTGCTAACCGACCTGCACTCCTACTGCAGGAAAGGCCATGGTGCCCGAGGCAGTCGACTGCTTCACCACATTGACAACGGTGTGGAGCACCACAAGGAGCACCCAAACGTAGGCAAGTAGCTATCCGGAAAGTTGAATCACCCAGCATAGTACCTATGTTGGGTGAAGGTAGCGCCTGAAGCCAAAGGCCCGACTCCCACTCACCCACAGCCAGCAGGCGGGCACGATCCGCAGTATTGGTGGACGTATTAATGAGATTATTCCGTACCAACCTGCAGAGCGGCTCATCCCACTGTCTCTGAGAAAACGGGTTCACGGGCCGATCCGTATCTGGGCAAGCCACTTTCCAGGCGTCCTCGGCATCGGTCAAACACGGCACTTCGGAGTCGACCAGGGAGGAAGATAAAATTCTCTTGGTCAGCTTTTCAGTGCTGTGGACAGAGGACAGGAACGCCGGTAAGCTAACACTGGAAATTTTGCGGATACCGAGCCCACCAAAACGAATTGGAAGGGTTGCTTGAAGCCACGCTCGGTCATCCAGGGCCACATTAAGAATCGATGTCAATGTGTTACGAATAATTTTGTCAATTTTGTCCAAGAGTTGTGGATGTTTGAAGAGGGGGGATGAACGAAGAAAATACATGAAATTTGGACCAAAACAACAATATCTAATTAGGGTGAAAGCCGAATGTAAACTAATTTGGGAGAGTCTTTCCGAAATATCATCAAAATGTTTAATTTTGTTATCAATAAATGATGGGAAACTTTCTGCCAAAATAGGGGAACCAAGGAGGTGCAGGGAACTTTTATTTAAGATGGTGATATTTGGAGCTATTTCATTAAATTTATCTAATGTCGATTGTCTGTCGGTAGCGTCAGTAACAAAAATTTCACATTTGGATGAGTTTAATTGAAGACCTATTAATTTAAATTCATCTTTCAGGAGTTGTAGGTCAGCTAGAACGGTACTTACGTCACCTCCTAAGGTTCCATCGTCTAAGTACCACACGTTAAATTTTGAATTTAATTTTTGGATAATGGGATGAATACATAAGCTGAAAATGACTGGCCCAAGAGGGTCACCTTGTTGGCAACCAACTGCAGATTCCAAAACGTTGTTCTTGTAGAGTAATTTTGAGGGATGTCTGTAACATTGCCAAATAAAACCATAAATTTCGGGTATTTCCTTTTTGACTTCTGCCAACAAAGTGTCCCTGTTAACGGAATTGAAGGCGTTCTTCACGTCAACCTTGAGGATGACCTCACCTTTACCTGAATTTAAAAAAGAGGACAAGGAATGTACGGCAGCCTCACAGCCCCCTCTGGAACCAAAACCAAGTTGTAGGGGCTGGAACTTTGTTGCAAGCGTTTCACTGAACAACTTGCAACATATTTTGGCTGCCATACGCCTATAAGTGCAACCGACGGCTATGGGACGAATACCGCCGTCCCTCTTGCGCAGGGCGCAGAGGTTAGCCCCGTACAAGACATCGACGACGGCATCGTTCACGCCGCCGGAAAGCATTAAGTTGATCAAAGCCGCAAGCTCCTTCATGAGCGACACACCAGCTTCCCCGGCGCCTGAAGACAACAGATCCTTTAAATGCTGTGGAGTCAGGCCGTCGAGGCCGCCGGCGGATCCGCTGCGGAAAGAGCTCACGGCTGCGATCAACTGTGGAGCGGTAATTTGGATAAATGAGTCCTGAACAAGGGGGTCGGGGTGGATAGGTGGGTCGGGGAAGGTTAAGCCATCCGCAGGCGCCGGATGTTTACTCTCCAGGGCTGAAAGTGTCTCTGGAGAATAAGGCGCCACCACATCACTGCTGAACAGAAGTCTGGCGGCCCCCCTAATGTCACCCTCACTTAATTTTGATTCTACATGCGAACAAACGCCTTTATGTGAGGAATTAAGGAAAAAGGGTAATTTTGAGTCCAAAATATTTGTCGAATTGTTACAATTTTCTTTTACTAAATCTGTTAATGATTTTTTAGCTGCCAAATTTCTTTTCACGTGTAGAATCCTATAAGGAAAGGTGAGTAACTGCTCCCAGGCTCGTTCCGAGTTTTCCTGGGTCGCGAGACGGACACATTGCGCCAAACTCAGTGCAACAGACCGTCTCGCGCCCCGGGGAACCCTCTTCAATATTGGAGTAGAATTTTTGAATTTAGATAAAGTTGACCACAAAGCTTGATCTGAAAGTATTGAAGACGTGATTGAGGCCGGGGGATCCAAAGGTACACTATGCGGTTTATGAACCTTCCCATAATGTATCTTGAGCCCCCGTTCGCCTTTAAAGAAACGAGCCTGGGTGCAGTGAGGACATCTCACAAGCTGCACATCCAGTGATGCGGTAGGTTGACTAGCACTACCAATTCCGGCATCGCTACAGCCGACGCTGTACATTAAAATAAAAAGGTACACTTACCAGCTATATATACACATTAAAATTGATTGATGTCACTGTCTCCTTGTCAATATCACTTTTGTCTTCGTTCTGTCAAACTGTCAATTTTTGTCTTATGTCAGGATTCAGGACAATAACAGATAATCAATATTTCTGTCTGTATTAGTAGTTGTGCTATTTTTCATGGAAAATACGCAGTTATCTCATGCTTTTATTATAATTACATCTTCATTAAATAAAGGAGAAAATATCAATGTAGTCGGTGGGTAAGTATGAAAAGAAAACTACGTCAAACGTTTAGTGTAATAATCTAGTGGCGCCCTCATCTTTGTTATCGGAAGTGATTTCTGGTTTTCTTTCAATCAATCACGCATAATTTTATGGTTTTTCAGCGTTTTTCATTAATTATTCACAGAATCAATGTAAATGTACGATTGTTTTTGGTTTTTATTATATTATTTCATGGTAAAATTAAAATATTTTAATTTTTTTACATTATTTTTCTTTACATGCTATAGTTGTACATGGCCATGAGAACACAGTTACGTCCTATAGAAGATATTCATTTGTTGAAAATGGAGGCGTGATGGAGGTGCAGTTGTCGTAAGACTACGATTTTCAAGTTTGCGGTTGTGAAGATTTACACGTAAGTGTACATAATTAAACACTAGTATCGTAATCTAGATTGATTAAAACGCTAATTGCATCTGTTTAAATTACTTATAATCGCGTGTTATTGTATATATTTGAGGGAGAGACGGCGAATGTCTTGGTAGCTCTAGAAAATGATAATACCATGCCTGAGTCAGATAGGAGGCAAGATATCGTTTCGTTGCTAGTTGTTACGGTAGTAATAAAATAATAACGAGGCTTAGGCAACTATTTCTGATATATCTTTCCACAAAGTTTTATCTGTTACTTCATTGTCAACATGGTTGGTCAGCGTTATACAAAACAGTGCCAACACAAAGTGCGTGGTATTTATATTCAAATCTTATGTCTAATGTAAATTACCGAAACAAAACTTTTCATCGAAATGTTAGTGTATTTTAGAATTGTATGAGATAAAATTTGTTATTTACATAACATGCATATTCTTTTAGGTTCAGCATGGCTGGCAACAAGGTAAATACCAAAACAAAAGGTAAAGAAGAGAAAAGTAAAGGTAGTTCGAAGAATGTAAGTCAAACTAGTGAAGAGACAGAGGACACTGACTTTACTTTGCTTAGAAAACCTATACATACTAGTATCACAGGGTTTGGTCAAGCAAGGAAGATTTTTGACTTAGCCACTGAAGAAGTAAGTTGGACCTACAGTGAATTGAAATAAATTGATTGTAATTTAAATTATATTAATAATTTGTATTCTTATTTATAATTCCAGCTCAAAGACTTACTATCAAATGAGTGTGATTTACTGTATGAATGCAAAGTCTGTAGAAATCTATTTAGAAGCTTAGCAAATTTCATATCTCACAAACGTATATATTGCAAAGAGAAGTTCAACACATCTGTTCATAGCCATTTTATCAATGCTACTTCAACAGTAAGTATTATTTTCATAGATGTCTTGATAACATAATTTCACAAAATTCCAATTCAACGCTGTCAGTTGGTTATCTTATAATTTATTTCTAATTGAATGGTTACTTGCTCTTTACAGTTTACTGAAATGCTAAAAATAAAACGCTTGGAGCAGGGATATCAAGATTCACTCAAGGAATCTATTGATATTGAAAATAATGAAATGGATGATGTAGATGACAGGGTACCACTGACTAAAGATTTGACAGCAATTGTAGAAAAAATTGCACAAAATAAAGGAGTTAGTGAAAATAATCGTGAAGAGCCATTAATAGCTTTGCAGAAGATACCAAATAGTACTGTGGCTGTTTTTCAAAGTGTTCATATGTATGAAGACAAACAGAAAGAAAACATGAAAGTACAAGTAAGTGTGTATTTTGTGTTATCGCTGTGCCATAATTATACCTTTGATCATAACTAGTTTACCTGACTGCTTAAATGTCAATGTGATTGTAATTTGTAATACACAATATACAAAACTTCTGATAGTCAAGTAAATGTGGTGGGAATTCTAATTAATATAGATTAGAATAAATTAATATTAGCTTGAGTATTTACCCATTACATACTAACATTTCCTGTTTTTAAACAAAACATCACACCAATGATTGCTACTAGCAAAGCAGTTATATTATGTTGTTTGGGTGCTGTATAATTTTTTTTCCTTATCCTGGAATCAAACTGTGGACTTGCAAACCCACTACCATACCTTCAACCACTGAACCTAAAGAGAGTTTTTTTTTAATAAAATTGCATTATGTTTCTAGGTGAATGAGCTGGACAAGATTTTATCAAGAGATGTAGCAGTTTTACAAAGTGATGGAAATTTCAAAATCAAAAGTTCAGTTTCAGAAGAGCTTGATAATGTTATACAAATAAGTGATGATGAAGAAAATAGTGGCAACACTAATATCCTCAAGTGCAAAGTCTGTGAGTGAAAGTACAAGAACTTAATGTCATTTTTCTTACTTTCTTTGTTTGTAGGCTAGAGAAAATGAGTACAAAACAGTTACCTTTTTTGTCAAAATCTTTATCTCTATAGTTATAGAGCTAAATATTTTGACACAGTTTAAAAAAACGGCTATTAAATATTTAATAGCCGTTTTTTTTTTAACTTTACCCAAGACCGTGACCGTGACACGTAAAGGGATATTGAAGGAACACTGGATTTTAGTCAGTAGGTACGAATCTGACAGTCCCTTTCGCCACCCAGGGTGGGAGGAGAAATTGGATGAATTAACCAAGAAATATAAAGGGTATTGTCGTTTGCGAATAATTTGAATGACTCATAATATTTAGTTTCGGCGTTTTTATTTTAAGATGTTTTAAGTAAGGAATGATGTGAAAAAGGAAGAAAGAACCTGTGATTTCAGGTTGCCGCCGACAATTTTAAAAAAGAATAGACTTACCAACCATACTAGCGAGCAAAAGGAATCACCGATTTTTCCGATTCTGCGCGATCTTGAGTACTTAATAACTAGTTATGAATAATAAAAATGGTACCATTTTAAAGGTTTAACTGTTAACTTGTAGCTTTAAAATTCAAATCATGCCATTATTTAACCTATCCCGGATCAATTCCTTGTAAGTGATCCCATACTTTTGCTCGCGAGTCTAGAAACAAGTAACTAATCAGTAGGGAGAGTTTCTGCAGGCAGGTGTGACCAGTTAGCGATCAGCTATTAATATACTGAATGCTATCGCTATTATATCTATTATTAGCTGTTTACCGTAATTTCACCCGCTGCACGTTTCCGGAGGGTCGTATAGTCTAATGTTGAATATCATAAAACCTTCTTCTAGAATTATAAACCAGTACTTTGCGAGAACTGGAATGGAAAATTAGGTAGTACTTTCATATGATCTCCGACCATGGATGCTGTTAGGGACCTATCTCAGGACCTTTTAAATTAAAGATAGTACATTAATTGATGTTAATAAACTAAGGAGCGCGCCAACTGTCAGTAGAGATCGGTTGCAAAGTGAGCGTTGGACGGCCCGCGCACCGCACCTCACGTCGCTGCAGCCGATGAGTGCCAGAGACGATCGAACAGATGCTTTTATAAAAAAAAGGGACGTATGTTACCTTATATAAGCTTCCCTATCAAGAAAAACTCTCATCGTTGGAGGAAATAATATACCTGAAGAAAATAAAGACCCTCGTGGTGTATACCACGAGCGTCTAAATGGACGTATCTCCATTCGTCCACTCCTCACTTCTTTTTAGGTATCGGTATCAGCGGCGTTGAGTCTAATTTAACAATCAATATTACCTATTTCAGGTGACATGCAATTCTCAACTCAGAAGACCTTGAAATTCCACATGAAGTACAAGCATGTTGAAAGTCGCCTGGTGTACCCGTGTCCTGACTGTTTGGAGATCTTCTCTACGTCTTGGAGTGTTTACAGACATCTCTTCAAAGTACACAGGTAAATATTTTAAATTTAATGTTAAAAAGCGTGTATTCCCATGATTACATCATAAAAAATTGTGGCCAAGAAGGGTATGCACAGCTGCAGGTATGCCATCAGTTTCCCCTTTGGTCCAAAGACCTTGGAAGACATCCCTAGTCTTTAAAGAAGTGTATTCTGTGGATGTTGCATTATAATGATGCATTTTTTATTTTCAGAAATTTTACTTGTGCTGTGTGGTGATGGATTAGCTATCATAGATAGGAGGCCTGTACCTCAACCGTAATCTTTCTTATGTTGACTGCTAGAGAATAATTTACCTAAATTATTTCCTTTGTTCTTAGCAGCACATATTTTTGTATTTTAGTTTGCAATGATAAATGGTTATTTCTGTTTTAAAATAAAAAATAAAACTTTACTCTTTTCAAGAAAAACTGCTGCACAAATTAGAAGACTGAGGGAATCGATTCAAGCGAAAGCTTTCAAAATGAACAATCCTCCAGCTTTCTATGAGAAACGTAAGAATAATATAAAAATTGCTGCTGACAAGAAAATATCTGAAGAAGAAAGATTGGAACAAGAGAATCAGGTAAATTTTAAATCTTCTCCTTTTAAATAATCATTGAAGAAAATACCCCAAAAGAGAAACACAGGTTTAAAGGTCCATGATTTTGAAAAAATCAAACAATTCTCATTGCAAATATGTATCTGCTAGGTGGTAAGAGCGTCTGTTGTACCGAATCCTGCTTGCAGTGGATTTTTTCCTTTGCAAAGAAAACCTTTCATTCTCATTGTGTCACAGTTTAACTAAACGGCCAACCCAAATACTTTAAGAGAAAATCGCCAGACATATGTTTTAAAAGTACTGGGCAATGATGATTACGTCTACCAGTCATGGTGGGCTGTCGGGCTTTCTAGTCAAGGCGAGCTGACGGGTTGACATCAGTCGTAGGTGTGAATGTACGTTTATACAATTCTAGCATCTGACTCATTGCAATAGTATAAACTGTGAGGTTTTAGTCTGTCAAAATGTAACACTTAAAATTTCCTATACAAAAAAAAGGTAAATCATAACAAATGATCCACAGGCTTGGATGGATAACATGGAGGGAGACGGCGAGCTGCCGCGCTGCGGCGGGTGCGGGCGCACGTTCGAGCGGCGCGCGGCGCTGGCTGCGCACACGCACACGTGCCAGCCTCGCTCGCGCGCCCTCTCGCGCCGCCCGCAGGAAACTAAGAAGATAGAAATTCAAATACGCAAGGACTACCACAAAGGACCACCTGTTTCTTTGAACCTGCCTGTGAAGACAACTGATGCTAATGGTAATTATTTCTGTGGTGTGTGGTTCGTTATATAGTTTTGATTTGCGTAAGATTCTATAAACAAAACAGGACAGCACAGGTCAAAATTAGTCAATTTTTTTTATTTCTTCATAAAACACGCTCATAAGACATGTTTTATTTTATTTTACAGAAAACAAAATTACCAAGGATAAGGATGAACTTCAAGTTGCACCTAAACCTAACAAAGAAAAAGAAATCGTGGAGGAAGACATCGAAGAAGTTGAAGAAGATAAAGACGATGAGGAAGATAAAGATGATGATGACGATGTTCCCATGGACGTCAGCGATGACGATACACAATCCAATGACGCTACGGAGTCCTCTGGGAAAGAACCTGAGAAACCACTCATTGAACTACCCAAACTCAACATCAGATTGCCTTTCGCACATCAAGCAGAAAAAAGTAACCTCACCGCTTTCAGGCAAAGAATCCAACCAGAAATAGACTTTAACAAATTGCTATGTAAGAAATGCGATACGCAATTTAGCGAAACACAAGAATTATACGACCATGTAGCTGAGCACGTTAAATGGTTGCGCTATGCCTGTAAGTTGTGTAACTATAAGCACTATTCCTTTGAAAAACTGCCAGAACATGTGAAAGTAGTGCATAAGCTGAAAGGTGATAAAGACTTTTACTATAGTACCGTTAAAGCAATCGATGGTACTGAAGCATCGGAACTGTGCGAGTGTCCTGAAGAAGTACCCGAAGCTACTGAAACTAGTCCTGATTCTAGACGACCTAGCCGATGCTCCAGTGATTCGAGTCGATTGTCTGATGATAGTTCGTCGAGTAGTACTCGCTTAGAAGCCTTGGGAAGAAAGCGGAAAATGTTCCAAAACAAGACTAGTGCAAAAAAAAGGAAAGAACTTGGAATGAAAGGTAAGTACATTTCTACACAATATAGACTTAAGCCTTTTTTTTATCGTGATAAAATCATCAAATGAGTCCTCCCACCCAGGGCAGAGCGGGAGAGACTGTCAGACTTGTACTGACTATAATCTACGGTGTCCTTCAATCGCCCTTTACGTTCCGGGGTCACGGTAATTCGTTACCCGCGACCCCGGCAGAGTTTGGCCCTCTAAAGGTCTCCGTCATTGTGCTGACACTCTTTGAGGCGCGAATGGAATACAATGCGCCGTCCTGACCCGGGCATGGTCCATGGTCAGACAGCGAGTCGCTAATTACTCGCCGCCCGCATACCTATATGCACTAAGCCTTTTTTTTTTTTTATCGTGGTAAAATCATCAAATGAGTCCTCCCACCCAGGGCAGAGCGGGAGGGACTGTCAGACTCGTACTGACTAAAATCCACGGTGTCCTTCAATAGCCCTTTACGTTCCGGGGTCACGGTAATTCGTACAGTCCCGCGACCCCGGCAGGCTTTGGCCCTAGAGGGGGGCCCCGTCACTTTGCTGACACTTATTTGAGGCGCGCGTGGAACACAACGCGCCGTCGACCCGGGCATGGTCCATGATCGGACAGCGAGTTATATGGACTAAGCCTTACGAAATTATTTAATAGTTTAACAAATAACTTGTTTCAGCTTCTCAAGACAAGGATCCGGATATTTCTCTTGACAAAAATAGTATAGAAAACTTTACCTCCCCAAATATAAAGAACTTTGAAGAGAATTCTTCAGACATTGATGATATAGACGCTAAAAAGCAGTTGACAGGTGAGAATTCATCTTCTGTGGCATCCCGAAGACCAGTAAGAAGAAAAACTAAACCTAAAAATGCAGATTTTGAATATGATCTATCAAATTTATTAAAAATGGAAGCGCAGGGCTATAGAGATTCTCAAACAATGGCAACTGCAAAAACAACACAAAGTAAGAAAAAAATTCAAGAAGTTCAAATTAATTATGAAAACCTAAATAAGGATTGCTGTGGAGCACTAGTCACTATGTCAAAAATATCTGTTGAAAGAGCTGCAGCACATATAAAAACCGATTTCTCGAATGCTTATCCTCAGAAAGACACGAGGCCGCCAAATATTTTTGCTAGACCCATGTTACCTAAGATTATTTCGAGGGCAGAGAAAATATCTCCTAAAAAAGATAATGAAGATGCAAAAGAATTACCTTCCCCGAGTCCTTTAAAAGCCAAGGAATCCCCAGCCCCTTATCCTGCGAAAGCATCCCCAGCCCCTAGTCCTGTGAAAGAAGTTACAACTCCTGTGAAAGGAGACACAACTCCTGTGAAAGAAGTCACAACTTCTGTGAAAGAAGTCACAACTCCTGCGAAAGATGTCACAACTCTCGTGAAAGAAGTTACAGCTCCTGTGAAAGAATTTACAGCTCCTGTGAAAGAAGTCACAACTCCTGTGAAAGAAGTTACAGCTCCTATGAAAGAGATTACGACTCCTATCAAAGAAGTTACGACTCCTATCAAAGAAGTTGCAACTCTTACGAAAGAGATTACAACTCCTGTAAACGAATTTACAACTCCTATAAAGGAAGTTACAACTCCTAGAAAAGTTCCTTTTGAAGAACCTACAAAGATTAAAAAAGAAGTTATAATAAAGATAGAAACGAATTCCCAAACAGGAACTTGTTTAAAGTCAGAAAATGATTCAAAGGTAGAACTTGATTCAAAACTAGAAATGAAATCGAAAACTGAAGTTGTTCAAAATGCACTTTCCTCTAAAGAACAAAGCAGTCTGAACTTGAAAAATAAACTGAACGATTTAGTTAAACCAAAAAGTATTCCTTCAATTGTTCCACTTAAATTTCGTCGTCAAAGTTTAGAAGTTATGAAAAATCCTATAATCAATAAAAATATTACTGACTTCACAAAATCAGGATTGAAAACAAAAATATTAGTTATCAAACCAATCAATAGGAATAAAGATGGAACACAAAAATTGAACTCTCCACTTAAATTTCAAACAATTAAACTGAAAGATCCGAATAAAAGAAGTTCCAAAGATGATAAGGATCAAGTAGTTGTTGTGAAAGTCCCAAAAGTAGATTGTACTTTATCTCGACCAGCGACTGATGTATGTAATAAAAGTAAACAACTAGCGCTAGCATCATCGTCCAAATCACCAGAAGACATCTCAACACCAAAAGACGATAAAAATGGTGCTAAATCTGTAGAGAATGGACCATCAAATATAGGACCGCCTAACCTGGAAGCAAGCAATGAACCCACCGAGCTTGAGAAAACTGCTTCAAATGAAATTGAAGATCCAAAAGTAATTGATAGTGAAACAAGTATCGCTAATGATGATACTGTTATAAGAAACATTACAGAAGAACCTGTAATTGATAGTGTTATGGATACATCAGAAAATGTTAATGCAACTGAATAGGTATTGTTAAATATTGAAACGTTTATCTTTGGTTTTGCTTTGAAGCACATTTCGTTTTATTCTCCTATAGTCCTTAAGTACCTACGCTATTAGGTAGAAATAACAAATTAAATACTTATAAGAAAAAACATGTTTTTTTACCTTATTACCTCTACTACTATGAGAGCCTAGAGAAGTGGCAAGTGTTAATCAAAAAAGCTCGGTAGTCTTTATTCGATTTTCAACCTTATTAGCAGGACTGTAAAGTTGAAAATCTATTAAAGGCTACGACACACGAACGAAACCGCTCTGCAATCTTGCACATGGGGGCTGGTGTCCTAGATAAATAGGGAGTTGGTAATTGGATATCGATCTCTGATCCGCTACACTGGCAAGCGATCTTTAAAGAGTGGTGCTATTCTGTAACATTCACGAGCTCACTTCCCACAGTGGTTCACTACCGAAGTCATATTTTTGAAAAGTAATATATTGCGGATTATTAACGCACTTCACCGCGTTTTCTGTAACCATGCTCGAATCACAGGTAGCCTTCTTTGTTATTTCCGATTTAATCACAAGACAAATTAGAATTCTCTAGACATTTGTATGAACAGGTACAGCAGTCAAAAAATACAAAACAAAGACTATTTGGGTGGAAATTCATAAATTATAACCACCCGCCCTGGGATGGAGTGAGAGGGATTGTCAGACATGTACCTGCATAGATATTAACTAAAAACGAGTTTCTACCATTGGCGTGCAGGGCCGCGGTCCCCTGTTTACAGTTCCGCAACAAACCAAAGCCCTACATTTTTTTTTGGTGTCGCGGATCTGTCTCATCGGGTGACCCTGACCCTGGAACGTAAAGGGCTAATTGAAGGATCACCGTGGATTTTATTCAGTACAAGTCTGAGAGTTCCTCACGCCCCGCCCTGGGTGACTCATTTGATGATTTTACCACGATGAAAAAGGCCCTACATTTGAAACAGTACTCAGGTTTTACATATTAATATTTGTAACAGCAAATCCTTTGCTAAATGCAATCTCGATCTTCAGTAGATTGCTTGTCTGTTTTGATAGTTATTCATTATTCGAGCATACTAACGAAAGCCTGAGGAGACTATTACCAGCCCGATGTCGCCGAAGAAGTGAGTATAGTATCTTTGATTGCCTATTGTGTTTAGGAAAGGCTCCAAACGTGAAGGTGTAAAAACTAATTAATTTAAACCGACATATTATAAAAAAATATGAATTGTCTAGGCTTCTCTCAGGATTCTACTCGACTAATAAACTTTGAAAAATGCTTGATGATTCTGAAGGTCGTATTATACGGGTGGTGAAACTTTTTATACCACCTGGGTCAGGGCAAAAAACAGGGGTATGTTTTTTCTAGGTGGGGGAAATAAATAAGTTGATAATGTGTATTTTTTAAAGGATGTTGCGTAACTACCTATGAGATTAGACGTCCAAGTCTAACCTACATAGGCAGCAAAATACTGCATTTGATAAATGTCTTCCATAGGTTGTGTGTTACGCAAAAATGCGGTGTACTATACTTACCTGTCATTACATTGATATCAATCAGCTTATACTGATACAAGACAATTCGGCATGCCTACCTAACCTCTACTTGGTAGGAGTAGATGTAAAAACAAGAAAACAAGGCTGTTAGTTTTAACTAAATTTATTTAGAAATAACATTACTTCCTCATTCGTGTCGGCATTTGATTAAGGATTTTCGGCAGATCTTGCCTTAGCTACCACTTTCCATAATTTACGACTTGGCCAAAGTTTCGGCCTTAGCCACAACTTCCTCAATGGGTCCAACCATGTAGAATGCAATTTCAGGTAGATGATCATACTCGCCCTGCAGGATTTGAGAGAAGCCTTTGATAGTTTCCTCAAGGGGCACGAGCTTGCCAGCGTGTCCAGTGAACACCTCAGCCACCTGGAAAGGCTGGGACAAGAACCTCTGAATCTTACGTGCACGAGCAACAGTCAGCTTATCTTCCTCAGACAATTCATCCATACCCAGGATAGCAATGATGTCCTGGAGTGACTTGTAGTCCTGAAGAATCTTCTGAACGCCACGTGCTACATTGTAATGCTCAACTCCAATGATGTTGGGGTCCATGATACGGGAGGTGGAGTCAAGAGGGTCCACAGCAGGGTAGATACCCAACTCAGCAATGGCACGGGACAGTACAGTGGTGGCATCCAAGTGAGCGAAGGTGGTGGCTGGAGCAGGGTCAGTCAAGTCATCAGCTGGCACGTAGATAGCCTGCACAGAGGTGATGGAACCCTTCTTGGTGGTGGTAATACGCTCCTGCATGGTACCCATGTCAGTGGCCAGGGTGGGTTGGTAACCTACAGCAGAGGGGATACGACCCAGCAGGGCAGACACCTCAGAACCAGCCTGGGTGAAACGGAAGATGTTGTCAATGAACAGCAGCACATCCTGTCCCTCAATGTCACGGAAGTACTCAGCAACAGTCAGACCTGTCAGAGCGACACGGGCACGCGCGCCGGGGGGCTCATTCATTTGTCCGTACACCAGCGACACCTTGGAGTTCTTGTCCTTCAGGGAGATGACTCCAGACTCGATCATCTCATGGTACAAGTCATTGCCCTCGCGGGTGCGCTCACCCACGCCCGCGAACACGGAGTAACCACCGTGCGCCTTGGCGACGTTGTTAATCAGCTCCATAATGAGTACAGTTTTACCGACTCCGGCGCCGCCGAACAGGCCGATCTTGCCTCCCTTGGCGTAGGGCGCGAGCAGGTCGACGACCTTGATGCCAGTGACGAGAATCTCCTGCTGCACGGACATGTCCACGAACTCGGGTGCCTCGGCGTGGATGGAGGCGGTCTTGTCCGTGGGGATGGGGCCACGCTCGTCGATGGGCTCACCGATGACGTTCATGATGCGGCCGAGGGTCTCTACGCCCACGGGGATACGGATGGGCGAGCCGCAGTCGAGTACGGGCTGGCCGCGGACCAAACCTTCGGTACCGTCCATGGCGATGGTGCGGACGGTGTTCTCTCCCAAGTGCTGCGCCACCTCCAGCACAAGCCGGGGCTGGCGGTTTTGTACTTCAAGGGCATTTAGGATGGGTGGCAAGTTGTCTTCGAACTGTACATCTACTACGGCACCGATGACAGCGACTACCTTACCTTGAGCTGTACCCGCTGCAGCGGCTTTAGCATAATCCCTTTTGTTGATGGTAGACACAGTAGCGATTTTGCCACATTCTGTGAGGGCTTTTTCAGCTAAAGACTTTACGGCCAAAAGGCCGCTCCCAACCCGACTTGCAGCTCCCAACATTTTTATTCTTTTAATGCACTTGGGCGATATTCGGCGCCCGCCCGTAAATTATGTAACCTTAAAAATAACTATAGACACGAAATCGCTAAACGTGAACTTATTGAACGGGCCCTGCCAGTGCAGTGCTGTCACTTCGTGTGTTTCGTTGTCTATGACAAATTATATTATTAATCTATCTCGATCGAATGTTGCTTATATTAAATAGAAATGAGGAAACTGAGTTGAAAAATGCATAGTGCATGTAGATAGCTATCTTCTTATTTATTCTTGATCTTAGACAAAAAACCGGGGAAGGATATCCTAGCTTTATTTACCATTTTCTCTTTGACAGTGACACTACGTCAGTGGCAAGATATGTCATTTATGTCAAAATGTCCAAGTAAAGCAAAGTGAAGAAAGAAAATTTTGAATCTGATCTCCGATAAATAATTAAACAGCATGTTCCGATCACGCGCTTTATCCCGCGTAGGTGTTTTAAATTAATATGATACAATTTCAAATATTTAACGTTAACAATCAAGCCTATTGTAACTTTCAGCCATCCTAACCTTAGAATTGTATTTTTGTACTGCTAAAGTTATTTTGGTATTTAGATGTAAACATATCAAGTATATTTGCAGGTATTATGGATACAGCGTATCCATATTAAAACGAATTATGCAAGACCATGCGTTAGTACTCTGTGTATTAACAAAACAAACACAAGGTATTTAAATACTGTGACTGTCGAAGATAGCTATGTCAAGAAGTTCATGAATGCTGTTGGATGGATGGACCAGTCTAGAACGGTAAATGGTGTTTTAGTTAAAAAGGACAGTTATATAACTTTACTCTTAAGTAAAGTTCCAATTCATTTTTTTTCTGACCTCTGTCATCTTGTTCATGGGCAAATCTTCCTCAATATCTTCCATCCTTGAACTTGAAATCGCATTTTTTTCTATCTAAGAGTAGTGATGAAAATGGATTTTAAGAAAAAAGTAAATGTCATATATTATTAATTAATGATTGAATCTTACACAAGCCTAATATTTGTGTTTTAACTTTTCTAGCGTTTAAAGCTAACAGGATACTTCCTTTACGAATGCATACCTGAAAATGTGTCTTATTCTGAATGGTTTGAAACCCTAGAGCTGCCTGACACATTTGCCTCATGGTTCACCATCACAGAGCTGCATGTATGGTTGTTGATGGTCCGCTACATGGCTGAAGATGTCCTGGTACCTACTGGTGAAAAGAAGAAGTATATAAAAGGTGATGGCCACTTTGTAAGGAACTGTATCATTGAGGCACTGTGGGCCGATGTTGCAAATAAAATAAAACTGTTGGAGGTAAATCTAATAGAACTATTAAGTAATTTAATCTTGTTAATTAGAATTTTTTAGGTTCAAGATATTGACATTCAACAGCAGATTATCCTCTTTAGACCTTGCTGATGACCTGGTAGTGTCTGATCCGTGTACACAACTTAAAATAAGTTTGGTATCTAAAATATACACTTCAGACTTTTGTAGGCCCAAAGGCTTTTCCTCCTTTTTTTTTCTTAGTGAATTCTTCAGACTCAATGTTTCAGACTTTGTGATTATTTTATTATTATATTACATGAAGCCCAAAATCAAAAATGAGTCAATAGTTTTTGGATCTTGTAACCCCAAAACCCATTATTTAGCCAACTAAACCATAACGAATTTTATCAAACCCATACTTAACTGAATTCCTCGTCAATTTCAGGGTGCTAATCCAGCAATAGCAAGAAAGCAAGTGTCAGAGTTATCAGAACAGTTCCAGGCAGCTCTAGTGGCGTATGATGAAGGGCTCAGTGATGACAAGATCATGGCTGCAGCCGTCTGGAGGAGGTTCTACTCACTAGCTGATGATGTTAAAGCTGAACACATTGAGAGGCTTGTCAAGTTTATTAGGCATCAGGTAAATGGCACCGCTTTCATGTAACTTCAGCTTTCACTTTTCCAGTGGCACAACATGATGTTGGAAATAGAAGATTGAATGAGATTTTCAAATTGCCCATTGTCAATTGAGAATAAGGTATTTTACTGCATAAAAAAATGAAAATCTGTTTAGTCTCTCAGTTAGAGTATTGAAAAATAATGGACACATTTCTTTCGTGGTTTTGGTTACCAGTTCTGAATTTAAAGGGGCGATCTAGAGGCACGGCACGTACCGTGGGCGCCAGTTTCCTTGGGGACGCCAAAATCATAAATTTGCTTGCTTGTTGTTGTTTACATCTAGTTAAGATTTATTCCTGTTAAGTATATAGCCCTTATGCTAAAGTTCTGATTCTTTATTGCAGATTGCGGAATTAGATAAGATCCCAAGTCAAGATTTGAAGTCGAAACCTAACATAAATTGGTTAAGTATATCACACCACTGATGTTATTTAGTATGTAGGTAGTAATAGAGGAAATTTAAGTTATGTAAAGAAATAAATCATTGTTGTTTGATAAAAAACAAAACAAATATTTAATTCACAACCATAGAATTACATGGCAACTTATCTATATAAATAAAAGAAATATATCAGCCATGCATTGAAAGTGCATGAGCTTCATAATATTATTATTCAAATAAAAAAAGGTAGGTAAATAAAGAAATTATTTATTATAATAATATGGACGGTAAAATGAAAAAAGAGGAATTTTATACAAATATTTAGTCTTTGTAATATTCTCACGAAACTGATTCTGCATGGCAGTTCCTTTGACATGCTTGTGCTATCTCGAAATTCCTCAACACACTACTCTGTGTCAATAAAAAAAACCCAATGTTATCGTCGTTCATGCCACGAGCGCGTATCAGTAGTAAATTTAACCTTATTCCAATACAGATTAAACCGTAGTTGCGCGTTCTCGATGTGCATCAAATAGAACTATTATTTATTTTAAACACAAATACTTAGTTTAACTATAATAAAGACTTCTTAGTTCTTCACACTTAGATCTCTCCCACAGTACTGTGACAACAGTTTTACAAAGATTATCAATTTTGCACCACTCATTACAGTGTTGCCAGCGGTTATCGCTAATCTTTGAATAGAACGCTGCATAGAGGTCCAATAGATATCTATTATTAGTAACCATTCTACGAACTAAGTTGTCCATGGAAGCAGGGGATAGGTCAGACATTAAAAATGTGTTCTTCATGTCGTAGAGTTGGAACCAATGTGGAGGACGGTTCGGCCTTAGGTTCGCTTCAGTGAGGTTGTATACGTAGTTTACTATGCTTTCTGGTTGCTGTAAGAAACAAAAGAGGTTGTTAGAATGAGATAGCTAGATGGACCGACGACTTTAAGAAAATGGCTGGGAAAAAAAGGATACAAAATAGAAGATAGGGTGATGTAGCGCAGCCTGGCAGAGGCCTATGTCCAGCAGTGGCTGGGTTGAAACAGGTATATTTTTGGCTTCATTTTGGGTCAGAACTAAACTAGCAAAACGTAAGTGCGATTAAATTTGGATAATTCTGTTCGTTTTCGAACTAAATATTTCTATAGCACCTATTTAAAAGTCTCAATATCTGGAGTACCCCAAACCCTTCAGGTTTCTATTGGTTAAAATTACATATTTAAGCCTTATTCAGTACTGAAAGGCGTATGATGTTGATGAATGTTGTTGAAGGCGTATTGTCCTGTGTTATGCTTTTGATATGCCTCAGGGTAATCTTCCATATCCCCTCTACAATATCGCAGTTTACTGCGGTTCTTATAAATATGGGTTTTGAAAGTAATACCCAACACTCCCAACTAATTTCAACATAATTTTCCATTTCCATTTCAATGTTCGATACTTACATATGTAACAGGGTTAAAGTCAATAATCTTATAGTTAAGATTGTAGTCAGTGTAGCTGGTAGTGCTTCCGGCACCCCACGCTATATTGATAGGACGGCCATCAGTCAAACTGTAGAATATCTTGAACTCGTCCGAATGAGTATGTCCGTTGAATTCAGCAGTTATCGTCGCAGAAAACCTGTAAACAAAATTAAAACCAATTGAAAGTTATCAGTTATTAATTTTATCTCACGTAATGAAATAATAAAGTCTTTAAATAATTGATTAAAGTCCAAAATTTAATCACTTTGCGTGACGTCGGAGTGCTCATGAAATTAATTGGCGGAATAACAACAGTTTCACTTGAACACTCGAATCAAACCTACTTTGCTTGGTTTCTGATTGTATGAGTGTAACCCAACCTTGTCCTGTGAACGTCCAAACATAATTATTGATGTTTCTACGATAGCAAAGCATAATCAGCCTCTCATGTTCTCACTGCTGCGACACAGACCTCCTCTCTCTCTCCCTGTGAGAGGGAGAGGGCTGTACTGTAATTCACCATGCGGGCCCTGTGCGTTCACATCACAAGTAATGTCTAGCCGAGTTCGAACTCATCGATCTACAATAGTTCGGGGTCGTTACCCAATGGTAACGACCCCGAACTATTGTAGATCGATGAGTTGATCGATGAGTTGTCATAAATCACTAGTTGGTAAGACCAATGTCTTACCAACTAGTGATTTATGACAACTAGTATTTAATTTTCAAGAAACGCATCCATTTTGGTCGACTTTCTGTAATTATTTTCCTCTAGAAATCATTGATAGTTTGCTATCTTACCTGTTAACAATTCTATTGTATTCTCTTGTCCAAGTGTGAGTAAGATCGCTGACTCCGGGTGGGATGTGTGCTAAAATATGGACCTTTTCTCCGGCCTGTTCAGCTTTATACAGTTCCTGTACCAACCAGTCTAAATGTCGTTTCGCGTCCAGAGGATCGTAAACTAGCCACCTGACAAGATAAAATTAATAGGAATGGGGATGGGTTTAGATTAGATTATACGCATGGAAAATATGTTAAACAATTTTTCATGCTTGTCGTTCCTACTAGTCAAATGCCTCTCTGCAAGGAGTGACTTTACCACGCGAGCCCAATGTCGGCTGGCTCTAAAACTGAATGTTAGTTACCAGTTATATTTATAAGCCACGTTGTTATTCAACGTAATAACTCTGAACCCTGGTCTGATCTTCATGGAGAATTCTCCACGTTCGCGAACAGTAACTTTTGCTTGGTCATCCAAATAGAAATCCCATTTTTTTACAAGACCTTCGTACAGCCAAGTTGTGTTCAAATTCTTGCCAGTTACCGATGATGGTGCAAATCTGAAAAGGAAGAAGGAAATGAAGCGCCTAATAATTAATGTAGATCGCTAAGTATACCTAACGTATTAATCAACCTGATGTTCTCACTGCCGGAATACTGGCGTCCCTTTTTCGGATAGGAAGTAGGCCATAATCTACCAGTTAAGCCCAGCAGTGCTGTTCTCTAAGCAGCCTTGTCGAAGTCGCGGGACTTACGAACTACCGTGACCCCAGAACGTAAAGGGCACCGTGGATTTTAGTCAGTAAGAGTCTGACAATCCCTCCCGCTCTGCCCTGGGTGGGAGGACTCATTTGATGATTTTACCACGATAAAAAACAAAGGAGCCTTGTCGAATGTCGAAATTACAATTTGCCTTTAATAGATTGTGAATTTTATGATTAGGGCATAAAGTTGTCTATCTATTAAAGACAAATTGTGGTTTCCACGCTGCACACAAGACCATAACAGTAGAAAATAGCATTGGAATGCGGGATAGTAAATATCACATCTTTTTTTTTTTTTTACTACATATGCAAGTACATATCCCTTCATACCTAAGTAGGTAACTCAAAATCCGTTATCGAAATTCTTTTGTATTGTAAAACGGACGTTATTCTTATCATGATAATCTTTATTATTGCGCGTTTATTTATTTAGAAGTCAGATCGTAAAAATATCACTCACTGATTCGTAGGCTGAGATTCGTGATTACCAATAACAGGTAAAACTGGCACATTATCTCCAAAGCTGGTCCTGAGTTTATCGACGAGATGTCGATTCATGTCATTGATCAGTTCGTATGAGGTCTCCCAGACTCCATGGTCGATAGTATCGCCTATGTAGTAGACTACATCAATCCCCTGAAATTATACAACCCGTATCAATATTAAGGTTATATCGGAGAATTGCGGTCAACATCAAAGCAATATTGACTTGAGAAATGCTAATTCTGAGGAAGAGATGAGTTACTGGGGAGTTGTTCCGCTACTTCTTCTCCCCAGCTAACATTTTAACAAGTCTATAGACTTAACTGATTTCATTATGATTTTCTAGACCTAGTTTTCATTACGGTATCGGATAAATTTTCATTGAGTTTTACATTAGAAAACTGTCAGTAGCAGCCAAGAGCCTGAATTTGTGTTGATATGCAGATCAGACCTTCAGAAATATTAGAGAACACACATCGATGTCTTTTAGTGTTAGTGAGACATCTATTCAGTAGAGGATTATTTTGATTAAAAGCAAATCTTTATTTCCTATCGTTGCGATTGATTGAGATTTGCACGATAATGAGATGGCGAGGCCCACATCACTAAGCCCTTCCAAATGTAAGACAAATTTATTAGGTTGATACTCATCGATCGCGATTAATATCGTCAATATCGTGGCGTTTTTTTTTGCGTTATTCGTCATACGAAACCTAATTTTCCTACAAAATGTTTCCGTTTTCAGATGGAAAGGTTTGATATGGCAGTAGTGTTTATTGGTATCGATAAATTTTCCGGATACATGTATCTGATCACCGAAAACTTGCGGAACGGTAAGATGATCAAATGATACAGGCCATAATTAAAAGAATAATTACCTCATGTGTTTCAGTAATCCTGTCTATAACATTATCAAACGCCCAAATAGGTGTGTCGCAATTCCTGTAATCGCCCCAAAAGCCGGCGGGCTCCGCATTTCTTGCAGATTTAAACCTAGTTTGTGACGACTTCCTTAATGCTCGAATTTTGGCAGCTACACTCAAATCTAAGGACAGTTCGCCAGTATTATTCTTAATACTGTGTTCTATTATGGATTCTTCTACTTCAGATTGGAACTCGTAACGTTCCTTTGGTTTTTGTCCTTTTCTGCAACAGACTGGCTCATCGCAGTCGGCGACTCCGAAAGCTTCGTACATAGGGTCTAAATGAGCATCCGTGATTACGGCAACTTTGAGTGGTTTGGAATCGGTGGTGAGAGCCTGCTGAATGAATGTAAATGTTAATTCTAAAACAGGTCTTTATCTATCGTATCGATGTAACGCTTTAACAAATTAATTAATCAACTAGGGGTGTCCCCCTAGTTGATTAATTAATTTGTAGTTTGTACCTACAGAAAAGTTTTTTTTTAATACGTTAATCCACTTTAGGGTATTCCTGTATCGTGGATGCGTGTACAAACATTGAATTTAAGAATGTTAAGTTTTAATTAACCAAATACGGTGATTACAAAAGTTGGTTGGTTGTTCGACCCCAAGTTTTCTAATACATAGGTAGGTGATACTTACTGTATTGATCGGCACTGGCTCGGGCAGATCCACGTGCCATTCAAACCTCGGATCTTCGAGTTTACATATATTTGGGTCATCGCTTGTTTGACTTATAAGTGCGCAGAATGATCTAGAAGTAGCCTCGGGTGTCGTTCTGATAATATGCGTTATAATGGGCTACAAATAAGACAATAACATATTAATATTGGGTTGTAGTGCATCTGGCTGGAGCAGGTAACAAGGGAATACCCTCGATATATATTACTGTATGTGAATATATTCTTATCGCTTTCTCTGCCCTACTATACAACGGTTAATTCCAAAGAGAAATACACAATTTTTTATGATATTATGGTAAAAAAATTTATCATGACTAATTTAAAAAAAAGCAAAAAAAACACGCCTTCCTCGAAAATTGTATCGAGTTCATTTAAACAAATTGTTTTGAATTTTTCTTAGTTCCTTTATATTTCGTTATTTTTTTGTATTTTGGTATTGAATCGTTATGAATTCGTAATCTACTCATCAACTTCTAGACAATTACAAACTTAAATATTTTTTTTTTAATTAACCAAATTGTATTTTATCAGTGAACCACGACTAACCAAATTTTATTTATTACAAGCCTAGTGAGCATAGTGAGCATAATGAAATGTCACCGATTACATCGAAATCGGTCTAGGCGTTCAGAAGTTATGGTGGAATAAAGAAACTCACTAACTTGTACGTATATATACCTAAATGAACCCTGAAAACGTAACACTTGTTTTTGGATAGTAATGTAAAAATAGGATGAAAATGACAATACAAAATTACATACCAAATTTGGAAGAACAGCTCCATAGCAAACATTGTAGGTCTCGATGTTCAAAGCTGTGCAAAGATCAATAACAACGTTCGCGATTTCTTCATCTGGTTTTCCGGTTTCAACTCCTTCGAACACGGCAGCGAACGCGCTGCGGCATATTAAACAGTCAAGCGTCTGCAACAACATGTATGTTTTAAATACAAGCGGTTTTGGCCTCGACCAATGCCGAGCGCGAGAGGTCGCAGTGTATCATCTCCGTGAGGACACAGCGGTGCTCGGCCCTAGCGGGGCAGTCCTGCACGTATACTCCACCGTGTCCTCCGGGCTATCCTCGCAGTGGTGGCGTTTCTTGCTTTCCAATCAGACACAGGAACTGTCTAAAACATCCGTGCCCGGTGAGGACCTGAGTCGCGCTGAAGGTAAGGACGCCTTGGCCACTGCTCAAAGAGGGGTCTTAACGCCGCGATTGCGGCGTGCCCGATCCGAACTCGAATTTCGGTTGCGACAGTCATTCTTTCCATACCACCCTGAGATCAAGCCGGTGCTCTTCCACCTGCGTCGAGGCGCTGTGCCGCGTACAGCCTCCGGTAAGAGGCGTTTGGCCCGCCGAGATTGCTGATTAAGCTTTGAGGAAGTTCCATCGGCTGTCGAGGACGAGTCCCAGGTACTTCACCGTTATTTGGTACTCTCATGGTGTACGGCCATGAAAATATATGGCCTCTGATTTTTACAGTGCCACTTCGAGTCCCAACTGCAGGTTCCTCCTAATGTTTTGTCACTTCGGATAATCGTAAGTAATTTAATTATTTTACGATAAGATAGGTCAGTATTGGATAAACAGTAGGGAATTGGGATTTTCTATATCAGTTGTTAAATTAGACAGTAATACTGCGCGATAAAATATTTTTGATTAAAAAAAACTCAATTAAATTCATAAATATTGATGGAAATAAGAAATTCATCAAATTCATTCATTGTATCGAAACAACTACTCTCGTTAAACATAGCGTATTAAATTACCTATTGTGTATTAGATTTAAAGCTATTCTTTAAAACTTAATATTTTCAATTGACTGCAAATAACCCAGTGAAGTAGAAGTTGTAGTGGGAAATTCATGGAACACAATTTTTGACTTTGTTTGGACAAGTTAGGAGGTGAACATATCAAAATCCCCGCCCCTAGCCCTTGAGCTGAGGGGAAAGGGGGATATCTCGAAACCTAGGTATACAAAATTTCGAAATGCTTACTGAATAAAACTTATGGCCATATGATATGGATTTTTTAATTCATTCATTTCAGATTAGGAAAAAAATAATTAAAAAGAAAATAGTTAAATATAACTTACATTTCTAGCTTCTGAAGCATATTCCTGTAACTGTCTTGACACATGTTGCGGACTATGCAATAGATCTATAACATCGGCCAGTTGTTGAGTTTCTAAAGCGCTCAACTCATTCCTCATATATTTTCTAAACAATTCTTCTATGCCATCTAAAACACGAATACGTTTACATATCCTAAACTAAACCCAAATTCAATTCAATTACATTCTGCAAACAGTTACCTATAGACAACTCAGTTGCGAAAGATGCAGCTAATATTGTTACAGTAAATATTACGAGCACCCTCATCATGCTCGCTTTATTGTACAACTATGAATGTTATCGAAGTATTCCACCTTTATATAGATAAATGAGATACCGACAAGCAATCGAAATTATTGACATTCTTTCAGAGTCTCGATTTCATTACACGGATGCGGGCGTACAAGCATTTCTATATCTATAGATAGTGTAATCATACGAGTTGTAAACGATGCATGATGTCGGAACACAGAAGCACCTACGTTCATTACTAGGATACCTACCCAAATGGGAAGACCACGGCACCTCCGTGAAGCAACCAAGCATTTTGTACTTCAATTGAAGTAAGACTGCATAACGATTGATGAGAAATTCGAAATATAAATATTTCTGTCTGCTGGGCCTTCATGCATAGTCGGTTCCTTTTTTATTTATAGATAGGTTCGCATCTGACCACTATTTCGCCTGATGGTAAAGCGAGATGATATGGTCGACGGTGAAGCAGGCTTGCCTAGAAAAAAACGAATACCTTCCAACGATCACGATTGTATGCTGTTCGTTTCCAATTCTTATAAAATACATTCAGTTCTCCATGGTATACCGCTACTCCATGGCGCTATTCCGGGCCCAAAAATATGTAACACTTGTATCAGAAATGACGTACGAAAATGTTGGATTTTTGGATATCTCCGTAACTAGAAGGATCCTGTTGAAGGAGTTATGACCCTAAAATATCGCAATAACGGGAAGAAAACCTGCCTACGTTGAGGGTATCTATTTATGCCCTTGCACTCGGTGTTAGTGTGATTCTCCTGTGCTCATACTGTGAAAGTAATTATGTACAGACGCTAGCAGGGCAACTTACCTGAATCTGTAAAATTTTACCAATCAAACATTAACCTTCCACTATAGCGATAGGGTTCAAAATCTATTAAAAAAACTTGACAGACTGAGGTAAGTTGATGTGCTGGCGTCTGAACGATTATACCCACTCTACGTTAAATCACGTCAATAAAAATATATATCAGTAGGCAAAACACGTCATGTAACATTTTCCCGCATTATGTCCATGTATGAACCACGTTCGAATTTTTTGCAGGTCATTGATATCAGCTATTGATAATCCGGCATCAATCAACATATTTAATCATTAATCTTACAAATCGACAAGCCGGCTTGTCGATTATTTAATCAGCAAATCGACAAGTCCCAATACATGTAGTACTTTGTTGTCTTTTTATTTAACGAAAGGTTCGCGTGTTTGACGACACGACCGGAGCAGTGGCTGAGCGATTGGACTGCTGCGCTGCGTGTCATGGGTACGATTCCCGCATGAAGCAAATATTTTTATGATTTACAAGTAGCTGTTTCGGGTCTGGGCCTTTGTGTATGATTTTATATGTCTGTAATCGTACCCAAGATATAGAAGAAATACCTAGGGTGGGACAAATTGTTTGTTAAAAAATTTTAGCGGAACGGCATAACGGATCTTGATGAAATTCGGTTCAGCGATAGGTAGTGTAGATCAACACATATTTTACCGATTATCCCGGTATTACATTCCCGTGGGATAACTAAAATAAATGTGGGCGAAACCTTTGGCAAAAACTAGTATTACGGAACAAATAAAACAGTTTCTATATAAATAAACATAGATATTTTATTTAACATTTTATACATACAAAAAATGATTCTCGTACAAATAGTTATCAACGCACGTTTAAACTTCGGTCATATCCACATCTTCGATAACCATATCGTCCAACATTTCTGCGAGGGTGATGCGAGGGAGCGAAGGATCAATCTCGTCCGTGTCCACGGGTATTTTATTCTCATCCTTGAATATGTTGACATTCTGCCTAAACGTTGGGTCTTCTTCCAAGTCGTCCAAGAAATCGTTGTAATCCCTGTAAAAGATAGCGTAGGTTTAATATTTTGTAAGTAAAAAAGTCGATCCGTAGATGGGTGTGATACACTCGCTAAGCGCGACTGCATTCAATCCGAAGCCATGAAAATAAGGTCCGAGGAAGATCCGATCATCTCCGTCATCCGAGTAAGTCTTCAATTAATTCGGAACAGAATATTGGCGCGCCGAAGTAGTCGCTACACTAGTAGCGTTTCAGAAAAATAAACAAAATAAGAAAACGTGGGAGACTTTTTTTTAATAGCCTCTTAATTCCCATAAAACACGTTTATTCTGGGCACCATCCAAAAAATAGTAACTTTAGTACTACGAAAACTAAATTTCTATGAGAACTATTCCAAAGAAAAATGCTTGAATTTGGATCAGAGATCGGAATAGTGTGAAAGCAACATCCGAATGCAGGTCAAGTTTATTATGTCCGTATTTTCACGGATTCTGATCGGACTCGCTGCGTAACCGCTCATAAATTACTTTACCTGTAAAAGAGATGGGCCCTTTCAGCTGTTCTTTTAAATATCTTTACCATCGTTTATTTAATTCAAAGTTAAATGAAACTTATTTTTATGTTTATTCGAGGTGATATTGCGAAAGTGTCAGACAATATCATCATATCATAGAAATTATTCTTTCCACTTCAAAAGCTGATGTAGTAAGAATTACGAAATCTTGAACGATATGACTATGTCAAGGGTCTCATGATTGATATTATTTACGCAAAAGAAGCATAACAAGTGATAAGCCGATAAAATAGATTATGGGTAGTCTGATGTTAGCATACTCTCTTTTATATTAAAATTACGTGATATAAACTAATTATACATTACTTTTTGTATTAAAGGCTGTAAACAAGTGTTTATCGTAATCTAAACAAGATCTCCAATTAATTGGGACTTCCAGTAA
The DNA here is from genome assembly GCA_943136025.2 of Agrotis puta. Classification (NCBI taxonomy): domain Eukaryota; kingdom Metazoa; phylum Arthropoda; class Insecta; order Lepidoptera; family Noctuidae; genus Agrotis; species Agrotis puta. Next base: position 7,691,141 of record OW964171.2, read on the forward strand.
TCGCATGTTTCACATAGTATATCTTGCACTGAATCTTGAGGAAAAGTGTTCACAATGCAACCTCGCTTCTTTTAGATAAAGGAACTCGGTAGGTGTTGAATTATTTCACAATTCAATGTGAAACTATAAAATCAATGCCTGAACAAACACCTAAAATACAACAGTTTAATTCAAATTGATTCCTAACACTCCTTTATTGTGAGCAAAAGAAGATGTACACTAAAATTTCGCTCTGCTCGTCGCCCGCTCCCGCGCCCCTGTTTTCGAAGGATTTGATTTTATTAGGCTCAACTCACACCAAAAGAGCGGCGAAGGGCAACGAAGCGGAGCGCAGTTTCACACGAAAGAGTCGCGCGAATGCCCGCGGATCCGCGGGCATCCTCGCGACTCTTTCGAGTATGAGTGCGATAATAAGAATGAGTATTATAGTAATGACAATAAAGTTAAAATTCATATGACAATGAAACTGCGCTCCGCTTCGTTGCCCTTCGCCGCTCTTTTGGTGTGAGTTGAGCCTTATGGGTAAAATACTGCCGCTGCCACGCCACCGCCGACCCCACCCACTCTTCGCAAAATTCGAGGCAGAGGGCTTACAGTTTGAGATTGTATGAAAACTATAATCGTTATCATGATTTGGTTTATATTAGGGTTATAAAATAACCCTTCTTGGCGCGACGTAAGTAATAAAGTGCACTTACTCATTAGTAGAACTAAGTCCTTCATGTAATTCTTCAGCCATGTGTTTGAGTTTCCATGCGCGCGCGCGTCTTCTCGCCGACCTCTCACCGTAGTGTTTCTTAACAAGAAACACGTCTGGAATGACGTTGCGGTCTAACTTGTCAAAGTTCGCGTCGTTTACGTTTGAGTCGCCGATGTTGTAGCTAAAAGAGAATATGTAGTAAATAAAAAATATGTATGACTAGCTGGAAAGTATACCCCTACGGTAAAAAAAAAGAATTTTCCAAATCGTCTCAGGCGTCTTTGAGAAATAGGGGAACATACGTCGATCGTATTACGAGACCAATCTACAAGGTTCTCGAAGGTTCCACAAGGTTCTCTACTATTCTATTGAAGATTGGTCTGGAAGTTTCTAGAAAATCTACCCTGATCTAGATGTTTCGAGATGGTTCTGGAATGTTCCAGAAGTATGGGACTATATAGAATTCTATGGATGTTTCCAGAACTTTCGACCATTCTCTAGAAACATTCGTGTGTCAGGTCGGGGTATAAATACTCGACGTAAAGGCGCCCTGAGGTGAAAACCTCCAAGTGACTTTTTTGTGTTCAAGTGTGTGTTTTAGTAGTAAATAGTGTTGAGCAGTGTTAAGCATTTGTTTTAATGAGTGATTTGTGTGTAATTAAAGATTATTTGGGTTTTTAATTGGTGTTGATTAATGTATCTCTTACCTAGCTCGTAACAATACTACTACTACTACGAACTACTGTTTATATGGACGACTGAATAACAAAACTATTGTCACATGTTTGCCAGTAAGGATCAGGATCATAACCAATTATTATTATATTAAACTATATTATTGAAGTTTTGAGAAACAACTCCTTTCTGCCGGAGCTGGGTTTTTTTTTGGGCCCTCCTTTGCGTATGAAATATTTATAAAGACCTTTAAAAGATGGCTTACCCTAGAACTGTATCGCCAGGCTTCAAAATATGTCCCAAATGTGTTCTAGTATGAACAGGGTTGACATCTAAACCAAGCTCGCTGGCTTTGACGACCCAAACATCCGCCACAACATGCTTACTGGACACCATGCCTTGGCCAGGGAAGGATTTCTTTTCCTGCAAAAGTTTATGAGGTCAGAATAATTTTGAGTACCTATCAAGCATATTCGTAACTTTAGATAGCTGAGCAATCGACTGCTGTGCAACGTGTCGCAGGTTCGATCCACGCACGAAACAAATATTTGTATGATCTGCAAGAATTTGTTTCAGCTCTGGGTGTTTGTGTATGTGAGTTTCTATGTTTGTAAACGCAACCACGATACAGGAGAAATACATAGGGGTGGGCAACATTAAAAAAAAAAAGGTGAATTTTTAAACTCCGCGTGGATGGCTATATCCGAAACTATGAGGAATATCGAAAAACGTTGAAAAGAGTCTCGAGGCAGATTTTGACGAAAACTAAAACTGCATCATTGGACTTTAGAAAAATCAATATCTTGGCCAGGAATAGACACCGCTGATTTTGGAAAAAAATACACTCTGTATTATTACACCATTCGTTAGTGTTGCTGATAAGAATCAAATTCTGGGAAGTAATGATATACGGCAAATTTAAGGAAATAACTGATTTTTATAAAATAGCTATTTTTCCATGTTACACTTCTACTGAGCCATAATCTATTCAAAATTATAAAATTTCATTGTTTTCAATGTTTCTCTGGATATGACGTCTCAACAATCCCACTTTATTCAGCAATACGAAATTATTGACTTGAACAAAAAACAGTATTAGTTCAAAGAAAGGTTAACTTTTGTTTCGAATACAGTCATTGCCTCGAATAATTATCTTTTAAATTATATACAGGGTGTCCCAAAACTCAACGTCAAGCCGAAACGGGGTGACAGGATTGATCATAACCATCACGAGAAAAATCTGAAAAAAAATCTATCCCATGCAGTTTGTAAATTATGGGCATTTTAAGAAAAACCTAGAAATTTGATCAAACTGTACCATTTTTCGGTTATTGTGGTTATTCTTTTTTATTTTTGTTCATTTGAACTTTGGAAACGTAATCCTAAATAACATTTCTAGAATCCCAATAAAAAATAATGACACAATTGCCTCAAGTTTCCGAGAATTGAGACTATTTGTTAAACTACGAATTTAAAATTTTCAAGATTCGTCGACTTTGACAGGCCCTCCTATAAAAAAAATGTACTAGAGTGCCTTGGCAAGTGGCATTAAAAGTTGGCGCATTTAATCAGAATTCTAAAATGGTACAATACTTGTTAGTTCCATACAATAGAAAAGAGTAAAAAAATTAAAACCTCAAGTAACCCGATTTTTGCTATCACATTTTACTCAGTTAAAATGTTTTTAATTCGCACAAGCTCTAGGTAGGTTCTTAATTTTAAGACAAAATGATGAGAGAGATGGATAATGGGTATGGGTACGCATTTCGCAGTGCAAGTAAGAGATTTCCTTGACCAGGAATATCCGGGAAGGTGGATTGGACGTTCAGGCACTATCTTGTGGCCCGCCCGTTCACCAGATTTAAATCCCCTGGATTTTTTCTATTGGGGAGTTCTCAAAGAAAAAGTTTACTCAAAGCCCATTGATCACGTAGCCGACCTACGTGAACGCATTTCTCAAGCAGCTGAGGCGATCAACTCTCGAAGATATGCCCGACTTATAAGTAGATCTTTTTTAAGAAGATGTAGGGCTTGTATTGAGGCTGATGGTAAACAATTTGAACATTTATTGTAATAAAAATGTTTTTTCTCTATCTGACTTTTAGTCCAACAAACCTAATTATTTTACTAACTTTTTTTCACTTTGGTAAAAGTGGCGTCACTATCTGTCTCGCTCACTCATGACAAACATACCCATTATCCATCTCTCTCATCATTCTGTCTTAAAATTAAGAACCTACCTACAGCTTGTGCGAATTAAAAACATTTTAACTGAGTAAAATGTGATAGCAAAAATCGGGTTACTTGAGGTTTTAATTTTTTTACTCTTTTCTATTGTATGGAACTAACAAGTATTGTACCATTTTAGAATTCTGATTAAATGCGCCAACTTTTAATGCCACTTGCCAAGGCACTCTAGTACATTTTTTTTATAGGAGGGCCTGTCAAAGTCGACGAATCTAGAAAATTTTAAATTCGTAGTTTAACAAATAGTCTCAATTCTCGGAAACTTGAGGCAATTGTGTCATTATTTTTTATTGGGATTCTAGAAATGTTATTTAGGATTACGTTTCCAAAGTTCAAATGAACAAAAATAAAAAAGAATAACCACAATAACCGAAAAATGGTACAGTTTGATCACATTTCTAGGTTTTTCTTAAAATGCCCATAATTTTCAAACTGCACGGGATAGATTTTTTTTCAGATTTTTCTCGTGATGGTTATGATCAATCCTGTCACCCCGTTTCGGCTTGACGTTGAGTTTTGGGACACCCTGTATAACCTCATGTTTGCATTTATTATCATTACTTCCCATAATTTAACCCTTATTAGCAACACTATCGAATGGTGTAATAATACAGGATGTGATTTTTTTCCAAAGTCAACAGGTTCAATTGCTAGGCAGGTATATTGATATTCCTAAAATCCATTGATGCAGTTTTAGTTTTCGTCAAAATCGGCCTCCGGGGCCTGTAGAGGGCCAGAGCCTGCCGGGGTCGCGGGACTTACCCATCACCGTAACCCCGGTACGTAAAGGGCTCGTGAAGGACACCGTGGATTTTAGTCAGTACAAGTCTGACAGTCCCTCCCGCCCTGCCCTGGGTGGGAGGACTCATTTGATGATTTTACCACGCAAAAAAAAAAAAAAAAAAAAAAAAAAAAAAAAAAAAAAAAAAAAAAAAAAGACTCCTTTCAATGATTTTTGATATTCTTCATAGTTTCGGATATAGCTATCCACACCCAGTTAAAAAATTCAGCCGGTACATATGGCAAGGTTGTCACGCGCCGCACATCGTTTACGTAAAGCTTGCTCTACATGACGAATAATATTGCATGCACAACAAATTAAGGATTAAATCAAAAACCTGTTTCTGCTTGTTATAGATCATCTCTGAAGGACAAACGGACTGTTAACTCCCTGATATTCTTATTAAAAGCTTTAACTTACATGTTCCTTCAATACTTCAATGTCCATCACAATATATTCCACCAGTTGTTTGGGATTACATATTGGAGAGAATGGGTTTCTCCAATAGACTGTTGAGGACACCTCACAAACTGAAAAAAGAATGGTTAAATTAGGATATTTTAATATTGTAAGATCAGAAGCAATATTTGTAAATATTTTGATTTTATACATATGAAGTTCATGATCCATAAGCAGACTAAATTGTGCACAAAAAGTAATATATTCAAAGTCTAACCAATGTGAGTGAACTTAAGGGTCAGTTTTCTCTGAATAGAGTGTAAACATTGCTACAGACTAAGCGTCTTTTCGCATAGACACTAGAATGCGCGTGTGCCGCATTTACAAAATTATTATCCCAGATTACCTTGTCCAGTCCTAGCATCAATCAGATGAATAGTACTTGTAACTCTGTTAACCAGACAGATAGGTGATATGGACCCGAGCTGCTGTGTCAACTTCTTAGGCAGGCACACAACACTGTCCTTAGATAGTGGTACAATCTCAATACTAAATGTGAATTTGTAGTTGTAGATATTACTGTGGATATCATGTGAAATAAGCTTCTTGGAATGTGTGCATTTTATAGGCAGCACAGACTGGATGAAGTCTACCATTTTCCGAGCATGGTTTTCTGATGCATAGAAGAAATCTAATCCATCTGAAACAGAAAATTGATTTTGAATGTGAGCTTTAAAAATGGTAAATACTGCAGTCAACATCCAGGTATAGTTAATTATAAAATCTAAAATAAATCAAATTCAGTTGCTATGGGTATTTTTTTTTTTTGTTCATGTATATTTTTCATTAATGTCTTAGACAAGGTCTATAATTGAATGACTACTGACAAGTCATAGGTTTGAAGTCTATTAAACACTTACCATGTTTAGGCTTAATACCAAGGGTATTTTCATGTGCCTTATGCTTCAATATCAGCTGTTCCAGATAGTAGAAGGTCTTTCTGTTATTAGCACGCTGCCTCACTTGCACCAAGGCACGCCAGTAGTCTTGAGCCTCAGACCGATGGCACGCGTCACACATCTGATGCTGTATACTGTACTCTACAATGAAGGTCTGCTGGAGAACTGCTCCCCCCATCACTTCTCCTTGAATTGTTAGTTTTACCTAGAATATGAGTAAGATTTATTTGATTGTTTGTATAGTGATAATGTTGCACAATATTATTTTAGTTAGGAACATATGGCATCTGCCAATTTTTTTTAAATTAATGGTGTTGGTTTCCCAAATGTATTTGAAATATTGGTGGTATTAGACATGTTAACTGTTATTTTTATACATAGTTATTATATATTGTTATACCTTTATTCTCTTGGAATGTGGCTCAGTCCAAGCAAAGCAAGCATCAACAAGTTTGACTCTGCCGAGTCCCTTCAATTTTTTGAGGCAGAGAGCAAGCAGTTCCCGAGACTCCAAAGCTGCTACCACCCATTCTGCTGGTGGTTGCAGGTATCTAAAACATATAAAATAATTATTAGTATTCAAGATCATTAACTAAAAAAAACTTTTAATTCCAATGGCTAATTAAGATTACATTTTTTTTGCTATCATGCGTGTTCAAGAATTAATGATGAATGATAAACTTATTAACTAGATGTTAGTAATAATCAACATACAATTCTCAACTAAAACCTTCAACATGTTGAGCTATTAGGGCTAACCTTTTTTCAAGAGCTTCATAGATCTACCACTCAAATATATCGACTGTGACTACAATCTCTCTATCTGCAAATCACGAACTTTACAGGAGAGCAATCTAAAGTTTTATTTTGCCCTAGAACGCGTTGCAGTTTTGATTTTGGACGATGCAAAACTTGATGTTTTTTTTTTTCAAAAAATATCTATGCTTATCTGATAGTATTTTATAAGGGCTTTTAATTTCTCTAATAAAACAAAAATGGCGATTTTGCAGTTTCGATAGTGTTCGTAGTAACAGTTGATATGGGCTGATTTGTTTCTTTACAAATACCCATAAAATACTTTTAATAAATATTGAATTTATCACAATAATAAAACAGTATCTGTTATGGTATTATTTCAAAATAAAACTGAAGCTTAAAAATAATCTAATAATTCTGAATTAATATTAACAAAATAGATTACCTCTCACATCCTCTGCAGAAAAAAATGGTTGCTTGCTTAGGTATACCCTCAGATATGTCTATGTTTGTACGCAAGCATGCAACACACATGTTGGAGGGATTGGGCTCTATAGGCACTGCACACTGACAACATAACCTGGAAACGAAATTTATAATTATTTGATAGCTTTAAATATGACTAGCTTCCGCCCGCGCCTCCGTCCGTGCGGATGTCGGTCTTCGCGTGGATGGTTTATTTCTCCATTTTGAGTAACTCTGACAATGACATCTTATAAATATTTGCGGCGCTAAATCCACTGCGGGTAATGCAACGTGTGTTCGCGGTTCTACAGAACAATGTCTATGAATAAAAAGAATTAAATATGAAAAATAAGAATTTTTTTTCTACATATTTTTCCAGGATAAAAAGTATTCCATTTTATGCCCAGGATAATAGGGTATAATTATAACAAGTTTCATCGAAATCGAACCATTAGTTTTCACGTGATGCCTGCATATACAGACAGACAGACAAAAATTTTTTTAATCACATATTTGGGTTTGGTATTGATCCAGCAACACCCCCCCTATTTTTTTTTTTTTATATTTTCAATGTACAGAATTGACCCTTCTACAGATTTATTATAATGTATAGATATAGATTAACAAAATACCTTCACAGCCAATTCAGATTCCGAATCTTAGTACTATGGTACTTATTAACATTCATATTCGATACTGGATGTTAGGACTCCTTGGTATATAATACATGTGAGTAATTTGCCTGTACTTATCTATGAATAAGAATTTCACGAACAGTCTATACTATTATTATAAAGCTAAGCTAGAAACTATTGCTTCGAATTGAACAATTCTTTTTGTGTTAGATAGTCCATCTATAGAGGAAGGCTATAGGCTATATAACACCATGCTATGACCAGTAGGAGCAGAGAAAAGCTAGTATTTTATATACGGAAGAGCATTTGTGTTTTTTAACCTAAAAACAACTTACACTCGTGCAGCGGTAAGGGCAGCTTCACTATCTGGGGGTATATATTCCATTGCAAATAACTGTGTATCCTAATTTACAGCACTAAACATACGAATGTTAGTACTTTTGAAATGAACGCAAACACGCTGTTAGTTCACGGATGCAGTGGCAGTTCGCAATATTTCACAGTCACACAGGCAGTCATGCACATTGCACAATAAACAAATGTCAATGTCAATCATTGTCAATATTTTTTTTTAATTTTTCTGTCATGGCTGCAAGTCTTTGAACCTAATATGGTTAAATTCTATAAAAAAAAAAAAAACAAACCTTTTCATCGCCAAGCACTTCTATAGAAGTTCGGGATTTTCGTGCCACCAGCGCCACAACTTCTATAGAAGTTATTCATTTATTAATTTACTGTAATTAAAAGCTTTGCTTCATTTTATTATTTAAGATAGCACTGTCTACTACCCTGTTTTTTTATTTTTCTACACAAAATAAGCCCTAGTTTGTCCTAAAATCGGCAAAAACAGAAACTCCGAATTTTGTTTCTTTCCTCAGAACGCCAATCACTTCATATCAAGTTGGCCAGTGATGTGCCGTGAAATGTTGATTTCACCATTGAAATATTTATAAATACAGAAAATTACGAACATCGAAAACATTTTGAGGTCAATAAAATATGAACTTATTTATCTTCTTCATTACAAAGGATAGTAGATGAATTTCGACCTTCAGGTAGATGCCGATACGTAATTATAAAGTTGTTACTAATTCTTGTCGATAATTATTTTTTCATCTCTACAAAACATGTGGTCGTCTATGCAACTGTGCGCCACCGAGTGCCAAGAACTTCTATAGAAGTTAGTCAGTGACGTCATAGGCGAGCGGTTGTCAAGATCACTTTGGCATAGTGCAGCACAAAATCAGATTTGCGCGCACGCATCTGAGAGAAAAATGAGTGAACTTGATTCAGACGAACTTTTAAAAATTTTGCGAGGTGTGGAATCGGACTCGGAGTATTTTTTGAACATTGAACCAGAAGATAATTCTGAGGTATGTCTAACTGGATGATAATAATAATGTTTATTCATCAAAGAGTAGGAATTCAATAAGTATGTAAAATGTTCGGTGAACCCAGTATCTCTAGATACACTGTAATTACAGTAGATTTAGGTACTGTTTTTGTACTCTATACACTATTATGGTAAATACAGTGTATGAAAGCACTGTAATTTTAACTTTTTTAGAAATTCTTTTCGGCTCAGCGTGATAGAATTTAAATATATACTTACTTTCCATTTCAAAAACAATTCAAAATTCTGCCACGTAGATACCTACGGTAAAAAACGTTGACTGAAGTTATTAAAAAAACACAGGAATAAACAAAAATAAAAGAAAGAAAGACCATAGACCCATCCCTGATCAGAATCGAATTCAACGTGCCCTCAGTGCCAATAACTTGATATGAAGTTAAAGAATGAGATCACGAAACAAATAGAGATGTACCCCATTCCTTATAGTTCTAATTGGGTTATGTATTAGTTTCTTTGATACTCATAAATTATACTGTTTTTTCTTATTAAGGATACTGTGAAATAAAACAAATCTGGAAATATTTAATCAGTTTTTATTTATATTCATCAAATCAACTTTAAATCTTAACTTTACGCGTACAAATTTTATTCATCGATATAAGGATATCCCCATCACTACTGTTTACTGTACATTTAGTTATACATTTATAGCTTGGCGCTGGGCGAGGCATTGCGTTTTGTGTACGTTGGCGGCGAAAAGGTTAAACAGAGATCTCGATATTCTCGAAGCAGCATCCTTGATCTTATATAAAAGCTACAGCTTGACAAAAAGTCTGGAAAAGGAACTATTAACCCATTAAGGAAAATATCCTATTTCAAAAGTTATGACATTTGATGTAAACAAAGTTCGCAAGTTTGGCAAATCATCCGCCATCTTTTTTCAAAATTTGAAACATTTATAAATATGGATAAATCACATCAACAAAAACATAAAATGTAGAGAGGCAAAACCTCGTAAAGCATCATGTTTCCGAGTTATGAGCTGTCAAACATGTACCGGTTGTGACACATTTTTTTTCTTTTTTTAATAGGTATTTTGATGTTTATTGATGAAAAAGGGTACTTTAACAATCAAAGTAATTAAATATTAGTATTAGATAAAAAAAAAATAGTAACTAAATTATCAAGACGATAGGTAATGGTTGGTCCTGGTGATGTAAAAAATATTCGCATTCGCATTCTCAACCGCATGAATCCATGCGAATGTCATCAAATAAGTCATACCACCCAGTTACATTAAAACATCTACTACATAATTATGCATCTATGAGAAAGAAGAGCTTGAAATGTCTATTCAAAAAAAATAAAAAAAATAAGTTTTATTGCACTAAATGCATTTTTATGCTTAGCAAATTGCACTTGTAGATAAAAGTATTGTTTTTTCTGAGAGTTATTTAGATTTAATAAAAATTATAAATAAAAAACAGGAGAAATTTATTTTCATTGCCTTGTTGGTTCATCTGTCCAGGCCGAGCATAGGCATAGGCTGGCCCCATATCACATGGTATGTTGAAACGTTACTGGCAAAATGTGGGTGTACAATTAGGTAAACCTCTTCATCAATTTCTTTTGTCAGAAAACGAAAAATATTTGAAATTATTTTTAGAAGTTCTTTGTCCATGCCTGTTCCGGTGAAGTGTATAAAAAAATCAGTTCCAGTCTAAACTTGTTGAATAAAGTTTATTTTGTGTTGAATGAATGAAGTTACATCCATTCAACTATATCGACTTGGCCAATGTTCGGTTCAGATATGTCTGACAAGAAATGTCTAAACCTATTTATCATTTCCCGTCAATGAAAGTCAATGTTAGCATTCGGATTCGCGAATATTGAAATTGAATATTCGCATCCGCATTCGCATTCGCGAATGTCAAAAATTAGACTTTCGCAACATCACTAGTTGATACGCTTTTCGTTTACAGCGGGTTGCCATATGAACAGTTACAGTGGTGCCCCCCGGATATTCTACTCTTTTTTGCCAAGCTGTACTCATCCATTAACAATAGTTTTTGTCGTTCTTGTGTTCTTTCCTGGCCGATGTCGAAAATTTATTACAAATGGAAATAAAATAAAGCCTAGGGAAATAATAGATAAAAAATAAAATAATTAAAATAATCATTACAGATGTTGAGAATATCAACCAATATTAATATTTTATAATCTGTATATCCGGATACGGCAATGCCGTAATCATCCTGTGCTGATTTCTGAACGTCGAATTGTTACGTAAAGAATCCGACCGAACCTCTTTCGTGACCTCTCCGACCATTTACTGTGCATTTATTCGAATCGATTCTCCTTCACGAAAATGTTCTCTACCGTCTGCAGGGCCGGCCGTTTGGCCACAAGGACGGTAGTAAATAATACCTCCGACAAAGCACCTTTAGTCGCGGCACCCGTGGTGAACAAACGTGATTATGCGGCCAAAGCTGCAGCGGGCAAGGCACAAGGTAAGGTGGTTGCTGTTATCGGTGCCGTCGTAGACGTACAGTTTGAAGACAACCTACCACCCATCCTAAATGCTCTGGAGGTCCAGAATCGCCAGCCCCGGCTTGTGCTGGAGGTGGCGCAGCACTTGGGAGAGAACACCGTCCGCACCATCGCCATGGACGGTACCGAAGGTTTGGTCCGCGGCCAGCCCGTACTCGACTGCGGCTCGCCCATCCGTATCCCCGTGGGCGTAGAGACCCTCGGCCGCATCATGAACGTCATCGGTGAGCCCATCGACGAGCGCGGCCCCATCCCCACGGACAAGACCGCCTCCATCCACGCCGAGGCACCCGAGTTCGTGGACATGTCCGTGCAGCAGGAGATCCTCGTCACTGGCATCAAGGTCGTCGACCTGCTCGCGCCCTACGCCAAGGGAGGCAAGATCGGCCTGTTCGGCGGCGCCGGAGTCGGTAAGACTGTACTCATTATGGAGCTGATTAACAACGTCGCCAAGGCGCACGGTGGTTACTCCGTGTTCGCGGGCGTGGGTGAGCGCACCCGCGAGGGCAACGACTTGTACCACGAGATGATTGAGTCTGGAGTCATCTCCCTGAAGGACAAGAACTCCAAGGTGTCGCTGGTGTACGGACAAATGAATGAGCCCCCCGGCGCGCGTGCCCGTGTCGCTCTGACAGGTCTGACTGTTGCTGAGTACTTCCGTGACATTGAGGGACAGGATGTGCTGCTGTTCATTGACAACATCTTCCGTTTCACCCAGGCTGGTTCTGAGGTGTCTGCCCTGCTGGGTCGTATCCCTTCTGCTGTAGGTTACCAACCCACCCTGGCCACTGACATGGGTACCATGCAGGAGCGTATTACCACCACCAAGAAGGGATCCATCACCTCTGTGCAGGCTATCTACGTGCCAGCTGATGACTTGACTGACCCTGCTCCAGCCACCACCTTCGCTCACTTGGATGCCACCACTGTACTGTCCCGTGCCATTGCTGAGTTGGGTATCTACCCTGCTGTGGACCCTCTTGACTCCACCTCCCGTATCATGGACCCCAACATTATTGGAGTTGAGCACTACAATGTAGCACGTGGCGTTCAGAAGATTCTTCAGGACTACAAGTCACTCCAGGACATCATTGCTATCCTGGGTATGGATGAATTGTCTGAGGAAGATAAGCTGACTGTTGCTCGTGCACGTAAGATTCAGAGGTTCTTGTCCCAGCCTTTCCAGGTGGCTGAGGTGTTCACTGGACACGCTGGCAAGCTCGTGCCCCTTGAGGAAACTATCAAAGGCTTCTCTCAAATCCTGCAGGGCGAGTATGATCATCTACCTGAAATAGCATTCTACATGGTTGGACCCATTGAGGAAGTTGTGGCTAAGGCTGAAACCCTTGCCAAGTCTTAAACCAATTTAGTTTTTAGGATTTCCATTATAACATAAGCTTATGCATCCAATAAATTATGTAAACAACAAGCACAGGTATTGTAGATACAAATTCTGTACCAGAAATAAACGAAATTTATAACTAATGCTTCGTTTTATTTCTCTTATCTATTACATAACAATTCCAATTTTCCCAAGTTCCTTAAAACTAATAGTAACGCTAAGTACTCATCTCGCTTGTAGGGTGGCCACATTGGCGAAGATGTACTCAATTATAAAGATAGTGGGAGAGAAAATTCTTATCAATCAAAAACTTTTTTTCTGTCTTATTCATGTAATATTTTTGCTTACTTGGATTTGAGCCAATTAGCAGCGTAAGAGAGCCAGACCGCCAAACGATATTTACGTAATATTACATGTCACCAGCAGGTAACAACCAATGACAGTCATAGCTCTCACTTTTTCTCAAAGAACCAAGTAGGTGCAGGTGTCTAACAACTTGGAACTATCACAAGGTCTAACCTTGAATCTGAGCACAAGGTCAGATTCCACATACAAGTGTGGAACCTTGAATCTGAGTCATCCTTCTCTAAATCTATTTCCTAACTTGGAAACTGGGACTCATGATGACCATTGAACAAGTAACTATGATGATCAAACCCTCTATAAAAAATAAAGAAAAAAAATACTATTGAACTGTGATGTTTTAGCGTAGTACCTACATTTAGTATACAGCTTAGATTAAAAAATATTCGATAGTGTTGTCTAAACGGCCGTTTTTGTTACAAATGCACGATTTAGCTAAACAGCTATATTTCAAGTGTTGACAATGTGTTAAAAAATTACGTTATTGCTTTTCTACAGTAATTACAGACCACATTTTGTATTTTTGATTCTATTTATTTACGAGTTATGACATTTTTTCGATTGGCGGCGCTAGTGGACTGTAAGAGGCCTAACTAATGTTTTCGAATACAGTCTTGAAGATTGATCAGTTTTTTTATAAAAGTTTTCTTGAAGTTCGCCGTATGGGTATAATTGATTCCCAGAATTTGACCCTTATTAGCGATACTATCGAATGGTGTGATACAGGGTGTGATTTTTTTTTCCAAAATCGGCCGGTTCGATTCCTGGCCAGGATTATTGATTTTTCTAAAATCCAATAACGCAGTTTTAGTTTCCGTCAAAATCGGCCTCAATCACTCGGCGACGCTCCTTTCAATGTTTTTTGATACCTATTCCATAGGGTTTCGGATATAGCCATCCACGCCCTGTTCGTAAATTTACCTACCGGTATACCTAATGAAGAGGCCCAGGAAAAGAGTTCTTAGAAGGAATTGGGGGAGGCCTTTTCTCAGCAGTGGGAAAGTGCAAGCTAATTTTTAAAAAAATGATGTAGGTATTGTCAAAATAATCAACAATGGCGAAACATTCGCAAAAACAAATAATTAAAATCTACTTTACGTGAGTCGACATATACATATTTCTTGTTTGTTTCGTCTGTGCGAACGCAGGAATGAAGCATAGTTAGGTAGGCACCCAAAATATGACCCGCAATTGCTGATAAGACATGTCTTGCTTGTACCTACCTTTTTACTAACAAACTCTACAAAGCAGGTTCTTTTAGATAGCAAATTCATGATGTGCTATTCATTTACAGGCGCAGGTTTATCGATCAGAAGCGGTGATTGTAGACTTGACGTCACAAGACAATCGGCTGTCATAAAATTAAGAACTTGGAAAATGGAAACTAAGTTCAAGACGAATCGTTTAGTTTCGTACTAAGTATATGAGTCATTCATGCGCCCTAGAGTTAAGATCATTTTGCTTCAGACCTATTCAAGGACGCCACAATAAATCTGGCTCTACTTATCATTGCGCAGACTGCTTTCTGGTAGACTTTACATGGATAGGAGAGACTATAATAATATCTCACTAATATATTATAAATGCCCAAGTTACTGACTCACACGTAAAAACTAGGTACTGATCAGATTTTGGACACAGCTAACAGGTATATAACCTGGATTAACACAGGGTACTTTCACTACTTCTCAAGTCATGGCTGTCAGGATTCAATCCTTTTTCATTAATATAACTAGTGATATATTTTGCTGCTAAAAAATCAGCTGCTAAATAATGGTGAAATCAGATTTTAAAATTGATGTGGCTCCTCAATCCTGACAGACTTTCTCAAGTCTCGTGCTGTCACCCGCTGCTCGCGCCTATTGATCGTAGCGTGATGTTATTTAGCAATCCTCGATACTTTCCAATTCGAAACAGTAGTTCCTGAGATTAGCGCGTTCCACCACTCTTCAGCTTTTAACGGCACGTTTGGCGCAGTGGTTGAGAGATCGACTGCTGCGCAGCGTGTCGCAGGTTTGATTACCGCGAGGAACAAATATTTCCATGGTTTGCAGGTAGTTGTTCCAGGTCTTGGGTATGTAAGTTTCTATGTTTGTAAACGCTCCCAGGACACAGTAGAAATTTCTATGGTGGGGAATTTTTATAAAAGAATATTTGAGATTTTAGGAACCTCTAAAATTTTACTAATCAGACTAGGGCCAGGCCAAGCCTCTTTTAGTATCACAATAGTCAACTATTGATCAAAGAACTGGCCCCAATAGAAAACTCAGTTATTTACTTTGTAATAATTTTCCATGTGAATGTTTCGCCATTGTAAACAGTTTCAAAACTACAAATAAAACTCAACTTGTGGCTTATAAAATCAGTTTATTATAGGTTCTTATCGTTTTCCTCCAACCCTGGGGGCTGACTTTTGACTGACTTTAGCGGCCTTGGCTTTAGGTGCGGCCTTAGCCTTAGGTGCTGGTGCTGTGGCCTTCTTAGCGGCCTTTGTGGACTTCTTCTGTTCCTTGGCAGCCCTGGAATCAAAAAATAAGGTTAGTTAAACCACAAAAAAACATTAGACGTAAAGGATGATATCCAAACTAATATTATAAATGCGAAAGTAACTCTGTCTGTCTGTCTTTTCTTCACGCGTAAACTACTGAACCGATTAGTGTGAAATTTGGTACAGACATAGTTTGGAACTTGAGAAAGGACATAGGATAGTTTTTATTACAAAAAATAAAAAAAAAAAACAAAAATCTGCTGGAAGTCACTATTCCACGCGAACGAAGTCGCGGGCAAAAGCTAGTTAGAATATATGTAAGACATTGGGAAATTCTTAATTAGATTTAAATGTTTATGCTTATGGGTTAGAATTACATTTATCTCTGTAACATGATTTGATAAAAAAAATTCTATTTCTATTAAATGCTGGTAAAGCTAAAAAGTTTTTTTGCCCTTTTCCCAGCACTACTTTCAAGATTATAGAAAAATTATGACAGTATTGCATTATTTAGCATAACATTATGAAATCAAATAACATACAACATAAAAATACGCAAAATACGCGCATATGACGTGGAGTTGTGGATACCAGCCTGTTATACAATACAACATATCAAATTAGGCAGCATATATCTTTTATCTTATAGTTCTCTCTCACTTTTGGTTTACAGTAATTTTCTATTTCTAATTATGTAATTACTTCTCATCTAGTTTACTAACAAAAATTTCAAACATAAAATTCTATATATCGACGATGAAGAGTCAATATATAATATCTAACATTTTGGCCATTTTTGTTTTATTGCATTATTTATTGTAGAATAGAGTAATGCACATGCTGACAAAGATCTTAGGTCTGTTTCTTATTAATTTTGCAAGATAAACAATTATTGCAATATATACTAAGTGGTGTTACGTCATTTACGATGGCAATAAATACTAATAAAATCTATCTAAAATATATCTAAAAACTAATAAAATCATTGATTAATATATTAATATTGTAGTCATAAGCATAATATTGTAGTCAGTTTACATAAAACATTTAAAAAATCAAATATACTAAAAAAATAATTAAACGGACTTGGAACGTTTTTTTCGCCTCCTGTAAAGTTGCGTTTTTGCAGTTATTATTTATTGACTCTTCATCGTCGATATATTTTTTTAAATTGTCTGAAAATGTAGCTACAGGAATTTTTATTCCTGATGTAATCGTAACAACCCATAATGATGTTACTTACTTGATAGCCTGGTCTCTCTGAGCTTTACGCACTTCAGGCTTCATGTTACGCTTGGCCATGATGTCACTGAGTGAGGCACCAACGATGGCACGCTGGTACTTCTGGGTCCTCCTTGTACGCTTCTTGGTCTGCTCTTCTTCTTGACCCTTCTTGAACTTGCGCCTGAAAGTAAGGAACATTTACTCTAAATGTCCATGCAAATCATTCACTATGTGTGCCATTTATTATAATAAAATGCTTCTATATATTTAGAGTTATTAGCATATTGTTTATGAATTCTACTGATTTAAATTTAAATGAAATTACATAGAGCATGTGCATTGAGAAATAATAAACAGAGATTATGCTGAAACAGCACCAATGACAATATATTCAGTACCAGTTGTGTAATAAATTGTAATTACTAATATAAGGATTATATTTGTTAAATTTTTCAAGTTAACTAGTCCTATTTTAAGGTAATCCAGTTTGACTTTGAGATTAATTTTTGAAGAGTTTATTTACCACCACACAAGATATGGAGACGCACCGTTTGAATGTTTCCTAACATTTTTGAAAACAGATAAATTAATAAAAACATGATGATTTTTTTTATATTCATGTCAGTCTAATACCAACAAAAAAATAATATTAGTATCATCTGAAGAAGACTTGGATAAGGTTAAAGATTATCTCTATTCTAAATTACAGTTACTAACCAATTAGCCAACAAGATAGGTTATGATTTGAAACTAAGTTAGGTTAGTTTTTAGATTAATAACAAATAGGATGAAATTCTCTAGTAGCTTTACCTTTAGTAGCGTAGGCTTTAGTAATAAACGAAACGAATAGAAGTTTAAATAATAATCCATAATTACCTGTACAGCACGGTCCATGTCACTTTACGAGGATTCCTCCTCATCAAATGTGCAGCCTCACATTTTGAGTTCAAGAATGTGAAGGTCTGAAAAAAGAAATGATAGCAATACTGTAACTAACGCAGAACAAGAATAACTAACGAAAACCAAGTATGAATTATAGCAATCACTCATGTTTACATCAAGAAATCATGTGATGGAAATAGTATGAAAGCCGGCTATATAAGCAGCTTTTATGAGGTTTATAGTAAAGGGAAAGGCATGAATAACAGCTATTTCAATCGATATTACAAACAATAAGTAAATATTACCTTGCCGTCCACCTTAACCATGGTCTTTCCATGGCCAGGATAGATCTTGTAACCACTGTACGCGCAAAGTCCGATCCTGAAAATCAATCACACACAATAATCAGATATCACAGCACTTTCAGATTAATTCACATTATCAATAAAATAGCATCAGATCATTCAGATAGCACAAAATTTATTGAGAATTTGTGAAAAACGTACTTCATTCTGACTTGTCGAAGCGAAAAGGAAAATTACATAGACAAACGTCAAAAAAGGAGCAACCATAGAGAACTATGTTATTTGGTAGACACGTTGACTGATATTCTCACTATGCTTGTTGATCATAATCAAAAAAATTTCGCTTAAAAAGCGTTGCGTTAAAAACTCAGCGTTCACACGAGCGCTTTAAAAGCGATGACGTGTGAACAGATACATGGAAATGCATTAATTTGTGCTATGGTTTTCTAAGCCCAAGAGAAAGCGTTAAAAAGCGCTCGTGCGAATGAGTTTTAAGACGCCATTTGCACGAGCGCTCTTTGACCGGGCGATAAAATAAGCGCCAAGGCGGTTTTATATCGCGCACTGTTATATTTTCATCTGTGGGCGTTGAGCATTAAAAAATAGACCATAAATATATTCCAGACCTGTAATAGACACGTCCGTCAGCTAAAGGTAACTGATTGCAGCGCCCGCCGGCGCTTTTTTAGCCCCCGTGTGAATAATAACATGAAGTTTCGTAAGTTCTATTTTTTTAACGCCCAGCGCCTAGTGCTGAATTTACAACAGTGAGCGATATAATCGCGCTGACGTGAGAGCATATACATGGGAATGCGTTTGTTCTATTTTGGCGCTTTTTCAACGTCCATGAAAAGTGTTAAAAAGCGTGGGAAATGGGGGCCTGCAATGTTGAAATCTGAGAGTATCTCTAGAAGTGGATATTCCAAACCAAAAGGTCTACTACACACTACACCTGTCATATGTTTTATTCCAATTTGAGAGATCCGTTTAGCCAGGATTGAGTAAGAAACATCCAACCATTCTAACATTCAAAGATAGCATCATTTTAATGTAATATTTGAAAATTCTGCTCAAGTGGCCTTTTATGAGAAATTATTATTTTGAATTTATGATCAGCGAGTCTATTGTTTGTGGTACCCGCCGCATAGCCAAAAAAACAAGGATTTAGTCTATTAATTTTATAACCTCTAATTTTATTGTAGCTAATCGAACAAAAGTAACCAAAAAGATAACCGATAAATTGCTAAATATTGTTGAATAATGTTTAGCCAAATTTGTCCCGATTTTTTAGAATTCCAAGTAAGTGTTTGCTGGGTTTAAAGCTTTGTATCACACAATTTAAATAACATTCTCTGTATTTTTCGTTTGTTAATCGGTGATTGTTTCACAATTTGTTTTACAGGATATCCTGAAAAAAATGCGTGTTATGGATGATAAAATAGTATATGCGCTTAATACTTCCATACCCACAGAGTCTTTCGCAAGTAAAGTTGATGCACACTCGGCCTGTGAAGATCTTTATTCTCAAATTCAAAAAGGACATACAGAAAGAGAAAATGTTATAAAAAAGTGTATCTTGGCAACTGCAGAGACAGTGAAAGAACTAAGAGCAGCTAAAGACAAAAAACCTGATGATTATGAAGTAATGAAAAATCTGAAAGCCGAACAAAAAAAGGTATGCAATTGCTTCAATGATTGTAACAGCCAAAATCTAAACAAAATACTGTTCTTCTTACTTGGTTTCTTTTTATTTACAGCTGAGACTATTGCAAACAGAACTCAGTGTGGAGGAAGTTATAAAAGAAAAGACATCAAAGTTATTTACAGAGAAATGTAGAAGTTACTACAAGCCCAACAACTTATGAAGACTGACAACATGCATTTTATTTATCCTTGTTTTGAAACTTATAGTGTATATACTTAAATAAATAGAATATAGATGTACCTATTTTTTCACTACATCCTACACTCTATAATGAAGATTCATGCAAATGTAGTGTACTGAGTTAGACAGTGAACTATCAATCTTAAAATATCTTGTTTGGCAACAAGTATCAGTTTGCTTGAAAATTTCCAATATGAAATCAGTTTTTGTTTGTTACCAACTTCAATTTGATAAAGTTTACTTAGATAAGATATAATTCCTGGCTTCAAGATAATTATCATTTTTTCTTTAAATATAAATTGTATTAATAAATGCATAAGAATTAATTTTATACTACATGCAGGGTCTTGTAAGGAAGTTGTAAATGAATAAAAATACAAATTAGTAAGGCACATATTACACAATTAGACATCATTAACTTTTATTTAAAAATATCATAAATTATTTAGATATTATTATTTTTATATTACAACATCTGAAGTTCAGATCAGAATCTGGCACTAAAATCACAACTATAAATAGATTGTGTAGTAAAGCTTATAGAGGAAACAAAAGTTTGAGAAGACTATCAACTACATAAAAGATACACATTTTATTGCAAATTGTACATTATTTATTATCTTTAGCAGCTGGAATACCATGCTTTGCATTGTATTCCTCTTCATACTTTTTGTGCCAGTCCAGGTTGTATTGATGCACAGATTCACCCCTCTTTGCAGCTGACTTTCCAACGAGAATTGCTCCAAAACTAGCAAGTGCTGTCAGTAACATAAGCACGTTTGCTATCTTGATTCTGGCTTGGCTACGGGATTTATCTATCAGTTCACCTCTGAAATAAGAAATGTTAAATTAATTATTAGTTAAGTTAGTAATAGTATTACTCATGCAAACTAGTAGAAATACCTATGTGTAGTTTATAAATTACATTAATTTATTATTTATTAGAAAAGGACAATTTGTTACAATTTATTATGAGTCAAAGAATAAGAAAATACATCAAGTTGTGATGAAAATGGCACTGCAATTTAACATGAAATAAAATATTCAAGGTCATTTATAAGACAGTATATTTTTAGGCAACAGATTGAATGATGCAGAGGTGTTCATTTTGTACTAATTATTTTTTATTCTCACATCACATAGGTCAGATCCAGTGATTACATAAAATACACAAAGTATATGTAGGTACGTACGAAACGTGTGTGGGGATCTCTTCTTTAGTCTTGTACTTTTTCGTCCACACCAAAATGAACTTCTGGAATTCGGTTGGTTTATATTTGGGAGTCATACTAGCGCCTCCAGCAGTGGATTGGGTACTCGAACTTGGCGTACTGGGAGGTGGTGCGCAATAATTCCTTCTTATTGAACACATGCATGATCGCAATCGCAACGATAACATTTTATTCATTTTAAATCGTCACTTCGTTTCGAAAATTCTCACTTCTATGATTTATTAAGCAGGTAAAACCTACAACAATATTATCAGTAATTTACATAACAATCACTACCTACCCAATCGCAAACTTTTGATTTGACACAATTTGACAGAAATAACTACTAGTGATGGGTAGCTATAGCCATAACTAGCGAAATAGCTACGGCTATGACATTCGTCAACACGATAGCTAGTGGCTATTGGTTGCCTAGACAACTGTCAGGTTATGACATAGCCGGTAGCTGCGTAGCCGGGGTAGCCGAGTAGCCGCCACAGAGTATAGCCGACTTCTACGTTTTGTTTCGTTTTGCTTCGTATTCGGTAGCCGGGTAGCGTGCGTGAGTATCCAGAATAGCCGATAGCTGTGTGCGCGCTCACTGCGCTTCGCAAGTGCGATCTTCATTCGTGTCATACATCTAAACTCGTACGTACACTTTCTCATAAAATAGATTAGACAAAGAGAAAATATTATACTTTCGTTCATTTAATAAACGAATATAGGAAATGCGATTATTAGAAAAGTAATTTGTTAACGTCAGATATAAAAGTAAGCACAAAAAATAAAGATCTGATAATTAGTATTTTTGTTATAAAGACGAACTAGGGGAAGTTATTTCTTATAATGATTATAAATTATAAAAAACGAAATTTATAATCATTGGTGAGGGTTGAATTCGGATCATGTAGTTGATGTTGCGTTATTTAAGTCCTATCTAAGTACCTAGCTACATCAGCGCCGATTCGCTGCGCCGCTAACGCTACTAGTCATTATTGTTAGATAGCCAAGTAGCCAAAATAACTGGCTAGCTAGCTGGCTATTCCACAACAAATAGCCGGCTAGCAAAGCTATTGAAATTTCGGCTAGTTATCCATCTCTAATAACTACTGTGCTAGGTTCTGAATTGAAAGCTTGAGACAAGAAGTAGGGACATTCCGATACTGGTAAATATGAGTAGGTACTCGATAATTTTGATTCTATACCAAGTACAAATAGCATAGAATCAAAATTGTGACACTAACTCAGTATCGAAACAAAAGTACATGGTATCGAATCAGACAGATCGATTTTATTTTAAATGGACACGAGAAGAAAAAAAAATCTCATTAACGTACAAAAGCACCTGGTATCGAGTGGAATCAGACAGACTAATCTTATTTAAAATAGACTCAAGAAGAAAAATAAAATCTCTTTAACATACAAAAGTACTTGGTATCGAATCGAATCAGGCAGACTGATTTTGTTTAAAATGGACTCAAGAAGAAAAAGAAATCTCATCAAGGCCATGAAGTTTCTCCTTATTTGTCAAATTCAGTAGTTTCCCCTAAAAGCAACCCATTTGCAGAATGGGATGATATGAAATTTGAATTTTAAATAAGCACAACAATATTTAATTGAAGTCGCAATATCCGTTCCCAGCGACTGCTTATTTTCCAAAGCTGGGGCAAAAATGTCGCAAACAAGGAGCAGATTGTCTCCAAAATACTTGGAGCAGTTACTGTTTTTGGGAAATCTTGATGTTAAAGAAATTTTTGTTTAACAAAAAAATAAGTTTGTTAATTTTATAAAAAGTTCTTGATTAATTACCATACTTTTAATTTTGATCCTCACGAAATTATGTTCGTTTTACATTACCTTTTTTTCGAAAATCTTTCTAAAACTATCGTAATACGTATCGATACTTTAGGAGTATTATATGAGTAGTTTCGAAAAAAGAGATTAATAATCATAATTATAAGTATCGATACTTTGATGGTATCGGAACATCCCTAAGGAAAAGAAGAGCCGAGTTGATTGAATGATACATCAACAAACGTCATTACCAAGGTCACAGAGGTAATAACAAAACGTGATCAAAAATAAAGTGAAGTGTGCACTAGTTATGTACTGCGTGCAAAAGCACGTTAGTCGCTAGAATCTTTTTTTTTTTTACGTGGTAAAACATCAAATGAGTCCTCCCACCCAGGGCAGAGCGGGAGGGACTGACAGACTCGTACTGACTAAAATCCACGGTGTCCTTCAATAGCCCTTTACGTTCCGGGGTCACGGTAATTCGTACAGTCCCGCGGCCCCGGCAGGCTTTGGCCCTCTAGACGTCATTTTGCTGACACTCTTTGAGGCGCGCGTGGAACACAACGCGCCGTCGACCCGGGCATGGTCCATGGTCGGACAGTGAGTTGCCCAGTACTCGCTGCCCGCATGTCCGCGCCTACGGTGGCCGGAGATCGTCTGGCGACGTCGGTCGCCGTGGGCGTCTACCACTGCGGCTGGGGTGGGATTGATAGAGTCTAGGAGTGTTGCGTATTTAACGAAACAGTTAAAAGTAGCAGGTATCTCAACGTTGACAGAGAAAAGTATAGGCCAATACAATGTACTCTGTGCTTGGGATCTTGGGATCTTTGTTTACATCAAATGTCATAAGTTTTCATACGTTGCCAGCAAACAAAAAGCAACTTAAAAAACAAAAAAAAAAAAATGTTCCTTTTCTAGACTTTCCTGGCTTAAAGAGAAGAGCATGAAGGAGAACGAACCATGATAGGATTTGGCCGAAGCTGTTTGTAAAAAAAAGCAAATGGTACTGATTATTTTCATTTAATTTTATGATTTTGTCATTGAATTGGATAAAAATCATAAACAAATAAAATGCGCAGATGCTTTTCTTTATCTGCCGAGTGACTTTTGGTGTTGCCAATTAATCAAAGTTTCCTTTTACTTTTGGGGATAAATGTATTTTACTCTCCTTGCTTAAAAACAGTTTGTTTTAGATTTTTATTTTGTTCATAAAACTTATTAAGAAAATAATATTTTCATTAATCTAAGCTGTAATCAAAGCAAAATAGTGATGAAGAAAACTACTGTGATCTGTAGTTAAAAGTATTCTGCACTACGCTTCGGTGCTACTCTGCGAGGAATTTTGATTTTGGTATATGGCAACATAGGTGACGTGATTGCTGGTTCAGGTACGAACTTTCTGTCTCATCTGTTCGATGATATTTAAATATCTACAATCTGCATGTACAAAATTATTTTTTTAGATTTAATCGATGGTGGATTGATGTGCTAAATCTATTAGTTTTCTTTGTTTTCATACTTCTGGTTCCTAAAATAATTGTAAGTACATTAAGATGAAGCTGTGTCAGTGGCTAGCGCATTGTTTGTGGTAAATTTGACTGCAGTTTTTTCCTTCAGTAATGTCGTCGATCGAGTTGCTTTCAATTTGGCTTGTCTATTCTTTCCTTTATTTCGTACTCGTAGGTTATAATAATTATTTACTGCATCGTCTATAAATAGGAATGTTTGCATTTTACATGGGTTCTTATAAGGCACAATGGTAATGTTACTTTAAAATTGACAAATTAAGTTACTGATAGTGCAAAGCTACAACCGTATGTGACCCTGTAAATTATTATTTTAGTGCATTTTTGTATTAGAAGGAAGGGGAATAATTAAGTCCTCTCTAAGTTGTCACTTAGTAATGCTGATGTTCTGCAGAATAACATTTTATTGTAGTACATATTTTAATTGTGAAGGCAAATAAGAGAATCCCTTTTTAAATTTTAAAAGATAAACAATAGTAATCATAAATGTTATTGTTTAATTTCTTTATCACTTAAGCATTTGATTATTAATCAGAGGGTGCATGATTCATGCATTAGTTTAAATTAATAGTTAGTTGATTGTTTTTAAGATGTCTGGTGGACACAAGCATCGTTATAAGAATGCAGGGTTGAGCGCAGACGAGCTGCGTCGCCGCCGCGAGGAGGAAGGTGTACAGCTGCGGAAACAAAAGAGAGAACAGCAACTGTTCAAGCGCAGAAATGTTAATCTTCCCGCACCAAATGCTCCAGATATTACTTTGCAGGTAACATTGTTATTAAAATTTTCTTACAGGTGCGTAGTATTCTTACTGTGAACCTACCATGCCTAACCATGCCCAGGCTTTCTAAAAATCTACAATGTGTTACGACATGGCAAGACATTATATGATTTATTAATATAACTTTTCAGTCATATCACATTATATTTGACAGGCATTCTAATGGAATATTAGAACATCCTGCTGTAATTTAGCATGTTGCTTAGATACTGCTCAAATAACCTGTCTTTAGCAGACAGAAAAAAAATTATTTGCTAATATTTGTTATAGGAAACTTAAGATTTCATGTGTAGCATAACCAATTCCATCTGGAATAGACAAAGTTATTTCTA
Source organism: Agrotis puta (assembly GCA_943136025.2). Taxonomy (NCBI): domain Eukaryota; kingdom Metazoa; phylum Arthropoda; class Insecta; order Lepidoptera; family Noctuidae; genus Agrotis; species Agrotis puta. The sequence goes on from OW964171.2 coordinate 7,716,793, forward strand.
TACAAATCTACATTGTCCAAGTATGCATGGAAATAGAAAGACTTGTTTCTATGATGTCAAACTAGGTGTGCTGATATCATTATTAATTGATGCAAACTTTAAAAAAAAATGTTTTTAGTTGTAACAGACTAAGCATTATTATTCTTTTTCAGGATGACATCAATATATCACCATCAGATGACATCACCCCAACAATGGTTGCGGCTCTGTATGGGGACAATCCACAAGAGCAAGTTATGGCAACTCAGAAGTTTAGAAAACTCTTGAGTCAAGAGCCCAATCCACCAATCGATGAAGTCATACGGACTGGAATAGTTCCTAAATTTGTGGAATTCCTAACCAATAGTACTAATCCAACACTGCAGGTAATTATGATTTGAACTCAACATGGTGAATGATTTTTGTATTCTGCTGTAGCGATTCATCTATAAACTATTCACACAATATTTAGAGAGAAGAATCACCATAGTTAAAATAAAATATATGAATAACATTATGTGAGTTTTCACCTGATTTTCTATGCAATTGGTTTCATAAAAACACTAGCACAAGAGGTTATTAGTCACTATACAACTTACATCGCATGTCCTATGTTCAACACTTTAAAAAACGAATAAAAATAATATTTTTTCAGTTCGAAGCAGCATGGGCTCTCACAAACATTGCATCTGGTTCATCCGAGCAAACGCGTGTAGTTGTGGAGTGCGGCGCGGTGCCGGTGTTGGTGAACTTGGTGGCGGGCGGCGCCAGCGACGACGTGCGCGAGCAGGCCGTGTGGGCGCTCGGCAACGTGGCCGGAGACTCGCCGCGCTGTCGAGACACTGTGCTCGCGGCCGGGATCCTGCCACCGCTACTAGAGTAACTATATACTTTTTATACACCAGGCCAATATTTCGGGGCACGCCGCAACCGCGGCAGTTAGACCCCTTTTGAGGAATGACTGGGGAGGCGCCATGGCGCCCTCACCTTCCGCCTGACGCAGGTCCTTGCGCTGGGCGTTGGACTAGAGATTCATCGTTCTCGTGGCTTTCTCATATTTATGTGTATTATTATTACTTTTCAGGATATTAAATAAGTACACCAGGCTGTCTATGACAAAAAATGCAGTTTGGACTCTTTCAAATTTGTGTCGAGGCAAAAATCCTCCTACGAACTTCGAGGCCGTCGCACCTGGTAAGTTTATCTAGCGAAATTGTTTAGTCGTGATCTATAAAATCAAGATATAAAAATATACCATCGTCCATAGTACAGATTCATGACAAGTTAAAGAATTTTATTTTGAGGAAATCATTCAGCAATATCCACAGCGCGATTAATAATTATGTTATGCAGCTTGCATATTATATTAACTTCACCTACTAGATGTGCGTAATTTTCCGTGCGGAAGGCGTGTTGAATATTGCATCTAAGCTATATTAATCGGAATTGACTCGATATAATTGTTAATTTATTGTACTAATTGCTATAAATTCGATAGTGACATTCTGTCTGTTGGCGCGTTGGTTCGTTAGTCGGTTCATGTCGCTATTATTTATTTCAAATAATGAAAGTCGAAAATAGTGTAAATAAAAAGTATAAAACAAGAACAATATTCATTTGACCTAGTAATAGCCGTGGTTGTGTGCCACCTGTGGTTGTTTCAGACAATCTTTATTGGCTAGGTGGCATACGACCTATTACTGCTATTACTCGTGTACGCTGTGTGTGTGGCTATTACTCGGTCAAATGAATTTAAGATTTATCATTTCATAAATTAGCTAGTAAAAGCTGTAAATGTGCTCATCAAGCCCTTTAATTTGATACCCATGTCGATTCTATGCGATTTTTTTTTCTTTTACGATTACATCCCACAGAGGGCGCCATATTAGATTTACCTAATACCAGCGGACAACTGAGACGCTTCTTACGACACCTCATTTGTCATCTATTGATGAGTAGTTTAGAAGTTACGACGGAACAAATAAACATGCATACATACATACCGGTCAAAATCATAACCCTCCTTTTGGCATTAGTAATAATAAATAAATATATAGTCATAGTCATAGTCGGGTAATAATAAATAAATAAACACCTGTCTGGTGAAGGTACATTACATTGGTGAAAAGAAACTTTACTCCCTGTTCCTCATACCAATAAACTAAAACATGTTTTCTTTGATATATTTTCAGGTATTCCAGTACTAGCGCGATTGCTGCACCATACTGACGCAGATGTGCTAAGCGACGCATGTTGGGCTCTCTCTTATCTATCGGACGGACCAAATGAGAAGATACAGGCTGTAATTGATGCTGGAGTTTGTAGGCGGCTTGTGGAATTACTTATGTAAGAAAACTCATCATTAAAAACAAAATTATTTGCGAGGCTTCTTAATTTTTTAAACAATACAGTTTCTAATGATAATTTAAATATTGTTTAGTTTAATAAAAATGTTGACGAGTCTCACCCATACTTTGAATGTGTATAAAACTAAATTACTTATCACTGCAAAAAGTTGGACTATGTTTGGTTTAAAGACGAGGTTGGTTTTTCCTGTTTGGCCTACCACTTAACCTACCAATATGGATAGCCAATCGACAAAACTCTATTCTATAGGGCACATAGCACATTACAGATAGGTATGTTATTTAAGTTGCTTCATCCATCATCATCTACAAATTTTCACACTACCCAGGCACAACAAATCGACGGTAGTGTCAGCAGCCCTGCGAGCAGTGGGTAACATCGTGACGGGCAACGACGCGCAGACGCAGGCGGTACTGAACTGCAACCCGCTGCCCAACCTGAACGCGCTGCTGCGCTCCAGTACCGAGGCGCTGCGCAAGGAGGCCTGCTGGACGCTCTCTAACATTACTGCCGGCAATGCTGCGCAGATACAGGTAAACTGATTCGGATTATGTTTGAAAAAGTTACTTGAAAACAGACACATCTTGTTTGTTTTTGTTTGTTTTACAAGCCATCTAACTATGTATATAATATTACAAAGGCGAAACTTGACGAATATCACCGAGGCAGATTAAACATAGTCTGGATTAAGACATAGGACACTATCTGTGTCACTAAAAAAGTAAAACATCTGTTGACGATTGTCTAAAAAAAGTGTAACTGCAAACGACCCTTACATCAACGTTAAATGTTGTTTTGCAGTTGAAACTTTTTAGATACCTAAATGTTCAACGAATGTTTAACTTTTAATTGTAGTAAATTGGTTTTAATCCTAACAGCAAAATCCTCTGGGACAATTAATGAACTCCACGCCGGCAAATTCGCTGGAATAAGCTAGTAAATCAATGAAATAGCCAGGCATACTTTGTAAAATTTATCACGTCGTTACTGTACCAACATCTGTTAGTTTGTAGAGCGATATCTCTCACTGTCGTTGTTGTTGCTTCGTCGTACGTTGTAGTAGGTTACTTTAAGTTGGTTTCATTCTCATTACTGATGTACGTAGGTACTGTAGTTATTGCAATCACGTACGCAGATGACAATATCACTGAAAATTGTTTTCATTAATACATTTTCTTGTTTGCTGATTTTCTTTTCTTTTTATTATTTCAGGCAGTAATAGACGCTAACATTTTCCCAGCGCTTATTGAAATTTTAAGGCAAGCTGAATTTAAAACGCGGAAAGAGGCGGCTTGGGCTATAACGAATGCAACTAGCGGAGGCAGTCATGACCAAATTAGGTACAAAATATTACTATCTCATATTCTTTGAAATACGTGTGACAGTTTTTTTTTTTCATTAAAAATACACTCGCGAGCAAAAGTATGGAAACACTTACTCCGATTCCGCGCGATCTTGGGTATGTAATCACTAGTTATGAATAATAAATGATTTTAAAGGTTTAACTGTTAACTTTAAATTGATACAAAATCACGCCATTTTTAAGGAGCCATACCGGATCAATTCCAAGTAAACAATTCCATACTTTTGCTTGCTAGTGTAGTTTTACACTAAAAACCATTACGTACTGAAATTACAGCCATTATTATTTGCTACATAATTGTAAATACATCAAAATAAGATTCATCATTTCATCTGAGGCAAGCATTTAGGCAAAAAGCAAATACTAGCTCACATTTATTATTATTATTTCCAGGTATTTAGTTGAACAAGGTTCTATACCACCACTATGTGACTTATTAACGTTAACGGATGCTAAGACAGTGCAAGTGGCTCTGAATGGATTAGACAATATATTAAAGGCTGGACAACAGTCCGATCAACGTGACAATCCGTACGCGGTCCTTATTGAGGAGTGCTTTGGTAAGTATTGGCTCTGGTAATATTTCATAGTAACAGTTGAACTTGGAAAATTACTATTACTCTTATAACTGCAGTTTAAAGGATGCTGTCTGTCAATACAATATGTCCTACATATGACTAGTAGTACTTCGGACATAGACCAAGGATTCATCATCATCATATTAGGCCAGGATCACCCACTGCTGGGTATAGGCCTCCCCCTTTTTATGCCATATCTCTCGGTTTTGTGCGTTTTATTCATATATTCCCCGCGATCTTGACGATATCGTCAACCCGACGGACTTTTGGGCGGCCCTGGTTTCAAAGGACAAAGGATTACCAAGTTTAAATAATTATGAAGATCATGATAAACTCTCGTGAGAGTTAGGTCCAAAAATATTAAGATGATAATGTTCGTCAACGAAACATCTCGTTTACTCGTTTCAGGTTTGGATAAAATAGAATTCCTCCAATCACACGAAAACCTTGACATTTATCAAAAATCTTTTGAGATAATTGAAAACTATTTTGGATCTGAAGAAGAGGACGGCCGACTCGCGCCTGCGGTGTCGTCGACTACGGACCAATATCAATTCAGCGCCGATCAATCGGTACCAATGGGTGGCTTCCAATTCTAACCTAAGCTTATAATTATAATTCTTTATATTGATGCTGACCGTGCAGTGAGTATATCTTGTGATGTTTTGTATAATTTATCGTATTTTTAAAGTCACAATTTTAAATTTGGCAATAAAATTGTAGTCAATCCTGTAAAGGACATATATTAGTTTCCTACAGTTTAAATGTAGAGCGAGAAACCAATACACAAGGGGGACTAGGCCCATCGACTAATTCGAACGCATTTATGACCTATCTAAATAATTTTAAAGTTATTTTGCAAATCACATGAATTTTATACTAAGATGTAAAAGTAGGCTAATCATAATTGTTGACATATTTTGCCCCATGCCTGTCCAAGAACAAATCGTATAACAATGGAGATAACATGTGGTTTCGCCGACATAGAATAGGTTGAAAAGTGGTTTTACTTGCAATGCAGTTTTCAAGTAAAAGAAATTACCTTTTGCTAAAAAAAAAAGAAAATAGATTGTCTATTGGTTTCTCAGTCTAAGGTTCTCTGCGCATTATACGGCCAGCGGCCACGTTCTATCCGCACGAATTACGAAAACAGCGCGACCACACTCGGAACTAAGGCCGCCGCGACCAATGAGATACGCCATTTTGTATGAAATAATTCAGTGTGCGCTAACTTGTCGCAGCGGCCTCACTTTTTTTTTTTTTTTTCATTAAACTGACGTTACTCTTCGTCGACCTATCCGCAAAAGAATTTGATAGTGCGCTCCCTGACCGTCTAATGCACGGGGGCACTAAGATATTTATTTTATTGTTATCAATTACTACACTATTCATAAATAACAATATTTTATATTTGAAATGAACAAGCATAATTTAGTCTTTACCTCGTTGGTCGGCAGGACACAATGTAATAAATTATTGCTTATTGGTTGACACAACACATCTTTTTTTAATAGAATTTTGTATGTTGGTTAACTATCACTCGTAAACCTGTATAGTCTACTTCGTTATCCGCTGGGTGCGAAGTACTAATGGGTCAGAATCGATTGCAGCACTCGTGGTGGTAAAAAGTAGAAATGCTGACAGCTTTGTCAACTGTCAAAAACGCGCTAATCTCAGGAACTACTGGTTTGAATTGAAAAAATATTTATATGTTGAATACTCCCCAGGAAGGCTATAGGCCAGGGGTGGCCAACCAGTCGATCGTGGCGAGGCAGGTAGATCTTAAATCTAATCAAGTTGGCCACCCCTGCTATAGGCTATATCCTCCTTGGACCTGGCGTCCCCTATACGAGACCTTTTTTCTAGTATTGCCCTCTAGCTCCTATTAAAGTGTAACTTAACATGTTAAAAGCCAGAGTCTTGTATAGTTGACATGTAATTAACAAAAAAACTATATTATATATATAAAAATGTTATGTTGGTTTGTGTATGCTTTAAAAACTCAAAAAGTACTGCACTGATTGAGCTGAAACTTTAGCATGATATGTAATCCGCATCAAGGATTGTTTTTATCTATTTTTTGCATCAGTCACATATCCGCAACCGCGAAAAAACAGTTTTTTTAACGATCAGCTCTGTACCAGTGACCGCGCCATCTACCGGAAGCGAGGATAACACTCGCTGACAACCGCAGTCGTAATGACGCAGTCACATGAGAAGAAATTTTAGCATGATAAATAATCCGCATCAAGGATTGTTTTTATCTATTTTTTTTGTTGTTGAAAAAACAGTTTTTTGTGCCACAGCGAAGCGGGGCCGGGTACAGCTAGTAACTTATAATCTTTTTTAATATTTTTTTGTCATTTTGAATGTCATTGAAATATTTTTTTATAGGTAAACTTAAAGACAGGGGTCTTTAAGTTAAAAATATTTCATTAGCAAACGCAAAGTGGTCTGGGGCCTGAGGAGGATATAACATCACGCTATGGCCAATAGGAGTAGAGCAACAATGAAAAATGTTGTTTCTCATAAAACGTTCTAAAAATAAGTTCTCGAAAGCACGTCTATCTTCTCACCATAACCTTTTTTTATGGAAATCAAATTGGTTTTAAAATAATAAACTACTTGCGACGGTATTTTTATAAACATAACATTAATCCTTACCTACAAAAATACACGGTTGTTGCGGGAAGTACCTCAGAGATTCGACGGCAGGCGAGGGAAATGGGGAGCAGTCGGAACGCGTGAGGGAAAAGACATCCTCTATAGCAGCATATAGCACCAGTCACGGGGTAACAAATCGCGGGGCATATTCCAGCCACTTGCGGACGGGGAGTAATGTTTAGCTCGCCGTCCGACCAAGGACAATGCCCGAGCCACGGTGAGTCGTGCTCCGCGCGCTCCTCAAGGGAACTGATGGGGACGGGACCATAGGGCATAACGCCTAACATGACACGGGTAAAATGTTGGGACTATTCGTAATTCGCTATTCGTAGTAAATTCTTTTGTGATATGGGCGTTTCGTAAAACCACAAAAAATCGAACGTGAAGACCGCATTATATTGATTATGAGTTAAGCAGTTTTTGGGTCAATAGTTTTTGTTGCAACTCTTGTGTCCTGCCGTCTAATTGGGAAAGAGCCTTACATGAAGAATACGTTGAAATGATTTATTCATAGAGCTTTTCCGCTGCGTGTAAGGAAAATAAGCTGTAGGAACATTATGTAATAATCACTTGACGATATGTCGTTAAAATCTAGCCTATGTAATTTACTAAGTAAGACATCAATGTAGATAGAGTCGCATGTAAATCCTAATAATAATTTTAAATATTTCCTGAACGCAATAATTATCGTAGTCAACGTAGTGTCTAATATGCGTAGCCAGAATTTGATTTTTGGAGAATTTTTGATGTCATGTTAGACTAAATTGTTTCTGTCCAACTCATCTAGGCAAAGTTTGATTGTAGACGACTTTTTGAAATTATTTCTTATTGAAATGCGCGCTAGCCACTTTCTTGTCAAACTCGGTGCAACATAGGTGGCACAACCATTGAGTGGTATCAGTGAAACGTGTGTTGAATGCTGCGTAGGCACATTGACCAATGACGACAATACCAAATTAGGGAGCTTACTCATGACGCGACGCGATACAGAGTTGCATCGATTGAAGATATCGGTCAGATATCGCACAAAAGTCCGGCCGAAGAAAATGTATGGCAAATCACTAGTGTTTGCAAATGAACTCGCACGTGTTGTCGATATCGCTCACAAACCTGCTCGATATCGAATTGCATGTACGTGCTAATGACAATACACTTGATTCTCTGGTCGAAATTCGATTGCACAGCTATTCGTCACTGGCGACATCTTTTGTACTTTGTTTTGCAGCGCCTTTATGTCGTAGTAGTAAGGTGGATTTTTGTAGTACACGGTCGAATTGTATCGCATCACTTCATTAGCAAATACGTGCGACTTGAATCGGAAATCTACTCGATATCGCACGAGTCGCGTCGCGTTATGAGTAAGCTCCCTTAGTGTTGAAATACTGTGTAAAATATCCTTGCCCACACAATAGTGATAAAAAATAGATTTCTTGCGACACGATGTCCAAATTATTTTTCGAGGGAGTTTACTCTCAACATGTATTTATTTATGTAAAGCTTATTGCTCGCTCTATGGTGACTGAAGAAAATTTCTTTTTTCAGATATCTATACAGTATACAGAAGTGGGTAGTATCTACAACTTCGTTGCATTAAATGTTTTCTGATAAACCTGTCTACACAATGTGTATGTAATTAAGCACCCATTATGTATAGATTATTATATTAATTTATATAATTAACAAAGGAATTCGCCTTCTTATTTTTTTACTGTAGATAATGGTGTATCTAGTTCATTTATTTTGTAGATGTATTTGTTGGCCTTCAAGCTTTTGTTACTAAAATATTAAACTTGTATATTGTTATGTGAAAAGTATCATTTCATAATGTATTACAGATTGGTAACAACAATGGTTATTTAATTTAGCCCATCATTTCCTGTTTTTAGCTTTGGTAAACTGGAAGTAGTAAGCACTAAGTAATTAATGCATTGGTATTTATTTAAATAATACTGTAAAACATGAAATTACTTAAAGTAAATTAGCTTTTCGTGTCTGCCCATGATATAGCAGGTTGGTAAAGTCCAGTTTTCTGTTCTTGAAGGAAGTGTCATGCTATTTTCATTGTTCTTGAAAATATTGTGGTATCTGTTCTTTCGGGGTATTTTCGTCCATGCAGTAGTCATCAACTTCAAAATAAAAAGCAGAATTTAACAATTGTAAATTCAATTAGGTATAACTTTATTAACTATTTGTACATTATAAAATTAGGTATCCAAAACTTAGAATTTGCTTAGCTTATCTTACCACGAAACTCCGATGTCATTGAAATAAACTAATGTTCTAAGAAATGCATGCTCTTGGTGAAGAGTATCCCAAAATTTCATTCTCTCATCAAAAGGATTTCTGCCTTTCGTAAGCTCTGATCCTATACTGAGATAGTACAGCTTATCTTTATTTTCCACGGGGTCCCAAGTTATTTGTAAAAGCGGATCATTGGCATCAGGAGTTGGGTTACTGAAAATAAGTTGGAGGTTGTTAAAAAAAACATTACTTACATTCATGATTTTAAACTGTATCATTACATAAATGCCCAGTGCTAGCCGAAAATTAGAGAGCTGCTTTTTTTTAAGGACACAGATGCGCATTTCTATATTACTATTGGTCGCCGAGTCGAAATTTTACCATAATTAATTTTTATTTTAAAACTTTGATACAAAGTTTTTGTCTTACATATTTTATGTGTACAGTTGTAAATTGGTATTGTTTGCTTTATTTTCTACATTAAGCACAGCTGAATACATATAAAAAAAATTACATAATATACTTGTCGGTATTTTCCACTTCCTAAAAATAAAAACCTTCAAAGGAGAGTGTTTAAAAAAACCAGCTCCGGCAGAAACGAGTTGTAGCTCAAAGTATCAATAATATAGTTTAATAAAATAATAACCGGGTATGGTCTTGATCCTTACTGGTAAAATATAAAAAAAAAATCTATGAAGCATGAGCTCTTCTTTATTTTTATAGGCACCTGGTCTTTAACGAATATAATTCGGAATTTGATCGTATCTTGTATTCTGTGTTAACAACAATATTCCCGTTGACCGTATTTACTTCACAAAATTCTGGAAAGTGACAAAACTGTTCAACCTAATTGGAATAAGCTATAGCACTGAAAGCTCTTCAACAGAAAAAGAGCTGTATCATACATAGAATTATTAACTATAACATAATTGAGAATCATTACCTGGTTTTAGCGAAATTGGTCCACATTTTGACTACTCTACTCCGTGTCACCACTGAATCTCGACTACCCTTGCAGATTGTTGGCATTTTAAGACGGTACATAAAAGGCAGTTCTGCACAATGTCCAGCTGAGTTCAGGAAATTTAAATGTGATGGTACTGACCACTCGCCAGCGAAGTTAAGAATGTAATAATATATCGGACATTCAGGTGCAAACTGACTGTGCAGTCTTACAGTTCTATGAACATAATACAGAAAATAGTAATCACTCATAAGTTGTAAATATTGCGTTCTTGTGTCTGCTGTCAAATGTTCTTCACCACCCAAATAAAATTTCAATAATTGTTGACCTATATTTTTTGTTAATTTATCCTCTCTCGCTAATGATCTAGGCACAATAAGACTAACATTCTCGTTATACTTTTCATAATCTGAATAAAAATCTTCATTTATTACTTGCAATAAAGCTGCTTCTATATTATTACTACCAATGATAAAAGGCACTTTATTGAAATTTCCCGATTTCATAATTTGGGGTGGACTTTTCGTTAGAAATGCAGGTTGGCCTTCAAAGTCAACTTCAATACACGGTTTGAAGATGGCGTCAATCACATCGTAGTCTGCTGCAGTTTGTCTTGCCTGAACAATGTTTACCAAGGCATTCATTATGTCGGCAGCGGGCACAGAACGCAGCTTTTCAACTAGTTCTATATTAGACGTTTCCATTATGTTCAATTCATTTGCTAGATCAATAACAGATTGAGTGGGGTTTTTAGCGACAGACCAATTATTCAATGCACTAGCGCTTTGTACAATTGCTTTGTGGAACAGACCTGTCGCCATAGGAGATAACATCATTAAATGGACTATAGCTCCGCCTGATGAACTTCCAAAAATCGTCACATTATCTGGATCGCCTCCAAAGGCACTTATATTTCTTTGAACCCATTTTAAGGCCATGATTAGATCTTTTAGTCCACAATTACCAGGTGCTGTAAAATCATTTATAGAGAGGAAACCAAAGGGTCCTAGTCTGAAACCACATCTTACATATACGACATCTTGGTCATTGATTAATGATTCATCAAATAGCATATCCATTAGGCCTGTATATGCATATCCTCCTATCCAAAACATAACTGGCATAGGTTTCTTAGGTTTTATGCTTGGAGTTGAAACTTGAATATAGAGACAGTCTTCTGAACCTTCAACTGTTTTTTTTAAAGTAAAGCACAGAGGCAAAGGTGCATTTTCGGTACAGTCAATTACTCGATCCCATGGTTCAATTGGAGACGGCGGCTGCAAAAAATAAACTAATCAATGATGGCTGGTAAAATGCACTGGGCCCAACTCTTCCAAATACTGATATCATTACCTCAAATACTCATTGCAACAAAACCATCGGATAGAAGGCATTCCCTATTCTCGATCACCATGACTTGCGAAATAAGCATATCGGTAAGAGACAACTTAGTGTACAGATAGTGTGTTTTAATTCTAACATTTGGTATACAGGTAACCACAAAGTAAACTGACCTAGATGAGATGCAAGATTTAACGTTGAGAACATTTGAGCTATCAACTCACTAATTTATTGCATCAGTCATTCAGTCCTTAGATAACCATATTCTTAAACTCGTGTTATTCACAATTAAATGCCGCATCATGGTAAAAATAAAATGTCTAGGTACCTATGCTGTTGCTACGTGCTTCAAGATGGTTTGGCCTTGTGAGTGTGACCAACATTTCAAATAGCTACCGCCTATTAATCAACACAATTCTCCCACCCAGGGCAGCATAGGAGGGACTGGAGGGACTGAGCCTCGTACTGACTAAAATACACGGTTTCAAAGAGCTGTCAGCAAAATGACAGCCTACCCGGGTCGCGGGACTGACCAGTAACCGTGGTCCCGGAATGTAAAGGACTATTGAAGGGCATTGTGAATTTTAGTCAGTACAAGTCTGACAGTCCCTTTCGTCCTGCTCTGGGTGGGGGAACTCATTTGATGAATTTACCACATAAAAAAAGTGTCCCTAACAGCAGACGCTTTTTTAGTTTAGCTCAATACCTCCCAAAACGAAGGTTATTGTAATAAGTATTGAGGCTACCGTACCGAGCCTCAGTTAGTCTACCTATGACGTCCTTTCAGAAATTGAAGCGCTAACTGTATTTACTCATATGATTCAAAATCCATTTAGTGTTCGATTCAGTAGGTACCATTGGTGAGTCATATGTTTGCATATATTAATTCATACTTTTCTTACTGTTACTTAAACTCGTAGGTGCGAATCATTTTATTTATGGGTTTGGCAATGACTTGTATTTTTTTTAATCTAAATAATGACACTATCATTTTTGTTCATTTTTTAATATTTTAAGTCATCTTATTATTAGCAAATCAGTATATAGTTTGTTAAATGAAAAAGGTTTGAGTTATAGCTTTTAAAGTGGGTATTTCATGTTCTCAATTATGCGTTTTACTTTACTAGTTGTTAGCCGACATTCTGATCATTGCTTTTGGTTTTTATTAGGCCAAGCATCTTTAACCTTTAGGCCCTGGGCGCTTTAGAACATTGGGGCCTAACATCGCCTGAGATTCTTTAGGTTTTATTGACTGCCCATACAAAAATATACCCACGTTCTCAGATCAAGAAAAATAGGCAGATAGAACTCGCGCGAACAACAAAGTGAAGCCGGTTTTTATTTTAGTGTGCGCGGCAAATATGGCGCGCCGTGTACGAACACGTGCATCTGTGTGCGTTTACGGTTGCCAGATATTGACAAATACTCCCACATTTTGTTCAGTTAAATTGTTCTCAATATTGTACCACTATTTTTTAAATTGGAAACGCGATTTTGCTTTATGGTTATACCCAGAGAGCAAAAGCGTGTAGTATTTATTATTTAACAGAATAATAATAAGGAATAAAAGTTAATATGCGTAATTACTTACTACCTATTTAATTAATTTATATCAGAACGGATAACACTTCATAACGCTTTTTAGTAATTTGATTAATAAACTATTTAAGGACAGGTTTTTTAGTTTAAAAAGATAAACAATTTGTTATAACAATCAACACATTTATTAAAATAATAATAATTTTACACACAATCATTAAACTTTAACAGCCTTAGTTCTGCACCAATTATAATATCCAGATAGCAACAAATAATAAAATAATCCAGCGGCGCGAGCTCGGCACATCCTTACAAGTACCGAATAGCTCAAAGGCATGCTCTCCTTCCCACTTTCTCACGCAAAAATACGAATACAGCCCCGCGCGCGGAGGTGCCATCCCGAGACGAGACCCGAAGTCTTTACGACCCGGATGGAACTAACTAGTGACCTTGTGTCATTACGACCATAGACCATACAACATTATTTTTAGTATATGCGAAACCTGAATATAGTTTGTTCAGAATCAATAACTGAATCGATTCCAATAAATTTTTACACCATGTTATATTTTGTCCCAAAATTATTTAAAAAGGTTAGGAGTTGGACACCTATCCGCAATCATACGCGAGCACTACAGAGGTTACGGCAGATCAAAGCGATCAGCTGAAGTCGCGTGCGGCGGCAGCGCACAGGCAGCGGGGGACGGGGAACACAACCCGGTCGGGGTTGTGTTCCCCGCCCCCCGCGTGTGTCTTCAGTCGTCCGGTTGTAACAGTCGCACGCGCCTATGACACAACGCGATACGCGAATTAGTTTAGTGTGTATCTGATAAGTGATCGTGAAAAAAATACTAGACACGTGTTTCAGGTTTCGCATAAGCAATAACGAATGTTGTATAGGTACTATAGATTACGACTGTGCAGTTGTATTGACGTATTTGATTGTTATTTTTTATGCACAATACACATTCCCCTAATTCAGGGTAATTTACCCGTCCTAAACTAGCAACACAGACGATTTACTGTTAAGGTTTTGTGTTTCAAGTGAGCCGAAAATATTTTATGGAAAATAAATACCAAAACAATAAAAATAACAAGAGTTACCTGTGGAAAGATATTCCATCTTGTTTTCTTTGTTTTTGTGAACATTTTTTGCAGTGTTTAAACACACAAGACGGCATGTTTTGACTTAAAATGGCAAATCACTAGTGACGTGTGAGCGAGACGATGCGTAGCATGCCGTGGTATCTTAGAACAAACGGCACGGTACGCTGTAAGCACTGCCATCTATTAGCCGCTTCAAGAAAAGAAAGGCTGCTTGTAATTTTATAGAAGGATTATTACTAGATGGCACTATGAAATAACGATGACACTATAAGGACGTTGACATTTGACTTGATTTGACATTGACACTGTTTTGAATTTTTCACAAGATTTTTTTCGGTTGGTGTGTATGCGCCTATGCTGTTAATTTTCTTGTATTTTCGTGTTTTCTCGCTTTTGTTTTCCTAGAGTACGTGTAGTTGAACTTTGTTCCTCCGGCTTTACTTTACCCGATAAGTTTAAGATGGCTCAAAGGTCCTGTTGTGTTCCCGGCTGTTCCATGAAACTTGGAGGCGGTAAGTTGTCTCAGTCTGAGTATATTTTTTATTCGTATCACCGGCAATGTGTAGAATTTCGACATTTTATAGAATTCCCGTTTTCCGGCTTAGAATAACATTATTCCTTACGTATTAAGTAACTGGTACCTACTTAAAAGTTGTATTAGTTCATGAAATTACCCACCTATGTACTTGTAATTCTTACCGATTTATTCCTACTATTATTATTATAAATGTGAAAGTGTGGGTGTTTGGATTTTTGGATGTTTGTTACTCAATCAAGCAAAAACTGCTGAACGGATTTGGATGTAATTTGGTACCCAGATAGTTTATAACCGTGATTAAAACAGGATACTTTTTATCCTAGTATGACGTTCCCGTGGGATAATTACCCAACTTCACACGGGCATAAGCTAGTATGTAATTGAACAGCAAACATACTACTTAGCCAATTCTCACATTCTTATTATTCTTCGTCTGCTTAGTGATGGGAGATTACTCCATGGAAACCTGTTTCCTGGATTAAAAATGTCCTTTAAGTTAATCCAGGTCATGGTGTACCTGTGTTCGCCCGAACCTATTCAGCTGTTGAAGTGTGGTTGAGTAACAAATATCTAAACATAATATAATTATGTCAGTAGTATTATGTGTTTGATTCCAGACCACTCATTATTTTTACTAAACCAAGATACAAGTTTATTTTATAATGGAACAAAAAACAGTTAAATGTTCAAGTTTAAAATTATAATTTGAGTGTTATGTTACATTTTCTTTTCATTTTATGTTTGATGAACATCTTGTAACAAGTTCTTAATTATCATGTTTTAGGAATGCCGTTGCATCGGTTTCCAAATCCAAATAATCCTGCTCAAATAGAACATTTTCGCACTTGGGTAATGAAAATTGGAGGAGATATTATTGGAGAAAATAATGAATTTATATATAAGAACAGAAAAGTGTGTCATAAACATTTTGAAGAAGTTTACACATTTCCAAATATGAAACTTACTGCACTGGCAATTCCAACACTTGAAATTCCAGGTAAAATTTGTTAATTTTTAAAACACTATACCTACTCTTTTTATTGATGGAAAAAAGTAAAGGTAAATAATGTAACAATGTCTTGTTTTGTGAAATACTAAGCAATTTAAAAATTGAAACTTACTTCATGAAGAAGTTTTTTAAGCAGATTAATATTACGCAGTCTTATTATTAGAAATTGTGTCTGAAAATATTAAATTTTCATAAAAGTAGATGTATGGTCTTTAAATTTTGATTGATGATGATAACGGCTTTCTATGAATAAATCCTTTTATCCCAAAAGGTTGTGTTCATCCCTATTAATAATAACTTTATAAATTTCAGGTGTACATGTTGGTGAGCACAGGCATATTGAACTGCCATCTACGGCAATTCAAATGACGACAACCTCCTCTTCCAGACCCATTCCCATCAACACAGATTTATCTTCGAGGCCAGGTAAATGATTCACTACGTAAACTTTTAATGGAAATTTATAATAACAAAAAGCATCAAGGCCTCCTAAGTGAAATTATTGTGAGGGTTTTTATAATTTTAATAGAATACTTAATATTATTTGTGAAATATAAAGGTTTAGGCGAGTTTAGCGATTTTTGGCAGGGGTAAATCTTACCTATTATATTATATTTGCTTCACTGCCACTGACATGCTAATGTTGACTGTATCTGTGAGTATGAAATGTTGCGCTTGGCTAGAGCAGTCAAAAAGAAAACAATACAAAAATAGTTCTATACCTATAGATTACAGGTAAATTTATAACAAATCTATGGTCTTAAAATAACATGGTAAATCTCCAATCAACATGTTTTCATCGACTACTATGTTATGTTTGTTCTTGAAATAAATTCACCCCAACTATGGAACCCTTCATTATGCATTGTCTAATACGCACTTGCCGGTTTTTTTCTTTAAATTATACTTATATTAAAAGCTGAAGAGTTTGTTTGTTTGGTTGAACACGCTAATCTCAGGAACTACTGGATCGAAATGAAAAATTATTTTTATCCTGAATAGTCCATTTATCGAGGAAGGCTATAGGCTATATAACATCACGGTACGACCTTTAGGGGCTGAGCAGCGGGTGACACCGCGGGGAACAGCTAGTTAAATAATTAGTTAAATATTTTACAGTGGTACAGAACCCTTCGTGTCCGACTCCGACTCGCACTTTTCTTTAATAATTAATAAACAACCCAATGTTAATTTATGTTTATTATGTTCTTACAGTCATGAATATTGAACTACCATCTACTTCAGTTCAAATAAAGACAGCCTCAGCCAGACCAGTTCAAATGGACACAGATATATCTTCGAGGCCAGGTAAATATTATACAGTAGTCCAAAGATAGTGTCGACCAATTTTGCTGATAGATTTTTTGCAGTTGGTAATTGATAAAAAATACAATTTTTTAATTTGGTTTTGCTATTGTGATTACAGCAATGAATATTGAAATGCCATCTGCTTTACTTCAAATGGAGATGGCCTCTACCAGACCAGTTCAAATGGACACAGAAGTATCTTCAAATCCAGGTAAATAAAAAACAAAATAATTATTAAAATACTATAAGTAGAATGCCTCATTTATCTAGTAGCAAGCGCGACTGCTGAGCATTAGGTCCCAGGTTCGATTCCCAGATCGGGCAAAGTGTTATTGGGTTTTTCTAAAGGAATTTCTCAGTAGCAGCCACGGCGCCTGGATTTGTGCCCAGTTGATGGCAATAGGTTCGCCTCCTAATACATGGGACATAAACATAACTCGCGAAATGTGGGTGTACTATTAGGTACTTACACCTCTGCCTAACCCTCCGGGGATTACAGGCGTGATGTTATGTACTATGAGTAATGAATATTGATGTAACACTTGTAAACAAATAATGATGTTCAAAATAAATATTCTATACATACTGTATAATAATATTTTAAACTAGCTTCTACCCGCAAATTTGTGTGATAGCTCAGTTAATAAACATGATGTAATAAATTTAATTTATAGCCTATAGCAGTCAGGAATATTGTAGCTTCCTACCAGAAGAAAACATATTTGGAATTGAATAATTTGTTCCAGAGATTACCCCTACATACAAACAAACAAGCAAATTTTACCAATATAATAGGTATTATAGTTAATACCCAATGCATAACTTTGTTTTTATTTTTCAGGTCGTTATAAGATTTCCATACCTTTGACTGCAACAGAAAAGAAGCTGAAAGACATAATATCTGAAGTCAAATCAAAATTGCGCAAAGCTCGCAATACAAACAAAAAGCTAAAAATGGAAAAACTGATGGCAGAAAAAATTATGAAATCATCTGCCTATCAAATGGTGAAAGAAAAAATGACACCAGCAGCTCAGACATTTTTCGCAATGCAGATCAAGCAGTTTGCAAAGAAACCTGCAGGGAGGCGTTTTACTCTAGATGAGAAAGTTCTCTGTTTATCTTAATACATACAAGCCTTCCCCTAGAGCATACCGAATACTAAGTCAAATGTGCATACTTCCCAAGCGAAAAACTTTGGAGAAATTGCTTTGCAAAATAAATCTAGAGCCAGGATTCAACAAAATAATATATCAACATTTAAAAAAAAAAGTAGAAAAAATGCCCGCCCGTCACAAGTATTGCTGCCTGATTTTTGACGAAATGGCCATAGCACCTAATTTATACTATGACAAGACCACTGATATTATCCACGGTTTTCTTGATAATGGTGAAGAGAGATCAAAGACATTCTGTGACCATGTGTGTGTTTTCATGATAAGGGGTATTTGTAAAAAATACAAACAACCCATATCATTTTCATTCTGCAAAGGAAGCACTAAAACGGCAGATTTATGCAAGCAAATTAAACATATTATTCATTCTTTAAATGAAATTGGGTTAAATGTGGTTGCTACAGTGTGTGACCAAGGAGCCACCAATATGGCTGCACTTAACCTTTTGATGAAGGCAACTGAAGGAGACTTTAAGGTGTGGCAAAAATTATCCTGGAGGCTTTTTTGAGATAGATTCAAAAAAAATATACCCAATTTATGACCCACCTCATCTCATGAAGGGCGTTAGAAATAACCTGCTTACCAAAGATTTAAAATTCAAAGAAGATGGTAAAATAAAGTTAGCTTCCTGGTCACACATAGAAGCTTTATATAAACGAGGACCAAGATACAGAGGAGTCAAGCTTATGCAAAAGTTAACAGCTCAGCATGTATATCCACAGCTAATACCAAAAATGAGAGTCAAACACTGCACACAAGTGTTTAGCAATACAGTTGGCCTGACTATGGGGTACATGGCAGGTTTGTAACATTGAACATTTTTACTAACAGTATTTGACTTAAATTCTGTGATAATTTTATCAAGCTTTATTGGTGTTTTAAGTGAGAATACTAAACATAGGTTTTGGGAGGTGGAATTTCCAAAAAATATTTTTAGTGTCTGCTTTGATAGTAAAGGAACTTACTGTAAAAAAAATATAATCATTTGTAGCTTCAGTAGTAGGCTCTGCGTTAGTGATACGTTAATTAAACCATACTGGTTTAGGTGGCGCTCTGTGGTTTCTGCCTATCCCTACGGGAAATAGGTGTGAGTTTATGTATGTATGTTAAACCTTAGTCTGGCCAAATCGTTAGTGAATCTTTGATTATTGATGGAAAAAATCAAAGTTAATTAAAAACTTTTTCTTTTCAGATGAAGGGAGACTCCCGAAAAAAAGTATGGACACAGCCGATCTCATCCTATTTTTTGATAAATTGTTCGATTCTGTCAATGGCAATTTCCATAGACCTGACATAGGAAAAATTTATAGATGTGCTGTAACTCGGCAATCTCCACATCACAGATTGTGGTATAGAAGTTTACCAATATTGAAATCCATGACGTTCATCACAAAAACTGGTCACAGAGCAACTGTGCCGTCTTTAACGAGTTGGGTAAAAACTATCGAAGCTTTTCTCGCCTTGACAAAGGATTTGCATTCTGCAGGTTTGAAATCGATACTGCTGCGCCATATTAATCAAGACCCCTTAGAAAATTTCTTTGGGGCAATAAGAGCACATGGTCTCCGCAATAATATGCCAAGTGCTCACGCTTTTATTAACGCTTATAAATCGTTACTGATATGTAATATTACATCATACAAATCGGTTGGGGCAAATTGTGAAGAAGACAATTTTGAATTGTTACATTCATTAAAGAAAATTTTAACTGAAAACCAGCCTCAACCAGATAAAATTAATGTTAACTATGAAATAGCGGAGGAGCACTTATGCATAGGGGACGCAGATGTAGAAAATTTATTATCAAATCTCGAAAACAAAGAAAAATGCGCAGCAGTAGCATACTGTAGCGGGTGGCTCATCTATCTTTTAAAAAAAAATATTTTTATGGATTGTCAAACCTGCAGACATGATTTCGAGTCTGAAGAAATCCAAGACTATCATAAATATATTAAAATTAAAGAATATGATAGCACAAAAACTTGGCTTTCTTACCCAAGTCGTGAAGCATTTTCATTTTTTTTTAATTCAGAAAATATTGTTACGGAAGTCCTAAAGACAAAATGTCATAGCAAAAATATAAAAGCTTATTTAGAACTTGTGTTAACAATAAATATCAACTACAATTTTATAACATGCAACAATCATAGAAATTTATCTATAAAATTTATGATAAAAAAACTAATTTTGTTCTTCCTAAATAATTGGTGCAAGGATATGAACCAGATAATATCTGGAAAAACCACGTTTTTTGATGAAAGTGATGAGATGAAAGTGGCAGCTCATAATTATTATGTAACACATAAAACCAGAAATAAAAACTAATAACCGATCATATTGTTTCTTTTTCCCTTTAAGAAAAATGTCATGCACTGTTTTCATGATTTGTGTTACCCTGAAATCACAAATTTATGAAAACAATGCAATAACAATAATATCTATAAAAGCTGGGTACCCTAGTAAGGCTGCACTATACCTATATGTATCTATGTAGTGCAGTGGCTTTAGTTCATGAAGCAACCACTACACGGCAGCACTTTCGCGACCTCGAGCGAAGCCGAAGTTACCCATCTATAATAGTATATTAATCTATGATGCGTAGCTTGGTACTGTCGCGAGTTTGTATTATCCTTGGATTTTGTATTATCTTTGGTCGACACACTCGCGTGTTCTGAGCGCTCTATCTGCCTATTTTTTTTGATCTGAGCCTACGTTATTATCGATTGTCGGACGGCACGGTTGGTGCAATGGCGATCGACTGCTGCGCAGCGTGTCGCGGGTTCGATCCCCGCACTGAACAAATATTTGTATTACCTACATGTAGTTGTTCCGGGTCTGGGTATTTTATGTGTGTTTCAATGAAATTCCTAGAGTGGGGAAAGGTTACCTATATGATGTAGCGAAGGCAAGCACAGAGAGCTCGAAAATTTTATAATCACCTGAGATTTTCGACAGCGTAAGTTACTGATATGATAATAATCAGGGTCGGACTGCGCTGATAGGGCCCGAGTATAAGGGATGGCTTGCTCAGGTTCAACCATATTTCGAATTTTTCTATTTCATTTCTCTCTAATTATATGAACGAAATATCTGATCTAGTATACATATAGGTCGTAAGAGCTGGAACCTAGCCACTGCTGCAAGCTCCGTAATTAAGCCAGCCCCTTGCGAGCGAGGCCCACGCAGGCTGATGCACGGCTGCCAAACGCCACTTCGTCTATAAACCCCGTCTGACTGAGGAACTCGGGAACCCTATGGATAGCGGGGCTCTGGGCAAGTGTCTAAAGTGCTAAAGTGTTTAGTGGAAAAGATGGCCCTGATCATAGTGTGATGGGTGATGTCCGTAGCCTTTCATGTACAGCTGACTAGCTATCATTTATTAGGTTAAACTACGCACTCTCTGTCTCTTTCGCACTCCCAGTGCAGTTATGGACTATCAAAAATATTTTTAGTGGGTTTTTTTCTGCAGTTTAATTGTTATTTTTCTTGGTTTACTTTTTACTTTTGCATTTCATTTAAAAAAGGACTATGTAATTCTGCTATGCAGGATGAACTTTCTACCAACAATATAATTTGAAGAAATGTGATGCCTAAATTATTAAATACAAGTTTTATGTAAAAGAATAATAATTGTAAATCAAAATAATACAGTACAGATTATTAATTCATTTTACTAACGCAGTTGTAATGATTGTATTTATGGTTGAATGGCTGATGTTCGTCTCTATTACCTAATATCACTTGAGATTCTTGATTTTATTATTGAATGCTTATCATAATTAAATCAAGTGACACAGTCATAGCTGTGGCTAATTATGTACTAAGTTTTAATTGGAGACATTTTAATATTATTTATTAATTATAACCAAATTGAATCAACGGGCAAAAAAACCACACAATTTATTCTAAATTTTAAAACTAATTTGAAAAAAAAAAAAATACATAAATATTTAAATGAAAATGAATAGGATTAATTTGTTTAGTTTATTTGTTCCCTTGTTTGATTTGTGACAGCGTGTAATTTTGTGTTTACCTGTACAATTTTGTGTTTACTGAAATTCCAGTTTTATGAAACCAAAGGTAAGAAGAGATTTTTGATTGAATTAAAACTAGATTTAATCATTTTGATTAAAGACAGACTTACCAAAAATCTTAAGCGGCCAACAGGTGGTTTAGCATAAGGGATTTTTCCAAATTTGTAATAAGTTCCTTCATCAGTTTTGTCAATCAATCCACATATGGGACCGTCTTTTGTCTCCACAATGCATTTTGATTCTTCAGGTATAGAAGCCATTTTATTTTATCAAACTGTAAATAAGGGGGAAGATATAAATGGTTAAATTTATGATTTAGTATTGCTAATACAGGAAAAAACCTTATTCGAATTAATTTAAATAATATTAGTACATATTAAAACAACAGCCGTTTAAATTAAACACACATTATTAAGTAATCACAGATTAGTGATAAAATATGTACCTAATGACCCTGACTCACTTGAGATAGGCCATGATCTTGTAGTTGTTTTAAGTGTAATATAATGTTGTTGTGAGACGGAAAATAATCTTTAAATAACAACATCCATTCCTTTGGCCAAGAAAATAAAGAAACTAAACGTAATAGGATCAATGACAGCAAATAAAATAATTAAGAATGCGTGCACGTTACCTTATAAAAACCTCACTTTATTAAACTGTTAAAAATAATGTTCAAAGAAATAATTTCCAAACTTGATCCGAAATTTCGTCACCCTGAAAGAAGTTCGATGAAGACAACTTACTTCTATGCAAAAACTTAAAGAAGTGAGTACTAAATTGAACTATCACAGTGAAAGCGTCTGTGGAATGAAACAATATATAATTGAGATAGTTTTAGTTCTAGTTATTGCGCACGTTGTATACCGAATCATTTAGAAGTATTTGATAGGTACATTCTGATAAGTGTTATCAAATTAACAGTGTTGCAATGTTGCCGCATTTCAAATTAAAGAATCCACGTAAAACAGAATATTATTAAAATCTCTTTAACTTAAAGTCAATTGGTAATGCTTAAATTACAAAAACACAACACAAATGTACTAAACTCTACTAATACTTCTACAGATATTAAATTAATATGAACGAATGCCATAAGTAGCACAAACTATAATAAGTAGGTAGGTATGTAGAACTGACACCAGTATTGTACTAGTATAGTAGCACAATCTGTCAAATTTATTTTCTTCTTTATCAAACATGCTAAAAGGTTCATGTTCGATTGGGAAAACTTCGGTGCTGATACATATTTCGTAACGAAAATAACGTAGGGAATTATTCAAATAATAACAATAAATTAATATCCACTCAAATGCCATGCCAATGTCCCACTTAAGAAAATTGTTATTATTTTAATCCCACTCGTTTAAAATAATCTAGATTTAGCTATTTTTTTCAAAAAAGCAAAATTTGGTAACACTAACTAATGACAACCAACATGTGACACTGACAGCGTTGACATACGTCAGCTGTCAAATTGTTACAGATCTCGACTCGATTGTTCTGCTCCGGTATGTTACAAATATCGATTAAATTAAATCGAATAAATATTTTATATTGAATCTAACGGTATGATTTCGATCTTGGAAGCACTGGTGCGCTGTAGTGAATATAACCGATAACATATCTGTGGCAGTTGTTTTATTAAACAATGTCTGATCACGCGGTCACAACACAAAGACTACTGGCGACCAAATCTCTTTGTGTCTCTTTTATGCTAGAGAGTAGAGTCTGAAATAACTTTTAGCCCTTATAGGTATAGCCCTATATTTTAAAAGTAAGAGCAATATTGTTGCGTATTGGTATGATGTAGGGTTACATGTCCAGATTCCGTGTTCGAAACAAAACGTAACGTTTTTAGTGAAGCCTCTTTTTATAAATGTAAATGTGAGTGAGCGCCATGCACACATTTAAATGTTTTTCTTGGAGATGTTCACTTGTTTTACCGTTTTACGTAGGAATTAATCGACGGGGTTAATTTTTCTACTGTGTTTTTGGCTTCAATTTTCTGTGGCTTACTAGGAATCTGGACATTTATAATCTAAAGATCGGGCCTTATAGACGTTACACTTAAAACCATCAGGTGTATACATGATCCTGAGGATATTTTACATTCATTTTAATAAATTGTGTAGCATGCCGTGCGACCTATACTCGACACGATTTTTTTCCTGTATGTTCATGTCCACGAGGGCGGCTTCAATAATACGGAAACCTTCGTGCGAGAATCAGACTCGAACTTGGCCGGTATTTTGGAACGAAGGCGACGGCAACGCAGGGGGACTTATTTTCTATATTTTATGACATGCCTTATTTTTTTTTGTTTTGCTGAAATTACAGCTTAAATATTGAATTGAACAAAAACACTGAACAATTGATTTTTCTACTCTAAGAGGTATGCGGCACTGATTATTATTATCTTTACTACAGGCTATTGACAGGTATAGCCAATCTAAGAGGACACACCAGTGTTCATTTGTAAATTGAAAATTTTTAATGTATTCACTGCAACACCTTTTGTGCAGTAAAGTAGGTATCTATTGTCAATTCATTTTCGAGTAGGTTAATCTCTATACGAAAATTAAACATAATCGCTTCTGCAATTTATGTGTGTAATCGTAACAAATACTTTCGCATTCATGATACTAGGTTTCTTTCAAATAATAAACAAAGAAAAAAAACATTACACTTTTATAATATTCTTTCACAGTTTCGTCTGGTCCACTTCTCGATCATACATGACTTGCAACAGATTTTTGTTCATCACGACTGATTCACAATATTTCATTTTTTTGAGCAATTTAGTTTTGAGTTCTTTTTCGTCTTGTGCCAACATAGCTTTGAAATCTGGAGAGCTCAATAGGTTAGCGAAAAACTTTCGATTGCTTGTAAATCGTGGTGCAAATCCCACAGTTGTCCTCGATGGATTGTTTACGAAGTTTTTAAGACTTTCCATGGAAAACCTAAATAAAAAAGCAGATATTTATCGACCACGATAAGGGCTGTGCGCCATATTGTAACGTCAATCGTTTAAGCACGCTTTGAACACTTGCACGCTCTTAAATAAACAGTACCTAATTAGAATATAATTAAATAATTATAATATAATTACTGTTTCGTATTATGAAAATAACATGAAGACATTAAAGATATTAAATATAATTGAAAATATATTTTCACAAATAATACAAGTTTCTAGACGTAATAGTTGACAGATCCCCTTAGCGTGTTCGCATGTTTAAAGATATACTTAGTTAGTTTCTTATTAGCTAAGTTTGAATTATTTACTAAGTTTCCTATTATATTATTGTCACACATTTATTAAATTTTATGAAAGATTTTGGGTAGTTAAAACATTTAAGTATATTATGCCTGTCATTACAAATTCGATAGTTATATTAGTTTGAATTAATAACTGACTAGATATGTGGATTGGTTCAATTTAGTAGCAAGACTAACTTATGAGCGAGTGTCATATGATGTGTTCATGTTACTTACTTCATCGATGGCATTGATGAGTCCATACATTGTGTAAACATATTGTAGAAAGAAATTGTTGTTTCTACTGTTAACTGTTTTGCCTCTTCATGCCTAAAACAAGAGATTTTTTTATCGTGGTAAATCATGAAATGAGTCATTCCACCCAGAGCAGGACGGGGGGGACTGTCAGTGTTGTACTGACTAAAATTCACGGTGATCCTTTAATAGCCCTTTACGTTCCAGAGTCCCCGCCCTGCCCTGGGTGGGAGGACTCATTTGATGATTTTACCACGATCTCTAGATCTAACTTAATTATTCCATTCATCTATATCAAAGCAATAATAAAGTAGATATTCTACTATTTTTCGTACCTAAGTACTGGAATACACAGTGATAGAGTGAATATTGATGCTAGCAGCGACACTCCACAAAACCACTTTATTTGGGAACATTTTAAGTATAACATTGCGAATTACTATCGAAATAAAAATAAAATAAAACACTTTGTAGTCATTTTTTATTTTATACGTGCGATTGCGCATTTCAATTTAGGGTTTAAAGTGGATTTATTTTATTATGTTGTGTGTTTTATAGCTTAAAAAATTCAATATTTCGAAGCTACTCGTAGTATTATCTAGATTAGAAATATGAAGGTCTCATCCATAGTTTGTGTTTTTACTCCTTTAGTTGCGGACGGTAGATGTCGGTTAATTCCTAACATTGCTTAAAGTGGCCGTTTTGGACCCGCTGTCTTTAAGAAACAAGTAGGCACGAGTATATCCAAAACGTGAGTTTTGTCATGGTAGCCTCGATGATACTTATCAACGCCTGACTTCAGATACTCATTGTGTGAGGTTCTTGACCCATCAGATCCTAACGAGTCATTTTCTGGGTCCTACTTGAGTCTTGTCGGCTTTTCTCCAACATTGGCGACTGTGGTCTTGTAGGCAATTATTTTCACAAATTCAATCATATATCTATCTTGTATATATAAAAACCAAAACTGACTAAAAGCTGAAACCGCTGGCGCTAGAAGCATGCAATTTTGCATAAGCGTTCCTTATATGATGTAAGTGAGCGTTAAGAACGGATTTTGCGAAATTCGACCCCTAAGGCGTTGTTTTTGGGATTGATAGTTTGTAGACTCAAATTTTGGAATAAGGTTTCTTCTTAGGACGTAGTTGCTACCTAAAACGGGATTTTGTGAAACTCGACCCCTAAAAGATTGTTTTTGGGGTTGATAGTTTGTAGGTAACTTCGTTACTAGTACTAGGAGTTTCAAGTAAGGTAAGTTCTAAGTACTGAGAAGGGTACGTGACGTCTTTAACTGCAGAAGTGCAAATTTACAGAGACTAATCGTCACTCGATGAGCAATGGAATTCCTAGCCTCGGTCAAAGACTAAGTTTGACTAATACATATAGAACCAAATCTGAAAACGCTAATCAAAATTGATATTGAAGTTACCAAAACATCTAACTTTTGAAGCAATGAGTAGTCACGAAGCATCTGCAGTTTATCAGAAGATCCGATAAAGTCGAGAAATCATTTCTCAAGTGACTTTCAATTTGAACGATACCGAGATACGATAACGAGAAATTGAACGATCGCTCCAAACTTTCATTCCTTTCGAATTTGGAAAAGGGAATTTGTTAAGTTAGATAGTTTTTACTTAAGTTATAAAGTAGGTAGGTACATAATATAACTTGAAGTATTTACCGAATATATTGTATATTTTTAAGTTACTATATAAATGCTCGTATATGTTACTCTACGATTGAAGAAAAAAGTTCCTAATCTAGCTAACAATTAAATGAATAAATGTCGTTTTTAAATAGAAAAGATGATTCAATTAAAAGATCATTACACACTCATTAGAAAAAAAGACATCAAAATTAACTGATGCCAAGAATTATTTTAACGAGAATGATTATTTTATGTTTACTTATGTCTCAAAATGTCTCAAAAGGGCGTTACGAAAGGGCGGAGCGTGGCACAAGCAAGGAAATTAACATTTTTCTTGCAGTGGCGACGGCGCCGCAAACTGGCAGGGTGGTTAGATTTTGAAATGACGTTTGAAACAAATTTCCGTTGTCTCCGGAGGCGTTCGATTGGAACATTGGCTGGATAATAATAATTCCCTTCCCATCTTCGATCAATGCACAAAATCTTCGAATTTATCCGCCATTGGTTTTTTGTTGATATTTTTCTGATTCACACAGAGACGGGTTCTGTCGGGGACATTGATAGGTGATATTAATTAGTGGAGCTTTGATCTGTCACACACGCGTGCCGCATGCCTACGACCTGCCAATCGCACGCGTTTGTCGGCCCGGCAATTAGTCGTCCCCATGTACTATCGAGCCGAACAAGCCGGGACATAGCCTTCGGGAGCCCTGCGTTACACGGGGTATAGGTAATGCTATTTAACTGCTGTTTTGTAGTTAATTATCAGATCGTGTTGGTACGTCAGTGTGTGTAGCTTGGATAGATCTATCTATATCCTTTGTACGTGCGGTCTCATGTTGGCAATTAGAGGCCTGTAGATTAGTCATATACCTGCTATGTATGTATTGGTGGGGTTGGTTGTTGATTATTACCTAAGTGTGTCAAGCTAGTCGGCTTCGTTAACTGTAAATAGTAGAAGTACACTTGCGTGCAGAAGTATGGAATCATTAACTTTGATTCCGCGCGACTAACTAGTTAAGAATAATAAAAATGACTATGGTGAACAATTTTAATTCATTCAATCAAGCCATTATTTAAGGAGCTATCCCGGATCAATTTCCGGTTAGTTTTTCACAGGTTTATGTATACGAAAAATACAACTTGGCCTAATATAATAATATCTGTACGCATACTCATAAAGCGTCTAGTTTTTTTTAATTGTCTATGCTGTTTCATTCCTTTGCGAAGGCCTCTCCCATTCCTTCCTGTCCTGAAGTCATCTTTCCAATTTGCGAGAATGATTAGTATTATGCCATTATTGACAACATTCCAAAAAAAAGTTCTATTTTACCGGCAAAAAATTGAAGCAATTTCGGTCCTTCCCAAGAACAGCCCATTCCGATTGGATTATTAGCTATCTGATAACGAATTCGTCAGGGGCTGAAACCCGGCAATGAATATTTCGCTCAATTTCCTATTAAATTTTGACAACGTTCAATTCGCGGGGTGGCAAGGTGCATGTTCATGGAAATTAGGTTGTGAAACCCCATTGATAGATTTATAATATGTATTGAACATTTTTTTTTCAGACTGAAGACCAGCTTTGGAATTTATTTCAGGTTTTTCCTTTCGAAAATACTTAGTATAAACTACACTAACCTACAAAAAGCTCCATCATTGAGACATTGTGGTGGCTATAAGATTATATAACATAAATCAAAACACGTGTATTTATTTAAGAGATCACAACCAGAAGAAGTAAATTGTTTCGTTGATTCAGATGCAAAACTAGAAACTGATTACTGTTATTATTATTATCAGAAATTATTTACATAATATTTCGACTCTGATATTATTTTAATTACTCGCTGAAACTGTCATACATTGCGACTCAGATTGCATTTTTACAAGAAACTTAATACTTTTAAGCTAGCTGCATATACATAACATTTATAAAGCTAGTTTACATTTTTTTTGTAGGGTTAGACAGTTTTAAACCAAAAATCAAGCTGGAATTTCCCGCTTCGAATTTCCTTGAGCAATTTGTTTCTGCTTTTCGCCCCTCCACAATTAAATTTAAAGTGAACCACCGGAGACTTGGGAGGAACGTTGTTTTGATTTAAGAGAATTAATTAATGTAACTTCCAAGTATACGCTCTCTGAATGGCGAGAGCTTAATGTGTAATAATCGTTATGCTTAGTCTCGATATAATTAAAACGAGTACTTTGCTAACTTCAAAATCCTTTCAAACATTTTTTGAGCCGCTTCATGCTAAAAATTATGGAGTTGAGTCCATTTAGTTACGTTTTAAAATGTCTGTTTAACAAATAAATAAAAAACAAAGGGTACGTATTTGACGTAAATATTTTTTCAGAAACAATGAAACTACAATAAATAAGTGTTGTTTTACTCCAACAGTTGGACATGAATGTCAAAGACATGGTAAAATTATGGATGTTTCAAGACTATTTAAGAAATACGAAAACAGGCTGTTATTAGTGTTCAATTACAAATAGGCACTTTTTATACTAAAAGTAGAACACCTCAATTTTGTAATAGAAAAATAAGCGTCGTATATTTCTGTATCCGATCATTAATTAGTTCGATACCATGCCTGATTTCACAAGACTAATGAGGTCAATTGAACAACGTCACATTGTTCCTAGGGGTGGGATAGCCTGACGGGGCCCCCCTTAGAGGGGCAAGCTTGCCGAGGTCGCGGGACAGTCTCATCAGCTATCCGTGACCCTAGAACATAAAGGGCTATTGAAGGATCACCGTGGATTTTAGTAAGTACAAGTCTTTCAGTCCCTCGCGTCCCGCCCAGGATGAGCGGACTCATTGGTTGATTTTACCACGACACAACAAAAAAAGGGGGTGGGATAGTCGAGTAGAGGTTACGGTAACAATTCTGGGAAATATTTATAGGGCCACCAATTACGAATTCGTCCGACAGCTGTGCTCTAATGGAGTATTTCGTAGTCGCTCTAGCTTCAAATGAACGGGCAACGTCGCAGATGTGGCGTCGCTGACGACGACACTGATGTGTTTTACAAGCGGCAAGCGGGTTAAAGTGGCCTATATATTATATGAACAGTAATTGTATACCTGCTAATGGCTGCTAATCAACTAACCATTATATGATGGATGTAGGCATTTTCTACTTAGGATCATTATTATTAAAATTCTTTCTAGAAAATTGTAAAGAGTTAAAGTTATAGATAATGTTACGAGCTGGGTAAGGGATACATTAATTAACACCAATTAAAACGAAATAATGTTATTGAATACTAAAACGCACTTGGACACTCTAATAAGTCTCTTGTAGATTCTCACTTCGAGTTCACTTTCGAGTCGCCTCGATCGTAGTCAAAACCAGACTGACTCCCGACTGCTATCGGAGCCCTATTTATACCCCGGCCGGACCTACTAGAAGTTTCTAGAAAGTGATCAAAAGTTCTGGAAACATCCATGGAGTTCTACACAGTCTCATACCTTCTGGAACATTCCAGACCCGTCTCGAAACATCTAGATTAGGGCAGAACTTCTAGAAACTTCTAGTAGAATTGTCGAGAACCTTATGGAACCTTCGAGAAGCTTATAGATTGATCTCGCAATTCGATCGACGTAACAATAATATATCCTAAAAAGTTTTTAAGAATAGATCTTAAAGAATTAAATTTAGATTATCAAAACGATTTTGGCATTGAGAAAAAATGCTATGCAGTATGCGAGTTTTGGCTTAATAAAAATTAAAAAGTAGAAAAGGCTATTGCTCGCTTCCGCTTGTAATGCAGACCCTAGAAAAATGTTCCGGTACTGTGGCCACCTAGTCGTCTCCTTTGAACGTTTTCTTGCATGTAATTTTAATTTTATTTTTGCTAAAATTTAATTTGAATAAGCCTTCGTTATTTTAATGAAAGAGTAAGGAAATTAAGCGCATTAGTATCATTAATCGGATTATCTAGTCAATTAAGAGCCGTGATTATATCTCAGACAAGAATGAAAATAATAATAATGTGTTTCGCTTTAATGGGAGGTGGTCTCGTATTTCAGTGAGGGTCGCGGGAGGTTGTGGGCTGAACAAACATAATGTTCAATCTCAAAGCACTTGAGTGTGCAGATTCTGCCTGCAAGCAAATGAAACGCTCAGGCTGCACGTTTTGTGTGCACCCTATGATGCATAAACCAAACATAGGTAAGCGTCCATTATTTTCGGCTAGTACATCATGAGAACCTGCAGTCACTTGGCAAATTATGCTTCAGTAAAGTTGGTAAATTATATACAACGAAATGAAATATGAGTGTGTGACTACTTGGATTTTCTTTTGTAGATGTGTGTGCTTAGATACTGTGAGTACAAAAATAGGATTCTACATTATCTGTAGCTAAATATTTCATGTTAACAAAATAGATTTATTTGAAAAATTGTTATCCAATTTAGGTAGCGATTTCGTGAACTTTCACATCTATTTTTATGTACATAAAATCTCAGAAAACCAAAGACTGCCTAACAAATATCTATGAATAATTCACCTCCGGAGAACTTCAAGGACCAACCAGAAATGTTGGAAAATGGAAGTAAGTAAATATTTGCTTAAACATAAATATTATGTAACCACGTACTTACGTCGTACAGGCATGGCCGCCAAACTGTCGCCAATAATAGCCGGGATTTTGAGGTTTGTTTGTGCAGATAACAGCACCGGATGAAGTCCAAATCTTGGGCCCCGGGCTCCCGGACCCTCGGGCCCCTGGACCCCGCCCCGCCCGCCACATTGTGCCGCACAACATCCAACTAATTATCTAATTCGGATATCATAAAACAAGTTGACTGGAAGTCTACATAAGCCCTTTCTCAAAGAAACCTTATCTGATCTCAATTCGTTAACTTTGTTCAAAGTATTTGTCAGTTTTATAGCGCATATTTCTAACAGATATATTTGAACGAAGTTGCGTACTTGGATTAAAAAAGAATTTATAGGTTGGCGAGACCTTTTCCCTGAAAATAGATAGGTAATTCTTATTTGTAATATATAGGACGGAAAAACATTGTGGGAATCTAGTCTCTTCATGCAAAAACAGATAGTAATGTTCCCAGGGGCTGCGGACAAACGATCAGCTTTCACACCATTAAGTTTTTTAGCTATGAGCTTATCACAATTTGCAAAAATAAGTTGCCTACTATAAAGCAAGCACTGTATTTTTCCCTCGAGGCTGTCCTTCGGTCCAGTATTGGGTAAAAGCTCTCTATTGAATCAACCAACTATGCTCTAACGTTGACTTTGAGTTTAAGGGTTGTAAAAGTGGAATATAACTTGTTTAATTTAAGCATAAGTTTACAGTACATAGTAGTTTATTTTGTGTAGGTCTGTGATCCATCAAGTCGAGAAATAGGCACCTAATATTTTTTTTGTTATTTATTTATTTTACGTGTGGATTTCTCGCTAATGGGTCTAAAACTATCACATTTTTTGTGCTAGACCTAACCATAACTTCATCGAAATCGGTCAGGTGGTTTCGGAGTTAAGCTTGTAAGAACATAGGGTGACACTTGATTTTTATATATGGGTATTTTGTTTGTAAAAAGTCAGAGTTCAACAATAACCTGTAATAATTTTATGTTCCTCGCCAGAGGACATGATCAGAACGTCCGTCTAACTACGTACTTTCTCGTATTATAGTCGCCAATCCGTTTGCTAAGCAATTTTCCCTAACGACCGCGGTTTCTTGAGCCGACATTCAAGTTAGGGACGTTTACAGGGACAATAAGTATTTGAATATGTCGTATTTACATTGCTTCTCTGTTTTATGTAGGTTGTGTAGATATAAATCGTCATATAATATAGGATAATGTATTGCCTGTCTATGGTAACAATACCGCGGTTCCTTCGATCCATACAATTCGCCGGGAAGATGAACATCTGGTACTCTGTGTGTTTTGCTTTTATTCTCCCTGTGGATCAAATGTTTTGATAATATATTGAAATGAAATACAATATTTTGTTCTTGTTTTCCTGTTTTGTCGATTCTCGCCATGATTCGTAATCTAAACTGAATGGAACTTTTCATCAAAATTAACAAATATTATGGTGTTAGTTATTTAGCGTGTCGAGATAAGGTTCTTAGGTACTAAAAATATTTATAAAAGCAAACAAATTGCCTTCTATAAATGCTGATATAAAAAGTCCGCGGTATTATAAAAAATAACGTTCAAATCCTCGATTTTAAGAGTACTGAATACAGATACCAATCTTGGTTTTTATGTAGTTATCATCTGAAAATAATATTCAATGATGCGTCACTGAAAGATAGCTAAGTATCTAGGTTACGTCTAACATTTTTATCGGATTTCAGTTCAATCTCGTAAAGGGAGGAGGCATCCGTTCTGAGACACAATATTTCACTTTTTATGGCATAGGTGGTATCCAGAGCGCCATAAAAATATAAAGAGAAAGAAAGTGTGGCAGCGTTTTTACGATGCCTTTAATAGTGTCTCTCGCTAGTTGGCAGCGTTTTAATGAAAAATGGGAAATATGTACCTACTGCTCCGGAACTCAACATCCCTAATGGAAACTTTATTGTATAACGTATTTAATTTGCAGAACCGCATTCATTTGTTTGTGTAAAGTTTCACAAATGAATTAAGTTCCCCGAGGGGGAACAAATCATAAAACCGTAACTTTGCCGCTTCGATATTATGGCATTACGTACCTCAGCATCACATGGGGAATATTAAACCATTTATTTGCTACGCCTCGTGCATTATCGAAGTTCAGTTCAACATTACACAACAAACCAGTTGGCAAACTTTTAGTCGGTGACGAGAGCGCAATCCGTCAGGCAATAAGTCACAAGGTGTCAATACAACGATAGAATATAAAACATTAGTTCTCCGGCGCGGGCTCTCATATTTCAAGAAGGCGTGTATGTACGTGCATTTTGAAGCAAACGGAGTGTGATTGATTAAAGTGTCGACCTTCAGGATTTCTGTTTGCCACTGACCGATTCAGTACGTAACTCTTGGCCCGACACAAAATTAATTCTGTACAGCTAGAACTTTCTTCACAATATGCTTTCGGATTTCAGACAGATTTTCTTAATATGTTAAAGACGATTTATGGACCAAGGGTACTGACCATAATGCTATATTGGCAGTTGCTTTAACTGTAATAATCTCAAGGCTGACCAGTGATCATTGTTGTGAAAATGCTGTCAGTGCTTTCTATGTACATTTTTGAAAAGAATTTACTATTTTACGATTCTGAACCCAGCTGGATTGTTCGCTTTCACATTTCCCTCGAATTTCACTTCTTTACCGTTTACCCACATTACTCTAAAAGGTAAACGTCTACTTTTTGCGTACATCAACAGTTTTTGTATACAAAAGAAAATTATCTGGCATTGATACAAAGCGAGGTGGCGGAGGCGAGGTTAATGAGAATGATAGTCGTTTCGCATCCTGGCTGTGGGCCGAGGTGGGGCAAGTAATAAAGTTTTACGCCACGACCCTTATTACAGTTCCCACGTTCAACCGGCTCTTCGCTGGACAGGCCGATTAACAATGCGTAAACGGATTTAGTTGCTACCAGATTACGGACACATTATTGTTCATTCTCCTTTGTAGAATACGTTAAACGATCCTTCATTTAATTATGTTGCTCTCTGTTAAAGTGTTATCGTCAGTAATTGTGCTCATTGTATTTACTTTTATGTTTATTTTCATTTGAATGAAGGTAACCGTAGCTACGTCTTTTTCCGAAGACTACTTTGCTTTACGTTGTAAAAAATGCTTTTTATTTTGCTGTAAACTTGTTATTTAAGTTGCTCTTTCACATTCGGAGATGTGCAAATTGAGGAGTCGTATTAGCACCCTGGGGGAATCTCTAGTGCTGGCGCGGCAGCTTAATGAGCGGAGTTTTAAAAAATGTTTCTTACATTTAATAAGTAGGTACTTAGAGTATCAGGCATGAATCAACAAACATGTCTTTCAACTTTTTACATTTTTGTTTAAAGTCGTTGGTATGTTTATAATTGTTTCATTGCCTCCTCGACAAAATTTTTAGATTTTTCGCTAATGACATCTTAACTATTCCACATACGGCTCCTATCAACATTTTTCTCAGGTGCCAGGTGCTTAATGTGGAACTAGCTCCTAAATTATTTTTTATCAAATAGTAATTGCCAGGTATAAAAGTAATACGTATGCACTTGCACCTCTTGATAACAACCTCATTACTATGGTGAACTACCTAATCACTATTATGTGCTTACTGCTTAGTATCTACTCTTAATTCCTATGCTATTGGATAGGATTAAAATCATAGAAATATATGAACTCATGATTAAAAATGTGGGAAAAACGCAAAGCAAGCAATGCAAAGCTAGTTTTCCGTACTCTGAAACTACTCTTTACATAATATTATAAAGAGTGAAAATTCTCTCGGTAAGGGTTTAGGCAGGGACGTTAAACTTTCCTTTTATGCGTCTCCATATTTATGATATGTAATTTAAAAGAATCTGCTATTGTATGTTTACATAAGGAAATCTTACAAATCTTCCTAGATAATCTGATTTGACGACTGGCATCTTCACATTTTAATTTTCAGTGTGTATTTAATATTTTCTTTTATAAATTATTCTTATCGGATTTCGATAAATTCTGCCATTGAAATTCAAATTCACCACACAGCTTAATATAACTTAAATGTATCATATTTATTGTTAATTAACGGAAAAGAAAGTACCTACGTACGGCACTGTCGATATTTCCAAATAACTATCAATCATTTTGTATTGCCGAGTATTTGGGGAAGTGAAACAAAATATATTACAAGTATACATTTTACGAAACAAGCAGAGTCTGTGGCTAGTTAGCTGTAAAAAGCAAGACGGACAATTAGCTTTTTACCTTTAGAAAAAACAGTATGGGCAGCGGCAATCAGCGCTCGGCGAGTGAGGCCAGCGTCCAGGGATGCGGGGTTCCCGCTACCGGCTTCGGGCTCCCAGCTCCCGGTTCATTAGGTCTTGCAAGCTAAAGAGTTACGTCGGCCACTCCCGCTGCGTCAGCAGGCGTCCCTCGTTACCCTAATGACAGCGATTTTGTTCCACTGAAGGCGCACTTTTAGTTCCACGAAACCGTTTAGTGTTGCCAGTCGCTAATGACCTAATGCTTGCTTGTTCCAACTTCCACGGTTATTTCGTTACTTAATCACCTTTATCTGGCGTCGGTAAATAGGAGTTGAGTTCGATACGAGTGGAAAGCCTTGTTTTCTTTTTCTTGTGTTCCAGATTCATCGAGTGAAAGATGTTCCGTACTATTAAGGTAAATTGGTAGCTAATAGCTTTGACGTCCGACCTGTGATACTGGCATTTGAATCGCATTACCAAGACAACTCATTACTGAAATTTCTTTGATAAATCCGAAATTTAATTACCTGGAAATCGTGAAAAAGATTGGCTTAATCATTTTGTTTAATTAATGTACTTAAAGATCAAACGTTTTTCATTTAAAAATCGGTCCTACATTAGAAGATATTTTAACTTAATTAACTGTTACAGTTTCCACAGCCAACATACGAGAACGGTGTTGAAACCGTATGTAGGTACGTACAGTTTAAAGGCTACCGAGAACCTGCAATCAAAGTACATTCAATGTTCAGGTCCAACTTAAAAAAATCTTGTCTGCAATAAAACCTAAACCTTTAGAGATTTACAATCATAATGTCAGGTTTACGTATGTTGAAAATAATATTAAAAGTTAAATGTTTATGGATTATTTTCAGCTACTCCCCTGACAGAAGATCATAAATATCTCTATTCGAGTTTGAATTGGACACAAATCTTGCAAAAGTTTATGATTTATTTCCAAGCAAAGAATTTTCAGTATGTCCTTTAAATGCTCTTCTGGCAACTATAGCGTGCACTTATAACACAATTTGCATATTCAGATTGCATAATAGTGCCCAGTAATAAGTGCCTAGTAATAAGTGCCCAGTACCTACGTATATACTGAATAGACAACTTACTAACTTGAAACTTATGCTTATACCAAGCTTTTGGCACAATTATAACAAGAAAATTAATAACTACTAAATTTAATTGCCGATGAATTTTAGTTATTATGATGAAATAAAACGAATTTATATTATAACTAGCTTTTGCCCGCGGCTTCGCTCGCGTAGAATTTGGTCTGCCTCATTAAGTTACGTGACATTTTTTTTAATACTTATATTTTTTATGTAACTTCACATCGTACATCCCAGATTTCTAACTTCAAAATTAGTTTCCATACAGTCTTTGAACACACACACCTAATATTTAGAAGGAATCTCTTGAGGGTGGAATTATCTGAATTCCTTTCTAAGTGCTCATTATTTTAGAGGCCCAAAGCCTGCCGGGGTCGCGGGACTTACGAATTACCGTGACCCCGGTACGTAAAGGGCTATTGAAGGACACCGTAGATTTTAGTCAGTCAAGTCTGACAGTCCCTCCCGCCCTGCCCTGGGTGGGAGGACTCATTTGATGATTTTACCACGATAAAAAAATAATAATAATAGAACTCTGCAAATTTCAAAATTCTACCAGTGGTTTCTTCATCAATCTTTACCTGTATGGTGTGTTTATAAAAAGTAGCCCTATGTCCTTCCCCGGGCTTGAGATTATCCTATCCAGCACAAACAGATTTTTTTATTTTATTTATTTTTTATTTATTTATTTATTTCTCTCACCACAATAAACATTACAGACGTTGTTACTTAATAAATATTATTTGGTTCGGTTTACTGTGGGAGACTGGTGCCTAAGCTAGGCTTTAGGGGCCTGTGTTTCAGGTCACCAGGTCTCCGCCCTCTAGCAGTTCGATACATTGCATGATAATAATAATAAAAGTGGTTTCACAAATTTCGAGTTAAGAGGTTGTATAATAGCTTTTAGAGTCTGTAGCTCATCATAGGGTTTTTTTTTTAAGTTAAAACAGAGAAATATAAAAATCAAAATCAAAATCAAGGCAGACAAAAAGAAAAAACAAAGAACTAATATGTGTTTGTATGCTGTTAGTATTGTTAGTAAACATTATGTAGTGAGTAGGATGTGTTTCGTGTGTGTATGTGTGAGAGTGCGTATGTGGTAGGGTGTGTGTATGTGGGTGAGGATTTACTAAATATCAGCTGGTTTACATTAGGTCGTAGCGGTGAGTAGTTTTTCGGTGTCGCCATAGTTGAGCCCCTGAAGCCATGTGGTAAGCTTCCTTTTACATTGTCCTTTATTAAGGTTAAAAATCAGCTGTGTTTTGTCGATTTTGTTGTACAAGAATCGTCCCAGATGGCAGAAGAAGCGGCTGGAGAAGACAGTGGAAAGGGGAGAGTGAGTGCGGGTTACAGGATTATATCGTCTCTTTCCATGTGTCGTTGATGGGTGATAGGTGAGTAGTGAGTGTTGTTTTAGTAGGGTGTGCAGGATAAACAGTTGGCGTACTGTTAGGGTTTTTGATTGCTTGTAAAGAAGATCTGTGGGATATCGGTATGGTAGAAAATTGGATACTTTTAAAATAACTCTCTGAGCCCTCTCTAGTTCTAGGAGAGTGGTTTTAGGTGCACCGCCCCAAGTTGTTATGCAGTAGGTTATTAACGACTGACAGAGGGCGAAGTAGACTGACCTCTTTAGTTTGTCGTCCGCTACGTGTCTCAGAGTTTTGAAAATATATATCAGTTTACGTAGCCTAGTAATTAGTGAATCTATATGTTGTTGAAATCTAAGGGTGTGGTCGACTATTACCCCCAGATATTTCACGGATTCGGCTTTAGACAGATGGAAACAAGTGCAGGCAGCATCATGCGGTGTTGGGCACGTGTGAGCTTTAATGGTGTCCGGCACTGTAGGTAAATTTGATTTTTTTAGTGCAAAGGTAAGGTAATGAGTTTTACTCGCATTTAGTGTAAGTGCGATATTGCTCAGACATTTTGTGACAGTATTGAAGCCCGACTGAGCGTACGAGTACACATCGCGCCAGGAATCCGCACTAAACAGGAGGGCTGTGTCATCGGCAAAACTTACAATTCTGCCCTTGGGAAGGGTAAGCATACCCAGTTCGTTAATATAGATGAGGAAAAGGGTCGGACCGAGTACGCTGCCTTGAGGCACGCCATAGGCGACTTTGCGTTCATCACTAAGAAACTCATCTATCTTAACGCACTGCGTACGCCCACAGAGGTAGTCTTTATATAGTTGAAGTTGAATCCCTCTAATTCCCAGATTCTCCATTTTATCAGTGAGTATAGGTACAGAAACCGTGTCGAATGCCTTAGCGAGATCTAAGAATATGCCAAGGACTTTTTGCCCTTTGTCTAGGTTTGTAACAATAAAGTTCGTCAATTCATGAACTGCATCCGATGTGGATTTACCGGTACGAAAACCAAACTGGGTTGAGGAAAGAAGATTATGCTTTTCCAGGTAATTGACAAGTCTAATGTTCATTATTCTTTCTAGTACCTTTGACAGGGCTGGGAGCACCGCTATAGGCCTGTAATTTTCGACACGGTTTCTGTCCCCACTCTTAAAGATCGGGTGTATTACAGCTTTTTTAAAAACTTTTGGAAATTTTCCTGTGGAGAGGGCAAGATTACAGATGTATGTTAAAGGTGGAGTAATCAGGGACCGATGTCTTTTTAGGAGGTCACTGGATATCTTATCCCATCCCACAGCGCTGCCACTCCGTAGATTCATTAATAAATTGCCCACTTCGATCTCATCGGTAGGCAAGAGTACCATGGATTGGGGGACTTTATGGCTGTCATCAGTAGATACCTCTGCTGGGCAGCTTACTATTTTCTTGGCAAGAAGTTCACCAACAGCAGCAAAGAAATCATTTACACCGTTTACCGAGAGCTTTGGGGTGTTTGCCAACTTTAGGAGAGGTTTGGAATATTCTTTGTGAGTTACCCTATTTGTTAGTGTATTTATTGCCGACCACAGTTGTTTAGGATTATTACCAGCTTTTGTTAGCTCGATCTTTTCGTGCTCCCTTTTCAACTTCTTTAGCAGATTACTAAACACTGACTAATAAACAGGTCGGACCAATGTTACTTGCATTTAATCACTACATAGTATAAAACAAAGTAGCTTTCTTTGTCCCGTGTAACGATCGAACTCGTGTAACGATCGACATCATTGCGCGATCACCGCCATCTATCGAGCATAAGGACCACTCGACATATAGTACTAATAGAATTATCTATACTCCGTTCATCATCTGCCTTTTTTTTTTTTTTTTTTTTTTTTTTTTTTTTAGGGTGGCAAAATCATCAAATGAGTCTGACTGGACTGTCAGACTCTTACTGACTAAAATCCACCCGTGTTTCTTCGGATGCCCTTTACGTTCCGGGGCCGCGGTATCCTGGATTAAGAAAAAAGCCGCGACCCCAGCAGGCATTTGGCCCCGTAAGGGGCCCCGTCGGTGACGCGTGAAACACGACGCGCCACCGACTCGGGCTTGGTCCTTGGTCGGACGGCGAGCTTACCCATTACTCACCGTCCGCAAGCCCGCTCCGCCGCTGTGCCCTCTGCTGTTCAGAGGAACACGCGTTGGAGCATCCACCCGACAGGCTATTCGCATACGGGCAGAGAGAGTGATGAGAGGAGAGGGCGCTGGCGTGCGCAAAGTAAACATCAGCTGTGTATTTTTATTTGTCTTATAAATAGAAAAAGTTGTTATTTGATGGAGTTAAGTAATAAAAGTTGTAGAAAACGTTAATCGGAAGTGGTTCAAGATATAGTTTACTGTCTTCCACCCAACTTCAGTGAAATAAATAAAAATTGTGAAGTGTAACGGCAAAGTGTTTTGAAATTGACCAGAGCAAACAACAAACACAAATTTTAGTGTTTTGAACGACTATAACACCCAAACCTTCACAAGGTAGGATTATAAATGCTTTAATTCAGTGAAACAATTAAAACATATATCAATTTGCACCATACTATGGTATTCTCAAATAAAACATAAAAAAAACGCACAATCATTTTGGGCAAAATTGAAGACAACGCCATCTATAGTTATTGCTTGCAACCACTAACCTAATTAATGAACTAGCTTCTGCTGTCATTTATGAATATCGACCCACCTGAGTTAGTTACGACTTATCACACAAGAGGGCGCTATTATCACTATTATCACTAAAAGCCTAAAAAAACAAGTGAAAATGGAATCAGCTAAATTGGAACCACAATGCGCAGGATGTCTTCAAAAACTACCAAACAAGGAAAAGCTAACTTGTAAATTATGCAACAAGGGATACGATTTACAGTGTGCAAATATCACTATTCCACGTTTCAATAAAACAATGACACTAGCGCAAAAGAAGTCGTGGATTTGTCAAGATTGCAGTTGTAAGATACCAAAAACTGGGAATATAAACACCCCTTTACGTGCACCAACTAATTCTACAAATAGTGACATTCAAGAAATTAACTCACCTCCTGAGGAAAATAATGTTACTTTCAGAAAAAGGACTACCAACTCCAATCCAAATTCACCTTTCTCGCAAAGTTTAACCGTATTGGGTGACACACAATTCACAGAAAATAAAGACCCACCCTTAAACGTACAAGAGGATCTTACATTAAAAAATCTGAACGACATGATAATTCTCCGTTTACGAGAAAATAATAAAGCGATAATAGAAGAGTTACAAAACACAATTCATATTGAAATTAACAAGGCGATTAACAAACTAAGGGAAGATTTTGAGAGTAAAACAGACGAATTATCCGAAGAAAATAAGCAACAACGAGAAGACATAGAAACATTAAACAAGAAAATAGAAATGTTAACCGAAGAAAATGCAAAAATAAAGTCAGAAATTAAAAACTTGACCACACCAAAAACGGAAAATAGCTTGCAGTGCACTGAGAACAACCGCAGGAAAATTGTAATCTACGGTTTTCCCGAATATTACAAGGAGCCAGACTATGACCAGCAGTATAGACTAATCGATCTTCTGTATGAAAAACTGGAGATTGACCTCACAGGGTACATTGAAGAAACATATCGAATGGGCAGAAAACATAATAAAAATCGTCCTCTAGTCATTGAATTAATTAGTAAAAGAATGGCCAAATATATTATAGAAAACAGGCAATGTCTACAAGGAACTAGATTATATATATCTGAATTTTTAGACGAAAATTCAAGATTACAAAGAAAAGAAATGCATGAAGAGATGTTGAAAGCTAGGAAAAAAGGATTGTATGC
This sequence comes from Agrotis puta, assembly GCA_943136025.2. Classification (NCBI taxonomy): domain Eukaryota; kingdom Metazoa; phylum Arthropoda; class Insecta; order Lepidoptera; family Noctuidae; genus Agrotis; species Agrotis puta. The sequence goes on from OW964171.2 coordinate 7,759,392, forward strand.
AATAATAAGAAATAACCAGTTGTTCATAGAGGGTAAAAGAATAGACATACAAAAGCAGGATTCATACATTAACAATACACAAACGCAAAACGAACAAAACCAAATTCACTACGAAGATAAAGATAGCTACAATCATAGCCATTCATTTCGAAACCCCAGACCAACAATTTAAAATTTTGTTCCAAAATATCCAAAGCATTTGTAATAAGCAACACCTCCTAGAAGCTTTTATCATCGACAAACCCGCCTTCAAAGCAATATGCATGTGTGAGACCTGGCTTACCAAAGATAAATTGGAAAACTTGCAATTAAGTGGCTATAAATCTGCAGCATCGTTCAGTCGCCGCTCTCGAAGTGGTGGCGGTGTCTGTATCATGTTAAGAGACGATATTGAATGTACTGAATGTTATGATATAAGAAATCTAACCATAGAATATTGTATAGAAGTATGTGCATGTACACTAACAAAACAAAACCTTTTAATAGTCACTATGTACTGGAACAGAAGAGAGGATGAAATTTTTCTTAGCCAATTAAAACAAATAATGAAATTAATAAGTAACAAGTATAAAAAATTTAACGTCATAATAGGAGGCGATTTTAACATAAATATTTTGGAAAAAAGCCCAAAAACTAACCAACTTATAAATCTCATGCTACAGTATAAATTTGAACAACATATAAGGGCACCTACACGAATTTTACAGACTACGTCAACATGTCTTGATCTGATTTTTACAAATTTTAATGACAACAAAATGTATACAACCGTAGAGGAATTAGGATTTTCTGACCACTGTGGGACAATTATCCATACGTCATTTAAACAGAAAACCAGCGATCCTGTATGGTTTATCAAAAAGAGACTATTTAACACAAATAACATACAAAAATTCAAATCAAAACTAAATACACTAAACTGGAATAATATTATACAACAGAATAAAAATATGAACGAAAACTATCAGTCATTTCATAACACATTAATAAATATCTTAAACGAATGTATCCCTACACGTAAAATTAAATTAAAAACAAAACAACAAAATTATTGGCTAACCATTGGTATAAAACGATCCTGTAAAAATAAAAGGTTATTAAAAACTCTGTCCCTAAAAATCAATAATATTACATTTACGAAATATTACAAAACATATGAAAAAATTCTTAAGAAATCCGTAATAATAGCAAAAAAATTACACTACATAAATAAAATGAATAAATCTACAAACAAAGTTAAAACTATGTGGAATATTGTAAAAGAACGAACAAATAAGACAGTAAAACGAGATAAACAGAATATAACACTACAAACAGAAAATCCGGTAAGCGACCCTAAACAAGTGGCTAATATCTTCAATGATTTCTTCGCTTCTATTGGGGAAAACACCTCCCAAACACCTGGCTTCGAACGAACGAAAACATCGGTGACTAACCCCACGCAAAACACGATGTTTCTTAGCCCAGTTGATGGATACGAAGTTAATAAGATCTTAAAAAACCTAAAACCTAAGAATAGCCACGGAATAGATGAACTACCACCAATCCTTTTTAGACAGTGCGCCGACGAACTAACTTTACCGTTTTTTAAATTGATTAATCAATCATTTGAGGAAGGAAATTTTCCAGACATATTGAAAAAGGCTTTAATAAAGCCCATTCACAAAAAGAATAAGAAAACAGACCCAAACAACTATAGACCAATAGCACTTCTTCCCACTGCGTCCAAAGTTTTTGAAAAAGCAATGTGCGATCGCGTGTACTCTTTTTGTGAAAAATTCAAATTATTCAATGACTGCCAAAACGGTTTTCGCAAAAATAGGTCCACAACATTAGCAGTATATAAGTACATCCAAGAAGCTCTAAACATAATCAATAATAAACAATATGCAATAGGAATATTACTTGATATGACGAAAGCCTACGACAAAGTGCAATTTCAAACCCTGTTAAATAAATTATACGGTATAGGAATACGTGGCAAAGCCCACGAATGGTTTAAATCATATCTAGAAAAGAGAGAGCAATTGGTTGAGGTAGAATTCTATAATAAGAATACAAAGGAAACACAGCTCATAAGATCAGATGTCAGACCAATACAAGCTTCAATCCCCCAGGGTAGCGTTATAGGATGTCTCCTATTCCTGATCTACATAAATGACCTCCCCAAAACCATCGAAGGGCCTTGTGTTTTATTTGCGGATGATATTTCTATCCTCACCTCATGTCAAACAAATATAAATCTCAACGAAAAATTGAATAACATTTTTAATAATATAATTAATTGGATGAATGATCACAATCTTGAAATAAATTTTACAAAAACAAAATTAATAACATTCCACCCCCGACAAAAAAATCAGATTAATATAAATTTCACAATTAATAAAATAAAATTAGAAATAGTTAACGAATTCACTCTCTTAGGTTTAACAATAGATACAAATATAAATTGGAAATCGCATGTACTTAAACTGAAATCAAAAATATCAAAATTTTCATATGCCCTCCGGGAGATTAAAAAGACTACCGACCTAAAAACCGCAATAGTCACATATTATGCATACGCCCATGCTTGGTTCACCTACGGTATTATTCTATGGGGAAATAGCACGGACGCTCCTTCCGTATTTATCTTACAAAAACGCCTTATAAGAACAATAACGAATATAGAACCAACAGATAGCTGTAAACCATATTTTAAAGAACACAAAATCCTCACCTTGATTGGCATTTATATTTTGGAACTGTGTAAACTGGTGCACAAATATCCCGAAACATATAAAACACGAGGAGATATACAAACAAGCCATTACTTTCGTCATCAGAACAGAATAAATTTACCTCAGTCCCATCTTAAAATGCACTCTTCTAGTCCATATTCAATGTCAATAAAAGTATACAATAAATTACCAGAGTATTTAAAACAAATAGAGAAAACAAATATATTTTTAAGGAAAGTAAAACAATTTTTAATTAACAAAAGCTATTATTCATTAGACGAATTTTTAAATGATAAATAAAGTTTAACTAATTTGACTGGAGGAACACCATAAATACTTAAATAATATACTTAAACTTAAATAACATAAATAAATAAATGAGATATAATTAATGTATTAATACAGAAATAAATACAATATAAATAAATAAATAAAATATAACTGGAAAACAATAAATAATCATTATAAATTATAATTACAATCAAACAAGATCAAATGATTAATTTCTATATATATGACATCTACCTAATTTTGTTGTTTAATGTTACGGAAATATCGATAAAAACGCTCTTCCTCTCTCCAACCATATCCAAACTTTGCAGTGCCCGACAGGGTCCATAATTGTTTCTCTCTAATTTTATCTTTACCACCTGTATATGTACATTATGGATTGCAATAAATCATTTGAATTGAATTGAATTGAATTGAATTGAATTGACCCCTCAGGCACACAGTGCCTAAAAGAGTTTTTGCCCGCATCCCAGGGTGCACCGGCCCGAAAAACTGGTCTTCCCCCCGGACGTATCCGAAGGGAAACTCCAGTCCACGGGCGCACGTGGAGGTTTCCTGTCTTAGCACCCCGTTCATCATCTGCCTAGCGTTTTTCCCAACTATATTGAGGTCGGCTTCCAGTCAAACCAGATGCAGCTGGATATCAGTATTTTACATGGAGCGACTGCCTGTCGGACCTCCACAACCCAGTAACTGGGTAATACGATACCCCATGGTAAGATTGGCTGTCAGACTTTAGAGCTTCTGACAGTAACGACTGTAAAAGATCTTCAAATGACAGCCGGGACCAACGGCTTTACGTGCTTTCCGAGTGCTTTTTACCCATCCACAGACCAACCTCGGCAAGCGCAGCTTAACCCGTAAAAATATATATAATAAAAAGCTTTTTCAAAAAAAAATGTAACCGTCTTCAAAAAGAACCACAAAAAAGGTAAAATAATCTACAAAATAACTTTTATTTCGGAAGTCGATAGCTTTGTTATTTTTTATTTCATTGTTTTTTTTTTGCCACCGATTTTTTTTTAAGTTTTTTATTTTTCATTTTTTAGTTAAAATATTCAACCCAAATTCTTGCCAAATACATATAATATAATCCGTAGCACTGGTAATAACATCCCTCATGTACACAATAAGCTAATAAAATTCCCTATCTCAAAAACTACTGAACCGATTTTGATGAAACTTGCAGTATTCCCTAAGTTGAACGATACCTAGCACAAAAAAAAGAATTATTTAAATCGGACGTGAAGTTCCGGAGATATGCGAACGATGAATCAGTCGATGCCTACTCCTTACTGTTAAGGAGTTGTACCTTCCATCATCAGCTCAGCTACATAAGATAATGATTACCATACGCAAGTACTTAAATTACTTCATAAGATTTACGAAAAACGATGCGTGGGCCTATAAAATTTGAGGGTTGCCCTCGATTCCTCCAAGATCCAATCATCAGATCCTGATTTGGTTACAATGGGACCACACGGGAAGCACCAGCTTTCAAACAAAAAAAGAATCATGAAAATCGGTTCACTCAGTCGGTCGTAATGCGGTATTAACATTAAAAAAAAAATACAGACCTTTTTTTGAAGTCGGTTAAAAACTATCCTATGTCCTTTCTCAAGTTCCAAACTATGTCTGTACCAAATTTAACACTAATCGGTTCAGTAGTTTAGGCGTGAAGAAAAGACAGACAGACAGACAGACAGACAGACAGAGTTACTTTCGCATTTATAATATTAGTTAGGAAGTTAGGATAAATGTAATAATATCATGAGAAAGATAACTTATTGTTGGAAGTTATGGACACAGCATTTGGTATAATTTTGAAACATTTATTTTAGTTATTATAATAAGATTATTAAATTATAATAGTATTTATAACGTTTATTTAATATGTCATAAGTAGAGAAGTTATTAAATAAATATAAACTTGGAACATTAAATCAAGTTTGTGGCTCAATTTTGAACTAGAATTATTGTAACAATGTAATTTAATTGCCGATGAATTGCATAGAGCGTCTTACGTGTCATAAATACTAATCTTCATATACATTCGCATATAGTATTAGGTATAGTGTAGTGCAGAGGTTTTTCCTTTTTATTCGGTTAACCGCGAATACCCGCCATTTCCTGACTATGATTTATCTAGCGGTCTCTAAGCTGCGGGTCACTTTAATAAATGTATTCGGGAAGGTGCTCTTAGAATGGATGGAGAATATTCTGGATGCAATAACCTAATATACAGAACATGTAGACGTTTCCTTACACCATGAAAATGTATTAGATTTATTAAATCGACTTGGAGAGTTATGTGTTTATGTCACCAAGTAAAAGTCTGAATTATTACAGCATTTCCTGTACTATAATTCAAAATTGAACACAAATAAGTACCTACTAAAACACAAACATTACGACTTACGAATTGGTAGGTACTTACGGTAGGGGGTTCGAACTCAGCTAGGCGCATTACTTTGTGGACTTATTTCATCACCACTGCTCTGAAAACGGTGAAGGAAAATATCGTCAGGAAACCGACATGTCCTAGAACCAAACATTCGAAGAGATGCGACATCTGCCAACCTGCGTGGTGGATTATGGCCCACTCCGTCTCACAAAGAAGATGCCTGAGTCCCAGCAGTGGGAACATTGATAGGCTGATGATGATCATCATCAAATGAAAACATACAAGTACCATTAAATCTCTATAGTTTCAACAGCTTAAATACTTAAGTGTGGTTTTCAGCTGCATCTGGTTAAAACTAGAAGTCGTTCCGGTTCCTAACATTGTTGTGAGAAGGATTGGCAGATGATAATGATCTTATGGATTGACTTATTAACAGTCTAAGTCCAAACATACATACACGGACTGCTAAGGAGTCAGTTTCGACTGCTTCAAGGTCTTATTGCATAGCAAACTTCTATGTACAATACAAAAGAAAAATATTACCCATTTTGACAAAAAATCCTTTGAGTCCGTCGAAATAACAAAGATCACGGTCGTTACCATGGATATGTATGTAACGCTAACGTGGACCTAATTGTATTTGAAGGTTTATAAGAGAATAAGCTTATGGTGGGTCAGAATCAGATCTGGCGAACTGCTTCGGGCGGTTCCAACAGTCCGTGTGTGCGCGGCCCTAGTGTAACATATAATTATGCATTATCACGGCACGATTGACGCAGTGGCTCAGCGATCGAATGCTGTACAGCGTGTCGCGGGTTCGATTCCCGCACGGAACAAATACATATTTGTATAACCTATAAGCAGTTGTTCCGGGTCTGGGTGTTTGTGTATGTGAGTTTCTATGTATTTAAAGACACCTACGACACAGGAGAAATTCCTAGCATGGGGCAAAGTTAAAAAAAATGTATTAGTTGCAAACACCAAAGAAATGTACACAGATGTCTTTGATGGTTATAGTTCTCATATGTCACTCATATTCATAACGTTTACACAGGGCCGCTTCTGTTTGCCGCGCGAGCTTCCACAAAAAAAAGTCATAACTTTGGCATTAGGTGGCCAACATACAACATGTTAGAGGTGCTTGAAATACGATGTTTTCCTCACCAAGTTATTCAGGGACGGATAAGAAAAGTTCAAATAACCCAAATTAAGGAGTGCAATAAAGAGACCCTTCGGAAAGCCTTGCGGGGGCAATTCATGAAAATGCTGGTCCTACGTTACGGTAAAGATGTTCGAAACACTGGGTATAAAGGGTTGAATAAGATAGGTTTTAAGGCATTTCTTTTACTTTCACTAACTTCGCGGTAGTAACTAAGTTTCTAATAAAAACTTAATTACGGGACAGTTTAGTCCTAATTATTTTATAGATTGCACTTATACAATAAGTTAATATCTGAAAGTAAAAGCAGAAAAATTTCTGATTGTTTCCTCCATTCTTTGAAACTATAAATATACCCACTTATCAAGTCAATCAAGTATTACCTCGCTTATTCATCGTACGTACCGGTCTACTCTTTTCTATCAATAAATATTAATTTTCTTCAGAAAATACTCAAAATCATATCATATATAAAATATACTTGTAGTTTCAAAACTGAATACTTTTTCCGAATATTTCCGAGTTTTGAAATACAAAGTGGCGTAATATCGCGCAATAATAACTTATCGCTTAAATCATGCTGTCCCTCCAAGAAAGCCCAACAGGGAGCAATCTCAGCTGTATACCCAAAAATATAACGCACACTTACAAATACTTGCGTCCTTAAAATAACGTATTAAGGAGCACCGAGTATGACATAAATAGTGGTGGTGTGGAAGTCAGTTGACTATATAAAAATGAGGTTGTGAGGGATGTAAAAGCGGCGGCAGGGCGCCGGCGCCGCGCCTCTCGGCTCGTGGAGCACAGTTCGCAGACAGACGCGGTGGCGCCGGCAGTGTCCGCCCAGCCGCGCTCGCACCACGCTCGCACCGACCGACACCGCTGTTACGTATCAGTGTCACGTGCTACAGTGATCGCACCTCACTGCCCAGTGTCCGACACCGACACGCCAGCTGTACTCAACATGGGAGACAGCGATGTCACTGAAACAGCGCCCACTTGAGTCCTAGTGTTTGTGATAACTTACAAGATGTTTTGTTCAGACCAAATAAACTCTATAAGTGATAATGTGATTCAGAGAAATATGTGTCACAAATGTGAACTGCAATACCATCTAACATTTAATCCGGCTTAGATTCAAAGAGATTGGGACGATATTGTCAGAAATGGCTGTATTTTTTAAACGGTGCTTATTTTTAACGGTCATATTTTGGTGGCAAGTAACTAATTTGGCTTCAATTTGTCTTGATAGTTGTGTTTGTACCTCGAATACAACTTTGTGTCAACAATGTTCGTATAACATCACGCTGAAGGACCATACAGACGTGCACCGCCAGTTCTCTGTGTGCTGTAATGAAGAGGTAAAGTTGTCGGCGTGGCCGCAACAGTATGCAAATAAAACTATTGCCCAAGTTACCGCCCGCTTCAGCACTACGTGTAATGCGAGTATTGTTTACTTCGACTTACCATTATTAGACACGAACTCTCTGCAAATAAGAAATAACAGTTTCATTCAAATAAGGATCAATATCAAAAGACAGAACCTGAGAGAAATTGATTTATCTTCCAATAACTTGCAATACGTTACCAAAGGAGTCTTTAATAACTTCCTGAATCTTCGGAAACTTATTTTAAGCAGAAATAAAATTATTAATATATTTGAGGAGAGTTTTAATGGATTGACGAAACTAGAAACTTTGGATTTGTCAGAAAATAATTTGACTATGTTGACAAATGTGTTTACACCTCTGAAAAACCTTCAGCATCTTAACCTAAGCAGAAATAACCTTGAATTTATCCATGAAAATTATTTCAATAATTGGTTGCTGCAGCACCTAGATGTATCACACAATAACTTAAGGAAGCTAGCACCGGGTGCTTTACAGTTACTACCAAACCTAGCACGGTTGTTACTTACGGATAATCCTCATCTAGGCATTACACAACTGGATACACAATTACTGGTGGGCACTGGACGCAGACTACAACAAATAGATGCATCAAGAACAGGATTACACCAAGTTCCTGAAGCGTTTACACATTCTGTTCGATTTCTATCGTTAGTTGGAAATAGAATATCATCTGTCAGATGTGGAGATTTTGATAGTTATCCACTACTACAGTCACTTGATTTTTCTGATAATAAAGTAGTTTCTGTAGAAGACGATTCATTAGGTAGGCTGGAAATGTTATTGTTTTTGAATATAAACAAAAACCTTCTAACGAATGTTCCCAAATCGCTGCCCGATGAATTGAAATATCTATCAATCAATAATAATTTGATCAAGAACCTGTCTATTCCTGATTTGAAAAACTTGCCTAATTTGAGGATATTATTGTTACAAAATAACGATATACATTACATTGAAGACCATGTGTTTGACGACCTACTGTCACTAGAAATGCTGGATTTGTCAAACAATCCGATTCAAACATTGTCATGGAGCACATTCGATGGTCCATTGTCACTTCGAGATTTAAGACTGTGTTACTTAAACTTATCAGTGCCAGAACGAGATGGCTCGTTTCCAATGTCGTCGCCGGAAAGCGTTCAGATGTTACATCTGCAGTCTAGCCCCGGACTGGCCAGACAACTACTGGCTGATTCAGCAGCATTAGCTGCTTTCTCCCATTTACAGTACCTAGATTTGAGAATGAATAATTTATCCGAGATCAGAAATGATTTGTTATTTTACTTGGCGCAACTGAAAACTTTAAGATTGCACGGAAACAATATCAACTGTAGCGCAGAATTATGGCTCAAAGACTGGATGAACTGGAACAAGAGCTTGTCCAGCAGTGAAACTTGTTATTATTCTACTTCTGAAGCTAAAGTAGAAATAACTAAATATAATTGTACATTCCCGGAGACTTTTACAATTAGTGACAGCCTTCCACCCGTTAACTTGTACAGCACAGAAATGATTAATAAGCTACTAAGATACTACGGATATTTGAATAATAAAACTGAAAAAACTTTTAAACACGGGAACAATAAAATCAAGCATGAATATAAAAACACGACTTCACCCGGACAGGTTAAAAACACAACGACAAGTAGCCTGGACAAAAGCGACAACTTATCTGAACTTATGAAAGAGGGAATCAAAGGAAGTGAAAGAAGCGAAAATAAAATTTCAATGAACGACTACATGAATGAAACAACAATTGTCAAAGCAAGAGAATCTTCTAAAGTTTTGGATCAGAATAAACTTCAAAACGACCAGCTTAATATTGATCACAGATTTTTAGACATAGCTCCATACTTCTCTTTATCTACACGTAATTATAAGAAAGACCTAAAAGATGATGACGGCCAAGTCTATCGTAAGAATAGATCTGGAAAGCGATTAAATACGCCACTGAATGTAACAAAGAAAGCAGAAAATATTGTCTCAGAATCCAAATCTAGTCTTATATTGAGTAAGCATTTGAGTGAATCAGAGAACACATCTGTACACGAGATGGAAACTACTCATCCAAAATACAAAATTGAATATTCGCCGTATCAGTCTGCTGATAAAAGCTACGCTCAGTACATAGGTACGGTAGCTGTGTGTGGACTGATAGTGATGTCTCTGATACTGTGGGTGAGTTTTCGCCTGAGATACAGAAGAAGAAACGCACCCGTCGTCGACACAGAAGCGGAGGACCAAATAGAGGTGTCCAATATCTCCGGGGGGGTGTTGTGGTGACACCTGCGGGCAGCCGACCCGACGCCTTTCGAATACGATTCTCTTCTTACGTAGAACTAATGCAATGTGAGTATTACAATTAATTAATAATTTGTAGACAACTCAAATGTAAACTAGTAACATAAGTAAAGGGAAGATCAATAGAGAATTGTCAAAGGAGTAGGCACAAACTTGTGTGTAAACCTCATTTACTTCCACCCAACCGTATGATATTTGGACTAAATTATAATTTAAACAGCGGTTACGTGTGGGTACTCGTACAACATAAGGTTTAACAGGACAGTGTTGTAGATACTATTCTCTTTTGTTTCAGTTCGAAGCGGTCGGCTGCACGAGGTATGGATGGCGTTTTGTGATATAATTGGACGTACATATTTTTTTATGAAATAAGTACAAATAGATTGGATAACTGGGCAGCGGGGCTATGAATAGTTTTGTCAGTGTAAATAAACTGTTTTGTTGACTTATGGTGACCCTAGATCGAGGTTTATAGACCTATTTTTATGTAAAGTCGTCGTAGGATCGTGATTTTAATTTAGATACCTAACCTAGCTGACTTCATCTACTACGCCGTACTTAAGGGCTTTTTGTGGTTAGGCTACAACGTACTGTACATAATATAATATATCGCGATACGTAATGTTAAGTCACCATATCGAGAGTAAGAATCGTGATGTATAACGAATGGTTATAATATTATGGCCGAACACTGTATTGCGCAAATATCGTGAAAGCAGATCATGTCTTCCCTGTAAACCTTGTAATTATAACGTTGTTAACAATTTATCGCGTAACGAGCTCTACTAAAGTGCCAAAATATTTTATTTCATTCTAAAAACTTAGACTTGTATCTACAAACATTACACTTAGCAAGAAACTACTAAAATATGTATTTTTTTTGCCATTTCACTCTTTCTATGATGAAGTATGTATGTTCATTGTTTATGAAAAAAAAAAACATTTTTCCGGAACAAACAAGATGAAGTAGGAACAAACAATTTAACCTGAAGTGAACACAAAACCAACACTCTGTTTCCATGGTTTCAGGAATACAGGAAGTTGGTACTGATTTCTGAACAATTTTTCATTCATTTATAACTTGTTATAAAGGTGAAAAGCATAACGCAAAAAGAAAACTATATTCAGTATTAATAAAGATACTTTTTTTTATTATACTGATATTAGTAGGTGTTTCACTGGTAATTGTATCATAAAATAATTCCACCATTTTAAAGCTGTGTAATACTAAACATTTCATAAAAGATGTGATTACAATTTTTATGTACACACTAGTCATCAGTTATTTTAATGAACTTGCTAGTTTACAATAAATCAGAATAAAAATAACATAAACATTTTGTAAATCATTAACTTATACTGTATAAAATATGAAAAATAAATAGCCACGGGTTAATTTGCTGTTCAATAGTTTAAACTTAGTGTTTCACTTAATATTTAATGTTATTTCATTCGTCGTTCTGAAACCTAAGGTTGTAACTTGATATATAAACGTTTTGAAAAAAATGATGTGTAGATATATGTTTTTACGTGAATTGTAGATTATGATGTACAAACAGATAGCCAAAGATTTAATAAATAATAGATTGAGTACCATATTTCTATTTTTTTTTTTCATTACTAGACCTTTTTAAAAACCCTGAGTTCGCAGAACCTTAAGACCTTCAAAGCAGCCTTTGAATAACAAAATCGAGATTACAACGTTCGATTTGCTTACACACCTGAAGAGTCAAATATGAATAAAAAGTCTCTCAGATATACATTTGTTCGAAATAAGAATAAGTCGACTAAAATGTAACAAGTGAACCGAAAGTAATTTTCTTTAAGACTCATCTGAAGAAAAATTGTGATTATTTGAAAAGAAAAAAGAGAACGTTCGTAATGATTTTCACACCGACTTCAAAAAGAAGAAGGTACAGAATTTTAATGATTTTTTTTTTTGTGAATGTTTACTGATTACTTTGAAACTGCGTGTTAGATTTGCGTAGCTCCTTGAGATAAGTTTAATGAAGATGAGAATAAGTATTCTTTCTATTTAAAAACTTCCTAAGTGTTAATTAATTCTGGGGTCACACACAAATACCGTGACCCCGGAACGTAAAGGGCTATTGAAGAACACCGTGGATTTTAGTCGGTAGAAGTCTGACAGTCCCTCCTGCCCGTCCTGGGTGGGAGGACTCATTTGATGAATTTACCACGCTAAAAAAGGTTTAATTAAAATTAATAACGTCTTTTTCAGTTATTCTGTGTACCTAAATTACTTTTTCTTTATTTGGATAGAATAACGAATTCTTCAATTGTTTTAGAATAATCCACTGCGTTTTAGGTGAGTTTTCTTCATATAAAATACAAACCAAGCCAAATCTATCTGAACACAACATTAGTACGGAAAGTAACCTAGAGTGATGTATTTATAGGGTGTGTTTATTTATAAAAAAATCACTCGATATTTTATATTGACAGAGGAAATAAAGAGCCGCGGTCTGCGACGCAGTTTTTTCTGCCTTTATAAATACATAAGTAAAAAAATACAAAGCACGGATTGTGTGCGTTTGACATTTTTGTGAAATAGGACCACCCTCTAGGTAAAAGGTAAATAATTAGATGAGTGGGTAGCAGAATATACAATAAGAAGCCACTTTAATTATCACAAGGATTTTTTGTTTAATTTTAATAGCTCTCTCAAAGTCAGCTTGATTTACTTAAGTAAATATGCTGATGAACATGATAATAAATTAGACCTAGATAAAATATCAGCAATATCTTCCTTCGACGTAGAAAAGAATGTTTGCAAACGGCAAAAACATTTTTGTGTATTGTTTAAAATAATTAAAAAATCATAGTCAGAAAAGACTTTTTACATAATCTTCATATACTTTTACGGGAATTGTAGATAAACAATAGGTAGATGTAAATAAGTTTTTTTTCAGTTACAGGTTCAGAGACGGTGGCATGATTAAGTGCCGTAAACATAAAGTAAATACGCTGAATTTTTAACCGAAAATACTTATGGACTATTCTTGAGCATATTGTTAATATTTTTGGTAAAATGTACAAATAGTATCGATAACAGGATATACATAAATTCAAAGCATTCAGTAAATATTATAAGGGAATTTAGTATACATATATTTGATGGCATTGTCGGCACACGATATACGATACGTTACGCAACCTTGCCAGCACCAGTCGCGATAAAAACAGTGATAGTTTTTATAGGAATTGACAAAATGCTAACGTTAACACTCCATTGCAGTCTTGATAAGTATCTAATGAAGTTGTATACAAGCAATCCCATATAAATGACGGCAATAACTAATAAAAAAAGAATTACAGTCGATGCCGTGAATTGGGCCTTTGGTCACAATTTCATCAGACATATGCGAATAGTGCGAGTTTGCGCACGTGTAGCGTCAGATGTGCTTTAAACTAGCCATTTACATACAAGTACCGACGAAAAGTACTAAACATCGACCGTTGGAATAAAATGATGTCTAGATTCGACTTTGTAGAGCATTATCTATGCCGCGTGAACCACCAACCAACAACACGTAGATTCTGTATGTCAAAGATAACGATACGAAATAAGCTCAACGAATATCCTTAGCCGACAACTCATTTAAAAAAGTACTACTATTCCCAAATCATTGCAATTCCTGAATGCCGGAATCAACAGTGGCAACCACCATTAAAGTGCCGAGACAATAAAGCTCGACGTGGCCCGGAGAATGAATTTACCTGTCTTGAATTCTGCAATCCAACATTATTTCTAACCAAATTATTGCTTTATTTTCATAGCTATCTCAGCAATAATATTGGTCCCTCCCTTGCCACGCATCCCCGCACTTCTCTGGTTGTAACGAAGCCTTCCCACTGACATGTGGTCGACCGAGCGATGTCTGCCAAAGTGTGGTCCACAAAGGTCCTAGTTCCGACCTCTGTTACAGTATTCTCAATGTTAACATAATTATGTCAAGTTAAAGCTAATTTAATTAAAATAATTTATAAGTTTTACAATACAATATCAATCATTTGTGGTATAAAGTGGTAAACTTGCTAATAAATCAACTTTCAGCGGTTAACTTTCGGTACTGTTATTAATTCGGAGAAGTTATTAACCAATAAGCTGTCTACGGAAAATCAAAGGTCAAATAAAATAGACTTTTAACGATTATATATATTTTTAGCCTCATACCCATAAAGAGGGCTGTTATAAGTTTTACTTGTCTATTGGTGTATCTGTCTGTGACATTGTGCTTGAGATGATTTCTATTCAGGCATTTGATGATCATCACCTGATATTTCAGACTTTTGTTTTTATTATACTTGTTCTATTGTGTACCTAGTCCTTAAGTCAAAACTAAATAAAAAGAGCTATTTAAAAATTATAAAACTTTACAAAGAATGTATTAATCTGGGAGATAGTTATAAAAATAAATCCCATTGGAGCAGTTTTGTATTGAAAATGATTAAAATAGTTCAATTGGTTGTAAAATGAATCGGTTTTACTTTATAAATAAATATTTATGAGTAAAGTTTTATAAATTTTTACTCTTAATCAAACATTCACTGACACATTTTCGAATTAAAACATTGAGTTGGAAGCTTTAAATAAAGTAAATAATGACGCGAAAATACGTAAAGTAGCTTCCATTTTTAATTCAGTCGAAAAATGTAAGAGAGATCAAGAAGTGATAACGATTATGACAAGGAACTCGATGATAGCCATTTCATTACGTCTAGGAAACCCAATCGACTGACAAGCACCTTTGAGCAATCCACTCACTGATCCTGCTGCGTCAGCACTTTCGTCTCAGATCAATATATACTTGGCCGATATTCCACTAGGTTATTGGGACTATTTCAATTCCAACCAATTGGAATTCGACGTTATTTAAATATTAGTTTGAATACTCTCAGCTAAACACACAATTAAGAGAATAGTTTTAATCAATACTACATGAACCATCGCACTTGATTAATGTTTTAGTACTATATTATTTTAGCATAAAGACGAAAATTTTGCAGAAATATATAGATATTGATTAAAGCCAAAGTAATTACTTTGACGGCAGGTGCCGTAGACAGACAAAATTAGGGGTATAGTAGGCAATTTAGTTGAATGAAAAGATGTTGATATTCACAAAGGCAAAGCGTAGTTACATAATATAGTAGACCGTGGGGTAACGTCACACTAACTTATTTACTCGGGAGAACTATTAGGGAAATCTTTGTCGTTAAGTTGTTTTTTTCTGGACGGAGAGTTATTCTTGGTAAATTAAAAGTTGTCGGGGAAACTAAGAAAGATAAGACAAGTAATAGAGTGTACAGTTAAAAGTTTTAACTAGTTAATTATGTGATTATTGTGTACTTTGTTCAGCTTTTTTTCTTTTGCCTTATAAAAGCTACGTAAAACGGCTCCTGCTTTTAAATTAGTAGAAATATCTTGTTTATCAAAAACAAACGATAGCGGACGTCTCCTCGGCAAATTGATGAGCAAATAACTGCAAATGAGATCGCGTAAGTAGTAGCTCGAATTAAGATAACCTTTTTATTGCATTTCTATTTCGTTTGCTGCTTCCACATTCATTACAGCGCATTGACTTGCTAAGTGCCAACATTACAGGAAGGCGTAAAGCGAATGATCCCGGAGTGGGAATCACGAGAATGTTAATAAGGTTATTCGAGATTGTATAGTGAAATGTAAACAGCCCTTCGGCTATTATGAGTCGTGGTACACAAGATAAACAGTCTTGGAGCGGCGCCGGCGTCTGTATCCCGCTTTAATATTGATGTGGTGGCTCAGTTCGCCAGTCTGCTCCTGGCACAGCCCTACGCACAGATTCCCACTAAATTATTTAATTTTATTAATAACACGATTCATGCCTACTACCGCGTTTGTTTTGTACAATTGTGGCCCTAAACTTAGCAATTAGGTACGTTAAGTTTACAAGAAGGTAAGTTGATTTGATAACAATTTACCGTTTTGGTATATTAAAAGGACTTCTTGTCACCATCATTTGTGATTTGTGAGAAAGATTGTAAAATTAATCAAAATAGTACATTAATTAAATAATGATGTCCTTACTTAATTAATTTACAGTGGCACGGCTGCTGTGTGTCGTTTCTGATTAATGCACTTGTAAATTAAATCTTTGAAGTGGGACCTACGTAGCACCCTTTATTTGTGACGTCCATGGAAATCCCCCAACCTGAGACCCTCTTAGATAATTTGTAAAATTTAATAAGAAAATTGTAAAGACCATTGACGTTGACTTTGAGTATGAAAAGTTCTTTGAAAACCATATAACAGACTTCTTGTACCAGTACAAAAAATGTATAATAACTTTTCTTGCGAAAGTCGGTGGCATTATTTTTTTTATATCATTAGCTGTTTTATCAGTTTCTTTTTGAGTCGTTTGACAAATTACTTCAAAACATTCCAACTAAATAATGCATGTCATTTTTGTAAATATTTTACTTTTAATTTTAGTTTTTAAATGTAGTATGTATATTCAGGTATTAAATAAATTTCGAGTAAAAAAATAAAATATAACTAAATAATTCATCAATATAGAAAGTAGAATATCTTTATTTGCGTGAAATATGGTACATTGAGGTGTTAAATTTAAAAAATTCTACATTTTCCGCTTACTACTATTCAGCATGCAAATTATTTTAAAAGCTAAGATATTGCAACATTTAATAAACAATTAACCAAAAACATGAAGGTGAAAATTAAACATTTTAATAAACGGTTAACCTAAGGTGACATTAAACGTTAAATAACCAAAATATGAACAAGTACAAAAATAAGAAATAAATAACATCAACTAATTAATAATACAACATTAGGTACGACTGGGCTCATATATAATTTGTATACTTGGGCCTATAACATTGATGGTGTTCTAATTGTAGAATAACATCAACTGCTGTTTGTATAGTTAATATAATTAGCATACGAAGTGTCATATTCAATATTAACGATATTAATTAAACACACTGGATCTATTGCCTAATTATAATTAGGGAAGCTAACTGACATAATGAAGCTCTGTGATGATAACGACTCAAGCTGGGCTGAGACGACGCGATGGTTTCATGGTCTGACTTAATAAATCATAATTATAGTAGACAAAGGTCGTTTATTCCGGTTTGCTTTAATTACCAACCCCTTTAATCCTGCGCTCCAATAAAAGCATTTAATTAAAATTCTTGTAACTACATCAACAACGCTCAACTAAGAAACCAGTGTTGTAAGGTAAAATTTAATAAACACCGCTAACGAGCGATCGGGTTTCAACGAAATGCGAGTCCTTCTCAAATGGCTCGGTAGTCGAGTATCTAATTACTTCTTGTGGTTATATAGATTACAACGTGCTATAGCTAAATTCCTGATTGTATCCCTGGCCTGACCTTTCAAATTTTAAAGTAGTCATTAAAATTAACTCCGGACTTGCCTGAAATACATTCAAAATACTTCATTCTGGAAGATATAGAGATAACACTTAGCTCCGTTTCCGCCAGAATGTACGCAAATCTCACTCAAACAGTCAGACTGTTCCTTAATCTAATAATAGAAGGTGTCATTAATATTTCAAGACCCGGATTCGTTATCGTGGCCATTGGCCTGTGTGGCCCTTCTCGATATAAGTAGTTGTGAGAAACACATAGACACACACAAGTAAAGGTAGATTTACCCGTTTACCTCATTTGATTTTCGAGAGCTTAAGGATTGTAACGGTAAGCCCGATTGTTGAATTTGGGGCTCAAAGTGAAATTTAGGAGGAACTTAATGCTGGGTGGACAACTTTATACCTCCCTTAGTTAAATGTAGGAAGTCGAATATTCCGTTTAAAATTTATTTTCATCGCTCACGAAAAATAGCGCACTGAATTCATGAATGTCATGAGAAATAACTATTATAATTTAAGCAGAGAAGTGCTCACCCATGTGGGTTTAGTATAAACTGTTACAGCTCTGTTACTGCTTACAGTTCTATTCATACGAAGCCTGAAGTTAAGTGAGTGCATTAAGGAAATGATTGCCATTCATTAGCGTTGCCATCGGATGGAACATACGTTATGCAGTACATACGGTAAACAGTCAAGTGTGCAGGCTACTAATATAGTGTTAATTTATGCTGAATACTATAACTTAACTTAGCATTTAGCATTGTAGCAGGTGGCGTTATACAGCTTGTCATTGAAAAAAGATGTAGGTTTATTTTTGTATTAGAACTTAGACTTTTTTTGGGTTGAAATAATTTTTATATATTTTTATCATTAATGTTAGCAGTCTATCGTATAGTCAGCAGTCTCTCATCACCTGTATACATGTGCGACAAGGGAAATACGGGAGCGTTGTTTACCCTAGAGACAAAGTTGACATGTCTCAAATATGCTTGTAATTACAACAGCCGTTGCAGGAACATAGGAAATACTGCTTCAGTGGTACTACCTCTTCAAATTTACTTCATCATCATCATCATATCAGCCGTAGGACGTCCACTGCTGAACATGGCCTATGTTCAGCAGTGGACTTCCTCCTAGATTTCCAATAGGACCGGTTGGAAGCGGCTTGCATCCAGCGCAATCCTGTGAATTTCATCAGATCGTCTGTCCGCCTTGCTGGTGGACGTCACACGCTGCGCTTGCCAATGCGTGGTCTCCATTCGAGCACCTTACGGCCCCATCGGCCATCAGTTCTACGTGCTATGTTGCCTGATCTCATACTTATTTGCTACCTTATAATAAAGTTTTGTTAGTGCTCAGTGCTCACCATACATAATATGTATATTAAGAGACCTATGTTGCTACAGCCATAACTAGAAAACAATGCGGAAGAGAGAAAATGCTACCTTAGTGGTAATACCTTTACGACTTGCTAATATTACTTCTAAGGCTTATCTTAACATCGAGCTCGACGCGGCGCGACACTAGCGTGGCGTGTACTTGGTGTGCGTCGTACGGCTTAACGTCGGCGCTAGCGTGGCGTGTATGTGACGACTACATATTAAATTCATAGTAAGTAAGCACGCCAAGGACACGCCACGCTAGCGTCGCGCCACACCGAGCTCGCTATTTGGCAAAGCCATTAAAAATGATTTTTGGCACTAGACTGCATAAACTATCTATTCTCCACCCTATAAAAGCTAATTCGTGCACTTGATAGTCAGTACAATGAAAGTTGGGTGGGTCAATCTTTGATATAAATCTGACACAGCACATCGGTGGACCGGAGTCCGGTTCCGAGCGCCACTGAATTATTCATCTATTCCTAACTATAGTTGCGATTCATTCTTTTGTTTTCACCATGTGAATACGGGACAACTTTTATGCTGTTTGTGTAAGAGAATTTGTTTCCTTATTTGGACACAAACTATACGTAACGGTTTGATTGACTAAAATATAAACAAAACTGTTTTGTTTTTTGAGTATGTCCGTTCCTGGTTTGCAAAATGTTGTTTGGTTTGAACATATGTGGTTAGACAATAAGGAAATAATAAATAATTTGGTTAATTATTTAGCGAATGATTGGAATCTTTTTGTTAGAGATTTTTGTGTAAATGTCGTAGAGTAATATTTACAAAAAGAAAAAAAAAGTAGCAGCATGATTTGCATGATGTCAAGCATAAAGAAACTGGTGCTAAAAGTCTATCATAAAAATAATGAATGAAATAATAGTGTAAAAGTTTAATGCCTTTATATGAGGAAGGTGTGGTCAGCTGTGACCGCGGTCGCCCCGGCGTACATTCAGCGACCCTGAATAATTCATCGAGGCTTTTGGTGTCACGACTTTACTTTGCTTCGAATAACATCTAATTCTAACTATCCTACTATTTACCTGTATAAATAACTTCAGGAATAATTCTTACTTCGAAATAGACTCAATTTTAAGCTGCAGAATGGAAGGTGTTACTTTACACTTAATGGACTCAAGTGCACTTGTGTCCAAGAATTTATTGGATTGTCTTGAAAATGTTTCAACTGGAGTTCTTTATTTGGGTACTTAAGTAATGTTGTGTATTGTATTCAATGGTGTCGGTTGTGTTGCTAACGAAATTATTCTGTAGGTATTGTCCCTTTTAGGGCAATGAAACATCAGTGATAATTTTTTATGGCTCGTAACCGCACTTTCTCCAAATTTTCTTGTCATAAACACTTGAAAAGAAACACCATAACAAAAGAACAAGAAACTTATTCACATAGTCTCATTCGTTAAGACTATTTGGCACATAAATTGGAACACGAAGACAATGGAAGAAACGCAATAAAACCCATGGAATGGGACACAAGGAATCGAGTGAAATTGGCGTGGCGTTCAACGACCACACCACATCCTACCGCGAATCGAAAATTCTACTACGGGAAGATAAAATCGGGTTTAAAACTATCCTATGCGTTAATTCAAGTCGCGGGACTCACGCAATTACCGTGACCCCGGAACGTAAAGGGCTATTGAGGGACACCGTGGATTTTAGTCATTACGAGTCTGACAGTCCCACCCGTTTTGCCTTGAGTGGGGGACTCATTTGACGATTTTACCGCGATAAAAAAATGCTTTAATTCAGGTTGTAAACTATTTGTGTACCTTTCATCCAAATCCGTTCAGTAGTTTTTGTGTGAAAGAATAACAAACATATTAAATCAATCCATCCTCACAAACTTTCGCATTTATTATATAAGTAAGATAAGAAGCAATAAATAGACTTGTTTTGTCCCTGGTTTTATTCGCATCCTCCCCTGTAATTTTGCGTATGACTATCGTCAGGGTCCCATTTATTTCTGTACCAAATTTCATCAGAATCGGTCAGCGACTAGGTGTAAAAGCGTTACCAACAAACGCACTTTCACACTTACTCTATTTCTAAAAATAGTATTGTATTAATTGAAATCTCTTGTCTCATCTACGATTAAGAAAAAGAGACTTTCTAATTAGCTTATAACGTATTTGAGATAAAGCTTCCTCTCTGTATGCATTTAGCTCTCTGTGATGTGTGCCTTCTAAATCAGAGTGGCGATGCACAGTTATACAAAGTAACGCCTACCTGGTCGCGGGACTTACCCATTACCGTGACCCCGGTACGTAAAGGGCTAGTGAAGGACACCGTGGATTTTAGTCAGTACAAGTCTGACAGTCCTTCCCGCTCTGCCCTGGGTGGGAGGACACATTTGATGATTTTACAGCGAAAAAAAAAGTAACGCCTACCTGGATTCGAACCAAAGACCTGCAACTTGTAAGTCGTAGCTGTAACCAATGGGCCACCTCTGCTTTAGAAAGAAACGCCCATTCTGCCCATTTGCTATCAATATCTATAATGGTTCTTTAGCTCACGTTTAAAACTCTTCTCTATCACTCGACAGTATAAGTATAGAATGTATTTTCTTTCTATTTTCGTCTTATTTTATTAAAAGCAGAAAAACTACACAAAGTTTATATTTATAAGGCGCCTAAAGGTCAAGTTTTATTAAACACGCTAAGTTTTATTTTTGTTTTGGTGGTTTAAATATCCACCGAAATACTAGAATGAAAACGATCTCGGATAATTTTTTTTTTTTTAATAATGGTCTGCGTATAAGTCTTTGATATGATTTTAGTGAATGAAACCTTTGTGTGGTCTTGAGTGTTTTATCATTTCTCAGAAAAACAAACTTTGAAAATGTAGTATTCATTTATTGTTAGGGTCCTCCAAAGAACAAATGAAACCTTTATTGGATTACTTTCAAGAACGCATGAACGTAACAAGCTGAAATGAATATCAAACAAAATATTTGTATGATCTGCAAGTAGTTGTTCCGGGTCTGGGTGTTTGTGTATATGAGTTTCTACGTTTGTTAACGCAACCACGACACAGGAGAAATTCTTAGTGTGGAGCAAGGTTTAAAAAAAAAACAACTCAGGACTAATGTGCAGAGAAAAGAAAAACTTTTTAGTCAACGTGATCCAAAGATATGGCCATTTATCTACAGTAATATTTTTGTATGTGTGTATGTTTGCAATGAATAAACTCAAAAACTGCTGTGCCGATTTCAAAAATTATATTACACTCAGGTCATTATTTTTAAACCATTACATAGCTACAACCTCCTTAGCATGTTTTTTTACGATTTTGTGACGTAAACTGGAACTTTGATTTCAATTTGATGGAAAAAAATCCTCATTCGTACACAAGAGGCACTTTACCAATGTTCCATACAATAAACGTAGTAAATACTTCAAGTACGCTGTAAATAAAATACACAACTCTTACGATAAGGCCTCTTATATAACCATGCAAAATAATGGAATCTAAAATAGTATGCGCCAACATACACACATTGAACAAATATTTGTGGTTGGGTCCACTAATACTTGTTTCAATTCAGGAATGGAACTTGGATCCCCACATGGTGGTTAACGCTTTATTGCTGCATACAATGTAATTTGTGTGATAGATGATTTGATGAAGGAGAGGTCGTAAGTTTGAACCTGACCTTAAAACATTATACATTCAGTTTTAAGAGTAGAGTAGAATGAAAGATTCGACGTTGTTGGGCATGACTGCGGTCACGATCTACCTTCAGTACACGAGATGCTTTACTAACTAGGCCACTAGTTAGTAAAGCATCTCGTGTACTGAAGGCCTTTACCCACAGAGCACGATCCGTCCCGGTGACACGATCTGATCGCATTCGATCTCTGTAAACGCTGAACGCGATGCCATCTGACGCCGCCACACAGTGGTTCGAAATCGACGCTTAGTGGACATTGAAAACCAAAATGGCTTTAGGCGAGAAGTAAAAATCGGAATGGCTTTATTTCAGTATTGTTTATAATATTTGGTAATATGACAGCTATAGACAGCACCATCTCCGAAAAAAATAATATTTAATATTTTTTTGTATGGAGAAAAACACAAAATTCGATTTTTCTCACAACTTAACAAAACTTAAAGCCTGCGGCTTACATGGGTTGTTGTCCCACATGAGGCGATTCCGAAATGCTATAACACGCACACCCATGCGCGCCGCTTCACTTACAGCAGAGTGTTGAAGTTCTAGAAATTCGGTAAGAGATTTTAACGTAGTTTTAGGTGTGGTTTTGAAAAGATACAAACTAATTGACTCTAGTGTGCTAATTTTAAAATTATAATGAGAAATAATGTAATATATACCTTCTATTTACATAAAATTTAAAACTGACTGGCTGACTAATCTATCAACGCACAGCCGAAAGCGCAGCACCTAGGAGCATGAAATTTTGCATAAGCGTTCCTTATATAACGTAGGTGAGCACTAAGAACGGATTTTTCGAAACTCGACCCCTAAGGGGTTGCTTTTGGGGTTAATATTTTGTATGAAACTTCGTTACTACAAGTACTAGGAGTTTGAAATTTTGCATGGGGATTCTTTTTAAGACGTAGATGCTTACTACGACGGGTTATTACGAAATTCATCCCCTAAGGGGTTGCTTTTGGGGTTGATAGTTTGTATGAAACTTTGTTACTACAAGTGCTAGGAGTGTCAAATTTGCAAGGGGGGTCTTTTTAGGATGTAAATGCACACTAAGACGTGATTTTTTTAAATTCTACCCTCAAGGGGTTGCTTTGGAGTTGATAGTTTTGTATGAAACTTTGTTATAACAAGTGCTAGGATGGTCAAACTTTGGATGGGGGTTCTTTTTAGGATGTAAATCCTCACCAAGACGGGATTTTGTTAAATTCCATCCTGAAGTGGTTGCTTTCAGGTTGATAGTTTGTAGGAAACTTTGGTACTACAAGTGCTTGGAGTATCAACATCTGCATGGGGGTTCTTTTTATGAAATAGATGCTCACCAAGTGACCCCTTAAGAGATGTTTTGGGGTTGATAGTTTGTATGAAACTTTGTTACTACAAGTACTAGGAGTATAAAAATTTGCATGGGAGTTCTTTTTGGACCTAAATGCTCACCAAGACGGTATTTTGAAAAATAACCCACATTTAGAGCTTGAGTCTCCTAACTATTATCCCTAAAACAACCCCTAAGGGATCGAATTTTACAAAATCCCATCTTAGTGAACATCTAGGTCCTAAAAAAACCCCCATGCAAATTTTGACACTCCTAGCACTAGTGGTTAAAAAGCTTAATACAAACTATCAGCCACAAAGCAACCCCTTGAGGGTAGAATTTAAAAAAATCACGTCTTAGTGTGCATTTACATCCTAAAAAGACCCCCCTTGCAAATTTGACACTCCTAGCACTTGTAGTAACAAAGTTTCATACAAACTATCAACCCCAAAAGCAACCCCTTAGGGGATGAATTTCGTAATAACCCGTCGTAGTAAGCATCTACGTCTTAAAAAGAATCCCCATGCAAAATTTCAAACTCCTAGTACTTGTAGTAACGAAGTTTCATACAAAATATTAACCCCAAAAGCAACCCCTTAGGGGTCGAGTTTCGAAAAATCCGTTCTTAGTGCTCACCTACGTTATATAAGGAACGCTTATGCAAAATTTCATGCTCCTAGGTGCTGCGCTTTCGGCTGTGCGTTGATAGATTAGTCAGCCAGTCAGTTTTAAATTTTATGTAAATAGAAGGTATATATTACATTATTTCTCATTATAATTTTAAAATTAGCACACTAGAGTCAATTAGTTTGTATCTTTTCAAAACCACACCTAAAACTACGTTAAAATCTCTTACCGAATTTCTAGAACTTCAACACTCTGCTGTAAGTGAAGCGGCGCGCATGGGTGTGCGTGTTATAGCATTTCGGAATCGCCTCATGTGGGACAACAACCCATGTAAGCCGCAGGCTTTAAGTTTTGTTAAGTTGTGAGAAAAATCGAATTTTGTGTTTTTCTCCATACAAAAAAATATTAAATATTATTTTTTTCGGAGATGGTGCTGTCTATAGCTGTCATATTACCAAATATTATAAATAATACTGAAATAAAGCCGTTCCGATTTTTATTTCTCGCCTAAAGCCATTTTGATTTTCAATGTCCACTAAGCGTCGATTTCGAACCACTGTGCGCCAGTGAGAAAGCAGATATAGACATCCATAGGTTACAGAGATCGCATGCGTTTAGATCGTATCGCCAGATAGCATCGCCGAAACGGATCGCGCTATCTCTGTAAAGGCCTTTAATCAGAAGATCGCAAGTCAAGTTCTGTTCGCAATCGCAATTTTATATCCAAAAAAAGCTATAATATTCGTGACGCAGACGTTAATGCGTATAAAATATTTAAATTTATGGTTAACAACCCAGTTTGTGGCATATGTGGTTTTTTTTGAGCCTGATAAAACAACGACAACTTACCCATGTCAAGCAAGAATGGGGATTCCCATTCAGATAAACCTGCTATGGCAACAGTGCCGCCGGCTCGCCGGATGGCTCACACTCCTTTTACCAGTGCTCGGACGCCATTCAGTCACGGCTTCTGTGGACAATACTGCCATCACTGTGGGAAATCATAAATAAGTGATTTTGTTACCGAGTTAGGTTGCCCCGAACAACCATGGCCACTGAATCGTAGTTTATCATTAAATAGGCCCTTTTCTCTATTTGAATTTTAAAGCTCTGAAATAACCTAATTAGTTTATTTCAGAGCGGTTAGCGAATAACCCACAATTGTGGGTTATTCCCTAACTACTGGCCATCCCGTAATTATGTGTATCAAAAACGTTTTCAGAGTTTAATTCGAAAAAGCGTTGGACGTTTGACAAAAACTTTTCACGTAATTGATTTTAAAGAAATAGGCAAGTATTACTGAAATTAATCTGATATACATTATCAAGATGACTGAATGAAAAGCCAAGGGGTTAATATTTACTCGCTGTCTTAATGGTTCAGATGAAATGAGTTCAGACATGTACAGCCCTTTTACTCTAATTTGCTTTTGTTATTTCTGTAGGTATTAACAGACCTGCTAATAAAGAAAAAAAAAAAAACATGAAACTAGCTTTTAACCGCGACTTCGTTCTCGTGGAGTTTAGAATCAAGTAGGTTATATTGGACAAAAATGGGATTACATTGTCTTAGGGTAAAATGAGCCTATATTTTAAGTTTGACCTTGGGATTATTATACAATCCCAATATATCTGTAATTCTATACAGTGTTTTGTGATCACACACAAAAAACTGTATAGAATTACAGATATATTGGCGTGTACAAAAATACAGACCAAGGAATCAACAGACAAAAATTCTATAAAGCCGGCCAAGAGCGAGTCACACTCGCGGTCGATGGGTATCCGTACCATTAGAGAGAAATAATACATAAATATATTATAATACTAGCTTCCGCCCGCGACTCCGTCCGCGCGGATGTCGGTCTTCGCGTGGGTGGTTTATTTCTCCATTTTGAGTAACTCTGACAATGACATCTTATAAATATCTATTGGATCCAAATACGACTAAGCCTATAATAATTAAGGAGATTCGCGGTTCTACAGAACAACGTCTACAGACCTGCATATACAGACAGACAGACAGACAGACAAAATTTTTTTTAATCACATATTTGGGTTTGGTATCGATCCAGCAACACCCCCCGCTATTTATTTTTTCAATATTTTCAATGTACAGAATTGACCCTTCTACAGATTTATTATATGTATAGATTTGAGATTAATAATTAAATATATATTGTGATTAATTATTGGTATACCTAATAATTAAAAAAAAAATCTCTTATTTTTTATTAAAAAAAAAGCCTTTACAGAAACAGACGCTAGACGTATGTGCTACGCCGTCTCCGTAGCAGTCGCTACGATAAACCCGTACCAGATTCTACGAAATCAATTGTATCTATTTGCTTTGTAAGTTTGTGTGTTTCATAAAACGCAACGCATTCGCAGAACGATTCGACGTTCCAGGTACACGGTTACATATTTTAGCAGTTCCGCGACCAAGGTAGGATTCGGCCCTCTCTTATCATTGCTTACATTTCTTTAAGGTCCTCGCACGTGAAACGCGACGCGCCGTCGAACCGGGACGGAATTTAAATCGCGAGCATGGTCCATGCCTGCGATTTGAATTCAACCTTAAGTACAACAAGATCTGTTGCCGTTGGCAGCGATGTGGACGTATTCTTTGACGCCTTTTGAATGTTTTGCCTTTTGCATATTATTGGTAAGTTTTTATTTATTGATTGTATAATTATAATTTTAGTATTGTGGAGTATATTAGTAATAATAAATTTTTGCCAGTATCAAAATCATAAAAAATAACAGATTGTATTAAAAAATACTTACCTAAATTAGTTTCGTGGAATTCTCTACACAAAAACCGTAGCCAATTCTATGAAACGAATTAAATTAATGTTGCCTTAGGATACATCGTACGGTGAAAACATTTGAGTATAAACTTATCATATTTCATCTGATTTCTAATTCGGTGAACGAGTCTATCTCCTCGTCAACTAAAAATCACAAAAAGACATAATTATATTGAAGTCCATTCAAGTCTTATAGTTTTCACTTACGTTTTATTTTGACGAATATCAAGAGGTGGCGCAGTGTAATGTTTCATACAGTCTCAATTTTATCTATATAGAAAAGGAATAAGGTCATCATCGTCAACAATATATTTTCCCAAAATTTACACAATGATTGATGATGACACGTCATTCAAAATGCGATGTAAATTACATACGTCTCCAGCGTGCGAGGCTCGTATCGACACGCGACACAGGGCGCCATATTTTTGATGAGTACGTGAATATTATCAGCTTATGCCGATGAAGTGGAACCTCATATCCTCTTCGTAAAACCTTATTTATTTTCCCTGCCAATTCCGAACCCATCGCTATCTAATTTTATTGACTATTGTTCCTGTTATTTATGATTCGGTGAATTGTGTTTTGATCAGACAAAGGCTACGGCCACCCCCCTATCTCTCGTAATTGTACTAATAAATCAGATAGATTTTCTTTTGTTACCATATTGGTATTTAATGGAATTTCGCTGATTTTTGGGCAATTGTGTCTGTGATTGTGAAGGGTTGTGGAAACGTTTCATTGTATTTATTTTGTTGTGTTTTGAGAATAGAAACGAGTGTTCAACAGTCCGACCAACCTCACGACAAGATTTATTATATCCAGATGCTGTTGAAACGACTTGTATTTACGAATAGAATCTCACACAATTTATGTTACTTGGTTACGGATTATTATTTTTTTGTAAACGTTCTAAAAAAGCGATAATTTTAAGTGAAATTTCTTAAGACTTCTTAAGATTAGACTCAATATAATAAAGATTAAAATGGTTGAGTATTTTGTCATAAAAAAAATAACTAAAGAAGATAATTTACAGTCTTTTGATAAAACACTTATTAAATCAGTTATTTAAAGTTCTATCTTGGGGCTCACGACAAAAATAAACTTACATATTGCCAACACGCAAAGTATTGCAACTAGGAGACTAAAAAACTGGCAATTTAAAAAAAAATCTCTCTCACATTATAAAAAATTCGTTCGTTTGAGTAAGGTTTAAATGGTTAATTGATATAGAACAGAAACATTGCATCCTAAAATAGCACAAAGGCTTCAAATACAGCAAATAAAGTTACTTTTAGCTCTCATTTCGTTTTTATAAACAGATTATTTTTGTTCAAGCAAAAAACTTTGTTTGATCAAAAATAGTCTGTGAAGCCTGTTGAAACTTTTAATAAGATAAATTTTCTCAAAAGAATTATTTGCTATTCATGTCTTTATTTTATTAAGTGAACCAACGGGAGCATACTAGTAAAACGAATATGATAAACCTTTGCCTTGTATGTGTTGATTCTTTTATAAAAATAAAAGTGATATTTTCATTCATAATAACTGTGAGCCTTGTATCAAAAACATATTATCCTATTATTTAATAAAAACTTAATGTATCTTTTTTTTATCGTGGTAAAATCATCTAATGAGTCCTCCCACCCAGGGCAGGGTGGGAGGGACTGTCAGACTTCACTGACTAAAATCCACGGTGTCGTTCAATAGCCCTTTACGTACCGGGATCACGGTAATTCGTGAGTCCCGCGACCCCGGCAGGCTTTGGCCTTCTACAGGGGGCCAGGTATCGGGGGCCGGGTACCAGGTACCTCCCGAAACTTTCGTGTCCGGTGAGAACCTGCGTCATGCGGTAGGTGAGGACGCCGTGACGCCTATCCAGCCACTCCGCAAAGAGGAGTCTTACCGCCTTCATGTATCTAATAATAAATTATAATAATTCGAAAGTTTGAATGGATGAATGCAATAACTCATTGGATACCTTTTATCCCAGTATGACGTTCACGTTGGATAATTTATGATCAAGCCGCTGGTATAAGATAACTTACATTACAAAAAGTAGGAACGAAAAATAAGCTTGATACAAACCATGTCAATATTCCGTACATTGTTTGACGTAGACATCTTCCAACACTTGTGGACAAAGAACTTCTTTCCAAGCACCTGTAATAAAGTATTCGGAGTTTCCGATGGGCACTTATCGTTATGTCTCATAAAATCTAGGGTGTACCTAAAATTATTAATAAGCTGGTACCCGACATAGATCGAGAAGCTCGCTTCCCGTGGGTGATATAAGAGCAGATTAAGGGCTTATATACGTATCATAAATCCGGCCACTAAGTGTGGTGGTACTGGCAGCCCTGCAAGAATGATGCTTTGTGATTATCTGAAGGGTTCTAGTGTTTTTGGGGCCGGCATGTGTATGACTATGAATTAAAGATTGCGTCAGTTGTGTGTTTCTTGAATAACAGCTTTACATATATAAAAGTAAAATATTATGTTACACTAGCTCTTGCCCACGTTTTGGAAACATTGTAGCTTTCCATTAGTGTAAGTTTTTCCCATAAAAAAGTTATATATATATATATATAACATTATTTTTTGTTTATGCGAAACCCGATACACCTGTCTAGTATTTTTGTGTAAAGTATCTATGTACAAAATTTTAAAACCGTATCATAAAAAATCACAAGGTTATAAGTTTGTATATTACCTGGTTGTCCGTTCAAAAATATGCTCATTTCGCAGTACACCCGCGTAAACCGTGCCTCGGTAAGGTGATTGTATTGTAACTGGTAATAAAATTTAATTAAAATATTTTTGAAAAAATATATAACATGGTGTAAAAATTATTGGAATCGAATCAGTCACTGATTCTGAACAAACTATATTCAGGTTTCGCATATACTAAAAATAATGTAGTATATATACTCGTATTGTCGGAGAATGTTGCGTAACATTTTCTGTGTTTTTTAGCAAATTATAAAAAAAATTATGAACTTCAACTTCATGTATGTAACACAATATACTAATTAAATGATGTAACAAATTATACCTTTTTTTTATAACATCTTCCGAGCGACAGCAGGATGTCGAAGAATGACTGTACCTTTCTCAAGGATGGGTTTATTTTTAATATCGTACTTTGTGTATCTTTTTTTTTTTGCGAAAAATTCAAATGAATATATTCAGAAAATAATATAAAACAATATTTTCCTTTCAGACATCCAAATAAATATCAATTCACTGCTGTCTCTTTATTTATTTACTCACGTCACAAACAAGAATAAGTCGAAACACGAAGATATTTTACATATTCATGCTTATCAAGCGGACGGACTTTTGACATGGCATCTGCCTTTACAAGGTACACGGGGAAATAAAAACACGGTAACAAAATAAATATTATTACTTTAAATAAATAAATAAAAATAAAGTTTATTTGGAACAACTTTGGTTTACAGTTTTACAATGGAAAACGAAGATAGCTACAAAAGTAAATTACTGTGGCGCAACTATCAACGCCCAACTTAAAATTATGTACTTACATGGACATTGTTCCAGACTTCGCAAAGAAAGTTAACTAATTATAGTAGAATAAAAGAATAATTATTTTTGTTGACATAACAATAAGAAACTATGTGGAGGTCACCTTATTACAATACAGAGAGAGTGGAGGTGGGGTGAAGTGTGTGTGTGTGTGTGTGTTGCGTAAGTGAGGGTGTGTGTGTTTGTGTGTGTTGCGTAAGTGAGGGTGTGTGTGTGTGTGTGTGTTGTGTGTGTGTGTGTGTGTGTGTGTGTGTGACTTTGGGTCAGTTCTCTTCATGATCTATGTATTTCGTACGGATTGTGAGTCTTTTACTCAGGAGCTTTTAGGTTCAGCAGAATTGCATTCCATTATTTGTAAAAGGGTAATAAGTATACAGAAATTATAAAATATACAAAATGATAACTGTAGGACCAGAGGTGGGCAAGTTGCAACCGCATTACTTAGTGGAATCGTAATTATTTCACCACTCTAAAACCGCCATGTCCTAGAGCTAAAAATTCGTTTGATATATACCGAACCGCACTGGGCTAGCATGGTGGATTACAGCCCACTCCCCTCTCCCAGGGAGGAGGCCCAAAGTCTACAGGGTCGCGGGATTCTCGGATTTGACGATTTTATCACGAAAAAAGAAATTGTCAGGCAGTAGGCCCACAAAAACCGTGTCATGGAAGGATACTCCCTTTTGAATATATGTATGTGGAGCTTTCTACCCTGTTCCACATGCTTCCTTATTGCCTTGACATCATCATCGTTTTCCATTACAGCCTTAGGATGTCCACTGCTGAACATAGGCCTCCCCTATAGATTTCCAATAGGACTGGTTGGAAGCGGCTTGCATCCAGCGTGATCCTGGAGTCTTCATCACGTCATCTGTCCAGTGTCGACCTTGTGTTGCCCATTCAGGTCGCTTTTAATTATTATTACTGTCGATGCTAAAAAGTTTTATGGAACTCTAGGTAATCTCTTGACATGGTATGTGTTCTAGATTCTAAAAATTATAGTTTTAATCCAGTTTTAATAACTGTCTATTTAATTTTAGTAACTCTCTTTGACAAATATCTAAATAAACAGTTCTTTTACGTCGACACGAGAGTCACTAATTGCTAAAATTGTTCAGGCTTTCAGGCTAGTTCCGAGAATGCTTTATTATTTCTTGGAAACGTAGTATTGGCAAATAGCCTGTGTGGCAGATTCCTGAAAGCTTTTAACAAGCATTCAGTAGGAGACTTGATCCCACGGCAAAATTGTTATAGACAAAAATGTTGTTGATAAAAATAATAACAATACGTTATTTTGTGTTATAATTAAATTTCTTTCATTTGGTTTTAATTGAACACCTGCCATAAATGAATGAAATCTACTGAATTGTTTGATAATATTTCAATTGATTTTCTCAAACAATACTATTTCGTTGCGGTAATTGAAGAATTTACAGTACAGTAAATAGTGATTCATCAGAGGAGCTCGTGGCTATATAAATACAGCCGCACAGGCCGATCTTCCGGGTTAAGCCGCGCTTGCCGAGGTTGGTCTGTGGATGAGTGACCATCTGTCATAGCGAGTTTCCTCCGTGCCTCGGAAAGCACGTGAAGCCGTTGGTCCCGGTTGTCATTTGTAGATCTTTGACAGTCGTTACTGTTAGTCAGAAGCTCTAAAGTCTGACAACCAGTCTTACCATGGGGTATCGTATTACCCAGTTACTAGGTTGTGGAGGTCCGACAGGCATTCGCTCCATGTAAAATACTGATATCCAGCTGAATCTGATTTCACTGGAAGCCGACCCCAATATAGTTGGGAAAAGGCTAGGCAGATGATGAGTAAATAGTGATTCATCATCTACCTAGCTTTACCAAACTATGTTGGTCCCGGCTTCCAAACTAAACGAATAGAGCTGAATACCTTGACTTCCACATCCACGTCTCAGTTAGTATTGGATACCATTACATGAGGTCCATACTAACGAGATAAACCGTTAATTTACGTTTATAAGAACTTTTAAAGACTATTATCGCGAAATCAACGAAAAATGCCGTTAGTGTGGCCCGGATATTGGGTACCAGGTTCCCAGATTTTCTATATGGCACGATTGGCGCAGCGGTTGGGTGTTCGACTGCTGCGCAGCGTGTCGCAGGTTCGATCCCCGCAGGGAATAAATATTTGTACGACCTACAAATTAGTTGTTCCGGTGTTTGTGTATGTGAGTTTCAATGTATTTAAGCGCTCTACAACATATAGGAGAAATACCTAAGTTAAAAAAAAAAATCGCGGGCATGCGGGCAGCGAGTAATGGGCGACTCGCTGTCCGACCATGGACCATGCCCGGGTCGACGGCGCGTTGTGTTCCACGCGCGCCTCAAAGAGTGTCAGCATAGTGACGGGGCCTGTAGAGGGCCAAAGCCTGCCGGGATCGCGGGACCTAGGGATTACCGTGACCCCGGTACGTAAAGGGCTATTGAAGGACACCGTGGATTTTAGTCAGTACAAGTCTGACAGTCCCTCCCGCTCTGCCCTGGGTGGGAGGACTCATTTGATGATTTTACCACGATAAAAAAAAAAAAAGTTAAAAAAAAATGCTGATTAAAGATCTACAAATGACCGGCCAGGACATCCTTGGAGGATTTCCGGTATGTAATGAATAATCACTGAGTGGTCACTCAGCCATAGACCGAATTTGTAAGAGCAGACTATCTTGAACTTCACCCATAAGAAAATTGTACTAAAAAATGTCGAGATATAAAATTCGAGACGTGCTAGATGATCGCTCACTAAAGGATGATATTTCAGCTGTCGACCTCGATCCCGTAGTTTTTACAGCACGTAGCGTTGGACGTGAAGGTCAGAGGAGCGGACACTCCATAAGGTCATATTTATACAAAGTTACAGGGACGATGTAGCTTAACTTTTTTTTTGTTGGGTTGAGACTTGGTTGCGGTATAACGAATGGTCGCGGGACTGACGAATTATCGTGACCCCGGAACGTAAAGGGCTATTGAAGGACACCTTGGATTTTAGTCAGTACGAGTCAGTTTGGATTTTAGTCAGTCAGTCCCTCCCGCTCTGCACTTATTGATGAAAAAAAGAAGGGGAGAGATTTGGACATAAATGTGGGTTATTCGACGCCTCTATCTACTCTGCTGGCGACGTATATGTGCGAGGTGTGACGTATATGTGTATTTAGTTTGATCCACATAATATTTTCAATATTAACGACAAACTGAAATTCGTACAAATTCAAATGGGACGACCATATTTATTCAACACTTTATCGCTTTATTTTATTTACATACACTGAAATAAAATCAGTTTTGTGAGCACTAAATTTCATCAATCACATTAAACATTTATTATTAAAACGCGTTGTGAAATACAATAAGTTTTGATGTGATTTTTCATCAGGGAAAAAATTCTGGCAAAGGTACAATAAATACACGAACAAACAGAAATATGTTAAGCTCTAATATTTGTTTGGTTTCGTTCACACGGGTGTTCTGTAATCCTTGAGCAAGTAAACTTCATAATTACTTTCACGTGTTTGATGTAAAAAGAAAAGAAATAGTACGTAAACATCAACATTGTGAGAAAAAAAATTTAGTTACTTTATTATCAAATCAAATCAAATCAATTTATTAGTGTGACTTTTGGTACATTTTACATGAGATCTTAAAAAATAGATAAGTTGATTCACAAAAATCTACCTCAAAGGTGTACACTCTTTAACATATAGGTACTCGTAGATTTCTCAGTAAAATTAAATAATAATAACAAAACACGACAGAATAATAATAACAATATAGCAAGCAAAAAAATTAAATAATAAAATTAATACATGTAAATAAAGATAATGTCAAAATTAAATACAATGTCAAAATAAAATAAAATGAAATGTCAAAAATTAAAAACAATGTCAAAATTAAACATAATGTCAAAATTAAATAAATGGCAATGTCGAATAATTAAAATATATCATTTAGAAATTCGTCTATAGAGTAATAACATTTTTCAATTAATAAATGTCTTAATTTGTTTTTAAATTGAGTAATACATAAGTCCTTAATTTTATTTGGTATTTTATTAAATATTTTTGGGGCCATACAAAGTATGCTTTTGTGCATCAAGGCGGTCTTAGATGGTCGAACGCATAACTCGTGTCTATATTCTTGTCTAATAATTTTATAGCGATGGTGAGATGCTTTTCTAAATAGGTGCATGTTCTTTTTAACAAATAGAGCAGTCTCAAATATATACAAGCAAGGTAATGTCATTATTTTTAACAATATAAAATAAGGTTTGCAGCTATCAGTTACTTTGAGGCCAGTTATAGCTCTTATACACCTTTTTTGTGATTTGAACAGCATGTCCCTATTGCAGGAGTTACCCCAAAATTATGTGTGCTGTAGATACAACAACTGACAGTATGCTGATGAATGTTCTTTAATTTATGTATGTTCTCAAAGAGAAAAGGTGTTTTTTAGAGTTCCGTAGCCAAATGGCAAAAACGGAACCCTTATGGATTTGTTATGTCTGTCTGTCTGTCCGTCCGTATGTTACAGCCACTGTTTTTCGAAACTATAAGAACTATACTCTTGTAACTTTGTAAGTAGATGTATTCTGTGAACCACATTAAGATGTTTACACAAAAACAGAAAAAACAATAATTTTGGGGTTTCCCCATACTTAGAACTGAAAGTCAGTTTTTTTTCATCAAACCCCATACGTATCTACATATCGATAGGTCTACAAAAAATGATTTTGAGGTTTCTAATATATTTTTTTTCTAAACTGATTAGTTTGCGCGGGAGACAGTTCTAAAGTGTTAAAATGTATACCCTCCCCTGTTACATCTAAAATAAGAGTATAATACATCTAAAAAATATGTATGATGTATATTGCCATGTAAACTTCCACCTAAAATTCGTTTGAAAGATATCTAGTTAGTAGTTTTTTTAATACGTCATAAATCGTAAACCGCAATTTGTCTTTCAAAGTTACAACGAACTACAAGAACTTTTATATTATGTTACTTGCTGCTACGGAACTCTTCATGGGCAAGTTCGACTCGCATTTGCCTTTTGCTTTGATCTAGTCTAGAAGCAAAGACGAGTTCTATGATGGAGCGAGCTTACCCTGGGAATCCTGTGCGCCGACGGCATACAGAAAAACTGCACCGGAGTCCTGTCATTGGGGTAAATTGTCTACCACTGCCAGTGCGACCACCGCTGGTTGCAGGTGGTGCCGTTGCCCGGAATAGACCACTTGGAAGTGGATCCCAGCCACATATATATAACATGATGTCTTTGCCCTGCAAAAAAAGTAACGGGCTTAAACGTTGTGTTAGGTATGTAACTAATTTTTTATAGACAGAAGACAGAACATTTGTTTGTCAAACAAAACCACAAACCGTACAGTCCATATTTCATACCTAGATTTAAACAGAAAGTGCTGGATTATTACCCAGCACAATAGTATTCAGCTTCAAAAGTTAACGGGCAGAGGATGTTGCAAACAAACAAGTGACGGATGCTACTATTATTCTGAAGCGGAGTGGACTGGCGCCACCGCAACTGTTGGTGTTACTAAATATTCTGTTTCAGACAGAGAAATATTCAAAATACGAAACTAACACTTCTAAAACTGTAACGTAAAAGGTTGCCTAGTTAGAAAATCTGACAACAAAGTCTTATTAACGGGTGTCAAATCACCCAGTTCTAACTGGGTTGTGTGAGTCATTTTTGTTTTTTCATTAGGCAAGCTCTTGTTCTAGTTCAGCTGCATAAGTTTGACTGGAAGTTGAGCCTGACATTATAGAACAATGGCTAGCAGCTGATGGTCATGACGATTGATTCATAGTGACGTAAAGAATTGTATTAATTACTTTCTTATCTTAATGTAGGTTTACATTCCTTGGATATAAGATAAGCTAATGGCAAGGACAACTAGGTAATTACCAAACAAATTCCAAGAGATTTTTACATAAAACGGTAGTTTGGCTAAAAGAAACACTACAAATTAATTAATTAACATCTTATTCTTATCCCAGACTATTTCGGCTAGCTTCCAATATAAGCCAAAGTAACAGAAAATCAGTATTCCAAACGACAAAGGACAACAAGGTTGATAATTAAGATGAACATTTGCACAAAAAGCTCTTGTCTATGTTAGTAAATTGGCCTAAAATGTGTCGTATCGATCTTGATATCTATTTCTATCTCGCTAGCTACTGGTTTATTGTGTAGTTTTAACTTTACTGGTGACATAAATGTCATCGTAATTTTACATCCCTTTATTTCATTCAGCAGAACTTTGCGATACCTTTGTCCAAATTCACTAACTTTAGCCAGATAATGCGGTAGAGTACAGTTGGTTGAAATTATAATCTCCCATTCATTTTATTGGGCCATTTATACCAATTTATGAACGAAAGGCTTTTGAAAGTCATTTTTTGTCAATATTGTAGTTGCAGTTTACATTTTATTCAAATGGTTTCGTTTAAATAATTTTGTGTTCAAAATTCACGGCTCGACACGTACGCGTAGTTATGAATATTAACATGAATATTGAATTTTGTGGGAATAATAATCAATATTTTAAAATAAACATTCAAAAGGAGAAAGTATCATAAGGTTTGCAGTACTCAGGCATATCGGAAAATCAAACTATTGTTGTGTAACTAAAAACATTAGAGTATCGCGATTAGGTATAACACAGACCAGTTATATAAAGGACTAGCTTTGTCTTAACACTTCTCAGGTGGATCTTTATGGTTAGCCAGTGCAGAATGTTTCAAAAGGCAACTTGTAATAGACAACGACAACTATTTAGACGTAATTCAAGGAGAAAGAATCCAGCACGAAGTTTTGCAAACTAATCCAATTAGAGGGTGAACGGGAGACGGCTGGTGCACTCACTTTGTTCCCTTCTCCCTGCGGACCACGAGAACGTTTTGTATCAGTTAGCTTATTACATTTTACTAAAATCGTATATGTGTGCGATAAATTAACAATATAAAAGTATTGCTACAGCTCAAATTAAAAAACTTTACCTCGAGCAAGCGATTGTACAGAACCTAAACTATTCAATATTAGAAAACAATAAAGTCTGCAAACCATGTAACCGAAGTTCTCCGGGCTACAATAATAAAATACCAATAAAGTTAGTCCATTTACAATAACAACAAACCGAGATTTGAATCTAGGAAACTGTAAGCTTATTCTGATTAAATTAGTTTGGTTTCTAAGTTATAACTCCAGTCTGGTCGATAGCTGACCAAGATACTCACTTGCGACCAACTGGAGAACGCAAACTATTTGCTTCGTTTAGTATTCCAACCCGGAACTAGGGAATCACACGGGTAAAATATATTGCATTTCAAGAATCTCCCTGAAGATACATAGATTATTATTAGGTTAGTTCATTAAGTATTTAAATAAATGTAAATATTTATGAATAATAAAAAAATACAAAGGTAATTACGTTATATAGGTAATTAATAATATGTGTTGTTTCTTTATATATTGAAGATACATATTAAAAACTAACTCACTAACAAAACTGTTTGCTCGAAGCAATATTAAAAAAAAAATGTATCCCAATATCAAAGGCGGATCGTAATTATTAAGGTCGATATTGCTTTAACATGTGCCTGCTACAGACGTTTTGTCTAAATTGACTTTTCGTCTATTGAATTATGTTTTTGTCCCGAGCGAAGGACGAGCCTGAGGAAAAAACGTCCTTACGTACTTATTTTTTTATATCGATGATCTTTTGAAATGGTTTTATCAAAAGGACGTTATTGTTACGTAAGCTGCTCACGCACACGGACACCTTGAGGATAAGTTCGGCATGAAAGTGAGAGTGCTTCTGTGGTGATCGTTGTCAGTTCCAAAGTCGTTGGAGGTGTCAAACGTCGGCTTGTTGTTCCCAGGACAGACAAACTCCAACAACTTTGTCAAGTTTGCGCCTGTCTGCCCCTACGACACCTCAGAATTTTAAACAAGCGCCAGGTGAACGAGTTTACTCTAAAATATTTAAGAAATAACTCGCTAAGATTTCTTGTTGCAAACTTTATGATATTCAGAGCATATTTTGAAAATGGCGGCTTGGTAACAGAAGTTTTGATTACTTACACGGAAATAAAAGTAGATATTTAAGTTTTGATACGTTATAACAACAATTTAATTGAAGGGGAGTTGTTATCTCAAGCTATGTTTGTGAAGCAGTACTGTTGTTGTTTTTTGAATGCGGGTACTCGAGTGTATTAAATTAATAGATAGGGTTTTGTTCCACTCAATTAACGCAAAAACAAACTCACAACGACTGTTCTTTGTCACAGATGCGAGCCAAACAACGGTATTAAATAACGCGATATCTGTAGGGAAATGCGACGCGATAGCATCGCAACCCGTTGCCAAATTACACCCTTGTTGCGTTTTACAATAGCCACGAGGGTAGGGGTAGTGGCAGACTACCTACGAACTCGCATAAAAACAGATAATTGCGTGTAGGTTGGTAATTATAATGAAAAATTTGGAATTTCAACGAGCACATAATTTAGTGTCCATTTTTGCCTGACTGAAAAGTATAATATTTTTTGCATTGTACACACTCGCACGTTTCCTAATAAGACAACAAAAATATGAATCTGCTTTTACGAGAGAACAATTTACTCGTAAAGATAACATAGTTAATATAAATCTTCATTACATTAAAGCCGAGCTGTTCTCATATTTTCAAACGGGACGGTTTTAACGTTCTTACCGCTTGCGGTAAGCGGGTGTGCAACAAATTTTCCGAATAATAGTGTGAAGAAAAAATGTAGCCGGTAAAAACGGTAATATAGGAGAGGAAAAGGGTAAAATATATGGTGCCTTAAAGTATCTCCGCTGGCAATATGAAATGTTTAATTTATAGCAGTGTTTACTTTATATCCACTCTGTGATACTTAGTTTACGTAGCGAAGATAAAATATAAATATTTTCACGGATAACTTGTAGGTGGTAACTCTATTTGATATTTTATCTGTGTACTTAGTTTAGAGTAATAAATTCTCGTTGGTAATGAACATTTAACTGATGGGTCTCCTGGTGGTTTCGTTGAGGGCAACACTTTGTTTTGAACTAGACTGATTTTTCGAATATTTAGTTAAAAAGTGTAGAATGGCTTTATCCTTTTTGGCTTGTATGTTATTCAAATGTAGTAGGTTAAAGTGGTGTTGGAAAAATGTTTTTTTCTTAACCCTTAGGTTTTTACAAACAACCAGAACATTGGAAACTTGCATAAAAACAGCTTACGTTAGGAAATCATGAACGAAGTACCTGCCTACATCATTATTTTGCCCTTAACGATGAAATTCGTTTGAAGTTCGTGTACATTCGTTTTAACAGCATATAATTAGACACTATCTTTATATTTTTATTTGTTGATAAACATTAACCATAAATATTTATTACTAGCTTTTGCCCGCGGCTTCGCTCGCGTAGAATTTGGTCTGCCTCATTAAGTTACGTGACATTTTTTTTAATACTTATATTTTTTTATGTAACTTCACATCGTACGTCCCAGATTTCTAACTTCAAAATTAGTTTCCATACAGTCTTTGAACACACACACCTAATATTTAGAGGGAATCTCTTGAGGGTGGAATTATCTGAATTCCTTTCTAAGTGCTCATTATTTTAGAGGGCCAAAGCCTGCCGGGGTCGCGGGACTTACGAATTACCGTGACCCCGGTACGTAAAGGGCTATTGAAGGACACCGTAGATTTTAGTCAGTCAAGTCTGACAGTCCCTCCGCCCTGCCCTGGGTGGGAGGACTCATTTGATGATTTTACCACGATAAAAAAAAAATAGAACTCTGCAAATTTCAAAATTCTACCAGTGGTTTCTTCATCAATCTTTATATGTATGGTGTGTATATAAACAGTAGCCCTATGTCCTTCCCCGGGCTTGAGATTATCCTATCCAGCACAAACAGATTACTAAACACTGACTAATAAACAGGTCGGACCAATGTTACTTGCATTTAATCACTACATAGTATAAAACAAAGTAGCTTTCTTTGTCCCGTGTAACGATCGAACTCGTGTAACGATCGACATCATTGCGCGATCACCGCCATCTATCGAGCATAAGGACCACTCGACATATAGTACTAATAGAATTATCTATACTCCGTTCATCATCTGCCTAGCGTTTTTCCCAACTATATTGAGGTCGGCTTCCAGTCAAACCAGATGCAGCTGGATATCAGTATTTTACATGGAGCGACTGCCTGTCGGACCTCCACAACCCAGTAACTGGGTAATACGATACCCCATGGTAAGATTGGCTGTCCGACTTCAGAGCTTCTGACAGTAACGACTGTCAAAGATCTTCAAATAACAGCCGGGACCAACGGCTTTACGTGCTTTCCGAGTGCTTTTTACCCATCCACAAACCAACCTCGGCAAGAGCAGCTTAACCCGTAAAAAAATATATAATAAAAAGCTTTTTCAAAAAAAAATGTAACCGCCTTCAAAAAGAACCACAAAAAAGGGTAAAATAATCTACAAAATAACTTTTATTTCGGAAGTCGATGGCTTTGTTATTTTTTATTTCATTGTTTTTTTTTGCCACCGATTTTTTTTTTTAAGTTTTTTATTTTTCATTTTTAAAAAAATATTCAACCCAAATTCTTGCCAAATACATATAATATTATCCGTAGCACTGGTTATAACATCCCTCATGTACACAATAAGCTAATAAAATTCCCTATCTCAAAAACTACTGAACCGATTTTGATGAAACTTGCAGTATTCCCTAAGTTGAACGATACCTAGCACAAAAAAAAGAATTAATTAAATCGGACGTGAAGTTCCGGAGATATGCGAACAATGAATCAGTCGATGCCTACTCCTTACTGTTAAGGAGTTGTACCTTCCATCATCAGCTCAGCTACATAAGATAATGATTACCATACGCAAGTACTTAAATTACTTCATAAGATTTACGAAAAACGATGCGTGGGCCTATAAAATTTGAGGGTTGCTCTCGATTTCTCCAAGATCCAATCATCAGATCCTGATTTGGTGACAATGGGACCACACAGGAAGCACCAGCTTTCAAACAAAAAAAGAATCATGAAAATCGGTTCACCCAGTCGGTCGTTATGCGGTAACAAACTACTGTTAAGGAGTTGTACCTTCCATCATCAGCTCAGCTACATAAGATGATGATTACCATACGCAAGTACTTAAATTACTTCATAAGATTTACGAAAAACGATGGGTGAGCCTATAAAATTTGAGGGTTGCCCTCGATTTCTCCAAGATCCAATCATCAGATCCTGATTTGGTGACAATGGGACTACACGGGAAGCACCAGCTTACAAACAAAAAAAGAATCATGAAAATCGGTTCACTCAGTCGGTCGTAATGCGGTATTAACATTAAAAAAAAAATACAGTCCTCCTTTTTTTGAAGTCGGTTAAAAACTATCCTATGTCCTTTCTCAAGTTCCAAACTATGTCTGTACCAAATTTAACACTAATCGGTTCAGTAGTTTCGGCGTGAAGAAAAGACAGACAGACAGAGTTACTTTCGCATTTATAATATTAGTTAGGATGTATTCTATCTAATACGGATTTAATCTTTCTATTTCGCATTTTGCAACGACCTAGCTTTTACTTATAAAAAATATTTAATGAAAGCATTAAGCTTAACATAGTTTTAAGCAAAGTCTACAGTTTCTATTTATAAAGTCCATTAATTTATATACACTTGCTTAGTACTGACGAACTGTTAGTATAACCCTTTTTAAGAAAGACCTTTTCTCGGGTTCGAAGTTCATTTGGTATTGCGTAGGTACCTTTTAGTACGACCCGTCCTTACTCACCTAAACGTTCTACAGTGACCTAAACATAGGTCTGAAGATGTATTACAATAGATTTAGGGCTCTGTACACAAAAACAGTTTCATGAGAAACTGTTTTGAGGACATTTTCGTGTCTTGACATATGAATGTCAAGACACGAAAATGTCCTATGACAGATTCGCCAGGCGATTATGATGTCTACGTGTTTACCCAAAAAACAACAAAAGAATGATACAGAAATTCGAATTCGATAAATGTCAAAGGCACGAGACTTGTAGGTGACAATTCGAAATAAGTTTTCGTGCTCGCGGACGTTGCCAATTTCAAAACTACATCGACAATAGATTTTTAACAAAGGGGAATCGTTATGTATGTATTAAGTAGATACTATTTACCTATGGCGATTCTCACACGACACCAATCAGTGAAGTGTACGAATATACCACGTCGCATTGCCAATTATAAAAACTGTTGATACCTTCACAAGGACATCGAAGGAGCACGCAGGCGAGCGGAGCGTGCGTCTCCACACGCGGTGCCAATACCAATACGAGTACCTACTTCTTTGCCTCCACCCATCTCCGCGGATAAGCGGTATCCTGTGGAATCGTCTTGGGTCATAGTTTTTAATATCTAGATACTAAACAACTAGCCCATAGTCATTATTTTTATCTCGTTTCGATTGTGACAAAATACTCATTTC
Source organism: Agrotis puta (assembly GCA_943136025.2). Lineage (NCBI taxonomy): Eukaryota > Metazoa > Arthropoda > Insecta > Lepidoptera > Noctuidae > Agrotis > Agrotis puta. The sequence continues at coordinate 7,803,028 of OW964171.2, forward strand.
GTAAACTGAGCATTGAACATAAATCTTTCGTTTAGTAGGTACTTTAATTTCAAATATTGAATAAGTCACGCACATGGTGTAAAAGAGACAATGAGCTAGTACGTTTGACGTAGCTTGTCAAAACAAGGCTTTCGCTGACATCGAGTGGATAATGAGATTGTTTTAATTCGTTGAACTTCGCCACGGCTTTTGTGGGCATCCTTTTATCTTGCTAATCAGCTTATCTCATGAATTTGTGTACGTAAGTAGGTGTAGAGCAATCGGATATTACTTTTCGTTTTGCCGATTACTAATAATTAACTGGTACCTATTGTTAATAACTTGTTATTTTGCTTATTCTCACTAGCTGCAGCTGACTAAAAGTCACATTCATGACGCGCAGTTGTCGACTGTTTAGTGCCCGTGATAATACCAATGCACTTACTTAGATTATTTTTCTCAGTACTCTTATCTTTTTAACTGACTATCAAAAATGGAAGAGGCTCTCAATTCGTCGGAATATTTTTTTTTATGTATGTTCCTCGATTTCTCGATGAAGCCTGGACCAATGTTTAAAATTCTTCTTTTGTTTGAAAGGGTATACTTTACAAATGGTCTCATGGTATTCGGTCAGGATCTGATGACGGGATCTTAGAGAAATCGAGGGAACTCTTCAATAAATTACAGCAAATCTATGAATCGTTTAAAAAATAACACAACAAAATATTACGCCTTTAGCCACTGAAAACGGTAAAATGAAAATGAAACAGACTTCTAAAAAATAAAAATGTGTGTAAAATAACTTTTGAACGAAAAGTTATTATTGGAAGTCGGTGACTTTATTTCTTGACATTTTTGTCTCCGACTGTTTTTGGTCGTCATTAGCTTAATATGCAAGAGTAGTTTACAGCAAGCGATTGGATATCTGAAAATTAAATACGATATAATAATTTTCTTTCAAGGTAACGTAATCGGTAGGCTCATATTTAATTAGGCTCACCCTTCTCAAAATATTTGTCGAAATTGGCTTTCTATACTTGCGTACAGAAGTTTCAAATTAATCAGAGAACCCCTTTTTTATGTGAATGTTTATCAACCAAATTACTCTATGTTTATTTAAGTTAACGATTAATGTATCATAATTTTATTACTTATTTTCCCCTATGATTTTTAATTACCCCTTTGGAGTTTCCAAAAACCTTGAAATACTTTGATAAGTCTAAATTCGAAGTTTCAAGTGAAACGGATAAAATTTAGACTAATTTTAATTCAAACTTTCATCACATTTTAAGCCACATAAGAGATGAATTCCCTAAATTCCGTTCTTAGTGCAAACTTACATCATTAATGGCGCATTTTCATTAGTTGGTAGGGCCCGCATGCGGGATGCGAGAGATTTCTGTAACGCATGCTACAGTGCCCGCATTCGGGGAATCGTTTTCATTAGTCGATAGCCCGCATGCGGGGGTGTAGGAAAACCTCCATGTTCGTCGCTATTTATTAACAAGAATGGCAGACCCGCATGCTGTAGGTATATCGACCGATGAATTTCATTGGTCGATAACATGATCGGTATAAAGCAAGCGGGGAATCACCGCAGACGGTGTAACGAACACGTATCGACTTGTGACTTTACCCCGTATGCTGCATACCGAACGAGTTAACGACCAATGAAACAGCGCCATGAAGGAAAATTTTTCGTGCTTCTAGAGTCTACACCCAGCGATTTCAGCTGTGCCTTGATTGATCAGTCAGTCGCCAGTCAGTTTCTTGTTTTATTTATTAGTTTTGAAAATATAAAGGCATCACTTATCAAATTTAAACAAAATGGATTACTACTAAAACTTTGCGAAAAGAATATTTGATTTTTCTTAGAAGTAATTTTTTTTCAACATTATACTAGATTCATATCTAAAGTAAACGTAATTTACCTAAGTCACGTCTTGGTGCCTCGCTCAGCTTTTTACTTTGACACTGAAAAGATGGCTGAGTTTACTTTCAGTAATGTAATGTATACCCACCTCATTTTACACATCAGTGACATTTATGTACATTTTTGGCTTATACAGTTCATTTAGTTTTACAAATGTACTGCTTGTTAAAGCTTACTTTCTTTGATATATTTTAGGGTATAATGTAAATTCCATTGTTTTCAACTAGTCTGCGTTGTGGGATAATTGCGTTCACACTCCCAAGGATGTTCGTTTTGACAATTCACCAATATCTTATTCTTGCGTCATTTATGTTGTCATGCAGACGAATTCTTCACAAAGGTTTTGGAAAATGTTCACCTGAAAGTTTTTCATCCAATATTCATCTAAAATAAGTATTAATTGTTAACCTCCGTTATTAAAACACTCGCTGGTCGTAAAACTGAGATTTTATATGAAAACTTTTTTCCGTCCTCTCTAATAAACTTCTCATTCATCTTTTTTACAGCTTCGGCTCGATTTTATAATCTCTAGCGAATCGCTGTTTTTTATTTTAATTTAAAAATCTTCATTCAGTTTGCGATCTTGTGAAGCAGAAAATATCTGCTAGATATTTATCAGGAACGGCAAAGCAAACATACATAGCTATAATGTGACTACTATACTAAATACCTACATACATAATATACGCAGGGTGCATCGAGTGGTTTTTCACGCGAGCAACCGTTGTAGAGCCCTCGTGACGGGGGCGCACGGCCACTTTAACAGTAAATGCAGCCGCGTTATTGAGCTACAAAGTGCTCCTACATCAGCTTTAAAAGGCTCGTCAAACTTATGCTTAAGTAAAAATAAAATCACCCTAAAATGATGTAACTTTTCAAAAATTACAGTACTAAAAACAAATGTAACCAAACTGATGAATTGATTGACATATCAAAAGAATGGAAGTTGTAAGTACTATAAGAAATTTAAAATAATTCTTGTACCGTAGACATTTTTACCACTAACCTAATAACCACAAAAATGGCCCAATTCTTGTATTCATGAGTACAGAATCAATGAAAATAAAACATATTATTCTGAACACGTGTCTTGATGTTAACACCAAATGACGTGAAGCACTAAAAGCGACGTTATGTACTAAAAATATGACGTGAAATAAAATATTATCTTGGGACATAAATATGATGTCATTGCCAATTTTTGGCAAAGTGACATCTTATATGTATGTGAAGTAATATGCTCTGAAAGGCTTATGTAGGGATATATTTATATTAACTTTACTATTAAGTACTAATGTACTGGTGTTCGCAGTACCAATATTAATAAAAGTTCCACGAAAAGGAAAGGATTTTAATTCAATTTGGCAGAGTTAATATTTTTTCTTCTCTGAGGGTCATTCACCGCTAACACAGTGCTTCCCAACAATAGTGAAATTCGTTTGAACACCCAAATAGAATAAATCCTCTATTATGGTGCATTGAGGTAAAATTCCTGGCGATATTGTGAGTAGTATGGGTCTTGCCGTCCGGCACACACAGGGTTAAGTTAGAGCTGAGAACACAATGGACTCCGGGGACACGTCACGTCGCACACGTTCCTTGACAATCGTCTGATTAGGATCTCATGCCCTCTCTCCTTTAGCGCACACCGGTATGTATTTGCTGATTGATATACCGGAGTTCTGAGACACGTGCATTCTGTATTCGCTGTTACAGGTATTAGCACCACACGCTATATTGCACTGGATATGATACGGTATGTCTTTTTCTGTTTATTGTTTCAAAAATATTATGTATTTACTAGTGCCCTACACCCGCCGTTACATCGCATAGCTGCAGTTTGAAAAGAAGAAGCGACAGCGTATGTCACTCAAGAGTATTGTAGTTTTCCACTGGTCAAAGAATTTACAAAATCGGTTCAGTACTTCCAGAGATTCCTTCAAAAAAACTTACAAATCTCACCTCAGTACAGGGTTATTTATACAGGGAAATACATGGGAAAACCGAATTTTTAAGAGATACGAAAATACTTTGCTGCGAGATATAGTTTTTTGTACGCAATCAAGAATGTATATTATTTATAACATAATAGTAAGATTCTGTGCTTAGTTGGGTACGGCTATTTTAAATGCATGTCGCAAAAAAAAACGATTCGTTCGACTTACGAGGACATTTAAATTTGGCTTTCGTACTCGACTAGGAGCGACTTAAAGAACTGCGAGTGTGCAACGTGATTATCTTGTTTTTTCAATACGATGTTCAAAACAATTTTGACAATAATTCTTTACCAAATAGTACTCTCTTAAAAATGTAACCACCAAAAGAAGCATGTTGCTATAAAGGTTCCCAAGCTATTTTAATATGTCAAGTAGCACGTTAATGGCTGTCGGTTGTGGGTTCGTTGGTCAGCGGTGGAGCACCGTGTGCAAGTGTGGTCGACGTGGGGAGGCCCACAGTTGTGCGTATTCCCCATGAGAGCTTGTGCAAATGGCAGCGTTATACATTTTGTTTGTCGAATGCCAATCTGCCAGTAAGAAAAAAATACTTTGTGTTTATGCAGTTTTATTGCAAAGATAACAAAATGCCATTAGTTTGTAACAGCACAAAGATAAGTTAAACTTACTTCAAATACGAACAAAAGGTTTTACTGTGCATACTTATAGCCAAGATCTTGCTTCACAGATGGAACGAGTATTATCTGCCCTGAATACAGTATAAAAACTTCTCCACCACAAATAAAAATGAAAAATGGAAGCTCTCCAATAAATGAGCTAAAAAAGAACAACAAAGTTTTCGTAAGGCACCGTAACGTATCGAAAAGCCGTCAAAGAGCTAATATAGATGGTTGTTAGCTTTCGAAGCACATTCCGCGCAGCTTTCTTTTCCACGTCTCGATGAAGGCAGATTTCGCGTTCATTTCATGATGGTGACGATAATATCGATTGAATTGAGGTGGTCAGAGAAACATAGATTTTATCTGAGATCAACTCCTTGCAAGATTCTAGAAAATTCTTTAGAATACTAAGCGGGATGTTATTAGCGATTTTAAAGACAATTTTGCAGTCAATATAGTTATTGATAAAGGCAAGTTCTATGTACAAACTAAAGAATAAAAACATGGACCAGGGCAGTAAAGGTGCGCCTGACAGCGTAACAATATAATAAAGATTTCAATCTACCCATAAATAGTGATGCTAAAAGCCAGCATCTCGCCGTCACCTTTTACGACATCCACGGGAGTGATGGAATCCCCCTTTTCGATTAACATTTTTGTAGCTTTAAAATGGGAGACCTCTACGACTTTTAAATTGAGTGAGTCTTTTCCAGTCGGGCAATAAATGTAAATCACGTCATTGAATGAACTATATTGGACAGTGTGCAATGTGCCCATTGAATGCAGTCGGTGCATGGTAAGCACAATGCTTCTCGTTCAATTCATTCGCTATTGAATCACTATTTCGATTGTCCCCAACTTGGAAGTTTTTACATAAATTTTAATAATAAACTTCCGTTTAAAACTTTTTATGATTCACTTTGCTACTATTTTGTTTGCTTTGGGTAAGTGGTTTTCTTTGTGTTTGTAAATTAGTTTCTATTATTAACGTTCTTTAGGTTATATTGTTAATGAAATTATAGTTAAGTAGATCTGTGTGTTGTGGTGTGGTAGACTGACAACTTTATTAATCTTAGTTCTTCAATTAAGATGTCTTCTCGAAGTGACGCAAGCAATTTATTCAGTCCTATCAGTTTGGCACTTTTGTTTTCTTTAAAATATAATACTAAAACCTTATCTTAAGTTCTATGTATATTGTGTTGTGCCATATTTTTTAGTTCTCTGTTTAAATGGCTAAGAACAAAAATGTAAAAGGTTCGAGAGCCTGTTAGCTTATTACATGAAAATTGAATTAGCTTAAAAGCAATGAAATTACAGTGATCTTATTTGAATTGATACGGAAAGTAACAAAGAAAATTACCATCAACACAGATGTATGAAAATGGACTCAGGCATGTATTAGATTTTTTTGATAATTTAAAAGGTTTTTGGGTGCTATAACTTTAAGTTATTGATTAAGTAAACGATTAAATATTGAAAAGCAAGTCTACAACAAAAGATAACATTAGTTACCTACATATAGATGACCATTATGACCTTTGAATTTAAATAGTACCAGTAGATATGGCAAATTAAATGTAAACAAAAGGACTTCATGTGATACACTGTATTAACATTTAAGGTACAGTTATTTGTTTGTTTCCTACATTCACCCTCATTAACAAGGGACCACAAAGACATTCGTAATATTAAACCGAGAAAAAGCTCATAACAAACGCAATTCAAACATCATTCCAGCAAATAAGAAATAAATCTTGTCGGACGAAGAAACTTAGTAATTCGTAGCTTCATGATTCAGGGGTGTCCGTTACATGGCCAGCTCCCGGCGGACGTCCACGGAATATTAACTCAGAATAGGATAAAAATGGCGCCAGCCCGTCCCCGGCTCAGGTGACACTGGAATTTGACGTTGGTAATTTGACGCCTTTATCCGGGTCACCTTCCAACAAATGGCGGATAGAAGCCGAATGAAGTAGTCGCCATGTTTTGCATAAGTCGACTCGACGCTCCCTTTGTGTCCTAATATGAACCGGCTGACATCATTATTATTTCTGGTGGAGCTTACTTTACTGTACAAGAGTGCCCCAAATATAGCAAAATTTATTTCGTGTCTGCAGTAATCGTATGTCATATCATATGTGCTTAAATAAATCTGGGCTTTTCACGTTCGATATAAAAGGCGAAAATTAAGTAGGTTTATCTCCAAAAATTGATTAATTTGGAGACTTTTACAGACGCTGGAGCGAAATAATATTTAATATCAATGCGAAATTATAATGAGGGATACAACGATCTTATGAATAAATGGAGAAAGAGGGTAATAAAAGTAATTAGAGAGAAACGAGTGAAACTTGGCCGTGGTCGCGCATTAGGCGGACTTAGTGCCTGCCGAGTGGAAAACTTGCGCCAATTAATGTAAGGGAGTGTATCAGAGGTCGAGGGGAACTCCGACAGATCGGACACTAACAAGCCGCCCCGGATGCAGCATACTTTCAAACTAATAGTAATCAATAAAGAAGGCGATAAATTCCCTCTATCAAGTGCCTCTTCAATAAACAAGTTAGGGATTTCGTTGCCATATCTTTTGATATATTAAGAGGCGAAGAAATATAACATACTACAAATGAATAAGCTGAAAGTACGCACGTAGTCGTTTGATATGTGGAAGGTTTTACGAACATTTTGAACTCAATTATTTCTTTGCGTATCTACCTAACAAATCTGAAAAAGTTCTAACAAGTATTTGACGTTCTTATATCACGTAACGACTACTAACAGTGATTAACTTTTAGTGAGTGTGGAACTTTTATTAAAAAATCTTATCTAATCGTGCTATCACTTCAATGTGCTATTTCTAAGCGAATAGCTATTACCTACTCCATTTGATTTCTCTCCCACTTGATATTACTTCGGTAGCAGTAATATTTAATAGATGAAGTTTAATTATCTCGTTTCAAACTTTAAGAATAATATTTTTAGAAAGCGATGATTGACTCATAAATATTAAAACTCGCTTTTTGGGTGATATCAAACAGAAAATAAAAGTTACTGCTTTTTTAATTGCTCACAAAATTGTTTTGGATTCAGCTGATTTTTTGTCTGTCTGGCTCGAGTTATTACGATGATGGGAACTAATTGACCGTATTCATCATCAATTTTTTTAGACAATTAGACGCAGTAAAGTTTCTTTCTCTTCAAATAAAATATATAAAATGTAAAATAAAACAATTTATTCAGATTTAACCTTCCAAGGTTTTCCAAAATGGCGTAAAGGAACATGCGCATAATGTTCTTTAAGAGGTTGCAGCGGTCGCGGGACTCACGAATTACCGTGACACTGGTACGTAAAGGGCTTTTGAAGGACACCGTAGATTTTAGTCAGTACGAGTCTGACACTCCCCTCCCGCTCTGCCCTGGGTAGGAGGACTCATGTGATGATTTTATCACGTAAAAAAAGGGGAGGTTGTAGAACGTTTTAAGATTATTGAACGGCTGAAAATTTAATAAAATGTGAGATTTTTAATAAAAAATATCATGATATAAAAATTGAACATATTCTCAAGTAAATGATAAAGCTAGAAATACGACTTGGAATAATCGGCTCGATTAAAAAAAAAAACCGAACAGGTACGCGTTAAAAATTGTGATTTAGTGCCAACTAAATCACAATTTTTAACGCGTACCTACTGTTAAGAGATTTCATCATGGTTTTGTAGGCAAGTTTTATCAATAGATAGAGAAAAAATATTTTATAATTTATTTTTGGTTTTTCTACAAAAAGCGAAAATATTCAAAATCGTGCATTACATGTAGATACTATGTATACACTTATTACGTACGCACTGTACTTCAACCTCTCCTTAAGGAAACGTCAAAATAAAATTGTACTTCCCTTACGGAATATCGCATCGGCTGACACAATTAGTGTGATTAGTAATTTTTTTTCGATCATGCTTCTAATGTAACTTGTCAAGATTTATGGTTTGAATTGCTGTCTGTAGGAGGTATACCCTTTTAGAGTAAGATCCCAGAGCGATAAGACATAACTTATTTTCTAAAAGATGAAACTTTAAGTTCTCAGTAGTGTCTCATGTACTTTGTATACCTGCGTGTTTGTGAAGTTTGCCCAGTGACACCTGGGCAGGTACCAGGTGAGAAAGGTGAGTAAAAATAATAGTTACTTAACTTAAATTTATATGGCTGATTTTGATATATATTTAATAGAATATCATTCTCAAATAGTATCGCAAGTATCAGACACTTTTCATGGACCAATACTTTTGTCAGACGCTTTAAAGCTCCACCAAAAATAAATGAACTTTACTTATTTTTTAATGTCTGATTTTTTAATATGTTATCAAGATAACTATTACAAAATTACATTTAGTCAGTCAGACAAATTGGACTGACCAAAAACACTTTAAACAAAAAAATTATTCGGCCGTGAGTACGAACGCGAGAGCATTCATTTACCAGGATTTCATGCATTGACTGGGTGTGACTTTAATCCTTCCTTTTTCAAAAAAGGTAAACAAAGACCTTTTAATATATTGATGAAGAAGCGGGAATATCAGCTTGCTTTTATGCAATTTGGAAGCCCAGAGTCGTTTACCAATGCACACATACAACAGGATATTTTTAACAAAGTACAAAAATTTATCTGCGAAATTTATAATGTTTCTGGTACACTTGACGTTGATGCTGCCCGGCTTCAGCTGTTTTTAAATAATTATACCGTTTCTGATGTTAACGAAGAATTTAATCCAAAAAGTATAAAAAATTTTGATGCTAGCAATTTACCACCATGCAAAACTGAATTATTTCAACAATATCTCCGAGCTAATTACATTGCTAGCATATGGAATAATGCAAATGAAAAACAACCAACCATCTTTACCCCTGAAAATAATGGCTGGACGTTACAAGAAAACCAGTATCACTTTTATTGGTTTGATGGTGACCAATTACCAGGAGACGTCAGTGAAGCACTTCAAGATTCAGGTACTGTACTTTAACTTTAGGTTTACAATTCATTTTTTGTTTTATATTTGTAGTTTTATGTTTTGTAATTCTTTTATTTGTTTTTTTACAGAAGAAGCTGACAGCAACGACAACAATATAAATGATGACGATGAGAATGATGACTCGGATGGACAATATGACTGGCTCAATGATGAAAATTCTAATGATTATTTTGATGATGATAACGATGATTAAGGACAATCAAATACTTTCACTTACTACCTATATTTATTTTCTTTTTTACTAAAATTATTTTTTTTTTAAATGTAAAAACTGTTATCTTTGGTAAAAAAAAAAAAAAAAAATTATAAAATACAATTACTCTGAAAAAAAATTAATTTACCGAATATATGCAATAAATTATTTTAATTTCAATAATTATCAATTATTACCTTAATGTTTAAATTCATTTTATTTGAAAAGAGATGCAAAAATATTTTATCGAAAGCAGTAAGTACTTTTTGGAATATTTAAATTCTTCGCTCTGACACGCATGATAGTGCTCTCGCGTTCGTACTCACGGCCGAATATTTTTTTTGTTTAAAGTGTTTTTGGTCATTCCAATTTGTCTGACTGACTAAATATAATTTTGTAATAGTTATCTTGATAACGTATTAAAAAATCAGACATTAAAAAATAAGTAAAGTTCATTTATTTTTGGTGGAGCTTTAAAGCGTCTGACAAAAGTATTGGTCCATGAAAAGTGTCTGATACTTGCGATACTATTTGAGAATGATATTCTATTAAATATATATCAAAATCAGCCATATAAATTTAAGTTAAGTAACTATTATTTTTACTCACCTTTCTCACCTGGTACCTGCCCAGGTGTCACTGGGCAAACTTCACAAACACGCAGGTATACAAAGTACATGAGACACTACTGAGAACTTAAAGTTTCATCTTTTAGAAAATAAGTTATGTCTATATTATTTTGTTACATTCTGTATAGTTTTTGCGATGGTCGCGGGACTGTAGATACGAATTACCGTGACTCCGGAACACAAAGGGCTATTGTAGTACACCGTGGATTTTAGTCAGTACGAGTCTGACAGTCTCTCCCGCTCTGCCCTGGGGTGAATCATTTGATGATTTAACCACGTAAAAAAAATAGTATTTGAGATGAAAAATTTGTACTGAATATATTGAGTATTAAGCAGATAAATGTCGATCTAGATTTTAATTAGAAAAATATTTTCCAGCAATCTCCAAACTCAAGTTAATTGAATATTCTGACGCAATTTGCAAATTTAATATTCCCTGTCTATCTCAAAGTTACTTAGATTTTGTGTTTTAGACACCAAACTCATACATTATTCAGTACGAATAGGTGTTTTATTTTTCTTGGATACTCTTCAAATATTTTAGTTGTTAAAATAATAATTGCAAAAGCATATAACATTTCAGAAACACTTTTCTTAGATAACATTTTTGTTACTTGGTTTATTGTCTAGCGGCTGATATTGTTGGTCATGTGTGAAGAATAAAAGTCAAGATTTACACATCACAAAAATAAATGTAACGTAAACTGTTTTACAGTTGAAGATCGCCAAGTTTTTTCGGCGCATTTCGTAAATTTTATTGCGTACTACACGAGAGGCCTTCATCGTTTCGGATCAGCGATAATCCCATTACATTTCCAGTTTCGGCAATTTGAGTGCCGTCTTCATAGCAATAAAAAGTTATTATTGAAACCCAGGTGTGGGCGGGCCTTCTGACGCCCTTCATTTTTAAACTTGCCTCCAAAAAGGTGAATCGAGAAATTATTCTATTCAGCAATTTACTTCGAAGGGAAGGCGAAGTAATCAATAATATAACATTTTGTGCCTAATGACTTCAATTGTTTTCAGAAGAGGGATACCTCCTGATACCTCCTTAAAAGTTTCTTTGTTACTTTTTGTTGTTGTGAAAGCTTTTGATTTTGTTATGTGTGTGAATAAATAAGCAGAGGACAGTGTATAAGACGGGAACGCTAGATATAATGGGGACATATACTCTTTAGTCATACTTAACACAACACTAACGTAGCGCAAGCGCCATCAGGACGTCGTTTGCAAGCGGCCATTAAGAAATGGCGTCCTGTTGGCGCTTGCGTTACGTTAGTATTGTGTTATGTTTGCCTTAAGTGTATGATTTCCCATTATACCTCGCGTCTCCGTCTTATACACTGTTCCCCTACGTACTGAAAACACCATATAAGCAAGTACGGACCAGCTTACTGTGCTTTTACAACTATTTTCGCCGATAAGTATCGCAGCTGTCCACCCATCACTTGATTTATGGAGCTTACGAAATAAAACCGATCTAAAAAGAGCCCTCCTTCTTTAAAAACCTCTTCGAATTAAATGAATGTTGAAGCACCGTTAGAGCTCATAGCTGACTGGTGTGCAGATATCGTGTGGATGGTGAGTCATCGGACGCAGTTGGGCAAGCAAAGGAACATGATATGGCGGAGCGAATCTAATCTCCAAAATATAGGTTCTCTATTTTATTCAGCATAAATTTGGTTCCAGTGCAGCTACTTCACGTATCAAGATAGGTGTTTGTAGACACGTTTTGTGTATTCGTTCAAGATTAGTCGTTGAGATTAACATTAAAAACAAATATTATAATTTGCTGAAACCAACATACTACGTAGATATTAAGTTTTCTCTCTGTTACTCGTGAATTTAGCTGAATATTTTTTATCTAGAATAGTTGTTCTTGTGTCTAGTGGAGATTAATATTAAGTTCAGATTTCTCCAAATATAGCTACACTTTTTTCTTTTAGCGTGGTAAAATCATCAAATGAGTCCTCCCACCCAGGGCAGGGCGGGAGGGACTGTCAGACTTGTACTGACTAAAATCCACGGTGTCCTCCAATCTTTACGTACCGGGGTCACGGTAATTCGTAAGTCCCGCGACCCCGGCAGGTTTTGGCCCTCTACAGGCCCCGTCACTTTGATTGATTGCGGCGTGCCCGGACCTCGGTTGCGACAGTCGCTCCCTCCATACTGCCCTGAGATCACGCGGTAGCTCTTCCCGCCGCGCCTCGACTTGTCGAGGCAGCGGGGATTCGCCCCGACGCTGCGCCTCCACGCGCCACTCATAGACGCGAAATATGGCTACATTAAAGAAAGTCTAGAACTTATTATAAGCTATAGAGCCTGATCGTAATAATTCGTTCTCATTCGTCATAGCCATATTTAAGCGATGAACCACCAGGATGTGACAGCCGAGAAGTAGTTCCAACAATTATCCCTCGTTAGCACATAATATTTTCAGGAACTTCAGCTACATCTGCTGCAACGGACCAGAAAAATATGACCAAAGCGGACAGTGGCGCAAACAATCTGTTACTTCTAAAAACTTTGTTTACGTAATTACGCGAAATAAAGAGAACCACTTTTTCATTTTATATTTGTTGTGTTAAAATAGCTGTTGCCCTAGTTTATGTAACGAACATGTTGAAGTAATTAGAAGAAAAAAAAAACATTGAATCGAATCAGAATATTTGCGAAAAAACGTTTAGTAGGAAGCTTAGGGATTTGTAATAATGCGATCTAATGTAAGACTTTCTTGATCAATAGAGGTATAATTTGATCAAAAAAGTCTAATATTAGATGTTTAGAAAATAAAATATTTTTTTCCCTTCATAGGGATAAAAGGAAAAAAATATTTTATTTTCTTGCCACAATACAGTGGTTTTTCAGAACATTGCGATTTGAACAAGTTATTTCTGTATTTCGTATTGTAGCAGACTGGCGACTTATCTGAAGATTAGGTATTAAAATCAAACTTTTCAGTGCAACTCCCGCCATTTATTAAACTACCAAAACTTTTGCTATGCGTTTTCTTTGAGTAAATCATTCACAAAACTATATTCGTAAACAGAAGATATGTTTTGTATGTCAAAACTGTATTCGTAAACAGATTGTCAAGTTTTGTCAACGTAAACATCATAGCGTTAAATGCATCGGCACTATAACAGTGAAACGATTTTTTTTGTTGAAAATTCTGATCAAATTCAAGTCGTATCCGAACGTCGAGGGCTTTTAGTGTACGCATGTATGCAGTGCACAGGATTACAGCGGATGTACAGGTGTGTTTGTGCTTTAGTCTGCTTTTGATGGCTTCTTCTATTTCCGTGTAAATCAAATAAGCCAGGATAAAAAGTGCGGATAAAGTCTGTATATTTTGGTAGTACAGAGGCCTTGGCACAAGTTTTCTGTATTTTATTTGAAGTACTAGCGACCCGCCCAGGCGAGAACGAACTATGAACTTATTTATTTCCATCAAATAAACGTAAAAGTTCTAGTTTACTTTATGAGACAATACAAAAAAGTCGCAAAACGGACCGAAAACGCCTGGAAGAGCTACTGGTCCATGAAGGAACTGTTTAAAGGTGAGCTGCCTATGGCATTAAAGCGCAGGCTCATGGACATGTATATGCTTCCCGTCTAACTTACGGTGCACAGACTTGGTCTTTGACTAACATCCAGAAGTCCAAACTCAAGGTTTGCCAGCGAGCAATGGAGCGCAGTATATTAGGTGTTAAATTAACAGACCGTGTACGAAACACAAAACTGCGCTCTAAAATAAAATATATAGCTGATGTGGCTCAGAAGGCTGCCCAACTGAAATGGGACTGGGCAGGACATGTCTGCCGCATGCCAGACAAACTATGGGCCAAAATAGCTCAAAACTGGTGCCTTGAGACGGTCAGACGAGGTCGTGGCAGGCCAAGTAGGAGATGGCGGGACGAACTGGACAGGTTCCGTCCGAACTGGAAGAAGGACACCCAGTATCGTGCAAGGTGGAAGGAGTGAAGGGAAGCCGAAAAATAAAAGTAAATATGAAAAAGACTAATAAACGAAAAATGTATGTTTTTATAGCAAAAAATTAAATGATTTCCACCTCTTTTCCCTCGAAACTTTATCTGCGTTGGTATTGAACAACTTTATTAATATAAACATTTTCATCTGTTATATAAAGTTTTGCGAACAACTGTGCCCGCTGCTATTTTTTTTTGTTCATTGTTACTCGATTATTCCTTTTGGCACTTCATGCAGCAACATACATATGTAGGTAGAGATTGGCCACCACATAAAACCCCAATTTGTCAAACATTAATAGATTTTGAACTTTATCACAAAAGATGTTGAATTCTATTATAGAAAGACAGATTTGGGTAGGTTGATGTTCTAGGGTGTATGTAATGTACAGAACATTGTAGTTGATGTTGATGTAGATTGACGACGCTGTAGGTGCAGTGATTCATAGATTGACTGCTGCACTGGGTGTCGTGGGATCATTTTTCACACGGAAAAAATATTTGTATGATATAAAAGTAGTTGTTCCGGGTCTAGTTGTTTGTGTATATTAAATCTTTGTAAAAAGTGTCAAAGTGTACTAAAAGAATTATTTGTAACACCTAGTAACTAAAACAAAGTCATGACGTTTATAAAGTATAAAACTCGATTTACAGTTCATTAACAAACAAACAAACGTATAATAAAATGAAAGGAATAAGAAAGTATTCGAAAGCCTTTAGTAATGCAGGACGCTAAGATGAAAATACTTAGAAAGAAAATACCTTCTGATCTCCGTTACCCAGTTTCCGAAGAATCTTTTCCTCTTTGCATATTATGTATGTAGGAAATAGGAATTTCTTCGTAAAGTGAGGTCTTCCCTAACAAATCTCGCCAGCACAATTGGAAAAACGTTGTTACGACACTGTTCCTTGGATTCTACTCTTAGTCCTTGAATATTAGATGACTCAAAGTATATGCATTCGCCTTCCCAGTCCAATAGGAGAATCGGACACTTTTAAATAAATAACATTCATACAAAGCAATGGCTGTGGGCATAATAAATCCATTGTAAGCGCGTTCATTTATTTTTACTTTGTGTCTGTTTAACGAACGGTGAAAAATGCGTTTATTGCCCGTGGTACTACTTACTTATTTCTTATTATAGATTAATTATTTAAAGTTCTGTGTATAATCTTCCTTCTGTATACTATCTCGTTATTACATTTCATCTATTTTGTTTTTTACTTTTTAAAATCGTCATTTGAGGCGTCTTTCCCTGTGGGAAGTGGAAGGGACTGTCGGATTCGTACTGACTAAAATCTACCTTGTTCCTTCAATTGCCCTTTTCATTCCAGGATCACGTTTAACTGTGTAGACAGTCCCGCGACCCCGGTGTAGTAAACGAGTAGTACCACGGGTAAATTTCCCGTGGTACTACTGGTAGTACTACGGGCAATAAACGGAAAAATGCAATGATGAAACGTTTATACTCCCAGATACTGTGACAATGTTTTTTTTATTTACTCTCTAAATTCCACTTTGTTTGTGTTGATATTTTTGTGTAAGCAGGTGTTTGTGACATGCAGTTTTCATAATTATGGGTTTTACTGTGTAACAGTAGCTTTTAAACTATAAAAGTAATAAAATAATTTTGTCTTTTTTTTTGTCTGATTTGATGGAAAAGGCGTTTATTGAGTACAAGCAGTTTTTACTTTCAAGCAAGTTTTAATTTTAATACTTTACACTTATTTATTACTTTAACTAGCTTCCGCCCGCGACTCCGTCCGCGCGGATGTCGGTCTTCGCGTGGATGGTTTATTTTTCCATTTTGAGTAACTCTGACAATGAAATCTTATAAATATTACGGCGCTGAATCCACTGCGGGTAATGCAACGTGTGTTCGTGGTTCTACAGAACAACGTCTATGAATAAAACTGAAAAATAAGATTTTTTTTTTCTACGTATTTTTCCAGCATAACAAAAAACTTTTTCAAAAAAAAAATGTAACCGCCTTCAAAAAGAACCACAAAAAAGGGTAAAATAATCAACAAAATAACTTTTATTTCGGAAGTCGATGGCTTTGTTATTTTTTATTTCATTGTTTATTTTTTGCCACCGACTTCCGAAATAAAAGTTATTTTGTGGATTATTTTACCCTTTTTTGTGGTTCATTTTGAAGGCGGTTACATTTTTTTTTTAAAAGTTTTTTATTTTTCTCTTTTTAGTTTAAATATTCAACCCAAATTCTTGCCAAATACATATAATATAATCCGTAGCACTGGTAATAACATCCCTCATGTACACAATAAGCTAATAAAATTCCCTATCTCAAAAACTACTGAACCGATTTGGATGAAACTTTCAGTATTCTCTAAGTGGAACGATACCTAGCACAAAAAATAAGAATTATTTAAATCGGATGTGTAGTTCCGGAGATATGCGAACAATGAATCAGTCGATGCCTACTCCTTACTGTTAAGGAGTTGTACCTTCCATCATCAGCTCAGCTACATAAGATGATGATTACCATACGCAAGTACTTGAATTACTTCATAAGATTTACGAAAAACGATGGGTGAGCCTATAAAATTTGAGGGTTGCCCTCGATTTCTCCAAGATCCAATCATCAGATCCTGATTTGGTGACAATGGGACTACACGGGAAGCACCAGCTTTCAAACAAAAAAAGGATCATGAAAATCGGTTCACCCAGTCGGTCGTTATGCGGTAACAAAATTTAAAAAAAAATACAGTCGAATTGATAACCTCCTCCTTATTTTGAAGTCGGTTAAAAAGTATCCTATGTTACGCCCAGGATAATAAGGAATAATTATACCAAGTTTCATCGAAATCGAACCGTTAGTTTTCACGTGATGCCTGCAGAAACAGACAGACAGACAGACAGACAGACAGACAAAAAATTTTTTAATCATATATTTGGGTTTGGTATCGATCCAGCAACAACCCCCGCTATTTATTTTTTCAATATTTTCAATGTACAGAATTGACCCTTCTACAGATTTATTATAGTATAGAAGATAGATTTTATTTTTTAGAACAAAATATATTTTGTTATTTGAAAGCAAAACATTTTAAAAGTACTAATTAGACAAGTAATGCTGGCAACTGACCGTACTTGCGGATTTATTAAAATAGGGTATGTTTTCGTCATGAACCCATGAGAATAGTATGAAGAGGATAATTTACTGCGGCTAAAGAGTAAATTCATTACCTTAGTCGCGGCTAAAATAAACCATCGCAATCTGAGCCAACTCTCTCGATGTTTCCATAAGGAAAATATCCTCAGAGCTTCGAAAAACTTCAACTGCAACTTTTTCTTTTTGCCTTATTAGCTCCCCGCTCTTAACTAAGATTCTTCTGCTTTTTCTCAAATTTAATTCCGCATTTGTTTCAAGAAACTCAGTGCTTCATCTTTTTAAATGTCCACTACAGTTTCATCTTTAAATAATAGCGAAGTTTTATAATCTCAACAAGTTGGATGTCTTTGTTAAAATAAACGTTATCAGTTAGTTTAAAAGGACTCCGTTTAGTTCAGTTAAGTAATTAGGTATGTCTATTTAATTTTCTTGGATCTACAGTTTATCCTTGCTTCTTCGGAAGACAATATAAAAAGTAAGAAAAACATCAAAAGATGTAAAATAAAAGTTGTTTCATTTTGATGAGTACAATAAGTGAGTTCTGCGAACAGTCACAAAGAACGATGAACATCAAATTGAAACGATTTTATCGTTTATAAATTGCTGTAGCTTAAAAATATTCGAGGCTTTGAACAAAATAATGGATAAATAATCGATAACTTTGAAGCTATATATAGATTATCGATAATTTGGTTCAATGAAGTCTGTTTTCCTTGGAGGATCAAACTCTACCACAGCAAGTAACATTGAATAAAGTATTCCTCCACACCCACTTTATGGCACTGTCTGTAAGAGAATTCTATTATTTTTCAAATTATATTCTTTAGAATTTCTATTATTATTTTATTTGAAACTTTTATTCTGAGTATTTAAAATAAAGCTTCGTTATTTCTTTTGTACTCAGAAAAACCTAATTGAACTATTCATTTTGATCCTTTTAAATTATGCTCTGTTATTCATGAAAGTTTTGCTTAGGAATAAAGTAAGTAACAGAATACTTAGTTAAATTATTTCAATTTGCATGATCCGTAACGTGAGAGAATGTTGTTTTATTCTCGTGTATATTCGGTACATTAGCTAGGAACATAAATGATTCACTTAAGAAAGCTTTCTTCGCAAAACAGACGGTGGTGGTCTGAGTACGTTTCAAGAGTACGAGTAAATGTTGATGGCAACTTTGCGCTCCATAATTAAATGTGAATTGAAAACAACTCATCCTTCAAATACTCATGAACATGAGTTATTCACACGTTGAGTACTTCTATCTGAAAGCGGGAGAGCAATTAATTTATTCCACACAGAAACAGTCGATGAAAAAGCGATTCTGTTGTAGCGTTTGTAACGTAAAAAGATTACGTTGATCTATCTGTTAACAAAATCAAATCAGGGAAAATCTAAAGAAAAAAGGCGGAAAACGACGCAGAACGTTGTTATGGAAAAACTGGGTCCTCGTCCTCGATAAAAATACTCCTATTTATGTTTATGGAGTTACAGAAGGCAAACAACCCACATGTTTACACTTTTAGCCGACCAACAATCGATACCCTCGCTCGTATTAGGAACTTATTTTATTAATCGTACCCGTAAAGTCCAAAAATTTAATCTGATAACTCGGTTTAGAGGCACGGTTGTCAAACAATAGGCGTTTGACGGCATCCATCATAAAGTTGGGTTATTCGTGCGATATACTTCATTGTTATTGTCGTAAAGTATCGCCATCAGAGGTAAACAAGCCTGGCGTAGTATGTGGGTGTATAACTGTAGTGTGGGTGTACCAAACGCAGAGATAACGAGCACACGATATCGGGTTGTTATTTTATTCTTATGTTATGACACTTGTTAGGTCGACACTTTGTTTCGTTAGTGTGCCGGGCGATGACGGCTTTTATTACAAAACAAAGAAGAGTGAGTTCTACCACACAGGTAGAAAACTCATTTTCGCTTACCGTTATAGGTACGATGGTATCATGCACAATTTATTTTTTGAGCCCCGGATGACTGTCGTACTGACACTTAGTACATAATCAAAGCAAGCACCGTTCTGAAGCGTAAGTACGCCAAGTACTCAGTACACAAACAGACCTGATTGTACTTTTGAGATCGTTTTAAAAGGCGGCAGCTCTCAAAGCAGGTATATTCCATTTACAATTAGGAGCATCTCGTAAACATGTCTAAGTGATACAGTTGAACAAAGTGTTGCGGCTGTAACGACATCACTCTGCAACACAATTACCATTAGTGTCGGTTTTATTGTGACAACTTAAATCACCTGCCAGCCTTTCAGCCTGCCACCCTCGTCTTGTTCTAATTTCCAGTTAAACTCAAGTGGCTAAACTCGCAAACACGAAACATTTCGCTAATGATAATTTTAAAAACGTTATAAAAGAGAAATGCTGAATCCGCCGCGTTACAGTCTAGCGAGTAACAGTTCAAATAAAACGAAATGAAATCGCACACACGATGCCGACCGGGAATGTACCGTCCTATAAAAGCTACGTACCTATATTTATTATGCTTCGTATTGCCACTATTATAAGACTACGATGGCAATACATGTCGGGCTATACATTACTACGGCTAGGCGATCGATGGCCGCGCTTTCGAGTAATACGGTGCAAAGCTTGTAAGGACATTTTCTGTTTTAAAACTTTTATTTTAAAACCAGAATTCATTTGAAATTATTGTTCACAAGGTTTATTGGCAATTCATTTACCTTAGACAAAAAACTCCATTATAGTCCTCTGTGGACCATAAACCTCCCCTTAACCAGCAAAATAAACGTTCCTGCGGGACATTGTCATAATTCGTCGACAAGATTGACGGTTTCATACTGTTAGGTTCAAATATTTGCGGAAGTTAATTAAATTCTCGTCTAGGTTATTACTTTTTTAATTATTACTGTATGCAAAAGGCTTTTGTAAACTATGTGCACCGTTGCGGATGTAGAAACAAGGCGCAATTAAAAAACCTTTGTGAATTTTACGCTGAGTAGTTCAACTTCAAGCACAGTTTATAGTACTGTCTTGACGTAAGCTAAATGGGTCTTCTCTAATTGAACACTACAATGGTTAATTCCTAACGTCTGTCGCTTTCGCCGGACGATCTTCTAAACTAAACACACACAAAGCTTCAGCGTTGAACAACATTCAACTCGGAACGAGTTTAGCATTCAAACGGCTCAAGTTAAACCAATTTAATCGAACTTGTTTTAGATCTAGATTGTATTGGCAAGGTCGTGAAACTTTGCGAGACCATTTTACTAATTTTTTTTTGGAACAGTGTGGAAAAAATAGCTGAAGCAATAAAGTGAGTCGAAGGTGACCGATGTTGAATCAAGAGCGGCGATATAAATCGCTTTCAGCTAGATCGCGAAACATCCATAAAATATAAGTGTAAGAGCAATGAAAAATATAGAGCGATTTCATTTAATAAAAGCCACTGATTTAAAACTTTCCTTGAAAGCTATCTAAGCAGCCAGATAAGCAGTTTTCTTAGATAAGTTTGGACATAAAAGAAGACATACCAGCAGCCGCGGAGTTAGCAAGAATATTAAACGCAAGACTTTACACAGGACTACGTGCAAGCCTTTATAATAATTTTGTCATCACCTTGGATCTCCAACGGCGCGGATAATGAAGTTTAGAAACTTGAAATTAGTTGGGTCATAATCTCACATCCCACATTATATGAGCCAGCAAGCAACCTCTACTCGTAACTCCATCGAGCTTCGTTGGCTACTCGACAAATATTTCGGAACAGCATTGTTAACTAATTGGAGAGAACTTGCTTATTGAAAATGTAAATTCTGTTAAACAATTTAGAAGGAAGTAAGAATTTAAGGGAATCGAGTAAATATGCGGAGATATGAGATCATGGTATGAGTTGTTAACATTGTGGGTATGTTGTACGTAACTTGTGTTATACGGAGTTTCTTTCCTGTAATATTTTATTTTGGTATTCTGTTTTGAGTCTCTGCCTTGCTACGGACGCCCTTTTGAACCGAAACGTCGTGAGAGCCTACGGAGGCTTTGTGTGCGGCCCGAGAACAAAGGACGGATGCCGATTCACAGGAGGATCAGCAGAAACGGACTGGTTTCCGGACACAATAATGATACCCGGCAATGATGAAGCTTTTTCTCCATTCAAAACCTGGTCTTCGTTATACGTGACTGAATTTATATAAATATTAAAAATAATATTTTTTTTTTTAAATTGCAAAACTTGAATCTAATAATTAAAACGTGCGAATAGATTGAAATTGAAATAGTTATACCTAGTGGTCACAATTGCACTCCTCCATACTCCAAATTTTATTCTGTGTTGTCCGCGTAATTTCGTAACAACGGATATATATCTACAGAGTTTCTTCAGGTATTTTTAAATAGATTTGCTAAACGTTTGGTTACATCGTGCGTTCTTGTTACGATTGTAGTTGACCAGTTGGCGAATAGAATAAATGGGACATAAAACAAAGGATAAAAATGTCTGGAACGACAACATAATACAAAAAAAATGAGACCTCATTCAACTCCTAGAAATTTAAAAATTCAAGACGTTCGCATGTGACTAGTCCATTTGCTTGATGTTCCACCGTGTCGTGAATAATAAAACATCGCAAAATGATTACTGTACCAAGTGGAGCGGATATCTGAAGTTCCAAGAAAATAACTTGTCCATCAGATGAAGCATAGCAATCCTTTACGACAATTGAATTTCGTTTCCCAAAAACTAATTTACCTTTTATTGTTCCTCCATATTTACGAACTTATTACATTTGCCTTGATCAGAGATTAAATTGCCTCCTTGAGAGTAGTAGGGTCATAAGGTCCTTCCTTAATTCCGTCCTTTATAAGTTTATCGACCCATGACTGCGTTTGATTCGCGGGTCAGGTAAAGTGTTCTTGGGTTTTCCATATCTTAATAATAATAATAATAATAAAATAACTTTATTCATAACATACAATATACACAGTAACATGTTCCCTGGCTCCCAAACTAGGTTTATTTCCTGTAACTTGGGAGTCAGTTCCTCCAATAGTACATATTATTCACATTGGTATGTTTAGAATTGACTACGTAGCTAGCTGCAATCATAACAGTATGGATGTGCTTCTGTGTGTGTGTGGGTGTGCGAGTGTGTATGCATGTGTGTTAGTGTACGTGCATGCGTGCGTGTATGTGTGAGTGTGTGTGGGTTTTTGTGTGTGTAGTTGAGTGAGGGTGTGTTTGTGGGTGTAAATATACTTGTCTTGCTAATTTGAGATGTTAAGTAGATTCTCTATTTCTACATAGCTTAGATCCATCAACCAAGCTTTCAATTTAATTCTGCACTGGTACAGATTGAGCGTGTGTATTTTGAGCAATCTATTAACTCTATTATATAGATTTCCACCAAGGTAAGTAAACTGATGTCTAATAAAAGTAGTACGGTGCTGTATTGACGGGAAAACAATATCAGCGCGACGTTTATTTGTTTTTTGTAGTGGAAATCTATGTTTCCTTAGAATACAGTGAAACACAAAAAGTCCTCTGATTGACAATACTTTGCATTCCCTGTAGAGCTCCGCAGTGGGGTACCTGTAAGGCCTGCAACACATAACCTTAAGAACGGCTCTTTGAGCTCTTTCCAATTTAAGAAAGTGTGTCTTGTAGGCTCCGCCCCATGCCGGCACACAATATGTTAGCAGTGATTGACATAGCGAAAAGTACACTGTCATAATGGTGTCTGAGTCAGCCGAGTGACGTAGTTTTTTGAATATATAGATGAGTTTGCGCGTTCTGGTCACTAAGTTGTCGATATGGTTGTACCAATTTAAATATTTATCGATCAACACTCCTAAGTACTTTATGTTAGGTGCGAATCTTAGTGCCGGGCACATACATGATATATTTCTAAGGCGCAATGGACAGTTATGGGCTTTGAGAGTAAGGTTATTTTGTGGTTGAGACTGGTTGCTAATCGAAAAGGACAGTACTTTTGTTTTATCAGCATTGAGAGTTAACAAATTTCTTGACAGCCAATCCATAACCTCATCCAGTGCTATTTGAGCATTTTGTTCAGCCTTTGTCCAATCATCACCATATACTAGCAAGGCGGTATCATCAGCATAAGTAAACAAGGAGCAGTTTGGGAAAGAAAGTGAACACAGGTCGTTAATATAGACTAGAAAAAGCGTCGGACCCAAAATGCTGCCTTGGGGAACGCCATATTCAATTTTAGCCCTATCACTCATAACCTCACCGATCTTGACATGCTGATATCTATTTGCAAGATAACTCGTGAAAATATCTAGTGCAGTGCCACGTATACCGATGCGCTCGAGTTTCGATAAGAGTATTGGGATAGACACAGTGTCGAATGCTTTGGATATATCTAGAAAGATAGCTAGACATTTCTCATTCCTATCCATGTGCTTAGCTACTTTTTCAGAGAAAGCCATAACCGCATCTTCCGTCGAAATACCGGTTCTAAAGCCGTATTGATTTTCTGATAAAAGTTTATTATTGGCTAGATACGCAAGCAAACGGTTATTTAAAATCTTTTCTAGAATTTTAGACAAATTTGGTAAAACTGAGATGGGTCTATAATTGCTTACATTGTCTCTGTCTCCGCCTTTATATATTGGGTGAACTAAAGCTATCTTAAAAGCGTCAGGAAAAATACCCGTGGATATTGTAAGATTACAAATATGTGTGATGTAAGGGACTAGGGTCTTGTACGCAGCTTTCAAGATTTTAGTCGAAATACCGTCGATGCCTGTTGCCGAATCTGTTTTAAGGTTGAGTAAAATTCGTTGAACTTCGGAGTTGTCGGTTTCTAAAATACATATAGAATTAAGCGTTGGTGCTTGGTTAGAATAGTTTGACCAGTTTGTACCGAAGTTAGTTGCTAAGTTAGAGCCCAGGTTTACAAAATAATTGTTGACTGAATTTATGGCCGTACGGTCATCTGTAACAAATATAAATAATCTTGCTTGAATGATTTGTGCCTTATTGACGGCTCTATATAAAGCTGGGTACTCACTTAGCAGTGTTGCGTGTAACGTATCAGATACTGTATCAACCTGCAACTGGGTACGGCTCGTCCGAGCACACTGCGAGCCGCCTTTGTGTTAGCAGTGATATCGCCACTAGGCGGGTCACTGCGAGCTTACAGCGCTCCACACGCGAGCGGTTCGCATCGGGCCTCGTGTCTACGTACTCACTTGATACCGTATCTGA
Source organism: Agrotis puta (assembly GCA_943136025.2). NCBI lineage: Eukaryota > Metazoa > Arthropoda > Insecta > Lepidoptera > Noctuidae > Agrotis > Agrotis puta. The sequence continues at coordinate 7,827,747 of OW964171.2, forward strand.
TACGTTACATGGAACACTGCTAAGTGAGTACCCAGCTTAACAGGGGACTTTAACTGAACTGGTGGAATGAGGTAGTATGTGTCGGCTTACATCTGTCTAAGCCGTTTTTCTGGGATGGACGATTTAAAATGAGTTCGAGTCCGCTCTGGGTAAAGCGAAAGGAATTGGCAGTCTTTGACTGACTTGCCCTACTATTGCCTATTACATTCCCGGGCCTTGGTGCCCTTTTTATACAGTTCCGCGACTCTGTCTAACTAACCCCTTAGAAAAAAACAGGCTTTATGATGGTGTTAAACAGTAAATCATTTTTAGAAAGTTAAACATTTCCCTCGTGTTTAGTTACATTCTAGTATACTTTTTAATTTAATTAGTAAATCAGTATAATGAACCGTAATAAAATAACTAGTGGGTTTTCCTTTTCATAGAAAAGAATGTATAAAACTGTTTTAATTAAATATGATACCAATAAAAGCAATTTAATTAAGAATGGAAACTTTCCGCAAATACACAGATTAAATACCTTTGTGTGTTCACTTAAACTTGCAATTTGAATACTTGAAAGAAAATAGGCATTTTTTTACAGAAATGCATGCAAATTATGTAAAAAAAACAGAGAAATTAATTACTAACTAAATCCAAACATAAAAAATAAACAAATAACAAAAACAGAATTCGGTAGCTGCATGCCATGACTATAAAAAGAAAGGTGACCAATCAGCATAATGCTGTGCTGTACTTGTTTGATATTATTTTAGTTGTTTCTTATTTTGCCAAGCCAATTTCATTATTTACCAGAAATCAACGTTTTGTTTGCTGATTAAACTCGTACATAATTTATCTCAATTTCATTGCAATTAATATTGCAAAACCTTGTCAAATCATTGACTTTTAATAAACACAACCGTAGCTCTCGAAATTAATTGGAATCAAATGACGGAAGTAACAACAAAAGTGCGCACTTTGCAATTCAGTTTAACGAAGTGCGTGTCAGGTTGAAAATACACGTGAAATTCGTGAATAAATCACTAATTACTTGCCTCTACGATGAGTGCCGATAATTTCAATTATCGGTGTCCTTCCCGCCCTGAGACCGGCGGCGTCTGTAAGGACATAAAGGAGCTCCCCAAACCCTCGGCCGACAGGATAATCCTGCTAAACTTTGACGTTATCTTTGTCAGCGACAGATATTATAACAAACGAAGCATTGCAACCAACGAAATAATTACACAGATAGCTTCAGAATTGTCCTCAGTTTCTCGAGAAGTTCAAATTAAGTTCTTAACGACTGACAGTTATTCTATTACATATTTTTATCGCGATCTAGGGTTTGAGTACCTACTTAATATTAATTGGTTTTTAGAATACAGAAAAGTATACTCGTGAGCAAAAGTATGGAAACACTCTGATTCCACCCGATCTTGAGTACTTAATAACTAGTTAAGAATAATAAATATGGTATTATTTTAAAAGTTTAAACCTTTAAAAATATTAAATTCATTCAAATCACGCCATTGCTTAAGGAGCTATGATAGATCAATTCCAAGTAAATGATATCATACTTTTACTCGCTAGTGTAGTATGAACTTACAAGTAAATCATATATATGAGTACACTTTGAGATCGCGTTGCCTTGAGACTAGTAAGTAATGGGCCAATATGTTAATGGTAGACGTAGCTTCAAAGCGAACCGCTTTGACTTCCACTCTCCCAATAAATAAGGAAAAAAAGCGAGTAACGGTAATAAATTTACAGTATGAATTTATTGATAGTCTGGTTAGTAAATAATAATAAAACCTTTTCGCAAGCCGTGTGGTCCCCGACTGAGATTAAGCTACCATGTCCCATGGGTGTGGTACGGGTAAGTGGCGAATAAGGGATTATATTGATTTTGTAGATTATTAGAAGCCAATATGTGATGAAAATACGAGGTATTCTTATGGTTTTCCTCAAATTGTAAAGGTCGAACAGTACTCAGAGTTCTTAATGGAAAACCAATCACACTGTATCACGGATGAAGAACGTTGTCGCCGCGTTGAACAAAGAAACTTAAAAAAACACAAACGAAATCGGCTTTTAATTTCCATATGTTATTGTTCAAGTATTATACTCTTTACTGTATTGTATTTCCATTACTCTCACATCATTATCGTGAAACTCAATCTGCCTGTTGGATGCACAACTTTAATTTTAAAATGATTGCAAATCGAACGGTAAAGAGTTTTACACAGTATGACAGTGATGTATTCGGGTCGGCGCGGATGCCTCGTATAGTTTACTAACGATGATAATTATTATGAAAAGCTCGTGCCATACTTGCTCACGTACCGAACGAGTACTACCGTACCGTCGTCGCTTGCGTCAAAGGCGAAACTTTACTAATTAGCAAATAAAGCAAATTGAACTCGCGTTCGCCTAAACGTGAGAGTTCACATCCTAGCGTAATGTGTTTCATGTTGTATTATCGACAGTGGAACTTCTTCTTGAACGTATTTAGTATGTGTCATAGTTTTTAAAGGCGAAGTGGTTCTTACCTATCTTACATAAACGTAGGGACGGCTGTTTAGTAGGTATACTTTATTATATATTTAGGGGTTGTAAAATTCCCAAGTTCTTTGAAAAAGGACGATCTTCCGACAGGACGTGTTACTTTTGGTAACACCCTGCCGTCGTTTTCTTTCTACATTTTGTTTTTATCTTGCGGTTATATTCTGTTTTAAGTCTGCTACATACATATGTCTGAGTATATAATCTCTCTTTCATGAGTTCAAAGCACACTACCACCTATCCTAGTTTTGATTCCTGACTCCCACAAAACTGTACACTCCAATAAGTTCAATAAATGTACTTTGTGGGTGAAAAAGTTTATTTGTCAATTTAAAATTTTGCAGGACACCCAAATTTCGTATGTTATTAATAGATTTATATATATATTCTTTTAGATATTTTCTTTTACGAACATTTTCCACATTAGGAATTTCTCTTGTATCGTGGGTGCGTTTACAAACATATAAACTTCAATTCAAGTTATGTTATTAGTTGCATAAACATATTATGTTCTAATTTTAAAATGTAACTTTAGATTAATAGTAGCAGGGTAAAATGTAATTTAATTTAGGCTCATGTTTATAATTTATTATAGCGTAACTACATTTACTTGGAAAGCCTACGCCAACTTCAAAAGGCTTTGTTGTAAATTCGTGTTATAATAATTGTTACATGACACGAATTATAATTGCATTGTAATAACACACCTACAGATAATTATGTAAATCATAATGTATAGTCGAAACAATTCTCAAATACCTAAATTGAAACAAGTAGACAGCTAACAATCGTGAAACGGGATGTGTAACTCGCAATTATATAAATGTGAAAAGGGTTTTCTGAGAATTGTTCATTTCATGTTCAACAAATAAGTCTAAATGATCTAGCTTCAAATGTTTTGTTTGTGAATAAACAATACCTGTTCATTTTGATGAGTAAGTGGGTTTTTATCACATGTGAGTTGGGCGGTGTTTAACTAAAATGCGCAAAGTTAGTTGGAGCGTGTACAATTGAGCCCGGGTTTGGGCCCGGACTCCGGCCTCCGACGGATCCTGTCATAATCCGTTACAGAGGGACCCACCGGGTTTCTTCGGAAACGTGTTCTGCCATTCAAGCTAATGCTTATGCTATACTTATGTTGTTGAAGTGTAGGAAAAGGGTTTCTAATATTTTCTCCTAAGATGTGGTCTAATTATTTTGCTTTTACGCATGGCTTCACTCGCGTGATAAATTTTGTAAATTAATTCTGGTTATTGACATGTTCAACCACCTTTTAGAACTTAAATGTTTACAATATACTTAACTTCTACAAAGTTTGAAGAAAAACGGAGGACACAACCCCTCCAAAAGAAGAAGAGGTTAGAAGAGGATTCTAACCTCTTCTTCTTTTGCTCTCTTCTAACCTTATGCAAAAATGTGACGGTTATAGGCTTCTATAACCGTCACATCTTTCTCTTTCTCTGTAAAAACCACACATTACACAACATAAGTCAATCATCATAACTAGCTCTGAAAGAGTAATAAAAGAATCACTAAGCATTTATAATGTTAATAAAAGTTAGGATTATAACTCACTAAATGCTTTAGTTATAAGTTTTTATCACGTTTCTACTGAATTCCAATAATTGGTTACGCTTTATTTGAGCTAGCACTTTCTTCAAATTCAAATGCTTGAAAACGATTTCTTTTATCATAACGATTTAAGTCCTTGAGTGTTTTCGTAGACACTGAAAGAGACTGTTTTTAATGACAGACAATAATCTATTCAGAAGATTTGCAAAGCCGTTCACCTGTGAGAACTGATAACATTTTACTGTGATCACCGTTGCTACGCGTCACTGTTATGGTATTATCGCCCTTATATCAAGCGTTTAAGGGGATTTTCAGAGGTACATGTCTATAAACCGATACGCACATACGATGGTACCGTTAATGTACTGTAATCATTATTTATTTTGTAAAACTCCAAGTTCATTACCGAGAGAGCACTTCTTACTTTCTTTCTTAAGCTCGCGTTTCATCCTGTACTTAAATTTTTGAGCACGCCTCGATAATTTTTAATGAAGTCTTAAGTTAACAGAACAACGAAACTCAGTCGTTACCATCCAAGTTATTCCCTTATTAACTTATTCTCTAATAAGTTAACTTTGATGTACTTTTATAGACCCTAACTCGAGGCCGACTTTAAAGCAGTAAAGTTACTAAACATAATTAGAATATGAACGCCGCAAAAGGAAGATATCTTCTTAAGCACTTAATTATTATAATAACTATCATAATAAGCTTTTGTGGTAACTCACAAACCGTGTATAAATATATAATGTAGTTGTCAAGAGTAAATTAGGTGTAAGTTACAACGACGCCATTATTGTAACTTTAAATATCCATATTTCAACAACTTTATATTCCCGGGACTCCAGTTGGGTTAAAATTTAGTGTTCATTTTAAACAGAAAAAATGCTGAACCCTACTAAAAAGGTTACAACAACATTTGGGAACCTTATTTACATTAGGTACGTTTTTGAAATGAAGCTGATTTACATAAAGTACAATAGTACATCTGTTATTCAGTCTTGGCACTGAGCGGGTGCATTTGACACGGGATTTATGATTTTAATAAAACTCCACAGTGGAGGCGATAACGCTTACGAATATTATATCATAATATTTCTTCACTTTGCGTTGTAATTACGAAAATCCAGAATGAGCAGACACATCCCGTTTTAATTAAATCCATTATATGATGTAAACAAAGTGTCAAGTGTTTATATAAGCTAAAATTCGGCTTTTGCATTTTGTAGGTAGTACAGCGCGCAAACAATGGAAACGTTGTGTGACGCCCACACATTGTATTTGCATTCATACATTACTTACAAAGTATCTTAGTACCAACGTCTAGCCTTACAATGGTTAATTTCAAGTAAATTTTATTTATTTAGTTAACCAAAGTTGATATAAAACCTTCTTGCATATTCACTTAGCAGGAGAAGCTGTAATGTTGTGCCATGAACTTTTTCCGTCACATGAGTCCTCCTCCTCCTCGGTCGTCCTGTTCTAGGTGAAGCGGAAGGACTGTCAGACTTGAACGTACTAAAATCCGCGGTGTTCCTTCAATATCCATTTACGTTCCAGTATCAGGATTACCTGATAAGACAGCCTCGCGACCCTGACAGGTTAGGGCCTCGGTCATACTCGGGCATGATTCAAAATCCCTATATAATAACCGATTTGCAAGTGACGATATAAGGACGAATGCAATACTCCTTATGAAATGCACAAGCTTCTTGACATCAAATCAAGTAACCAGAAGTGCACACACCTCAACGGCTGATAAGGGCATGAGTACAAACATATCGTGTCGAACATGCGGGACTACGGGCACATTTATTCAAAAAGGGATGGCGGGCGACGACAATGAAACATTAGAGTGTAACGTGTGCCGTTTATTTACAGCGGCGGTGGAGTTAATGTTCTAGAAAGGCCTAATGTGCGTTATCCTTTAATCCTGTTTGACAATAAACATGCGAACAGTGCTTCAGTAACGTGATATGTGCGGATTAGCGGCTTATAAAGTTCATGAAAAATAACTAAGCTGTGCGTACGAGTGATAAAATTTGCGAAACGTGTTTTGTTGTAAAACTAGTCTCGGAAACAATTTACTCATCTTATTTCTTTTTTTTTGACATTACCCCTCTCTAGCAGTTTTTCCTGCATAGTGGGTGCGATTACAACCATTAAATCTCTCATACACAAACAGTCAGGCTCGGAACAACTACTTGTAGTAGGTTACACAAATGTTCCGTTCGGGAATCAAACCTACGACACATCGTCAAATCATCATTGTAATATATTATCAGGTCTGTTATCATCGAGCTGTACATCTAAACTTTATAGTGTGAACGGCTAATGCTGTACCGCTTCTTAGATATTTGCGACGTGAAACGCGGTGGTGGACCAATCCGCAGCACTTCACAACTCTCCGCAGACGTCTGCGGCAACAAGCCTTATCTGCACCAGATAGGTATGTGACATGATTAAATATCTTCTCTTCTTATATAAAAATGATATTGAATCAGCGGTAACCAACCTGCTCACTACAGTTGCTACAATACGCAAAAGTTACTTTTAAAAATAATAGGGGGTGTACTACTTTACTGTACTACTTTATTGGGCAGGAATCCAAGCTAAGCTGCTACTGAAAAAAATCTTGATAGACGGCACAGTAAACACATTGCCAGAGTTGCGAATCGAACACAGTACCTCATGCTCAGCAGTCACTAGACCAATAAAAGATTCGTTAATAAATTATTACATACTCGCTTAGAGGACTGTTGATTGGTCTATTAATAATTTAATAATACGGGGTCTTGTGTTTATACATAAGAATAATATATAAGAACACGGGTATACATGATTGAGCGATGGTCTCGTAATATAATATTCATTCCTTATTATTTCCATCCTCAAGAGGTCAGATTACCATCGTAAAAAATGGCAGATGTAGTGAACGTTGTTGATATTTCATTATCCGTATTGTTCTCCCTGGGGGCGTGAATTATATTATATATTTTTGCCAGGCTGTTATAAAGGCGAAAACACTGAAAATAGACCCTCTAAGACGCGCCCTAATTTTATGTAATCAAATTTTCTACTCGCATTTAAAACGCGGTGAAAGTAGGTAATATAGGAATCCGTAAGTATTTTTTTTGTGTACGTACTTAATTTTGTCTTTAGCTAAATAGCTGGTTTCACGGCTGTTTACCGTACCTTGCACGGAGGGATCTAATTAAATTTGAAATTATGTGTTTGCAAAATACCGTAGCGTACGTAGTAGCATTCGCCCGTAGGAGGTAATGCATTAACCGTTAACTCACGTAGGAGAATACCTAGACTATGTACTGCATCGTCTTTTGTTACCTAGAAAATAAAATAAAGCTTTCTAAAATACCTCATTAAGAATTTAAGTTAGTTTTTTATCAATAAAACATGAAATGTTTTAAAAACGAACTTTAATTACAAAACGCAATGAAAAAATATAGTCCATTATTCTTATCACAATAATTCTCATTATTTGGAAGATTTGAACCTGTCTGATTTTAAGTATTGTTTTTTTTTTAAACTATTGGTCTTGATAACCCTCCGCCATCCGGTTATTAAGGTTATTCCAATTAAGTTACGAATAAAATAGAATTTTAACGTAAAACACTATTAAAATGAAATCAACAGATTTAAGTGCTACTGTAAAAACACTTAGCAGGGATCAATAAGCCATAACGCTGTCAATCCTTCATAATTGGGTCCTGGATAAACGTAAAACTCTCTACTATCGGGATTAATTAGAAGGCTCGCAATTTTCCTGTAAAAAAGTTATCGTTATAATTTTGGTTACCATGCCGAAGTTTTATTAAGATTGATTTGTTTTTTGTTGATCATTGATAGATAGGTTTAAGATAGAATACTCTTTATTATGCACACCAAACAAATTAAGGGTATTTGGTCGCGGGTCTCACGAATTACTGATACATAAAGGGCTATTGACGGACACCGTGGATTTTAGTCAGTACAAGTCTGACAGTCCCTCCCGCTCTGCTCTGGGTGGGAGGACTCATGTGATGATTTTACCGCGTAAAAAAAAAACAAGTTGTACTGAGTACCACAGTCCACAGAGTACCTGTAACCTGCAGTAAGTCATAACACAGGCTGTGGTAGGCCTTACTAAAGCAACTTTTCTCGCGGCCATTATCCTGTCTTTACTGTATCGTGGTTTCGTCTGTGCCCAGGAGTTGCAGTTCCCTTTGGACAGCTCGCTCCATCTTAGTTCTCATCTTTACTTTTGAGCTAGATTGAGGCAAAGAATAAATTCAATATAAATATCTAGAAAATTTACAGACAAGTAAGGACGTGTGCCGCTTTGTGTTCCGCGAAATGGCAGTAGTATGTTGACCGACGAAATCATAAGTTGTGTTCACTTCGGGCGACTTCTCAATCACCACTGGGTAGACACGATCGAGCGATATTGTCTCGAAAAATCGTAGGGATATGCCACGTAATGTCTAAGCAATGAGCGACGTGACGCCCACGGGCCCGGCGCGAATAAGACATTAAGTAACTACCTGGTTAGTACGCGAATTAACCACTGGCGGCGCTTCGGGGCGTGTTACAAACATTTCCATACATTTGGTCTTACCGCTCGCACCGCCGCCCCGCGCTCGCAGCGGCAAGTTCGTGAACGGGCCGTAAAAGTCCGGCAACATGTTTCTGCGACATGTCCCTTTTTTTTTTCAACGTGGTAAAATCATCAAATGAGTCCTCCCACCCAGGGCAGAGCGGGAGGGACTATCAGACTCGTACTGAGTAAAATTCACGGTGTCCTTCAATAGCCCTTTACGTTCCGGTAGTTCATAAGTCCCGCAACCCCGCAGGCTCTGGCCCTCTAGAGGGGGGGGGGGCGTCATTTTGCTGCGACATGTCCCTTAGTGAAAACACTGCTAATATGATCTACCTATGCGAGTGGTATTATTTAGCTACGGGCTCCTAAATTTTTATGATCCGACATAAAAATTGTATAATAATTGTGTAAAATTGGGCTAAGCATATTTCGCAAGCAGACTTGGGGCTAATTTAAAGTAACGTAGGTACATCATTGTTAGGCTCGTTATTTCGGTACCCTATTAAAGATCCGATGTTGTTGCCTAACAGAAGGTTGTCTGGTATATATAACAATATCAATGTCGAGACGGACATCCGACCTTATATCTAATAGGTATTTTATAGAGGTTTGTTTCTTACAGACAAACAAATTTTTTACCTCTTTTCATGGGGGTAATTTCCGGAACTAAAGAACCAATTCTGTTTTTTTTTTCTTCTACTTTATTCTTGAGTGATATACGCTATAAATTATAGTTGTATCCCGTATATTAGCAGAGGTAAATACAATTGTCTAACAAGTCAAAAGAAGTAATAGTATTGAAGGGTGGTGGGATGCAACCCTGATGATCGGGGACCAAAACTCCACGAATAAATCCGCTTAGTTAGTTACCGGTATTTTAATGAATATTAAAAAGTGTTTATAAACGCGTAAAGTCGCGTTGTCATAAAGAAGAACGAACGTGCAAATGTGTTATAAACGAATGAAAGATTCAGCTTCAAACGAGTGTGTAGCGATGGCCTAATCGGTAAGGCATCTGGAATACTTATCCAGAAGACTCGGGATCGAGTCCCACACGCAACTTAATTTTTCATTTCTCAAAAATCTTTACGAATTTAAAAATGTATTATCTGTTACATTACGATAAATTATGTTCAGAACATATACATTCATACGTATAATGTTATACGTATGTCTCTTGTTTGTAAACTTATTTCATGGGTGATTCCCAAGGTCGCGGGACTCACGAATTACCGTGACTCCGGAACGTAAAGGGGTATTGAAGGACACCGTGGATTTTAGTCAGTAGGAGTCTGACAGTCCTTCCCGCTCTGCCCTGGGTGGGAGGACCCTTTTGATTATTTACCACATTAAACAAAAATTGGTTGATTCCCAAAACCTTCCAATCAATAAAAAAGCAAATAACGAATTCTAGTGCAGAAAATCAGATTAACATTCATGTTACGGTCTGTAGCTTGAATTTCCGTTTTCAGGTGTAGTTATATAATTTCAAACTCCAAAGCGCTTTTAGTAACACAAAGTTACAACTATTGTATGCAAAATATTTCAATAAAACTAGTGGTACGAGTTTGAAGCTATATTTGCATCAAGTGTTGGCGTCGAGTTCGCAAATCAAGGTACTTAGAACTGTTAAGAAAGTTTGTTGCACGCCCATTTACATAGTTATTTACTCGTGAATAATATAATAGAAACTTTCTCTTACGGAACATTTCCTAGCTCTTAAAGAAAAACATGAGAAACTAAAGAAAACTGTGTTTATTTAATGAATTTCCCAACAAGTGCAGTATTCGCTGGGTGCGAAATACTAGATGGTGGTATCAGAATTGATTGCAGCGCTCATGGTGGCAAAAAGTAGAAATTATGACGGCTCACATTCAGCTCTGTCATCTGTCAATTTCGAATCAATGTGTTATGGGCCTATCACACGCACAGGCTTCACCACAGTTTTGCCTGCGCAAGCCCGGCCTGCGCGCACTTGCCTGTGTGTGTGGTTGGGCGTTCAGTGTTGCCGATCGTGTATTGTTTTTGCACGCGAGAAGCTTGCGCAAGCAAAACTGTGGTGAAGCTTGTGCGTGTGGTAGGCCCATAACACATTGATTCGAAATTGACAGATGACAGAGCTGAATGTGAGCCGTCATAATTTCTACTTTTTGCCACCATGAGCGCTGCAATCGATTCTGATACCACCATCTAGTATTTCGCACCCAGCGAATACTGCACGATTCCCGAGCACTTCTTGGATAGAAGAACGATGCATGCAATGATATCCTCATTTATTAAATCCGATAATTTTCATATTTTTCTTTACAGAATACATTTTTTCAATTTTGTTTCAGTGCTTATAAGATCGCCATGGTATCGAAGTGTTTTGTAACAAAATCTGAGTTTATTATTAGAACGACCTGAGCTAGTAAAAGTTGCGAAAACTACGTGGCGCTAAAGTCGCGCACGGTGCCAATACGACTAGAACACAGAACAACACGCCTGGTGGCCTACCATGACGTCTTGAAGCGCGAATAGTTCTCGTGTGGGAAAGAGACAGAGCTGTACGAGTCGTCTAACGTCCATCTCGTTCCCACAGTGAATGGTCGGCCACCTGTGCTTTCTGAAGGTTTACGCATAACTTTATCTACCTATAGTATTGCACACTATACGTCGGACACTACGCCACATTGCACTAGTCACGTTCAAGCCCCCATGTAATAGAGGGTGAGCCTATTGCCGTCAACCGGGCACAAATCCTGACCCCGAGCTAATGCTGAAATGGTAAAACCAGTAGACCAATACAAGTATAATAGTGAGTTTCAGTGCGTTTTAAACAATTTCCTTATGTATTCCGTGTTCCGTCACTGCTCAGGAATTTCCAATTCCTCTTGGTGAGCTTGCTCCATCTTCGACCTCATCTTTGCTTCTTGAGCCAAGAGTAAACCCCCTTTAATTAACAATAACATAATCTACCTGTTGCTTATATCTTAAAGCTGTATGCATATTTTTTTAACTATGGCCACTTTAAACTTGCTACATCGTTCTCATATAATGTACCATCTCAAAATGAATGATGCAACAAAGGTTCTGTAATAATTTTGGTGAGAGTGTCCATGGAGTTTCTTGCCCGTTCTTCTCCATAGAGATCTAGGCTTTGGAATGGGTACCTACAGTACTTTCACAGTCATTATGTCTTTTGACTGGGACTGTAGCACGATAATTTTGTACTATTTAATTTTTAAGCCTTTTGACATTTCAAAAGTCCCTGTAATTGGCCTACTTGAAATAAATACTTTTTTGAATTTTCTTTTTGTTTACGCTTACAAGCGTAGTTTTACTTTAACAACTCATGCGCATTGTGTATTACAGTATACGGATTTATTGTGCATATGAGTTGAAATGTTTGACAGACATAATATTTAGTGCGGGGCAACCATTTGTATTAAAAAAAAATAAGCGCCCTTGTATTACTGTAATATCAGTAACCGGCTGGGTTGTGGAGGTCAACTAGGCAGTCGCTCCATGTAAAATACTGGCATTCAACTGCAACTGGTTGGATTAAAATCCAACCCCAACATATTTAAATGGGCAAAGGCTCGGCAGATGATGCATTTTGTCCACTGCGAGTCTAAAACGTTGAAACATTAAGTAATATTCTTAATGATTCACTTCAACTATTTTTAGGAACGTTTCATTGGCCATTCTTCTATTATTCATTCACGAAATGAATCATTACTAATATTGCTAAGTGGCCGTTTTAGACCCGTTGTGTAGTTTATAGGACTGTGCCCAGTTAAGTGTTGAACAAATGTTTGGTGTCAGGCGGCTCGGTTAGTCTACAGACTACACTTGCAAATGTTTTGTTAGTGACGTAAGCATGATTTGGTAATATCCTCAACTCTAATGTAGTTCATAACCCCAGGGTTTTCTTTAGGGCAAGTTAAAGCTTGATTTTGGCTATCTTTGAAAATTTGAAAGATAGACAGAACCAAGCTTTTTTAATGATTGTTTAGTCAACAATTTTAAACTTGAAGAAAAATGTTTATCATATCTGAAAATAGGAAAAAAATTAAGTAAAGCTAGTTATAACTATTTTTGGGCGGGGTCACTGCAGTCCGAGGACATGATGGCGGGACCGTTTGGATTGCTTCCTCGCGAATAGGCGCGAAGAATTCCACGATCGAGAGAAGTGGAAGGAATGGGCCTTCATTCAGTAGTGGGACACAATAGGCTAACAAAAAAAAACCTAAGTTAAGTCCTCCTTTCAAACGAATGGGGTTCAATATTTCAGAGATTTAAAAAACCCGGAAAAAGTTGTACATCATACAAAAGCTAAAATATCCAGACATGATTTTTAATTTTTTTCCGTAAGGTAAGCCAGGGTCCAATGCCTCTCAAGTCAAACAATATATCGGTGCGGGGGCTGCAGGCGACCAACAATGCGCAGCGGTCGACACACAAAGCCCTGCCAAGATAATGGATATTGCTTTTCTTGCGAGTTTCAAAGCAGCCTACTTCGGAACCTCTCATAATCCGCTTACAGCTTCGCGCAAGTACGTTATTGTACTTTAGTGGAAGCATTTCCTTGGGAGCACTGAGAATTTGTGCTCACTGTGAAATCGTGACGGCGTGATACGGCTTTATCAATAATATATAAAAAACGTTTATTTGCTTAATGACGGCACGGTTAAAGCAGTGGCTGAGCGATTGGACTGCTGCGCTGCGTGTCGCGGGTTCGATTCCTGCACGGAACAAATATTTGTATGATCTACAAGTAGTTGTTTCGGGTCTGGGCGTTTGTGTATCTGAGTTTATATGTTTGTAAATGCACCCACGACACAGGAGAAATTCCTAGTGTCGGGTTGTTTTTTTATTTTAAAGAAAGAAAGAAAATGATTTTCGATAGAAGACGAAGTAAAATAAAAAATAAATGTTTTCAGTTCCTTCGTCGTTTTTTAAACATAAACCTTCTTACTACAAATAGTTAAACATATGATGAACACTTGTTTAAAAGTGTAACTGCAAAACGTAGCGTAACGCCCGCAGATTCTCTGGCATCGGCTGGACATTCGATTTTGATAGCATTTGTTATTAATAGTGCTCTTGGTGTTATTTTCCATTATAAGTTAATTCTATTGTCTTTATTTATGTGGTAACTACTTCCTTTCATCTCGTTCTCCAAGTGTGGTCCAGATCTCGTTATTCATACGCATTATCTCCTTATCAACATTAAATCCTTCACGGTCTCCTTCGTTATTGAATACACGTTCAACCATTATAATTAAGGTTCAATATCAAATAACAATGATAGTGGCTTGTGTCTATTATTGTAATAGGAGATAAACCATCAATACTGAGAATTGGGAATAACGTGTGTGGATTAATTATAATAAATAAACACATCTTATTGAATTTGCTCTTCGCTGATACCATATCAAGTAGCTGAACTGAATCAAATTTATATTTTAAAAGCACATCAACCTACTTCAATCTGTAATAAAAAAAAAAAAGATTTTCAATCTTATCAAGTAATGAAGTTCGAAGTGGCCCAGGAATAGAGTTCCTGGAAGGAATTGGGGGAGGCCTTTTCGCCAGTGGGACAGGCTAATTAAAAAAAAATCTTTTCACAATAGTGGAAGGTTAATATTCGATTGGTAAAATTTGACAGATTCGGGTAAGTTGACCTGCTGGACATGTAAGTACATAAGAGGAAGTCTCAAAGTGACTGAAAAAATACAGTGGTGAAGAAAAATTTAAACAATGTGACAGCACGCACTGCCTTGGGTGGGAGTACTCATTGGATGATTTTACCACGTAATAAAAAAAAAACGCACGCACAGTTGGCATAGTTGCTGAACGATTAACTGCTGCGCCGCGTGTCACAGGTCCGATAATGTACGACACAAATATTTGTAGAAATTTGTTCTAGGTCAGACTGTTTCCGTTTAAGCGTTTGTTGCAGACGCATCCGTAAAATAGTAGTAATTCCTAGTTTTTTTTAATTATGAATGTGGTTGGTGCAGGAGCTCGTGGCTATATAAATACAGCCGCACAGGCCGATCTTCCGGGTTAAGCTGCACTTGCCGAGGTTGGTCTGTGGATGGGTGACCATTTGTCATAGCGAGTTTCCTCCGTGTCTCGGAAAGCACGTTAAGCCCGACCGGTTAGTCCCGGCTGTCATTTGTAGATCTTTGACAGTCGGAAGCTCTAAAGTCTGACAACCAGTCTTACCATGGGGTATCGTATTACCCAGTTACTGGGTAGTGGAGGTCCGACAGGCAGTCGCTCGATGTAAAATACTGATATCCAGAAGCATCTGGTTTGTCTGGAAGCCGACCCCAATATAGTTGCGAAAAGGCTAAGCAGATGATGATGAATGTGGTTGGCTATAAGTGTCGAGGAATACCAAAACAACAATGAATGGATTACGTGAAAGATAGAGAGATAAAAAGCTAGAAAGTATGTGATTGCTAAAATACCAAGTAATAGAAAAGTACTTAAAAAGACATGCTGCACCTTATCTAAATAAAAAGGGTTAAGTGTGTCCAGAATAGGTTTAAATATTTTAGTAACCAAGTGTATAATTTTTTTTTTTATCAAAATGTCTATAAAGTATAAGCGACCCTAATTGTGCGGGTAAAACAATGAGATTACTCTGTTATATGGAATTGTATGTTATGTTTGTTATCGTCCGGATATTCAATCGGGAAGGTAACGAAAAATAACATCATAAGCTCAACGTGCATAATATTTTTTTTAAACGGGGTTAAATCATCAAATGAATCCTCTCGACATTATACATTTGCAGATGATAAGCAGGTTCATATTTTCTCTTCTGTCTTATAATTACCCCATTTTGTTATTGGTTCATAAGTGAATGGAGTTTGTGTTAATTCATGTAATACAGTATAATGTAGATCAATTAATGGGCAAAGGTGACAATTACCTGTTTAAGATGCTTTAACCAGAAATGTTATAGATATGATAATAGGTAACACAACAGCAGCTTAAATTAGCTTTAAGGAGTTTTATCTTATAAGTAATTTTATTTCATACCGCTCGCGCCGCAGTTTTTCTACTCCTTTTTCATTCACAAACGCTTTATAAAAAGGCGTGCGGTAAACGCAATTTAGAACACTCGGTGCGTTCCTTTGTTTGCCGTAATCATTAAAGCTTTTTCCTCATAAGAGTATAGTGTGTTTGGCAGGTGTCGCGGGGCCACGCATTAACTAGCGACTCGACTCAATTACCCGCAGTGGGCGCCATAAATTTTGTGTCCGCACGCCGACATGGCAATTACTGTCGGCGCTCATCCGCAAAACGATGTTAATAGCCCTCTGATTCGTACATTTATCTCGGCTACACTGTATCTTTTTATTATTTCTAGTGAATCGTGAACTTGGAACGTAACGGTTCCTGGCTGCTTAACATCACAATTTCCTCTTATCGTTACGGTTGTGGGGTTGGTAGCCCGACTGCCATTTTCGTAACACGTAATGACGCTAGAAAATGTTCGTCGGGTAACCGCGCATAATCACTCGCCGAGTACTTTGCCCGTCGATCTTCCTGATATTAGTCTATAGATAAGGATGGATGTGACGTTAAATGTGTCCCTATTAAAGTTATGGCGCAGATACGGCCACCGCTACTTCGTTTTAATGTTGGCCTTAACATTCGACTCCTAAGTCCTCCTTTAGTAAAATATTCGAAAAATTGATGCTAGATCAACTGCAAAGACATTTTACTAAATATAAACTACTTAATAGTAAACAATTCGGTTTCACGAGGGGTCGCTCGACAACCGATGCTGGTGTTGAGCTACTTACACATATTTTTGAAGCGTGGGAAAATTCACAGGATGCCTTGGGTATTTTTTGCGACTTGTCTAAGGCATTCGATTGCGTTTCTCATGACACATTAATCAGGAAATTACATCACTATGGCGTTAGAAATACTGCTTTGGATCTTCTTATTTCTTATTTGGATAATAGGATCCAAAGAGTGGACGTTAATGGTAAACGATCTCCGGGTTCTATTGTCACCATGGGAGTTCCACAGGGCTCAATTCTTGGCCCCTTTTTATTTCTTATATATATCAATGATCTTCCTTGCCTTATAAAGAGAAATCATGATATAGTGTTATTTGCAGATGACACATCACTTTTATTTAAACTTAAACGTCAACAGCCCGTTACTGATGAGGTAAATACCGCTCTCTCTAAAATAGTGCATTGGTTTAGTGTTAATAATTTACTTTTAAATGAGAAAAAGACTAAATGTGTAAGATTTCTGACACCTAACGTTAAGCAGGTTGAAACCAGTGTACTAGTAAATGGTGCTGAATTGAATCTTGTGGACACCACTGTGTTTTTGGGTATTACTCTGGACTCGAAGCTGCAATGGGGCCCTCATATTACAAAATTGTCGAAACGGCTCAGCTCTGCAGCATACGCGGTATATAAAATTCGTCATTTAACCGACGTAGAAACAGCCCGTTTAGTATATTTCAGTTATTTTCATAGTGTTATGTCGTATGGCATTTTGCTGTGGGGAAATGCGGCCGACATCCAGGCTATATTTGTGCTGCAGAAAAGAGCCATTCGAGCAATTTATAACCTAGGTAGCAGGCATTCACTGAAGGATAAATTTAAAGAAATAAATATAATGACAGTTGCATCTCAATATGTGTATGAAAATTTGATTTTTGTTAAAAAGAATATTAATCTTTACACAAAATATAGCGATATTCATAGCATAAATACAAGAAACAAGGACATGCTAAAAGTGCCCGCGAGTAGACTCCATAAAATTAGTAATTCATTTAAATGCCAAAGTGTACGTTTCTACAACAAACTCCCAAACCATGTTAAAGAACTAAGCCTAAACAAATTTAAATCAGTTATTAAACAGCAACTATGTAAAAAAAGTTACTATAAAATCAAAGAATACCTTGATGACAAAATGGCCTGGGAGTAAGCTGCCCCAATGCACCCTCAAGCTTCAATTTTTTTTGTTTTAGATTGGATGTATCTGTTTTTTAATTCTTTGAAAATGTGAGGAATATGTGGTTTAAAAGGTCGTTAAGCTCCTTACGTACTGAGTTGAGCTTCCTTTCTCTGCCTCCTGCTTGCACTGACTGAACAGGTCCACTAAAAGTTTTCTTTGCAGTTCTTTCTTAAAAAGACCATCTCAGGCGAGAACCTACATGGTCCTCACAGGTGTTGACGAAACAATTTTCCGATTGTTAGATCATTATTTATTCATTTTTTTTTTTTTTACTATATTTTTTTTGTTTTTTATTATACAATCTGACATGTACGAATTTATTTATTTTTTACAATCTGACATGTATGATTTTTTTTTATGTTTATACAAACTGACATAATTATTATTATTATTTTTTCATATATATATATATATATTTTTATTTCTATTCTTTGTGAATGCGAGGACCCATGCGAGTCAAGCTGGTTTTTTTTTTATAATCATTGTGATTGTCTGACAGTTTGAGTAACTTAAGCGGCCTACACAAGTGTCCTTTCTTTGGTATTGTTCGTCGTGTCGTTGAGCTCCTTGAGTTATGAGTCGAGCTACACGATAACTGACAAATGCGTGCACTGACTGGACAGGTCCACTCGAATTTGTGTGGTTCTTTCTTCAAAAGACCATTTCAGACACTGACCTGCATGGTCCTCGTATAGCCTGATTTACATATAATGTCTGGACTTCAAAAGAGACTGCGACCTCTGAGTTTGTTTCGGCTGTTTCTTCTCAGAGTAGTCAGGTACGAAACACCGGCCCCTTCTAGTTTTATAAAAAGACGTGTAAAAGTGTTGATTAACCTACTTGCATAAATAAACATCATTTCATTTCATTTCATTTCATTTCATTTCATTTCATCATCATTTCATTTCATTTCATTTCATCATAAGTGGTAGTTGTACCATTTATATCTGTTACAAAAGGTACTGTCTTCACGTTTAAACTAGTTAGCTCCAGCAATTACGTTTCTTCGTGATATATGGCACCATTTACTAGGGACCCGGTCATAGACATAACTCCTACCAACCTATATACCTACTTAGTCTGTCAATAAGGCAGTTAACAAGCTTTTGAGTGAGAAACTTTGGTACTGCTCTCTATAAAATCGCGAACTTTGCTTCTAGCGAGTAATCATTCAAATTCGGTGAACGTTGGAAAAACAGCGGTTCCTTACAATATCAGTGGTGGAATAGGGAATGTTTCGCAGTCGGCGAGGGTAATGCTCATTCGTTTCATCTCGAGGGACGTGATACAAGAGGCAGCGAGCCGTGCGCGACCCATCATTGCTAGCAATATGCCTTTATTTATCCAACAATGTTACGATATTTCCTGACCCGATGCTCTGATAACTTTCGATACAGTTTTCTCGCCTATTTCGTGGGGGGCTGATGAGGAGTTGTTACATAGTGGCGATTTCATTCCACGAAACGTGTTACGGAAATAAAAGGCTGTTTTATTCGTAATGTAATGACACTCGGCGTTAGATTTCCCACGAGGGCTCCCAAAAGGTGTTTCTGAACGTCTTACTCGGTTTGCGTCCTCGTGAAAAGTGCCTGTTTGATAATTTAATATTGACTCATTCTTATTCTTCATGCCTATAGACTGTCGTAAAAAGTTAAAGTGATGTAAATAGTCGCTTTAATATTTCGGCGTTACTTTATTGTGTCATAACATTTTCCAGAGACATCGACGAAGTTCAAACTTCCATTTTGTGAGAGTAATCCTCTGAAGCTATAAATTTATATACGGAACCGTTTCTTACAAACTTGTGGGGTTAGAAAATAGAGAGTTAAGTAGCGCGCTCGTAGGCAAAGTTTAACTCCAACATCTGGACTATCTCTCGTCTTATCGACTCGTTCCCTCAAGCTCGGGACACCTTACTTACCGAAGCAATTTTCTCGAATAACCTTTTACTTTTCTTTGTAAATTAATAGGAAATCGGAAACTAACGGATTTTTGTTTTTGTCTATATCTGGAATAAGGTAAAACATAATTCAATTAACAAGAAATATGATTTAGTTGATACAGGATTTACAGCTTTTTTTTTTATGTTCGTCTTTGTATGTATGATTGGTAGCTCTCATGCATTTGATGACGACCCAATTAGTCTAATTGCTGCATAAATCTTTTTGAGACCCTCCACGAGCGAGTATTTGTATGGACCATAGATATTTTGGTCTTGATATTATGGATTTGTATCGTCAGACCACGACACTGATAAAAATGTAAGGAAGACTAGTTAAATATTTTCTTAAAGAAATCAGACCGATGATTACAGAGACAGCAGATTTTTTTTTTACGTGGCAAATCATCAAATGAGTCCTCCCACCCAGGGCAGGGCGGGAGGGACTGTCAGACTTGACTGACTAAAATCCTCGGTGTCCTTCAATAGCCCTTTACGTACCGGGGTCATGGTAATTCGTGAGTCCCGCGACCAGGATTTACAGCTTAGCATAACCGTCTTGTCCCGTATTTCCATATATAAGGAATACGGTGGTAATATTCTATTGTCTGATTTGGAAAAGCTAAACATACATTCAAAGTGCATAGTTTCATATTCAACGTGCATACACTCACACATTTCGAGATGGATTACGCTGTTTATTTGGCAGTGTGTTCACAAATTCCCTGAATGCATCTCGTCTCCCACCATGAGCTCCATGAGCAGGAGCTCCATGTCAGACGTCAGTGCTCCAATTATGTTGATGCAATGAATGAATTTGACCTCTCATAGCTGGTGCGTCTATTTCAGTTCAAACACCGGTGATTCTGTGAAATACACCGTTATATACCAAAATTCGGGCTGTACAATGTTTGAATGAAAGTTTGGGTCTATTCTGAGACTATTCTCGAAATTGCTAATAGGCAAAGTGAAACACGCAAAAATTCCCCGAAAATGCTGAAATTCGAGGGAGTTCATGTGTGTCCTATTTTCAACCTAATAATTTAATGGTTAATTTACCGTTACTCTGTTGGTAATTCAATAGAAACACTAATTAAACTTTCAGATTCATAAACGATTTGAATTTCTTTGAATGCGGAAAAAATAGTTAAATACAGTAAAACAAAAGATATGAAAGTACCGCTTCTCTCGCTTCTATGTATTGTGGATAAAAATACTTAAGAGATCTGCTTTGAACAGGTTTTATGACGCAAGCTCTCCTCAATACGCCAAGAACATATTCCACAATAGCTATTGAACCTTAGTCTAGATCCAAGTTCCCATGCTTTGTAAACCGATATCCTTTGAAGCAATGAGGAGAAATCGGTAACACGCGAAGGTATAGTCGAACAAAGATTTTGTTATTCTGGCCAGAATGTTCTGTCTTTGTTTGACGTGAACGCCAGAATATTCATCATCTATAACAAGATCATAATCATGATTGATATTAAAGATTTGACTATCAATGAAGATTCTTGCTCTCGACACTCAACTTTGACTAATCGACCAATTCCTTAACAATTGCAAGGCATACACTTCAATCAGTTTGTCAGTAAATATACGAATTGCTTGAACCTAGTTGTCCTATACCGGTCTCTTTGTTTGATTATACTAGTACTTAGATTTGCGTCGAGGCGTGCGATCAGTCCTAAGTGGCCGTGACGAGGTAACATACTCGCTTTGTGCTCGATTCGAACATCGCCATCATTTAGACGTGTAGTTGTGGCTGCGAGTGCGACAGAATGTAACGTTCTGAGGGTATGGTCGGTAGGAAGAGACATTTACTTCCTAAATGTGACGCATTATCCATCTGCTGCTTCGTTGATCGCGGGACTGTACAAATTACCGTGACCCCGGAACGTAAAGGGCTATTGAAGGACACCGTGGATTTTAGTCAGTACGAGTCTGACAGTCCCTCCCGCTCTGCCCTGGGTGGGAGGATACATTTGATGATTTGCCACGTAAAAAAAAATCTGCTGTCTCTGTAATCATCGGTCTGATTTCTTTAAGAAAATATTTAACTAGTCTTCCTTACATTTTTATCAGTGTCGTGGTCTGAAGATACAAATCCATAATATCAAGACCAAAATATCTATGGTCCATACAAATACTCGCTCGTGGAGGGTCTCAAAAAGATTTATGCAGCAATTAGACTAATTGGGTCGTCATCAAATGCATGAGAGCTACCAATCATACATACAAAGACGAACATAAAAGCCTGGGTTCTGTGCCCCCAGCTGGGATGACACAAACCAGACGAAAAACATTTA